>CM075655.1:65397500-70397500 GCA_037953625.1 Crotalaria pallida | reverse complement strand
GCCTAGAAACACACTCTAGACTTCTTGACGTTTCACCGTCATCGTCCTCCCCTAATGCAATCTCGTCCTAAGTATCCGCAGATACCTATCGTTTCTTCCTCTCCACTACTTCGCACTCTCATACCTCACCGCGCCTGTCTTTTAAAGTCTTTTAATCTTTTAATTATCCTAAGGTCGGCCCGTCCTTCGTACAACCCTTCAACGAATCCCGACCACTAACTTGGCACAATCTTTCTCTCATCAAATCTCACATAGCACAGAGCTGGGATCATATCACATTCTCAAATTTCATTTCTCAAACTTTCTCCACATAGTCTCACTTTCATACTCGCTTCTCAAACAGTCCTTTCGCAATACCTTTTTCAAAAACATCGTTTCACAAAATCTTTCTCAAAATATCACTCCAAGAGAAGACCTTCTCAACATATTATTTCAAAAGGACTTATCAAAGATAGTTTCACAAAACCCCTTCGAAAATGTTGCTTCGTAAACTTCCTCCAAGGATCTCATTTCAAAACATTTTCACAAAACTTTCCTTTCAAAAACTTTTCTGAAAATACCTTTCATAATACTCCTCAAAATCTCCTCTCAAAAAGAAAAACACTTTTAAAAGAATTCCTGTTCACAAACTCTTTTCAAAAATTTCTTCCAAAAATCTCCTTTTCAAAAACCTTTTTGAAAACCTCTTTTCAAAAACCTGTTCAAAACTGTTTTTCGAAACCCTTTCAAGATTTACAATTTTGTTGGGCGCTAGTGGAGGAGCAAGCTCAACTCAACGCTAGTTCCCAGACTAAAACCAAAAAACCAAGGAGCCCAGCTCCGCTCAACTCACATCTCATCTCCAACAAACAACATCACTCTTCCCAGCTCTGGCTCGTTCTCAACATTGCCATTCATTCTTTCCCCCACTCTCAACTCTTATCTCTTTTCTCTTCCTCATTATTCATTTCTCATCATATCTTTACTTTCAATCTTATTACTTTCACAACTCCTTCTTTACCTTTTTATTTCTTTATTCAGGACGTACAGACGTCCGTCAGCATTTTGCTCATTTAAGTTTACAGTATTCCATTGCATCAGGCATAGATAATTAAAGACATAAGATAAAGCATCAATCACACAATCCACACACAACAACAATGTGGTCTTCGTCACCGTTGTATAAGTGGCCACACAATCAAACAATTGCCACTTATACTACTGACTAGGGACCACTAAGTTCCGATCTTTGAGATGATACGGAACGTCCTAATACATCACTTAAACACCACAGTGTCTTAGGATAGCTTCTCTCTCACCTGAGGTCCAGCGATTAAATGCGTACCGTCTCTTTGGATCCTTTTGCTGTCGGCTGCCCCAATCCCTTGTCTTTAAGATTTCCTCGTACTAAATAAAATACACTTACGTTATTGTTGGTTCTAAGAAAATCTTTTCTTATTTCTTGACACTTTCCGTTCTTAATCGAAAGACTTAAAACACTATTGTTTCATCGAAACAATCCTCATATTTTCTAGCACTTTAATTGTTTTAGAATCATTTGAAAACATTTAATAAAATGGTTTAAATCATTTGGTTTGGTTGGTGGCCCGATTTGGACAGCACCATAAACACGTTCGAAAACACCGAAATGCCCCGTTTTCATTCCAGGTTTTTCTTAAATCAAATATCACTTGAAAACTATGTTTTAAATCACATGAACACCTTTTTAAATTTAAGGAGCAATTTTAAATAACTTTGGACAGCAACGAATCACTTTATGAAATCTCTTTAATAAAACTCGAAAACACCGTAAAAGTATTTTCCGCTTTAAACAAATCTTTAGCTTGAAACAGTTACTTTAAGATTCAAACTCTTGTTATGAAATAAGTTTAGGACAACCATAAACACAATCCAATATTTTCAAATAAATCAAATCAAATCATTAATAAATTTCAAAATCAATTACATCCTCAAATATTTTTTAAACATCAGTTAGCACACATTCACAATAACACTTGAATGGATTAAGACGTACAAGCAATTAATCAATCATTTAATTTAATTATAATCAAACACTTATTTACTTAATTAATTTCTAAACCTTTTCATGCAACTAAACTTCCTAGACCCATTTATATTACATGACCGAATATAATCAAGAAAATAAGTCAAAAATTACAAATATAAAACATACAAATCAACTTGGTTTATTTTAAGTACTAAATTTCTATGCAACAAAATTATTTATCCTTCTTTTCCATCTAAACCGAACACACACACACACCCATATTCATTTAAACACAATACTTTTTCTAAAATCATTTAGTTCATTTATTTCCTTTATTTTTAATCCCAAAACCAAATAGAAATTTAATCATTCACAACACAATTTAAATAATTTACTTAACGTTAAATCACAAAACATCATCATGAATTCAAGTCACTTCATGAGAAAAGAACCTAACCTATTAAATCTAACCTAGGCCGAACACCATCATAACAAGGGCAATGGTTTTAGGTTCATTTTTCAACATGCAAAAACGCAAGGTTCTTAAATCAAAAGAGGTTAACATGCATGTGTCCCTTTTTATGGAAACAAATTATGATTTCCTAACTCTAGACCTATACCGAATGCACATTATCATAAATCAAGGTTTTATTTTCAAATCTTTAACATACAAGAGCTTTAAACTTAGGTCAAGTTAGGAATAAATTTCAAAAGCTTCTTTTCTTTGATTCTTTATAAAACCGTGGGGTTCATAAAATCTTTTTACTTCAAGAACCACATGCATGTACCTAGATCTTATGGATCAATTCATGAAATCAATATAATAGTACAAGTCAAGGATTAAAATCACTTTGAGTAGGAAAAGACCAAAACCGTGATGAACCTTAAAGAAAATCGAGTCTTTTTGTTTCAAACAACATGCAAGTGTCAAAGATCAAACTTTTCAAAGGTTAAGACAAAGATTTAAAGCTTTTTAAAAGTCAAAAATCAAAGGTCAAAGTTTTTATCAAAACCAAATCAAAATCAAACATTTCAACTCATCAAATCAATTTTTCTAAACATGAAATTAACATGCAACCACTTAGAGCAAGTCAAAAGCATCAAGACCTAATTTCTCTAGTCATAACCGAATCATATAGTCTAGGATCTAGTGTTTTACAAATTCATTTACTCTTAGAAATCCAAGAGCAAGGCATAAAGAGAACATGCAAAAGAAAGTAAGAATCATAAGGTCACAAAAATCAAACATGCAAGGGAGGATCAAGACAATATATGAATTTAAACATGACTTTAAACAAGACCGTGAATAAGAAGAACTACAAGTAAGAGATCAAGATTTTCCAACACCATCATTCAAGATCCAAGCATAAAAATAACATACAAGACACTTAAACTTCAAGATCATTCAAAAAAAATAAATATATGCATTACAAAAATTAAACAAAGTCCTTCCCCAAACCAAAATTATTACACTTTAAAAATTTTCTTAAACAACTACCTTAAACAAAATCCTACTCTTCAAGCTTCAAATCTCTCTCCCCTTCCTAGAGTTTGCTTCGGCCTCCTCTCTTTTAGGGTTAATGGTTGGTTTTCTTCTTAAGCTTTGAAGAAGGAAGTGATTAGAGAAAGAAATCAAAGGTATTTGGGTTGGGAGTTTGGAGTTTTCACTTTTCTTTTCTCTTCTCCTCTCTCTCGGCCTAACTCTCTTTGTCCAAGATCTCAAGAGCTTTGTGTTGCTCTTGGACTAGAGTGTTTGTGTTGGTGTGGGAATTATGAAGGAAATGGATGAAAGAAGTGGGAAAATGAATCAACTAGCCTAACACACCCACACATATACGGTTCATGTAGGCAAAGGCAAGGGGTGTAATTTTCCTCTTCTAACCTCGGTTCAAGGCATGGGTTCAAGGGCAAGTTGGTCCACCCAATTAATTGCATGGAAGGGATCTTGTCAAGGGGAACAAAGTGAAGAGAAAGTCTTACTAGGCTTCATGAGTCACCACCCTAGGTTTCCACTTGTTTGCCATTTGAATTTCTATTTTCTTAATGCTTAAGAAAATGCATTCCTCTTTGTCTTTCTAGTCCTAATGGCCGAACATACACATGCACACATGCACATCATGCTCATGCAATGCCTTATTTTCATATAATCATAGCAAGCACATAGCATAGGGTCATGGAATCATGCATGTATTAATGTGACGCTCTCTTTTTAACTTGAAAATAATTAATATTTCCAAATAGTTTATTTCTTGCTATCAAAAATCAGGACTAGAAAATTTTTCCTTTTTAAAACTTGTACTTGCTTGGTCATAAATTCTTTTGAATTCGGCTCAGCACGATATTAAGTTCGAAAAGACTCTCGAGATAGCATTTCCTTAGTCATAGAAAACATTATTAATAGTTATTATTGAAAACATATCACTTGCTTCTCGAGTGGGATCTGAACACATAACATAGGAAATATAAATTTATCGCCGAATCCCTTGTAAATAAAAATCAGAGTTCGCGGAAGTAAAAATAATACTTATGGGGCTCTGCTGAGGAAAATAAGACATCATATATATATATATATATATATATATATATCATATCATAATATGAAACCCCATCAGTACAGTAAGTAGCAAGTAACATCAGTCGAGATAGCAAGAGTTTATAAAAACATATACAACCCAGTTGTAAGAAATAAAACCTCACTCTAAGACCTCTCAAAAATATATACACTAAACACATGGTCTCAAAATAGAAGTCTCAGAGCAGGTCTTCAGTGTCCTCAGCAGCTCCTCAGATCCTCCACTGCTCTATCCCTAGGATCTAGGATCCAAAACACCTATGCTATGCAGGCTCCGATGAACCAGCAGGTCCACCTCTAGCAGAAATAGTCGGCTCAACATGCACCTCCTCCTCGCTCTCATCCTCCACGGGGTCCTCCTTGACCTCGCCCGACTGTGTAGAGACCCCACCACTGGGTCTAGGGTCTGCAGAAGCAGTCCTATCATAATCAGTCGGACCAGGAGAAGGAGTCTCCTCGGTGACAACTCTATGGGAAGAAGGATGGGAACGAGTGGCAGCTCTAAAACGGAAACTATGAAAACGACGCATAGGTCGAGCCGGGGGTGGTCCTCTATATGTGTAAAAAGGTGGAACATGCATAGTATAGACTAATGGGATCCTAAATCGACGAGGTCGCACACGCACCAAAGGGTTAGGGTGGTAGAGAGTGATCTCAACCTCCCCCTCAAAAGTGGCACGGTGCTCCTCATACGTCCATATACCGCTAGGGATAGGGCGTATCTCGATGCAGGCTAGGTATCTGGCCATCACCTAAACAGGGCACAGGGAGTAAGTATACACATATACATAATTGATAAAGACTAAAATTACAATCACAAGTATATCATGGACAGATCACAATGCAAATACATATGAGCACACCAATTTTTCAACATTATAACTCTTATAATGCAAGTGGCATGATGTATGATTTTCTATCCACAACTGAGGCCTCTTCATGTCCATCTTGGACGTCCATCCAATATACCCTTGTGTTCCCGGAACACCGACATTCGTTCCCAGAACGTAATGTCGAACCATACTTGGATAAAAAGCATCACTCCCGGAGTGTGCACCACGTTCCCAGAACGCATACGTTCCCAGAACGCATAAAAACCAGGTCCCGGACACTGGCCACATATCTATAATGTGTCATCAAGTAGGTTATAATTTGGTACTCCCGGAGTACCCTCCTCATATTCCCAGAATATGATAACGTTCCTACCAACCAGACTTCCAATCTATATGGATGCACAAATATTGGGGTTGGTTTTATCTTTGAATTAATTAATGTGATTTAGAAATATCCCAACTTCTCCTCTTGAATGATTTATTTGAGGTATAACCTTTTGCATAAAATTCCCCTTTGAATTTTTCTCAAAACATGCCTTTTTAAACTTAGATTGAGTAATACAACTTCAATGGTATTTAAAAACTTAACTTTTTATTTTTCAGATTCAGGTACTAACCGGTTACAGTTTCAGGCTAACCGGTTAGAATTACAGACCTGAACTGTTTACCATTGCAATTCAGAAAAACCCTTTTTCTTGAATTCTCTACCCAATCCAAAACACCTTTAACATTGTTTTATACCTCAAAAGCCATTGTTTGCATCATTCAAAAGTCCAAATCACATTTCATTCTCCAATGAACATAATTTCCTCTTGAAATTATTTCATTAACTTAAGGCATTAACTTTAATCTTTCAAGTCTGAACCTTGGCATTATAATAACTCATATTCAGACCATGTATACTGAAATTAAAGCTTAGATTTGAGTAGAGACCATTAAGATTTCAGGACTGATTAATAAACTAATTTTCTTTGAAAATCTGCAGTGTCTAACCGGTTACGAATATCGTGTAACCGGTTAGATTATGCAGTCAGTCCATTAAAACAAGAGTTTTAACAACTCATTTTCTTCCTTTCTCAAATCTAACCCAAACTCAATATGCACAAAGTTCATATGCCTTAAAACAAACATGTTTACACCCAGAAACACATTCATATTGCATGCATCAAGTTTATGGTATCAAATTGCATGAAAATTCACATAAACACAATTTAATACGACAAAACTTAGATTAAGCACTTAAACTCAGAATTAAGCATCAACATACTTTGCATGCATCAAATTAAAGTTGCTCAAAACCACAATGAGCAGGATTTTGGCCTCCAAGCCTCTGTGCCATATTGCACATAATGCCCTTTTGAGTTTTGTGAACTCAAATCCTAAATCATTCGATTTTAGTCTAAATCTAGTATAGTATAAACTTCTCCCATACCTCTAAGTCGATTTTGATGAGTATTACCACTGAGTTTGAAGATCAAACCACAGATTTCCACAAATCCACAGTTCTGCTCCCAGCCACGATTTTTATCAATTAGGGGTGTTACAATTAACACATATTCAATCATTCATATACACACATACATACAACACTTGACATATCACGACACACACATTTACACGTTACATACATACATATGTCATTCACATTCTTTTACTAATTAGGATTTTACACAATTCTAAGCATTCATTCATGCAAAAACCGTACATACACACACATGCACACACATAGAAAAATGGATTTTCTTATTTATAACATCATATATATAAAAACCAAAATTCCCTTGAAATACCAAAAATATCAATTACATAATTATTTTTTTTCAAACTCAACTCTAAAACTCATCACATTATTTCATGGAAATAATTTCTTTAAGTTCATTTTCCACTTTAAAAATGTAAATTAAGAAATTTATTTAAGAAAATATTCTTTCAAAAACATTTTTCTCAAAATAAATCTCTTTAGTATTTTAAATTAATACGAGGAATTTGCGGGGTGTTACAAGCTGCGCCTAGGCATGATTCCTGCATGTGACCTGATGGGCTTACGAGTTGGGCTTGTAATACCCGCAATTTTTTCATATTTTAATAAATCGATTTTCCTGGATTTTCTGATTGGGCAGTTATTTTCGAAATTATATAAATTCGTTATTTGATTTAAATTTACAAGTGGAAATAATTGTGTAGAATTTATTTTTATAATGGTCAAAAAAAAAAATTTCTTTGTGTTTTGAAGGAATTATTATTTATTCATTTGATTGGATGAAAATAATTATTTGAATTTATTTTATAAAGCTGAATTATTTTGTTTTATGTCAATTATTGATTTATTTGATTTACGCAACTTTGAAAATTCATAACTTTTGATTTGTAAATCTGAATTTGATAAATTTATAGTCAAAACGATCGTGTTAAAATGTAGAATTTATTTTGGCATATTTTGGGATTTATTTATTCTGTTCACGAATTTTTATTATTTTGGGAGAAGGGGAAGGTTGTAACGTCTTATTTTAGCAAATTAAATTTTGACTTCCGAACGGAATTTACTATATTGGAAAACATTATTTTCTACTGTAATAATGTACTGTACGATTTTAATAAGTTATTTTGTGCATGTTGAATTTTAAATTTTTAGACATTTCTTTATGAGTGAACAAGACTCTAGGGTGACTCAATTAAATGCAACCTACCCTTATTAAAGAGTTAGCCACCCTACTTGTACCCTATAGGAGACATGCAATTAATGACACTGCCCAAGCATGAAAATTTGGCCAATGCATGTCTTGGTGTTTTTTCACCCACTTTTTCCAACACTAATTATTTTACCTAAAACCTACCTATTATTATTTTATTCCTCTTAAACATAAAACAAAATTACAAAGTCCTCACCCTATTATAATGATAAAACCGTGAGGGACAAGAGGAGTGTAGGGGAAGACTATTGAATATTTTTGTACCCCCATTTTTAAGTCATAAACCCCCACCCACACTCTTTTCTATAAAAGCCACCCAATGTCTTATTCTTGCACCTTTGTACTCATTAGTCTTAGAACAAAAAAAAAGAAAGAAGGAGGTGAGAAGAGGAGAGAAACCGCGAGGGAGATAAAAGGAAGAAGGAAGAGGAAGACTTGATTTCTTGCCCATTTTTGCTCTTCCATTTAGGTACCAATCCTGAAGCTCATTTCCTTTCTCTTGTTCTTTTTATTTTTAGTTTTCTTCAAGCTTTAAAAGAATGTTTTTTTTGTTTGATTGAAGCTTTGAGCTCTTACATGTCAAATCTTCTTGTTCCTCATGCTTTTTATACTTGTTTCTACTTGGGTTTAAACTTGAAATAAAAAAAATAAACATGCATCATGATCTATGATGCTCACGGTTTTTGGCCCTTTTTACCCATGATGATTTTTTTTTAATTTTCTTTCAAGTATTTGATCCTTGATCTTGAAATGATTATGAGTATATTGATTGGTGTTGCAAGAAATTTTGATTTTTCTATGTATATATATATATATATATAATTCGGCCAAAGCCAAAAAGAGAGGGAAATGAATTTTGTTGTTGATGCATGTTATCTTTCTGTGTTTCACTATGATTTTTAAGTCCTAGATAATAAAGATTTAAGCTTTTGGATGGAAAATGGAAATGCATCTATTATTTAGGGTGCCATGGTTTTGGGGTCCTTATTATGTCCAAAAGATTTTTGACTTTGCTTTTGATTAATGATAATAAAAGAAGAGTAATTTTTGGTATTGTTGTTGTAATGATTTATGTTGTTAAAATTTCTCCTATTTTCTTTATGAATAATTCGGCCAAGAAGGAAAAGTAAAGGGAATAAGTTTTGATCTTCATGCATGTTGGTTTTCCTTGGTCCTTGTTACTTTCTAAGCTTTATTCTAAAAGGATTTGATGTTGGAATTAATGGGGAAGACACATACGGTTTTCATGAGATTTTTACCCAAATGATTTTATGTTGTTTTAATGACTTGGTTTATGATTGAAGTGGAAGAATAAGGGTTGATTTTTATTAATCTTAAATTAGGTAGTATTGTGTTGCTTTATTGTGCAAAAATTTCTAACCTTGTCCATGTGCATGTTTCAGCCAGGGAAGTGGATGAAGGAAATGATTTTTAATTTTCATGCATGTTGATTTTTCATGTTCCTTGATGATTTTTGAGCTTTAATGTGCATAGGTTTAAGCTTTAAAAGTTTGAAAGGAACTTGCTTTGTGTTTTAAGTCCATACGGTTTTCCATCGATTTTTACCCAAGTGTTTTAATTTTGTTTTGTGTTAAGAATAAAGAAATAAGCTTTGGTTTTATTGATTTTAAAGTATATATTTATGTGTTGTTTTATTAAGTAAAGGTTTCTCATCTTTCTTCTTAATGATTCGACAAGATGAAAAATGTAACACCCGCAAATTCCTCGTATTAATTTAAAATACTAAAGATAATTATTTTTGAGAAAAGTGTTTTGAAAGGGTATTTTCTTGACTGATTTTCCTAATTCACGTTTTAAAGTAATGAATGATTTAAAAGGAATAATTTTCATGAAATGCTAATGAGTTTTTGAAAATGAGTTTTTGGAATGGATATGTGTTTGCAATTTTTATGCTTTAAAAGAAATATGATTTTTATATATGAGTCATTTTATGATGAAAAGAATTATTTTCTATGCATGTGTGTGTATGTATGCACGGTTTTGGTATGTATGTGTATGCTTAGCATTATATGGAATTAAATTAGTGAAAGAAGATGATAATGCATGTATGTGTGCATATATGTGTGATACGTGTGTGTATGTATGTATGTATGTATGTATAAGTTTAGAATTTTTATTTTCTTGGACAAGAAGCAATGGACTAGGTTAGAACCATAAGCAACTAAGTTAGTAACTAAATCCTAACTATTAGCCAAAAGGTAACTAAACCTAAGAGACCTAGTTCCTTAATTTCCTCCACCATGTCCCCCCTAAGTTTGATAAAGTTCACCCATGCAACTTATTGAGTTGCCAAAATTACCCCTCCCATGTGCACCCTTGGCCGAATTAATTAAGGACAAAAGAGGAAAAGTCTCATGCCTTGCCTTTTCCTATATAAGCCACCACCCATAGTTCATTTCCATTCATTTTCTTTCATTTCCACCCTTCATTTCTTTCATTCCCAATTCCCTTCCAAACACATTTAGTTGAGAGCAAAATTAAGCTCTCAACATTAGAGAGAAAAGAGTAAGAGGCCGTGAGTAAGAGGAAGGGAGAAGGAGAAGATCTAGCCAAAAACATAAGCCTTCCTTGAAGATCCAAGACCTTAGAGGCTAGAAGACCAACTTTTCTTTGGTGGGTATTTTGAATGAACATGAAGAAGATGTAATAAAGTAGATTTTCTTTTGATTTTGTAATTTTTCTTTCTTTCTTTGCATGTCTTATTTTATGTTGGATCATGAACTTTTAAGACTCAAAGAAACTTGTAAATGTCTAACTAACGGACTTCATAACTCCATTAAGGTCTTCATGAGAGATCTTAAAGTATTTCAACATAAATCTTAAAGATCTAAAAGGTTTGTTGAGATTTTTGTAAAGTTTAAAGCAAACCTCTTTGCATGTTAATTTTTCAAGCTTAAAGGAACTTGAAAACGTCTAATTAACGGATTTCATAACTCGTTTAAAGTTTTTCATAAGAGATCCTAAAGCTTTTCAAACTAAATCTTCTAAATCTAAAGGTTTGATGGGATTTTTGTAAAGCTTAAAGTAAATCTCTTTGTATGTTGAATTTTCTTTCTTAAACCGTGATTTAAAGATGTATTTAAGAGTTTATTTGATAAATCAATGTGAGACCTAAACTCGGTTAATAATAAAGTTAAGATCTTTGGTGTTGCATGTTGATTTGTTGATGATCTTGATGATTTGAGTTCATGCATGTGTTAATTAACCTTTGATTTTTAATTTTTAAGAATAATTGAACTTACAAAACCCTAGATCAAGAGCCAAATGATTCGGCCTTGACTAGATCTATGAGTCTTGATGCATTTTAATTCAAGTCATTGCATGTTAATCCTATGATTAGAGAAATTGATTTGAGTGGTTGAAAGTGTTTGATTTTGACTTGATCTTAATAAAGTCTTGATGTTGGTCTTAATCTTTAATTTGTTTTTGAAAAGTTAGGGTCTTGAAAATAAAAAGCTTCGATCTTGTAATGATCTTTGAAAAAGTTTGATCTTTGATGCGTGCATGTCATTTTGGAATAAAAAGATGTGATCTTTCTTAATGACCATCGCGGTTTCACAAAGAAATCAAGAAAACAAGTTTTTGGAAAATGATTTCTAATTTGATTCATGTCATGTGTTCTTGCATGTGAAAGATTTGAAGATTAAACCTTGATCTATGATGATGTGCATTAGGTCTAAGCCTAGAATAAGGAAACCATGTTTTGTTTTCATGAAAAAGATCCATGCAAGTTAATTTCTTTTTTGATTTAAGAACCTTGTGTTTTTGCATGAAGAAAAAAGAACCCAAAGACCTTGTTTTGATCATGATGACATTCGACCATGCATGCTAGCTAGACTAGGGTTCTTTTTCAATGAAGTGACATAAAAGAAATAAGTATGTTTTGTGAAATTATGTTAAAAATAAATTGTTTGAAATTGTGTTGTGAATGTTTAATTTCTATTCGGTTTTTGATTTAAAAATAAAGGAAATAAATGAACTAAATGATTTGGAAGAAAGTGTTGTGTTTAAATGAATATATATGTGTGTGTGTATGAGCATTCGGTTGAGAGTAAAAGAAAGAGTAAATAATTTGGTTACATGAAAAAGATGTTAGAATTATTGATAGGATTGGCAGCCGACAGCCTAGAGGAGGGGTGAATTGGGTGTTTATGAAAACATTGGAAAATATTTTCTTTAAAATTTTTTCAACAAACTTAAAGAGATTTTGCAGCGGAAAACAATATAATGTTGAAAATCGATTGCGCTTAAGCGAATAATATTAATACTATTATGAAAAACTAATATGCGCGGATACGAATTAAATAAGAACAACGAAAACCGTTATCGCGCTTATTATTTTAAATTCGCTTAAAATAGATTATTACAAAATAGATGTTATGATGCGCAACAAATAAATATAACAACGAAATATAAAAGAGATAGGGATAGAAGAGATTGCACCGAAGATTTTATCCTGGTTCGGCAAACCCGGCCTACTCCAGTCCCCAAGCGACCCGCTTGAGCTTTTCACTAAACCAAGACGCCACAAGTCCCCAAGTACAACCAGAGCGCCCCGCAAGCTACTAGGAACCTCCTTTCGCCAGGGACCTCAACAACCAGATAGCCTAACTACTAGGTGCCCCACCGTTCGTCTAGCACTACCCAATACACAAGGGTTCCTCATGTAAGATCCATGAAGAATGTTTTGATAAATGCCAAAAGGTTTTGAACAAGCTTCAAGTGTGTTGATCAAGTTCAAGCTCAACAAGCAACAACAAACATCAAGTGATGAAGAGAGAGCCAACCCATGAAGACTTAGTTTGGTAGTTTTTGTTTTAATGTTTTATCTTTTGCCTCACAAGTCTTTTAGTTTATGAGTTTGGGTAGAGTTATTAGAGGGTAGTGAATCTCTTTTGATTGCATGATTATATCATATTTTGAGTATTCACTTTGCCTAAAATCAATAGGTGGCTTAAAGGTTTGAAAGAAAAGGTTTAGTTTTTGAGAAAACAAGTTTTAAGTGATTTTTAATGTTAATAATCGATTAAAAGATTTTTATAATTGATTAACAGTGTATTTTGAACTGATAATCGATTAACAAACATTTGATAATCGATTATCTGCACTTTACTCGAGTATTTTTTTGTCTCACTCGAGTGGAAATTATCTTGCTTTCGGTTTACTCGAGTAACACTCATTTCACTCGAGTAACTTGATCAGATATGGTTTTTTAAATACGTTTTTCACTTCTCAAAAGCTATTCTAAGTGCTCCAACTTTTGGGTATTCTATATAAACCTTTTCCTAATCATTTCTATCAATGAGAATCAACTAGAATCATTTTGATACACAATTTTACAAAGAATCAAAGCCACACTATTCTCTCTCACTCTCTCAAGATCAAAGCTCTCATTTTCATATTCTTTGATCAAGAACCTTGAATCTCTCATGTTGATATTTCATAGCTTTTGAAAGAGATTCATAGGATTGTTTTTGTTTTCATTTGAGTTGTAATCATTGCAAGAGGCAAACATTCTACAACATTGGAAGCCTTGATTTTGTGAATCAAGCAAGTTTCATTGGAAGCCTTGATGAGGCATTTCATCAAGCACTTGGAAGCCTTGTTGAAGAACAAGCATTTGGAAGTCTTGTGAGTGAAACAAGCATTTGGAAGTCTTGTGAGTGAAGCAAGCAATTGGAAGTCTTGTTGTGGGATATCGGCAAGCAAGAGAAGAGGTTAGATTAGATATCAATAGGGTTACAAGGCAAGGGTGTGGTATCTCTTGTAGGCTAGCAAGAAGGAAGTCTTGTGAGGCATTTACTTGTAATTTGAGAAACTCTAATTCCTCATAGTGAAGAATCTCTCTTGGTTGAAGAGGGGACTGGAGTAGCTTTCAAGTGGATGAAAGTGAACCAGGATAAATCACTGTGTTGTATCTCTAAACTCTCTACTCTTTACAATTCTTGTTATTAATTGTGTTCTTGATTGAAAACCTAGAAAAAGTGATTTTTCATAATTGATTAAATTGAATCTTTATTGTTCAAATTAATTTGGGGAAAATCATTTTCATAACTAGGTGAATCAATAAGAATATTGGTGTTGATTGTTTCCGCTTAATCTCTGATATAATATTTGTTAATTGATTGATTTTCATTGGTTTTAATCGTTTAGATTTGTTTCTTGCGAAAATCTTTCAAAGTTTCTATAACACCTATTCAACCCCCCTTCTAGGTGTTCTCCTAGTGTTTCCTAGTTGTTTCACCCACCGAGTGTAGTTTTCCAACACCTCACCCTACAACCACGAACACCGCACGTCCGCACTAGGAGATTCACTCCCTAGTCACTAAGGGTCACACACCCCTTACACAAATGGTTACGGTATGAGTGATTGGTACAAGACCTATATTGCACTCTTAATAGTGCGGATACAACAATATAAGGCTCTAACAAAAGTGTGTTCTATATAACACGAATACAACAATAAAGTTCTATGGAAATGAAGTTAAATCACAAGTGTATAGGCCAAAGTAAAGTTTTTCTTCTCAAAAGATATGAACGATAAAACCAGAGAATTGAAGAAGGAGAAGAAGAAGCGTTCAGAAGAAAAAGTTCAATGCCGAAAATAGGAATTCTTCAAATCATTTTAAAAGCACAATTTAACACATGTTTAAAATCAAAAATCAAATATTAAAGATTTAAGAAATAAAAATAAAGATTTGAAAATATTTGAAATTCAAATTTTGAATTTGAAACTAGAATCAGAATCAAATCAAAAATGATTTTGGAAATAAATCAAATTTAAAATAAGAATGAAATCAAATCCGGAAATATTCAAAATTGATTTTATGAAATCAAATAAGTAAAATAATATTTTTGAAATCAAAATCAAATCAAGTAGATTTAAAGAATAAAATAAAATAGAATAAAATCAATTTTGAAATCAAAAACAAATAAAATAGATTTAGGAAATAAATCAAAGATTTGATTCTTAAAAACAAATAAGGAAATATTTCAAAATAATATTCAAATTCGAATTTTGAAAATAAATCAGAATCAATTATATAAAAACAAATCAGGAAATAAATCAAAATGATTCTGACACGTTTTTCAATAAAACTTGAGGTAATAGATTACTTCAGGAGAATAATCGATTATCCCCTTAAAAATAGAAACTTTTAAATTCTTTTGAAAAACTAGTAATCGATTACAACATAGAATTTAATCGATTACTTCACTTCTGTTTAATATATGATGCAACTGATATAATCGATTATCACTGGTCAAATAATCGATTACACAGCCTCTGGAAAATATATGATGCAACTCCAATAATCGATTATCTGTGCCAAGTAATCGATTACTTTCATACAAAAAGTAATGGATTAGTCAGGTTCAAATACTCGATTACACACTCTTTGGATTTTCTATGATGCAACATAAATAATCGATTATCTTGAAAGAGTAATCCATTATCTCTGTCAAAACTTGTCTTAACAGACTTTCACAACTTAGAGAAATCCAGCTAGAGGTTGTCAAGATATATTTTCACAGTGAATCAATTAAGACATTAAAAATACGTTTTTAGAAAAACTCTTTTTGCAATTAAAAACATTTTTCACAAAAAGTCCTTTTCTTCTCCTTAACATGAAAAACTAATTTTGGCCATTAGACACTTGTAATAAAAATTCATTACCTTACAAATTTCCTATGGGCCAGGCTATACTAAACTTGAACATGAAGCTTGAGCCTTGACTTTAGCCTTGAAGCTTGATGCATGAACTTGATGCAGCTTGATGCTTGAAACTTTGAATCTTTTTTGTAATCATCAAAACATTATCTTCTAGAATCCTTCTAGCATTACTCTTTACGTCCTTTGGGGCAAGCTTGACTTCCAACACTCCCCCTTTTTGATGATGACAAACCCTTTTCTGAGTTTCTGCATCACAAGCGTTAAGCAGCAAGTATAGCACAATATAGTCCAATAATATCATAGGAAAATTAAATACAAATAGAGAATATAGAGAATAATTGATTAAGCCATGAAATAGTTTCTCTTCATTCTCATAACCTCCCCCTGCATATATGGTTAGTATGCACATGAAGCTCAGAATTCTTCTCCCCCTTTTGTCAACATCAAAAAGGTGGTGAGAAGACTTTAGCAGGATTAGGGTTCTTCTGTACTATACTCCCCCTGAAATACTGAATAGATACATTAATAATAACAAGGGAGTAAATACATATAGACACATAGTCAATTTCTCCCCCTATTTGACATCATTAAAAGGAATTATGGGAAAAAAAATTTCTTTCCCAGAAAAACAATTTAAAAAGCGCATGATGTCAAAATGGGATGAAGAAGCAAAACATGTTTTAATGCAACTATTCAAATAATATTTTTCTCCCCCTTTCTAAAAGGTTTTTCCAAAATAAGCATAACATGAAGGGAGATGAAAAATGAATCATAAAAACATGTAAATGCTCACTATCATCAAAACTTTAAAATCCTATATACCATGACAATAATAACATATGATTCATGATAGCACATATTTTCATATAAGGCATATATCGCATAAACAAGTATCACATAATAAAAAATAAGAGTAGTGATACTTATCGAGATGACGCTTTCCATGTATGTAGTCATTCCATTAATGGAGTTTCTTCCTTTGATAGAGTATCATTACGTATCTTGTAGAAAGCTCTACTTGTTCAGTATGTTGCACTTCTTCCACTCCAAGAGATCATTCTCATATCGCAGAGACACTACCAAGTGCTACAAAATTATCGTAGGTGTTGATTTTCCACATGAAGTAGGGATTGTTTTGGAGTTCCTTCCATTTGAAGATTCATCGATTAGCATTTTGATGGAGGTCTCCTCTTGTTCAATGTATTCTCCTTCTCCAGAATTTTCCATTTGACACCATGAAGGAAAGAAACGTAATTTTTCATTTGGAATTCTTTAATTTGATTCCTTCGTACATAGCTCCTTTTATATTTGAAGTATTACCTGTAAGACTACATAGGAGCATTTTCTTGGTATCCAAAGACTTGGATCCTTAAGGATTAGTAGCAATGTTTTTCACAAATCTCAAAGATATTGTGAAAATAGCATATAAGCAATTTTTATTCATGCACTAATCACAAAAACAATGTCATGCTCATGCACACAAATGCATGTCCATAATATCAATATATATCTCTAGTATGTCATGACATGACATCAACACATAAAGAGTGTATTCATGTGATAAAAGGAATTTTTAAAAATATTTTAACACACATGATACAACTCAATATATGGTGAAAAAATAATGTAATGCACACACAAAAAAAAATATAATCATGTGCTTAAAAAGGTTTTCAAATAAAGCAAGACACACATGATTTATTTTATCCAAGGAGTGATGATAAATAAAAGATTTAAAAAAAAAATATTTCAGCACTCATGATACACCTTGGTATGTGCAAAAGATAGAGTAGTCCAGGTATACCTTTGTGTAGTCGTTGTTATAGTAGGAATGATAACTTGATACCTTGGACTTGTCAACAAGGAGACGTTTCCTTACCCATTGCTTCTTGCTTGATGTCCTAGACCATTTGATTTCACTTTTAGATACGTGAGAAGCTTTGGTTGTAGGTACTTTTCTCCTTTGACCAATCCATCTATTTCTTGGCCTCTTGGACATCACCCTTGACACTTTCCCCTTTTCTTCTCCACTTGGTTCATCCTTTTGAATAAGATTCTGCACATTTGAAATACTAGGAGAACACTTTGGTACCCATTTCATCTTGGGTCCTTTGGGGTTAGTCTTAGGTTCCTTAGTAGCCTTTGGAACCCATTGCATATTATTTCTCATATTTAAATTTTTACGATAAAAGCATAAATGAGAAATATGTCCTAAACAACCACAATAATTGCAAATAATGGGTTTGGATGATGGTTTGACTTTTTCAAAATTATTTTCATGAAACTTGGAATTTTTGTCATGAGAGTGAGAAATACTATTGTCAACAACTTCACTTGATTTTTGTATATCAATATCATTTTCAATTTCACTTTCAAGTAAAGAAGTTGCGGAAAAATATTTTTCAATATCATCACACTCAACAAATACATTCTCAACATGATTTTCAAGATTTATGCATTTTTCAAAAATGGTTGAGAAACTATTTTCTAAAAACATCTCTTTATCAAAAATATCTCCATTTTTCAAAATATTGATTTCATTTTCAATTTGAGATAATTTTTGTAAAGATTCCAAGTTTCTATTTTCTAAAGATATCAAATCATCATTCAAATCATTATATGTATATTGCAGAAATTTAGAACATAGACTATTTTGAATTACCTCATGTTCCTCATGGGCCAAGTGTTCGGATGTTTCATTTTCATCTTCAATTGATTCCTCATCCGAAAAGCTTGATTCCTCCATTGAGTTCATGAAGCTTTCGAACAGTCGCTCCAGTTCATCGTCATCGCACATTGAACTACTCCCCACGCTTTCAATGTCATCATATTCTTCTTCTAGGGAGTTAGTTCTTTCATGCTCCACATCACTTTCTTCTTGTTCCTTCTCCTCCTTTTTCCTGTGGACACTAACACTTCCATGAAGATCATTAGTAGCATAGTGTGTATTCAAAGTGTCCCACATATTCTTCGCATTCAAACAATTTTCAATAATAGCATATGCATCAACATTCAAAGAATTTTTCAAAATATGCATTGCTTGAAAATTCAAGGAAAAAGATTTTTTGTCAAAATCATTTAAAACATGTTTTTGATCAAAACCATGAAGAACAATATGCCATAAACGAAAACTAATAGATTGAAGAAATATTTTCATTCTAGCACTCCAATAATGAAAATTATTTCCATCAAAAAATGGTGCTTCATCGAATGAAAATCCCTCCATATTAAAACAAATAAAATATCCCAACGCTGCCAATCTACAACGGATCTTTAACTCAGGCTGTTAGGCCTTTACCAGCGCACGAAGCTCTGATACCAAATGTTAGAATTATTGATAGGATTGGCAGCCGACACCCAAGAGGGGGGTGACTTGGGTGTTTATGAAAACATTGGAAAATATTTTCTTTAAAACTTTTTCAACAAACTTAAAGAGATTTTGCAGCGGAAAACAATATAATGTTGAAAATCGATTGCGCTTAAGCGAATAATATTAATACTATTATGAAAAACTAATATGCGCGGATACGAATTAAATAAGAACAACGAAAACCGTTATCGCGCTTATTATTTTAAATTCGCTTAAAATAGATTATTACAAAATAGATGTTATGATGCGCAACAAATAAATATAACAACGAAATATAAAAGAGATAGGGATAGAAGAGATTGCACCGAAGATTTTATCCTGGTTCGTCAAACCCGGCCTATTCCAGTCCCCAAGCGACCCGCTTGAGCTTTTCACTAAACCAAGACGCCATGTGCCCCCAAGTACAACCAGAGCGCCCCGCAAGCTACTAGGAACCTCCTTTCGCCAGGGACCTCAACAACCAGATAGCCTAACTACTAGGTACCCCACCGTTCGTCTAGCACTACCCAATACACAAGGGTTCCTCACCCTACAACCACGAATGCCAAACGTCCGCACTAGGAGATTCACTCCCTAATCACTAAGGGTCACACACCCCTTACACATATGGTTACGGTATGAGTGATTGGTACAAGACCTATATTGCACTCTTAATAGTGCGGATACAACAATATAAGGCTCTAACAAAAGTGTGTTCTATATAACACGAATACAACAATAAAGCTCTATGGCAATGAAGTTAAATCACAAGTGTATAGGCCAAAGTAAAGTTTTTCTTCTCAAAAGATATGAACGATAAAACCAGAGAATTGAAGAAGGAGAAGAAGAAGCGTTCAGAAGAAAAAGTTCAATGCCTAAAATAGGAATTCTTCAAATCATTTTAAAAGCACAATTTAACACATGTTTAAAATCAAAAATCAAATCTTAAAGATTTAAGAAATAAAAATAAAGATTTGAAAATATTTGAAATTCAAATTTTGAATTTGAAACTAGAATCAGAATCAAATCAAAAATGATTTTGGAAATAAATCAAATTTAAAATAAGAATGAAATCAAATCCGGAAATATTCAAAATTGATTTTATGAAATCAAATAAGTAAAATAATATTTTTGAAATCAAAATCAAATCAAGTAGATTTAAAGAATAAAATAAAATAGAATAAAATCAATTTTGAAATCAAAAACAAATAAAATAGATTTAGGAAATAAATCAAAGATTTGATTCTTAAAAACAAATAAGGAAATATTTCAAAATAATATTCAAATTCGAATTTTGAAAATAAATCAAAATCAATTATATAAAAACAAATCAGGAAATAAATCAAAATGATTCTGACACGTTTTTCAATAAAACTTGAGGTAATCGATTACTTCAGGAGAATAATCGATTATCCCCTTAAAAATAGAAACTTTTAAATTCTTTTGAAAAACTAGTAATCGATTACAACATAGAATTTAATCGATTACTTCACTTCTGTTTAATATATGATGCAACTGATATAATCGATTATCACTGGTCAAATAATCGATTACACAGCCTCTGGAAAATATATGATGCAACTCCAGTAATCGATTATCTGTGCCAAGTAATCGATTACTTTCATACAATAAGTAATGGATTAGCCAGGTTCAAATACTCGATTACACACTCTCTGGATTTTCTATGATGCAACATAAATAATCGATTATCTTGAAAGAGTAATCGATTATCTCTGTCAAAACTTGTCTTAACAGATTTTCACAACTTAGAGAAATCCAGCTAGAGGTTGTCAAGATATATTTTCACAAGATATATTTTCACAGTGAATCAATTAAGACATTAAAAATACGTTTTTAGAAAAACTCTTTTTGCAATTAAAAACATTTTTCACAAAAAGTCCTTTTCTTCTCCTTAACATGAAAAACTAATTTTGGCAGAACGAACTCCACAAGTGGCGCACTAACGTGGTGGGGACTGGGTCTAATGTCGTGGCAAGTTCTGCGAGCTCCCTAGAAACATTTTGTCGCCCCCTAGATTGCAAATCGAGAACAGTGAGAGGGACTGGAACGGGGCATTGTGTTTGCCACTGCGAGACAGTGAGCCTTGATATTATTGATATGATTTGAGGACGAGATCCTCCTGGTCTGGGACCATTTGTGTTGTGACAGCTGTCGTGCCCGCGTGGTAAAGGTCCTGTACTCCTGTTTGCTTCCGACTAGGTTGGGGGGAATGACCGAGGAGATGTAGACGTGTGTGCTAACTTTGAAAGCGACCCTCCTCAATGATGATTTAAATTCCCCGCATCATTGACGGATATGAATTCATAAAACTCAAAAAAAAAGAGATATCTTGCACTATTAAGGAACAATTCTTAAGAGAGGGCATGGAAAAGAAGATGAGATGTTGGGAAGATGGAATCAGAGTTCGCAGCGGAAGCGATTGACGGAAGTTCTGTGGATATGTAAAGTTTTGAGAAAAGGAAAGAAATGGTTTAAAGTAGAAGTTTGAATATGATTGCTTGTATGTGTGGTTTGCTTATATGTTTATGTTATTCCTTAATATCTTACCTATTGTAATCCCACATCGTTGGCATAACGTGCTTGGGAATACTTACTCTCTCTAGTCCTTCTGTTCTGTCTTCTTGTTGTTATGGTGTCTATTCCCTTAGTCGATGGATCCTGTCAAGATCATGTTCGACATTCGAGACGAAGAAAGATGGAAAGTGGATTATCGATATTGGAAGTGGCATGAAGACACTGAGGTCGGTGGGTCAGCGAACGATCATGGTGGATTCTCGATGCTTTTGTCTGCACACCGTGACTACGAGGCTGAGGAGTTAGAAGAATTGGACGACGGCATAGATATTCGGAGGCGGACGTGATCGAGACCAACCCTAGCGAGGCATTTTCTGTGGACCATCGTATTCGGTTCAATGGGCCTGGTGGTAGTCCTTTTATTTTCTTGGAAGTATCTTGTTTTCCATTTACTTAGCATCATTGTAATATCATGATGTAACCCCAAACTTTTGTGGAAGAAATTTATTTTAATGGGCTATGATAATTGAGTTGAGAAGAATCAAGTTGCAAAGTGTAGTGCCTTGTGACACTTCGGTTTGGAACTTGAACTTCAGTATGAGGTATGAGAACACTCTTTTAGTTACGAAAGGGTTTTGACAACTTAGTGGTTCTCATACTCATGCTACTCAACCATGTTACATGTTTTTTAAAAAAAAAAAAATTGGCCCACATTTCCACTACCTTTTGGAACTAAAACAGTATATTTTTCAAGTGGCCAAATCGGGGTGTTACATTTTGAAAAAGGAATTTTCGAAAAGGTTTGTGAAAAGAGAATTTTGTCAAGAGTTGTGAAAAGAAACTTTTTGAAAAAGGTTTGTGTAAAGAAATTTTTGAGAAAGGTTTTGAAAGGGTTTTTGAAAAAGAAGTTTTGAAAAGATTTATGAAAAGAGGCTTGTGAGAAGATTTTCTTGAAACAATATTTTCGAAAAGGATTTGTAAAAAGATATTTTTGAAGAGGTCGTGAAAAGAAATTTTTGAGAAAGATTATGAAAAAGTATTTTTAGAAAAGTTTGAAATAAATTTTATGAAAGTTGTGAAAAGAGATTTGAAGAAGTTTACGAAACTTGATTTGAGAAAGTTTATGAAGGAGAATTTTATGAAAAAGGTTTACGAAGTGATATTTTCGAAAAAGCTTTGCGAAAAGATTGTTTTGAGAAAATGAGATACGAGTTGTTGATGTGATCCCCGCTCTGTGCTATGTGAGCATTGATGAGAGAAAGATTGTGTAAAGTTAGTGGTCGGGACTCATTGAAGGGTTGCACGAAGGATGGGCCAACCTTAGGATAATTAAAAAGATAAAAGACTTAAAAGACATTTGCGGTGAGTTATGAGAGTGCGAAGTAGTGGAGAGGAAGGAACCATGGGTATTTGCGGATACTCAGGAGGAGATTGCATTAGGGGAGGACGAGCTCTTAAATAGATTAAATCAGAGTAAGCGGAAATTATTGGACTATGCAACTGATAGTAATATAAACATAGGTTTTATACATATATAATAAGAGTCATAATACATAGTCCCATCATGATAGTCTCCAAGACCCAAAAGTACAAGTCCATAAAAACGGATCTACATCATAGTGTAATTACAGCCCTAGAGTACTCCAAAAGTATATCTACACTATATATATATATATACACAACCAAAATACAACTCCAGGGGTAATCACATAGATCCGGCAGCATCGGATGTAGTAGTAGTAGTAGCAGTCTCCAAAAAAACACAAGTAGAAAGGTAGTAGCATCATCACCAACACAGCAGCAGCAAGTCTCCTCCACAGCATCCACACATCGGACCCACTGATCCTCATCACATACCATATGCATATACCTAGGGATTATCGTCCCTCCAATCACTCCCAGTAGAATGCACGACAGGCTCGCTCCCACTCTCGTCCTCCACCGGATCCTCCTCGATCTCATCCGAGGGAGAGTGTACCCTACCACTGGGTACCGGGTCAGGTGATGGTGAAACCCTGACTGGGCTCCTCGGATCAGAAGGGGGAGTCTCCTCGCGGACGACTCTCGAAGTAAAAGGGTGAGAGCGGGTAGGTCGAAAACGAAAACTATGGTAAGAGCGAGCTGGTCGCGTGGGAGGTGGTCCATGGTAAGTGTAAAACGGGGGTACATGCATAGTGTATATGATGGGAATCCTAAATCTACGAGGACGGAATTGGATCAACGGGTTCGGGTGGTAGAAGGTAATCTCTACCTCACCCTCGAACACCGCGCGATGGTCCTCATAGATCCATGTACCACTAGGAAGTGGCCGGATCTCGATGCAAGCAATGTAACGAGACATCACCTACAAGGGCATAGGGGTAAGCAATTCTATACACATAACCATTAGAGAATAAATTGTGCAATATGAATATGTAAATATGCATCAATTAACAACAATCACATATAACACTTAGCAGTTAATGAATGCACATAGGATGCTCACACTTATTTCATTTATCACAATTAATTTAAATGAGTGGCATGATGCATGACTTTAGCTCTCAAGCCTATCTCCATCATACTATGTCACTCTCTGACGTCCATCCCTGACAACCCAGCACTCAACAGTGCGTTGTATTCCTAGGTATACAACAATTCGTACATTCACCTAGAATGTACACGACAAGCTTGGTATCCATGCCACCCGAGCATATCCCGTCATCCAAACGGACCGTCATCCAAACGGTATAACCATATCGGCATTCACTCAGCCGACCACGTCAACGACGTGTCATCAAGCAAGCGTATTGGCACTCCCAGAGGCCCTCCACATGTTTACCAAAAACATGATATACGACCTACCATCCAAACTCCAGTATGAATGCATTAACTTTACTTAAAAGGAATTGATTGATGTTTCGTCCTTTTATTAATACACTACATGCCTCCCGAGCAACGTATCATCATTATTCAAATGAAAACATCATAACGTCAATCAATTTCTTTTAAGTCCAGGATCACTTGGTTTATTGTCCTTTAAGAGTTACAAAATGACTTAGAATTGAAAATGGTATTTTAAGTGTCTGACTAAAAATACTCGAGTGTTTTCAAAATACTCGAGTAGTTTATCATTTTCCAGATTCTACTCGAGTGGTTCATAATTATACTCGAGTCGTTCATGTCTTTTTAGAGATTTAGGTTTTCAGGTCTTCATAAATATACTCGAGTAATTCATGAGATACTCAAGTATTCCATTACCCAGAATACTCGAGTAGTTCATATATTACTCGAGTGTCCAATCTGATTCCCAAGTTGGTGCGCCAATTTTCACTCTGGTGCACCACGAAATACTCGAGTGTTAAGCCAAATACTCGAGTATTTGCAGACAGAACAGAGTGAAACTTGGTTTTTTACATACCATATCCATTTCTAAACATTTTTAACCCAAACCAATGATCAAAACAGTTCACATACCATATATTGAACATGTTGCAATACTCATTTCATATCAAATAACCAATTTGACAGAGAATCAACCATTTATGCATAATTTACACAATTTAGCAACTCAACACCTCAAATTGAAAAATAAGCATAACACTCATAAAACAATGGTCATTTAAGCTTGCATGCATGATATAAAACTTGCTCAACACAGTTTTAGAGCAAAGCTTGGTCTCCAAACCAAATATCCTTATTCAATCTAAGCCCTTAGAGCCTCTTGGTGGCTCTCTAACACAAATAATGGAATTTAATCTCTATCTAGTGAATATAATTACTTCCCCTTACCTCTCAGACGTGAACCAAACAAGAAATTGCAAGAAAAAGCCCCACAGCACCAAGAACCACTTCAAGCACCAACATGCAGAGCAGTTTTGAATACATCCCCAAGATTGAATTGGTTTACATGGAAGACAGAGATAACAATTGGGGAAATTAGTATTTCTAGACTCTATGCAACATCATCTAACTAAAGGAACTGAATTTGACACTCAGAGACTCGTGAGCTTACCACAATCAATGATCAAAGTGAGCTCCCAGAACTGATGACAGCACCCAAACCTCAACTTCTCAGCTTTGATTCTAACAGCACACTCACTCTCAGCTCACAAACTTTATGTCTATACAAAGCTCGTGATGTGAGCTTTGTATTGGTGTATGATTTGTTACTTGAATCTAAGCACACAAGGAGAATCGAAGGAAACGATTGCAGAACCCTAACATACCAACTCATCAACAAATTGGCAAAATGGTTGCTCCTCACTCGGTTTTGAGCTTAAATACTAGGTTTGAAGGATCATGCACAGTGACACGAAGCTGTTGATGTGTTCATGGAGGAGTATTCGTGTCAACGAAGGGGAATCGGTGGTGGTGACTCACCAAACGCACTAACTCGTGCAACTCTGTCCAGAATACTCGAGTTTTTCAGAAAATACTCGAGTATTTTTCCCAATTTTTGAAAAATAATTATTTTATTTACTTTCCCTCCAAAATCTTTCCTATAATTACCTCTAGGTCCCAACCCAGGGACTAATATGCAAAATACTTAAATCATGCATAATTTTATTTATTAAATAACTTCACACACATTTTCTATCTTCATAAATACATATTTTAATCAAGGATTAATATGAAAATTATTAATTATAATTAATTTATAATTAACATTTCATTAATCGGAGATTAAAATTTTGGGGTGTTACATAATGTATGTTTGGAGTAGGAATAGAGTCACTTAGGGGCTGCATGTGTGTGAATGGAATAGAAAATGAAATGATGTATCAATGCTGAATTTTTGGTTATATTGTTTTAGCTAGCGTAAGATTTTGATAAATGATAGTTATGCTAATTCGATTTCATTGAAAATTTGATATGTTGTTCTTGGTATGATTTGAACAAATTCCAGAAAGTTTGGTTTGATTTGGAATTGTTTTGGTATTTTAAACGAATTTTGTTTATTATTGAATGTTTGAGAAAATTTGTGTTTTCAATTGCAAGAGACTTGAAATAAAAATGTTTCCTCAAGCGCAATAACTATGAAACTTGGTCACTGTTTTGATGATGCTAATTGGAGTGCCTCTGAATTTTTAAGTGATTTTTATACCTTGGTTTGCTAATTGTATTGGACTCATTTTGACGAAAACGATTTCATAAAATTAAGTTTTTAGGGTAAAACCTAAACATATTTTTCGAACCTAAACTACTCCAAATAGCTTGAAATTTTTATGGTATCTTCCTGGACGTGTCTTGTGTTCCTCTGTAGAATTTGAGGTGATTTGGAGTTGGTTTAATATTTTTACCAATTGAAAACAGTGAGCACAATGGCTCGGATTTTTCAGAGCTAATGATGAATTTAATTAGAAAAATGTAACTTAGACAACTCCAAATAATTGGAAATTTTTATGAGATGACCTTTACTGTGTGAGGAAGGTTTATACCAACTTTCATACAATTCGGAGTTGAACTACTATTTTTAATAGTGGCATTTTAACCTCAGATCAGCAGCAGTGCTGTTTTGGTTTTCAGGCCAAATCTGCTTTAAAACTTAGGTTCTACATGTCCGATTGACTTGAAAATTTTATATGATGAAATTGAATATGTTTAGGTGATATAAGTTACTTGGAATGTTTTATGAGATGCATGAAAAATTGCTTGATTATGTATTTCTTTGCCTTGTATTTTTCGTGTGTTAAAGAAAGTGAAGGAAAATGAGTTAATTTATTCGTGATGGTGTTGTATGTGATTTCATGAAAAGCTTTTGAAAGATAATTGATTTTCGGAATGATTTGTATTTGAAAATTTTGAACACCTAGTTACTGCCCTATTTTATTCTATAGCATTGAATTTGAAAAAAATGAATGGTTTAAGTGTTTGTTTTGTCCCAAAATATTGAGCGAATTAAAGTACGATTTTACGGTGTTTTCGGATTTTTCGAAAAGTGATTTTTGAGTTGTTTCACTGCTGTCCAGCATTGATTTAATTTGTTATTCACTTCTTAAAATTTTTTCAATTGAAGTAAAGTTGAGTTTTCAATGGCACTTGATTTAGAGAAAAGCTGGATTTAAAAAGTAACGTTTTTCGATGTTTTCGGGTTGTGATTAGCTGGCTGTCCGGAACAGACCAGCAACAAATTGATTTGTTCTAAAATATTTTATCACTTGTTTTCAAATGATTTTGAAGTATTTAAAGTGCATACAAAAGTTGGACTTGATTTGAAAAAGTAAAGGTTTTCTTTTGTGATTTACCCGACAAGAAATAAGTCAAGTTTTCAGAAATGATTTAAGATTGATCATGAATATTAGTAAGTAGCCTTGTATTAATTGTGTGTCTTATTTTAAACAAAGAATCCGTAGATCGGGAGTTTGGAGCTGTTGTCAGTTGGACGAACTTGCAGCAAATTTCTGACAATGCATGCTAGACAAGAGGTGAGAGAGGGGCTCCCTAAGACACTGTGGTATTTAGGTAAAATGTTAAGATGTTCTTGGCCATCTCAAAAGCCGGAATGTGTGGTCTGTGAGTCAGCCGTATAGTGGCAATTGTTTGTATGTCGGTATGGCCACATATACGCAGGATTAAGACATCCCTTTTTATTGTGATATTATTACATGATAATATTGATGCGATTATACCTTGATAACATGATATGCTTTATGATTTATGTCATGCTGAATATTATATATGATGATGCAAATGTTGGTATGTTTTAAATCCATGACGAAAATTAAGTGAGGCAATGGAAATTACGAACATGATAATGATGCTGATGAGAGTAATGCGATCTCGCAGAAAGGAAAAGATTCCTGATAATGCCACGATGTGTATGTAATAAAAGTATTAAAAGAGCAAGGAAAGAAATGATAAAATGATTATGATTGGAGCCCTGTGGATAGGTACGTGCTATGCGGCGAAAGGCGGAAGTACTTTCCGATAAGCATCGATAATGTGACGTGTTTGCCAGGCTGAGGAGCTCCCTGACATGTTCGGCTACTGTGATGGTTATAAAGTAATGAGAACGTGTTGAAGGGAAAGATGCGACTAGAGGTCGAGGTTCACCGAAGGGATGAACAAGGGTGACTCGCCGAACCTAGGATTAATAAAATGCTAATAAAACATTAAAAGACATTGAATAACGCGGCGAGTTGAGTGTGAAGTAGTGGAGAGGAAGATACCTTGTAACACCCTCACAAAAATTTAGTTAATTTAGGATTTTATAAAAATTGGTACTTGAAAATTTCTTTTTAAATTAAAATACTTAAGAATATTCTTCCGGAAAAACGGACAGAGTTTCCTCTGTTTTTCGAACTTTCCCAAAATTTCCAATTTTGTACCTGCTTAACCTGTTCAGTCCAGCAAACTTTTAAAACATAAAACGTTTAAATATTATCCAGAAACAGATCCTAATTCCCCGAATATCTCAAATAGGGGCGTACAACTAATACATATTTTTAAATTACAAAATAGTAGTTTTTAACATATCTAAAACTGCAGTCCACTCGTAAATAATAAGCAGATACTCCACGTAGTGGAGGTTCAACCTGCTCGGCCAGAAACTGTGTAAGCTCCAATCTCAAAACCTGAAAAATGGTTGTAAGGGTGAGCTTTACACATGAAGTAGAAAGTAGTTCCTAACTAAACATAATGACCTACTAAGTCAAACACATTTAACACGTAACACATATTTTCAATCATCAAACCAAGCATGCATCACACACAAACAATTGTTCCCTTAACCACTCTTAAACCCATATCCTTCGCTCTTTTATCTTATTCATGTACTGTTGATTCTCTTTTCTCTCACTCACATCCTATTATCTTTCAATATTGCATTCATTCATTATTTCTTCCTTTTATATTTTTCTCGTTTACTTCTCTTTCGTTCTTTTTAATCTTTCTTTACTTCTTTCTTTTGATTAATTTGGCTACAGGGTCTCACGACCAGGCCCACCGACCTAACCTGCACCAAATATTTCCTTTATCATCTATCCACAGGGTCTAACAACCAGATTCATATGACCTAACCTATGTCACAGGGTCTTACGACCAAATCTTTCGACCTAACCTGTGCCATAGGGTCTCACGACCAGATCATACTATCTAACCTGCGTTGGCCACAGGGTCTTACAACCAGATCCCACGATCTAACCTGCATCGGCCCATTCTTTTATTAATCTTTTTTCAATTGGTCACAGGGTCTTACGACCAGGCCCTCCCGACCTAACCTGTGACAAGTATCCTTTTATTATTCTCATCCTCATTTCGTTTATCTTATTTAGTTATTCTTTTTATTTATGATCTTTTCTCTTCTTTAATTTCTTTATAATTATCCTTTTTTCTCTTGCCTTTTATTATTAATTTGTTATCTCATTCGTCATTCAACACACATTTATCATATAAGCATACACAACAATTTTCATACTTTATATTCTCAATTCCCTAAGCTTATGCCATGACATTTTTAACTCTTTCTATTCCTTAGTTCTCATTCTAGTTTACATCTCATACATACTTACTTTCTTTTATTTATTATTCAATTATTCAATTGATTATGCGATACACATTTAGCACACAAACATCACAATTCAACCACTTATATGATTCACATATATCTCTTTAAATCAACCAGACATACAGAACAATAATCATTCACAATTAACAAGCAAAGGTCCTGTTCTTCAAATAAACATACATGATAACATATAGCGCTTAGCCTTCATATTCAATCACCAACATCAATTTATAGTTCATTTCAGTAACTTTCTTACTTTATATTTAATTTAAATTAATTACCCGAATAATCAGTTACAAGCATACCCACATATTCTTAGCAAGTATTATATACTAATTAGAAAATACTCCCTAAAGCAAGGTAAAGAACCCCTTACCTCAGGGTTCTATTAGAACCTGGTTTACGGCTCGGTGAGGCGATACCATTGCGGCTTACGTCGAACTAGTCCAAATCCACCAGTGGCAATTACGGCTTACACAACCGGCGTCGGTCTGACTCCTTGACTATGTTGGTGATGGCGGTTTTGATCGAACCCGCAACCGTGGCCGATGACGATAACGGCGTCGGTTCGGTTCGCTGCACATGGGTCCGAACGGTTTGGACCATCAACTCAGCGATCATGGCAAGGAAAGGACTAACGGTTCGGTCTGAACCTTCAGCGGACCAGCGGCGACGCGAGAAGCAGAGACCGTGGCTGATCCATGTCTCCGTGGTTCGTGAGCTTCGAATCGACAGCGGCACCAATGAGAAAGGAACGGCGGCGGCTTCATTTGCACAACCAGTTAAGGAGAGCGGCGGCGATTCCAGGGAGAGAAGAACACGACGGCGAGACGACCGGCGGCGGTGGTTCTCGTGGCGGTTGGGTTTTGTGAGGGAAGAGAGAGAGCGGCTAGGAGAGACAAAGTGAGAGGGAGAGCGTGAAATGGAGAGAAAAAGAAGGACAGGTGGTGGTGGCTTGATTCGAGCGGCGCCGACGATGGTTGTGAGAGGAAGCAGCGGAGGAGAGAGGGAGAGAGAATGTCGCAGGAGAGAGAAATTGGGGAATTAGGGCCGGCGGACCTGGTTAGAGAAGGAGGAGGAGTTGGGAGGGGGTTCGAACCCCCCTCCCTCTTTTATTTTTTTTTTCCTTTTCTTTTTTTTTTTTATTATTATTATTATTGTTGTTATTATTATTATTATTATTATTATTATTATTACTATTATTAGTAGTAGTAGTAGTGTATGTTAGTATTATTTTAAAAGTACTAATAAACTTTTTTTTAACATATATACTAATACACACTTTTATTTATTTATTTATTTTCAATTACAGTAAATTCCTTCAATAAAATTTTATTATAAACTAAATACTCATAAGAAAGACATAAAGCTAAACCCTTGGAAGTATTAACATAATTTACTATCGAATATATCAAAATCAAAATAAAGAATAGAAAGCATATTTATTTATTTATATATTGTATATATTTTTTTTATAGGTCAATTACTTCAGATGAATTTATTTTTTTAAAAAAAAATATAATTAAATATACTTTCACAATTAACATAATATATTTTTATGAGAATAACCAACACTCAAATAATTTGATTTCAAGAATCAATTATTTAATTTGATAAAATATATAATCATACTAGGGAATAAAATTAGGGATGTTTCATACCTTGTTTACCTGCTGATACTCAGGTGAATGATTGTGGTAGGGGAAGGTGATGACGATGAAACGTCAAGTAACCTGGAGTGCTTTTCTAGGCGAAACGAGTCTATAAGTAATTGGGGATTAATACCCAAGGAATCGTAGCATGTTCTGCACAGCTAACTAGAAAAGTATTGTCGCCCCCTTCATCAATTTTGGAACGGTGAGAGGGAACCTGAACGAGGTGGGAAGTCAATTGGTATTGGGCCCTTGCGGTATCGCGTAAAATATTAATTGTCATAATGACTGGCCTGTACGGTTGTGGTCTTGACAAATATATTATATGTTGTTGGATTTTCTCGATTGTTCGACCGACATGGTTTAAGGTTCATGTACGTCCCGTTTGCTTCCGACTAGGTTTGGGAGGATTGGAGGAGATGTGTGTGTGCTAACTAACTCCACGATGACATTTTCATACCCCTTGTCGTCGATGGATGCGAACTGATAAAACTTAATAAAGTAATTCCCCATATTGAAAAGATTCTTAGAATAAGAGACTGAAATATGATAAAGCTATTAACAATGAGAAGGAGAATGGACAAGGATGAGGATATTATGTGGAGGCCAAGCGATAGAGAAATTCGAATAAGTTAAGAAAGCGCTTATATGATGGCCAAGAGTTGTGAAATAACGTTGAGAAATGAATTGAGAAAGAAATAAATGATGTGGAAAAGAGGATGCAAAAAGCTTGAGACTCATGAATGAGTGATTATGATAATAATGTGAACTATTTGGTAATTTGTATTGTAGTTGTGATGTAGTTGTTTCCTTATGTCTTGATGTTTTGCCTATTGTAATTCCACCCCCCTCGACGAGAAATCGTTCGGGATGTTCACTCTCTCTGCTATTCTATTTCTTTCTCCCCCGACACTTGATGTAGTGGAATTTTAGATGGCATTCGACGTCAAAGTTTGAAAGAAGTACAAAATATAATTTAAATAATATAATAAACAAATCATGTAACACTCCTTGTATATTGATTTGGGTCCAATATATAGTGATTTGAGCATGATTTAGACTCCCTTTTACTATGTATTTGGCTTGTTTATCTAGCAAATTTAGGACTTTTTAGTAGACTTTAATTATTTTTAGTAGTTTAGGGTCCTTTGAGCGTTTTGATCCGTTTGTTAGTGTTTCAGGTACTTTTTGGAGCTTAAATGGATAAAATATTTATAGACCTGAAAAGAGGACGAAAAGATCTTGCAAAGGGAAAAAGAACGGAGCAAAACAGAGTCGGAGTAGGTCCCGCGCGCTTGAGGCGCGATGACGGGTGCGCCTGAGGCGCGCCTGTGTGGAAAAGCAACTGTTATCAGACCTGCGCGCCTGGGGCGCGAGGTCGCGTGCGCCTGGGGCGCGCGTGCATGCTGAGGCCCAATTTGACCAGATTCTGAACAAAGTAGAAGAAGAGAAGTCTAATTTGGCTTCATATCTTAGATTTGGTCAGAAATTAGAAGATAAACATGGACCTTATCTACTAGATTTAATTAAGATTTATTTTAGGATTTGTTTTACTCTTTAAATAGAGGATTTGTAAATAGTTTTCAGTAGGTTTTGAGATCATAGAATTCAATTAGGATTAGAGAGAGAGGTTAGTGACATCTATTGAGAGCAAGGAGGCAAGGCACGAAGGATTGGAGATCATCACTACAAGAGAGATCTGCGTGAGGATTGAAGGTCTCTTAGAGAGTTAACCTGTATTGTTTATGATATGAGGTTTTCTCTTTGCTTCTGTTTTCTTTATTTCTATATGTGTAACTAAAACCTCTTGTTAGGAACATGGTGTAAATTGTATGATGTAACTTATTTCAATTTATGATTTAGTATTTTGCTGTTTTTAATTCATGCGTTAATTGAGTTTTTATTACATACATAAACCCGCGCAATTTATGTTATGGATTACTTAATTCGCAACGAGAGTTGGGATTTTGAATAGGCCTTGCAATTAACGGTATAATCAGTTTAGTTATAGAGATATGATTAAATGATTATATGACTTTGTAATTCCCTTTTGCTGAATTTGATATTTTCTGATATTGTAATTTGTTGAGAGATCAAGGATTAAGTATTTAGAAAATAAGGGTAATGTTAGAGAGATCTAACTATTGCTATTTGAGAGGAATTGTCTATGAATTAAAGGATAATTAAAGAAAAATGTAATTCATAATTAAATAAGTGAATCATACAACGAAACCAAGTTCCTAACCTTTTTCTATTGCTTTCTATACATCTTATCTCCTCAATATTTTTATTTTATTTTATTTTAAATTCTCCTTCTCCTTCTGAAATTCAATAACAAGTTGCATTAATAATTACGAATTAGTGAAAAGTTATTAGAAACAATTTGCAATCCCCGAGTGAAACGATACTCACTTACTATCTGTATTACTTGTCGACCTAGTCCTCTGGCTAGCAAATCAACATATATCATTTTACTTTATAAGAAAAGTAATAAGTTTATGATTACTTGGACTTGTTATTGTTGGAAAAAATCTGAAAATAAGAATTTTCCCTTTCCTTGAAAGTTCCTTTTCACAAATACTTGATTAATAATGAAGTTGACTAATAAAATCAGAGTTTGCGGAAACATAGTAAAATAATCATATTATACTCCCAAAATATATCAAGTGTAACAAGTCCACGGATACCTAATAAGTATTTTTTTGAAACTAAATTCCTCTTATGATACCTCTTTCCAAAATATGTATCATATAAATTCTATTAAAAATAGAAATGTTATAGAGCTGGTCACTGGTCCTCTGTCCAAACATCCATCTGGTCGGATCCTCGATATCTGCACAAGGGGTTCCAAACCCACACTTTCTACACTCTGCATGCACCTAAGGGACATCTCCCTTCACTGACTTTTGTGCAAGCTAGATATACGATCAACACGTAATAAGGGCATGGGGAGTAAGTATACACTTATACATAATCAATAAAGACTAAAATACAAACACAAGTATGTCATGGACAGACAATAATGCAAGTACATATGAGCACACCAATTTTCAACATTATATCTCTTATAATGCAGGTGGCATGATGCATGATTTCTATCCACAATTGAGGCCTCCACTATAAGTCCATCTTGGACGTCCATCCCATACACCAGTGTGTTCCCGGAACACTACCATACGTTCCCAGAACGATGGCAAACCATACTTGGATATACAATCATCACTCCCAGAGTGTGCATCACGTTCCCAGAACGCATAGCAAACCATACTTGGAAAAATAAACATCACTCCCAGAGTGTGTATCACGTTCCCATAACGTATAAAAACCATGTTCCAGACACTGGCCACATTCCCAGAATGTGTCATCAAGTAGGTTTCACACCAATGTGTTCCCATAACACATCAAAGAAACCAGGTCCCAGACACTGGCCACATTCCCAGAATGTGTCATCAAGTAGGTTACAAATTTGGTACTCCCGAAGTACCCTCCTCATATTCCCAGAATATGATAATCGTTTCCTACCAACCCATCTTCCATTCTCTATGCATGAATGCACAATCATTAAGGTTGGTTTTTATCTTTAATTTAGTTATTGTGATTTAGAGATATCTCAATTTCTCTTTTGAATGATTAATTTGAGGTATAACCTTTGGCACCAAAATTCATCCATGAATTTACTTAAAAACATGCCATTAAACTTGGATTGGGAAATCTCAACCAATGGTATCAAACATTTAATTAAAAGACTTAACTTTTATTTTTCCAATTTCAGGTACTAACCGGTTACAATCTCAGGCTAACCGGTTAGAATTACAGACCTGAACTTACTAACCATTGCAATTCAGAAAACTCTTTTTCTTGAATTCTCTACCCAATCCATAAACAAAGTTCAGCATTGTTTTATACCTCAAATTCCACTGATTTCATCATTCAAAGTCTAAGTCACAATCCATTCCCAATGGAGCATAATTTCCTCTTGAAATTATCTCAAAACATTCAGGTAGTAACTCCTCAAATTCAATCTGAACCAAACAGTATGTATCAACATATTTTCAAATTGAGTTCAAGGGAAATTAAAGTATTGATTTGAGTAAAAATGGTAAGAACACAGAACCAATTTCAGAAATTCATTTTCTTTGAAATTTCACAGTATCTAACCGGTTACAAATATCGAATAACCGGTTACATTATGCAGTCTGTACACTGAAAAATGAGGTTTTACATACCATTCTTTTTAATACTCAAATCTAACCAATTTCAACACTCAATAGAGTTCACATGCCTTAATTTAAACATGTTCAACCACAGGAACATATTTCATTTGCATGCATTCAATTTAGAGTATTAAATTGCATAAAAACCCACATAAACACAATTTAATACGACACAATTCATGAAAAGCACTTAGATCATGATTCAAGCATCAAAATTACTTGCATGCATCAAATCAAAACTGCTCAAAACAGAATTGAGCTATAAATTGGCCTCCATGCCTTTTTGACCTTTACACATAATGCCCTTTTGAGTCCTTGTTGACTCAAATCCTAAAACACTTGATTTTAGTCTCAGTCTAGTATAAGGTAAACTTCTCCCTTACCTCAAAGTCGTGTTTGATGAGTATAATCATTGAGGTTTGAAGGAAATCCACAGACTCCACAGAAATTCCAAGTTCTGCTCTCAGCCACGTTTTTCAGCAACAGGGTTCAAAGATCAGAAAATTTGACATAGAAATTGACCAAAGAAATTGGGGAAAACAATTAGGACTTGATCTAGGTAACATGCACCAAAGAATAGAAGTGGTTTGAGACTTAGAAGTTACCTGAACTGACCAAAATCAAGGCCTATACCCAACTTCCAAAAGTAGAAGAAAACAGAGTTCAGCTTTCCAACTCCAACTTTCCAGATCAATTTCTCCTCACACAAGAACTCTCAGCTCACAAGTTTTATATCAATGAAAAGTCCTTGATTCAAGCTTTTCAGAAGTGTATCACTCGCTCTCTAACACTCAGAGAAGACGAAGAATTTCTCCAAACGAAATAGAAACCCTAACAGAGCAATTTCTCCACCAACACTAAGAAATCAACCTCAAATCTTCAACAATCTTGGCTTTTATAGAGAAATTGGAGTAACATGCACACCGACGCGTGTTATCCACTAGATTAGAGCTTTTTTCGTGGCGATTCCATGGATTAATCAAGTGATTACTCATCAAAATCCACTAACCCAGTTTCTGAGTTCATCGTCTAACCGGTTACAGAGCCCTTCTAACCGGTTACATACTGATAAAATTCAAAAATTAATAATTTAATTACTCTTTCTTCAAAAACCTTTTTAATATTACAATTAGGTCCCAACCCAAGGACTAAATTACAATATTCACATTTTTGTATAAAATAACCATATAAAAATATATCTCATATTTTTATATATAAAAACACATAATGTACAAAAACTAAAACCTTCAAAACTAATATAAATCAATAATAAAATAATTGTTATAATTAATTTCTCGATTATTTGGGAGACGAAAATTAGGGGTGTTACACTACTCCCCCACTTAAAAGGAATTTCGTCCCCGAAATTCATCTTCTGAAATTTTCCACTTTTCCAAAGTATTCTTATATTAGAAAACTTCATTTAACTTCCTTCACAATTTGTTCTTTAGGGTCATCCCCCACTTAAAAGAGTTTCAATATAGTTCTTTTATTTCGAAACACTTCTAATAGAACTTTCAATTTAAATAACAAAGATTCTTTATATAGAAACTCTTATGTGAAAGAATTTCTTTTTAAAAGAAATACTCTTTTGAGTAATACACTTCACGTAAACATTCTTCAAATAAAACACTTTTCAATAAACTTTTTGGGGAAAAACTTTTTGGGCTGCGCACTCTGATCTCTCGAGCACGATCAAAGAAACATCTGCATGACTTCGTTCCTTAACAGCCTGAGACATTAGGGTGATCAGTCCTAATATTCAAATCATTAAGGCAAAACTACTAGATTGGTCCCTTAAGTTATTTTTTAGTTGCGATTTCGTCCCTTAACTTTTTTTTCGTTTCAAATAAGTCCTGAAGTTATTGAAGTGTAACAAATAAGTCCTTTCCGTTAATTTTTTTCATTAAGAGACACGTGTCACCATAACAAAATTAAAAAAAATATCATTAAATCATTTTTTTAATACGTGGCACCATTAGTTGAGTGACACGTGTCACTTAATAGAAAAAACTAACGGAAATGACTTATTTGTTACACGGCAACAACTTCAGGACTTATTTGAAACGAAAAAAAGTTAAGGGACGAAATCGCAACCAAAAAATAACTTACAGGACCAATCTAGTGGTTTTGCCAATCATTAATAACAAAATCATCCCTTTCAGATATAATCTTTCGCAAGAAAGACCATACAACAGGTCTTTAAGTTAGATGAACTTAAAGATAGGGTAATTATCACTATCAGACTTTGTTAGATAGTCAAGTTCTAGAGACATTTCCGTTGGAGAGACAAAGATTTGTCCTATCCCGGTGGTTGTTAATCTCTCTAGCCACAACTGATCTTTCTATTTTTGTAGTGTTCGCAGATATTTATCACATCCAACTGTGATAAAGGTTTTGATCACAGAAAGATTGGAGTTGAACTTCCAACAGAGTATTGATATTTTCAAACGATTAGATTAACGTAATCGAAAAACATTTGACTACGTTAACTCAGATCAAAGGAAGAGATAGACTTGGGTTGCCTACGTTAGGAGTAGACTCAACTCACATCTCAGTAGGTGAACACTTCTCGTGCTTGATTCGTCCATTCCTTTCTCACCTTTTCCTTCAGGACAATTCGGTGAATAATACTCCAGCTTCTTGCAGTCGGAATCGACTATCCCCTTAGGTACATCACAACTAAACCCAAAGTGATGTGCCTCACATTTTTCACCTTGAGATGGACAAATGTTCCCTTCCCTATTTTCTCTTTAGTCACTTTTCTTCAGTCAAGGATTCCTTAACCTGGATATTTCCGTGGTTGATATTCTCCTATTTACTTTTCCCCTTTCTCTAGTTGGGCCTTTATTTCATCAATCTTTCTCTTATTCTAAACTCAGACATTTCTCGCATGAAATTCATGTGCTTTCCCATAGTCCTCATACATGCTTACCAACATCGAGAAATTCCTTATTCCTTGATAGTTGATAGCTGACTTGGGTTCGAATCTAATCTATTCTTGAAGTTCATGCCTTTGGATTTCTCATCTAGGTTGTTCTAGACAACACTTCATAAATCCCGTGCCTCCATAATATATTTTCTAATATCCATAATCCCTGACTTTAATTCCAAAGATTAAATCTCATTCGTTTCTTTCAACTCCTCATCATTTTCTGGTTGTAATTCACGAATCCGATTCAAGAATTCGTTGGTCATTTGCAACATTCCCAATCTAAGGCTAGATAGTTCTACTTGCATTGCCAGACTTTGGTCTATGAACTCCTCGATCAGAATAGCCTCCTTGACCATCATTGAGCTCACAGGAATAGTCTTTCTACTCAAATCGTCTGCAACTATGTTCGCTTTGCCAGGATGATAATGGAGTTCAAATCCATAATCTTTAAGAAACTCCATCCATCACCTTTGTCTTATATTCTACTCTTCTTCTCCTTATTGTCATTCATATTTTCGAACTCCAAACTTGTTCATGAATCACAACCTTCTTATCTTAGTACCTATTGTCTCTTTTGCATCATCGCTCAATTCTCTACCTTCTCCGATTGGAGTAGCTCCTTAATTTTAACTTTTGGTTATTCCATAAGTATTATGATTCAATCCTCTTAAATCAACTTCAATGATGAATCAAGGCATTAAGTTATTTTACCACATTAAATCCTTCCTTAAATTTTACTTGGTGATTGACATTGAGTTTGGATTGGAGGAAGATGTTTATTGATACCATAAGTTCCTTCACAAATGACTTAAATTTTTATTTTAAACTTTCAGCTTCTAACCGGTTACAAGAAACTCTAACCGGTTATGAAGTACAGTTTTAGAAATAAAACCAAAGAATTTCAAAACTATTTTCCTTACATCGTCCAATCCAACTCAAATAGGATTTAATCATAATCTAATACCTTGATTCCAACTAAATTCATCACTCACTACAATAATTTTCTGGGACAGCTACGGAATTTTGCTACGGAAGATTTTCCTAGCAATTTCATAGCAAATCACCTATAGAATAGATACGAAATTAATTTCCGTAGTTAGTTTTCAATACTATAAAATACACTTATTATATGAAAAACAACTATGGAACAACTACGGTTTAGCTAGGAAATATTGATAACAATATAAAATTTCGTAGCAGATTAGTTTGCTAGGCAATATTCCGTAGTTGATAAATTTTATGACACCACCCGCAAAATTTTCACGCCCCGCTACTTCTTCCTTTGCTCCCGCTACTCCTTCCTATTCCTTTACTCATTCCTTGCGTTTCACCTTCTCTCTTCCCTTTTCCCTTCACCTCCGCCTCCCTCCTTCCCCATGGCCTCCCTATTTTCTCTTTTTGATTTTCTCTTTCTTGAACCCTAATCACACTCCCATTTCACTCTCTTCCCTTCTCATTCACTAAATCCCTAAAGAAGGAGAACAACCAATCTGATGACTACATGGCGACAGCTCCCTGCGTTTCTCCTTCAATTTGTTCACTCTCTCGTTCACTCACGCATGGCGGCGACAGCTCCATACCCTCACTCTCTCTCGTTCACTCACGCACGGCGGCGACAGCTCTCGGGTTCACTCTCTGGTTCAACTCTGTCACGATATTCGAAGCGGTTTGTTCTCCTCCTTCCCTCACGGCGTGATTTCCTTCTTCTCCTTCTTGTTCTTGTTTGTTCTCGTTCTTGTTTGTTTGCTTCAATTTTCAATTTGTTCGACCTAACCTCAATTGAATAGCTTCTATTTTGTGTTTGAATTTATTTGTTTTATTATTTAGATTGTACATTTAGGGTCTGTAGTAGTTAAAGGAATTTTGTTTCTAATTTTGTTTTCAGTTAAGGTTTCTAATTTTGTTTTATTAAATCACATTGTTGTCAAGTTAGGGTACTGCTATTTGAATTTTTTCACCACACACTCTCTAAGGTGTGCTTCGTTTCTACTCTCTCTCCCTGTTACTCACTGTTGTTGTCATTGTTCATGTTGCTTTATGGATTTGTGTGTGAAATTAGGGATTTAATTGGTAGATGTGATTATTTGAGTAAACTGAAATTAGGGATTTATGTGTGAAATTAGGGATTCATTAGTTGCTTGATTTGGTCCTTCATTATTCTCGAAATTCATGTGAAGAAATTCATTTTGCACTTTATAGGGAGCCACACTCATAATTGAATGATGTTAGGTTCAACAATTTCATTTTTCTGTGATTTTTGTTGAGGTGCCAATTATCCTTGTCTTGTATGCATAAGCACCTATAACCCACAATGAAGCCTAAGGTATACTTATGCTTTCTTCTGCTTACTGTGAAATTCTGTTTTATTGGTCATGCACCTTTGCTTATTCTTTGATTTTTAGCCTTTTTTTTTGTTATCAGGTTTGTTAATGACACGTTTGAAACAGGCATTGAGTTTGCGAGTACCTTATTTGGGATGAGTTTTGTTTCTCTTGCAAGTTTCTAATTTCTAGCTTGTTAGTTGGGTTAATTTTTAGCTTGTTAGTTGGGTTAATTTGCAAGTACCAACCGAGGATCACCTTGTTGAAACATTGAGTTTGTGACGATGATGAATCTGTCGTGACCAATGTCGCCGCCGGGGAGCAGAAGGCGCTGCTGAAGCTATATTGCTTGGATCTGTCGTGCAGTGGCTGAAACCAAAGGGAACCGATAACCCCGCTGTGACGAAAATCGTTGCTGCTGCCCCAAAATCGGGCCTTTTTTTAATGTAAATTCCTCAATTCCACTTTTAGTTTTAATCTCCCTAATACTCTTATACTATTACTGTTGTGATAAACTATATTGAATTGAATATATATTGTTGTTAATTGTTATGGTTTTTTAAGTGATTTTCGGTTCTGATTCATTGATTTGAATACAATACTTTGATTTTAACTCACATCAAATTAGCGTTGATTAGAAACCTGAATTTTTATGTATTATAGATTGGAAAATTGATTTTCAATTGAGTTTTTCATTGTTATTGATTCACTTTTATAGATTTAGCTTCAGTCCTTTAATCCTTTTATAACAAGGTTTGGTTTTGCTCTCCCTTAGCTTTGTAGTGCTCAGGGCCATGTTTCTTGCCATGTTGCTCTGCAATAGGTCTGAATTGCATTGTTATTAGAATTGAGTGGGAGGAGTAATTCAGTTTTTATAGTTTTATAATAATTGTATGCAGAGGTGTAGTAAAGTGTTAATAACAGGGATTGTAATGTAATAGTGATGCTGGAGACAAACTATAGATTGTTATGTAAACAATTTGGAGTACTTCTGGTACTCTTCTTAATAAGATTGCTTTTGCATGTAAACAATATTTCAAGACTGCAGAGAACATTGCAAAACCCATAATTGCAGAGCAGATCCCAAAATAAGTAAATGTTGTGCAATTCATTTTTTGGTAATATACATATCACAGTTTATAAGTAAATGTTGTGCAATTCATTTTTTGGAAAGGCAACAAACTAAGAATTGACTCGGTTATGTTAGAAAGAGCACATAGCATCTTGAAGAGTACATAAAATCTTCAGATATGTCTCATTTTTCACTTCAATTTTCTGACATCAATCAGTCCTACTTTCCCTGGTCTTGAACAGACAAGTTGAAATATGGATTCATTTTTCAGTTTGGAGAAAACTTGATCAATTATATGATGCATTTTATCGTAAGATCCTGTTTTAGAATGTTCTCATTATGCATTTGAGGCACCTGTTATGAATTACTCATTTTTGTCAGTGTTCCTTAATATTGTCTCTGAATGGAAAGTTGCTTCCGTGCTGTTTTATGCATACCATTGAGTTATTTCTTGATAACTTACTTGTGATATCATATGAATTTTCTCAATACTTATTGTTAATCTCATGTTTTCTCCTCAATAGGAATGAAAGTTTATGTAACTGATGAGAAGGAGTTAATAATGGAGCCTTCTATAAAATGGGCTGGAAATCCTAATGTGATTATTGCCGTTAAGAAATTTGGATTGAAAGCAACCCTTCAGGTAAATTTTTCTTTTGTGTATGTGTGTAAGAGAGAGAGAGAGAGAGAGAGAGAGAGAGAGAGAGAGAGAGAGAGAGAGAGAGAGAGAGAGTGTGTGTGTGTGTGTGTGTGACAAGAGGAGTAGGGCAGCAGCAGCAGATTGATGGTTTTAATATTTTGATGAACTTTGCTGATGATGAACTTACAACCTGCTTTTGTCAGATATAATTAACTTGTTAATTGTTATTTATTTTTATTTTTATTTCAAATGTTGAGCATATTATTTGCCCAAGAGGCCAAGATTGATATCTTCTTGTACACTAATTCTTCTTCGAAGACTCATTTCTTCTTGTTGTTGTAGCACTTAGGAGGATTTTATGCAGCATTTCTACTTTTATAAATGGCAGTATGATACTTTTTTCTCTTTCTTATGTTTTGGTGTCTTAATTGATCTTGCTTGCAGCCACATGTTGACTTTGGACTAAAGCTTCTAGGTGCTGAGTCCACACGTGAAGTTGCATCCCTTACGGATCATGTGAAGTTGGAAGTCCACAAGTTGCAAGACTTGAGAAAGGTATAATTTGAGCTCTGCTGCTGTAGTATTCTTTGCTCTTTTTGGGTTGCTGGCTTGGTGTAACTTGGCTGAAATATTTCACTTTGTAATGTGTTTATGATGAGTTTGTGATCAAGCTAATCCAACACAATTTTTTATACAAGTTTCATCGTTAATTTCAAATAGCTTACGAGCTAGTCAACTAGTTTACTTGATAAAAAATAAGCTACATGTTGGTGTTTGGTAAAGAGGCTTATTTCAGTAAGCTACGAGCTTAGATAAGCTACTTGAGGTAGCTTATAACTTATAAAGCATGGTCTTAATTCTTAAATCTGAATTAATTCGGGATTTTAATTTTAGTAATTAAATTTCACCTATTTTTATGTTTGTTAAAAAAATTAAAATTAAATTTGATATGTTTGCCAAGTCAATTTTTTTTTCACCCAAATTTGATATGTTTTGATATGTTTTGCCAAGTCAGTTACTCAATTTTATGATCAATACATTATTGTCTCGGGATTTTCTTTTATTTGATTACTTTTATGCTCCAGGACATGGTAGTGCTTTATGATTCATTGCAACTAGCTCACAAGTGTATTCTTAATTCCTTTTATGGATATGTGATGCGCAAGTGAGTATATTGACCTCCATATGTTCTTAATGTTTTGTGGGATTCATTCAATAATGTTTGCTATTTTTTCTTCTCAATCTTCTCGTTCATGGATGTTTATCTTACAGGGGTGCAAGATGGTACTCCATGGAAATGGCTGGAGTAGACACATATACTGGTGCAAAAATCATTCAGAATGCCCGTTTGCTGGTGGAGAAAATAGGAAAACCACTTGAACTAGACACAGATGGTATCTGGTGTGCACCTCCTGGATCTTTTCCAGAAAATTTCACATTTAAAACAAAGTATGCTCTGTTCATGATTTGGGGTTGCTAATATATCTGATTACAGCAGATCTTGAACTTTTAAATTGAATATTTTTTCTATTTTATCGGCACGAATGTTAGGCATTCTAAGATAATCTATGTTTGTTTTTGTTTGTATTATGGTATTTAGGAAACTGTTGACAACAACATTAAAGGACAATGATTTTGGTGTTTAATACTTTAATTGTTAATTAGGATGATTAATAGTTTTAAACTGTTATTTTCTCTCCTCCCCCTCTCGCTCTTAAGTCTTAAACTGTTATTTTCTATGATGGTCAATAGTTTACAATGCTCTAGTTAGAAGTCTTGAGATGCTTACTCATATTTGATGCATTTCAGAGAATCAAAGAGGAAGTTAACAATCTCATACCCTTAGAAGTTAAATGGACTTTCTTAGGACATGATTTCGATGATATAAAAATTAAGTATGTTAGTAATGTAATATAGCTATTAAATCCCAAGAGAAAAATAAAATATAATTGTTACAGAATAATAGCTTCAGAATAAATATAGAATTCCAATGGAATTATAAAAATAGAAATCCAATGTAGTTATGGAATTGCTACAGAATTGCCATCCAAAGAACAACTAGGAAAAAAAGCTACCGAATTGCTACAGAATTGTGATGCAATTTAGCTAGGGAATTGCTAGAGAACACCTAGGAAAAACAGCTACCGAATAGCTTCAAAATTGTTAGGGATTATGTGGTTATCTTTCACACATCAGCTACGAAATAGATGCAACTTTGCTACAAATTGTGAAAATACTGGGTACGGATCAGCTACCAAATATTTCTAGCTGGATAGCTACGGAAAAATACTATTATTACTTTAAAGTGGGCAATTAATTTGCTACAGTATTGCAACAGATTAGCTACAACTATTCTTTAATTAGCTTTGGAATAGCTACGGTATTATTCGGTAGCGAATTAGCGACCTGATTTACGCTACGCACCGTGTTGTAGCTGTTCCGCAGCAATTCCGTAGTTATGACTACTTTGCTAGAGGACTGCAACGGAATTGCTACGCAATATTCCGTAGCTGTCCGAGAAAATTCTTGTAGTGACTGAAACGATTTAAATCATAATATACTCACATTTTTCCATAACTCTTCTTGGACTAATCATATTATATTAGGGTATAATCCATCACTACCCCACTATAATTAAACAACATCCTATCATTCCATACAAACAGTTGATCTTTCCAAGTCAACTTGGTCAAAGGCCATGTGATCTCAAAAATATCCTTCAATAATCTGATGATAGTATCTAGCCAGCCCTAAGAAACCTCTGACTTTAACCACAGTCTGAAGTTGTTCACATTTCATCACTGAATTCACCTTCGCTAGATCCACCACAATTTCTTCTTTAAAGCTCACATGTAACTTCGCTCAACCAAAACTTATTTTCGGTGAGCTTAGCACACAACTACTCTTCTTGCAGGATTCTCAATACAATCCTGAGATGTTCCTCATGTTTCTCCGAATTCTTAGAGTAAACCACAAACGAATCCGAATATAATCTAAAGGTCTCGTTCTTATAGCCCATAAAAGAACAGGTGCATTAGTCAATCCAAACGACATTATTTCCTACTCATAATGTCCGTATCGAGATCATAATGCAGTCTTAAGTGTATCCCTGTCCCGAATCCTGATTTGGGGTTAATCCAACCTCCAATCAATCCTAGAAAACACTTAGACTCCTTTAACCTGATCCAACCATAACCATTTTAGAAACTTCTCTACGTGTTTCTTCCATTTGACCATTCCCGATGATACCATATTATAAGAGTAGTAAAGATAGAATCAACTTCAAGAATTAACTTGATTCCAAACTCTATCTCTTTACTCAAGGGTAAACCTGATATCATTTCTTGCAACCAAGATTTCTTTAACCCCCTTCTTCCTTTCCTTCACTGCTTCCCAGAAACAGACATATGGATCCATTGGATTCCAGATTCGAAGCTTGGAAAGCCCAATACAGGGGTGTTCTATCATCATTAATCATGATCACTTGATCTCTCGGCTTCCAAACCGTGCTTAAGATCAGATGTAATCATGACACAGGTAGATAGACAAAGTCTAATACCTTAATAGAACGATTCAGACATACCTTGGAAACAACTACAAGAAGATTTGTAGGAGTCTCCACTTTGAGATAGCAGATTGGGTAAGGCATAGAGCAACTTTGATCAATACCCTTATCCATAAGGAACAAAAGAAAGGATAGCTTTAGAGTTTAACAAACTCAACAAGGTTGATCTTTAAGAAGATGACTGCCCTGCACTCGGTCTGAAAAGTTGATTAACTTTAACACTAGTGAGGGTAAACACTCTTCCCCCAGAGTCAAGGACTTAACTACAACTCCTTAAGATTTCCTTATCACTGGCTCTATGAGAACTGATAAACCAACACTATGGTTTTGGGTTTACAACATGTCTAAAGAGAAGCATGCAACTATCATACTTCTACTTAGACTACGTAGAACGCTTCTTATTAGCAGAATAAGCTACTTATCTAGAGCCATTACACATAACCTTAGCTCTAGTTTGGAAGTATATGAAAGCATACTTCCCAGGAAACATTGCAGATATCGATGACCAGCGTATTGGAGCACACACCCAAGGACCAAGAGTCAGGACCATTGCTCTGATACCATAAAAATGTAACACTCCTTGTATATCATGTTACTTTATAAGAAAAGTAATAAGTTTATGATTACTTGGACTTTTTATTGTTGGAAAAAGATCTGAAAATAAGAATTTTCCCTTTCCTTGAAAATTCCTTTTCACAAATACTTGATTAATAATGAAGTTGACTAATAAAATCAGAATTTGCGGAAACATAGTAAAATAATCATATTATACTCCCAAAATATATCAAGTGTAACAAGTCCACGGATACCAAATAAGTATTATTATGAAACTAAATTCCTCTTATGATACCTCTTTCCAAAATATGTATCATATAAATTCTATTAAAAATAGAAATGTTATAGAGCTGGTCACTGGTCCTCTGTCCAAACATCCATCTAGTCGGTCCTCGATATCTGCACAAGGGGTTCCAAACCCACACTTTCTACACTCTGCATGCACCTAAGGGACATCTCCCTTCACTGACTTTTGTGCAAGCTAGATATACGATCAACACCTAATAAGGGCATGGGGAGTAAGTATACACTTATATATAATCAATAAAGACTAAAATACAAACACAAGTATGTCATGGACAGACAATATTGCAAGTACATATGAGCACACCAATTTTCAACATTATATCTCTTATAATGCAGGTGGCATGATGCATGATTTCTATCCACAACTGAGGCCTCCACTATAAGTCCATATTGGACGTCCATCCCATACACCAGTGTGTTCCCGGAACACTACCATACGTTCCCAGAACGATGGCAAACCATACTTGGATATACAAGCATCACTCCCAGAGTGTGCATCACGTTCCCAGAACGCATAGCAAACCATACTTGGAAAAATAAACATCACTCCCAGAGTGTGTATCACGTTCCCAGAACGTATAAAAACCATGTCCCAGACACTGACCACATTCCCAGAATGTGTCATCAAGTAGGTTGCACACCAATGTGTTCCCAGAACACATCAAAGAAACCAGGTCCCAGACACTGGCCACATTCCCAGAATGTGTCATCAAGTAGGTTACAAATTTGGTACTCCCGGAGTACCCTCCTCATATTCCCAGAATATGATAATCGTTTCCTACCAACCCATCTTCCATTCTCTATGCATGAATGCACAATCATTAAGGTTGGTTTTTATCTTTAATTTAGTTATTGTGATTTAGAGATATCTCAATTTCTCTTTTGAATGATTAATTTGAGGTATAACCTTTGGCACGATATTCATCCATGAATTTACTTAAAAACATGCCATTAAACTTGGATTGGGAAATCTCAACCAATGGTATCAAACTTTTAATTAAAAGACTTAACTTTTATTTTTCCAATTTCAGGTACTAACCGGTTACAATCTCAGGCTAACCGGTTAGAATTACAGACCTGAACTTACTAACCATTGCAATTCAGAAAACCCTTTTTCTTGAATTCTCTACCCAATCCATAAACAAAGTTCAGCATTGTTTTATACCTCAAATTCCACTGATTTCATCATTCAAAGTCTAAATCACAATCCATTCCCAATGGAGCATAATTTCCTCTTGAAATTATCTCAAAACATTCGGGTAGTAACTCCTCAAATTCAATCTGAACCAAACAGTATGTATCAACATATTTTCAAATTGAGTTCAAGTGAATTTAAAGTATTGATTTGAGTAAAAATGGTAAGAACACAGAACCAATTTCAAAAATTCATTTTCTTTGAAATTTCACAGTATCTAACCGGTTACAAATATCGAATAACCGGTTACATTATGCAGTCTGTACACTGAAAAATGAGGTTTTACATACCATTCTTTTTAATACTCAAATCTAACCAATTTCAACACTCAATAGAGTTCACATGCCTTAATTTAAACATGTTCAACCACAGGAACATATTTCATTTGCATGCATTCAATTTAGAGTATTAAATTGCATAAAAACCCACATAAACACAATTTAATACGACACAATTCATGAAAAGCACTTAGATCATGATTCAAGCATCAAAATTACTTGCATGCATCAAATCAAAACTGCTCAAAACAGAATTGAGCTATAAATTGGCCTCCAAGCCTTTTTGACCTTTACACATAATGCCCTTTTGAGTCCTTGTTGACTCAAATCCTAAAACACTTGATTTTAGTCTCAATCTAATATAAGGTAAACTTCTCCCTTACCTCAAAGTCGTGTTTGATGAGTATAATCACTGAGGTTTGAAGGAAATCCACAGACTCCACAGAAATTCCAAGTTCTGCTCTCAGCCACGTTTTTCAGCAACAGGGTTCAAAGACCAGAGAATTTGACATAGAAATTGACCAAAGAAATTGGGGAAAGCAATTAGGACTTGATCTAGGTAACATGCACCAAAGAATAGAAGTGGTTTGAGACTTAGAAGTTACCTGAACTGACCAAAATCAAGGCCTAAACCCAGCTTCCAGAAGTAGAAGAAAACAGAGTTCAGCTTTCCAACTCCAACTTTCCAGATCAATTTCTCCTCACACAAGAACTCTCAGCTCACAAGTTTTATATCAATGAAAATCCCTTGATTCAAGCTTTTCAGAAGTGTATCACTCGCTCTCTAACACTCAAAGAAGACAAAGAATTTCTCCAAACGAAATAGAAACCCTAACAGAGCAATTTCTCCACCAACACTCAGAAATCAACCTCAAATCTTCAACAATCTTGGCTTTTATAGAGAAATTGGAGTAACATGCACACCGACGCGTGTTATCCACTAGATTAGAGCTTTTTTCGTGGCGATTCCATGGATTAATCAAGTGATTACTCATCAAAATCCACTAACCCAGTTTCTAAGTTCATCGTCTAACCGGTTACATAGCCCTTCTAACCGGTTACATACTGATAAAATTCAAAAATTAATAATTTAATTACTCTTTCTTCAAAAACCTTTTTAATATTGCAATTAGGTCCCAACCCAAGGACTAAATTACAATATTCACATTTTTGTACAAAATAACCATATAAAAATATATCTCATATTTTTATATATAAAAACACATAATGTACAAAAACTAAAACCTTCAAAACTAATATAAATCAATTATAAAATAATTGTTATAATTAATTTCTCGATTATTTGGGAGACGAAAATTAGGGGTGTTACAAATCACGGTTTTAATAAAGCAAAAGTGCAATATTTACAGTTTTCTCAATTCATGAAAATTCAATTAAAGTACCAAATTACTTTAATTATAAAAATTGAATTTCTTTTAAGAAATCCAATATACTAAATAAATTTTTATTTATTTTTCAATAAAAAAATAAACGAGGAAATTGCGGGTATTACACATAGTTGTTTAATTAACACATGGCGCTCTCAAACACCAAAGATATTTTGGGTCTATTTGGCAAAACTTAAAGCTGTGAACTTGTAGCTGATAGCTGTGAACCTTGCTGATAGCTGTGGGATTATAGTTGAAAGCTTGTAACCCTATAGCTAACTTATTGAAGTAGAATTGTTTGACAAAACTAGTTGAAATTTGTTAAATGGCTTAAACAATCTAATTTGGCCAAGATATATAATAATAGGAAAAAAAAGGACAAAATTGAGATAAAAAAGGACAAAATTGAGATATAATTTATTGAAAGCTCTTTCATATTTTTGAAAGCTACTTCACATAGCTTTCTGAAAGTTAGCTTTCAAAAGTTATCAGCTTCCTTTTTGAAAGCTATAAGTTTTTTTTATTCACCAAACAAATCTAGTAGCTTATTGACCGGGTTAATAAGTTAAAAGTTACTAGATAAGCTATAAGCTTGTCTTACCAAACATAGCCTTTATTTTTTTTAGCTAATAATCGATTTGGTCCCCCAAAGATACACGTGGCATCAGGTTAGTCCTCGAAAGATCAATGGAATCATTTAAATCCCCAAAGATCAGAAGTGGCATCATGTTAGTCCCTCCGTCTATGAATCTGTTAGTCTTTCCGTTAAGTGCCACGTGGCAGATTCGCATTGGTTATTTCTCTCAACACATTTAGACACAAACCATAGGATTATTCCTCCTTTGAATTTTTGACCATTGAATATATCCAACTGTTCAAATTTAAAGATGAAAAATAAAATTAAAAAAAATAAAAAATTATTCCATTCAATTTTAACCGTTGGATATATATCCAACGGTTTAGATTTTTAGTAAAAAAATAAATAAAAACATCCCATCTTCATCTTCAACCTAATCACCACCACACCAACACCGCCCTGCCGCAGCCGCCACAACCACCAGCAGCCGCCACCACCACCACATATCTAACTTCCCTTCTCTCTCTCTCTCTCTCTCTCTCTCTCTCTCTCTCCCCAACAACCCATCGCCACCCTTTTCGTCACACACCCTCTTGATCTCTTTCTCTTTCTTGGTCTCCCTCTCTCCTCTCCCCTGAAAACCCCAACCACCACTAGAGGCTTAACTCCCGCCGCCATCACCATGTGCGTAGCTCACAACCTCCATATTAGTCTCTTTCTTTCTTGCCCACGAATCGCGAATTGGGACCATTGAACGGTCAATCGTGAACCGAGACCTCCATTTTCATCTCTTTCCTTCTTGCTTGCGACCTACTTCTTTGTCTCTTTTAGATTTGTTTTTTTTTAACAGCTTTCGGATCTGTTTGTTGAAGATAGATTTGAAGATCAGGGGAGAGGAGAGAGAGATCGAGAGAGAGAGAGAAAAGGACCAAGAGGGAGAGTGAGGATAAGGGTTATGATGGGTTGTTGTAGAGAGAGAGGAGGGAAATGAGAGAGGTGGTGGTGACGGCTGCTGGCGGTGGTGGCGGTGGTGGCGGTGGTGAGAGGTTTTTTTTTACTTAAAATATAAACTGTTGGATATATTCAACGGTTAAAATTGAATGGAAAGATTTTTTATTTTTTTATTTTATTTTTCATCTTTAAATTTGAACCGTTGGATATAAAATTTAAAGGAGGAATAATCCTGTGGTTTGTGTCTAAATGCGTTAAAAGAAATAATCAATGAGAATGCGCCACGTGACACTTAACGAAGAGACTAACAGATTCATAGATGGTGGGACTAACGTGATGCCACTTCTGATCTTTGAGGGATTTAATTGATTCCATTGATCTTTCAAGGACTAAGCTGATGCCACGTGTATCTTTGAGAGACCTAATAGACTATTAACTCCCAAAACCTTCTTTCAATTTGCAATAATACGGAAAGAGGTTATCTTTTAAGGTTTTTTTTTATACCAAAAGTATCCTACAGCCTATGACTAATCCTCTCTGAGATGTAGAGAGGGATCGAACTTCTGACATTATACTTAAAAATCTCTATCATTTACCAACTGTGCTGGACCTAATGAGTTTTTTTAAGGTTTTTATTGTGAACAATTACCTTCTTTTAACACTAGATGAGATTTTCTCCATTTCTTATCACTTTCTCATATGTAATAATTATTATGTTTTTAACATTTTATTTAATATTTTAATTTATTACTAAATTATTGGACCATTATAATCTTCTCTATTTTCTTTAAAGAGTGAAGTACCCAACTTCATCCATGATGTTTTTCAGTGTACTAATTTAGTTCCTGAAAATGTGTAAATATCAGCTTGGTCATCAAAATTTTTGGACATACCAACTTGGTCCCCCAATTTTTTTTAGCATACCTACTTAATCCCTCAAGTTTTTCATATTTTAATAAAGAAATTAGTACTTTTGTTAATCTTGAGAGACCAAATCGGTACATCCAAAAATTTTGAGAAACCGAGTTGATATTTACACATTTTCATGGACTAAATTGAGACACCGAAAAAACTTCAAAGACGAAGTTGATACTTCACTCTTATCTAATCTAAGAATAAAAATTAGAGAAAATCTTCACTTGTTCCTAAAAAAAAATTACCACGATATCATAATTCAAGTAGGCCTATAGTAAAAAAGTTCTTTTGTGATAATAAAAAAAAAAAAAAAAAAGTTCTTTTGTGATGCATTCTAAATCCATTAAGATCATGATCCGGTAGTGGCTGGAGCATAAAAAAGCACACACAGTTTAGTCTTTAGAGACAGTTAGAGAATTAAACTAAAATTAAAGAATGGAGTCAACCGCTTAAATTAATAGCAATAATCGAAATGTCGTTATGTACATGTACACGTTTTAGTGCTGTATGAATCCAATTTGTTCTGCTTATACCTAAACATCTCTTTACCACCAAGAATTCAATCCTCTATTTCAATTTTCAACATCTCATAACCTTCCCACCAAGGGTAACAAACAACCTCTTCTGAAATTACCAATCTCTCCTTGATGCAAATCTTTCTGTACCTCACGCAAAGCATTTAAAATGGTGGAGGGGGTCCATCCCTCCAGCTGTATAATATACCAATTTGTTTTCACTTACCAAATCCAACGCAACCAACTATGAACAACTACTTTCACCAAATTCCACCTTTACTTTTTATGTACACAAAGCCCAAACTAGAAGCAAAGAATATTACCCTATAAAAGTTGCACATTTCTCCCCTCCTTTTCTGCTTTAAGAACACGATTTGATTAAACCCAAATTGTATAAATTCCTTCTCACAAGGCTACCAAGAGACAATAGCACTGCCCCACCAACTCCAACTGTTTGATCTTCTCTGTCTGCCTTCTGATGGCATATGAATGACAACTCTTTTACTTTTAAATAGTTTAAACCAATTTTGTGCCTAACAGATTCTATAATTTTTGGGTCAGCTGGGTATCCAATAGCATCAGTTACATAGAAAACATTTGCAGTCATATCCCCTATAGTGGATATCTCAGCCCTTGTTACATTCAACCCATTCTCTCTGAATGTTCTCATTACCTCAGCTAGAAGGCCTTGCTTATCTTCCTTGCATAACTCTAGCCTAACACCCTGTATTCAAATAATTAACAATTAGCAAGTAATTAATAAATATTAGCACGTTCGTAACGAATGTCATATCAAAAATTAAAGAAATAAAAGTGACTGAAAGGATGCTATACCTCAGATGCCCTCCTTTCCACTGCAGCTTGCAAACATTGAATCACACGCTGACGTTCTGGTTCCGAACTAATTGGTGTGCCATCCTTGTGTCTTATATAAAACTCCTGAAATAGCAATTTGAATATAACTCTTAATTAAGCACGTAAGCCAAGTTAAAGAACAACACATTTGATGTGGAATAATAATTACCAGGAATGCTTGATCACTTGTTGTGTTAATAGTTGCATGAAACACAACATATTCCATGTCTGTCAAATTGCATATGACATCAAATAAAAGCTTAGTTCGATCCTTGCATTGAACATTCACAACCGAATAACCCCTTTCTGCCCAATTTTGGACTGTCACTAATGGGGTATCAGAAGTAAATTTGAAAATGGGATTTCTCTGATAATCACGGTCGTCATACATCATTTGATGCAACCTTCTTTCAGGGTGTGTGACAGCCATAGATATGGAAGTTTTTGCACTCTTGATGTCATTGTCTCCCTTCAAAACATTTCTTAAACGTGCCTCAAGCCTATCAATTTTCTCCAAGTCCTGAATAGCAGACCCTGAGATAGAGTCTTTAACATATATTAGGGAGGCGATACGGCCATTGTGAGTCCAAAACTTAGCCTCAACCACATCACATTGCAACTCAGCCAGTACGGCAAACACCTCTGAAAGAAGACCGATACGATCGGTTCCAATTAATTCCAGGACAGTGAGACCATTTGAGCCATTAGTTCTCCCATAGTGAATGCTGCCAAGTGACTGTTAAATAAAAACATAAAAGAATTCAGTGTGTTAATAATATATAACAATAAAAATCGCCATAACTATATGGATGAATCAGTCACAAACGATTAATACCTGTTCGATGTATTTTAAAACACTCTCATCCGTTAGCTTGTTTCCATTTTGATCCGTAACATGGAAAACTGCATCGACTGGTCAACTATTAGTTCAATCAGGATCAGAATTATCACCGGAAAAAAGAACCAAAATACGGGAAAATTAACTTACCATCCATGAACCATCTGCCATCAGAAGAAATGTAAGCCTTCTTGATTGAAAGGTTCAGATCAGTGAGCACTTGAACTGCATCCAAGAGAATCCCATGCTTTCTGGCACTATCAACCTGTGAATTTCATCAAATCAGAAACACTAGTTTAATTATCCATATTACCATGATTCAATTCACATGAAAATTAAAACAATAAAAAAGTAAACTTTATGAAACAAAATGATTATTTTTGGTGCAAGGTTACCTTCACTATAGTTGCTGTGGAGCAAACGGCATTGTCTATGACAACCCTGTTTCACAATAAAAATTTTAATGTAAGTGAAATCACCTAATTTTCTATGGAAAATATTTCAAAAATTGCATCGCCATTATCAATTACATACAATACAATTCCATAAGAACATTGAGCAATTAAATCGTTACATCAAAACTTATAATAAAGTGAATTTTAACAATACTAACACAAATAGGAGTATAATCAAAACATGATGATGGACTTCAAATCGAGAGATTTGGAATTAGGAACATTTAAAAATTTTTTTTTAAAAAAAAAAAAAAAACACCTTGAATCTATAATCAATTAATCAGTGACAAGATTAGCAAATAATATTAAAAAAAAAAAAAGATGGCATTTAAAATTTAAAATAGACACAAACCTGGGAGTGCTCATTCTTATTACAAGCTTCTCATATTCATCCATACAACCTGACCACTCCATCTGTTTGCAGATTTTTTATTTTTTTTTTTTGGGTCCAACAAAAGAGGAAACTTGACTTGAAGGAATGAAGGAATGGCTCTGACCAAGATTTAACTTAGTTTGAGAGCTGGAAACGGTGGTTGTGAATTGTTTCCGTGGAGGGCAAAAACATATATAGTGGGATACTAATAAATATGGGGTTCAATATTCCAAACGGTGGCTTTTATTGCACAGACCTCTTGGACACTATCGCCATAAAACTACTCTTACCAAACTCTATCTCCCACCTTTCTATTTGCGTCGTGAGAGTCTCAGACACAGAGTTATTGTTCTCTTTCTCTCTTCACTCACTCTGCCTCTCTGTCTTAACTTCGCCTCTTCTTTGCACACCATATATGTCTATTTATATTTATTTATTTATTTATGAATTTGTTTTTTTATTCCTTCTCTACCCTTTGATTATAATAATGCATTATTTTAATTTCTAGTTCCAGATTGGAAACCACGCCAATACCGCTGTACGGATAGGTTGCGGTTGATTTCCTTCTGCTCTTGGTTTGTAGTAAACAATTAAATTGGACTCTGTTTTTTATTTTTTGGCATCTTCTTTTATTGGTCAAAAAAAATATAATCACTTATTTTAATTATTCATTTTGAGAAATAATATATCTTAATAAAATTGGCTTAATATTCTTCTTATCATACATGAAAGTGACATGTGTTATTATGTGATAGTATTTACTTCTTTTATTTTACAATATAAGAAAAAAAATTTAAAATGACAGTTATTAAAAAGGATAATTGATTGTATTTAATTTTATTTTATTTATTTAAAGAACAAAGATATTTTAAGAATGTAGTATTGAGACTAAAACAAAAATTAAAAGAGGTAAACACTTACTAAGGATATATTAGAAAAGTAGTATCGAAAATAAAATAAAATTTAAGAAAGTTAATTAATTGTTTTTATAATATTTCTTTTCTTATATTGAAAACCGGTTGAAGTTTCTCATTAGTAGTTTGTTCACAAGTGACATATGTCGTGTCACCTTTAATTTTTAACAAGAATTTATCATTTCTCTTAATTTTTTAAGTAAATAAACCAACAAAAATAAATGACATATAATTAAAGTTATGAATTATTTAAACCACTTAATATTTACTAATAGTTAAAATTTATGAGCTATATAAATAATGAGTTAGAGGATCTAAATTCGTTTACATTGTGAGAGAAGACTTGTTTTTGTTCTTCTTAGCTTATTTTTGGTGTATTAATTTGATCAATAAAAAATAAAAATTAAATTGATTTTAGAATATTTTTTAACTGAGATCAAATTTAATTATCTGTAATTTAGAAATTTGACCCATCAAATTAAATTGATTTTAAAAGATTTTAAAGATTAATTTCATATTTCTTAATTTTTAGATATTAAAAATTTTAAATATATATTGGGGTATCGTTTATTTGGTTTTAGATATATTTAAATTCAACTATTAAGGTTTAATATGATTAAGATAAAACCCCTAATGAAAAAAAATACATTTATATTCTATGTACCTACATACCCAAAAAATAAATCTATGATCCAAAAAAGTTACATTTAAATTCTTTTTGAAAAATTGCATTGTATGTTATCCAGTAAATCTTACCATTTACTTTAAATTAAAACTTATTGCATGTTATTAAGCAAAAATACTATAAACTCATATTTTACAAAGAAATGAGTTTCGATTTCATTGTGATAGTAAAGATTTTGTTGATAGATAATTTGTTAATATCTTCGTAATGCCGATTCTCTAATTTGTAAAGGTTGTCTTAACTTTGATAAGCCTTGAAACAAATTTTTAAACTTTTATTCATAAAAAAGTGAAAAATGATACTCATGCACTTAATCTTGAGATGTGAGTAAGTCAGGAGGAAAGAGATAAGAAGATATTAAAATTGACTAATTGATAATGTGAAAGAAGAAAGAGATAAAAATAAATATGATCCGTAAATAATGGTGTAATAAAAAAAAGTTGTAAAAATATAAAGATAGTAAAAAATTTAATAACCAAAATTAATTTAATTTTTAAGTTTTTTTCTTATCATTTTCAAATAAGTAAAGTTCACCAAAAAAATTTTCAAAAAAGTAAAAGGATTTACAATGATTAGATTTAATATTTCTGTTGCTTATGGCATATGTAAAACTACAAACCCCTTGGATCGATCGTACAAGATATTCAAATCTTGAGAAATGCTAATTCTATAGACAAGGTGGATAATCCAATACTCTCCCACAAGGTGAGAACATAACCATTTCTAAAAATCTACAAATTAAATTGTTGTATCATCTAGCCAATCTAATGAATCACCCATCAAAGGTTGTTAGGAAAGCAGCTGGAATACAAATGTTGCTTTCTTGTGTTCTTTTTCCTCAAAAAATGTCACCGGTGTTGATTTTTTTGGAGAACTCCATTAATTATAAGTATCCTCATTTTCTAGGGTTAGAAAATGATTTTTTCTTCTTTTTCCATGCGAGCTTTGCGTGGTTTGAACTCTACACAGCATAACAGCAAATGGAGAGTACTCAATCATGTCTCATTTATAAGTAAAAAAAACATCGGTCTTAAATATAAGCAAAAATTAACTAACTTTCAATTCCCAATACAACCATTCTTAAAATACCCATACAAAATGGTCATAACATTTAATTTTTGTTTCATTCACAATACAAGTTTTCTAAAATAATCATTTTTTTTATAAATTTGAAAAAGTTAAATACACTCAACTAACTTTCTTGATATAGTTATTTTTGCTAATAAACCAGATCGGAGGGAGCAGCAGGTAATTCTAGATTAACGAAAGGGGTCGATCCACGTGACAATGTAGGACCCTTAGATGAGTGGTAACAATCTAGTTATCTTGGTAATTAAGGTGTGGACTTGCCGATGCTAATTATGACGTCCTCACGTGACAGCACCGCTTGTTTCGGCTTTTTACGTGTCCCTTGTTTTGGCTGGGTTTTCTTGTATTTCTCCTTCTGTAATCTACTCATTGCCCTTTGCTTATAGGCGTAACTAATTATTTGTTTTCATCCCTGTACAATGCTACATGTTCACCTTGAAATTAAGGAGTTTCTAAGGAAATCTAATATCATATTTTGATAAAGGTGATTTTTTTATGTTTTAAGGATTAGTTAAATAGTGCTTATTCACAATAATGGTAAAAAATGATAAAATTTATTATCATAAATTAAAATTAAAGAGATTAATGAAAAAATGTGGAAATTGCAAACTTTGAATTATAATTTGTTTATCAATGTAAAATGCATTAAATTATTTGTTTAATAATTGATTGATGTGTTAGACAAATCATTAAATACATATTTTCTTAATTTTTTTATTTTTACAAGACTTTTACAAATTTATATCATCCCTAAAAAACAGAAGGAGTAATATCTTATTAAACGCATTGATAATAAATTAGAAATAATTGAATAGCAATAATACATATATAAACTTATACAATCAACCTACAAATAAGTTACATGTGTAACAAAATTATACTTTATATTCTACATGATTAATGAGTGTCATATATATAAACGTATTATGATACAAGCTAATTTATATTTAATTTGTATGGCTATATATTACTATTGATTATCAAATATACTTCCAATGTACGAATTAATCATTATGCCATTCTTGCTCGCTCGTGGTATAAAGTCACAATTACTTTACTCTTGCCTACTCCCTCCATCTCTATTTATTTTTATTTTCAACGTATTCTCACAAAATAATAAAGTTAATTAATAATATAACTAAACAAAATAAATTATATATTTTATTTTCTATATTTAATTTATCCATCCATAAACTATTATTAACATTACTTCAATAACTATTTTTTCCACCAATAACATTACATGAGAGAGGGTAAGTAACAGAGAGGAACATCAATGAACTGGCGAGGAACAACAACGAATTATGATAAATGGTGAAGAATAGCGACGAACACAACGCACAATGAGAAAACCCAAGGAACGAACAGTGAGAAAGTGACAAACCACGAGAGAGGGTGACAAGGAAGTGAGGAATGGCTGACGAGAGAGCGTGAGAGAGGGTGGCGACTAGGTTTTCTAGTAAAACGAGGGGGAGAAGATAACATGAGGGCCTAACCTCTAAGGGAAGATGAGAAGTGAGGAGTTAATGATTTATTGTTTATCATTAAACGTAAAAAAAATTAAAAATTAGAGTAACGAGTTTGGTCTGGTATGCTTGGTCTCAAAAAGTATGAGATCGTGAACCATACCATAAGATGGCAATTTGAAAATATTGAGATTGGACCGAATCACTAGAGTAGATCGGATAACATTTTTTGGTCTGGTTTGATTCTATCCCAAAGGTCTCGTGGTTTGACTTGGAACCACGTTGGTCTGGTTTGATTCTATCCCAAAGGTCTCGTGGTTTGACCTGGAACCGCGTACATCCCGTGACTAACTTCTTTCGTTTGATTAGGATTCTGATATGTCATGGTAGTAAAAATTTGGCCAGAATTGATATGAGAGGTATATGACAAACCTAGAAGTAACTTCAGAGAGTTAAATATTGAAAAAAAAAACAAAAACTTGTAACAAAATGACCCTAAAATTCAAAGATTGAAAACATAATTAAGCCTTTATTTTTAAAATATATTGATTTTTAAGCTGTCTAGAATCTAAAATGGAAGATGAATGTATTCATAGATAAATACAAGTAGATCACATAACTCATATAAATCATTTTGTTTAGAAAGTGAGATTAAATATGTCAACCGTTCCTTATATTAGGAGGGTATTTCTATTTCTATTTTTATATATTATTTTCTTCGTCCCATAAATTAAGTTTTTTTAGGTTTTTGGACATAGATTAAGAAATTAGTAAATGATGTAAGAATTTGGTATATTTTGATTAAATTACTCTCAATTAATAATAGGAGAGAGAGTAATAATAAATGTATGGATATTATATTGAAGAGAGATAGAGAAATAATGGGTGAAAAAGAGAATGAAATAAATAAGAATATACTTGGAAAAAGAAATATAAATGAATATCGAGTTTATAAAAGACGTATAACATGGAGGTTGTATAAATTTCACTATTTGGCTTGTTGCCACTTGCTAATAGTATACATTTTCGTTAGGTATGATTAATTATATCACAATTAATTATAACAGACGGTCCTTATTGAAAATGTGTAATTGGATTGGTTGGAACAATATGCGCACGCATGACTCATAACGTAGTCATGGAGGCACCTCTAGATAGAGGATCAGATTCATCATGCCATACCTTCCTCTAACAGTATTTAGAATCGTGAATTATTCGACACGTGTCAATTAATGGAATGTCTTCCACAAAGGTCTGAGAAGGAACCACGACGATGGCTCCATGTCCATAACATGTTCGATAATTCATCAAGTTATTAACTTAAATTATTGATAAAAAATTGTACTATATTTTAAGATATGTACTATATTATTTATACTCTAATAATGTAGTAAAACTAGTTTTCCTTGTGTCACATGCAATGCAAGCAAGTCATAAACACACGTCCTTTTGGTCTATCCAACGTAGCATTTTCTGCCGTTAAGCCCCGCCAATCCTGCAGGCAAGGGCGGGGAAGGCTTCCCCCGAGACAAACGGCCGTTAGTTTTGAAGATGTGGCGGGAAGAGAAGGACCAAGTTAGCGCCAAATGAGGCGGTCGTGGGCCCCAGCAAAAATATTGTTGCGTAGCTAAAAAGATTACTATTAGTCAAGTGGTAACTCACTTATCTCTTAACGTCGAGTACGAGTTTTAGGTATGGAGAAATCCCCAATGAGAGACTCCTACCAATTAGTACAAGCTCATTTGGTTTGGATCAAATGAATCGACTTCTGAATAAATCAGATTTGAGTACTGGTTGGTGTAAAAAAAAAATACTATATGTAGGCCTAGTAGCCACATTGTGAAAAGAGAAATTGAAATTCGGAAGAATAAGGATGCACCAATAAAATCAAATTAATGATTCGAACCAAAAGAAGCGGAGCCAGGCACGTCTTTTGGCACATTCCAAAGGATAGTAAGTAGTACTCCCTCCGATCCTATATATATAGGACATATTTAACCATATTCCTCGGACCAAGTAAAGTAGTTAGTTTTATGAATTCTATAAAAATATATTGTAACATTACAATTTTACCCTCTCAACTTTTCTTGAAAAATTCACACTCATTAATGAACAACAAAAAACACATACATTTAATAAGGGCAAAAAAGAAAAAAAACAATAAATGATGAATAGAAAATACAAAATATCTTATATATAAGACCAAAGATTACTTCTAGAATATGTCCTATATATAGGATCGGAGGGAGTACTACAGGAGGGTGAGGCCACGAGGCATCGCGTGAGACTAACATGAGTGGTGCCACGTTGTTGACAACTCACAAAGGGAGTTGTTGGGGTCATCATCTTTATTTCTCTTTGGTTGTTGTTTTTGATTTTGTATATTTTTCGTAAATCCCGCCATTATCTTGGGATACTTTTTGACCGTTAAGACTGCCAATGGCGCCAAATTCGAAAACGGGACTCATCACTCAAGAGTGGGGGGCATGCTTTGCGTTTCCGTCGGACAATGGAAGCATGTTTTCTTGAACCTCAACTTGCGCAAATGGAACATGTTGGGATATTGGGATTAACTTGAATTAATTAATGCCCAAATCTTGGCTTCAATCTGAATATGGATGAGTTTTGGTTTCTTCTTTTTTCTCATAGACTCATTAGCTAATTTGACCACAATTATTTGTAAAATATTTCTTCCGCTATTTCTTGTGTCTCTCACCAATTAACATTTGTTTTGCTCAATCTTTAGCTTATTTTACGTTTTGATTGTCAATTTCTCCGCCAGAAATCTCACCATGGTTGTCAATACTCCTTTCGTCATTTGTTATAGGATATCATTTTGGTAGATTTTTTATCCTTTTTATAAGTTGTTTTGAAATATTTAGATAGCATTAAAGAGTTTATTGCAAATACACCTGTTATGGACCGGATCTAGAAGGATACTTCACTAAACCGGGTTACCGGAAATAAAGGTCCTTTAAGCGTCTTAGACATCACGAAACCGGTTTACCGGATTTGGAGGCCCCTTAAGGGCCCATTTCTTTACTGAAATGGCTTTTCAGCCTAAAACAGTCTCTAAAGGCCCAATACTTCAATAAAGCGGTTTACCGGTTAAAGAGGCCCATTGACCACCACCTTGTTGAAGAAGACTTGAGAAAGATCAGCATAGGATTCCTTTACCTCGCAAAACCGGTATAGCGGTTACATGGCGGACAGGGCAATGAAGAAGGTTTTCCTAGGATTCCTATGCAATGATGAGCAGCAGTAATTCATTAATATCCGCTTTACTCCTGCTATTATCACCTGCCGTTAGCGGTAATTCGGTAATACCCATTGATGAGGAGAGAAACCCAACGGTAAGGTTATCAGCTTATATAAGATAGCAGAGGGTAACCAGGTATGCATCCTTCAATCTCACACAAACACACACAACACCCCAAACAAACGACACTAGAGCTGGTATCCTGGTAATCAGGGTGCCAAACTTCAGTCTAAAAGCAATAAGCAGAATATTTGGACACTTGACCGCTTAGCTCAAGTACCAGATATTCTACTACAGAACATTGGCGACCACAGTGGGAGCGAGAAATTTATTCTCACCACTTCTGTGAAAGAGATGGATAACCGGTCACAAGGAGAACAAATCGAACCCAGCCACCATAGTGTGGGGGACCTGAGGAACCGCTTAAGTGGAGAACGAGCTCTCACAAAACAAAGAGACTTAAGGGAACATCTGAGTGAAAGCAGGAGACGTGTAGAGGTAGAACGATCCAGACATGATAGCCCCCCTTGTAACATCCTCACTTTTATTAGTTAATTTTAAATTTTAATAAAATCAGAGTTTGAAAATTCATTTTAGAATTTGATTTCTTATGAAAGGTTTTACGAAAATCCGGCAGAGTTTCCTCTGTTTTTCGGACTTCCCAAAAATTCTCTTCTTAAAACCTGTCAGTCCAGAATATTTAAAAACTTAAAACATAATAGTTCAATAATCAGATCAGATCCTAAGGCCCAATTAGTTCAAATTCAGGGCATACAATTACTACGCATATTAAATTACAAAAATAACAGTTTTAAAAAATAAAATCCGCAAAGGGTATCACAAATACAGTCCACGTGGTGGAGAGTTTCCAGTTCGGCCCGCAACAGTGTAAGCTCCGCTTCCGTACCTGTAAAATTATATCAAGAAGGGTAGCATTACACAGAACTTAAAAAGATAAATCCTAAAAGAAGACATAGCAAATAACTAAGCCTATATAATTATTAATATACTTTATTCATAATTATTCGTATAATTGATCTCTTTTAGTTCTTCACTTATTCTCACATTCCTTTAATTATTGATTCTCTTTTCTTTCTTCCTTTCCCATTCTTTTATTCTTTTTCCATTTTCATTAGGTAGTCCAGCCCCAGCCAGCCGTACGGTACTGAGCGCTAGGAGTTCCCTTATTCATTATTCATTTTCCTTTCTTTTTCCTTTTTAATCGACACGCCTTACCAGGCTCGCATCGATGCTGATACGCCTTACCAGGCTCGCACCGGACTTTCATTTTCTTTTTAATCGACACGACTTACCAGGCTCGCATCGATGCCGATACGCCTTACCAGGCTCGCACCGGACTTTCATTTTCTTTTTAATCGACACGCCTTACCAGGCTCGCATCGATGCCGATACGCCTTCACAGGCTCGCATCGGACTTCCATTTTTTTTCCATTTTAATCGACACGCCTTCACAGGCTCGCATCGGACTTTTATTTTCCTTTTTAATCGACACGCCTTACCAGGCTCGCATCGATGCCGATATGCCTTACCAGGCTCGCACCGGACTTTTACTTTCTTTCTCTTTCTTTTTCTTTCTCTTTCTCTTTTTCCCTTTTTCTTAGTCATATATCTTTTCTCTTTTATTTCATTTCTTTACTTAGGAACTTATCATCACATTGTTTACTTTTCACTATTTTCAATATCCTTCTTTCTTTTCCTTTTTCTTCTTCTCTTCCTTTTCTTTTTCTTATAATTCTTTTATGCTCATCAAAATCTTTTAAATCTTTATTTTCGTTTATGACTTAATACATTTTCCTACGTTTTCTAATTTATTCTTTTCCTTGATACTAATTATCTTCGCCTTTACCCAACTCTGTTTAACTTGGTCAAGTACATTATATTCTTGCGCTCGTTTCTAATTCTTAGTTATTTCTTTATTTCATTTATCCCTCACTCTTACTTAACTTATTATTTCTATTTCATTGATTCCAGTTTATTTAACTACTCTGTTGACTCACATTATTACTTAACTTATTATCCCTATTTCATTAATTTCATTTTATTTAACTGCCCTATTAACTCCACTTGGTTTCCCTATTTTATTACACCGTTCTAAACTAACTTTCATCATGACGCCCTCTCATCTCGATTTATTATCTTTTCCCTAGTTTCTTTTACCTGTGTCCTTTTTGAATTTAGTTTATTGCTTCGTTCCTATTTCTCTAATTTTCCAACAACTCCTAATTATGTCCACTCCGCCCCTACTCATCATATTCGCATTTTAAATTCCTCCTTTTCCTTATTTTTAGTTTAATAGCTCTCCTTACCTAACACAATTATTCTTTATTCTTTTTCTCTCACGTTTCGTTGGTTCTCCCTAACAATTCTCCTTGTTTTTATTTTGTATTTTTCTACATTTTCATTCTGTATTAACTCTTTTAATATTCTAAATACACTCACTCATTCCAAGCTTTATTCTGCGCACATACATTCTATTCCCTAGGGTGTGGTTTCCATTATCAATTTTAAGTACTACATTTATATCAACGAGGGTTACCGTAAGGTTCATTAACATACTTTTTAATTATCCTATTCTCAGCTACCACTATAGCATCCTAGAATTTACTTCTTAAGTAAAGGTAACGCGAACCCTCTTACCTTGGGCTTTTTAAATAGAACCTGGATTTTAGCTCGGCGACGATGACGGCGTCGGTGTTGCTCCTCGTTAGAGGGAACGATCGCGGCTGGACCAAGGCAAGAGCTTCGAGCTTCGAGGTTCCCGACACGAGCCCGGCACGATCACGGGTCGATAACGGCGCCGGTAACGTCCGTAGAGAGAGAGCTTACGGTGAGAGAGAGGGAATGGAAGAGGGAGGGGTTTATGGTTTTGGTGATGGATCGGGCGGTGGTGGTGGCGGCTCGTGGTGGCTGTGGTGGCCGGTGGAGGAACAAGGAGGAGAGGGAGAATCAAGTGAGAGGAGGAGAGAGAGAACAAGGGAAAGTGAGGGAAGAGAGAGAGAGAGAGAGAGAGAGAGAGACGGGTTGAGAGAGGGGAAGGGGAGGCCAAGGTGGGGCGGCTTAGGGCGGCGGTGGTGGTGGTCGAAGTCGGAGAAGGAAGGGATATCGGAGAAAGAGAGAAACAAAGGGTTGAAATGGGGTTTTCAGCCCCAAAACGCGTTTTTAATGTTGCAGATCGCAGAATACTCGAGTATTTCTGTCAATAATCGAGTATTTTGATCCAAAATACTCGAGTATTTCACAAAATATTCGAGTATAATGATCAGATACTGCTAGTTTGCTTTTCTATTTTTCTTCTATTTCCCCCTATCTTCAAATTACCATAACTTCTTCGTTCACCGTCGGATCTTGCTCAAATTTGACGAGCAACTTCCTAAAAATCATACCTTCATATCCAACGGTGGGAATTGTGTTTTTAGTCTTAAATCTTTTATTTTAATTTTCTACCCTTTGTTATGTTTTAGTACCGAATTATCTATTTTTCTGGCCTGTTCCTAACTTCAATTTAATGCTCCTTTCTTTTCTAACCTTATTATTATTATTGTTATCCTTTCCTAATGTTAAAATACTTCTTTTAAATAACTATTTGTAGTTTATTATCATTATTTCCTTTATTCCAACTATTATTTACTTATTCGTCTTTGGGTTTAAAATTTGGGATGTTACATTTCTCCCCCACTTATTAGAATTTCGTCCCCGAAATTCTGTTCGATTCCGTGAATAGAGAACCATCCCATTGGTAAGCTTCTTACTACGGTTTTCACTTCCCTTCGGTTTTAATTTCCACTCCACCTGTGGTTAGGGTCGTGCCTATTTCAACGTTTGCCTTCTAGCACTACGTACTGTCTCTATCTACACAGGATCGTCAGTTTTCTTATTATTAAAGTTCCATCTCCCATTCCTTGGATTGAAATCCTCCCCCACTCAGCATCAACATACTTGGTTATATCCATGCTTGGGGGTATGTTCATTCGTTATTCGAATTTCGTACATAAGCTTCTCGACCGGTATCCAAAGTTGGAAGGGACACGTGGATGGTTATCCATCGGTAGGCATAGAACTATGTCGGGTTCCTACGTCTTGGTGAATTCTCATGTATACATCTGAGACGCTTGAAACTTGAAGAGAGTGAAGATGAAAAGAAGAAACACGAAGCACTCAAGGATAGGTTTCATAGTCTTCGCACGATGACCTAGGATGTACTGGATACATGTCAAGCAAGAAGACAATGGAGATTATCCTCAAGTGTGCATTTTCAGCAGAGAGTCATCGAAAGATGCATTTTCTATGGAACTACCGTTAATTTGATTTGGTCTTGATAAAGGTATTTGGTGCAACGGCTAAAACTTGCTTCCTTTGAGGGAATCGTTTGGGAACATGACTAGGTTCTTAAGTGAATTCTAATTCCTAATGGTGAGCACGATTCTCTAGTTTACTTGGGTCGGTCTCGGTGTGGATACCCTACTAATTCATCTAGTTTCGCCTTTCTCGCGAATAACCACTTCGGATTCTTAATAAAATGCTTGATGAGTTTTGGACTTTTCATGAAGTCTATAGACGGTTACTACGGGTTCGCTCAGCTCGGTTCTCTCGCGAGTTCTATTCGCGGCTACACCACTAGTAAGTGGGTGCACTGGCTTAAGGCTCCTATATGTATGTCCTGATTTCTGTTGGAAAGTGTCAATGATATCGACCACTAATAGTTGGGAAGATCGAGGTGATCAGTCCCAATCTCGCATCTATCAATAGCAACATCATCGTCAAGTTTGTTGATGTTATCGTCCCCTAGCAGATGTAAGAATCAGAGTGATCAGTTCTAACCTTACATTCTACCAGTGGCAATACCATCACTGTGTTCGACGGATCTTTAACTAATGTATTTTCATTTATTGATTTCTTTTTAAGTTAAATCGAATATGTATGCTTTATGCAAAACATTTTAAATAAATATTTTAAATAAATATTTGGTATATAGTTAACACTAAAAGTACCTCGGGTAAGTTCATTTGTTCCCTTCACCGATACGTCCAGGACAGTTTGCCCCCATGTGTCCCGGTTGTCCGCATATATAGCAGAGGCCCTGTTTTCTGTGCTGTTTCAGTATTAGGCACAGTTTCCGATGGAATTTCCCACATAGAGGACATGGTGGCCTGGTTCTCGGGGCATTCACGTCTGGAGCCGTGTCCATTGACAATATTGCCATAACATTGATGTCGGCATGTGTATCGGATTCCTGAGCCGGTACCTTGCCTCTGCTAGAACCTTCAGCCCATTGTATCATCCGGTTCCTGTCCTCGGATGTCCACTGCCCTATTCCCTTTTCATAAGTGCTAGCCATATTTACCAGTTGAGCCAAATCATCTATGTTCTGGTACTCAAAAGCCACCTTGATCTCCGTGCGAAGTCCTGCTTCGAACTTGATGCACTTAGCTCTTCCATCAGCATTCCTATAGCTTCTAGAATACCGAATGAGATCTTCGAAGTGTGCGGCATATTCTCTAACACTCATACTTCCCTGGGTTAAGTTCAGAAATGCTAGTTCTTTATCTCGGCGAACATCTTCTGGCAAGTACCTTCCGAGAAATTCCTCCTTAAAGAAGTCCCAAGTAATCTCCTGGTTGGAACTCTCCATGTCTCTTCGTACATGCTCCCACCAATATTCAGCTTCTCCAGTGAGCATGTACGCCGCCAAAGGGACTATCTGCTCCGCGGGCGGTGACATTGTGTGAAAAATCTTCTCTAATTCTTGGAGCCATCCCTGGGCTGCATCCGGATTATAGCCACCTTCAACTTGGGCGGATCGTTCTGCCTGAATCTAGCTAGCCAATCGATGCCCATTGGGTCTGGTGTTTGATGGAGTGCAGCGGCTGCTGCTGCGGCGGCCGCTGCTACTGTTTCAGCCTGATTTTGATTCATTTGGACCAGATTCTCAAGTATAGCAGCCATCCTTTCATCCTGAGTACGTCTCTGAGGCATGGTGACTGAGTTCTGAAAAAGATTACGTTATTCCACAATTAACTAAAAACTCTTAAATTAAGTGTACCTATTCGCCTATTCTAAAACTTGACACTAACATTTGGTCACTCGCTTGGTGAGTAAACCATAGGAGTTGTGAGTCCAAACTCCAAGGCCGAGGGAAACTGCTCTGATACCATAAATGTAACATCCTCACTTTTATTAGTTAATTTTAAATTTTAATAAAATCAGAGTTTGAAAATTCATTTTAGAATTTGATTTCTTATGAAAGGTTTTACGAAAATCCGGCAGAGTTTCCTCTGTTTTTCGGACTTCCCAAAAATTCTCTTCTTAAAACCTGTCAGTCCAGAATATTTAAAAACTTAAAACATAATAGTTCAATAACCAGATCAGACCCTAAGGCCCAATTAGTACAAATTCAGGGCATACAATTACTACGCATATTAAATTACAAAAATAACAGTTTTAAAAAATAAAATCCGCTCAGGGTATCACAAATACAGTCCACGTGGTGGAGAGTTTCCAGTTCGGCCCGCAACAGTGTAAGCTCCGCTTCCGTACCTGTAAAATTATATCAAGAAGGGTAGCATTACACAGAACTTAAAAAGATAAATCCTAAAAGAAGACATAGCAAATAACTAAGCCTATATAATTATTAATATACTTTATTCATAATTATTCGTATAATTGATCTCTTTTAGTTCATCACTTACTCTCACATTCCTTTAATTATTGATTCTCTTTTCTTTCTTCCTTTCCCATTCTTTTATTCTTTTTCCATTTTCATTAGGTAGTCCAGCCCCAGCCAGCCGTACGGTACTGAGCGCTAGGAGTTCCCTTATTCATTATTCAATTTCCTTTCTTTTTCCTTTTTAATCGACACGCCTTACCAGGCTCGCATCGATGCCGATACGCCTTACCAAGCTCGCACCGGACTTTCATTTTCTTTTTAATCGACACGACTTACCAGGCTCGCATCGATGCCGATACGCCTTACCAGGCTCGCACCGGACTTTCATTTTCTTTTTAATCGACACGCCTTACCAGGCTCGCATCGATGCCGATACGCCTTCACAGGCTCGCATCGGACTTTTATTTTCCTTTCTAATCGACACGCCTTACCAGGCTCGCATCGATGCCGATACGCCTTACCAGGCTCGCACCGGACTTTTACTTTCTTTCTCTTTCTTTTTCTTTCTCTTTCTCTTTTTCCCTTTTTCTTAGTCATATATCTTTTCTCTTTTATTTCATTTCTTTACTTAGGAACTTATCATCACATTGTTTACTTTTCACTATTTTCAATATCCTTCTTTCTTTTCCTTTTTCTTCTTCTCTTCCTTTTCTTTTTCTTATAATTCTTTTATGCTCATCAAAATCTTTTAAATCTTTATTTTCGTTTATGACTTAATACATTTTCCTACGTTTTCTAATTTATTCTTTTCCTTGATACTAATTATCCTCGCTTTTACCCAGCTCTGTTTAACTTGGTCAAGTACATTATATTCTTGCGCTCGTTTCTAATTCTTAGTTATTTCTTTATTTCATTTATCGCTCACTCTTACTTAACTTATTATTTGTATTTCATTGATTCCAGTTTATTTAACTACTCTGTTGACTCACATTATTACTTAACTTATTATCCCTATTTCATTAATTTCATTTTATTTAACTGCCCTATTAACTCCACTTGGTTTCCCTATTTTATTACACCGTTCTAAACTAACTTTCATCATGACGTCCTCTCATCTCGATTTATTATCTTTTCCCTAGTTTCTTTTACCTGTGTCCTTTTTGAATTTAGTTTATTGCTTCGTTCCTATTTCTCTAATTTTCCAACAACTCCTAATTATGTCCACTCCGCCCCTACTCATCATATTCGCATTTTAAATTCCTCCTTTTCCTTATTTTTAGTTTAATAGCTCTCCTTACCTAACACAATTATTCTTTATTCTTTTTCTCTCACGTTTCGTTGGTTCTCCCTAACAATTCTCCTTGTTTTTATTTTGTATTTTTCTACATTTTCATTCTGTATTAACTCTTTTAATATTCTAAATACACTCACTCATTCCAAGCTTTATTCTACGCACATACATTCTATTCCCTAGGGTGTGGTTTCCATTATCAATTTTAAGTACTACATTTATATCAACGAGGGTTACCCTAAGGTTCATTAACATACTTTTTAATTATCCTATTCTCAGCTACCACTATAGCATCCTAGAATTTACTTCTTAAGTAAAGGTAACGCGAATCCTCTTACCTCGGGCTTTTTAAATAGAACCTGGATTTTAGCTCGGCGACGATGACGGCGTCGGTGTTGCTCCTCGTTAGAGGGAACGATCGCGGCTGGACCAAGGCAAGAGCTTCGAGCTTCGAGGTTCCCGACACGAGCCCGGCACGATCATGGGTCGATAACGGCGCCGATAACGTCCGTAGAGAGAGAGCTCACGGTGAGAGAGAGGGAATGGAAGAGGGAGGGGTTTATGGTTATGGTGATGGATCGGGCGGTGGTGGTGGCGGCTCGTGGTGGCTGTGGTGGCCGGTGGAGGAACAAGGAGGAGAGGGAGAATCAAGTGAGAGGAGGAGAGAGAGAACAAGGGAAAGTGAGGGAAGAGAGAGAGAGAGAGAGAGAGAGAGAGAGAGAGACGGGTTGAGAGAGGGGAAGGGGAGGCCAAGGTGGGGCGGCTTAGGGCGGCGGTGGTGGTGGTCGAAGTCGGAGAAGGGAGGGAGATCGAAGGGAGAGAGAAACAAAGGGTTGAAATGGGGTTTTCAGCCCCAAAACGCGTTTTTAACGTTGCAGATCGCAGAATACTCGAGTATTTCTGTCAATACTCGAGTATTTTGACCCAAAATACTGGAGTATTTCACAAAATACTCGAGTATAATGATCAGATACTGCTAGTTTGCTTTTCTATTTTTCTTCTATTTTCCCCCTATCTTCAAATTACCATAACTTCTTCGTTCACCGTCGGATCTTGCTCAAATTTGACGAGCAACTTCCAGAAAATCATACCTTCATATCCAACGGTGGGAATTGTGTTTTGAGCCTTAAATCTTTTATTTTAATTTTCTACCCTTTGTTATGTTTTAGTACCGAATTATCTATTTTTCTGGCCTGTTCCTAACTTCAATTTAATGCTCCTTTCTTTTCTAACCTTATTATTATTATTGTTATCTTTTCCTAATGTTAAAATACTTCTTTTAAATAACTATTTGTAGTTTATTATCATTATTTCCTTTGTTCCAACTATTATTTACTTATTCGTCTTTGGGTTTAAAATTTGGGATGTTACATTTCTCCCCCACTTATTAGAATTTCGTCCCCAAAATTCCGTTCGATTCCGTGAATAGAGAACCATCCCATTGGTAAGCTTCTTACTACGGTTTTCACTTCCCTTCGGTTTTAATTTCCACTCCACCTGTGGTTAGGGTCGTGCCCATTTCAACGTTTGCCTTCTAGCACTACGAACTGTCTCTATCTACACAGGATCGTCAGTTTTCTTATTATTAAAGTTCCATCTCCCATTCCTTGGATTGAAATCCTCCCCCACTTAGCATCAACATACTTGGTTATATCCATGCTTGGGGGTATGTTCATTCGTTATTCGAATTTCGTACATAAGCTTCTCGACCGGTATCCAAAGTTGGAAGGGACACGTGGATGGTTATCCATCGGTAGGCATAGAACTATGTCGGGTTCCTACGTCTTGGTGAATTCTCATGTATACATTTGAGACGCTTGAAACTTGAAGAGAGTGAAGATGAAAAGAAGAAACACGAAGCACTCAAGGATAGGTTTCACAGTCTTCGCACGATGACCCAGGATGTACTGGATACATGTCAAGCAAGAAGACAATGGAGATTATCCTCAAGTGTGCATTTTCAGCAGAGAGTCATCGAAAGATGCATTTTCTATGGAACTACCGTTAATTTTCTATGGAACTATCGTTAATAACCTTATTATTATTATTGTTATCCTTTCCTAATGTTAAAATACTTCTTTTAAATAACTATTTGTAGTTTATTATCATTATTTCCTTTATTCCAACTATTATTTACTTATTCGTCTTTGGGTTTAAAATTTGGGATGTTACACCCCTCATGCTGATCAGGAAAAATCGCGGCAGAGGCAATCCTTTAAGGGTGACAGCCCCCCGCATTCTGAGCATGAGAGTAGAGGATCGTCTGATGGACGCTCAAATGAACTTGGAGACGGAGCTGGCTCGTCTCCGAAAGCGTTTAGATGCTCAAGATAAACTGATGAAAGAACTAAAAAAAGGGACAACGTTTTCCACACCAGAAATTGAAGAGGACCCTATGAGGGAGGAGGAACCAGAAGAAAGAGATCATCCATTTTCTGATCAGATGATGAACTTTCCGATGCCTGAGAATCTCAAAGCCCCGACTAATGTGGATTCTTACTTCGGGAATTCCGACCCTCAGGAGCACATAGACAGTTTTTTGGTGGAAATGTCTTGTCAGGGGGCTAAAGATGCGTATAAGTGCCGCACTTTTCCCTTGACTCTGAAGAAGGCAGCATTACGGTGGTATTCAAAAATGGAGCCCAATTCTATCAGATGTTGGAAGGATTTAGCTGCGAAATTCCTGGGCCATTTCATTACCAGCAAGGCTCAGTCAAAATCTGAACATCACCTGTCGCAGATTAAGCAAGGAAAAGATGAGTCACTAAGGGATTTCCTCACTCGATTTAATTCAGAATACCTGTCGATCAGTGACATTGAAGCATCTGTGGTCCTTCACTTGCTGATGAGAGCCCTGAAACCTGGTGAGTTTACTGATCATTTGGTCATGCACAGGATTAGAACTATGGATGAAGTAATGGAGAGGGCAGAAAAGTATATCAATTTGGAAGAATATCAGAAGGCCCGGGATAACTATGTCATTGGAGGAACAGGTAAGAAGAAGGATGCGTTCTTTCCAAAAGGATCAGGAAAAGGTAATTGGGAAGGGGAAAGAACTAGAAGAGGAGATTCAAGGGGAAGGAAGCCAGAGAGCAAATATGATGAGTACACGCCCTTGAACACTTCAAGGTCTCAGATCCTTAGAGAGGTAATGAATGCAGAACTGATGGAAGTAGACAGACCTCCCCCGCTAAGAAGACCACCCACCAAGGAAAACCAGCGTAAAAGATGTAGTTGGCATGGTGGATATGGCCACATGGATGAAGAATGTGTCCAGCTTAGAGACGCATTAGAAACGCTGATAAGAAGGGGAAAACTGAATAGGTACGTCCGGTCTCCTGGTGGGTCATCCAATGAACGTAATCCTAGATGGAGAGCAAGAAGCCAAGTAAGAAGGAGAACCAGGAGTCCTGTACGGAGGAGAACCCGATCACCAGCAAAAAGGGATAGAACCCCCAGGCATACCAGAAATTCCCCCGTCAAAAAAGAAGGTAACAACGGTACTGGTAATGAAGATTTAGAACTAATCTCTACAATTGTAGGAGGATTTTCAGGAGAAAATGATTCTATAACATCTCAGAAGCGGCAGATAAAGCTTGCAACAATGGCTGTCGCCTCTACCAGCAGACAAAAAGTGTCACATTCGCCTATTATGTTCACTGAAGCAGATCTGGAAGGAGTCATTCCTCATCATAATGACCCATTGGTGATAACAGGGATAATTGACAGGTTCAAGGTTTGCAGAATGATGGTAGACCAAGGGAGTTCTTCTGACATCATGTTTTCTGAGCTCTATGACCGATTGAAGTTGAAGCCTCAGGATCTTCGCCCATGTCAAAAGGAGTTAATTGGATTTACCGGAGACACTATCAGACCAAGGGGATATATTGACATCAGGCTAACACTGGGAACACCCCCTCGATGTCGGACTGAGAAGGTATCTTTTGCGGTGGTAGATTGCCCATCAGCGTATAATGCGATTTTAGGGCGCCCCACCTTGAAGGCATTTCAGGCGGTCACTTCCCCTCTTCACATGGCAATGAAGTTTCCAGGAGAGAAGGGTTCAGTTATCACGGTACGTGCAGATCAAATGCAAGCGAAAACCTGCTATATTGCTAGTTTGAAGGCTACTAAGGAAAATGCAAAGAAACAAGCACAAATAAAGAAAGGAAAAGCCCTCGCTTCCTCTTCTGGTGTGATGATGGTAGATTTGGACATGAGGGAGGACATTAAAGAGGAACGTCCCAAACCTGAAGGAGAATTGGAGAAAGTTCAAATAGGAGAAACCTCATATCACTGGACACAGGTAGGAAAGGATTTGCCAAAAGAAGAGAAGGAGAAGCTGGTTACTTTGTTAAGGGAGAACAGAGATCTGTTTCCATGGACAGCTGCGGACATGCCTGATTTGGATCCGGAGTTTATTTTCCACCGTCTGTCTATAGATCATACTTTCAGACCAGTGGCTCAGCGCAGGAGGAAGATGGGTGCCGAGCGACAGAAAGTCATCGCTTCAAGTGTGGAGGAGCTTTTACATGGCGGTTTCATTCGAGAAGTCCCTTACACTACATGGCTGGCGAATGTGGTTTTGGTGAAAAAAGCTAACGGAAAATGGCACATGTGCGTCGATTATACAGACCTCAATAAAGCATGCCCAAAGGACACATACCCTCTTCCCAACATAGATAAGCTTGTAGACAAGCTCAGCTGGTTACCAGCTTCTCTCCTTTTTAGACGCTTATTCTGGTTACAATCAAATTCCAATGTTTGAAGATGATTAGGAGAAAACAGCTTTCATGACCGATAGAGCAGCTTATTGTTATATTGTAATGTCTTTCAGTTTGAAAAATGTAGGTGCTACTTATCAAAGGATGATGGACAAAGTTTTTGCTGAACTAATAGGTCCAACTTTGGAAGTTTTCGTGGACGACATGATTGTCAAGTCCATGATACGAGAGAACCACAAACAAGATCTAGAAGCGGTCCTTGCCAAGGTACGTAAGCACAATATGCGGCTTAATCCACTAAAGTGTGCCTTTGGTGTCACGGTAGGGAAGTTTTTAGGTTTTATGCTCACCAACAGAGGGATAGAGGATAACCCAAAGAAATGCGAGGCAATCACTCGTATGAGGAGCCCAAATTCAGTGAAAGAAGTTCAACAACTTACAGGTCGTATTGCTGCATTAACAAGGTTTTTGTCCAAATCAGCTTACAAGTCGCTTCCTTTGTTCAAGTTACTGAATAAGGACAAGGACTTTAAGTGGTCTGGAGAATGCGAAGCTGCTTTCCAGGAGCTCAAACATTATCTTTCAAATCCTCCAATCCTCAACAAACCTGAACCAGGTGAAACGCTGTATTTATATTTATCTGTTAATGATGAAGCTGTAAGTGCTGTCTTGGTCAAGGAAGCTGAGGAAGGACAAAAGCCCGTATATTTTGTTAGCAAGGTGTTGCAGGAGTCTGAAAAAAGGTACCAGAAGGTGGAGAAGATGGCGTTTGCGCTAGTTATCACTGCTAGGCGCCTGAGACAATATTTCCAGTGTCACCCGATAGTGGTTCGAACTGATCAACCCATCCGGTAGATATTACAAAAGCCTGATTTGGCGGGTCGCATGATCGCATGGTCGGTGGAGCTTTCCGAGTATGGGATCTGCTACGAAGCCAGGACAGCCATAAAGTCACAAGTGCTAGCAGATTTTGTAGCAGAATTAACACCAAGAGAAGATCCTAAAAGTTGGACCCTCTTTGTAGATGGATCTTCTAACCCTTCAGGAGAAGGAGCTGGAATCATTCTGGAGAATGCCCAAGGTATTTCTATTGAATACTCTCTTAGGTTTGACTTTCAAACGTCTAATAACCAGGCGGAGTATGAAGCTTGTCTGGCCGACATGACTATGGCCAAGGATCTTGGAGCTCGCTCTATCCTCCTGTACAATGATTCTCAACTGGTGATTTCTAAAATAAAAGGAAATTTTCAAGCAAAGGAGCCTTTGCTGCAGCAATACCTCATGAAATGCAAACAGCTGGTAGAAGCGTTTGAGGAAGTAGATTTTCAACATATCCCAAGGGAGCAGAATTCGCGTGCTGACATTTTATCAAAATTGGCAAGCACCAAGAAACCAGGGAATTAAAGATTAGTGGTGCAACAAACTATATTCCACCCTAGTGCGACTCTAGCAGTGGAAGATGACGACTCGTGGGCCTCCCCTATTTTGGCGTATTTACTCCATGGCGTGCTTCCAGTAGTAGAAGAAGCATCCAGAAAGGTACGAAGGATGGCCCCACATTTTGTCATTCATGATGGATTGTTATATAGAAGAGGATTTTCCTCGCCCTTGCTCCGATGCCTGTCCAGCAAAGAGGCAGAAACAACCATGAAAGAGATACACGAAGAAAGAGGCAGCCATCACCTAGGAGGAAGAAGTTTGGCAAGAAAAATCTTAAGAGCGGGGTTTTACTGGCCTACAATACAGCTGGAATCTATGAACCACGTCAAAAAATGCGATAAATGTCAAAAGCATGCGGATGTTCACCTTGCCCCCCCGGAAGAATTACATTCGATTTCTGCTCCATGCCCGTTTTATCAATGGGGAATGGACCTATTAGGCCCTTTTCCACAAGCTGCTGGGCAAGTGACACATCTGATTGTAGCTGTGGATTATTTCACTAAGTGGATCGAAGCCAAGGCAGTGGCCACTACCACTTCAGCCCAAATCCATAAATTTCTCAGTAACCAGGTAATCCCACGTTTTGGCATTCCTGCAGTGATTGTTACTGATAACGGCCGCCAATTTGTCAGCGAAGCCTTTCAAAATTTCCTCTATGAGTTGGGAATAAAACAACGCTTATCCTTTGTGGAACATGCACAGACCAATGGACAGGCAGAGGCTGCAAATAGGTGCATCTTAAGGGGTATTAAGAGGAGGTTAGAAGACAATAAAGGCAAGTGGGTGGAAATTATAGAGTCCATACTTTGGTCATACAGAACCACCCCTCATTCTGCTACTGGAGAAACTTCTTTTAAATTAACTTATGGAAGTGAAGCTATGATCCCATTAGAAATAGGATCTACCAACTTGAGGTCAAGATTCTTTGACTCTGACACAAATGTAAAACTTCTGAGGGAGAATCTTGATCTTTTGCAGGAATCAAGGGAGATGGCTGCTATTCGCATGGCAACAATCCAGCAACAATCGGCCAAGCAGTACAACTTGAAGGTTATCCGCTGTTCATTCAAAGAAGGGGATTTGGTCCTAAGAAGGGCAGATGTGCATGGAAAAGAACCAGCACACGGGAAGGTAGCTGCTAATTGGGAGGGTCCATATCGGGTCCGTGCAAAGACAGATAATGGAGCTTACTTTCTGGAAACAATAACAGGAAACAGGATCAAGAACCCATGGAATGCAGCAAAACTTCGAATTTACTACAGTTGAAGACCCCCTAGAGAGGAGAAAGCAGCTTTTAGGACGTTTTTCATTGAATAAGGCTTATTAAGTCATCATTTCCTTTTCAATAAGGTCATTGTGCCATTGTTATTAGTAGATATGAAGGCTTTCTCCTGTACAAGTTTTTTCATTGAAGTAATCAAAAATTTCAGTTTGCAGTAATTGTTCTATTTTTCGGTCTCCTATAATTCAAGCACACTAAACCGATTTTACGGTTTGGAAGTGCATTATGAGTTTTTTACATTCATAAATCGGATTAGCTACTTATAGAACACATCAATCGGTTTTATGGCTTGAAAGTGTTTTCTACAAATATAATTCGGTTTAGCTGATTACATCCACAAATCGATTCAACAATTTCACAGCTGTAAATCGGTTTAACAACTTAGTAATTCGAACATCCGGTTTCATGGTTTGAATACGTCCACAAACCGGTTTAGTGATTATACAGATAACAACTTTTCGTCAAAAGTAAATATGTTGACTAAACCGGTTTTACGGTTCTGAAAGAAGCATTACTTATTTAAAAATCCAACTTAAAGTACACCACCTATTTGGCTAGCCACCTTATAGGGAGTGAAATGGGTTAGAAGATGCTCTAAAAATATTTGGCACCACCCACGTACTGATGGTAAGACTACTTTCAGACTCTAGTGGAGTCTGACAAGGATAAAAGAATTTCATTCGCTGGCAAGAATAGAAAAATTCTTAAAGTCTACCAAGTATGGATATGATTTGAAAACAAGACTAGTGAAAACAAGGTAAATACTTCATTAATATAAAGCGAATTACAACCAGATTAACTTGATACAAGGATAGAAATGCTGAAATAGTAAAGAACGACAAGATAAAAGCCATAAAGCAACAAAGCGATAAAAAGTTGGTAAACCGGCCCCTTACATAGTGGCCTCATCATCATCATCATCATGGTCACCATCGTTTTCAACCTCCTCCCCTCCAGTGGCCAAAAAATCAGGACAACCTGCGTCCGCCAAATCCACAGGCACCCTTCTTCCATCAGAAAGATAGCTATACAACACCCCATCTTCAACACGGTGAAGATAATGCATTCCTTTGGCTGTGAAGTTTGGATTCAGAAAGTTGGCCTGCTCAACAGCATTCATTTAGGAAGATTGAACTGAATCTATCCACTTCCCCTTATACATGTCCCTCTCCGACTCCATGTCCCTCAAGGCAACTCTCAAAGTAGTAAGAGCAGCGTTATGAGCCTCATTCATTTATGTGATCTTGGAGTTCAAGTTTCTAGTGTACTCCTCCTCAGCTTGGGACAACTCCTGTTTGGCTTTGTTTAGTTTGGCAGTCTCTGAAGCCAGTTGCTGAACCAACTCAGCTTCCCTCTTGACATGATCAGCCAAGTTAACAGCATCTTGTCCAACGAACATGACTTTTTCAGCATTCTCTTCAAGGAACTGAATAGTTGATGCAGCTTTGAGTTGTTCCCTTTTTAGGGATTTCAACAAGGCAACAAATTCTCTTCGGCTCATATTACCTAATTGATGAGAAGTAGAGTCGGTGAGAAGCATCCGGTTGAAGCTTTCAGACAGCTCATCCGGCCAAAGAGAAGAGCTTCCACCATGGGGGTTAGCCGAACTACCGGCTTCAGGATGAGAAGGGCCCTCATTTCTCCTCCGTTTAGGAGTACCAGCAGGAGCAGTGTCCATACCCTCCACAGTTGCTGGAGAATGAGGAGGCCTTGGAACAGTAGATTTACTGACTCGGGGACGCAAATTGCGAGGAGCATTTCCAAGAGCTGCTGCAAGTGCTGCCATATCAGAAGGTGAAGCCATTTCAGCTACATAAGAGAAGTTTACGTTAGAAAAATGAAAAAGGTAGTATAAAGTATCATAAATCAGTAAAGTAGAAATTCCTACCAAAAGTCGTTTGTAAGTCGTCAGGGGTAGAGTCCACATTGGATCTTGTACTTATGCGCCCAAAGCGGTCGCAGAAGGAAAGAAGAAAAGAAACAGTAGATTTCTCTAAATCAGTTAAGCGGTTTTCCGGAGTTGCAAACAACTTAGCCGCAATGAGGGAGTTACGAGGTGACCAGAAGAGAGGAAAATAGGGATTTCCCCCGTGGTCGAAAAAGAAGGGCCAAACATCTTTTGCTCCTATTATTTTGAAATACTTGTCTTTAAACTCTTTCCATGTCTCAGAGTAAGATTCAAACACCCTCCTCCCATTACGGGATTTGAGCGTCACCTGTAACATCCCACATTTTCTGGACTCAAATAAATCAATAAGATTTCATTTAAAGATAATTTTTAGAATTTAAGAAAGATTTTTCAGTTAATGTGTTTTGTCAAATGATTTCACTCGAAATTGACTTCATGAAACCAAGCTATGATTTTATTATTTGAGATTTCTTAAAGGAACGAATTTTCTTTTTTTTGATTTGAGGTTTTAAATAAATTATTCCTTTTGAAGATTTTGATTTATGTGAAAAAGTGGTTTTTTTGCTAAATAAGGTAAAGCTTATTTTTGTAATTAAATCGGTACGATTTATTTTCTTAAGGATTATATCTTTGAAATTGTTTTAAAAGTGTAAATGTGTGTTAACTTAAGAGGTAAGATAAATTGCATGCAAATTTAAATGAATGAAATTAAATTAGTGGATTTAAGATGAATGAATGCATGAATCCGTGTGAGTGTGAATGTATATATGATTGCATGTATGTTTAAATATGTGTGTGTATTATTTCATGACTCCATGCTATGTGCTTGAGATGCTAATATGAAATGAAATTATATGTGTATGAGTGTATATGTGCGGTTCGGTCATGTAGGGGGAGAAGACCAAGTGGGATGCATTTTCTTATGCATTAAGAAATTAAAAATTTGAATAGGAAATTAGTAGAAATAGGTGGTGTGACTCATTATGCCTAGGAGAGACTTTCTTCCACCTTGTCTCCTTGTGACATGACCATTCCCATGCAACTTTGTGAGTGGACTAGATTACCCTTGAATCAACCCATTGAACCAAGGCTAGAGTAGGAAATTTCCATGCCTTGTTTGCTCTCAAAACCGTAGGATTAAGTGAGTATTGGCTAGTTCATTTCATTTTCCTTCACCAACACAAAACACTTAGTCCAAGAGCATCTCAAACTCTTGAGACTTAGAGAGAAGATAGAGTAAGGCCGTGAGAAAGGGAGGAGAAAAAGGAAGAGTGAAACCTCTATGTTCTTGACCTAAACTTCTTGGAATCCCTTCTCAACTACATCCTTCTTCAAGAATCAAGAGGACAAAGCCACCCACTAACCTTAGAGAGGAGGAGACCGAGGCAACCCTAGGAGAGAAGAAGGGATTTGAAGTTTGATGATTTAGTTAGAGTCTTGCTTAACTTAAGGTAGTTATTTAAGTGAGTTTGATGTAGTAATTACGTTTTGTAAAGGACTCTAATATGGACATTTCTTAAGTTTAATTTTGTGGTGCATGTATTTATTTTCTTGTGATCTTGAAGTCTTGTTGCCTTGCATGTCATTTTTATGGTTTGATCTTGAATAATTGTACTTGGATGCTTTGGTCTTTAACATGTTCTTCACGGTTTTGTTTAGGTTTTGTGTTTAAGCTTATATTTCTGCTTCGATCTTATCTTGCATGCTTTGATCTATGGTCGATCTTTGAGAAAACGTGAAGTTTGAATTTTTGTATACATATTTGAGTGCAAAGCCTTATTTTCTTTATATGCATGTCACGGTTTTCAAAAGAAAATGAACATAACAAGCTTTAGAAATAATATTTGAGTAAAAAGAATTTGAATCAAGACTTTCTGTGTGTGTGATGATGATTCGGTTGATGACTTAAGAAATGAGATGATGCTTTGTATGACTTGATCTTGAGTTTGATCTTTGCATGAGAAAATAAATTTGTAATATCTTGCCTTTATGCATGTCTTCATTCGGTCAAACCTAGGGAGAATAGAAAACCATGATTGATCATTGCTTTAGTAGCTTGCATGATGAGATTTATGTGATTTAAGGATTTTGAGCACATGCATGAAATTTTCTTAGGGGATAAAGATTTTTATATGATTCATGATGTTATTGTGACTTGCTTAGAATTTGTTGAACTTCTATGTGAAGCTCACGGTTTTGTGTATATAAATGTCCAAGATATTTCAATTTGTTTTTCATGTGTGTTTATTTGATGGATTTGTGAATTTTAAACCCATGAAAGCTTGAATCTTTGATTTAAAACCTAAAAATAATTTTTCATGTCCCATTCGGTTTGGAACAAATCCTATGCAAGCCATTTTATTCTCTTGTGTGTTATTTGAGTTAACTTTGAATAAATTGAATTGACTGATGTATGATTGCATTGAGTGATTTTTCCTATATTCTATTCAGTTTTGATATAATAATAAAAGAAATAAATTGATTTGTTGATTTGAAGCATGCTAGCATTATTTTAAGTGAATGTATTCTTTTCTTTAATCATTGATAAATCGTGGTGTTCAAAGTAGGATGAGATATTTTCCATATGTACATGTGTTGGTAATCATTAGATTTGAATATAAACCTTGTCTCATGTAGGATGAGATTCGGCCATGTATAGAAATTAGGTGCATGTGTTTGATTTTATTGATGATTTGTGGTATTATATTTGTTGGTGCGCATTTGAATGATTTGAATGTTCAATAATTTAAAAGGGTTTTTGATGTAATTATTGTGTTGTTTTCTTTTAATTTAATTCGGTTTTAAAGAAAGTGGAGTAAGTGAAATGATTTGATTAATTGAAAAGTATTGTTTTGAAAAGATTTTCATATGATTCCTGAAAATCATGGTTTTCAATATAACAAATGATTTTGTTTAGAAAACCTTAAGATAAATGTGGCCCTTATAAGAGTCAAGGAAGTATTCATGTTTTGTTAGGCAAGTTTTTGAAACGGATGTTATAAATTCTTAATTATATGGTTAAAGAAATGTATTTACTTAGTTGTGAATTAAAAATCAAAGTGATTTTCAAATAAGGAGTTTTGATAAGGGTGTTTTGTTTTCTAAATAATTCTATAAGAACAAATTTTAATAAGAGAAATTATTTGAGTTCCAGTAATAATCGGGGAGCAGTTACGGGCGTCGCTGTGGAAACCAAGAAGCGTATCGTGTGGATTATCGTCAGTCCAGGTGAGAGAGAAGCTTTCCTAAGACACCGTGGTAGTTAGGTGATTTATTAGGACGTTCCGTATCATCTCAAAGATCGGAACTAAGTGGTTCGGAGTCAGTAGTATAAGTGGCAATTGTTTGTGTTGTGTGGCCACTTATACGAAGGTGACAAAGACCACAATGTTATTGTGTGATGTTGTGTGCATGCTTTTATTTATTTATTTAATTATATCTGATGATACTTAATACTGCTGATTGTAATGAGTAATTGGCTGATGGACGTCTGTTACGTCCTGAGTAAGAAAATGAGAATAAAGAGAATTGAATAAGAAGTAAAGAGATAAGATGGATTAGAAAAGAGAAAGAGTTGAGAATTTGGGGAATGAAATTGAGGATAATGATGAGAACGAGTCAGAGCTGGGGGAGAGTGATGTGAATGTGGATATGAGATGTGATTTGAGCGGCTCCTTTTGTTTTTGGTTTTAGTCTGGGACTAGTGTTGAGTTGAGCTTGCTCCTCCATTAGCGCTCAACAAAGAAATTATTTTGAAAAAGGTTTTTAAAAAAGTGGTTTTTGAAAAAGGTTTCTGAAAAGCAATTTTTGAAAAGGTTTTTGAGAAAAGCTTTTTGAAAAGATTTTTGTAAAAGAGATTTTGTGGAAAATGGTGAAAAGAAATTTTTAGAAAAGAGTTTGTGAAAAGAAAGTCCTTTGAAAATGTTTTAAAAGGAAGTTTTTGAGAATGATTATAAAAAGTATTTTCAGAAAAGTTTTTGAAAGGAAAATCTGGTGAAAGGTTGTGAAAAGAGATTTTTTTTGGAAAGTCTTTGAAAAGAGAATTTGAGCATCTGTGGAACTAGATTTTTGAGAAAATTTATAAAAGGGAATTTTATGAAAATGTTTATGAAATGAGGTTTTGTGAAAACTTATGAAATGGCTTTTGAGAAAGTTGTGAAAAGATTGCTTTGAGAAAAGACGTTGAAATGGGATGATTTTGAGAAATGGAGTATGTTGAGAAAGTTTGTGAAATGAGATTGGAAATTGTGATGTGATCCCAGCTCTGTGCTATGTGAGAAATGATGAGAGAAAGTTTGTGCAAAGTTAGTGGTCGGGACTCGTTGAAGGGTTGCACGAAGGACGGGCCGACCTTAGGATAATTAAAAAGATTAAAAGACTTTAAAAGACTTACACGGTGAGGTATGAGAGTGCGAAGTAGTGGAGAGGAAGATACCACAAGTATCTGCGGATACTTAGGAGGAGATTGCATTAGGGGAGGACGATGACGGTGAAACGTCAAGAAGTCTAGAGTATATTTCTAGGCAGAACGAACTCCACATGTGGCGCACTAACGTGGTGGGGACTGGGTCTAATGCCGTGGTAAGTTCTGCGGGCCCACTAGAAATATACTGTCGCCCCCTAGATTGCAAATCGAGAACAATGAGAGGGACTGGAGTGGGGCATCTTGTTTGCCACTGTAGTGAGACAATGTGCCATGTATATGAATTGATATGATTATGATTTGAGGCTGAGTCCTCCTGGTCTGGGACCATTTGATGTGTGACAGCTGTCGTGCCCGCACGGTAAAGGTCCTGTACTCCTGTTTGCTTCCGAATAGGTTGGGTGGATGACCGAGGAGATGTAGACATGAGTGATAGCCGAAAACGAAATGAATATTCTGATGATGTATGGTATTTTCCCCAAGGCATTAAAGAGGGTAATTTGATAAGACTGGATGAAAAGGAAGTGAGAAGTTAAGGGAAGTAAAGGAATGAAAGAAAGGAAGAAAGAATACTCGTGAGAACTGCATAAAGGAGAATGATGTTGGTTTTGGCCTCAAAATCTCGAGAGGGGGTGAATCGAGTTTTATTATGTATTGAAAAATTCGTACCAATTTAAAAATAGTTTTGAGACGGAGAGATTAAGCGTTGTTATGGATCGCGAAAACGTTAGAAAAAATATAATCGAGTAGCGCGGAAACGTAAATAAAGTAAATATGCGGAAAGTAAAAGATAAGGGTTAGAAAAGCTTGCACCGGTGATTTTATACTGGTTTAGCCTTCCCGTCGAAAGGCCTAGTCCAGTCCCCAAGCGACTCGCCTGAGAGTTCTTATAACCAAGCAATAGAGCCGCACCCTATTACAACCAAGAGCACCCCGCACACTACTAGGAACCTCCGTTCGCTAGGGGCCTCAATCACACAGCAGGGTTCCTCGCCCTACGACGTATCACAACGTCCACTAAGGGATTCTCTCCCTAATCACTAAGGTTTAGAATGAATGCGATTGCGATTACAATAGCTTTGTGTGTTCTCAAAACACAGATACAACAATAAGCTCTATGATAGTGAAGTAGTGGTTCTCTAGATGTTACTCAGCCAATAAGAGTTTGTTCTTCAAAAAGTATGAACAATAAAAAGCACAAGTTTAGAGAAGAAGATGAAGAAGAAACGTGCAGCGTGAATGAATGAAAAATTATCTCCCTTTGAAAAATGTTGGAGTGTTTGATTTAAAAAGAAAAAGGTTTTGAATCAACAAATGATTTTGAATTAAGAAAAACAAATCAAAATAGAATAATAAAAGATTTGTAATAAGTTTTAAAATCAAAACGATTTTCGAAATAATAAAAAGATTTGATTCTTAAAACCAAAAAGGAAACAATTCAAATTTAAATTCATTTTCGAAATAAAATAAAATAAAATAAAATATATCAGAATCTTTTATATAAAAACAAATCAGGAAATAATAAAAATGATTCTGACACGTTTTTCAATAAATCAAGAAATAATCGATTACATAGAAGCAATAATCGATTACTTCTACAAAAATAGAAATTCTTAAAACATTTGAAAAAACATGTAATCGATTAGGCTAAGAGTAGTTAATCGATTACATCACTCCTATTCATTATATGATGCAACTATAATAATCGATTACACTGAGGAGTTAATCGATTACTAAGCCTCTGGTTTGCATATGATGCAACATCATGTAATCGATTACTACAAACCTTGTAATCGATTACAAAGCCTCTGAAAAATATATGATGCAAAAATTATAATCGATTACCTGACCATTGTAATCGATTACTTCCATAAGAAAGTAACTGATTATCATAAATCATTTAATCGATTACAACCTCTCTGATTTTTCTATGATGCAACAAAGTTAATCGATTACTTTAGCAAATAATCGATTACTCCCTCTTGCACACATAAAAATATACAGAGTTTTGTAACATCAATTATTTTACTAAGGTTAAATGCAGAAAATACATTTTTCATGCAAAAACACGTTTTTCTTCTTCTCTCTAAAATGAAAAACTTATTGGCTTTGTAACTACTTAAAGAAACAGAACTTCATTACCTTACATTTGATCTAAAGATAAGGCTTCTATTCTATGCTTGCTTGAGTCTTCAATCTTCTAGACTTGCACTTGTGAACTTGAACTTGCGTTGGTTTGTTATCATCAAAACATATAATTGTATCCCTTTGAAGTCCATAGAGAGTTTGAAACATGCCTTCCAACCAGCTTGACTTCCAACAAATGATAATGATAATAATAATGATAATGATATGTTTGGTTGTTGTATGCCTGTGTGTTATATTGTATGCTTGTATGGTCCTATTATTTTGCCTAGCGTAATCCCACACCGTCGACGATCCGTCGTTCGGAATGCTTACTCTCTCCTGTTCGTTGGCATATCGGTGCTGCTGGTATTTCAACGGGCAGATGGAGTACTGCATGGATGTCACCACGTGGAGTAAGTACGGAAGAGGTTGGAAGCGCACCCCATGTGGTTGGGTACGGACCGGCTATACCCAGATCGTAATTACAGATCCAGAACATCTACTCAGTGGGGCTAACCTGGAGCCGCACATAGGGCAAGTCACCGTACGAGGGTATAGGAACTACGCGGAGAAGTTTCGGTATGAGACTCGGAGAAATACTTCCCATCTTCATGAGGCGGAGCCGAAATCAATCAACAATGAGGGGACAACAACAAGAAGGGCATCATCCTCGGAAGTGAGGAGAGAACGCAAGAAGAAGGAGGGACTTCATCCGATCGTGTTCAATAGGATAGTCTAAGGATAGGATTATTAATTTAAGTTGTTGTGGAAGTTTGTAGTAAGGATTACCAAGCCATGAACCATTTATGTAATCAAGCTAAGTTTTCAACTGAATGATGGAATACCTTTCATGTTAAGTAACTCATGTGAAGTTTTTGAAAGATTGTCAAGATGACTTCGAACCAAGTTCTTCTATTGAAATAAATGTTTTATAAAAAGGAAAGTTTTTAGTAACAACTCGGTTTTCGAAAAGGGGTGTTGAGAATATCAAGAACTTTTAAACAACGATTTCAAACATGTCAACAATGTTTTACAAAAAAAAAATTTGGCCTCATTTTTGCAACTTCAATAAATAAAAGTCAGTTATTTCGGTATACGAAAATCGGGCTGTTACAGAATGGTATCAAAGCTTATGGTAATCCTTAGTGGCCTTAAGCATGGGCTTACATGCTTTGTTTGTGTGACTCTGTGTGATTGCTATTATAGGGATAGGAACATAAGTTTAGGTTCTCGTCTTTCTAGGATGAAAGACCTTGTGTGTAGCTTAATGTCGGCCGAGCTAGTAGACAGTGAATAGATTCTAGGACAAGACCCGTACCATTTGATGTTCCATTAGTACTCGTAAGACTTAAGCTTGTTAACCTTAGCATACCTTTATAGAAGGATAGTTATTGCCCTTAAGCATGTAGCTTGTTACCTCTAAATTCCCGTGTTTGTTGAATTGCTTCAACAAAATAGTTCTTGTTGCTAAAATTTGAATCTTTCTTCATGAGCCCCTACCAACTTGTACCTTTACCAATCGTTTCCGGGATATATTAGCTTGAATTGTGGAACTAGAAGTGTCAAAGTTACCCAGGTAGTTTAGGTTGAGCGATTGAGGAAGGATAATTAGTTGAAACCAAGTAAGGATACGAGATCACAATGGATTTAGTTATAAGTTTGATCCAAGTTGGGGAGCTACAAGGAAAAAAAGAGGTGTACGTTACCCGTTGTTAGAGGAACTTATGAGGGAAAAATGTGAAGATTAGGATTATCTTATACCATAATCAGAGGTTTAGATGGAGAAGGTGATAGGCTTGATTGATGTTTAGGAAAGAACTAAGAGGAAAAGTGAGATTGTTTGAAGAAGTAAGTGAACCCAGATTGTAATGCAATACCTTAAGTTAGAGAACTGATAGACGGAAACCTTAGGAGAGCTAGAGGAAGGATTGAGTATTGTGAGATAGTAAGGACCTAAGTTGTAGAAAATAGCGAAGATCTAAGGGTTCTAGACTAAACCCTATGCTTTTGGAGATGTGTGAATCTTTGTTTGCTTTATTTTTCCCTGAGTCCGAACCTATGGTTGGACTTTTGTGACGACAATCAGCTAAGGGAGCGACATCCTCTTCGGCTAGCCCGTTGGACTTGACCTGATTCGACACGCAAGTGATGGTACGAGTAGAACTTCTTCGTCGGAAAACAACAAACAATGGGCACGACAAGGTGAATTAGACCAGCAAAAGGGAATACGACCGCGAAGCCCTAGGAAAACATTCTTATGGAAGTCAAGGTGATGTGAGGATTTTGTGCCCTGCTGCTCAATCCACAACGTATTTCTCGAGGACGAGAAATCTCTAAGTTGGGGAGAATGTAACATCCCGCATTTTCTGGACTCAAATAAATCAATAAGATTTCATTTAAAGATAATTTTCAGAATTTAAGAAAGATTTTTCAGTTAATGTGTTTTGTCAAATGATTTCACTCGAAATTGACTTCATGAAACCAAGCTATGGTTTTATTATTTGAGATTTCTTAAAGGAACGAATTTTCTTTTTTTTGATTTGAGGTTTTAAATAAATTATTCCTTTTGAAGATTTTGATTTATGTGAAAAAGTGGTTTTTTTTGCTAAATAAGGTAAAGCTTATTTTTGTAATTAAATCGGTACGGTTTATTTTCTTAAGGATTATATCTTTGAAATTGTTTTAAAAGTGTAAATGTGTGTTAACTTAAGAGGTAAGATAAATTGCATGCAAATTTAAATGAATGAAATTAAATTAGTGGATTTAAGATGAATGAATGCATGAATCCGTGTGAGTGTGAATGTATATATGATTTCATGTATGTTTAAATATGTGTGTGTATTATTTCATGACTCCATGCTATGTGCTTGAGATGCTAATATGAAATGAAATTATATGTGTATGTGTGTGTATGTGCGGTTCGGTCATGTAGGGGGAGAAGACCAAGTGGGATGCATTTTCTTATGCATTAAGAAATTAAAAATTTGAATAGGAAATTAGTAGAAATAGGTGGTGTGACTCATTATGCCTAGGAGAGACTTTCTTCCACCTTGTCTCCTTGTGACATGACCATTCCCATGCAACTTTGTGAGTGGACTAGATTACCCTTGAATCAACCCATTGAACCAAGGCTAGAGTAGGAAATTTCCATGCCTTGTTTGCTCTCAAAACCGTAGGAGTAAGTGAGTATTGGCTAGTTCATTTCATTTTCCTTCACCAACACAAAATACTTAGTCCAAGAGCATCTCAAACTCTTGAGACTTAGAGAGAAGATAGAGTAAGGCCGTGAGAAAGGGAGGAGAAAAAGGAAGAGTGAAACCTCTATGTTCTTGACCTAAACTTCTTGGAATCCCTTCTCAACTACATCCTTCTTCAAGAATCAAGAGGACAAAGCCACCCACTAACCTTAGAGAGGAGGAGACCGAGGCAACCCTAGGAGAGAAGAAGGGATTTGAAGTTTGATGATTTAGTTAGAGTCTTGCTTAACTTAAGGTAGTTATTTAAGTGAGTTTGATGTAGTAATTACGTTTTGTAAAGGACTCTAATATGGACATTTCTTAAGTTTAATTTTGTGGTGCATGTATTTATTTTCTTGTGATCTTGAAGTCTTGTTGCCTTGCATGTCATTTTTATGGTTTGATCTTGAATAATTGTGCTTGGATGCTTTGGTCTTTAACATGTTCTTCACGGTTTTGTTTAGTTTTTGTGTTTAATCTTATATTTCTGCTTCGATCTTATCTTGCATGCTTTGATCTATGGTCGATCATTGAGAAAACGTGAAGTTTGAATTTTTGTATACATATTTGAGTGCAAAGCCTTATTTTCTTTATATGCATGTCACGGTTTTCAAAAGAAAATGAACATAACAAGCTTTAGAAATAATTTTTGAGTAAAAAGAATTTGAATCAAGACTTTGTGTGTGTGTGTGATTATGATTCGGTTGATGACTTAAGAAATGAGATGATGCTTTGTATGACTTGATCTTGACTTTGATCTTTGCATGAGAAAATAAATTTGTAATATCTTGCCTTTATGCATGTCTTCATTCGGTCAAACCTAGGGAGAATAGAAAACCATGATTGATCATTGCTTTAGTTGCATGCATGATGAGATTTATGTGATTTAAGGATTTTGAGCACATGCATGAAATTTTCTTAGGGGATAAAGATTTTTATATGATTCATGATGTTATTATGACTTGCTTAGAATTTGTTGAACTTCTATGTGAAGCTCACAGTTTTGTGTATATAAATGTCCAAGATATTTCAATTTGTTTTGCATGTGTGTTTATTTGATGGATTTGTGAATTTTAAACCCATGAAAGCTTGAATCTTTGATTTAAAACCTAAAAATAATTTTTCATGTCCCATTCGGTTTGGAACAAATCCTATGCAAGCCATTTTATTCTCTTGTGTGTTATTTGAGTTAACTTTGAATAAATTGAATTGACTGATGTATGATTGCATTGAGTGATTTTTCCTATATTCTACTCGGTTTTGATATAATAATAAAAGAAATAAATTGATTTGTTGATTTGAAGCATGCTAGCATTATTTTAAGTGAATGTATTCTTTTCTTTAATCATTGATAAATCGTGGTGTTCAAAGTAGGATGAGATATTTGCCATATGTACATGTGTTGGTAATCATTAGATTTGAATATAAACCTTGTCTCATGTAGGATGAGATTCGGCCATGTATAGAAATTAGGTGCATGTGTTTGATTTTATTGATGATTTGTGGTATTATATTTGTTTGTGCGCGTTTGAATGATTTGAATGTTCAATAATTTAAAAGGGTTTTTGATGTAATTCTTGTGTTGTTTTCTTTTAATTTAATTCGGTTTTAAAGAAAGTGGAGTAAGTGAAATGATTTGATTAATTGAAAAGTATTGTTTTGAAAAGATTTTCATATGATTCCTGAAAATCATGGTTTTCAATCTAACAAATGATTTTTTTTTAGAAAACCTTAAGATAAATGTGGCCCTTATAAGAGTCAAGGAAGTATTTATGTTTTGTTAGGCAAGTTTTTGAAACGGATGTTATAAATTCTTAATTATATGGTTAAAGAAATGTATTTACTTAGTTGTGAATTAAAAATCAAAGTGATTTTCAAATAAGGAGTTTTGATAAGGGTGTTTTATTTTCTAAATAATTCTATAAGAACAAATTTTAATAAGAGAAATTATTTGAGTTCCAGTAATAATCGGGGAGCAGTTATGGGCGTCGCGGTGGAAACCAAGAAGCGTATCGTGTGGATTATCGTCAGTCCAGGTGAGAGAGAAGCTTTCCTAAGACACTGTGGTAATTAGGTGATTTATTAGGACGTTCCGTATCATCTCAAAGATCGGAACTAAGTGGTTCGGAGTCAGTAGTATAAGTGGCAATTGTTTGTGTTGTGTGGTCACTTATATGAAGGTGACAAAGACCACAATGTTATTGTGTGATGTTGTGTGCATGCTTTTATTTATTTATTTAATTATATCTGATGATACTTAATACTGCTGATTGTAATGAGTAATTGGCTGATGGACGTCTGTTACGTCCTGAGTAAGAAAATGAGAATAAAGAGAATTGAATAAGAAGTAAAGAGATAAGATGGATTAGAAAAGAGAAAGAGTTGAGAATTTGGGGAATGAAATTGAGGATAATGATGAGAACAAGCCAGAGCTGGGGGAGAGTGATGTGAATGTGGATATGAGATGTGATTTGAGCGGAGCTGGGCTCCTTTTGTTTTTGGTTTTAGTCTGGGACTATTGTTGAGTTGAGCTTGCTCCTCCATTAGCGCTCAGCAAAGAAATTATTTTGAAAAAGGTTTTTAAAAAAGTGGTTTTTGAAAAAGGTTTCTGAAAAGCAATTTTTGAAAAGGTTTTTGAGAAAAGCTTTTTGAAAAGATTTTTGGAAAAGAGATTTTGTGGAAAATGGTGAAAAGAAATTTTTAGAAAAGAGTTTGTGAAAAGAAAGTCCTTTGAAAATGTTTTAAAAGGAAGTTTTTGAGAATGATTATAAAAAGTATTTTCAGAAAAGTTTTTGAAAGGAAAATCTGGTGAAAGGTTGTGAAAAGAGATTTTTTTTGGAAAGTCTTTGAAAAGAGAATTTGAGCAGCTGTGGAACTAGATTTTTGAGAAAATTTATAAAAGGGAATTTTATGAAAATGTTTATGAAATGAGGTTTTGTGAAAGCTTATGAAATGGAATTTGAGAAAGTTGTGAAAAGATTGCTTTGAGAAAAGACGTTGAAATGGGATTATTGTGAGAAATGGAGTATGTTGAGAAAGTTTGAGAAATGAGATTGGAAATTGTGATGTGATCCCAGCTCTGTGCTATGTGAGAAATGATGAGAGAAAGTTTGTGCAAAGTTAGTGGTCGGGACTCGTTGAAGGGTTGCACGAAGGACGGGCCGACCTTAGGATAATTAAAAAGATTAAAAGACTTTAAAAGACTTATGCGGTGAGGTATGAGAGTGCGAAGTAGTGGAGAGGAAGATACCACAAGTATCTGCGGATACTTAGGAGGAGATTGCATTAGGGGAGGACGATGACGGTGAAACGCCAAGAATTCTAGAGTATATTTCTAGGCAGAACGAACTCCACATGTGGCGCACTAACGTGGTGGGGACTGGGTCTAATGTCGTGGTAAGTTCTGTGGGCCCACTAGAAATATACTGTCGTCCCCTAGATTGCAAATCGAGAACAGTGAGAGGGACTGGATTGGGGCATCTTGTTTGCCACTGTAGTGAGACAATGTGCCATGTATATGAATTGATATGATTATGATTTGAGGCTGAGTCCTCCTGGTCTGGGACCATTTGATGTGTGACAGCTGTCGTGCCCGCACGGTAAAGGTCCTGTACTCCTGTTTGCTTCCGAATAGGTTGGGTGGATGACCGAGGAGATGTAGACGTGAGTGATAGCCGAAAACGAAATGAATATTCTGATGATGTATGGTATTTTCCCCAAGGCATTAAAGAGGGTAATTTGATAAGACTGGATGAAAAGAAAGTGAGAAGTTAAGGGAAGTAAAGGAATGAAAGAAAGGAAGAAAGAATACTCGTGAGAACTGCATAAAGGAGAATGATAATGATAATAATAATGATAATGATATGTTTGGTTGCTGTGTGCCTGTGTGTTATATTGTATGCTTGTATGGTCCTATTATTTTGCCTAGCGTAATCCCACACCGTCGACGATCCGTCGTTCGGAATGCTTACTCTCTCCTCTTCGTTGGCATATCGGTGCTGCTGGTATTTCAACGGGCAGATGGAGTACTGCATGGATGTCACCACGTGGAGTAAGTACGGAAGAGGTTGGAAGCGCACCCCATGTGGTTGGGTACGGACCGGCTATACCCAGATCGTAATTACAGATCCAGAACATCTACTCAGTGGGGCTAACCTGGAGCCGCACATAGGGCAAGTCACCATACGAGGGTATAGGAACTACGCGGAGAAGTTTCGGTATGAGACTCGGAGAAATACTTCCCATATTCATGAGGCGGAGCCGGAATCAATCAACAATGAGGGGACAGCAACAAGAAGGGCATCATCCTCGGAAGTGAGGAGAGAACGCAAGAAGAAGGAGGGACTTCATCCGATCGTGTTCAATAGGAAAGTCTAAGGATAGGATTATTAATTTAAGTTGTTGTGGAAGTTTGAAGTAAGGATTACCAAGCCATGAACCATTTATGTAATCAAGCTAAGTTTTCAACTGAATGATGGAATACCTTTCATGTTAAGTAACTCATGTGAAGTTTTTGAAAGATTGTCAAGATGACTTCGAACCAAGTTCTTCTATTGAAATAAATGTTTTATAAAAAGGAAAGTTTTTAGTAACAACTCGGTTTTTGAAAAGGGGTGTTGAGAATATCAAGAACTTTTAAACAACGATTTCAAACATTTCAACAATGTTTTACAAAAAAAAAAAATTTGGCCTCATTTTTGCAACTTCAATAAATAAAAGTCAATTATTTCGGTATACGAAAATTGGGCTGTTACATCACCCAAGCCCACTTTCCTTTCACTTTGCTAGATTGGAAGGGGCCAAAAATATAAAAGAAGACAGAAATTGTACATTGGAGGTCAAAGTGATGGCAAAAAAGCTAGAAAGCTCTAAGATAGCACCAGGCGTTTGGATGAAGTTGAGAGGGGGCAACCTCTAAATGTGTAAGAACTTGGTTTTCAAAGTCAGTGAACGGAATTCTTACACCACATACATCAAACAAAACACTATACATGAAGAAAAAGTTTTAATAAGTAGTACCCACTGTACAAATCCTGTCTTGATTACTAGGGGCTGCCACATGATAAAAATTTGGAGTAATGTCGGGCCTCACCAAATCGGCTTGAAGGTGATAATGACGAAGTTTGGCCAAATCTAAAAATATGGAAGGTCTACCTAAGGCATCTAAGTCTACCCTCTCATAGCCGGAAACATCGTCTGGTTTGATAAATTCTTCCGGATTAGTTTCCGATCTCTTGTTTCCCATCTGTGATTCCTGAGAAAGGTAGGAAACATTAGGAGGAGGAGATGGTTTACTAACTACTTCAACAAAGTAATTTCTTATTACGAATTGCCTAGCAAGTTCATCTAACATCATTTTTTCAGAAGAACTAATAGAAGTACTTCCTAAATGAGAAGAAGAAGGATTAATAGGAGGTATACTAACAGTTGTTGAATTGTTTGAAGAAGAAGATGGAGAAGAAGAAGAGGTTTCAGTAGGATAAATGACGGGAATGGGAAGATTGTCCATGAGAAAATAATAAGAAAATACCTGGAAATAAGTGAAGAGGAACTGGAAGTGGAAAGAAGTAAGCTAAAGCTGGACGAATTTCTCAGAAAAAGAGAAGCAAAACACGTTTTTTGGAAGATAAGAGGAGCTGGACAAATTTTTTCTACTCTTTAGTTTTTAAGTGTTTAAGTGAAGAAGGAGTGAGGTTGAAATGAAGAAAACTTATAGTCAAAACGGATTGTGGAAAGCCAATGGGGAGACTTCAAAAATTTGTCAAGACATTGAATGGATGAGAAGCCCAAGAAAATGGTCAGTTCGAGATTAGAGTAAGAGAAGAAGAAATTTGACAAGTCAAAGACTGATAAAGTGAAGCATGCTTCATAGCTTTTCCGAGAATCTTTTCAGATTCCCTTGGAAGACCAGTTCTTGAAGTAAATGCAGTGATAAATCTTGTCATTTATGACAAAAGTGACTTTATGTCAGTTGAGAAGATGAAGCATGACTTGAAATTAATGGAGGTTTTTGAAGACGAAATGGAGTGGGAAAACCGATTTTTGTCGGTAGGCATTAAATATGAGCGGTCAAAGGTGTTGTATCAAAGGCACATTTAAGTTTCAAATCCCATCTAGGGAAAGACTAGCATAGGCACGGCAGATAAGGAAAGATGCTCTTGGGGAGGTCAATTTGACTCCTCAGAAACCGTGCGCATGAGAAGTTTGATTTGACAAAAGATATGATACTGGACCAAGCAAAGCAATCACTTCGCTCCATGGAACCGATTAACCGAATTACAATGGCAGGATTTGAGATCCCTCTCTAAAATCGGTAATTCGGTCAAGAGGTATGATGATTACAAAAAGAAGATTCAATGGATCCCCCACTAAACCGGTAATTCGGTCAAATGGGAGGACAACTCGATTTTGTAGCATATGAAAACCAGATTTTCAGTGTCTTAACCACCTCAAACCGAAATAGCTGTTCGAAAACCACCAAAATTTGGAGCCAAAAACATGTGTTTAAATTAAAAATTCGAAATTTCTCCTTGGGAATAGGTACTAACACGGATGGCGAGGGAAAAGATTCCCCTGCAAACATCAAGATGAGGTTTGAAAATGTGACTTCTTGGAGGACGTGTTTTCTGACATTATGAAGCTTGGGAATATGGCATCTTGGAGGTTGTTCTGATTGACATAATGATCATTTTTGAAGATAAAAAGATGCCTTTTCTTGGGAAATGATATGTGCAAGAAGAAACGCTGTGTAAAATAGGTAAAACGGTAAACCGGTAAACCGGTCTCCAATTTCCTGTTATAATTTCCCATCATAAGCAAGAGAGGTCTTTCAAGGACTTCCCTTATTAAATCAGTAAACTGGTTAGGGGATGTATGTCACCATTAAACCGGTTTGCTGTTTTTCGGGATTGATTATCATACATCTGTATCTAAAAGGAAAAAGGTATTGAGGAAGTGTTTTCACTCCTCCCAAACCGGTTTATCGGTATTAAACCTTGAGGTCTGTCAAGATCCTAAGAAACCGGATTACCAGATTACCGTATAATCAGAAATGCTTCCTCTAGGGAACAAGGGGTCCTTAGAGATTCAATCCCATAAACAAACCGGTTTACCGGTTAGGGTGTAGGCTAAACGGTAAACCCTCAGAATGATCTAAATATCTTCAAGGTCCTTGTTAAATCGGTTTACCAGATTAACCCCGCCTAGAAGACAATTTGTATTACCGATTTCCTGTATTTAAAAAAAAAACATCTTCAGTTTATACCAAGGTACATAACTATAAACCATGGTCTGGGGGGCAACTGTTATGGACCGGAAGGATACTTCACTAGACCGGGTTACCGGAAATAAAGGCCCTTTAAGGGTCTTAGACATCACGAAACCGGTTTACCGGATTTGGAGGCCCCTTAAGGACCCATTTCTTTACTGAATTGGCTTTTCAGCCTAAAACAGTCTCTAAAGGCCCAATACTTCAATAAAGCGGTTTACCGGTTAAAGAGGCCCATTGACCACCACCTTGTTGAAGAAGACTTGAGAAAGATCAGCATAGGATTCCTTTACCTCGCAAAACCGGTATAGCGGTTACATGGCGGACAGGGCAATGAAGAAGGTTTTCCTAGGATTCCTATGCAATGATGAGCAGCAGTAATTCATTAATATCCGCTTTACTCCTGCTATTATCACCTGCCGTTAGCGGTAATTCGGTAATACCCATTGATGAGGAGGGAAACCCAACGGTAAGGTTATCAGCTTATATAAGATAGCAAAGGGTAACCAAGTATGCATCCTTCAATCTCACACAAACACACACAACACCCCAAACAAACGACACTAGAGCTGGTATCCTGGTAATCAGGGTGCCAACCTTCAGTCTAAAAGCAATAAGCAGAATATTTGGACACTTGACCGCTTTGCTCAAGTACCAGATATTCTACGACAGAACAACACCTCTCATAATTATATAGATGGTGATAGGGTAATAATTACAATAGAGAAAGAAATGAATATAGTTGTAAAGTTTTAAATAGGGATAACTTTGGAATCACAACATATTTTTTGATAAATGAAACTAATAATTACTTTTCTTAATATGTGTGAATTAGGTAAAAATGACTTATAATAAAGGATAGATGAAGTATTAAGATCGAAAATACATTCTTTAACTTAATGTTAAAGTAACATTAATATAAAATAACTAAAATTCAAAACAATAAATTTTGATTTTGTTTTGGATTTTAATAGTTTTTACACTAATATTACTTTAACATGATGTTAGAAATCCAAATACAGAAAGATCCTGTATTCTAAAACCCACCATTGGAGCACATAGTTCTTATAGGTGTGTGGGGTTAAGAGAAAAATGTCATTCATGACTTTGATTTTTAATGTCTTAAACTCATGTTTTTTCCTTGTTACTCAAAGACTCTTTTTTTTTTAATCTATGCATTATGTATAATATAAGTATGTTTGGATAAAGGCAAATCATCCCCGAAACACGTGTTTGGTGGAAAGCTACATACTGGAAGTTTGGATCCAAACGCGAGTTTCCTTGTTTTTGAACGATGAAACAACATACTCCCTCTGGTCTTTATTATAAGCCCCCTTTTTCTCTCACAAAAAGGGGGCTTATATTAAGGACCGGAGGGAGTATTATATAAAGAACCATAAAACTTAAATTTGTATTGTAAAGTTAAAGCATTATTCTTTAATTCATTAAGTAAATTAGTTCCTCACAAAATCTTATTGTTTCAAGTTTGCTTTTTTATGCATATGATGCCATATGTTAAAAAAAAAAATCCTTACTCAACTTCAACTACTACTAGTTCAAGGATATAATGTGTTACATTGTTAGTTATTCTAAAGAAAGATTTTCACATATACTCGCGGAGCTTCTTGAGAACAGGTGGGAGCTTTTGCTTTTCATGAGTTTTTTAAAAATACACAGTGTCGATTATGAGGCAATGCGAACATGGCGACCTATAACATCCACCATTTTTCTCTCTGCAGATTATATGTTATCATATAACATAGTTTTATTTAAATATTGTGATTTATAAAATGTATTCTAATTATGCTTTGTGATATAGCATAAGTATGTTTAATTGAAGTATTTTCAATGATATAGTATAATTATCTGACTTGCGAGCAAAAGGATTTATTCACAATTTTTGTTTGCGAATAATATATATATATATATGTGTGTGTGTGTGTGTGTGTGTGTGTGTGTGTGTGTGTTTGTGTAAAAGTGTTTTTCTAAGTCTAAGTATTAACTTGTGTTTACTATGTTGTAGAGTGTTAAAATTGACTTAGAATAGAAAACCTGAAACGGGGCATTTTTGCTATAGCGAGATAAGCTTGCTCAAGCGAAAATCATCCAAAACAGACCTTCCTGAAGATCGGTTTACAGGAGTCAATCATGACTCCTACTTACCAAGATCTTGTCACTTTAGCAACAAGACCATACAGACCGTTGGGATACGTCATGCTATTAGCGACCATGTACTCCCAACCTAAGTGAGGCTCAAATGAGATTCAATTTCTTGTTGCTAAAACTGCCACCCCCTACAGTGCAATACTGGAAAGAACAACACTTGTAGAGATTAAGGCGATCATCTCAACTGCGTACCTTTGCATGAAATTCATTTAGAATGAGGAAGTTTATGAAATCAATTGAGATTAGGAGATGGCGAAGCAAGTCGAACTAAGTGATAATCATCCCAACAAAACTAAAACTCCTGATCCAACAAACAATATCATGCACATAACTGAAACTCAAGATTCAATGCCTCCGAACATCCTCGATCCTTGTTAATATTTTGAAGAAGTCATAGCACAATGCGAAGGCGAGGTCGAGGAGTTGCAGATCGGACTTAAACCAACCAACACGATGCGCATAAGTTCTAATCTAGCACTCGAAATCAAAACTAAGCTAATTTATTGCTTGCATAGAAACAATGATCTTTTCTCATAGACAACCATTGACCTGCCTGCTAAAGATCTGAATTTTGTGTGCCATCACCTAGCATGTGACCTAAATCACAAACCCGTAGCTCAGAAGCGAAGGAAGGTTGGACCAAAGAGGCAAGGAATCATCAAACTAGGTAAAGGATTTACTCAATGCAGATTTTATTCGAGAGATCTGTTATTCTAAGTGGTCGACAAATATTGTCCTCACCTAGAAAAGCAATGGGAAGTGGAGGATGTGGATAAATTATACCGATCTTAATAAGGCATTCCCCAAAGATCAATATCCTTTCTCGAACAACGATAAATTGGTTGACAATTCCTTTGGATATCACCTTCTATCCTTCCTCGATGCCTACTACGATACAACCAAATACCATTATTGGGCCTAGACTAGGAGAAGACTGCGTTTATTACAGAAGATGTGATATCTTGTTACAAAGTAGTGCCATTTGCTCTGAAGATTGCAGGAGCAACATACCAAAGAATGATGAACAAAGTCTTTGAAGACCTAATTGAAAAGGTCCTGGAGGTATATATAGATGACATGATCATCAAGACTACACAAATAAGAGACCACATTGAAGATCTGGAACAAGTCTTTCAAAGGCTTCACAACACCGACTGCGACTAAACCAAGCAAAATGGACTTTCGACTCTCAAGCAGGAAAAGTTTTAGGATACATGCTCACAAGGAGGGGGGATAGAAGCCAACCCTGAAAAATGTAAAGCGATTATCAATATGAAGAGTCTATCTACAATCAAAGAGGCCCAACAATTGACCCGAAGGATAGTGGCTTTGACTCATTTCCTATCAGCCTCCATTGGAAAAGCAAGTCCACTCTACAAATTTTTGAAGAAAGCTAATAAAGATTTCCAATGGACCCCGGAATGTGAGAAAGCATTCTAGAAGTTTAAGACACAACTTGCTTCTCCACTCATTCTCACCAGACAAGAACCAGGTGAAGTACTGTACCTTTACTTAGCTATAACTAACACGGTTTTGAGTTTTGTCCTATTTTGAGAAACTAAAAAGGAACAAAAACCACTTTACTTTGTAAGTAAAGTCCTCCAAGGAGCGTAGAAAAATTATCAGAAGATTGAGAAGTTATCTCTAGCATTAGTAATCACAACCCGGAAACTACGAGAACATTTCCAAAGCCATCGAGTCATCGTCTTCATTAATAAGCCAATCAAATAGATTTTTCATAAACCGGAGTTAGCAGGAAGAATGATCAAATGGGTGTTGGAGCTATCATAATTTGAACTGTGCCTTGAACCTCGCACAACCATCAAGTCCCAAGCCTTGACCGATTTCTTGGCCGAACTGACCCCCAAACAAGAAATGAAAACTAGATCCAACTAGATCATTTACATCGATGGACCTACAAATAAAAAAGGTGGCAAAGCTGGTATCATCTTGAAAAATGACGAAGGAATAGTCCTTGAACAATCCCTAACATTCAAATTCCCAGTTTCCTACAACCAAGCAGAATGAATATGAAGCATGTATTGCAGGTCTACTACTTGAAAAGGATTTAGGTGCTACTGAAGTAACTCTCCAAAGTGATTCTCAATTAGTCACAAGTCAAACCTTGGGAGATTACCAAGTCAAAGAACCTATTTTAAAAAAATACCATGAATGGATGACGAATTTGATCAACCAGTGATTTGGGTCTAATATATGATGTGTTTGAGCAATAATTAACTCCCTTTTACTATGGATTTGACTTGTTTCTTAAGTGAATATTAGGATTTTATTACATTTTTAGGAAGTTTAGGTAATTTAGAATCCTTGAACATTTTGATCCGTTTTGGGTTTGATTTCAGGAATTTGAAGCTTAATTTGATGATTTATGCTTTGGAATGGAAAGGAGCTTTGAAGACCATGAGATTGGAGTTGGAATGGAGAGAAATGTTGTTCTTAAATGTTGCCCACGATGGGGTTCAAATGTCAGAGCTGGGGTGCAAAAAGTCAGAAAACAATTAAGAAAAACTCAGCCAATTCAGGGAGCCACACGCTCATGCGTGTGGGATGCCACGCCTAGGCTCGTGGTGCACGAGAAGAGGAGAAAAAGCAGTTTTAATGCCACGCCCAGGCGTGGGTATGCTGCGCCTGAGCGTGTCCAGCGAGTTGGGCTTATCTATTTTGGTTTTCAATGATTCTGATAGATTTTAGACAGATTTATTTATAAATTTTATTTATAGATAGATTTATTGATAGATTTATTTATAGATTTATCTTTTAGATTTATTTTAGATTTATTTTAGGATTAGCTTTTTCTATATATACTAGGATATAGCATTAGGTTTAGTAGCTTTTAGAGAAAGAGGGAGACTGCATATTTTGGAGAGCATTGGAAGAGATAGTTATAGGTAATTCCTTATTGTCTATGATATGGAATCCTATTCTATTTCTTCTATTTATTCTTTTATAATGTGTAACTAAACCCTTTGTAGTTAGGAACATGGTGGATTTGTATGGATGAGTTTATATAATTTATGAATTGATGTTTTTCATTCAAATCTATTGTTTGGTTGTGTTTTAATTTCAATTCACGAATCTGTCAATTTATGTTTTGTTTTGGATCTTTAATTCAACAAGAGACATTTGAGAGTTAGAATAGGTCGTTCAATCAAACATTATAACCACCTAGTGTGTAGACATACAACTAGGGCTTATATGACTTTAATGTTCCAGTGTGCTTAATTATTGGTTATTCATATGTCAAAATCACTTAAGACATTAAGAGTTCTCATATTGAATAAGAAACATAAATTCACAGAGACATCTGGTTTTTATTACCTCTGGGATGTCGTGGATTCAATGAAAAATAGAGATTCATAATTAATAAATAAGTCTTGCAATGAAACTGAGTTCCTAACGCCTTTCTCTATCGGTCTCACAAACCTTTATTTTTAATTGGTTTATTCTTAATCGGTTTGTTAATTTTAAATAATTTTATAAAAACTTATAAATTTCTCTTTTAATTACGCCTTTGGTGAGAATTTTTTGGAAACAACTTGTGACACCCTTCCGGATTACCCAAATATAATATAGTAATTAAGCTTTTATATTGGATAATATATGGACTTGTGAGTGTTAAGAAAATGTGGAAAATAAAATTTTCTTATATAGCGATTGCACAAACCGTCATTTGGAATTCTTGGAGAATAAACTTTAAACCATTTCAAAACATTTGTATCGAGTTCGGCGATCTCTAAAACCTTTTCACAAATAGGGTAACATTCGCTCTTTGGAAACATCTTTGTATCATACAAGTAATCAAAGTTACCCATGCTTTGTTCGATAAAACTGATACCATCAAATAATATTTATAGCCGAGCTCTTAAGTAGATTAAATCAGAGTAAAGCGGAATTTATCGGACTATACGATTTAATGGTAAGATAAACATAAGTTTTCAATATATATATATATATATGAAGAGTAGTGAGTACATAGTCCCATGATCAAAGTCTCCAAGATCCAACATATACAAGCTCATAAACAGATCTACATAATAGTGTATCTAAACCCCTAGAGTACTCCAAAAGTATATCTACAATATATGTACATAACCAAAACATAAACTCCAAGGGTGGTCACGTAGATCTGGCATCATCAGATGTAGTAGTAGTGATAGCAGCAGTCTCCAAGAAACATAAGTAGTAAGGTAGTAGCATCATCATCAACACAGCAGCAGCAGCAAGTCTCCTCCACAGCATCCGCACATCGGATCCACCGATCCTCATCACATACCATATGCATATACCTAGGGATCATCGTCCCTCCAATCACTCCCAGTAGAATGCACTACAGGCTCGCTCCCACTCTCGTCCTCCACCGGATCCTCCTCGATCTCATCCGAGGGAGAGTGTACCCTACCACTGGGTAGCGGGTCAGGTGATGGTGAAACCCTGACTGGGCTCCTCGGATCAGAAGGGGGAATCTCCTCGCGGACGACTCTCGAAGTAAAAGGGTGAGAGCGGGTAGGTCGAAAACGAAAACTATGGTAAGAGCGAGCTGGTCGCGTGGGAGGTGGTCCATGGTAAGTGTAAAACGGGGGTACATGCATAGTGTATATGATGGGAATCCTAAATCTACGAGGACGGAATCGGATCAACGGGTTCGGGTGGTAGAAGGTAATCTCTTCCTCTCCTTCGAACACCGCACGATGGTCCGCATAGATCCATGTGCCACTAGGAAGTGGCCGGATCTCGATGCAAGCAATGTAACGAGACATCACCTACAAGGGCATAGGGGTAAGCAATTCTATACACATAACCAATAGAGAATAAATTGTGCAATATGAATATGTAAATATGCATCAATTAACAACAATCACATATAACACGTAGCAGTTAATGAATGCACATAGGATGCTCACACTTATTTCATTTATCACAATTAATTTAAATGAGTGGCATGATGCATGACTTTAGCTCTCAAACCTATCTCCATCATACTATGTCACTCTCTGACGTCCATCCCTGACAACCCAGCACTCAACAGTGCGTTGTATTCCTAGGTATACAACAATTCGTACATTCACCTCGAATGTACACGACAAGCTTGGTATCCATGCCACCCAAGCATATCCCATCATCCAAACGGACCGTCATCCAAACGGTATAACCATATCGGCATCCACTCAGCCGACCACGTCAACGACGTGTCATCAAGCAAGCGTATTGGCACTCCCAGAGGCCCTCCACATGTTTACCAAAAACATGATATACGTCCTACCATCCAAACTCCAATATGAATGCGTTAATTTTACTTAGAAGGGATTGACTGATGTTTTATCCTTTTATTAATACATTACGTGCCTCCCGAGCAACGTATCATTATTCAAATGAAAACATCATAACGTCAATCAATTTCCTTTAAGTCCAGGATCACTTGGTTTATTGTCCTTTAAGAGTTACAAAATGTTTTAGAATTAAAAATGGTATTTTTAAGTATCTGACTAAAAATACTCGAGTGTTTTCCAAAATACTCGAGTAGTTTATCATTTTCCAGATTCTACTCGAGTGGTTCATAATTATACTCGAGTCGTTCATGTCTTTTCAGAGATTTAAGTTTTCAGATCTTCATAAATATACTCGAGTAATTCATGAGATACTCGAGTATTCCATTACCCAGAATACTCGAGTAGTTCATATATTACTCGAGTGTCCAATCTGATTCTCAAGTTGGTGCGCCAATTTTCACTCTGGTGCACCATGAAATACTCGAGTGTTAAGCCAAATACTCGAGTATCTACAGACAGACCAGACTGAAACTTGGTTTTTACATACCATTTCAATTTCTAAACATTTTTAACCCAAACCAATGATCAAAACAGTTCACATAACATATATTGAACATGTTGCAATACTCATTTCATATCAAATAACCAATTTGACAGAGAATCAACCATTTACGCATAATTTACACTATTTAGCAACTCAACACCTTAAATTGCAAAATAAGCATAACACTCATAAAACAATGGTCATTTAAGCTTGCATGCATGATATACAACTTGCTCAACACAGTTTTAGAGCAAAGCTTGGTCTCCAAACCAAAGATCCTATTCAATCTAAGCCCTTAGAGCCTCTTGGTGGCTCTCTAACACAAATAATGGAATTTAATTTCTATCTAGTGAATATAATTACTTCCCCTTACCTCTCAGACGTGAATCAAACAAGAAATTCCCCAAAGAAAAGCTCCACAGCACCAAAAGCACTTTAACCCAACATGCAGAGCAGTTTTGAGTGCAACACCAAAGTGGAATTGGTTCACACATGAAACAGAGAATAGAATTAGGGAAATTAGGTTTTCTAGACTCTATGCAACATAATCTGACTAAGGAAATCGAATTTGAGACTCAAAGATTCATGAGCTTACCAGAAATCAAGATCAAAGTAAGCTCATGACACAAGCTTGGCCAAGAACAGCTCCACTTCCAAGCCTTGAATCTTCCACCACACTCACTCAAATCTCACAATTTTGGTGTTTATACAAAGCTCGTGATGTGAGCTTTGTATTCGTGTATAGTTTGTGAGTTGAAACAGATCACAGAGGAAGAATCAGAGGAAACGAATTCAGAACCCTAATACTCGAATTCCACAAGAAATTGGCAAAATGGAGTGTTGATGCATCAACCAGAGGTTTAAATACTTGGCTAGGCTATTCATGCAGCTCGACACACAGATGGGGACGTGTTGTGGAGGGTGTTTTCGTGTCAAGGCGGTGGTAACTCGGTGTTGACTCATCAAAACGCACTAACGTTGAGCAACTTTGCCCAGAATACTGGAGTTTTTCAGAGAATACTCGAGTATTTTTCCCAATTTTTGAAAAATAATTATTTTATTTACTTTCCCTCCAAAATCTTTCCTATAATTACCTCTAGGTCCCAACCCAGGGACTAATATGCAAAATACTCATTTTAGGCATTTATTATATTTACTAAATCAATTCACACACATATACCAACTATATGAACTCATATTTTAATCAAGGATTAATATGGAAATAATTAATTATAATTAATTTATAATTAACATTTCATTAATCGGGGATTAAAATTTTGGGGTGTTACACTACTCCCCCACTTACAAGGAATTTCGTCCCCGAAATTCAACTCATACAAACAAATCAGGATAATCCTGACGCATCTTATCCTCTAGTTCCCACGATGCTTCCATTACATCGCCACACACCCAGACGACTTTGACCAGGCAAATGTCTTTCCCTCTAAGCTGCTTGATTCTTCGATCTTCAATACGAACTGGCACAGCTTTGAAGGTTAGGTTCTCCTGAATTTCTAAGTCATCAGGTTGGATTCTAAGGACAATGGTGGGGTCATGGACATATCTTTTTAGTTGAGACACATGGAATACATTATGAAGGTTAGCTAATGACGGAGGCAAAGCTAATTGATAAGCTACCGGGCCGACTCTTTTGAGGATTTGATAGGGACCAATGAATTTAGGTGATAGTTTATGAGTTTTCAAGGCCCTACTAACACCTTTGGTTGGTACTATTCTAATGAATACATGGTCTCCTTCGGCGAATTCTAAAGGTTTTCTTCTCCTATCAGCATAGCTTTTTTGCCTACTTTGAGCTGCCCTCATCTTCTCTTGTATCATCTTGATCTGTTCCGTGGTCTCTTGCACAAAATCTGGTCCAACCAGAGAATTCTCCCCCACTTGAAACCAGCATAACGGCGTCTGACACTTTCTCCCATACAAAGCTTCAAATGGTGCCATTCCAATACTCGTGTGGTAACTGTTGTTGTAAGTGAACTCCACGAGTGGCAACATCTGCTCCCAATTCCCTTGTCCTTCCAAAGCACAGGCTCGTAGAATGTCCTCCAATGACTGAATAGTCCTCTCCGTTTGGCCATCAGTCTGAGGATGGTATGTAGAACTCAGTTTCAATCTTGAACCCATGGCTTTGTGCAGATCTTCCCAAAACTTCGATGTAAACCTCAGGTCGCGATCAGATACAATGCTTGATGGTACACCGTGCAGACGAACAACTTCTTTGATGTACAACTGAGTGAGATTTTCCAACAAATAGCGCATATTCACGGGAATGAAATGCGCTGAATTGGTCAAACGATCCACGATCACCCAGATTGCATCATGACCAGTAGATGTCCTTGGCAATCCCGACACGAAATCCATCGAGATGCTATCCCATTTCCACAACGGAATCTCCAAAGGAAGTAACTCTCCTCCTGGCCTTTGATGTTCCACCTTGGCCTTTTGACACACCAAACAACAGGCCACATACTCAGCTACGTCTTTCTTCAAACCAGGCCACCAAAATAGCTTCTTTAAGTCCTGGTACATTTTGGTAGCTCCCCGATGCATACTCATCTTACTCTTATGCGCTTCATCCAGAATCATCCTTCTTACTTATAAATCATCAGGCACACAAATCCTTGTTTTAAAGCGAAGGATTCCATCCTTCCCTTCTTGAAATTCCAATTCCTTGCCTTCTTCCATCAATTTCCTCTTTTCCATGAGTTTCCCATCCTTGTGTTGCAATTCCCGAATCCTTTGTAGAAACTCATTAGCAATCTGCAGCATTCCCATCTTGATACTTGTCGGCTCCACTTGCATCGTCAGACTCAAATCCCGGAATTCCTCTATCAGTGCAGCTTCTCTGACCATCATTGCACTGATGTTCATTGCCTTTCTACTCAATGCATCTGCCACAACATTGGCCTTCCCCGGATGGTAATGGAGCTCGAACTCATAATCTTTCAAAAACTCCATCCATCGACGCTGCCTCATATTCAACTCCTTTTGATCGAAGAGGTACTTTAAACTCTTATGGTCACTGAACACTCGGAACGTAGTGCCATAGAGATAGTGCCTCCAGATCTTTAATGCAACCACCACAGCTGCCAGCTCCAGATCATGGGTTGGATAGTTCATTTCATGAACTTTTAGCTGTCTCGAGGCATAGGCGACGACTTGCCCTTCTTGCATCAAAACACACCCAAGACCTTGTTTCGACGCGTCACAGTACACATCAAAACTCTTTTGTGTATCGGGCAGAACCAATATAGGAGACGATGTCATCCTTTCCTTCAATTCTCGAAAACTCCTTTCACACTTCTCATCCCATAGGAATAGTTGATCTTTCCGAGTCAACTTCGTCAAAGGCAGTGCGATCTTCGAGAAACCTTCTATAAACCTTCTATAGTACCCAGCCAAACCAAGAAAGCTTCTCACCTCCGTGACCGACTTTGGTTGCTCCCATTGCAAAACCGAACTCACTTTCGTCGGATCAACGGCTATTCCCTTGTCCGAAATCACATGCCCCAAGAACTTAACCTCCTTCAGCCAGAACTCACACTTTGTAAGTTTGGCGTACAATTGCTTCTCCTTTAGGATGTCCAACACCATCCTCAAGTGTTTGGCATGCTCCTCCGAGCTCTTAGAGTAAATGAGAATATCATCAATGAACACAACCACGAACGAATCTAAATAAGGTCTAAAGATTCGATTCATGTAGTCCATGAAAATAGCTGGTGCATTAGTCAATCCGAATGGTATCACGACATACTCATAATGTCCGTATCGAGATCGAAATGCAGTCTTAGAGATATCCTCTTCTCTTATCCTGATCTGATGGTATCCTGACCTCAAATCGATCTTAGAAAATACTGAAGCTCCACGAACTTGATCAATAAGGTCATCTATCCTCGGCAATGGATACTTGTTCTTGATCGTGACCTTATTCAACTGTCTGTAGTCGATGCACATCCTCATGCTGCCATCCTTCTTCTTGACAAACAAAACCGGAGCACCCCAAGGTGACACGCTTGGTCGAATCATCTGCTTCTATAACAGCTCCTCAATCTGCTTCTTCATTTCCGCCATTTCCGGTGGTGCCATTCTATAGGGAGCGATGGAAATGGGACCAGCTCCCGGAACTAAGTCGATACCGAATTCAATTTCTCTTCTTGGTGGTAGACCAGGGATCTCATCAGCAAAAACTTCCGGAAAGTCTCTGACAATAGGGATCTCTTCCATCCTTGGACCATTCTCCTCCACCTCAGAGTTGAACAGGCACATGTAGCCGGATGGTTTTGGGTTTCTATAGGTTACTATCCTTCTATCACAATCAATGATTACTTGGTTTTGACTTAACCAGTCCATCCCCAAGATCACATCTAATTGTACTAAGGGTAAGCAGATCAAATCTACTTTAGAGGTTCGTCCTAACACTTTTATACAGCAGTTAAGACATGCTCTAGAAACTACAACAGGAGCATTGACAGGGGTTTCTACTTTGAGAGTATAAGGCATTTCAGACATCATCAAGCCTAACCGGTTTACAGATTCATACGAAACGAATGAATGCGTTGCACCAGAATCAAACAAAACATGACAAAACTGACCATTAAGCAAGTATTTACCTTGCACCAGATCAGAAGACCAACTTGCTTCCACACCACTAAGGGTGAAAACTCTTCCTTGAGCCATAGGCCTATCAGCAGCCCCTCTTGAGTTGGCTTTGGCCGGTTCCTTGCAATCTCTTGCAAAATGTCCCGGCTTTCCACAGTTAAAGCAACCACTTGTCCCCCAACAAACACGACCATAGTGATTGCGCTTGCACTTGTCACAAAATGGAGCCTCGCTCCGATAATCTCTTCTATCAGAACCACCAGCTTTTCCTTTGCCTTTCCCTCGGCGATCATACGGACCTTTACCGCGATTGTTGAAACCTTTACGCCTCGGAGGTCCATAGCCTTGATTGTCCTTCTTCTCTGAGACTTGCATCTCCTCAGCCTTTGTATCATCTTCATACATCCTACACATGTCCACCAGTGCAGGAAAGCTTTGAATCCGCTGGTAACTGAAGATCGACTTCAACTTTGGCCTCAGGCCTCCTTCAAACTTAATGCATTTACTTCTCTCATCTGGATTATTCTGATAGTATGGAGAGTACTTTATCAGCTCCTCAAACTTAGCTGCGTACTCACCCACACTCATGTTTCCTTGCTTCAGCTGCAAGAACTCCACCTCCTTCTTCCTTCTCAAGTCCTCAGGGAAATACTTTTGGAGAAACTTCTCCATGAATACTCCCCAACTTACCTCTCTTCCTTCATATTGCAGAAGCTGCGTCGTGTGATTCCACCAATTCTCAGCTTCCTCCTCTAACATGTAGGTTGCATACGCCACCTTTTGAGCATCAGAACACTCCAACGTTCTCAAGATCTTGTCCATGGTGTGAATCCACTTGTTGGCCTCTTCCGGTTTAAATCCTCCTTCAAACTTTGGCGGATTACAGCTTCTAAAATCAGCCAAAGTCTTCGCCTCAGCGTTACCCACATTACATTGATGAGACGGGTTGACCGGTTGAGATGGTTGTTGAGATTGTCGCTGCATGGCTTCCAGCACCGTGGTGATCCTTTCTAACATCGCGTTGGTGTGACTTTTGCTCTGATACCACTCAGTGTGACACCCTTCCGGATTACCCAAATATAATATAGTAATTAAGCTTTTATATTGGATAATATATGGACTTGTGAGTGTTAAGAAAATGTGGAAAATAAAATTTTCTTATATAGCGGGTGCACAAACCGTCATTTGGAATTCTTGGAGAATAAACTTTAAACCATTTCAAAACATTTGTATCGAGTTCGGCGATCTCTAAAACCTTTTCACAAATAGGGTAACATTCGCTCTTTGGAAACATCTTTGTATCATACAAGTAATCAAAGTTACCCATGCTTTGTTCGATAAAACTGATACCATCAAATAATATTTATAGCCGAGCTCTTAAGTAGATTAAATCAGAGTAAAGCGGAATTTATCGGACTATACGATTTAATGGTAAGATAAACATAAGTTTTCAATATATATATATATATGAAGAGTAGTGAGTACATAGTCCCATGATCAAAGTCTCCAAGATCCAACATATACAAGCCCATATACAGATCTACATAATAGTGTATCTAAACCCCTAGAGTACTCCAAAAGTATATCTACAATATATGTACATAACCAAAACATAAACTCCAAGGGTGGTCACGTAGATCTGGCATCATCAGATGTAGTAGTAGTGATAGCAGCAGTCTCCAAGAAACATAAGTAGTAAGGTAGTAGCATCATCATCAACACAGCAGCAGCAGCAAGTCTCCTCCACAGCATCCGCACATCGGATCCACCGATCCTCATCACATACCATATGCATATACTTAGGGATCATCGTCCCTCCAATCACTCCCAGTAGAATGCACGACAGGCTCGCTCCCACTCTCGTCCTCCACCGGATCCTCCTCGATCTCATCCGAGGGAGAGTGTACCCTACCACTGGGTACCGGGTCAGGTGATGGTGAAACCCTGACTGGGCTCCTCGGATCAGAAGGGGGAATCTCCTCGCGGACGACTCTCGAAGTAAAAGGGTGAGAGCGGGTAGGTCGAAAACGAAAACTATGGTAAGAGCGAGCTGGTCGCGTGGGAGGTGGTCCATGGTAAGTGTAAAACGGGGGTACATGCATAGTGTATATGATGGGAATCCTAAATCTACGAGGACGGAATCGGATCAACGGGTTCGGGTGGTAGAAGGTAATCTCTTCCTCTCCTTCGAACACCGCACGATGGTCCGCATAGATCCATGTGCCACTAGGAAGTGGCCGGATCTCGATGCAAGCAATGTAACGAGACATCACCTACAAGGGCATAGGGGTAAGCAATTCTATACACATAACCAATAGAGAATAAATTGTGCAATATGAATATGTAAATATGCATCAATTAACAACAATCACATATAACACGTAGCAGTTAATGAATGCACATAGGATGCTCACACTTATTTCATTTATCACAATTAATTTAAATGAGTGGCATGATGCATGACTTTAGCTCTCAAACCTATCTCCATCATACTATGTCACTCTCTGACGTCCATCCCTGACAACCCAGCACTCAACAGTGCGTTGTATTCCTAGGTATACAACAATTCGTACATTCACCTAGAATGTACACGACAAGCTTGGTATCCATGCCACCCGAGCATATCCCGTCATCCAAACGGACCGTCATACAAACGGTGTAACCATATCGGCATCCACTCAGCCAACCACGTCAACGACGTGTCATCAAGCAAGCGTATTGGCACTCCCAGAGACCCTCCACATGTTTACCAAAAACATGATATACGTCCTACCATCCAAACTCCAATATGAATGCGTTAATTTTACTTAGAAGGGATTGATTGATGTTTTATCCTTTTATTAATACATTACGTGCCTCCCGAGCAACGTATCATAATTCAAATGAAAACATCATAACGTCAATCAATTTCCTTTAAGTCCAGGATCACTTGGTTTATTGTCCTTTAAGAGTTACAAAATGTTTTAGAATTAAAAATGGTATTTTTAAGTATCTGACTAAAAATACTCGAGTGTTTTCCAAAATACTCGAGTAGTTTATCATTTTCCAGATTCTACTCGAGTGGTTCATAATTATACTCGAGTCGTTCATGTCTTTTCAGAGATTTAAGTTTTCAGATCTTCATAAATATACTCGAGTAATTCATGAGATACTCGAGTATTCCATTACCCAGAATACTCGAGTAGTTCATATATTACTCGAGTGTCCAATCTGATTCTCAAGTTGGTGCGCCAATTTTCACTCTGGTGCACCACGAAATACTCGAGTGTTAAGCCAAATACTCGAGTATCTGCAGACAGACCAGACTGAAACTTGGTTTTTACATACCATTTCAATTTCTAAACATTTTTAACCCAAACCAATGATCAAAACAGTTCACATAACATATATTGAACATGTTGCAATACTCATTTCATATCAAATAACCAATTTGACAGAGAATCAACCATTTATGCATAATTTACACAATTTAGCAACTCAACACCTCAAATTGCAAAATAAGCATAACACTCATAAAACAATGGTCATTTAAGCTTTCATGCATGATATACAACTTGCTCAACACAGTTTTAGAGCAAAGCTTGGTCTCCAAACCAAAGATCCAATTCAATCTAAGCCCTTAGAGCCTCTTGGTGGCTCTCTAACACAAATAATGGAATTTAATCTCTATCTAGTGAATATAATTACTTCCCCTTACCTCTCAGACGTGAATCAAACAAGAAATTCCCCAAAGAAAAGCTCCACAGCACCAAAATCACTTTAACCCAACATGCAGAGCAGTTTTGAGTGCAACACCAAAGTGGAATTGGTTCACACATGAAACAGAGAATAGAATTAGGGAAATTAGGTTTTCTAGACTCTATGCAACATAATCTAACTAAGGAAATCGAATTTGAGACTCAGAGATTCATGAGCTTACCAGAAATCGAGATCAAAGTAAGCTCCAGACACAAGCTTGGCCAAGAACAGCTCCACTTCCAAGCCTTGAATCTTCCACCACACTCACTCAAATCTCACAATTTTGGTGTTTATACAAAGCTCGTGATGTGAGCTTTGTATTCGTGTATAGTTTGTGAGTTGAAACAGATCACAGAGGAAGAATCAGAGGAAACGAATTCAGAACCCTAATACTCGAATTCCACAAGAAATTGGCAAAATGGAGTGTTGATGCATCAACCAGAGGTTTAAATACTTGGCTAGGCTATTCATGCAGCTCGACACGCAGATGGGGACGTGTTGTGGAGGGTGTTTTCGTGTCAAGGCGGTGGTAACTCGGTGTTGACTCATCAAAACGCACTAACGTTGAGCAACTCTGCCCAAAATACTCGAGTTTTTCAGAAAATACTCGAGTTTTTCAGAGAAAACTCGAGTATTTTTCCCAATTTTTGAAAAATAATTATTTTATTTACTTTCCCTCCAAAATCTTTCCTATAATTACCTCTAGGTCCCAACCCAGGGACTAATATGCAAAATACTCATTTTAGGCATTTATTATATTTACTAAATCAATTCACACACATATACCAACTATATGAACTCATATTTTAATCAAGGATTAATATGGAAATAATTAATTATAATTAATTTATAATTAACATTTCATTAATCGGGGATTAAAATTTTGGGGTGTTACACAACTTACAATCCCCGAGTGGAACGATAATTTACTTTCATTATATTACTTGTGACCCGGTATACTTGCCGGTATCAATCCAGTTCCAAAAGGTTCACTTGGAACTCATCTCAAGAGAAAAGAACTGAAAGGTAGACATATTGCCAAAACTCGCTAGCTCAAAAAAACAGAGCTCTTGTCGAACTGTGATACAAGAAACCCGCGATGTCCCCGGATTCATTATGGTCATCGAAGAAGGAGGCAGCACTTGGCAGACTCTGATAATTTAGTACATCCAAGGTGGGATACTACCATGCAATAAGAAGGAGGCCACACGGATTCTCCGAAGTTCGGCTCACTTCACCATCTTTGAAGTGAAATATTCATGCCATTTTTAAGATGTCTCAAACCTGAAGAAGCTATTGCAGTACTCAGGGAAATCCAAGAAGGCAAATGCAGACATCACATTGGGTCTAGGTCACTAGCTCGAAAAATACTCAAAGTAGGATATTATTGGCCCACGATGACTAAAGATGCCATACAACCAGTAAAAAGGTCAACGAATGTCAAATATCACCATAGTATATTAAGCACCTCCCGAAGTCCTCCATTCAATCTCCACCCACTAACCATTTTATCGTTGGGGAATGGATCTGTTAGGAACTTTAAAAAGTATAGAGGTGGATTCAAACATCTAGTAGTTGCAATTGACTACTTTACCAAATGGATTGAAGCCATGCCCTTGATCTTGATAACAACAAAAAATGTCCAGATATTCTTCAAAAACCACATAATTTGCCGTTTTGGAGTCCCTGAATCAATAGTGGTGGATAATGGAACTCGATTCACAACGGATAGTTTTAAAGAGATGCTCGCAAACATCAAAATCAAGATTCATTATGGCTTAGTGGAAAATCCACAGACAAATGGCTAGGTAGAAGCAACGAATGAGGTTATCGTGAATGGCATCAAAAAACGATTGTAAAGGTGGATCAACCACCTCCCAAATGTCCTATGGAGCTACCAAACAACACCTCATAGCTCTATGAGAGAAACACTTTTCCTCCATACATACGGTTGTGAAGCAATGATCCTCGTTGAAATATACGTGCCAACTTGGAGAAGGGAATACTTCCAAGAATGTACTAATCAGCAAAACCAGATGCTCGACCTTGATTTGTTAGAAGAATTAAGGGATGATGCCCATATCCGATCTGGAGTTGTTAAGCGAAGGTTGGAACTAAAACTCCTGCCCAGAGTAGCTCGAGGAACCTACAAGCCTGGAGACCCGGTACTTCGAGAGCTGATATATGAAACAAAAACGCAAAACAAGGTAAACTTGCATTGAACAAGGAAGGACCCTACCACATTATTGAAGCTCCGGGCTCAAGAGCTTATAAGCTCCAAGCCCTACTCGAGTAACACATTAAAAACTCGTGGAATGTAGAAAAATTAAGAAGATATTATAGTTAAGATTAATGTGTACTTTTTTACCTTGATGATGAATGAAATTTGACCATTTATTCTTATTCTTATTCTCACGACGTTCACATACATAATAAGTGGTTGTCCTAAAAAGTAAACAACGTTTGCTTGACTACAAATTGATGGTACGCACTAGTTCCTTGGCTAGCCACTGGGGTTCTAGTTAAATACCACTATAAACCTCTCCATTGTTTAGGGCTTTTCGAAACTCCATCGAGGCATAATAGAGAATCTTGTATTCAGAACCTAACTCTACTTATACTCCCCGCTATGGTGCAAAGCCCATCTGAGGCTAGATATAAGTTCGCATGGGTGGTCTCCTTGGTCGAAGAGATACTCTTGTGACAGTAGTTGAGGGTAATAAATGAGATAAACATTGAAGGGCAAAAATTCAAAAATAACGAAGAGCAAAAACCCAAAAATAATGAAGGGAAAAAACCCAAAATACGTTTCATTTATATACATGATACTACATGAAGGTCTCTAGCCTAGAATATAAAATAAAACGTAAAAGGTCTAAGGCTAAGACCTCTGATCATCGAAGGAACTTGAACTTAATGAATCCAGTTCCACCGGTACCCACTCTTCGCCAACTTTGGAACAAATATTTCCATCTCGAAGTTGGCAAGAAGGAGACAACCCCTAGGTCATGAAATGAATAGTTGGGTTCAAGATCCGAATTTGATCCACTCTAATTTGAAAATATTCATCCGCCCACAATATGAGATCATCTTCAAGCTCCCACTTATCCTTTTGAAGAATTTCCAAGCGAGCCTCCAAAGTTTCAGCATATATATCGAAAACTTTATTTTGCTTCTAAAGAACGCCTCCAGAACGTTTAAGTTCAGTATTCTCACGTTCTAAATCAGAGAGTCCTTTCTTTAGAGCATCCTTCTCTGACCCCAGCATGACAATTTGAAGGGCAGAGGCATGAAGTTTCTCACGAACTCTAACAATCTTTTGTTGACTCAAAATGGTGTCGACCTTCAATTTATTCTTCGTTTCTACTTGTGAAGCAACCTTCTCACTAAGCCAGGCAGCAAACTCAGTAGCACAAACCTGGCTACGATGAAGACTTTCGACTTTCTCACAAAGCTCATCCCTAATTAAGTTGTGATATCTTTGCTTGGCACGAGAAATCGGAGACTCATCAGAAAAATCTTCAGGAGGGCTTCCAACAACTTTGCGCTTTTTGGCCTTAGCCTCTTTGGGAGGAACATAAGGATACAAACTTACCTTTTTGCCTTGACGACACTCCTCTAACCGATTATTCAAAACGACGAGGAAGGCAGGATGAACCCGAGAAGCTGTAGGGAACGAGTAGTCAGCAATGAGATTCGAAAGATAAACATCTATAAAGACAAAGAGTATACTCACCAAAATAATCATGCAAGTCACCAGGTGCTTTGGATGGAACCTTACGACCCAGTCGTCAACAAAGCCCACTATTGCAGCCTCTTCATTCGAGAAACACGACGATTCAGCAAAGAAGTTTTTGAAAGAGCCTGAGTAGAAATATTTCGTCCAATAAGGATAAAACGAAAGCTCCCCCAATTTGTCAACAATGAAGAAGCGTTTCCCCTCTTCGATGACAATGTTGAAGTGGTCAGCCTTGAAGTATTTTAAACTATTAGTGTAAAGAATGAAGGAGGGGTGCCCAACTACTTTCCTGAAAGAAACCAAACCCATTCCCTTCATAATCGGAACTTTGAAGAGATGTAAAACTACAGAAGTAGTCGGAGTGAGACTTAACTGAACTCAAAAGAGCTCTGCAGTTCGGGTAAAGGCCCAACTGTTGGGATGATGTTGGGAAGGGGCTATCCTCAACCTGTTATGCACCAAAGTCTGTACGTTGGAGAAGGGGAATTAAACTCTAAAATAAGTGAAAAGGCACCAGTACATCATTAACAAATGAGGTGAGGGCGCTGCTACGGGTTTAGAATTAATTTGTTCCTTCTTCGTGGGAGCAATAATTTTGTAACCACACTCTTCTACAGTGTCGGAACAGTTCGAAATAGTAAGAAGAGCGTCTCCAGTGGCATATTGTGATATGGTATCCCATTAGCATAATGCACAAAATTCAGAAGGTGTTATGCATTTTCTCCTCTCTCTTTAAATTCATCTTTACATTGATTTTTTTTAATTGTATCTGTTGGCAAACAATTATATATATATATCACAATGTTGAAACTCATAGTTTACCTTTATGATGTTTTGATTATGACACAACATAGTTTTATATATATTATGCTTGAACAGGTTCAGGTACATTGATGATGTGAAGATTATTTTGCCTGGTTGAAGACTTAGTCTTTTAGGGCTTAGAACTTGTTGTAAGGCAATTAGTAATCTAAAAAGCACTCAATTATAACCTTATGATGATGATATATGTTTTGTTCTTGAAAATCCTAGAAGAAGCATTTTTAAACCTTTGCTCCAGGAAAATCTTTTATGAAAATGTTTTTGCGAAAACCTTTGGTTACAAATTTTCATGAAAATCTTATTTTAATGTGGAGTAATCGATTACCCCTTCTGGATTAATCGATTACTTGATGCAACTTGTAACCAGAGAGTAAGTAACAAATTAATTAGGTTCTTGTAATGGATTACTTCCTTGAACTGGTCATTTAAGTGACAGTAATCGATTACTTGAAGCTACTAATCGATTACCTCTTAATGCTGCAACTTTTATGAAAAACCTGAGAGCAAGTAATCGATTAATCTGACCAAAGTAATCGATTACTCAATTCAAAATTTTGAAAAACGTGCTGAAATCAATCTGATTCCCAGAATGATTTATTTCCCTTTCTGGATGATCACGATTCTGATTTGCAGCAGCTTCTTCTACCTTTTTAAAATACAACATCACACACATCACTTGGTTCTCCTCTCTTCTTCTTCTTCTCCTTCTCTTTTCTTAAAAAATCCTTAGAGAAGAGAATCATCTTCATCATCGTATTGGCTTAGCATTGAGTTTGCTTAAGGTTATCATTTGTCATAGGACTCTATTGTAGTATCTGCTATATCTAGAGAGCTTTATTGTTAGTTGCACACATTTCTTCGTGCAAATCTTTTTGATTGTAAAGGGTGTGACAACCTTAGATATTAAGGAGTGTTTCCCTTAGGATTGAACATGTGTCACGTTCATAGGGTGAGTTAACCCTGTTGTATTGGGTAGCGCTATACGAACGGTGGGATTCCTAGTAGTTAGGCTATTTTTTGTTCGAGGTCCCTAGCGAACGGTGGGATTCCTAGTAGCTTGCGGGGCGCTCTGGATGTACTTGGGGACGCGTTGCGTCTTGGTTTAGTGAAAAGCTCAAGTGGGTTGCTTGAGGACTGGATGTAGGCGTTGTTTGCCGAACCAGGATAAAAATCCCCGATGCATTTTTCTCTATCCCTTATCTCTTTTATTTGCGCATGTTTATTTTATATTGATTATTTTCTTCACGGATAAAAGCTATTTTCACATTTTAATCTATTAGAGCGAGTATTGTGTTTTAGTGTTTCATCTCTTCAATCTCGCGAGTAATAAGTTTTATCTGTTATTAATAAATATAGTGTTTTGATTCTCTTAAAATCGTTTTTAAGTCGTTCTTTAAGTCTTCCGCTCATTTAATCTCTGTTATTCTTTCAAAGAACGTTTATTGCAATTGAATTTCGAAGTTTTTATAAACACCCAATTCACCCCCCCTCTTGGGTGACTTTCGCCAATACCACCAATTATTCCAACACACAAAACATATTAAATTCGGCAAATTCTATTAACATCCGAAAATTACTAATTGCATCGAGACATTATAATCTTTGGTCATATTCTTTCAAAAATGCCCCTTATAATTTTTAACCCTGATATTGTCATCCTAATCGCATCTTCTTTCGTATGTTATTGACATTACTACTGTGCTACACATAAATGCCATGATATACTACTTAAATCACCGAAAGCCACCAAACTACGAAAGTGGAATGAATCAGATTCACTATCTCATCTACTTCTTCGTCTTCCTTCTTTCCACACCCCTCACACTAGCACAATCCCAAAACAACAACCACATCGTAAATGAGTGGGTTACAAACCCAATCTCTTGGGTTTGGAGAACTAATATTCTTAATTGCATGTTCTAGAGAGTAATAATATAGCGGGTATATAATCCTTGATAGCTTGATGCTATGATGTTTAGTTTTAGTTTGAGTTAGAATTGTTAGTGTTGTTAGTTATGGTTTAGGATTAGGGTTGGTTGTCCTACTGTCTTTTGAGTTTTGTCTTGTATTGGATGCTTAGCACCTCTTTGCTGTCTAATAATATTTTGTCTAATAAAAAAAATTAACAACATTACCTATTGTGAGAACCTTAACCTCCATGGCTATAGAATTGATGTGAGAGAATCAAGTGGAATGTAGTTTAGAGAAGCTCAACACCAAAGAAAAGTAAATTGTATTCAATTGATTGAAATGAATTCCACTAAATGTGAAGAAGTTAAGTTATAGCTTTACATACAGCAAAGGAGAAAATTTGTAAAAAGCTAAGCCCTAACTAACTTTTGTAACTAACTATTTAACTGACATGTAAGCTAAGTGTTTCAGCAAGGAATTTACGATATTTTGCAAAGAAAAATAAATGGAATGCAAAATAAAAGATGGGTTCGTAAACTTAATGAAATCAGGGCTTCATTCTTATTATTGATGGTGAGAGAGAATACAAGGGAAAAGAGAGCGTGGATATCATGAAATACAGTAAGAGTTCATCAGATTCACAGGACGCTCTCGATTTTGTCACTCTTGGAACTCTCTCTCTTTCTGGTTCTGAATATGTCGTTGTTGTATTTTTGTGTTTCTCTGGTGTTGCCTCTCTCTGGCTTCTGTCGTCTTCTGTTGGCTTGGTGTCCTTTTTGTAGGAACCTCATCCCTTGCTCTCCAAGTTTTGCCTTTCTTTTACCTGATGGGTACTGTAACATTGCCTCTTGGTCGTTGCCCTCTTTTTGTCTTGGTAGGGGAGATGAACAGTACTTTTCTTCTTTGATTGAAATGGCATCTTCCTCTCCTGGCTTACCATATATGGTCCTTGAATGAAATGGCATCTTTCCTCTTATGGTGTTTCTGGGTGGAGATAGCTGGCACGTCGTTGGGCTCAAGAGGAGGTAACGTAACAGAGGAGGTCTTCCCAGGTTCAGCTTTGGATAAATGCCATGGAAGAGGACGCTTCGTCCTGGGGACGCTCTCACGTTCTCCTTCCCTGCTGACATGGGACCCTTCCTTGGCTTTGGCTTATTTGGGCCACCTGAGGATTCTATTTTTATTTTTTCTTTTTAATAATGGACCTCCGGCCCAATAACCAATTATTTCCCCATCCCAAACTATAGCCCCTTTTTGTATTTGAAATAATCCTATTTTTTCAAATACAAACTGCCTAGCCTGCAAGCCTACTCCTTGCCAACCTCTTGTCGTGTGAAACGTGGCCTATTCAGTTGGTAACCGTACTTCCACTTTACTTCTTAACGTTATTTCATGCCTTCTCACTCCCACGTTTCTCCTCCTCTCATTTTGAAAGACTTTCCTCCTTCTCTCTCTCGTAGCAGCCCCTTCTTCTTTCCCTCACCGAAAACCATTCCTTCCTCCATGGCTCACTCGAGCGCTGTCACCTCTTCTGGCGAAGAATTAGACTCTGATGCTTCTGAGTATGTTGGCGATGAAGGGACGTCCCCTCAGCCCATTGCTATTGCCATCTTGTATGATCTTCCCCCTCCTCGTTCCGAACCCGTGGAGCAAGGGTATCGCCGCTGGGTGGACGCTCCCCGTCCTTCTCCTCTGTTTGAGGGTCCTCCCAAATCTGGTAATTTATTCCACAACTTTCCTTTGAAAGCTACTGTGGTTTCAGAGGAGTTTGCCCACTTGAGAACCACACCTGTCACTGATGGTGATAACAAGACTCTAGGTCCAACGTTGCTTCTATCCCGCTTGCTGAGGGCTGAGTTTCCTTGGTCAGAAGTGCGGTTTCATACAAGACTGAGTGTAACTGGTGGCTGGCCTGAGTGGGTCGACTCTGTCTTCAAAGATGACCCTTCGTTTGTTTCAATTTTGGAAAGCACGGGCATTGCTAAAGCTATCAAGATCTCCACTAGGCTCAGTGTTTGTAAGAGAGTCACTGATCTACACATGTTGGTACAGCGATGGTGTGCGACTACCCACACATTTGTTACTGCATGGGGCGAGTTCACCCCATCCCTGGAAGATGTAATCGTCCTCATGAGATTACCTTCTTTTGGAGATTCTGATTTGTCTTTGTCTAATATAGATGAAAAGTTTCTTGACATGGCCAGAGAATTAAAGGCAGCTATAGTGCTGAGCGCCAAGCACTCTCGTGACCTCTTGTCACAGAGGAAAGGGTCCTCATCTAAGGGCAGGAGTGCTAGTAAATCTTCATCCAAAGGTAAGAAGGTTTATCTAAAACACACTTTTGCAAACTGGGTCAGATACTTTTTTGGAGAAGTTTCTGGTGACAACTTTGAATCTGGCCCTTCTTTGGATGAAGGCTTGTATAGGGCAGGTTTTATAGCTTTCTGGCTTAGTCGATATGTTTTCCCTGGACCACCATGGGAATCGGTGAGTCCTACTGTTTTTGTCTTTGCTAGCATGCTTTCTCAAGGAATTCGTCTTCCACTGTCGTCATTGTATCTTGGCGGGTTGTATGCAAGGTTGGACCAGATTGCTGAACAGCTGAGCAATTCTTATGGTCGTTTTCCCATAAATTGTTATTTGGACTTGACTTTTCTACAACACTTCTTGTTTGAGCATTTTCCAAAGTTTGGCCCAGAGAGTCCTAAACCTGATGACAATGCTGAAGGTGCTGCTGAAAATACTGAAGAAGAGGTTGATGCTGATCCTTCTAAAATTCGATCATGGCATTGGTCCCAAGGGAAACCTAGGTGTCCTCTGGTTCACGTGATTGATGACGAGGGGAGCTTTTCATTCCGCCCCTATACCAAACCACTGTTCCGTTCTGGGGAAATACTTCATGATCTTTACACAAATGATAGGTTCCTTTTTGCAGCAAGAAATGATGTTTCAAAGAAGTCAGAGGGTGTTACTGATATGTGGAATTTGATCCTCACTCCATGCCGTTTACCTGGATTTGTTCCTACCGACAACAAGAGCTCACATGGGGGAACTTTGTGGCCATATGCCTATAGGCCGGACAGGGTCATTCGTCAGTTTGGTTGGGACCAGCCCCCTTGCAGCCTTCATGTTGCTCCCATAGGGGTAGACGTGGCTCTTAAGTCGGTACTCTTCCGGATTCCTGATGATTCGGACCCAGAGGATTCCTTTCCCTTTTACATTTCCCCTACTCTTACTGGTAGCGTTCTTCAAGGTTGGTTAAACTCTCATCAAGGCGTGTTGCAACATCTTCGCAGTTTCGAGGCGACCCCCAATCTTGTTACTCCTGCTGCTGTGTCTATTTCCTTTATGGACCCTTACTATGCTACTCCTTTGAAGAAAGGTATCCCTTCCTTATAATTTCCTCTTCCTTTTACTCTTTTTTTTATTGTTTGCTTAGCCTCCTTAGTCTGCTGCATTGCTCTTGTTCAGGTGCCACCAGCTCTGCCCCTCAAACACGTAAGAGGAAAACTCCAGCGTCCTCCCCCTCTGCCTCTACAGCTTCGAAAAAAGGTAAGCAGAAGACTTCTGTCTCTGGTCCTCCAATTCCAAAGCCTTCTGTTGCCAAGAAGGCCTCAAGCCTTCCTTCTAAAACAAAAAGATGTACCCCAGCCTCTACTCCTTCCCGACGCTCGCTTCGTTTGATGGCTCATGTTTCTTTTCCAACTCTTTCGACTCCTGATCATGTTGATTTAGTAGATGAAGAGGAGGATGATACTGGTGCATCCATTGTGGCTCATTATTCTTCTTCTGAAGGTGATCGAGTAGTTCGGGACGCCAAGGTTCCTGCTCCTGAGGGTCATCAGTCATCTCCTTCTTCTTCAAATACTGACTCTTCCCATGATGAGGTGTTGAAGGAAGAGCATCCCACTGATCCTGTTCTTCCTGGTTCGATTTTCCCTTTTCAAAACCAGACTTCCCTGCTTCCTTGTGTTATCCTTCCTTCTTACATCATTTTTTATTTGCTTTGCTTATTTCATGGTACTTTTCTCTTGTCGTTGCATACTTATTATCTTTGCGAATTCTTTGATCAGATACTCCTAAGGCCAAGCGCCCTACATCAGCTCCTAAAGCGAAAATTCCACCTGGTCGTTCTCCACCCAAATTTGCTGCTTCCAAATCAAAATCCAAAGGTACTCCTGTTTCTGAGCACATTTCATCTGGTTCTGCTTCTGGCAACGTTGTTGAAGGCGGAACTACTGTCCCTTTGGAAGTGGAGCCGCTTGCCACCATTCCTCCTCCGGGTTCCCCCATGGATATGGATCCTGAAACCATCCCTGAGGATGCTGCTTCTAAGTCTCCACCTGTGGAGGACGTCTTAGCTGGTGATTCCGTGTCTCCAAAGGGCATGGTTGTTGACTCTCCTGCTCGTGAGGATGCTTCCCCTGTTGCTCCTGCCCCTCCTCAAAGGGATGAAACTATTGCTGCCTCCACCCCTACTCCAGTCAAAGTTGCTACTACTCCTGTTCAACAAGCTTCCACTCCTACTGTTATTGATTTGACTTCTACTCGAGAGGCTCCCATTCCAACTGAAGTTGTTCCTGATGCTGCTCCTACTCAAGAGGTTCCCATTTCAGCTGAAGTTGTTCTTGATGCTACTTCTAATGTAGCTTCTTTCCGTAAGTGCCTTTGCTTTTCCTATTCTCCCTTTCCTTTTCTTTGTGTTTTGCGTTTTGGCTATTTCACTTTTTATCCTCTATTATTATTCTTTGCTTTGCAGCACTATTGTCTTTAAGGATGACCAAGCCCCTTTCTGATGAGGACGTGGCACTTTTAAGCTCATTCTTTCATGCCCATTCGGATTTGGTGCTGCCTGGGTTGCATTTGCCTCAGATTTTTAATGAGGCTGGGGTTCATACCATGTTGCATGTGTTGAGGCTTACTGTGAATCAAGATGTGCACTCTTTTTCTTGGAACCAGAAATCTTCTTTGTTGGATTATTTACAATCCCTCAAACTTCATCAGTATTCAGGGTCTTGGCTTGATAGTGTCATCAAACGAATAGAGGGTCAGCGTCCCCCTTTTAATGAGGAGACCCTTGTTGCAAAGCGTCGACTGATGCTGGAGCGTCGTGCTGATTTGGAAAGCTTGATTAGTGATATTTCTGCTACTTTATCCAAGGCCACAGCTGATCTGACAAGTGTGAAGGCTGACCTTGCTGAATTGGATTCTCAACAAGAATCATATGTTGCTGCTTGCAAGGCTTCTTCTTTGGCCGCCCTTTTCAAGATGTAGCTTTTGTGCTTATTGCTTTGCTTTTGGAAACTTATTAGAGCTTTTATGTTCACTTTGGGACTTTGTACTTTGTTATTTTGCTAGACTCATGTGATTCTCGTACTTGTCTTTTCATTTGAATTTGGTTCCTGGAGCTCTTCTTTTGTTACTGTACTTGGACAAACTTGTTATTTTCTCTTGGTTCAGGATCTTTATGCATGCTTCTTTTGATCAGATTGTATCTTGCCCTTTGAATAGAATCTTCTTTCTTTCTTTCTTTTTCTTCTTCTCTTCTTTTTCTTCTTTTCTTCTTTTTCTTCTTTTCCTCCTTTTCTTCTTTTCTTCTTTTTCTTCTTTTCCTCCTTTTCTTCTTCTCTTCTTTCCTTGAGAAGGAAAGGGAACATACCAATTGGGGAAGTGGGTTTAGGCGGTAAAGCATGGACATCAACCGGTGACTCCATTGATGGTAAAATGAGAGTGAGGTTACTTGCGTTGTTGGGTGCCCCTTTGAGAGAAAGAGGGTGTGTGAGGGCTTATGATAGACATTGCATTTTCTGCTTACCCTTTTCTTGTAGAAAGCGGCATGCTCTTTACTTCATATGAATTTGTACAAATCATCCTTTGTTTTCTCCTTCCTGATCCTTGCACATATCAGGGCGCTTTCACGCATATCAGGGTGCAAAGATTTTATTTTTTACTTAGGTTGCACATATCAGGGTGCCATTTGCACATATCAGGGTGCAACCCAAGGTACTTTGCACATATCAGGGCGCTTTCACGCATATCAGGGTGCAAAGATTTTATTTTTTACTTAGGTTGCACATATCAGGGTGCCATTTGCACATATCAGGGTGCAACCCAAGGTACTTATTTGTTATGTGATCATACCTCTCCCTCTTTTTCTTTTTTTTATCTATATGAAAGAGTAAATCTTCTACTGAATACTATCTGGTTCATTCATTCATTCCAAAGGAGGTATACAAAACATCAGTGCCTACATACTACGGATAGTATTTCTTGATATACTTAAAGTTCTGGGGGCCTACTCTTTTTTGTGAATCTGGCTCTAGAAGATGACTGTAGCCACTGGGGTGCGCTTCTTGCACGATGTATGGGCCTTCCCACTGGGGCGTCCACTTGCTAGTGTGAATGTTTCTCATGACAACATCAGTGGCTTTCAATACCAGTTCCCCTTCTGCAAACATTCTGGGCCTCACCATTTTTTCATATGCTAACATAACCCTTCTCTGATGTTTGAGCAGCTCATCCTGTGCTTTAATTCTCTTCCCTTCTGCTACCTCAGCCCTTTCCACAGCATCCTTTTCATTTTGTACAATCATACGTGCTGATGGCACCATCACCTCTGCTGGTAACGTTGCCTCTGCTCCATAAACTAAGGAGAACGGGGTCGCTTTCGTTGTACCGTGCCTTGTAACACGGTAAGCCCATAGAGCCAAAGGCAAATATTCGCTCCATTCCTGGGGTGAATCTTCCACTATTTTAGACAAGATCCCAATCAATGTTTTATTGGTGGACTCTGCTTGGCCATTTTCTTGAGGATAGTACGGGGTGGACTTGTGATGGGTGATGCCATATTCCTCTAGGATTTTTTCCACCTTTTTGTTGATGAAGTGCGTCCCATTGTCTGACACGATTCGTTTGGGCAACCCGAAGCGATAGATGAGATTGTCCCTTATGAACTGGACAGTCGTATTCGCATCCGCCTTCTTGCATGCAATAGCTTCAACCCACTTCGTTGAATGCTCAGTGGCTGCCAGGATCCATCTCTTCCCTCTGGATGTGGGATCTATGGGACCTACAAAGTCCATACACCAGGTGTGAAAGGGATAGGGGGCGCTCAGGCTCCTCATGCTGTTGGCTGGCACATGTATTCTATGCCCATGCTTCTGACACTGTTCACACCTTCTCACAAAATCTAAGGCATCCTCCCTGATTGTTGGCCAAAAATAACCCATTCGAACAAGCTCTTCATGCAGCGCTCTTCCTCCTTGGTGCCTACCACAAGGTCCTCGATGAATTTCTTCCATTACTTTCTCTTGATCATTTTTCTTCAGGCATCTCAAAACATCTCCAGTGAAATTTCTTCTGAACAACTCCCCTTTGTCACAGAAATACATATCATCTTTCTTTCTTATCTTCTCAGCCTCCATATTATCTCCTGGCAAGATCCCGTGTTCCAAATACTCCTTGATGGGGTGAATCCATTCCGCATCTGCAAGGTGGACTTCAGCTTCTTCTTTGCAATCCTGGCATTGAGCACAAAAGTTCTGCAAGGAGTCACAATGCGTCTTCATGGTTGGCCAAAACAGACCAATTCTTTGCAAGCGTCTGTATAGACCTGGTCCCACTTGTCCACAGATACGTTCGTGCAACTGAACCATCTTTTCTATTCCCTCGCTTTCTGCCACGCACCTCATAAGGAGCCCCTCCTTGTTTCTTTTGTAAAGAACCCCCTTCACCAAGCAAAAGTCCCTAGACGCTTTAGTCAACATCTTGCTTCGCAGCTCCTTCATGATTGGCATCCTCCAGTCATCTTTGGGCGTTTCATCTCTTGCCCTCTCTTCCACTTGGGATTGTTGCCTTTTTCTGAGGTAGACTGCCCACTTTTCTCCCTTCATTGCCAACTTGCTTCCCAACGTGGCTAGGGCATCTGCTCTTCGATTCTCAGATCTTGGCATGTGTTCTAATGACTCTACTCTGAATTTCTTCATGATTTCTAGGGCCCTTTCTCTGCAGAGCGCCAGTGAGGCTTCTTTCACGCCATAGTCCCGTTTTAGCTGCTTAATCACCAGATTCGAATCCCCTTTTATTCGTACTTTCTTGATCCCCATTTCTTCAGCTATCTTCAATCCCAGTAGTAGAGCTTCATATTCAGCTTCATTGTTAGTACAGGAGAAATCAAGTTGGAATGCAAATGTCAGCTCTTCTCCTTTTTCGTTAGCCAACACTACACCTGCTCCTCCTTTTGGACAGGATGGGGAACCGTCAAACATGAGTGTCCAGGTTTCTTCTCCTTCCTCAACCATATTGACCATTTCTTCTGATTCTTCTCCTTCCTCTGAGGCACATATTGTAATCAAATCCACCAAGGCCTGACTTCTCATAGCCGTAGGCGTCACCAGTTGTATCTCATAATCCGTGAGTGCAAAGGCCCACTTACTTATCCTGCCTGTCAAGTCCGCTCCTTGTAGCAAATGCTTGATCCCTGTTGACTTGGTCATGACATGTACAATGTATGCTTGGAAGTAGTGCCTATATTTTTTAGACACATACACCAAGGCTAAGCACTGCTTTTCCTGTGCTGAGTACCTAGTCTCGGTGTCTTTAAGCATTCGGCTCCAGTATGCAATAGGGCGCTCTGACCCGTCCACCTCTTGAGAGAGAAGCCCACTGATTGCTACCTTGGTGATGGCTAAGTAGATTCTGAGGGGGACACCCTTTTGAGGTGGTATCATGGTCAGGGGGGACGTGAGCGTCCTCTTGATCCTTTCCAATGCCTCCTGATGTTCCTTTTCCCATCTGAATATCTCTTTTCCTCTCAGAAGCTTCCTCATGGGCCCCAGGAGCTCTCCCAAAGCTGGAATGAACCTGCGTATGTAGCCTAGCTTCCCCATTACTTGCTGTAATTCTTTTTGAGTCTTGGGCGCCTTCAGGTTTCTTATGGCTTGCACTTTGTCATCCGCAGCTGAGATCCCCTCCTTGTGCACCAAAAAACCAAGGAATTCACCTGAGGAAACCCCAAACTTGCATTTTAACGGGTACATCCTTAGTTTGTATTTCTTGCATCTCTCAAATACGGCTTTCAGGTGCTCTATGTGTTGCTCCTTCTTTCTGGACTTCACAACCAAGTCATCTACGTAATCCTCCACGATTTCATGCATCATATCGTGGAAGATTGCCGTCATAGCCCTTTGATAAGTAGCCCCTGCATTTTTAAGCCCAAATGGCATGACCTTGTAAAAGAAGTTCCCAACAGGTGTCCTGAATGCGGTCTTCTCCTCATCCCCTGGTGCCATCCTGATCTGGTTATAGCCACTGAACCGATCCATAAATGAAAAGCGTTTGTGCATTGTAGTAGCGTCTACCATGTTATCAATATTAGGTAAGGGGAAATCATCTTTTGGGCATGCTTTGTTAAGATCCTTGAAATCCACACAACACCTTGTCTGCCCATTCTTTTTCTTGACAAGGACCACATTTGCTAACCAAGTTGGATGTTGGATTGGTTTAATGAATTGGGCTTTGAGCAGCTTTTCTACCTCTCCTTTGATAGCCTTTTCAACGTCTGGATCAAACTTCCTTGCGGCTTGTTTTACTGGGACAACGTCTGCCTTCACAGCCAGGTTGTGGGTGACTAGCTTCGGGCTTAACCCAGGCATTTCTTCATAAGACCATGCGAACACCTCCTTATATTCTTTGAGCAAGACGGTTCTGTCTTCTTTTTCTTTGTCAGTAAGTGATGATGAAACAAACAAGGGCCTGTGCTCCCCTTCTTCCCCTACATTAATCTCCTCTAAACCCCTATTCTTCTTTGGTTCCGCCTCCTGTACAGCCATAACTTCTTCTTGCTTCTTAAAGGTGTCCTTTTTCTTCAACACTTTAAGGAGTGTGGGACTGGCCAAGCCATGGAGGCTTGGCTTCACCAGACCCGCGACTTCCTATAAGATGATCCATCTACTCCCTCCCTGAGGGTGGTGTTGTTTTTGTAGCTTGAACTTTGTTGTTTTGACTGGTCCAGGGGTGCTCTCCTTGGGTGGCAAGCTGAGCTGTTTGAAAACAGATTCTCTAGCTGGGGTTGCTTTCTCCTTTCCTTTGATGTTGATTCGATGATCCTTCTCAATTTTGCTGGCTCCTGGTGGCGCAAGTTCATCAAACACAGATGCGTCAATCAGATGCATCTCCGTTGCGTCAAAGGGCGCCTTGGTGGCTGGGATCTCAATATCTCTGCCTCTGTATGAAGACTTGACACATTGGTGCAAAGTGGAAGGCACACACTGATGTAAATGGATCCATGTGCGTCCCAGCAGAATGTGATAACTTGGGCTTCCGTCCACAATGTGAAATGTGTTGAGCGTCTTTATCGGGCCCACTTCCAGCTGTACCACGACACAAGCTCTTGTTTCCACTGAGTCACCATTGAATGTGCTTAGTGTAGTTTCGGACTTCTTGAGTCTTGATCCGGGTATGCCTAGCTTAGCAAAGATGTGTGTGGGTAAGATATTCACTCCAGAGCCATTATCTACCATAGCGCGCCTCACCCGCACACCTTCTATCATTGCTTCTACGTATAAGGGCCGATTATGGCAGAACCCTGGGTGCGTCATGGGGGGCTCTCTGAACAGGATTGCTGTGGCATGCGCCTTGGCCATCTTGGCGAGGGGAACATGAGCGGCGCTGGCATTCCCTCCTCTTCTCACAATCACATCTGCTAAGGCTTGAGCCGCCTCTGCTCTTACATCTGTATCGAGTTGTAATTGGTCAAACAACGCTCTGAAGCCTCTTGTTTTGATCAATCCTCTTCTAAGCTCGTCCTCAACGACTTCTTCTTCTGCTATTTCCTCCAACAGGTTTTCACCAGATAAGATAACGCCCACTTGGTGTCTAGGCAAAGGTCGCGTTCCCAGACTTTCCTCAGTCCCTTGTTCTGGTAACAACACCTTTCCTGTAATAAGCTGCTTTTGAAACACTGTTCTGATTACATAACATTCCACTGTGCTATGCCCCTTGTGTCTATGCAAAATACAGAACGCAGGATCCTCATATTCCTGCCTTGTTAGAGGGCGCTTCTCCCCCCTTTCTTTTAGTATCCCTTCTTTCAGCCATTCTTCTACAAGCTCATATACCATCTCCCTGGGAATAGAGGCAGGCAGTGCAGGTGGAGGTTCCCTTCTCTCATATCTTCCCGGAACTGCTCTGTAATCCCTTCTCTTGTTCTTGTCCTCCACAGCATTGACATCGAAGCCTACTTGCTCTCGAGGCCGCTTTCCTCCTTGCTTCTTCATTGCTTCTGTTACGTCTAATGGCCTTGCTAGTAACTCAGAGAAGGTAGTTATCTTACTCAAAGCCAGAAAAATCTAGGATCCATCTTCTATGCTTTTGATGCATCCATAAACAAGATTTGCCTCGGGGAGCATCTCCCTGCAACTGAGTGCCTTATCTCTGTATCTTTTTATGAAGGGTATCAGACCCTCCCCCATCCTTTGCATGACTCGTCCCAAGTCCATTACATGGATGGCTGCCTCTTCCTCAAGAAACTTGTTATAGAATTCCACCGTCATTTCCTCCCAACTCCCAACAGATGCTGGACGTAGTTTTGAATACCACGTGAACGCGCGCCCAGTCAGAGACTTTGAAAACTCTCTGAGCCTGAGACGCAAATCCGAACTGTGGACACCCAGGTCATCCACATAAGTCATCAAATTCTCCCTTGCACTTCCAGTTCCATCGAACTTTCTGAAAGTTGGGGGTGTGTACCCAAGAGGGTAGCGATAGGACACTATGTCAGTTGTGAAAGGAGGGTTTAAGTTTATTACAGAGTTACCTCCCTCTTTATGTGTTTGCAGGATGCGTCTCAGTTCTGCTTGCGTCACCGGAGCATCCTCCTCATTACTTGCAGTCCTTCTAGTTTCAAACTCCCTCCAGACCCTTTCTTTGGCTAACTCTTCTTCTTTCCGAGCCTCCTGTTCCATCCTCGCCTTGGCTTCTTCTTCTTTTGCTTTGGTATTTTGAGCCTTGAGGTTCGTGATTATTTCAGTCAAGGCATTCTGATTAGCTATGATGTTGTCCAGAACAGAGGCATCTAGGGTTACTTGTGTACCAGGCTCCCCTTTACTTTGAGAACTTCGTGGCTGTTTTGCTTCTTCCTCCTCTCGGTTTGGTTCCTTCTCAGGAGCGTCCAAGAAGGGCTTTTCTTGGTCACTTTCTGGGCTGAAGCTCAGTCTTCGTGCCGCTTTGCCTCCAGGGTTGGTGAATCGTGATGCGTCAAACCCGAAGCCTCCTCCCACTGTGGTCTTAGCGCTTTCTTCAACCACCCTTCTCTGAACATCTCCTGGTGTGTCTCCTTCTACTGTTGAAGCCATGATTTCCCCGGCAACGGCGCCAATTGTTTCAGCCAGGAATTTACGATATTTTGCAAAGAAAAATAAATGGAATGCAAAATAAAAGATGGGTTCGTAAACTTAATGAAATTAGGGCTTCATTCTTATTATTGATGGTGAGAGAGAATATAAGGGAAAAGAGAGCGTGGATATCATGAAATACAGTAAGAGCTCATCAGATTCACAGGACGCTCTCGATTTTGTCACTCTTGGAACTCTCTCTCTTTCTGGTTCTGAATATGTCGTTGTTGTATTTTTGTGTTTCTCTGGTGTTGCCTCTCTCTGGCTTCTGTCGTCTTCTGTTGGCTTGGTGTCCTTTTTGTAGGAACCTCATCCCTTGCTCTCCAAGTTTTGCCTTTCTTTTACCTGATGGGTACTGTAACATTGCCTCTTGGTCGTTGCCCTCTTTTTGTCTTGGTAGGGGAGATGAACAGTGCTTTTCTTCTTTGATTGAAATGGTATCTTCCTCTCCTGGCTTACCATATATGGTCCTTGAATGAAATGGCATCTTTCCTCTTATGGTGTTTCTGGGTGGAGATAGCTGGCACGTCGTTGGGCTCAAGAGGAGATAACGTAACAGAGGAGGTCTTCCCAGGTTCAGCTTTGGATAAATGCCATGGAAGAGGACGCTTCGTCCTGGGGACGCTCTCACGTTCTCCTTCCCTGCTGACATGGGACCCTTCCTTGGCTTTGGCTTATTTGAGCCACCTGAGGATTCTATTTTTATTTTTTCTTTTTAATAACGGGCCTCCGGCCCAATAACCAATTATTTCCCCATCCCAAACACTAAGCTATGCTATGCTATTAAAGTATATGGTAAGTTACGTGTATGATAGATAGAGCTAATCGGGCTCAAGTGCACATTAAGAACAAAATTGAGCTCAATTAACAGTGTTCCTTGTTCAGTAAGTATCCATCATCATTTTATATTTGTGTTATGAGTTGTTTCCATTTCATTTTTCTGATCTAACAACTATCCTTATTACAACAGTTTTAGCCCCTCCTTAGCAATTATAATAGTAATCCTCCTAGTTGTGTTATTCTTATTGGGTTTCTTTTCAATCAAAGTTCGCCACTGGGTTAATTATTCCTCCATTAGTGTCCTTAACCTCGATGGTTGATAGGAGAGATAGAGGAGAAAAGTGAAGAAGTGGAATGAATGTGAGTAAAGAGTGAAAAAAAGTAACAAGTGTATTCACTCTAAACTAATTGTATGTCATTTTGATACCTTTCATTGTAGGATTATATATTATTGTTAAAAAGACATATTAGAGTCACTAGATAATTTCCTCCTTATTTGTATTTTAAATTCATTAAATTTAACAAAACTAATTAATTGACAAGTCGTAATGTGTAATTTATTCTAAACTATTGAATATTAATTCTTGAATTTTGCTATTCAAGTGTTAGGATTCATGTTAGTTATGCGTTCACATAATGTTAATATTAAATTGTAGTGGATCTGAAAAATGGACCCACCACACTGTATTTGGTGGTTGTTGTAGCTGACGAGGGTGACCCCGGTCCTAGTACCCCTAGTGAAAAGGGAATAAAGCCACACTTAGTTCTTGAGAATAGGGTAGATAATGAACATACCTTAGCCCTTGTGTAAGGGGTGTATTTATAGGAGGAGGGGTGTGGTAACGCCTTATGGGCCTATTTGGCCCAGTAGGGCTGACGTGGCCCTTAGAGGATAAGTGGGATGAGTCATTTATCCTTATCCTGTATTAGAGAGCTCAAGCTTATCCTTTGAGTCATATGGGCCGTCAGGACCTCGACGCTCGGGTCCTTTGGAGGCAACGACTCGGTCCGAGGCAGATAAGACGAGGTGCTCGGCACGTGGTCGGTTTAAGAAGGACGTTATCGACCTATCAAATGTCGGCGCGTGTCTCTGTAATATAGGCCTTTGGTCGACCAAGGGTCGTCAAACAGTTGTCTTTAATCGGTCTCGCAGTATTAATATTGGTTAACCCTACAAGCCCCCCAAGCTCATATTGGCTCGAAGAGCGTGTACCGAGCTCTTCCGAGAGTTGGTGTTATTTGCCTCAGGTTTCGTGTGCCAATGGTACCTCATTGGCACTCCTCGTGCTCGGATTATGACGGAAATCCGAGGAGATTCTTCATGATAGGCTAACTATTCCGAACAAGGGAAACCACAAAATATCCTTTAAGCTATAAGGGCTGTCGGGATCTCGGTGCTCGGGTCCTTAGAGGCATCGACTCAGCCCGAGACTGAAAAGGCAAGATGCTTGGCTCGTGGTGGCCGAGCTTCCTTGATGTCGGTGAGTGGTCGGCGGAGCCTCTCAAGGGCCAATCTGAGGTCCTTTAAACCAGATAGGACGTCTCGAGGTGAACGGTCGGCTGACGACTTTGTGATTGCCGACCCATTTGAGGTCAGTTTAACAGTTAAGCAATGTAGAAGATTGCTTGCAGCCAAGATATTTTACTTGGAAAAGTATCGCTGATGGTTGACAGTGTTCTGTTCAAATAATGACTCCTGATAGGAGTCAGGAGATGCTTACACCTCTCTTATCGAGGTGTGCCAAGCGTAATACCGTGTTTTGGATCGGGGCCTGATGCTGTCAGAATAGCTGCCTTGACCGAGGTGTATTCCTCGATCTTGCAATGTATTTGGCCGATGGCCAAGTTATCGAGGTAGCATCTTCGTTCCAACTTATAGCCTCGTCGATCTGGCCGACTACCCGAGATCGTGGGCAAGTGCGTAGGGCCGTGATCCAAAATGAGTGAGTAGGTCCTTGATGAGAGGTGGATACCAACTATGATAGAAATAGTTAGAAATGTTGTAATACCCCGTATGAACTGTTAAGCAATGTGTTATATTTAAGAACTCAAAACGCAGACCGTTAGCCATGGTTGGTTCCTCGGATCGCAAGTTGTCCGCTTTAATCGTGATATTAATCAATGTAGCTTTGGGTTTCTTAGTGTACTTTGCAATGTTATAAGCTCGTAAGCTCTATTAGAGCCTTGGTTATGATTTTCTTCCTTAGGTCCGGTGGCAAGCCGAACGTAAAGAGAACTAAGTACGTAAATAACAAAAGTTCATGTCAGGGGTGTCGCAAAGGCAAAGAATGAAGTCGAGTAGGGCAAAAGGTGAGAAAGAATGTACTGATTCCTTCGTTAATGCCGCTGATCAACTATAACTGCCGAGAGGTAAAGAATGAGGTCGAGAGGACGAAAAGAGAAAGAATGCACTGATTCTTTCGTCAACGCCGCTAATCAACTGTACCCCCGAACCCCTCAGGAGTCCGGATGGATCCTTGTAGCGAGGTCATCGCAGGGAAGTTCAGAGTAACAAGGCCGAAATAGATCTCATATAATATTGAAGAAGGATGTCTGATAAGGCCCTGTTATGTTCGGTACATGCATGAGTGTTTGAATGAAACACGATCAGTACTGTTAGAAGTCAACGTGGAAGTACGTTGAAGTTTTGATGATGCCAAACAAGGACCAAACAAAGTCAAGATGCAAGTCAAGTGTCAAGCAAGAGCTTCAAGTGGTTTCCTTCCTTCCCTCATTAGGAATCAATGTAAGGCTATCAAACTGCTTCGTTTTAGTAATAGGCCTTATTTAGAGTTCTTGGAGAAGAAGCGTTTTAAATCTAAAAATGTTGTAAGTTGTTTTATAGTTTTTAAAGTGAAAACTATTTGTGAAAACCTCTTATTACAAACTCTGCTTTAGAAAATCAATTTTATGAAAATTAGCAGAAGTAATCGATTACCTTCCCTGGATAATCGATTACCATGCCTATGATTTGTAATCTGAGAGATAAGAGAAGTAATAATCGATTACTTATGATGGGATAATCAATTATTACATGTCTGTAGCTTTTTATGTATTTTAGAAAGGAAATAATCGATTACTTTGTTTTTCTAATCGATTACCTTCTTGACAGAAGGTTGATAATCAATTACTTTGTTTTAATAATCGATTACTTTCTTAAAAAGTTGATTTCACTGTTTTCACAAAAAAGGGACAATCGATTACCTTGGAAAAGTAATTGATTACTTTTAAGTATTTTTGAAATTCGTGTCAGAATCAATCTGAAATGTTTCCAGATTTGTTTTTACTTAATTGATTTTAATTTATTTTCAAAATTCGAATTTTGATTTAATTTTTGAAAATATTCCTTTTTAGTTTGAAAATCAATCTTAATATATTTCATGATTTGATTTTGATTTGATTCTCTTTTTGAATCTGAATTATTTCCAAAATCGTTTTGATTTGATTCTGATTTTATTTTTCAAATTCAAAATCTTTTATAAGAAAGTTTTTCTCTCTTTCTTTTAGGAGAACTATTCTGATTACTTTTTGAGAAAACACTTTTCACGTTCTCTCTTTTTTCTTCTTCTCCTTCATCAAGTTTTTCACGTTCATATCTATTGAGAAGAAAACCTTACATTTGGCCTATACACTTGTGATTTAACTTCATTATCATAGAGTTTAATTTTTGTATCCATGTTGTTGAGAACACACTTATTATCACTTGTACCAAACCTTTCATATATCAACCATTGTTGTAAAGGGGTGTGTGACCCTTAGCTTTTAGGGAGTGGCTCTTTAGTTCGAACGTGTGGCACGTTCGTGTTTATAGGGTGAGGCACCCTTGTTGTATCTGGGGTAGTGGCTAGACGAACGGTGGGGCACCTAGTATATAGGCTACCTTGGGTTCTAGGAGGTGGCTTCCTAGTGTTGTGTTTTGAGGTCATAGCGAACGGTGGTTCCTAGTAGTGTATGGGTCGCTCTAGTTGTAATTTGGGACTGTAACACCCCGATTTGGAAACTTGAAAACCACAATCATTTAAGTGAAAATTAGGGGCCATTTTTTTTAAACAAAACAGGGGTTACATGTCCGTGACAACATTTTCAATTTGAAACCGAGTTATGAAGCATTGCGTTCTCAGAGGCACGTTACCCTTCAAGTTCCAAACCGAGATGTCACGGGACATCGCACTTTGAAAGTCGTTTTCAAAACATCTTTTAAACAAGACGGCCCATTTGAGTTAGTCTCAAAACATCAGTATTACAAACTTATTTGGGGTTACAGCGTAGTAGAGAAGTGTATCTAATAACTTGTAGTGAAGTACAATACTCAGGAGGGAATTACCTAATCTCTAGTCATCGGACTATCTAAGTACTCGTCCTCCTTCTCTATCTCTTCTGGCCTTCTATCGCAGAATCGTCTGGTGCAATATCAGTCTTCTTTTCCCATGGCGAGGCCCTTCCGGTTAACTCTGTCCTTCTGCGCTGGATCCTTAGGAAGAATGCCACGTAGGCCGACATAGTGTTGTTATCTCCTCTCATTGGTGGTGCTCCTATTCCTCTAGCCAGCCGGAGTCTTGCGATGTTGTCCATCTGGTATTCGCACAATTTTACATAGCAGAAATGTAGGAGAGAGAGAGTGAGCTACCCAAAACGGCAATGTCGACTATGTGGGATTACATCAGGTAAATATTAAGACAAAATAACAGCTTAAAATCAAAAAAGCAGTCAAATATAATCAAAACCATACAGACTTATCAAATCAATATAAACGTAAACCACATTAAATTATTCATATTAATATTTCCACATTCGTGGATATCACATTCTTCACCATGAGACTTCCTTTCCTTTCCTCATTTTCAGATTCATCAAGTACTTCACCAGTACTCATATTCCATCCTACTCTCAACACTTATCCATCACTCGAAGCTAACATAATTATCAGTAGCATCTTTATTATCATACACTTATCTTTAAATATCTAGGTTATTTAAGTCTTATCAATTCGATTGGCATCAATGATGAGGGGGAAACATCATTGTGCTCACACACGTCTACATCTCCTCGGTACACCACCCAACCTAGTGGGAAGCAAACAGGAGTACAGGACCTTTACCGTGCGGGCACGACAGCTGTCACACACAAATGGCCCCAGGCCAGGAGGTCTCAGCCTCAATAACATAATCATAATCATGGCACACTGCCTCGCAGTGGCAAACAAAATGCCCCACTCCAGTCCCTCTCACTGTTCTCGATTTGCCATAGGGGGCGACAATACTATTCTAGTTGGCCTGCAGAACTCACCACGGCTTCTTAAGGATATGCCCCTCTCTCACCTCAATGACGATCATTCGAAAGCTCTCCCGAGTTCTCGATTATTATCCTTGCTCCTTCCCGTTGCGTCCGTCGCTCGAACTAAGACATTTTTCCCGTGCGTTAGAAACGTTTTCGATATATTCATTGGATTTATTTTGAAAACAATCTCTCTTTTGAAAACTTTTTATCCTTGTCTAAGGTCTTTAAATTCGATTCAAATAAAAATTTCTTGAGAAGACTTTTGAAAACACTTTTAGAAATAAATTTTCTTTTATCATTAAATTCTTAGTTTAAAACATTCATCATTCACTTTCTGTAAAAAACTCTTAGGCTTCAAGAAAACAACCATTTAAATCACACATCAACACACACGTTCAAGCATATACAGGAAAATGGTTCAACTAAATTTCTTATTTAAATCAAGGCAAAAACCGAATTAACATATTCTAATTACTAATCATTTCTAAATCTTAAAATCATAGAATAGAAATCAATCTAATCAATTTTATTTACTTCTAGTTCCTAATCCGAGAAGAAGTTAACACATCATTGTACCAAACATATAAGAGCACAAACATAGATTATAATCACTTTCATGAATCATTTAAAAAGGAAAATCATTTTAAGCACCTAAACATACATCAACCGAATTATTCAAGTAAAATCTTGTAAAAACACAACATACAATCAAGGCATCAAACAGTGAAGTTATTTCATTTCTTTTAAAACTGAAACCGTGAGTATTATGAGGAAATTATCAACTTCAATTTCATTTTCTTAATTCCAAATCAAAACAGCAATTAAAACTACAAGTTACTTCAAAGATTTATTTTATTTTCCTTTAAATTGGTTAGTCCACACATGCACCTTGATGCTCTAAATTAAACTAATCTTAGTCTATATACTACCTAAATGATGATGAAACACATTTTCCTAATTTCCTACCTCAAGGCCGAATAACATCACACATGAATTAAGAATTTTAGTTCACTTTTGGCATGCTAAAGAGAGTCAAGTCAAGCAATTCATGTAGGTAACACATCATCATCTAATCACACCAACATGCATGAACTATTATGAGGTTTTCTTTAGACCTTTTTATTAGAACTCAAACTCCTAAATAAAAACATGGTTTACAACTAGACCTTTAAAAGAATATTAGGCATGAACTCAAGATCACCAAGTCTTTTTCTAATGCATACATGCACCCAAAATCAAGCATCAAAACACTTTTAACACTCATGGCCGAATAGCCTTCATGCCAATACAACATGAATAAAACAAGCATTTCAATTAAATCTTGCTCATAAGAAGAAAATTCATTTTAAAGACCTTTACCCTAATCATTTCCTCTAGGCCGGAACATACATATAGGAAAAACTTAATTTCTTTACTTCAAAATTGACATGCAAGCCTCAAGGTTCTAACTTGTAAAATAATAAACATGGATGAAAACATGTTCATGCAAGTATCACCCAAAATCATTACAAGATCAACATGCAAAACTAAAAATCCTTGTTTTCTTCTCAAATGATTTTAGATCATGAAATTGTTTATCAAACCTTCACATATAAGCACATAGATCTCGGTGGGAGTAAAAGAGATTTACATGCAAGACTTAAAATCTTCACTTAGTTGCAAATCAAACTTAGATCATAATTTATTTACCAAAACCGTTCATAGAAACCACATAGGTCACGGTTTTAAAGAAAGATCCAACATGCATGAAGTTTCAATTTTAGTTTTTATAAAGATCTCAAGTAACAATTTTAGATCTTTAAGAGTTTGTTTTAGAAAAGCTTCAAGATCAACTAGAAAGAGTTTCAACCGAAACATAAAGTCCATGGTTAAGGCTAAGACACACTTGCACTCACGAAACAAACATACAAGAGAAAAGAAAAGAAAGTTACAAATCCAAAGGAAAATACAACTATCATGGTTTTCTTCTTGATCTTCATGTAACCTACCAAGAAAGTTGGTTCTCTAACTCCTAAGGTGCTTGATCCTCAAAGAAACTCAAGGTCTTGATCTAATTCCCTTCTCCTTCCTTCTTGGTTCCCTACGGCCACACTTTCTTCTTCTTTCTTTCTTTTCTTTTTCTAAGGGTTTGGTGTTCCCTTAGAAAGTGTTTGGACGGATAAGTGGAGGAAATGGGAATGAAAAGTGAGAATGAACTAAGGTAAGATAGATTTAAGGCCATCGAATTTGCCTCTTCTACCCTTAAGTGAAGGTTCGACCAAAGCATCAAGTGGGAGGGTAAATTTGGGTTTCTAATATTTTTGCATGGCAAGGTCTTTGATCAAAGGGGACAAAGTTGCTTGGGCTAGACTAGACCCCATCATGCATTCTCACTCCCACTCCTCTCTTTCTATTCTAAGTCAAACTCCTCCTTGCTTACTCACTCCTCCATCACCGTGGCACACATACACGCCCACACCTTAGCACACACATGCCTTCACCGTAGCACACACACATGTTCTTACCCCATGCATTTTTCATTTGCATTTTCTAATCCTAGTTGATTAAAAGGTTAAGGCTATTACTTCCTATGGTCATGCAATATGTTTAAGAGTCATGCATATTCCTACATGTTCAAACCGTAACACATTCACACACATATGCACACATGTTCATTTTCAAGCAATATTTGCATATTAAGCCAAACACATATCATAATGACCACACATCATAAATTAATTCTATGTTATGGTAATTTGATTTAATCCTTCACAAAAACACATCATTATCCTAGGAAAAACCTAAATTATTTCAAAATGAAACAATCATCCACGCAAGGCACATAATAAGAAATCTTAAAAATCAAATTCCTCGTACAATTAGAACACTTCCAAAAGACAATTTATTTAAGGTCATTAGCTTAATAGAAAAGAAATCATAATTTCATAAAAATTCATCTTCAAAATTTTCAGGAATATAATTTGCAATTTAATCAGAAAATTCTAAAGAATCATGTTTTCAAGGTTCGTTCATAAGAATACATATTCTTTTCGTAAAGAAATCATTCTTGAATAAAATTATAAATAATCCTTTTAGAAAAATCCTTTTGAAAACAAAACTCAAGATTTATTTTAACGATTCCGTTTACGCACGTACGGGAAAAATGCGGGGTGTTACATTCTCCCCAACTTAGCGATTTCTCGTCCTCGAGAAATGCTGTGTAGAGCGAGTCTAACGATGGACGCGTGGCTCAATTGATTGATCCTCCTATTCTCTAACGGCAGTAATCGTCGCGAGCATTGGTGGTGGTGCAGTGTCAATCTGCTGTCCATACGAGTCACTCAAGCGGATTGTTTTTGTAAGTAATTTCTCAGGGTTTCTTGGCCATCAAACGGAATGGGGTACAAACAATGTTATTTTAAGGAAAAGCAAAGAATTTTCAGGGGTTCAGGACTTCCGGGCAACATCCAAGCATAACAGGATTAATCTCATTTGGGTCAGGACTCCACTACATCTTGGGGTTTAATTCCTTCTTCATTCGGTCAAGCCTAGTCTAAGTATTTCCTAAAATTCCATATCTCCACTCACTCCCCAACTTAGATCAATCTTATCCCTACATACACACCTTCTGTTTGATCGTAATTCAACTTCAAAATCTCATCCTTCATTATCTAGTTTCATCCTAAACTCTAATTGCCTTACACTTCCACCCTTATCAATTTCTAAGACCATGATCTCCTCTTCTCCTTTGCTTAACTACCGCTAATCCTCAAGGAATACACACTACTTCTCCCTCAGCCCTTCAATATTTGATCACACAACTTAAGCGTACTAAACCTTTTGCCAACTTTTCTACTTAGCACGGGTCCTATTCCATCAACATTCTGACCAATCCGCCTTCCACAATCCTAATCTCCACTCAAATGGGTACAACTCATCATCTACCTATGACTCTAAAGGGAATTCCTATCTTATGCTTCCTTCATTCATACCAATCAATCCTTACTTTCCCAGACATTTCACGGGTCACTACTTAATCTAGGAACACCTGTATGATGGATGCCGGATACCAAAGGTTTAGGTTTTCAAGAAAGTTGAAGGAAAGAACAAATATTTGGCTAAGGTTAAAAAGAAGACTTTGGGTTAGTCGAGGTCCATAACAGATGGGTCAGGTTTCTTAGCAAGGACTAAAATATTATGGATAAGGTTCTTTCAAACGTTTTGTCAAAGTAGTTTGGCAAAATCTCAGGATTTCTACAAGAAAGTTCTCAATAATAAAGGAGAGTTCTAGTCACAAGACAAGACCTCAGGTTAATATCTCAAGGATTATTTCAAACAAAAGAGGTTATTGTCAAAAGGAGTTCAGCAAGAAGGGTTCGAATCTCAGATAGACGTTGTGCGATGGTACTGGACACTGCTCCTGGATTCCATTGCAGACGGAAATCAACACCTCCCGGAAATACGTCGATGCGTTCCTAACGTTCCTACTCTTATCTATGGCTATCTTACGACTAGCGCACACTCAAAGTTGCACGATAGAGTATGTAAGTCCACATACAAGAGTTATTAGATTAACATTGCTCTGATACCACTTCTGTAACACCCCGATTTGGCAACTTGAAAACCACAATCATTTAAGTGAAAATTAGGGGCCATTTTTTTTTTTAAACAAAACAGGGGTTACATGTCCGTGAGAACATTTTCAATTTGAAACCGAGTTATGAAGCATTGCGTTCTCAAAGGCACGTTACCCTTCAAGTTCCAAACCGAGATGTCACGGGACATCGCACTTTGAAACTCGTTTTCAAAACATCATTTAAACAAGACGGCCCATTTGAGTTAGTCTCAAAACATCAGTATTACAAACTTATTTGGGGTTACAGCGTAGTAGAGATGTGTATCTAATAACTTGTAGTGAAGTACAATACTCAGGAGGGAATTACCTAATCTCTAGTCATCGGACTATCTAAGTACTCGTCCTCCTTCTCTATCTCTTCTGGCCTTCTATCGCAGAATCGTCTGGTGCAATATCAGTCTTCTTTTCCCATGGCGAGGCCCTTCCGGTTAACTCTGTCCTTCTGTGCTGGATCCTTAGGAAGAATGCCACGTAGGCCGACATAGTGTTGTTTTTATAAAGATCTCAAGTAACAATTTTAGATCTTTAAGAGTTTGTTTTAGAAAAGCTTCAAGATCAACTAGAAAGAGTTTCAACCGAAACATAAAGTCCATGGTTAAGGCTAAGACACACTTGCACTCACGAAACAAACATACAAGAGAAAAGAAAAGAAAGTTACAAATCCAAAGGAAAATACAACTATCATGGTTTTCTTCTTGATCTTCATGTAACCTACCAAGAAAGTTGGTTCTCTAACTCCTAAGGTGCTTGATCCTCAAAGAAACTCAAGGTCTTGATCTAATTCCCTTCTCCTTCCTTCTTGGTTCCCTACGGCCACACTTTCTTCTTCTTTCTTTCTTTTCTTTTTCTAAGGGTTTGGTGTTCCCTTAGAAAGTGTTTGGACGGATAAGTGGAGGAAATGGGAATGAAAAGTGAGAATGAACTAAGGTAAGATAGATTTAAGGCCATCGAATTTGCCTCTTCTACCCTTAAGTGAAGGTTCGACCAAAGCATCAAGTGGGAGGGTAAATTTGGGTTTCTAATATTTTTGCATGGCAAGGTCTTTGATCAAAGGGGACAAAGTTGCTTGGGCTAGACTAGACCCCATCATGCATTCTCACTTCCACTCCTCTCTTTCTATTCTAAGTCAAACTCCTCCTTGCTTACTCACTCCTCCATCACCGTGGCACACATACACGCCCACACCTTAGCACACACATGCCTTCACCGTAGCACACACACATGTTCTTACCCCATGCATTTGTCATTTGCATTTTCTAATCCTAGTTGATTAAAAGGTTAAGGCTATTACTTCCTATGGTCATGCAATATGTTTAAGAGTCATGCATACTCCTACATGCTCAAACCGTAACACATTCACACACATATGCACACATGTTCATTTTCAAGCAATATTTGCATATTAAGCCAAACACATATCATAATGAGCACACATCATAAATTAATTCTATGTTATGGTAATTTGATTTAATCCTTCACAAAAACACATCATTATCCTAGGAAAAACCTAAATTATTTCAAAATGAAACAATCATCCACGCAAGGCACATAATAAGAAATCTTAAAAATCAAATTCCTCGTACAATTAGAACACTTCCAAAAGACAATTTATTTAAGGTCATTAGCTTAATAGAAAAGAAGTCATAATTTCATAAAAATTCATCTTCAAAATTTTCAGGAATACAATTTGCAATTTAATCAGAAAATTCTAAAGAATCATATTTTCAAGGTTCGTTCATAAGAATACATATTCTTTTCGTAAAGAAATCATTCTTGAATAAAATCATAAATAATCCTTTTAGAAAAATCCTTTTGAAAACAAAACTCAAGATTTATTTTAACGATTCCGTTTACGCACGTACGGGAAAAATGTAGGGTGTTACAGGGACTGGTTGTACTTGTTTATTATAATCGAAGAAATCTTAAGCGAGGCGCTTGGGGACTGGACGTAGGCCTGTCACTGGGAATGCTGAACCAATATAAAATCAACGGTGCAAATATCTCTATCCCTTATCTTTTTATTTACCGTTGTTATTGTTGCACATGTTCATCGTTGTTATATCTATCGTCTTGCAACAAAATAAGTATTTTCATAATAAAGCTTTTTAATTGGTTTTAATTTAAGAGTTAATAGTCACATAAGTCCCCGAAAGATACCTGTGGAATTAGTTAGGTCCTTGAAAGATTTGTGGAATCTCTAAAACCCCCCAAAGATCAATTTGGAATAAGTTAGGTCCCTGAAAGATTTGTGGAATCTCTTAAACCCCCGAAAAATCAATTTGACATCACGTTAGTCCCCCATGAGGGACCTAACGGAATCCTACGTGGCACATTAAATTCTTTTTTGGCTCAAACGTGGAACCTTCTTAACAGTGCATCATGGCATTGTGGTCAACAAAGCATTTAACATGCCACATAGGATTCTGTTAGGTCCCTCATGTCGAAATTGGATAAAGAGACTAACGTGACGCCAAATTGATCTTTGGGGGGGTTTAAGAGATTCCACAAATCTTTCAGGGACCTAACTGATTCCACGGGTATCTTTTGGGGACCTATGTGACTATTAACTCTTTAATTTAATTAGCGCGTAAGGGATTTCGTTGTTTTGTCTTAAGTTGTTTCGCGCGTATTAAGTTTCCTTTTTAATTATTATTATAGCTTCCGCTCAATTGCTTTAATCAATTTAATTGTTTTCCATTGCGAGTATTATTTGTTTTATTGAAAAGCAATTATTTTTCAGTGTTATCAATGATATTTTGAAACCCAATTCACCCTCCCCGCTCTTTGGTGATGGCTGCCAATTCTAACAAGTACATGGGCGCAGACGCTTGTTTCAAGACTCTTTTAGAGATCCTGAGCCATTTGTATCTTCATAGTTGTACCTTTCACCATGTATACAAAGATAGGAATTAGAATATCAGATTAGAAATGGGATACGACTATGTTATTTGTCAGGAGTGATGCATTCTCCTTGTAAATTATGAGTCATATTTAGACACCGTGCGAGTAGTATGATACTCGTAGTGTGCGCTAAAGCGGTGATGTGTACTAGTTATGGCCAACAATTATCTCATAAGAACGCCAATATGCGTGATTGAGATATTGAACATAAATGTAATAAAAAGTAATGAATTAAATTAATGTGAGGATGAGGAAATATTAATTCCCAGATCAGGCGAGAGGAATGTTGTTTTGAAGCATTTGGGTCGTTCCTTCGTTGTTGGACCTATTCCTCGCATTAAAGAAGCTTGCCATTTCCTTGCACCGGGCCGACTGTTTGTTGGGCATGCCTCTCCCTTTTTTTTATTTTTGAAACCTTTGGCCCGAGGAGAAGAGTGCCATTAGAAGAAACATAAAAAAAGTGAGCTATGATAGCCTATGCATGTACACCATGCAACCATGATAGCGGAATCATCGTTAAAGACGAGGGAGTAAATGTGCAGCGGAATCATCTAATATAGTGCTATGCAGCAACTGATGCAATAATAATGAATGTGACGCTTAAACCATGTAATGTAAATGACGTAACGAGAAAGATTCTTCCCTGTTTGTCTTCATGGTTAGACTATTTTTGAATGTTGAGATACCCGACATCATTTCGGCATGGATGTTGATATGCACGACATCATTTTGGCATTGAGGCCTTTCTTCTTCTACTGCTGGAACGTGTGGTTGCTTGGTATTCTTCATCCTCTTCCTACCAAACACCCTGTATGCCGTTATGGACGAACCATTGTATACCGCCCTTGTGAGCAATGCTGGGATCTCGAGAAGAGATGTTGGCAGGGATCGTCTTTTGGCTTTTAGTGACCATGAGAGGCAAGGGTGTCATGGTGAAAGGTGCGAGGATGCTAGAGGCTTTTGCTGTGCTACTTGAATCGGGAGTATGAGTGATGACTCGGGTCAAGATCGATGATATATGGAAATAGTCGTAGGGGACCTATCAATTCGAGGACATCGTTGATCGGTTGATACCGTAGCCTGATGTTTCGCCGGTTCTTGATGCTCCGAATTTATGGATGTAAAAAAGGGGGGCGCATGATGAGGGCCCGCCGTGCTTGTTACATGTGTTCAGGATAAGGAACCGAGTATGAGCTCAAAGGGTAACATGAAGCTTTGGCGATGCTTTGGCATGTGGGTCCTTGTCACCTGTATCCTCTCCCCCGTCAACTAGATTCTGAACATGTTGAGGTGTTTCCAATACTCGGAAAAACCATTTGCGCATTGGTGAGAACCTCGAAATGGACTATTGACCCATATTTGTACCTCGTATATGTATACAATTAATAATTAGTAATCGCCATTCGAACTGACAACGCATAATAATTAAATTGCAATAACGAGAATTATTGGCAAGTTTACGGAATAAGATATTGGAATGGAAGTAGCACGATTAAACAGATCACACGTAACAAATATAATAGGGGCAATTATTGGAAACTAAATGTTGCCCAATCATACAAGATCACCTACGGAAAGATGCACGATGTCAAACATATCATGCCAATAATAGATAACATTCGCAAATATGTCAGAGCATTTGATGGAAAAAATCAGATGAAAGCATTAATTCATGAAACATGAGAATGCGTGATTGTCGGAAACTGCCAAGTGTTATTTAAAAGGCAATACAAATCAAATATTATTATCCTATCATGACAGGAAAGACAGACATTTAAGGACATTCAGCAGCAAGGAGGTTTGCCAAACAATACGTCACGTATCAACATGCATGAAAAATCATAAGTACAGAATAAGTGACATGTAATGAAATTAAAAGAATTAAGCATTAGAAGCACATGTCAAAAGTATTGCATTAGGTAAATTAATATCAACATGCGCGCGAAGTAATCACGTAAAATGCCAAGTAAATAGGAAAATAATATGGGAACGAGAATTCCTTCCCTGATTCAGTGAGGTGAGGAATGTTGGATTGAGGAACGTCGAATTAAAGAATGTTGGATTGAAGTCTTCTGTCAACCCTTTCCAAATGGGCTTCGTTGAGCATTGGGGGTTTGTAACACCCCGCAAATTCCTCGTATTGAATTAAAATGCAAAAGAGATTTATTTTGAGAAAAATGTTTTTTTGAAAGAATATTTTCTTAAATAAATTTCTTAATTTACATTTTCAAAGTGGAAAATGAATTTAAAGAAATGACTTCCATGAAATAATGTGATGAGTTTTAAAGTTGAGTTTGAAAAATAATCATGTGATTGTTATTCTTGGCATTTTAAGGGAATTGTGATTCTTTTTACCTAAACGATTTTATAAATAAGAAAATCTATTTCCTATGTATGTACGGCCTTATATGTAGGTATGCTTAGAATTATGAGGAATTTAATTAGTAAATGAACATGATTATATGTATGTGTAACGTGTAAACATGTATGTGTGCATGAGTGTGTGAATGCATGAATATATGTGTGTGTCGTGTGTGCCATGTGTGTGTATGAGAGAAACCTAGAAATTTCCTAAGTTGTAACCAAGCCCTAACTAAGTGAACTAAATCCCAACCAAAACTCTAACTAGATTAATGGAAAACCCTAATGGAGAACCAACAAGTCAAAAGCCTAAATGAGCCCTTAATACCTAGTGTTCCCTACCTTGTCTCCTTAAGAGATGATAAACTCCACCCATGCAAAGTTGTGGAGAACCGAATTTACCCCTTCCTTAAGAACTCTTGGCCGAATCCAAACCAAGGACAAAAAGGGAAAAGCCTCATGCCTTTGCCTTTGCCTATATATAACTAAATGGGTGAAGTGTTGGCCATTTTTCATTTACTCACTTCCACCCTTCATTCTTGCACTTCTTTTCACTTTCCAAACATATTAGTCGAGAGCAACTATCAAAGCTCTCAACACATAGAAAATAAAGAGGGAGGCCGTGAGCAAAGAAGGAAGAAGAAGGAGAAACCAAACCAAAAACCTAAGTCTTCCTTGAAGTTCCAAGACCTTAGAAGCTTGAAGATCAACCCTTTCTTGGTGGGTAGTTCGAAAATCATGAAGAAATTTGTAATAGATAGATTTTTCTTTTGATCTTGTAATTTTTCTTCTCCTTTTTCTTTGCATGTTAATTTTCTAAGCTTAAATGAGGAAGTGCAAGTATGTTGTACTTAATCATAAATTCTCAAAACTAAAAGTAACTTATAAACGTCTAACTAATGGACTTCATAACTCAATTAAGATCTTCATGAAAGATCTTAAAGCTTTTCAACATAAATCTTAAAGATCTAAAAAGTTTTGAGATTTTTGTAAAGTTTAAAGTGTATCTCTTTGCATGTTAATTTCTCAAAGCTTAAAGGAACTCGTAAACGTCTTATCAACGGATTTCATAACTCGTTTAAAGTTTCTCATAAGAGATCCTAAAGCTTTTCAAACTAAATCTAAAGGTTTGATGAGATTTTATAAAGCTTAAAGTAAATCCTTTTTTTTATGTTGAAATTTCTTTCTTAAACCATGATTAAAAGATGTATTGGTGTTGCATGTGGAATTGTTGATGATCTTGATAATTTGAAGTTCATGCATGTGTTAAACAAACCTTGATCTTGAATTTTTAAGAAGTAAATGGACTAGTAAACACTAGATCCTAAACTAAGTAATTCGGCCATATCTAGAAAATTAGGTTGTGATGACTTTTATTTTGTTTTGAGTTCATGCATGTTGGTTTGATGCTTGCTAAAAATAATCTAAGTGATTTAAACGCTTTGATTTTTACTTGGATTTTTCTAAGCTCTGATCTTTGATTCTCTTTTCAAAAAGACTTTGATCTATTGTTTGATCTTGAAAAAGATTTGATTCTTGCCTTGATTTTCCATAACTTTGATCTTGAAGTTTTGCATGTACCTCTTTTACTCAAAAGTTTGTTTCTTGGTTTGCATGTTACGGTTTTGATGAGAACACAAAGGAAAACAACTTTTTCAAAATGGTTTTGCTTTGATCTAAACCTAGGAGTGTTTGAAAGTTAAGGATTTAAGTCTTTCCTCTTGATTTTGTTAATTGATTTTCGGTCAAGCTTTGAAAATCAAAGAAAACCATGATTTATCTTCCTAAAAGATTTATGCATGTGACTCTCTTTTGTTTTAAATGATTTTAGAAGCACAAGCAAAAGAAAATGAAAATGAAAATGTATTTTGTAACACTCCTTTATATAGATCCATGAAACTAAAAAGAATTGCTCTTATTATCTTTGATAAAAAGTTTATGGACTTGCTTGAGTAGAGATTTAATTAAAAATCCTTTCCAAAGCCTTCGTAAAATACTTGGTGTTTATTTGCAATTATTAAAAACCTTACCTTTATCATTTCATGAAAATATTCTTTATTAAAGCATGAAACCACGTTTATCAGAGTAAGCGGAAATTAGAGACCTTGACTTGATAACTCACATTTAATACTAGTGAAGAAAACATAAACATAACTATATATATATGATCATCATAAAAAGAGTCATCAACATCAGAGTCAAAGTCGAGATAGCAGGTTTATAAAAAATACAAGTCCATAATATAAGACCACCTCACTGAGATCTCTCAAAATATGTACAATATATATATAGAGCAAAATATGAAATCCCAGAAGTGGTCCAGCGATCCTCCTCCATAGCATGATCTCCAAGTCTCCAGCAGCTGCTCCACCCATCCCACATCCTAACCATCTATACTATGCATCACCTGGTGGATCCCCAACTCCCCATTGGCTCCCAGTGGAGTACTCGACTGGCTCATCCTCGCTCTCACCCTCATCCGGGTCCTCCTCTACCTCCTCCGACTGAGTGGGTGCCCCACCACCGGGCACTAGGCCAGCTGAGGGAGTCCCATGAACCGGACTCATCGGACTAGGTATAGGAGTCTCCTCTCGAACCACTCGAGAAGCAGAGGGGTGAGATCTAGTAGCGGCTCAAAAACGAAAGGAATGAAAACGACGAGCAGGTCGAGTCGGGGGTGGTCCATGATAAGTATAGAAAGGAGGTACATGCAAAGTATAGATAATAGGGATGCGAAACCTACGAGGACGGACACGAGCCAAAGGGTTGGGGTGATATAGAGTCACCTCCACCTCGCCCTCATAAGTGGCTCGATGGTCCTCGTAGTACCACACTCCACTAGGGAGCGGGCGCATCTCGATGCAAGCTAGATAGCGTGCCATCACCTAACATGGGCAAAAAGGGGTAAGCACATAATCCACATAATCGAATAAGAATAAATAAAGCATGTAACAATATAAGTTACAACCATCCAATGCAAGTGCACATGTAAATGAATGAGTGTTTTCCAGTTGTAACATTTCCATTAATTATGAGTAATGATGCATGTCTCCCAAATCCATTGTCCATTGAACGTTCATTCCAATAATTCGCATACATGACCAACATGTATTGTGGAACTGCTCGGATAGTGTGCACACAACGTCACCAAGACGTAACAGCATTCCCAAATGCTGCCCACATTACCAAAATGTGTCATCGAGCCAGTTACCACCGAATTATCCCCAACCTTACACCATGCATGTATGCACATGAAATTATACACCAACATTAACCAATAATCTTATTATGTGCATCCAATATTAGTCCTTCAGTGAGTTAGACTGTTGTTAATATTTTTTCCCAATCCTTTTATTGGAACATGAAGCTTTTTCCCGTGAGCATAATTGATCTTAATCGATGTCCTATTGGGTATGTTAAAAGAAAGTGAATTTTTTTCTGTCTCAGGTCCAAAATACTCGAGTGAATCTATCAATACTCGAGTGTTCCTCAGTTTCAACAAAGTACTCGAGTGTTCCTCACATTACTCGAGTGTTCATTCATTTTCCAGAAATACTTTTAAAATTCATTAGAATACTCGAGTGTTCTCCATGAAACTCGAGTGTTCTTAAGGTTTCCCAGAAATTCACTAAAATTCCCAGAATACTAAAGTGTTCTATATGAATACTCGAGTGTTCTTGAGTTTTCCCAGAAAATCCAATTTCCAAAATAGGCCAAATACTCGAGTATTACCCATAATACTCGAGTGTTTGCAGACAGACAGCACAGAAAAATGAGTTTTAACATACCAATTTCGATTATAGTCCAATCCAGTCCAAACCAAAGATCAACATAGCTCACTTTACACATTTTAAACATGTTCCAACACAGAATTAACAACATCTAACACTGAACCACAGATTATCCATAATTATGCATAAAAATGCAATTTCCACAACTTAACATACCAAATCCAATTTTACATATATCCATTCCATTTTCAGCATTAGTACACCTTGCATGTGACCAAATACACATGTCCAAATATTCATTTAAGTCCAGAAAGACCTCCAAGCCTCATTCCTATTTCCAACTATGCCCATAGAGCCATTTGATGACTCATATCCTAATTCCTCAAGATTTAAACTTATTCTAGTGAATTAGAAGCTTCACCCTTACCTCAAATTCGTGAATCAACTCTGAAATTGCAGAGAAATTGGCTAGAGATGCTCAACCCCAAAAATCCTATGCATGCAGTCATAGTTGAGCAGAGCACCAAAATCAGAAGATTTGACATGCAAAATTCGATTTAAAATTGGGGAAAACGATTAGAATTGATTCTCTGCAACTTACACTAGAAGTATAGACGAATTTGAGATTCATAGGGTCCAAGGGCTTACCACAATCCAAGTTGAAAGTGAGCTCCAAGCTTCAGTTTTCAACTTTGGCACCAAGAACACCCTTGCTTCTCAGCTTCGATTCTCCTTCTACACAGCGCCTTAACTCACGATTTTTATGTCTTTGTGAAGCTCGAGATGTGAGCTTCACAATGGTGTATCACACTCAATCTCACTCTTAACAACGCTCGAGAAATTGAATCACGAAATTGGAAACCCTAAACCAAGGTTCTCAGAGCAAAAAATCAACCAAATCCTCCTTCTTCAACAATCTAGGGCTTAAATACTCGTTTCCCTTCATCATTCAGCTCGACACGAAGGTCCTTGACGTGTTCTCGTGGTGATTTCGTGTCACTCAAAGGAATTCGTTGTGGGTTGACTCATCAACCGCACTAACGAGTTCTCCACTGACTCGATTACTCGAGTATTTCCAGAAATACTCGAGTATTTTGGTCAGTTTTTCAAAAATATTTATTTTAATGCCCTTCCCTCCAAAGTCTTCCTAATATTGCTTCTAGGTCCTCTTCCAGGGACTAATATGCAAAAACCTTATTTTTACATATTATTTGTTTGCTGCAATATTTTTCTACTTTCGCAATTACTCTTACTAACTCATAATAATCTTAATGTAATTAATGAAACATAATTATGATTAAGAAAATAATTTTAAAATATATTTTCATAAATCATAATCACATTACATCAAGAGACGAAAATTTGGGGTGTTACATATTTGAGTGACTAAGAGGTCACGGTTTTGAAAGGAAAAGGAGTGGTATTTTTCTAAAAACCTTGTTTTGTCAAAATAGGGTTCGGCCTATACACATAGAATGATCTAGGATTCTTTCTCAATGAAATGACATGAAAATAATGATTATGTTTGTGAATTATGGTTAGATTAATATGTTTGAAATTGTGTTGTGCATTCGGTTTTAATTAAAGACAAAGGGAGCAAATGAATTAAATGGTATTAGAAAAGTTTTGTGTATTCGGGTAAGAATAAAAGAAAGAGAAAATAATTTGTTGCATGAAAATGAAAATAGAATTTAAGTACTTGAACTAAATCAAGTTGATTTATGTGTTTAGTCTTGTAATTCTTAACTTGTTTTCTTTGATTACATTCGGTCATATAAAGTTAGAGAGTTTAAATGCATGAAATCAAATGTACATGATGATTTTTGAAAGGGATAAAATTATTTAACGAGAGGAAAATAAATATTAACATGTTTGGTTTGTAACCTTGATTCAACTTGGTTTGTGAATGCATACATGACTAAATGTTTTGTTTTATAAAATTAAATTATTTAAGAGTTGTATGATTGCTTTGATGATTGATTGAATTAGTTATATATTTCTAACTAAGTGTTGCGTGTATGTTGAATTGATATGTGGAAAATAATTGAGTGTATAACTAATTTCGAAATTTATTGGTTTTAAAATAATTTGATTTGATTTGTTTAAGAATCTTTTGAATTATGTTCATGGCTGTCCCAAGTTGTTTTGTGATAAAGATTTGAGTTTTTAAAGTCTTAATTTTGAGTAAAGAAGTTGTTTTAAACGAAAAGCGTTTTTACGGCGTTTTCGGGACCTTTATCAAAGTGATTTTTTAAAATGACCCTTTGCTGTCCAAGATTGTTTGGACCTACTTTTTATGATTAAAAATGTTTTCATGCAATTTAAAGTGTGGATTTAAGTGATAATTGATTTAAGAACAATCCAGACTCAAAACAGTAAATTTTTCGGTGTTTTTGAACATGTTTATAGTGCTGTCCAAAACGGACCAGCGACCAAACCAAATGATCTAAACCATTTTATTAAATATTTTCAAATGATTTTAAAATATTTGAAGTACTAGAAAACATGGAAAGTGTTTTGATAAAACAAGAGTGTTCTATTTAATACGAGGAATGAGAGGTGTTTAAGTTACGGAAAAGTTTTTCTTAATACAAGTTAATAACGAAAGCGTATTTTATTTAGTACGAGGAAATCTTAAAGACGAGGGAGTGGGGCAGCTGGCAGCCAAAGGATCCAAGAAGACGGTTCGCATTAAATAGCTGGACCTCAGGTGAGAGAGAAGCTTTCCTAAGACACCGTGGTAGTTAGGTGATTTATTAGGACGTTCCGTATCATCTCAAAGATCGGAACTAAGTGGTTCGGAGTCAGTAGTATAAGCAGCAATTGTTTGCTTTGTGTGGCTGCTTATATGAAGGTAACAAAGACCACAATGCTCTTGTGTGATGTTGTGTGTTGATAGTATGCTTTTATTTAATTATGTTTAATAATGTTTATTGCTGATGATTCTGATAAGTAAACGGCTGATGGACGTCTGTTACGTCCTGAATGAGAAAATGAAAATGAAAGACACAATGATGAAAGATATGAGAAAGAATATAAAGAAATAAAAGATTTGAGATGGGGAAAGAACGAGTGTTGATGTCGAGAACGAGCCAGAGCTGGGAAAGTGATGTTGATTATGTGAAGGAGATGTGATTTGAGGGGAGCTGGGCTCCTTGGGTTTCGGTTTCAGTCTGGGACTAGTGTTGAGTTGAGCTTGCTCCTCCATTAGTGCCCCAGCAAAGTTGTGATTTTAAAAAAAAGGTTTTTGAAAAGCGGTTTTTGAAAAGGTTTTTGAAAAGAGATCTTCGAAAAGATTTTGGAAAGAGATTTTAAAAGGTTTTCGAATAGCAGCTTTCGAAAAGGAACTTTTTGAAAAGATTTGTGAAAATTAATTCTTGTGAAAGACCTATGAAAATAAAAATTTTGAGAAAAGTTTGTGAAAGGAAATTTTTGGAAAGAGGTTTGAAAAGAGGGATTTTTGGAAAAGACTTATCAAAAGAGGTTTGCGAAAGTTTATGAAATGGTGTTTTGAGAAAGTTGTGAAAAGGTTGTTTTGAGAAAAGATGTTGAAATGAGATGATTGTGAGAAATGGAGTATGTTGAGAAAGTTTGAGAAAGGAGATTTGAAATGGTGATGTGATCCCAGCTCTGTGCTATGTGAGAAATGATGAGCAAAGTTAGTGGTCAGGACTCGTTGAAGGGTTGCACGAAGGACGGGCCGAACTTAGGATTAATTAAAAAGATTAAAAGACTTTAAAAGACATGCGCGGTGAGGTATGAGAGTGCGAAGTAGTGGAGAGGAAGAAACGATAAGTATCTGCGGATACTTAGGACGAGATTGCATTAGGGGAGGACGATGACGGTGAAACGTCGAGAAGTCTGGAGTATGTTTCTGGGCAGAACGAACTCCACAGGTGGCGCACTAACGTGGTGGGGACTGGGTCTAATGCCGTGGTAAGTTCTGCTGGCCCACTAGAAACATATTGTCGCCCCCTAGATTGCAAATCGAGAATAGTGAGAGGGACTGGAACGGGGCATTGTGTTTGCCACTGCGTGGACAGTGAGCCTTGTTATTATTGAAATGATTTGAGGACGAGATCCTCCTGGTCTGGGACCATTTATGTGTTGTGACAGTTGTCGTTCCCGCGTGGTATAGGTCCTGTACTCCTGTTTGCTTCCGAGTAGGTTGGGTGGATAACCGAGGAGATGTAGACGTGAGCGATAACCGAAAATGAAATGAGTACCTGATGATATTATGTGAAAGGAAATTATGAGCATGAGAAGGAAAAGGATTGATAAAGAAAGAATGTACATGAGGAAAGAAATTAAGTTTGAGAAGATAATAAAAGATAAGAATAATGATGATAAGACTGATAATAATGTGATAACATACTTGATCATTGTGTGCTTGTATGTTTTGTTGTGTGATTGTATGGTCCTTTTATCTTGCCTTTCGTAATTCCACACCGTCGACGATTCGTCGTTCGGATTGCTTACTCTCTCCTGTTCGTTGGCATATCGGTGTGGTTGGTATCTCAACAGGCAGATGGAGTATTGCATGAATATCGCCATGTGGAATAAGTATGGAAGAGGATGGAAGCACACCCCACAAGGTTGGGCATGGACCGGTTACACGGAGATCGTGATTCCGGATCCGGAGCATCAACTGAGCGGAGCTAACCTGGAGCCACACTTAGGGCAAGTTAACGTACGAGGTTTTCAGAGCTATGAGGAGAAGGTTCGGTGTTAGCAGCAGAATAGTTCTATTGTACCTGATGGGGTGGCACAAACGTCTCACAACAATGAGGAAACCACCACACAAGCGGCATCGTCTTCGAGGGCGAGAAGAGGACGTAAGAAAGGCAAGGAGCTACACCCGCTTGCTTTCAATAGGAAAGTTTCGAGATAATGTAATTAGCTTAGGCGGAAGTAATTGTTGAGTTAAGGATTACCGATGCCATGAGCCATTATGTAATTGAGCTAAGTTTCAACTTGACTTGTGGAGTATATTTTCGTGTGCTTTTAATTCATGAGAAGTTTCTGAAAACTGTTAAGCTGATTTTGAACCAAGCTTTTTATGGAAACACATGTTGTATGAAATGAACAGTTTTAGTAACAACTCGGTTTTCAAAATGGGTGTTGAGAACACCAAGGACTTTTCAATAATGTTTTCAAAACACATTCACAATGTTTAAAAAAAAAATCTGGCCTCAATTTTTGTAACTTCAATAAGTAAAAGTACATATTTTTGGCTTACGAAAATCGGGCTGTTACAGGGTTGACCTCTGTTTTCCTCGAATTAGTATGATTCCGAGCACTGGAAATCAACAAGATATTCTTCACACCCGGAATAAGATACTCTAGTGGGGAACACGATGCGAGATTTCCGCAATCGTCATATGAATCCGAGGAGAGAAGGGTAGTGTGTGGTTCCCGACATTCTGAATGTATGAGATACCAAAAGGGAGACGTTGTTGAGGGTCTACCATAGTTGGCACATGTATTCGAAGCGGGGAACCAAACACAGGCTTCTCTATGCTCGGAACACGAGCTCAAAGAGGGAAGCTCGGCATGGGTTGTTCAGTAGCTCGGACACCTTTGTTGGGCTTGTTTGGTGTTGAGCCATGTTTTGTCTCTTTTTGTTTGTTTGGGCCTATGTTAGATAAGCCCGTAGGTTTTTTTTTCTTGGTTCAGGAATTTCTAGGCCCATGCCCTTTTTTTTTGCCAGGTCCTTTTTTGAATTGGGCCTGTTGGCCTTTATATATTTTTTCCCTAGTTGCATTTGGGCCAACAGCCCATTAGGTCAAGGAACGCTAATGGGGTTGGCAGCAGCTGCGTGCTGCAGATCCCATGCCAACAGGGATGCATGGCGACGGCAAGCACGGGGCAGCGAGGGGCACGCACCGGAGGTTACGACGTTAGACAGTGTCGGGTTCGGCGACCTTCACGGTGGGTGCAGAGGGCTGGTGCGGTGCTCGCGGCGATGGTTGTAACAGCCACAACACCAACACCGGTGGATGGTGGAGGCCTAGTAGGAGCTGGAGATGCTGATGCAGTACCGCATCGTGGCACGCACGTCACCGTGGCGGAGAGAAAGCAGAGGTTGGCGATGCGATCACGACTGAACTCAGTGCGATCGCGAAAGAACCACTGGCCTCGCTCGCCGCTTTTACCGTAGCTGGGGTGCCATGATGGGGTAAGTGATGGTGGGATTGGTGGCATCGATGGTGAGATCGGCAGCGGAGTTCTTCCTCGCGAGACCATCTCTGTTGTAGCTGCGGGAAGAACACAACCTGTGGCCTCACTATGCTCCGTTTCAGATGTTGTGAGCGGGGATCAGCACCGAAGGAGCAGCACTGGCACCGTGACAGCACCGTGAACGACACTGTGAACAACACCATGACAGCATCGTGAATGTGGATTGAATGTCATTTTTATTTATTATTATTTTATTTTTTTTGTTGTGTTTGAATGTGGACGAGGATCGAAGTTTATCGTTCCCACAGACGGCGCCAATGTAGTGGATCTGAAAAATGGACCCACCACGCTGTATTTGGTGGTTGTTGTAGCTGACGAGGGTGACCTCGGTCCTATGTACCCCTAGTCAAAAGGGAATCAAGCCACACGTAATTCTTGAGAATAGGGTAGAGAATGAACATACCTTAACCCTTGTGTAAGGGGTGTATTTATAGGAGGAGGTGTGTGGCAGTGCCTTATGGGCCTGTTTGGCCCAGTGGGGCTGACGTGGCCCTTAGAGGATAAGTGGGATGAGTCATTCATCCTTATCCTGTACTAGAGAGCTCAAGCTTATCCTTTGAGTCATATGGGCCGTCAGGACCTCAACGCTCGGGTCCTTTGGAGGCACCGACTCGGTCCAAGGCAGATAAGGCGAGGTGCTCGGCTCGTGGTCGGTTTAAGCAGGACGTTATCGACCTGTCAAAGGTCGGCGTGTGTCTCTGTAATATAGGCCTTTGATCGGCCAAGGGTCGTCCAACTATTGCCTTTAGTCGGTCTCGTAGGCTTAATATTGGTTAACCCTACAATAATCTTGCATATCTTTAGTTTTTGTTTATTAGATAAAATGATGTGAAATTTTTAGGGATAATTTTTTTAATGAAAAAAGAGAGTTGACTCAAAAGTTTGAAATATAAAGAAATTGTTTTTTCTTATCCTATATTTAAATTTTATTTTATTTTTTTAAAAAAATTCAATTTGTTGCAACGACATAACATAGATGACTGAGTTCCTTAAGCATGATGTCAGGGGTTCATCGATCCATGTCGTGAGTATGGAAAAAAAGGCTTTGTTGGTAGAGCCAAAACCTACTTCGGTGATCTCTACGCCTCGGAGGGGATTAGTCTTCGGTTGTCGGCTAGAGGATACCCTTGGTATACACAAAAAAAAAAGTAAAACAACGAAAAAAGTCGTTGCCAAAGAGAAATGTCTATTGCAATGACAACAAGTGTTGTGAAAAAGAGTAGCCAGCTTTAGATTATATTAACTTCAACAGTACATGCGTAATGACAAAAGTTGTTGCAAAACACAAGTTTATGGCAACGGCGATGTGTCGTTGCGTTCTTCTTCGCTACGCCATGGCTTGTGATGACATCTGCCATTGCCAAAAACATTTTTCGTTGCAATGACTTTTGTCGTTGCCATCGAGCAGTTTTCTAGTAGTTTTTTGAATTGGATCCTGTTTAAGGTTATGAGGATGTGGTTGTGCAAAAGAATGAGGAGTGCAGGGTTATCATGAACATCAACATTATGTAAATGGAAATGATGTGGGGATCTAGGTTGATTTGGAACTGGTATATTAGGAACAAAATCATTCAGGAATGGTAAAGTGCTAGGATATTCTAGGAAATGGTTAGAAGCTGTGTAAGTAGATGTTGGCAAAGTAGGTTCAGAAACATGAGTAGCTACTAGCTATGCTAATAGGAGTTTCATTTGAAAAAGGATAAACATGTTCATAAAAATCCACATTTCAAGAAAGAAAAGTTTCATTGGTTTTAAGATCAAACAATATATGTCCCTTTGTATCAAACTTAAAGCCAATGAAAAAAGATTTTATTGCTCTAGGATCTGGCTTTTTCCTATGAGTAGCAAAGGTAGAAGCATAACATAGGCAACCAAAAACTTTTAGGATCTAGCTTTTTCCTAGGATTTTCATCAAGGTGCATATAGTAAGGATTTGTTGGATCACTGAGTGGACTCAATGCTAGATTCTCATCAGCCAGGAATAAAATGAAGAAAGAAAATAGGAGAAATGTTTTTGAGAAATAAGGAGAGAACAATTTTTCTTGAGAAAAATTAACGTTTCTTGAGAAAACATGAGAATAGTGAAGGCGAAAGCAAACTGCTGAAAAAATACAGTGTTCTTGAGAAAACCTAAATTTCCTTATAAAAATGAAAGAACTCACTGAGAAGATCACGATCAATGCTCAGAGATCACTAATAAAGAAGAATTAAAAGAAGTAAGTTAGCAATTGCTGGAACTGAATCAATTTGCTTCAAAAATCAAAGTGAGATAGCAAAGAAAATTTTCTAGAGAAATTTACCTAATGACTTAGAACGAAAAAAGGGATTGATTGAAGAACTGTTAGGATTGGCAGCCGTCACCCAAGAGGGGGGTGAATTGGGTGTTTATAAAAACATTGGAAAATAATCGCTTTAAACCGTTTTAACTAAATCAGATATACTTTGCAGCGGAAAACTCTAAAAAACGATGAAAACGATTATGCAAGCGGAAGCAAACAATAATAACAACAATTAATATTACGCGCGAAGATAAACAATAATATAATAACGAAAAGTCTAACGCGCGTTGATTAATTTAAAATAATTAAATTAATAATAATCGTTACTTTGTAATAAGAATAAATATAACATTTACGCACATGCAACAATAATAACAAAAATAAAGAGATGAGGGATAGAAGAGATTGCACCGGAGATTTTATCCTGGTTCGGCAAAGCAGCCTACATCCAGTCTCCAAGCGACCCGCTTGAGCTTTTCACTAATATTCCAAAGACGCCCCCGCGTCCCCAAATACAACCAGAGCGCCCCGCAAGCTACTAGAAACCTCCTTTCGCTAGGGACCTCCACAACATCCAGATAGCCTAACGACAAGGTGCCCCACCGTTCGTCTAGCACTACCCAATACAGAAGGGTTCTTCACCCTACACACACGAACGCCGCACGTTCGCACTAAGAGATTCACTCCCTAGTCTCTAAGGGTCACACACCCCTTTACAACACTGGTTAAGATATGGATGATTGAGTACAACCACTATAATGCACTCTTCTTAGTGCAGATACAACAATATAGGCTTCTAACAAACTTGTGTTCTAAACAACACGAATAGAACAATAACGCTCTAGTGGTGCTGAATTTAAATCATAAGTACTATTGTCAAGATAAGGTTTTCTTCTCAAATGGATATCAACGATAAAACCAGAGATTTGGAGAAGGAGAAGAATTAAGAAGAAGAACGTACGTACAGAAGAGAAAAGGTGGGAGACAGCAAAAATAAGATTGATTCAAAAACCTTTTAAAAACACAAATAACACATGTTTAAAATCAAAAACAAATCTTAAAGATTTAAGAAATAAAAATAGAGATTTGAAAATATTTGAAATTCAAATTTTGAATTTGAAAATAGAATCAGAATCAAATAAAAAACGATTTTGGAAATAAATCAAATTTAAAATAAGAATTAAATCAAATCCGGAAATATATAAAGATTGATTTTCTGAAATCAAATAAATAAAATAATATTTTTGAAATCAAAATCAAATCAAATAGATTTAAAGAATAAAATAAAATAGAATAAAATCAATTTTGAAATCAGAAACAAATAAAATAGATTTAGGACATAGATCAAAGATTTGATTCTTAAAAACAAATAAGGAAATATTTCAAAATAATATTTAAATTCGAATTTTGAAAATAAATCAGAATCAATTATGTAAAAACAAATCAGGAAACAAATCAAAATGATTCTGACACGTTTTTCAATAAAACTTGAAGTAATCGATTACTTTCTAAAGGTAATCGATTATTCCTTCAAAAATAGAAATTCTTAAATTCATTTGAAAAACAAGTAATCGATTAGACCAACAATGATTAATCGATTACATCACCCCTGTTTAATATATGATGCAACTCATTTAATCGATTATCACTCATCAAATAATCGATTACTGAGCCACTGTTCATTATGTGATGCAACATCTGTAATCGATTACTTGAGCCATGTAATCGATTACTCTCATAAGAAAGTAATGGATTAGCAAATTTCACTTAATCGATTACAAGCTCTCTGATTTTTCTATGATGCAACAAAGTTAATCGATTAACTCAGTCAAGTAATCGATTACTCCTTCTTGCATACATAAAAATATTCAAAGTTTTGTAACATCAAGTATTTTCACCAAAACTAAGATAAAAACAGATTTTCACTAAAACTCTTTTTGCAATTAAAACATTTTTCATAAAAAGTTCTTTTCTTCTCCTTAACATGGAAAACTAATTTTGGCCATTAGACACTTGTAATAAAAATTCATTACGATACAAATTTCCTATGGGCCAGGCTATACTAAACTTGAACATGAAGCTTGAGCCTTGACTTTAGCCTTGAAGCTTGATGCTTGAACTTGATGCACCTTGATGCTTGAAACTTTGAATCTTGTTTGTAATCATCAAAACATTATCTTCTAGAATCCTTCTAGCATTACTCTTTACGTCCTTTGGGGCAAGCTTAACTTCCAACACTCCCCCTTTTTGATGATGACAAACCCTTTTCTGAGTTTCTGCATCACAAGCGTTAAGCAGCAAGTATAGCACAATATAGTTCAATAATATCATAGGAAATTTAAATACAAATAGAGAATATAGAGAATAATTGATTAAGCCATGATAATAGTTTCTCTTCATTCTCATAACCTCCCCTTGCATATATGGTTAGTATAGCACAATGAAGCTCAGAATTCTTCTCCCCCCTTTGTCAACATCAAAAAGATGGTGGGAAGACTTTAGCAGGATTAGGGTTCTTCTCCCCTTTGTACTATACTCCCCCTGAAATACTGAATAGATACATTAATAATAACAAGGGAGTAAATACACATAGACACATAGTCAATTTCTCCCCCTATTTGACATCATCAAAAGTAAGTATGGGATACAAAAGAATTTCTTCCCAATACTCAATAAAAAGCAGTATGATGTCAAAATGGGATGAAGAAGCAAAACATGTTTTAATGCAAGTATTCAAATAATATTTTTCTCCCCCTTTCTAAAGGATTTTTCCAAAATAAGCATAACACAAAAGGGACATAAAAAATGCATCATAAAAAACATGTGAATATTCACTATCATCAAAACTTTAAAATCCTTATATGCCATGACAATAATAACATATAATTCATGATAGCACATATTGTCATATAAGGCATATATCACATAAACAAGTATCACATGATAAATAAAATAATAAAGGGACAGTGATACTTATCGTCGGTGATGCTTTCCCATTTAATAGGGAAAATTAGCTTAGGAGTTCCTTCCAATTTGAGATTCAACATTCAGTATTTGAAGGAATTTCCCCTTGCAATGTGTTGCACTTCTTCCATTTCAAGAGATCATGTTTATAATGCAGTATCACTTTCAATTGCTTGAAAATTTCCAAGTCCTCTCTTAAGTTTACAATGTTGATCATAAAATTCTAGAGAGCATTGCAAGGTTGATAACTGTTGTAATACCTGCAAGACTAATTAGCAACGTATCTCTTGGTATCCAACATAATTGGATCCTTAGGAATTGGTGGCACATGTATATATATAACCAATTATGACTTTTCCAAGTATCATTGTACATGAAGATATAACATGCATGACATCATATTCAGATGCATGAAATACAATGACAGGAACATGTAATCCATGTAGTCACCTAGATATAGCTCAAGAGATATGATATGCTGAAAACATAATAGGTTTTCCTTCAAAAAGAATGGATACACCAATATAGCACAGAAGGAATAAATCATTGAAAAAAAATTTCAGCAATAGATACACATAACACATAACACATGAAGAATATATTATTCAATTTAACATAATTGTCATGTTGATGATACCAATTGTTATGATGAACACATATCACAAAGACAAGTATCACAAGATAGTTAAATAGAAATAAGGTCCGTGATACTTATCATAGGAGAGGCTATCCCATGTAATAAGCTTGTGTACTTGTGAGGTTCTTCCCTAAAGAGTTTTGTTATTTTTTTTTTTGCCTTGAAGGAAGTCTCCACCTTTTTAATATGTCCCCTTCTTTAGTATTTTTCCTTAAGCATCATGATGAAAGAGAATCTTAATTCCTCCTTTGGAATTCTTTCATTTAATTTCAATGCGCATACCTTCTCTTTTACTTGAGACATTGCCTATAAAAATACTTAGGAACATTTCTTTTGGTATCCAAAAACTTGGATCCATATTGATTAGTAGCACAAACATAAATAGGCATTTTGACTCTTCAAACATTGAAGCACATGAAGGACAACATAGTCTCATGTACACAAATGCATGTCTTATATCGATATATATCTCTAATATGCCATGACATGACACCAACATATAAAGAGTGTATTCATGTGATAAAAAGGATTTTACAAAAAATATTTCAACACACATGATACAACTCAATATATGGTAAAAAAAATAATGCAATGTACACACAAAAAATATAATCATGTTCTTAAAAAAGTTTTCAAATAAATCAAGACACACATGATATATTTTATCCAAGGAGTGATCATGATAGATAAAAGATTTTCAAAAAGATTTCAGCACTCATGATACACCTTGGTATGTACAAAAGATAGAGTAGTTCAGATATACCTTTGTATAGTTGTTGTTATAGGTGGAATGAGAACATGATACCTTGGACTTGTTGATCAAAGAGGTGTTTGTCCTTACCCATTGCTTCTTGCTTGAGGTCCTAGACCATTTGATTTCACTTTTATGCATGTGAGAAGCTTTGGTTGTAGGTACTTTTCTCCTTTGACCAATCCATCTATTTCTTTGCCTCTTGGAAATCACCCTTAACACTTTCCCCTTTTCTTTTCTACTTGGTTCATCCTTTTGAATAAAATTATGCACATTTGACACACTAGGAGAACACTTTGGTACCCATTGCATCTTGGGTCCTTTGGGGTTAGTCTTAGGTTCCTTAGAAGCCTTTGGAACCCATTGCAAATTATTTCTCATATTATAATTTTTACGATAAAAGCATAAATGAGAAATATGTCCTAAATTACCACAATAATTGCAACTAATGGGTTTGGATGATGATATGACTTTTTCAAAATTATTTTCATGAAACTTGGAATTTTTGTCATGATAGTGAGAAATACTATTGTCAACAGCTTCACTTGATTTTTGTATATCAATATCATTTTCAATTTCACTTTCAAGTAAATAAGTTGAGAAAATAGATTTTTCAATATCATCACACTCAACAAATACGTTCTCAACATGATTTTCAAGATTTATGCATTTTTCAAAAATGGTTGAGAAACTATTTTCCAAAAACATCTCTTTATAAAAAATATCTCCATTTTTCAAAATATTGATTTCATTTTCAATTAGAGATAATTTTTGTAAAGAGTCCAAGTTTCTATTTTCCAAATGTGTCAAATCATCATGTAACTCATTAAATGAATATTGTAGAAATTTAGAATAGAGAATAATTGAAGTTACCTCATGGTCCTCATGAGCCAAGTGATCGGATGTTTCATGTTCATCTGCCATTGATTCCTCATCCGAAAACCTTGAATCCTCCATTGAGTCCATGAAGCTTTCAAATAGTCTCTCTAATTCATCACAATCACTTGTTGAGCTACTCCTCACGCTTTCACTTTCATCATGAGAATCTTTTTCTAGGGAGTTTGTCATGTCATGCTCACCATCTGCACTATCATGCTCAAAGATACCATTAGTAGCATAGTATGTGTTTAGAAAATCCCAAATATCTTTAGCACATTCAAAATCCTTAATTCTAGCATATGCATCATCATTCAAAGCATTTCTCAAAATATGCATAGCTTGAATATTCAAAGAAAATGATTTTTTGTCAAAATCATTTAAAACATGTTTTTGATCAAAACCATTAAGAACAACATGCCATAAATGAAAACTAATGGATTGTAAAAATATTTTCATTCTAGCATTCCAATAATGAAAATTATTTCCATCAAAAAATGGTACTTCATCGAATGAAAATCCCTCCATATTAAAACAAAAAAAATATCCCAATTGGTGCCAATTTGCAATGGATCTTTATACTCGGGTTGTTAAGCCTTTACCAGAGCACGAAGCTCTGATACCAATTGTTAGGATTGACAGTCGTCACCCAAGAGGGGGGGTGAATTGGGTGTTTATAAAAACATTGGAAAATAATCGCTTTAAAACGTTTTAACTAAATCGGATATACTTTGCAGCGGAAAACTCTTAAAAACGATGAAAACGATTATGCAAGCGGAAGCAAACAATAATAACAACAATTAATATTACGCGCGAAGATAAACAATAATATAATAACGAAAAATCTAACGCGTGTTGATTAATTTAAAATAATTAAATTAATAATAATTGTTACTTTGTAATAAGAATAAATATAACACTTACGCACATGCAACAATAATAACAAAAATAAAGAGATGAGAGATAGAAGAGATTGCACTGGAGATTTTATCCTGGTTCGGCAAAGCAGTCTACATCCAGTCCCCAAGCGACCCGCTTGAGCTTTTCACTAATATTCCAAAGACACGCCCGCGCCCCCGAATACAACCAGAGCGCCCCGCAAGCTACTAGGAACCTCCTTTCGCTAGGGACCTCCACAACATCCAGATAGCCTAACTACTAGGTGCCCCACCGTTCGTCTAGCACTACCCAATACAGAAGGGTTCTTCACCCTACACACACGAACGCCGCACGTTCGCACTAGGAGATTCACTCCATAGTCTCTAAGGGTCACACACCCCTTTACAACACTGGTTAAGATATGGATGATTGAGTACAACCACTATAATGCACTCTTCTTAGTACAGATACAACAATATAGGCTTCTAACAAACTTGTGTTCTAAACAACACGAATAAAACAATAACGCTCTAGTGGTGCTGAATTTATATCACAAGTACTATTGTCAAGATAAGGTTTTCTTCTCAAATGGATATCAACGATAAAACAAGAGATTTGGAGAAGGAGAAGAATGAAGAAGAAGAACGTACTTACAGAAGAGAAAAGGTTGAAGAGAGCAAAAATAAGATTGATTCAAAACCTTTTAAAAACACAAATAACACATGTTTAAAATCAAAAACAAATCTTAAAGATTTAAGAAATAAAAATAAAGAATTGAAAATATTTGAAATTCAAATTTTGAATTTGAAAATAGAATCAGAATCAAATAAAAAACGATTTTGGAAATAAATCAAATTTAAAATAAGAATTAAATCAAATACCGGAAATATATAAAGATTGATTTTCTGAAATCAAATAAATAAAATAATATTTTTGAAATCAAAATTAAATCAAATAGATTTAAAGAATAAAATAAAATAGAATAGAATCAATTTTGAAATCAGAAACAAATAAAATAGTTTTAGGAGATAGATCAAAGATTTGATTCTTAAAAACAAATAAGGAAATATTTCAAAATAATATTCAAATTCAAATTTTGAAAATAAATCAGAATCAATTATGTAAAAACAAATCAGGAAATAAATCAAAATGATTCTGACACGTTTTTCAATAAAACTTGAAGTAATCGATTACTTTCTGAAGGTAATCGATTATTCCTTCAAAAATAGAAATTCTTAAATTCATTTGAAAAACAAGTAATCAATTAGACCAACAATGATTAATCGGTTACGTCACCCCTGTTTAATATATGATGCAACTCATTTAATCGATTATCACTCATCAAATAATCGATTACTGAGCCTCTGTTCATTATGTGATGCAACATCTGTAATCGATTACTACACAACATGTAATCAATTACTTTGTCTCAGGAAAATATATGATGCAACAATTTTAATCGATTACTTGAGCCATGTAATCGATTACTCTCATAAGAAAGTAATGGATTAGCAAAGTTCACTTAATCGATTACAAGCTCTCTGATTTTTCTATGATGCAACAAAGTTAATCGATTAACTCAGCCAAGTAATCGATTACTCATTCTTGCATACATAAAAATATTCAGAGTTTTGTAACATCAAGTATTTTCACCAAAACTAAGATAAAAACATATTTTCACTAAAACTCTTTTTGCAATTAAAACATTTTTCATAAAAAGTTCTTTTCTTCTCCTTAACATGAAAAACTAATTTTGGCCATTAGACACTTGTAATAAAAATTCATTACCATACAAAGTTCCTATGGGCCAGGCTATACTAAACTTGAACATGATGCTTGAGCCTTGACTTTAACCTTGAAGCTTGATGCTTGAACTTGATGCAGCTTGATGCTTGAAACTTTGAATCTTGTTTGTAATCATAAAACATTATCTTCTAGAATCCTTCTAGCATTACTCTTTACGTCCTTTGGGGCAAGCTTAACTTCCAACAAGAACAAGTAAGAAGAAAAAAATACCGAGGAAGTGAATCAAAGTTACAACGGCGCAACAGAGCTCCTTTAGAAAGAACTCTAATACCATGTGAGAATTTGAACCTCCATGGCTACGGAATTGATTAGAGAGAATTGAATGGAATGTAGTTGAGAGAAACTCAACACCATAGAAAAGTAAATTGTATTCAATTGATTGAAATGAATTTCACTAAATGTGATAAAGTGAAGTTACAGCCTATATATACAACAAAGGAGAAAAGCTGTAAAAAATCGAGTCCTAACTAACTTTTGTAACTAACTATTCAGCTGTTATCTAAGCTAAGCTATGCTTTTCAAGTATGTATACATTAAGTTATGTGTATGATAGATAGAGCTAATCGAGGTCAAGTGCACATTAAGAACAAAACTGAGCTCAATTCACTATTGCTTGTTCATCATATTGTTAAATTTTTTTCTTTATTTTCTAAAAAAATATTGTTAAACTTCAATGTACAAATTTGTTAAAAAATACATTTTTGTTCAAAATTATCTTTGGTTAGAAATGTAAAAAACATAATGGGGATTATGGTTAATAACCTCACCATGTTAAGAATGAGATGAAATTTGTGATCCTAGTTGTTATTGACGAAAAACTATAATTTATTAATTTTTCAATTAAAAATATTTTATTTGGATCTATCAACGTGCATAATGACACAAATGTATAAGATAAGATTTTTTTTTTATTATTATTTTGTATACTTCATGTACATGATGTATAAGATAAGGATAAGGATCACCTCTTCCAAATAGAGCTGTCAAAACCGGCTTGCGGGCCGGGTTCGGGTCAAACCGGGCTCGGGCCAAAAAGCCCGATTATGAATTGAGTACCCTAGTATCAAACCCAAACTCGCCTTAAGGGGGTTTCGGACCGGGTGCAGGCCGGTCCGCATCACCTTTTTCTTTTTTTTTTTTTTTACAATTCAACTACTTCAAAAAAAAATATATTTTTTTTCAAAAAAATTAATGAATAAACTTCCTTTATTTTTTACACATATTTTTTTAAACAATAATAAGTGTTTTATTCTTTTACACATTTTTTGAGGATAAATTTGATTTTCTATTCTTATATAAATTAAAATGTATGTATAACTCATATAAGACAATTAATGTTGTGCTTTGATTTGTTCATGTGCATTTTTGATATGTGAATATTGATAAAAATTAAGGGAATTTTATTATAAGTGTTTTTTTAACATATAAAATAAAAAAAATGTGTTTTCTTTTTTTTCTCGGCCATCGGGCCGGCCCGAACCCGAACCCGATCGGGCCGGGCTAAATAGCCCGGATTGAATAAATAGGCTATATCAAGGAGCCCGAGCCCTATGATTTTTCGGTCTTTTTGGCCCGGCCCGGCTGGCCCGGCCCATTTTGACAGCTCTAGACTTCCAAAGCATGTCTCCATCATATAAATTTTAAAAAACTGAAAAATAACTTCCAATTGTTATGACATTTTTGTAATATTTGATTAGATCAGATTTGTTGAAAACATGCAAACAAGAAATTTGATGATAGAAGATCCTCATCCATAGGATAAAAGGTGTTACCCCATTATGAATCATTAAAAAATTTAGGTTTTTTTAACATTTTAATCCCTGAACTTAGGTGTTCTTTTGAAATTGGTTCTTAAACGTTTTTTCAATGTTTTGGGTCTCTAAACTTTGTTTAATTTTTGAAAAATGGTTTTTTCGTCATTTAAGTGATAGATGATATAGATGACGACAAGTCACGTCATTTTCACAATATCGACGAGTGACGTGTTATGTAGAGCCACGAGACATTACTTGATTTTTTTATTAAAAAAATAATTTATTTTAAAATTTATTAAAAGATTCAATTTTCTATAAAAAAAATAATTTTTTTTAATTATTTTTAATAAATTTGAATTTTTTTTAATTTAGAAAATTCATGTGGCATTATCTGGCAGTTACCTATCGACGTGGCGAAGGTAATATGACATATTCTCGATCATATCACTACTTAAATGATGAAAGGATCATTTCCAAAATTTAAGCAAAGTTTAGAAACTCAAATAATCGAAAAAAAGTTTAAGGACTAATTCCTAAATTCAGGGAATAAAATCTTAAATAAGCCAAAAATTTAAAGCGTTCTTAATTGTACTTAACGAACCTAAGTTGGTTAAGCTAAGGAATTTAGGAAATTTGTATTTGCACTACTCTATACTCCCTCTGTCCCTCATGTCCTATTTATAAGATTTTTTGGGGTTTTTATATTGATCCTATTTATAAGACCCCTTTTCAATTTTCAATAGCATTTAATTAATTCTTTCTAGTAACACCCCTATAAAGTCATCACTTTTTAGAGTTCCAATAATAATTATAGGGGTAATTTTGAAAAATTATATCAAATTTTCACATTTTCAATGCCACTAACCAATTTATCCACTCTCAGTGAAAAACCCCAAAGGATCTTATAAATAGAACAGGAGGAAGTATGCTATATTGTCTCTTTAACTTAAATGTTTGCACATGTATAAAAGCATTTTAAGAAAGAAAGTACTGAATTATTGTAATATTTCCATTACTTAACTTTTGACCTTTTATGTTTGAGCACACATATTAAGAAAGTGTTGATTATTGTAAGTTTTATATATGTTTTGTTTAAAATATCTCTATTTAAACTTTGTTGAAAATTGTAGTGGTATTTAATTTTTATTAGAAAGTGTATCAATTAATCAATGTATAGTGATTTAGAATTAAGAGATAATAGAAGTAGAATTAACGAGAAGTAAAAAAAATAATTCAATAAAGGGTTAACGTTGAAAAGAAAAATATGTTTATATACTTATTAAAATTGTAATAAAGACAATTGTTTATATGTTAAAAAAAAAACCTAAAAATCAAAAATTAATAAACGCAGGGAGTACTGTGTCATTTTATACCCGCAAGTTTCTACAAGAAATTTAATACATGCATTAAAGTTGTCAGGCAATTGCGAGTATCAGTGTATGCCCAAACCCCACATTTTTCATTCTCATATAGTGTACTTCTTCCAGCTTGAAATATAAGCAACAAAAAACACATCTCTCTTGGTTTAAAATATAAGCAAAATTAACCAACTATCTTAAATTTTATTTCATTCCCAATGCAACTTACCTAAAATATTCCTTGAAAAGTGTAACATTCCTTGTATATCATCTTACTTTGTAAGAAAAGTAATAAGTTCATGAATACTTGGACTTGTTATAGTTGGAAAAAGGTTCTGAAAATAATAATTATCCCTTCCCTTGAAAATTTATTTTCATAACCACTTGATTTGAAATGAGGTTGACTAACCAAAATCAGAGTTTGCGGAAACATAGTAAAGTAATCGTATTTTGCCCAAAATATATCAACTGTAACAAGTCCATGGATTCCAAATAAATATTATTATGGAACCAGGTTCATATTATGATACTTCTTTCAAAATGTGTATCATATAAATACTATTAAAAATAAAGATGTTATAGAGCTGGTCACTGGTCCCTTGTCCAAACATCCATCTGGCCGGATCCTCGATATCTGCACAACGGGTTCCCAACCCACACTTTTTACACTCTGCCTGCACCTAAGGGATATCTCCCCTTCCTGATTCTTGTGCAAGCTAGATGCACGATCAACACCTAATAAGGGCATGGAGGTTAGCTATACATATTTGCATAATCAAATGAGAATAAAACTAACATCCACAAGTCAACATGTAGCAATTCATGATGCATAACCATATGAGCACACCCGGTTAATCATAATAATTCTTTCAATGCAGGTGGCATGATGCATGATTTCCTTCCACAGCTGAGGCCTCTAACAAAGTCCATCTCGGACGTCCATCCAATACACCGTTGTGTTCCCGGAACACTGACATTCGTTCCCAGAACGTAATGCCAAACCATACTTGGATGATAAGCATTCACTCCCAGAGTGTGCATCACGTTCCCAGAACGTGTAGCAAACCATACTTGGATAAATAAGCATCACTCCCACAGTGTGCATCACGTTCCCAGAACATATAAAAACCAGGTCCCGGACACTGGCCACATATCTATAATGTGTCATCTAGTAGGTTGCTTATCAATGTGTTCCCAGAACACTATCATACGTTCCCAGAACGTATATAACCAGGTCCCAGACACTGGCCACATATCTATAATGTGTCATCAAGTAGGTTACAATTTGGTACTCCTGGAGTACCCTCCTCATATTCCCAGAATATGATAAACGTTCCTACCAACCAAACTTCCATTCTATATGAATGCAAAATCATCAAGGTTGGTTTTATCTTTAATTCTATTATTATACCAACGTGTTCCCAGAACACTAACATACGTTCCCAGAACGTATCGCAAACCATACATGGAATATAATCAAGCACCACTCCCAGAGTGTGCATCATGTTCCCAGAACGTGTCAAAGAAACCATGTCCCAGACAATGGCCACATTCCCAGAATGTGTCATCAAGTAGGTTGCATATCAATTAGGTACTCCTAGAGTACAGGGTCATGTTCCCATTAATTCCATTATTATGACTTAGAAAAACACAACTTCTGAATGATATCTTGAGGTACGGCTTTACTCATAAAATTCACTTTTGAATTTAAATTTAACATATGCTCATAGACCTGGATTGAGAGAATATAATCATTGGTATTAGCAACCCTTATTCAAAAACTTAAATTTTATTTTTAAGTTTCAGGTACTAACCGGTTACATCATCACCTAACCGGTTAGAATTACAGACCTGATTATAAAACCATTGATTTTCAAAGAATCTTTTCTTGAAAACTCTACTCAATCCAATCACAAGGCCTTAGCATAACAGAATACCTCAAGTCCAACCATAATATCATTCAAAAGATCTAAGTCATAATCCAATTTCATTTATGCATAATTTCCTCTTGAAATTGTCTCATTACACTAAGGTATTAACTCTTTAATTTCAATCTGAGCCATGACAGTATAATCCACTTCATTTCAGATTGTTTCCAATGAAATTAAGGCCTAGATTTGAGTAGCATCAATAAGACCACAAGACTGATTTTAAAAACTTATTTTCTTTTACAATTTTACAGTGTCTAACCGGTTACAATTATCGAGTAACCGGTTAGATTGTGCAGTCAGCACACTGAAATATGAGGTTTTGCAAACCATTCTTTTCATTACTCAAATCTAACCAATTTCAACATTCAAAAGAGTTCATATACCTTAAGTAAACATGTTTAACCACAGAAACACATTCACCTTGCATGCATTCAATTTAGACACACAAATTGCACATAATTGCACATATTTCACAACTTAATGCATCAATTCACATAATATCCAATTAAGTCATGAAATTGTCATCATAACAGCTTGCATGCATCATATTATGATTGCTCAAAAACAGAAATGAGCTTAAATTGGCCTCCAAGCCATAAAACTAATTCCAACTATGCCCTTAGAGTCTCTTGGTGACTCATCCTATTTACCAACATGTTTTTCCTCATTCTAGCAAATAGTAAGCTTTCCCCTTACCTTAGGTTCGTGCTTGATCCAAAACATTGCAGAGAGAAAGGCTCCAACATAGATCTCCATTAAATCCACTATATGCAGATAGAGTTGGACAGGGTACCAAAACTAGGGAAATTGACATGCAAAACCCAATTAAGAATTAGGGAAAATAGTCAAATTGAGTTCTCTGCAACATGCACTAGAGGTAGGAATAGATTTGAAACCAAAAGGGTTTGTGTGCTTACCAAAATCGAGCTTCAAAGTCAGCTCCAGAAATCAGAAGCTGAGGTTTGACAGCATCAACACCTCAACTTGGCAAGCTTCGTTCTCTTGATTCAGGGACTCTCAACTCACAATCTTTATATCAATACAAAGCCCTTGATGTGAGCTTTGTAACAATGTATCACTCATGTTCTAACTCTCAGAAACGAAGGAGAATTTCAGAGACGAACTTACAAACCCTAAACAGAGCTTCAACCCTAAATTCAGAGAACCAACCCCAAATCCTTTAGCAATCCAGCCTTTTATAGACGAATTGGAGTAACATGCAAGGCGACACGTCTATCTCCACTCAAGGAAGGAAGGAATCGTGGCAATTTCTGGGTTAAAACGCGTGATTACTCATCAAACGCACTAACCCAGTTTTTTGAGCTCATCGTGTAACCGGTTACACAGCCCTTCTAACCGGTTACATACTGATAAAATTCAAAAATTAATAATTTAATTACTCTTTCTTCAAAAACCTTTTTAATATTGCAATTAGGTCCCAACCCAAGGGCTAATTTACAATATTCACATTTTTGTACAAAATAACCATATAAAAATATATCTCATATTTTTATATCAAAACACATAATGTACAAAAACTAAAACCTTCAAAACTAATATAAATAAATTATAAAATAATTGTTATAATCAATTTCTTGGTTATTTGGGAGACGAAAATTAGGGGTGTTACACTACTCCCCCACTTAAAAGGAATTTCGTCCCCGAAATTCATCTTCTGAAATTTTCCGCTTTTCCAAGATGTTTTTATACTAGAAACTTTCATCTTGTTTTCAAAAAAAAAAAAAATCGTTCTTTAGGGTCCTCCCCCACTTAAAAGAGTTCCGATATAATCTTTGTATTTTGAAACATTTCAAATAAAACCCTTCAGGAAAAACTTTCCAAACTAAACCACAAGGATTTTTCGTATAAAACTCTTATGTGAAAGAATTTCTTTTTAAAGGAAATACTCTTTTGAATAATACACTTTTCAATCAACTTTTTGGAAAAACTTTTTGGGCTGCGCACTCTGATCTCTCGAGCACGATCAAAGAAACATTTGTATGATTTTATTCCTTAATAGTTTGAGACGTTAGGGTGATCAGTCCTAATATTCAAACCATTAATAACAAAATCATCCCTTTCAGATATAATCTTTCGCAAGAAAGACCATACGACAGGTCTTTAAGTTAGATGAACTTAAAGATAGGGTAATTATCACTATTAGACTTAGTTAGATAGTCAAATTCTAGAGACATTTCCGTTGGGGAGACAAAGATTTGTCCTATCCCGGTGGTTGTTAATCTCTCTAGCCATAACTGATCTTTCTATTTCTGTAGTGTCCACAAATATTATCACATCCAACTGTGATAAGGGTTTTGATCACAGAAAAATTGAAGTTGAACTTACAGGATATTGATATTCTCAAACGATTAGATTAACGTAATCGAAAAACATTTGACTACGTTAACTCCGATCAAAGGAAGAGATAGGCTTGGGTTGTCTACGTCAGGATTACACTCAACTCTCATCTCAGCCGGTGAATTCTTCTCGTGCTGGATTCGCTTGCTGTCCAATCCTTTCTCACCTTTTCCTTCAAGACAATTCGGTGAATAATACTCCAGCTTCCTACAATCGGAATTGGCTATTCCCTTAGGTACATCACAACTAAACTCAAAGTGATGTGCCTCACAGTTTTCACCTCGAGATGGACAAATGTTCCCTTTCCTATTTCCTCCTTAGCCATTTTTCTCCAATCGAGGATTCCTTACCCTTTATATTTTCGTGGTAGATATTCTCCCACTTACCTTTCCTCTTTCCCCCGTTGGGCCTTCATTTCATCAATCTTTCCCTTATTCTGAATTCTGATACTTCACACATGAAATTCATGTACTTCCCGTAGTTCTCACACATGCTTACCAACATCGAGAAATTCCTTATTCCTTGATAGTTGATAGCTAACTTGGGTTCGAACATAATCTATTCTGGAAGTTCATGCCTTTGGATTTCTCATCTAGGTTGTCCTAGACAACACTTCCTATATCCCTTACTTCCGTTATATATTTTCTAATATCCATAATCACCAACTTTAGCTCTAAAGATTAAATCTCATTCGTTTCTTCATAGAGATCTAACTCCTTTTCCTCAAAAGTCAACTTCTCTTTCTTCTCTTCATCTTCTGATGGTAATTCACGAATCCGATTCAGGAATTCGTTGGTGATTGGCAACATTCCCAATCTAATACTTAGAGGGTTCCTCTTGGGTTACCAGACTTAGGTCTCTGAATTCCTCGATCAGGATAACCTCGTTAACCATCATTGGGCTCACAAGAATAGCCTAGCAATTCAAATCGTCTGCAACTACGTTTGCTATGCCAGGATTGTAAGATCCATGAAGAATGTTTTGATAAATGCCAAAAAGGTTTTGAACAAGCTTAAATGTGTTGATCAAGTTCAAGCTCAACAAGCAACAACAAACATCAAGTGATGAAGAGAGAACCAACTCATGAAGACTTAGTTTGGTAGTTTTTGTTTTATTGTTTTATCTTTTGCCTCACAAGTCTCTTAGTTTATGAGTTTGGGTAGAGTTATTAGAGGGTAGTGAATCTCTTTTGATTGCATGATTATATCATATTTTGAGTATTCACTTTGCCTAAAATCAATAGGTGGCTTAAAGGTTTGAAAGAAAAGGTTTAGATTTTGAGAAAACAAGTTTTTAAGTGTTTTTTGAACTGACTACTCGATTAGCCACTTTATTACTCGAGTAGAATTGTGCAGTCTTGCGCAAATACTCGATTAAGGGGCTGTTTACTCGATTAGAATTTTGAAGCCTTGCGTAAATACTCAAGTAGTAACTTAATTACTCGAGTAGTGAACAAGTTTTACACTTGTTACTCGAGTAGTAACTTTGTTACTCGAGTAACACGAGCTGTAACTGTTTTTAAATGAGTTTTTCACTTCTCAAAAGCACTTTTAACCATTCCTAACTTTTGGGTATTCTATATAAACCTATTCCTAACCTTTGTGAATCATAATTACAATTACCTATCATTTTCATATCAATTTTACAAAGAATCAAAGCCACTCTATTCTCTCTCACTTTCTCAAGATCAAAGCTTTAACTTTTACATTCTTTGATCAAGAACCTTGAATCTCTCATGTTGATCTTTTCATAGCTTTTGAAAGAGATTCATAGGATTGTTATTTTTTGTTTTCATTTGAGTTGTAATCGTTGCAAGAGGCAAGCTATCTACAACAATTGGAAGTCTTGGTTGTGAATCAAGCAAAGTTATTTGGAAGCCTTGGTGTGACATTTCATCAAGCACTTGGAAGCCTTGTTGTGTTAACAAGCAATTGGAAGTCTTGTAGTGAAGCAAGCAATTGGAAGTCTTGTTGTGGGGTATCGGCAAGCAAGAGAAGAGGTTAGATTAGATATCAATAGGGTTACAAGGCAAGGGTGTGGTATCTCTAGTAGGCTAGCAAGAAGGGAGTCTTGTGAGGCATTTACTTGTAATTTGAGAAACTCTAATTCCTCATAGTGAAGAATCTCTCTTGGTTGAAGAGGGGACTGGAATAGCTTTCAAGTGGATGAAAGTGAACCAGGATAAATCACTGTGTTGTATCTCTAAACTCTCTACTCTTTACAATTCTTGTTATTAATTGTGTTCTTGGTTGAAAACCTAGAAAAGATTGATTTTCATAATTGATTGAATTGAATCTTAATTGTGCAAAATTGATTTGGGGAAAATCATTTTCATAACCTAGGTAATCAATAAGAATATAGGTGTTAATTGTTTCCACTAAATCTCTGGTTATACTTGTGAATTGATTGATTTTCGTATGTGATTGAAAAGTGATTTTTTCAATGTACAGAGGCATTAATCGATTAGTTCATATCATTAATCGATTAAGGCTAAAGAATTTTCAAGAAAATCATTTGTTTTAATCGTTTTGATTTGTTTCTTGCGAAAATCTTTCAAGGTTTATCTAACACCTATTCAACCCCCCTTCTAGGTGTTCTCCTAGTGTTTCCTAGTTGTTTCAACCACCGATTGTAGGTTCTTACAAGGATTATAATGGAGCTCAAAGTCATAATCTTTTAGAAACTCCATCCATCGCCTTTGTCTCACATTCAACTCTTCTTCTTCTTATTGTCATGCAAACTTTCGAACTCCAAACTTGTTCATGAATTACAACCTTCTTATCTTAGTACCTAATGTTTCCTTTGCATCATCCAGCTCAATTCTCTACCTTCTCTAATTGGAGTAGCTCCTTAATTCCAACTTTCGAGTAGTCCATAAATATTATGATTCAATCCTCTTAATTCAATTTTAATGATGAATCAAGGCATTAAGTTATTTCATCCCATTAAATCCTTCCTTAAACTTTACTTAGGTAATTGATATTGAGTTTGGATTGGAGGAAGATGTCTACTAATACCAAAAGTTCCTTCACAAAGAACTTAAATTTTTATTTTAAACTTTCAGCTTCTAACCGGTTACAAGAAACTCTAACCGGTTATGAAGTATAGTTTTAGAAGTAAAACCAAAGAATTTCAAAACCATTTTCCTTACATCATCCAATCCAACTCAAAATAGGATTTAATCATACTCTAATAACTTGATTCCAACTGAATTCATCACTGAAATGATTTAAATCATAGTCTACTCACATTTCCATAATTCTTCTTGGACTAATCATAGTATATTGGGGTATAATCCATCACTACCCCACCATAATTAAACACATCCTATCATTCAATACCATCATTTGATCTTTCCAAGTCAACTTGGTCAGAGGCCATGCGATCTTAGAAAATCCATTACTAATCCAGCAGTAGTATCCAGCCAGCGCAAAGAACTTCTCATTTAACCCTAGTCTGAAGTTGCATACACCAATGAATTCACCTTCGCTGGATCCACCACAATTCCTTCTTTAAAGATCACATGCCCTGCGAGCATAACTTCGCTCAACCAAAACACATCTTTGGTGAGCTTAGCGCACAACTACTCCTCTTTCAGGATTCTTCACACAATCCTGAGATGTTCCTCATGCTCCTCCAGATTCTTAGGATAAACCACAAACGAATCCGACTAAGGGTCCAGTTCTTATAACCCATAAAAGAACAGGTGCATTAGTCAATCCGAACGACATTATTTCCTACTTATAATGTCCGTATCGAGATCAAAAATGCAGTCTTAAGTGTATCCATGTCCCGAATCCTGATTTGGGGTTAATCCCACCTCCAATCAACCTTGCACTTTTCTACGTGTTTCTCTCATTTGACCATTCCCGATGATACCATATCGTAAGGGTAGTAGAGAGAGAATCAGCTTCAAGAATTAACTTGATTCCAAACTCTATCTCTTTGCTCAAGGGTGAACCTAACATCCTTTCTTGAAATCCAGATTTCTTTAACCCCCTATTTCCTTCACTGCTGCCCAGAAGCAGACACACGGGTCCATTGGATTCCAGATTCGAAACTTGGGAATTCCAATACAGAGTTGTTCTATCGTCATTAATCATGATAATTTGATCCTTCGATTCCCAAACCGTGCTTAAGATCAAATGAAATCAAGACACAGGTAGATAGACAAAGTCTAATACCTTAATAGAACGATTCAGACATACCTTGGAAACCACTACAAGAAGATTTGTATGATTCTCTGCTTTGAGATAGCCGATTGGATAAGGCATATAGCAACTTTGATCACTACCCTTATCCGAAAGGAACAAAAGAAAGGATAGCTTTAGAGTTTAACAAACTCAACAAGGTTAATCTTTAAGAAGATCACTGCCCTACACTCGGTCTGAAAAGTTGATTGACTTTAACACGAGTGAGGGTAAACACTCCTCCTCAGAGTCGAGGACTCAACTACAACTCCTTAAAATTTCCTCATCACTGGTTCTATGAAAACATAATAAACCAACACTGTGATTTTGGGTTTTCAACATATCTAAAGAGAAGCATACGACTATCATACTTCTACTTAGACTTCATAGAACACTTCTTAATAGCAGAATAAACTACTTATCTAGAGCCATTTCCCATAACCTTAGCTCTAGTTTGGAAGTATATGAAAGCATACTTCCCAAGACACATTGCAGATATCGATGACCAGCGTATTGGACCACACACCCAAGGACCAAGAGTCAGGACCATTGCTCTGATACCATAAAAGTGTAACATTCCTTGTATATCATCTTACTTTGTAAGAAAAGTAATAAGATCATGAATACTTGGACTTGTTATAGTTGGAAAAAGGTTCTGAAAATAATAATTATCCCTTCCCTTGAAAATTTATTTTCATAACCACTTGATTTGAAATGAGGTTGACTAACCAAAATCAGAGTTTGCGGAAACATAGTAAAGTAATCGTATTGTGCCCAAAATATATCAAGTGTAACAAGTCCATGGATTCCAAATAAATATTATTATGGAACCAAGTTCATATTATGATACTTCTTTCAAAATGTGTATCATATAAATACTATTAAAAATAAAGATGTTATAGAGTTGGTCACTGGTCCCTTGTCCAAACATCCATCTGGTCGGATCCTCGATATCTGCACAACGGGTTCCCAACCCACACTTTTTACACTCTGCCTGCACCTAGGGGACATCTCCCCTTCCTGATTCTTGTGCAAGCTAGATGCACGATCAACACCTAATAAGGGCATGGGGGTTAGCTATACATATTTGCATAATCAAATGAGAATAAAACTAACATCCACAAGTCAACATGTAGCAATTCATGATGCATAACCATATGAGCACACCCGGTTAATCATAATAATTCTTTCAATGCAGGTGGCATGATGCATGATTTCCTTCCACAGCTGAGGACTCTAACAAAGTCCATCTCGGACGTCCATCCAATACACCGTTGTGTTCCCGGAACACTGACATTCGTTCCCAGAACGTAATGTCAAACCATACTTGGATGATAAGCATTCACTCCCAGAGTGTGCATCACGTTCCCAGAACGTGTAGCAAACCATACTTGGATAAATAAGCATCACTCCCAGAGTGTGCATCACGTTCCCAGAACGCATACGTTCCCAGAACGTATAAGAACCAGGTCCCGGACACTGGCCACATATCTATAATGTGTCATCCAGTAGGTTGCTTATCAATGTGTTCCCAGAACACTATTATACGTTCCCAGAACGTATATAACCAGGTCCCAGACACTGGCCACATATCTATAATGTGTCATCAAGTAGGTTACAATTTGGTACTCCCGGAGTACCCTCCTCATATTCCCATAATATGATAAACGTTCCTACCAACCAAACTTCCATTCTATATGAATGCACAATCATCAAGGTTGGTTTTATCTTTAATTCTATTATTATACCAACGTGTTCCCTGAACACTAACATACGTTCCCAGAACGTATCGCAAACCATACTTGGAATATAATCAAGCACCACTCCCAGAGTGTGCATCACGTTCCCAGAACGTGTCAAAGAAACCATGTCCTAGACAATGGCCACATTCCCAGAATGTGTCATCAAGTAGGTTGCATATCAATTAGGTACTCCTAGAGTACAGGGTTATGTTCCCATTAATTCCATTATTATGACTTAGAAAAACACAACTTCTGAATGATACCTTGAGGTACGGCTTTACTCATAAAACTCACTTTTGAATTTAAATTTAACATATGCTCATAGACCTGGATTGAGAGAATATAATCATTGGTATTAGCAACCCTTATTCAAAAACTTAAATTTTATTTTTAAGTTTCAGGTACTAACCGGTTAGAATTACAGACCTGATTATAAAACCATTGATTTTCAAAGAATCTTTTCTTGAAAACTCTACTCAATCCAATCACAAGGCCTTAGCATAACAGAATACCTCAAGTCCAACCATAATATCATTCAAAAGATCTAAGTCATAATCCAATTTCATTTATGCATAATTTCCTCTTGAAATTGTCTCATTACACTAAGGTATTAACTCTTTAATTTCAATCTGAGCCATGACAGTATAATCCACTTCATTTCAGATTGTTTCCAATGAAATTAAGGCCTAGATTTGAGTAGCATCAATAAGACCACAAGACTGATTTTAAAAACTTATTTTCTTTTACAATTTTACAGTGTCTAACCGGTTACAATTATCGAGTAACTGGTTAGATTGTGCAGTCAGCACACTGAAATATGAGGTTTTGCAAACCATTCTTTTCATTACTCAAATCTAACCAATTTCAACATTCAAAAGAGTTCATATACCTTAAGTAAACATGTTTAACCACAGAAACACATTCACCTTGCATGCATTCAATTTAGACACACAAATTGCACATAATTGCACATATTTCACAACTTAATGCATCAATTCACATAATATCCAATTAAGTCATGAAATTGTCATCATAACAGCTTGCATGCATCATATTATGATTGCTCAAAAACAGAAATGAGCTTAAATTGGCCTCCAAGCCATAAAACTAATTCCAACTATGCCCTTAGAGTCTCTTGGTGACTCATCCTATTTACCAACATGTTTTTCCTCATTCTAGCAAATAGTAAGCTTTCCCCTTACCTTAGGTTCGTGCTTGATCCAAAACATTGCAGAGAGAAAGGCTCCAACATAGATCTCCATTAAATCCACTATATGCAGATAGAGTTGGACAGGGTACCAAAACCAGGGAAATTGACATGCAAAACCCAATTAAGAATTGGGGAAAATAGTCAAATTGAGTTGTCTGCAACATGCACTAGAGGTAGGAATAGATTTGAAACCAAAAGGGTTTGTGTGCTTACCAAAATCGAGCTTCAAAGTCAGCTCCAGAAATCAGAAGCTGAGGTTTGACAGCATCAACACCTCAACTTGGCAAGCTTCGTTCTCTTGATTCAGGGACTCTCAACTCACAATCTTTATATCAATACAAAGCCCTTGATGTGAGCTTTGTAACAGTGTATCACTCATGTTCTAACTCTCAGAAATGAAGGAGAATTTCAGAGACGAACTTACAAACCCTAAACAGAGCTTCAACCCTAAATTCAGAGAACCAACCCCAAATCCTTCAGCAATCCAGCCTTTTATAGACGAATTGGAGTAACATGCAAGGCGACACGTCTATCTCCACTCAAGGAAGGAAGGAATCGTGGCAATTTCTGGGTTAAAACGCGTGATTACTCATCAAACGCACTAACCCAGTTTTCTGAGTTCATCGTGTAACCGGTTACACAGCCCTTCTAACCGGTTACATACTGATAAAATTCAAAAATTAATAATTTAATTACTCTTTCTTCAAAAACCTTTTTAATATTGCAATTAGGTCCCAACCCAAGGGCTAATTTACAATATTCACATTTTTGTACAAAATAACCATATAAAAATATATCTCATATTTTTATATCAAAACACATAATGTACAAAAACTAAAACCTTCAAAACTAATATAAATCAATTATAAAATAATTGTTATAATCAATTTCTTGGTTATTTGGGAGACGAAAATTAGGGGTGCAGTGTTACAAAAATTGTTATTTTATTTAATTTTTGTTTCATTTCCAATGCAACTTTCTTAAAATACCTCTATTCTTTTATAAATTTGAGAAAATTAAATACAATCAACTAACCTCCTTAATAAGCGCAAATTTAGTTAGTTTTGCTTATAATTCGAGCCGGAGGGAGTACTTCTTCCGTGTCCTGGATATAGCAACCCTTTTGAAGGTTTTACGTTCATTAAGAAAGTGGAACAATTTAGTTAATTGTATTAGGAATGTGAACTTTTGATATGTATTTTCAAAATTACCCCTATTAAAATTTTTTGGGAATCTAAAAAGTGATAAATAAATAGAGGTGTTTGTGGAAAAAAGTAATTAATGATTATTGAAAATTGGTAAAGGTTGCTATAAATAGGAACAAAATAAAAGTGTCAAAATGATCTCATATTTAGGGAAGGAGGAAGTAGTGATCAATACTACTCCCTCCGTCCCTAAACATAAAGTCTCTTTGGGGGATTTTACATCTATTAAAAAAGTGGAATAATTTAGTTACTAATTGTATTGTAAATGTGAATTTTTGATATGTAATTTCAAAATTACCCATATTAATATTATTGAGAATCTAAAAAGTGTTAAATAAATAGGGGTATTTGTGAAAAAAAGTAATTAATGATCATTAAAAATTGGTATGAACTTTATAAATAAGGACAAAATAAAAGTCTCAAAAGAGTTTTATATTTAGGGACGAATGGAATAATACATTCATTGATGAAACTATACTAGCATGTAGGGGTGTAAGTGGTCCGGTCCGAGACCGCGAGACCGCCCGGACCAGACCGGATCGGACCGAAAAAAGGACCGGACCGTGAGACCGTGATCCAGTCCGGTCTGAAGATTTTTGGACCGTTATGCTGTGGTCCGGTCCACGGTCTCACAATTTTTTGGACCAGAAAGACCGGAAACCGGACCGATAGGTGAAATAAAAAAATAAAAAAAAATAAACCAGGCACAATGAGAAGCCTTGAAGCTTCAGCAGCCCAGCCCAACCCAAATTCCATTCTTCCTCATAGAATAACTGGACACTCTCCCTTGAAGCTTCAAACCCTACCTAAGTTCAAACCCCTCTTCCTCACACAACCCCAGCCGCCGCCGCCGCCGCTGCCCCTCTTTCTGTCGTCACTTGCCGTTCTCCTTCTTCCCGCCGTCACTCGCCACCGTCTCCCTCCTGCGATTCGATCTCCTCGTCTCCCTCCTCTGCGATCGATCTCCTCTTCTCCTTGCTCCTGCGAATCTGCGATCGTCTCTCTCCTTCTCCTCCTGCGATCGAGTCTTTCTCTCTCCCTCTCCTCCTGCGTTCAAGTCGCTCTCTCTCTCCCTGCTGGTTCGTTCTCTCTCTCTCCCTTCGTTCGTTCTCTCTCTCTCTGCTCGTTCCTCACTGTTTCTTCTCCATGCGCCGCCACCACTAGTTCTGCGCCGCCGCCACGGGTTCCTCTTTGCCGCCGTTGCCCAATCTGTTCAATTAGGGTTTTTTGATTTTGCCCCAATCTGTTCAATTGATTTTGCCCCAATCTGTTCAATTAGGGTTTTTTGATTTTGCCCCAATTTGTTCAATTAGGGTTTTTTTGGGTTGAATGAGGATTGGCTACCTTGATTTATTTTAATGGTCTAAATAGACCGGACCGGACCGGACCGATTCGGTCCGGACCGTATCGGTCCGATCCGGTCTGAATGTGTGTTTTGTGAATGAAGACCGGATCGGACTGAACCGTATTAATTTGATCGGTCCGGTCTCCAATGTCCGTCAAAGACCGGACCGGACCGGACCGTTACACCCCTACTAGCATGCCCGATTTAGACATAGTATTTTTTTTATCCTCAAGGCAAAAAAAAATTGAGGTCTTTAGTTCATAAGAACAACTATATATTAAAAAAATCAATAAAAGTATAACATATGTACATCTAATTTCCAAAACAGTAACGATGATACTTCCTCCTCGTTCTTATTTATCTTTTCTATTTCAAATAAAACAAAATATGTAATTTAAGAAATTTAATTATTGTTTAGATTTTCAATATATTAATTATGTTTTTCTCCATTATATCCTTTTTCTTTATATAATTATTAATTTTTTCCACTACGTACGAAAACAAAGATCTATTAAGCAAACCAAGATATATTGAATAGGGGAAAACATAAAAAATAAGTTTATAAAAAAAAAAGATTATTATTACACTCTTGAAATCCTCAAAATGACAGATAAAAAGGAACAAAATTTTTCTAAAAAAAGACAATTAATAAGAAACGGAAGGAGTAACAAATACTAATAATAAAACTAGTTATGAAACAAAATTAATTAAATGTAAAATAATTTAAATTTATCTATTTATAAGTCAATTTAACAAATGAAAAAGACAAATTAAAATATTATGCTTAGACGTGTTAAAAGTTAAGAAACAAAAAATATGTAACCATAATTATTTTTTCCCGACAAGTGAAAATTGTTGAAAATAATAGCATTTCATATATTTTTTTTGTCTGTACTCTTTGGCCAGGACCACAACTGTCCTTAAGAGCACATTTAATACCAAGGAACCCTTGAGACTAATCATGAACGAGGTCGCGTTGCTATGTCTCTCCCAGCGGTGTGTATTAATTAACCGGGAATCGAACCTAAGACTTCTTAGTCTCATACCCCATTCCCAAATTCTCAAGTTGGCAGAATCACACCACTTAAACCAACCACCGTTGGTATAACATTTCATATATGATTGTTAGAATACCAAGTACGGAGTATAAAATAATATTCCCTCCGATTCGAATTATAAGCAAAACTAACTAATTTTACGCTTACTAAGGAGGTTAGTTGATTGTATTTAATTTTCTCAAATTTATAAAAAAAATAGAGGTATTTTAGGAAAGTTGCATTGAGAATGAAACAAAAATTAAATAAGATAACAATTTTCTAGGGATATTTTAAGAAAGTGGCATTAAGAATGAAATAAAATTTAAGAAAGTTGGTTAATTTTGCTTATATGTTAAAACCAAGAGAAATATGTTTGTTTGTTGTTTATATTTCAAGCGGGAAGAAGTAATTAATAATTGCGTATTTTCATTATTAAAGAATAATTTTGGATCACGGTTAAGTAGTTTTCTCCTCCATGTTTCAGGTAAAGTGCGTCTTTTAATTAGATAAAGCAATAGTAGTAGTTAGGAATGGGGGGAGCACGTAACCTGTATAACTGTATTTATAATCTTTTAACCCAGTGAAATCCTTCCCATTATCGGCTTACATTTTAATTAGCCGCATGAGATATCAGTCCATTAAGATATACTCCTTTCGGTTTTATTTATAAGATCCTTTTGAAGTTTTTATTTTGGTCATATTTATAAGATTCCTTTTCAATTTTCAATAGCATTTAATTACTTCTTTTCATTAACATCCCTATAAAGTCAACACTTTTTAGAGTTCCAATAATAATTATAAGGGTGATTTTGAAAAAGTATATCAAATTTTCACATTTCCAATGCCACTAACAAATTTATTCACTTTCCTTGATGGGAGTGAAAACCTCCTAAAGGATCTTATAAATAAGACCGGAGGGAATAATAATAAGCAAATGTAATTAGTAAGTAAATCACTCTTAGCCTATTACAACTTTCACGAGGAATAATGATCTGTCCCATTTTTAATAAATGCTTAAATAAAATTAATTAGTGATAGCTCATAATAAAAAAAAAGGTCTTATTAACAAGTGTCGCATTTGTTAAGGTTACTAGAAGTAGTAAAAAAATCCTAAATTGACATTAATCACTCTCTCGAAAATATCAAAAATTGCATATTTCTATGACAAAATACTACTTTTAGCTTCTTAACAAGTGTCCACTTGTTAACATTTTCTTAAAAAAACTCTTACAAAAATACTACTAGTATTAAATAATGGAAAATGCTAACAAGTGACCTTAAAAAAACAACTATAGATCAAAGTTATTGGAAAATGTGATTTTTTATGTTTTTGAGAGATTATTGAATGTGAACTTATGATTTTTCTTTTTCTATATATAATAACCTAAAACATTTGTTAGTAAGACCTTAAATAATTTATGGACTTGGCTATCATCTTTATTAAGTTCCCTCTCCGTGGGGCATGCATACCGGCTAGTTAGAGGTTATTATCAAGAGTGGGGGTTTGGAAAACAAAAATACGCAACACGTTTCTTCTAATTTAGCTATCCCATAAATATCAATGTCCTACTCAGCTTTTATGTCCATAACAAATTTGGTAAGTTGGATCGATCATCGTGTTTTAAGTGTTTGTTTTGAAAGTGAACTTCGATCCAGGTTGGACAATTGATTTCTCTTCTGCATTTTCAGTTGGTTAACTTGCTTTCTGCGGTCGATTATTTCGAAGCCGCAATGTTAAGCACGCTGTTCATTTCATTCCCCTTTTGGCATTTGCATTTGGTATTTGGGATATATCCCAAAGGGACTAATGAAGGAGACACGAGGACTACAAATTTTTCACCTCATGGTTTTAAATTCGAACCACAATCATAATTATGATTTATTATTTGCCATTTTGGAAGCCTGTGAAAACATATTGAGGTGATATTTGCGGCTGCATTGGTCACAATAACCCTCCCTCAATCTTCGTCGACGCAATAAATCCTAATTGCCCGAGAAATAGTTATGAATGCATAGTGCAGCCCTTTTAGAAATTGTATATGAGGATGATAATAAAACCTATTCACGTGGGTATCCGCTCGATTTCTGTTCCACTCTCAAATCCGTCCTACTATAAAAATTAAATAGTTTTTATTATAATAATAATAATAATATTTAAATGGTGAAGTGAAATTAAAATATTTTGCTAAAATAATGATTTAATTCTTAAGTTTTTAGATATTTTTAAAATTTGACCTTTATTATTATATATTATTGAATTATAATGTATTTTATATATGATTTTTGTTTAATACAATAATAGATAATTTTAAAAAATAATTAAAAATAATTGGATGGGTTATCCTTGGGTTTCCCCGATCTCGACAGGGATGAGTTTGTGTTTCACTTTTTCATACCTGCTATCCTTAAACCTGTACCCGAATCCGCCTCGTTTTTAATGGGTGTGGGGTTGGTAGTGGCGAAACTTGTACTAAATCCGACTCGTTCCCTTTCCTTTTGTATACTCCATCAGTTCCTTATTATCTGTTTTTTTTTTATAAAATTTTTGTTCTTTTTTATTTATTCTTTTGAGAATTGCAAGAGTGCAAAAATTTTATTTTTCATGTTTACTTCTATTAAATAGGTCTTATTTTATTTAAGTAGTGGAGAAAAATTAATAATTATAGAGAGAAAAAGGGTATGATGAAAAAAACACAATTAATATATTGAAAATCTAAAAAATAATTATATTTTTTTTAAAATGAGTGTGCTTTGTGTAAAATAAAATAAATAAATATGAACGAAGAGAGTTATATATATATATATATATATATATATATATATATATATTATTATGAGGAGAATAAGCCAAATTTGAAAATGAGGAGCATAATAATGAGTGCACAACTATATATTTTCTCTTGTTTTTATTATAAGTCACGCTTAACTATCATACAAAGATAAATGAGAGTAGTTACTTTTCTTGAAACTTTGAAAAAGTACTTTAACATTACTCCCTCCCGTCCTATATATAGGACATACTTAACCATATTCCTCGGACCAAGAAAAGTAGTTAGTTTTATGAATTATATGAGAATATATTGTAACATTACAATTTTACCCTCTCAACTTGTCTTGAAAAATTCACACTCATTAATGAACAACAAAAAACACATAAATAGTCAAAGCATTTAATAAGGGCAAAAAAGAGAAAAAGCAATAAATGATGCATAGAAAATACAAAATGTCTTATATATAGGACTAAAGATTGCTTCTAGAATATGTCCTATATATAGAACCGGATGGAGTATAATTTTACTTTCTTAACTTTTATTGCAAATTTCGTAAATGTATTATGTCACATTAATTGACAAAGGGAAAACAATAAATAGAACCACAAAATTCTTTTAGAATGTAACCTATAAATAGGACCGAAGGGAGTATATCCCAAGAGAATATTCCCTGTGACCCTATATAAGACCTTTTCGTGGTTTTTTTTAATCTTATTTATAGGACCCTATTTCAATTTCTAATAGTATTTAATTACTTCTTTTTACAAACATCGTTATTAACTCAACACTTTTTATAGTCCCAATAATAATTATAGTGATAGTTTTAAAAAAGTATATCAAATTTATCCATTTTAACGCAACTAATAAATTTAACTACATTCCTTAATGAAAGTGAAAAATCTCAAATAAATATTACATATAAAACTGGAGAGAGTACATCTATACTATGCCAAGTTGCTAACATTAAAATGCATGACATAGGAGATATATATCAGTCATAGCAAGATACTCCTTCATGCGGAAAAAACTAATCCCAACTTATATTCTTTACTAATTAAATCTATGAGAACCATAACATCAAAACTTATTTGGCGAAAGATAATATCATTATGCATTAACCACATTAACCAAGTGACACAAACCCATATACTACATCCAAACCTCCATTTATTTTTGTCTTTACAAACTTTGAAACTGTTGCAAGAAGGTGGTAATCATATTATTGAAATCAAAGTGAGCATCAGACCATAGCCAAATTAAGGTTGAGCTCCTGTTTAACTGGAAAATGATATCTCGTCGTAAGGACTATGTTTACATGATGAAATTGTAAAGAGTAGATTGCAACAAATTTTCATGATAATCTTGTTTTGCAAGTTTGAATGGCAGTGTTTAAGGCTCAAAGTGAAGTTGAAAGAAAATGCAAAAAATGTAAGAAATAAAAACATCAAATGCAAATTACAGAAAATATAAAGAGCGGGAATGCAAATGGCATAAATGTTTAAGATTTCATTGAATAAAAAGGGAAGTTGCATGATGTTCTCCATCAATCTGCTTGATGAGATGTTTGGGAATTAACCAAATTCTGACCCGGATTACAAGAATGATTCTCCTATTTATAGACAAATTTATAAATAACTACCTATTTAATCTATTGACACATGCATGGATGATTGATATGCCTTTCATTTGAATTTGAAACTTTAAAAATATAATTGGGTGCCCTATCTTTGACATCCAGCTCTAGCATATGATGATCTTCAACACAATCTAAGACGACACCTTTGATTATGCCTTTATTCAAGATCATCGAACTTCCCCTTTTCACATTGTTCCTCTTATTTGACACTTAGCCAATTTTAACTTAAGAGACCATCAGATGGCTTGTTTCGACAATCTTAACCTTCAACATACAATTCTTACTTTGTCTAAGGTTTTCATTTGTCCATTACCTATGTTTATCCATCTAATCCCTTCGTCAAGAAGACTTCCGACACGTTATGTGGTGACTCTCTTTGCCACTTCTGACAAACTAGTGTCGGTTACACACTCCATTTTTCCCCACTACTACACTCACTTTTGTCACTTAGTTGTTTTATAACTATGGCTAAGTTGATATGAAGAATTTATGTGGCTTTTTAAATGGTAAGTCTTACATACTAGCTAGGATTATCATCACCATACGCTTGGCAAGACAAATACAACTTGTATGGCAGTAAGTTCCAACATTTGAAAAGCTTCCTAAATCAAATATTAGAACTTGTAAAAAAAAAGGCTATACATACATTTCCCCTAACAAGGAACGTAAATCCTCATACCTAGACTTCGACTATTAGCTAGGGAAAGGATACATACATTTCCCCTAAAGGATTTTGATTTGATTTTCTTTCCTAAAAGGATTTCATAATCCCACATACCTGGACCCCAAACTATCAATCCAAATATTCTAGATCTATTTGCATTTCCTTTGCCATTGGATTTGTTTTTCCCTTTTTCCCAAAACTCATACCAATACGAAATTTTGTTTGATTGTGAGAACATGAATTTTTTTTACTAATCTAAGGATAGGAATAATCAGCACAAAGGCCGTGCCTTTTATAAAAAGCTTCTACCATGGTTGTTGGGTTTGACATTAATAATGCCATAGGTGAATTTTATCCAATGAAGTAACTCCCTTATATAACGTCATAAGTTTCTTTTGACTTTCCTAGATAACTATGCACATAGACTTTGACATAGCGTCATTATGTGTCAAGTCAGGAACTACCTTTTACTTTGACATAGGTACACATCCGTTAAAGTCACCTTCATATTTTTTCAGATATGAATTCACCCACTTTTAACATTACCTCAATCATCTAAACCACTCATTTTTATCGAATTAAATTTTGGTCTTAACAGTTTCATACGTTGCTAGTAAAAGTGTAGTGGAAGATAAGATGGGCACTTATCTCATCAATAACCATGCAAAAGAGGTATAATAAATCAATGACAATACCTCTAGAGTTCAAATTATCCTTTGTTGGTAAGTGGTCATGAAGTAGTCTATAGACTCTATACTATATATATAAATCCAAATGGGATTAATACATAAGTAAACAGAATTCCCGCCTAATCACATATTAATGACATTGTTACTTTCACACATTTTATTGTTGAGAAATATCAGTGGAATGTAAACAGTCAACTAATAATAGGGCCCAAATCATTTATTTGGCCCATTAACTATGTTCACTCTTTATTCTTTCCCCGAATGTCGTGAGCATTTTCGAGCTCAGTGCATAAACCGGAAAGTCGCTTGCATAAACCGGACAAGATCTTTCTCTCTTTATCTTTCATCTTCTTTCTCTTTTCTATCTTTCTTTCTTATTTTCTTTGTTTATGTCAATACTCTATCTCTTTCTCTTTTTTTCTCTATGTTTCATTTTTTTATGATTCCTCTCTTTATTTTTTATGTTTTTATGTTTTCAGATAATTACAAGATCGGCTCTTCAAAAATCAGAGATCATCCATGTTTAAATTTACGAGGAAGGTGATATTTTGGTTTTGTTTAGACTTCTATGCAAGAATTTGATTTTCCTAATTCCTCTGTTTGATGATTTTTTTTCTGTGATATGTCATATAATTTAGAAAATCAGCTTAACATAAAACAAAAAAAAAACTTAACATATTTTTCCGGACAATATATTGTTGACAGAATAAGAGTAGAAGTTGCAAGATTCTATCCAACTTAACATGAAACAAGAATTTGTATTTTTACTATTGTTACTAATTCATGATCTGCCTTGCTTTTCTGTATGTCTTTTTAACTCATATATATTTGTAGCTATTTCTTGAAAAAAGTTTAGAAGGCCAAGAAAAGCAAAGGACAAGAGTTAGCCACATACGAGGTATGATACTGAATTTGTCCCAAATTATTGAACAAAAACTAAACCAAAAAAAATGAAACAGAAAAAATAGATATAGATCAGGAACGAAAATAAAAAAAATATGAAAAAAAGAGTTGTGCCTTGATCTCCCTTTGATTTGTAATGCATGGAACCAATTTGGGTGGATCGAAGGCGATGGCGGTGAGATCGAGCCACGATGTTGATGGTGAAGACCGAAGGGGCAGTGGGAGGAGCAAATCGGAGCAGATCGAAGCCGGTGGGAGGAGGCGATCGATCAATCGATCGACGGTGGTGTGAGGAGCATATCAAAGGCTGCGGGAGGAGCAGATCGGAGGCGGTGAGGAGATCGATTGAGAAGGAGATGAAGGAGGAGACCGGTGGCGATGAGGAGATCGAAGGGCGGTGGCGGTGAGAAGATCGAAGGGCGTCTGGAGGCAGAGAGGGAAGGGAGAAGGGATGGAGGAGGAGAGAAGGAGATCGGCTGGAGGAGAGAGGGAGGGACGAAGCGGCGAAACGGCGGAGCAAGAAGGATGAAGCGGCGGAGGGTGAGTTGAGTGGGTGAGTTATATTTGTGAGTGAGAGTGGCTTTTGTGCGTAGTAGTGGTAGTGAGTTGTTTTTGTGAGTAGTAGTGAGTGGTCTCAGACTTGATAGGGGAGAAGCTTCTAGAGGAAAAAAATTATGGTTGTTGCAAACTTGCAAGTATTATGTCCATTGTCCAATGAGTTTGTGCATTGATATTATTACCGTTGTTTAATATTGCGAGTGAGTAGTGTTTTTTTTTTATGAATATAATTTTGGTAGGAAAAATATAGTTAGTTAATTGTGGTTTTTTTATTGTAAAATATTAAGAATATGTGGTAGCGTATGAGTTCCAATTTTAAGGACAAAAGTTATTTCATAGATGTGGAGAATACATGTGTTTATCCTTAAAAGTGTAGAAAACGTGTGAAAAATGATAAAATAATATGTAGGATCCATTTAAAGACAAATTTTGTGAACAAAATCTGTGTCTATTGGTGTGGATGCTCTTATCTTGCTATCTATTTGCAATTGTTGTTCTTCCTTTTTTTTCTTTGTTTTATCTCTTTTTAATTAATATTTATTCTTATAGCTTTTCTCTATTAATGGTTGATCTTATTTTTTTCTCTATTATAGCTTTTCTCTATTAATGGTTGATCTTATGTCTCTCATTTTGTATTCCATAATCATTTATCCTTATATAATTGATCAAATTTTACTTGAACATTAAGCTTTGATATCAAGATTGAGAATATCTACTATCTTTTTCAAAATTTAAATTTGCATTCAATATGTTACCACCCTTCAATTAACAAAAACCAACCGTTACCGACCCGTGTTTTTGAACAATTTTAAATTATAATTAAATTAAAAGAAAGTACCTCTATTATCTTAGCAACATTTGAACTTTCCTTCAGACTACTCAAATACGATTATGAGTGTACCTTCAAAGAAATAGGGAAAAAAAAAACAAAATGAATTTAGAACTAGATATTATGCTGAAATTGTATCAGCTTGAATCATATTGTTGCTCTGCTTGAGTAACATAGATGGTAATCAAAATGGTCAATAAGTAACATCCTCAAGTTCAATAGTAAAACTATAAGTCACCCAAAAAGATGTTAACTTTTCATCTTTTTTGAGAGTAGGCAGAAAAAAGCCAATGCTTCATATAATAGCACAAGTAATCACACAACATGCATTTAGATTGTAGAAAAACATGCCTAGAGTAAAAAAAAAAGAATAGAATAAACTTCATCCAAATAATATTTTGTTTCTTTTAATCGATGCAGGGGTACCAATCAACAAGTAATTGCTCATAATTGTCACATATCAGAAATACCTTTGTTTGTTGAGAACTTTGGATGTTTAAACTGAGGGTACTTATCCATGGTAACATCAATTGTACTTATCCATTTCCTATACGAGTTCAGGTACTGTGTATAAACTGAGGGTTGGAAATAACAAGATTTCATTTCTTAGTCTTGCTGTCTGCCTCTCGATTAGTTCTCTTGCATTTATGATATCTATCTGTGAAACGTGTTTTTATTTTTTTAATCTTGCGTTTTTGTTTTTTTAATCTTATTTATGTTTGATTAACGTCAGTTTAGGCTTGCACTTTGAAACATGAAATGCTTACATTTAAGTATTATATTCTCATTCATTTAGAACCCGCTAATATCCTTTCTCTCATATTCGTTTTGCCCCTTTGTTGGTTGTCGTTGCTTGCTTTCTGTTGTTGCTACTTTCATCACTGGTACTTGCTACAATTTCTTACTATTGTAATGCTAATAGAGAAGTCTTGCTAATGCTAATGTCATTAGAGAAGTCTTGCTTGCTGGAATGTTGTCGTTGGTACAATTTCTTGCTACTATAACGCTAATTGAGAAGTTTTGCTAATGCTAATGCTAATAGAGAAGTCTTGCTTGCTAGAATGCTTGAGGTTTATGTACTCTATTGTTAAGAGAACTATCAGCAAGTCATAACGCCTTGGCCTCTGTTTATAATGAATATGCTTTGAAGAGTCAATATGATACAAGCATATTTATCTCTAGGTGATGTAGGGATTACTGGAATTCATTTTCAATTGAACTATACTTTTGTTAATTAAGTCCAGTAAGAGATGTTATGAGTTCAAAGTTATCATTGTTTTGGTGGGACATTAATATGTAAACTGATGAAGGTGAGTCATGTGTGTTTTTGTATTAAGAATAAAACAAAATTTAAATGGAATCACTATTTTCTTAGAAATATTTTAATATTTGTATTGGGAATAGAAAGTTAGTTTTTTTTAAAATATTTGAGACCAAAATATATAAATATAATTTTTCTTAACCCGCTTTTTGATGATTTGAGATACCTGCTCTTCGAAGATGACAATGTATATCTCATAAGTATATACCTGGTCCAATTACAGAGATAAGGAAAAATGTTTGTTCTATAGTTTGGAGTTAAGGACGATTAGATATGCGAAGTGTTTATTTATTATTATTATTTTTTTTGTGTGTTTTTGAATAGACATTACAGGGGATGCACACATGTTTGATATAAGTAATTAGTGGTTTTGAATTTTATTCATGTTTTGGTTTGAATTCAAATGCAAATATTTATAATAAATATAGCAGGTGGGAATTTGCTCCAGTGAAAATGCCATGGTCATTTGAAGGAAAAGAGAGTATATGTTGTGTCTTTTGAGCTTGGAGTTGGTGATTTTGCTATCTTCCCAAAAGGAATGACCATGACTATTGAAATCATTGAACATTTCAAGAAGTACCACAACAAGTGTGGCAGAATTATGTAATAAATGATTAGTGCTAGCTATAAGCTTTGTCAATGACCAAAAGTGTCACTCCAGAATAACATAGCATCAAAATAACAATTCTAGATTATACTCATTGTTTCGGACCGCTTTGTGCGATAAGTAAATGATTAATAGAAGAGATAATGGGTTCGTAAACTTGGTGAAGCTTTAGGCTTTCATTATATTGAAATGAGGTACAGAGAGGTTGATACAAGGAAATGGCTCCCACATTTGTGGTATTTTTTACAGAGGGAGAAGTGTGCGCTTTGGCCTTACACTCTCCTTTATGCTGCTAAGCTTAGGTTTTAGAAGGGGAGCTTCCTTTCCTTTTGTTGTACGCTCTCTGCGTTGTGGCTGTTGTTAGTCGCGGTGTCTTGGGGGATTCTGATCACCCTTGTTCCGCTTCTGATAGCAGTTGTCGGAGGGGTGTGCTTTCTGGCTTTTCCTCCTTTTCTGGACCTTTCTCTTTCTTGATACAGTGAGGAACTTGTCCCCCTCTTCGTTGGCTTATTGCTCTTGTGAGCTTGTAGAGTTGATGGAGTGCGCTCTGATTGCAGCTTCTCCCTCTTCAGCCCTTCTTCTCTCCATATTCCTCATTGATGTTATTCTTGTGTCCTTTCTCTGAGTTTCAGAGAGAAGAACTATGAGTGTTTGTTGTGTTTTTTTTATTATCGCTCTCGTGTATTGCTTCCCCTTTTTCCTGGGCCTCTTCGTGGGGTTCCTCCCTCTCGATCTTTCTCCCTCCGTTGTCCTTTTTTTTCTCTATCTTTTTCCCTCCGTCGTCCCTCCTTCTCCTTTTCTGAAGAAGAAATGTATCTTATTTATAATGGTGTTTTGGACTAGAGGTTGCTGGCTTTTCGCCTTTGTCTGTTGGTTAATGACCCCTTGCATCATGTGTTCAGAGTTTCTTTCCAGTAGCTTTGTCTTCTTTACCATCCTTGGCTTTGACATTGATGATTACAGTAAAGGAGAGGGATGCAAGTCTTACTACCTTTAGCTTTGTCTTGGGTAGCCAAAAGATTCCCTCCTGGCTTCCTCCGCAAGCCGTTGGAGCCTTGGACAGCTACGTCGCCTTTGGCTGGTCACGTGTGCGCCCTCCGTGGGCTTCTACTTCCGGTTCGCCTTCGTTTATCGTGACTTTCTCCTCGAGTTTCCGTGGCACCTGAGACGCTTTGAGACAACACATGACGTTTACCGCCATTAGTACGCCTTATCGAGATGCGTCGCCTTGATGGCCGTCGCCTCGGGGCGTGTGTCGCCTTGGACAATTACTAGAGTTTGCGCGCCTTTTGCCTTATTTTTTGTTTGACAATTCCTGGGCCTTCATATGATTTGGGCCTTGTAATTTGGGCTACCAAATATTGAGGTATCAACAATTGCCCCCTTTGCAGTGAGAGGGGAAGAATTTCCTTCTCGGTGCAAATCCTGTTTTTTGTGTTTTTCTTGCTTGCTTCTTCTTTTCTCAACTTCCTATTCCTCGTTCTTCGCCTTTTTGTTATTTCTTCCGGTATCGCCTTTGATTTTCTGGGGAAGGCGTACAGAAGGGGACGCCTCCGCATAACGGGTGTCTGTTTTGCACTTCCCCTAGTTTATTGGTTGCTTGGCGGTTTCTGCTTTGAATTTTGACATCCAGTGGGGTCTTGTCAACGGGCCCTCCACTGGTGAGTCTTTTCGTTTTTCCTTTCCTCCTATTCTTCTGCTCCGTTCCACGTGTCATCAGGGGGAGAAGGCAAATATCCTTCAGTCTCTAGCACTTGCACGTTTCCCCACGTTCCCTCCTTTATTCATACTTTTCAAAACTTCCTTCAACCTTTCAGTTTTCTTCTTTACTTCCACTTCGTTCTCTCTCTCCTCTGTGTCTGAAACTTCCTTCTCTGAAAGCTTTCTCCGTTACTCCTTTGTTCTTTGCTTTCTTGCTCTCTTCTGTTTGCCCTTCTCTTGCATTTGCTGTCATCATGTCGAAATCAAAGGTCGTCGCTCCTCCTGCGGTTGAAAGCGCTTCCTCAAGCTCTGAGGAGGAGATTCAACTTCCAGGCCCTATTTCCTATTGCTTCATGCAGCAGCTTCCTTTCCCCCGCTCTTATCCTGTTGAACCAGGATATCGCCGCTGGGCCTCGGAGGTGAAGGCGGACTCGCCTTCTGGTCCCGACTCGGGCAATTTCGTTGCTGGCTCGTCTTCCAAGGCCATGGTGGTTTCCGAGGAGACCGCCGAACTCATTTCCTCTCCTTCCTACGATAAGGACCACTGCGCATTGGGCCCTTCGTTGCTTCGCTCCTGTCTTCGTCGTTCGGAGTTCCCTTGGGTAGATGTGAACTTTAATGTTCGTGTAGGAGGTACCAATGGCTGGCAAGAGTGGGTTGATCATGTTTTTGCCACTGATGCTGCTTTCGTGGCTATTCTGGAGAAAGTAGGGATCGCTGCCGCCGTTAAGGCATCGCCTCGGCTTGGTGCTAACCGCAAGCCCAGTGATTTGCTGATGTTGGTGCAACGCTGGTGTTCCTCCACCCACACCTTCTTGACATCATGGGGGGAGTTTACCCCAACACTTGAGGATGTGATTATACTCCTTGGACTACCTTCCTTTGGGGACGGAGACCTTGATGTGGAGAACGTTGACGAACGTTTCTCTGAATTGTCAGTGCAGCTGAAAGCCGCTTCGGCTCTAAGTGCTAAGTATTCTCGGGACCTTTTCAGGCGAAGGCGTGCCTCGTATGCAAAGGGCTCTTCTTCTCAACGGGTGAGGGGTACTGGGAACTTAGTTCCTAGGAGCCGAAGGGTGAATCAACGTTCCTCCCTTAAATACACATTTGCTAGTTGGGTCCGTTATTTCTTTGGTGATTTTCATGATGGTGAATTCCAGGCTGGGCCTGTCACAGATTCGCGCCTCTGCCGTGCCGCCTTTGTTGCTTTCTGGCTTAGTAGGTACGTGTTTCCTGGACCTCCATGGGAGTCTGTAAGCCCATGCATCTTTCTCTTTTCTTGCCTTTTGGCAGAAGGTACACGCCTTCCCCCTTGCTTCGTTTTACTTAGGCGGTTTATACGCTCGCCTAGACCAGGTATCAGTGCAGATGCGCATTTCTCATGGGCGTTTTGCAATCAACTCTTATATTGACTTGACTTTTCTTCAGTATTTCTTGTTTGAGAGTTTTCCTGATTATGGCCCTGTTAAACTTCCCCTTTCCACTGGTGCTGCTGGCTTGGAGCCTCGTTCCTGGTGTTGGACGAGAGGATCTCCAAGAGAACCCTTAGCTTCTCTTATTGACTCAGAGGACAAGTTTTTGTTTCGCCCTTACTCGGACCTCCTGCATCCTCTTTACGGCGAAGAGGCTTTTACCACAAGAAACGACGCCGCCACCCCTTTCGAGGGGGTTTATGATTTGTGGAAATTGATTTTATCAGTTCGTTGCTTGCCTGGTTTCGTCCCTTTGGACAGTATGAGTGCTCACGGCGGAGCTCTTTGGCCTTGTGTCTACCGCCCTGATCGAGTGGCCAGACAGTTTGGGCGTGATCAAGCCCCCTGTGTTCTTGACATTGAGCAGGCCCCGGTGGAAGACTTGGTCAAAGCACTCCTTTTTGGTGCGGCTCCTGAAACTTCTGACATTGCTTGTGTTTATGTTCCTTCCTCCCGCATTGGAGGTGTTTTGCGTTCTTGGCTCACTTCTCATGAGGATATCTTGCAACATCTTCGGGATTTTGAAGCTTCTTCCTCACGTTCTGTTCCTTCTTTGCTGCCTATAGTTCATAATGACCCTTATTTTTGCACTTCCATGAAGAAAGCTACGGGTAAACATCTTGGCTATTTCTGCTTTTCTTTCTTTTCTTGCTTTGCATTTAACTTTTGCTTGGTTCTATTTTCAGCTGAGGGAGTTTCGCCCAGTCGCAGGGTTGCTGCGTCTCCCTCTGTTGCCCCCAGGCGAAGCAAAAGGAAGACTCCCTCGCAAGGTCCCTCCGTTTCTAGATCTCCTGCTCAAGGCGGTAGTAGTGGCGCCGCCAAATCTTGCAAGAAGAGGAAGGCAGTTGCTGCTGTTCCTACTCGCCGGTCCAGCCGTTTGCGCACTTCCGGTATCCGTATTGCTCCTTCTTCTCCGGTTCATGTAGATTTGGTCCAAGATGAAATTAATGAGACCAATTCAGATGATTCCCTTTTGTCTCATCATGACTCCACCGAAAGCGACGGCGTTGGAGGACATTCTCCAGGTTTCATTTCTTGCTTTCGCTTTTCTCCAGTCTTTTCACTTCGTTTTGCTTGGGCAGTTTTCGTAATATCATCGATTCTTTCTCTTTTTTTTGAGTGCAGGTGGTCATTCATCGGCGTCGCCCTCATCCCAGTTCCCTGAGAACGTTCCTGTTGTTCCACCTGTTTCCGATCATGAAGATTTCATGGACCTCTTTTATCAGCCTTCAGCTGGTGAGGGCGTTGCCTCTTCTGATTTTGCTGCCAGTGATGATTTTGACTTGACATCCCCTGTTGGCACTCCAAGGAGTGTTCCTGTTTCTCCCAAGGGTGTGCCTTTGAAGGCCCCTTCAGGTACTGCAGCCGCTGACATCATTTATGAGCTTGTTTCAGATGTTCCAAGACCTGGGAACATGTTTGGTGGGGTGGGTGCTGAAGTTGATGCCCCTGCCCCTTCAGAGAGCCAAATTGCTATTGTTTCTGAGGCCCCAACTGGAGAGCGTCTTGCCCCCTAGAAGCAATGTAGATCTTGTTTCTTTAGCTGATAAGGGTAAGGCTCCTGCCGCGAGGGCAAGTCACGCCTCCGCTTCTCCAGGGTCTTCTTTAGTTTGTAAGTGTTTCTTTCTTCACCTGACTCAAGTTGGGTTTTTTCTTCCTTCGTGTTCTTGTCTCATTATTTCTGCATGTGTTGCTATGTGCTTTTGCAGCTCCATTTTCTGCAGGTGATCAGGCCTTGATTGACTCGTTCCTACGTGTTCACACTTCTTTGATACCTCCTCCAGCTTCGCTTCCCCGCCTCTTCCGAGAGTCCGGTTCTCAAACTCTGTTGCAGATGTTACGTTTGGTCCGCTCAGTTGACATAGATGACTTGCCATGGGAGGACAAGGCTGAGGTTCTGGACTGTCTGTACACGCTTCGATTCCAACATTATTCTGGTTCTTGGCTTGAGAATGCCATTGCTGGCTTCGAAAGTTTGCGCCCTCCATTTGATGACGCTAAGTTGGCCGATGCTGAGCGTGCTTTGCAAGAGCGCCGTGCCCCTTTAGTGTCTCGCATCAAAGAACTTTCCTCTCAACTTGATCAAGCGACTACTGAGTTGGAGGCTCTTGACCAGGAGATTAACGATTTGGCTAACACGAAGTATTCTTATGAGGAAGTTTGCAGGGTCACTTCTTTGAATTCTCTCTTCTTTATGTAGGCACTATTTCGCCACTTGTGCTGCTACTTTGACATCCTGCTTTTCAGACTATGGTTTTGGTTGCCACTTTCTTTTGGCTTCGTAGTTTGTGTGACTTTGCTCGAATTTAGCCTCTGTTACTTTATTGCCTTCGAACTTGTACCTTGGGATTTATGATGCCTTTTGTAAGCTTGGATTCTACTTTGCATGTTTGTTGCTACGTTGACAATTTTTATGCATGTCTTGTCTTTGTCTTTTCATTTTTTTTGTTTGTTGTTGTTTGCCTTGCGCCTGGGATTTGCATTTGGATTGTGCATTTTTGCTCTTGTGCGTTTTGTCAACCTTGTCGCTTTGGCGATTGTGGCTTGAACTTCTTAGCTTCATAGCTGCTTGTGTTTGCTTCTGTTCCTGTATGCTCTTCTTTTCTTCAAGCATTTTGATAGCACACATCTCTTCTTTTTCTTCTTTTCTTCTTCTTACAAGGGCCCTTATGTTTTTGGTGCCCAAGGAAGGTTTTCTTTCCTTCCTCCCCTCTCCACTTTTTTTTTGGAGCGTGCTTTGGGCGCTACAAACTTGTTGCAGATTTTAATGGCCCCTCATGTCATTGGTGCCAAGATTTTTCTCAGGGTGCACGTTGGGCACGCTCTCTTTTTTTTTATCTCTTTTTTTTTTGTGTTTTGTTTTTTTTTAAAACAATGGTCCCTCATGTCATTGGTGCCAAGATTTTTCAGGGTGCACGTTGGGCACGCTCCACAGATTTTGTCGCTTTGGACCTTTCCTTTCAATTGTCGCTTCGGACTTTTCAGTTTGCCGCTTTGGGACTTTTCTTTTCAGTTTGTCACTTTGGACTTTTGCCGCTTTGGGCTTTTCTTTTTTGTCACTTTGGACTTTTTCCGCTTTGGGCTTTTCTTTCCGGTTTGTCACTTTGGACTTTTGCCGCTTTGGGCCTTTCTTTTTGTCGCTTTGGACTTTTGCCACTTTGGGCTTTATAAACTAACGGATCGCCTTGGATCTTGCGTTAGCCAACCTCTTTTACAAATTTTTCCGCCCGCGTTTAAGACTAGCGCCCTTGTTTCCCGGGACCTTTTCTAGTCTCGCGATATGGCGTACTTCGCCCGCGTCTGTCCCGGAAATTTTTCAGGAGGTCTATCCGGGTACCGCGATAAGGCGCTTGTGCCCGCGGTACGGTTCAACACTATTTTTTTTCTTTTTTCTTCTTCTCTTCCTTTTCCTCTCTCTTTTTTTTTTGTAGTGTTGAACCTCGCGTTCTGGCATTATCGACCTTGTTTGAGGGTGTTTGCTACAGTGATACTTCATGTCATCAGTATCATTTGAGCTCTTTCCGGGGACACCTCATGTCATCAGTGTCGCTTCGAGCTTTAGTATTGGCACCTCTTGTCATAGGTACTGCCTTGCTTCTGATTGATTGCTTAACTCTGACTGCTTGTGCTTCATAACACCTCTTGTCATGGGTGCTACTTTTTAGTTCTTCTTGCAATTATCAGTGTGGAAATGCTTGGATTTCTTGATTGGCTTCGTGCTCATGCTCGCTTTCGCATGATATGCTTTGACGCATGGATGAGCTCAGATGTGCCTTACTTCAGAGGCTTATAGATTTCTTGGTTTCTCTTGCGTCAGGGTGTTTTGGCTTGCTTATGCGAGCAAACTGGGATGAACTCAAGATTTTAGCTTAGCTCGCCTTGGTTATGTTGTGTTTGGAGCAGTTTTGGGTTAGACACTTGTACGCTTTTGGCTTGCTTTCGTCTTGCACTTTGCTGTTGCATATGATTTTATGCTTCAATGTTCAAGTATGCCTTTGAGTAACATACTCTCCGGATTTCATACTCGTACTGGTCATCACAAAGCCTGCATTTGCCCTCGTGCGGCATGTACGCCTTTTCATGCACGCCTTGCAATTGTGATCACGGCTGCCTTTAAAGTTTGCTTTTGACTGCTGGCTGGCTTTTGCTTGGAAATGTCTTCTGCTTCATCCTCATTTACTCTTGGGTTTAGTTGTGTCAGCCTTTGCACATGTGCTTACTCTTGCTTTTCAATTACCTTCCTTGCACACTTTTGCTTCGAAGTCGCCTTCGTCTTTCTGGTTTGAATTCATCGTCAGTTTTTTTTTTCAGCTTTGGATACAACTTGCTTTTAGATTTTTTTTTCGGCTTGACACTAGCAACGTTCTGTTTTTGGTTTACTTCAGGATCTCTGGCTTCATCACTGTTTATTTTCTCTTGACGTGCCTTGGGTTTTATCTTTGCAGCTTCACATGAGGCTTTCTGATTCAACTTTGCTTTTCTCGCCTTTTCTTGTCAGTTAGGTTGTACCAAATGCACGTTCACATGCGTCTCGCCGCCATGACTCCATGTTCGTCTTCTGGCTCTGGATTTCATGCGTCTTACTATCTTGCTCAGGGTTCACCCATTTTTGTGAACTCTTTTCTCATTGCTTGATTTTCACCGATCTTTTCTACTCGTACGTCGCGTTTCTTTTCCCGGTACTTTGCTCTTGTTTCATCACATGCCTTCTGATACTTTACTTTGATCGCCTTGCCTTCATGGGGCGAGATGCGGAGTTTTTTTTGGTGAAAGCGTACCAAAGGACTTCTCAGATTTTAGAAGGTGGTTGGTTCTTATTCCTACATAAACAGTTTTCATTTTCGGATATTTTCATGCTACGCATGTCCGTTTTATTAGTTGTATCTAGTAAATCATGTATAAAATCAATCATGCGTCGTTATGTAACATTATCAAGGTCATGTTTTCATACAACGCTTTCCCAAAGCGCACCTTCTCAACATTTAAATCATATAGCTTATAACAGAAAACATTGCTCTCGCATGATGGAACTTATGAAAAACAGTTTTCTTTACATCATGCCTTGGTTGAGCCAAGAAAAATTAACAAGATCATGGCAAGAATGACCAGTATGATACACTAATTTTAGTTCTACAGCAAACATTCAAATGCATAGAGTTGTCTAGTTATTGTTTTTTTCTAGTCAGGCATTTGATACATATCAGGGCGGCAACATTCATGATTGTGACCATACACATGTAATTTTCAACCGTGACACACATAGCCACATATCATATCATGTCTTGTCAGAACAATGTTATTCTAGACAGAGTAAAAATAAATCGTTCTTATCGGGATATTCTTAGACATGAAACTAACTACGTAGAGCATGATGTCATGTAAAAGCGATACTGCCAAAAGCATGTTAAGACATAGATGCAAAAAAGGTGAGCATACAGCAACCCTATTTCCTTAACTAACATACAGCAACCGATACGTGATTGGATACATTTTTCATGTCATCATGATTCATATCTATTATAATCAATTTCATGAAAAGACTTGCTAGCATATGAATGATAAATTAGACTGAGTCAAAGATTGTGTGTACTTAGCTCATAGTGCAGACAACATGAAGCATTTTTCCACGTAAGCTCTCTGATTGCGCATTTTGCTCCTGAGTTTCTACTTTCTTGCATAGCGCCTTCGTCCGTAAGGGCGTACTTTTGCCCTTTCGGTTGTGTAACCGCCTTCTGAAAAGCTAAGTAGAGCGAACGTTGTCGCCTTCTGAAGCGTCGCCTTTGAAGCGTCGCCTTTCTGGACGATTGGGCTGACAAAGATCTAGGCCGCCTCTTGGACGAGTCTCGTCGCCCTCTGGAAAGTTTGTACCAGAGCAAACCTGGCCGCCTTCTGGGGAAATCGCTCTCTGAGGGGAGCCTTCCAAGGAGCTCACCTCTTGGGGAGCAGGCCGCCCTTCGAGAGGGTCGCCCTTGGGTTGAAAGACAATCCCTTTGCTGAGACGCCTATTCCGTTGGAGACTGTTGATGTCAGTGGAGCGCCTTCAGGAGCTATATTTTAAGTGGCGCTTCTAGGAGCATTTCCTTCAAAGTTGGAAGCCGTAGCTTCGCCGATTGGATCTGAAGATCAGCCTTCCAGGATCCGCTCCCGTCCTTCGGCTTGCAGGACTGGGTGTCGGGTCTTAGACGGCAACTGCGGGTATCGCCTCCAGAGCGCCATTTCCCACATGCGCTTGTTACACCACGTAAATCCCATTTCTTTCAAGGTTTGGAAGCCATAGCTTCCCCAGTGGAGTCGCCAATTGTTTCGGACCGCTTTGTGCGATAAGTAAATGATTAATAGAAGAGATAATGGGTTCGTAAACTTGGTGAAGCTTTAGGCTTTCATTATATTGAAATGAGGTACAGAGAGGTTGATACAAGGAAATGGCTCCCACATTTGTGGTATTTTTTACAGAGGGAGAAGTGTGCGCTTTGGGCTTACACTCTCCTTTATGCTGCTAAGCTTAGGTTTTAGAAGGGGAGCTTCCTTTCCTTTTGTTGTACGCTCTCTGCGTTGTGGCTGTTGTTAGTCGCGGTGTCTTGGGGGATTCTGATCACCCTTGTTCCGCTTCTGATAGCAGTTGTCGGAGGGGTGTGCTTTCTGGCTTTTCCTCCTTTTCTGGACCTTTCTCTTTCTTGATACAGTGAGGAACTTGTCCCCCTCTTCGTTGGCTTATTGCTCTTGTGAGCTTGTAGAGTTGATGGAGTGCGCTCTGATTGCAGCTTCTCCCTCTTCAGCCCTTCTTCTCTCCATATTCCTCATTGATGTTATTCTTGTGTCCTTTCTTTGAGTTTCAGAGAGAAGAACTATGAGTGTTTGTTGTGTTTTTTTTATTATCGCTCTCGTGTATTGCTTCCCCTTCTTCCTGGGCCTCTTCGTGGGGTTCCTCCCTCTCGATCTTTCTCCCTCTGTTGTCCTTTTTTTTCTCTATCTTTTTCCCTCCGTCGTCCCTCCTCCTCCTTTTCTGAAGAAGAAATGTATCTTATTTATAATGGTGTTTTGGACTAGAGGTTGCTGGCTTTTCGCCTTTGTCTGTTGGTTAATGACCCCTTGCATCATGTGTTCAGAGTTTCTTTCCAGTAGCTTTGTCTTCTTTACCATTCTTGGCTTTGACATTGATGATTACAATAAAGGAGAGGGATGCAAGTCTTACTACCTTTAGCTTTGTCTTGGGTAGCCAAAAGATTCCCTCCTGGCTTCCTCCGCAAGCCGTTGGAGCCTTGGACAGCTACGTCGCCTTTGGCTGGTCACGTGTGCGCCCTCCGTGGGCTTCTACTTCCGGTTCGCCTTCGTTTATCGTGACTTTCTCCTCGAGTTTCCGTGGCACCTGAGACGCTTTGAGACGACACATGACGTTTACCGCCATCAGTACGCTCTACTCCTTCTTCCGGGCGCCTTATCGAGATGCGTCGCCTTGATGGCCGTCGCCTCGGGGCGTGTGTCGCCTTGGACAATTACTGGAGTTTGCGCGCCTTTTGCCTTATTTTTTGTTTGACAATTCCTGGGCCTTCATATGATTTGGGCCTTGTAATTTGGGCTACCAAATATTGAGGTATCAACACTCATTTTTTAAATTAGTAAGTTATTATTTTCAAAATTTTACTTTTATGATGATGATATTTTGCTTCTACATTATGATTCTTATTGTTTTTATGTACTTTATTCAACTTAGATAGTTTAATATTTTATAGTAAAGTATATTTAAACCATGTTCCTAATTGCTGGTGGAAGAGTAAATTAAAACTATTAAGAATATATTAAAACTAATATTATTTGCAACTTAGTAAAAAAACTTATTGCTTTCGTATTTCCCCCGTGCATTGCACGAGCTTGAGATGCACGGGTTTGAGACCTACAAATAATAATAGACACATCATTTTCTAATTTACTTCGGAGAAAGGTCAATAATTTTTATGACTTTTTTGTAAATTATTTCTTCCGTTCAACAATAACGTGATAAAATTTTTACTTTCTACTATATATCAATATCTATACAAGTTCACTTATTCATTCTTTACTATACAATTTCTTCTATATACTATATAAATATAAATATAATATATTATTGATTAAAGCATTGTATTGAAAATTTAAATTTGAAAAATGTGATTTTATCATTTAATCGTGGGCTACCGTATTCCACCTGTGCAATGCTTACTAGTTTCTAGTTAAAAGCACAACAACTTTAGATAGAGCTTTTACCTGTCAAAGTATTTTAAAGATGTCCTACTTGAGCAGAATTTGTTGTCAATACATTGTGAAAAAGAGCCAACTATTTGTACATAGAGGCGTATGCTAAAGTCCAAGTCACATCAATTATGCTCCGCCATACTCATCAGGTTTGCCTTCATCAAGAGAAATATGCCCACCAACAATGTTCTTAATTTATCAAAATCAAGCAAAAATAGGTCCCTTTAATCCATGCATGAGTTCATGACCCCTTTGTCCAAAGAAATACTCCCTCCGTCGTGATTTAATACAAGATCTTTTTGTGAATTTTCTTTTTTTTTTCCTTATTTACAAGATCTTTTTTTTAACAGCTTATTTACAAGATCTTATTTCAATTTTTAATGATATTTAATTATTTTTTTTCACAAACAACCACATTTATTCAATACTGTTTAAAGTTTTAATAATAATTATAGGGATAACTATGAAAAATATATCAAATATTTATATTTCCAATATCACTAACAATACTATCTAACTTTCTTAATGAAGATGAATTCTCCCAAAATTTTCTTATATTAAGGGATGAAGAGAGTAGCATATAACATGGGATAAGGCTCCTTAAAAGATTAACCAAATATCCTCCCAAAAAAGAATTTTGTCTCCACAACAAACCCTTTTAACAATCACTTTTGAAACCAATCTTCGCCAAAAGCATCCTTTCCCAAATTACACATCTTTTCATCATATATATCTGTAGATTCACATTGCAGAATCAAAGAGTTTTTGATGATGTCAAATAAACAGACTCGGCTTGTGCTTAGCGTTAGACAAGTCAGACTTATCAGCGCAAGCGTTCAGCTAAAGGTACAAGCTCTGCAGAGGCTCGGAATCTTTGTTTTGCGTATGCGTTCCGCCAAAGGCAGAGGCTCGGAAGAAGCTCGGAAAACTAGGGTTCTTCGCTACCTGCATCACGTCAGCTTTTGTAGCTCAAGCTCGGCTTTGACTCGGCCTGTGATCAAGGCCAAAGTTCATCCAAGTTTGCAAGCTCGGTTCTTCATTTCAAGGCAGTAAGCTCGGATGATGATTTGCTCGGTATTCGCTCGGATTAAGCTCGAAATAGCCACAACATCTGATAGAGTAAATAAGCTCGGGTTGATCGTTCTAAACTTGACTATTTGCCAACGCTCAGAGCAAGCTCAGAAACACCAAGCTCGATCAAAGCCTAAAGCTCGACAATCTCTGTTTATCGTCTTCAACAATGCATCGTCTTCAACCTTCAGACTCTACTCAGCTGTTCTGTACTTTTTATTTCTGTTGAGTCTGGGTAGAAGTCCTAGGTTTAGCTCCTATGCTCTGACAAGTTTGAAATTCAAAATGAGTTAAACCAAAGGTTGGTGAACTATCACCATCACTGCTCTGCTGTCTAAATGTTACCGTTGGAAACCCCATCTCCGTTCAGCTCTCTTTCTCTCTTTCTCTGCAGAAAAGAGGAGACTATAAAAGAGGGGGGTCTTCAACGTTAACATTAGATTGATTTTTTTTTACAACCATTTTTTTCTCAGAACCACAAACTTTCATTTTTACTTTAAAACAGAGCAGAAATCAAAAACTCACAGAGAAGAAGAACATTCGATTTTCATACGAACTCAGAGACTTAAATCTTTCAAATCTTAACTCTAAGTTCGAATCAGTTCTTCTCTGTGAAATCCTTTTAGAATTGACTCACTCTTGTTATTCGATCTTTCATCATATTCGAAGAGTGTTTCGAATTGGAGCCATACACTTTCATCATCTTCTTCGTTGTATTTGCTGTTGTGAGAAGCTGGTCCCTGATCGAGAAAGCTTCGATTTGAAAAGGTTCCAAAGAGGTTCTTTGGTCGTCGATTTGTTGTGGGTAGTTTGTCACGAGTTTGGTACACTCGTTTGACTGGTTAGGTCTAGAGGGGTAGGCTCTTGTAAATCCCTTGTAACCCAGAAAATCGATTTTTAGTGAAAGCTCTCTGAAAGATTTTCAGAGGGGACTGGACTAGCTCTCAGGGTGAGAGTGAACCAGGACAAATCTCTGGTGTTCTTTCTTTTCTGCTTATCTGTTGCTGCCGAGTATATCGTTAATTCCGCTAATTTTCATTTATCTAAGTTTGAACTGTTGTTTCTCTTAGCTCGGCCCTTTGAGTGTTGTTCTCTGAACTTAAGTCAAAAACCAGCTCTACCTTAAAGCAGCTCAGTTAACTGATTAACCATTTTGTTTATCTGATTGGTTAATCATTTAACCTTGTCTGCTCGGAAAGAAGCTCGCGTTATCTTTTAAAACTGAACAACATCAGGTTAATTTTCAATAAATCGAAAAATTGTCATATTAGCTTCAATCTCCTATTCACCCCCCCTCTACTCGATTGTTAGGCCTCTTGTTGGTTTCCTACAATATTTTTTTTTTTTTTGGAGATAAGCATCATCAAATGAACTATATTTACATTTCAAAACCTTACGGCAAAGGCTATTCTCATTTAACAACAAAAAACAACACCATTATTTAAGTAATAAGAATAAATCAAAGGTGTCTAGATTTTCAATTCTTACAAAATACATAAATTTCACACAATTATTAAAAAAAGAAAAGTAGTCTGCACCAATCTTTCAAGAAAGGACATGCGTCATCAACCTCTTCCTAAAACGGTCTCGAACAAAAGATTCAACAACCTTAAATTTCAAGACAACACGATATTTTTCTATTGTCAAAGCTACCATTCCATGGGAAATTCCTTTGAATCCCAATCAAAATCTTTAAGATCTGCTTAAGAATCTTAAAAAAGGGCATAAAATAAATAGGCAAGTTAGATTGGATTTTATTTTAGCTTGCGTGACGCTCCAAGTTGCAAAACTTTGTGATTTATATATTGTAGTTACGTCAAAATATTTGGTAATTTGAGGGTCTATTATTATTATTATTTTTTTTTTAAAAAAAAAAACATAACAATTAAGCAAGTGCATACATATTATGTACATAGCAGCGGTAAAAGTTTATGTTAAAACAATGGCAATTCGATTCTAAAATCGGAACATCACAATGCAACAATTCCTCAACAATAAGTGAATTTAAAAAAAAAAAGTTTAATAAGAATCAACAATTTCATATTATTATAGGCAATCAAGGAAAATAAATTAATGAAATCATTTCCACTAACATTTATAAAACTACTTTAACTCGGAATCACATGTAAACTTTGGACATTTAATTTATAATAACTAGGCATGCAAATTTCTGCACGGGACGGAGTAATTTGGCGAATGAGGTTATTTACAATAGTTTAAAATATATTTCATACACTTGAATTTGACACCTAATACTAACATTAATGAAAATTTTAGCTATTTACTGTTACATTGCTTTTTTCGACACCTGCTAGGTTTAAAATGAATTAATTATTATTAAAAAATTGAGTAATTAATTAAATAAATATGATGTAAATCAAGTTGAGCATAAATGTTAAAAACGAATTCAACAAATAAGATTATCCTGTCCGCGTAAGACAGCCCAGTTGGTGGCTGCAGAGACACTTAGGATTTTCCCATCCCTCAGGTCATGGGTTCTAGTCCCAGACCTCCCATGTAAACAAAAAAAAAAAAAAACAAATAAGATTATCCAAACCAAGAGTTAACAAATTCAACAAATAATTTTATGTATGAATTGACTAATGAAATTATTTTTCTAAAAATTCAAGCCACATGAGTGAATTGAGGATGGTAAATCCAAATACATGACCTTAAAATTTATAGTATAAAGATCAAAATATTTAATTATTATATAGCTAATTTTGTGTGTGCAGTCTCTCTCTCTCTCTCTCTCTCTATATATATATATATATATATATATATATATATATGAAATCATAATTAGTTAGATTATGAGCCTGTGCAGATGATATATATCCATCCTCTGATCCTCATGAGAAATGAGACATGTTATCCTTAATTAGGAAGGTGGATATTATTGTGGCTGGTTGAAATATAACTAACTCAAGTTAGATCTCCTTACTAATATACTCATGAGAAATGATATCCACCTTCCAATTTTTTTCCATAGATTATGAGCCCGTGATTATAATTGTTTAGTCTTTTCGTGTTTATATACAGACTCAGAACAATTTTGTAAACCTCAATTTAACTAAAACTTATCACTTCACTTCCTTCTTAATATGAGAATATCATTGCCTTTTTGGTCATAGGCATGACATTGTATTTGTAAAGCATTGACATTTTGTTTGTGAAGCACTTGACGCATAAGAAGTAGCTGATTGAACAGTGATACCAAAAGTATTTATATCTACATGGGTTGCTTGAAATTGGTCTCCAAAAGCATGTCTTACGATGCATTTTGGCTTTGTAATGCCTAAACAATAGTTAGATAGTAATTAACACTTTCTATCATTAATTCATTTTGCATGCATAAAATAAGCAAAACTAAAGATATAATTGATCTTTGATAGCGGGCTGGAGCGGAAAGAGGGTAGTATGGGCTCTAAGCCCAAACGTAGAGCTGGAGCACCCTCTTGGTGGTGAAATTGTTTGAGTCCCAAATTTGAACCCCACATTTTATCCAAAAACCCCATTTTTAATATGAAAAGTTAAAAATGTCCTTTATTAAAAAATTGCTGGATTATTAATCCCAAAAATTATCCCCAAACCCCATTACCTATTTTTATTTTTTTCATCTAATCCTAAAGCCCACAACCGCCACCGCCACCGCCACCAAATTGACAAAAAAAAAACTAAAAACTGAAAAATACGAACAAGCATAATCACTACAACAAAAAGTAGAATAAGTAGGACATATATTTAGTAGCGTTTCTCGAATAAATGCTATAAATGGTTGTTCTTAGATTTTACGTAGCGCTTAATTTAATAAATGCTACATAATGTGAAAACTTTTATAGCATTTTTACATAAAAGTGCTACTAATAAGTTATCATAAAATAAAAAAAAAAGTTTTTTTTTAAAAATTTGTAGCGTTTTTACTGATAAGCGCTACTGATTGTCATACAATTTGTAGTGCTTATTACATAATCGCTACTCATTATTACATTAATCCGTAACATTTCTTTAATAAGTGCTACTAATAAATTATCCTATGATTTTTAAGAAGTTTTTTTTAATTCGTAGCAATTATCTATAGCACTTATCAAATAAGCACTACTAATTCTAAAAAATTTTAATTAAATAGTATAATAAATTTTAGATATATGTACCGCTTATCACATGAACACTACTAATCTTATAAAATTGAATTCCCTGCAAAAAGATAAAATAGAAACCAACTCTCTATCTTAATCCCTATTTTCTTTCCCACTCTTAGAAACCACCAAATTGAAACCTCGCGTACGCGTGTATTGTTGCCCCTGCTACCCCCTGCTACGATTGACGCTGAAACCACCGCTGCTACGATCGGCGCTGCTCCTGCTCCCTGCTAGTGCCCCACGCAACCCAGGAACACTGCTGCGATCGTCGTTGCCCCTGCTTCCCGCTGTTGCCGCCGCTGCTGCCCCTACTCCCTATAACACCTCAAATTTTTAGTCCCTGATTAATGGAAATTTAATTATAAAGTTTATTTATAATTAATTTCTTTTATTTTTAATTTTGAATTAATTATGGGTTTTGGTGTGAGCATTTGAATAGTATGAATGCATGAAAAATAATTTGATTATTATTATTATAAGGTTATTGCATAATAGTCCTTGTTTTAGGAGCTAGAGGTAATATTAGAAAGGCTTTGGAGGGAAAAGAAATAAAATTTTATTTTTTCAAAAATTGGCCAAAAGGCTCGAGTGTTCTGGACAGAAATGCACGAGTTAGTGTGTTTGATGAGTCATCAACTCGAATAACCCACGAGTTGACACGAAACCCACTCAGCAACGCGTTCCCGGTGTCGTGTCGACATGCATGATCAACCAGCTCGTCTATATAAGCGTGATTGTTGATCGAATTTGCCTCATTTTGGCTAAGTTGGTCTAAAAACGAAGTTAGCTAGGGTTCTTGATTTTGTTGTCTCTGTTCTTGTTCGATTTTGAGTGTTGATCTGAGAATTATACACCATTGTAAAGCTCACATCTCGAGCTTTACAAAGACACAAGAATCGTGAGTTGAGGTTGAGTGTGCGTGGAGTCGTGATCTTGCAAAGTGAGGGCTCTTTTCTGTCAAAGTGCAGTTCCTGAACCTTGGAGTTGACTTTGGAGCTCGATTTCGGTAAGCATAAGCACCCTCATAACATCAAACTTGTCCCTATCTCTAGTTCATGTTGCAGAGAACAAAATCTAACCATTTTCCCCAATTTTTATGCATGATTCGAATGTCAATTAATGTGGTTTTGAACCCCTGCTGAAACTGTCATGCATGTTCGGGTCTGAAGTGGTTAGAGCTTTTGGCTGCTTTTCTCTGTGGAGATTTCATTCAAACACGACCTAGAGGTAAGGGGGAAGCTATACATTCACTTGAATAAGATTAACATGCCGTGTTTTAATTAGAGATTCAACATGAGACTCTAAGGGCATAGATTGAAATATGATTATGGCATGGAGGCCTCTCTGAGCTTAAATTTTGATTTGAGCAAGTTTACTATGTTGCACGTGTACTGTATTGTCACTATTTTCATGGCAAATGTGAGTAGAATTGATTTTGGTACTTTAAGTTGCATAAAATGTGGTTTTTATGCATAATTGATGTTTGGATTTGATTCTCTGTGATTTGATGTAATATCAATATCGGAGCATGTTTAAAATGTGTAAACAAAGTTCTGTTGATCATTGATTTAAGTTGAAATTGGTTAGAATTGAAAATGGCATGTTAAAACCCAAATTTAAGTGTGTTTACTGCCAGCAATACTCGAGTGTTTGAAATAATACTCGAGTATTGTCTGATACACCAGTGCATCTGCTTTCATCAATACTCACGTATTTGATGCAATACTCGAGTATTGACTGATGCAACATTTTAACTTTTGAGATGAAACATTCGAGTATTACATGAACTACTCAAGTATTCTGGGCTGATGAATTACTCGAGTATTTGATGAACTACTCGAGTATTCTGGGCAGTCTGATGCACAATTTCAGGAAATGGATGAACTACTCGAGTATCTGAAGTTAATACTCGAGTATTTTTATTAAATGCTAAAAAAAATAATACCATTTCTAATCTAACCATTTTTATTTAAATCTAATGACACGTAAGGGAATGATAGGACGCTCCACTTGATGAATTTTATTATCAAATATGTTGTGTCGGGAAATCGAAATATTTCATTAATGTGATTAATGCATGTTGCACATAATGAGATTTATGGTTATTTTATAATAGAATGGTTCATGTGCATCCATGCATGGTGGAAAGGTGATAAGGTAGCGTTTGTCATGTTCTTGGAACATGAGGAGGGTACTCTGGGAGTACCAAATTGGACTACGACTTTCTTGTTGTCACATTTTGGTAATGTGGCCAGCATTGGTTGCTGTGAACGTGGATGTTCTGTCTTGGTGACACAACGTACACTTTGGTAATGGCGTTATGGACCACGTTCCAAGCATAGTCGTGCAGCTTTCTCGATGACACATTTTGGTAATGTGGGCAGCGTCGTGGGATGCTGTTGATATGGATATTACGTCTTGGTGACGGGATGCACACTTTGGTAGTGACATTATGGATTATATTCCGAGCGGGTTGTTTGGATGAACCTCAGCTTGAGTGATAGCTGGAGATTCTCAGGAAATTGAGAGATAGAAAGCATGCATCATGCCATCAAAATTAAAGAAGATAATTATAACTGATAATAGTTGGATTCTATGCATATGCATGTTATTTGCTATCCGTTAAATACAACTGTTTAAATTCTTGTTATTCTTATTTGATTATGTGGATTGTATTTGCTTACCCCATGCCCTTGTAGGTGATGGCGCGATTCCTAGCCTGCATCGAGTTATGCCCACTCCCTAATGGAGTGTGGTACAACGAGAACCATCTAGCCACGTATGAGGGAGAGGTAGAGGTGACAGTCTATCACCCTCATCCTTTGGTTCGTTTTCGTCCTCGTAGGTTCCGAGTCCCGATTGTCTACATCATGCATGTTCCCCCTTTTTACACTTACCATGGACCACCCCCACAGAGACCTACTCGATGTTTTCATAGTTTTTCGTTTTAGGGCTGCCACTCGATCTCACCCTGCTGCCTCTCGTGTGGTTAGAGAGGATACTTCTGTCCTTGGTCCGATTAGTCCGGTGCATGGGTCTTTCCCTGTTGACCCAGTGGCCATTAGAGGGGCACGGACCCCATCGGATGAGGTAGAGGAGGATCTCGAGGAGGGGTCGGATGAGGTCGAGGAGGACCCCGTCGAGCATTCGACTGGAAGCCAGTGGGGAGTTGGGGATCCACCGGATGATGCATGAGGTAGATGATAGGGATGAGGGACATGTTTTGCTACTACTGGAGCTATGACTTGACGGACTGATGGAGGAGGACTTTTGGCTTATATGGAGGATCACAGGACCATCTTCAAAACTCTCTATATTTTTGACTTGTGATATATTGTATATAGTGGAAGAGAGAGTTTTAGACTGATGGTCTACTTTATATTTTTATGGACTTGTACTTGGGTTTATGTCTTGGACCCAACTTATATTTTGTTGTTCTTTTGTACTCTTGAACTACTTTCTTTATGAATACAAATATATATATTATGTGCGCAAATGACCAAGAGTACTATAAATTCCATTTTTCCGCCTACTCTGTTGTGGATCGTAAAGAAACTGTTTTGCATTTACAACAAGGATTGAGATAACGAGACTTCTATAAATTTATCCATTATCTATATGTATCTTTTAAATAAAATCGACGTTAACTCATTCATTGATAAATTTTTTTACGATCCAATATTTTAAAACTCTTAAAGTTATTAAGCCCCAAGTTTTTAAAAGAAGAAAAAACGGGTCCATATATAATTAATCCTTTTTCTGAAAAGATCTTATCTCATTATACAAAATAAATTAAAAAGAGAGTGTGACACTCCGCGCTACTGCCGTAAGCCAGGGACAATCGTTTTTGTCTGGTGATAGTTTTTAGACATGTAAGCATTTGTCTGGTGCTTTGATTAGCTTGCTTATTTTGTTTCAATGGTGCTTTTGATTAACCAACAATCGTTCCTTGCTTATTTTGTGTTTTTTAACATCAAAATAATCACTCTTTTTTTTTTTGGAAAAAATCCTTATGCAAACATGATTATTTTGATAAATTAACTATAAGAACGATTTTTTAAGTAAAAGATAACAAATCTAGAAGGAGGCTATTTTCAGTGAAAATCCTGATGTTGTGAAGGCTCTTTTTGGTATAGAACTAATTAGCAGGTATAGTTAGACTAATTTTTTGCAGATTTAAACTAATTTTCTACATATGCTATTATTGCATCAATGTTTGGGCTAGCACTATTGAGTTAGTAGTCCCACTCCCACTTTTAGGGTATGTTTGGTTTCAATTTTACCCATGGCCAACGCTCGTTCATTCCTCGCCAACGCGATAGCAGATTGTTTGGTTGGGCGTTTGAGAAATCGATTTCACCTCTCCAAATCGATTTGCGGTTGAAGCAACTCCGGGTCGCTTTTACATCAGGAGATTTGATAGTTTTTCAACAGGTATGTTCTTATTGTCTCCTTATTGCCCTCCTTGCCACTTTGCTCTATTCTTCTCCTTCTCCCTTCTGCTGCAAATTTGTGATGTACATGCATGTTTTTTTTTGGTCTTTTCTCTTTCAATTCTCAGTGCCGCCAATTTTAATCACCATAAAAAGAATATTGATGGTGGTTAGCAAACAAAGCTCCATTCTCTAATAGGTAAACAGGGTTGGTTGTTGTAACACCCAGATTTAGCAACTTTAATATCTATTTATTTAGTGAAAATCTGGGAAATTTTTTTTCATTAGTGACGTGGACATGAGTTCGCCTTTATAAATTATTTCTCTTTTCCAAAAACATATTCGTTATAAAATGAATCGTTCATGTCCCACATCATGCATCAAGTTCCAAATCGAGATGTTACCAACATCACTCTTTGAAACTCTTTCTTCCATTTTCATAAAACATTTCGTTTGTCAAAATAAACCTTGTTTCATAAATACCAATTTTGAATCCGGTTACTTCCATCAGAGTAATAAACTTTCCAAAACATATTGTTTTTAAATCAGTTACATTAGGGTAGAGCCATTTCATCTTAGTACATACGAAAAAATGCTAAAACCTATACTACGGATCACCACCTTCACTAGGCACTCCTGCCAGCTCAAAAAGCTCTTATGCATCTTCAAATCTTTCCTCATCGTCATCGGGAAACTTGGGGCTCAACGTACACTCCTGGTTTGTCAGTACGAGCCTCCTCATCATGTGGTGCACATCTGATCCCACAAGAGTGAACAGGGGATCAATGACCTCCAAACCGATGGATCCACACCATCTCCAACCAGCTGGAGTCAACTCCCAACCCCCATCGTCCAAAGGGCACATTGATATCCTGATGCTGTAAACCATCTGCAATTACGTGGTATCGAATACCAACAGAAGAATAGGGCAGAAGAGAGAGTGAGCGATCCCAAACGATTTCTCGTCGACAGGTGGAATTACAATAGGCACAAATATTAAGACAAGCACACAATAAAAACATATCAACAATCACACACACAACATAATTCACCTCATCATCATCATTATTAACATCATCATCATTACATAGTGATACTTTCGTTTGTGCCATTCTCTCTCTTCCTCATTCATCTCTTTCTTTACTTGTTTCACAATGCCACATCACAAACTCTTAATCATAACAACGTCACATCCTTGGTCTTATACGTACTTCCTTGGCACTTGACCTTTTCCATCTCCTTGATCAAACCCTCTTATACTTTAATCCCTCATTCTAAGAGTCTTTGCAGCAATTTAATCTTACTTTATTAAGTTTTATCAGAGCGCATCCAGCGATGACAGGGGAAATTAAGGAAATGTCATCGAGGAGTTAGTTAGCACACATACATCTCCTCCAATCCTCCTAAGCCTAGACGGAAGCAAACAGAAGTACAGGAACCTTAACCCACGCAGGTCAAACAGCTGAGAAAATCCAATCAACATATACATTTGTCAAGGCCACAACCGTACTGGCCGGCCATCATGACAATTAACATTTCACGCGATACCGCAAGGGCCCAACACCAGTCGGTTGCCCGCCTCGTTCAGGCTCCCTCTCACCGTTCCAAAGTTGATTAAGGGGGTGACAGTACTTTTCTAGTTCCGGGTGCAGAAAACGCTACGATCCATTGGGTATTAATCCCCGATCACATATAGACTCGTTCTACCTAAAAGAGTACTCTAGGTTAATTGACGTTTCACCGTCATCACCCTTCCCTATCACAATCACTCACCTGAGTATCCGCAGATAAACAGGGTATCTTCCTCTCCACTACTTCACACTCAAATCGCCGCGTTATATAATGTCTTTTAGTGTCTTATTGGTATTTTATTAATCCTATGGTTCGGACAAGTCACCCTTGTTCATCTCTTCGGTGAACCTCGACCTCTAATCGAATCTTTCACATCAACGCTTCCTCATTATTTCATATTCCTCATAGCAGCCGAACTCAACAGGGAGTTCCTCAATCCGGCAGGCGCGTCACGTCAGTCGTGCACCTCGGGGAGTTCGTCGATTTGGCACATGTCACGATAATCCTTCCGCTGTGTGGTACATACGCATCACTAATTCCAATATTGTAATTGTCTTATCGTTTCTTTCCTTGCACTTTCGTATCCCAAATTTCCAAAGCTTATCAACACTTCGCATTATTATTAAAAATCTTTTCCTTTTCATTGCTCAGTTCAACCTTATCACATTATTCTCATCAGCACTATTCATAATTCCATAATTTTCATTGCCTCACTTAATTTCCATCATGGATCAGGCATATAAACATATCACCGAATTCCAGACATTAACATCATCGTAAATAACATATTCATCATACATAAATAATAAAAGCAAATCATATCATCATGGTATATTTACATCAATAACATCGTGCATCATAAGGTGCGTGGTCCTAGTCTCCTTCGTATACGTGGCTACACACACAAACAATTGCCACGATACTAATGACCCAGAGACCACTAGGTTCCGATCTTTGAGGTGATACGAAACGTCTTAATATTTACCTAAATACCACAGTGTCTGGGGAAAACCTCTCTCTCACCTCAAATCAAGCAAATATCCGTCAGAACCGTTGCGGGTCCTCCCGTCTGACAGCAGTTCCAAATTCCTGACTTTGTAGATCATTTGCTTAAAACAAGACACAAAATTAATATAAGGCTATCTAATCAACATTCATGCTTAATATCTACTCAATTTTGAAAAACGTGTTTTAAATCCTTATTAGGTAATCGTAAAAGAAGCCTTCACATCTCAAATCAAATTCAACCTTTGAATATACTTTAAATACCTCAAAATCTTTCTAAAACAATTAAAAAAACAGTTAAAACAATTTCTTTGGTTGCTGGTCCATTCCGGACAGCCAACTAGCCGAAACCCAAAAATGTCGAAAAACATCACTTTTTCAATCCGACTTTTCTCTAAATCGAATACCCACGAAAACTCAAACTTTAAATCGATTGCAAACATTTTTTAGATATAATATGCAATTAAAATCAACGTTGTACAGCGGAGAAATAAACTCAAAATGACTTTTTCACAAAATCCGGAAACTCCGAAAAATTGTTCTTTAATCCCTTTAATACTTTTCGTTAAAATGAACACTTGAAACAATTTATTTTAAACATAAAACCATGCAATCAAATAGGGCAGCGACCAATAAGCTCAACAATTTTTCAATTAAACAAACTCTTTTTAAAAAACAATTAACTTCAAAAGATCAAATACAACACCGTAACTCATTAGTTAACTCATTTTCCTTCACTTCCTTTATCAAACAAACAATTCCAAGACACTTAAACAAAATAGTTCAATTAGCACGCATCACATAAAACAAACCATTTGGCACATATCACATAAAACAATCTCAAATCATAATTTCAAACCAACAGCCTAGACCAAAGCACCGTAAACAATTACCTTGCAAACTCATTCATGCATAACCTAAACATATCATCGAACAATCACTCATTCAATTATTTCAAGGCATCATGATCATCATAAAGGTCCAGCCAAATCACAAAAATGCACAAAAGTTCACACATGTTCAAAAAGTATCAAATAGAGCATTGATTCGATTACGGGTAAAACACAAAGATAAAATCCAAAACCATGTCAAATCAATTCATTTAAATCCCAAAATTTGCAGAACACATACACGTGTATCAAGGTTTCACATATAAAATTTTCAAGTCATTTTAAAAATCCTAGCTTAGGTTTCAAATCAGATTTTTCCTTTAAATACAAACAGGTCTGTTGCTGACCAGAGGCTAAAATGCCACAATTAAAAATAGTAATTCAACTCCGAATCACATGAAAATTGGTACAAACCTTCCTAATACAGTGAAGACCATCTCATAAAAATTTAAGATTATTTGGAGTTGTTTAAGTCATACTTTTTCAATGAAAGTGAACACTAAGTCTGAAAAACCGGAACCAATCGATTCACTGTTTTGCGCTTAGAAAAATTATAAAATCAACTCCAAATCTCTTAAAATTTTACAGGGGATCACAAGACAAATTAAGAAAACTATCATAAAAATTTAAAGTCATTTAGAGTAGTTAAGAGTTATAAACTCTGATCTCATTTTACCCGAAAAGCTTATTTTTTCCGAAATCGTTTTCACACAAATGACTCCAATACAATTAGCAAACCAATTCTAAAAATCACATAAAAATTCAAAGGCACTACAATTATCATTATCAAAACAGTGACCAAGTTTCATGGTCATTGAACTTGAGAAAACATTTTTCATTCTAGTCTTTTGCCGTTAAAAATATGAGTTTTTCTTAAACATTCCATAAAAACCAAAATTCATTTAAAATATCAAAACACTTCCAATGTAACACCCCTAATTTTTCGTCTCCCGGATAATAAGGAAATTAATAATAAATAAAGTTTTATTATTAATTTATATAAATTTTCCAAGTTTATGTTTTGTATTTAATTAGCCTTGACATATAAAAATAGGTGAAGGTATTTTTATATGATAAATATATACAAAAATATAGATATTGCATTTTAGTCCTTGGGTGAGGACCTAAATGTAATATTAGAAAGGTTCTTGGAGGGAAAGGTTATAAAAGTGTTAATTTTTAAATTTTACACTATCTAACCGGTTAGTAATGCCCTGTAACCGGTTACACGATGAACCCAGAAATTGGGTTAGTGCGTTTTGATGAGTAATCACTTGATTAATCCATGAATTGCCACGAATCCAGCCTATAATTAGTGGGAAACGCGCGTCCTTATGCATGTTAGCCGAATTTCTCTATAAAAGCCTGGATTAAACACGAATTTGGCTTCATTTGGTTCAATTGCATGTGTTGAAGCTCTGTTAGGATTCTGAAATTCATCCCTGTAATTCTCCTTTTATTCTGAGAGGTAGATATTGAGTGATACACGAACACGAAGCTTACATCCAGAGCTTCGTGTTGATATAAAGTTTGTAAGCTAAAAGTGAGTATGGAAGAAGAAATCAAGTTCTGAAGTGGAAGCTTGAAAATTGGTTCAGAGATTGTTCTGGTTTCTGGAAGCTATGTCTAAGCTTTGATTGTGGTAAGTATAAGTAACCTTTCAGCATCAAATCACTTCGATCCTTTAGTGCATGTTGCATAGAACAAAGCCTAATAATTTTCCCCAATTCGTTTGTCTATTTCATGTGTCAAATCTTCTGTTTTTGGGACCCTATTGAACCTGTTCTGGCTGAAAACAAAGGTTGTGGATTCTATGGAGTTTTAGCATTTTTCAGTGATTCAACTCATCAAACACTATTCTAAGGTATGGGAGAAGTTTACCTTATACTAGATTAAGGCTAAATTATGTGTTTTAGGATTTGAGTCAACAAAGACTCAAAAAGGGCATTATGTAATTATATAAAAAGGCTTGGAGGCCATTTCTACATCTCACTACTTTTTGAGCAAGTTTGATAACCTGCATGCAAGTGATTTTGATGATTGAATCATAATCTAAATGCTTATTATGAGTTTTGTGATATCAAGTTGTGTTTATGTTGATTTATATGAAATTTGATACTCTAAATTGAATGCATGCAATATGAATATGTTTCTGTGGTTAAACATGTTTATATTAAGGTATGTGAACTCTGTTTATGATTGAAATTGGTTAGATTTGAGTATGGTAGAGAATGGTATACAAAACCCCTTTCTGCAGTGTACAGACTGCATAATCTAACCGGTTATTCGAATTCTGTAACCGGTTCAGTTTTCAAAGAAAATGAATTTCTGAAATTGGTCCTGTGTTCTTACCATTTTCACTCAAGTCTATACTCTAATTTCATTTGAAATCAATCTGAAAACATGTTAATGAACACTGTTTGTTTCAGATTGTAATTGATGAGTCAATGCCTTAATGTTATAAGATAATTTCAAGAGGAAATTATGCTAAATTGGAATTGGATTGTGATTTAGACTTTTGAATGATGAAATCAATGAGATTTGAGGTATATAACAAAGCTAAGACTCAGTTTGTGGATTGGGTAGAGAATTCAAGAAAAAAGGTTTTTCTGAATTTCAATGGTTAGTAGGTTCAGGTCTGTAATTCTAACCGGTTAGCCTGAGATTGTAACCGGTTAGTACCTGAAACTGAAAAATAAAAGTTAAGTCTTTTAAGTGAAAAGTTTGATACCATTGGTTAAGTTTTTCCCAATCCAAGTCTAATGGCATGTTTTTAAGTTAATTCAAGGATGAATTTTCATGCCAAAGGTTATGCCTCAAATTAATCATTCAAAAGAGAATTTGAGATATTTCTAAATCACAATAATTAAATTAAAGATAAAAACCAACCTTAATAATTGTGCATTCATGCATAGAGTATGGAAAATAGGTTGGTAAGAAACAATTATCATATTTCGGGAATATGAGGAGGGTACTCCGGGAGTACCAAATTTGTGTAACCTACTTGATGACACATTCTGGGAGTGTGGCCAGTGTCTGGGACATGGTTTTTATGCGTTCCGGGAACGTGATACACACTCTGGGAGTGATGTTTGTTTTTCCAAGTATGGTTTGCCATACGTTCTGGGAACGTATGGTAGTGTTCTGGGAACACATTGGTGTATTGGATGGACGTCCAAGATGGACTAGTGTTGGAGGCCTCAATTGTGGATAGAAATCATGCATCATGCCACTTGCATTATAAGAGATATAATGTTGAAAATTGGTGTGCTCATATGTACTTGCATTATTTTCTGTCCATGATATACTTGTGTTTGGAATTTTAGTCTTTATTGATTTTGTATATGTGTATACTTACTCCCTATGCCCTGTTTAGGTGATGGCCAGATACCTAGCCTGCATCGAGATACGCCCTATCCCTAGTGGTATATGGACGTACGAGGAGCATCGAGCCACCTTTGAGGGGGAGGTGGAGATTACTCTCTACCACCCTAATCCTTTGGTCCGGGTGCGACCTCGTAGGTTTAGGATCCCTTTAGTCTATACTATGCATGTTCCACCCTTTTACTTATATAGAGGACCACCCCCGGCTCGACCAGTGCGTCGATTTCATAGTTTTCGTTTTAGATCTGCTACTCGTACTCATCCCTCATCACATAGAGTTGTTACTGAGGAGACTCCTTCTCCTGGTCCGGCTGACTTTGAGAGGACTGCTTCTGCAGATTCTAGGCCCAGTGGTGGGGTCTCTGCACAGTCGGGTGAGGTCGAGGAGGATCCCGTGGAGGATGAGGACGAGGAGGAGGTGCCTGTCGAGCCTACTGTTTTTACTCGATGTGGACCTGTTGGTTCCTAGGAGCTTGCATAGCATAGATGTTTTGGATCCTAGGTCTAGGGATAGAGCTGCAGATGAGCTGCTGAGGACATGGATGACCTGCTCTGGGACTTCTATTTTGATTTTGTTATATATTGTACATATTTGGAGAGGTCTTAGAGTGAGGTTTATTTTGAGCAGCTAGTTATGTATATGTTTTACTAAAAACTTGCTATCTCGACTTTGTTACTTGCTACTTGATAATGGTGGGGGTGTTTTATCTTATGATATATATCTATATGATATTTTATCTCAGCAGTGCCACAAGTATTATTTTTACTTCCGCATACTCTGATTTTGGTTAAAAAAAGGATTCGGCAAATAAGTTTATATTCTACAAATCCGATTAAACTCAAGAGACAATTAATATGTTTTTAATCAACGCTACGGATATGTATTATTGTATTAAAAAGGCGTTGTCTCGAGATATTTTTTTGTAGTTAAGGTACTAATAAGCCGAATTCAAATTATTCGTCAAGGTTAAAGGTGTTTATAATTGAGCAAGTATAATGTAAAAAGGAAAAATTTTCTAGACCAAATTTTTGGATAGCAAGTACTCTATATTTGGAAATATTTATTATTTTCAAGATATAAAACAAGGGTGTCACACGTTGGTGGTATCAGAGCAATGGTCCTGTTCCTCATGGCCCTGATGATGCAGATAAGTATGGTATTCAATGTTACTTGAATATGTTTGAGTAAGTTAGTCAAATAAGCTAGCTGTGCTTATGTTTTTAAAAGACCTTTTAGTGACCCAAAGCCCATAGTGCAGGTCTTTCTATGGCAACCAGAAATTGAAATTATACGAATGAAATGTTAGAGCGTATTACGACTGTGCTGGAAGGTATGCAGCAGCAGCAACAGTAGCCACCTCAAGGGCGAGCTGGTAATCCACATGTTGGTAATTTGGTAAATCATGATGCTAAGACTCTGTCGGAGTTTAGAAAATGCAATCCACCAAGGTTTGAAGGAGGATACAAACCTGATGAGGCAAATAAGTGGTTGTATGAAATCAACAAGATTTTCAGAACTTTAGACTGTTCGGATGATCAGAAGGTAACCTATGCAATTTATATGCTTCATGGGGAGGCTGAGAACTGGTGGGATCATACGATGCATTTGCTGAACTTTGAAAGAAGAGCAATCAGCTGGGGAGTGTTTATGAAGAAATTTCTTAATAAATACTTTCCAGAAGATTTAAGGAGAAAGAAGGAGGTAGAGTTCATGCAATTGAAACAGGGAGATATGAGTGTAGGAGAATATGCTGCTAGATTTGAGGAGTTGATGAAATATTCTCCCTACTACTTGAATAACCCTGATGAAAGGAGTAAGTGTGTCAAGTTTGAAGGTGGACTGAGACCGGAGTTGAAGTCTATCTTCAGTTATCAGAGAACTCAGAGTTTTCCTACACTTGTGGATATGTGCAGAATGTATGAAGATGATAAGAAGGCCGAGTTGGTAGGAAGCCAAGGAAAGGGTAGTGGACAAGGTTATGGACCACAGAGGAAGAAGAGATTTGATCACCGGAATAATGGTCCATATGCTCAGAAGAACAAGAGCAAGGGCAAAGCTGTGATTGATAACAAGAACAAGTCTCGCGATAATGCTCCTTATTGTGAGAAGTGTAGACGTTATCACCATGGTCAAGTCTGCTGGTCCATAGGAGGGTGTTTCAAATGTGGAAAGCAAGGTCATTTTTCCCGTGATTGCAGAGAGCTCGCAAAAGGTGATGCGAAAGGATCTGCTGGCAAGTCTGTGGTGCAAGGAAAAGTGTTTACCCTGAGTGGTAATGAAGCAATCCAAACCCCGAATCTCGTGCAAGGTAACTTTTTGCTTAATGATCAACCTTGCAAGATTATGTTTGATTCTGGAGCTACACATTCTTTTGTTTCTCCTGAATGTGTGAGTAGGTTGAATCTTGTTGTTTCTGATTCACCTTGTTATCTTAGTATAGATACCCCTACTGGAATACCCATCTTTACCTCTAAGGTTTGCTTAGGGTGTGAAGTTGAAATCTTGGGTCGTGTTTCTAAAGTAGATTTGGTTTGTCTCCCTAAGTTACAATTAGATGTGATCTTGGGTACACTACTACAAATAAACTTTTTCAGAGCGGTTCCGAACCATTTTTCAGAGCGGTTCCGAACCGGTCTAAAAGAGCCTGTTGCTAAAAATACCATGTTATATCAGAGCAGTTATGAACCGGTCTGGTTTAACTTAACGAGACTGGTTATTAACCGCTCTGAAACATGAAAATGAACCGCTCTGAAATAAAAAATGAACCGCTCTGAAAAATGAACCGCTCTGAATTAAAAAATGAACCGCTCTGAATTAAAAAATGAACCGCTCTGAAAAATGAACTGTTCTGAATTAATTTTTGATCCGCTCTGAATTATTCTTTTTGAACCGCTCTGAATTATTCTTTTGAATCGATCTGAATTAATTTTTTAACCAGCCAATCTCAATTTTTGAACATATACCAATTTAGTAATGCTTGCCATATTTATAGTCATCCCATCTAAGCCTCTGCTCATAGGAATTTAAAATTTTTGCCAAGAAGCAATACATAATTATATATATATATATATAAAGAAAGATTTATCAAATAAAATTTTATTAAAAAATAGAAGGAAAAACATTGCTTCCAGATAAAGATCAAAACCAAATACATTACACCATAGAATTAACGAGTTGCTTACAAAGATCAAATACTAGCGAAAACACACCTCTTACTGTTGAAAACTAACAAACAGAACAAAAACTCCTAACCTCCTACACCAGCAAAAAGAATAAAAAAAAACTACATAACTAGAGTCGTCAATATCCCTGCATAAAAACTCCAAGATTGCAAAGCCACTCCTTCAATTTTTCCATACATCTGCAACATTCCTGCTGGAAACCAGATACACTTATCTGCATGTTTGGAAATCAGAAATGACCAACATAAATTCAGAAATGACCAACATAAATTCTTTTTTTAAAGGAAAAAACACTAAACTGCATACAACTTATATAATTACCAGAAAAGAGGTCATAAATGGAATTTAATCACTTCATGTACAGAGGACAATTAAAATCACAACACCTGATGTCAGCTTAAAAGGTATTTGCATTATTTGCATTACTTGTTTTCTAATAGATTATAAACATGTTTACACTTCTCAGACAATTTCAAAGCAGAACAAATGAGCTTGCAAATACAACCATACTTAAAACAAAGCACTAGCTTTCATATGTCTATACCATAGCTAAACTATCTACGCAAAAAAAAAAAAAAAACATACTAAAAGATTAGTCATGCACTAAAAGATTGGTCATGTTAGCACATATCAACAATGTTCAAATATTAAGACAACCAAAAACAACTAACAACCAAGGAAGTCATCTTTGCAAAGTTGGGTTGCTAGCAAATTTAACAACTACTGTATCAACCATTATCTTTTGCCTAACATTCTAAACCATAAAAACCAGACAATTATGAAAATAAAAAGACCAGCTTCTTCAATAAAAGGTATCTTCTACTATGAGGTTGAAGAATACGGTCTAAGTACTATGGCATATTGAAAATAAAAGGAATGCTATGTCCATACCATCTAAGTCATATATACATGACATATTGATTATACTGTCATTCATGCAAACATGAGAGCTTAACTCTAATATTCTGCTGACCAAGAAATGATGAGTTCAATCATTTATTTAGAAAGCAAAATTTGGAAATGAAGAGAATTTTATGTGGTTCAGGACATACATATCAGAATGAAAAATTGTATATTGCTTGGCATACAAATTGGAAGATATGTGTGAGGATAAAATAACAAAGAGAGGACAAAAAAATTGTTAATTGATTGAATTTGATATCACATTCTTCTCAGGGACATCATATTGTCCCAGCTTATTTGGGAGGTAGGAAAGAAATAGTTGCAATTGGCTAATCCAATCCAACAATAAATATATTTGAAAGAGTTGGCGAGAAGAAACTTCTATTTTTTTTTATAAACTTAACACCCAAAGCAATCTCTCTATCAAAATGCAGAATCCTCACAACAATCTAAGTCTGTTTTGCAGGCAAGAAAATATGAAAGTTGGAAAGTAAAATCCAAGGAAACCAACCATATTTCATATCACTCACACAGTTACACATTTAAGCACTTGATGAAGAACCAAGTGATCATCAATTTCGAGAGAAAGACAATCCAATATAAACCCTTGAACCCGAAGGTTACATGTGTTTATTCTCTGCTACCGGAGAAGAAGAGACAATGCCGATAGAAGAGATTCCTGTGGTGAGGGAATTTCCGGAAGTATTTCCTGAAGAGATACCAGGATTACCTCCGAAGCGAGAAATAGAGTTTGGGATTGACTTAGTTCCTGGAGCTGGTCCCATCTCTATTGCTCCTTATAGAATGGCACCACCGGAAATGGCAGAAATGAAAAAGCAGATAGAGGAATTGTTGCAGAAATAGATGATCAGGCCAAGTGTTTCGCCTTGGGGAGCTCCACTACTGTTTGTTAAGAAAAAGGATGGAAGTATGAGAATGTGTGTGGACTACATACAATTGAATAAGGTCACCATTAAGAATAAGTATCCTTTGCCAACGATTGATGACCTTATGGATCAAGTTAGAGGAGCTGCAGTGTTTTCAAAGATTGATATGAGATCGGGCTATCATCAGATCAGGATAAAAGAGGAAGATATACCCAAGACTGCATTTCGATCTCGATATGGTCATTATGAGTATGTTGTGATGCCGTTCGGATTGACTAATGCACCTGCTATTTTCATGGATTATATGAACCGGATCTTTAGACCATACTGTAAGTTCCATGATGAATGTTTTGATAATGACAAAGTGTTTTGAACAAGCTATCATGTGTTGATCAAGTTCAAGTTCAACAAGCAACAACAAACATCAAATGAAGAAGAGAGAAAGCAAGCTCATGAAGACATAGTTTGAGTGTAATTGTAATTGTTTTATCTTTTGCCTCTCAAGCTTCTTAGGTCTTTTATTTGGGTAGATTATTTAGAGGGTAGTGAATCTCTATCATAGTCATGATTAAATCATAATTTGAGTTTTCACTTAACCTAGAATCAATAGGTGGCTTAAAGGTTTGAAAGGAAAGGTTTAGTTTTGAGAAAAAAAGTTTCTAACATGTGCAGTGTGGATTTAATAGATTAAGTCATAATTTAATCGATTAATACTCGATTAAGCTGAAATATTAAATACTGCAGATCTGGTTTTTTAAAATACGATTTTCACTTCTCAAAATTAGTTTTTAAGTGCTACAACTTTTGAGTATTCTATGTAAATCTTTTCCTAATCTTTGTGATTAATTAGAACACTTTCATAATCAATTTTACAAGAATCAAGCCATTCTCTTCTCTCTCAATTTCAAAGATCAAAGCTTTCATATTTTCATATTCTTTGATCAAGAACCTTTGAATCTCTTGTGTGATTTGTCATAGCTATTGAATGAGATTCATAGGAGTGTCATGTGTATTCATTGAGTTGTAATCTTTGCAAGAAGGCAAGCCAACTACAACAACATAGAAGACTTGGTGTGTCGTTTATCATCAAGCAAGTTCATTCAAGCAATTGAAGAAGAAGAAAGTCTTGGTTGTGAATCAAGCAAATTGAAGCCTTGGTGTGTGGATTATCATCAAGCAAGTGAAGACTTGTTGTGTGGATTATCAACAAGGGGTAGAGGTTAGATTAGAGAGAAGATCAATAGGATTACAAGGCAAGGGTGTGGTATCTCTTGTAGGCTAGCAAGAAGGAAGTCTTGTGAGGCATTTACTTGTAATTTGAGAACTCTAATTCCTCATAGTGAAGAATCTCTCTTGGTTGAAGAGGGAACTGGATGTAGCTTTCAAGCGGGTGAAAGTGAACCAGGATAAATCACTGTGTCGTATCTCTAAACCCTTTACTCTTTACATTCTTGTTGTTCATTGTGTTCTTGGTTGAAAACTTAGAAAAAGAGTGATTTTCATAATTGATTGAATTGAATCTTTATTGTTCAAATTAAGTTGGGGAAAATAATTTTCATAATCTAGGTAATCAATAAGAATATAGGTGTTAATTGTTTTCGCTGAATCTCTGATCTTACGTGTTGATTGATTGATTTTCGTATGCGATTGAAAAAGTGATTTTTCAGTTTTCTGATAGGTTTAATCGATTAAGACAAGCCTTAATCGATTAAGAGAATTTGGACTTTCAGGTTTAATCGATTAGAATTCAGATTAATCGATTAAGTGCTGTAGAATTTGCAAAAATCATTTGTTTTGATTGTTTCGATTTGTTTTCGAAAATCTTTTAAGGTTTCTTTTACACCTATTCAACCCCCCTTCTAGGTGTTCTTCTAGGGTTCCTTAGTTGTTTCAATCACCAATTGCGGTTTCATCAATTGGTATCAGAGCTCGGTCGAAAGACACGAGCATAAGAGCTTTTTCGTAAAGATCCTTTAAGAAAATCGCAATGGGTTCCATGAATCCCTTTGGTGGTGAAGGTGCTTCGATAAGTCGTCCTCCACTCTTTAATGGTGAGGGATACGCTTATTGGAAAGTTAGAATTAAAATATTTATCCAAGCCATAGATAGTGAAATTTGGAAAGTAGTTGAAAAAGGTCCTCATATCCCCTCTAGTTTAGTTGAAGGCATAGTACATTTAATCCCCGAGGATAAGTGGAAGGATGATGATAGAAAGAAAGTTCAATATGATTATAAAGCAAAGAATATCATTACCTCCACTTTATCCTATGACGAGTTCTTTAGGGTTTCCCAATGTTCTAGTGCTAAGGAAATGTGGGACACTTTACAAGTGACTCATGAAGGAACTAGTGAGGTTAGGAGAGCTAGATTGAATGCTTTAATGCGTGATTATGAATTGTTTCAAATGCTTCCAAATGAATCTATTAATGATATGCAAAAGCGTTTTACTCACATTATTAACCATTTACTTGCTCTTGGTAAGACTTTCTTACAAGGTGAACTTTCTAACAAAGTGTTGAGATGTTTAGACATAAATTGGCAACCAAAAGTAACGGCTATTGTTGAATCTAAAAACTTGGATGCTATGGATCTAGCAACACTCTTTGGAAAGCTTCAAGAACATGAAATGGAGCTTGGACGATTAAGTATCAATGAAGAGTCGAATAAGAACAAAGGAAGAAAGGGACTTGCTCTTAAAGTCAATAGATCATACAAAAAGAAAGAGAGTTCCGATGATGATGATAGTGAAGATTCCGATTCGGATGTTGATGAAAAAGACATGAAACTTTTGCTAAGGAAGTTTGACAAATTTATAAGGAGAAAAGGAAGGTTGAACAAAGACAAACGTAAAGAGAAGGATTCCCCACACTTCAAGACCAAGACTTCAAAAGAAGGTGTAGTTTGCCATGAATGCGGAAAACCCGGACATCTCAAGTATTCGTGCTCTAAGTATCTCAAGAAGAAGGAGAAAGACAAGAAAAATTCTAAATCTAAAAGAGCATACATAGTTTGGGATAGTGATGAAGATAACAAGAAAAGCACATCGAGTAGTTCATCGGATAATGAAGAAGCCGCTTGTCTCAACTTGATAACTCTAGTAGATGATGAAGAACAAAGTTCAAATGATGAATCAAGTTATCAAAGCGAGGAAAGCGATGTAAGTCATACTAAATCCAAAATTTCTTCTAAATATGAATTGTTATATAATGCTTATGAAGAAATGCATGAACAATTTGAAAAACTAGCTTTGAAAAACATTGAAAGAAAGAAGATCATTTTGAAACATCAAAAAGAGATTTTAGAACTTCAAAAACAAGTTGATGAGCTTAATCTTGAAAATGAAACTCTTGATCTTATATATGCTAGTTCTTCTTGTGGTTGTGCTAGTAGAGTGAATATTGTGGTTGATTGTGAGAATTGCAAGTTGCTCAAAGATGAAAATGCTATTTTGAAAAATAAGCTTGCAAGTTTCAGAAGTGGTGATATTAGATTGCGCACATTGTTAAATTTTCAAAGAGAAAATTCAAACAAGTTTGGTTTGGGTTATACTAATGCTAAGAGTAATTCTCATAGAAATGTTGTTGATTTTTCAAAGGTTGATTTTTCAAATTCTCCAACATGTTTCTATTGTGGTACTCATGGACATACTTCAAATGTGTGTTATATTAAAGTGCATGGTATACCTAAAGGAGATTTTGTTTGGATGAAAAAGGGTGAGAGTCCCTACACTAACAAAAATGGATACAAAACCATTTGGATACCAAAAATCAAAGCATGATTGTTTTGTAGGTATGATTGAAGAGCAAAAAGAGCTTACAAGTGTTATTCATATTTGCATCTTCAATTGGTATCACTTTTGCATCTCAAAAGAAGTCCTACAAATTTGGTACAAGTGATATTGTTAGATATTGATGATTATAGTATCTTCTCAATTGGTATCTCCTCAATTACTTTTCTAAAAGTTCATTTGGTATCATTGAGTGATCATTATATGATTATCATGCTTTTGTTGTTATTGAAGAAATAACACATTATATCTTATTTCTTTACATTGATATTTTACTTTGTTAAGTGATATTATAGCTTCTTAGTTTTCAATTGGTATCATATTTCATTGTTATATTCTTTTGCCAATTGGTATCACATTTCACAGTATAGCTCTTGTTATATTTCAATTGATATCAATGTTGTGAAGAAATAAATGTGAATTTCTCTATTTTGGCTTAGTATTTTATATTTCAATTGGTATATATATTACTTTTTTGATAATGCCAAAGGGGGAGAAATGGTATGTTTTGAAAAAAAATGGGAGAAATGATATGTTTTTGTGGAGAAAGGTTGTTTTGTTGTTTTTATGTAGGTTGAGCTAAGTTGTTGAAGATAGGGGGATAATCAAGCTTCTATCAATTGGATTTCAAATATCAATTGCATTGATTGAGGGGGAGCAAGTTTCTCACCAAGTGATCAAATTGTTAAAGCATCAACAACTTCAATCAAATTCAAAACATGGTTTGTCATTTTCAAAAAGGGGGAGATTGTAAGTTCCATGATGAATGTTTTGATAATGACAAAGTGTTTTGAACAAGCTATCATGTGTTGATCAAGTTCAAGTTCAACAAGCAACAACAAACATCAAATGAAGAAGAGAGAAAGCAAGCTCATGAAGACTTAGTTTGAGTGTAATTGTAATTGTTTTATCTTTTGCCTCTCAAGCTTCTTAGGTCTTTTATTTGGGTAGATTATTTAGAGGGTAGTGAATCTCTATCATAGTCATGATTAAATCATAATTTGAGTTTTCACTTAACCTAGAATCAATAGGTGGCTTAAAGGTTTGAAAGGAAAGGTTTAGTTTTGAGAAAACAAGTTTCTAACATGTGAAGTGTGGATTTAATCGATTAAGTCATAATTTAATCGATTAATACTCGATTAAGCTGAAATATTAAATACTGCAGATCTGGTTTTTTAAAATACGATTTTCACTTCTCAAAATTAGTTTTTAAGTGCTACAACTTTTGAGTATTCTATGTAAATCTTTTCCTAATCTTTGTGATTAATTAGAACACTTTCATAATCAATTTTACAAGAATCAAGCCATTCTCTTCTCTCTCAATTTCAAAGATCAAAGCTTTCATATTTTCATATTCTTTGATCAAGAACCTTTGAATCTCTTGTGTGATTTGTCATAGCTATTGAATGAGATTCATAGGAGTGTCATGTGTATTCATTGAGTTGTAATCTTTGCAAGAAGGCAAGCCAACTACAACAACAAAGAAGACTTGGTGTGTCGTTTATCACCAAGCAAGTTCATTCAAGCAATTGAAGAAGAAGAAAGTCTTGGTTGTGAATCAAGCAAATTGAAGCCTTGGTGTGTGGATTATCATCAAGCAAGTGAAGACTTGTTGTGTGGATTATCAACAAGGGGTAGAGGTTAGATTAGAGAGAAGATCAATAGGATTACAAGGCAAGGGTGTGGTATCTCTTGTAGGCTAGCAAGAAGGAAGTCTTGTGAGGCATTTACTTGTAATTTGAGAACTCTAATTCCTCATAGTGAAAAATCTCTCTTGGTTGAAGAGGGGACTGGATGTAGCTTTCAAGCGGGTGAAAGTGAACCAGGATAAATCACTGTGTCGTATCTCTAAACCCTTTACTCTTTACATTCTTGTTGTTCATTGTGTTCTTGGTTGAAAACTTAGAAAAAGAGTGATTTTCATAATTGATTGAATTGAATCTTTATTGTTCAAATTAAGTTGGGGAAAATCATTTTCATAATCTAGGTAATCAATAAGAATATAGGTGTTAATTGTTTTCGTTGAATCTCTGATCTTACGTGTTGATTGATTGATTTTCGTATGCGATTGAAAAAGTGTTTTTTCAGTTTTCTAATAGGTTTAATCGATTATGACAAGCCTTAATCGATTAAGAGAATTTGGACTTTCAGGTTTAATCGATTAGAATTCAGATTAATCGATTAAGTGCTGTAGAATTTGCAAAAATCATTTGTTTTGATTGTTTCGATTTGTTTCGTTCGAAAATCTTTTAAGGTTTCTTTTACACCTATTCAACCCCCCCTTCTAGGTGTTCTTCTAGGGTTCCTTAGTTGTTTCAATCACCAATTGCGGTTTCATCACATACTTGGATTTGTTTGTAGTGGTGTTTATAGATGATATTTTGGTCTATTCTAAGAGTCCGGAGGAGCATGAAGAAAATCTCAGGATTGTGTTGAAGGTCCTGAAGGAGAAGCAGTTGTACGCCAAACTTGCGAAATGCGAGTTTTGGTTGAATGAAGTAAAGTTTCTTGGGCATGTAATCTCTAAGGAAGGAATTGCGGTACATCCAGCGAAGTTGAGTTCAGTGTTGAAATGGGAACAACCTAAGACTGTGACTGAGGTGAGAAGTTTCTTAGGGCTGGCTGGATACTATCGTCGGTTTATAGAAGGATATTCCAAGATTGCATTGCCTTTAACCAATTTGACTCGGAAAGATCAACCGTTTGTGTGGGACGACAGGTGTGAAAGTAGTTTCCGAGAGTTAAAGGAAAGGTTAACATCGTCTCCTGTGTTAATCTTACTTGACCCTCACAAGAGTTTTGAAGTGTACTGTGATGCATCTAAGCAAGGACTTGGGTGTCTATTGATGCAAGAAGGAAGAGTAGTGGCTTATGCATCACGACGGTTGAAGAATCATGAAGTGAATTACCTGACACACGATTTGGAGTTAGCTGCGATCGTGTTTGCCTTAAAGATATGGAGACATCATCTCTATGGCACTACTTTCCAAGTATTTAGTTACCATAAGAGTTTGAAATATCTGTTCGACCAAAAAGATTTGAATATGAGGCAAAGGAGGTGGATGGAGTTTTTGAAGGATTATGACTTTAAACTTCATTATCATCCGGGTAAGGCGAATGTGGTTGCGGATGCTTTGAGTTGGAAAGCAATCCACATAAGTGCAATGATGGTGAAGGAAGCAGCTTTGATCGAGGAGTTCAGAGACTTGAGCTTGTTGACACAAGTGGAACCATCAAGCATCAAGTTAGGAATGTTGCAGATCACAAATGAATTCTTGGAAAGAATTCGGAAGTTGCAACAAGCAGATGAGGAATTGATTGAAAAGATGAGATTAGGTTCGGAGGGGAAGGAGCTTGATTTCAAGATTGGGCCGGATGGAATCCTTCGTTTCAGAACAAGGATTTACGTACCAAAAGATAAGGAGGTTAGGAGATTGATTCTTGATGAAGCACATAAGAGTCGGATGAGTATGCATCCTGGATCAACCAAAATGTATCAGGATCTGAAGAAAATTTTTTGGTGGACTGGTTTGAAAAAGGATGTTGCGGAGTATGTAGCTTCATGTTTAATTTGTCAAAAAGCTAAGGTAGAGCATCAAAAACCGGGAGGACAATTGCAACCCTTAAGCATCCCTCAATGGAAGTGGGATAGTATCTCAATGGATTTTGTATCTGGTTTGCCAAAGACAACAACAAATCATGATGCAATCTGGGTGATTGTGGATCGGTTGACTAAGTCGGCGCATTTTATTTCGATAAATATGCGCTATCCTTTGAATAAGCTTACCCAGATCTACATTAAGGAGGTAGTTCGTCTACACGGAGTGCCTTCAAGTATTGTGTCGGATCGGGATCCCAGGTTTGCTTCACAGTTTTGGAAGGGTTTGCATAACGCTATGGGAACAAGCTTAAAGTTGAGTTCTGCGTATCATCCACAGACGGATGGTCAAACGGAGAGAACTATTCAGTCTTTGGAAGATATATTGAGGGCTTGTGCACTTGAGGAGCAGGGAAGTTGGGATCAAGTGTTACCTCTTGCAGAATTCACATACAACAACAGTTATCATGCAAGCATCGGAATGGCACCGTTTGAGGCTTTGTATGGAAGGAAATGCTAAACCCCGCTATGCTGGTTTCAAGTGGGGGAGAACTTAGTGGTTGGACCAGAAATTGTGCAGCAGACAACTGAGAAGATTAAGATGGTTCAGGCAAAGATGAAAGCAGCTCAGAGTCGACAGAAGAGTTATGCTGATAAAAGGAGAAAACCAATAGAGTTTTCGGAAGGCGACCATGTGTTTCTTCGGATAGTTCCGATGAAAGGAATCAGTGGAGCCTTGAGAACCCGAAAGCTTTCACCTAAGTTTATAGGTCCATACCAAATCCTTAAGAGAGTTGGTCCTGTTGCCTATCAAATAGCTTTACCTCCCTCTCTGTCAAATTTGCACAATGTCTTTCATGTTTCCTAGTTAAAGAATTATGTGAATGATCCATCAGTTGTGTCGAAAATTCAACCTGATGATCTAATTTTGAAGGAGAACCTTACCTTTGAAGCCAGACCTGTCCGGATAGAAGATCGTGAAGTTAAGCAGCTTAGGGGAAAAGAGATATCTTTAGTCAAGGTTATATGGGAGAATGCTGACGTGTCTGAAGCTACATGGGAATTAGAGGATAAGATGCGTCAAGAGCACCCTGAGTTGTTTATGTAAGTTAGAATTTCGGGGACGAAATTCCTTTTAAGTGGGGGAGTAGTGTAACACCCCTAATTTTTCGTCTCCCGGATAATAAGGAAATTAATAATAAATAAAGTTTTATTATTAATTTATATAAATTTTCTAAGTTTATGTTTAGTATTTAATTAGCCTTGACATATAAAAATAGGTGAAGGTATTTTTATATGATAAATATATACAAAAATATAGATATTGCATTTTAGTCCTTGGGTGAGGACCTAAATGTAATATTAGAAAGGTTCTTGGAGGGAAAGGTTATAAAAGTGTTAATTTTTAAATTTTACACTGATCTAACCGGTTACACGATGAACCCAGAAACTGGGTTAGTGCGTTTTGATGAGTAATCACTTGATTAATCCATGAATTGCCACGAATCCAGCCTATAATTAGTGGGAAACACGCGTCCTTATGCATGTTATCCGAATTTCTCTATAAAAGCCTGGATTAAACACGAATTTGGCTTCATTTGGTTCAATTGCATGTGTTGAAGCTCTGTTAGGGTTCTGAAATTCGTCCCTGTAATTCTCCTTTGATTATGCGAGGTAGATATTGAGTGATACACGAACAGGAAGCTTACATCCAGAGTTTCGTGTTGATATAAAGTTTGTAAGCTAAAAGTGAGTATGGAAGAAGAAATCAAGTTCTGAAGTGGAAGCTTGAAAATTTGTTCAGAGATTGTTCTGGTTTCTGGAAGCTAGGTCTAAGCTTTGATTGTGGTAAGTACAAGTAACCTTTCAGCACCAAATCACTTCGATCCTTTAGTGCATGTTGCATAGAACAAAGCCTAATAATTTTCCCCAATTCGTTTGTCCATTTCATGTGTCAAATCTTCTGTTTTTGGGACCCTGTTGAACCTGTTCTGGCTGAAAACAAAGGTTGTGGATTTTGTGGAGTTTTAGCATTTTTCAGTGATTCAACTCATCAAACACTATTCTAAGGTATGGGAGAAGTTTACCTTATACTAGATTAAGGCTAAATTATGTGTTTTAGGATTTGAGTCAACAAAGACTCAAAAAGGGCATTATGTAATTATATAAAAAGGCTTGGAGGCCAGTTCTACATCTCACTACTTTTTGAGCAAGTTTGATAACCTGCATGCAAGTGATTTTGATGATTGAATCATAATCTAAATGCTTATTATGAGTTTTGTGATATCAAGTTGTGTTTATGTTGATTTATATGCAATTTGATACTCTAAATTGAATGCATGCAATATGAATATGTTTCTGTGGTTAAACATGTTTATATTAAGGTATGTGAACTCTGTTTATGATTGAAATTGGTTAGATTTGAGTATGGTAGAGAATGGTATACAAAACCCCTTTCTGCAGTGTACAGACTGCATAATCTAACCGGTTATTCGAATTCTGTAACCGGTTCAGTTTTCAAAGAAAATGAATTTCTGAAATTGGTCCTGTGTTCTTACCATTTTCACTCAAGTCTATACTCTAATTTCATTTGAAATCAATCTGAAAACATGTTAATGAACACTGTTTGTTTCAGATTGTAATTGATGAGTCAATGCCTTAATGTTATAAGGTAATTTTAAGAGGAAATTATGCTAAATTGGAATTGGATTGTGATTTAGACTTTTGAATGATGAAATCAATGAGATTTGAGGTATATAACAAAGCTAAGACTCTGTTTGTGGATTGGGTAGAGAATTCAAGAAAAAGGGTTTTTCTGAATTTCAATGGTAAGTAGGTTCAGGTCTGTAATTCTAACCGGTTAGCCTGAGATTGTAACCGGTTAGTACCTGAAACTGAAAAATAAAAGTTAAGTCTTTTAAGTGAAAAGTTTGATACCATTGGTTAAGTTTTTCCCAATCCAAGTCTAATGGCATGTTTTTAAGTTAATTCAAGGATGAATTTTCATGCCAAAGGTTATGCCTCAAATTAATCATTCAAAAGAGAATTTGAGATATTTCTAAATCACAATAATTAAATTAAAGATAAAAACCAACCTTAATAATTGTGCATTCATGCATAGAGTATGTAAAATAGGTTGGTAAGAAACGATTATCATATTCCGGGAATATGAGGAGGGTACTCCGGGAGTACCAAATTTGTGTAACCTACTTGATGACACATTCTGGGTGTAACACCCCACATTTTTCCCATATGTGCGTAAACGATTTCCGGAAAAGTATTTTATGTAAGAAGGAAATAGAGTGATAATTTTTAAGGATTTTTATAAGCAAAGATAGTTTTATAAAAAGAGAAGTGAATGATTTTTTATTAGTTTGATTTAAAGAGATTAGTTGTGATTTTATTGAAAAGTGATTTTTATTTAAAGTGAAGTTTTGAACTGTTAACTTGAAAAATTCGTAACTTTTTAACCGTAACTCGGATTTTTACAAAATTTATATCAAAACGACCGTCTCGAAACGTAGATTTTAAAAATATAACTTTTGGAATTTTATGGGTTGTTTTACAAAAATTTATTTTCTGGACAGTGAAGTACGAGTTTTGGAATAGTATTTTTAAGAAAATGAATTTATTGAATTGGCATGAGATTTTTATGTGCTATGTGTTTGATTTAAGATATGTGTATTGTGTGATGTGTGGAAATAATTATGTGAATTTAATTTGTTAGAATTAATTACCTTGTGTGTGTGTAATTGTAATTGAATAAGATTAGAAAATAAAAATGTAAAATGTGAAGTATGTATGATAAGTGTTCTACGGTATGTGTATGTATGTGTGTATTTGTATGTGTATGATATACTATGTGTGTGTGTGCATGTCGTGTGAGTGCATGTAAGAGAAAGGTGTAATATGTGCATGAGTGCCACGTGTGTGCGGGTGTGTAGGTGTGAGTTTTCTATGCTTTGGTGTGATGACTATGTGTTGTAGTTGATAAATTGCCTCCTAAGTGCATGCATAGGCTGACCCCAACCAAGAACCCAAGGGAGGAATTGGTATCTTAGTTGTTTCCTCCCATTCCTTCCATCCACTCCTTCGTAGCTTCATTCTTCCATTCTTCCATTCTTTCATTCTTTCATTCTTTCATTTTATTTTCTTTACACACTTCTAAACACAAACATACTCTAAGAGACCCATTAAGCTCTTAGAGAGAAAAAAGAAAAGAAAATAGAAAGAAAGAAAAGGGGTATGGCCGTGAGGCCTAGAAGAGAACGTGGAGGAAAATCCAAGCTTAGACTAAGCCTTTTTGTAGATCAAGAGTGTAGAACTAGAAGAACCAACTCATCTCATGGTAGGATTTTTGAAGACCAAGAAGAATTTGTAATAGTCTAGTTTCCTTTTCTTAGTTTGTAGATCTTATTCTTTTTCTTCTTGCATGTTGTTATTATTTGATGATCTTGCTAGATCAAAGACTTTAAGGACTTTAAAAATAATTTGTAATATGTGATCTTCATGTTTTGTTTCGGTTTGGAAATTTTCTTGCTTGATTTAATATTTTTCTAACTAAAATCTTAAAGATCTAAAGAAAGGCCAAGGTTTTTATGAAAACTAAAACAAACTTCTTTGCATGTTTGATTTTCATGCTTTATTCAGACTGTGACCTAGGTGTGTTTATTTGATGATTGGGTAAATCATTTCATGATCTAAATTTGTTTGTTTATAAAGTGTAATTTTTATTTCTTGCATGTATGTTTTTCTTGCTTTAAATTATGATCTATGTGTTTCCATGTTTACTTGATGAATGATTTTATGATCTAAAATTTATTTGGTCTTGCATGTTATCTTTGTGATGATCCTAGTTGATCTAAGTGTGTGTGCGCATGTGATTATCCTTACTCGAGGAATGAAAAATGCTTAGATCTTTAAGTGCATGTTATTTTTCAAGAGCAAAGAATATGTTTCCTTCTCTGTATGATTCAGTTTTAAGGGAAATTTAAAGAAACCAAGTTTTAAAATGATTTTAAGTGAAAACATGTTTTGATCTATTATTTGATTATGTGTATACCTTATTTTTCTAGAAGGCCATTCGGCCATACTTAATTAAAAATGAAATTCATGTTTTTATTCTATAAAAATGGATGTATGTTGTTTTAAGACTAGGTCTAACAATTTCTAACACATGCATGCTATAAAATCTTTATTTTTAAGAAAGAGATATAATCATGGGTTCATTTGTGTGTGTGACATATGTAATGTGTTACTTTGCTGGACTTGATGTGGTATGGTTGCTTTGAAAGTTGTTTTGGAAAATTTGCATAACTTGGTTTCAATCACACGATTTTAAGTTGAAAAATGAGTGAAAACCATGCCTTTTTGTGTGTTGACATTCGGCCACGTAGGGAGAAATAGGAAGCTAGGTTTGTTCCTCAATTAGGTTGCATGCATGATTAAGTTAACTGAATTTAAAAGGTGCATGCATAAAGTGAATAAATTAAAAAAAAAAAAGAAAATATGGTGATGGTTTGTAATTTAATTTGTTGTGTTGATTTTCTTAAGAAAATGAAATTAAATTTGTTAATTCTCCTTCTAAGAGTGCCCACGGTTTAGCTTAAAATAAAGAGAATAATTTCATGATTAAAATCTTGCAAAATTTATATGTGTGTAATTCGGTCCATGTATGTTTAAAGGGTAGGGAAATTATTTTCATGAAACGACCATGATGATAGCTATATTTTTGGTGCATGATGCTGTGTACTTGTGAGAATGATGTGTGTGCTTCCATTGATCTTTTTGATTTTAGAAATGAAAATGAATAAGTCCATATGATTCTGTGAATAGATCTTTGTAAAATTGATTTGATGATTTCTTGCAATTAGAAAATTATTAACTGTGTGATTCGGTTTTGTAAGTTAATTAAATGCATTAGTCTAAATTACTTTCTAAAAGGGTAATTTAATTGATTTGGATTATAATTTAGTTGATGATTTTAATAATTTCCTGTATACATATTGTGAATGATTAGTATGCTTTGAAATTGGTATGTGATTGCTTTTTTTTGCTAAATGAATGTGTCAGATTAAATTTGGAATTGTTGAATTGTGAAAAGTCTGTGTGTAGCTTTTAAAGTAAATGAAAAATGTTTTTTTTTTAAACTCTTAATTTATATTCTCTGATTAGTGTCTAATGATATTGTGAAGTTTAAAAAAAAAAATTTATATAAGTTGATCTGATTATGTGAAATGATTTTTAGTTTTAGAATCTATTGGTAATTCAAAAAAAAAGAAATACTTACCATGTGTGTGTTTCGATTTTGTTAAGATTAAGTTAAATTATTTTATTGAGAATAATTGAATTAATCTAATAAGATTATGATTTGATTAATGATTTTAAATGTGACCTTCTGTGTGTAAGTTTGTGATTGCTTCTATGTGATTGTTCTTGTAGTGCTTGAATGTATTAGAATTGTATTAAGTGTTGTTTGTGTGTGTGAAAGCTATACTGTAGTTTAAAGAAACTGAAAATGTTTTAAGAATGATTTAAACAATTTAAATTAACTTCAAATTTAATTAACATTATTTGGCTAGTGTTCGATGATATTGTGAAATTTAGTAATTTAACAAAACTAATTTGATTGGTTTTGAAGTTCTGTCTTTTTTGAATTTCTCGTATTTGATTTGAGAAAGATTTTCAAAGAGTTTTTTTTCATTTGATGTTTAAAGAAAATGATTTTTCAAACCAAAGTGTTTCTAAACTATGAGAAATGGGTTCTGTTTTTGGAAATGAAATTGTTTTAAGAAGTTTTCTTGGAAATGTTTTATAAAAGAAATGATTTGGATTTAAAGTCTTTTGGATATTGGCAATGTGCTTTTAAAAAGGGAATTATTTCAAAGTATTTTAAAACGTAATTAAGAATTCACGTAAATCATTAATCAAATCATAATCTTATTAGTCGGGTGTCGGACGCGAAGGAAGCGGGGCAAGGATAACGACTGGAAATCTTAGAGAGTCCGTGGATGTGTCGTCATCCAGGTGAGTGAGAGTGCTGTGGTCCCGCAACGTGGTTGCTCGCAATTCGAATGGACGGATTGCGAGAGTACTGCGAAGTAGGCTATACAGATATGTGTATGTCATGTATGCATCCTAAATGTTTATTTTCTATGCATCACTAGATGTTCACTTGTCGTGCATGATTTATTTCATTGTTTAATTTTGTTTGGATAGTGAATTGATGATGATGGAACCATGAAAATAATAAGATAAACCGAAAGGAGAAAAGAAAAGCGAATAAGAGATATGAGAAAGAATTGAGAAAGAAATAAGCAATGAGTTAAGAATAATGAGAAAGTATGAGCATGATTGAGAAAGAGGTGAAGGTGATGTGAGTGTAAGAAAGAGGTAAAGAGTGGAGATTGTAAAGAGGATTGAGACTTGAAAGTGAGATGTGGATTGAGCAGAAATGAGATTCCTCGTACACATTTTTGGGAAGAAGCTTAGTGTTGAGTTGAGCTTGCTCCTCCATTAACACTCACCCAAAAATATGATTTTTGAAAAAGATTTTGAAGAGAGATTTTTGAAAGTGCCTTTGTGAAAATGATACTTTTGTGGAAGTATTTGAAAAGATTATATTTTGAAAGAAAGTTTTGAGAAAGCTTGTTTTCGAAAAGTTTTGCGAAAGATGCTTTGGAAAGACGAGGAAAATTTGTTGATGATGTGACTGAGAATTTGATTGAGGATGAGTTTGAGAATGTGATGATGAGATGGGAAATGAGTTGTGGCCTGGGGCCAATGAGATTTAGGGGGAATAGTTTGCGATTAGTGGTCGGGCTTCGTTGAAGGGTTGCGCCAAGGACGAGCCGATCGTTAGGAAGAAGCAGTTAATTAAAACGCTAAAAACTTTAAAAGACATATACAAACGCGGTGAGGTATGAGTGTCGTCTCGAAGTAGTGGAGAGGAAGGTACCCCGGATATCAGGGGTATTCGGGTTGATGAATGCATTAGGGTAGGCTCGGGCGGTAAAACGTCACGTTGCCTTGAGTACTATTCTGGGCAGAACGAACTCCACATGTGGTGCACTAACGTGGTGGGGACTGAGTCTAATACCGTGGTAAGTTCTGCACCCGGGACCAGAATAGTGTTGTCGCCCCTATGGCAGTTCAGGAACAGTGAGAGGGACTGGAACGGGGCATTTGTGTTTGCCGCCGAGGGCGTGCATTGATTATATGATTGAAATTGAGGCAAGGCCTCCTGGTCTGGGACCATTTGTGTGTGCCAGCTGTCGTGCCCGCGTGGTAAAGGTCCTGTACTCCTGTTTGATTCCGACTAGGTTGGGTGGTTGACCGAGGAGATGTAGACGTGTGTGAGCTCAATGATGTGTCCCCCTCATCATCGATGCTAACCGAATTAATAAAATTTAAATGGCAAAGATGTATTAAGTAAGGTGCAAATGAGTTATCAAGTGTTGAATAAGAATTGTAAGTTGAGCACGAGAAATGATTCGTGCTGTAAGAAATTTTGAGGCAGCGATGTGAATGGAAAAGGAATTGTGGGACAAGTGTGATGAAAGTTTTGGCTGTAAGTGATGATATTGGTGTGCTAAGAATATTTCTGTATGCATTGTTTTATATGATTCATATTTGCTAAGTGCATGACATGTTTGCATCAATGTTTATGTTATGTTGTTGTAGCTATATTGTACTGCCATAGTATCTATCTATTTTTATGGAACCTACCCAAGACCGTAAGGTCAACCCGTTAGTGTTCGGAACACTGACTCTCTCCTACCACGTTGTCGTATCGGCACTTGCTGATATTGCAACTGGTAGATGGGGCAGTGGAAGCATGGTGGGCTTCATCGATCAAGGTCCGGAATGGGACGACAAATACTAGGAAGCATGACTAGGAGCTAGGAATCCCCCTGGCGGAATGTACTCCACTGTAAGTTCTTAGTTACCTAGCTCGATCATACTATACCCCGGCAACAGTTTTATTTGACACTGATGATTGAAACAATTAAATGGGCCAAGTTCAAATGATGTTTTGAAAACGAGTTTCAAAGTGCGGTGTCTTGTGACATCTCGGTTTGGAACTTGAAAGAGATTATGTAATGTGAGAACACAAGTTTTAATGGTAACTATGTTTTAAAGGTCTAGGTGTTTTCACGTTCACATAACACTTGTAAAAAAAAAGGCCCTAATTTTCACTACCTTGGATTTAAGTTTTCAAGTTGCCGAATCGGGGTGTTACAGAATGGTATCAGAGCTATGTTTAACTAAGTAACCTTACACATGGACTTACGTATTCTGCCGTGTATCTCTGTGCGAGTTAGTCTTAGGATAGCTATAGAACGTTAGGAGTACGCGGATGTACGTCAGTTTACGACTGCGGCTGAAATGAGGAGCTGAGGTTAATGTCGTCATGTGATATTGATGCGTGATACGGAATCTTCTTTCGTTGAACTCCTTTCTAATGTGAACCCTTTTGTTTTGACAAAGCCTTGATTGTTGCTAAATCCAAAGTTTCTTTAATCCTTGGTCAGACAAATATCTGTTCCTAAAATTCTTGGTGAAAATATTTGGACCCTAAGTGGAGTAATGTCTTGACCCCAAATGTCCGTAACCTTATTATTCTGGGCATTGTTTTGGTGCCAATTGATATCTTTGAACCCTCAGTCTTGTTTTACCCGTGAAACCATATTAATCCATCATCTTTGATGAAAGTACCCAAGAGGTTACTTTTGTAAGTAATCCATTCGATTCATTTGAAAAGTCGACGAGTAGGTAATTCATGTTCGAAGATGCGACGATTACGACAGTTCTAAAGGGAAAGAATTTCTTCGAGGAGTTACGCGTCCGCCGAACAGCCAGACTCTGCACGGCATTTCTCGAGGACGAGAAATCTCCAAGTTGGGGAGAATGTAACACCCCATATTTTTCCCATATGTGCGTAAACGATTTCCGAAAAAGTATTTTATGTAAGAAGGAAATAGAGTGATAATTTTCAAGGATTTTTATAAGCAAAGATAGTTTTATAAAAAGAGAAGTGAATGATTTTTTTTAGTTTGATTTTAAGAGATTAGTTGTGATTTTATTGAAAAGTGATTTTTATTTAAAGTGAAGTTTTGAACTGTTAACTTGAAAAATTCGTAACTTTTAACCGTAACTCGGATTTTTACAAACTTTATATCAAAACGACCGTCTCGAAATGTAGATTTTAAAAATATAACTTTTGGAATTTTCTGGGTTGTTTTACAAAAAATTATTTTCTGGACAGTGAAGTACGAGTTTTGGAATAGTATTTTTAAGAAAATGAATTTATTGAATTAGCATGAGATTTTTATGTGCTATGTGTTTGATTTAAGATATGTGTACTGTGTGATGTGTGGAAATAATTATGTGAATTTAATTTGTTAGAATTAATTACCTTGTGTGTGTGTAATTGTAATTGAATAAGATTAGAAAATAAAAATGTAAAATGTGAAGTATGTATGATAAGTGTGCTACGGTATGTGTATGTATGTGTGTATTTGTATGTGTATGATATACTATGTGTGTGTGTGTGCATGTCGTGTGAGTGCATGTAAGAGAAAGGTGTAATATGTGCATGAGTGCCACGTGTGTGAGGGTGTGTAGGTGTGAGTTTTCTATGCTTTGGTGTGATGACTATGTGTTGTAGTTGACAAATTGCCTCCTAAGTGCATGCATAGGCTAACCCCAACCAAGAACCCAAGGGAGGAATTGGTATCTTAGTTGTTTCCTCCCATTCCTTCCATCCACTCCTTCGTAGCTTCATTCTTCCATTCTTCCATTCTTTCATTCTTTCATTCTTTCATTTTATTTTCTTTACACACTTCTAAACACAAACATACTCTAAGAGACCCATTAAGCTCTTAGAGAGAAAAAAGAAAAGAAAATAGAAAGAAAGAAAAGGGGTATGGCCGTGAGGCCTAGAAGAGAACGTGGAGGAAAATCCAAGCTTAGACTAAGCCTTTTTGTAGATCAAGAGTGTAGAACTAGAAGAACCAACTCATCTCATGGTAGGATTTTTGAAGACCAAGAAGAATTTGTAATAGTCTAGTTTCCTTTTCTTAGTTTGTAGATCTTATTCTTTTTCTTCTTGCATGTTGTTATTATTTGATGATCTTGCTAGATCAAAGACTTTAAGGACTTTAAAAATAATTTGTAATATGTGATCTTCATGTTTTGTTTCGGTTTGGAAATTTTCTTGCTTGATTTAATATTTTTCTAACTAAAATCTTAAAGATCTAAAGAAAGGCCAAGGTTTTTATGAAAACTAAAACAAACTTCTTTGCATGTTTGATTTTCATGCTTTATTCAGACTGTGACCTAGGTGTGTTTATTTGATGATTGGGTAAATCATTTCATGATCTAAATTTGTTTGTTTATAAAGTGTAATTTTTATTTCTTGCATGTATGTTTTCCTTGCTTTAAATTATGATCTATGTGTTTCCATGTTTACTTGATGAATGATTTTATGATCTAAAATTTATTTGGTCTTGCATGTTATCTTTGTGATGATCCTAGTTGATCTAAGTGTGTGTGCGCATGTGATTATCCTTGCTCGAGGAATGAAAAATGCTTAGATCTTTAAGTGCATGTTATTTTTCAAGAGCAAAGAATATGTTTCCTTCTCTGTATGATTCAGTTTTAAGGGAAATTTAAAGAAACCAAGTTTTAAAATGATTTTAAGTGAAAACATGTTTTGATCTATTATTTGATTATGTGTATACCTTATTTTTCTAGAAGGCCATTCGGCCATACTTAATTAAAAATGAAATTCATGTTTTTATTCTATAAAAATGGATGTATGTTGTTTTAAGACTAGGTCTAACAATTTCTAACACATGCATGCTATAAAATCTTTATTTTTAAGAAAGAGATATAATCATGGGTTCATTTGTGTGTGTGACATATGTAATGTGTTACTTTGCTGGACTTGATGTGGTATGGTTGCTTTGAAAGTTGTTTTGGAAAATTTGCATAACTTGGTTTCAATCACACGATTTTAAGTTGAAAAATGAGTGAAAACCATGCCTTTTTGTGTGTTGACATTCGGCCACCTAGGGAGAAATAGGAAGCTAGGTTTGTTCCTCAATTAGGTTGCATGCATGATTAAGTTAACTGAATTTAAAAGGTGCATGCATAAAGTGAATAAATTTAAAAAAAAAAAAGAAAATATGGTGATGGTTTGTAATTTAATTTGTTGTGTTGATTTTCTTAAGAAAATGAAATTAAATTTGTTAATTCTCCTTCTAAGAGTGCCCACGGTTTAGCTTAAAATAAAGAGAATAATTTCATGATTAAAATCTTGCAAAATTTATATGTGTGTAATTCTGTCCATGTATGTTTAAAGGGTAGGGAAATTATTTTCATGAAACGACCATGATGATAGCTATATTTTTGGTGCATGATGCTGTGTACTTGTGAGAATGATGTGTGTGCTTCCATTGATCTTTTTGATTTTAGAAATGAAAATGAATAAGTCCATATGATTCTGTGAATAGATCTTTGTAAAATTGATTTGATGATTTCTTGCAATTAGAAAATTATTAACTGTGTGATTCGGTTTTGTAAGTTAATTAAATGCATTAGTCTAAATTACTTTCTAAAAGGGTAATTTAATTGATTTGGATTATAATTTAGTTGATGATTTTAATAATTTCCTGTATACATATTGTGAATGATTAGTATGCTTTGAAATTGGTATGTGATTGCTTTTTTTTGCTAAATGAATGTGTCAGATTAAATTTGGAATTGTTGAATTGTGAAAAGTCTGTGTGTAGCTTTTAAAGTAAATGAAAAATGTTTTTTTTTTAAACTCTTAATTTATATTCTCTGATTAGTGTCTAATGATATTGTGAAGTTTAAAAAAAAAATTTATATAAGTTGATCTGATTATGTGAAATGATTTTTAGTTTTAGAATCTATTGGTAATTCAAAAAAAAAGAAATACTTACCATGTGTGTGTTTCGATTTTGTTAAGATTAAGTTAAATTATTTTATTGAGAATAATTGAATTAATCTAATAAGATTATGATTTGATTAATGATTTTAAATGTGACCTTCTGTGTGTAAGTTTGTGATTGCTTCTATGTGATTGTTCTTGTAGTGCTTGAATGTATTAGAATTGTATTAAGTGTTGTTTGTGTGTGTGAAAGCTATACTGTAGTTTAAAGAAACTGAAAATGTTTTAAGAATGATTTAAACAATTTAAATTAACTTCAAATTTAATTAACATTATTTGGCTAGTGTTCGATGATATTGTGAAATTTAGTAATTTAACAAAACTAATTTGATTGGTTTTGAAGTTCTGTCTTTTTTGAATTTCTCGTATTTGATTTGAGAAAGATTTTCAAAGAGTTTTTTTTCATTTGATGTTTAAAGAAAATGATTTTTCAAACCAAAGTGTTTCTAAACTATGAGAAATGGGTTCTGTTTTTGGAAATGAAATTGTTTTAAGAAGTTTTCTTGGAAATGTTTTATAAAAGAAATGATTTGGATTTAAAGTCTTTTGGATATTGGCAATGTGCTTTTAAAAAGGGAATTATTTCAAAGTATTTTAAAACGTAATTAAGAATTCACGTAAATCATTAATCAAATCATAATCTTATTAGTCGGGTGTCGGACGCGAAGGAAGCGGGGCAAGGATAACGACTGGAAATCTTAGAGAGTCCGTGGATGTGTCGTCATCCAGGTGAGTGAGAGTGCTGTGGTCCTGCAACGTGGTTGCTCGCAATTCGAATGGACGGATTGCGAGAGTACTGCGAAGTAGGCTATACAGATATGTGTATGTCATGTATGCATCCTAAATGTTTATTTTCTATGCATCACTAGATGTTCACTTGTCGTGCATGATTTATTTCATTGTTTAATTTTGTTTGGATAGTGAATTGATGATGATGGAACCATGAAAATAATAAGATAAACCGAAAGGAGAAAAGAAAAGCGAATAAGAGATATGAGAAAGAATTGAGAAAGAAATAAGCAATGAGTTAAGAATAATGAGAAAGTATGAGCATGATTGAGAAAGAGGTGAAGGTGATGTGAGTGTAAGAAAGAGGTAAAGAGTGGAGATTGTAAAGAGGATTGAGACTTGAAAGTGAGATGTGGATTGAGCAGAAATGAGATTCCTCGTACACATTTTTGGGAAGAAGCTTAGTGTTGAGTTGAGCTTGCTCCTCCATTAACACTCACCCAAAAATATGATTTTTGAAAAAGATTTTTGAAAAAGATTTTGAAGAGAGATTTTTGAAAGTGCCTTTGTGAAAATGATACTTTTGTGGAGGTATTTGAAAAGATTATATTTTGAAAGAAAGTTTTGAGAAAGCTTGTTTTCGAAAAGTTTTGCGAAAGATGCTTTGGAAAGACGAGGAAAATTTGTTGATGATGTGACTGAGAATTTGATTGAGGATGAGTTTGAGAATGTGATGATGAGATGGGAAATGAGTTGTGGCCTGGGGCCAATGAGATTTAGGGGGAATAGTTTGCGATTAGTGGTCGGGCTTCGTTGAAGGGTTGCGCCAAGGACGAGCCGATCGTTAGGAAGAAGCAGTTAATTAAAACGCTAAAAACTTTAAAAGACATATACAAACGCGGTGAGGTATGAGTGTCGTCTCGAAGTAGTGGAGAGGAAGGTACCCCGGATATCAGGGGTATTCGGGTTGATGAATGCATTAGGGTAGGCTCGGGCGGTAAAACGTCACGTTGCCTTGAGTACTATTCTGGGCAGAACGAACTCCACATGTGGTGCACTAACGTGCTGGGGACTGAGTCTAATACCGTGGTAAGTTCTGCACCCGGGACCAGAATAGTGTTGTCGCCCCTATGGCAGTTCAGGAACAGTGAGAGGGACTGGAACGGGGCATTTGTGTTTGCCGCCGAGGGCGTGCATTGATTATATGATTGAAATTGAGGCAAGGCCTCCTGGTCTGGGACCATTTGTGTGTGCCAGCTGTCGTGCCCGCGTGGTAAAGGTCCTGTACTCCTGTTTGATTCCGACTAGGTTGGGTGGTTGACCGAGGAGATGTAGACGTGTGTGAGCTCAATGATGTGTCCCCCTCATCATCGATGCTAACCGAATTAATAAAATTTAAATGGCAAAGATGTATTAAGTAAGGTGCAAATGAGTTATCAAGTGTTGAATAAGAATTGTAAGTTGAGCACGAGAAATGATTCGTGCTGTAAGAAATTTTGAGGCAGCGATGTGAATGGAAAAGGAATTGTGGGACAAGTGTGATGAAAGTTTTGGCTGTAAGTGATGATATTGGTGTGCTAAGAATATTTCTGTATGCATTGTTTTATATGATTCATATTTGCTAAGTGCATGACATGTTTGCATCAATGTTTATGTTATGTTGTTGTAGCTATATTGTACTGCCATAGTATCTATCTATTTTTATGGAACCTACCCAAGACCGTAAGGTCAACCCGTTAGTGGTCGGAACACTGACTCTCTCCTACCATGTTGTCGTATCGGCACTTGCTGATATTGCAACTGGTAGATGGGGCAGTGGAAGCATGGTGGGCTTCATCGATCAAGGTCCGGAATGGGACGACAAATACTAGGAAGCATGACTAGGAGCTAGGAATCCCCCTGGCGGAATGTACTCCACTGTAAGTTCTTAGTTACCTAGCTCGATCATACTATACCCCGGCAACAGTTTTATTTGACACTGATGATTGAAACAATTAAATGGGCCAAGTTCAAATGATGTTTTGAAAACGAGTTTCAAAGTGCGGTGTCTTGTGACATCTCGGTTTGGAACTTGAAAGAGATTATGTAATGTGAGAACACAAGTTTTAATGGTAACTATGTTTTAAAGGTCTAGGTGTTTTCACGTTCACATAACACTTGTAAAAAAAAAAGGCCCTAATTTTCACTACCTTGGATTTAAGTTTTCAAGTTGCCGAATCGGGGTGTTACAGAATGGTATCAGAGCTATGTTTAACTAAGTAACCTTACACATGGACTTACGTATTCTGCCGTGTATCTCTGTGCGAGTTAGTCTTAGGATAGCTATAGAACGTTAGGAGTACGCGGATGTACGTCAGTTTACGACTGCGGCTGAAATGAGGAGCTGAGGTTAATGTCGTCATGTGATATTGATGCGTGATACGGAATCTTCTTTCGTTGAACTCCTTTCTAATGTGAACCCTTTTGTTTTGACAAAGCCTTGATTGTTGCTAAATCCAAAGTTTCTTTAATCCTTGGTCAGACAAATATCTGTTCCTAAAATTCTTGGTGAAAATATTTGGACCCTAAGTGGAGTAATGTCTTGACCCCAAATGTCCGTAACCTTATTATTCTGGGCATTGTTTTGGTGCCAATTGATATCTTTGAACCCTCAGTCTTGTTTTACCCGTGAAACCATATTAATCCATCATCTTTGATGAAAGTACCCAAGAGGTTACTTTTGTAAGTAATCCATTCGATTCATTTGAAAAGTCGACGAGTAGGTAATTCATGTTCGAAGATGCGACGATTACGACAGTTCTAAAGGGAAAGAATTTCTTCGAGGAGTTACGCGTCCGCCGAACAGCCAGACTCTGCACGGCATTTCTCGAGGACGAGAAATCTCCAAGTTGGGGAGAATGTAACACCCCATATTTTTCCCATATGTGCGTAAACGATTTCCGAAAAAGTATTTTATGTAAGAAGGAAATAGAGTGATAATTTTCAAGGATTTTTATAAGCAAAGATAGTTTTATAAAAAGAGAAGTGAATGATTTTTTTTTAGTTTGATTTTAAGAGATTAGTTGTGATTTTATTGAAAAGTGATTTTTATTTAAAGTGAAGTTTTGAACTGTTAACTTGAAAAATTCGTAACTTTTAACCGTAACTCGGATTTTTACAAACTTTATATCAAAACGACCGTCTCGAAATGTAGATTTTAAAAATATAACTTTTGGAATTTTCTGGGTTGTTTTACAAAAAATTATTTTCTGGACAGTGAAGTACGAGTTTTGGAATAGTATTTTTAAGAAAATGAATTTATTGAATTGGCATGAGATTTTTATGTGCTATGTGTTTGATTTAAGATATGTGTACTGTGTGATGTGTGGAAATAATTATGTGAATTTAATTTGTTAGAATTAATTACCTTGTGTGTGTGTAATTGTAATTGAATAAGATTAGAAAATAAAAATGTAAAATGTGAAGTATGTATGATAAGTGTGCTACGGTATGTGTATGTATGTGTGTATTTGTATGTGTATGATATACTATGTGTGTGTGTGTGCATGTCGTGTGAGTGCATGTAAGAGAAAGGTGTAATATGTGCATGAGTGCCACGTGTGTGAGGGTGTGTAGGTGTGAGTTTTCTATGCTTTGGTGTGATGACTATGTGTTGTAGTTGACAAATTGCCTCCTAAGTGCATGCATAGGCTAACCCCAACCAAGAACCCAAGGGAGGAATTGGTATCTTAGTTGTTTCCTCCCATTCCTTCCATCCACTCCTTCGTAGCTTCATTCTTCCATTCTTCCATTCTTTCATTCTTTCATTCTTTCATTTTATTTTCTTTACACACTTCTAAACACAAACATACTCTAAGAGACCCATTAAGCTCTTAGAGAGAAAAAAGAAAAGAAAATAGAAAGAAAGAAAAGGGGTATGGCCGTGAGGCCTAGAAGAGAACGTGGAGGAAAATCCAAGCTTAGACTAAGCCTTTTTGTAGATCAAGAGTGTAGAACTAGAAGAACCAACTCATCTCATGGTAGGATTTTTGAAGACCAAGAAGAATTTGTAATAGTCTAGTTTCCTTTTCTTAGTTTGTAGATCTTATTCTTTTTCTTCTTGCATGTTGTTATTATTTGATGATCTTGCTAGATCAAAGACTTTAAGGACTTTAAAAATAATTTGTAATATGTGATCTTCATGTTTTGTTTCGGTTTGGAAATTTTCTTGCTTGATTTAATATTTTTCTAACTAAAATCTTAAAGATCTAAAGAAAGGCCAAGGTTTTTATGAAAACTAAAACAAACTTCTTTGCATGTTTGATTTTCATGCTTTATTCAGACTGTGACCTAGGTGTGTTTATTTGATGATTGGGTAAATCATTTCATGATCTAAATTTGTTTGTTTATAAAGTGTAATTTTTATTTCTTGCATGTATGTTTTCCTTGCTTTAAATTATGATCTATGTGTTTCCATGTTTACTTGATGAATGATTTTATGATCTAAAATTTATTTGGTCTTGCATGTTATCTTTGTGATGATCCTAGTTGATCTAAGTGTGTGTGCGCATGTGATTATCCTTGCTCGAGGAATGAAAAATGCTTAGATCTTTAAGTGCATGTTATTTTTCAAGAGCAAAGAATATGTTTCCTTCTCTGTATGATTCAGTTTTAAGGGAAATTTAAAGAAACCAAGTTTTAAAATGATTTTAAGTGAAAACATGTTTTGATCTATTATTTGATTATGTGTATACCTTATTTTTCTAGAAGGCCATTCGGCCATACTTAATTAAAAATGAAATTCATGTTTTTATTCTATAAAAATGGATGTATGTTGTTTTAAGACTAGGTCTAACAATTTCTAACACATGCATGCTATAAAATCTTTATTTTTAAGAAAGAGATATAATCATGGGTTCATTTGTGTGTGTGACATATGTAATGTGTTACTTTGCTGGACTTGATGTGGTATGGTTGCTTTGAAAGTTGTTTTGGAAAATTTGCATAACTTGGTTTCAATCACACGTTTTTAAGTTGAAAAATGAGTGAAAACCATGCCTTTTTGTGTGTTGACATTCGGCCACCTAGGGAGAAATAGGAAGCTAGGTTTGTTCCTCAATTAGGTTGCATGCATGATTAAGTTAACTGAATTTAAAAGGTGCATGCATAAAGTGAATAAATTTAAAAAAAAAAGAAAATATGGTGATGGTTTGTAATTTAATTTGTTGTGTTGATTTTCTTAAGAAAATGAAATTAAATTTGTTAATTCTCCTTCTAAGAGTGCCCACGGTTTAGCTTAAAATAAAGAGAATAATTTCATGATTAAAATCTTGCAAAATTTATATGTGTGTAATTCGGTCCATGTATGTTTAAAGGGTAGGGAAATTATTTTCATGAAACGACCATGATGATAGCTATATTTTTGGTGCATGATGCTGTGTACTTGTGAGAATGATGTGTGTGCTTCCTTTGATCTTTTTGATTTTAGAAATGAAAATGAATAAGTCCATATGATTCTGTGAATAGATCTTTGTAAAATTGATTTGATGATTTCTTGCAATTAGAAAATTATTAACTGTGTGATTCGGTTTTGTAAGTTAATTAAATGCATAAGTCTAAATTAGTTTCTAAAAGGGTAATTTAATTGACTTGGATTATAATTTAGTTGATGATTTTAATAATTTCCTGTATACATATTGTGAATGATTAGTATGCTTTGAAATTGGTATGTGATTGCTTTTTTTTGCTAAATGAATGTGTCAGATTAAATTTGGAATTGTGAAAAGTCTGTGTGTAGCTTTTAAAGTAAATGAAAAATGTTTTTTTTTTAAACTCTTAATTTATATTCTCTGATTAGTGTCTAATGATATTGTGAAGTTTAAAAAAAAAAAATTAAATAAGTTGATCGGATTATGTGAAATGATTTTTAGTTTTAGAATCTATTGGTAATTCAAAAAAAAAAAGAAATACTTACCATGTGTGTGTTTCGATTTTGTTAAGATTAAGTTAAATTATTTTATTGAGAATAATTGAATTAATCTAATAAGATTATGATTTGATTAATGATTTTAAATGTGACCTTCTGTGTGTAAGTTTGTGATTGCTTCTATGTGATTGTTCTTGTAGTGCTTGAATGTATTAGAATTGTATTAAGTGTTGTTTGTGTGTGTGAAAGCTATAATGTAGTTTAAAGAAACTGAAAATGTTTTAAGAATGATTTAAACAATTTAAATTAACTTGAAATTTAATTAACATTATTTGGCTAGTGTTCGATGATATTGTGAAATTTAGTAATTTAACAAAACTAATTTGATTGGTTTTGAAGTTCTGTCTTTTTTGAATTTCTCGTATTTGATTTGAGAAAGATTTTCAAAGAGTTTTTTTTTCCTTTGATGTTTAAAGAAAATGATTTTTCAAACCAAAGTGTTTTTAAACTATGAGAAATGGGTTCTGTTTTTGGAAAAGAAATTGTTTTAAGAAGTTTTCTTGGAAATGTTTTATAAAAGAAATGATTTGGATTTAAAGTCTTTTGGATATTGGCAATGTGCTTTTAAAAAGGGAATTATTTCAAAGTATTTTAAAACGTAATTAAGAATTCACGTAAATCGTTTCTAACGCACGGGGAAAAATGTTATAGTCGGGTGTCGGACGCGAAGGAAGCGGGGCAAGGATAACGACTGGAAATCTTAGAGAGTCTTTGGATGTGTAGTCATCCAGGTGAGTGAGAGTGCTGTGGTCCCGCAACGTGGTTGCTCGCAATTCGAATGGACGGATTGCGAGAGTACTGCGAAGTAGGCTATACAGATATGTGTATGTCATGTATGCATCCTAAATGTTTATTTTCTATGCATCACTAGATGTTTACTTGTCGTGCATGATTTATTTCATTGTTTAATTTTGTTTGGATAGTGAATTGATGATGATGGAACCATGAAAATAATAAGATAAACCGAAAGGAGAAAAGAAAAGCGAATAAGAGATATGAGAAAGAATTGAGAAAGAAATAAGCAATGAGTTAAGAATAATGAGAAAGTATGAGCATGATTGAGAAAGAGGTGAAGGTGATGTGAGTGAAAGAAAGAGGTAAAGAGTGGAGATTGGAAAGAGGATTGAGACTTGAAAGTGAGATGTGGATTGAGCAGAAATGAGATTCCTCGTACACATTTTTGGGAAGAAGCTTAGTGTTGAGTTGAGTTTGCTCCTCCATTAACACTCACCCAAAAATGTGATGTTTGAAAAAGATTTTGAAAAGAGATTTTTGAAAGTGCCTTTGTGAAAATGATACTTTTGTGGAGGTCTTTGAAAAGATTATATTTTGAAAGAAAGTTTTGAGAAAGCTTGTTTTCGAAAAGTTTTGCGAAAGATGCTTTGGAAAGACGAGGAAAATTTGTTGATGATGTGACTGAGAATTTGATTGAGGATGAGTTTGAGAATGTGATGATGAGATGGGAAATGAGTTGTGGCCTGGGGCCAATGAGATTTAGGGGGAATAGTTTGCGATTAGTGGTCGGGCTTCGTTGAAGGGTTGCGCCAAGGACGAGCCGACCGTTAGGAACAAGCCGTTAATTAAAACGCTAAAAAATTTAAAAGACATATACAAACGCGGTGAGGTATGAGTGTCGTCTCGAAGTAGTGGAGAGGAAGGTACCCCGGATATCAGGGGTATTCCGGTTGATGAATGCATTAGGGTAGGCTCGGGCGGTAAAACGTCACGTTGCCTTGAGTACTATTCTGGGCAGAACGAACTCCACATGTGGTGCACTAACGTGGTGGGGACTGGGTCTAATACCGTGGTAATTTCTGCACCCGGGACCAGAATAGTGCTGTCGCCCCTATGCCAGTTCAGGAACAGTGAGAGGGACTGGAACGGGGCATTTGTGTTTGCCGCCGAGGGCGTGCATTGATTATATGATTGAAATTGAGGCAAGGCCTCATGGTCTGGGACCATTTGTGTGTGACAGCTGTCGTGCCCGCATGGTAAAGGTCCTGTACTCCTGTTTGCTTCCGACTAGGTTGGGTGGTTGACCGAGGAGATGTAGACGTGTGTGAGCTCAATGATGTGTCCCCCTCATCATCGATGCTAACCGAATTAATAAAATTTAAATGGCAAAGATGTATTAAGTAAGGTGCAAATGAGTTATCAAGTGTTGAATAAGAATTGTAAGTTGAGCACGAGAAATGATTCGTGCTGTAAGAAATTTTGAGGCAGCGATGTGAATGGAAAAGGAATTGTGGGACAAGTGTGATGAAAGTTTTGGCTGTAAGTGATGATATTGGTGTGCTAAGAATATTTTTGTATGCATTGTTTTATATGATTCATATTTGCTAAGTGCATGACATGTTTGCATCAATGTTTATGTTATGTTGTTGTAGCTATATTGTACTGCCATAGTATCTATCTATTTTTATGGAACCTACCCAAGACCATAAGGTCAACCCGTTAGTGTTCGGAACACTGACTCTCTCCTACCATGTTTTCGTATCGGCACTTGCTGATATTGCAACTGGTAGATGGGGCAGTGGAAGCATGGTGGGCTTCATCGATCAAGGTCCGGAATGGGACGACAAATACTAGGAAGCATGACTAGGAGCTAGGAATCCCCCTGGCGGAATGTACTCCACTGTAAGTTCTTAGTTACCTAGCTCGATCATACTATACCCCGGCAACAGTTTTATTTGACACTGATGATTGAAACAATTAAATGGGCCAAGTTCAAATGATGTTTTGAAAACGAGTTTCAAAGTGCGGTGTCTTGTGACATCTCGGTTTGGAACTTGAAAGAGATTATGTAATGTGAGAACACAAGTTTTAATGGTAACTATGTTTTAAAGGTCTAGGTGTTTTCACGTTCACATAACACTTGTAAAAAAAAAAGGCCCTAATTTTCACTACCTTGGATTTAAGTTTTCAAGTTGCCGAATTGGGGTGTTACACTGGGAATGTGGCCAGTGTCTGGGACATGGTTTTTATGCGTTCCGGGAACGTGATACACACTCTGGGAGTGATGTTTGTTTTTCCAAGTATGGTTTGCCATATGTTCTGGGAACGTATGGTAGTGTTCTGGGAACACATTGGTGTATTGGATGGACGTCCAAGATGGACTAGTGTTGGAGGCCTCAGTTGTGGATAGAAATCATGCATCATGCCACACTACACCAAAATATGGATTTAACAATGCCCATTTAACAACATTTTTGAGAAGGATGCTGTTGAAAATTCACACGGAAGTATTAACAACGCCACCTTTACTTTGTGTTGTCTATGAGACATAAATGACAACACTCTCTTCACCAGACATTGTCAATATCTTTCCATTCCAGCACTTCCATATAAGACAACATTATTTTAAAAAGATGTTGTCTTTTCTCTTCACATATGACAACACCATCTTTACCAAGCGTTGTTAATTTGTTTCCACTCTCAATATCATAATTATATTATTTACGAAAGTTTTTTTTATTCATATAATTTAAAGTAGATTTATTTAAAGTAATTACCCTATGTTAATAAAAATGAATTTTTTATATACTTTAATATATTCAATATTAAATTATTTTTAATACTTCCAAATTTTTAACTTCATAATTTGTTTATATGTACTCTCTCCGTCCTTTATTATAAGGCCTCTTTGGATATTTTTACGCATATCAAGATTGATAAATTTTATACTAAAATTGATATGTTGTTCCAAAAATACCCTTTTACCAATAATTTGAATATAATAAATTTTTTGATTTTTCAATACTTACTTTACCTTCACCACTTACAACATTAAAACTACAAGTTTTGCAAAATTTTTGCATTTTCCAATATAATTTTAATTATGTCTTCTCATTAAATTTTAGAGTATTATAATTAAATGTCAAGGGTAATTTTGGAAAAAATTAGAAAATGGTCTTATATTTAGAACCAATTTTTTTACTCAAAGGACTCCTATAATAAGGGAGAAAGGGAGTATTTATTTGATGTTTAAAAATTTATTATTAATTAATGCAGAATATAGATAAATTTATTAATTTTATTTGATGTTTAAATAAGTGTGTGGGCTAGCATAATCTATATTCTATATTATAATAAAAGACAATGGGTCTCACCCATTGGGTCATTACCGGGAAAATTAGAACTCATTCTTAATAGTTCCACAAAAAACATTCCACCCATTTACACATGAAAAATGATTTAGAGACCAACAAGCCTACAAATCTACATATAAGATTATGACACTTGTTATTTTCAAGTTAAAAAAATTAAATAAAAGAATTTAAATGACAAATATCAAAATCCTAATGTGTAGGTTAAGAGTAGGTCTTTTTATGTAAGTCTCTTAATCATCGCTCTTTACACATTCCGTCCAAAGTTCCATCGCTCCCTCAATAGAAATAAAAAATCCCGCCCAACACAATTAATATTTAATTAAAAAAAAAGCCAAAATTTTTCCCAATTGATATTTAAAAAAAAAAAGCCACACAGGCTCCTCCCTCCCCCAAAATCATTCACTCTCTCTCATTTCTTATTTCTCACTATCTCTCTTTCAACCATGAGAACATCTCCTCACTTCTTCATCCTCTCATCAGCCCACCGCCGTGAATCACGACCACCACCACCACCATCACTACAAGAAAAACAGTCATTTTCCAATGGATAGAATTTTTGGTTATCTTTTTACGGATAAAATTCGTCGGAAAATTATTTTCAAAAAATTATTAATCTTTCATTTTTCTGATAGATAATTCCGTCGAAAAATTTATTCTAAAATAAAAAATAAATAAAATTTAAGATTTTAAGCATTCTGTCGGGATCAATCCGTTGAAAAAGAAATTTCCAAAAACAAAAAAATAACTAAAATTATTTTTAAAGGAATTTGATGGCTTCCGAGTTATCCGTGAGAAACGTTTTTTGTTCTATTTATTTTTTAATATTCCTTCCGTTCCTAAATATAAAGTCTCTTTGGGGATTTCACGTCTATTAAGAAAGTTGAATAATTTAGTTAATTGTATTGGAAATGTGAACTTTTGATATGTAATTTCAAAATTGCCTCTATTAATATTATTGAGAATCTAAAAAGTGTTAAATAAATAGGGGTGTTTGTGGAAAAAAGTAATTAACGATCATTAAAAATTGGTATGAGGCTTTATAAATAGGGACAAAATAAAAATTTCAAGAGGACTTTATATTTAGGGACGAAGGGAGAAATTATTTTTTGTTAACTTATAATAAAATGAAAAGTGAAATAAAATGAAAAGGGCGCCCTAATTTCATAAAACGAAAGGAGGAGGGAAACGAGCTACTCCTCTGCAGCGCCACTGAAGCGTTTTCATTCTTCGCCATCTTCGTCGTCGTCCTCATTCTTCTTCACTGGTTTCGTCTTCTTCTTCCTCCAGGTAACCATCTATCATGCTTCCTTCTTCTTCTGTTTTTCTTAAGAACCTTGTAACTTTCAGAGCTGGTGCAAATAACATTTCTGGTAGCTTACCAAAGGAAATTGGTGGTTGTACGAGCTTGATGTATCTTGGTCTTGCTCAAAATTAGATAGGAGGGGAGCTACCTAGTGAGATTGGGATGCTGAACAGCTTAACCAAACTGATTGTATGGGATAACCATTAAATTTAGTTGTGGGATTGTAGAGTTTTTTTATTTTATTACATGAAAACTGATTCAATGGTTTTTTTTAGTACTTATCATTGATCTGTTTTCTTGTTGCAGAATTTCCCGATTAAATGGATACACCTTTGGCTATGTGCTTTGCAGAATACAAAGGACTCAAGGCCTCTATTACTTTTACCACCTCTTACACTGTCCATTATTGCTTTATAGATAAAGACATTAAGAAATTCAAGGGTATGTTTATTGTTTTCTAAAAGTATCATATTGTTTTGTTCCTGGAGGTTTAATATGTTGGCCAGTATTATGAGCCAAAAGTTTGGCTTTTTATGAGTGCTCAAGATAATTGAATTTTATGGTGCAGTTATGGAAGGAAGCAAAGTGGTGGCTATTTAGACGGAGCTGCTCATGATGGTCTTTTGGGACCTAGGAGCATTTTGTTCCAAGATTGTTGGCAAAGGCAGGACTTGTTCCAAATTCTTTCTCAATCTGTTTAAATGAGAATGATTCCGGGAGAATTCTCTTCGGTGACCAAGGGCATGTCACCCAACGATCTACACCATTGTTGCATGTAAGTGGGAAATTGTATGTAGTATTGTAGTGTATAATACTCTTTAGCTGCTGCTTAATTTTAGATTGCATACTTAATTTGCTACTGAACATGTTCTAGCTTCTTGCTACTTTCTTTTCTTTTCTATTTTCTTTTCTTAAGCTAATTAAGCATCCTCTGTACCAAGATTCTTTGCGCAGAGTATTTATTATACATTGCTTATATTTTAAAGTTTTAAGGGTATATTTAATTGTGTTATTTTTCATTTAAGAATTGTTGCTTACATTTTTTGACTGTCTTGACAATTTCAACTTTAGCATATGAAGCCAATAAAAGTATGTGGTGTTCATCACTATATATATAATTATTGTATAACTTCTTTTAAACAAACCTGCAGGCAATACCGATTGCAGAACTGGAACTGAAAGTTTGCCTTATAAAGTGGGGGATTATGATTTTTTGATGATGTTGTCGCATTTTAGCTGTTGTCGCATTTTAGCTGTTGTCGCATTTTAGCTCTGCATGGAAGAAAGCTCACATGCTATGTAGTGTTGGAAATTTTATTGTAAGAGGGACTAAGAAAGCTCATATGCTATGTACTTTTTTAGTAAAACTTTGAAATTGATGTAGACCAAGGTAATTTTCGATTTTGTTTGTAGAAAGTATGTTGTGTACTTATTGACTCTATTTGTAATGAAATTTTTATTCTAAAAAAAATTATCTTGATCTTATTTTTTTCTAGTTATTTATTTTTTTCTAATTATTTATTATTTTTTAGAAAGTTTCACGATTAGTGGAAAAAATATTAAAAAAAATTGGTGTTGATTTAGCCACATATTCATCTGTGGTTATATATATATATATATATATATATATTTTAAATTTACTTTCTTACTTAGCCACGGTTATAACCGAAACTAATACAAAAAAAAACTGTAGCAAAATGAATATAAGACAACACTGTCTTAAAATGGTGTTGTCAATGTTTTAATTTCAACAACATCGTTTTAAAATATCGTTGTCCATGTTTTAGTTTTAACAGTGCCTTGTGAAAACGGTGTTGTCAATGCCTTACTTTCAACCACGCTATTTAGAGATGGTGTTGTCAATACCTTTGTTTCAACAACGTCATATCAAGACAGTGTTGTCAATACTTTCGTTTCAACAACGCTGTTTATTTGCGCTGTTGTTCTTTTAAGAAGGCAGGCTTTGACAACGCCCGAAATTCGTTGTTGAAAAGCCAAAATTAGCGTTGTTGATCCTTAATTCTGTTGTAGTGCCACTTGCATTATAAGAGATATAATGTTGAAAATTGGTGTGCTCATATGTACTTGCATTATTGTCTGTCCATGATATACTTGTGTTTGGAATTTTAGTCTTTATTGATTATTTATATGTGTATACTTACTCCCTATGCCCTGTTTAGGTGATGGCCAGATACCTAGCCTGCATCGAGATACGCCCTATCCCTAGTGGTATATGGACGTACGAGGAGCACCGAGCCACCTTTGAGGGGGAGGTGGAGATTACTCTCTACCACCCTAATCCTTTGGTTCGGGTGCGACCTCGTAGGTTTAGGATCTCTTTAGTCTATACTATGCATGTTCCACCCTTTTACTCATATAGAGGACCACCCCCGGCTCGACCAGTGCGTCGATTTCATAGTTTTCGTTTTAGATCTGCTACTCGTACTCATCCCTCATCACATAGAGTTGTTACTGAGGAGACTCCTTCTCCTGGTCCGGCTGACTTTGAGAGGACTGCTTCTGCATATCCTAGGCCTAGTGGTGGGTTCTCTGCACAGTCGGGTGAGGTCGAGGAAGATCCCGTGGAGGATGAGGACGAGGAGGAGGTGCCTGTCGAGCCTACTATTTTTACTCGAGGTGGACCTACTGGTTCCTAGGAGCTTGCATAGCATAGATGTTTTGGATCCGAGGTCTAGGGATAGAGCTGCAGAGGAGCTGCTGAGGACATGGATGACCTGCTCTGGGACTTCTATTTTGATTTTGTTATATATTGTACATATTTGGAGAGGTCTTAGAGTGAGGTTTATTTTGAGCAGCTAGTTATGTATATGTTTTACTAAAAACTTGCTATCTCGACTTTGTTACTTGCTACTTGATATATATCTATATGATATTTTATCTCAGCAGTGCCCCACAATTATTTTTTTACTTCCGCATACTCTGATTTTGGTTAAAAAAAGGATTCGGAAAATAAGTTTATATTCTACAAATCCGATTAAACTCAAGAGACAATTAATATGTTTTTAATCAACGCTACGGATATGTTTTATTGTATTAAAAAGGCGTTGTCTTGAGAGATTTTTTTGTAGTTAAGGTACTAATAAGCCGAATTCAAATTATTCGTCAAGGTTAAAGGTGTTTATAATTGAGCAAGTATAAAGTAAAAAGGAAAAAATTTCTAGACCAAATTTTTGGATAGCAAGTACTCTATATTTGGAAATATTTATTATTTTCAAGATATAAAACAAGGGTGTCACATCCAAATCCTTTCAAATTTTCCAGAACTCATTTAAATGGCACCAAGAACAACATATCAAATTTTCAATGAAATAAAGTGAGCACAACCGACATTTATCAAAACCTTATTCAAGTTAAAACAATATAATCAAAATTTCAGCATAGGTTCAATTTTGTATTTTCTATGTCATTCTCAAAAGGGCAACTCCTAAATTATTTTATTTCCTACTTCAAACACACATTATCATGTACCAAAATCACAATTTTTCAGCCAACAAAATTAGCTCATAAAAACAATCACTTTTCAAACCAAGTTGATTCGTTTTCATGCATTGTCTTACTTAACTCCTTTTTAAACAAACAAACTCAAACCAAATCAATCTATCATTTTCCTTTAGGCTTAGACAAAAAACACACAAATAATCAAAGGACACAACAAATTTCTACACTTAAGCATACACACACAAAACCGTATAGTCACATATATGTACTAATCAATACATAAATCAATTCATCAATTGTTTTCTTCAAAACCGAATTAATGAGCATGAAAACAACTTATTTCAACTCAAATACAACATGCATACTTGAACCAATTTATTTCCCTAACCAACATACTTAGGCCAAATTAATCATGGTATAAATTAGGGATTTTCATACAACTTAATCAACACACAATCACACACAAAATCCATTTTTCATTGCTTCATTTTAAACATAACTCAAAACATGTAAATAAAACCAAATCATTTAGACCAAATCAATAAGAAAATCGTATGGACTTAAAACCATCATGCATATTCAATTAGTTCATTTCAAGCCTAGTTTCATCATTTATGCAACTAGAAATCAAAGATCAAAGATCAAAATTAATCAAACACCAAAAATCAATTTCATTCTCCTCTTTTCTCATCTTGGCCGAATTATTGGAGAAGAAAAATGAAAAACTTTGTGAAATAAAATACCACAAAACTCATGTTTTAAAATCAATAAAAATCCAAGCTTCCTTTATTATAAACACAAAATAAATGTTCAAAACAAAAAATCAAAATCACTTGAGCATAAAACCATTAAAACCATATGGCCCTTATTTTTTTTGCATGTTCATTTTAGCTCTTAAAGATTAAATTTTATATATTAAGGCTCAAAAATCATAGAGAAACATAAAAATATAACATGCATCAAAAACAAAAATTCATTTCTCTTATGTTTTGCTTTGGCGGAATAGTATATAGAGGGAAAATCAAAAACTTTTCACAATACATATCAATATACTCATAATCATTTCAAGATCAAGAATCAAATATCCAAAAGAAAAACAAAAATCATCTTGTGTATAGACAAGTACAAAACCGTGGGACCTCTTCATGATTCAAGCATATTTATTTTTCATCTTTAATCTTGAATCAATGCATACCAAGACTTAAAAATCGTAAATCAACAACAAAAATCTACATGCATCAAAAACAAAAACTTGTTTCCTTTGTTTCTTGCTTTGGCCGAACCATCCATAGAGAAAAATTAAATTTTTACAACACAAATCAATACACTTTCAGATAAACAAAAATCCTTCTTTATTTCCTAATTCCAAATCAAAAATAAGAACAAAAATCATATAGGTTTCAAAATGACAAAACCGTGGGAGCTTGAGGACATGATGCATGTCCATTTTCAATCTTTAAACTCATTTTCAAACATAAAAGTGATTAAAAATCAAAGCTTTATCTTGAAAGCTCACTTGCATAAACAAATCAACAACTCATCAACACATACACATGAAAACCGAAAATAAAACAACACAAGGAAGAAAAGGAATGTAAAGGAATATGTATACCTAAGTGAATGAACGGAAATGAGGTTGATTTGGTGTTGGGAGACAAAAATTCCTCCTTCTTCCTCCTTCCCCTTTCTCGGTCTCCTCTCTCTCTCTCTCCCTCTAGCTTCTTCTTATTTTTTTTGTTCTTATGTTTATGAAGCAAATGGGGTCTTAAGGGCATGGGGTTGGTATTTATAGGAAAATGTGGGTGGGGGTGCAAAGACTTAAAAATTGGGGTGCACAAAAAAATCAAAAGGCTTCCCCAGGAAGCTCCTACTCCCTCACGGCTCCATCTTTAATTTTTGGGGTGGGACTTTGTAATTTTATTTCATGATTAGGAGTAGTAATTAAATAAGTATAGGTAGGCTTTAGGTTTAGTTAATTAAGAAAGTGTGGTTGGAAAAATACCACGGCATGCATTAGCCGAAATTTGCACTCTTGGATAGGGTCCTTAATTGCATGTCTCCTATAGGGGACAAGTAGGGTGACCATGCATTAATTAGGATAGGGTGTGTTCAATTGGGTTACCCTAGGTCTTGTGCACTCATAATTGGATGTCTCACAAATTTAAATTTCAAATTGCACAATTACATTCTTAAAACCGTGCAATACCTCTTGACAGTAGAAAATAATATTTTTCCAATACAGTAAATAATAGTTGAAAATCATATTTCAATTTACTTAAAATAAAACATTATAATTTTCTCAAAATAATGAGATATTCGTGAACAGCAAAATAAATCCCAAACTATACCAAAATAAATTCTACATTTCAATACTATCGTTTTGATTGTAAATTTGTCCAATTCGGATTTTCATATCAATAGTTATGAATTTTCAAAGTTACGTAATCAAATAAATCAATAAATAATAATTCGTTCAAAACGCCAAACAAAATAACCCATCATTATAAAAATAAATTCCAAATAATTATTTTACTTCGAAATTTTAAATCAAATAACGAATTTATACCAATTCGAAAATAATTGCCCAATCAGAAATTCTCAAAAATTAATTTATTAAAACGGGGAAAATGCGGGTATTACATTCCTCCCCAACTTAAAAATTTCTCGTCCTCGAGAAATGATGCGAAAGATAACACCACAAGCAAAGAAAAGCACACACATAATCATTTGGCTTCCACAACTCTCTTTAGTCGTCACATCCTGGCAACAACACTCCACTCGTCCAGCCACTTACGTGTCGCGTTGAGCCAATTCCTATGAGACTTAAACAAAATGGGTTATTATCAATGTTTTTCAAAACCATCATTTTCGGGGTCACATCAATTCTTTGAAAAGAGATTGATAGGAATAGGTTTCAAGATTGGTTAACAAAGATCCTGCTCAGGAAATTCGACTGGGTTTATAAGGCTTTCAGGAATCCCATAGCTCTTTGTCATTCTTCACTCGTATTCTACTGGCCAATATATCTACTTCTTCTCTTAAAGCTTGGGGTGTGACTCCCTTTCTAATCCAATCATTCCTCCATCAAACATTTATAATTACAAAGATTTCAATCTTAGGAATCAACTTAGGCTATACTTACGCATCCATGGTCTTTCACTTTCTTAAGGGTTCAAGGTCTTACTCTAAACCATTAAAATATCTCCTATTCATCACATAACCCTCATCCTTTAATAACCTTAGGCTTTGCAACACCCCTAATTTTCGTCTCATGGATAATAGGAAATTAATAATAAAAGTTTTATTATTAATTTATATGGTTTTCCAATTTTATGTTTTGTATTTAATTAGCTGGAAATATAAAAATGAATTGAAATATTTTTATATGGCAAATAAATGCAAAATATAAGAATATTGCATTTTAGTCCCTGAAATAGGACCTAAATGTAATATTGAAAAGGTTCTTGGAGGGAAAGATTTAAAAATATTAATTTTTAAATTTTGAACTAATCTAACCGGTTAGTAATGCCCTGTAATCGGTTAGACGATGAACCCAGAAACTGGGTTAGTGGATTTTGATGAGCAATCACTTGATTAATCACGGAATCGCCACGATTACAGCCTAAAACAAGTGGAAAAACACGCGTCAACGTGCATGTAATTCTTGTTGGTCTATAAATAGCTGAATTTCTGATGATTTGGGGGTTGATTCAACTGGCTTTGTGTTGAGAGGTGGAATTAGGGTTTTGATTTCAACTGAAGCGATTCTCCTTCTTCTCTGAGTGTTAGAAAGTGAGAGATACACTTTTGGAAAGCTTAAATCAAGAGCTTTCCATTGATATAAAGATTGTGAGTCAAAAGTGTGTGTGTGTGAGGAGGAATCAACCAACAAAGCTAAGTGTTGAAAACTGGACTCTGTCTCTTCTTAGTTCGGGAAGCTGTATTTGGACTTTGATTTTGATCAGTTCAGGTAACCTCTAGGTCCCAAATCACTTTCATTCATTAGTGCATGTTACCTAGAGCAATCTCTAACTGTTTTCCCCAATTTTCTTGGCCAATTGTTATGCCAAACCTTCTGTTCTTTGGACCCTGTTGATGGAAAACGTGGCTGAGAGCAGAACCTAGGATTTGAAGGAATCTGTGGATTTTTCTTCAAGCTCAGTGATAACCTTCATCAAAAACAACTTAGAGGTATGGGAGAAGTCTACCTTATACTAGATTTAGACTAAAAATCAAGTGATTTAGGATTTGAGTTAACAAAACTCAAAAGGGCATTATGTGTTTAAAGCACAAAGGCTTGGAGGCCAAAATTCTGGCTCAATTCTGTGTGAGCAAATTTAAATTGATGCATGCAAGTGATTTAAGGTTTAAAATCAGAAATTAATTGTTGATTTTGAGTTTTGTGGTATTGATTGGTGTTTGTATTGATTTTTATGCAAATTGATACCATAATCTTGATGCATGCAAATTGAATGTGTTTCTGGGTAAGAACATATTGCTCTTTAGGCATATGAACTCTGAGAATGTTGAAATTGGGTTAGATTTGAGAAATGAAAAGAATGATTTGTCAAAACTCTTGTTTTAGTGGACTGACTGCATAATCTAACCGGTTACTCGATAATTGTAATCGGTTAGACACTGTAAAATTTCAAAGAAAATCAGTTTATTAAATCAGTCCTGAAGTCTTAGTGATTTTGGCTCAAATCTATACTTTAATTTCATTATAAATAATCTGAAGATGAGTGTTTATAATATCATGGTTCAGATTGAGGAAATGGAGTTAATGCCTTAAGTCAATGAGATAGATTCAAGAGGAAACTATGCTCATTTGAGAAGAGAATGTGATTTAGACTTTTGAATGATGAAAACAGTGGTTTCTGAGGTATAAAACAAGGTTAAACTTGTTTATAGATTGGGTAGAGAATTCAAGAAAAAGGGTTTTCTGAATTACAATGGTAAACAGTTCAGGTCTGTAATTCTAACCGGTTAGCCTGAAACTATAACCCGTTAGTACCTGAATCTAAAAAAAATAAAAAGTTAAGTTTTTGAATACCATTGGTTATGTTTTTCCCAATCTAAGCTTAAGGGCATATTTTTGAAATAATTCAAAGGAGAATTTTTGTGCCAAAGATTATGCCTCAAATAAATCATTCAAAAGGAGAAATTGGAATATTTCTAAATCACATTAATTAATGTAAAGATAAAACCAACCCTGATATTTGTGCATCCATATAGACTGGAAGCTTGGTTGGTAGGAACGTTTATCATATTCTGGGAATATGAGGAGGATACTCCGGGAGTACCAAATTATAACCTACTTGATGACACATTATAGATATGTGGCCAGTGTCTGGAACCTGGTTTTTATGCGTTCTGGGAACGTATGCGTTCTGGGAAAGTGGTGCACACTCCGGGAGTGATGCTTATTATCCAAGTATGGTTCGGCATTACGTTCTGGGAACGAATGTCGGTTTTCTGGGAACACAAGGGTGTATTGGATGGACGTCCAAGATGGACTTTTAGAGGCCTCAGTTGTGGATAGAAAATCATACATCATGCCACTTGCATTATAAGAGATATAATGTTGAAAAATTGGTGTGCTCATATGTACTTGCATTATGATATGTCCATGATATACTTGTGTTTGTAATTTTAGTCTTTATCAATTATGTATATGTGTATACTTACTCCCTGTTCCCTGTTTAGGTGATGGCCAGATACCTAGCTTGCATCGAGATACGCCCTATCCCTAGTGGCATATGGATGTATGAGGAGCACCGTGCCACTTTTGAGGGGGAGGTTGAGATCACTCTCTACCACCCTAACCCTCTGGTGCGAGTGCGACCTCGTCGATTTAGGATCCCATTAGTCTATACTATGCACGTTCCACCCTTTTATACATATAGAGGACCACCCCCGGCTCGACCTATGCGTCGTTTTCATAGTTTTCGTTTCAGAGCTGCCACTCGTTCTCATCCTTCCTCCCATAGAGTTGTCATTGAGGAGACTCCTTCTCCTGGTCCGACTGACTATGATAGGACTGCTTCTGCAGATCCTAGACCTAGTGGTGGGGTCTCCACACAGTCGGGCGAGGTCGAGGAGGACCCTGTGGAGGATGAGAGCGAGGAGGAGGTGCATGTTGAGCCGACTGTTTCTGCTAGAGGTGGACCCGCTGGTTCATAGGAGCTTGCATAGCGTAGATGTTTTGTATCCTAGATCCTAGGGATAGAGCTGTGGAGGATCTGAGGAGCTGCTGAGGACACGGATGACCTGCTCTGGGACTTCTACTTTTGGATTTTGTCATATATTGTATATATTTGAGAGGTCTTAGAGTGAGGTTTTATTTTATGCAGCTGGTCTGTATATGTTTCACCAAACCTGCTATCTCGACGTTTTACTACTTGCTACTGACTATACTGATGGGGTTTTTATGTTATGACATATATATATATATATATATATATGATGCCTTATTTACCTCAGCAGTGCCCCATAAGTATTATTTTTACTTCCGCGAACTCTGATTTCTATTTCAAAAGGATTCGGCAATAAGTTTATGTTTATATATTCAAATCCAACTCGAGAGACAAATGATATGTTTTAATAAGAATCACAAATAACGTTTTCTATGATTAAGGAAATGTTCTCTCGAGAGCCTTTTTGAAATTAAGGTATTACTAAGCTGAATTCAATTAATAGTTCATGTTAAAAAGGGTTTATGATCGAGCAAGTACTAATCTAAAAAGGAAAAATTTTCTAGTCCTAATTCTGATAGCAAGTATTCAACTATTTGGAAATATTAATTATTTTCAAGATACAAAAGAGAGCGTCACACCTTTGGTGGTATCAGAGCATTGGTCCTGTTCCTCATAGCCCCGATGATGCAGCTAAGTATGGTATTCAATGGTAATTGAATATGTTTTGAATAAGTTAGAATCATTTATGTTTCAAAGACCTTTGTAGTGACCCAAAGCCCATAGTGCAGGTCTTTCTATGGCAACCAGAAATTGAAATATTACTAACGAAATGTTAGAACGAATCACGACCGTGCTGGAAGGCATGCAACAGCAGCAGCGACAACATCCATCTCAAGGGCGAGCTGGTAATCCACCTGTTGGCAATATGGCAAATCATGATTGTAAGACTCTGTCGGAGTTCAAGAAGTGCAATCCGCCAAGGTTTGACGGAGGATACAAACCTGATGAGGCGAACAAGTGGTTGTATGAGATCAACAAGATTTTCCGAACTTTGGGTTGTTCTGATGAACAGAAGGTGACCTATGCAGTTTACATGCTTCATGGGGAAGCTGAAAACTGGTGGGATCACACTGTCCAATTGTTGAATTTTGAAAGAAGAGCAATCAAATGGGGAGTATTTATGGAGAAATTCCTTAATAAGTACTTTCCAGAAGATTTAAGGAGAAAGAAGGAAGTGGAATTCATGCAATTGAAGCAGGGGATATGAGTGTAGGAGAGTATGCTACCAGATTTTAGGAACTAATGAAATATTCTCCCTACTACTTAAATAAACCTGATGAGAGGAGTAAGTGTGTAAAGTTTGAAGGTGGGCTGAGACCGGAGTTGAAGTCTATCTTCAGTTACCAGAGGATTCAGAGTTTCCCTGCACTTGTGGATATGTGCAGAATGTATGAGGATGACAAGAAAGCTGAGTTGATTGGAAGTCAAGGAAAAGGAGTTGGACAGAGTTATGGACCACAGAGAAAGAAGAAGTTTGATCATCGGAGTAATGGTCCATATTCTCAGAAGAACAAGGGTAAGGGTAAGGCTGTGATGGATAACAAGTCTCGCGATAATGCTCCTTATTGCGAAAAGTGTAGACGTTATCATCATGGTCAGTTCTGCTGGTCCACAGGAGGATGTTTCAAGTGTGGAAAGCAAGGTCACTTTGCTCGTGAGTGCAAAGAATTTGCAAAGGGTGATGCAAAGGGATCTGCTGGCAAGCCTGTGGTACAAGGAAGAGTGTTTACCCTGAGTGGTAATGAAGCAACCCAAACCCCGAATCTCATGCAAGGTAACTTTCTGCTTAATAACCAACCTTGCAAAATCATGTTTGATTCTGGAGCTACACATTCTTTTGTTTCTCCTGAATGTGTGAATAGGTTGAATCTTGTTGTTTCCGATTCACCTTGCTATCTTAGTATAGATACCCCTACTGGAATACCGATTTTCACCCTAAAGTCTGTCTAGGGTGTAATGTAGAAATTTTGGGTCGTTGTTCCAAAGTAGATTTGGTTTGTCTCCCTAAGTTACAATTGGATGTGATCTTGGGTATGGATTGGTTGATGAAGAACCAAGTGATCATCAATTGTGAGGAAAAGGCCATTCAATATAGGACCCTTGAACCCGAGGGTTATATGTGTTTGTTCTCTGCTATTGGAGAAGAAGAGTCGACGCCGATCGAGGAGATTCCAGTTGTGAGAGAATTTCCGGAAGTGTTTCCTGAAGAGATACCAGGATTACCTCCGAAGCAAGAGATAGAGTTTGGGATTGATTTAGTCCCTGGAGCTGGTTCCATCTCTATTTCTCCTTATAGGATGGCACCTCCAGAAATGGCAGAAATGAAGAAGCAGATCGAGGAATTACTGCAGAAGCAGATGATCAGGCCAAGCGTTTCGCCTTGGGGAGCTCCATTACTGTTTGTAAAGAAGAAGGATGGGAGTATGAGAATGTGTGTAGATTACAGACAGTTGAATAAGGTCACTATTAAGAATAAGTATCCTTTGCCAAGGATTGATGACCTTATGGATCAAGTTAGGGGACCTGCAGTATTTTCCAAAATTGATCTGAGATCGGGTTATCATCAGATCAGGATAAAGGAGGAGGATATACCCAAGATTGCATTTCGATCTCGATACGGTCATTATGAGTATGTTGTGATGCCGTTCGGATTGACTAATGCACCTGCTATTTTCATGGATTATATGAACCGGATCTTTAGACCATATTTGGATTTATTTGTGGTGGTGTTAATTGACGATATTCTGGTCTATTCTAAGAATCCGGAAGAGCATGAAGAGCATCTCAGGATTGTGTTACAAGTCCTGAAGGAGAAGCAATTATATGCCAAACTTACGAAATGTGAGTTTTGGTTGAATGAAGTGAAGTTCTTAGGGCATGTAATCTCTAAAGAAGGAATTGTGGTGGATCCAGCGAAAGTAAGTTTGGTGTTAAGTTGGGAACAGCCTAAGACTGTGACGGAGGTGAGAAGTTTCTTAGGGCTGGCTGGATACTATCGTCGGTTCATAGAAGGATTTTCCAAGATTGCATTGCCTTTGACCAAGTTGACTCGGAAAGATCAACCGTTCGTGTGGGACGATCGGTGTGAAGTTAGTTTCCGTGAGTTGAAGGAAAGGTTAACATCGTCTCCTGTGTTAATCTTACCTGATCCTCACAAGAGTTTTGAAGTATACTGTGATGCATCTAAGCAAGGACTGGGTTGTGTATTAATGCAAGAAGGAAGAGTAGTGGCTTATGCATCGCGACAATTGAAGAATCATGAGGTAAACTACCCGACACACGATTTGGAATTGGCTGCAATCGTGTTTGCCTTTAAGATATGGAGACATCATCTCTATGACACTACATTTCAAGTATTTAGTGACAATAAGAGTTTGAAATATCTATTCGACCAGAAGGAGTTGAACATGAGGCAAAGAAGGTGGATGGAGTTCTTGAAAGATTATGACTTTAAACTCCACTATCATCCGGGTAAAGCAAATGTGGTTACAGACGCTTTGAGTCGGAAAGCAATCCACATAAGTGCGATGATGGTTAAGGAAGCAGCTTTGATTGAGGAATTCGGAGACTTGAGCCTGTTGACATAAGTGGAGCCAACAAGTATCAAGTTAGGGATGCTGCAGATCACAAGTGAGTTCTTGGAAAGAATTCGGGAGTTGCAACGAGCGGAGGAAGAATTGATGGAAAAGATGAGATTGGGTTCAGAAGGAAAGGAACCTGATTTCATGATTGGGCCGGATGGAATCCTTCGTTTTAGGACAAGGATTTGCATACCAAGAGATCAGGAGATTAGAAGACTGATTCTTGACGAAGCCCATAAGAGTCGGATGAGTATGCATCCTGGATCAACCAAAATGTATCAGGATTTGAAGAAGATGTTTTGGTGGTCTGGATTGAAAAGGATGTTGCAGAATATGTGGCGGCGTGTTTGATTTGCCAAAAAGCTAAGGTAGAGCATCAGAAACTCGGAGGACAGTTGAAACCTTTGAGTATACCTCAATGGAAGTGGGATAGCATCTCAATGGATTTTGTGTCTAGTTTGCCAAGGACAGCAGCAAATCATGATGCCATCTGGGTAGTCGTGGATAGGTTAACCAAGTCGGCGCATTTTATTCCGATAAATATGCGCTATCCTTTGAACAAGCTTACCCAGATCTATATCAAGGAGGTAGTTCGTCTTCACGGAGTACCTTCGAGTATTGTGTCGGATCGAGATCCCAGATTTTCTTCACAATTCTGGCAAAGTTTACATGATGCTATGGGAACGAGATTGAAATTGAGTTCTGCGTATCATCCACAGACTGATGGCCAGACGGAGAGAACGATTCACTCTTTGGAAGATGTGTTTCGGGCTTGTGCACTTGAAGAACAAGGAAGTTGGGATCAAGTGCTACCTCTTGCAGAATTCACGTACAACAACAGTTATCATGCGAGCATTGGAATGGCACCGTTCGAGGCGTTGTATGGACGGAAGTGTCAAACCCCGCTATGTTGGTTCCAAGTGGTGGAGAATTTAATGGTTGGACCAGAAATGATTCAGCAGACATCTGAGAAGATTAGGATGGTTCAAGAAAAGATGAAAGCGGCTCAGAGTCGGCAGAAGATTTACGCTGATAGGAAGAGAAAACCATTAGAGTTTTCGGAAGGCGATCATGTGTTTCTTCGGATAGTTCCGATGAAAGGAATTAGTAGAGCCTTGAGAACTCGAAAGCTTTCGCCTAAGTGTATAGGTCCATACCAAATCCTTAATAGAGTTGGTCCTATTGCTTATCAACTAGCTTTACCACCCTCTTTATCCAATTTGCACAACGTCTTTCACGTTTCGCAATTGAAGAAGTATGTGCATGACCCATCAGCCATTTTGAAAATTCAACCTGACGACCTAACTCTGAAGGAAAACTTGACCTTTGAGACCAGACCAGTTCAGATAGAAGATCGTGAAGTTAAGCAGCTCAGGGGAAAGGAGATACCTTTAGTTAAGGTTGTATGGGAAAACGCAGACGTATCTGAAACTACATGGGAATTAGAGGAAAAGATGCGTCAAGAGTATCCGGAGTTGTTTGTGTAAGCTAGAATTTCGGGGACGAAATTCCTTTTAAGTGGGGGAGTAGCGTAACACCCCTAATTTTCGTCTCCCGGATAATAGGAAATTAATAATAAAAGTTTTATTATTAATTTATATGGTTTTCCAATTTTATGTTTTGTATTTAATTAGCTGGAAATATAAAAATAAATTGAAATATTTTTATATGGCAAATAAATGCAAAATATAAGAATATTGCATTTTAGTCCCTGAAATAGGACCTAAATGTAATATTGAAAAGGTTCTTGGAGGGAAATATTTAAAAATATTAATTTTTAAATTTTGAACTAATCTAACCGGTTAGTAATGCCCTGTAACCGGTTAGACGATGAACCCATAAACTGGGTTAGTGGATTTTGATGAGCAATCACTTGATTAATCACGGAATCGCCACGATTACAGCCTAAAATCAGTGGAAAAACACGCGTCAACATGCATGTAATTCTTGTTGGTCTATAAATACCTGAATTTTTGATGATTTGGGGGTTGATTCAACTGGCTTTGTGTTGAGAGGTGGAATTAGGGTTTTGATTTCGTCTGAAGCGATTCTCCTTCTTCTCTGAGTGTTAGAAAGTGAGAGATACACTTTTGGAAAGCTTAAATCAAGAGCTTTCCATTGATATAAAGATTGTGAGTCAAAAGTGTGTGTGTGAGGAGGAATCAACCAGCAAAGCTAAGTGTTGAAAACTGGACTCTATCTCTTCTTAGTTCAGAAAGCTATATTTGGACTTTGATTTTGATCAGTTCAGGTAACCTCTAGGTCCCAAATCACTTTCATTCATTAGTTCATGTTAGCTAGAGCAATCTCTAACTGTTTTCGCCAATTTTCTTGGCCAATTGTTATGCCAAACCTTCTGTTCTTTGGACCCTGTTGATGGAAAACGTGGCTGAGAGCAGAACCTAGAATTTGAAGGAATCTGTGGATTTTTCTTCAAGCTCAGTGATAACCTTCATCAAAAACAACTTAGAGGTATGGGAGAAGTCTACCTTATACTAGATTTAGACTAAAAATCAAGTGATTTAGGATTTGAGTTAACAAAACTCAAAAGGTCATTATGTGTTTAAAGGACAAAGGCTTGGAGGCCAAAATTCTGGCTCAATTCTGTGTGAGCAAATTTAAATTGATGCATGCAAGAGATTTAAGGTTTAAAATCAGAAACTAATTGTTGATTTTGAGTTTTGTGGTATTGATTGGTGTTTGTATTGATTTTTATGCAAATTGATACCATAATCTTGATGCATGCAAATTGAATGTGTTTCTGGGTATGAACATATTGCTCTTAAGGCATATGAACTCTGAGAATGTTGAAATTGGCTTAGATTTGAGAAATGAAAAGAATGATTTGTCAAAACTCTTGTTTTAGTGGACTGACTGCATAATCTAAGCGGTTACTCGATAATTGTAACCGGTTAGACACTGTAAAATTTCAAAGAAAATCAGTTTATTAAATCAGTCCTGAAGTCTTAGTGATTTTGGCTCAAATCTATACTTTAATTTCATTATAAATAATCTGAAGATGAGTGTTTATAATATCATGGTTCAGATTGACGAAATGGAGTTAATGCCTTAAGTCAATGAGATAGATTCAAGAGGAAACTATGCTCATTTGAGAAGAGAATGTGATTTAGACTTTTGACTGATGAAAACAGTGGTTTCTGAGGTATAAAACAAGGTTAAACTTGTTTATAGATTGGGTAGAGAATTCAAGAAAAAGGGTTTTCTGAATTACAATGGTAAACAGTTCAGGTCTGTAATTCTAACCGGTTAGCCTGAAACTGTAACCGGTTAGTACCTGAATCTAAAAAAAATAAAAAGTTAAGTTTTTGAATACCATTGGTTATGTTTTTCCCAATTTAAGCTTAAGGGCATTTTTTTGAAATAATTCAAAGGAGAATTTTTGTGCCAAAGATTATGCCTCAAATAAATCATTCAAAAGGAGAAATTGGAATATTTCTAAATCACATTAATTAATGTAAAGATAAAACCAACCCTGATATTTGTGCATCCATATAGACTGGAAGCTTGGTTGGTAGGAACGTTTATCATATTCTGGGAATATGAGGAGGATATTCCGGGAGTACCAAATTATAACCTACTTGATGACACATTATAGATATGTGGCCAGTGTCCGGGACCTGGTTTTTATGCGTTCTGGGAACGTATGCGTTCTGGGAACGTGGTGCACACTCCGGGAGTGATGCTTATTATCCAAGTATGGTTCGGCATTACGTTCTGGGAATGAATGTCGGTGTTCCGGGAACACAAGGGTGTATTGGATGGACGTCCAAGATGGACTTTTAGAGGCCTCAGTTGTGGATAGAAAATCATACATCATGCCACTTGCATTATAAGAGATATAATGTTGAAAAATTGGTGTGCTCATATGTACTTGCATTATGATCTGTCCATGATATACTTGTGTTTGTAATTTTAGTCTTTATCAATTATGTATATGTGTATACTTACTCCCTGTGCCCTGTTTAGGTGATGACCAGATACCTAGCTTGCATCGAGATACGCCCTATCCCTAGTGGCATATGGACGTATGAGGAGCACCGTGCCACTTTTGAGGGGGAGGTTGAGATCACTCTCTACCACCCTAACCCTCTGGTGCGAGTGCGACCTCGTCGATTTAGGATCCCATTAGTCTATACTATGCACGTTCCACCCTTTTATACATATAGAGGACCACCCCCGGCTCGACCTATGCGTCGTTTTCATAGTTTTCGTTTCAGAGCTGCCACTCGTTCTCATCCTTCCTCCCATAGAGTTGTCACTGAGGAGACTCCTTCTCCTGGTCCGACTGACTATGATAGGACTGCTTCTGCAGATCCTAGACCCAGTGGTGGGGTCTCCACACAGTCGGGCGAGGTCGAGGAGGACCCTGTGGAGGATGAGAGCGAGGAGGAGGTGCATGTTGAGCCGACTGTTTCTGCTAGAGGTGGACCCGCTGGTTCATAGGAGCTTGCATAGCGTAGATGTTTTGGATCCTAGATCCTAGGGATAGAGCTGTGGAGGATCTGAGGAGCTGCTGAGGACACGGATGACCTGCTCTGGGACTTCTACTTTTGGATTTTGTCATATATTGTATATATTTGAGAGGTCTTAGAGTGAGGTTTTATTTTATGCAGCTGGTCTGTATATGTTTCACCAAACTTGCTATCTCGACTTTTTACTACTTGCTACTGACTATACTGATGGGGTTTTTATGTTATGACATATATATATATGATGCCTTATTTACCTCAGCAGTGCCCTATAAGTATTATTTTTACTTCCGCGAACTCTGATTTCTATTTCAAAAGGATTCGGCAATAAGTTTATGTTTATATATTCAAATCCAACTCGAGAGACAAATGATATGTTTTAATAAGAATCACAAATAACATTTTCTATGATTAAGGAAATGTTCTCTCGAGAGCCTTTTTGAAATTAAGTTATTACTAAGCCAAATTCAATTAATAGTTCATGTTAAAAAGGGTTTATGATCGAGCAAGTACTAATCTAAAAAGGAAAAATTTTCTAGTCCTAATTCTGATAGCAAGTATTCAACTATTTGGAAATATTAATTATTTTCAAGATACAAAAGAGAGCGTCACAGGCTTCAATCGATAGTCATAATCATCTAATCTTCAACTACTCTTTATTACTTAATTCTCCATGAGATGCTAAACTCTAATACTTCCGTTCATTCTTTCTCTTAACTTAGCGGGGTGTCATCTTAATTTTAGTTCTATATCCTCAAAATATCTTCATTTCTCTTTCAGATTCATCCTAAACATCGGGAATTCCCTTCATTTCCTGGAAAATTCTCACTTAACTAAAGAACTTAAGGGTTAATCATCACATTTCGTCCAACATCCTCAATTTTCAAACAGATTCACACTACTTTCATCTTTCATTTCTCCCCAACTTCGATTCAACTTATTACTATAACCACTCGTCGTCGCTTAAAATCCTCATTGAAACTATTTCTGACTTCCGATCTTCCACTACTATGGTTGAACATTTGTCTTTAGTCCTCAAAACTCACGTACTTTTATAGCATAAATTCTGCTTTCAAGCCTACATTCGGACAACATTCTTCCTCCGGTCATTCCATTCTTACATTCTTTCTTAGTTCATCCACTTAGAAATACTACTTCTATCCTTTATGGGCAAACTAAAGCATTTTCTCGTCGCGATTCAATCCATGGGTAGGGTCTAGTTCCACTAATTGTCTTGCAGAATAGGCCGGTTTCACGACTAAGCTCTTTCTAATCCTCGGAATTTCCACTATTTATCGCTATCGACTGGCCTCCTAGATACCTCAAAGAATAGAATCCCAAAATTTCTTCCTCAAGAATCCTTGGTCAACAAACATTTCCATCATCGTTCTTTATACGTTTCATTTCCTGGATACCTCAAGCCACAGGTTCTAAGATTTTATCCTAACAATACTTGTCCTAGGAACAACTCCACCTTCCTCCAATACTTTCATGGTTACACCTACCAGGTTTCTTGCTTCCTTAAAAGGATCTAAACTGGATTGGCAAAACTATGCTTGGTAACAAGGATCACAAAATACACTTTGGACTTAACAAAATTGCAGCTTTTGTCAAAGCAACTCAACAAAATAGGGTCATTATCGAATAACATGCTATTTTTCAAAAGGTTATTGTCACAATTCCCAAGGAAAAAGGTTCATTAAGGTGGATAATTCACAATTCAACTAACAAAGGACAACACAATTGGGAAATCAAAATAGGCAAGGATCATCATAGGGTAAGGTCTCAACTTAGACTCAATTAGCTTCCATCGCCGACCAATGCGAACATGAGCAGAAAGACAGGCAGACCATCCAAACAAGCTGACCAACAGGTAGGCTAACTGACCGACAAGCGGGCTGACTGAACAACAGGCGAGCTAAACGACAATTCGATAGACAAACTGGCCGACCGGCGGGCTAAGCGCTCGCACCATTCTGACGTTCCTTCAACATATCATACGGCTTCCCATTGAGCAGACACAACACAGACTCAGACACACAAACAAACAGAGTTCACACAGACCAGCATGCAAGCCCATGCTTGAGATTACTAAGGATAAAATTCAGCTCTGATACCAAGAATGTAACACCTCGATTTAGCAACCCGAATATCTATTTATTTAGAGAAATTCTGGGAATTTTTTTTTCATTGGTGACGTGGACATGAGTTTGCCTTTATAAATTATCTACCTTTTCCAAAAACATTTTCGTTATAAAATGAATCGTTCATGTCCCATATCACGCATCAAGTTCCAAATCGAGATGCTACCAACATCACTCTTTGAAACTCTTTCTTCATTTTCATAAAACATCTCGTTTGTCAAAATAAACCTTGTTTCATAAATACCAGTTTTGAATCCGGTTACTTCCATCAGAGTAATAAACTTTCCAAAACATATTGTTCTTAAATCAGTTACATCAGGGTAAAGCCATTTCATCTTAGTACTTCTCAAGAGAGTGCATTGCATACGAAAAACATGCTAAAACCTATACTACGGATCACCGCCTTCACCAGGCACTCCTGCCAGCTCAAAAAGCTCTACTGCATCTTAAAATCTTTCCTCATCGTCATCAGGAAACGTGGAGCTCAACGTACAGTCCTGGTTCGTCAGTATGAGCCTCATCATCATGTCGTGAACATCTGATCTCGTAAGAGTGAACAGGGGATCAATGACCTCCAAACCGATGGATCTACGCCATCTCCAACCAGCTGGAGTCAACTCCCAACCCCCATCGTCCAAAGGGCACATCGAAATCCTGATGCTGCAAACCATCTGCAATTACGTGGTATCGAATACCAACAGAAGAATAGGGCAGAAGAGAGAGTGAGCAATCCCAAATGATTTCTCGTCGATGGGTGGAATTACAATAGGCACAAATATTAAGACAATCACACAATAAAAACATATCAACAATCACACACACAACATAATTCACCTCATCATCATCATTAACATCATCATCATTACACAGTGATACTTTCATTTGTGCCATTCTCTCTCTTCCTCATTCATCTCTTTCTTGTTTCACAATGCCACATCAAAAATTCTTAATCATAACAACGCCACATCCTTGGTCTTATACGTACTTCCTTGCCACTTGACCATTTCCATCACCTTGATCATAACCCCCTTATACTTTAATCCCTTATTCTAAGAGTCTTTTCAGCAATTTAATCTTACTTTATTAAGTTTTATCGGAGCATATCCAGCGATGACAGGGGATATGAAGGAAATGTCATCGAGGAGTTAGTGAGCACAGATACATCTCCTCCAATCCTCCCAAGCCTAGACGGAAGAAAACAGGAGTACAGGAACCTTAACCCATGCAGGTCGAACAGCCGAGAAAATCCAATCAACATATACATTTGTCAAGGCCACAACCGTACTGGCCGACCATCATGACAATTAACATTTTACGTGATACTGCAAGGGCCCAACACCAATCGGCTGCCCGCCTCGTTCAGGCACCCTCTCACCGTTCCAAAGTTGATCAAGGGGGTGAGAGTACTTTTCTAGTTACGGGTTCAGAACACGCTACGATCCATTGGGTATTAATCCCCGATCACATATAGACTCGTTCTGCCTAGAAGAGTACTCTAGGTTAATTGACGTTTCACCGTCATCACCCTCCCATATCACAATCACTCACCTGAGTATCCACAAATAAACAGGGTATCTTCCTCTCCACTACTTCACACTCAACTCGCCGCGTTATATAACGTCTTTTAGTGTCTTATTGTTATTTTATTAATCCTACGGTTCGGACGAGTCACCCTTGTTCATCTCTTCAGTGAACCTCGACCTTTAATCGAATCTTTCACATTAACGCTTCCTCATTATTTCATATTCCTCATAGCAGCCGAACTCAACATGGAGTATCTCAATCTGGCAGGCGCGTCACGTCAGTCATGAACCTCGAGGAGTTCGTCGATCTAGTACATGTCACGATAATCCTTCCGCTGTGCGGCACATACGCATCACTAATTCCAATATCGTAATTGTCTTATCATTTCTTTCCTTGCACTTTCGTATCCCAGATTTCCAGAGCTTATAAACACCTCACGTTATTATTAAAAATATTTTCCTTTTTGTTGGGCTCTCTAGCAAGTATACTAGATCGTACAATAGTAATATAATAAAAGTGAAATTATCGTCCCACGAAGATTGCAAATTGTTCAACTATTTTACCTAAGAGTAGTTCTAAGTCAAATCTGTTAAATAAAATTACTTTTTAAATATGATTTTGAATTTAAATTAAAAATGAAATAAATACTGAATATTAAAAAGAATAAAGTTGCAGTGTAAGAAAAGTGGTCAGGAACCTAGTTTCATTGCAGGCATCGTTTATTAATTCTGAATTATTGTCTTTCCTTTAAATAAAGAACAAATTCCTAAATTAGCAATTACTAGATTCCTCTTGTATAATTACTGTTTATTATCCAATTTGATAACTCTTAATCCCTTAAGAAATTAAACCATTGAACAACCTTAATTAGAACATTGAATTTATGAAAAGTTGCATAAGGATCCAAAAGTATTCCTACAAGTTGGATAGTTATACTGTTTGATTGCAAGGCCTATTCTAAATCCTAATTTTCCAATTTAAGATTTAGAGATCCAAAACATAAATTGATCAGGTTCATGCGTAACACTAAAAACACAACCAAACATTTGATTTAAAACTGGAAAAACACTAATTCATAAATTAAAACAAACTATCCATGCAAATCCACCATGTTCTTAACACAAGGGTTTTAGTTACACATAATAGAAGGAAGAAACAAAACTGAAATAATGGAATTCATTCCTAAATTACCACTAAAACTGATCTGAATCTTCAAGCTTCAATGGATTCCTCCTCAAATTGCTTCCAAAGTGTGTAATCTCCCTTCTAGCATAGCTGCTAACCTAGTCACTACTCCTAATATAAATAATAATACACAAAATCCTAAGAGAATCCTTCGAAAACACTCTGAAATTGGCCCAATTGGGCTTGATCGTGCTTCGCGCCTGGCGCGCCAGGTCTGATGGTTTGTGGTTAACGTAGCACGCGTGCCTGGGCATGCGGATCTACACGCCTGAGCGTGTGGTGCCTCTTCTGACTCCGTTTCGCTCCGTTCTTGCGCCATTTTCAAGGTCTTCTTATGCTCTTTCCAGCTCCATAATTATTTTCTCCAATTAAGCTCCAAAAGTACCTGAAACATACCCAAAACGGATCAAAACGTTCAAAGGACTCTACTTCTAAAAAAAATCCTAAACTTAACAAAAACAACCTATATTTACAAGAGAAACAAGCCAAAAACATAGTAAAAGGAAGTGAAACTAAGCCCAAAAACATCATATATTATACCCAAATCACTCCGCCAAACTTAGTATTTTGCATGTCCCAGGTAAAAGTAAAATAAAAATTCTAGAACACAAGACTACCCCTCTAAATCAAAATGAACACACCTAATCTAGGACTTCAACTCACAGACTCGGACACTTATTTTCACAAGCAATTCATACAATTGAAACCTGGTTAAAATCACAAACTCAACAAGAACCAATGATTAGTGAACACTCTCAACCTCACAGTGTATATCTCTCATGTGTATCAGGGTCATATATCAATAATGCACACACGTTCATACAATGACTAAGTGTTACCATAAGCTTGACCATAGACCCAAATCTCCAATGAAATTATTGAATGCACACAAAAATAAAAAGGTCTTTAATTTGGTTGTAATGAGGCCATGGCTAAAAGTGTCAGGTGGGATAAAAGAAAGAAAGGATAAAACTAAGGGCTAAAATGCAAAAACAAATTTCCCTCAAAATTATGAATGAGCAATGAATACAACATAAACACAACTCAACTCACAATCAATTTCATACTTCTTTTCTTTTCACTTTTTTCACTTCTACTCTCTTCCAAAATTCTCTTTTCTTTCTTATTTCATAATTTCATTCATGGAAGAGAGGTAGATTCACAACACTTTATACCATTCATTCACTTTTCCTTATTCATTCCTCTCAATTGCTCATTCAAAATTCCTAAGGTACTAACAAAGAATTTTTCAAATCAATGTAGGGTACCAAAGAAAATCAAATTTTTATTTTAGGCTCAAAATGGGCAACTAAGGGAACATTATCAATGCAAATCAGTTGAAAGCCACAAAAACACAATCCTAAGTGCCTTAATCATCTTAATGCATGCAATCAATTATCAATCTCAAAATGGTCACCGGTCAAGTTCTAGAACACAAAGCCAAAGTGAACACACTCATGAAAGAAATAGGGGTTTCAAATCAAAATAATCAATAAATCATACCCCTCAGTGTTTAGGCCCAAAATCTCACTGGGCTAAAGGTCAGATCACTAATCTCAAATTCTCAAAAAGTTTGTCAAAATAACCAAATTTCAAAAATATTTACAGCTCAATCAATTAGTGTCAAAAATCAACGAGTCTAATCCTAAACTAAGTATTTACACCTATCATCAGAAAAACAATCCTAAGTTTAGAATAATTATCTACTAATACCCAAGACACAAACCAACACCAAAAATGGGAGAACAATTCAAATATGAAAATTTTTATTTTGTCCACTCCCCCAAACTTAGAGGTTTTCTTGTCCTCAAGCAAACTAAACTAACCTAAACTACAAAATAAACAAAAAACTACTACACAGAAAATTCTGAACACTTCCCTTGCACATCCGCATCAAACACTCAACACTAACAAAATGAGAAGATTCTCCCCCAAACTTAATACCTGCAGGTCGTTAGAAACAAGTGTAAAAATAGCACCTCTCATGGGGGAGATATCAACTCACACCTTTTACAATCTCAACATATATCCAGATGCAATAAAAAGTGAAGAAAATAAATCCATGCAATAAAAACTAAGAAAAAGTCCTACAAAGCAACACATATTTTTTTTGTTGGTACAGTACAGGTCCAAATAAGGAAGGGGAAATACATATGATAAATAAAAATAAAGTACTACATCCCCTAACTATCATCATCCTCATCAGGTGAAGAATCCAGCAGACCATGATCCTCCTTAGTGTACGGAGGCACATCGTATGGTAGGCCCTGTGCTGCTCTCCAATCTCTCAAAACCACATCCCTAGCTTTGTTCCTACGCATCTCTCTGCGTTGGAACTGCCTCCGCAGCATGCGCTGCATCAACCCAATGACCTCATCCATGTCGCCCGACTGCCTCGCCGGCTGGCTGTGGTGGTGGTGGGACAAATTGCTGCTGCTGTGGTGGTGGGCCCTCTCCGACCGTCTCTATAACTCGAATGATCTATGAATCCCAAGTGGCCTTGGTCATCCTAGGGGTCCTCTTTAGGTCCCTCACATCAGCTCTGAAATCAACCCCAGCTGCAGTGCACAACCAGGTAATCACCCAAAAACTTGTTGGACTCTCTAGCAAGTATACTAGATTGTACAATAGTAATATAATGAAAGTGAAATTATCGTCCCACGGGGATTGCAAATTGTTCAACTATTTTCACCTAAGAGTAGTTCTAAGTCAAATCTATTAAATAAATTTTTTTAAAAATCTGATTTTGAATTGAAACTAAAAATAAATAAAAACTGAAAATTAAAAAGAATAAAGTTGCAGTGGAAGAAAAGTGGTTAGGAACCTAGTTTCATTGCAGACATCGTTTATTAATTCTGAATTATTGTCTTTCCTTTAAATAAAGAACAAATTCGTAAATTAGCAATTACTAGATTCCTCTTGTGTAATTACTATTTATTATCCAATTTGATAACTCTTAATCCCTTAAGAAATTAAACCATTGAACAGCCTTAATTAGAACAGTGAATTTATGAAATGTTGCATAAGAATCCAAAAGTATTCCTACAAGTTGGATAGTTATACTGTTTGATTGCAAGGCCTATTCTATATTCTAATTTTCCAATTTAAGATTTAGAGATCCAAAACATAAATTGATCAGGTTCATGCAACACACTAAAAACACAACCAAACACTTGATTTAAAATTGGAAAAACACTAATTCATAAATTAAAACAAACTATCCATGCAAATCCACCATGTTCCTAACACAAGGGTTTTAGTTACACATAATAGAAGGAAGAAACAAAACTGAAGTAATGGAATTAATTCCTAAATTACCACTAAAACTGATATGAATTTTCAAGCTTCAATGGATCCCTCCTTCAAATTGCTTCCAAAGTGTGTAATCTCCCTTCTACCATAGCTGCTAACTTAGTCACTAATCCTAATATAAATAATAATACACAAAATCCTAAGAGAATCCTTCAAAAACACTCTAAAATTGGCCCAATTGGGCCTGATCGTGCTTCGCGTGCACTAGGCGCCACGCCTGATCGTGCCAGGTCTGGTGGTTGGTGGTTAACGTGGCACGCACGCCTAGGCGTGCGGATCTGCACGCCTGGGTGTCTGGTGCCTCTTTTGACTCCGTTTCGCTCCGCTCTTGCACCATTTTCAAGGTATTCTTATGCTCTTTCCAGCTCCATAATTATTTTCTCCAATTAAGCTCTAAAAGTACCTGAAACATACCCAAAACGTATCAAAACATTCAAAGGACTCTACTTCTAATAAAAATCCTAAACTTAACAAAAACAACATATATTTATAAGAGAAACAAGCCAAAACCATAGTAAAAGGAAGTTAAACTAAGCCCAAAAACATCATATATTATACCTAAATCACTTTTCATTGCTCAATTAAACCTTATCACATTATTCTCATAAGCACTATTCTTAATTCCATAATTTCCATTGCCTCACTTAATTTTCATCATGGATCAGGCATACTAACAGCTCACCGAATTCCAGACAGTAACATCATCGTAAATAACATATTCATCATACATAAATAATAAAAGAAAATCATATCATCATGGTATATTTACATCAATAACATCGTGCTTCATAAGGTGCGTGGTCCTAGTCTCCTTTGTATACGTGGCTACACACACAAACAATTGCCACGATACTAATGACCCAGAGACCACTAGGTTCCGATCTTTGAGATGATACGAAACGTCTTAATATTTACCTAAATACCACAGTGTATGGGGAAAGCCCCTCTCACCTCAAATCCAGCATATATCCGTCAGAATCGTTGCGGGTCCTCCCGTCTGACAGCAGTTCCAAATTCATGACTTTGCAGATCCTTTGCTTAAAACAAGACACATAATTAATACAAGGCTATCTAATCAACATTCAAGCTTGATATCAACAATTTTGAAAAACGTGTTTTAAATCCTTATCGGGTAATCGTAAAAGAAGCCTTCACTTCTCAAATCAAATCCAACCTTTGAATTTATTTTAAATACTGCAAAATCTTTCTTAAAACAATTAATTAAACACTTTAAAACAATTTCTTTGGTTGCTGGTCTATTTCGAACAGCCAACTAGCCGAAACCTGAAAACGTCGAAAAACATCACTTTATCAATCCGACTTTAGAAGTAATATGCAAGTCAAATCAACTTTGGACATCGGAGAAATAAACTCAAAATCACTTTTTCGCAAAATCCGGAAACTCCGAAAAATTGTTCTTTAATCCCTTTAATACTTTTCGTTAAAATGAACACTTGAAACAATTTATTTTCAACATAACACCATGCAATCAAATAGGGAAGCGACCAATAAGCTCAACACTTTTTCAATTAAACAAACTCTTTTCAAAAATCAATTAAATTCAAAAGATGAAATACAACACCGTAACTCATTAGTCAACTCATTTTCCTTCACTTTCTTTATCAAACAAACAATTCCAAGACATTTAAACAAAATAGTTCAATTAGCACGCATCACATAAAACAAACCATTTTGCACATATCACATAAAACAATATGAAATCATAATTTCAAATCAAAATCCTAGACCAAAGCACCGTAAACAATTACCTTGCAAACTCATTCATGCATACCCTAAACATATCATCGAAAAATCATTCATTCAATTATTTCAAGGCATCATGATCATCATACAGGTCCATCCAAATCACAAAAATGCACAAAAGTTCACACATGTTCAAAAAGTATCAAATATAGCATTGATTCGATTACGGGTAAAACACAAAGATAAAATCCAAAACCATGTCAAATCAATTCATTTAAATCCCAAAAATTGCAAAACACATACCGTGTATCAAGTTTCCACATATAAAATTTTCAAGTCATTTGAAAAATCCTAACATAGGTTTCAAATCAGATTTTGCCTTTAAATCCAAACAGGTTTGTTGCTGACCTGAGGCTAAAATTCCACAATTAAAAATAGTAATTCAACTCTGAATCGCATAAAAATTCGTACAAACCTTCCTCATACAGTCAAGACCATCTCATAAAAATTTAAGATAATTTGGAGTTGCTTAAGTCATACTTTTTCAATGTAAATGGACACTAAGTCTGAAAAACCTGAACCAATTAGTTCACTGTTTTTCCCCTAGAAAAATTATCAAATCAACTCCAAATCTCTTCAAATTTTACAGAGGATTACAAGACATATTAAGGAAACTATCATAAAAATTTCAAGTCATTTAGAGTAGTTTAGAGTCATTAACTCTGATCACATTTTACCCGAAAAGCTTATTTTTTCTGAAATCGTTTTCACACAAATGACTCCAATACAATTAGGAAACCAATTCTAAAAATCACATAAAAATTCAGAGGCACTACAATGATCATTATCAAAACAGTGACCTAGTTTCATGGTCATTGAACTTGAGGAAACATTTTTCATTCTAGTCTTTTGCCGTTAAAAATACAAGTTTTTCTTAAACATTCCTTAACAACCAAAATTCATTTAAAATATCAAAACACTTCCAAATCCTTTCAAATTTTCCAGAACTCATTTAAATGGAATCAAGAACTGTGACATCCCTGGCAGGCAAATGGATTGCGACTATCCCCACATACCAACACAGGTCTTTTCAGTGTGCTTTGTCCTCACTCGCACACTTCCAGGAAAAACTTTCTAGGAGGTCATCCATCCCATAATTACTCCAAGTCAAGCACGCTTAACTATGGAGTTCTTAAGTGATGGGCTACCGAAAAGAAGATGCATCTTGTTGATATGGATAGTACCAATCAATTCATTTAAGCCTTTCTGTACTACGTAGTCCCATACCTACACAGTCTCAGGATTACCCTCTTATTCCGGTGTGTCGATTCATTCATGTACCCCTCCCTTAGAAGCTAGCCAGGAACCGCTCCTTGTCCGTGCCTCTTGCACTAGCGATCACTCCCCGCCCTCGTCAGCTCGGGGTCTTACATGCCCAGCAGCTTCCGCCTGGTTCATCCCCGAACCACACCGTACTGGCCTACTGGAGAGGAGCCGCTCTGATACCATTTGTGACATCCCTGACAGGAAAATGGATTGCGACTATCCCCACATACCATCACGGGTCTTTTCAGTGTGCTTTGTCATCACTCGCACACTTCTCGGAAAAACTTCGCAGGAGGTCACCCATCCCAGAATTACTCCATGTCAAGCACGCTTAACTATGAAGTTCTTAAGTGATGGGCTACCAAAAAGAAGATGCATCTTGTTGATATTGGTAGTACCAATCAATTCATTTAAGCCTTCTTGTTCTATGTAGTCCCATACCTACGCAGTCTCAGGATCACCCTCTCATTCCGATGTCTCGGTTCATTCATGTACCCCTCCCTTAGAATGTACCCTTCCCTTAGAAGCCTGCCAGGAGCCGCTCCTGGTCCGTGTCTCTTGCACTGGCGATCACTCCCCGCCCTCGTCAGCCCGGGGTCTTACAAGTCCAGCTTTTAGGAAGCCATGGAAAACATAAAAAAGAATTAATAAGTTGCATAACTTAGTTGAAATCTGACCAAATCCTGCGATGGTGTTGTCGTTTAATAGAATGTAAGGTTAGAGCTGATCACTCTGATCCTTACATGTGTTAAGTGATGATATTATTAGCAAACCCGACAATGATGTGCTGTTGATAGACGTGAGTTTGGGATTGATCACCTCAGTCCTTATATCTATTAACAGATGATGTCATTGGAACCTTCCAAATGAAATTGAAACAACAGTAATAGGAATTCTCCACGAAATAGATCCTTTAGAAGTAGACCCAAAACAAAACTAAAGGATAAGAGTCTTAATCTATCTTACCTGTTTAGGAGTAGAGTAGCCAAATACGGAACCCTCGAAAGAATCGAGCAAACCCTATAGGAATCCTCCCTAAGAACTCACTAGGAATCTTGCCAAGGTTCCTGAACGGTCAACCGTTAAAGAAGCAAACCATGACAACTTCATAAAGTCTCCACATCGAGACCGACCAAGTTGAACAATTGGCCCATGATCTTCGTTGAGTACGAGAACCTAGATGCGTGCATATGCGAAATTTCACAAAACCTTAGGAATTTGTTCCAACCCATCGACCACTACTTGGTAATCAACTGAGCGTAGCGTCCAACCTTGGCAAAAAATGGTCAAGAACTTACATATTCAATCCTTAGTATCGACCAAGTCTACTTTTTGATTTTGATTCCACCTTGATGCAGTAATTACAATTTCCAACCGAATGTATTCTCGCTTCAACCAACTAAGGGTTGTGAACTCTTGATCTTCCCCTTTGTTTCTCAATCGTAAATATCAATCCTCCCTACAGTTCTAGTTTTGCCTATTCAATTCGGTTTCTCTTTGATTAGGAGAGTTAGAACCATAAGTTGTTGTATTCTATAAAAGTTTTCGAATTGCATGATCTTAGGCTTTTTTACTGTAGGGCAAAAGAAAAAAACCCATCTTGGATTCCAAAGATTGCATATTCTTCCGTTGTTAGATCCTTCCACTCTTGACTGGAGACTATTAGAAAGATGGTCAAAAACTGACGCGTTCAATTCCCTACTTCTTGACACGGATATAACCAGGTATGTCGATGCCAAGTGGAAGAGGACTTAGTAACCGAAATAAGATCTTATCTATGTAATAAACGAAAACAAGAAGGAAAACCAGACAAGAACAAGAAATATAATGTTCTAATATAAGTCTGAAAGCGACAAGGAGCATGAACTAGAAGTATCTTAAGCAGGAGAATGAAATCGAAGAAACATAAAGACCCTAGTTGGAAGCCTTGTCAAGGGATGGCTCTCCATTTACGGAACTGAACAGAATTTCGAGGACGAAATTCTAATAAGTGGGGGAGAATTGTAACATCCCGAATTTTAATCCCAAGAATAAACAAAATAATAATAGGATTAGAAAAATGATAATTTTGCTAAATAAAATTTAAGGTGATGGATTAGGATCAAGTTTAGTGCTATGAAGTCGTTAGATACCCTAAACAAGGAATAAGAGGTTGTGAGTTGGGAAAATGAGCATTAGAAACGACTTTTTGGAGTTTGGAATACGTTATATTAGGAAAATAAAAATAGGAGATTTAGAACTCAAAACATAAATTCCACCATTGGATATGAAGATTGGTGTGTAGAGAAGCTTGCTTCCAAATTTGAGCAAGATCCGACGGGTAATGAAGAAGTTATGACATTTTAAAGTGCCAAGAAAAATGAAAATTTGATGGACTACTCGAGTAGTGCATGCACTAATCAAGTAGCCAGTGCCAACAGGAAGCTAGAGAAGTGAAAATACATGGACTACTCGAGTACCACGAGTCTACAACGAAAAATATAAAAAACGTGTGGAGCAACTTCGTTGCTCCATTCTTCCTCATTTGACACACACACAAGCTTCTTCATGAAGCTAGAGCTCCTTATCTAATCTCCAATGATTTGATCCATCACCCATGGCACCCACATCATCAAGCGCTCTTCCTTTCTCTTTCTCATGGAGGTGACTCCATAGCCATCAAGCTTCATCATCATCTCTTTTCTTGGTTTTCTCTCTCTCCTCATCTCAAACGAGTATAAAGGTAAGTTTCATCAAGTTTCTCCCTTTCCTTCCTTCCATTGCATGAATCATCATCATCATCTCTAATAAATATCATCACTTTTGTTTCATAAAGTGATAATGGCTCTTTCTCTCTCTTGTTTCTCTCTCTCCATCTCAAGAATAGGTGAAAGATTCATCAACATCCTTTTATTATTGTTCTTTATCGCTCTCCGGCTCATCTCCAAATCTCTCTCCTTCATTGCCGCACTTGGCTCACACGGTTTCAATTTTAAAGCTTTACAAGCAAGGGTTTGAGTTAGGGTTAGGTGTTTCTTCTCTCTCTCTGCTTGGTCGAGGTAAGAAGGTGGTATTATCTCTACTTAGGGAGTAGATTCTCGGAATGTTATAGTGATAGCTAAGGATAGGATAATATGTATATATGTCAATGAACCTTAGGGTAGTTGATAGAAATAATAAATAAAGTATATGAATGAATTAAATGAACCCACTAGGTGCTTTTGTGATTTTATGTGAAGATGGAAATATTGTTAATAAGTTAAGTATGAAAATAAAGAAAAAGAAACCACTTGGATGTTTGTGATTATATGTGCATATGAATTGTGTTATTATGTTTGAAAGATGTTATGTGTGTTGTAGTGTATGAGGGATTGGGGTTTGAAATGAACCTAAGATATAATAAGTTAAATGGGTAACCTTGGATAATGAAAGAGCTTATAATAAGATAGGAAGAAAAAGAAAGTGTTTGTATATGTGATGAATATAGAACTAATTGATGATGATAATAATAAGAGGCTTAAAGTAATGATATGAGATTAATGATAATGATACAAGTGATGAGAAAAGACAAAGTAAAGTTAATAATGAGAAGTGAAAAGAAATGAAGCAACGAACTAAGTTCTAATATTAAACAGGGAAACATGTTCGAGAAGCTAGGAAACGGTAATAAAGGAATGAGTAATGAATTATGTAAGAGCGAGTTAAGAAGCAATAAAAGTAACCGAGCAATACTAATGAAGAACGAAAGGGAAACCGAGTTAAGAAAGAGTAAGAGACACGAACCTAAAATATAGAGAATGATGTAAAGAATAATGTGTGAATTCGTGGGAACTCACCAGTTAAGAGAAAAGTATTGCAATAAAGAATAAAATGAGATAATGTAAAAGTGAATGTTCTATGTATCCCCTGTGGGGAAGATGAACGAAAGTTAAAAGGAAAGTATTATGTATCCCCTGTGGGGAAGATGTTCAAAAGATAAAGTGAATGTTCTATGTATCCCCGGTGAGGAAGATGAACAAAAGTTAAAATGAACGTACTATATATCCCCGGTGGGGAAGATATACAAAGGATAAAGTGAATGTTCTATGTGTCCCCTGTGGGGAAGATGAACGAAAGTTAAAATGAACGTACTATGTATCCCCTGTAGGGAAGATGTACAAAAGATAAAGTGAATGTTCTATGTATCCCCGGTGGGGAAGATGAACAAAAGTTAAAATGAACGTACTATGTATCCCCGGTGAGGAAGATGTACAAAGGATAAAGTGAATGTTCTATGTATTCCCGGTGGGGAAGATGAACAAAAGTTAAAATGAACGTACTATGTATCCCCGGTGGGGAAGATGTACTAAGAATTAATTGGTGTTCTATGTATCCCGAGGCGGGAAGATGAACACGAGATTATGTAGCGTACTATGTATCCCAGCAGTGGGAAGACGTACACAGAATGAATTGTTATAAAGAAAGAAAATTGGTAATAAATAATAAAAGTAATAAAGTCGAGAAAATGATAATAATCGCGGTAATACGAATAAACCAGAAAAGTGTCAAATAACAAAAAGATGTGCGAACCGATTAGAAATGATTATGGGAATAATGGTGTAGATTATATGGTGATCTATTTGTCTTAAGTGATAGGGACTTAGTTTATTACTATACTTTTTAGAGTTTATCTTCCTAAGTTCTGTGTAATGCTACTCTTCTTGCTGTTTTTATTACAGGTACAGAGGCGGAGCTTACACTAATGCTTGGCCGAGCAAGAGTACACTCCACCATGTGGAGTGTTCATTTGTTATGAGCGTACCGTAGACTAATTATGATAATGACTATTATTTTGTAATTTAAATTGTGAAGTAGTTGTATGCCCTAGAGCTTGTGTTATATTGTTTAATCGGGCATTAAAGCTAAACTGACTGTAGTTATATAAGCTTTATGTTTTAAATTATTCTGATCTGGACAGGCACAAAAGCAAGAATTTTCGAAAGTCCGAAAAACAGAGGAAATTCTGTCGATTTTTTTTAAAGAAATTTTTAAGTACCTATTTTAATAAATCTTAATATCAACTAATTAAAAGTGAGGTTGTCTAAGAAATAGTTTCTATGGAAGATAGGTCTTGAGTGATAAGACATCATAAATCATGCCACTCATATTAAAATAACGAGAATTGACTGATAACCTAAGTTTGAGCATATGATGTGCATTATTATCTGTCATTGATTTATATGTGAATTAACCTGTATATGATGACATGCCTGGTTAATGTATGTCTTACACATGTTAATTATTAAATCTTTATTCTCCATCGATTATGTGTACGTTCTGCTTATCCCCATGCCCTTGTAGGTGATGTCTCGCTATCTCGCCTGCATCGAGATCTGCCCTCTCCCTAGTGGAGTGTGGGTCTATGAGGACCATAGAGCAGTGTATGAGGTAACATCCCTGATTTTTAATCCCTGATTAAGTAAAAGTTAATTATAAATTTATTTTTATAATTAATTATTTTATTTAATTTTTGATTAAAAACATGTGTGCATGTATGTGTTTGATAAAAGGAGAATCAAAAATGGTTTTTAATAATTTATTTGAAATGAAAATGTTAGTTTTGCAGTGAAGTCCTTGGGAAAGGACCTAAATGCAATATTAGAAAGGTTTTTGGAGGAAAATAGAATAAAATATAAATTTTTGAAAATTTCAGTCGTTGTAATCGATTACCACGATATAGTAATCGATTACCAAAGTGCAGCAACGCCAGTTGATAGTGCGTTTGATGAGTCAACGCCCAAATTACCCAAAATTGACAGGAAATCAGCCCATGGATGTAACAGCCCGATTTTCGAAAACCAAGATTAATTGACTTTCATTTATTAATGTTGCAAAAATGAGGCAATTTTTTTTTGAATCATTGTTGAAAGACTTGAAAACATATTTGGAAAGTTATTACTCTCCTTCCACCTTCTCTTTTGAAAACCGAGTTGTTACTTGAAATCACAACTCACTTACCTTGTTTACGAAAATGTTTGACTAAATAAACAGTTTGATTTCAATTTAAGCATTTGCATTCATTTTTTTTTTTTCAAAAGAAGTTAAACATATTTCATAAAAGCGTCCTCACATTCCATAATAGTCGGGCATGCTTCAAATTAATTGAAGTACAACAATAGTTCATCACTTAGGTAATCCTAGATACACAACATACGACCAACAACCTAATCTAATTCTATCACTGGCCCCCTCTTTCTATCAAAAACGATTGGTTCCAGCTTCTTCTTCCTCTTTGCGGGTGCCTTTGTACCAGAGGACGATGCGACTGCGATCTCTGGCTCTCCTTCGGAACTTGGATTAAGTTCCACTCCGAATAGCTTCACTGAGTTCTCCTTCCCTTGATTCCGGGGCGGCGGTTCAGAGCTGTGACATATGTAGGATATACTCCCCAAACACAAACTAGGTGTAGATCCACCCAACTTATGTTCCGGGTCTTCGATCACCAACTGAGCACATCCCGACCATCCCCATCCTCGACGTATAGCCTTCCATCCGCGTCCCTTATGAGGCCAAGTAACAATCTCCAAACGACGATCCATCTGCCCGTTGGAGTACCAGCGACACCGATGCACCAACGAACAGGAGAGAGTAAGCGATCCGGACGCGCAGCGTCGACGGTGTGGAATTACGGTAGGCAAAATAATAGGACATACACAAACCATACACAGCATACACACAAGCAAACATACTATCCTCATTACCCACAATTCCTATTTATTTCATCTTATTATCATTACTTCATACTCTCCACTCTCATTTCCAATCTCTTTCGTAAAACTCAACATCCTTCCCCTTTTCCCTTCTCAATCTCTTTCTCATCCCTTGCACTTCTCGAACGTTATTCTTACAAATATAAATCTTTCCTTATAAAGTTTTATCGAATTATAACCATCGATGATCGGGGGAGTTGAAGAATCATCGAGGTACGTGTTTCTTTCGCAGTTAGCACTCACATCTCAAGCCTACATCTCCTCGGCCATCCATCACCTAGTCGGAAGCAAACAGGAGTACAGGACCTTTACCGTGTGGGCACGACAGCTGTCACAACACAAATGGTCCCAGACCAGGAGGCTCAACCTCAATATCAATTCACATAATAATATGGCACACTGCCTCGCAGTGGCAAACAAGATGCCCCACTCCAGTCCCTCTCACTGTTCTCAATTTGCAATCTAGGGGGCGACAGTATTGTTGTAGTGCGCACGCAGAACTTACCACGGTATTAGACCCAGTCATCACCACGTTAGTGCACCACTTATGGAGTTCGTCCTGCCTACAACAATACTCTAGACTTCGTGACGTTTCACCGTCATCGTCCTCCCCTAATGCAATCTCGTCCTAAGTATCTGCAGATACTTATCGTTCCTTCCTCTCCACTACTTCGGGTTAACTCTCATATCTCACCACGTTCGTTGTTAATGTCTTTTAAAGTCTTTTATCTTTTTAATTAACCTATTGGTCGGCTCACCCTTCGTGCATCCCTTCAGTGAGTCCCGACCGCTAACTATACACAATCTTTCTCTTTCTCAAAACTTACATAGCACAGAGCTGGGATCACATCAACAGATTCACATTTCACTCTTCAATCTTCCTTTTCACCATCTTTCTCAGAAATCCTCGAGTTCACAACTTTCCAAAAACTTTCTTTCTCAACTTTCCAAAACTCTAATCCCAAAAACTTTCACAAAACTTTATTTTCACCAACATTCACCAAAATTATCATTTTCACAGACTTTTCCTCAAAGAGATCATTTCATAAAACTTTCTCAAAACGTTGTTTCAAAATATTCTTTCATAAAACATCTTTCAAAAGATCGTTTCATAAAACTCCTTTGAAAAATATTGTTTCACAAGCTTCTTCAAAAATCCCTTTCTAAAACAATTCCTTTCCCAACTCTTTAAAAAAAATTTTCTCTTCACAAACCTTTTCAAAAATTCCTTTTTCAAAAACTCTTTTTTTCAAAAACACCTCTTTGCTGAGCGCTAGTGGAGGAGCAAGCTCGACTCAACACGAGTACCCAGACTAAAACCAAAAACCAAGGAGCCCAGCTCCACTTACCTCATATCTCATTCCAATAATTAACAACACTCTTCCCAGCTCTGGCTCGTTCTCATTCTTACTTTCAATTCCTTTCCAGACAACTCTTATCTCTCTTTTTCTCACTCAATATCTTATCCTTACTCGTTAATCTTTTCTTATTGTTCCATCACTTCCAATTTCATTATCATTTTCTTATTAAGGACATAGCCAAGTCCAACAACCATTCACTCATCATAACAATAAGCATCATTACCCATAATTAACTAAATGACAAAGCATGCTATCAACACCCAACGTCACACAATAGCATTGTGGTCTTTATCACCTTCGTATAAGTGGCCACACAAAGCAAACAATTGCCACTTATACTACTGACTCCGACCACTTCGTTCCGATCTTTGAGATGATGCGGAACGTCCTACTAAATCACCTAGCTACCACGGTGTCATAGGAAAGCTTCTCTCTCACCTGAGGTCCAGCAATGAAGTGCGTACCGTCTCTTCGAGTCCTTTTGTGTTGCCGGCTGCCAACTGCCCCAATCTCTTTCTACATCATTCCTCATATTTAAGTAAAACACTTTAATATTTTTCTTAACTCAACCGCTGTTTGAAAACTCTACTTGAAGTCATACGAAAACATTTTTAAACATAGAAAGCACGTCCAAGTAATTCTGGATGGCAAACATAGTCTTATAAAATCATTATATTAAGACTCTAAAAATATTGTAAAAACACTTTTACTTGAAATAACTTTTCAACTAAAAATAAACCCATATTTTTATCATAAAACAATTTTGGGGCAGCCATGAAAACATTTTTAAAATCTCAAGCAACGCGAATGTCCTTAAAATCAATTCACTTCAAAAAATGTTCACACACTCAATTATTTTTCAAACATAACTATCAGACAACCCTAATATAATTCTAAACAAACCAAACCAAATTAATATTAAGCACGTATTTAGTCAACCTCAGAACAATTATGCAACTCACACATAATTCATCAACGTAAGACACTCAGACATGCAAGCATCCATAAACCAATTTGAATCAAATTTTAACCAAGCACATTAATATTCATTTTCCTTACTTTAAACAATTCGGATCCTCCTCAAAACCATCATGCATATTTCTTTTCATGCAATTAAACTCCCTAGACCTATTTAGACTACTCAACCGAATACACATAAGTACACATAAACGCATATTCACACACTTTTCCAAGATTAATTAGATTTATTTATTTATCTCCTTTAATCCTAAGTAAAGAACCGATTAGAAAATAATGTTCACAACACAACTTTAAAACAATTTATTTTAATATAATTTCACAAAACATATTTATTTCTTTTATGTCATTTTATTGAAAAAGAGTCTAGCCTACTAATCCTAGCTAGGCCGAATCATCATCATAACAAATCAAGACTTTGATTTTTAAATATTCATCATGCATGCACATAGAACATGAATAAAAGAAAAGATCATTTTCTAAAAACTTGGTTCCTTATCTTCTTTGTAAAACCGTAAATTTCTCAAGGATCTTAACAAACAAAAATTTAATTTCTTGACACAATAAAATCAAAATCATGTCAAGGTCTTTATCCTTTTTAGAAAAACACATGCATGTAAGAAAATGAAGATCTACTATGATTTCTCATACTACCAAGACTTGGCCGAATGGTGGCATGCAAAAAGGCAAGGTCTCACAATTTCCTTTTCACATGCAAATACTCCAATTCATAGATCATAGCATACAAGACTTAAAAGCACCAATTTATTTTTCCAAACATCAACCGAATCATCATGACACACACAAACCTTGATTCAATTTCTTTTCATACTAAAAATCACTTCTAAAGCTTGTTAAGCTTATTTTCTTGTGAAAACCGTGACTTATATATGAGGAATCAAGAATTTATATTCAAATAAGACACACAAAATTTCAAGTTTCATGTTTTCTCAAAAATCAACCATGGATCAAGACATGCAAAAGAAAATCAAGGCAAAAACATAAACTTAAACTCAAACCTTCAAACAAACCGTGAAAGTAAACTAGAAAATAACATAGATGTGGCATAAAATCACTTAGATCAAATTAAAAACATCTAGACCTAAGTTTTCTACTCATGGCCGAATCATTTAACTCTTGATTTGGTGATTATGAGTTCATATAGTTCTAGAAATCCAAGATCCAATCATAAGAAGAACATGCAAAGGAAGACAACGACCATCAAGCCCCAAAATCAACATGCATGAGAAAATCAAAGCAAAATATGAATTCAAACACAACTTTAAACCAAAACCGTGATAAAGAAGATTTACAAGTAAGGGATCAAAACTTTTTCACATCAACTTTCAAGATCAAAGCATAAAAATAGCATGCAAAACATTTAATCCTCAAGATCATCTACAATTAATTACATGCATCACAAGAATTTAAATAAAGTCCATAACAAAGACCTTTACAACGCAAAAATGGTTAAATCAAGACTCTTTCTACCTTAAGCCTAACTTAAATCTTCAATCTCCTCTTCTCCTCCTATTAATGGTTTGCCTCGGTCTCCCCCTCTTCTAGGGTTGATGGGGTTTTCTCCTTGATCTTAGAAGAAGAAGATGGTTAAGAAAGGATTTAGAGGTGTTTAAGTGAAGGACTTTTGGGGTTGTTACTCTTCTTTCTCTTTCCTCCTCCTCACGGTTTCACTCCCTCTCTCTAAATCTCCAAGAGCTTGATGATGCTCTTGGGCTAGGTGTGTTTGTGTTGGTGGGGAAGTGAAGAAATGAAGCCTAGCCAACACTCTTTACACGGTTTTAAGATCAAGGGCAAGGGTGTGGAAATTTCCCTTCATGGCCTCGGTCTAAAAGTGTGGGGGAGGGACAATTCGGTCCAACCACAAAATTGCATGGAGAAGGTCTTGTCATGGGAGGTAAGGGTGGAAAAAGTCTTCACTAGGGTCATGACTCATCTTTCCTACTCTCCACCTAGTGTCATGACTCACACTTCCCACTTCTCCTCTTATTTTCTATTCAAATTTCATTTTCTTAAGGCTTAAGGAAATTGCACCCTATTTGGTTCTTCTAGTCCTTCATGGCCGAACCACATATGCACATACACACATATTCACATACATAATTTTATAAACACATAGCATTGACTCATGCATACACACATAAGCATACACACATTTATTTTCATATTGATCATATAGATTACAAACATTTTAGAAAAATATTAAACATATAGATTTAAAACTCAATTTTCTAAACTTTGAGCATTACCTTAGAAAATCATTTCTTTTAAAATCACTCGTTATCTTGAAAACATGAATTTAAGGAAATCATTTAAGAAATCATTCTTTCAAAACACTTTTCTCAAAAATAAATCTCTTTAGTGTTTTAATTTAATATGAGGAATTCGCGGGGTGTTACAATGGACACGTCCTTGGATGCGTGTCGACATGCATGAGCCATTGATTTGGTTATATAAACTCATTTGTTGATGAATTGAAATCCATTTTGGCCAAGTTTCTAGAAAAATGCTCTGTTAGGGTTCATAAATTCGCCCTTCTTGTTTTCCTTTGATTCCAAACAATAATACACAAATCATACACGGTTGTGAAGTTCACATCTAGAGATTCACAAAGATCTAAGAATTGTGAGCTGAGAGTGAGTGTGCAAGAAGAATCGAGTCTCTAAAGTTAAGGCATCAGTTCTACAGAAACCAGAATCTGAACCTTGGAGCTCACTTTAATCATCGATATTGGTAAGCTCCTATAATCCTTGAGTCTCAAATTTGTTCCATTCTCTTGTCCTTGTTGCAGAGAACAAAACCTTACTATTGTCCCAAATTCTTATGCATGTTTCATTTGTCAAAATCTCTGGTTTTGAACCCCTGTTCAAAACTGTTCTGCATGTGCTGCTCTTTAAGGGTCTGAGAGTTTTGGAGCAAATCTTTTGCAAATTCCTGTTTAAGCACGTCTGTTCTGGTAAGGGAAAGCTGATTATACACTAGATAGAGTTTAAAAGCATGTATTTTGATTAGAGTTACCAAGAGACTCCAAGGGCTTAGTTTGATATTGAACTTTGGTTTGGAGACCAACACTCACTGTTTCAGGACTTGGAGCAAGCTTTATATGATGATTGTGAACTATTTGAAAGATAAAATTGATAGAAAATTGCATGATTCACAATTTGATATGTTATGTTGTTTAATATGTGAATTTATGCGTAATTATGAGAACTCTTCTAAAATCTGCGATTTGATTCTGTTTCTGATGTGGAACATGTTTAAAATGTAAATTTTGCGGTGTATGAATGATTGGAATAAGTTAGAAATGTTTAGAAATAAAAATGGTATGTTAAAACCCCAATTTTTGGTGTTCTGCTGTCATGGATAATCGATTACCACGATTTGATAATCGATTACCTATTTGCATTTTGTACAGACTTGTAAAATACACATAGTAATCGATTACCAGACTATGATAATCGATTACCAGTGTTGAAAATACTTAAAACTACCATTTTTAATTCTGAATCATTGTGATTATACTTAAAGTACTAATCATTCATAAGACCTGAGACTTAAAAGGACTGATTGATGATGGTATAAATTATTAATGAATTAATATTGTGAGACATTATTAAATGTGAAATACCAATCAATTCTCTTAAGTTAAACTACATTCATTCTGGAGTTCGGATGTTAGATCGTTTGTCATGATCTGGTAACATGAGGAGGGCCTCTAGGAGTGCCAACTGACGGCTCGCTTGATGACACATTATGGTTTACGATGTGGCCAGGAAGAGTAATACGCTGTTGAGTACATATATGAAGTAAAGGATGGACGTCAGAGAGTGACATAGATTAATGGAGTTAGGATTTGAGAGTTAGACTCATACATCATGGCACTCATCCTTAATCAATTTAAAGTTTGTTAATTATAAATAAGTGTGAGCATCCTACTTGCATCAAGTATTTGTTAAGTCTTAGCTGTGGTTGTTAACTGATTTGATGTTATCTGTTCATTACTTATATTGCTTAATCTTTTATGCTCTATCCATTATGTGTATAGTTTTGCTTATCCCTGTGCCCTTGTAGGTGATGTCGCGATACATCGCTTGCATCGAGATTCGCCCACTTCCTAGCGGAGTGTGGATCTATGAGGATCATCGGGCAGTGTATGAGGGTGAGGTCGAGCTGACCTTCTATCACTCTAATCCACTAGTTCGATTCCGTCCTCGTAGATTTAGGATCCCCATCATATATACTATGCATGTACCTCCTTTTTACACTTACCATGGACCACCTCCCACTCGACCAGCTCACTCTTATCATAGCTTTCGATTTAGACCTGTCCGCTCATACCCTTTCTCTCCTAGAGTCGTTCGAGAGGAGACTCCCTCACCAGATCCGACGAGTCCTATTAGGGTCACACCTTCACCTGACCCCGTACCTAGTGGTAGGGTACCTACTCCGTCGGGTGAGATTGAGGAGGATCCTGTCTAGGACGAGAGCGGAGGCGAGCCTGTAGAGCATTCTACCGAGAGTCAGTGGACGGATGATGATCCATAGGTATGTGCATAGGATAGGTGATGTGGATCAGGGATTTGGTGTTTTCTGCTGCTGTGGAAGAGTTCTACTGATGGATGATGATGACTGCTACTGGGAGACTACTACTTTTACTACTTTGGTTATGGGATCAGCTCTAGAGTCTTTTGTTCTGTTTATGTAGTTATTGTATATATTACCTTTTGAGATCTCTAGAATACTGATCTATCTTTTGAGTATGTATATATTATGTTATGGACTTGTAGTTGGGATCTAGAGACTTTATGATCTGGACTATGTAGTTTCTGGTTTTCATATATATACAAACCTATGTTTATACTATGACTCTGTTTCATAGTCCTATTATTTCCGCTTACTCTGATAACAATTTAAAGGAATTCAGCTACTGTATTTTCAAGTGGTATCAAGTAATTTAGATGAAATAACGAATGGCATCACTTAATTTTTTGGTCTAAGAACTATAACTTATTTTATTACTCAATGGGATGCTATATAAAGTTTTGAAGTGACATCAGGAGTTAAATGATTTCTTAATTAAGGAAAAATGTCGAATTCAGTATTTAAAGTAATACTTATTCTATTCTCAAAGATCCTATATTTTGGTTTGTGCACCCGCTTTATTTACAAAATAAAAAGGAAAAATTTAACCCTATATTTTCTACCTTTAACAAGTCCATATCCTTTTCGAGTAAAAAGCTTAAATATTTTAATTACTCGTGGTATAAGTTTGAGGGTGTTACACTTGGTGGTATCAGAGAAAAACTTAGATCCTGTAGTAGTTGAAGTAGTTCCAGAAAGGTAGTCACATCATCAATCAGATATCCACAGGTTATATTTAAATGTTAGTATCTTACTTTGTTTAAGTAATAGATACAAATTGAGTGTATTGTTTGAAGCTATTGTTATAACTTTAGTTTAGTTTGTGTGATGGGTGTTTTCTTAGTCTATCATATATGACCATAAGCCCATAGTGCAGGTCTAGTATGACGACTAGAAACCAAAATCATACTGATGTGATGTTGGAGAGAATCATTGCTGTTCTAGAGTCTATGCAACAGAAACAACAACAATGTCAGCATCCACCGCAACCAGCTAATCCACCTCATCAGTGTAGTGGTGGTAATGTTGAAGCTAAGAGTTTAGCAGATTTCAGAAGCTGTAACCCACTTAAGTTTGAAGGAGGATTTAAGCCAGAAGAGGCTCACAAGTGGATTCACACTATGGACAAAAATATCAGAACATTAGACTGTACGAACGTTCAGAAGGAAGCATATGCAATTCATATGTTAGAAGGAGAAGTTGAGAATTGGTGGAATCGCACGGTCCAGCTTCTACATTATGAAGGAAGAGATGTCAACTAGGGTGTGTTTATGGAGAAGTTCCTCCATAAATATTTCCCAGAAGACTTAAGAAGGAAAAAGGAAGTGAAGTTTCTGCAATTGAAGCAAGGGGAGATGAGTGTGAGTGAGTACGCAGCCAAGTTTGAGGAGCTGATGAAGTACTCTCGATATTATCAAAACAACCCTGATGAGAGAAGTAAATGCATCAAGTTTGAAGGGGGCCTGAGGCCTAAACTAAAGTCTATCTTTAGTTATCAAAGGATTCAGAGCTTTCCTGCATTAGTGGACATGTGTAGAATGTACGAAGATGATAAGAAGACGGAGGAGTTGCAAGTACCGAAGAAGAAGGATAATCAGAGTTATGGACCTCAAAGACGTAAAGGTTTCAACAATAGAGGCAAGGGTCCATATGATCACCGAGGAAAAGGCAAGGGGAAAGTTGGAGGAAATGACAGAGGTAATTTTCGCTAAGATGCTCCATATTGTGAGAAGTGTAGGCGTCACCACTATGGTCGCATCTGTTGGGAAACAAGTGGCTGTTTTAATTGTGGGAAGCCGGGACATTTTGCTAAAGATTGCAAGGAACCAGCCAAGGCCAATCTGAAGGGGACAGCTGATAAGTCTATGGTCCAAGGCAGAGTTTTCACGCTTAGTGGCATGGAAGCAAGTCAATCTTCTGATCTTGTGCAAGGTAATTACTTGCTGAATGGTCAGTCTTGCAATGTGTTATTTGATTCTGGTGCTACACATTCATTTGTTTCTTATGAATGTGTAAATCGTTTGAGTTTTCCTATATCCGAATTGCCTTATATTCTTAAAGTAGAAACCCCTACAAATGTTCCTGTAAATGTTTCTAAGGCATGTCTTAACTGTTGTATAGAAGTATTAGGACAAGTCTCTAGGGTAGATTTGATTTGTTTGCCTTTATCGCAATTAGATGTGATCTTGGGAATGGATTGGTTGAGTCAGAACCAATTGATCATTGATTGTGATAAAAAGTTAGTTGCTTATAGAAACCCAAAACCCTCAGGATATGTGTGTTTATTCAACACCAAAGCAAAAGAAGATGGTCCAAGGCTTGAGTAGATTCCTGTTGTCAGAGATTTTCCTGAAGTATTTGCTGACGAGATACCAGGTTTGCCACCGAGAAGGGAGATTGAATTTGGAATCGATCTAGTTCCGAGAACAGGTCCCATTTCTATTGCTCCTTATAGAATGGCATCACCGGAGATGGCTGAGATGAAGAATCAGATAGAGTAGTTATTGCAGAAGCAAATGATCAAACCAAGTGTATCACCTTGGGGTGCTCCAGTCTTGTTTGTTAAGAAGAAGGATGGTAGCATGAGGATGTGTATCGACTATAGACAGTTAAATAAGGTCACAATCAAGAACAAGTATCCTTTACCAAGGATTGATGACCTTATGGATCATGTTCGGGGAGCTTCAATATTTTCAAAGATTGATCTGAGGTCGGGATATCACCAAATCAGGATTCACTACAAGAAAGTCAGCCAATTGCAACGACAAAAGTCGTTGCTAAAGATGAAAAGTCGTTGCGAAAAAGGTTTTTCGCAACGACATCTCTCGTTGCGGGTCAGGGCGTAGCTAAAGAGTATTGCAACGACAAAATAACTTTCGCAACGACAAATCTTTGTTGCGATTCACCCCATTTTCGCAACGAGATCTATCGTTGCAAAAAATTTGTCGTTGCCAAACATGCTGCATCAGGGTGACGTGGCTTACCTTTTAGGTAACGACATTTGTCGTTGCCAATTTCATTGGCAACGAAAAACATCGTTGCCAAAGGTTCTGTTTTGCTGACGTGGCATACCATTTACATAACGACATTTGTCGTTGCGAATGGCTTAGTATCATTGGCAACGAAAAATGTCGTTGCCAAAGGTTTTGTTTTGCTGACGTGGCTTACCATTTAGGTAACGACATTTGTCGTTGCGAATGGCTTAGTATCATTGGCAATTGTCATTGCCAATGATACGATGATTTCCCATTTTGGTAACGACATTTGTCGTTGCTAAAAGCCTGGTATCATTGGCAACGGGAAATTGTGGTTGCGAATTAATGAATTTCCTAAAACACCCCCTCTTCTTAGGTAACGACCAATGTCGTTGCAAAACCTGTACATCATTGGCCTACTTTTATTTTTGGAGTCACTAATTATATTTTTTAACTCAATTAAGTTTGTTATCAATATCTAAGACTAAAATAATGGCGAATACATGAAAATTATCAAATATATATATAATGTCGATACATTTGATAGATTCTTAGCATAATTGTTTTCAACATCCAAAAGCAATCCTCCCATATAAGGCAAGAAATTACGATTCTCCAGAATTTAGAATAACAAAAAAAGAGAAAATAAATTTAATACATATGCAAAAAGCCCTTTCATATCTATCACATATGCCCTATAAAACTTCAGTCTCCTTTCAAAACATAAACAGCGATTCATTGCAACTTGTAACTGCAAAACAAAATATAGTAATGTTTAATTGATTTTCTAATGCAAAAAGTTATAATGACAAGTTTATCCATCAAAATCATTGACATTATTATAACACATCATTACAACATATTATTATATTGTCGGTCCCATATGTCAAGAATGACTAAAAATCAGGAACCACATTGTAGCATCATTAATTTCTAATTGGATGATGATAAACAAATCAACAAGTTGTCTATATCAAATGGGGAATCAATAGTGTATATACTGCTGTACCTATAAACATAACTACAAAAATATTCTCATCAACAATACAAGTGCCTAACAAATATAACCTCATTCAGAATTCTTTTAAAACAAATATATCAATATAAATAGAGACAAATTCAGACTTTTGATTCATAACAAAAATTATTAGAAACTGACATGATCATGCGTTAAACATTTGATGTAGTAGAATTAAGGCTTATTTAAGTTTTTGGTCCCCGAAAGTTGACAGTGTTTTGGTTTTAGACCCTATCTTTTTATTTGACCGGTCCTAGTCCTTAAAAGTTCAAAAAAATTTGATTTTGGTCTCTGCCGTTAAATTTTGCCGTTAATGCTGACGTGGCAAACAGAATTTTAAAAAAATTAATAAAAAATTAATTAAATTTATAAAAAAAATTTAAAAATAAAAAAAAATTTATTTAAGTTTTTGGTCCTCGAAAGTTGACCGTGTTTTGGTTTTAGTCCCTATCTTTTTATTTGACCGGTCCTAGTCCTTAAAAGTCAAAAAAATTTGGTTTTGGTCCCTGTCGTTAAATTTTGCCATTAATACTGACGTGGCAAACGGAATTTAAAAAAAATAATTAAAAAATAATTAAATTTATAAAAAAAATAAAAAAATTTTAAAAAAAAATTATTTAAGTTTTTGGTCCCCGAAAATTGATCGTGTTTTGGTTTTAGTCCCTATCTTTTTACCTCACTCAACTCGTCGAGCAAACATCTCCATCATTTGTTGTTTGAAAACATCCATGGCATGTTTTTGTTGCTCGAGCATCTCTTTTTTGTCTCGTTCTCGAATCATCTCTAGCTCCTTTTTATCTTGTGCGCGCATCTCCTCTAACTCCTTTTTGTCTTGTTCACGCATCTCCTCCAGCTCTTTTATCCTTTGTTCTTGTATAATTTGTTGCTGCTTTTACATTTCTTTTTGTTGTAAAATTTGATGTTGTCCTTTGGTAAAACCTTGCAATGCTGTGCCTTTTCCACGAAAGTATCCCGACCTAGGCTTTAAGACTTCTAGCAGCACCTCTTCCTGTGTCATAGTATCACCATTTGTGGAGATCACTTCTTTTAATTCATCCTATATCATTATAACATTCGAAAATCTAAGTTACAACAAATATGATTAATGTAAAATATATATATATATATATAAATCATTGTTTACGTTACTTGTACCCAAGTCAACATACATGTATTTTTTTTAACGTATAGGTTCAGTCCACTCCAACGAATTTGACCAAATATGTAATGGACTAAATCACTTATTTTTTAATGAACCCAAATTGTTTACACAAAAATAATAATAATACTTGAATTGCTCACGGTTCAAAAGGTACGGTGATAACCACATCCTATATCATCATTCATTATTCAAAGTACTACTAAAATTAGTTGTTGAATACCATTAAAACCAAAGTGGTGCCATATTCAGAGATTCACTTTGCCTAAAAGAAATCAATAATAACAGTATTCCAAAGGTGTTCATTGGGTAATCAGGTGGTTTTAAATCAAAGGGTCCTGTATGATCATGGTATAAACTAAAAGTGTTGGACCATAAAAAAAATGATCATAAAAAAAAACTAAAAGTGTTGGAACTACAATTTTCAAATAGATGGATTTCCACTTAAATAATAATTTCTCAGACACTTATTTAAGTTCTAAAGAAAGTGGGGCTAATCGATTATCAAAACGTAGCTATGCACTATATAAGATCACATAATAGTCAGACTTCAAAGCAATGAGACCAAATCACAGTGATACATAAGGCCAAATAATATACAACTAGTAATACATACGCTTTATATATGAACTAGTGAGACCAAATCATAGAAAACTAAAAAGTAGGAACCATATTAATGCCAAAGAATCAAATGGAAGCAGCATCTAATTAGAACCAAAACAGAAAATAAAAAAATGAAATAATAAATTGTTGTTTACATTACTTGTACCCAACTCAACATACATGTATTTTTTTTGAACGTACAGCATCAGCCCACTCCAACTCCCCATCAGCATTCTCATGAGTATGCTCCGCAAGCCAAATAGCATAAATAATTGTCCAATTTTTCAACTTAAGTGGTTAATACGGTTGACTGTTATGCATTTTATAAGATAGAATGGAGCGAGGCTTCACACCTTTGTTTTGCTTAACCTATCATTTTTACAATTCCAAACAAGTCAAGTCTAAGCTAAATAAAGTAAAAAAAAAGTAATTTTAACAAAAATTAATATCACTTACCATTTTATCCTCAAATTCAGCAAAAGACAAATTTCCAGTACTGTGTGTACATATCTTTTCAAAAAGGCGATTTTTGGAATTCCTCTCACTTATTTTCTATATAAAAATTGAAAAAAAATATGAGTGGATAAACATGGATTGGAAAATCATAACTAAATGAGTTGTATAAAGAAATGACCTTGAATTCTTCAGACCCAAAACGTTTTACACAGTACTCCCATTGATCTTGAGGTAAATCTGGAGGAGGATTTTTCAAACGCTCTTCATCGGAATTCATGCTCTTATAATAATAGTGCAAGAGAGTTTTCCATATCCTATACAGCCGTTGCATAGTATCAACAACAAAGGCGTACATCTTTTCATAAGAACCACCTTCCACAATGTTAAATTTTTCCTAAAAGAAAGAAAGAATAACTACAAAGTCATATATTTTCACAAAACTAACATTGAATAAGATAAACATATTCAATGTCGTATTATTACCTCAATCTCTTTCCACATAATATCACCTGCAGCAGAAAATGCCTCTTGCCAATTTCTAACATTCAATGGAGCTTTTGTCCTCACTACACGACCACTTTCGTTCACCAAATGCCGAGCATTTTCACCAATTGCTCGGTCAATGTCTTGGGGAATGATGATATTCAATTTTGATCCTTTCCCTTTGATTTTCATATCAACTACAAAGCTCTTGTATTTCCCCCTTTGACCATGGCTCTTTATTTGACTCAAAGCTAATATCAAGTTAATGAATAAGATTAGGGGCATAACAAAGAGTTAATGAATAATATACAATGCAATATAAAATAAGTGCAGAATAATATCCAGCATTACAATTCTTTTACCTTCAACATTACTTTCATTAATGGCCGAGCGTGCAGAACCATAACCACTTGCTCTTGGGGCCTCATTTTGGTACTCGTGTCCATCATTAATTGTACTGTTCACATGTTCTTTTGTTGGATGTTTGATGATAGCTTCATTAGCTTCTAATGCCATAGCAACTTTCCCATCTAGTTTGCTCAATCTTTTCTTTTTACGTACCATATCTATTATATTGACCAATAAAAAAAGATGAGAAATAAACAAAGAGATATATTTTTTATAACCAAATATAAACTCATTATCCACTATATACCCTCATTGCATTGTGGAATATCTTGAATTGAATTTGAGGACTTTGCACTTCTTCCACCATTCCCAGTTTCTCTCGTACCACTATTTTCAACATGGTGAAGATCAACTCTAGGAGATTGGAGATTACCTCTATATGGAATGCCTACTTAAGATTATAAAATAAGGAAGATTAATAAAATAGAAAGAAAAATGATAAAGACAAATAAAATAAAGAAAAATGTTTACCTTTGTCCAGCGGCATATGTTCACCTTCGCCAAGGTGAGTATCAATTCTAGAATTCCTAGTCACTTTAGAATTACCTCCATTTATCCCTAATTGAGATGCAATAATATTAGTTACATATAAAGGAGTAAAGACATTGCAAAAAGAAAAGTTACCTTTGTCCACTTCCATATGATCACCTACACTACCATGATGAGGAGTTCTAGTTGATCGAAGATAATCTTGAATCTTTGAGGAACTTATATAATTCCTAGTCACATTGGGATTTCTTCTATTTCCTATGCGTAATTGTGATGCAATAACATGATAAGTGACAAATGAAGCAAAGAAGCAAAGACATAGGAAAACGCAAATTGAGGATAACAAAATCTTAAAATATGCAAACCTTTAGAAACTCTAATCTGATCACCTTCACGAACAAGGGGATCAATTCCACATGATCGAAGGTAATCTTGAACCATCTTAGAGACATTAGGACTACCTTCAATTCCTTTGCCTATTTGAGATTAAACATGAATAATAAAACAGAACACATGAAAGAAATTAAAGCATAGACAATGGAAAATGGAAATTGAATATGACAATATCTTAAAAACCATGTTACCTTTGTCCACCGGTACATGATCACCTTTACCATGATGGGGATCCATTTTAGATGATCGAAGAGGTACCAAATTGTTTTGAACCAATTTTGAGGAACCTACACAATTTCACATGACATTATTAGAATTACCTGCTATATTTATTATGTCAAACTACTAATATTAATAGAAACTAGACTAGCTTCCAAGAGGAACCAGATTACCTTTATCATGTTGAGCATCAAGTGTAGTTGATCTAAGATTCTGTTGAATGAATTTAGAGGAACCCACACAATTCTGAATCATGTTAGGTTCATTTCCTACATTTCCAATTCTTGTGCCTATCAACAAAAGTATTAATACTTAATTAAATAAATCAACTGATAAAAAAAATTGAACAAAGATAAAGTTTTAATATGTACCTTTATCCTTTGTCAAATGATTATCTGTATATCGATTGCGTAAATTTTTGGAAGCTCCCCTTCCCACCATCTTGTACTTGTCACTAAGTTAATAAATGCCTCAAGTACACAACCCGATGGCCTGCAAGTAACAGAGGTATAAAGCAATTGCAAAGAAAAACAGCAAACAAAAAAGCAACAGTTCCAGCAAACCAGCAACAGAAAAACAACAAGGAATACATCGACAGAACAACAAAAGATATGATACTCGGGAAAATAACACTAATTTATAAGGAGAGTAAGATATATGCCAAAAAATATAATAGCTCTATTACATATAATTATTTGTCCATATTGGAAAAGAAAAATATAACAACATAAGCATATCATCAATAAAATTCCTTCATTGCTCTCCTTCACTTGAATCCTCATTAATGAAGTCATCATCATATTCTCGCTGTCTCTTTCCACCAATTTTGCCTTCGGTTGCCTTTTTAATCAATTTCACAGCATTAGTGTCGTTGTCCACCACAAAAGCATTTGTCGCTAATGAACTGACTGAATAATCATCCAATTGTTGATCATGCCCCAAAGTGCAGCATTCTGCATCCACCTCCACATGTTGATATGCATCCACATCCAAGGCTTCTTCAACAACATCTTTGCTTGGCATATTATAAAGATCTCTAGGTTGAGACTTTACAACATATTTCCAGTCAACATTTCTGGGATCTTGTATATAAAACACTTGTTCTACCTGTGATTTTAAAACAAAAACATCATTTGTGTCCAAAGATCCCATTTTATTAATGCTTATCAAACCATATTCATCTACCTTATACCCTCTACCACGGTGTTTCACATCAAACCAAGAGCATTTAAAAACAAAGATATGATTTCCTCCTGGATATTTTAACTCGAATATGTCACCCAACACACCATAGTACTCTTTGTCAGAGGAGTCATCCCCTCGCACCATCACTCCACTATTTTGGGTTTTCCTATTTTCACGAAGATCATCAGTATGGAATCGAAAACCATTCACTATATATCCAGCATAGCGCCTCACAAGCCTAGAAGGATACAAACTAAATTATATAGATCATCATCAACGCAACCTTCTTCATGCATCTTGCGCACCTATATATTTACATTAAGATGAAAATCGTATTAGGGATTAGACTTGTTCTAAAACGTACAAGAAAAGCTACTTATTTTTCAAATCACCTACACGTTCATGAATCCATTTTGCAAATTTTGAGTTATGTCTTTCTTGTACACGTCTCGGATTTTCCCTTTCCAACTCCAACTTGTGTTCCCTATTAGAAAAATATCAAAGGAAATTGTACTTTTTAAGTTTCATATGCTAAAGATTAATGGAGAAGTTATTCTAGTTATGGACTTACTTAACGAACGACACAAGCTCATCACAATTATGGAGAACATATAAATGTGCTTGCTCAAACTCCTCATGACTAAGATGTCGTGCCACACTTTGTCCTAGAGGACAACCAAGTGTCCTAAATATTTCAGGCTTACTTCTTGAAGGCCCCTCATCCCCATTATCATCATCATTCTTCCCTTTGCGATTAAATATAGTGTCAATATCATCCAAATATCTTGAACAAAATGTTAGACACTCATTTTCAAGGTAACCTTCGGCAATACAACCTTCTGGGTGTGCTCTATTACAAATAAAAGCTTTTAAAGTTCGCATGTACCTATGGCAAAGAATTCCAATGTAAATATATTTTCAGATTACGTAAAAAAAAGGAAATCAAAAACTTGTAAAACTGAGTTTTATACCTCTCAATTGGGTACATCCATCGATATCGAACAGGGCCCGCAATCTTAGCCTCACCTGCCAGGTGCACCACTAGATGGACCATGACATCAAAAAACGCAGGTGGAAAAATCATCTCAAGCTTACATAATGTGTAAGGGATTTGTCTTTCAAGGTTGTCCAACTCCTCTAAAGTTATGCTTTTTGCACAAAGGTTTCGAAAGAAAAAACTTAACTCAAGCAAAGGCTCATAAACATCTTTTGGCAAGAATCTGCGAAATGCAATTGGCAAAAGTTGCTGAATAAAAATATGATGGCCATGGCTCTTCATACATGAAATCTTTTTCCCGTTATCTTTAACACACCGAGAAATGTTTGATAAGTACCCATCTGGAGACTTCAAAATCTGAAACATGTAACAAAGTGCAGCCTTGGCATCATCATTCAACCAGTAGCATGCTATTGGAACACGCACCTTGTCTCCATCTAAAATAGGGTGCAACTCATCCCTAATACCCATGTTCATCAAATCAATCCTAGCCTTTAAGGTGTCTTTTGTCTTGCCATTAATGTTCATTGTGGTGCCCAAAATGTAACACTCTGTCCAAACACCTCACAAAAGTTTTGATAAAAAACCTGATTTATATTTTCATAAAAATAATTTTTTTTTAAAGAGAAGTTTTCAATTTGCAGTTTTCCTTATGATTTTATGTGACAAAGTTTCTTTTAAGAAAAAGATTTTATGGAAAAATATTTTATGAGTCTAAGTTTTAATTTGAATTAAATTCGTGACTTATGATTTCAAACGATTTTAGATTTTAAAGCAAAATTTTGATTTTAAGGTAAACCATATGGCATTCGAATTTTTGGAGTGTTTGAATTAAATTTCCCTAAGTATTTCTACCTTATACTTTTCCTAAATGTGATTTTGTGTGTGAAAAGAAAATGAAAATGAAATTGTGCATGTGTGTGAGATGTGGCGCCGTGAGGATGAGAGGAGTGTGCATGTGATGAGTCAAGTGTTGACTCATGAACCCTAAGGCTAGACACCCTTAGCATCTAGGATTAGTTTAAGTGTTAAGTGTGGTTATTGGGTTGACCAACCAATAGGAATCAAGCTTAAGCCTAACCTTACCTCATTAGCTCAATGGCTTAATTGAGCCATGCAAGCTTTAAGGTGGACAAGACTACCCTTCTTGGCTCTCTCTTGACCGAATTTCATCAAGGATAGAAAGGGAAATTTTAGTGCTTCCTTATATGCCTTGAACCGTAGCAGCTCAACACCCATTTGCTTCTCATTTTCACTTTCTAAACTAAACACTTCCTCTAAGAGTAAACATCAATGCTCTTAGAAAGAAATAGAAACACATAGAGAGAGGGAGAAACCGTGAGCACCCAAAGAGGAGGAGAAGAGGAAAAACCAAGCTCAAACCTTAGGATCATCGAAGAACTAGTGAAGAGGTTGAAGAACTTTTCCTATTTTCTTGTCTACTTGAAGATCCTAGATTCTTGAAGTGTGGTTCTTAATTTCTCTAAGTTTTGTAAACTTAATTGTGGATGCATGATTAGGTTCTATGTTTGTATGTAATTGTTAAGCCTTGATCAAGAACTCTACAAGTTGTAAATCCAAAAACTATGGACACTATATTCGGTTTGCTTAGAAACTTAGGTCATGAAGATTTTTATTTCATTATTGAGTCCATGCATGTTGAATTGGTACTTGATGATGATGATCTATGTGATTTTCATGCTCTAGTTTTCATCTTGAACTTTCTAAGCCTTGATTTGAATGGATTTTCATTAAGTTCTTGATTTGGATTCGGTTTTGAAAAAGGATTTGATATTTGCATTTGATTTTCATGGTTTTACTTTCAAGAAGCTTTGCATGTGATTTTCTTGGTTGGAAACTTTTATTCCATGACTTGTACTTCACGGTTTTGATGGAGAGTTAAGGAAAACAATTCTTTTCCAAATGATTTTACTTTATCATGAAGGAGCGTATTTCAAAAACCAAGGACTTAAGTTTTCATTTTGATTTTTGTTAAAATATCATTCGGCCAAGTCTTGGAAAACAAAGAAATATAAGGATTTTGTGAAGAGTCTCTTGCATGTGTTCTCCTTGTCGTTTTCATGATTTCTAAAGCACATGCAAAGGAAGAATGAAATTGTGAAAATATTTTGAAGTGACAAGTGAGTCACGGTTTTGAAAGAGAAAGAGCTATACTATTTTAACTCAATTGTTTTGGTGATGCATGTTTTTAATTTAGTATTTTCAACGATTTGCATGAATCAAAGTGCATCAATATTATTGTTTTCTCCTAGTGATGATTCGGCCTACCTTAGGTTGAGGAAGCTAGATCCTTTTTGCATGAATTGGTTTCCATGAAATAATTGTGTTTGTGATTTAGTTTTGAGAAAAAACTTAATTAAATGATGTGATTTTGTTTTGGGTTCAATTCGGCCTTCATGGAAGGAAATGAACCAAACATGTTTGATGATTTTAAAAGTGTTTTCATGATTTGATTTCTTTAATTCTTGCTGCCCAAGAGTTGTTTTCAAGTATTTCAAGTTTGAAAATGTTTTTAAAGTTATGGAAGGACATGGATTTCAAGTGTTACTCGATTTGCAAAGGTTTGGATGAAAAATTGTGAGTTTTTAATGAATTTCAACTTGAAGTAAGGGGCTGGACTTTCCATACAGCCACCTAAGTCAATTATTATACTTATTTTAATATGAGTTTTCAATTGGTTTCAAAGGTTTTCAAGTATTAGAAAAGATCCAAGTTGTTTTCACAATGTTTTAAAGAAAGAATAAAACAAAGGGTTTTGACTTGAGAAATTCAGTAACAATTTCTAATGGTTTTTAATAAAAGTGTATTTATCTATGTGAGGTCATCCAGTGGACAGAGGTGATAATTCTCAAAGAGGAATTAGAGATCTTCAAGAACAAAGCTTTTCTCGTACGGATTTTAGAGGTGAGTGAGATTGCGGTGAGCCGTGGCAATGTTGTCGGATGGTGGTATCTATGTTATCTTTCTTTATGTTATGTCTTATCGCATGTTTTATTTGTTTAATGTTCTATCTCTCTTTGGGTCGAATGAGATACCCCTTATGATAATCGTAAGTGATTCATGAATGATGAACGTGAGGATGGACAAAGAGACAATGTACGACGCAATTATGAATGGTGAGATGAGATGTCTATATGTGGAACAAGAACATGAGGACTATGAGATATTGTTGGTGATTATGAATGTGTAAAATGAAATGGTTTCATGAGACGATGATGATTGTGTTGGTGGCCTAAGGGCTTCGAAAGTGACGATGTATGAGAAAGTGGGGAATGTATATACATATAGTGGTCGGGTCTTGTCGAAGGGATGGACTCAGGGCAAGCCGACTATAGGCTAATAACTAAAAGACTTTAATTCCCTAAAAGACTTCCAAGAGTATTAAAAGACACTTAAGACATTTACATTCGCGGTGAGTGATGAGAGTGTGAAGTAGTGGAGAGGAAGATACTATGGGTATCTGCGGATACTCAGGTGGGGATTGCATGAGGAGAGGGCAATGACGGTGACTCGTCAAGAAGCCTCGAGTACATTTCTAGGCGGGACGAATCCCATAAGTGGCACACTAACGTGGTGGGGACTGGGTCCAATGCCGTGGTAAGGACCGCATAGCTAACTAGAAATGATATTGTCACCTCCTTGAATGCAAGTCTACAACAGTTGAGAGGGACTGGAACGGGGCACTGTGTTATATGTATATGTTATGTTTGAGGTTGAGACCTCCTGGCTTGGAGCCAATTGTTGGACAGCTGTCATGCTCGCGTGGTAAAGGTCCGGTACTCCTGTTGGCTTCCGACTAGGCGGATGGAGACCGAGGAGATGTAGAGTGAGCGTTTCCTCAATGATGGTGATTTCCCCTACCTCATTGAGTGAATAAAAATGATAAGACTTAATAACTAAAGATTACATGATAAGAGTATTCGAGGATGTAAGCGAAGTGTTGAGATAATTAATGGTGTGGTACGAGATTGAGGTCGATGGAATGATTATTTTACGCTTGTTTTATATTATGCTATTTATTTATGGAATGTCTGTATGACGATCAGAAGTCGAATGATTGCGCTTATGTCTCTGAGTTTCCGGTGTATTTTGGCATCGAGTCTTGTTATGCTTAATCATTCATGTGTCAAGAGTCTATGATGTTAATTGTCTTTCTATCGCGTTTATCCTGCTACCTTGCGGTCAACATGTCATGTATGGCGCACTGACTCTCTCCTACCTGGTTGTCGTATTGGCATTTGCCGGTATTGCAACGGGTAGATGGCGTATCATGTAGCGATCCAAATGTGGCCTCTTCAGGGAGGAGCATGGGAAATGGTACCTGACGGATGGGTATGGAGGGGAAACACTCGGCTGGAGATTGAGGATCCAAGACATATTCTAAGAGGAGCAGGCATGGATGTTCATGTCGGACAAGTCACTCTGAGGGATTACCAAGATGGTGGACCACGGGAGCACCATGAGCTAAACGGTGATCCTGCACCTTTAGCGGCAGTGAATCCTGAGCCGATGGAAGAAGAGGATGCTAGTGGATCTGAGCATGAGGTGGAAACCAACCCAAGTGAAGACATGGAAGCTGAGGCTAGTTCCTCTGAAGAGTGATAGTGTATCTCGTGTCTAGTGATGGTCAGGTGTCTAGGATTCTAGTCATAGTCGAGGATTTCCTTGTGATGAACCAATGATGTAAACAGCTATCTTTTGTTTTCAGTTTGTAATATTTTGTGATGACAACTCTTTTGAGACCTTTGAATGCTTTTACAAAATGTGAGACTTGTGTTTATTAATATAACTAAGTTCCGCACTTTTCGTAAACGATGTTTTCAATGTGAGTGGTTTCGAAAGTGACAACTCGATTTTCACAAGGATGGGTAATATGAGAACAAAATTATATATTTATAAAAAAAAATGGCCTCATTTTTAGCAATTGAGTAAGAATAATTTGATTAGATTTTGGGAGTGAAAATCGGGCTGTTACACAAAACATTGTCAGATACGTTCTTTTCAGTATGCATAACATCTAAGTTGTGTCGAATTTTCAATTTTCTCCAATAAGGAAACTTATCAAAAATGCTTCTCTTTACCCATCCATATAAACTATTTGAGCCATCTCGTTTTGTCTTTCTTCCAGCAACCTTGCCAAATTTCGCAGGTTGAAATTGGCTATAATGTATGGCAATATCATCACCAGTTAAAGGCACTGGTGCACACTCTTTTTCTATGGTATTATCACAGGAACCAACATCACGTCTCCACTTATGATTACGTGGCAACCAATGACGATGGCCCAAATAACCACCCTTATTCTTTAATGAAGTCCACCTAGTGTGCTTATGGAAACAAGGACAAGCATATTTGCCTTTAGTTGACCAACCAGACAAATCACCATATGCAGGGAAGTCATTAATGGTCCATAACAGGGCAGCATGCATCATAAAATTTTTCTTAGAGTGTGCATCATATGTTTTTACCCCTACCTCCCAAAGTTCATTCGATTCATCAATGAGCGGCTGAAAGTACTCATCTATATCCCCTCCAGGAGACGAAGGTCCTGGTATGAGTAAAGATAGGATGAAAGAATGAGCTTTCATACATATCCAAGGAGGAAGATTGTAAGGAATGATAATAACAGCCCAAATACTGTGATGAGTGTTATTAAAAGGTTGAAAACCATCACAAGCTAATCCAACTCTAACATTACGTGCATCGGCAGCAAATGAATTATACTCCTCATCAAATGATTTCCAAGAAAATGAATCAGCAGGATGCCTCATTTTCCCATCTTCAACCCTCTCTTCCTTGTGCCACCTCATGTCTTTTGCAGTCTTTCTTGACATGAATAACCTTTGTAACCTAGACTTGAGTGGGAAATATCGAAGGACCTTACGAGGCACTTTGGACCCCTTAGAACAACCTTCTTCAATAGTCTTCCACCTAGGTGTATCACAAGTGGGACACTTGTTTAGAATGTTGTTCTCCTTCCAATAAAGGATACAATCATTTTCACAAGCATCAATTTTCACACAATCAAGGCCTAAATCTGTAACGTGTTTCTTAGTCTCATAGTATGAATCGGGAAGTGTAGTCCCCCAAGCTTGAGCATGTAGCTTGAGTAAACTATCAAAAGATGAATCACTCCAATTATGTAGAACCTTCAAGTGGAGTAATTTCACAATATACGACAACTTTGACATTTTTGTGCCATTTGTTGTCATCAATGGCTCTTGATATTCTTTCAAGAGACGGTAGAACTTCGGTGCTTCGTCATTAGGCACTTCAGGCATGCTTTGCTCGTTACCAATATCTGTCCCCATATCTACATTGATGTCAGGTATACCAAAAGCATCTTCTAGCATGTCGACTTCACTATCATGTTTATCAGCATCATAGTTAATCTCATCACTTATGTTATCACTATCAGAATAGTTTACCGATTCACCATGGAACTCCCAAGTAGTGTACTTTTCATACACTCCACACTTGAGCAAATCAAACCTCACATCACCTCGTCTTTTGAAAATTATGTTACGACAACTATTACAAGGGCATCTAATAGTAACACTATCTTTATTCTCTTGTTCGATGTCACGAAAGGCAAAATCGAGGAAATCCTCAACACCACTAATATAAAGACGTGATGAGCGATTCTTTATATTCATCCATTCCTTATTCAAGGCCATTTCCTATATTTTTCAAAGTATTGATTTAGTCAACAAATATATTTATATATATATATATATGTGCTTATAGAGTTATAGTGATAATATAATTAGAGAATAATGTATCTCCTCGTATGAGGAGATAGGCTATCTCCTTAATCCATTAGAATAGTGACATGCACCTTTCTTAATTTTTTTTTCTTTATGTTTTAAAGTTTGTTCTCCTCATGCCAGCACAAGGAAGAAAGATTACAACCAGAACTGCAAGCACGACACTATAGTTTTTCATTAAAAAAACATCAAACTTTAAACCAGAAACGCGAGATATGTGATATTGAAACAACAGTATCAGGAGAGCCACCCTCCACCGCCATCATCACCGTAGTGGGTTTGGATTTTTATTGTGAATAAAAGATTGATAAGAAAAGTGACTTATTTGGATTAAGGAAAACAAAATTAGGGACGATGGCATTTGGCTTGCAACGGTGGATGCTGGTTGCTGCGTTGTGGTTTCTCAATATGCGATTTTGCATTGCAAAAATTGTAAAAATATTTTTAGCACTGGGTGATAGGGAAGGTCTTATTAATACTGCGATGAAGATTTCTGAAATTGGGCACATGTAGAAGCAACTTATCAAGGCTATGAAGGATATCATTTAAACCAAAAAGACAGCCAAGAGGTACAAGAAAGCTTCAAGTAGGATAAAGTAAGTCATAAAAGAATTCTGAAGGGATGATTCTTGACATTGATAACTAACAAATGAGAACCAGAAAATTACAAAAATTAGGATTTGTTATTTCCAAGGTTACGCAGGGACTGGTGTAACTATTGTATCGAACTCAATGAAGTCTCTTGATTATTTGGCCAGTGTCCTATTAGCATCTTCCTTATTCTAAAGCTAGGTTCCATTTAAATTAATTTGAATCAAGAACCGAAACAGTGTAGTGTAGCTTTATGTTCTTTCACTAAACTATAATAAATTTCTTGTCTCTTGTTTTGGATAAATAGTATTTGCTCTCAAAGATTTATTCAAGTCCTTAATTAAACTACCCATTGGTGCTCAAAGGTATCTTATAACATCCCTAATTTTAATCCATAGAATAATTATAAGTTTTATCGAATTAAATATATGTTTCTTAAAAATTAATTATTTAGTTGTTGTGCATCTTCATAAAAATACATTATTTTAATTGTGAAAGTATAGTTGATTATATTTCAAAGTAAATTCATTTGAAACCATTACCCTATTTAAAAATAAAAATAATAATAATAATAATAATAATAAATATATATAAATATATATATATATACTTTCTCTTTACTTTGATTTTTACAAAGGTACAATATTAAATAAATTTTTTGTTATTTCCTAGTATCTAACTAATCTATAACCTTATGGTTTTCCTATATGATGCTAAAAATCCTAATATTTATATTTATTTTTTTGTTGGTAAATAAATAAATTTAAGTATAGGTTTTTTATATGAAAAAAAAAAAAGAAAAGAAGAAGAAATAAGACGTGTTTGTGTGTGTAGTGCATTTGGGGAAAAACTAATTTCCCTTCTCCTTCATTTCATGCTACCCGCCGGCCCTAATCACCCCACTCACCTTTCTTCTTTAATTTTTCTACCTCCATGGCTATGAGCTCTCTAGCTCTCTCTTCCATGATTTTATTTTCCCCCTTCCAAACCGTCATCTCTCTCTCTAGTTCTTTTTCTCTCTCTCGCGTGCTCTCTCTCTCCGTCACGGTCTCTCTCTCCTGCCACTCCCTTTGTCGCGCCGTCGCCGCTGGACGGAGCTCCACCGTCCTTGTTGTTCAGATCCGCCGCCGCCTGCTGGGTGTGTGTGGCGTCTGATGTTGTCGTCGTTTTCTGTCGCTGTTGTTGCCGTGGAGTCGCGACCCGCCGGTGCTGCCGCCACTGTTTGTAGAGGTCACCGCCGCCTCTGTTTGCTGCTACGGCTGCCGCTGTTCCTTGCGGCTGCCGCCATGGAGTCACGCCGCCACCACTTCTTTCCTCTCTTCCTCGGTCCAGATCCACGCCTCACCGACGCCGGTATCGCCGTTACCGTGACCGTGCTTCAAACCGGATTAATGTGGAGCAAGGAAACCGAGCTTATTCCCTCTGTTGCTTCAAAAATTGGATTTGTGGGTATATCTCTAATACCTTTTAATTGCTCTATGTTGTGTTTTAATTTTAAAACTAATACTAATTTTAGTGTTATTTGTGAATAATAATATAGTGTTAAATGGTTTTAGTATGCTATTATATTGTGAAAAATGAATTGTATTATGATTTAGTGTTTAGTATTAATTAAAGTATTAGTTCTGATGAGTTTAATTTAATTATTCTGGTTTGTATTAAGCTAAGTTGACTGTTATGTCAAATGATGAGTTTTAAAAGTATTTTGTTAAAGGTGTAGGGTTCCTAAGTAATTGAACTTTGTTGTTAGACTAAAACAAGTTTTAATTAATTAGGAACCTGAAATATTCGACATACGCTAATTCGAGTTTAAACCTACCTTGAGCTCTAATCCCAAATTGAAGGGGGGTGTACCTATTTGGACTTTGGAAATTAGTTTAGACTTATTTTGTTTTCAAAGAAACACTCTTTCAATTCGGAATTTATCGCGCAAGTAAAAGTAGAATTTGATGTTTTGTGAAATCATTATTTAAGCTACTTAACCTTAATCTATTTTGATAATTTTGTTAGTCTTGAAAGTTAACATATTTTTGATAAAAGCTATACTACTTTCTTGAAAAGCTAGTGATCCTAATTTGTACTCTGGGCTTTAAATTTGAACTGAAAGGGAGTGTAGTTATTTGGCCTGAGAAAACATGATTTTAACTTATTCTTGAACAAGGGAAGCTCTCCTTCAGTTTTGAATTTATAGCGTCAAGTATCATAAACATTCGACTTTTCGAATAGTGATTAAAGCTAGGTGATTTTTAATTATTTTTGATAAACATGTAATTCTGATAGTTAAAGTGTTTTCGATAAAGAATTATCATTTTTGAGCAATACTAGCATTTATTTTCAGAAGAGGAAGTTAAAAATACTTTGACCCTAACGTATAACGGAAAACTATGTTTTTATGATATTTTCAATCAAGGTTTAAGTAATCGTCTTCTTATCGCGTTCGATTGATCTTTAGTTCGTTATTTTGATGATTCCTTATTTTATATTAATACGATTAGACGATGAAGGAGCATTATATCCTGTCACCGCACGTAGGAATGGACTCGGATGCTTTTGGTCACTATCATACAAAAGGAGTATGTTTTTGGGAAAGGCCAGGTAAGGAGTGGGTTACAGTGAGTATTACCGTACTCTGGGGTTTAGTTTACAATATGCATATAATGGGTACTAAGATTTTTGTGTTAGTTTAGATTTATATGATATAGAATAATTGTTAAAATAGAACTTATGACTTAGGGAAATTATTTTGATGTTGATATGTTTCATCTTGATATTTGGTAATTGTTGATAAATTGAATGCTTGATTTGTGAAATGACTGAGATATTATGTTGATTAGAATTCAAGGCAAAGAATGTCAATAATGAATAAAGTAAATAACAATGGAAGTGCAGTTGAATTGAGGATCGGTGCATTGATAGACTAGGTGCCCCTGCCGGGTGTATCAAATTCCCAAGGGCTACGTTCTCAACTAGGCATGAAATTCCCATTAGGTCCAAATTCCTGTTAGGCATCGATGCACCAAGACTCAATTCACTGCCAAGATAAAAGACATAAAATGTGTTGAGAATGTGAAAAGTTAATGAATTTAAATAACTGGATGTATATGGGAATGTGGAAACTATATGTTAGCATAGCTTAACAGGTGAAGCCTTTTGGGTGATATAGAGACCTGGTTGGGCGAGAGACCCTTGGTTGTTCCAAAGTTCCTGGCAGGAGCGTTAAATTCCTAGTGATGCAAACCGGTTCTAACCGGGAGTGTTGTCCAGACGTGGTAAGTCGTCATCGCGCATGGGGTGCGAACGCAATAAAGTCGTGACTGGAATACACTAGTTGAGAAATGTGATGATAAATGATGAAATGTGAACGAAAGACATTATGAGATTAATGTATAAGAATAATGAGATAAAATCGACTCAAGAAACTAATGAATACTTGAAAACGAATTGTGATGAATTGTCCCTTATTTTGATGTTGTGATTGAATTGCTATTTGTGTTTGGCTTAGTGTTACATTATGTCTTATTTGGAAACTGCCTCCCCATTTTATGTGTAATACTCACTCCTTACTATCTCCACAGGTACTGAGGTTTGAGCTTGCAATTCTATTGGCCGAGCAGGAGTGCACTCCACACCGTGGAGTGTAATTTAGTTAAGGGTGTACTCTAGTTATTGTATTATAATTAAATCTATTTTGGGTGTTTGAAATAATTTAGTCGCTGCAAGCCCGAATTTATTATATGTACGTTATTAGGGCTTGTAAAGTTAATTAATATATTTAGAAATGTTGAAATGTTTTCTGAACTGTACTGGCTTGACAGGTGAAAAATCTAAATTTTTGGAAATCCGAAAAAACAGAGGAAATTCTGTCGGATTTTCGTTAAGATTTAAAACAAAATTTTCAAGTCCATATTTTTATAAAACTCAATTTAATTAAATATTTGTGAAGGTGTTACATATCTTTTTGTCCTGCAGGAATTTAAGCCACAATTCCTTAATTGTGTAACTAAATAAAACATAATGAATAAAAGTATGTCATTCAACCCAAAACTTATAAAACAAAACCGAAATACAAGTAGCATTGTTCTAGTTATCTTTATCTTTTGTTGAACAAAGGCATATGATGGTGGCAGAGGAGATACATTATTCTCATATAATTATTAGCAGCATTTGCATTAACATATCAAAAACAAGAACATTAGATATGCTATATAACACCTGCATTCAATTAAAAATTGAAGAATCAATAGCTGGTTGGAGTATAGAAAGGATGCTTACCTCAATTTTACTGAAATGAGAAAGGACCACTCAATTTGGAATCGATTGAGATCAAAACTTACAAATATTACCAAAAAAATAAGACTCGGATTAGGAAGAAATGCATTACATGAGAATTCAAAACTATATACAGCGGTATTATTACATGCACCAAGTACTACTTGTAGTTCACTAGTACTTCAGGATTATTGTATAATTTCATATGCCCCACTACTAAGTTAATATGCTATTCCACACAAGTTAAATTAAAGCTAATAAATAATAAGTTGAGAGCGAAGAGAACTAATAAGCTGTTGTAAGCTTCTGTCTAACTTTCCTTTTCTCAGGATTCTGGTTGTCCCTCTCATAGTGTTTCCTTATCACCTTCTCCTCCTACTATGCCTACTGCAGCTTCATCTCCTTCTGTTCTTCTTGCCCAAGGTTCTAATCTATCTTGTGGACTATCTACTCCATTCTTAATGTAAGATAAAAATAAAATACCACATCCCATGATATTATAAAAACCAGTTTTCCCATTTAATATTACTTTGTCCCATTTAATATTACTTTGTTAAGTGTTCTTTACGTATTACTCTAGGACGCACAATAAAAAACCATAACAATTAAAATTCGCAAACATAATTTAATCATTTTAGTGGTGATTTCACTTTCTCAAAAAGGTATATTTAAAATGAAGCCCAACCAAACTTAATAACAAGAATACTCTCATTTAGTTTCAAATATTATATACATATCCTCCTAATAGATGAGTTTATAAATCCTCACAATCACGTAAAGTTAACATGTATAATTTGTAAATCAACTACTATTAAAGAAAATACTATCTTATAACACCTCCCATATAAAAAAATTTATTAGCTACTTTCAAAACAAAAATTAGCTTATGTGTAAAAAAAATATCATTACTCTTCTAATATCGTCTAGGCAAAATTGCTCATTTTATCCTTTAAATTACAAGCACCAAGTACTCAAATCTGACCCAAATCTGTTTTATTTAAGTCTAAATATGCTCAGGTTTTGTTATCTCGCAGTGAACCTACTTAAGTGAAACAGGCACTACAGATTGCACCTTAGCTTGGTGCAATGAAAGCAGAATTTCAAGCACTTCCAAATTATAAAACTTGGCATCTAGCTTGATGCAATGAAAGCAGAATTTCAAGCACTTCAGAATTTCATAAACTGAACTACTTCTAACTAAAAGAGTTCTACTCTTTTACTTCTCCAATACACCCTGGCCCCTTTAATTTCAAGGGGGTTGACAACTAAAAGAGTTCTACACTTTTACTACTCTAATATTGTTTACTTAAATGAAATTGTTTTAGACTCAATAGCAAATAAGGAACTCAAAATAAAATGCTGCCACCAATAGCTGTGGACACTGCTATGGCAATAATAGTGCATTTCAAAGGATTATCTCACTTCTTGCATCTAAAGAGGCAATAACACTGCTATGGAAATAATAGTGCAATTCAAATGCTGTCATCAATAGGTGTGAGTTCTTGCATCTATCTCAGTTTTGATTCCAACGATTATCCAGTGCAAAGTAACAAAAAAGTAACACATAAAATTAGAAACAAAAAACCAGGACCCCAATTCACTTAATCAGAAAAAAAAACCCCAAAACCCATGTCAATAGCACCAACAAAACCATAAAACCCATCGTCAATACTCAATAGCATCCAAAAAACCCCAAATCAGAAACCCAGGACCCCAATTCATAAAAAAAAAGCTTTTGTAAAGGAATCATATTTAGGTGTGAGAAAGAACAAAGAACTCAAATAACTAGAATTAAAATTATACTTACAAAACCAAGCTTCTGTAATGGGTCCCTGCTGGTCACGAGTGAGTGAAGAGCTTCCCTGTTCCTTGCTGTTGCTATCATGAACGAGGGAGGAGGGAGTTCACTATCACCGACACCGTCGTCGCTGCCGTGAACGAGTGAGCAGCGAGTGTTGCCGTCGAGTGAGAAGCGAGTGTTGCCGTGAACGAGTGAGAAGCGAGTGTTTCCGTCGAGTGAGAAGCGAAGTGTTGCCTTGAACGAGTGAGAAGTGAGTGTTGCCGTGAACGACCACCGTGAACGATTGATGAGAAGCGAGTGACTGGGTTCCACTGTTGCCGTCACTACCGTCTAGGGTTTGTGGAGAAAGAGAGAAAGTGATCGAGAGTGTGAAGTGAGATGAGTAGACTGCAGAGAGTGAGAAAGTAGATCCCTAGCTTCTTTCCCTTTTCTATTTCTTCGATCTTTTCCTTTTCTATTATTTAACTTTTTTTTTATTGGTTGTTAGTAGTAGCTAGCAAAGACTTATCGTTGCTCTAGGTTGGGTGTTAATTAGAAGTCAGATGGTTTTTGTTTAGGCCCGGTTTTTTTATTATTATTAGGTAAAAAGGTTAGGCAACGACTTATCGTTGCACTAGTTTAGGCTATTTTTTATCATTCCGCGCGTTTTCCAAAATTGAGGAGGGAAGGAGGGATTTTTAATTTCGCAACGACAAAAAAAAAGTCGTTGCAAAAGTGATTTTAACGCAACGACAAATATTTGTCGTTGCGTTAAAAACTCTTTTGCAACGACTTTTTTTTGTCGTTGCGAATGGTCGTTGCAATAAGCAGGTTTTCTTGTACTGATTAGAGAAGAGGATATCTCTAAGACTGCATTTCAATCTCGATACGGACATTATGAGTATGTAGTAATGCCGTTTGGATTGACAAATGCACAAGCTATGTTAATGGACTACATGAATCGAATCTTTAGACCTTATTTAGATTCATTCGTGGTTGTGTTCATTGATGACATCCTAATCTATTCTAAGAGTCCGGAAGAGCATGCTGAGCACTTAAGAATAGTATTGAATATCCTAAAGGAGAAACAGTTGTATGCCAAACTTGCAAAGTGTGAGTTTTGGCTGAAGGAAGTTAAGTTTTTAGGACATGTGATATCGGACAAAGGGATAGTTGTTGACCCGACAAAGGTGAGTTCAGTTCTCCAATGGGAACAACCAAAGTCAGTTACTGAGATTCAGAGTTTCTTAGGACTGGCTGGGTATTACAAAAGGTTTATAGAAGGTTTCTCGAAGATTGCGTTACCATTGACGAAGTTAACTCGGAAGGATCAACCATTCATATGGGATGAGAAGTGTGAAAGAAGTTTCCGAGAATTAAAGGAAAGGTTAACATTGTCTCCTGTGTTAATCTTGCCTGGCCCATAGAAGAGTTTCGAGGTGTACTGTGATGCATCAAAGCAAGGACTTGGGAGTGTGTTGATGCAAGATGGGAAGGTAGTAGCTTATGCCTCGAGACAATTGAAGGTTCATGAAATGAACTATCCAACTCATGATTTAGAGCTTGCAGCCGTTTATTCGCTCTAAAGATCTGGAGACATTATCTCTATGGCACTACGTTTAGGGTGTTCAGTGACCATAAGAGTTTAAAGTATCTCTTTGATAAGAAGGAACTGAATATGAGGCAATGTCGATGGATGGAGTTTTTGAAGGATTACGAGTTTAACTTCATTACCATCCTGGGAAAGCAAACGTTGTGGCAGATGCGTTGAGCCGGAAATCAATGCATATCAGTTCAATGATGGTCAAAGAAGCTGCGTTAATAGAAGAATTCAGAGATTTGAGTTTAACAATGCAAATGGAGTCAACCAGCGTTAGGATGAGAATGTTGCAAATCGCAAATGAATTTATGAAAAGAATTCAGGAGTTGCAACAAGAAGATGATGAGCTTAAGAAGAAGAGAAGGCTTATGGAAGAAGGCATAGAGCCAGAATTTCAGGAAGGGAAAGATGAAATCCTTCATTTTAGAATGAGAATTTGTGTAGCAGATAATTCAGAAGTAAGAAGAATGATTCTGGTTGAGGCACATAAGAGCAAGATGAGTATGCATCCGGGAGCTACGAAAATGTATCAGGATTTGAAGAAGATATTTTGGTGGCCTTGTCTTAAGAAGGATGTGGCAAAGTATGTAGCATGTTGTTTGGTATGCTAGAAAGCTAAGGTGGAACATCAAAGGCCTGGAGGAGAATTACATCCCTTAGAAATTCCACTATGGAAATGGGATAGTATTTTCATGTACTTTGTATCCGGTTTGCCAAAGACAATTGCTGGTCATGATGCAATCTGGGTGATTGTAGATCGTTTGACAAAGTCGGCACATTTTATTCTGGTAAATGTGCGCTATTCTTTAGAAAAGTTCGCCCAATTGTATATCAAAGAAGTGGTTCGTCTGCATGGTGTGCCGTCAAGTATCGTGTCGGATCGTGATCCAAGGTTTGTGTCGAAGATTTGGCAGAGTCTACATCAAGCTTTTGGGACAAGGTTGAAGCTGAGTTCTTCTTATCATCCCCAGACTGATGGTCAAACGGAGAGGACTATTCAATCGCTAGAAGATATTTTAAGAGCCTGTATTTTAGAAGACCAAGGAAGTTGGGAACAAATGTTGCCGCTTGTGGAGTTCACCTATAACAACAGCCATCATGCTAGTATTGGAATGGCACCATTTGAAGTCCTGTACGGAAGGAAATGTCGGACTCCGTTATGTTGGTTTCAAGTGGGGGAGAACTCTTTCGTTGGGCCAGATTTTGTACAAGAAACAACTGAGAAGATCAAGATGGTTCAAGAAAAGATTAGAACCGCTCAGAGCCGGCAGAAGAGCAATGCTGATCGGAGAAAGAAACCTTTAGAGTTTGCCGAAGATGACCATGCTTTCATCAGAATAGTACCAACCAAAGGTGTTAGTCGAGCTTTGAAAACCCCGAAACTATCACCTAAGTTCATAGGTCCCTACCAAATTCTTAAAACAGTTGGTCCAATAGCTTATCAGATATCCTTACCACCATCTTTAGCCAATCCTCACAATGTATTCCATGTGTCTTAGTTGAAAAAGTATGTCCATGATCCCACTATTGTTCTTAAAATTCAACCTGATAACCTGGAAGTACGTGAAAACCTAACCTTTGAAGCTATGCCTATCCGGATTGAAGATCGAAGAGTGAAGCAGCTCAGAGGAAAGGATATTCCTTTGGTCAAAGTTATTTTGATTGTAGAGATGTAATCGAAACAACTTGGGAATTAGAAGATAGGATGCGTCAGGATTATCCTGAGTTGTTTGTGTAAAGTTGAATTTCGAGGATGAAATTCCTTTAAGTGGGGGAGAGTGTAACATCCCTGATTAAGTAAAAGTTAATTATAAATTTATTCTTATAATTAATTATTTTATTTAATTTTTGATTAAAAATATGTGTGTATGTATGTGTTTGATAAAAGGAGAATCAAAAATGGTTTTTAATAATTTATTTGAAGTGAAAATGTTAGTTTTCCAGTGAAGTCCTTGGGAAAGGACCTAAATGCAATATTAGAAAGGTTTTTGGAGGGAAATAGAATAAAATATAAATTTTTGAAAATTTCAGTCGTGGTAATCGATTACCACGATATAGTAATCGATTACCAAAGTGCAACAACACCAGTTGATAGTGCGTTTGATGAGTCAACGCCCAAATTACCCAAAATTGACACGAAATCAACCCATGGACACGTCCTTGGATGCGTGTCGACATGCATTAGCGATTGATTTGGCTATATAAACTCATTTGTTGATGAATTGAAATCCATTTTGGCCAAGTTTCTGGAAAATTGCTCTGTTAGGGTTCATATATTCGCCCTTCTTGTTCTCCTTTGATTCCAAACAATAATACACAAATCATACACGGTTGTGAATCTCACATCTAGAGCTTTACAAAGATCTAAGAATCGTGAGCTGAGAGTGAGTGTGCAAGAAGAATCGAGTCTCTAAAGTTAAGGTATCAGTTTTGCAGAAACCAGAATCTGAACCTTGGAGCTCACTTTGATCATCGATTTTGGTAAGCTCCTGTAATCCTTGAGTCTCATATTTGTTCCATTCTCTTGTCCTTGTTGCAGAGAAAAAAACCTTACTATTTTCCCTAATTCTTATGGATGTTTGATTTGCCAAAATCTCTGGTTTTGAACCCTGTTCAAAACTGTTCTGCATGTGCTGCTCTTTAAGGGTCTGAGAGTTTTGGAGCAAATCTTTTGCAAATTTCTGTTTGAGCACATCTGTTCTGGTAAGGGAAAGCTGATTATACACTAGATAGAGTTTAAAAGCATGTATTTTGATTAGAGAGTCACCAAGAGACTCTAAGGGCTTAGTTTGATATTGAACTTTGGTTTGGAGACCAACACTCAATGTTTTCAGGACTTGGAGCAAGTTTTATATGATGATTGTGAACTATTTGAAAGATAAAATTGATAGAAAATTCCATGATTCACAATTTGATATGTTATGTTGTTTAATATGTGAATTTATGCGTAATTATGATAACTCTTGTAAATTCTGCGATTCGATTCTGTTTCTGATGTGGAACATGTTTAAAATGTAAATTTTGAGGTGTATGAATGATTGGAATAAGTTAGAAATGTTTAGAAATAAAAATGGTATGTTAAAACCCCAATTTTTGGTGTTCTGCTGTCATGGATAATCGATTACCACGATCCGATAATCGATTACCCATTTGCATTTTGTACAGACTTGTAAAATACACATAGTAATCGATTACCAGACTATGATAATCGATTACCAGTGTTGAAAATACTTAAAAATACCATTTTTAATTCTGAATTATTGTGATTATACTTAAAGTACTAATCATTCATAAGACCTGAGACTTAAAAGGACTGATTGATGATGGTATAAATTATTAATGAATTAATAATGTGAGACATTATTAAATGTGAAATACCAATCAATTCTTTTAAGTTAAATTGCATTCATTCTGGAGTTTGGATGTTAGATCGTTTGTCATCTTCTGGTAACATGAGGAGGGCATCTGGGAGTGCCAACTGACGGCTCGCTTGATGACACATTATGGTTGACTATGTGGCCAAGAATAGTAATACGCTGATGATATGATTATTCTGTATTGGACGGCGGGACGCTGCTCGAGGAGCACGTTATGTGTCATTTCCAAGCTTGTCGTGTACATTCAGGGTGGAATGTACGAATGTTGTACAACTAGGAGTACAACGTACTGTTGAGTACTTATATGAAGTAAAGGATGGACGTCAGAGAGTGACATAGATTGAAGGATTTAGGATTTGAGAGTTAGACTCATACATCATGCCACTCATCCTTAGTCAATTTAAAGTTTGTTAATTATAAATAAGTGTGAGCATTGTAACACCCCGATTTGGCCACTTGAAAAATATACTTCTTTAATTCCAAAATGTGGTGAAAATGTGGGCCAATTTTTTTTTTAAACATATAACATGGTTGAGTGGCATGAGTATGAGAACCACTAAGTTTTCAAAACCCTTTCGTAATTAAAGAGTGTTCCTATATCTCATACTGAAGTTCAAGTTCCAAACCGGAGTGTCACAAGGCACAACACTTAGCAACTTGATTCTTCTCAGCTCAACTAACATAGCCCATTAAAATAAATTTCTTCCACAAAAGATTGGGGTTACATCATGGCATTGCAATGAAACTAAGTAAATACAGGGAATACAAAATACTTCAGGGAAAATGAAAGGCTACCACCAGGCCCATTGAATTGAATACGATGGTCCACGGGATAATGCCTCTCTAGGGTCGATCTCGATCACGTCTGCCTCCGGGTATCTATGTCCTTGTCCAATTCCTCTAACTTCTCGGCCTCGAGGTAAATGTGTGCAGACAAAAGCATCGGGTATCCACCATGAACGTCCGTTGACCCACCGACCTCGGTGTCTTCACGCTCCTTTCGGTTTTCCTTCATCTCGAATGTCGAATGCGAACTTGATAGGATCCATAGACTAAGGGAATGGATACCATAACAACAAACAGACAGAACAGAAGACTAGAGAGAGTATTCCAAAGCATGTTATGCCAACGATGTGGGATTACAATAGGTAAGATATTAAGAAATAACAAAAACACATAAGCAAACCACACATACAAGCATTCATATTCAAACTTCTACTTTACTCCATTACTTTTTCTTTTCTCAAAACTTTACATATCCACAGAACCTCCGTCAATCGCTTCCGCTGCGAACTCTGATTCCAACATCCATCTCCTCCTCTTTTCCATGCCCTCACTTAAGAATTATTTCTTTATAAGTTATCTTTTCTTAATTAAGTTTTATGAACTCGTATCCGTCAATGATGCGGGGATTTAAATCATCATTGAGGAGGGTCGCTTTCAAAGTTAGCACACACGACTACATCTCCTCGGTCATCCACCCAACCTAGTCGGAAGCAAACAGGAGTACAGGACCTTTACCACGCGGGCACGACAGCTGTCACAACACATAAATGGTCCCAGACTAGGAGGATCTCGTTCTCAAATCAATTCAATAATGTCAATAATCAAGGCTCACTGTCTCGTAGTGGCAAACACAATGCCCCGTTCCAGTCCCTCTCACTGTTCTCGATTTGCAATCTAGGGGGCGACAGTATATTTCTAGGGAGCTCGCAGAACTTGCCACGGCAATAGAGCTAGTCCCCACCACGTTAGTGCGCCACTTGTGGAGTTCGTTCTGCCTAGAAACATACTCGAGACTTCTTGACGTATCACCGTCATTGTCCTCCCCTAATGCAATCTCCTCCTAAGTATCCGCAGATACCTATGGTTCCTTCCTCTCCACTACTTCGCACTCTCATACCTCACCGCGTATGTTAATGTCTTTTAAAAGTCTTTTATCTTTTTAATTATTCTAAGGTTGGCCCGTCCTTCGTGCAACATTTCAACGAGTCCCGACCACTAACTTTGCACAATATTTCTCATCAGAGCGCAGAGCTGGGATCACATCAACCACTTGCATCTCATTCCACAATTTCCTTTAACAATCCCCTTTTTAACTCCTTTTCTCAAAATCTCATTTTATAAACTTTCGCAAAATATCACTTCATAAACTTTTTCATAAAATTGCTTCTCATAATTTCTCTCCAAATCTCTCTCCACAAACTCTCTTAAAATCTCTTTTTCAAAAACTCTTTGAAAATTTCTTTTCACCCACTTTTCCAAAAACCTTCGTTCAATACATTTATTTTCACCATCCTTTTCCAAAAATCTCCTTTCAAAAACATTTTCAAACTCACATTTCGTCCTCTGCTTCAAAAATCTTGTTTCAAAAACTCTTTTAAAAAATTCTCATATTCAAAAACCTTTTTAACATAAAAACTTCATTTCCAAAAACTTTTCGAAAACTTATTGTTTCCATGAGTACTAGTGGAGGAGCAAGCTCAACTCAACACCAGTCTCATTCCAACAATATCACAAAGGCACCGTGCTCCTTCTAAATCACATCTCATTCCACAACACAACATCACTTTCCCTAGCTCTGGCTCATCCACATCATAATCATCAATTCTTACTAATCAGCGATCACGATCCCCACAACATCTCCACCTCTTTCTCAACCTTTATCTTATATTTCTTTGATTCTTTTTATTCATTATCATTCACATTATTTCCAATCTCATCATGCATAATAAATTCATCAGATAAACGAATAAACAATCATACTATCATTCAGACATCATCATATAAATTCATCACCTAATTTCACGTGGTCTTTGTCTCCTTCACACGAGTGGCCACACAATCAAACAATTGCCACCATGTTACTGACTCAGAACCACTAAGTTTCGACTTTTGAGATGGTCGAAACGCTTAATATATTACCTAAATACCACGGTGTTTGGGGGAAACTTCTCTCTCACCTCAACCGATGACGATCTTCAATGCGCTCCTTAGTTCCATTGCGACGTACATAACCGCCTCCCGATCGTTACTGGCACTCAAATATTTCCCTCTTGTTAAAATCATTCTTATTCAATTATCTTGAAAATAAAACATCGTTGCAAAACTTTTTATTCGAAAACAAAGTATTTGTTTTCCCTTAACACTTTGAAATCAATTTGGAGTTTTAAACTAACAAGTAAAACATTCATTTAAAACACATTTAGAAGATTAAAACTTAAAATACTCTCTTCAAACACTGATTAAAAACATAGTCAGTTTCCTGACCTCTTTAAAAGCCACATTTATCTTAGGGGTTTTCAAATATAAAACACCTTTAAATTAAAACCATGTATTTTAATTATCAAATGAAAATCTTTTCAAAACAAGACTTTTTAATAAATCAAGTCACTGTATTCACTTAATTTCTTTCAAAAACCGAATTAAGCCAAAGAAATAACACAAAGAGTCAAATTAAAACCTTTTGCAAATATCAACATTCAAATCATTTTCAAACACACATATTGAACATGTTAAATCATTTATAATTCATGCATCACTTTCACATTCATCATGCATGCATACAAAACAAGAATCAAGCATGAACTCCTATTTTCTATGCATGGCCGAATCCTATCACACATAAGGCAAGGTTATATTCACAATTTCAAACATCAATGATTACTAACAAAACATGCTCACATGGAAAATAATCATTTAAACACATTATCCTACTTTAAACATCACAACCGAAAATAATTATTAAAGAAAAGGAATATCTTCAATTAAATTCATGCAAACATCTTTCAAATCAATTAACTTTATTCCTAAATTAACATGCAAATGCCAATCAATTTATTTCTTTTACTTTTTAATCAGGCCGAATGTAGCATAAGAAAAATAACTCAAAAAGATAATCACATACCAAATTCACTTCATTTAATCAAAGCTAAACTCAACCATAACACACAAAGGAAATGAAAATGACTTGAATAAATGGATTCCCAAAACCGAATGGGACATGAAAATTATTTTTCAAGTTTTTATCAAAAATTTAGATTTTCATATGCTTGAAATCCATAGATCTATCAATGAAATACACATGCAAAGCAAAATAAACAAACTTTGATACTCATAAGAACAAAACCGTGAGCTCCATACAAAAATTCATCAAACTTTAATTTTATGAATTCATCACAATAAAATCAAAGATCATGTCAAAAATCTTTAGATCACATATATTTCAACACGCATGTAACTAAAATAAGGATCAAACATGATTCCCTATTTTTCCTAGGTTTGGCCGAATGATAGAATACACAAAAGCAAGATCTTAGGTTCTATTTTCACATGCAAGATTTTAAAACAACATTTTCTCTTCAAACATCAAGAAATCATCATCACACACACAAGATCTTGTTTAAAATCCTTTTTTGCACCAAAAATCATTTTAAAAACTTATTATCATAATTTTCTCTTTAAAATTGTGACATGCATCAAAAGAAAATTAAGACTTTTACTCAAAACACACACATAGTTCAAACTTCATGCTTTTGCAATGATCTACCATAGATCAAGACATGCAAGAAAAGATCAAGGTAAAATCATAAGCTTAAGCACATGCAAGAAAAGATCAAGGTAAAATCATAAGCTTAAGCACAAACTTCAAACAAAACCGTGAATAAGAAATTTTACAAATTAAAGATCAAAGCTTCCAAGCATAAATGTTCAAGATCAAGCCATAGAAACTACATGCAAAGCATTTAAACTTCAAGATCTTAAGAAAAATAACACATGCATCACCAAATCAAAGTTTAAACAAAGTCCCTTACAAAGTCCTTTACAAAACTTAAACTATTACATTAACTCTCTCTTAAGCAACTACCTTAAACAAAACTCTAATCTTCAAGCTTCAATCCCTCTTCTCCTTCTTTTAGGGTTGCTTCGGCCTCTCCTTCTTAGGGTTGTTGGGTTGGTTTTCTATTTGATCTTTGAAGAAAGAAATGATTAAAAGAAAGAAATCAAGGTGTTTGGGTTGGGAGGTTTGGGTTTCCACTCTTATTTTCTTCTTATCCTTTCTCGGCCATCCTCTCTTCTCTAAGGGTCTCAAGAGCTTTTTGTTGCTCTTGGACTAGAGTGTTTTTGTGTTAGTGTGGGAAAGAAATGAATGAAGGGAATGGGAAATGAATCAACTAGCCTAACACACCCACACATATACGGCTTAAAGGACAACACAAGGGTGAGGAAATTTCCTATCTTGTCCTCGGTCCAAAGCATGGGTTTCAAGGGCAATTCGGTCTACTCTAATTGTTGCATGGGAGGGAACTTGTTCGTGGGGGACAAAGTGGAAGGGAAAGTCATCCTTAGGCTTCATTAGTCATCACTCTAGGTTTCCACTTGTTTGCCATTTGAATTTCCTATTTTCTTTTCCATCTAAATTCTATTTTCTTAATGGCTAAGGGAATGCATCCTAACTTGGTCCTCCTAATCTCTTCATGGCCGAACAATACACACACATGCACACCATACACATATTTTCATTTCATCATAGCAACACATAGCATTTAGGTCATGGAATGATGCATACATTTAGCACATATTCAAGCATGCATGTAACACTTTGACATATCATGTTTCATACTCCATAATACACGACACACACACATATACATCATACATGCATCATATAATCCATACATTTCAAATTTATCATTCAATTTTATTTCTTAAGACAAGAAAACATACATTCACATTATAAAAATTCCAAAGATGCAACTTTAAGAAAATCAATTTGCTTCATAAATTTGTTTTCGAAATAAGTTTATCTTTAAGGTAAAACCTCATTTTCACACAAACCAAAGACTTTTAAAGAAACCATTTATTTAAAACCTCAAATCAAATAAAAAGAAAATTTGTTTCTTTAAGAAATCTCAAATAACAAAATCATAACTTGGTTTTCTTGAAATCAAGCTCAAATAAATATCATTTGTTAAAACATTTTTCTGAAAATCCTTCTTAAATTCTCAAAAATTCTTTTTAAATAAAACCTCATTGATCTATTTGAGTCCAGAAGATGCGGGATGTTACAAGCATCCTACTTGCATCAAGTATTTGTTAAGTGTTAGCTGTGGTTGTTAACTGATTTGATGTTATCTGTTCATTACTTATATTGCTTAATCTTTTACTCTCTATCCATTATGTGTATTGTTTTGCTTATCCCTGTGCCCTTGTAGGTGATGCCACGATACATCGCTTGCATCGAGATCCGCCCACTTCCTAGTGGAGTGTGGATCTATAAGGATCATCGGGCAGTGTATGAGGGTGAGGTTGAGCTGACCTTCTATCACCCTTATCCACTGGTTTGATTCTGTCCTCGTAGATTCAGGATCCCCATCATATATATATGCATGTACCTCCTTTTTACACTTACCATGGATCACCTCCCACTCGACCAGCTCACTCTTATCCTAGCTTTCTATTTAGACCTGTCCGCTCATACCCTTTTTCTCCTAGAGTCGTTCGAGAGGAGACTCCCTCACGTGATCCGACTAGTCCTATTAGAGTCACACCTACACCTGACCCCGTACCCTGTGGTAGGGTACCTACTCCGTCGGGTGAGATTGAGGAGGATCCTGTCGAGGACGAGAGCGAAGGCGAGCCTGTTGAGCATTCTACCGAGAGTCAGTGGAGGGATGATGATCCATATGTATGTGCATAGGATAGGTGATGTGGATCAGGGATCTGGTGTTTTCTGCTGCTGTGGAGGAGTTCTATTGATGGATGATGATGACTGCTACTTTTACTACTTTAGTTATGGGATCAGCTCTAGAGTCTTTTGTTCTGGTTATGTAGTTATTGTATATATTACCTTTTGAGATCTCTAGATTACTGATCTATCTTTTGAGTATGTATATATTATGTTATGGACTTGTACTTGGGATCAGGAGACTTTATGATCTGGACTATGTAGTTTCTGGTTTTCATATATATACAAACCTATGTTTATACTACGACTCTGTTGGAAAACTACACTCGGTGGTTGAAATAACTAGGAACACTAGGAGAACACCTAGAAGGGGGGGTTGAATAGGTGTTATAGAAACTTTGAAAGATTTTCGCAAGAAAAAAATCTAAACGATTAAAACCAATGAAAATCAATCAATTAACAAATATTATATCAGAGATTATTCGGAAACAATCAACACCAATATTCTTATTGATTCACCTAGGTTATGAAAATGATTTTCCCCAAATTAATTTGAACAATAAAGATTCAATTCAATCAAATATAGAAAAATCACTTTTTCTAGGTTTTCAATCAAGAACACGATTAAGAACTTGAATTGTAAAGAGTAGAGAGTTTAGAGATACGACACAGTGATTTATCCTGGTTCACTTTCATCCACTTGAAAGCTACTCCAGTCCCCTCTTCAACCAAGAGAGATTCTTCACTATGAGGAATTAGAGTTTCTCAAATTACAAGTAAATGCCTCACAAGACTTCCTTCTTGCTAGCCTACAAGAGATACCACACCCTTGCCTTGTAACCCTATTGATATCTAATCTAACCTCTTCTCTTGCTTGCCGATATCCCACAACAAGACTTCCAATTGCTTGCTTCACTCACAAGACTTCCAAATGCTTGTTCTTCAACAAGGCTTCCAAGTGCTTGATGAAATGCCTCATCAAGGCTTCCAATGAAACTTGCTTGATTCACAAAATCAAGTCTTCCTTTGTTGTAGATAGCTTGCCTTTTGCAAAGATTACAACTCAAATGAAAATAAAATAACAATCCTATGAATCTCTTTCAAAAGCTATGAAATATCAACATGAGAGATTCAAGGTTCTTGATCAAAGAATATGAAAATGAGAGCTTTGATCTTGAGAGAGTGAGAGAGAATAGTGTGGCTTTGATTCTTTGTAAAATTGTGTATCAAAATGATTCTAGTTGATTCTCATTGATAGAAATGATTAGGAAAAGGTTTATATAGAATACCCAAAAGTTGGAGCACTTAGAATGGCTTTTGAGAAGTGAAAAACGTATTTAAAAAACCATATCTGATCAAGTTACTCGAGTGAAATGAGTGTTACTCGAGTAAACCGAAAGCAAGATAATTTTCACTCGAGTGAGACAAAAAAATACTCGAGTAAAGTGCAGATAATCGATTATCAAAAGTTTGTTAATCGATTATCAGTTCAACATTCACTGTTAATCAATTATCAAAATCTGTTAATCGATTATTAACATTAAAAATCACTTAAAACTTGTTTTCTCAAAAACTAAACCTTTTCTTTCAAACCTTTAAGCCACCTATTGATTTTAGACAAAGTGAATACTCAAAATATGATAAAATCATGCAATCAAAAGAGATTCACTACCCTCTAATAAACTCTACCCAAACTCATAAACTAAAAGACTTGTGAGGCAAAAGATAAAACAATAAAACATAAACTACCAAACTAAGTCTTCATGAGTTGGTTCTCTCTTCATAACTTGATGTTTGTTGTTGCTTGTTGAGCTTGAACTTGATCAACACATTTGAAGCTTGTTCAAAACCTTTTGGCATTTATCAAAATTCTTCATGGATCTTACAGACTCTGTTTCATAGTCCTATTTTTTCCGCTTACTTTGATAACAATTTAAAGGAATTCGGCTACGGAATTTTCAACTGGTATCAAGTACTTTAAATGAAATAACTGATGGCATCACTTAAGTTTTCGGTATAAGAACAATAACTTATTTAATTACTCAATGGGATGCTATCTAAAGTTTTGAAGTGACATCAGGAATTAAATGATTTCTTAATTAAGAAAAAATGTCGAATTCGGTATTTAAAGTAATACTTATTCTATTCTCCAAGATCCTATATTTTGGTTTGTGCACCCGCTTCATTTAGAAAATAAAAAGGAAAAATTTAACCCTATATTTTCTACCTTCAACAAGTCTATATCCTTTCGAGTAAAAAGCTTAAATATTTTAATTACTTGTGGTATAAGTTTGAGGGTGTCACATATGAGGGTGAGGTGGAGTTGACCTTCTATCACCCTAATCCGCTGGTCCGTATTCGTCCTCGTAGATACAGGAACCGCATTATCTATACTATGCACGTACCTCCATTTTATACATACCATGGACCACCTCCAGCTCGACCTGCTCGATCTTATCATAGTTTTCGTTTTAGATCCGTTTACAGCTCTCACCCTTTTACCTCTCGAGTTTTCTGGGAGGATACTCCTACACCTGATCTGACGAGTCCAGTCAGGGTTGCGCCGTCACCCGACCCTGTGCCCAGTGTTAGGGTACCATCCCCGTCAGATGAGGTGATCCTGTCGAGGCAGAGAGCAGAGACGAGCCAGTCGAACACTCTACTAGGATCTAGTGGAGGGATGATGACCTTAGGTATGTGCAAAGTATAGGTAGTGAGGGTCAGTGACCCGTTCTGCAGCTGCTATGGATCTTTTTGATGGATGGATGGATGACTTGTTGGTGACTTGGACTACTACTGCTAAAGCTACTTCTGGATCAGCTCTGGAGCTTTTACTTCTGGATCAGCTCTGGAGCTTTTATTTTGAGTTGTTTATACTGTACATATTTTTGGAGAGCTCTAGAGTGTGATCTATCTTTTTGCTTTTTATATTATCAGCTTTATGAACTTTTATCTGGACTCGGTTACCTTTGACTACGTGGACTATGTACCTTTTATCACTGATATATGTATATATTATGTTTATATTCACTATTCATAGTTCAATGATTTTCCGCTTACTCTGATAATACTTCATAAGGATTCGGTTACGTTACTTAAAAAGGATACTATCTTAACGATTTGAAATTACGAAAGATAGCATTTCTAATAATTTTGAACTGAGGTACTTTAACTATTTTATACCAGGAGAATGCTATCACAATTCTTATTTCTCGAGGTTTAAGTTTAATTTATTAATGTTAACAAATACCGAATCAAATGTTTCACAAAGGTGTAATTGATTTTCCGAGGTCCAATGGTTTGTGATTGCGCACCCGATCCTTTAGAATTTTAAAAGGAATGAAAAATTTATTTCCTATAATTCTAATACTTTAACAAGTCCATACTATTTTCGAGTAATCAATTATTTCTTTATTTAATTACTCGAGAGTTAACATCAGGGTGTTGAATGAATTAAGACAACTCGTTTTGTTCCAAAGCCAAGCCAAGTTTAATGGATGGCCTCATTGGCAAAAGGGACAATCTCATAAAGAAGTCGAGGATAAAACAAATGAGAAAATAGATGCATAATATATCAAAGAAACATATTCTTGTACATAGAGACAAAAAGGAAAATTTCCTATAACAAAAGGGTATGCAAGTCATTACAAAAAGACCTCTAGTCCAACGAAAATTGATAAGTATGATTGGGACCAAAGTCAAAACCGATGTACAAAAGTTATGAGCTAGTTGAAAAATAGGGAAGTAAACCTTTAAGTAGCATAGTCAACTTTGGAAGTATTCTCATTAATGGAGCCGATATTTGAAAGACTAAGAAAATTGATGGGAAAAGGCCTAGGGCCGAAGTGCAAAAACAAGATTCAACGTTCTCTACTAATGTATAAAGGATAAAAATGCAAAACAAAGGAGCACGAAGAGTAAAGAACATTGTGCAATCATGGAAAAACCAAATGACGGCATTTCAAAATTCCATCATCATTCAGTAAGCTCTCCCAAAAATGGTCTAACCAGATCCTCACAAAGAACGAGCATATACCGGAAGACTCAAAAAACAAAGAAACTGATGTTGACATGTCAAATGTCACTCTCATTTAAAAGAGTAGATCCAACCTCCGTCCAGGTTAGAGAAGAGATCGACAAAGATCTTCTGCATACTTGCTCCACATGGTAGCCTGACAGAAAGGTTTGGATGAGAAGCGAGTGTGATTGACCTATGAACATCATCATATGACAAACGTGATCTCATCCAAGCATGGATACAAACGTGGACAGCATGCTGATTACATGGCTAAATACTAATCCAGTTATGCATCTTGTCATGCAAAATATCATTCAATTCTAGTGCTACGCATTCATTAATTATGTTTGCTAATTCGTGTCATAGCCTTGGAATTTAGAATTCAATTTCCCCAAACGGTATTATACATTCTCTTTGATAAACCCTTATCCATAACTATGAATGAAGAATTAAAGATCATTCTTGAAGATTTATCGAAGTGGTGGAGGATAGCAGCAAATCATTAGAAAAATATTTGATTATTATTCAATTTATTATCTAGGATTTCGGGGACGAAGTTCTTTTTAGTTGGGGAGATTGTAACATCCACTAATTAATAATTAAATAATTAAAGGGTTTAATGGGTATGAACTAATAGTGTAAAAATCAGCACATCATCTACTAGTTATTTGTAGAGTTAATAGTCACATAGGTCCCCGAAAGATACCTGTGGAATCAGTTGGGTCCCTGAAAGATTTGTGGAATCTCTTAAACCCCTCAAAGATCATTTTGGCGTCACATTAGTCCCCTCATTCAATTTTGTCAGGATGGACCTGATGTAATTCTGTAAGTTCCATGATGAATGTTTTGATAATGACAAAGTGTTTTGAACAAGCTATCATGTGTTGATCAAGTTCAAGTTCAACAAGCAACAACAAACATCAAATGAAGAAGAGAGAAAGCAAGCTCATGAAGACTTAGTTTGAGTGTAATTGTAATTGTTTTATCTTTTTCCTCTCAAGCTTCTTAGGTCTTTTATTTGGCTAGATTATTTAGAGGGTAGTGAATCTCTATCATAGTCATGATTAAATCATAATTTGAGTTTTCACTTAACCTAGAATCAATAGGTGGCATAAAGGTTTTAAAGGAAAGGTTTGGTTTTGAGAAAACAAGTTTTAAACAAGTGTCAGACATGTTTAATCGATTAAGAACATATTTAATCGATTAGTACTGGATTAAGTGAAGATTTAATCGATTAAACACTGCTGAACTGGTTTTTTAAAATACGATTTTCACTTCTCAAAATCAGTTTTCAAGTGCTACAACTTTTGGGTATTCTATATAAACCTATTCCTAATCTTTGTGATTAATTAGAACACTTTCATAATCAATTTTACAAGAATCAAGCCATTCTATTCTCTCTCAATTTCAAAGATCAAAGCTTTCATATTTTCATATTCTTTGATCAAGAACCTTTGAATCTCTTATTGTGAATTGTCATAGCTATTGATTGAGATTCATAGGATTGTTATTGTGTTTTCTATTGAGTTGTAATCTTTGCAAGAAGGCAAGCCATCTACAACAAACAAGAAGCCTTGGTGTGTCGATTATCATCAAGCAAATCTCATTGGAGAAGAAGAAAGTCTTGGTTGTGAATCAAGCAAAGTGAAGACTTGGTGTGTGGATTATCATCAAGCAATTGAAGACTTGTTGTGTCGATTATCAACAAGGGGTAGAGGTTAGATTAGAGAGAAGATCAATAGGATTACAAGGCAAGGGTGTGGTATCTCTTGTAGGCTAGCAAGAAGGGAGTCTTGTGAGGCATTTACTTGTAATTTGAGAACTCTAATTCCTCATAGTGAAGAATCTCTCTTGGTTGAAGAGGGGACTGGATGTAGCTTTCAAGCGGATGAAAGTGAACCAGGATAAATCACTGTGTCGTATCTCTATACCCTTAACTCTTTACATTCTTGTTGTTCATTGTGTTCTTGGTTGAAAACCTAGAAAAGAGTGATTTTCATAATTGATTGAATTGAATCTTTATTGTTCAAATTAAGTTTGGGAAAATCATTTTCATATCCTAGGTAATCAATAAGAATATAGGTGTTAGTTGTTTCCGCTGAATCTCTGATCTTACGTGTTAATTGATTGATTTTCGTATTGGAATGAAAAATTGATTTTTCTGTTTTCTGTCAGATTTAATCGATTAAGCATATATTTAATCGATTAATACTCGAGTAAATTGCAGGTTAATCGATTAAATGCTGTAGAATTTGCAAAAATCATTTGTTTTGATTGTTTCGATTCATTTCTTTCGAAAATCTTTCAAGGTTTCTTTTACACCTATTCAACCCCCCCTTCTAGGTGTGTTCCTAGGGTTCTTTAGTTGTTTCACCCACCAATTGCGGTTTCCTCAATTGGTATCAGAGCTCGGTCGAAAGACACGAGCATAAGAGCTTTTTCGTAAAGATCCTTTAAGAAAATCGCAATGGGATTCGTACCCTTTGGTGGTGAAGGTTATTCAATAAGTCGTCCTCCATTGTTTGCCGGAGAAGGCTATGCATATTGGAAAGTTAGAATGAAAATCTTTATCCAAGCCATAGATAGTGAAATTTGGAAAGTAGTTGAAAAAGGCCCTTATATCCCCTCTAGTTTAGTTGAAGGTGTAGAACAATTGATCCCCGAGGACAAGTGGAAAGATGATGATAGAAAGAAAGTACAATATGATTATAAAGCAAAGAATATCATCACATCCGCTTTATCCTATGACGAGTTCTTTAGGGTTTCCCAATGTTCTAGTGCTAAGGAAATGTGGGACACTTTACAAGTGACTCATGAAGGAACTAGTGAGGTTAGGAGAGCTAGATTGAATGCTTTAATGCGTGATTATGAATTGTTTCAAATGCTTCCAAATGAATCTATTAATGATATGCAAAAGCGTTTTACTCATATTATTAACCATTTACTTGCTCTTGGTAAGACTTTCTTACAAGGTGAACTTTCTAACAAAGTGTTGAGATGTTTAGACAAGAATTGGCAACCAAAAGTAACGGCTATTGTTGAATCTAAGAATTTGGATGCTATGGATCTAGCAACACTTTTCGGAAAGCTTCAAGAACATGAAATGGAGCTTGGACGATTAAGTATCAATGAAGAGTCGGATAAGAACAAAGAAATAAAGGGAGTTGCTCTTAAAGTCAATAGATCATATAAAAAGAAAGAGAGTTCCGATGATGATGATAGTGAAGATTCCGATTCGGATGTTGATGAAAAAGACATGAAACTTTTGCTAAGGAAGTTTGACAAATTTCTAAGGAGAAAAGGAAGGTTGAACAAGGACAAAGGTAAAGAGAAGGATTCCCCACACTACAAGACCAAGACTTCAAAAGAAGGTGTAGTTTGCCATGAATTTGGAAAACCCGGTCATCTCAAGTACTCATGCTCTAGGTATCTCAAGAAGAAGGAGAAAGACAAGAAAAATTCTAAATCTAAAAGAGCATATATAGTTTGGGATAGTGATGTAGAAGAGAAGAAAAGCACATCGAGTAGTCCATCGGATGATGAAGAAGCCGCTTGTCTCAACTTGATAACTCTAGTAGATGATGAAGAACAAAGTTCAAATGATGAATCAAGTTATCAAAGCGAGGATAGCAATGTAAGTCATACTAAATCCGAAATTTCTTCTACATATGAATTGTTATATAATGCTTATGAAGAAATGCATGAACAACTTGAAAAACTAGTTTTGAAAAACATTGAAAGAAAGAAGCTCATTTTGAAACATCAAAAAGAGATTTTAGAACTTCAAAAACAAGTTGATGAGCTTAATCTTGAAAATGAAACTCTTGATCTTATATATGCTAGTTCTTCTTGTGATTGTGCTAGTAGAGTGAATATTGTAGTTGATTGTGAGAATTGCAAGTTGCTTAAAGATGAAAATGCTATTTTGAAAAATAAGCTTGCAAGTTTCACAAATGGTGATATTAGATTGCGCACATTGTTAAATTTTCAAAGAGAAAATTCAAACAAGTTTGGTTTGGGTTATACTAATGCTAAGAGTAATTCTCATAGAAATGTTGTTGATTTTTCTAAAGTTGATTTCTCAAATGCACCAACATGTTTCTATTGTGGTACTCATGGACATACTTCAAATGTGTGTTATATTAAAGTGCATGGTATACCTAAAGGAGATTTTGTTTGGATGAAAAAGGGTGAAAGTCCCTACACTAACAAAAATGGATCCAAAACCATTTGGATACCAAAAAGCAAAGCATGATTGTTTTGTAGGTATGATTGAAGAGAAAAGGGCTTACAAGTGTTATTCATACATTTGCATCTTCAATTGGTATCACTTTTGCATCTCAAAAGAAGTCCTACAAATTTGGTACAAGTGATATTGTTAGATATTGATGATTATAGTATCTTCTCAATTGGTATCTACTCAATTTCTTTTCTAAAGTTCAATTGATACTAATTGTGATGATTAGATGATTATGATGCTATTATTGTTGTTATTGAAGAAATATCACAATATATCTTATTTCTTTACATTGATGATATCTCAATTGGTATTATGACTTCTTAGTATTTCTATTGGTTCATAATTCATTGTTATATTTTCTTGCCAATTGGTATCTCATTTCAAAGTATAGTACTTGTTATATTTCAATTGATAATGGTATATATTATTTTGAAGAAATGTTTGTTATAGAGAAATCATGATCATTTCTTTGTTTCTTCTATTTTGGCTTAGTATTTTATATTTCAATTGGTATATATATTACTTTTTTATAATGCCAAAGGGGGAGAAATAGTATGTTTTGAAGAAACGATATTTTGGGAGAAATGGTATGTTTTGAGAAATGGTATGTTTTGAAAAATGGGAGAAATGATATGTTTTTGGGAGAAAGGTTTTTTTGTTGTTTTTATGTAGGTTGAGCTAAGTTGTTGAAGATAGGGGGAGAATAAAGCTTCTATCAATTGTATTTCAAATATCAAATGCATTGATTGAGGGGGAGCAAGTTTCTCACCAAGTGATCAAATGGTTAAAGCATCAACAACTTCAATCAAATTCAAAACATGGTTTGTCATTTTCAAAAAGGGGGAGATTGTAAGTTCCATGATGAATGTTTTGATAATGACAAAGTGTTTTGAACAAGCTATCATGTGTTGATCAAGTTCAAGTTCAAAAAGCAACAACAAACATCAAATGAAGAAGAGAGAAAGCAAGCTCATGAAGACTTAGTTTGAGTGTAATTGTAATTGTTTTATCTTTTGCCTCTCAAGCATCTTAGGTCTTTTATTTGGCTAGATTATTTAGAGGGTAGTGAATCTCTATCATAGTCATGATTAAATCATAATTTGAGTTTTCACTTAACCTAGAATCAATAGGTGGCTTAAAGGTTTTAAAGGAAAGGTTTGGTTTTGAGAAAACAAGTTTTAAACAAGTGTCAGACATGTTTAATCGATTAAGAACATATTTAATCGATTAGTACTGGATTAAGTGAAGATTTAATCGATTAAACACTGCTGAACTGGTTTTTTAAAATACGATTTTCACTTCTCAAAATCAGTTTTCAAGTGCTACAACTTTTGGGTATTCTATATAAACCTATTCCTAATCTTTGTGATTAATTAGAACACTTTCATAATCAATTTTACAAGAATCAAGCCATTCTATTCTCTCTCAATTTCAAAGATCAAAGCTTTCATATTTTCATATTCTTTGATCAAGAACCTTTGAATCTCTTATTGTGAATTGTCATAGCTATTGATTGAGATTCATAGGATTGTTATTGTGTTTTCTATTGAGTTGTAATCTTTGCAAGAAGGCAAGCCATCTACAACAAACAAGAAGCCTTGGTGTGTCGATTATCATCAAGCAAATCTCATTGGAGAAGAAGAAAGTCTTGGTTGTGAATCAAGCAAAGTGAAGACTTGGTGTGTGGATTATCATCAAGCAATTGAAGACTTGTTGTGTCGATTATCAACAAGGGGTAGAGGTTAGATTAGAGAGAAGATCAATAGGATTACAAGGCAAGGGTGTGGTATCTCTTGTAGGCTAGCAAGAAGGGAGTCTTGTGAGGCATTTACTTGTAATTTGAGAACTCTAATTCCTCATAGTGAAGAATCTCTCTTGGTTGAAGAGGGGACTGGATGTAGCTTTCAAGCGGATGAAAGTGAACCAGGATAAATCACTGTGTCGTATCTCTATACCCTTAACTCTTTACATTCTTGTTGTTCATTGTGTTCTTGGTTGAAAACCTAGAAAAGAGTGATTTTCATAATTGATTGAATTGAATCTTTATTGTTCAAATTAAGTTTGGGAAAATCATTTTCATATCCTAGGTAATCAATAAGAATATAGGTGTTAGTTGTTTCCGCTGAATCTCTGATCTTACGTGTTAATTGATTGATTTTCGTATTGGAATGAAAAATTGATTTTTCTGTTTTCTGTCAGATTTAATCGATTAAGCATATATTTAATCGATTAATACTCGAGTAAATTGCAGGTTAATCGATTAAATGCTGTAGAATTTGCAAAAATCATTTGTTTTGATTGTTTCGATTCATTTCTTTCGAAAATCTTTCAAGGTTTCTTTTACACCTATTCAACCCCCCCTTCTAGGTGTGTTCCTAGGGTTCTTTAGTTGTTTCACCCACCAATTGCGGTTTCCTCAATTGGTATCAGAGCTCGGTCGAAAGACACGAGCATAAGAGCTTTTTCGTAAAGATCCTTTAAGAAAATCGCAATGGGATTCGTACCCTTTGGTGGTGAAGGTTATTCAATAAGTCGTCCTCCATTGTTTGCCGGAGAAGGCTATGCATATTGGAAAGTTAGAATGAAAATCTTTATCCAAGCCATAGATAGTGAAATTTGGAAAGTAGTTGAAAAAGGCCCTTATATCCCCTCTAGTTTAGTTGAAGGTGTAGAACAATTGATCCCCGAGGACAAGTGGAAAGATGATGATAGAAAGAAAGTACAATATGATTATAAAGCAAAGAATATCATCACATCCGCTTTATCCTATGACGAGTTCTTTAGGGTTTCCCAATGTTCTAGTGCTAAGGAAATGTGGGACACTTTACAAGTGACTCATGAAGGAACTAGTGAGGTTAGGAGAGCTAGATTGAATGCTTTAATGCGTGATTATGAATTGTTTCAAATGCTTCCAAATGAATCTATTAATGATATGCAAAAGCGTTTTACTCATATTATTAACCATTTACTTGCTCTTGGTAAGACTTTCTTACAAGGTGAACTTTCTAACAAAGTGTTGAGATGTTTAGACAAGAATTGGCAACCAAAAGTAACGGCTATTGTTGAATCTAAGAATTTGGATGCTATGGATCTAGCAACACTTTTCGGAAAGCTTCAAGAACATGAAATGGAGCTTGGACGATTAAGTATCAATGAAGAGTCGGATAAGAACAAAGAAATAAAGGGAGTTGCTCTTAAAGTCAATAGATCATATAAAAAGAAAGAGAGTTCCGATGATGATGATAGTGAAGATTCCGATTCGGATGTTGATGAAAAAGACATGAAACTTTTGCTAAGGAAGTTTGACAAATTTCTAAGGAGAAAAGGAAGGTTGAACAAGGACAAAGGTAAAGAGAAGGATTCCCCACACTACAAGACCAAGACTTCAAAAGAAGGTGTAGTTTGCCATGAATTTGGAAAACCCGGTCATCTCAAGTACTCATGCTCTAGGTATCTCAAGAAGAAGGAGAAAGACAAGAAAAATTCTAAATCTAAAAGAGCATATATAGTTTGGGATAGTGATGTAGAAGAGAAGAAAAGCACATCGAGTAGTCCATCGGATGATGAAGAAGCCGCTTGTCTCAACTTGATAACTCTAGTAGATGATGAAGAACAAAGTTCAAATGATGAATCAAGTTATCAAAGCGAGGATAGCAATGTAAGTCATACTAAATCCGAAATTTCTTCTACATATGAATTGTTATATAATGCTTATGAAGAAATGCATGAACAACTTGAAAAACTAGTTTTGAAAAACATTGAAAGAAAGAAGCTCATTTTGAAACATCAAAAAGAGATTTTAGAACTTCAAAAACAAGTTGATGAGCTTAATCTTGAAAATGAAACTCTTGATCTTATATATGCTAGTTCTTCTTGTGATTGTGCTAGTAGAGTGAATATTGTAGTTGATTGTGAGAATTGCAAGTTGCTTAAAGATGAAAATGCTATTTTGAAAAATAAGCTTGCAAGTTTCACAAATGGTGATATTAGATTGCGCACATTGTTAAATTTTCAAAGAGAAAATTCAAACAAGTTTGGTTTGGGTTATACTAATGCTAAGAGTAATTCTCATAGAAATGTTGTTGATTTTTCTAAAGTTGATTTCTCAAATGCACCAACATGTTTCTATTGTGGTACTCATGGACATACTTCAAATGTGTGTTATATTAAAGTGCATGGTATACCTAAAGGAGATTTTGTTTGGATGAAAAAGGGTGAAAGTCCCTACACTAACAAAAATGGATCCAAAACCATTTGGATACCAAAAAGCAAAGCATGATTGTTTTGTAGGTATGATTGAAGAGAAAAGGGCTTACAAGTGTTATTCATACATTTGCATCTTCAATTGGTATCACTTTTGCATCTCAAAAGAAGTCCTACAAATTTGGTACAAGTGATATTGTTAGATATTGATGATTATAGTATCTTCTCAATTGGTATCTACTCAATTTCTTTTCTAAAGTTCAATTGATACTAATTGTGATGATTAGATGATTATGATGCTATTATTGTTGTTATTGAAGAAATATCACAATATATCTTATTTCTTTACATTGATGATATCTCAATTGGTATTATGACTTCTTAGTATTTCTATTGGTTCATAATTCATTGTTATATTTTCTTGCCAATTGGTATCTCATTTCAAAGTATAGTACTTGTTATATTTCAATTGATAATGGTATATATTATTTTGAAGAAATGTTTGTTATAGAGAAATCATGATCATTTCTTTGTTTCTTCTATTTTGGCTTAGTATTTTATATTTCAATTGGTATATATATTACTTTTTTATAATGCCAAAGGGGGAGAAATAGTATGTTTTGAAGAAACGATATTTTGGGAGAAATGGTATGTTTTGAGAAATGGTATGTTTTGAAAAATGGGAGAAATGATATGTTTTTGGGAGAAAGGTTTTTTTGTTGTTTTTATGTAGGTTGAGCTAAGTTGTTGAAGATAGGGGGAGAATAAAGCTTCTATCAATTGTATTTCAAATATCAAATGCATTGATTGAGGGGGAGCAAGTTTCTCACCAAGTGATCAAATGGTTAAAGCATCAACAACTTCAATCAAATTCAAAACATGGTTTGTCATTTTCAAAAAGGGGGAGATTGTAAGTTCCATGATGAATGTTTTGATAATGACAAAGTGTTTTGAACAAGCTATCATGTGTTGATCAAGTTCAAGTTCAACAAGCAACAACAAACATCAAATGAAGAAGAGAGAAAGCAAGCTCATGAAGACTTAGTTTGAGTGTAATTGTAATTGTTTTATCTTTTGCCTCTCAAGCATCTTAGGTCTTTTATTTGGGTAGATTATTTAGAGGGTAGTGAATCTCTATCATAGTCATGATTAAATCATAATTTGAGTTTTCACTTAACCTAGAATCAATAGGTGGCTTAAAGGTTTTAAAGGAAAGGTTTGGTTTTGAGAAAACAAGTTTTAAACAAGTGACAGAATGTTTAATCGATTAAGAACATATTTAATCGATTAGTACTCGATTAAGTGAAGATTTAATCGATTAAACACTGCTGAACTAGTTTTTTAAAATACGATTTTCACTTCTCAAAATCAGTTTTCAAGTGCTACAACTTTTGGGTATTCTATATAAAGCTATTCCTAATCTTTGTGATTAATTAGAACACTTTCATAATCAATTTTACAAGAATCAAGCCATTCTATTCTCTCTCAATTTCAAAGATCAAAGCTTTCATATTTTCATATTCTTTGATCAAGAACCTTTGAATCTGTTATTGTGAATTGTCATAGCTATTGATTGAGATTCATAGGATTGTTATTGTGTTTTCTATTGAGTTGTAATCTTTGCAAGAAGGCAAGCCATCTACAACAAACAAGAAGCCTTGGTGTGTCGATTATCATCAAGCAAATCTCATTGGAGAAGAAGAAAGTCTTGGTTGTGAATCAAGCAAAGTGAAGACTTGGTGTATGGATTATCATCAAGCAATTGAAGACTTGTTGTGTCGATTATCAACAAGGGGTAAAGGTTAGATTAGAGAGAAGATCAATAGGATTACAAGGCAAGGGTGTGGTATCTCTTGTAGGCTAGCAAGAAGGGAGTCTTGTGAGGCATTTACTTGTAATTTGAGAACTCTAATTCCTCATAGTGAAGAATCTCTCTTGGTTGAAGAGGGGACTGGATGTAGCTTTCAAGCGGATGAAAGTGAACCAGGATAAATCACTGTGTCATATCTCTAAACCCTTAACTCTTTACATTCTTGTTGTTCATTGTGTTCTTGGTTGAAAACCTAGAAAAGAGTGATTTTCATAATTGATTGAATTGAATCTTTATTGTTCAAATTAAGTTTGGGAAAATCATTTTCATATCCTAGGTAATCAATAAGAATATAGGTGTTAATTGTTTCCGTTGAATCTCTGATCTTACGTGTTAATTGATTGATTTTCGTATTCGAATGAAAAATTGATTTTTCTGTTTTCTGTCAGATATAATCGATTAAGCATATATTTAATCGATTAATACTCGAGTAAATTGCAGGTTAATCGATTAAATGCTGTAGAATTTGCAAAAATCATTTGTTTTGATTGTTTCGATTCATTTCTTTCGAAAATCTTTCAAGGTTTCTTTTACACCTATTAAACCCCCCCTTCTAGGCGTGTTCCTAGGGTTCCTTAGTTGTTTCACCCACCAATTGTGGTTTCCTCAAATTCTACGTGGAATGCTAAATGCTTTGTCGGCCCCAATGCGATGTTGGAATGTTAAGAAGGTGCCACGTTTGGGCCAACAAAGCATTTAATGTGTCACATAGGATTTCGTTAGGTCCCTCATGGGGGGACTAATGTGATGCCAAATTGATCTTTGGGGGTTTAAGAGATTCCACAAATCTTTCAGGGACCTAACTGATTCCAAAATGATATTTGGGGGGTTTAAGATGTAACATCCCAGATTTTTAACACCTGATTAATAAAAGGATAATTATAAAGCTTATTTATAATTAATTAATTTTAATCTTGATTTCAAAGTGATTTGTTATGAATGATGATATTAGAGAGTTTTAATATGAGAAAATAAATATTTTTCACATTAAACCCTGTTTGGGGACCTTGAAGTAATTTTAGAAAGGTTTTGGAGGGAAAGAATGTAAGTTCCATTGAGAATGTTTTGATAATGACAAAAGGTTTTGAACAAGTTACAAATGTATTGATCAAGTTCAAGCTGAACAAGTAAACAACAAACATCAAAGGAAGAAGAGAGAACAAGCTCATGAAGACTTATGAAGATCTAGTTTGAGTATTATTGTAATATCTTTAGCCTCTCTAGCTTAAGTCTTTTATTTGATGAGTTTGGGTAGAGTCATATAGAGGGTAGTGAATCTCTATCAAAGGTCATGATTATATCATAATTTGAGTTTTCACTTAACCTAAAATCAATAGGTGGCTTAAAGGTTTGAAAGAAAAGGTTTAGTTTTGAGAAAACAAGTTTCTAAGTGATTTTGCACTAGCTTAATCGATTAAGTAATCATCTAATCGATTAAGACATTTCAAGTTACAGTGCTTAATCGATTAAGAAACAGTTTAATCGATTAAGACCTGTAGATCTGGTTTTTAAAATACGTTTTTCACTTCTCAAAATCAGTTTTAAGTGCTATTAACTTTTGGGTATTCTATATTAACCTTTTCCTAATCATTGTGATCATTACACACCATTTTCATACACATTTTTACAAAGATCAAGCCACTCTATTCTCTCTCAATTTCATAGATCAAAGCTTTCTATTTTCACATTCTTTGATCAAGAACTCTTGAATCTTTCATATTGATATTGTCATAACTATTGGAAGAGATTCATAGGAGTGTCATTGTGTTTTCTATTGTGTTGTAATCTTTGCAAGAGGCAAGCCATCTACAACAACATTGAAGCCTTGGTGTGTCGATTATCATCAAGCAAGTTCATTCAAATTGAAGAAGAAGTCTTGGTTGTGAATCAAGCAAAGTGAAGTCTTGTTGTGAGGTATCAACGAGCAACGTGAAGACTTGTTGTGTGGATTATCAACAAGGGGTAGAGGTTAGATTAGAGAGAAGGTCAATAGGATTGCAAGGCAAGGGTGTGGTGTATCTCTTGTAGGCTATCAAGAAGGGAGTCTTGAGAGGCATTTACTTGTAATTTGAGAACTCTAATTCCTCATAGTGAAGAATCTTTCTTGGTTGAAGAGGGGACTGGATGTAGCTTTCAAGTGGATGAAAGTGAACCAGGATAAATCACTGTGCCGTATCTCTAAACCCTTACTCTTTACATTCTTGTAATTCATTGTGTTCTTCATTGAAAATCTAGAAAAGATTGATTTTCATAATTGATTGAATTGAATCTTATATTGTGCAAATTGATTAAGAGAAAATCATTTTCATAACCTAGGTAATCAATAAGAATATAGGTGTTAATTGTTTCCGCTGAATCTCTGATCTTACGTGTTAATTGATTGATTTTCGTATTCGAATGAAAAATTGATTTTTCTGTTTTCTGTCAGATTTAATCGATTAAGCATATATTTAATCGATTAATACTCGAGTAAATTGCAGGTTAATCGATTAAATGCTGTAGAATTTGCAAAAATCATTTGTTTTGATTGTTTCGATTCATTTCTTTCGAAAATCTTTCAAGGTTTCTTTTACACCTATTCAACCCCCCCTTCTAGGTGTGTTCCTAGGGTTCCTTAGTTGTTTCACCCACCAATTGCGGTTTCCTCAAATTCTACGTGGTATGTTAAATGCTTTGTCGGCCCCAATGCGATGTTGGAATGTTAAGAAGGTGCCACGTTTGGGCCAACAAAGCATTTAATGTGTCACATAGGATTTCGTTAGGTCCCTCATGGGGGGACTAATGTGATGCCAAATTGATCTTTGGGGGTTTAAGAGATTCCACAAATCTTTCAGGGACCTAACTGATTCCAAAATGATATTTGGGGGGTTTAAGATGTAACATCCCAGATTTTTAACCCCTGATTAATAAAAGGATAATTATAAAGCTTATTTATAATTAATTAATTTTAATCTTGAGTTCAAAGTGATTTGTTATGAATGATGATATTAGAGAGTTTTAATATGAGAAAATAAATATTTTTCACATTAAACCCTGTTTGGGGACCTTGAAGTAATTTTAGAAAGGTTTTGGAGGGAAAGAATGTAAGTTCCATTGAGAATGTTTTGATAATGACAAAAGGTTTTGAACAAGTTACAAATGTATTGATCAAGTTCAAGCTGAACAAGTAAACAACAAACATCAAAGGAAGAAGAGAGAACAAGCTCATGAAGACTTATGAAGATCTAGTTTGAGTATTATTGTAATATCTTTAGCCTCTCTAGCTTAAGTCTTTTATTTGATGAGTTTGGGTAGAGTCATATAGAGGGTAATGAATCTCTATCAAAGGTCATGATTATATCATAATTTGAGTTTTCACTTAACCTAAAATCAATAGGTGGCTTAAAGGTTTGAAAGAAAAGGTTTAGTTTTGAGAAAACAAGTTTCTAAGTGATTTTGCACTAGCTTAATCGATTAAGTAATCATCTAATTGATTAAGACATTTCAAGTTACAGTGCTTAATCGATTAAGAAACAGTTTAATCGATTAAGACCTGTAGATCTGGTTTTTAAAATACGTTTTTCACTTCTCAAAATCAGTTTTAAGTGCTATTAACTTTTGGGTATTCTATATTAACCTTTTCCTAATCATTGTGATCATTACACACCATTTTCATACACATTTTTACAAAGATCAAGCCACTCTATTCTCTCTCAATTTCATAGATCAAAGCTTTATATTTTCACATTCTTTGATCAAGAACTCTTGAATCTTTCGTATTGATATTGTCATAACTATTGGAAGAGATTCATAGGAGTGTCATTGTGTTTTCTATTGTGTTGTAATCTTTTCAAGAGGCAAGCCATATACAACAACATTGAAGCCTTGGTGTGTCGATTATCATCAAGCAAGTTCATTCAAATTGAAGAAGAAGTCTTGGTTGTGAATCAAGCAAAGTGAAGTCTTGTTGTGAGGTATCAACGAGCAACGTGAAGACTTGTTGTGTGGATTATCAACAAGGGGTAGAGGTTAGATTAGAGAGAAGGTCAATAGGATTGCAAGGTAAGGGTGTGGTGTATCTCTTGTAGGCTATCAAGAAGGGAGTCTTGAGAGGCATTTACTTGTAATTTGAGAACTCTAATTCCTCATAGTGAAGAATCTCTCTTGGTTGAAGAGAGGATTGGATGTAGCTTTCAAGTGGATGAAAGTGAACCAGGATAAATCACTGTGCCATATCTCTAAACCCTTACTCTTTACATTCTTGTAATTCATTGTGTTCTTCATTGAAAATCTAGAAAAGATTGATTTTCATAATTGATTGAATTGAATCTTATATTGTTCAAATTGATTAATAGAAAATCATTTTCATAACCTTGGTAATCAATAAGAATATAGGTGTTAATCCTTTCTGCTGAATCTCTGATCTTACGAGTTGATTGATTGATTTTCGTATTCGATTGAGAAGTGATTTTTCAGTTTTCTAAGAGTTTAATCGATTAATAATCGATTAAGGCATTTTGTGCTTTATGATCTTAATCGATTAAATTGCAGATTAATTGATTAAAGTTTCAGCTTAATCGATTAAGTGCTGTAGATTTTGCAAAAATCATTCGTTTTAATTGTTTCGATTTGTTTCGGTCGAAAATCTTTCAAGGTTTCTTAAACACCTATTCAACCCCCCCTTCTAGGTGTTCTCCTAGGGTTCCTTAGTTGTTTCAACCACCAATTGCGGTTTCCTCAATTGGTATCAGAGCTCGGTCGAAAGACACGAGCATAAGAGCTTTTTCGTAAAGATCCTAGTTAAGTAACCGCAATGGGTTCCATGAATCCCTTTGGTGGTGAAGGCTCCTCGATAAGTCGTCCTCCACTATTTAATGGTGAGGGATACGTTTATTGGAAAGTTAGAATGAAAATATTTATCCAAGCCATTGATAATGAAATTCGGAAAGCAATAGAAAAAGGTCCTCATATCCCCTCTAGTTTAGTTGAAGGTGCACAACAATTAACCCCCGAGGATAAGTGGAATGATGATGATAGAAAGAAAGTTCAATATGATTTTAAAGCAAAAAATATCATCACCTCCGCTTTATCTTATGATGAGTTCTTTAGAGTTTCTCAATGTGCTAGTGCTAAGGAAATGTGGGACATTTTACAAGTGACTCATGAAGGAACTAGTGAGGTTAGGAGAGCTAGGTTGAATGTTTTGATGCGTGAATATGAATTGTTTCAAATGCTTCCAAATGAATCTATTAATGATATGCAAAAGAGATTTACTCATATTATTAATCATTTACTTGCACTTGGTAAAACTTTTCTACAAGGTGAACTTTCTAACAAAGTGTTGAGATGTTTAGACAGGAATTGGCAACCAAAAGTAACGGCTATTGTTGAATCTAAGAATTTGGATGCTATGGATCTTGCAACACTTTTCGGAAAGCTTCAAGAACATGAAATGGAGCTTGGACGTTTAAACATGAATGAAGAGTCGGATAAGAACAAAGGAAGAAAGGGACTTGCTCTTAAAGTCAATAGATCATTCAAAAAGAAAGAGAGTTCCGATGATAATGATAGTGAAGATTCCGATTCGGATGTTGATGAAAAAGAAATGAAACTCTTACTAAGGAAATTTGACAAGTTTCTAAGGAGAAAAGGAATGTTGAACAAAGACAAGAGTAAAGAGAAGAATTCTCCACACTACAAGACCAAGACTACAAAAGATGGAGTAGTTTGCCATGAATGCGGAATGCCCGGTCATCTCAAGTATTCATGCTCTAAGTATCTCAAGAAGAAGGAGAATGAAAAGAAAAATTCAAAACACAAAAGGGCATATATAGTTTGGGATAGTGATGTAGAAGAGAAGAAAAGCACATCAAGTAGTTCTTCGGATGATGAAGAAGTCGCTAATCTCAACTTGCTTGTTCAAGTAGATGAAGAGGAAAGTTCAAATGATGAATCAAGTGAACAAAGCGAGGAAAGCGATGTAAGTCATACTAAATCCGAAATTTCTTCTAAATATGAATTGTTATATAATGCTTATGAAGAAATGCATGAACAATTTGAAAAACTAGCTTTGAAAAACATTGAAAGAAAGAAGCTCATTTTGAAACATCAACAAGAGATTTTAGAACTTCAAAAACAAGTTGATGAGCTTAATCTTGAAAATGAAACTCTTGATCTTATCTATGCTAGTTCTTCTTGTGATTGTGCTAGTAGATTGAATATTGTGGTTGATTGTGAGAATTGCAAGTTGCTTAAAGATGGAAATGCTATTTTGAAAAATAAGCTTGCAAGTTTCACAAATGGTGATATTAGATTGCGCACATTGTTAAATTTTCAAAGAGGAAATTCAAACAAGTTTGGTTTGGGTTATACTAATGCTAAGAGTAAATCTCATAGAAATGTTGTTGATTTTTCTAAAGTTGATTTTTCAAATGCACCAACATGTTTCTATTGTGGTACTCATGGACATACTTCAAATGTATGTTATATTAAAGTGCATGGTATATCTAAAGGAAATTTTGTTTGGGTTAAGAAGGGTGAGAGTCCCTTAACTAACAAAAATGGATCCAAAACCATTTGGATACCAAAAAGCAAAGCATGATTGTTTTGTAGGTAATATTGAAGATGCAAATGAATGTCTATACACATCTTCAAATCTCAAGAGAATGTCCTACAAAGTGGTAAAATTTGATATTGTTGAATATTCTCATTTTGGTATTAATTGTAGTCTTCTCAATTAGTATTTCTATATACATAAGTTCAATTGGTATCATTGAGTAATCTTTAAATGATTATCATGCTATTGTTGTGATATATTGTTTACAATTGATATCTTACTTTGTTAAGTGATATGATGATTTGTTTAGTTTCAATTGGTATTGTATTTCATTGTTATATTTCTTTCCAATTGATATCATATCTCAAAGTATTGTGTCAATTAGTGACAATTAGCTTTTCAATTGGTATCATTGATTCTTATTCTTCTTATTATTCAATTGGTATCTATAATGAAAGAAATGAATGTTGATTTCTCTTATTTTGGCTTAGTATTTTATATTTCAATTGGTATATATTACTTTTTGATAATGCTAAAAGGGGGAGAAAAGGTTGTTTTTGTTGTTTTTATATAGGTTGAGCAAAGTTGTTGAAGATAGGGGGAGAATCAAGCTTCTATCAATTAGATTTCAAATGTCAAAAGCATTTAGCAAGGGGGAGCAAGAGTCTCACCAAGTATCAAATGGTTCAAGCATCAACAACTTCAAACAACTTCAAAACATGTTTGTCATTTTCAAAAAGGGGGAGATTGTAAGTTCCATTGAGAATGTTTTAATAATGACAAAAGGTTTTGAACAAGTTACAAATGTATTGATCAAGTTCAAGCTCAACAAGTAAACAACAAACATCAAAGGAAGAAGAGAGAACAAGCTCATGAAGCTTATGAAGATCTAGTTTGAGTATTATTGTAATATCTTTAGCCTCTCTAGCTTAAGTCTTTTATTTGATGAGTTTGGGTAGAGTCATATAGAGGGTAATGAATCTCTATCAAAGGTCATGATTATATCATAATTTGAGTTTTCACTTAACCTAAAATCAATAGGTGGCTTAAAGGTTTGAAAGAAAAGGTTTAGTTTTGAGAAAGCAAGTTTCTAAGTGATTTTGCACTAGCTTAATCGATTAATAATCATCTAATCGATTAAGACATTTCAAGTTACAGTGCTTAATCGATTAAGAAACAGTTTAATCGATTAAGACCTGTAGATCTGGTTTTTAAAATACGTTTTTCACTTCTCAAAATCAGTTTTAAGTGCTATTAACTTTTGGGTATTCTATATTAACCTTTTCCTAATCATTGTGATCATTACACACCATTTTCATACACATTTTTACAAAGATCAAGCCACTCTATTCTCTCTCAATTTCATAGATCAAAGCTTTCTATTTTCACATTCTTTGATCAAGAACTCTTGAATCTTTCATATTGATATTGTCATAACTATTGGAAGAGATTCATAGGAGTGTCATTGTGTTTTCTATTGTGTTGTAATCTTTGCAAGAGGCAAGCCATCTACAACAACATTGAAGCCTTGGTGTGTCGATTATCATCAAGCAAGTGCATTCAAATTGAAGAAGAAGTCTTGGTTGTGAATCAAGCAAAGTGAAGTCTTGTTGTGAGGTATCAACGAGCAACATGAAGACTTGTTGTGTGGATTATCAACAAGGGGTAGAGGTTAGATTAGAGAGAAGGTCAATAGGATTGCAAGGCAAGGGTGTGGTGTATCTCTTGTAGGCTATCAAGAAGGGAATCTTGAGAGGCATTTACTTGTAATTTGAGAACTCTAATTCCTCATAGTGAAGAATCTCTCTTGGTTGAAGAGGGGACTGGATGTAGCTTTCAAGTGGATGAAAGTGAACCAGGATAAATCACTGTGCCGTATCTCTAAACCCTTACTCTTTACATTCTTGTAATTCATTGTGTTCTTGATTGAAAATCTAGAAAAGATTGATTTTCATAATTGATTGAATTGAATCTTATATTGTGCAAATTGATTAAGAGAAAATCATTTTCATAACCTAGGTAATCAATAAGAATATAGGTGTTAATCCTTTCTGCTGAATCTCTGATCTTACGAGTTGATTGATTGATTTTCGTATTCGATTGAAAAGTGATTTTTCAGTTTTTTGAGAGTTTAATCGATTAATAATCGATTAAGGCATTTTGTGCTTTCTGATCTTAATCGATTAAATTGCAGATTAATTGATTAAATTTTCAGCTTAATCGATTAAGTGCTGTAGATTTTGCAAAAATCATTCGTTTTAATTGTTTCGATTTGTTTCGGTCGAAAATCTTTCAAGGTTTCTTAAACACCTATTCAACCCCCCCTTCTAGGTGTTCTCCTAGGGTTCCTTAGTTGTTTCAACCACCAATTGCGGTTTCCTCAAAGAAAATAAAACAATTATTTTTCATAATTTGCCCAAAATACTCGAGTGTTTCAGGAAATACTCGAGTGAATTGTACAGAGTTGCACTCGTGAGTGCGTTTGCTGAGTCACCACTCGGAATACCTCACGAGTTGACACGATTGCAACTCAGCAACACGTCCTTGGACTCGTGTCGTTGTGCATGAGCATTCAATTGAGCTATATAAGGCTATGGTTGATGAATCAACCGTTCATTTTGCCAAATCCGTGAAGAATTTCTGTGTTTAGGGTTCTTAACTTCGTGCCTTCGATTCTCTTTGATTTTTAAGAGTTGGCGTACAAATTAAACACCATTGTGAAGCTCACATTCAGGGCTTCACAAAGATACCAAAATTGTGAGCTGAGAGTTCGTAGATTGGAAGAATCGAAGCTTGGAAGTTGGAGTCCGTTTGCTGTCTCAAGTTTCCTGGAGCTTACTTTGGAGCTCGATTTTGGTAAGCTCAGACAACCTCTCCATGTGAATCTTGTCTCTTTAGCTAGTACGAGTTGTAGAGAGTATATAGAAACTAATTTCCCCAATTTTTATGTCTGTCTTATGCATAAACCAATTCAATCTTGGTGCTCTGCTGAAACTGCTCTGTTTCAGTGTGGAGTTTGGGGAATTCAGCTTGGAAACTAAGTTTTGGTAAAGTCTCTGTTGATTCACGTCTAAGAGGTAAGGGGAAGGCTATATATTCACTAGATAGAGTTTAAATTGCATGCATTTGATTAGAGAGCCACCAAGAGGCTCTAAGGGCTTAGTTTGAATAGGGAAATTGGTTTGGAGACCAACCTGTGTTCTAATGTTGTTCTGAGCAAGTTCTATGTGTTGCATGTGAGCTATATGCAAGTTGTTTTCATGCCAAAAGTGTGTGGAACTGAATTTGGTATGTTAAGTTGTTGAAAAGGTGTTTTTATGCATAATCGTTGCTCAGATTCGATTCAGTGTAATAAGCTATTGTTTTTGTGTGGGAACATGTTTAATATGTTTAATGTAAGCTCTGTTGATCATTGGATTGGACTAGAAATGGTTAGAATTGAAAATGGTATGTGAAACCAAGTTTCCAGTCTGTTCTGTGAGAAAGACTCGAGTAAATTTTGATAAAACAGTGTATTTCTATGTTAGAACACTCAAGTACCATGCCCAGAACTCGAGTATCAACTGATGTACAAAAACATTTTCTGATAAATCACTCGAGTAGTGCATGAGTCACTCGAGTATTCTGGGTTTGATGAAGAACACTCGAGTATTCATGAATCACTCGAGTAATCTGGGAAAAGCTGAAGAACCACTCGAGTAGTCTGAAGAACATTCGAGTATTTTAGCCAGAAACTTAAAAAATACCATTTTTAATTCTGAATCATTCTATGGATGTAACAGCCCGATTTTCGGAAACCAAAATAACTGACTTTTTATTTATTAAAGTTGCAAAAATGAGGCCATTTTTTTTTCTAAAACATTGTCGAAGGGTTTGAGGACATACTTGAAAAGTCATTAATGTCCTTCAACACTCTTTTTCGAAAACCGAGTTGTTACTGAGCCCTAACTCTTTTAATTTACTGGTCGAAAACGTTTTATTAAGGAAACAGTTTAATTTTAACTTAAACCCTTTCATTCATTTGCCCAAAAGATCTTAAGCATACTTCATAAAGGAGTGTCGTCATAAAAAGTCGGGCATGTTTTAAAATAGCTAAAGTACAGTAATAGTTCATCACCTTGGTAATCCTGAATACAAGACGCCTCCTACAATTTAGACTACCCATACTAATCTTAAGCTACCCTACCGAAGGCAATCGGGTGGAGGTCCTCCTCCTTCTTGGATCTTCTCTTCGCCTTTGAGGATGAAGCTGTCTCTTTTTCGGTCCTTGCATTATCGTTGCACTCCAGCTTCGCTTCGCCTCTGGTGGTATAATTCCACCGTTTCTCATACCGCTCCTCCTCTCCGTAGTTCTTGTATCCTTGAACAGTAACTTGTCTCAAGCACAACCCTAAGTCTGTCCCGCTCAATTGATGTTCCGGATCGGGGATTACAATCTGAGTGTGGCCGGTCCATACCCAGCCTCTGGCGGTTCGCCTCCATCCTCTCCCCGATTTGCTCCACGTGGTGACATCCATACAACACTCCATCTGCCCGTTGGATCACCAGCGACACCAATGCGCCAACGTAAGCATTCCGGACGCGTAGCGTCGACGGCGTGGAATTACGGTAGGCAAGATAATAGGACATACACAAATAACACACAATACACACAAACCATCATACAAACATATTATCATCATTATTATTTCACGATATCCTTATCCATTATTGTTTCCCTCTTTATTCGCCACTTTTATTTCTTCTCCCACTCTTGGGTTTAATTTATGTTCCACAATTCCCTTCACAATCTCTTTCTCTTTTCCTACACTTTTCAATTCTCACTCTCTTGCATACAAATCTTTCCCTCATAATGTTTTATTGAATTACAACCATCGATGATCAGGGGAGTTAGTGGATCATCGAGGTACGTGTTCCCTTTCGTAGTTAGCGCTCTTGTTTCAAGCCTACATCTCCTCGGCCATCCCTCCACCTAGTCGGAAGCCAACAGGAGTACAAGACCTTTACCACGCGGGCATGACAGTTGTCCAACAAATGGCTCCAAGCCAGGAGGTCTCAGCCTTAAACATAACATATAACATAAAACACATTGCCCCGTTCCAGTCCCTCTCCACTGTTGTAGACTTGCATCGAGGGGGCGACAGTATTGTTGTAGTGCGCGCACAGAACTTACCACGGTATTGGACCTAGTCCCCACCACGTTAGTGCACCACTTATGGAATTCGTTCTGTCTACAACAATACTCTAGACTTCTTGACGTTTCACCGTCATCGTCCTCCCCTCCTGCAATCCCCACCTGAGTATCCAAAGATACCCATAGTATCTTCCTCTCCACTACTTCAGGTTAACTCTCATAACTCACCGCGTTCGCTGTTAATGTCTTTTAGAAATTTTTTTTTTAAATACCCTATTGGTCGGCTCACCCTTCGTGCATCCCTTCAGTGAGTCCCGACCACTATCTTTGAACAACCTTTCTCAAAACTCGCATAGCTCAGAGCTGGGAGTTCCTCAATTGAATCACATCACATTTCCCAAACTTAGTCACGCTCTCATTGTTTCCTCCAAACCTTCCTTCTAAAATCTCAATTCCAACGGCTTTCACAAAACTTTTCCTCAAGGAGGCCATTTCGTAAGACTTTCTCAAAACGTTGTTCCACAACATCCTTTCATACAATTTCTTTCAAGAAGATCGTTTCATAAAAACTTCTTTGAAAAATATTGTTTTACTAACTGTTTCAAAAATCCTTTTTCAGAAACCCTTTCAAAATTTCAGTTCACAAACCTTTTCAAAATTGTTTTCGCAACTCAAAATTTCTTTTTTCAAAACTCTTTTTCCACACCTTTGTGCTGAGCGCTAGTGGAGGAGCAAGCCCAGCTCAACACTAGCTCCCAGACTAAAACCAAGAACGGAGAAGCTCAGCTCAACTCGGTTCGCTTCTCATCACAACAATTAATATCACACTCTCCAGCTCTGGCTCGTTCGTATCCCCATAAATTTCTCTTTCTAATCACTCTTATTGCTCTTTCGTTCAACCTCATGTCTCTTATTATCATTCTTTTATTAAGGACATAACAAGCCCCACACCCGTCCATTCATCATAACCATAAGCATCATTAAAATCAATAAACAACACAAGGCATGCTATCAACACACAACATCACACAATAAAAGTGTGGTTTTTGTCACCTTCGTATAAGCGACCACACAGGGCAAACAATTGTCGCTTATACTATTGACGCTAACCACGAGTTCCGATCTTTGAGATGATACGGAACGCCCTACTAAATCACCTAGCTACCACTATGTCTCAGGGAAGGCTTCTCTCTCACCTGAGGTCCAGCTGTTGATTGTGTGCCCTCTTTGGTTCCTTGTGCTGCCATCTGTCAGCTGCACCCGACCCCGTTTCTATAGCATTCCTCATATTAAATAAAACATTTAACGTCATTAACTTATTCAAGAAAATCTTTTCTTGGTTTAGTACTAGTCTTTTTCTTTGTTGGGAAAACTTTTGCAAATATAACCAAAAATCAACTATCACTTGGAAACTTAGCTTTAGATCACACGGAACATGTTTAAACATAAAAGTACGTCCAATTAATTCTCGAACAGCAAACATAGTCTTATGAAATTTCTTTAGTAAAACCCCGAAAATATTGTAAAAACATTCTTTTCCTTGAATAACTTCTTGGCTTAAAATTAATACTTTGAAAATCCATGTTTTCACCTCAAAATAATTTTGGGACAGCCATGAACTTAATTCAAAAATCTTAAGTAAATCCAATCAAGTTTTCTTAAAAACAACCTATTTCAAAACGGTTCACATATTTGAGCACAACTAATGCACATCAAATAAATCACACCATACACAACAACAAATAAGACTTAGGCATGCAACTATTCATAAATCAACTTGAGTCGAATTTCAACCCAATACTTTATATCTTTATCTAAATCAACTTGAGTCGAATTTCAACCCAATACTTTATATCTTTATCTAAATCAACATGCATATTTTATTCATGCAATTGAATTCTCTAACCCACTCTAAAGTACCCAACCGAATGGGAGCAAGGAAAATAAATCTAGCATCACAATTTAAATCACCTGAATTAATTCATTTTATCTGAGGCATTTAAATTCTAGTTTATCTTAATCCTAGCCGAACACACACATAAACACACACCATATGTATGTTCACCCAAAGCACAACACTCATTTAATGTAATTCATTTATTTCTTCATAGAGATCCGATTAGGTAATGCATGTTCACAACACAAATTTATTTTGGTATTATTCTTTAAGAGCATGCTTATTCCCTTTTAAATTATTTCATTGGAGAAAGATCCTAGGCTTAGCAAATGTGATCAGACCGAATAGTATCATGGTATAGCAAGGCCTAATTTTATCATGCAGGCATATAAATCATGGATCGAAGTGGAAATTATTTTCTACAAACTTGTTTTCTAATTTTATTTGTAAAAACCGTGAGCTTCACACTAATTTTGGCAAACCAACATTTAACTTATCAACACAATTAAGGATTATGTCATGATCTTATCCTTTAAAACAAACACATGCATGTACTTACAATTTCTAGGTGAGTTGGTTTTCAACATGCATGTAAGAAAATATGATTTCCTACACTCCCTAGTCTTGACCGAATGATGTCATGCAAGGGGCAAGTCTTCACAATTTTATTTTTTATCAACCGAATCATCATCATCATACACACACAAAATCTAGTTTCAATTTAAAATTATTTTCAAGGCTTGTTAAGCCTAATTTCTTTTGAAAACTGTGACACACACACATACAAGAAAATCAAGATTTCACACTCATTTTAGACACACACACACAATGTAAGCTTCGTGTTTTCTTAAGATTTATCATAAATCATGACATACACAAGAAGTTCAAGACAAAGCATAAACTTAAACTCAAACTTTCAAACAACCGTAAAAAAAATAAATTAAAATTAACTTCTCTAATCATGGAATAGGCACGGAAACACTTAGATCAAGTTAAAAACATCAAGACCTAAATTTTCTTCTTATGGCCGAATCATTTAGTCATGTATTTGGTGATTTTTGAGTTCATTTGTTCATAGAAATTCGAGATCAAAACTTCAAGAAAACATGCAAAGCAAACAAGGATTATAATGCCTTAAAATCAACATGCATGAAGAAATCAAAGAAATCTATGAACTCAAACACAACCTTAACCCAAAACCGTGATGAAGAAAATCTACAAATAAGGGGTCGAAACTTTTTCACATCAAGATTCAAGATCAAGGTGTAAAATTAACATTCAAAGCACTTAGACTTCAAGATCTCCCAAAAATAGTTACATGCATCACCAAAATTAAATCAAGTCCATTAAAAGTCTTTTACAACAAGAAATTCACTAAATCAAACTCTATCTACCTTAAGTCCTAATTTAATCTTCTTTTCTTCTCCTTTTTGGGTTGCCTCGGTCCCCCTCTTTTCCCTAGGCTTGATGGGGTTTTTCCTTGATCTTTGATGAAGAAGGTGGGTGAGAAAAGGATTGGGAAAGTTTTGGTTAGAGACCTTGAGGTTTTCTTTCACTCTCTTCCTTTCTACTCTCCTCACGGTTGTCACTCTCTTTCTCTCCAGGTATCTCAAGAGCTTGATGATGCTCTTGAGAGAAATGTGTTGGTGTTTGGGTTTGTGTTGGTGTGGAAAGAGGAAGTGAACGAAGGAAAGGGGATATAAACTAAAGGCAATCACACATACACACACACGGTTTTGAGGTCATGAACAAGGGGTGAAATTTTCCTACTTTGGCCTTGGTCTCCAATGTGAAAGAAGGGAAAATCAGTCCAGCCCCATTTAATGCATGGCTTGGATCAAGCCGTGGAAGTCATGGAGGAAGAAGTCCTCCTTAGGCTCATGACTAATCCCTCCTAGTTTCTCCCTAGGTCTCATGAGTCACCACCCCTATTTCTCCTCTTATTTTCTTTTCAACTTTATTTTCCTTCATGTATAAGGAAGTCAATCCCATTTGGTCTTTCTAGTCCTAAATTGGCCGAAACACATGCACACACATTAGCACATCTAATTTGATTTTCATCATACCATGCATACACTTATATACCGTATGGGACATATATGTACATACACACACATTCATGCATCATATACTCAACCATATTTCCTTGTTCTTTTAATCTTTAGGTCATCTCAATCATATGCACAAGCACTTCAAAATCGTACACGCATACACACATGTCTAGAAAATAATTCATGTTCATACTAAAACAAAATCACAATTAGTTTTATAGAATCATTGAGCATATAAGCTTTTTCGAAAACTTATTTTCTAAAGGTTGGACATCGTTTAGAAAATCATTACTTTAAAGACACTAATTATCGTGTGAGTTTTCTAAAATCACTTAAGAAATCATTCTTACAAAACGTTTTTCTTTAAAAGCGATTTCCTTAGTGTTTTAATCTAATATGAGAAATTTGCGGGGTGTTACAATGGATACTTTAATGATGATAATTCAAGTGATCTAAGACTTAAAAGAAATTGATTGATGACATGGATATTCCGTTTGGATGACGGGACGTTGCTCGGGTGGCACGTCATAACGTTGCTCGGGTGGCGCGTTATATATTAAAATAAACCAATCAGTTTCTTTAAGTTAAGATATTGCATGCGTTTTTGAGTTGGATATTAGAACGTTTACTCATGTTCGGGTGACGTGAGGAGGACCTCTGGAAATACTAAAAGTTGCTACTAGCTCGATGACACATTAAGATGGACAATGTGGGCAGTATGTGGTATACTGTTGATTTGATGTTTCAATGGTGTGATGAACACAAGTGGTAAGGTTTACATTTTGGCGACGTGACGTTCATCAGACATGATGACGTTGTTTATCACCTCTGTTGTGTATCACAAGTGATAAGGTTTACGTCCTTACGCGACGTGACGTTCATCAGATGTGGTGACGTTTTTTATCACACCCGTTGTGTGTTGAGAAGTGATAGGTTTACGTTCTTGGGCGACGTGACGTTCACCAGATAGTGTGACGTTTTTATCACTTCCGAGCTAGTATGCCATACGTTTTGGTAACGTATTCGTGATCTGGGAAAGCACTGTTGAATTGGGTTGACGTCTGTGAGGACATTAGATGGAGAATCTCACAAAAAGAAGAATGTCAGGCATCATGCCACTTACCCTTAATTAAGTTAAGACTTGATATCAAGAATGAGTGCGAACATCTTATTTGCATTAAGTGTTTGCTAAGTGTTAATTGTGGCTATTAACTAATTTGGGGTTATATTTGTGCATAATTATGTTGCTTCAACATTTATGCTCTATTAAAAACTATTTCGAACTTCCATGTGTTGCAAAAAATAACCCTAGCAGAGCTAAACCCTTTTTCTTCTCCTCTCGCGGTGGTCTTTCACGGCTGCCGCCTGCGCCGTAATGGCAAAGAAAAAAGGGAGGCCTCCTGCCTCCCCTTCTCCTGCTGGGAATCAAAAAGCTGATATTGATCCTTTCTTGGACTTCTCGAATGTTGATGAGGAATATCTTGCGAAATTGGAAAACTTGATCGCCAAGCAATCGGAAGACCTGTTGAAAACCCTTGATTTGATAAGATCAAAAATTAAAGGGAAAGCTATAGAAAAAGAGAATACTGTTGATAAAGAAGTTGAGAAAAGTGGACCTGTTGCAGTGAAGCCTACTGTTCCTAATCCTAATCATGGAAGAAGAGCATCTGTGTGGGATTCTTTTGACATATCAAAGCTACGTAATTCATGTAACACCCCGCATTTTTCCCACACGTGCGTAAACGATTTTCGACAGAATAAACTTTAAGATTCTAATTTATAAGAGATTTCCAGAAAAGTATTTATGAGAGAAAGGAATAAAGTACTGGTTTTCAAGGAATTTTATAAAACAAAATGTTTTTATAAAAGAAGAATGAGTGGTTTTGTTGAGTTGTGATTTTATCAAAAGTTGATTTTTATTTGAAATAAAGTTTTTGAACTGTTAACTTGAGAAATTCGTAACTTTTTAACCGTAACTCGGATTTTCATGAATTTTATATCAAAACGATCGCCTTGAAAAGTAGATTTTAAAAATGTAACTTTCAGATTTTTCTGCATTGTGTTATAAAAATTTGTTTCCAGAATTACAAAATACGAGTTTTAGAAATTGTGTTTTGAAGAAAGTGATTTTATTGATTTGGCTTGAAATTTTTATGTGATGAATGCTTGGTTTGATGTGTGTGTACTGTGTGATGCATGAAATTAATTAGTTGAATGTGAATTTTTGAATTAATTGCTTTATTGTGTGAATAGGTAATTATGAGTAAATATAGTTAGAAAATAAAAATGTGAAGCGTGTATGTGTGTACTACGGTGTGGTATGTATGTGTGTGTATATGTGATACGTGTAGGTGTGTGTGTATGTATGTTAGGAGTAGAATTTCCTAGAAGCTTAATGAGTAAGTCAAGCCATAACCAAGAAGGAACTTAGTCATGACCAAACCAAACTAGAATCAAGAACCAAACTAAACTAAGTTAGAAACCCTAACTAGTTTTAAACCTAAAATGACCCCTAAAAAGCCTAACCTATTTAACCTTGTCCCCTTAACTTTGATGACCTCTATCCATGCATATTTTTGTAAGGACAAAACCGTCCCTCCTAGTGTGAATGACCAAAACCAAAACTTAAGGGCAAAAGAGGGAATGGTTCGTGGCCTATATATGTGTGTGGCCATAGTTCATTTTCCTTTCACCCATTCTCATTTCTTCCACCAACACTAAACACTACTCTAAGAGACTAATCAACCTCTTAGAGAAAGAAAAAAAAAGAAATAGAGAGAAAGAGAGAAGGTTGGCCGTGAGGTTGTAGAAGAAGGAAGAAGAAGATCCAAGCCAAACCTAGGAGTGGTCTTTGTAGATCAAGAGCATTAGAAGACTAGAGATCAACCCCTTTCTCATGGTAGGATTTGAAGATCAAGATGAAGGATTGTAATAGTTTAGATTTTTCTTTTGCTTTTGTAGATCTATATTCTTTTTCTTCTTGCATGTTCATTTTTATGACTTAAAAGATGATCTTATGTGTTGATCTTCTTTAATCATGGACTTTAAGGACTTAAACCTAATTTGTAATATGTTAGACTTTATGCTTTATGTTTCGGTTCATAGTGTTCTTGATGGATCTAATAATTTTCTTCACTAAATCTTCAAAGATCTAAAGAAAACTAAGCTTTTTGTGAAACCTAAAACAAATCTCTTTGCATGTCTACTTTTCTTTCTCTAAACCGTGATTTATGTATGTTTGTGTAATGATTTGGTGAATAAATTCATGGTCTATGTTTATTTATTAATAAAGTGGAATTTTGGTTTTTAGATCTTGATCTATGTGTGTGTTTACGATTATTTGACAAGAAAATCTATGATCTAAGCTTGTTGATTTATAAGGTGAAGATCTTTGTCTTTACATGTTAAATCTTTTTTTCTAAACCATGATCTATGCATATTCCTATAATTATTTGTTGAATAAATTTATAATCTAAACTTGATTTGTGGAAAGCTCAAAGTTTCTAGTCTTGCATGTGGTTTGTTGATGATCCTTATTTGTTTTAAGTGGTGCATGTAGTTATTTTGCTTGATAAATGAAAGTGTTTAGATCCTTGATTTGCATGTTATTTTTCAAAAGTAAAATTGTGTTTTCTTTTATGTGTATGTCTCGGTTTTAAGAAAAGAATTAAGATTTAAAATGATTTTCAAGTTTAAACATGTTTTGATTTAATGTTTGATTATGTGCATGTTTTATTTTTTTTAGGAGGCCATTCGGCTATGTTTAATAATAATAGGATCCATGCTTTTTATTTTATAAAAAGTTGATGCATGTTGGTTTTAAGAATAGATCTAATGATTCCTAAAGCATGCATGTTATTTTCATGAAAATAAAACTAAACCTTTATTTTTGGTTTGAAAAAGAATTATGGACTTGAATTTATTTTATGTGTACTAAAAAGTGTTTGAGAAATATTTTGTTATAATAAATGTTATTGCATGATGTTTTAAAAAAAATGAGCTTTAAATAATAATATGATTTGATTTGATGTGTGTTGAAAAATGAAAACATTGTCTTTTGCATGTTGACTTTAAGCCATCCTAGGTATTAGGTGGGAGACTATGTTGTCCCTCATATAGGTTGCATACATCATGAGGTTAAAAGATTTCAAAAAGTGCATACATGAATTAATTAATTTTAAAAGAAAATGTGGGAAAATTGTTGTGTTGATTTTGTTTTAAAATGAAATTAAAAATTTTCTAATTTTTCCATAGCATGCTCACGGTTTTCATTTTAAAATAAATAAAATAATTTCATGCTCTTATGTCTTTGATTGTGCACTAAATTCTTGCAAAATTTTACATGAATAATTCGGTCCAAACATGTGCATGTAGTTGGAGGATTGTTTTCATGAAATAACTTTTGAAAATAATTATGTTCTAGGTACATGCTACTAGGTGTTTTCATGAAAGTGATGTCTGTTTGCTCTTATCTTTTAACTTTAGAAAATAAATAAATTGATTTGATTATGTGAAAAGATTTTTAGTTTTAAAATTTATTTGTGATTAGAAAATAATGACTATGTGTATGATACGGTTTGTTGGATTAATTAAAAGGATTAAGTTAAATTATTTTCCAAAGAGTAATTTAATTAATTTAGTTAAGATTATAATTTAATTGATGATAATGTGACTTCCTGTGTATATGTTTGTGAATGATCTGAATGCTTTGGAATATGATTGTTCCTTGAGCTACTTGAATGTACTGGAATTGTATTGAATGTTGTTTGTGAGTTTGTTTGTGAAAAATGTTTTATTTAAAAAGTAAGGCTTAAACAATTTAAGTTAATTGGAAATTTTTAAATGGCATTATCTGATCAGTGTTTGTCTATGTGGTGGAGTTTAGAAATTTCATGAATCAATTTTATGTGGTTTTGGAATTCTATTTTCTTGAATTTTTGAACTCTGTTTTAAAGCTTAAGAACAATGGTATTAACTGGAATTTTTTTAAGTTAAGAGAAAAGAATTTGATTTTAATGAAGAGATTATTTTGGAAGTTGTTTTAAAAGAGTTTCTTGAAAACCTTTTTGTTTGGAGATTGATTTGGATTTTAAAACCCTTTGGATATTGGCAATGTGCTTTTAAAAAAAAAAATTTCAAAGTGTTTTAAAACGGAAATTAAGAATTTACGTAAATCGTTTCTAACGCACGGGGAAAAATGTCTAGTTCGGGTGTCTGACGCAAAGGAAACGTGGCAAGGTTAGCGACTGGAAATCTTGGGAAGTCTTTGGATGTGTCGTCATTCAGGTGAGTGAGAGTGTTGTGATCCCGTAACGTTGTTGCTCACAATCCGAATAGAAGGATTGTGAGAGTACTGCGAATTAGGTGATACAAATATGTGTGTTAGTTGTTCTGTTTGCATTCTAAATGTTTACTTGCTATGCATCATTAGATGTTTACTTGTTGTGCATACTTTATTTGGTTTAGATATTGTTTAATTTTGTCTGGATAGCGAAATGATGATAATGGAATTGTGAAAGTAATAAGGTGAGACCGAAAAGAGAAAAGGGAAATAAACAAGAAAGTATGAGAAATAATTGAGAAAGAGATAAGTGATGAGTTGAGAATGATGAGAAAGTATGAGAATGATTGAGAAAGAGATGAGACGCGATGCGAATGATATTGTAAAAGATATACAGAATTGAGATTGGAAAGAGAAGTGATTGTGAAAGTGAGATGTGGTTTGAATGAAGATGTGATTCCTCGTTCACTTTTTTGGAAAGAAGCTTAGTGTTGAGTTGAGCTTGCTCCTCCATTAACACTCATCCAAAAATGTGATTGTTTTTGAAAAAGGTTTTGGAAAAGATATTTTTTTTTTGAAAAAGCTTTTGTGAAAATGGTATTTTTTTGAAAGTTTTTGGAAACATTATTTTTGAAAAGGTTTTGTGAAAGGATTTATGAAATGAGGTTTCTGAAAAATATTTTGTGAAGTAAAAGTTTTGTGAAATCATGTTTTCGAAAAAGTTTTGCGAAAAGATATTTTGAGAAAGACGTGGAAAAGATGCTGATGATGTTGATGAGAAATATGTTGAGAATGAGTTGATGTGAATTGTGATGATGATATGAAAGTGATTTGAGGCCAAGGGCCATTGAGATTTAGGGGGACGGATTGCGATTAGTGGTCGGGCTTCGTTGAAGGGATGCACCAAGGACGAGCCGACTGTTAGGATTAAGCCTCTAATTAAAACGTAAAACTTTAAAAAGACTTTAAAAGACATTTACAAACGCGGTGAGGTACGAGTGTCGTATCGAAGTAGTGGAGAGGAAGGAACCATAGGTATCTGCGGATACTTAGGAGGAGATTGCATGAGGGGAGGACGATGACGGTGAAACGTCAAGAAGTCTACAGTACTTTCTAGGCAGAACAATTCCACAAGTGGCGCACTAACGTGGTGGGGACTGGGTCTAATGTCGTGGCACGTTCTGCACCGGAACTAGAATTGTACTGTCGCCCCCTTGATTGCAAATCGAGAACAGTGAGAGGGACTGGAACAGGGCATTTGTGATTGTCACTGAGAGCGTGCCTTGATTATATGATATGAATTGAATTGATTTGAGGCTGAGTCCTCCTGGTCTGGGACCATTTGTTTGTGTGACAGCTGTCGTGCCCACGTGGTAAAGGTCCTGTACTCCTGTTTGCTTCCGACTAGGTTGGGTGGTTGACCGAGGAGACGTAGACGTGTGTGAGCTCAATGATGTTTCCCCCTCATCATTGACGCTAATCGAAACAATAAAACTTAAAAGACAAAGATGTTTCAAAGAAAAGTATATCAAAGCATTAAGCATCGAATAAGATTTATAAGATGAGAGAATTCTTGGAATAAGTAATGAGTGTGGAAATTATGAGGAAAGAAGGATTGAGAAAAGTTGTGAAAGTTTATGAGAGAGATTTTGGGAATGTGACGATAAGAACTTGAGAAAAGCATTGTGCTTATGATGATGATGGTGATGATTTTATTACTGCTATGATTCTTATCTGCTATATGTATAATATGTTACGTGCATTTGTTGATGATTATGTGAGTGCATCATGATGAGTATCTAGGTTATACTGTTTTAGTTATATTACCAGTCTGTCTTTATATTCAATCTACTCTGAGACCGCAAGGTCAACCCGTTAGTATTCGGAACACTGACTCTCTCCTACCATGTTGTCGTATCGGCAATTGCTGATATTGCAACTGGTAGATGGCGCAGCGGAAGCGTGGTGGACTTCATCAACCAAAGTCCGGAGTTAGACGACAAGTAATAGGAAGCATGACTAGAAGCTAGGAATTCCCCTGGCGGATTGTACTCCATTGTAAGTTCTTAGTTACCTTAGCTCTACCATACTGTACCCCGGCAAATGTTTTATTCAATATTTATGTTTTGAAACAAGTACATGGGCATTATTTTTAGAATGATGTTTTCGAAAACGGGTTTCAAAGTGCGGTGTCTTGTGACATATCGGTTTGGAACTTGAAAGAGTTTATGTAATGTGAGAACTCGAGTTTTAATTGTAACTATGTTTTAAAAGTCTAAGTGTTCTCACGTTCACATAACACTTGTTTTAAAAAAAAATGGCCCTAATTTTCACTACTTTGAGTTTAAGTTTCAAGTTGCCGAATCGGGGTGTTACAGAATGGTATCAGAGCAATGGTTAATCTAAGTAACCTTATACATGGACTTACATACCCTGCTGTGTGTCTCTGTGTGTGCATTAGTGTTAAGATAGTGATAGATGAGAATAGGAACGCTAAGGGTACGCGGATGTTCTCCTGGAAGAGCGTCAACTTTGTCTACAACGGGAACGAGGAGCAGAGATCAGTGTCGTTATGGGATGTTGATGCGTGATTCGGAATCTTCTTTCGTTGAATCCTCCTTTGATATGAACCCCTTTTGTTTGAGATAACCCCTGAACTCTTGATATGAGACTTTGTTATGTGACTAGAACCCTTCTTTTCTTGTCGAAGCTTTCCTTGTGTAAACCCTATGCATCGCCAGATCGCTTTGGCATGGCGTTTGAAAGAACCTTTTTCTGAAAATCTTAACCCCTGAGTTTTTGACAAAGCCTTAATTGTTGCTGAACCCAAAGCTTCTTTTGATCTTTGATCAGACAAATATCTGTTCCTAAAATTTTTGGTGAAAATATTTGGACCCTAACACCCTATCTCGGTCAAGCAGATAGTTCTAGAATAGAGAGTTAGTGTGAAGTGGTGATAGTATGGATGAAGGAAGTAGGAGTCTTAGATGAATGGTGAGTTGTGTAAAGTGGTTAGATCTAAGAGTTTTGATGCCCGTAATGGTTTAGATGGTGGTAAGATGAGGAAGAAATTAAGGTGATATTTAGAACTTAGAGTCATAAGTGTCTTGATCTGAGTCGTAAAATGGTTAAATAGAGGTGAATAAGTGATGATATGGTAGAGTCGAAGTTATACGATGGTGAAATTTGTGGTAAGAAATCATTAAGTGTTGACCCAAGGTTAGGTAAAAAGCTAGGATTTGATTTGGTAATGGATAATAGGTCTTTGAATTGAGGAATTCTGATGGTTTAGAATGTAAGAAAATTATGGGAAGTGGAAAAAGGTTCAGAGTGTTTAAGTTAAACGATCCAGTGTTAGAGGTAAAGAGCGAGATAGTACATGCCTCTTGAGGATTAGTGGTTGTTGGAGTAAAGGAAGGATTTAATAGTAGCCATAGAAGTCTGATAAGGGCAATTTTTTGGTGAGATATAATGCAATAAGATGATAGATTGGAGCTAAGTGATGGGAAATTCTGTGGAATTGATTAAAAAAAAAAAGGTGGTGAAGGATAGGAGTATTTAGAGGTTAAGCTGTGATAATAAAGATGGTTTAGAGGGATATTGTAACACCCCAAAAATTAATCCCCGATTAGAAATTATAATTATATGTAATTACGTTAATTATTATAAAAAATTATAATGTGATTATAATATAATTATGATGATTAGAATATAATTATGTTTTAAAAATAAATTAAGGAATAAATAAAGGAAATTATTGTATTAAGGTCAATATTTCTTTTTGTGGAAATAAAAGAAGTATTTAATAAGTATTTGATAAGAGAAAAGAAAATAGAATAAAATATAATATTTTGTGATTTTTGTGTCTCACTAACCGGTTAGTGAGATGAGTAACCGGTTAGTGCTCTCAGACACCTAGAACTGAGATTGTTCTGGACACAAATTGAAAAAGGGAACACGTTTTTGGCCTTCCAACCAGCCACCTTAGCCTGAAAACCCGTCAATCTCTGCTGGGAATGAGTGGTGGTGAAATTGGTGACTTAAACCAAATCAAAACCACACAATCCACTCTTAACATTTCATAAAACTAAGTTCAGATTTCATTTTTCTGTTGTGGCTGTCTTTGAGTTCGTTCTCTTCCTTGAAGCACCAACACACATAAACCTTATATCAAAACGAAGCTCTCTGAACCTTCTTGAATTAGAAACAAACCCCACTTGATTTGATAAACCGTAGAGAAAGTTATAAGCTCTGCAATTTGACTCTGTGTTGCTGGAAAAACAGAGCACGAATCTGTTCTTGGAGCTCTCTTTCTTGATTTCGTTTGGTAAGCTCCAGTTACCTTTGAGTCTTGAATTTGTTTCAATCTCAAGTTCATGTATCCTAGTTTGAATTCCAATCCTTATTCACGAATTTATTTAGCTTTTTCTTGTTGAAAATCTCTGATCAATACCCCCTGTTGAAACTGAAAACAGAGTTGCAGCTGAGGTTGGTTTTGCCTCAAAATCGTGTTGAACCTTTTCCTTTGCTTTCCAATCTGTCTCAAAAGCTTCAATAGGTAAGGGAGAAGATATTCATTTGCTAGAATGATTATTAAATGGCTTGGAATGTAAAAGAGTTTTACAAGATCAAGGGCCATAGGTTTTGAATTGGGACTTTGGCTTGGAGGCCAAAATAGGACATAAAACTCATTCAAGCATGTGAATACGAGCTAAAGGAACTATAAATTTGACTTGAGAAGCTCTGAAATTGATTTTGACATATTAAGTGCTAAATATGTGGTTTTATGCATACTTGAGGAATTATATATGAATCTCATGAAATTGATGTGTATAATTGATTTGAACATGTTTAAATATGTCCATATATGTTCTGTGAATGATTGATAAGGATTGAAAATGAAAGGTTTATGAATTGGTGTTAAAAAGTGACATTTCTGCAGTGATGCTGCAGTGACTAACCGGTTACTGAAACTACTAACCGGTTAGTTACTGTAAAAATTGGAAAAGAGGGAAATTTGAATGTGAATAACCGGTTACACAACTTCCTAACCGGTTAGACACTGTTCAGAACCTGAAAAATGTATTTTTTTTCTTTAATCCAATATTTCCCTAATATTTTTAATTAATTCTTTTAAAATAAAAACTATTTTTTTTATTATTTAAAAGAATGTTTGGATGTCAATTCCTTTTTAACATCAATTCAATGCCAATTAAATAATTTGAATTCAATCCTAATAACTTGGTTGTGATTGAAATCATGCATGGTGTTAAGGAGTTAAGATAAGATAATAGGAAAAGACACATTCGATTTAATTAAATCGGTATGAGAATACGCGGAGATTAGGTTTATGACGGTGATACGTCAAATAACCGTGGGAATTAATTATAGGTAAAATAGTCCTATGATGAGTGGGTTCTGCAGACTCGACTCGGGATAATTTTACAATGACTATAATTTTATTCTATCGATCTCTCGGAGTATTTCGTGATTGCGGAGGACGGTCTTTAGTATAATTTACACATGGGTTGTAATTGTACACTTGGTGGAAAGACGTTTACTCCCAATTGCTTTTCCTATTTAGTATGAATCGTTGGTACGTTGTCGTCAAACGTACGTGGAGCGTTTGAACGTTTTCGTTAAAACGTAAATTGGATCGTTTGAACGTTTCCGATAAAACGTAAATTGAATCGTTGAGGACGTTATCGATAAACGTGAAATTTGCCAAGTGCATGATATTCGTAGAATATCACAGAGGAGATTGCATTGAACATTGCATCGCATTGCATTGCACATGCATTAGAAACATACATTATTGCTTGATATTTATTGTTTATTAATTGTCGATGGATTATTTGAGTTTGCTTACTTGCTTATGTGATCCTAATTGCTACTTGACTAATTGTGTTTGTTTATTCCTAGTTCATTTAATTATTCATTTGTACGTGAATTACACTGTCTTACTCCCTTTGCCCTAATTGTTTGTAGGTCATGGCTCAGAACCCCATATGCATCGAGATGAGGTTTCTCCCTGAGGGAGATTGGCACCGGAGGGGACATAGTGTAGTCCTTGAGGGAGTGGTGGAAGTTACTATCCGCCGTCTCAATCCTCTCCCGCATATGCATCCCCTCGGGACCAGAATTCCTGTGATCTTTATCATTCATCTTTTCCCTGATTAAGATGAATGTTATGCGACTTCCTATCATATTATAGAGTTTTGTGGACTGCTCTGGGTTACACCTTATCATATATATATATATATGTATATGTGCACTGACTGAGTTTAGTAACTCAGAGTTATGATACAGTACCTTTTGACTGAAACAATGTGAAATGATGTAAATTAAATCAAACTTCTTATGTGAAATATAAATGACGCAGTTTCATGAAAGTATTTGATTTAAATTATTTCCTATTTTTATGTACCATCATAAGAACATTAATATCATTTCTTTAAAATACATTAATAATATGCATTTAGCATAACATAATTCCCGTGACGACTCCGGTCGTTACACTTATGGTATCAGAGCAATGGTCCCGACTCTTGGCTTTGGAGTATGGCCTTACATACTAACCACTAGAGTATGTTAGTATTAGAGTGTATGTTTAGTCTTAAGATCGATTATTGATTCAGTTCATAGTGCAGGTTACTATGGCTGCTAGAAACAATAATCAACTTGCTGAAGCATTAGATCGAATCTCGAGAGTATTCGAGAATATGCAACAGCACCCTGCAGGACAGCAACCACCTAGGAACCCTGTTCCACCTGAATTTCAAGGCATCTCGGAATTTCGTCAGTGTGATCCGCCAAAGTTTGGAGGAGGACATCACCCAGATGAGGCTCAAAAGTGGATTCGTGATTTGGAAAATATTTTCCAAACCATGAATTGCACTCATAATCAAAGGGTGACTTTTGCCACCTATGTGCTGACAAATGAAGCTGAGGATTGGTGGAATCATACTACTCAACTTTTAGCTGCTGACGGTAGAGCTGTGACTTGGAATACTTTCGTAGAGAAATTCTTCGAAAGGTATTTCCCTGAGGATATAAGAAGGAAAAAGGAAATTGAATTCCTTAAGTTGACTCAAGGGGACATGACAGTGGGAGAGTATGCTGCGAAGTTTGAGGAACTGAGCAAGTATTATCCATACTACCATCATAACCCTGATGAGCGTTCGAAGTGTATCAAGTTTGAAGACGGACTGCGACCGGATTTGAAGTCTACTTTCGGATATCAGAATATTCGGAGTTTTCCAACCTTGGTGAATCAATGCAGAATATATGAAGAAGACAAGAAAGTCGAAGAAGAGTTTATGCGAGCTAAAAGGAATCAGCAAGGATATGGACCGCAGCGCCATAAGGGTAGGAATCAGCATGGTAAAGGAGGACCTTACCATCAGAAGAATAAGGGTAAAGCTGATTCAGGAGTCAAGAACCCAGCTCCTCTGTGTGACAAGTGCAAGAGGCACCATTTTGGAACCACTTGCTGGACTCCTACTTGCTTCAATTGTGGAAAGCCTGGCCATATTTCTCGTTACTACAAGGAACCAAGGAAGGTGGAATCTGGAAATGCTGATAGGAAACCAACCAGTTTTGGGAGAGTCTTTACTCTCAGTGGTGTTGAAGCTAGCCAATCTGAAAACCTTGTCCAAGGTAACTTTCTTCTAAATGGCCAACCTTGTAACTTTTTGTTTGATTCTGGAGCCACACATTCATTTGTTTCATATGATTGTGCTAATCGCTTAAACTTAACCATAATCAATACACCCTATAAGCTTGAAGTGTCTACTCCTACCAATTCGGTAGTTGTTACCTCTAAAGCCTGTTTGGGTTGTACCGTTCAGGTGTTAGACCGAATAACCCAAGTAAACCTTATTTGTTTGCCTCTGTCACAATTAGATGTTATCTTGGGAATGGATTGGATGTCCAAGAACCAAGTGCTCATTGACTGTGATAGAAAAACCATTACCTATCGTGATGTGATAACCAAAGGATGCATCCAGTTAGCTTGTGCAAAGGTTGAGAAGGAAGTGAAGATCGAAGATGTCCCTGTGATAAGGGATTTTCCTGAAATCTTTCCAGAAGAAGTCCCTGGACTGCCGCCTAAGCGTGAAATTGAGTTTAGCATCGAGTTAATTCCTGGAACTGGTCCTATCTCAATTGCACCTTATCGAATGGCGCCACCGGAGATGGCTGAGCTAAAGAAGCAAATCGAAGAGTTGTTGCAGAAGCAATTTATCAGACCGAGTGTTTCTGATGAGCATTTTATTTTCCATTATTCCTTCCATTATTTTACTCCTATTATTGATACTTGTTGCCTATTTGACATTGTTTAGCTTGATTTAGTGATTTAGAGTTTATTGGACTAATATTCTGAATATTGTTTAATTTGGGATTATTTAGCCTAATTAATTCTATTTCTATTTTCAGGTCATATTTGGCACAAGGGCTTTTTGGACATTTTGGGAGTGAAGATTTAATTTTGGGAGTGAAGATTTAATTTTGGAAGAGAAGATATATGATGAAGTGAAGATTGTAATCTATCTTTAGGATTAGTTGAGATTTAGTTATATCTTTTAAGATTTAGATTTTATCTATAAGATATTTTTTAGATTTAATTTAGAGATAAGCTTTCCTTAGGATTTGGGCCCATGATTTAGGCCCGTTTTGTGATTTAAAAAGCCAAATTCGTTTAAACCCTTGGGAGACCTTCCATTCACGTTTTTTACATTCTCTCTCATAGAGAAAGCTTAGTTTTGCTCTCCAAGCTTGTGGAGGCTGCTAGGGTTTCTCTCTCTTCCCTTTTCTACACGTTTTTGGTATTTTTCTTCATGGAAGGCTAAACTCTTAGGTTAAATCCCTTTGGTAATGTATCACATACTCTTGAGGTTTTATTCTTAATGCTATTTCGTTTTTATTCATTGTTTTCATGCTTATTGATATGTTATGGTTCGCTTAGTTCCATTCTATAGAGATAATCCATGTGTATGAATGCTTAATTTATGCAAACTCGTAAAAACTCCATGCTTTGGCTTTTAATGCTTAATTAGAGGTTTGGGTTTTGGGGTGAGAATTGAATTTTCGCTTAGTATTTAATTCTCACGAGTTGGACAGTGAAGAGGAAAGAAATTGATCTTTTGTGACCGATGATAGAGTTGTGAACGTGAGTCAAAGGGGTTTATCCGCTTTTCCTTATCTGTTTCTTCGTTTTGATTTAATTCTGTTTTGATTTCAATTATTCAATATTCAATATAAAAAAAACCCCCCTGTTTTCTATGCATACTATGTGTTCGACCTTTTGCTTGATAAAATATTCCTTGGGAGACGACCTAGGAGTCACTTCCTAGTACTATACTTAAACTGTTTTTTATTTGTATCGGGTACGACCTCGATCAAATTTGGCGCCGTTGCCGGGGAATATCGGTTCTTGCCAAGGTCATTAGTAGTTAGTTAGTGTCGTAGTTAGTATAGTTATTATAGTGTGTCGTGTCTGATTTAGGGTCTAGTAGTCAATTCTGATAACCGGTTGAAGTTGCACTGTTTGCTGTTTTGCTATTTTGTTGCAATTAGTGTATTTGATTGATTCTGTGGTTGCTAGTTCACATAGTTGTGGGTGGAATTTTTGCATGAAAATTTATATCCACACTACTTTTATCATATAAAAAGGTTTTGAGGCACCACGATCACTCAGATCATCACTGGTTGTGAGTTCCAGAAAAATTTTCCAAGTTTTAGCAGCACTTTCTTCAAATCGTCGCAACTTTTGACCCGTAACTCGGAATTTGACGAATTTTATATCAAATCGAAGGGAATTTTCTGAATAATCTAATTTTTCTGATTATGTCAGAAAACTCCTTCGTCTGGATCCTGATAAAGCCGTTTTACTATTTCTTTTTTATTTTACAAGTTTTATTTTCTTAGTTTTTGGTCTCTGATTTAATTGTTTTACTTGGTTCCCTTTTGAATTTTGTCCTCAAACTTTTTGTGGTATGTTTTCATGATTTTAGGGTGCTTAAAAAAATAAAGAAAAAATTTTAAAAAAATAAAAAATTTTGTTGCCTATTTTGGTCATGTATATTAGTGACAGTTTGCTATGCTTAATGGTGTTCTGTTCAGTACATGACTAGGGGCAACCCAAGCTACTTGCATCCATATAACCCTGAAATTGATAGAACTTATCACAGACTAGTTAGACAAAATAGGAACCAGTCCATAGGTAGTGAGTCTATTGAGTCTTTACATAGTGAGTCTGCTTTTTTTTCTTCTATTCCTATAAATTCTGATTCTTATTCTGATTATTCTGAAAATATGGCTCAACCTCCACCACGTGAGAGGACATTGAGGGAGCTGGCTGCACCTGATTTCACTATTGAAGATTTGTGCATCCAGTATCCCGATGACCCGTATGAGCTAAGGTCTGGACTAATTCATTTGTTGCCCAAGTTTAATGGTCTTGCAGGTGAGGATCCTCATAAACATCTCAAGCAGTTCCATATTGTCTGTGCTACTATGAAACCACATGATGTTCAAGAGGATCATGTTTGTCTTAAGGCATTCCCACACTCCCTAGAAGGGCTAGCCAAGGATTGGTTGTACGATCTGGCCCCTGGTTCTATCACAGTCTGGGATGACCTGAAGAGGGCATTTTTGGAGAAATTCTTCCCTGCATGCAGAACAACAGCAATCCGAAAGGATATATCAGGCATCAGGCAACAAAGTGGAGAAAGTCTCTATGAGTATTGGGAGAGATTCAAGAGACTGTGTGCGAGCTGCCCCCACCATCAGATCTCAGAGCAGCTGCTTATTCAATATTTCTATGAAGGTCTCAACCTCATGGAGAGAAACATGCTTGATGTTGCAAGTGGTGGTGCCCTAGGAGACATGACACCTTTAGAAGCCAGAGTCAAGATTGAGAAGATGGCTTCCAATTGTCAACAATTCCATGCAAGGGGCAACAACGATGCAATCATAGTGAGAGGCGTGAATGATGTTGGCACAAGTTCTGGTAAGGTTGAGAAGCTTGAACAGAAGATAGATTCACTTACAACTTTGGTCACTCAATTGGCCATCAACCAGAAGAAGTTGTCTTTGCCTGCTAGATTATGTGGCATATGCACATCCGCTGAGCACCCCACAGATGCATGCCCTTCTGTGCAGCAGCAGCCCACGACTGGTGCTGACCAACCTGAGGCATATGCCGCCAACATCTTCAACAGTAGAAACCAGCAGCCACAGAACTTTGATCTCTCTACCAATAGATACAACCCTGGTTGGAGGAACCATCCCAACCTGAGATGGTCTGATCAGCAGCAACCTTCACAAGTTCAATTTCAGAACAATTCTAGACCACCATATGTACCTCCTCCAGTCCAGCAACAGAGACAACAACAGGCTAATTCTGCACCACCAGCTCCTAGTACTGAGCAGCAGCCTTCATTGGAAGAGCTGATGAAACAGATGACCATGCAAAATCTCCAATTCCAACAGGAAACTAGAGCATCCATTCAAAGACAAGAGGCCTCCATTCAATCTTTGACCAATCAGATGGGACAGATGGCAACAACAATTAACACTATGCAATCTCAGAATTCTAACAAGTTGCCATCCCAAACAGTGATCAATCCAAACCAGAATGTGAATGCCATTAGTCTAAGGTCAGGGAAGCAGATTGAATCTGACCTCAATAAAGATGATCTAGTTTCACCCAACAAGAAGACCCAAATGGTCGAGGAGAGTGAGCACACAAGTACCAGAAAATCCCCTCCAGCTCAGCCTTCCACAAGCACAACACCTGCTGCTGCCCAACAACCACCCCCCATTCCTCTTCCTTTCCCACCAAGGGGGGTGACTCAAAGCAAGAAAATGGAAGAGATTGACAAAGAGATACTTGACACATTCAGGAAGGTGGAAGTCAACATACCCCTTCTTGATGCAATCAAGTAGATTCCAAGGTATGCAAAGTTCTTGAAGGATCTATGCACACACAAACGGAAGCTCAAGGGCAATGAGAGGATCAACATGGGAAGAAATGTCTCTGCTCTTATAGGTAAACCCGTCCCTCATATTCCTGAAAAGTGTAAGGATCCTGGAACTTTCTCTGTGCCTTGTATCATAGGTAATACTAAATTTGAGAATGCTTTGCTAGATTTAGGAGCATCTATTAATGTTATGCCTATGTCTGTTCTCAAGTCTCTTTCACTTGGACCCCTTCAACCTACGGGTGTGGTTATTCACTTGGCAAATAGATCTACTGCCTACCCCGCAGGTTTGATAGAGGATGTCCTGGTTCGGGTTGAAGAGCTTATCTTTCCTGCTGATTTTTATATTCTTGATATGGAAGAGGACACCTCTCGTAGTGCTGTCCCTATCATATTAGGGAGACCATTTTTGAAAACAGCCCGAACCAAGATAGATGTGCATGCAGGTACACTTTCCATGGAATTTGATGACAGTGTGGTTCGATTCAATATTTTTGATGCTATGAAACATTTTTCTGATGACCACTCTGTTTTTCATGTTGACTTGATTGATGATCTGATTGATGAGCATGTTCTAGACTTTTTGCATGATTATGATTTGCCATCTTTCACTAGCTCATTTACTTGTTCTGCATGTTCTGATTCCGAAATGTGCACTGCATGCATTGAAATTGACCAGTTTTTAAATTCTGCTACTGCATCTGTTGATTCATATGATATAGATTCAGATCATGCTAACCCCATTTCTGTTTTGCATGAGTCTAATTCACTTGTTCAGGTGCAGGCGGCAGAATCCAATTCTACTGCTCCTTTAGTTCCATCTGTGATGCAGGCACCTTTATTGGACCTGAAGCCCCTTCCTCCTCATCTCAAATATGCTTACTTGGAGGCTGAGCAGAAACTTCCAGTGATCATCTCTACCTCCCTTTCTGTTGATCAAGAGAAGAAGCTGCTGGATGTGATTAGAGCAAACAAAAGGGCAATAGGATGGACTTTGGCAGACATACCTGGTATTAGCCCCTCCATGTGCATGCATCGAATTTTATTGGAGGATGGGGCTAAACCAGTGAGACAACCCCAGAGACGGTTGAACCCCCAGATTCTTGATGTGGTGAAGAAAGAGGTCACCAAGCTGCTGCAAGCTGGCATTATCTACCCCATTTCAGACAGCACTTGGGTAAGCCCGGTTCAAGTAGTTCCCAAGAAGTCTGGGGTGACATTTGTCAAAAATGAGAAGGATGAGCTGATTCCCACTAGAGTGCAGAACAGTTGGAGAGTCTGCATTGATTATAGGAAGCTCAACCAGGCGACCCGCAAGGATCACTTTCCTCTTCCCTTCATTGATCAGATGTTGGAGCGCCTGGCAGGTAAATCTCACTATTGCTTCTTAGATGGTTTCTCTGGTTATTTCCAAATCTGTATTGCACCAGAGGACCAACATAAGACTACATTTACCTGTCCTTTTGGTACATTTGCTTATAGGAAGATGCCTTTTGGCCTATGCAATGCTCCTGGCACTTTTCAAAGATGTATGATGAGTATTTTTAATGACTTACTTGAGCATTGCATAGAGGTCTTCATGGATGATTTTAGTGTATATGGTTCCTCTTTTGATGCATGTCTTGATAGTTTGTCTAAGGTGCTTAATAGGTGCATTGAGACTAACCTTGTCTTGAATTTTGAAAAATGTCATTTTATGGTAGAACAAGGCATAGTCTTAGGGCACATTATTTCGCATAAGGGCATAGAGGTTGACCCTGCTAAGCTGCATGTAATATCACATTTGCCTTACCCCTCTTGCGTGCGAGAGGTGCGTTCTTTTCTTGGCCATGCAGGTTTCTATCGCAGGTTTATTCAGAACTTTAGCTCAATTTGCAGAAAGGAGTTCTTGGTTGGTCAAAAAGTGTTGCTCTACAACTCTAGGCTTGGACTCATGAGTGGAAAGCTCCGCTCTAAATGGATTGGACCGTTTGTCGTCACCCAGGTGTTTCCTTATGGCACTGTGGAGATCAAGAGTGAGTCCACAGACAAGAGCTTCAAAGTCAATGGCCACCGACTCAAGCCTTTCCTAACCTCTCCTACTTTGGATGATGCACCTGTGGAGGAAGCCTCATTGGTCGACCCCATTTTTGACCCACCATGATTTCGGGAGTCTTCTTTTCTCCTTCCTTACTCTTTTTATTGCACTTGTCTATATCTGTCTGATTCTGCTATTTGTGTTCCATTGAGGACAATGTGTGATTTAAGTGTGGGGGGGAGAGTAGTTTAGGTTGCATATTTTTGCTTTGATTTTTTAGGTTTTGCTAAGTTTTGGGCATTTTCTTGCATGTTTTTGCTTCATTTTAGTAGAGTCTTGGTATCTTGTGTCTGAATTCATGCATTTCTGTGTGTAAAGTTGCTTTTGATAATTAAGAGGTGGTAACAATGTGATAGAATTGTCCCTTTTGTGAGGATTTGAGCCTTAATTGTGGGTGGATTGCTATATATGCCACCTAATTTTTCTTTCATGTGTGATTGCACTCTGGATTACGTGCACTCTAGAACTTGACTTCACTCTTGTTGATACTTGATATTCCCATGCACATTTTGAAATGATTTAGGCATTGTTTTTTCTTGAATAAGCCACTAGCCATATGAGCCTACCTTGAATGAATTTATCCTTTGATAGCCCCTTTGAGCCTTTATATCCCTTTTCTTTGTTCTTTAGCTCATTACAAGCCTATGACTGAAAAACCATGATTGTCCTAACCTTAGGGAATGTTGGAGCTTTGGAATTGTTTTGGGAATGGGTATTAAGTAAGCGAGGGTGCTTTGTTCTTCATCTCTTGTGAGTTCTGGGTTTTGCCTCTATGGTCGGTGATGTAATTATGGCTTTATCTCATTATGCCATTTTTATTGTTTCTTCTTTTCTTTCGTTCATGAAGTTCTGCAATGTAATGCAATTCAAAAAAAAAAAAAGAAAAAAAAAGAAGAAGAAGAAGAAGAAAAAGAAAAAAAATGGAATAAAAGGTTGATTGAGGCATGGAGGTTTGGAATTAGAGGTTGTTGTTATGTTTACCATTTCATTCTGGGGTGGATTGTGCTTATTTTTTTTTACTTGTTCCCCATTGCTCCTCTATTCCCTGGGTTTTAGCTACATTTCCCATATTTTTATCCTACCTTGTCCTTGGCCCCATTACAACACTGAAAAGACCTTTTGATCTTAATGTGCATGTGTGTTGATTGTTGATGTTAGAGGCTTGTCAAGCCTATGGTTGTGTTTGTTTTTCATGATGTGCCTTGAGTGTAAACACTGATTAACCTTAAACACTTGAGTGTAAACACTATTGAGTGATCCTTGTGAGTTTCTATCATCTTTGTGACTACCCTCTTGATGTCATTGGTTTTCTTTGCATATTTGAAATAATTGGATGATGTTCATGGATGCCTTGCTTCTTTGGTCCTTATTTTCTTCATGTGCTCGATTTTGCCCATTTCTTTGCATTTCCTAGAATTCATTGTGAAGTATGTAATCTCTTAGGTTTGCATTCATTAGTTTTAGTAATCTTGTTACATGATTCACTTTGGTGCATATTGATTTTCTCAGTCCTAATTCTTAGTTTTGCCCAGGAGTGCAAAAGGATAAGTGTGGGGTATTTGATGAGCATTTTATTTCCCATTATTCCTTGCATTATTTTACTCCTATTATTGATACTTGTTGCCTATTTGACATTGTTTAGCTTGATTTAGTGATTTAGAGTTTATTGGACTAATATTCTGAATATTGTTTAATTTGGGATTATTTAGCCTAATTAATTCTATTTCTATTTTCAGGTCATATTTGGCACAAGGGCTTTTTGGACATTTTGGGAGTGAAGATTTAATTTTGGGAGTGAAGATTTAATTTTGGAAGAGAAGATATATGATGAAGTGAAGATTGTAATCTATCTTTAGGATTAGTTGAGATTTAGTTATATCTTTTAAGATTTAGATTTTATCTATAAGATATTTTTTAGATTTAATTTAGAGATAAGCTTTCCTTAGGATTTGGGCCCATGATTTAGGCCCGTTTTGTGATTTAAAAAGCCAAATTCGTTTAAACCCTTGGGAGACCTTCCATTCACGTTTTTTACATTCTCTCTCATAGAGAAGGCTTAGTTTTGCTCTCCAAGCTTGTGGAGGCTGCTAGGGTTTCTCTCTCTTCCCTTTTCTACACGTTTTTGGTATTTTTCTTCATGGAAGGCTAAACTCTTAGGTTAAATCCCTTTGGTAATATATCACATACTCTTGAGGTTTTATTCTTAATCCTATTTCGTTTTTATTCACTGTTTTCATGCTTATTGATATGTTACGGTTCGCTTAGTTCCATTCTATAGAGATAATCCATGTGTATGAATGCTTAATTTATGCAAACTCGTAAAAACTCCATGCTTTGGCTTTTAATGCTTAATTAGAGGTTTGGGTTTTGGGGTGAGAATTGAATTTTCGCTTAGTATTTAATTCTCACGAGTTGGACAGTGAAGAGGAAAGAAATTGATCTTTTGTGACCGATGATAGAGTTGTGAACGTGAGTCAAAGGGGTTTATCCGCTTTTCCTTATCTGTTTCTTCGTTTTGATTTAATTCTGTTTTGATTTCAATTATTCAATATTCAATATAAAAAAACCCCCCTGTTTTCTATGCATACTATGTGTTCGACCTTTTGCTTGATAAGATATTCCTTGGGAGACGACCTAGGAGTCACTTCCTAGTACTATACTTAAACTGTTTTTTATTTGTATCGGGTACGGCCTCGATCAGTTTCCCCTTGGGGTGCACCGGTATTGTTTGTTAAGAAGAAAGATGGAAGCATGAGAATGTGTGTGGATTATCGGCAATTAAATAAAGTCACAGTTAAGAATAAGTATCCATTGCCGAGAATCGACGATTTAATGGATCAAGTTCGAGGAGCTGCAATCTTCTCTAAAATCGATCTGAGGTCGGGGTACCATCAGATTCGAGTTCGAGAAGAGGATATTCCAAAGACGGCATTCCGATCTCGATATGGTCATTACGAGTATGTAGTGATGCCGTTTGGATTAACCAATGCCCCTGCAGTATTTATGAATTATATGAATAGAGTCTTCCGACCTTTTCTTGATTCTTTTGTAGTGGTATTCATTGATGATATACTAATCTACTCGAAGAATCCAAAAGAGTATGCAGTTCACCTTCAATTGGTGTTAGAAGTGTTGAAGGAAAAGCAGTTATATGCAAAATTCTCGAAGTGTGAATTTTGGTTGGAGAAGATTAATTTCTTAGGGCATGTGATTTCGAAAGACGGAATAGCAGTGGATCCAGCGAAAGTTGATGCTGTGTTGAAATGGGAAAGACCCCAGTTAGTTACAGAAGTGCGTAGTTTCTTGGGATTAGCTGGATACTATAGAAGATTTATTAAAGGATTTTCAAAGATTGCTCTTCCTATGACGCGTCTGACTCGTAAAGAGAAACCTTTCGTTTGGGACGAGAAGTGTGAGGATAGTTTTCAGACTTTGAAGGAAAGGTTAACATCATCTCCTGTATTAATATTGCCTGATCCGCATAAAAGTTTTGAGGTATTTTGCGATGCGTCAAAACAAGGATTAGGATGTGTATTGATGCAGGAAGGTAAAGTTGTTGCTTACGCGTCAAGACAGTTGAAGACCCATGAAGAAAATTATCCTACTCATGACTTGGAATTGGCAGCAATAGTGTTTGCATTGAAGATTTGGAGACACTATCTTTATGGAACCACATTCCAAGTGTTTAGTGATCACAAGAGTTTGAAATATCTCTTTGATCAGAAGGAGCTTAACATGAGGCAACGTCGTTGGATGAAATTTTTAAAGGATTATGATTTTGAGCTTCAGTACCATCCCGGAAAAGCCAATGTGGTATCGGATGCGTTAAGCCGAAAGACCTTTCATGTGAGTGCTATGATGATTAAGGAGTTAGCACTAATCGAAGAATTCAGAGATCTGAGTTTAGTAATGCAACTAGAAGAAGACAGCATTAAGTTGGGAATGTTGCAGATTACTAATGAGTTTTTAACTCAAATATGTGAAATGCAACAAAGGGATGTAGATCTCCAAGAAAAGAAGAAGTTATCAGCCGAAGGAAAAGAACCTGACTTTCAAGTTGGATCAGATGGAATCCTTCGATTCAAAGGACGAATTTGCATTCCAAATGACCATCAGCTGAGGAGAATGATCTTAGAGGAGGCACATAAAAGCAAGCTGAGTATCCATCCAGGATCAACCAAGATGTATCAAGATTTGAAGAAGATATTTTGGTGGTCAGGATTAAAGAAAGATGTAGCTTCTTATGTCACATCTTGTCTGATTTGTCAAAAGGCAAAGATCGAGCATAAGAAACCTGGTGGAGAATTAAAATCTTTGGAGATTCCCCTATGGAAATGGGATAGCATCTCTATGGATTTTGTATCTGGATTGCCTAGAACTTCGTTGGGTCATGAGGCTATTTGGGTAGTCGTAGATAGATTATCCAAATCGGCTCATTTTATACCAATGAACATGCATTATTCCTTAGAGAAGTTAACCCAACTCTATATAAAGGAGATTGTCCGTTTGCATGGTATACCTTCCAACATTGTCTCTGATCGAGATCCAAGGTTTACTTCAAGATTCTGGCAAAGTTTGCATCAGGCTTTGGGAACGAAGCTGACCATGAGTTCTGCATACCATCCGCAAACAGATGGGCAGTCAGAAAGGACTATTCAGACATTAGAAGATCTCCTAAGAGCTTGTGTTCTGGAATATCAAGAAAACTGGGAACAGTTGTTGCCGTTAGTGGAATTCACTTACAACAACAGCTATCATGCAAGTATTGGTATGGCACCATTTGAAGTGTTATATGGTAGAAAATGTCAAACCCCACTGTGCTGGTTCCAAGTGGGGGAGAATTCGTTTATCGGTCCCGATATTGTGCTAGAGACCACCGAGAAGATCAAGATGATTCAAGATAAGATGAAGACAGCTCAGAGTCGCCAGAAAAGCTATGCTGATCGGAGAAGAAATTCTTTGGAATTTAGCGAAGGTGATCATGTATTTCTGAGAGTAGTACAAACAAAAGGAATTGGTCGTGCCCTTAAGCCGAAGAAGCTATCGCCAAAATTTGTTGGGCCATATCAAATCCTGAAGAGAGTAGGTCCAGTCGCCTACCAGATTGCCTTACCCCCTTCTCTTGCAAACCTCCATGATGTTTTTCATGTCTCTCAACTTCGGAAGTATGTGCATGATCCTGAAGCTGTAATTCAGATTCAACCGGATATTTTGCCAATCAAGGAGAATCTCACGCTCGAAGCTGGTCCAGAGCGAATCGAAGATCGAAGAATGAAGCAGCTTAGAGGGAAAGAGATTCCATTAGTTAGAGTTTTATGGAATCGAGGCGATGTGTCTGAATCAACCTGGGAATTAGAAGAACGTATGCGTAAGGAGTATCCTGAGTTATTTCAGTAAGTTGAATTTCGGGGACGAAATTCCTTTAAGTGGGGGAGAAGTGTAACACCCCAAAAATTAATCCCCGATTAGAAATTATAATTATATGTAATTACGTTAATTATTATAAAAAAAATTATAATGTGATTATAATATAATTATGATGATTAGAATATAATTATGTTTTAAAAATAAATTAAGGAATAAATAAAGGAAATTATTGTATTAAGGTCAATATTTCTTTTTGTGGAAATAAAAGAAGTATTTAATAAGTATTTGATAAGAGAAAAGAAAATAGAATAAAATATAATATTTTGTGATTTTTGTGTCTCACTAACCGGTTAGTGAGATGAGTAACCGGTTAGTGCTCTCAGACACCTAGAACTGAGATTGTTCTGGACACAAATTGAAAAAGGGGAACACGTTTTTGGCCTTCCAACCAGCCACCTTAGCCTGAAAACGCGTCAATCTCTGCTGGGAATGAGTGGTGGCGAAATTGGTGACTTAAACCAAATCAAAACCACACAATCCACTCTTAACATTTCATAAAACTAAGTTCAGATTTCATTTTTCTGTTGTGGCTGTCTTTGAGTTCGTTCTCTTCCTCTGAAGCACCAACACACATAAACCTTATATCAAAACGAAGCTCTCTGAACCTTCTTGAATTAGAAATAAACCCCACTTGATTTGATAAACCGTAGAGAAAGTTATAAGCTCTGCAATTTGACTCTGTGTTGCTGGAAAAACAGAGCACGAATCTGTTCTTGGATCTCTCTTTCTTGATTTCGTTTGGTAAGCTCCAGTTACCTTTGAGTCTCGAATTTGTTTCAATCTCAAGTTCATGTATCCTAGTTTGAATTCCAATCCTTATTCACGAATTTATTTAGCTTTTTCTTGTTGAAAATCTCTGATCAATACCCCCTGTTGAAACTGAAAACAGAGTTGCAGCTGAGGTGGGTTTTGCCTCAAAATCGTGTTGAACCTTTTCCTTTGCTTTCCAATCAGTCTCAAAAGCTTCAATAGGTAAGGGAGAAGATATTCATTTGCTAGAATGATTATTAAATGGCTTGGAATGTAAAAGAGCTTTACAAGCTCAAGGGCCATAGGTTTTGAATTGGGACTTTGGCTTGGAGGCCAAAATAGGACATAAAACTCATTCAAGCATGTCATATTAACTGAATACGAGCTAAAGGAACTATAAATTTGACTTGAGAAGCTCTGAAATTGATTTTGACATATTAAGTGCTAAATATGTGGTTTTATGCATACTTGAGGAATTATATATGAATCTCATGAAATTGATGTGTATAATTGATTTGAACATGTTTAAATATGTCCATATATGTTCTGTGAATGATTGATAAGGATTGAAAATGAAAGGTTTCTGAATTGGTGTTAAAAAGTGACATTTCTGCAATGATGCTGCAGTGACTAACCGGTTACTGAAACTACTAACCGGTTAGTTACTGTAAAAATTGGAAAAGAGGGAAATTTGAATGTGAATAACCGGTTACACAACTTCCTAACCGGTTAGACACTGTTCAGAACCTGAAAAATGTATTTTTTTCTTTAATCCAATATTTCCCTAATATTTTTAATTAATTCTTTTAAAATAAAAACTATTTTTTTTATTATTTAAAAGAATGTTTGGATGTCAATTCCTTTTTAACATCAATTCAATGCCAATTAAATAATTTGAATTCAATCCTAATAACTTGGTTGTGATTGAAATCATGCATGGTGTTAAGGAGTTAAGATAAGATAATAGGAAAAGACACATTCGATTTAATTAAATCGGTATGAGAATACGCGGAGATTAGGTTTATGACGGTGATACGTCAAATAACCGTGGGAATTAATTATAGGTAAAATAGTCCTATGATGAGTGGGTTCTGCAGACTCGACTCGGGATAATTTTACAATGACTATAATTTTATTCTATCGATCTCTCGGAGTATTTCGTGATTGTGGAGGACGGTCTTTAGTATAATTTACACATGGGTTGTAATTGTACACTTGGTGGAAAGACGTTTACTCCCAATTGCTTTTCCTATTTAGTATGAATCGTTGGTACGTTGTCGTCAAACGTACGTGGAGCGTTGGAACGTTTTCGTTAAAACGTAAATTGGATCGTTTGAACGTTTCCGATAAAACGTAAATTGAATCGTTGAGGACGTTATCGATAAACGTGAAATTTTCCAAGTGCATGATATTCGTAGAATATCACAGAGGAGATTGCATTGAACATTGCATCGCATTGCATTGCACATGCATTAGAAACATACATTATTGCTTGATATTTATTGTTTATTAATTGTCGATGGATTATTTGAGTTTGCTTACTTGCTTATGTGATCCTAATTGCTACTTGACTAATTGTGTTTGTTTATTCCTAGTTCATTTAATTATTCATTTGTACGTGAATGACACTGTCTTACTCCCTTTGCCCTAATTGTTTGTAGGTCATGGCTCAGAACCCCATATGCATCGAGATGAGGTTTCTCCCTGAGGGAGATTGGCACCGGAGGGGACATAGTGTAGTCCTTGAGGGAGTGGTGGAAGTTACTATCCGCCGTCTCAATCCTCTCCCGCATATGCGTCCCCTCGGGACCAGAATTCCTGTGATCTTTATCATTCATCTTTTCCCTGATTAAGATGAATGTTATGCGACTTCCTATCATATTATAGAGTTTTGTGGACTGCTCTGGGTTACACCTTATCATATATATATATATATATATATATATATATATGTGTGTATATGTGCACTGACTGAGTTTAGTAACTCAGAGTTATGATACAGTACCTTTTGACTGAAACAATGTGAAATGATGTAAATTAAATCAAACTTCTTATGTGAAATATAAATGACGCAGTTTCATGAAAGTATTTGATTTAAATTATTTCCAATTTTTATGTACCATCATAAGAACATTAATATCATTTCTTTAAAATACATTAATAATATGCATTTAGCATAACATAATTCCCGTGACGACTCCGGTCATTACAGATATGAGTCATTTAAGTTGGGGAGTAGATGGAGACGTGAGGTTTTGAGGAGTAGTTTGTTTAGGCTTGAATTGATGAGAAGAGTGTAATCTTGAAGTGTAGTAGTGTCTTGACCCCAAACGGCCGTAACCATGTTGTTTCTGAATCCTATTTTGGTGCCTTTGAACCCATCAGTCCTTGTTGTCAATGAAACCGTGTTGTTTTTACCCCGCCATCTTTGTTATTGAAAGCCCTTCGAGGGATTACTTTTGCAAGTAAACCATTTGAATTGCTCTTAAGAACGATGAATCGACGGCGTAAATTCGAAGATTGCGACGATTGCGATAGTTAAAGAGGAAAAGAAATTCATCAAGAAAGTTACGCGTCCACCGACTAGCCAGATTCTACACGACATTTCTCGAGGACGAGAAATCTTCAAGTTGGGGAGAATGTAACACCCCGCATTTTTCCCACACGTGCGTAAACGATTTTCGACAGAATAAACTTTAAGATTCTAATTTATAAAAGATTTCCAGAAAAGTATTTATGAGAGAAAGGAATAAAGTACTGGTTTTCAAGGAATTTTATAAAACAAAATGTTTTTATAAAAGAAGAATGAGTGGTTTTGTTGAGTTGTGATTTTATCAAAAGTTGACTTTTTATTTGAAATAAAGTTTTTGAACTGTTAACTTGAGAAATTCGTAACTTTTTAACAGTAACTCGGGTTTTCATGAATTTTATATCAAAACGATCGTCTTGAAAAGTAGATTTTAAAAATGTAACTTTCAGATTTTTCTGGGTTGTTTTATAAAAATTTGTTTCCAGAATTACAAAATACGAGTTTTAGAAATTGTGTTTTGAAGAAAGTGATTTTATTGATTTGGCTTGAAATTTTTATGTGATGAATGCTTGGTTTGATGTGTGTGTACTGTGTGATGCATGAAATTAATTAGGTGAATGTGAATTTTTGAATTAATTGCTTTATTGTGTGAATAGGTAATTATGAGTAAATATAGTTAGAAAATAAAAATGTGAAGCGTGTCTGTGTGTACTACGGTGTGGGTATGTATGTGTGTGTATATGTGACACGTGTAGGTGTGTGTGTATGTATGTTAGGAGTAGAATTTCCTAGAAGTTTAATGAGTAAGTCAAGCCATAACCAAGAAGGAACTTAGTCATGACCAAACCAAACTAGAATCAAGAACCAAACTAAACTACGTTAGAAACCCTAACTAGTTTTAAACCTAGAATGACGCCTAAAAAGCCTAACCTATTTAACCTTGTCCCCTTGACTTTGATGACCTCTATCCATGCATATTTTTGTAAGGACAAAATCGTCCCTCCTAGTGTGAATGACAAAACCAAAACTTAAGGGCAAAAGAGGGAATGGTTTGTGGCCTATATATGTGTGTGGCCATAGTTCATTTTCCTTTCACCCATTCTCATTTCTTCCACCAACACTAAACACTACACTAAGAGACTCATCAACCTCTTAGAGAAAGAAAAAAAAAGAAATAGAGAGAAAGAGAGAAGGTTGGCCGTGAGGTTGTAGAAGAAGGAAGAAGAAGATCCAAGCCAAACCTAGGAGTGGTCTTTGTAGATCAAGAGCATTAGAAGACTAGAGATCAACCCCTTTCTCATGGTAGGATTTGAAGATCAAGATGAAGGATTGTAATAGTTTAGATTTTTCTTTTGGTTTTGTAGATCTATATTCTTTTTCTTCTTGCATGTTCATTTTTATGACTTAAAAGATCATCTTATGTGTTGATCTTCTTTAATCATGGACTTTAAGGACTTAAACCTAATTTGTAATATGTTAGACTTTATGCTTTATGTTTCGGTTCATAGTGTTCTTGATGGATCTAATAATTTTTGTCAAAAGCCAGATATTAAATCTATGCCATGGTTTGCTATGGGAAAACCTCATTTTAAAATGGTTTTAGATTCGGAAGGGGGTTAGAGGCAAGGGAAAGACAGAGAGTATTGGAAAAGCAACAACGCCGAGGCATTCCACTCAACTTCACTAAATCTTCAAAGATCTAAAGAAAACTAAGCTTTTTGTGAAACCTAAAACAAATCTCTTTGCATGTCTACTTTTCTTTCTCTAAACCGTGATTTATGTATGTTTGTGTAATGATTTGGTGAATAAATTCATGGTCTAAGTTTATTTATTAATAAAGTGGAATTTTGGTTTTTAGATCTTGATCTATGTGTGTGTTTACGATTATGTGACAAGAAAATCTATGATCTAAGCTTGTTGATTTATAAGGTGAAGATCTTTGTCTTTACATGTTAAATCTTTTTTTTCTAAACCATGATCTATGCATATTCCTATAATTATTTGTTGAATAAATTTATAATCTAAACTTGATTTGTGGAAAGCTCAAAGTTTCTAGTCATGCATATGGTTTGTTGATGATCCTTATTTGTTTTAAGTGGTGCATGTAGTTATTTTGCTTGATAAATGAAAGTGTTTAGATCCTTGATTTGCATGTTATTTTTCAAAAGTAAAATTGTGTTTTCTTTTATGTGTATGTCTCGGTTTTAAGAAAAGAATTAAGATTTAAAATGATTTTCAAGTTTAAACATGTTTTGATTTAATGTTTGATTATGTGCATGTTTTATTTTTTTTAGAGGCCATTCGGCTATGTTTAATAATAATAGGATCCATGCTTTTTATTTTATAAAAAGTTGATGCATGTTGGTTTTAAGAATAGATCTAATGATTCCTAAAGCATGCATGTTATTTTCATGAAAATAAAACTAAACCTTTATTTTTGGTTTGAAAAAGAATTATGAACTTGAATTTATTTTATGTGTACTAAAAAGTGTTTGAGAAAGATTTTGTTATAATAAATGTTATTGCATGATGTTTTAAAAAAATGAGCTTTAAATAATAATATGATTTGATTTGATGTGTGTTGAAAAATGAAAACATTGTCTTTTGCATGTTGACTTTAAGCCATCCTAGGTATTAGGTGGGAGACTATGTTGTCCCTCATATAGGTTGCATACATCATGAGGTTAAAAGATTTCAAAAAGTGCATACATGAATTAATTAATTTTAAAAGAAAATGTGTGAAAATTGTTGTGTTGATTTTGTTTTGAAAATGAAATTAAAAATTTTCTAATTTTTCCATGGCATGCTCACAGTTTTCATTATAAAATAAAGAAAATAATTTCATGCTCTTATGTCTTTGATTGTGCACTAAATTCTTGCAAAATTTTACATGAATAATTCGGTCCAAACATGTGCATGTAGTTGGAGGATTGTTTTCATGAAATAACTTTTGAAAATAATTATGTTAGGTACATGCTACTAGGTGTTTTCATGAAAGTGATGTTTGCTTGCTCTTATCTTTTAACTTTAGAAAATAAATAAATTGATTTGATTATGTGAAAAGATTTTTAGTTTTAAAATTTATTTGTGATTAGAAAATAATGACTATGTGTATGATTCGGTTTGTTGGATTAATTAAAAGGATTAAGTTAAATTATTTTTCAAAGAGTAATTTAATTAATTTAGTTAAGATTATAATTTAATTGATGATAATGTGACTTCCTGTGTATATGTTTGTGAATGATCTAAATGCTTTGGAATATGATTGTTCCTTGAGCTGCTTGAATGTACTGGAATTGTATTGAATGCTGTTTGTGAGTTTGTTTGTGAAAAATGTTTTATTTAAAAAGTAAGGCTTAAACAATTTAAGTTAATTGGAAATTTTTAAATGGCATTATCTGATCAGTGTTTGTCTATGTGGTGGAGTTTAGAAATTTCATGAATCAATTTTATGTGGTTTTGGAATTCTATTTTCTTGAATTTTTGAACTCTGTTTTAAAGCTTAAGAACAATGGTATTAACTGGAATTTTTTTAAGTTAAGAGAAAAGAATTTGATTTTAATGAAGAGATTATTTTGGAAGTTGTTTTAAAAGAGTTTCTTGAAAACCTTTTTGTTTGGAGATTGATTTGGATTTTAAAACCCTTTGGATATTGGCAATGTGCTTTTAAAAAAAATTTCAATGTGTTTTAAAACGGAAATTAAGAATTTACGTAAATCGTTTCTAACGCACGGGGAAAAATGTCTAGTTCGGGTGTCGGACGCAAAGGAAACGTGGCAAGGTTAGTGACTGGAAATCTTGGGAAGTCTTTGGATGTGTCGTCATCCAGGTGAGTGAGAGTGTTGTGATCCCGTAACGTTGTTGCTCACAATCCGAATAGAAGGATTGTGAGAGTCCTGCGAATTAGGTGATACAAATATGTGTGTTAGATGTTCTGTTTGCATTCTAAATGTTTACTTGCTATGCATCATTAGATGTTTACTTGTTGTGCATACTTTATTTGGTTTAGATATTGTTTAATTTTGTCTGGATAGCGAAATGATGATAATGGAATTGTGAAAGTAATAAGGTGAGACCGAAAAGAGAAAAGGGAAATAAACAAGAATGTATGAGAAATAATTGAGAAAGAGATAAGTGATGAGTTGAGAATGATGAGAAAGTATGAGAATGATTGAGAAAGAGATGAGACGCGATGCGAATGAAATTGTAAAAGATATACAGAATTGAGATTGGAAAGAGAAGTGATTGTGAAAGTGAGATGTGGTTTGAATGAAGATGTGATTCCTCGTTCACTTTTTTGGAAAGAAGCTTAGTGTTGAGTTGAGCTTGCTCCTCCATTAACACTCATCCAAAAATGTGATTGTTTTTGAAAAAGGTTTTGGAAAAGATATTTTTTTTTTGAAAAAGCTTTTGTGAAAATGGTATTTTTGTGAAAGTTTTTGGAAACATTATTTTTGAAAAGGTTTTGTGAAAGGATTTATGAAATGAGGTTTCTGAAAATATTTTGTGAAGTAAATTTTTTGTGAAATCATGTTTTCGAAAAGATATTTTGAGAAAGACGTGGAAAAGATGCTGATGATGTTGATGAGAAATATGTTGAGAATGAGTTGATGTGAATTGTGATGATGATATGAAAGTGATTTGAGGCCAAGGGCCATTGAGATTTAGGGGGACGGATTGCGATTAGTGGTCGGGCTTCGTTGAAGGGATGCACCAAGGACGAGCCGACTGTTAGGATTAAGCCGCTAATTAAAACGTAAAACTTTAAAAAGACTTTAAAAGATATTTACAAACGCGGTGAGGTACGAGTGTCGTATCGAATTAGTGGAGATGAAGGAACCATAGGTATCTGCGGATACTTAGGAGGAGATTGCATGAGGGGAGGACGATGACGGTGAAACGTCAAGAAGTCTAGAGTACTTTCTAGGCAGAACAATTCCACAAGTGGCGCACTAACGTGGTGGGGACTGGGTCTAATGCCGTGGCACGTTCTGCACCGGAACTAGAATTGTACTGTCGCCCCCTTGATTGCAAATCGAGAACAGTGAGAGGGACTGGAACGGGGCATTTGTGATTGCCGCTGAGAGCGTGCCTTGATTATATGATATGAATTGAATTGATTTGAGGCTGAGTCCTCCTGGTCTGGGACCATTTGTTTGTGTGACAGCTGTCGTGCCCGCGTGGTAAAGGTCCTGTACTCCTGTTTGCTTCCGACTAGGTTGGGTGGTTGACCGAGGAGATGTAGACGTGTGTGAGCTCAATGATGTTTCCCCCTCATCATTGACGCTAATCGAAACAATAAAACTTAAAAGACAAAGATGTTTCAAAGAAAAGTATATCAAAGCATTAAGCATCGAATAAGATTTATAAGATGAGAGAATTCTTGGAATAAGTAATGAGTGTGGAAATTATGAGGAAAGAAGGATTGAGAAAAGATGTGAAAGTTTATGAGAGAGATTTTGGGAATGTGACGATAAGAACTTGAGAAAAGCATTGTGCTTATGATGATGATGGTGATGATTTTATTACTGCTATGATTCTTATCTGCTATATGTATAATATGTTACGTGCATTTGTTGATGATTATGTGAGTGCATCATGATGAGTATCTAGGTTATACTGTTTTAGTTATATTACCGGTCTGTCTTTATATTCAATCTACTCTGAGATCGCAAGGTCAGCCCGTTAGTGTTCGGAACACTGACTCTCTCCTACCATGTTGTCGTATCGGCAATTGCTGATATTGCAACTGGTAGATGGCGTAGCGGAAGCGTGGCGGACTTCATCAACCAAAGTCCGGAGTTAGATGACAAGTAATAGGAAGCATGACTAGAAGCTAGGAATTCCCCTGGCGGATTGTACTCCATTGTAAGTTCTTAGTTACCTTAGCTCTACCATACTGTACCCCGGTAAATGTTTTATTCAATATTGATGTTTTGAAACAAGTACATGGGCATTATCTTTAGAATGATGTTTTCGAAAACGGGTTTCAAAGTGCGGTGTCTTGTGACATATCGGTTTGGAACTTGAAAGAGTTTATGTAATGTGAGAACTCGAGTTTTAATTGTAACTATGTTTTAAAAGTCTAAGTGTTCTCACGTTCACATAACACTTGTTTTAAAAAAAAATGGCCCTAATTTTCACTACTTTGAGTTTAAGTTTCAAGTTGCCGAATCGGGGTGTTACAGAATGGTATCAGAGCAATGGTTAATCTAAGTAACCTTATACATGGACTTACATACCCTGCTGTGTGTCTCTGTGTGTGCATTAGTGTTAAGATAGTGATAGATGAGAATAGGAATGCTAAGGGTGCGCGGATGTTCTCCTGGAAGAGCGTCAACTTTGTCTACAACGGGAACGAGGAGCAGAGATCAGTGTCGTTATGGGATGTTGATGCGTGATTCGGAATCTTCTTTCGTTGAATCCTCCTTTGATATGAACCCCTTTTGTTTGAGATAACCCCTGAACTCTTGATATGAGACTTTGTTATGTGACTAGAACCCTTCTTTTCTTGTCGAAGCTTTCCTTGTGTAAACCCTATGCATCGCCAGATCGCTTTGGCATGGCGTTTGAAAGAACCTTTTTCTCAAAATCTTAACCCCTGAGTTTTTGACAAAGCCTTGATTGTTGCTGAACCCAAAGCTTCTTTTGATCTTTGATCAGACAAATATCTGTTCCTAAAATTTTTGGTGAAAATATTTGGACCCTAACACCCTATCTCGGTCAAGCAGATAGTTCTAGAATAGAGAGTTAGTGTGAAGTGGTGATAGTATGGATGAAGGAAGTAGGAGTCTTAGATGAATGGTAAGTTGTGTAAAGTGGTTAGATCTAAGAGTTTTGATGCCCGTAATGGTTTAGATGGTGGTAAGATGAGGAAGAAATTAAGGTGATATTTAGAACTTAGAGTCATAAGTGTCTTGATCTGAGTCGTAAAATGGTTAAATAGAGGTGAATAAGTGATGATATGGTAGAGTCGAAGTTATACGATGGTGAAATTTGTGGTAAGAAATCATTAAGTGTTGACCCAAGGTTAGGTAAAAAGCTAGGATTTGATTTGGTAATGGATAAAAGGTCTTTGAATTGAGGAATTCTGATGGTTTAGAATGTAAGAAAATTATGGGAAGTGGAAAAAGGTTCAGAGTGTTTAAGTTAAACGATCCAGTGTTAGAGGTAAAGAGCGAGATAGTACATGCCTCTTGAGGATTAGTGGTTGTTGGAGTAAAGGAAGGATTTAATAGTAGCCATAGAAGTCTGATAAGGGCAATTTTTTGGTGAGATATAATGCAATAAGAGGATAGATTGGAGCTAAGTGATGGGAAATTCTGTGGAATTGATTAAAAAAAAAAGGTGGTGAAGGATATGAGTATTTAGAGGTTAAGCTGTGATAATAAAGATGGTTTAGAGGGATATGAGTCATTTAAGTTGGGGAGTAGATGGAGACGTGAGGTTTTGAGGAGTAGTTTGTTTAGGCTTGAATTGATGAGAAGAGTGTAATCTTGAAGTGTAGTAGTGTCTTGACCCCAAACGGCCGTAACCATGTTGTTTCTGAATCCTATTTTGGTGCCTTTGAACCCATCAGTCCTTGTTTTCAATGAAACCATGTTGTTTTTACCTCGCCATCTTTGTTATTGAAAGCCCTTCGAGGGATTACTTTTGCAAGTAAACCATTTGAATTGCTATTAAGAACGATGAATCGACGGCGTAAATTCGAAGATTGCGACGATTGCGATAGTTAAAGAGGAAAAGAAATTCATCAAGAAAGTTACGCGTCCACCGACTAGCCAGATTCTACACGACATTTCTCGAGGACGAGAAATCTTCAAGTTGGGGAGAATGTAACACCCCGCATTTTTCCCACACGTGCGTAAACGATTTTCGACAGAATAAACTTTAAGATTCTAATTTATAAGAGATTTCCAGAAAAGTATTTATGAGAGAAAGGAATAAAGTACTGGTTTTCAAGGAATTTTATAAAACAAAATGTTTTTATAAAAGAAGAATGAGTGGTTTTGTTGAGTTGTGATTTTATCAAAAGTTGACTTTTTATTTGAAATAAAGTTTTTGAACTGTTAACTTGAGATATTCGTAACTTTTTAACAGTAACTCGGATTTTCATGAATTTTATATCAAAACGATCGTCTTGAAAATTAGATTTTAAAAATGTAACTTTCAGATTTTTCTGGGTTGTTTTATAAAAATTTGTTTCCAGAATTACAAAATACGAGTTTTAGAAATTGTGTTTTGAAGAAAGTGATTTTATTGATTTGGCTTGAAATTTTTATGTGATGAATGCTTGGTTTGATGTGTGTGTACTGTGTGATGCATGAAATTAATTAGGTGAATGTGAATTTTTGAATTAATTGCTTTATTGTGTGAATAGGTAATTATGAGTAAATATAGTTAGAAAATAAAAATGTGAAGCGTGTATGTGTGTACTACGGTGTGGGTATGTATGTGTGTGTATATGTGATACGTGTAGGTGTGTGTGTATGTATGTTAGGAGTAGAATTTCCTAGAAGTTTAATGAGTAAGTCAAGCCATAACCAAGAAGGAACTTAGTCATGACCAAACCAAACTAGAATCAAGAACCAAACTAAACTAAGTTAGAAACCCTAACTAGTTTTAAACCTAGAATGACCCCTAAAAAGCCTAACCTATTTAACCTTGTCCCCTTGACTTTGATGACCTCTATCCATGCATATTTTTGTAAGGACAAAATCGTCCCTCCTAGTGTGAATGACCAAAACCAAAACTTAAGGGCAAAAGAGGGAATGGTTTGTGGCCTATATATGTGTGTGGCCATAGTTCATTTTCCTTTCACCCATTCTCATTTCTTCCACCAACACTAAACACTACTCTAAGAGACTCATCAACCTCTTAGAGAAAGAAAAAAAAAAGAAATAGAGAGAAAGAGAGAAAGAAGGTTGGCCGTGAGGTTGTAGAAGAAGGAAGAAGATGATCCAAGCCAAACCTAGGAGTGGTCTTTGTAGATCAAGAGCATTAGAAGACTAGAGATCAACCCCTTTGTCATGGTAGGATTTGAAGATCAAGATGAAGGATTGTAATAGTTTAGATTTTTCTTTTGGTTTTGTAGATCTATATTCTTTTTCTTCTTGCATGTTCATTTTTATGACTTAAAAGATCATCTTATGTGTTGATCTTCTTTAATCATGGACTTTAAGGACTTAAACCTAATTTGTAATATGTTAGACTTTATGCTTTATGTTTCGGTTCATAGTGTTCTTGATGGATCTAATAATTTTCTTGACTAAATCTTCAAAGATCTAAAGAAAACTAAGCTTTTTGTGAAACCTAAAACAAATCTCTTTGCATGTCTACTTTTCTTTCTATAAACCGTGATTTATGTATGTTTGTGTAATGATTTGGTGAATAAATTCATGGTCTAAGTTTATTTATTAATAAAGTGGAATTTTGGTTTTTAGATCTTGATCTATGTGTGTGTTTACGATTATGTGACAAGAAAATCTATGATCTAAGCTTGTTGATTTATAAGGTGAAGATCTTTGTCTTTACATGTTAAATCTTTTTTTCTAAACCATGATCTATGCATATTCCTATAATTATTTGTTGAATAAATTTATAATCTAAACTTGATTTGTGGAAAGCTCAAAGTTTCTAGTCTTGCATGTGGTTTGTTGATGATCCTTATTTGTTTTAAGTGGTGCATGTAGTTATTTTGCTTGATAAATGAAAGTGTTTAGATCCTTGATTTGCATGTTATTTTTCAAAAGTAAAATTGTGTTTTCTTTTATGTGTATGTCTCGGTTTTAAGAAAAGAATTAAGATTTAAAATGATTTTCAAGTTTAAACATGTTTTGATTTAATATTTGATTATGTGCATGTTTTATTTTTTTTAGAGGCCATTCGGCTATGTTTAATAATAATAGGATCCATGCTTTTTATTTTATAAAAAGTTGATGCATGTTGGTTTTAAGAATAGATCTAATGATTCCTAAAGCATGCATGTTATTTTCATGAAAATAAAAATAAACCTTTATTTTTGGTTTGAAAAAGAATTATGAACTTGAATTTATTTTATGTGTACTAAAAAGTGTTTGAGAAAGATTTTGTTATAATAAATGTTATTGCATGATGTTTTAAAAAAAAATGAGCTTTAAATAATAATATGATTTGATTTGATGTGTGTTGAAAAATGAAAATATTGTCTTTTGCATGTTGACTTTAAGCCATCCTAGGTATTAGGTGGGAGACTATGTTGTCCCTCATATAGGTTGCATACATCATGAGGTTAAAAGATTTCAAAAAGTGCATACATGAATTAATTAATTTTAAAAGAAAATGTGTGAAAATTGTTATGTTGATTTTGTTTTGAAAATGAAATTAAAAATTTGCTAATTTTTCCATGGCATGCTCACGGTTTTCATTATAAAATAAAGAAAATAATTTCATGCTCTTATGTCTTTGATTGTGCACTAAATTCTTGCAAAATTTTACATGAATAATTCGGTCCAAACATGTGCATGTAGTTGGAGGATTGTTTTCATGAAATAACTTTTGAAAATAATTATGTTCTAGGTACATGCTACTAGGTGTTTTCATGAAAGTGATGTTTGCTTGCTCTTATCTTTTAACTTTAGAAAATAAATAAATTGATTTGATTATGTGAAAAGATTTTTAGTTTTAAAATTTATTTGTGATTAGAAAATAATGACTATGTGTATGATTCGGTTTGTTGGATTAATTAAAAGGATTAAGTTAAATTATTTTCCAAAGAGTAATTTAATTAATTTAGTTAAGATTATAATTTAATTGATGATAACGTGACTTCCTGTGTATATGTTTGTGAATGATCTGAATGCTTTGGAATATGATTGTTCCTTGAGCTGCTTGAATGTACTGGAATTGTATTGAATGTTGTTTGTGAAAAATGTTTTATTTAAAAAGTAAGGCTTAAACAATTTAAGTTAATTGGAAATTTTTAAATGGCATTATCTGATCAGTGTTTGTCTATGTGGTGGAGTTTAGAAATTTCATGAATCAATTTTATGTGGTTTTGGAATTCTATTTTCTTGAATTTTTGAACTCTGTTTTAAAGCTTAAGAACAATGGTATTAACTGGAATGTTTTTAAGTTAAGAGAAAAGAATTTGATTTTAATGAAGAGATTATTTTGGAAGTTGTTTTAAAAGAGTTTCTTGAAAAGCTTTTTGTTTGGAGATTGATTTGGATTTTAAAACCCTTTGGATATTGGCAATGTGCTTTTAAAAAAAATTTATTTCAAAGTGTTTTAAAACGGAAATTAAGAATTTACGTAAATCGTTTCTAACGCACGGGGAAAAATGCCTAGTTCGGGTGTCGGACGCAAAGGAAACGTGGCAAGGTTAGCGACTGGAAATCTTGGGAAGTCTTTGGATGTGTCGTCATCCAGGTGAGTGAGAGTGTAGTGATCCCGTAACGTGGTTGCTCACAATCCGAATAGAAGGATTGTGAGAGTACTGCGAATTAGGTGATACAAATATGTGTGTTAGATGTTCTGTTTACATTCTAAATGTTTACTTGCTATGCATCATTAGATGTTTACTTGTTGTGCATACTTTATTTGGTTTAGATATTGTTTAATTTTGTCTGGATAGCGAAATGATGATAATGGAATTGTGAAAGTAATAAGGTGAGACCGAAAAGAGAAAAGGGAAATAAACAAGAAAGTATGAGAAATAATTGAGAAAGAGATAAGTGATGAGTTGAGAATGATGAGAAAGTATGAGAATGATTGAGAAAGAGATGAGACGCGATGCGAATGAAATTGTAAAAGATATACAGAATTGAGATTGGAAAGAGAAGTGATTGTGAAAGTGAGATGTGGTTTGAATGAAGATGTGATTCCTCATTCAGGTTTTTGGAAAGAAGCTTAGTGTTGAGTTGAGCTTGCTCCTCCATTAACAGTCATCCAAAAATGTGATTTTTTTTTAAAAAGGTTTTGGAAAAGAATTTTTTTTTTTGAAAAAGCTTTTGTGAAAATGGTATTTTTGTGAAAGTTTTTGGAAACATTATTTTTGAAAAGGTTTTGTGAAAGGATTTATGAAATGAGGTTTCTGAAAATATTTTCTGAAGTAAAAGTTTTGTGAAATCATGTTTTCGAAAAAGTTTTGCGAAAAGATATTTTGAGAAAGACGAGGAAAAGATGCTGATGATGTTGATGAGAAATATGTTGAGAATGAGTTGATGTGAATTGTGATGATGATATGAAAGTGATTTGAGGCCAAGGGCCATTGAGATTTAGGGGGACGAATTGCGATTAGTGGTCGGGCTTCGTTGAAGGGATGCACCAAGGACGAGCCGACTGTTAGGATTAAGCCGCTAATTAAAACCTAAAACTTTAAAAAGACTTTAAAAGACATTTACAAACGCGGTGAGGTACGAGTGTCGTATCGAAGTAGTGGAGAGGAAGGAACCATAGGTATCTGCGGATACTTAGGAGGAGATTGCATGAGGGGAGGACGATGACGGTGAAACGTCAAGAAGTCTAGAGTACTTTCTAGGCAGAACAATTCCACAAGTGGCGCACTAACGTGGTGGGGACTGGGTCTAATGTCGTGGCACGTTCTGCACCGGAACTAGAATTGTACTGTCGCCCCCTTGATTGCAAATCGAGAACAGTGAGAGAGACTGGAACGGGGCATTTGTAATTGCCGCTGAGAGCGTGCCTTGATTATATGATATGAATTGAATTGATTTGAGGCTGAGTCCTCCTGGTGTGGGACCATTTGTTTGTATGACAGATGTCGTGCCCGCGTGGTAAAGGTCCTGTACTCCTGTTTGCTTCCGACTAGGTTGGGTGGTTGACCGAGGAGATGTAGACGTGTGTGAGCTCAATGATGTTTCCCCCTCATCATTGACGCTAATCGAAACAATAAAACTTAAAAGACAAAGATGTTTCAAAGAAAAGTATATCAAAGCATTAAGCATCGAATAAGATTTATAAGATGAGAGAATTCTTGGAATAAGTAATGAGTGTGGAAATTATGAGGAAAGAAGGATTGAGAAAAGTTGTGAAAGTTTATGAGAGAGATTTTGGGAATGTGACGGTAAGAACTTGAGAAAAGCATTGTGCTTATGATGATGATGTTGATGATTTTATTACTGCTATGATTCTTATCTGCTATATGTATAATATGTTACGTGCATTTGTTGATGATTATGTGATTGCATCATGATGAGTATCTAGGTTATACTGTTTTAGTTATATTACCATTCTGTCCTTATATTCAATCTACTCTGAGACCGCAAGGTCAACCCGTTAGTATTCGGAACACTGACTCTCTCCTATCATGTTGTCGTATCGACAATTGCTGATATTGCAACTGGTAGATGGCGTAGCGGAAGCGTGGTGGACTTCATCAACCAAAGTCCGGAGTTAGACGACAGGTAATAGGAAGCATGACTAGAAGCTAGGAATTCCCCTGGCGGATTGTATTCCATTGTAAGTTCTTATTTACCTTAGCTCTACCATATTGTACCCCGACAAATGTTTTATTTAATATTGATGTTTTGAAACAAGTACATGGGCATTATTTTTAGAATGACGTTTTCGAAAACGGGTTTCAAAGTGCGGTGTCTTGTGACATATCGGTTTGGAATTTGAAAGAGTTTATGTAATGTGAGAACTCGAGTTTTAATTGTAACTATGTTTTAAAAGTCTAAGTGTTCTCACGTTCACATAACACTTGTTTTAAAAAAAAAATGGCCCTAATTTTCACTACTTTGAGTTTAAGTTTCAAGTTGCCGAATCGGGGTGTTACAGAATGGTATCAGAGCAACGGTTAATCTAAGTAACCTTATACATGGACTTACATACCCTGCTGTGTGTCTCTGTGTGTGCATTAGTGTTAAGATAGTGATAGATGAGAATAGGAACGCTAAGGGTACACGGATGTTCTCCTGGAAGAGCGTCAACTTTGTCTACAACGGGAACGAGGAGCAGAGATCAGTGTCGTTTTGGGATGTTGATGCGTGATTCGGAATCTTCTTTCGTTGAATCCTCCTTTGATATGAACCCCTTTTGTTTGAGATAACCCCTGAACTCTTGATATGAGACTTTGTTATGTGACTAGAACCCTTCTTTTCTTGTCGAAGCTTTCCTTGTGTAAACCCTATGCATCGCCAGATCGCTTTGGCATGGCGTTTGAAAGAACCTTTTTCTGAAAATCTTAACCCCTGAGTTTTTGACAAAGCCTTGATTGATGCTAAACCCAAAGCTTCTTTTGATCTTTGATCAGACAAATATCTGTTCCTAAAATTTTTGGTGAAAATATTTGGACCCTAACACCCTATCTCGGGTTTCAAAGTGCGGTGTCTTGTGACATCTCGGTTTGGAACTTGAAAGAGTTTATGTAATGTGAGAACTCGAGTTTTAATTGTTACTATGTTTTAAAAGTCTAAGTGTTCTCACGTTCACATAACACTTGTTTAAAAAAAAAAATGGCCCTAATTTTCACTACTTTAAGTTTAAGTTTCAAGTTGCTGAATCGGGGTGCTACAATTCAGGTGAAAAACTTTGTTTTATTCAACCAGAATTAAAGGAAGGTGTATCCATTGGGAAAATTGAATCAATTGATGTTGAACTGGAATTAAAATACCGGGAATGTGCATTAACGTGTTATGTGTTAGGTGCTAGGCCACCATACCCTGTAATCAATGGCTTTATTAAAAAGGCATGGGGTGAATATGGCATTGATAAAATTCGAATGGTGATGGAACAATTGTTTTTAGATTTAATTCTCTTGAGGCAAGGAATACAGTCCTAGAAATAGGGGTTTATCATTTTGATAAGAAACCCATAATTCTTGCTCCTTGGACTGGCAGATCTATGTCAAAGAGCTTTATTGACCGTGTGCCTATTTGGATTCAATTTCCCAATTTAAGCCCTCGTTTCTGGGGTGCTGGTGTAACAGTCCGATTTTCGTAAACCAAAATAATCGACTTTTATTTATTAATGTTGCGAAAATGAGGCCAAATTTTTTTTTTTTAAAACATTGTTGAAGGATTTGAAAACGTTATTGAAAAGTTATTAATGTTCTTCAATACATTCTTTCGAAAATCGAGTTGTTACTAAAACCAAAACTCTTTCACTTTAGTTTTTGTAACATCCCAAATTTTAAACCCAAATATAATTAGAATAATAGTGAGAGTAAAATAATAGTAATAATAATAACAAGGTTAAATGAGTGTTAAAAAGGGATCTTTTAGCGTTAGAACTGTATAATAATAGAAAATTAAGAATAAAGTACTTAAATGATTTAATATGATGTTTTTAAGATTTAAGTATCGTAATAAAATTTTGATTTCATCATTTCAATTGAAATATATTTTCTAGCCAAAATAAGAATAAATTTGTTATCATAAGTTTTACAAAAATAAAAGAGTACTTTTATTTAGTTGAATTAATATTTTGATAGGGAGCTCAAGTGACAGACCTTAGAAGCATTTTCACAAATAATTTCTATAGAAAAATATGTTTAATTTAATATTTTAAGCGTCCCTATAAATTTTCAAAGTGTTCGGAGACTCTTTTATTTTTAGGTTCTAGACTGATTTTAATAAATTGTCGGTATATGTTATATTTAATGATTTGTTATTTCAAAATTATAAATATTATATTTTATCAAATATAATATGAGGATTGCGAACTATATTTACTTTTGAATTTCGATACTTTTTCTCACGCAATAGCTATCTGTACTGACCTCTAACTTTATTATTTTTCAATCAGTTTTGAACAATTAAAAATATAATATTATTTTACTTAAATGTATTTTATTTTTAGGATTGTCAAACTTTTATTTATAATGCAAAATACTTACACACATTAACCCACAAATAAGAATAAAACATAAAAAAATATATAAAAAATTCCCTAAACTACCTATATCACAACCCCACCGTAAGAAAAAAAAAGAAAAGAAAAGAGGGTGTGGCCACAAGGCCACCACGTTAACCAAAACAAAATAAAAGGCAAATTGTAGAAAGAAGTAAGGTCACCACGTGAACACACTGAACTCAGACTTAAACATAAGCAAATAGTAGAAAGAAATATAGTAGAGAGAAGAGGCCACAAATAGAGTAGAAAGAAGAGACATAGAAGAAAGAAAGAGAGTGGGCGACAGAGAGTAGAAGAAAGTCTTGGGTTTTCCAACTTTAGGGTCCAATAATTCAAGATTTAACCATCCAGTTTCAAATCTTTCTTAGGTAAATAACCTTCTCAACTCTTTCTACTCATCCATGTAATTCATTCGACGATTCGTCAATATTTTTATTATCTCTATATTTTCAAATAAAAAGATATTTTGGGGTAAAGTGATATATTTTTATTGTATAATGATATATAATGATTATTTTGACAAAAATGAATTTAGTTAATATATACATATATAATGTTATAATTAATTTTAACGAGTGTCCCTGTTTAGATCCAACACGTTATTGTTGACCCTGACACTCGAGTAAGGCGCAGACGCGAACGGGATATTGTTTCTATTGTTAGGATTCCAGGTAAGAAGGGTTCGTATTACCTCTACTTAAAGAGTAAATTCTAGGATTCTATAGTGGTGACTAAGAATAGGGTAATTAAAGAATAAGTTAATGAACCTTAGGGTAGTCCCTGCAAATATAAATGATTTATTTAAATTGACAATGGAATAAATTGGATGTACATAGAATGAGTTCCGGAGAGAATGAATGTGATAGGATATTAAAAGAGTTAATATAAAATGAAAGTGTAGGAAAACACAAAATAAACCAAGGGAAATTAGAGAAGCGTGAGAGTAAAAGAGTATAGAGTGTTTGCAATAGGCGAATGGTGTAGAATGAGTTAAAACTAAAGGTGAGGAAAAAGAGGAGATAGAGTACAAAGCAATAAGAAAGCACTGAGTAAACTAAGTTAAGAGTGGTCGGGTAGTAATGAAATCGAAATGAAAATGATAAACTAAATTCCAAATACACGAGGGTAATAGGTAAAAGAATTTAGCGAAAAGGTGATCGACGAGACAAATAGAGAGAATGCAAATATGGTAGTTTAATAGAATGAGGTTAGACGAAAGCTAGAGTAATTAATAAAAAGAATAAGGAAAAAGGGAAAGGAAGAGAAGAAGAAAAAGAAAAGAAAGGGGAAAACGGAAATAATTAAGAGCTAGTGACGAGAATTAAAATATAATGTATATGGCCTAATCAAGGAAAGTTAGATGAGAATGAGAATCATTAATGAATTGAATATATTTAAAATAGACAAGAATAAAGAAAAGGGAAAGGACTGAGCAGCAGGAGGTCGGTAGACCCTGTCACAATAATAAAAAGTGAAATGATGGGAGGTCGGTAGACCCTGTCACAAAGATAAAAGTGAAAATGACGGGAGATCGGTAGACCCTGTCACCATTATAAAAAGTAAAACGGCAGGAGGTCGTTAGACCATGTCACCATAATGAGAAGTAAAATGGCGGGAGGTCGGTAGACCCTGTCACAATAATAAAAGGTATGATGGCGGGAGGTCGGTAGACCCTGTCACAATAATAAAAAGTAAAATGGCGGGAGGTCGGTAGACCCTGTCATAATAATAAAAAAGTAATATGGCGGGAGGTCGGTAGACCCTGTCACAATAATGAAAAGAATAAAGGAACGAGAATGGAAAATGAATAAAGAATGAAAATGAGAGAATGATAAGAGGAACAGAAAACTAAACGAATATGAGAATAATTAAAGGGTTAGAAGAAATAAATCAAATGAATAGCGTATGCTAAGAATTGGGTAGGCTTAGTTTATTACTATGTCTCTTTTAGGATTTAACTTTTTAAGTTCTGTGTAATGCTACCCTTCTTACTATATTTTGCAGGTATCGAAGTGGAACTTACATGGAATATGGCCGAGCAGGGTTTTCATTCCACTTCGTGGAATGTTTATTGGATATTAAGAGTGGACAATTATTTTGGTAAATTATATTATGAATTAGTAGCTTGCCCTGAAACTTGTACAAATCGGGCAGTAGGATCTGTTATGACTATTAAACTGTTATGGTTTATGTTTTCAAATATTTCTGGCTGACAGGTTTTAATAAGAAAATTTTTGGGAAGTCCGGAAAACAGAGGAAACTCTGCCGGATTTTTGTAAAACCTTTTAAAGAAATTAAGTTTTAAAAAGGAATTTTCTAACTCCAATTTTAATAAAACCAAAAATTAGCTATTAAATGTGAGAGTGTTACATTTTGGTATCAGAGCAGTTTCCCTTGGCCTTTGGAGTGTGGACTCACATCTCCAATGGTTACTCACCAAGCGAGTAACTAATTCGTTTAGTAAGATGTCTAAGTCTAGGAATAGGATATTTACGTTATTGATTAAGTATTCGGTCTTTAACGGGCTGTTTCCTCCATGACTAAACAGTATGGCTGGGAGACGGGCTGACAATGATCAAATCGCTGCAATCCTCGAAACTCTGGTTCAGTTGCAGCAGAACCATGCTGAGAATCAAACCCAGAACATAGCGGCAGCCGCAGCAGCTGCAGCAGCTGCTTTGCAAACTCCACCACCAGCTCCGGTTGAAATTGACTGGATGGCGAGATTTAGAAAGAACGACCTACCAAGATTCGAAGGAGGATACAACCTAGACGGTGCACAGAAGTGGCTCCAGGAGATGGAAAAGATTCTCCGCTCGCTGCGACCACCAGCCGATCACTTTGTCAGGTTGGTGGAATATGTTCTGTCCGGTGATGCGGAGCATTGGTGGGAGCAACAAAGAAGAAGTTCGGAGGCAGCGAATGAAGTTATTTCTTGGGAACTCTTCAAAATCCGTTTCCTTGAGAAATATTTTCCAGAGGATGTCCGAAGGGAGAAAGAAATGGCCTTCCTCAAGTTGGAGCAGGGGAACATGAGTGTCGGCGAATATGCGGCACGATTTGAAGATCTGATCCGATATTCAAGCAGCTACAGGGACGCAGGCGAGCGCACCAAGTGTATCAAATTCGAGTCTGGTCTGCATGCCAAGATTAGGACTGCTTTCACCTATCTGGGCATCGCCAATCTTTCCCAATTAGTGAACATGGCAAGTGCTTATGAGAATGCACTCAAGCAGGAAATGGCAGAAGAGCGGGACAAGGCAGCTCAGAAATTAGCGGAAGAGAAAGTTAAGAGTGGGCAGAAGCCAGGAGGTCCAATCAGAAATGATGGGTCAACTCAAAGATCAAGCCCTTATGTTGTTCCCCACAATAGAGCAGCAGTCCCAAGAATTATGGGCAAGAGTGAGACTGCTGTGGATGCTCCTCCATTATGCTCACATTGTGGAAAGCAGCATGGTGGAGAGTGCTGGTTTCGGAACCAAACTAGAAGAAGTTTTAGTTGTTTTGTGTGCGGACAACCCGGACACTATGCTGCTAATTGTCCCAAGAATGCTATGAAGAAGGAGATGAATGCAACTAGAGCCCATCCAGTTGGTGCAGGACGATCCATCCAGAGAGGGAAAGTACTCATTTCGGAAGGAAAGGAAGTGGAGGATGCAGGCAAGCCGAACTGAGGTAAAAGTTGTGTCCCTAATACTCTCTGTGAGATGACGTTTAATTATTGAGTCACATGCTTATATTTTTCCCTTAATTACTTGAACAGAAATGGAGTTGCTCCAAATTAGAATTACCCTAAGAGTCTTAGGTGAAGATCTTTGATGATCAGGAACCTTTTTAGTGAAAACTTAGAAAAGCATGTGCTGCTTAGAGCCATGACCCCTAACCTCTGTATAATTTACGAAAAACACATAGATGCAACCCCACTTATTAGGAAGAAATCAGAAAGAATAAAGTACTAAGTCTTTGAATGCCAAGTAGAAAGTAACCAAACTCCTTGATATTGTCGTTGTTTAATAGAATGTAAGGTTAGAACTGACCACTATGATCCTACATCTGTTAAATGATGATGCTATCAGCAAAACCGCCGATGATGTGCTGTTAATGGACGTAAGATTGGGGTTGGTCGCCTCGATCTTTGCATCTATTAGCGGACGATATCATGGAAACTTTCTTAATAATGTGGGAAATTAATTGCGATAGGATTTCTACAAATACACAGATCCATTAGTGGGATAGACACTAACCTGAATGTGTTCTTCCCAAATTCCTTACGCCGAATCGGGTACTAGACCCCACAACGAAGCTTGAGGATAAGAGCCTCCGGCTATATTACCAACCAATAGTAGTGTAATCAAACATAGATCCTTTGGAAAAAGGGTGAAACTTCATAGGAATCCCTCGACGAGATAGATCCCATTAGAAGAAAAGAAGCCAGCTGCAGAGTTTTTCCCCCTGAACTCTTGGCACAGAATTGGATAGTAAAACCAAAGCCAAGCTGAAAGGATGAGAGCCTTAGGCTACCTTGTCGGTCAAGAGTAGAATAACCGAATGTAGAACCTTTGGGGAAACTCCATAAGAATCACTTTTAGTTTCAATGAACGACCAAATTAGACTTTGGTGGCCAACCTATTGGGAATCTTCCTAGGATTTTGTGCAGACCAACATGAATTAAACTAACGAAATCGACCTTGACGGCTACGTGCGATGACCACATTAAAACCAACCAAGCTAAACCATAGTTGTATTCCTTACGGTGTACAAGAACTTGCGAGCATACATATACGAAGGGGTATGCCTACGCTAAGTGGGGGAGAGCTTATTTACGAAACTTCGAAGATCTTGTCAGGATAACCACAGAATGAAGTGTAGAAAAGCGGGGGTTACAGAAGTAAGGACTATATTCATAAATATTGCCAATGGGATGGTTCTCCATTGAAGGAAACGAACGGAATTCCGGGGACGAAATTCCAATAAGTGGGGGAGAATTGTAACATCCCAAATTTTAAACCCAAATATAATTAGAATAATAGTGAGAGTAAAATAATAGTAATAATAATAACAAGGTTAAATGAGTGTTAGCGTTAGAACGGTATAATAATAGAAAATTAAGAATAAAGTACTTAAATGATTTAATATGATGTTTTTAATATTTGAGTATCGTAATAAAATTTTGATTTCATCATTTTAATTGAAATATATTTTCTAGCCAAAATAAGAATAAATTTGTTATCATAAGTTTTACAAAAATAAAAGAGTACTTTTATTTAGTTTAATTAATATTTTGATAGGGAGCTCAAGTGACAGGCCTTAGAAGCATTTTCACAAATAATTTCTTTAGAAAGATATGTTTAATTTAATATTTTAAGCGTCCCTATAAATTTTCAAAGTGTTCGGAGACTCTTTTATTTTTAGCTTCTGGACTGATTTTAATATATTGTCGGTATATGTTATATTTAATGATTTGTTATTTCAAAATTATAAATATTATATTTTATCGAATTTAATATCAGGATTGAGAAAATATATTTACTTTTGAATTTCGATACTTTTCTCACACAATAGCTATTTGTAGGGACCTCTAACTTTATTATTTTTCAATCAGTTTTGAGTAATTAAAAATATAATATTATTTTACTTAAATTTATTTTATTTTTAGGATCGTCAAACTTTTAATTATAATGCAAAATACTTACACACATTAACCCACAAATAAGAATAAAACATAAAAAAATATATAAAAAATTCCCTAAACTACCCATATCACAACCCCACCGTAGAAAAAAAAGGAAAAGAAAAGAGGGTGTGGCCACAAGGCCACCACGTTAACCAAAACAAAATAAAAGGCAAATAGTAGAAAGAAGTAAGGTCACCACATGAACACACTGAACTCAGACTTAAACATAAGCAAATAGTAGAAAGAAATATAGTAGAGAGAGAGGCCACAAATAGAGTAGAAAGAAGAGACATAGAAGAAAGAAAGAGAGTGGGCGACAGAGAGTAGAAGAAAGTCTTGGGTTTTCCAACTTTCGGGTCCAATAATTCAAGATCTAACCATTCAGTTTCAAATCCTTCTTAGGTAAATAACCTTCTCAATTCCCTATACTCATCCATGTAATTCATTCGACGATTCGTCAATATTTTTATTATCTCTATATTTTCAAATAAAAAGATATTTTGGGATAAAGTGATATATTTTTATTATATAATGATATATATTGATTATTTTGACAAAAATGAATTTAGTTCATATATACATATATAATGTTATAATTAATTTTAACGTGTGTCCTTGTTTAGATCCAACACGTTATTGTTGACCCTGACACTCGAGTAAGGCGCAGACGCGAACGAGATATTGTTTCTATTGCTAGGATTTCAGGTAAGAAGGGTTCGTATTACCTCTACTTAAAGAGTAAATTCTAGGATTCTATAGTGGTGACTAAGAATAGGGTAATTAAAGAATAAGTTAATGAACCTTAGGGTAGTCTCTGCAAATATAAATGATTTATTTAAATTGACAATGGAATAAATTGGATGTACATAGAATGAGTTCCGGAGAGAATGAATGTGATAGGATATTAAAAGAGTTAATATAAAATGAAAGTGTAGGAAAACACAAAATAAACCAAGGGAAATTAGTTAAGGGAAATTAGAGAAGCATGAGAGCAAAAGAGTATAGAGTGTTTGCAATAGGCGAATGGTGTAGAATGAGTTAAAACTAAAGGTGAGGAAAAAGAGGAGATAGAGTACGAAAGCAATAAGAAAGCACAAAGTAAACTTAGTTACGAGTGGTCGGGTAGTAATGAAATCGAAATGAAAATGATAAACTAAATTCCAAATACACGAGGGTAATAGGTAAAAGAATTTAGCGAAAAGGTGACGAGACAAATAGAGAGAATGCAAATATGGTAGTTTAATAGAATGAGGTTAGACGAAAGCTAGAGTAATTAATAAAAAGAATAAGGAAAAAGGGAAAGAAGAGAAGAAGAAAAAGAAAAGAAAGGGGAAAACGGAAATAATTAAGAGTTAGTGACGAGAATTAAAATATAATGTATATGGCCTAATCAAGCAAAGTTAGATGAGAATTGTAACACCTAGAATAATTACCCATTATATTAAAATAGTGGCTTGAAAATTTCTTTTTAAAACGTTTGATTAGTTTCGTTTTAATAGGAAAACGTGTACTCATATAATTTGCTTATGAAAATTCTCCGTGAAATCGGACGGAGTTTCGTTTGTTTAAAGGACTTTCCAAAATATTTACTTTAACCTGTAAAATTTATTCGAAGTAGATTTAAATACATCAGAGACCAGCAGGGCCCAAAATATAGTTCAGTCCACTTAGAACATTAGTTCAAAAGGGAATACAAATAACGTTCCGAACTCTTAGTTTTCCGAAAAGACAAAGAAATTGAAATACAACAAATTCCCAAAATAACCCATGACCGATAGATGGTCGCTAAATACTATATACATTCCACGTGGTGGAATGTACTCCTGCTCGGCCAGACTTGTGTATGCTCCTTCGGTACCTGTAAAAATATAGCAAGAAGGGTAGCATTACACAGTACTAAGGAAAATAGCTTCTAAGAAGCATAGCTGACAAACTAGGCTCTATCACATTAAAAATTATCTATTAATCTAACAATCTTTTTCAGATAATCACATACGAGTTCATCTTTGATAACTTAAGCCTTATGTCCATACTACCTTCCTAGCAATTCAACTTTCAACCTTAAATTACTTTTCAATTCCGGTTACATTAACATTTCCATATTCCAAATTCCAAACTCATAAAATGACCAACTCACATACATATATCATTATTTCCATAAACCTTTTTATTCTCTTCTCTTTCATTCAATTCACAATTCTCAATCATTCTGTCCCTGGTCACGACCTACTGCGTCTGCACTCCTGTGCACTCGCGTCTTACTGCGCCCGGGTATAATTCATATTCATTCTCCCCTGGTCACGACCTACTGCGTCTGCACTCCTGTGCACTCACGTCTTACTGCGCCCGGGTATAATTCATATCAATTCGCCCCTGGTCACGACCTACTGCGTTCGCACCACCGTGCGATCACGACTTACTGCGCCCGGGTATATTTCACATTCCCCTGGTCACGACCTACTGCGCTCGCACCACCGTGCGATCACGACTTACTGCGCCCGGGTATAATTCATATTAATTAATTCTTGGATCATAACAACATCACATATTCACATATAATTGTTAGTATCACATTTACTCTTGACAAATTAAATCAAGAACAACATCCATCAAGTTTCTAGTCACTCAATCACCATCCTCTATCTTATGAATAACAACCCTTCCTTTTTTCCAAGCCATTTATCCTTAATTCATTCCTTGATTACTCGCACATAATTTTCCATTAAATTCGAATTTCTCTTTTATTACTTAGCCCGTCCTAAATGATTTGCCTACGTTAACACTTAATCCATTCTTTGCTTTACGAGTCATCCAAAACAAGCACGGTATGATAATACATCAATAACAAGTAACAATCAACGGATAATAAACAAAACAGTCGACATACTCAGGTATGTGTCAGAATACTATAAAATTTAGTCCACTCCCTAGGGTTCTTCACTTCCTACTTTAATATTAACAAAAGAGAATTTAACAAAAATCATTTGATTAATATAAATTAACCATTAACATACTAATCACCCCTAAGGTTCGTTTCATGCACTTTAAATATCCTAAGGTTTATTCTCTTAATTAATTATCTACCCCTAGTCATCATTACAACAACCTAGAATCTACATCCTTAGGAAAGGTAACGCAAACCCCTCTTACCTTGCAAATGGGTGGTGTTGAATCTCAAGCATTAATCCTAAGTCTTAGCCCATTGATCCTTGGCGATTGAGCTCCCTAATCCTTGTCTTGTACCCACTTGGCCCTCAAAACCCTAGCTTTAATCTCCTACTCCTTGATGATGAGGTTTTATGGGTATAACTCTCCATAGTTGCTAGGTCAAAAAATCCATGGAAATAGAGAGGGAGGGAGGCCACGAATTTGGTGGAGGAGAAGAGGAAGGAATGATTTTTTTAGCTTGATCTTCTAGCTTAGGACTTATTGATGGCTATGGGTGATGATGATGCCTTAGTTCTTCTTAGGTGCAAAGATTAAAAGGTCTAAGGAGATGAGGAGGAGGGAGCCACGAATTTGAGAGGGTGCATAAGGATGGCTCTTGGTTAATTGTGTTTGAGTTGATGATGGTGGAGCTAGGTTCTTGGATCAAGAGGGTGAGTTGTTGTTGTAAACTTGTTTAAGGCCAAGAGGAAGGGAATCGTGTGGCCAAGAGGCCACAACTTGGCCCCCAAGTTTTGATCCAACGCACCAGATCTGGTGCTGCTGATCGCGCTCGCTTGGGCGAGCCCATCACTCGCTTGGGCGAGTTCTGGCACCAGCTGGTGCTGCTGGTGCGCGACGTGGGAGGTTGGTGCGGTCAGGTGGGGGTTTGGCACGCCAAAACGCGAGATCTGGTGCGGCTGGTGCGTTTCCGTGCGTGCCTGGGCGAATTGGGGCCTCGCCTGGGCGGGTTTTTCACTGGCTGGTGCACCAATGAACAGTGCACCCGCCTGGGCGCATGGCTGGTGCGCCTGGGCGTGACATAGGGTTTTTAATCTTCGATTCGCCATAACGTTTTCGTTAACCGTCGGATCGGGTCCAAATTTTTAGACAAGCTTCTTAACCTCTTAAACTTCATATCCAACGGTGGAATTTATTTTCTTAGCATCCTACAATAAATTTCTAATTTTTCTCTTTTCGGTCGATTTCTATTATCTAAAACGCCGATTTAACCTCCGATTCCGCTTAGATACTCTTGCCCATTGCTACTAATGTCTCCTACACAACCCCTAGTACCTAAAATTACTACTCACCTAGCTCACAAAATTCTTTAAGCGATTATTCCACCCATTTTCTACACTCTAAACATATTAAATCACTAATTAGGCTTGTATATTAAATTAGGGATGTTACAATTCTCCCCCACTTATTAGAATTTCGTCCCCGAAATTCCGTTCGATTCCTTCAAATGGAGAACCATCCCACTGAGCTTCGGTTCTACTCCCCCACTTGGAATCGGCATACTACTTTGCTTAAGTACACCACTGGACTTATGCATCCAATGAAGAATACAAATCGTGGTTTAGCTTGGTTAGACTAGAAGCAAAAGGCTCTAAGGTTTTCGAGGTTTACTCCGATGTCGGTCAAACATTGCGAGAGTTCTACCAAAAAGACTTTTAATAAACCTCGGGTTTCTAAATTCAAGAGCAATTTCTCCAATAGATTGTAGATGGCTTCTAAGGTCAACTGGGCTTTTCCTAGACATTTTACCTTAAACATCTGGAAAGGGTGCTAATTGAATTGGTTCCTGCATTCTAGGCTTGGTTGGTCTTGTGCCATTTATAGTCCTCAGATGACATCAATCATTAATAAACATAAGATTAGGGGTATCAGTTTAATCTCATATCCCTTAACGATGGGTTATTGTCAGGTTCACGAATAGCACTATCACCTAATAACTGCCGCATACCAAACAACCCGAAACTATTTCTATACTCAATCTAAACGGCAACATTAATAGGGATCCAATCACAATCTACCTAGTGATATACGACTTAGGCATTATTCTTAAGTCATAAGCAATCACACTCATTGACAAGTAAACAGTTAGCAATTACATAACAATCAAGATTCAAATATGCACACCAACATTTCATATCAGCGCATAATTGCAAACACTAACTTGGCGACCTCTACCTGATCCCGATCTAATCCTGATCTCCCTGAATCAACCCCAGTATTCAGGTCTAAATCTATGCACACATCTTAGGTAAGCTGCACACATTTCAAATGCAATCCAAGAAGAGTTTGAAAATTTGCATGGTTTCCCATGATTTGTTCACACATTCGAGTTATGCATGCCAAGATAAAAAATTTGACAAAATCAATCACTTTTATGGTTTCAAGGTTCAATTAATTAAAACCCCGTACATTCAAAGTATGTGCATCTTTATGAGGATCAAAATGGCGTTCGGGAAATTCGTTTGTGCATTTATGCATTTATAAAATCAAAAGGATATGCCGAAAACATGTATGCGTCCGTCTATATTTAAAAATTAAAGTAGCATACAAGAAAGGCATTAGTTATATATATATAGTCAAAGTAGCATACCAGAAAATTTTGATGGGGGTGGTATGCTAATAAAAATCGAATTCCTTCCTTGACGGAAAGACATTTTATTTCATAGAAAATCCTAGTGAAAGACTAAATCGTCCAAGTTAATTTGTACTTTACAACCTTAACATTTTCCTTGAAAAGTGACTTGGATGAAACTTTGAAAACAATTTTATAATTCAAATCATGTCTTTGTAAAAATGAACTACCCCCATCTAACTTAGTGAGAACCTAGATGAAGGAGTGTAAAACTTCTCAAGGTTAACAAACTCAAGCATCAAGGGAATATGCTTTTGGATTAGAAAAATTTACTTTAGTCCATCTTCAAAGGTTGGGACAATCATATTCCTTTTGACTTCGAATTTGAAAACTAAGTGTCATTCCAAATTGATTTGTGTCGTATATAAGGGTTCCTATTTAATCGGTGCATGGCGTGATTAGGGAAATGAATTAGTTCACCTCCTGATTACTTAGGAATCCTTAGTATATTAATCAACTTTTCAAAATTTCGTGATACGACTTAGCACTCAATTTAGAATGATTTTCGATTCTGTTAAAACAGTGATATTCATTTTTGAATTCAATTTCAAAACATGAAAATTCATTGGGGTTACTATCACACTTGAAAATCGAACGGTTCCGGGTTTTGAAATGATTATGCTTGGGAACCAAGTGATTTGTTGATAGCAACACCATTTCATGAAGAAGTTTGCGAAAGGTTTTATGCTCAAAAAAATTTTCATCATGCACATGTTCAGACGATAATAATTATCATTAAAATGCACAATTCATCATGTAGGCAAACACAAGCCAATACATAGCATCACATTCATTCATTTCAAAACACATAACCTAGCTCTATGCAATCACTTTAGGATTTTAAGCATCTATTACCTAACTTAGGACTATTACTATGTACTATCTTAGGATTTCTTATATTCAATTCTAAAATGTATAAATACTAACAATCTATCATAGCTAACTAGAATTCCTAACTAGCTACTTCTCTTATCTTAAGACAAGACAATACTTCTTACTCTTCCGTTGCGCAATCTCTGATTCCAAAATATTTACGCATTCGGAAACCTATGACAAAGACCTCTAATCCTCCTAAATTTGGGATCTCACTAAATTCCCAAAATACTCGCCGAAACTTAAGGACAGGATGATGATATCTCCCAATAGGTGTATACTTGAGTTGATCAGGCTCAACCATACATCATATCGATGATAAGACCATTCTCGTCTTACTCAAGTTTGAAACACATAGCCTATTAGTTTTAAAACGTTGAAATCTTGCTTTGTGAGTCACATTTAGAGTTGGTTTACTTGGCGCGAAACTAAAGATCACTTCCTCCCGGTGGGGTAGCAACCTTGTGCTCTTGCCCGTTGGGGTATTGCTTTCCTTAGCCTCGTCATTCATCCACCTCTAAATATGATTTACCATTCTCACAAGATTTCAAGTTTAGCATGGTAAACTGAACATGATTTGAGTGGACTTAGAAAAGATTTTTTCCCAATGCTTACCATGCTTTTTGAAAAAAAATCGTCAGATGCCAATCGCGCTCCTCAAATCACTCAACAAACTTAAAAGAATCTAGAGTACTCACTACGCTAGACTCAACAACTATGCCTATTATCATGCTACGATAATGCCTGACTAGACCACAAAGCAGTTTAACATCTATCTACAAGTTACTCGCTTGATGAGTAACTTTAGGAGTAGCAAGTTACTCCAATGGGCCGAGGAAAAACTGCTCTGATACCATAAATGTAACACCTAGAATAATTACCCATTATATTAAAATAGTGACTTGAAAATTTCTTTTTAAAACGTTTGATTAGTTTCGTTTTAATAGGAAAACGTGTACTCATATAATTTGCTTATGAAAATTCTCCGTGAAATCGGACGGAGTTTCGTTTGTTTAAAAAACTTTCCAAAATATTTACTTTAACCTGTAAAATTTATTCGAAGTAGATTTAAATACATCAGAGACCAGCAGGGCCCAAAATATAGTTCAGTCCACTTAGAACATTAGTTCAAAAGGGAATACAAATAACGTTCCGAACTCTTAGTTTTCCGAAAAGACAAAGAAATTGAAATACAACAAATTCCCAAAATAACCCATGACCGATAGATGGTCGCTAAATACTATATACATTCCACGTGGTGGAATGTACTCCTTCTCGGCCAGACATGTGTATGCTCCTTCGGTACCTGTAAAAATATAGCAAGAAGGGTAGCATTACACAGTACTAAGGAAAATAGCTTCTAAGAAGCATAGCTGACAAACTAGGCCCTATCACATTAAAAATTATCTATTAATCTAACATTCTTTTTCAGATAATCACATACAAGTTCATCTTTGATAACTTAAGCCTTATGTCCATACTACCTTCCTAGCAATTCAACTTTCAACCTTAAATTACTTTTAAATTCCGGTTACATTAACATTTCCATATTCCAAATTCCAAACTCATAAAATGACCAACTCACATACATATATCATTATTTTCATAAACCTTTTTATTCTCTTCTCTTTCATTCAATTCACAATTCTCAATCATTCTGTCCCTGGTCACGACCTACTGCGTCTGCACTCCTGTGCACTCACGTCTTACTGCGCCCGGGTATAATTCATATTCATTATCCCCTGGTCACGACCTACTGCGTCTGCACTCCTTTGCACTCACGTCTTACTGCGCTCGGGTATAATTCATATCAATTCTCCCCTGGTCACGACCTATGGCGTTCGCACCACCGTGCGATCACGACTTACTGCGCCCGGGTATAATTCACATTCCCCTGGTCACGACCTACTGCGTCTGCACTCCTGTGCACTCACGTCTTACTGCGCCCGGGTATATTTCACATTCCCCTGGTCACGACCTACTGCGCTCGCACCACCGTGCGATCACGACTTACTGCGCCCGGGTATAATTCATATTAATTCATTCTTGGATCATAACAACATCACATATTCACATATAATTGTTAGTATCACATTTACTCTTGACAAATTAAATCAAGAACAACATCCATCAAGTTTCTAGTCACTCAATCACCATCCTCTATCTTATGATTTATTTAGTAACAACAACCCTTCCTTTTTTCCAAGCCATTTATCCTTAATTCATTCCTTGATTACTCCCACTTAATTTTCCATTAAATTCGAATTTCTCTTTTATTACTTAGCCCGTCCTAAATGATTTGCCTACGTTAACACTTAATCCATTCTTTGCTTTACGAGTCATCCAAAACAAGCACGGTATGATAATACATCAATAACAAGTAACAATCAACGGATAATAAACAAAACAGTCGACATACTCAGGTATGTCTCAGAATACTATAAAATTTAGTCCACTCCCTAGGGTTCTTCACTTCCTACTTTAATATTAACAAAAGAGAATTTAACAAAAATCATTTGATTAATATAAATTAACCATTAACATACTAATCACCCCTAAGGTTCGTTTCATGCACTTTAAATATCCTAAGGTTTATTCTCTTAATTAATTATCTACCCCTAGTCATCATTACAACAACCTAGAATCTATATCCTTAGGAAAGGTAACGCAAACCCCTCTTACCTTGCAAATGGGTGGTGTTGAATCTCAAGCATTAATCCTAAGTCTTAGCCCATTGATCCTTGGCGATTGAGCTCCCTAATCCTTGTCTTGTACCCACTTGGCCCTCAAAACCCTAGCTTTAATCTCCTACTCCTTGATGATGAGGTTTTATGGGTATAACTCTCCATAGTTGCTAGGTCAACAAATCCATGGAAATAGAGAGGGAGGGAGGCCACGAATTTGGTGGACGAGAGGAGGAAGGAATGATTTTTTTAGCTTGATCTTCTAGCTAAGGACTTATTGATGGCTATGGGTGATGATGATGCCTTAGTTCTTCTTAGGTGCAAAGATTAAAAGGTCTAAGGAGATGAGGAGGAGGGAGCCATGAATTTGAGAGGGTGCATAAGGATGGCTCTTGGTTAATTGTGTTTGAGTTGATGATGGTGGAGCTAGGTTCCTGGATCAAGAGGGTGAGTTGTTGTTGTAAACTTGTTTAAGGCCAAGAGGAAGGGAATCGTGTGGCCAAGAGGCCACAACTTGGCCCCCAAGTTTTGATCCAACGCACCAGATCTGGTGCTGCTGATCGCGCTCGCTTGGGCGAGCCCATCACTCGCTTGGGCGAGTTCTGGCACCAGCTGGTGCTGCTGGTGCGCAACGTGGGAGGCTGGTGCAGTCAGGTGGGGGTTTGGCACGCCAAAACGCGAGATCTGGTGCGGCTGGTGCGTTTCCGCGCGCGCCTGGGCGAATTGGGGCCTCGCCTGGGCGGGTTTTTCACTGGCTGGTGCACCAATGAACAGTGCACCCGCCTGGGCGCATGGCTGGTGCGCCTGGGCGTGACACAGGGTTTTCAATCTTTGATTCGTCATAACTTTTTCGTTAACCGTCGGATCGGGTCCAAATTTTTAGACAAGCTTCTTAACCCCTTAAACTTCATATCCAACGGTGGAATTTATTTTCTTAGCATCCTATAATAAATTTCTAATTTTTCTCTTTTCGGTCGATTTCTATCATCTAAAACGCCGATTTAACCCCCGATTCCGCTTAGATACTCTTGCCCATTGCTACTAATGTCTCCTACACAACCCCTAGTACCTAAAATTACTACTCACCTAGCTCACAAAATTCTTTAAGCGATTATTCCACCCATTTTCTACACTCTAAACATTTTAAATCACTAATTAGGCTTGTATATTAAATTAGGGATATTACAAGAATGAGAATCATTAATGAATTGAATATATTTAAAATAGACAAGAATAAAGAAAAGGGAAAGGACTGAGCGGCAGGAGGTCGGTAGACCCTGTCACAATAATAAAAAGTGAAATGACGGGAGGTTGGTAGACCCTGTCACAAAGATAAAAGTGAAAATGACGGGAGATCGGTAGACCCTGTCACCATTATAAAAAGTAAAACGGCAGGAGGTCGTTAGACCCTGTCACCATAATGAGAAGTAAAATGGCGGGAGGTCGGTAGACCCTGTCACAATAATAAAAGGTATGATGGCGGGAGGTCGGTAGACCCTGTCACAATAATAAAAAGTAAAATGGCGGGAGGTCGGTAGACCCTGTCACAATAATAAAAAGTAAAATGGCGGGAGGTCGGTAGACCCTGTCACAATAATAAAAAGTAATATGGCGGGAGGTCGGTAGACCCTGTCACAATAATGAAAAGAATAAAGGAACGAAAAGGTAACCGACATGTGGGCCAAGTAATGGAAAATGAATAAAGAATGGAAATGAGAGAATGATAAGAGGAACAGAAAACTAAACGAATATGAGAATAATTAAAGGGTTAGAAGAAATAAATCAAATGAATAGCGTATGCTAAGAATTGGGTAGGCTTAGTTTATTACTATGTCTCCTTTAGGATTTAACTTTTTAAGTTCTGTGTAATGCTACCCTTCTTACTATATTTTGCAGGTATCGAATTGGAGCTTACATGGAATATGGCCGAGCAGGGTTTTCATTCCACTTCGTGGAATGTTTATTGGATATTAAGAGTGGACAATTATTTTTGTAAATTATATTTTGAATTAGTAGCTTGCCCTGAAACTTGTACTAATCGGGCACTAGGATCTATTATGACTATTAAACTGTTATGATTTATGTTTTTAAATATTTTTGGCTGACAGGTTTTAAGAAGAAAATTTTTGGGAAGTCCGGAAAACAGAGGAAACTCTGCCGGATTTTTGTAAAACCTTTTAAAGAAATTAAGTTTTAAAAAGGAATTTTCTAACTCCAATTTTAATAAAACCAAAAATTAGCTAATAAATGTGAGAGTGTTACAGTTTTAAAAAACATTTAGCAGGAACAAATAGTTTGATTCCAACCCCAATTGGCAACATTCATTTCACCAAAAGAACTTAAACATTTTTCAAAAAGTAGTGTTCTTACATTCCTTAAAAGTAGGGCATGCTTCAGAATAATTGAAGTACATCAATAGCTCATCACTTAGGTAATCTTAACACAAAATACAAACCATAACTTATCCTAAATTCATTACTGACTCTCTCTTCTATTAAAGACTATTAAAGACAATCGGGTTCAGTTTTCTTTTCTTCTTTGTTGGTGCCTTTGTACCGGAGGATGATGCTGCCACGATGGTTGACTCTCCGTCGGAACTCGGTTTAAGCTCCACTCCGAACAGCTTCACGGAATTCTCCTTAGTTTCGTCCCGAGACGGTGGTCCGGTATTATATCCCAAAAAGGACACACTTCCCAAACACGATCCCGTTGTCAATCCACTCAGCTTGTGCTCCGGATCCGCGATTACCATCTGGGTATGTCCCGTCCATACCCATCCATAGCGTGAGGGTTTCCATCCATCTCCCTGACGAAGCCATGTAGAAATCTCCAAGCGATGCTCCATCTGCCCGTTGAAATACCAACAATACCAGATATGCCAACGGACAGGAGAGAGTAAGCGATCCGGACGACGCATCGTCGACGGTGTGGAATTACGATAGGCGAAGTATCAAGACAATACAAACAATACACACAACACACATACAGAATAACATTCAAGCATATTGTCACTATCATTATCAATGTTCCTTATTATTCCAAAATCATTATCATTCATTATTATTTCCTCCTTAATTCTCTACCTTTATTTCTAATTTCACTCATGGGGTTTAATTCCTTTCCCACATTTCTAATCTCAATCTCTTTCTCATTCTTCACACTTCTTAAACTCTTATTTCTTACAATTATAAATCTTTTCTTATTATGTCTTATTCAATTATGGCCATCGATGATCGGGGAGTTAAAGTATCATCGAGGTACGCGTTTCTTTCGCAGTTAGCACTCACGTCTCAGATCTACATCTCCTCGGCCATCCACCCAACCTAGTCGGAAGCAAACAGGAGTACACACTACAACATTTTTGATTTTTTACAACGGCATAAAACCGTTGCCGAAAGTGGCAAAACCGTTGCTGAAAGATTACGCAACGGTTTTTGAACTGTTCTTTAGGTGAGTGTTGCCTATTCTCATAGGCAACGGTTTTTTCCTTAAGGCAACATTATTTTAAAAACCGTTGCCATTTGTAAGATAAAAGGCAACGGTTTCACACAAGTTTAAAGGCAACGGTTTTTGTGTATGATTAAAGGCAACGGTTTTTTTATGGAGAGTGTTTAGGCAACAATTTTAGAACCGTTGCAATATGTTTTAACCAAAATTATTTAGCTCCTGACATATTTATATAAACAATTATTTTTCTTTTGCTTATATAGGCAACACCGTTTTACTTGTGGCACACAAACAATATAGGCAACAATAATTATACAAACATAAATGTGCATTTATATATGATGTTATTGAAGTAAAATGACCATGTATATATCAAAAAGAGAAATACATTGTTGAATGTCGCTTAACTACAAAAAATTTACCAAAAGTTTGACAGTGCTTTATAAGCCAAATGAGTATAAGACCAAATTAAGTGCTTGCTAATTAATACTCCTACAACAATTTCCTTCTAAAATTCAAAATAGAATAATTCATAAAGTTAAATGCATAATTCATATGCTTGTCATTAATATCATTCCCATTCGTCTTCTGCCTGGTCTTCCTCAGCATTCAAATTATGACGCAACATGGCAAAAGATATGTATCTGTAATTAAAAATAGAAAACATCAACATCAATAAAAAAAATAAAAATTAAATAAGACTTAAAAAAATTCTCAAAAGAAGCTTATAAGGACTGAAGGAAGTAGCTTATTAGAGTATATTTAAAGTACCAGAAGAAAAACATTTAGACGAACTATCACTAAAAGGTACAAACAGATTTCAACTACATAGAATTTCATAAAGCTTTCAATTTCAACTAGTTTCAACTATCTATAAAACTTTTATGCCATTTTCAAAATATTTTGCTAGCTGAACTTCTATTAAATAGGTGGCATAAATCCTTGTCCTTTCAGATATCTGTTAGTGCAGATATATATTTAGTAATTTGGAAGCAAAATTAATTGATCTGAGAAAACATACATGAAAATCTTCTGAACTTTCTCTTTGAGGACATGGACAACGGAGCTTTGTGCTTTTAAATACTTGCTATTTAGTTACCAAACATTCTCTAGCATTCTAAAGAATATTTAGTTACAGAGCATTTTCTGATTTGAAAACTTATAGGGTGCTGATTTGAAACTAGACACAGATACCTCACTCAATGTGTACCCCTACACAAAGCAACATTGAAAGGTGACTGGAAAGAAGCTAGAAAATTCTTGGAACAAGACTGGACACTGCTACATGCTGCCATAACAAAAGGGTGGGAAACTGTTATGAGAAAAGAGCCTCTAAAGGAAGTTGTGTGTCTCACACTCAGCCAATGTAAGACTCACGCTCCATGGTCACATATTTATGTTCTGGCCTTTAGATCAAATTGGGATTTTGGTTATAGAGTTAGTAAACACATCTTCAATCACAGACCCCTGCCATGATTATGATTCTCAACACACTCAATATATTATTTTGAGTTCAAGATATTTATACTAATTAACTAATTTCATATAAGCACTAAATAAATATCTCAAAGTATAACAATAATCAAAGATTTAAAAAAGCATAATATAAAATAACTATTTCAAAGATGACCCATGGAAGATAGTCCATGGTCAGGTGAACCCGAAAACTTACTAACAAAATCCTCTTCTTTTGAAGAAGGTAATATTATCTTAACCCATCTCCTCTTCTATCTTTTTCTGCGTGGATCCCCTGAGAAAAGTATTAAGAATAAGAAACGAGCATATAGTCTAATTTACATGTCAATCAATAATGCCTCCATAGGAACAAGACTTGTGTAGTTGTATCCCATAAGGTGTACATGAATTTCAACTCCCAAGTCAAAACCATTTAAAATTTCTAATACTCATCACTATTATCATTTTCAGCATATATTATCTAAGCCCACGCTTTTCTCTAGTTCTTTCACAACCATGGAAAAAACAATTAAACTAGTTTTTACCCTTTTCCTTTGATAAATTGAAATAGTGACGTACCAACCTGCACAACAAACACAATGAGAACAGATATGAAAAGGTTAGAGCTTTTGACTATTCAGTGCAAATTCAGAAAAGAGAAGCAAATGGAAGTGTAGTTTTAAAAAAAGGAGGATGAAAAATATATCAAAACAGAGGAGGCAGATAAATAGTACAAGCGAAAACAAGTGATACGACTTCTTTCCTCTGTCAATTTGTGAAAATGTGAATTAAAAACAGCAGACAATAAACAATAAAGACTGTATTAAGAGTTAGGGAAAAATTAAAAAAAAACACAAAACAAAATCAGTAGCATAGCCTTGTAAAAATCCTAGTCTTAGTACCTGAATCTGAAATAAAGCATCATAACTAAAGTAAAGATTGAAGAAAAATGGCAACTTAGGCATTTTATCAAACATAAAATGTGCATCTAGTATAAAGACTAAGTTAAAAGGGTTAAACTAGAGCAGAACATTGCAAATCAGTTTCCATGAAATGTAAATCGAAATTGGCAATCAAAGGGAAAAGTTTGTGCAAATCAAAATTACAAATTAAAGGCTTAGGGTTTGTGAAAATTAAAATCGTAAACCAAGGACTTAGGGTTCATGAAAATTGTGACACCCTCAAAATTACCCAAGTGATTAATACAAAATGAATACTATTACTTGAGAATATATGGACTTGTAAAATGTTAGAAAATACTGGATTCAAAATTTTCTTTTATATTTCCAAATAGTCGGGTGCACAAACCAAAACATAGGATGTTTGGAGAATAGTTTACGTATTACTTTTAAAATCGAATTCGGCATTTACTTTGCTCAAAAGATAATTTCGCAAATCTTGGATAGCATTCTCTTTGAGGATAAATGTACTCTATTTCATATAAAGGAACTCAAGTATTGCCATCCAGTTTTCGTCTAGCCAAGTGATACCATTTCCAAAATGTCAAAGCCGAATTCTTTCAAATCAATATCAGAGTAAGCGGAAATATCAGGACTATGTATAGACTCTAGTATAAGCATGGATTTTATTTATATCAAAAGGTACGTAATACATAGTCCGACGGTAAGGATCTCCAAAATCCCAGAACAAGTCCATAAGGCTATGTATTTATATGTACATCAAAATAGACCATGGCTCCAGATTTTTCAAAAGAAATTCCCACAGTATATAAAACTCCCCAAAGCTGGTCTCATAGCACTGGTCGCGGCAGTAGTAGTAGAAGTCTCCAAGAAGTAGCAGCAACCATCATCCAACATCAGCATCAGCAGCTAATCTTCTCCACAGCATCCATCACACCGGATCCTTGATCCTCATCATTTACCTTATGCACATACCTAGGGATCATCGCCTCTCCATTGACTCCCGATAGATTGAACGACAAGCTCGTTTCCGCTCTCGTATTCGACAGGATCCTCCTTGATCTTATTTGAAGGAGTAATTACCCTACCACTGGGTACAAGGTCTGATGAAAACGTGACCTTAATAGGACTCCTTGAAATAGACGGGGAAGTCTCCTCTCGAGTAACTCTAAGAGAAAAAGGGTATGAGCGGGTAGGTTCGAATTGAAAACTGTTAGACAAGCGAGCTGGTCGAGTGGGAGATGATCCATGGTAAATATAAAAAGTAGATACATGCATAGCGTATATGATGGGAATCCTAAACCTAGGAGGATGTGACCGAACCAGTGTATTAGGGTGATCGAAGGTAACCACTATCTCACCCTTATACACTACTCGACAATCCTCGCAGATCCATATGCCCCTAATAAGTGGGCGGACCTCGATGCAAGCGATGTAACGTCAATCAATTTCCTTTAAGTCTAGGATCACTTGGTTGATTATCCTTTAAGAGTTACAAAATGTCTTAGAATTAAAAATGGTATTTTTAAGTATCTGACTAAAAATACTCGAGTAGTTAATCATTTTCCAGATAATACTCGAGTTGTCCATAATTATACTCGAGTTGTTCATGTCTTTTCAGAGATTTAGGGTTTCAGGTCTTCATAAATGTACTCGAGTAATTCATGAGATACTCGAGTATTCCATTTCCCAGAATACTCGAGTAGTTCATACATAACTCGAGTGTTCCATCTGATTCCCAAGTTGGTGCGCCAATTTTCACTCTGGTGCACCACGAAATACTCGAGTATTAAGCCAAATACTCGAGTATCTGCAGACAGAACAGAGTGAAACTTGGTTTTTACATACCATTTCAATTTCTAAACATTTTTAACCCAAAACAGTGATCACAATAGTTCATATACCACATATTGAACATGTTAACATACTCATTTCATATCAAATAACAAATTTGACAGAGAATCAATCCATTATGCATGAAATATACAATTTAGCAACTCAACACTTCAAATTGCAAAATAAGCACAATATTCATGAAACAAAGTTCATTTAAGCTTGCATGCATGATATAGAACTTGCTCATCACAGTCATAGAGCATGGATTGGTCTCCAAACCAAAGTTCCTATTCATACTAAGCCATTAGAGCCTCTTGGTGGCTCTCTAACACAATTAATGAAATTTAAACTCTATCTAGTGAATATAATTACTTCCCCTTACCTCTCAGACGTGAATCAAACAAGAAATCTCCAAAGAAAAGCTCCACAACTCTCAGACCAACTTCAAGCACCATATGCAGAGCATTTTGAGTGCATCACCAAATTGGAATTGGTTTACACATGAAACAGAGAATAGAATTAGGGAAATTAAGTTTTCTAGACTCTATGCAACATCATCTAACTAAAGGAACTGAATTTGAGACTCAGAGACTCGTGAGCTTACCACAATCAATGATCAAAGTGAGCTCCCAGAACCGATGACAGTACCCAAACCTCAACTTCTCAGCTTTGATTCTAACAGCACACTCACTCTCAGCTCACAAACTTTATGTCTATACAAAGCTCGTGATGTGAGCTTTGTATTGGTGTATGATTTGTTACTTGAATCTAAGCACACAAGGAGAATCGAAGGAAACGATTATAGAACCCTAACTTGAGTAGAAAACTCGAATTTGACCAAAATCCTCAACAAATCGGTGTTGATAGGCTTTTATAGACGTGAGAGAGACTCATGCATCACGACACGACATCCATGGCGTTGGCATGGTGGTGATTTCGTGTCAACGAAGGGGGAATCGGTGGTGGTGACTCACCAAACGCACTAACTCGTGCAACTCTGTCCAGAATACTCGAGTTTTTCAGAAAATACTCGAGTATTTTTCCCAATTTTTGAAAAATAATTATTTTATGCACAAATTTACTCACCAAAATAAATTCTAGCAATATAAACAAAGATCTTAATTAAAGATCAAGAATAGAAATAATTAATTATAATAAACTTTATAATTAATATTTCATTAATCGAGGATTAAAATTTTTGGGGTGTTACACTACTTCCCCACTTAAAAGGAATTTCTTCCCCGAAATTCACTCTTCAAAATTACACATTTTCAAAATTAAATAAAAGACTATTTTGATGTTATCATATCATTAGGGAAAATCCTTCCCCACTTAAAAAAATTTTGCTTACACTTCTTTAAATTCTCTGACTCAAAATACTTCAATTAAAACTTTTCTCGACTAACACTTTTGCGTTCAAAAGCATATTTCAATCCCTTATTCTCATAAAAGAGTTTTCTTAAACTCCCTCGAAAATTATTTCATAATTAAATCCAAATAATAAAAAAAATCTTTTGATCGCCCTTTTCCCGGACAAGATGTTTCAAATACTTAGCTTAAATTAAAACTTTCCCTCATAAACTTTTTCGAGAAAAACACGTTTCAATTTCATAACATTTTGCGATTACTTCAAATGAAATATTTTGGCTAAAACTTTTTCAAATAATACCTTTTAAATCTATATATATATATATGTATGTTCTTCCATTAAAACATTCTCCAAAGATCTTTTCGAGGAAAAACTTGACCCGTTGCGCACTCTGATCACTCAAGCACGATTAACGAATCATTTATATGACTTTATTCCTTAATAGTTGCAAACATTAGGGTGATCAGTCCTAATATTCAAACCATTAATAATAAAATCATTCTTTTTAGATATAACTTTTCGCAGGAAAAGTCATACGACACATCTTTAAGTTAGATGAACTTAAAGATGGGATACTTGTCACCATCAGATACAGCTAGATAGCCAAGTGCTAGAGTTGTTTCCGTTGGGGAGACAAATACTTGTCCTATCCCGGTGGTTATTAATCTCTCTAGTCTTAACTGATCTTTCTCTTTCTGTGGCGCCCAAAGATATTTATCACATCCAACTGTGATAAGGGTTTTGATCACAGGAATTCAAATCACAGACCTGCTCAGGTTTTCAAATTACATAACGATTTAATCAACGCAATCGAAAACATTGATTACGTTAATCCCGATCAGAGAAAGGATAAACTCAAACTATCTATACTCAAATCTAACTCGCATCCTAGCGGGTTGAAGAACTCTCCCATTCTTGATTTGCTTATTGACCATTCCCTTCTCGTATTCCCCTCTAAGCAATCCGATGAATAAGACTTCATTTTCTTGTGACCAAAATCAAATATTCCTTTCCGTTCATCACTATTCAACCCATGGTGATGCACCTTACCTTCTCAAATAGTTTCTTTCCATCGGCTTTTCAGTTACTTTCATGTGATGGAAGTTTCCTTAACTCCTTATGAAATTCCGATCCCCACAATTGATTCACTCATAAGCCTCTCGTGCTTAAAAGCTTCTTGTGCTTTCCTCACTATCCATACCAATTCTATACATGCTTACTAATGTCAGGAATCCCCTATTCCTCAATGATTGACAACTGGTTTGAAGTTGATCCATAATTCTTTTCGGACTCCGCATGTCTGAATCTCTTATCAAAATTGCAACGAAACATACTTCTCCAATCCTTTGGACTTGGCAACATTTTCCCCGAGATTCATATTGCCCTACCTTATTTCCAACCATTTAATCCCCTTTCTCTAATCTTTCAAAAATTTCATCCTTGAGTAATTCCCAAGTGTCATGCCAATCCTTTGCTTCCAATATCAAATTTGCATAGTTCCATTACGTCTTAGTTTCACCCTTTATCATATAAGTGGTATAACCTTTACTCATCCATTTTGCTTGATCCCATAACTAATCTTCATCTTCCAAATCGTCTGGAATCCAAATTCTTATCCTTAAAATATCCCCTATGGAACTTAGGTTTCTTCTCTTTCGAAATCAATTTCTTATTGGTCCTTACTTCTTCGGTTCTTTGTTTCTATTCACGAATTCAAGTTAGGAATTCTATTGTGATTTTCAACCTCCCCTCCTTACTTCTCGTCGGTCTACTCGTATCATCAAACTCGAATTTCTCAGATCCACCTTCTTAAACCCCGTAGGGCTCACATGAATTGTCTTTCAGCCCCTTGTGGTCGCTTCCTCATTGGCATTGTTGTAATGACGACAGAGTCTCCGGTCACGAGCTTTTAAAACACTGTCCGTTGACGTTGTCCCTTGTTCAACTCCTCCTCTCGGCTGAACAATTACTTCGATTCTCCAGGGTCGTTAACACTTAAAGCGTAGTGACGCGAGGAGAGGCCTCACGCCCTCACAATAATCATGATGGTTGCAAAGCTCAAATCATGCGCCAAATGTATCACCTTGTGTGTATTCAATCACCTTGATGCACGCACATCTACCTTCTTCCAAGTCCCGTTCTCGACACATGAAAGTATGCTCTAATACTTTGGCATGAATCAAGTAGGAATGACACAGGAGGGAATGCTATTCTTCCCTTCAATGACTGAAAGTTCTTGTTGTTCTTCTTATTCCATGTAGAAGACTACTTCTCCCGGGTTATCTTGGTTGAATGTTTTTGACTCTATAAAGTCCACTTAACAATAAGATTCGATCAATCTTTTCCCAAAATCACATTCAAATGGGAGAAAGGATAATAGACCAAATTTAACTTAGTGCCTCGATCAAATATCTCGACACTATAATCTAAACAAACTTTTAGAAATAAATTTGGGTAGTTTCATGGGGTCTCAAATTTTTAAAACAGTCAGGGAGATTCGACTTCAACCTATTTACACATATTTATATTGAACAAAAGAATGGGTAACTCCCGAATCGAACACAATCATGCAAAGTTGGTTTAGAAATAAATGGTTACCTTGCACGAGATCTGGTTAGCTTCCACTTTATTCAGGGTAAACACTTTGCCTTGAGTCTTTGGTTTTCTAGCAGGTCGGGTGCAGTTACTTTTCACAAGTTCTCTGCAATAACGTGAAACATGACCCTGCTTTCCACAGTTAAAACAATTACTCATTGCCCAGCAGATCCTTCCATAATGATGATGCTTACACTTCTCACAGTAAGGAGCATTACTGCGAGGCTTAACTCCATCCTTAACTTCAGCTCTTCCTTTGCCTCGGTTCTGATCACAATATGGACCCTTATTCCGAGGATCAAATCTTTTCTTTCTCTGTGGTCCATAATCTTGCTGGCTACTCTTTGCCTGATCAGCTAATACTTCAGCCTTCTTATCATCCTCATACATTCGACACTTATCTACTAATGTAGAAAAACTTTGAATCTTCTGATAACTGAAAACGGATTTCAGTTCGGGTCTCAAACCACCTTCAAACTTGATGCATTTGCTCCTCTCATCAGGATTGTTTTGATAGTATGGAGAGTACTTCATCAGTTCTTCGAACTTAGCCGCGTACTCACCCACACTCATGTCTCCTTGCTTTAATTGCAGAAACTCAATTTCCTTCTTCCTTCTTAAGTCTTCTGGGAAGTATTTATTGAGAAACCTCTCTGTAAACACATCCCAATTAATATCCCTTCCTTCATAGTGCAGAAGCTGAACTGTGTGATTCCACCAATTCTCAGCCTCGTCCTCTAACATATAAACTGCATACGCCACCTTCTGAGCCTCAGTGCAGTCTAATGTTCTAAAGATCTTATCCATAGTACGAATCCACTTATTAGCCTCCTCAAGCTTAAATCCTCCTTCGAATTTAGGTGGGTTACAACTTCTAAAATCCGCCAAACTCTTGGCTTCCGAATTACCAACACTATGTTGGTAAGGTGGTTGTTGAGATTGTTGTTGTTGCCATTGATGCATAGATTCCAACACCACGGTGATTCTTTCTATTATCGCGTCGGTGCGATTTTGATTTCTAGTCGTCATAATAGACCTGCGCTATAACTTATGGTCACATATGATGGACTAGAGAAACATTCTTCACACAACCTATACTAAGGTTCTAACAATAGCTTTCTACAATGAATTCAATTTCTACATTATATCAATTGCTCCATTCGAGCAAGATACTGATATTCAAAACAATAAGTATGCCCTGTGGATACCTGCTTGATGTCGACGACTGACTTTTTGGAGCTACTTCCACTACTACAGGATCTGACTTTTGCTCTGATACCACTAAGTGTGACACCCTCAAAATTACCCAAGTGATTAATACAAAATGAATACTATTACTTGAGAATATATGGACTTGTAAAATGTTAGAAAATACTGGATTCAAAATTTTCTTTTATATTTCCAAATTGTCGGGTGCACAAACCAAAACATAGGATGTTTGGAGAATAGTTTACGTATTACTTTTAAAATCGAATTCGGCATTTACTTTGCTCAAAAGATAATTTCGCAAATCTTGGATAGCATTCTCTTTGAGGATAAATGTACTCTATTTCATATAAAGGACCTCAAGTATTGCCATCCAGTTTTCGTCTAGCCAAGTGATACCATTTCCAAAATGTCAAAGCCGAATTCTTTCAAATCAATATCAGAGTAAGCGGAAATATCAGGACTATGTATAGACTCTAGTATAAGCATGGATTTTATTTATATCAAAAGGTACGTAATACATAGTCCGGCGGTAAGGATCTCCAAAATCCCAGAACAAGTCCATAAGGCTATGTATTTATATGTACATCAAAATACACCATGGCTCTAGAGTTTTCAAAAGAAATTCCCACAGTATATAAAACTCCCCAAAGCTGGTCTCATAGCACTGGTCGCGGCAGTAGTAGTAGAAGTCTTCAAGAAGTAGCAGCAACCATCATCCAACATCAGCATCAGAAGCTAATCTTCTCCACAGCATCCATCACACCGGATCCTTGATCCTCATCATTTACCTTATGCACATACCTAGGGATCATCGCCTCTCCATTGACTCCCGATAGATTAAACGACAAGCTCGTTTCCGCTCTCGTATTTGACAGGATCCTCCTTGATCTTATTTGAAGGAGTAATTACCCTACCACTGGGTACAAGGTCTGATGAAAACGTGGCCTTAATAGGACTCCTTGAAATAGACGGGGAAGTCTCCTCTCGAATAACTCTAAGAGAAAAAGGGTATGAGCGGGTAGGTTCGAATTGAAAACTGTTAGACAAGCGAGCTGGTCGAGTGGGAGATGATCCATGGTAAATATAAAAAGTAGATACATGCATAGCGTATATGATGGGAATCCTAAACCTACGAGGATGTGACCAAACCAGTGGATTAGGGTGATCGAAGGTAACCACTATCTCACCCTTATACACTACTCGGCAATCCTCGCAGATCCATATGCCCCTAATAAGTGGGCGGACCTCGATGCAAGCGATGTAACTAGACATCACCTACAAAGGCATAGGGGTAAGTAAATCTATACACATAATCAATAGAGCTTAAATGTAGAAATGATCATGGTTATGCACATATACCCCAAATCAGTTAACAGCCATGGTTAGCACTTTGCAGCACTTAATGCAGATACGATATTAATTCTCAATCTTAATATCAAACCTTAGCTCAAATAAGGTTGAGTGGCATGATTGCCTGACATTCTTTTCTTTCTGATATTCTCCATCAAATGTCCTCACGGACGTCAATCCAATACCACAAAGCATTTCCAAATCACGAATACGTTACCAAAACGTATGGCGTACTAGCTCGGAAGTGATAAAAACGTCACACTACCTGGTGAACGTCACGTCGCCCAAGGACGTAAACCTATCACTTCTCAACATGCAATGGGTGTGATAAAAAACGTCACCACATCTGATGAACGTCACGTCGCCTACGGACATAAACCTTATCACTTGTGATACACAACAGAGGTGATAAACAACGTCACCATGTCTGATGAACGTCACGTCGCCTAAGGACGTAAACCTTATCACTTGTGTGCACCACACCCTTCTCAACAAACAACGGGTGTGATAAAAAACGTCACCACATCTGATGAACGTCACGTCGCCTACGGACGTAAACCTTATCACTTGTGATACACAACAGAGGTGATAAACAACGTCACCATGTCTGATGAACGTCACGTCGCCTACGGACGTAAACCTTACCACTTGTGTGCAACACACCGTTGAAACATCCAATCAACAGTATACCACATACTGCCCACATTATACACCTTAATGTGTCATCGAGCTAGTAGCAATTTTTAGCAATTTCAGAGGTCCTACTCATGTCATCCGAACATGAGTAAACAATCCAGCACTCCAGCTCTTAAGGAATTTGATTGGTCTACCTCAATTGATAATACGTAACGTGCCACCCGAGCAACGTTATGACGTGCCACTCGAGCCACGTCCCATCATCCAAACTCCAGTATGAATGCATTAACTTTACTTAAAAGGAATTTGATTGATGTTTTATCCTTTTATTAATACATTACGTGCCTCCCGAGCAACGTATCATTATTCAAATGAAAGCATCATAACGTCAATCAATTTCCTTTAAGTCTAGGATCACTTGGTTGATTATCCTTTAAGAGTTACAAAATGTCTTAGAATTAAAAATGGTATTTTTAAGTATCTGACTAAAAATACTCGAGTGTTTTCCAAAATACTCGAGTAGTTAATCATTTTCCAGATAATACTCGAGTTGTCCATAATTATACTCGAGTTGTTCATGTCTTTTCAGAGATTTAGGGTTTCAGGTCTTCATAAATGTACTCGAGTAATTCATGAGATACTCGAGTATTCCATTTCCCAGAATACTCGAGTAGTTCATACATAACTCGAGTGTTCCATCTGATTCCCAAGTTGGTGCGCCAATTTTCACTCTGGTGCACCACGAAATACTCGAGTATTAAGCCAAATACTCGAGTATCTGCAGACAGAACAGAGTGAAACTTGGTTTTTACATACCATTTCAATTTCTAAACATTTTTAACCCAAAACAGTGATCACAATAGTTCATATACCACATATTGAACATGTTAACATACTCATTTCATATCAAATAACAAATTTGACAGAGAATCAATCCATTATGCATGAAATATACAATTTAGCAACTCAACACTTCAAATTGCAAAATAAGCACAATATTCATGAAACAAAGTTCATTTAAGCTTGCATGCATGATATAGAACTTGCTCATCACAGTCATAGAGCATGGATTGGTCTCCAAACCAAAGTTCCTATTCATACTAAGCCCCTAGAGCCTCTTGGTGGCTCTCTAACACAATTAATGAAATTTAAACTCTATCTAGTGAATATAATTACTTCCCCTTACCTCTCAGACGTGAATCAAACAAGAAATCTCCAAAGAAAAGCTCCACAACTCTCAGACCAACTTCAAGCACCATATGCAGAGCATTTTGAGTGCATCACCAAATTGGAATTGGTTTACACATGAAACAGAGAATAGAATTAGGGAAATTAAGTTTTCTAGACTCTATGCAACATCATCTAACTAAAGGAACTGAATTTGAGACTCAGAGACTCGTGAGCTTACCACAATCAATGATCAAAGTGAGCTCCCAGAACTGATGACAGTACCCAAACCTCAACTTCTCAGCTTTGATTCTAACAGCACACTCACTCTCAGCTCACAAACTTTATGTCTATACAAAGCTCGTGATGTGAGCTTTGTATTGGTGTATGATTTGTTACTTGAATCTAAGCACACAAGGAGAATCGAAGGAAACGATTATAGAACCCTAACTTGAGTAGAAAACTCGAATTTGACCAAAATCCTCAACAAATCGGTGTTGATAGGCTTTTATAGACGTGGGAGAGACACATGCATCACGACACGACATCCATGGCGTTGGCATGGTGGTGATTTCGTGTCAACGAAGGGGGAATCGGTGGTGGTGACTCACCAAACGCACTAACTCGTGCAACTCTGTCCAGAATACTCGAGTTTTTCAGAAAATACTCGAGTATTTTTCCCAATTTTTGAAAAATAATTATTTTATTTATTTTCCCTCCAAAACCTTTCCTATAATTACCTCTAGGTCCCAATCCAGGAACTAATTTGAAAAATATTTATTTTATGCACAAATTTACTCACCAAAATAAATTCTAGCAATATAAACAAAGATCTTAATTAAAGATCAAGAATAGAAATAATTAATTATAATAAACTTTATAATTAATATTTCATTAATCTAGGATTAAAATTTTTGGGGTGTTACAAAAATAAAAATTCAGTACCAAACCATCATCGAAATGTACAAGAAAAAAGTGGAAAGTGAGAGATGAGCAAACCCTTATTGGTGGTGGAGCTCATGGAAGAGCGACGTGTTCGCAACCAGAGAAGGCAGCGCCGACATGTTCGCAACCAGAACCGACGGGAGAGCATTGGATAAGGCAGCGCCGTCGACTAAGCTTTGGTGAAGGCAGCGCCGTCGGGAGAAGCAGTGTGGACGTGTTCGCAACCAGAGCAAAGAGAGCACAACGAAGAGAGCACAACGGGGTCGTGGTGTGGTGGCGGCGGCGTCGTGTGGGTACGAAGAGGTAGGGCACGCAGAATGATTTTGGAAGAAGAAGGCATGAAGAAGAACTGATCGATGAAGAAGCAGAACTGAATAATAATGGAAGAAGAAAGGAATTTTGGGTCTGATAGATAGCACCAATAATAAAATAATTCATTTATTGTGACTGTTTATTGAGTGCTGGAACGGTTATTTTTATCAATAAATAAAAAATGTTTAACTTCAATAGCTCATTTAGGAACGGTTTTTTCATGAAGTTTTAGGCAATGGTTATAAAAATGTGGTCCTTCTCATCAACAATGAAAACCGTTGCTCATTCGTGTTAATTGGCTACACACAAAAAACCATTGCTTATTCTATATAAAAACCGTTGCTTATTTCATATTAAAAGGCAGCGAAACAAAACCGTTGCCTATTCCACATATAAGCAACGGTTTTTTATCCGTTGAAACTTTCAATGTTGCTTAAACTAAAAACCGTTGCTTATTTCATATTAAATGGCAACAAAAAAAAACTGTTGCGTATTCCATATATAAGCAACGGTTTTTCAACCGTTGAAACTTTAAGTGTTGCCTAAACTAAAAAATGTTGTAGTGACAGGACCTTTACCACGTGGGCACGACAGCTGTCTCACAATCAATTGGCCCCAGGCCAGGAGGACTACAGCCTCAAATCGATTCAATTCATATCATATATAAAGGTACACTGTCTCATCTCATAGTGGCAATCTCAAATGCCCCGTTCCAGTCCCTCTCACTGTTCAAGATTTGCAATCTAGGGGGCGTCAGTACTGTTCTAGTGCGCATGCAGAACTTACCATGGCATTGGACCCAGTCCCTAATACGTTCGTACGCCACATGTGGAGTTCGTTCTGCCTAGAAAGCACTCAAGACTTCTTGACGTTTCACCGTCATCGTCCTCCCCTAATGCAATCTCCTCCTAAGTATCCGCAGATACTTATGGTTCCTTCGTCTCCACTACTTCGGGTTAACTCTCATACCTCACCGCGTTCGCGCTGTTAATGTCTTTTAAAGTCTTTTAATTATTTAATTAAAAGCTTAGTCCTATTGGCCGGCTCATCCTTAGTGCATCCCTTCAATGAGTCCCGACCACTAACTTTGCGCAACCTTTCTCTTATCATTTCTCACATGGCACAGAGCTGGGATCACATCGTCAAACTCATATCTCATTTCTCACTTTTTTTTTTCTTAAAACAGTTTTTCATAAGCTTTCGCAAAAGTTTCGTTTCATAATTTTCTCAAAAGTCTCATTTCACAAAGTCTCCAAAATTAATGTTTTACAATCTTTCTTCAAAAATATTGTTTCACAAACTCTTTTAAAAATAATGTTTCTTAAAAATGAAGTTTCACAAATCCTTTTTCCAAAAATAAGGTTTCATAAAATCCTTTCGAAAGTAATATTTCATAAATTCTTTTCAAAAATAACATTTCACAAATCTTTTCCAAAAATCTCTTTTCACAAACCCTTTTCAAAAACCCACTTTCACAAACCTTGTCAAAAATTTCTTTTCGAAAACATTTTTCAAAAATCCATATTACTGAGCGCTAATGGAGGAGCAAGCTCAACTCAACACTAGTCTCATTTGAAAACAAAATCAAAGGAGATAAGCTCCACTCAAATCATATCTCGCCTCCATGGCAACATTACTCTTCCCAGCTCTGGCTCGTTCTCAACATTATCATTCATTCTTTCCCCAATCTCAATTCTTAATCTCTTTCTATTCCATCTTATATCCTTCATCATTATTCCTTCCTCTCTTGGGTCTTTTACTGTTATGAACCTACTTATTTCATTTTTTTATTATCAGGACGTAACAGACGTCCTCCAGCATACTACTCACATTAATAACAATTTGAATATCACCATGCATAATCAAACAGTAAATAAAGCACGCTATATAACATCACACAATCATCACACACAATAATGTGGTCTTCGTCCTCTTCGTATAAGTGGCCACACAATTCAAACAATTGCCACTATACTACTGACTCAGTACCACGAATTTCCGATCTTTGAGCTGATACGGAACGTCCTAATATCACCTAACTACCACGGTGTCTCAGCAAAACTTCTCTCTCACCTGAGGTCCAGTGATTAAATGCTTGCGCTCTCCTCGGATCCTTGTCACTGCGAGCTGCCCCAACCCTTTTTCTATACCATTCCTCGTATTAAATAAAACACTTTACATTATTGACTTATACAAGAGAATCTTTCCGTAATTCAATACTCGTCCTTTCTTTGTCGGAAAACTTAAAAAATATAACTGTTTTCTCAAAACAATTTTTTTTTCAACCTTTTCTAAAACTTTATATACTCTCAAAAATCATTTTGAAAACTTTTAGTAAAGGTAATTTAAATTATTTATTTTAGGGGATGGTCCGTTTTGGACAGCACCTTAATCAATTTCAAAAACACCGAAAAATGCACCGTTCTCGATACGACTTTTTCTTAAATCAACTATCACTTGAAAACTTTACTTTAAATCATATGAAAACATTTTTAAATATAAGAAGCAAGTCCAAGTAATTCTGGACAGCAAGAATAGTTTTACAAAATCACTTTAATGAAACTCCGAAAACATTGTAAAAACATTCTTTGTTTTAAACAACGCTTTTATTCAAAATTTACACCAAGGCAAGTATGCAACTCACACATAATTCATTTTCACAACACAAAACACTTAGGCATGCAAGAATTCATAAACCAAATTGAATCAAGTTTCAAATCAATCATATTTATATTTATTTTTCTTATTTTAAACAACTTAGATCCTTTTCAAAATTACCATGTATGTTCTATTTCGTGCAACTAAACTTCCTAAACCTACTTAATCTATATAACCGAATGAAATCAAAGAAAGCAAGTCAAACATCACAATTTAAATCACATAAATCAACTTGATTTATTTTAAGCACTTAGATTCCACTTTCTTTTACTCTTAACCGAATACACATAAGCACACACATATATTCATTTAAACACAATACTTTTCCTAAATCATTTAATTTATTCATTTTCCTCTATATTTTTTTTCTAAAGTACCGATTAGAAAATAAATGTTCACAACACAATTTCAAGCAATTTATTTTAGTATAATTCCTCGAAACATACTCATTTCTTTTAAGACATTTCATTGAAAAGGAATCCTAGTCTAGCTAGCATGTGTAGGCCGAATATCATCATAATGAAGCAAAGTTAAATTTTTAAATCTTCATCATGCATGCACATAGAACATGGATCAAGGCAAAGATCATTTTCCAAAAACTTGTCTCCTTGCTTGCTTTGTAAAAACCGTGAGGTCCATTAAGAAAAATAAAAATCTTTTTATTCAAAAACCAAATGCATGTACCTAGATCTTGTAGATCAAGTCATGAAATCAATCAATTGGTACAATCAAGGATGAAAATCGTTTTGAGTTGAAAAAGAATCAAAACCGTGACATGCAATGAAGAATGGTTAACTCTTTTGGTTCGAAAACAACATGCATGCACCAAAGATCAAACTTTTCAAAGGTCGACACAAGATCAAAGCTTTTATCAAGTTCAAAATCAAATCAAAGCATTTTCACTATTTAAATTAACTTTTCTAAACATAAAATTAGCATGGAATCACTTAGATCAAATTAAAAGCATCAAGGCCTAATTTTTCTACTCATGGCCAAATCACCTAGTTCTTGATTTGGTGATTTATGAGTTCATTTATTCTTAGAAATCCAAGATCAAGGCATAAAGAGGACATGCAAAGAAAAATAAGAATCATAAGGCCACAAAATCAAACATGCAAGGGAAGATCAAGGCAATATATGAATTCAAACACAACTTTAAACAAAACCGTGATGAAGAGGAACTACAAATAAGAGATCAAAACTTTCCAACACCATCATTCAAGATCAAAACATAAAAATAACATGCAAGACATTTAGATCTCAAGATCATTCAAAAATAAATACATGCATCACAAAAAATTGAACAAAGTCCATTAGAGAGTCCTTTACAACACTGAATGATTCGATTAAAACTCTTTCTACCTTAAACAAAATCCTAATCTTCAAGCTTCACACCTCTTCTCTTCTCCTCCTAGGGTTTTGCTTCGGCCTCCTCTCTTCTAGGGTTGATGGGTGGTTTTCTTCTTGGTCCTTGAAGAAGAAGGTGGTTGAGAAAGAAATTAAAGATGTTTAGGTTAAGAACTTTGGGTTTTCACTCTTCCTTTTTCTCTTCTCCTCTCACGGCCAAGCTCTCTTCTTTTTTTTTCTATGATTCAAGAGTTTGATGTGCTCTTGAAACTAAGTGTTTGGGGTTTGATGAAAGAAGTGAAAATGAACTAACTAAATACACACTCACTCACACGGTTATAAAGGCAAAGCAAGGATGTGGAAATTTCCTCTTTTAGCCTCGGTTCAAGGTGCTGGTTCATGGGCAATTCGGTCCAACCAAAAGTTTGCATGGGAGGGGTCTTTTCAAGGGAACATGGTGGAAGGAAAGTCCTCGCTAGGCATCATGACTCACACCTCCTAATATCCTCCTATTCTCTATTTAAATCTCTAATTTCTTAATGCATAAGAAAATACATCCTACTTGGTCTTCTTCCCCTACATGGCCGAACGACACACACACATACATGAAGGAAATAGATTTCTTTTCATGTTTATCATAACAACACATAGCATGAAATCATGGAATAATGCATACACTTAACACATATATAAACATACATACAATTAATATTTTTAGGGCATCATGTTCACACGACACACACACACATACATCATACACACATTCACATTCACACAAATCAGGCATCCATTCATCTCCAATTTATCATTTTAATTTTGCATGCAATTTATTCTACTTTTTAAGATAAGAAAACACATTGTCATCATCATATGTCAAACATGTATCAACCCATCACATAACTCAGAAAATAAACCATTCTTTCATAAAATGACTCTTGTTTAAAATTCACCATTTCGTTAAACTCGTTCATCACCTTAAAAACGTGAATTATGAAAATTATTTAAGAAAATACTCTTTCAAATATTTTTCTCAAAAATAATATCTTTAGTATTTTAAATTAATACGAGAAATTTGCGGGGTGTTACAGCTGGGGCTCTTAGCAAGATAGCAAGTCTGGTGGGTAATCCTATTATGGTAGACAAAACCACTCAGGAAAGGAATAGAATTAATTTTGCAAGAGTTCTAATGGAGGTTGACCCTGCTGTTCTGCCAGAAGAAGTTTTCTTTGGAGATGATAAAGGAAATATTATTACTCAAGGGGTAACATATGAATGGAAACCTGTATTATGTTCTAAGTGTTCAATGTATGGTCATGATGGTAAGATATGTAGAAGGAATGTGAAAAGGCAATGGATGGAGAAAAGGAAGCCATCAAGGGAGGATATTGAGGAATTGGATGAAAGACTCAAAGCTCAGCATGAAGATGTTGGCCCTGAGGAGAACATGGGAGGGAATTTAGCGTCTGGTAAGACCTTAGAATCAGAGGAGGCATTGGCTGTAGTGTCTGCTGTTAGTTCTAAAGGTAAGAACATTGTTGGTGATTCAGGGGCAGAGCAAAGGACAATGACTGATGGTAAGTTAAGACCAGGAGATATGGGTGAACGTGGAGGGAATCAAGTGCATATTGTAACACCCCGATTCGGCAACTTGAAACTTAAACTGAATATAGTGAAAATTAGGGCCATTTTTTTTTAAACAAGTGTTATGTGAACGCGAGAACACTTAGACTTTTAAAACATAGTTACAATTAAAACTCGTGTTCTCACATTACATAAACTCTTTCAAGTTCCAAACCGAGATGTCACAAGACACCGCCCTTTGAAACCCGTTTTCAAAACACTATTTAAGACATAGCCCATTTACTTGTTTCAAAACCTTAATGTTAAATAAAAACTTTTGCCGGGGTACAGTATGATAGAGCTAGGTAACTAAGAACTTACAATGGAGTACATTCCGCCAGGAAAATTCCTAGCTTCTAGTCATGCTTCCTAATGCTTGTCGTCTAACTCCGGACTTTGGTTGATGAAGCCCACCACGCTTCCGCTGCGCCATCTACCCGTTGTAATATCAGCGGTTGCCGATACGACAACAAGGTAGGAGAGAGTCAGTGTTCCGAACACTAACGGGTTGACCATGCGGTCTCAGGATAATTGCAGTATGAAGATAAACAAACAACAGAACAATATGACCAAAATGACATACATAGACATTCATCATAATGAACATATATAAAACATGTTATTCACGTAGCATATAGGAATCACTTATAACGAAACGTATCCTAACACATCAATATCATCATTCATAACCCAATCATTCATTCCCATTCTTATAAACACATTCTCAAAATCTTTCTAATGAGTTCTCACGACTTTTCTCAGTCCTTCTTTCATCATAAATTCCACACTTATCTCTTATTCCACGAATTCTTTCTTATATACTCATCTTATAAATCTTATTTGAAGCTTGATATACTTTTCTTTGAACCTCTTTTTCTTTTAAGTTTTATTGTTTCGATTAGCATCAATGATGAGGGGGAAACATCATTGAGCTCACACACGTCTACATCTCCTCGGTCAACCACCCAACAAAGCAAACAGGAGTACAGGACCTTTACCACGCGGGCACGACAGCTGTCACACAAACAAATGGTCCCAGACCAGGAGGCCCAACCTCAAATCAATTCAATTCATATCATATAATCAAGGCACGCTCTCAGCGGCAATCACAAATGCCTCGTTCCAGTCCCTCTCACTGTTCCTGAAATGCCATAGGGGTGACAGCACTATTCCAGTCCCGAGTGCAGAACTTACCACGGCATTAGACCCAGTCCCTACCACGTTAGTACGCCACATGTGGAATTCATTCCGCCCAGAATAGTACTCAAAGCCTCATGGCGTTTTACCGCCCTAGCTTACCCTATTGCATTCACAACCCGAATATCTTTGATATTCGGGGTACCTTCCTCTCCACTACTTCGATACGACACTCATGCCTCACTGCGTTTATAAATGTCTTTTAAAGTCTTTTAAAGTTTCACGTTTTATTTAGCGGTTTAATCCTAACAGTCGGCTCGTCCTTGGTGCATCCCTTCAACGAAGCCCGACCACTAATCGCAATCTGTCCCCCTAAATCTCAATGGCATCTTGCCTCAAATCACTTTCTCATAAACTCATTCTCAACACACTTCTCCTCAACATCATCAATATCTTTTCCTCGTCTTTCTCAAAGTATCTTTTCGCAAAACTTTCTCGAAAACATGATTTCACAAAACTTTTACTTCACAAAACATTTTCAGAAAAATTCTTTCACAAAACCTTTTTCAAAAATAATGTTTCCAAAGACTTTCACAAAATATCATTTTCACAAAACTTTTCAAAAATCTCTTTTCAAACCGTTTTCAAAAATCATATTTTTGGATGAGTGTTAATGGAGGAGCAAGCTCAACTCAACACTAAGCTTCTTTCCAAAAACATGAACGATGAATCACATCTCTACTCAAACCACATCTCACTTTCACAACCATGTTCTCTTTCAAATCTCAACTCTTTCCACTCAAATATCAATTCTCTTTCTTTCCTTCTTTATCTCTTTCGCATTCCATTCTCATCTCACTTTATCTCTTTCTCAATCATTCTCATACTCTCTCTTCATCCTCGACTCATCACTTATTTCTTTCTCAACCATTTCTCATGTTTCTTGTTTATTTCTCTTTTCTCTTTTCAATTTATCTTATTACTTTCACAGTCCCATCATCATTTCACCATCCAAACATAATCAAACAATTTCTCAACAAAATAAAGTATGCACAATAAATAAACATTTAGTATGCAGACAAATAAACATTTAGTATGCAAGTAAGACAGGTAGACATCTAATCGCAACATCCATGTTGCCTAATTCGCAGCACTCTCACAATCCGTCCATTCGGACTGCGAGCAACCACGTTACAGGATCACAACACTCTCACTCACCTGGATGACGACACACCCAAAACTTTCCAAGTTTTCCAGTTGCTACCCACGTCACGTTTCCTTCGCGTCCGACACCCGAACTAGACATTTTTCCCCCGCGCGTTAGAAACGATTTACGTGAATTCTTAATTTCGTTTTAAAATACTTTGAAATAAATTCCCTTTTTCAAAAACACATTGCCAATATCCAAAGGATCTAATTCCAATTTAAATCTCAAAAAGAGTTTTCAAGAAGACTTTGAAATAATCTTTTTATTAAAATAAAATCCATTTCTCTTAATTCAAAACACTTTAGTTGGAAAAATTACTTTCTTTGAACATTGAATGAAATCTTTAAGAAAACAACTCTTTGAAAATCTTTATTAAATCAAACACAAAAATTCAAGAAGGTACAACTTCAAAAACAATCAGATTAATTTATTAAATTTCTAAACATCATTATAAGATACTGATCAAGGAGGTTCTTTAAAATTTTCAAATCAATTTAAGTTATTTAAATCAAACTTTTTAAATAAAATATTTTTCAATTACTTTTAAAACTAAAACATATATTTTTCACAAACCAAGTTCACAAACAGATTCAAAACAATTCCAATATTTTCAAATAGCACCAAGAATAATCACATACAGATTTCAGGACATGCAAAGCATCTAAAACATTCACAAACACACAGTGAAAGTCACACTTTCAACCATATAAAAAATCATTAATTAAGATCTTAATAATTTAACTTAACCTCCTAATTAACTTAACAAACCAAACCACATATGGTCATTATTTTCTAATCACAGATTAATTTTAAAACTAAAAATCATTAGATTAGCATTATAAAAATCCTTTCATATAATCAAATGAACTCAGTTATTTCCAAAATCAAAAGATAACAGTGAACACATATCACTTTCATTCAAATACATAACATATAAGCATTTAGGAATATAATCACACTTCATTTCATGAAAACAATTATCCAACTATTTTAAACATGTATGGACCGAATAATACATATACAATTTCACAATAATTTAAATCATAAACTATTACACATATTTTCTTTTAAATTCAAATACTTCATGCATGCACTCTTTGAAATCTTAAATTCAAAAACCTCATCATATATGCAACCTAAATGAGAGACAATTCTAGTTTCCTACTCCTCCTAGTTGGCCAAAAGTCAACATGCATTAAACAAGGTTTTTGACTCACTTTTTAGGCATACAAAAGTCATGCATTCACACTTAGACATGTAGGTTTTTCGAGAAAACTTTTTTTTTTAAACACTTTTAATATTTATAAAATTCAAGTTCATCATTTTGTTAAAATCCAAGTTACATTTTTAATCTCTAAAAAAAATGAAATGCATGAACATAAAATCATTAGATCTAGCCTTAGAACAATCATGCATCAATTTTTCATACAATAAAAACATGAATCCCATGATTTTTTTTTGAACATGGCCGAATGGCCTGAAAATAAATCATGCACATAATTAAATACTAAATTAAATTAGAGAATCATTTTAAAACTTAGTTTCTTCAATTTTTCTTAAAAACCGAATCATTCATAAAAGAAAACACAATCTTTTCACTTGAAAATAACATGCAAGTCAAGGATCTAAACACTTTTCATTTATCAAGCAAAGACAGTTACATGCATATATGTAGATCAACTAAAATAATCACAAAATTATCATGCAAGACCAAAGACTTAAATCTTTTTATAAATTATGTCTAGATCACAAATTCATTAAATAATAATAAAGACACACGTAGATCAAGATCTAACAAGAAAATTCAACATGTAAAGCCAAAGAATTTAATTTTATAAATAAACAAGTTTAGATCATGGGTTTTATTCAACAAGTAATTATGGAAATACACCTAGATCACGGTTTAGCAAAAGGACTTAACATGCAAAAACCGAAAGTTTCACTTTATTATTAAACAAACTTAGATCATAGATTTTTATGTCAAATAATCACATAAACATGCATATATCACGGTTTAGAGCAAGAAAACTAAACATGCAAAGAGATTTATTTTAATTTTCACAAAAACCTTAATTTTCCTTAGATCTTTAAAACTTTAGTTAGAAAAATATATTAGATCTAAGAAGAAAAGCCTCAACCGAGACACAAAGCATAAAGTCTAACTTAAATTATTTAGAGTCCTTAAAGTCCAAGATCAAAGATGAAAAACACATAAGATCATCTTTAAGCTTATGAGAATCAACATGCAAAGAAGAAAAAGAAGTAGATTTACAACTAAAAAGGAAAAACTAAACTATTACAAAATCTTCTTTTGGATCTTCAAGTCCTACCATAAAAGGAATTGGCCTTCTAGCTCCTAAGGCTCTTGATCTACAAGGGAAAAGCTTGGTTGAACTTGGATCTCCTTCTTCTTTCTTCCTTCACGTCCACAGCCACTCTCTCCTTTCTCTTCTCTATTTCTTTTCTTTTCTTTCTCTAAGAGGTTGATGAGTCTCTTAGAGTATATTTAGTGTTTGTGTTGGTACGGTGGAAGTGAAAAAAAATGAGAATGAATGGGTGAATGAACTAAGGCTTTTAGGATATATAGGCTAACTCACACTTCCCTCTTTGCCCTTAGGTTTTTGGTTCGGTTGCACACAAGAGGAGGGGCGGTTTTGGGCTTGCAAAAGTTTGCATGGATAAGTGTCACCAAAGTCAAGGGGACAAAGTTGCAAGGCTAGGCTTCTAGGGGTCAATCTAGGTTTAAAGACTTGTTAGTTTTTTTTCTAACTTAGTTTGGTTTAGTTTGGTTCACTTGGTTCCTAGTTTCTTAGCCTCCAAGTTTCTAGAAATTATACTCCTATCTCATGCATACATACACACACGTATGGCACACACATAAATACACACACATACATACATACATATATATACTCAAACCGTATCATACACACACACACATGCTTCATATTTTTGTTTTCTAATCATTTTTACTTATAATTATCAATTCATACCATAATACAATTAATTCAAACAATCACATTCACACAATAATTTCATGCATCACACAGTACATATACATTAAACCAAGCATTCATCACATAAAAATTCAAGCCAAATCAATAAATTCATTTTCTTCAAAACACAATTCTTAAAACTCGTATTTTATAACTCTGAAAATAAATTTTTATAAAACAACCCAGAAAAATCTGAAAATTACATTTTTAAAATCTATGTTTGAAGATGATCGTTTTGATATAAAGATCGTAAAAATCCGAGTTACGGTTCAAAAGATATGCATTTTTTAAAACTTACAGACCCAAAAATCTCAAAAATTCCATTTCAAACAAAAATCACTTTTGAATAAAATCACAACTCATTTCTTAAAAATCAAACCATTTCAAAATTCTTCACTCCTTATTTATAAAAACATTTTGTTTATTAAAAATTCTTGAAAATTAATACTTTATTTCTTTCTCTCATAAAATACTTTTCTGAAAATCTCTTATGTCACAAAACTTCAAGATTTATTTCGACGAAATCGTTTTCGCACGTACAGAAAAAATGCGGGTTTTTACACAGATGGTGTCTAATGGAAGTTCCTCCAATTCTAAGAGTAGTATGAATAGTGGTGGAAACAAGTCTAAGCCTAGTGTTGAGAGTGATCAGGGAGGTCCTTGGACTCCAGTAAAAACTAGAAGCAGGACTCAGCTGAGGGGTGAGGGTACTCACCTGCAGCAGTATGGATAAAATTGCTTGTTGGAATATTAGAGGGCTCAATGGGCCCTCTAAACAGAAGGAAGTGAGGAACTTCCTTAAGATGTATAAGGTAGGTTTACTAGGAATTTTGGAAAATAAACTAAGGCATGATGCTTTAGGTTCTGTGTTGGGGAATATTGCACCAGGTTGGGTTTTTTTTGCTGACTCTGATATTTGTCCTATTGGGAGGATTCTGGTAATATGGAGAAAGGACATGTTTACTGTTTTGGTGATGGCTAGATCTGGTCAATATACTCACTGTCTGGTAACAGAGAAAGTTTCTAACAATTCATTTTATGTAACTTTCATTTATGCTTCAAATGAGCATGTGGAAAGGAAGGAGTTGTGGGAGATGTTAAAAGGGGTTGAAAGGTTTGTTGATTTGCCATGGATTCTCCTTGGGGATTTTAATACCATGATGCAGCCTGATGAGAAGCTTGGGGGGATTCCTCTGGATGTAAGCTAGTATGAAGACCTTAGGGACTGCCTGAATGATTGTAATTTGGTAGATCTAAAGTCTAAGGGGCACTATTTTACTTGGTGTAATAAACAGGAGGGTGCTAATAGAATTTATTGCAAGCTTGACAGAATGGTGGTTAATCAGAGATGGATTGACACTTGGCCAGGATCAGAAGCAAATTTTCTGAATCCTGGATTGTCAGATCATTGTCCTATAGTGCTTGATTAGAATCAGGAAATTGAATTTAGCAGACCAAAGTTCAAGTTCTTCAATATGTGGGCAGATGATGATAAATTCCTTGCTATTGTGCAGGCTGGGTGGAGTAAGCAAGTTGCAGGCTATCCTATGGTGCAAGTGATTAAAAAGCTTTCCTTACTGAGGAAGGAGTTTCTTAATCTGAATAAAACCAGCTATGCTGACATTGTTAATAAAGAAAAGGAACTTAGAGGGAAACTAGAGGATGTGCAATCCATTTTGAGTACAGACCCAGCTAATGTCATTCTTCAGCAACAAGAAAAGGAAGTCTTAAATATGCATAGGAGAGCTAATTTGGCAGCTGTTTCCTTCCTCAGGCAGAAAGCTAAAGTCAGTTGGATTCAAGAAGGGGATCAGAACACAGCTTTGTTTCATCAAGCTATTAGGCAGAGGACATACAGGAATCGAATCATTTCTATTACTGATGAGAGAGGGAACTACTTTTCTGGACAGAAGGAAATCATTGACCAATTTACTAATTACTATTCTATCCTTTTCACTAGAAAGCAGTTTTATCACTGGAATGATGGAATTGTTGAATGTGGGCCTGTTTTATCTCCTGTGCAACAACTTTCTCTCTTGAGTCCTTTTTCTGTTGAGGAAATCAAGGAGGTGGTTTTCTCTATTCACAAGGATAAAGCACCAGGGCCTGATGGTTATGGAGCTGGTTTTTTTAAGGCTGCTTGGAATATTGTGGGTAAGGATTGCACTAAGGCTATAAGAGAGTTTTTTTCAACTTCTATTATGCCTAATAGCCTTAATGCTACTAATCTTGTGATGATTCCAAAGGTAGATAGCCCTACTCAGGTTAAAGATTTCAGACCTATTGCATGCTGTAACTTCCTCTACAAATGTATTTCTAAGCTCATATGTTCAAGGTTGAGTGTGGTTTTACCTAGCATTGTGCAGGAGAATCTGACAGCTTTCATCAGGGAGACAAGCATAGTTCATAATATTTTGATCACTCAAGAGCTCTTAAGGTTGTATGGAAGGAAAAATAGCTCTCCTAGATGCCTAATGAAAATAGACATCAGGAAAGCTTATGATACACTTGATTGGAATTTTATTGAAGACATGCTAATAGCTTTCAAGTTCCCTATGCAATTCAGGAGATGGGTGATGGTTTGCATTACTATTGCTTCTTATTCTATATGTATCAATGGGAAGAATTCAGATGTTTTTAAGGGCTCTAGAGGGATAAGACAAGGTGATCCCTTGTCCCCTCTTTTATTTGTGCTAGCTATGGAGGTTCTAACTAGGGGATTCCAAAAAGCTTCTCTTCACAGAAACTTCAGATTTCATCCCTTATGCAAAAGCCATAGATTAATCAGCCTTGCTTTTACTGATGATCTAATGGTCTTTTGCAAGGGGCATCCAGCCAGTGTGAGCATTTTGTATTCAGCTTTACAGGAATTTGCAGACAGCTCAGGGTTACAACCTAGCAATGACAAGTCACAGATTTTCATGGCAGGGGTCAATCAAACAAGAGAGAGTGATATTCTTAATATCACTGGGTTTCAGAAAGGGGGATTTCCTTTCAGATATCTTGGTATTCCCCTCTCAGGTAAGAAGTGGTCTAAGGCTACATGCTCTATTCTAATTGATAAAATTAGTAACAAAATTAACTCTTGGAGGTCTAGGAGTCTATCTTATCAAGAAAGGTGTACTCTAATTAACTCTGTGCTCATGTCTATGCATATTTATTGGGCTTCCATTTTTATTATACCTAAAGCTGTTCTTAAGGGTGTGGAAAGGAAGTGTAGAGAGTTCCTTTGGGGTGTGGATTCAGATGGGCATTATCATGCCTCTATGGCTTGGGATTCAGTATGTAGGCCTAAAAAGAATGGAGGGTTGGGTTTTAAAAATTCTATCTTATGGAACTTGGCTGCTATAGGAAAGCAAGCATGGCACATTGGTGCTAAAAAGGATTATCTCTGGGTCAAGTGGATAAGCTCCATTTACTTAAAGGAAAGGAATTTTTGGCAGATTGAAGCAAGGCAAGGGGATAGTTGGCATTGGAAGCAAATTGTAAAGGCAAAGAATAAATTAGCTTGTGGATTCTCTGGTGATTATTGGAATGCTACTGCTACTGGGGTTTATACTATCAAGAGTGGCTATCTATTCTTATTAGGAACCCTACCCTCATTTTACCATCATCGTTTTGTTTGGAATTCTTCTTCTATTCCTAAACACATGTTCATTTCATGGCTGGCAATGCATAATAAATTAAAAACAAAAGACAGATTGTTTGGTCAAGATCGTACCTGCGTGCTTTTTAATGGAGATGATGAGACTCGGAATCATCTTTTCTTCGAATGTCAATGGTCTCAAGATCTTCTGGAATCAGCTTGCCTGTGGATAGGAGTTAACAATTGGCATTATAAATTCGTAAATTGGAGCAGATGGATAATTCATGCATTCAAAGAGAAATCAAGGAGGAAAAGTATAATTACCGTATACTCAGCTGTGCTCTATGCAATCTGGATCGAGAGGAACAAGCGGATCTTCACGGGCACAAGCAGATCGATTGCCATGGTGATGCATGCTTTGAGGAAGGAGACGGCTTTGAGGCTGGCATTTTGTTTTCCCCATTTGAGAACTTGGAAAGATACAACATTAGTGGATAGAATCATGTCTAAACTGTAGTTTCATTTTCGGTTTTTGGTCTTGGTTTTGGACCGGGTTTTCTTTGTTGTTTAGTTCGGTTTAATCCTCTTGGTCTGGTGAACCCTTCCTAGAAGGTGGCACTTGGACCATGATGTGATTGTATGATTCATTTTTTGGCTTGTGGTTTAATAAAATTTTTATTTTACCAAAAAAAAAACATTTATTCTCTATTGATTATGTGTATAGAATTGCTTACCCCTATGCCCTTGTAGGTGATGTCACGTCACATCGCTTGCATCGAGATCCGCCCACTTCTTAGTGGCATATGGATCTACGAGGATCTCCGAGTGGTGTATGAGGGGGAGGTAAAGATTACTTGTTATCACCCTAACCCACTGATTCGGTTCCGTCCTCGTAGGTTTAGAGTTCCCATCACATACACTATGCATGTACCAACCTTTTTACACTTATCATGGATCACCTCCCACTCGACCAGCTCGCTCGTATCACAGTCTTCAATTCCACTCTACCCGCCCACACCCTTTTTATTTTAGAGTCGTTCGAGAGGAGACTCCCCCGTCTATTTAAAGGAGTCCTATTAAGGTCACATCTTCACTAGACCTTGTGCCCAGTGGTAGGGTGCCTACTCCTTCAAATAAGATCAAGGAGGACCCTGTCGAAGGCGAGAGCGGAGGCGAGCCTGTCGTTCATTTTTTTGGGAGTCGGAGAAGGGACGATAATCCCTAGGTACATGCATAAGGTAAATGATGAGAATCAGGGATCTGGTGTGATGATGCTGTGGAGGAGTTTTGCTGCTGATGATGATAGATGACGATTGCTGCTACTTCATGGAGACTTCTACTACTACTGCTGCTACTAGTGCTATGAGACCAGCCCTAGAGTTTCACATTCTGTTATGTATATCAATTGTGGAAATTCCTTTTGAAAACTCTTGAGTTATGGTCTATTTTGGTGTACTTATATATACCTAGCCTTATGGACTTGTACTGGGATTTTGGAGATCTTTACCGTTGGACTATGTATAACTTACCTTTTGATATATATAAAATCTATGCTTACCTTATGGTTTATTACATAGTCCTGTTATTTCCGCTTACTCTGATATTGATTTAAAAGAATTCGGTTATGACATTTTGGAAATGGTATCACTTGGTTAGATGAAAACTGGAAGGCATTACTTAAGTTTTTTTTTGGTAAAGGAAAAATTGCATTACCAACAAACAAATGAATACACATCAAGGCAATAATCTAACCCCTATCCACCTTCTAGGAAGGGTTCCAAGGGCTAGAAAATTCCACAAAAAAACCAAAAAACAAAAAGGCCTAAACCATTATCCTTATTCTATTTAAAATGGTGCTGGATGGCCCATTATTGCTAGCCCATTTACACCCAAAAAATAACTTAATAGATAACTCATGTTGAAGAAGAAACAGTACTTGCTCTGGGGGAAGACTTTGCTGTCTGAACACCCTCCGATTTCTCTCCGACCACACAGCATAAATGCATGCAGCCAAAACCGCCGTGACTATTCGTCGTCTTTGTTTCTGCTTGAACCCATAGTGAAGCCATCTGACCCAATTTGGCAGCCTATAATGCTTGACCTCCACACCTATCCAATTCCCAGCTAGTTCTAGAAGCCTCTTACTCCATTCACACTCAAAGAACAGATGCTTGCTCGTCTCCTCAGCTCCATCACAAAGCTCACACAAAGGCGAGATTTGGAGGAAATGGAGCTTGTCTTTCGTCTTCAAGGCATTACTTAAGTTTCTTTATATGAAATATATTACATCTATCTTCAAAGAGAATGCTATCTAAGATTTGCGAAACTATCTCTTGAGCAAAGCAAATGCCGAATTCGATTTTAAAAGTACTACGTAAACTATTCTCCAAATATCCTATGTTTTGGTTTGTGCACCCGACTCTTTAGAAAATATAAAGGAAAATTTTGAATCCAGCATTTTCTAATATTCAAAAAGTCCATATATTCTCAATTAATAGCCTTTATTTTGTATTAATTACTTGGGGTATTTTGAGGGTGTCACACTTAGTGGTATCAGAGCAAAAGTCAGATCATGTAGTACTGGAAGTAGCTCCAGAAAGGTAGTCATCAACATCAAGCAGGTATCCGCAGGGCATATCTATTGTTTTGAATACTAGTATCTTGCTCGAATTGAGCAATTGATACAGTGTAGCAATTGTATACATTAAGGAAAGCTATTGTTATAACCTTAGTATAGGTTGTGTGAAGAATGTTTTTGTAGTCCATCATATGTGACCATAAGTTCTAGCGCAGGTCTATTATGACGACTAGATACCAAAATCGCACCGACACGATATTAGAAAGAATCATCGTGGTGTTGGAGTCTATGAATCAATGGAAACAACAGCAATCTCAACAACCACCTCACCAATATAATGTTGGTAATTCAGAAACTAAGAGTTTGGCGGATTTTAGAAGTTGTAATCCACCTAAGTTTGAAGGAGGATTTAGGCCTGAGGAGGCTAATAAGTGGATTCATATTATGGATAAGATCTTTAGAACATTAGACTGCACTGAGGCTCAGAAGATGGCATATGCAGTTTATATGTTAGAAGACGAGGCTGAGAATTGGTGGAATCACACAGTTCAGCTTCTGCACTATGAAGGAAGGGATATTAACTGGGGGGTGTTTATGGAGAAGTTTCTCAATAAATACTTCCCAGAAGACTTAAGAAGGAGGAAGGACGTTGAGTTTCTGCAATTAAAGCAAGGAGACATGAGTGTGGGTGAGTATGCAGCTAAGTTCGAAGAACTGATGAAGTACTCTCCCTACTATCAAAACAATCCCGATGAGAGGAGCAAATGCATCAAGTTTGAAGGTGGTTTGAGACCTGAACTGAAATCTGTTTTTAGTTATCAAAAGATTCAAAGTTTTCCTACGTTGGTAGATATGTGTTGAATATATGAGGATGACAAGAAGGCGGAGGTATTAGCTGATCAGGCAAAGGGTAACCAGTAGAGTTATGGACCACAAAGAACGAAAAGATTTGATCATCAGAATAAGAGTCCATATTTTGATCAGAACGGAGGCAAAGGAAGAATTGAAGTTAAGGATAGGGTTAAGTCTCGTGGTAATGCTCCTTACTGTGAGAAGTGTAAGCATCATCATTATGGAAGGATCTGCTGGGCAACAAGTAATTGCTTCAACTGTGGAAAGCAGGGTCATGTTGCACGTTACTGTCGAGAATCTGCGAAGAGTGACCACACCGGACTTGCTAGCAAACCAAAGGCTCAAGGAAAAGTGTTTACTCTGAATAGAGTATAAGCTAATTAATCTCCTGATCTCGTGCAAGGTAACCATTTATTTCAAAACCAACTTTGCATGATTGTGTTCGATCCGGGAGTTACCCATTCTTTAGTTCAATATATGTGTGTAAGTTGGTTGAAGTCGAATTCCCCTAATTGTTTTAAAATTAGAGACCCTATGAAACTATCCAAATTTGTTTCTAAAGTTTGTTTAGATTATAGTGGCGAGATATTTGATCGCGGCACAACGTTAAATTCGATCTATTGTCCCATTTGGATGTGATTTTGGGGAAGAGATTGATCGAATCCTATTGTGGGTGTTAAGTGGACTTTCTAATGTCAAAAATCTTTAACCAAGGTAATCCGGAAGAAGTAGCCTTCTACATGAAATAAGAAGAACAACAAGAACTCTCAGTCATTGAAGGGAAGAATAACATTCCCTCCTGTGTTACTCCTACTCGATTCATGCCAAAATATTGGAGCATACAATCATGTGTCGAGACCAGGACATGGAAGAAGGAAGTTTTAAAAAAAGAAGAAAGGTGAATGTGTATGCATCAAAGTGATTGAATACACACAAGGTGATACACTTGGCGCATGACTTGAGCTTTGCAACGATCATGGTTTCTTTGAGGGCTTGAGGCCTTCTCCCCGTGTCACTACGCTTTAAGTGTTAATAACCCTGGAGAGAGTTGAAGTAATTGTTCAACCGAGAGGAGTTAAAGAAGGGGCAACGCCGACGGACAAAATTTTAAAGGCTCATGATTGGAGACTCAGTCGTCGTCATGACGAAGCAAATGAGGAAGCAATCACAATGGGCCGAAAGGCAATTCACGTGAGCTCTATGGGGATTAAGGAAGTGGTTTTAAGGAGTCTAATAGATTCGAGCTTGATGATACAAGTAGATCGATGAGAAGTAAGAAGGGAAGATTGCAAATCGCAATAGAATTCCTAACTCGAATTCGTGAATTGCAACAAAGAACTGAAGAACTAAGGACAAATAAGAGATTGATTTCGAAAAGGGAAGAAACCTAATTTCCATAGGGGACATTTTAAGGACAACAACTTGGATTCCGGATGATTTGGAAATTTAAGGCTAATTATGGAATTAAGCAAAATGGATGAGTGAAGGTTATACCACTCATATGCTAAGTGGTGAAGCTAAGACATAGTGGAACTGTGTAAATATGATATTGGAAGCAAGGATTGGCATGTCCCTTGGGAATTACTCAAGGATGAAGTTTTTGAAAAATTAGAGAAAGGAGATTATATTGTTGTAAATAAGGTAGGGCAATATGAATCTCGGGGAAAACATTACCAAGTTCAAAAGATCGGAGAAGTATGTTTCATTGCAATTCTGATAGAAGGTTCAAACATGCGGAGTCCGAAAAGAATGATGTCTGAATTTCAAACCAGTTATCAACCATTGAGGAATAAGGGATTTCCTAACATTAGTGAGCATGTGTAGAATTGGTATGGGTGATGAGGAAAGCACAGGAAGCTTATAAGCACATAAGTGAATTAATTATGGGAACCAGAATTTCATGCATAAGGGGTTAAGGAAACCTCAATTGCATGAAAGTAACTGAAAAACCGATGGAAAGAAATTATTTGTCAATTTAAAGTGAGAAGGTAAGGTGCATCATCATGGATTGAATAGTGATGAACGGAAAGGGATATTTGATTTCAGTCGCAAGAAAAGGAAGTCTTATTCGCCGGATTGTTTGAAGGAGAAATGCAAGAAAGGGAAAGGTCAACCAGCAAATCAAGAATGGGAGAGTTTTCCATCCTGCTAGGATGCGAGTTAGATTCGGATATAGGTAGTCTGAGTTATCCCATCGCCGATTTGAATTAACGTAGTCAAATGTTTTCGATTGCGTTAATTAAATCGTTTTGTAATTCGAATATCTGAACAAGTCTTTAACTTTAATTTCTGTGATCAATACCCTTATCACAGTTGGATGTGATAAATGTCTTTGGGCACTATAGAGAGCGAAAGATCAGTTAAGACTAGAGAGATTAACAACCACCGGGATAGGACAAGTATTTGTCTCCCCAACGAAAGTTTCTCTAGAACTTGGCTATCTGACTAAGTCTGATAGTGACGATAACGTTCTTTATCTTTAAGTTCATCTAACTTAAAGGTAAATCGTATAGTCTTTCTTGAGAAAGATTATATCTGAGAGGGATAATTTCATTACTGATGGTTTAAATATTAGGACTGATCACCCTAATATTTACAACTATTAAGAAATGAAGCCATACGAATATTTCCTTACTCGTGCCCGAGTGATCAGAGTGCACAACGGGACAAGTTTTTCCTCAAAAACATCTTTGGAAAATGTTTTTAACTGAGGAGCATGCACATATATATATATATATTTTAAAGATATTATTCGAACAAGTTTTTAGTCAAAAGATTTCATTTGAAGTAATTGCAAGATAATTTTTGAGGAAGTTTAAGAAAAACCCTTTTTATGTGAACAAGGGTTTGTATATGCTTCGGAATGCAAAAGTTTTATTTGAGAAAAAGTTCATTGAAATATTTTGTGAAACATTTTGGGACATAGAGTCTGAAAAAGTATAAGAAAATTCCTTTTAAGTGGGGAAGGGTTCTTCCTAACTATATTTTGAAAACATATATGTGTCGTGGACCGGACTTCGGTCCGACCTACACTCATAACTTCATCACCCTCATCTCGGAGCATCCCCAAATCCATTCTGGAACTCCCCCCGCGGGAACTCATTTCGAGATGAGCCTCACCGAGCTTGTACTCGGTTCGAGATGTTCCTCACCGAGCTGGTGGCGGAACTCCCCCCGCGGGAACTCGGTTCGAGATGAGCCTCACCGAGCTTGTACTCGGTTCGAGATGTTCCTCACCGAGCTGGTGGCGAATCCCCCCCACGGGACCTCGGTTAGAGATGTACCTCACCGAGCTTGCACTCGGTTCGAGATGAGCCTCACCGAGCTTGTACTCGGTTCGAGATGAGCCTCACCGAGCTTGTACTCGGTTTGAGATGTTCCTCACCGAGCTTGTACTTGGTTCGAGATGAGTCTCACTGAGCTTGCACTCGGTACGAGATGAGCCTCACCGAGCTTGTACTCGGTTCGAGATGAGCCTCACCGAGCTTGTACTTGGTTCGAGATGTTCCTCACCAAGCTTGTACTCGGTTCGAGATGAGCCTCACCGAGCTTGTGGCAGATCCCCCCGCGGGAACTCGGTTCGAGATCGGGGTACTCTTTCAGTTTCATCATCCGAGCACAAAAGAGCACTATCAACCATCCGCAGCACTCTTCCGAGCAGAAGATCACGCCTGCAAACAATGTTTTATGTTACCACCAACTCTCAGAAGCTCAGCACAGGCTCTTTGAGCCTGTACGAGCTTGAGGGGCTTGTAGGGTTAACCAATAATAAATCCTACCGCTACAGGATAAGCATGAGCTCTCTAGTACAGGATAAGGGTGAATAACTCATCCTTCTTATCCTCTAAGAGCCACGTCAGCCCTACTGGGCCGAACAGGCTCATAAGGCACCACAACACAACTTCCCCTATAAGTATCGCCATGCTATAGGGGCTAAGGTATGTTCTCTCATCCCTAATCTCAAGAACTACGTGTGGCTTGATCCCCTTGTCACTGGGGCTACGTAGGACCGGGGTCACCCTCGTCAGCTGCAACAACCTCAAACACACATCGTGGTGGATCTATTTCTCAGATCCACTACATTGGCGCCGACTGTGGGGAACGGTAAACTCCGATTCCCATCCACACACAAAAAAAAAATTCACGACTTCCATGTTGTTTCGAACCAAAATTACATCCTTTCATGGCTTCCACGGGGATGTCAATTGAAGAGGAGAGGGGTGTACATGATCTGGATGGTGATTTGATCTACACTGATCCGCTGCAGCACCATTATGTAATAAAATCATGATGCTGCCATCAAGGAGGATTCAACAGATCAAGTCCTTGAAGAAGGAACAGAAGATTAGAAATTCGAATTAACCCCGTGCCGAATCCGAACTTGGATGAAACTCGCCAAACAGCCCTTGCCCTCTTTCCATGACGCAGGGCCAACAATAAGCATCATCGATCTCCTTCGCATCAGAGGGAGCAACAATCGATCCATGGCAGCCCGAACCCTCACTTGGTGGGAGCAATGACTGATTTCCATGGCAGCAGGGCATGGGTTCGAAACAAGACGGTAGAGAGCTCCTGGGTTCGTTTCCCTGAGTCGTGTTTGCAGTTAATGCGAAAACGCATCGCGATCTCGTTCGAACCGAGGTAGACAGAGCACAGCCACGACACCGCTACCCACGACCGACGTGCCTCCACTTCTCCCGTCGCCCACCAGAACCGCGACGCACGGTCCAGATTTGTTCGGGTTCGAAAACAGAACCAGAGGAGAATCGCTCCTCCACCATCGCTTCCTCTGCTTCGATCCGTACCAAACAAGGAGTGAAGACCTCCAGGCACCCACCGCCGCCACTGTGCTTCTCCTGCCCCGATGATATGCCTTCGCTGTTCAAACCGTCGGCAGCAGTAACGCGTACGGCGGCAAAAGCTGGTTGGCTTCATGTTGCTGACCCGCTGCCGCAAACTGGGTGTTGGCCTGTGAGGAACGCAGCTGCTGTTGCTTCTCGAAGAGGAAGGAACCCTAGGGTTCCAAAGGGAACGGGCCAAAGGCCCAAAAAAAAAAGGGCCTCAACAGGCCCTCAAACAAAAAAAAAACTAAAAAAAGGGGGCCAATGGCCCAGTATCCAAAAAAAAAAAGGGCCAATGGCCCAGTATCCAAATAAAAAAAAAGAAAAGGGCCTCAACAGGCCCTTAAACAAAAAAAAACTAAAAACAAAAGAAAAAAAGAAAAGGGCCTCAACAGGCCCTCAAAAAAAAAAAAGTGGACAACAACAACAAAATAGTACACGTATGATGGCCCGAGCAGCTGAGCGACCCATTTCAAGATTCTCATCAATGGGCAAATCGTTTTCCGAGCATAGTGAACACAATTGATGATGGCGTGGACCCCCGTGCCGAGTTTCCCTCTTTTACCTTGTGTTTGTCTTCAACTCGACATTCCTCGCCACACTGAATCAGGGAAGGAATTCTCATTCCTACATTATTTTCTTATTTACTTAGCATTTTAAGTGATTACCTCGAACACATGCTAATATTAATTTACTTGATGCAATGCTTTTGATATATGCTCCTAATGCTTTTATGAATTCTTTTAATTTCATTTACATGTAACTTATACTATACTCATGATTTTTCATACATGCTGGTACGTGGCATATTGCCTTTCGAATGACATTAGGCAGTTTCCGACAATTGTGCATTATCGTTTTTCATGGATAAGCTTTCATCATTTGATTTGTTGTCATTAAATGCTTTGATATATTTATAAATGTCATTCATTACAATTATTGCGCATGATATACCTGAAATTATGCGTCTTTTCATGGGCAATCCTGTCTATTTGCACGATATTTGACTATTGTCATTATCATATTTGTTACGTGTGATATTTTTAAATCATGCTGCTTTTGTTCTGATACTTTATATTCACTTGTCAATAATTTTGATTGTTGCTATTCAATTATCATAGATTGTCAAATTAACGACGATAACTGATTATTGTTCTTCAACATGTAATGTAAGGTTCAAGAAAGGATGGTCGGACCTATCGAAAAGGAAGGCCGAGCAGCTAGGATTCTCTCTAGAGTTGACGGGACCATCACAATCCCATGATAGAGAACAGTCCAAAAGTCAAAAATAGTCTCATAAAGACTAACAGGGAAAGATCTTTCTCATTACCTCATTTACGTAATTTACATTGCATGGTTTAAGCCTCACATTCATTATTACTGAATCACTTGCTGCACAACATTATATTATCTTACATAATACTCATAATTAACAGTGAAACAGCTCATACTTCGCTATTAATGTCATTACATATCATTTACTACTTGATATTCTAATAGTTGTTTTTATACATCATGTAAAGGTACAAATTTGATGGTCGGAAATACCGGGCGCGATAGCCCGAGCACGATGGCCAAAAATGATTCGAGTGTTTCACGCATAACCCAAGTCAGGATTCCTATCATCCGAAAATATGCACAAGCCGACCACAGGTCTAAATCCGCAAGCCCATTGTATATACTGCTTCAATTAAATAACAGTTCTGTTTCTGAATTCATTGTATTTACGTACTTTTCCTCATAACCGATTAGCCACAGTTTATGACGCGAACGATTATAAACAGCTCGAACAAGAGCTTATAACTCGTCAAGTACTTTGAAAGATTCCCGATTCAAACATGATTATCTCAAAATCATTTTTTACATCGCGGATAGAGGAACCCACCTCGGCTAAAGTGCTGGAGTTTCGAGGTCTTAACACTTGAATTCTTCACAAAAAGAACAAAAAGCACAAAATCATAACGGATATTATAAATGTTCACTCATTACGGATCACGTCCTGACGCACTTGCCTACGATCTCGGTTGGCCGACCAGATCGGCGTGGCTACAAGTGAAAACGAGAATTGCTACCTCGATAACTTGGCCATCGGCCAAATACGTCGCAGGATCGAGGAATGCACCTCGGCCAAGGCAGTCATTCCGACAGCATCCCCCGTAGACGTTACGATCCAATTCATGATATCACTTTTAAACACACCCCGATGAGAGAGGTGTATGAATCTCCGAATCGCGATACTCTTCCGAGTAAAAGACCTTGGCTGCGAACATTCTTTTACGTCACCACCAAGCCTCAGAAAAGAACGACTGATCGACCCAAAAGGGCTCTAAACTCGGCACAGTCTCTATGACTCTTCCCGAGCTGGGGGGCTTGTGTCGTGGACCAGACTCCGGTCCGACCTACACTCATAACTTCATCACCCTCATCTCGGAGCATCCCCAAATCCATTCTAGAACTCCCCCCGCGGGAACTCGGTTCGAGATGATCCTCACCGAGCTTGTACTCGGTTCGAGATGTTCCTCACCGAGCTGGTGGCGGATCCCCCCGCGGGACCTCGGTTAGAGATGTACCTCACCGAGCTTGCACTCGGTTCGAGATGAGCCTCACCGAGCTTGTACTCGGTTCGAGATGTTCCTCACCGAGCTTGTACTTGGTTTGAGATGAGTCTCACCGAGCTTGCACTCGGTACGAGATGAGCCTCACCGAGCTTGTACTCGGTTCGAGATGAGCCTCACCGAGCTTGTACTTGGTTCGAGATGTTCCTCACCAAGCTTGTAATCGGTTCGAGATGAGCCTCACCGAGCTTGTGGCGGATCCCCCCGCGGGAACTCGGTTCGAGATCGGGGTACTCTTTCAGTTTCATCATCCGAGCACAAAAGAGCACTATCAACCATCCGCAACACTCTTCCGAGCGGAAGATCATGCCTGCAAACAATGTTTTATGTTACCACCAACTCTTAGAAGCTCAGCACAGGCTCTTTGAGCCTGTACGAGCTTGAGGAGCTTCAGAGGAGAGTAAGGAAAGAGGAGGACGATGGACAATCAATTGAAGCTAAACCTTGCTACAGTGAACGGTGAGAGGAATGTTGATAACGAACGGGGATGGCTAAACCTTGATACAGCGAATGGCTAAGGCTAACCCTTACTGCAACGAATGGCGATGGCGTGCGGTGCTACAACGAACGGCAACGTCGTGCAGTTGCTCAGCGTACAGCGACGACGTGCGGTTGCTATAGCCAACAGCGATGGTTTGTGGTTGTTTGCAGCAGCCATGAACCCTAGCAGTGGCTGTGAATGGAGAAGATGAAGAGGGAAGCCTAGCGGGGCTGACAGGGAAAGAAGAAGAAGAAAGGCGAAGAAGAAGAAGCACTGTTTTATTGTTTTTTTTTTAATTCCTTAAACCAGACCGGTTAAGCACGGAACCGGTCATCATGAAGCGGTCTAAACACTATATTTGTACTAGTGTATGAGACTGGTTCCGCGTGGAACTAGTCTAATTTGAACAAAAAACCAAAAAGAGACTTATTTAATATATCTTTAGACTGGTTATACAAAGTAACCAGTCTAGTTTGTACTAGTGTATGAGACTGGTTCCGCACAGAACCAGTCTGATTAGAACAAAAGATCAAAAAAGAGACTGGTTCCGTGTGTAACCAGTCTTATTTAATATATTTTCAGACTGGTTATACAAAGTAACCAATCTAGTTTTAACAAATGTCCATTAAGAGACTGGTTCCACACGGAACTGGCTTTAATCAACTGGTCTAAAATGTGTTTTTTGTACTAGTGATAGTAAAATAATGAGTATAATGAATTAAGGGATGAAGTGGGGGTGTTTGTGAATGTGATGAATGTATGAGCAATTAATAGTGAGAATAATACCAAAGAACTTAGAATGATAAAAAGAGACGTAAAATAGAATAAGAGTCAATTAATGAGTAAACAATGAAAGGGAAGAGAGAAGTGAGTAACTAATAGAAACTAAAGAAGACTAAATATAAGAAACAAAGAAAGAAAGAAACAGAACTAAGAAAGCAAAGAAAGAAAATGTAATTAAAGACTAAAGTATTTGGTATGCGAATGTCAGACCATGTAAGTACGCCCTGGTGGGGTGCAATGGTTGCGTAAGCCGCACGATTTAATGGCCTGTGTAGCGGTAAGACGCCCCGGTGTGGGAGCGCAGTGGTGGGTTCGCAGTACTCGACGCATTTTGTGAATGTCAGTCCAAGTAAGTACGCCCTGGTGGGGTGCATTGGTTGCGTAAGCCGCACGATTTAATGGCATGTGCAGTGGTAAGGTGCCCCGGTGTGGGAGCGTAGTGGTGGGTTCACAAAACCCTAAAAAGATGGTTATGTACGTTTTGTGAATGCCAGGCCAAGTAAGTACGCCCTGGTGGGGTGCATTGGTTGCGTTAGCCGCATGATTTAATGGCATGTGTAGCAGTAAGACGCCCCGGTATGGGAGTGCAGTGGTGGGTTCACAAAACCTAAAAAGATGATTTAGTACTCGGATGTCAGGCCATGTAAGTACGCCCGGGATGGGTGCATTGGTTCCGTAAGCTGCATGATTTAATGGCCTTCGCCGCGGTAAGACGCCCCGGTGTGGGAGCACAGTGGTGGGTTCGCAAAGCCGTTAAAAAGAAAGATAATAAGAATTTAATGAGAAATAGAGAAGAATAAGTAAGTGAAAAGGAAAAGACTTAATAAGAAAAAGGAAAGATAGAAAAGCAATGAAAGACTAAAGGAAAGAGAAAAGAAAGAAAATAAATATAAGGTTGAGATAATGAAAAGAGAATTAAGAATGAAAAGAATTATAAGAATAAGAGGAAAAGTAGAAGAGAATTAAATCCTAGAATCAGAATAAGAAAAATTAAGCATAAGAAAAGGAAAGTAAATAAGTTAAAAGGAGAATAGTAAATGAGTGTGTGAATGTATGAAATTGACTGTGATTGTTGTGTGTTAATAATAAGGTTTAGGCTTAGTTTACTACGATGACTTCTTAGAAGTCATTTCCTAAGGTATGTGTAATGCTACCTTCTTGCTATTTTTATTTCAGGTACAGAAGGAGCATGCACAAGTCTTGGCCGAGCAAGAGCACACTTCACTTCATGGAGTGTGATTAGTTAGCTGGGTGACCGCGTGTTGGTCATGGGTTTTGTTTTGGAGTTTTATGTAAATATTGTGGAAAATGATGTAACTAATACCTTACGATATTTTTGGCCCTACTGGCTCAATGTGGTTTTTATAAAATTGATTATACTGGTTTAGAGGGAAAACTAATATTTTCGGAAGTCCATAAACCAGAGGAAACTCCATCCGCTTCACAGAGATTTTTATAAGTTAATCAGTTTTAAAAAGAAATTTTCAGTTTACTATTTTTGCTATTGGGTAAATCGAGGGTAATTAAAGTAGGGTGTTACATTTTGGTATCAAAGCAGTTTTCCCTCGGCCTTGGAGTTTGAACTCACAACTCCTTTAGTTTACTCACCAAGCGAGTAACCAACAAATAGTTAAGTGTCTAGTATAGTGATAAAGTATAGATGCATAGCTATTTGATTGTGTAAATATTAACTGACGGACTTCTCGAGGACTAGGTAACCATTATGGCTCGAAAACACGCTGACAAGGATAAAATCGCTACAATCTTAGAAACCTTGGTTCAATTGTATCAGAACCAAGCTGAGATTGTGGACAACCAGGGCACCATGCTATTGAGTGTTCTGAGAATGTTCTGAACAAGGAGGTGAATGCTACTGACGAGCTGATTAGAGGCATGAAACATGTTAAGTTTTAACACACCTTGACTAAAGGAAGTGAAAAGTTAAGACTTTTCTAATATAGGACTGTTTAAGGAACATTAGGCTCTTATCACCACTAGTCGCATAGCAAAGAGTATGTGGGGTCTACATTTCTTAGAGTTTGACCCCCTTTACTCGTTGCAACGTGCTGTGGTACTTGAAGAGTACGTGCATTTAACCTCGTGTTATAGGTGATTGCGAAAAGCCATAGAATAATTCAAACCTTAGGATGGTGTTGTCACTTAAATAGAGTGTGAGGTCAGGTGTAACGCCAGCTGGAATTTAACCTCGAAATTATAAATATTCTATAGATTAAATAAAATATAGAATATATTTTATGATTATGGTGTGAATTTTATATTATGTGAAATCATAATAATAGAAAAATTTAAAATAAAATATTTACAACATTAGATGCAAACCCGACCGTTGGATATGAAGATAAGTATGTTAGGAAGCTTATCTCCAAATTTGAGCAAGATGCGACGGTTAACGAAAGAGTTATGGCATTTTAAATGCAAATGGTCCTTTAATTTTGCCCGATCTAATTGATTAGAATGAAAATCTAATTGATTAGAAGAAAATCTAATCGATTAGCACCGCCTTAAACAGCCAAGATTAAGTCGGTTAAATCACGAATGGTGGAGATTTTCCCGTGATTTCAACCACAAATTGCATAAAAATCACCCTTGGTACTGTTTAGGATTGAAAGGGACACATAAGGGGTGATTAATTTAAATATAAGGAGGGAGTATGTGTGTTAAACTTAAGAACATTACCAACACTATGCAGAAAACGAGTTGTGCTGTCATGAACTTTCTCTAATTCGTTCTATATGATCTGAGCTTCAAACCCTAGCAAACTATACACCAAATTAAAGCTCGTTCAACCCTCTTAAAATTGATACCAAGTTTGTTGGATTTGGTTGAGTGTGGAGAAAGTTATAAACCTACAAAGTTCGCTTGTTAAAACTGAAATCTAAACTTCAGATTCAAGGAGCGCACTTTCCTTGATTCGTATGGTAAGCTCGAGCATCCTTTGAGCATCAAACTTTTTTTATTTTCAAGTTAACATATGCTAGTTTTTATTCTCATCCTTGATCACGATTTATTGTGACTTATTCTTGATGAAAACCCTGACCTTTGTGCCTTGTTGAACTAAAAATAGAGCACTCTGCAGTTGAACCAAAACTTTGAGATTTTCTCAACAAATCCATTTCTTTCAAACCAAATCAGTATCAAACACTTGAGATAGGTAAGGGAGAAGTTATCCAGGTGCTAGAATAATAATCTGATGGCTAGAAATCTAGGAGTTCTCATGAACTCAAGGGCAAAATTAGAAAAAATGATAACTTGAATTAGGAAAATGACTTGGAGGTCATTTTAGTTCCATTTCTGAATTTGAACAACTTATATATGATGGATATGAGCTAAACCAATAAAGAAATTGGGCTGATTCATGAAGGAAATGAAAATCATATGTTAAGTTGCCATTTACGGGTTTTATTTATTTTGGATTATTTGAATATGATGATGATGCTTTGATTACTTGAATTGTGTTTGAACATGTATAAATAGGTGTATATTTGATATATTTTGACTTGATTTTGATTAAAGTGAAGTGTACATGAAATTGGTATGTCAAAACCACATTTCAGGTGCAATTTTGCAGGATCTAATCGATTAGACCCTATGGCTAATCGATTAGACTATTTAAATTTTACCTCAAGAATTTGAACTTTTACGTCCTAATTGATTAGAGTTCCTTCTAATCGATTAGAATGACCCTGGAAAGTGAAGAATGCCAATTTTTAATACACCTTGCTATAACCAAACACATTTATGGAATATGAATTGTATTGTGATGAATAAATGAATATTTGTTTATGACTTTGATGATGTTTGAGCATGAATGTGGAATTTATGCTTATGAAGGGAAACTTCATGAAATGAATAAATACTTTAATGATGAGAGAATGTGAATTATAAATTTATAATTATGAAAAGAATGAATAATGGAAAGATGGAATGATGAATGACTTGCATTTGCCCAAGGATTGCGAATGTCGTGATGATGACGTTATTATGATGATGGAATGATGAAAAATAAACTAATGAAAAAGATTGGTAACGAACCATTCTTGCATACATGCATTTGATGAGATTCGCTCCAGTTTGCGAGACTTTTATACTAGTTGTGCTGGGCGGAGGAAGCCTGTAAGTCGTGAGAGGTCGAGCGGAGGAAGCTCACAAAGACCCACCTATCCCCAAACTGCTATGCCCCGGGAAAAGACGAGAGTAGCATGCATGATGCCACTTAATAACAAGATAACTGTGTGATAAATTGGGTGTGCATTTGTTGATGCATTATTCTTTGATTACTTGTCTCTATGTGATTGTTATTTCTAGTTCTGATAGATTATTATTTGATGATGTGCTTCGGCTATGACTTACGCTCATGCCCTTTGTTTGTCAGGTAATGGCACAGAACCCGATCTGCATAGAGATGAGGTTCATCCCCGAGGGGAACTGGCATAGGAGGGGTACCAACCTGATACTGGAAGGGTTGGTGGAGATTACGATTCGCCACCTGAACCCTCTCCCTCATATGCGTTCCCTGAGGACTTGTGTACTTGTAGTCCTTATCATTCGCCTCTTTCCTGACTAGGGCGGATGATATATGACTATATGTATATATACTTGCTGACATTATGGAGTTTTAACCATGTGCTTTGGGTCTTATATATATTTTTTGATATATGATATTGTAAAATATGTTAAGTGACCTAGGGTACAGTTTGATGAAACGCTAAAAGCTACGCTACTGCTGCTACTGATCTGCTGTGAAATATGTTTTGAAAATCTTTTTGATGATAATGTGATATGATATCAATTAGTTTTCATCTCTGTGTGGATTATGAATGATGCGTTTATTTAGTGATGGCTTAAGTTTATTTTCCTAAAAGGCGAAAAATTAACCCGCATTTTTATAAAAGAATTAAGGAAAAAGGGAAATAAATTTGGGTCGTTGCATTTGTGGTATCATAGCAATGGTTCAACTCCCGGCCTTGGAGCATGGCCTTACATGCTAACCATTAGGGAATGGTTGTCTTGATTTTATGTCCTGGTGTAAAGGTTTAAATTAATTAAAGTCATAGTGCAGGTTTCCTATGGCTGCTAGAGATAATTCTCAAATTGCTGATGCATTGGAACGAATGAATGCGATGTTCGAGAATATGCAACAGCGACAAGTGGAACCTCCACTGCAGCAAGTCCCCGCTCCAGATGAATTTAAGGGGATGTCAGACTTCCGCAAGTGTGATCCACCTAAATTCGGAGGAGGACATCATCCGGATGAGGCCCATAAATGGATTCGCAAGTTAGAAAAGATCTTTCGTACCATGAACTGTAGTGATCGTCAAAAAGTGACTTTTGCTACATATGTTCTGGTCGATGAAGCTAAGGATTGGTGGAACCATTCGGTTCAGCTTTTGGCTACAGAAGGACGAGAAGTAACTTGGAATACCTTCGTCGAGAAATTCTTCGAAAGGTACCTCCCTGAAGATGTAATGAGGAAGAAAGAGATTGAGTTTCTTCAGCTGCAGCAAGGGGATATGACGGTAGAAGAATATGTTTCAAAGTTTTAAGAACTGAGCAAGTATTCTCCCTACTATCATTATAACCCTGATGAGCGTTCGAAGTGTATCAAGTTCGAAAACGGATTGAGGCCTGAGCTGAAATCTGCTTTCGAGTACCAAGAGATCCGAAACTTTGCAACCTTGGTCAACAAGTGCAGAGTTTATGAAGCGGATAAAAAGGTTGAAGAAGAGCAACTTCAAGCTGAAGAATCAACAAGGAGTTGGTCCCTGGCGTCATAAATGACATAACAACCAAGATAGAAAGAATCCTTACCCTGCTGGTAAAGGAAAAGCCGATACTGCAAGCAAAGGTGCAAGTCCTCCACAATGCATCAAGTGCAAGAAGTATCATTCTGGACAGTGCTGGAGTGAGAAGCCTCCTACCTGTTTCGAATGTGGAAAGCAAGGCCACATTTCTCGCTATTGCCCTGAAGTAATTAAGAAGGCCAATCAAGGTGGAATGGGAGGCAAGCAAATGATACAAGCTAAGGTCTATACCATGTCGGGCGCTGAAGCGGAGCAATCCGAGAATCTTGTTCAAGGTAACTATCTTTTGAATGGTATGCCTTGTAAGATCTTGTTTGATTCTGGTGCAACACATTCGTTTGTTTCGTAATAGTGTGTTAATCATTTGAAGTTAGTAGTCTCAGATATGCCCTATAGTTTGAAAGTGTCAACCCCAACTAACTCTCCAGTTATTTCTTCAAGGGTTTGTCTAAATTGTCAAGTTATGGTATTAGACCGAACGACTCCAATTAATTTGATTTGTTTGCCTCTATAGCAATTGGATGTGATACTGAGAAAGGATTGGATGTCCGCTAACCTTGTAACCATCGATTGCCATAGAAGATCCCTAATCTTTCAAGATCCAGAATCTTTGTTAAGCCAACCAAAAGGTTATCTATGTTTGCTTTGTTGGAAGTCAAGCTTTCCCAAGGACTTCAAGTGCAAATATTTTATATGGTTTTGATGATAACAAACTCAAGCTTCTCAAGCTCTTATCAAGTGCAATCACAAGATCTTCATCCTTCAAGTCCAAGTTTTAAGTTGAAGATTCAAGCGAATGAAGTTGAAGATTCAAGCAAATGAAGATTTTAGCCTTTTCCCTTAGGACATCATGTAAGGTAATGAAGTCAAGGTTTATATTATGTTAAAAGGCCAATATAAGTTTTTCTAAATATATTTTTTCATAAATAAGGAGAAGAAAATAAGTTTTGTGAAAATCAGTTTTTATATCTTAGTTTTGGTGAAAATAATTGATGTTACAAAACTCTGAATATTTTTATGTTATGCAAGAAGGAGTAATCGATTACTTGCCTAAGTTAATCGATTAACTTTGTTGCATCAGAGAGCTTGTAATCGATTAAGTGAACTTTGCTAATCCATTACTTTCTTATGAGAGTAATCGATTACATAGCTCAAGTAATCGATTAAAATTGTTGCATCATATATTTTCCTGAGACATATTAATCGATTACATGTTGTGTAGTAATCGATTACATAATGTTGCATCATACAATTATCAGAGGCTCTGTAATCGATTATTAGAATAGTGGTAATCGATTATATGAGTTGCATCATATATTAAACAGAAGTGAAGTAATCGATTACATGCATGTGATAATCGATTACTAGTTTTTAAAATGAATTTCAAAGTTTCTATTTTTAAAGGGATAATCGATTACCTCCCTCAAGTAATCGATTACCTCAAGTTTTATTGAAAAACGTGTCAGAATCATTTTTTCCTGATTTGTTTTTATATATAAGATTCTAATTTATTTTATAAAATTCGAAAATGATTTTAAATATGAATTATTTCCTTTTTCGTTTTAAGAATCAAATCTTAGTTTTATTTTCTAAATCCTTTTTATTTGGTTTTGATTTTAAAACTTAAATTATTTTATTTACAAAATCGTTTTTGATTTGATTCTGATTCTATTTTCAAATTCAAATTTCAAATATTTTCAAATCTTTGGTTTTAATTATTAAATCTTTTATTTTATCTTCTAATTTGTTTTTGATTTCAAAAACAAACTCTATTTATTTGTATTTCAAAATCAGTAACACTTCTACATTCAAGAACTCTGATCATCACGTTTCTTCTTCTTCTTCTCTGGTTTTCACGCTCAATCTTTTTGAAGAAAAACAAAACCTTGTATTGGCCTGATAACACTTTCTTTTGACTTCATTGCTATAGAGCTATATTGTTGTATCTGTGTTGCTTAGAACACATAATTGTTAGAGTGGCCTATTATTGTTGTATCTGCACTATTAAGAGTGCACTATAGGTCTTGTACCAATCACTCATACCATAACCAGTGTTGTAAGGGGTGTGTAACCCTTAGTGACTAGGGAGTGAATCTCCTAGTGCGAACGTGTTGCGTTCGTAGTTGTAGGGTGAGGAACCCTTTGTTGTGTGGGTAGTGCTAGACGAACGGTGGGTCACCTAGTAGTTAGGCTATCTCGAAATCTAGGAAAGGTTTTCCTAGTTGTGTATCGAGGTCCCTGGCGAAAGGAGGTTCCTAGTAGTTTGCGGGGGCGCTCTGGATGTACTTGGGGACGCGTGGCGTCTTGGTTTAGTGAAAAGCTCAAGCGGGTCGCTTGGGGACTGGATGTAGGCCGGGTTTGCCGAACCAGGATAAAAATCTCCGGTGCAATCTCTTCCATCCCTCATCTCTTTATTTTCCGTTGTTATATTTATTTTTTGTGCATCATAACGATTATTTTCATAATAATTAATTTAATTGTTTTAAATTAATTAGCGCGGTAACGCTTCTCGTTGTTATCTTTTTAATTGTGCCGCGCATATTAGTTTTTATATAATTATTAATATTATTTGCTTTCGCGCAATCGATTTTCAACATTATATTGTTTTTCGCTGCAAATCTCTTTAAATTTGTTGAAAACGTTTTAAAGCAAATATTTTCCAATGTTTTCATAAACACCCAATTCACCCCCCCTCTTGGGTGACGGTTGCCAATCCTATCAATTATTCTAACAATTGGTATCAGAGCTTCGTGCTCTGGTAAAGGCCTAATAGCCTGAGTTAAATATCCTTCTAGATTGGCAGCGTTGGGATAATTTATTTGTTTTTAATAGGGAGGGATTTTCATTCGATGATGCACCATTTTTTGATGGAAATAATTTTCACTATTGGAGTGCGAGAATGAAAATATTTTTACAATCTATCAGCATTCGTCTATGGAATGTCGTTTTACATGGTTTTGATGAAAAATCTTCTTCCTTGAATTTTCAAGCTATGCATGTTTTTAAAAATGCTTTGAACCATGATGCATTTTCTATTATTGAAAATTGTGAAAATTCTAAGGATATTTGGGACACTTTACATCTACACTATGCTACTAATGATCTTGTTGAAAGTGTTAGTGTCCGCAGGAAAAAGGAGGAGAAGGAACAAGGAGAAAATGATATTGATCATGAGATATCAAACTCCCTGGACGAAGATTCTGATGATGAAACAGAAAGAGTGGGGAGTAGCTCATTATGCGATGAAGATGAATTAGAGAGACTGTTTGAAAGCTTCATGAACTCAATGGAGGAATCAAGCTCTTTGGATGAGGAATCGATGGAAGATGAAAATGAAACATCTGAATACTTGGCCCATGAGGAACATGAGGTAATTCAAAACAGTTTTTGTTCTAAATCTCTACAATTTGCATATAATGATTTAAATGATGATTTGATATCTTTAGAAAATAAAAACTTGGACTCTTTATGTAACACCTTCAATTTTAATCCCTTATATCATATTATTATAAAAGTTTTTAAGAAAATTTTGACAGGGTTTATTCTAAAATTTGGACTTTACCTTTATGATTAAAACCTGTCACCTGTCAGCCAGATTACTCAGAAATTAATTTATTTATTCAGTTACGTCAAAATACTTATAACAGAATAGATGAAAACCATGTTCCAAAATGAAATTAAGGTTTACCAGTTAAAAGTGGAATATCACCATTTTACCAGTAAATACATATAATTCTTCCCAAATATTAAACAAAATGGTGATAACCCAACAGTTTATATAAAAAGTCCTGAATACAAAATAATCCTACATTATATGCTAAGAGAGCATAGGTTGACTGTGAAAATGGATAAACCCAATGTACATAGGGTTACACCTTAGTGTACCCAACCTCGGTCTTCTGGTAAACTGTAGTGACTCTTTCCTCAATACCTAAAATGGTCAACACAGAGAGTGAGATATAACTCAAAATCAAAGGAAACACCTAAAGACAGTAATAAAACATAATAAAATACATGACACCCAAACATATAACTAAATATATATATATATATATATATAATTATGCCCTATTCCCTTCTAATGCCATATGATGCCATGTATGCAATGATATGCAATGCAATGCACTTTCCATAACCATTTCCATATCCATTTCCATGTACCATTTCCATTTGTCCATGTTTCCATGTTTCCATATATTTTCCATAATGTATTCATATTCCATATGACCTCACATCGCCCTCCACACAGTTGGAAAAGATCAACTAGGAGTAAGTGTTCCCCAACCGATACTTGCACAATACGATGTCGGGTGGATTTCCCCTTAGCACGGTGGGAAGCTATCCCATCCTGTGTACATCGTACCATTTGGGCCGGATACCCAAATTGGCTATAGCAGGAACCACTTTACACTAGTCCCGAAGTGCCTAAGTGGCGGATAGAATTATCATAGTGCGCGTAGGACCAATCCACGGCTTAGCCCAGTACTTCATCCCTTTGTAGAATACCTCATACTGTATTAGACCCATCTTGTGGATCAAAGTCCTCTATGATAAATTCCCACAATTGTGTTGGTACACAATTGAGCCACTATATCACTCTCGTCCGTCGATTCTATGGAACCTTCGCATGACTGTCCTTCAGTCCACATAGAATGTTCTCGTATCTTTTCCAATTTCCTAACGTCCTTCCTCACTTACTGATGCACGTGTTTCTACTAATTTTACTTAACTAGAATAGCCAAGCCGTTTTATATAATCATGTTTCCTTTTTCCTCTAATTAGTGTAGATTAATTAATCCAACCATATATATATAGTCCTTTTATAAGTTATTAATTATAACTTAAAATAATTCCAACATAACCACTTTGCACCATAATCATGCTCCATGTAAAGTAATATGCATAATATCAACAATATCACACAAACATCACATAAACATTCAATTAATGCATAGATGAAACATAATCAATCACTAATTTTTATCATCCAATATGTAGAGAAAACCTAGGGTTTTGGATATCAATAAGTTAACCAACAATTAAAACCTAAAACATGTATAATATTATATACTTACTACTATACTTAGATCCTTCCTCTAATTAGGAGAATATCTCCTCTCTTACCTTGATTTAGAGAAAGTGGAGGTGAGAGATGGAGGAGAGGAAACCTTGGATTGATGGTTGAAAAGATGAAATTGATGATGGAGAGAAGAGGAAACCTTGATTTGATGAAGGGAAGAAACGATTTGATGAAGGAATCAAGAGGTTGGAGGTTGGGGGTGATGAACCCTAACTTTTCCCCAGAGGTTCGAGTGAGGATTTTATGATTTTTTCCCAAATGAATTCAGCCAAATGCCTTAAAAACTGATTCTTCAGGTCGTGGACATCGATGTCCACCTATGGATATCGATGTGCAACATCGATGTGCACAACAATGACATCTATGTCCACAGATAAAATCTGACAGCAACTTTCGCATTCAAACAGCCATAACTTTTTCGTTAACCGTTGGATCTTGCTCAAACTTGGAAGCAAGCTCCCTAATAATTCCAACTTCACATCCAACGGTGAGTTTTGGGTTCTGAGCTCTAGATATTTAAATCCTAATTTTTCTCCCTATTTAGAAACTTTAACTATTTTCTGACTATTCTTGGTTCTAATATCTAACACTGGGTTTTTCTCTTACTTTTACCTCCTAAGTCTAATATTTCCCCAATTAAATTAGGAAAATAAAATTAGGGATGTTACAATTCTCCCCCACTTACTGGAATTTCGTCCCCGAAATTCCGTTCAATTCCGTCAAACGGAGAACCATCCCAGCCAAGGGGTTTCTCAACTACGATACTTATCTCATTTTGGTTCTACTCCCCCACTTGGAATCGGCATACCCTTTTTCATTGGTACACCACAGACTCTTGCATTCAATAAGGAATACCAGTTATGGTTCGTTGTGGAGTTATAAAACTCTAAGGTTTCCAAGGTTTACTCTTTAGGCAACAAAACATTTCAAGAGTCTGGGCAAAAAGACTCTCAATTGGCCTTATGTTCTAAGATCAGATGCGATTAAACATTTATTGACTGCCGTATCATGGACAACTCAATCTACTCCTATATTCTACTTACACGGCAGTATTTACAGGGATCTAATCATAATTACTTAAGGATACTCTTAAGTCCTAGCAAAACACATACATTGTCAAACAACGATTATAATATATATAACAATCAAAGTTCAAGCATGCACATCAACATTTCACATCCACACCTAATTTCAAACTCTAACTTAGGCAGTCTCCATTTCCTTCTAACCTGATCCTGATCTACTTAATTCAACCTAAAATTCAGGCCTATATCTACACACACATTTGACACTAAACAAGTATTCCAGAGATTTGCTCAAAAAGAGTTTTTGAAAGATAATATGGTTTCCATGATTTGTTTACCACCCAAATCAGAAATCACGTAACTACATTGAAACACATTTTCGAAAACAAGGATTGATTTAATTCCAAAATGTCATACAAGTTTTTCAAGTAACGTCCCTTTGCATAAAAGAATTATAAAAGTAAATTTTCAGATGAGTTGGAGTTTGTTAGATTCAACTGTGGTTCTACAACCACTTTGTTAAAATATGAAAACAGCAAAAGTTGAACCTTGAACACATTTTCTTAAAAAAATAGGAAACAAACTCCAAGGAACCTCGAAATTCCAAAGGAACTAAACTTGTAATTAGCTTCAATGGTTGGAAAAAGGCACTTTTACATCCTATGCTATAATGCCTTCATGGGTCTGTCTACCATCAAAATTTAAACTTATTTTCTATTTCTAGGGCCCTAGTCAAACACATAGAATTTAATAAAACAAACATAGAACATATAAACAGACTTCGACATTCAAACATTCACACCCACAATGCACCTCAGCATACACTACAAACATAAACTTTACTCAACCACTACTTCCTTCTAAGCTAGTCCTAGTTTACCTTACTTAACTTAGGGTTAAATCTTAATCTACACATACATTCACAACATTCATCACATATTCAGAATTTGGTTCAATAAGGGATTCAGGGGATAGGATTTGCATGATTTACAATAAAGTGCATTTTCATTTTTCAATTCCCTAATGTCGTGAAAGTTTACAAGTGGTGTCCCTGCATATAAAAGAACATTGTTATAAATTTTCAGGTCAATCGGAGTTCATTAGGTTTAGTTTTAACCCTACGACAACTTAGTCAAAGAATTGTAATTCGTCGGGGCTGAACCTAAGTCAAATTTGTTTTAAAAATAATTGGGAATTCCAAACGACCTCAAATTTTAAAAAGGGGCAACTCATAAACTTACTCAAAGGTTGAGTAAAATTGTCCAACCGATCGGAGCACGTTAGATTCAATTTTTTTCAAAACACTAATTTGCTCCAATTAGCTTGGAATTTTACATAAAACATTGATCCAACCTTATGGTACTTATGCCAAACATGTCAAATCAAACAAGTATCCCAAGCCCAAAAACTCTGCTTTTTCGTTGTATTTAAAAACCTTGATTTCCCAATCAACAAGAATCCATAAGCACAACAACATATCTATGGGCTAGCATAATTTCCTAAGAAAACAAACTTATTCATTTATCATTCAATTCCAAACATACACATATAGCGTCAAACAATTCCTAAGGTTCAATCTCTTAATTGGCCTACTCTAATGATGACTATTCATCACTAGTTTAGACTCTAGGGAAACACTAAAGTAAACACCTAGTTCCTAGGAAACATGAATCTATTCATTAGGAATGACTACATCCCCCCTTACATTCATTACAACTACACATTCAAGTAAAACAAAGTTTTTAACATTCAAACCATACCTATGCAATGTTGAAAAGTTTGGTAAAAACAATCATTGTATATAAGGGTTAAAGTAAAACAAATGCAACCCTCATATTGTAAAAGTATTTACACCTTTAAAAAAAATCAATGCGGAGTACCCAAAAATCAGTGATGCATATATATATATATATATGAAAACAAAATAATCAATTAGAAAATAGGTATGCATTACTTATGTTATAAAAATCGGAGTTGCATACACGAAAACATTTACAATGGTATGCTAATGGAATCAAAACCTTTGAAAATTGGATTCTTTCTTTTATGAAAAACTTTTGTTTTTGGATGAAATCTTAATGAAAAACTCAATCATCCGAACATGTTAATACTATACAATCTTAGTATTTTTCCTTTGTGAAAATGACTTGGATGAAACTTTGAAAACACTTTGCAATTCAATTCCTATGTCTTTGAAAAGTATCACCTCCATCCAACCTCGGGAAAGTTTAGGTGAAGGAGTATAATTTACTTAGGATCTGAAGGAGTATAATTTACTTAGGATCACCAAACTCACAGAAAAGGAAATATGCTCTTGTTTTAGAAAATTTGTTTTGGTTCATCTTCAAAATTGGAATAATCGCATCCCTTTGACTTTGAGTTTGAAGGCTAAGTTTCATTCCAAATTGATTAATGTCGTATGTAAAGGTTTCTATTTAATCGGCGCATAGTTTGAACCAAACAATAAGTTAGTTCACCGCTTGATTACTTAGAAATCCTTAGTTTTCTTATTAACCTCTCAAAAGTTCATCATACGACCTAACCTTCAATTTGGGAAGATTTCCGATTCCTTTCAACCTAATGAAATTCATTTGAAATACTATGAAGTCTAAATGTCAATTAATTTCCAACATCATACCATTATCCTTGGAACTCAATTGATCTCTTGATAGCATGCCATTTCGTGAGAAAGTTTTCAAAATAGTTTTTACACTTAAAAAAAATTCGACATTCACAACCAATAGTAAACATCATCAAAAAGCACAATTTATCAGTTAGATAACATAAGACAACACATAGCAATTAATCACTTAGCTAATCACAAAACAAACAAATAGCATCACACATAAACGTATATATATACCACATATAACCTAACACACTGCAACCACTTAGAGTTTTATGTCTCTACTTGCTTAAACCTACAGCTAACACTCTGCACCAACTTGGGTTTCTGACCTTCTGATCTAGAACCTAAAACTCTAGCCACTATCATAGCTAACTAGAATTCTTGAACTCACTATCCTTCTATCTCAAAACAAAGCAACTCTTACTACCCCTCCGCTGCGCAACTCTGACATAACTCAAATACCTTCTTACACCCTTCCTATTCTTAGGCCTAGGAAGTAAATTCAACAATTATTTGATTGTCTTCAAGGACTCAATGATACCATCTTCCAATTAAATGTAAATCTCGAGGGTACCATCTCGATTCTACATCAAACTGGAAAACAGAATCACTTATAGTGCAACCTGAGTTCCAATCAAATAATAAGTGACTCATCTTCCATTCAAAAGAGAGTTTCACCGTTTTATTTTAAAGAAAAGTTTCAATTCTCTGTCATATTTGAAATAGACATACTTAATTCAAAACTAAGAGTTAGTCCTTCCCGTTGGGGTAGCAATTTCATGCTCTGTCCCGTTGGGAGTTTTCCTTTCCCTTAGCCTCTACTTTCTGTCCATTTCTAATTATAACAAAGTTACACTTGAAAAAATATGTTTCACCCTCTTTAAATTGAAAATACAACCTTATAATCACCAACTATGACTCACTTTGTGCTAACACTAATGAGCTGTACCAACCTCAACAAAATGCATACATAACTACTAATGTATACCACTAACCTATGATACATAACCAACTATTTATTGGTTGCTCTCAAGTGGAGCAACACATGGGAGATATGGAAATCCATACTCCAAAGCCGCAACCATTGCTCTGATACCATAAAATGTAACACCTTCCATTTTAATCCCTTATATCATATTATTATAAAAGTTTTTAAGAAAATTTTGACAGGGTTTATTCTAAAATTTGGACTTTACCTTTATGATTAAAACCTGTCACCTGTCAGCCAGATTACTCAGAAATTAATTTATTTATTCAGTTACATCAAAATACTTATAATAGAATAGATGAAAACCATGTTCCAAAATGAAATTAAGGTTTACCAGTTAAAAGTGGAATATCACCATTTTACCAGTAAATACATATAATTCTTCGCAAATATTAAACAAAATGGTGATAACCCAATAGTTTATATAAAAAGTCCTGAATACAAAATAATCCTACATTATATGCTAAGAGAGCATAGGTTGACTGTGAAAAGGGATAAACCCAATGTACATAGGGTTACACCTTAGTATACCCAACCTCGGTCTTCTGGTAAACTGTAGTGACTCTTTCCTCAATACCTAAAATGGTCAAAGGAAACACCTAAAGACAGTAATAAAACATAATAAAATACATGACACCCAAACATATAACTAAATATATATATATATATATATATAATTATGCCCTATTCCCTTCTAATGCCATATGATGCCATGTATGCAATGATATGCAATGCAATGCACTTTCCATAACCATTTCCATATCCATTTCCATGTACCATTTTCATTTGTCCATGTTTCCATGTTTCCATATATTTTCCATAATGTATCCATATTCCATATGACCTCACATCGCCCTCCAAACAGTTGGAAAAGATCAACTAGGAGTAAGTGTTCCCCAACCGATGCTTGCACAATACGATGTCGGGTGGATTTCCCCTTAGCACGGTGGGAAGCTATCCCATCCTGTGTACATCGTACCATTTGGGCCGGATACCCAAATTGCCTATAGCAGGAACCACTTTACACTAGTCCCGAAGTGCCTAAGTGGCGGATAGAATTATCATAGTGCGCGTAGGACCAATCCACGGCTTAGCCCAGTACTTCATCCCTTTGTAGAATACCTCATACTGTATTAGACCTATCTTGTGGATCAAAGTCCTCTATGATAAATTCCCACAATTGTGTTGGTACACAATTGAGCCACTATATCACTCTCGTCCGTCGATTCTATGGAACCTTCGCATGACTGTCCTTCAGTCCACATAGAATGTTCTCGTATCTTTTCCAATTTCCTAACGTCCTTCCTCACTTACTGATGCACGTGTTTGTACTAATTTTACTTAACTAGAATATCCAAGCCGTTTTATATAATCATGTTTCCTTTTTCCTCTAATTAGTGTAGATTAATTAATCCAACCATATATATATATAGTCCTTTTATAAGTTATTAATTATAACTTAAAATAATTCCAACATAACCACTTTGCACCATAATCATGCTCAATGTAAAGTAATATGCATAATATCAACAATATCACACAAACATCACATAAACATTCAATTAATGCATAGATGAAACATAATCAATCACTAATTTTTATCATTCAATATGTAGAGAAAACCTAGGGTTTTGGATATCAATAAGTTAACCAACAATTAAAACCTAAAACATGTATAATATTATATACTTACTACTATACTTAGATCCTTCCTCTAATTAGGAGAATATCTCCTCTCTTACCTTGATTTAGAGAAAGTGGAGGTGAGAGATGGAGGAGAGGAAACCTTGGATTGATGGTTGAAAAGATGAAATTGATGATGGAGAGAAGAGGAAACCTTGATTTGATGAAGGGAAGAAACGATTTGATGAAGGAATCAAGAGGTTGGAGGTTGGGGGTGATGAACCCTAACTTTTCCCCAGAGGTTCGAGTGAGGATTTTATGATTTTTTTCCAAATGAATTCAGCCAAATGCCTTAAAAACTGATTCTTCAGGTCGTGGACATCGATGTCCACCTATGGATATCGATGTGAAACATCGATGTGCACAACAATGACATCTATGCCCACAGATAAAATCTGACAGCAACTTTCGCATTCAAACAGCCATAACTTTTTCGTTAACCGTTGGATCTTGCTCAAACTTGGAAGCAAGCTCCCTAATAACTCCAACTTCACATCCAACGGTGGGTTTTGGGTTCTGAGCTCTAGATATTTAAATCCTAATTTTTCTCCCTATTTAGAAACTTTAACTATTTTCTGACTATTCTTGGTTCTAATATCTAACACTGGGTTTTTCTCTTACTTTTACCTCCTAAGTCTAATATTTCCCCAATTAAATTAGGAAAATAAAATTAGGGATGTTACACTTTACAAAAACTCTCCTTGATTGAAAATGAAATTGATATTTTGAAAAATGGAGATATTTTTGATAAAGAGATATTTTTAGAAAACAGCTCCTCAACCATTTTTGAAAATTGCTTACATATTGAAAAACAAGTTGAGGAAGCACTTTTTGAAAGTAACATTGAAAAATTAAATTGTTCAAATTCTTTACTTGATGAAATTGAAAATAATGTGGATATCCAAAAATCAAGTAAAGTGGATGACAATAATATTTTTCAATGTGAAATGAAAAATTCAAAGTTTCGTGAAAATAATTTTGAAAAAGTCAAATCATCATCCAAACCCATTATTTGCAATTATTGTGGTTGTTTAGGACATATTTCTCATTTGAGCTTTTATCGTAAGAATTATAATATGAGAAATAGCTTGCAATGGGTTCCAAAGGCTTCTAAGGAACCTATGACTAACCCTCAAGGACCCAAGATGAAATGGGTACCAAAAGGTTCTACTTGCGTTCTAAATGTGCAGGAAATTAAATCTAAAGGTGAACCAATTGGACAACATAAGGGGAAGTCAAAGAGTCATTGGCACACGAACAAGCAATATGGACAAAGGAGGAAGATGCTCCCAACCAAAGCTTCTCACGTGCAAAAAGGTGAAATCATAAGATTGAGGACCTCAAACAAAAAGCGATGGCATGAACCCAGTAGAGGAGAAAAGAAGAATTTATCGAAGATGGTACCTAAGAGGACGAGAACTAAATGGGTCGATCAAAGGAGAAAGATGCCTACCAACACCAAAGCTTCACATGAGAAAAATGGAAGATCCGATATGTTCAAAAATCAAAAGGTGAAGCAATGGGTAAAGGCAAGAACTTCATTGGTCAACAAACCTAAGGTATCAATCTCTTATTCCTCTTATATCAATGATTATACAAAGGTATACTTGGACTATTTTAATTTTTATTCATACTAAGGTGGATCATGGGTGCTAAATTTTTATAAAAAAATATTTAATTATCATGATCACTCCTTGGTTGAATTAAATCATGTGTGCTTTACACCTTTTGAAAATTCTTTTTAGCACATGATTATTTTTGGTATAGTCCTAGTTACATATAGTGTGTTACATCATGTGAGGTTAAAATTTTTGTTGTTATCTCCTATCACATGATTACGCTTTATATGTAATGATATTGCATTGATATATGAGGACGTGTTTGTATTTGTAAGGACATGTTTGGTACGACATGGACTTATAACATAAGCATGGTGATATTTCCTTTTATGATTAGTGCATATATTTAAAATTGTTCATTCATATTTTACCTTCATAATATCCTTGATATTATTGAAGAGATGCAACTAATCCTTAAGGATCCAAGACTTTGGATACCAAAAGTATTATCTTAAGTAGTATTGCAGGTGATATTTCAAGCACAAGAGGATTCATGCACTATGACATCAATCGAAAGAATACCAAAGAGGTTACACAAGTGAAGTTCTCTTCAATCTATGCAATAAGGACAAGAAACCTAAAGGAAGAACTTCACAAGTGCACGCACAAACATTATAACTTGAGAAAGTGTCACAAACGATAAGTATCACCATTCTTATTTTTTTAAACTATTTTATGTTACTTACCTTTGTGATACATATGTTTATGCTGAAATCTTTTAAAATGATTTATTCCTTCTTCGACAATTTTTTTAAATCTTTTTGAAGGAAAAATTATTTTTCAGCATGTTTGATATATTCATGTGTTACTAATTCTTAAGGATCCAAATTTATTGGATACCAAGAAAATGCACCTAATTAGCCTTGCAGGTATTACTACAAGTCTCAATGATGCCATGTTCTCTGAAAAATCTATGATTCGATGGACTCAAATGAAAAGAGAACTTGACGATATTCAAGCCTTGAAAGTGATACTGCAATATTAATACGATCTCTTGGAATGGAAGAAGTGCAACACATTGAATAAGAGGAGAATTCCTTCAGTTGCAGAATGTTGAATATCCGAATGGGAGGAACTCCAAAGCTTACTATCTCTATTACTTGGGAAAATATCATCTCGATAAGTATCACTACTCCTAAAACTTTTCATTCTTGTGATACATCTTGTTTATGTGATATATGCCTTAGATGACAAAGTTTGCTTAATTGAATTGCATTAAATATTTTTTGTCATGGCATATAGGCTCATAAAGTTTTGATGATGCTTTATATAGTGAGCATACACATGTTTTTTATTGATGCATTTGATCTCCCTTTATAATATGCTTGGTTGAATCATTCTTTTAGAAAGGGGGAGAATTTTTTTTTTCAAATTTGCATGAAAACATGTTTGCTACTTCACTCTATCTTGACATCATGCGTCTTTTTAACAATGATTTGGGACAAAATTTATTGTGTTTCCCATAACTCCTTATGCTGATGTCAAAATAGGGAGAGTAAAGTATGTAACAAATTTCCTTGTTATTATTAATGCTTCTACCCAGTGTTTCAGGGGGAGTTTAGCATTTGGTTTATTTGATCAAAAGGGGAGAGATATTTTACAAAAGACATGGGCTTAATGAAGACCAAAGGGGAAGAGAACCAAATGTCGTCGACAAAACAAAAGGGATCATGTGATAACTCCCATGGAAAGAAAAGTGAGAAGTCAAGCTTACTCATGGGGAGAAGAATTCTGAGCTTCATAGCATATCTGAAGAATAACAAAAGGGCGAGAAGAAAAGTTCAAGCATAACAACAAGAGAAGAACTCTTAACCCACTTTTTGCTGTTGACAAAAGGGGGAGAAGAATTCCTGCATGATGCAAGAATGCGAAGCGTGTATCTGTTGTATCTAATGCATCTATAGCATCTATACAGGGGGAGAGTATCCTTTTTGTATCCTTGTTGTATTCTTTGTGTTCTAGGGATAAGGATGTGTTTATTATATATACATTTGCTTATATAACACCTGTGATGCAGATCATTCAGAATACAGGTTTGTCATCATCAAAAAGGGGGAGTGTTGGAAGTCAAGCTTTCCCAAGGACTTCAAGTGCAAATATTTTATATGGTTTTGATGATAACAAACTCAAGCTTCTCAAGCTCTTATCAAGTGCAATCACAAGATCTTCATCCTTCAAGTCCAAGTTTCAAGTTGAAGATTCAAGCGAATGAAGTTGAAGATTCAAGCAAATGAAGATTTTAGCCTTTTCCCTTAGGACATCATGTAAGGTAATGAAGTCAAGGTTTATATTATGTTAAAAGGCCAATATAAGTTTTTCTAAATATATTTTTTCATAAATAAGGAGAAAAAAAAAGTTTTGTGAAAATCAGTTTTTATATCTAGTTTTGGTGAAAATAATTGATGTTACAAAACTCTGAATATTTTTATGTTATGCAAGAAGGAGTAATCGATTATTTGCCTAAGTTAATCGATTAACTTTGTTGCATCATAGAAAAATCAGAGAGCTTGTAATCGATTAAGTGAACTTTGCTAATCCATTACTTTCTTATGAGAGTAATGGATTACATAGTTCAAGTAATCGATTAAAATTGTTGCATCACATATTTTCCTGAGACATAGTAATCGATTACATGTTGTGTAGTAATCGATTACATGATGTTGCATCATACAATTGTCAAAGGCTCTGTAATCGATTATTAGAATAGTGGTAATCGATTATATGAGTTGCATCATATATTAAACAGAAGTGAAGTAATCGATTACATGCATGTGATAATCGATTACTGGTTTTTAAAATGAATTTCAAAGTTTCTATTTTTAAAGGGATAATCGATTACCTCCCTCAAGTAATCGATTACCTCAAGTTTTATCGAAAAACGTGTCAGAATCATTTTTTCCTGATTTGTTTTTATATATAAGATTCTGATTTATTTTATAAAATTCGAAAATGATTTTAAATTTGAATTATTTCCTTTTTCATTTTAAGAATCAAATCTTTGTTTTATTTTCTAAATCTTTTTTATTTGGTTTTGATTTTAAAACTTAAATTATTTTATTTCCAAAATCGTTTTTGATTTGATTCTGATTCTATTTTCAAATTCAAAATTCAAATTTCAAATATTTTCAAATCTTTGGTTTTAATTCTTAAATCTTTTATTTTATCTTCTGATTTGTTTTTGATTTCAAAAACAAACTCTATTTATTTGTATTTCAAAATCAGTAACACTTCTACATTCAAGAACTCTGATCATCACATTTCTTCTTCTTCTTCTTCTTCTTCTTCTTCTTCTTCTTCTCTGGTTTTCACGCTCAATCTTTTTGAAGAAAAACAAAACCTTGTATTGGCCTGATAACGCTTTCTTTTGACTTCATTGCTATAGAGCTATATTGTTGTATCTATGTTGCTTAGAACACATAATTGTTAGAGTGGCCTATTATTGTTGTATCCGCACTGTAACATCCCCAAATTTGCTAAGTGATTAGGTGCATTAGTTAGTAGAAGTATGATAAGCGTTATAGCTTTCTCAAGTTTCGATTTCTTTTAGAAAGCGTTAATTGGTATACGAATTAGTGTGTGATTAAGTGTTTAGAATGTAGTAGTTAGCTAAGAGTAGGTTTATATGAAATATAAGTAGGTTAGGATAGGTTTGGAGTGTAGAGAAAGGAATGTGTTAGGTAAAGATTGTGATTTAGAAAGGTTATTCAAGGATTAAGAGCATAGGACATTATAAAGTTAGAAATAGATGATCCATAGCTTTAAGCCAAAATTCCACCGTTGGATGTGAAGATAAGTGTCTTAGGAAGCTTGCCTCAAAATTTGAGCAAGATCCGAAGGTTAACGAAAAAGTTATGACACTTTGAAGTTCAAACGAATGGTGGGTTGAACCAGTTAATCGATTAAGCCATGAGTTAATCGATTAAGACCTAAATGATGCACACGACTTAATCGATTAAGCATGGGGTTAATCGATTAAGGCCTGAATGTTGGTTTTGGCCAAAATTACACTGGTTAATCGATTAACCACCTAGTTAATCGATTAACCACCTAGTTAATCGATTAACCACTGCTGAATCAGCCTTATAAACTCGTTTTTGAGCCATTTTTCACAAAGTTTCCTCTCTCTTCCACACGAATTCTCTCTTCTCTTCTCACCTAGGGTTTTTTATTTCCCAAACAACCACCCAAAAGATCAACAAATCAAACCCCCAAATCAATTCCCCATTACTCCCTCATGGATTTCCCTCTCTCAATTTTCAATTCCCTCTCTTTCTCTCAAAACCCCCAAATTGAACCCTAAACCCTATAGTGTGCAATTGGTCAATGGGGTCTCTAATTGGTTCAAGGAGCTTGAGGAGCCACAGGAATCAAGAGAGGAAGCACATAGGAAGCTTGGATTGGAGTGGGTGTTCGTGCTCTCTCAATTTCTCAAGTTCTTCTCTTCTCTCCAAGAGGTAAGGGGTGTACTTTGGTTTAGTATTAGAGAAAGGGTTTAATTATAGTACTAGAGTTATAAATAGGTGTATTGATTGATTGGTTAGGTTGATGGGTAAGAGGGTAGAGTTTAGCTAGAAAACTCTAAGTTCCAATGTGTGTTATATTAACTGATTTTGTGAATTGTTAAAGTAGGAAGTGAAGAACCCTAGGGAGTTGACTTAAATTACAGTCCCTGAGACATACCTGAGTATGTCGACTGATTGTTGATTGATATTGTTTGTATTATTATTATCAAAGTGTATTTAAGTAAATTGTAAATGACATTCATATAGTTATGCATCAAATAAGACCAAGTATTTCTCAATTGGGTTTAAACCAATTAAATGACATTTTCTAAAGAACAAAGAGGGTCTTAAATTCAATTGAGAAACACTTGAGATATTGGATCATGCATGGTGAAAAGGTGGACGTTAGGAGTAGGGGAAAAACACATGTCATTTTACGATTGATGAGGGCAAGAGTATATTACTGGAATTATCATGGATAACTTTGATCCTGCAAAGGACACGGGTTTGCTTCCCGTGTTGGGGGTTGGTTCTACGCAAACCATGGTAATTCTAATACTTTGGCTCGTTTTGGCCAGTCGAGGGTGATTTCTGCTAAAGCCCTATTTGGACAAATCAACCCAAATCGCATGAGGGGCCTTCAGTTCCTAAGTGGAGGTGAAGTGTTGTGCAAGCGGATATGAGGGACCTCCCTAAGTAAGGAGGTGAAGTATTCAACTATAGGTTGAGAAATGCTTACTGCTGGTCGATTTTTCCCCAGAGTGGAGGGGGGTTGTGAGGCAGTTTGTTGTTATTGGAAAAAGTGTAAAAGTGTTAAGGTACATTGTGTGAGGAACCCTCCTTCGGGTAGAATGTGAAGCACAATGTACCCGATTGTTAAAAAGTGCAAAAGTTTTAAAAGTGTTAAAAGTGTGAAAGTGGAAAGGGAAGTGTGATTGCATTGTATAGGTGTTTTAATTCATCGAATCCAATCCAAAGTGTTAAAGTTATTAAAGTGAAATAAAATGTTTAATATCAGATTCGAGGATTAAATCACCTAAGTGTGACGTTAGCAGAGCATAACCATGTGATTGCATATTATAGTATTATATTAAAGTACTATATCCTAAGTATGCATAGTTATATATATATTGAATAAGGTTGAATGTTTTAACTGTAAATTGTTGATTGAATTGTGCTACTGTTATTGTTTGTGTATGAATATGCTTATTTATGATTTATTACTGTTTTTAAACGTTTTCTTTGATCTAGATTTCAAAGTACTCACCCTTACAGTGGACATATTAGGTACACCAAGGAGACAGACACATGTGAAGATCAAGGCCGAGAAAGTGATACTCTTGTTGGAGAGTATATTGTCTAGGGTGACCTCACGGTCCCATTGGTAGGGCAACCATTCATAGGTTTTATATTGTAATAAATAGATTTTGTAAATGTTGTTTAATTAATAATGATGTTTTCATTCAAGTGTATTTTATTAATGTAAAATTATATCGTCTCTTTTGTAAATTGAAGTATTTTAGAAAGTTTGTATAGTTTGAACCGAAAGTTATATTTTCATTTGATTTTGAAAAATGTTCTGGACTGACAGGTTTAATTCTATTTGGGGAAAGTCCTTTTTATAAAGGAAACCCTGTCAAAATTTTTATAAACCCCGAATATTTTCTCTAATAAATGTTAATTTAAAGTATTTTCCTAAAGTATAAAAAGTAGGATGTTACAATATGGTATCAAAGCAATAGTTGCAATCCTCGGCCCGGAGTATGGATTTTCCTACTCCCAAAGAGTTACTCCAGATGAGAGTAACTAATAGGTAGTTGATTAAGTAGTGCACTTTAGTGTTTCATGCATGCAACATTAGTGGAAATAAGTATAGTTTCGTAGGGTGAGTCATAGTTTGGTATTCATAGGGGTATATCCTCAATTTAAGGTGGGCTAACTAAATTTTTCGAAGAATAACGTTGTTGTATTTAGAAATGGACAGAATGTGGAGACTAAGGGAAAGGTAAACTCCCAACGGTCAGAGCGTGGAATCGCTACCCCACCGGGAAGGACTAACTCTTAGTTTTGAATTAATCATGCCCATTTCAAATATGACAAGACATTGAAATTTTCGCTTTAAGAGGAAATTTCAAAGCCTTCTCTTGAATTGAGGATGAGTCATTTCCTCATTTGATTGGAATTCAAGTAGTACGAAAACAATTTTATCTCCAATGCAATATAGAATCGAGAAGGATCCCTCTCATTTTGTATTCATTGGTAGATGACATCGTTGAGTCCTTGAACCTAATCAAATGAGTGTTGGATTTATTTTCTAAGTCTAAGAATAGGATCGGTACTAGAAGTTGTCTAGTTTATACACTTCGAGCATTCTTCATTAGAGTGCGCAGCGGAAGTGAATAGGAGTTAATCTTTTGTAATTGCCTTTAACTATAATTACTAAGTGTAGTCTTAGTAAGACCTAATTGCCTTCTACATTTCCACATTATATTTTGGTGATAAATGTACTCTGATTTTTTTTAAGGTATGAAAATGCTTTTGCAACAAAATTTTCTAAGATTCTATTTTCGAAAAGTACTAGTACTACGATTTGAAAATGAATGTCAAGTACTGTAATGTTTTGATATTTTTCAAAGTATGGAATTGATTCAAACTCTGATAATTGATTGAATGTCGCAACACTAATTTTCAAGAAAGTTTTACTTACAATGTGAATTCCTAACTAATTGAATGATAGTGTAATTTATTCTTAAGTTACACCAATTATTAATTGATAGGAATTCAATTAAGGCGACATAAGTCAATTTGAACTTCCAAACTAAAATAAAAGGGAAGGCATTCACTAGAATTGGAAAGGTGAATGACATTAAAACTTTTTAACCATAAATCCGTTCCTTTTATTTGGGTTTGACGAATTAAAGAGGATTCTTACTTTCTTCATTAAAGGAATCCTCAAGCTTCAGAATCAATTTCAAATGGATGTGAAATGATTTTAAAAACCTATATGAATGATTTGAACTTGTAAGTGCTTGACATGTCTTTTCCTAAACAATAATTTTGTTTAAGTCTTAAATGAAAAGAATTTACAAAAGTATAAAGTGTTTTTCCTCATTTTAAAAGAAAATGCAAATTCTTTTATCACCAAGTACCAAACCTTTTTTTCGCAGAAGTTGGTACTTCATTGTTTCTACTTTAATGTGGAAGTGAAAAATGTGAATTGAAGGTAGTAAGGTGTGTTAAAGGTAATATGTCTAACCTAGAGTTAAAGTTTAGTCTAGAGCCAGACTAGAGTAATGGATGTTATCCCTTCTTCCTTCAAGTTCATATAGAACTCCAAGGAATTCGTTGTGTTTATTGAACAAACTACATTCTGGAAGTGCAAACAATTTTCTAATAATTTTCAAACCATTATTAACTCTTCCAGGGAATGTAGTTTATGAATGTTAAAGTTTTAGTCTTAACATCCATTATAAAAGTCGTAGAACCAAAGCCTAGTTAGCAATAAGGAAGTTTTAACTAGGATTTCAGGGCAAGTCTTAGTTGTGCGATCTTTAAGCCTAAGGAACCAATTAGGAAACCTTAAACCTTAGGAAGATTAGTGAGCATAGTATTAGTTGAAGTCTTGCATTGTAGAGTTTCTTTTAGATTGAGTGTAGAACCTCAATAGTTTTCATTCATAGACTGGGCGATAGAAGTCAGGTTCGATCTTAGTGAGTCCTAGAGTTTAAGGCATAGGTGTGTAGGCATATAGATGTGCATATAGGAAGCGGGTTTTAAAATGTTTTCGAACGCTGGAATTTTATATATGTGTATTTACAATTTTTAAACTTATTATGACTGTAACACCTAAGTTTATTTACCCATTTATACCCTTAATTAAAATAGCGACTTGAAAATTTCATTTTAAACTTATGAATTGATTAGGAAAAACTCTTAGTTACTTTTAGTTCATAAGAAAATCTCCCGTCAAACGGACGGAGTTTCGTTTGTTTTAAGGACTTACCCAAAATTTCTGGTTTTCCTGCAACCTGATAAATAACAACATTTTCAAATAGCAAGCCAGCAGGGCTATTCACATATATATATATATATATATATATATATATATATATCAGCTAGTACATCTTCGTGAACGCATCAGAAACAAGATTAAAACATCAGAATATAGTCATCAGAGTTAGCGAAACATAAACAAGTTAGGAAAACAGTTTTTCCCCAAAATAGACCCCTTTCCCAAAAGGAGTCGTCCTGGGCCCCCAAAAAGCTATTTACATTTATATACAACAAAAATGATTCACATCATCGGGCCCAGGACATTCCCATGTCCTACATAATAATAAGTGACCTACTCTCCCTGTGAGGGAGAGTACTCCTGCTCGGCCTGATCTTGTGCAAACTGTTCCTCAGTACCTGTGGAGATAGTAAGGAGTGAGTATTACACATAAAATGGGGAGGCAGTTTCCAAATAAGACATAATGCGACACTAAGCCATACACATGTAACAATTCAATCACAACATCATAAATAAGAGTCAAGGTATCACAATTCATTTTCAAGTATTCATTAACTTCTCAAGTCAACTTTATCTCTTTATTCTCATACATTAATCTCATAATGCCCTTTATTCTCATTTCACAATTTATAATCACATTTCTCATTCAGTGTATTCCAGTCACGACTTTATTGCGTTCGCACCACATGCGCGATCACGACTTACCACGTCTGGACAACACTCCCGGTTAGAACCGGTTTGCATCACTAGGAATTTAACGCTCTTGCCAGGACTTTGGCACACCCAAGGGTCTCTCGCTCAACCAGGTCTCTATCTCACCCAAAAGGCTTCACCTGTTAAGCTATGCTATCATATAATTTTCCACATTCCAATTACACATTCAGTTATTTGAATTCATTCACTTTTCACATTCTCAACACATTTTATGTCTTTTATTATGGCAGTGAATTGAGTCTTGGTGCATCGATGCCTAACAGGAATTTGGACCCAATGGGAATTTCATGCCTGGTTGAGAACGTAGCCCTTGGGAATTTGATACACCCGGCAGGGGCTGTAACACTCTCACTTTATTTAGTGTTATTAAGTTTTATTAAAAAGTGGACTTGAAAATTTCTTTTAAACACCTAAATTTATTTAGAAGGTTTTACGAAAATCCGGTAGAGTTTCCTCTGTTTTTCGGACTTTCCCAAAATTCCTTCTTAAAACCTGTCAGTCCAGAATTGTTTAAAAACATAAACAACAACAGTTTAATAGTTATAACAGATCCTAACGCCCAAATAATACAAGTTGCGGGGCAAGCTACTTATTCATATTATAATTTACAAAAAAAAGTAATTATCCACTCAAAATATGTAAAATACATTCCACGTAGTGGAACTTGAAATCCTGCTCGGCCGACACTGGTGTATGCTCCACTTGTGTACCTGAAAAATATTAACCACACAGGGGAAGCATCACACAGAACTTAAAAGAGAGATTTCTAAGCAGATATATACGACACACCAAGACCATTAAAGCCTATGCTCTACTACTTAAGTCATGCTCTTCTTTTCCTCTTTACTTCCTAACTGTTTCCCAATTCTTTTTCTTTTTAATTGTTTCCTTTTAAATAATCCCTAACCTCTAATTATTCTTATTCCTCATTACTTTCGCTTTATCCTGTTTACTCCTTTTTCCTAATCACCCTAATTTCCCTATTTCCCCTCTTTCCAGCTAACCTATTTCTTTTCTTCTTTTCCCATAACCAATCTATTAGCCATTTTTCCTTTCCATTATCATTTTCATTTCCTTCCCCATTTTTATTCCCTTTTTATTCCATTTTCATTACCCTTTTCCCTTAATCAATGATATGTCCCTATCCGTTTCCGTTATCCCTTTCTCCTTTTCCTAACTCTTTCCATTACCTTGACCATTATTCATTCCCTTTAATTCCTTTACCGCTTTCCATTTTTTATTTATTTCCTTCATTCATTTTCCATTATGTGTAACCTCAATCAGAGATCTACACACCGTGTCTTCAACCACAAACAGTGATCTGCAAACGTTGTGTATGCAACCACAGACAGTGATCTGCATACGTGTATACAACCACAAACAGCGATCTGTATACACCCATCTCGTTTATATAACCTCAAACAGAGATCTACATAAACTTCCCTTACCTTGTTATTATTTGGCCACAGGGTCAATACAACCACCTGCACCGTGCCACAGGGTCAATACAACCACCTGTGACATGTACCATATTTATTTGGCCACAGGGTCAATGCAACCACCTGCGCCGTGCCACATGGTCAATACAACCACCTGTGACGTATACCATTTTTATTTGGCCACAGGGTCAATACAACCACATGCGCCGGGCCACAGGGTCAATACAACCACCTGCGACATTTACCGTTCTTATTATCTCTTTATTATCGTACTAGTTTTATCCATTTACTTTTAGTTCCTTAATTCTATCTAATACTTTTAATTTCCTAACACTTCCTTATCCTCTATTATCGTCTCACTTAGCTCACGCCTTCCCTTAACGACTTATTATTATTTCCTTGCCATCTTATACTTAAGTACTTTTCGTTACTAAATTACTCTCATACTAACTCTTAGTTGTTTACCTATTCTTTTTCTTTTCTTTTTCTTCTTCTCTTCCTTATAATTCTGTTTATTTATTTCTTTCTTGTTATTCCGTTTATTTCGTTAATAATTGCTTTAACTCTTCTTTATCTAACTTTTCTTTTCCTAATTATCTTCCTTATTACATATCCTATTATTACATCATTAGTCCTATTCTACTCAGTAGTCTCACTAAATTCTCTTTACTCTCATTTGTTCATTTCTAAATATATTTCCCTATTCACCATTTCTATTCTTTTGCCACACCCTACCGATCTAATTGATTAGTTATTCTATTACCTATCTTTTATTCATCACTATTTGTTTCCCCTATTTATTCCATCTATCTTTCTTCATTATTAGCGGGTTACCCTAAGGTTCATTAACAATTAATATTTCCCCCGGTCCTAGCGATAGATATAACTACCCAGAAATACACCCCTTAAGGACTGGTAATGAAACCCCTTACCTTGAGATTGGAATAAAAGAGAGAGAAAACCTTAGAGGGTGTTGAGCCCTAGCAACCAAATTGCTCTCCCAAGCTTTAGTACTCACAATAATCCTTGGAAATGTATAAAGAGGTGGCAAGAGTCAAGAGTGAAGAGTTGATAGTGCTCCCCCTAGCTCTTAGAAAATAAGATCCTCGAGTAATATAGAGATCCATGCCCTTTTCATTGGAAAATAAGAGGAACAACTACATCTTAGAAAAGGAACACAAACAACCAACAATCAATGAATGAAAAAGGAAAGGAGTGAGTTAATTAATTACTCAATACCTTAGAATCAAGAAGAAGTGAGATTGAGGGAGGAAGGAACTTGAATCAATGGCTCAATCCATGGAGGAAAAAGAGGGAAACATGTTTGATGATGATGCCTAGATGAGGAGCTTGAAGATTTGAGCTTCAATGGAGGAGATTGACCCCAAAATCAAAAACCCTAACCTTGGGGAAGAGGGGTTCTTCGTATGGAGAGGAGTGGAGAATGTTAGATTTGTGTTTCTCCTTCCCTTGGTCGAGTATGGTGGCTTATAAGGTGTTTTGGGTGGAGAAAACCCGAAAATGCCCCTAAAAAACGTGTTGCAGATCGCAGGATTTTCGCTTAAGCGAAGCCCTTACAGTGTTGCCATGGAACCTATTTCGCTTAAGCGAAATCTACTCGCTTAAGCGAGCTCCTGAGGTGTTGATTCTGTGACATTTTCGCTTAAGCGAAATAATTTTCGCTTAAGCGAAATCATCAGGTACTGCTACTTCATTTTTTCTATTTTTCAACTATTTTCTCCAAGCTTCAAACAGCCATAACTTTTTCGTTCACCGTCGGATCTTGCTCAAATTTGAGGAGCAACTTCCTAAAAATCATATCTTCATATCCAACGGTGGAAATTTTGTTTTGAGTCCTAAATATTTTATTTTGATTTTCTAACCTACGTTATGTTTTAACACCGAATTATCTATTTTTCTGGCCTCTTCCTAATTCCAATTTAATGCTCCTTTCTTTTCTAGATCATTATTATTATTATTATTAATCATTTCTAATGCTTGTGCACTTATTTTAATACCTATTTATGGCTTTATTTATATTATCCCTATTATCCCAGATTATTATTAATTCATTTGTATCTGGGTTTAAAATTTGGGATGCTACAGGGGCACCTAGTCTATCAATGCACCGATCCTCAATTCAACTGCACTTCCATTATTATTTACTTTATTCATTATTGACATTCTTTGCCTTGAATTCTAATCAACATAATATCTCAGTCATTTCACAAATCAAGCATTCAAATCATCAACAATTACCAAATATCAAGATGGAACATATCAACATCAAAATAATTTCCCTAAGTCATAAATTCTATTTTTAATAATTATTCTATATCATATCAACCTAAACTAACACATAACTCTTAGTACCCATTATATGCATATTGTAAACTAAACCCCAGAGTACGGTAATACTCACTATAACCCACTCCTTACCTTAAATTAGCAAAGAGTAAATAAAACCTTAGTGAGCCCTAGCTCAAAATCTTGGAAACTTGAACTTCCTAAGTCTAGCTTGCCACCTCAATAAGGAAATGATGAAATGATGATAGACAAGCCTATTTGAGAGAGCACAAGAGGAATGATCCTTGTCCTTTCCTTGGTTTGAGTTGGAAGGCATAAAGCAAAGCTCCTACATGACCATGGGTGCAAGAACCCTAAGGGTTTTAGAACAAAAATTCATGAACTAAGGAGAGTTTGAATGAAAAGAAAAATAACTCATGGCATGAAGCTTACTTACCCCAATCAATGGTGGAAATTTGAAAAACCAAGAAGAGTGAAGGAGGGAGTAACTCGTGTGAGCCAAGGAGGAAGAGGAATGATCTTCAAAAAAAATCCATGGAGCAAGCTTGATGAGTTTTGGTTGATTTTGGGTTGAGGTGCCCAAGAATCAAATGTGTATGGTGGATTGATGATGGAAATGTGATGAAGATGGAGAGAGTTTGATGAAGGTGGTGAGTTGATGATGGTGTAGAAATGTGAAGGAATGAAGTGTGTTAATGCTTTAACTTCAGCCTTGGAAGCAGCACCAGATCGGGTGGCCCATATTGAAACTTAGCCACCAAGTTTGAATTTGGACGCACCAGATCTGATCTGGTGTGCGCCACGCGCCTGGGCGAGCCTATTACTTGTTTGGGCGAGTTCTGGCACCAGCTTGTGCTGCTGGTGCACCTGGTGCGTGTGGTGGGGGAACCTAGCGCGCCAAAACGCGATTTGGTGCGTGCTGTGCGTGCTCGCGCTCGCCTGGGCGAATTGATGCCTCGCCTGGGCGAATTGATGCCTCGCCTGGGCGAATTGATGCCTCGCCTGGGCGGGTTTTTCACTCCCTTGGTGCACTATGAACAGTGCACCCGCCTGGGCACATGACTCATGCGCCTGGGCGAAAATCTGGGTTTCCAACCTTCGATTCGCCATAACTTTTTCGTCAACCGTCGGATCGAGTCCAAATTTTTAGACAAGCTTCTTCACCCCATAAACTTTATATCCAACGGTGGAATTTATTTTCTTAGCATCCTATAATAAATTTCTAATTTTCTCTTTTCGGTCGATTTCTAACATCTATAACGCCGATTTAACTCCCGATTTCGCTTATATGACTTTGCCCGAAGCCACAACTGCCTTCTATACAACCCCTAGGACTTATAATCACCACTCACCTATCCACTAAAATTCATTAAGTCATTATTCCAATTTTTCTTAGGTTTTTATTTAATAATTTCATTTAAAATAAAGTTTAGGATGTTACAATTCTCTCCCACTTACCTGAATTTCGTCCTCGAAATTCGTCGAATAATTGTCGATGAGACTGCCTGATCTTGTCCTCCAGTTCCCATGTAGCCTCTTCCACATTGTTCCTGATCCAAATAACTTTCACCAAAGATATTTCCTTGCCTCGGAGCTGCTTCACCTGCCTGTCTTCAATTCTAACTGGCAGAACTTCGAAAGTCAAATTCTCTTTCAAGGGCAAATCATCTAAGGTAACCACATGCGAAGGATCATGGACGTATTTCCTTAATTGTGAAACATGAAACATGTCATGAAGCCTTGACAAATGAGGGGGTAATGCAATCCTGTACGCCACTGGGCCAACCTTCTCCAAAATCTCATAAGGCCCAACAAACCGAGGAGTTAGTTTCCTGGATTTAATTGCTCTACCAATTCCTGTGATCGGAGACACTCTTAGGAACACATGATTCCCAACATCGAACTCCAAAGGTCTCCTTCGCCTATCTGCATAACTCTTTTGGCGATCCTGTGAAGTTTTCATCTTATTCTTGATCATTGTGACCTTCTCCGTTGTTTCTTTCACAATGTCAGGACCCGTCAACAGATTTTCACCTATCTGGAACCAACACAAAGGCGTTCTACATTTCCTTCCGTAGAGAGCCTCAAATGGTGCCATACCGATACTAGAGTGAAAACTGTTGTTGTAAGTAAACTCCATCAAAGGTAGTAACTGCTCCCAACTACCGGCTTGTTCCAGAACACATGCTCTCAACAAATCCTCGAGTGTCTGGATAGTACGCATAGATTGTCCGTCTGTCTGCGGATGGTAAGCCGTACTAAATTTCAGCTTAGTACCCAATGCCTCCTGAAGACTCTGCCAAAATCTAGACAGAAATCTCGGATCGCGATCGGATACTATACTAGTAGGAACACCATGCAACTTCACTATGTCCCTGATGTACAAATGAGTCAACTTCTCAAGAGTATACTTCTTATGGATAGGGATGAAATGAGCACACTTTGTAAGACGGTCCACAACCACCCAAACTGAATCACATCCTCCAGCAGTCCTTGGTAAACCCGTCACAAAGTCCATAGCTATACTGTCCCATTTCCACTCCGGGATATCAAGTGATCGCAAAGGACCACCAGGCTTTTGATGCTCAATCTTAACTTTCTGACAAGTTAAGCAATGAGACACATGATCGGCCACATTAGTTTTCAACTTCGGCCACCAATAAATCCTTTTCAAATCTTGGTACATCTTTGTTGCACCAGGATGGAAATTCATCTTGGTTCGATGTGCTTCCCACAGGATATCTCTTCTAACTTCGAAATCCATAGGAACACATATCCGACCCCTAAATCGGATGATGCCATCAGAACCTTTCACAAAGTCGGGCTCTTCATTGCCCGATGCCCCTTCTAACAACTTTTGCAGCTCTACATCATCGGCTTGTCTTTCTTTAATAAGACCAATCAAGTCATTAGTAACCCTTAACATTTCAAGAACGATGCTCTTCTCTTTCACTTGCATGTTCAAGTTAAGGTCACTAAACTCTTGAATCAACTGCATCTCTTTCACCATCAGATTGCTGACATGCAAAGTCTTTCGACTTAGTGCATCGGCCACCACATTGGCTTTTCCCGGATGATACTGAAGATCGAAGTCATAGTCTTTCATAAATTCCATCCACCTCCTCTGTCTCATATTCAACTCTTTTTGATCGAAGAGATAGCGAAGACTTTTATGATCGCTAAAGACTTCGAACTTCGAACCATATAAATAATGCCTCCAGATTTTCAAAGCAAAAACCACTGCCGCCAACTCAAGATCATGAGTGGGATAGTTTTGTTCATGTTGCCTCAATTGTCTGGATGTATAAGCTATGACTTGCCCTTGCTGCATCAACACACAACCCAATCCTTGTTTAGAAGCATCACAATACACCACGAAGGATTGAGTCGGGTCCGGCAAAATTAACACTGGGGAACTAGTCAACCGCCTCTTCAACTCTTGGAAACTACTTTCACATTCCGGGGACCACTCAAACGGAACACCTTTCCGTGTAAGAGTTGTCAAAGGAAGAGCTAATTTAGAAAACCCCTCAATGAACCTCCGATAATACCCAGCCATACCAAGAAAACTTCTGATCTCAGTAATGGACTTAGGTCTCTCCCACTTAAGTACCGCTTCCACCTTAGAAGGATCAACAGCAGCACCCTTCTCAGAAATGACATGCCCCAGAAACTGCACTTCATTCAACCAGAAACTACACTTAGAAAGCTTTGCATAAAGCTGTTTGGATTTGAGAATTTGCAGCACTATTCTCAGATGCTCAGCATGCTCACTTGGACTCTTAGAATAGATGAGGATGTCGTCAATGAAGACTATGACGAAAGAATCCAAGTACGGCCTGAATATCCTGTTCATATAATCCATGAAGATGGCCGGAGCATTAGTGAGACCAAAGGACATAACAACATATTCAAAATGCCCATATCTCGACCTGAACGCCGTTTTAGGAATGTCCTCCTCTCGGATACGGATTTGATGGTATCCCGATCGAAGGTCAATCTTAGAAAACATAGCTGCTCCTCGCAATTGGTCTAGCAAATCATCGATGAGAGGGAGAGGATACTTGTTTTTCACAGTCACCGCATTCAACTGCCTATAATCGATGCACATTCGGAGACTTTCGTCCTTCTTTTTAACAAAAAGAATCGGAGCTCCCCAAGGTGACACGCTTGGTCTGATCAAACCATTAGCCAAAAGCTCCTCTATCTGCTTTTTCAACTCTTCTAACTCCGGAGGTGCCATCCGGTACGGGGCTATAGAAATAGGACCTGCACCAGGCATCAGATCAATACTAAACTCCACTTCTCGGTTCGGCGGTAATCCAGGAATCTCTGCAGGAAAGACTTCTGGAAATTCGCAGACTATCGGAATCTGACTGATTTCTGCATCCTCATTCATCTCCAGGGCAGATAAAGAAAGATCACTGATAGTAATTGATTTCTGATGACAGTCAATCAGAACATGGTGCCGAGACATCCAGTCCATGCCCAGAATGATGTCAAGCTTAGTTAGAGGCAAACAGATTAGGTTCACTTTGAATTCCTGCTCCAATACTCGAAGTGGGCAATCCAAACACATAGTTGATGTGACTACAGAAGAATTTGCAGGTGTAGAGACAGATAATTTATAAGGCATTTCTATTGCAGACAACCATAACTTCTTCATGCAATCGGAAGAAATAAATGAATGAGTAGCTCCGCAATCAAAGAGAATACCACAAGGAATACTATTAACATAACCGGTACCTCTAATTAGTTCATCAGCATCAGTAACCTCCTCGCCGTCCAGAGTATACACCTTGCCCTTTCGAGTCACCCTGTTGTCACCAGCTCTCTGAACCTTAGCCACATTCACCTCCTTCTTAACTGCATTGTTTGGAAAATTCATGCTCATGTGACCCGGCTAACCACATCTGAAACAGGTCACAACCCTCTTGCTCGGATCCAACTTCCAGCAATCTCCCCTATGCTGCCTGCCACAATGTGGACAAGTCGGAATAGAACCATAAGTACTCACTACCGGGCCTGATCTAGGCTGGGAGTAAGGACCTGGTCGCTGCACCGAACTCTTGCCCCTAACAGGACCTCCAGACTTCTGAACATTCTTGCTGCGTTTCTCAGCTGCACGCTGCTTCCTGCTCTTTTCATAAGTGCTGGTCATGTTGATCAGTTGAGACAAGTTGCTGATGTTCTGATATTCAAAAGCCATTTTGATCTCAGAACAGATTCCGGTCTCGAACTTGATGCACTTGGTCCTCTCATCGGCATCCCTGTAACTTCCAGCATACCGGATCAAGTCCTCAAACCTAGCAGCATATTCCCCGACGCTCATGTTTCCTTGCACGAGCTGCAGAAAAGTTATCTCCTTCTCCCTACGGACATCTTCCGGAAAGTACTTGCCCAGAAAACGATTCTTGAACAAGTCCCATGTAATCGCCTGATTGTCCGCCTCCAGACCCCTCCGCATTTGCTGCCACCAATGTTCCGCTTCACTAGTCAGCATATACTGTGCTAGCAGAACCTTCTGTTCCTCCGGCGGTGCCATGGTGTTAAGAATCTTCTCGATCTCTTGCAACCATAGCTGTGCCCCATCGGGATTGAAACCACCTTCGAACTTCTGCGGGTCGTTCTTCCTGAACCGCGCTAACCAATCGATAGCCACTGGAGCTGGGGGTTGAGGAATCATTGCAGCCGCTGTTGCTGTTGCTGCTGCTGCAGCTGCTGCTGCGATGTTATTCCCCTGATCCTGTTGCATCTTGGCCATCTGCTCCAGAATAGCTCGGATCCCATCATTATCGATCCGTCTACCAGCCATTCTGTTTAGTCATGCACAAGGCCGACAGTTAATGCTTAATAGCATAGTTAACAGTATAAACATCCTATCAGTAGACTCTAGACTCTAAACTATAATTATCGATTACTCGCTCGGTGAGTAATCACTGGAGTAGCTCATAACTCCAAAGGCCGAGGGAAACTGCTCTGATACCATAAAATGTAACACCTAAGTTTATTTACCCATTTATACCCTTAATTAAAATAGCGACTTGAAAATTTCATTTTAAACTTATGAATTGATTAGGAAAAACTCTTAGTTAGTTTTAGTTCATAAGAAAATCTCCCGTCAAACGGACGGAGTTTCGTTTGTTTTAAGGACTTACCCAAAATTTCTAGTTTTCCTGCAACCTGATAAATAACAACATTTTCAAATAGCAAGCCAGAAGGGCTATTCACATATATATATATATATATATATATATATCAGCTAGTGCATCTTCGTGCACGCATTAGAAACAAGATTAAAACATCAGAATATAGACATCAGAGTTAGCGGAACATAAACAAGTTAGGAAAACAGTTTTCCCCCAAAATAGACCCCTTTCCCAAAAGGAGTCATCCTGGGCCCCCAAAAAGCTATTTACATTTATATACAACAAAAATGATTCACATCATCGGGCCCAGGACATTCCCATGTCCTACATAATAATAAGTGACCTACTCTCCCTGTGAGGGAGAGTACTCCTGCTCGGCCTGATCTTGTGCAAACTCTTCCTCAGTACCTGTGGAGATAGTAAGGAGTGAGTATTACACATAAAATGGGGAGGCAGTTTCCAAATAAGACATAATGCGACACTAAGCCATACACATGTAACAATTCAATCACAACATCATAAATAAGAGTCAAGGTATCACAATTCATTTTCAAGTATTCATTAACTTCTCAAGTCAACTTTATCTCTTTATTCTCATACATTAATCTCATAATGCCCTTTATTCTCATTTCACAATTTATAATCACATTTCTCATTCAGTGTATTCCAGTCACGACTTTATTGCGTTCGCACCACATGCGCGATCACGACTTACCACGTCTGGACAACACTCCCGGTTAGAACCGGTTTGCATCACTAGGAATTTAACGCTCCTGCCAGGACTTTGGCACACCCAAGGGTCTCTCGCTCAACCAGGTCTCTATCTCACCCAAAAGGCTTCACCTGTTAAGCTATGCTATCATATAATTTTCCACATTCCAATTACACATTCAGTTATTTGAATTCATTCACTTTTCACATTCTCAACACATTTTATGTCTTTTATTTTGGCAGTGAATTGAGTCTTGGTGCATCGATGCCTAACAGGAATTTGGACCTAATGGGAATTTCATGCCTGGTTGAGAACGTAGCCCTTGGGAATTTGATACACCCGGTAGGGGCACCTAGTCTATCAATGCACCGATCCTCAATTCAACTGCACTTCCATTATTATTTACTTTATTCATTATTGACATTCTTTGCCTTGAATTCTAATCAACATAATATCTCAGTCATTTCACAAATCAAGCATTCGAATCATCAACAATTACCAAATATCAAGATGGAACATATCAACATCAAAATAATTTCCCTAAGTCATAAATTCTATTTTTAATAATTATTCTATATCATATCAACCTAAACTAACACATAACTCTTAGTACCCATTATATGCATATTGTAAACTAAACCCCAGAGTACGGTAATACTCACTATAACCCACTCCTTACCTTAAATTAGAAAATATTAAATAGAACCTTAGTGAGCCCTAGCTCAAAATCTTGGAAACTTGAACTTCCTAAGTCTAGCTTGCCACCTCAATAAGGAAATGATGAAATGATGATAGACAAGCCTATTTGAGAGAGCACAAGAGGAATGATCCTTGTCCTTTCCTTGGTTTGAGTTGGAAGGCATAAAGCAAAGCTCCTACATGACCATGGGTGCAAGAACCCTAAGGGTTTTAGAACAAAAATTCATGAACTAAGGAGAGTTTGAATGAAAAGAAAAATAACTCATGGCATGAAGCTTACTTACCCCAATCAATGGTGGAAATTTGAAAAACCAAGAAGAGTGAAGGAGGGAGTAACTCGTGTGAGCCAAGGAGGAAGAGGAATGATCTTCAAAAAAAATCCATGGAGCAAGCTTGATGAGTTTTGGTTGATTTTGGGTTGAGGTGCCCAAGAATCAAATGTGTATGGTGGATTGATGATGGAAATGTGATGAAGATGGAGAGAGTTTGATGAAGGTGGTGAGTTGATGATGGTGTAGAAATGTGAAGGAATGAAGTGTGTTAATGCTTTAACTTCAGCCTTGGAAGCAGCACCAGATCGGGTGGCCCATATTGAAACTTAGCCACCAAGTTTGAATTTGGACGCACCAGATCTGATCTGGTGTGCGCCACGCGCCTGGGCGAGCCTATTACTCGCTTGGGCGAGTTCTAGCACCAGCTGGTGCTGCTGGTGCACCTGGTGCGTGTGGTGGGGGAACTTGGCGCGCCAAAACGCGATTTGGTGCGTGCTGTGCGTGCTCGCGCTCGCCTGGGCGAATTGATGCCTCGCCTGGGCGGGTTTTTCACTGCCTTGGTGCACTATGAACAGTGCACCCGCCTGGGCGCATGACTCGTGCGCCTGGGCGAAAATCTGGGTTTCCAACCTTCGATTCGCCATAACTTTTTCGTCAACCGTCGGATCGAGTCCAAATTTTTAGACAAGCTTCTTCACCCCATAAACTTCATATCCAACGGTGGAATTTATTTTCTTAGCATCCTATAATAAATTTCTAATTTTCTCTTTTCGGTCGATTTCTAACATTTAAAACGCCGATTTAACTCCCGATTTCGCTTATATGACTTTGCCCGAAGCCACAACTGCCTTCTATACAACCCCTAGGACTTATAATCACCACTCACCTATCCACCAAAATTCATTAAGTCATTATTCCAATTTTTCTTAGGTTTTTATTTAATAATTTCATTTAAAATAAAGTTTAGGATGTTACAAGGACTATATGTTAAGTCCGATTGTTTTCATGAACCTTTTGCTTATGCTTTTGACTAGTTCCCAAATTTAAAATCTTTTCAAGTACTTTTTATAACATTTCAAATTTATTTTTTAACAAAGATTATTCTTCCCTCCTATTGAAAGTGAATTTTAAAGAATACTATATTAATTTTTATTAACTGATTATTAAATTCAAAAAAATTTCCGAGTAATTGTCTTGTGATCTTTGCAGGGTAATTCTTAATTCCTATTTTCTCTAGTGTATCTATATTTTCCAAAGTAACCTTTCTGGAGAAAACCTCACAAGTGACAAACTTGTAATGGAAACGACGACTTATTTTTATATTCATCCGATTGAAGAACATATATATAGTTATGTGATATCTTCAATCTATTTTACCAACCCCTGTGTCTATTTTCCTTATAACCCGTATGCTTCAACCTTACTTGTGCTTAATGTATTTTCCAATTTTAACTTTCATGAGATATCTTTTATTTTATATTTGACACTCGGAATGTTTGAATATCCCCATTTCCTTTTCTTATATACATATATATATATATACTAGTTCCTATGGGAATTTAAATGTATTTTCTATTGTGTGCCTTAAGCATGTTTCCGATTTTACTATGAATACATATATATATATATAGTATTCAACCATTTAAGTTTCTCAATGAACATTTACATTTGCTTTGGAAAGCCGACACATTTTATCGTTTCTTTTCAAAACCTTATTTTCATCCGTACACCAATCCTAATTTCCGGTTCTCCTAAGGGAGTAGTGCCATTAGCAAAATTTTTCCAACCTTTTTCTCATTCCAATGCAAAACTCCTTTTGGCGTGTATGGATTGTTTTTACTTGTTTGTGTTGAGTTGTTGTTCTGTTTTCCTTTTAAGAAATACCCTCTTCGATAAAATTTAAATGATATTCTTTTACTTAAGTTATACTTGATTTTAAAATGAAAATTTATATATATCATTACACTTTGATGCTTTGTTTTTGTGTTCTGTTTTTCCCTTAACTTATGTTTGAATTATAATTTTGTGACATTGACTCTTCTTAAATGATGAATGTTTTGTGTTTTGATTATCTTTATCTGTATTGTGTATGGATATGTATTGTGAAAGTTTGAATGTCTAGATTTTTATTAAATAGGTTAGGTAGTATTGGACATAGGACAAAGTAGGTCTGTATTGACAGGTATTGCCCCTAGGCTTCGAACTTTACGTTTGGAACCTTAAGAAACTAAGTGGGACTTTTTGGTGAAGGTCTCAATAGTAATCCAGTGATCCTAGAAAAGATACCCAACCGGAGTTGCGTCCTAATTGGGGGAGTGAATCCCCAAGGTCGTATCTATCCCAAAGTAGGTTAAGACCTCTTGTTCAACCGAGCATATAGCTCTATATCCTCTTTTCCTTGAAGTGAGCCGAATTTCGGGGACGAAATTCATTTAAGTGATTTAAGTGGGGGAGAATTGTAACATCCCCAAATTTGCTAAGTGATTAGGTGCATTAGTTAGTAGAAGTATGATAAGCGTTATAGCTTTCTCAAGTGTCGATTTCTTTTAGAAAGCGTTAATTGGTATTAGAATTAGTGTGTGCTTAAGTGTTTAGAATGTAGTAGTTAGCTAAGAGTAGGTTTATGTGAAATAGAAGTAGGTTAGGATAGGTTTGGAGTGTAGAGAAAGGAATATGTTAGGTTAAGATTGTGATTTAGAAAGGTTATTCAAGGATTAAGAGCATAGGACTTTAGAAAGTTAGAAATAGATGATCCATAGCTTTAAACCCAAATTCCACCTTTGGATGTGAAGATAAGTGTCTTAGGAAGGTTGCCTCAAAATTTGAGCAAGATCCGACGGTTAACGAAAAAGTTATGACACTTTGAAGTTCAAAGGAATGGTGGGTTGAACCAGTTAATCGATTAAGCCATGAGTTAATCGATTAAGACCTGAATGATGCACACGACTTAATCGATTAAGCATGGGGTTAATCGATTAAGGCCTGAATGTTGGTTTTGGCAAAAATTACACTGGTTAATCGATTAACCACCCAGTTAATCGATTAACCACTGCTGAATCAGCCTTATAAACTCGTTTTTGAGCCATTTTTCACAAAGTTTCCTCTCTCTTCCACACGAATTCTCTCTTCTCTTCTCACCTAGGGTTTTTGATTTCCCAAACAACCACCCAAAAGATCAACAAATCAAACCCCCAAATCAATTCCCCATTACTCCCTCATGGATTTCCCTCTCTCAATTTTCAATTCCCTCTTTCTCTCAAAACCCCCAAATTGAACCCTAAACCCTAAAGTGTGCAATTGGTCAATGGGGTCTCTAATTGGCTCAAGGAGCTTGAGGAGCCATAGGAATCAAGAGAGGAAGCACTTAGGAAGCTTGGATTGGAGTGGGTGTTCGTGCTCTCTCAATTTCTCAAGTTCTCCTCTTCTCTCCAAGAGGTAAGGGGTGTACTTTGGTTTAGTATTAGAGAAAGGGTTTAATTATAGTAATAGAGTTATAAATAGGTGTATTGATTGATTGGTTAGGTTGATGGGTAAGAGGGTAGAGTTTAGCTAGAAAATCTAAGTTCCAATGTGTGTTATATTAACTGATTTTGTGAATTGTTAAAGTAGGAAGTGAAGAACCCTAGGGAGTTGACTTAAATTACAGTCCCTGAGACATACCTTGAGTATGTCGATTGATTGTTGATTGATATTGTTTGTATTATTATTATCAAAGTGTATATAAGTAAATTGTAAATGAAATTCATATAGTTATGCATCAAATAGGACCAAGTATTTCTCAACTGAGTTTAAACCAATTAAATGACATTTTCTAAAGAACAAAGAGGGTCTTAAATTCAATTGAGAAACACTTGAGATATTGGATCATGCATGGTGAAAAGGTGGACGTTAGGAGTAGGGGAAAAACACACGTCGTTTTACGATTGATGAGGGCAAGAGTATATTACTGGAATTATCATGGAGAACTTTGATCCTGCAAAGGACACGGGTTTGTTTCCCGTGTTGGGGGTTGGTTCTACGCAAACCATGGTAATTCTAATACTTTGGCTCGTTTTGGCCAGTCGAGGGTGATTTCTGCTAAAGCCCGATTTGGACAAATCAACCCAAATCGCATGAGGGACCTTCGTAAGTGGAGGTGAAGTGTTGTGCAAGCGGATATGAGGGACCTCCCTAAGTAAGGAGGTGAAGTATCCAACTATAGGTTGAGAAATGCTTACTCTTGGTCGGTTTTTCCCCAGAGTGGAGGGGGGTTGTGAGGCGGTTTGTTGTTATTGGAAAAAGTGTAAAAGTGTTAAGGTACATTGTGTGAGGAACCCTGCTTCGGGGAGAATGTGAAGCACAATGTATCCATTCGTTGAAAGTGTTAAATGTTATCGTTAAAAGTGTTATAGGTTCATTGTGTGAGGAACCCTCCTTCGGGGAGAATGTGAAGCACAATGTACCCGATTGTTAAAAAGTGCAAAAGTGTTAAAAGTGCAAAAGTGGAAAGGGAAGTGTAATTGCATTGTATAGGTGTTTTAATTCATCGAATCCGATCCAAAGTGTTAAAGTTATTAAAGTGAAATAAAATGTTTAATATCGGATTCGAGGATTAAATCAGCTAAGTGTGACGTTAGCAGAGCATAACCATGTGATTGTGCATTATAGTATTATATTAAAGTATTATATCCTAAGTATGCATAGTTATATATATATTGAATAAGGTTGAATGTTTTAACTGTAAATTGTTGATTGAATTGTGCTACTGTTATTGTTTGTGTATGAATATGCTTATTTATGATTTATTACTGTTTTTAAACGTTTTCTTTGATCTAGATTTCAAAGTACTCACCCTTACAGTGGACATATTAGGTACACCAAGGAGACAGGCACATGTGAAGATCAAGGCCGAGAATGTGATACTCTTGTTGGAGAGTATATTGTCTAGGGTGACCTCACGGTCCCATTTGTAGGGCAACCATTCATAGGTTTTATATTGTAATAAATAGATTTTGTAAATGTGTTTAGTTAATAATGATGTTTTCATTCAAGTGTATTTTATTAATGTATAATTATATTGTCTCTTTTGTAAATTGAAGTATTTTAGAAAGTTTGTATAGTTTGAACCGAAAGTTATATTTTCATTTGATTTTGAAAACTGTTCTGGACTGACAGGTTTAATTCTATTCGGGGAAAGTCCATTTTATAAAGGAAACCCTGTCAAAATTTTTATAAACCCCGAATATTTTCTCTAATAAATGTTAATTAAAAGTATTTTCCTAAAGTATAAAAAGTAGGATGTTACACGCACTATTAAGAGTGCACTATAGGTCTTGTACCAATCACTCATACCATAACCTGTGTTGTAAGGGGTGTGTAACCCTTAGTGACTAGGGAGTGAATCTCCTAGTGCGCACGTGCTGCGTTCGTGGTTGTAGGGTGAGGAACCCTTTGTTGTGTGGGTAGTGCTAGACGAACGGTGGGTCACCTAGTAGTTAGGCTATCTGGAAATCTAGGAAAGGTTTTCCTAGTTGTGTATCGAGGTCCCTGGCGAAAGGAGGTTCCTAGTAGCTTGTGGGGCTCTCTGGATGTACTTGGGGACGCGTGGTGTCTTGGTTTAGTGAAAAGCTCAAGCGGGTCGCTTGGGGACTGGATGTAGGTCGGGTTTGCCGAACCAGGATAAAAATCTCCGATGCAATCTCTTCTAACCCTCATCTCTTTATTTTCCGTTGTTATATTTATTTGTTGTGCATCATAACGATTATTTTCATAATAATTAATTTAATTATTTTAAATTAATTAGCGCGGTAACGCTTCTCGTTGTTATCTTTTTAATTGTGCCGCGCATATTAGTTTTTATATAATTATTAATATTATTCGCTTTCGCGCAATCGATTTTCAACATTATATTGTTTTCCGCTGCAAATCTCTTTAAATTTGTTGAAAACGTTTTAAAGAAAATATTTTCCAATGTTTTCATAAACACCAATTCACCCTCCTCTTGGGTGACGGCTGCCAATCCTATCAATTATTCTAACATGCTTTCGGCTGCTGTCGAGAAGGAAGCGAAGATAGAGGATATCCCGGTAGTTTGCGAGTATCCGGAAGTGTTTCCTGAAGAGGTACCTGGATTGCCACCAAAGCGGGAAGTGAAGTTTAATATCGAATTGGTTCCAGGAATTGGTACCATTTATAGCTCCTTAACATATGGCCCTAGTAGAGTTGGCAGAGCTAAGGAAGCAGATAGAAGATTTCTTGGAGAAGCAATTCATAAGACCGAGCATCTCACAATGGGGTACACCTGTCCTCTTTGTTAGGAAAAAGGATGGGAGCATGAGAATGTGTGTAGACTACCGACAGTTTAATAAGGTGACTGTAAAGAATAATTACCCTCTCCCAAGGATCGATGATTTGACGGATCAAGTCCGTGGAGCAGCGGTATTTTCTAAGATTGATCTGAGGTCTGGGTACCATCAGATCCGCATCAGGGAGGAGGATGTTCCAAAGACTGCATTTCGGTCTCGATATGGACACTACGAGTATGTAGTGATGCCTTTCGGACTGACCAATGCTCTGGCCATATTCATGGGTTACATGAATAGAATCTTTCGGCCTTACCTAGATTCTTTTGTAGTAGTGTTTATCGATGATATTCTGGTCTACTCTAAGAATACAGAGGAGCATGCCACTCACCTTAGGATTGTGTTAGAAATCCTTAAGGCGAAGAAATTGTATGCTACGTTATCCAAGTGTGAGTTCTAGTTGAAGGAGGTGAACTTCCTTGGGCATATAATTTCTAAAGAAGGCATTGCAGTCGATCCGGCCAAAGTTAAAGTTGTGCTCGATTCAGTGAAGGATTCTCCAAGATTGCTCTTCCTCTAACACGATTGACACGGAAGGAGCAACCTTTCGTCTGGGATGAAAGATGTGAAGCAAGTTTTCAGAAACATAAGGGTAAATTAACATCCTCTCCGGTGTTGATTTTACCTAATCCAAAGAAAAGTTTTGAAGTATTTTGTGATGCTTCGGAACAAGGTTTGGGTTGTGTTTTGATGCAAGAAGGTAAAGTGGTAGCTTATGCATCAAGGCAATTAAAAGTTCATGAAGAGAACTACCCAACACATGATTTGGAGCTCGCCGCCATTGTGTTTGCATTGAAGATATGGAGGCACTATTTGTATGAAGTTACGTTCCAAGTATTCAGTGATCATAAATGTTTGAAGTATCTCTTTGATCAGAAAGAACTGAATATGAGGCAACGTCGGTGGAAGGAGTTTATTAAGGATTATGACTTTGAGTTGTACTACCACCCTGTAAAGGCCAACGTGGTAGCAGATGCTCTGAGTCGTAAAGCTTTGCACATAAGTGCATTGATGGTAAAGGAAACTGAGTTGATCGAAGAATTTCGAGACTTAAACTTAGAGGCGCTATTTGACCAGAGAAGTATCAAGTTGGGAATGCTGCAGATTTCTAATGAATTTCTTAATGAAATTCGGGAATTACAGCAAAGAGATGTCGAATTGCAGGATAAGCTAAGGTTAAGTACAAAAGGGAAGGAACCAAATTTCCAGCTGGGAGCAGATGGAATTCTAAGATTTAAAGACAGAGTATGTATTCCTGCCAACCCAGAACTAAGAAAGGTTATTCTGGATGAGGCTCACAAGAGTAAGATGAGTTTGCATCCAGGATCTGTAACACCCTTATAATTACTACCCTTAATTCCCAAGTATTAAAAATGTGTACTTAAAAATTCCTTTTTAATATAATAAAATCACCCGTCAAACGGACGGAGTTTTGCCTGTTTTTCGGACTTTTCCAAATTTTAACCTGTGAATAACATTATCAATATAAACAACCAACAGCCAACAGGGCTTCATCTCATGCACTTATCATATAACAACCCCATGGGCATAAAATATAATATCCTGTATCAGTTATCAGAGTTTAAGCGGAAAATAAATACTAGGTGCAACTAGCATGATGCTCAACACATTGCTATGCCAACAATAATATCCTAATCCCAATAATAACCCTACTCTCCCTGTGAGGGAGAGCACTCCTGCTCGGCCGGGGGCTGTGCTAACTCAATCTCTGTACCTGAAATATGGTAAGGGAGTGAGCATTGCACATGAAATAGAAAAGCAGTTTCTAGATAAACATAACAACTAACCAAGCCAAACACAATTAGCAATTTAATTCACATAAGTACAATTTTATCGCAAGCATACCACATTTTCCAATTCCATCATTTTACAAGTGCCGATTCCCTTTTTAGTTAATTCCTTTTCACCCTTTGGTTCCCTTTTATTTATTTTCCACATTTTAAGAGAAATCCCTTTTTAATCCCTTACCTTTTCCTTATTTTTACGATGTATATATGTCTCCACCAAATTGAAGGCCTACATACATACACCAATCACGATGTATGTCTCCACCAAATCGAAGGCCTACATACATCGCGTTTCCATTACCATTATCTTATTCAATTTTATTTCCCTGTTTTCTTATTCATTTCCTTTTATTTTCGGTGTATGTATGTCTCCACCAAATCGAAGGCCTACATATATACACCAATCACGATGTATGTCTCCACCAAATCGAAGGCCTACATACATCGCGTTTCCATTACCATTATCTTATTCAATTTTATTCCCCTGTTTCCTTATTCATTTCCTTTTATTTTCGGTGTATGTATGTCTCCACCAAATCGAAGGCCTACATACATACACCAATCACGATGTATGTCTCCACCAAATCGAAGGCCTACATACATCGCTTTTCCATTACCATTATCTTATTTTATTTTATTCCCCTGTTTCCTTATTCATTTCCTCTTATTTTCGGTGTATGTATGTCTCCACCAAATCGAAGGCCTACATACATACACCATTCACGATGTATGTCTCCACCAAATCGAAGGCCTACATACATCGCTTTTCCATTACCATTATCTTATTTTATTTTATTCCCCTGTTTCCTTATTCATTTCCTCTTATTTTCGGTGTATGTATGTCTCCACCAAATCGAAGGCCTACATACATACACCAATCACGATGTATGTCTCCACCAAATCGAAGGCCTACATACATCGCGTTTCCATTACCGTTACCTTATTTAATCCAATGTCCTTTCCTTTTTCCTTTTTGTTTAGGGTGTATGTATGTCTCCACCAAATCGAAGGCCTACATACATACACCACCGACGATGTATGTCTCCACCAAATCGAAGGTCTACATACATCGCCCCGTTTACATTGTATTGTCTCCCCCAAATCGAAGGCCTACAATACATCACCACCTTTATCCATTATTAGTTGTCCATATATATATATAATTATTTTGTCCACCAATTCCATTTAATGTTTACCAACTCATTCCAAGAACAAGCACCATCATATTATAAACAAATAGCCACATTTCACATTTCACATAACAATTAGAGTGCAAATAATAACAAACTTCACCTTTTCATATAATCATGCAACAACCACATTTTCTTTTCACTTGTCCGAATTATTGATTCAAAGTCCTAAATTAGGGGTTCATGCCATTTATTTTCTTCAATTAAAACCTAACCTCATTCTTTACTTCCTAGAGTTCCATAATTACCAATTAAGCCTATTTTTAACATTTTCCTTAATCCCTAAATTGAGATTTCTAATTTTCTACCCTAACACATAAACTCCTAGCCAACCATTATATCTAAATACAAACCCTTTCCTAGAACAAGTCAATGCTCACTATATCCACCCCCTTACCTTAACCAAAGAGAGGGAAAGTGGAAAAACCCAAGCTTTAGCTCCGAACGCTCCCAAAACAAAGAGCTCCCAAGCCAAGAAGATGGAGAGAGTGATGATACTCTTCCCTAAGCCATAGAAACTAGAACGATGAAGAGATTGTGACACAAAACAAGGGAAATTCGTGCTTCACCAAGAGGTGGGAAGAGAGAGAGAAAATCCAAATTAAAGAGAGAGAAATGAAATCAAGAACATGCATACTTACTTGGAGTGACAAAGAGGGACTTGATGGGGGGTTTTGGAGTGATTCCCTTGAAGCTTGATGGATTTGGGATGAGAGGTTTTGTGCCCTAGAGAGAGGAAATTCGTGCATTTTGGCAAGAACAACGTGTGGATTCACTTTTATTTTTTTCACAGCAACAGCCTTTAATCGATTAATAATCGATTAAATTGCAGCTTAATCGATTAAGAGGCGATTAAGCTGCACAATTTTTCAGTATCCAGACTTTGAAAGGTCATAACTTCTTCGTTAACCGTTGGATCTTCCTCAAATTTTAAAGCAAGCTTCCTCACCTATCCTACTTCACATCCAACGGTGGAATTTGTGTTTAGAGTTGTAAATCTTTTATTTTGAATTTCCTAATATAGGGTGTTTATAACACCAAAAACATCGCTTCTAACGCTCTTTTGTTCATCTTTCAACCTCCCTTTTGATGCCAATGCTTCTTGATTCCTTTATGGCATTCAAAGAACTCCTAATCCATCATTTTACATCCTTTTTAGAATAATCCTTACTTCCAAATCTTATCGTTATTCTAAATAGTATTTGAATTAAAATTCAGGATGTTACATTTCTCCCCCACTTATTAGAATTTCGTCCCCGAAATTTGGTTGAATTCCGTAACTGGAGAACCATCCCATTGGTAAAGCTTCTGACTATGGTTTTCACTTTCCTACGATTTTTTTTATTTCCCGCTCCAGGTGTGGTTAGGGTCATGCCTATTTCAATGCTTGTCCTTTAATACAATGTATCTCCTCTATTTGGACAGGATCGTCAGTTTTCTTTTTATTAAAGTTCCATCTCCCATTCCTTGGATTGAAATCCTCCCCCACTTAGCATTGCCATACTTGGTTATATCCATGCTAGGGGGTATGCTCATTCGTTGCTCAGAATAGAGTACACAGGTTCCCAACCGGTATCCAAAGCTGAAAAGAGGTCATGTTGTTCAGTTTTCTATGACTTGGCGAATTCTCACCTATGCATCTGAGATGCTTGGAACTTGAAGAGAGTGAAGATGAAAAGAAGAAACATGAAGCACTCAAGGATGAGTCTCATGGTCTTTGCACGATGACCCAGGATGGACTGGATACATCTCAAACAAGAAGACAATGAAGATTATCCCCAAAGTGTGCGTTTTCAGCAAAGAGTCGTCGAAGGATGCGTTTTCTATGGATCTGCGGCTAATTGATTGGTCTCGGTTAACCGGGGTCCTATCAAATGCACAGAGTCCTAAAAGACTTAGATTATCACTTGCGGTGTTCCGACGTAACATCTTGATTGAGATTCCACTTTGCGACTTCACTTTTATCCAGTTCACCTTTTACTCCTTCAAGTGAGTCTAGCAAGGTCACTCTTAAAATCAATCTCCATCATACTCGCAGTTCACTTCTATACTACTTCCTTCCCATTCATTTAATAATTTCAATTAGGTATAATAATTCCCAAAGATCGACTCCACTTGAGGGTCAAGATCAAGATCTAGTTGTTGTTTCTCAATTCGGTGTCATTTTGGGAAGGTCTTGTTTTATCTCTAGTTTAACGTAACCCTCATTCGATTCTCTGCGAAGTGTTTGGAATTATCTGTTTAGTAGTCCTATGGCTTACGGTATGATTACGAGTTATTGTCGCTCGGATAGGGTCCGAATTGAGTCGTCACGTCTCCCCCACTTAGTATCAACATACCTGAGTAAGTCGAAGGCAGGGAGGAAACTGGGTTGATTCCAAGAATTGATTAGCTAGGTTCTTAATTGGTTGGCGAGGTGGTACATGGGATTAAGTTGACTGCTAATCGGTATTATTGGTGTTGTTTCGAATTTTCTAGGATATAATGGCTCTTCATACTTACGTATACGGCTAAGTTCTCATACAAATTAGAGGGGTGGTTCGATCATTTAATTGGATGTTCTCGGTGGAAATATAGAGTATGAGTGTCTTGAATGGGGTTGGTTTGCGAATTATTGTTTACGAGTCTTAGTAAAGATCCTATAGGATTAACGTTCAATCGGGCTTTCGACAGAGATAGAATTCCTAGATGGTTTATTCGGATCTCAACTAGGTAATTGCAATAATATAGCATGTCAATAAACGCGAAGACCGAGGTGGTCAGTCCCAATCTCACATTTATCAACTGTACATCACTGCGTTATTGAATGATAGCATTATCTTTTAACAGGTGCAAGAGAAACGATGACCAATCCTGACCCTACACTCTATTAGAGAACGACACTATCACCAGGTTTTTGGTTAGGTCTCTTGTTACGGTCTTATAACTAAGTAAGGTTTTTTCTACGTGTTCCTTTAGATGGTACTCAAGATTGGATTGAAGATGAGTCTTTCTTAGGTTTCACAACTTCTAGAAATACAGGATTAGGAATTTAAAATTCCAAGAGAATTGATTTAGGATGTTCTACACTAAAACTTAATAGAGATGCAGATTGAAAGTACCTAAAAATATTTATCTAAATTTTTAGAATCGTCTAGTACCTTTTGTTGATTTGGCCCTGATCTCCTTAAGTAGCTGTACCGCAGACCTTAAGGGTGTTTACCAAGAAACTAATATTGTCGGAATGTAAGGTTGAGACGTCCAGGACGAAGTCCTGTGTCATTGAGTAATCCCTCTGGAGCTGTGTCTGGTATGATCGCCGACACTCCATGAAAGATGTGACGAGACTCGCCACCGAATATTAGTACATCACCCGATCCCAAAATAATTCTTTCTGTTTTCCTTGGATCTCTCTGATCTCCATAGAGAAACTCAGCCGAGTCACCAATGCAGAACGATACTACCGGTATCCCTCTTTGCAAGCTTCCAACACTTTCGTCACGGTCCTGATAAAGACCAAGCTTTCCATTCCCTTCATAGAAATTGACAATGCAGACATCAGGGGACATGGAAGGGAGTATGTCCTCCACTTCACTTACACCGCATTCCTTCTCAATTGACGATTGTGCTTCTTGCATCGCTCCCATAACCAGCTGGATGAAATGGTCAGGAACGTTGGGCGGTTCGCTTCCATCAATTACCCTTTTGTGTCCATATACTCGGGTTTGAGGATTACAGTCTAAGCCGAGGCACATCATTTTCAGTCGGAGTTTGGCTCCGCTTGTAAAGCCTGGTTGATAAAAACCTCCAGGACCTAAGCCCATCTCACGACAGTTCTTTACTACGCCCACCTGTTCTTCGTGAGTCAAGTGTTGCTTCAAGAGAACCATTCCCGGTCTCAAAATTATATTCTTCTTCTCACCAACTTTCACCCCCACGTGTTGCTCCTTGTCTCCAATAGTCGATCTAAGCTCACCCATTGCAGCAGTTTGCCCTTCTTGAAAACAGATGTCATACGGCTTGGATTTCAAAGAATCAGCCGGGGAATTGATCTTGCGATCAGTAGCCGAACTGCTAGCAGGAGAATGGGAGAGCTGATTCTCCATGTTGCTACAATGTGGCAACAAAGGATTCTGTTGATGCGGATATGTATATAATTTAGTACATAACTACATAGGGTTTTATAACTATAAACCTAAGTAACTAATATAGAACTTGACACTATCTATTGGTTACTCGCTTGTTGAGTAAACCACAGGAGTTATGATTTTAAACTCCAAAGGCCGAGGAAAAACTGCTCTGATACCAAAATGTAACACCCTTATAATTACTACCCTTAATTCCCAAGTATTAAAAATGTATACTTAAAAATTCCTTTTTAATATAATAACATCACCCGTCAAACGGACGGAGTTTTGCCTGTTTTTCGGACTTTTCCAAATTTTAACCTGTGAATAACATTATCAATATAAACAACCAACAACCAACAGGGCTTCATCTCATGCACTTATCATATAACAGCCCCATGGGCATAAAATATAATATCCTGTATCAGTTATCAGAGTTTAAGCGGAAAATAAATACTAGGTGCAACTAGCATGATGCTCAACACATTGCTATGCCAACAATAATATCCTAATCCCAATAATAACCCTACTCTCCCTGTGAGGGAGAGCACTCCTGCTCGGCCGGGGCTGTGCTAACTCAATCTCTGTACCTGAAATATGGTAAGGGAGTGAGCATTGCACATGAAATAGAAAAGCAGTTTCTAGATAAACATAACAACTAACCAGGCCAAACAAAATTAGCAATTTAATTCACATAAGTACAATTTTATCGCAAGCATACCACATTTTCCAATTCCATCATTTTACAAGTGCCGATTCCCTTTTTAGTTAATTCCTTTTCACCCTTTGGTTCCCTTTTATTTATTTTCCCCATTTCCAAAGAAATCCCTGTTTAATCCCTTACCTTTTCCTTATTTTTACGATGTATATATGTCTCCACCATATCGAAGGCCTACATACATACACCAATCACGATGTATGTCTCCACCAAATCGAAGGCCTACATACATCGCGTTTCCATTACCATTATCTTATTCAATTGTATTTCCCTGTTTCCTTATTCATTTCCTTTTATTTTCGGTGTATGTATGTCTCCACCAAATCGAAGGCCTACATACATACACCAATCACGATGTATGTCTCCACCAAATCGAAGGCCTACATACATCGCGTTTCCATTACCATTATCTTATTCAATTTTATTCCCCTGTTTCCTTATTCATTTCCTTTTATTTTCGGTGTATGTATGTCTCCACCAAATCGAAGGCCTACATACATACACCAATCACGATGTATGTCTCCACCAAATCGAAGGCCTACATACATCGCGTTTCCATTACCATTATCTTATTTTTTTTATTCCCCTGTTTCCTTATTCATTTCCTTTTATTTTCGGTGTATGTATGTCTCCACCAAATCGAAGGCCTACATACATACACCAATCACGATGTATGTCTCCACAAAATCGAAGGCCTACATACATCGCGTTTACATTACCGTTACCTTATTTAATCCAATGTCCTTTCCTTTTTCCTTTTTGTTTAGGGTGTATGTATGTCTCCACCAAATCGAAGGCCTACATACATACACCACCGACGATGTATGTCTCCACCAAATCGAAGGCCTACATACATCGCCCCGTTTACGTTGTATTGTCTCCCCCAAATCGAAGGCCTACAATACAACCCCATTTTACGATGTATTGTCTCCCGCAAATCGAAGGCCTACAATACATCACCACCTTTATCCATTATTAGTTGTCCATATATATATATCATTATTTTGTCCACCAATTCCATTTAATGTTTACCAACTCATTCCAAGCACAAGCACCATCATATTATAAACAAATAGCCACATTTCACATTTCACATAACAATTAGAGTGCAAATAATAACAAACTTCATCTTTTCATATAATCATGCAACAACCACATTTTCTTTTCACTTGTCTGAATTATTGATTCAAAGTCCTAAATTAGGGGTTCATGCCATTTATTTTCCTCAATTAAAACCTAACCTCATTCTTTACTTCCTAGAGTTCCATAATTACCAATTAAGCCTATTTTTAACATTTTCCTTAATCCCTAAATTGAGATTTCTAATTTTCTACCCTAACACATAAACTCCTAGCCAACCATTATATCTAAATACAAACCCTTTCCTAAAACAAGTCAATGCTCACTATATCCATCCCCTTACCTTAACCAAAGAGAGGGAAAGTGGAAAAACCCAAGCTTTAGCTCCGAACGCTCCCAAAACAAAGAGCTCCCAAGCCAAGAAGATGGAGAGAGTGATGATACTCTTCCCTAAGCCATAGAAATGAGAACGATGAAGAGATTGTGACACAAAACAAGGGAAATTCGTGCTTCACCAAGAGGTGGGAAGAGAGAGAGAAAATCCAAATTAAAGAGAGAGAAATGAAATCAAGAACATGCATACTTACTTGGAGTGACAAAGAGGGACTTGATGGGGGGTTTTGGAGTGATTCCCTTGAAGCTTGATGGATTTGGGATGAGAGGTTTTGTGCCCTAGAGAGAGGAAATTCGTGCATTTTGGCAAGAACAACGTGTGGATTCGCTTTTATTTTTTTCACAACAACAGCCTTTAATCGATTAATAATCGATTAAGAGGCGATTAAGAGGCGATTAAGCTGCACAATTTTTCAGTATCCAGACTTTGAAAGGCCATAACTTCTTCGTTAACCGTTGGATCTTCCTCAAATTTTAAAGCAAGCTTCCTCACCTATCCTACTTCACATCCAACGGTGGAATTTGTGTTTAGAGTTGTAAATCTTTTATTTTGAATTTCCTAATATAGGGTGTTTATAACACCAAAAACATCGCTTCTAACGCTCTTTTGTTCATCTTTCAACCTCCCTTTTGATGCCAATGCTTCTTGATTCCTTTATGGCATTCAGAGAACTCCTAATCCATCATTTTACATCCTTTTTAGAATAATCTTTACTTCCAAATCTTATCGTTATTCTAAATATTATTTGAATTAAAATTCAGGATGTTACAGGATCTACTAAAATGTATCAGGATTTGAAGAATATGTTCTGGTGGCCTGGTTTAAAGATGGATGTAGCGGCTTATGTGTCATATTGCCTTGTGTGTCAGAAGGCGAAGATTGAACATAAAAGGCCTGGCGGAGAACTACAACCTTTGGAAGTCCCGGAGTGGAAGTGGGACAACATAGCTGTAACACCCCACATTTTTCCCGTACGTGCGTAAACGATTTTTAACAAAAGAAACCTTGAAATCATGATTTTTCGAAAAAGTATTTTTCATAAGAAAGAAATGAAGTGCTGATTTCCATGAATTTTTATAAACAAAATACTTTCTATAAGAGAGGTGAATGATTTTGTTAAGGTGGAAAATGATTTGCTAAATTGTGATTTTTTTTATTGAAAAATGATTTTGTTAGAAATGACATTTTTGGATCTGTAATCTATAAAAATTTGTATCTTTTGAACCGTAACTCGGAATTTGATGATCCATATATGAAAACGATCGTTTTGCAACCTAGAATTTGAAAATGTAATTTTTGGAATTTTATGGAGTGATTTATAAAAATTTTCTTTTCAGAATATAAGAAAAACGAATTTTAAGAAAAATGTGTTTTGTGGTGTGTCTTGGCATGAAATTTTGTGTGATGTGTGTGCTTAATTTAATATGTGTGTGTAAAATGTGATGCATGAAATTGATTATGAAAATAGGATTTCTTATAATTAGTTGCATGATTGTGTGGATTAATAATTTATAAGTAAAAATGATTAATTATAAATTAATGGTTTAGGAAATAAAAATTTGCAAGACATGTGTTTGTGTGTGAGAGTGCCACGGTTGGGGTGTGTGCATGTGTATGTGCTATACGTGTGTGTGTGCATGAAGGTGCATGTATATGTGTGTGTGTGTGTGATTATACGTGTGTGTGTGTAGGATAAGCTTAGGAAGTAAGAAACCAAGCTAACTAAATTGCAACCATGAGCTAACTAAAAGAAAAAACCCTAACTAAGAGCAAACTACCCATTAGCCCTAAGTGACCCCTAGCAACCTATCCACTCCACTTTGTCCCCTTGACTTTGGTGACCCTTAGCCATGCAAACTTTTGTTGAGACAAAACCGCCCCTCCCATCATGTAAGACTCCACCAAGACTTAAGGGCAAAAGAGGGAAATTCGTGGCTTGTATGTATAGGTAGCCTTGATTCATTTCACTTTCACCCATCTCATTCACACCCATTTCTTTCCAACACAAACACACAATACTCTAAGAACCCATTCACTTCTTAGAGAAAAATAGAAAAGAAATAGAGAAAGAAAGAAAGAGAGTGGTGGCCGTATGGTGTAGAAGGAAAGAAGAAGGAGACCCACACTAAGATCAAGCCTTTCCTTTGAAGATCAAGAGTGTTAGAAGCCAAGAGATCAACCCTTCTTGTTAGGAAATCCGAGGATCAAGAGGAAGAAATGTAATAGTCTAGTTTTTCTTTCTTAGTCTGTAGATTTCTTTTACTTTCTTCTTGCATGTTTATTTTTATAATTTGTAAAGTGAAATTATGTGCTATTCTTTCTTGATCTTGGACTTTGGTGGACTAAACAAAATTTGTAATAAGTGTAACTTTATGTTTGTGGTTCGGTTTATGCTTTCTTGCTAGATCTTCATGTTTTCTTAACTAAAAACTTAGAGATCTAAAGTTTGTTTAACATTTTGTGAAGCTTGGCTTAAATCTTTCATGCATGTATATTTTCTTGTTCTAAATCATGATCTATGTGTGTTTATGTGTTTATGTGACAAGTCAATTTATGATCTAAGTTTAAGAAATGGTAAAGTAAAATTATTTGGTCTTGCATGTTGAAATTTCTTGTTGAAATGTTTGGATCTTGAGTTGATTTTGATGAAGCTTGAATTTTTGGTTTGATTTAAAAAAAAAGTCTTGATCTTTTCAAATGCATGTCACGGTTTTAACAAGAAACCAAAGAAAGGAGTTTTTGAAAAATAATTCTTAATTTGATCTATGTGTATTTGTGTGATCTATGATGATTTTTGATCTTGCATGTTAAATTTTCTTGTTTAAATGATGATCTATGATGTGTTTGTGTAATTTTTTTATAAATAAATGTATGATCTAGATTTGCTTGAAAATAAACTTGAGATCTTTGTCTTTACATGTTGATTTCATGATGACTTTGTGATTTATGTGCATATATGTAATGATCCAAGTTTTTAAATCATGCATGTTAATTTCAAGTCGAAAAATCATGCATGTTAATTTCAAGTAGAAAAATCATGCTTTTACTTGATGCATGTCACGGTTTCAAAGAGAAAAATTAAATAAACGAGTTTTAAAATGATTCTTGAAGTGAAAACATGATTTAGCTTTAGTTATTGATTTTATATGTGATAAGTTTTGTAAAAGGCCATTCGGCCATATTAAATAAAAAATGAATCTCATATTTTTATTATGTGGCAAGTTGATACATGTAAGTAATAAGACTAGATCTAGTAATTCTAAGTACATGCATGTTATTTTTGGAAATTTAAAGTGTAACCTTGATTTTTATAAAGTAATGAAATTGGAGTTTATTTTGTGAAGGTTGATTTGAATGAATGATGAGTACTTTACATGCCTTGGTTGTAATTATGTGATTTTGTGTGTGTAGAAAATAAATGAAACCATGTCTTTTTACATGATGGACTTTCGGCTATACTAGGGAAAATAGGTAGCCATGCTTGTCCCTCATCTAGAATATATGCATAATGGAACTATTTTTATAAGAAGCTTTAAAAAGTGCATGCATTAAGTGATTGAATTTAAAAGAAATATGTGTGATAATTTGTGATTTATAGTGTGTGTTGATTTTGCTTTGGAAAAATGAAATTTAAGATTTCCTACTGTATGCTCACGGTTTTGAGAACTAAAATAAATGAAATGATTTCATGCTTGTATGTTTTTGTGTGTGCATGAAATTCTTGCCAAATTGTACATAAAGGATTTGGCCAAGACATGCTAAAATGTTTAGGAAAATTATTTTCTTAAAATGACCATGATGATAACTATATTTTTAGGTGCAAGATGATGTGTGCTTGATGAAAGTGGTGCGTGTGTTTTCTTTAACTCTTTTCGGTTGTAAATGTGAAAATAAATAAGTTGATTTGATTATGTGAAAAGATTTTTTTTAATGCTGCTTGCATGATTTTTTTAGTTTTAAAATTTATTTGTGATTTGGAATTGTTAAGAATGTGTGATTTGGTTTGTGTTAAATTAATTAGAAGATTAAATTTTAATTATTTTCTTAGGTGTAATTAAATTAATCTATTAAGATCATAATATAACTAGTGATTTTTATGTGATTAAAAATATAATTTATATGGTGTGTGCTTATGAATGCTTTGTATGCTTTGAACTTGTATGTACTGATTCTTATGCTAACTGGATGTACTGAATTGAAATTGTTCTGACTACTGTTTGTGAAATTTTTTTGTGAAAAATCCATGTTTGTATTTTAAAGGAATTGAAAATGTTTTATTTGAAAAAGTATGGTTTAAACAATTTAATTTGATTTGAGATTTTTAAATGGCCTTCTTTAATCTGTGTTGGTTGATGTGTGAAGTTTAGAATTAAATAAATTAATTGATTGGTTTTAAAGCTTTATTCTCTAGAGTTGTGAATTTTGTTTAATGGTTCTGGAAAGTGATTTTTTTTAACAGAGTGTTTTTTTAAATTAAAAGAGAAATGAAATTGTTTTAATAAGAAAATTATTTTAAATTGTTTCATAGTTTTCCTGAAACCCTTTTTATTAAAAATCTGATTTGGTTTTGGAATCCTTGAAAATTGGTAATGTATTTTAAAGAAAGGAATTATTTCAAAGAGTTTTCAAAACGAAACCAAGAATTAATCGAAAACGTTCTAACGCACGGGAAAAATGTTCTAGTTCGGGTGTCGGACGCGAAGGAAATGTGGGAGGTTAGCAACTGGAAATCTTGGAAAGTTTTTGGATGTGTCGTCATCCAGGTGAGTGAGAGTGCTGTGTTCCCGTAACGTGGTTGCTCGCAATTCGAGTAGACGGATTACGAGAGTATTGCGAATTAGGCAATGTAGATGTTTGTGCTACATGTTTATCTGTTCTGTTTGCATATTAAATGTTTATTTATTGTGCATACTTTATTTTGTTGATAAATTGTTTGATTATGTTTGAATAGCGAAATGATAATGATGGAACCGTGTAACACCCCGATTCGGCAACTTGAAAACATAAATTAAAATAATGAAAATTAGGGCCATTTTTTTTTGTCACAAACAAGTGTTATGTGAATGTAAGAACACTTAGTCTTCCAAAACATGGTTACATTTAAAACCCGTGTTCTCACATTACATAAACTCTTCAAGTTCCAAACCGAGATGTCACAGGACACCGCGTCTTGAAACCCGTTTTCAAATCACCGTTTAAAACGAGGCCCGTTTACTTATTCAAACATCAGTACCAAATAAAACAATTGTCGGGGTACAGTATGGTAGAGCTAGGTAACTAAGAACTTACAATGGATTACCTTCCGCCAGGGGAGTTCCTAGCTTCTAGTCATGCACACCGAAACTATCGTTCTATGTTCGTGTCATGGCAGCCCAAGCTCTCGGTCCACAAGTCTGGTTGTCGCCCTCAGCCATCTCCGAAATCTCACGCAGAGAATCGTCTGGTACTCGCCCCTTCTTGCAGGGATGCAGATGCATCGCTACACGCCATACTACCTACCGGTTGCAATATCAACAATTGTCGATACGACAACACGGTAAGAGAGAGTCAGTGTTCCGAACACTAACGGGTTGACCATACGGCCTCGGGTATATTATCCAAATAAAAATTGACAGATAAAGAAACATAATATGCAATGCACCTAGCACATAAAACTCACATAGAACAGTACATATCATCATACTCTAAACACATCAATCACTCATCATTCATATCTACTTAATTCATTCACACTCTTATAACACATTCTCAGAGTCTTTCTCACAAGCTTTCACAACTTTTCTCAATCACACTTATTATTTATTCCCAACATTCTTTCTTCACATACTCTCCTTACCATTCTTATTCAATGCTTGATCATTTGATAACTCTTATTTGTGACATCTTTGTGCTTTTAAGTTTTATTATTTCGACTAGCATCAATGATGAGGGGGAACACATCATTGATCTCACACACGTCTACATCTCCTCGGTCACCACCCAACCTAGTCGGAAGCAAACAGGAGTACAGGACCTTTACCACGCGGGCACGACAGCTGTCACACAAACAAATGGTCCCTGACCAGGAGGCCCAGCCTCAATAATATAAACATGGCACGCTCTCAGCGGCAATCACAAATGCCCCGTTCTAGTCCCTCTCACTGTTCCTGAACTGCCATAGGGGTGACAGCACTATTCTGGTCCCGGGTGCAGAACTTACCACGGTATTAGACCCAGTCCCCACCACGTTAGTGCACCACATGTGGAGTTCGTTCTGCCCAGAATAGTACTCAAGGCAACGTGACGTTTTACCGCCCGAGCCTACCCTAATGCATTCATCAACCCGAATATCCCTGATATCCGGGGTACCTCCCTCTCCACTACTTCGATACGACACTCATGCCTTACCGCGTTTGTATATGTCTTTTAAGGTTTTTAGCGTTTTAATTAGCGGCTTGTTCCTAACAGTCGGCTCGTCCTTGGTGCATCCCTTCAACGAAGCCCGACCACTAATCGCAACTATTCCCCCTAAATCTCATTGGCCCCAGGCCACAAATCACTTTCTCATCTCATCGTCAATATTCTCAAAACTCATTGGCCCCAGGCCACAAATCAACTTTCTCATATCATCATTCTCATCAACATCATCAGTATCTCTTCCTCGTCTTTCTCAAAAACCTCTTTTCACAAGACTTTTCAAAAATCACGTTTTTGGGTGAGTGTTAATGGAGGAGCAAGCTCAACTCAACACTAAGCTTCTTCCCAAAAACGTGTGCGAGGAATCACATCTCACTTTCACAACCACATCACATTTTCATCACCACATTCTCTTTCCAACTCAACTCTTTTCAACTCAACTCTTTTCAACTCAAACATTTATTTCTTTCTTTCTCTCTTTATCTCTTTTGCATTCCATTCACCACATGCTTTACTTCTCTCTCAATTATTCTTACTATTTCCTCTTTAACCTTTGCTCATCCCTTATTTCTTTCTCAATCATTTCTTACATTTTTCATTCACATCACTCTCTTCTCTTTTCAATCTTATCTCATTACTTTCACAGTTTCCTTATTATTGTTTCACTATCCAAACATACACAACCAATTTCCAAACCGAATAAAGAATGCTCAACGAATAAACATCTAGTATGCAAACAAGTAAACACTTAGGATGCGAGTAAGACAGATAGACATCTAATCACAACATTCATGTTGCCTAATTCGTAGTATTCCCACAATCCGTAAGCGGACTGCAAGCAACCACATTACGGGATCACCGCACTCTCACTCACCTGGATGCCCAAACATCCGAAAACTTTCCAAGACTTCCCAATAGCTAGCCTCGCCACGTTTCCTCGCGTCCGACACCCGAACTAGAACATTTTTCCCGTGCGTTAGAACGTTTTCGACAAATTCTTAATCTCGTTTTAAAAAACTCTTTGAAATAGTGCATTTCTTAGGAACTCATTATTAATATCCAAAGACTCCAAAACCAAAATCAGATTTCAAATAAAAGACTTTTGAGAAAACTTTGAATTAATTAAAATAATCTTTTATCGAGACAATTCCATTCCTTTTTAGGTTAGAACACTTTGGTTACAAAAATCATTTTCTTTAAACATTACATGAAATCATAAACATACCATCAAACAATCACTTATTCAATCATTTCAAGGCATCATGATTATCACACAAGCCAGCCAAGTCATATCATAAAGCATAAGAATTCATATTCACCAAAATCATTCAAATAGAATCCTAGTGCGATTACAAGTAAAACACGAAGGATAAAATCCAAAACTAAATCAAATAAATTCATTTACTTCTAAAAGTTTCCAGAACATGCATATATATAATAAGGTTCATCATATAAAATTTTCAAGTCATTTAAACAACTCTAAGTTAGGTTTCAAATTAAATTTCACATGAAAAACAACATGGTACTGTTGCTGGACTGAGACCAAAACGTTATTATTAAAAATAGTTTTTCAACTCAGAATTGCATAAAAATGGGTATAAGTCTTCCTTATACAGTCAAGACTATCTCATAAAATTTTCAGATCATTTGGAGTTGTGCAAGCATACTTTTCCAATTAAATTTGTCACTTAGTCTAGAAAATCTGAACCAAACGGTTCACTGTTTTTCTTTTAGTAAAAATACCAAATCAACTCCAAATCTCTTCAAATTTTACAGAGAACATCTAGAGAGGTTCCGAAAGCTACCATAAAACTTTCAAGCGATTTCAAGCAGCACAAGTTCAAAAATTATATTTCCCTTTAAACTAAAAAGCTTATTTTCTTAAAATTGTTTTCACAAAGTTTGCTCTCAAAGAAATAGAAAATCTATTTCAAAAATCAATCAAAAATTCAGAGAGGTTCATTTAAACATACTTAGGCTAGTGACAAAATTCCAGAATCATTGAGTGTACATACATGTCATTTATCAAGATCAAAACACACAAAATTCACAACTTCAGCACACACTCTTGTTCAACCAATTTATTCAACCATTTCCCATTTCATGCAAATCAAAAATGCATACATTTCAAAGCGTCTTATATTCAATTAGTATCATCATACATGCATCTTAAATGAGGAACAAACATAGCTACCCATTTTTTTCTATAGTATGGCCGAAAATCAACATGCCTTAAAACAAGAATTTTGAATTCACTTTTTAAACATATAAGTCACGCATTTTCACAAAATAAAACATGTAAATCAACACATTACATTCACATCAACCTTCAAAAAAAAACTTCAAGTTCATCATTTTATAAAAATCAAAGTTATATTTTCAATCTCTAGAAAGAACATGCATGTACTTTAGATAATTAGGTCTAGTCCTAAAACATACATGCATCAACTTCTTATAAGACCAAAAACATGGATTCCTAATTTAATCACACTTGGCCGAATGGCCTCATAAAATCTTTAGTACATACAAAATCAAATACTAAATCAAATCATGCTTGGAATCATTTTAAAAACTTGGTTTCTTTACTTTTTCTTAAAAACCGAGTCATGCATAAGAAAGCATAAACTTTACTTTTGAAAAAAAATAACATGCAAATCAAGAATCTAAACACTTTTCATTCATCAAACAAAATAATCACATACACATACTTAGAATAATTAAAATCATCATCAAACCAACATGCAAGGCTAGAAACTTAAATCTTTTTACAACATAAGTTTAGTTCATGAAATTAGTCATAAATTAAACATGAAAACACATCACATGTCACGGTTTGTAAAGAATTTTAACATGCAAAGCTAAATAATTAAACCATTAAATTTAGATCATGAAATCATTCATGGAAACACATAGATCAAAATTTTAGCACAAAGATTTAACATGCAAAAACCAAAAATTACACTTTATAAACAAACAAGTTTAAATCATGGATTTTCATGTCAAACCATCACACCAACATACATAGATTCGCGGTTTGGAGAAGAAAAATTGACATGCAAATAGATTCATTTTAATTTTCACAAAAAGCTTAGTTTCTTTTAGATCTTTAAGAGTTTGGTTAAAAAAATGATTAGATCCATCAAAAGACTTTGAACCGAAACATAAAACATAAAATCTAACATATTACAAATTGTTATAAGTCCTTAAAGTCCTTGATCTAGCAAGATCAACTCATAATAGCAACATGCAAGAAGAAATGAGAAGTAGATCTACAACTAGAAAAGAAAAACTTAAACTATTACAAAATCTACTCCAAGCTCTTCAAGTCCTACCATGAGAGAGTTAATCTTCTAGTCCTCTAAGGTTCTTGATCTACATAGAAAACTCCTAGGTTGAACTTGAATCTTCATCTCTTCCTTTCCTTCATGTTTCGGCCACCTCTTCTCTTTTCTCTTTATTATTATTATTTTTTTTCTTTGTTTTCTCTAAGAGGTTGATGAGCCTCTTAGAGTATGTGTTTGTGTTGGTGGAAGTGGTACGGTGGAAGTGGAAAATGAAGAGCAAAAGTGAAGCTCCTCAACACAAGGCATATTTTATGAAAGCTTATGGTCAAATGGTGAGGTGTTAAGGTGGCTAGGTGATGGATTTTGGTGTGGACACCTAAGGCTTTGACCACATGCAAGAAACAAGAGCTTGACACCTCACTCACTCATGCACTCACACAAGGCACTTCCCAACTTAGTTTAGTTCTTAGTTTGATTTGGTTATGACTCTTAGTTTGGTTTGGTTCATGGCTTCTAGTTCATTTGGTTTGGTTACATCACTAATTTGGTTTTCTATTTGGCTTCTACTTTCTTAGCCTTTAAGTTTCTAGAGTTTATACATCCTTTTCATACATACATACACACACGTACATACATATATACATACACACATACACACATCACCGAAGCATACATATACACATACATTTTACATTTTATTTTCTTAATCTTATTTATTTAAATTCATCATTCCACAGAACAATTCAATTAATTTAAAAAAAATCACACTCATACACTAATTTCATGCATCACACAGCACACACATCAAACCAAGCACTCATCACATAACAATTTCCAGCCAAGCCAACAAATTCATTTTCTTCAAAGCAACTTCTCAAAAATTCGTATTTTATAATCCTGGAAATGAATTTTCGTAAATCAACCCAGAAAAATCTGAAAATCACATTTTTAAAATCTACGTTTCGTTACGATCGTTTTGATATAAAGTTTGTAAAAATCCGAGTTACGGGTGAAAAGTTACAAATTTTTCAAGTTAACAGACCCAAAACTTAATTTCAAACAAAATCACTTTTCATTAAAAGCACATTTCAACAAAATCATTCATTCCTTCTTTCATAAAACATTTTGTTTTATAGAAATCCTTGAAAATCACACTCTATTTCTTATTCACATAAAATACTTTTCCCAAAAATCTTTTATAAACCAAAACTTCAAAGTTCTTTTTAATAAAATTCGTTCTCGCACGTACGGTGTTTGTTCCATGGTGAATGTTTTGATAATGACAAAAGGTTACAAAGTGTTTTGAACAAGCTATCAGATGTTGATCAAGTTTCAAGTTCAACAAGCAACAACAAACATCAAATGAAGAAGAGAGAAAACAAGCTCATGAAGACTTAGTTTGAGTGTAATTGTAATTGTTTTATATTTTGCCTCTCAAGCTTCTTAGGTTTTTTATTTGGGTAGATTATTTAGAGGGTAGTGAATCTCTATCATAGTCATGATTAAATCATAATTTGAGTTTTCACTTAACCTAGAATCAATAGGTGGCTTAAAGGTTTTAAAGGAAAGGTTTAGTTTTGAGAAAACAAGTTTCTAAAATGTGCAGTATGGATTTAATCGATTAAGGATGAATTTAATCGATTACTACTCGATTAAGTGAAGATTTAATCGATTAAACACTACTGAACTGGTTTTTTAAAATACGATTTTCACTTCTCAAAATCAGTTTTCAAGTGCTACAACTTTTGGGTATTCTCTATAAACCTTTTCCTAACCTTTGTGATTAATGAGAACACTTTCATAATCAATTTTACAAGAATCAAGCCATTCTATTCTCTCTCAATTTCAAAGATCAAAGCTTTCATATTTTCATATTCTTTGATCAAGAACCTTTGAATCTCTTGTGTGATTTATCATAGCTATTGATTGAGATTCATAGGAGTGTCATTGTGTTTTCTATTGTGTTGTAATCTTTGCAAGAAGGCAAGCCATCTACAACAAATAAGAAGACTTGGTGTGTCGATTATCATCAAGCAAATCTCATTGGAGAAGAAGAAAGTCTTGGTTGTGAATCAAGCAAAGTGAAGCCTTGGTGTGTGGATTATCATCAAGCAAAGAAGACTTGTTGTGTCGATTATCAACAAGGGGTAGAGGTTAGATTAGAGAGAAGATCAATAGGATTACAAGGCAAGGGTGTGGAGTATCTCTTGTAGGCTAGCAAGAAGGGAGTCTTGTGAGGCATTTACTTGTAATTTGAGAACTCTAATTCCTCATAGTGAAGAATCTCTCTTGGTTGAAGAGGGGACTGGATGTAGCATTCAAGCGGATGAAAGTGAACCAGGATAAATCACTGTGTCATATCTCTAAACCCTTAACTCTTTACATTCAAGTCATTGATTGTGTTCTTGGTTGAAAACCTAGAGAAAGATTGATTTTTCATAATTGATTGAATTGAATCTTTATTGTTCAAATTGATAAAGGGAAAATCATTTTCATAACTAGGGTAATCAAAAAGAATATAGGTGTTAATTGTTTCCGCTGAATCTCTGATTATACGTGTTGATTGATTGATTTTCGTATTCGATTGAAAAGTGATTTTTCAGTTTTTATCTGTCATAATCGATTATTAATCGATTAAGTGAAATTGTGTTTTCTGACCTTAATCGATTAAATTGCAGGTTAATCGATTAAATCTCAGTTTAATCGATTAAGTGCTGTAGATTTTGCAAAAATCATTTGTTTTAATTGTTTCGATTTGTTTCGTTCGAAAATCTTTCAAGGTTTCTTTTACACCTATTCAACCCCCCTTCTAGGTGTGTTCCTAGTGTTCCTTAGTTGTTTCAACCACCAATTGCGGTTTCTTCATACGGGAAAATGCGGGGTGTTACAAACCGTGAAAGTAATAAGATAAATTGAAAAGAGAAAAGAGAAATAAACAAGAAGAATGTGAAATGATTGAGAAAGAAATAAGTGATGAGTTGAGAATGAAGAGAAGGTATGAGAATTATTGAGAAAGAGAATTGATATTTGAGTGAAAAGAGTTGAGATTTGAAAGGGAACATGGTTGTGCAAGTGAGATGTGATTTGAGTAAAGAAGTGATTCCTCGTACATGTTATTGGAAAGAAGATTAGTGTTGAGTTGAGCTTGCTCCTCCATTAACACTCATCCAAAAATATGATCTTTTGAAAAAGGTTTTGAAAAGAGATTTTTGAAAAGCTTTTGTGAAAATGACATTTTTGTGAAAGTTTTTGGAAACATTATTTTTGAAAAGTTTTGTGAAAGGATTTATGAAATGAGGTTTCTGAAAATGTTTTGTGAAGAAAAAGTTTTGTGAAATTATGTTTTCAAAAAAGTTTTGCGAAAAGATACTTTGAGAAAGACGAGGAAAAGATATTGATGATGTTGATGAGAAGTGTGTGTTGAGAATGAGTTTATGAGAAAGTGATTTGAGGCAAGATGCCATTGAGATTTAGGGGGAATGAATTTCGATTAGTGGTCGGGCTTCGTTGAAGGGATGCACCAACGACGGGCCGACTGTTAGGATTAAGCCGTTTATTAAAACATTAAAACTTTAAAAGATTTTAAAAGACATTTACGAACGCGGTGAGGTATGAGTGTCGTATCGAAGTAGTGGAGAGGAAGGAACCATAGGTATCTGCGGATACTTAGGAGGATATAGCATGAGGGGAGGACGATGACGGTGAACATCAAGAAGTCTAGAGTACTGTTCTAGGCAGAACGAACTCCACATGTGGTGCACTAACGTGGTGGGGACTGGGTCTAATACCGTGGTAAGTTCTGCACTCGAGACTAGAATTGTATTGTCGCCCCCTTGATTGCAAATCGAGAACAGTGAGAGGGACTGGAACGGGGCATTTGTGATTGCCGCTGAGAGCGTGCACTGTTATTATGTGAATTATGATTATGATTTGAGGCAAGGCCTCCTGGTCTGGGACCATTTGTTGTGTGACAGCTGTCGTGCCCGCATGGTAAAGGTCCTGTACTCCTGTTTGCTTCCGACTAGGTTGGATGGTGGACCGAGGAGATGTAGACGTGTGTGAGCTCAATGATGTTTCCCCCTCATCATTGATGCTAATCGAAACAATAAAACGTAAAAGACAAAGATGTTTCAAAGAAAAGTATATCAAAGCATTAAGCAGCGAATAAGATTTATAAGATGAGTAAATTCTTGGATGAGTAATAAGTGTGGAATCATGAGGAAAGAAGGATTGAGATCAATTTATAAAGCTCATGAGAAAGATGTTGGGAATGAGAACTCGAATAACGTAATGGTCTGTATGACGATGATTATATTATTGTTGTGATTCATGCTATGTGTTTAACATGCTAGATGCATTTATGTTGATGATTGCATTCTTTAGTATTTTGTTTTAGTTATATAGCTATGTTATATCCTCTGTCTCTTTCTACATCGAATCTACTCTGAGACCGCAAGGTCAACCCGTTAATGTTCGGAACACTGACTCTCTCCTACCATGTTGTCGTATCGGCAATTGCTGATATTGCAACTGGTAGATGGCGCAGCGGAAGCGTGGTGGGCTTCATCAATCAAAGTCCGGAGTTAGACGGCAAGTACTAGGAAGCATGACTAGAGGCTAGGAGTTCCCCTGACGGATTGTACTCCATTGTAAGTTCTTAGTTACCTTAGCTCTACCATGCTGTACCCCGGCAAATGTTTTATTCAATATTGATGTTTTGAAACAAGTACATGGGCATTATTTTTAAAATGATGTTTTTGAAAACGGGTTTCAAAGTGCGGTGTCTTGTGACATCTAGGTTTGGAACTTGAAAGGTTTTACGCAACATGTGTAACACCCCGTGCATTCCTCATATTAAAATAAAACACTGAAGCAAATCGTTTTTGAGAAAATGTTTTGGGAAGAGTATTTTCTTAAATAATTTTCCTACATTCATGTTTTCTTAAATAATGAAGGATTTTAAAAGAATTGATTTTCTAAAATAATGTCCGACATTTAAAAGTTTGGTTTGAGAAAGTTTGTATGCTTAATGACTTTATAAAAATGTGTGATTTATTTGTGATGAAAAAGAATTGTATGTGTGTATACTTGGTTTTAGTGGGAATAAGTGTACTTAGGATTATATGAGGATTTAATTATTGAAAAGGTATAATGAATGTGTGGATGCATGAGAAAATATGTGTGTGTGATGCAAGAATGTGAGAATTTATATGTATGATATATGTGTGGGCCGTGTGAACATGATGCCATCAAAGTATTAATTATGTACATAATTGTGTGTGTGTCAAGTGTATGCATGGGTTTATGCTATGTGTTGATATAAATAAAATTTGCATGAGAATATGTGTGTGAGCATGCATATGTGTTTCGGCCATGGTAGGAATAGAAGGAACCAAGAAGAGCCCACTTCCTTATGCATTAAGAAAATAAAATTTGAAAAGAAAATGAGAGGACATGTAGGAAGTGTGAGTCATGAAAGCTAGAAGAGACTAGGAGGGATTAGTCATAAATCTAGGAAGGACTTCCTTTCCCTCCATGTGTCCCACGGTTGACCCTCCTCATGCAACAAATGAATTAGCCCCAAATTGCCCTTCTTTCAACCCATGGAACCGAGGCTAAAAATAGGAAACATTCCACACCCCTTGCAATTATCCTTAAAACCGTATGAATATGTATGTGTTGGCTAGTTTCTTTTCATTTCCTTCCAATACCAAAACAAACACACTTAGTTCAAGAGCACTCTCAAGCTCTTGAAACTCATAGAGAGAAAGAGAAAACCGTGAAAGGAAAAGAGAAGAAGAGGAGAGGAAAATCTCAAAAGCCTTAACCCAAACTTCTTCAAATCTTCTCTCAACCGTTCTTCTCCATCCAAGACCAAGGAGAAAACTCCATCAACCCTAGAATAAGGGAGAGGCCGAGGCAAACCAAGGAGAGAAGAAGAAGAGAGTCAAAGACTTAAGTTAGGATTTAAGGTAGAGAGAGTTTTAATAGAATGATTTTGTGTGTAAAAGACTTTTAATGGACTTTGTTTAATTTTGATGCATGTATTTATTTTTGAATGATCTTGAGGTTTAAAGGTCTTGCATGTTATTTTCATGCTTTGATTTTGGATATTGTTGTTAAAAAGTCTTGATTTCCTACTTGTAAAATTCCTTTGCCACGGTTTTGATTTCAAGCTGTGTTTGAGTTCACATTTTTGCTTGATTCTCTCATGCGTGATGGTTTTGTGGCTTGGTGATCCTTGCTTTCCCTTGCTTGTTCTTCTCATATTTTGATCTTGGATTTTTGTGAAGAAATGAACTCATAAACCACTAAATCAAAAGCTAAATTGATTAGGCCAAGAATAGGAAATTGAAGCCTCGATGTTTTTAATTCAACCTAAGTGTTTTCATGCCATGTTTATGATTAGAGAAGTTGATTTCTAATTTGTTCTTCACGGTTTGCTTGAGGACTTGGGTTTAAGCTTATGATTATGTCTTGATCCTCTTTCGCATGTCTTGACCTAGGGTAAATTTTTAAGGAAACATGGGGCTTAAACTTTGAATGTCAAAATCTTGATTTCCTATATGTGTGTCACGGTTCTTAAAAGAAAATAAACCTAACAAGCTTTAAAAATAATTTTAATTTGAATCAAGGTTTGTGTAGGTGTGATGATGATTCGGTGGGTAGTTTTAAGTCTTGCATGATGTGATTTAGGTGCTTGTATGTAAAAAGGAAATTGTGAGACTTTACCTTCTTGCATGTAATGACTCGGTCCAGACTAGGGGAGAGTAGGAAGTCATGTTTTCCTTACATGTATATTCAGAATTGACTCACCTAGAGATTTATAGGTGCATGCATGTGTTTTCCTAAAAGATAAAGGCTTTGACATAACATTTGATTCCATTGTATTAAGAAATTAACTTTTGGTTGCTAAATTTCCTTGTGCAACCCACGGTTTTATAAACAAAACAAGAAAACAAGTTTTTAGAAAATGATCTTTACATTAGCCCAAGATCTATGTGCATACATGTTGAATATTTGATGTTTGCCTTACTATGATGTGATTCGGTCTATGTATATTAGCTAGCCTAGGACCACCTTTTCAACAAAATACTCTAAAACGGGATAGGTATGTTTTTAAGGAATTGTGCTAAAATAATTGCTTGAACTTGGATGGTGAACATGTGTTTAAATCGGTTCTTTGTGTAAAGTTTAAAGAAATAAATAGATTAAATTTGTTTTGGAAGAGTGTTGTGTTTAAATGAATATATGAGTGTATGTGTGCTTATGTGTATTCGGTTGGGATTAAGAGAAAGTAGAATTTAAGTGTTTAAAATGAATCAAGTTAATTCATGTGCTTTAATTTATGTTTGATTTATTCTTCTTGTTCTCTTCGGTTATACGGCCTAAATGAATTTAGGAAGTTAGATTGCGTGAATAAAGGTGCATGGAAATAAATGTTGAAGTGTTTGGTTTGAAACTTGATGTGTTTGAGTTATGGATTCTTACATGGCTAAGTGTTCTATGAAAATGAATTATGTGTGGACGCATAATTGCTTTGAGGATCAAATTATTTAAGTGCTTCAAATAAATTCAGTGTTGATTGTTGTTGTTATTGTTGTGTGTGTACGGTTTTGAATCAAGTTGTTTAAGAAAATTCGACTTGATTTACTTGGGATTTTAAATTACATTCGTGGCTGTCCAAACTTGTATATGATGAAAAACATGAGTTTTAAAGTCATGATTTTAAGCTAAGGAATTATTTAAAGTAAAGAGTGTTTTTACAATATTTTCAGAGTTTCATTAAAGTGATTTTATAAAACCGCCTTGCTGTCCAGAATTACTTGGACTTGCCTTTTTATGATTAAAATTGTTTTCATATGATTTAAAGAAAGATTTTCAAGTGATAGTTGGTTTTGGTCATAATTCTCAAAGTTTTCCCAACAAAAGCAAAAAGGACAAGTATGAATCTAATAAAAGATTTTCTCAAATAAGTTAATAACGTCGAATGTTTTATTTAATATTGAGGAATGCTAAAGAAAGAGATTGGGGCAGTCGGCAGCTGGCAGCACATGGATTCGAAAAAAAGAGCACACAATCAATAGCTGGACCTCAGGTGAGAGAGAAGCTTTCCCTAAGACATAGTGGTAGCTAGGTGATTTATTAGGACGTTCCGTATCATCTCAAAGATCGGAACGAAGTGGTCGGAGTCAGTAGTATAAGTGGCAATTGTTTGCCTTGTGTGGCCACTTATACGAAGGTGACGAAGACCACAACATTATTGTGTGATGTGGTGTCTGATAGCATGTGTTGTTATTTGTTTATTGATTTATTTATTATGTTTAATGTTATGACGAGTGGATGGGTGATGGACGTTGTTGTAGAATGAAAATGAAATGAAAGAGTTGAGAAGGTGTGAGGTTAGAAGTGATAATGCAATAAGGAATCAGAATGATAATAAGAGAGATGAGGTTAAGTGAAAAAGCAATATGAGTGGAGGGGAAAGAGAGATATGAGTTGGTTGGAAGGACGTTGAGAATAATGTTGATAAAGAGCCAGAGCTGGGGAGTATGAGGTTGATTGCCGGGATAAGATGTGAACTGAGTTGAGCTGAGCTCCTCTGTTCTTGGTTTTAGTCTGGGAGTTAGTGTTGAGCTGGGCTTACTCCTCCACTAGCACTCAGCAAGAATGAATTGTTGAAAAAGAATTTTTGGAAAAGGACTTTTCGAAAAGTGGTTTTATAAAGAATGGAGAAAGGAAACTTTTGAAAAATTGTATGTGAAAGGAATTTTTGGAAAAAGGATTGTTGAAAAACAAAAATTTTGAAAAGATAGTTATGAAAAGAGCTTTTGAAAAGGCTTTTGAAAGAAATATTTTTGACAATGGTTTGAGATAATGATTTGAAGAGTATTATAAAAAGTATTTTTAGAAAAGTTTTTGAAAGGATCTATATTTCGCGAAAGCTTATGAAATTTTTGCAAAAGAGTTACTAAATTGTGTTTTGAGAAGGAGGAGATTTGTTTTTGGGAAAAGATTGAGAAGGTTGAGAAGTAATCCATATCTGTAGCATCATCAAGTCACAGCCCCGTTGTCACAGCCCCGATCCGAGTCGAATGATAAATCTAGGGCAAAGACAAATAACAGAGGCGGCAACAGCACTCACCATCTGCGGCGCCGCCGTTGTCACAGCCCCGAACCCTCATCGCTCCTAGGTTGGTGTTGCTCCTCCTCCCCCTCCTTCTGGCACCACCGCGGAGATCTTGGAATACAACACCGGCGCGAGCGCCACCCCAGCCCGCTGCGATTTCCTCCGTAAACTGAACCAGATCAAGGCTCTCCCTCGATGGCAATGGTAACGGCTTCGCAATCGCGACCCCCTTACCCCAGGATCGAGACACCAGAAACCAGCACCAAGGGTGCCACCATGCGAACACGTCATCACGATTCTGACTCTGTTCTCTTTCCGCCGGTGTACAGCGCCTTTCCTCGATCTTCGTGCCATTATGGAGAACCAGTCGCCGTCACCATTTCCGGCGGGCACACCGTTTCCGGTGTCCAGCGTTGCTACCCTCCCTGTTGGCCGCCGCAGCTGCACAGCAGCTTCCAAACCCGCTGCTGCAGAACACCAGGGGATGCCCTAACGGGCCAAAGGCCCAAACCGCAAAAAATGCCTAATCAGGCAAAAAAAATAAAAAAAAATAAAAAACTGTACGGGCCAACAAGCCCATATACAAAAAAAATATATGAGGAGGATAGCAGCATTGGCAGTGGATCCAACAACAACTGAAAAAAAAAGGGAAAAAAGAGAATAGGAGCAGCTGCTGCAAACCAACAATAGGGTTTCAACCCTAACGGGCCAACAGGCCCAACGCCAAAAAAAAAAGGCCTCAACAGGCCCTAACAAAAAAAAACTGTACGGGCCAACAAGCCCATATACAAAAAAAAATAATATGAGGAGGATAGCAGCATTGGCAGTGGATCCAACAACAACAGAAAAAAAAAACTGTACGAGCCAACAACAACAACAACTCGGACCTCAAGCAGGGAAGTACATGTATGATGTAATTTCAAAAATGCGACAATTGTTACAGTTGAAGAGGAAAAGGATCTCTTCAAGGAGCTACGTGTTCACGGATTAGACAGACTCTACGCGGCATTTCTCGAGGACGAGAAATCTTCAAGTTGGGGAGAATGTAACACCCCGCATTTTTCCCGTACGTGCGTAAACGATTTTTAACAAAAGAAACCTTGAAATTGTAACATCCTCAATTTTAATTTAAGTAAATGTATTATGATATTTACCTTAGGATATTTAGAATGTGGAATTTTATCAAACTAAGTTGAATTTCGGAGTAAGTTTGATTTTAAGAACACTCTAAGTTTGGAAATTTGAAATAAATTGTCCAAGCCTTCAAACACAAATTCCACCGTTGGATATAAAGATTGGGATTCTAGGAAGCATGTTGCAAATTTTGAGCAAGATCCGACGGGTAACGAAGAAATACGGCTTTCGTAAAGGTGAAGAAAAATATTATAATAAATAAATAAATAAATAAAAAAAAAAAAAGAAACAAGGGGCTGGTGCGTGGCACCAACCCAGCCACGGAAAATGTGGCTTATTAAGGAAGCCACGAGTTGTGGCCATGAAGTCCAAAAGCAAGGGCCATGCATCAGACGCCAGAAATCAAAAATAAACAAAAGCCACAACATAGGGCTTGGTTTCATATCTGTTAAATAAAAACAAAACCCCAACTTTCATATCTGTTCTTCGTCCCTCCCTCCTTCTCTAGTTCGTCCTTTTCTCAACCATTAGGGCTTGGTTTTCTACTCTATTTTGTTCTTTTTTTTTTAGCTAAACTCCACCACGTATCATCATCAACACATCAAGGCAATGAAATGAGCTAGAAAACTCAACTTGGTTCCTCCCTCCATTTGTACACTTATCTCATTACATTTGAGGTAAGGGGGTGGGTATTGGCTTGTCATAGGATTGGGTGTCTATTTAGTTATAATAGTTTGTTAGGAGTTATTTGTGTAGGATAATTAATAAAGAACCCTAAGGTAGTGAGCTATAAAAATTATGTGAATAGAAATAATAAATTATATAATGTAGAAAATAATGCTTAGAATATGATTATGAAACTTAGTGTTAGTTGTGCTATTTTAATTGTGGTATTTGCTAAGTGTCCTTTTATGTGAATATTTGAATATGTGTATATGGATATAATTGTTAATAGAATGTGTTATGAATTTTATTGTGATATTTGATGTTGGAAAAATTAAATTATTGCCTTGGAAATTATGACATGTGAATAATTATTAGAAATTGTGAATATGGGATTAAAAAGGAACTAAAAGGGAATGCAGTGTGATATGATCCTTGGGCAAGCCGGCACACTAGGTGCCCTGCTAGGTGGTGAATTGCCTGCTAGGGCCAAATTCCTGTCAGGCCAATTGCCCATTAGGTCTTAAATTCCCGTTAGGCGTCGGTGCGCCAAAGGGTCAATCTCACTGCATAACCACCTAAATATTAATAATAATAATATGTGAACTGGAAATTTATGGGAAATGAATTAATTAAATTAACCAGCATAGTCCTAACGGGTGATGCCTAATGGGTGTCTCAGACCTGACAGGTTTAAAGTCCCTAGTAGGTGCCGAATTGCCTAGCAGGTGCGTCAATTCCTGGTGGTGCAAGGGTAGTTGGAAATTAATGAAAGAGAAATGGTAAACTTAATAGATAACGGAATTAAGCAATGAAATTATGGAATTTGGAATTATTATTATTTAATTATGTGTTACAAGGAAATATATGAAATAAATGTGATAAATGGTTATGAGAAATGAAATGATTTAACAATTTGGAATTATTATTATGTAATTGCGTATTAAAGGGAATCTGAATTAATTAAGACTTATGGAATGATTATAACCGGAATCCGATTGTTGCTTGAAATATGTGCTATTTGATATATTTGGATAATTGTGCTTGGCCTAGTGAATTTATTATGTCTATCTGGAAACTGCAATTCTGTTTCATGTGCAATGCTCACTCCCTTAACATTTTTCAGGTTCTGAGATCGAGCTAGCACAGCCCCCGGCCGAGCAGGTGCACTCTCCCTCACAGGGAGAGTAGATTTTATTACTTTAGGACATGGAAATGTCCTGGGCCTATTCATCATGATGATGATGTGATAACTCTTCTATTTGTAAAAATGTAAATATTCTTTTTGGTGGCCCAGGACAACCCCTTAGTTATTTGGGGTGTTTTGATGGATTTATGGGATGTAAAACTTGTTTATATTCTTCCGCTTATAACTCTGATGACTGACAGATACTTATGGCATTATAATGCCCTGTTTATTCCAAGCCCTGCTGGTTTTTGGAAATGATATATTATATTGATGATTATCACGTGCAGGATTAAATTATTTTTGGGAAAGTCCTAAAAACAAAGGAAACTCCGTCCGTTTGACGGTAGAATTTAATTAATTAAAAAGGAATTTTTTTTTAAGTACACTAATTTAATATATGGGTATTACGGGTAAATTAACTAAGGTGTTACATTTATGGTATCAGAGCAGTTTCCCTCGGCCATGGAGTGTGGTCTCACTACTCCAAGGGTTACTCACCGAGCGAGTAACCAAAGTAAAGAGTTTAGTGTCTATATTAGTTAGCATAGGTTATATATATTAATGTTTATAATTGTTTAGCTGCTAAATCTTTAACTTGCTGTCCCTCCATGACTTAACAGCATGGCAGGAAGGCGTGCCGATAATGACCGAATTGCTGCGATTCTTGAGACTCTGGTTCAGATGCAACAGAACCAGGCTAATAACCAGGCTCAGAACATAGCAGCAGCAGTGGCAGCCGCAGCAGCAGCAATGCAACCCCCACCACCACCTCCTGTGGAGATTGACTGGATGGCTAGATTCAGAAAGAGTGAACCGCCTAGGTTCGAAGGGGGATTCAATCCTGATGGGGCACAAAAATGGCTCCAAGAGATTGAGAAGGTTCTCCGCTCTTTGCAACCACCCGACGATCAGAAGGTTCGATTGGTTGAGTACATGTTGACGGGAGAAGCGGAGCACTGGTGGGAATATCAAAGGAGGACTTTGGAAGCCGCTAACCAAGTGATCTCATGGGAGTTGTTTAAGATCCGCTTTCTTGGGAAATACTTTCCTGAGGATGTTAGAAGGGAGAAAGATCTGCAGTTTCTCAAGTTGGAGCAGGGGAGTCTAAGTGTTGGAGAGTATGCTGCACAATTTGAGGATCTGATTCGGTACTCCAGCGGTTATAGAGATGCAGATGAGCGGGCTAAGTGCATCAAGTTTGAGTCTGGACTTCGGGAGGATATTCGACTTGCTTTCGAATATCAAAACATTTCCGATCTCTCTCATCTGGTCAATGTAGCAAGCACTTATGAGAAGGGGCTTAAGAGGAAAGCTGATGCGGATCGGAACAAGGCAGTTCAGAAAACTGTTGGGCCTACAAGAGGCAAGGGTCCCATGCAGAGATCAGGACCTTATTATGGTGCTAAGGGTGCAGCCCCACGAGGAGCCGGCCCAATGACAATTTCTTATGGTCCTATTCCACCTTGTCAGCATTGTGGAAGGCGACATGGAGGTGTATGTTGGTCTTTGGGTCGAAATGAAGGACTTTGCTATGTTTGTGGTCAGCCTGGCCATTATGCGAACAATTGTCCTAAGAGTCCGCTGAAAAAGGAAGCTGATGGGAACAAAGTTCAGAGAGCAGGTGGGAATCAACCAGTGCAGAGGGGCAAAGTGTATACGCTTGATGGGGAAGAGGTTACTGATGAGGATGAGCTGATCAGAGGTACCTGTCATGTGAATGGCATTTCCTGTGGTGTTTTGTTTGATTGTGGTGCATCTCATTCATTCATTTCTATTGATTGCATGAAGAGACTAGGGTTGTCCACTGTAGATATGCCCTATAAATTGTCAGTTTCTACCCCCACAAATTCTTCAGTAGTCACTTCTCAGATGTGTTTGGATTGCCCACTTCGAGTCTTGGAGCGGGAATTCAAAGTTAATCTTATTTGTCTGCCTCTGACTAAATTGGATATTATTCTGGGTATGGATTGGATGACTCAGCATAATGTTCTAATTGACTGCCGTAAGAAAGCGGTCATCTTTAGTGATTCCTCCTTATCTGCTATAAATGTTGATGAGATATCTGATGTTAGCCAGATTCCTGTAGTGTGTGAGTTTCCGGAAGTCTTTTCAACAGAGATTCCCGGATTGCCTCCTAAAAGAGAAGTTGAGTTTGGTATTGAACTAAAGCCTGGTACTGGTCCAATTTCTATTGCACCTTACAGAATGGCGCCTCCGGAATTGGAAGAATTGAAGAAACAATTGGAGGAGCTATTAGCAAAGAAACTTATCAGGCCAAGTGTATCACCCTGGGGTGCTCCCATTCTTTTTGTCAAGAAGAAAGATGGTAGCCTCCGGATGTGCACTGATTACAGGCAGTTGAATGCAGTGACAGTAAAGAACAAGTATCCGCTCCCTCGCATTGATGATTTGTTGGATCAGTTGAGGGGCGCATCAGTATTCTCTAAGATTGATCTCCGATCGGGATACCATCAGATTCGTGTACGTGAAGAGGACATTCCAAAAACTGCTTTCAGGACGCGTTATGGGCACTTTGAGTATGTGGTGATGCCTTTTGGATTGACCAACGCTCCTGCAATATTCATGGATTACATGAATAGGATCTTCATGCCATATTTGGATTCTTTTGTCATTGTGTTCATTGATGACATCCTGATTTATTCTAAGAGTCCAAGTGAGCATGAGGAGCATTTGAGGATAGTGCTGCAAATCCTCAAAGAGAAGCAGTTGTATGCCAAGCTTTCCAAGTGTAGCTTTTGGTTGGATGAAGTCCATTTTCTGGGACATGTGATTTCTGCACAGGGAGTTGCTGTGGATCCCTCTAAGGTGGAAGCCGTGTTAAAGTGGGAGAGGCCCACATCAGTCACAGAAATCAGAAGCTTTCTAGGATTGGCAGGCTACTATCGGAGATTCATTGAAGGTTTCTCCAAATTGGCTCTTCCATTGACAATGTTGACCAGGAAAGATGTTCCTTATCAATGGTCACAGCAGTGTGAGAGCAGTTTCTTAGAGCTGAAGAAGAGATTGACTAGCTCACCGATTTTGATCTTACCGGATCCAACCCAACCCTTCGATGTGTATTGTGATGCTTCAAAGCAAGGCTTGGGTTGTGTACTTATGCAGCAAGGCAAGGTTGTGGCTTATGCATCTAGGCAGTTGCGACAGCATGAGCAGAATTATCCGACTCATGACTTGGAATTAGCAGCTGTGGTGTTTGCACTGAAAATTTGGAGACACTACTTGTATGGCACGAAGTTTGAGGTGTACAGTGACCACAAGAGTCTCCGTTATCTCTTCGATCAGAAGGAGTTGAATATGAGACAGAGGAGATGGATGGAATTCTTGAAAGATTATGATTTCCATCTTCAGTACCATCCTGGTAAAGCTAATGTGGTAGCTGATGCATTGAGTCGCAAAACTCTCCATGTTAGCAACTTGATGGTGAAAGAGATGCAGCTGATTCAGGAGTTTAGTGATCTCAACTTGAACATGCAGGTGAAAGAGAAAAGTATTGTTCTGGAAATGTTGCAGGTCACTAGTGAGTTGATGGATTTGATTAAGGAAAGACAGGCGGATGATGAAGAACTCCAGAAGTTGTTAGAAGGAGCAGCAAGCAAAGAGGAACCTGATTTCATCAAGGGTGCAGATGGAATCATCAGGTTTAGAGGTAGAATATGTATTCCAATGGACTTTGAGGTTCGTAGAGACATATTGTGGGAAGCTCACCAAACAAAAATGAGTTTCCATCCCGGTACAACAAAGATGTATCAGGATTTGAAGAAGATCTATTGGTGGTCAGGGTTGAAATCAGATGTGGCCGATCATGTGTCTCACTGCTTGACTTGTCAGAAGGTGAAGATTGAGCATCAAAAGCCAGGTGGTCCGTTGCGATCACTTGACATCCCTGAATGGAAGTGGGATAGCATAGCCATGGACTTTGTAACAGGTCTACCTAGAACTGCTGCAGGTTGTGATGCCATTTGGGTTGTAGTAGACCGTTTAACAAAGTGTGCTCACTTTATCCCGATCCATAAGAAGTACACACTGGAGAAATTGACTCAGTTGTATATTCGGGACATAGTGAAGCTTCATGGTGTGCCTTCTAGTATAGTGTCTGATCGTGATCCACGATTTCTATCCAGATTTTGGCAGAGTCTTCAGCAGGCCTTGGATACTAAGTTGAGGTTTAGTACAGCCTATCATCCTCAAACTGATGGGCAGTCTGAGCGTACTATTCAGACCTTGGAGGATCTGTTGAGGGCTTGTGTACTAGAGCAGGCTGGTAGTTGGGAGCAGTTGTTACCATTGATGGAGTTTACTTATAACAACAGCTTTCACTCTAGCATTGGTATGGCACCGTTTGAGGCACTTTATGGCAGAAAGTGTAGAACGCCTCTATGTTGGTTCCAGATCGGTGAAAATTTGTTGACTGGGCCAGAGTTGGTGCAAGAAACCACTGAGAAGATCGCGATGATTAAGGATAAGATGAAAACTTCTCAGGATCGGCAAAAGAGCTATGCAGATAAGCGTAGGAGACCCCTAGAGTTTGATGTGGGTGATCATGTGTTTCTTAGGGTGTCCCCTACTACTGGCATTGGTCGGGCAATCAAGTCAAAGAAGCTGACTCCGAGGTTTGTTGGACCTTATGAGATTCTGGAAAGAGTTGGACCTTTGGCATACAGGATTGCTTTGCCTCCACATTTGTCTAGGCTTCATAGTGTATTTCACGTCTCTCAGCTCCGGAAATACATTCATGATCCCTCTCATGTGGTAGCAGCTGATGATTTGCCCTTGAAGGAGAATCTTACTTTCGAGGTTCTTCCAATAAGAATTGAGGACAGGCAGATAAAGCAACTTAGGGGCAAGGAAATCCCACTGGTGAAGGTGATCTGGAGTAGAAACAACGTGGAGGAGGCCACTTGGGAATTGGAGAGCAAAATTAAGGAGTCACATCCACAATTGTTTTCCTCCAGAGTCGAATTTCGAGGACGAAATTCTGGTAAGTGGGAGAGAATTGTAACATCCTCAATTTTAATTTAAGTAAATGTATTATGATATTTACCTTAGGATATTTAGAATGTGGAATTTTATCAAACTAAGTTGAATTTCGGAGTAAGTTTGATTTTAAGAACACTCTAAGTTTGGAAATTTGAAATAAATTGTCCAAGCCTTCAAACACAAATTCCACCGTTGGATATAAAGATTGGGATTCTAGGAAGCATGTTGCAAATTTTGAGCAAGATCCGACGGGTAACGAAGAAATACGGCTTTCGTAAAGGTGAAGAAAAATATTATAATAAATAAATAAATAAAAAAAAAAAAAAAAGAAACAAGGGGCTGGTGCGTGGCACCAACCCAGCCACGGAAAATGTGGCTTATTAAGGAAGCCACGAGTTGTGGCCATGAAGTCCAAAAGCAAGGGCCATGCATCAGACGCCAGAAATCAAAAATAAACAAAAGCCACAACATAGAGCTTGGTTTCATATCTGTTAAAGAAAAACAAAACCCCAACTTTCATATCTGTTCTTCGTCCCTCCCTCCTTCTCTAGTTCGTCCTTTTCTCAACCATTAGGGCTTGGTTTTCTACTCTATTTTGTTCTTTTTTTTTTTAGCTAAACTCCACCACGTATCATCATCAACACATCAAGGCAATGAAATGAGCTAGAAAACTCAACTTGGTTCCTCCCTCCATTTGTACACTTATCTCATTACATTTGAGGTAAGGGGGTGGGTATTGGCTTGTCATAGGATTGGGTGTCTATTTAGTTATAATAGTTTGTTAGGAGTTATTTGTGTAGGATAATTAATAAAGAACCCTAAGGTAGTGAGCTATAAAAATTATGTGAATAGAAATAATAAATTATATAATGTAGAAAATAATGCTTAGAATATGATTATGAAACTTAGTGTTAGTTGTGCTATTTTAATTGTGGTATTTGCTAAGTGTCCTTTTATGTGAATATTTGAATATGTGTATATGGATATAATTGTTAATAGAATGTGTTATGAATTTTATTGTGATATTTGATGTTGGAAAAATTAAATTATTGCCTTGGAAATTATGACATGTGAATAATTATTAGAAATTGTGAATATGGGATTAAAAAGGAACTAAAAGGGAATGCAGTGTGATATGATCCTTGGGCAAGCCGGCACACTAGGTGCCCTGCTAGGTGGTGAATTGCCTGCTAGGGCCAAATTCCTGTCAGGCCAATTGCCCATTAGGTCTTAAATTCCCGTTAGGCGTCGGTGCGCCAAAGGGTCAATCTCACTGCATAACCACCTAAATATTAATAATAATAATATGTGAACTGGAAATTTATGGGAAATGAATTAATTAAATTAACCAGCATAGTCCTAACGGGTGATGCCTAATGGGTGTCTCAGACCTGACAGGTTTAAAGTCCCTAGTAGGTGCCGAATTGCCTAGCAGGTGCGTCAATTCCTGGTGGTGCAAGGGTAGTTGGAAATTAATGAAAGAGAAATGGTAAACTTAATAGATAACGGAATTAAGCAATGAAATTATGGAATTTGGAATTATTATTATTTAATTATGTGTTACAAGGAAATATATGAAATAAATGTGATAAATGGTTATGAGAAATGAAATGATTTAACAATTTGGAATTATTATTATGTAATTGCGTATTAAAGGGAATCTGAATTAATTAAGACTTATGGAATGATTATAACCGGAATCCGATTGTTGCTTGAAATATGTGCTATTTGATATATTTGGATAATTGTGCTTGGCCTAGTGAATTTATTATGTCTATCTGGAAACTGCAATTCTGTTTCATGTGCAATGCTCACTCCCTTAACATTTTTCAGGTTCTGAGATCGAGCTAGCACAGCCCCCGGCCTAGCAGGTGCACTCTCCCTCACAGGGAGAGTAGATTTTATTACTTTAGGACATGGAAATGTCCTGGGCCTATTCATCATGATGATGATGTGATAACTCTTCTATTTGTAAAAATGTAAATATTCTTTTTGGTGGCCCAGGACAACCCCTTAGTTATTTGGGGTGTTTTGATGGATTTATGGGATGTAAAACTTGTTTATATTCTTCCGCTTATAACTCTGATGACTGACAGATACTTATGGCATTATAATGCCCTGTTTATTCCAAGCCCTGCTGGTTTTTGGAAATGATATATTATATTGATGATTATCAGGTGCAGGATTAAATTATTTTTGGGAAAGTCCTAAAAACAAAGGAAACTCCGTCCGTTTGACGGTAGAATTTAATTAATTAAAAAGGAATTTTTTTTTAAGTACACTAATTTAATATATGGGTATTACGGGTAAATTAACTAAGGTGTTACAGAAATCATGATTTTTAGAAAAAGTATTTTTTATAAGAAAGAAATGAAGTGCTGATTTCCATGAATTTTTATAAACAAAATACTTTCTATAAGAGAGGTGAATGATTTTGTTAAGGTGGAAAATGATTTGCTAAATTGTGATTTTTTTATTGAAAAATGATTTTGTTAGAAATGACATTTTTGGATCTGTTATCTTTAAAAAAATTTATCTTTTGAACCGTAACTCGGAATTTGATGATCCATATATGAAAACGATCGTTTTGCAACCTAGAATTTGAAAATGTAATTTTTGGAATTTTATGGAGTGATTTATAAAAATTTATTTTCAGAATATAAGAAAAACGAATTTTAAGAAAAATGTGTTTTGTGGTGTGTCTTGGCATGAAATTTTGTGTGATGTGTGTGCTTAATTTAATATGTGTGTGTAAAATGTGATGCATGAAATTGATTATGAAAATAGGATTTCTTATAATTAGTTGCATGATTGTGTGGATTAATAATTTATAAGTAAAAATGATTAAGAATAAATTAATGGTTTAGGAAATAAAAATTTGCAAGACATGTGTTTGTGTGTGAGAGTGCCACGGTTGGGGTGTGTGCATGTGTATGTTCTATACGTGTGTGTGTGCATGAAGGTGCATGTATATGTGTGTGTGTGTGATTATACGTGTGTGTGTGTGTAGGATAAGCTTAGGAAGTAAGAAACCAAGCTAACTAAATTGCAACCATGAGCTAACTAAAAGAAAAACCCTAACTAAGAGCAAACTACCCATTAGCCCTAAGTGACCCCTAGCAACCTAGCCACTCCACTTTGTCCCCTTGACTTTGGTGACCCTTAGCCATGCAAACTTTTGTTGAGACAAAACCGCCCCTCCCATCATGTAAGACTCCACCAAGACTTAAGGGCAAAAGAGGGAAATTCGTGGCTTGTATGTATAGGTAGCCTTGATTCATTTCACTTTCACCCATCTCATTCACACCCATTTCTTTCCAACACAAACACACAATACTCTAAGAACCCATTCACTTCTTAGAGAAAAATAGAAAAGAAATAGAGAAAGAAAGAAAGAGAGTGGTGGTCGTATGGTGTAGAAGGAAAGAAGAAGGAGACCCACACTAAGATCAAGCCTTTCCTTTGAAGATCAAGAGTGTTAGAAGCCAAGAGACCAACCCTTCTTGTTAGGAAATCCGAGGATCAAGAGGAAGAAATGTAATAGTCTAGTTTTTCTTTCTTAGTCTGTAGATTTCTTTTACTTCCTTCTTGCATGTTTATTTTTATAATTTGTAAAGTGAAATTATGTGCTATTATTTCTTGATCTTGGACTTTGGTGGACTAAACAAAATTTGTAATAAGTGTAACTTTATGTTTGTGGTTCGGTTTATGCTTTCTTGCCAGATCTTCATGTTTTCTTAACTAAAAACTTAGAGATCTAAAGTTTGTTTAACATTTTGTGAAGCTTGGCTAAAATCTTTCATGCATGTATATTTTCTTGTTCTAAATCATGATCTATGTGTGTTTATGTGTTTATGTGAAAAGTCAATTTATGATCTAAGTTTAAGAAATGGTAAAGTAAAATTATTTCGTCTTGCATGTTGAAATGTTTGGATCTTGAGTTGATTTTGATGAAGCTTGAATTTTTGGTTTGATTTAAAAAAAAAAAAGGTCTTGATCTTTTCAAATGCATGTCACGGTTTTAACAAGAAACCAAAGAAAGGAGCTTTTGAAAAATAATTCTTAAATTGATCTATGTGTATTTGTGTGAGCTATGATGATTTTTGATCTTGCATGTTAAATTTTCTTGTTTAAATGATGATCTATGATGTGTTTGTGTAATTTTTGTGACATCCTTCTTACTACCTCAAGTTTAATATAGTAATTAAACTATCTTATCAGATAATATATGGACTTGTAAGTATATAAGAAAATATGGAAATAAAATTTTCTTACAAAGCGGGTGCACAAACCAAAACTTGGAATTCTTGGAGAAGAAATTCTAAATCATTTTAAATCAGTTGTATTGAGTTCGGCAATCTCTAAAACCTTTTCATAAGCGGAATAGCATTCGTATTTGAAATCGTCTTTATATGATAGAAAGTAAATGGAGCTATCCTTTTCGGAGCCGAGCTCTTTAAAAAAATTAAATCAGAGTAAGCGGAAATTATAGGACTATGAAACTAATAGAAATATAACATAGACTTTATATACATATATAAATAAAAAGTCAGGTGATACATAGTCCAAGCATAAGTCATGTCTCCAAGATCCATAACACAAGTCCATAACAGATCTATGCTCAAAATAAAACCATAGCCCTAGAGTACTCATAGTATATCTATAATATGTACATCTCAAAAATATAGACTCTAGAGTGGTCACATAGATCTGGCAGCATCAGTAGTAGCAGTGATAGTAGCAGAAATCTCCATGTAGCAAAAGAAACATCCACATCAACAGCAGCAGCAGAATCTCCTCCACAACATCCCCACACCGGATCCTCTGATCCTCATCATACACCTTATGCACGTATATAGGGATCATCATCCCTCCACTGACTCCCTGTGGAATGAACGACAGGCTCGCCCCCGCTCTCATCCTCCACGGGATCCTCCTCGATCTCATCCGATGGAGAGTGTACCCTACCACTGGGTACGGGGTCAGGAGATGGTGTGACCCTGACTGGACTCCTCGGATCAGAAGGGGGAGTATCCTCGCGGACGACTCTCGAGGAAAAAGGGTGTGAGCGGGTAGGTCTAAAACGAAAACTATGATAAGACCGAGCTGGCCGTGTGGGAGGTGGTCCATGATATGTGTAAAACGGGGGTACATGCATAGTGTATATGATGGGAATCCTAAATCTACGAGGACGAAATCGAATCAACGGGTTCGGGTGGTAGAAGGTAATCTCTACCTCTCCCTCGAACACCACGCGATGGTCCTCATAGATCCATGTGCCACTAGGAAGTGGCTGGATCTCGATGCAAGCGATGTATCGAGACATCCCCTACAAGGGCATAGGGGTAAGCAATTCTATACACATAATCAACAGAGTTTAAATATGTACAATATGAATATGTAAATAGGCAACAATGAATAGCAATCACATTTAGCACTTAGCAGGTATTGAATGCAAGTAGGATGCTCATACTTATTTCATTTATCACAGTTAATTTAAATGAATGACATGATGCATGGATTTATCTCTCAAACCTATCTTCATAAATCTATGTCACTCTCTGACGTCCATCCCTGACAACCCAGCACTCACCAGTGCGTTGTATTCCTAGGTATACAACATTTCGTACATTCACCAAGAATGTACACGACAAGCTTGGAATCCGTGCCACCCGAGAACCTCCCGTCATCCAAACGGACTGTCATCCAAACGGTATAACCATATCGGCATCCACTAAGCCGACCACGTCTTCAACGTGTCATCAAGCAAGCGTATTGGAACTCCCAGAGGCCTTCCTCATGTTACTAATACATGATAAACGACCTACCATCCAAACTCCAAATGAATGCATCATCTTTAAGCTTAAAGGAAATTGGTTAATATATAACGTGCCACCCGAGCACATCCCGTCATCCAAACGGTACACTCATATTAATCAATTTCTTTTAAGTCTAGATCCCTTGGATTATTGTCGTTTAATTATTAATTAAATGATTCAGAATTAAAAATGGTATTTTAAGATATTCGGTAAATTACTCGAGTGTTCTTCAGAAGACTCGAGTGTTCTTCAACTATTTCCAGATTACTCGAGTGTTCTTCAAACTACTCGAGTGTTCATGCCTTTCTGGGGATTTGGGTTTCAGATTCATAAAAATACTCGAGTGATTCATGAGTTACTCGAGTGTTCTTCAGCATTTCCAGAATACTCGAGTGACCCCTGCATTACTCGAGTGGTTTACCTTAACATATCCCATGCAACACTCGATTACTCGAGTGCTGGGCATGGTACTCGAGTGTTCTTGCTCAAAATACATTGTTTAGCCAAAATTTTACTCGAGTAACCAGCCTAATACTCGAGTGTTTTATTGCAGAACAGACTGAAATCTTGGTTTTAACACACCATTTTCAATTCTAATCATTTTTAGTCCAATCCAATGATCAACAGAGTTCATATACCACATAATGAACATGTCACAACACTCAATTCATATCAAATTACAGATTTGACAGAGAATCAATCATTCATGCATAAAACATATAATTTTACAACTTAACACCTCAAATTGCAAAATAATCAACAAACTCATAAAATAGTGTTTATTATAGCTTGCATGCATCATGAGAAACTTGCTCCAAATAACCATAGAGCGTAACTTGGTCTCCAAACCAAAGTTCCTATTCAATCTAAGCCCTTAGAGCCTCTTGGTGGCTCTCTAATGAAAATAATGAAATTCAAACTCTATCTAGTGCATAAAACAACTTCCCCTTACCTCTCAGACGTATAGCAACAGAGAATTTCCAAGAGAAAGCTCTCCAACCCAAGAAACCACTTTGAGCATCACATGCAGGACAGTTTGAGTGCATCACCAAAATTGAATTGGTTTACATGGAAAACAGAGATAACAATTGGGGAAATTAGATTTTCTGGACTCTATGCAACACATACTAACTAGAGAAATCGAATTTGGGACTCAGATACTCGTGAGCTTACCAGAAATCAGAATCAAAGTAGGCTCCAGACAAAAGCTTGACAAAGAACAGCTCCACTTCCAAGCCTTGATTCTTCCACCACACTCACTCAAACCTCACGATTTTGGTGTTTATACAAAGCTCGTGATGTGAGATTCGTATTCGTGTATGATTTGTTACTCAATTTGACTCAGAGAAGGAGAATCGAAGGAAGTAAATCAAGAACCCTAACTTGCTCAACAACCCAAGCTTTGCCAAAATTCTTCACAAATTCGGTGTTGATAGGCTTAAATAGGAGGGGAGAAGGCTCATGCAGGTCGACACGATCTCCGTAGACGTGGAGAGGTGGTGATTTCGTGTCAACGACACGAAATCATTGGTGGTGACTCACCAAACGCACTAACTCGTGCAACTCTGTCCAGAATACTCGAGTATTCCAGAAAATACTCGAGTATTTTGCTCAGTTTTTGAAAAATAATTATTTTATTTACTTTCCCTCCAAAATATTTCCTATATTTACTTCTAGGTCCCAACCCAGGGACTAATATGCAAAATATTTATTTCATGCATAATTATATTTATTAAATAATTTCAAACACATCTCCCAAATACATAACACAGAATTTTAATCAAGGATTAAAATAGAAATCATTAATTATAATTAATTTTATAATTGAAATTTCATTAATCGGGGATTAAGATTTTGGGGTGTTACAATTTTTTTATAAATAAATGTATGATCTAAATTTGCTTGAAAATAAACTTGAGATCTTTGTCTTTACATGTTGATTTCATGATGACTTGTGATTTATGTGCATATATGTAATGATCCAAGTTTTTAAATCATGCATGTTAATTTCAAGTAGAAAAATCATGCTTTTACTTGATGCATGTCACGATTTCAAAGAGAAAAATTAAATAAACGAGTTTTAAAATGATTCTTGAAGGGCAAACATGATTTAGCTTTAGTTATTGATTTTATATGTGATAAGTTTTGTAAAAGGCCATTCGGCCATATTAAATAAAAAATGAATCTCATATTTTTATTATGTGGCAAGTTGATACATGTAAGTAATAAGACTAGATCTAGTAATTCTAAGTACATGCATGTTATTTTTGGAAATTTAAAGTGTAACCTTGATTTTTATAAAGTAATGAAATTGGAGTTTATTTTGTGAAGGTTGATGTGAATGAATGATGAGTACTTTACATGCCTTGGTTGTAATTATGTGATTTTGTGTGTGTAGAAAATAAATGAAACCATGTCTTTTTACATGATGGACTTTCGGCCATACTAGGGAAAATATGTAGCCATGCTTGTCCCTCATCTAGAATATATGCATAATGGAACTATTTTTATAAGAAGCTTTAAAAAGTGCATGCATGAAGTGATTGAATTTAAAAGAAATATGTGTGATAATTTGTGATTTATAGTGTGTGTTGATTTTGCTTTGGAAAAATGAAATTTAAGATTTCCTACTGTATGCTCACGGTTTTGAGCACTAAAATAAATGAAATGATTTCATGCTTGTATGTTTTTGTGTGTGCATGAAATTCTTGCCAAATTGTACATAAAGGATTTGGCCAAGACATGCTAAAATGTTTAGGAAAATTATTTTCTTAAAATGACCATGATGATAACTATATTTTTAGGTGCAAGATGATGTGTGCTTGATGAAAGTGGTGCGTGTGTTTTCTTTAACTCTTTTCTTTTGTAAATGTGAAAATAAATAAGTTGATTTGATTATGTGAAAAGATTTTTGGTAATGCTGCTTCCATGATTTTTTTAGTTTTAAAATTTATTTGTGATTTGGAATTGTTAAGAATGTGTGATTTGGTTTGTGTTAAATTAATTAGAAGATTAAATTTTAATTATTTTCTTAGGTGTAATTAAATTAATCTATTAAGATCATAATATAACTAGTGATTTTTAAGTGATTAAAAATATAATTTATATGGTGTGTGCTTATGAATGCTTTGTATGCTTTGAACTTGTATGTACTGATTCTTATGCTAACTGGATGTACTGAATTGAAATTGTTCTGACTACTGTTTGTGAAATTTGTTTGTGAAAAATCCATGTTTGTATTTTAAAGGAATTGAAAATCTTTTATTTGAAAAAGTATGGTTTAAACAATTTAATTTGATTTGAGATTTTTAAATGGCCTTCTTTAATCTGTGTTGGTTGATGTGTGAAGTTTAGAATTAAATAAATTAATTGATTGGTTTTAAAGCTTTATTCTCTAGAGTTGTGAATTTTGTTTAATGGTTCTGGAAAGTGATTTTTTTTAACAGAGTGTTTTTTTTAAATTAAAAGAGAAATGAAATAGTTTTAATAAGAAAATTATTTTAAATTGTTTCATAGTTTTCCTGAAACCCTTTTTATTAAAAATCTGATTTGGTTTTGGAATCCTTGGAAATTGGTAATGTATTTTAAAGAAAGGAATCATTTCAAAGAGTTTTCAAAACGAAACCAAGAATTAATCGAAAACGTTCTAACGCACGGGAAAAATGTTCTAGTTCGGGTGTCGGTTAGCAACTGGAAATCTTGGAAAGTTTTTGGATGTGTCGTCATCCAGGTGAGTGAGAGTGCTTATGTCCCGTAACGTGGTTGCTCGCAATTCGAGTAGACGGATTGCGAGAGTACTGCGAATTAGGCAATGTAGATGTTCGTGCTACATGTTTATCTGTTCTGTTTGCATACTAAATGTTTATTTATTGTGCATACTTTATTTTGTTGATAAATTGTTTGATTATGTTTGGATAGCGAAATGATAATGATGGAACCGTGAAAGTAATAAGATAAATTGAAAAGAGAAAAGAGAAATAAACAAGAAGCATGTGAAATGATTGAGAAAGAAATAAGTGATGAGTTGAGAATGAAGAGAAGGTATGAGAATGATTGAGAAAGAGAATTGATATTTGAGTGAAAAGAGTTGAGATTTGAAAGGGAACATGGTTGTGCAAGTGAGATGTGATTTGAGTAAAGAAGTGATTCCTCGTACATGTTTTTGGAAAGAAGCTTAGTGTCTTGCTCCTCCATTAAGACTCATCCAAAAATATGATCTTTTAAAAAAGGTTTTGAAAAGAGATTTTTGAAAAGCTTTTGTGAAAATGACATTTTTGTGAAAGTTTTTGGAAACATTATTTTTGAAAAGTTTTGTGAAAGGATTTATGAAATGACGTTTCTGAAAAAGTTTTGTGAAGAAAAAGTTTTGTGAAATTATGTTTTCAAAAAAGTTTTGCGAAAAGATACTTTGAGAAAGACGAGGAAAAGATATTGATGATGTTGATGAGAAGTGTGTGTTGAGAATGAGTTTATGAGAAAGTGATTTGAGGCCAGATGCCATTGAGATTTAGGGGGAATGGATTTCGATTAGTGGTCGGGCTTCGTTGAAGGGATGCACCAAGGACGGGCCGACTGTTAGGATTAAGCCGTTTATTAAAACATTAAAACTTTAAAGATTTTAAAAGACATTTACAAACGCGGTGAGGTATGAGTGTCGTATCGAAGTAGTGGAGAGGAAGGAACCATAGGTATCTGCGGATACTTAGGAGGAGATTGCATGAGGGGAGGACGATGACGGTGAAACGTCTAGAAGTCTAGAGTACTGTTCTAGGCAGAACGAACTCCACATGTGGTGCACTAACATGGTGGGGACTGGGTCTAATACCGTGGTAAGTTCTGCACTCGAGACTAGAACTGTACTGTCGCCCCCTTGATTGCAAATCGAGAACAGTGAGAGGGACTGGAACGGGGCATTTGTGATTGCCGCTGAGAGCGTGCACTGTTATTATGTGAATTATGATTATGATTTGAGGCAAGGCCTCCTGGTCTGGGACCATTTGTTGTGTGACAACTGTCGTGCCCGCGTGGTAAAGGTCCTGTACTCCTGTTTGCTTCCTACTAGGTTGGGTGGTGGACCGAGGAGATGTAGACGTGTGTGAGCTGAATGATGTTTCCCCCTCATCATTGATGTTAATCGAAACAATAAAACGTAAAAGACAAAGATGTTTCAAAGAAAAGTATATCAAAGCATTAAGCAGCGAATAAGATTTATAAGATGAGTAAATTCTTGGATGAGTAATAAGTGTGGAATCATGAGGAAAGAAGGATTGAGATCAATTGTGAAAGCTCATGAGAAAGATGTTGGGAATGAGAACTCGAATAACGTAATGGTCTGTATGACGATGATTATATTATTGTTGTGATTCATGCTATGTGTTTAACATGCTAGATGCATTTATGTTGATGATTGCATTATTTAGTATTTTGTTTTAGTTATATAGCTATGTTATATCCTCTATCTCTTTCTACATCGAATCTACTCTGAGACCCCAAGGTCAACCCGTTAATGTTCGGAACACTGGCTCTCTCCTACCATGTTGTCGTATCGGCAATTGCTGATATTGCAACTGGTAGATGGCGCAGCGGAAGCGTGGTGGGCTTCATCAATCAAAGTCCGGAGTTAGATGGCAAGTACTAGGAAGCATGACTAGAGGCTAGGAGTTCCCCTGACGGATTGTACTCCATTGTAAGTTCTTAGTTACCTTAGCTCTACCATGCTGTACCCCGGCAAATGTTTTATTCAATATTGATGTTTTGAAACAAGTACATGAGCATTATTTTTAAAATGATGTTTTTGAAAACGGGTTTCAAAGTGCGGTGTCTTGTGACATCTCGGTTTGGAACTTGAAAGGTTTTACGCAACATGAGAACATGAGTTTTAAAATTGTAACTATGTTTTGGGAATCTATATGTTCTCGTCTTGTGTAACACTTGTTTAAAAAAAATGGCCCTAATTTTCACTACTTTGAGTTTAAATTTCAAGTTGCCGAATCGGGGTGTTACAATAGCCATGAATTTTGTGTCCGGTTTCCCTAGGACACAAGGGGGCTATGAAGCGGTGTGGGTTATTGTGGACCGATTATCGAAGTCGGCTCATTTCATTCCAATCAATATGCGATATTCATTGGAAAAACTCACTCAATTGTATATTAAGGAGGTGGTGGATTGCATGGAGTTCCCTCCAGTATCGTATCGGACCGTGATCCGAGGTTTATCTCCAGATTTTGGCAAAGTTTGCATCAAGCTTTGGGAACAAGATTGAGGATGAGTTCTGCTTATCATCCTCAAACGGATGGACAATCAGAGAGGACAATTCAATCACTTGAAGATTTGTTGCGAGCTTGTGCATTGGAATATCAAGAAAGTTGGACTCAGTTGTTGCCTTTGGTGGAATTCACCTACAACAATAATTATCATGCAAGTATCGGGATGGCCCCATTAGAAGCTCTCTACGGAAGGAAATGTAGGAGCCCGCTATGTTGGTTCCAAGTGGGGGAGAATGCGCTTATTGGTCCCAATATAGTTCAAGATATGACATAAAAGATCAAGGAGATTCAGGAGAAAATGAGCACTGCTCAGAGTCAACAAAAGAGTTATGTTGATCGAAGAAGATCTAAGCTAGAATTCGAAGAAGGCGACCATGTTTTCCTCAAAGTGGTTCCGACAACCGGTATTGGTCGAGTTTTGAAACCCAAAAAGTTGTCACCAAAATTTATTGGTCTCTACCAAATTTTGAAAAGAGTCGGCCCTGTTGCTTACTGTAACATCCCAAATTTTATTAATAGTTAAATAATAATAATAAATTAAAAATAAAAGATTGACAACTCAAAACGTGAATTCCACCATTGGATATGTAGATAAGGATTTTAGGAAGCTTGATTTCAAATTTGAGCAAGATCCGACGGTTAACGAAAAAGTTATGGAAGTTTGAAGAGAAAAGAAAATGAATATATGAGAACTGGGCAAAAGACTAGAGTCTTTCAAGAATGACTCGAGTATTTTGGATAAAAAGACTAGAGTCTTTTCATCAGACCTGCAAAAATAAAAGCACGAAAATGACCTAATTTCCTCATAACTTCCTCTTCTCCATGCTCGAACCTCTCACCCTCTTTCAATCCTAAAACCCTAGATCAACAAATTAACAACAAAATACACTCAATCATCATTCCCTACTAAGTTCTTAACAATTCCCCACCAAATTCCAACCCAAAAACATCAATTTTACTCACTTTTCCCTCAAAATCCAAGAACACCCAAATTTACCCACAAACCCTAACTTCTTTAATCAAGCTCATATGGTCATAAAATCATCAAAGGGAGTTTAGAAAGTGATAAAGGGCAAGTGATTAGTGGCTTAGAAGCTTGGATCTAAGATTTGTTGTTGTGCTCCATCAAATTCCCAATTTCTCCTCTTCTTTCCAAGAGGTAAGAGGGGAGGTATTGTTCTTAATGAAAAGAAGGGATTAATTAGGATAATATGTATATAACGATATGTGTGTTTGATTTGTATGTTTGATTATGTTCTATGTATGAATTTAATTAGTATTGGAACCTAGGGTTTTCTAAATTGATGAATGACAGTGATGATGCTTATGTTTGGAATTTTCATGAAATAAATAAATGAATATAATTATTATGATTATTGAAGTTATGATTATATGTTAAATTTAAAGTTATGTGATTCTTGAACCTAGGATTCATACCAAGTAGTGATGATGTTATTGCTTGAATGTTTACTAAATTGAATGAATGTATGTTATGTATTATTATTATTATTAATGTTCTAAAGCTTAAATATCTATTATTTATATTTATGGCTAATTATCTTAAGTTAGGAAACCCCTCCAAATTGATATGTGCAAGTAAAGGATGAATTATTAACAACCATAAAAATGAACTAGAAACACGTGCATTTAAGGAGTAAGGTGGATGTTAGGAATTAGGAAAGATGACGTGAAGGCCAGGTTCCATGAATTGATGGACGTTATCGTGAAGATTCATAGAACTAATGGACGAGAGTATTATAGTGATTTGATTGTTCTTATGAAACAATCACAGGAACTATTATAGGGGACTTTGATCTACCCCAGTAGAGACCAGTATGATGGACGTATCGTGAAGTACTGGTTGAATTGGTGACTGGTCCTGTGCACAGTATAATAGTTCTATCGGTCACTTACATACTTCGTGACTACGGAGGATGGTTCCTACCCTGTATGATGGAAGTATTTGTGAAGTACAAGTGTTTCCACACTGTATGATGGACGTTCTCGTGAAGTACAGTGTAGGAGATGGTAGAGGAACGTTTACTCCTAGTTGGTCTTTCCTAAAGTGTGGAGGGCGATGTGAGGAAAAAGGAAAAGAAAAAGTAAAAGAAAGCATAGCAAAAGCTACGAAGTAAAGAAAGCGTAGTAATAACTACGATGTTGAAGTAAAGAAAAGAAAGCAAATGATGAATGGAGAAGTTGCATTGCATTACGAATGTTTATGTATTATCAACAGTAGTTGATAATTATGATGATGAGTATATATGTGCAAAGTTATGAAATGAATAAAGAATCCAGTAAAAAAGAAAAGGAAGATAAAAAGGAAATGAAGAATTATATGACTTATGCATATTATTAAGTATTATTATTATTAAAATTCTTATTTATGTAGCATGCATTTTTCTTATATCTTATTATCATTTTTAATTGTTTCCCTTGATTTTGAATGAATATCTCACCCTCTTAAGTTGATATTTTAGGTACCTTTATCGGATGAAGCTATACGTACCCGACTGCTGAGGACAAGTACACTCCTACTTGTGAAGCGTATCATTACACTATGATTATGGAAATCATAGGCGATGCAACCATTAGGCCTATTATCGTTTTACTTTTGGAAAAGTATAAATACATTTAAGTTTTTAAATGTTTATTTTTCTTTGAAGGAATATGTGGACGTCACTTATAAAGGATATCTAAATATCCTTCTTTGTCTAGTGATGTCCTGAATGTTGTTATGTTTTTATCTGTATCTGGATCTGACAGGTTGTATTTTAAACTTTTAAAAAGGGAAATATCCATATTTTAAAGTAAACTCCGTCAAATTTTTCCTAAAATTTTTATGATTTAATAATTAATAACGTAATTAAAAGTAAAGCGTTACATTATGGTATCAGAGCAATGGTTGCATTCCTCGGCTGTGGAGTATGGATTTCCTACTCCTAAAGTGTTGCTCCCCATGAGAGCAACATACAAAGTAAGTAGTAAATAGCTAAATGTAATTAGCAAATAGTTAGAAGTAGTTATTAAATAGTTAGATGTCTAGAATATGCATAAGTCTTTAAGTAGCTGGTTATAGTTTATTAATTTAAGTAGTGGGCATGTTTCTCACCAATCTCATCCAAATTTCAGATTTAGAAAATGGCGACTCGAAATAATCGAGTTTTCGAGAGACTTTCAGATGTTCTAGAGAACCTCTCTCGGACTAACGCTAACCAAGCCAATGTTTTGGAAAATCTGGTCCAAGCAAGTGCCAATCAAGCCAACCAAGCCAATCAGCCTCAGAAGCAAGCTGAAAACCTTGGGGTAGCAGAGTTTAAGAAATTAGACCCTCCTAGATTTGAAGGTGGCTTCAATCCTGAAGGAGCCCTATGGTGGTTACGGGAATTAGAGAAAATCTTTCGGTCCATGCCTTGCACGGATGCAGAAAAGGTTGCATTCTCTACATTCATGATGTCTGAAGAGGCCGAGTACTGGTGGGAGGACACCAGACACTTCCTTGAGGCGGAAGCAAGGCCAATTACCTGGGAACTCTTCAAGGAGAAATTTCTGGAGAAATATTTTCCTGAAGAAGTGAGGCGTAAGAAAGAGCTAGAATTCCTGGAGTTGAAACAGGGTACAATGACCGTGGGTGAATATGCCTCAAAATTTGAAGAACTCACCAAGTTCTCGCCTTACTTCCAATATCACCCAGAAGAAAGGTCAAAGTGCATTAAGTTTGAGAATGGTCTCCGCCCGGAGATCAAGATGGCCTTTGGGTTTCAAGGCATTCGCAATTTCCCTCAATTGGTGAATATGTGTCGCACCTACGAGGATGATTTAAAATCTAAGGAGATGCATGAGAGGAATGTTAGAGCCAACCAAAAAGCTAAGGAACCTATCACAAATCAGGACAAAGAACCTTCTCCTAGAATCGACCCCTACCCAAATTCAAACGTTATTGAAGAGAAAGCTCAAATGACTGCTTCAGAAGAAGCAGTTCCTGTTTTGAGGGATTCTCCTCCACAGTGTCCACGCTGTGGGAAGCATCATTCAGGCTTTTGTCGTAGAGCCATGAATAAAGGATGGGAGATAAGTTGTTTCTTATGCCAACAACAAGGGCATATTGTCTCCAATTGTCCCCACAACCCTGATGTGGGAAGGAAAGGAAAGGTTGCAAAGTCGAGTGTGAATCAAACCTCTGCCCAAGGAAAGATTCCTTCTACTTCTGCAAGGAAAACAAGAAAATCTCAGAAGTCTACATAAGGTAAGGAATAGTAAGTGGATATTTAGGAATCTCTTACATAATGAATTGTCTAGATGTAAGAATAAAGTCTTAGTTTATGATGAGAGCCCATAGGCATATAGTATAAGTTAGTGTATTGCATTTCATTTCATTTTTAAGTGAATAAAGTTCAAACTCTTTTCAAAAGGGTAACTTTGTCATATTCAGAAGTAAACAGAAAGTTGAAACTAAGTAAAGTGAAAACTCCCAACGGGCCAGAGCATGAAATTGCTATCCCAACGGGAAGAACTAATCCTTATTTTTAAACTATGTATGTTAATTCCAAACATGACAAAGGAAGTGAAGCCTTTTATGAAACCCTTGTGTTGGGTAGTGCTAGACGAAAGGTGGGTCACCTAGTAGTTAGGCTATCTATAAAATCTAGGAAAGGTTTTCCTAGTTTTTGTTTTTGAGGTCCCTAGCGAAAGGAGGTTCCTAGTAGCTTGCGGGGCGCTCTGGTTGTATTCCAGGACGCGAGGCGTCTTTGGTTTATTGGAAAGCTCAAGTGAGTCGCTTGAGGACTGGATGTAGGCCTTTTTGCCGAACCAGGATAAAATCTTCGGTGCAAAAATTTCTCTATCCCTTATCACTTTACATTTCGCATTTATATTTTGTGTTAATCATATTTTGCAATTAAACCTATTTTCACGTTTGAAATTATATAGGACGAGAATTGCGTTTTCATGGTGTTAATTTATTCAATCTCGTGAATAATACGTTTTCAATAATAATATAAATATTCTTATTTATTTGTGCTTAAAAACGTTTTCAATCGTTCTTTAAGTCTTCCGCTTCGTTAAAAGTCTTTAATCTTTTTAAGAACGTTTGAATCGATCGTTTTTCAATGATTTTATAAACACCCAATTCACGCCCCCCCTCGTGGATGACGATTGCCAATCCTATCAATAATTCTAACAAGTTATGCTTAAGGCTGTCAACATGTAAAACATTTTCAATGCAAGGGTTTGGACGAATACCTACTTTACCAATTCTGAGAATCTTCCCTTTGTTGTTATCTCCGAAAGTTACATATCCTTGGTCCTTTGGAGTAAGAAGTGAGAATTTTGATTTGTCTCCAGTCATGTGTTTGGAACACCCACTATCCAAGTACCACAGCGATTTCCTTTCTTCTGGAGTAACCTCGTCTCCATGTGCCATTAAGCATAGGTTGGCTGTTTCTTCCTCTTCGTCTGAATCCTCATCCAAACTTCCTTCGTTGTCTAACCACGCCAAGTATGCTTGCTTTCCTTTTCTTGAGTTGGAGGTGTTTCTTTCTGAATTCTCTTTCTTTTTCAGCTAATAGCACTCTGCTCTGATGTGACCGGGCTTGCCATACTCATGACATGTGATAGCAGACCCACCACCACCTTTGTTAGAATCTCTTTTGTTTTGAGTGGAAAAGTTTCTCTTCTTTCTCAGAAACTTTCCAAATTTTTTGACAAGTAATCCCATATGTTCATCACTGATTTGTTCCTTGTCAGAGTCACCTTTGGTTGACGGTGCTTCAGCTTTGAATGCGAGACTCTTCACCTTTTTGGTCTCCTCTTCATGTTGTGCTAACCTTTTCAATTCACTCTCATGTTCTTGTAGTTTTCCAAATAATGTCACGAGAGTCATGGTTGATGTAACACCTACACTTTTCTACCCTTAACTACCCATTATTCAAAATAGTGAAGTTAAAATTTCCTTTTTAATTATTAAAAATCTCCCGTCAAAAGGACGGAGTTTCGTTTGTTTTTCTGACTTTCCAAAAATTATATTTTTCTTGCAACCTGATAAACAGATTCATTTTTAATAACCAGAAGCCAACAGGGCTACAGCAACACACATACATAAATCAGTGTTACATGGCACACCACAAAACATCAGAACTAAAATAAATTAATTACAACCAAGAAAATCTATAATTCCCTCTAACTAATTTACACTCCACGGAGTGGAGTGTGCACCTGCTCGGCCAATAGTCGTGTAAGCTCAAATCTTGGTACCTGGAAAAATGGTAAGGAGGTGAGCATTACACATAAAATAGGAATAGCAGTTTCTGATATGACATAATAACTGACTAAGCCAAACACAATTAAACCAAATAGTTCACATATACACTTGTTCATTCAAGTCATATTCACATGCACACTAAAATACATAATGTCATTTTCTCATAATTGTACATATATCAAACTTCACATATTTTCATGCTTTTCCTCTCATACTTAAGTTTTATTGTATCTTTTCAACTTTTGATCCATTGCAGTCTTGCATAAGTTTTAAATCTCTTTTGGGTATTTTATTCAAATCCATCAAGTCTTTTAAATAATAAATAACTAGTCCTCTTCGCGTTCTAACCGATTCGCGCACCCGCAGTCGGTCTCAAGGGTTTATGGTGAAATCCTTTGACGCGGACAATCCGATTCGCGCACCCGCAGTCGGGCGAAGGGATTATTGTAACGTCCTCAATTTAATTTCCAGTTAATTTATTTAATTAATTGTTATAAAAATATATTAGAGTTAATTAAGAAAAAATTAAGATAATTAATCCAACGAGTAGGTGAGGTGTTAGAAAGGAGTTAGAAAGGGGAGAATCGAAATCGGAATTGAATCGGGTTAAATAACCTTTCCAACAACCCTAGTTTGGAAAATTGTAATTAAATAATTACAACTCCAATCAAGACTTCCACCGTTGGATATGGAGTATGGATTTTTAGGAATCTTGCTTTAAAATTTGAGCAAGATCCGACGGTTAACAAAGAAGTTATGGTGATTTGAAAACACGATGAAAATAGAAGAAAAATAGAAAAGGCAATTAGCAGTGGTTAATCGATTATTAATCGATTAACCAGAGTTTTAGAGAGCAGATAAGTCAGATATTGGCCACATTAATCGAGTATTAATCGATTAAGTCGAGTTTTCCAGCCCAGAAAACAACGTTTTGGCCTTCTTCTTCCCACATTTCTTCCATGGCTTTCTCTCTCTACTAGGGGCCGAACTTCTCTCCCTTCTCTCCATGATTTCACCTTCAATCCATCACTTCAAACCATGAATAATCACTAAAAATCAATCCCCATCACCCACAAACCTTTAATCTTCTATCAATCTCTCAAGTTCAAGGATTGGAAACTCTCTCTCTCCCTCTCTCCACGTTTTTCTCTCTCATCCAGCAAGAGGGTCTTAGCTCAAATTGGTATTTTCTATTTTTAATCTTCAAAATCAAGGTAAGGGGGTTGATTCATGGGCTTGGGAGTTGAATTTTGGGTGTGTATAATTATGATTAAGTTTAGGGTTAGATAATATGATTTTTCTCCCTCTTGATATGTGTTAATGTTCATGAATTTGCTTGATCCTACTTGACACTTGAAATAAGTATGATTAATAATTGAATTGGTGAATTTTTATGTCTTGGTTGCTTATTTGGCAATTATTTGATGATTTTGTGAATATGGTAATTATTGAGTTAAATAGGGAATTTATGATAATAGGGAGCAAGGATTTGTTTATGTTAGGGAACACTTAATCTTGCAATTTCAAGTTTGAAATGAGGTGTTTTGTATAGTTAATATTAATTGCAAATAAGAAATGCTATATTGCAAATTATGTATAAGTGTGAGTAATGAAATGGAATTGTAATGCAAAGTAAAGAAGAGTAAAAGGTCTGTAGCCATTAATCGCGTATTGGGATCCACACCCATTAGGTGCACACGGTTAGGACAGAGTCCTACTAGCAAAGTAGGCTCGAATAGTCCCAATAGGTACAAACCTCGCTCAGGAAAAATCCCCATAAGATCAAAGGCTCGTTAGGTTACGTGGATCCTATGCGATGATTAATAGCTGCATTACCAAATATAAACATGAATTATGAATAATTGAGAAAATATGAAAGAGAGTGAAGAAAAGAAAATAAAGAAAAGGCCCTAACGAGGGAAAGGTCTTGTGGGTCAAGAAGTCCTGAGTGAGAAGAAGTCCTATTGGGTGAAGATACCATCCTAACCAATTGTGCAGCAAGAATACCTAATGGAATTCATAATGCAAGCAAAGTTAAGATACAAAAGTTAAAAGCTTGTGAAAGTAAAAGTCATGTTTAAAGTTGAAGAAAAACCAAGAGTGATTATCATTGATATATGATTTAATTTCGAACCAATAAGGTATGCAATGAAGCATGATTTATGTATGTGTATGAATTGATTGTTGCATGCCTTAGTTGTTCTTATGCCTCTTTAAAATGACATTTCTGGGTTCGTGGATTTCTCACCACTTACGCCCATTTTTCAGGTTCAGAGTTAGATTCCGAGGTCCCAGCCGAGCAGGATCACTCTCCCAACTAGGGACAGTAGTGGTTCATACTTTTATTTTACTAGTTTTGGACTTAGTTATTTTGAGATTGTATAGAAAAACTTAGTTTAAACTTTCCTTATGACTCAGTATATTTTTGTGGTGCAATGTGTGAGCACCTTTGGGCCGGATTTCCTCCGCTAGGACGGGGACGTTCCGTGCATATTTTCTTTTGTTGTAAATAATACCTATGTAATTTTGCAAAACTAAATGAGTGCGGGGCTATAGAATGAGCTGGGGAAACACCCTAGCACTGCACATAGTAAAAGGAACTGAACTGGAAAATGTATTTTTAACTTTCACGCAGGTAGCAGGTTTTCAAGAAATATGGAAAATATCCGATAAACAGAGGAGACTCTGTCGGATTTTTCCTAAAAATTTTCTATAACTAAATACCACTAAATATATTTTCTAAATAAGGGTAATTAAGTAATTCCACATGTGAACCCCTTTGTTTGTAAAAGTTAGTAAAAGAAAAATTCTAGACCACTATTTTAATAATGAATTTAGGCTTCCCCACTCTGATAATGGAGTTAGAAATTAATTAAGTAAAGAAAACTCATAAAATCTTTGTTTAATTATATAATAAAACTTAGGGTGTCACATTTATGGTATCAGAGCAGTTTTGTCCTCGGCTATGGAGTTTCATTACTCCTTGATTTCTCATCAAGCGAGAAATTGTTCAAATGTCAATGTTTGGGTTCATCTTTAGTAATTCTTAAATAATTTCCTTTAAGTCTTTCTTCTTTAAATTCTTCTTAGCATACTAATTTAGTTGTGATCTTCAACAAGGTAGATACCCTTCATGGCTCGTCGACAAAATGAGAATGATCGCCTTACAGCTATTCTAGAGAATCTGGTTCAAGCCAACCAGAATCAGGCTCAAAATATTGCAAACGCTGTCACTGCTGCTGTTGCTGCTATGCAACCACCCCAACCCGCCCCTCCTGCTATTGATTGGCTTTCAAGGTTTAAGAAGCAGGATCCTCTGAGGTTTGAAGGGGGACACAATCCTGATGGAGCCCAAGATTGGCTCCAGGATATTGAGAAAATATTTGCTTCTCTTCAGCCTCCACAGGATCAACGGGTTCGTCTTGCTGAATTCATGCTGATCGGGGAGGCCCAATATTGGTGGCAGCAGGAACGTCGCGATCTTGAAGCGGCAAATCGGGAAATCACTTGGGAGCTTTTCCGCACTACTTTCTTGGGCAAGTATTTCCCAGAGAATGAACGCAGAGAGAAAGAGCTGCAATTTCTGAATCTTGTTCAGGGCAACATGAATGTTGGAGAGTATGCCGCGAAGTTCCGGGAGTTGATGCGCTATTCACTTGGTTACAGAGATGTTGAGGAGAGGGTAAAATGTATCAAATTTGAAAGTGGTTTATGCTCTGAGATCAAGGTGCTGTTTGAATATCAGAATATCGCCAGTTTGTCTCAACTGATTAATATGACTGGTGCGTATGAAAAGAGCTTGCAGAATGCGCAAGTGACTGATCAGGGGAAAGCTGTGCAGAAGTCTAGAGGCCCGATCAAGGGTAAAGCACCTATGCATAAATCTGGTCCCTATTCTGTTAGTGGCAACAGAGGCCCTCAGCAATCCAAATCTGGTCCCACAGGAGCTGTTTTTCCTAGTTATCCTTCGTGCACTCATTGCGGAAAGCGTCATCTTGGTGAATGCTGGTTTAAGAATCAAGACTCAAAACCTAGAGTTTGCTTTACTTGTGGACAACCTGGTCACTTCTATTATCAATGCCCGAAGAAGAATGTGAAACAAGAAGTTAATACGACTCAGGCGCAACCAGTCAAGGGAAAGAAATCCGTTCAGAAGGGTAAAGTGTATACTATGGATGGAGAGGAGATAGAGGATGGTGATGAACTTATTCGAGGTACTGGTACTTTAAATAATCTCCCTTGTAAAATATTGTTCGATAGTGGTACATCGCATTCCTTTATTTCATCATCATGCGTCAAGAGAATAGGAGTGCCTACAGTGGAGATGCCGTATGTGCTCGCGGTGTCAACACCTACTAGTACCGTAGTGTCTACGTCTCTTATGTGTCTAAATTGTTCTCTTCGAGTACTTGAGAGAGAATTTGATTTGAATCTTATTTGCTTACCTCTCAAGGGGCTCGATGTCATCCTCGCCATGGATTGGATGGCGAAGAATAGAGTTCTTATTGATTGCCACAGCAAGGTCGTCATCTTTCCTAATGCAACCGTGTCAAATCTAGAGATTGAAACAGAATCAGATGTAAGCAAGATTCCTGTAGTGCAAGGATTCCCGGAGGTATTCCCGGATGATATTCCTGGTTTACCGCCACATAGAGAAGTAGAATTTAGCATTGATTTGGTTCCCGGTGCTGGACCAATATCAATTGCCCCGTATCGGATGGCCCCTCCTGAATTGGCCGAGCTAAAGAAGCACATCGAAGAGTTGTTTGCTAAACAATTCATTCGGCCTAGTGTGTCACCATGGGGAGCCCCGGTATTATTTGTTAAAAAGAAGGACGGCAGTTCAAGAATGTGTATTGACTACCGCCAGTTGAATGCGGTAACAATCAAGAACAAGTATCCACTTCCCCGAATTGACGATTTGTTAGATCAACTGGGGGGAGCATCCATATTCTCTAAGATCGATCTTCGATCAGGCTATCATCAAATCCGAATTAAAGAGGTCGACATTCCCAAAACAGATCTTCGCACCCGTTATGGGCATTTTGAATACGTTGTCATGCCCTTCGGCCTTACTAATGCACCGGCAATCTTCATGGACTACATGAACCGAATATTCAGACCTTTTTTGGATTCTTTCGTCGTTGTCTTCATCGACGATATTCTTGTATATTCTAAAACTCCAAGTGAGCATGCTGAGCATTTGCGGATGGTGTTGTAGATCCTCAGGGAGAAACAATTGTATGCTAAGTTTGCCAAATGTAGTTTCTGGTTAAATGAAGTGTACTTTCTGGGTCATGTCATTTCAGAAAAAGGAGTGGTAGTTGATCCATCGAAGGTAGAAGCAGTACTCAAGTGGGAGAGACCCACTACAGTCACAGAGATCAGAAGCTTTTTAGGCATGGCCGGCTATTATAGAAGATTCATTGAGGGTTTTTCTAAGTTAGCACTTCCGCTAACCAAATTAACTCGTAAGGAGGTACCCTATCAATGGACAGAGGAGTGTGAGCATAGTTTTGAAGAATTAAAGAAGCGACTCACTAGCTCACCCGTCTTAATTTTGCCAGATCCATCTCAACCCTTCGACGTTTATTGTGATGCATCGAAACAAGGATTAGGATGCGTGCTAATGCAACAAGGCAAAGTGGTTGCATATGCTTCTCGGCAACTTCGCCCACATGAACAAAATTATCCTACCCATGATCTCGAATTGGCAGCCGTTGTATTTGCATTGAAAATTTGGAGGCACTACTTGTACGGCAGTCGATTCGAGGTGTTCAGCGATCATAAAAGCCTCAAATATCTATTTGATCAGAAGGAGCTGAACATGAGACAAAGGAGGTGGATGGAATTTCTTAAAGATTACGACTTCAGTCTTCAATATCATATAGGCAAAGCAAATGTAGTGGCGGATGCTCTAAGCCACAAGACACTTCACGTTAGCAATATGATGATAAAGGAGATGCAATTGATGCAGGAATTTAGTAATCTCATGTTGGGTGTGCAGGTGCAAGAAAAGAGTATTATTCTGGAAATGTTGCAGGTGCATAATGAATTCATCGACCTGATAAAAGAAAGGCAGGCAGAGGACCCAGAATTGCAGAAACTCTTTGAAAGAGCTCCTGATGGAGAAGAGCCCGATTTCATCAAGGGTTCGGACGGAATCATCCGATTTCGAGGCAGAGTATGTGTTCCTAAAGATTTTGAAGTTCAAAGGGATATTCTTCACGAGGCACATAAGATTAAATTAAGTATCCACCCAGGTACCACAAAGATGTACCAAGACCTTAAAAGGCTATTTTGGTGGCCTGGAATGAAGAAGGCGATTGCAGATTTTGTATCCCACTGCCTAGTATGCCAAAAAGCCAAGATTGAACACCAAAAGCCCGGAGGCTTGTTAAGGCCTTTAGAGATTCCCGAGTGGAAATGGGATAGCATCTCTATGGATTTTGTATCTGGTCTTCTAAGAACCCCTTCCGGCTATGAAGCTATCTGGGTAGTAGTCGATCGACTTACCAAATGTGCTCACTTTGTTCCGATGAATATGAAGTATAGTATGAAGAAGTTGACACAACTATACATTCAAAACATTGTGAGATTACATGGAATCCCTTCAAGTATTATCTCTGACCGTGATCCCAGATTCCTCTCTCGTTTTTGGCAAAGTCTTCAACAGGCTTTGGGCACAAAACTCAAGTTCGGCACAGCATATCATCCCCAAATGGATGGGCAAACAGAGCGCACCATTCAATCATTGGAGGATTTGCTAATAACTTGTGTTATTGAGCAATCAGATAGTTGGGAACGTCTTCTGCCACTAATTGAGTTTACTTATAACAACAGCTTCCATTCCAGTATTGGGATGGCTCCTTTTGAAGCTCTCTATGGCAGAAAATGCCGGACCCCACTGTGCTGGTTTCAAATTGGTGAAAATCTGCTTCTTGGTCCAGACATTGTGCAAGAAACCACAGAAAAGATCAAAATGATTCAGCAAAAGATGAAGGCATCTCAGGATCGCCAAAAGAGCTATGCAGATAAGCGTAGACGGCCCTTAGAATTCAATAGTGGTGGTCATGTGTTCTTAAGGGTAAGTCCTACCACCGGTATCGGTCATGCAATCAAGTACCGGAAGCTCTCTCCCAGGTTTATTGGTCCCTACCAGATAATTGAGAAGGTTGGACCTTTGGCGTATCGAATTGCATTGCCTCCTCATCTAGCTAAGTTGCATGACGTATTCCATGTATCACAACTTCGGAAGTACGTGCATGACCCTTCGCATATAATCGATGTGGATAATGTACCTTTGAAAGAAAATCTGACTTTTGAAATCCATCCCATTCGGATTGAAGATCGTCAGATTAAGCAACTTCGAGGCAAACAGATTCCTTTGGTAAAGGTTATCTGGCATCGCAATAATGTTGACGAAGCTACGTGGGAGCTAGAGGACAAAATGAGGGAGTCATATCCACAATTATTCAACACCTAGCGAATTTCGGGGACGAAATTCTGGTAAGTGGGAGAGGATCGTAACGTCCTCAATTTAATTTCCAGTTAATTTATTTAATTAATTGTTATAAAAATATATTAGAGTTAATTAATAAAAAATTAATATAATTAATCCAACGAGTAGGTGAGGTGTTAGAAAGGAGTTAGAAAGGGGAGAATCGAAATCGGAATTGAATCGGGTTAAAAAGTGCAATTTTAGCTAAGTTAAATCACCTTTCCAACAACCCTAGTTTGGAAAATTGTAATTAAATAATTACAACTCCAATCAAGATTTCCACCGTTGGATATGGAGTATGGATTTTTAGGAATCTTGCTTTAAAATTTGAGCAAAATCCGACGGTTAACGAAGAAGTTATGGTGATTTGAAAACACGATGAAAATAGAAGAAAAATAGAAAAGGCAATTAGCAGTGGTTAATCGATTATTAATCTAATCGATTAACCTGAGTTTTAGAGAGCAGATAAGTCAGATATTGGCCACATTAATCGAGTATTAATCGATTAAGTCGAGTTTTCCAGCCCAGAAAACAACGTTTTGGCCTTCTTCTTCCCACATTTCTTCCATGGCTTTCTCTCTCTACTAGGGGCCGAACTTCTCTCCCTTCTCTCCATGATTTCACCTTCAAACCATCACTTCAAACCATGAATAATCACTAAAAATCAATCCCCATCACCCACAAACCTTTAATCTTCTATCAATCTCTCAAGTTCAAGGATTGGAAACTCTCTCTCTCCCTCTCTCCACGTTTTTCTCTCTCATCCAGCAAGAGGGTCTTAGCTCAAATTGGTATTTTCTATTTTTAATCTTCAAAATCAAGGTAAGGGGGTTGATTCATGGGCTTGGGAGTTGAATTTTGGGTGTGTATAATTATGATTAAGTTTAGGGTTAGATAATATGATTTTTCTCCCTCTTGATATGTGTTAATGTTCATGAATTTGCTTGATCCTACTTGACACTTGAAATAAGTATGATTAATAATTGAATTGGTGAATTGTTATGTCTTGGTTCCTTATTTGGCAATTATTTGATTATTTTGTGAATATGGTAAGTATTGAGTTAAATAGGGAATTTATGATAATAGGGAGCAAGGATTTGTTTATGTTAGGGAACACTTAATCTTGCAATTTCATGTTTGAAATGAGGTGTTTTGTATAGTTAATATTAATTGCAAATAAGAAATGCTATATTGCAAATTATGTATAAGTGTGAGTAATGAAATGGAATTGTAATGCAAAGTAAAGAAGAGTAAAAGGTCTGCAGCCATTAATCGCGTATTGGGATCCACACCCATTAGGTGCACACGGTTAGGACAGAGTCCTACTAGCAAAGTAGGCTCGAATAGTCCCAATAGGTACAAACCTCGCTCAGGAAAAATCCCCATAAGATCAAAGGCTCGTTAGGTTACGTGGATCCTACGCGATGATTAATAGCTGCATTACCAAATATAAACATGAATTATGAATAATTGAGACAATATGAAAGAGAGTGAAGAAAAGAAAATAAAGAAAAGGCCCTAACGAGGGAAAGGTCTTGTGGGTCAAGAAGTCCTGAGTGAGAAGAAGTCCTATTGGGTGAAGATACCATCCTAACCAATTGTGCAGCAAGAATACCTAATGGAATTCATAATGCAAGCAAAGTTAAGATACAAAAGTTAAAAGCTTGTGAAAGTAAAAGTCATGTTTAAAGTTGAAGAAAAACCAAGAGTGATTATCATTGATATATGATTTAATTTCGAACCAATAAGGTATGCAATGAAGCATGATTAATGTATGTGTATGAATTGATTGTTGCATGCCTTAGTTGTTCTTATGCCTCTTTAAAATGACATTTCTGGGTTCGTGGATTTCTCACCCCTTACGCCCATTTTTCAGGTTCAGAGTTAGATTCCGAGGTCCCAGCCGAGCAGGATCACTCTCCAAACTAGGGAGAGTAGTGGTTCATACTTTTGTTTTACTAGTTTTGGACTTAGTTGTTTTGAGATTGTATATAAAAACTTAGTTTAAACTTTTCTTATGACTCAGTATATTTTTGTGGTGCAATGTGTGAGCACCTTTGGGCCGGATTTCCTCCGCTAGGACGGGGACGTTCCGTGCATAGTTTCTTTTGTTGTAAATAATACCTATGTAATTTTGCAAAACTAAATGAGTGCGGGGCTATAGAATGAGCTGGGGAAACACCCTAGCACTGCACATAGTAAAAGGAACTGAACTGGAAAATGTATTTTTAACTTTCACGCAGGTAGCAGGTTTTCAAGAAATATGGAAAATATCCGATAAACAGAGGAGACTCTGTCGGATTTTTCCTAAAAATTTTCTATAACTAAATACCACTAAATATATTTTCTAAATAAGGGTAATTAAGTAATTCCACATGTGAACCCCTTTGTTTGTAAAAGTTAGTAAAAGAAAAATTCTAGACCACTATTTTAATAATGAATTTAGGCTTCCCCACTCTGATAATGGAGTTAGAAATTAATTAAGTAAAGAAAACTCATAAAATCTTTGTTTAATTTTATAATAAAACTTAGGGTGTCACAATTATCACCAAATATCACGGACTATCCAATTCGTGCACCCGCAGTCGGATTCCACCCATTTTAATATCTCTTTGTCGTGGACTATCCGATTCGGACTAGCAGCAGCGAAGGGAGAAAGGAGGATCACGAACACGGACCTCTAGGTCCAAGGAGTAGCAGACGCGAACCGGGAGGAGGAGAAGATGGCGGCGTCGCTGGAGCAACAGCGGCAGTGAGCGATTTGACAGAAAGGAGGTTGCGATTCGCGACTTGGTGGAGGGAGAAGGCGCGACGGCGGCAGCGATTGTTGGTGGCAACTGAGACGGCGTCGAGTGCCGGTTCGTCCGCAGCGACGGCGCGGAGAGAGGGAACGAGTGAGAGAGAGCGCGACTAGGAGCGAGTCGCGAGAGAGAAAGCAGCAACGAAGGGAGAGAGGCTAAAGGCGAAGGCGGTGATGGTGTGTGTGGTGGTGGCGGCGGCGCCGACGGCCCAGGGATGAGAGGGAGAGAGAGAGTGGCGATGGGGAGAGAGGGAGAACTAGGAGGGAGGTGGCGGCTGAAGCAAAAATGAAGGAAATGAGGGTTTCATCCCTCAAAGTTACCATTATACCCCTCACCGAACCTAACATATACTCTTAAACCAATTTTTTTTATTTATTTTTAAGCCCAAATCTAAATAAATACCACTATTATAACTTTAAACAATGATTAATAATATATATATGGAAATTATAAGGTTTCTAATTTGGAATACTAAAACACTATTTATTTAATGAATACATCAAAAGCAAAGTGAAGTATGAGGTATAAAGAGTATATATATATATGTATATATTTTTTTTTTTACACAGGGTAATTACTTTAAATGAATCTACTTTAAAGTATATAAATAAAATAGTCCAATAGAAATAATATAAGGTACTTTATGAAAACAACCAACACTTTAATAATTATACATAAGAATTAATCATTTAATTCATAAAACTCGAAATTTATAATACAAAAGAAAATCAGGATGTTACAATCCTTCCCCCCAAAAAGAAATTTCGTCCTCGAAATTTGATTAGCGTAAATCGTAAAGTGAGGATTTAAGAACCCTTGTTCATCATTCCAATCAATTTAGACAAGCACAAACAAAAACAAGCACTACATATAGCACGAGGATCTTCAAAAATCATTTGTATAACAAGAAAAATAAAACCTTAATGGTTATAAAAATTTAAAGGTAGCAAAAGAATTTCGATGACTAGATAGGTAAAAAGCTTCTCAAATTCAATCCAAGATGAGAAACCATCTTTCATGACCATGTTAAATAAAGAAATCATCACTTGTTGGATAGAATAGCCACTATAGTTAAGTCGATTCCAAACAAAATCATCTCAATTCTCAAAACTGAAAAATAATGTTAACGTTTAGCAGGTAATAGCTATTGAAAGGGTATTTTGACTCTCTGTCATAAATGTAAAATGAATTCAAATCTCAAAGAGGCAACATAAATTAAATGCAAGAAATAGAACATGTAGAAAATTTATGCAGAAATTTAAATTCCAAAAGTAGGAATTAATAATCATGACTCAACCAATAGGGTGCCATTAACTTAAATGAACATCAGTTTAAATTACAAGGAGAAAAACTAAAGCCTGAAAAGATTTAGAAATTTGTTAAGCTAGTGTTCAAAACGTTTTTGGGAAGCTGCTTGAAATAAGCTAAGTAACAAAATATGTTGGCAGTGGTCAATACTAATACAAAAGACTTATGAATAATATGTTAGGAAAGAAAAGTTGTTTGTTGAAACTTATTTAACAATTTTCGTTTAAAAGGATATAATCAATGTCTCAAAATCCAAGAAATATCAGTTTCAAATACATGTGCAGGCAGTCATGCGAGATCAGGGAACAAATTCATTTAAAGTAAAAAGTCAACAATTCTAGCTTGAATTTTACATACACTCTAAAACAAAAGTCCATAACCTTAAGATCATAGAGACTAATTCAAAAAGGAAATCCAAAAGCAAGAGAAATTAACTATATAACAGTGTAAGAGATAAGTCATTGACAAATAGAGCGAATTATCATCTCAACAAACGTATTCTTTCAAGTGGATTGGAGGTAAGATAGTAAATTAGAGGACGTAAAAGCAACAAATCTTCAAAGTCCATAATCGAATAAAATTGTATTCAATGAAATCAAATATCTGACACTTCAAAAGCAAAAACATAAACAGATATTTTAGAAAAAGAAAAACATATGTATGATTTAGACTTTTGTAAGCCATAAAATGTGCTTTATAAAAATTCTTTAAGAAAGCAACATGAACATGAACTATTCAATGAGACCCTCATCTAAATAATAGATCACTTATGAAGATCCCAATAAAAACTTGTTCGGCTAAAAATGAAAATTTATTCAAGCATTTAAGAGGAAATTCATCTAAAATAAAGATTCAGTGATCAAAGCTGACGAAATATTTGAAATGACTTTTGGTTATTTCCGCTGCGCACTCTGATTTGAGGGTACTTAGGATTCTATAGAATTTAATTAGAATGGACTATTTCCCTAGGTTTTCAGACATCACTTAACTCAAGGGATATTCTGGAACTCGGGGACTTGATGATTTCACCTTCCAACAAATGTAGTCCTCGAGGTGGCCAGTCTCGAGTATACATTACCCTGGTGGTAAAATCACTTCGTCCTACCTAAGTTTCAGACATGACTTTCGAAAACATATATATGGTTGCATTGTCACATATAAAAATTGGCATACTTACTTCAAAACCAAGTATCGTTCCTTCCCGTTGGGGTAGCAATTACATGCTCTAGCCCGTTGGGGGTTCTTTCACTTTTCTTAATCTCGGATTCCTCCATTTTCTAAATGCGGCAACATCCATTTCCAAGAAATCGGGTTTATTTGGGCAAAACTCGAGACGCATAAACCAAAATTAATTTAAGATTCAATCAAACACTATCTGCATCATTGCAAAACTCTAATATAAGGCTAGCAACTTGTTACTCTATTCATCTAACTTAGATACTAAACTATCTATCAGTTACTCGCTTGGTGAGTAATGCAACAGGAGTTGTGAGTCCACACTCCAAGGCCGAGGAGAAACTGCTCTAATACCATAAATGTAACACCTACACTTTTCTACCCTTAACTACCCATTATTCAAAATAATGAAGTTAAAATTTCCTTTTTAATTATTAAAAATCTCCCGTCAAACGGACGGAGTTTCGTTTGTTTTTCTGACTTTCCAAAAATTATATTTTTCTTATGTAACACCCCGCAAATTCCTCGTATTAAATTAAAATACTAAAGAAATTTATTTTTGAGAAAAGTGTTTTTGAAAGAACATTTTCTTAAATAAATTTCCTAATTCACGTTTTCAATAAGTGACTTTAGAGAAATGATTTCCTGAAATAATGTCAAAAGTTTAGAAATCAAGTTTTTGGAAAAATCTATATGTTTGGCATTTTTATAAAAAGCATTTGTGATTTTTATAAATGAGTCATGTTATGATGAAAAGAATTATTTTCTAGGTATATGTGTGTATGTGTACACAGTTTTGGTATGTATGAATATGCTTAGGAATAAATAAAAATTTAATTAGTGGAAAAATAGAAATATAATGCATGTATGAACATATAGGTGTATGTGAGTGCAACGTGTATGAGTATGTATATGTATATGTATATATGTGTGTGTCATGCATGTATGTGTGCTCATGTGTGTGATACGTGTGTGTGTATGAATGTGCATGCCATGATTTCATGTATTTTAGGAATAAGAGGCTTAGAGACTAAGTTAGAGCCATGAGGAACTAAGCTAGTAACTAAGTCCTAATATTAACCAAAGGGTAACTAAACATAGGCAACCTAGTTCCTTGATTTCCTCCACCATGTCCCCTTAATTTTGATAACCTCCACCCATGCAACTCTTTGAGTTGCCAAAACTACCCCTCCCACTTGCACCATAGCCGAATTGATTAAGGGCAAAAGAGGAAAAGTCCCATGCCTTTGCCCTTGTCTATAGATAGCCGAATGGGTGAAGTGTGAGCCACTTCATTTCTTCATTTCCACTTTCCATTTGTAACACCCCGATTTGGCAACTTGAAACCATAGTCATTTTAGGAGAAAATCAGGGCCATTTTTTTTTTAAAACAACACGTGAGTGAGTAGCATGATTATGAGAACCGGACAATTTTCCCCAAAACTCTCTTCTAAATGAAATCGCGTTCTCACACATCATGCTAAGTTTCAAGTTCCAAACCGAAGTGTCACGTGACACCACACTTCGCAACTTGAATCTTGTCACTCAAATTGTCATAGCCCATTTCATGTTCATAATCAGAGTTAGTGGTGCCCAACTGAAATAACATTGATTAACATAGTTCGGGGAATTACATCATGGTACTCCGGATCTTAGCTTTTGAGAAAATACAAGAAACTTAATACTTCAAGATAAGAAAAGAAACTACCAACGAATCTCCTAAGCTGAAGACGGTGAATCCGCGGGAGGTGCCTCACTAGGGTCGATATCGATCACGTCTGCATCTGGAAATTCTTCGTCAAGGTCCTCCTCGGGATCTTCCTCGGGTTCACTTTCCTCCATGGCATCAAACGCATCGTCTGGTAATTCATTCAAGGCTTCATCCAGTTCCTCTAGTTCCTCCGCCTCAGGGTCGATACGTGCTGGCAATGGCATTGGATACCCACCATGGTAATTTGCCGGTCCACCAACCTGTAGATCCGAAAGCACAAATCGGCACGTGCGAGAATCGGGTTCAGTCCCTCTAAGGGTATGGTCAGGGTCAAAGATACAAACTTCAGATACTCCACACCATTCCCAACCACGGCGATTTACTTCCCATCTTCCTTCGTCACGGATATCGAATGTGAACTTAACTGGATCCATGAACTAAGGAATACGAACATAGAAACGGACACATATGCAGAACAGAAGAATTTGAGAGAGTAAGTATTCCCAGACATGTGATGCCAACAGTGTGGAATTACAGTAGGTGAGATTTTAAGATAGACAAACCATATTAACAAACAACACATAAAGGTAAACACACACGCTTACACAGAGACTTACCTCAACCCATTGCCTTTTACTGCTTAATACCTTAGGCATATTCACTTCACATTCTATGAAATGCTTCTGCTGCGCAACTCTGATTCCACCACCATATTTTCATGCAAGGATCATTAATAATTATACTATCATATTCATAATCTCTTCTTTTCTTATTTAAGTTTTAGAAATTCGAGTCCATCAATGATGCAGGGGTTTTAAATCATCATTGAGGAAAAACGCTCTCCAGTAAGCACACTCATCTACATCTCCTCGGTCAACCACCCAACCTAGTCGGAAGCAAACAGGAGTACAGGACCTTTACCGTGCGGGCACGACAGCTGTCACACAACAAATGGTCCAGACTAGGAGGACTCAGCCTCAATAATATCAATTCATAATAATCATGGCACACTGCCTCGCAGTGGAAAACAAAATGCCCCACTCCAGTCCCTCTCACTGTTCTCGATTTGCAATCTAGGGGGCGACAGTACTATTTCTAGTTTGCAAAGCAGAACTTGCCACGGCATTGGAAAAATATCTTTTCAAAAATATCTTTTCAAAAATAATGCCTCACAACCTTCCCAAAATAGTGTTTCACAAATCTTCTCCAAAAATAGGGTTTCCTAAATTCTTTTCAAAAATACTGTTTCACAAATCCACAAATAATGTTTCCAAACTCTTTCCAAAAATCTTTTCAAAAATTTCTTTTCCAAAAATCTTTTAAAAATCTCTTTTTCAAAAATTACATTTTTGCTGAGCGCTAATGGAGGAGCAAGCTCAACTCAACACTAGTCTCAGACTAAAACCAAAAACAAAGAGTCCATCTCCGATTAAATTCCATCTTGTTTCCACAATTTCATCTCCTTTCACCCATGGCTCAACCTCAGAAAGCATCCGTATCAACAATGTTGCCCAAGCTCTGGCTCAAATCATCGCTTTCATCACTTATTCTTTTCCGATAACATCTTACATCTTTCCTCACTCATCTCTTATCTCTTATATCTTTAATTATTATTATTATTCATAGCGTTGCCACATTCCACGTTCGACTAATCATAAGCAATAGATAAATAGGCAAATAAATAACGTACTAACATTCAAACACAAATAAATTAATTACTTACTCATACTGACTCAAGACACTAAGTTTCGACTTTTGAGATGGTCGAAACACTTAATATGTTACCTAAAAACCACGGTGTTTGGGGGAAACTTCTCTCTCACATCGATTGACGACAACACTCACGATACGCTCCTTGGTTCCCGACGCGATGCTCGTAACTGCTTCCCGATTGTTACTGGAACTCAAATAATTCTCTTTTATTAAAAATTGTTCTTATAAAATCATTTCGAAAACAAAACATCATTGCCAAAACTCCTTAGTTGAAATTCACTTTGACTTCAATTCATAATCAAGTCAAAACATTTGTTTGGAAACATCAATAATTCCTTGGCTCTTTAAAAGGCCACATTTATCTTAAGATTTTCTTATAAAAATCGTTTGTGAATTTAAAACCATGAAACAATACTTTTCGATTAATCAAATCCTTTAACTCACTTTACTTCCCTTAAAACCGAATTGAATTAAAAGAGAACAACACAATAATTAAGTCAAGAACTTCTTAGAATTTTAAACATTTAAATCATTCAAACACACACAAACAAATGTAAAATCACAAACCATTCATCATTCATGCATATAAGACAAAAATCAAACACATTCACCTAATTTCTATGCATGGCCGAATCTCCTCCTACATGAGACAAGGTTCATGTTCAAGTCTAATGATCATTAACACATGCACATATGACAAGTACTCTATCCTATATTTAAACATCACAATTTAATAATAATTAAAGAAAAAAGGACACATTAACTTAGAATACTACTAATCATCATATAAATCAACATATGAGGAAGAAATCAATTTATTTCTTTTATTTTCATACTTAAGGCCGAATAGAATACAAGAAAATTACCTAATACAATCACTCATCAAATCAATTCCATTGTCTCAAACAATCACTCATAAGAAAATAAAAATAACCTAAATAAGATTTGTTCCTAAACCGAATGGGATCATGAAAAATTTACTTTAAAATTTAAAAATCAAAGATTTAAGTCCCATAGGTTCAGAAATCCCTAATCCTAGCAATAAAACACACATGCAAAATAAATAAATTAACTTGAACCTTTACAAACATAAAACCGTGAGCTTTCTTCAAGATTTAATTCCTCAACACAATAAAAATCAAGGGACATGTCCAAGTCTTTAACTTCTAAGAAAGCTCATGCATGCACTTAAAATTCTTTGATCATATAAATCTCATCATGCATGCACTTACAATCTCTAGATGAGACAAATTTCAACATGCATGTAACTAAGATGATGATCTAGCATAGTTTCCTACCCTTCCTAGTCTTGGCCGAATGACTACATGCATAAAGGCAAGATCTCACAAATTTATTTTCACATGCAAAGATCAAACTCAAAGTCAAATCATGCAAAAATTCTTTTAAAACAACATTTTCTTTTATAAGGCTCCAACCGAATCATCATCACACACAACCCAAATCTTGATTCCAATTCTTTTTTTAAAAAAAATATTTTCAAGGCTTGTTATGTTTATTTTCTTTTGGAAACCGTAACATGCATCAAATAAAATCAAGACTAAAAATAAACATGCAAACTCAAACTTCATGTTTTTCAAAGATTGATCATAGATCATGACATGCAAGACAAGATCAAAGCAAAAACATGAAATTAGACACAAAACCTAGGCAAAACAGTGAAGAATAAGTGAAGAATTAAAGCATCCAAGTACAAATATTCAAGATCAAGCCATATAATTAACATGCAAGGCAACAAAACTTCAAGATCATGAAGAAAATAAAGGCATGCATCACAAAAGAATTAATCTTAAACAAAAGTCCATATAAAGTCCTTTACAAACCAAAATTATTACACTAACTCTCTTGAATAACTACCTTAGATCAAGCACGACTCAAACTAAATCTTCGAACTTCAAGTCTCTTCTCCTCCTCCTAGGGTTGGCTTCGGCCTCCTCCTCTCTAGGTTGATGGGTAGCTTTTCTTCTTAATCTTGAAGAAGAACAAGGTTGGGAAAGAAATTAAGGATGTTTGGGTTAAGAACCTTAGGTTTTGCACTCTTGTTTTCTCCCTTCTCCCTTACGGCCTCTCTCTCTTTTCTCTCTAAAGTCTCAAGAGTTGATGTACTCATGGACTAAGTGTTTGGAAATGGAGTGTTTGAAGATGAAGAATGGCTAACCAACACACACATACACGGTTTTAAGAAGAAAAACAAGGGCTTGGAATTCCCTATTTGGTCCTCGGTTTAGGGTGTGGTTCAAGGGCAATGTGGTCTACTCCAAAGTTTGCATGGGAGAGGTCATGTCATCAAGGAGACAAGGTTAAGAAAAGTCCTCCTAGCATCATCACACTCACCACCCTATTTATTCCTATTTCCTATTTAAATTTCTAATTTCTTAATGAATAGGAAAATGCATCCTATTTGGTTCCTCTTCTATTACATGGCCGAACAATATATATACATACACACACATACAATTTCATTTCACATGAACACATAGAAATAATGCATGCACTTAACTCATATTTAAGCATGTATACAACACCTTAGGACATTACACGGCACACACATACATACATCATCCATATTATGCATTCACTCATTTAAATTTACTAATTAAATTACATATACAATTTATTACACAAAAACATACATTCACATTCACATAATTCATGCATAATTCTTTACACAAAACACATATTCACAAATTAAAAATGCAACTTTAAAGAAAATCAATCCACCATACCCATTTAATTATAAAATGAGCTCTTCTTAAATTTAAAATAAAACCATACTCATAAATCAAGGATCTTCAAAAGAAATAATTCATTTAGAACCTCAAATCATTTTGATCAAAAGCAAATTCGTTTCATTAAGAAATAACAAAATCATAGCTTAGCTTTCATGAAATCAAACTTCAAAGAAAATCATTTGCTAAAATACTTTAACTGAAAAATATTTCTTAAATTCTGAAAAATTCATTTTAAATAAAACCTGATTGATTTATTTGAGTCCAGAAAATGCGGGATGTTACACCATTCATTTCTCTCATCTCCACCCACTTCCCAAACACATTGTCGAGAGCAAACATCAAAGCTCTCAACACATAGAAAATAGAGAGGAAGGCCGTGAGTTAAGAAGAGGAGGAAAAGAGGAGATCAAGCCCTCAACCTAGGAATTTCTTGGAGATCAAGTGCTTAGAAGATTTTCCCCCTTGGTATAACCGAAGATCCTAGAAGAGTAGAACTAGTTTTATTTTGTAACCTTGTAATTCTCCTTTCTTCTCGTGCATGTTTATTTTATGATTTGATCTAAGGTGCATGTGTTGTTTTACCTTGATCTTGATTTTAAAGAACTAAATGAATTTGTAATAAACTAAATAATGGACTTTATGATTCGGTTGGTATTTTTCATGATAGATCTTAATGATTTTATGTTAAATTTCTTTGATCTAAAGCTTTGTTTATGATCTTCGTGAGTTGGAAATGGATCCTCTTGCATGTTAAGTTTTGGTGCCTAAAACCGTGGACTATGGAGTGTTTATGAATTCATGTAAGGAATCAATGAAAGATCTAAACTTACTTAATAATAAAATTGGAATCTTTGGTGTTGCATGTTGATTTGATGATGATCTTGATGGCTTAGGTACATGCATGTCTTGTTTATGCCTTGATCTTAAACTCTTAAGAATAAATGAACTTATGAAACACTAATACCTAAACTAAGTAATTCGGCCATACCCTAAAGATTAAGTCTTGGAGCTTTTTAAATTGATCAAAATCATTGCATGTTAACCTTTTCTTCATGCATGTCACGGTTTTAACCTTTTCTAGCTTAAAGTGATTTTTATCTTTGATTTGTGCTACTCTACTTGATTTCATGACTTGATCTACAAGATCTAGGTACATGCATGTGGTTTTTGAGTGAAAAGATTTTATTTTTCTTAATGAACCTCACGGTTTTTCAAAGAACCAAAGGAAATAAGCTTTTGAAAATTGATTTCTAACTTGATCTATGTTTAATGTTCATGCATGTTAAAGATTTGAATTTTTCTCTTGATCTTGGGGATAATGATGTCACGGTTTTATGTGAGAAAAAGGAAATAACATTTTTAAATTATTGTGTAAGAAAGTGCATGATAAGACCCATGAACTTTAATTTGTGCATGTTGAAAAATGAACCAAGAACCTTGTTTTGTCAAAGGAGGGTATTCGGCCTATGCATGAGGGATAGACTAGGGTTCTTTTTTTTTCATGAAGTGACATGAACATAATGAGTGTGTTTTCTAAACTAAGGCTAAATTAAATTGTTTGGAAAAGTGTTGTGATTATTATTTTCTACTTGGTTTGGCGAAAGGATAAAAAGAATGAGTTAATTTTATCTTGTATGTTGCTTTGAAAAATAAGGTCTGGATGTAATACTTGATTTAACAAGTTGAATTAAGTTAAGAAAAATAAACAAAAGTTTGTGAACTTCTCTAGGAAAGCTCACGGTTTTGGAATTTAAAATGGAATGAATAACTTCATGATTTCATGTTTTTATTCTTGAATAAATCTTTGTGTGGACTTGTGTTTATATTCGGCCATGTAGTGTGAATAAATCTAGGAAATTTAGTTGCATTAAAATTAATCCATATAGTGATTTTTGAAGCGAATTGAATTGTTGTGCTTGGTTTATAGCCTTCTGAATATGTGAATGTCTAAGTGTTGTGTTTGATTATAATTAAGTTAAATGATTGGTTAATTACTTGTATAACTTAACCCATTTAAATGTTGTTGTGGTTGTGTGCTAGTTTGTGTTTGGAAAATATTTGAATATGTGATTGGTTTTGAAATAAGTTGGTTTTAAGAAAATTCCATTTGATTTATTTGAGATTTTAAATTGTGTTTGTGGCTGTCCAAAGTTGTTTTTTGATAAAAATTTGAGTTCTAAAAGTGTTTATTTGGAATAAAGGAGTTGTTTAAAGCGAAAAATGTTTTTACGATGTTTTCGGAGTTTTATCAAAACAATTTTTGTGAAATAATTCTTTGCTGTCCAAAACTAATTATAATTGTCTCTTCACTTTAAAAATGTATTCAAATGATTTAAAGTAAAGTTTTCAAGTAATAATTAATTTAAGAAAAAACCGGATCAAATACGATGCATTTTTCGATGTTTTCAAACATGTTTAAGGTGCTGTCCAAAACGGACCAGCACCCAAACTAAATAGTTTAAATAACTTTTCATAATGTTTTCAAATGATTTTTGAAAGTACTTAAGGTGTTAAAAACATCCGAGTTGTTTGAAAGAAAACGGTTATGTTTTAAAGTCTTCCGACGAGGAATGAGAGGTGTCTAAGTTTTGAAAAAGAATTTCCTAATACAAGTTAATAACATAAGCGTATTTTATTTAGTACGAGGAATTTGAAAGACGAGGGATTGGGGCAGCTGACAGCGACAAGGATCCGCGGAGACGGTACGCATTAAAACGCTGGACCTCAGGTGAGAGAGAAGCTTTCCTAAGACACCGTGGTAGTTAGGTGATTTGGTAGGACGTTCCGTATCATCTCAAAGATCGGAACTAAGTGGTTAGAGACAGTAGTATAAGTGGCAATTGTTTGATTAAGACCACATTGTTGTGTGATGTTTTTGTGAATGATAGCATGCTTTTATATATTTATTGCTGTCAATGGAAATGAGTAATATGCTGATGGACGTCTGTTACGTCCTGAAAGTAGAAGCGAAATAAATAAGATTGTGAAGTAAAGGCATAATGAAAGAGAAATAATGATTGGAAATAAATTATGTGATGGAAAAGAGAAAGAGTTGAGATTGGGGAAAGAATGAAATGATAATGCTGAGAACGAGCCAGAGCTGGGAGAGTGATGTTGATATGAGATGTGAATTGAGCGGAGCTGGGCTCCTTGGTTTTCGGTTTTAGTCTGGGACTAGTGTTGAGTTGAGCTTGCTCCTCCATTAGCGCTCAGCAAAGTTGTAACTTTTGAAAAGGTTTTTGAAAAACGGTTTTTGAAAAGGTTTTTGAAAAGAGATCTTCAAAAAGATTTTGAAAAGAGATTTTTGAAAAGGTTTTCGTATAGCAGTTTTTGAAATGGAACTTTTTGAAAAGATTTGTGAAAATCAATTTTTGTGAAAGAACTATGTAAAGAAAATTCTGAGAAAAGTTTGTGAAAGGAAATTTTTGGAAAGAGGTTTGAAAAGAGGGATTTTTGGAAAAGGCTTATCAAGAGAGATTTTCTTTTAAAAGTCTCATGAAACGTTATGTCTTTGAGAAAAGCTTTGCGAAACAATCCTTCTGAAAGAGTTTTGTGAAAAGATGTATTTTGAAGGAAGTGTTTGGAAAACAATCTTTTTGATAAAGTATTTGAAAGGATAATTAAAGAGAGTCTTTTGAAATAACATTTTTGAGAAAAAGTTGGTGAAAACTATGTTTCTGTGAAAGTTATGAAATGGTGTTTTGAGATAGTTTTGAAAAGATGGTTTTGAGAAAGGATTTCGAAATGAGATGAGTATGAGAAATGGGGAATGCTGAGGAAGTTTGAGAAATGAGATTCTAGTTGTTGATGTGGTCCCAGCTCTGTGCTATGTGAGAAATGATGAGAGAAAGTTTGTGCAAAGTTAGTGGTCGGGACTCGTTGAAGGGTTGCACGAAGGACGGGCCGACCTTAGGATAATTAAATAGATAAAAGACTTAAAAGACATATGCGATGAGGTATAAGAGTGCGAAGTAGTGGAGAGGAAGGAACCATAAGTATCTGCGGATACTTAGGAGGAGATTGCATTAGGGGAGGACGATGACGGTGAAACGTCAAGAAGTCTAGAGTATGTTTCTAGGCAGAACGAACTCCACATGTGGCGCACTAACGTGGTGGGGACTGGGTCTAATGCTGTGGTAAGTTCTGCGGGCCCACTAGAAACATATTGTCGCCCCCTAGATTGCAAATCAAGAACAGTGAGAGGGACTGGAGTTGGGCATTTTGTTTGCCACTGTAGTGAGACAGTGTGCCATGTATATGAATTGATATGATTATGATTTGAGGCTGAGTCCTCCTGGTTTGGGACCATTTGTTGTGTGACAGCTGTCGTGCCCGCACGGTAAAGGTCCTGTACTCCTGTTTGCTTCCGACTAGGTTGGGCGGATGACCGAGGAGATGTAGACGTGAGTGATATCCGAGGATGAAATGGATTCCCGACAACATTTTCTGATTCCTAAGTAAAGGAACGGTATGAATTGATGAGATTGGGGAAGAAGAAGTTTTGTGTATAAAAGGAAAAAGGATTGTGAAAGAAAGAATAATCGAGAGGAATGAAATTAAATTTGGAAAGAAACTGAAGAATAATAACAAAGTTAATAAGACTGAAAATGATGATATTATGTTTATTTGTTGTGTGTTTGTATGTTGCATGTTCTATGGTAATTTTGTATGGTCCTTCTATCTTGCCTATCGTAATTCCACACCGTCGACGATACGTCTTTCGGATCGCTTACTCTCTCCTGTTCGTTGGCATATCGGGGTTGCTGATATCTCAACGGGCAGACGGAGTATCGTATGGAGGTCATCACTAAAGAGGAGTTGAAGATGGAGCTGAGTGACAACCGCAAAGTAGCAATAAAGATAATTGCATTTTTGGGAGCGAAGAAAGGGCGTAAGAAGAAAGGAGAGTTCCATCCGGACGTCTTCATCAGAAGGAAGCGAAAGTAGAGTGTTTAGGTTAAGTTTGTGAATTGTGTTTTTGAGTCAAGGATTACCAAGCAATGTGCCAATTATGTAACTAAGCCATGTTTTAATTCTGTATTGTGGAATACTCTACTTTGGGATGAACAAACAATGTAGTCTTTTGGGAAATATCATGATGATTTGGAAACAAGTCTTTTTATGAAAATGAAAGTTTTCTAAAAAAAAATGTTTTAGTAACAACTCGGTTTTCAGCAAAAGGATGTTGAAGTACCCCAATGACTTTTCAATGTTACGTTGACAAAAAAAAAAATTGGCCTAATTTTTGCAACCTAAATGAATAAAAGTTAGTTATTTTGAGTTACGAAAATCGGGCTGTTACAGAATGGTATCAGAGCTTATGGTAATCCTTAGTGGCCTTAAGCATGGGCTTACATGCTTTGTTTGTGACTCTGTGTGTTTACTAGTATAAGACTAGGAGCATAAGTTTAGGTTCTCATATTTTTCGGATGTGAGACTTTGATTGTAGTTTAAGGAACCTGTCCATCTTGTAGTTTGAAGAAACGTAGACTAAAAGTAGACAGCGAATAGATTCTAAGACTGAGACCCCTACCCTTTGATGTTCCATTAGTATTCGTAAGACTTAAGCTTGTTAACCTTAGCATACCTTTATACAAGGATAGCTATTACCCTTAAGAATGTAGCTGATTATCTCTAAATCCTCATGTTTGTTGAATTGGTTCAACAAAACAGTTAGTATTGTTAGAATTTAAACCTTTTCTTCATGAGCCTTACTGTTCCCCTGTAGCCTTAACGATTCTATTCAAGACCCCTTAGTCCCGATTGTGGAGTTAGAAGTGCCATAGTTACCCAGATAGTTTAGGCTTGAACGATTAAGGGAGGAGAAATAGTTTAAGTTAAGTAAGGATATAAGATCACAGAGGATTTAGTTGTAAGATTGATCGAAGTTGGGGAGTCACAAGGAAGGAAGGAAGTATATGCTATCGGTCAATAAAGGAGATTAGGAGGATCATTTGATAATTAGGAATGCCTTCCACCATAATTCGAAGTCTATACAGTGGAAGTGGCAGATCCGATCAATGTTTAGGATGAACCTAAGGAGAAGAGTGAGGTTGTTTGATGAAGTAAGTAAGCCCAAGATGTAATAGAATCACCTTAAATTAGAGATAGACGAAAACCTTAGGGTTAGAAGGAGAACTGAAGGAAGGAGTAATTGTTGTGAGTTAGAGAGAACCTAAGTTGTAGAGAATAGGGGATATCTAAGGATTATAGGTAAAACCCCATACCTTTGGAGATGTGTGGAATTTTGTTTGTTTGTGTGATTTTCCCCTAAGTCTGTACCTATGGTTGGACTTTCTGTGACAACGAGCAGCTAAGGGAGCGACATCTTCTTCGGTTAGTCCGTTGGACTTAACCCGATTCGACGCGCAATAGACGGTATGAGTGGAACTTCCTCATCTGAAGGCAACAAATGAGGAGTACAACCAGGCGAATTAGACCCGCAAAAGGGAATACGACCACGAAGCGAGAGGAAAACGTTCTGATGGGAACCAAAGGACCGTGAGAATTTTGGTGCCCTGCTACCCAATCCACAACATATTTCTCGGGGACGAGAAATCTTTAAGTTGGGGAGAATGTAACACCCCGCAAATTCCTCGTATTAAATTAAAATACTAAAGAGATTTATTTTTGAGAAAAGTGATTTTGAAAGAACATTATCTTAAATAAATTTCGTAATTCACGTTTTCAATAAGTGACTTTAGAGAAATGATTTCCTGAAATAATGTCAAAAGTTTAGAAATCAAGTTTTTGGAAAAATCTATGTGTTTGGCATTTTTATAAAAAGCATTTGTGATTTTTATACATGAGTCATGTTATGATGAAAAGAATTATTTTCTAGGTATATGTGTGTATGTGTACACGGTTTTGGTATGTATGAATATGCTTAGGAATAAATAAAAATTTAATTAGTGGAAAAATAGAAATATAATGCATGTATGAACATATAGGTGCAACGTGTATGAGTATGTATATGTATATGTATATATGTGTGTGTGTCATGCATGTATGTGTGCTCATGTGTGTGATACGTGTGTGTGTATGAATGTGCATGCCATGATTTCATGTATTTTAGGAATAAGAGGCTTAGAGACTAAGTTAGAGCCATGAGGAACTAAGCTAGTAACAAAGTCCTAACTATTAACCAAAGGGTAACTAAACTTAGGAAACCTAGTTCCTTGATTTCCTCCACCATGTCCCGTTAATTTTGATAACCTCCACCCATGCAACTCTTTGACTTGCCAAAACTACCCCTCCCACTTGCACCATAGCCGAATTGATTAAGGGCAAAAGAGGAAAAGTCCCATGCCTTTGCCCTTGTCTATAGATAGCCGAATGGGTGAAGTGTGAGCCACTTCATTTCTTCATTTCCACTTTCCATTCATTTCTCTCATCGCCACCCACTTCCCAAACACATTGTCGAGAGCAAACATCAAAGCTCTCAACACATAGAAAATAGAGAGGAAGGTCGTGAGTTAAGAAGAGGAGGAAAGGAGGAGATCAAGCCCTCAACCTAGGAATTTCTTGGAGATCAAGTGCTTAGAAGATTTTCCCCCTTGGTATAATCGAAGATCCTAGAAGAGTAGAACTAGTTTTATTTTGCAACCTTGTAATTCTCCTTTCTTCTCTTGCATGTTTATTTTATGATTTGATCTAAGGTGCATGTGTTGTTTTACCTTGATCTTGATTTTAAAGAACTAAATGAATTTGTAATAAACTAAATAATGGACTTTATGATTCGGTTGGTATTTTTCATGATAGATCTTAATGCTTTTATGTTAAATTTCTTTGATCTAAAGCTTTGTTTATGATCTTCGTGAGTTGGAAATGGATCCTCTTGCATGTTAAGTTTTGGTGCCTAAAACCGTGGACTATGGAGTGTTTATGAGTTCATGTAAGGAATCAATGAAAGATCTAAACTTACTTAATAATAAAATTGGAATCTTTGGTGTTGCATGTTGATTTGATGATGATCTTGATGGCTTAGGTACATGCATGTCTTGTTTATGCCTTGATCTTAAATTCTTAAGAATAAATGAACTTATGAAACACTAAGACCTAAACTAAGTAATTCGGCCATACCCTAAAGATTAAGTCTTGGAGCTTTTTAAATTGATCAAAATCCTTGCATGTTAACCTTTTCTTGCTTAAAGTGATTTTTATCTTTGATTTGTGCTACTCTACTTGATTTCATGACTTGATCTACAAGATCTAGGTACATGCATGTGGTTTTTGAGTGAAAAGATTTTATTTTTCTTAATGAACCTCACGGTTTTTCAAAGAACCAAAGGAAATAAGCTTTTGAAAATTGATTTCTAACTTGATCTATGTTTAATGTTCATGCATGTTAAAGATTTGTAATTTTCTCTTGATTTTGGGGATAATGATGTCACAGTTTTATGTGAGAAAAAGGAAATAACATTTTGTAATTATTGTGTAAGAAAGTGCATGATAAGACCCATGAACTTTAATTTGTGCATGTTGAAAAATGAACCAAGAACCTTGTTTTGTCAAAGGAGGGTATTCGGCCTATGCATGAGGGATAGACTAGGGTTCTTTTTTTCATGAAGTGACATGAACATAATGAGTGTGTTTTCTAAACTAAGGCTAAATTAAATTGTTTGGAAAAGTGTTGTGATTATTATTTTTTACTTGGTTTGGCGAAAGGATAAAAAGAATGAGTTAATTTTATCTTGTATGTTGCTTTGAAAAATAAGGTCTTGATGTAATACTTGATTTAACAAGTTGAATTAAGTTAAGAAAAATAAACAAAAGTTTGTGAACTTCTCTAGGAAAGCTCACGGTTTTGGAATTTAAAATGGAATGAATAACTTCATGATGAAGGTAGCTCAAGAGGACCAATTAACCAAGAGGAGGAAATAATGGAAGTCGTGGCAAGTGTGTGTGGAGCATCTTGGAAAGAGAAGAAGATTGTCTTAATTTGTTTAACTTAGTTTTCTTTAAACTGAACTATTTGCTTAAGTTTCTTTAAGATGTGTTTAAACTTAAGTTTTCATGGGGTTTGTTATAATGGCAACTTTCATTTGCCAAGTAGACTAAATTTATTTTGTAATGTTAAGTTTGATTTTTAAGTTTCTAAGTTGTAAATAAGAAAAGGTGACAAGGAAGCAAATCCTCTTTGAAGATTTGGTCCAGCAAGAAGTACAAGCTTGAAGAAGAAATCAACCCAAGGAAGAAGCCAATAAGGAGCTACGGCTAGCATCAAAGGAAGATGATTGAATTCCAGCAATAAAAGACCATCAATGCAAAGGTTACAATTTTGAGTAACTCTAAGGATATGAGAAGCAAATTCAAAATTCAAGAGGAGGAATGCCTCATTAATCCTACGGCCAATAAATTCTTGGAGAGTTAATTGAGCAATCATGAACCAATAGAGAGTAATTATCAAAGAGCTACGGTTACAAAAGGAATTCACAAGGCAGCCACAATTAAATAAGCCATGGCCATTTATGAGTGGGAGTTACAAAGAAATCAAAAACACAAGTAGATGCTACGGCTGCTATGCAAAGAAGGAAAGGAATCAACACAAATAATTTAAGAATCAATCAATGATAGAAGTAAATGTTAGGAGTTTAGAATAGTAAAGGCCTCAAGCATGCACGGCCACTCCTTATAGACCTAGGACTCTTCTTCTATAAAATGTAACTTTGGTTGAATGAATAAAAACTTAGAATTTGGTTTTTGTGTCAAACACTTTTCTCCCTAAATCCTTGAACGTGTGAAGCTGTGCAAGGTGGAAGCTCTTCTTCTCTTTGGTGATCAAATTGTGGAAGACTTCCTAGGCTTATCAACCTCATCTCCCTCTCTTGGTTGTGGCGCCATATCCCTTCTTGGTAACCATTTCAATTCCTTAAATCAAATTTAGAATTTCTTGCTATGTGTTATATTAGTAAAGGAAATTCGAATTAAAACAAGGAAAAATACATGCTTATCAAATCCTCTTTAATTCAAACCAACACAAACCTCATTGTCCAGCAAAGAACCCATTTTCTACAATCCACAAAGTGCTTCTCATTGAAATCCTTATTTGAAAAAGAAAAGGGTTCCAATTGAGTGATCCTTTGAGTGAAAACATAAGGATTGCAAAATACCTTGGAAAAATTACAAACCGTTTTCCCAAGCTTTCCTAAAGCCAATTTGAATTCAAGAGTTCCTAGGCTTGGGTGTATCAATTGGTAATCAGAGCAAGGGTTTGTTGCAACTACTTTATTTAAAAAAAAAATATTGATTTGTTGCAACAAAATTTGGTCGCTGCCAATTTCTGTTAATAGTTGTTGCATCGCTGGTAAAATCGCTGTTGTAGATTTCTGGATTATCAGTGACGCTTTTGAATTTGGTCGCTGCAATAACCGTTGTTTTGTGACACTGAATTTTGTTACTATTGATGCATTTTCTTTTTGCATTAAATCTTGTTCGCCGCTGTTTAATCTGGAGTCTTACAGTGACAAGTTCTTTTCGTTGCTGTTAGGAACCTTTTTGAAAAAAAAAATTGCACAGTTGCAGCAGTTTTGTCTTTGTCGCCGTTTAAAACCCACTTGAAAATTTCTGCCTCTGTTTACAGCAGAAATTTCCATCACTATTTTTTTGGCGTCCTTATTTCTGCTGGAAAAATCCGTCGCTGACAGTAATCTTTGGGGCAGTTTTAAAGGCACAATTTTTTTTTCTGTCACTAAATTTGGTGCTGCAGCAGCAGTGACAAATTTCTGTGAAACTGTTTGCTACAAAATTATCCGTCCCTATTTTTCCTTAGTGTTTTTTTTTAAAAAAAAAATAAGAAAGATTTTCAAATCTTCATTTTTGGGACCCATTGATCAAATTTATTTATAGGCAATGGCTGAAGAAGGAAATAGCATGAATGGGCAACAAAGATTACTCCTTGAAGCCCTCACCTCAAAATTACAAGGCATGTGGAAGGAGACCACAGAGGGACTTTTTGAAAGAATGGAGGAACTTGAAGCCCAGATCAATAAGGAACATGAAACAAGAAGGAGAAGGGAACCTAGTAGGGAGGTAAGATTTGATGCTTCTAGGCTAGGAGTTCCAAATTTCAAAGGTAGAAGTGACACTGAGGCCTTTTTAGAATGGGAACTTAAGCTGGAACAAATTTTTGCCACTTACGAAGTGCCTGAAAATCAAAGAGTTAAAGTAGCCACCCTTCATTTTGTGGACTATGCTCTCACCTGGTGGGATCAAGTAGTCAAGGAAAGAAGGAGATATCATGAGGAACCTATAACCACATGGGAAGAACTCAAGAAACTGATGAGGAAAAGATATGTGCCCCCACATTACACCAGAGAAATGCTACTGAACCTACATAAGCTGCACCAAGGTAGTAAAAGTGTTGATGAGTATCTCAAGGAGTTAGAAAATTCCCTGATCAAAGCCAATGTTGAGGAAGAAAGGGAGATGACCATGACTAGATTCCTCGAAGGCCTTAATCCAGAAATTAAAAAAATTGTAGAACTACAATCATATGTTGAACTAGCAGACTTAGTCCATCAAGCCACAAAAGTGGAGAGACAGATTAAGAATAGGAAGCGAGAGTCCACTGTTCTAGGAAATCCCAAACCCACTGTGAGCCAAAAGAAATTTCTCCTAAAGAAGCCAACAAAGGAATTAGCACCCCATCACCTTCAAAGACTAGAGACATTAAGTGTTTCAAGTGTCAAGGGAGAGGCCACATGGCCTATGAGTTTCCCACTAAAAAAACTATGCTTATGAGAGAAGATGGGGAGTTGTATAGTGAAGAAGAAACTGAAGAAGAGGAGGTTCCACAAGGAGAACTGTATTCTTTCATGATGAAAAGGGTACTTGGTGGGGAAATGCTAAAGGAAGAAGATGGACAAAGAGAAAATTTGTTTCATTCAAAGTGTCTGATCAAGGGAGCCATGTGTTCCCTCATCATTGATGGAGGAAGCTGTTGCAATGTAGCTAGTGAGTCCTTGGTGAAACATCTAGGTTTAGAAATTTTGCCACATCCTAGGCCTTACAAGCTTCAGTGGTTGAACAATGAGGGAAAAATTGAGGTCAAGTCAGAAGTTCTGGTGGAATTTGAAATAGGGAGATACAAGGATCAAGTGTTGTGTGACATAGTACCTATGGAGGCCTGTCAACTCTTGCTAGGAAGGCCTTGGCAATTTGAAAGAAAAACACTTCATGATGGGAGAACCAATAAATACACATTTACCCTTGGAGGGGTGACGAGAACCCTAATTCCTATGACACCAAGCCAAATTCCAAGAGAGCAAGAAATATTGAGAGAGAAAAAGGAAACACAAAGAAAAGAAAAAGAAACTGAAAACAACAAAAATTTATTAGCAGCAAAATATGAGTATTCCATGCCCGAAAGTCCTGAATCATCTGATAGTTTAATTATTATTTGTAATGATGAAGAATTACTGCAGGTACAGATGGATATTAGTGTCAGTCAAGCGTTCCAAGAAAGCAACAATGACATTGGGGAGCAGCCCAAAATGCATGGAGCTTACAAAGTAATGACAATGAGCTTTGAGAGTGCTGAGTTGTGGGAAAGGTTTCTCTATTATGATAAGATAGAGGAAAAGGTCAGGTGCAACATTGGAATTTACTCAAAGAAAGAATTGTCAAGAGAGGATCCATATTACAAGAGGATGCCAAATGGAGATTATCTATGCATACTGCTTTACTTGGAAGGAGAAGGAGTTAAGTTTTGGCCCCATCCAGTGAAACTGACCAAGTATAGTCTGTGTTTTGAAGAAAATATCAAGCACTTCATGTTGATCAACAAAACCAATCCTTTCACTGAAGCAACTTGTGCTAGTATCATGGAGATTGTAAGGGTCCAAGGGCACACTTCTGAGCTTTTTACCTTTGATCCTTCAATGTAGACTTTTTGGGGGAGCTTTTTTCTGAAGAAAGAAGTAGGATAGAAGATCCTTTGAACAAAGGGTGGAGCTTGATAAAGGAGCATGACCTTGGGCTTGGAAGGAATACCAATAGGGTCATTTGTAGGGTCTATGTTAAATGCTATCAAAAGAGAGAACTTACAAAAATTTCAGTTGCTATATCTGTCTAATAATTTTTGTGATGCCAATGAACTACAGGATTTGAGGTCAAATCCTCCCCAAGAGGGAGGGAATGATGAAGGTAGCTCAAGAAGACCAATTAACCAAGAGGAGGAAATAATGGAAGTCATGGCAAGTGTGGTGGAGCATCTTGGAAAGAGAAGAAGATTGTCTTAATTTTTTTAACTTAGTTTTCTTTAAACTGAACTATTTGCTTAAGTTTCTTTAAGATGTGTTTAAACTTAAGTTTTCATGGGGTTTGTAATAATGGCAACTTTCATTTGCCAAGTAGACTAAATTTATTTTGTAATGTTAAGTTTGATTTTTAAGTTTCTAAGTTGTAAATAAGCAAAGGTGACAAGGAAGCAAATCCTCTTTGAAGATTTGGTCCAGCAAGAAGTACAAGCTTGAAGAAGAAATCAATCCAAGGAAGAAGCCAATAAGGAGCTACGGCTAGCATCAAAGGAAGATGATTGAATTCCAGCAATAAAAGACCATCAATGCAAAGGTTACAACTTTGAGTAACTCTAAGGATATGAGAAGCAAATTCAAAATTCAAGAGGAGGAATGACTCATTAATCCTACGGCCAGTAAATGCTTGGAGAGTTAATTGAGCAATCATGAACCAATAGAGAGTAATAATTTGATCTTATGAGGGCTGCATAATCAAAGAGCTACGGTTACAAAAGGAATTCACAAGGCAGCCACAATTAAATAAGCCATGGCCATTTATGAGGGGGAGTTACAAAGAAATCAAAAACACAAGTAGATGCTACGGCTGCTATGCAAAGAAGGAAAGGAATCAACACAAATCATTTAAGAATCAATCAATGATCGAAGTAAATGTTAGGAGTTTCGAATAGTAAAGGCCTCAAGAATGCACGGCCACTCCTCATAGACCTAGGACTCTTCTTCTATAAAATGTAACTTTGGTTGAATGAATAAAAACTTAGAATTTGGTTTTTGTGTCAAACACTTTTCTCCCTAAATCCTTGAACGTGTGAAGCTGTGCAAGGTGGAAGCTCTTCTTCTCTTTGGTGATCAAATTGTGGAAGACTTCCTAGGCTTATCAACCTCATCTCCCTCTCTTGGTTGTGGCGCCATATCCCTTCTTGGTAACCATTTCAATTCCTTAAATCAAATTTAGAATTTCTTGCTATGTGTTATATTAGTAAAGGAAATTCGAATTAAAACAAGGAAAAATACATGCTTATCAAATCCTCTTTAATTCAAACCAACACAAACCTCATTGTCCAGCAAAGAACCCATTTTCTACAATCCACAAAATGCTTCTCATTGAAATCCTTATTTGAAAAAGAAAAGGGTTCCAATTGAGTGATCCTTTGAGTGAAAACATAAGGATTGCAAAATACCTTGGAAAAATTACAAACCGTTTTCCCAAGCTTTCCTAAAGCAAATTTGAATTCAAGAGTTCCTAGGCTTGGGTGTATCACTTCATGATTTCATGTTTTTATTCTTGAATAAATCTTTGTGTGGACTTGTGTTCATATTCGGCCATGTAGTGTGAATAAATCTAGGAAATTTAGTTGCATTAAAATAAATCCATATAGTGATTTTTGAAGCGAATTGAATTGTTGTGCTTGGTTTATAGCCTTCTGAATTTGTGAATGTCTAAGTGTTGTGTTTGATTATAATTAAGTTAAATGATTGGTTAATTACTTGTATAACTTAATCCATTTAAATGTTGTTGTGGTTGTGTGCTAGTTTGTGTTTAGAAAATATTTGAATATGTGATTGTTTTGAAATAAGTTGGTTTTAAGAAAATTCCATTTGATTTATTTGAGATTTTAAATTGTGTTTGTGGCTGTCCAAAGTTGTTTTGTGATAAAAATTTGAGTCCTAAAAGTGTTTATTTGGAATAGAGGAGTTGTTTAAAGCGAAAAATGTTTTTACGATGTTTTCGGAGTTTTATCAAAACGATTTTTGTGAAATAATTCTTTGTTGTCCAAAACTAATTATAATTGTCTCTTAACTTTAAAAATGTATTCAAATGATTTAAAGTAAAGTTTTCAAGTAATAATTAATTTAAGAAAAGCCCGGATCAAAAACGATGCATTTTTCGATGTTTTCAAACATGTTTAAGGTGCTTTCCAAAACGGACCAGCACCCAAACTAAATAGTTTAAATAACTTTTCATAATGTTTTCAAATGATTTTTGAAAGTACTTAAGGTGTTAAAAACATCCGAGTTGTTTGAAAGAAAACGGTTATGTTTTAAAGTCTTCCGACGAGGAATGAGAGGTGTCTAAGTTTTGAAAAAGAATTTCCTAATACAAGTTAATAACATAAGCGTATTTTATTTAGTACGAGGAATTTGAAAGACGAGGGATTGGGGCAGCTGGCAGCGACAAGGATCCGCGGAGACGGTACGCATTAAAACGCTGAACCTCAGGTGAGAGAGAAGCTTTCCTAAGACACCGTGGTAGTTAGGTGATTTGGTAGGACGTTCCGTATCATCTCAAAGATCAGAACTAAGTGGTTAGAGTCAGTAGTATAAGTGGCAATTGTTTGATTGTGTGGCCACTTATACGAAGGTGACGAAGACCACATTGTTGTGTGATGTTTGTGTGAATGATAGCATGCTTTTATATATTTATTGCTGTCAATGGAAATGAGTAATATGCTGATGGACGTCTGTTACGTCCTGAAAATAGAAGCGAAATAAATAAGATTGTGAAGTAAAGACATAATGAAAGAGAAATAATGATTGGAAATAAAGTATGTGATGGAAAAGAGAAAGAGTTGAGATTGGGGAAAGAATGAAATGATAATGCTGAGAACGAGCCAGAGCTGGGAGAGTGATGTTGATATGAGATGTGAATTGAGCGGAGCTGGGCTCCTTGGTTTTCGGTTTTAGTCTGGGACTAGTGTTGAGTTGAGCTTGCTCCTCCATTAGCGCTCAGCAAAGTTGTAACTTTTGAAAAGGTTTTTGAAAAACGGTTTTTGAAAAGGTTTTTGAAAAGAGATCTTCGAAAAGATTTTGAAAAGAGATTTTTGAAAAGGTTTTCGTATAGCAGTTTTTGAAAAGATTTTTGAAATGGAACTTTTTGAAAAGATTTGTGAATATCAATTTTTGTGAAAGAACTATGTAAAGAAAATTCTGAGAAAAGTTTGTGAAAGGAAATTTTTGGAAAGAGGTTTGAAAAGAGGGATTTTTGGAAAAGGCTTATCAAGAGAGATTTTCTTTTAAAAGTCTCGTGAAACAGTATGTCTTTGAGAAAAGCTTTGCGAAACAATCCTTATGAAAGAGTTTTGTGAAAAGATGTATTTTGAAGGAAGTGTTTGGAAAACAATCTTTTTGATAAGGTATTTGAAAGGATAATTAAAGAGAGTCTTTTGAAATAACATTTTTGAGAAAAAGTTGGTGAAAACTAAGTTTCTGTGAAAGTTATGAAATGGTGTTTTGAGATAGTTTTGAAAACATGGTTTTGAGAAAGGATTTCGAAATGAGATGAGTATGAGAAATGGGGAATGCTGAGGAAGTTTGAGAAATGAGATTCTAGTTGTTGATGTGGTCCTAGCTCTGTGCTATGTGAGAAATGATGAGAGAAAGTTTGTGCAAAGTTAGTGGTCGGGACTCGTTGAAGGGTTGCACGAAGCACGGGCCGACCTTAGGATAATTAAATAAATAAAAGACTTAAAAGACATACGCGGTGAGGTATAAGAGTGCGAAGTAGTGGAGAGGAAGGAACCATAAGTATCTGCGGATACTTAGGAGGAGATTGCATTAGGGGAGGACGATGAAGGTGAAACGTCAAGAAGTCTAGAGTATGTTTCTAGGCAGAACGAACTCCACATGTGGCGCACTAATGTGGTGGGGACTGGGTCTAATGCTGTGGTAAGTTCTGCGGGCCCACTAGAAACATATTGTCTCCCCCTAGATTGCAAATCAAGAACAGTGAGAGGGACTGGAGTGGGGCATTTTGTTTACCACTGTAGTGAGACAGTGTGCCATGTATATGAATTGATATGATTATGATTTGAGGCTGAGTCCTCCTGGTCTGGGACCATTTGTTGTGTGACAGCTGTCGTGCCCGCACGGTAAAGGTCCTGTACTCCTGTTTGCTTCCGACTAGGTTTGGTGGATGACCGAGGAGATGTAGACGTGAGTGATATCCGAGGATGAAATGGATTCCCGACAACATTTTGTGATTCCTAAGTAAAGGAACGGTGTGAATTGATGAGATTGGGGAAGAAGAAGTTCTGTGTATAAAAGGAAAAAGGATTGTGAAAGAAAGAATAATCGAGAGGAATGAAATTAAATTTGGAAAGAAACTGAAGAATAATAACAAAGTTAATAAGACTGAAAATGATGATATTATGTTTATTTGTTGTGTGTTTGTATGCTGTATGTTGTATGGTAATTTTGTATGGTCCTTCTATCTTGCCTATCGTAATTCCACACCGTCGACGATACGTCGTTCGGATCGCTTACTCTCTCCTGTTCGTTGGCATATCGGGGTTGCTGATATCTCAACGGGCAGACGGAGTATCGTATGGAGGTCATTACTAAAGAGGAGTTGAAGATGGAGCTGAGTGACAACCGCAAAGTAGCAATAAAGATATTGCATTTTCGGGAGCGAAGAAAGGGCGTAAGAAGAAAAGAGAGTTCCATCCGGACGTCTTCATCAGAAGGAAGCGAAAGTAGAGTGTTTAGGTTAAGTTTTTGAATTGTGTTTTTGAGTCAAGGATTACCAAGCAATGTGCCAATTATGTAACTAAGCCAAGTTTTAATTCTGTATTGTGGAATACTCTACTTTGGGATGAACAAACAATGTAGTCTTTTGGGAAATATCATGATGATTTGGAAACAAGTCTTTTTATGAAAATGAAAGTTTTCTGAAAACAAATGTTTTAGTAACAACTCGATTTTCAGCAAAAGGATGTTGAAGTACCCCAATGACTTTTCAATGTTACGTTGACAAAAAAAAATTTGGCCTAATTTTTGCAACCTAAATGAATAAAAGTTAGTTATTTTGAGTTACGAAAATCGGGCTGTTACTTCTTACATTTTTAATAACCAGAAGCCAACAGGGCTAACAGCAACACACATACATAAATCAGTGTTACATGGCACACCAAAAAACATCAGAACTAAAATAAATTAATTACAACCAAGAAAATCTATAATTCCCTCTAACTAATTTACACTCCACGGAGTGGAGTGTGCACCTGCTCGGCCAATAGTCGTGTAAGCTCAAATCTCGGTACCTGGAAAAATGGTAAGGAGGTGAGCATTACACATAAAATAGGAATAGCAGTTTCTAATATGACATAATAACTGACTAAGCCAAACACAATTAAACCAAATAGTTCACATATACACTTGTTCATTCAAGTCATATTCACATGCACACTAAAATACATAATGTCATTTTCTCATAATTGTACATATATCAAACTTCACATATTTTCATGCTTTTCCTCTCATACTTAAGTTTTATTGTATCTTTTCAACTTTTGATCCATTGCAGTCTTGCATAAGTTTTAAATCTCTTTTGGGTATTTTATTCAAATCCATCAAGTCTTTTAAATAATAAATAACTAGTCCTCTTCGCGTTCTAGCCGATTCGCGCACCCGCAGTCGGCCCCGATTCGCGCACCCGCAGTCGGCCCCGATTCGCGCACCCGCAGTCGGTCGCAGGAGGATTAGTTACTATACCCTTCGCATTCTAGCCAATTCGTGCACCCGGAGTCGGCCCCGATTCGCGCACCCGCAGTCAGTCCCAAGGGTTTATGGTGAAATCCTTTGACGCGGACTATCCGATTCGCGCACCCTCAATCGGACCCTATTCCCGCACCCGCAGTCGGCCGCAAGGGATTATCACCAAATATCACGGACTATCCGATTCGCGCACCCGCAGTCGGATTCCACCCATTTTAATATCTCTTTGTCGTGGACTATCCGATTCGCGCACCCGCAGTCGGATTCCACACAATATTAAATCTTATTATTTATTAAAAACTTCTCTCAAACATATAATTTGTACAATTATCTTTTTCTTTTCTCATCAACTATTTATTAATTCTCTTCATATTTTCTGAGTCCCTATCCAATTATCATTATTAACCATCATCCATTCACTTAGCACATGCAAACACATATAACACAGAACATCATCACCAGTAATTCACAACCCAAGTTATTTCCTCTTTACTTAATAATTATCAATTAATTATATTTACATTTTCCAAGCATTTTCAACAACAACAACAACATAAGCACCTATTCACATATATTCACAAATTCACAAGTAGGCACATATTCATCACATCAACATTAACTTAATTCATTCATTTCCATACTTTAGTAATTATTCATATTCACTACCTTATGATTTTATATCCTAAACTAACAACCAATCTTAACCAATCACTATGAACGTACCAGAAACCCAAACCTAAATTAAGGTAACACCCACTCCTTACCTTGCCTATCCAAAGCATGCTCCTTTTCGTACGATAGAGACCGAAAGTATCTGAGTCCTTTACTTACGCGTGGCGGCAGGTTCTAAAGCCCCTTCGTCGTTTAACTATATATATTGAATCAAATAATAATCAATTTAATGTGCCAAAACTGATTCAATTCGAAATCTAAATAATTAACATCTTTCAAAGTAAAGTATTTCGTAAGTTTTCAAATCACGCAATCATTTGATTATGATTTATGCATCAAAATAACATATAATTTCAATTTAAGATTTTTGTCTTCTAAATATCATAGTATAGCTTTTTACGGAAAATACACCAACTTTCAAAACTATCATAATTATCAAAATAGATTGAGACTAAGTAGCTTTAATAATGATTTCACAAAACATCAAATCCTAATTTTACTTGACACTATAAATTCCGAATTGAAAGAGAGTGTTCTTTATTTAAAAGTAAGTCTATGTCACATCTCCGAAATTCAAATGACTACACTCCCCTTCAATTTAGAATTAAAGTTCAAGATTTTAAAACTGAATTTAACGTGTGCCGAATATATCCGGTTCCTAATTAACTAATGTATTGTTTAGCCTAGAGACAAGTCCACCAAGCTAAACGACAACTCACTTACTTAGGAACCCAACACATTTCACTAAAATATTCTTTAAAACTCATCATTCGACATAACAAATAATCCAATATTATCTCAAATCAGAGTAACTAATAAAATCATTATAAATAACAGTATACTTAAAAATCAATACTAAATCACAATATCACTTATTTTTCCAAAACAATATAACACTTTATAACCAAAAACATTAAAATTAGTATTAGTATTAAAATTAAAGCACAACATAGAGAACTTAAAAAAAGTATTAGAGATATACCCTCAAATATGGTTTTTGAAGCGTGAAAGAGAGAAGACCGGCATCGGTGACGATAACGGCAACGGCAGCGTCAACCAGAAGCAGCGAAGGGAGAAAGGGGGATCACGAACACGGACCTCTAGGTCCAAGGAGTAGCAGACGCGAACCGGGAGGAGGAGAAGATGGTGGCGTCGTTGGAGCAACAGCGGCAGCGAGCGATTTGACAGAAAGGAGTTCGCGATTTGCGACTTGGTGGAGGGAGAATGCGCGACGGCGACAGCGATTGTTGGTGGCAACTGAGACGGCGTCGAGTGTCGGTTCGTCCGCAGAGACGACGCGGAGAGAGGGAACGAGTGAGAGAGAGCGCGGCTAGGAGCGAGAGAGAGAGAGAGAGCGCGACTAGGAGCGAGAGAGAGAGAGAGTCGCGAGAGAGAAAGCAGCAACGAAGGGAGAGAGGCTAAAGGCGAAGACGGTGATGGTGTGTGTGTGGTGGCGGCGCCGACAGCCCAGGGATGAGAGGGAGAGAGAGAGTGGCGACGGGGAGAGAGGGAGAACAAGGAGGGAGGTGGCGGCTGAAGCAAAAATGAAGGAAATGAGGGTTTCATCCCTCAAAGTTACCATTATACCCCTCACTTAACCTAACATATACTCTTAAACCAATTTTATTTATTTATTTTTAAGCCCAAATCTAAATAAATACCACTATTATAACTTTAAACAATGATTAGTAATATATATATATGGAAATTATAAGGTTTCTAATTTGGAATACTAAAACAAACTATTTATTTAGTGAATACATCAAAAGCAAAGTGAAGTATGAGGTATAAAGAGTATATATATATATATATGTATATATTTTTTTACACAGGGTAATTACTTTAAATGAATCTACTTTAAAGTATATAAATAAAATAGTCCAATAGAAATAATATAAGGTACTTTATGAAAACAGCCAACACTTTAATAATTATATATAAGAATTAATCATTTAATTGATAAAACTCGAAATTTATAATACAAAAGAAAATCATGATGTTACAGTTGAGAGATTTCTTGATACCATTATGGCCGTCACCTTTGGTTGCCATTCTCTCCCTAGACACCTCAGCACTTTCTTGATCAGTTCTTCATTGGTGAATTTCTTCCCCAAGGTTACGAGCTCGTTGACTATCATTGTGAAGCGCTTTTGGATCTCCTGTACAGATTCTCCATCCTTCATTTGGAATAATTCATATTCTCCCGTAAGAGTGTTGACTCTTGATCTCTTGACATCATTGGTACCTTCATGTGTGACTTCTAAAGTATCCCACATTTGTTGTGCTGTCTCACATGTAGATATCCTGAAAAACTCATCATAACTCAAAGAAGATGTTATTAAACTTTTCGCTTTCAGGTCGTATTGGACTCTACATTCCTCCTTTTTTGTCCACTCAGCCATAGGCTTCTCAACGGTGATACCATTGACTACATGAGTCGGAACATAAGGTCCATTTACGACTGCATCCCAAACATTCAATCCAACTCCTTGAATAAAGATTTTTATTCGGGCTTTCCAATACGCGTACCCTACCCCATCAAACATGGGAGGACGATTAATAGAACTCCCTTCACCACCAAACGGAGAGTTTGAAGCCATAATCTTGAGACGGTTAAGTCTTAACACAAGAGACTAGCTTTGATACCAATTGTTGGATTTGGCCTCAAAATCTCGAGAGGGGGGTGAATCGAGTTTTATTAATTTATTGCAAAAGTCCTTTACAATTTAAAAATATTTTTGTGATGGAGAGATTAGATGTTTGAGAAGGAGAGCGAATATGATTGATAATAAAATAAGAGTAGCGCGGAAACGTAAATAAACAAAAATGCAGAAATTAAAAGAGATAGGGATAGAAAAGCTTGCACCAGGAATATTTATACTGGTTCAGCCTTCCCATCGAAAGGCCTAGTCCAGTCCCCAAGCGACCCGCTTGAGATTTCTATAACCAGCAATTGAGCCGCACCCAATTACAACCAGAGCACCCCGCACACTACTAGGAACCTCCGTTCTCTAGGGGCCTCAATAACACAGCAGGGTTCCTCAGCCTACGAACGTCTCACACGTTCAACAATGGGATTCTCTCCCTAACCACTAAGGTTTCAATACAATATGATGTGAGTGATTACAATAGTATAGTGTGTTCTCAACAACACAGATACAACAATAATATCTCTATAGTAATGAAGTCCTTTTGTGAGAAGTTACAAGGCCAACAAGGTTTTGTTCTTCAAAAATGTATGAACGTGAAAACCAGAAAATATTGGAGAAGAAGAGAAAAGAGCCTGAATTATCAGATCAACAGAATAATCAAAAATGTAGAAGTGTTTTCTTAGAATTAAAATAAAATTTTATTTTGAAGTAAAAGGAATAATGTTTAAATTAAAACCAAATCATAAAATAAAATAAAAGATTTAAAAATTAAAATAGAATAAGTTTTAAAATCAAAATAAAATAAAAAAGATTTGAAACTTAAAACTAAAAAGGAATATTTTCAAAAATAAAATCAATTTCGAATTTTGAAAATAAATCAGAATCAATTAAGTAAAAACAAATCTGGAAATAAATCAAAATGATTCTGACACGTTTTTCAATAAAATTTGAGGTAATTGATTACTTCATAAAGGTAATCGATTATCACCTTAAAAATAGAAACTTTGAAAACCTTTTGAAAAACCATTAATCGATTATCACATGCATGTAATCGATTACTTCACTTCTGTTTAGTATATGACGCAACTCATATAATCGATTACCACTAATCTAATAATCGATTATTGAGCCTCTGAATTTTGTATGATGCAACATCATGTAATCGATTACTTCAAGGCAGTAATTGATTACTCTGCCTCAGGAAAATGTATGATGCAACATTGATAATCGATTACTTGATCCAAGTAATTGATTACTCTTATTCAAAAAGTAATGGATTAGCGAAGTTCACATAATCGATTACACACACTCTGGTTTTTCTGTGATGCAACAAAGTTAATCGATTACCTCAAGGAGATAATCGATTAATCCTTCTTGCACTTGTAAAAATAGCTTTTCATAGCATAAAAACATCCAGAGTTGTTTCATCAATCATTTTCACAGAAGCTAAGTTAGAAAACTGACATTCACGAAAACTCTTTTTCTTCTCCTTTAAGTGAACAACTCATTGGCCTTTTAACTCATTAAGAACATAAGAATTCATTACCTTACAACATGTTCTAAGGGAAAGGGATTAAAGAGTTCTATTTGCTTGAGCCTTCAACATGAGCTTGAAAGGACTTGTGCTTGCATTGCTTGAATTTTGAGTTTGTTATCATCAAAACTATAACCTTTAATTCTTCTTGAAGTCCATGAGAGAGCTTGACTTCCAACACTATCAGCCAAATTCAGCCGGATATGTTGTTGTTGAAGGAGAATTTGACGTTCGATACTGGTCCGATCCGTATCGAAGATCGAAGAATCAAGAAGCTGAGAGGAAAGGACATTTCATTAGTCAAAGTTGCATGGAAGCGAGGTGAAGTCATCGACATGACCTGGGAGTTAGAGGATCAAATGCGTGAGGAGTATCCTCATTTGTTTGAATCTAGGTAAGTTTAGGTGAATTTCGGGGACGAAATTCCTTGAAGTGGGGGAGAGTTGTAACGCCCGCTAGAATTTAACCTCGAAATTATAAATATTCTATAGATTAAATAAAATATAGAATATATTTTATGATTATGGTGTGAATTTTATATTATGTGAAAGCATAATAATATAAAAATTTAAAATAAAATATTTATAACGTTAGACGCAAACCCGACCGTTGGATATGAAGATAAGTGTGTTAGGAAGCTTATCTCCAAATTTGGCAAGATCCGACGGTTAACGAAAGAGTAATGGAATTTTAAATGCAAATGGTCCTGTAATTTTGCCTAGTCTAATAGATTAGAATGAAAATCTAATCGATTAGCACCGCCTTAAACAGCCAAGATTAAGTCGGTTAAATCACGAGTGGTGGAGATTTTCTCGTGATTTCAACCACAAATTGCATAAAAATCACCCTTGATACTGTTTAGGATTGAAAGGGACACTTAAGGGGTGATTAATTTAAATATATGGAGGGAGTATGTGTGTTAAACTTAAGAACATTACCAACACAATGCAGAAACGAGTTGTGTTGTCATGAACTTTCTCTAATTCGTTCTATATGATCTGAGCTTCAAACCCTAGCAAACTATATACCTAATTAAAGCTCATTCAATCCTCTTCAAATTGATACCAAGTTTGTTTGATTTGGTGTTGTGTGGAGAAAGTTATAAACCTTAAAAGTTCGCTTGTTAAAACTGAAATCTGAATTTCAGATTCAAGGAGCTCACTTTCCTTGATTCGTGTGGTAAGCTTGAGCATCCTTTGAGCTTCAAACTTGTTTTATTTTCAAGTTAACATATCCTAGTTTTGATTCTAATCCTTGATCATGACTTTTTGTGACTTATTCTTGATGAAAACCCTGATCTTTGTGCCTTGTTGAACTGAAAACAGAGCACTCTGCAGCTGAACCAAAACTTTGAGATTTTCTCAACAAATCCATTTCTTTCAAACCAAATCACTATCAAACACTTGAGATAGGTAAGGGAGAAGTTATCCGGGTGCTAGAATAATAATCCGATGGCTAGAAATCTAGGAGTTCTCATGAACTCAAGGGCAAAATTAGAAAAAATGATAACTTGAATTAGGAAAATGACTTGGAGGTCATTTTAGTTCCATTTCTGAATTTGAACAACTTATATATGATGGATATGAGCTAAACCAATAAAGAAATTGGGTTGATTCATGAAGGAAATGAAAATCATATGTTAAGTTGCCATTTACGGGTTTTATGTATTTTGGATGTTTTGAATATGATGATGATGCTTTGATTACTTGAATTGTGTTTGAACATGTATAAATAGGTGTATATTGGATCTGTTTTGACTTGATTTTGATTAAAGTGAAGTGTGCATGAAATTGGTATGTCAAAACCACATTTCAGGTGCAATTTTGCAGGATCTAATCAATTAGACCCTATGTCTAATCGATTAGACTATTTAAATTTTACCTCCAGAATTTGAATTTTTACGTCCTAATCGATTAGAGTTCCTTCTAATCGATTAGAATGACCCTGGAAAGTGAAGAATGCCAGTTTTTAATACACCTAGCTATAACCAGACACATTTATGGAATATGAATTGTATTGTGATGAATAAATGAATATTTGTTGATGACTTTGATGATGTTTGAGCATGAATGTGGAATTTATGCTTATGAATGGAAACTTCATGAAATGAATAAATACTTTAATGATGAGAGAATGTGAATTATAAATTGGCAAAACTATTAGATTGGTCCTGTAAGTTATTTTTTGGTTGCGATTTCGTCCCTTAACTTTTTTTCGTTTCAAATAAATCCGTAAGTTTGTAACTTGTTTCAAATAAATCCTTCCATCCAATTTTGTCTTAACACCGTTAATGGGAGCCTCCTATGTGGCAATCACTGGTCTTACGTGGCTAAAACTCAACGTTACACCCACAAAATGATGTCGTATGAGAGAATGTGAATTACAGGAAATCGCAAGGGACAAAATCGCAACCAAAAAATAACTTACAGGACCTATTAAAGGACCACACCTTCAATAAAGAGAACGATGATGTGTTGTGGGTGGACGTGAGTTTGGGACTGATTACCCCAATCTTTACATCTGTTGATGGACAACATCATTCCAATCTTTCAAATAAACTCAAGACAGCTAAACTAAGAACTCTAGTTCCATCAAGACTCAATTTTTTTTACTATTTATTTTTATTATTTTTATTCTTAGTAGTTCCAAAATTCATTAAGAATCCTGTCAAGACTCTTGGGCAAATTTTGACAGCTTTACAAAGTGTTACCACCGAGACCAAACAAGAAGAATCATCAACCTGTACTCCTTAGCGCGCACACTAAACATAGCTATGTTCCAGTAGAGGAACTTGTAGAATTATGGGAAATTAAATACAACCCAAAGTTTACCAACAGGTGGTCAAATCAACAATTGCATTCAGTCTCGAAAAATAATCAAGAACCTAGGAAACCAATTCTTTTAGCTACTGCCCAGGGAGAGGCTAATTAAGTATAAAAATAAGAGTGAAAAGAAACGGTCTTGCCACTAAGTACAATTAATAACCAAATATTGGAACTAGAAATCTCCTTCTGGTGATTTCTAACCAACACAGAAATTACGTTAGTCACGATCCTGAAAGTATCTACTGCATACATAAATCATGTCCATAAGATAAAAACAGGATCTATAAAACATGAAAAGCGTCACAATCATAAAAACATATAAATAAGAAAGGAGAAAATCAGGAAGATGATGGTGGTGCATAATCTGAATAGGAAGGAAAGAAATGGTTGAAAGCATCCATCATACGTTGCTCCATGGAAGTCTGTGAGTCAAGGATATTTCGCTCCATACTGTCCAAGCGGGTATTCACCCGATCGATGCCAGTGTCAACATAGTTAATGAATGAATCGTGCATGGCCCGATAATCGAAGTCTGGGTGAGGAGGAGGAGGAGGATCGGGCTGAGCATCCATAAAGTCGTCACCCTGTGCACCTGTCTCAGCAGCATGAAAGGCGGCTTCTTCCTCTTGGCTCTATTCATCCTGAGCTGGCGGTTGATCACCCGCCTCTTGTGGAAGTTCCTCTTTGCAGAACCAAATGCCAGAAGCGGGAAGCTTATCCATCCCCTGCTGGTGAAGTAAACCAAAGCTCAGAAGGCACTGATCAGTAGAAGGGTGATCCTTAGGTTCATTATCATCTATTGGTACACCATAATACTCTAGCATCCTCGAAACAAACATCGGATATGGCAACCAACTAGTACCCTTGGAGCTGGCAGCAAGTAGCATTCACTCTATTATTACCTTTGACCAATTTATGGGAATGTTGTTGACAATCCCATAAAACAGCGTCAAATCGTCCTCATAGACCTGACCATAATTCATGGAGGTACGTGGAAACAAACAACAGGCAATGATGTAGTGAATGACCCTATTCTCAGCTGTCAACAATGTCACCCGTTTCAACCCGTCATTACAGTGTTGATCAACTCTAAGGGACTGTTGATAGACTAAGGCCGCGTTACAACCTAAACCTCCACCAACCAAGGAAGCTCCAGCAGTACTTAAACCAAACAGAGTCTGCAAGTGGCTAGGCGTAATAATAATCCATGTCCCTCCTACCCAAGAATGATAATTACCCCCTTTATAAGCAAAATCAACATAGAACTATCGGATAAGCCTAGGGTGATTTGGGTCAAATATATGATGTTTTTGGGCTTAATTTCACTTCCTTTTGCTATGGTTTTGGCTTGTTTCTCTTGTAAATATAGGTATTTTGTATTGGTTTTAGGAATTTTTAGTTTTATAGAATCCTTTGAACGTTTTGATCCGTTTTGGGTAGGTTTCAGGTGCTTATGGAGCTGAATTTGGAGAAAATATTATTGGAGCTGAGAAGAGCATAAGAAGACCTTGAAAATGACACAAGAACGGGGCAAAACGGAGTTGGAAAATATTTCGCATGCCTAGGCATGCGGATGGCGCGCCCAAGCGCGTGTGCATCGGTGATTTATGGGTAACAGATATGGCGCACCCAGGCATGCTGCTTCATACGCTCAAACGCGCAAGGTTCGAGCAGGGCCAATTGGGCCAATTTTTGAGCAATTTCGAGGGTTTTTTGTATTTTAGGTATATATTTGTGTGTTTAGGACTAGGTTAAGCAGCGATAATCAACCATTATTAGAGATTAGTATTGTGTTTGAGGGAGATTACAGTCTCTGGAGAGCATTCGGAGGAGTAATCCATTGAAGGCTGAAGATTCAGATCAAGGATTAGTGGTAATTTAGGAATGAATTAATTTTTTTCTTATTTGTTCTTCTTCTCTATGATGTGTAACTAAACCCTCTTGTGTTAGGAACATGGTGGATTTGTTTGTGTAATTTATTTATATGAATTAATTTTTTCAGTTTTTAAATCAAGTGTTTAATTGTGTTTTTATTGTTATGCATGAACTTGATCAATTCATGTTATGGATTTTTAGATCTGAATTGGAAAACTAGGATTTGAAATAGGCCATGCAATTAAACAATATAAAGATTCAACTTGTAGGAATACTTTTGAATTTTTATATAACTTTTCAAAATTCATTGTTCTTAATCATGGTTATTCAATAGATTAAATTTCTAAGGAATTAGGATTTAGCAAATTGGATAATAAACAGTAATTTCATTAGAGGAATCTAGGAATTACTTATTTTCTGAATTAGTTCTTGATTTAAATGGAAAATATTGATTTACAATATATAAGTGAAACATTCAATGAAACTAGTTCCTAACCACCATTCACCTATTGTTCATTGTTTTTATTTATTTTTCTAGCAGTAAAATACTCTTTTTAATTTATTTATTTAATTCTGAATTTTAATAGATTTTACTTTTAATTACTCTTAGGTAGAAATAAGTTAAATAATTCGTAGTCCCTGTGGGAACGATATATGGTCTTCCTAGACTATATTACTTTCTGATCTAGTATACTTGCTAGTGAGTGAACAAGTTTTTCGCGCCGTTGCCGGGGACTAGAATTTATTTAATTTATTTTTGGTACTTTGTAGTAGTTTTTAGTAGAATTTATTTTTTTTTGTTTTTTGTTTTTATTTTTCCTTTTCTTATTTTTCTTTTCTTAAGGGGTGCTGCTTAACCCTCTTTTATGCATTTGCGTTCTGCAGGATACCGTGAGGTGTTGCATTTTGACCCCGACTTGGAGTTGAGTGCAAAGAGGAGGAAAAAGCAAGCAAGGAAAGAAAGGAAAGAGAAAGAAAGGAAGATGGCTGAACGAATTGAGCAAGGCGCCACACCTCCTGCTAGGAAGACACTGGCTGACTATGCCGTCATGGACCCGGATGTTTGCATGTCCAGCATTGTCCAGCCAGAAATTACTGCAGCTTCATTCGAGATTGATCCCCAGTACATCCATCTTATCAAGCAGGATCAATTCTCGGGTGCACCAAATCAAGACCCCACGGAGCATGTCGCCAACTTCCTGAACATGCTCGATTTCTTCAAGATCGAGGGTGCGTCGGAGGAGGCAATAAGGATGAGGGTGTTTCCTCTCTCTTTGAGGGAACATGCCTACAAGTGGATGAAGAATCAGCTGCCCGGAAGTCTTTCCAGCTGGGATGTTCTTGTCAAGAAATTCATAGACAAGTTCTTTCCGGCGGAAAGCAAGCCAAGCTGCGCCAAGATGTCAACTCCTTCATGCAAGAGGAAGGTGAACACTTGCATGAGGCATGGGATCGGTACAATTAGTTGCTGAAGAGGTGCCCCACGCATGCAATTCTAGACTAGATGCAAATCCGGCTATTCTACTTTGGGCTGAGAATGTCGCACAAGATAATGATAGATGCAGCAGCTGGTGGTTCCCTCCTAAAGAAGACTGTTGAAGAGACAAAGGAGATAATAGAGACAATAGCCTACAACAGCAGTCAAGCCGTTTCTGACGAGGTGATTCTAAAGAACACTGATCTGGGCTCAAGTCAAGTGCAGACGATCAATCAATAAAACAAGGAACTACAACAACAAATTTCTGCATTAGTGAAGAAGATGGCTCAGACCCAGTTGGCTGCAGTCAACACTCTGGTGTGTGATTTCTGTGGAGGAAATCACCAAAATGGAGATTGCTCACCAGATGTGGGGAAGGCACTGGCTACCATTGAGGAGCAAGCCAAGTTTGTGGGTGGTAGAGGCTAGAGAAACAATATGTACTCCAACACCTACAACCTAGCCTACAGAAATCATCCAAACTTCTCATGGAACAGCCCAGCTCTCAACCCACCAATGAAGACTCAACAGCCTCAGAAACAAACTTGGGAGGTAGCAATGGAGAAGTTAGCCACTAACACGACCACATTCATGGAGGAGACAAGGGCTAACTTCGCCAATCAAGGGGCGAGTATTCAGAACTTGGAGGTGCAAGTGGGCCAGCTTGCAAAGCAGCTATCGAAGAGGTCGCTAGGAACATTTCCTAGTGACACTGTCACAAATCCAAAGGAGAGTCTAATGGCGGTGACTCTTAGGAGTGGCAAGTCGTATGAGGAGCCACTTCCAAAGAGTGATGCAACTGCTTCGGAGGAAAAAAACAAGAGGAACAAAAGAAACAAGAAGTGGAGAAAGAGCAAGGCAAGAGAGGAGCATCGAAAGCGCAGGGTCCACCTGCGGATCACCACCGGGAATCAGCCAAGCCTGCTCCACCACCTTTGAGGGTGCCTTATCCTCAGAGGTTAAAGAAAGAAGAGGACCAGAGGCAATTCTTCAAGTTCCTAGATATGATCAGACGGATTAACATAAACATCCCATTCGCAGAGGCTCTTGCACAGATGCCTCTATATGCCAAGTTTATGAAAGACTTGCTGACAAGGAAGAAGGGAATGCTCTCAGAAGAGACATTCCCGATTGCGGAGAAATGCAGCACCATTATCAAGTGCAACCTGCCACCCAAGATGAAGGATCCGGGAAGCTTCAACCTTCCTGTCAGCATTGGCAAGGAGTACTCAGGTAAGGACCTCTGTGACTTAGGTGGTAGTGTTAATATCATGCCCTTATCTGTTTGCAATGCACTAGACTTAGGTGAAATCAAACCTACCCCTGCGATTTTACAATTAGCTGATAAGTCCATCCTCCGTCCTTATGGAGTGGTGGAAGACATTTTGGTAAAGGTTAACGATTTCATACTGGCCATGGAGTTCATTGTCCTTGATATAGATGAGGATGAAAATATTCCTCTGATCTTTGGAAGGCCATTCTTGGCCACAGCCGGGGCAGTAATAGATGTTCCAAGGGGAGAGGTTATTCTCCGTATCAATGGTGAGCAAAGCGTTATAAATATTTTTGAAAAACAACCATATACGGCGAAGTGCTTCACCCTGCTAAATTTGGTTCAGCATTCAATTGCTGACAAACCTCTTAATGCTCAGATGCAATCCCTTAGCCTCCGAAAGGAGGTGACCCGTCAGGCTCGTGACGTTAAACAAGCGCTGATTGGGAGGCAACCCAATGTTTTGGTAACTTTCCCTTAGTTTAGGTAGTTTTTAGGAAATTAGTTAGTGTAGGTAATTTTTTATTCTATTTTCTGCATTTTTATTTAATAAAAAAAAACACCAGTGTACAGGTCTGGTGCGCCTGGGCACACAGACCCGCGCGCCTGGGCGTGCACTGGGCGTGAAAGCCCACGCCTGGGGGACTTTTTATTTTTCAATGATTTATTCTGTACCCCCTTCTCTATTCAGACCAGTTCCTGTACCTGTGTGACAAAAACATGTATTTGCTTTCTAGGATTTTTTTTTAGTTTTATTGCATGGATATTTATTTGGATCATTTGTTATTTGCATCTAGTTATATTTTGTGCAACAGGTGTGAGTTGATATTTCCTCATTAGAGGTGCTATTTTTGGCACTTCTTTCTAATGACTTGTAGGTACTAAGTTTGGGGGAACATCTTCTCACTTTTTTTAGTGATGAGTATTTTATTCAGATGTGGTAGTAAGTTTTCCAGATTTATTCCTTGTAATTTTTATTTTTTAGTTAGGTATGTTTAGTTTAGTTTGCTTGAGGACAAGCCAACCTCTAAGTTTGGGGGAGTGGACAAAATAAAAAAATTTCAGATTTGAATAGTTTTCCCCATTTTTGGTGTTGGTTTGTGTCTTAGGTAGAGTATTGTAATTATTCTAGACTTAGGATTATTTTTCTGATGATAGGTGTATATACTTAGTTTAGGGTTAGACTCAATGATTCATGTTATTTATTTGTTGAGCTGTAAATATTTTTGAAATCTGGTTATTTTGACAAAGTTTTTCAGAACTTGAGATTAGTGAACTGACTTTAGCTTAGTGATATTTTGAGCCTATAGTGATGGAGTATGAGATTTGTTGAAATATTTTGATGTGAAACCCATATTTCTTTCATGAGTGTGTTCACTTTAGTTTTGTGTTCTAGAACTTGACCGGTGACCATTTTGAGATTGATAATTGATTACATGCATGAAAATGATTAAGGCATTTAGGATGTGTTTTTGTGGCCTTCAGATGTTTTGTATTGATAATATTTCCTTTAGTTGCCCACTTTGAGCTTAATAAAAAAATTTGATTTTCTTTAGTACCCTGCATTGATTTGAAAAATTCTTTGTGAGTACCTTAGGAATTTTGAATGAGCACTTGAGAGAGGGACATTTCAAAAGTATAAAAATTGTGAAAGTGTTGTTGAGTTACTCTTCTTCCAAAATAAAAAAAGAAAAAAAAAGAAAAAATTGAAAAATTTGAAAATTGTTGAATGTTAAAAGAAAAGAAATTTGTTTGGAAGAGGTAGTAGAGTAAAATTGAAAGAGAAGAAGTATGAAATAGTTGTGATTTGAGTGTGAGTCCTCATAGTATTCATTTCTCATTGATAATTTTTGAGGGAAATTTGTTTTTGCATTTTAGCCCTTAGTTTCATCCCTTCTTTCTGTTATCCCACCTGACACTTTTAGCCATGGCCTCATTACAACCCAAGTAAAGACCTTTTGATTTGTGCATGTTTTTAATAATTTCAGTGGAGATTTGGGTCTATGGTCAAGCTTATGGTAACATTTAACTATTGTATGAACTTGAGTGAATTGTTAATACCCTTGATACACATGAGAGATATACACTGAGAGGTTGAGTGTTCCCTAGTTCTGAGTTCTGATTGGTTTTGTTTCTTTAACCAGGTTTTGATATGTGAATAGCTTGTGTAAATAGGTGGCTGTATTGATGAGTCGAAGTCTTAGATTAAGTGTTGTTTCGGAATTTTTATTTTACTTTTGCATGGGACATGCAAAATGCTAAGTTTGGGGGAGTAATTTGGGTCTAATATATGATTTTTTTGGACTTAATTTCACTTCCTTTTGCTATTGTTTTGGCTTGTTTCTCTTGTAAATATAGGTATTTTGTATTAGTTTTAGGAATTTTTAGTTTTATAGAATCCTTTGAACGTTTTGATCCATTTTGGGTATGTTTCAGGTTCTTTTGGAGCTGAATTTGGAGAAAATATTATTGGAGCTGAGAAGAGCATAAGAAGACCTTGAAAATGACACAAGAACGGAGCAAAACGGAGTCAGAAAATATTTCGCACCCCCAGGCGCGCGTCCATCCGTGATTTCTGGGTAACAGATATGGCGCGCCCAGGTGTGCTGCTTTATATGCCTAGGCGCGCAAGGTTCGAGGAGGCCCAATTGGGCCAATTTCTGAGCAATTTCGAGGGTTTCTATTAGGATTTGTATTTTAGGTATATATTTGTGTGTTAAGGACTAGGTTAAGCAGCGATAATCAGTCATTATTAGAGATTAGTATTGAGTTTGAGGGAGATTACATTCTCTGGAGAGCATTCGGACGAGGAATACATTGAAGGCTGAAGATTCAGATCAAGGATTAGTGGTAATTTAGGAATGAATTACTTCTTTTCTTATTTGTTCTTCTTCTCTATGATGTGTAACTAAACCTTCTTGTGTTAGGCACATGGTGGATTTGTTTGTGTAATTTCTTTATATGAATTAATTTTTTCAGTTTTTAAATCAAGTGTTTAGTTGTGTTTTTATTGTTATGCATGAACTTGATCAATTCATGTTATGGATTTTTAGATCTGAATTGGAAAACTAGGATTTGAAATAGGTCATGCAATTAAACAATATAAAGATTCAACTTGTAGGAATACTTTTGAATTTTTATATAACTTTTCATAATTCACTGTTCTTGATCATGGTTATTCAATAGATTAAATTTCTAAGGATTTAGGATTTAGCAAATTGGATAATAAACAGTAGAGGAATCTAGGAATTACTTATTTTCTGAATTAGTTCTTGATTTAAATGGAAAACATTGATTTATAACAAATAAGTGAAACATTCAATGAAACTAGTTCCTAACCACCATTCACCCATTGTTAATTGTTTTTATTTAATTTTCCAGCAGTAAAATACTCTTTTTAATTAATTTATTTAATTCTGAATTTTAATAGATTTTACTTTTAATTACTCTTAGGTAGAAATAAGTTAAATAATTCGTAGTCCCTGTGGGAACGATATCTGGTCTTCCTAGACTATATTACTTTCCGATCTAGTATACTTGCTAGTGAGTGAACATAGGGTATACGGGATAATCAAATTCTAGGAATATCCTTAAGCCTTGAGTTTCTAATGAACGGACAAAACCGAACCTCTGCTCTCTAAGCCAAGAGAAACTTACCCAACGTACTTGCCCATAACCACGTCCGTCAAACCGAGACTCCCTTGCATTACGAGCGGTCGGCAAGTAATAATCTGCATTGCTGTACCTATTAGCCTGTGCCTTGGTTCGTTTTGCCGATGGAGCAGAGGAGGAAGATGACATTTGAATGGTTAGAGTGGAAAGAGGAGAAAATGAAAATGGGGGGAAAAGAAGCGGATTTGAGCAAAGATTGATGAAGGTAGGTGAAATAGAGAAGAAATGAGAGTGAAAAAGTGAAAAGTTGGAAGATTTTAAGGTTTGGGGCTATGGGGGAAAGGAAAACCGTGGAGGAGGAAAGGAAGGAGTGAAGAAGATGAAGTGAAATGCTTTCTTATCTACTGCAGAATTCACTAATTGATTAGTGTGTCGACGAATCGATTAGTTTGCTCAAAAACAGAATAAGATTTTACAATAATAAAGGAACTAACCGATTAGTGAAGTATCTACTCGATTAGTTACTGGTGGCCAGCCCCTGCGCATTAGTCATTTCCCAAGTAAATTTCGGGGACGAAATTTCAATAAGTGGGGGAGGATTATAACATCCTCAAATTTTTATTCTAAGCGTAAATTAGAACAATAAACTGCTTAGGAAAAAAATACAATTGTGTTCAAGAATAATTAAGGTGATGGAGTAGGACCACTCGTAATGTTGTGAAGTAGTTGGGAAGTCTTATCAAAGGATAAGAGGGTGAAAGATGGGGAAAAACGAGGGATTAGAGCCAGCGTTTTTGGTGTTTTAAATGCGTAATAAGAGAAAATTAAAAATAGAAGATTTATAACTCTAAACAAGAATTCCACCATTGGATGTGCGGTGGACCGACCCTCGGTCCTACTCCTATCATAGCCAACCGACCAGACCCAGCTATATAAAGGACCGTGCCTATACAAGCTGAGCGCATTTCCAGACGTTCACCCCCAACAGACTCGGACCGACCACAGGGACTCTACCCCTTGAAAGCCCGAGCAGCGGGCGCGTGAACTCAACTTGCCACAGGGATAAGGCTCTATAGTACAGGATAAGGATGAATGACTCATCCCCCTATCCTCTAAGGGCCACGTCAGCCCTACTGGACCTCCGTACAGGCCCGTAGGATACAACACCATTCCCCCTATTAATAGTTGTCTCCGGCTAGGGGCTCAGGTACGTTCCTTACTCCCTAATTACTTTCACTTACACACACCAGTGATTGGGGAAACCCTAGTTATCCCAACTGGATATCTAGAAAACCTAAAAGATCATACAGTAATCCTAGATCACACGCTAGCTTTTAGGTCACCCCTGACCTTTGAGCTACTCCTTGATCTTGGACACTACATTTGGCGTCGTCTGTGGGGAAGATAAATCGTCATTCCCACCCACAATGGTAAACACACGTGGCAACACTAAAAACAGCTCCAAACACCTTCGTCAGCAGCTTGGAAGAAACTGTCGCAGACTTCAAGAGGGCAGCACTAACAATGGAAGGGACCTAGAGGGCAACATCTATGGCGGAAGAGCCCCACCCCAACCACCCCCACACAGCATCCCTTCAGTCAGACTGGAGATTCCATCGCGTAGTCACTGAACCGCACCCACCCACACACACAGTGGGCCATATATGGTCCATTCCAGGCAAGGAAACTCTGAAGAGCCCACACCCGTAAGAAGCCAACAAACCAAAAGGAACCATGGATCAGGACGATCCGTTGACGCCCGTGTCTCGAGGGGGGATGCAGGAAGATCGCCAGGGTCGTAGAGAAGCCCAGCTTGAGGAAATAATTAAACTACAGGCTCAGATGCTGGAACAACAGGGAAAGGCCATAGCTTACCTCCAACAGATCCACATGAACATACTTGCTGAACAGGTAGTGGAACCAGCCCCAGTGATTAGACTAGCTCATGATCCGCGAGGAGCAGTTACTCTACCCCCACCACCTTCTTTAAACCTTGGCCTAGCAACCATTTACTAAGAAGAAAGTGAAATCCACCCAGGACACCCCTTCACCCGTCATATTATGGCCTACGAAACACCATCTGCTTTCCTCGGCACCACCAGCGTCACAAAGTACAACGGGTGAACCGACCCTCTGGAATACATCTTATCTTTTGAAGGAGAAATGAATTTCTATGATGATGGAGACCTAATGAAATGTCGAGCCTTCTCAATGACTCTCCTACCACCAGTCCTAAGGTGGTACTCGGCTTTACATAGGAACTCGGTCAAATCCTGGGAAGAGATGAAAAAAGTCTTCCTCAACAGGTACACGGCAAGTTGTGTAGAACCCAAATCCGACCACGCACTGGTGGGGGTAATTCAACTCCCAGAAGAGCCACTAAGGGAGTACCTGGCTCTTTTCCACTCGGAAGCAGGAGTTGTACCAAACCTTAAACTGAGCTTCGCAGTTTTTCTTTTTACCCAACGACACAGAAATGGAGATTTCAAAAACTCGCTGGTGGGAAAACCACCAAGGGACATGGCGGAATTGAGAAACTGTTCCACCAAATTCATAAATTTAGAAGAATTCAACAAATGGCAAAAGTAGAGAGAAAAAGGTGATAGGAGTAAGTCCTCATCTCAAGGAAGAATAACGAGAGATGATAGGTAGGAAGAAAGGGGAAGAGGACCTAGGAATGAGAGAAAGTTCATTCCCAGGGCAAAGTTTGACGAATACACTCCTCTCACAGTTCCAAGGAGCCAGATCCTGCAGGAAACCATGCAGACCGATTTGAGAATGGCTGAGAGACCCCCCGCACTGAAAAAGAGTTCCCAAAGAGACCGATCAAAGTATTGCACATACCATGGGGGTATGGCCATACCACTGATGAATGTACATGGCTCAGAGATGTAATTGAACAAATGATAAGAGAAGGGAAACTCCAGCAGTACGTACGAGAAGCTCTTACTCGGCGTCCTAGAAGAAGAACCCCTTCCCCTAACAGGAATGTTCGAAGAAGAACCCCATCACCCACAAGACAACAAATCACTCAACCCACAAACCAACAGCAGACAACCAACCAATAGAGAGTAGCCATGGTTGAGATAGCCAACCCTAATCAATCCCCCCAAAACCTCAAGGTTAACACCATTGCAGGAGGATTTCCGAGGAAGGAGAGAGTAGATCTGCCAGGAAAAGATACATCAACCAAGTGCTTGTTGTTCATGACCATCCAATCTGCAAGAGAACCTCAAAAAGTGTTCAAATTTGCTTCAGTGATGATGACTTGGAAGGAGTCATTCCTAGGCACAATGATCCAATGGTAATAACTGCTCTGATCGGCAATTATGAGGTCGCTGGAGTCTTTGTCGACCAAGGTAGCTCAGCTGATATTATGTTTCTAAACCTCTTCAAATCCCTCAAGCTGAAAACAACTGACCTTACCACTTTTGAAGGGAAGCTAATCGGATTTATAGGAGACACCATTGTTCCCATAGGACACATCCAATTACCAGTAACACTAGGGAATCAACCTTTGGCTAGGACCGAGATCATCAAATTTTTGGTAGTCGACTGTCCCTCGGCCTACAATGCCATATTTGGAAGAACGTGTCTCCAAGCCTTCGGTGCAGTCGTCTCAACAGTTCATTTAGTATGAAATTCGAGGGTTCAGACGAAAGGGTCGTTGCCGTCAGGGCCGAGCAGGATAAGCCTAGGTTATGTTACAATGCCAGTCTTGCAAAGATTAAGAGTGAAGAGGAGATCCGATAGCCAAAACCAAGTTTAAGCAAGGGGAACGTCTTGCTCACGGACTTGGATGTTAGAGCCGACCAAGATGACACCAGGCCAACCCCTCAGGAGGATTGGGAGTTCATACAGTTAGACAGTGGTGACCCGATCAGAAGGCTAAGGTTGGGTACTGGTCTTACCGAGACCACAAGAATAGAATTGCTCGAACTCTTAAACAGGAACAAGGAACTCTTTGCTTGGACCTCGGCTGACATGCCGGGGATCGATCCCAATTTCATATGCCATCAACTCAGTGTTTGTAACATCCATCAAAATCCTCGTATATTTTAAATAATAAAATATTATTTTACAATATATTTTTGTAAATAAGAGTATTTTAAAAATAAAAATAAATAAAGGTTTGATTGAGAAAGTGACATTTCAAATATATTTTATTTCAAGTATCATTTTGATGTGATTTCTTGATATTATACTTCAAGGCTTTGTTAAAAATATATATATATATATATATATATATATATATATATATATAAATATATGTAATGATAAATAAATAATAAGTATTTTCAAGTAAATTTTTATATATTGATATTTTTTTTAAGGTGTTTCCATGAAAGATAATTTTAGTCATTTTGAGTAGTCATCTTATTGGATAAGGAATTGTGTTAATGAGTTATTAAACTTTGAAAATTCATAACTTTTTAACCGTAACTCCGAAAAATAATGATCTTTATATGAACACGATCGTATTGAAATGTAGAATTTAGAAATGTAACTTTTATTATTTTTTGGGTTGATTTACAAAAAATTATTTTTCAGGTCTGTAGAATACGAATTTTGAATGTATTAATTGTTAGAAATAGTTAGAGACCTCCAATAAACTTTTCCTTTTGGAAATCCCTTCTATAGACTAAAGTATGATTTTAGGAAATAAAATGAAACCTATATCCATAGCCAATTTGTACAGTTAATTATTTTATTCATTAATATGAAGATGTGTTCTCTTATAAAAGAGAAAATCATTTTTATAGTCTAGATTTACCATGGAATATGTATGATGTGATGAGTGAATATTGATGCTTGTGTGATGCATGATTTCTTGATATTATATTATGTGGATTTATTAAAGTAATTACAAGGAAAATTGCATTTCCCTTTTTATATGTATAATTCAGCCTATACATATATATATATATTAAGAAAGACAAATTTTTGTAGTCAAATCTTCTTAGTGAGTAAGTAATTAAGATGCATGACAAATAAATGAAAATTTAAGCTAGAATATAGGTTGTAGGAGGAAGTAAGTCATGACATGATCTTGATGTGATGGTGATCACAAAAACCCTTAAGTCACTCTAAGTAACCCACTCTTGTACACTATCTATTGGGATTCTGGCAAGTGTACTGTAGGGTCTGCCAACCACATACGGACACAAGTCTTATTGAAGGGATTCTCCAAGGGCACTTTGCTCGGTCCACCTGTTATTAAAGTCCGTCGCTCGGACTCGTAGGATCCGAGCAATACGAAAGGGCCAGGCTCGGACTTGATGGAGCCGAGCCTCACCATCAGTCCTCAATCCATCAGGCTCGGGACTCTAGGACCGAGACATACCGTCGGCTCGCGGATAAGCTCAGGCTCGCCGAGGCTTTTTATCCCTTCCGCAAATCTCTCCTAGATTCTCGCAACAGCCTAGACATGAGATCTTCAGCTGATCCTATCCAGATTCTAGAAGCATAATCGTCCGATATTATCTCAACAGAATCCTGGTTCAGCACAACTCTGATACAAGGCCCAAAGGGCCCATATCAGCCTCCTCCAAACCTTATAAATAGCTCATCACAGCTAGGGTTTCAGGTAAGTACTCTCATCCCTAAGTTGACACTCTGCACACACACGTTGATTGGGGAGACCCTGCTTTTCCCAATTGGAACTGCAGAAATACCATAAGTCGCACAGTAATACTTGATCCTCTCTTGGGCTCCTGGTTGCCATAATCTTGAGCACTTAGAGGGTTAAGGACATATAGTGTTCAAGGACACTACATTGGCGCCGTCTGTGGGAAACGAATAACTAGTATTCCCATATCCACTGCTTTTATGGAAAACGACAACAATAATGGTGGAGATCTCCGCCGTCGCCTCCGTGGGAGGCCACCCAAAAATGTCAAGGACAGGCTTGCTCCGGGAGGTCCCCTTGAAGGCAATCAGGCTCCTCTTGGTAACCCTCCCCCTCAAGCTTATGAAAATCAGCTTCAGACGCAGGCTAATGTTCCTCCTAGGGGTGACGGAGAACGATCTAACCCTTGTACTGTTCCTGATGGTCATGTCTCAGAATGTCATGATACTGCAGATTCTGGACCACATCAGTCTCGGAGGGCCCCTGCTGGATCACGAACTGATGAGGATCGTCGAGTAGAACGTTCCGCTCATCGTGATCATTCTCGAGCCGAGAGATCCAACAGAGAAGTACCTCACTTAACGAGGGGCCACTTCGGAACGCTACAAGGTGGCCCACGTTCCGCTGAAACCGAGGGCAGGTCTTACATGACCACCTCGTCGGCACAAAGGCGAGAAGAATCAATCATGGAAATTTTGAGAACTCAGACTTCCTTGATTGAGAAACAGAATCAGGCTATCGCTGCTCTTCAGCAGCAGAGCTTGACTAGAGCAGCCGAGCAAGGCCCTCACGTGGCTTTCGGCAACCCGAGCAACCTTCCTCCACCTCCACCCCTCAACCCGAGCATGGTTCCTGAGCGTATTACCGGGGAACCTCATCCTGGCCATCATTTTACGGTTGAGATCATGGCATTCCAAACCCCGCAGACGTATGTGGGCCATCAGAACATTCCTCGTTATACTAGGACAACCGATCCGATGGACCATATTGCGGCTTACGAGTCTTCCATGATGTTTTATGGAGGAGGGGATTTCATGAAATGTCGTGCTTTCTCAATGACTTTGGGCTCGGCACCTTTGCGATGGTTCAATTCCTTACCTGCTAATTCAATTCACTCTTGGGCCGAGCTCAGAAGAGCGTTCTTGAATAGGTACACTGCCAGTATGTCGCAGCCAAAATCCGATCATTCATTGGCTGGAGTCGCACAGAGACCAGACGAGTGTCTACGAGATTACTTAGCTCGATACCAGCAAGAGGCTAGTGGCATATCGGGTCTACAATCTGGAGTGTCTGTTCTCTTGCTTACCCAAGGGTTACGAGACGGAGATTTTAAGGATTGTTTGATAGGAGAGCCACCCAAGGATATGGCCGAGCTCAGAGAAAGGTCCAGGAAGTTTGTAAATCTGGAAGAATTTCACAGAATTAGTACCGCGACACGTGGTAGGGAAGAGCGTCAAGAGCAACGCCCTCGGCAAGAGCAACGCCCTCGTCAAAACGATCGGTTTCGAGATGGTAGAGGAAGGAAGGACAAGAGAGAGGGAGAAAGAGGAGAAAAACTGCCTCCAAAAGGCAATTATGATGAGTATACTCAGCTTATAGTCCCAAGGAGTCAAATCCTTCGTGAGACTATGCACACTGAGATGCGCAATATTACTCGACCTCCAGCTTTGAGAAAAGCTGCTCAAAAAGATAAAACAAAGTATTGTGACCATCATGGCGGATGGGGGCATACAACTAACCAGTGTACTATGCTGAAGGACTTGATTGAAGAAATGGTGAGGGATCGAAAGCTTCAACAGTACATTGGCGAAGCAATGCGGAAGCGTGCTAGGAGAAAAAGTCATTCCCCACCCAGACCTGAGCAGAAACAAAGAAATAGGAGCCCTTCACCACCTGCAGGGGGAGCCTCTGCCCTACTATTCGAACAAGATAAGGGTCGAGAGACTTTTCTGATCAACACCATTGCTGGAGGATTCGCAGGTGGAGGGGAAAAAAGAGGTGATCGAAAGAAGTATGTGGGCCAAGTTCTTTCTGTTGCCAGCCGACCAATCCAAAAGCCCAAAAAGAAGAACATCGTCATCAGCTTCAGTGACGAGGACTTTGCTGACATTATCCAAGACCACAATGATCCCATGGTAGTTACAGCTCGACTAGGTAATTATGAAGTAAGGAGGATTCTTGTTGATCAGGGAAGTTCAACAGACATTATGTTCTTGGATCTGTTTGAAGCCCTGAAGTTGAAAAGGTCTGATCTGACTCCGTTCGAAGGAAGTTTGATTGGCTTTAAGGGCCATTCGATTGTTCCCCTAGGCCATATCCACTTACCAGTCACCATGGGGGAACAACCATCCGCTCGAACGGAGATAGTAAAGTTTTTGGTCGTTCAGGCTCCATCGGCATACAACGCTATCCTCGGTCGTACTGCACTCCAATCTTTCGGCGCCGTTTTACAACTGTTCACCTAGCTATGAAATTTCCAGGGTCTGATGACAAGGTGGTCACGGTGCGTTCTGAACAAGGACTGGCTCGGAAGTGCTACAATATCAGCCTAGGTAAACTGAAGATTGAAGATGAGAAGATTATGCAAGAACCACTCAATAAGGCAAGTGTTAACTTGGCAGATCTTGATGTAAGGGAGGATGATGAAACCAGGCCAACCCCTAAGGGGGACTTCAAGAACGTAATCTTGGGCTCCGATCCATCCCATTGTGTCAAGACTGGCGTTGGTCTTGCTGAGGAAGTTGAGAAAGATTTGATCGAATTGCTCATAGAAAATAAAGATCTATTCGCCTGGACCTCGGCAGACATGCCAGGCATCGACCCGAATTTCATCTGCCACAAATTGAGTGTCTATCCTGGCGCTAAGCCAGTTTGTCAGAAGAAAAGGCGGGTCGGAACCGAGAAGGCTCAAGCAACAGAGGAAAAGGTTGTCGAGCTGCTTGAAGCAGGGTTCATCAGGGAAGTGGTATACACCGATTGGTTGGCTACTCCCGTACTGGTCAAAAAATCCAATGGAAAGTGGAGAATGTGCGTGGATTATACAGACTTGAACAAGGTCTGCCCCAAGGACCAATACCCACTTCCCTGCATAGACAAATTAGTAGACAGCTCGGCAGGATATCATAGACTATCCTTCATGGACGCTTATTCTGGGTACAATCAGATTCCGATGTATCCCCCGGATCAGGTGAAAACTTCATTCGTGACTGAAAATGCTACATATTGTTATAATGTCATGCCCTTCGGACATAAGAACGTCGGGGCAACTTACCAACGAATGATGAACAAGGTGTTCGGCTCACTTATTGGGCCCAGAATGGAAGTGTACATCGATGACATGATTGCCAAGAGTTTGAAGGAAGAAGACCATGCTAAGGACTTGAAGATCATTCTTGGCAGAATTCGGTAGTTCGATATGAGGTTGAATCCGGAAAAATGCACCTTTGGGGTTCCTGCTGGGTCATTCCTCGGATTTATGCTCACTGAACGAGGAATCGAGGAAAATCCAGAGAAGTCCCGAGCCATCCTTGAGATGAAGAGCCCATCTGACATCAAGGGTGTACAGCAGCTGGCAGGTCGGGTAGCGGCTCTTTCCAGATTTTTATCTCAATCAGCTCGGAAGGCTCTACCATGGTACCAGCTGCTGAGGAAGGAAAAGGAAAAGACGTTTGAGTGGAATGAGGCATGCAAAAAGGCCTTCACTGACCTTAAGCAATATCTGCCATCCCCCCCAATCCTATCTAGCCCTGTAATTGGAGAAATTCTGTTCCTTTACTTATCAGTGGGTGATTCAGTTGTCAGTTCAGTTCTAGTTCGAGAAGAATCAGGCAAAGAATCCCCTGTTTATTTTGTCAGTCGAGCACTCCAAGGACCAGATCTGAGGTATCAGAAGGTGGAAAAATTGGCTTTTTGTTTGGTTATCACGGCCAGAAGACTGCGTCAGTATTTTCAGAGCCATCACATCAAGGTCAGAACAGCTCAACCGATCCGTCAGATTCTTCAAAAACCCGACTTGGCAGGAAGAATGGTGACTTGGGCCATTGAACTTTCCGAGTTCGACATCACTTTCGAACCAAGGAAAGCAATGAAGTCTCAGGTCCTGGCTGATTTCCTTACTGATTTCACTGAGCCACTGACGAGCTCAAACTTGGATTGGAACATATATGTTGATGGGTCGAGCAACAAGCTTGGAGCAGGTGCCGGAATAATCCTGGAGAACTCCGATGGAGTTACCCTCGAATATTCTTTGAAGTTCAGATTTCCTACTTCAAATAATCAAGCAGAATATGAAGCGGTAATGGCTGGTCTCAGGATGGCGAAAGAGGTAGGGGCCCGAGAAGTCAAGATTTTCAGCGATTCTCAGTTGGTGATCTCTCAAGTTAAGGGTGATTATCAAGCCAAGGAACCCATCCTCCAAAAGTATCTTGAGAAGGTAAAGTTCCTATCTTCAGAGTTTGCCAAGGTTGAATTCTGCCATATCCCAAGGGAAAGCAATGGCCGAGCAGACATCCTCTCAAAACTGGCTTCAACGAAAGGCCCCGGAAATAACAAGACTTTGATCTAAGAAATGGTGCATGGGCCTAGCGTTGTCCTCTCCGTTTCAGTGGATCCGAGTTGGACTGCTCCAATCACAAGTTACCTAGAACAGGGAACCTTGCCTACTGATCCAACCGAGGCTATGAAGCTCGTCAGGAAGGCGTCACAGTTTACTATGGTTCATGGAATTTTGTTTCGCCGAGGGGTCAGTAGCCCTATGCTTAGATGTTTAGATCCCACTGAAGCGAAACAGGCACTGGAAGAGGTTCACGGAGGAATCGGAAGCCATCATGTTGGGGGAAAATCATTGGCCAAAAAGATTCTAAGGGGAAGGATACTACTGGCCGACCCTTCAACAAGATGCGATCAATCATGTGAAGAGATGTGAAAAGTGTCAATTTCACAGCGATGTGTACCAGAAGCCGGCCGAGGAACTCCACTCGCTTTCATCTCCCTATCCTTTCTATTAGTGGGGAATGGATTTGATTGGCCAGTTCCCCTCCACACCAGGAGAGCTGAAATGGGTTGTAGTCGCCATTGATTACTTTACCAAGTGGGTAGAAGCCAAGCCTCTAGCAACTATCTCGTCTGCCAAGGTTCAGAAGTTTTTTGAGAGGCAGGTCATAGCTCGGTTTGGAGTTCCACAAGTTCTGGTGACCGACAATGGAACTCAATTCGCAGCAAAGGCGTTCCAAGACTTGGTCAATGCTTTAAACATCGAGCACTATTTTTCCTCGGTTGAGCATCCTCAGACCAATGGACAAGTGGAATCAGTAAATCGGTCCATCATCCAGGGAATCAAGAAGAGGCTCATTGGTGCAAAAGGAAATTGGCTGGAGAATTTACATGAAGTACTTTGGTCATATCGCACCACAATACAGACCTCGACGGGGGAAACTCCCTATCGGGCTTACCTACGGCTGCGACGCGGTCATCCCGATAAAAAGGATCATCCCCTCATTCCGAGCCATGCAACAACCAAACCCCCTCAACAACACTTTACTGTGTGAGGACCTCGTTCTATCTGATGAAGTCAGAGATCTGGCCGCCGAGCGGGAACGACATGCCAAGTTGCTGCAAGCAAAAGGGTATAATCGCTCGGTAGTACCCAGAGAATTCGAAGTAGGTGACCTCGTCCTAAGGAGAGCCGACATTGGCCTAAAAAATGCTAAAGATGGGAAATTGGCTCAAAACTGGGAAGGGCCATACCGAATAGCTTCCAAAACGGGAACAGGGGCCTACAAGCTCGAAACCCTCTCTGGTGCCCTCATCAATAACACGTGGAATGTGGCGAAGCTTAAGGCGTATTTCAGCTAAAGTTTTCATCCCTATTTTAATTGTTGATTTTCAATTCTGTTTTTAGTTTCATTATTATTACCCTTGATTAAATGTTAGGACTGATTATTTTTGATAATGGTGTACGCTCGGTGAAACTCCGAGCCCATTGTACTTACTGCTTCAAATAAATGAAAGTTCTGTTTTTGAATTCATTGTATTTACGTACTTTTCCTCATAACCGATTAGCCACCGCTTATGACGCGAACGATTATAAACATCTCGAACAAGAGCTTATAACTCGTCAAGTACTTTAAAAAGATTCCCGATTCAAACATGATTTTTAAAATCATTTTATACATCGCGGATAGAGGAACCCACCTCGGCTAAAGTGTCGGAGTTCCGAGGTCTTAAACACATGAATTCATAACAAAAAGAATATGAGAATCACTAAATCATGACGGATATTATAAATATTCAGAATAGTTACAGCAAAAAGGTTCAGACCCATCTGTTGGGGTAAATACATCAAAGTTAAAAAGCAAGAGTAAATCTACTCTATGTAGGACAGCACAACACTGTCGGGGATAAAACTTATCTTCTTCTTCTTCATCCTCGGCCTCATCTCCTTCGGATTCTTCAGCGAAATGGTCTGGTAGATCGGCTCCACCCAAGTCCACTTCAGCTCCATCCTCGCCAACGATCCGGCCATTTTTGACACTGAAATTGGGGTCAGCACCTTTCGTTATGAGGCCAGGGTTTAGGATGCGAAGCTGCTCGGCTGTATTGAGGAACAAATTTTCAACTGCATGATCCCAGTTGTAAAGATTCTCCCCGGCTGCTCTTTTATGTTTAAGAGCTTTCACTCTCATTTTGTCCAGAGAGGCTCTGAGTCCAGCGGCCTCGTCCTTGGCATATTCAAGTTGCTCTCGAGCCATCGCAGCGTCTTCCTCGGCTTTCCGAGCTTTCTCTGTGGCCTCGCGCAAAGCTGTGGAATCTTCTTCAGCCTTCTTCAGGATTTCCTCATCGCCTCATCCTTTCATTGGCTTCTTGAAGAGTTTTCTCAGCCGTTTCCTTATCAGCCTCGGCCTTAGCTTTGGCGTCCTCAGCCTCTTGTTTCCCCTTTTGCAACCCTTCTTTTTCTGCAGCAAGTGTTTGAAGTCTTTTTTCAAAGACTTCCACCTGGAGCTGTAGATAGTCCTCCCGACTCTCAGCTTCTTCACGTTTTTTCTTCTCCTCGGTAGACACACCAGCATGAACGTCATCACCACGCTGACCGAGGTAACGAAGAACGCTCACACCTCTTAGGAGACTCCTCACCAAGGACGAACAATTGTTTTCCCAGATACCTGGGGTCCAGGCATCTATCACTTGCGCATCCTCAGGAGGAAAGACAGTTGCGTTAAAGGTATCAGAATTCTTATTAGCCCACACTGTTTTGGTGACAATGTCATCCATGCCCTCAGCACCTTGAATCCCCTTGTGGGACTTACTCAGATTGAGCCAATCTCCAGCTACCCCCTTTCCTGTGTCCGTCCGAGGCCTCTTGGGTGGACGCTCGGGGGTACCCCTAGCACTTGGCTGAGCCTCCGAGTTGACTATTTGCTCTATGCCTTCGGCGGCCGAAATCACCTCGGCAGGGACAGCGTGAAGAGCAACGGTTGGACTACTCTTTGGCGCTGGCTCGGAGGACTGGCTTTTGGCCGAGGAGCCAGAGCTTGCCTTCACAGCAGCCAGCTGAGCCATCCTGGATGAAGCAGCAGCACTCTTTTTGGCCTTTGATGCTTTTTTACCCATTTTTTCTGAAAAAGCAGAAAGTATGTTGTATTAGACCAAAAAAAATTGGTATAGTACCCAGCTCGGCCTTCGCTTCAGCCTGGGTTCTCTTCAACAAAATTTTTTTTGTATCAATTTGACCCTTTTCTTGAAAATACTCCCAAACCCGATCACATAAGCGCCTCTCGGCCCTAGTTAAGTCCGCTTTGTAATCAAATTGGTATAAGGAGGCCCCTCTAGTATAAATACCGCTCGTCCAGCATAGTGGGAATTGAGGCACGACTTTAATTTCCCCTTATTCCTCAACTCGTTTCATGAACAGCATACTTCAGTTCCCGTATACTCGTATTGGAAGAAGCGGGGTTTGAAGGACTTCCAAGAATCGGTTACCTTTGCAAAAAGGGCATGCTCCTTCCGAGCCTTCAATGACACCCAGAGCCCCTTGGAGTTACCAAATTTATTTACTTGGGGGGCATATATCCAAAAGAAGGCTCGTAATGTCGCTACCAGACCTTCAGCGTCACAAAACTGTTGGAAAGCTCTGACAAAGGCCCAACCGCTCGGATGCAGCTGGCTCGGGGCTACGCCTAAGTGGTTGAGGACCTCTATTTCAAAGGTAGAAAAGGGCATACGAATTCCGACTTTTGTCGCTACCTCCTCGTAAAAGTAAAAATATTGTTGGTTTTCTGGCACTCGAAAGCAGATGCGATCATCTATCCCCACATGTCTTAAAACAAATTCCGAGGCATTCCCGTCTGCACTCGGAGGGGTTAGAACAGGGCGAAGGTGGTTCAAGCTGTCCGTCGTCAGCAACGAAGGCCTCGTTCCAAGTACTTCCCGATCAAAAACTGCATCGTACTCCGTGTGGTTGGATGGCAAATGGAATTCATCAGGATGGGTGTCACACCTGCGATCCACCATATCTGGGGAAAACGTAAAAGGCTCGGTGTTAGCATTTTTTATAGCAGATGTTTTAATTCTAAAACTAAGGTCAAGCCTTGGACCTTTTCCCCCCTCCCTCATAGGATCTCCCAAAAACTCTTCCCCTCTGGTACAGCACTCTGGGCTAGTCCTAACCTAAGCCCGACGCTCGGCAAACCTATAAGCCAACAGCCACATATTTTCCTCTACGGGGTCGATGGGTACTCTGTGGCCAATGGTTCTACTTCAGATGACTCGTGTGATCCTTTGCCACAAGGGGGGGTAGGAGGATCAACTGTTTTATTACCAGTATCACCAATATCAGAACTAATTTCCAAGGGAACGGATTCAGTCCCAAAACCCCCAGAGGAACTAGAACTAGAATTGCTAGACGATTCTTCACCTAATTTCTCACAAAGTTTGTGATAAACATTCCTCCAATATCTCCAGCCCCTCATAATTGAGAAATCCTAGAATACCAAACCCTTTAATAACCAACCTAGAACTAGGACCCCAAATCCCTGCAAAAACCCAGAAAAAAGCAAAACCCTCTCAACAAAACCAGAAGTGGCAGAACCAGAACTAACTGTTTGAATCAGAATAGAAGAAAGGTTTACCTGATGTTGGTTGATGTCTGAACTTTGAAAGAGGTTGATTACGGTGGTGGATCCTGCGTGCGTAGAGGGGATGCACAGAAAAGTATTAGAGAATGAGGAAGTTTTCTGGTTTGTGAAAATACAGTGTATAGAAATGGAAGGAAACGAATAAAAGGTTTAAACACCCCTCGAAACCTCTCAACTTCTCTCCACGGTGCATCGCTTGGGCCAAAGGCCCATTAACCCGTTCAGCCATTCATAGTGGAATACGTGGCAGTCATGGGAGTTGCTTTTTCAAAATTCAAAATTCAAAATGATTTGGCACAACTTCCCAAGGCACGCGCCGCACCTAGAGAACCTAAAACGTCACCTCGAACAGGCTACATGGTTACAGTTGTCACACATTCCCGAACTAAGACATGCAGAAAGTTCAACCATACCCACTTGTTACCTCGCCAGACTTTCCAAAGTCTTACGAGCTGGGGGGCTTGTAGGGTCTGCCGACCACATACGGACACAAGTCTTATTGAAGGGATTCTCCAAGGGCACTTTGCTCGGTCCACCTGTTATTAAAGTCCTTCGCTCGGACTCGTAGGATTCGAGCAATACGAAAGGGCCAGGCTCGGACTTGATGGAACCGAGCCTCACCATCGGTCCTCAATCCATTAGGCTCGGGACTCTAGGACCGAGACATACGGTCGGCTCGCGGATAAGCTCAGGCTCGCCGAGGCTTCTTATCCCTTCCGCAAATCTCTCCTAGATTCTCGCAACAGCCTAGACATAAGATCTCCAGCTGATCCTATCTAGATTCTAGAAGCATAATCGTCCGATATTATCTCAACAGAATCCTGGTTCAGCACAACTCTGATACAAGGCCCAAAGGGCCCATATCAGCCTCCTCCAAACCCTATAAATAGCTCATCACAGCTAGGGTTTCAGGTATGTACTCTCATCCCTAAGTTGACACTCTGCACACACACGTTGACTGGGGAGACCCTGCTTTTCCCAACTGGAACTGCAGAAATACCATAAGTCGCACAGTAATACTTGATCCTCTCCTAAGCTCCTGGTTGCCATAATCTTGAGCACTTAGAGGGTTAAGGACATATAGTGTTCAAGGACACTACATGTACCAGATCGTACAAGTAATAAAGTGAAAAATAGAGTATCGTTCCCAACGAGGAGTGAAATTGATTCTAATAATTCTCACTTATTCCATGTTATGCAGCAATAACAAGTTATTCCTGGATCCCATGGAAATATGCACGGATGATGTTGGAGCAAATGTTTAAAAATAGTTTTAAACCCTCCCGGGTCAAATGGTGCATTTTTCACTCCAAGCATCATCACATGGTGCTTGTCTTTTCCATCATGCATGGAGTCTATGAAAGTGTAAACTCCATGGCTTAGCAAGGTTTCCTTTTCAGGCTTTGAAAAGGAGAACAATGGCTTATCATCATCATGAGCATCAGGGAAGTCATAAAAAATTAAGGGGTAAATTGAGCGCGTGGGTCCCGCGCCTGGGCGCCACGGTCAACTTATCTTCATTTTTTCCTCTTTTTCTTTCCAATTCAAGTACCAAGCTCTTCGTCTTCATTCCTTTGCAAAAATCACTGTTTTAAGAGTTTAAATACCTGAAAACAAACCAAACACATCAAAAGATTCCATAAATCTTATAATGACAAAATTCCATTGTTTTATTCCAAATTACTCAAGAAATAAGCCACTTACTATGTAAAAGGGAGGCAAAAAAGGTACAAAAACATCACATATTAGACCCCAATCACACCCCCAAACTTAGCATTTTGCATGTCCCAGGCAAAAGTAAAACAAAAATTCAGAGCCTAAGATTCTCCCCTCCCAAGGTATAGCAACCTAACCATAAATTCCAACTCACCTACCCAAGATACTTTTCTTCACTAGCAAATCACCTCAATGAAAACCAGTTGAAAAACAAACTCAAAGTGAGTAAAAGATTAGTGACCACACAACCTCTCAACATCTCTCATGTGTATGGGTAATATTTATCAATTCACTCAAGTTCAAACCATGAAAACATGTTACCATAAACTTGACTATAGACCTACATCTCCATTTAATTTATCGACAGCATGCACAAATCATAAGGTCTTTATTTGATTGTAACGGGGTCATGGCTAAAAGTGTCAGGTGGGATAAAGAATAAAAGGATAAACAAAGGCCTTAATCAATGAAATCACAACACTTCTCTTTAAAATTATGAAAAGAGCAAGGAAATAATTACAATCACAACCATAACTCAAATGACTTGATTTTTTCCTTTTCTTTCTTTTTTTTCTATTTCTATTTCTATTCTCTTCTTCTTTTCATTTTTTCTATTTCTAAAGCACATTTGTTGCTCTTTTTTTTTTTAAGAAGAGAAATAAAAACATCAAATTTTCAGCACTTACACTTTCACCAATTCTTAACATTCCTCTTAATTGCTCATTCACAATTTCAAAAGTACTTCACAAGAATAATTCAATTTATGTAGGGTACCAAAGAAAATCACTAATGTCAAAGCTCAAAGTGGGCAACTAAGGGATCATTATGTCTCAAAAATTCGTTGAAGGCCACAAAAACACAAACCTAAGTGCCTTAATCATGTTCATGCATGCAATCAATTGTCAATTTTGAAAAGGTCACAAGTCAAGTTCTATAACAAACAATCAAAGCAAACAACACTCATGAAAGAAATATGATTTTTATCACAATATTCATTAAACATTACTCCTTCAAGTGTATAGGCTCAAAATCTCACTGGTTAAGGTCAATTCACTAATCAATCATTCACAACAAGTTTGCCAAACAACTACTTTCCAAAAATTTTCAAAGCTAAATCCAATTAGTATCTGGGTAAAACAAGTCGGAAATCACAATCAAGCATTTACACCTATCAAAGGGACAAATCTAACACCTAGAATTAGTGCCTACTCATGTCAGGACACAAACCAACACAGAGCCAGGGGAGAAATCAAGTTCAGAAAAAAAAATTATTTTGTTACCCTCCCCCAAACTTAGAATGTGGCTTGTCCTCAAGCAACAAATCTATCCTAAACTACAAAATAAAAATTAAAAACTAAAAACAAAAGCAAGGAGTTAGAGACATCCCTTTGTAGCACAACATTCTCTCTTGATGTACCATGGAGGAGACCCCCCCAAACTTATTCACCTGTGTCACATGAACAACTAAAAATAGTGCTGGAAGCACCCCATTAACAGTTACATATAGAAAACTCTAAACTCTTTATTCAATCTCCTAATTAAAAATTTAAATTCTATACGACTACAAAACTAAAGAGAATCCACCAGGATCCCAAATCCTATAGCACAACTTCCATGTTATGCAGCGATAACAAGTTATTCCTGGATCCCATGGAAATATGCACGGATGATGTTGGAGCAAATGTTTAAAAATAGTTTTAAACCCTCCCGGGTCAAATGGTGCATTTTTCACTCCAAGCATCATCACATGGTGCTTGTTTTTTCCATCATACATGGAGTCTATGAAAGTGTAAACTCCATGGCTTAGCAAGGTTGCCTTTTCAGGCTTTGAAAAGGAGACCAATGGCTTATCATCATCATGAGCATTAGGGAAGTCATAAAAAATTAAGGGGTAAATTGAAGGAAAAAATTTTGAGGGTTCCACATATCATGCAATCCAATACATTTAGAAAGAGTAGAAAATTTATTCCTGCAAAGTGGACTCTAATTCAACCCCTAGACTCATCCCACTATTCAATTTATCTTGTTTCACTTCCTCAATCTCATCATGCAAAATTTCTTCTTTTTCTATGGGTTTAGAAAGGAAAGCACTTTGGTCTTCCGTAATAGAAGATTTTTGTACCACCTCCTCTAAAAGACCATCAAAAACTTTAATCTCATCAAAAATATTTTGTGCAAAATAGGATGGAATAAGTGACAACAAAATAAATTTGATACATTCTATGTCATCATGAGAATAAGCCATGTTACATAATGATTCCACTAAATAACTACTAAAAAGTACCGAAAATTATTAAAATCTAATTTTAGTCCTCGGCAACGGCGCCAAAAACTTTTTGGGATTCTGGCAAGTGTACCAGATCGTACAAGTAATAAAGTGATAAAAAGAGTATCGTTCCCAACGAGGACTGAAATTGATTCTAATAATTCTCACCTATTCGTAGTCACTAAATGAAATTTAAATTGGAATTCAATTGATTGAGAAATTGTTGATTTAAATAAATAAAAATAAACAAATGCAACGATTCTTAAACAAGGAGAAAGAGAGGGACGTAGTTTCAATGAAGGTTCCTAAAACGTTTAACAATGAATTAATTTGTTTTCCTAAATTCTGAATTTGTTTTGCAAAAGTAGGAAACGCCTAATGTCTTAGAACGTTTCCGTATTTTAGAGATTAATCTCCCAATGATGTCTCAATGGAGCCTTAAAACCTAACCCTTAATTAAGTTCAATCAAAACTCATAAAAATTATTAAATTCATAAGAAATATGTCTATCCCTATGCAATTGTGTAACACCCCGCATTTTTCCCGTACGTGCGAAAACGATTTTTAACGAAAGAAACCTTGAAATGATGACTTTTACAAAAAGTATTTTTCGTAAGAAGGAAATAAAGTGTTGATTTCTATGGTTTTTACAAACAAAATATTTTATAAGAAAAGTGGATGATTTTGTTGAGTTTGAAAATGATTTGCTAAAATTGTGCTTTTCTAAAAAGATGATTTTGTTAAAAATGAAAGTTTTGGATCTGTTATCTTTGAAAATTTGTATCTTTTAAACCGTAACTCGGAATTTGATGATCTTTATATGAAAACGATCGTTTTGAAATCTAGAATTTGAAAATGTAATTTTTAGAATTTTATGGGCTGTTTTATAAAAATTTATTTTCAGAATAAGAGGAATACGAATTTTAAAGGAAATGTGTTTGTGATGATTGTTTTGGTATGAATTTTGTATGATGTGTGCTTGATTTTATGTGTGTGATACGGGATGCATATAAATGGTTATGAATGTGATTTCCTGAAATTAATTGCATTAGCATAAGAATTAATAAATTAAGGTAAGTATAATTAGAAAATAAAAGAATAATAATCATGTATGCATGTGTGTGAAATGTGTGTGAATGTGAGATTGCCACGGTTTGCATGTGCATGTGGGTGTGTGTATATGTGTGTGAATAGCCGTGTGTATGTGTGAATACATGAACCTAGGAGTTGTACTTGATGGGCAAGAAACCAAATAGAACCAAACTAGGAATTAAGGAGTAACTAAATTGGAGGAAAAACCCCAACTAGAGCCAACTACCCATTATAACCTACATGACCCTAAGACCTAGACCACATCACTTTGTCCCCTTGACTTTGGTGACCTTAGCCATGCAAACTTTTGGGAAGACCAATTCGCCCTCCTTGGTTGTGCTTAGGCCGAATTCTCCAAGGGCTAAACGGGGAATTGTGAACTTTCCTATATATGAATGAAACCTTAGTTCATTTCACCTCCACTCATTCTCATTTCCACCCTTCCAACATAAACACAAATCTAAGATCACATTCAAACTCTTAGAGAGAAATAGAAAAGAAAATAGAGAAAGAGAGAAAGAGGGTGGTGGCCGAGAAACTTAGGAGAAGAAGAAGGAGATTTAGAGCTAGATCAAGCCATACCCTTTGAAGATCTAAGTGCTAGGAGCCAAGAAATCAACCCTTCATGATACGAGATTCGAAGAACCCAAAGAAGAATGTAATAGCCTAGTTTTTCTATTTAGCTTGTAGATCTCTCTTGTTTTCTTCATGCATGTTTATTCTTATGATTTGTAAAGTAAATTTAAGTGTTATTCTTCTCTTGATCTTGGACGTTCATGGACTAAAAATAATTTGTAAAAAATGTAGCTCTATGTTTGTGGTTCGGTTCCTATTTTCTTTGTTAGATCTAAATATTTTTCTTACTCAAACTTAAAGATCTTAGAGTTTTGCTTGACATGGATCTTTCTTGCATGTATACTTTTCTTGTTCTAAATCATGATCTATGTATGTTTATGTGTTTATCTGACAAATCAACCCATGATCTAAGGTATTGCTTAAGATTTTTATGAAAATTAAAATAAATTCCCTTGTATGTTAAATTTCCTTGTTAAAACCGTGAGCCAAGACACTTTTAAGAAATAATTTGATGAATAAATTTGTGACTTGAACTATGATGATTTTAGTCTTGCATGCTGAATTTTGTTTGCTAAAATGAAGATCTATGATGTGTTTGTGTGATTTCTTCATGAACAAATACATGATTTAAATTTACTTGAAAATAAAGTTGAGATCTTGTACTTTACATGTTGATTTCATGATGTTCTTGTTGATTTATGTGCAAGCATTTTATGATCCAAGTTTCTAAAGCATGCATGTTGTTTTAAGTAGAAAAATCCAATTTTGTTTAAGTGCATGTCACGGTTTTTCAAAGAGAAAATTAAGAAAAAAAGTTTGAAAATAATTTTAAAGTGAAAACATGGTTTAGTTTAAAGTATTTGGTTTTTATGTGAACCTTATTTGGTAAAAGGCCATTCGGCCATATTAATAAAAATGAATCCCATGCTTTCAAGTTGATGCATGAGAGTGATAGGACTAGATCTAGTAAATTTGAATGCATGCATGATATTTTTAGAAGTTTAAAATGTAATCTTGATTTTCATTTGAAACTAAGTGATGAACTTGAGTTATTTGTGTATGTGATGTGAACAAATGATGTGGTGTGATGTTTGATTTAATTCTGTGATTTTGTATGTTGAAAATTGAATTAAAAATCTTGTCTGCTTGCATGCTAAGCATTCGGCCATGAAGAGAAAGAAGTAGGAAATTATATTTGATCATTGTTTAAGTTGCATACATAATGAAATTAATTGAATTTAAAAGGCTTAGAATGTGCATGCATGAATAAATTGCATTTAAAAGAAAATATATGTGTGTGACTTTGCAATGATTTGTGAATTCTCTTTTAATGCTCTCGGTTTAGTCTAAAAAGGAAAGAAAATGATTTCAATTGTTTTGTGCTTATTTGTATGCATTAATCTTTGTAAAATTGAATTTATATGAATCGGTCTAAGCATGCCAGAATAGTTAGGAAATTTGTTTATATGAAATGTTCTATGTAAATAACTATGTGTTGTATATAGGATGCTATGTGCGTGATTGGAATGATATGTTGTTGTTTTAATTTTTCTTTTGGTTTGTAGAAATAAAATAAATAAGTTGAATTAATAATTAAAAAAGGAATTTTTATGTTTAATGTGGCTTGTTGTGAATGTTTTAATGATGTATTTTCTATATTTGAATTTCCAAAGGATTGAAAAATGTTTTACTGAAAGTATGATTTAAGAAGCTTAAATTGTTTGAAAGTGGTTTTGAAACTTTATTTTCTTAAGTTCTGAATTTTGTTTAATAACTAAAGAATAATGATTTTTGTAACATGAGTTCTGTTTTAAAGTGATTAATTTTAAGTTGATTCAAAGTTTTCTTAAAAACGTTTTACTATAAATTTGATTTGGATTTAAAAGCTTTTGGGAATGTGAATAATGTGTTTTTCAAAAAAAAATTGATTTCAAAGTGTTTTCTAAAACAAATTAAAGGATTCGTTAAGAAACGTTTCTAACGCACGGGGAAAAATGCTATAGTTCAGACGAACGACGCAAAGGAAACGAGGCGGGATTAGTGATCGACGGATCTTGGAAAGCTTGCGGGAGCTTACGGTATTTGAGGTGAGAGAGGGGTTTCCCTTAAGACGTCGTGGTAATAGGTAACTTATTAAGAGGTCCAATCAACTCAAAGGATGGACTCCAATCTCATTTAGCGTAGTGGTGTATGTGATAGCAATTGTCTGATTGTTTGTTTAGCTATCCACCCGAACGGCTGAGATTGGTTTATTAATTATGATATAATGTTCTCTGGTTGAGTATGTTTGAGTTGTTTAATTACTTTATGATTTATTTATTGGTTAAGTAGTTATGATATGGTTGAGATACATTGGTGTGCTGAATAATGTATTAATAAGAATTAAATTGAAAAAGTAAGAAATATGATTGAAAGAAGAGTGATAATGAAGGTTGATGGCAAGAGATAAAGAGATGAGATTGAGGATGAGTTATGGAAGTTGAATGAGTGATGGTAAATGAGATGTGGCTTGAGCGAAGCTGGGCTCTTGTTGTTTTTGGTTTTAGTCTGGGACTAGTGTTGAGTTGAGCTTGTTCCTCCATTAGCGCCCAGCAAAAATATGATTTCTCGTTTTCATTTTTGGAAAGAGCCTAGTGTTGAGTTGAGCTTGCTCCTCCATTAGCACTCATCCAAAAATGTGATTTTTGAAAACGGTTTTTTTTTAAAAGAGATTTTGAAAAGATTTGTGAAAAGAAATTTTTGGAAAAAGGTTTTCGAAAAGATACAATTTTGAGAAAAGTTTTGGAACCAACCTTTTTGGTAAAGTTTTTGAAAGGATATTTGAGAAAGCCTTTTTGGAAACAATATTTCTGAGGAAAGTTTTGTGAAAGGATCTTTTTGAGAAAATTTTGTGAAAGAACGTTTTTGAGAAAGTTTGCGAAAAGTTATCTTTGAAAAAGATTTGTGAAAGGAAGTTTTGGTGAAATTATAGTTTTGAAAAAGATTTGCGAAAAGGTATTTTGGAAATGAGTTTGAGAAAGTTGACGAATGAGTTTTGTCAAGGTTGATGAGCTTTGAGAAAGTGATGAGATGAGATGAGAAAGAGTATGATATGAGATGTGGAAATGTGATGTGATGAATTGGGGAACAGCTTGAACGATTAGTGGTCGGGTTTCATTGAAGGGATGCACCAAGGGTGAACCGACCGTTAGGAGTAAGCCGTTAATTAAAAGCCTGAAAACTTTAAAAGATTATTAAAAGACATGAATAACGCGGTGAGGCATGAGAGTGTGTCAAAGTAGTGGAGAGGAAGAAACGATAAGTATCTGCGGATACTTAGGACGAGATTGCATTAGGAGAGGACGATGACGGTGATACGTCAAGAAGTCTAGAGTACTGTTCTAGGCAGAACGAACTCCATAAGTGGTGCACTAACGTGGTGGGGACTGGGTCTAATACCGTGGTAAGTTCTGCACTCGAGACTAGAACTGTACTGTCGCCCCCTAGATTGCAAATCGAGAATAGTGAGAGTGACTGGAACGGGGCATTTGTGATTGCCGCTGAGAGCGTGCACTGTTAATTATGATTATGATTTGAGGCAAGGCCTCCTGGTCTGGGACCATTTGTGTGTGAGACAGCTGTCGTGCCCGCGTGGTTAAGGTCCTGTACTCCTATTTGCTTCCGACTAGGTGTGGATGGATGACCGAGGAGATGTAGACGTGAGAGTCGTTTTTCCTCAATGATGGTTCCCCAAGTCATTGAGTGAACTGTGATGATAAGACTTAACAAACCTAAAGAATTAAGAAAGAAAAAGAATGATAATAGTATGAAGCATTGAGTATGGAATGAGTCTTGAGAAGTGAGAATGAGATGGTGTTTATATGATAGTGATAATAACATGATTTTTATGATGCTGATATTGTTTGTTTATACGTTCTGTTTGTATTTCCTGTTTTATCATAATAATTGCCTATCGTAAATCCACATAGTCGACATTACATGTTTTGGGTAACTCACTCTCTCCTATATGTCTGTTTGGTATTGGGAAAATTCGGTATGGTCCTTAGATGGGAAACATAGCGAAGTTCCAGCGCATTCGGGAGATAGGAGTATCTCCATTAAAGGGAGACGGTGGAGGATGACGTTGCTGGAAATCCCGAGGACTGGACGTACCAAGAATCAGAGTAGCGCAGCGGAAGCGTTAGTGTCGATGACTAGAAGCTAGGTAATCCCCTTTCAGAGTTTTTTAATTCCATTGCATGTTACTTAGAATCCTGGCTCTAGCATACTGTAACCCCAACTAAGGTTTATTTCAGTAATGATATTTTTGAAACACACGAATGGGCTATGTTTAAAATGAGGTTTTTGGAAAAACAAGTTTCAAGGTGCGATGTCTTGTGACATCTCGGTTTGGAACTTGAAAGGGTTACGTAGAGTGAGAACATGAGTTTGAAATCATAACTGTGTTTTGAAGATATGCATGTCCTCATCTTGCATGACACTTGTTTTTAAAAAACAATTGGCCCAAATTTTAACTATTTTTCATTATGGTTTCAAGTTGCCAAATCGGGGTGTTACAAATTGAACTGTTTGATTATTGGGCACAATCCTAAATTAATATGTCTATTAAATTAGGATTCCTATGTCATGAATTGCGCACTTTCATGGACAACAATAAAAATATAATCAAACACATAATTTATAATGGAAAGACAAAATTAATTGACTGCATAAACATTAAAAAGGTTCCATATTCATCTACTCCTACATCCCAAAGAAGGATTTAGTTCATAATTGAGAGAAGAAAAACAATAAAAGTGATAAAGATCAATATAATTACCACTAATCCTTGATTCTAATCTCCTTCTTCAAAAACTCTCCAAAACTCTGCTCCAAATTGTTCTGAATTCCTAATCTACTATTATTCTATGGAGTTGTATGAGTGTCTCCCCTTTCGAGGAATGAATCCTAATCCTATTATTATATAGATAAAGACTAACTGAATTTTCAATCTAATGTGATAAGATTTTTATTTTAATAAAACTAATCCTAAATCTGAATATAATATGATAAGATCCTATTAGAATAAATTAATCCTTAAGAATCTTATTTACAAATAGAATTTATCATTAAAATCCTTCTAGAATCCCGTATTTGTGTCTGACAGCAACTTCGGCCCTGATTTTGACCCCCAATATGGACGAATTTGAGAAAGGCTATTTCTGGAAAAGTTATATATCTTTTCCTTAGCTTTAAAATGATACCTAGATCGCCTCACTTGGATAAGCGTAGCTCAAGTTATGATCAAAATAGCGAACAATGTCACTTTCTCGCATTTTGCGCGCCCAGGCGTGAAACTCCTGCGCCTGGGCGTGCAGCTGTCTGGAAAAATCAACCAAATGCACCCTTGGCCAGTTGACCTCAGCCCGTGCCTGAGCGCGTGGGACCCGCGCCTGGGCGCCACAGTCAACTTTTTTTCATTTTTTTCCTCTTTTTCTTCCCAATTCAAGTACCAAGCTCTCCGTCTTCATTCCTTTGCAAAAATCACTGTTTTAAGAGTTTAAATACCTGAAAACAAACCAAACACATCAAAAGGTTCCAGAAATCTTATAATGACAAAATTTCATTGTTTTATTCCAATTTACTCAAGAAACAAGCCACTTACTGTGTAAAAGGGAGGCAAAAAAGGTACAAAAACATCACATATTAGATCCCAATCACTATCACCATGCAACTTTTCATAAGTACAAATTTGCCCTTGCATGTGAACATTGAACCCCATTTCTTAGCAAAAGAACCCCTAGCCCTAGTTGCCTATAAATAAGAGAGCCTTAGTTCATTCACTCATTTTTCACACACTTTCCACTAAACACTTGTTCTAGAGCACCATCAAGCTCTAGAACCTTAGAGAGAAAGAGAGAAAATTCGAGAGAGAGAGAGAGAGAGAGAGAGAAGGGGGGGACGTGGCATCAAGGAAGAAGGAGGAAGAAAATTTGTTTCAAGTGCTTCTCCATTTCTAATATTTGATCTTAGTAAGATTTTAGCCTCTTGTTTCTATCATCTTCTTGGCTACAGTTTCAATGAAGAGTTGTGTATGATTTGGTTTGGAAAGTCTTGTTTGCATGTTAGTCTTTTTGATTTAAGTTTTGATATTTTGTTCTTTCCATGCTTGATCATGAGTTTGATGATAAAAAGTGACATGCATGATGATCTAATGCTCACGGTTTTAGTATAAGGTTGTGAAAGCTTTGATCTATGTTGCATGTTAATTATTTTAGCTTGATTCATGCCTAAATGATACGTGCATGTTATAAATATGGGTGTTCATCATGATTTTTGTGTTTAAAAAATTTAAAGATAATGGTTTTATGGTTAGAGTAATTCGGCCAAGACTAGGATGAGGGATTAATATTCAGTTGCTTGATTAAAGTATGTGCATGTGGATTTTATGACTTGATCTAAGAGTTTTAAGTACATGCATGAGATTATGTGACCCTTTAACTTTGATCATGATATCTTAACTTGAAAATGAAGTGAGAAATGTTAAGTTTTACATGCATGAGATTTAAAATGTTAAACTAAGACTTTGAGCTTGAAATCAATTGCTAAAGTATTATGTGCTAAGCATGTTATGTTCATTTTTCTTGATCTTGGAAAAGTATGCATGTGAGTAAGGACATGGTTCTTGAAAAAGTATAGTTTTCATTTTGTTTAGAGAATGAGTAAAATTATTTATGTTGGGCTTAAAATGATTCGGTTTTTAAGACCAAAAGAAAAAGATAATTTTTGTGTCTTGCATGCTGAAATTTTTTGTAGATGATGATCCATTTTGGTGTGGAAATTCGGTTCTACTATAGGTGGAAAGAAAAGAAAAAGTTGTTTTAGTTATAAGAGATTTTTGGTAAAGTCATAGTTTCATTTCTTGGATTTCTCCGAAAATTTGATGCAAAGTCCTACATGATGTTTGAATGCATTCTGGAAATTTAAAGAAGGTTTGGGATTGTTTTGATATTTTAAATAAATTTTGTTTGTTGAAGATTGTTTGTAATAAACTTGTGTTTTAAGTTTCAAAAAGTAGTGAATAAAAGATATTTGCTTAGGACCAACGTTCTCATAACCTAACCACTGTTTTAATAATATCAATATTAGTGTTTATGAATTTTTGTAAAATTTTCGGGATTGATTTGATAATTTTATAAGAGTAATTTTGGTGAAAACACTTTCGGAGAAATAAGTTTTTTGGGTAAAACCTAAACAGAGTTTTCAAACTTAAATAAATTTAAATTTTTATGGTAGCTTTATCAACGTGTCCAGTAAGTCTCTGCAAAATTTGGAGTGATTTGGAGTTGGTTTGGTATTTTTTTTTAATTGAAAAACAGTAAGTACAGAGGTTCAGGATTTTCCGACTTAGTGGCAGAATTAATTGGAAAAGTATGAACTAAAAAACTCCAAATGCTCTGAAATTTTTACTAGATGACCTTGACTATGTGAGGGATGTTTATACCAAGTTTTATGCCACTCGAAATTGATTTGCTATTTTTAACCAACGCAATTGTGCCTAAGGTCAGTGCGGTTCTGTTTCAGTTTTTATGCGAAATTTGAATGGAAAGTTAAGTTCTAGATGTTTAATTTACTTGAAAATTTTATATGATTAACCTTAATATGTGTTTTAGAGTTCTGAAAATTTAGGGATTGAAATTAATTGATTTGATATAGTTTTGAATTTTACCTCTTGTGGTTACCCATGATGGATTAAACTCTCTTTTGAAGCACTTTTGATAAATCTGATCTTGTGAGTTTTCTTTGGTGACTTGGTTGAATGTGTATTTGTAATGGGATGCCTTGAGATAGTTGAATAATGTTTGAAGTTGTGTTTAGGACATATGGAAATGAACTTGCATGTGAATGTTAGTTAACATGTTCCGGTTTAAGCATTTATTTCTAAGAGTTAGGATATTTTGCCTTGTGTGTTATATATTGATTGAATTGTTTTGTGAGATCTGATGAATTATTTGATTATGTATTTCCTTACCTCGGAATATTGTGTGGGAAAGAAAGTAAAGGAAAATAAGCTAATCTATTAATTACGGTATTTTTGGAATTGTTGAGAACGTGATTTTTAAATGGTTTCTTTGCTGTCCAGCGTTGATCTAAATTGGTATTTCATTTCTTGAGGATGTTTTCAATTAGTTTAAACTTGAGTTTTTATAGGGTATTCAAATTAAAGGAAAGTCGAATTGAAAAGGCGACGTTTTTCGATATTTTCGGGTTTGAATGAATTAAAGTGTTTTGTGGATTGTTTTAATTAATTATGAAGTATTTAAAGTATGATCAAAAGTTGGAATAACTTTGAGAAAACGATTTTGTTATATACTGTTTTACAAAAGCCAAAAAGAACTTTCAAAACAAAATAAAGATTTTATTAAGTTTGAAGATAATAATTCTATCCGAATAAATTAGTAAATGCAAACGTATTTTGTTTAATACGAGGTATTTTAAAGACGGTGGATTGGAGCATCAGTCTGTAGCAAATGCCCGCGGAAATCTTGTGCAAGTGTTTGCTGGAACAAGAGGTGAGAGATGCAGTAGGCCCAAGTCAACGTGACGCTTAGACTCGGTGCTAAACTAAGTGTATATATATATATATAGTTTGAAATTCATTTACTTGTTATATGATATGAAATTGCATGAATATATGCTTATGATCTGAATACTATGCATTTTGAATTAGTTACACATGATCTGCTTGTTTTATATCGTTAAGCATGTTTGGAACATATAAAGTTTGAAGTTCTTTAAATTACTATATGATACATGAATACATGAGTATATGCTTATGATTCTGAATATTATGCGTTTTAATTATATATGTTCTGCTCTGTTTTAAATTGATAAGTATGATCGGAAGATATTGGTTATATTCTGAAATCATGATTGTGGTTAAGTGATGTAATGGAAATGATGGAATGAGAATGAGAATAAAGACGTACTAAAAGTTATGAGAAATGATGAGCAATTAAGTCATGTTATAAGAGAAAAGAATTATGTGGTTTAAGATGAGAATAATGCTGATGAAAATAATGAGCAAGGATGTAAGATCTAAGATTTGATTCGAAATTGTGAAAGTTCAAGATAAGTAGTGTTGATCTAAGAATGTACTTATGGAACGATTTTGTACGCAAGTAACTTTCTGAGGAACAATGCTTGTACGAGTAACTTCCAAGTGCCATGCTGTGCGGCTAGGACTTCGAGTCAGCCATGTGCGCCGTTTTATGGCCGCGGTAGGCCAACCGTGTGAGCTGTATTATAACTGTGGTGCCGCACAAGTACTGAGACTAGAAGCCTTGTACAATGCTATTGTTGGGGAACAACCCAGAATCTGTTAGAGGTCGAGGCTCATTGAAGGGGTGCACCAAGGATGAGTCGACCATAGGATTAAAATATTAATCAAGTAATGAAAGTTTGATAAGACTTTAAAAGACATGTACTGATGCGGCGAGTATGAGCGCGAAGTAGTGGAGAGGAAGACACCCTGGGTATCTGCGGATACTCGGGTGGTGATTGCAAAAAGGGGAGGGTAAGGACGGTGATACGTCAAGAAGCCTTGAGTGATATTCTAGGTGGAACGAACTCCATATGTGGTACGGACTGATAGGTCCTATGTCGTGGTAAGTTCCGTAGGCCCACTAGAAAAGTACTGTCGCCCCTTTTAGCAATTCGAGAACAGTGAGAGGGACTGGAACGAGGCATTATGCAATGAACCAACACTCCATTTACTTTGGCTACGATGTAGCAGACAACTGTCCAGCCTGCGTGGTAAAGGTCCTGTACTCCTGTTAGCTTCCGACTTAGGTATGGATGGATATGAGGAGATGTAGCCGTGTGTGCTAACCAACCTCCTTGATGATGGCTATTTCCCCACATCATCAAAGGACTCGAAATAATAAGACTTAATGATAAAGATGTTGTTGAAGACAATGTTATTACCCTCTTATAAGAATTAAGGAATTTATAGCGAGAATCTTCTAAAAGAACATGAGGTAATCTTATGATAGTTTGAGAAATGATGTTCATGAATTGGATGTAATTGTCATATGCATAGCATGAGTATTTGTTGCTACATGAGGATTGATTGATATTATGCTTTTACCTTATGTCTCTAGTTATTGTTATGTTCTTGTTATTGATAAATATCTATTAAAGTCATGAATTCTGTTGTTATAAATTACTCTGCCTGTTCTATTTTATATGAAGTCATTATTATATTGTTTTGTCATGGTTGTACTTTTGGAATGCTGACCTCTCTCCTATCATGTTTCCGTATCGGATTGCTCCGGTATTGCAACAGGTAGATGGCCCAGCATTTAGTGATTCACATGTGGTCCCTCGGGGAGGGACCCTGGGAGGTAACCCCTAGCGGTTGGACTTGGAGAGGCAACTCTCTTTTGGAGATAGAAGATCCTGGACACATCATGACGAGGACAGCGGGAGATATACACGTAGGACATATCATTCTCAGAGATTACCAAGACGGAGGACCTCGCGAGCATTTCCAGTTCGAGGGACAGCCTGCCCCATTGGCTGCTATACTACCAGATCCCATGGAGGACGATATCATGCCACATCTCTTGGAGGTGCTGGGGATGGAGGATGAGCTTATGGATTGGGACGACGATGATGACGACGTGGTGATGGAGGAGGAGGTTCTATCGGATTCTGATTCTAGCGAGGAGGGCAGTATGGTGATTGACTAGTTGGGATATGATATGTAGGGATTAGCGAGAAGGATGGAGTTGTCTTAGTGCGTAGGATCTGCATTTCTGTTTGAGGATTGCCACATGTTATGGACCATTATTGTAAATAGCCACTTTTATTTCTACTTCGTACTGTATTTCAAAAACAAAGAGAAGGGATATGGTTTGTAATCTTTTGTTATCACAATGCTATGTAGCAAGTACTATGGTGAATGTTAATTACCTTGACAATAAATATCTTTTGATGAGAACGTATTAGTGATGAAATGTTTTTGGTAACAACTCGATTTTCAAAAAGGAAATCTGGGAATCAATTTAATCGGTTTTCAAAAAAAAATTTGGTCTCATTTTTTACAAATTAATAAGAAATAAATGATTATTTTACGTTATGAAAATCGGGCTGTTACAGTGTTAAGCCAGCCGTGAAACCAGTTGCCCAAAAGAAGAGAAGGGTAGGAACTAAAAAGGCCGCGGAAATTGAGGAGAAGATGGCCGAGCTCATATCAACAGGTTTCATCAGGGAAGTCATTTACTCCGAGTGGTTATCAAATACAGTTCTGGTTAAGAAATCAAACGGTAAATGGCGCATGTGCGTCGATTATACCGACTTAAACAAGGCATGCCCAAAGGATCAGTATCCGCTACCAGTCATCGACAAGCTAGTTGATAGCTCGTCAGGATATCAACTCCTCTCATTCATGGATGCTTACTCAGGGTACAACCAAATTCCAATGTACCCCCGCGATGAACAACATCTTCTCTGGTTTGATCGGTCCCACTCTGGAGGTATATATCGATGACATGATCACAAAGAGCAGAAAGAAGGAAGATCACTCTCGCGACCTAGCGGCAGTTCTGGCTAGGATCAGAAAGCACAACATGCGACTCAACCCGGAAAAGTTTACTTTTGGTGTCCCTGCAGGAGCCTTCCTAGGCTTCATGCTCACTGAGAGGGGCATTGAAGTAAATCCATAAAAATGTCAAGCTATTATGAATATGCACAGCCCTTCCAATGTTAAGGAGGTACAAAGGTCAACAAGTCGGACGACAACCCTATCCAGATTTCTTTCTCGAGCAGCCAAAAAGGCCTTCCCATGGTACCAATTGCTGAGAAAAAACAAGGATTTCCACTAGGATGAATCATGTGAAGCATTTGTTGAACTAAAAGAATACTTATCCTCCCCTCCTGTTCTCACTAGCCCTCGGGAGGGGGAGACTTTGTTCTTGTACTTATATATTGGTGAGTCTTCAATAATCTCGGCACTGGTTAAGGAAGATTCAGGAACCGAGCAACCAGTGTATTTTGTAAGCAGGGCCCTCTCGGGACCAGAGACCAGGTATTCAAAAATTGAGAAACTTGCATTTGCTTTGGTAATAACTGCTCAGAGACTCATGCAGTATTTCCAAAGTCACCCCGTCACTGTCAGAACAGCTGATTTGGGTCTAATATATGATGTTTTGAGTATGATTTACACTCCCTTTTGCTATGGATTTGGCTTATTCTCTTGTAAATTTAGGACTTTTTGTATAGTTTTTAGGGAGTTAGATAATTTATAATCCTTTGAACATTTTGATCCATTTTGGGTTTGTTTCAGGTACTTTCGGAGCTTCAATGAAGAAAATAAATATGGAGCATGAAAGAGGATGAAAAGACCTTGAAAATGGCGCAAGAACGGAGCGAAACGGAGCCAAAGCAGGTGACGCACGCCCAGGCGCACAGACCCTCACGCCCAGGCGCGTGCACCACGAGAATTGCACCATTTTACAGACTTGGCACGCCCAGGCGTGAGGCCCTGGGCGCCCAGGCGCGCAAAATGCGAGAAAGTGATACTATTCCCTGTTTTGATCATAACTTGAGCTATGCTCATCCAAATGAGGCGATCTGGGTATCATTTTAAAGCTAAGGAAAATATCTACAACTTTACCAGAAATAGACTTTCTCAAATTCGTCCATCTTTGGGGTCAAAATCAGTGCCGAAGTTGCTGTTAGACACAAATACGGGATTCTATAAGGATTTTAATGATAAATTTTATTTGTAAATAAGATTCTTAAAGATTAGTTTATTCTAATAGGATCTTATCATATTATATCAATTAGGATTAGTTTTAGACTTTAAATATAGGTTTTTCCATTAGGTTTGGTAGACTTTTCAGAGCCAAATAAGATATTAGAATAGAATTAGGATTAGAGAAGCGAGGTTGTTCTGCAATTGAGAGCAAGGAGACAAGGCACAAGGATTGAAGATTGGAAGATTGAAGATCTCTTGGGGGTAATTAATTATTGTCTATGATTATTAGTTTTTCCCACTCCTTGTATTTCTTCTTCCAATATGTATAATTGAACCTCTTGTTAGGAATAGGGTGGATTTGTATGGATCTTAATTTGGCTATTTATTCATGAATTAATGTTTTTCCTTTTAAATCAATTGCTTGGTTGTGTTTTAATGACAATTCATAGAATTGATCACTTTATGTTTTGCTTTGGTAATCTGAACCTTAATTGGAAAATTAGGATTAAGATTAGGTCTTTCAACCAACCAATATAATTATTCAACTTGTAGGAATACTTTTGGGTAATTGTATAACACTTATAAACTAATTAACTCACTTAAGGGATTAAGGGGTAAATTTTAGTAAGAAACATAATTGTTGGAGGGATCTAGCTTTTATTGTTTCTGGGGTTTTTGATTTATTGGAAAAATGATTTGCATAATATGTAACCTGATCCTACAATGAAACTAAGTTCCTAACCTTTTCCAAATTTTCTTCTAAATCCTTTTTAGTTTCTGATTTGTTTCATTCTACCTTTTTTCCATTCCTTTCTAAACTCAAAACCCATACAAGTTATACATAGTAATCGCAATTAGGTGAAAGAAATTAGAAACAATTTGCAATCCCCGAGTGGAACGATAATTTTACTTACTCTTTATTACTTGTGCGATCGGTACACTTACCGAATTGCCAACAAGTTTTTGGCGCCGTTGTCGGGGATTAAAATTCGATTCTAATTTTTTTTTGGTATTTATTTGTAATTACTTATGTAACTTGTCCCTTTTCATGTATAACTATAGTTTTAATAATGATTCTGATTGTGATAGATTTATTTCGGATCCCTATTCTCCATACTATTATGCACAAAACATAAGTAATAGGAAAACTTCATTAGAAATAGCTTTAGAGAAATTAGAAGCTAAAGCTAAGAAATCATTTTTTGTAGAGCCAATTCCTGTGGAGAAAGCTTCATGGGAAATAACTTTAGAAAAATGTGCTCAAAGCACTAAAGATTTTGTTGAACAAGTTAGAAACGATGGTCAAATTTTAAGAGCTAGTAGAAAGAATCTTCAAATGCAAGTTGAACACATGTTAAAGCTATTAGATGAAGAGTCACAATCATCACCAATAATTTTTGACTCTCTTCAAAGAGAGGAAAAAGTGGTGGTGATGGATGTGACCAATGATGAGACCCCTATGGAGGAGAAATTAGAAGAAAACGTGCATAATAAGTTTGAGGAAGAGGACCGAAATAAAACATTAGAAGGTTTGAATATGGTAGAAAAATTTGATCCACCTTGCATGATGAATTTCTTGCACTTAAAAATTTGGTTAAATCTATTGCATGCTTGGATGACTCAAAATTTTTCCACTATATTCAACCTCTGTGCTTTCATGAAAAATCTAAAAATCAATCTAAATCATTGTTGAACAATAAGGAGCCTGAAAAGGTAGTTTTCCTAATTCATGGAATTAACACTTTCGTGAATGGGAAAAGAAAAAACTTGTATGAGATGATGCATGGAGTAAGGAATACACCTTTTGACCCTAGTGGGATTGAACTTATTTTTGAAACTTCCTTACTCCACCATCATCCTAGGTTTGTCCCATGGGATGTGGGAATAACTTGTTATTGTTGCATCACATGGGAATTAACCTATAGAATTTGGGATCCTGGTGGATTCTTTGTAATTATATAGTAGTGTAGGTTTTGCTTTTATTTTTAGTTAGTTCGTGAATAAAGAGTTTGAGCTTTCTATATATGTAACTATTAATGAGGTGCTTCTAGCACTATTTTTAGTTATTCATGTGACACAGGTGAATAAATTTGGGGAGTCTCCTCCATGGTGCATCAAGAGAGAGTGTTGTGCTACAAAGGGAAGTTTCCTAACTCCTTGCATTTATTTTAATTTTTATGTTGTAGTTATAGGTTAGATTAGTTTGCTTGAGGAAAAGCCAACCTCTAACTTTGGGGGAGTGGACAAAATAAAAATTAAATTTTTCAGATCTGCATTATCCTCCCATATTTGGTGTTGGTTTGTGTCTTGGGTAGAAGTATATGATTATTCTAGGCTTAGGACTATTTTTCTGATTATATATGTAAAGACTTGATTTAGGATGATGACTCATTGATTGTATGACACTACTGTTTTGGATTGAGTTTTAACATTTGTTGAGAACTGGTTATTTTGATAAACTGTTTTGGAACTAGTTATTAGTGAACTGATTGTTTATCCTATGAGATTTTGAGCCTATACACTTGATAGGGGTATATGATTTATATTGATTTTTGTGATTTTAAACCCCTATTTCTTTCATGAGTGTGTTCACTTTGGCTCTGTGTTCTAGAACTTGACCGGTGACCGTTTTGAGATTGATAATTGAGTGCATGCATTAAGATGATTAAGGCACTTAGGATTGTGTTTTTTTTTGCCTTCAACAGATTTTTGAAAACATTATTCCTTAGCGGCCCACATTGAGCCTATTGATATAAGATTTCTTTGGTACCCTTTTCATAAATGTTATATATTTTTAGTATCCTTTGAAATGTGAATGGTGCAATTGGGAATATGTTGATTCAGAAAGTGTTGAGCTAAATGTATTAATTGTGATCTCTATTTCTCTTCCAAAAGTTTAAAAAAAAAAGAGAGAAAAAATATAATGAAAAACAGAAGAGAATAGAGAGAATGGGAATGAAAAAGAATGAAGGAGAATTAAATATTGGAGTTGATATTTGTTATTAAACCAATGTTCCATTCATATGTTAAAGGGATGTTGTTTGATTACATATTTTTAGCCCTTTGTTTTATCCTTTGTTTCTTTTATCCCATCTTTCATCTTTAGCCATGGCCACGTTACAACCAAAATAAAGACCTTTTGATTTTTGCATGTATTCAATAATTTTAGTGGAGATTTGGGTTTATGGTCAAGCATATGGTAACACATTGTCATTGGATGAACTTGAGTGAATTGTTATAACCCTTGATACACATGAGAGATACACACAGTGAGTTTGAGAGTGTTCACTAAATATGGTTCTTTTGGAGTTTGTTTTTCTAACCAGTTTTTGATGAAGTTAATGATTGTGAATAAAAGTGTCTGAGTCATGAGTCTGAAGTCTTAGATGAGGTGTTTGCAAATTAACTTAGAAAATTGGTTTTGTGTTCTAGAGTTTTTATTTTACTTTTTCCTTGGACATGCAAAATACTAAGTTTGGGGGAGTGATTTGGGTCTAATATATGATGTTTTGAGTATGATTTACACTCCCTTTTGCTATGGATTTGGCTTGTTTCTCTTGTAAATTTAGGACTTTTTGTATAGTTTTTAGGAAGTTAGGTAATTTAGAATCCTTTGAACGTTTTGATCCGTTTTGGGTTTGTTTCAGGTACTTTCGGAGCTTAAATGAAGAAAATAAATATGGAGCATGAAAGAGGATGAAAAGACCTTGAAAATGGCGCAAGAACGGAGCGAAACGGAGCCGGAGCAGGTGACGCATGCCCAGGCGCACAGACCCTCACGCCCAGGCTCGCGCACCACGAGAATTGCACCATTTTACAGACCTGGCACGCCCAGGCGTGAGGCCCTGGGAGCCCAGGCGCCCAAAATGCGAGAAAGTGATACTGATCGCTGTTTTGATTATAAATTTAGCTACGCTTATCCAAATGACGTGATCTGGGTATCATTTTAAATATAAGGAAAAGATCTACAACTTTTCCAGAAATAGCCTTGCTCAAATTCGTCCATATTTGGGGTCAAAATCAATGTCGATGTTACTGTCAGACAAAAATATGGGATTCTATAAGGATTTTAATGATAAATTCTATTTGTAAATAAGATTCTTAAAGATTAGTTTATTCTAATAGGATCTTATCATATTATATCAATTAGTATTAGTTTTAGACTTTAAATATAGGTTTTTACATTAGGTTTGGTAGACTTTTCAGAACCAAATAAGAGATTAGAATAGAATTAGGATTGGAGAAGCGAGGCTACTCTGCAATTGAGAGCAAGGAGACAAGGAACAAGGATTGAAGATTGTAAGATTGAAGATCTCTTGGGGGTAATTAATTATTGTCTATGATTATTAGTTTTTTCTCATTCCTTGTATTTCTTCTTCCAATATGTATAATTGAACCTCTTGTTAGGAATAAGGTGGATTTGTATGGATCTTAATTTGGCTATTTATTCATGAATTAATGTTTTTCCTTTTAAATCAATTGCTTGGTTGTGTTTTAATTACAATTCATAGAATTGATCACTTTATGTTTTGCTTTGGTAATCTGAACCTTAATTGGAAAATTATGATTAATATTAGGCCTTTCAACCAACCAATATAATTATTCAACTTGTAGGAATAATTTTGGGTAATTGTATAACACTTATAAACTAACTCACTTAAGGGATTAAGGGGTAAAGTTTAGTAAGAAACATAATTGTTGGAGGGATCTAGCTTTTATTGTTTCTGGGGTTTTTGATTTATTGGAAAATAGATTTTCATAATATGTAACCTGATCCTATAATGAAACCATGTTCCTAACCTTTTCCAAATTTGCTTCTAAATCCTTTTTAGTTTCTGATATGTTTCATTCTACCTTTTTCCATTCCTTTCTAAACTCAAAACTCATACAAGTTATACATAGTAATCGCAATTAGGTGAAAGAAATTAGAAACAATTTGCAATCCCCGAGTGAAACGATAATTTTACTTACTCTTTATTACTTGTTCGATCGGTACACTTGCCGAATTGCAAACAACAGCACAGCCAATCAGACAAGTACTTCACCAACCTGATCTGGCGGGGAGGATGGTCTTCTGGTTGGTCGAATTATCCGAGTTTGACATATCTTTTGAACCGAGAAAGACATTTAAATCCTAAGCATTGGCTGACTTTATCTCAGAATTCACAGATACTCTACCTACATCCGAGTCACAATTTTGGAAGGTTTATGTTGACAGCTCCAGCCACAGTAGGGGGCAGGAGTTGGCATAATTCTTGAAAATTTTGAAGGAATTAGCATTGAATATTCTTTGAAATTCGAGTTTCCCACTTCCAACAATCAAGCAGAATATGAAGCAGTCTTAGCGGGTCTGCGCATGGCTAACCAGTTAGGAGCCACACAGGTTCAAATCTTTAGTGATTCTCACTTAGTTGTTTCCCAGGTAAAAGGGGAATTCCAGGCCAAAGAGCCAATTCTCCAAAAATACCTCGAACAAGTCAAAACACTCTCATGTCTATTCTCAAGCTTTTCTATCACCCACATTCTGAGGGAATCTAATGGTCGAGCTGACATTCTCTCTAAGTTAGCCAGCACCAAAGGCTCGGAAAACAATAAAAGTCTGGTGCAGGAGACCGTGCACGGACCGAGCGTTGTTCTCGCGGTCTGCCTGTCCACCGACTGGATGACACCAATTAAGGAATATCTACAACACCAGATCCTACCAACGGATCCACTGGAGGCTAAAAAACTGAATAGACAAGCAGCTCACTATTTCATCCTAGATAATACTTTGTACGAGTTAATAGTCACATAGGTCCCCGAAAGATACCTGTGGAATCAGTTAGGTCCCTGAAAGATTAGTGGAATCTCTTAAACCCCCAAAGATCATTTTTGAATTAGTTAGGTCCCTGAAAGATTTGTGGAATCTCTTAAACCCCCCAAAGATCAATTTGGCATCACATTAGTCCCCCAATGAGGGACCTAACGGAATCATATGTGACACATTAAATGCTTTTTGGGCCCAAACGTGACACCTTCTTAACATTCCAACATCGCATTGGGGTCGACAAAGCATTTAATGTGCCACGTAGAATTACATCAAGTCCATCCTGACGAAATTGAATGGGGGGGACTAATGTGATGCCAAAATGATATTTGAGGGGTTTAAGAGATTCCACAAATCTTTCAAGGACCTAACTGATTCCACAGGTATCTTTCGGGGACCTATGTGACTATTAACTCTACTTTGTACAGGAGATGGGTCAACTCTCCTATGTTAAGATGCCTCAACCCAACTGAGGCAGAGTTGGTCCTCTCTGAAGTACATGAAGGGATCTTAAGCCACCACATGGGGGTAAGGCACTAGCTCGGAAAATTCTCAGGGCTAGTTATTACTGGCCAACCCTTCGGGTTAACGCCTCCGACCATGTCAAAAAATGCAAATCATGTCAGTTTCACGAAAAAGTGTATCAGCGACCACCAACGGAACTCCACTCAATGATTTCTCCATGGCCCTTTTACCAATGGGGCATGGATATTATTGGGAAATTCAAGACTGCCCCAGGGCAGCTTAAGTACGTTGTAGTCGTTGTAGACTACTTCATTAAGTGGATTGAGGCCAAGGCTCTAGCAACAATTTCCTTGGCAAAGGTTCAAAAGTTTTTCCTAAGACAAATCATTGCTAGATTTGGGGTGCCTCACTCCCTTGTAACAAATAATGGCACTCAATTCACTACTCGCATTTTCCAAGATCTGGTAAACCATTTTCATATTGCCCACCACTTCTCGTCCGTTGAACATCCTCATACCAACAGACAAGCAGAAGCAGCTAATAAAGGAATCATTGATTGTATGAAGAGAAGACTCCTCGAAGCTGAAGGGTCGTGGGTTGACATTCTTCCTGAGGTTCTATGGTCACTCTGCAGGACCATACACACCTCAACAGGAGAAACCCCATACCGACTCACTTATGGCTGTGAAGAAATCATCCCCATCGAGACTCAAATTCCAACATTTCGTGTTGCTAAGCGCTCGACTGAAGTCAATAATGAATTGCTGAAAGAGGATTTAACCTTAAGTGAAGAAATTTGAACCATTGCAGCTGCGAAAGAGAAGAGGGCTAAGGAAAGGCAGGCCCGAGGATACAATAGGTCGGTAATCCCAAGGAATTTTGCTGTGGGTGACCTGGTCCTCCGTCGAGCAGATATTGGTTTGACAAACTCAAAGGAGGGAAAGTTTGCCAGAAATTAGGAGGGCCCCTACAGGGTCACCTCGAGGACAGGCTCGGGAGCTTACAGTTTGGAAACAATAACAGGACAGGAAATTAATATCAGTTGGAATGCGACAAAGTTAAAACCCTATTTCAGTTGAACACACAAGATCCGACCAAACCAAGATACATCACAATCATTGCCCAACTTGTTTCAACCTGCTACCCTGAATTAGTTATTTTGCTTTTAAGTATTTACATTATTGTCATTTACTTTCATGTCTTTACATTAGTCATTTTAAAGCTTTCCTACATAGCTTATACTTGATGAAATGTTTAATGAAATGAGTTTTTTGCAACACATCAGTTCCGACTCTTCCTTTCTGTTAACGTACTAGCCCCTTCTTCTCGGCTCGCCACCGAGTCAAATTGGGTAGTTCATACACAGTCCTTCTAATGGGGACTTATAAACTAAAACGAGTACTTTTGAAGATGCCCAACTAAAGAACTTCCTACAATTTCTACAGTTGCGGACCAAGGACCCCACCTTGGTCAAGGGTTGAAGGTCCAAAATCTCTCTAACAGTCTATAACAGATGATAAAGTAAAAGCTCAGTGGCCCATGACGAGTTACAAAACTAAGAGTGGAAAACAAAAACATAAGTACTGATCCATTAGTTTTGATTTATAAAGAGGTCAACACCTTGACAAATTACATCATAAACGGATGACAAAAAAAAGAAGGGGAAAATACGAGGAAACAAAAAGCCCAAATACATAGGCATAACAAGACTATTCTCCATCAGAAAGAACAACGGCAGAACCATCATATTTTGCTTCATCCTCATCTTCCAAGTCCAGGGGGTTCGGAAGGTCCGAGGCAGAAAGGTCCGCTTCGGCATTACCTCGGTAATAGTCAACAATCTGACCATCCAAAACTCCATACGTAGGGTGTGCACCCCTAACCCTAATACTCGGGTTCAAAAGGCTCAACTGTTTGACAACATTAACAAAAGAATTAGTGGTGGAATGGTCCCAAGTACGCCCTGGTGGGGTGCATTGGTTGCGTAAGCCGCACGATTTAATGGCGTGTGCAGCGGTAAGACGCACCGGTGTGGGAGCGCAGTGGTGGGTTTACAAAACCTAAAAGGATTATTTAGTACTCGGATGCCAGGCCATGTAAGTATGCCCGGGATGGGTGCATTGGTTGCGTAAGCCGCACGATTTAATGGTGTGCGCCACGGTAAGACGCCCCGGTGTGGGAGCATGTAAGATCCTATATTTTGAAATAAATAAAAAGGAATTAAGTATTTAAAGAATAATATTATTATATTGAATAAAATAATGAATTTTCTTAAATTTGGTTAAAATACTCGAGTATTTGTAGGAAGACTCGAGTATTGTAACTAGTACTTAGAAAATTTGAACTTTCTGGTTGGAATACTCGAGTAGTTCGAGCAGTGGCTGTGTGTGTGTAAGTCGGTTCCAATTCAAACTTCGAACCAAAACGCGTTTCACTTAGTTCCAAGCACAGAGCTAGACTTTACTTCGAAGGAGGGTAATCTTGGACTATAAATAAGTGATTGGGGAAGCTAGAAACTCATCAAATCACTCAAAACTCGAATTTCTGTCTTCATTTCCTCTGTTTCTGGTGATGTCTTTGATCACTTCATTTTCACTCAATTCTCACCCAATTCCAGTTAAACCAAAACACACTTCGAAGTTCTGATTCCAATCTTGAATTAGAACCAAAAACCACTCAAATCAACCTCCTGTAGAACAAGTTCTAAGCTCCCAAAGTTGAGAGTATGAAGCTATGAAAACAGAGCACAACTCAGTGTTAAACACCATTCTTTCTCGAATCGGTTTGGTAAATCCAGTAACCCTCTTGATTTCAAATTTGTTTCTGATTAAAGTTAGTATTCCCTAGTTGCTTAAGCTAACTTGTTTCGTTGTTTTTCATGCCTTATTCATACAGTAATTGATGGCCAAAGTCAGCTAGTGCAACTGTTTTGAACCAGTGCAGAACCAAGAGTTTCAATTCAGCCCCTTTCTTCTTTAATCAATCGTTCCTTTAGCTTCTCTAAGGTAAGGGAGGAGTTACCTAAATACTAGAATGAGTTATTTCAAGCTAAAAATGTTGGAACCATTAAAGGTTCAAAGAGGGATGCAACTTGAATTGGGAATCCGACTTGGAGGTCAGGAACCCATGGTTTAAAGGCTTGGACAAGTTTAAATTAACCTAATAGTGCTCACTGGAGTGTTGCACGAATTTAAAATTGAGTAGAAATGAATTTCATATGTTAAAATGGACATTTTCTATGTTTTGTACAATTCTGTGATTTGATTCTGTTTTATGTTGTTTTAGTAATGTTTGATACTTGCAATACATTTAACTTATATGTTTAAACTTCTGTTTTGCATGAAAAAGGAATAAGCACGCAAGAAATTCAAATTGGTGCTTAAAAGTGCAGAAAACTGGTGTTGTTGCAGCAAAAACACTCGAGTATTTCGAGAGAGGCTCGAGTATTCTGGAAAAGTGAAGAACGACTCGAGTAGATCTTTAAATACTCAAGTATTTTTTCATGAACTACTTGAGTAGTTCATGAACTACTCGAGTATTTTGAGCAAAACATCATAAAACTCTTATTTTCTTTAAATTTCAGAATTTAACTCGTTTAATATCGTAACTGCTAAATTCCAAAGACCACTATGAGGATTTCACCCAGTGGCATAACTTAATCCGTTTGGTTGATAATAATCCTAGAGGAGTCCTACTGGAATTTCCATTCAGTGGTTGATAATTTTCCACAAGAGTCCCAACGGAAGTCTTGAATCCATTTGGTTGATGTTTTATGTAACATCCTCACTTTTATTAGTTAATTTTAAATTTTAATAAAATCAGAATTTGAAAATTCATTTTAGAAATTGATTTCTTATGAAAGGTTTTACGAAAATCCGGCAGAATTTCCTCTGTTTTTCGGACTTCCCAAAAATTTCTTCTTATAAACCTGTCAGTCCAGAATTCTTTAAAGACATAAAATACAACAGATTAAAACCCAGTTCAGATCCTAACGCCCGATTAGTACCAGTTTCAGGGCATATAACTACACATATTATAAATTACAAAAATAACAGTTTTTAATATAATAAAATCCACTCAGGGTATCACAAATTCACTCCACGTGGTGGAGAGTTTCCAGTTCGGCCCGCTAAAGTGTAAGCTCCGCTTCCGTACCTGTAAAAATATAGCAAGAAGGGTAGCATTACACAGAACTTAAAAAGATAAATCCTATAAGAAGACATAGCAAATAACTAAGCCTACATAATTATTAATATACTTTATTCATAATTATTCATATAAATAATCTCTTTTATTTCTTCCCTTATTCTCACATTCTTTTAATTATTGATTCTCTTTTCATTCTTTCATTCCCATTCTTTTAACCATTTTTCCATTCTTTTTCCTTTTAATCGATACGCCTTAACAGGCTCGCATCGAGCTTCCATTTTCTTTTTAATCGACACGCCTTACCAGGCTCGCACCGGACTTTTATTTTCCTTTTTAATCGACACGCCTTACCAGGCTCGCATCGATGTCGATACGCCTTACCAGGCTCGCACTGGACTTTTATTTTCCATTTTAATTGACACGCCTTACCAGGCTCGCATCGATGCCGATACGCCTTACCGGGCTCGCACCGGACTTTTATTTTCTTTCCTTTCTTTCTCTTTCTTTTTCTTTCTCTTTCTCTTTTTCCCTTTTTCTTAGTCATATATCTTTTCTCTTTTCTGATTTACTGTATTTTTCTCTTTTATTTCATTTCTTTACTTAGGGACTTATCATCACATTGTTTACTTTTTACTATTTTCAATATCCTTCTTTCTTTTCCTTTTTCTTCTTCTCTCCCTTCTCTTTTTCTTATAATTTAAGTAATTCTTTTATGCTCATCAGAATCTTTTAATCTTTATTTTCGTTTATGACTTATCACATTTTCTACTTTACTCTTTTTCTTTTTGTTAGCTTTCCCCCGATTTTATCCAACTCTAATTAATACGGTCAAGTATAGTATATTCTAGTTCTCGTTACTAATTCTTAGTTATTTCTTAATTTCATTTATCTCTCACTCTTATTTAACTTATTATTTCTATTTCATTGACTCCAGATTATTTAACTACTCTGTTGACTCACATTATTACTTAACTTATTATCTCTATTTCATTAATTTCATTTTATTTAACTACCCTAATAACTCCACTTGGTTTCCCTATTTTATTACACCGTTCTAATCTAACTTTCATCATGTCGTCCTATCATCTCGATTTATTATCTTTTCCCTAGTTTCTTTTACCTGTGTCCTTTTTATAATTGAATTTGGTTTATTGCTTCGTTTTTTCCAACAACTCCTAATTATGTCCACTCCGCCCATACTTATATTATTCGCAATTTAAATTCCTCTTTTTCCTCACTTTTAGTTTAATAGCTCTCCTCGCCTAACACAATTATTCTTTATTCTTTTACTCTCACGTTTCGTTGGTTCTCCCTAACAATTCTCCTTGGTTTTATTTTATACTTTTCTACATTTTCATTCTATATTAACTCTTTTAGTATTCTAAATACACTCACTCATTCCAAACATTATTCTACGCACATACATTCTATTCCCTAGGGTGTGGTTTCTCGTCACAATTTTATTTATTTTATCTATATCAACGGGGGTACCCTAAGGTTCATTAACATACTTTTAATTACCCTATTCTTAGCTACCACTATAGCATCCTAGAATTTACTTCTCAAGTAAAGGTAACGCGAACCCTCTTACCTCGGGCTTTTTAAATATAACCTGGATTTTAGCTCGGCGACGATGACGGCGTTGGTGTTGCTCCTCGTTAGCGGGAACGATCGCGGCTGGACCAAGGCAAGTGCTTCGAGCTTCGAGGTTCCCGACACGAGCCCGGAATGATCACGGGTTGATAACGGCGCCGGTGACGTCCGTAGAGAGAGAGAGAGAGCTCACGATGAGAGAGAGGGAATGGAAGAGGGAGGGGTTTATGGTTATGGTGATGGATCGGGGCGGTGGTGGTGGCGGCTCGTGGTGGCTGTGGTGGCCGGTGGAGGAACAAGGAGGAGAGGGAGAATCAAGTGAGAGAAGGAGAGAGAGAACAAGGGAAAGTGAGGGAAGAGAGGAAAGGGGTTTGTGAGGGTGGTGGCCGTGGAGGTGATGGCGGTGGCGGCTCTGGGCGGCGGCGATGGCTCCGGTGAAGGTCGTGGAGGAGGGAGGGAGAAGGAGGATCGGAGGAAGAGAGAGAAACAAAGGGGGAGAGTGAGTGGAGAAGAGGGTCTCCCCTTGATTTAAAGCCAGTCAGACCATTTCGCTTAAGCGAAATTTATTCGCTTAAGCGAACTAGCTTCAGTAGTGGACACGAACGCTTTTCGCTTAAGCGACCAGTTTCGCTTAAGCGAAATGGCTTCAGTGGTGAAGTTTCACGTTTTCGCTTAAGCGACGGATTTTCGCTTAAGCGAAACCTTCAGTGGGTTCCTACGTCTTGGTGAATTCTCATATACTTCTGAGACGCTTGAAACTTGAAGAGAGTGAAGATGAAAAGAAGAAACACGAAGCACTCAAGGATGGGTTTCATAGTCTTCGTACGACGACCCAGGATGTACTGGATACATGTCAAGCAAGAAGATAATGGAGACTATCCTCAAGTGTGCATTTTCAGCAGAGAGTCATCGAAAGATGCATTCTCTATGGACCTGCGGCTGATTTGACTGGTCTTGGTAAGGGTACCTAACACAGTGACTAAGACTTGCCTCCTTTGAGGGAATCGTTCGGAAACTTTGATTAGACTCCTAGGCGGGTTCCAAGTTGTCTACTTCCTAATTTGACTCGGTTGCAGGGGATAGCTATAAGGTTCGCTCGAGTCTCTCAAGGATTCTACACTTTTTCACTCTACTATATAATGCTATGCAAAGAGTTCAGAAGGTACTCTTCTCGGTTTAGCTCTGTTCCGTCTAGGGGGTCTACTTTAAAAACTTATTAATTTGATTATTTCGGTTTTAGATGAAATGTGTCAATGACATCGATCACCAATAGGTGAGAAGATCGAGGTGATCAGTCCCAATCTCGCATCTATCAATGGCAATATCATTGTCAGGTTTGTTGGTGGTATCATTCTCTAGCAGATGCAAGAGTTAGAGTGATCAGCTATAACCTTACCTTCTACCAGTGACAATATCATCAAATGTGTTTGGTGGAACTTCTAGCTAAGGCATTAACACCTATCGATTTCTTCTAGGTTATACTACCCACACTCAATCTAAGCAACAACATTGAAGTAAACAATCGATGTATTACTAACATGAAAGGTACCTTGGTTAGTTCATTCGCTCCCTTCACCGATACGTCTAGGACAGTTTGCCCCCATGTGTCCCGGTTGTCCGCATATATAACAGAGACCCTGTTTTCTGTGCTGTTTCAATATTAGGCACAATTTCCGATGGAATTTCCCACATAGTGGACATGGTGGCCTGGTTATCGGGGCATTCACGTCTGGAGCCGTGTCCATTGGCACTATTGCCATAGCGTTGATGTTGGCATATGTATCGGATTCCTGAGCCGGTACTTCGCCCTGCTAGAACCTTCAGCCCACTGTATCATCCTCTTCCTATCCTCGGATGTCTTCCGCCTCAATCCCTTCTCATAAGTGCTAGCCATATTTACCAGTCGGGCCAAATTATCAATGTTCTGGAATTCAAAAACTACCTTGATCTCAGTGCGAAGTCCTGCTTCGAACTTGATGCACTTAGCTCTTTCATCAGCATCCCTATAGCTTCCAGAATACCGGATGAGGTCTTTGAAGTGTGCGGCATATTCTCCAACACTCATACTTCCCTGTGTTAAGTTCAGGAACGCCAGCTCTTTTTCTCGGCGGACATCTTCCGGAAAGTACTTCCCTAGGAACCTGATTTTGAACACATCCCAGGTGATCTCCTGGTTAGCGATCTCCATTTCCCTTTGTACACGCTCCCACCAATATTCAGCTTCTCCAGTGAGCATGTACGCCGCCAAAGGGACTATCTGCTCCGCGGGCGGTGACATTGTGCGGAAAATCTTCTCCAATTCTTTGAGCCATCTCTGGGCTGCATCCGGATTGTAGCCACCTTCAAACTTGGGCAGATCGTTCTGTTTGAATCTAGCTAGCCAATCGATGCCATTTGGGTCTGGTGGTTGATGGAGTGCGGCGGCTGCTGCTGCTGCGGCCGCTGCTACTGTTTCAGCCTGATTCTGATTCATTTGGACCAGATTCTCAAGTATAGCAGCCATCCTTTCATCCTGAGTACGTCTCTGAGGCATGGTGACTGAGTTCTGAAAAAGATTACGTTATTCCACAATTAACTAAAAACTCTTAAATTAAGTGTACCTATTTATCTATTCTAAGTGTCGTGTCCTTAACCAAGATCAACCTTAAAGCTATGGAAGAACCTTAAAGAATGATCCCGGCTAAGATGTTAATGTAGGACTTTTTAGGATTTCTGAATATCCAGTAGGGATAATCAGGTTCTCCCTAGTCAACAATATGTGTGCTAGTTTCAACTTAGGGATGAGAAGACGTACCTTTGCCCCTATAGCATGGTGGTTCTTATAGGGGATTACCTGTGTAGGTTGTGTCGTCCTGATAAGTTTCCTAAAGAGTAAGAAGGCAAGTAGGACTCGTAGAGGATATGATAAGATCATATCCATAAATCCTGTAAATGATAAGGATCAGATTGAGAGTCCTGTGCTGTTTTATCCAAGGCTGTTTTATCTAACCAAGAGTCGTGGGAATCTAGGAGTGGTTATGGTTCTGATGAGGCTGTAAACGATAAGGATCAGATTGAGAGTCCTGTGCTCGATGTTAACCTCATCAGTACGTGACCTACATGTAGAAACCCAGTTTGCTCGGTGTAAGGTCCGGTCGTTGGCCCTGTATCAGTATCGTACTTAGTAGGAGTAATGAGGCTTTCGGTCGGTCGATGCTCGGTCTACTACAGGTCCACTACATAAGCCCCTCAAGCTCGGTTGGGTGATTTGAGCCCTGCTGAGCTAATAAGACGAGCGAACTATCTTCCGACCAAGCTTTATTAGAACGAGATATGTAACCATCCGAGTAATTTTACTAGAGCTGACGTTTGATTGACCCAGACGCGACCCTTCACTTCTACCTGTGCTTCCACGTGTCCTTTACCTTGTTGGGAAAGGGAACGTTATGATTTCAAACTCACCAGAGGTGCCACGTATTTAGTTTTCAATACTAATGGGCTTTTTCTGTCTTAGGCCCAAACCTTTTGAGATAGTGGAGGGAAGTTTTAAGACGAATTTCAAAGGGCGGTTTCACAATTCATTCTAAATAGAACCTGTCAAATTCTCTTTCATCATCTTCCTGAGATTTTGGAATTCGAAGCCAGAGCTCCTCCAAGGCATCCCTGCTACTACTTCGTTCATCTTCTTTGTGCGCGTTTCTTGTTTCGTGGTCTTCGTTCTTCTCTTGTTTCTTGATCACTCATTATTAGCAGGTAATGAAACTCTTCCTTTCTCTGACTAGTTTTTCTTTTTTCTCTTTTTTCTTTGCTGTCTTGCATGCTCTTTCTTTTTTGCTGTCTTGCATGCGATTACTTCTGCCATTTACTGCGTGTATGTGCCTAGGATTTTATTTTCATGCATTAACTCTGGCCTCTCTTCCCTGGTTCCTTGAATAGATTTTTCTAGGGTTCGAACAAATCCCAATTTTGTTGCTGTGATACCCCCACTTGCCCTTCGAAATCCTTTATCCGCCTTTATCATTTACTGAGTGATCGCTGTAGTACTTCTTAGGTCTGTTTTATGTTTTGCTGCACTTAACTTCTTAGGGTTGGTACTGAAGCGGCGTTTATCATGAGTGAGGAATCCGTAAACTCTGATGTTCCAAGAACACGTAAAGGAGGAAACCCAGAAATTTGTATTAAACCGATAGCCACGCATTTTCCTCAGACTTTGAAAGAGTTCAGGCAGGGTGTGATTCACTGTAATATTGCTGAGAGGGTAGAACAGAGGAGGTTAAGGAAGCAACAGAGAGGTATTAGACATTTCAGTCGGTTTGGGAAATTTCTTCCCTGAAAGGGAGGTGTTCTCCAACCGATCGTAGCCGTAAGTATTTGATCTGAAATAGTTAAGTTTTTCTGCTTCTGACTCCAAGTGTGCCCCCCTTTTCCTCAGGTATGAAGAGGAAGTGTGTCTCTAATCCTGAACTTTATCCATTTCCATCGGACGCAGATCAATACGATTGGGTGGACCGAGAAGTTCGTGGTACTCGATCTGAGCTCTCAACAGAAAATTCATTAGATCAAACACGGGCTATAATTCTGCCGTGTCCTGGTGATAATGCTGGGAACCAATACTCTATTAGTCCTGTGGGTTTGAATGAACGGGTCTGCAGTCAAATTCCGGCGGGTAATCCTGGTTTTTATTTTTATGAAGAAGTCATTACTCGGTTAGGGATTAAGATGCCTTTTACCGATTTTGAGATAGGTGTTTTGAATACTTTAAGAGTAGCCCCATTCCAGCAAGTGTGCTCAGCCATGGAGTGGTCTTGCACTCGTCCAATTTTCTTCTACCTATTTGCCCCTCAATGCAACACCTTTGAGAAAGGATCAGTAAGACGACCTTGGGTCTCTCTGAAATCTCGCAATGGCTATACCCTTTTCACCAAGTATTCTGAATCTTGGAAGGGTTTTAAACCTTTTTTCTTTAAATACAACTTTATCGGCAATGGAGTTTGCTGCTTCACCCGACCTGGTGAATCCCGACCAATTCCTCGGTTTCCTCTCCAGTGGACTGCGAGCTTCTTTAACCGATCGATAGCCTCATATTCTTCAGATTGGAAAGAACTGGTTGAACATGAGAAGGAGGTGTGTCGAGCAGTTGAGAGTTACATGAAATCCAATGGGAGGATAGAAACTAAGGACATTGTGAACATCCCATCATCGGATGTTAAAGCAGAACTTGGTAAAACTGTTTTCTTTTGATTGTTTGCATTTGTTAAGTTGATCCGTTCTAATTTTACTTTGTTTTTCTTTGTTCTTTGCAGAAAAAATGGCTTCCCGGCTGGCTTCTTTAGTTCAAGGGGGAAAGAAGAGGAAGACCCATGCAACGAGTACGGCATCCGGGTCTTCAAGCTTGAGTACCCCGAGCCTGAGTATCTCTACTCCAACTGCATCTCCAGCCGAGGCATCCCCTCGGCCAACTTCAAACGTGGTAGCTGTCGGTGCTACGGTTTCATTGGGCCCTAGCGGCCAAGTTCAAACCATTTCTCCCCTTCAGCCTCAAATTCGTCGCCGACGGATTGATAAAGGAAAAGAGAAAGTGACCGAAGGGGCGAATCCTCGGGTTGAAGGTTCAAGTGCTAAGGCTGTTGCTGTTCCTTCTTCTGAAAACGCTCCCTCTTTTGCTGCGACCCCTCCTGAAACATCTATATGGGACCAACAGTTTGATGAAAGATTTGGTCAATACATCTGTTCTGAGTCTGACTGCACTCGTTTTGGAACTCTTTCTTCCAATCAATGGTCTCTTTGTAACATGACTCTTGCCAAATATCTGCTGCGGGGTTCCAACCTTGCATATTTTTTGGCTAAGCAACCTGATGGACTTTTCGCTGGATATAATGCCGAGCAGAGGGAGGCTCGTGAATTGTCTGCTGCTCAAGAAGCTAGCCTCTCAGATGAGCTGAACCGTATAAAGAATGAGTTGGAAAACTTGAAGGCTGACAAAAATGAACTGATTAAGGAGAGGGACGCTTTGAAGGTTTCCCAAAAGGTTGCTGAAGATAAGAAGAAAGAGGCCGAGGAAGCACTGAAGAAGGAATTACAGGAGAGTCGGCAGAAGATGGACGAGCTGAGGTCAAAAGTTGAGAGGTCTGCTGCGGTTGCTCAAAAATTGAAGGAGAAAGCTCTTCTTCACAAGAAAAAGGCGGCAACCAACTTCTATAACTGGAGTAAAAGCGTCGATGATTCTTTTGTCTCGGCCATCAAGCAAATTCAATTTTTGAATCCTGAGACTGAATTCAGGGTGGTCGGAGCTCATCCACTTCATCTTCTCGAGAATGGGAAGTTGATTGATATCGAGACCAAGGCTGAAGTTGATCTACAAGGTGAGGATCTGCCAAATCCTCTTGTTGATCTGACCGAAGCCCCTGACTTTGATGATTCCAACGTTGTTCTATCCGATATTGAGTAGCGATCAGTTTTTGTTGCTTTCCTGTAGGGTTTAACATTTTGTTGCTCGCTGTTATCGAGCGTCTTTACTGAACAATTTTTGCTTTAACTTGCTGCTCGTTGTATTCGAGCGTTTAACTTGTTGCTCGTTGTATTCGAGCATACTTCTTTACGACCATGAAGAATTTATTTTTGCTTCTGTTTAAATTTTAATCCGTTTGCCTTTATATCAATTGTGTTTGAGTTCCGTTTGTCACGTGACCCTTGATTTTACAACTATTATCGATTAAATAGGCTAATTTAAGAATTGCTTTATTTGAATAAATTATTGTGAGTAGAACTCGGATCGCCGACTTTAGCCGAAGCGGGACCCTCGGACCGCGAAGCAAGGAAAGTAATTTCCTGAATTCGGGCGTTCTATGAATACGTTGTCAAACTCTCATAAAGAGTTGTATCTCGATTCCGCTCGGTGGCTAGCCGAACAAAATGAGGCGTATGTCACATCACAATGTTCATAAAAGAGGTTGATGGAAATTGATGCGTTTTATTAATAAAGAATACAAAAATGATGTTGCTCGTTTGTCAACTAACTCCTAACAATTGTTTCTAAGCTAAGAAGGATGTTATCCTTTGTTTATTTCACCTAAACATCTTCGAGCAATAATCTATCCTATGTAAAAAGTGAAAAATAAAATAGGAGCTTAACTGTAATAAGCTCTGAGTTTGGCCACGTTCCAACTGTTGTTGATTTCCATGCCTGAGAGAGTCTCCAATTTGTAAGCACCGGATCCGGACTTAGCCTTCACTCGGTATGGGCCTTCCCACTTTGGCTTCAATTTTCCAACTCCAGCATTTCCTTTGCCGATATTCGCTCGACGAAGGACTAAATCCCCTACTTCAAAACTTCGCACACGAACCTTCTTGTTGTATTCCTGAGCTTGCCGCTCCTTCATTCTTCTTTCATGAGCAGCGGCGTTCTTTCGAATTTCCTCGAGAAGAATGAGCTCTTCACTGATCAAATGGTCGTTAGTTTCTAAAGGAAGCTCAAGCGTCCTAAAGGTAGGGATTCGCTTTTCGATCGGAATGACTGCATCACAGCCGTATGTCAAACGAAAAGGAGTCTCTCCTGTAGATGAGTGTACAGTTGTCCTGTGTGACCATAAGATGCTCGGAAGTTTATCCGCCCAAGTTCCGGCTGCGTTACCGAGTTTCTTTTTAATTCCATCCAAGATGGTTCTGTTGGCAGCTTCGGCTAACCCATTTGTTTGTCGATGTTCAACAGAACTGAAATAGTGAGTGATTCCCAAGTCGGCTGCTAGTTGTTGAAAGTGAGAGGCTGCAAATTGTGATCCATTATCAGTAACTATGGCATGAGGTACCCCGAACCGAGAGATAATTTATTTCACAAAGAAAGATTGAATACGGGCCGTGGAGATTGTTGCTAACGGAACCGCCTCAATCCACTTAGTGAAGTAGTCGACAGCCACTACCGCAAACTTGAGTTGCCCTGGTGCGGTGGGAAACTTCCCTATGATGTCCATACCCCATTGGTAAAAGGGCTAAGAGGGCACCGAGGGAGTGTAACTCTTCAGCCGGTCTTTGGTAAATATCGCTGTGGAATTGGCATTGAACACACTTCTTAACATGATCCATGGCGTCCTTTTGCAGTGTAGGCCAAAAGTAGCCCGCTCGGATTACCTTTCTCGCAAGGGATTTTCCACCCATATGGTGGCTGCAAATTCTGCCGTGAATCTCCTCCAGTATCTCCTCAGCTTGGGATGGGTTGACACATCTGAGCATGGGGGAGCCAAAGCCTCTTTTGTACAGAACTCCATTCAGAATTGTGTATTGAGCTGCTTTCTTAATCAATTTCCGAGCTTCTGCCTGATCTTGGGGGACGAACCCATGTTGCAAATAAGTAAGAATCGGATCCATCCATGATTGGGATAATGAGATAGCCAAAATGACACTCGGTCGGGGAATAGTTTCTTGTATCAAGGTTTTATTGTTTTCCGACCCCTTCGTACTTGCCAATTTAGATAAAATGTCAGCTCGGGAATTCGAATCCCTCGGAACATGGGAAATGTCAAATTCTGAAAAGTTTGAGATGATTCGCTTTACCTCTTCAAGATATTTTTGTAGGATAGGCTCCTTTGCCGAGTATTGACCCTTGATCTGAGAGACTACCAATTGTGAATCGCTGAAAACTGACACTCGCTCTGCTCCGAACTCATGAACCATCTTGAGGCCTGCAAGAACTGCCTCGTATTCTGCTTGGTTGTTCGACGTTTGGAACTCGAATTTCAAAGAGTATTCCATGCATAATCCTTCAGGGTTTTCAATGATGACCCCTGCTCCAGCTCCTTTCTTATTGCTTGATCCGTCAACGTATACTGACCATAAGTTTTGAGAGACGTCCGAAGGGATATCTGTGAATTCAGTGACAAAATCGGCAAGAGCATGAGATTTCATCGCCTTCCTTGGTTCATAGGCAATGTCGAATTCGGATAGTTCGACAGACCACGAAACCATCCTACCTACTAGGACGGGTTTATGAAGCACTTGTCTGAGAGGTTGGGCTGTTCTTACCAATATTTTATGTGCCTGAAAATACTGTCTCAATCTTCGAGCTGACACGACCAAACAGTACGCAAGTTTCTCCAATTTTTGATATCTCAACTCCGGCCCTTGAAGTGCTTGGCTAACGAAATACACTGGGGCCTCAATACTTGAATCCTCTCTTACCAAAACCGAACTGACCGCCGTTTCTGCTACTGACATGTATAGAATGAGGTTTTCACCAGGAAGTGGGCTGTGGAGGACGGGTGGGCTGGAAAGATACTCCTTTAATTGATCAAAAGCTTGCTCACAGTCCTCATCCCAAAGGAATTCTTTGTTTTTCCTAAGGAGCTGGTACCATGGCAAGACTTTCCGAGCGGCTTGGGACAAGAATCTGGAGAGTGCCGCCACTCGGCCCGTGAGTTGTTGAACTTCTTTAAGATTAGTTGGGCTCCTCATTTCAAGGATTGCTTTGCATTTATATGGATTGGCTTCAATCCCTCTCTCGGTTAACATAAAACCGAGGAAAGAACCGGCTGGGACTCCAAACACACACTTTTCCGGATTCAACCTCATGGAGTATTTTCTCACTCGGTCCAGTATTGTCGCGAGGTCCTGGGCATGGTTTTCTTGCTGTCTGCTCTTTGCAATAATATCATCGATGTATACTTCCATGCTTGAACCGATCATTCCTTGAAAAACCTTGTTCATCATCCTCTGATAGGTGGCACCCGCATTCTTCAACCCAAAAGGCATGACATTATAACAATAAGTTGCCTTGTCGGTGATGAATGCGGTTTTATCTTGATCGTCCGGAAACATAGGAATCTGGTTGTAACCAGAGTAAGCATCCATAAAGGACAAGAGTTTGTAACCGGCTGAACTGTCGACGAGTTTGTCAATAACGGGAAGAGGATACTGGTCTTTAGGACAGACTTTATTCAAGTCCGTGTAGTCGACACACATCCTCCACTTTCCATTGGGTTTTTTGACCAAGACGGTGTTAGCTAACCAGTCTGTATAGTCAATTTCCCTAATGAAACCTGCTCGGAGTAATTCAGCAACCTTTTCTTCAATGGCAGCGGCCTTTTCAGCACTAACCTTCCTTTTGCGTTGGGCCACGATTTCGACCCCGGAATGATACTCAACTTATGGCAGATAAAATTTGGGTCGATTCCCGGCATATCAGCTGATGTCCACGCGAACAGATCTTTATTTGCAATCAACAGAGTGGTTAACTCCTCTCTTACATTTGCGGGTAGTTCAGATCCGATTTTTACTTGCCTAAGGGGATCATTGGTCAATGTCAAGAATTCCCACTGTCCCTTCGGGGTTGGTCTATTTCTGTCGGATTGGTCCCTCATATCCAGATCTGCGAGGTTAATGTTGCCCTTTCCCAAAGAGACTCTTTCCAATTTGCTCGGATCCTTGTTTTTAACCTTCCCTAAACTGGCGTTGTAACATTTCCTTGCAGCTTCTTGCTCGGCCTTGACAGTCACCACTCTATCATCAGTTCCGACGAATTTCATAGCCAAGTGAACTGTAGATACTACCGCCCCAAATGCCTGCAAAGAATTTCTCCCAAGGATGGCATTGTAGGCCGCTGGACAATCGACCACCAAAAATTTGACTATCTCGGTTATGGCCGAAGGCTGTTGTCCGAGGGTTACGGGAAGTTGGATGTACCCCTTTGGCTCAATGGTATCCCCCGTGAAACCAATTAACTCACCTTCAAAGGGAGTGAGATTGCATTCCCTAAGTTTAAGGGCTTTGAACAGAGGGAAAAACATGATGTCCGCCGAGCTCCCTTGGTCGATGAAGACTCGTTTTACCTCGTAATTACCAATAAGGGCAGTAATCACCATGGGGTCATTATGTCCTGGAAGGATTCCATCCAAATCATCATCATCAAAAATAATAGGAACGTTTTTTGTTGATCTCTTGGCTATAGGCTTCTGACTGACAGCCAAAATTTGGTTGATGTATTTCTTTCTGTCGGCTTTCTTCTCTCCACCTCCAGCAAAACCTCCCGCAATAGTATTAACCAAGAATTCATTTTTATTGGCATTCGTATCAGGAGCTGGAGTGGGATCGGTTCTCTGCCTTCCGGTGTTTCTATCGTCTGGTGACCTACTTCTCTGTCGTTTGGACTTTGCTGGTGACTGAGATCTGTTCCTACTTCTTCGGCCGGTTGCATCCCTGATGTATTGTTGTAACTTGCCATCTCTGATCATCTCTTCAATTAGATCCCGCAACCAGATGCACTCGTCGGTCGTGTGGCCGTATCCCCTGTGGAAGTCACAGTATTTTGACCTATCACGTTGTGCGCCCTTTCTCAAAGACGGAGGTCTTTGGGCCGAGCGCAAGTCAGTCTGCATTGTTTCCCTCAGGATTTGACTCCTTGGAACAGTTAAAGGGGTGTATTCCTGAAATTTATTCCTCGGAGGAATCCTTCGGTCTCGATCATTTCTATCTTGTCTTCCACCAAAACGTTCGTCACGTTTTTGTTTATTTTGACCTTGAGGATCAGCTCTCTGCCTTTCTTCTCTGACTTTCTGCCCCTTATGGAATTCCTCCAAATTAATGAACTTATTTGACCTTTGTCTTAACTCGGCCATATCTTTTGGAGGTTTTCCAATCAAAGACTTCTTGAAATCTCCTGACTGTAAACCCTGTGTGAACAATAGTACTGCCACACCAGGTTCTAATCGAGGAACCGAGCTAGCCTCTGCATGAAATCGCGAAAGGTAGTCTTTCAATGACTCATCTTGTTTTTGGGTGACTGCTGCTAAAGTGTGGTCGGACTTGGGTTGGATGCAGCTAGCCTTGTATCTGTTTAGAAACACTCTTTTCATCTCCTCCCAAGAATTAATTGAGTTTCGAGGGAGGGATGAGTACCATCGTAGCACTAACGGCTCTAAGGTCATGGAAAAGGCTCGGAACTTCATCTCCTCTCCACCGCCATAATAATTCATCGCACCTTCATACGAGACAATATGGTCAACTGGATCGGTTAGGCCGTTATAATGTGGCACATTAGAGGGGCCCAAATAACCTTGAGGAGTTTGGAATGCCATAATATATGGAGTAAAGGGATGACCGAGGTGAAAATCACTCTGATCCAGGTTCATGGTAGGGTTAGTATGGTTATTCTGTGGTGGAGGGAGCTGCATTACCGGGAGTGGTTGTGGGTCCATGGCTTGAGGCATTGTGTTTTGGGGTAGTATGGTGGTCGGTTGACTCTGTGCAATCCTTGCCATGGCTTGCTGTTGAAGGTCGGCAATAGCCCGACCTTGTTGTTCAATTAGAGCCGTTTGTCTGTTTAGGATGTTAATCATTTCTTGCTCCCGAGCCCGAGCAGATGCAGACGTTCCATAGGACCTGCCGATGGAATGGCTGTGATGAGAATTTCCAGGAGCAGTTCTTCCTGGATTCAGTCTGGTTCTAGGTGTTGAACTTATGTGGTCGGGATTGAGTGGGATAGGAGGGGTACGTTGGGTATTTCGGCCATGATGCGCTCTGTAACACCTAAGTTTATTTACCCTTATATACCCTTAATTAAAAATAGCAACTTGAAAATTCCTTTTTCGACTCATGAATTGATTAGGAAAAACTCTTAATTACTTTTCTTTCATATGAAAATCTCCCGTCAAACGGACGGAGTTTCGTTTGTTTATTGGACTTTTCCAAAAATTCCTGTTTTCCTGCAACCTGATAAACAATAATATTTTCACATAACACAGCCTGCAGGGCTATTCACATATATATGTACCAGCTAGTGCATCTTCGTGCACGCATCAGAAACAGGTTTAAGACATCATAGTATCAGCATCAGAGTTAGCGGAATATAAACAAGTTTTAGGAAATAAGTTTTTCCCCAAAATAGACCCCTTTCCCAAAAGGAGTCGTCCTGGGGCCCCAAAAAGCTATTTACATTTATATACAACAAAAATGATTCACATCATCGGGCCCAGGACATTCCCATGTCCTACATCACTAAAGGTAACCTACTCTCCCTGAGAGGGAGAGTACTCCTGCTCGGCCTGTTCAGGTGCAAACTCTTCCTCAGTACCTGTGATGATAGTAAGGAGTGAGTATTACACATAAAATGGGGAGGCAGTTTCCAATTAAGACATAATGCGACACTAAGCCGTACACATATAACAATTCAATGACAACATAGTAAGAGTCAATTCATCACAATTCAATTTCAAGTATTCATTAGTTTCTCAAATCTATTTTTATTTAACATTTTCTTGAGTCTTTCGTTCCATGTATTTTAATCATATTAATATTCTTTTTATCTGTCCCTGGTCACGACCTACTGCGCCTGCACTCCTGTGCACTCACGACTTACTGCGTCCGGGTAAATCCCCTGGTCACGACCTACTGCGTTCGCACCCCCGTGCGAAAACGACTTACTGCGTCCGGGTGTGTTTCTCAATCCCCTGGTCACGACCTACTGCGCTCGCACCACCGCGCGATAGCGACTTACTGCGTCCGGGTAATCCCCTGGTCACGACCTACTGCGTTCGCACCCCCGTGCGAAAACGACTTACTGCGCCCGGGTATAATATAATCTCCCCTGGCTGAGCCTGGGTATAATTTAATTAGTTCTTTATCATTATCAATTCTTTAGCAAATTTCCATTATTCAAAATTAATTACCACATTACACATTTTTATTATCCAATGATCACAAATATATTTTGTAACTTAATTAGCACAATTTCACTTATTATCACAACTCAAATTATTAAACAACGTAAGCATATAATTCATCAACATCACCAAACCACAGAATGCAATATATCAACATCAAAATAAATTCCCTAAGTCATAGATTCTATTCTAACAATTATTTTATATTATATCAACCTAAACTAACACAAAATCTTAGTACTCATTATATGCATAATGTAAACTAAACCCCAGAGTAAGGTAATACTCACTATAACCCACTCCTTACCTTAAATTAGAAAAGAGTAAATAGAACCTTAGTGAGCCCTAGCTCAAAATCTTGGAAACTTGAATTTCCTAAGTCTAGCTTGCCACCTCAACAAGGAAATGATGAAATGTTGATATACCACCCTATTTGTGAGAGCACAAGAAGAACTATCCTTATCCTTGCCTTGGTTTGAGTTTGAAGGCATGAGACTCAACTCCTACATGATCATGGTGCAAGAACCCCTAGGGTTTTAGAACAAAATCCATAAACTAAGAAGAGTTTGATTGAAAAGGAAAATACTTATGGCATGAAACTCACTTACCCAAATCAATGATGAGAAAATGAAAATCCAAAGAGAGGGGAGAAGGGTGCAATTCGTGAGAACCCAAGAAGGAAGAGGATGAGCTTCAAACAATATCCATGGTGCAAGACTAGGTGGGTGTGATAGATTTTGGGTTTGGGGTGCCCAAGATCAAAGGTGTATGGTGGATTTGATGATTGGAATGTGATGAAGATGGAGAGAAATGGATGAAGTTGATGGAGTTGTGTGGGTTTGAATGGTAGTGAAGAGCTTATGTTTTTATTGCTTTATTTTTGCCTTGGCTGGTGCAGGAGGATCCAAGGGCTGGTGTGGCAAACTTAGCCACCAAGTTGGAAATCAATGGACCAGATCAAATCTGGTCTGCGCCACGCGCCTGGGCGCATGCCAGGCTCGCCTGGGCGCACGTCCTGCACCAGCACCAAACTGGTGCATGGCTAACACGGTCAGCTGGAGATTTGGTGCGCCACACGGATTTATGGTGCGCTGGTGTGCACATCCGCTCGCCTGGGCGAGCCATTACCTCGCTTGGGCGAGAAAACTGCACCAGATCCAAGCTGGTGCGTAACTGGCTCGGTCAGAAATGGGAATGGTGCGGCTGGGGGATTTTCTGGTGCGCCAACTCACGCTCCTGGTGCGCTGGAGTGGTGTTGCGCCCGCCTGGGCGAATGGTGGGCTGGCCTGGGCGGATTTCCCACTGGATGGTGCGCCAAATGAATAGTGACTCGCCTGGGCGAGTGAATCATGCGCCTGGGCGAGTTTCAGGGTTTCCAACCTTCGATTCGCCGTAACTTTTTCGTCGACCGTCGGATCGAGTCCAAATTTTTAGACATGCTTCTTTACCCCATAAACTTCACATCCAACGGTGGAATTTATTTTCTTAGCTTCCCATAATAAATTTCTAATTTTCTCTTTTCGGTTGATTTCTAACACCTAAAACGCCGATTTTACTCCCGATCTCGCTTATATGACCCTGCCCAAGGCCATATATACCTTCTATACAACTCCTAGGACCTATAATCACCACTCACATATCTGGTAAAATTCATTAAGTCACTTTTCCAATTTTTCTAGGGTTTTTAATATTTTCATTTAAAATCAAGGTTTAGGATGTTACAATTCTCTCCCACTTACCTGAATTTCGTCCTCGAAATTCGTCGAACAATTGTGGATGAGACTGCCTGATCTTGTCCTCCAGTTCCCATGTAGCCTCTTCCACATCGTTCCTTATCCATATAACCTTAACCAAAGAGATTTCCTTGCCTCTGAGCTGCTTCACCTGCCTGTCTTCAATTCTAACTGGCAGAACTTCAAAAGTCAAGTTCTCTTTCAAAGGCAAATCATCTAAGGTAACCACATGCGAAGGATCATGGACATATTTCCTTAGTTGTGAAACATGAAACACGTTATGAAGCCTTGACAAGTGAGGGGGTAATGCAATCCTGTACGCCACTGGGCCAACCTTCTCCAGAATCTCATAAGGCCCAACAAACCGAGGAGTTAACTTCCTAGATTTGATTGCCCTACCAATTCCTGTGATCGGAGACACCCTTAGGAATACATGATTCCCAACGTCGAACTCCAAAGGTCTCCTTCGCCTATCTGCATAACTCTTTTGGCGATCCTGTGAAGTTTTCATTTTGTTCTTGATCATTGTGACCTTCTCCGTTGTTTCTTTCACAATGTCAGGACCTGTCAACAGATTTTCACCTATTTGGAAGCAACACAAAGGCGTTCTACATTTTCTTCCGTAGAGAGCCTCAAATGGTGCCATACCGATGCTGGAGTGAAAACTGTTGTTGTAAGTAAACTCCATCAAAGGTAGTAGCTGCTCCCAACTACCGGCTTGCTCCAGAACACATGCTCTCAGCAAATCCTCAAGTGTCTGGATAGTACGCTCAGATTGTCCGTCTGTCTGCGGATGGTAGGCCGTACTAAATTTCAACTTAGTACCCAATGCCTCCTGAAGACTCTACCAAAATCTAGACAGAAATCTCGGATCGCGATCGGATACAATACTAGTAGGAACACCATGCAACTTCACTATGTCCCTGATGTACAACTGAGTCAACTTCTCAAGAGTATACTTCTTATGGGTAGGAATGAAATGAGAACACTTTGTAAGACGGTCTACAACCACCCAAACTGAATCACATCCTCCAACAGTCCTCGGTAAACCCGTCACAAAGTCCATAGCTATACTGTCCCATTTCCATTCCGGAATCTCAAGTGATCGCAAAGGACCACCAAGCTTTTGATGCTCAATCTTAACCTTCTGACAAGTTAAGCAATGAGACACGTGATCGGCCACATCAGTTTTTAACTTCGGCCACCCATAAATCCTTTTTAGATCTTGGTACATATTTGTTGCACCAGGATGAAAATTCATCTTGCTTCGATGTGCTTCCCATAGGATATCTCTTCTAACTTCGAAATCAATAGGAACACATATCCGACCCCTAAATCGGATGATGCCATCAGAACCTTTCACAAAGTCGGGCTCTTCATTGCCTAATGCCCCTTCTAACAACTTTTGCAGCTCTACATCGTCGGCTTGCCTTTCTTTAATAAGACCCATCAAGTCATTAGTAACCCGCAACATTTCAAGAACGATGCTTTTCTCTTTCACTTGCATGTTCAAGTTGAGGTCACTAAACTCTTGAATCAATTCCATCTCTTTCACCATTAGATTACTAACATGCAAAGTCTTACGACTTAGTGCATCAGCCACTACATTGGCCTTGCCCGGATGATACTGAAGATCGAAGTCATAGTCTTTAAGAAATTCCATCCACCTCCTCTGTCTCATGTTCAATTCTTTCTGATCGAAGAGATAGCGAAGACTTTTATGATCGCTAAAGACCTCGAACTTTGAACCATATAGATAATGCCTCCAGATTTTCAAAGCAAAAACCACTGCCGCCAACTCAAGATCATGAGTGGGATAGTTCTGTTCATGCTGCCTCAATTGTCTGGATGCATAAGCTATGACTTGCCCTTGCTGCATCAAAACACAACCCAACCCTTGATTAGAAGCATCACAATACACCACGAAGGATTGAGTCGGGTCCGGCAAAATTAACACCGGAGAACTAGTCAACCGCCTCTTCAACTCTTGGAAACTACCTTCACATTTCGGGGACCACTCAAACGGAACACCTTTCCGTGTAAGAGTCGTCAGAGGAAGAGCCAACTTAGAGAACCCTTCAATGAACCTCCGATAATACCCAGCCATACCAAGAAAGCTTCTGATCTCAGTAATGGACTTAGGTATCTCCCACTTAAGTACCGCTTCCACCTTAGAAGGATCGACAGCAACACCCTTCTCAGAAATGACATGTCCCAGAAACTGCACTTCATTCAGCCAGAAACTACACTTAGAAAGCTTTGCATAAAGCTGTTTGGATTTGAGAATCTGCAGCACTATTCTCAGATGCTCAGCATGCTCACTTGGACTCTTAGAATAGATGAGAATGTCGTCAATGAAGACTATGACGAAAGAATCCAAGTACGGCCTGAATATCCTGTTCATATAATCCATAAAGATGGCCGGAGCAATAGTGAGACCAAAGGACATAACAACATATTCAAAATGTCCATATCTCGACCTGAACGCCGTTTTAGGAATGTCCTCCTCTCGGATACGGATTTGATGGTATCCCGATCGAAGGTCAATCTTAGAAAATATAGCTGCTCCTCGCAATTGGTCCAACAAATCGTCAATGCAAGGAAGAGGATACTTGTTTTTCACCGTCACCGCATTCAATTGCCTATAGTCGATGCACATTCGGAGACTTCCGTCCTTCTTTTTAACAAAAAGAATCGGAGCTCCCCAAGGTGACACGCTTGGTCTAATCAATCCCTTAGCCAATAGCTCCTCTATCTGCTTTTTCAACTCTTCTAACTCCGGAGGTGCCATCCGGTACGGGGCTATAGAAATAGGACATGCACCGGGCATCAGATCTATACTAAACTCCACTTCTCTGTTTGGCGGTAATCCAGGAATCTCTGAAGGAAAGACTTCTGGAAACTCACAGACTACCGGAATCTGACTGATCTCTGCATCCTCATTCATTTCTAGGGCAGATAAAGAAAGATCACTAATGGTAATTGATTTCTGATGAAAGTCAATCAGAACATGGTGCCGAGACATCCAGTCCATGCCCAGAATGATGTCAAGCTTAGTTAGAGGCAAAAAGATTAAATTCACTTTGAATTCCCGCTCCAATACTCGAAGTGGGCAATCCAAACACATAGTTGATGTGACTACAGAAGAATTTGTGGGTGTAGAGACAGATAATTTATAAGGCATTTCTATTGCAGACAACCCTAACTTCTTCATGCAATCGGAAGAAATAAATGAATGAGTAGCTCCGCAATCAAAGAGAATACCACAAGGAATACTATTAACATAACCGGTACCTCTAATCAGTTCATCAGCATCAGTAACCTCCTCGCCATCCATAGTATACACATTGCCCTTCCGAGTCACCCTGTTCTCACCAGCTTTCTGAACCTTAGCCACATTCACCTCCTTCTTAACTGCATTTTTAGGACAATTCATCACAACGTGACCCGGCTGCCCACACTTGTAACAGGTTGGACCCTTACTCGGATCCAATGTCCAGCAATATCCCCTATGGTGTCTACCACAATGTGGACAAGTCGGAATAGCACCAAAAGTGCTTACTGCTTGGCCTGTTCTAGGCTGAGAGTAAGGACCTGGTCGCTGCACCAAACTCTTGCCCCTGATCGGGCCAGTCCTCTGTATTGCTTTGCTCTTATCCTCCGCCTTCTCTTGCTTTAGAGCATTTTCAAATGCACTAGTCATATTCACTAATTGAGCCAAATTTGATATGCCCTGATAAGTAAAGATGGTTCTGATCTTAGCATTCAACCCAGCTTCAAACTTAATGCACTTGGTTCGTTCATCAGCATCTCTATACCCTCCAGAGTATCGGATCAAATCCTCAAACTGAGCTACGTATTCTCCGACACTCATTGTTCCCTGTTCCAACTTCAAGAATGCTAACTCCTTCTCCCTCCTGACTTCTTCCGGAAAGTATTTTTTCAGAAATCGGATCTTAAAAAGATCCCAATTGATCACCTCATTACCAGCTTCCAAACTACGCCTCTGATGCTCCCACCAGTGTTCTGCCTCACCTGACAGAACATATTCCACCAGTCTGACATACTGATCTACTGGTGGTTGCAGCGAGCGAAGGATTTTCTCCATTTCCTGGAGCCATTTTTGAGCCCCATCTGGATTGAATCCCCCTTCGAACCGAGGTGGATCGTTCTTCCTGAACCTTGACATCCAATCAACAGGAGCTGGTGGAGGATTTATTGCTGCTGTTGCTGCAATGTTTCCCGCTTGGTTTTGTTGCATTTGTGCCAAAGCTGCTGCATGATCCTGCTGTATCTGGGTTTGGGCCTGTTGCACTTGCACTAAGTTCTCCAGTATCGCCGTCATTCTATCATTATCACCTCGTCGCCCAGCCATACTGCTAAGCCATTGAGGAGATAAACAATTAAGCATTTAATATTAAATAAGAATATAAACTTCCTAGTCTTGGTCTTAGACTCTTAGCTAAGTAATTCAGTTACTCTCTTGGTGAGTAACCATTGGAGATGTGAGTCCACACTCCAAAGGCCAAGGGAAACTGCTCTGATACCATAAAATGTAACACCTAAGTTTATTTACCTTTATATACCCTTAATTAAAAATAGCAACTTGAAAATTCCTTTTTCGACTCATGAATTGATTAGGAAAAACTCTTAATTACTTTTCTTTCATATGAAAATCTCCCGTCAAACGGACGGAGTTTCGTTTGTTTATTGGACTTTTCCAAAAATTCCTGTTTTCCTGCAACCTGATAAACAATAATATTTTCACATAACACAGCCTGCAGGGCTATTCACATATATATGTACCAGCTAGTGCATCTTCGTGCACGCATCAGAAACAGGTTTAAGACATCATAGTATCAGCATCAGAGTTAGCGGAATATAAACAAGTTTTAGGAAATAAGTTTTTCCCCAAAATAGACCCCTTTCCCAAAAGGAGTCATCCCGGGCCCCCAAAAAGCTATTTACATTTATATACAACAAAAATGATTCACATCATCGGGCCCAGGACATTCCCATGTCCTACATCACTAAAGGTAACCTACTCTCCCTGAGAGGGAGAGTACTCCTGCTCGGCCTGCTCAGGTGCAAACTCTTCCTCAGTACCTGTGATGATAGTAAGGAGTGAGTATTACACATAAAATGGGGAGGCATTTTCCAATTAAGACATAATGCGACACTAAGCCGTACACATATAACAATTCAATGACAACATAGTAAGAGTCAATTCATCACAATTCAATTTCAAGTATTCATTAGTTTCTCAAATCTATTTTTATTTAACATTTTCTTGAGTCTTTCATTCCATGTATTTTAATCATATTAATATTCTTTTTATCTGTCCCTGGTCACGACCTACTGCGCCTGCACTCCTGTGCACTCACGACTTACTGCGTCCGGGTAAATCCCCTGGTCACGACCTACTGCGTTTGCACCCCCGTGCGAAAACGACTTACTGCGTCCGGGTGTGTTTCTCAATCCCCTGGTCACGACCTACTGCGCTCGCACCACCGCGCGATAGAGACTTACTGCGTCCGGGTAATCCCCTGGTCACGACCTACTGCGTTCGCACCCCCGTGCGAAAACGACTTACTGCGCCCGGGTATAATATAATATCCCCTGGCTGAGCCTGGGTATAATTTAATTAGTTCTTTATCATTATCAATTCTTTAGCAAATTTCCATTATTCAAAATTAATTACCACATTACACATTTTTATTATCCAATGATCACAAATATATTTTGTAACTTAATTAGCACAATTTCACTTATTATCACAACTCAAATTATTAAACAACGTAAGCATATAATTCATCAACATCACCAAACCACAGAATGCAATATATCAACATCAAAATAAATTCCCTAAGTCATAGATTCTATTCTAACAATTATTTTATATTATATCAACCTAAACTAACACAAAATCTTAGTACTCATTATATGCATAATGTAAACTAAACCCCAGAGTAAGGTAATACTCACTATAACCCACTCCTTACCTTAAATTAGAAAAGAGTAAATAGAACCTTAGTGAGCCCTAGCTCAAAATCTTGGAAACTTGAATTTCCTAAGTCTAGCTTGCCACCTCAACAAGGAAATGATGAAATGTTGATATACCACCCTATTTGTGAGAGCACAAGAAGAACTATCCTTATCCTTGCCTTGGTTTGAGTTTGAAGGCATGAGACTCAACTCCTACATGATCATGGTGCAAGAACCCCTAGGGTTTTAGAACAAAATCCATAAACTAAGAAGAGTTTGATTGAAAAGGAAAATACTTATGGCATGAAACTCACTTACCCAAATCAATGATGAGAAAATGAAAATCCAAAGAGAGGGGAGAAGGGTGAAATTCGTGAGAACCCAAGAAGGAAGAGGATGAGCTTCAAACAATATCCATGGTGCAAGACTAGGTGGGTGTGATAGATTTTGGGTTTGGGGTGCCCAAGATCAAAGGTGTATGGTGGATTTGATGATTGGAATGTGATGAAGATGGAGAGAAATGGATGAAGTTGATGGAGTTGTGTGGGTTTGAATGGTAGTGAAGAGCTTATGTTTTTATTGCTTTATTTTTGCCTTGGCAGGTGCAGGAGGATCCAAGGGCTGGTGTGGCAAACTTAGCCACCAAGTTGGAAATCAATGGACCAGATCAAATTTGGTCTGCGCCACGCGCCTGGGCGCATGCCAGGCTCGCCTGGGCGCACGTCCTGCACCAGCACCAAACTGGTGCATGGCTCACACGGTCAGCTGGAGATTTGGTGCGCCACACGGATTTCTGGTGCGCTGGTGTGCGCATCCGCTCGCCTGGGCGAGCCATTACCTCGCTTGGGCGAGAAAACTGTACCAGATCCAAGCTGGTGCGTAACTGGCTCGGTCAGAAATGGGAATGGTGCGGCTGGGGGATTTTCTGGTGCGCCAACTCACGCTCCTGGTGCGCTGGAGTGGTGTTGCGCCCGCCGGGGCGAATGGTGGGCTGGCCTGGGCGGATTTCCCACTGGATGGTGCGCCAAATGAATAGTGACTCGCCTGGGCGAGTGACTCGCCTGGGCGAGTGACTCATGCGCCTGGGCGAGTGACTCATGCGCCTGGGCGAGTTTCAGGGTTTCCAACCTTCGATTCGCCGTAACTTTTTCATCGACCGTCGGATCGAGTCCAAATTTGTAGACATGCTTCTTTACCCCATAAGCTTCACATCCAACGGTGGAATTTATTTTCTTAGCTTCCCTTAATAAATTTCTAATTTTCTCTTTTCGGTTGATTTCTAACACCTAAAACGCCGATTTTACTCCGATCTCGCTTATATGACCCTGCCCAAGGCCATATATACCTTCTATACAACTCCTAGGACCTATAATCACCACTCACATATCTGGAAAAATTTATTAAGTCACTTTTCCAATTTTTCTAAGGTTTTTAATATTTATTTCATTTAAAATCAAGGTTTAGGATGTTACACGCTCGAGTACCAGTGGTTCTGGATGTATTGCGAGTGGTTGGGGCTGTGCTGCTCGAATCACCATGGGTGGAGGGAGGCGGTGTAGGAGGGGGTGGTGGTGGTGGTGGAGGCAGTATGGTTCGTAGAACTTGGAGTGGTTGGGGATCGCTTCTAGTCCTAGGATGGGAAGATTGTGGTGTTTGGGAGTGAGTAGCGTGATTATTACTACGATTATGGCTACGATGAGGGGGTGGGTGTCTTTGTGAATGATCTGGTGTCTGGGAATTATTCGCTGCTCCAGATTGGGAGGTTCGTGGCAATTGCCCATTATCTGCACGATTATGGTTGAGAACATCACGCAGATCTCCCACAGAATGGGGCTGCGGGTTGTTGTTGTCAGCGTTTCTGGGCCTGCCACGGGTGCGGGTGATGCGGTCACGGAGGTCACCAACTTGACTTCTGGTGGTAACCATGGTGGTGGTGGGAATGATATGTTATTCAGGTCCCCACAGACGGCGCCAATGTCGTGTCCTTAACCAAGATCAACCTTAAAGCTATGGAAGAACCTTAAAGAATGATCCCGGCTAAGATGTTAATGTAGGACTTTTTAGGATTTCTGAATATCCAGTAGGGATAATCAGGTTCTCCCTAGTCAACAATGTGTGTGCTAGTGTCAACTTAGGGATGAGAAGACGTACCTTTTCCCCTATAGCATGGTGGTTCTTATAGGGGATTACCTGTGTAGGTTGTGCCGTCCTGATAAGTTTCCTGAAGAGTAAGAAGGCAAGTAGGACTCGTAGAGGATATGATAAGATCATATCCATAAATCCTGTAAATGATAAACATTATCCAAGGCTGTTTTATCTAACCAAGAGTCGTGGGAATCTAGGAGTGGTTACGGTTCTGATGAGGCTGTAAACGATAAGGATCAGATTGAGAGTCCTGTGCTCGGTGTTAACCTCATCAGTACGTGACCTACATGTAGAAACCCAGTTTGCTCTGTGTAAGGTCCGGTCGTTGGCCCTGTATCAGTATCGTACTTAGTAGGAGTAATGAGGCTTTCGGTCGGTCGACGCTCGGTCTACTACAGGTCCACTACACTAAGACTTGACACTATCACTTGGTTACTCGCTTGGTGAGTAACCCATAGGAGTTGTGAGTCCACGCTCCAGGGCCGAGGGAAACTGCTCTGATACCATAAATGTAACATCCTCACTTTTATTAGTTAATTTTAAATTTTAATAAAATCAGAGTTTGAAAATTCATTTTAGAAATTGATTTCTTATGAAAGGTTTTACGAAAATCCGGCAGAGTTTCCTCTGTTTTTCGGACTTCCCAAAAATTTCTTCTTATAAACCTGTCAGTCCAGAATTCTTTAAAGACATAAAACACAACAGATTAAAACCCAGTTCAGATCCTAACGCCCGATTAGTACCAGTTTTTATAAATTACAAAAATAACAGTTTTTAATATAATAAAATCCACTCGGGGTATCACAAATTCACTCCATGTGGTGGAGAGTTTCCAGTTCAGCCCGCTACAGTGCAAGAAGGGTAGCATTACACAGAACTTAAAAAGATAAATCCTATAAGAAGACATAGCAAATAACTAAGCCTACATAATTATTAATATACTTTATTCATAATTATTCATATAAATAATCTCTTTTAGTTCTTCCCTTATTCTCACATTCTTTTAATTATTGATTCTCTTTTCATTCTTTCATTCCCATTCTTTTAACCATTTTTCCATTCTTTTTCCTTTTAATCGATACGCCTTAACAGGCTCGCGTCGAGCTTCCATTTTCTTTTTAATCGACACGCCTTACCAGGCTCGCATCGATGCCGATACGCCTTACCAGGCTCGCACCGGACTTTTATTTTCCTTTTTAATCGACACGCCTTACCAGGCTCGCATCGATGCCGATACGCCTTACCAGGCTCGCACCGGACTTTTATTTTTCTTTTTAATCGACACGCCTTACCAGGCTCGCATCGATGCCGATACGCCTTACCATGCTCGCACCGGACTTTTATTTTCTTTCCTTTCTTTCTCTTTCTTTTTCTTTCTCTTTATCTTTTTCCCTTTTTCTTAGTCATATATCTTTTCTCTTTTCTGATTTACTGTATTTTTCTCTTTTATTTCATTTCTTTACTTAGGGACTTATCATCACATTGTTTACTTTTCACTATTTTCAATATCCTTCTTTCTTTTCCTTTTTCTTCTTCTCTCCCTTTTCTTTTTCTTATAATTTAAGTAATTCTTTTATGCTCATCAGAATCTTTTAATCTTTATTTTCGTTTATGACTTATCACATTTTCTACATTTTCTACTTTACTCTTTTTCTTTTTGTTAGCTTTCCCCCGATTTTATCCAACTCTAATTAATACGGTCAAGTATAGTATATTCTAGTTCTCGTTACTAATTCTTAGTTATTTCTTAATTTCATTTATCTCTCACTCTTATTTAACTTATTATTTCTATTTCATTGACTCCAGATTATTTAACTACTCTGTTGACTCACATTATTACTTAACTTATTATCTCTATTTCATTAATTTCATTTTATTTAACTACCCTAATAACTCCACTTGGTTTCCCTATTTTATTACACCGTTCTAATCTAACTTTCATCATGTCGTCCTCTCATCTCGATTTATTATCTTTTCCCTAGTTTCTTTTACCTGTGTCCTTTTTATAATTGAATTTGGTTTATTGCTTCGTTCCTATTTTTTCCTTTTTCTAATTTTTCCAACAACTCCTAATTATGACCACTCTGCCCATACTTATAGTATTCGCATTTTAAATTCCTCTTTTTCCTCACTTTTAGTTTAATAGCTCTCCTCGCCTAACACAATTATTCTTTATTCTTTTATTCTTTTAGTTTACTACTATGTCTTCTTAGAAGTCATTTCCTAAGTTATGTGTAATGCTACCCTTCTTGATATTTTTATTACAGGAACAGAAGGAGCATGCACATGTCTTAACCGAGCAGGAACACGGATTAGTTAGCTGGGTGACCGCGTGTTGGTCATGGGTTTTGTTTTGGAATTTTATGTAAATATTGTGGAAAATGATATAACTAATACCTTACAATATTTTTGGCCTTGCTGGCTCAATGTGGTTTTTATAAAATTGATTATACAGGTTTACATGGAAAACTAATATTTTGGGAAGTCCATAAAAAAGAGGAAACTCCGTCCATTTTCACGGAGATTTTTATAAGTTAATGAGTTTTAAAAAGAAATTTTCAGTTCACTATTTTTGCTATTGGGTAAATCGAGGGTAATTAAATTAGAGTGTTACAGATTTGCTTGATTTTGAGATTGATATGAGCTTTGGAAATTCTTAGGGTAGGAGAAGAGGAGAGAGTCGTGAGTTTCATGGAGTAAAAATGAGTGCCATGCACACACTTAAAAATCGTGTTTTTAAGCATATCAGAGCATATCTAATCTTGATGCCAGAATTATGGCTAATCGATTAGCCTGATGAGCTAATCGATTAGCACCCAAAATTTTTCTTTTCTCTGTATTTCAAAACATCATATTTCATTCGTTTATCGTTGGATTTTGCTCAAATTTGAAAGCAAGCTTCCCTACATACTTATCTTGACATTTAACAGTGGAATTTGTGTTTAAAGTTGTAAATATTTTATTTCTAATTTCCTAATATAGGGTATTTCCAACACCGAAAACATTGCTTCTAACACTCTTTTGTTCATCTTTCAATTACCTATTCGATGCCAATGCTTCCTAATACCTTCATGGCACTCACAAGAATCCTAATCCATCACCTTAAATCTCTTTAGCATAATTATCATTTTTCTAATCTTATTATTATCACAATTATCTTTGAAATAAAAAATTCAGGATGTTACAATGGTCGTGTGATGGGTTAGTTTAGCTAACCTCGCCTCGGATAATCTTGCGGAACTATAATAATTATATCTGCCTCTTTCCCATCTTTAGATTGAGGAGGGTGGTTCTTAGTATGGGTTAATACAGGATGGATTCATGATGAATGAAAGTCTCATTGGAGGCACACATGAAAATGAGACATTTACTCCTATTGCTTTTCCCTAGAGTGTTGAGATTGAGCAAGGGTTGATTGACAGTGAATCTTGAAGATTAGTGTGATATTGAGCATGCATTGCATGATAATTAGTATGAGTAAGACACTTGCTTATGCATGCATCACTTGCACCAAGAATTATGTTAATTGTGTTTGTTTACTTATAGTTATTTAATTATTACATATCTGATTATGTGATCTGACAATGACTTATTCTCATGTCCCTAAATGTGTGTTAAGTGTTATTCAACCTCTGGGATGGATGGAGTTGAGATTACTCCCAACTAGGAGTGTAGTTTTAATGAAGTCTATAGTCAAGGATGACATAAAGAGTATCTTATGTCATTCAAATCCCTGATCTAATATTAGATTTCAAAGGATAAGAGTTATAAGGATATTGCTCTGGGTGTAACAATATTTGTAGTACACTAGGGCTTTATTTCTTTCTTTCAAGAAAGTACTTTTGTAAATGAACATCTCTATCAATGAAATGATATGAAAAATATTTTATGTTCATCAATTGTTTTGGAAAACTTTTTATTAGTTCACTATTTAAAGAGTTTCTCATAGTTAATATTCCAATGCATTGGGATTAGAAATCGGTATGTTACATTATGCATAATAAACAAGTTTAGATCATTCAATTAAAATTGGGAGAAAATATGGATTCAGCCCATAATAAGCGCAAAGGTCATATCAACTTTTGAAAGAAAGGAGAATAACAACAACGGTGAACTCGAATATCAAGAGTGTAGTTCCTAAAGATTTTCAAAAGGGAAGTCCTTGAAGAAAGTGGAAAATGTTAAAAGAGCACATAAGTTAAAAACGCCTCAACTCCGAAAAGCCATTTTGAAGACTGTTACATTACCACTCCGCAGTTTTTTCATCATTCGAGCTACGCCAGGGTATCATCAACCTATTTTAGAAGTCCAACATCAACAAATGCACCGTAAAAACGAAGAATAAGAACATTCATAAAAAGCATGCATATTTACACGCTTACTCTAGGGACATAAATATCAAATCTCAGATATCCATGATGTGGTTAAATTTAAGAAACAAATAGCTCAAGGGAACATTCTAATTAGATTACTAGATGTAAAGGAAACAAATGTAAAAAGCTCTTTTTTTGTTATAAAATTTATTATTATATTATTTATTTCAAAAATATTTATTAATATTTATTTATTAATGGTTAGTTATTGTTTCAACCTAATAACTACCAACGGTTGGAATATTACCGTTGTGGCATGCACCATTTCAATTTGGTTAAGTTATTGTTGTGACTTGCATGCACCTTTTCTTACTTGCACCGTTTCAAACATTGCCTATATATATTGCTACTGTTGCCACGGTAGAAAAGAGATAACTTTTGGCTTCTAATAGTAGTCTTGTCTTATATGTTTTTCACAAGTGCTATATAACAATCTTCAAGCAATTCATAGTCTGTTCCTTTTTCTTTTCTTGCTTTCTTGTGTCATATCATCTATTCTACTCCGGGTTATATCATTACATAATAATTTGCTAGTTCTGTGTACCTGATATTTATATCAGAAGGATCTGCTGAACCCTGGAGAATCGTCGCGGTGCGCGAATAGATTCTTAAGGACAGTGTCTACGACACGCCTCAGATTATATTTTTTATTTTTGTGTTTTTCGGTATATTACTCTCATATTTTTACAACAATCTTAAGAATCTATGGCATCTTCACCGAATCACACTGACACCACTGTTACAAACAATGGTGTATCTGAAACCGAAACCAATCTTCAAACCACCACAACTTCCATACACCATGTTGTTCCTTCTTCAGTTTCATATGCAAAACCATTTCCAGACATATCAAAAATTGAAATGTTTGATGGCAAGAACTTTAGGCGCTGGCAAGAACGCGTTTTCTCTATACTGGACATGCATGGTGTTGCTACAGTACTCACAGATAACCAACCAATATCTCCTGCTGACCCAAAGGCACTTGAGACATGGACTTATGCCAATAAGGTATGTCGTCACACTATAATTAGTACTTTGTCTAATGATCTGTTCGATGTGTACTGTTCTTATAAGGAAGCAAAGGAAATTTGGAACTCTCTCAATTTAAAGTAAACGGCCGAGGACGCTGGAAAGCAGAAATTTGTTATTGGAAATTACTACAGATGGGAGATGTTGGAGGAAAAGGATATCAAGCAACAAATTAATGAATATCACAAGTTGTTGGAGGATCTTAAAGGAGAAAATATCACTCTTCCTGAAGCTTTCTTTGTTGGTTTATTGATAGAAAAATTGCCTGAATCATGGAAGGATTACAAACAACAACTAAAGAAAAAACACAAACAACTGTCGTTGGCGGACTTGATCACTCATATTATTATTGAGGACACAAACAAAAAGGAACTCAAAGTTTCAAGGGCAAAAGCAATGGGTGAAAAAGCAAACATGGTACAAAATAAGAAAAGGTACGCACATAATAAGGATTCTGGTCAGTACTTTTGTTCCTACAGTTACTTCTAACCCCTCTTTTAAGAAAAAAGGCAAAGGTCATTATTTTGTTTGTGGAAAGCCGGGGCACTATGCATCAGTTTGTAGACACCGCAAAAGAAATGAGAATCCTTCTAAGCCTAATGCAAATTTGGTTCAAGGAGATGATATTATTGCTGCTGTAGTTTCACAAGCCCTGATGATTGCTAATGTGAGACAATGGGTGGTAGACTCTAGGGCTACCAGACATATATGTGCAGATAGAAGTGCTTTTACCTCCTACACATCTGTGGGTGAAGGAGAAGAACAAGTTTATCAAGGAGATTCTCGAACTGCTTCAGTTCTTGGAAAAGGAAAAGTTTTATTAAAGCTCACATCTGGCAAGACATTATCTTTGAGTGAAGTGTTGCACGTGCCTAGTATTAGGGCCAATTTGGTTTCTGTAGCACTACTGGGAAAAGTGGAGGTTAAAGTGACTTTTAAGTCAGACAAAATTGTTATGACAAAGAACAACGTTTTTGTAGGGAAAGGGTACTGTGACCAAGGATTGTTTGTACTGAATATTGATAACATGAATGAAATTGCATCCTCTTCTACTTACTTGATTGATTCATATGATATGTGGCATGCTAGATTAGGACATGTTAGTCTTAATTATATTAAGAAAATGCAAGCTCTTGGTTTAATTTCTGGTGTTAATAATGCATGCTTAAATAAATGTGAAATATGTCTTGAATCAAAGTCAACGAAAAAGTCGCATAATAATAATTTTCAAAGAGAAACTGAATTACTTAATTTAATTCATACTGATTTAGGAGATTTGAAATAAACAATTACTAGAGGTGGTAAAAAATATTATGTGACTTTTATCGATGATTTTTCAAGATATGTTAAAGTATATTTGCTCAAGAATAAAGATGAGGCATTTGATATGTTTTTGTTATATAAGGCAGAGGTAGAAAATTAATTAGAAAAAAAGATTAAAAGAGTTAGATCAGATAGAGATGGAGAGTATATTTTGTTTAATGATTATTGTGAAAAAGAAGGAATAATCCATGAAGTTACTCCCCCTTATTCACCAGAATCTAATGGTGTTGCTGAAATAAAAAATAGAACCTTAAAAGATATGGTAAATGCTATGCTAATTAGTTCTGGTGCACCTAATAACTTATGGGGTGAAGCAATTTTAAGTGCATGTCATTTGCAAAATAGGATACCCTATAAGAAAACTGGAGTGACACCCTATGAGTTATGGAAAGGATATGCACCTAACTTAAAATATTTAAAAGTGTGGGGGTGTCTTGCTAAAGTGTTACTACCTGACCCTAAGAAAAGAAAATTAGGATCAAAGACATCTGATTGTATGTTTATTGGGTATGCTGAACATAGTGCTGTATATAGATTTTTAGTGTTAAAAAGTGATGTTCTTGATTGCAATACTATAATAGAGACTAAAACTGTTGATTTCTTAGAAAATGTTTTTCCTATGAAATGTGAACGTCTTCCCCATGCATCTTTAGAAAGTAGTGAGACAAATAATGAGGAAAACCAACATGAGGATTTGAGAAGGAGTAAAAGAGAAAGAAAAGCAACTTCTTTTGGAAATGATTTTTACATGTATTTAGTTGAAAACAACCCTGTTTCTTTTTCTGAAGCTGTTAACTCTTCTGATGCCCAATTATGGAAAGAAGCTTTTAAAAATGAAATTTATTCTCTAGTAAAAAATAATACATGGACATTAGTTGATTTACCACAAGGAGCAAAACCCATTGGTTACAAATGGATGTTCAAAAGAAAATATTTTCCTGATGGTTCAATTGAAAAATATAAAGCTAGATTAGTAGCAAAAGGTTTTACTCAAAAACAAAACATTGATTATTTTGATACATTTGCTCCAGTGGCTAGAATTTCTTCAATAAGAGTTTTAATAGCATTAGCATCAATTTATAAATTAGTGATTCACCAAATGGATGTTAAAACTGCTTTTCTAAATGGTGATTTAGAAGAAGAAATTTATATGAAACAACCTGAAGGTTGTGAGGTTAGTGGGAAAGAAAACAAAGTATGTAAACTTCTCAAATCCTTATATGGTTTAAAACAAGCACCAAAACAATGGCATGAAAAATTTGATCATACTCTTACTAGTTTTGGTTTTTACTCTATTGAAGTGGATAGATGTGTGTATGTTAAACTAGTAAATGATGAATGTGTGATTATTTGTTTATATGTGGATGATATGCTTATTTTTGGCACTTGCAATGATGTTGTATATGATACTAAACAATTTTTAGCATCTAAATTTGATATGAAAGACATGGGTGAAGCAAGTGTGATTTTAGGTGTTAAAATTATAAGGGAAGGTGATAGCATAATTATATCACAAGAACATTATGTTGAAAAGCTTCTTAGAAAGTTTGATCATTTTGAGGATAGTGTAGTGAGTACCCCTTATGATGCTAACACTCAATTAAAGAAACACAAAGGTGACCCTATAGCCCAAACTAAGTATGCACAAATTATAGGAAGTCTGTTACATTTGATGAACTTTTCTAGGCCTGACATAGCATATGATGTGGGTAGGTTAAGTAGATACACTCATAATCCAAATTAGGAACATTGGGCTGCAATAAACAGACTTATGAGATATTTGAGAGGAACCATGAATTATGGTATCCGATATAGTGGATTTCCCGCTGTACTTGAAGGATACAACGATGCTAACTGGATATCAGATTCAGATGAGATAAAATCCCCTAGTGGTTATGTATTCACTCTTGGAGGTGGTGCAGTTAGTTGGAGATCAACCAAGCAAAATATTATTGCTAGATCAACAATGGAGTCAGAGTTTATAGCTCTAGATTTGGCTGGTAATGAAGCTGAGTGGTTGAAAAACTTCTTAGCAAGTATTCCTTTAGGAGTTAAACCAACTCCTCAAGTGTCTATGCATTGTGATTGTCAAGCGGCAATAGCTATAGCAAAGAATAAAAGTTTCAATGGTAAGAATAGGCATATTCGATTGAGACATGATGTGATAAAACAGCTGTTGAGAAATGGAGTTATTTCCATTGATTATGTGAAGTCATAAGTGAATTTGGCCGACCCTCTGACAAAGCCTTTAGGAAAAAGGTTGATACAAGAAACATCGAGGGGAATGGGACATATATTTAAGCCAACCTGATATTAACGGTGATGGGAACCCAACCTTTGTGATTGGAGATCCCATGAATAAGGTTCATATGGGTAATAACAAGTCACTTGTTAATACTGCTAGCACTACTAATTTTTCCCTTCCTATGGTGTAGAGTTGTGCTATACTGCATTCAAGAGAGGGTGAGTTTAAAAGCTCTTAATGAAAATCATATCCTTTATGGAGGTGTATGAAGTACAGCATACACTTGATGAAATCACCTATATGAGTGTGGAGTGTTGCCGCTCCTATGAAATTGGTGGCACAATTTCTAGAGCACTCATGAACATCCAAGCATGCGCATGGCTGTAATAGCGCAAATCGGCGATAACAGCAGGAATTGTGGGTTGTAGTGTGGCTGGTAGGATCCCTGCTTACATCAGTGTGTCATTGGTTCATAGAGCCCAGCCCCACTAATTCACCGTATGTCAAATTCTATCGGTCTAAGGCTTGGTTCATAACCCAGAAGACACCAGGTTTGATGCACTACACCCGTGATATTAACCCAGAAATTTTCTCAAATTATTTTTCAAATATTTTTGAAATAGTGGGGAATTGTTATAAAATTTATTATTATATTATTTATTTCAAAAATATTTATTAATATTTATTTATTAATGGTTAGTTATTGTTTCAACCTAATAACTACCAACGGTTGGAATATTACCGTTGTGGCATGCACCATTTCAATTTGGTTCAGTTATTTTTGTTACTTGCATGCACCTTTTCTTACTTGCACCGTTTCAAACATTGCCTATATATATTCTATTCTATTCTGGGTTATATCATTACATAATAATCTGCTAGTTCTGTGTACCTGATATTTATATCAGAAGGATCTGCTGAATCCTGGAGAATCGTGGCGGTGCGCGAATAGATTCTTAAGGACAGTGTCTACGTCACGCCTCAGATTATATTTTTTATTTTTGTGTTTTTCGGTATATTACTCTCATATTTTTACAACATTTTTTTTGTAGGCTCAGAACTCCCCGACTCCAAGGCCGGATTGACAACTTCCTCATTCAGTTGAGTTCTCTTTAAGGTCAAGCTCAACCAATTAGTTAATCAAAGTTGAAGGGTGATGAATTTTCCCTCGATCACTTTGATGTGAGGTTAAATCCCTTTTCTCTTTGTTTTGCAACCCAGAATTAGCGATCTTTAAGAACTTCAAGTAAGCTCATAAGTTCTCCCTTGCCTAGCTCGTATAAGCTCGAAAGAACTGGTCCAAAGGTTCTACCATATCCTTCCTAGACTTCTCCAAAACAGCCATTTCCCTTCTGGCAAGATTGGTAAGAAGTATCTAACCGTCTTACTTGAGGCCAATTCAAACTTTTCTTGAAGATCGGTGTTTTGCCACTCCAACTCAATAACCTTATTGATATGCAAATCCGCAAAAAGATGTTTGCAAATGAGCTAATTTGAGCTTGGCAACCTCTACCTGTTTTTTGTAGCTTTAACTCTATTTAGTAGTGTACTAATAGTTTGGATATGAATAATAGTTCAAGATTGCAGCCCACATCTCGACGGACACCTTCGAAAAAAGATCCTTAAGCGACGAATAAAATTTTTGGAAAAATAATTCGAAGAAGTCACATATTCTCTAATGTATTTGGGGGTAGCAGAATTGAACAAACAAGCAAAGTTACGTTGATGAGCACCGAATTCAGGCTATTTAAAACATAAGGTATAGCTTCTAGCTTTAAGGATGTATCAAAACAACAACCTAGGGACTTATGTTCCGACCTTATTGCGTCCTTGGGAATCCTGCCCACATAATAACCCTACAACGACCTAAGAGCCCTATAGATGGGATTAGATGAGAGGTGAATGTTGGAAACCAACAAGCGGGCTAAGCAAATACTAGAGGGGGGTGAATAGTATTTTGAAGCACTAATACCAAATATTTGATTGATAATTGAAGAATGGAGCTAACACTGAATTTTCTGGAATCAGACACAAAAGACTCGAGTCTTTTGTGAAATACTCGAGTTTTTCAGGATGAACAACTCGAGTCTTTTCTGAAATACTCGAGTTTTTCCTATCAGATAGCAGAAAAACCAGAAACGAAAATTCAGCAATTTAACTCAAATCAATTCAATAATAAACAGGAACTTATCCAACAGAATAGCAAGCAATCTAAATAACTTTTAAACACAAAGATTCCTTGAACTTGCTACCTAATTGTATAAATCCTAATTGATTGAAATGACTTAAGTCTATTGAGCTAGAAAGTAGATTAAAAGCAATAAACCGACACTCAAGCAATTTTATCCTGGTTCACTCCAACAATGAGCTACATCCAGTCCTCCTAATCACTTAGGAGTTTCTACTAATGATCAAATTGTTAGAAATTACAAAGGATTGCTTGAGAATGGCCTCACTCAACCTAACCCTTTCAAGAGTGTACCAAACTCTTGATTTCTACCCCAATTTGATTCCGGTGATTGAAGAACTCTTCACAAAGCTTCCTTGAACTCCCTTCAAGAAACTCCACCGGGCTAGGAACCTCCTAGTCTTGTGCTTGAGAACCTCTCAAGGCTTCCAACACCCTAAGCCACTTAGGGTTTGCTTGGGAACAATCCAAGACTTTGAATAATCAAGCTTTTTGTATGTGTATTACTAATCTCACAATGGATTAGCACAAATAAGCACAGCTCAATGTAAGAATTGAGGCCTAAAACTCAACTTGGAATAAAATGACAATATGAGTGAGAAGTTGAGCTTTTTTGGGAATTAACACTTGAGAAAAGGAAATTATGAAAGCTTGTGATCAATAATGTGTTGTTGTCTTGTTTTTTCTTGCACAAATTCAAAGAGCAATTTTACAATAAGGTTCAGAATTCTCTCTTGGGGTTGGATGAGACTCAAATGCCCTCAATTGGGTTTTTGAGTTTCTCCAACGTTCATTTTTGCTGACTGGACAAAAATACTCGAGTCTTTTGGTAAAAACTCGAGTCTTTTTGGTCGGTCACGAGTGAATTGGTGCACGAACAAGACTAACGGTCATAATTGCTGACCTGACACAAATACTTGAGTTTTTCTATAAATACTCGAGTATATACTCGAGTCTTTATCAAAATACTCGAGTATTTTGATCAGATATGGGAAAAATTATTTTTCAATTTTATTTTTCCTCTCAAGTATTAATTTTTGGTCAATCTCAACTTAATAAACATATAAAAATTTATTCCTAGAAGAGACTAACTATTTCTACCCACGCTCAACCACTCTCAACATAAATTAGAAATTTACAATTAATATTTGATTGAGAATGATTGGGCACATGTCTTCTTTTCTTGACTTCTTGTTGATGTTGATGTTGCATTATCTTCAAGGCATGATTTGTTAATTATTTTGTCATCATCAAAACATAATCCACATAATTAGGAGCATTGAATTCACAATCTCCCCCTTTTTGGTGATGACAAAATAATTAACACTTGATCCATTTATTAAGCTTGATCCACTTGGAGATGCAACTCCCCCTCACTATATGATACTTTTCACCTATCTAAAAATTCAGCTTGAGCAAGATGTTATGACAATTTAATTTTAGCACCAAGCCTATGGTATTAGAGAATTTAACAATTATCAGAGTATATACCATAATTAGAGATTTTAGGTGCAACAATATCAAGACAAGACAAGTGTAATATCTCTCCCCCTTTTTGTCATACGCCAAAAAGATGTAACAATTTAGAAAAAGATCAAGGGAGGAGAGGTGCATAATCGGAAAACCCCATAACCAACTATGCAAATAAAACGGAGATATAATAACGATAAAGAGCTCCCCCTGAAGCTTTGCACAAACATCATAATGAAAACCAAATTCATTAACATAAAAACATCATAAAAGGTCCAAATCAAAGGTGCAATAAGAAACCCAAAGTCTCAAAACACCAAGTTCTCAAAATACAGAAAATGTAACAAAGACCAATATGATAAAAACAGAATGAAAACTAAGATAGACTGCAAAGGTCAACATCATCAAAACATCGAAGGAGCTGGATCATCTGGAGGAGGATAAAATCGAGAGAAGGCCGCCATCATCTCATCAAACCGGCGGTGCATCTCCCCTGACTGCTGGTCCAGGCGGGCATTAATTTGGGCCGAGTGCTGATCCAAATAAGAATAAAACATGGCAGACTCTGCACTCATCCTAGTGTCTAAGCTAACAAAATCATCACGCTGGCTGTCCAAAGCATGCACAAGGGAGTCCATTCTCCCATCTAAAGTGTCCAGACGTGTGATCACATTCTCTCTCCAGCCCGAGTTGTCAAACCCAGATTGAGATCCAGCGAAGTCATCAAAGTTAATCTGATCAATAGGATCCCCTTCTTCAGCCTGGGCAAATGCAGCAGCTTCCTCTGCCATCTGATGGGCATCCATCCCTTGTTGAGCTGCCACATTTGCAACCCTCTCTAGCTCAGCAATATCAGATCGGTACAAGTATTGGCCAGAGGGTTCATGGAATGCCATGTCCTGGTGACTCAAGGTGCCTTTGTTGAGGCAATGCTGATTCACATGAAGAGTCTTTTTCTCTTCATTGCATGGGATAGGCACCTTGAAGTAACTCAACAGATAACAAACATGCATGGCATAGGGCAGGGTTTTTGGGTGTTTAGACTTAGCAGCAAGGAGCATTCTATCCAAAATTATGCGACTCCAGTTCAGCTTCTCATTGTTCAGGATGGCACTAAGAAGCCTAAGTTCATTGTTTGTGGGTTTGGCATAATTGGGTGAGGTTTGAGGCACTAATTGATGACAAACAATATAATGCAACACCCTAGATTGGACAGTCATATATGAGGAATGCTTAACTCCTTCGGTCCATACACGACCGGGGCGCAAACAACTTTGAAAAATGCCGTCCGCATCGGCCTTTAGAGAATTGTCCCCGTGACGTGTTGTCCCAAAAGCAACAAAAAGGTCCTTAGCGCTAATTTTGAATCGAACACCCTCAACCATTGTTTCTATGACATTGTCCTTTAGCCTAAGGTTTGCATAGAATGTTCTAACTAACCTAGGATATATAGGTCCATGAAATTCCAGAAATTGAATCAGTTTCTGATATCTAAGGTTAGTAACAAAATGGAAACCCTTACTCTCAAGGAAAGTACTATTGATCCATGTGATTACTCCGAATTCTCTGGTGGCAAAGCCTTCCATCCTTTCCAAGCGTTCATCCTCTTGATAGTAGTCGGAAATTTCCTCCTCGGAAGATGAGTCAGCAATCCTTACTCTCTTTCCTTTGCCAGATGATGAAGCCATAGAGGAATTGATGAAAATTGAAGTTTTGGAAAGTTAGGGTTTGAAAAGGGGGTGACGGATTTGAGGTTGAAAAGAGTTGAAATTCGTTGAAATAATGGTAGAAAAGTGATTAGAGGATGTAAAACTAGTAAGATTTGGCAAAAATTTGAGTAAAAACGGAGTTTTGAGGAGAGAGATATGAGAAAACCGAGAGAGAAGAGAAAGGGGTTCGTGAAACTCGAGTTTGTGGGGGCTGGAGAATATATAAACTCGCCAAAATACTCGAGTATATTCAACAATACTCGAGTTGTTCGTTGCAAAATACTCGAGTGTTGGAGAATATACTCGAGTCGTTCATGACTCAGCCCAGATTTCCCCAGAAAACTCGAGTAAAAATTGAAAAACTCGACTTTGGTCCGAAAGTTCAATTTTCAGGAAAACGCAAAATACTCGAGTTTTTGGAAAATACTCGAGTTTGGTCTGAAAGTTCAAAAATTGGGGGTTTCGAAAGACTCAAGTGTTTTGTAAAATACTCGAGTTATTCAATAAAGACTCGAGTTTTTTGAGAAACACTCGAGTGTTTTTCTCAGACCCTGATTAAAAACTTTTTCAATTTAAAACTGATTTAATTTTGAATTAAAATACTCGAGTGTTTTTGGAAAAACTCGAGTATTTTGACAGAACAGAGAGTAAAAACACAGTTTTAAAAGACCAAACACAAATCAAACACAAATGCTTCACTACCAACTTGGAATACAGTACAGAATCACACACAATTAACATATACAATTTCAAATATCATCAAGGACAATTTAACTAAGAATTAATAACACATTAGAGTAAGACTAATATGGTGATTTTCCAAAAATGACACACAATGCAATTAGCCTATATTAGCTTCATCTAAAATACCAAGTTCTCTCCTAATATGATAAAAGGTGTCCCTTGGTAGAGGTTTTGTAAAAATGTCGGCTAATTGATTTGTGGTACTAACAAATTCAATTGTGCAATCACCCTTTTGTACATGATCTCTTAAAAAATGATGTCTTATTTCAATGTGTTTAGTTCTTGAGTGATACACCGGATTCTTAGTCAAATTGATTGCACTCGTGTTATCGCATCTAATCGGAATATTTTCAAGTTTCAAACCAAAATCCGATAATTGTTGTTTCATCCATAACAGTTGAGCACAACAACTACCGGCTGCGATATATTCCGCTTCGGCGGTAGAAAGAGCGACACAAGCTTGCTTTTTAGAAAACCATGACACCAATGAACTTCCCAAGAAATGGCAAGTACCACTGGTGCTTTTGCGATCAAGCTTGCATCCGGCGAAGTCGGAATCCGAGTAACCAACTAAACAAAGATTGGCATCAGCAGGATACCATAAACCAGTGTTAATTGTTCCTTTTAGATACTTAAATATATGTTTAACTGCAGATAGGTGAGATTCTTTAGGATTAGCTTGAAATCTAGCACGCATGCATACACTAAACATAATATCCGGTCTAGATGCAGTGAGATATAGGAGACTACCTATCATACCCCTGTACTTACTAACATCAACCGGTGTACCTTGTTCATCCTTGTCTAGGTAGCATGATGTGCTCATTGGAGTGTAGGCTTCCTTGCACTTGTCCAATCCGAATTTCTCAAGGAGCTCTTTGCAATATTTCCCTTGATGCACAAATATCCCCTCCTTGACTTGCTTTATTTGTAAGCCTAGGAAGAACTTGAGTTCTCCCATCATTGACATTTCAAATTCCTTTTTCATCAAATTTGAAAACTTTCTACAAAGAGACACGTTAGTAGCACCGAAAATGATATCATCAACATAGATTTGTACTAACAAAATGTCATCCTTGGTTTTATAAATAAATAGTGTATTATCAACCTTCCCTCCTTGAAACTTGTTTTCTAATAGAAAGGAACTCAATCGATCATACCAAGCTCTAGGAGCTTGTTTCAATCCATAGAGTGCCTTTTTCAATTTATAAACATGGTTTGGAAATTCACTATTTTCAAAACCGGGGGGTTGTTTGACATACACTTCTTCATTTATAAACCCATTCAAGAAAGCACTTTTAACATCCATTTGATATAAAGTGAATTTCATGATTGAAGCATAAGCAAGTAAAATTCGGATTGCTTCAAGACGTGCAACCGGAGCAAAGGTCTCATCATAATCGATACCTTCCTCTTGGTTGTACCCTTGAGCTACTAGTCTAGCTTTGTTTCTTATAATCAACCCGGATTCATCAAGTTTGTTTCTATAAATCCATTTAGTACCAATTATGGTATGATCATCGGGTTTAGGGACTAGATCCCAAACTTCATTTCTTTCAAATTGGTTTAATTCTTCTTGCATAGGAAGAACCCAATGATCATCCTCAATGGCCTTTTTAATTGAATCGGGTTCAATTTGAGAAACAAATGAGACATAGTGGCAAATGTTTTGAATAGACCTACGAGTAAGTACTCCCTTTGACATATCTCCTATGACTTTGTCTATAGGATGAGCCTTGACCGATTTCCAAGTTGGAGGAAGTTCTTCCCTTACTTCTCCTTCATCAACTTTTGAATTCTCTCTCTCTTTTTCTTCTTTTGAAAAGACAATGCCATCTTCACTAGCATCACATAAAACACTATCTTCTTTTGAAGACTCATTAAAAACCACATGAATTGATTCCTCAATAGTTAAAGTTCTTTTATTGAAAATTCTATAAGCTTTACTATGAGAAGAATAGCCTAAAAATATGCCTTCATCGGATTTGGAATCAAACTTGCCAAGGTGTTCTTTTCCATTATTTAAAACAAAAACTTGGCATCCGAAGACATGAAAATGAGATATATTTGGCTTTCTTCCCTTGTAAAGTTCATAGGGGGTTTTATCCAAAGAGGGCCTTATCAAAATACGATTTAAAACATAACAAGCCGTATTGACGGCATCGGCCCAAAAATATTGAGGTACTTGAGAATCATTTAACATGGTTCTAGCAAGTTCCTCTAGCACCCTATTTTTCCGCTCTACCACTCCGTTTTGTTCCGGAGTCCTTGGTGCGGAGAATTGATGCTCAATACCATTTTTAGCACAAAATCTATCAAATTTGTGGTTTTCGAATTCACCACCATGATCGGTTCGAATAATAATTACTTTTTGATTTACTTGGTTTTGCAAAAGTTTGACATGATGTTTAAAAGATTTGTAGGTCTCACTCTTAGTAGTTAAAAATAAAGTCCAAGTAAACCTAGAGAAGTCATCAACAATCACCAATGCATAATAGTTGCCACCAAAGCTTTTTATTTGTGATGGTCCAAACAAGTCCATATGAAGCATTTCTAATGGCCTTGATGTGGACATAACCATTTTTGATCCAAAGGTGTTTTTAGTTTGTTTACATTTCTTGCAAGGGGAACAAACACCTTCAATAGAAAAATTTAGCTTTGGTAAACCAACTACTAGATCTTTAGATTGTATTTTCTTCAATTGGTTTACATTAATATGAGCGGTCCTACGATGCCATAACCAAGTGTCATTTTCTTTGCTCACTAAACAAGTAGAGACCAAAGAAGTGACTTTGTTCAAATCAACTAAGTAAGTATTATTTGACCTTCTACCAACAAATTTGATTGATTCATCTTTGTCACTTTTAATGAGGCAATGGGTAGAGGTAAAAACTACATGATTACCAACATCACATAATTGGCTTATGCTCAAGAGATTATGTTCTAATCCTTGAACATAGAGCACATTATCAATAATCAAGTTTGAAGAGTTTCCGATTTTACCAATACCAAGGATTTTGCCTTTGTTGTTGTCCCCATAAGTGACATAACCCTTTTCCTTTGGAGTAAGCTCAATGAAGTACCGCTTATCTCCCGTCATGTGCTTCGAACATCCACTATCAAGATACCACAATTGTTTTCCCGTTTGAAGACACACCTACAAAATGAAATCACCTTTTCATTTTGGGTACCCAAACAATGTTGGGTCCCTTAGGGTTAGTGTTGGGACTTTCTCCCTTCTTAATCCACATATAAGTGCCCTTATTCATTTCAAACTTCTTAATATGGCACTCAATGTTGATATGTCCAACTTTTCCACAATAAGTACAAGTTGGTCTCTCTGATGAGTTTTTCTTAGAAAATGTTCCAACCACCTTGTACTTTTTGTCCTTTTTATGAACATATCCTAAACCGGTTTTGTTGTGATTATGTCTTTGAGAGTTCAACAACCGGTTGAGGTTTCTATCACTATGTGAGATTGTGAGTTTGTTTTTCAACTCTTTCACTTCTTTTTCAAGTTCATCACATCTCTCACATGGAGTGATAATCTCCTCATGATTTGCACAATCACTTTGATGACTAGAATTAATAAGTTCCAAGGATTCATTTTGAAGTTTCAACTCATTTATAGATTTTTGCAATTCATCAATTTCATGTTGAAACTCCAAAATTTTCTTTCCTTTTTCCTTATTAATTTTAGCAAGCCTTTTAAATTGAATTAACATTTCATTGTAGGCTTCTTGCAAATCATCATATGAAATGGAGTTTGAAGATGAACAAGAAGAACTAGAGGTTACCTCATCATCACTTTCACTCATGCCATGATTAGCTCTTGATGAGGACTCATGATTGTTCTTGGCCATGAGACAAAGGTTTGCATTTTCATCACCGGAACTACTTGAAGATGATTCATTGCTCTTCTCCGGTGCATCCCAAACAATGTATGCACGCTTCCCTTTGGTCTCTTGGGTCTTCTTGTCATTCTTCTTCAAGAATGTGGCACATTCCATTCTTATGTGACCAACCCCTCCACATTCATGACACTTAACTCCATCATTGGTACTCTTTTCTCTTTGTTTGGAGTCTTTGGTTCTCTTGAAATTGGATGAAGATCCACCTTTCTTCCCTTTGAAAAATTTGTTGAATCTTTTCACAAACATCCCAAATTCTTCTTGATTTGGTTCACCATCGGAATCTCCACTTGTAGAGCATTCTTCAACTTCTTTTGTAGCTTTAGTTGAAGCTTTGAGTGCTATGCCCTTTTTCTTTTTGTCCGATTCCTCATGCATCCCAAGTCTTGTAAGCTCCATCTCATGCTCTTGGAGTTTGCCAAACAAAGTGGCTAAGTCCATGCTATTTATGTCTCTAGATTCCTTGATGGCGGTTACCTTGGGTTGCCAACTCCTATCAAGACATCTTAGAATTTTGTTAGTAGTTTCACCATTGCGAAATACTTTTCCCAAGGAAATCAAATGATTAACAATGTGAGAGAATCGCCTTTGCAAGTCACTAATGGTTTCATTTGGCAACATGTGGAACAATTCATATTCGTGAGTTAGAGAATTCAATCTTGCATCTCTAACCTCACTTGTTCCCTCATGTGTGACTTGCAAAGTATCCCACATTTCTTTTGCCGATTTACATTGGGAAACTCTATAAAATTCATCATGGGATAAGGCCGAAAAGATGATGTTTTTAGCTTTTAAATCAAATGAAACTTTTCTCTTTTCATCATCATTCCAACTACTCCTTGGAATTTCAACAATTTCATCATTTATTTTCTTTTTGGGAATGAAAGGACCATTTTCAATTGCATCCCAAATATCCATATCAATTGCTTCAATAAAAACTTTCATGCGAGTTTTCCAATAAACATATCCTTCACCATTAAATAGTGGAGGACGGTTTATTGAAGCTCCTTCTCCACCAAAGTTATTGCTAGAGCCCATTTAGTTTCCAAAAGGATCTTTTTCGAAAAAGTTGTTACACTCGATCTTTCGACTGAGCTCTGATACCACTTGTTGGAAACCAACAAGCGGGCTAAGCAAATACTAGAGGGGGGGTGAATAGTATTTTGAAGCACTAATACCAAATATTTGATTGATAATTGAAGAATGGAGCTAACACTGAATTTTCTGGAATCAGACACAAAAGACTCGAGTCTTTTGTGAAATACTCGAGTTTTTCAAGATGAACAACTCGAGTCTTTTCTGAAATACTCGAGTTTTTCCTATCAGAAAGCAGAAAAACCAGAAACGAAAATTCAGCAATTTAACTCAAATCAATTCAATAATAAACAGGAACTTATCCAACAGAATAGCAAGCAATCTAAATAACTTTTAAACACAAAGATTCCTTGAACTTGCTACCTAATTGTATAAATCCTAATTGATTGAAATGACTTAAGTCTATTGAGCTAGAAAGTAGATTAAAAGCAATAAACCGACACTCAAGCAATTTTATCCTGGTTCACTCCAACAATGAGCTACATCCAGTCCTCCTAATCACTTAGGAGTTTCTACTAATGATCAAATTGTTAGAAATTACAAAGGATTGCTTGAGAATGGCCTCACTCAACCTAACCCTTTCAAGAGTGTACCAAACTCTTGATTTCTACCCCAATTTGATTCCGGTGATTGAAGAACTCTTCACAAAGCTTCCTTGAACTCCCTTCAAGAAACTCCACCGGGCTAGGAACCTCCTAGTCTTGTGCTTGAGAACCTCTCAAGACTTCCAACACCCTAAGCCACTTAGGGTTTGCTTGGGAACAATCCAAGACTTTGAATAATCAAGCTTTTTGTATGTGTATTACTAATCTCACAATGGATTAGCACAAATAAGCACAGCTCAATGTAAGAATTGAGGCCTAAAACTCAACTTGGAATAAAATGACAATATGAGTGAGAAGTTGAGCTTTTTTGGGAATTAACACTTGAGAAAAGGAAATTATGAAAGCTTGTGATCAATAATGTGTTGTTGTCTTGTTTTTTCTTGCACAAATTCAAAGAGCAATTTTACAATAAGGTTCAGAATTCTCTCTTGGGGTTGGATGAGACTCAAATGCCCTCAATTGGGTTTTTGAGTTTCTCCAACGTTCATTTTTGCTGACTGGACAAAAATACTCGAGTCTTTTGGTAAAAACTCGAGTCTTTTTGGTCGGTCACGAGTGAATTGGTGCACGAACAAGACTAACGGTCATAATTGCTGACCTGGCACAAATACTCGAGTTTTTCTATAAATACTCGAGTATATACTCGAGTCTTTATCAAAATACTCGAGTATTTTGATCAGATATGGGAAAATTATTTTTCAATTTTATTTTTCCTCTCAAGTATTAATTTTTGGTCAATCTCAACTTAATAAACATATAAAAATTTATTCCTAGAAGAGACTAACTATTTCTACCCACTCTCAACCACTCTCAACATAAATTAGAAATTTACAATTAATATTTGATTGAGAATGATTGGGCACTTGTCTTCTTTTCTTGACTTCTTGTTGATGTTGATGTTGCATTATCTTCAAGGCATGATTTGTTAATTATTTTGTCATCATCAAAACATAATCCACATAATTAGGAGCATTGAATTCACAGTGAATTCTTCCGACCTACAAACGATAGGCTAAAAGCAAACATAAGGTCATCCAAACTCGGATAAAGGCGTGGCCCACACTCCAATTTTTTTATAGGCAAATATTTATTTCTTATTTTTTTTTGCTAAATTACATATTTAGTCTCTTACCTTATTTTTCATTTTCGAATTTGTCCCTTACGTTTTTTGGTATCATATTGGTCTCTCATGTTTCTTTTTGCTATGAAATTGGTCTCTAAGTCAATGTTCATCACACGTGTCAACATAATATTGGTTCACATTTGCAATAAATATTGGAGAGAAATGACACGTGTGCATATTTTATTGGCTCACATAGCACGAGCAGATCTTAGCCATACGCCCATACCCCCTAAAATAATTACTCACTTCGTCCCTTAATATAGGGCACCATTTTGGTAGATTTTTTGTGTAACATCCCTAATTTAATTCTAAGCCTAATTAGTGAGTTAATAGGTTTATAGTGTAGAGAATAGGTAGATTATCTGTTTAAAGAATTTTGGGAGCAGGGTGATTAGTAATTTCAAGTACTAGGGGTTGTGTAGAGTGCATAGGTATCCAGAGGTAGAATTATCGAAGTGGATTTGAGGGTTAAATCAAGGTTTTAAGTGTTAGAACTCGTCCGGTGAAAGAAAATTAGGAATAAAATATCTATAGCTCTAAACCCAATTTCCACCGTTGGATGTGAAGTTAGGATTTTAGGAAGCTTGTCTCAAAATTTGAGCAAGATCCAACAGTTATCGGAGAAGTTATGGCGATTTGAAGTCAGGACCCCCAGGGCACGCCCAGGCGTGCCAGCCCCTCATTTGCTGCGCAACTCAGGAAGAAACGCGCCCAGGCATGCGGGAGCTGCATCTGATGCGCAAGATGGTGCGCGTGGCTCTTTGGCAGCCACGAATTGGAGGCTTAAAAGGGAAGCCAACCCCTTACTTCTTAAAATCTCTTCCTTCTTAGCATGACTCATGGTGTGGGCACTAAGCACCATCCTCTTTCTCTTCCCAACTCCACCCGTAGCTCTCTCTCTCCACCTAAGGCAACCACCATCATCACTTCTTCTTCCTTGATTCATGAAGCAATCTCCATGGCCTTGCTCCAAATCAAGTTTATGGGTGTTAAATTCCTTTCTTCCACTTCCATCACCATCGATGCTCTCTCTCTCTCCCTCTTGGGCACCATTGCCATTCCTTTCCTTGATTCAACAAGAAGACCAAACTCCAATCTCTTCCCTTCTTGATTCCATGGATTCCAAGCAAGCAAGGACCGCCATGAAGCCCTTCCCTTTCTCTTTCCTCTCGGCGGCTCCGGCGTCACCGGGGTAGGAGGAACTGAGCCACCGACATACCGACGTTCACCGACACCGACCGAAACCGACTCGGTCTTTGCTCCCGGTCACTAAAAAGGCTTCTAGGACCACCGCCCCGTCTCGTCGGCGAGCTTCGGCGTTAATCGGTGCGGAGTTTGGAGTCTCGGGTCAAGGTTCTCCCTTTTGATTCGCCGATTGAGGTAAGGGGAGTCTCTTTCCACACTTTGGGTTAGGGATAGTTAGGGTGTATAATAGGATTTGAGTTTAATACTTAGACCGGGTGGTGGGTAGCAAAATGATTTTGAATTAAAATTGATTTAGGGGTGATTAGTGTGTTTATGGGTAATTTTATATTAATTAAATTGTTTATGTTACATTCAATGTACTCTGAGACATACCTGAGTATGTCGATTGATTTGTGATATTGGTTGATGGTTGATAAATTGATGTGACCCTATATGTGAATAATTAATGGCGTATGTGTATAAATCTTTGAAATGAAAATGTGATGTAAAAAGGAATAATAAATTGGCATTGGAAGTGAATATATCTATATATAAATAACTTGAAAATGTTTGCGCGTGAAGAATGTTGGAAATAAGTTATTTGGGTAATACTTCGTAAATGGTGGTTTTGTCTGTAAATTAAGGAATAATTAAGTAATGAAAATGAATACTTGTTATACTTGACATTACTTGAATATTGGAATGGTGATAATTATGAATGTAAAATTGTGGCTATTTGGATATATATGTGATGATGCTTGTGCTTGAAATGATTAGGTGAAAATAAACGAAATTGGTCGGCAAATTAATAAATGGGCGATGTATGTAGGCCTTCGATTTGGTGGAGACATACATCGTAGATGCGGATGTATTGTAGGCCTTCGATTTGGTGGAGACAATACATCGTCATTAAGAGTTGTAAAATAAATGGGCGATGTATGTAGGCCTTCGATTTGGTGGAGACATACATCGTAGTTGGAGATGTATTGTAGGCCTTCGATTTGGTGGAGACAATACATCGTAATTAGGGGTTGCATTGTAGGCCTTCGATTTGGGGGAGACAATACAACGTAACTGGGGGCATGTATGTAGGCCTTCGATTTGGGGGAGACATACATGTTAAATGGGGGGGAATGTATTGTAGGCCTTCGATTTGGTGGAGACAATACATCGTTCTTAAGGGTTGGAAAATAAATGGGCGATGTATGTAGGCCTTCGATTTGGTGGAGACATACATCGTAGTTGGTGATGTATTGTAGGCCTTCGATTTGGTGGAGACAATACATCGTCATTAGGAGTTGTATAATAAACGGAGTATGTATGTAGGCCTTCGATTTGGGGGAGACATACATACACCGTAAATATAAGAAAATAATAAGGGAAAAGGTAAGGGATTAAGAAAAGGATTTTTGATTGAACCTGGATAATAAATAAAAGGGAATTATAAAGAGAAAACTGAATTAATTAAAGGGAACTAACACTTGGAAAATGACAGAAATGGAAAATGTGGTATACTTGTGAGGGGATTGTGATTATGTGAATATTTGCTAAATGTATTTGGAACTTGTTAATAAGTGAATGTGATACATTTTGTTAATCCATGGCTTGATTTACTTATTATCCTTGAGTTTTTGTTATATACCGTTTACTATCTTTTAATCCACTGTGTTGTGAAAAGGTCTCACCCTTATGTGGTTAACATTTTAGGTACTTGAGTAAGGAGCTTGGAGAACAGAGTGCTCAGCGGATCAGTCGAAAGAAAGGAACTCAAGTGTATTTTATTATATTGTAATTGAAAGCCCCCAACGCTATTTGTGAACTCTGATTTATGAAAGAAAATTTGAAGTCCTATGTTTTATTTTTCAAACGTTTATTGTTTATTATTCAATATATTTCGGGGTGTTACATTTATGGTATCAGAGCAGTTATTTCCTTTCGACCTGAGGGAAAGTTATCTCGATCCCGCTGCGACACTCTCATCTCAAGCTTCCTGACCAGAGGTGAGACCCATACAAGTGAACACTTGTGAATAACAAGTGGATTTGTATATGTTGGATACTATGGTTGTGCATATTTGCAAGAAACCGAATGGGTTTATGTTTGCATTGAGAACACCGACAATTGACAATGTAAAAGAAATTATTTATGGAAACGGAAGAGAATAGAATTCTTTGGAAACTAAGCAGGATCCCTTAGTGATTCAAAGAATTGGATATTCTGAGTATGCCCCAATTGCAAACAGGAAACCTGAGTGGTATGAACACGATTAGTCGAGAGCATAAATGTTGAGTTTTTGGACTAATCGAAAGTTAAAGTTTTATACAAAGGAAATCTAATTAATGTCAATGCATTCGAGCATATAGTACAGGAATTCAACCGAATTGCGAGGACTACTACCACCGATTAAATGTAGTGTTGGAAATGGTCAATCCGACATTATATCTATTGGGAGGTGAAGTCACCAAAATTCAAGAGTTTGTGTACTATCGTGAAGTTGTAAGCAATTTCCGATGTATGAAACCTTAATGCCAATTATATGATTCTCTTTGCTTCGTTGTGTTTAATTGTTTACTACTTGAATGCATGTGTTTGACAAGTAGCTTGGTATCAAAGTAGTTGGATGGAGATTTGAAATGGAGCCATATGAATTTTATAAGTTAGGGTCTCGATGCTAATCTAACCAAGTGATTAAATTCACATTGATTAGACTAGTATTTGAGAGAGCGAAAAAGAATACTTAAAAATAAACTAACGGTTAATTCCATAGTGAATCTCGATTCAAACAACTGTGACGCCAAGTGTGAAATAAGCATTGAGTACTGACCAATTGAATTTGAATCGCTGAACCGCACCAATTTGATTTGCGAATATAAAAGGACTTTTGCCTAACTTGGGGAAGCGGTTCAGACTCAATCGAAAGGTTCTCACAATACGTTATACGCGGAATAGTTTAGCATTAAATCAAGAGGATGGAGATTAGAGGTGGAATCAGGAGAATTAAAATAACTTCTCGCCCGATTCTAATCTAAACGAGTGATTTAGTTCGCATCGCTTAAATTAGAATCCACGAAGAACAACAACTTTTATATCAGATTAGTAGTTGACTCCACCACTAGTTTAGTCTGATAACTTTAATACTAAACGAAAGATAAGTATGGAGTCCTATCGATTGAAATTAAACCCAAGTGACAATAATTGGATTTTTGAATGACAAGAGATTTTACCCAATAAGAACCAAGGGTTTAAATTCAATCGGGAGTCTTTGCACGAGCTTTGGATTAGATCCATAATAGTATTTGTGTGTATCTATATACATATGTATGTGTTGTTCTACATGTATATGTGTATACATAACACACTTGATGGTACTATTATAAATACTAGGTGTTGTGCTAAATGATCGTGGTGCATTGCATATGTTTGCTTATTCATATGTCTTGCATTCATGCATGCTTTTGCTTAATGCTACTAAATTATTTGCTTGGTTGTGTATGCAGATGGCCACACTATAGTATTAATATCTTTTGGTTGTCATTATATTCGGCTGCTGCATCTTTGGTGTCGGATATTTTTACAACGCAAGTTATTAAACGTTTTTCCAATATGATTCTAAACCATTTCTAAAACTAATTGTGTTGCAATTTCCGTTCGATTTCAAAAGGCTTCCCGCTATAAAGGGAACTCCTATTTTCGGACTCAAGATTATTTTTGTATATTTGAATAAATATGTCGACATATGTGCATATACCAAAAAGTTTATGTTATGATTTAGATGGATCCAAATTTTCGAAAATGCTATCAAACGATAATTTGGGACTAAGAGCTTTTCAAAATTTTCATCCCCATATTTAAAAGTCCCAAACCCATTTCAATCACAACAGCAATTAAAAGTATTGTTTTCGGGGTTTGCTTTTGAAATAAAAAAAAATTGACCATGTTGGTGTACGGGTATATCGATATATGTTCATGCATACATTTTATGTTTGAGTTTGGATGGTTTTAAATTTCGCAAATGTTTTCAAATGACTTTCAAACTGTGAGCTTTTGTGTTTTGTCCAAGGAATAGGAATCCTAATTAGTCCGTAGCGAGTCGCTAGGATTACAAGTCTAGTTAGTGGTTGTGAACCCTAGGATAGATAGGATTATGATTTGTGCATAGATGTGTTTGTCTGAATGATGCATGTGCTTGATGTTTGGGAGTGAAAAGCATTATGATTGATTATTTAATAATGTGAATGTTCAAAATGAATTTCAAAAGGGTGCACCGAACCACAATCATTCCAAATGGATTGTGAGGTTACACGACAAATTTTTAAGAAAGTAATAAAGGATGCGAGGATTTCTAAATAATTGAACGGTGAATTAACTCGATCGTTTTAACCGACTCACTCATCAATTGAATAGGAATTCTCCATATACAAACCCAAGTCAATTTGGAATGAAACTCAATTTTCAAACTTGGAGAAAAAGGGGAATGTAATTGTTCTAAACTGTAAAAACTTATCAAACAAATTTTGTTTAAAGTAACGGCATATCCCTTTTCTTTGAGTTTGACGAATTGGAACAAGATTACACTTTCCCATCTAGATTCTTGTGAAACTAGATGGAGGTAGCTCTTTGTGGTGACGTGCACGATTCAAAGTTTCATTGAATTTTCAAGTAAAACTCAGTGTTCCCCTCATTAAGGGAGGAACCCAATTTCAAGGGATTTTGTTTTATAAATGCAACATCGTTTTTCTACAAAGCATCACTAGTATGAAATCTTTTTATTAAATTCTAAATCTCCATGTCTAGTGCTTGGTATGACATTTGTACTTGAATTATATGTTATTGGGAATTGTTGTTGTGTATGCTTAAACTTTGAATGACCTTTACATGATCTATGTTTGTTTGAATAATGAATGTGGTTGTCTAGGACCTAGGAATAGCGGAGAGGTTGTAAGTTTTGGGATTAGACTATAATTAGACCCTTGAGGGCATTAGCTGGAATAACGTGTTAGTACCCTTCATCGAGTGCAAGAGCTTAGCGGTGTGCTGTTGCAAAGAAGTATGCCGAATCCAAGTGGGGGAGTAGAACCATAAAGGAGTGAATACCTCGAGCGACGGACCTTATGTAGGGATGGTTCTCCATTAAAGGAATCGGAGGGAATTTCGGGGACGAAATTCCAATAAGTGGGGGAGAATTGTAACATCCCTAATTTAATTCCAAGCCTAATTAGTGAGTTAATAGGTTTATAGTGTAGAGAATAGGTAGATTATTTGTTTAAAGAATTTTGGGAGCAGGGTGATTAGTAATTTCAAGTACTAGGGGTTGTGTAGAGTGCATAGGTATCAAGAGGTAGAATTATCGAAGTGGATTTGAGGGTTAAATCAAGGTTTTAAGTGTTAGAACTCGTCCAGTGAAAGAAAATTAGGAATAAAATATCTATAGCTCTAAACCCAAATTCCACCGTTGGATGTGAAGTTTAGGATTTTAGGAAGCTTGTCTCAAAATTTGAGCAAGATCCAACTGTTATCGGAGAAGTTATGGCGATTTGAAGTCAGGACCCCCAGGGCACGCCCAGGCGCACCGGGGCACGCCCAGGCGCGCCAGCCCCTCATTTGGTGCGCAACTCAAGAAGAAACGCGCCCAGGCGTGCCATGACCCGCGCCCAGACGCGCGGGAGCTGCATCTGATGCGCAAGATGGTGCGCGTGGCTCTTTGGCAGCCACGAATTGGTGGCTTAAAAGGGAAGCCAACCCCTTACTTCTTAAAATCTCTTCCTTCTTAGCATGACTCATGGTGTGGGCACCAAGCACCATCCTCTTTCTCTTCCCAACTCCACCCGTAGCTCTCTCTCTCCACCTAAGGCAACCACCATCATCACTTCTTCTTCCTTGATTCATGAAGCAATCTCCATGGCCTTGCTCCAAATCAAGTTTATGGGTGTTAAATTCCTTTCTTCCTCTTCCATCACCATCGATGCTCTCTCTCTCTCCCTCTTGGGCACCATTGCCATTCCTTTCCTTGATTCAACAAGAAGACCAAACTCCAATCTCTTCCCTTCTTGATTCCATGGATTCCAAGCAAGCAAGGACCGGCATGAAGCCCTTCTCTTTCTCTTTCCTCTCGGCGGCTCCGGCGTCATCGCGGTAGGAGGAACCGAGCCACCGACATACCGACGTTCACCGACACCGACGGAAATCGAGTCGGTCTTTGCTCCCGGTCACTAAAAAGGCATCTAGGACCACCGCCCCGTCTCGTCGGCGAGCTTCGGCGTTAATCGGTGCAAAGTTTGGAGCCTCGGGTCAAGGTTCTCCCTTTTGATTCGCCGGTTGAGGTAAGGGGAGTCTCTTTCCACACTTTGGGTTATGTAACATCCCAAAATCCAATTCCTAGTTTAATCTATATTGTGATAGATTTAGAATAAAAGAAGTGGTGATATTAGGTGAGAAATTGGGTAATTAGGAGTGTAAAAGGGAAGCTTTAAGCATAGAACTTTAGGAAATTTAAAATACAGGATTAGTAGCTCAAAACATAAATTCCACCATTGGATGTGAAGTAGGATAGGTGAGGAAGCTTGCTTTAAAATTTGAGGAAGATCCAACGGGTAACGAAGAAGTTATGGCGTTTCAAAGTATTGAGTAATGCTTGATTTAGCAGGTTAATCGATTAACCTATGTGTTAATCGATTAGTGCCTGAACATTGTGAAAGAATTAATCGATTAAACTCATGGCTAATCGATTAAGGCCTGAAGATGTGCAAAAATTTAATCGAGTAAGACTAGCTGTTGATTTTGGCCAAATTTCAAGGGGTTAATCGATTAACTGGGGCTGTTAATCGATTAACCCAGTCTGTTGTTGAAAAAATAAAAGAAAACAAACCTGTTTTCCTCTCTAACATTCGACCCACTCTTTCTCTCTCCCCTAGGGTTCCATTCTCTATCATCAAATCCACCAAGAGCAAGTGGGATTTCTTCATTCCATCAACAAATCTCTTCCTTCTTCACTTCAAGTAAGTGTTTAATGCCATGGATCTCCTTCTTTCTCTCTCTAATTCGAGTTCCCTTTCTCTCTCATCCCTTCCATGGTGGTTTTCAACTCTAGGCCATGGAAGCTTCATATTTTCTTGAGGTTTGGCAAGAACCTATGGCATATATGCTAACTCTTCATGTTATGGTTCTTATATTAGGTTCCTCCCTCTTCCCTTGGATCATAACTCATTGGGTGGCAAGACTCTCAAGCTTAGAGCAAGTAAAATCACCTTATCTCCAAGTGTTTGAGGTAAGGGGGTGGGTTTTGCCTTGTTCTAGGGAGTGGGTTCTAGTTAGTATATAATGATTTGTTAGGGTTATGTGTTAGGGGAGAAAATTAGATTATAAAACCCTAGGTTATTGAATATAAAATTCTAACTAAATAAATGTGTATGATGTTGGATGCAAAGACTAGGAAAAGGAAACCCAATGATATGAAAATGAATTAGTTGATAAATGGAATTTGGATAATGATTATAATGAAGTACAAGAGGAATTGGGTAATATGATAGTGAAGTTGCCATAAATGATTTCTGTGATTATTGATTTTATTTGTAAAGTTGTGAATTAAATGATAATTGATTACTGTTGCAAAATATATGTATGTGTTGTGGAATAAATTGATATAGGAAGAAAATGGAATGGAAACGAGTGTATGTGGTCTTAAAGCAAAACTCTGAGAAGGTGATAATATGTATGTTTTGGGTTGAATATATTCGTACACTAAATGTGAAATATGAATAAAGGTGGAAATGGGAATAAAATAACTACATGTAAATTAAATGTGAAACGATGATGTTAATTATGTGACAAGTATGAGTTGGTTATGTATATTTTCTCCCTAATGTTAAATTTGTTTAATTGTGCTTAAACGTATTGCATATGTTTAAATGAGAACATGAATGCTATTTGAGGGGATTTCGGTAATCAACATACTAAATGAGTATGGATTAGTTATGAATGAGAATCTATAACTATGAGTAACTATGATTAAATGTGTTATGATTGATTTTGCATAATTGTTTAGTTGTGGATACAAGTGTTTTATTAAGGAAAGAATTGAGTGAATGAACGAATGGTGTGCTCGGAATTATGTGTATTGTTATGCTTTAACCTTACTCTTTATATGTATAACCTAGGTGGTGGTATGAGGTACCTTCCGGTGTGGAGGTGAAGTACCCACCGGCCAAATTGTATGAGGTACCTTCCGGTGTGGAGGTGAAGTACCCACCGGCCAAATTGTATGAGGTACCTTCCGGTGTGGAGGTGAAGTACAATGGTATGAGGTACCTTCCGGTCTGGAGGTGAAGTACAATGGTATGAGGTACCTTCCGGTGTGGAGGTGAAGTACCCACAGGCCAAATTGTATGAGGTACCTTCCGGTGTGGAGGTGAAGTACAATGGTATGAGATACATCTTAAGAACGAAATGAAATAAAATGAATAATGTGTTGACCTCTGACCTGAGGGACACAAGATAAAATAAAGTGTATGGGTGTTGACCTCTGACCTGAGGGACACAAAATGAATTAAAATTAATGTGTGTTGACCTCTGACCTGAGGGACACCAAATGAATGAAAGTGAATGTGTGTTGACCTCTGACCTAAGGGACACCGGATGAAATAAAGAATTGGTGTGTTGACCTCTGACCTGAGAGACACACCGTGAATTAAGAAATTGGAGTGTTGACCTCTGACCTGAGGGACACGTAATTTAAATAAGGAAAAGTATGAGGGCCTATGCTTTGAGGTGATAAATGTGTTGAATGAAATTTGTACATTGGCCTCTGATTTGAGGTGATGTACCGAAATAAAGTGAGTATATGAAAAGAATGAAAAGTAAAGGAAATGGATGTTGAATGGAATAATGAAAATGGAAATTTGGAATGAGTAATGAATATGGAAATAATGAAATGAGTACGGTGTGCTATATGTGATGATATGCTTTAATTGCTAGTTGTGTTTGACCTAGTGGGTTGTTATGTCTAGTTAGAAACTGCTTTCTATTTCATGTGCAATGCTCACTCCCTTAACATTTTTCAGGTACGGAGATTGAGCTGGCACAGCCCCCGGCCGAGCAAGAGTACTTTCCCTTACAGGGAGAATAGGGTTGTTATGGGATATAGAGTATAATATGGACCTAAGCCTCCTATCGTATTTTGATGTAAATTTTATTATTATTATTATATATATATATATATTTGAGTGAGGCTTAGGATATTTTGTTTTGATAAAGTTATAAGTTTTGGTTTTGATACTCAAACTTAGTATTTCCGCTAATACTCTGATTATTTGATGCACTCTGATATATTTGGAGCCCATAGGGCCTTGATATGATTTATATATATATTCTGAAGCCCTGCTGGCTACTGGTTGTTTACTTGAAATTGTTTACCACAAGTTAAATTTTGGATTAGCCCGAAAAACAAACAAAACTCCGTTCGTTTGACGGGTGATTTTTATTAAATTAAAGAAATTTCAAATTCAATTTTAATAGCGAGGTTCTAAGGGTAAAAATCTTTGGTGTTACAGGTTAGGGATAGTTAGGGTGTATAATAGGATTTGAGTTTAATACTTAGACCGGGTGGTGGGTAACAAAATGATTTTGAATTAAAATTGATTTAGGGGTGATTAGTATGTTTATGGGTAATTTTATATTAATTAAATTGTTTATCTTAAATTCTCTTTTTATTAATATTAAAGTAGGAAGTGAAGAACCCTAGGGAGTTGACCTACATTTAATGTACTCTGAGACATACCTGAGTATGTCGATTGATTTGTGATATTGGTTGATGGTTGATAAATTGATGTGACCCTATATGTGAATAATTAATGGCGTATGTGTATAAATCTTTGAAATGAAAATATGATGTAAAAAGGAATAATAAATTGGCATTGGAAGTGAATATATCTATATATAAATAACTTGAAAATGTTTGCGCGTGAAGAATGTTGGAAATAAGTGATTTGGGTAATACTTGGTAAATGGTGGTTTTGTCTTTAAATTAAGGAATGATTATGTCTGCTAAAAGTGATGAAAATGAATACTTGTTATACTTGACATTACTTGAATATTGGAATGGTGATAATTATGAATGTAAAATTGTGGCTATTTGGATATATATATGATGATGCTTGTGCTTGAAATGATTAGGTGAAAATAAACGAAATTGGTCGGCAAATTAATAAATGGGTGATGTATGTAGGCCTTCGATTTGGTGGAGACATACATCGTAGACGGGGATGTATTGTAGGCCTTCGATTTGGTGGAGACAATACATCGTCATTAAGAGTTGTAAAATAAATGGGCGATGTATGTAGGTCTTCGATTTGGTGGAGACATACATCGTAGTTGGAGATGTATTGTAGGCCTTCGATTTGGTGGAGACAATACATCGTAATTAGGGGTTGTATTGTAGGCCTTCGATTTGGGGGAGACAATACAACGTAACTGGGGGCATGTATGTAGGCCTTCGATTTGGGGGAGACATACATGTTAAATGGGGGGGGATGTATTGTAGGCCTTCGATTTGGTGGAGACAATACATCGTCCTTAAGGGTTGGAAAATAAATGGGCGATGTATGTAGGCCTTCGATTTGGTGGAGACAATACATCGTCATTAGGAGTTGTATAATAAACGGAGTATGTATGTAGGCCTTCGATTTGGGGGAGACATACATACACCGTAAATATAAGAAAAGAATAAGGGAAAAGGTAAGGGATTAAGAAAAGGATTTTTGATTGAACCTAGATAATAAATAAAAGGGAATTATAAAGAGAAAATTGAATTAATTAAAGGGAACTAACACTTGAAAAATGACAGAAATGGAAAATGTGGTATACTTGTGAGGGGATTGTGATTATGTGAATATTTGCTAAATGTATTTGGAACTTGTTAATAAGTGAATGTGATACATTTTGTTAATCCATGGCTTGGTTTACTTATTATCCTTGAGTTTTTGTTATATACCGTTTACTATCTTTTAATCCACTATGTTGTGAAAAGGTCTCACCCCTATGTGGTTAACATTTTAGGTACTTGAGTAAGGAGCTTGGAGAACAGAGTGCTCAGCGGATCAGTCGAAAGAAAGGAACTCAAGTGTATTTTATTATATTGTAATTGAAAGCCCCCAACGCTATTTGTGAATTCTGATTTATGAAAGAAAATTTGAAGTCCTATGTTTTATTTTTCAAACGTTTATTGTTTATTATTCAATATATTTCGGGGTGTTACATTTTGTCCCTTTTTATAAGTCGTTTTGGAATATCTAGGCAGCATTAAAGAGTTTATTCCAAATACACCCATCATAATTACATGGGGTGATAGGGTAATAATTATAATAGAGAAAGAAATGAATAGAGTTGTAAAGTTTTAAATAGGGGTAAATTTGGAATGACAACATATTGTTTTATAAATTTGAGAATAATAATTACTTTTCTTAATATGTGTGAATCAGATAAAAACGACTTATATTAAGGGACAGAGGGAGTACTCCCTCCGTTCCTTATTATCTGTCATTTTTTTAAGAGATTTTTTGTTTCTTTTTATATGTCATATTGAGGATTTCAAGAGTGTAATAAATGTTATTTTCCATATTTGCCCTATTTAATATGTATTGGTTTATGAAATAGTAGAGAAAAATTAATGATTATAGAGAGAGAAAGGATATAGTGAAAAAAAAACATAATTAATGTATTAAAAATTTGAGTAATGATTAAATTTCTTAAATGATACTCCCTCTGTTTCACAATGTTTAGCCTTTTAGGTCTGGGCACACATATTAAGAAAGTGTTAATTATTGTAAGTATTATGTATAGTTTGTCTAAAATGCCCATATTTAATCCTTATTGAAAATTGTAATAGTATTTAATTTTTATTAGTAAGTGTGTCCATTAATTAATGTAAAGTGGTTTAGAGATGAGAGAGATGATAAAAGTAGAATTAATGAGGAGTAAGAGAAATGATTGAATGAAAGGTTAATATTGGAAAAGAAAATTATGTTTGTGTATTGAAAATGTAAAAGGTCAAACATTGTGAAACAAGAAAAAAAGTTTAAAAGGTCAAACATTGTGAAACGGAGGAAATATATTTTATTTAAAATATGACAGATAAATAGGAACGAAGGGAATAATCATTTTCATTAATGAACTAAATTTGTCTCAAATGATGATAAGAATGGGAGGGAGTAGTGTTTTGGATAAAGTAGAGGTCATAGGAGAGAGAAGGAGGGGAGGCCGACAAAGAGCATCTTTGGATGCATGGGTTCTTAACTAGACACGGGAGTTGTTGTTAGTTTTGTGTCAGTGAGTTGTGAGAGCAACTAGCTTGGCTGTCGTGTAGTGCTTTTTTTAATGTGAGTTTCAGTTTCAGTTTCAGCAAACTCTCCGGCGCTCGTGCAGTTATGTGATGCTTTCCACTGTCTGTATATCTGTGCCGTCTACCTGTCAGTACCACCCACGCGTCTCTCTCTTTCACAAAGCAACACTCTGGATTATGCGGTCAACCCCGTGCACTCCACCAACCTCCCTCAGTTCCTCCATTTCTAAATAATTGCTCCGTTCCAATTTAACTATCACTTTAACAATTTCATATAGATTAAGAAAGTCATTTAATATTTCAATTTTCAAGAGAATTATTAAATAACTTTACTATAATACCCTCAAAGTACATTAATTATAACTCATTTCACATATTTCAACACATTAAATGCAAAGTTAAAGGTGGAAAAAATCAATTAATACATCCTCGAATTCCTAAAGCGACAAATAATTTGGAACAAGTTAAAAATGCTAAAGTGACAGATAATATGGAACGGAAGGAGTATTTTTAAGGGATTAAAAAAAATTCTATACTTCCTCAAAAGTCAAAAAAATTTTGGAGAGATGCATTTAATTGTTTGTGTAACGAATCAAACAATTAGTTTAATGCATTTTGTATGAATCAACCAATCGCAATTCAAAATTTACAATTTCTAAACTTTTTATTAATTACTTTAAGGCTTAATTATGTCACAAGTCCCAGAAGTTTAAAGTACTTTTGCCACGTAACCTTATTTTTTTTTTCAATGTCTAACTTCTCGAAGTTACGTCTGAGTTTGTCATATAACACTACTATCAATTCTGATCAATTTTGCTGATATGTAACGTTAGAATCCTGATAAGACGCGGGAGGTTGGTCATTTGGTGCTGCGTGATGTCACATAGGCGAAGACATCTCTCTTCAATTCTTTTTTCTCTTTTTTATTTAATAAAAAATATAAAAATATAAAAATATTAATTTTTTAGTTTTTTAAATTTTATAAAAAGGATCTTCGGCCACGGGGCACCGGGTGCTTAACCTCCTGCGTCTGATCAGGATTTCAATGTTACGTGTCAACAAAATAGACCAGAATTGGTAGTAGGGATATATGACAAACTCAGAAATAACTTCGGGGAATCATACATTCGAAAAAAAATAAGGGTATCTTACAAAAGTACCTCAAACTTTAGGGACTTGGGACATAATTAAGCCTTATTTTAACCATAGTCTGGGACAAAAAATTTAGTCATTTTTTACCATTTTTGTGGGAAGGAAGAAGTAGTTAATACTCCATTATCAGTAGTATAAGAAATGATAATATTTGATATACTCTCTGAAAATTACTTATATATTTATGAGTGGAATTATAAAAAATAATGACTAAATAAAGATATTTGTGGAAAAAAGTAATTAATATCATTAAAAATTGAGATACTCCCTCGGGTCTCAAATATAAGCAAAAAAAATACACTCTATTAGTGGTCTCATGTATAAGCAAAAGTAAACTAACTTTGTATTCCCAATACAATCATTCGTAAAATATCCATACAAATTGATTGTAACATTTAATTTTTGTTTCATATCCAATGCAAATTTCTTAAAGTAACCAATTTTTATACGAATTTGAGAAAATTAAATACACTCAACTAAATTTCTTAATAAGTCTAAAGTTAGTTTTTTTTCTCATATATAAGAAAAAAAACTAACTTCACACTTATCAAGGAAGTTAGTCGAGTGTATTTAATTTTCTCAAATTCATATAAAAATTTGACTAGTTTAGAAAACTTGCATTAGGAATGAAACAAAAATTAAATATTACAATCACTTTGTATGAATATTTTAGGAATGATTTTATTAAAAATACAAAGTTAGTTTACTTTTGCTTATATATGAGACCATTAATAGAGTAAATTTTTTGCTTATATTTAAGACCAAAGAGATAAGTGTTTATGTTCAGAGACAAACAAAACTCACTATCTAATGATTAAATTTAGAAAGAGAGAATACTATACTTGCTTTTGTATCAATAGTATAAATAAAAAATAACAAACTTCACATTTATTAAAAATGGTTACTTCCTCCGTTTCATATATAGTATTGTTTTAGTATTTGTATTATGTTTCATAAGTCTTGTTGTTTTATAAACCTAATACATAATTAATGCTATTTTTCCAAACATACTCATATTTATTACATTCTCTTTTTCACCTCCAATACCTTTCTCTCTTTAATAATGATTATATAAAGGCATGACAGTCAAAATACAAAAATCCTTACATCATTTAATTATTTCTTAAAACTTGTGTATCACCTTAAAACACACTACATATGAAACAGAGGGAGTAATTGAGTATATTTAATTTTATAAAATTCATATAAAAATTGACTACTTTAAGAAACTTGTATTAAGAATGAAACAAAAATTAAATGTTACAATCATTTTATAGAGATATTTTAAGAATAATTGTATTAAGAATACAAAATTATTTTACTTTTACCGTTTCTAAAAGAGTAAATTGTCACTTTGGTCCCTGAATTTACACAACACTTTCACTTTAGTCCTTGTAATTAACAAAAATGCTCTTAAGTCCCTGACTTTGTAAAAAGTCATTCACGTTAGTCTCTGCCCCTAATCCCCGTCAACGGACGTTAACGGAGTGACAACGTGGCTGACTGGGGGTCATAAACGACGTCGTTTTTGCGTCCTCGTGACACTTAAAACGGAGTAAACTGTCTCGTTAGTTTTATCGGCTGCATCAGTGTCATGTTCAGCTGCACCAGTCCCATGTTTTGAAGCTGAACACTTCAAAATATGCACATTTCAAAACATGGCACTGATGCAGCTGAACATGGGACTGGTGCAACTGAACATGACACTGGTGCAACTGATGGGACTAATGTGACAGTTTACTCCGTTATAAGTGCACGGGGTCGCAAAAACGAAGTTGTTTAAGGCCCCAGTCAACCACGTTATCACTCCGTTAACGTCTGTTGACGGAGGTTAAGGATAGGGACTAATGTGAATGATTTTTTACAAAGTCAGGGACCTAAAAGCATTTTGGCTAATTTCAGGGACTAAAGTGAAAGTGCTATGTAAATTCAGGGACCAAAGTGACAGTTTACTCGTTTCTAAAATAACAATTATTTAAAACTAAATTACTCCCTCCGGTCTTAAATATAAGCAAATAAAAACACCATATTAGTGGTCTCAAATATAAGCAAAACTTAATCAACTCTCTATTTCCAATACAATTATTCCTAAAATATCTCAATAAAGTGGTTCTATCATTTAATTTTTGTTTCATTCTCAATACATATTACCTAAAGTAGTCTATTATTTTATGAACTCGAAAAAAATTAAATGCACTCAACTAACTTTTTTAATAAGTGTGAAATTATTTATTTATTTTTTACTTATATATAAGATCGGAAGAAGTATTTTACTAAATTGAAAATTATTTAGAAACGGACCGAGGAAAAACTGAAACATTAGGGTATGGGAAACAGGTGCAGGTTGTTCGGAAAGCTGAGACAAGCGCGAGCTGTGGGCAGGAAATTTTGCGTGGGTTGTTTTGTGGGAAAGGGACACACAGTGAACCACATGCATCAGCATCACATTGGCTATGGGACAATTGGCGGCTTGAGGCATTTAATGATTAAGGGGTAGAGCTATAGAGAAAGCAGTATCAAGTCCACCAAATTTGAATGTATTGATCATAAGATAAACAAAAACAAAGATAATGTGAATTTTAACCGGAATATATATATTTTTTTTAAGTCAATTGCATTAGCTAACTAATGGAAGAACAGAAGGAAAAATGTTTTGCAATATGCCTGGTACAACATCAAGCCACAAGCAACTACCCACATCAAATGCAGCCTTTGCTAGAAAGTCTGCAATTAAATTATTCTTCCTACCAATATAATTTAATTTAATTTTTGTTTCATTTCTAATGCAATTTTCCTAAAATACCTCTATTCCTTTAGTCTGCGTAAGACAGCCCAGTTGGTGGTTCCAGGGACATTTAGGATTTCCCCCTCCCCCAGGTCATGGGTTCTAGTCTCAGACCTCCCATGTAAACCAAAAAAAAAAAACCTCTATTCCTTTATAAGTTTTAAAAAATTAAATACAATCAACTAACCTCTTTAATAATAAAATTAGTTAAAGTTGCTTATAATTCGAGCCGGAAAAAGTAAGATTAAAATAATATGAAAAAATTTGTCTAATTTATAAAATACTCATTAATGCTACCGTCCCTATTTATAAGGCATTTTTGGCTAATTAACATAGATTAATAAAAGTAATTAGAGATAGTTATTACTCTCACAATCGTTAAAAATTATGTCAAAATTCCGAAGATACTCATATATTAATGTAACCATTATCATAAGAAAAGTAAAAGGTTTATTGCAACATGAAAATATTAAGGGTTATTTAATTTTTTTAGTCTTGAACTTAGGTGCTTTTTTGGAATTAGTCCTTAAACTTTTTTTTGATGTTTTTTTTTCGGTAAAAGAAATAATTCATTACTACGAGCAAAATTCAGAAACAATTAGAAAAGGTCATAAGTGTAACACCCCGATTTTGTTTCCCAAAAATATTGCATTTTATTCATTAAAATATTAGTAAAAATAAGGGTCGATTTTTTTTTCAAATGTGTACAGGTACTTTGCTTGGTTCATTTTATTTATTTCAAACTCCTGAAACTTGAGTTATTCACAAAAGATTGCATTGCTCGACTTGTCAAAAATAATTATCACCGCCATCCACAAAATCGAGTTGTTACAAAAACACGTCATCACACATCCACTAAACCATACAGTGAAATATTTGCTTTGCATTTTTTAAACATTATCGGATAAAGTTCACGAGTACTTCATAATTACATAAGTATCCAAAAGCAGTTAATAAAGCAACATAAAAGAGTTGTGGACATCAAGTCCCAAAATACATCGGAAGATAAAGGTAATTACATCATCAGATATCTAGAGTATGACTCTCCTCAGTTGAGACAAGACCCAAACAAAAATAAAAACACCCTAGCCACAACACCCACGAGACTCCCTAAGCTGTCGGCTGATCCTCATCATCCTCTGGTGCTATCTCCTCCTCCTCCTCAGTCTTCACCTCCGCAAGCGGTGCAGGCTGCAACCTACGTGCGTAGTAAGCCTGAGGGCCACCATCCATGTAGTCTCTCAGGGTAATGCGACCAATGTGAAAGTCGATCCTTGCACCTCTCAATCTGTGCTCTGGGTCACTGATCTCCAACCGAGTCGGGCCTCTCCAGATTCAGCCATCAGGGGTAGCTTCCCACACTCCCCTCGCTAGGGCCACATTTGGATTGCGATGTGGTACGTCATATGCCCGTTGTGTCACCACGAAGAATGAAGAAAAACAACGAACATGAGATAGAATAAGCTTTTCTAGACGCATGACACGTCGACAAAAGAGACGTACCACCAACATATATATCTCAAAGCAAAAATAAATAACAGCACAGATGCACATGAATATGAATGAATGCATGATCATCATCACCATCAAATACATACTTCATTGATCTCGCGTCATCATGCTGATCACAATTCCACTGCCATCAGTCATAGCACCACGCTTTAACCATTATAAGCAATTAACTTTGTACTGTATCTTATTAAGTCTTATTGGAATTCTCATCACCAATGATGTCAGGGTATTTTAAATCATCACTGGGATAATTATTTAATCGGCACTCATGTCTACATCTCCTCCGCATCCTCCCAAACCTAGTCGGAAGCAAACGGGACGTTCAGGAACCTTAACCCACGTCAGTCGAACAGTCGAGAAAATCCGCAGCATATAATATACTTGTCAAGACAACAACCGTACAGGTCGGTCATTAAGACAATTAATATTTTACGCGATACCGCAAGGGACCAACAACAAATCGATCTGTCCGCCTCGTTCAGGTTCCCTCTCACGGCTTCAGATTTGATCAAGGGGGCGACGGTACTTTTCTAGTTCGCGTTGCAGAACATGCTACGATCCCTTGGGTCTTAAGTCCTGATCACATATAGTCTAGTTCCGCCTAGAAAAGCACCCTAGGTTTCTTGACGAGTCACCATCATCACCCTCCATTATCTCAATCCCACGCTTGAATATCCGCAGATAGACAGGATATCTTCCTCTCCACTACTTCACGCTCATCTCTCCGCGTTATTGTTAATGTCTTTTAAATATTTTATTAAGGTTTATTAACCTATTTCCGGACAAGTCACCCTTATCCACCCTTCGGTGATCCTCGACCTCTAATTAAACAACCTTTTCCAACATTCATTCTTTTCCAATAACACTTGCTCGTTAAGGGCTCGAAATCACAGAGCATCACTCTCGTGGCCAGCACACACTCATCTTAGAGAGCATAAATCCAACTTGGTGCTCATTAGGGAAATTCACTTTAACTCATTAATACCTCAATCTCATAGCATTCATTCATCACTTTGTAATTTCATTCTTTCAATGGCATGCATCATGCTAAACATAATAAAACAAAATGATTCATCATGCATGAGCAGACATAATATTTGCATATTCTCATATTCAAATAAATCAATCAAACAACAACACATAAATGCAATAGTGATCTTAGTCTTTCGTGCGAGGAACCAATTAACAATCAAACAGACCAATTGCCCTCACACTACTTAACCCTTATCCGATCACGGTTCCGATTTAAACAATCAAAACTAAACTCATTTAATCATGGCATACATTCCAGATTCGCTATTTTTCTCACCTTGATTGCGAACTGAAATTCTCTGAGAATCCACGAAACTCCGATTTCCACGATCACTTTCGAGCGCGGTACCTTTATTTCCTCAAATTAAAAAATACTTATTAATATAAATTCCAAACAACTTATTTGTTCTTTATCACTTGCTCAAAATTTTAAAACTTAAAATAAATCCTCTCGTTTTACCCGAAAACACATTTCTTTTTCTCGGATCGTTCCAAAATAAAACGACAGCTCAAATACTTTAAATTACATTGAAAATAATCCATAAATAAATTTTAAAAGCGAATACCGGATGCTGATCCGCCTTGGACAACACCTTATTCACATCCGAAAACACCGAAAAATTCACCGTTTTCAATCCGTCTTTTTCCTTAATCAAATACCACTTAAAAGCTTCGCTTTAAATTAATTGAACACATTTTTAAAATTCAAGAACACACTTAAACAATTCTGGACAGCAAAGTACTGTTTCGCAAAATCACTTTAATAAAATCCGAAAACAACGTAAAAGTACTTTTCGCTTCAAATCATTCTTTAGCTCAAAACAAATACTTTAACACTCTAAAATTCAAGCTTTGTCAATAAAATAAAACTTGGACAGCCACCAAACATCATCAACAATTCCAAATAATTCAAAGCAACCAAACTTAAAATCAATTTATTTTCAAAAAAAAAATCATTTACCCTTTCTTTCTTGCTTGGCCGAAACACACACATATACAAAAACAAAGGCACAAAATTTTAAATCAATTTGATTCGTGCATTTTCCTTCCTAATCAAAACAGTATGGAACCTTAAAGCAACAAATCAAGGCAAAATCAATCCAAGCATTCTTTTTCTCAAAGACCTAAACTTTTTACCAACCAAAAATCATTTATGCATTTTTCTCATGTCTTGGCCAAATGTACATACACATACATATATGAGAATACATTTTTTTTTATCAAATAAACACATGCACATACTTAGATTATTCACATACTTAAACAAAAATCATGTATCAAATTTATTAAACACACATGCATGCACTATCATCAAAACCGTATGGCCCTAATAAAACTCATCAAGGCAACATTTTATTTAAGCATGCATTTTTTACTAAGAAACTGAAAATATAACAAGTATATGGCAAGAATCAAGGATAATTACATGCAAGTAAGAACAAAATCATTTTCCCCTAATCCAAACCCTAACTGTGACATGCAATGAAAAATCAAAAGAAATTTTTGCAAATCAATATCAAATAGTTCATGAACACAATACATCAACTCATAATCAAGCATAAAACACAAATCTAAGATCAAAAATTATTTTCAAAAATAAAGGGACCAAAACCGTGAGCATCATAGATTTTGATGCATGCTCATTTTTTTACTTTCAAGCTTAAATCCAAGTAGAAATAAGTATAAAAAGCATGAAGAACAAGAAAAATCAACATGCATAAGCTCAAGATCAAAACCAACAAAAATCTCACTTAGGACTTCATGAAAACCGAAAAAGAAAAGGAGAAAAGAAGAAAGAACACAAGTTAGGAGAACATTACCTAATGGAAGAACAAAAATCAAGCATGAAAAATCACATCATCCTCTTCCTCTTCCTTCCTCTCCCTTGCGGTCTCCTCCCTCTCTTCTCACTTCTTCTTTTTTTTTTCTTTTGCTTGTTCTAAGACATATGGGTGTGTAAGAAAGGCTTCATGTCCTTGGGTGGGTATTCATAAAAATTTAGGTTGGGGTAAAAGACTTAAAATGGGGGGTTCGAATAAGCTAGGGGTCATAAGGGATTGATTTGCAATTTTTAATAGTGTAGGTTTATGACAAGCTAGCTTAGATTTTTATGGCACTTTAGTTTAGTGGGAGACATAATTAATAGGATAATTAATGCTGTCTAAAAGATGCTTCATGGAGAAAACAAATAATTAAGGCATTTTTGAATTTGAATTTTTGGCCCTAAATACATCTCCTCACTTAACTTATAGGGTAAGCTTAAAATTTTTCTTCTTCCTTTTAGGGCATGACCGTACATCACTATTGAGAGGGGAAATAAAATTTTCCTTCTCCACCTTAAAAGAAGTACAAAATAAAAATCTAATTTAAATAAATACATACATAAAAATTCACAATTTAATAAATTCAAGAAAAATCAAATCAAATACTAATTTAATTAAATCATGGAAATAAAATTCCAATCAATAAATCAAATAAATAAATTTCTATTTCATTTTTAAATACAGAAAATAATTGAGGAAATTGAAGGTATTACAATAAGCACAAGCCTTGCCACCTTCTAGGACGTGTTCAACACTTATGCAAATGCCTGAAACCAAAGGCTATTTTGTCACCTTCTATGAAACGTTCAAAACAACCAGAGGCCTAAAGTATTAAAAAATAATGACTAGAGTTCCTGCCTAATTCTATCAACTAAAATAGTATTCTTCCAATCTACAAAATTAGGAAAAACAAAACTAATCCTATGAGCAACCTCTCTCTTAATAATACTGAAAATAAGGTGCAAACTCCTCTTCTGGTTCTTAAAAGTGCAATCATTTCTTTCCTTCCATATGTGATAAATCAATGCTGCAAACATAGCAAATACACATTTGAGGCGGACCTTATCCCTGAAAGCATGGCAGATCCACCTTGTCCAGTTGTGATACTTGTATGGATACTTGTCAATTCCTATCCAGAGACAACAGTAATCAAGGAGACTACAGCTCCAATTACATTAAAAAAATAAGTGATTCCTAGACTCAGCAAAAGATAGACATAAACAACAATGATTAGGAATAGCCATAAAACATAACCTGTCCAGAGTTTGGAACTTCCCAAGAACGGCAAGCCATGCAATAAAACAATGTTTTTGTACATTCACAATGTTCCAAACCATTCTATGAAAAGGAAAGATTCCTTGCTGGTCTTTAAGCAATAAGTAACCACTATTGACCGTGTAGATGCCATCCTGAGTCCTACTCCAAGTATCATTAGAATCCTGACTTTAATTTATCTCTGACTTTTAGAATCTGCTTCCAGTGCCATCCAGATCCCTGAGATGAGTTGCATTGCCAGAAATCTTGCTCCTTTATATCAACAAAAATGCATCCATCTCACCAAAAGCGTATCCTTCTTCATAGCCAAATCCCAGACCTGCTTTCCAATAGCTGCAAGGTTCAAAGTGCAACTATCCTTGATGATCAACCCACCAAGCTTTCTGGATTTACAAATAGAATCCCAAGCCACATTAGCTAAATAATGACCTTTTTTTCGATGCTTTGAGTCCTTAAACTTTGCTCAAATTTTGGAAATGGTCATTTCATCACTTAAGTGGTGATATGACTGGGGAAATATTATGTCACATTTGCTACATTGATAGGTAACATGTCAGATGATGTCACGTGAATTTTTTAAATTAAAAAAAATTCAAATTTATTAAAAATAATTAAAAATTGTATTATTTTTAGAGAAAATTGAATCGTCTTTTAGTAATTTTCAAAAGAAATGATTTTTTTAATAAAAAAAATTATGTAATGTCACGTGACGCTACATAACATGTCACTCGTCGATATTGTGAAAGTGACGTGACATGTCGTCGGCTATATCATCACTTAAGTGACGAAAGGATCATTTCCAAAAATTGAACAAAATTCAGTGATCCAAAACATCGAAAAAAAGTTTAAGGACCAATTCCAAAAGAGCACATAAGTTCAGGAACTAAAAAATTAAATAAGCCTAACTTATTTAATTTTAAGCTTAATTATGTGTCTAGCCCTTGAACTTTAGGGGTCATTTTGTCACAGACCCTTGTTCTTTTGTTTTTTTCAATGTCTGGCTCCCTAAAGTTTCTTTTGGATTTGCCATATACCCCTCCTTGCAATTCCGACCAAATTTTGCTTACATGTCACAGCAAAATCTTAGTTAGACGCAGGAGATTAGCCACGTGATGTCACATAACGAAAATGACCACTTTCTCTCCAATCCTTTTTTTTTATAACTAAAAATATAAAAATATTTTTTTTTTTAGTTTTTTAATTAAAAAGTGGGTATTCGCCCACGTGGCATCACTTGACACCACATGGCTAACCTCTTGCATCAAATTAGGATTTCGGTGTGACATGTCAGTATGTAAAACTTGGTCAGAATTGGTAGCAGGGGTATACGAAAAACCCAAAAGTAATTTCGGGAAGTTAGACATTGAAAAAAAAAAATAAGGGCTTGTGACAAAAAGTCTCTAAACTTCAAGGATTAAATACATAATTAAACCTTAATGTTAATAAAATATTATAAAATGACTTATATTTATGAAAAAACACCCTTATAAAATGTGACTTATAAATAGAGACACAAGAATATGAAACAAGTCGTGTTTCATGCGTGTCATTTGAAGGACAAATTGATTGAGTCTCTTATTTATATGACATATTTAACCATATCACATAGATTAAAAAGGTTAATTACATTTCTTGAAACTTAAAAAAAAAATCATAATATTATAATTTTACATTCTTAACTTGCTTGACAATTTCACAATGTATTGGTTTACATTATTGAATAAAGGATAAATAAGATTAAAAAAATATATACCTCATAAAAAATACAAATTGACTTATAATTAGAACCATAAATTTTTCTTGAAAAATGACTTATAAATAATAGCGGAGAGAATATATTCCTGAATTCATTTCTATTTATTTGTTTTTTTTAACTTAAAAGAATTATTTCTATTAGTTGTCATATTAGAAATTCAATGAGCATTTAGTAATTGTTTTTCATTTATCCTCTTACATGGAAAGTTGAAAAACAGTGAGTGGATTAATGTTAATGATGTAAACAATAATTCATATGTCCCTTATTATAACTCACTTTTACCTAATTCATACAAATTAAGAAAATTAATTATTAATTTTAAATTATCAAAAAATTTGTATTGAAAATCTAAGTCACTAACCTTTGCTACCATAAATTCAACATTTTCTAACATAAAACTATATTTTTTACACTTTCTGATTCTTGTACTTAATTAAATCTCATAGACCAGAGTAACTAGATAGTTGAAGTTGATTAATTCCTATATTTTCAAAACAAAATAAAAATATATAACTTTACATTTTTACTCTCTTAATTGCATATATTATTTTATTGAAAATTGAAATTAGAACATTATAATAAGGATAACTGAAGAGAAAAATTAAATATAAAATGACTTATTTATGAGATAAAAAAATCCTTCTAAACTGCAATCTATAAAAAAAAATCAGAGAAAAAAAAATATTATCTTAGGACAATAGTTTGTACTATTTTAATTTTTTTTAGGTTTACTTAACTTCAGTTTTTAGTAAGAGGTTAAAAAATAGAACAAATGTATTGGAATTATAAGTTTATTATCTTTTAAAATATTCATTTTTAGTTTTATAATGAATATATTCTCCCTGGTCTCTAATATAAAAAAAAGACATATTTGTTTTGCTCTTAAATATAAGAAAAATTTGACCAATTTTTTAATCCAAATACAATTATTTATAAAATATTTCTAGAAAGTACTTTAAAAAATATATTTTTAGAAAATGGTTATCTCATTTTATTTTTATTTCATTTTTAATGCAACTTTCTTTAAGTAGCTCTATTTTTTATAGTGTCAATTTGAAAAAATTAAATACATTCAACTCATTTTTTTAATAAATACTATAAAATTAGTTTTTTTTTTATAATAAAGAACATAAGTACTGCATATTTTTTATAACCTCGTGAGAGTAAAAATTTATTTTTATTATCAAGATCGGAGAAAGTACTCAAAAAACATACTACTACTCTTGGTTTAAAATATAAGCAAAATTAACTAACTTTATTAAATTTTGTTTCATTTCCAATACCACTTTCCTAAAACATCTCTAGAAAATTGTAATCTTAATTAATTTTTGTTTCATTCTCAATACTACTTCCCAAAAATACCTCTATTTTTTATAAATTTGAAAAAATTAAATACAATCAATTAACCTCCTTAATAAACGTAAAAATGGTTCGAATTGCTTATAATTCGAGCAGGAGGGAGTAGAATCCAAGAAAGTAAAGCGAAGTCCACTGGGATATACCCGAAAGAAGCGGGGGGAAGGCACACGTGTCATGTTTTAGCAGGTGGGCCTCAATTTTAATGTTAGACTTTATGAGAAGATATAAAAACCTAGAAATTTACGACCCAAGAATGGTGCATATGGGACAGAGAAAATCGAAGCATAATAACCTCAGAATCTCTTTCTCTCGGTGCATGACACTACAGCAAAGGTAATTATTCTTAGGTTTTGCTCACAGATATTTTAAGGGTCTTTTGTGTTAAAGCTTTTAAGAGTGAAAAAATATTACTCCCTCCGTCCCTGAATATAAGATCCCTTTGGAATATTTTACGTCCATTAAGAAAATGAAATAATTTAGTTAATTGTATTGGAAATGTGAATTTTTGATATGTATTTTCAAAATTACCCCTATTAATATTATTGAAAATCTAAAAAGTGATAAATAAATAAGGGTGTTTGTGAAAAAAGTAATTAATGATCATTGAAAATTGGTAAATGGTCTTATAAATAGGGACAAAATAAAAATGTCAAAAGGGTCTTATATTCAGGCACAGAGGGAGTATAATAAGTCTCAATTTCTCTTCTTTAAAAAATAAAAAAAATTATTTTTAAATAAATTTTATTCTATTTAACTTGTTAACTACTCTCTCCGGTCTTATTTATAGGGCACGTTTCAGAAGAAATCTTTGGTTCTATTTATAAGGCATTTTGCATTTTCTAGGAAGCATTTATTGCTATTTTATCTTATTTGTCCTTTATCCATTAATGTGAAATAATACATTATGAAAGTCTCAATGCAAGATAAAAGTGTAAAATTGAAATGTTAATGTATTTTTTTGAAGTTTCAAGAAACTTAACTACTTTTCTTGGTCCGTGTGATATGGATAAATATGTTTTATAAATAGGGTCTGAGGGAGTAATATTTTAAAAATACTTATTAACATTTCTCATATTAATACATTTATTAACATTTTCCATATTTTAAACACAATAGTTAAAATTTTTAAGCATAAAATGATACTATCACAAATTTTTATATTCTTTTTATAAAAATATTAAAAATTACACTTTTCAGTATTTTTCACTTATTGGAATATTTAGTTTCTTAATACTACCATTTTCTTTACTCTTGTGGTTTCTTAATACTACCATTTTCTTTACTCTTGTAGTTCTACACTAACTCGCTGCTGCAGCACAATAACATGTTATCAGTATTGAACTATTTGTAGTTGCCTGGTGGTGTAACATCCCTAATTTAATTCCAAACATAATTAGTGAATTAATAGGTTTAAAAGTTAGGGAACGAATAGATTAACTACTTAAAGAATTTTGGGAGCTAGGTGACTAGTATTTTTAGGTACTAGGGGTTGTGTAGAAGACATTTGTAGCAATGGGCAAGATTAACTAAGCGGAATCGGGAGTTAAATCGGCGTTTTGAATGTTAGAAATCAACCGAAAAGAGAAAATTAGGAATTTATTATAGGATGCTAAGAAAATAAATTCCACCGTTGGATATGAAGTTTAAGGGATTAAAAAGCTTGTCTAAAAATTTGGACCCGATCCGGCGGTTAATGAAAACGTTACGGCGAATCGAAAGTTGGAAATTCTGACCAACGCCCAGGCGCACCAGCCTGCGCCCAGGCGCGCACCACTGTTCATTGGTGTTGGGCCAGACAGTTTTATGCCCAGGCACGCCCTCCCTCACACCCAGGCGCGCCCTGTGCGCATCAACCCCGCATCAGGCGCACCAGTTGGCGCGCCATTCCTTCCTGACCGCACTAGATCTGGTGCTGGTGCTGTTCCGCGCTCAAGCGCGCGAGACCCGCGCCCAGGCGCGCGCGACCAGCCTGGTGCGTTTTCAGCCACCAGATTTCAACTTAGGCACCAAGTTGCCAATCCCAACCATCCGATCTTCCTTCTCTTGGCAAGAAACAATTAAAACAACAACAAGAACACCACCAACACGACATACCTTCCTTCTCCTTCCTCCCTCCTTATCTCCTTCCTTTTCTCCTTGGTTCCAAGAACCAAATATCCTCCTCATCAACCACACCCAAACACCATGATCAAGGCACCTTCAACCTTGATCTTCATCACCATCACCCCCCATCATGGATCAAGCACCAAATCATCATCATCTATCAAGCAACCAAAGAGCTAGCACCATCTTCCTCCATAAATCCATGATCAAGACCTTTAATCATCATCTCCACCAAGAATCAAGCATGAAACTAATAACCCACAACTTCCCTCCTCTTTCCCTTGAAATTCATGTGCTTCTTCCTCTCCATGGGTTTCTCTAATTCAAGTGGCTAGGGAGAACACCTCATGAGCACACCTTTAGCTTCAAAGTCAAAACATAGGAGTTTAAGCTGGGGTTTCAAGGGCCAAGTGGGTACAAGACAAGGATTAGGGAGTTCAAACACCAAGGAACCATGGGCTAGGGCTTGAGATTCATCACCACCTCTTGAGAAGGTAAGAGGGGTTTGTGTTACCTTTGCTAAGGATATAGATTCTAGGTTGTTGTAATGATGACTAGGTGTAGATAATTGATTAAGAGAATAAACCATAGGATAATTAAAGTGCATGAAATGAACCTTGGGGTATAATTGTTACTAAATGTGTAGATTATATGTTAATTAAGTAGGAATTGAAGAACCCTAGGGAGTTGACTTAATTTATAGTACTCCGAGACATACCTGAGTATGTCGACTGTTCTGTTTACCAACTGTGGATTGTTATTTGTCATTGATGTATGTTCATATTGAGCTGGGTTTGGTGACTCGTAAAGAAAATAATGGACTAAGAATTAACGTAGGCAAGTCATATAGAAAGGGCTAAGTAAGGAGGAAAGGATGGAAAATTATGAGTGAGTAATTAAAGAATGGATTAAGGATAAATAGCTTGGTAAAAGGGAAATGATGTTTATTATTATTGAATCATGAGTTAGAGAATGGTGATTGAGTGACAAGAAATTTTGATGGATGTTGTGCTTGATTAAATTTGTTAAGTGTAAATGTGACCATAACGGTTATATGATAATATGTGTTATTGAGATGATGTTGTGCTTGAATATTCATGACATGTAATTTGGTGATGTTTATAATATAGGTGCTTATTTTGTTAAATGATTGTGATGTGATGTTAAATAGAAACCAAGGCAAAGAATGGTAATCAAGTATAAATTAAATGATAATGGAAAGTGCAGTTGAATTGAGTATCGGTGCATTGATAGACTAGGTGCCCCTGCCGGGTGTACCAAATTCCCAAGGGCCAAGTGCTCACCAGGCCAAATTCCCATTAGGTCCAAATGCCCTGTTAGGCGTCAATGCACCAAGACTTAATTCACTGCCGAAATAATTGATATAAAATGTGATGGAAATGTGAAAACGAGAATGAAATCAAATAATTGAAATGTACAATGATATGTGGAATTTATGATAGCATAGCTTGACAGGGTGAAGCCTTTTGGGTGTGAAAGTCCTGGTTGAGCGAGAGACCCTTGGGTGTTCCAAATGCCTGGCAGGAGCATTAAATTCCTAGTGATGCAAACCGGTTGTAACCGGGAGTATTACCCGGACGCAGTAAGACGTTATCGCGCATGGGTGCGAACGCAGTAGGTCGTGACCAGGGGCAGAATGAAATGAAATATACCCGGACGCAGTAAGACGTGATCGCGCATGGGTGCGAACGCAGTAGGTCGTGACCAGGGGAGAAATTGAAAGTGAAATGTGAATTTAACGAAATTGAAAAGTAACTTAGGGTTGAATGTAGGATTGCTAGGAAGGTAGTATGGACATAAGGGTTAAGTTGTCGAAAATGAACTTGTATGTAATTACCTGAAAAAGAATGTTAGATTAATAGATAATTTTTATTGTGATAGGGCCTAGTTTGTCAGTTATGCTTCTTAGAAGCTATTTTCCTTAGTACTGTGTAATGCTACTCTTCTTGCTATATTTTTACAGGTACCGAAGGAGCATACACAAGTCTGGCCGAGCAGGAGTACATTCCACCACGTGGAATGTATATAGTATTTAGCGACCATCTATCGGTCATGGGTTATTTTGGGAAGCTTTATTGTATTTCAATTACTTTGTATTTTTGGAAAACTAAGAGCTTGAGAAGTTATTTGTATTTCTTTAGAACTAATGTTCTAAGTGGACTGAACAATATTTTGGGCCCTGCTGGTCTCTGATGTATTCAAATCTGCTTCGGATAAATTTTACAGGTTAAAGTAATATTTTGGAAATGATTTTCAAACAAACAAAACTCCGTTCAATTTTACGGAGAAGTTTTATAAGTGAACAACATGATTACGAGCTTTTCTTATGAAAGGAAACTAATCAAACGTTTTAAAAAGAAATTTTTAAGTACATTCCTAAATTATAATTCATAGATCAATTGTACCATATTCTAATCCCGTCATTTACCCTAAGGTTCCTCTTTTCTATTTTAATTCCTGCCCTTAATTCCCCCTATATACAAGCTAGAAAATACCCTCTAAGTAGAGGTAACACTTCCCTTCTTACCTTGAATGTGAAGGGAGGAAGCCACCAAAACCCTAGCCTCTCCTTAGCTTAAAAAACCCTAGCTCCCTGAACTCCTTAGCTCTTGTCTCCTCCCACACTTAGATTGAAGTCCCCAAACTCTAGCTTCTTATTCTTTGTCCTTGAGGGTGAGACATATTTGCACATAAACCTCCATAGTTGTAGAGATCAAAATCCATGGAGGTAGGGAGAGAAAGAGGGTCACGAATTTCATGGAAAATAAGGGGTGTTCCATGGCTATTTTTCTTGGTTGGAAACTTGATGGGGATGATGAATAGGATGGTGATTGATGGTGGTTGCTCTTGGTTTTGGTGCTTGGCTTCTTGAATCATAAAGGAAAGGAAGGAGATGATGAGATGATGAAGAAGATGGGCGGTTGATCTTGATTCTTGAGGGTTGGTGCTTGATCCAAGATGGAGGTTGATGGTGATGAAGATCAAGGTTGAAGGTGCCTTGATCATGGTGTTTGGGTGATGATGATGATATTTGGTTCATGGAACCAAGGAGAAAGGAATGGAGATGAGGAGGAAGGAAGGTGTGTTGTGTTGGTGGTGTTCTTGTGGTTGTTGTGTATTTGTTTCATGCCAAGGAGGAGGAAATCGTGTGGCCAAGAGGCCACAACTTGGCCCCCAAGTTTGATCCAACGCACCAGATCTGGTGCTGCTGAGCGCGCGTGCCTGAGCGCACGTCTGGCGCGCCTGAGCGCGAGAACAACACCAGCACACGAGCTGGTGCATGGCTGATGCGCCAGATGCTGGTTGGGGAGGGAATTGGCGCGCCAACATGGAGCTGGTGCGTGGCTGGTGCGATTTGCGCGCCTGAGCGCATGGAATGGTGCACCTGAGCGAAAAAGCTCCTGAGTTGGTGCACCAATGAACAGTGGTGCGCCTGGGCGTGCACCGGTGCGCCTGGGCGTGCACCGGTGCGCCTGGGCGTGCACCAGAATTTCCAAACTTCGATTCGCCGTAACTTTTTCGTTAACCGTCGGATCGGGTCCAAATTTTTAGACAAGCTTCTTCACCCCATAAACTTCATATCCAACGGTGGAATTGATTTTCTTAGCATCCTATAATAAATTTCTAATTTTCTATTTTCGGTCGATTTCTAACATCTAAAACGCCGATTTAACTCCCGATTTCGCTTATATGACTTTGCCCGAAGCCACAACTACCTTCTATACAACTCCTAGGACTTATAATCACCACTCACCTATCTACCAAAATTCGTTAAGTCATCATTTCAATTTTTCTTAGGTTTTTAATCAATAATTTCATTAAAATCAAAGTTTAGGATGTTACAGAGATTCTGTTGTCATTGAATCCCAATACAAATCCAACTATGAGGTTGTTTCTAAATTGAAACGACAAATAAATGAATACGACAATAATGAGAAAACGAATATGTGCAATGAGTAATGGGTCCTAAACGAATATGTGCATTTCAAACTAATGTCAAGCAGTTGGCATATTGGTAGCAACAATCACTGCAATATGACAAGTCATGGGTTCAAGAGTGATCCTTTATTCCATTTTATATATTTTCCAAAGAATGATCAAAAATAAAATAAAATAAAAAAAATAGAAAAATTTGTCTCGGATGGAATTTGAACCCATACTGACATTCATCATTGTGCAACTCCAACCATTTGGGTTGATTGTCTTAATTGAACTAATAAAATTTTTATTAAAAAAAATGTTGTTTTGACTGAGTGTCATACTCGAGATCCCACGGGCCATTTCAATCGCACCAGTCACTGGGTTATTGTGCCTTTATTGATGAAATCAATATATGATATCATTTTATTAAAGTTTGATAATTTCACTATTATATCGACAAGTTCTAATTTTAATAAAAAATTTTCTTTTGTAGTGATAATTATTATTTGATGTATCAATGATATTTCTAATGTGCCATAAATTATTAGTTTTAAATGTTAGCGCGTTTATTTTTATGTTGCAAAGACAGTCAAACAAGTATGATTTTACTTTAAGAAAAAAAATTCTTTATTTTGCCTTATATATTTAATTGTGTTTCTTGTCAATTATTATTGAACGTTATGTTGAAACATGAAAATATTAATGTTTTTCATGAAGTAAATAATATGATTTATATATTTTACCATTAACAATTTGACATTAAAGTAGATCTTTATTTGATATAATTTTTTGTTATTGTTCCTTAATGATCACCCTATGAGTTGTTTTGAAAGTTATATAAGGAAGATTATGCTTCATCAAGTTGACTCATATCTTATGTCGGCTTCTATTTTCTTGGCTCTATACACATGTTGAGTAGTACATTTTTCGAGGTTAGTTACAAATTTTTTATAGCTATTGTCATATTAAGAATATGCATAAGTGGAGAAATTTATCCTAAATGAGTACATGTGCCTTGTCGTTTTGTTTTTCAATATGGAATTATAAGAATGCGATAATTTCACAACATGAAATTTATGTGCTTCTTTATTGGAATGTTTTAAAAATATTAGTGATGAAAAAAAAGTTCTAATATTTTTTTTTATTGAAAATGATTACTGTCATGCCATTGTGATGAACATAATAATTTGCCAATATAATTATGGATATACTTGTGCATTTGTTTATACCATTGAAGAGACATATAAATTAGTTATTGAAGAAAAATGTGGTTCTTTTGTGAGAAATTTATTAATTTTTAATTTTTTTTGTCATTATTGAAATAATTAGATTGGAATGTACGAACCACATAAATAATTGATCTATTTTTATAACAAAATTGTACCGACATAAAAAAAATGTAAAATAGCATATCCTAATTTTTTTTATTGGGGTTAGCAATGTGTTATAATGTAGTAGATCACGAATAAATATATCAAGTTTCAAAGGTATATGTAAAAATTTTATTTTCAAAATAGTTTAGTATATTTTATCAAAATTCGTATATGATAATAATTTAGAGCTCTAAAAGATTAGTTATCCAGAGGTATTGGAAAATTTTTCAGTTTACACGTATATAGTACAATTGAAATACCTCATATCGTAAAACCAAAAGTTTATAAACTAGAAGTTTATAAATTATAATATAATTTTTTTGTTTGCCTTGACTGGTTAGACCATCCTGGATCAACTATATGATGTGAAAAAAAAATTAAAACTTATGTTGACATCCAAAGAAGAACCCGAAGTTTCTTCAATCTGATTATCTCAATGTGCTAATAATTGTTCCCAAAGAAAGTTTATTCGACCATCACCATAAAATTTGGATTGAATCTGGAATGAATACAAGGTGATATTTATGTGTCATTACTTCCATCATGTGGATCATTTAGGTATTTTATATTTTCAATTGATGCATCAACTGGATGGTCACATGATTCTTCGATGGCAATTCGCAACCATAAGTTTGCGAGATTACTTATGCAATTGTATCAACCAAAATCTAGTTATTAACTATTGTATGTCTATTGTCATTACTAATTGGGAACATGTATGACACTGATTCGCATCAAGCCATTAAAATTATCATGAGTTTCCCCTTTTACATATGGTTTTTGGTCAGAAACCTAATATTTCCCATCTAAGAACTTTTGGATGTGCAGTATATTTTCCACCACAACGCACTAAGATGGGATCTCAAAGAAGGTTGGGAATATATGTTGGATATGAATCTTCATCCATGATAAAATAATTCAAACCAGAACAAAAGAGTCATTCATGGATCGATTTTCGATCATCGTTTTTATGAATTTGTTTTCCCAACATTAGGGGGAGAAAAATAAGCAGTTGGAAAAAGAAATTATTTGAAAAGAGTTATCGTTATATTATCTTGATCCTCGATTGAACAAAACAATTTGAACTTAAGTTCAAAAGATAATTCATTTGCAAAATTTAGATAACCAATTGCTAGACGCATTTACTGACCTAAAAAGAGTGACTAAATCACATATTCCAGCTGCTAATGCTCCAATGAAATTGATGTCCCTCTTGGAGCGTGGCAGACCCATTGGTTCCAAAATAAAGAAAAATTACAAAAATCATCGAAAAGAAAAGGAGCAAAGAAATAAGATGGTCAATTTGAGGATGCAGAGACTCCTGAAGAGTCCTTAGACATAATTAATAGTTCAGTTCAAGAAGAAACTCAGGTACCTGAAAAGTGTGAAACAAAGAGATCTCAATAAATTATATCATGACTGAAATACAATGGAACCGAAATGAAGTCAACGTTGACAATGCTTTTACATATAATATAGCGCTTAAATGATATAAAATGAGGATCATGCACCAAAGTCTATTAAGGAATATAGACAAAGAAATGATTAGCCAAAATGGAAAGACACAATTGAGGCATAATTGAATTCGCTTGAAAAGCGACAGGTATTTGGACCTATAGTCCGTACACCTAAAGGTGTAAAGTCAGATGGATACAAATGTGTTTTTGTACATAAGCGAAATTGTACAGAAGAAATTATGAGATATAAAGCAAGATTGATTGCCCAAAGAAGTTCACAAAGATCTGACATTGATTATGAAGAATAATACTTCCCTATAGTGGATGCAAGTATTTTCGATACTTGATTAGTCTGGAAATATTCAATTTGTGTCAAAGATGTTATAATAGATTTTTATGGCTAACTTGATTAATAACATATATGAATACCCCTGAAGGATTCAATATGTTCGAAGCATATGCTTGAACTATTTAATATGGTTAAACCATATCCATGGATAATTAAAATGTTTGAAGCATAAAGTATAAAATGTCGACACGTACTCTTTAATTAGTTAAATTGCAAAATGCAATAATTTTGAACCTATAGTTCGAGATTTTTAACAAACTCGAAGTTTTAATTCTAGCAAACATAAAATGCATTATATGTTTGTAGCCATTATCATGGTTTATTCGAGAATTATATCATTATATCAATATGACAAATTGCAGAAGAATTATGGATATTGACATATACATGTATATATCTATTTATATTTAGCTAATAATTTATGTTTTTTTAGTTATACATTGTTTGATTTATATATTTGATATCATGTCATGCAATTATGGATATGTTTATTACAATTGTTTGAGATTATGGTTAATGTTATGTGTTTATTTTAGTATCCATGTAGTTTTATTTCAGTATTGTTTGAATTACCTAAAGTTAAAGGAAACATTTCAAAATGAAATACCTCGGCCTGAAGATCGAACATTTAGCAAATTGAATTTATGCCTATCAAGTTGGGGAAAACAACTACTAAAGTGATTTGCTTTGATAAATAATAACTAATTTATATACTAATCTCTGATTGATTGTTAAATGTCATACGTGACTTAATATGTCATCTGATATTAATTTATTAGTAAGATATTGTTATTCATTCACAAGAAGATGTTGGAATGAAACTAAACACACATTTTAGTGTGATAAATTGAATAAAAATCTTTATGGTTTGAAGTAAATTGAGATGTGGAATAATTGTATAAATGAATATTTAATCAATGAGGGATATAAAATGGTCGAATTTGTCCATGTATTTTTATGAAAAGATGTGGCAAGAAATTTGCTATAATTGATGTTTACGTTGATGATTTGAATATTATTAGAACTCGTGAAGAGCTTCCAAATGTTGTAAATTGCTTAAAGAAAGAGTTTGAAATGAAGGATTTGGAAAGAACAAAATTTTGTCTTGAATTACAAATGAAATATTTAATGAAATTTTGGTACATCATGAAACTTATGCTACAAAGGTAATAGTGTAATATCTCAGAGATGTTTGCATCAGGGGGAGAAATAAATACGCACTGCACTATTTTTCCCTTAGTCACGGTTTTTCCCGATGGGTTTTCCTGACAAGGTTTTTAATGAGGCAGCATCCAATTGCGTAAGAAGAATTGTATACTCTTTTTCCTTCGCTCATTTTTCCCATAGGATTTTTCTTATGAAGGTTTTTAAAGAGGCATGTTCTCTTAATAGTCATCCAAGGGGGAGTGTTATGAACAATTCATATTTATCCAATTAGTGGATGACTATCTATTGGGTTGAGTTTATCTTTATTGGCTTGAGTTTATCCTTCTCTGTGTTTATCTTTACTTGAAACCACTTCATATTAGGGTTTCCTATCTCCCTATAAATAGGACTCAACCATAATGTAAAATGTACACTGAACATATCATAATATATTGTTTCCTCTCTTCCTCTCTTCTTCCTTATTTTCATACGTTTCATAATAAAAATATTATAATAAGTCTCAATTTCTCTTCTTTAAAAAATAAAAAAAAATTATTTTTAAATAAATTTTATTCTATTTAACTTGTTAAGTACTCTCTCCGGTCCTATTTATAGGACACGTTCTAGAAGAATTCTTTGGTCCTATTTATAAGGCATTTTGCATTTTCTAGGAATCATTTATTGTTATTTTATCTTATTTGTCCTTTATCCATTAACGTGAAATAATACATTATGAAATTCCCAATACAAGATAAGAGTGTAAAATTGAAATGTTAATGTATTTTTTTGAAGTTTCAAGAAACTTAACCACTTTCCTTGGCCCGTGTGATATGGATAAATATGTTTTATAAATAGGGCCCGAGGGAGTAATATTTTAAAAATACTTATTATCATTTTTCATATTAATACATTTATTAACATTTTCCATAATTTAAACACAATAGTTAAAAAGTGCTGGCTATTTAGAAACTAAATATTCCAATAAGTGAAAAATAAAAGTACAATAATTTAGGCTTGTTATGCAGCTCCTACTTCCTTGGATGCAGATATTCTTAGCATTTTAAAGAACTTAATTATGGACAACAAAGGTGTTTGGTAAGATCAAAGCTTTTGCTTGACAATCTCTTTTTGATCAAGCTCCCACGAAAATGAACCTTATTCGTCGCAAGGTTAATGTTCAACCGTTATGTGTGTTCTGTAACTAGCTTATTTGATGAGATAGAAATTCACTTGTTTTACACATGTTCCTTTGTTTAGGTGTTTTCTTGGTGTAAAATGATTGTTCATGTGCTTGCTACCACTTTGTTTGGAATTTATTTTTATTTTGTGTGCCGTCTTAATGAAAAGGAGAGATGGAAATTTACCTTAGCTATCTAGTATACTATGATTTGATCCATTTGGTTGCTCCATAATGAGATAATTTTTCTACAAGAGAATTATGATACTATAAGCTTATTGAAAAATCACATTAGACTCTAATTAATCTAAAGTAAGTTAAAAACATCATCAACATATAAAGACGACAAACCACTTTCAACATTTAATTTTTCCATTTACATGCATGACTTAAACTTGAAGCCTTGCTCAGAGGAAATAAAGTTCATAGCAACACAAACGAACATCTGTTGGTGAGCTATACTAGTAGTATATAGAAAGTTAAAATTAGGCAAAACTACTATATTGGTCCTGTAAGTTATTTTTTGGTTGCGATTTCGTCCCTTAATTTTTTTTCGTTTCAAATAAATCCGTAAGTTTGTAACTTGTTAATAAATCCTTCCATCCAATTTTGTCTTAACACCGTTAATGGGAGCCTCCTATGTGGAAACCATTGGTCTTACGTGGCTAAAACTCAACGTTACACCCGCAAAATGATGTCATGTGAGGCCAAAAGAGAAAACCAAAACAGTTAGGCTTTGTTTGGTTGCACGAGAGAAAATGGGAAGAGAGAAAATGAGAAGAAAGAAAATGAGAAGAGAGATTATGAAGAGAAAATGAGTAGATTTTGTGGATGTTTGGTTATAGGAGAGAAAATGAGAAGAAATGTGAGAGAGAGAAAAGTTGTTTTGTTAAGTTTGAGAAAAAATTGGAAAAAAACCAATAAATTAAAAAAAAATGTGGCAGGAGAGTGCTAAGTTGGCTTTTTAATTTGCTTTCTAGAAAACATTGCACACAAACCAACACTCCCTCAAAATCTTGCCACAAGGGAGAAGAAAATTTTTTCCTGTGGGACCCACCGATTTTTTTCTCTCCCTCCGTTTTCTCTCCTCTACCAAACAGGGGAAAACTCAGTTTTCCTCTCATTTTCTTTCCTCTCAAATTCTCTTCCCCCCAAATTCCACCCTACCAAACAGAGTGTTAGGGATAACCCAATAAGCTTCTATTTTGGTCTCATACGACATCGTTTTGGGATGTAATGTTGATTTTTAGCCTTGTAAGACCATTGGTTGCCACGTAGGAGGCTCCCATTAACGGTGTTAAAACAGAATTGGACGGAAGGATTTATTTGAAACAAGTTACAAACTTCTGGATTTATTTGAAACGAAAAAAAGTTAAGGGACGAAATCGCAACCAAAAAATAACTTACATGATCAATCTAATAGTTTTGCCTTAAAATTAAATAGTTTGATCATCTAATATTTAAAATAGGACCAAATTCTTAAATTTATTCTTTGTTGATTTTATCAATAAAGTCTAGCATAGATGATATATGATTGAGTTTCTTTAATATGAGATTAGTGGTTTAATGTTAGACATTCGATTTCTACTAATTTTATGAAAATTTCTTTTGTTAAAAAAAAGGCACAGCTTACTTCAATAATCTTTATATTATAAATAATTTTAGTTTTCAATTTTTAGATGGAGGGATTTTGTGCACAAATATAAAAAATTAAGTTGATTTGGCATATAATTTGGTTGTTTCATTTATTTTGACATTAATTTAATCCTAAATTTGAGGTTCTTGTACATTATTAAAACATAAATTTTGAAACATGTAGAGATGTGAATAGGCTAGCACTTCTACAAAGTAGATTTTTAAGACCGGTAATTTAAGGCCGGTTCTATTTGGAATCGGTCTTATAAAGGCTCCATTATTTTCAAGAAGAATCAAGAGAATTTTCATAATCATTCTTATGATTCATTCTTGATCTCAATTATCATAATTGTTCATAGTTCATTGAATGAGATTCAAGATTCTAGTGTTGTTATTACTGCACTTAAGGTGTTTTCAAGAAACAACACAATTGACAGCAATTGAGGTGTGAGTTATCGCCGAAATCAAAAGCATGTTAGAGGTGAGACATCTCCTATTCAAGAGAAAATCTAGGAAGTGAGGTATATTCTTAGTGGTGATTGTTCACAAGGGCATTTGGGAAAATTTTGAGAGTTTATACAACAAAGGCGAGGTATCCTTTGTGAAGAGTGTTTGTCAAGTGAGGAATCTTGGAAACATGTTTGTACAAAACAATTTTCAAAAGCATAGTAAAGAAAATCTCCCAATTTATAAGGGGAGGCCTAAACGTAGCTCTCAATCGTTGGAGATTGAACCAGTGTATATCGCTATATTGAATCTTCTATCCTTTGTCTTCTTTACGCTTTTGTTTGTTCATATCTTTTGTATTTTTAAATTGTGTTAATATTTTGTGAATAATGTATGAATATTTGAATCTATGTTTGAATGCTTCAAAAGTATCTAAGAATATATATAATTGATTAAATAATTGGTTGAAGTTGATTGTTAACCAAGACACAAATTTCTTGAAAGATTTGCTTTCATGTAATTGGTTTTGTTATTTGCCTGTAATTTTTTACCATTTAACCACTTGCCAATTCCTACAACCAGTTACCTAACCAATTAAATTGACACTAATTTTCTCATTCTTGAGCGAAATTGAAAATTGTTTAAGCTCACCACTACACCTATTCACCCCCTCTAGATGTAATTAGAGCCATTGTTATTTAACACCATCATGGTGACGACTTACGCCGTCGGTTTAACGGCCTACACCAATAAATCGATAAGGATGGAAGGTTGCACCATAATTTCGATAAATTGAGGTAACAGTTGAAGAATCATAACAGTCATTAAATAGTCGACAACCAACAGTGCGATACGCGCCAAGGGCAAGTATAGCGGACCTGCAATCAATCGATCATTACGCAATGGAATTGATGCCACGCCCATAAAGGCAGGTAAGAAATGAAGGTAAGATAACTCAACCTTTTACACACACACTCAAATTCTTTGACTCGGTTGACAAAATCTACTATTTAAGGTCCCGTCAAGTCGTCAACACCCTCATACATTAACAAGCTAACTTGACTGATACGTGTGAATAATACTCCACAACACTTAGTAATATCATCATGACTCTCAGTCGTGCTGTAGCAATACTAAACCAAATACGACAAGTAGTGAGGCCCTAAGTTAAGCCTTGGCTAAACCGTGAAAATCCTACTGCAATAATAGCACTTGTAAAAAACAATAATTTTATTTGTACATCTAACCGATTAAGTTTAACATTGTGTAAATTTTTCACTTTGAAAAAAAGAAATGAGCTAAGTTTAATATACTTTGTTGTTATTTTGTGGTTTCTTCTGGTGAATGTATAAGATTTTTTTAAAGAAAAAATTTATTTCATAATATAATTCTTTCTACAACACTAATGCAACATTAATTATAATTATTACAATTCCACCCCTAGTTATAATAAAGAGATAACGAATGAGAAATTAATTATAGAGAGATAGTAAAATAAAAAAAAATAAAAAACACCCAAATTTAACATAAACAAACATATTAATTACTTACCACTATACTACAACGACCTTGATTGTTGTTTATGTCGAATCATTTATTTTTTTAATGTAATTGGAGCCGTAGTCTCGTTGATTACTATTGTCTCTGGATAGGAATTGACAGGTATCCTTACAAGTATCACAACTGGACAAGGTGGATCTGCCATGCTTTCAGGGATAAGGTCTGTCGCAAATGTGTTTTTGCTATGTTTGCTGCATTGATTTATCACATATGGGAGGAAATGAATCATTGCAATTTTAAGAATCAGAAGAGGAGCTTGCACCTTATTTTCAGTATTATTAGGAGAGAGGTTGCTCATAGGATTAGTTTTGTTTTTCCTAATTTTGTAGATTGGAACAATAATGTTTTAGTTGATAGGATTAGGCAGGAACTCTAGTCATTATTTTTTAATACTTTTGGCCTCTGGTTGTTTTGAACCCTTCATAGAAGGTGACAAAATAGCCTTTGGTTTCAGACATTTGCATAAGTGTTGAACCCTTCTTAGAAGGTGGCAAGGCTTGTGCTTATGACCTTTTTTTTATTGTTTCTGAATTTTGCTCGTGGTAATGAATTATTTCTTTTACCGAAAAAAAACATATTAATTACAAAGATATATATAATTAGTTATAACTCTCAAATTTATAAAAAAAAATTAACATTCCAAAATTATTAATATTTAAAATTTTATCAACTTCGCTCATTCTCTCTACTAGAGCGCGCTATCACCATGGGTTACTTTGTAACACCCCGATTTAGTAACTTGAAAATATCTTCATTTAGTAAAAATCTGGGAGATTTTTTTTTTAAACATTGATGACATGGACATGGAGCTATTTTCACAAAACAATTAAGTTTCAATATTTTCATCACAACATTTCAGCTGTCATGTCAAACGTCATCCATCACGTTCCACATCGAGATGTTACCAACATTGCGCTTTGAAACTCTTTCTCTTCAACACCATAAAATATTTTCTTTCATCAAATTAAGCATCAACTCTTAAACATCATTTTAATCTTGTCACATCCATCAGGGTAATTAGTTATCAAAACATGTCATTTGATAAAACAAGTTACATCATGGCAGAGCAATACTATCTTAGTAATCTCAAGAGGCAAAATACATACTCGAAATCATAAGCTACAAAACCTACACTATAGATCTCCATCCTCAACGGGTATGCCATCTAATCCCGGGTACTCCTCAGCATCATCAAATCTCCCATCATCCGGAGGCAACGCCCTATACATCGTGAACTCCTGATCCTCTAGCACCCGCCTATCCAGCAGATCCCACAAATCCGTACCCACAAGGGTGAACAGGGGGTCGGTGACCTCCAAGCTGATATCTCCACGCCATTTCCACCCATCCTGAGTAAACTCCCAATCTCCATCTCCCAAAGGAAGCATGGATACCTTGATGCTATACACCATCTGAAATGCGCGACATCGAATGCAGAGGGAAAAAGAGAACAGAAGAGAGAGTGAGCAATCCCGAACGATTTCTTGTCGACGGGTGGAATTACATTAGGCAAAACATCAAGATGAACAAACAATAATATCATATCCATAAACGGAATACATAACATAATTCATCTCATCATCATCATTGACACATATTTGTGATTTTCGTTCTTACAATTCTCTTTATCGACACCACTGCCATAACCATCTTCCTTTTTCTTGGCACTATTCGATAATGTTCTCATCTCTTGGCCATTTCCTTTCTTACGATCAATACTTTTATCCTTCTCAAGCTTATATCTTATAAATCTTTTCAACGTTTTTAAACTTTTCTTATTACATTTTATTGAATCGTGCCCATCGATGACAGGGGACCGGAGAACGTCATCGTGGGTTGGGTTAGAACACCTACATCTCCTCCAATCCTCCCAAGCCTAAACAGAAGCAAATGGGACATACGGGAATCTTAACCACGCAGGTCGAACTGCCGAGAATCATCATAATCATAATCATAATCATAGTCACATCATTTCATTTCACAATTCATCATTAATAACATCAGGGCCCAATACCATTTGACAGTCCGCCTCGTTCAGGATCCCTCTCACCGTTTCGAAATTGATCAAGGGAGCGACGATAATTTTCTAGTTCCGGTGCAGGACTTGCTATGGTTCCTCGGGTCTTGCAGCCCCAACCACATGTAGAACTCGTCCCGCCTAGAAAAGCACTATAGGTTTTTTGATGTATCACCGTCATCACCCTCCCCTATCACAATCGCTCACCTGAGTATCCGCAGATAAACAGGGTATCTTCCGCAGATAAACAGGGTATCTTCCTCTTCACTACTTCACACTCAACTCACCGCATTAGTCAATGTCTTTTAAATGTTTTATTAAAGTTTTATTAATCCTAAGATTCGGTCGACTCACCTTTGTCCATCCCTTCAGTGAACCTCGACCTCTAATTAAATCTTTCACATAATTACTTTTCCTCTAATTCATTATTATCATCAATGAGGGCTCGAAACCACGGCATACAACGCACGTGGCTAGCATCATTCTTAATCCGAAAAGCTCGATCCACAATTATACATGTTAGGGAGTTCCTCGACCTGGCAAGCGCGTCACATTGATCGTGTATGTCAGGGAGTGCCTCAACCTTTCACAACCACATCATTCTGTATTCTAACCAATTCCATAGCAATGTCTCAAATACACTTTCACATTATCTTTTATATTTATTATTATTATTCATAATTTCCATTGCCTCACTTAAATTTCATCATAAATCAAAACGCAGCAAGCGTCTCTCAGTATAGCAATTATAAGCATCATCAGATAAGCATTCATCATGCATAGATAAATAGAACAATTCATATTATCATGGCATAATCACATCAATATCAGCATGCAATAATATGTGGTCCTAGTCTACTTCGTATAAGATGCCACACGCACAAACAATTGCCACTATACTACTGACCCAGAGACCACTAAGTTCCAACCTTTGAGATGATCAGGAACGTCTTAACATTTTACCTAAATACCACATTGTCTTAGGGAAGTCCCTCTCTCACCTCAAATGTCAGCAGGAATTTGTCCGAAATCGTCGCGGGTCCTTCCAACTGTCAGCTGCTCCGTTCTCATGAATCAGGAATCCTTTGTACTAAACAACATGCACCAATATTACAAATCTATCTAAACAATCATTACACTTAGCATCCAAACATTTTTCGAAACTCAATTTATTTCTTATCGGGTAATCATAAAAGTCATTACTTTCTCACATCCATTTCAACTTTTTACTATATTGTAAATACTTCAAAGCCATCATAAATAAGTAAAAAACATAAATTATCTAGTTGGTTTAGGGGGCTGTTCATTGATGGACAACGGTTCCCTAAAGCCCGAAAACACCGAAAAACGTTACTTTTTTTCAATCTGACTTTTTTCTAAATCAAATACTTATGAAAACGCAAGCTTTAAGTCATTTGAAAACATTTTTAGAATTGAAAACAACTTTGACAAAATTCTAGACAGCAATAGGATAAATCCAAAAAATAACTATTTCGCAAAAACCCGAAAACATCGTAAAATCATGTTTTAGTTCATACAACACTTTTACTATAAAATAAATACTTAAACAATTTATATTTCAAACTTAACAAAATGAAATTAATTAGGGCAGAACTAATAAGTTCAATCTTCTTCCGTTAAATCAATATAAACCACTCCAAAATCAATTAACTTTCAAAAGTTTTTCATGTAATTCAAACACAATACTTTAACTAAGCAAACAACTCTTTTTCTTTCACTTACCCTAATCATATAAACAATCTTAGGCAAATAAGCACATAACCAAATAAATTAGCATGCATCATGTAAAACAAATTAGCCTAACCTTACACCAATCACCTAGACCGAAACTCAACCGTAAACAATTAGCTTACAATTTTATTTTCACATAACTTAAACACAACTTTAAACAACACTTATTCTAATCACATCAAGACATCACAATTAGCATATAAGGTTCAGCCAAGGCATAGAAAATGCACATAGTTCATACGCAACCAAAAAATGTCAAAAAGAGTGTTTAATCGAATACGGAAAAACACGAAAGGTAAAAATCCAAAACCTTATCAAATCAGAGAGTTTAAATCCAAAAATTTTCAGAACACACACATATATCAAAGTTCAACATATAAAATTTTCAAGCCATTCGGACATTCCAAACTTAGGTTTTCATTCAGATTTTATATCAAAAATCAAAACAGCACTGTTGCTGACCTGAGGCTAAAACGTAATTATTAAAAATAGCAAACTAACTCTGAATTGCATGAAATTTGGTATAGACCTTCCTCACACATCCAAGATCACCTCCTAAAAATTTCAGATTATTTTGAGTAGCCTAAGTCATGCTTTTTCAATTAAATCTGTCTCTATGTCTGAAAAATCTGAACTGAATTGTTCACTGTTTTGCCATTGGTAAAAATACCAAACAAACTACAAATAATCTCAAATTTTACAGAGAGTTTCCTAACATGTTCAGGATGCTATCAAAAATTTTCAAGCCATTTAGAATAGCCTAGTTTTGAAAACTCTGTTCATGTTTAACCCGAAAAATTCGTTTTTTCCGAAATCGTTTCCGCAAAAATGACTCTTGTAAAATTAGTAACTCAATTTCAAAAATCATACAAAAATTCAGAGAGCTCTATATTACCATGATTAAAACCGTGGCAAAATGTCAAATTCACTGGACTTGTGCAAATTTCTTTCATCAACATTTCTTATAACTAAAACTCTGAGGTAGAAGAAAATTTTTTTGTTACCAACGAACAAAAAATAAAGAATCATACAAAGAAAAGGCCTTACCTAAGGACCTTGCCACCTTCTAGGAAGGGTTCAAGGAGACAAAAAGGCAAGCCAACCAAAAAATCCATTGCCACCTTCAAAGAAGTAATTCATTCTGTTTTATCTGATGCAACTATTCCAGTACAGGAGGTGAATGATAATGTGAATGTGAATGTTCATCAATCAGATAAAGAATCACAGCAGAAGGTTCTTCCTACTGTTATTAATGACAAACCTGATGATGAAGGTTGGACTCCAGTGGTTACTAGAGGCAAGATGAAGTCTGTTTTGCTAAGAGGTGAACCCTCTAGGAAGAAACCATATGGATAGGTTAGCCACTTGGAATATTAGGGGTTTGAATAACCCTAATAAACAACAAGAAATTGTTGATATGTGTAAAAAATATAGGATTGGTTTTTTTGGTATTCTTGAAAATAAGTTGAGGGTTAATTCCTTTCAACAGGTTAGAAGTAGAATTGCCTCTGGTTGGGGCTCTTTTGATAACCTAGATGTATGTCCTATTGGCAGAATCTGGCTTATTTGGAAATTGGACTGCTATGATATGCTGATTATTGCTAGGTCCAATCAATACATTCACTGCAGGGTCACTATGAAGCAATTGTTAACGCAATTTTATGCCACTGTGGTGTATGCTTCTAATGATGCAAATGAGAGAAAGGAGCTTTGGAGTGTTTTATCTGGGGTGCATTCCTATATTAATCTGCCTTGGATCATTATGGGAGATTTCAACACCTGCTTGAATGAGCATGACAAAATTGGAGGTAATCCTATTATGCCTAATGATATCATGGATTTTAGAAATTGTGTTGATTGCTGTGATATTACTGATATGAGATCTAGAAGTCTCTTTTACACTTGGTCTAATAAGCAAGATGGAGATAGCAGGGTTTATTGTAAACTTGATAGAGCCTTGGTCAATAATTTGTGGTGTCAGGAATGGCTTTCTGCTGAAGCTGTGTTTCTCAGTCCAGGAGTGTCTGATCATAGTCCTATTTTGATTGATTGGGGCTCTAATCAGGAATTTAAGGGCTCGAGCTTCAAATATTTTAATATGTGGAGTAATCATTGTGAATTCAAGAACATCATTCAGTCTGTTTGGTCTGAGACTATATTGGGGTCTAGAATGCATAAGATTTGTAAGAAACTTAGAAAGCTTCAAAAGCCTCTTTCTGAATTGAACAGAAGAAGTTTTCCTAGAATTGATGACAGAGAGAAGATATTGAAATCTGAATTAGATAGCATACAGCAAAGTCTCAGTGAGAATCCTTTTGATGTGCAGCTCCAGCAAACTGAGAGGGAAATCCTCTCTCAGTATTAGGCTATTAAAAAGGATGCTCATTCTTTTTTAAGACAAAAGGCTAAGATTTTGTGGTTGAATGAGGGTGATGAGAACTCAAAGCTTTTTCACAACTCTATCAGACAAAGGCAGTATCTTAACAGGATCCTAAGGCTTCAAACCTGCCAGGGAGAAGTCCTTACTAGCCAAGTTGATATTCATGAGGCTTTTAAATCTTACTATGAGCAGCTGTTCAGCAAGAGGAATTTCAGGACTTCCATTAACTTGGATATTATGACTGAAGGTAATGTACTTTCTCTGGCTCAGCAAGTTGGCCTTATTAAACCTTTCTCCTCTGATGAGATAAAGGATGCCATGTTTTCCATTCATCATGATAAAGCCCCTGGCCCTGATGGCTTTGGTTCAGGGTTTTTTACTGCTGCATGGGAGGTTATTGGGAACGATTGCTGTTATGCTATTCAGGCTTTCTTTCATTCTGGCATCATGCTAAGGGAAGTGAATCACACTCTTCTTGCTATGATTCCAAAGATTGACTCCCCTAATTTAGTTACTGAATATAGACCTATTGCATGTTGTAATACCATCTATAAGTGCATAACTAAGCTTCTATGTAACCGGTTAGCTGATGTACTACCTAGTCTTGTGCAGGGCAATCAGGGTGCGTTTGTGAAGGATAGAAATATCCTGCATAATATCCTCATTACTCAAGACTTGATCAGGCTGTATGGTAGAAGAAGGGTCTCTCCTAGAAGCATTCTCAAAATTGACCTCAAGAAGGCTTATGATACCTTTGACTGGGACTTTATTCAAGAGATACTGTATGCTTTTAAATTCCCTTCTAAATTTGTGGAGTGGATTATGGCCTGTGTAACTACTGTATCCTTCAGCATTGTGCTTAATGGAAAGAAAGGCAGCAGATTTTTTAGTTCTAGAGGAATAAGACAGGGTGATCATGTTCCACCTCTCTTATTTGTTCTTGCCATGGAAATCCTCACGAGATGTTTTCAATTTGCAGCCAGAGACAGAAACTTCAGATATCACCCCATGTGTAAGGAGCTGAAATTGATTAATGTTGCTTTTGCTGATGATCTTATGGTTTTCAGCAAAGCACACCCAGCTAGCATCAGCATTCTTTGTACTACATTTAACCAATTTTCTCTCTGGTCTGGTCTGGAAGCTAATCAAGATAAGTCTTCTATTTTTATGGCTGGCATATCTCAACATGTGCAGGATAATCTTTTAGCTTTGACTGGTTTCAGAATTGGTACTTTTCCTTGTAAATACCTTGGGGTTTCGCTTATGACCAAGAAATGGAATAGAGCAGTTTGCCAATCTATTACTCAGAAGATAACAGCAAGGTTGACAATTTGGAAAACCAGAAATTTATCCTATCAAGGCAGATTATGCTTAATTAATTCTGTTCTTATGAACCTGCATGTGTATTGGGCTTCCTGCTTCATTCGGCCTAAATCTATCATTAAGGATATTGATAGGTGTTGTAGAGGTTTCCTTTGGGGAACTAATGATCAAGGAAATTATCAAGCCAAGGTTGCATGGGACATTGTTTGTAGGCCAAGGAATGCTGGAGGGCTTAACATCAGGAACAATGAATTATGGAATGTGCCTGCTCTTGGTAAGAAGGTATGGGCGATTGCAGCTAAGAAAGACTGCCTTTGGGTTAGATGGATTCATGCTGTCTATATCAAAGAGCAAGATTTTTGGAACTACAACTCAACTCTTAACCATAGCTGGCAATGGAAGCAAATTCTCAAGATTAGGGACAGGCTGAGTCCTGGTTTTAATTCAGGAAATTGGATTTCCTCCCTCTCTGGAGAGTACAGCATCAGAACAGGTTATAAATTCTTGATTGGCACTCATCCTTACTTTCCTCTCCACGCCATTATCTGGAATAGGGTGAGTGTGCCTAAGCACCAGTTTATTTTCTGGTTATTGGTTCATGGTAGGTTGCAAACTTTGGATAGGATGCATTGGATTACTACTCCAAATCATTGTTGCTTGTGCTTAGCAGACCAGGAAAGTATGGCTCATTTGTTTTTTGATTGCAACTGGAGTAAGAAGATTTTGCAGATATGCAGTGATTGGTTTGACTTAAAGCCTCAGTTTAGTTTTAATAGATGGACAAGATGGTTACATCATGCGTTTAAGGACAAGGATAGGAGAAGCACTGTGGTAGCATTATGGTTTGCTGTAATCTATCAAATATGGCATGAGAGAAATCTCAGGACTTTTCATGATTCTAGGAGGAATGTGGACAGCATAATCAAGACTATTAAAAGAGACGTAGGCAGAAGGATTGATTTTTGTTTACCTAGGTTTAGAACTTGGTCTAATCATAATCTTGTACAAAGAATTGCTTTAGAGCTTTAACTTTTGGCCATTTAATCTATTGTACCCTTCTTTGAAGGTGGCAATGGATTTTTTGGTTGGCTTGCCTTTGTGTCTCCTTGAACCCTTCCTAGAAGGTGGCAAGGTCCTTAGGTAAGGCCTTTTCTTTGTATGATTCTTTATTTTTTGTTCGTTGGTAATAAGATTTTTTTCTTCTACCAAAAAAAAACACAAGTTTTTCACAAAGAACATTATCTAACTAAATTACATTCAAAATAGCAAAACAAGTCCAAATCATTTCAAACTTTCCAAAATACACTCAAATAACATCAAGATTATTATACTAAATTTTTATAACAATTGAAGTAGTAGAACTACTGTTTAACAAAACCTCCTGCAAATAAAACAATGCCTTTTCAAAAATTCAGCACCTTGTCATATATATTAACATGTTCTGCACCAATCTTTTGCAAACAGCCCCTAATCCTACTCTAATCACACCCTAACATGTAAACACTCATCATAGGCATCAAGGTAAAAATTAATTTCTTTAAAGCACATACAAATATTCACTCGGTCCTAACTTCTTACATACTTAATCAATTAAATCAATACTCAAATCAATTAATCATTTTCATTTAGGCCTAAACCAAATCACTTAACCAAATAATCCAAGGACACAAATCAATCTTCACACTTAAGCATTTGCATATATGAAACCGTATAACATATATATAGATACACTTTAAAACCAACATAAAACCAATCCATCAATTATTTTCCTCAAGAAACCGAATTACAGAGTATGGAAATGATTTATCTTGGCCCAAATACAACATGCATAATCAAATCAATTCATTTCCCTCACCAACCTATTTGGGCCGAAACAAACAAAGGAAAATTTAGAAAATTTTGCACAAATAAATCAACACATAAACATACACTAAAAATCCTTTTTTATTCCTCCATTTCAAGCATACATCAATACATCAAAATAAAACAAAATCATTTGGGCAAAATAAAGAGGAAAACTGTATGGACCTCAAAGACTCATGCATGTCCATTTTGTTCATTTCAAGCTTGGATTTAAGCATGCATGCAACTAAAAATTAAAAATCCAACTCAAAATCAACATGCAACAAAGATCAAGCACCAAAATCACATTTTATTTTCCCCATTCCTTACTAGGGCCGAACATCTAGGAAGAAAAATTGAAAACTTTTGCAAGATAAACCAACATATAAACATATGCTTCAAAACCAATAAAATCAAGTTTTATTCCTTCACTTTAAACATAAAACAAATTATCAAAACAAAACAAAAAATCATTTGGGTAAGATTAGTAGAAAAACCATGGGGACCTTTTTGGTTCTGTGGTGGACTCGGCCTAGCCGAGGTCCTCAGGACCCTCGCTCAAGGCCTCACGGCCCTATAAGAAGCCCTCTGTGTGCTTGGCCGAGCTCAAAGCTCAACGGCCGAACAGACACCAGATACGGGCCGACCTTATTCTCCTACCAAGGTCCGACTCCCTAGTCCGACACCTCCCAGAGTCCGACACCTCCCAGAGTCCGACGTCTCCCAGACATTCCGACACCAAGGACAAGATGACGTGTCTCACCTTATCCACAAGGACAGCTCATCCACTCATAGCTCAGTACAGGCTGGCCCTACTTGGGCCTCAAGCAAGCCCATTAGGGCAACCAGTTCCCCCCTATAAGTAGCTCTGTACTACATGGGGCTCAGGTATGTCCTCTAACCCTAATTATCACCTTCACACACTAGTGATTAGGGTTACTCCCTGGCTCTTTGCCTTGCCACTAGAGGACTCCCACAAACATCACAGATAAACCCTAGACAGAGGCTTCCTTAAGGTCTCCTCCCCTTACCTTGAGGATCTCATAGTCTAGGACATCACATTGGCGCCGTCTGTGGGGAAAAGAGAAACTTCATCCCCACCCAAAAGATTCTACCATGTTTGAGGTACAACCAGTCCAGAGGAGGAGGAGGGGGAGTCCAAGGAGGGTGCCCTCGACGGAGGACCTACGCTTGCACCTGGAAGCAAACAGAGCAGCAAGGTCCCCACAGCCACCCCCTCCACCACCTCCACCTCCTCCCCCGCCACCACCCCCGCCTCCACCGCCACCTCCACCACCAGAGTTCACGCACACCCACAGTGGACCTTACACCATCCACACCGGAGACACTACAAATCCAACTCAGCACCAGGGAGGAGGTCGGGGCGTGCAGCTACGCTCCGAGCTCGGAGAAACCAACACAGAACAGCACCGCCGCCGTAGCGAACGTGCCCACTCTGTCAGCACTACACATCGTTCTCACTCACGTCAATCTTCACTCTCTTGTGAGGCAGAGGTCTTGTCCTTGATGAGACAACGGATGAGGATCATAGAGCAGCAAGGTAAAGCCATCGCAGATCTTCAGCAGGTTACTATGCAGCATTTGGCTGAACGAGCCGTTGTTCAAGCTCCAGCACCAAATGAATTCCCACTACCTCCAAATCCACCACCGCCATAACCTCCGTTAATACCACGAACATTTACAACACCACACACTACCATTACACAACTTACACAAACACCACCCCCTGACCAACAACAACCTGATGATTCTCACCCTGGACACCCTTTTACACCAGCTGTCATGGCTTATGAACCACCACCTGGGTACCTCGGACCCAGCAACATTCCCAGATATAATGGCCTCACAGACCCTCAAGAGCATGTCCTCTCCTACGAGGGAGCTGTGAACTTCCATGGTGGTGGAGATCGGCTCAAGTGCCGAGCTTTCTCCATGACCCTCCAAGCCCCAGTCCTTCGATGGTATTCAACGTTACCCAAGAATTCTGTCAACAACTGGACAGAAATGAAGCGAGTATTTCTCAATAGGTACACTGCTAGCTGTGTGCAACCAAGGTCAGATCACACACTAGCAACAGTGACACAAAAATTGGACGAATCCCTACGTGCTTACCTACACAGGTTTCACACTGAATCCAGCTCGGTCCCCAACCTATCTCCCGAGGTGGCCGTCCTCCTCCTGACTCAAGGCCTGGCCGAGGGAGGATTCAAAGACTCACTGATAGGAAAGCCACCGAGAGATATGGCCGAACTCAGACAAAGATCCAACCAGTATATCAACCTCGAGGAATTCAACAAAGGTCAGACAAGTAGGATGGAGAACGTTCAAGCTGCTTCACAGAATGCCCTTCCCCGAGGTCGTCCTCGTGGAAACAGGGATGATAGAGGAGGAAGAGTGGACCAAGGAGACCGAGGTCGCTCTCACGTTGGCCAGCAAGACGATCGACGACGTCCCTACATCACTAAGTATGATTCTTACACCCCCCTGACGGTTCCGAGGTCACAAGTTTGGAGGGAGACCATGCAGACCGAACTCAGGAGCGTACCTCGGCCACCTTTCCTCAGAAACCAAAATAATATCAGGGACAAATCTAAATACTGCAACTTCCACGATGGGTATGGTCACCATACCGATCAGTGCACCTGGCTTCGAGACGTTATCGAAGACATGGTGAGAAGGGGCAAGTTGCAACAGTATGTGCGAGAAGCGGTGGAGAGAAGAGGCCGAAGAAGGTCTCACAGCCCAGACAACGACAAAGGAAAAGCCAAAGCTGACCCGTCTCCAGAAAAGAAGGAAGAAGAACCACAACGGGTAAATATGGTCGTGGTACAAGATCTGGATAAGTCACCGGAAAATTTCCAAGTTGAAACTATCTCGGGAGGTTTTGCCGGTGGCGGTGAGAAGAGAGCAGAAAGGAAAAGATACGTCAATCAAGTTTTAGCTGTTCACCACAAACCCGTTTGCAAGAAACCATCTCGGAACATCCCCATCATTTTTTCTGACCAGGACATGGAAGACGTCATCCCGGATCACAATGACCCAATGGTGATCACGACATTGATCGGCAATTTCGAAGTCGCCCGAGTTTTCATTGATCAAGGAAGCTCGGCCGACATTCTTTTTCTTCACACCTTTCAAGCATTGAAGTTGAGGTCAGCCGACCTCGTGGAATTTGAAGGCAATCTCATCAGCTTCACAGGTGAGGCAATTCGCCCCTTAGGAGCCATCCACCTCCCGGTGACCTTAGGCAAGCAGCCTTCGGCCCGAACGGAGATCATCAAGTTTTTAGTTGTTGATTCTGAATCCCCATACAATGTGATACTGGGACGAACCTGCCTGCAAGCTTTTGGGGCAGTGGTCTCAACGGTACACTTAGCAATGAAATTCGTCGGTTCTGACGACAAGGTCGTCACAATCAAAGCCGACCAGATGAGAGTCCGACTCTGCTACAATGCGAGTCTACGGGAAGTAAAAAAGAAACAGAAAGAGCTTACTGACCCGACTTTGGCCAAAGGGAAAGTTCTATTGGCTGATGTTCAGGTCAAACAAGACGTTCTTAGGTTTTCTCCTCGAAGGGCACGGTTGACGATTCCCATTGATCCTTCCGACCCTAGCAAAAATGTCAAATTAGGTACCAACCTCCCTCAAGAAATCCAAGGTGCAATTAAGGAAATTCTCTCTTCCCTTCCAGTTCTCTCCAGCCCTCCGCAGGGGGAGAATCTTTTCATTTATTTAACTATTGGTGATCCCGCCCTCAGCTTGGTTTTGGCCCGAGGTGAGGGCCGAAGTGAGTTCCACATTCACTCCTTAAGCCGAGGTCCCGAGCTCTGGTGTTTCAGGATGAAAAACATTGCATTTTGTAAGGCTGCCAACAATTTCCATTTATCGGCTGAGAACCGCGGCATCTCTCATCGGTCCTCCTCGGTCGAGCACTACCAGACCAATGTTGTTATCCCCATCGAACGAAGGTTTCATACCTTCCGAAGGAGGGACAGGCCCGAGGTTGAGAACAAGAATCTGATACTGGCCAAGGAGATCTGAGAAGCCGCCTCTGTTCAGAAGAAGATAGCGAAGGAAAGGCTAGCCAACCAAGACAACAAAACTGTGCTCGGAGACCTCGTGCTCCGAAGAGCAGATATTGGTCATGAGATTTGGAGGGACGTAAAATGTGCTCGGAATCAAGAAGGCCCCAACAGAGGCGTTTCAAAAACATACTCTGGGGCATACAAGCTAGAGACTCTGGAAGGAACCGAGCTCAAGAATTCCCAGAACATCGCAACACTGAGAACCTATTTCAGTTAGGTTTACCTCATATATCATCAAACAGTCACCAGCATCCCCAGCTAAAGTTTAAGTTTAAGCTCATTTTAGTCTAGTCACATTCTGTTCCATTGTGATATACTCATCTTTTCAATTCCCTAAAAGGCAATGTACTCACACTTATGATTAATTAAAAAGTACAAACTTGCCCATACTCAAGTGCCACAGTTTTATATACGTACGTACTAGCTTCTCATTTAGCACTAGCCACCTAAATGTTGCATGGCGCTATGTACAGCCAACGTCTTCTAAATAAGATCGGCTCATATGCACAGTGTACAAGGGACACTCGATAAAGTACAGCTTGCTGTGAAATGTTCTCACATAGCTTCACTCAGCAACCTCTTTCACATGGGGGACGAGGACCCCCACCTCGGCCAAAGTGGGTGGATCCGAGATCCCTACCGTATGCCCTTATATACAGTACCTTTTTTCAGAGGAAAACTTATAAGATTACTGCACTTACTGAGTCGTCCGAGCTTAACCTAATTAGTTACATTAAGTTTTTATGATGGATTTTTTCCGATCAAATCCGAATACAACAAGTAAAAAAGGACTTGTATTCTCAAAAACATTTTTACTTGGTTCTCTAAACAAATGCAACAAGTCTCAAACACTTGCATCTCGGGGAAGAGTTTTCCTGCCGATCTACTAACTTATCACAGTTCGGATCCGAGGTCTAAAAAGTAAGCAGACAACGGGGTGATAAAATAAACTCGCATTTGTGCAACAAGTCAAAGTAAAGGCTTGCATAAAAACGACCTCGGACACAGTATATATGCAACAAGTTGAAACAAAAACTTGCATAAAAATGACATCATGCAACAAGTTAAACAGCAGATAACTTGCATTTCTAAAGACAAGCTCGGATCCGAGGTCCAAAAAGTAAACATGCAACGAGTTAATAAATTAAACTCGCATTTGTGCAACAAGTCAAAGAAAAGGTCTGCATAAAAATGACCTCGGACACCAGGTGTATGCAACAAGTTAAAATAAAGAACTTGCATAAAAAGGATAGCATTGTGCAACAAGTGAAACAAAATAAAACTTGCATTACAAAGACAACTGTTATACAAAGACAGCAGAATAAAATAGGTCCAAAAAATGTCAAACATGTTATACAAAAAACATTGACAAATTGCAAGCCGCCCAACATAAGGGACTTATGCTGCATCATCTTCGACATCGGACAGCACAACCTTGCTCGGATCGAACTCCTCATCCGGCTTTTCCTCCAGGGGGTTAGGAAGATTCTCTTCAGGTTGGTCGAGGTCAACCTCGGCCCCATCCTTCTGAAAGTCCACCATCTTCCCATCTTCCACCCCGAACCCGGCGCAGGCGCCGATGACCCGAACTCGGAGCCCCTGATTCATATGCAGGATCTGTTCAACAGCATTGGCAAATATTTTGCCTCCTCCTTTCTCAAAGTCGAAGTTTGCCTCGGCCGCTGCAATTTTGTGCTTAAGAGCTTGAGCAGCCCTCCTCCTCAGCAAAGTTCGAACCCTCTCCACCTCGGCCAGGCCTTCCTGCCGACCAGCTTCCTTAGCATCTGCCTTTACTTGGGACAGGGCCTCCTCATGACTCTTAAGAAGCTCTTCCATTTGTTGGTGATGCTTCTCTTCCAGTTCAGCTAGCTTCTGATCGGCAGAGTGTTTGCTACTCCTGAGATCAGCCACCTCAGCCGCCAAATCAGCTCGGGCCTTCTTCTTGGCAGGTGACACACCTTCCGCCACATCATCAGCAACCTCGGCCAACACATTGAACATGGTTGTTGACCTCTTCAATTGACAGGCCAGCTCCTCGGCCATTCTCTTCCATTCAGCCCCCGACATCTTAATCAAAGTCTCTTTGACTGAGGGTTTGGCAGTGGTGGTCGGCGGCCTCGGAAGTATATCAATTCCCCTCCTCGGACCTGCCGACGAAGGGGAAGCATCAGCAGCAATCGCCACCTTGGCATTAAGGCTAGGAGACCGAGGAGGGGGGGCGATAATCACTGCAGGAGGAGTAGGATGAGGAGGAGCCGAGTCGGTAGAGGTCGTGTCGGTAGAAGTCTCAGTAGGCACTGTTTCAGCAGAAGGGTTCTCCGACCTCTTTCTCTTGCGGGCCTCCAGTGCTGCCTTGAGCGCCTTGGATGACATGTCCGACCAGTGTTCGTCTGAAAATAAAAACAAAAGAACAAAGAAAAATCAGTAAGAAAGTTGGAAGAAAATGTACGAGTGTGAGAGTAAAGTTAACTACCAATTTTGGCTAAGACTTCGTTATCAAGACACTTCATGAAAACTCCAATATCGAGCTGGAATTTCCGAGCCCGGTACTCAGTCTGGAAGTGGTGGGCCGTTACAGCCTCATCGGCATCAAGTGTTGCGCCCGACCACCTCTGCGGCGTTCCGATGTGGCGATGGAAGAACTCCGGGGTCCACTCCAAAGGGAACTTCGAACCCGTCTCGGCCCGAAACCAAGGTAGCCCCGTTCCAACATACTTGCACTTGAAAAATCTGGGCTTGAAATGCTTCCAAGAATCTGTGAACATGCCGAATAGCCCACAGTGACCTCGGGCCTTGGCCGACACCCAGAGCCGACCAGTAACACCGTCTTTATTGCTCACAAACGGGTTGTACATCCACAGGAAGAGCCGAACTGTGCACACCAACCCCTTGGCCCCGCAATACTTTTGAAATCCTCGAAGAAATGACCAAGTGTTGGGGTGAAGTTGCGAAGGGGCCAAACCGAGCTCGTTCAAAACCCTCATTTCCAAATCGGTAAATGGCAGGGTCACGCCGAGGTTGTCTATCAGGTCGGAGTAAAAGAAGAAAGAATTATTATCGATCCGCGAGCAGATTTTGTCGTTTGCCGAGCAGGGTAGAACTTCATAAGAGGTCCCAGTAGCATCCCCCGAGCAGGGTAGCACCGCTCTTTTCACTTCGGCAAGTTTGTCCTCGGAGTCGAAGCTGGACCGAACTCCTTTAGGCTCCACGTCGACCCACTGGTACTGATCAGCATCAGAAGGTGCTGGATAGAGCTCAGGTCGGCTGATGCACTTTCGGGGCGGCATGTTACCTGTGGAAGAACATGGGAGCTCGGTGTTAGTCCTACGGGTTACAAAAAATAACCCCCCAGAAAATCCCCTCGAAGTTGTTCCGAGGGGCGAGCATCTCCCCTCTACCACAGGAACCCCCGATCGTACATTCTCTCTCTCTCCATCCTTTCAAAGTCGGCACGCTCCCTACCGTCGACGAATTCGGCCCAAGCATACTGCCTTATCCACTCCCTCTTCTCTACCCAATCCCGAGGATAGACGACCTTAACGGGATCAACCTCCAAGACTCGTCTCTCATATCTCTGCCTATACTCCCTCTGGCGACGGAGCGCCTCGTCTACCTCCATGGAGGAGCAGGACGAGGAGGAGGAGCAGTCCTCCTCCTCACTACTGCTGGATGACAGGGAAACTACCCCTACCCATTTTCTAAACCATTCCCTACTTATACTGAAACCAATCCACTCCCTTGGTTTTATGAAAAATAAAAACAAAAGATACGAATCAAAAACCCTCCAAGAAGTCCTAAAACACCCAAACCCAGAAACACCTCAAACCACAACATTATTCCCCAAATCCAAAACCCCAAAACCCAAAACATTAACCACAAAACACGAAATAATCAAAAGATAACCACTCCATTTCCATAAGAAATGAAAGATATTAATCCCTCCCATTTAAACCTTAAATCAGTACAGAAAAGAAGAAGAAACAAAAAGCAAAGGGGAAGGAGTGAGTTGAACAGTACCTTGAGAATATAAAATCAAAGGGGAAAGGGAGCTCGTAGGATCCAACGGATTCACAGTGAAGAGGAAGGAAGGGAAGTGCAGTAAGAAAGGGAAATTCAGAGAAAGAGAAGGGAAGGGATTCGTTTTGTGCAGAGAAAGAGAGAGAGAGTAAATGTGGAAGAGAGAGAAAGTAGCAGTTTTGTGAAAGAGGGAGAAGAGAAACCGTCGTTTTCCCTCTTTTTCGAAATCTGGGCCTGGCCCAAGTGACCCAGCCCAACATGCAACCACATATGATGGGACACGTGGCGTTGGGTGAGAGGAATCACGGACCTCGAGCAACGTTGCAATTATGGCAACGCTTCGGTCAATGTAATCTCTGACACGCGTTAGATGCGGGAAAGGCAAACGTTACGTCGGAGCAGGTGAAAGGACAATTTTTAGACCTGCTCCGTCTTAATGAAAGGACGTCAGAGACAGCTGGATCTAGCTCTCGGCAACTCATCATTCCGAACTCCCTAGAACCTCGGAATAAGGCCCAAATAGCCTTGACCGAGCTGGGGGCTTATGTGGCGAACTTGGGAAAAGGACCTAAACCGAGACCTCGGAACAAGGCCCAAATAGCCTTGATCGAGCTGGGGGGCTTACGTGGTGGACTCGGCCTAGCCGAGGTCCTCAGGACCCTCGCTCAAGGCCTCACGGCCTTGTAAGAAGCCCTCTGTGTGCTTGGCCGAGCTCAAAGCTCAACGGCCGAACAGACACCAGATACGGGCCGACCTTATTCTCCTACCAAGGTCCGACTCCCTAGTCCGACACCTCCCAGAGTCCAACACCTTCCAGAGTCCGACGTCTCCCAGACATTCTGACACCAAGGACAGGATGACGTGTCTCACCTTATCCACAAGGACAGCTCATCCACTCATAGCTCAGTACAGGTTGGCCCTACTTGGGCCTCAAGCAAGCCCATTAGGGCAACCAGCTCCCCCCTATAAGTAGCTCTGTACTACATGGGGCTCAGGTATGTCCTCTAACCCTAATTATCACCTTCACACACCAGTGATTAGGGTTACTCCCTGGCTCTTTGCTTTGCCACTAGAGGACTCCCACAAACATCACAGATAAACCCTAGACAGAGGCTTCCTTAAGGTCTCCTCCCCTTACCTTGAGGATCTCATAGTCTAGGACATCACAGGTTCATGCATGCCCCTTTTTCATTTTTAAACTTGAATCATTATTCATGAGTACTACAAAAACATAGGTCAAGAATAAAAATCAACATGCAACAATGTATTCCAAGCAAATCAACAACTTTTCCTATAAAGCATACATAAACCGAAAATGAAAAGAGAAAAGAAATAGGAAGTAAAGTTGAATACCTAATAGGAAGTAGAAAATGAGGTTGAAAATGAGTGAAGAAACTCAAGAAATCTTCCTCTCCTCCCTTGGCTCCCCTACGACCTCCCTCTTCTCTCTTTCTCTCTAATTTTTTTTCTCACTTGTGAAAAATGGCAAGAGCAAAAGGGGACACATGTGGGTGGGGTGTATTTATAATAGGAGCCTAAAGTGGGGTGTACATGTTAAAATGTGGGGTGAAAAAAATCAAGAGTCTTCCCCTCAAGTTCCTACTCCTTCATGACTTGGTCTTGGAAATTAGGGTGGGACTTTGCATTTTATATCATGTGTATGAGTAGTAATTAATAAAATATAGGTAGGTTTTAGGTAGGGCATTATTTAATCAAACAAAGAGATAAAGAGCAAGGACATGCGTTGCCTAAAAATCCACTCTAGATAGGGTCATTAATGATATGTCTCCTATAGGGCACATATAATGTAGGCTACATTTAATTAGGATGCTCTAGGGTCTATGCTCTCATAATTATGTGTCTAACAATTTAAAATTTGATATGCATAAAATAAATATCAAAACCGTGTATCCTTAGCATACAGTAGAAAATAATATTTTTTCAATACAGTAAATAACACTTGAATATCATTATTCAATTTGCTTAAATAAAACATTATAATTTTTTTTTCAAAATAATACAATTTCGTGGATTGCAGAAATAAATTCCAAACTTTACCAAAAATAAATTCTACATTTCAACACGATCGTTTTGACTGTAAACTCGTTTAATTTAGATTTGCAGATCAAAAGTTATGAATTTCCAAAGTTAAATAAATCCTTTAAACCAATAAATAATAACACAAAATAAAATAATATATTATTATGAAGATGAACTCCAAATAATTATTTTCACTCATAATTATATAAATCAAATAATATATTTATATAACTTTGAAAATAAACACCCAATCATAAACTCTCCAAAATCCATTTATGAAAATATGAAAAATTGTCGATATTACATACTTGGTCGGGTGCAGGCCAGATCGGACTTGAGAAAAAAGCTTAGTTGTAAATTGAAAACCCTAATATGAAACCCAAACCCGCCCTAATCCGAATATGGTCAAACCGGATTAAAAAGTCCGGGTTAGATAAATATGACATATTAAAAATCCCAGACCCTATAATTTTTCGAATTTTTTCAGATCGGCCCATTTTGACACTTTTACTCTCTACTTTAATTATTACCCTCTCCCCTTAAACAACCAACACATATAGGAAATGCCACAAACAAAAGAAATGCCAAAAGACTCATTGAAATATAGGAATATTAATAAATATATAGTACAATTATGAGGAGTATGTATATTTGATACATATTTTAACACTGTTTAGATATTGTTATGTGACCTATAAGAAGGATAACAAAATTTTCAAAATTGTGACTTACAATAATAATAATTTTATAGGTTTTGTTAACTATAGCCATAAGAGATTGGTTAAGGAATACATTAATAAAAAATTCACAACAAATTTCTTACCATCTATGCTAGACTCCTCTGGTTGTGGCATTAACCTAATCCCCTAAAAACTTACTCCCTCCGAGCTTGTTTATTAGCAAAAATAATTATCGACACATGTATTAAGAAAAATAGTTAGATGCATTTAATTTTCTCAAATTAATAAAAAAGTAGACTAGTTTAGTGAATTTGTATTGGGAATGAAAAAAAATTAAATGATTCAACCACTTTATAAGGATATTTTAGGAATGATTGTATTGAGAATAGAAAGTTAGTTAGTTTTTACTTATATTTAAGACCACTAATGAATTGTCTTTTTTTGCTTATAATGGAGATCGGATGGAGTAATATTATTGTTTAAAAAAACATTAATACTATATTTGAAAAATAAAGATTAGTAATACTTCCTCCTATTTTAAATATAAGAAAAAAAAATTATATTAATGGTTTTAAATATGAGAAAAAATTAACTAATTTTATGTTCAATACAATCATTTCTAAAATATTTTTATAAAATTATTGTATCATTTAATTTTTTATTTAATTTCTCAATCTAATTTTTATTCAAGTGGTCTATGTTTTTATGAATTTGAATTAAATGCACTTACCTAACTCTTTTAATAAATAATATTTTTTTGTCTTGTTAACAAGTGTATTTAAAACACTTATTCAAGTTATCAGAAATAGTAAAACAATAATAAATTAACATTAATCACTCTCTCAAAAATCACATTTTCTTTAATATATAATATATTATTTTTAACTTCTTTAATAAATACCCTTAAAACACTTATTAACAATTTTCCTTTTTATTTGTACTACTTGATTTGGAGGAAGTATTATTATTGTTCTCTCTTGTGAGGATAGTTGATGTACAAAGAGAGAGTAAGGGGACCCAACCACCGCCCAAAAGCACGCAGTCTTCTTGCAATCAAATCCATTTCCGATCTGTTTTCTCAATCTAACCCTAATCCAACGCCCCTTCCTTAAATAACATAAACAAACTTGCTACCCCTTCTTTCCTCCTTCTCTTTCTTCAACTTCGGATCACTCTGAGTTACACGACCTTCACGATTGAACCCCCACGAGCATGGTTTTACGCTAGTTAAAGTTTACAACTCAATTCAGCTTATATTTTCATTCTCATATCTTGTTTTTCATCTTGAACAATTTCAACTTGAAGCTGTTACTACCGCTTTGATTCAATTCACATCAACTTATAAGAATATCTCTACAACTTCAAGAGACCAGCACCAGCAGCAAGAAGTTAGAAGTTGCCTTCACTTGCATCCAATATCTCATCCACAAATTTTGTAAGAATTGGTCAATTCATTTATATTTCTTTTTTTTTTCCTTATAATCAAAATTAAAGGAGGTAATAAGGGTTGAAGATCGGGCTAGTCAACTTGATTTTATTACTATAATAGAATCTATAAATACAATGGATCCAAGGCATTCTCTTCCTCCACCTTTCCACACAACAAGAAATCTCCCACAACACCAATTCCACCCTTTCCCCCAAACCAAAGAAGATGAGCAAAGCGGAAGCAGCGGCGGCGGAGGGGGAGGCCTCAAAAGAGAACGCGACGAATGCAACGAGAACAGCAATAGCAATGAAGGGAAAGATGGAGCTGGCGGTGATCAAGCTGAAATAACAAGAAGAGCAAGAGGAAGACCCGCTGGTTCAAAGAACAAACCCAAGCCACCAATCTTCATCACGCGCGATAGCGCGAATGCCCTAAGGACACATGTTATGGAGGTAGCAGATGGGTGTGACATAGTTGAAAGTGTGTCAAACTTCGCCAGGATTCGTCAAAGGGGAGTGTGTATTATGAGTGGCACAGGAACAGTCACCAATGTTACTCTAAAGCAACCAGCTTCTCCTGGTGCTGTGGTTAGTCTTCAAGGAAGGTTCGAGATCTTGTCACTTTCTGGATCCTTTTTGCCACCACCGGCTCCGCCAAGTGCTTCGGCGGGTTTGACTATATACTTGGCTGGTGGACAAGGACAAGTTGTTGGTGGAAGTGTTGTTGGAACACTGGTTGCTTCTGGGTCTGTGGTGATTATGGCTGCTTCTTTTAGCAACGCTGCTTACGAAAGGCTTCCTTTGGAAGATGAGGATAGTTCGTTGCCATTGCAAGGAGGAGGGTCAATTGGTTCACCTGGTGCTAGTGGAGTTGGTCAACACCAGCAGCAACAGCAGTCACAGGGTTTTGGGGATACAACAACTGCTCCACTTTATCATGGTTTGCCTCCTAATCTTCTCAATTCTATTCAGATGCCACCAGAGGGATTTTGGCCAAATAATCAGCCTCCGTTCTAATGATGGTATCATTATATATGTTCTTTAATTTACTCCGTAGTTACCGAATACGCGATACAGGTATGTCATTCATATGGGTATGCGGTATGCGGTTCGTCATTTTTTACATTATTACTGCAAGACTTTTATTTAGATGAATTCCGTAAACGGCATGCGATATGGTGAATTTGGTGATATAGAGTTAGTGAGAAAATCTGGTAGCTATGTTTAGCTCTTCTATTTCATTCAGAGTTTTTTAGTTGGGGGTGCTAGCAAGAAATTCACTACTTCTTTATAAGTTCGAGATGTTGAACGTATGAATTGAGGTTTCGAGGGTTTATGCTTCTTTTTATTAGTTGTGTCATCTTAATTTGATGATTATGTGCGTGGCATATGTTTTCCTGTATTCCAGACTGTAATTAAATTGATGAATATCTTTAGTGAGTTTGATTCTGTTCACGGGAATATATATTCCCTGTGGTACTTCATTATTACTTTATCATCTAAAAGATTTTATAATTATTATGTTATTTGAACTTTCTCTAATTGATATCTAGGCTACAAATTTCCATTTTGAGTATTGAAAAAAAAAAAAAAAAACCAAGGACCCCACTTTTTCTTTTTTTGAGACTCTTGGTTTTTTTTTTTTTTTTTAAAAAATTCAAAATGTAAGTTGTTAATCTAGATGTTTTTTTTTTTGTTTAACCTAGATGTTAATTCTTACATGTTCAAATATTATATTCGACTATTTTAGTGGTCTTTATGAGGAGACATTTTATAATTTTTATGAACATTTTTTTATTTGTTTTTATTAATTAATATTTTAGGAATAAAATGTCAATCTAGTTCTTTAAATATATAATGTCCATCAAGTTAATTTTTAAATGAAAATTCATCAAATAAGTTCTTGAAAATTTAAATGATCATTACATTGGTTCTTCTTGAGAATTCATTTGGTGGTCATGTAAATTTTTCGGAAACCAAAATTTATATTATGTGTTAGTCATTTAAATTTTCAGGAAATTGTTTGGTGAACATTTTTTTAAGAACTATCTTGGTTATCACTTGATCTTTGAATTGAAGGACTAATATATCTTTTGACTCGATACTTTAATTATCTCAAATTTTTTTGCTATTGATTAACAAGAAACCAATGGGATAATTGTGACATTCCATTTAAAGTTGGCTAAACTGTTCATTTGATCCCTTACCTTATTTTTTTTATTTCAATTTGCTCCATTACCTTTATTTGGTATCAATTTGGCCCTTATGTTTCAAATCGTTAACCCCGTTAGTCCCAACCGTTAGTCTTCTTTGTTGATTTGAAATTGTCTTCCTTTTACTCGATTCTGGTGAATATAGCTGAGCTCCAACTCACGTTTATATCTCTTCAGTTTGCGCCTTAGCAGAGGAAACGTTTCCCTCTAAAAGGTTGTTAATGAGTTTCTGAAACACTCTCCCTCCCTCCCTTAAGAAGACTTAGAAAATAAGGTAAAATGTAGGCTCCAAAACGACAACGTTTTGGGCCACAAATTACGTGGACACAAAGAGGGGAACGTGCTTATAGCCATCTGTATAATTAATCTATGACCATGTAGGATTAAAATTGACAGTGTTAACAACAACTGCCGGTTGAGACGACTAACTGTGTTAACGATTTGAAACATAAGAGACCAAATTGATAACAAATAAAAGTAAGGGGCCAAATTGAAATAAAAAAAAATAAGGTTAGGAACAAAATGAGTAGTTTAGACTTTAAAGTTCATTAGTTTCAAGTCTATTAACAATATTAAATTAGTGCAAATTGTAATATTAAAACAATTTTAAAGAAATTAATAAAGTTAAATAAATTTAATTAATTTTATTAATGTGTCACATAGATAAAAGTGTTTTATAATAAGAATTCTCTTAACCTTAATCCTTATGTCAACAAATTAAAGAGTGAAAAAAAAAAGATACACCACATTTTTTAAAGTATTAAAATCTTTAATTCTCGATGACACATACCATTTTGAACTTCTTATTTTCAATTCTAAAGACGGAGATTAAAGAAACCTATATTAATGGGAGCAAGTATAATTTTGTGTACATTTGTTTAGATGAATCGCAAGTTACTAGATAACTATATTGAGAACGAACACATTGAAGAAGGAAGATGAAAAGAATAAGAAGAGCTGTAGCTAGTCGTAAACCACGGTTTTTTTAGTTGGAGTGAGAGTTAATCCTCCCTATGATACAAACACTATTATAAAACAAATTAACTCAAAAATATATAACTAATAAAGGAGAAAGATTGAGAGAGTGAGAGGAAGCAAGAGAAAATTATGTGATATTTTCTAACACAAATACAAAAAGTGATAGCGTACTTATAGACATTACAATATAACTCAAGGAAAAAATTATGATAAATACAAATTAAGATTATAACATACTAGGAAATATGAAAGGGTAAGGACAAAATGGACATCCACAAGCTCTTCATATTCATAACATTCTCCCTTGGATATCCATACTTTTGAAATGTGTCGCGTTAAAAACCTTACTAGTCAAAACCCAGCAAAAAAAAAATAGTGAAGGAAAAGAGTACACTATTCTTTATATCTTTTATGCGTTAAAAACTGTCTCATTAAAAACATTGCCAAGAAAAATCCAAAGGATAAAAACCATGGCAAAGGGAAAAAGTGTGCAGTGCATATTAATTTCTCCCCCTCATCATGTAGACAAATATCTAAGCCGATAAAGTCCAATCTTGTACATCAGCTGCTCAAAAGTTTTAGTTGGCAATGATTATGTGAAAAGGTATGCAAGATAGTCACTTGAACAACGGATTTGATGGACATCTATATCACAATTCTTCTGAAGTTCATGTTTGGAAAAAAAAACTTTAGAGATATGTGCTTGGTTTTATCTCCTTTGATATAACCTTCCTTTATTTGAGCAATGCATGCAATATTATCTTCGTATATCATTGTTGGACTCCTTTTGATTGTCTCAAGATTGCTTGACTGTTGAACGTGTTGAATCATCGATCTTTGTCTTACACATTCTCTATTTGCCTCATAAAGTGATATGATTTCAGCATGATTTGATGATGTTGTTACTAAGTTTTGTTTGGTTGAGCACGAAGAAATAGCAGTTCCACCATATATAAGCAAGTACCTTGTTTGTGACCTTGCTTTATGTGGGTCTGACAAATATCCAACATCTAAATATCCAATTAATGTGGACATTGGGTCTTTCATATATAATAATCCCATGTCAGCTATTCCTTGAAAATAACGAAGGATATGTTTAATACCATTCCAATAATGTCTTCTCGTTTGTGCAGAACTATGCCTTGCTAGCAAATTTACAAAAAATGCTATATCAAGTCATGTATTATTGGCTAGATAGATTATTAGACGCTAACCAGACTTAAATATGGTATTTTTGGTGAGCTATATATACTTAGTAGTATATAAAGAGTTAAAATTAAATAGTTTGATCATCTAATATTTAAAATAAGACTAAATTCTTCCATTTATTCTTTGTTGATTTTATCAATAAAATCTAGCATAAATGATAAATGATAGAGTTTCTTTAATATGATATTAGTGGTTTGATGTTAGACATCCAATTTCTACTAATTTTGTGAAAATTGCTTTTATTAAAAAAAGACACAACTTACTTCGATAATCTTCATATCTTAAATAATTTTAGTTTTCAATTTTTAGATTATCGAGGGATTTTGTGCACAAATAAAAAATTAAGTTGATTTGGCATATAATTTGGTTGTTTCATTTATTGTGACATTAATTTAATCCCTAAATTTGAGGTTCTTGTACATTAATAAAACTCAAACTTTGAAACAATGATTGAGATTGAAGATTTCAATACTGTTCATTAGAGTTGTTATTACTGCACTTGAGGTGTTTTCAAGAAACAACACGATTGACAGCGATTGAGGTGTGAGGTATCGTTGAAATCAAAAGCGTGTTAGGGGTGAGACATCTCATATTCAAGAGAAAATCTAGGAAGTGAGGTATATTCTTAGTGGTGATTGTTCACAAGGGCATTTGGGAAAATTGTGAGAGTTTGTATAGCAAGGGTGAGGTATACTTTGTGAAGAGTTCTTGTCAAGTGAGGAATCTATCCTTCGTTAATTTGAGGAACAACTGACATGGGATCATTACATATGGAAGACACAATGTCCACATTAATTGGATATTTAGATGTTGGATATTTGTCGGACCCACATAAAGCAAGGTCACAAACAAGGTACTTGTTTACATATGGTGGAACTACTATTTCTTGGTGCTCAACCAAACAAAACTTAGTAACAACATCATCAAATCATTCTAAAATCATATCACTTTATGAGGCAATTAGAGAATGTGTAAGACAAAGATCGATGATTCTACACGTTCAATAGTCAAGCGGTCTTGAGACAATCAATAGGAGCCTAACAGTGATATACAAAAATAATACTACATGCATTGTTTAAATAAAGGAAGGTTAAAACCAAGCACACATCTCCAAAGTTTTTTACCACACATGCACTTCGGAAGAATGATGATATAGATGATGTCCATCAAATTCGTTCAAGTGACAATCTAGAAGACATTTTCACAAAATCTTTACCAACTAAAACTTTTGAGAAGCTGGTGTACAAGATTGGACTTCGTCGACTTAGATATTTGTCTACCTGAGGCGGAGAAATTAATATGCGCTGTCCACTTTTTCCCTTCGCCATGGTTTTTATCCCTTTGGGTTTTTCCTAGCAAAGTTTTATCAATAAAATTAAGCTGAAGGTAAAGTTTTTAGGGGATTAAGTTGATGCCACAATTTACTTTTGAGAGACTATATTGGTGATAAATATTTTTGGAGACTAAATTGATGACACAATGACAAATATTTTTCAAGGAATTGACTAAATAATAGTTTGGAGGATGGAATTGACTAGCTATTTACTCAATTTTTTCACTAATTTCAAAAAATCAAGATAGTATTAATACGGAACAGATATGAAAAATAATAATTATTATACTCTCAAACTTCTAAACATGACAAATATAAAGAAACAAATTTTCTTTGAAATGGGACATATAATACGGAACAAGTGGAGTATACACTAGATGTCTAACTTAATCAATTATATGTACAAATAAAATGAGGAAAATGATAAAGAGTGTCTTTATTAGGACATTAGTAAGAAGTAACTATATTTTGGAAAATGTTGAATTTAAAATATCGAGAATTAGTTAAATTAGATTTTCAATGTGAGTTTTCCATTAATGTATTCCTTACCCAATCTCTTATGCCATTAGTTAATTAACAAGACCTATAAAATTATTATTATTATTATTATAAGTCAAAATTTTTAAAATTTTGTTGGCCCTTCTTATAGGTCACTTAACAATATCTAAATAGTCTTAAAATATGTATCAAATATACCTCTCATAATTATATTATATATTTAAGAGTAAATTACACTGACCTCCCCGAGTTTTAGTCATATTACACAAACTACCCCTCATCTTTTTAAACCTACACAAACCACCCTTAATTGTTATACTCACACTACACTTTATACCCTCAACTTGATGAGCCATTAGAAAAATGGATAGAAGTGACCATGTGCCCATCACATGTCAATTAATGATTTTTTTACCAAAATACCCTTTTATTAATTTTTATAAAACAAGACAGTAGTGACCATGTGCCCAACACATGTCAATTAATGATTTTTTTACCAAAATACCCTTTTATTAATTTTTATAAGATAAAACATTTTACCAAAATACCCTTTTATTAATTTTTATAAAATAAAACATTGTTAATCGGTTTTTCATTTCTATTTTTAGTTTTTATTATTAATCGGTTTAAATGCTTTCTAAAAACAGTAAATTCTCTCTAAAATTAATACAAATTACTCCTTCTATTCTTATATATAACTCTCTTTGAAGAATTTTTTTGTCCTTAGTATAATACAAATTACTCCTTCTATTCTTATATATAAGTCTCTTTGAAGAATTTTTTTTGTCCTTAGTATAATCCTTATTTTTAATACAAACAGCATTTAACAATGTTTTATTTTATAAAAATTAATAAAAGGGTATTTCAGTAAAATGTTTTATTTTATAAAAATTAATAAAAGGGTATTTTGGTAAAAAAAATCACTAATTGACATGTGTTGGACACATGGTCACTACTGTTTTGTTTTATAAAAATTAATAAAAGGGTATTTTGGTAAAAAAATTCATTAATTGACATGTGATGGACACATGGTCACTTCTGTCAAGTTTTTTAACGGCTCATCAAGTTGAGGGGTATAGAGTGTAACGTGAGTATAACAATTAAGGGTGGTTTGTGTAGGTTTAAAGAGATGAGGGGTGGTTTGTGTAATATGACTAAAACTCAGGGGAGGTCAGTGTAATTTACTCTATATTTAATCATCTCCCTATATTTCTTTGAGTCTTTTGGCATTTCTTATGTTTGTGGCATTTCCTATATTTGTTGGTTGTTTAAGGTATGAGGGTAATAATTAAAGTAGAGAGTAGAGATGTCAAAATGAGTCGGTTGGAAAAAAAAAACTCGAAAAAGTATAGGGTCTGGGATTCTTGATAAGTCATATTTATCTAACTTGGGCTTTTTAGTCGGGTTCGTGTTAGGGCGAGTTTGGGTTTCATATTAGGATATTCAATTTACAACTAGGTTTTTTTGCCCGAGGCCGATCAATGAGATCAATGAGTGAAGTTGATAAAATTTTAAATATTAATAATTTTGGAATGTAAATAATTTTTTTTTTATAAATTTGAGAGTTAAACCTCATTATATCTATTTTTGTAATTAATATGTTTGTTTACGTTAAATTTGGGTGTTTCTTCTTTTTTTATTTTACTATCTCTCTATAATTGATTTCTCACTCGTTATTTCTATATTATAACTAGGGGTGGAATTGTAATAATTATAATTAATGTTGTATTTATTTTGTAAAAATAATTCTATTATGAAACAAATTTTTTTGTCTTAAAAAAGCTTATATAATCACTAGAAGAAACCACGAAATAACAACAAAGTATATTAAACTTAGCTCATTTCTTTTTTTCAAAGTGAAAAATTTACACAAAGTTAAACTTAATCAGTTAGATGTACAAATAAATTTATTGTTTTTTTACTAGTACTATTATTGCTGTAGGATAATGGATAAGAGGGTTTGAAAAGTATTAGGCATTAAGATTTTCACTGTTTAGCCAAGGCTTAACTTAGGGCCTCACTACGTACTTGTCGTATTTGGTTTAGTATTGCTACAGCACATGACTAAGAGTCATGATGTTATTACTAAGTTTTGTGAAGTGTTATTTCATATGTATTAATCAAGTCGGCTTATTAATGTATGAGGGTGTTGACGGGACCACAAATAGTAAATTTTGTCAACCGAGTAAAGGAATTTGGGTGTGTGATTAAAAGGTTGAGTTATCTTACCATCGTTTTTTACTTGCCTTTATAGGCGTGGCATCAATTCCATTGGGTAACGGCTAACTGATTGCAAGTCCGTGATACTCTCCCTTGGCAGGTATCCTGCTGTCGGTTGTCGACTATTTAATGTCTGTTATGATTCCTCAACGATTACCTCAGTTTACCAAAATTATGGTGCAACCTTCCATCCTTATCGATTTACTGGTGTAGGCCGTTAAACCAGCGTAAGTAGTCACCATAATGGTGTTAAATAACAATGACTTTAATTACACCTAAAGAGGGAGTGAATAGGTGTAGTGGTGAGTTTAAACGATTTTCAATTTCGCTCAAGAATGGGAAAATTAGTGTCAATTTATTTGGTTAGGTAACTGGTTGTAGGAATTGACAATTGGTTAAATGGTAAAAAATTACACACAAATAACTGATTGCTTAACTAGTTAACAAATTAACAAAATCAATTACTTGAAAACAAATCATTCAAGAAATTTGTGTCTTGGTTAACAATGAACTTGAACAATTTAATTAATCAATTATATAGATCCTTAGATACTTTTGAAGCATTCAAACATGGATTCAAATATTCATACATTATTTACACAATTTAAAAAGGCTTAATTATGTCAGGGGTCCCTGTAGTTGGACCTCTTTTGTGAGATATCCCTATGCGTTTTTTTCAATGAATATACCCCTGTAGTTTACTCCGGTTAGGTATTTGCCCCCAGCTCCTTTTTCGGCGAGTTTTTGGGTGAGCTGGACCGCCGGAGCTCCACCTGGAGCTGACACGTGGCGGTCTTTTAATTTTTTTTTTAAAATTAAAAAAAGGCTTAATTATGTCTGGGATCCCTGTAGTTTGGACCTCTTTTGTGAGATACCCCTATGCTTTTTTTTCAATGAATATACCCCTATAGTTTACTCCGGTTAGGTATTTACCCCAAACTCCTTTTCCGACGAGTTTTTGGGCGAGCTGGATCGCCGGAGCTCCACTTGGAGCCACGTGTTATACACGTGACACTATGTTGCACCAATACGGGTACGGTACCGGATACGGGTACAGTACCGAGTACGGGGTACGACATTTTCTAAAAAACTAGGGTACGGGTACGACAATATAATTCTAATTTTATAAATAAATATATATAAGCAAGGTGAAAATAAACGATTTTGACATTGAAATAACATATGAGTATCGTAAAATTATAGGTTGATGCTCAAAATAAGTCAAGATATAAGTCCGAAAGATTGATTATAACATTAAAAAATATTGATCCACACCTAAAATATACCTTAACATACTAGTTACAAGTATCCAGGAGTACGGTACGTGTACCGGTACCCAAGGTGTACCGGGTACGGTGACCTCGAAGAAGCTGCAGATCTGGAGCTGGAGGACTTCATGACTGAAAAGAAGAAGAAGAACCGAACGACTGCTGGAGGGAGAAGATGACAGCTACACCGTGGGATATGGAGTGAGAACGCCGGAGGGAGATGCTGGTTGTGAGTGAGAGAAAAAGAACGAGGGAGATAGATGGATCGAATGGAAAGAAATGGAAGGGATTATAATAAGCCACGTTTTTTTTAGTTTATTAGTTTACTCTATTGTTTTATTATTATTTTTTAATTTTAAAAAAAAATTTAAGTGACTGCCACGTGTATAACACGTGGCTCTAGGCGACGGTCCAGCTCACCCAAAAACTCGTCGGAAAAGGAGCTGGGGGCAAATACCTAACCGGAGTAAACTATAGGGGTATATTCATTGAAAAAAAAAGCATAGGGGTATCTCACAAAAGAGGTCCAAACTACAGGGACCACAGACATAATTAAGCCTTATTTTTTTTAATTTAAAAATAAAATTTAAGAGACTGCCACGTGTCAGCTCCACGTGGAGCTCCGGCGGTCCAGCTCACCCAAAAACTCGCCGGAAAAGGAGCTGGGGGCAAATACCTAACCGGAGTAAACTACAGGGGTATATTCATTGGAAAAAAAAACATAGGGGTATCTCACAAAAGAGGTCCAAACTACAGGGACCCAGACATAAATAAGCCATTTAAAAATACAAACGATATGAACAATCAAAAGCGTAAAGAAGACAAAGGATAGAATATTCAATATAGCTATATATCAATAATATTCTTTGAAAAAAATAATTTTCTCTTTCTAAAAAATTTCTCTCTCTAGGTTTCTCTCTTTTCTCTCTTGCGGAAACCCTAGGGTTTTCGTAGCCACCATCAAATGGCGAAGAAAAGGGGGAGGCCACCAGAACAATCTCCAAGCACAGCAAGGAAGGATGATTGCCCTAGGGATGTCAATGAATCTATTGTCATTGATTTCTATAAATTGGATAATATTGATTTGGATAGCTTGCCACCCACGGAAGTTGATAAGGTTTTATAAACCTTGGAGGAGATTCGGTCCAAGTTGGACGGGAAGGGTAGTGCGCCACCGGTGGGAGACTCTGGTGTGCCAAGGGCTGATATTGTGGAGGCTGGTGGTGGCGCGTCACCAGTGGTGAGTCTGATGCGATCTGCTGATCAAGGTTTGGGTGCGTGCGGTGTGGGAAATCTGGGGTCTGATGCTGGCGCGTCGCAGGAGAGTGGTGCGATAATCCTGGCATTTGATGCGCATGGTGCGGGGCTGTAGAATGATGCGGTTACTCTGGTCCATACATCTAACGAGTTTGCTGGTGTTGGGTATGGCGCGTCTGCTGGTGCTGGGCATGGTGGGGCCAGTAAGGTTGGCGCTGATGGTGCGACCAGCAAGGGTGTGGCTGGCGCGGCTGGTGCATCCAATGGGGTGCAGTCTGGTGCACCTAATCTGGGACCTGGTGCATCCGTGGTGCATGACATTGGAAAAGGCAAGAATGCTATGAACAAGAATGATTATATAAAGATGCCATCAATATGGGATAGTTTTGACGTTAAGAAACTTAGTAATGTTGGGGAAAAACTTTCTTATCATCAGCCAGATGTGAAAGAAGGTGTTGTTGTAGGGAAAATTGAAGCCATTGATGTTGTGAATGAGGTGCAGTATTGGCAGAATGGCCTTGTGTGTTATGTTTTGGGGTCACGGCCACCTTTCTCAGTGATTAATGGTTACATTAAGAAGGTTTGGGGTCATCATGGAATTGACAAAGTCCTGATGAATAATGATGAGACTTTTATTGTTAGATTCAATAGAATTGAGGCCAGGAATGCAATTGGATATGTCCTGATGAATACAATTGGAGATTGGTGTCTTTCACTTTGACAAGAAGCCGATGATCCTGGCTCCTTGGACTGGGAGACCTACTGCTAGGACTTTCATTGATCATGTGCCTATTTGGATCCAATTCCCGGATCTGAATTTAAAGTACTGGGGTGTTGTAGCTTTGAGCAAGATTGCAAGTGTAACACCCCACCTAATTAATACACTAAATACCCCAATTTAAAATTGACTACTTGAAAATTTCGCATTAAAACTTAATTAATTAAAAAATCTCCGTGAAAACGAACGGAATTTCCTCTGTTTTATAGATTTCCCAAAATATTAATTTTCCCTATAAAGTTGTATAATCACCTTTATAAAAATCAACAATGGGCCAGCAGGGCCAAATATATAGAAAATATTAGTTACATCATTTTTCCAAAATAATTACAAGTTATAAGAATGGTTCGGTTTTTCCGAGAAAATGTTGTTTATACATAAAATTCTAAAACAAAACCCATGACCAACACTTGGTCACCCAGCTAACTAATCACATTCCGCGAAGTGGAGAGTGCTCCTGCTCGATCAAGACTTGTGCATGCTCCTTCTGTGCTTGTAATAAAAATAGCAAGAAGGGTAGCAATACACATAACTTAGGAAATGACTTCTATGAAGTCATAGTAGTAACCAAAACCTAAACATAAATATTCACACACAACAATCACAATCATTTCTATAAATTCAACCACATTTACTTTTCGTTATTAACATATTACTATTCATTTCTTATACCCGATTTATCTTATTTAGTTTTCATTACTTAATTCTCCTTACTTTTTGCTCATTCTTATTTTCTTTTCATTCTTAAATCTCTTTTCATTATATCACACTTATTTTGTTTTCATTCTTTTCACTTTCTTTTTCTTCTTCATTGCTTTTCTTTCTTTTATTTTTCGTGTTAACTCTTTTCCCATTTCACTTGCATATTCAACTCTTTATCTTTCCTCTTTCTTTTACTTTTTCATTTCATTTCTTTCTTTTCTTTTTAACGGTTTTGAGAACCCACCACTGCGCTCCCACACCGGGGCGTCTTACCACTGTGCACGCCATTAAATCGTGCGACTTACGCAACCAATGAACCCATCCCGGGCGTACTTACTTGGCCTAGCATCCGCGAAGCATATCGAGTACTACGAACCCACCACTGCGCTCCCACACTGGGGCGTCTTACCACGACGCACACCATTAAATCGTGCGGCTTACGCAACCAATGCACCCCACAAGGGCGTACTTACATGGCCTGACATCCGAGTACTAAATCATCTGTATAGGTTTTGTGAACCCACCACTGCGCTCCCACAACGGGGCATCTTACTGCTGTACACGCCATTAAATCATGCGGGTATGCAACCAATGCACCCCACCAGGGCGTACTTACTTGGCCTGGCATTCACAAAACGCGTCGGGTATTGCAAACCCACCACTGCGCTCCCACACTGGAGCGTCTTACCGCTGCACACGCCATTTAATCGTGTGGCTTACGCAACCAATGCACCCCACCAGGGCGTACTTACATGGCCTGGCATCCGCATACCAAGTAACATAGTCTTTTAATTACATTCTCATTTACTTCTTTTCTTAAATCGTTTACTTTTCTTACTTCACTTAGCCCTTTCTCTTTCTTTTCTCTTTTGTACATCTTCCCTATCGGGGATACATAGTAGGTTCATTTTATCTTTTGTTCATCATCCCCACATGGGATACATAGAATGTTCACTTTTATCTTTTGTACATCTTCCCCCATCGGGGATACATAGTACGTTTCTTTTAACTTTTGTTCATCTTTCCCACCAGGGATACATAGAACGTTTACTTTTATCTCATTTCTCTTTCTTGCTTTACTCATTCTTTCTCTTACCTTTAATTCTTAGTTCTCTTTCTTTCTTTCTTTATTACTTATCTTTACTCTTACTTAGTTTCCAATAGTTGTACTCTTCTCTCTCTTTCTTTTCATGCGTAATTTTGTATCATTTTCTATTGTTATCACCTAGGGATTAACAAACAATTTACCCATTCATAATAAACATATCATTCATACAAAACAAACATGCGCCAAAATTCGACCTATATATATATATTCAAAGTTTCTATTTATTATTATTATCTGCATTTCCTCTTATATTCAGCACGTAATCAAATATTCTAACCCATCCCTTAATTATGAAGCCCGTTAACTCGTTATCTTTTATGTTCATTTCAAAACCCATCCCTCATATACTTAAACACACATCATATAAACATATAATCACATACACCAAAGTAGTTTCCATTATCTTTATTTTCATACTTAATTTATTATTACCATTACCACCTAATACTTTTCTTACTATTAGCATTCCCGTGATCATCACACACATCACAACCATCATCATATCACATATAATTATAAACATACAAAAATGGGTTCTTTTTATTTAATTTTTACTTACTTTAATTTTTAACATCAACTACCCTATTGTTTATTCTTACATCTAATCTTTTCTACTCTTAGCCACCCCTATAAACAACCTAGAAATCACGCCCTAAATCAAGGTAAGGCTACCTTCTTACCTCATTGAAGGTAGAGAGATGGAGAACCTTGAAACCCTAAGCTTTCATCTTATCCTTACTCCTTAAAGCGCGATCCTTTTTGACCTTCCTATACTTATCTTGAATATGTGGAGGAAAGAGAGAGATGGCATCCATGGTGGGTCTTAAAAGCTAGAGAGGGAAAGCTTGAGAATAATGGCAATGGTGATGAGGATGGAGTTGTGCTCTTGGACTTTGAAAGAGAAGAAGAGTAGGCGAAGCATGATCTTGGTTTTCTTGAGCATGATAATGATGGGTGATGGTGCGGGTGCTTGGGGTTTGGTGCTTGATGGCTTGGGTGGTGGCTCTTGATGAAGATGATGATGAAGATGTTGATGGAGGTGATGATGGCAAGCTTGGATGAGAGGTAAGGAGTTTGGATGATGTGGGTATGGAAGAGAGCGAGAGAGCTTGGGAGGAAGCCATGGAACTTAGCTTCCTTGAGAAGCTTGGGGATTTGATCTTAAGGAAGAAGGACGACTCCTATGCCTTATATTTTTTTTTCTAGATTTTTATCGAACTAATTGATTAGTTGACTCACTAATCGATTAGTCAGTGAAATTTTGCAATTTGAACTTGTCATTTTTAACATTTTTGGACGAACTAATCGATTAGTTGTGAACTAATCGATTAGCCACTGCTAATTAGCTTTTCTCTTTTTCTTCTATTTTCTATCTATTTTCTTCTTACAGTCAAAACACCATAACTTCTTCGTTAACTGTCAGATCTTGCTCAAATTTGAAAGAAAGCTTGATTTGGGTCTAATAATTGATGTTTTGAGCTTGATTTAGACTCCCTTTTACTATGGATTTGACTTGTTTCTCTTGTAAATTTAGGACTTTTTGTATAGTTTTAGGATTTTCTTATTAGTTTAGAATCCCTTGAACATTTTGATCCATTTTGGGTATGTTTCAGGTACTTTCGGAGCTTAATTGAAGAAAATAATTATGGAGCTGAAAAGAGGACGAAAGGACCTTGAAAATGGCGCAAGAACGGAGCGAAACGGAATCGGAAGTTGTCCCGGACGCCCAGGCGTGGAGCTTCCCACGCCCAGGCGTGTGAGCAGCGTTAAACCCCATTGACCAAACCCGGGCGCCCACGCGTGAGACCCGGGCGCGCAGTACTCGTGCAGGCCCAGTTGGGCTGAATTCTGATGCGTTTTTCAGGGATTTTCTTAGGTTTTGTAAATATATATTTATTCTAGGATTAGAATTAGGTTAGCAGCTTTTAGAGAGGGAGATTACATGATTTTGGAGAGCTTTAGAGGAGAAGAAGATTGAAGATTAGAAGATTGAAGATCTCTTCACGGTAATCCTAATTGTCTATGATTATGGATTACTCTTCTACTGTTTTTGTTCTTATTTTCTCAATGTGTAACTGAAACCCTAGTGTTAGGAATTGGTGAATTTGTATGGATTAGTTTATTGATTTCATGAATTGATGTTTTTCCGTTTCTAAATCAAGTGTTTGATTGTATTTTCAATGTTATGCATGAGAGTAGCTAATCTATGTTATGGATCTCTAATTCTTCAATTGAGAGAATAGGAATTAGAATAGGCCTTCAATCAAACAATATAATTATTCAACTCATAGGGATACTTGTGGGTAATTATATAACTTGTTATAAATTCCACTGTTCTTAATAATGGTTATTCAATGGTTTAATCACTAAAGGGATGAAGGGTTATCATATTGGATAATAAACAATAATTGCATAAGAGGGATCTAGTAATTACTACCTTAGGAATTTGTTCTTGATTTAGGGAAAAACAGAGATTCATGGTAAATAAACAACGCCTACAATGAAACTATGTTCCTAACTCGTTTTCTTAAATTGCTCAAACTTTTATTTAATTTCTGTTTTTATTTTGTTTCAAATTAATCTTAATTAATTAATTAGAAACCTATAGATTTCGCTTCTAACTACTCTTTGGTGAGAATTAATTGAACAATTTGCAATCCCTATCGGACGATATCTGGTCTTATTGACTATATTACTTGTCGATCCGGTATACTTGGCGGTCGTTCAACAAAGCTTGCTAAAATCCTTATATTCATATCGAACGGTGGAATTCTTGTTTAGAGTTATAAATATTTTATTTTTAATTTTCTCTTATAACTTAATTATAACATCGAAACACCGACTTTAACCCTCGTTTCTCCTCACCTTTCGCCCTCTTATCCTTTGCTAAAGCTTTCTAACTACTTCACAATATTACAAGTGGTCCAATTCCATCGCCTCAATTATTTCTAAATATTATTTTATTCTTCCTAAACAGATTATTATTCTAACTTGCGCTTAGAATAAAAATTGAGGATGTTACAACAAGTCTTGTTGGAACTCCAATTATGGTGGATCAGCTGGTTACCCAGGAGAGGAACCGCATCAATTATGCAAGAGTGCTAATAGAGGTAAATCCTGAAATTCTACCTGATGAAAATTATTTTGAGGATGAGAGGTGTAATATAATTAGCCAAAGAGTGGTCTATGAATGGAAGCCGACTCTTTGCACTAAATGCTCTACATATGGGCATGTTGCAACAATGTGTTAGAAAGGTGTGAAGCAGCAATGGGTGGTTAAGGAAAAACCTACACAGGAGGAGGTGGATGAGCTAGTTAATAAATTGAAGCTCAAACAAAGCCTTGAGGAAGGTACAATTCCAGAAGAAAACATACCGTCAACAACTGAAGCTATCAAGGACCTTGTGATTGAGCCTACTTCTGAGGCATTGTTGGAGACTGACCCTGTTTCTGTGACTGTTCCTGGGAAGGTTCATGATAGTGTTGAGGAAGAAGTGGATGCTGAAGAAGGGTGGGCGCCTGTCAAATCAAGGAGTAGAGGTAAATTTAAAGCCCTTGTTTTGCATAAGGGGGAAACCTCTAGGCAACCCTCTAATGGATAGAATAGCTACATGGATTATTAGAGGGCTGAATTGCCCTCTCAAACAGAAAGTAGTAGTAGATTTTTACAATAAATATAATGTAGGTTTGTTAGGAATTTTGGAGAATAAATTACGTGCATCCTCCTTTAGCACTGTTCAGAATAAGATTGCATCTGGTTGGGGTTCTTTTTCCAATCATGATTTAACTCCAGTTGGGCGGATCTGGCTTATTTGGAAAATGGATATGTTCGAAGATGAGATTATTAGCAAGTATGATCAATATATTCTCTGTCATGTAAAGGTTAGGCATACTAATGCTTTTTTTTATGCTACTTTTGTTTACGCATCAAATGATTATGATCATAGGAAGGAGCTTTGTAAGGTTTTGAAAGGAATTCATGCTTTTATTCAATCCCCTGGATTGTTTTGGGGGATTTTAATAGCTTTATTTTTGATAATGAGAAGCTTGGTGGTGTGCCTATTGATGTTACCTTATTAGCTGATTTTAATGATTGTGTACACACTTGTCATTTTATTGATATGAGGTACAGGGGTTGTTACTATACATGGTGCAACAAGCATGATCAACAAGATAGAATCTATTGTAAACTTGATCATGCTCTTGTGAATGATTATTGGTGTATGCAGTGGCCGAATGCAGAAACAGAGTTCCTTGTTCCAGGGGTATCTGATCACTCCCCTATTCTTATTGATTGGGGATTGGGTTCTCAATCGAGGAGATCTGGTTTTAAGTTCCTCAATATGTGGGTTGAGCACAGACTTTTTGAGCAGATTGTTAATGCTGTTTGGTCTATGCAGTGTGATGGCAGTTACATGTACAAGGTGTGTTGTAAGCTTCGCCTTCTGAGGAAGCCTTTATCTAATCTTAATAGGGAGGCGTTTGCTAATATTGACAAGCGAGATTGTGCTCAGAGACAAATTGCATTACATTCAGACAAAGTTGATTACTAAGCCATATGATGTGGCTTTGCAGGCAGATGAGAAAGATATTCTCATGCAGTATGAGATGGTGAGTCAGGCAGCTTTGTCATTCCTTAGGTAGAAGGCAAAGTTAACTTGGCTAAATGAAGGTGACCAGAATACTAGGCTTTTTCATACTTCTATCAAGCAGAGGCAGTATAGGAACAAGATTTTGAAAATTGTGAAAGATCAGGGTGATGTGGTTATGAATCAGGATGGTATTTGTAATGCTTTTGTGGACTACTACAGAACTCTGTTTACGACTGGTCATGGAGTTTGGGATTTAGATCACAGTGTTATCAGACGGGATCCTATTCTTGACAGGGATCGGAAATTAAGCCTTATTAGGCCTACTACTGACGAGGAAGTTAAGGCAGCAGTTTTCTCTATTCATCATGACAAGTCGCTTGGTCTGGATGGGTATGGTTCAGGTTTTTTCAAAAAAGCCTGGGAGGTAGTTGGTGATGATATCTGTGCAGCGGTCAAGGAGTTTTTCCTGTCTGGAAAATTTTGAGGGAAATTAACCAAACTAACTTGGTTATGATCCCTAAGGTTGATTGTCCTTGTAATATTAAGGACTTTAAGCCGATAGCTTGCTGTAACTCTATTTATAAATGCATTACTAAAATTGTATGTAATAGACTTAATTTTGTTTTACCTAGCATTGTGCAGGATAACCAGACACCTTTTGTAAAAGATAGGAGCATTGTGCACAATATCCTTATTACACAGGACTTGCTTAAGCTGTATGGGAGGTGCAGGAAATCACCTAGATGTTTAATGAAGATTGATATCAGGAAGGCCTATGATACTCTAAGCTGGATTTTTATTGAGCAAATGATTACTGTAACACCCTGATATCCTCCTCTGGAGGGACCATGGAAACTCAAATACAAATCCTAAAACAATAAGCTCAAGGTGTGAAGAACTTAGGGGTGTGCCCTACAAGGTGCCCTTATGGAGGACACATGGCCTTAATAAAGATATTGGTCCCATGAATTAAAGGTCATTCATGGAACAATAAAGAGGTGCACGAATTTGAATGACAGTGATGCAAGAGAGAAGTGTGATAAAAGCACATAAGGTGGTATTCAGTTGAAATTAATTGAACGTTACAAAACCATTAATAGATTTAAAACCTGACATTAATGATTTGTAACCCCTTAATTAGTGAATTGTAATCACAATCATTAGTGATAGTAATAGTCATTTATGATTACAAATGTTGAAGATTAAACATTTCTCTCAAGCCCCAGTCATCACACAAATTCGTCCAAGACAAGAAGAATAAAGTTAAAGAAGAATTCATTCATGAAGCCATCAAGTCATGGTGGATACAAAATTGAAGCCACATTCATGAGGCCTTCTTCAAAACGTGAAAGGAGTTATATTCCTCATCATTAGGTAATAATGAGCGTGTGGTTTCATTTGAAATAGAATGCATATTGATGAGGAAGGTTACAAATTGAAAACCATATAATCATGAAGCCATTATTGTTGGACGGCCAAGTTATGACAAGAGGAAGGAAGTTACATTTTGTATTCAATAGAGCCATGAATGGCCGAATAGGTTACATATTGTTTTTAATCCTCATTAGTTTCTCATAAGTGCTCATCAAGGCTAGCTTATCTTTAGCATATCACGTGTATAGGATGAAGGCAGCCTTGAGAAGAATGTAACTCTATAAATTATAATCTTTTGCATGAATGAAGGGAGCTTTTGCTTTGGTGAAAAACATGTGAGCCTTGTGCTTTTGGGCATGAAGCCTTTCTCACTCAAGAGAGTGATTCTCTTGATGATTCAGTGAATGAATCAAACCAAGTCTTCCATGGTGTGATGCTATGAGAAGCAAGGTGGTTTCCTTTCTCTCTTGAAAGTGATGCCATCTTCCTATCCCTTTTGTGTTTTTCTTCTTTTTGATTTTTGAGTCTAAGAACACATAGGTGTTCATAATACAAAATCACAAAAAGAGTCTTAGTTTTCTTGAGTCTTGTGTTTTGGTTTATCAAATCGTGATCAACCTTTGAGTGTTTGACTGTGACTTTTCTTTTGGTGTTTTTTCTTAAGTCTAGAGTAAGAGCATCTCATGTAGAGATTGTTCAAGGGCTTGAGTTTTTAGTTTTCAAGTCCTAGTTTTGAGTACCATTCGGTTTGAATCATTCCCATGAACATTGTGTTAAAGGTTTGAATTTAGAGAATTCCATGCTTGGTTTTCTGAGGATTTGAAAGAGAAAGAACCTTAAAATAAAAGAACACATCAATTGAACAATGGATAGAAGAAAACCAAATGACTTTTTAGAGTTTGAGTCAAGATCATTTGATCCTTCCTTGGAGAAAAGAATTGGAATCGATGGTCTCATTTCCTGGGCGCATCAACTTGGTATCAAAGCCAAACTTTTCTCCTTTGAGGAAATCCAGAGAGGACGTCCAAATTGTTATCAAGGAAGTGCATATCAAAGTGGTATCAAAAGGTGGATATCAACTTGGTATGAGTCAAGCCATGAACCACTCATCAAGTGGTGAGAATATTCAAATTCTTCTAAGGTATTATTTTTCTTTTTGAGTCTTGAAAAAAAAAATCGTGACTGTTTGATCTGTCCCTAGTTTTTGTTTTAGTGTGTCCTGTTCATGACGAATTTTAAACCGTGACTGTTTGGTTATGTTATACATCAAACCATGGCTGTTTAGGCTTGTGTGACTCTCTTTTATTTTTGTTGAGTCAAAGAACCGTGGCTATTAGGGTGTTCCTAGTGAAAACAGTGGTTCAATTTGTGGCTGTATTGTGTTGGTGTCCAAAACTGTGACAAAATTTGGTTTTCTTTTAAAAACCGTGGCAAAATTTTTGTTGTTGCCTTGTCACGTTTTCTTTCTTTGTCACTAAAAGTTGTTTTTGTGTTAAAACCATGGCAACTTGTGGTTGTTTTGTCACAAAATTTTGGTGTCCCTAAATCGGTTTTGTGTAAAAACCGTGGCCAAGTTTGTTGCATCTTGGTTGTTTTGTCATGGTATTTGTTTGTTGCATTTCTTAGGATTTGTTTTTGTGTCTTGGCTGAATTAGGTTCTTTGAATTCGGTCAAGAATAGTTTGTGTCTTAGTATTGGTAGTTGTTATAACAATAGTGTGTTGGAATTTTCTCTTGGCCGAATAGGATGTGATGTTCTTGGTCAAGAAGTGATGAATTTTTTTTAAACACATTATTGAGTCTTTGTTTTGGGTATCTTAGGTTGTTTGTGTAGTTTGTTTGGTGGCTGAACCTTTGTCTTGTGTTTGGTCATTTGAGTCTTTAAACACACTTTGAGTTTTTGAGTCTGAGACTTTGAGTCTTTGAGTCATAAAGTCTTAGAGTCTCTAGGTTGTTGCATTCCTGTAAACCAGTAACATCAAGTGAGAATAAAAACATGGCACCATTGAAAAAGTGCCTTTGGTGGAAAAAGTTTTTGGACCAATCCTTGACAAGAAAAGAGTGAGCAAGAAAACATAAATGAGAGACTTGAGAGTGCGATGCTGAAGAGTGAAACATTTGTGAGAGTGAAAGAAAGAATGAGTGAACACTTGAGAGTGAGATGCTTAAAAGTGAGACACTTGTGAAAGAATGAAAAGCAAAGAAAAGCTTGAGTAAAACACAAAGAGTGCAAACACTATGAGTAATATGAGTGCAAACTCTTTGATTGAAAACAAGAGTGGAGACTTTGCTTCAATTCTTATCTTTCTAACACATATCATGTGAAAAATTTTTTTATTTGGATTTTAGGTTGCAAGAATGAAGTACCAATGGGGGTACACTCACCAATGCCTCAACTGTGAAGATTGAGTGCATGTTTCCAAGAGCAACCATGTGTATTAGATAGGAATTTACATTTTGTTTGAATTCTTATCTTGAGTCTTTTTAGTTTGAGTCTTTAATCTTTAGTCTAGTCAAGACCCATGTAATAATGTAATAGTTCATGTAACTTTTCATTTGTTTAGGACTAGAATTTTTAGTTCTCTAGTTTCAAACAGGTGTGAAGCAAAAACATGGGTCAAGTCAAGTGAAGCTGTTGTTGGAGCTGTCCATCACAATCCAGCAATAGTGAGGGTGGTTTTGTCCTTGTTGTGTTTGATCCTAATGGAGAGGAATGAGCACAACAAGTTAAGAGCAATAAGTCCTTGTCCAGGACCAGCTAAGAATAAGGAAGTGTCAAAGAGCTTGATGCTTGGAGGGTAAGAGAATGTGTCTTTCAAAGTCTAACTGTTTTGAACTGATGAGTGTTCTTTGTTTTAGGACCATCAGGATTTGAGGGCAAATCCTCTTCAAGAGGGAGGGAATGATATCCTCCTCTGGAGGGACCATGGAAACTCAAATACAAATCCTAAAACAATAAGCTCAAGGTGTGAAGAACTTAGGGGTCTGCCCTACAAGGTGCCCTTATGGAGGACACATGGCCTTAATAAAGACACTGGTCCCATGAATTAAAGGTCATTCATGGAACAATAAAGAAGTGCACGAATTTGAATGACAATGATGCAAGAGAGAAGTGTGATAAAAGCACATAAGGTGGTATTCAATTGAAATTAATTGAACGTTACAAAACCATTAATAGATTTAAAACCTGACATTAATGATTTGTAACCCCTTAATTAGTGACTTTGTAACCACAATCATTAGTGACACTAATAGTCATTTATGATTACAAATGTTGAAGATTAAACATTTTTCTCAAGTCCCAGTCATCACACAAATTCGTCCAAGACAAGAAGAATAAAGTTAAAGAAGAATTCATTCATGAAGCCATCAAGTCATGGTGGATACAAAATTGAAGCCACATTCATGAGGCCTTCTTCAAAACGTGAAAGGAGTTATATTCCTCATCATTAGGTAATAATGAGCGTGTGGTTTCATTTGAAATAGAATGCATATTGATGAGGAAGGTTACAAATTTAAAACCATATCATCATGAAGCCATTATTGTTGGACGACCAAGTTATGACAAGAGGAAGGAAGTTACATTTTGTATTCAATAGAGCCATGAATGGCCGAATAGGTTACATATTGTTTTTATTCCTCATTAGTTTGTCATAAGTGCTCATCAAGGCTAGCTTATCTTTAGCATATCACGTGTATAGGATGAAGGCAGCCTTGAGAAGAATGTAACTCTATAAATTATAATCTTTTGCATGAATGAAGGGAGCTTTTGCTTTGGTGAAAAACGTGTGAGCCTTATGCTTTTGGGCGTGAAGCCTTTCTCACTCAAGAGAGTGATTCTCTTGATGATTCAGTGAATGAATCAAACCAAGTCTTCCATGGTGTGATGCTATGAGAAGCAAGGTGGTTTCCTTTCTCTCTTGAAAGTGATGCCATCTTCCTATCCCTTTTGTGTTTTTCTTCTTTTTAATTTTTGAGTCTAAGAACACATAGGTGTTCATAATACAAAATCACAAAAAGAGTCTTAGTTTTCTTGAGTCTTGTGTTTTGGTTGATCAACTCGTGATCAACCTTTGAGTGTTTGAGTGTGACTGTTCATTTGGTGTTTCTTCTTAAGTCTAGAGTAAGAGCATCTCATGTAAAGATTGTTCAAGGGCTTGAGTTTTTAGTTTTCAAGTCCTTGTTTTGAGTACCATTCGGTTTGAATCATTCCCATGAACATTGTGTTAAAGGTTTGAATTTAGAGAATTCCATGCTTGGTTTTCTGAGGATTTGAAAGAGAAAGAACCTTAAAATAAAAGAACACATCAATTGAACAATGGATAGAAGAAAACCGAATGCCTTTTTAGAGTTTGAGTCAAGATCATTTGATCCTTCCTTGGAGAAAATAATTGGAATCGATGGTCTCATTTCCTGGGCGCATCAACTTGGTATCAAAGCCAAACTTTTCTCCTTTGAGGAAATCCAGAGAGGACGTCCAAATTGTTATCAAGGAAGTGCATATCAAAGTGGTATCAAAAGGTGGATTTCAACTTGGTATGAGTCAAGCCATGAACCACTCATCATGTGGTGAGAATATTCAAATTCTTCTAAGGTATTATTTTTCTTTTTGAGTCTTGAAAAAAAAAAAACAAAATCGTGACTGTTTGATCTGTCCCTAGTTTTTGTTTTAGTGTGTCCTGTTCGTGACGAATTTTAAACCGTGACTGTTTGGTTATGTTATATATCAAACCGTGGCTGTTTAGGCTTGTGTCACTCTCTTTTATTTTTGTTGAGTCAAAGAACCGTGGCTATTAGGGTGTTCCTAGTGAAAACCGTGGTTCAATTTGTGGCTGTATTGTGTTGGTGTCCAAAACCGTGACAAAATTTGGTTTTCTTTTTAAAACCGTGGCAAAATTTTTTTTGTTGCCTTGTCACGTTTTCTTTCTTTGTCACTAAAAGTTGTTTTTGTGTTAAAACCGTGGCAACTTGTGGTTGTTTTGTCACAAAATTTTGGTGTCCCTAAATCGGTTTTGTGTAAAAACCGTGGCCAAGTTTGTTGCATCTTGGTTGTTTTGTCTTGGGATTTGTTTGTTGCATTTCTTAGGATTTGTTTTTGTGTCTTGTGTAACATCCCGTTATTTTTAATACCTCTAGAAAAATAATGAAATGATTTAATATGATGTTTTCAAGATTTGAGTCTCGGAATAAAATTCTGATTTCATCATTATATTTGAAATATATTTTGTAGTCAAAATAAGTATAAATTTGTTATCATACGTTTTCCAAAAATAAAGTAGTACTTTTATTTAGTTTAATTAACATTTTGACAGGGATCTCAAGTGGCAAGCCTTAGAGACATTTTTATAAATAGTTTCTTCAGAAAAATATGTTTAACTTAATATTTTGAGCGTCCCTGTAAATTTTCATAGTGTTCGGAGGCTGTTTTATTTTTAGCTTCTGGACTGATTTAATATATTACCTATTTAAGTTATATATAATAATCTTCTACTACAAAATTTTAAATATTATATATTATCAAGTTTAATATCAAGATTTAGAAAATATATTTACTTTTGAATTTCGATAATTTTTCTTACGCAATAGCTATCCGAAGAGACCGGTAACTTTATTATTTTTCAATCAGTTTGGAGTAATTCAAAATACAATATTGTTTTACCTAAGCGTATTTTATTTTTAGTATCATCCAACTTTTAGTTATAATCCAAAATACCTACACACATTAATCCACAAATGAAAACAAAACATTAAATAAAATATATTTAATATATATATGTCCCACCGTCCAGTGTCTCACCACTTAAAGAAAAAAAAAATAAGAAGGACAGAAAGAAAGAAGTGGGTCGAAGCAGAGAAGATGGGGCGACAACGGCTGAAACCCCATTTTTGTTTTTTTCAATCTTCCCGGTCCAATAACTCAATATCTAACCGTCCAATCTCAAATCCTTCTTAGGTATATAATCTCCTCAACTCCCTCTATCCATCTACCTAATTTATTTTACGATCCGTTAATATTTTTACTATCCCTATATTTTCAAGTGTAGAGATGTTTTGGGAAAAAGTGATATATCTTTATTGTATAATAATATATATTTATTGTTTTGACAAAAATGAGTTTATTTGATATATATTTTTAGTGTTATAATTAGTTTTATCATATGTCCCTATTTAGATCCCGCACGTTATTGTTGACCCTGACCCTCGAATAAAGCTCAGACGTGAACGTGATATTGTTCCTTTTGTCAGGACTCTCAGGTAAGAAGAGCTGTGTTACCTTTACTTGAGAAGTAAATTCTAGGATTCTATAGTGAAGACTAAAAATAGGGTAATTAAGAAATAAGTTAATGAACCTTAGGGTAGTCCCCGCTAATATAAATGATTTATTTAAAAATAGTTAATGAAAAACCACACTTTAGGGGATAAAATATATGTGCATAGAATAAAGTCTGGAGTGAATGAGGGTGTTAGGATATTAAAAGAGTTAATATAGAATTGGAAATGTAGGAAAACATAAAATAAAACCAGGGGAAATTAGTTGAGGAAAAACCAACGAAACATGGAAGTAAAAGGATATAGAGTAATTGTAATAGGCAAGGAGAGTAGAGTGATTGAAATTAAATGCGAGGTAAAAAGAGGAGTGAAAATACGAAAACCATAGGAAAGTGCAGAGTGGTTTTAGTTAAGAGTTGTCGGGTAGTAATGAAATAGAAACAAAATGCTAAACTAAATTTTAAATACAAGTAGGTAATAAGTAAAGAATTTCGTGAAAAGATAATAAGACAATGAGAGGGAATGTAATAATAGTAGATAAATAGAATAGAGAATTAATAAAGGGAAAATAAGCAAATAATAGTGTGAGAGAGAGGAATTATAGAAATAATAAAGAATTTGAAAAGGGAATTAAAATATAACGACTATACTAACGCTAAGTGAGTTTAATATAAATTAGGATAATTTAATAAATAGAAGAAGAAAAAGAAGAGAAAGAGAAATACTTAAATATAGGAAAATAATTGAAATGAGAATAAGTCACTAAGGAAAGAAAAGAGAGAAAAGAGAATATTACTGGAAACAAAAAGAAGAGAAAAGATATATGATTAAGAAAAAGAAAAAGGAAGAGAAGAAGAAAAAGAAAAAGAAAAAGAAAAAGAAAGAAAGGTAAATGAAGCCCGATGCGAGCCTGTCGAGGCGTGTCGGCACCGATGCGAGCCTGTCGAGGTGTGTCGGTATTAATAGAATAAAAGCGGCGCAAGCCTGTCGAGGCGTGTCGATAATAATAAGAATGAAAGACCGATGCGAGCCTGTCGAGGCGTGTCGGCATCGGCGCGAGCCTGTCGAGGCGTGTCGATAATAAAAGATGGAAGACCGATGCGAGCCTGTCGAGGCGTGTCGGCATTAAAAGGAAAAAGAATGGAACTGAAAGAATGAAAAGAGAAATGATATAGAGATGAATAGCGGATTAAAAGTGGAATAAAATGTGGGAAAATGAAAAGAGAATTAAAAGTTAAAAGAAAGTGAGAATAAGTGAAGAACTAAAAGAAAAATAATTATATGGATATTTATGAGTAACTGATATTAAATATAGGGTAGGCTTAGTTTATTGCTATTTCTCTTGTAGAATTTCTCTTTCTAAGTTCTATGTAATGCTACCCTTCTTGCTATATTTTGTAGGTATTGAAGTGGAGCTTACATGGGTTATGACTGAGTAGGATTTTCATTCCACTACGTGGGATGTAATTGATTAGTATGAGTGGACAACTATTTTTGTAATTTTAGAATATGTAATAGTCGTATGTGTAAGGTCATATATTTTAATATATGAAATAAAAGTATTTTATCAACCTTAGTGTCATTTAATTTTCCCTATTTTAACAAAACACTCGAGTATTTTAGGAGAGACTCGAGTATCTTAAGTAGCTGTTTGGAAATTTGAATTTTTAAATAAACACTCGAGTATCTTGGAAAACACTCGAGTATTTTATGCAGACCTGAAAGTGTATAAGTCGGTTTTCATTTAATTTTCGCACCAAAACGCGGTTTCTCGAATCTTCAAGCACAGAGCTGGATTTTACTTCGACTTGAAGCATTCCTAGGCTATAAATAAGTGCTTAGTTGAAGCATCCAACACCTTTAATCATCCAAAAACCGAATTTCAGTTTCATACCTTCAGTTTTTCAGAGCACACTTTGATCTCTGATTTCTCCTTCGTTTCTCAATCAAATCCTTCGAAACCAAAACACAAATCAAGGTTCTAGTTCCAATTTTGAATTAGAACCAAGAATCACATCAAATAAGCCCCTGAAGTTCGAGTTCTAGATCGTCAAAGTTTGAAGTTCAAAGCTGTGAAAACAGAGTAGTTTCAGCATCAAGTATTCATCTTCATTGAATTCGTTTGGTAATCTCAGGAACCCTTTTTGTGTCAAACTTGTTCCTGATTGGAGTTAGTATATCCTAGTTTGTTAAACTAACTTATTTCACTCTTTTTCATGGCAAATCCGTGGTGAAATCTGTGGCCAAAGTCAGCCTGTTCAACCCCTTTTTCACAAGTCCAGAATTCGAAATTTTGATCCAGCCAATTTCCTTGTTGTTTAAATTTGTTGTTTAGCTTCTTTGAGGTAAGGGAGGAGTTATCTAATTGCTAGAATGAGTAATCTCAAGCTAGAAATGTAGGAACCTCACAAGGTTCATCAAGGGATGAAATTGGAATTGGGGATATGACTTGGAGGTCATAAACCTAAGGTTTTCTGATTTAAACAAGTTTAAATGGACCTAATAATGCTTACTGGATTAATTTTTGAAGTTATGGAAATGAATTTCATATCTTGAGATGATTATTTCCCAAGTTTGTATTGATTCTGTGATTTGATGTTGATTTATGTTATTATGTACTTGTTTATGTGCTCTAACATGTGCATTATATGTGTTTATGCCTCTGTTTTGCATAAGAATGGAAATACAGTGCAAGGAATTCGAATTGACATTGAAAAGTGCAGAAACTGGTGCTGTTGCAGCAAAAACACTCGAGTAAATTAAGGAGGACTCGAGTATTCTGGAAAAGTGGAAGAACACTCGATTATTTCTTAAGGACTCGAGTATTTTCATATGAACACTCGAGTAGTCAAGAACTACTCGAGTAATTCAAAGAATTTCTCAGAAAACTTTTACTTTTCTATAATCTCATTAAAGATTAACTCGTCTAATCTCCTATATTACTAAATTCTAATTATTTCTCTTTATGCCTAAAAAACCTAATCCCATTGGTCGATTATTATCCTGAAAGAGTCCTACTGGAATTTCATTCAGTGGTTGATATATTCGGACAGGAGTCCCAACGGATAAAGGTATAAGTTTATTTGATTCCCATTGGTGGAATTTTAATCCTGAATGAATCCTAATGGAACCTTATTCAGTGGTTGATATATTTGGACAGGATGTCCCAATGGAAGTGCGTACACCCATTTGGTTGATTATTTTTCCCACGTCCCAGTGGAAGTCTTTACCCACTTGGTTGATATTTTGGGAGTCCTAAATGGGGTCGTTGCATTCACTAATAATAAAATGATTAACTCCTATCATATAAAACCATCGCAAAGTGGCTAGGCCGCTGATGGATTTTTTAGAAAACACTAGCACCAGTTAATGCTAAAAGAAAAGATGGTCTTGAAATTGAGAAGGATTATGAACTTTGGGTCTCTATATTGGAGACATGATGTTCAAGGATGTGATTAAATAAAGAAAGAAGACGAAAGGTTTGTGTGGCATTATCATGCATGGAGATGGAGTTGCTCCGATCTAGATTCGGAACTTCGGTATAGGTTAAATCAGAATATCCCTAGCACAAGGATGCTAGGAAGACCAATTTCCCAATCGATCGTGACGCTTGAATATGAATCGCTCCGGTTTGATGAAACATAGGATTGAGAATATCCCGAGCCTGAGATACTCGGATGCCAAACCGCGTAGCATGAATGAGGAGTAGGCATGCATCACGACACTAATTGAAATATTATAAAAGACAGTTTGAGCATATGTACTTGCATCCATTATTGCTATTTGAAAATTTGTGCTTGTTATTTCTAGCCACTTTTATGCTCATTTGTTATTGCTTTTAGCTATGACTCACTCCCAGTCCCTTGTGTAGGTGATGGCGAGAAACATGTTCTGCGTGGAGATGAGGCTGCTCCCTAATGGGGAGTGGAATTTTGAGGACCATAGGGCTACATATGAGGGGGATGTGGAAGTCACCTTCCGCCATCCTAACCCATATTTCCGTATGCGTCCGCTTAGATCAAGAATCCCAATGGTTTACATCATGCATATTCCGCCAAATTTTGTTATGCGAAATGGAACCCCTCCACCATCACCAAGACGTTTTCCGAGACGCACTATCCCACCGAGCCCAGCACTCTCCTAAGAAAGAATCATTTTAGAGGTTCCTGCTCATCCTAGCCTTTCCCCTCGAGTTCGATCCCGAACTTCGATATACGTGCTTGATGATTCGGCACAAGAGGAGGAGGAAGAGGAGGAGGAGGATCCAATCGAGGATGAGGATCCGGTGGATAATGCGAATCAGATGGTGGATGACTTTATGGACAACTCAACTGGGAGTCAGTGGGAAACTGACGACTAAGTTAAGTTGTGGGGTGGAATGTGAATGATATAATCCATCAGGTTTTCTCTTATCTATACTATTTCATATTTTGAGTCATGAACCATATGCTCTAGGTTATTATGAATTTTGTTGTAATATATGTAATATAATGTAATGGCCTAGAGTGTTAAGTCAAGTAATTATGTATTTTATTTAAATGAAGAATGTGGTATGTACCCTTTTTAGTATGAATGAAATATGATGTTACATCACTTGTCTTCATGACTCGATGTTTATATAATTCCGCAAGATTGGATAATGGATGATGACCTGGCTTTTAGTTTCAAAAAAAAAAAAAAAAATAAAAATATATGGTCGTATTTTCTAAATATAAATATTTTACTTCGGAAAGAAAGTTGGGTCGTCACATTTAGTGGTATCAGAGCAATGGTTCGACTCTCGGCCTTGGAGTGTGGCCTTACACACTAACCATTGCATATCATGACATGATGTTCGTAGTATAAGACTAGAATTCGCAGAATCTAATTAAGTTTCCCCTTTGGATTCTATAGGACTAGATGGCCGGAAGAAATAACGCTAACATTGCGGAGGCTTTGACCCGTATGGCTGCAGTTCTGGAGAATATGCGGCACAACCATCCTCCAAGCAATGGAACCCCAGTGGAGTTTCAAGGCTTAGATTCCTTTAGAAAGTGCAAACCCTCTAGCTTCTCGGGTGGTCGTCGTCCTGAGCAAGCTCAGTTCTGGCTTGACGAGATGAATAAAATCTTTAGAACGTTGACTCTGTCGGAATCGCAAAAGGTCACGTTTGCTGCTTACGTGCTCACTGGTGAAGCTGCTACTTGGTGGAACCAAACTCGTCAATTCCTGGAGTTCGATCAAGTAGAGTTTACTTGGGAGATCTTCACAGAGAAGTTTCTCGAGAAGTATTTCCCGAATGACATCAGGCTGCAGAAGGAAATGGAATTCCTCGATCTAAAGCAAGGAAATCTGACGGTTGACCAGTATGCTGAGAAATTTGAAGAGCGGATGAAGTACTCGCCGTACTTCCAATATCACCCCGATGAACATTCCAAGTGCACGCGATTCGAGAATGGATTGAGACCCGACATCAAATTAGCTGTGAGTGTGCAAAGGATCCGACACTCTCCAACGCTGGTTAGTACTTGCCGCATTTTCGAAAGAAATAGTGTCAAGAAGGACATTGGACGAGGAGGTTTTGGTCCACATCGCAATCAACATAAGTATGGTAACAAGAACCGGAAAGGTCCTTATCCACAGAAAGGAAAAGGAAGTGCATCATCTTCTAGAGTACCCAGTCTCCCAGCCCCTGGTGCAGTGTGCAACAAATGTCAAAGATTCCATCCTGGAAAGGAGTGTTGGAGAGACAAGCCACCGATTTGCTACAACTGTGGAAAGACTGGTCACATCGCTCGTCTCTGTCATCAACCCCAGTGTCAGAACAATCAAGGTTCGGGAAACAAGCCATGGGTTAATGGGAAGGTTTTTACCATGTCCGGATCAGAGGCGGAGCAGGCAGATAATCTCGTGCAAGGTAACCATCTTCTCAATGGTATGCCTTGTCGCTTTTTATTCGATTCTGGTGCTATGCACTCTTTCATCTCTGAGGAATGTGTTAAGCGTTTGTGTTTACCCGTTTCGGAGACACCGTTTAGACTTAAGGTGTGTACTCCTTCGAATGTGCCGATAGCTACGTCAAGAGCATGTTTTGGATGTTCCGTCAAAATAGGAAGTTTGTCCTCTAGGGTAGATTTAATCTGTCTACCGTTATCCCAGCTCGACGTTATTTTGGGGATGGATTGGTTAGCAACTAACCAAGTGGTGATCGATTGCAAGACTCGAACGATTGTATTTCCTGGTGAAAAGTCGCCTGAGGTGCAACCTGAAGGGTACGTTTGTGTGTTTTCTGCGGTAGTAGAAGAAAAGAAAGATGAGCCGAAGCTAGAGGAAATCCCGATTATTCGAGATTTTCCCGAAGTATTTCCTGATGAAGTTCCCGGTTTGCCACCGCATCGAGAGATAGAATTCAGCATCGATTTAGTTCCTGGTACTGGTCCTATTTCTATCGCTCCTTATCGTATGGCTCCAACCGAATTAGTAGAGTTGAAGAAGCAAATAGAAGATATGCTGCAGAACAATTCATCCGACCCAGTGTGTCACCATGGGGTGCACCTATTTTGTTTGTCAAAAAGAAGGATGGATCCATGCGAATGTGTATAGACTATAGGCAGTTAAATAAGGTCACTATCAAGAATAAATACCCATTGCCTAGAATAGATGACCTGATGGACCAAGTTAGATGAGCGTCCGTGTTTTCAAAGATTGATCTGAGATCAGGTTATCATCAGATCAGGGTTAAGGAGGAAGATATTCCGAAGACTGCTTTTCGGTCACGATATGGACACTACGAGTATGTGGTGATGCCATTTGGTTTGACCAATGCTCCAGCAATATTTATGGATTATATGAATAGAGTGTTCCGACCCTATCTGGATTCCTTCGTTGTGGTGTTTATCGATGATATTCTCATCTATTCGAAGAATCCAGAGGAGCACGCTAATCATTTGAAGATTGTTCTGGAGACTTTGAAGGAGAAGAAATTATATGCTAAGCTATCCAAGTGTGAATTTTGGCTCTAAAAAGTCAATTTCTTGGGACATATAATTTCGAAGGATGGTGTGGCTGTGGATCCAGCCAAGGTGGAAACGGTTTTGCAATGGGAAAGACCAAGGATGGTTACCGAAGTTAGAAGTTTCCTTGGGCTAGCTGGATATTATCGAAAGTTCATCGAAGGTTTTTCCAAGTTGGCCCTTCCGTTAACTCGTTTGACTAGGAAGGAGCAACCTTTTGTTTGGGATGAGAAGTGTGAAGTTAGTTTCCAAACATTAAAGGACAGGTTAACATCGTCTCCAGTGTTAACTCTGCCCGATCCCCAGAAAAATTTTGATGTTTACTGTGATGCATCAAAACAAGGTTTGGGTTGTGTTCTGATGCAAGAAGGAAGAGTTATTGCTTATGCGCCGCGACAAATGAAGGTGCATGAGGAGAATTATCCTACCCATGATTTGGAATTAGCTGCTATTGTCTTTGCTTTGAAAATATGGAGACATTACCTGTATGGTAACACGTTCCAAGTGTTCAGCGACCATAAAAGTCTAAAGTATCTCTTCGACCAAAAGGAACTGAAAATGAGACAACGTAGGTGGATGGAATTCTTGAAGGATTATGACTTCGAATTACATTACCACCTGGCAAAGCCAATGCCATAGCCGATGCGTTGAGTAGAAAGACTCTGCATATGAGATTGATGATGGTGAAAGAAGCTGAATTAATTGAAGAATTCCGAAACTTGAATTTGGCAGTTCAGTTTAAACCAAATTGCGTTAAGTTAGGAATGTTGCAAATCACAAATGAGTTTGTGGGTCAAGTCCGAAACTTACAACAAGTGGATGAAGAGCTTCTAGAAAAGAAAAGACTAGGAATGGAAGGAGTGGAACCAGATTTCCGATTAGGATCTAATGGCATTTTGAGATTCAAGGATCAAATATGCATCCTGGCGAATCAAGAACTAAGAAGAGCTGTACTAGAAGAAGCCCACAAAAGCAAGCTGAGTATGCATCCTGGATCAATGAAGATGTATCAAGACCTGAAGAAAATTTTTTGGTGGTCCGGATTGAAGAAAGATGTTGCGTCTTATGTTGCGTCCTGCCTTGTTTGCCAAAAGGCGAAGAGTGAACATAAGAAACCCGGAGGAGAATTGCAACCTTTGAGTATACCAGAATGGAAGTGGGATGGGATAGCCATGGATTTTGTAAGTGGTTTTCCGAGAACAAGAGAAGGTTTCGACGCGATTTGGGTCGTGGTTGATGTAACACCCCTAATTTTAGTCTCCCAAATAACCGAGAAATTAATTATAACAATTAATTTATAATTGATTTATATTAGTTTTAAAGGTTTTAGTTTTTGTACATTATGTGTTTTTATGTATAAAAATATAGGATATATTTTTATATGGTTATTTTGCACAAAAATGTGAATATTGTAATTTAGTCCTTGGGTTGGGACCTAATTGCAATATTAAAAGATTTTTTGAAGAAATAGTAATTAAATTATTAATTTTTGAATTTTATCAGCATGTAACCGGTTAGAAGGGCTTTGTAACCGGTTACACGATGAACTCAGAAAAACTGGGTTAGTGCGTTTGATGAGTAATCAAGCCAAAACCCAGAAATCTGCCACGAATTCATCCTTCTCTTGGTGGGGTAGGACGTGTCAACATGCATGTTAGCCTGATTTCTCTATAAATAGCCCAATTGATCGAGATTTTGGCTAATTTGTTGATCTGAAGTGCTGATGCTCTGTTTAGGGTTCTGAGATTCGTCTCTGAAATTCTCCTTCGTTTCTGAGATTTAGAACATGAGTGATACACCATTACAAAGCTTGAATCAAGGGCTTTGTATTGATATACAGTTTGTGAGTTGAGAGTCCCTGAATCAAGAGAACGAAGCTTGGCAAGTTGAGGTGTTGATGCTGTCAAACCTCAGCTTCTGATTTCTGGAGCTGACTTTGAAGCTCGATTTTGGTAAGCACACAAACCCTTTTGGTTTCAAATCTATTCCTACCTCTAGTGCATGTTGCAGAGAACTCAATTTGACTATTTTCCCCAATTCTTAATTGGGTTTTGCATGTCAATTTCCCTGGTTTTGGTACCCTGTCCAACTCTATCTGCATATAGTGGATTTAATGGAGATCTATGTTGGAGCCTCTCTCTCTGCAATGTTTTGGATCAAGCACGAACCTAAGGTAAGGGGGAAGCTTACTATTTGCTAGAATGAGAATAAATTGTGGTAGAATATAGGATGAGTCACCAAGAGACTCAAAGGGCATAAGTTGAAATGGTTAAATGGCTTGGAGGCCAATTTGAGCTCAATTGTTGTTTTGAGCAATGTTATCTGGATGCATGCAAGCTATGTTGATGTTGATTTCATGACTTAATTGGATATTATGTGAATTGATGCATTAAGTTGTGAAATATGTGCAATTTGAGTATCTAAATTGAATGCATGCAAGATAGATATGTTTATGTGGTTGAACACACTAGTATTAAGGTATGTAAACTCTATTTATGAATGAAATTGGTTAGATTTGAGTATGGTAGAAAATGGTATGCAAAACCTCATTTTTCAGTGTATGTTCTGCCTAATCTAACCGGTTAGTCGAAATTTGTAACCAGTTAGATACTGTCAATTTTCAAAGAAAATGAATTTATGAATTTGGCTAAGTTTCCATACCATTTGTACTCAAGTTTAAGCTAGAATTTCATACCAAGACCAATCTAAAACTATGTGTTTGAGCACTGTTTGGTTTAGATTGGAGGTGATGAGTTAATACCTTAATATCAAAGGATAATTTCAAGAGGAAATTATGCATAAATGAAAATTGGATTATGACTTAGATCTTTTGAATGATATTATGTGTTGGACTTGAGGTATTCTGTTATGCTAAGACCTTGTTATTGGATTGAGAAGAGAATTTAAGAAAAGATTCTTGGAAAATCAGTGGTTTTATATTCAGGTCTGTAATTCTAACCGGTTAAGTAATGATGTAACCAGTTAGTACCTGAAACTTAAAAATAAAAGTTAAGTTTTTGAATAAGGGTTGCTAATACTAATGATTATATTCTCTCAATCCAGGACTATGAGCATATGTTAAATTTAAATTCAAAGGTGAATTTTATGAGTAAAGCCATACCTCAAGATATCATTCAGAAGTTGTGTTTTCTAAGTCATAATAATGGAATTAATGGGAACATGACCCTGTACTCTAGGAGTACCAAACTGATGCAACCTACTTGATGACACATTCTGGGAATGTGGCCATTGTCTGGGACATGGTTTCTGGGATACGTTCTGGGAACGTGATGCACACTCCGGGAGTGGTGCTTGATTATATTCCAAGTATGGTTTGCGATACGTTCTGGGAACGTATGTTAGTGTTCTGGGAACACATTGGTATAATAATAGAATTAAAGATAAAACCAACCTTGATGATTGTGCATCCATATAGAATGGAAGTTGTGTTGGTAGGAACGTTTATCATATTCTGGGAATATGAGGAGGGTACTCCGGGAGTACCAAATTATAACCTACTTGATGACACATTATAGATATGTGGCCAGTGTCTGGGACCTGGTTTTATACGTTCTGGGAACGTATGTTAGTGTTCTGGGAACACATTGAGATGCGACCTACTTGATGACACATTATAGATATGTGGCCAGTGTCTGGGACCTGGTTTTTATGCGTTCTGAGAACGTATGCGTTCTGGGAACGTGATGCACACTCTGGGAGTGATGCTTATTATTCCAAGTATGGTTTGCTACACGTTCTGGGAACGTGGTGCACACTCTGGGAGTGATGCTTATTATCCAAGTATGGTTCGGCATTACGTTCTGGGAACGAATGTCGGTGTTCCGAGAACACAAGGATGTATTGGATGGACGTCCAAGATGGACTTTAGAGGCCTCAGTTGTGGAAGGAAATCATGCATCATGCCACCTGCATTGAAAGAATTATTAAGATTAACCGGGTGTGCTCATATGATTATGCATCATGATTTGCTACATGTTGACTTGTGGATGTTAGTTTTATTCCCATTTGATTATGCGAATAAGTATAGCTAACCCCCATGCCCTTATGAGGTGTTGATCGTGCATCTATCTTGCAAAAGAATCAGTAAGGGGAGATGTCCCTTAGGTGCATGCAGAGTGTAGAAAATGTGGGTTGGGAACCCGTTGTGCAGATATCGAGGATCCGACCAGAAGGATGTTTGGGCAAAGGACCAATGACCAGCTCTATAACATTTCTATTTTTAATAGAATTTATATGATACATATTTTGGAAAGAAGTATCATAAGAGGAATTCAGTTTCATAATAATACTTATTTCGTATGAATGGACTTGTTACACTTGATATATTTTGGGAGTATAATATGCTGATTTTACTATGTTTCCGCAAACTCTGATTTTACTAAGTCACCTTCATTAGCAATCAAGTGTTTGTGAAAATAAATTTTCAAGGGAAGGGATAAATTCTTATTTTCAGATCTTTTTCCAACAACAACAAGTCCAAGTAATCACAAACTTATTACTTTTCTTATAAAGTAAGATGATATACAAGGAGTGTTACACTTTTATGGTATCAGAGCAATGGTCCTGACTCTTTGTCCTTGGGTGTGTGGTCCAATAAGCTGGTCATCGATATCTGCAATGTTTCCTGGGAAGTATGCTTTCATATACTTCCAAACTAGAGCTAAGGTTAGGGGTAATGGCTCTAGATAAGTAGCTTATTCTGCTATTAAAAAGTGTTCTATGTAGTCTAAGTAGAAGTATGATAGTCGTATGCTTCTCTTCAGACATGTGGTAACCCTAAAACCATAGTGTTGGTTTATTCGGTTCTCATAGAACCAGTGATAAGGAAATCTTAAGGAGTTGTAGTTCAGTCCTTGACTCTGAGGAGGAATGTTTACCCTCACTCATGTTAAAGTTAATCAACTTTTCAGACCGAGTGCAGGGCAGTCATCTTCTTAAGGATTAATCTTGTTGAGTTCGTTAAACCCTAAAGCTATTACTTCATTTGTTCCTTATGGATAAGGGTATTGATCAAAGTTGCTCTATGCCTTATCCAATCTGCTATCTCAAAGCAAAGGATCTTACAAATCTTCTTGTAGTGGTTTCCAAAGTAGGTCGGAATCGTTCTATTAAGGTATTAGACTTTGTCTATCTACCTGTGTCATGATTACATTTGATCTTAAGCACGGTTTGGGAGCCGAGGGATCAAGTGATCATGATTAATGACGATAGAACAACCCTGTATTGGGATTCCCAAGTTTCGAATCTGGAATCCAATGAACCCATGTGTTGCTTCTGGGCAGCAGTAAAGGAGAAAGGGGGTTAAAAGAAATCTTGGTTGTATGAAATGATGTCAGGTTCACCCATGAGTAGAGAGATAGAGTTTGGAATCAAGTTAATTCTTGAAACTGATTCTATCTCTACTACCTTTATAATATGGTACCATCGGGAATGGTCAAATGGGGGAAATACGTAGAAAAGTGCTAAAAAGGTTTTGGTTGAATCAGGTTAAAGGAGTCTAAGTGTTTTCTAAGATTGATTGGAGGTTGGATTAACCCCAAATCAGGACTCGGGACAGGAATCCACTTAAGACTGCATTTTTGATCTCGATACGGACATTATGAGTAGGAAATAATGCTGTTTGGATTAACTAATGCACCTGTTCTTTTATGGGTTATAAGAACTGGACCCTTAGTCGGATTCGTTGGTGGTTTATCCTAAGAATCTGGAGGAGCATGAGGAACATCTCAGGACTGTGTGAAGAATCCTGCAAGAGGAGTAGTTGTGTGCTAAGCTCACCAAAGATGAGTTTTGGTTGAGCGAAGTTACGTTCGCAGGGCATGTGATCTTTAAAGTAAAGAAGTTCTTAGGGCTGGCTGGATTCTATCACCGGATTATTGAAGGATTTTCTAAGACCGCATGGCCTTTGACTAAGTTGACTTGGAAAGATCAACCAATGGTATTGAATGATAGGATGTTGTTTAATTATGGTGGGGTAGTGATGGATTATACCCCAATATAATATGATTAGTCCAAAAGGAATTATGGAAAATGTGAGTAGACTATGATTTAAATCATTTCAGTGATGAATTCAGTTGGAATCAAGGTATTAGAGTACGATTAAATCCTATTTTGAGTTGGATTGGATGATGTAAAGAAAATGGTTTTGAAATTCTTTGGTTTTATTTCAAAAACTGTACTTCATAAAACCGGTTAGAGTTTCTTGTAACCGGTTAGAAGCTGAAAGCTTAAACTAAAAATTTAAGTCATTTGTGAAGGAACTTTTGATATCAATAAACATCTTCCTCCAATCCAAACTCAATGTCAATCGGAGAAGATAGAGAACTGAGCTGGATGATGCAAAAGAGACAATAGGTACTTAGATAAGAAGGTTGTGATTCATGAACAAGTTTGGCGTTCGAAAGTATGAATGACAATAAGAAGAGGAAGAGTTGAATGTAAGATAAAGGCGATGGATGGAGTTTCTTAAAGATTATGGCTTTGCGCTCCATTATCATTCTGGCATAGCAAACGTAGCTGCAGACGTTTTGAACTGATAGGCTATTCTTGTGAGCTTAATGAGGATCAAGGAGGTTATTCTGATCGAGGAATTCAGAGACCTAAGTCTGGTAACACCAGAGGAACCCTCTAGTATTAGACCGGGAATGTTGCAATCACCAACGAATTCCTGAATCGGATTTGTGAATTACAACCAGAAAATGAGGTGTTGAAAGAAACAAATGGGATTTAATCTTTGGAATTAAAGTCAGGGATTATGGATATTAGAAAATATATTATGGAGGCAAGGGATTTATGAAGTGTTGTCTAGAAAAACCTAGATGACAAATCCAAAGGCATGAACTTCAAGAATAGGTTATGTTCGAACCCAAGTTAGCTATCAACTATCAAGGAATAAGGAATTTCTTGATGTTGGTAAGCATGTATGAGGACTATGGGAAAGTACACGAATGTCATGCGAGAAATGTCTGAGTTCAGAATAAGAGAAAGAATGATAAAATACAGGCCCAACTGGAGAAAGAGGAAAAGTAAATGGGAGAATATCTACCACGGAAATATCAAGGTTAAGGAATCCTTGATTGGAAAGAAGTGACTAAGGAAGAAATAAGGAAGGGAACATTTGTCCATCTCAAGGTGAAAACTGGGAGGCACATCATTTTGAGTTTAATTGTGATGTACCTAAGGGAATAGTCAATTCCGATTGTAGGAAGCTGGAGTATTATTCACCGAATTGTCTTGAAAGAAAAGGTGAGAAAGGAATGGACGAATCCAGCACAAGAAGAATTCACTGGCTGAGATGAGAGTTGAGTGTGATCCTGACGTAGACAACCCAAGCCTATCTCTTCCTTTGATCTGAGTTAACGTAGTCAAGTGTTTTTCGATTACGTTAATCTAATCGTTTGAAAATATCAATATCCTGTTGGAAGTTCAACCCCAATTTTTCTGTGATCAAAACCTTTATCACAGTTGGATGTGATAATATCTGTGGACACTACAGAAATAGAAAGATCAGTTATGGCCAGAGAGATTAATAACCACCGGGATAGGACAAATCTTTGTCTCCCCAACGGAAATGTCTCTAGAACTTGACTATCTAACTAAATCTGATAGTGATAATTACCCTATCTTTAAGTTCATCTAACTTAAAGACCTGTCGTATGGTCTTTCTTGCGAAAGATTATATCTGAAAGGAATGATTTTGTTACTAATGGTTTGAATATTAGGACTGATCACCCTAATGTCTCAAATTATTAAGGAATAAAGTCATACAAATGTTTCTTTGATCGTGCTCGAGAGATCAGAGTGCGCAGCCCAAAAAAAAAAGTTTTTCCAAAAAGTTGATTGAAAAGTGCATTATTCAAAAGAGTATTTCTTTTAAAAGAAATTCTTTCACATAAGAGTTTTATACGAAAAATCCTTGTGGTTTAGTTTGGAAAGTTTTTCATGAAGGGTTTTATTTGAAATGTTTCAAAATACAAGGATTATATCGAAACTCTTTTAAGTGGGGGAGGACCCTAAAGAACGAATTTTTGGAAACAAGATGACGTTTCTAGTATAAAAACACTTTGGAAAAGCAGAAAATTTCAGAAGATGAATTTCGGGGACGAAATTCCTTTTAAGTGGGGGAGTAGTGTAACACCCCTAATTTTCGTCTCCCAAATAACCGAGAAATTAATTATAACAATTAATTTATAATTGATTTATATTAGTTTTAAAGGTTTTAGTTTTGGTACATTATGTGTTTTTATGTATAAAAATATAGGATATATTTTTATATGGTTATTTTGCACAAAAATGTGAATATTGTAATTTAGTCCTTGGGTTGGGACCTAATTGCAATATTAAAAGAGTTTTTGAAGAAATAGTAATTAAATTATTAATTTTTGAATTTTATCAGCATGTAACCGGTTAGAAGGGCTTTGTAACCGGTTACACGATGAACTCAGAAAAACTGGGTTAGTGCGTTTGATGAGTAATCAAGCCAAAACCCAGAAATCTGCCACGAATTCATCCTTCTCTTGGTGGGGTAGGACGTGTCAACATGCATGTTAGCCTGATTTCTCTATAAATAGCCCAATTGATCGAGATTTTGGCTAATTTGTTGATCTGAAGTGCTGATGCTCTGTTTAGGGTTCTGAGATTCGTCTCTGAAATTCTCCTTCGTTTCTGAGATTTAGAACATGAGTGATACACCATTACAAAGCTTGAATCAAGGGCTTTGTATTGATATACAGTTTGTGAGTTGAGAGTCCCTGAATCAAGAGAACGAAGCTTGGCAAGTTGAGGTGTTGATGCTGTCAAACCTCAGCTTCTGATTTCTGGAGCTGACTTTGAAGCTCGATTTTGGTAAGCACACAAACCCTTTTGGTTTCAAATCTATTCCTACCTCTAGTGCATGTTGCAGAGAACTCAATTTGACTATTTTCCCCAATTCTTAATTGGGTTTTGCATGTCAATTTCCCTGGTTTTGGTACCCTGTCCAACTCTATCTGCATATAGTGGATTTAATGGAGATCTATGTTGGAGCCTTTCTCTCTGCAATGTTTTGGATCAAGCACGAACCTAAGGTAAGGGGGAAGCTTACTATTTGCTAGAATGAGAATAAATTGTGGTAGAATATAGGATGAGTCACCAAGAGACTCAAAGGGCATAAGTTGAAATGGTTAAATGGCTTGGAGGCCAATTTGAGCTCAATTGTTGTTTTGAGCAATGTTATCTGGATGCATGCAAGCTATGTTGATGTTGATTTCATGACTTAATTGGATATTATGTGAATTGATGCATTAAGTTGTGAAATATGTGCAATTTGAGTATCTAAATTGAATGCATGCAAGATAGATATGTTTATGTGGTTGAACACACTAGTATTAAGGTATGTAAACTCTATTTATGAATGAAATTGGTTAGATTTGAGTATGGTAGAAAATGGTATGAAAAACCTCATTTTTCAGTGTATGTTCTGCCTAATCTAACCGGTTAGTCGAAATTTGTAACCAGTTAGATACTGTCAATTTTCAAAGACAATGAATTTATGAAATTGGCTAAGTTTCCATACCATTTGTACTCAAGTTTAAGCTAGAATTTCATACCAAGACCAATCTAAAACTATGTGTTTGAGCACTGTTTGGTTTAGATTGGAGGTGATGAGTTAATACCTTAATATCAAAGGATAATTTCAAGAGGAAATTATGCATAAATGAAAATTGGATTATGACTTAGATCTTTTGAATGATATTATGTGTTGGACTTGAGGTATTCTGTTATGCTAAGACCTTGTTATTGGATTGAGAAGAGAATTTAAGAAAAGATTCTTGGAAAATCAGTGGTTTTATATTCAGGTCTGTAATTCTAACCGGTTAAGTGATGATGTAACCGGTTAGTACCTGAAACTTAAAAATAAAAGTTAAGTTTTTGAATAAGGGTTGCTAATACCAATGATTATATTCTCTCAATCCAGGTCTATGAGCATATGTTAAATTTAAATTCAAAGGTGAATTTTATGAGTAAAGCCATACCTCAAGATATCATTCAGAAGTTGTGTTTTCTAAGTCATAATAATGGAATTAATGGGAACATGACCCTGTACTTTAGGAGTACCAAACTGATGCAACCTACTTGATGACACATTCTGGGAATGTGGCCATTGTCTGGGACATGGTTTCTGGGATACGTTCTGGGAACGTGATGCACACTCCGGGAGTGGTGCTTGATTATATTCCAAGTATGGTTTGCGATACGTTCTGGGAACGTATGTTAGTGTTCTGGGAACACATTGGTATAATAATAGAATTAAAGATAAAACCAACCTTGATGATTGTGCATCCATATAGAATGGAAGTTTGGTTGGTAGGAACGTTTATCATATTCTGGGAATATGAGGAGGGTACTCCGGGAGTACCAAATTATAACCTACTTGATGACACATTATAGATATGTGGCCAGTGTCTGGGACCTGGTTTTATACGTTCTGGGAACGTATGTTAGTGTTCTGGGAACACATTGAGATGCAACCTACTTGATGACACATTATAGATATGTGGCCAGTGTCTGGGACCTGGTTTTTATGCGTTCTGGGAACGTATGCCTTCTGGGAACGTGATGCACACTCTGGGAGTGATGCTTATTATTCCAAGTATGGTTTGCTACACGTTCTGGGAACGTGGTGCACACTCAGGGAGTGATGCTTATTATCCAAGTATGGTTCGGCATTACGTTCTGGGAACGAATGTCGGTGTTCCGGGAACACAAGGATGTATTGGATGGACGTCCAAGATGGACTTTAGAGGCCTCAGTTGTGGAAGGAAATCATGCATCATGCCACCTGCATTGAAGGAATTATTAAGATTAACCGGGTGTGCTCATATGATTATGCATCATGATTTGCTACATGTTGACTTGTGGTTGTTAGTTTTATTCCCATTTGATTATGCGAATAAGTATAGCTAACCCCCATGCCCTTATTAGGTGTTGATCGTGCATCTAGCTTGCACAAGAATCAGTAAGGGGAGATGTCCCTTAGGTGCATGCAGAGTGTAGAAAATGTGGGTTGGGAACCCGTTGTGCAGATATCGAGGATCCGACCAGAAGGATGTTTGGACAAAGGACCAGTGACCAGCTCTATAACATTTCTATTTTTAATAGAATTTATATGATACATATTTTGGAAAGAAGTATCATAAGAGGAATTCAGTTTAATAATAATACTTATTTGGTATTAATGGACTTGTTACACTTGATATATTTTGGGAGTATAATATGCTGATTTTACTATGTTTCCGCAAACTCTGATTTTACTAAGTCACCTTCATTATCAATCAAGTGTTTGTGAAAATAAATTTTCAAGGGAAGGGATAAATTCTTATTTTCAGATCTTTTTCCAACAACAAGTCCAAGTAATCACAAACTTATTACTTTTCTTATAAAGTAAGATGATATACAAGGAGTGTTACAGTTGATCGCTTAACGAAATCAGCTCATTTCATTCCCATCAACATGCAATACCCGTTGGAGAAGCTTGCGAGATTGTACATCAAAGAAATTGTTAGATTGCATGGTATTCCCTCAAGTATCGTATCAGATCGTGATCCTCGTTTTGTGTCTCGCTTCTGGCAGAGTTTGCATCAAGCTTTAGGAACTCAGTTAAGGATGAGTTCGGCTTATCACCCGCAAATAGATGGTCAATCGGAAAGGACGATTCAATCTTTGGAAGACCTGCTTCGAGCATGTGTTTTGGAATATCAAGAAGGTTGGGACCGTTTGTTACCGCTTGTGGAGTTCACCTACAATAATAGTTATCACGCAAGCATCGATATAGCCCCGTACGAAGCTCTCTATGGAAGGAAATGTAGGACCCCGCTATGTTGGTTCCAAGTGGGGGAGAACACGCTTATCGGACCTGAGTTAGTGCAAGAAACAACCGAGAAGATTAAGGTAATCCAAGAGAAGATGTGTAACAGCCCGATTTTCACTCCCAAAATCTAATCCAATTATTCTTACTCAATTGCTATAAATGAGGCCATTTTTTTTTATAAATATAAGTTTGTTCTCATGTTACCCATCCTTTTGAAAATCGAGTTGTCACTTTCGAAACCACTCACATTGAAAACCATCGTTTACGAAAAGTGCGGAACTTAGTTATATTAAATAAACACAAGTCTCACATTTTGTAAAAGCATTCAAAGGTCTCAAAAGAGTTGTCATCACAAAATATTACAAACCATAAACAAAAGATAACTGTTTACATCATTGGTTCATCACAAGGAAATCCTCGACGATGACTGGAATCCTAGACACCTGACCATCACTAGACACGAGAGACACTATCACTCTTCAGAGGAACTAGCCTCAACTTCCATATCTTCACTTGGGTCGGTTTCCACCTCGTGCTCAGATCCACTAGCATCCTCTTCTTCCATTGGCTCAGGATTCACCGCTGCTAAAGGTGCAGGATCACCGTTTAGCTCATGGTGCTCCCGTGGTCCACCATCTTGGTAATCCCTCAGAGTGACTTGTCCGACATGAACATCCATGCCTGCTCCTCTTAGAATATGTCTTGGATCCTCAATCTCCAGCCGAGTGTTTCCTCTCCAAATCCATCCGTCAGGTACCATTTCCCATGCTCCTCCCTGAAGAGGCCACATTTGGATTGCTACATGATACGCCATCTACCCGTTGCAATACCGGCAAACGCCAATACAACAACTAGGTAGGAGAGAGTCAGCACGCCATACATGACATGTTGACCGCAAGGTAGCAGAATAAACACGATAGAAAGACAGTTAACATCATAGACCCTTGACACAGGAATGAATAAGCATAACGAGACTCGATACCAAAATACACCGGAAACTCAGAGACATAAGCGCAATCGTTCGACTTCCGATCATCATAAGGACATTCCATAAACAAATAGCATAATATAAAACAAGCATAAAATAATCATTTCATCGACCTCAATCTCGTACCACACCATTAATTATCTCAACACTTCGCTTACATCCTCGAATACTCTTATCATGTAATCTTTAGTTATTAAGTCTTATCATTTTCATTCTGTAACACCCTAGGATTTTTACCCTTAATTCCCCTTTAATAAAATACGGACTTAAAAATTTCTTTTTAATTATATTAAAATCAACCGTCAAACGGACGGAGTTTTGTTTGTTTTTCGGACTAATCCAAAATTTGACCTGTGATAAACAATTTCAAATAAACAACTGATAGCCAGCAGGGCTTCAGATTATATTTCTAAATCAAATCAAGGCCCCACGGGCTCCAATGATATCAGTATGCAAAAATAAATCAGAGTATTAGCGGAAATACAAATTTTAAGCATTAAAACCAAAAGTTATAGCTTTAGCAAAACAAAACATCCTAAGCCTCATTCGAATTATGCATATAAAATTTACATCAAAATAATATAAGAGGCTTAGGTCCATACTATACACTAAACCCCTAACACCCTATTCTCCCTGTAAGGGAAAGTACTCCTGCTCGGCCGGGGGCTGCGCCAGCTCAATCTCCGAACTTGAAACTGTAAGGGAGTGAGCATTGCACAAGAAATAGAAAGCAGTTTCTAACTAGACATAACAACTCACTAGGTCAAACACATTTAGCAATTAAGCATATATTCACATATTGCACACCATACTCATTACAATATTTATTCCACATTTCCATTCTCATTATTCATTTCACCATCTGTTCCCCTGTATTTATTTTCCCCGTTTCCAAATAATTCCCTTTTTAAACCCTTACCTTTCCCTTATTTTTACGGTGTATGTATGTCTCCACCAAATCGAAGGCCTACATACATACACCAATAACGATGTATGTCTCCACCAAATCGAAGGCCTACATACATCGCGTTCCCATTACCATACCTTGTCCAATTTTATTCCCTGTTTCCTTTATTCATTTCCTTTTATTTACGGTGTATGTATGTCTCCACCAAATCGAAGGCCTACATACATACACCAACCACGATGTATGTCTCCACCAAATCGAAGGCCTACATACATCGCGTTTCCATTACCTTTACCTTATCCAATTTTATTCCCTTTTTAAATTATGTGTCCCTCAGGTCAGAGGTCAACACCCATTCATTATAATCCATTTTGTGTCCCTCAGGTCAGAGGTCAACACCCATTCATTATAATCCATTTTGTGTCCCTCAGGTCAGAGGTCAACACTCGAATACATATTTTATTTGGTGTCCCTCAGGTCAGAGGTCAACACCCAACCCATTATTTAATCCGGTGTCCCTCAGGTCAGAGGTCAACACCCAACCCATTATTTAATCCGGTGTCCCTCAGGTCAGAGGTCAACACCCATTCATTCCAATTCATATTGTGTCCCTCAGGTCAGAGGTCAACACATTTTACCATTCATATTGTGCCCCTCATATCAGAGGTCAGCATATTCATCACTTTCCATTACTCGTCACCTCAAATCAGAGACCAACGCATTTAATCACATTTCATATTCATTACCTCACATCAGAGGCCAAAACATACTTTCATATTCTCACATCAACAATTATATCACATTTAAACACAACAACACACATTCAACAATTAATAATTCATGCAAATTCCTCATTCACTTCCTTTCTCAGTTATCACAATTATGCCAAATAGTGTTCTCCTTTATAGCCCAACATTTTGATTGCCCTTCATTCTAATTTACATATATCACCTTTTACTTTTTAATTACTCATAACCGTTTTACTTCCGTTTCCCATATTCACAAGTCCAATTCATAATCCATAACCTTTGTTCACAATTGATAATACTTAACATTTTTACTTATTTAACAATTTGATACTAATATGCACATTCATCACCTCTAATCATTTCCATTCTCTTTCTTCCTATATCAATTTATTCCATAATACGTACATATATTGGCAACATCAATCAATTATCATTTAATTCACAACTTTACAAATAAAGACATTAGTCATAGAAATCATTTATGTCCACTTCGTTATCACATTACCCAATTCCTCATGTACCTCAATATAATCATTAACCAAATTTCATTTATCCATTAATTCATTCCTATATTATTGGGTTTCCTTTTCCTAGTCTTAACATCCATTTCATCATGCATATTTAATTATTTAGAATTTCATATTCAATCACATAGGGTTTTATAATCTAATTTTCTCCCCTAACACATAACCCTAACAAGCATTATATACTAACTAGAGCCTACTCCCTAGAACAAGGCAAAGCTCACTATATCCACTCCCTTACCTTAAACCAATAGAAATGGAGAAAAATCTTCCAAGCCCTAGCTCCTAAGTTCCTTAATCAAGAGCTCCAAGGATTGAGTGGAAAGAGAGAGATTCTTGACCTCCATGAAACAATAGAGCGCAAATGAGTCATAAATTTGTCAAACTCATGACACAAAATTCGTATAACCATGGAAGGGAGGAGAGAGAAATTCGTATGAGCTCTAGAGAGAGAGAGAGTTGAAATCAAGGGCTTGGCACTTACTTGGAGTGAGAAGGAAGTAGATGAGGTTATGCTAGTAGTATGGTGTTGGTGGTTCCTCCATGGTTGAGAAACTTGAAGATCAAGAGGAGAGAGAGAGGGAAATTTGTGTGAGAGAGGGAGAGTGGAGGAGAGTGACTCTCAACACATTTTCTTGATGGGGTTTTGATGGAGAATGATGATTATGGCTTGGTTTAACTTAAAATCAAGTGTTTATGGAGTGGGTGATGAGATTGAAGCCTAGGGTTTAGAGAGAGAAGGGAAAGAGATGAGGGATGTTGATGATGGGTGATTGTTGGCTGAAACACGTTTTTAAGGCTATCGGCACAAAACACTCGAGTGTTTTCCAAAACACTCGAGTGTTTTCTTTAAAAACACTCCAGTCTTTTCCAAAACACTCGAGTCTTTTCCAAAAGACTCGAGTAGTGCCTGAGATCCCCATTTTACAAATGACCAGAACACTCGAGTCTTTTCCAAAAGACTCGAGTGTTTTGCCCAGTACCCCATTTATTCATTTTCCTATTTTCCTCCTATTTTCTTCCTGCTTCAATTCGAGATAACTTCTTCGTTCACCGTCGGATCTTGCTCAAATTTGACGAGTGACTTCCTAAAAATCATACCTTCATATCCAACGGTGGGAATTGTGTTTTGAGTCTTAAATCTTTTATTTTGAATTTCCTAATGTCGGGTGTTTATAACACCGAAAACTCGATTTTTAACACTCGTTTGGTCTTCTTTAAATTTGCTTTTCGATGCCAATGCTCCTTGACTCCTATATGGCACTCAAAGCACTCCTAATCCATCATTTTAAATCCCTTCTATGAAGATCCTTTCTTCCAAATCTTACTATAATTCTAATTATTGTTAGAATTAAAATTCGGGATGTTACATTTCTCCCGCACTTATTAGAATTTCGTCCCCGAAATTCTGTTCAATTTCTTCAAATGGAGAACCATCCCAACATGGGTTTTCTAAACTACGATGCACACTGCACTAGGTCCTACTCCCCTACTTTGAATCGGCATACTACCTTGCTTAAGTACGCCACCAGACTCATGTGTCCAATGAAGAATACAACTTGTGGTTTAGTTTGGTTAAACTAGAAGCAAAATTCTCTAAGGTTTTTGAGGTTTACTCCGATATCGGTCAAACATTGCAAGAGTTCTAATCACAATCTACCTGGTGATCTACACTTAGGCATTATTCTTAAGTCCTAAGCAACCACACTCATTGACAAGTAAACAGTTAGCAATTGCCTGGCAATCAAAATTCAAATATACGCACCAACATTTCATATCAGCGCATAAGTGCAAGCACTAACCTAGCAACCTGTACTTGATTCTAATCTAATTCCGATCTACCTGAATCAGCCCTAGAACTCAGGTCTAAATCCATGCACACATCTTAGATAAGCTGCACACATTTCAAATGCAATCCAAGAAGACTTTGAAACTTTTCATGGTTTCCCATGATTTGTTTTACACATTCAAGTTATGCATGCCAAGATAAAACTTTGATAAAATCACCCACTTGCATGGTTTCAAAGTTTAATGATTAAAACCTCATAAATTCAAAGTATGTGCGCTCTTATGAACATCAAAATAGTGTTCTGAAATTCGTTTGTGCATTTATGCATTTATAAAATTACAGGGACATGCCGAAAGCATGCATGTGTTCATCTATGTTTAGAAATTTTGCTTATCTTATAAGAAAGGCACTTACATATGCATAAGTCAAAAAAATAGCACATCAACAAATATTGATGTGGTGGTGTGTCGATAGGTTCATTATTCTTGAAAAATCAAGTTCCTTTCTTGATGGACAACCATTTTGATTTGTTTTACGTAAAATCCTTAGGAAAAGATTAAATCAGGAAAAATTTATTTCACACTCTAAAACTTTGATATGTTCATGCCAAATTAACTTGGGTGAAGTTCCAAAAACTAGTTTTATAAAGCAAAGCATATCTCTTTGTAAAGGATTTTCTCCATCTAATTTCGGGAGATTTAGGTGAAGGATTATGACCTTCCTCAAAATTAGCAAACTCAATGAGAATGGGAGTATGTGGTTTACTAGAAAATTTATTTCGATGATTCTCAATAATCCAAATAGTCACATTCCTTTGACTTTGAGTTTGAAGATTAAGCTCCATTCCGAATCGAGTAAAGTCACCTAGAAGGGTTCCTATTTAATCAGCATGGGGATCGATTAAAAGAATAAATTAGTCCACCGCTTGATTACTTAGGAATCCTTGGTTGACTCACTAGCTTTTCAAAATTTCTCTACACAACTTAGTACTCAATTTGGAAGAATTTATGGTTCCATTAGAACAGAAAAATTCATTTTTGAATTCAATTCCAAAACATAAAAATTCATTGGGGTCACTATCACGCTTGAAAAATAAATCGAATGGTTCCTGATTTTTGAAATGATTACGCTTGAGAACCAAGCGACTTGTTGATAGCAATACCATTCCATGAGGATGTTTTGCGAAAGGTTTTATGCTCCAAATAATTTTCATCATGCACATGTTTCAGACAATAACAATTATCATTAAAATGCACAATTCATCATGTAGGAAAACACAAGACAATACATAGCATCGCATTCATTCATTTCTAAACGCATAACCTAGCTCTATTCAATCACTTGGGATTTTAAGTACCTAATGTCTAATCTTAGGACTTTTTCTATGTACTATCTTGGGGTTTCTTATATTCAAGTCTATATGTATAAATACTAGCAATCTATCATAGCTAACTAGGATTCCTAACTAGCTACTCCTCTTATCTTAAGACAAGGCAATACTTCCTACACTTCCGTTGCGCAACTCTGATTCTAAAATGCTTACGCATACGGAAACCTATGACAAGAACCTCTAATCCTGATAAATTTGGGATCTCACTAAATTCCCAAAGTACTCGCCGAAACTTAAGGACAGGATGATGATATCCCCCAATAGATGTACACTTGAGGTGATCAGGCTCAATCATACATCATATATATCAGTGATAAGACCATTTTTGTCTTACTTAAGCTTGAATTTATCAACCTATTAGTTTCAAAATGTTGAAATCTTGTTTGGTGTATCACATTTAGATTTGGTTTACTTAGCGCGAAACTAGAGATCACTGCCTCCCGGTGGGGTAGCAACTTAGTGCCCTAGCCCGTTGGGGTATCGTTTTCCTTAGCTTCGTCATTTACCCACTTCTAAATATGATTCATCGCTTTCCACAAGATTTCAAGTTTAGCATGGTAAACTAAACATAATGAGTGGACTTAGAAAAATTTTCCAATGCTTACCATGCTTCTCGAAAGAATCATCAGATACTAATCGCGTTTCTCAATATACTTATCAAACTAAAAAGAATTTAAGCTATTCGCTATCCTAGACTCAACAACTATGCCTATTATCATGCTAACGATAATACCTAACTAAATCACAAAGCAGTTTGATATCAGACTACCAGTTACTCGCTTGATGAGTAACTACAGGAGTAGTAAGTTACTCCAATGGGCCGAGGAAAAACTGCTCTGATACCATAAATGTAACACCCTAGGATTTTTACCCTTAATTCCCCTTTAATAAAATACGCACTTAAAAATTTCTTTTTAATTATATTAAAATCAACCGTCAAACGGACGGAGTTTTGTTTGTTTTTCGGACTAATCCAAAATTTGACCTGTGATAAACAATTTCAAATAAACAACTGATAGCCAGCAGGGCTTCAGATTATATTTCTAAATCAAATCAAGGCCCCACGGGCTCCAATGATATCATTATGCAAAAATAAATCAGAGTATTAGCGGAAATACAAATTTTAAGCATTAAAACCAAAAGTTATAGCTTTAGCAAAACAAAACATCCTAAGCCTCATTCGAATTATGCATATAAAATTTACATCAAAATAATATCAGAGGCTTAGGTCCATACTATACACTAAACCCCTAACACCCTACTCTCCCTGTAAGGGAAAGTACTCCTGCTCGGCCGGGGGCTGCGCCAGCTCAATCTCCGAACCTGAAACTGTAAGGGAGTGAGCATTGCACAAGAAATAGAAAGCAGTTTCTAACTAGACATAACAACTCACTAGGTCAAACACATTTAGCAATTAAGCATATATTCACATATTGCACACCATACTCATTACAATATTTATTCCACATTTCCATTCTCATTATTCATTTCACCATCTGTTCCCCTGTATTTATTTTCCCCGTTTCCAAATAATTCCCTTTTTAAACCCTTACCTTTCCCTTATTTTTACGATGTATGTATGTCTCCACCAAATCGAAGGCCTACATACATACACCAATCACGATGTATGTCTCCACCAAATCGAAGGCCTACATACATCGCGTTCCCATTACCATACCTTGTCCAATTTTATTCCCTGTTTCCTTTATTCATTTCCTTTTATTTACGGTGTATGTATGTCTCCACCAAATCGAAGGCCTACATACATACACCAACCACGATGTATGTCTCCACCAAATCGAAGTCCTACATACATCGCGTTTCCATTACCTTTACCTTATCCAATTTTATTCCCTTTTTAAATTATGTGTCCCTCAGGTCAGAGGTCAACACCCATTCATTATAATCCATTTTGTGTCCCTCAGGTCAGAGGTCAACACCCATTCATTATAATCCATTTTGTGTCCCTCAGGTCAGAGGTCAACACCCATTCATTATAATCCATTTTGTGTCCCTCAGGTCAGAGGTCAACACTCCAATACATATTTTATTCGGTGTCCCTCAGGTCAGAGGTCAACACCCAACCCATTATTTAATCCGGTGTCCCTCAGGTCAGAGGTCAAAACCCAACCCATTATTTAATCCGGTGTCCCTCAGGTCAGAGGTCAACACCCATTCATTCCAATTCATATCGTGTCCCTCAGGTCAGAGGTCAACACATTTTACCATTCATATTGTGCCCCTCATATCAGAGGTCAGCATATTCATCACTTTCCATTACTCGTCACCTCAAATCAGAGACCAACGCATTTAATCACATTTCCATATTCATTACCTCACATCAGAGGCCAAAACATACTTTCATATTCTCACATCAACAATTATATCACATTTAAACACAACAACACACATTCAACAACTAATCATTCATGCAAATTCCTCATTCACTTCCTTTCTCAGTTATCACAATTATGCCAAATAGTGTTCTCCTTTATAGCCTAACATTTTGATTTCCCTTCATTCTAATTTACATATATCACCTTTTACTTTTTAATTACTCATAACCGTTTTACTTCCGTTTCCCATATTCACAAGTCCAATTCATAATCCATAACCTTTGTTCACAATTGATAATACTTAACATTTTTACTTATTTAACAATTTGATACTAATATGCACATTCATCACCTCTAATCATTTCCATTCCCTTTCTTCCTATATCAATTTATTCCATAATACGTACATATATTGGCAACATCAATCAATTATCATTTAATTCACAACTTTACAAATAAAGACATTAGCCATAGAAATCATTTATGTCCACTTCGTTATCACATTACCCAATTCCTCATGTACCTCAATATAATCATTAACCAAATTTCATTTATCCATTAATTCATTCCTATGTTATTGGGTTTCCTTTTCCTAGTCTTAACATCCATTTCATCATGCATATTTAATTATTTAGAATTTCATATTCAATCACATAGGGTTTTATAATCTAATTTTCTCCCCTAACACATAACCCTAACAAGCATTTTATACTAACTAGAGCCTACTCCCTAGAACAAGGCAAAGCTCACTATATCCACTCCCTTACCTTAAACCAATAGAAATGGAGAAAAATCTTCCAAGCCCTAGCTCCTAAGTTCCTTAATCAAGAGCTCCAAGGATTGAGTGGAAAGAGAGAGATTCTTGACCTCCATGAAACAATAGAGCGCAAATGAGTCATAAATTTGTCAAACTCATGACACAAAATTCGTATAACCATGGAAGGGAGGAGAGAGAAATTCGTATGAGCTCTAGAGAGAGAGAGAGTTGAAATCAAGGGCTTGGCACTTACTTGGAGTGAGAAGGAAGTAGATGAGGTTATGCTAGTAGTATGGTGTTGGTGGTTCCTCCATGGTTGAGAAACTTGAAGATCAAGAGGAGAGAGAGAGGGAAATTCGTGTGAGAGAGGGAGAGTGGAGGAGAGTGACTCTCAACACATTTTCTTGATGGGGTTTTGATGGAGAATGATGATTATGGCTTGGTTTAACTTAAAATCAAGTGTTTATGGAGTGGGTGATGAGATTGAAGCCTAGGGTTTAGAGAGAGAAGGGAAAGAGATGAGGGATGTTGATGATGGGTGATTGTTGGCTGAAACACGTTTTTAAGGCTGTCTGCACAAAACACTCGAGTGTTTTCTTTAAAAACACTCCAGTCTTTTCCAAAACACTCGAGTCTTTTACAAAAGACTCGAGTAGTGCCTGAGATCCCCATTTTCCAACTGACCAGAACACTCGAGTCTTTTCCAAAAGACTCGAGTGTTTTGCCCAGTACCCCATTTATTCATTTTCCTATTTTCCTCCTATTTTCTTCCTGCTTCAATTCGAGATAACTTCTTCGTTCACCGCCGGATCTTGCTCAAATTTGACGAGTGACTTCCTAAAAATCATACCTTCATATCCAACGGTGGGAATTGTGTTTTGAGTCTTAAATCTTTTATTTTGAATTTCCTAATGTCGGGTGTTTATAACACCGAAAACTCGATTTTTAACACTCGTTTGGTCTTCTTTAAATTTGCTTTTCGATGCCAATGCTCCTTGACTCCTATATGGCACTCAAAGCACTCCTAATCCATCATTTTAAATCCCTTCTATGAAAATCCTTTCTTCCAAATCTTACTATAATTATAATTATTGTTAGAATTAAAATTCGGGATGTTACACATTCACTCAATGAGGTAGGGGAAATCACCATCATTGAGGAAACACTCACTCTACATCTCCTCGGTCTCCATCCGCCTAGTCGGAAGCCAACAGGAGTACAGGACCTTTACCACGCGGGCATGACAGCTGTCCAACAATTGGCTCCAAGCCAGGAGGTCTCAACCTCAAACATAACATATACATATAACACAGTGCCCCGTTCCAGTCCCTCTCAACTGTTGTAGACCTGCATTCAAGGAGGTGACAGTATCATTTCTAGTTAGCTATGCGGTCCTTACCACGGCATTGGACCCAGTCCCCACCACGTTAGTGTGCCACTTATGGTATTCGTCCCGCCTAGAAATGTACTCGAGGCTTCATGACGAGTCACCGTCATTGCCCTCTCCTCATGCAATCCCCACCTGAGTATCCGCAGATACCCATAGTATCTTCCTCTCCACTACTTCACACTCTCATCACTCACCGCGAATGTAAATGTCTTAAGTGTCTTTTAGTACTCTTGAAAGTCTTTTAGGGAATTAAAGTCTTTTAGTTATTAGCCTATAGTCGGCTTGCCCTGAGTCCATCCCTTCGACAAGACCCGACCACTATATGTATATACATTCCCCACTTTCTCATACATCATCACTTTCGAAGCCCTTAAGCCACCATCACAACTCATCATCGTCTCATGAAACCATTTCATTTTATGCATCATAACACATTCATAATCACCAACAACATCTCATAGTCCTCATGTTCTTGTTCCACATATAGACATTTCATCTCACCATTCATAATTGCGTCGTACATTGTCTCTTTGTCCATCCTCACGTTCATCATTCATGAATCACTTACGATTATCATAAGGGGTATCTCATTCGACCCAAAGAGAGATAGAACATTAAACAAATAAAACATGCGTCAAGACATAACATAAAGAAAGATAACATAGATACCACCATCCGACAACATTGCCACGGCTCACCGCAATCTCACTCACCTCTAAAATCCGTACGAGAAAAGCTTTGTTCTTGAAGATCTCTAATTCCTCTTTGAGAATTATCACCTCTGTCCACTGGATAACCTCACATAGATAAATACACTTTTATTAAAAACCATTAGAAATTGTTACTGAATTTCTCAAGTCAAAACCCTTTGTTTTATTCTTTCTTTAAAACATTGTGAAAACAACTTGGATCTTTTCTAATACTTGAAAACCTTAGAAACCAATTGAAAGCTCATATTAAAATAAGTAAAATAATTGACTTAGGTGGCTGTATGGAAAGTCCAGCCCTTTACTACAAGTTGAAATTCATTAAAAACTCACAATTTTTCATCCAAACCTTTGCAAATCGAGTAACACTTGAAATCCATGTCCTTCCATAACTTTAAAAACATTTTCAAACTTGAAATACTTGAAAACAACTCTTGGGCAGCAAGAATTAAAGAAATCAAATCATGAAAACACTTTTAAAATCATCAAACATGTTTGGTTCATTTCCTTCCATGAAGGCCGAATTGAACCCAAAACAAAATCACATCATTTAATTAAGTTTTTCTCAAAACTAAATCACAAAACACGATCATTTCATGAAAACAATCCCATGCAAAAAGGATCTAGCTTCCTCAACCTAAGGTAGGCCGAATCATCACTAGGATAAAACAATAATATTGATGCACTTTGATTCATGCAAATCCTTTGAAAATACTAAATTAAAAACATGCCTCACCAAAACAATTGAGTTAAAATAATATAGCTCTTTCTCTTTCAAAATCGTGACTCACTTGTCACTTCAAAATATTTTCACACTTTCATTCTTCCTTTGCATGTGCCTTAGAAATCATTGAAATCACAAAGAGAACACATGCAAGATTTTGTTCAGGAAAACAATCAAGATCCTTTGATTTTTTTTTAAAAGCTTGGCCGAATGAAACATTGACCAAAATCAAGGAGAAAACTCAAATCTTTAACTTTGAAATACTTGTAAACTTGAATCAAAGTAAAACCTTTTTAGAAAAGTTGGGTTCCCTTGTTTTCCTCAGAAAACCGTGACATACAAGTCATGGAATAAAAGTTTTCAACCAATAAAATCACATGCAAAGCTTCCAAAAATCAAAACCATGAAAACCAAATGCAATTATCAAATCCTTTCTCAAAACCGAATCAAAAATCAAGGACTTTATGAAAATCAACTCAAATCAAAACTTAGAAAGTTCAAGATGAAAACTAGAGCACGAAAATCACATAGATCATCATCATCAAGTACCAAATCAACATGCATGCACTCAATAATGAAATAAAAATCTTCATGACCTAAGTTCCTAATCATGACCGAATATAATGTCCATGGTTTTTTGGATTTACAACTTGTAGAGTTCTTGATCAAGGCTTAACAATTACATACAAACGTAGAACCTAATCATGCATCCACAATTAAGTTTACAAAACTTAGAGAAATTAAGAACCACACTTCAAGAATCTAGGATCTTCAAGTAGACAAGAAAATAGGAAAAGTTCTTCAACCTCTTCACTAGTTCTTCGATGATCCTAAGGTTTGAGCTTGATTTTTACTCTTCTCCTCCTCTTTGGGTGCTCACGGTTCCTCTTCCTCTCTATGTGTTTCTAAGTTTTCTAAGAGCTTTGAGGTTCACTCTTAGATTAGTGTTTAGTTTGGAAGTGAAAATGAGAAGCAAATGGGCAAGTGCTACGGTCCAAGGCATATAAGAGAGCAACCATTGTTTTCCTCTTCTATCCCTAATAAAATTCGGTCAAGAGAGAGCCAAGAAGGGTAGTCTTGTCCACCTTAAAGCTTGCATGGCTCAATTAAGCCATTGAGCTAATGAAAGGGTATTAGGCTTAAGCTTGACTCCTATTGGTTGGTCAACCCACTAACCACACTTAACACTTAAACTAATCCTAGATGCTAAGGGTTTCTAGCCTTAGGGTTCATGAGTCAACACTTGACTCATCACATGCACACTCCTCTCATCCTCACGGCGCCACATCTCACACACATGCACAATTTCATTTTCATTTTCTTTTCACACACAAAATCACATTTAGGAAAAGTATAAGGTAGAAATACTTAGGGAAATTTAACTCAAACACTCCAAAAATTCGAATGCCATATGGTTTGCCTTAAAATCAAAATCATTTGCTTTAAAATCTAAAATTGTTTGAAATCATAAGTCACGAATTCAATTCAAGTTAAAACTTAGACTCATAAAATATTTTTCCATAAAATCTTTTTCTTAAAAGAAACTTTGTCACATAAAATCATAAGGAAAACTTCAAATTTAAAACTACTCTTTTTAAAAAAATATTTTTATGAAAATATAAATCAGGTTTTCATCAAAACTTTTGTGAGGTATTTGGACAGGGTGTTACATTCTCCCCAACTTAGAGATTTCTCGTCCCCGAGAAATACAGTACCTGAATCAAACAGGTGCGGGAAAGAGGTTCTCATCTTGCTTTCAAGCTCCCAGGTTGCATCTTCTCCGTTATTCCGACTCCATACTACTTTAACTAAGGGGATATCCTTCCCTCTCAACCTTTTAACACTACTACCATCTATCCTTAGCGGTAAGGTCTCAAATGTGAGATTTTCTTTTAGCTGTACTGAGTCGGTCTCAATGATGTGTGAGGGGTCATGAACATATTTTCTCAGCTGGGATACATGAAAAACATTGTGTAGGTTTGAAAGAAAAGGAGGTAAAGAAATTTGGTAAACTAAGGGTCCTACTCGTTTGAGAATTGGGTAAGGTCCGATAAAACGAGGTGTAAGTTTTCGGGTTTTGAGCATTCTACCAATTCCAGTAGTTGGCACTACCTTCATAAAAACAAAGTCTCCTTCATTGAACTCAAGCGGACTTCTCCTCTTGTCCTGGTAACTCTTCTGCCTAATTTGAGCTGTCCTCATCTTTTCCTGTATTAGCCTTACCTTCTCAGTCGTCTGCTGGACTACGTCCGGTCCAATTATCAAATGTTCACCAGTCTCAAACCAACATAGCGGCGTTCTACACTTTCTACCGTACAGGGCTTCATACGGTGCCATTCCGATGCTTGAATGGAAACTGTTGTTGTAGGTGAATTCTATCAAATGCAGAAATGAATCCCAATCACCAGCGTCCTCAATTGCACAGGCTCTCAGTAAATCTTCCAATGTCTGGATAGTTCGCTCGGATTGTCCGTCAGTCTGAGGGTGATACGCAGAACTTAAGTCCAACCTTGTTCCGATTGCTGTTTGTAAGCTGACCCAAAATTTCGAAGTAAACCGGGGATCTCTGTCAGATACTATGCTTGAGGGCACTCCATGTAATCTCACCACTTCCTTTAGATACAGTTCGGCCAATCTATCCATTGAGTACTTCATGTTGACAGGAATAAACCTTGCCGTCTTCGTCAGTCTGTCCACTATTATCCAAATAGCATCATAACCTCTTCTAGTCTTGGGAAATCCAGAGACAAAATCCATGGTGATGCAGTCCCACTTCCACACTGGCACTTCTAATGGTCTTAACTCGCCACCAGGCTTCTTATGCTCTATCTTCGTCTTCTGACACATCATACATCGTGATACATACTCGGCTACTTCTCTTTTCATTCCGGGCCACCAGAAAATCTTCTTGAGATCCTGATACATCTTTTGCGAACCAGGGTGTAGACTTAACTTACTCTTGTGAGCTTCCTCCAATATCATTCTCTTTATCTCCGGGTTACTTGGCACACAGATTCGATCTCTATACTTCAAGAGTCTGTCATTTCCAACCTTGAATTCCACTTCCTTCCCTTTATCAGATAACTCCTTCTTTGTTTGGAGTTCCTCGTCCTTCAGTTGGAGTTCCTTTATCCGCTCCATAAATCCACTTGAAACGGTTAGTTGTCCCAATACCATACTCCTTGGTCCAATCTCCATGCCCAAGTTCAGATCCCGAAATTCCTCAATCAACTTCATCTCCTCAATCATCGATGCAGAAACATGTAACGACTTTCTACTCAAGGCATCAGCGACTACATTTGCCTTGCCAGGGTGATATTGTAGCTTGATCTCGTAGTCCTTTAGAAATTCCATCCACCTTCTCTGACGCATATTCAACTCTTTCTGCTCGAATAGGTACTTCAGACTTTTGTGATCGCTGAAGACTTCGACTCTCACGCCGTACAGATAGTGTCTCCAAATCTTCAAAGCGAATACTACTGCTGCCAGCTCTAGATCGTGTGTTGGGTAGTTGAGCTCATGGGTCTTCAGTTGTCGTGAAGCGTAAGCCACCACTTTCCGCTCTTGCATCAATACACATCCTAGGCCTTGCTTCGAAGCGTCACAATACACACTAAAAGGCTTAGTTGTGTCCGGTAGAACTAGCACTGGAGCAGTTGTCAATCTCCTTTTCAATTCTTGGAAGTTCTCCTCGCACTTCGTCGACCATTCGAATTGTTGACCCTTCCTTGTCAGCTTCGTCAACGGTAAAGACAAACGAGAAAATCCTTCGATAAATCGACGATAATATCCGGCTAGCCCTAAGAAACTACGGATTTCCGTCACAGATGTCGGTGTCTTCCATTCCAACACAGCATTCACCTTTGCAGGGTCCACTGAGATTCCATCCTTCGAGATCACATGTCCTAGGAAATGCACTGAGTCTAACCAGAAATCGCACTTCGACAATTTGGCGTACAGCTGCTTGTCCTTTAACGTTGCTAAGACTGTTCTCAAATGCTCAGCGTGTTCCTCCTTAGACTTGGAATAGATTAGAATATCGTCGATGAATACGACAACAAATGAATCCAAGTAAGGGTGAAATATCCTATTCATGTAATCCATGAATATCGCAGGAGCATTTGTCACACCAAAAGGCATGACCAGATACTCGTAATGACCATAACGAGTTCTGAAAGCAGTCTTAGGAATATCTTCCTCCTTCACTCTTATCTGGTGATACCCTGATCTGAGATCAATCTTGGAAAATACTGTCGCTCCTTTTAATTGATCCAACAAATCATCGATTCTGGGCAGAGGGTACTTGTTTTTAATTGTCACCTTGTTCAATTGCCTATAATTCGTGCACAAACGCATACTGCCATCCTTCTTCTTGACGAACAAAACCGGTGCTCCCCAGGGCGAAACACTAGGCCTTATCATCTTCTTCTCCAACATATCTTCCAGTTGCTTCTTTAATTCTGCTAACTCTGCCGGTGCCATCCTATAGGGTGCCTTCGAGATCGGTCCGGTGTAACACCCCGCAAATTCCTCGTATTAGTTTAAAATACTAAAGAGATTTATTTTGATAAAAGTGTTTTGAAAGGAATAATTTTCTTAAATAAATTTCTTCAGTCACATTTTCAAAATGGTAAATGATTTTAAAGAATGATCTTTCGTGGGATTAAGTTATGGATTTTTAAGTTGAGTTTTGGAAATAATGATGTGTTTAAGATTCTTTTAGTAAAATGGTGAAATTTTCAACGAGAAACTATTTTATGAAGTTGTGCTTTGTTTCCTACAATTATATGCTCGATATTTTGGGCGTCATTATAATTTTGATGCATGAATAAGTTGTTTTCTATGTGGATATGCATGTATGTGTATGTACGGATTGTTATGAATGTGTGTGTGTGAAAATGATATGTGTATGCATGTGAGTGCGATACGTGTGAGAGTATATATGTATATGTGTGTGTGTACCGTGTATGTATGTGGGTAGGAGGAAACCTAGAATTTCCTAAGTAATGACCAAGTAACCAAAATCCTAAGTAAACCCTAATTGATGCCCTAATCGTTGATTAAACCCTAATCGAGCTCTTAATCCTTGATTAAGAACTTAATTACCCTCTTAAACCCTGAACCCTTTTGGTTAGCAAGCTAATCTAGAATTAGTCCTCACTAAACCCATGCTAAATATGTATTAAGTTTTTGATTAGTGCCTTAATCCTTGATTAAGCCATAATCACTAAGAATTAGTGGACTGAATCTAGATTAATTATCCTAATCCTACCCTAATCACGATTAGTAACCTAATTAGTGCCTTAAACCTAATTAGCTAATATAAATCACCCTAAACCCCATATGGCCGAATGCCTTGATGCATGGCTTGGCCACCAAGCTCATTCCCTTGAGCAACAAGTGGCATGCTTTTAGTCAACACTATGACATCACTTTGATGACCTATGCATGACTTAAAGGGAGAAAAGTGAGAAAAGGAAAGGAAGAGGAAGGAGCCGTGGAGGAGGGACCAAGACCAAGGAAATTGCAAATAAACCATCCATGCAAACCCTTCTTGGCAAATAGGAAAAGTAGAACTAAAAGAAAAAGGGACCAAACCGTGAGAAGGAGAGAGAGAACTCATTTGCACCTTTTCATTCTTCGTTCTTATTCCTTTACCATTTCATCTCTCAACACCAACACATACACCAACAACAAACCAAAACCGTGAGGGAGTGAATAAACTTCTCTTCATTCCTTCATCAAACACAAACTTTCTTTCATTTATTTCCTAAGACCAAATACACACTTGGTTGAGAGCAACATCAAGCTCTCAACCTTAGAAAGAAGAAGAAGAGGAACCGTGAGTAGGAGGAGGAAGAAGGAGAGGAGATCTACCCTAAACCTAGGAGTTTCTTGAAGATCAAGTACTTAGAAGACCTTTCTTTTTGGTATAGCTGAATACCTTAGAGGAATTAGGACTGGTTTTATTTTGTGATCTTGTAAATTTTCTTTTCTTCTTTTGCATGTTCATTTTGTGTTTTGAAAGATGACTCTATATGTTGATCTTCCTTAACTATGGACTTTTAAGGACTTGAATTAATTTGTAATATGTGATGCTTTTGCTTCGATCTTGATCTTTAAGACCTAAATAAATTTGTAATGAACTAAATGAGGGATTCGATGGTTCGGTTGGTATTATTCAGGATAGATATCGATGTTCTTATTTTGGATCTAAAGCTTAGTTTATGATCTTTGTGAATTTTAAGAAGATTCTCCAGGCATGTGTGATTTTGGTGACTAAAACCGTGAACCAAAAGGTGTTTATATGTTTATTTGGTAAATCTATGTTCGATCTAAACTCATTCTTAAATTTTTTATCTTGCATGTTGTTTGGTGATGATTTGTATGGTCTTGAACTCTTGCATGTCTTGATTTTTTTTTGTTTGATCTTGGGAAGAGCTTTAATTCGTGTCTTTATTCTTGGTTTTGTTTTGATCTTGAGCTTTATAAATGATTTTTGAACCAAAGCCCTCTTATTTTCCAATATGTGTCTCGGTCTTAACCCCTCTTCTTTTAAAATGATTTTTGATTTGTGTTCTTATGTGTAATTTCATAAATTGATTTATACGATCTAGACGCATGCATGTTGATGTTGAGTTTTAAAAAGTTATTTTCTTTGAAAAAGTCATTTTTATGATTCTTTAAAAAGTAAATTTGAAAATGTTTGTGTTGATCTATGATTGTTGCATGATTTACTAGGAGGGCTTAAAGACCTAATTCTTGCATGAAAAAGACCATGTTTTCTTGAATGCATGCCTCGGTTTCTAGAAGAAAATTAGGGAGACAAGTTTTAAATTAGTTTTGGGTATGAACATGATTCAAATTGAGTTTTGATTGTGTGCATGTTGCATTCGGTCTTGAACCATGTTTTTATTTTATGAAGCCTTGATATATGTTCCATGCCTTTGCATGATTTTGATTTGATATAATTTAAAGAAAACAAATTAAAGTTTGATTATTTTTCATGCTTGGGCTCACGGTTTGGGTAAAAAGAAGGAGTACATAATTGCATGAGTTTGGGTGTGATATGATCAGTAAACCTTGCTGGGTGTGTGAAGTGTTTCGGTCTATGCATGTTAATTAGGTTAGAATCCTTTTCCATGAGGTAAAATAGAAACAATGCATGTATTTTGTGAAATAATGTTAAGCCAAATTGGTTTGAGAAATAGTTTTATGTTTAAGATGATTCATGAGTGTATATTCGGTTTGTGAGTTTGGATGTGCCTAAGTGTTTTTGTTTTATAAAATGAAATGTTTCTGAAATCAATTATGTGTGGAATAATTAAACTAGATGTTTGATTTTGGACATGCTTAATTAAGAATGAATGTTTGTTAAGTGTCTATGTGATTTGAATAATCATAATATGTTATTGATCATATATGTATAATCGGTTTTTAATTTATGTAGCTTGACTTGTTTGAGTTTTGAGGTTGTGTTTATGATTTTCCAAAAACATGATTTAAAAAAAAAATTAATAATATATAATATTGAACTAGAGAGTATTCGAAGTAAAAGAGTTTTTACAATGTTTTCGGGTTTTATTGAACTGATTTTTGAGAAGCGATTCCTTGCTGTCCAAGACGGACCAGCAAACCAATCATTTGGTTTAAATTGTTTTATTTGAAGTTTCAAAATGGTTTTTAAGCACTTAAAGAACTAGGAAACGTTTGAGTCATTTTAAGAAAACAACAATGTTTTAAGTCTCCCGACAAGAAACGAGGAATGTTTTGAACCCAAGAAAGATTTTCTTAATACAAATTAGTAACGTGAGCATATTTTATTTAGTACGAGGAATTTGAAAGGCAAAGGATTGGGGGCAGTCCGCAGCACAGAGGATCCGAGGTGACGGTGCACAATAAATAGCTGAATCTCAGGTGAGAGAGAAGCTATCCTAAGACACTGTGGTGTTTAGGTGATTTATTAGGACGTCCCGCATCATCTCAAAGATCGGGACCAAGTGGTCGGAGTCAGTAGTATAAGTGGCAATTGTTTGATTGTGTGGCCACTTATATGAATGTGACAAAGACCACACTGTTGTTGTGTGATGCTTGTGTGATTGATAGTATGTCTATGTTATTGATTTGATTATGCTGAATGGTATTTATTGCTATTGATTAAATGAGTAACAAGTTGATGGACGTCTGTTACGTCCTGAATAAGAAATGAAAATGAAAAGAATAAGTTAAGAAAGTATCGAGAATAAAAGTAAAGCACAATAAGAAAGAAAGAGTTGAGGTTGGGAAGGAATGAAATGATGATGTTAGGAACGAGCCAGAGCTGGGAGAAGAGATGTGGAAAGAGATGTGAAGTGTGATGCCTTGCTCACGTTTTGGGAAGAAGCTTAGTGTTGAGTTGAGCTTGCTCCTCCATTAACACTCACCCAAAACGTGATATTTGAAAAGCAGTTTTGAAAAGGGTTTGAGAAAAAATTTTCGAAAGGAATTTTGTGAAAGCTGTGAAACAGTGTTTTGGGAAAATTTGGCGAAACGAAATGGAAACATGAGACTGTGAAAAGGTTGAGAAATGAGATTAGAGTTATTGATACGATCCCAGCTCTGTGCTATGTGAGATTTGATGAGTGAAAGTTGGTACCAAGTAGTGGTCGGGTCTCATTGAAGGGATGTACGAAGGATGGGCCGATCATAAGATAAATTGGTAAGATAAAAGATATTAAAAGACATTAACGCGGTGAGGTATGAGAGTGCGGAGTAGTGGAGAGGAAGGTACCCCGGATATCAGGGATATTCGGGTTGTGAATGCAATAGGGTAGGCTCGGGCGGTAAAACGTCACGTTGCCTTGAGTACTATTATGGGCAGAACGAACTCCACATGTGGTACGGGCAGATCGGTCCTATGCTGTGGTAAGCTCTGCACTCGGGACCAGAATAGTGCTGTCACCCCTATGGCATTTCGAGAACAGTGGAGAGGGACTGGAGTGGGGCATCTTGTTTGCCACTGCGAGGCAGTGTGCCATGTTGATATTATTAATTGAGGCTGAGTCCTCCTGGTCTGGGACCATTTGTATTGAGACAGCTGTCGTGCCCGCACGGTAAAGGTCCTGTACTCCTGTTCGCTTCCGACTAGGCTGGATGGATGGCCGAGGAGATGTAGACGTGTGAGACGACGATAACAAAAAGGGGTACCTCGATGATGTTATAATTCCCTCAATCATCGAAGGTTATGATTTGATAAGACTTAATAATGAAACTTGAAAAGTAATAAAGAGAGTAATAATGATGTGATCGAAGTTCCATGGAATATTAAGGGCAGGAATGATATTGGAACATGAAAGTAAAAGACTTGTAAGGGAAAGGGAGAAAGTGATTGAGAAAGAAGGAAATGATAATAATATTAATAATGATAATATTGATAAGAATGAAATGCTTGATTGCTATGTTGTATGCCATTGTGTGTATTGTGTGCTTGTGTGGTCTTAGTATCTCGCCTATTGTAATTCCACACCGTCGACGATGCGTCGTTCGGATTGCTTACTCTCTCCCGTTCGTTGTTCCATTGGTGCTGCTGATGTCGCAACGGGCAGACGGAGCATCACGTTGAGTTCATCACTCTAGACACGTTGGAGCTGGGCTTGGCAAGGTGATTCCACCTTCGGGGATGAAGGAACGATGCAAAGAGAAAGGAAGCCTTATCCAGTCGTCTTCATCAGAGTAACGCAGCGGAAGCGATAGTAGTTTAAGCTATGATTTATGTTTTGAGTCAAGGATTACCAAGCAATGTGCCACTCATGTAATGCAGCAAAATTTAAATGCTGTTTTGTAAAGCACTTCACTTTAGAAGGGAGGTCGATGTGAACTTTTGAAATTAGTGATGAGAATTAATGTTTTTGAAGCTAAACTATTTAATGAAGAGAAAAGTTTTATGAAAAGAACTGTTTTAGTAACAACTCGATTTTCAACAAAAGGGGCCTTTAAATTGCAACAATGACTTCTCAACAATGTGTTTACAAAAAAAAAAAAATCTGGCCCCAATTTTTTGCAACTGTAAGTAAACATTTTGGTTTACGAAAACCGGGCTGTTACATCCGGTTCCAGGGATCACGTCAATTGAGAATTCCACTTCTCGGCTTGGCGGTAAACCAGGTATCTCATCAGGGAAAACTTCGGGAAAATCTCGTACCACAAGTATCTCATGAAGCTCCTTGTCCTTCTTAACGTCCAGTGAGGCTAAGAACACGTAAGCTACTGCGCCATCCTTCAATGAAGTCCGAATTTGTTTGGCAAATAAATGCTCAAGGTCATCGGGTTCAGGTAAAGAAGATTGGGTTTCACTAAAGACTAATGACTTCTCAGAACAGTTCAAAAGAACATGATTCCTAGTGAGCAGTCCATTCCTAGTATAATGTCTATTTGGGAAAGAGGTAGTTGAATCAAGTCAACATAATAATAGATGCTACCTTCTATCTCTAGGGGACAATTGGGACAGTAAGTTGATACTATTACGGGTTTATCAGTAGGGGTAGAAACAATTAAATCATAAGGTAAAGCTTCTACTTTTAAGTCTAATCTACTCACCACATCATGAGAAATAAAAGAATGGGTTGCACCCGAATCATACAACACTAATAGAGAATTCTTATAAATGAGACATTCACCTTGGATAAGATTAGAAGCGTTTGCAGCTTCAGCTCCACTCATCGTGAACACTCTTCCAGGCATATTAGGACGATTAGCATTCCCCAAATTAGACGCTTTCTTGGGTTCCCGACATTCTCTTGCAATATGACCAGGCTTATCACAATTGAAACAATTCGCACTCCTCGATGGGCACATCGGGCCAAAATGATTCCGGTTGCACTTGTTACAATAAGGAGGTACACCCCCTGATCTAGCTACACCGAAATTACCACGGACACCTCGATCCATACGATTTCCGCCAGAGTTGTTGCCCCCACGGTTACCACCGCGATTGTTGTTGCCTCTGAAGCCTCCACCTTGTCCGTTCCCTCCAAAACTCAGATCCCTCCTTCCACCAGAATATGGGTGCAGAGCCCTATACCTTCCACCAGCATTTCTGTGAAAAGGAAAATTACGAGCCGGTCCATGAGATGATGAAGGATTCATAACCGTTCCCCTTGCCTTCAAGCCTCCTTCGTACATACAACAGCTGTTCACTAGACTAGCAAAATCATCTATTTCCAAATGAGAGAAAGCTAACTTAATCTCAGGCTTAAGACCATCCCTAAACTTAGCACACTTAGATCGCTCATTCTCCCCTCCAGCATACTGAGGTACATACGTAACCAATTCCTCAAATTTCGAAGCATACTCGTCAATCGACAAATTTCCTTGAGTAAGCCTCAGAAATTCCATCTCCTTCTCAGTTCGCAGATATAACGGAAAATACTTCTCAAGAAATCGCTGCTTAAAAGCCTCCCAAGTCAATGCCTCTCCCCGATTCACCATTACTTGCTTCGTTACTCGCCACCATGCTGCAGCCTCCCGAGTCAACATATATCCAGCATAGGCCAACTTCTGTTCGTCATTGCACTGAACCATACCCCCAAAGATACGTTCAAGATCCTCAATCCACTCCACAGCCGCATCCGGAGCAAAACCTCCCGCAAATTCCTTTGGGTTGCGACGACAAAACTCATCCAATCCCTTATAACCTTGCGCTTCCAGATTCTGAGCTTGCTGCTGAGTGTTGAAGTTCTGTTGCGCCTGACGATGCAATGCTTGAAGATTGTCGTTGACCCCTGTCATTACAGCTGCCATTCGAGTCATGAAATCTGCTGCATCTGAGTGATCAGCATCATCCCCTGGATTTCTCGAGCTGGATCCAGTAGGTCTTCCACGCATACGACTCATTTCTTGAAAAGAAAACAGATAAAGAATTCAACATACAGAGACACAAGATCCTAAGGTTCAGACACACAGAGGACACAGAGTAGACACGCAAGACTGGGCGTAAGGCCACTGAGGATTAACATTGCTCTGATACCAAGTCTGTAACAGCCCGATTTTCACTCCCAAAATCTAATCAAATTATTCTTACTCAATTGCTAAAAAAGAGGCCATTTTTTTTTATAAATATAAGTTTGTTCTCATGTTACCCATCCTTTTGAAAATCGAGTTGTCACTTTCGAAACCACTCACATTGAAAACCATCGTTTACGAAAAGTGCGGAACTTAGTTATATTAAATAAACACAAGTATCACATTTTGTAAAAGCATTCAAAGGTCTCAAAAGAGTTGTCATCACAAAATATTACAAACCATAAACAAAAGATAGCTGTTTACATCATTGGTTCATCACAAGGAAATCCTCGACGATGATTGGAATCCTAGACACCTGACCATCACTAGACACGAGATACACTATCACTCTTCAGAGGAACTAGCCTCAACTTCCATATCTTCACTTGGGTCGGTTTCCACCTCGTGCTCAGATCCACTAGCATCCTCTTCTTCCATTGGCTCAGGATTCACCGCTGCTAAAGGTGCAGGATCACCGTTTAGCTCATGGTGCTCCCGTGGTCCACCATCTTGGTAATCCCTCAGAGTGACTTGTCCGACATGAACATCCATGCCTGCTCCTCTTAGAATATGTCTTGGATCCTCAATCTCCAACCGAGTGTTTCCTCTCAAAATCCATCCGTCAGGTACCATTTCCCATGCTCCTCCCTGAAGAGGCCACATTTGGATTGCTACATGATACGCCATCTACCCGTTGCAATACCGGCAAACGCCAATACGACAACCAGGTAGGAGAGAGTCAGCGCGCCATACATGACATGTTGATCGCAAGGTAGCAGAATAAACGCGATAGAAAGACAGTTAACATCATAGACCCTTGACACATGAATGAATAAGCATAACGAGACTCGATACCAAAATACACCGGAAACTCAGAGACATAAGCGCAATCGTTCGACTTCCGATCATCATAAGGACATTCCATAAACAAATAGCATAATATAAAACAAGAGTAAAATAATCATTTCATCGACCTCAATATCGTACCACACCATTAATTATCTCAACACTTCGCTTACATCCTCGAATACTCTTATCATGTAATCTTTAGTTATTAAGTCTTATCATTTTTATTCACTCAATGAGGTAGGGGAAATCACCATCATTGAGGAAACGCTCACTCTACATCTCCTCGGTCTCCATCCGCCTAGTCGGAAGCCAACAGGAGTACAGGACCTTTACCACGCGGGCATGACAGCTGTCCAACAATTGGCTCCAAGCCAGGAGGTCTCAACCTCAAACATAACATATACATATAACACAGTGTCCCGTTCCAGTCCCTCTCAACTGTTGTAGACTTGCATTCAAGGTGGTGACAGTATCATTTCTAGTTAGCTATGCGGTCCTTACCACGGCATTGGACCCAGTCCCCACCACGTTAGTGTGCCACTTATGGTATTCGTCCCGCCTAGAAATGTACTCGAGGCTTCTTGACGAGTCACCGTCATTGCCCTCTCCTCATGCAATCCCCACCTGAGTATCCGCAGATACCCATAGTATCTTCCTCTCCACTACTTCACACTCTCATCACTCACCGCGAATGTAAATGTCTTAAGTGTCTTTTAGTACTCTTGAAAGTCTTTTAGGGAATTAAAGTCTTTTAGTTATTAGCCTATAGTCGGCTTGCCCTGAGTCCATCCCTTCGACAAGACCCGACCACTATATGTATATACATTCCCCACTTTCTCATACATCATCACTTTCGAAGCCCTTAAGCCACCATCACAACTCATCATCGTCTCATGAAACCATTTCATTTTATGCATCATAACACATTCATAATCACCAACAACATCTCATAGTCCTCATGTTCTTGTTCCACATATAGACATTTCATCTCACCATTCATAATTGCGTCGTACATTGTCTCTTTGTCCATCCTCACGTTCATCATTCATGAATCACTTACGATTATCATAAGGGGTATCTCATTCGACCCAAAGAGAGATAGAACATTAAACAAATAAAACATGTGTCAAGACATAACATAAAGAAAGATAACATAGATACCACCATCCGACAACATTGCCACGGCTCACCGCAATCTCACTCACCTCTAAAATCCGTACGAGAAAAGCTTTGTTCTTGAAGATCTCTAATTCCTCTTTGAGAATTATCACCTCTGTCCACTGGATAACCTCACATAGATAAATACACTTTTATTAAAAACCATTAGAAATTGTTACTGAATTTCTCAAGTCAAAACCCTTTGTTTTATTCTTTCTTTAAAACATTGTGAAAACAACTTGGATCTTTTCTAATACTTGAAAACCTTTGAAACCAATTGAAAACTCATATTAAAATAAGTAAAATAATTGACTTAGGTGGCTGTATGGAAAGTCCAGCCCCTTACTTCAAGTTGAAATTCATTAAAAACTCACAATTTTTCATCCATACCTTTGCAAATCGAGTAACACTTGAAATCCATGTCCTTCCATAACTTTAAAAACAATTTCAAACTTGAAATACTTGAAAACAACTCTTGGGCAGCAAGAATTAAAGAAATCAAATCATGAAAACACTTTTAAAATCATCAAACATGTTTGGTTCATTTCCTTCCATGAAGGCCGAATTGAACCCAAAACAAAATCACATCATTTAATTAAGTTTTTCTCAAAACTAAATCACAAAACACAATCATTTCATGAAAACAATCCCATGCAAAAAGGATCTAGCTTCCTCAACCTAAGGTAGGCCGAATCATCACTAGGAGAAAACAATAATATTGATGCACTTTGATTCATGCAAATCCTTTGAAAATACTAAATTAAAAACATGCCTCACCAAAACAATTGAGTTAAAATAATATAGCTCTTTCTCTTTCAAAACCGTGACTGACTTGTCACTTCAAAATATTTTCACACTTTCATTCTTCCTTTGCATGTGCCTTAGAAATCATGGAAATCACAAAGAGAACACATGCAAGATTTTGTTCATGAAAACAATCAAGATCCTTTGATTTTTTTTTAAAAGCTTGGCACCAAGATCGTCATCACCAAGTACCAAATCAACATGCATGCACTCAATAATGAAATAAAAATCTTCATGACCTAAGTTCCTAATCATGACCGAATAAAATGTCCATGGTTTTTTGGATTTACAACTTGTAGAGTTCTTGATCAAGGCTTAACAATTACATACAAACATAGAACCTAATCATGCATCCACAATTAAGTTTACAAAACTTAGAGAAATTAAGAACCACACTTCAAGAATCTAGGTTCTTCAAGTAGACAAGAAAATTGGAAAAGTTCTTCAACCTCTTCACTAGTTCTTCGATGATCCTAAGGTTTGAGCTTGATTTTTCCTCTTCTCCTCCTCTTTGGGTGCTCACGGTTCCTCTTTCTCTCTATGTGTTTCTAAGTTTTCTAAGAGCTTTGAGGTTCACTCTTAGATTAGTGTTTAGTTTGGAAGTGAAAATGAGAAGCAAATGGGCAAGTGCTACGGTCCAAGGCATATAAGAGAGCAACCATTGTTTTCCTCTTCTATCCCTAATAAAATTCGGTTAAGAGAGAGCCAAGAAGGGTAGTCTTGTCCACCTTAAAGCTTGCATGGCTCAATTAAGCCATTGAGCTAATGAATGGGTATTAGGCTTAAGCTTGACTCCTATTGGTTGGTCAACCCACTAACCACACTTAACACTTAAACTAATCCTAGATGCTAAGGGTTTCTAGCCTTAGGGTTCATGAGTCAACACTTGACTCATCACATGCACACTCCTCTCATCCTCACGGCGCTACATCTCACACACATTCACAATTTCATTTTCATTTTCTTTTCACACACAAAATCACATTTAGGAAAAGTATAAGGTAGAAATACTTAGGGAAATTTAATTCAAACACTCCAAAAATTCGAATGCTATATGGTTTGCCTTAAAATCAAAATCATTTGCTTTAAAATCTAAAATCGTTTGAAATCATAAGTCATTAATTCAATTCAAATTAAAACTTAGACTCATAAAATATTTTTCCATAAAATCTTTTTCATAAAAGAAACTTTGTCACATAAAATCATAAGGAAAACTTCAAATTGAAAACTACTCTTTTTAAAAAAATATTTTTATGAAAATATAAATCAGGTTTTCATCAAAACTTTTGTGAGGTATTTGGACAGGGTGTTACAAGATGAAGATTGCACAGAGTCGTCAGAAGAGTTATGCAGACCAACGAAGATCCAAACTCGAATTTCAAGAGGGAGATCATGTATTTCTGCGAGTGGTACCGACGACTGGTATTGAAAGAGTAGTGAAACCGAAGAAATTATCTCCAAAGTTTATAGGCCATTATCAGATCTTGAAATGAGTTGGTCCAGTCGCGTATCAGATCGCCTTACCCCCGTTCCTGTCCAATCTGCACAATGTTTTCCACGTCTCTCAGCTTCGCAAGTTTATCCAAGACCCATCTTCGATCGTTCAGCTGCAACAAGACGTGATACCGCTGAAAGAGAATCTCACGTTCGATGTTGGGTCGATACGAATAGAGGATAGACGAATCAAGAAATTGCGAGAGAAAGAGATTCCGTTAGTACGAGTCCTTTGGGGTCAGAATGGAGTATCTGACTCTACATGGGAATTAAAATCTAAGATGAGAGAAGAGTACCCACATTTGTTTATTTAGTCGGAATTTCGAGGACGAAATTCTGGTAAGTGGGGGAGAATGTAAGGTCCTATATTTTAATATATGAAATAAAAGTATTTTATCAACCTTAGTATCATTTAATTTTCCCTATTTTAACAAAACACTCGAGTATTTTAGGAGAGACTCGAGTATCTTAAGTAGTTGTTTGACCCTAGCATATCCCCTTATATAGGGACAGTCAGTACCCTGGAAGATGTAGTGTATCTTACCTGAAATTCCGTGCTTGTTGAATTGCTTCGACAAAGCAGTTATGTTATTGAGATTCGAACCTTTCCTTCATGAGCCTCTATCAGATTGTAGCCTTACCAAACCTATTTAAGACCTTTTTTGTCCGAATGGTGGAGTTAGAAGTGCCATAGTTACCCCAAATAGTTCGAGGTTTGAGTGATTGAGGAAGGAGAAATAGTCTAAGTTGGTAAAGGTTGTAAGATCACCGTGAGATAGTTATAAGTTGGATCAAAGTTGGGGAGTCACAAGGAAGAAAAGAGGCGTATGTTACCGTTTATTAGAGGAAATTATGAGGAAAGTTTGAGGATTAGAAATGCCATACACCATAATCCGAGGTTTAGATGGTGAAAGTGATAGGTTTGACTAATATTTAGGATGAACCTAAGGAGAAGAGTGAGGTTGGTTGAGGAAGACAGTAAGCAGTGATAGAATCCCTTTAAGCTAGAGAAATGATAGACGAAGACCCAAGAGTTAGAAGGAGAATTAAAAAGAGGAGTGATTATTGTGAGTTAGTAAGAACCGAAATTGTAGAAAATAGTAAATATTTAAGGGTTTTAGGTGAAACCCTATACTTTCGAAGATGTTTGAACTTTGTTTGCTTGATTTTCCCCTAAGTCCGTACCTATGGTTGGACTTTTTGCAACAATGATTAGCTAAGGGAGCGACGTCTTCTTCGGTTAATCCGTTGGATTTGACCCGATTCGACACGCAAGCGGTTAGGCGAGTGCAACTTTTTCGTCTGAAAACAACCAATAAGGAACATGACAAAGTGAACTAGACTAGCAAAAAGGGAGTACGACCGCAACGCAAAAGAAGAGTTTTCTTGAGTGAATCACAGTGACGTAAGAATTTTGTGCCCTGCTGCCCAATCCACAACGTATTTCTCGAGGACGAGAAATCTTTAAGTTGGGGAGAATGTAACACCCCGCAAAATTCCTCGTATTAATTTAAAATACTAAAGAGATTTGTTTTTGAGAAAAGTACTTTTGGAAAGAGTATTTTCTTAAATAAATTTCTTAACTCACGTTTTTTTTAAAGTAATGAGTGATTTTAAAAGAAGGATTTGTCAAGAAATAATATTATGATTTTTAAAGTTGATTTTTGGAAATGATTATATGACTGAAATTTTTATAAAGTAATATTGAATTCTTCCATAAGAAATTATTCAATGAAAGGGTGATTTGATTTCTAAAAATGTGTGTTTGATATTTTTGGGTGTTATTGTGATTCATATGTACGAATAATTTATTCTATATGAGTATATGCTTATGTATAATCGGTTTTGTATATATGTATGTATGCCTAGGATCATGTGAAATTTAATTAGTGAAAAGTATATGATGATAAATGCATGAATGTATGATATGTGTGTGCATGAGTATGTGCCGTGTGTGTATGTATAGAAGGGAGCCTAGAATTTTCCTAAGTTGTAACCAAAAGAACCAAATCCTAACTAAGTCCCTAACTAAATCCTAACTAGATAGAAGAAACCCTAATGGAAGACCAAAAAGTCTTAAAGCCTAGAATGACCCTAAGTACCTTATGTTCCCTACATTGTCCCCTTAGTTTTGCTAAACACCACCCATGCAAAGTTTTGAGTTGCCAAAACTACCCCTCCCACTTGCACCATAGCCGAATTAATTGAGGACAAAAGAGGAAAAGTCCCGTGCTTTAGTCCTTGTCTATATATGGCCGAATGGGTGAGAGTGTTGGCTACCCCATTTATTCATTTCCACTCTTTACTCTTTTTCATTTCCCTTCACCTTTCTAAACCCAATTGTTGGGAGCAAAAATCAAGCTCACAACACCTAAGAAAAGAGGGAGGCCGTGAGCTATAGAGGGAGAAGGAGGAGGAGATTAAGCCAACAAACCTAAGCCTTTCTTTGAAGAACCAAGGCAATAGAAGCTAGAAGATCAAACCTTTCTTGGTGGGTAGCTCGAAGATGTATAGGAAATTGTGATAGCTTAGTTTTCTTTGATCTTGTGATTTTCCTTCCTTTCCTTTTTGCATGTTAATTTTCTAAGTTTGTTTATGTTTGATCTTGGACTTTTAAGACTCGAAAGTAACTTGTAAACTTGTAATCAACGGACTTCATAACTCAACTAAGTTTTTCATCAAAGATCTCAAAGTTTCTCAAACTAAATCCTCTAGATCTAAAAGTTTTGAGATTTTTGTGAAGTTTAAAGCAAACCCCTTTGCATGCTAAATTTTCTTCTTTAAACCGTGATTTAAAGAGGTGATTAAGGGTTTATTTGATAAATATATTGATAATCTAAACTTGCTTGACAATAATGATGGGATCCTTAGTGTTGCATGTTGGTTGATGATGATTTCGGGTGTCTTGTGTACATGCATGTGTTGGCTCTACTTTGGTCTTGAATCTCTAAGACTAAATGAACTAATAAAACCCTAGATCAAGAACCAAGTGATTTGGCCTTGACTAGAAAACTAAGCCTTGATGCTTTTTAATTTAATCTAAGTCATTGCATGTTGATCTCATGTTTAGAAAAAAAAAATAAATTGATTTGAGTAATTAAAATGCTTTGATTTTTTAATTGATCCTAATAAAGTCTTGATTTTTGGTTTTGATCTTTAACTTATTCATGAAGAAGTTTGATCTTTGATACATGCATGTCGTTTTGAACAAAAAGACTTGATTTTCTTCAAAGATCATCACGGTTTTGACCTTTTCTTACCCAAAGTGATTTTTATCTTTGATTTGTGCTATTATACTTGACTTTATGACTTGATCTACAAGATCTAGGTACATGCGTATGGTTTTTGAGTAAAAAGGATCTCTATTTTCTTAATGACCCTCACGGTTTCACAAAGAACTAAAGGAGATAAATTTTTGGAAAATAATTTTAACTTAATCAATGTTCTAGGTGCATGCATGATAAAGATTTGAAAATAAAACCTTGATCTATGACGACGTGTATTCGGTCTAAGCCTAGGATTAGGAAATCATATTTTGCTCCTATAAAAAGGGACACATGCATGTTAATTTCCTTTTGACTTAAAGAACCTTGTGTTGTTGCATGTTGAAAAAGTGAACCAAGAGTTTTGTTTTGTCAAAGTAGGATTCGGACTAGGTTGGATGAATAGATTAGGGTTCTTTTCCATGAATTGCCTTGGAGTAATGAATATGTTTTGTAAAATTATGTAAGTAAATTGTTTGAAATTGTGATTATGAATGTTTAGTTTCCATTCGGTTTTTGGATTTAAAATAAAGAAAATGAGTGAACAAATTGATGTAAGAGAAAAGTTTTGTGAATATATGTGTGTGTATGTGCATTCGGTAAAAGAAAAAGAAAGAGCAAAAATTTTGTGGTATGAAAAAGAAAATAGAATTTAAGGGCTTGAGATAATCAAGTTGCTTTATGTGTTTCAAATTGTAATTCTTAACTTGTTTCCTTTGATATCATTCGGCCACATAGAGTAAATACGTTTAGGAAGTTTAATTGCATGAAATAAAATGCACATGATAAGGATAAAGTAGTCTAAAGTAAGAAAGAAAAATATAAAATACGTTTGGTTTATATCTCTGAATCTATTCGGTTTGTATGCATGACTAGAGGTTTGTTTTATAAGATTGAATTATTAGTGAGTTGTATGATTGCTTTGATGACAACTAAGTTGGTTTTATGAAACGTTGTTTGCTGATTATGTGTTAGTTGATGTTTGAAAAGTATGTGAATGTGAAAGTGGTTTTGAAATTAATTGATTTTAAGAAAATTCCATTTGACTTATTTGAGGTTTTCAAACCTTTAGTAAAGTGATTTCATGGGATAATCCTTGCTGTCCAAGATTATTTAAAATTGCTTTCTAACTTTGAAAATGTGTTCAACTAATTTACAATAGAATTTTCAAGTGATATTTGATTCAAGAAAAACCCGGATGGAAAACGGGACATTTTTCGGTGTTTTCGAATGTGTTTTAAGGGGCTGCCCAAATCGGGCCAGCAATCAAACCAAATGATTTAAACCATTTTATTTAATGTTTTCAAAATATTTTAAAATAATTAAAGTGCTAGGAAATATGAGAGTTGTTTTGATAAGACGATAGTGTATTAAGCCTTTCGACTAAGAACGGAAAGTGTCACGAACTAAGAAAAGATTTTCTTAATGCAAGAAAATAACATAAGTGTATTTTATTTAGTACGAGGGAATCTTAAAGACGAGGGATTGGGGCAGCCGGCAGCACAAAGGATCCGAAGCGACGGTACGCACTTAATAGCTGGACCACAGGTGAGAGAAAAGCTTTCCTAAGACACCGTGGTAGTTAGGTGATATATTAGGACGTTCCGTATCATCTCAAAGATCGAAACTAAGTGGTTAGAGTCAGTAGTATAAGTGGCAATTGTTTGATTGTGTGGCCACTTATACGAATATGACGAAGACCACATTGTTGTGTGATGTTTGTGTGAATGATAGCATGCTCTTATATATTCATTATGCCTTATGTTATTTATTGCTGTTAATAAAAATGAGTAATATGCTGATGGGCGTCTGTTACGTCCTGAAATTGGAAATGAAATAAGAAACTTGAGAGAAGTAAAGAAAAGAAGGGAAAGTAAGAATGTTAAGAAATGTGAGAATAAGGGATGTGTTGGAAAAGAAAGAAAGAGTTGAGATTGGGGAAAGAATGAAATGATAGTGTTGAGAACGAGCCAGAGCTGGGAAGAGTGATGTTGATATGAGGTGTGAATTGAGTGGAGCTGGACTCCTGTGTTTTTGGTTTTAGTCTGAGACTAGTGTTGAGTTGAGCTTGCTCCTCCATTAGCGCTCAGCAAAGAAGTAATTTTGATAAGGTTTTCGAAAAGCAGTTTTTGAAAAGAAATTTTCGAAGAGATTTTGAAAGGAAACTTTTAGAAAGGGTTGTGAAAAGAAATTCTTTTGAAAATGATTTGAACAGAGGTTTTGAGAAATATTATGAGAAGTATGTTCAAAGAAGTTTTTGAAAAGAAGTTTTTGAGAAATAAAAGTATTTTTAGGAAAGTTTTTGAAAGGAAATTTTGTGAAAGGGTGTGAAAAGAGATTTTGAGCAGTTGTGAAACTAGGTTTTTGAGAAACTTTACGAAAGGGAATTTCATGAAAATGCTTATGAAATGAGGTTTTGGAAAAGTTTATAAATGGGTATTTTGAGAAAGTTTGTGAAAATATTGTTTTGAGAAAAGAGTGCGGAATGAGATTGTCAAGAGAGATGGTGAAATGTATTTCGTGAAATGAGATGTCAGTTGAGACTTCATTGATGTGATCCCAGCTCTGTGCTATGTGAGATTTGATGAGGGAAAGTTTGTGCAAAGTTAGTGGTCGGGACTCATTGAAGGGTTGCACGAAGGATGGGCCGACCTTAGGATAATTAAAAAGATTAAAAGACTTTAAAAGACATGCGCGGTGAGATATGAGAGTGCGAAGTAATGGAGAGGAAGGAACCATAAGTATCTGCGGATACTTAGGAGGAGATTGCATTAGGGGAGGACGATGACGGTGAAACGTCAAGAAGTCTAGAGTATGTTTCTAGGCAGAACGAACTCCACATGTGGCGCACTAACGTGGTGGGGACTGGGTCTAATGCTGTGGCAAGTTCTGCGGGCCCACTAGAAACATACTGTCGCCCCCTAGATTGCAAATCGAGAACAGTGAGAGGGACTGGAACGGGGCATAGTGTTTGCCACTGCGTGGACAGTGAGCCTTGTTATTATTGAAATGATTTGAGGACGAGATCCTCCTGGTCTGGGACCATTTATGTGTTGTGACAGCTGTCGTGCCCGCGTGGTAAAGGTCCTGTACTCCTGTTTGCTTCCGACTAGGTTGGGTGGACGACCGAGGAGATGTAGACGTGAGTGATAGCCGAGAACGAAATGAATATTCTGATAATGTATGGTATTTTCCCCAAAGTATTAAAGAGGGTAATTTGATAAGTCTGGACAAAAAAAAAGAGAAATTAAGGGAAATAAAGGAATGAAAGAAAGGAAGAAAGAATACTCGTGAGAAATGCATAAAGGAGAATGATAATGATAATAATAATGATAATGATGTGTTTGGTTGTTGTGTGCCTGTGTGTTATATTGCATGTTTGTATGGTCCTTCTATCTTGCCTATCATAATCCCACACCGTCGACGATTCGTCGTTCGGATCGCTTACTCTCTCCTGTTCGTTGGCATATCGGGCTGCTGGTATCTCAACGGGCAGATGGAGTATTGCATGGATATCACCATGTGGAATAAGCATGGAAGAGGTTGGAAACATACTCCAAGCGGATGGGCATGGACTGGTTACACGGAGATCGTGATTCCGGATCCGGAGCATCAACTGAGCGGAGCGAATCTGGAGCCACACCTAGGGCAAGTCAACGTGCGAGGTTTTCAGAGCTATGAGGAGAAGGTCCGGTGCGAGCAGCAGAGAAGTTCCATTGTAGCCAATGGGGTGGCACAAAAGTCTCACAACAATGAGGAAACCACCACACAAGCGACATCGTCTTCGAGGGCGAGAAGAGGACGCAAGAAGGACAAGGAGCTACACTCGCTTGCTTTCAATAGGAAAGTTTAGGGATAGTGTAAGAAGCTTAGGTAGTTGTGAATGTCGAGATAAGGATTACCAATGCCATGAGCCATTATGTAATTGAGCCAAATTTCAATTTGACTTGTGGAGTATATTTTCGTGTGCTTTTAATTCATGAGAAGTTTCTGAAAACTGTTAAGATGATTTTGAACCAAGCTCCTTATGGAAACGAATGTTGTATGGAATGAACAGTTTTAGTAACAACTCGGTTTTCAAAAAGGGTGTTGAGGACACCAAGGACTTTTCGACAACGTTTTCAAAACACATTCACAATGTTTTCAAAAAAAAAAATATGGCCCCAATTTTTGTAACTTTGATGAATAAAAGTTAATTATTTTGGTTTACGAAAATCGGGCTGTTACACACTTTGATCTCTGATTTCTCCTTCGTTTCTCAATCAAATCCTTCGAAACCAAAACACAAATCAAGGTTCTAGTTCCAATTTTGAATTAGAACCAAGAATCACATCAAATAAGCCCCTGAAGTTTGAGTTCTAGATCGTCAAAGTTTGAAGTTCAAAGCTGTGAAAACAGAGTAGTTTTCAGCATCAAGTATTCATCTTCATTGAATTCGTTTGGTAATCTCAGGAACCCTTTTTTTGTCAAACTTGTTCCTGATTGGAGTTAGTATATCCTAGTTTGTTAAACTAACTTATTTCACTCTTTTTCATGCCAAATCCGTGGTGAAATCTGTGGCCAAAGTCAGCCTGTTCAACCCCTTTTTCACAAGTCCAGAATTCGAAATTTTGATCCAGCCAATTTCCTTGTTGTTTAAATCTGTTGTTTAGCTTCTCTGAGGTAAGGGAGGAGTTATCTAATTGCTAGAATGAGTAATCTCAAGCTAGAAATGTAGGAACCTCACAAGGTTCATCAAGGGATGAAATTGGAATTGGGGATATGACTTGGAGGTCATAAACCTAAGGTTTTCTGATTCAAACAAGTTTAAATGGACCTAATAATGCTTACTGGATTAATTTTTGAAGTTAAAATCAAGTGGAAATGAATTTCATATCTTGAGATGGTTATTTCCCAAGTTTGTATTGATTATGTGATTTGATGTTGATTTATGTTATTATGTACTTGTTTATGTGCTCTAACATGTTCATTATATGTGTTTATGCCTCTGTTTTGCATAAGAATGGAAATACAGTGCAAGGAATTCGAATTGACATTGAAAAGTGCAGAAACTGGTGTTGTTGCAACAAAAACACTCGAGTAAATAAAGGAGGACTCGAGTATTCTGGAAAATTGGAAAAACACTCGAGTATTTCTTAAGGACTCGAGTATTTTCATATGAGCACTCGAGTAGTCAAGAACTACTCGAGTAATTCAAAGAATTTCTCAGAAAACTTTTACTTTTCTATAATCTCATTAAAGATTAACTCGTCTAATCTCCTATATTACTAAATTCTAATTATTTCTCTTTATGCCTAAAAAACCTAATCCCGTTGGTCGATTATTATCCTGAAAGAGTCCTACTGGAATTTCATTCAGTGGTTGATATATTCGGACAGGAGTCCCAACGGATAAAGGTATAAGTTTATTTGATTCCCATTGGTGGATTTTTAATCCTAAATGAATCCTACTGGAACCTTATTCAGTGGTTGATATATTCGGACAGGATGTCCCAATGGAAGTGCGTACACCCATTTGGTTGATTATTTTTCCCACGTCCCAGTGGAAGTCTTTACCCACTTGTTTGATATTTTGGGAGTCCTAAATGGGGTCGTTGCATTCACTAATAATAAAATGATAAACTCCTATCATATAAAACCATCGCAAAGTGGCTAGGCCGCTGATGGAATTTTTAGAAAACACTAGCACCAGTTAATGCTAAAAGAAAAGATGGTCTTGAAATTGAGAAGGATTATGAACTTTGGGTCTCTATATTGGAGACATGATGTTCAAGGATGTGATTAAATAAAGAAAGAAGACGAAAGGTTTGTGTGGCATTATCATGCATGGAGATGGAGTTGCTCCGATCTAGATTCGGAACTTCGGTATAGGTTAAATCAGAATATCCCTAGCACAAGGATGCTAGGAAGACCGATTTCCCAATCGATCGTGACGCTTGAATATGAATCGCTCCGGTTTGATGAAACATAGGATTGAGAATATCTCGAGCCTGAGATACTCGGATGCCAAACCGCGTAGCATGAATGAGGAGTAGGCATGCATCACGACACTAATTGAAATATTATAAAAGACAGTTTGAGCATATGTACTTGCATCCATTATTGCTATTTGAAAATTTGTGCTTGTTATTTCTAGCCACTGTTATGCTCATTTGTTATTGCTTTTAGCTATGACTCACTCCCAGTCCCTTGTGTAGGTGATGGCAAGAAACATGTTCTGCATGGAGATGAGGCTGCTCCCTAATGGGGAGTGGAATTTTGAGGACCATAGGGCTACATATGAGGGGGATGTGGAAGTCACCTTCCGCCATCCTAACCCATATTCCCGTATGTGTCCGCTTAGATCAAGAATCCCAATGGTTTACATCATGCATATTCCGCCAAATTTTGTTATGCGAAATGGAACCCCTCCACCACCACCAAGACGTTTTCCGAGACGCACTATCCCACCGAGCCCAGCACTCTCCTCAGAAAGAATCATTTTAGAGGTTCCTGCTCATCCTAGCCCTTCCCTTCGAGTTCGATCCCGAACTCCGATATATGTGCCTGATGATTCAGCACAAGAGGAGGAGGAAGAGGAGGAGGAGGATCCAATCGAGGATGAGGATCCGGTGGATAATGCGAATCAGATGGTGGATGACTTTATGGACAACTCAACTGGGAGTCAGTGGGAAACTGACGACTGAGTTAAGTTGTGGGGTGGAATGTGAATGATATAATCCATCAGGTTTTCTCTTATATATACTATTTCATATTTTGAGTCATGAACCATATGCTCTAGGTTATTATGAATTTTGTTGTAATATATGTAATATAATGTAATGGCCTAGAGTGTTAAGTCAAGTAATTATGTATTTTATTTAAATGAAGAATGTGGTATGTACCCTTTTAGTATGAATGAAATATGATGTTACATCACTTGTCTTCATGACTCGATGTTTATATAATTCCGCAAGATTGGATAATGGATGATGACCTGGCTTTTAGTTTAAAAAAAATAAAAATAAAAATATATGGTCGTATTTTCTAAATATAAATATTTTACTTCGGAAAGAAAGTTGGGTCGTCACAGTATGCCCTGAAGCTTATACTAATCGGGCATTAGGATCTGAACTGATTATTAGACTGTTACGTTTTATGTTTTTAAATATTTCTGGACTGACAGGTTTAAAGAAAAAAAAATTTGGGAAGTCTGAAAAACAGAGGAAACTCTGCCGGATTTTCGTAAGAAGTTTTTATAAGTAATCAAGTTTAAAAAGGAATTTTCTAACACCAATTTTAATAAAACTTAAAATTAACTAATTAAGTGAGGGTGTTACATCTTGGCTGAATTAGGTTCTTTGAATTCAGTCAAGAATAGTTTGTGTCTTAGTATTGGTAGTTGTTATAACAATAGTGTGTTGGAATTTTCTCTTGGCCGAATAGGACGTGATGTTCTTGGTCAAGAAGTGATGAATTTTTTTTAAACACATTATTGAGTCTTTGTTTTGGGTATCTTAGGTTGTTTGTGTAGTTTGTTTGGTGGCTGAACCTTTGTCTTGTGTTTAGTCATTTGAGTCTTTAAACACACTTTGAGTTTGAGTCTTTGAGACTTTGAGTCTTTGAGTCATAAAGTCTTAGAGTCTCTAGGTTGCTGCATTCTTGATGTTGCATTCCCATAAACCAGTAACATCAAATGAGAATGAAAACATGGCACCATTGAAAAAGTGCCTTTGGTGGAAAAATTTTTTGGACCAATCCTTGACAAGAAAATAGTGAACAAGAAAATAGTGAACAAGAAAACATAAATGAGACACTTAAGAGTGAGATGCTTAAGAGTGGAACATTTGTGAGAGTGAAAGAAAGCATGAGTGAACACTTGAGAGTGAGATGCTTAAAAGTGAGACACTTGTGAAAGAATGAAAAGAAAAGAAAAGCTTGAGTAAAACACAGAGTGCAACACTTTGAGTAATATGAGTGCAAACTCTTTGATTGAAAACTAGAGTGGAGACTTAGCTTCAATTCTTATCTTTCTAACACATATCATGTGAAAACTCTTTTTATTTGGATTTCAGGTTGCAAGAATGAATTACCAATGGGGGTACACTCACCAATGCCTCAACTGTGAAGATTGAGTGCATGTTTCCAAGAGCAACCATGTGTATTAGATAGGAATTTACATTTTGTTTGAATTCTTATCTTGAGTCTTTTTAGTTTGAGCCTTTAATCTTGAGTCAAGTCAAGACCCATGTAATCATGTAATAGTTCATGTAACTTTTCATTTGTTTAGGACTAGAATTTTTAGTTCTCTAGTTTCAAACAGGTGTGAAGAAAAAGCATGGGTCAAGTCAAGTGAAGATGTTGTTGGAGCTGTCCGTCACAATCTAGCAATAGTGAGGGTGGTTTTGTCCTTGTTGTGTTTGATCCTAATGGAGAGGAATGAGCACAACAAGTGAAGAGCAATAAGTCCTTGTCCAGGACCAGTAAAGAATAAGGAAGTGTCAAAGAGCTTGATGCTTGGAGGGTAAGAGAATGTGTCTTTCAAAGTCTAAATGTTTTGAACTGATGAGTGTTCTTTGTTTTATAACCATCAGGATTTGAGAGCAAATCCTTTTCAAGAGGGACGAAATGATATCCTCATCTGGAGGGACCATGGAAACTCAAATACAAATCCTAAAGCAATAAGCTCAAGGTGTGAAAAACTTAGGGGTTTGCCCTACAAGGTGCCCTTATGGAGGACACATGGCCTTAATAAAGACACTGGTCCCATGAATTAAAGATCATTCATGGAACAATAAAGAGGTGCACGAATTTGAATGACAATGATGCAAGAGAGAAGTGTGATAAAAGCACATAAGGTGGTATTCAATTGAAATTAATTGAACGTTACAAAACCATTAATAGATTTAAAACCTGACATTAATGATTTGTAACCCCTTAATTAGTGAATTGTAACCACAATCATTAGTAACATTAATAGTCATTTATGATTACAAATGTTGAAGATTAAACATTTCTCTCAAGCCCCAGTCATCACACAAATTCTTCCAAGACAAGAAGAATAAAGTTAAAGAAGAATTCATTCATGAAGCCATCAAGTCATGGTGGATACAAAATTGAAGCCACATTCATGAGGCCTTCTTCAAAATGTGAAAGGAGTTATATTCCTCATCATTAGGTAATAATGAGTGTGTGGTTTCATTTGAAATAGAATGCATATTGATGAGGAAGGTTACAAACTGAAAACCATATCATCATGAAGCCATTATTGTTGGACGGCCAAGTTATGACAAGAGAAAGGAAGTTACATTTTGTATTCAATAGAGCCATGAATGGCCGAATGGGTTACATATTGTTTTTATTCCTCATTAGTTTGTCATAAGTTCTCATCAAGGCTAGCTAATCTTTAACATATCATGTGTATAGGATGAAGGCAGCCTTGAGAAGAATGTAACTCTATAAATTGTAATCTTTTGCATGAATGAAGGGAGCTTTTGCTTTGGTGAAAAACGTGAAGCCTTGTGCTTTTGGGCGTGAAACCTTTCTCACTCAAGAGAGTGATTCTCTTGATGATTCAGTGAATGAATCAAACCAAGTCTTCCATGGTGTGATGCTACGAGAAGCAAGGTGGTTTCCTTTCTCTCTTGAAAGTGATGCCATCTTCCTATCCCTTTTCTGTTTTTCTTCTTTTTGATTTTTGACTCTAAGAACACATAGGTGTTCATAATACAAAATCACAAAAAGAGTCTTAGTTTTCTTGAGTCTTGTGTTTTGGTTGATCAACTCGTGATCAACCTTTAAGTGTGAATTTTCTTTTTGTGTTTCTTCTTAAGTCTAGAGTAAGAGCATCTCATGTAGAGATTGTTCAAGGGCTTGAGTTTTTAGTTTTCAAGTCCTAGTTTTGAGTACCATTCGGTTTGTATCATTCCCATGAACATTGTGTTAAAGGTTTGAATTTAGAGAATTCCATGCTTGGTTTTCTGAGGATTTGAAAGAGAAAGAACCTTAAAATAAAAGAACACATCAACTGAACAACGGATATAAGAAAACCGAATGCCTTTTTAGAGTTTGAGTCAAGATCATTTGATCCTTCCTTGGAGAAAAAAATTGGAATCGATGGTCTCATTTCCTGGGCGCATCACACCCTCACACTTAATTAGCTTAATTACTATTGAATAGGTTGAGATTGATTAAGGACTTAAAAATTCCTAGATAAAATCCGACAGAGTTTCCTCTGTTTATCGGACTTTCCCAAAAATTGCATTTTTCGCAAACCTGTTGGACTCAGAGTAAGTTAAAATTTAAACTTAAATACTAAATACAACCAGAGAGACCTAATGCCCGGATGCGAATATAATACAAGTTGTGGGCTACAAGACTAATTTATATTAATTACACATTAGATTCTAGTTCTCTCAATGCTTAAATTTACACTCCATGGTGTGGAGTGTACTCCCGCTCGGTCATGACTCGTGTAAGCTCCTTTTGTACCTGTAATAAAAATAGCAAGAAGGGTAGCATTACACAAAACATAGGAAGATAGTGTCTAAATAAGCATAGGAACAAGCTAAGCACAATCATTGAATAAACCACAGTCACAATTCGTGAACCTACATTCTACTATTTCATTTTCCGTTAGTCATCCTATTCATTCCTAATTCTCCTTATCATGTACGTCTTCCCAGTAGTGGGATGCCTGGTACATTACCCTTTACTTTGTATGTCTTCTCATTTAAGAGATACCTAGTACCATCCTATTCGTGTTGTACGTCTCCTCAATTAAGAGGTACCTGGTACAACATCTCCTCTCGCTGTACGTCTCCTCAATTAAGAGGTACCTTATACAACTCCTTTTTACGGTGTATGTCTCCTAAATTAATAGGTAACTGATACAACCGTTCACCCTATTTACGGTGTATGTCCCCTAAATTAATAGGTACCTAATACAACCATTCCATTTCTCCTTCCTTAGCCTATTCTTTTCTTTTCTTGGTTTTACTTATTCTCTTATCTTATTGTTCCCTTTACTATTGTCTATCCGATTCTGTTTCTCCTGCATGTCTTCCCTCTTTCGGGATACCTGGTGCAGTCGAACCCTATTTCCCTTTATCATTTTCTTCTAAATCTCCTAACTTTTCCTATTACCATTCTGTTTCCTATACCTCTCTTTTAATCTAACCTTAACTTGTTCTAATTAAATAACTTTCTCTATCCTTATTTCTTTCTCTTCTCACATTCCCCTATTAAATGTTATTTCAATTACTTATATTAGCTTAAATTATATTCTATTAGATTTCATGGCTTTCGGTTTCCTTTACTCCACCTTAATTAATTTAGCAATCCCAAAGAAAACATTATCGTTTAACTCCAAATCAATTACTATCATCTAATGCCAGATTCCAACTACCCTATAGTTCTGTTTTATTTCATTTGTGCACCTACTTAATCATTCCTCTATTCAAGTTGACTTGCCGATTTCTACTTATCTCTTAACCCATTACTTAGGTGTCCCTAATTCATTTCCTAACTATTCATTCATCTCGATTCTTAACTACTTCTAATTCCCCCTTTTTGGTATTTCTTAACCAAATCATTCTAATTACATTATTACCACATTATTAAGTTTTACCCCTTCAAACTTTTAGTTAGTAGTATTTGTAACATCCCAATTTAAATAAGGAAATATAAATGCTTATTAATGAAAATGATTAAAATCCAAATTGTTTCGTAACAAAAACCAGGATTTACAATTTGATATTAGAACAATAAATAAAAAAAATGGCCTTTCTTCCTCTTCTGCGATGTGAAACCCTGGTTCTTAGCTCCTCCAAGCATTACCTAAAATGTTAAACCACAAGGAGTGAGACATTTTCAAATTATTTAAACAAAAGGATTAGAAGAGAGCATAATGAAAATCAGAGAGCACAGAAATTAATTATACATTTACCATAATTCAGTTCATTATAATAAAGGCATTACACCAAATCTACTATCCCTTACAGCGCAACAATTAATCCAGAAGAAAATATTAATAACCTTACATGTTTACACGTCAAAAATTAAACGTTTTCCCTATATCTATTTAAGTGTTTACCAATTGAAATCAATACATTATATCTAATCTTAACCCGTTATTAATTTTAATTAACCGGTTAAGTTGGGAATAATGCAGGATTCTAAAAGTTCGTTTCATTAGTTTGCATTAATTCTATTCTCGAATTATACTATTTATGCAACGTATTCCAATTCATCAATCGGTAATGGCATGATTGTAGATTGTTATTCTCTTCTATTCATATATTTCATTTAAATTATTCACTTATTACAATTCATGACAAACAATCAAAAGTAAGAAAACATAACTAGTCAGCCATCAAAGTTAGTCAACACAGCAAATACCATCAAAACAAATTGATGCAAACAACCTATTTCAAACAGCCATTCACATTCAATAATCACAACTATTTCAACATCCTCAGGGATGTCTCAATATTAGATAACTTTTTAAAATAAATCAACTCCCTAGGGTTCTTCACTTCCTACTTTTTCTTTAAAGAAAAAAAATAATAATATAATTCTTAATTATATACTTATTAATTATGCTTAATTTTAAATTGAAATTGTAGTGGACCGGACCCATAAGCCAACCGCATGCCTTCAATGCCGACCAACGACTCAACGGATATGTTTAAAACTCCCTAGTACATGATAAGGATGAAGGACTCACCCTTCTTATCCTCTAAGAGCCACGTCAACCCTATTGGGCCCAACAGGCCCATAAGGTATCACAACACACCTAAAAGGTAAACTTGCATAAACTTGCCAATAATTTATTCCGTAAACTTGCCAATAATTTTCATTATTGCAATTTAATTATTATACATTGTCAGTTCAAATGACGATTACTGATTATTAATTTTGTATACATATACGAGGTACAAATATGGGTAAACAGTCCATCCCACCGGTTTCCTACCAGATCCCTACACCGCAGTAGGATATCAGGCTATGATATCAACCGACTAATGACATCCTCGAATTGAACGGTCCCTTCTACCACGACACCCTTGCCTCTCATGGTCACTAAAAGCCAAAAGACGATCCCCGTCAACATCTCTTCTCGAGATCCCAACATTGCTCACAAGGGCGCTATACAATGGTTCGCCCATAACGGCATACAGGGTGTTTGGGTGGAAGAAGATGAAGAGTACCGAGCAAGCACACGATCTAGCAGTAGAAGAGGAAATGTCTCTATGCCAAATTGATGCCGAGCATATCAACGTTCATGCCAAAAAGGATGTCGAACGCATCAAAGCTCAAAAATAGTCTAACTATAAAGACAAACAGGGAAGGATCTTTCTCATTATCTCATTTACGTGATGTACATTGCATACTTTAAACCTCACATTCATCATTATTGAATCACTTGCTGCACAACATTATATTATCTTAGATAATACTCATAATTAACAGTGAAACGGCTCATACTTCGCTATTAATATCATTACATATCATTTACTACTTGATATTCTAATAGTTGTTTTCATACATCATGTAAAGGTACAAATTTGATGGTCGGAACTACCGGACGTGATAGCCCGAGCACGATGGCCTAAAATGATGCGAGTGTTTCGCGCATAACCCAAGTCAGGATTCCTATCATCCGAAAGCATGCACAAGCCGACCACAGATCTTGTGCCCCTCAGACGTTTTCTCTAACCCCGCCCTCACAACTTGCAAACATTCAACCCCGTCACAATGCACTCCTTCACAGGTCTAAATCCTCAAGCCTCTCACACAGGTTTGGATGAATCTGATCTAAATGGCAGAGCATTCTCGGAGGGGGAATCCGATTTAGTTGGGGAAGTACGCTCGGATTAGGCTATTCTGCTGCACATTCATTCTCTCAATCACCAATCCTTCTGATGTTTCCTCGGATAATACTCCTGTTATCGGGTTAAAGGTTTTGAAAATAAAAAGACGAAGGCATGTCCGACAACTCAGAGAACAGCCGATCCAAATTAAAGAATATAACACTCCTCTCGCTTAATCAGGGAATTAATCTTTCTTTATCCTAAATTTAAGTCATTGCTCTTTATTACGTTTAAGTTTTATATCTTAATTACACATATTGGCTTTTATGAGATGGTTGTAATTATTGGCCATGAGTGGTACACATGGTCGCTTTATTTATGCTACAAGTATCATACTACTTGCTTAGTGCCTAAAATATGACTCAGTTTACAAAGTGAATGCACCACTCTTGTCTCATTTCTAATTTAATATTCTAATTCCTATCTCTGTATATGTGATGAAAGGTACAACTGTGGAGGTACAAGCAACTCAGGATCTCTAAAAGAGTCTCACACCATTCGTCCACCCTCATGTTCTGACAATTGCGAAGATCGTGTTTTATTCAACATTCATGCATCTACCGAACGCAACAGGGCCTTATCAGACATCCTTTGATATTATGCAAGCAAGCTCCATTTCGGCTTTGTTGTTTCGAGCTTCCCTTCGACGACCTACTAATAAGGATCTGACAAACTATTCCGATTTCCGAGGGGTTCAGCAGTTATAATTGATTAACATCATTGACGAAAGAATCAGTGCTACATCCTGTCCTATCCACAAGGAATTTTCTCAGATTGTTTTGTTGAAGATGATCTCACTTTTCGCCCTCTCGGCTTAATTTCTCGGCTTCAACTTCGGCTTATTTCTCTAGCTCGACAACATTGTTCTCCGACATTGAGCGCATCTCAGCCAGCTGGGGTCTGAGGACTCCCTCTCAAGTAGCCATACTCTGCCACATCGTCCGCTGCTCGGGAGTAGCAACATAATCTAAGTCCCCATGCTCGCCATACGCCAAGTATCATTGTCACCGATCAGTATCTCTGGAAACCTCCCGCCGAGCATCTCAATTCTTATGAACTCGGCACAAGCCCTTTAAAGCTTTACCGCTTTTCTCACTCTTTGTCTTCTCGGCATCCCCGGTATACTCCTTCTGCTCGTCAAGAATCCGATCATGTTCTCCTATGTGTCAGCATATTTCTGCCAGTTGGGGAGTGAGGACTTCCTCCCGAGCGGCCACATTCTGTCTCATTGCCCGCTGCTCGGGATCAGCAACGTACTCCAAGGCCTTGGAGTCATTTGGGAAGAACTTTAACAAGGAAGTTTCTATGCTTGCCACGCGCTGACGATCATTTTTGTCAACCAGTACCTTTGGAGATCTCCCATTGAGTTTTTGGGTTTATACCGAGTTTGAGGGTGCCTCGGACATCAGCATCAAGCATCTCAATTCCTATGAACTGAAGACAAGCCTCTTCAAGCTTTATGGAGTGGGGGCTTACGTCGTAATGGAATAGGTACATAGCCGACATAGGCCGACCTAGACACTGGTAACATATGATCATCTCCCTGTAAAGGATGTTGCAACATTTCCGCCTATCGCCATCAGATTTGGTATCCACCTCTCTCATCGAGGGCTTACTTTAATTCAATCACTCACTTTGGATCACGTTCCTACACACTTGCATGCCCACGATCTCGGTTAGCCGACCAGGTCGGCATTGCTACAAGTGGAAAGGAGGACTGCGACCCGATACTTGACCACAGGTTGAATACATCGCGGGCAGAGGAATACGCCTCGGCTAAGCTGCTCATTCCGACAGCATGAACCCGTAAAGCTTACGATCCAATTGGTGATGAGACTCTTGACACACCTCAATACAACGGGTGTAAGAGTCTCCTTTAGGTTTATTCTTTCAGTGTCATTATTTGAGTATAAAGAATGCTATCAACCATTTGCGATACTCTTCCAGGAAAAGGGTCTTGGCTTTAAACAGTCTTCTATGTCACCTCCAACCTCGGAAATCGGACGTCTGATCTGCCCAGCACAGAAATGATCTAAACTCGGCTCAGAGTCTATATGACACTTCCCGAGCTGGGGGGCTTATGTAGTGGACCGGACCCATAAACCGACCGCATGCCTTCAATGCCGACCAACGACTCAACGGATAAGTTTAAAACTCCCTAGTACATGATAAGGATGAAGGACTCACCCTTCTTATCCTCTAAGAGCCACGTCAGCCCTATTGGGCCCAACAGGCCCATAAGGTATCACAACACACCTAACAGGTAATCCCCTATAAGAACCACTATGCTATAGGGGCTAAGGTATGTCTCTCATCCCTACTCTCAAGAACTACGTGTGGCTTGATCCCCTTATCACTGGGGATACGTAGGACCGGGGTCACCCTCGTCAGCTGCAACAACCCAAAACACACATCGTGGTGTCTCCCTAACAATGGAACACTACAGAAATTATGAATTTGATATTTAGCTTTGACTTATTACTTTTCCCCAATTCCATTATAAACCCAATAATCCCTGTGCTTAAATAATAGAAAATGACTCCTCCTTACCTTTACGGCTCCATTAGAACCTGGTTTAAAGAACAACTAGGACGTTGATTCTGGTTCACAACGATCCGGTTTACCCCGATCCAACCATGGTCGCACTGGTCCAACACGGTTCATGGCCAAACCGGTTCAAACCACACCCACACAGCGTCCATAGCTTCCAGCACTTCCATGGCAGCAAGAATGGGGTTCTCCAAGACCGGCGGTAACGGTGGCTGTGACCTCAACGACCGGTAGTGATAGCAACACACGAACCAGGGGCACGAACTAGGGAGGAAGGCAGTATTCGCGAGCTCCTTTCAAGGCGGCAGCACCAACCATGAGCGGCGGCGGCATGCGACGCAGCAGAAGGAGCGATCTCCTTCGCGGCTGGGGCGGTCCGATCTGCAGAGGGAGGGAGTCTCGATCCGTGACTGGACTGGAGAGGCTTCGACTTGGAGATGGCGCCGATGATGGTGGTGCGACGAGCAACGAAGGGACGGCGGCGCTCGATCTGGAGAGAGAAAGAGAGTGCGACGGAGAGAGAGAGACCGAGTAAAGGAGAGAAAATGAGGGAGAGTGTGCGACGGAGAGGCCAGGAGAGAGGGAGAAGGCATGCGGTGATGGCTTTTCGGGCTTGGCGGCGCCGGCAGGAGGACGGTGGCGATGGGAAGAGGGACCGCCAAGAATGATTGAGGAAGATGGTGGTTGCCATTTTTTTTCTTAATAGGGCGACTGGAGAAATAAAACAAGCATGAGGGAGCTTTCTAGATTTCTCTTGCTTGCTTCTTATTTTCTTCTTTTTTTTATAATATATTTATACTAATACAAATAAAAATTGTTTTTAAACCCAAAAATATCAATAGAAAAATTTAAACACCACATAAAACACGTAAGAAAGTTAAAAGTTAAAAATTAAAAAGTATTGAACATAATTCATTATTGAGTATATCAAAAACTAGGCAAAGTATAGAAAGCATATACATTTATTTTAATATGGAATTTTCTTTTAAAATGAATTTGCTTTAAGATATATAAATAAAATAATGCAAGATATTTTATGAAAGTGCCCAAAGATTGAATAATCATTTACAATGAAATATTTATTTCATTCAATAAAAAAAACTGAAATTTATAATGCGAAAAAAATCAGGGCGTTACAATTCTTCCCTCCTAAAAAAAATTCCGTCCTCGAAATTTGGTTTGGGTAAATCATGAAGGTCAAAATTCAAGAATCCATGATTGTCAGTTTAGATGAAATTTTACAAACATAAATAAACAAAGACAATATACAACACGAAGGTCTTTGACTAAAAGCAAAACTTCTTTATGCATAAATGATCGAGGCCGTACCCGATCAAAATAAAAGGTGTTTATTCTGTAGTACTAGGAAGGTGATCCTAGGTCGTTTCCCAGCGAATATCGGTCTAGGCAAAGTATCAAACACGTAGTGTGCAGTAAAATGGGGGGGTTTTTGTGTGTGACAAATGTGAAGAACAAAACACAAACAGAATATAAAAACTAAGAAAATCAGAAACAAAAGCGGGCAAACCCCTTTGGTTACGTACACTACTCAATCCTAGCTCACTAAAGATCGATTCCTCTCCTCTCCTCTGTCCAACTCGTGATAACCAAATACTAAGCGAAAATTCAGTTATCACTCCAAACCCTAACTTCTAATTAAGCATCAGAAACCAGAATTGGAGTTTTTACGAGTTAATACAAATTAAGCATTTATATTCATGTATTATCTCTACGAAATGGAATTAAGCAAACCACTACACATCGATAAACATGAAAACAGAGAAGAGAAAACGAAATTGCATTAATAACAAGAGCTCAAGAGTAGATAATACAATACCAAAGGGATTAACCCTTGAAGTCTAGCCTTCCATGGCCATAAATGAAGAAAAACGAGTAGAAATGGGGAAGAACAAAACCCTAGCAGCCACCATCACTTGGGAGAGCCAAGAGAGAAGTTCTAACCTAGAGAGAGAGTGAGAAATCTGAAATGAAAGTGTGTCTTGGGGGTTACACGAATTTCCCCTCTTTAGACATGAAAATGGGCCTAAAACATGGGCCCAAGTCCTAAGAAACACTATTCTGAAAATTACAATTAAAAAGGGACCTAAATGCAAATTACAATCTTCACTTCAATACTTCAATCTTCATTTCCAAACTTCCCAAAGTGTCCTTGTGCCACATATGACCTGAAAATAGAAATAGAATTAATTAGGCCAAATAATCCCAAATTAAACAATATTCGGAATATTAGTCCAATAAACTCTAAATCACTAAATCAAGCTAATCAATGTCAAATGGGCAACAAGTATCAATAATAAGAGTAAAATAATGCAAGGAATAATGGGAAATAAAATGCTCATCAAATACCCCCACACTTATCCTTTTGCACTCCTGGGCAAAACCAAAAGATAGGACTATGAAGATCAATATGCACCAAAGTGAATCATGCAACAAGATGACTACAACTAAGAAATGCAAACCTAAGAGATTACATACTTCACAATGAATTCTAGGAAATGCAAAGAAATGGGCAAACTCAAGCACACAAAATGGTTAAGGATCAAAGAGTCAAAGCATCCGCGAACATCATCCAATTACTTCAAGTATGCAAAGAAACCAATGACATCAAGAGGATAGTCACAAAGATGATAGAAACTCACAAGGATCACTCAAAAGTGTTTACACTCAAGTGTTTGGGGTTAATCATTATTTACACTCAAGGCACATCATGAAAAACAAACACAACCATAAGCTTGACAAGCCTCTAACATCAACCATCAACACACATGCACAAAATGATCAAAAGGTCTTTTAAGGGTTGTAATGGGGCCAAGGACAAGGTAGGATAAAAATATGGGAATGTAGCTAAAACCAAGGGAATAGAGGAGCAATGGGGAATAAGTAAAAAGTAAGCAAAATCCACCCCAAAATCAACAACCACTAATTCCAATCCTCTTTGCCTCAACAACCTTTTATTCACTTTTTTTTTCTTTTTTTTTCTTCTTTTTTTTTTCTTTTTATTTTTGCATTTTTTTTTTATTTTTTTTTGTTTTTGAGAGATATACAAAAAGAAAAGAAGAAACAACACAAATGGCATGAAGATGAAGCCATAGCTACAACAACCAAAGAGGCATAACCAAGAACTCAACCAATTGAAGCATAGAGCACACTTCTTACCTAATACCCATTCCCAAAACAATTCCAAAGCTCCAAAATTCCCTAAGGTTAGGACAATCATGGTTTTTCAGTCATAGGCTTGTAATGAGCTAAAGAACAAGGAAATGGATAAAAAGGCTCAAAGGGGCTAGCAAAGGATACATTCATTCAAGGTAGGCTCATATGGCTAGTAGTTTATTCAAGAAAGAAAGTGCCTAAATCATTTCAAAATGTGCATGAGCAATCAAGTATCAACAAGAGTCAAGTCAAGTTCTAGAGTGCAAGTAATCCAGAGTGCAATCACACATGAAAGAAAATTAGGTGGCATATATAGCAATCCACCCACAATTAAGGCTCAAATCCTCACAAAAGGGACAATTCTATCACAGTGTTACCACCTCTTAATTATCAAAAGCAACTTTACACACAGAAATGCATGAATTCAGACACAAGATACCAAAACTCTACTAAAATGAAGCAAAAACATGCAAGAAAATGCCCAAAACTAAGCAAAACCTAAAAAAAAAATCAAAGCAAAATATGCAACCTAAACTACTCTCCCCCCCACACTTAAATCACACATTGTCCTCAATGTAACACAATCAGCAGAATCAGATAGATATAGACAAGTGCAATGAAAGTAGTGAAGAAGGAGAAAAGAAAACTCCCGAAGTCATGGTGGGAAGAAGGTGAGTGCTCTCTTCAGCGGATCGAATGCCATCTTGCATTGGTCTCCTAATCGAAGGACTATGTTTCTGAAGTTCACAAGTGGCACCCCAGGTAGATATGCTAAAGTCCATCCGACTGCCCTCTTGTTCTGTCTAATCATATCTAGCAGTTTCTCCTCTTGATCAACAGAAAGTGAGGTAGAGATGATCACTGGGAGTTTCTGCTCATCCTCAAAGTAAGCATATTTGAGATGAGGAGGGAGGGGCTCCAGGTCCAATGAGGGTGCCTGCATAATGGATGGAACTAAAGGGACAGTAGAAATGGATTCTGCTGCCTGCACCTGAACAAAAGAATCAGACTCTTGCATAACAGAGAGGGGGTTAGCAAAATCTATAATATGAGAGTCATCAACAGATGCAGTGTCAGAAGCTAGAAATTGATCAATGCATGACATGCACATTTCGGAATCAGTACATGCAGGACAAGAAAATGAGTCTGTAAATGATGGCAAATCAGGATCATGCAAAACATCAAGCACATGTTCATCAATCTCATCAAGAAAGTCTATATGAAAGACAGAGTGATCCTCAGGAAAATGTTTCATAGCATGGAAAATGTCAAATCGGATCACACTGCCATCAAACTCCATGGAAAGTGAACCTGAATGCACATCTATCTTGGTTCGGGCTGTTTTCAAAAATGGCCTCCCCAAAATAATAGGAACAGCATTACGGGGGGAGTCATCTTCCATATCAAGTATGTAAAAATCAGCAGGGAAGATCAGCTCTTCAACCCGAACCAAGACATCCTCTATCAAACCTGCAGGGTGGGCAGTACTTCTATTTGCCAATTGAATCACCACACCCGTAGGTTGAAGAGGTCCAAGAGAAAGAGACTTAAAAACAGACATAGGCATGACATTTATGGATGCTCCTAAATCTAGCATAGCATTTTCAAACTTCACATTGCCTATGATGCAAGGTATAGAGAAAGTTCCAGGATCCTTACATTTTTCAGGAATGTGAGGGATAGGTTTACCTATGAGAGGGAGACATTCCTTCCCATGCTTATCCTCTCATTGCCCTTGAGTCTTCTCTTATTAGTGCACAACTCCTTAAGGAACTTCGCGTACCTTGGAATTTGTTTTATTACATCAAGAAGGGGTATGTTGACTTCCACCTTCCTGAATGTGTCAAGAATATCCTTGTCCACCTCTTCCACCCTTTTGTTTTGAGGCACTCTTGGTGGGAATGGAAGAGGAATGGGAGGAGGTTGCAGGACAACAGCAGGTTTTGTGGTTGAGCTTGAGGAAGGTTGAGTTGGATGACTCTCCTTGGTGCTAGGGTGTTCACCTTCCTCTATCACTTGGCTCTTCCCTTTAGAGGAAGCTAGAGCATCATTGTTGAGGTGAGGTTGTGGTGTGGGTCTGACAATCTGCTTTCCTGACCTCAGGTTGATGGCACTCACATTCTGATTCTGAGGGTTGATCACTGTTTGGGAAGGTAACTTGTCAGAATTTTGAGATTGCAAGTTGTTGAGAGAAGTTGCCATTTGACCCATCTGATTTGTCAAAGTCTGAATGGATACCTCTTGTCTCTGAATGGCTGCTCTAGTTTCTTGTTGAAATTGGAGGTTTTGCATGGTCATTTGCCTCACCAACTCCTCCAAGGTAGGTTGGTTGGATGGAGGGGCTGATGGTGCAGGATGAACCACTTGCTGTTGTTGTTGCCTTTGCTGTTGGATTGGAGGAGGTACATATGGTGGTCTGCTCGGTCCAGCGGTGTTCTGAAATGGAACATTAGGAGGAGGTTGTTGTTGATCAGACCACTTCAGATTGGGATGGTTCCTCCATCCAGGGTTGTATCTATTGGAAGAGAGGTCATGATTGTGTTGTTGTGGACCTCTATTGTTGTATATGTTTGCTGCATAGGCCTCGGGTTGGTCACCACTGGTCATCGGCTGTTGCTGCTGAAGGGAAGGGCATGCATCTGTGGGGTGCTCAATGGATGTGCATATGCCACACACTCTAGCAGGAAGTATCATCTTTTTCTGATTGACAGCCAATTGTGTGACCAATGTTGTGAGAGAATCAATTTTCTGCTCAAGCTTCTCAACCTTGCCCGAGTCTGCACCAACATCATTTACATCCCTCACAACTATTGCATCACTGTTGCTTCTTGCATGGAATTGTTGACAGTTGGAAGCCATCTTCTCAATTTTGCTCCTGGCTTGTAAGGGTGTCATATCTCCCAATGTACCACCACTTGCAGCATCTACCATGTTTCTTTCCATGAAGTTGAGACCTTCATAAAAGTACTGGATGAGAAGCTGCTCTGAGATCTGATGGTGAGGGCAGGAAGCACACAACCTCTTGAATCTCTCCCAATAATCATAGAGACTCTCTCCTTGTTGTTGCCTGATACCAGAAATTTCCTTTCTGATTGCAGTGGTCCTATTTGCAGGGAAGAATTTTTCCAGAAATGCCCTCTTCAAGTCATCCCAGCTTGTGATGGAACCAGGGGCCAAGTCAGATAACCAATCTTGTGCTAGACCCTCTAAGGAATGTGGAAATGCTCTGAGACAGACATGATCCTCTTGCACATCATGTGGTTTCATTGTGGTGCACACTATATGGAATTTCTTGAGATGCTTATGAGGATCCTCACCTGCAAGACCATGAAACTTGGGCAACAAATGGATTAGTCCTGTTCTAAGCTCAAAAGGAACATCCTCATCAGGATACCGGATACACGAGTCTTCAATAGTGAAGTCAGGTGCAGCCAGCTCCCTAAGTGTCCTTTCCCTTGGTGGGGGTTGAGCCATGTTATCACAATGTATAGAATCAGATTGAATAAAAGTAGAAGGAATAGAAGAAATAGAAACAGAATCAGAATTAGATGGACTATAAGATGACTCTGACTCACTACCTAATGACTGATTCCTATTTTGTCTAACTAATCTGTGATAAGTTCTATCAATTTCAGGGTTATAAGGATGCAAATAACTTGGGTTGCCCCTAGTCATGTACTGAACAGAACAGCATCAACCATAGCATACTGTAACAGATATGCATGACCAAAATCGGCAACAAAATTTATTATTTTTTAAAATTTTTTTCTTTATTTTTTTCAGCACCCTAAAATCATGAAAACATATCACAGAAAGTTTGAGAACAAAATTCAAAAGGGAACCAAGTCAAAGAATTAAAACAGTGACCAAAAACTAAGAAAATAGAACTTGTAAAATAAAAAAGAAATAGTAAACAGGCTTTTTCAGGATCCAAACGAAGGGGTTTTCTGACGACGTAAGAAAAATCAGATTATTCAGAAAATTCCCTTCGATTTGATATAAAATTCGTCAAATTCCGAGTTACTGATCAAAAGTTATGCCTATTTATAGTAAGTGCTGCTGAAACTTGGAAAAATTTTCTGGAACTCACAACCAGTGCATATCTGAGTGTCTGTGATGCATCAAAACACTAATATATGATGAAACAAGTGTGGATACCAATTTTCGTGCAAAAATTCCACCCGCAGCTATGTTGAATGGTACTCACAGAATCACTAGAATAGCATCAGTTGTGCATAACAGCAAATCAGCAAACATGGCAACTTTCAATCAGTTATCAGAATGCTTATTCACACACTAACTACACTAACTAATCTAATTAACTACTGTATGATCTTTGGCAAGAACCGATAGTTCCCCGGCAACGGCGCCAAATTTTGATCGAGGCCGTACCCGATCAAAATTTAAGGTGTTTATTCTGTAGTACTAGGAAGGTGATCCTAGGTCGTTTCCCAGCGAATATCGGTCTAGGCAAAGTATCAAACACGTAGTGTGCAGTAAAATGGGGGGGTTTTTGTGTGTGACAAATGTGAAGAACAAAACATAAACAGAATATAAAAACTAAGAAAATCAGAAACAAAAGCGGGCAAACCCCTTTGGCTACGTACACTACTCAATCCTAGCTCACTAAAGATCGATTCCTCTCCTCTCCTCTGTCCAACTCGTGATAACCAAATACTAAGCGAAAATTCAGTTATCACTCCAAACCCTAACTTCTAATTAAGCATCAGAAACCAGAATTGGAGTTTTTACGAGTTAATACAAATTAAGCATTTATATTCATGTATTATCTCTACGAAATGGAATTAAGCAAACCACTACACATCGATAAACATGAAAACAGAGAAGAGAAAACGAAATTGCATTAATAACAAGAGCTCAAGAGTAGATAATACAATACCAAAGGGATTAACCCTTGAAGTCTAGCCTTCCATGGCCATAAATGAAGAAAAACGAGTAGAAATGGGGAAGAACAAAACCCTAGCAGCCACCATCACTTGGGAGAGCCAAGAGAGAAGTTCTAACCTAGAGAGAGAGTGAGAAATCTGAAATGAAAGTGTGTCTTGGGGGTTACACGAATTTCCCCTCTTTAGACATGAAAATGGGCCTAAAACATGGGCCCAAGTCCTAAGAAACACTATTCTGAAAATTACAATTAAAAAGGGACCTAAATGCAAATTACAATCTTCACTTCAATACTTCAATCTTCATTTCCAAACTTCCCAAAGTGTCCTTGTGCCACATATGACCTGAAAATAGAAATAGAATTAATTAGGCCAAATAATCCCAAATTAAACAATATTCGGAATATTAGTCCAATAAACTCTAAATCACTAAATCAAGCTAATCAATGTCAAATGGGCAACAAGTATCAATAATAAGAGTAAAATAATGCAAGGAATAATGGGAAATAAAATGCTCATCAATAAAGCTCAACAAAACCTGTACAGATTCGGTTCAAAGCAGTAAAACTTAAACATTCATCCTATAAAGCTATCATAGACACACTTTCACCTTCCAAGCAACCCAATAAAGGTGGAAAGGAAAGGTGTGAATGAAAGAAAGAAATAAAAAAATGAAATTCGAATTATAAAAAAAATTCAATTTAACATATTAGCTATTGTGGTTTTAAAATATGGTTACAGTGAAAATTAGGTAGCATTTACTGCAATTGCGGAAAATAATTTAAAATCATAATACCAAAAATAAACAACATCAGAAGGAAATGATCACAAAATCACTAAGCATGAGTCTATAATATGCTTCAACAATAAATAATATATAGATGAGCAAATTCGAAGGTGATTAAAAGGCCTCATGCATCCATTATTTAAGGATAAAGATTTTGTTTCAAATTAAGTGACTAATCACTCGTTTCAATAAAAGATCAAATAGAAAAAAAAAGAGCAAATTCTGTAACCAAGAAAAACACAACATAAAATTACAGTTTTTTCCACAGAAGATAATCCTCATACTGACGAAAAATGGCACTTGCATCTTTAATATCTCAGAAGTCGTGTTTAAAATAAGCAGGATGAGGAGGAAATAAGGTGGAAATAAGGTGGGAAATTCATCTTGAAAAGGGAAAGGAGGAGCAGAAGAAAAGGGTGTCCTCTTTTTTTTTTTTTTTTCCTTTTTCACCGTGGGAGATAGACTGTGTTGGCAGGGAACAGCAACACCTTATACAAGGAACTATAACATCTAAAAGGTTTTCTCAAACTGTGGAACATTTAAAAGCAGGTTGAAATCTAATTTTGTATCAAAATTCGAAAAGCATTCTTTTCTTTAGTTTTTAATTTAGATTGATTCCATTATTAGCACATGTTAATAGAAAAATAACTGTCAAACCTGCATGATAACTGCACAAAGTCAGGTATGCATACTTTCAGCATAATTAAAACAAGAAAAAAAAAGCTCGATGAATTGGTTTCTAACCAATATTTTCAGAGGGGGTGATATGACAAATAGCACTAACCACATCATGCTAATTTCGTTTCAATCATTCTATGTTCAAGAAGAAAAGAAAGATATAAGAAATAAAGACAGTAATAAAAACTGAGGGAGAACAGTATCCACCATCCAATAACCATATAAAACACTATCAGGCAAGACATGAATATCCAGTTGAAGCACAATGGTCCTCATAAACATAAATTTTAAAATAAATTTGGCAGAGCATCTCAAACTCCTGATGGTACGGATAAAACTATAATTCACAGTACTAAAACAGTTGCATAAGACTTTAGTCAAAATACTACATTTTGAAATGGAAGCAAAGATGAAAAGTAGGTGGTGAAAACAGAACTCCATTTGCTAATTTAAATATTCTGATCATTGTAGTAAGAAATATTTCCTTATAAATACTCCAATTGCATCATCTCCTTAAACTGCAGAAGAATCACCAGACCACTAATAAAAGACTGTTTTCTGTGTGCTTTTTCTTTTAAGTATATATCCCTGTTATTCTAAATCAAACGTCAAAGGATGATCTGTAACTAAAATATATATCAAATGTTGAAGGAAGAGACATGAATAATTGTTTTATACTATTATAGAAGATATGTGAGTTGAGTTATAACTTGATTAAGAATTTGACCATAATAGCAAAATGCAAGCAAATATTTTATTTATTCTTTTTATGTATAGGATATTTGTTTGCAATCTGAGCAGGCACTGACAGCTTTGCTTGCGTCACAGGGTACTTTGGGGCTGACTAATTTGTTGGGGATGGGGAGTCTAGGATCGACTACAGCAGTTAATCCTGCTATTCCAACTGTGGGGCAGGGAATACAAGGTAGTTACAGTGCCCAGCCCACTGTAACCCCGGGTGTTATCGAATTGGGTGGATTTGGGAGGGAGCTTCCGCTTCCTCACCATGGTGGTGGTGGTGGTGGTGATGGTGTGGTTGGAAGTGAAAGAAAGTGAAGAAGGGCTTTCGCTTCTAGGATTTCAGATTCGATTTGGGACAGGCTACACTCCTCACGTTACCCAATATACTCTTCTAGTTCCTAAAATTTATATTCCATAACCACATAATCTATTTCGAACATTAATTAATTTGATCTTTCTATTTTCATTCTATTTTTCCCAACATGTACCCATTCTAACGTTTTCATTGAATTCAGATTTATTACATATGATTTGCTTTCTCCACTCACTAGAGTCCTACAATTCATTCATTCCCATCTCAACTTCATATTTGCCAAAAATCAATTTATATTCATTCGATGTCCAAATTTCGAAGAGTCAAAAGGTCTAACACCACAACATTTATTTATTCTTTTATATGTGCAAACTTTTAAATTTCAATTGCATTATTACCCGATGAATGTAAGTATTGGGGTGATCAGTCCCAATCTTACATTCCATTAATGATAATGATTACGGCAGTCCAAATTAATCCTTTACATTATATATCAACAACTTATCATTCCAAAACTCATGCAAACCTCAATTATTATATTGTTGTATGAGACATTCATAGTTCACCCGATTTCCTCACTTCACCCTCCACTCCAGGGAAAGACCAACCGGGAGTAAGTGTCCCTCTACCGCTGCTTGCACGGTACTGGACACCCATTTTCAGTCCAGTACAACATGGGTTGAAGGCCCAAGTTGACTATAGCAGGGAACCACCCTCAACCGGTCCCGAAATGACTCTGTGACCAATAGAATTACCGTAGTTAACGCAGAACAAATCCCCCGACATGGGTGGCCAGTCCATGCCCTCCTAGGAGATCAAAGTTCCACCCACGATAACTCCTAATCACATATCATTCACGTGCCTCCGCTTATGTCTTTCCCAACTTCCTCACCGTCCACCTTATAACTTCTTTGACATTCGCTTCTATGTATGGCAGCTTACATTCTCAATTCGATTCAATTTCTACTTATAAATTTTCCAAATTAAATAACTCAATTGATTTAGAATCCCACCTTTCATTATTTCCATAAATCAAATTTTGTTGGATGGGTTTCCAAATCAATTGAGACATTTCTAAATGACATTAGTTTTAAAGAATTCATTTGTATCACATAATATATTAGATTGAGAATGTACCCTTTCCACATAGATTATTTTACCGAGATCATTGAAAAGGAAGACTACACATCCATTCTTGAAACTTTTGAAAACAATTCATTTTCTTAAAGAAATTTGTGATTGGATTCCAAAAGTATTCATTTACCATGATTTTCCTTTTCATTGGTCTTAGTTAAATATTCTCTCATCACTCGTGTTGTGGTGCATAATGTAATGGATTCTCAAAGGGACTTATACCATCTTTTCTTTCTTTACAATTGAAATCCTTTCACTTTCAAAATCATTCTTTCTCTTTATTTAAGTCCCACTGAGAATACGAGATAATCTCTAACACTTTTTCCAATATTATGGCCAATGGAAAGGGATTCAATTTCAAAAGCTAATTTACCTTAAACTTGAATTAAATCTGAACAGTAATAAAGTCATAAAAAATTAAGTTAAATGAATTATAAAATCTTCCTTTCCCTCCCAATGACGTAAAAGTGTTCATTATGCACCATTCAACATTTTATTCTCCTGATCTTTTCTCCCTCCATATGTCACTCTCATTGTCTCGTACAACAATATCTTGGCATTGGTCAGCTACGTTATCCTCGGCGGACCCCGACAACATACCAGTCGACAACATCCGAGGTGTCCCCCCGACCATGCCACATAAGTCTCATTTCATTGTTCTCCTCCATAGCTCTCATGTATCTCATTAGTCTCTTTCTTTCTCGATGGCAAAGCTTTTCTTTCACATCTTTTAGTGGCATCTTTAATTCTTTCTTTTTGAATCCTTAATATTATCCAAAAATTGTTTTCATTTTGTTATGGTGCTATATCCTTTTGACTTCCTTATTCCCAACAATCTATTACTCTAATTTGCTATACATAATCATATATTTCACTCCCTTACATATGAAGAGCTTAGAACTGGAGTTTCACAATAGATTTGGGACCATTTCCCCAGGCCGAAGGGAAAGAACTGCTCTGATACCAAATTGTAACATCCCAATTTAAATAAGGAAATATAAATGCTTATTAATGAAAATGATTAAAATCCAAATTGTTTCGTAACAAAAACTGGGATTTACAATTTGATATTAGAACAATAAATAAAAAAATGGCCTTTCTTCCTCTTCTGCGATGTGAAACCCTGGTTCTTAGCTCCTCCAAGTATTACCTAAAATGTTAAACCACAAGGAGTGAGACATTTTCAAATTATTTAAACAAAAGGATTAGAAGAGAGCATAATGAAAATTAGAGAGCACAGAAATTAATTATACATTTACCATAATTCAGTTCATAATCATAAAGGCATTACACCAAATCTACTATCCCTTACGGCGCAACAATTAATCCAGAAGAAAATATTAATAACCTTACATGTTTACACGTCAAAAATTAAACATTTTCCCTATATCTATTTAAGTGTTTACCAATTCAAATCAATACATTATATCTAATCTTAACCCGTGATTAATTTTAATTAACCGGTTAAGTTGGGAATAATGCAGGATTCTAAAAGTTCGTTTCATTAGTTTGCATTAATTCTATTCTCGAATTATACTATTTATGCAACGTATTCCAATTCATCAATCGGTAATGGCATGATTGTAGATTGTTATTCTCTTCTATTCATATATTTCATTTAAATTATTCACTTATTACAATTCATGACAAACAATCAAAAGTAAGCAAACATAACTAGTCAGCCATCAAATTTAGTCAACACAGCTGATACCATCAAAGCAAATTGATGCAAACAACCTATTTCAAACAGCCATTCACATTCAATAATCACAACTATTTCAACATCCTCAGGGATGTCTCAATATTAGATAACTTTTTAAAATAAATCAACTCTCTGGGGTTCTTCACTTCCTACTTTTTCGTTAAAGAAAACAAATAATAATATAATTCTTAATTATATACTTATTAATTATGCTTAATTTTAAATTGAAATTATGAATTTGATTTTTAGATTTGACTTATTACTTTTCCCCAATTCCATTATAAACCCAATAATCCCTGTGCTTAAATAATAGAAAATGACTCCTCCTTACCTTTAGGGCTCCATTAGAACCTGGTTTAAAGCACAACAAGGACGTTGATTCTGGTTCACAACGATCCGGTTTACCCCGATCCAACCATGGTCGCACTGGTCCAACACGGTTCATGGCCAAACCGGTTCAAACCACACCCACACAGTGTCCATAGCTTCCAGCACTTCCATGGCAGTAAGAATGGGGTTCTCCAAGACCGGCGGTAACGGTGGCTGTGACCTCAACGACCGGCAGTGACAGCAACACACGAACTAGGGGCACGAACTAGGGAGGAAGGCGGTATTCGCGAGCTCCTTTCAAGGCGGCAGCACCAACCACGAGCGGCGGCGGCATGCGACGCAGCAGAAGGAGCGATCTCCTTCGCGGCTGCGGCGGTCCAATCTGCAGAGGGTGGGAGTCTCGATCCGTAACTGGACTGGAGAGGCTTCGACTTGGAGATGGCGCCGATGATGGTGGTGCGACGAGCAACGAAGGGACGGCGGCGCTCGATCTGGAGAGAGAAAGAGAGTGCGACGGAGAGAGAGAGACCGAGTGAAGGAGAGAAAATGAGGGAGAGTGTGCGACGGAGAGGCCAGGAGAGAAGGAGAGGGCATGCGGTGATGGCTTTTCGGGCTTGGCGGCGCCGGCTGTAACACCCCGATTCGGCAACTTGAAAACTTAAATCCAAGGTAGTGAAAATTAGGGCCATTTTTTTTTTTAAACAAGTGTTATGTGAACGTGAAAGCACCTAGACCTTTAAAACATAGTTACCATTAAAACTTGTGTTCTCACATTACATAATCTCTTTCAAGTTCCAAACCGAGATGTCACAAGACACCGCAATTTGAAACTCGTTTTCAAAACATCATTTGAACTTGGCCCATTTAATTGTTTCAATCATCAGTGTCAAATAAAACTGTTGCCGGGGTACAGTATGATCGAGCTAGGTAACTAAGAACTTACAGTGGAGTACATTCCGCCAGGGGGATTCCTAGCTCCTAGTCATGCTTCCTAGTATTTGTCGTCCCATTTCGGACCTTGATCGATGAAGCCCACCATGCTTCCGCTGCGCCATCTACCAGTTGCAATATCAGCAAGTGCCGATACGACAACATGGTAGGAGAGAGTCAGTGTTCCGAACACTAACGGGTTGACCTTACGGTCTTGGGTAGGTTCCATAAAAATAGATAGATACTATGGCAGTACAATATAGCTACAACAACATAACATAAACATTGATGCAAACATGTCATGCACTTAGCAAATATGAATCATATAAAACAATGCATACAGAAATATTCTTAACACACCAATATCATCACTTACAGCCAAAACTTTCATCACACTTGTCCCACAATTCCTTTTCCATTCACATCGCTGCCTCAAAATTTCTTACAGCACGAATCATTTCTCGTGCTCAACTTACAATTCTTATTCAACACTTGATAACTCATTTGCACCTTACTTAATGCATCTTTGCCATTTAAATTTTATTAATTCGGTTAGCATCGATGATGAGGGGGACACATCATTGAGCTCACACACGTCTACATCTCCTCGGTCAACCACCCAACCTAGTCGGAAGCAAACAGGAGTACAGGACCTTTACCACGAGGGCACGACAGCTGTCACACACAAATGGTCCCAGACCAGGAGGCCTTGCCTCAATTTCAATCATATAATCAATGCACGCCCTCGGCGGCAAACACAAATGCCCCGTTCCAGTCCCTCTCACTGTTCCTGAACTGCCATAGGGGCGACAACACTATTCTGGTCCCGGGTGCAGAACTTACCACGGTATTAGACCCAGTCCCCACCACGTTAGTGCACCACATGTGGAGTTCGTTCTGCCCAGAATAGTACTCAAGGCAACGTGACGTTTTACCGCCCGAGCCTACCCTAATGCATTCATCAACCCGAATATCCCTGATATCCGGGGTACCTTCCTCTCCACTACTTCGAGACGACACTCATACCTCACCGCGTTTGTATATGTCTTTTAAAGTTTTTAGCGTTTTAATTAACGGCTTGTACCTAATGGTCGGCTCGTCCTTGGCGCAACCCTTCAACGAAGCCCGACCACTAATCGCAAACTATTCCCCCTAAATCTCATTGGCCCCAGGCCACAACTCATTTCCCATCTCATCATCACATTCTCAAACTCATCCTCAATCAAATTCTCAGTCACATCATCAACAAATTTTCCTCGTCTTTCCAAAACATCTTTCGCAAAACTTTTCGAAAACAAGCTTTCTCAAAACTTTCTTTCAAAATATAATCTTTTCAAAGACCTCCACAAAAGTATCATTTTCACAAAGGCACTTTCAAAAATCTCTTTTCAAAATCTCTTTCAAAAATCACATTTTTGGGTGAGTGTTAATGGAGGAGCAAGCTCAACTCAACACTAAGCTTCTTCCCAAAAATGTGTACGAGGAATCTCATTTCTGCTCAATCCACATCTCACTTTCAAGTCTCAATCCTCTTTCCAATCTCCACTCTTTACCTCTTTCTTTCACTCACATCACCTTCACCTCTTTCTCAATCATGCTCATACTTTCTCATTATTCTTAACTCATTGCTTATTTCTTTCTCAATTCTTTCTCATATCTCTTATTCGCTTTTCTTTTCTCCTTTCGGTTTATCTTATTATTTTCATGGTTCCATCAACATCAATTCACTATCCAAACAAAATTAAACAATGAAATAAATCATGCACGACAAGTAAACATCTAGTGATGCATAGAAAATAAACATTTAGGATGCATACATGACATACACATATCTGTATAGCCTACTTCGCAGTACTCTCGCAATCCGTCCATTCGAATTGCGAGCAACCACGTTGCGGGACCACAGCACTCTCACTCACCTGGATGAGGACATATCCAAAGACTCTCTAAGATTTCCAGTCGTTATCCTTGCCCCGCTTCCTTTGCGTCCGACACCCGACTAGAACATTTTTCCCCGTGCGTTAGAAACGATTTACGTGAATTCTTAATTACGTTTTAAAATACTTTGAAATAATTCCCTTTTTAAAAGCACATTGCCAATATCCAAAAGACTTTAAATCCAAATCATTTCTTTTATAAAACATTTCCAAGAAAACTTCTTAAAACAATTTCTTTTCCAAAAACAGAACCCATTTCTCATAGTTTAAAAACACTTTGGTTTGAAAATTCATTTTCTTTAAACATCAAATGAAAAAACAACTCTTTGAAAATCTTTCTCAAATCAAATACGAGAAATTCAAAAAAGACAGAACTTCAAAACCAATCAAATTAGTTTTGTTAAATTACTAAATTTCACAATATCATCGAACACTAGCCAAATAATGTTAATTAAATTTCAAGTTAATTTAAATTGTTTAAATCATTCTTAAAACATTTTCAGTTTCTTTAAACTACAATATAGCTTTCACACACACAAACAACACTTAATACAATTCTAATACATTCAAGCACTACAAGAACAATCACATAGAAGCAATCACAAACTTACACACAGAAGGTCACATTTAAAATCATTAATCAAATCATAATCTTATTAGATTAATTCAATTATTCTTAATAAAATAATTTAACTTAATCTTAACAAAATCGAAACACACACATGGTAAGTATTTCTTTTTTTTTAATTACCAATAGATTCTAAAACTAAAAATCATTTCACATAATCAGATCAACTTATTTAAATTTTTTTTTTTAAACTTCACAATATCATTAGACACTAATCAGAGAATATAAATTAAGAGTTTCAAAAAAACATTTTTCATTTACTTTAAAAGCTACACACAGACTTTTCACAATTCAACAATTCCAAATTTAATCTGACACATTCATTTAGCAAAAAAAAGCAATCACATACTAATTTCAAAGCATACTAATCATTCACAACATGTATACAGGAAATTATTTAAAATCATCAACTAAATTATAATCCAAATCAATTAAATACCCTTTTAGAAACTAATTTAGACTTATGCATTTAATTAACTTACAAAACCGAATCACACAGTTAATAATTTTCTAATTGCAAGAAATCATCAAATCAATTTTTCAAAGATCTATTCACAGAATCATATGGACTTATTCATTTTCATTTCTAAAATAAAAAAGATCAAAGGAAGCACACACATCATTCTCACAAGTACACAGCATCATGCACCAAAAATATAGCTATCATCAAGGTCGTTTCATGAAAATAATTTCCCTACCCTTTAAACATACATGGACCGAATTACACACATATAAATTTTGCAAGATTTTAATCATGAAATTATTCTCTTTATTTTAAGCTAAACCGTGGGCACTCTTAGAAGGAGAATTAACAAATTTAATTTCATTTTCTTAAGAAAATCAACACAACAAATTAAATTACAAACCATCACCATATTTTCTTTTTTTTTTTAATTTATTCACTTTATGCATGCACCTTTTAAATTCAGTTAACTTAATCATGCATGCAACCTAATTGAGGAACAAACCTAGCTTCCTATTTCTCCCTAGGTGGCCGAATGTCAACAAACAAAAAGGCATGGTTTTCACTCATTTTTCAACTTAAAATCGTGTGATTGAAACCAAGTTATGCAAATTTTCCAAAACAACTTTCAAAGCAACCATACCACATCAAGTCCAGCAAAGTAACACATTACATATGTCACACACACAAATGAACCCATGATTATATCTCTTTCTTAAAAATAAAGATTTTATAGCATGCATGTGTTAGAAATTGTTAGACCTAGTCTTAAAACAACATACATCCACTTTTATAGAATAAAAACATGAATTTCATTTTTAATTAAGTATGGCCGAATGGCCTTCTAGAAAAATAAGGCATACACATAATCAAATAATAGATCAAAACATGTTTTCACTTAAAATCATTTTAAAACTTGGTTTCTTTAAATTTCCCTTAAAACCGAATCATACAGAGAAGGAAACATATTCTTTGCTCTTGAAAAATAACATGCACTTAAAGATCTAAGCATTTTTCATTCCTCAAGCAAGGATAATCACATGCGCACACACACTTAGATCAACTAGGATCATCACAAAGATAACATGCAAGACCAAATAAATTTTAGATCATAAAATCATTCATCGATCAAGTAAACATGGAAACACATAGATCATAATTTAAAGCAAGGAAAACATACATGCAAGAAATAAAAATTACACTTTATAAACAAACAAATTTAGATCATGAAATGATTTACCCAATCATCAAATAAACACACCTAGGTCACGGTCTAAAGCATGAAAATCAAACATGCAAAGAAGTTTGTTTTAGTTTTCATAAAAACCTTGGTCTTTCTTTAGATCTTTAAGATTTTAGTTAGAAAAATATTAAATCAAGCAAGAAAATTTCCAAACCGAAACAAAACATGAAGATCACATATTACAAATTATTTTTAAAGTCCTTAAAGTCTTTGATCTAGCAAGATCATCAAATAATAACAACATGCAAGAAGAAAAAGAATAAGATCTACAAACTAAGAAAAGGAAACTAAACTATTACAAATTCTTCTTGGTCTTCAAAAATCCTACCATGAGATGAGTTGGTTCTTCTAGTTCTACACTCTTGATCTACAAAAAGGCTTAGTCTAAGCTTGGATTTTCCTCCTCCTTCTCTTCTAGGCCTCACGGCCATACCCCTTTTCTTTCTTTCTATTTTCTTTTCATTTTTCTCTCTAAGAGCTTAATGGGTCTCTTAGAGTATATTTGTGTTTAGAAGTGTGTAAAGAAAATAAAATGAAGGAATGAAAGAATGAAAGAATGAAAGAATGGAAGAATGAAAGAATGGTGGAAGAATGAAGCTACGAAGGAGTGGATGGAAGGAATGGGAGGAAACAACTAAGATACCAATTCCTCCCTTGGGTTCTTGGTTGGGGTCAGCCTATGCATGCACTTAGGAGGCAATTTGTCAACTACAACACATAGTCATCACACCAAAGCATAGAAAACTCACACCTACACACCCTCACACACGTGGCACTCATGCACATATTACACCTTTCTCTTACATGCACTCACACGACATGCACACACACACATAGTATATCATACACATACAAATACACACATACATACACATACCGTAGCACACTTATCATACATACTTCACATTTTACATTTTTATTTTCTAATCTTATTCAATTACAATTACACACACACAAGGTAATTATTTCTAACAAATTAAATTCACATAATTATTTCCACACATCACACAGTACACATATCTTAAATCAAACACAGCACATAAAAATCTCATGCCAATTCAATAAATTCATTTTCTTAAAAATACTATTCCAAAACTCGTACTTCACTGTCCAGAAAATAAATTTTTGTAAAACAACCCAGAAAATTCCAAAAGTTATATTTTTAAAATCTACGTTTCGAGACGGTCGTTTTGATAAAGTGTGTAAAAATCCGAGTTACGGTTAAAAAGTTACGAATTTTTCAAGTTAACAGTTCAAAACTTCACTTTAAATAAAAATCACTTTTCAATAAAATCACAACTAATCTCTTAAAATCAAACTAAAAAAAATCATTCACTTCTCTTTTTATAAAACTATCTTTGCTTATAAAAATCCTTGAAAATTATCACTCTATTTCCTTCTTACATAAAATACTTTTCCGGAAATCGTTTACGCACATATGGGAAAAATGTGGGGTGTTACACCGGCATGAGGACGGTGGCGATGGGAAGAGGGACCGCTAAGAAGGATTGAGGAAGATGGTGGTTGCCATTTTTTTCTTAATAGGGCGACTGGAGAAATAAAACAAGCATGAGGGAGCTTTCTAGATTTCTCTTGCTTGCTTCTTATTTTCTTCTTTTTTATATAATATATTTATACTAATACAAATAAAAATTGTTTTTAAACCCAAAAATATCAATAGAAAAATTTAAACACCACATAAAACACGTAAGAAAGTTAAAAGTTAAAAATTAAAAAGTATTGAACACAATTCATTATTGAGTATATCAAAAACTAGGCAAAGTATAAAAAGCATATACATTTATTTTAATATGGAATTTTCTTTTAAAATGAATTTGCTTTAAGATATATAAATAAAATAATGCAAGATATTTTATGAAAGTGCCCAAAGATTGAATAATCATTTACAATGAAATATTTATTTCATTCAATAAAAAAACTGAAATTTATAATGCGAAAAAAATCAGGGCGTTACAGTATTACTAATCTAGCATATCTTACGACTAATTCACCCTTTCCTATTACTAGCTGTTTTCAATCAATTACATAAGTCCTATTCCAAGCACAAAATATCGTATACCTATGCTTAATATTCCTATTTCATAAAAACAAGTAGAACACCTACAAACATATAACATCACAACCATATTTATACATCATCATAGTGGGTTTTATCATCCAATCCATAAATACTTAATTTCTAGTCAAATATCCTACCCTAGGGTTTATATCTATCCATTCTTATCTACCCTTAACCATCCCTATACATTATTCAGAATTTACTCCCTAACCAAAGGTAACACAACATTCTTACCTTGAATGAGAGAGAGAGAGCGATTAGAACCCTAGCTTGTCTTTAGCTTTATGAACCCTAGCACTTGAATCTCTTAGCCCTATCTCCTTAGAACTTAATTCTCGAGTCCCTTTCTTTGCTCCTCAACAAAATAGCCACCCAGAGTGTTGTGATCCTAGTAGGTGGAGAGTGAGAAGAAGGATGGGGGCTTGATTCCTTTTGCTCACAAGATGGAGGAAGCTTGTGTATGTGGGTGGTCTTCAATGGGAGAGGTGGAGTTCGAAACTCAACAGTGAAGGGAGGAGAGAGAGACGTGAGGTGATGAGGGTTGTGAGGAGTTGAAACTCTTATCAATGGTGATGATGGAAGGGAGATTGATGATGGAGGAGGGTTGTTCTTCCACTCTTAAGGCTTGAGAGAAAGAGTGTGTTCATAAAGGAGGAGAAGAAGAATAGATGAAGCTTGGCCCTTGATGGTGGTCAAGAGGTGGTCGGATGGTGGTTGATGGTGGTGGAGCTATGAAGCTCGAATGGGGGGAATGAGAGGAAGTGGAGAAAAACAAATTGAAATGGATGAATGAATGAGGTGTTGTTGTGTTTGTTGAGTGGTGTTGTGTTGGTATGGCTTGGCTTTCCTTTTGCATGAAGTTAATGAAATGGGTGGTCAACAATTGGTGGATTCTTGAGGAAGCCACAATTGTGGGGCTCAAATTGGTGCATTTTCGCACCAGCCATTAGATCCGCGCGCCTGGGCGTGTGGCGGGGCGCGTCTGGGCGCCATGTTTGCTGTGAGCGCCACTTAAGTTGGCGTTGGCGCGCCTGGGCGCCATCCTGGTGCACCTGGGCATGGCTGGCTCACTTGGAACGACTTTCATTCGACGCGCTATATCTTCTTCGTTACCCGCTGGATCTTGCTCAAATTTTGAGACAAGCTTCCTAAGACCCTTATCTTCCCATCCAAAGGTGGATTTTGCATTTAGAGTTGTAGACACTTTATTTATAATTTCCTAATTCAGGGTGTTTTTAAGGCCAAAACTACACTTCTATTAATCTAGTTTTTGACTTAATATCCACATTCACTTCATCCTAAGTTAACTATTATATCAATTATACTTAGAATTAAATTAGGTATCTTACAATTCTCCCCCACTTATTGGAATTTCGTCCCCGAAATTCTGTTCAATCCCTTAAAAGGAGAATCATCCTATGAACAAGGCCTTCACATCCGTCAGCTCCAACTTCTCACTACGGATAATCCTCCAATTCAAGTTCCTTGGTGCTTTTCGGCTTATGCTAGAATACTCTACGACTTGTTCTCGCTCGCCATTCCTTCTCGTTTCTATCTGTTAACACCTCGTTTCATTGTCACTTGGACAAGATCCGAGTTAGGTTACTAAGTTCTCCACCACTTGGCATCGACATGCCAGATGGTAACAATACCAAGGAGTGGGTTGGGTCCATGTTTAAGGATTGAAAACGTAAGTTCTCGACCGTTTTTCGAAATCGAAAGCTAAGTTTAATTAATTACCTAGCGGTGGTTGGTGGGTTAGAACGAACTCCCAAGGTTTGCGAAGTTTCATATTCACGTATCTGGTTCCTGTACTCAATAAAGAGCACAGATTAATAGGTTAGCTATGTTGGTCTCGGTGTAGAGATTTTACGAAGTCGTAAAGGTTTGCTTTTCATGGAAGTTAAAAGTGATTCCTATTGAGTTCGCACGATTCTTTTCCAGACTTCGTGTTTGGCTATACTACCCCTAAATGAATGAGATAGCTTAAGGTTCTTATTCCTTGAGAACTTCCTACTGGCGTGTTTCAACTTCCTAAAAAAAGTGGCAAAGATATCATCTGTCAATAGATGCAAAGATTGAGGTGATCAGTCCCAATTCCACATCTATCCACAGCACATCATTGTCACTCACGTTGGTGATATTGTCCTTTAATATATGCAAGAGTTGGATGGCCAATCCTAACCTTACACTCAATTAAATTACAATACCATCACGAGACTCAATTATATTTAAACTAGGACTCTACAAGTTATTAATTATCCCTAAGACTTTTCATGATTCTTTAAAGGATTATACTAAATCTAAATGTTTCTTAAAGTTTCCTAGCACATGTTATGATACTAAGAAAAAATTTACCTCAGATGGGATTGGCTGGATCCTGCACTCGTGGTTTGTCTAAAGTCTAGGCTCTCCTGTTCTTAATAGATTGACGTTCTCCAATCTTTCGTGCCTTTACAACATTCACTTCTTGGTCAAAGACTTGATTGGGACAACCGACAGCCAAATGCCCTGGCTACTTGCAAGTAAAACATTTCCTTCGGTACCCTGCTTCCCGCAAGCTCCATAGTGAGAGTTCCCACATTGTAAAAAAGCTGTTGGAGTATCCTGCATGTCCTGTTTCCAGTAGGCCCCATAATGGAGTTTACCACATTGTGGGAAAGGAGATTGGAGAAGTGAGGTGGTCATAGTGGGCTCTGCTCTTTCTGAAATGGTCATCTCGGTCTCAAAGTTAAGATATGGACTATGCTGCTTGCTAGGTTCCTTTTCCGTGTTAGAGACTCTGGTCCTTTGTGCGGCCTTGCTCCGCTCCTCAGCCAATTCTTGCTGAAGCCCCTTGTTATATGCACTTGTCATATTCACCAGTTGAGAAAGGTTAGCAATGCCCTGGTATACAAAAGTAGTCCTAATTTTGGCATGGAGACCAGATTCAAATTCGATGCACTTGGTCCGCTCGTCTGCATCTCTATAGCTGCTAGAATAACGAATCAGATCCTCAAATTGTGCCATATACTCGTCGACACTCATGCTCCCTTGCTCCAACTTAAGGAAAGCTATTTCCTTCTCCCTTCTCACATCTTCAGGGAAATACTTCGCAAGAAAGCGGACCTTGAATAAATCCCACGTAATCGCCTCATTGGCCACCTCCAAACCCCTTCTCTGCTGCTCCCACCAATGCTCCACCTCGCTAGTCAGAACATATTCAACCAATCGAACCTAATGATTAGCTGGTAGTTGTAGAGAGCGAAGAATCTTTTCTGCCTCCTGGAGCCATTTCTGAGCTCCATCGGGATTGTAACCCCTTCAAACCATGGTGGCTCGCTCTTCCTGAACCGAGACAATCAATCGATCTCAACAGGAGCTGGTGGTGGATTCAGTGCTACTGCTATCGCTGCTGTCGCTGCGATATTCTCAGCTTGATTCTACTGCATCTGGGCCTGGTGCTGCTGCATCTGGGCCATATTCGCCGCTTGATTCTGGTTCATCTGAATCAGGTTCTCAATTATGGCAGCCATTCTGTCGTTCGCGGTGCGTCACCCAGCCATACTGTTAAGTCATGGAGGGAACAACCAATTAAAGGTTAAACAACTAAATAATTATACAAACATCCTAATTATAAACATTAGACTCTTAACTATACACACCGGCTACTCGCTTGGTGAGTAACCACTGGAGACGTGAGTCCACACTCCAAAGGCTGAGGGAAATTGCTCTGATACCAGACTGTAACACCCTCACACTTAATTAGCTTAATTACTATTAAATAGGTTGACTTTGATTAAGGACTTAAAAATTCCTAGATAAAATCCGACAAAGTTTCCTCTATTCATCGGACTTTCCCAAAAATTGCATTTTTTGCAAACCTGTCAGAATCAGAGTAAGTTAAAAATTAAACTTAAATACTAAATACAACCAGAGAGACCTAATGATCGGATGCGAATATAATACAAGTTGTGGGCTACAAAACTAAGTTATATTAATTGCACATTAGATTCTAGTTCTCTCAATGCTTAAATTTACACTCCACGGTGTGGAGTATACTCCTACTCGGCCATGACTCGTGTGAGCTCCTTCTGTACCTGTAATAAATATAGGAAGAAGGGTAGCATTACACAGAACTTAGGAAAATAGTGTCTAAATAAGCATGGGAACAAGCTAAGAACAATCATAGAATAAATCACAATCACAATTCATGAACCTACATTCTACTATTTCATTTTCCATTAGTCATGCTATTCATTCCTAATTCTCCTTATCATTTACGTCTTCCCAATAGTGGGATACCTAGTACATTACCCTTTTCTCTGTACGTCTTCTCAATTAATAGATACCTAGTACCGTCCTATTCGTGTTGTACGTATCCTCAATTAAGAGGTACCTGGTACAACACCTCCTCTCGCTGTACGTCTCCTCAATTAAGAGGTGCCTTATACAACTCCTTTTTACGGTGTATGTCTCCTAAATTAATAAGTGCCTGATACAGCCGTTCACCCTGTTTACGGTGTATGTCTCCTAAATTAATAGGTACCTGATACAACCGTTTACCCTATTTACGGTCTATGTCTCCTAAATTAATAGGTACCTGATACAACCATTCCATTTCTCCTTCCTTAGCCTATTCTTTTCTTTTCTTGGTTTTACTTATTCTCTTATCTTATTGTTCCCTTTACTATTGTCTATCCGATTCTATTTCTCCTGCATGTCTTCCCTCTTTCAGGATACCTAGTGCAGTCGAACCCTATTTCCCTTTATCACTTTCTTCTAAATCTCCTAACTTTTCCTATTACCATTCTGTTTCCTATACATCTCTTTTAATCTACCTTAACTTGTTCTAATTAACTAACTTTCTCTATCCTCATTTCTTTCTCTTCTCACATTCCCCTATTAAATGCTATTTCAATTACTTATATTAGTTTAAATTATATTTTATTAGATTTCCTGACTCTAGGTTTCCTTTACTCTACCTTAATTAATTTAGCAATCCCAAAGAAAACATTATCGGTTAACTCCTAATCCATTACTATCATTTAATGCCCGATTCCAACTACCCTATAGTTCTGTTTTATTTCATTTGTGCACCTACTTAATCATTCCTCTATTCGAGTTGATTTTCCGATTTGTACTTATCTCTTAACCCATTACGTAAGTGTCCCTAATTCATTTCCTAACTATTCATTCATCTTGTTTCTTAACTACTTCTAATTCCCCCTTTTTGGTATTTCTTAACCAAATTATTCTAATTACATTATTACCACATTATTAAGTTTTACCCCTTCAAGCTTTTAGTTAGTAGAGTTAGAAGTCAAGCCTTCCCAAGGACTTCAAGTGATATTCAAAGTTTTGATGATTACAAACAAAGTCAAACAAAGTCAAGCTATCAAGGTTCAAGCAAATGAAGGCTGAAGTTGTGTCCTTCCCTGTTCCCCTAGAAAACAATGCAAGGTAATGGATATAGTTACGTAAGTATAAAGGCCATAACTTAACTTAATGGAGAAGAATGTTTTTCTAAGTAAGGAGAAGGAAAAGTGTTTTACAAAGATTTTTCATAAAATTTTTTTAACTTAGTTTCTGTGGAAATAGATGATGAAACAAACTCTGGATGTTTTCTCTAAGTCATAAAGTCTATTTTTACAAGTGCAAGAAGAGATAATCGATTACCTTCTCAACGTAATCGATTACTTTTGTTGCATCATAGAAAAACCAGAGTGCTTGTAATCGAGTATTTGAAAATGGCTAATCAGTTACTTTTTTAAAGAGAAGTAATCGATTACCTGCTTCAAGTAATCGATTAGAATTGTTGCATCATATATTTTTCAGAGACACAGTAATCGATTACCTGTTCCTAAGTAATTGATTACCTGCTTTTAAATGTTGCATCACATATTTTTCCAGGGGCTCTGTAATCGATTATCTTGCCCTGAATAATCGGTTACTTGTTTTGGTTTTAAAGGTGATAATCGATTACCTTAGGAAAGTAATTGATTACTTTAAATGATTTTTAAAAAACGTGTCAGAATCATTTTGATTTGTTTCCTGATTTGTTTTTACTTAATTGATTCTGATTTGATTTCAAAATTCGAAATTGATTTTGTTTTTGAAATATTTACTTATTTGTTTTAAAGAATCAAATCTTTGGTTTAAGTTTTTAAATCTTTGTGATTTGGCTTTCGATTTTAAAACATGTTTTAATTATGGTGTTATCAGATTTCAAAAATGGTTTTTAAGGCTCACTCTCTCATTTTTTTTCTCACGTTAACTTTCTTCTTCTCGTATTCTTCAGAAAAGCTTTTTCACGTTCTATCTTTTTGAAAAGAAGAAAAGGGTTGGCCTAGTACTTATTTTGTTATATCCATTGCCATAGAACTCATATTGTTGTATTTGTGTTGCTTAGAACACTTTATTGTTAGAGTGGCCTTATCTTGTTGTATCAGCACTAAGAAGATTGCATTATAGTGGTTGTACACAATCTCATATCCATAACCCGTTGTTGTAAGGGGTGTGTAACCCTTAAAGACTAGGGAGTGAATCTCCTAGTGCGGACGTGCGACGTTCGTGGTTGTAGGGTGAGGAACCCTTTGCTGTGTGGGTAGTGCTAGACGAACGGTGGGTCACCTAGTAGTTAGGCTATCTGGAAATCTAGGAAAGGTTTTCCTAGTTGTGTATCGAGGTCCTTGGCGAAAGGAGGTTCCTAGTAGCTTGCGGGGCGCTCTAGTTGTATTTGGGCACGCGTGGCGTCTTGGTTTAGTGAAAAGCTCAAGCGGGTCGCTTGGGGACTGGAGTAGGCCGGGTTTGCCGAACCAGGATAAAATCTCCGGTGCAATCTCTTCTATCCCTTATCTCTTTATTTTCTGTTGTTATTATCCTTCGTGCATCAAAGCGATTATTTTCATAATAATTAATTTAAAGGATTTTAAATTAATTAGCGCGGTAACGGTTTTCGTTGTTCTTGTTTTATGTGTATCCGCGCATATTAGTTTTTCTATAATTATTAATATTATTCGCCTCTACGCAATCGTTTTCATCATTATTTTTTTTTCCGCTGCAAAATCTCTTTAAGTTTATTGAAAACGTTTTAAAGCGAATATTTTCCAATGTTTTCATAAACACCCAATTCACCCCCCCTCTTGGGTGTCGGCTGCCAATCCTATCAATAATTCCATCAAGTAGTATTACTAATCCAGCATATCTTACGACAAATTCACCCTTTCCTAATACTAATTGTTTTCAATCAATTACATAAGTCCTATTCCATGCACAAAATATCATACACCTATGCTTAATATTCCTATTTCATAAAAATAAGTAGAACACCTACAAACATATAACATTACAACCATATTTATACATCATCATAGTGGGTTTTATCATCCAATCCATAAATACTTAATTTCTAGTCAAATATCCTACCCTAGGGTTTATCTCTATCCATTCTTATCTAACCTTAACCATCCCTATACATTATGCAGAATCTACTCCCTAAGCAAAGGTAACACAACCTTCTTACCTTGAACGGGAGAGAGAGCGATTAGAACCCTAGCTTGTCTTTAGCTTTATGAACCCTAGCACTTGAATCTCTTAGCACTACCTCCTTAGAACTTAATTCTCGAGTCCCCTTCTTTGCTCCTCAACAAAACAGCCACCCAGAGTGTTGTGATCCTAGTAGGTGGAGAGTGAAAATAAGGATGGGGGCTTGATTCCTTTTGCTCACAAGATGGAGGAAGCTTGTGTATGTGAGTGGTCCTCCATGGGAGAGGTGGAGTTCGAAACTCCAACAGTGAAGGGAGGAGAGAGAGACGTGAGGTGATGAGGGTTGTGAGGAGTTGAAACTCTTATCCATGGTGATGATGGAAGGGAGGTTGATGATGGAGGAGGGTTGTTCTTCCACTCTTAAGGCTTGAGAGAAATAGTGTGTTCATAAAGGAGGAGAAGAAGAAGAATAGATGAAGCTTGGCCCTTGATGGTGGTGAAGAAGTGGTCGAATGGTGGTTGATGGTGGTGGAGCTATGAAGCTCGAATGGGGGGAAGGGGAGGAATTGGAGAAGAACAAATTGAAATGGATGAATGAATGAGGTGTTGTTGTGTTTGTTGAGTGGTGTTGTGTTGGTATGCCATGGCTTTCCTTTTGCACGAAGTTAATAAAATGGGTGGTCAACAATTGGTGGCTTCTTGAGGAAGCCACAATTGTGGGGCTCAAATTGGTGCATTTTCGCACCAGCCATTAGTCCCGCGCGCCTGGGCGTGTGGCGGGACGCGCCTGGGCGCCATGTTTGCTGTGAGCGCCACTTGAGTTGGCGCTGGCGTGCCTGGGCACCATCCTGGTGCGCCTAGGCGTGGTTGGCTCACTTGGAACGACTTGCATTAGACGCGCTATATCCTCTTCGTTACCCGTTGGATCTTACTCAGATTTTGAGACAAGCTTCCTATGACCCTTATCTTCCCATCCAACGGTGGAGTTTCATTTAGAGTTGTAGAAATTTTATTTCTAATTTCCTAATTCTGGGTGTTTTTAAGGCCAAAACTACACTTCTATTAATGTAATTTTTGACTTAATATCCACATTTATTCATCCTAAGTTAATTATTATATCAATTATACTTAGAATTAAATTAGGGATGTTACAATTGCTGCTTACAGGTTTCCTGAGAAATTCATTGGATGGATAATGGCTTGTATATGTGACTTACTTTGTTGTGGTGAATGACCAGCAGTCTTGCTTATTTACAGGGTCCAGAGGTATCAGACAGGGAGATCCTGTTTTCCCCCCTTATTTTTGTTTTGTCATTGGAAATTTTGACTAGAATGCTGTAGCATGCTACCTAACATAGGAATTTCAGATTTCATCCTTTATGTAAAAAATTTAGGCTTGTTAATTTAGCTTTTGCAGATGATTTAATGATTTTTTTTGTAAAGGTCACCCTGCTAGTGTTAACATTCTGGTGCAAGCTTTTCAGAATTTTTCCAATATGTCAGGTCTGTATGCTAGTAATGAGAAGTCGTCTATTTTTATGGTTGGTATCCCTCAGCAGAGGCAGGAGGAGCTTATTGAGATTATTGGTTTTCAGAAGTCATTATTCAGCTAATGTTGTTTGGGATAATGTTTGTAAATCCAGGAAGCATGGTGGGTCGAACATCAAGGACAGTTGCATTTGGAACCTTGCATCAATTGGAAAACAGGTTTGGGATCTGGCTATGAAGAAGGATACTCTTTGGGTAAGATGGATGCATTCGGTTTATATAAAGGAGCAAGATTTCTGGCAATGCAACTCAACTCAGGGATATGGGTGGCACTGGAAGCAGATTCTAAAAGTCAGAGATAAATTAAAGCCAGGCTTCTGTAATGATACTTGGAGTAGGACTCAGGATAGCATTTACACGGTCAAGAGTGGTTACTTGATGCTCAAAGACTAGCAAGGGATTTTTCCTTTGCATAGAATGGTTTGGAACAGTGTGAATGTTCAAAAACATTGTTTTAGTGCTTGGCTTGCCGCTCTTGGGAAGCTTCAAACTTTGGACAGGTTATGTTTTATGACTATTCCTAATCATTGCTGTTTATGTCTATCTGTTGTTGAGTCTAGGAATCACCTATTTTTTTAATGTAATTGGAGCTGTAATCTCCTTGATTACTGTTGTCTCTGGATAGGTATTTGTTGGAAACCAACAAGCGGGCTTAGAAATTACTAGAGGGGGGTGAATAGTAAATGGAAGCAATAGTACCAAATATTTCGGATGGAATTAAGAGAAATTGAATAAAACATATTTTTCGGGAAAATTGCTCGAAATGCTCGAGTCTTTCAAGAAACACTCGAGTGTTTCAGGATGAACCACTCGAGTCTGCTACGAATATACTCGAGTCTTTCGTGCAGAGTTGCAATAAACCAGAACTGAAAAATGCAGCTATCACACCTAATTAATCAATAACAGTTCAGGCAATTTAAATAACAGAAAAGTAAGAAATTAAGATAAAATATAACAACTTAATAGCACTTGATTACTATAGGATTACTACCCAAATAAATTGCCCCTTTAACTTTGAAATTTTTAGGTTGGTTGTGCAAGAATAAATATAAAACCAATAAATCAACACACAACCAATTTTTATACTGGTTCACTCTTAATCAAAGAGCTACGTCCAGTCCTCCTAAACACTTTAGGAGATTTTCAATTAATCAAATTGTTAGAAAATACAAAGGATTATTTGAGATAACCTCACTCAACCTAATTCTTACAAGAGTGTACCAAAATCTTGAATTCTACCCCAATTTGATTATGGTGATGAAGAACTCTTCCAAAGCTTCCTTGAACAGCTTTCAAGAAGCTCCACCGGGCTAAGAACTTCTTAGTCTTTCTGCTTGAGAACTCTCAAGACTTCCAATAACCCAAGACCCACTTGGATTATCTTGGAATCAATCCAAGACTTCTAGCAACAAGCTATTTGTATGTGAATAACGAATTACGGAATGAATTCGTAACAATTAAGCACAACTCAATAACAATTGAGACCTAAACTCAATCTAAGAGAAAATAACAATATGTATGCAAGATTGAGTTTTAGAGATTAATAATCGAGAGAAGAATATTAGAGTAGGCTTGTTGTGTTTAGCACTTGGCAACAATTCGCAATTTATAAAAGAAGAAAAATAAGAGGAGCCTCAAATCCACAAAGTGAACTTGGTGCTCTTCCAACGTTCTTATTTTTGCTGTCTGGGTTGAAAGACTCGAGTCTTTTGGCCAGCACTCGAGTCTTTTGGTCAGGCTGTAAAAGTTCTGTTGCAAGTACTAAAAACCAGCGGTTATATTTCTGATCTGGCACCAACACTGGAGCCTTTCAGAATACTCGAGTATTTCTCAAAACACTCGAGTGTTTTGATCAGAATTGGTAAAATTCGTTTATACTTAGATAGGGATTAATCCTAACCACCCACACTCAAGATAAAGACTATTACAATTAAATACATTGAGTATGAATGATCTTGACGCTTTTGTGATGTTGTTGTTGATTGGTCTTCAATACTTGATCTAGTTATTTTGTCATCATCAAAACTAAAGTCCTTGGAGACTTGATTCTACAATATTGACAAGTGTCCATACAAGTATCACAACTGGACAAGGTGGATATGCCATGCTTTCAGGGATAAGGTCCGCCGCAAGTGTGTTTATGCTATGTTTGCAGCATTGATTTATCATATATGGGAGGAAAGGAATAGTCGCACTTTTAAGAATCAGAAGTGGAGTTTGCAGCTTATTTTCAGTACTATTAGGAGGGAGCGAGGTTAGTTGCTCATAGGATTAGTTTTTGTTTTCCTAATTTTGTAGATCGGAGGAATAGTGTTTTAGTTGATAGAATCAAACAGAAACTCTAGTATTATTTATTTGTTATTCTTTAGACCTTTAGCTGTTTTGAACCATTCCTAGAAGGTGGCAAAATAGCCTTGGGTTTCAGGCATTTGCATTAGTTTTGAACCCTTCCTAGAAGGTGGCAAGACTTTTGCTTATGACCTTTTTTTAATGTTTCTGAACTGTGCTTGTGATAATGAATTATTTTTTTACCGAAAAAAATATAGCTATATATCCTGGTTCACTTTCCAACCACGTCCAGACTTTCTTCACTATGGATTGGGAGATTTTCTTCACTATGCTTTTGAAAATTGTTTTGTACAAACACGTTTCCAATGTTTAATACCATTCCAATGTAGGGATGACAATTGGACCCGGACCAGCGGGTACCCGCGGTAATACCCGCAACGGGTCCGAGTATGGATCCAAAAAAAGACCTGTGGGTCCAAAGAATGGACTCCTCTGGGTACCCGCTTTGAATGGGTTTGGGTCCGGGTCTGAGATACCCAGACCCGTGGGTACCCGAACTCGTCCATATTTACATATATGCATTATATATATATATATATATATATAATTTTAGTATGTTTGTGTTTAACGAGAGAATTTCTTTGATGTCTGCGAGTATTTAATGGTGGTAGGGATTAATATTAAGTATAGTGTGTGATGATGTATTAAGGATCCCTCGGTCTATAAAAAAAACATAGAAATTAATTTAAAAAATATTTTTTTCTTTAAAAAAATTGCTAATGGGTACCCGCAAAACCCGTCTGGGTACTCGAAGACCCGCCTACCCATTAAGCAGCCAGTACCCGTGCGGGTCCGGGCGGATCCGAGTCCAATAATTTATGAACGGGTCCGGGTCCAGGTCCAGGTCTGGGTACCCCATTACCCGGACCCATTGCCATCCCTGTTCCAGTGCCTTCTCGTTGGTGCAAAACTATGCCTTGCTAGCAAATTTACAAAACAATGTTATGTCATGTATTATTGACTAGATACATTAACGCGCCAACCGCACTTAAATATAATATTTCTGGACCAAGAATTTCTTCATTATTTTCTTTAGAACAAAAAATGTCTCTCTTTATGTTAAGAGATCAAACAACCATTGGTGAGCTCAAAGGATGAGTTTTGTCTATATAAAATTTTTTGACAACCTTTTCTATATAATTGGATTGGTGAATAAAGATACCATTTGTTAAATGCTCAATCTGTAGACCAAGACAAAATTTGGTTTTTCCAAAATCTTTTATTTCAAATTCTTTTTTTAAATGTGCTTCTGTACTATCAAGCTCTTTAGCATTTCAAATTATATTCATATCATCCACATAAATAGCAACTATAACAAACGCAGTTTTAGATCTCTTGATGAATGCACATGGACTATTGGGATCATTTAGATATCCTTCTTTTCATAGGTATTCCTTCATACAATTATACCACATTCTATTAGATTGCTTTAGGCCATATAAGGACCTTTTCAATTTTTAGGATTACGCCCCCCAATTCTTCATGATACATGTTTTAGGTATTTTTAGTCCTTCAGGAGCTTTTAAGTACATATCATTATCAAGTGGTCCATATTAATAAGCTATCACAACGTCTATAAGATGTATTTGAAGTCCTTCAAGGACTGTCAGGCTACCTAAAAAATCCAAAAGTAATTGCATCTACCAAAGTAGAATAAGTCTCATCAAAATCTACTCCTGGTTTTCGTGTAAAGCCTTGTGCTACAAGTCTAGCTTTATATATTACAACTTAATTTTTCTCATTACGTTTTCTCACAAATACCATACCCACTTGTAGCCTACTGGTTGTACGCCTTTAGGCATTTGGACTACAGGTCCAAACACTTAACGTTTCTCAAAAGAATTTAATTCTTCTTGAGTTGCTTCTCTCCATTTTGGCCAATCATTTCTTTGTTGACATTGTTCAATTGAATTTGGTTCTTGATCCTCTTCTTCATTGATAATGTCTATTGCTATTGCATAAACAAAGTATTCGTCAATAAAATTTTATTTTAGTTTCACCTTTTTCCAATAAAGATATAATTAATAGAGATCTCATCATTTTCAATATTTTCATATACCTGAACCTCTTCTATGGTAATTTTCTAATTTATGTCCTCTATTTGATCATCTTCCACTTTCTCATCTAGAGAATTCAAAACAATATTTATGTAAACTTTCTTATTAAGCTCCCTTTTCTTCTTGGATTTTTTTCTTTGGAACTGAGTCGTTGACCATGCTTTAGATGTAAATTAGAGTTTGATTCTTCCAAGGGAAGTTCTATTCTAACAGGAGCATTTGCTGCTATAATATAAGATTTTGTAACCTTCTTTGCATCTACAAATGCATCAGGTAATTGGTTTGCAATTTTTTGCAAATAGATAATTTTCTAAACTTCAAATTCGCATTGACGTGTACGAGGATCAAGATGAGACATGGATGGTGTAACCCATACTATATCTTGATTTTCCAGCTTTTGTTTTTCTCCCCTTAATGTTGGGAACATAGTCTTATCAAATTGACAATCAACAAATCTTGTTGTGAATATATCTCCAATTAATGGTTCAAGATATTTAAGAATTGATAAAGACTCAAAACCACCATAAATTCCCAGCCTCATTTGGACACCCATCTTTGTGCGTTTTGGTCGAGCTATTGTGACATATACCGCACAACCGAAAAATATTAGATGAGTTATATTTGGTTGCTGGCCAATCACAATTTGTAGTGGGGAGTACTTATTATAAGTAGTTGGCTTAATCAAATAAGTGCGGCAACATGCAGTATTGCATGGCCCCAAGTGGAAGATGATAATTTGGATTTCATAAGTAAGGGCCGAACGATTAAATGTAATCACTTAATAAGAAATTTAACTAGACCATTTTGTGTATGTACGTAGGCCAATGGATGTTCAAGTTTTATCCCAATTAACATGCAATAATCATTAAATGCTTGCCATGTGAATTCTCCGACATTGTTGACACGAATTGTTTTAATCATATAATCTGGAAATTGTGCTCGTAGTCGAATTATTTGAGCAAGCAGTCTCGCGAATGTCATTTTTCGATAGGATAATAAACATAGATGAGACCATCTAGTAGATTCATCTATTAATACCATAAAATATGTAAATGGTCCACATGAAGGAGTAATTGGCCCAGATATATCTCCTTGAATACATTCAAGAAAATAAAGAGATTCATTCTCAACTTTTGTCGGTGATGATCTAATAGTTAATTTTCCTTTCAAGTATGCAACACATGAGAACTCATTAGGTAGAAGAATCTTTTGGTTCTTCAAAGTATGGCCATTTGAGAGAGTGAGAGGAAGCAAGAAAAAATTATGTGATGATATTCTCTAATCACAAATATAAAGAATGATAACCTATTTATAGGCATTACAATATAACTCAAGGAGTGAATTATGATAAACGCAAATTAAAACTATAACATATTAAGGAATATGAAAGGGTGACGAGAAGATGGACATCCACAAACTCTTCATATTCATAGCACTATATTTTTGAAACCTTCACATTTTTTTTAAGAATTTCTAGAAGGAGAGCGAAAATAAGAAAAATAAAATGAAATCCTAGGCTATCCATATGGGATACTAATTATACTAGTTAACAATTTTTCAAATTTAAATTTTAAAATTTAAAATTTACATTCTAAAAATAGAAACTAGAAATCAATGTTTCCATTCATTAGTAATATTTTCAAATAATACCAACAAGGTGTGGAACACCTAACTCGGGACTTTGTCCTCGGTCCGCAAGGACACAGGTCGAATTCCACCTCGGCGGTATGAGCCTGTCGCTCCTTCGGGAGTGTTTGTTCTCCTCTGGACAGTTTGCAGGCTATGACCTGGAGGCGGGGTTGCCCATCAGAGTCCTCAATGTGCGACAATGACGATGGGATTTCTCTCGTAAACAAAAAAAAAATATTTTCAAATAATTAACAAATCAATTCAAATAATGTTTTCAAATGAATAATTAAAAAAATAGCAAACAATTATTTTTTCTAAATGCTTTAAATTAAATAATCTACCGGTGGAATGTATGGGCTCAAAACTAGTTAAACATCTCATCGCTTCCATGTTAATGACTTATCGAAAAGTTAATGAGAGCAATTGTAACACCCTATAATTAATTACCCTTAAATACCCCATAATACAAAATAATAACTTAAAAAATTCTTTTTTTAAAACTATTTTATTTCTAATATCTCTGTCAAATCGGACAGAGTTTCCTTTGTATATTGAGTAACCAAAACTTAGATTTCCTGAAACCTGTGCAAATTATAATCATATTCATTTCATCCAGAGCCAACAGGGCCAAAACATCAACAGTATAATAACCATCTACATAATCACATAATGACATCAGAGATAGCAGCAAATGAACAAGTTGTGGAACTATGAAAGTTTTCCCAAAATAATGCACTTCCTTTCCAAAGGAAGTGGTCCTGGATACCCCAAAAAGATAATACTTTGCCTTTCATATACAAAACATAGAAAACATATACATATCCCTAATGCAACCCAGGACTACACCAAAAACCCCTAATCTCCCATAAACTACTCTCCCTGTAAGGGAGAGCGCACTGCTCGGCCAGGGGTTGTGCAAGCTCAATCTTAGTACCTGTAAAAATAGCAAGAGGGTGAGCATTACACATGAAGTAGGAAGCAGTTTCTAATTAGACATAACAACCCACCAAGTCATACACACTTAGACATTTAGCACACATAAGTTCATTCAATCATTCCATGTCATACTCATGCAAATTCAATATTCCTTTTCTTTCCCTTTGTATCATTACAATTCATTCTTCCATTAATCTTTGCTTCATTCTCTTATTCATTTTCATATACTTGTACCACTAGGAATTGGTTGCTCCTGCTAGGGCATTTGTACACCCATTAGGGACTTTTACACCCATCAGGACTTTCACCCACTAGGCCTCACCCGTTAGGACTAATACATATAATCTTATACTCATTCACATCACATTTCTTGGCATATTCAAATCACATACTTTTGTCTTTTTCACACTTTCCATTCTTTTAGTTTTCGTTGAATTGATCATTTGGGTACATTAACTCCTAACGGGGCATTTGTACCTAATGGGGCATTTTAGCCTGATGGGGCATTTGGCCCTAATGGGGCATTTGTACACCTAGCAGTAACATCTAGTGCCCCAATGTCCCCAATGATCAATTCAACAGTTCGTTTGCTTTAATTCATCTTATTATTCGTTTCAATTAACCATCCACTCAATTCCATTAGTATAGTCATAGCACATAAAATTAAACATAGACACCATCATACATGTAATTCAATTTGCACTTAACATCAATAACAAGTGTTTTCATTCATACATCTATTACAATTAATCATTCACATTTTTGCAATTATACAAGCATTAAAATTTAGGGTTCATTCTTGTTCAACTCATAGTATTTTCAATGTTCTTTATCCCTAGTTCCTATCCTAACACTAAACACATAACCTTAGCAAATCACTATGCTGTAGTTAGAAACTAATCCCTAAAACAAGGTAACACACACCCCCTTACCTTAACCAAGGAGAGAGAGTGAAAACCCAAGCCCTAGCTTCTAGCACTCCAAAAACCAAGAGCTCTAAAGGCAAGAAAAGGAGAAGAGTGAGGATGACCTTCCCTAAGCCATAGAAATAGAATGATGATGAGATTGTGGCATAATGGAAAGGGAAATTCGAATTTCACTAAGAGATGGGAAGAAGAGAGAAAAACTCAAATAACCCATGAGTAAGAGAGAGAGAATTCGTATGGAGTAGGTAGAGAGAGAAATGAGAAATAAGTTTTACCTCTTAAGCTTGCTAATGGCTTGATAAGCTTGCAAGGGAAGAAGAACTCAACTTGGATCTTGGTGGAAAAAGGGTGGAATTCGTGGGGGAGGAGAGAAAAGAAGAGAGAGAGAGAGAGAGAGAGAGTTGATGATGGAAGAGTGGGTGTGAACGGGAGTGAGAGTGAGTATTTTATTTTTTGTTTGGGGAAAAACATGTGGCTAGAAATCAAAGCCCTAAAATAAGATTCCCTTTGTGTGGTTAGAAAGTGCCACACGTACAACCCCTTTTCTTCTTTTTTTTTGTACAGACCCAGATAGTAATCGATTACCCTTGCCAGGTAATCGATTAATGCTTCAATGCAACATTTTGTGGGTTTCAGCTTGAGACCTTGTAATCGATTACTTGACCAAAAAGTAATCGATTACAACGTGATGCAACATTTTCATTGTTTTCAGCAGAGGCTCAGTAATCGATTACTTGCCCAAAAGTAATCGATTACCCTTCAATGCAACATTTTGTGCATTTTTGGCTGAGAGCTCGTAATCGATTAACTCACCACTAGTAATCGATTACTTTGTTGTTTTTCCATCTTTTCATAGTTTCTAACTCTAGAACATTTTCCTTAGTTCCCATACCCCTTAGGCTATGTTTTCTATACTAAATCCTTTCTCTTATTCTTATGAGTCTCATAAATCCATTTCAACTTAATACAATAACTTGCATAATTCACATTATATTAAGCATTTTAAATTGAGGATGTTACAACAATTTGATATTAGATTTGAAAATTGGAAAAGATAGTAAAGTTTATTTGTAAAGGGGTATTCCACTGTTCTACTATAAGTATTGTTTAAAGTAATGTATACAAATTAAGATAATGATCCAATGTGTCAATTACCAATGTAAAAAGGCTTCATTCCACTTCCGGTTAATATTGCAAAGTAATGGTCAAAGCACTATTCAACTTTGTGTCTTTCAAGGCATTAGGTGGTGACTTGGCCTTGCTATATCCAACGGAAGGAGAGGTTTTGGAGGAGGTTTATAAGGATTCCAAACCATTCTTTGATGAATGGTTATGTGATTTGCGCCCGTGGGCACAAAAGTCTAATCCTAAGATATGTGATGTATGAATGAAGTGTTCGATCGGGTGTCTCTTTGTAGGTCAGGTATGGGATGTTAATGTATTTTTTTTATGTAGGATTTTTCTAGGGATGAAACCACTTCAATTAGAGCCTCTTGGGATGATGAGAAATCAAATATGAAGATGGTATGATGATGGAAAATTCTTGCTCCTTTTGATGGAAAATAAAAGGATAGAGCTTGATGTTCTAACAATGGTGGAAATGAAAAGAATTTGAAGGTGGTGATGGATGGTGTTGCTCCACACTTTTAGATGAAAGATATGCAACAGAACGTCACACAAGGGGATGGATGGTCCTTGACAAGGCCAAGGTTTGGCTCAAGCAAGAACCTAGGAGAATTACTCTAATTATAACAAATTTTTTTTGAGAATCCAACATCCACAATGGTGTGTACATGTATTTTTTTATCAGATTCCTAGAATCTTTCACGTATCTTTTCCTATCCCCTATCATAACAACCTTAGCTCCATGTATGGATACTTAACTCTTTATTTAGTTTAATATTAACATTAATGGAATAAAAATAAACTGTAATTTCATTTTCGCATTCTTTATTACATTAATAATCAATATTCTAAGATAAATTCCATAATTAACATAATAGGTTTTATAAATAATTATTTTGTATCTCCAAAGTGTAAAATTTTACAAGTTTTAGGTTGATAATCAGTTAATCATTACGCTTAACCGACCGATTACTCAAAGTAATTTATTCAGTGTTTGTATATTTTCCAAGGATAATCGATTAACACATTTGATAATCGATTTTAAATTTACCTGATGCTTGCAAAATTTCAGCCCGATAATCGGTTAACTCCTCTGTTAACCAGTTATTTGATAATAAACCAGTTTTGTAATTTTGGATTACAACATCAATTCTTTATAATATCATAAAATTTTCTTCCCTGAAGCATAATATCTAATTGAGCATGCATTTTCATATATGTTACAGCAAAATTAACAGTTTTACAAGAAGAAATTCAAATAAACACATATTCATAAACATAATCACTTAATTCATAACTTCATGCATCAATTCTTTAATAATTAAGTATAGAACTCCTATTTCCTTCATTGTTCCAGTTCAGCTGGTTCATCAATTAAAACATGTTATAGTCTTTTATTTATTGAATTCTGACTTCAAAGTCATTAGTCCAGTTTAGATTTTTGCATATAGCTACCCTTGATTTTATGGAAGCTCTTCTACACTTTCATCTTTTTAATTATCATCCTACCAACATGATTAACTTCTCGCTTACCTTTAATCAATATAAAAGAGAATTAAAGACTGAAAACGTGATGATCTAACCTGTTTTTCAGCAGCAACACACACACACACTACCGGAATCATGAAACTGGTTTTTTTTAGCATCTTTACAACCAAATTGCAGCACGAATTTGCAATAAAAATCAAAGGGATTGATTAGAATCAGGCATAAGCTATCCTATGTTGATAGTGGAATTAAATGTAGGGGATTAGAACGGGCTTTTCTTACTTAATTTTAGCAAGGAAATGAGGGCAAAGAACCATAGGCCTTTTCTGAACTTCTTGGGTTGGGGTGTTTTGAGACAATTTCACCAAAGATCCTGGAGTGTTTTAGAGAGAGTTATGTGCCAAACTCAATGAGAGTATAGTGCACGAGATTATTATGTATAACTCAATTGATTTGAGCTTTTGTGGAGGGGAAACAACTGAGCCAATTATTTCTATTTATAGTTGAAATTGAATGAGGTAAAGAGGAGAAATTAGAAGAGAATTCCTTGCCCATGTGCCACCAAAGCAGGGTGATTCACCCAGGGACCGTTTTACTATCCTAGGGTAAGCAGGAAGTGTCAATAGTAGGCGAATTTGTGTTGAAAATGCAATAATCTGTGTTGTTGTAACATAGAGATGATCAATTATCGGGTTTGATAATCGGTTATAACATTAGAAACTCAAAAATTCAAAATATTATATTTTATTATTTTCCCTCCAAAATATTATAATATAAATTTCAGAATTTCGTTTAAATGAAAATACTATCAATTTCTCAATAATAATTCACATAGCCAAATAACATTTCCTTTATTTATTTTTCAAGTGATATTTACATATAAATCGGGGATTAAAATTAGTGGGTGTTACAATTCTCCCGCACTTAAAGAAATTTCGTCCCCAAAATTCAAATTTAAGAAAACAAATTAGGATAAGATATCCTCATTTGATTTTCCAGTTTCCATGTTGCTTCGGCTACACCACCTTGATCCCAAATAACCTTCACTAATTGGATTTCTTTTCCTCGCAGTTGTTTGATCCTTCGTTCTTCAATTCATATTAGTCCTGCTTCATAATTGAGATTCTCCCTTAGAGGTATGTTATCGGGTTGGATAATAGTAGCAGGATCATGAATGCATTTTCGAAGTTGCGAAACATGGAAGACATTATGAAGATTAGAAAAGAAAGGAGCTAGGCAAGGTAACTTGGTAGGCTACTGGTCCAATCCTTTTTATAATATGGTATATATGGACAAATAAATTTGGAAGTAAGTTTCTACAGTTTCATTACACGGCCTACTCTTGTAGTTGGCACAACTCAAAGGAACACATGATCACTATCTTGAAATTCCAATGCTTTTCTGGCGGCTTTGAGCAGTCTTCATTTTATCTTGAATCACCCTGATTTTCTCAGTTGTTTCATGGATTATATCTGGACCAATGGTCGAGTTTTCCCCCACTTGGAACCAATATAATGGGATTCTACACTTTCTTCCATATAATGCCTGAAATGAAGATATTCCAATGCTTGCAAGAAAACTATTATTATAAGTGAACTCTACTAGAGATAACAACTGATCCCAACTTTCTTGATAATCTAACACACAAGCTCTTAGCAAATCTTCTAGTGATTGAATGGTTCGCTCTGACTAACCATCAGTCTGAGGATGATCAGCGGAAGTAATCTTCAATATGGTTCCCATAGCTTGGTGAAAACTTTGTTAAAACCTTGATAAAAATCAAGGGTCACAGTCATATATGATGCTAGAGGGTATGCTATGTAATCGAACTATGTCTTTAATATATAACTTTGATATCCTCCTCTGGAGGGACCATGGAAACTCAAATACAAACCTAAAACAATAAGATCAAAGTTTGGAGAATTTAAGGGGCTGCCCTTAAAGGTGCCCTAATAGAGGACACATACCCTTAATAAAGACACTTGTCCCATGAATTAAGGGTTATTCATGGAACAGTAAGTGGTGAACGAATTTGATTTCATGGGGAAACCAAAGAATTAAGTTGAAGGAATTAAAATTGATTGAATGGCCATTAATGATATTAATTGAACGTTACAAAACTTAAATTCAAATAATAATGTTTTATAACCCTAACCTTTGATGACACTATAAAGAATCAGTCATGCTTGAAAATGAATGCAAGTTTCTTTCCCTTCCTCATGAAAAGGAATTCGTCCAAGTAATAATAATAAAGGATAAAGAAGTTTCTTATCATTCATGAAGCATTCATTCCAAGGGAGTTACAAATTGAAGTTCACAACTATGAGGCCATTATTTGGGCGGCCTAGCATTCAAGAAAGGAAGGAGTTATACTTCCAAACCATCATGAGCATTGAGTAGCCATAATCATCATTATTAGGCCATGAATGGTGTGAAGGTTACGAATTAAAGTGCTCATTCATGACTCCATTATGAGCTCACGGCCAAGCAATGAAAAGCTAGAGGAAGTTACATTTTTGTCATCATTTTGGCTTAATGGGCCGAATGGGTTACAATTAGTTTTAATTCCTCATTAGTTAAGCGTAAATGCTCATCATGGCTAGGATTAGTGACTCACTTGTATAGGCTAGGCAGCCATGAATTCCATTTGTAAATTCTATATATTGTAATCTTTGGTATGAATGAATAGGAAAACTTTGGTTTTGAGAGCAAATTCGTGTGCCTTGTGCAACTTGGGCATGATGCCTTTCTCTTTCAAGAGTGTGATTCTCTTGGTGATTCAGTGATTGAATCAAATCAAGACTTCCATGGTGTGATGCTATGTGAACCAAGGTGGTTCCTTTTCTTCTTGAGAATGGCGCCATGTTCATATCCTAGTCTTGTGTCTTCTTTTTTTTGTTTTAGAGTCCAAGAACACATGTGTGTTCATAATACAAAATAGAAAAAGAGTTGAATTCTTGAGTCTTGTTCTTGATGATCAAAACGTGATGATCATTGAGTGTTTGCGTGAGTCTTTTTTTGGTGTTTCTTCTTGAGTCTAGAGTAAGAGCATCTCATGAAGAGATTGTTCATGGGCTTGGGTTTTTGTTTCAAGTCTTTAGTCTTGAGTCCCATTCGGATTTGAACCAATTCTAAATCTTTGTGTTTGAGTTTTGTTCTTGAGAATTCCATGCTTGGTTTTCTGAGGATTAAAAAAGAATTAAGAACCTTAAAACAAAAGAACACATCGATTGAACAATGAATCATAAGATTCATGGACTTAAAGGGAGAATTGATGAAGAACCGAATGCTATTTTGAGTTTGAGTCTAGATCATTTGATCTATTCCTTGGAGAAAAGAATTGGAATCGATGGTCTCATTTCCTGGGCGTATCAATTTGGTATCAAAGCCAAACTTTTCTCTAAGAGGGAAGAACGTCCAAGACATATCAGAGTGGTATCAAAAGGAGGATATCAACTTGGTATGAGTCAAGCCATGAACCACTCATCAAGTTGTTTCAAGATTCAGAATTTCTTCTAAGGTATTTTTCTTTTGAGTCTTGAAAAAGAAAAAAAAATTGAGTCGTTTTTGAGTTTGATTCTAATGGGAATCATTTGAGTCAATTTTGTGTTTGTCTAGTTAGAGACAAATCAAACCGTTGTGGTTTTCATTTTGATGTGTTATATTCAAAAGTAAAAATCGTTGCTGTTTGATTTTTGTTGTCCCTAATTTTTGTTTAGAGAGTCTTGTTTTTGAGACGATTTAAAACCGTGACAGTTTTTGTTGTGTTATATACGAAAACCGTGGCTTTTCTAAATTGTTGAGTCGTTCTTATTTTTTTGTTGAGTCAACCGTAACAAATTTGGGTTATCTTGTCACATTTTCTTTTGTTGTTAAGTTGTTTTGTGTCAAATCCGTGGCAGTCTCTGTTTTCTTGTCACGCATTCTGTTGTTGCTAAATCGGTTTATCTAAAACCGTGGTACAAGCAATTATTGTGGCTGTTTGTGTTGGTGTCCCAAAAATCGTGGCTAAGTTTGGTTTTCCTATTTAAAGCCGTGGCAAATGTTTTTGTTGTTGCCTAGTCACGAATTTTCTTTGTCACTAAAATTTGTTTTTGTGTTAAAAATTGTGGCAACTTGTGTGTAACTTGTCACGAATCTTTGTGTCTAAATTGGTTTTATGTAAAAACCGTGGTCGAGTTGTAGAGTCTTTGGGATTAGATTTGTTGCATTTCTTAGAGTTTGTTTTGAGTCTTGGCCGAATTAGGCTTTTTGTTTTGGTCAAGATAGTTTATGATTTGTGGGTTGGTAGTTGTTATAACAATAGTGTGTTAAAAAAATTTTCTTGGCTGAATTAAATTTTTGTTCTTGGTCAAGAAGTGATTAAGTTTTATACACATTATTGAGTCTTTGGTTTTGTGTCTTAGGTTGTTTAAGTGTGTTTATGGCTGAACCATTTGTCTTGTGTTTAGTCATTAGTTATTGAGTCTTTAAAACACACTTTGAGTTTTTGAGACTTTGAGTCTTGGAGTCTCTAGGTTGCTGGAATTTCTTGATGTTGCATTCAATTGAGAATAGAAACATCAAAGTGATTAAGAAACATGGCACAATTTGAAAGAAGTGCCTTTGGTGGAAGAAGTTTTTGGACCAATCCATGAAAGAAAAAGAGAACAAGAAAACATAAATGAGATACTTGAGAGTGAGATGCTTAAGAGTGAAACATTTGTGGGAGTGAAAGAAAGCATGAATGAAACACTTGAGAGTAAGATGCTTAAGAGTGAAACACTTGTGAAAAAGAAATGAAAATCAAAGAGTAAGCTTTGAGTAATATGAGTGCAAACACTTTGAGTGAAAACAAGAGTGGAGACTTTGCTTAAAATTTTATCTTTCTAAAACATAACTTGTGAAAACTTTTTGTTTGTTTGGATTTCAGGTTGCAAGAATGAGTACCAATGGGGGTACACTCACCATTGCCTCAACTGTGAAGTTTGAGTGCATGTTTCCAAGAGCAACCTTGTTTAGATAGGAATTTTTCTTTTAGATAGAATTCTTATCTTGAGTCTTTTAGTTTGAGTCTTTTATCTTGATTTAAGTCAAGACCCATGTAAACATGTAATAGTTCATGTAACTTTTCATTTGTTTAGGACTAGAATTTTTAGTTCTCTAGTTTCAAACAGGTGTGAAGCCAAAGCATGGGTCAAGTCAAGTTGAAGCTGTTGTTGGAGTTGTCCATCACAATCCAATAATTGCCAGGGTGGTTTTGTCTTTGTTGTGTTTGATCCTGATGTAGGGGAATGAGCACAACAAATGGAAGCAATAAGTCCTTATCCAGGACCAATCAAGAATAAGAAAGTGTCAAAGAGCATGATGCTTGAGGGGTAAGAAATGTGTTTTCCAAGTTCTTTGTTTTGAACTGATGAGAGTGTACTTTGTTTTAGGACCTTCAGGATTTGAGGGCAAATCCTCTTCAAGAGGGAGGGAATGATATCCCCCTCTGGAGGGACCATGGAAACTCAAATACAAACCTAAAACAATAAGATCAAAGTTTGGAGAATTTAAGGGGCTGCCCTTAAAGGTGCCCTAATAGAGGACACATACCCGTAATAAAGACACTTGTCCCATGAATTAAGGGTTATTCATGGAACAATAAGTGGTGAACGAATTTGATTTCATGGGGAAAGCAAAGAATCAAGTTGAAGGAATTAAGAATGATTGAATGGTCATTAATGATATTAATTGAACGTTACAAAACTTAAATTCAAATAATAATGTTTTGTAACCCTAACCTTTGATGACACTATAAAGAATCAGTCATGCTTGAAAATGAATGCAAGTTTCTTTCCCTTCCTCATGAAAAGGAATTCGTCCAAGTAAGAAGAATAAAGGATAAAGAAGTTTCTTATCATTCATGAAGCATTCATGCCAAGGGAGTTACAAATTGAAGTTCACAATTATGAGGCCATTATTTGGGCGGCCTAGCATTCAAGAAAGGAAGGAGTTATACTTCCAAACCATCATGAGCATTGAGTAGCCATAATCATCATTATTAGGCCATGAATGGTGTGAAGGTTACGAATTAAAGTTCTCATTCATGAGTCCATTATGAGCCCACAGCCAAGCAATGAAAAGCAAGGCGAAGTTACATTTTTGTCATCATTTTGGCTTAATGGGCCGAATGGGTTACAATTAGTTTTAATTCCTCATTAGTTAAGCATAAATGCTCATCATGGCTAGGATTAGTGACTCACGTGTATAGGCTAGGCTGCCATGAATTCCATTTGTAAACTCTATATATTGTAATCTTTGGTATGAATGGAAAGGAAAACTTTAGTTTTGAGAGCAAACTCGTGTGCCTTGTGCAACTTGGGCGTGATGCCTTTCTCCTTCAAGAGTGTGATTCTCTTGGTGATTCGGTGATTGAATCAAATCAAGACTTCCATGGTGTGATTCTATGTGAAGCAAGGTGGTTCCTTTTCTTCTTGAGAATGGCGCCATCTTCCTATCCTAGTCTTGTGTCTTCTTTTTTTGTTTTAGACTCCAAGAACACATGTGTGTTCATAATACAAAATAGAAAAAGATTTGAATTCTTGAGTCTTGTTCTTGATGATCAAAACGTGATGATTATTGAGTGTTTGAGTGAGTCTTCTTTTGGTGTTTCTTCTTGAGTCTAGAGTAAGAGCATCTCATGAAGAGATTGTTCATGGGCTTGGGTTTTTGTTTCAAGTCTTCAGTCTTGAGTCCCATTCGGATTTGAACCAATTCCAAATCTTTGTGTTTGAGTTTTGTTCTTGAGAATTCCATGCTTGGTTTTTTGAGGATTTAAAAAAAATTAAGAACCTTAAAACAAAAGAACACATCGATTGAACAATGAATCATAAGATTCATGGCCTTAAAGGGAGAATTGATGAAGAGCCGAATGCTATTTTGAGTTTGAGTCTAGATCATTTGATCTATTCCTTGGAGAAAAGAATTGGAATCGATGGTCTCATTTCCTGGGCGTATCAAACTTGGTAAGCCTTTCTAATGAATAACACATATCAATTGGAATATAGTGCGTTGACTTTTACAATTGATCCACCACTACCTAGATTCCCTCGTTTCAAGATTGAGTTATTGGTAATCCACATACAATATCAAAGAAATTAGAGTGTTTGAATATTGCACTTTCATTTCAGATTTCAGCAATGTAAATCATTGTTAATGCTGTATTTTGGCTTTGATTTTGAACCGTAACGTATGAACTTGAATGAATTAATGCATGCGTTTTATGTGTTATCATTTATGTCTCATCATCAGTTTATATTCATTATATTTTAGCCAAATATGTCACATTTCATGCTGAATTTCAATGTTTTCAATGCTGATTTTATAACTCGATCTGTTTCAGCCACTATGAGAATTTCAGTTTTTGCTAACATGTGATTTTAAATGACTTAGTTTGATCTTTATAATGCATGATTGGATCTAAATTTACTACGTTATTTAACTACTATGTCCTATCATTCATTATTGATCATATTTCAAATGTTTTAGTTGGTAAATCATTGAGATTTTGATGCGCAAAGACTTCTATATGAGAAAATTGAGTTGTCTGGTTTGAATCTATCATCTGTAACCGATTACATGACTGATCTGATAGCAAAATTTTGATTTTTAATGCATAATCCTGACTTTTGGCGCATGTTATTACTTCTTTAATACTTTTTAATCATGCCAAAAGGGGGAGAATGGTTGTGTTTATTTGTTTTATGCAGATTTGTTGATATTTCAAATATTAAACGGGGGAGAAAGCTTCTCTCAATACAAAGTGCAATTAAAGTTGAATTAAAGTGCATAAATTGAGGGGAAGCATGTTTCAAAGATAATAAATCTCAACACAAGGTATACACGAGTTTGTCATAATCAAAAAGGGGGAGATTGTGAAACAAGTGAGCTTGACAAGTGTTTTGATGAAGACAAAAGTGACAAGAGTAAAAGAGAAGCAAATGACAACAAACACCAACAACAACTACAACAACAAGACTCAAGAGCAACAATCCATTAGGACACTTACTTTACTCTTATTTACATATTATTAGGTCCTTAAGATGATTGTTTGGTTATAGTATAGTTTGGGTAGTGAATCTCAATGCATTCATATTGAATAACCATGAATTGATTCATTACAAAACCAATCTTTTGAAAATGACGCATATGATTTTATAAACATTCTAAAACAAGTGTTTGCATCATACTTTGTCTCAATAATAGGTTTAGAACTTATATTTTTATATAAGAGTCAAGTTACATTTGAAATAGTTAAGTATTTTGAAGTTGGAAAAGCTCGATAACCAATTATAAGGGTTTCCCAACCGATTATGTAGTATAAAACTGGCCAGCACTGATTCTGTTAAAGCACGATAACGGATTACACTGATAGTGTAACCGATTACGTCTGTCAGTTTTAAGCAAAATTAGTTACTCCTTAACCGACTTGACATATAAAAACCCATAATTAAATGGTACTTTTGAGAGAGTTTTCATTATCAAAACCCTTAGCCATTATTCTTCAAGAGAACTCAAAGAGATATTTTCATATTCTTTCATCTTTATCATTCTTGATCTCAATACTCATCATTGTTCAATTGCATTCATTGAGATTCAAGTGTTGTAGTTAGTGTTGTTCACTGCACATTCAAGGTGTTCATTGTATAACAACAAAAGATCAAAGGTGTATTAAGGGTGAGGTATCCTCTAAACAAGAAAAGCCTAGGAAGTGGGGTATCTTCTTAGCAAGTGGAGAAATCTAAGGAGTGAGACATCTTTTTAGTACTTGAAAGTGAGGGATCTTTTGAGTTTGGGTTTAACGAGGGAATTTAGGAGATTTAGAGAGGTACAAAGAAAGGGTGATGTATCCTTTGTTAGCTTATCAAGTGAGGGATCTTGGAAATGTGTTTGTACAAGAGTATTGTTCTAAATTCATAGTGAAGCAAATCTTCCAAAACAACGGTGGGGGGGGGGGGGGGGTTGGATGTAGTTCTCGGAAGGTTGAAAGTGAACCAGGATAAATAGTCGTGTCAAATCTTTTATCCCTTCTCTTCTTAACTCCTTTGATTTCGCATATTTTCGTTATTCTTGAATTGTGTATAAAATCTTGCATATTGTGATTTAATCTTTGATACATGATTTAATTGCTTTGGAATAGTCTTAAGAACCATATATTTGAATATAAGATTAATTGGAATTGGTTATGATTGAAAGAACTATTTTCTTTAATCGTTTTCTCTCAACTTAATTGGTATTGTAACCAATTACGTGACAACTTAACCGGTTACAACAATAATAACAACCAATTATGCACACACTAACTTTCTTATTTTTGAGCGGATTTTTTTTTTTTAAAAAAAAAGCGAAAAGTAGCCAGTACACATATTTAACCCCCCCCCCCTCAGGTGTGTTTAGAGCCCTTGTATTCTAACTGTATATATGGTCATAATACTGTCCAAAGGTCATTGAAAATGAATCAGTAGTGGAATCCATGAAACTAATCTATGTCAAAACTTGTTAAGATAACTGGTTACATTGGGGGCTTAGTCGATTATCGAATAAAAAAATTATTAGAAATAAGGCAAGATTTCACAAGGATGACCAGTTACCCTGTTTCAGTAACTGGTTAGCCAACTTATTAATCGGTTAAGTCTACAGAAAAACATAATATTAATAAAAATGTGTAACACCCCGATTTGACAACTTGAAAACATAATTCATTTAGTTCAATATAGTGAAAATTTGGGCCAATTTTTTTTTTTTAACGTAACATGGGTACGAGGATCTCTAAGTTCCAAAATAATTTGCATCATAAATTTGATCCTCACATCACACGTTGTACTTCAAGTTCCAAACCGAGATGTTACGAAACATCGCACTTTGAAACTCGTTTTCACAAATCACATTTAAAAGCCCATATCTTTTATGTTTAACCAAAAAACTTAACGTTGATTGTCCAGCTTTATAAAACATCTTTCGGGTGTACATGTGGATACAGTTAATGATGTCTAAGTACCTGATAAGGGAGTACAATACTTGGACATAGACACTGTAACGGCAGACGTCCACCAACATGATACTCCTCAGCAAGGTCGAACCATCCACCATCGAATCCTCGAGTCGAACTTGGCCTTCTTCTTCTTCGAGACTCCATCTCGATCGTGTCTTCGTAGACCAATGCTTGAAGCTCCGACTTCCAAGATATCCTACTTACTCTGTCACCTGTGGACATCGTCACCGAAGTCCACAGGGAAGGGTGAAGACAGAGAGAGTAAGCATTCCGAACGACGCATCGTCGACGGTGTGGGTTTACGATAGGCAAAATATTAAGACCATACAAGCATACAACAATACACATCCACAGCACAACAATATAGCAGATAATTATATAAAATGCATGAAGATGCAATGCAATCGTCGTATTACTAACACTCTATCTTTCTCTTATGGGAATTCTTTAAATCAATTATTTCGCAGAGTCGAATCTCTTGACCAACATGCCTCGCAAGGTCGAATCTCTTAGACATCTTGTCTCGCAAAGTCGAAGTCTCTTTATTCACACATTTTGAGTTCAAGATATCGGAATTCAGGCTTTATGGTTTCGGTTCAGTTTCAGGTCTACATCTCCTCGGGATCCATCCACCTAGTCGGAAGCAATCAGAAGTACAGGATCTCTACCACTCCGGCTTCAGGAGACTACGCCAAAATATAATATAAAATGCCCGGGAAAATAATGTCATGACAAAGGGCGTCAACCTCCACCGAGTTCAAGCATCCCTCTTCTGATCCTGATTTAGTCAAGGGGGCGTCAGTCACCTGTCTAGTGATCATGCAGTACTTCAACTACGACACTGGACTACTCACCCCTACCCGGGATGGTCAGCCCAGGTCCCCTGTAGCTTTTCCCGCCTAGACAGACTCCTCTTCAGGCTTCTTGACGAGTCACCGTCATTGCCGTCCCCTATCCCAATCATCAAGTGAGTACCACGCAGGTAAACACCGTATCTTCCTCTCCACTACTTCGGGTAAGGGTTTTAGGACGAAAAGGTTCTATTCGATTGTCCTACTGTCGACCCATCCTAAGTCTCCTCCGTCATATAGCACCAACCATATGCGGGTTGCCTCTGATGGGACTCGACTACTATATTCAAACTTGTGGCTAACCGCCATTCATTTCAACATGTGGCTAACCGCCAATCATTTCAACATATGGCTAACCGCCAATCATTCTCAACATATGGCTAACCGCCAATCATTTCAACATATGGCTAACCGCCAATCATTCTAAACATATGGCTAACCGCCAATCATTCTCATCATATGGCTAACCGCCAATCATTCTCAACATATGGCTAACCGCCAATCATTCTCATCATATGGCTACGACCGTATGGAAATCATCTCAACACATGGCTACGACCATGTGGAAACACTCTCTCAACACATGGCTACGACCATGTGGAAACACTCTCAGTAAGTGGCTACGGCCACATAGATATACTCTTTATAGAGTTCAGCATCTGTTGTATCCATACTTGAAGACCTCATCGTTGTCACAACATCAGCTCGATTCACACATTCGGCGCATCTGCATCATCCGGTGCCATCACGCGTTCCACCCCTTGGAGTTTCGCTCGAGTCGTTGGGGGATTTCTTATAGTTTTTCTATGTCTTTTCTATCTTATCTTATAACGCGGGATGATGCAATATGCTCATGCAATGACAATATAAGCAGCAATATAACTCAACATAAACAAATATTTCAACCAATCAATACCATGTAATGGTATAGGTCTGAGTCTTCGTATACCTTGATACAAACAATCACACAATTTATCGGGTATACTACTAACTACGTTAGACCTTTACTCCGACTTTGAGAGAGTACGGAGTGTCCTAATAGATCACCTAAATACCACGGTGTCTTAGGGAAGCTTCTCTCTCACCTCAATTCCAGCCATTACTTTGTACGAAGTCGTTGCGGTTCCTCTCAACTGTCAGCTGCTCCAGGTTCTCGATTTATTCGCACCTTATACTATATAGGAGACACTAACGTTACTAGTCTATCTAAATAATCGTCATACTTAAAATCAAAGCGCGTTTTCGAAAACTCCTTTTACTTCTTGACGGAAAATCGTAAAACATCAAGACTTTCTCAAAATCAAATCCCAGCTTTCACTGTGCTTTAAATACTTTGAAATCATTATAAGAAATCAATGAAATCCTTTTAAGTAAATGGATCGGTTGCTGGTCCGTCTTGGACAGCAGCTCGCTCGATCCCGAAAACATCAAACAACATCACTTTTGAAATCCAATTTTCTTAAATCACGTACCATTTAAAACTCAAACTTAAAACCAACAAAACACATTTTCAAGATTGAAAAAAACAATTTAAATAAATCTGGACAGCATCATATGCTAAGTCCCAAGTTCATTTTTCGTTTTTCAAAACCAATTTAAATCCATAAACAAATTAAGCATCTTGAAAACAATTCGATAAACACTTTGATCAATATTTTCTCAACCAAACAAAGTAATGAAACATATAGGCATATACGACCGAACCATACTCATATAAACACTTTAAATAAAACAAATTGGTGGTTGGCCCATTCCGGACAACCACAACCAAGATTCGAAAACACCGAAAAATTGTTGTTTAATCTCTTTAATACTTCATGTTAAAATGAACATTTGAAATGATTTATTTTCAAACATAACACAATGAAATCAAATAAGGCAGTAACTAGTAAACCCATTACTATTTCAAACAGTCAAATTCTTTTAAAAAATCAATCAACTTCAAAAGATCAATTATAACATCGTAACTTATTAAATAACTCATTTTTCTTCACTTCTTTTATCAAATAACAATCTTCAGACACTCAAACAAATAAGTTCAATTAGCATGTATCACCTAAAACAACCCATTTAGCACATAGCACATAGCACATTTTCAAATCATAGTTTCAAACTAATAGCCTAGACCGAAACACCGTAACCAATCAATCTTGCAAACTCAATCATGCATAGTCCAAACATATCATCAAGCAATCATTCATTCAATTATTTCAAGACATTAAATTCATCATACACGTCCAGCCAAGTCACAAAACAAAGCACAAAATTCATGTTTGTCAAAAACATTTAAATAAAGCTTTTGTTCAATTACGGGAAAGCATAAAAGATAAAATCTAAAACTATGCCAAATCAATTTGTTTAATTCTCAAAACTTTCAGAACATACCAATATTTGTTAAAGTTAATCATATAAAATTTCCAAGCCATTTGAACAGTTTTAAGTTAGGTTTCTAAGCAGATTTTGTATAAGAAGCAAGATAGAATTGTTGCTGACCTCAGGCCAAGATGCCATAATTAAAAATAGTGTTTCAACTCCGAATTGCATTAAAATTGGTATAAATCTTCCTTACACAATCAAGATCATCTCATAAAAATTTCAGATTATTTGGAGTTGTGCAAGTCATATTGTTCTAATTAAGTTTGTCATTAAGTCTGGAAAATCCGAACCAAACGGTTCACTGTTTTTCAATTGGTAAAAATATCAAACCAACTCCAAATCACCCAAAATTTTACAGAGAGTCACACGACATGTTTAAGGAGATACCATAAAAATTTCAAGAAATTTAGAGTAGTTTAGGTCAGAAAACTCTGTTTAGGTTTTTCCTTGAAAACTTACTTTTCCGAAATCGTTTTCACCAAAATGGCTCCATTTGAATTAACACACCAACTCTAAAAATAATATAAAAATTCAGGGGAAATCAATTTAACCTACTTAAAACAATGAACAAGTTTCAGAATCATCAAACATATAGAAGTATTACTTATACAATTCTTTTTCACTAAAAACCTTAGATTTTCATAATTAACACCGAACAACCAAAATTCATTTAAAATGCCAAAACAATTCCAAATCCCTTCAAATTTTCCAGAATTCATTTAAATAGCATCAAGGACCACATGTTAAAATTTCAAGGCAATCCAATTAGCATAGCTATTGTTTCTCAAAGTCCCTTACAAGAAAAGTACTTATAATTTAAGATTTCAGCACTTAAATCAAATGGTTCAAACCAAAACATTTTCAACAACAACTTCACATAATTCATCTAGCGAGTAGAAACATAATCCTAGCATATTTTCTATATAAAACCGTGAGCATCAAACAAATCTTTAAACAATTTTTGTCTCACATTTAACACATAAAATCAACTCAACACTCATGGAAATCACATGTTCATCACTTAGACTTACGGAAATTTTTGTCTTTCCAATTAAGCATGAAAAACCGTGATTAACACATAAGATCACAATCATCACATAAATTTTATTTACTTAAAGCATCACTAAACTTCAAGATCATAACATGCAAGGGATCAAACAAGAGGAAATCAAGCTTTAGCTCACAACAACAACAACAACAAACTGTGGCCATCATAAAGAGAATCATCAAGGAAAAGTTCAATTATTTCAAAGGTCTTTATGTCATAACTCAAACATCAAGTCCATCATGGATCTAAACATGCATGCAACCAAAAATATTAAGTCTTTGAAGAATCTTTCATGAAAACTCAAAATCAAGTTATTTTTCAAAACACTTTTAAGAAATCAAGGAGGAAAACTCAAGATCATGAGGGAAAAAACATTTTCTTAACAAAACTTTAAGATCAATTTTAAAAATTAACATGCATGGTAGTAAATCCTTTAGATCTAACCTAAAAGTAAACATGCATCAACACTTTCAAACAAAAATCAAGCTTTAGAAGAAGTTCATGAAAAACGAAAATAAATCAAAGAAAAAGGTTTAAAACTCTTTAGATCATGAAACAAGGTTCTTACTTAATCAAAAGTTTTAAAGAATCAAGTCCAAATCTTGAATCCCTCTCCTTTCTCCTCACGGTTCACTCATCACTCTCTCTAAGGTCCATGGTTCTTCTTCTCTTCTCCACTATCTTAGCTTGATCTTGCTTAGGTTATGAAGTGTTCAAAGTTTGATTCTCTTCCTCACTAGATTCGGCCACACTCTCTCTTTCTCTTTTCTCACCAAGAGTTTGATGATTCTCTTGGTGTTTTGTGTTTGGTTTAGGAAAGAAATGAAGGAAAATGTGTGTGTTGAAGGGGGAATGAAGGAGAACTCATCCACTCCCTCACAGTTTTGGTGTGTTGATGGTGTATGTGTTGGTGTAGTTTGTGTTGGTGTGAATGAGAGAAAGAAGAAGTGATGAAGAGGCGAGAATGAAGAATGGAAACAACTCACTCACTCTTCATACGGTTTTGGTCCCTTTTCTTATTCTCTTCCACTTTTTCTTAATTGGCAAGAAGGGTTTGCATGGAGGGTATGATGGCAAATGCTTAAGGATTAAGCTACAAACTTGGTGGCCAAGTTTTTCTTCATAGTCCACACGGCCACATTCCTCTTCCTTTCCTTTTCTTCACTTTTTCTTCCTCCCTAGGTCATGCTTAGGTCATGGAGATGATGTCATGGTTTGACTAAAGGCATGCTACTTGGCAACCATGCAAGTGAGCTTAGTGGCTTGGTTGAGCATGTGGCCATTCGGCCATAGAGTGATTAAGGTGGGGTGGATTAGCTTAATTAGGTTTAAGGCACTAATTAGGGTGCTAATCTTGATTAGGGTAGGATTAGGTTAATTAATCTAGGTTTAGTCCACTAATCCTCAGTGATTAGGGCTTAATCAAGGATTAAGGTGCTAATCAAAACTCAATCATGGGTTCAAGGAAAACTAATTTCTGGATTAGCTTACTAACCAAAGGAGTTTTAGGGTTTAAGAGAGTGATTAAGCACTTAATCAAAGATCAAGGGCTCGATTAGGGTTTCACTCATCGATTAGGGTTTCTAGAGGTGATTGGACTTGATCCTTTGAAGCTTAGAGAAAATAATTTTTCCATGAAATCATATGAATCGATAAAACAAAATCTTAATTAAAACCTTAAACAATCAAGCACACAAAGTCATACACACAAGCAAATTTAAATAAGAACACATCATGAAATCAGAACTCTTTTAAATTGATTCTTAAATCAATTAGGTTAAATCCACAGAGATGTATGAAGGGATTCATTTCTCAAATGAAATCACAAATAATAAGATTATTCCAAACTCAATAAAATCATTTGCTTGGATTCTATAAAAATCTTTGTTTACCAAAATACCATAAAATCGACAACCGATTACGTGATCGAATAAAACACTCATTAAAACCCTTTGTAAAACAACATTTCAAAATCCTTCTTTGGTGAAAACTTATTTATCGTCGTTAGGAAAATAGGGAATGTCACAAAATGAAAAAGTAAGGCTAAGTTCGAAAGGATTCCACTTACTTATTCAGATGAATAAAGGATAAGGAGTCATAATTGAACTTTGACATAGACTAATCAATGAAATAAGGAACATTTGCATACTAAAAGTATGCAAGAATTGACGGAAAAATCTATTATAAATACCATCTATGTTCTGAGCTCAATTAAGTGTTAATTAAATCATGCATCATACTTGGTATTGAGGTTGGACAATAAGGAATGGGAAAGGGTTGCGTGATGGCTATGGGAGCCTGTAACGAGAATGATATAGTGACCAGGTTGTGCTTTGTCGAACAACCACATGAATTATTTGTGGGTAGGACTTGAGGCCCTAGAGTGGCAGGATTAGCTACCCTTGTAGGAAAATCGTTCTGCATTAATCACAGATATCTATTAGTCACTTGGTCATTTCAGAGGCCGGTTGAGGGTGGTCTCGGCTAGAGCCGTTCTCGAGAAGGGTTGTGCTTGGACCAAAGATTGACCATGTAACACCTAGGATTTATTACCCTTAAATACCCCATATTTAAAATACGAACTTAAAAATTTCTTTTTGATTTAATAAAATCACCCGTCCAACGGACGGAGTTCTGTTTGTTTTTCGGACTAATCCAAAAATTGGACCTGTGAAAACATTATCAGATGAACATCCAGTAGCCAGCAGGGCTTTACTTCATATATTCGTAAATCATAGCAAGGCCCTATGGGCTCCAAGATATAACAGTGCATCAAGTATTTAGAGTAACAGCAGAAATAAAAAGCGTGAATAACATACATCCAGGTTTAAAGCTTAACAAAATAAAATCATCCTAAGCCTCATTCAAAAAGGGTAGACACAACACATATATATCAAAACAAAGGAGGCTTAGGTCCCAAAAATATGTATTAACCCCATATAACCCTACTCTCCCTGTGAGGGAAAGTAAACCCTGCTCTGCCAAATCCTGGTGTAATGCTCCAACTCAGTACCTGAAAAATGGTAAGGAGGTGAGTATTACACAATAAAATAGGGAAGAAGCTATTATGCTATAATGAACTACCAAGCCAAACACAACAAACCATATAATGCATGTAATCCAATCAAACACTCCCATTCAATTCAATTATTTTCATATCAAACCAACTAACTTTTATTATTAAACCTCAGCTCATTTCTTCATACAGTTTTAGAGTATATACATTGATTAGTTAATTAATAATCTCACTTCTTTGCATTTTTCATGCTTTTCTTTCCTCTCTTTACATTCTTGAATTCTCGTTTAATTGTGTATAGATAGATATAGTTTTTAAAGATTTAATGTGGATCCATAACCGCGTACAGTCTCCTTCGGACAACGACTTACAGCAGCGCACTATGTGCGACTTACGCGATCTATGCCTACAGTCTCCTTCGGACAACGCCTTACAAGATCTGGAATTCCACAATAGGAATGTACGTCCATCATTGCGTACAGTCTCCTTCGGACAACGACTTACAGCAGCACACTATGTGTGACTTACGCGATCTATGCGTACAGTCTCCTTCGGACAACATCTTACAAGATCTAGAAGCGCACAATCCAAATATATCATTATTAGTTTAGGGTGTGTGTGTCCATAACTGCGTACAGTCTCCTTCGGACAACGACTTACAGCAGCACACTATGTGTGACTTACGCGATCTATGCGTACAGTCTCCTACGGACAACGTCTTACAAGACCTGGAACACCCACAACCATAATGTGCACCCATCATTGCGTACAGTCTCCTTCGGACAACGACTTACAGCAGCGCACTATGTGCGACTTAAGCGATCTATGCGTACAGTCTCCTACGGACAACGCCTTACAAGATCTGGGTTACACACTAAATATGCCATTAATCTTTTAGATTACATTTGAATTATTGTAAATTTGTATACCTTGTTATTAATTCATCATTTTAATAAATTTGGTGTCCCTCAGGTCAGAGGTCAACACATTTTTATTTTGTAATCATTTTCATTAGCTTATCAATTTCAACATCATATTATACTTTTTAATTTCAATTATTCCACTTGTAACCCTTCTTATGGATTTATCAATTTAAACATGTAATTATATTCTTAAAATTCCGGAGAGTCATTCATACCAATTCCAAACATCACATTTATTATCATTCATAAAGTCTAGGGCTCAACATAATATAGCAAAATAACCACCACATAACCAAGAATCATATTTACATTTAGGCACCATATTCACCACTCAATCAAATATCATAGTCTCATTTAGGTCCAACATAACATATCACTACACTCTTAAGCATAATCACAATTTAACATATTATTAACTACCCTAGGGTTCCTTTCCCTAGCTAACACATATCTCTTAGTACCCAATATATACACAATACAATCTACCCCCTATAGTATGGTAACACAAACCTCCTTACCTCAACTCTTAAAGATAGGGAGATTTGTAGTTGTCCAACACTTAAGTTTTGGCCCCAACTCAAAAGAAGAGGAAGGAACCTAATACCAATAGAATAATAACACAATTTGTTAAGCTTTGCTCATAAGCTTGAAGAAATCCATGAAACCAAATTAGAGTTCCCTAGATGGAAGATTGAAACTCCATGGAGGTAACAGAGAGAGAGAGGGATTCGAATTTTTAAAGTAAGGAAAGAGGAAAAACTCAACCAAAACCCACTTACTTGGAGAAACAAAGAAGAACTTGATGATGGATTTGACGAGTTTCACTTGGAGCTTGATTGATTAGAGTGAGTCACTTTTGTGCCCTAGGAGAGAGGGAGGACACGAATTGAGAGAGAGAGAGAAAAATGAATTTGAAAGGGAAAGAGGGGAACCCACACTCAAACACTTACTTGGAGATGATAATAACAATCCTTGATGATGGAATGAGTGATGCCCACTTGATTCTTGATCAATTTGTAGTGAGAAGATCTTGAGCCCTAGAAAAGAGAGAGAGATTTGAACATAGAGAGAGAAAAGAATTGTGAATGTGTGGGTGACTTGCTCCCCTAGTTCTTTTATGTTTCCTGACCACAAGGGCACCCATCGTGTGGCTGGGGTGCAAAAATTTGCCCCCAAGATCTGATCGTGTGGCTGGAAAACGCACCAGCTGTCTGTCGCGCGCCTGAGCGCGGATCTGGCACCAGCTCCAGATCTGGTGCGTGGTGCTAAGTCTGGTGCGGGGCTGGTGGACAATTGGCGCGCCAAATAGAGACTGGTGTGTAGCTGGTGCGTCACAGGCGTGCCTGGGCGAATGGGGGCCTCGCCTGGGCGGTTTTTCCACTGGCTGGTGCACCCATGAACAGTGCACGCGCCTGGGCGAGCGGGAAGCGCGCTTGGGCGAGAATCAGACTTCTAATCTTCGATTCGCCGTAACTTTTTCGTCAACCGTCGGATCGGGTCCAAATTTTTAGACAAGCTTCTCAATCCCCTAAACTTCACATCCAACGGTGGAATTTAATTTCTTAACATCCCATAATAAATTCCTAATTTTCTCTTTTCGGCTGATTTCTAACATTTAAAACGCCGACTTAACCCCCGATTTCGCTTAGATAATTTTACCCAAGGCCACAAATGTCTCCTACACAACCCCTAGTACTCATAATTACTACTCTCCTATCACCCAAAATTCTTTAAGCAATTTATTCAGTTATTTCTTGGGTATTAAACAATAATTTCATTTAAATAAAACTTAGGATGTTACAATTCTCCCCCACTTACTGGAATTTCGTCGCCGAGATTCCGTTCAGTCCCGTAAAAGGGGGGGCAATCCCTAAGATAAGGTTGATGCTCACTTCGTTTGGTTCTGTCTTCCTATTCTAATTGATCGAGCTAACACTGGTGATCACCTTAACAACATTCCAAGTCGTCCACCAAGTTCTCCCCCACTTGGCATCGACATGCCGCTTTGGATTTTGCCAATACGTAGGGAACTGAAATATTGGTCTCTAAATCGACTTCCACATCAATTTTCAATGTAACCTACAACATTTTAGTGATTAACAAGGGGTCCGAATACTTTGGGATCCATAAGAAATTCATACCTTTCATGAAAGAAGACAGCTTAATCTTACATGGTCGAGAAAACCTACTGCAAGATATCGTAACTTATGGAGGAAATTTTCTCATTCATGAGGAACCAGTGGGAAGAAACAAAACTGGGATTTCAAGAACAATCTAAGTTTAAAATTGATAGACACGAAGAACACCGAACTCACAGTTATTTGCCAGCACGATTAGAACTGACCCCTGACTAAGATCCAAGGATTGCTCTTTCAAGATTGACTCGGACCTAGAAGGACGAAAAAGGAGAAATATTTTCTTCTACTGATTAGAACATCACCTAAGGCCTTCTACTAATTAGAACCTCACCTAAGGTTCCCAAGAACACTATTGGGGTTTGAGTGGTGTTTAGCACTGTAGACTCGGGATAAGCCGAAGCTATTCCATGTAAACATTTCCCTACCCCCTTTAATTGGAGTAGGTGGAGCTGGAGTGGTACATTAGGTGCACATCAGCAACTCCAACAGGATTTATCCGAAGCGAGATATTGAAGAGAGCATGATTGATTTGAGCGTCCGTTAGGGGTACTAGGGGAATCGAACTTGTCTACTATCTTAAGACTTACTTCACTCTCGGGATAAAATTTACTACCCTATACTAGTCATTGAATAAAATTTGTCTTTCCTAAGGCTGGAGAATTTCCCGTATATACAACTTCTAGTTCTATTATTTGGCTCTATGTCTACCATCTCACTAATTCATCCTTTTCTAACTACTCTATCATTTAGAGGTCACAACTTTAATTACCTTAATTTTTCAGAAAAAAATTTCAATGATATCATCCATTGATAGATGTAAAGATTGAAGTGATCAATTCCAATCTCACATGTAACACTCTCACATTTATTAGATAATTTTAGGTTTTATTAAAATCGGAGTTTGAAAATTTCTTTTTAACACTTAAATTCTTTTGAAAGGTTTTACGAAAATCCGGCAGAGTTTCCTCTGTTTTCCGGACTTCCCAAAAATTTTCTTCGAAAAACCTGTCAGTCCAGAATTGTTTAAAAACATAAACAACAACAGTTTAAAAGTCGTAACAGATCCTAACGCCCGATTAATGCAATTTCAGGGCAAACTACTAATTCATATATAATTTACAAAAAGTAATTATCCACTCAAAATATGTAAAATACATTCCACGTAGTGGAACTTAAAATCCTGCTCGGCCAGCACTGGTGTATGCTCCACTTGTGTACCTGAAAAATATTAACCACACAGGGGAAGCATCACACAGAACTTAAAAGAGAGATTTCTAAGCAGATATATACGACACACCAAGACCATTCAAGCCTATGCTATACTACTTAATTCGTGCTCTTCTTTTCCCCTTTTTACTTCCTAACTGTTTCCCAATTCTTTTTCTTTTTAATTGTTTCCTTTTAAATAATTCCTAACCTCTAACTATTCTTGTTCCTCGTTACTTTCGCTCTATCCTGTTTACCCCTTTTTCCTAATCACCCTAGTTTCTCTATTCACTCTCTTTCCAACTAACCTATTACTTTTTCTTCCTTTCCCCTCCTCTTATTTTCATCCTTTATCCGTTTTCCATTATTCGTTTATGTTTAGCATTTCCATAGTTATTCTCCTTATGTATTTCCTCTAATTCCTATATTAATTCCATTGTTTACCTTCTTATTTCATTTCTCAATGTCCACTCTATTATCCATTTTTCCTTTTCATTACCATTTTCCATTTCCTTTTCCATTTTTCCTTTTTAATTATTTTCCCCGTTTCCAAATAAATCCCGTTATATCCCCTTACCTTTTTCCTTATTCTTTTCCCTTTTATTTACGGTGTATGTATGTCTCCACCAAATCGAAGGCCTACATACATACACCAATCACGATGTATGTCTCCACCAAATCGAAGGCCTACATACATCGCTTTTCCTTTACCGTTTACCTTATTTTATCCATTATCCTTTCTTTTTTCCTTTTTATTTAGGGTGTATGTATGTCTCCACCAAATCGAAGGCCTACATACATACACCAATCACGATGTATGTCTCCACCAAATCGAAGGCCTACATACATCGCTTTTCCATTACCGTTTTACCTCTTTATTATTTGGCCACAGGGTCAATACAACCACCTGCGCCGTGCCATAGGGTCAATACAACCACCTGTAACATGTACCATTTTATTTAGGCCGCAGGGTCAATACAACCACCTGCGCCGTGCCACAGGGTCAATACAACTGTTGGAAGTCAAACTTTCCCAAGGACTTTAAGTGAAAATATCTTATATGGTTTTGATGATAACAAACTCAAGATTCTCAAGTTCATATCAAGTGCAATCACAATATCTTCATCCTTCAAGTCCAAGCTTCAAGTTGAAGACTCAAGCAAATGAAGTTGAAGATTCAAGCAAATGAAGATTTTAGCCCTTTCCTTTAGGACATCATGTAAGGTAATGAAGTCAAGGTTTATATTATGTTAAAAGGCCAATATAAGTTTTTCTAAATATATTTTTCATAATTAAGGAGAAGAAAAAGAAGTTTTGTGAAAATCAGTTTTTCTATCTTAGTTTTGGTGAAAATACTTGATGTTACAAAACTCTGAATATTTTTATGTATGCAAGAGAGAGTAATCGATTACTTGCCTAAGTCAATCGATTAACTTTGTTGCATCATAGAAAAATCAGAGAGGTTGTAATCGATTAAATGAATCTTGTTAATCAATTACTTTCTTATGAGACTAATCGATTACCTGGCTCAAGTAATCGATTAAAATTGTTGCATCATATATTTTCCTGAGACAAAGTAATCGATTACTTGTCTTGTAGTAATCGATTACATGATGTTGCATCATATAAAAATCAGAGGCTCTGTAATCGATTATTAGAATAGTGGTAATCGATTATATGTGTTGCATCATACATTAAACAGAAGTGAAGTAATCGATTACATGTATGTGATAATCGATTACTGGTTTTTAAAATTAATTTCAAAGTTTCTATTTTTAAAGGGATAATCGATTACCTCCCTCAAGTAATTGATTACCTCAAGTTTTATTGAAAAACGTGTCAGAATCATTTTGATTATTTCCTGATTTGTTTTTATATAAAAGATTCTGATTTATTTTATAAAATTTGAAAATGATTTTAAATTTGAATTATTTCCTTTTTCGTTTTAAGAATCAAATCTTTGTTTTATTTTCTAAATCTTTTTATTTGGTTTTGATTTTAAAACTTAAATTATTTTATTTCCAAAATCGTTTTGATTTGATTCTGATTCTATTTTCAAATTCAAAATTCAAATATTTTAAAATCTTTGGTTTTAATTCTTAAATCTTTTATTTTATTTTTTTGATTTGATTTTGATTTCAAAACTATCTCTATTTATTTTGTTTTGGAAAATCATTTCTTTTTTACATTGAACTAATCTGATATGCACGTTCTTTCTCTTCTTCTCCATTCTTCTCTGGTTTTAACGCTCAATCTTTTTGAAGAAAAACTAAACCTTATTTTGGCCTTGTAACAACCTTATCTAGACTTCATTGCTATAGTGCTTTATTGTTGTATCTGTGTTGCTTAGAACACATATTTGTTAGAGTGGACTATTATTGTTGTATCCGCACTATTAAGAGTGCACTATAGGTCTTGTACCAATCTCTCATACCATAACCAGTGTTGTAAGGGGTGTGTAACCCTTAGTGACTAGGGAGTGAATCTCCTAGTGCGGACGTGCTGCGTTCGTGGTTGTAGGGTGAGGAACCCTTTGTTGTGTGGGTAGTGCTAGACGAACGGTGGGTCACCTAGTAGTTAGGCTATCTGGAAATCTAGGAAAGGTTTTCCTAGTTGTGTATCGAGGTCCCTGGCGAAAGGAGGTTCCTAGTAGCTTGCGGGCCGCTCTGGTTGTACTTGGGGACGCGTGGCGTCTTGGTTTAGTGAAAAGCTCAAGCGGGTCGCTTGGGGACTGGAGTAGGCCGGGTTTGCCAAACCAGGATAAAATCTCCGGTGCAATCTCTTCTATCCCTTATCTCTTTATTTTCCGTTGTTATATTTATTTGTTGTGCATCATATCATCTATTTTCATAATAATCTATTTTAAGAGAATTTAAATTAATTAGCGCGGTAACGGTTTTCGTTGTTCTTATTTTAAGTGTATCCGTGCATATTAGTTTTTCTTTATTATTAATATTATTAGCTTAAGCGCAATCGTTTTCATCGTTATTATTGTTTTTCGCTGCAAAATCTCTTTAAGTTTGTTGAAAAAGTTTTAAAGCGAATATTTTCCAATGTTTTCATAAACACCCAATTCACCCCCCTCTTGGGTGACGACTGCCAATCCTATCAATAATTCTAACAATTGGTATCAGAGCTTCGTGCTCTGGTAAAGGCCTAACAGCCTGAGTTAAAGATCCGTTGTAGATTGGAGCGTTGGGATAGTTTATTTGTTTTTAATATGGAGGGATTTTCATTCGATGATGCACCATTTTTTGATGGAAATAATTTTCACTATTGGAGTGCTAGAATGAAAATATTTTTACAATCTATCAGCATTCTTTTATGGAATGTTGTTGTTTATGGTTTTGATGAAAAATCTTTTTCCTTGAATTTTCAAGCTATGCATATTTTGAAAAATGCTTTGAACCATGATGCATTTGCTATTATTGGTAATTGTGAAAATGCTAAGGATATATGGAACATTTTACATCTACACTATGCTACTAATGATCTTGTTGAAAGTGTAAGTGTCCACAGGAAAGAGGAGAAGGAACAACAAGAAGTTGTTAAAAAACGTGAAAGGACCAACTCCCTAGACGAAGATTCTGATGATGAAAGTGAAAGCGTGGGGAGTAACTCAACTAGCGACTGTGATGACTTAGAGAGGATTTTTGAAACCTTCATGGACTCACTGGAGGAATCAAGTGACTCGAATGCGGAATCAATGGCAGATGAAATTAAAACATCCGACTACTTGGATCATGAGGACCATGAGGTAATTTCAATTAGTCCTTGTTCTAAATCTCTACAATTTGCATATAATGATTTGAATGATGATTTGATATCTTTGAAAAATAAAAACTTGGACTCTTTACAAAAATTATCTCTAATTGAAAATGAAATTGATATTTTGAAAAATAGAGATATTTTTGATAAAGAGATATTTTTAGAAAATAGCTCCTCAACTATTTTTGAAAATTGCATTAATATTGAAAATCGAGTTGAGGATGCACTCTTTGAATATAGTAACATTGAAAAATCCATTTGTTCAAATTCCTTGCTTGAATGTGAAAATGATGTCGATATTCAAAAACCAAGCAAAGTGTTTGACAATGAAACTTTTCAATGTGAAGTTAAAAATTCCAAGTTTCATAAAAATAATTGTGAAAAAGTCATATCATCATCCAAACCCATTATTTGCAATTATTGTGGTTGTTTAGGACATATTTCTCATTTGTGCTTTTATCGAAAAATTTATAACATGAGAAATAGTTTGCAATGGGTTCCAAAGTTACCCAAGGAACCCAAGACTAACCCCAAAGGACCCAAGATGAAATGGGTACCAAAAGGTTCTTCTAGTGTTGTGAATGTGCAGGAAATTAAACCAAAGGAAGAACCAATTGGACAAGGAAAGGGGAAGTCTATGAAAGTTATGGGTAAATGATCCAAAAACAAACAATATGGTCAAAAGAGAAAGATGTTCACAACCAAAGCTTCTAAAGTGCAAAAAGGTAAAACCATAAGGTCAAGGACCTCAAGTAAGAAGCAATGGAATGAACCAAGTGGAAGAGTAACGGAGAAATTATCAAGGGTGGCACCTAAGAGGACAAGAAATAGATGGATCGGTCAAAGAAGAATCAAGCCTACCAACAATAAAGCTTCACACAAGGAATATGGAAGAACCAACATGGTCAAAAATCAAAAAGTGAAGCAATGGGTAAAGGCGAATACTTCTTTGGTCAACAAACCTAAGGTACCTACCTCTTATTCTTCTTATATCAATGACTATACAAAGGTATACTTGGACTATTCTAATTTTTATTCATACTAAGGTGGATCATGGGTGCTAAATTTTTTTTAAAAAAAAATATTTTTAATTATCATGATCACTCCTTGGTTGAATTAAATCATGTGTGCTTTACACCTTTTTGAAAATTCTTTTTAGCACATGATTATTTTTGATATAGTCCTAGATACCTGTTACATATAGTGTGTTGTATCATGTGTGACTAAAATTTTGTTGTTATCTTCTATCACATGATTACACTTTATATGTAATGATAGTACATTGATATATGAGGACATGCTTGTATTTGTAAGGACATGTTTGGTACGACATGGACTTATAACATAAGCATGTTGTTGTTTCTTTTTATGATTAGTGCATATGTTTCAAATTGTCTATTCATATTTTGCCTCAACAATATCTTTGATATTTGTGAGGAGATGTAACTAATCATAGAGGATCCAAGACTTTGGATACCAAGAAAATGCTCCTATGTAGTCTTACAGGTAATACTTCAAATACAAGAGGAGCTATGTACGAAGGAATTAAATTAAAGAATTCCAAATGAAAAATTATGTTTCTTTCCCTCATGGTGTCAAATGGAAAATACTGGAGAAGGAGGACATGATTCCGTTTTCCATCACGGAGCCTAATGAAAAATGCCAAAGAGAGATATGGTCTTAATAAAGGGAAATGCGACTTGAATAGACACAAGTGGAGCTCTTAACATGTTGTTTAATGAGAACGAGAGACTTAAAAGAAGAACTCCACAAGTGCACAAACATCCCTTATGATGTGGAAAATCAACACCTACGATAAGTATCACCACACTTATTTTTTTTAATACTATATGATATTTATCTTTGTGTCACACATGTTTATCCTGTTGCTGAAATTGTATTTATTCCTTCTTCGATATGTTGGTACAAAAATTTTTTTGAAGAATAAATTATTTTCAGCATACACCATATTCATGTGTTACTAACTCCTAAGGATCCAATTAACTTGGATACCAAGAGATACATGTACTAATTAGTTTTGCAGATATTCCTACAAGTATCAGTATGCAACGTCCTCTACAAACTTGGTTAATGGATTCAAATGAAAAGAGAACTGGGCAATACTCAAATACTTGAAGGTGATACGGCAATATCAAGACGATCTCTTGGAATGGAAGAAGTGCAACACATTGAATAAGAGGAGAATTCCTTCAATTGCAAAATGTTGAATATCCAAATAGAAGGAACTCCAAAACTCTCGATTTCAAATCATCACTATAAGTATCACTGATCTTTTAATTATTTTAATCATTTTGTGATGCTTCTACTTATGATATGTGCTACATGATATTTTGTGTTGAAGTGCATTGAATATTTATTGTCATGGCATATAGGACTCTCAAATTTTTGTGATGATAGTAAGCATACACATGTTTTATTGATGCATTTGATCTCCCTTTATAACTTGCTTAGTTGAATCATTCTTTTAGAAAGGGGGAGAAAAACTTTTTCAAATCTGCATAAAAACATGTTTCGCTTTTTCACTCTATCTTGACATCATGCGTCTCTTTAACTATGTATTGGGATAAAAATTTATTTTCTTTCCCATAACTCCTTATGCTGATGTCAAATAGGGGAAGATGTGAAAGTTTCTTACTTTAATCTCCTTGTTATTATTAATGCTTCTACCCAATGTTTCAGGGGGAGTTTAGCATTTTGTTTAAATTGATCAAAAGGGGAGAGATATTTGACAAAAGACATGGGCTTAATGAAGACAAAAGGGGAAGAGAACCAAATGGCATCGTCAAAACAAAAGGGATCATGTGATAACTCTCATGGAAAGAAAAGTGAGAAGTCAAGCTTACTCATGGGGAGAAGAATTCTGAGCCTCATAGCATATCTGATGAATAACAAAAGGGGGAGAAGAAAAGTTCCAGCATAACAACAAGAGAAGAATTCTGAAACCACTTTTTGCTGTTGACAAAAGGGGGAGAAGAATTCCTGAATGATGTTGAATGATGCTGAATGATGCAAGGATGCAAAGCATTTAATTTGTTATATATCCTTTTTGTATCCTTGTTGTATTATTTGTGTTCTGGGGATAAGGATGTGTTTATTATATATACATTTGCTTGTATAACACTTGTGATGCAGATCATTCAGAATACAGGTTTGTCATCATCAAAAAGGGGGAGTGTTGGAAGTCAAGCTTTCCCAAGGACTTCAAGTGAAAATATCTTATATGGTTTTGATGATAACAAACTCAAGATTCTCAAGTTCATATCAAGTGCAATCACAATATCTTCATCCTTCAAGTCCAAGCTTCAAGTTGAAGACTCAAGCAAATCAAGTTGAAGATTCAAGCAAATGAAGATTTTAGTCCTTTCCCTTAGGACATCATGTAAGGTAATGAAGTCAAGGTTTATATTATGTTAAAAGGCCAATATAAGTTTTTCTAAATATATTTTTCATAATTAAGGAGAAGAAAAAGAAGTTTTGTGAAAATCAGTTTTTCTATCTTAGTTTTGGTGAAAATACTTGATGTTACAAAACTCTGAATATTTTTATGTATGCAAGAGAGAGTAGTCGATTACTTGCCTAAGTTAATCGATTAACTTTGTTGCATCATAGAAAAATCAGAGAGGTTGTAATCGATTAAATGAATCTTGTTAATCAATTACTTTCTTATGAGACTAATCGATTACCTGGCTCAAGTAATCGATTAAAATTGTTGCATCATATATTTTCCTGAGACAAAGTAATCGATTACTTGTCTTGTAGTAATCGATTACATGATGTTGCATCATATAAAAATCAGAGGCTCTGTAATCGATTATTAGAATAGTGGTAATCGATTATATGTGTTGCATCATACATTAAACAGAAGTGAAGTAATCGATTACATGTATGTGATAATCGATTACTGGTTTTTAAAATTAATTTCAAAGTTTCTATTTTTAAAGGGATAATCGATTACCTCCCTCAAGTAATCGATTACCCCAAGTTTTATTGAAAAACGTGTCAGAATCATTTTGATTATTTCCTGATTTGTTTTTATATAAAAGATTCTGATTTATTTTATAAAATTCGAAAATGATTTTAAATTTGAATTATTTCCTTTTTCGTTTTAAGAATCAAATCTTTGTTTTATTTTCTAAATCTTTTTATTTGGTTTTGATTTTAAAACTTAAATTATTTTATTTCCAAAATCGTTTTGATTTGATTCTGATTCTATTTTCAAATTCAAAATTCAAATATTTTAAAATCTTTGGTTTTAATTCTTAAATCTTTTATTTTATTTTTTTGATTTGATTTTGATTTCAAAACTATCTCTATTTATTTTGTTTTGGAAAATCATTTCTTTTTTACATTGAACTAATATGATATTCACGTTCTTTCTCTTCTTCTCCATTCTTCTCTGGTTTTAACGCTCAATCTTTTTGAAGAAAAACTAAACCTTATTTTGGCCTTGTAACAACCTTATCTAGACTTCATTGCTATAGTGCTTTATTGTTGTATCTGTGTTGCTTAGAACACATATTTGTTAGAGTGGACTATTATTGTTGCATCCGCACTATTAAGAGTGCACTATAGGTCTTGTACCAATCTCTCATACCATAACCTGTGTTGTAAGGGGTGTGTAACCCTTAGTGACTAGGGAGTGAACCTCCTAGTGCGGACGTGCTGTGTTCGTGGTTGTAGGGTGAGGAACCCTTTGTTGTGTGGGTAGTGCTAGACGAACGGTGGGTCACCTAGTAGTTAGGCTATCTGGAAATCTAGGAAAGGTTTTCCTAGTTGTGTATCGAGGTCCCTGGCGAAAGGAGGTTCCTAGTAGCTTGCAGGGCGCTCTGGTTGTACTTGGGGACGCGTGGCGTCTTGGTTTAGTGAAAAGCTCAAGCGGGTCGCTTGGGGACTGGAGTAGGTCGGGTTTGCCGAACCAGGATAAAATCTCCGGTGCAATCTCTTTTATCCCTTATCTCTTTATTTTCCGTTGTTATATTTATTTGTTGTGCATCATATCATCTATTTTCATAATAATCTATTTTAAGAGAATTTAAATTAATTAGCGCGGTAACGGTTTTCGTTGTTCTTATTTTAAGTGTATCCGTGCATATTAGTTTTTCTTTATTATTAATATTATTAGCTTAAGCGCAATCGTTTTCATCGTTATTATTGTTTTTCGCTGCAAAATCTCTTTAAGTTTGTTGAAAAAGTTTTAAAGCGAATATTTTCCAATGTTTTCATAAACACCCAATTCACCCCCCCCTCTTGGGTGACGACTGCCAATCCTATCAATAATTCTAACAACAACCACCTGTGACATTTTCCATTTATCAGGCCACAGGGTCAATACAACCACCTGCGCCGTGCCACAGCGTCAATACAACCACCTGTGACATTTACCATTTTTATTTCCTTTTCCTTTTTTATTTACGGTGTATGTATGTCTCCACCAAATCGAAAGCCTACATACATACACCACCGACGATGTATGTCTCCACCAAATCGAAGGCCTACATACATCGCCCCAGTTTCGTTGTATTGTCTCCCCCAAATCGAAGGCCTACAATACAACCCCAATTTTACGATGTATCGTCTCCCCCAAATCGAAGGCCTACGATACATCACCATATTTATCCAATATTAATTGACCATATTATTTGTCATTATTTTTTCTACCAATTCCGTTTAACTTTTACCTGATTTTACCACATACAATTATACTTTAATTCTCTTTACTCTCATTTGTTCATTTCTAATTTATTTCCCTATTCACCATTTCTATTCTTTTGCCACACCCTACCAATCTAATTAATTAGTTATTCTGTTACTTACCTTTTTATTCATCACTAGTTGGTTCCCCTATTTACTCCATCTATCTTTCTTCATTATTAGCGGGTTACCCTAAGGTTCGTTAGCAATTAACATTTCCCCCGGTCCTAGCGATAGATATAACTACCCAGAAATACACCCCTTAAGGACTGGTAATGAAACCCCTTACCTCAATCGGTGATAGTGAGGGGTAACCTTAATCTGGCGCTTTACTCCCCGACCCACGCTTTAGCTCGGCTCCAACTTGATCCCAAGCTTCCCTAATCTTCGATTCCAAGCACGGTGGGGACAATCGATCTCGATCACGGTGACGGTGTTGGTCTTCGACACCGGGAGGAGAGAGAGAGGGTTCACGGTGAGAGAGAGAATGGAAAAGGGGGGGGGGGTTTATGGGTATGGTGATGGATCGGGACAGTGGTGGTGGCGGCTCATGGTGGTTGTGGTGGCCGGTGAAGTGGCGGTGGTGGCTCTAGGCGACGGTGGGTTGTGGTGGCAAGGAGAGAGAAACCGAATAGAGGGAAGAGGGAGAGAGAGAGAGAACTCAAATCAATAGGGGAAAGAGAGGGGAAGGGTTGCTCATAGTGGTGGTGGTGAGAGGTGGTGAGTGGTGGTGGGTATGGTGGTGGTTGGAGGAGAGAGAAAGCAAAGCCCTAGGTGAGAGAGAGGATGGTTCATGGAGGTGAGAGAGAAAGAGATTAAGAGGGAGGATAGGGAGTGGATCTATGGGGAGGAGGAAGAGCAAGGAGGGAGGTGGTGGCCTTGGGTGGCTCTAGGGGTGGTTGGAGGTGTTGGGGGGTGATTTTGGGTGAGGGAGGGAGAATGGGGCGGAGGTATGGGGGCTGGCGCACCATTTTATGGTGTTGGTGCGTATCAGACCTGCGTCATGCGCCTGGGCGCGATTTATGTGCGCCTGAGCACACAAGCACCTTAGTTGGTGCATCTGATTCACCCTGGTGCGCCTGGGCATGCTCCGGTGCGCCTGGGCGTGCACCGGTGATCACAGACTTCGATTCGCCATAACTTCTTCGTTAACCGTCGGATCGGTCCCAAATTTTTAGACAAGCTTCTTAACCCCTTAAACTTCATATCCAACGGTGGAATTTAGTTTCTTAACATCCTATAATAAATTCCTAATTTTCTCTTTTCAGCTGATTTCCAACATTTAAAACACCGATTTAACTCCCGATTTCGCTTAGATAATTTTGCCCCTTGCTACCAATGTCTCCTACACAACCCCTAATACTTATAATTACTACTCACCTTGCTACCAAAATTCTTTAAGCAATTAATCTACCCATTCCATCCACTTGGATTCTATTAATTCATTAATTATTGCTTGGAATTAAATTAGGGATGTTACAATTCTCCCCCACTTATTAGAATTTTGTCCCCGAAATTCTGTTCAATTCCTTCAAATGGAGAACCATCCCATTGGTAAGCTTCTGACCACGGTTTTCACTCCCCTTTGGTTTTTAATTTCCGCTCCACATGTGGTTAGGGCCATGCCCATTTCAACATCTGTCTTCAGGCACCACGAAATATCCCTATCTACACAGGATTGTCAGTTTTCTTATTATTAAAGTTCCATCTCCCATCCCTTGGATTGAAATCATCCCCCACTTAGCATTGACATACTTGATTATATCCATGCTAGGGGGCATGCTCGTTTGTTGTTCGGAATAGAGTACGCAGGTTCCCGACCGGTATCCATGGCTGAAAAGAGGATACGTAGATGACTATTTACCGGTAGGCATTGAATTATTTTAGGTTTCTACGACTTGGCGAATTCTCACCTATGCATCTGAGATGCTTGAAGCTTGAAGAGAGTGAAAGTGAGAAGAAGAAACAGGAAGCACTCAAGAGTGAGTCTCATGGTTTTTGCAAGATGACCCAGGATGGACTGGATACATGTCAAGCAAGAAGACAATGGAGATTATCCCCAAAGTATGCATTTTCAGCAGAGAGTCGTCGAAGGATGCGCTTCTATGGATCTGCGGCTAACTGGTTGGTCTCGGTCAATCGGGGTCCTATCAAATGCACAGGGTCCCAAGAGACTGAGATTATCACTTGCGGTGTTCCGACGTAACGTCTTGATTGAGATTACACTTCGTGACTTCACTTTTATCCCGTTCACCTTTTACTCCTTCAAGTGAGTCTAGAAAAGTCATTCGTAAAATCAATCTTCACCGCGTTTGCATTCTACTTGATGCTACTTCCTTCCTGTTCGTTTAGTAATTTCAATTCGATATAGGAATTCCTAAAGATTGATTACACTTGAGGGTCAAGGTCAAGGTCTAGTCGTTATTTCACAATTCGGTGTCATTTTTTGGAAGGTCTTGTTTTATCTCTAGTTCAACCCTCATTCGATTCTCTTCGAAATGTTTGGAATTATCTATTTTGTAGTCCTATGGCTTACGGTATGATTGCGAGTTATTGTCGCTCGGATAGGATCCGAATTGAGTCGTCACGTCTCCCCCACTTATTATCAACATACCTGAGTAAGTCGAAGGCAGGGAGGAAACTGGGTTGATTCCAAGAATTGATTAGCTAGGCTCTTTATACCTACGCATACGGCTAAATTCTCATACGAGTTAGAAGGGTGATTCGATCATTTAGTTGGGTGTTCTCGGTATAAATATAAAATAAGAGTGTCTTGAATGGGGCTGGTTTGTGAATCACTGTTCATGAGTCTTAGTAAAGATCCTATAGGATTAAAGTTCAATCGGGCTTCCGACAGAGATAGAATTCCTAAAGGGTTCATTCGGATCTCAACTAGATGATTGCAATAATATAGCATGTCAATAAACGTGAAGACCGAGGTGGTCAGTCCCAATCTCACATTTATTAACTGTACATCACTGCATTATTGAATGATAGCATTATCTTTTAACAGATGCAAGAGAAAGGATGACCAATCCTGACCTTACACTCTATTAGAGGACAACACTATCATAATTGGGCTTGGTGGAATTTCTCACTAAGGTTTTAAGACTTATCAACTCCTTCTAGATTACACTACTCACACTTACTCTAGGCAAAGGCGCTAAAGTAATTAGTTGATGCAGCATTAACATGAAATGTACCTTGGATAAGTTTATTCCTCATTCTACGTGCCCATAGGACAGTCTACAGCACGGTGTCCAGGTTTCCCGCATTGAAAGAAGAGACCTTCTTTTCTACGCTGCTCAAGCATCCAACACATACGAGTATGGGATCCTCCACAATGTGGACATGGTGGCCTGGTCCTTGGAGCGGTCGCACTCTGACCCGCATTCTCTATCACCTGGTGCGGTTAACAGCGTACGGACCTGATCCTTGAGCCAGTCCCTTACCCTTGTTGAGACCTACTTCATTCGGTATATTCTTGCTACTTTCCTCTACTTCCAGCTGGTTCAAACTCTTCTCATAAGCACTAGTCATATTCACCAATTGAGAGAGGCTGGATATGCCCTGGTGTACAAAGATAGTCCTAATCCTAGCATTGAAACCTGCTTCAAATTTAATACACTTGGTGCGTTCGTCCGCGTCCCGATAACTGCCAGAATAGCGAATTAGGTCTTCGAATTGTGCCGCATATTCGCCAACACTCATCCTTCCTTGTTCCAGATGCAGAAAGGCGATCTCTTTTTCCCTACGAACATCCTCAGGAAAATACTTTCCCAGGAAGTGAGCCTTAAACAGATCAAAAGTGATATCCTGATTAGCTCCCTCCAATTCTCTTCGCACTCGTTCCCACCAATACTCTGCTTCATCAGTCAACATATACTGCGCTAGCAACACAGTTTGTTTAGCAGGTGGCGCCATGGTGCGAAGGATCTTCTCAATTTTCTTGAGCCATCGCTGAGCTCCATCAAGATTATACCCTCCTTCAAACCTAGGTGGTTCGCATTTCCTAAATCGAGTCATCCAGTCAATTTCGACAGGAATGGGTGGTGGATTCAATGCTGCTGCTGCTGCGGCTGCGGCTGTTGCGATGTTTTCAGATTGGTTCTGTTGCATCTGGGCCTGATTCTGATTCATTTGAATCAGGTTCTCCAATATAGCAGCCATCCGCTCATTTTCGGCACGTCGCCCAGCCATACTGTTAGGTCATGAAGGGAACAGCCAGTTATAGATTGAATACTTAATCACTAACCTAAATATCCTATTCCTAGACTTAGACTCTTACTAAACAAATCAGTTACTCGCTTGGTGAGTAACCATCGGAGATGTGAGTCCATACTCCAAAGGCCGAGGAAAAACTGCTCTGATACCAAAATGTAACACTCTCACATTTATTAGATAATTTTAGGTTTTATTAAAATCGGAGTTTGAAAATTTCTTTTTAACACTTAAATTCTTTTAAAAGGTTTTACGAAAATCCGGCAGAGTTTCCTCTGTTTTCCGGACTTCCCAAAAATTTTCTTCTAAAAACCTGTCAGTCCAGAATTGTTTAAAAACATAAACAACAACAGTTTAAAAGTCGTAACAGATCCTAACGCCCGATTAATGCAATTTCAGGGCAAACTACTAATTCATATATAATTTACAAAAAGTAATTATACACTCAAAATATGTAAAATACATTCCACGTAGTGGAACTTAAAATCCTGCTCGGCCAGCACTGGTGTATGCTCCACTTGTGTACCTGAAAAATATTAACCACACAGGGGAAGCATCACACAGAACTTAAGATAGAGATTTCTAAGCAGATATATACGACACACCAAGACCATTCAAGCCTATGCTATACTACTTAATTCGTGCTCTTCTTTTCCCCTTTTTACTTCCTAACTGTTTCCCAAATCTTTTTCTTTTTAATTGTTTCCTTTTAAATAATTCCTAACCTCTAATTATTCTTGTTCCTCGTTACTTTCGCTCTATCCTGTTTACCCCTTTTTCCTAATCACCCTAGTTTCTCTATTCACTCTCTTTCCAACTAACCTATTACTTTTTCTTCCTTTCCCCTCCTCTTATTTTCATCCTTTATCCGTTTTCCATTATTCGTTTATGTTTAGCATTTCCATAGTTATTCTCCTTATGTATTTCCTCTAATTCCTATATTAATTCCATTGTTTACCTTCTTATTTCATTTCTCAATGTCCACTCTATTATCCATTTTTCCTTTTCATTACCATTTTCCATTTCCTTTTCCATTTTTCCTTTTTAATTATTTTCCCCGTTTCCAAATAAATCTCGTTATATCCCCTTACCTTTTTCCTTATTCTTTTCCCTTTTACTTACGGTGTATGTATGTCTCCACCAAATCGAAGGCCTACATACATCGCTTTTCCTTTACCGTTTACCTTATTTTATCCATTATCCTTTCCTTTTTCCTTTTTATTTAGGGTGTATGTATGTGTCCACCAAATCGAAGGCCTACATACATACACCAATCACGATGTATGTCTCCACCAAATTGAAGGCCTACATACATCACTTTTCCATTACCGTTTTACCTCTTTATTATTTGGCCACAGGGTCAATACAACCACCTGCGCCGTGCCACAGGGTCAATACAACCACCTGTAACATGTACCATTTTATTTAGGCCGCAGGGTCAATACAACCACCTGCGCCGTGCCACAGGTCAATACAACCACCTGTGACATTTACCATTTTTATTTCCTTTTCCTTTTTTATTTACGGTGTATGTATGTCTCCACCAAATCGAAGGCCTACATACATACACCATCGACGATGTATGTCTCCACCATATCGAAGGCCTACATACATCGCCCCAGTTTCATTGTATTGTCTCCCCCAAATCGAAGGCCTACAATACAACCCCAATTTTACGATGTATCGTCTCCCCCAAATCGAAGGCCTACGATACATCACCATATTTATCCAATATTAATTGTCCATATTATTTGTCATTATTTTGTCTACCAATTCCGTTTAACTTTTACCTGATTTTACCACATACAATTATACTTTAATTCTCTTTACTCTCATTTGTTCATTTCTAATTTTTTTCCCTATTCACCATTTCTATTCTTTTGCCACACCCTACCAATCTAATTAATTAGTTATTCTGTTACTTACCTTTTTATTCATCACTAGTTGGTTCCCCTATTTACTCCATCTATCTTTCTTCATTATTAGCGGGTTACCCTAAGGTTCGTTAGCAATTAACATTTCCCCCGGTCCTAGCGATAGATATAACTACCCAGAAATACACCCCTTAAGGACTGGTAATGAAACCCCTTACCTCAATCGGTGATAGTGAGGGGTAACCTTAATCTGGCGCTTTACTCCCCGACCCACGCTTTAGCTCGGCTCCAACTTGATCCCAAGCTTCCCCAATCTTCGATTCCAAGCACGGTGGGGACAATCGATCTCGATCACGGTGACGGTGTTGCTCTTCGACACCGGGAGGAGAGAGAGAGGGTTCACGGTGAGAGAGAAATGGAAAAGGGGGGGGGGGGTTATGGGTATGGTGATGGATCGGGACAGTGGTGGTGGCGGCTCATGGTGGTTGTGGTGGCCGGTGAAGTGGCGGTGGTGGCTCTTGGCGGCGGTGGGTTGTGGTGGCAAGGAGAGAGAAACCGAATAGAGGGAAGAGGGAGAGAGAGAGAGAACTCAAATCAATAGGGGAAAGAGAGGGGAAGGGTTGCTCATAGTGGTGGTGGTGAGAGGTGGTGAGTGGTGGTGGGTATGGTGGTGGTTGGAGGAGAGAGAAAGCAAAGCCCTAGGTGAGAGAGAGGATGGTTCATGGAGGTGAGAGAGAAAGAGATTAAGAGGGAGGATAGGGAGTGGATCTATGGGGAGGAGGAAGAGCAAGGAGGGAGGTGGTGGCTTTGGGTGGCTCTAGGGCTGGTTGGAGGTGTTGGGGGGTGATTTTGGGCGAGGGAGGGAGAATGGGGCGGAGGTATGGGGGCTGGCGCACCATTTTATGGTGTTGGTGCGTATCAGACCTGCTTCGCGCGCCTGGGCGCGATTTATGTGCGCCTGAGCGCACAAGCACCTGAGTTGGTGCATCTGATGCACCCTGGTGCGCCTGGGCGTGCACCAGTGATCACAGACTTCGATTCGCCATAACTTCTTCGTTAACCGTCGGATCGGTCCCAAATTTTTAGACAAGCTTCTTAACCCCTTAAACTTCATGTTCAACGGTGGAATTTAGTTTCTTAACATCCTATAATAAATTCCTAATTTTCTCTTTTCGGCTGATTTCCAACATTTAAAACAACGATTTAACTCCCGATTTCGCTTAGATAATTTTGCCCCTTGCTACCAATGTCTCCTACACAACCCCTAATACTTATAATTACTACTCACCTTGCTCCCAAAATTCTTTAAGCAATTAATCTACCCATTCCATCCACTTGGATTCTATTAATTCATTAATTATTGCTTGGAATTAAATTAGGGGTTTTACATCACGTCTATCAATAACACATCACCGCGAGTTTCAATAATAGTGTTATCATTTAACGGATGTAAAAATTAGAGTGATCAATTCTAATCTTACCTTCCATAAAACAATAGCATCACCAATATGTTAAGAAAACTTTACATGGAATTTCTAGACTTGTCAATTCTTCTGGAAGCTTCTCTTAACTTCCTTGAATAATGGTTTAACTATGGTTAACCCCTAATCACATATTCTTTAGTCAAGGAGGACCAAAAGTTCCTAAGTCTATTCTTACCTCAACCAACTTCTATGGTGAAGCCTATGTCATATTCATAATCTAGAGGATATAACTATTGATTACCATTTACTGACACAGTTGCTTCCGGAAAACTTAATGATGTTTCTTATTTATCCTAATTTTACTAGATTAATTTATGACTCGGGCTTTGAAACTATCGGCCTCCCAAATGAGAAGAGTAACCAAAAATGCATCACATACATTTGCTAAAGCATAGGTAAGATAAATACCTATCACGCATCTCATAAGGAGATATTACCACTGACTTCCTGCACTTTTGATGCATTCTCCTCTTCCTTCTTTGCCTTCTGGGGACAGTTGGCCACGACATGGCCAGGCCGGCTACACCGATAACAGAGTGCAGCCCTCCTATTCAAATTTAGATGCCAACATACTCCCTTATGCATCTTGCCACAGTGCAAGCAAGTAGGAACAATATGATAGGCTCTCTCTGCCTGACCCAATTTCCTAGGAACTACTGATCTATCTCGAGGATAAGAACATGAACCCAGTAGAGGCCTTTTACCCTTATTAGGACCTTCTACTCTTTGATCAAATTCAGGATTAAGGCAACCAATGGCCAAATGCCCTGGTTGACCGCATCGGAGACATGAACCTTCCTTATTTTTATGCATTACTTTCCTACATACACCTCTGTGAAGTTTTTCGCAATGAACACAAACAGACTTGAGATACGGAGGGGTCTTTATCAGTTTTGCTCCCTTTGAAATAATCCTCTCAGCCTGGGGTTTAGGGTACGCTGTTGGGTCTGCCACATAGTCTTCCGGCTTTGCAAGACCCTTTTCCCAACAACTAGCCCATTCTACTAGCTGGCCAAAGTTATCAACAGGTACATTTCCAAGAATAGTTTTGTTATCATCTCGGAGTCCTGCAAGAAACTTGAGACATTTGGTTCTCTCATCCACACCTTGGTAGTTGATAGCATATCTGATGAGGTCCTCAAATTTCCACACATATTCCTCAACACTCAAATTGTCCTGTTTCAAACACAGGAAAGCCAGTTCCTTCTCTTTCTGAACATCCCCCATCAGAAACTTTCCCTGAAACTTTTCTTTGAAAAGCTGCCACGTCACTCCTTGATTTGTGGCCTCCGCCTGCCTTCGAACCTGTTCCCACCACTGTTCTGCTTCCCCACCAAGGGTATATTGTGCCAGCAGAACTTTATGCTCCTCCGGTGGTGCCACCTCACTGAGAATCTCTTCTATCTTCTGAAGCCACTTAAGGGTCCTATCCAAATCATAGCCACCCTCAAAGTTAGGGGGACCATGCCACTTGAACTTTGCCAACCAATTGATTTCAGCTGGAGAGAGGCTCTGAGTTGCCTGAGATGACTGATTGAGTGCTGCTACAGCTGTAGTCACCAACTCAGCTTGTCGTCGGTTGATTTGAGCTAAGCTCTCTAAGATTGCAGCAATCCTATTATCGTCACTGCGCCTATCTGCCATAATTCTAATCCTGGAGGAAAGGTAAAGTATTAAACACACTAATAATCAATAACAACTATCTTATCATTCTGACTTAAACATTTAACCATACATTTCAATTACTCGCTTGGTGAGTAATCATTGGAGTTTGCATAACTCCAAGGCCGAGGAGAAACTGCTCTGATACCATAAATGTAACACCTAGGATTTATTACCCATAAATACCCCATATTTAAAATACGAACTTAAAAATTTCTTTTGATTTAATAAAATCACCCGTCCAACGGACGGAGTTTTGTTTGTTTTTCGGACTAATCCAAAAATTGGACCTGTGAAAACATTATCAGATGAACATCCAGTAGCCAGCAGGGCTTTACTTCATATATTCGTAAATCATAGCAAGGCCCTATGGGCTCCAAGATATAACAGTGCATCAAGTATTCAGAGTAACAACAGAAATAAAAAGCGTGAATAACATACATCCAGGTTTAAAGCTTAACAAAATAAAATCATCCTAAGCCTCATTCAAAAAGGGTAGACACAACACATATACATCAAAACATAGGAGGCTTAGGTCCCAAAAATATGTATTAACCCCATATAACCCTACTCTCCCTGTGAGGGAAAGTAAACCCTGCTCGGCCAAATCCTAGTGTAATGCTCCAACTCAGTACCTGAAAAATGGTAAGGAGGTGAGTATTACACAATAAAATAGGGAAGCAGTTTCTATTATGCTATACTGAACTACCAAGCCAAACACAACAAACCATATAATGCATGTAATCCAATCAAACACTCCCATTCAATTCAATTATTTTCATATCAAACCAACTAACTTTTATTATTAAACCTCAGCTCATTTCTTCATACAGTTTTAGAGTATATACATTGATTAGTTAATTAATAATCTCACTTCTTTGCATTTTTCATGCTTTTCTTTCCTCTCTTTACATTCTTGAATTCTCTTTTAATTGTGTATAGATAGATATAGTTTTTAAAGATTTAATGTGGATCCATAACCGCGTACAGTCTCCTTCGGACAACGACTTACAGCAGCGCACTATGTGCGACTTACGCGATCTATGCCTACAGTCTCCTTCGGACAACGCCTTACAAGATCTGGAATTCCACAATAGGAATGTACGTCCATCATTGCGTACAGTCTCCTTCGGACAACGACTTACAGCAGCATACTATGTGTGACTTACGCGATCTATGCGTACAGTCTCCTTCGGACAACGTCTTACAAGATCTGGAAGCGCACAATCCAAATATATCATTATTAGTTTAGGGTGTGTGTCCATAACTGCGTACAGTCTCCTTCGGACAACGACTTACAACAGCACACTATGTGTGACTTACGCGATCTATGCGTACAGTCTCCTAGGACAACGTCTTACAAGACCTGGAACACCCACAACCATAAAAGAAAAGTGAATTATTTTGTTGGTTTAATTTTTAAGAGATTAGTTGTGATTTTATTGAAAAGTGATTTTTATTTAAAGTGAAGTAGTTTTGAGCTGTTAACTTGAAAAGTTCGTAACTTTTTAACCGTAACTCGGATTTTTACAAACTTTATATCAAAACGATCGTCTTCAAACGTAGATTTTAAAAACATAACTTTTAGAATTTTCTGGGTGGTTTTACAAAAAATTTATTTCAGAACAGTGAAAATACGAGTTTAAAAGAATTGTGATTTAAAGAAAATGAATTTCTTGATTTGGCTTGAATTTTTATGTGAAATGTGTTTGATTTAATGTGTGTGTACTATGTGATGCATCAAATTAATTGTGTGAATGTGATTTATGAATTGATTGCATTAGGGTATGGATTAATAATTAGGAAGTATAAGTAAATAAGATTAAGAAAATAAAATGTGAAGTATGTATGTGTGTATGTGTGTGCTATGGTATGTGTATGTATATATGTGTGTGTATGTATGTTGTACGTGTGTATGTATAGCTAGGACTAAAATTCTAGAAACTTGGAGGTTAAGGAACTAGGAACCAAGTAAAGCCCAACTAAACAAACTTAGTTAGAATCAAACTAAAACCTAACCAAACCCTAACTAGTTTCAACCTAGAATGACCCCTAAAAAGCCTACCTAGTCCACTTTGTCTCCTTGACTTAGAAGACCCTTATTCATGCAACTTTTTGTAATGCCAAGACCGCCCCTCCCAATTCAACATGGACCAAAAAAATTATTAAGGGCAAAAGGGGGATTAGTCGTGGCTTATACACATACAAGGAGCCTTAAATCACTTCTTCATTTTACTTCCTTTCACCCATTTCACTTCCTCCACCGTACCAAAACAAACACAACTTTTAAGAGACTCATTCAACTCTTAGAAAGAAAAAAGAAAAAAAATAGAGAAAGAAAGAGGGAGTTTGGCCGTGGAACTAGGAGAGGAAGGAAAAGGAAATCCAAGCTTGAACCAAGCCTTACCTTGTAGACCAAGAGTGATGAGAGCTAGAAGAACCAACCTTACATGGTAGGAACCCAAGATCAAGATGAAAGAGTTGTAATAGTTTAGTTTCTTTTCCTAGTTTGAAGATCCATGTTCTTTCTTCTTGCATGTCTTATTTTGTGATTCTAAAAATAATTCTATATGTTGTTATTCTTTTGATCTTGAACTCTTAAGGACTCTAAGAAATTTGTAATATGTGATCTTGATGCTTTATGTTTCGGTTGAAGGTTTTCTTGCTTGATCTAATATTTTTCTAACTAAAATCTTAAAGATCTAAAGAATGGCTAAAATTTTTGTGAAAACTAAAGTGAATCTCTTTGCATGTCTATGTTTCTTGCTTTAAACCGTGAAACACATGTGTCTATGTGAAGATTTAATGAATAACTTCATGATCTAAGTTTGTTCATTTGTAAATTGAAATTTTGTTGGCTTGCATGTTAAGTCTTTTGTTTATATCCGTGACCTATGTGTATGTTTGTGGTTATTTGCTAAATAAATTTATGATCCATGTGTGATGTGTGAAAAAGTTCAAGTTCTAGCCTTGCATGTTTAATTCGCTTGCTTGAAATCATCATCTAAGTACGTATATGTGAGTATTTTGTTTGATAAGTGAAAAGATGTTTAGATCTTTGAGTTACATGTGAATTTTTAAGAAAAGACCATGATTTCATCTTTTTGTGTAATTCGGTTTTAAGGAAGAATTAAAGAAATAAGTTTTAAAAATAATTTTCCAAGTGTAAACATGATGTGATTAAGTGATTATTTTGTGCATGATCTTTTTAGAAGGCCATTCGGCCAAGCTTGGAATTAATATGGTCTATGCTTTTTATTTTGTAAAATGAGGATGCATGTTTGTTCTAAGATTGGACCTAATGATTTTAATCACATGCATGTTGATTTTCGGTCAACTAGGAGGAGTAGGAAATTAGAGTTGTCTCTCCAATAGGTTGCATATATGATGACTTCCCTTGAATTTAAAGACTCAAAAAGATACTTGCATGAAAGAAATGAATTCAAAAGAAAATATGTGTGATGGTTGTGATTTAATTTATTGTGTTGATCCTGTTATGAAAATGAAATTAAAAATTGTTAATTCTCCTATTGCATGCTCACGGTTTGATCTTAGAATAAAGAAAATAAAATAATTCTTTTGGAGTAGTTATGATTAAATTATTTAAGTTATAAAAAGGAATTGGAAATTTGTTGGTTTTCTTTCCTGGATGCTCACGGTTTTAGCTTGAAAATGAATGAAATTGATTTCATAACTGTATGTTTGTATTTGTATGTTTAATCCTTGCAAAATTTTATATGCACAATTCGGTTTATGCATGTTTAAAATGGTGGGACAATTATTTGCATGAAATGAAGTGTAGTTATATTCCTAAATGCCTATATGATATGTGTTTCTGATTTTAAATAAATAAGATCATGTGATTTTGTGAAAATTTTGGTATTGTTGATTTAATGATTTGAGTTTTGAAATTTATTTGTGATTAGGAAATTATTAAACTTGTATGATTCGATTTTCTTAAATTAATTAAAAAGGACTAAATTAAATTATTTCTTAAGAATAATTGGATTAATGTATTAAAGTTATGATTTAATTAACGAATGTGGATAAGTGAAAATGTGATTTACTGTATATATGTTTGTGAAGGGTGTGAATGCTTTGAAACTATTATGTGTGTGTTTCCTTTGATCTTTCTGATTCTCGAAATAAAAATGAAAAGTCCCTTTTATTCTGTGAATAGATTTTTGTAAAAATTGATTTGATGAATTCTTGTTTTAAAATTTATTTGTAATTAGAACTTTTGTTAACCATGAGTATGACTCGGTTTTATGAGTTAATTATGAGGTTAAGTCTAAATTATTTTCCAAAAGAATAATTTAATTAATTTAATTAAGATTATAATGATTTTAAATACCTTAAAATGTGACTGTTCTTTGTACTGTTTGCATGTATTGAAATTGTCTGGGATGCTGTTTGTGTGTTTGCCTTGTTTGTGAAAAGTTTATGTATGGATTTTAAAGTAATGGAAAAATTCGTTATTTGAAAGAAGTGTGATTTAAGTAACTTAAATTAATTTGAAACTTCAATTGACATTCTTTGATTAGTGTGTGATGATGTTATGAAGCTTAGAAATTTAATAAATCAATTGTTTTGGTTTTGAAATTTTACCTTCTTGGATTCTGTATTTGATCTAATAAAGGTTTTCAAAGAATTGTTTTCTTTTCATTCAATACTTAAAGAAAATGTTTTTTAACCCAAAGTGTTTTAAACTAAGAGAAATAGATGGTTTTGAGAAAATTTCTTGGGAACATTTTATAAGAGAACGATTGGGATTTAAAATCTTTGGACACTGGCAATGTGTTTTAAAAAGGGGATTATTTTAAAGTGTTTTAAAACAAAATTAAGAATTTACGTAAATCGTTTCTAACGCACGGGGAAAAATGTTTAGTTCGGGTGTCGGACGCGAAGGAAGCATGGCAAGGATAACGACTGGAAATCTTAGAGAGTCTTTGGACGTGTCGTCATCTAGGTGAGTGAGAGTGCGGTGATCCCGTAACGTGGTTGCTCGTAATTCGAGTGGACGGATTACGGGAGTACTGCGAGTTAGGCAACGTAGATATTCGTGCTAAATGTTTATCTGTTCTGTTTGCATACTAAATGTTTAAATATTGTGCATACTTCATTTTGTTGAGAATTGTTTGATTGTGTGGGTAGTGAAATGATGATGATGAAATTGTGAAAGTAATAAGATAAAGAGAAAAGAGATGTGAACAAGAAACATGAGAAACGATTAAGAAAGAAATAAGTAATGAGCTGAGAATGAAAAGAAAGTATGAGATGATTTGAGAAAGAGATAAAGGTGATGTGAGTAAAGGAAAGAGATAAGAGTTGAGATTGATCTGAGAACGTGATTATGAAAGTGAGAAAGTGGTTGAGCAGAGATGTGATTCCTCGTCCACGTTTTTGGGAAGAAGCTTAGTGTTGAGTTGAGCTTGCTCCTCCATTAACACTCACCCAAAAATGTGATTTTTGAAAAGGGTTTTGCAAAGAGATTTTTGAAGGCTTTTGGAAAATGTTTAGTAAAGTAAAAGTTTTGTGAAATGATGTTTTGAGAAAGACGAGGAACGCATGATGATGTTGTGATGAGAATTATGTTAAGAATGAGTTTTTGAGAATCAGGAGGAAGTGATATGAGGCTTGAGGCCATGTGAGATTTAGGGGGAAATATTGCGATTAGTGGTCGGGCTTCGTTGAAGGGATGCACCAAGGACGAGCCGACTGTTAGGATTAAGCCGCTAATAAAACGTTAAAAGACTTTAAAAGACATTTACAAATGCGGAGAGGTATGAGTGTCGTATCGAAGTAGTGGAGAGGAAGGTACCTCGGATATCAGGGATATCCGGGTTGATGAATGCATTAGGGTAGGCTCGGGCGGTAAAACGTCACGTTGCCTTGAGTACTATTCCGGGCGGAATGAATCCCACATGTGGCGTACGAACGTGGTAGGGACTGGGTCTAATGCCGTGGTAAGTTCCGCACCCGGGACCGGAATAGTGCTATCACCCCTGTGGCAGTTCAGGAACAGTGAGAGGGACTGGAACGGGGCATTTGTGATTGCCGCTGAGAGCGTGCCATGTTTATGATATTATTGAGGCTGGGCCTCCTGGTCAGGGACCACTTGTTTGTGTGACAGCTGTCGTGCCCGCGTGGTAAAGGTCATGTACTCCTGTTTGCTTCCGACTAGGTTGGGTGGTTGGCCGAGGAGATGTAGACGTGTGTGAGCTCAATGATGTGTCCCCCTCATCATTGATGCTATCCGGTATAATAAAATTTAAAAGCACAAAGATGTCTCCAATAAGGAGTATATCGAATTATTAAGCCTGGAATAAGAGTGATAAGAAAGAATCCTTGGAATGAGAAATAAGTGTGGTACTGTAATGAAAGGAAGTGGAATAGAGTTGTGAAAGCTAAAGAGAAAGATTTTGAGGTTGTGTTATGAGAGTGTGAATGGATTAATCGGTTATGAATGATGTGTTTAGAGTATGACGTTATGTGCTGTTCTATATGAATCATATGTGCTAATTGCATTGCATGTTATGTTGCTTTATTTGTAAATTTTTGTTTTTATAATATACCCGAGACCGTATGGTCAACCCGTTAGTGTTCGGAACACTGACTCTCTCCTACCGTGTTGCAACCAGTAGGTAGTATAGCATGTAGCGATGCATCTGCAACCCTGCAAGAAGGGGCGGGTACCAGACGACTCTCTGCGTGAGATTCCGGAGACGGTTGAGGGCGACAACCATACTTGTGGACCGAGAGCATGGGCTGCCATGACACGAACATAGAACGATAGTTTCGGTGTGCATGACTAGGAGCTAGGAACTCCCCTGGCGGAAGGTAATCCATTGTAAGTTCTTAGTTACCTTGCTCTACCATACTATACCTCGGCAATTGTTTTGTTTGGTATTGATGTTTGAACAAATAAACGGGCCTCGTTTTAAACGATGATTGAAAACGGGTTTCAAGACGCGGTGTCCTGTGATACCTCGGTTTGGAACTTGGAAGATTGTTGCGTAATGTGAGAACATGAGTTTCTTTTAAACTATGTTTGGAAAGTCTAAACATTCTCACATCTATGTAAAACATGTAAAAAAAAATTTGGCCCTAATTTTCACTGTTTTAATTTAAGTTTTCAAGTTGCCGAATCGGGGTGTTACACCTTTAAGTGAGTCTAGTGAGGTCGCCCTTCGAATCCACCTTATCTATGTTTGTATTTTACTCCGGTGATACATCCCTTTTTGTTTGTTTAACGATTTCAATTGGGTACGGGGTTCCTATGGATCGATTTCACTTAAGGGTCAAGGTTATGGTTTAAATTTATTTCCCAATTGTCTGATGGTCCGAGAAGGTATTGATTGATTCTTAGTTTAATTCTCGTTCCATTCTCCGCGAACCTCTTCGACAGTTAATGCGGAGTGTTTGGAGTGAGTTATTCATTAGCCCTACGGGTTAGGGTATGATCATCGGACATTGAGTCCGGCTCGACACAATCTTCCTTACGCTTCGTTACCGTTCTGCATTCCACCTTGTTCCTCGGATAGGATTCACAATTTTCTTGTTGTTAAAGTTCCATCTTCCATTTCTTGGATTGAAATCCTCCCCCACTTAGCATTGACATACTTAATTATATCCATGCTTGGGGTATGCTCGTTCGTTATTCTGAATTTCGCACGTAAGCTTCTCGACCGATGTCCAAGGTTAGAAGGGACATGTGGATGGTCATCCATCAGTAATCATAGAACTATGTTGGGTTTCTACGCCTTGGTGAATTCTCACCTCTGCATCTGAGATGCTTGAAGCTTGAAGAGAGTGAAGATGAAAAGAAGAAACACGAAGCACTCAAGGATGGGTTTCATAGTCTTCACACGACAACCCAGGATGTACTGGATGCATGTCAAGCAAGAAGACAATGGAGATTATCCTTAAGTGTGCGTTTTCAGCAGAGAGTCATCGAAAAATGCATTTTCTTTGGAACTACTGCTGATTTGATTTGGTCTTGATGAAGGCACAGGGTGCAATGGCTAAACTTGCTTCCTTTGAGAAAATAGTTTGGACACTGGACTAAGTTCTTAAGTGAATTCTAATTCCTAATGGTGAGTACGATTTACTCGTTTACTTGGGTCAGCCTCGGTGTGGATATCCTGCTAATTCATCCAGTTTCGCCTTTTTCGCGAATAACCACATTGGATTCTGAATGAAATGTGTGATGAGTTTTGGGCTTTTAGTTTGGCTTTCCATGAAGTCTAAGGATGTTTACTACGTGTTCGCTCGGTTCGGTTCTCTCGCGAGTTCTATTCGCGGCTACTCCACTAATAATTGGGTGCACTGGCTTAAGGCTCCTATCTGTCTGTCCTGATTTTTGTTGGAAAGTGTCAATGATATCGACCACTAATAGTTGTGAAGATCGAGGTGATCATTCCCAATCTCACATCTATCAATTGCAACAACGTCATCAAGTTTATTGATGTTATCGTCCCCTAGCAGATGTAAGAATTAGAGTGATCAGTTCTAACCTTACATTCTACCAGTGGTAATACCATCACTGTGTTCGATGAAACTTTAATTAATGTATTATCGTTTATTGATCTCTTTTTAAGTTAAATAAATATATATATGCTTTATGCAAAATATTTTTAAATAAATATTTTAAATAAATGTTTGGTATATAGTTAACACTAAAAGTACCTCGGGTAAGTTCATTCATCGATCCGCGTGCTCCCAGGACAGTCTGCAGCACGGTGTCCCAACTGCCCGCAGTGATAACAAAGACCCTCCTTCCTGAGTTGGTTCATATGCCAACACAACCGTTTGTGAGATTTCCCACAGTGTGAACATAAGGGCCTAGCAATTGAGATAGCCACATTATGGTCCGCATCCCTGGGAACCATTGCCATAGTATCAACATCAGCATATGGGTCTGGTTCTTGCGTCGGTCCTTCTCCCCTGATAGAACTTCCAGCACCCTGCCTATTTCTGCTTTGCTTCTCCAGCATCTCCCGTCTCAATCCCTTTTCATAAGTGCTAGCCATGTTTACCAGATCGGACTAGTTCGCAACATTCTGATACTCAAAGGCGATTTTAATCTCAGTGCGAAGCCCGTCCTCAAACTTAATGCACTTAGTCCTTTCGTCAACATCCTTGTAGCTTCCGACATATCGGATGAGATCCTCAAAATGTGCAGCATATTCTCCAACACTCATGTTCCCTTGTTTCAGGGTCAAGAACGCCAGTTCTTTCTCGGCGCACATCTTCCGGGAAATACTTCCCTAAGAACCTGATTTTGAACACCTCCCAGGTGATTTCCTGGTTAGCGATCTCCATTTCCCTTCATACACGTTCCCACCAATACTCCGCTTCTCCAGTGAGCATGTACGCCGCCAAAGGGACTATATGCTCCACGGGCGGTGACATTGTGCGAAAAATCTTCTCCAATTCTTGGAGCCATCTCTGTGCTGCGTCAGGATTGTAGCCACCTTCAAACTTGGGTGGATCATTCTGCCTGAGTCTAGCTAGCCAATCAATGTCGATTGGGTTTGATGGTTGCTGGAATGCGGCTGCAGCAGATGTTGCTACCATTTCGGCCTGGTTCTGGTACAGTTGGACCAGATTATCGCGGCAATCCTGTCATCATGGGCACGTCTCCGAGGCATGGTAACTAAGTTCTGGAAAAAGAACACGTTATTCCACAATTAACTAAGAACTCTTAAAATAAGTGTACCTATTTATCTATTCTAAGACATAAAACTATCACTTGGTTACTCGCTTGGTGAGTAACTCATAGGAGTTGTGAGTCCAAACTCCAAGGCCGAGGGAAACTGCTCTGATACCATAAATGTAACATCCTCACTTTTAATAGTTAATTTTAGTTTTTAATAAAATCAGAGTTTGAAAATTTTTTTAGTGTTTGATTTCTTTTAAAAGATTTCACGAAAATCCGGCAGAGTTTCCTCTGTTTTTCGGACTTCCCAAAAATTCTCTTCTTAAAACCTGTCAGTCCAGAATTATTTAAAAACATAAACATAACAGATTAAAAACCAGTTCAGATCCTAACGCCCGATCAGTACCAGTCTCAGGGCATATAACTACACATATTATAAATTACAAAATATAACAGTTTTAATGTAACTAAAAACAAAATCCCCTCTTGGTATCATAACCACACACTCCACGTAGTGGAGGGTTTCCAGTTCGGCCCGCAACAGTGTAAGCTCCGCTTCCGTACCTGTAAAATGATATCAAGAAGGGTAGCATTACACAGAACTTAAAAAGATAAATTCTAAAAGAAGACATAGCAACAACCAAGCCTACATAATTATTCATATACTTTATTCATAATTATTCGTATAATTAATCCCTTTTAGTTTTCACTTATCCTCGCATTCTTTTAATTATTGATTCTCTAACAGTTCTCTAATCATTTCTACTTTTTCTTTTCTTTTCTTTTTCTTTTCTTTATCATTTTCTTTTTCCTGGTGACTGAGTCCAACAGACCATCAGCCCTTTATCTTTATCATGACTGAGTCCAAAAGACCATCAGCCGTTTTCCTTCTCTATATGACTGAGTCCAAAAGACCATCAGCCGTTTTCCTTTAGGTGACTGAGCCCAAAAGACCATAAGCCCTTTTTCCTTTATATGACTGAGTCCAAAAGACCATCAGCCGTTTCCTTTTCTTATGACTGAGTCCAACAGACCATCAGCCGTTTATCTTTTAACATGACTGAGTCCAAAGACCATCAGCCGTTTCCTTTTCTTATGACTGAGTCCAACAGACCATCAGCCGTTTATCTTTATCATGACTGAGTCCAAAAGACCATCAGCCGTTTTCCTTCTCTATATGACTGAGTCCAAAAGACCATCAGCCGTTTTCCTTTAGGTGACTGAGCCCAAAAGACCATCAGCCCTTTTTCCTTTATATGACTGAGTCCAAAAGACCATCAGCCGTTTCCTTTTCTTATGACTGAGTCCAACAGACCATCAGCCGTTTATCTTTTAACATGACTGAGTCCAACAGACCATCAGCCGTTATCTTTTATCATGACTGAGTCCAACAGACCATCAGCCGTTCATCTTTTATCATGACTGAGTCCAACAGACCATCAGCCGTTTATCTTTTATCATGATTGAGTCCAACAGACCATCAGCCGTTCATCTTTTATCATGATTGAGTGCAACAGACCATCAGCCGTTTATCTTTTATCATTACTGAGTCCAACAGACCATCAGCCGTTCTCTTTTATTCTTTCTTAATTATTTCCCTTTTCTCTTCTTATAATTTAAGTATTTCTTTTATACTTGTCTCAATCTTTTGATCTTTATTTCCGTTCCTAGCTTATCTCATTTTTCTACATTTTCTACTTTGCTCTTTTCTTTTGGTTAGTTTCCCTCGATTTTATCCAACTCCACTTAGCTTGGTTATATATATTATATTTTAATTCTCGTTGTTACTTCTTAGTCATTTCTTTGGTCCCTTTATCTTATACTACTACTTAACTTGTTATTACTAATTCTTTATCTCCAGTTTATTTAACTACTCTATTAACTCACATTGTTACTTCACTGATTATCCCTATTCCATTAATTTCCTTTTTCTTTGACTATCCTATTGGCTCCATTTAGTTCCCTTATTTTACTCCAGCGTTCTATTCTAACTTCCCTACTATCATACTCTCTCTCTCCGTTTTATTAGTTATTTTTATTAACCCACTCGTCGTCTTTCCTATTTTCTTTTAAATCAAATTCATCATTTTATTTCTATTCCCTAATTTACTCCACGTGCATTCATTATTCCTTATTCTAGACTCTCTTTTACCCTTTTTGTTCCTTTACCTCCCTTGTAGCTTTTACTTTATGATTTCCCACATTTCGTTTTATATTAACTATTTTAATATCCTTAAATACGCTCATCCACTCCGAGCTTTATTCTACGCACATATATTTTATTCCCTAGGGTGTGGTTTCATGTCACAATTTTATTTACTTTATCTATATCAACGGGGTACCCTAAGGTTCATTAACATACTTTTAATTACTCTATATAATCCTAGAATTTACTTCTTAAGCAAAGGTAACACGAACCCTCTTACCTCGGGCTTTTTAAATAGAACCTGGATTTTAGCTCGGCGACGATGACAGCGTCGATGTTGCTCCTCGTTAGCGGGAACGATCGCGGCTGGACCAAGGCAAGAGCTTCGAGCTTCGAGGTTCCCGACACGAGCCCGGCACGATCACGGACCGGTAACGGCGCCGGTGAGATCCGTGGAGGGAGAGAGAGCTCGGCCAACGGGAAGGAGAGAGGAAGGCCAAGGGAAGGAAGAGAGAGATGGGGTTGTTCACCGTGGGGGGTGGCCACGATTCACGGCGGTGGCGGCCGGAGAGGAAGGGGCAGCGGCGGAGTAAGAGAGGTGAGGGAAACAGAGAGAGAGAGAGAGAGAGAGAGAGAGAGAACAAGGGGTGGTGAGGGAAGGGAGGGAGAGAGAGCTGGACAGGATGGGGGAGGACGGCGGCGACTTGGCGGCTCCGGTAGTGGTCGATCTGGACGGAGGAAGGAGGAGGAGGGAGGAGGAGAGTGGAGGGAGGTTGGGGTTTTGGGGGTGCATAGACGCACCTTATATGGTGCTGGTGCGCGCCCCACTGATCAGTTCTTTCTCTTTCTTTTTTTTTTAATTTGGTCATGCTATAACTTCTTCGTTAACCGTCAGATCTCGCTCAAATTTGACGAGCAACTTCCTAAAAATCATACCTTCTTATCCAACGGTGGGAATTGTGTTTTGAGTCTTAAATCTTTTATTTTGAATTTCCCAAGTTAGCGAATTTAAAACACCGAAAACACCGCTTTTAACCCCCGTTTGGTCTTCTTTAAATTCGCTTTTCGATGCCAATGCTCCTTGACTCCTTTATGGCACTCAAAGAATTCCTAATCCAGCATTTTAAATCCCTTTTTGAATAATTCTTATTTCAAAATCTTATTATTATTCTAATTATTATTATAATTAAAATTCGGGATGTTACACTATCTAAGTTTTGAAATTACGTGGGATTAACTGCATTTTTAATTAAGTATTCGCCGAATTTAATATTTAAAGTAATACGTATTCTAAACTCCAAGGTCCAATATTTTGGTTTGTGCACCCGCTTCTTTTAGAAAATAAAAAGGAAAAATTTAACCCTATATTTTCTACATTTAAGCAAGTCCATGTCTTTTTGAGTAAAAGCTTAATTATTACCATATTTACTCTGGTCAAGAAACCTAGAGTGCTTTTCTAGGCAGGACGAGTTCTACATGTGGTTAGGGCTGCAAGACCCGAGGAACCGTAGCAAGTCCTGCACAGCTAACTAGAAAAGTATTGTCGCCCCCTTGATCAATTTCGAAATGGTGAGAGGGAACCTCAACGAGGTAGGCAGTCGATTGGTTGTTGGGCCCTGCAATATCGCAAAGGAAAAGAATAAAATACAGCTGACCCGCGTGGGTTACATCACATGTTCGTGTTTCTCGGCTGTTCGACCCTCGTCGGTTAAGGTTCCTGTACGTCCCGTTTGCTTCCGTTTAGGCTTAGGAGGATTGGAGGAGATGTATGTTGTAACACCCCGATTTGGCAACTTGAAAACCACAACTGTTTATAGTGAAATTTTGGGCCAAATTTTTTTTTTCTTACAAGTGTTATGCAAGATGAGAACACTTTTAGATTTTCAAAACTTGTTTACAATTTAAAACTTGTGTTCTCATTTTACGTAACCCCTTTCAAGTTCCAAACCGAGATGTCACAAGACACCGCACCTTGAAACTTGTTTTTCAAAAACTTCTTTTAAACTTAACAGCCCATTCGACTTAATTTCAAAACACAAATACTGAAAATGAATTTAGTTGGGGTTACAGCACGATCGAGCCAGGACTTCTAAGTAACTTGCAATGGAATTACAAAACTCTGAAAAGGGAATTACCTAACCACTAGTCATCTGCTCTAACGCTTCCACTGCGCTACTCTGATTCTTGGTAAGTCAAATCATCGGGTCGCCAGTAGCATCATCCTCGTCGGCCTCCTTAGCAATACTTTCCATGGCCGCTTCTCGTGCTTTCCTCTCCTCCTCATAACGAGCTAGCAGTCTCTCCATGATTTCCTTTCGATTCCGTTTCATCTCAATGCATACTATGACACGGCCGATCATAGTTATATTGTCTCCCTTTAAAGGAGATGCTCCTATCTCCCGAATGCGCTGGAACTTTGCTATGTTTTCCATCTAAAGACCATACAGAATTTTTCCAATACCAAGCAGAGATATAGGAGAGGGTGAGCTATCCAAAACATGTAATGTCGACTATGTGGATTTACGATAGGCAATTATTAAGATAGAACAATAAACAACATACAAACCAAATAAACAAACATAAATATCAATATCATATAAACAACATCTTATTATCACTTCCCAAATCTTACTCCACACTCAATACCATTACTTTGCTTTTCTTTTTGAATCTTTAAATTTATCAAGTCTTATCATCTCAGTTCACTCAATGACTAGGGGAACAAACATCATTGAGGCAAATGGCTCACACGTCTACATCTCCTCGGTCATCCATCCATACCTAGTCGGAAGCAAACAGGAGTACAGGACCTTTACCACGCGGGCACGACAGCTGTCACCCAACAAATGGTCCCAGACCAGGAGGACTCAGCCTCAAATCAATTCAATCATATCATCGTATATAAACAAGCGCGCTCTCAGCGACAATCACAAATGCCCCATTCTAGTCCCTCTCACTGTTCTCGATTTGCAATCAAGGGGGCGACAGTACAGTTCTAGTCTCGAGTGCAGAACTTACCACGGTATCAGACCCAGTCCCCACCACGTTAGTGCACCACATATGGAGTTCGTTCTGCCTAGAACAGTACTCTAGACTTCTTGACGTTTCACCGTCATCATCCTCCCCTCATGCAATCTCCTCCTAAGTATCCGCAGATACCTATGGTTCCTTCCTCTCCACTACTTCGACACACACTCTCATACCTCACCGCGTTGTTCATGTCTTTTAAAGTTTTAAGATTTATTAATGTTTTACTTAAAAGCTTACTCCTAACGGTCAGCTCATCCTTAGTGCATCCCTTCAACGAGTCCCGACCACTAATCTTTCAATCTGTTCCCCATTTCATCTCATCACATTTCCACATCTCATATCACACTCTTTCTCATCTCGTCTCGTCAACTTTCTCAAACACATTTCCTCCACTTTTTCAAACTCATTTCCTTATCTTTCTCCAGGATACTTTTTCGTAAAACTTTTTCAAAAACATAATTTCAGAAAACTTTCACTTCACAAGGCCTTTTCGAAAATATCATTTCATGAATTTTCTCAAAACACCCTTTCACAAAACTTTCTCCAAAAATACTGTTTCCCAAAAACTTTCACAAAATCTGTTTTCACAATCGTTCTCAAAAATATCGTTTTCACAAACTTTTTCTCAAAGAGTCATTTCATAATATTTCTCAAAAGTATTACTACAAAAGACTTTCTTAAAAACTTCATTTCATAAGAAACTTTCTCAAAAATGTTATTTCAAAAACTTTATCAAAAGGACTTGTTTTCCAAAACTTTTCTCAAAAATATATCTTTGCACAAAAACTTTTTTCGAAAATATTGGTTCACAGAACTTTTCAAAAATTATATCCTTTTAACAAAAGCTTTTCAAAATCATTTTCTCAAAAACCTTTTTCAAAAATCACAATTTTTGTTGAGCGCTAATGGAGGAGCAAGCTCAACTCAACACTAGTTCCCAGTCTAAAACAAAACAAAGGAGCCTAGCTGCCACATCTCATTTTCCATCACTCATCTTACTTCCATAACTCATCCTCAATCTCATCTCTTTATCTCTTTCCCATTACATTCTAACTCCTCGTCATGGTTTCTTACTTATGCATCCTTCATCATCACTCTTCTTTCAATCACTTTTCTTACTTTTACAATTTATTTCTCTTTAATTCAGCACACCAATGTTTCTCAAACAACAACATAATTTTTTAAACAGATAAACCGATCATAAGATAATTAAATAACTCAAACATAACAATCAAGAAAACATCATATCAGGTTTAATAAACCCAATCTCAACCGTTCGGGTGGATAGCCAAACAAACAATCAAACATGTGCTATCACATACACCACTACGCTAAATGAGATTGGAGTCCAACCTTTGAGATGATTGGACCTCTTAATAAGTTACCTATATACCACGGCGTCTTAAGGGAAGCCCCTCTCTCACCTCAAATGACGTAAGCCTCCGAAAGCTTTCCGATTGCTAATCCCGCCTCGTTTCCTTTGCGTCGTTCGTTCGAACTATAGCATTTTTCCCCGTGCGTTAGAATCGTTTTTATCGGATTCATTAATTTGTTTCAGAAAACTCTTTGAAATCATTTCTTTTTGAAAACACATTGTTTACATTCCAAATTAAATCCATAAAAACGTTTTCAAGAAAACTTTGAAAATAATTTTCTTATCAAAACAGAATTCATTCTTCTTAAGGTAACCTTACTTAAAAAAAGTTTATGTTATCAAAATCATTATTTTCAATTATTAAACAAAATTCAGAACTTAACAAAATAAAATTTCAAAACCACATTCAAGTCATATTTTTTAGTAAAACATTTTTCAATTCTTGGAATTTCAATTATAGAAAACACACTCAATTAGCAAAACAACACACCACATTTTTTTTTAAAACATTCACAACTTCACACACAAGGCTAATTATATTAAAGATCATTGAATTATTAACACAAAATCCCTTTTTAATTATTAAATCAATTTATTTATTTTTATTCTTTAAAAACCGAAAGGGGTTAAAATAAACAACACATTAATTCCATCACACACATAACATCATACACACAACATATGGTCATTTACAGAGGTCATTCCATAGAAACAATTTTCCTAACTATACTAGCATACCTTGACCGAATCATATGGGTGCAATTTAACAAAGATTAATGCACACATACAAGCACAAGCAATGAAATTATTTTCTTTTCTTTTTGAACTAAAAACCGAGAACATTAAAAAGAAAATTTAACAATCTTAATTTATTTCTTAACTTAAATCAAACAACAAGTTAAATCATAAATCATTCCAAAGTTTCATGCACATATTCAATTACTTCATGCATGCACATTCTAAGCCTTTAGATTAATTTGATTTCATCATACATGCATCCTAAACAAAGATCAAATATAATTCCCTATTTCTTTTCCTCATGGCCGAATACTAATCATACAAAATGCAAGGTCTTTATTAAAGAATTTCAACAAAAACTTAAGTTTATTACCTAATAAAAATCAAGATTACACTTTAGAAGTCTAGAAACAACATGCGTGCACTTAAAATTATTAGATCTAATCCTATCATGTACATGCATTAACTTTTCGCACAATAAAAAGCATGAAATTTATTTACATCAAATATGGCCGAATGGCCTACTACAAAACATAGCACACATAAAATCAATTTCCAAAACTAAATCATGTTCACACATTAAGAATCATTTTAAAACTTGTCCTTTAAATTTTCTCTTACAAAACCGTGACATGCATCAACCAAAAACATGATTTTTCTACTTGAAATTAACATGCATGATTTAAAACTTGGATCATTAAATATATGCACATAAATCAACAAAATCATCATCAAATCATCATGTAAAGTAGAAGATTTCAACTTTATTTTCAAGCAAACTTAGATCATACATTCGTTCATGAGGGAATCACACCAACATATTATAGATCATCATTTAAGCAAACAAAATTTAACATGCAAGACTAAAAATCATCATAGCTCACACAAATACACATAGATCAATTTAAGAATTATTTTCAAAAGCTCCTTTCTTTGGTTTCTTGCTAAAACCGTGACATGCATTTGAAAAGATCAAGACTCTTTAAAGATCAAAACCAAAAATTCAAGCTTCATCAAAATCAACTCAAGATCCAAACATTTCAACAAGAAATTTCAACATGCAAGACCAAATAATTTATTTTACCATTTATTAAGCTTAGATCATAAATTAATTTGTCACATAAACACATAAACACACATGGATCATGATTTAGAACAAGAAAAACATACATGCAAGAGAGATCTAGGTTAGATTCACAAAATCTTAAACAAACTTTAGATCTTTAAGTTTGAGTTGGAAAATCATCAAGTTCAAATCAAGAAGGTATAAACCGAAACACAAGCATAGAGTTACAATTATTACAAATTAATTTTAGTCCATGAAAGTTCGAGATCAAGAAAGAATAACATACAAACTCATCTTACAAGGAATAAAGATGAACATGCAAGAAGAAATAAAAAGTGATCTACAACTAAAAAGGGAAAACTAGACTATTACATTCTTCCTCTTAATCTTTGGATTTCCTAGCAAGAAGGGTTGGTCTCTTGGCTTCTAACACTCTTGATCTTCAAAGGAAATGGCTTGATCTAAAGTTTGGATTTCCTCCTTCTTCTCCCTATGGCTTATGGCCACCACTCTCTTTCTCTCTTTCTCTTTTCTTTTCTATTTCTCTCTAAGAGTGAATGAGCTCTTAGAGTATGTTTTGGTGTTTGGATGTGATGAAGGGAAAATGAACTAAGGCTACCTATACATATAAGCCACGAATTGTTCCTCTTTTACCCTTGGTTTATTTTCGGTTAACACACAAATAGGGAGGGGCGGTTTTGTCCTCACAATTTGTTGCATGGCTAAGGGTCACTAAAGTCAAGGGGACAAGGGGAAGTGGGCTAGGTCACTAGGGGTCACTTAGGGCTAAGTATTTGTTGGGTTCTAGTTAGGTTTTTACTAACTTGGTTTGGTTTATGGTTGCATCCTAGTTCCTTTGGTTTCTTACTTTCTTACTTACTAAGCTTACACACACACACACACATACACGGATAGACACACATACACACACCTTCATGCACATGCACAACCGTGGCACTCTCTCATACACACATGTCACATACTTTTTATTTTCTAAATCATTAATATATTCCTAATCATTTTTACTTAGAAATTATTAATTCACACAATCATGCAACTAATTCTAAGAAATCATATTTTCATAATCAATTTCATGCATCACATTTTACACACACATATTAAATCAAACATACCTCACATAAAAATTCATGCTAAAACAATCATCACAAAACACATTTTCTTAAAATTCGTTTTTCCTTTTTTTTTATAATTCACTCCAGAAAATTCAAAAAAATCACATTTTCAAATCATTTCAAACTCAACAAAATCATTCACTTTTCTTATAGAAAATATTTTGTTTGGAAAATTCATGAAAATCAATACTTCATTTCTTTCTCATGAAAAATACTTTTTCTAAAAATCATGATTTCAAGGTTTCTTTCATTAAAAATCGTTTACGCACATTTGGGAAAAATGCGGGGTGTTACATTCTCCCCAACTTGAAGATTTCTCGTCCTCGAGAAATGCTGCGTAGAGTCTGTCTAATCCGTGAACACGTAGCTTCTTGAAGAAATTCTGTCCCTTCTCAACCGTAACAGTCGTCGCAATCTTGGAATTGACACCATTGATTCCTCGTTCTCAAGAACAATTCAAATAGATTACTTGCAAAAGTAATCTCTTGGGGTACTTTCAATAACAAATAGGATGGGGTAAAACAATACAGTTTCATGGAAAACAAGGATCTGGGGGCTCAAAGGCATCAAAACAGTAACCAAGGACAATAGGGTTTCATTTATTAAGGGTCAAGACACCATCACGCCTAGGGTTACACCCTTGTCAACAATTCAAACCTAAACAAACTACTCCTCAAAACCTCACGTTTCCGACTACTCCCCAACTTAGATGACTCATACCTGTACATATTACCTTCATCTTCACAAACTTAACCTCTAAATAATCCTATCCTTCACTATTCTTGGATCAATTCTTATAAAATTTCCCATTACTTAGCTCCATTCTATCCTCTTATTGCCAACAGACCAACAACCGTTTATCTTTTATCATGACTGAGTCCAACAGACCATCAGCCGTTCATCTTTTATCATGACTGAGTCCAACAGACCATCAGCCGTTTATCTTTTATCATGACTGAGTCCAACAGACCATCAGCCGTTCATCTTTTATCATGACTGAGTCCAACAGACCATCAGCCGTTTATCTTTTATCATGACTGAGTCCAACAGACCATCAGTCGTTCTCTTTTATTCTTTCTTAATTATTTCCCTTTTCTCTTCTTATAATTTACGTATTTCTTTTATACTTGTCTCAATCTTTTGATCTTTATTTCCGTTCCTAGCTTATCTCATTTTTCTACATTTTCTACTTTGCTCTTTTCTTTTGGTTAGTTTCCCTCGATTTTATCCAACTCCACTTAGCTTGGTTATATATATTATATTTTAATTCTCGTTGTTACTTCTTAGTCATTTCTTTGGTCCCTTTATCTTATACTACTACTTAACTTGTTATTACTAATTCTTTATCTCCAGTTTATTTAACTACTCTATTAACTCACATTGTTACTTCACTGATTATCCCTATTCCATTAATTTCCTTTTTCTTTGACTATCCTATTGGCTCCATTTACTTCCCTTATTTTACTCCAGCGTTCTATTCTAACTTCCCTACTATCATACTCTCTCTCTCTCTCTCCGTTTTATTAGTTATTTATTAACTCACTCGTCGTCTTTCCTATTTTCTTTTAAATATAATTCATCATTTTATTTCTATTCCCTAATTTACTCCACGTGCATTCATTATTCCTTATTCTAGACTCTCTTTTACCCTTTTTGTTCCTTTACCTCCCTTATAGCTTTTACTTTATGATTTCCCACATTTCGTTTTATATTAACTATTTTAATATCCTTAAATACGCTCATCCACTCCGAGCTTTATTCTACGCACATATATTTTATTCCCTAGGGTGTGGTTTCTTGTCACAATTTTATTTACTTTATCTATATCAACGGGGCACCCTAAGGTTCATTAACATACTTTTAATTACTCTATTCCTACCTACCACTATATAATCCTAGAATTTTCTTCTTAAGAAAAGGTAACGCGAACCCTCTTACCTCGGGCTTTTTAAATAGAACCTGGATTTTAGCTAGGCGACGATGACGGCGTCGGTGTTGCTCCTCGTTAGCGGGAACGATCGCGGCTGGACCAAGGCAAGAGCTTCGAGCTTCGAGGTTCCCGATACGAGCCCGGCACGATCACGAACCGGTAACGGCGCCGGTGAGATCCGTGGAGGGAGAGAGAGCTCGGCCAACGAGAAGGAGAGAGGAAGGCCAAGGGAAGTAAGAGAGAGATGGGGTTGTTCACCGTGGGGGGTGGCCACGATTCACGGCGGTGGCGGCCGGAGAGGAAGGGGCGCCGGCGGAGTAAGTGAGGTGAGGGAAAGAGAGAGAGAGAGAGAGAGAGAGAGAGAACAAGGGGTGGTGAGGGAAGGGAGGGAGAGAGAGCTGGATGGGATGGGGGAGGACGGCGGCGGCTTGGCGGCTCCGGCAGTGGTGGATCTGGACGGAGGAAGGAGGAGGAGGGAGGAGGAGAGTGGAGGGAGGTTGGGGTTTTGGGGGTGCATCGACGCACCTTATATGGTGCTGGTGCGCGTATCAGCGCACCGCGCGCCTGGGGCGCGCCCCACTGATCAGTTCTTTCTCTTTCTTTTTTTTTTAATTTGGTCGTGCTATAACTTCTTCGTTAACCGTCGGATCTCGCTCAAATTTGACAAGCAACTTCCTAAAACTCATACCTTCTTATCCAACGGTGGGAATTGTGTTTTGAGTCTTAAATCTTTTATTTTGAATTTCCCAAGTTAGCAAATTTAAAACACCGAAAACACCGCTTTTAACCCCCGTTTGGTCTTCTTTAAATTCGCTTTTCGATGCCAATGCTCCTTGACTCCTTTATGGCACTCAAAGAATTCCTAATCCATCATTTTAAATCCCTTTTTGAATAATTCTTATTTCAAAATCTTATTATTATTCTAATTATTATTAGAATTAAAATTCGGGATGTTACATTTCTCCCCCACTTATTAGAATTTCGTCCCCGAAATTCCAGTTGTCCCTTATCTGGAAGGAGTACCCCTTGACATAGCTTCCGACCATGTCATTTTAATTCCTTCGGTTCCAATCTTCCCTTTGAGGAATTTCTAAGTTAAGAGTTCTGTTGTATAATTACTCGCCTCAGGTATGGTTTATCTCAGTCACTCAGGAATCCGCGTAAGACACAAAGCCTTAAGAGACTGAGACAATTATTTGCGGTGCTCCGACATAACCTCTTAAGTGAGACTCCACTTCGCGACTCCACTCTTTACGTTTTCGTTCTTACTCCTTTTGTAACATCCCGCATTTTTCCCGTACGTGCGTAAACGATTTCCGGAAAAGTATTTTATGTAAGAAGGAAATAAAGTGATAAATTTTCAAGGATTTTCATAAACAAAGATATTTTCATAAAAAGAAAAGTGAATGATTTTGTTGGTTTAATTTTTAAGAGATTAGTTGTGATTTTATTGAAAAGTGATTTTTATTTAAAGTGAAGTTTTGAGCTGTTAACTTGAAAAGTTCGTAACTTTTTAACCGTAACTCGGATTTTTACAAACTTTATATCAAAACGATTGTCTTGAAACGTAGATTTTAAAAACATAACTTTTAGAATTTTCTAGGTGGTTTTACAAAAAATTTATTTCAGAACAGTGAAAATACGAGTTTAAAAGAATTGTGATTTAAAGAAAATGAATTTCTTGATTTGGCTTGAATTTTTATGTGAAATGTGTTTGATTTAATGTGTGTGTACTATGTGATGCATCAAATTAATTGTGTGAATGTGATTTATGAATTGATTGCATTAGGGTATGGATTAATAATTAGGAAGTACAAGTAAATAAGATTAAGAAAATAAAATGTGAAGTATGTATGTGTGTATGTGTGTGCTATGGTATGTGTATGTATATATGTGTGTGTATGTATGTTGTACGTGTGTATGTATAGCAAGGACTAAAATTCTAGAAACTTGGAGGTTAAGGAACTAGGAACCAAGTAAAGCCCAACTAAACAAACTTAGTTAGAATCAAACTAAAACCTAACCAAACCCTAACTAGTTTCAACCTAGAATGACCCCTAAAAAGCCTACCTAGTCCACTTTGTCTCCTTGACTTAGAAGACCCTTATTCATGCAACTTTTTGTAATGCCAAGACCGCCCCTCCCAATTCAACATGGACCAAAAAAATTATTAAGGGCAAAAGGGGGATTAGTCGTGGCTTATACACATACAAGGAGCCTTAAATCACTTCTTCATTTTACTTCTTTTCACCCATTTCACTTCCTCCACCGTACCAAAACAAACACAACTTTTAAGAGACTCATTCAACTTTTAGAAAGTAAAAGGCAAAACCACTAGATTGGTCCTGTAAGTTATTTTTTGGTTGCGATTTCGTCCCTTAACTTTTTTTCGTTTCAAATAAGTCCTGAAGTTATTGCCGTGTAACAAATAAGTCCTTTCCGTTAGTTTTTTCTATTAAGTGACACGTGTCACTCAACTAATGGTGCCACGTATTAAAAAAATGATTTAATGATATTTTTTTTAATTTTCTTATGGTGACACGTGTCTCTTAATGAAAAAAATTAACGGAAAGGACTTATTTGTTACACTTCAATAACTTCAGGACTTATTTGAAACAAAAAAAAGTTAAGGGACGAAATCGCAACTAAAAAATAACTTAAGGGACCAATCTAGTAGTTTTGCCAAAGAAAAAAGAAAAAAAATAGAGAAAGAAAGAGGGAGTTTGGCCGTGGAACTAGGAGAGGAAGGAAAAGGAAATCCATGCTTGAACCAAGCCTTACCTTGTAGACCAAGAGTGATGAGAGCTAGAAGAACCAACCTTACATGGTAGGAACCCAAGATCAAGATGAAAGAGTTGTAATAGTTTAGTTTCTTTTCCTAGTTTGAAGATCCTTGTTCTTTCTTCTTGCATGTCTTATTTTGTGATTCTAAAAATAATTCTATATGTTGTTATTCTTTTGATCTTGAACTCTTAAGGACTCTAAGAAATTTGTAATATGTGATCTTGATGCTTTATGTTTCGGTTGAAGGTTTTCTTGCTTGATCTAATATTTTTCTAACTAAAATCTTAAAGATCTAAAGAATGGCTAAAATTTTTGTGAAAACTAAAGTGAATCTCTTTGCATGTCTATGTTTCTTGCTTTAAACCGTGAAACACATGTGTCTATGTTAAGATTTAATGAATAACTTCATGATCTAAGTTTGTTCATTTGTAAATTGAAATTTTGTTGGCTTGCATGTTAAGTCTTTTGTTTAGATCTGTGACCTATGTGTATGTTTGTGGTTATTTGCTAAATTAATTTATGATCCATGTGTGATGTGTGAAAAAGTTCAAGTTCTAGCCTTGCATGTTTAATTCGCTTGCTTGAAATCATCATCTAAGTACGTATATGTGAGTATTTTGTTTGATAAGTGAAAAGATGTTTAGATCTTTGAGTTACATGTGAATTTTTAAGAAAAGACCATGATTTCATATTTTTGTGTAATTCGGTTTTAAGGAAGAATTAAAGAAATAAGTTTTAAAAATAATTTTCCAAGTGTAAACATGATTTGATTAAGTGATTATTTTGTGCATGATCTTTTTAGAAGGCCATTCGGCCAAGCTTGGAATTAATATGGTCTATGCTTTTTATTTTGTAAAATGAGGATGCATGTTTCTTCTAAGATTGGACCTAATGATTTTAATCACATGCATGTTGATTTTCGGTCAACTAGGAGGAGTAGGAAATTAGAGTTGTCTCTCCAATAGGTTGCATATATGATGACTTCCCTTGAATTTAAAGACTCAAAAAGATACTTGCATGAAAGAAATGAATTCAAAAGAAAATATGTGTGATGGTTGTGATTTAATTTATTGTGTTGATCCTGTTATGAAAATTTAATTAAAAATTGTTAATTCTCCTATTGCATGCTCACGGTTTGATCTTAGAATAAAGAAAATAAAATAATTCTTTTGGAGTAGTTATGATTAAATTATTTAAGTTATAAAAAGGAATTGGAAATTTGTTGGTTTTCTTTTCTGGATGCTCACGGTTTTAGCTTGAAAATGAATGAAATTGATTTCATAACTGTATGTTTGTATTTGTATGTTTAATCCTTGCAAAATTTTATATGCACAATTCGGTTTATGCATGTTTAAAATGGTGGGACAATTATTTGCATGAAATGAAGTGTAGTTATATTCCTAAATGCCTATATGATATGTGTTTCTGATTTTAAATAAATAAGTTCATGTGATTTTGTGAAAATTTTGGTACTGTTGATTTAATGATTTGAGTTTTGAAATTTATTTGTGATTAGGAAATTATTAAACTTGTATGATTCGGTTTTCTTAAATTAATTAAAAAGGACTAAATTAAATTATTTCTTATGAATAATTGGATTAATGTATTAAAGTTATGATTTAATTAACGAATGTGGATAAGTGAAAATGTGATTTACTGTATATATGTTTGTGAAGGGTGTGAATGCTTTGAAACTATTATGTGTGTGTTTCCTTTGATCTTTCTGATTCTCGAAATAAAAATGAAAAGTCCCTTTTATTCTGTGAATAGATTTTTGTAAAAATTGATTTGATGAATTCTTGTTTTAAAATTTATTTGTAATTAGAACTTTTGTTAACCATGAGTATGACTCGGTTTTATGAGTTAATTATGAGGTTAAGTCTAAATTATTTTCCAAAAGAATAATTTAATTAAGATTATAATGATTTTAAATACCTTAAAATGTGACTGTTCTTTGTACTGTTTGCATGTATTGAAATTGTCTGGGATGCTGTTTGTGTGTTTGCCTTGTTTGTGAAAAGTTTATGTATGGATTTTAAAGTAATGGAAAAATTCGTTATTTGAAAGAAGTGTGATTTACGTAACTTAAATTAATTTGAAACTTCAATTGACATTCTTTGATCAGTGTGTGATGATGTTATGAAGCTTAGAAATTTAATAAATCAATTGTTTTGGTTTTGAAATTTTACCTTCTTGGATTCTGTATTTGATCTAATAAAGGTTTTCAAAGAATTGTTTTCTTTTCATTCAATACTTAAAGAAAATGTTTTTTAACCCAAAGTGTTTTAAACTAAGAGAAATAGATGGTTTTGAGAAAATTTCTTGGGAACATTTTATAAGAGAACGATTGGGATTTAAAATCTTTGGACACTGGCAATGTGTTTTAAAAAGGGGATTATTTTAAAGTGCTTTAAAACAAAATTAAGAATTCACGTAAATCGTTTCTAAGGAACGGGGAAAAATGTTTAGTTCGGGTGTCGGACGCGAAGGAAGCACGGCAAGGATAACGACTGGAAATCTTAGAGAGTCTTTGGACGTGTCGTCATCCAGGTGAGTGAGAGTGTGGTGATCCCGTAACGTGGTTGCTCGTAATTCGAGTGGACGGATTATGGGAGTACTGCGAGTTAGGCAACGTAGATATTCGTGCTAAATGTTTATCTGTTCTGTTTGCATACTAAATGTTTAAATATTGTGCATACTTCATTTTGTTGAGAATTGTTTGATTGTGTGGGTAGTGAAATGATGATGATGAAATTGTGAAAGTAATAAGATAAAGAGAAAAGAGATGTGAACAAGAAACAAGAGAAACGATTAAGAAAGAAATAGGTAATGAGCTGAGAATGAAAAGAAAGTATGAGATGATTTGAGAAAGAGATAAAGGTGATGTGAGTAAAGGAAAGAGATAAGAGTTGAGATTGATCTGAGAACGTGATTATGAAAGTGAGAAAGTGGTTGAGCAGAGATGTGATTCCTCGTCCACGTTTTTGGGAAGAAGCTTAGTGTTTAGTTGAGCTTGCTCCTCCATTAACACTCACCCAAAAATGTGATTTTTGAAAAGGGTTTTGCAAAGAGATTTTTGAAGGCTTTTGGAAAATGTTTAGTAAAGTAAAAGTTTTGTGAAATGATGTTTTGAGAAAGACGAGGAACGCATGATGATGTTGTGATGAGAATTATGTTGAGAATGAGTTTTTGAGAATCAGGAGGAAGTGATATGAGGCTTGAGGCCATGTGAGATTTAGGGGGAAATATTGCGATTAGTGGTCGGGCTTCGTTGAAGGGATGCACCAAGGACGAGCCGACTGTTAGGATTAAGCCGCTAATAAAACGTTAAAAGACTTTAAAAGACATTTACAAATGCGGAGAGGTATGAGTGTCGTATCGAAGTAGTGGAGAGGAAGGTACCCCGGATATCAGGGATATCCGGGTTGATGAATGCATTAGGGTAGGCTCGGGCGGTAAAACGCCACGTTGCCTTGAGTACTATTCTGGGTGGAATGAATCCCACATGTGGCGTACTAACGTGGTAGGGACTGGGTCTAATGTCGTGGTAAGTTCCGCACCCGGGACCGGAATAGTGCTATCACCCCTATGGCAGTTCAGGAACAGTGAGAGGGACTGGAACGGGGCATTTGTGATTGCCGCTGAGAGCGTGCCATGTTTATGATATTATTGAGGCTGGGCCTCCTGGTCAGGGACCACTTGTTTGTGTGACAGCTGTCGTGCCCGCGTGGTAAAGGTCATGTACTCCTGTTTGCTTCCGACTAGGTTGGGTGGTTGGCCGAGGAGATGTAGACGTGTGTGAGCTCAATGATGTGTCCCCCTCATCATTGATGCTATCCGGTATAATAAAACTTAAAAGCACAAAGATGTCTCCAATAAGGAGTATATCGAATTATTAAGCCTGGAATAAGAGTGATAAGAAAGAATCCTTGGAATGAGAAATAAGTGTGGTACTGTAATGAAAGGAAGTGGAATAGAGTTGTGAAAGCTAAAGAGAAAGATTTTGAGGTTGTGTTATGAGAGTGTGAATGGATTAATCGGTTATGAATGATGTGTTTAGAGTATGACGTTATGTGCTGTTCTATATGAATCATATGTGCTAATTGCATTTCATGTTATGTTGCTTTATCTGTAAATTTTTGTTTTTATAATATACCCGAGATCGTATGGTCAACCCGTTAGTGTTCGGAACACTGACTCTCTCCTACCGTGTTGTCGTATCGACAATTGTTGATATTGCAACCGGTAGGTAGTATAGCGTGTAGCGATGCATCTGCAACCCTGCAAGAAGGGGCGGGTACCAGACGACTCTCTGCGTGAGATTCCGGAGACGGCTGAGGGCGACAACCATACTTGTGGACCGAGAGCTTGGGCTGCCATGACACGAACATAGAATGATAGTTTCGGTGTGCATGACTAGGAGCTAGGAACTCCCCTGGCGGAAGGTAATCCATTGTAAGTTCTTAGTTACCTTGCTCTACCATACTGTACCCCGGCAATTGTTTTGTTTGGTATTGATGTTTGAACAAATAAACGGGCCTCATTTTAAACGATGATTGAAAACGGGTTTCAAGACGCGGTGTCCTGTGATACCTCGGTTTGGAACTTGGAAGATTGTTGCGTGATGTGAGAACATGAGTTTCTTTTAAACTATGTTTGGAAAGTCTAAACGTTCTCACATCTATGTAACACATGTAAAAAAAAATTTGGCCCTAATTTTCACTGTTTTAATTTAAGTTTTCAAGTTGCCGAATCGGGGTGTTACACCTTTAAGTGAGTCTAGTGAGGTCGCCCTTCGAATCCACCTTAGCTATATTTGTATTTTACTCCGGTGATACATCCCTTTTTGTTTGTTTAACGATTTCAATTGGGTCTGGGGTTCCTATGGATCGATTTCACTTAAGGGTCAAGGTTATGGTTTAAATTTATTTCCCAATTGTCTGATGGTCCGAGAAGGTATTGATTGATTCTTAGTTTAATTCTCGTTCCATTCTCCGCGAACCTCTTCGACAGTTAATGCGGAGTGTTTGGAGTGAGTTATTCATTAGCCCCACGGGTTAGGGTATGATCATCGGACATTGAGTCCGGCTCGACACAATCTTCCTTACGCTTCGTTACCGTTCTGCATTCCACCTTGTTACTCGGATAGGATTCACAATTTTCTTGTTGTTAAAGTTCCATCTTCCATTCCTTGGATTGAAATCCTCCCCCACTTAGCATTGACATACTTAATTATATCCATGCTTGGGGTATGCTCGTTCGTTATTCTGAATTTCGCACGTAAGCTTCTCGACCGATGTCCAAGGTTAGAAGGGACATGTGGATGGTCATCCATCAGTAATCATAGAACTATGTTGGGTTTCTACGCCTTGGTGAATTCTCACCTCTGCATCTGAGATGCTTGAAGCTTGAAGAGAGTGAAGATGAAAAGAAGAAACACGAAGCACTCAAGGATGGGTTTCATAGTCTTCACACGACAACCCAGGATGTACTGGATGCATGTCAAGCAAGAAGACAATGGAGATTATCCTTAAGTGTGCGTTTTCAGCAGAGAGTCATCGAAAAATGCATTTTCTTTGGAACTACTGCTGATTTGATTTGGTCTTGATGAAGGCACAGGGTGCAATGGCTAAACTTGCTTCCTTTGAGAAAATAGTTTGGACACTGGACTAAGTTCTTAAGTGAATTCTAATTCCTAATGGTGAGTACGATTTACTCGTTTACTTGGGTCAGTCTCGGTGTGGATATCCTGCTAATTCATCCAGTTTCGCCTTTTTCGCGAATAACCACATTGGATTCTGAATGAAATGTGTGATGAGTTTTGGGCTTTTAGTTTGGCTTTCCATGAAGTCTAAGGATGTTTACTACGGGTTCGCTCGGTTCGGTTCTCTCGCGAGTTCTATTCGCGGCTACTCCACTAATAATTGGGTGCACTGGCTTAAGGCTCCTATCTGTCTATCCTGATTTTTGTTGGAAAGTGTCAATGATATCGACCACTAATATTTGTGAAGATCGAGGTGATCAGTCCCAATCTCACATCTACCAATAGCAACATCATCGTCAAGTTTATTGATGTTATCGTCCCCTAACAGATGTAAGAATTAGAGTGATCAGTTCTAACCTTACATTCTACCAGTGGTAATACCATCACTGTGTTCGATGAAACTGTAATTAATGTATTATCGTTTATTGATCTCTTTTTAAGTTAAATAAATATATATATGCTTTATGCAAAATATTTTTAAATAAATATTTTAAATAAATGTTTGGTATATAGTTAACACTAAAAGTACCTCGGGTAAGTTCATTCATCGATCCGCGTGCTCCCAGGACAGTCTGCAGCACGGTGTCCCAACTGCCCGAAGTGATAACAAAGACCCTCCTTCCTGAGTTGGTTCATATGCCAACACAACCGTTTGTGAGATTTCCCACAGTGTGAACATAAGGGCCTAGCAATTGAGATAGCCACATTATGGTCCGCATCCCTGGGAACCATTGCCATAGTATCAACATCAGCATATGGGTCTGGTTCTTGCGTCGGTCCTTCTCCCCTGATAGAACTTCCAGCACCCTGCCAATTTCTGCTTTGCTTCTCCAGCATCTCCCGTCTCAATCCCTTTTCATAAGTGCTAGCCATGTTTACCAGATCGGACAAGTTCGCAACATTCTGATACTCAAAGGCGATTTTAATCTCAGTGCGAAGCCCGTCCTCAAACTTAATGCACTTAGTCCTTTCGTCAGCATCCTTGTAGCTTCCGACATATCGGATGAGATCCTCAAAATGTGCAGCATATTCTCCAACACTCATGTTCCCTTGTTTCAGGGTCAAGAACGCCAGTTCTTTTTCTCGGTGCACATCTTCCGGGAAATACTTCCCTAAGAACCTGATTTTGAACACATCCCAGGTGATTTCCTGGTTAGCAATCTCCATTTCCCTTCGTACACGTTCCCACCAATACTCCGCTTCTCCAGTTAGCATGTACGCCGCCAAAGGGACTATATGCTCCACGGGCGGTGACATTGTGCGAAAAATCTTCTCCAATTCTTGGAGCCATCTCTGTGCTGCGTCAGGATTGTAGCCACCTTCAAACTTGGGTGGATCATTCTGCCTGAATCTAGCTAGCCAATCAATGTCGATTGGGTTTGATGGTTGCTGGAGTGCGGCTGCTGCAGATGTTGCTACCGTTTCGGCCTGGTTCTGGTTCAGTTGGACCAGATTCTCAAGTATGGCGGCAATCCTGTCATCATGGGCACGTCTCCGAGGCATGGTAACTAAGTTCTGGAAAAAGAACACGTTATTCCACAATTAACTAAGAACTCTTAAAATAAGTGTACCTATTTATCTATTCTAAGACTTAAAACTATCACTTGGTTACTCGCTTGGTGAGTAACCCATAGGAGTTGTGAGTCCAAACTCCAAGGCCGAGGGAAACTGCTCTGATACCATAAATGTAACATCCTCACTTTTAATAGTTAATTTTAGTTTTTAATAAAATCAGAGTTTGAAAATTTTTTTAGCGTTTGATTTCTTTTAAAAGATTTCACGAAAATCCGGCAGAGTTTCCTCTGTTTTTCGGACTTCCCAAAAATTCTCTTCTTAAAACCTGTCAGTCCAGAATTATTTAAAAACATAAACATAACAGATTAAAAACCAGTTCAGATCCTAACGCCCGATCAGTACCAGTCTCAGGGCATATAACTACACATATTATAAATTACAAAATATAACAGTTTTAATGTAACTAAAAACAAAATCCCCTCTTGGTATCATAACCACACACTCCACGTAGTGGAGGGTTTCCAGTTCGGCCCGCAACAGTGTAAGCTCCGCTTCCGTACCTGTAAAATGATATCAAGAAGGGTAGCATTACACAGAACTTAAAAAGATAAATTCTAAAAGAAGACATAGAAACAACCAAGCCTACATAATTATTCATATACTTTATTCATAACTATTCGTATAATTAATCCCTTTTAGTTTTCACTTATCCTCGCATTCTTTTAATTATTGATTCTCTAACAATTCTCTAATCATTTCTACTTTTTCTTTTCTTTTCTTTTTCTTTTCTTTATCATTTTCTTTTTCCTGGTGACTGAGTCCAACAGACCATCAGCCCTTTATCTTTATCATGACTGAGTCCAAAAGACCATCAGCCGTTTTCCATCTCTATATGACTGAGTCCAAAAGACCATCAGCCGTTTTCCTTTAGGTGACTGAGCCCAAAAGACCATCAGCCCTTTTTCCTTTATATGACTGAGTCCAAAAGACCATCAGCCGTTTCCTTTTCTTATGACTGAGTCCAACAGACCATCAGCCGTTTATCTTTTAACATGACTGAGTCCAATAGACCATCAGCCGTTTATCTTTTAACATGACTGAGTCCAACAGACCATCAGCCGTTATCTTTTATCATGACTGAGTCCAACAGACCATCAGCCGTTCATCTTTTATCATGACTGAGTCCAACAGACCATCAGCCGTTTATCTTTTATCATGATTGAGTCCAACAGACCATCAGCCGTTCATCTTTTATCATGATTGAGTGCAACAGACCATCAGCCGTTTATCTTTTATCATGACTGAGTCCAACAGACCATGAGCCGTTCTCTTTTATTCTTTCTTAATTATTTCCCTTTTCTCTTCTTATAATTTAAGTATTTCTTTTATACTTGTCTCAATCTTTTGATCTTTATTTCCGTTCCTAGCTTATCTCATTTTTCTACATTTTATACTTTGCTCTTTTCTTTTGGTTAGTTTCCCTCGATTTTATCCAACTCCACTTAGCTTGGTTATATATATTATATTTTAATTCTCGTTGTTACTTCTTAGTCATTTCTTTGGTCCCTTTATCTTATACTACTACTTAACTTGTTATTACTAATTCTTTATCTCCAGTTTATTTAACTACTCTATTAACTCACATTGTTACTTCACTGATTATCCCTATTCCATTAATTTCCTTTTTCTTTGACTATCCTATTGGCTCCATTTAGTTCCCTTATTTTACTCCAGCGTTCTATTCTAACTTCCCTACTATCATACTCTCTCTCTCCGTTTTATTAGTTATTTTTATTAACCCACTCGTCGTCTTTCCTATTTTCTTTTAAATCAAATTCATCATTTTATTTCTATTCCCTAATTTACTCCACGTGCATTCATTATTCCTTATTCTAGACTCTCTTTTACCCTTTTTGTTCCTTTACCTCCCTTGTAGCTTTTACTTTATGATTTCCCACATTTCGTTTTATATTAACTATTTTAATATCCTTAAATACGCTCATCCACTCCGAGCTTTATTCTACGCACATATATTTTATTCCCTAGGGTGTGGTTTCATGTCACAATTTTATTTACTTTATCTATATCAACGGGGTACCCTAAGGTTCATTAACATACTTTTAATTACTCTATTCCTAGCTACCACTATATAATCCTAGAATTTACTTCTTAAGCAAAGGTAACACGAACCCTCTTACCTCGGGCTTTTTAAATAGAACCTGGATTTTAGCTCGGCGACGATCGATGTTGCTCCTCGTTAGCGGGAACGATCGCGGCTGGACCAAGGCAAGAGCTTCGAGCTTCGAGGTTCCCGACACGAGCCCGGAACGATCACGGACCGGTAACGGCGCCGGTGAGATCCGTGGAGGGAGAGAGAGCTCGGCCAACGGGAAGGAGAGAGGAAGGCCAAGGGAAGGAAGAGAGAGATGGGGTTGTTCACCGTGGGGGGTGGCCACGATTCACGGCGGTGGCGGCCGGAGAGGAAGGGGCGGCGGCGGAGTAAGAGAGGTGAGGGAAAGAGAGAGAGAGAGAGAGAGAGAGAAAGAGAGAGAGAGAACAAGGGGTGGTGAGGGAAGGGAGGGAGAGAGAGCTGGACGGGATGGGGGAGGACGGCGGCGACTTCGCGGCTCCGGTAGTGGTCGATCTGGACGGAGGAAGGAGGAGGAGGGAGGAGGAGAGTGGAGGGAGGTTGGGGTTTTGGGGGTGCATAGACGCACCTTATATGGTGCTGGTGCGCGTATCAGCGCACCGCGCGCCTGGTGCGCGCCCCACTGATCAGTTCTTTCTCTTTCTTTTTTTTTTTAATTTGGTCGTGCTATAACTTCTTCGTTAACCGTCAGATCTCGCTCAAATTTGACGAGCAACTTCCTGAAAATCATACCTTCATATCCAACGGTGGGAATTGTGTTTTGAGTCTTAAATCTTTTATTTTGAATTTCCCAAGTTAGCGAATTTAAAACACCGAAAACACCGCTTTTAACCCCCGTTTGGTCTTCTTTAAATTCGCTTTTCGATGCCAATGCTCCTTGACTCCTTTATGGCACTCAAAGAATTCCTAATCCATCATTTTAAATCCCTTTTTGAATAATTCTTATTTCAAAATCTTATTATTATTCTAATTATTATTAGAATTAAAATTCGGGATGTTACACTATCTAAGTTTTGAAATGACGTGGGATTAACTGCATTTTTAATTAAAGTATTCGCCGAATTTAATATTTAAAGTAATACGTATTCTAAACTCCAAGGTCCAATATTTTGGTTTGTGCACCCGCTTCTTTTAGAAAATAAAAAGGAAAAATTTAACCCTATATTTTCTACATTTAAGCAAGTCCATGTCTTTTTGAGTAAAAGATTAATTATTACCATATTTACTCTGGTCAAGAAACCTAGAGTGCTTTTCTAGGCAGGACGAGTTCTACATGTGGTTAGGGCTGCAAGACCCGAGGAACCGTAGCAAGTCCTGCACAGCTAACTAGAAAAGTATTGTCGCCCCCTTGATCAATTTCGAAATGGTGAGAGGGAACCTCAACGAGGCAGGCAGTCGATTGGTTGTTGGGCCCTGCAATATCGCAAAGGAAAAGAATAAAATACAGCTGACCCGCGTGGGTGCAGTATGTACATTACAGCTGACCCGCGTGGGTTACATCACATGTTCGTGTTTCTCGGCTGTTCGACCCGCGTCGGTTAAGGTTCCTGTACGTCCCGTTTGCTTCCGTTTAGGCTTAGGAGGATTGGAGGAGATGTATGTTGTAACACCCCGATTTGGCAACTTGAAAACCACAACTGTTTATAGTGAAATTTTGGGCCAAATTTTTTTTTTCTTACAAGTGTTATGCAAGATGAGAACACTTTTTGATTTTCAAAACATGTTTACAATTTAAAACTTATGTTCTCATTTTACGTAACCCCTTTCAAGTTCCAAACCGAGATGTCACAAGACACCGCACCTTGAAACTTGTTTTTCAAAAACTTCTTTTAAACTTAACAGCCCATTCGACTTAATTTCAAAACACAAATACTGAAAATGAATTTAGTTGGGGTTACAGCACGATCGAGCCAGGACTTCTAAGTAACTTGCAATGGAATTACAAAACTCTGAAAAGGGAATTACCTAACCACTAGTCATCTGCTCTAACGCTTCCACTGCGCTACTCTGATTCTTGGTAAGTCAAATCATCGGGTCGCCAGTAGCATCATCCTCGTCAGCCTCCTTAGCAATACTTTCCATGGCCGCTTCTCGTGCTTTCCTCTCCTCCTCATAACGAGCTAGCAGTCTCTCCATGATTTCCTTTCGATTCCGTTTCATCTCAATGCATACTATGACACGGCCGATCATAGTTATATTGTCTCCCTTTAAAGGAGATGCTCCTATCTCCCGAATGCGCTGGAACTTTGCTATGTTTTCCATCTAAAGACCATACAGAATTTTTCCAATACCAAGCAGAGATATAGGAGAGGGTGAGCTATCCAAAACATGTAATGTCGACTATGTGGATTTACAATAGGCAATTATTAAGATAGAACAATAAACAACATACAAACCAAATAAACAAACATAAATATCAATATCATATAAACAACATCTTATTATCACTTCCCAAATCTTACTCCACACTCAATACCATTACTTTGCTTTTCTTTTTGAATCTTTAAATTTATCAAGTCTTATCATCTCAGTTCACTCAATGACTAGGGGAACAAACATCATTGAGGCAAATGGCTCACACGTCTACATCTCCTCGGTCATCCATCCACACCTAGTCGGAAGCAAACAGGAGTACAGGACCTTTACCACGCGGGCACGACAGCTGTCACGCAACAAATGGTCCCAGACCAGGAGGACTCAGCCTCAAATCAATTCAATCATATCATCGTATATAAACAAGCGCGCTCTCAGCGACAATCACAAATGCCCCATTCCAGTCCCTCTCACTGTTCTCGATTTGCAATCAAGGGGGCGACAGTACAGTTCTAGTCTCGAGTGCAGAACTTACCACGGTATCAGACCCAGTCCCCACCACGTTAGTGCACCACATATGGAGTTCGTTCTGCCTAGAACAGTACTCTAGACTTCTTGACGTTTCACCGTCATCATCCTCCCCTCATGCAATCTCCTCCTAAGTATCCGCAGATACCTATGGTTCCTTCCTCTCCACTACTTCGACACACACTCTCATACCTCACCGCGTTGTTCATGTCTTTTAAAGTTTTAAGATTTATTAATGTTTTACTTAAAAGCTTACTCCTAACGGTCAGCTCATCCTTAGTGCATCCCTTCAACGAGTCCCGACCACTAATCTTTCAATCTGTTCCCCATTTCATCTCATCACATTTCCACATCTCATATCACACTCTTTCTCGTCTCGTCTTGTCAACTTTCTCAAACACATTTCCTCCACTTTTTCAAACTCATTTCCTTATCTTTCTCCAGGATACTTTTTCGTAAAACTTTTTCAAAAACATAATTTCAGAAAACTTTCACTTCACAAGGCCTTTTCGAAAATATCATTTCATGAATTTTCTCAAAACACCCTTTCACAAAACTTTCTCCAAAAATACTGTTTCCCAAAAACTTTCACAAAATCTGTTTTCACAATCGTTCTCAAAAATATCGTTTTCACAAACTTTTTCTCAAAGAGTCATTTCATAATTTTTCTCAAAAGTATTACTACAAAAGACTTTCTTAAAAACTTCATTTCATAAGAAACTTTCTCAAAAATGTTATTTCAAAAACTTTATCAAAAGGACTTGTTTTCCAAAACTTTTCTCAAAAATATATCTTTGCACAAAAACTTTTTTCGAAAATATTGGTTCACAGAACTTTTCAAAAATTATATCCTTTTAACAAAAGCTTTTCAAAATCATTTTCTCAAAAACCTTTTTCAAAAATCACAATTTTTGCTGAGCGCTAATGGAGGAGCAAGCTCAACTCAACACTAGTTCCCAGTCTAAAACAAAACAAAGGAGCCTAGCTGCCACATCTCATTTTCCATCACTCATCTTACTTCCATAACTCATCCTCAATCTCATCTCTTTATCTCTTTCCCATTACATTCTAACTCCTCGTCCTGGTTTCTTACTTATGCATCCTTCATCGTCACTCTTCTTTCAATCACTTTTCTTACTTTTACAATTTATTTCTCTTTAATTCAGCACACCAATGTTTCTCAAACAACAACATAATTTTTTAAACAAATAAACCGATCATAAGATAATTAAATAACTCAAACATAACAATCAAGAAAACATCATATCAGATTTAATAAACCCAATCTCAACCGTTCGGGTGGATAGCCAAACAAACAATCAAACATGTGCTATCACATACACCACTACGCTAAATGAGATTGGAGTCCAACCTTTGAGATGATTGGACCTCTTAATAAGTTACCTAAATACCACGGCGTCTTAAGGGAAGCCCCTCTCTCACCTCAAATGACGTAAGCCTCCGAAAACTTTCCGATTGCTAATCCCGCCTCGTTTCCTTTGCGTCGTTCGTTCGAACTATAGCATTTTTCCTCGTGCGTTAGAATCGTTTTTATCGGATTCATTAATTTGTTTCAGAAAACTCTTTGAAATCATTTCTTTTTGAAAACACATTGTTTACATTCCAAATTAAATCCATAAAAACGTTTTCAAGAAAACTTTGAAAATAATTTTCTTATCAAAACAGAATTCATTCTTCTTAAGGTAACCTTACTTAAAAAAAGTTTATGTTATCAAAATCATTATTTTCAATTATTAAACAAAATTCAGAACTTAACAAAATAAAATTTCAAAACCACATTCAAGTCATATTTTTTAGTAAAACATTTTTCAATTCTTGGAATTTCAATTATAGAAAACACACTCAATTGGCAAAACAACACACCACATTTTTTTTTAAAACATTCACAACTTCACACACAAGGCTAATTATATTAAAGATCATTGAATTATTAACACAAAATCCCTTTTTAATTATTAAATCAATTTATTTATTTTTATTCTTTAAAAACCGAAAGGGGTTAAAATAAACAACACATTAATTCCATCACACACATAACATCATACACACAACATATGGTCATTTACAGAGGTCATTCCATAGAAACAATTTTCCTAACTATACTAGCATACCTTGACCGAATCATATGGGTGCAATTTAACAAAGATTAATGCACACATACAAGCACAAGCAATGAAATTATTTTCTTTTCTTTTTGAACTAAAAACCGAGAACATTAAAAAGAAAATTTAACAATCTTAATTTATTTCTTAACTTAAATCAAACAACAAGTTAAATCATAAATCATTCCAAAGTTTCATGCACATATTCAATTACTTCATGCATGCACATTCTAAGCCTTTAGATTAATTTGATTTCATCATACATGCATCCTAAACAAAGATCAAATATAATTCCCTATTTCTTTTCCTCATGGCCGAATACTAATCATACAAAATGCAAGGTCTATTAAAGAATTTCAACAAAAACTTAAGTTTATTACCTAATAAAAATCAAGATTACACTTTAGAAGTCTAGAAACAACATGCATGCACTTAAAATTATTAGATCTAATCCTATCATGTACATGCATTAACTTTTCGCACAATGAAAAGCATGAAATTTATTTACATCAAATATGGCCGAATGGCCTACTACAAAACATAGCACACATAAAATCAATTTCCAAAACTAAATCATGTTCACACATTAAGAATCATTTTAAAACTTGTCCTTTAAATTTTCTCTTACAAAACCGTGACATGCATCAACCAAAAACATGATTTTTCTACTTGAAATTAACATGCATGATTTAAAACTTGGATCATTAAATATATGCACATAAATCAACAAAATCATCATCAAATCATCATGTAAAGTAGAAGATTTCAACTTTATTTTCAAGCAAACTTAGATCATACATTCGTTCATGAGGGAATCACACCAACATATTATAGATCATCATTTAAGCAAACAAAATTTAACATGCAAGACTAAAAATCATCATAGCTCACACAAATACACATAGATCAATTTAAGAATTATTTTCAAAAGCTCCTTTCTTTGGTTTCTTGCTAAAACCGTGACATGCATTTGAAAAGATCAAGACTCTTTAAAGATCAAAACCAAAAATTCAAGCTTCATCAAAATCAACTCAAGATCCAAACATTTCAACAAGAAATTTCAACATGCAAGACCAAATAATTTATTTTACCATTTATTAAGCTTAGATCATAAATTAATTTGTCACATAAACACATAAACACACATGGATCATGATTTAGAACAAGAAAAACATACATGCAAGAGAGATCTAGGTTAGCTTCACAAAATCTTAAACAAACTTTAGATCTTTAAGTTTTAGTTGGAAAATCATCAAGATCAAATCAAGAAGGTATAAACCGAAACACAAGCATAGAGTTACAATTATTACAAATTAATTTTAGTCCATGAAAGTTCGAGATCAAGAAAGAATAACATACAAACTCATCTTACAAGGCATAAAGATGAACATGCAAGAAGAAATAAAAAATGATCTACAACTAAAAAGGGAAAACTAGACTATTACATTCTTCCTCTTAATCTTTGGATTTCCTAGCAAGAAGGGTTGGTCTCTTGGCTTCTAACACTCTTGATCTTCAAAGGAAATGGCTTGATCTAAAGTTTGGATTTCCTCCTTCTTCTCCCTATGGCTCATGGCCACCACTCTCTTTCTCTCTTTCTCTTTTCTTTTCTATTTCTCTCTAAGAGTGAATGAGCTCTTAGAGTATGTTTTGGTGTTTGGATGTGATGAAGGGAAAATGCACTAAGGCTACCTATACATATAAGCCACGAATTGTTCCTCTTTTACCCTTGGTTTATTTTCGGTTAACACACAAATAGGGAGGGGCGGTTTTGTCCTCACAATTTTTTGCATGGCTAAGGGTCACTAAAGTCAAGGGGACAAGGGGAAGTGGGCTAGGTCACTAGGGGTCACTTAGGGCTAAGTATTTGTTGGGTTCTAGTTAGGTTTTTACTAACTTGGTTTGGTTTATGGTTGCATCCTAGTTCCTTTGGTTTCTTACTTTCTTACTTACTAAGCTTACACACACACACACATACACGGATAGACACGCATACACACACCTTCATGCACATGCACAACCGTGGCACTCTCTCATACACACATGTCACATACTTTTTATTTTCTAAATCATTAATATATTCCTAATCATTTTTACTTAGAAATTATTAATTCACACAATCATGCAACTAATTCTAAGAAATCATATTTTCATAATCAATTTCATGCATCACATTTTACACACACATATTAAATCAAACATACATCACATAAAAATTCATGCTAAAACAATCATCACAAAACACATTTTCTTAAAATTCGTTTTTCCTTTTTTTTTTATAATTCACTCCAGAAAATTCAAAAAAATCACATTTTCAAATCATTTCAAACTCAACAAAATCATTCACTTTTCTTATAGAAAATATTTTGTTTGGAAAATTCATGAAAATCAATACTTCATTTCTTTCTCATGAAAAATACTTTTTCTAAAAATCATGATTTCAAGGTTTCTTTAATTAAAAATCGTTTACGCACGTTTGGGAAAAATGCGGGGTGTTACATTCTCCCCAACTTGAAGATTTCTCGTCCTCGAGAAATGCTGCGTAGAGTCTGTCTAATCCGTGAACACGTAGCTTCTTGAAGAAATTCTGTCCCTTCTCAACCGTAACAGTCGTCGCAATCTTGGAATTGACACCATTGATTCCTCGTTCTCAAGAACAATTCAAATAGATTACTTGCAAAAGTAATCTCTTGGGGTACTTTCAATAACAAATAGGATGGGGTAAAACAATACAGTTTCATGGAAAACAAGGATCTAGGGGCTCAAAGGCATCAAAACAGTAACCAAGGACAATAGGGTTTCATTTATTTAGGGTCAAGACACCATCACGCCTAGGGTTACACCCTTGTCAACAATTCAAACCTAAACAAACTACTCCTCAAAACCTCACGTTTCCGACTACTCCCCAACTTAGATGACTCATACCTGTACATATTACCTTCATCTTCACAAACTTAACCTCTAAATAATCCTATCCTTCACTATTCTTGGATCAATTCTTATAAAATTTCCCATTACTTAGCTCCATTCTATCCTCTTATTGCCAACAGACCAACAGCCGTTTATCTTTTATCATGACTGAGTCCAACAGACCATCAGCCGTTCATCTTTTATCATGACTGAGTCCAACAGACCATCAGCCGTTTATCTTTTATCATGACTGAGTCCAACAGACCATCAGCCGTTTATCTTTTATCATGACTGAGTCCAACAGACCATCAGTCGTTCATCTTTTATCATGACTGAGTCCAACAGACCATCAGCCGTTTATCTTTTATCATGACTGAGTCCAACAGACCATCAGTCGTTCTCTTTTATTCTTTCTTAATTATTTCCCTTTTCTCTTCTTATAATTTACGTATTTCTTTTATACTTGTCTCAATCTTTTGATCTTTATTTCCGTTCCTAGCTTATCTCATTTTTCTACATTTTCTACTTTGCTCTTTTCTTTTGGTTAGTTTCCCTCGATTTTATCCAACTCCACTTAGCTTGGTTATATATATTATATTTTAATTCTCGTTGTTACTTCTTAGTCATTTCTTTGGTCCCTTTATCTTATACTACTACTTAACTTGTTATTACTAATTCTTTATCTCCAGTTTATTTAACTACTCTATTAACTCACATTGTTACTTCACTGATTATCCCTATTCCATTAATTTCCTTTTTCTTTGACTATCCTATTGGCTCCATTTAGTTCCCTTATTTTACTCCAGCGTTCTATTCTAACTTCCCTACTATCATACTCTCTCTCTCCGTTTTATTAGTTATTTATTAACCCACTCGTCGTCTTTCCTATTTTCTTTTAAATCAAATTCATCATTTTATTTCTATTCCCTAATTTACTCCACGTGCATTCATTATTCCTTATTCTAGACTCTCTTTTACCCTTTTTGTTCCTTTACCTCCCTTATAGCTTTTACTTTATGATTTCCCACATTTCGTTTTATATTAACTATTTTAATATCCTTAAATACGCTCATCCACTCCGAGCTTTATTCTACGCACATATATTTTATTCCCTAGGGTGTGGTTTCTTGTCACAATTTTATTTACTTTATCTATATCAACGGGGTACCCTAAGGTTCATTAACATACTTTTAATTACTCTATTCCTAGCTACCACTATATAATCCTAGAATTTACTTCTTAAGCAAAGGTAACGCGAACCCTCTTACCTCGGGCTTTTTAAATAGAACCTGGATTTTAGCTAGGCGACGATGACGGCGTCGGTGTTGCTCCTCGTTAGCGGGAACGATCGCGGCTGGACCAAGGCAAGAGCTTCGAGCTTCGAGGTTCCTGACACGAGCCCGGCACGATCACGAACCGGTAACGGCGCCGGTGAGATCCGTGGAGGGAGAGAGAGCTCGGCCAACGAGAAGGAGAGAGGAAGGCCAAGGGAAGTAAGAGAGAGATGGGGTTGTTCACCGTGGGGGGTGCCCACGATTCACGGCGGTGGCGGCCGGAGAGGAAGGGGCGCCGGCGGAGTAAGAGAGGTGAGGGAAAGAGAGAGAGAGAGAGAGAGAGAGAGAGAGAGAACAAGGGGCGGTGAGGGAAGGGAGGGAGAGAGAGCTGGATGGGATGGGGGAGGACGGCGGCGGCTTGGCGGCTCCGGCAGTGGTGGATCTGGACGGAGGAAGGAGGAGGAGGGAGGAGGAGAGTGGAGGGAGGTTGGGGTTTTGGGGGTGCATCGACGCACCTTATATGGTGCTGGTGCGCGTATCAGCGCACCGCGCGCCTGGGGCGCGCCCCACTGATCAGTTCTTTCTCTTTCTTTTTTTTTTTTAATTTGGTCGTTCTATAACTTCTTCGTTAACCGTCGGATCTCGCTCAAATTTGACGAGCAACTTCCTAAAAATCATACCTTCATATCCAACGGTGGGAATTGTGTTTTGAGTCTTAAATCTTTTATTTTGAATTTCCCAAGTTAGCAAATTTAAAACACCGAAAACACCGCTTTTAACCCCCGTTTGGTCTTCTTTAAATTCGCTTTTCGATGCCAATGCTCCTTGACTCCTTTATGGCACTCAAAGAATTCCTAATCCACCATTTTAAATCCCTTTTTGAATAATTCTTATTTCAAAATCTTATTATTATTCTAATTATTATTAGAATTAAAATTCGGGATGTTACATTTCTCCCCCACTTATTAGAATTTCGTCCCCGAAATTCCAGTTGTCCCTTATCTGGAAGGAGTACCCCTTGACATAGCTTCCGACCATGTCATTTTAATTCCTTCGGTTCCAATCTTCCCTTTGAGGAATTTCTAAGTTAAGAGTTCTGTTGTATAATTACTCGCCTCAGGTATGGTTTATCTCAGTCACTCAGGAATCCGCGTAAGACACAAAGCCTTAAGAGACTGAGACAATTATTTGCGGTGCTCCGACATAACCTCTTAAGTGAGACTCCACTTCGCGACTCCACTCTTTACGTTTTCGTTCTTACTCCTTTTGTAACACCCCGCATTTTTCCCGTACGTGCGTAAACGATTTCCGGAAAAGTATTTTATGTAAGAAGGAAATAAAGTGATAAATTTTCAAGGATTTTCATAAACAAAGATATTTTCATAAAAAGAAAAGTGAATGATTTTGTTGGTTTAATTTTTAAGAGATTAGTTGTGATTTTATTGAAAAGTGATTTTTATTTAAAGTGAAGTTTTGAGCTGTTAACTTGAAAAGTTCGTAACTTTTTAACCGTAACTCGGATTTTTACAAACTTTATATCAAAACGATTGTCTTGAAACGTAGATTTTAAAAACATAACTTTTAGAATTTTCTAGGTGGTTTTACAAAAAATTTATTTCAGAACAGTGAAAATACGAGTTTAAAAGAATTGTGATTTAAAGAAAATGAATTTCTTGATTTGGCTTGAATTTTTATGTGAAATGTGTTTGATTTAATGTGTGTGTACTATGTGATGCATCAAATTAATTGTGTGAATGTGATTTATGAATTGATTGCATTAGGGTATGGATTAATAATTAGGAAGTATAAGTAAATAAGATTAAGAAAATAAAATGTGAAGTATGTATGTGTGTATGTGTGTGCTATGGTATGTGTATGTATATATGTGTGTGTATGTATGTTGTACGTGTGTATGTATAGCTAGGACTAAAATTCTAGAAACTTGGAGGTTAAGGAACTAGGAACCAAGTAAAGCCCAACTAAACAAACTTAGTTAGAATCAAACTAAAACCTAACCAAACCCTAACTAGTTTCAACCTAGAATGACCCCTAAAAAGCCTACCTAGTCCACTTTGTCTCCTTGACTTAGAAGACCCTTATTCATGCAACTTTTTGTAATGCCAAGACCGCCCCTCCCAATTCAACATGGACCAAAAAAATTATTAAGGGCAAAAGGGGGATTAGTCGTGGCTTATACACATACAAGGAGCCTTAAATCACTTCTTCATTTTACTTCCTTTCACCCATTTCACTTCCTCCACCGTACCAAAACAAACACAACTTTTAAGAGACTCATTCAACTTTTAGAAAGTAAAAGGCAAAACCACTAGATTGGTCCTGTAAGTTATTTTTTGGTTGCGATTTCGTCCCTTAACTTTTTTTCGTTTCAAATAAGTCCTGAAGTTATTGCCGTGTAACAAATAAGTCCTTTCCGTTAGTTTTTTCTATTAAGTGACACGTGTCACTCAACTAATGGTGCCACGTATTAAAAAAATGATTTAATGATATTTTTTTTAATTTTCTTATGGTGACACGTGTCTCTTAATGAAAAAAATTAACGGAAAGGACTTATTTGTTACACTTCAATAACTTCAGGACTTATTTGAAACGAAAAAAAGTTAAGGGACGAAATCGCAACTAAAAAATAACTTAAGGGACCAATCTAGTAGTTTTGCCAAAGAAAAAAGAAAAAAAATAGAGAAAGAAAGAGGGAGTTTGGCCGTGGAACTAGGAGAGGAAGGAAAAGGAAATCCAAGCTTGAACCAAGCCTTACCTTGTAGACCAAGAGTGATGAGAGCTAGAAGAACCAACCTTACATGGTAGGAACCCAAGATCAAGATGAAAGAGTTGTAATAGTTTAGTTTCTTTTCCTAGTTTGAAGATCCTTGTTCTTTCTTCTTGCATGTCTTATTTTGTGATTCTAAAAATAATTCTATATGTTGTTATTCTTTTGATCTTGAACTCTTAAGGACTCTAAGAAATTTGTAATATGTGATCTTGATGCTTTATGTTTCGGTTGAAGGTTTTCTTGCTTGATCTAATATTTTTCTAACTAAAATCTTAAAGATCTAAAGAATGGCTAAAATTTTTGTGAAAACTAAAGTGAATCTCTTTGCATGTCTATGTTTCTTGCTTTAAACCATGAAACACATGTGTCTATGTGAAGATTTAATGAATAACTTCATGATCTAAGTTTGTTCATTTGTAAATTGAAATTTTGTTGGCTTGCATGTTAAGTCTTTTGTTTAGATCCGTGACCTATGTGTATGTTTGTGGTTATTTGCTAAATAAATTTATGATCCATGTGTGATGTGTGAAAAAGTTCAAGTTCTAGCCTTGCATGTTTAATTCGCTTGCTTGAAATCATCATCTAAGTACGTATATGTGAGTATTTTGTTTGATAAGTGAAAAGATGTTTAGATCTTTGAGTTACATGTGAATTTTTAAGAAAAGACCATGATTTCATATTTTTGTGTAATTCGGTTTTAAGGAAGAATTAAAGAAATAAGTTTTAAAAATAATTTTCCAAGTGTAAACATGATTTGATTAAGTGATTATTTTGTGCATGATCTTTTTAGAAGGCCATTCGGCCAAGCTTGGAATTAATATGGTCTATGCTTTTTATTTTGTAAAATGAGGATGCATGTTTGTTCTAAGATTGGACCTAATGATTTTAATCACATGCATGTTGATTTTCGGTCAACTAGGAGGAGTAGGAAATTAGAGTTGTCTCTCCAATAGGTTGCATATATGATGACTTCCCTTGAATTTAAAGACTCAAAAAGATACTTGCATGAAAGAAATGAATTCAAAAGAAAATATGTGTGATGGTTGTGATTTAATTTATTGTGTTGATCCTGTTATGAAAATGAAATTAAAAATTGTTAATTCTCCTATTGCATGCTCACGGTTTGATCTTAGAATAAAGAAAATAAAATAATTCTTTTGGAGTAGTTATGATTAAATTATTTAAGTTATAAAAAGGAATTGGAAATTTGTTGGTTTTCTTTCCTGGATGCTCACGGTTTTAGCTTGAAAATGAATGAAATTGATTTCATAACTGTATGTTTGTATTTGTATGTTTAATCCTTGCAAAATTTTATATGCACAATTCGGTTTATGCATGTTTAAAATGGTGGGACAATTATTTGCATGAAATGAAGTGTAGTTATATTCCTAAATGCCTATATGATATGTGTTTCTTATTTTAAATAAATAAGTTCATGTGATTTTGTGAAAATTTTGGTACTGTTGATTTAATGATTTGAGTTTTGAAATTTATTTGTGATTAGGAAATTATTAAACTTGTATGATTCGGTTTTCTTAAATTAATTAAAAAGGACTAAATTAAATTATTTCTTAAGAATAATTGGATTAATGTATTAAAGTTATGATTTAATTAACGAATGTGGATAAGTGAAAATGTGATTTACTGTATATATGTTTGTGAAGGGTGTGAATGCTTTGAAACTATTATGTGTGTGTTTCCTTTGATCTTTCTGATTCTCGAAATAAAAATGAAAAGTCCCTTTTATTCTGTGAATAGATTTTTGTAAAAATTGATTTGATGAATTCTTGTTTTAAAATTTATTTGTAATTAGAACTTTTGTTAACCATGAGTATGACTCGGTTTTATGAGTTAATTATGAGGTTAAGTCTAAATTATTTTCCAAAAGAATAATTTAATTAAGATTATAATGATTTTAAATACCTTAAAATGTGACTGTTCTTTGTACTGTTTGCATGTATTGAAATTGTCTGGGATGCTGTTTGTGTGTTTGCCTTGTTTGTGAAAAGTTTATGTATGGATTTTAAAGTAATGGAAAAATTCGTTATTTGAAAGAAGTGTGATTTACGTAACTTAAATTAATTTGAAACTTCAATTGACATTCTTTGATCAGTGTGTGATGATGTTATGAAGCTTAGAAATTTAATAAATCAATTGTTTTGGTTTTGAAATTTTACCTTCTTGGATTCTGTATTTGATCTAATAAAGGTTTTCAAAGAATTGTTTTCTTTTCATTCAATACTTAAAGAAAATGTTTTTTAACCCAAAGTGTTTTAAACTAAGAGAAATAGATGGTTTTGAGAAAATTTCTTGGGAACATTTTATAAGAGAACGATTGGGATTTAAAATCTTTGGACACTGGCAATGTGTTTTAAAAAGGGGATTATTTTAAAGTGTTTTAAAACAAAATTAAGAATTCACGTAAATCGTTTCTAAGGCACGGGGAAAAATGTTTAGTTCGGGTGTCGGACGCGAAGGAAGCATGGCAAGGATAACGACTGGAAATCTTAGAGAGTCTTTGGACGTGTCGTCATCCAGGTGAGTGAGAGTGTGGTGATCCCGTAACGTGGTTGCTCGTAATTCGAGTGGACGGATTATGGGAGTACTGCGAGTTAGGCAACGTAGATATTCGTGCTAAATGTTTATCTGTTCTGTTTGCATACTAAATGTTTAAATATTGTGCATACTTCATTTTGTTGAGAATTGTTTGATTGTGTGGGTAGTGAAATGATGATGATGAAATTGTGAAAGTAATAAGATAAAGAGAAAAGAGATGTGAACAAGAAACATGAGAAACGATTAAGAAAGAAATAAGTAATGAGCTGAGAATGAAAAGAAAGTATGAGATCATTTGAGAACGAGATAAAGGTGATGTGAGTAAAGGAAAGAGATAAGAGTTGAGATTGATCTGAGAACGTGATTATGAAAGTGAGAAAGTGGTTGAGCAGAGATGTGATTCCTCGTCCACGTTTTTGGGAAGAAGCTTAGTGTTGAGTTGAGCTTGCTCCTCCATTAACACTCACCCAAAAATGTGATTTTTGAAAAGGGTTTTGCAAAGAGATTTTTGAAGGCTTTTGGAAAATGTTTAGTAAAGTAAAATTTTTGTGAAATGATGTTTTGAGAAAGACGAGGAACGCATGATGATGTTGTGATGAGAATTATGTTGAGAATGAGTTTTTGAGAATCAGGAGGAAGTGATATGAGGCTTGAGGCCATGTGAGATTTAGGGGGAAATATTGCGATTAGTGGTCGGGCTTCGTTGAAGGGATGCACCAAGGACGAGCCGACTGTTAGGATTAAGCCGCTAATAAAACGTTAAAAGACTTTAAAAGACATTTACAAATGCGGAGAGGTATGAGTGTCGTATCGAAGTAGTGGAGAGGAAGGTACCCCGGATATCAGGGATATCCGGGTTGATGAATGCATTAGGGTAGGCTCGGGCGGTAAAACGTCACGTTGCCTTGAGTACTATTCTGGGCGGAATGAATCCCACATGTGGCGTACTAACGTGGTAGGGACTGGGTCTAATGTCGTGGTAAGTTCCGCACCCGGGACCGGAATAGTGCTATCACCCCTATGGCAGTTCAGGAACAGTGAGAGGGACTGGAACGGGGCATTTGTGATTGCCGCTGAGAGCGTGCCATGTTTATGATATTATTGAGGCTGGGCCTCCTGGTCAGGGACCACTTGTTTGTGTGACAGCTGTCGTGCCCGCGTGGTAAAGGTCATGTACTCCTGTTTGCTTCCGACTAGGTTGGGTGGTTGGCCGAGGAGATGTAGACGTGTGTGAGCTCAATGATGTGTCCCCCTCATCATTGATGCTATCCGGTATAATAAAACTTAAAAGCACAAAGATGTCTCCAATAAGGAGTATATCGAATTATTAAGCCTGGAATAAGAGTGATAAGAAAGAATCCTTGGAATGAGAAATAAGTGTGGTACTGTAATGAAAGGAAGTGGAATAGAGTTGTGAAAGCTAAAGAGAAAGATTTTGAGGTTGTGTTATGAGAGTGTGAATGGATTAATCGGTTATGAATGATGTGTTTAGAGTATGACGTTATGTGCTGTTCTATATGAATCATATGTGCTAATTGCATTGCATGTTATGTTGCTTTATCTGTAAATTTTTGTTTTTATAATATACCCGAGATCGTATGGTCAACCCGTTAGTGTTCGGAACACTGACTCTCTCCTACCGTGTTGTCGTATCGACAATTGTTGATATTGCAACCGGTAGGTAGTATAGCGTGTAGCGATGCATCTGCAACCCTACAAGAAGGGGCGGGTACCAGACGACTCTCTGCGTGAGATTCCGGAGACGGCTGAGGGCGACAACCATACTTGTGGACCGAGAGCTTGGGCTGCCATGACACGAACATAGAACGATAGTTTCGGTGTGCATGACTAGGAGCTAGGAACTCCACTGGCGGAAGGTAATCCATTGTAAGTTCTTAGTTACCTTGCTCTACCATACTGTACCCCGGCAATTGTTTTGTTTGGTATTGATGTTTGAACAAATAAACGGGCCTCGTTTTAAACGATGATTGAAAACGGGTTTCAAGACGCGGTGTCCTGTGATACCTCGGTTTGGAACTTGGAAGATTGTTGCGTAATGTGAGAACATGAGTTTCTTTTAAACTATGTTTGGAAAGTCTAAACGTTCTCACATCTATGTAACACATGTAAAAAAAAATTTGGCCCTAATTTTCCTGTTTTAATTTAAGTTTTCAAGTTGCCGAATCGGGGTGTTACACCTTTAAGTGAGTCTAGTGAGGTCGCCCTTCGAATCCACCTTAGCTATATTTGTATTTTACTCCGGTGATACATCCCTTTTTGTTTGTTTAACGATTTCAATTGGGTCCGGGGTTCCTATGGATCGATTTCACTTAAGGGTCAAGGTTATGGTTTAAATTTATTTCCCAATTGTCTGATGGTCCGAGAAGGTATTGATTGATTCTTAGTTTAATTCTCGTTCCATTCTCCGCGAACCTCTTCGACAGTTAATGCGGAGTGTTTGGAGTGAGTTATTCATTAGCCCCACGGGTTAGGGTATGATCATCGGACATTGAGTCCGGCTCGACACAATCTTCCTTACGCTTCGTTACCGTTCTGCATTCCACCTTGTTACTCGGATAGGATTCACAATTTTCTTGTTGTTAAAGTTCCATCTTCCATTCCTTGGATTGAAATCCTCCCCCACTTAGCATTGACATACTTAATTATATCCATGCTTGGGGTATGCTCGTTCGTTATTCTGAATTTCGCGCGTAAGCTTCTCGATCGATGTCCAAGGTTAGAAGGGACATGTGGATGGTCATCCATCAGTAATCATAGAACTATGTTGGGTTTCTATGCCTTGGTGAATTCTCACCTCTGCATCTGAGATGCTTGAAGCTTGAAGAGAGTGAAGATGAAAAGAAGAAACACGAAGCACTCAAGGATGGGTTTCATAGTCTTCACACGACAACCCAGGATGTACTGGATGCATGTCAAGCAAGAAGACAATGGAGATTATCCTTAAGTGTGCGTTTTCAGCAGAGAGTCATCGAAAAATGCATTTTCTTTGGAACTACTGCTGATTTGATTTGGTCTTGATGAAGGCACAGGGTGCAATGGCTAAACTTGCTTCCTTTGAGAAAATAGTTTGGACACTGGACTAAGTTCTTAAGTGAATTCTAATTCCTAATGGTGAGTACGATTTACTCGTTTACTTGGGTCAGTCTCGGTGTGGATATCCTGCTAATTCATCCAGTTTCGCCTTTTTCGCGAATAACCACATTGGATTCTGAATGAAATGTGTGATGAGTTTTGGGCTTTTAGTTTGGCTTTCCATGAAGTCTAAGGATGTTTACTACGGGTTCGCTCGGTTCGGTTCTCTCGCGAGTTCTATTCGCGGCTACTCCACTAATAATTGGGTGCACTGGCTTAAGGCTCCTATCTGTCTGTCCTGATTTTTGTTGGAAAGTGTCAATGATATCGACCACTAGCAACATCATCGTCAAGTTTATTGATGTTATCGTCCCCTAGCAGATGTAAGAATTAGAGTGATCAGTTCTAACCTTACATTCTACCAGTGGTAATACCATCACTGTGTTCGATGAAACTTTAATTAATGTATTATCGTTTATTGATCTCTTTTTAAGTTAAATAAATATATATATGCTTTATGCAAAATATTTTTAAATAAATATTTTAAATAAATGTTTGGTATATAGTTAAAACTAAAAGTACCTCGGGTAAGTTCATTCATCGATCCGCGTGCTCCCAGGATAGTCTGCAGCACGGTGTCCCAACTGCCCGCAGTGATAACAAAGACCCTCCTTCCTGAGTTGGTTCATATGCCAACACAACCGTTTGTGAGATTTCCCACAGTGTGAACATAAGGGCCTAGCAATTGAGATAGCCACATTATGGTCCGCATCCCTGGGAACCATTGCCATAGTATCAACATCAGCATATGGGTCTGGTTCTTGCGTCGGTCCTTCTCCCCTGATAGAACTTCCAGCACCCTGCCTATTTCTGCTTTGCTTCTCTAGCATCTCCCGTCTCAATCCCTTTTCATAAGTGCTAGCCATGTTTACCTGATCGGACAAGTTAGCAACATTCTGATACTCAAAGGCGATTTTAATCTCAGTGCGAAGCCCGTCCTCAAACTTAATGCACTTAGTCCTTTCGTCAGCATCCTTGTAGCTTCCGACATATCGGATGAGATCCTCAAAATGTGCAGCATATTCTCCAACACTCATGTTCCCTTGTTTCAGGGTCAAGAACGCCAGTTCTTTTTCTCGGCGCACATCTTCCGGGAAATACTTCCCTAAGAACCTGATTTTGAACACCTCCCAGGTGATTTCCTGGTTAGCGATCTCCATTTCCCTTCGTACACGTTCCCACCAATACTCCGCTTCTCCAGTTAGCATGTACACCGCCAAAGGGACTATATGCTCCACGGGCGGTGACATTGTGCAAAAAATCTTCTCCAATTCTTGGAGCCATCTCTGTGCTGCGTCAGGATTGTAGCCACCTTCAAACTTGGGTGGATCATTCTGCCTGAATCTATCTAGCCAATCAATGTCGATTGGGTTTGATGGTTGCTGGAGTGCGGCTGCTGCAGATGTTGCTACCGTTTCGGCCTGGTTCTGGTTCAGTTGGACCAGATTCTCAAGTATCGCGGCAATCCTGTCATCATGGGCACGTCTCCGAGGCATGGTAACTAAGTTCTGGAAAAAGAACACGTTATTCCATAATTAACTAAGAACTCTTAAAATAAGTGTACCTATTTATCTATTCTAAGACTTAAAACTATCACTTGGTTACTCGCTTGGTGAGTAACCCATAGGAGTTGTGAGTCCAAACTCCAAGGCCGAGGGAAACTGCTCTGATACCATAAATGTAACATCCTCACTTTTAATAGTTAATTTTAGTTTTTAATAAAATCAGAGTTTGAAAATTTTTTTAGCGTTTGATTTCTTTTAAAAGATTTCACGAAAATCCGGCAGAGTTTCCTCTGTTTTTCGGACTTCCCAAAAATTCTCTTCTTAAAACCTGTCAGTCCAGAATTATTTAAAAACATAAACATAACAGATTAAAAACCAGTTCAGATCCTAACGCCCGATCAGTACCAGTCTCAGGGCATATAACTACACATATTATAAATTACAAAATATAACAGTTTTAATGTAACTAAAAACAAAATCCCCTCTTGGTATCATAACCACACACTCCACGTAGTGGAGGGTTTCCAGTCCAGCCCGCAACAGTGTAAGCTCCGCTTCCGTACCTGTAAAATGATATCAAGAAGGGTAGCATTACACAGAACTTAAAAAGATAAATTCTAAAAGAAGACATAGAAACAACCAAGCCTACATAATTATTCATATACTTTATTCATAATTATTCGTATAATTAATCCCTTTTAGTTTTCACTTATCCTCGCATTCTTTTAATTATTGATTCTCTAACAATTCTCTAATCATTTCTACTTTTTCTTTTCTTTTCTTTTTCTTTTCTTTATCATTTTCTTTTTCCTGGTGACTGAGTCCAACAGACCATCAGCCCTTTATCTTTATCATGACTGAGCCAAAAAGACCATCAGCCGTTTTCCTTCTCTATATGACTGAGTCCAAAAGACCATCAGCCGTTTCCTTTTCTTATGACTGAGTCCAACAGACCATCAGCCGTTTATCTTTTAACATGACTGAGTCCAACAGACCATCAGCCGTTTATCTTTTAACATGACTGAGTCCAACAGACCATCAGCCGTTATCTTTTATCATGACTGACTCCAACAGACCATCAGCCGTTCATCTTTTATCATGACTGAGTCCAACAGACCATCAGCCGTTTATCTTTTATCATGATTGAGTCCAACAGACCATCATCCGTTCATCTTTTATCATGATTGAGTGCAACGGACCATCAGCCGTTTATCTTTTATCATGACTGAGTCCAACAGACCATCAACCGTTCTCTTTTATTCTTTCTTAATTATTTCCCTTTTCTCTTCTTATAATTTAAGTATTTCTTTTATACTTGTCTCAATCTTTTGATCTTTATTTACGTTCCTAGCTTATCTCATTTTTCTACATTTTCTACTTTGCTCTTTTCTTTTGGTTAGTTTCCCTCGATTTTATCCAACTCCACTTAGCTTGGTTATATATATTATATTTTAATTCTCGTTGTTACTTCTTAGTCATTTCTTTGGTCCCTTTATCTTATACTACTACTTAACTTGTTATTACTAATTCTTTATCTCCAGTTTATTTAACTACTCTATTAACTCACATTGTTACTTCACTGATTATCCCTATTCCATTAATTTCCTTTTTCTTTGACTATCCTATTGGCTCCATTTAGTTCCCTTATTTTACTCCAGCGTTCTATTCTAACTTCCCTACTATCATACTCTCTCTCTCCGTTTTTTTAGTTATTTTTATTAACCCACTCGTCGTCTTTCCTATTTTCTTTTAAATCAAATTCATCATTTTATTTCTATTCCCTAATTTACTCCACGTGCATTCATTATTCCTTATTCTAGACTCTCTTTTACCCTTTTTGTTCCTTTACCTCCCTTGTAGCTTTTACTTTATGATTTCCCACATTTCGTTTTATATTAACTATTTTAATATCCTTAAATACGCTCATCCACTCCAAGCTTTATTCTACGCACATATATTTTATTCCCTAGGGTGTGGTTTCATGTCACAATTTTATTTACTTTATCTATATCAACGGGGTACCCTAAGGTTCATTAACATACTTTTAATTACTCTATTCCTAGCTACCACTATATAATCCTAGAATTTACTTCTTAAGCAAAGGTAACACGAACCCTCTTACCTCGGGCTTTTTCAATAGAACCTGGATTTTAGCTCGGCGACGATGACAGCGTCGGTGTTGCTCCTCGTTAGCGGGAACGATCGCGGCTGGACCAAGGAAAGAGCTTCGAGCTTCGAGGTTCCCGACACGAGCCCGGCACGATCACGGACCGGTAACGGCGCCGGTGAGATCCGTGGAGGGAGAGAGAGCTCGGCCAACGGGAAGGAGAGAGGAAGGCCAAGGGAAGGAAGAGAGAGATGGGATTGTTCACCGTGGGGGGTGGCCACGATTCACGGCGGTGGCGGCCGGAGAGGAAGGGGCGGCGGTGGAGTAAGAGAGGTGAGGGAAAGAGAGAGAGAGAGAGAGAGAGAGAGAGAGAGAGAGAGAACAAGGGGTGGTGAGGGAAGGGAGGGAGAGAGAGCTGGACGGGATGGGGGAGGACGGCGGCGACTTGGCGGCTCCGGTAGTGGTCGATCTGGATGGAGGAAGGAGGAGGAGGGAGGAGGAGAGTGGAGGGAGGTTGGGGTTTTGGGGGTGCATAGACGCACCTTATATGGTGCTGGTGCGCGTATCAGCGCACCGCGCGCCTGGGGCGCGCCCCACTGATCAGTTCTTTCTCTTTTTTTTTTTTTTTTAATTTGGTCGTGCTATAACTTCTTCGTTAACCGTCAGATCTCGCTCAAATTTGACGAGCAACTTCCTAAAAATCATACCTTCATATCCAACGGTGGAAATTGTGTTTTGAGTCTTAAATCTTTTATTTTGAATTTCCCAAGTTAGCGAATTTAAAACACCGAAAACACCGCTTTTAACCCCCGTTTGGTCTTCTTTAAATTCGCTTTTCGATGCCAATGCTCCTTGACTCCTTTATGGCACTCAAAGAATTCCTAATCCATCATTTTAAATCCCTTTTTGAATAATTCTTATTTCAAAATCTTATTATTATTCTAATTATTATTAGAATTAAAATTCGGGATGTTACACTATCTAAGTTTTGAAATGACGTGGGATTAACTGCATTTTTAATTAAAGTATTCGCCGAATTTAATATTTAAAGTAATACGTATTCTAAACTCCAAGGTCCAATATTTTGGTTTGTGCACCCGCTTCTTTTAGAAAATAAAAAGGAAAAATTTAACCCTATATTTTCTACATTTAAGCAAGTCCATGTCTTTTTGAGTAAAAGCTTAATTATTACCATATTTACTCTGGTCAAGAAACCTAGAGTGCTTTTCTAGGCAGGACGAGTTCTACATGTGGTTAGGGCTGCAAGACCCGAGGAACCGTAGCAAGTCCTGCACAGCTAACTAGAAAAGTATTGTCGCCCCCTTGATCAATTTCGAAATGGTGAGAGGGAACCTGAACGAGGCAGGCAGTCGATTGGTTGTTGGGCCCTGCAATATCGCAAAGGAAAAGAATAAAATACAGCTGACCCGCGTGGGTGCAGTATGTACATTACAGCTGACCCGCGTGGGTTACATCACATGTTCGTGTTTCTCGGCTGTTCGACCCGCGTCGGTTAAGGTTCCTGTACGTCCCGTTTGCTTCCGTTTAGGCTTAGGAGGATTGGAGGAGATGTATGTTGTAACACCCCGATTTGGCAACTTGAAAACCACAACTGTTTATAGTGAAATTTTGGGCCAAATTTTTTTTTTCTTACAAGTGTTATGCAAGATGAGAACACTTTTAGATTTTCAAAACATGTTTACAATTTAAAACTTGTGTTCTCATTTTACGTAACCCCTTTCAAGTTCCAAACCGAGATGTCACAAGACACCGCACCTTGAAACTTGTTTTTCAAAAACTTGTTTTAAACTTAACAGCCCATTCGACTTAATTTCAAAACACAAATACTGAAAATGAATTTAGTTGGGGTTACAGCACGATCGAGCCAGGACTTCTAAGTAACTTGCAATGGAATTACAAAACTCTGAAAAGGGAATTACCTAACCACTAGTCATCTGCTCTAACGCTTCCACTGCGCTACTCTGATTCTTGGTAAGTCAAATCATCGGGTCGCCAGTAGCATCATCCTCGTCGGCCTCCTTAGTAATACTTTCCATGGCCGCTTCTCGTGCTTTCCTCTCCTCCTCATAACGAGCTAGCAGTCTCTCCATGATTTCCTTTCGATTCCGTTTCATCTCAATGCATACTATGACACGGCCGATCATAGTTATATTGTCTCCCTTTAAAGGAGATGCTTCTATCTCCCGAATGCGCTGGAACTTTGCTATGTTTTCCATCTAAAGACCATACAGAATTTTTCCAATACCAAGCAGAGATATAGGAGAGGGTGAGCTATCCAAAACATGTAATGTCGACTATGTGGATTTACGATAGGCAATTATTAAGATAGAACAATAAACAACATACAAACCAAATAAACAAACATAAATATCAATATCATATAAACAACATCTTATTATCACTTCCCAAATCTTACTCCACACTCAATACCATTACTTTGCTTTTCTTTTTGAATCTTTAAATTTATCAAGGCTTATCATCTCAGTTCACTCAATGACTAGGGGAACAAACATCATTGAGGCAAATGGCTCACACGTCTACATCTCCTCGGTCATCCATCCACACCTAGTCGGAAGCAAACAGGAGTACAGGACCTTTATCACACGGGCACGACAGCTGTCACGCAACAAATGGTCCCAGACCAGGAGGACTCAGCCTCAAATCAATTCAATCATATCATCGTATATAAACAAGCGCGCTCTCAACGACAATCACAAATGCCCCATTCCAGTCCCTCTCACTGTTCTCGATTTGCAATAAAGGGGGCGATAGTACAGTTCTAGTCTCGAGTGCAGAACTTACCACGGTATCAGACCCAGTCCCCACCACGTTAGTGCACCACATATGGAGTTCGTTCTGCCTAGAACAGTACTCTAGACTTCTTGACGTTTCACCGTCATCGTCCTCCCCTCATGCAATCTCCTCCTAAGTATCCGCAGATACCTATGGTTCCTTCCTCTCCACTACTTCGACACACACTCTCATACCTCACCGCGTTGTTCATGTCTTTTAAAGTTTTAAGATTTATTAATGTTTTACTTAAAAGCTTACTCCTAACGGTCGGCTCATCCTTAGTGCATCCCTTCAACGAGTCCTGACCACTAATCTTTCAATCTGTTCCCCATTTCATCTCATCACATTTCCACATCTCATATCACACTCTTTCTCATCTCGTCTCGTCAACTTTCTCAAACACATTTCCTCCACTTTTTCAAACTCATTTCCTTATCTTTCTCCAGGATACTTTTTCGTAAAACTTTTTCAAAAACATAATTTCAGAAAACTTTCACTTCACAAGGCCTTTTCGAAAATATCATTTCATGAATTTTCTCAAAACACCCTTTCACAAAACTTTCTCCAAAAATACTGTTTCCCAAAAACTTTCACAAAATCTGTTTTCACAATCGTTCTCAAAAATATCGTTTTCACAAACTTTTTCTCAAAGAGTCATTTCATAATTTTTCTCAAAAGTATTACTACAAAAGACTTTCTTAAAGACTTCATTTCATAAGAAACTTTCTCAAAAATGTTATTTCAAAAACTTTATCAAAAGGACTTGTTTTCCAAAACTTTTCTCAAAAATATATCTTTGCACAAAAACTTTTTTCGAAAATATTGGTTCACAGAACTTTTCAAAAATTATATCCTTTTAACAAAAGCTTTTCAAAATCATTTTCTCAAAAACCTTTTTCAAAAATCACAATTTTTGCTGAGCGCTAATGGAGGAGCAAGCTCAACTCAACACTAGTTCCCAGTCTAAAACAAAACAAAGGAGCCCAGCTGCCACATCTCATTTTCCATCACTCATCTTACTTCCATAACTCATCCTCAATCTCATCTCTTTATCTCTTTCCCATTACATTCTAACTCCTCGTCATGGTTTCTTACTTATGCATCCTTCATCATCACTCTTCTTTCAATCACTTTTCGTACTTTTACAATTTAATTCTCTTTAATTCAGCACACCAATGTTTCTCAAACAACAACATAATTTTTTAAACAGATAAACCGATCATAAGATAATTAAATAACTCAAACATAACAATCAAGAAAACATCATATCAGATTTAACAAACCCAATCTCAACCGTTCGGGTGGATAGCCAAACAAACAATCAAACATGTGCTATCACATACACCACTACGCTAAATGAGATTGGAGTCCAACCTTTGAGATGATTGGACCTCTTAATAAGTTACCTAAATACCACGGCGTCTTAAGGGAAGCCCCTCTCTCACCTCAAATGACGTAAGCCTCCGAAAGCTTTCCGATTGCTAATCCCGCCTCGTTTCCTTTGCGTCGGTCGTTCGAACTATAGCATTTTTCCCCGTGCGTTAGAATCGTTTTTATCGGATTCATTAATTTGTTTCGGAAAACTCTTTGAAATCATTTCTTTTTGAAAACACATTGTTTACATTCCAAATTAAATCCATAAAAACCTTTTCAAGAAAACTTTGAAAATAATTTTCTTATCAAAACAGAATTCATTCTTCTTAAGGTAACCTTACTTAAAAAAAGTTTATGTTATCAAAATCATTATTTTCAATTATTAAACAAAATTCAGAACTTAACAAAATAAAATTTCAAAACCACATTCAAGTCATATTTTTCAGTAAAACATTTTTCAATTCTTGGAATTTCAATTATAGAAAACACACTCAATTAGCAAAACAACACACCACATTTTTTTTAAAACATTCACAACTTCACACACAAGGCTAATTATATTAAAGGTCATTGAATTATTAACACAAAATCCCTTTTTAATTATTAAATCAATTTATTTATTTTTATTCTTTAAAAACCGAAAGGGGTTAAAATAAACAACACATTAATTCCATCACACACATAACATCATACACACAACATATGGTCATTTACAGAGGTCATTCCATAGAAACAATTTTCCTAACTATACTAGCATACCTTGACCGAATCATATGGGTGCAATTTAACAAAGATTAATGCACACATACAAGCACAAGCAATGAAATTATTTTCTTTTCTTTTTGAACTAAATACCGAGAACATTAAAAAGAAAATTTAACAATCTTAATTTATTTCTTAACTGAAATCAAACAACAAGTTAAATCATAAATCATTCCAAAGTTTCATGCACATATTCAATTACTTCATGCATGCACATTCTAAGCCTTTAGATTAATTTGATTTCATCATACATGCATCCTAAACAAAGATCAAATATAATTCCCTATTTCTTTTCCTCATGGCCGAATACTAATCATACAAAATGCAAGGTCTTTATTAAAGAATTTCAACAAAAACTAAAGTTTATTACCTAATAAAAATCAAGATTACACTTTAAAAGTCTAGAAACAACATGCATGCACTTAAAATTATTAGATCTAATCCTATCATGTACATGCATTAACTTTTCGCATAATAAAAAGCATGAAATTTATTTACATCAAATATGGCCGAATGGCCTACTACAAAACATAGCACACATAAAATCAATTTCAAAAACTAAATCATGTTCACACATTAAGAATCATTTTAAAACTTGTCCTTTAAATTTTCTCTTACAAAACCGTGAGATGCATCAACCAAAAACATGATTTTTCTACTTGAAATTAACATGCATGATTTAAAACTTGGATCATTAAATATATGCACATAAATCAACAAAATCATCATCAAATCATCATGTAAAGTAGAAGATTTCAACTTTATTTTCAAGCAAACTTAGATCATACATTCGTTCATGAGGGAATCACACCAACATATTATAGATCATCATTTAAGCAAACAAAATTTAACATGCAAGACTAAAAATCATCATAGCTCACACAAATACACATAGATCAATTTAAGAATTATTTTGAAAAGCTCCTTTCTTTGGTTTCTTGCTAAAACCGTGACATGCATTTGAAAAGATCAAGACTCTTTAAAGATCAAAACCAAAAATTCAAGCTTCATCAAAATCAACTCAAGATCCAAACATTTCAACAAGAAATTTCAACATGCAAGACCAAATAATTTATTTTACCATTTATTAAGCTTAGATCATAAATTAATTTGTCACATAAACACATAAACACACATGGATCATGATTTAGAACAAGAAAAACATACATGCAAGAGAGATCTAGGTTAGCTTCACAAAATCTTAAACAAACTTTAGATCTTTAAGTTTGAGTTGGAAAATCATTAAGATCAAATCAAGAAGGTATAAACCGAAACACAAGCATAGAGTTACAATTATTACAAATTAATTTTAGTCCATGAAAGTTCGAGATCAAGAAAGAATAACATACAAAATCATCTTACAAGGCATAAAGATGAACATGCAAGAAGAAATAAAAAGTGATCTACAACTAAAAAGGGAAAACTAGACTATTACATTCTTCCTCTTAATCTTTGGATTTCCTAGCAAGAAGGGTTAGTCTCTTGACTTCTAACACTCTTGATCTTCAAAGGAAATGGCTTGATCTAAAGTTTGGATTTCCTCCTTCTTCTCCCTATGGCTCATGGCCACCACTCTCTTTCTCTCTTTCTCTTTTCTTTTCTATTTCTCTCTAAGAGTGAATGAGCTCTTAGAGTATGTTTTGGTGTTTGGATGTGATGAAGGGAAAATGAACTAAGGCTACCTATACATATAAACCACGAATTGTTCCTCTTTTACCCTTGGTTTATTTTCGGTTAACACAAATAGGGAGGGGCGGTTTTGTCCTCACAATTTTTTGCATGGCTAAGGGTCACTAAAGTCAAGGGGACAAGGGGAAGTGGGCTAGGTCACTAGGGGTCACTTAGGGCTAATTATTTGTTGGGTTCTAGTTAGGTTTTTACTAACTTGGTTTGGTTTATGGTTGCATCCTAGTTCCTTTGGTTTCTTACTTTCTTACTTACTAAGCTTACACACACACACACATACACGGATAGACATACATACACACACACGGATAGACACACATACACACACCTTCATGCACATGCACAACCGTGGCACTCTCTCATACACACACATGTCACATACTTTTTATTTTCTAAATCATTAATTTATTCCTAATCATTTTTACTTAGAAATTATTAATTCACACAATCATGCAACTAATTCTAAGAAATCATATTTTCATAATCAATTTCATGCATCACATTTTACACACACATATTAAATCAAACATACCTCACATAAAAATTCATGCTAAAACAATCATCACAAAACACATTTTCTTAAAATTCGTTTTTCCTTTTTTTTTATAATTCACTGCAGAAAATTCAAAAAAATCACATTTTCAAATCATTTCAAACTCAACAAAATCATTCACTTTTCTTATAGAAAATATTTTGTTTGGAAAATTCATGAAAATCAATACTTCATTTCTTTCTCATGAAAAATACTTTTTTCTAAAAATCATCATTTCAAGGTTTCTTTCGTTAAAAATCGTTTACGCACGTTTGGGAAAAATGCGGGGTGTTATATTCTCCCCAACTTGAAGATTTCTCGTCCTCGAGAAATGCTGCGTAGAGTCTGTCTAATCCGTGAACACGTAGCTTCTTGAATAAATTCTGTCCCTTCTCAACCGTAACAGTCGTCGCAATCTTGGAATTGACACCATTGATTCCTCGTTCTCAAGAGCAATTCAAATAGATTACTTGCAAAAGTAATCTCTTGGGGTACTTTCAATAACAAATAGGATGGGGTAAAACAATACAGTTTCATGGAAAACAAGGATCTGGGGGTTCAAAGGCATCAAAACAGTAACCAAGGACAATAGGGTTTCATTTATTTAGGGTCAAGACACCATCACGCCTAGGGTTACACCCTTGTCAACAATTCAAACCTAAACAAACTACTCCTCAAAACCTCACGTTTCCGACTACTCCCCAACTTAGATGACTCATACCTGTACATATTACCTTCATCTTCACAAACTTAACCTCTAAATAATCCTATCCTTCACTATTCTTGGATCAATTCTTATAAAATTTCCCATTACTTAGCTCCATTCTATCCTCTTATTGCCTTAATTATAGCCTTCTTTAGATTCCCATAATCACTATTTCATCCTCCTCTTGTTCTAACAACCACTAATCCTCAAGAAACAAGTACTATCTCACTTCTTACCCGAAACACTGGATCACATAACTTAGACATTCTAAACCTTTTTCCTCCTTCTCACAATTTTCTTCTTATTCTAAACCATTAAAAGTCCTGTACTCAAAGACCTATCATCCATTACCATATCAAATCTTAGATTTTTATCTAACCTTGGATCAACACTTAAGGATTCTATCCACAAATTTTACCATCCTATCAACCATATCATCACTTATTCACTTCCATCTAACCATTCACCAACTCAAATCAAAACACTTGTGACTCTAAATTCTCATCATCACCTTAATTTCTCCCTCATCTTATCACCATCTAAACCATTAATTTAATCCTAATCACGCATCTAAAACTCAAAAGGATATTCCTATCGACTCCCAGACTTATACTTCCTTTGATTCATATCCTCCTTGACTCTAACATCATTTCACCACTAACTTTCTATTCTACCACTCTCTACTTGACCGGATAAGGTGTCACGGTTCAGAAATTCTCACTTTCACTTTAGGAAGGAATAATGGTCTGGTCAAAAGATCAAAAGAAGAAACTTCAGGTTTATAAACAATCAGGGCGTTGTCAAAACAGGGTCTAAGATTTTCAGAAAAAGACTTCTTCAAATGTAATGCCAAAGCAATTTGGCACACACAAGGTTTATACAAGGAAAGTTCCGACAAGAAAAGAAAGGTTCTAATCACAAAACAAATCTGATGGATCAAGGGTCTTCGCAAGCAAACAGGTTCACGTCAAAAAGAAATTCAGCGAAGAAAGCTCAAACCGCGAACTAATGTTCCATGACGGCACTGATCACTGCTCCTCGTCTTTGCTGTAGACTAAAGCTGACACTCTCCAGGAATGCATCCGCGTACTCTTAGCGCTCCTATGTTCGTCTATAGCTATCTTAATACTAATGCGCACACAGAGTATGTAAATCCATGCATAATGTTACTTAGAATCAAACACTGCTCTGATACCACTTCTGTAACACCCCGATTTGGCAACTTGAAAGCCACAACTGTTTATAGTGAAATTTTGGGCCAAATTTTTTTTTTTTTACAAGTGTTATGCAAGATGAGAACACTTAGATTTTCAAAACATGTTTACAATTTAAAACTTGTGTTCTCATTTTACGTAACCCCTTTCAAGTTCCAAACCGAGATGTCACAAGACATCGCACCTTGAAACTTGTTTTTCAAAAACTTCTTTTAAACTTAACAGCCCATTCGACTTAATTTCAAAACACAAATACTGAAAATGAATTTAGTTGGGGTTACAGCACGATCGAGCCAGGACTTCTAAGTAACTTGCAATGGAATTACAAAACTCTGAAAAGGGAATTACCTAACCACTAGTCATCTGCTCTAACGCTTCCGCTGCGCTACTCTGATTCTTGGTAAGTCAAATCATCGGGTCGCCAGTAGCATCATCCTCGTCGGCCTCCTTAGCAATACTTTCCATGGCCGCTTCTCGTGCTTTCCTCTCCTCCTCATAACGAGCTAGCAGTCTCTCCATGATTTCCTTTCGATTCCGTTTCATCTCAATGCATACTATGACACGGCCGGTCATAGTTATATTGTCTCCCTTTAAAGGAGATGCTCCTATCTCCCGAATGCGCTGGAACTTTGCTATGTTTTCCATCTAAAGACCATACAGAATTTTTCCAATACCAAGCAGAGATATAGGAGAGAGTGAGCTACCCAAAACAGGTAATGTCGACTATGTGGATTTACGATAGGCAATTATTAAGATAGAACAATAAACAACATAAAAACCAAATAAACAAACATAAATATCAATATCATATAAACAACATCTTATTATCACTTCCCAAATCTTACTCCACACTCAATACCATTACTTTGCTTTTCTTTTTGAATCTTTAAATTTATCAAGTCTTATCATCTCAGTTCACTCAATGACTAGGGGAACAAACATCATTGAGGCAAACGGCTCACACGTCTACATCTCCTCGGTCATCCATCCACACCTAGTCGGAAGCAAACAGGAGTACAGGACCTTTACCACGCGGGTACGACAGCTGTCACACAACAAATGGTCCCAGACCAGGAGGACTCAGCCTCAAATCAATTCAATCATATCATCATATATAAACAAGCGCGCTCTCAGCGGCAATCACAAATGCCCCGTTCCAGTCCCTCTCACTGTTCTCGATTTGCAATCAAGGGGACGACAGTACAGTTCTAGTCTCGAGTGCAGAACTTACCACGGTATTAGACCCAGTCCCCACCACGTTAGTGCACCACATATGGAGTTCGTTCTGCCTAGAACAGTACGCTAGACTTCTTGACGTTTCACCGTCATCGTCCTCCCCTCATGCAATCTCTTCCTAAGTATCCGCAGATACCTATGGTTCCTTCCTCTCCACTACTTCGACACACACTCTCATACCTCACCGCGTTGTTCATGTCTTTTAAAGTTTTAAGATTTATTAATGTTTTACTTAAAAGCTTACTCCTAACGGTCGGCTCATCCTTAGTGCATCCCTTCAACGAGTCCCGACCACTAATCTTTCAATCTGTTCCCCATTTCATCTCATCACATTTCCACATCTCATATCACACTCTTTCTCATCTCGTCTCGTCAACTTTCTCAAACACATTTCCTCCACTTTTTCAAACTCATTTCCTTATCTTTCTCCAGGATACTTTTTCGTAAAACTTTTTCAAAAACATAATTTCATAAAACTTTCACTTCACAAGGCCTTTTCGAAAATATCATTTCATGAATTTTCTCAAAACACCCTTTCACAAAACATTCTCCAAAAATACTGTTTCCCAAAAACTTCCACAAAATCTGTTTTCACAATCGTTCTCAAAAATATCGTTTTCACAAATTTTTCTCAAAGAGTCATTTCATAAAACTTTCTCAGAAGTATTACTACAAAAGACTTTCTTAAAAACTTCATTTCAAAAGAAACTTTCTCAAAAATGTTATTTCAAAAACTTTATCAAAAGGACTTGTTTTCCAAAACTTTTCTCAAAAATAGATCTTTGCACAAAAACTTTTTTCGAAAATATTGGTTCACAGAACTTTTCAAAAATTATATCCTTTTAACAAAAGCTTTTCAAAATCATTTTCTCAAAAACCTTTTTCAAAAATCACAATTTTTGTTGAGCGCTAATGGAGGAGCAAGCTCAACTCAACACTAGTTCCCAGTCTAAACAAAACAAAGGAGCCCAGCTGCCACATCTCATTTTCCATCACTCATCTTACTTCCATAACTCATCCTCAATCTCATCTCTTTATCTCTTTCCCATTACATTCTAACTCCTCGTCATGGTTTCTTACTTATGCATCCTTCATCATCACTCTTCTTTCAATCACTTTTCGTACTTTTATAATTTAATTCTCTTTAATTCAGCACACCAATGTTTCTCAAACAACAACATAATTTTTTAAACAGATAAACCGATCATAAGATAATTAAATAACTCAAACATAACAATCAAGAAAACATCATATCAGATTTAATAAACCCAATCTCAACCGTTCGGGTGGATAGCCAAACAAACAATCAAACATGTGCTATCACATACACCACTACGCTAAATGAGATTGGAGTCCAACCTTTGAGATGATTGGACCTCTTAATAAGTTACCTAAATACCACGGCGTCTTAAGGGAAGCCCCTCTCTCACCTCAAATGACGTAAGCCTCCGAAAGCTTTCCGATTGCTAATCCCGCCTCGTTTCCTTTGCGTCGGTCGTCCGAACTATAACATTTTTCCCCGTGCGTTAGAAACGTTTTTATCGGATTCCTTAATTTGTTACAGAAAACTCTTTGAAATCATTTCTTTTTGAAAACACATTCTTTACATTCCAAATTAAATCCATAAAAACGTTTTCAAGAAAACTTTGAAAATAATTTTCTTATCAAAACAGAATTCATTCTTCTTAAGGTAACCTTACTTAAAAAAAAGTTTATGTTATCAAAATCATTATTTTTAATTATTAAACAAAATTCAGAACTTAACAAAATAAAATTTCAAAACCACATTCAAGTCATATTTTTCAGTAAAGCATTTTTCAATTCTTGGAATTTCAAATATAGAAAACACACTCAATTAGCAAAACAACACACCACATTTTTTTTTAAAACATTCACAACTTCACACACAAGGCTAATTATATTAAAGATCATTGAATTATTAACACATAATCCCTTTTTAATTATTAAATCAATTTATTTATTTTTATTCTTTAAAAACCGAAAGGGGTTAAAATAAACAACACATTAATTCCATAACACACATAACATCATACACACAACATATGGTCATTTACAAAGGTCATTCCATAGAAACAATTTTCCTAACTATACTAGCATACCTTGACCGAATCATATGGGTGCAATTTAACAAAGATTAATGCACAAATACAAGCACAAGCAATGAAATTATTTTCTTTTCTTTTTGAACTAAAAACCGAGAACATTAAAAAGAAAATTTAACAATCTTAATTTATTTCTTAACTTAAATCAAACAACAAGTTAAATCATAAATCATTCCAAAGTTTCATGCACATATTCAATTACTTCATGCATGCACATTCTAAGCCTTTAGATTAATTTGATTTCATCATCCATGCATCCTAAACAAAGATCAAATATAATTCCCTATTTCTTTTCCTCATGGCCGAATACTAATCATACAAAATGCAAGGTCTTTATTAAAGAATTTCAACAAAAACTTAAGTTTATTACCTAATAAAAATCAAGATTACACTTTAGAAGTCTAGAAACAACATGCATGCACTTAAAATTATTAGATCTAATCCTATCATGTACATGCATTAACTTTTCGCACAATGAAAAGCATGAAATTTATTTACATCAAATATGGCCGAATGGCCTACTACAAAACATAGCACACATAAAATCAATTTCCAAAACTAAATCATGTTCACACATTAAGAATCATTTTAAAACTTGTCCTTTAAATTTTCTCTTACAAAACCGTGACATGCATCAACCAAAAACTTGATTTTTCTACTTGAAATTAACATGCATGATTTAAAACTTGGATCATTAAATATATGCACATAAATCAAAAAAATCATCATCAAATCATCATGTAAAGTAGAAGATTTCAACTTTATTTTCAAGCAAACTTAGATCATACATTCGTTCATGAGGAAATCACACCAACATATTATAGATCATCATTTAAGCAAACAAAATTTAACATGCAAGACTAAAAATCATCATAGCTCACACAAATACACATAGATCAATTTAAGAATTATTTTCAAAAGCACCTTTCTTTGGTTTCTTGCTAAAACCGTGACATGCATTTGAAAAGATCAAGACTTTTTAAATATCAAAACCAAAAATTCAAGCTTCATCAAAATCAACTCAAGATCCAAACATTTCAACATGCAAGACCAAATAATTTATTTTACCATTTATTAAGCTTAGATCATAAATTAATTTGTCACATAAACACATAAACACACATGGATCATGATTTAGAACAAGAAAAACATACATGCAAGAGAGATCTAGGTTAGCTTCACAAAATCTTAAACAAACTTTAGATCTTTAAGTTTGAGTTAGAAAATCATCAAGATCAAATCAAGAAGGTATAAACCGAAACACAAGCATAGAGTTACAATTATTACAAATTAATTTTAGTCCATGAAAGTTCAAGATCAAGAAAGAATAACATACAAACTCATCTTACAAGGCATAAAAATGAACATGCAAGAAGAAATAAAAAGGGATCTACAACTAAAAAGGGAAAACTAGACTATTATATTCTTCCTCTTAATCTTCGGATTTCCTAGCAAGAAGGGTTGGTCTCTTGGCTTCTAACACTCTTGATCTTCAAAGGAAATGGCTTGATCTAAAGTTTGGATTTCCTCATTCTTCTCCCTATGGCTCACGGCCACCACTCTCTTTCTCTCTTTCTCTTTTCTTTTCTATTTCTCTCTAAGAGTGAATGAGCTCTTAGAGTATGTTTTGGTGTTTGGATGTGATGAAGGGAAAATGAACTAAGGCTACCTATACATATAAGCCACGAATTGTTCCTCTTTTACCCTTGGTTTATTTTCGGTTAACACACAAATAGGGAGGGGCGCTTTTGTCCTCACAATTTTTTGCATGGCTAAGGGTCACTAAAGTCAAGGGGACAAGGGGAAGTGGGCTAGGTCACTAGGGGTCACTTAGGGCTAAGTATTTGTTGGGTTATAGTTAGGTTTTTACTAACTTGGTTTGGTTTATGGTTGCATCCTAGTTCCTTTGGTTTCTTAATTTCTTACTTACTAAGCTTACACACACACACATACACACACCTTCATGCACATGCACAACCGTGGCGCTCTCTCATACACACACATGTCACATACTTTTTATTTTCTAAATCATTAATTTATTCCTAATCATTTTTACTTAGAAATTATTAATTCACACAATCATGCAACTAATTCTAAGAAATCATATTTTCATTATCAATTTTATGCATCACATTTTACACACACATATTAAATCAAACATACCTCACATAAAAATTCATGCTAAAACAATCATCACAAAACACATTTTCTTAAAATTCGTTTTTCCTTTTTTTTTATAATTCACTCCAGAAAATTCAAAAAAAATCACATTTTCAAATCATTTGAAACTCAACAAAATCATTCACTTTTCTTATAGAAAATATTTTGTTTGGAAAATTCATGAAAATCAATACTTCATTTCTTTCTCATGAAAAATACTTTTTCTAAAAATCATGATTTCAAGGTTTCTTTCGTTAAAAATCGTTTACGCACGTTTGGGAAAAATGCGGTGTTACATATGCATGCTAATCAAGTCCACGATGACGTCATATTATCCCCTGTCATCGATGGATGTGATCTAATAAAACTTAATAAGAAAAGATTATGAATGATGAAAAGACTCATATATTATGAGCTAAGAATTATAAAGAAATTGATGATGAGAATGAGAGTGGCCAAGCGATGAGATTACTATGGATCAGGCCAAGGAAGAGATATTTGTGATAAGGTTGAGGTCGGAAATTACGTGAAGAAATGAGTTGAAATAAAAGAGATAATAACTATGAATGGAAATATTGGAAATGATAAATGGGAATGATGAGATATGAATGTATGCTTGATGTGTTTGTTGTTCTGTTATTTTATCTTGATATATTGCCTTCTGTAATCCCACACCGTCGGCTTTTCACCCGGAAAAGCTGACTCTCTCTATGTGTCTCTTATTTGTATTTTTCTATCAGCTCTGTGTCGGCCAATTAGGTGAAGGATTTACAGATTGGGGAGGTTTCGAGCGAAGGATCTTCTCCGGTAGAGTGTTCGAATGTGTAACACCCTAATCTTTTATAAAGGGAATAAAATAATTTATTTAGAACTTGTTGCGGTCGAAGAATAAAAATTCCCTTTATTCAAGATTAGTGAAATAAATTTTTCTTTTTAAAATACATCATTTCGGTGTTACAATTGATCAAATCCAGTAATTGAGTAAATGAATATCTTCCTTTTCTGCTTGAGTTTCTGGCTTGACAGATGAACTGACTTTATCGGTTACTTGTACCTACCACCAAACATGGTAGATGGGTGTAACACCCCAATTCTTAATTATAATTTAACAAATAATTTTCGATAAATAAAATAGGGAACTTAAAAATTTCATTTTTATAAATTAAGTTTACAAATAGTGTAGGGCTTCCAATTACAATATAAGTAGCACAAAATAGAGTTTCCTTCTTTCCACTCTTCCGCTGCGACACTTTGATCCACAAGCTCCTTAGCATTCACCTAAAATGTTAACCACTAAGGGTGAGACCTTTTCACATCACAGTGAAATAGAGGATAGTAAACAGTTCATAATAAAAATCATGAATAATAGTCAAACTTAAGCAGTGGTCCAACGACCTACATCACATTCTTATGCAATCACATTCAATTTCCATTTCCAATAGCATTAACATTTCCATTTTCCATTTATACTTAACATTTCCATAGCCGTTTCCATTATTTATTTTCTTTATCCATTTTCCTTTATTCCTTTTTTCATTGTGTTTAACCTCAAGTCAGAGATCTACACTTTACCATTGTGTGTAACCTCAAATCAGAGATCTACACACAAACTCAATTTTCAGTGTATTCAACCGCAGGTCAGAGATCTGCATACAAACAATACCATTTATGTAACCTCAAATCATAGATCTACATAAAACTTCCCTAATTCCTTTTTATTGTACACCACTAGGATTTTGAGTACCCGCTAGGTAATTGGAACACCTGTCTAGGGACTTTGAACACTTGTCCAGGACTTTACACCCATCCAGACTATAACCTGTAGGACTATGTACATTTTTACCATTCCATTATTTATTCCAATTATTGGTGTGGAAACTGATCTTATGGGTCACCCGGCGCCTACACGGCGGTTTGGCCTGATGGGTAATTAGCCTGGCAGGAAAGTGGCCCTAACAGGTAATTGGAACACCTAGCCGGGTACCTAGTGTTCTGGGCCCCACTGATCAGTCTCCACTTAAGTTTCCTTTACCATTTAATTACCATTCCAGTCCATTCATTTACAGTTAACAACCAAAATTTCAACATCAGACATATATATATCACCTTTTCCATACACAACATATACTCACACATAAACATTTACTTCATCAAATATTCACATAAAGGTTCACATTCAACAATTAGCATTTATAACCAATCATACCGCACTTACTCACTAAATTACACATTTTCAATCATATCATAACATTCAATCATTTCCAAGTTACACATCATATTCGCTTTTTACTTCCATTACTATTTCCATTTACATAACATTTCCATTTTCCTATTCTCATAATCCTTTCCCATTATCCTTTCTCCCATTCCCATTTTTATTTAGCCATTTCCGCCACCTATTATCCAGCATTAATCAATATATAACACACACATATAGCACCTAGTGAACATAATACATTCTCCGCATTCCATAACAACCAACAATTAACAGATATCAACAAATCAGTCTACATACTCAGGTATGTCTTAGAGTACTTTAAAATAAGTCAGCTCCCTTGGGTTCTTCACTTCCTACTTTAACAACATACAAAATGGATTTATCGTAAATAGTTCCATTAATATAAAAATCAACCAAAAATACTCTAATAACCTCTAATCCAACTCTACACAAACACTAATTTGTTACCCACAACCTGGTTTAACTATTAAACCCAAATACTATTATAAACTCTAACTATCCCTAACTCAAAGGGTGGAAAAGAGACTCCCCTTACCTTAGATGAAGAGAGAGCTTGATTGAAGCTCCAAGGACCTTGAATCTACCTCCGATCTACTTGGATTCCAACTTCCTAGACCGTCCTCCACTTGGTTTTTGAGGTTAAGAGGAGAGAGAATGGAATGGTGGAAGAGAGGGAAAGCTTCAAATCCATACTTGCTCCTAGTTCCTTACTCCTTTTCACCTTCTAAGCTTCAAATTTAACTTCTATGGCAAAACCCCTATGATCTGGAGAAGCTAGGGTTTTGGTGTTGATGTTGGAAATTAGAGGAAAGAGGATGGAATTGATGTTTGGGAGAGTGAATTTGATGAGGAAATGATGGGAAAAGATTATATGAAGATGATTTAATGAATCTTTGTTGTAACTTTGATTATTAGGGTTTTAGGGTAGAGAGAGGGGAGAAGAGTCGAGAAAAAGGGAAAGAAATAAATGAGAAAATGAGCAGAAGTCGTATTTATTATTTTGCTTATCTGACAGAAATACTCGAATCTTTTTGGAAAGACTCGAGTCTTTTGGCCCCTAATACTCGAGTCTATTATGAAAGACTCGAGTAGTTCATGCAATTTACCAAAAATACTCGAGTCTTTTCTGAAAGACTCGAGTGTTGCCTGAGAGCAACATTTTCGTTGGTTTATTTTCTGATATAATACTCGAGTCTTTTCTGAAAGACTCGAGTCTTGCCTGACAACACCACTTTCTAAGGTTTTCTAACCCTTCCTAACACTAAATCAAACACCCAAACAATAAATCATACTTCAAACATCAAAATCATAATTCATAATATAAAACACATAAATTACAAACACAGAAAATGATATCCTCCTCGGGAGAGATCATGGTTACTCAAATACTTTCCTAAGACAATCAGCTCAAGACATGGAGAATGTAAGGGACTGTCCTTAAAGGTGTCCATATGGAGGACACATGCCCTTAATAAAGACACATGTCCCATGAAATAAAGTTCATTCATGGAACAATAAAGTAGTGCACGAATTGAAGGCTTGAGGAATCAAGAAAACAAGTGGAGTAAAAGGACTTAAGGAAGATTGATTGACATTTAATGCTACTAAAGTGAACGTTACAATACTTTAAAACAATATTAATGTTTTGTAATCGCAACCATTAGTAACATTTAAAGAGTAATCAATCATGAGTTAAGGATGATGAATAACAAAGAAGCAATCATGAATTGACTTGAAGTCTTGGAAGATAAAAGTTCAAGGAATGATTGGGAATCAATCATGACTTAAGTGAAAGTTACAAATGTATTAAAAATACATTAACTATTTGTAACCTACCATTAAGTGCTCATCATTGACTCATGAATGCAAGAATTCCCTCTTCCTTTAAGAGAGAATTTCGTCCAAGGCATGAAGAGTTCTAAGAGGTGGAAGATTCTCATCATCATCATGTAGCATTCAATCCAAGGGGTTAAAAATTGAAATCCAAATTCATGTGGCAATCAATAGGTGCACGGCCAAATTAAGATCAAGAAAGATGTTACATTCTCATCATTATGGGAATCATTAAGGGGCCGTATAGGTTACAATGTGATTAATCATCATTATTAGGCTTTAAGTGCTCATCATGGCTAGCCTTTCTTAGCTAATCACGTGTATAAGAATGAGGCAGCCATGACTCCATCTGTAAACTCTATATATTGTAAACATTTGCATGAATGAAATAGAAGGCATGTTTTGAGTACAAACCGTGAGGACTTTGGCCTTGTGCCATTTGAGAGAGTGATTCTCTTTGGAAGCTTCGCTTAGGTGAGATGCCTTGGAGTTGTTCTCCATGACTTGGTTGTTTCAAAAAGGGACTCATTAGTGTGAAGCTTGTGAGTGCAACCATGGGCTAGTCACTCCTCTTGGAATGAGGCGCCTCCCTTCTATCCATTGTTGTTTTTATTTTGTATCTTCTTTGAGTCTTGTGTTTGAGCAACTCATTTAGGGATTGTTCATGGATTTGAGCCTCTTTTTGAGTGAGAGTCTAAGATCAATTGATCTTTGCCTTGGAGAAAAGAGTTGGAATCGATGGTCTCATTTCCTGGGCGTATCAATTTGGTATCAAAGCCAAACTTTTCTCCTTTGAGTAAATCAAGAGAGGATGTCCAAGACATATCAATGTGGTATCAAAAGGTGGATATCAACTTGGTATGAGCAAGCCATGAACCACACATCAAGTGGTGAGAAGATTCAAATTCTGCCAAGGTATTTTTCTTTTTGAGTCTTGAAAAAGAAAAAAAAGAAAATTTTGAGTTGTTTTGTTGAGTTTGATTCACTCTTGAATCAAGTGAATCATTTGAGTCATTTTTGTGTTTGTCAAAGTTTGAGACAAATCAAACTGTGGCTGATTTCATTTTGATGTGTAATATTCAAAAACAAAATCGTGGCAGTTAGATATGTCCCTAATTTATGTTGTTGTGGGCAACCATAAAACCGTGATAGTTTTGTTATGTTATATACAAAACCGTGGCTGTTTTTAGGTTGAGTCATCGTTAGTCGTGTCTAGAATTTGTTATGCGTCTTTTTGTTTTGAGTTGTGTGACAAAATCGTGACTAGAATTGGTTTTCTTATAAAACCTTGGCAAAATTTTTGTTGTTGCCTTGTCACGTTTTCTTTCTTTGTCACTAAAATTTTGTTTTTGTGAAGCCCGTGGCAAACTTTGGGTGTATTGTCACGAATTTCTTTTATTGTTAAATCGGTTTTATGTAAAAGTCGTGGCCAAGATTGGTTTGATTCTTGGTTTGTGTTATCTTTGGGTTTTGTTTGTTGCATTTCTTAGAGTTTGTTTTTAAGTCTTGGTTGAATTATGTTCTTTGAATTTGGTCAAGAATAGTTTGTGTCTTTGTGTGTTGGTAGTTGTTATAACAATAGTGTGTCTAAAATTTAGACTTGGCCGAATAGGAATTTTTGTTCTTGGTCAAGAGGAGTTGAGTTTTAAACACATTATTGAGTCTTTTGTTTTGTGTCTTAGGTTGTTTTAAGTGTGTTTGTGTTTGTGGCTGAACTATTGGTCTTGTGTTTAGTCACTAGTTTTTGACTCTTTAAACACACTTTAAGTTTTTGAGTCTTTGAGTCTTAGAGTCTTAGAGTTTTTGAGTCTTAGACTTTGAGTCTCTGGTTCCTGAAAACTGGATGTTGCATTCCTGCAAATTAGTAACATCAAGTAAGAATGAAAACATGGCACAATAGAAAAAGTGCCTTTGGTGGGAGAAGTTTTGGAACCAATCCATGAAAGAAAAAAAAAGAGTAAGAGAACATAAATGTAACACTTGAGAGTGAGATGCTTAAGAGTGAAACATTTTGTGGAAGTGAAAGAAAGCATGAGTGAAACACTTGAGAGTGAGATACTTGACAGTGAAACACTTGTGAAAGAATGAAAAGAAGAGAGAGCTTGAGTAAAACACAAAGAGTGCAAACACTTTGAGTAATATGAGTGCAAACACTTTGAGTGAAAACAAGAGTGGAGACTCTGCTTCAATTCTTATCTTTCTAACACATATCTTGTGAAAACTTTTTTTTTTGTTGGATTTCAGGTTGCAAGAATGGAGTACCAATGGGGTACACTCACCAATGCCTCAACTGTGAAGATTGAGTGCATGTTTCCAATAGCAACTGTGTCTAGATAGGAATTTTCAATTTTGTTTGAATTCTTATCTTGAGTCTTTTTAGTTTGAGTCTTTTCTTGAGTCATGTCAAGACCCATGTAATCATGTAATAGTTCATGTAACTTTTCATTTGTTTAGGACTAGAATTTTTAGTTCTCTAGTTTCAAAAAAGTGTGAAGCCAAAGCATGGGTCAAGTCAAGTTCAAGCTGTTGTTGGAGTTGTCCATCACAATCCAATAATTGCAAGGGTGTTTTGTTTTGGTTGTGTTTAATCCTTGAGGATAGGAATGAGCACAACAAGTGAAGAGCAATAAGTCCTTTGCTAGGACACTAGATTAGTGAAGTCAAAAATAAGAAAGTGTCAGTGAGCTTGGTGCTCAAGGGGTAAGAGAATGTGTTTTCCAAGATTTTTGTTTTGAACTGATGAGAGTGTACTTTGTTTTGGGACCTTCAGGATTTGAGGGCAAATCCTCTTCAAGAGGGAGGGATTGATATCCTCCTCGAGAGAGATCATGGTTACTCAAATACTTTCCTAAGACAATCAGCTCAAGACTTGGAGAATGTAAGGGACTGCCCTTAAAGGTGCCCTTATGGAGGATACATGCCCTTAATAAAGACACATGTCCCATGAAATAAAGTTCATTCATGGAACAATAAAGTAGTGCACGAATTGAAGGCTTGAGGAATCAAGAAAACAAGAGGAGTAAAAGGACTTAAGGAAGATTGATTGACATTTAATGCTACTAAAGTGAACGTTACAATACTTTAAAACAATATTAATGTTTTGTAACCGCAATCATTAGTAACATTTAAAGAGTAATCAATCATGAGTTAAGGATGATGAATAACAAAGAAGCCATCATGAATTGACTTGAAGTCTTGGAAGATAAAAGTTCAAGGAATGATTGGGAATCAATCATGACTTAAGTGAAAGTTACAAATGTATTAAAAATACATTAACTATTTGTAACCTACCATTAAGTGCTCATCATTGACTCATGAATGCAAGAATTCCCTCTTCCTTTAAGAGAGAATTTTGTCCAAGGCATGAAGAGTACTAAGAGGTGGAAGATTCTCATCATCATCATTGAGCATTCAAGCCAAGGGGTTACAAATTGAAATCCAAATTCATGTGGCAATCAATAGGTGCACGGCCAAATTAAGAGGAAGAAAGATGTTACATTCTCATAATTATGGGAATCATTATGGGGTCGTATAGTTTACAATGTGATTAATCATCATTATTAGGCTTTAAGTGCTCATCATGGCTAGCCTTTCTTAGCTAATCACGTGTATAGGAATGAGGCAGCCATGACTCCATTTGTAAACTCTATATATTGTAAGCATTTGCATGAATGAAATAGAAGGCATGTTTTGAGTACAGACGGTGAGGACTTTGGCCTTGTGCCATTTGAGAGAGTGATTCTCTTTGGAAGCTTCTCTTAGGTGAGATGCCTTGGAGTTGTTCTCCATGACTTGGTTGTTTCAAAAGGGGACTCATTAGTGTGAAGCTTGTGAGTGCAACCATGGGCTAGTTTGTTTTTATTTTGTCTCTTCTTTGAGTCTTGTGTTTGAGCAACTCATTTAGGGATTGTTCATGGATTTGAGTCTCTTTTTGAGTGAGAGTCTAAGATCAATTGATCTTTGCCTTGGAGAAAAGAGTTGGAATCGATGGTCTCATTTCCTGGGCGTATCAGAAAATCAAACAAACTACAACCAAATTCTAGACTTAGCTTTATTCTAACACTCGATCTAACCCTACCGGCTTAAGGCAACACTCTATCCAACTACTCCCTCAAGGTTAAGGCACTAAGACCACCTAATCAGACTCTGGAAAACCCTGGTACTCGAACCTACACAACTTCAAAACACTCTAAATCTAATTCGCGTCCATCTAACGAATACTCACCGACTCCAACTACATTTCTACCCAAACCTTATCATGCGATCATACATACAATTACACACATATACACAAGAAAATAATTATACTACTTATACTTATGAACACAAACACACATAGATATATCAATATATATTTAACTTAAACATATATTTATATACACACACATACAAATACTAATACATACTTAGATATATTTCTATATAGATATACAAATACGCTAGGAAAATGATTACAAACACTTGTACCTGTACATATTTTAGTTCAACATAACTATATACACATATGCATTTACTAAGAAAATAGTTGTAAATCATTTTTCATACTTCGCCTTCATATAATTAAAACATACATAACTGTAATTATTAGATTAATAAAAATCGGGTTATTACAATGGGAGTAAGTCACTTGTCATATCGCTTAGGCGGATAATTAATTGAATAATCACAGGCAAATAAACACACATAATCATCATAATGCAATTTATGTGCTCATTCCATTATTTACAATCATATTATCTTATCTTTATGTGGCATGATGCATGAGCTCTAATGTCAATCTCCTCATTTGGATCCAACTCATATCCACGATACAGCGGACCAGTGGATACAATATCTTCACAACCCTTCGTCCAAAATCATAATCAAATCTAAGTCAGGGAAAGCAACTGGGAGTTAACGTCTTTCATCCTGGTGGATACACGCACTATACTATGTGTATCCCGATACACACACTATATATGCGTATCCCGATACAGCAGACCAGGGATAGGACCACGCCAAAGGACCGTCCTCCGCAGTTAAGATATGTACCTAGAGGTCGATAGGATATATTATAGTTAAGCAAAACTATCCCGGGCCTGGTCTGCAGAACCAGCCCATCTTAAGACCATTTTACCCATAATAATCCCCAAGGGTTACAGACGAATCACCGTCAAACCTAACCTCTGCACATTCACAATCTCAATTCTAAAAATTCCTCTTTCATTCCTTAAGAATAGTTGTCTCTTTCCTAACATCTTATCTTACCATCCGCAGCACAATATGCGAATGCAACAATTTATCGTTTCTCTTTCCATTAGAGTTCCATTTCATCATCATCATTATATAATATGTTCAATCATGCATAAACATACTTCGCAAAGTCAAACAAAGGGTTTGGTTAAGATTAAGTGTAATAAAAATTGGTAGTTTTGCACTTCAGGGGCCTGATAATCGATTACCAAAAGTTTCTAATCGATTACCACAGCAAAAATTAACTGACTAATCGATTGGTCAGGAACTAATCGATTAGTCTGCAGTAAAATTGCATTCTAAATTCGGTTTTCACATACCAATCTTTGTGACACTTTACTTTAACCAAAATTTAACCCAAAACAGATTGAAAACACATATAATTATACATATTAAACATTATATAATAATCACTTTCATAATCAATTCCCAATGTTGCATAAAAACACATAAACACAACTTAACAAGTGATATTCCATTCTCTTGCAAATTAACCAAGGAATAGTATTTTATTAGCTCATATTCAGTTATTAGAATTAGTTCCAATCAATAATTTTAACAAAGTACCATGGGTTGTCTTGGTCTCAATACCAAACAACCTTGTCATGGTACCAACACTTATAATCAATCAAACATATTTCAATTATTATTCTAGCGATATGAATGAGATCTCTCATACCTATTTCAAGTCATTGAATGGATTTTAGACTATATTTTGACAAAAGCCACTGCAAACCCAAGTTTGCAGCATCAACCGGACAACTTTGGCAACCTAATTTCACCAGAGTTTTTGATCATGGAAAACACATGAAAAATTGGGAAAATTGGTCAAAACATAAAGTTGGATATACGAGCTTTAAAATAAGCTATAGATGTCAAGGATTGGCTGTACAGTTTGGCCGTACCAAGCTTACGAAGTTAGCTCGATGAAACTGACCATGCTGAAAATCCAGATTTCAGCATAGTTTTGCAAAGTTTGACCGCACATATCTCTTTGGTCCCGCCACGAAAATGCATGAAACCAATTGATTTAGAAACTAGGATATGAATACTAATGGTAGCAACTGGATTCGTGAATTATAAGTGCATGAGATGTTCATACGAGCTTCACAAAGTGACCAACTTGAAATCAGTTTTCAGATTCCAGAAATTCAGGAATGTTTTTCTCTAACTTTGGTCCTTTGGTTCGGCATGCTCAGTGACTCAAACGACACGAAACTATTTGCTAACCATTCTTTGCCATGAGGAAAGTAAATAGAAACAAGAAGGAGGTAAAGAGGGTGACCGAGCTTACCACACGACTACTGCAAAGTTGGTATGTTGAGAATTCTGGTTTCAATTTCCAGAATCAGAATGGTTTTCTTGCAACTTTGAGCTCAAGGTTCGGCATGATCGTTCAACGAAAACAACTGGGACCACTTGTTACAGAAACTAGGATGAAAGGAATTGAGATTAGAACAAGTCTGAAGTTCATAGGATGCTCGAGCTTTCCACACGGCATCAAAGAACAGAGGCTCCCGAATCAGAATTGCAGAATTTCCGGTTCAAGTGCCTAACTTCGAAGGAGTATAACTTTTGCTAAACTTCACCAAATTCTACAAACTTGGTATCAAATCGAAGAGTATTGAACAAGCTTCGATTTGGCGTATTATTCGTGAGGTTTTGATGTTCAAAACTATGAAAAAAAGATGAGGGAAGTCTGCACCAGGAAAACTCGAGTTTTAGAGCTTTGGATGTTTGTTGAATAAAATGATTGAGATTAGTGGCATAATCTCCTAATAATTCAGCCACAAATGCGTTAGAATTAGTGGAGGGAACACTAGGGGGACAGTAGGCAATGATTTTGGGCATAAATTACGGAAAAGAGGGTGTAAGTGGATGATAATGAGGTAAACATCAACTCATGCTTTCACTGCTCTTGTTTTCTAGCTGCTGAATCACGAGCTAATCGATTAGCTCACTAGCTAATCTATTACTTAGGCCTTTTTTTTCTTTTCTTTTTTTTTTTTTTAATTATGCATCTTTCACTCCAACACTTCTAATATTAATTTCACATTTCAAAAACTATAAATGCGCACAATATTTTCATATCATTCATTTCACACATCTATACATAATATTTATTCAATATCTAGATATTATTTCATAATTTTGAGGATAATTCCGGTGGGTGTTACAGGATGCGGATGAGTGGGAGCGTGATTCGTCGAAGGCGCCTGCAACATCTTCTAATGATGAGGGTTGTTCGTTCTCTTCAGTTTGTTTGTTGTGGTACTGTATTTTATTCAGGTAGACTCTGATAACTTTGCTCAGATATCATGTAACCTCGTACTGATAATAATGTTTCCAAATTTGCTATCTGAAGTAGTATCTTGATGATTTATGATTATGATAAGTTGGGTTGCAGAGCGCGGTGTTGGTGACACCTCGATTTGGAACGTGATGGATGACGTGAGATATGACTGATTTAATCTCATAATGCAAATGTTTTTGAAAAGTAATGAATTCATGTCCATGTCAATAAAAAAAATTCCAAATTTTTACTATATAAAAAGAAAATTCAAGTTCCTAAATCAGGGTGTTACACATACTTATAGATGCACTGCATTATAATTGATTGAATATGGTAGTGTCAAATCATGCATCATACGCAATATGATATGTTGATTGTGATTGTTTAGTTTAACGCTTTTCCTTTACTATCTGTTTAGACTATAAGATAATGACTCACTCCCTGTTTCCCTTTGTTTTGCTAGGTACCAGAAGTGTCTTTGCACTTTCAACAACCGAGGAAGATCATACTCCATTTGGAAAAGGAGTATCTCTGAGCTATATATATATATATATATATATATATATATATATATGTATATATATATATATATGTATACATATATACATAGAGAGAGAGGTGTGTTTTGAAGTAATATATGCTTAAGAAATAGTATAGCCTAGAGTCATAGAATAAATGATAATATTATAATGTTATGGATGAGTTTGCCAACTGTAACATCCTAAGCTTTATTTTAAAAGGAATTATTATTAAAAAAACCCAAAAATAATTGGATTAATGGCTTAATGAATTTTGGGAGATAGGTGAGTAGTAATTATAAGTACTAGGGGTTGTATAGAAGGCATTTGTAGCATCGAGCAAAGTTGTCTAAGCGAAATCGGGGGTTAAATCGGCGTTTTAGATGTTAGAAATCATCCGAAAAGAGAAAATTAGGAATTCATTATAGGATGCTAATAAATTAAATTCCACCGTTGGATATGAAGTTTAAGGGGTTAAGAAGCTTGTCTAAAAATTTGGACCCGATCCGACGGTTAACGAAAAAGTTACGGCGAATCGAAGTTTCGAATTTCTGGTGCACGCCTAGGCGCACCAGGGTGCAAATCATGCACCAGATCAGTGGAAAAACAGCCCAGGCGCGCCCTCCATGCGCCCAGGCGCGCCGTGTGCGCACCAGCCATGGGAAATGGCGCACCAGCCCGCGTCAGGGGCACCAGCGCGCGCACCAGCACGCATCAGCAGCACCAGAGGGTGCGTGGCCGCGCTCAGGCGCGCCAATCATCCGCCCAGGCGCGCGGCGTAGACCAGATCAGATCTGGTGCGTCGATTTTAAAGCTTGGGGCCAAAGTTTGTTTCCAAGCCACACGATTGTGGCTGGCTCCCAAAGCAAAAAATAAGGCATCCATGGCATAACATTCCCTCACACTCCAACACCAACATCATCCCATCATCTTCCTCAATTCTCTCAAGCTCAAGAGCACTCCCATCATCCTCTTCTCACACACACTTGATCTTTGGGCAAATCAAACCCAAAATCATCAAACCCCATCAAGCTAGCATCATGGAAATGGGTTGAAGCTCATTCCCTTTCCTCCCTCTGCCTCACACGACTTCTCTCTCCCTTCTCCCTCTTGGATTTTCAAGTTCCACCATCATTTGGGTAAGTAGAATCCTAAGTCAAGTTATGGTTCCATTTCTTTTCTCTTTAGTTCATGAAAGTTGTATTTGCTTAGGGTTTTCATGAGTCCATGACTATGTAGGAACCTCTATTTCATGCCTTCCAATCAAGACCAAGAGAAGGGCAAAAATCAACCATCTTGTAATCCCCCTAATAGAGTTGTTTATCATCATTTGGTTATATCCTTGTTGAGGTGGCAAGCAAAGCTTAGGAGGTTCAAAGTTCCAAGGTTTTGAGCTAGGGCACACTAAGGTTTTTCTTACTCCTTGACATTTTGAGGTAAGGAGTGGGTATTAGTGGGTATTACCATACTCTGGGGTTTAATTTACAATATGTATATAATGGGTACTAAGAATTGGTTGTTAGTTAGAATATTGCACCCTAGGGTAGTTAATAAATAGAGCTTATGAATTAAGGATAATGGTGATGATATTAAGTAAATGTTGATTTGTGCTAATCAAATTATAATATATAATGGTGATGATATTAATAAAATGTTGAATTGCGCTAATTAAATTATAATATATAATGGTGATGATTTGATAAGGTAAATGTGTAACGTTGTGATTAATTTTGAGTAATGTACTTGTTAAAAAGTTAAGAGGTTTCTAGAAAATGTATTGGTTATTATGATTAAGAGGGAATGTTATTATAAAGAATGAAAATTAATGTACCCGGACGCAGTAAGACGTGACCGCGCATGGGTGCGGACGCAGTAGGTCGTGACCAGGGACAGAATGAAATGAAATATACCCTGACGCATTAAGTCGTGACCAGCACATTAGTGCGGACGCAGTAGGTCGTGACCAGGGACATAATGAAATGAAATATACCCGGACGCAGTAAGTCGTGACCAGCACATTAGTGCGGACGCAGTAGGTCGTGACCAGGGACAAAATGAAAAAGTAATGTGAATATCACGGAAGAGAATATAATAAAAGACTTGATAAAAATATTGATGAAGAACAAAGCGGAAATAATTGGATTGTGAGACTTGATAACCAGGACGACTCCTTTTGGGTAGGAGTCCTTTTTGGGAAAAGTACTATTTTCCATAACTTGTTTATATTTCCGCTGAACTCTGATGTCTTATACTCTACTATTCTGATGTGTCCACGAAGTTGCACTAGATGTGATATATGTATATAGCCCTGTTGGCTTCTGGAATTTGAAAATGTTGATGTTCATCAGGTTGCAGGAAAAACCAGAATTTTGGGAAAGTCAGAAAAACAAACGAAACTCCGTCCGTTTGACGGGAGATTTTTATAAGATAAAAAGAAAATTTTAAATTCACTATTTTACTAAGGGTATTTAAGGGTAATTAAGTGTAGGTGTTACATTTATGGTATCAGAGCAGTTTCCCTCGGCCTTTGGAGTTATGAGCTACTCCAGTGATTACTCACCGAGCGAGTAATCGATGAATTATAGTTTAGAGTCTAGAATTTATTTATAGGGTGCTTATACCTTTAATTAACTTTTTAAGCATTAACTGTCGGTCTTGTCCATGACTGAACAGTATGGCTGGTAGACGGATCGATAATGACGGGATCCGAGCTATTCTGGAGCAGATGGTACAGATGCAACAGAATCAGGGGAATAACATAGCAGCAGCATCAACAACAACAGCCACAGCAGCAACAATGAATCCTCAGCCACCAGCTCCAGTTGCGATCGATTGGTTGGCACGGTTCAGAAAGAATGATCCGTTAAAGTTCGAAGGAGGGTTCAATCCCGATGGGGCACAACTTTGGTTGCAGGAGATCGAAAAGATCCTTAATACCATGGCACCACCGGAGGAACAAAAGGTTCTGCTAGCACAATACATGTTGACTAGTGAAGCAGAACACTGGTGGAAACAGATGCGGAGGGGTTTGGAGGTGAACAATCAGGCGATCACTTGGGATTTTTTTAAGGACCGTTTTCTCGGCAAATACTTTCCTGAGGATGTTCGAAAAGAGAAGGAGATAGCTTTTCTGCAGCTAGTGCAAGGAAATATGGGCGTTGGGGAGTATGCTGCTAGGTTTGAAGACTTGATCCGATATGCAGGGAGTTACAGAGATGCTGATGAAAGGACCAAGTGCATCAAGTTCGAGACCGGACTTCGTTCTGAAATCAAGATGGCTTTTGAGTATCAGAACATCGCCAACCTGTCTCAATTGATCAATATGACTAGCACTTATTAAAAGAGTCGGAAACAACGTGCAGCTAAGAAACGCAACAAAAATGTTTAGAAGGCTGGAGGTCCTATCAGGGGCAAGAGTTCGGTGCAGCGACCAGGTCCTTACTCCCAGCCTAGAACAGGCCAAGCAGTGAGTACCTTTGGTCCTATTCCGACTTGTCCACATTGTGGTAGACAGCATAAGGGAACTTGCTGGAGATTGGATCCAAGTAAAGGGGGACCAACCTGCTTCAGGTGCGGTCAGCCAGGTCACATTATGATGAATTGTCCTAGAAATGCAGTTAAGAAGGAGGTGAATGTGGCCAAGGTACAGAAAGCTGGTGACAATCGGGTGACTCAGAAGGGCAAGGTGTATACTCTGGATGGCGAGGAAGTTACTGAGGCCGATGAGCTGATTAGAGGTACTGGTTATGTTAATGATATTCCTTGTGGTATTCTCTTTGATTGCGGAGCTACTCATTCATTTATTTCTGCCAACTGCATGAAGAAGTTAGGATTATCTGCAATAGAAATGCCTTATAAATTATCTGTCTCTACTCACACAAATTATTCTGTAGTCACATCAACGATGTGTTTGGATTGCCCACTTCGAGTATTGGAGCGGCAATTCAAAGTAAATCTAATCTGTTTACCTCTAACCAAATTGGATGTCATTCTGGGCATGGACTAGATGTCTCGGCACCATGTTCTTATTGATTGTCATCAGAAATCAGTTACTATCAGTGATCTTTCTTTATCTACCCTGGAAATGAATGAGGAGGCAGAGATCAGTCAGATTCCGATAGTCTGCGAATTTTCGGAAGTCTTCCCTGCAGAGATTCCCGGGTTGCCGCTGAACAGAGAAGTGGAGTTTAGTATTGATCTGATGCTTGGTGCAGGTCCAATTTCAATAGCCCCATACAGGATGGCACCTCCGGAGTTAGCAGAGTTGAAAAAGCAGAAAGAGGAGCTTTTGGCTAAGGGCTTGATTAGATCGAGTGTGTCACCTTGGGGAGCTCCGATTCTTTTTGTTAAAAAGAAGGACGGAAGTCTCCGAATGTGCATCAACTACAGGCAATTGAATGCTGTGACAGTGAAAAACAAATATCCTCTCCCTCGCATTGATGATTTGCTGGACCAATTGAGAGGAGCAGCCGTATTTTCAAAAATTGACCTCCGATCGGGATACCATCAAATCCGTATCCGAGAGAAGGACATCCCTAAAACGGCATTCAGGTCGAGATATGGGCATTTTGAATATGTGGTGATGTCCTTTGGTCTCACGAATGCTCCGGCCATCTTCATGGACTATATGAACAGGATCTTCAGGCCGTACTTGGATTCTTTTGTCATAGTCTTTATCGACGACATTCTCATATATTCTAAGAGTCCAAGTGAGCATGCCGAGCATCTGAGAATAGTGTTGCAAATTCTCAGAGCCAAACAGCTTTATGCAAAGCTTTCTAAATGTAGTTTCTGGTTGAATGAGGTGCAATTTCTGGGGCATGTCATTTCTGAGAAGGGTGTTGCTATTGACCCTTCTAAGGTGGAAGCGGTGCTTAAGTGGGAGAGACCCAAGTCCATTACTGAGTTCAGAAGCTTTCTTGGTATGGCTGGGTATTATCGGAGGTTTATTGAGGGGTTTTCTAAATTAGCCCTTCCTTTAACTACTCTTACACGGAAAGGTGTTCCGTTTGAGTGGTCACCGGAATGTGAAGATAGTTTCCAGGAATTAAAGAGACGGTTGACTAGTTCCCCAGTGTTGATTTTGCCGGACCCGACTCAATCTTTCGTAGTATACTGTGATGCTTCAAAACAAGGGTTGGGTTGTGTGTTGATGCAGCAAGGACAAGTCATAGCTTATGCATCCAGACAGTTAAGGCATCATGAACAGAACTATCCCACTCATGATCTTGAGTTGGCGGCAGTAGTTTTTTCTTTAAAAATCTGGAGGCATTATCTATATGGTTCAAAGTTTGAAGTCTTTAGCGATCATAAAAGCCTTCGCTATCTCTTCGATCAAAAGGAGTTGAATATGAGACAGAGGAGGTGGATGAAATTTCTAAAGGACTACGACTTTGATCTTCAGTATCATCCAGGCAAAGCCAATGTTGTGGCTGATGCACTAAGTCGTAAGACTTTGCATGTCAGTAATCTGATGGTGAAGGAGATGCAACTAATCCAAGAGTTCAGTGACCTCAACTTGAACATGCAAGTGAAAGAGAAGAGCATTGTTCTAGAAATGTTGCAGGTTACCAATGACTTGATTTGTCTTATTAAAGAAAGACAAGCTGATGATTCAGAACTGCAAAAGTTGTTAGAAGGGGCAGTGGGCAATGAAGAGCCCGACTTTGTGAAGGGTTCTGATGGCATTATCCGATTTAGGGGTCGAATATGTGTTCCTATGGACTTTGAAGTTAGAAGGGACATTCTGTGGGAACACATCGAACCAAAATGAATTTCCATCCCGGTGCAACTAAAATGTACCAAGATTTGAAGAAGATTTATTGGTGGCCGAAGTTGAAAACCGATGTGGCCGATCATGTATCTCATTGCCTAACTTGTCAGAAAGTTAAAATTGAGCATCAAAAGCCTGGTGGTCCTTTGCGATCACTTGATATCCCGGAGTGGAAGTGGGATAGTATAGCTATGGACTTTGTGACGGGTCTACCTAGGACTACTGCAGGTTGTGATGCAGTTTGGGTGGTTGTGGACCGTCTTACAAAGTGTGCGCATTTTATCCCTATTCACAAGAAGTACACTCTGGAGAAGTTGACTCAGTTGTATATCAGGGACATAGTGAAGCTGCATGGTGTTCCTACCAGTATAGTATCCGATCGCGATCCGAGGTTTCTGTCTAGATTTTGGCAGAGTCTTCAGCAGACATTGGGTACTAAGCTGAAATTCAGTACGGCTTATCATCCGCAGACAGACGGATAATCTGAGCGTACTATCCAGACACTGGAGGATTTGTTGAGAGCATGTGTTCTGGAGCAAGCTGGTAGTTGGGAGCAGTTACTGCCGTTGATGGAATTTACTTATAATAACAGCTTTCACTACAGTATTGGCATGGCACCATTTGAGGCTCTTTACGGAAGGAAATGTAAGACGCCTTTGTGCTGGTTCCAGATAGGTGAGAATCTGTTGATAGGTCCTGATCTTGTGAAAGAAACAACTGAGAAGATCAATATGATCAAGAATAAGATGAAAACTTCACAGGATCGCCAGAAGAGTTATGCTGATAGGCGAAGGAGACCTTTGGAGTTTGATGTTGGGGATCATGTATTCCTAAGAGTGTCTCCGGTTACGGGGATTGGTAGGGCAATTAAGTCCAAGAAACTAACTCCTCGGTTTGTTGACCATGCACTTTTGTTGACCTGAATTAATTTGTAATAAGTATAGTGTGATTCGGTTGGTGTTGATCTTGGTGTTTTCTTCTAGATCTAAAGCTTTGTTGGTGATCTTTGTGAATTTGATGTAGACCTTCTTGCATGTTTGGTTTTCAAGCTTAAAATCGTAGATCAAAGGTGTTTGTATGTTTAGTGGGTGAATGAATGTTTGATCCAAATTTATCTTGATTTTTGGTCCTTGCATGATGGTTCATGATGATGGCCTTGCACCCTTGTATGCCTTGATCTTTGATTCTTGTATTGATCCTTGATTTCGTTTCAATCTTGATTCGGTTTTAGTCTCTTTTTCCATCTAAAAACAATTTTTGTCTTTGAATCGTGTTTGGATCTTTAATTTTGTCTGATTATAAGCTTTGCATGTAATTTTTGAAACAAAAGCTTTAATGTTTTCTCCAAGTATGTCTCGGTTTTGAGTCCCTTTCTACCCAAAATGATTTTGTCTTCTAGTTGTGTCTTTATGTTTGGATTCACAACTTGATCTACTTGATCTATGTGGATGCATGCTAATTTTAGATGAAAAGAGTATGTTTTCTTTTAATGCATGTCTCGGCCTTACCCATTCTTACTTAAAAAAAATGATTTTTGTCTTGACTTGTGATAATCCATGGCTTGATCTACATGCATTAAGTACATGCATGTCAATTTTTAAATAAAATGATCATGATCTCTTGAAGTGTATGTCTCGGATTTTTAGAAGAAAATTAGGGAAACAAATTCTAAAATGATTTCTGATTAAGAACTTGATTTAATTTAAGTATTGAGTCTATGCATATACATTCAGCCATGTTCAATTTAAGGTCCATGCTTGTTATGTTGTGAGAACTTGCTATGTGCTTTATGTTCTTACATGATTTTTATTTGAAATAAATTAAAGTTTGATTGCTTTTCAAGTTGTAGCTCACGGATTTCATAGAAAGAAGAGGAAAATAATTGCATGATTTATGTGTGTTTGATGATTGCATGAATATTGCCGGATGTGTGTGGTTTCAATTTGTGCATGATAATTAGGTTAGGATTCTTTTCCATGAAATAACCTAGAAATAATGCATGTCTCTTGTAAAATAATCGATTAGGAATAAGATGTATGTTTAAGTGAAATTATTGATGTGCATGCATTCGGATTATGGGTCTATATATGTTTAAATGCTTTCATTTTATAAAATAAAGTGTTCCTAAAGTTAACTAGATGCTTAAATAATTATGTGTGTGCACGTGTTCGGTGTATGTGTTAAAGTATGCTTAAGTAAATTGTGTTATGTAAATGAAATGGTTTTGAATTGGTGTATGATTCAATGTTTAATTTGTGAAATGTTTGCTTAAGAATGAATGTTAGTTTGGAATAAAATTGAATAAGTCTTTATGTGATTAAAATATGTTGTGACCGTATGCATGCTTAGTTGTGCACTTAATTTGATTTAATTTATTTAAGTTTGTGAGATTGTGTTTGTGATTTGTTTTTCTAATAAGAACTTAAGTTTTAAAGAATTAACTTGAAATAAAGAGTTTTCGATGTTTTCGGGTTTTATAAAATTGATTTTTGTAAAACGTTTCTTTGTTGTCCCAGTTTATTAAATCAGTTTTTGATTTTAAAAATTGAATTCATGAAACTCAAAGTTTGGTTTTCAAAAAGGAAATTGATTTTTTTTAAAAAAAAAACCCGGATCGGAAACCGGTGAATTTTTCGGTGTTTTCGAACAAAGTTTAAGGAGCTGTCCAAAATGGACCAGCAATCACACAAATTGATTTAAACCATTTTATTAAATGTTTTCAAATGGTTTTAAAATAATTAAAGTGCTAGAAAAATATGAGAAATTTTTTTGATAAAACCCTAGCGTTCTAAGTCTTTTGGTTAAGAGAGGAAAGTGTCACAAACTAAGAAAAGATTTTCTTAATACAAGATAATAACATAAAGTATTGTGTTTAGTACGAGGAAACCTTAAAGACAAGGATTGGGGCAGTCAGCAGCACAGGAGGATGCGAGGTGACGATACACCATAAACAGCTGGACCTCAGGTGAGAGAGAAGCTATCCTAAGACACTGTGGTGTTTAGGTGATATATTAGGACGTTCCATATCATCTCAAAGATCGGAACTTAGTGGTTCGGAGTCAGTAGTATAAGTGGCAATTGTTTGTGTTGTGTGGCCACTTATACGAAGGTGACAAAGGCCACATTATTGTTGTGTGATTACTGTGTGAATTAGTGTGCTTGTATGTTTATTTATTTAATTATGTATGATGATTAATATGAATAACACGTTGATGGACGTCTGTTACGTCCTGAAAACCGAAATGGAATGAGTAAGATTAAAGAATATGAGATTTATGGGAAAAGAAATAAAGCGTTGAGATTGGGGATAGATTTGATGATGAGAATGAGGTTAAGCCAGAGCTGGAGAAAGTGAGGTGGAGTTGTTTACTGGAGTGAGATGTGATGTGAGTGGAGCGGGGCTCCTTTGTGACATGGTGGAAGTGAGACTGGTGTTGAGTTGAGCTTGCTCCTCCACTAGTACTCACGGAAACAATGAGTTTTCGAAAAGTTTTTGAAATAAATTTTATGGAAAGTGACTTTGAAAAGGTTTATGGAAAGAGAGTTTGAAGAGGTTTTTGAAAATGGGATTTTTGAAAAAGGGATTTGAAACGAGAATTGTTGAAAGGGTTTTTTTAAAAACAAGATTCTTGAAAGATTTTACGAAATGAAATTTTTAGAGAACTTGTGAAATACTATTTTTAGAAAGCTTGCGAAAAGAAGTTTTTTATTTTCATTTTGGTGAAAGGAGATTTTTAAAAAAGTGATGAAGGGAAATTTTTAGGAGGTTGGTGAAGTTAGCATTTTTTGAAAAGTTTGTAAAATGATACTTTGAGGAAATTTCGCAAACTGAGACCTTTGAGGAAGTCTATGATTTGAGATTTTGGAAAGATGATGATATGGGATTGTTGAGATGAAAGTGGGATGATGTGAACCCAGCTCTGTGCTCTGATAAGAAAAGACTGTGCAAAGTTAGTGGTCGGGACTCATTGAAGGGATGCACGAAGGATGGGTCGACCTTAGGGTAATTAAAAGATAAAAGACACTAAAAGACATTAACGCGGTGAGGTATTAGAGTGCGAAGTAGTGGAGAGGAAGGTACCCCAGATATCAGGGATATTCGGGTTGTGAATGCAATAGGGTAGGGTAAGGACGGTAAAACGTCACGTTGCCTGGAGTACTATTCTGGGCAGAACGAAATCCACATGTGGTACGGGCAGATCGGTCCTATGCCGTGGTAAGTTCTGCACCCGGGACCAGAATAGTGTTGTCACCCCTATGGCATTTCGATAACAGTGGAGAGGGACTGGAACGGGGCAATGTGTTTTGCCACTGCGAGGACAGTGAGCCTTGATTATATGTTTTGAGGACGAGATCCTCCTGGTCTGGGACCATCTGTGTTTAGACAGCTGTCGTGCCCGCGTGGTAAAGGTCCTGTACTCCTGTTCGCTTCCGACTAGGACTTGGTGGATGACCGAGGAGATGTAGACGCGTGTGAAGATGGCAACGAAACGAGTACCTCGATGATCTTTAAGTTTCCCCAATCATCGAAGGTTATGATTTGATAAGACGTAATAATGAAAATCGAAAAGAGATTGTGAAAGTAGTTGAGAAAGAAGGAATGTGTATAAGTTTAGTAAAGCAAGAGAAATCATAGTAATGATAATAGTGGAATGCTTGATTCTTGTGTTGTATGTATGTTGTGTGTTGTATGTTTGCATTGTCTTGATATCTCCCCTACTGTAATCCCACACCGTCGACGATTCGTCGTTCGGATCGCTTACTCTCTCCTGTTCGTTGTTATATTGGTGCTGCTGATATCGCAACGGGCAGACGGAGCATTACATGGAGTTCATCACTCTAAATGAAGTGAGACTGGAAATCAGCAAGGTGACTTCACTTTCGGAGATGAAGGAACGGTGCAAAGAGAAGGGAAGCTCCATCCGGTGGTCTTCATCAGAGTTACGCAGCGGAAGCAGTAGTAGTAAACTTAGTTTAGGATATGATTTGTGTAAAGGATTACCAAGCAATGTGCCACTCTTGTATGCAAGCTAAGTTTTTACATCTGTATTGAGGTCTACTTCTTTTTGGAAAATCGAACAATGTAATCTTTGGAAAAATATCATGATGATTTGGAAATAAGTATTTTTATGTAACAGAAAGTTTTATGAAAATAAATGCTTTAGTAACAACTCGGTTTTCAGCAAAAGGACTTTCAAATGCAACGATGACTTTTCAACAATGAGTTTACAAAAAAAAAAAATCTGGCCTCAATTTTTGCAACCTTGAGTAAATATTTTGGTTTACAAAAATCGGGCTGTTAAAAAGTTGCACTAGATGTGATATATGTATATAGCCCTGTTGACTTCTGGAATTTGAAAATGTTGATGTTCATCAGGTTGCAAGAAAAACCAGAATTTTGGGAAAGTCAGAAAAACAAACGAAACTCCGTCCGTTTGACGGGAGATTTTTATAAGATAAAAAGAAAATTTTAAATTCACTATTTTACTAAGGGTATTTAAGGGTAATTAACTGTAGGTGTTACACCAACTGTAAATAAAAGTTTTAATAAATTCACATTGTTATAACCTAATAATAATTAACATAACACAAATAATAGTATTAGAATAAGGGGTAAATAAGGGGTATTACGAAGCACAGCGAGGCTGTAGCAGTGAAGGAGAAGGAGAGACAATGGATTCAGAGTGTTTTTAGGGTTAGTTCGTAAGGATGGGAAGATAATAGGAAAAAAAGGAAAAAAAAGGGGCTTTACCTTATTCCCTGTGACCAAAACAGCATCATGTGGGAAAAAAATTAATGTCAGTCGTACCTAGCTGTTGTTCAGCCGAACCAAGCCATACCCATTCAAGTAATCAATTTTTATTTTTTACTTTTTTTTTATGTACGTACCCAAGCATACCCGAGCTATACTCGTACCCAGTACACGTACGGTATCCAAATATGAGTACCCATGCTTTAGAGCTTTTTAGTCTCATAATCTGAATACAAGGAGCGCCATCAACCGTCTATCAAGGACAGTCAACCAGTATGCACACTTGGCTAGGACCTTTGCTCAAATGGCTCCAACAGTCTTTAACGTCCTAACTACAAACCTTGCCACGAGTCTCTCGGCATACACCAAGTTAGGGGGATATGTAATAGACCTAAATTGACTAGCCGAGTCGAACCCACAAACCCGATCAATCGACCCTCATCGCTCCTTAATTCTAACCAAACATCAGCATCAGATAACTCCACAATGGATTATTATCCATATTCCCTCTGATTGTCCGCCTAACAAGACCGACAAACTTAAACTAGGTTTGCCTAATCTCCCCTATAAATACAACACTTATCATAATGGTCGAGTATGTTCTAAACCCTTGTCTCAAGAACTACGTGTGCCTTGATTTTATTTTCATTAGGGATACGTAAGATTAGGGTTACTCTCGTCAGGTACAACAATCCCAAAAACACATTGTGGAATCCAATAACCGATCTACCCTCATGTTCGCTCAATACTTGGGCAATCGGCAATATTGAGACGTCAAAACATGAAAAATAGTATTTATTACACTTTTTTTAATTACACTTCTAAATAGGACAGATAAATGAAAACAAAAAATTTCTTAAAAAAAATAGATAATAAGGAACAGGGAGAGTATTTACTTTTCACATGTTCCCTACACTTTGGTATATATGAAAGGGGTAAAATTGACTGAATTTTTGTTTGAAACCTGTTGATACCTCAATATTTGGTTGCCCAAATCATAAGGCCCAAATCACATAAGGGCCCAGGAGTTGTCAAACAAAAAACAAAGTATTAAAGACGCTGAGAAAGGCGCGCCAACTTCAGGAATTGCCCAAGGCGACACACGCCCGAGGCGACGATCACCAAGGCGACCATTCTCGATAAGACATCCAGAGCAAAGAGCGAAGCATGTTGACGGCAAGGAATGCCATGTGCTATCTCAAGGCTCCCCAGATGCCACGAAAACCGAAGAGAATATCGTAATAAGTAAAGGCGATCCGGGAGTAAGAACCCGTGGAAGGCGCACTCATGCCCAGCCGAAGGCGTCATAGCTATCCGAAGCTCTAGCGGCTTGCAGAGGAAGTCAAGAGAGAATCTTTTATCTATCCAAGGCAAAGCTAAGGGGAGTAAGACTTGGAGTCCTCTCCTTCCCCGTAATCATCAAATACCAAAGCCAAGAATGGCAAAGAAGACAAAACCACTGGAAAGATGCTCTAGACACATGATGCAGGCGGTCATTAACCAACGGACGAAGGGAAGCGAACAGAGACCACTGGTCCAAGACACCACTATAAATAAAAGAAAGGAAAGGAAAGGAAAGCAAGGACTCCGGGAGGGGGAGAAAGAGCCTCAGGGGGAAGAAACTCCCTAGAAGAGAACGGCGTCCCCCTAAGAGGTAAAAAGGCACCGGAGAAAAGGGGGAAACGACACAATATACACAATGTAAGAAAACACAGAGAAGCAGAGCCCCAAGAGCCACCCCCTCCCAAAGGCCGAGAAACGCCAGAAGGCAAGAGGAGCAATACCTCAAAGCAACCATAGTTGCAACACAATACACACAATATGCACAAAAGACTCAAAAGCTCCTCCCTCTGAGAAATGGAGAATTGCCATGAAGAAGCAAGAGGCAGAATAAACAACAAAGGAGGAACAGAAAAGGAGGAAAAGCCAGAAGGCGTGCGCCTCCAGCAATCATCCTAGGAGCCAGGACGAGGAGGTCAGAATACCCGAAATGCCACAACCAACGACGGCTACAACACGGAGGGCGTACAACAAAGAGGAAAGGAAGCTCCCCTTCTGAAACTACAATAACGTAAAAGGAGTGTAAAGCCAAAGTGCACACTCCTTTCTCTGTAAAAGAAACCACAAAAGTGGGAGCCATTTCCTTGTATAAACCCCTCTGTACCTCTTCTTGACATAATGAAAGCCTAAAGCTTCACGAAGTTTACGAACCCATTATCTCTTTTAATTAAATCATCATTATCGCACAAAGCGGTCAGAAACAATTGGCGACTCCACTGGGGAAGCTACGGCTTCCAACCTTGAAGAAAATCCTCCTAGAGGCACCGGTCAGGAGACAGCTCCCGAGAGCGTTCGCTGCTACCAACAACCTCCAACTGAAGAGATGTTGCGGCGACGAGGTACTCCTTCAGACCGAAGGCGACCTTCACGAAGGGTGGTCTACCATCGAAAGGCGAGTTCACTAGAAGGTGATCCTCAGAGAATGGTCCCCCAGAAGGCGTGATCACAAAAGGAGACCAGGCTTGTCCCGATACAAACTTCCCAGAGGGTGACGAGGCTCGTCCAAAGGCGGCATAGACCCTCGCGAACTGGATTGTCCGGAAAGGCAGCGCTTTAGGGGCGACGGCATTTGCTCCGCTTGGCCTCTTGGAAAACGGTTACGGGGCTAAAGAGGCGAAAACGCACCCTTGCCGACGAAGGCGTCGCACGAAGCACGCTCCCGTTGACGAGGGCGCGGGATTACAAAAGGGGAAGCGCAGGAGCAAAGGCGCAACTAAAAAGTCCACATAGAAGGACGTTTCATGTCATCTGCATTATAAGCTAAGTATACACGAATCCTGACTCAGCCTTATTCATCATGTGTGCTTTGATAAACATGAATTTGGTAGATGTGAATCATGACAAAATGAAAAATATGTTATGCCTAATCGTATATAGGTTGCTCTACGTAGCTATAACATGTTTGTTCTGTGCATCTATGTCTTGATACGTTTTCAGTAGTGTCGCTTTCGCATGATATCATGTTTACGCCGCTAAGTTTCATGACTAAAATCGTCCCGATAACAAAAATTTAATACCATTTTGACTAAAGTGACATGTTTTCGATATAGTCCGAACCTAATTATATCACGGCTGAAAATGACATGTGCATGATAACAATCATAAACGCCGTCGCTCTGATATGTGTCGAATGTTTGACTAGAGAGAAAGCAATAACTAGACGAATCGGTGCATCTGAGTGTTTGCTGTAGAACTGAATTTAGTATGCCATACCAGTTATTCTTGTCAATTTTTCCTGGATCAACCGTGGCATAATAAAAGAAACTGTTCCCATAAAAAAAACATCTAGAATTATAAATTATATGTTTGAAATGTTGAAAGATACGCTCTGGGAAAGCGTTGCATAAAAACATGACCTGGGTAATGTTACATAGCGATGCATAACTGACTTTATACATGATTTACTGGATGCAACTAATAAAATGGACATGCATAGCATGAAAACGTCCGGAAAATGAAAGTTGTTTATGTAGGAACAAGAATGAATCACTCTTTGAAATCCGAGAAGCCTTTAGCGCGCTTTCAAAAGAAAACTCCCCGCATCTTGCACAATGAAAGCAAGGCGGTCGGGAATGAAATATCAGAAAACAAATGACGGAACAAAAGCGAAAAGCGTCGAGAAAAGAGACGCAATACAGAAAGGGGCAGTAAAAACCAAGCAATGGAGAAGATTCCACAGGAGAAGGCGAACACAAGGCCATCGTAACAAGACGCACATAAACGCACATCCGGCGCAAACTAACTAATGAGAAGAGGCGGAAAAGCAAGTGTGAATCCTAAAGCCTCATAAAAAGCTATGAAGGCGAAACCCAAGGCGCGCAAAAGAAAAACAAACAGCGCTGAATCTAGAAATCCCGAAGTAAACCGAAAACGGGACGTTGCTAGTGCCAGCCTCAAAGAAAAAGAGGATCTAAAAGCAAGCCACGTTAAAGGCCGTGATCAAAGCTAACAATGAATTCAAGCCGGAAAGACCAAGGCAACTTCAGAGAAAAAGTGTGCAAAAGAGCGCAAGCCAAGGAGTCGAAAGAAAATCAACACGGACATCCTGAGCGCAATGCCAAGACAAGATGAAAAGCAAAAAAAAAAGAGAGTAAAAAAAAGGAAGAAAAAGACATAACAAGGCTCAAAAGGCGTACAATTGCAAAGGCGTACAATCGTAAAGGCGTGCAACTACAAGGCACACATGAAAAGGCGTACATGCAATATGAGGCACGAAATTATATACAAGAGCGAGATGCAAGATGGAGACAAGCCAAAGGGCGCCTAGACGGTCGAGTCAAGGCTGCCACAAACATAACATAACTAAGGCGAGCTCAGTTTACTTGGTGTTTCGACAAAGTTAAAACGAAGAATTCGCTCCAGTCTGCTCTCATAAGCAAGCAGAAGTATCCTAACGCAAATGAAAATAATAGCAAAGCCCTGGAGCAAGACGCATCTGAGCTCATTTATGCATCAAAACGGAGGCAAGCGTGAGTCAAAATAATATGGAACTCCAAGTGCTTACAAACCAATGATGTCAAAAAAAAAGCAACGCCCATGACAAGAGGTGTTACGAAGCACAAGCAACCAGAAATGAGTAATCAATCAGAAGCAAGAAAGTGCCTATGACAAGAGGCACCAATAATAAAAGCTCGAAGCGACGCCGATGACATGAGGTGTCCCCAGAAAGAGCACAAACGATGCTGATGACATGAGGTATCGCTGTAGAAAACACCCTCAAACAGGGTCAATAATGCCAGAACGCGAGGTTCAACACTTCAAAAAAAAAGAGAAAAAGAAAAAGAAAAAGAATAGTGTTGAACCGTACCGTGGGAACAAGCGTCTTATCGCGGTACCCAGATAGACCTCCTGAAAAATTTCTGGGACAGACGCAGGCGAAGTACACCATATCGCGAGACTAGAAAAGGTCCCGGGAAACAAGGACGCTAGTCTTAAACGCGGGCGGAAAAATCTATAAAAGAGGTTGGCTAACGCAAGATCCAAAGTGATCCGTTAGTTTGAAAAGCCCCAATGTGGCAACTGAAAAAAAAAAGCCCCAATGTGGCAACTGAAAAAAAAAGCACCAATGTGGCAACTGAAAAAAAAAAAGCCCCAATGTGGCAACTGAAAAAAAAAAGCCCCAATGTGGCAACTGAAAAAAAAAAGAGAAGCCCCAATGTGGCAACTGAAAAAAAAAAGCCCCAATGTGGCAACTGAAAAAAAAAAGCCCCAATGTGGCAACTGAAAAAAAAAGCCCCAATGTGGCAACTGAAAAAAAAAGAGAAGCCCTAATGTGGCAACTGAAAAAAAAAAAAGAAGCCCCAATGTGGCAACTGGAAAAGGAAAAAGAGAAAGAAAAAGACGAAGAAGCCCCGATGCGGCAAAAGCGGCAATCGAAGAGCCCAAGGCGGCAAGCAGAAAATCCAAAGCAGCAAACAAAAGAAAGGGTCCAAAGCGACAACATCTGTGAAAGTGCCCAACGTGCACCTCAACAACAATCTTGGCACCAAAGACATGAGGGGCCATTGAAATCTGCGAGAAAGGTTTGAAGCGCCCGGAGCGCGCTCGAAAATTTAAAAAGTGGAGAGGGGGAAGGAGGAAACCTTCCTTGGCCGCCAATACAAAAAAAAAAAGAGAAGAAGAAAAAGAAGAGAAAAAGAAAAAGGAAAAGAAGAGTTGAGCTCTATCAGAACACCCAAAGAACTAAGAAGTGCAACAAATGCTAGCACAGCCGCAAACAATTACAAAGCTATGAAATTCAAGCTAACTGCTAAAGCGGCAAAGCTAACAAAAGCGCGCAAGAACAAAGGTGTAAAGTGCAAGTGCAAATCTCAAGCGCAAAAGCAAACAACAACAACAACGAAATGACGATGAAGAGCAAAAACAAGAAATGCATTCTCAACGTAACAGCATTGGCAAACATACAAAAGCAGAATCCAAACTACGAAAAGCATCATGAATCCCAAGATACAAATTCAAGGTCAATAAAGCAATAAAAGTCAAGTTCGAGCAAAGTTACGCAAGTCATAAACCGAATGAAAGATCATAACCCGAAACCATAGTTCGAAAATGAAATGTCAAAGCAACGACATAAAATGGCAAAACAACGCCTACATAAAGAACAGAGAATTCAAAGAAGTAACCCTGCAGACTTCCTCATAAGAATACTTTTTGTCAGCCAAATCCCTGATTTCCTGATCAAGAGCCTCCAGTTCAGCGGTTGCTTGGTCAAGCTGAGAGGAAAGATCCTTGACACGAGACACCAAGGGAGCACGGCGCTCTTGCAAAGCACGCTCAGCGTCGGCCAACTCGGCATCATCAAACGGAGGGCGCAAGCTTTCAAAACCAGCAATGGCATTTTCAAGCCAGGGACCAGAGTAATGTTGAAACTGAAGTGTGTATAAGCAATCCAAGATCTCAGCCTTCTCCTCCCATGGCAAGTCATCCACATCAACTGAGCGGACTAAACGCAACATCCGCAACAGAGTTTGAGAACCGGACTCTCAGAAAAGGCGAGGAAGTGAAGCTGAAGGAGGAATCAAGAAAGCATGGGCCCTCAAGAATGAACCGATTAAAGCTTGATCATCTTCAGGAAGTGAAGCTGCAAAAGCACATAGCAGCACATGTAGAAATGATAAGACAGGAACTCAGAAAGATAAGAAAAATCCCAGCTCAAGAAAGAAAATACTTACGAACTAAAGAAGAGCCTGGGGAGGCGGAGGCGTGACTCGCCCTCACAGCAGGAGCCTTCCCCTTATCAGCTAAAGAAACCAAGTGTGCAGCGGCTTGACTCTCTGAGGGGGCAGGAGCATCAACTGCAGCACCTACCTCACCAAGCACGTTTTCAGGTCTTGGAACATCAGAAACAAGTTCATAGATAATATCAGCAGCAGCAATACCTGAAGGGGCCTTCAAAGGCGCACCCTTGGGAGAAACAGGAACACTCTTTGGAGTGCCAATTGGAGACGTTAAGTCAAAACCGCCACTAGCAGCAGAATCAGAAAGGGCAGCACCCCCACCAGCTGAAGGTTGACAAAAGAGATTCATAAAATCTTCATGATCAGAAGCAAGTGAAACAGCAGGAGCGTCCTCAGGAGACTGGGACGAAAGCGACGCCGATGAATGACCATCAGCACCGCCTGCACTCAAAAGAAAAGAAAAGGGAATCAGTGACGCTATGGAACTATCCAAGCAAAGCAAACTGAAAAGTTAGAAGAAAATAAAAGAGCAAGAAACGGAACCTGGAAAATGATCCCCAGCTCCACCGCTTTCGGCGGAAACATCACAAGACAAGAAAGAATCATCAGAATTAGCTTCAGCAGGGTCATCTTCAACCAAGTCCACATGGATTGGGGAAGAAGGAGCAATACGAATGCCGGAAGAACGAAGGCGGCTAGACCGACGAGTAGGAACGGCTGCAGTTGCCTTCCTCCTTTTGCTAGAATCAACGGCGCTACTACTACCGCCTCGAACAGAAGACTTGGAAACAGAAGAGGCTTTCCTTTTGCTTCGCCTAGGGGCAACGGAAGGAGACGCAGCAACTCTGCGGCTAGGCGAAACCCCCTCAGCTGAAAACAGAACCAAGTACAAGTTGAGTGCAAAGCAAGAAAAGAAAAAGCAACGAAAATGAAAAATGGCCAAGATGCTTACCAGTAGCTTTCTTCATGGAAGTGCAAAAATAAGGATCGCTGTACACTATAGGCAGCAAGGAAGGGTTGAGATGCGAAGGAGAAGCTTCGAAATCCCGAAGGTGTCGCAAAATGTCTTCATGGGAAACGAGCCAAGAACTTAAAACGCCTCCGACACGAGAGGGAGAAACATAAACGGGAGCAAAATCATGAACTCCAGGAGCCGCATCAAAGAGAAGCGCTTTGACCAAATCTTCTGTCGGGGCCTGCTCAATGTTGAGAACACAGGGGGCTTGATCACGCCCAAATTGCCTGGCCACCCGATCAGGACGGTATACACAGGGCCAAAGGGCTCCACCATGAGCACTCCTGCTGTCCAGAGGAACAAAACCGGGCAAGCAGCGAGAAGAGAGAATCATCTTCCATAAATCAAAGGCCCCTTCGAAAGGGGTGGCAGCATTGTTTCTTGTGGGAAAAGTATCTTCATCATAAAGGAGATGCGGGAGGTCCGAATAAGGACGGAACAAGAATTGGTCTTCTGAATCAATGAGAGAAATGAGGGTCCTCTCGTCCAACACCATGAACGAGGGTCCAAGCCAGCAGCACCAGTGGAAAGAGGAAGTTTGACAGGGCCATATGCAGGAAAACGCTCAAACAGAAAATACTAGAGAAATGTCAAGTCGATATAAGAATTGATTGGAAAGCGCCCATGAGATATGCGCATCTGAACTGATACCTGATCTAGGCGAGCGTACAAGCCGCCTAGGTAAAATGAAGCGAGAGGAAGGCGTGTACCTTCCGCCAAGAGACAAGCAAAAAGAAAGACACATGGGCTTACAGACTCCCATGGAGGTCCAGGAAACACATAGCGGCTAAGCCAGAAGGTGATAAAAGCGGCACGGCAGAGGCGTGCATCAGTGACAGGTCCGGATTGGAATTTACCATCATGGAAATCGCCGAAGAAATAGCGAATCCAGCAAGCAAAGGTCCCGAGAATACTCGCCGAAGAAATAAACGTTGACTTGCTCTTCGACTCTTAGGAACCAAGTTCCCAGTGCCCCTCACCCGTTGAGAAGAGGAGCCCTTAGCATATGAGGCGCACCTTCGCTTGAAGAGGTCCCGAGAATACTTGGCGCTCAGAGCCGAAGCGGCTTTCAGTTGCATCGACAACTCAGAAAATTGCTCATCAACATTCTCCACATCAAGGTCTGCATCTCCAAAAGCGGGAAGACCAAGAAGTATGATCACATCTTCAAGTGTTGGGGTAAACTCTCCCCATGACGTCAGAAAGGTGTGGGTGGAGGAACACCAGCGCTGCACCAACATCAACAGATCACTGGGTTTGCGGTTGGCACCGAGTCTAGGCGACGCCTTGATGGCAGAAGCAATCCCCGCCTTCTCCAAAACAGCCACGAAAGTGGCATCAGTAGCAAAAACGTGGTCGACCCACTCTTGCCATCCAGCGGTGCCTCCCACGCGAACATTGAAGTTCACATCCACCCATGGGAACTCCAAGCGGCGAAGGCAGGAACGGAGTAATGAGGAGCCCAGAGCGCAATGGTACTTACTGTAAGAAGGAGAAGAAATGAGTTCGGCGTCCTCCTCAGAAACCACCGTGGCTTTGGAAGACGAGCCAGCAGTAAAATCGCCCGAATCGGGACCAGAAGGCGAGTCCGCCTTCACCTCCGTGGCCCAGCGATGGTACCCCGGTCCAACAGGGTAAGAGCGGGGGCAAGGAAGCTCTCGCATGAAGAAGTAAGAGATGGGGCCTGGAAGCTGAATCTCTTCCTCGGAACTCGAGGAAGCACTTCCGACCGCAGGGGTAGCAATAGCTTTTGACTTCGACATAATAATGGCAAACGCAAGAGATGAACAGGGAAACAAGAAAGCAGAGAAGTAACGGAGGAAAGTTTTTCTTAGAAGGTTCAGACAACAAAGACACGAAGAAGAAAGAGAACGAGTGGAAGTAAAGGAGAAAACTGAAAAGTTTTAAGGGAGTTTCGAAAGAAGGAGTGAAAAGGGGGGACGTGGGAAAACGTGCAAGCTGAAGGATATTTGCCTCTTCCCCCTAACGACACGTGGAGCGCAGCAGAAAAATGGAGGGAAGAAAAAACCAAAAGACTCACAGTGAGGGCCCGTTGACAAGACCCCACTGGGTTTCGAAATTCAAAGCAGAAGCTGCCAAGCAGTGAGCGAAGCCGGAGAAACGCAAATGGTACCCGCGATAAAGAGGCATCCCTTGGTGTACGCCTTCCCAGAAATCGAGGGCGACGCTGAAAGAAGCGACAAGAGGCGAAAGAACAAAGAATGAAGAGTCTAGAAAAGAGGAAACAAGCAAAAAGCACAAAAATAGGATTTGCACTGAGAATAAATTCTTCCCCTCTCACTGCAAAGGGGGAAATTGTTGATACCTCAATATTTGGTAGCCCAAATCATAAGGCCCAAATCACATAAGGGCCCAGGAGTTGTCAAACAAAAAACAAAGTATTAAAGACGCTGAGAAAGGCGCGCCAACCCCAGGAATTGCCCAAGGCGACACACGCCCGAGGCGACGATCACCAAGGCGACCATTCTCGATAAGACATCCAGAGCAAAGAGCGAAGCATGTTGACGGCAAGGAATGCCATGTGCTATCTCAAGGCGCCCCAGATGCCACGAAAAACCGAAGAGAATATCGTAATAAGTAAAGGCGATCCGGGAGTAAGAACCCGTGGAAGGCGCACTCATGACCAGCCGAAGGCGTCATAGATATCCGAAGCTCTAGCGGCTTGCAGAGGAAGTCAAGAGAGAATCTTTTATCTATCCAAGGCAAAGCTAAGGGGAGTAAGACTTGGAGTCCTCTCCTTCCCCGTAATCATCAAATACCAAAGTCAAGAATGGCAAAGAAGACAAAACCACTGGAAAGATGCTCTAGACACATGATGCAGGCGGTCATTAACCAACGGACGAAGGGAAGCGAACAGAGACCACTGGTCCAAGACACCACTATAAATAAAAGAAAGAAAAGAAAAGGAAAGCAAGGACTCCGGGAGGGGGAGAAAGAGCCTCAGGGGGAAGAAACTCCCTAGAAGAGAACGGCGTCCCCCTAAGAGGTAAAAAGGCACCGGAGAAAAGGGGGAAACGACACAATATACACAATGTAAGAAAACACAGAGAAGCAGAGCCCCAAGAGCCACCCCCTCCCAAAGGCCGAGAAACGCCAGAAGGCAAGAGGAGCAATACCTCAAAGCAACCATAGTTGCAACACAGTACACACAATATGCACAAAAGACTCAAAAGCTCCTCCCTCTGAGAAATGGAGAATTGCCATGAAGAAGCAAAAGGCAGAATAAACAACAAAGGAGGAACAGAAAAGGAGGAAAAGCCAGAAGGCGTGCGCCTCCAGCAATCATCCTAGGAGCCAGGACGAGGAGGTCAGAATACCCGAAATGCCACAACCAACGACGGCTACAACACGGAGGGCGTACAACAAAGAGGAAAGGAAGCTCCCCTTCTGAAACTACAATAACGTAAAAGGAGTGTAAAGCCAAAGTGCACACTCCTTTCTCTGTAAAAGAAACCACAAAAGTGGGAGCCATTTCCTTGTATAAACCCCTCTGTACCTCGTCTTGACATAATGAAAGCCTAAAGCTTCACGAAGTTTACGAACCCATTATCTCTTTTAATTAAATCATCATTATCGCACAAAGCGGTCAGAAACAAAACCAAAAAAAAAAATTAACTAGTAATTACTTTAATTTATATGATATAGTTAAATATATAAGACTAGGGAAAAAAATATATTACTTACACTTTAAAAAAATACAAGTTTATCTATAAATAAATTTTTTAAGGAGATTTTTTTTAAAAAAAATTAAATGTAAAATGTTTTGATTTTTTTAATTTATGATTTTCCAATAAATTATCTTATTTCATTTTTATTTTAACAAAATCCTTAAAAAAAAATTGGGAAGTAGTGGTTTATACTTTGTTTAGAATAAGAGAGAATGAGAGGAGAGAAGTGAGGAGGAGAGAAAATAAGAGGATAAATAAAAATCCCTTTATCTGGTTATGAGAAGATAATGGACAGAAAGAAAACTAAACATGAGACCCACAACAAAAACTTTTTTCTCATGTTAAGTATGGTTCGTTCTTTCCAATACAATCTCAGAGTATGCAGTAGTGTGCAAGCTGAGCTTTGGAGTCTTTTTCATGGATTATCTATGGCTGTGAATTGCAATGTGACAAAATTTTGGTGGAGATGGATAGCAAAGCTGTGTGGATTCTTGTTCAAGGCCATTGTCCGAGTTCTCATCATTACTTCCCTCTTGTCAGGCGGAAGAGGATACGTTTGCTGATTCGTAGAGATTGGACGATTGTTCTCCAGCATGTGTTTCATGAAGCTAACCATATTGCATATAAGTTAGCTAATGTTGTCCATGACGACCCTTAGAATTGTATTTTTTATGATGTTCCTCCTCTTTTTTTTTAGCCCCCCTCCTTTTTGAGGACTATGCTTGTCTAGCCCTTCCTAAACTAGTTTTTAATTGGTAATTTGGGCCGTTTGCCCGGTTCATAATAATAATAATAAAAAAAGGCGAGAGATAAGAGAGAAAACCTCAAAAAAAATCCCATTTGTTTCCTAATTCCAATTATACCCTACCCTATATGTTATATGAACTTTGAGCTACACTAATTTTTTTTTAACACTCATGGTTGTTACGACGCTTTTTTTTCCTCTGAACTTGTATTTTTATTTTTAATCTCGGGTTTTTTCCACGGTTTTGAAAATCGGACCGGACCGGTTGGTTAAACTGGAAAACCGATGAACCGATGGAGGTGTTGATCCGGAATAAGTCAGAAACCGCTCTGTAAAAAAGTCGGGATTGAACCGGTATTAAACTGTCGAAACCGGTCAAAACCGGTGGAAAACCAATTTGGCCCGGTTTGAATTTGGAAGCCCAAATTCAGCAAAAAACTGGACTGTTTTTTATTTATTTTTTTAAATAATGGAATCCTCTAGGCTAGAAACTCAAACGACAACAATATGAGTCTTACTTGTTGATTACGCGTTTGCCCTCATCTCAACGAGAAAGAATATTAAAACTTTAGATTTTAGAACTGAGAAAAATCAAAAATAAAAAGCCAAAAAGGCAAAGAAATGAAGTGAAAGAAGAAAGAAGAAAGAACAGTGAGTGACGCACAAGAAGACAACATCAATAATCAATAGAGAAAAATCAAAAAGGCACAAAAAGGTAAAAGTACTAAATTATATGATTATATACACACATGTACATTAAGACCGGTTGGATCACGGTTCAATCACTTCCCAACCATTGAACCTTGAACTGGTACCTTGACCGGTTCAATAACTGGTCCGATTTTCAAAACATTGGTTTTTTCTTTATTACTAAAACTTTGTTTTTGTATTTTTTAGATTCATTTGTTTATTACTCCCTCAGTCCCTAAATATAGGACTCCTTCGGAAGATTTCATGTAACATCCTTAATTTTATTCTAAGTATAATTAGAATAATAAACAGCTTAAGAAAATGATAATTATGTTCAAGAATAATTAAGGTGATGAATTAGGATTATTTTCGTGCTATGAAGTAATTGGATAGCCTTAGCAAAGAATAAGAGGTTGAAAGAGGGGGGAAAACGAGCATTAAAAACAGTTTTTTGGTGTTTTAAATACATTATGATAGGAAATTAAAAATAAAAGATTTACTCCCTCCGTTCCTTATTATCTGTTGTTTTTTGGAGAGATTTTTTGTTTTTTTTATCTGTCGTATTGAGGATTTCAAGAGTATAATAAATGCTACTTTCCATGTTTGCCCCTATTTAATATGTCTTGGTTTATGTAAGTAGTGGAGAAAAATTAAAGATTATAGAGAGAGAAAGGGTATAGTGGGAAAAAACATAATTAATGTATTGGAAATCTGAATAATGATTAAATTTCTTAAAGGGTGTGTTTTGTTTGAAATATGACAGATAAATAGGAACGGAGGGAGTATAACTTTAAACACAAATTCCACCATTGGATATTAAGATAAGGATTTTAGGAAGCTTGCTTTTAAATTTGAGCAAGATCCGACGGTTAACGAAGAAGTTATGGAATTTTGAAGTGCAAAGAAAATGAGTATAATGAGAATTGGGCAGAATACTCGAGTATTTAGTGGAATACTCGAGTATTTCGATCAGATCAGGAAAAAAAATAAAATCATGGAGCACACGAATTGCTCCACACTTCTCCCCTAAATTAGAAACACAAACTCTCATCATAAGCCAAGATTTCATAGCCAAGTTTCAAGCTTTTTCCACCACCATCCAAGCTTTCCCTCATCCTCCTCCTCATCATCATCACCATCTCCACCTTACTTTCTCTCTCTACTTCATCATCAATGGAGTCTCTCTCTCTCTCCATCCTCTCAAGCAAGTGTCATGGTTTGATCAAGTCTCTTCCTCTCTTTTCCTCCTTGTACACGAAATCATCATCATTTTCTCTAATAATCTTCATCTCTTTTGTTTTATGAAGTTGATCATGGCTCTCCCTCTCTCTAGATTCTCTCTCCCTCTCAAGGGAAGGTGGTTGACTCATCAACCCCATTTTATTTTTTGCTCTTCGTTGCTTCTCGGATCGTCTCCCTGCAGCTCCCTTTCGTTGTCACACTTGGTTCATACGGGCTCAATTTTAAAGCTTTAAAAACAAGGGTTTAAGTTAGGGTTTGGTACTCTCTTCTCTCACTCTCTACAAGGTTATGGTAAGGAGTGAGTGTTACCTTGATTTAGGAAATAGTTTCTAGTTAGTGCATAGTGATTGCTAAGGATGTGTGTTAGTTTATGATAATGAACCTTGGGGTAGTTGATATTGATAATAACTAGAGTATTAGAGTAAACGAAGTGAACCCAATTTTATAATTGTGAATATATGTGCATATGAAATGTTGTTATGTATGTTTGAATAATAATCATGAGATATGTGAATGCTTGCATGAAATGTGTGCTTGGTAATTGATGACACAAATGAAAGAAAGAGTAATAAATCAAAGTTAAATGGAAAGAGCAGCTGATTGATCCATTGGGGGACACTGACCCACTAGGTGCCTGTTAGGTGCCAAATGACCCATTAGGAAAACGACGCATCAGGTGCAAACAACCCATTAGGTCCAAACGCCCCGTTAGGTGCTTGTTGCGACGACCCAAATTTATTTCCCTTTTTCTTTAATTCCTTTATAAAAATGCGGGTTAATTTTTCTCCTTTTAGGAAAATAAACTCAAGCCATCACTAAATCAACACATCATTCATTTGGAGATGAGAATTAATATATATATTATATCACACTATCATTAATAGTTTCAAAACATATTATACATCGAGTCAGCAGCAACTATAACATCACGTTCATCACACCAAAAGGCAGACTCCAGATTATTATATATACACTATGTTACAGACCAAAACATAACCCAGAGTCGTGGTTCTCAACTCCATAAACTATAGTCAAGGGAGTAAAAGTCCTACTAATTAATATTATACACTTCCACCTTTTCGTACTCAACTCAGTCACCAGTGACCCACTGGCTTCCTGTTGAGTTCTCCACCAGATTATCCTCTGTCTCGGGGTTTTCTTCTTCCTGAGGATCCTCTTCCTCTGGGTCCTCCTCCTCTTCGGGATCCTCTTCCTCCTCCTCACCTTCCGAAGGCTGTGTTGACCCACTAGGAACGTATTCCGGAGTCAACACTCTTGATCGGGTGGAAGGGCCAGGACGAGTAGGATCCTCTTTGATAATCCTCTCACGAGGAGGAGAGGGGCTCACACGAAGATCGTCTAAAATGATGGTTAGGAGGCGGGGGATAACCTGGTCGATATCGCAAAGCAGGTGGAACATGCATAATATAAACCATAGGAATCTTTACCCTCTTAGGACGCATGCGGGATAGTGGATTCGGATGACGAAAGATCACTTCAACGTCACCCTCGAACACTACCTGATCGTCCTCGTAATGCCACTGGCCACTACGGAGCGGTCGCATCTCTATGCATAAGAGATTCCTCGCCATGACCTAACAAACAAAAAGGGCAGGGAGTAAGTCATAGTCGAAGCACATCATAAAATAATAATCTATCCGTACTCGAAATAACAAGCACGGGTAATCAAGTAATCACATAATAATGCATACACAAATGCAAACCCAGTTATTCACCAATTATCTTGTGATTAGGTGGACTGATGCATGCAATATCATATCATTCAAATCCCGGGGCATCACAGTTTGGAGGCAATTGGGTCTTTATGAGCTTCCTCCGCTCGACCACCCGCGACTTATAGGCATCCTCCGCCAGAAGAACGACTTACAGGCTTCCTCCGCCAGACGTATAAAGGCCTCATTAAACTGGAGCAAATCTCACTCAATGCATGAATGCAAGAATGGTTCATTACCAGTCTTTAGCATTTATTCATTTCTCATCATTCAATCATTATAGCAATCTCATCATGTCAACATCCGCTCTCCTTGGGCGAATGGATTTCATTTCTCATCATATCATCATTATTTCACAATTCCCAACTCCTAGTGCGAATACAAACAATTTATCGTTTCATTTTTCATAATTTAATTCATTTCGAAATCATCAATTCAAAGTCATAATCATTCATCATTTAAAATCAGCACATATTTACAATTATGATCTCCAAATCAATAAAAGAGGTTTGGATAAAGTTAAGTACCATCAAAATTGATGAAATGGTGATTTTGAGCCAGGACAATCGATTGTCAGGGTTTGACAATCGATTGTCACGTTTAAAATTTCAAATTTTGGCTCTCAAACAACATGACAATAGATTGTCAGGTCATGACAATCGATTGTCATGCAGAAAATCAGCATACTGAAAGTGGTTTTCAAATATCAAATTTTGATATACTTCACTTTAACCAAAACTAACCCAAAAAAGATCCAAAACACATATATTTATACTTGTCCATGCATATTTCAAGCAATGATTCCATCAATTTCATATTCATTTCATTCAATATGCATAAACACGTAAAAATGATAACTTGACATATGAATTTCATTTATCTTGTATAGAAGTCCAAATTCAATGTTTATTTAGATCACATATGATGATTATAAGTTGTTCAAATCAAGAAATGAGATTAGAATGACCTCCAAGTCATAATCCCATTTCAAGTTTCAATTTCAACACTTTTTCCCTTGAGTTCAAGTGAACTCCTATATTTCTAGCCTTTGGATTATTATTCAAAGGCACCCGGATAACTTCTCCTTTACCTATTGCAAAGGTTCAGATTGATTTGGGCTGGAAAGAAACGATTTGGTTGGGAAAATCCCAAAGTTTTGGATCAGCTGCCAAAGGCTCTGTTTTCTGTTCAATAGGGTCACAAAATCAGTGATTTTCATCAAGAATCAATGATAAAAAATCCTGAACAAGGATTAGAATCAAAACTAGGATATGAAATCTTAAAAATAGAACAAGTTTGAAGCTCAAAGGATGCTCGAGCTTACCACGCGAATCAAAGAAAGTGAGCTTCACGAATCTGAAATCCAGAATTTCAGACTCACACACTTGACTTTGCAGGTTGATAAATTGCTCCATAGATCACCAAATCGAACAAACTTGGTATCAAATTGAAGAGGGTTAAACAAGCTTCGATTTGGCATATGATTTGATAGGTTTTGAGATTCAGATCATAGAAAACGAATTGATCAAAGTTGATGACAGGTAACACGTTTTCTGCAGAATTTTGGCTATGTTCTTGGGTTTCTCATGAGTATACTCCCTCCTATACTTAAATTTAAGCAGTCCTAAATGTCCCTTTCAAGCAAGAATAGTGTAAGGTATATTTTTGGGTGGTTTTTTGGCTGAAATCCATGGAAATTCTCAGCCATTCGTGCTTAAACCGCCATACTGTTGGCAGTGCAGCCTCGTGACAATCGATTGTCACCTCTTGACAATCGATTGTCAATGTGATTTTTTTTTTACTATAAAAGACTTATTTATTCAAAATTCTTCTAAAATTATTTCCATACATAATAATTATATTTCACATAATAACAATATAATTCACAAAATATTCACATAATATTTATTTAATATATATCTACTTGATATCCATTTCCTATTTCACTCAATCTACATAATCTTTATAATTTCGAGGTCAAATTCCAGCGGGCGTTACACTCTCCCCCACTTGAAGGAATTTCGTCCCCGAAATGCACCTAATATTTACATAGACTCAAACAAATGAGGATACTCCTCACGCATTTGATCTTCTAATTCCCAAGTCATGTCAATGACTTCGCCTCGCTTCCATGCAACTTTGACTAAAGGAATGTCTGTCCCTCTCAGCTTCTTGATTCTTCGATCTTCGATACGGATTGGACCAGTATCGAACATCAAATTCTCTTTCAATGGCAACATATCGGGTTGAACTTGAATGATAGCGGACGGGTCATGCACGTACTTCCGAAGTTGAGAAACATGAAAAACATTATGCAAATTGGATAGAAATGGCGGTAAAGCAATTTAGTAAGCAACAGGGTCGACTCTTTTCAAAATTTGGTAGGGACCAATAAATTTTGGCAACAACTTTTTAGGTTTCAACACTCGCCCAATACCAGTTGTTGGAACAACTCTAATGAAAACATGGTCGCCTTCTTCAAATTCCAGCTTCGATCTCCTATGATCAGCATAGCTCTTTTGTCGACTTTGAGCAGTCCTCATTTTCTCTTGGATCACTTTGATCTTCTCTGTCGTATCTTGAACTATATCAGGACCAATAAGCGCATTCTCCCCCACATGGAACCAACATAGTGGGGTTCTACACTTCCTTCCGTAGAGAGCTTCAAATGGTGTCATCCCGATACTCGCCTGATAATTGTTGTTGTAGGTGAATTCCACCTAAGGCAACAACTCATTCCAACTTTATTGGTACTCCAAAGCACAAGCTCGCAACAAATCTTCAAGTTATTGAATCATCCTCTCTGACTGTCCATCCGTTTGAGGATGATATGCAGAACTCATCCTCAATCTTGTTCCCAAAGCCTGATGCAAACTCTGCCAAAATGTGGAGATAAACCTCGGATCACGATCCGATACGATACTGGAGGGAACTCCATGCAATCTTACGATCTCCTTGATATACAATTGAGTGAGTTTTTCCAATGAATATCGCAGATTGATTGGAATGAAATGGGCTGACTTCGACAATCGGTCCACAATAACCCACACAGCTTCATAGCCACCTTGTGTCCTTGGGAAACCGGACACAAAATCCATAGCTATGCTGTCCAACTTCCACTCCGGGACTTCCAAAGGTTGTAATTCTCCGCCAGGACTTTTATGTTCAATCTTTGCCTTTTGACAAACAAGCCAAGATGATACATAAGCTGCTACATCCATCTTTAAACCAGGCCACCAGAACATCTTCTTCAAATCCTGATACATTTTGGTAGATCCTGGATGCAAACTCATCTTGCTCTTGTGAGCTTCGTCCAGAATAACCTTTCTCAATTCTGGATTGGCAGGAACACATACTCTATCTTTTAATCTCAAGATTCCATATGTTCCCAACAGGAAATCTGGTTCCTTCCCTTCAATACTTAGCTTCTGCTTCTCTTGTAATTCGACATCTCTTTGCTGTAATTCCCGAATCTCCTTAAGAAATTCATTGGAAATTTGCAGCATTCCCAATTTGATACTTCTCCGGTCAAATTGCACAGCTAAGTTTAGATCTCGAAATTCCTCAATCAGCTCAGCTTCCTTCACCATCAATACACTGACATGCAAAGCTTTACGACTTAGAGCATTAGCTACCACGTTAGGTCCCAGGGTGGTAATGCAACTCAAAGTCATAATCCTTGATAAACTCCATCCATCTACGTTGCCTCATATTCAGCTTTTTTTATCAAAAAGATACTTCAAACTCTTATGATCACTGAATACTTGGAACGTAACTCCATACAAATAGTGTCTCCATATCTTCAATGCAAACACTATGGCGGCGAGCTCCAAATCATGTGTTGGGTAGTTCTCTTCATGAACTTTTAATTGTCTTGATGCATAAGCCACAACTTTTCCTTCTTGCATCAAAACACAACCCAAACCTTGTTTCGAAGCATCACAGAATGCTTCAAAACCTTTCTTTGGATCAGGTAAAGTTAACACCGGAGATGATGTCAATTTACCTTTCAGCTCCTGAAAACTCGCTTCACATCTTTCATCCCAATTGAAAGGTTGCTCCTTCAGAGTCAATCGGGTTAGAGGAAGAGCAATCTTGGAGAATCCTTCAATGAATCTCCTATAATATCCGGCTAATCCCAGAAAACTTCAAATTTATGTGACAGTCTTGGGCCTTTCCCAATTCAGCACAACTTCCACTTTGGCCGGATCGACTGCAATGCCTTCTTTAGAAATTATATGCCCAAAGAAGTTCACTTCCTTCAACCAGAACTCACACTTGGATAGCTTAGCATACAATTTCTTCGCCTTAAGGATTTCTAACACAATCCTAAGGTGAGTGGCATGCTCCTCTAGATTCTTGGAGTAGATCAGAATATCATCGATAAACACTACTACAAAAGAATGTAGATAAGGCCGGAAGATTCTATTCATGTAATCCATGAATATGGCCGGAGCATTGGTCAGTCCGAAAGGCATCACTACATACTCATAGTGTCCATATTGAGAATGAAATGCAGTCTTTGGAATATCTTCCTCCTTAATACGGATCTGATGGTACCCAGACCTCAGATCAATATTAGAAAATACCGCTGCTCCACGAACTTGGTCCATCAAATCATCAATTCTTGGGAGAGGGTACTTATTCTTCACTGTCACCTTATTCAGCTGCCAATAATCCACACACATTCTCATGCTCCCATCCTTTTTTCTGACAAAGAGAACAGGTGCACCCCATGGTGAGACGCTCGGTCTTATGAATTGCTTTTCTAACAGATCTTCTATTTGCTTTTTCAGCTCTGCCAACTCCACTGGGGCCATACGGCAAGGTGCAATCGAAATGGGACCAGCTCCAGGAACCAATTCGATGCTAAACTCCACTTCTCGCTTTGGGAGCAATCCAGGCACCTCCTCAGGAAACACCTCCGGAAATTCGCAAACTACCGGGATATCCTCTATCTTTGCTTCCTTCTCGACAACAGCCGAAAACAAACATAAATAACCTTCTGGTTGGCTCAACGAAGATTCTGGGTTTTGAAAGATCAAGGATCTTATATGGCAATCAATGGTTACATGGTTAGCAGATATCCAGTCCATTCCCAGTATCACATCCAATTGCGATAGAGTCAAACAAATCAAATTAACTAGAGTCGTTCGGTCTAATACCGTAACTTGAAATTTAGACAAACTCTCGAAGAGATAACCGGAGAGTTAGTCGGGGTTGACACTTTCAAATTATAAGGCATATTTGAAACTATAAGCTTTAGACGATTCACACACTCATATGAAACAAACGAATGCGTTGCACCAGAGTCAAACAAAATCTTACAAGGCATACCATTCAGAAAATAGTTACCTTGAACAAGATCTTCAGATTGATCGGCTTCAGCACCAGACATGGTATAGACCTTAGCATGGTTCATAGACTTGCCTCCAGATCCGCCTTGACTTGCCTTCTTAATTGCTTCAGGGCAGTAGCGAGAAATATGGCCTTGTTTCCCGCACTCAAAACATGTTGGTGGCTTCTCGCTCCAACACTGACCATGATGATGCTTCTTACATTTACTGCACTGGGGAGGGCTAACAGTTGGTGTAGATTGTCCTTCAGCTCCAACCTTTTTCTGACCTTGATGCGCATAAGGACCTCGGTTTCAGTTTGCTCGGTAATTTCGTCCATGATTATTACGTTGCGGTCCATGGTTCTTTTGATCTCTTTGGTTACGCTCCTGAGTTGCCTTCGCCTTCATATCATCCTCGAACATTCGACATCGATTCACCAACGTCGGGAAATGCCTGATGCAATGACTACTGATGAATGGCTTGATATTAGATCTCAACATGTTCTCGAATTTAACACACATCGCGTGTTCATATTAGGATGATGTTGGTAGTAGGGTGAATACTTCATCAGTTCTTCAAATTTGGCCGCGTACACGCCGACTGACATGTCTCCTTGCTTTAGTTCCAGGAATTCCACCTCTTTCCGATTACGCACGTCTTCTGGAAAATGCTTCTCCAGAAACTTTTCCACAAAGACGTCCCATGTAATGCGTCTTCCTTCGTGCTCCAACACACGTCTGGTGTTCTTCCACCAGTTTTCAGCTTCTCCTACTAGCACATATGCCGCGTATGTCACCTTCTGTTCCTCATTATAGGGAATGGTCAGGAAAATCTTCTCTAGTTCCTGAATCCATCGTTGCGCTTCTTCAGGTTTGAATCCACCTTCAAACTTAGGAGGATCGCATTTTCAGAAAGCAACAAGTCCTTTGAATTCAGCAGCACCACCAGGATTGCGGTCTTGATTCATATTCTCGAGCATAGCAGTGATACGCTCCAGGGACTCGGCAACGTCTTGGCGATGTCTCGCAGCAACCATTATAATTCTATTCTATCAAAAAATCATATTCACTAATCAATGCAATCATTCACAAAACAACACACAATTCATAATGTAATCATGGTACTAATATTGGTTAGCATGTAAGGCTATGCTCCAAGGCCGGGAATTGAACCATTGCTTTGATACCACAATTGCGACGACCCAAATTTATTTCCCTTTTTCTTTAATTCCTTTATAAAAATGCAGGTTAATTTTTTCTCCTTTTAGGAAAATAAACTCAAGTCATCACTAAATCAACACATCATTCATTTGGAGATGAGAATTAATCTATATATTATATCACACTATCATTAATAGTTTCAAAACATATTATACATCGAGTCAGCAGCAACTATAACATCACGTTCATCACACCAAAAGGCAGACTCCGGATTATTATATACACTATGTTACAGACCAAAACATAACCCAGAGTCGTGGTTCTCAACTCCAGAAACTATAGTCAAGGGAGTAAAAGTCCTACTGATTAATATTATACACTTCCACCTTTTCGTACTCAACTCAGTCACCAGTGACCCACTGGCTTCCTGTTGAGTCCTCCACTGGATTATCCTCTGTCTCGGGGTCTTCTTCTTCCTGAGGATCCTCTTCCTTTGGGTCCTCCTCCTTTTCGGGATCCTCTTCCTCCTCCTCGCCTTCCGAAGGCTGTGTTGACCCACTAGGAACGTATTCCGGAGTCAACACTCTAGATCGAGTGGAAGGGCCAGGACGAGTGGGATCCTCTTTGATAATCCTCTCACGAGGAGGAGAGGGGCTCACACGAAGAGATCGTCCAAAATGATGGTTAGGAGGCGGGGGATAACCTGGTCGATATCGCAAAGCAGGTGGAACATGCATAATATAAATCATAGGAATCTTTACCCTCTTAGGACGCATGCGGGATAGTGGATTCGGATGACGAAAGATCACTTCAACGTCACCCTCGAACACTACCTGATCGTCCTCGTAATGCCACTGGCCACTACGGAGCGGCCGTATCTCTATGCATAAGAGATTCCTCGCCATGACCTAACAAACAAAAAGGGCAGGGAGTAAGTCATAGTCGAAGCACATCATAAAATAATAATCTATCCGTACTAGAAATAACAAGTACAGGTAATCAAGTAATCACATAATAATGCATACACAAATGCAAACCCAGTTATTCACCCAATTATCTTGTGATTAGGTGGCATGATGCATGCAATATCATATCATTCAAATCCCGGGGCATCACAGTTTGGAGGCAATTGGGTCTTTATGAGCTTCCTCCGCTCGACCACTCGCGACTTACAAGCTTCCTTCGCCAGACGTATAAAGGCCTCATTAAACTGGAGCAAACAAATCTCACTCAATGCATGAATGCAAGAATGGTTCATTACCAGTCTTTAGCATTTATTCATTTCTCATCATTCAATCATTATAGTAATCTCATCATGTCAACATCCGCTCTCCTTGGGCGAATGGATTTCATTTCTCATCATATCATCATTATTTCACAATTCGCAACTCCTCGTGCGAATACAAACAATTTATCGTTTCACTTTTCATAATTTAATTCATTTCGAAATCATCAATTCAAAGTCATAATCATTCATCATTTAAAATCAGCACATATTTACAATTATGATCTCCAAATCAATAAAAGAGGTTTGGATAAAGTTAAGTACCATCAAAATTGATGAAATGGTGATTTTGAGCTAGGACAATCAATTGTCAGGGTTTGACAATCGATTGTCACGTTTAAAATTTCAAATTTTGGCTCTTAGACAACATGACAATAGATTGTCAGGTCATGACAATCGATTGTCATGCAGAAAATCAGCATGCTAAAAGTGGTTTTCAAACATCAAATTTTGATATACTTCACTTTAACCAAAACTAACCCAAAAAAGATCCAAAACACATATATTTACACATGTCCATGCATATTTCAAGCAATGATTCCATCAATTTCATATTCAATTCATTCAATATGCATAAACACGTAAAAATGACAACTTGACATATGAATTTCATTTCTCTTGTATAGAAGTCCAAATTCAATGTTTATTTAGCTCACATATGATGATTATAAGTTGTTCAAATCAAGAAATGAGATTAGAATGACCTCCAAGTCATAATCCCATTTCAAGTTTCAATTTCAACACTTTTGCCCTTGAGTTCAAGTGAACTCCTATATTTCTAGCCTTTGGATTATTATTCTTGCACCCGGATAACTTCTCTCTTACCTATTGCAAATATTCAGATTGATATGGGTTGGAAAGAAACAATTTGGTTGGGAAAATCCCAAAGTTTTGGCTCAGCTGCCAAAGGCTCTGTTTTCAGTTCAACAGGGTCACAAAATCAGTGATTTTCATCAAGAATCAGTGATAACAAATCGTGATCAAGGATTAGAATCAAAACTAGGATATGAAATCTTGAAAATAGAAAAAGTTTGAAGCTCAAAGGATGCTCGAGCTTACCACGCGAATCAAAGAAAGAGAGCTTCATGAATCTGAAATCCAGAATTTCAGACTCACACACTTGACTTTGCAGGTTGATAACTTGCTCCAAAGATCACCAAATCGAACAAACTTAGTATCAAATTGAAGAGGGTTAAACAAGCTTCGATTTGGTATATGATTTGCTAGGTTTTGATATTCAGATCATAGAAAACGAATTGATCAAAGTTGATGACAGGTAACACGTTTTCTGCAGAATTTTGGCTATGTTCTTGGGTTTCTCATGAGTATACTCCCTCCTATACTTAAATTTAAGCAATCCTAAATGTCCCTTTCAAGCAAGAATAGTGTAAGGGATATTTTTGGATGATTTTGTGGCTGAAATCCATGGAAATTCTCAGCCATTCGTACTTAAACCGCCATACTGTTGGCAGTGCAGCCTCGTGACAATTGATTGTCACCTTTTCACAATCGATTGTCAATGTGAATTTTTTTTTACTATAAAAGACTTCTTTAATTCAAAAATCTTCTAAAATTATTTTCATACATAATAATTATATTTCATATAATAACAATATAATTCACACAATATTCACATAATATCTATTTAATATATATCTACTTGATATCCATTTCCTATTTCACTTAATCTACATAATCTTTATAATTTCGAGCGGGCGTTACACTTGTGTACCCAAAGGATCAATAAGTTGCAGGGTAATTAAAATGTTAAAAGTGAAAGAAAATAAAAGCAAATGAAATTGAACTAAGTGCATAAAAGACCCAGATGAAAGTGAGTGAGTAAACGAAAAAGGGCCTAATGGGTGATTCATGGCCTAATGGGTGAAAAGCGATCTGATAGGTGTAAAATATACCTAATGGGTGACAAATGACCTAACAGGTGCATGAAATCCTAGTGGTGCATGGAAAGATTAAAAGAAATGAAATGTGAGGATGTTGAACCAAAGAAAAGAGAAGAGTTAAGTAAGGAATGGAAATAAGAAAATGAACTAATGATAATGTTTGAGTGCTTGAGCATGATTGGAAATGTGGATGTAATTAGATGAAATATTTATTTATTGTGTTTGACATAGTAAGTTAGTATGCCTAATTAGAAACTAATTTTTTAAATGATGTATAATGCTCACCTCTTTACTGGTTTTATACAGGTAACGAGCTTGAGCTAGCACAATCCTCGGCCGAGCAGGAGTACTCTCCCTCACAGAGAGAGTAGATAGTTGTAGTGTTGTTTTATCTTGTAGTTGTCCTCGTTATTTTCTTGGGTTTTGAGTATGATGTTGGTCTTTTGTATATGAATTGTAAAGCATTATTTTTGGGTATTATCCAGGACCACTCCCTATGGGTAGGGAGTATTTTTGGGAAGTTTAAACAATTCCAAACTTGTTCATATTTGCTGCTATTTCTAATGTGATTAAACTTTGATGTATGGTACAGTGTGATGCACTACGATATGTTATGGCCTTGTTGGCTTTCTGAATTATATGAATACTGATTTATGACAGGTTTACAGGAAAATTTTATTTTGGGAATGTTAATGAAACAAAGGAAACTCCGTCCGTTTTCACGGAGATTTTTATAAGTTAAAGAGTTTCAAAAAGAAATTTTAAGTTCACTATTTAGATAAGGGTAATTAAGGGTAATTATAAAGTAGGGTGTTACATTTCACGTCCATTAAGAAAGTGGAATAATTTAGTTAATTGTATTGGAAATGTGAACTTTTGATATTTATTTTCAAAATTATCCTTATTAATATTATTGAGAATCTAAAAAGTGGTAAATAAATAGGGGTGTTTGTAAAAAAAAAGTAGTTAATGATTATTAAAAATTGGTAAAGGGTCTTATAAATAGGGACAAAATAAAATTGTCAAGAGAATCTTATATTTAGGGACGGAAGTACTCACTCCGACTTGAAATATAAGCAACAAAAAACATATCTCATTTGGCTTAAAATATGAGCAAAACTAACCAACTTTCTTAAATTTTATTTCATTCCCAATGTCACTTTCCAAAAACATCCTTAAAAATTGTTATCAAATTTAATTTTTGTTTCATTTCCAATGCAACTTTTCTAAAATATCTCTATTCTTTTATAAATTTGAAAAAATTAAATACAATCAACTAACTTGTTTAATAAGCTTAAAATTAGTTAGTTTTGCTTATAATTCGAGTTTGAGGGAGTAACTTTTAAGATTCATGATTCATATTCCCGCAGCTGGCACGGCAAAGCCAACCATCCAACTAATGAAGCAATGCCTCATCACTTAAAAAAGCAATCCATGCCGTTGCGACATCCGTCACTCCAAAGCCCCCACTCATCTATTTTCCCTACCCGCCACGTCAACATCCAAAACGGTGCCGTTTAAAACCACTGTCTTCATTGCTTTCAGTACTCTATTAAATTAAATCACACCTAACGGGTTCCCATAGCAACAGCAACCTACAAACACAAAAAAAAAAATACGCTTCAATTTCTCATTCTCCGATCAAAAATTGATCACTTCTCACGCCATTACCAAACTCCGTTTAAGAATCGGTCATCAATTTCAACCATTCATCATACAAGCACGACTTTTATTTTTATTCTTTTAGCTACGGTTTTTGCAAATTAGGGTTTTTTATTATTTATTTATTTCCTATGACTTACGACGATGAAGACCGCGGTGGTGGTGGTGGTGGTGGTTGGAGAGAGAGTGCGGTTGCTGACTTAACCCTTATAATCCAATCTGATGATAACAACGGTGATTATGTTAAATTAAGCTCTTGTTCGCCGGAGAATGCGGCGGCGGCGGCGCCGGCGGAGGAACCTTCTGCTCCGACTAGAGGAGGTGCTGTGTGGTATTGGGTTAAATTGGTGGTGTTGTTTTTGGGCATTGGGTTTTTGGCTGTTGTTGTGTTCAAATGGATTGGTCCTTATTTAATAGACAAGGTTTGTGCTTTTCACAGTTTCACTGCTTTGGTTCTATTATCCCCAATTAATGAACCTGCCCATTTACTATTTTTGGATTGAGATGTGTTTTTTTGTTATGGGGTTTGTTTTTACCTTCCAAAGTTTCCACCCTTTTCATAATGAAATCATGCATTGCATTTGTAGATTCTACTATTTTTTTAATTCTCCTCTGGTCTGCTTAAGTTTCATTCTTATGAATGGCATGACTTTCTTATATTCAAGATTGAGATATTTTTTCTTACTTTGGGGTTTGTCTTTCCCATTGCATAATCATGGTGAGTATCTCATTAGTAATATGTAAGTAGCCTCGAAGCGCTCATAGAGCTGCAAGGCCTACCCTACCCTTGTAAGCCTCCGGGGGTTCGACTCACCTGAACTTTTGTGGTGCATGACACTGCCATCTAGTGAGTTTGGTGGGAACCAGGATCCTCTATCCCAAACCATGTTCCAAACCCTTTATCCAACCAATCACATTTCATTAAATATTACAAAAATGTCATAAAAGTTGTGAAGTTATTTTTTAGTTTATTAGAATCTGTGTGGAGGGTACAGGGTTTGGGATATGGTTTGAGACAGAGAATCTTGATTCGGTTTGAATGTACTCAATTGAGGTCCAGTTTCCAGGATTTGAACCTGTGACCAGCGGCAATCTTATTATTGTACCGAGGTTCACCCTCTGCATGTATCGATTTATTTCTTTTCTTGGGCCTGTTTTGTAATTGGTATGATTATATCTTTGTTATTTGCAGGAGGTTATTCCAGTGATAAATTGGGAAACAGAGACGTTTAGTACTCCAGTGTTAGCTGTTCTCGTGTTTGCCACTGTGGCTTTATTCCCAACCATACTATTGCCATCTACACCTTCTATGTGGGTAGCTGGCATGACATTTGGTTATGGCTTTGGGTTCTTGCTAATTATATCTGCAGCCGCTGTGGGTGTGTCACTGCCTTTTATCATCGGCTCAATCTTCCATCATAAAATTGAAGTAACTACTCACTTTGTCTCCATTATGAGTTGGTTTTTAATTTCTATCAACATGTGTTTGCTTCTTTTGTGCTAATTAGGTTGTTATATTTCATGATTCTATGTAGGGGTGGTTAGAAAAGTATCCAAAAAAAGCTTCGATTTTAAGATCTGCTGGTGGAGGAAATTGGTTTCATCAATGCCGGGCAGTTGCCTTAATCAGGATTTCTCCATTCCCTTACATGGTCTTCAACTATTGTGCTGTGGCAACAAATGTTAAGTATGGGCCATATATTGTTGGATCCTTGGTTGGGATGGTGCCAGAAATATTTGTTGCAATCTATACGTAGGTTTTCTATCTCTCTCTTTCTTTAATACTCTCTTTATTGGTTATACACTTATACTATGAATTTACTTGTGTTTTACCTAGTTATTTATATACTTGATGGATTATTTATTGTGTATCTCATATTTGCATTTAATAAAATTCATGCACCCCTAAAAATATAGGTCGAGGCCTTTTGCTCATATTTCAGATATCCATAACACTCTGTTTGAAACAAAGTGTTTAATTTGCTTGAATAGCTCTTCCACTAGCCATATCTTCAGTTAGATGCATTGTGTTTACTACCTGATTTAATTAAGAGTCCTGCAAAGTGCAAACTTTCCACCTGCTTTATCGTGGCTTTCTTCATTGCAATTTGTTGCTTTCCATGAAATATATCTAGAGAAGGTCTCGCGAATTAATGAAGCTTTAATATATTGGTAAAGGTGAAGTGCGATAGTCCTTCAAAATGTTGGTAGCATTTTGGTAAAATTGATCTCTAACTGTTATATTACCATATTTATTAGTTGGTAAATTACTCTTTCATGTGCCTTTTTGGTTCCTGGTTTTCTTAATATTTTCTATATATATGCTTCCTACCAAGCTCAAAGGTTTGTTTATGGCCATCAAGTTTACTGTTTAATTGATTGATTTTACCATTGGAAAGTTGTGTGTTTGTCTATTCAGTTGGTGAATTAGAACTGAATCAACTGATATTTTTATGAAGTAGAGTATTGGTTTTGTAGGAGCAGTTGTGTGGCTAGTTCACAATTGTTTCTATTCTCACTTAGATCTTAATTTGAAATGCTTACCACCTGGGTTTTGTGATTTGTTTCTATGCCTGACATGTGTCTTCTTAAACTAATTGATATGCTGACTTTTTGTCCAATAAATGGGTAAATTTGCCTATTACATTGGCTGGACTAATACCTATGTGACTGATTGGCTCACCTGTGAAACATCATTTCTTTCCGAGTTCCCCAAGCCAAAATAAAATACAAAATTCTATCTTGCTGTTTTCCCTCATCTAATACTATCTTTCACAATTGTATCACTTATGCTATATAGTTAAGTCGGCACCCTTAAAGTGAAAAATTACAATAATAGCAGTTCGCCATGCTTGTTGTTATGAATGTTACTTAGATTCTTTTTTCGTCTTCATATTGTTGAAGGGTTTAATGGAAACCAAATGTACAGACAATTCTTAGATGTTTTTTTGCTCACTAGGTTTCCCCACATTCTGCATGACCAGATACTCACGTTCTTAATCTTTGTTTTGAAAATGGATCTTTCCTTATCAGTAATAACTTTTGGAATTTGTCTTCTTCCTCTTTTGTTCCACCTCTTGGTCTAGGTCTCTTCTGAAAATTCACCTTCCAATACTGGTGGTTTATCCATTTCCAGCATAACATTTATCTAATAACAGTGGTGACTTTGCCATTGGTTAAGCGCTTTCAATTTTTTAAGATTGGATTTGATCTATGCTAAAAAGTGGTGCTGTTTGATTTAGGTAGGTCTTATTATTGCATTTGACATGTATTTTATATTATGTTACACCTGTAATTCATCATTTCGAGTTGGCCATTTCAAATTTTGATTTGTTTATTAAGATAGGAACTTAATTATGCAAAATACCCTAAACCCCTTTAGCTCAATTGTTCCATTCACTAATTCTGCAGGGGAAATTTGATACAGACATTGGCTGATGCGTCAACTGAAAAGCAATCTCTGTCTGCTTCGCAAATTATCGTCAATGTCATTGGCTTCTGCTTAACTGTGGCTACAACCATCATTATCACAGTATACGCTAAGAGACGGCTAAAGGAGTTACAAACAGAGGACGAGGTTTTGTTGCAATAGCCAGGTAATTTTGGTCCTGGTTTCCTTGATTCTTGCATGAAGCAGTTACAGAACTAATTCATCGTGGTGATTGGTGCTCATTGCACATGGCTGGGTGAGGTTTTATTTATCAAGCAACTTCACCCATTGGAAGGGTTGACCTAATGACCTCAATTGTATTATAATTGGTGGGGGAATGGTTGACCCAGGATATGCTAACATAACTGATATTTGTCAGCTATTTATGTTCAGCATTTCTTTTTTTTCTTTTTTTTTGTTTGTTTTATTCGTTTTCCTCTTCTATCTCGTTTGTCTTTGTATATGAATTAAGTAACAGATTTTAATAGGATTTGATATGTGGCCTGGGAATATTTCTCGTGTAAATCAAATACATCAATGTTTGATGACTTTGACATACGCAATATTATTTTTCATAAAGCTTCCCTGAAGTTGTTTCTGCTTAGCTAGTTATGAGACTAACTCTTGGGTTGGAGTGGTGGGGTGAAATGAATCCTTCTTAATGTGATTAAATGTAATGAGTTTCTTTTTTGTTTTGAGTTAAATTGATTTGGGAATGAATTAAAGGCTTGTATGGATAGATTTACTTCCTTGTGTTTTCTTCTAAAATGGGTAAATATGTGTTTATTTAGGAAATCTAGTGGGTTAGATCTCTATGCACTTATAAGAGATTACGGGTGAATAAACCTTTATGCTTTCATTTAAGAGAAAAACTTACTTTAGAGGACGTACATTCGTTTGTGTATGTTTCCTTGAATGGGATTTTTTTCATCAGTGTGTATTCTATCCAAAATCAGTTTTATTTTTATTATTAAAAGAATTTTTCATATATACTGGTGTCTCGACAAGCATTGTTGTGTTTGTCCAACCGTATTTCTATTTTTGTGTGCAAAATTTTGAAACAAACTAAGACTCTAAAAAAACAAAAAGAAAAAAACCAAAGTAAAAGAGAGAGAAAAGGCATAGTAAAAGATGAAAAACCAAGATGATATTTACTGTTGCAAGTTTACTTTAGAGTGAGATAAATGGAGAATAAAAGGTTAAAGAGTTTTGTTTTCCATGTGTAAGTTACAAGTTTAAAAAATTGCAATGTTTTATTTTTATGATGGGTATAGATGGAAGAGGGAAATTTACGTCAACAACCATGGCTCTCATTTAGTTAAAAAAACACAGTTTTTTTATTATAGTAAAGCAATAGATGTGGATGAAATTAAATTTTTTTATATCATGCTTAACAATCTTTGACATTTACGAATTTTGCTACACATATTTAATTGAAAATGAAACGAAATATTATTTCATATCTCACATTTTATATCGTTTACGTGTCAAAATGTGAATTAGTTCAAAATAAATAAATTTAATTGAAAATTTTTTATTTTATAGTTTTTCTGAACAATTCTGACACTTGACACAGATGAATTGATACAAAATGTGGGATATTAGATATGTTTAAACATATATTAGCACGGCTAACAATCGAGTATTAAGTTATTTCCGATGAGGTTATTCCCTCATTTTGTGAAGATGAGAAAGAAACTTTTTTTGCCCGTTTTATTTACACAAGGCTGGGAAAAGTTAGATCCGGGGAATATCATAATTATTTATTCATTATTTATTTTTTGTCACCTTTCCCAACAAGTGGCATCAGAGCTTCGGCTCAAACTATTTTTTGTGTAAATTAAAATGGAGGAGTCATCCTCATCAGCAACAGTGCTTAAATTGACAGCATCCAATTATTCCATTTGGAAGCCAAGAATGGAGGACATCCATTATTGCAAGGATTTGTATGAGCCCCTTCAATTGGAAGGACAAAAACCAGAAGGGAAGTCAGATAATGCATGGAGTATTCTTAATAAAAAAGTTGTCGGACAAATTTGACAATGGGTGGATCAAAGTGTTTTTCACCACGTTGCGCAAGAAACAGATGCATATAAACTATGGACAAAATTGTCGTCCATGTACGAGCGGAAGGCCGCTCAAAATAAAGCATCGGTTATCCGATGGTTAGTAAACCTAAAGTACAAAGATGGTCGAAGTATTTCCGAGCAACTTAGCGACTTCCAAGGTTTGATTAATTTGTTGACGAATATGAATATGACGCTAGATGATGAGTTACAAGCATTATTACTACTCAGCTCCTTGCCAGATAGCTGGGATACACTAGTAGTATCTTTAAGCAATTCAGCTCCTCAAGGCGTTCTTACATTGGACATAGTTAAAGATAGCATGTTCAATGAAGAAGCAAGAAGGAAAGAACAAGGTGTAACATCTAAGTCAGAAGCCCTCGTCTCAGAGTATCGTGGAAGGAGTAGCAACATAAAATTCCATAGGCGAGACAAGTCAAGGGGCAAATCAAGAGATGGCTCAAGAGGGAGTTTCAAAGCCAGAAAAGACCTGGAGTGTTACCATCGTGGCAAGATAGGCCACATGAAGAGAGAGTGCAGGTTCTTTAAACGGGAGCAAGATAAAGGTAATGAAAGAAGTGATGCTAGGCACACAACCGCAACTACCTCTGGTGGAGATAAGGTAATTATTTTATGTGGCGATGGCTTCGTTAATCTCTCCTCTCAAGATACATGTTGGATAGTAGATTCTGGTGCATCATTTCATGTCACCTCACGAAGGGACTTCTTTACATCTTACATCAATGGAGATTTTGGCAATGTAAGGATGGGAAATGATAAATTGTCTAAGATCGTGGGAAGAGGAGATATTTCCCTTGAAACCAATACAGGCTGTAACTTGGTTCTCAAGGATGTGAGACATGTTCCTGACATGCGTCTCAATTTAATCTCCACTGGATTACTTGATGATGAAGGATACACCAATGTCTTTGCTGAAGGGAAATGGAAACCCAGCAAGAACTCGCTTATCATAGCACGAGGGAAGAAGGAGAACACCCTATACATGACACATTCAAAAGTCAGTAATGGGTACGTGAATGCGCTTGCGGAAGACTCAATCGAGCTATGGCACAAACGGCTCGGTCACATGAGTGAGAAAGGCCTGGAAACTCTAGCAAAAAGAGAGGCATTGACAGGAATGAAGCAAGGCGTATCTCTAAAACCATGCATGCACTGTTTGGCTGGAAAGCAGCATAGAACTTCATTTCATAATGGTCGGGCACAAAGAAAACCCAATGTACTAGATATGGTATATTCCGATGTTTGTGGTCCTATGACAGTTAATACTCTTGGTGGTGCAAGATATTTTGTCACCTTCATTGATGATCATTCCAGGAAGGTATGGGCATATGCACTTAGAACAAAAGATCAAGTGTATGAAGTCTTTAAGCAATTCCATGCCAGCGTTGAACGAGCTAGAGACGGTTAAAAGCTTGATGTGTATTCGCACCGATAACGGGGGAGAATATATGGGGATGTTCATAAGCTATTGTAGAAGTAATGGAGTCAGGCATGAACGATCTGTTCCAAAGACACCTCAGCATAATGGCATAGCTGAGAGAATGAACAGAACAATTGTTGAAAGAATAAGAACAATGTTGTCTCATGCTAAATTACCCAAAAGTTTTTGGGGTGAAGCCCTTATAACCGCAGTTCATCTAATTAATCTTTCTCCTTCAGCACCTTTGAATGATGCTGTTCCGAACAAATTGTGGTTCGGAAAAGATGTTTCCTACAATCACTTAAAAGTTTTTGGTTGTAGAGCTTTTGTTCATATTCCTAAATATGAAAGATCCAAGCTCGATGTGAAGACGAAAGAATGTATCTTCGTGGGATATGGTAATGAAGAATTCGGTTATAGGTTATGGGATCCTATAGCTAGGAATATTATCAGAAGCAGAGATGTTGTCTTCTTTGAAGATCAAAACATTGAAGACATTCAAAGAGGTGATAAGCCTAGCCATCAAAAAGAATATCCAACGAACTTAGATCCAATTCCTTCTCCATCGGAGGATAATGACGAGCGAGATGAAGCCAATGGAACTAATGATCTTGTTATAAATGAACCAATTGATGCTGACATGGACGATGATGAAATTGATGAGAGGCTAGAGGCACAAGCAAATGAAGAGCCAGCGGTCAAATTCCAACCAAGAAGGTCAACAAGGGAGCAAAGGCCTTCCACTAAGTATCCCGCAAATGATTACATTCTCTTAACAGATAGGGGAGAACCAGAATGTTATGAAGAAGCGTTGAATCATGATCAGCAAGATGAGTGGTTAAAAGCTATGCATGAAGAGATGCAATCTCTACATGAGAACCACACATATGATTTGGTAGAGTTACCAAAAGGTAGAAAAGCACTCAAGAACAAATGGGTGTTCCGATTGAAGACAGAAGAAAACAACTCAAAGCCTAGATTTAAGGCGAGGTTAGTTGTGAAAGGTTTTAATCAGAAGAAAGGAATTGACTTTGAAGAGATTTTCTCACCCGTAGTGAAGATGTCATCCATACGAGTAGTGCTCGGTTTGTGAAAAGATTTGATGATGGTGAATTCATCGTACTTCTTCTTTATGTCGATGACATGTTAATTGTAGGACAAAACAGTGAAAAGATTGGCAAGCTGAAGAAAGAGTTGAGCAAGTCTTTTGCAATGAAAGACTTAGGATGCGCCAAAAGAATCCTCGGTATGGCCGTGATCGGAAAAATCGGAAGTTGAGATTATCACAAGAAAGTTATATCGAGAAGGTGCTAAAGCGGTTTAAATTGGATAAAGCAAAACCAGTTTCCACTCCACTTCCTAATCATTTCAAGCTTAGTTCAAAGCAGAGTCCTACAAGTAAGAAAGAAAAAGAAAACATGGCTATGGTGCCATACTCCTTAGCTGTTGGTAGTTTGATGTATGCAATGATTTGCACAAGGCCAGACATAACACACGTAGTTGGAGTTGTAAGCAGATTCCTGTCCAGACCAGGTCGAGAGCATTGGAACGCGGTGAAATGGATTCTCAGGTATCTTCGAGGAACCTACAAAATGAGCTTATGCTTTGGAGGTGGAAAACCTAAATTGACTAGTTACACAGATGAAGACATGGCAGAAGATCTTGATTCCAGAAAATCTACTTCAGGATACCTGATTAATTTTTCAGGGGGAGCAGTTTCATGGCAATCAAAGTTACAAAAATGTGTTGCTCTATCAACTACAGAAGCAGAGTTTATAGCAGCTACTGAAGCATGCAAAGAAATGCTCTGGATGAAGCAATTCTTACAAGAATTAGGTCAAGAGCAGCACAAATACATTTTGTATTGTGATAGTCAAAGCGCTATGAGCAAGAATCCGAGTTTCCACTCGAGGTCAAAGCACATCGACGTACAATATCATTGGATACGTGATGTATTGGAATCTAAGCAATTACAGCTTGATAAAATTCATACTAATGACAATAGCTCAGATATGATGACCAAGCCTTTACCTAAGGACAAGTTCGAGTTTTTCAGAAAAGCAGCTGGACTACTAGAGCTCTCCACCTAATTCGGGATGGGGAGATTGATGAGGTTATTCCCTCATTTTGTGGAGATGAGAAACAATAAAAGAAAATGGAAAAGAAAATAGAGGTAAAGAGAACTATATGCAACTACATTATAGGAAATGAAAGAACGAAAGTGACGGAAGGAAACAAACTAATAATTAAAATTAGGAAACCACTTTAGTATAAAAGGCACCCTTTCTCGTTTGAAATGAGACATCTCTCTCTCATGAAACAAAATTCTTATGTTTGTGAAAGTGAGAGAGAAGAGAGAACCTCTTGAGAGAAAAAACCAAGAGAGAGAGTTAACCCACCTTAATTTGGTGAGATTATTACTATTGTATTTTTTTTGTCAATTCTCATAGTGAAAATACAATAGAAACTTTTTTTGCCCATTTTATTTACACAAGGCTGGGAAAAGTTAGATCCGGGGAGTATCATAATTATTTATTCATTATTTATTTTTTGTCACCTTTCCCAACAATTTCATATTTGGAAGTATAAATCATGACCATTTACGAGCAGGAATAATACTATTTTTTCGAGTGAATTGTTACTTTGGTCCTGAATTTACATAGCACTTTCATTTTAGCCCTTGAAATTAACAAAAATGCTTTTAGGTTCCTGACTTTGTAAAAAGTCATTCACGTTAGTCCCTGCCCATAACCCCGTCAACAGACGTTAACGGAGTGATGACGTGGCTGACCGGGGGCCTTAAACGATGTCGTTTTTGCGTCCTCGTAACACTTATAACGGAGTAAATTGTTCTGTTAGTCCTATCGGCTAAATCAGTGCAATGTTCAGCTCCACCAGTCCCATGTTTTGAAGTTGAACACTTGAAAATATGCACACTTCAAAACATGACACTGATGCAACTGAACATGGCACTGGTGTAGCTGTTGGGACTAACGTGACAGTTTACTTCGTTATAAGTGCACGGGGATGCAAACACGACGTTGTTTAATGTCTTCAGTTAGCCACGTTATCACTTCGTTAACGTCTGTTGACGGGGGTTAGGGGCAGAGACTAATGTGAATGACTTTTTACATGTCAGTATTTAAAAGCATTTTTGCTAATTTCAATGTTATGAAAGTGCTGTGTAAATTCAGAGATTTCAAAGTGATAGTTTACTCTTACTTTTTCTTTATGATTGCAATTTGCTGGTTTGATGATAAAACATTTAACAGTATGGCTAATAATCAAGTATTCTATCCATAAAAAATATATCGAGCATTCAATAATTGAAATCATAAATAATGCATGTTAGTATAACTGTCAATAGTTCTGTTTTGTTTCACAATAATTGCAACATTCTTTAGGGAAAAAAGCGCATAAGTCATGATGCTGTGATTATAATTTGATGCGTCTCTGGTTTTTTTTTTTTTTTTTTTTTTTGCTTTTAATTCATTTAGAGATTCCCTTCCTTTTATTGAGTTTGGCTTTTTACGTTTTTTTTTCTTATTTCATAATGTTTGGTATTTTACATTTTCAATACACAGACATATTTATTTTTCCAATTTTAATATTTCATTTAATCATTTCTCTTACTCATTAATTCTATTTTTATCATCTCTAAACTACTATATATTAATTAATGGACACACTTACTAATAAAAATTAAATACTACTATAATTTTCAATAAGGATTAAATAAAGACATTTTGGAAAAACCATACATAATACTTATAATAATCAACATTTTCTTAATATATGTGTCCGAGTCTAAAAGGTCAAACTTAATGAAACGAAAGAAGTAGTATAATGATGGTATTGCATATAAAAAAATGTCTTTTTATTCTTTTTTGGTGTGTACGAGGAATAAGGAATAAATAGAGAGGAAAAGGAGAAATATAAATTGAGTAATGATATTTCTATATTTTTATTTAAGGAATAAGTGTAACACCCCTAATTTTCGTTTCCTGAATATTAAATAAATTATACTAGTTATTTTATAATTTCAAAAGCCTTATTTTTGTACATTATGTGCCTTAAGAGATATAAAAATAAGGGATATATTTTTTATATAATAATTTTGTACAAAAATATAGTTTTCCAATTAAGTCCTTGTACTACAACAGAATAGCTAAAAGATCCCGGTTCCAAACCGGGATTGTATCCCCTGGTATAACAAGTCTGATTCTTATGATCCCAGTTGTTTTAGAAAACACGGAACCGGGATCAATAAAAAACAAGGAATCGGGATCAATAGCATATATGATCACTGTTGAGTTTTTTATAATGAACCGGGATCTTTAGTATATATGATCACTGTTGAGGTTTTTAAAGTGAACCGGGATCTTTAGTGTGTGTATATATATATATATATATCTAATTTATAATATTTGCTATATCCATATATTTAAATAAATTGTCAACATTTTTTTTTTTGCAACAAATAAATGTCATAATTATATACATTAGAAACGTGAATGTCAATACACAATTAAGATAGATAACTCCCAAACCAATACAAATGGCTCCATACATACAAAAGGTTAAACAAACTCGATCATATAGATGCTACATAGTCACATTCAAAAATATATATGGTGCCCTAAAACAAAAATACTGAACATATCAGTGGGGAGCTACTATACTATGATGCTAGAAATTTTTGAAATGATTGAAATGAGTAGCTGGGCAGAATCATAAAGAAGAAATTACAAGATGTACTGCGATCAACACTAAGAGAACACAACTTCCCCTGCTTCCCAATAAAAGTCCTGAGCTGACTAGATTGACACAACTCTGTAGCTTTGTACCAAATGGAATCCAGTGTTCCTTTTTGATCCTCCTGCTCTTTTAATCTATCTGCATCAATATTGAATAACTTGTAATTCGTATAGAGTAACCCAATCGTAAAATAATATAGGTTATAAAACTCATACAAGTTAAGAAATCTACAGCAAAATAACAAATGTTTGGCAAGAGTATAAGAAAACACTAACATAACAGGGTCATACACCAATATAAAACACTAACATTTTTCTCCAATATACCAAGCTTAGTGCTGCATCAACAATGTCTCTCTATATTTGCACTGCATGTGTGCTTGGACTAGTTCAAAAGTTCTAGTTGTTCAGTAAAAAAAAAAAGCATTCAGCCTCCTCATGATAAAATTATTTTAATAGCCAAATGACTCAAACTAAGCTTTTAGCTAATCCAATATCAGGATCAATCCAAAGCTAGGCAGGAGTTCCAAAGTTGCACACTTGCATGATTTATAAATTAGAAACAACATAACAAGACAATGAATATAAACATACATGTAGAAGACAACGTAAAAGTGCAATACTTTATTACAAGTACATAGTACTGGAAAGGAAACACCAAGTCCCCAGGCAAGCAGAGTAGAAAACTCTAGCTAATCAGTACTCAAATTAGCCATAATATCAAAGTATGCCTATCTGTTAGAACATGGAAATAAAGCATTTACTGTAGCAAACATCACATTTAACCAGAAATATTTGTGACCGCAATCAAAATGTAGCCTATCTATTAGAACATGGAAATAAAGCATTTCAAATTTAATACACAAAACAATGTGTATTGTAAAAAAGTCATCAGAAAAGTGTTTCTAACCGGACTGTCTTCCATGATAATATCTCTGAAGTAGTTAAGGCCACCTGCTGAACCATGTGGTTTATCCTCCTTCAAATATCTAGATGGATATTAGTAACATATCATAGTCAGTTCCATCATTTAAAAGAGCTTATAAAACAACTTATTTTATACAAAAACAAAAAAGCTTGGTATCAAGAATATGAATACAACCAAAAGCTAATTCTTTGTGAACAAGAGTAGTATATTGTAGATTGATTCTAATACAACTGAATGAAGTATGAAACAATTTCACCCAAATTGTATACGCATGAAAGCAAAACGGTTAGTCCAACGGTAGAAAAAAAAATATGTTCATTGGTGTAAGCATGCTTTTGAAACATTATGGAGGATAAGTAACTAAAGTGACATTTTCAGCAATAGAAGGGTAATACAGACAAAATCTTACTTCTTCTTGTCAATACTTGGGATGTCACTTCTTTCAGCCTTCTCTACAATCACCTTCAGGGACATACAAGTACAATTTAGCATAAAAATTAGAGATATATACACTTTTGAAAATCATAGGCGCAGCAGGCAACATGTAAAAGCAAAAGTTAAAACGTTGCACCCATGAATGATAAAATATAATAAGTGCATCTTTCTGAAAAATTAAAGTCAACCTATCTCTATGGAATAAAGATGGATATTACTATCAAATTAAAATGACACAAAGATAACTGACATTGTCACAATGAAACTAACACGAAGACAATGGAAACTCCTTAGAATTGTATAATCACTCAGAACAAGTAGTGAAACAGCAACTATAATAGTTTGAGGGCAACTTCTCAACTGTTATCCAAATTTTTTGTTTCTTTGAACTTGAGAGAAGGAAAGTGTGCTTGTTACAGAAGGAACAAAGCTTTATTTTGCATATGCTTCACAAAAGACAGAAAAAGTAAATACTCAACAAACAAACTAAAAAGGTAAGCCACAAACAAATGAGGAAATAATTATCAATTAAGAAATTATCTTTGAGTACAAGTTGCTAATATTTCCGAAATCAATGCAAATAAGATACTTTTTTAAGAAAACATCATTATCACATGAAGCTAGATGCCTATAATTTCTAAACATGCTATCATTCAGAGTATGCTATGCCAAAGCAAACCTGTCACAAGATCATCATACCTATACATGAAGGTACGCAAATATGTCAAAGTAGCAGATCTTGAACATAACATGTCCCTATACTACAATTTCTCATCAAGATAACAACAAGATTCAAAAATTTCTCATAGCAATAATGGGTTCATAAAGGCATTATGAATCAATAAAAGGTATCCATATACTACAATTGCCATGAGATCGTAGTAGCAATATTGGTGAAGAATGCAAATAAATTTGAAAAATGTTTCAGTGTTTAGACAAGTGTAGTTTTTAATGGCCATAAATATGAATCATGAATATGAAAGCAGTACATTTGTTTATTGGGTATGATGGATTAGTAATTTATCATTCAATTGTAGTTTTACTTTATTTAAGAGTCAAATTATCGTTAACACATCAAAGGTGAATGATGTGCTGAATTGCCTGAACACCAACCATTTTATCTTATTAAATCACAATAATGGGAATAAAAATAGTATTCAAATTGAAACAGAAAAATCAGTAGACAAAAAATCCAGAACACAAGATCATTTGGAACAGGCAGGAATCCCTTCATATGGCATACCAGTTCAGTATTTGAGATCGACATCCTAGAATTCATAAACAACCAAAGGTTGCCACAACAGAACACTATAAGAATCAACAAGAATATTCTATGAAGCTTCAGAAAACATAAGTATACTATTGCCCCAGGATTCAGATCCTCTTTCTAAATTAAATTCTAAGAAGCCATAGTGCAAACTCACTTTAAAATGTTACTCATACGCATATGCAAACATTGATAACTCCTTACCTGGGAACAGTCAGTTATAATTAAATCCTCAGCTGAAACTTTTTAACTTTTGTCCACCCCACCCACAGATGAAAAAAAAAATGGTTGCTAAGGAAACATGGATACAGCACAAGACACAAATGGAAAAGAGATATAAAATTTTATAGAATATAGTTTGGAGTGTCCAAAAATGTCTGACATAGACACATACATGGCAATTATTGTGAAGTAGATGCTAATCTTATATTACTCTATGTTTAAACTGCTATAACCTTTTACAATGACAAGACGTCATATAGTTTAAAATTGAGGAATTACAAAAGAAAAAAATTACTTAAAAAATTCAGTTTAATCCAAGCAACATGATATTAACATAAATCTAAATCACAGGTCCTCAAACATCACCAATTTCATGTAATAATCCACCAATGAGTATGTAATGAAGCTCAAGAAAGACAGGGATTAAAGGGATACCTGCATAAATTTAGTCAAGCTGAGATTCTTGCAATTGGTTTCCAGACCCACAGATTTGTTTTGCACTACCGAGGTTGACGGGGAGAAATGATGGTTGCTGCCAAAGGTTGTGAGGAGAAGTAGTCGTGATTCAAAGGGTTTCGTCCAAATCGGTGTTCACGACTTCTGGAGGTGATGAGTTCGATCTCGAATCTCAGTCCTCAGGGGTTTGATTTTTGCGATGCTAAGGTCACCAGCAACGCAGATTCGAAGCAGAGGGGATCCGCCGGTGGGAGAAAGGAGCTGACAATGGCGGGACGGTTGGAGCGTACGGCGGCTGGAGCTTCGAATTGAAAGAGAGAGAGCGAAAGGACGGTGAGAGAGAGCTTGAGAGGGAGTGAGGGGCGAAGAGAGAGCTTAAAGGGACGGTGGCTGAAGCGAAGGGACGGTGGCGAGAGAGAGATTTGATTTGAGAGAGAGAGGCCAAAAGAGTTTCCTCAGCCCTCTGGTGCTCTTCTCCGTCTGCGATGGCCAGAAATGGAGCTAACCCTAACTCTAACTCTCTAAGTGTCTGGGTTTGCTGGGTTTGGGGATCTGAGGATGAAACGAGAAAATATTTATTTTACAATATTGATCCCGGTTCCGGTTTTTTATTATTCATCCCAGTTGAAGTAAAACAATGTAATAAATAAGTTTGGTGTGATTTTTAATTTTTAAAAATAAAAAATTATTTATGTTATAATATTGATCCCGGTTCCGTGTTTTTTATAACCGGGATCAATAAATTCATGATATTTTTTAACTATCATTTATCTATTAATCTCAGTTCCGTCCGGAACTGGGATTAATATCTGGGAACTTTTTTGCAATTCTGTAGCAGTGTTGGGGTTGGACCTAATTGCAATATTGAAAAGGGTTTTGGAGGGAAGTTAATTAAAATATAAATTCTTGAAAATTTTTATCGTGGTAATCGATTACCATGACTTAGTAATCTATTACAATCATGCAGAAAACCCAGGTTTGAGTGCGTTTGATGAGTCAACGTCCTAATCCCCCATTGTTGACACGAATTAAGCCTTAAGACACCTCCTAATACACGCGTCGCCTTGCATGGATGCTTGATTTTTCTACATAAACCGCGATTGTGTTAAATCAACACCCATTTTGGCCAATTTATGAAGAATTGCTCTGTGTTGGTTAAGTTAGGGTTCTTAATTTGCCCTCTTTAGTTCTCTTTTGATTGTGAGAATCAACCCACAAATCATACACCATTGTGAAGCTTACATCCTGAGCTTCACAAAGATACGAAAATCGTGAGCTGAGAGTTAGTGTGCAAGGATAATCGAAGCCTGCAAGTGGAGGCTCTAATTCTGCAGAAGCTGAAAACCTGATCCTGGAGCTTACTTTAGGCTCTGATTTTGGTAAGCTCCTATAACCCTTGAGTCTTAAACTTGTTCCATTCTCTTGTTCTTGTTGCAGAGAACAAATCTTAATCATTTTCCCAAATTTTTATGCATGTTTGGTTGGTCAAACATTATGATCTTGTGACCCTACTCGAATCTGGTCTGCATGTGCTGCTGACAAAGGGGTTTTGGGGAAATCGAATTTGGAAGCTCTTTCTTTGTGAAGTTTCTGTTTGATCACGTTTGTGAGGTAAGGGGAAAGCTTAATATACACTAGTTTGAGATTAAAGAGCATGATTTTAATAGGAGAGCCACCAAGAGGCCTTGAGGGCTTAGCTTGAATTAGTAATTTGGTTTGGAGACCAAAATGTGCTCTAAAACTGATTTGAGCAAGTTATATTTGATGCATGCAAGCTATTAAGAATCTGAAACCATGACTTAATTGAGTATTTGAAGTTTTGGTATGTTGAGTTGTTGAGTTTAATGGTTTTATGCATAATTAAGTGAATTTGTGCAATCTCTATGAATTGATGAAGTTTCAGTGCATAATATGTTATATCAACTCTGTGAATGTTTGGTTTGAGTTAGATTTGGTTAAAAATGAAAATGGTATGTTATATATAACCCAATTTTTAGTGTTTTACTGTCAGGGGTAATCGATTACCACGATATAGTAATCGATTATCTGCCCTGTTTCTGAACCGGAAAGAAGAAATACACGTGATAATCGATTACCAGTTTCTAATAATCGATTACCAGTGCTGAAAATACTTAAAGATACCATTTTTATCTCTGAACCATTAATTTATCATTCAAATAAACATTATGGAATGAATTTGAGACTGAAAAATAATTGATTGGGTATTTTAGTTATTTTCTTGAAAATGTTCATGAAAAATGATTTAATTACTTGGACATAATATTGGATAAATTATCAAGTAATTTAAATACCAATCAATGGAATTAGTGTGATGCATTCATGCATGGAGTTGGATGTTAGATCGAATTGTCACGATTATTTTTATAACCTGAGGAGGGCCTCTGGGAGCGCCAAACACGTCCTGCTTGATGACACGTTTATGTAATAAAATGAAACGTGGCTAGTGTGAGGATACTGATGATGTGATTATTACGTTGGAGCGTGACGTCTGCGAGATTGCGGCGTTTTAAATCACTACCAAGCTTGAGCGTAATACATTTCCAAGGAAATGTATTGAATTGTACCCCGCAAAGGTACCGAGTACATGAGTTGTACATGAGGTTACAAGGTGGCCGCCCCGAGAATGGGGAAATAGTTTCTATGGAAGCTAGGTCATCCATACATCATGCCACTCATAAATAAATAATTTTTATTTGAATTATAACCTGAGTGTGAGCATATTATATGCATTCTTACTTGTCATTGACTTGTTTGTGTAATGACTTGTATTAGATTATATGATTGACTAATATCTGTTATGCATATAAACTGTTAAACCTTTACTCTCTTGTGATTATGTGTATGTTATTGCTTACCCCTGTGCCCTTATAGGTGATAGCCAGATACCTAGCTTGCGTAGAGATCAGACCCATCCCTAGTGGTATATGGACGTTCGAGGAGCACGGAGCTACCTTTGAGGGTGAGGTGGAGATCACTCTCTATCACCCTCACCCCCTTGCTCGTGTGCGCACTCGTAGGTTTAGGGTTCTCATTATCTATACTATGCACGTACCCCCTTTCTATACTTTTAGAGGACCACCATAGCCAGCTCGACTAGTACGTAGGTTCCATAGTTTTCGTTTTCGAGCAGCCACTCGTTCTCATCCCTCCGCTTCTAGAATTTTCACTGATGCCGATATCCTCTCACCTGGTCCGACGGGCACTGTTAGGACTACGTCTGCTGCAGATCCCAAACCCAGTGGTAGGGTCTTTACCCCGACGGACGAGATTGAGGAGGATCCGGAGGAGGGAGAGAGCGAGGAGGAGGTATCAGTCGAGCCCCGGCTACTAGATCTCGATGAGGACCGAGTGGTTCCTAGGTATAGGCATAGTATAGGTAGTGCGGATTCTGGACCTGATCTACAGCTGTTTGTAGACTCTATGGATGGATGGATGCTACTCTGGTGACTTGAACTACTACTGCTACTGCTACTTCTGGATCAGCTCTGGAGCCATTATTTTGATATGTTATATATATATTGTATATATTTTTGGAGATCTCTAGAGTGATGATCCCACTTTTTAGTTTTCAGTTGTATGGACTTGTATCTTGGATCTGGTTTCTTCTTACTACTTTGGACTATGTACCTTTTTACCACTGATATATGTATTTATATTATGTTTATATTATCCGCTCATGGTCCAATGTTTTTCCGCTACTCTGATATTGTTTAAGAGGGATTCATTACATCACTTCGAAAGATTAATACTTTAAGTTATTAAAATGACGAGAGATAGCTCACTACTATTATCATAATAAAGCTATACTAAGTTTTCAAAGTCAGGTGAATGTTATCTCACACTTTACTTCTAAGTATAAAAGACACACTTTGTTGATATCAAAAGACGTCGAATCCAAAGTTAAATCAATATATAAGATATTTTCTGAGATCCAAAGGTTTTGTGATTTGCGCACCCAACCCATTAGAATTTCAAAGGAAAAAGAAAAGGAAAAATTTATTCCCTACAAATTCTAATATATTAACAAGTCCATAATACTTCCGGGTAATATCTTTATTCATTATTTATTTCTTAGTTACCAGAATAAGGAAAGAGGGTGTTGCAATAAACATAGAGGAAAAGGAGAAATATAAATTGAGTAATGATATTTTTATATTTTTTCTATATTTTTATTTACTTAAATCCTTTTTTGATCGTTTCATTCTTTTTATATTATTTTATTATAAATCACATTTTTCTCTTATCTTTATATTTCTCTCATCTTTACACATTCTATAAAAAAGAAAAAGTGTGAGAGTAACATTTTTCATATGATTAGTGTTGTGATAGGAAAAAAAAAGAAAGGAAAATTAGTAAGAAATATGAAATGTAAAATGTGGTATTTGAGAAAAAGTAGTTTTTTTAATTTTTTATGTGAACTTTCATTTTCCCCTCTCCTTTTTTAAGGGTTAAGACACCGCACTTTTTTGGGTTTGAATTACAATATTTATGGTTTTTGTCCCACAACTTTGTCAACTAGATTGAAAAGGCTGTAAATATATGAGTCATATTGTATATAGACTTAAATATATTTCTAGTTGGATCACTCTGCTTTCTTCACAAACATTATTAATTGTCACCACCACTTCACCCTTGACATTTTCAATTATCCTTTATTTTTAAATTTTTATTATAGTTACCAACAAATTGTAAAAGTTACCAACATTATCTTATGGAATCACCAACAAATATTTGTAATTACCAACAACATAATCCACTTTTATCTGTCACTACCATACCACCATCATCCTTAGTCATCACCATCACATGCCATCATTCACCACCATTATGTTTTTTTATTATAATTAGAATAGAAATATTACAAACATTTGTATTTGCTTTTACCAACAACATGCATATAATTACCAACGTCCATATCCTAGGAAAACAAGAAAACAATTTATTATATAGATCCGAAACCATCATCAACACTGCCAACTAGATCTGGAAAATTAAAAAGAAAAAGAAAAACCCACCATTGCAATCCAGCATAATTAACCGTCGTCAAAACCTAAAAAAGTCACCATCATACACCACCACTCACCATCCAACATTCAAGAAGGGAAAAAGAGGAGACAAAATGAAAACAACCACCATTGCAACCTCTGACCATCACATCGTACACCACTGCAAATATACTCGCTTTGTTTCCACGCACTACCATGTCACCCCACCCACCATGGTTGCTCCAGTGATTGTCAACCACCCACCATGTAGAGAGAGAAAGAGGGAGTAGATCTAAAAAAATGAGAGAGGGGGTAGATCTGAAAATAAAAAAAGAGGGGGTTACAATTTGGGGAGGGAAAAATAAAATACAAAGAAAAAGAGAGGTAGGGTGTAGATGTTAAGGTTGGATGTCAAAATAAAAATTTGCAAATGAATATATGTTGTTGGTGTTTTATGAGAAAGTAAATGTTGGAGTGTGAAAGAGGTGAATGTGATTGAGCAAGGAGGATGTTTGATGTTGGTTTGAGCTGGAGTCTAAGCGGTTTGGCGTATTGGGTTGTCTTGTGATGGTATTGCTTGTCTCCAACAATAGGTAAGACATTTTGTGTTTGGAAGATAGAGATAGAGATGACGATGAACATGATGGGAGCCCATTCTAGTTTTGGAGGGTTAGAAGAAGGAAGACGGTCACTTAATTAGTGGGAGAATTTTTTTTTAGTCCTCATAAAATATGACCTTTTTTTTAGTCCACGAGGATATGTGCCAACAGTACTGACGTGATATCCATTAAACCATATCGGCATTTATCATTTAACTTTGATATCAATTGCTAAAAGAATAACAAAAATCAAAAGTATAGACTAAAAACTAAAGACATAAACTTGAGGAACTAAGATCATAGAAGCCTATATTTGTAGAGACAAAAAACATATCTGAAACTTGTTTATACAATTAAAAGCGTAAATGAACTAATACAAAACAAGTACTTGAAGCTTTAAGATTTTGTGATTATTTTATATATATATATATATATATATATGTATGTATGTATGTATGTATGTATGTATGTATGTATGTATTGATTAAGAAGTTAACCAATGTTTTTCAGAATGTACAAGGTGTAAGGGTGCGAGAGAGAAAAAGAAGAGAGAGAGATAATGACTGCAAAGTAAAATAAGGTGTAAAATTTCATGAGTCATGGGCTCATTGAAACCTGAGGTTTTTTTCTTTTACCAAATTTATTTTTTAGTTGTGTTTAAGTTTATAAATTTTAATAATTTAAAAAATACATTTATACAAATAAGTTTTAGGTTATTAATTTTGTAGCCCTAACTTCAAACTAGGAATCATTTGTTCAGCGGAACAAGCAAGTTCATTCAAGTATTTCTTGAGTTGAGTTCATATAATTAATGATTTCTAATTTCGTTTGCAGTAAACTATTTTTGGTAAGTAAAAAATAACATAATCATACCCCGTAAACCTAAGTAATTAATTCCCTTTCCCATGTGAGAGGGAGTCAAATCGTGTGTTCCATGTTTTAATAAAACAAAGTAAGAGTACTTTTTTCTTTGTACATATATTAAAATTTGACAATTTTTCTTACGACAAATAATTTATCCTTTTTTAAAATTTTTATCTTTTATTTATACATGTGTAAAAAATGGAATTTCCATTGAAGAACTTGAGATGAAAATGAAGAGAAACAAAGCAAAGAAGAAAATAATCTTCTAGAGTAAAAGGAATACTCAAACTTTGATTAATCACCAAAAGAATGAAGTGCTTCTCTTAAGTTACAATTGCCTCTCCAACTAGCTTATATACAGTGTAACTGACTGAGCTACAAACGAAATGCCAACTATCCCATTGGCAACAGTTGACAACTAAGGTCAACAGAAAATAATTACCACTATAACCGGTTATCAACTAACTACTTTCACTAACTATATCATTCAACATCCCCCTTCAAGTCGGATCATGTAAATCTAATAGAGCCAACTTGAAAAGAAAAGTGTCGAAAGGTCCTTCTGCCATGGTTTTGTAAGAACATTTGCAATCTGAGCTTTGGATGAAATAGGGAGAAAATGAATAGTTCCAGCTTGCCATTGGTCACGCATAACATTATTGTCCATTTCAATGTGTTTTGTTCTCTCATGAAATAGAGGATTAGAAACTACATGGATTGTTGATTTATCGTCACATAATAGTGTAACTGGATTATAGCAAGGAACGTGCAGATCATGAAGGAGATACAAAAGCCATTGAGCCTCATGATTAGTTTGAGCTAGTGCTATATACTCAGCCTCTGAAGAAGAATTGGAGACATTGTGCTGCTTTTTGTTCTTCCAAGATATTAAGGAATTACCCCTGAAAAAACAAAAACCAGTAACTGATCTTCTAGTATATGCACAAGCTCCCCAATCTGAATCACTAAAACCCTTTAGTATAGTATCATTTTGAGCAAGAAAGTCAATCCCTTTCTTGCCGAAGACTTGAGATATTTGAGGATTCTTAACCCTGCTTGATAATGAATATCTGTAGGACAGTCCAGAAATTGACTAAAATGACTCACAGCAAAGGCAATATCTGGCCTAGTATGAGTCAAATAAATCAATCTTCCAAGCAGTCTTCTATAACTTGTAACTTTAGTGACTTATCCATAGGAGTGATGCAAGGCTTAGCAGCAAGCAATCTTGCTTCCTCTAACAAATCCAAGGCATATTTTCTTTGATGCAACATTATTCCTGATTTGGATCTGGCTACCTCCATACCTAATAAGTACTTTAGTTCACCAAGATCCTTGATACTAAAGGCTGCATCAAGAGCTTTCTTAGCAATTTCAATTTCTTGAATGTCATTTCCTGCTAAAACTAAATCATCTACATACACTAGGATTGCAGTGAATGAAGAGGATTTAGGTTTCGTAACAATGAGTAATCAGATCTTGATCTAGTATGTCCTGCATGCAAAATTAAATTTGAAAGCTTGGTGTTCCACAATTTACTTGCTGTAACACTCTCACTTTTATTTGTTAATTTTAGGTTTTAAATAAAATCAGAGTTTGAAAATTTCTTTTTAATTATTTTATTTATAAAAATTCTTAGGAAAATCCGGCAGAGTTTCCTCTGTTTTTCGGACTTTCCCAAAGTTTCTTCGTAAAACCTGTCAGTCCAGAATATTTAAAAACATAGTGCATAATTGATAAAATATCCAGATCAGATCCTAGTGCCCAAGTAGTACAAGTTCAGGGCGTACAACTATTACATATTTTAAATTGCAAAATAGTTGTCCACTCAAAATAATATATACATATATATATATATATATATATATATATATATATTCACTCCACGTAGTGGAATGAAAATCCTGCTCGGCCATGTCCCATGTAAGCTCCACTTCAGTACCTGTAAAAATATAGCAAGAAGGGTAGCATTACACAGAACTTAAAAAGATAGATCCTAAAAGAGACATAGCAATAAACCAAGTCTACCCAATTCTTAACTTCCTTTATTCATTTAATTAATCTCTTCTAGATCTTTACTTATTCTCACATTCATTTAATTTTCTATTCTCTTATCATTCTCTCATTTCCATACTTTATCCACTTTCCATTTGCCACTTATACTTAGCATTTCCATAATTACTACCCTTATTTATTTCCTCTAGTTCCTATATCATTCCCATTGTTCACTTTCTTATTTCATTTTCCAGTATTCATTCGATTATCCATTTTTCCTTTCCCTTACCTTTTTCATTATCTTTTCCATTTTTATTTCCTTTTTATTCCATTGTGTGTAACCTCAAACAGAGATCTACACATACCCGTGTACGCAACCGCAGACAGACGATCTGCATACACTCATAATTTGTCTACGATGTATGCAACCACAAGCAGATGATCTGCATACACCAACTATTTATTTACGAGGTATGCAACCACAAGCAGATGATCTGCATACCCCCACCACTTGTTTACGATGTATGCAACCACAAGCAGATGATCTTCGTACACCAACAATTTATTTACGATATATGCAACCACAAGCAGATGATCTGCATATATCCACCATCCTATCCACAACTTTATTTACGATGTATGCAACCACAACCAGATTATCTGCATACACCCACAATTTTATTTCCGACGTATGCAACCACAAGCAGATGATCTGCATACGCCCACCGATTATTTACGATGTATACAACCACAAGCAGATGATCTATATACACCCACAACTTATTTACGATGCATGCAACCACAAGCAGATGATCTGCATGCACCCACAATTTTATTTACGATGTATGCAACCACAAGCAGATGATCTGCATACACCATTAGCCCATTTTCTTTTATTTCTTTTCGTTTTAAGTGTTCCTCTTTATTAATATAAATCTTGCTTTTACTTAACTCTTATCCTGATCATATACTCTATATTTTAACTCTCATGATTAGTTATTAGTTATCTCCTTGTTTCCCTTATCTCATATTTTTATTTACTTAGTATTCCTATTCCATTACTCTCTTTTAATTAATTACCCTTTTTAACTTAGCTCAATTCCCCTATCATTTACAACATTTTATCTAACTTCCCTAACAATGTACTCTCTCTTTACTTTGGTATCTTTTTATTAATTTCCTTTACCGGTTATCTACTTTTCTTTATATCTAATTCACGATTTTATTTCTATTTCCATATTCGACTCCACACATATTCCGTATTTCACATACTAATCCCTCTTTTATCCCATTTAAATCTTCACTTACTATTTTACTTATTATCTTTCATCTTATTAGTTCTACTCTTTTTGCCTATTACACTTTCCCTTTATTCTTTTACTCCCAACTTTAGTTAGTTCTTCCTTAACTAATTTCCCTTAGTTTTCATACACTTCCATTCTATATTAACTCTTTTAATATTCTACCATATTCATTCACTCCGGAAATCATTCTATACATGTCCAATCTACTCCATTGTCATTTTAAATAAATCATTTATATTTGCGGGGACTACCCTAAGGTTCATTAACTTATTCTTTAATTACCCTATTCTTAGTCACCACTATAAACTCCAAGAATTTACTTTTTAAATAGAGGTAATACGACCCTTCTTACCTCGGGCTTTTCTTTTTAAAAAGAACCTGGGTTGTGGCTTGGCGACGATGACGGCGTCGGTGTTGCTCCTCGTTAGCGAGAACGATCGTGGCTGGATCAAGGCAATAGCTTCGAGCTTCGGAGTACCCAATACAAGCCCGGTGAGATCACGGTCGGTAACGACGCCGGTGAGTCCCGAGGAGAGAGAAAGCTCGGCCAAGGGAAATGAGAGAAAGAGCAATCAAGAGGGAGGGAAGAGAGACGATCGTGGGAGAGGGTGGAAGGCCTTGGGTGGTGGCGGTTCGTGGTGGTGGTTCGTGGTGGCCGGAGGAGAGAGGAGGAAAAGATGAGGGAAAGAGAGAGAAAGAGATCAAGAGGGAAGAGAGAGAGTGGATCTATGGGGAGGAAGGAAGGAAGGTCAAGGAGAGGGGCGGCGGCCTTGGGCGGCTCCGGTGGTGGCGGTTGGTGGTGCTGGGGGCGGAGAGAGAGAGGGAGTTGAGAGGGAGGAAGAAGGGTTGGAAAATGGCGGTTTGGTGGGTCATTCTCGCACCATTTATGGTGCTGGTGCTGCTGATTCGCGCACCGTGCGCCTGGGCGAGGCCTCCTGCTCGCCTGGGCGAGTTTGCTGCTGTGGGGAGGGTCTGATGCGCGTTCGCGCGCCTGGGCGAGCTGTTGGCGCGCCTGGGCGAGGGTCTGTTGACTTTTATGTTGACTACACCATAACTTCTTCGTTAACCGTCAGATCTTGCCCAAATTTGAAAACAAGCTTCTTAATTCCTTAAACTTCATATCCAACGGTGGAATTTAATTTCTTAGCATCCTATAATAAATTCCTAATTTTCTCTTTTCGGTTGATTTCTAACATCTAAAACGCCGATTTAACTCCCGATTTTCGCCTAGATAATTTTGCCCCTTGCTACCAATGTCTCCTACACAACCCCTAATACTTATAATTACCACTCACCTTGCTCCCAAAATTCTTTAAGCAATTAATCTACCCATTCCTTACACTTTAAACTTATTAATTCACTAATTATGCTTGGATTTAAATTAGGGATGTTACACTTGCTTGCTTCAATCCATAAAGAGATTTTTGGAGTTTGCAAACATGATCAGGATTTGATGAGGAAAAACCAGGAGGAAACTTCATGTAGACTTCTTCATGCAAATCTATCTCCATGAAGAAAAGTTGTGTTCACATCCAATTGATGAAGATATCAATTAGAACTTGATGCCAAGGACAACAAAACTCTTATGGTTGTCATCTTCAACACTGGACTAAATGTGTCCAGATAATCAACTCCCTCTGTCTGTGTATATCCCTTAGCTACTAGCCTTGTTTTATATTTGTCAATTGTGCCATCTGCCTTGTATTTAACTTTGAAGACCCACTTGCAACCTATTGCCTTCTTACCTGGAGGAAGTGGTGAGAGAGTCCAAGTATTATTCTTATCCAACAATCATGAAGTGGTGAGAGAGTGCAAGCAACTTAGCATTAATTGCCTCTTTCCAACAATCATGAATAACAGCATCCTCATAACACTTAGGTTTAGGATTAGTGGAAATGGTTAAAGAGAATTTTCTATGTTTGGCTGAAAACTTGGCACTAGAAAGGAAAGAAGATAATGGATACCTTACATTTTATGTGAAGTGAGTTTGTGTTGCCGAGGTTGTCAATAAGCTAAGAAATGATAATCCTTCAAATAAGTAGGCTTAACTCTGTGTATATCTGATCTTCTAAGAGCAGGATTATCAGGAGGGTCAGGAGGATCGGGTTCAGGCACATGATCATGAATGCGATCCACTTCTTGAGTAGGAAGTCAATTAGGACTATCAATGACTATAGGCTCCTAATCATGACCAAAATGAGGTTCAGTAGGTTGATGCATAGAAGAAATAGGATCATGATCATGATTGACTTGATTATGCAAAGGAACAATAGGTGTAAAGTCAAGACAATCATATGAATGTGATGTAACATCCCAAATTTTAAATCCGAAGATAAACAAATAAATAATAACTAGAATAATTAAAAATGAAACTAACAAACCACAAATAGATATTTCAAATGAGAATTCTAGCATTAGAAGAAAATAATAATAATACTAAGCGAATTAGAGGAGAAAGGAGCGTTGAATCGAAGTTAGGATCGGGCCAGAAAATAGATAAGTCGATAATAGATATAATAACTAGGGGGAAAATTGAAATAAAAGATTTAAGACTCCAAAAAAACAATTTCCACCGTTGGATATGAAGATATGATTTTTAGGATGTTGCTCGTCAAATTTGAGCAAGATCTGACGGTGAACGAAGAAGTTATGGGGGTTTGAAGTTCGAAAGAAAATAGAAGGAAAATAGAAAAGTGAAACAGCAGTACCTGATCATTTCGCTTAAGCGAAAATATTTCGCTTAAGCGAAACTGACCCAGTAGCAACCTAAGTGTTACTCGCTTAAGCGAACGGATTTCGCTTAAGCGAAACCATGATTCATCAGACCCTGAATTACTGAGCTATTTTCGCTCAAGCGAAAATACCTCGCCCAAGCGAAACAGAGATTCATCAGACCCTGAGTTACTGAGTTGATTTCGCTCAAGCGGAATAGTCTCGCCCAAGCGAGTGTTTGATTCGCTTAAGCGAAATGCTGTCGCTTAAGCGAAAATGGCTCGAGCAAAACCCAAACTTACTGAACAAAACTCGCTCAAGCGAGTAGCTTCTCGCTCAAGCGAAAATGGCTCGAGCAAAACCCAAACTTACTGAACAAAACTCGCTCAAGCGAGTAGCTTCTCGCTCAAGCGAAACTGGCTCGTGCAAACCCTAAATCCCCAAATTGAGAATTTCGCTCAAGCGAAAACGGATTCGCTTAAGCGAATAAATTTTGCTTAAGCGAAAAATGCCGTATCAGCTGAGGCATGGGGCGATCTGAGCCGTCCGATGGGAATCTCTCCTTGGGTCTTTTAATCCCAGCCATTCAGACGCCTTCTCTCTCTCATAAACTCACCTCCACCTTCATTCTTCATCATTCCACCACCATCAACAACAAAAACACTTTCCTCCACCTCTTCTCCTCCTTCCATTCGAACTTCTTCTTCTTCCCCACCAAGGCCAAGCTTTGTTTTCATCTTCCTCAAGCTCAACACTCATCTATCATCATCCTCCCTTCCATTGGTCAAGAATATCTCTCCTTCCACTCAATCCTTGGAGCTTTTGGATTTGGAGCTTAGGAACTAAAGCTTGGAGGATTTTTCCCCATTTCTCTTGGTTTGAGGTAAGGGAGTGGATATAGTGAGCTTGCCTTGTTCTAGGGAGTAGGTTCTAGTTAGTATATAATACTTGTTAGGGTTATGTGTTAGGGGAGAAAATTAGATTATAATTCCCTAGGTTATTAAATATGAAATTTGAATTAATTACATATGCATGATGATTGGATGTTAAGATTAGTAAAAAAGAAACCCAATAATATGCCAATGAATTATTTGATAAATGGAGCTTGAATAGGAATTAAATGGAATTGCACGAGGAATTGGGTATTGGGATAATGAAGTTGTCATAAATGAATTTTGTGATTATTGATTCTATTTGCAAGGTTGTGGACTAAAGGGTAATTTCTTACGGTAACAAATATATGTAGGGGCTGTGGAATAAAATGATATAGGAAAAAAAAAGGGAATGAAAATTACTATATGTGATGAAAGTGTGTGGTTGTAATTAAATGTTAAATGAGGATAAATGTTAAGTATTAATAATAGTATACCGAGGTAATGTCTTATGAATTGAATTGGGAATATGGGAAAAAGAAATAATTAATTATGTGTAACTGAAAGTGAAGGGTGATATATGTAAATTAAAAATGAAGGGCAATGTAAATGTTTGGAAATAAAATGGAACACAATGTGCATGAGATTGATGGTTGAGAAAGGAAATGAATAAAGGTATGGTATGAATGATTATGTATTGACTTGTGGCTTTTTGTGATCAAATGTGATATAATGGGTGGACCAAGGAAGTGAATAATTTATAGCCTCTGAGTTGAGGTGCCAAATATTGAGTAAATGTATATGTTATAACTGTTTATGATGAGAATGATTAGGTGTTGAATGTGTGATGTGTAATTTAAATATGATATAACTGTTTATGTGATGATATGAAGGCATGTATGGCCTCTGATGTGAGGTAATGAATATGAAAATGGAATAAGTGCGTTGGCCTCTGACTTGAGGTGACGATTAATGGAAAATGGTGAGTATGCCGACCTCTGATATGAGGGGCACAAAATGGATTAAAGGGAAGTGTTGACCTCTGATCTGAGGGACACAAGATTGAATGAATGTTATGGAGTGTTGACCTCTGACCTGAGGGACACGATATGAATTAAAAGGAATGGGTGTTGACCTCTGACCTGAGGGACACCGGATTAATTAATGAATTGGGTGTTGACCTCTGACCTGAGGGACACCGGATAAAATGTGTATAGGTGTGTTGACCTCTGACCTGAGAGACACACCGTGAATTAAGGGATTGAAGTGTTGACCTCTGACCTGAGGGACACGAAATGGATTCTAATAAATGGGTGTTGACCTCTGACCTGAGGGACACATAATGGAAATGAATAAGGAAAAATGGAGGTTGAATTGAATAGTGGAAATGGATGGGAAAAATGAATAATGGAAATAGATAAGAAAAAAAAATGGATGTTGAGTTGAATAATGGATATGGAATTGATGAAATGTGTATGGTGTGCAATATGTGAACATATGTTTAAATGCTATTTGTGCTTGACCTAGTGGGTTGTTATGTCTAGTTAGAAACTGCTTTCTATTTCATGTGCAATGCTCACCCCCTTACAGTTTCAGGTTCGGAGATTGAGCTGGAGCAGCCCCCGGCCGAGCAGGAGTACTTTCCCTTACAAGGAGAGTAGGGTGTTAGGGGTTTAGTGTATATTATGGACCTAAGCCTCTGATATTATTTTGATGTAAACTTAATATGCATATTTCGAAATGAGGCTTAGGATGTTTTGTTTTGCTAGAGCTATAACTTTTGGTTTTAATGCTCAAGATTTGTATTTCCGCTAATACTCTGATTTAATTTTGCATACTGATATCATTGGAGCCCATGGGGCCTTGATTTGATTTAGAAATATAATCTGAAGCCCTGCTGGCTATCAGTTGTTTATTTGAAATTGTTTATCACAGATCAAATTTTGGATTAGCCCGAAAAACAAACAAAACTCCGTCTGTTTGACGGTTGATTTTAATAAAATTAAAAAGAAATTTTTAAGTCCGTATTTTATTATAAGGGGAATTAAGGGTAAAAATATTAGGGTGTTACATGTGAAGAAAATTTAGGGGTGATAGTGGCAGAAGGATCATGTGAAGAATGAACAATATCATATTTTTTAGGAAAGAATGGAAAAACTTATTCACAAAATTTTACATTTCTTGAGAGAAAACTTTCCCTGTTTTTCAAATAAAAAAGAATTGATCCCTTTGTTCCTTCCTTATGGCCAAGAAATATACATTTCCTAGCCCTTGAATCAAGCTTTTTCCGGTGAGCAGTGAGAGTAGCTCCAAAACATAAACAACCAAAAACTTTAAGATTGTCTATGTTAGGTTTTTCATTGAACAAAATATGAAAAGGATTATCAATGAACAAAATTTTTGATGGAAGTCGATTGATTAAGTGAACAGCATGTGCAATTGCAAAATGCCAAAAATTTTGAAGAACATGAGATTTAAACATTAAAGCTCTTGCCATTCCTAAGATATGTTGATGCTTTCTTTCCACTATTTCAATTTGTTGAGGTGTTTCAACACAATAAGTTTAATGTTCAATCCCTTTGTTTCTATAGAATTTAGTAAGAAGAAACTCCTTTCCATTATCTGTTTTAATACATTTAATTGTTTTATGAAATTGTTTCAACAAATGCAACAAAAGATTTCACCAAAGTACTAGGTTTAGATTTCAATTTGGCTTATTTATGTCTTTAGTCCCTAAAAGTTGGGAGTGTTTTGATTTTGGTCCTCGAAAGTTTTTTTTTGGCCTTGACTCATCCTTAAATGTTTTCAAAATTTGGTTTTAGTCCATATCGTTAGGAAAAATCCATTAAGAGTCGATATAGCTAACGAAACGCTACATCAACATACATGTGTGTAAGTACTGCATCTCACTGGTAGGATAACGTGGATGATCCGAACACGTATGAGCAAAAAGGCCAAAGCCTAATTTCAGTCACATTTGGGTTGGGCTTTGGCCCTTTTGCCCCTGCAGGTCTGGATTATCCTCGTCATCCTACCTGTGGCATGCAATACTTGCACACATGTATGCTGATGTGGCGTTCCGTTAGCCACATCTGCAATTAACAGATTTTTCCTGACGACAAGGACTAAAACCAAATTTTCAAAACAATGAAGGATTAGTCAAGGTCAAAAAAACTTCTAGGGACCAAAATCAAAACATTCTCAACTTTCACAGACTAAAGACATAAATAACCCTTTCAATTTCATAAAAACAAATCCATGTGTATGTGCTCTTATTATCAACAACAGTTAAGAAAAACCTGTGGCCATACGTTGAAGGACATGAGATTGGTCCCCTAATATCCATATATACAAGATCAAAAATATACTCAGATACAGTGTTGCTGTCAGGAAAATACAGTCTTTTTTGTTTAGCAAAATGACATACATAACAAGGAACTTTGTTATTCTTCTTACATGAAATACTAGGAAACAATTGCTAAAGAACTAACAATTTCTCAATAAAAGGGTGACCTAATATCATGTGTCAAATGTCTGAATCTCTTCTAACTAGATTATTAACCGTACTGGAATGTAAAGGAACACTGGGAATTGTCATTGCATAGAGGTCAGCTTTAAGATCAGTTGCACCAATCATCTTCATAGTATGTAGGTCCTAGAAATTACACATATGATCATTGAATATTAGTCTACATGGTACAGTTTTTTTTTTTTAATTTGGAAAATGAAATCAAGTTAAAACCGAATGAAGGGATATAAAGAACATCTGCCAAAAACAAATGATCAGAAAACATGATAGTTCATGAAATGCAAGTAGTGATTTCACTACCATCGGGTAACTTGATCAGCACATGCCTTATGTTTCTTTGGCAATGAAAGTGTGAAATGGTGTTACAAACATAGTCTGTAGCACCATAGTAAATTATCTAGTCATTGAGGTTCTTACCTATGGCTGAAAGTATATGTGTTATACATGTGCTTTTGTGAGTGTTAAGTGTGGTTATTTGGTTTGCATTCTGAGGTTGCTGAGAAGATGATTGCTGTAAAATTGCAAGTATTGCCTTGTGTTGTTCTGGAGTAAAAACAAGCTTTGACTCCTCTTGATCTTCTTTGTGAGAGATATGACTATCAACATCATCACAACATCATCATAGTTATCCTCACCATTATTGGCGAAATTGTTTGCTATTCCAGTTTTCTGATACCAGGGAGGATATCCATGCTTCTTGTAGTACACATCAGTTGTGTTCCATGTCCTATCACAATAGGTATAGACCTTGCCATTATAATTGTTGCTTCTCCCTCTGTTGTTGGAGGTCCTGCCCCCTCTGCCTCTTGAATTATAGTTTCTTCCTCTACCATATCCAACGGTATTATTATTCTTTCCACCTAATCCATGACTCGCTGATTTGGGTCCAATATATAGTGATTTGAGCATGATTTTAACTCCATTTTACTAAGTGTTGGGCTTGTTTCTCAAGTATTTTGTAGGTTTTTTGTTAGTTTTTAGAAATAGTTAGTAGTTGTGAATCCTTTGAACGTTTTGATCCGTTTGCCAGTGTTTCAGGTACTTTTTGGAGCTCAAATGGAGAAAATATTTATGGACCTGAAAAGAGGACGAAAAGATCTTGCAAATGGAAAAAGAACAGAGCAAAACGGAGTCGGTAGAGGTCCCGGCGCCCCAGGCGCGAGGACAGATGCGCCCCAGGCGCGCGATCAGCAGACAGGCCCGTTTGGGCCGAATTTTGCATAGTTTTCAAATCCGTTTCAAAGGGTTTCACCTAGGGTTTTGTACTACTATTTATTCATAGTTTAGATCAGTTTTTGTAAGCTTTTAGAGAGGGAGATTACATAGTTTAGAGAGAGCTTTGGAAGGGAGAAGATTGGAGATTGAAGAATTGAAGATCTCTCTTGTAGGTAATCCTTATTGTCTATGATAATGGATTCCTCTTCTATTTCTTCTCTTGTTCTTCATTATTTAACATGTAACTAAAACCTTTTGTTAGGAATTGGTGAATTTGTATGGATTAATTTATGTAGTTATTGAATTAATGTTTTTCCGTTTCTAAATCATGTGTTTGATTGTGATTTAATTGATATGCATGAATCTGGCCAGTTTATGTTTTGGATTTCTAATCCCCAAATTAAGAGATTTAGGGTTTAGATAGGCCTTTCCAATCAAACAATATAATTGATCCAGGGGTAGAGATACAATTGGGTAATTATATAACTTTTATGAAATCCATTGTTCTTAACTATTATTCAATGAATTAATCACTTGAGAGATTGGGGGTTATGAATTGAGTAAGAAATGGTAACTAAACATGAGAGATCTGATAGTTACTAATTTAGGGATTTGTTGATGATTTAGAGAAAAACAATAATTCATCATTAGATAGACGAAACATACATTGAAACCACGTTCCTAACAATCCTTCTCTACCTGCTCACAACTCTCTTTAATTTTCAGCATTAGTTTTAGTTTTAGTTGTTAATTTCAATTCAAATCAATTTTTAATTAAATCTGAATTTTAGTTATAGGATTCGTTTCTAGTTGCATTAAGGTAAAAATATATTGAACATTCTCACAAACTCCCTGTGGGACAATATCTGGTCTTCCTGAAACTATATTACACGTTGACCCAGTACACTTGCTGGCAACTCAACACTCGCTGAGTCATTACTTGCCAATAGAATTTTAGATTCTTCTAGAGGCAAATTCAGTTGCCTATCTTGCTGAATCAGCAAAGAAAACACTCTATTGATGTTAGGCAAAGGTTCTATTAGCATGATTTGCGATCTTACTCCTGAATATTGTTCATTAAGCCCTTTTAAGAACCTAATCACATAGTCATTTTCCCTCTATGACTTAATAGTTGGAATTACTGCACAGGAACACTGAACTGCACAATTACACACAAGAATTGGTCTAAAATTCTCTAACTCTTGCCATAGAGCCTTCAAGTGCATAAAGTAATGGCTAATTGACATATTTCCTTGCTTGAACAAATACAATTCTTCCTGGATTTCAGAAATACGAAAAATATCTCCCCGATAATATCTTTCTTTTAAATCTTGCTAGATTTCATGTGTTGTTTCCATCCATAATACTCTTTGAGCAATTGATTCATTAAACGATTGACAAAGTCAAGAGATTACCAATATTCCAATGATCCCAAGCTTCGTAGAGAGGATCCAGAATCGGTGGTTTTTTAAATGTTCCATCAACCAATTGCAACTTGTTCTTTGATTTCAGTGCTCGAATCACAGCTCTAGACCAAAAATGGTAATTCTCTCCATTGAGTTGAGTAGAAACGATCATAGCTCCTAGATTTTCATTCAGATGCATGAAATATGGACTCATAGGATCTATAACAGGATTCATAATTTTATTTTCCATGGATCAATCAAATTGATGAATCATAATAAATATGAGAGAAAATCGATGAATTGAAAAATTAAGAGAAAAATTGAGAGGAGAAAAGGAATTGAATGAATGCGCAGCAAAGCTCCTGTAAGAAAGTGCTATGATACCATGTGAAGTAGAAAAATGTTAAGGTTCCATCTCAAAACCAATTGGGAATGAGTAGAGTAGCTCAACATGTATTTAAACCATACCATATATTATGAGGTAGGCAATGTGGGACTTCCAACACGCCCCCTCAAATTCTTGTCGGACCAAGCAAAGGGTAACTATTGACCCATGAAGAAGAAAGGATATCTATTGGCTCGGGTGACTATTGACCTATAACAATCAAAAAAAGTGGGTTCTGACTTTGATACCACATGAAAAATGAAATCGCTACTGAAGAACATGAGATGAAAATGACGAGAAACAAAGCAAAGAAGAAAAAAAATCTTCTAGAGCAAAAGGAATACTCAAACTTTGATTAATCATCAAAAGAATGAAGTGTTTGTCTTAAGTTACAATTGCCTCTCCAACTAGCTTATATACAGTGTAATTAACTGAGCTACAAACGAAATGTGAGTTGTCTAATTGACAAAGTTGATAGCTAAGATCAACATAAAATAATAGAAAGTAACTACCACTATAATCGGTTATCGACTAACTACTTTAACTAACAATGTCATTCAACAACATGTGTTTGAATAAATCAAGTAAGATTACTCTCTTCTTTGTACATTAAAAATTTGACAATTTTTCTTACAACAAATAATTCATCATATTTTTTAATTTTTATCTTTTATTTATACTTATATTTCGGAAAAATCTCTCAAAAAGGCCAAAATCAAAGGACAACAAATAACATTTTGAAAATATAAAAAAAAATAATAACAATGATTGCAGAAGAAAAAAAATGAAAAATATAAAATCAATTTAAGGAAATAATGTGGCATTTTAGGATTTTTTTTTTTTTTAATAATTTTGAATTTAGCAAATCTCCCAAAAAAAAACTAGCATGGGGATGATAGGAGGGAAGTTGCCTATCAACATTTAATTTGATCAATCTTTTATGTCCATGGAAGTAAAGAAATGGCGTGTAGGGGGTATGATAACACCCTTAGGTCATGCCACGCGTAATATATCTCACATTTTGTATTATTTGATAAGGTAAAATGTTAAAGAGTAGTGTTATATGTACATTCAGATATCAAGTTTGGATGTTCAATTAACATTATTGAATGTTAAAGTATGAGAATTGGTTGAAAAATTATGAAATTATCGATTAAATTTATATTTTTTGGATCAATTGCTAACGACCAAGTGTAGAATGTGGTCTCGTGCCCAAAACAAGAAAACCGGACAAAAGAGAGATGTTAAACTATTTTATTTGAGGACATCAGAAACCATACAAGCCTCCAAGGCCGCGACTAAACATTCTACAGAAGTTTTAATGACTATACTTAATATTGCAATATGTACAACCTACTATATGTTCATTCAAGTGCTCCTTGGTGACTAATCATTCCTTTTGATGATTGTCCAAATCCATGATGTAAGTTTCTTCTAAAGAATAAAGAATCTGTAAACCAACTAAAATTTCCAGAAGAAATTTATGCTATCCTCTATCAACTATGATTTTGTAGCATTGGAGATCCTGCTAATTCGTTCCATAACTACAGGAACATCCCTTTCGGTCAATGTAGCGAAACAAAAACGGAACCATCCAGGTTCAATACATTCACAAGAGGATCCTGGGGTAACATTGATCTTAGCTTCATTTAAAAATCTATCCCAGAGTTCAATCTCCCCTTTATCACTGTAAGAGCGCATTAACCTACTCATATCAGCCCAGCAGTAAAAACCACCTCTGCTCTTAATGCACTCAATCCCTAACAGCTTTAGTCCTTCCACAAATGCGCTGTACATTTGCTGAAGCCTCAATCGGTTAATCTCGACGAATTTTTGAATAAATCTTGTATCTGAAAGCATGGATATAAGCAATTGCTGGGTTGGAGTAGAAATGGATGAGAACCTTGACAATTTTCTAGAAGCGGCCAGGACATTCTCGTTATAGGAGTAGATAACACCAACTCCAAAACCTGGAACAGAGAGGTCATTTGATAAACCATATACTATGTGAACTCTGTCCTTGTCAAGATCTTCTTCTGCTTCCATGATTTCTGCCATGCTCACAAACTCTTCTTTTCCGTAAGTAGACCCTGCAAATATTTCATTAGAGACTATGTGGATGTTCTTCTCCGTAGCAAAGTCCAGAAGACTGCATAGCATGTCACGATTTAACAGATTGCCAAAAGCATTCGAGGGATTGGTTATAATAATTCCACAAACTTTTTGACCCCGTTTCTTGGCCTGGTTGTAGGCTCGGTCAAGTGCAGTTATACTTAAATTGAAGTTATCAGTGCTGCGGCAGGGAACAGGTACTATCTCCACACCAGTTCGCCATTTGGCAGCCTCAACAAAGCTGCATTATGTGTTCAAAACAGTCATTTTGTTATCTGACAAGAAAGCATGGGACAAAATGGAGAGTTTAATGATGAGAAAATTATTATTACCCTGGGCTATGAGGCGTGGGAACTAGAAATGCATTTCCATAATCTGCAAGGCAGAAGCTAAGGATCTCAAGTGCTGCAGTAGTAGCCCCTGCAGTCAGTACCATTTGTGAGGGGTTGAAGAAAACTGAATTTTCGACAGCTTGAGACATGAAACTTGCCACAGCCTGTAGGATTAGAAAACAACAATACAAACAATTAAAAAACTAAGAAATCAATGAGATTGTGATAGAATGCATAACTACATGAAGGAGATTATGATAGAATGCATATCTAGTTATGTCAGAGAGAGATAGAATGAATAGGCATGCATCATTATTGATAAAGTTCTTAGCAAAAAACTTTGACTTTGACAAGCAAAGAGATTATGATACAAGCCAACAGAATCTCAAGGTAACCTTTTAAGTTTTAACTTCAAGCATAAAAACTGTGGGATTCCTGAAGACATACACATGAGAAATTAATTATCTCCCTGCAAACACAATTGTAAATTTGTATAACACAAGATCATGATGCTTCTTTCATCTTTTATTCTTTTAGAAGCCACAAACTACGTGCTATTTTAGATAGTTTGATGCAATTACAACATCTAATATTGCAATTTACTTTAAAAATATCATATCAGCACTCTCAATTCACCAATTCCACTTCAAAGTTCAAACTTTAACTTTATCCTTGTTAATATCTTCAAACAAATGATAATTGATAATATATGTATGTATATATATATGAAATATAACTAAATGTTAATTTCAGTTGAAAATTAAGTAGTGAAAATGAAACAATAGCACCATTCCATATGCTGATTTACCATTTTCAACTCCATCAATCCATCAAATGGTTGGTAAGATGCAATCCCTCCAATATTGAGCACGCTGCAATTTCCGCCTTCCCCCAATGTAGTAGCAATGCTGGCATTCTTCTCCATCCAAGCTTGAACCAAGTCCAGACACAGCTATACCCACGGAGAAAACGAACACCAGTTATAAGGTACGTATTCTTTAAAAAGAAAACTAACGTCATTGGATCATACAACGATGTGTTAAAAGTTAATTAATAAAAATTTTATCTATCAATACAAATTTTGATGATTAATACATAATTTTTTTTTTACTCAATCTCAAAACACACAATACAATATTCACCAAGTCTAGCTAGAAATCTAGTAAAAAAAAATAGATCAATGACTAAACCTCTACTAAAGGCTGAAAGATTGGGTACCGGTTGGATTAGTCCAATCCCTCACTTAAATCATTAAATGACACGTGTGCGTATCATTACGATCCATGTAGGATAAAGGGTGACTGAAACACCAAATTGATAATGAAAAAAATGTGAAAGACCAATATCATATAAAAAACGTAAGAGACCGATTTAATAGTGAAATATAAAATAATGGACTAAATGAATAGTTTAACCAACTCAGCAACAATTCATAGCAAAATTCACATATTGCTAACCAACAAACAAAACATGATAATCAAATCAAAGCGACAACAAGCGTGAGCAGAAGGCTCATAACCACATTAGTCAATGTCGGTCCATGATTGATTAATTTTGAAGTGTTAAACAGAATAAGTTGTGGCCCTAATGTATTATCCCGTTCTTTGTTTCCAAGAAACGTAGCACAAACATTTAAATTTAAAACAACCAATACATAATAACATATATAGTTATATACCCTCCAATTCCAATGCATGTCAAACATTTTTTTTTATAAACACAAGTACTCCCTCAATTTCATATATAAGTTTTTGTCTCATGTTTCATGTATTGTTCTTTTACAAAACTCAATACATGATTAATGTTATTTTTTCCAACACACCCCTATTTATCACATTCTCTTTTACACTTCCAATATTTTTCTCTCTTTTCAATAATGATTATATAAGGACATTATAGTCGAAATAATGCTAATTTCTTACACCATTTAATCATTTCTTAAAACCCATGCATAACTTTAAAAAACACTATTTATAAAATGAAGGAGTATTATATTACACCTTATTAAAGAACTTCAACCTCCATATTATTCAAATACAGTACTTTCATAAATGATTTTCTTAAACTCAATGGAAATAAGAAGTTAAATAATAATCTTATATTAAAAAACTAAATATTTAATATTGCATGTCAACATTTTCAATTTTTTTTAATCGGCGGAGATTAAGCAAATACTTTCATAAAAACCTAAAAATAATAATTTTATATTGAAAAATATCGTAAGTTTGAGTTGCAAAAAACTTACGATGTTCTGATCCACGGCGAGCTGAATAACACCGTCAGGATTATGAATATGATGGTACGGACTCTCCGCAGCCTTCAGCAAACCGACGTCGTACAGAGAATCTCCATCTCGCAAGAGTGAATTGGCGCGACCGGAGATATAAGCCGAACCGGCTGGCGAAAGATGGGTACGCGAAAGGGACCGAGGCAATACAGAAAGTTCTAGAACCTTATTATCGGAAGACGATTTTGATTTTGCAGAGGAAGAAGGATGAGGGGAACGATGGTGACGTGGTTTGAAGTAAAGAAGCTGAAAAATGTAGAAGAGAGCACATGGAATTACAGAACCCAAGAATAGGCCTCCTTTGCCTTGGACAACTCCTTGTAAAGGGACGATGAGTCTCATGCCAGTTCCTCCTCCGCGGTGGAATGATGCTGGCGATGACTTGGTCATGATTGAAGAAGAGGAAGAAGAAGACGCAAAGGGAAAGGGGTTATGAGTTATTATGAGTATTGAGTATTGAGCAGTGGAGTGTTGGAAACTCCTTTTCTTTTAACTGTTGTCATGTCTTGACTCTTGTGTGTCCGTCATTTCTTTGGACTCATTGTCATGTGATTGAGATTTAGTTAAAAGAGTTGAATAACGCCAAAGAGAACATCAAAATATCAATCGCAACAACGGCTCAAATTTTGCCGCTCATTCTACCACTCGCTTTGCTGCTATCCCCCATTTTTTTTTTTTATTCTAATAATTAATGGATGCCACGAAAATTACTCCGTACGCTCGATATATTTTATTTTCGTTCAAGGTTGATAAATAGAGATTAAAAAACTAATTTCACATTTATTAACAACTAAAAAATTAGTTGAGTGTTTGAAAAAAAGTTTGATCATATCTTAAAATTGCCACAACTATTGCGAATGTAAAAAATTTCGACTATGAAGATGCTTTCGAAAGGGTCAAACTATACTCGTAGGATTAATCACCGTATTCCTGTCATCGAATAATTGGGAAACCAAAAATTGTAAAAAAAAAAAACAAAAGATATGTAATAAAAAGAGTAAAGGCTATATAAATTTTTTTATAATAAGACTATATAAATTTTTAGTATTTAAGAAATAAATATTTTACTATTAAAATATAATAAAAAATAGGAGAAATTGCAATTAACATTTTGAGATTTGTCATGATTACACAGACGTCCTTTAGTCTTAAAAATTACGTTGCCTCCCTCGTTTGAAATTCAGAATCACTCTTACATCTTCATTCATCTTCTATGTGTAAGTAATAGTTGGTTCGCTAACTGAAATACTTTGCTTAGGATAAAAAATAAAAAAATAAAAACATTTATGTCCTCAAAGAATGTTTTTGTCACTTACACAAATTTTAAGTATACTTAGCCATTTTTTATTTAAAATAATATGATAAAATTAAATTATTTTTAAAATAAAAGTTAATTTTTTTGTAATAAAATGTAATAAATTTTGTGAGATAAATAATTTTTTTAATGAGAACACACTCTGGTCTAAAAGTTATATCCACATTAATTTTTTTATTTTTTTTTGGTGTACCACATTAATTTTAGAATAATGCAAAAAATGGCACATTATTTCTAGAATCAATGCAGATAGAATTTTTATACGAGAATGTATTCTCGTACAAAAGAAATTACTTATAAAAGTTATTGCATTTTCTTGTAAAATATTTAATTTAATTTTATCATATTATTTCTGAGAAAAAAAAATGCAAGAAGTACATTCGAAGTTTGTACCAACGATAAAGACATTTGTTGTGTGCATAAATGTCATTTTTATTATAAGCAAAACATTTAGTTAGTAAATTGATGATGTATTACAAGTAGGACGTGAGTATAATGCTGATTATCAAACAAAGGAATTGAATGTCATTTTTAAAACTATAAAGAACGTTTGTGTCATCATAGCAAATCACAAGTAGGGGTGAGCATGAGACGGGTTGGGACGGGTTGGGCTTGTCCCTCACCCGTCCCGAAATGTTGCACGGGTCAATTTTTCAATCCAAACCCGTCCTTAATTGGGGAGGGACAACATAGGGACGGGTCAAAAATAAGACGGGTCCTAATAGGGACGGGTCCGGGTTCACCCGGGGGACAGATCAATCACACTAAAAAAATCTCAAACCATTCAAATTTTTGAAATTTTCGTAATCTTTCTAAAATTGTATAACTACTCACATGAAGTATATATTAATATTAATATAATTCCTTCAACAACAACAAAAAAGTATAAACTATAAACTATAATTCGTACTTACCGAAGAAATTGCCTTAGTTGATCGATCCTACACCATGCATATTCCGGTCATCCTTTTAGTAAATGATCAACAAATCCATCTACCATTATAGTACTTTTCCGAACCTAAGCAATCAAGTCATGACACATAATAATATAAGAGTGTATATATTCACTATCATTATCGATAAAATAAAACTCAATGAATAGAACAATAATAAAGCCTTACCCGAAGGAATTCCCATTGAGGATGATAATGCAAGATATCCTTAAAAAACCTGGAACTTATGAAGAGAAATCGACAGAATAAAAGAAGAGATAAATAAAAAAAAGTACCTTCTCTCCTCTGCGATCTCTCCTCTGCGACGATGGCTTGTCACGACGGCGGCGAGCAGCCTGAAGCTTGTCACGACGGGGACGAGGAGCGGGAAGAAAGAGACGACAGCGACGACGAACAGGGACGACGGGAGCGGTGGCGAGCAGGGACGAGGAGCGGCGGCGAACAGAGCGTCTTCTCTCCTCTGCGACGCGTGAACAGGAGCCAGCAACCAGCAGCCACGAGCGACGACCAGTGGCCAGATGGTGGCGGCGTGGCAACCTCGGTGAGACCGTTAGAGTGGCGCCGTCGGGGGAGAGAGTGAGAGAGTAAGAAAGAAGGAGAAGAACTACTGAACTAGGGTAGAAAATAGGATCAGATAAGGATAAATTAACTAATAAAAAAAACTAATAAAAAAATATAAATAATTAATAAAAATATAAAATATAATATAAAATATATAAGGGTATATTCCGGGCCGGGTCCGGGTGACCCGGACATCAACCCGAACCCGTCCCTATATGGGACGGATCTGTCCTCTTTAATCACAGGTCTGTCCCTCAGCATTCACGGGTCCGGGTTTGGCCCGACCCGAACCCGTCGGGTTGGGACGGGTCTCCGGGTCGGGCCGGGTCATGCTCACCCCTAATCACAAGGGTAGTAAACTTTCCCAAAAAGAATATTATATCTTTTTATAAATAAAAATTGTCTTTTTTATTCGCCAATGGATTTTTTTAAGTTAAAAATAACTTCATTATATTATGGGAAATGAATTATATCACCTAGAAATTATGAGTTTTTTTTTTCACCAAGGATATTCTCCGGCCAATAGCCGAAGACTAATCCCTTTCAAAAAGTAGAGACCACCTAAGTGGACATTGTCTTTACCAAAGAAACCTTTTTCATGCCCACGCAGGGACAGACCCAGAAAATTTTGGATGTGAGGGAAACTTATATAAATCAATAATGTTAAAAATATAACTTATATTTTTCTAAATAAAAACATTTATATTGCTAAAGGATATTCAACCGTCGTTACAAAAGGTAAACTATATACCAAAATCTTTTGACGAGAACTTGTCTTTGAGATTATGGTATAAAAAAGACTTTTTCTTTTTGAACCCCACCCTTTACTCATTGACCCCCACCGCCTGAAGAAACAAGTCAGATAAACTTTTTGGCCCCCACCCATTACTACCAATTTGCATGTGAAGCAAATGCCCATGAGATTTTGATGATTTCAAATATGTGCAAAGTCCACAACATGAAGCTTAGATTCGACTATGTTAAAAAGGGGTTTGATATTAATTTGTAATGTTAATTTTTTTTTTAAAGTCCCCTAGGTGTATAAGGGTAGAGTCTAAGTTAAGGTAATCTTAATCTTAATCTAAAAGCGAAAAGAATGCATGCTAAGTTAAACTCAAGTGGGTGATTTCTAAAATTAAAAGTAAAATATTTCTCTAATAAATAAAATATTTTTTATAAGTCAAGGAGGTATTTTAATTAAGTATCAAAAGTTTTTAAATAAGTGCCAAAAAAATTTTTAATATAAAAATTTGTTTTTGTTGTATCAGTGTCAAAGTATCCGGATACCTCGTGTTAAAAAACAGCAGTGTTTTGAATTTTAAATCGTGGTATCCGGATACCCTCCAGGATATCCGGATACTGATAGTTAAAATTGTCCAAAAAATGACTGTTATGTGTTCAAACACATATATAAACTTCCAAAAACTGTTTTGCAACGTACGCAATGTTGAGAAAACGTTTTGGCATCTGTTCTAACACTTTCATACAGAAAAGAGAAAGAGTTCTTCATTATTCTTCAACATTTTCACATATTTTTGAAGAACTTTTATGTTTTTCATGAATAAGCGCCATTACCCACTTGATTAAACTTACTTGCATTCTTTCCTTCACACTTAGATTATTGATTCTGATTTCAAGAGTGTTCTTCATTGAGTTGTTCATATGCATATTGAAAGTGCAACGCTTCAACAACAACAATTGCTCTAAATCCGCAAAGTTGGTGAAAGGTTTTCATCACACATTACTTGAAGGTTTCAAGGAAGTGAAAGAGGTTCTTTCAACACGAATTCGCTGTGGTTGTAAAGGAGTTAGTTAGTGGATCCAAGTTCGATAGAGGTTCTTTGGAGGGTCAAGTCTAAGGGGAAGGTTTTCGCTTAAACTACTTGTACTAACAATCTCTTTATCATAGTGAAGCAAATCTCCCAATTCAGAGAGGGAGGACTGGATGTAGCATTAGTGTTTGTTAACACGCTAATGTGAACCAAGATAAAATCTTGTGTTCGTTTATCTTTCATTTACTCTTTACATTCCGCATTTAATTATTAACTGTTGATTATTCTCAAGTATAAGCAATAATAGTTATATAACTCTGATAAATCTTAAAAAGTCCTTATTAAGTGAATAATTATTAGTAATTAAATTTTAATTGGTGAAGTACGTACTCTTCGCCTATTCATCCCCCCTCACGGGAATAGTACTACCCGCTTGTTTTCCAACAAGTGGTATCAAAGCTCGGTCGAAAACGATCGAGCGTAACAGCTTTTTCCGTAAGATTCTAGGCATGGTAAACAATGGGTTCTAATAATCCCTTCGGTGGTGAAGGCTCTTCCTTTAATCGCCCCCCTATGCTTTCGAGCGAAGGTTACACTTATTGGAAGGTTAGGATGAAAATGTTCCTTGAAGCAATAGATGTAGAAATTTGGAATGCTATAGAAAATGGCCCTTTTGAACCACAACATAAGGTCAATGACTCTGTCCTTAAAAAGCCCAAGGGGAGTTGGAATGATGATGATAAGAAAAAGTAAGTTATGATTTGAAAGGAAAAAATATCATCACATCCACTCTCTCGTATGATGAATTCTTTAGGGTCTCTCAATGTACTAGTGCCAAAGAGATGTGGGACACTTTATAAGTGACTCATGAAGGTACTAGTGAAGTCAAGAGGGCTAGACTAAACGCCCTCATGCATGAATATGAACTATTTAGAATGCTTCCCGAATAGTCCATCTCAAATATGCAAAAGCGTTTTACGCACATAATAAATCATTTACTAGCTCTTGGAAAAACCTTTCTTGATGGTGAACTTACTAACAAAGTTTTAAGATGTTTAGACAGACAGTGGCAGCCAAAGATGACTGCAATTATGGAGTCAAAGGACCTAAGTGATATGGATCTTGCCACTCTCTTTGGAAAACTACAAGAGCACGAAATGGAATTAAAAAGACTGAACATGCATGAAGAGTCGAACAAGCGCAAAAAGGGGATATCTCTAAAATCTACGACAACAAAGATACTAAAAAGTCTTGAAGAGTTACCCCAAGATGAAAACTCTGACTCCGATATTGACGATGAGACCATGGGGGTTTTGGTAAGAAAGTTCGGAAATTTCCTTAAGAGGACAAAATACATTCAATAGACAACAAAGAAATCAAAATGAAGCATCTTCTCGAAAGACTCCAAAGGAAAAGATAAAATGTCATGAGTGTGGTAACACGGGTCATATAAGGATTGAATGCGCTCAATATCTCAAGAAAAAGGAAAATGACAAAAAGGATAACAAATGATTCAAATCCAAGAGGGCTTATGTTGTTTGGGATTTTCCTAAAGACTCAGAGAAGCAGAATGTTAGCTCTTCAGATGAGGAAGAATTGGCTAACCTGTGCTTAATGGGAAAATTTGATGAAGAAGCTTCATCAAGTGGAGAATCATCTGAGCCAATAAACTCTAAATTGATAACATATTCTAACTCTGATTCTGACTCTGAAGGCACTATTATAATGCGCTTTATGAAGCTTATGTTGAAATGCATAAGGAACTTAAGAAGCTAGCTAAAATCAATATTGAAAGAAAGAGAATCATTATGGAGCATGAAGCTAAAATTTTAGAAATGCAAAAAATTATCGATGAACTTCAACTCCAAAATGAAACTCTGGATCTTATTTATTCTAATGCTTCCTATGATTGTGAACTAAAAGCTAATTCCATTGCCGAATGTGATAGTTGTAAGCATCTTGGAAAGGAAGTACATTGTAACATCCACGGGTATTTACCCTCGAAATTATAATTAAAATATTAAATATATTATATAAGTATTGTGCGAATAGTAAATAAATATTGTGTGAATTCTATTTTATTATGTGAAATTATAATTATAATGTATGGAAATAATTTTGGAAGAATTTTGAATGAAATAAGCCTTTTATAATGTATAGAAATAAAATAAAATAATAATTTTTATAAATTGTAAAATTTTCACCTTGACAATCGATTGTCAAGAGGTGACAATCGATTGTCACGATGCTGCACTGCCAACCGTATGGCGGTTTAAGCACGAATGACTGAGATTTCACAAGATTTCAGCCACAATTTGGCCAAAATATCACCTTAGCACTGTAGTGGATTGAAAGGTACATATTGGGGTTGATTAATTTAAATATAGGAGGGAGTATGCATCAAAGAACAATCAAGAATATAGCCAAAACTCTACAGAAACGTTTTTCCTGTCATGAACTTCCATCAATTCGTGTTCTATGATATGAACTTCAAACCCTAGCAAACTATAAACCAAATTAAAGCTTGTTTAACCCTCTTCAAATTGATACCAAGTTTGTTGAATTTGGTGGCCTGTAGAAGAATATATGACCCTACAAAGTTGGGTGTCCAAATTTGAAATCTGAATTTTAGATTCTTGGAGCGTACTTTCCTTGATTCGTGTGGTACGCTCGAGCATCCTTTGAGCTTCAAACTTGTTTTATTTTCAAGTTTTCATGTCCTAGTTTTGATTCTAATCATTGATCACGAATTATTGTGCCTTACTCTTTGTGATAAAGACTGATTTTGTTGTCTTGCCAAATTGAAAACAGAGCACTTGCAGCTGAAAACCAATGCTTGGGATTATCGTTTCTTTCCATTCAAAACCAATCTGAATCTTTGAAGTAGGTAAGCGAGAAGTTATCCGGGTGCTAGAATAATAATCCAAAGGCTAGAAATATAGGAGTTCACTTGAACTCAAGGGCAAAAGTGTTGAAATTGAAACTTGAAATGGGATTATGACTTGGAGGTCATTCTAATCTCATTTCTTGATTTGATCAAATTATAGTCATCATATATGAGCTAAATATACACTGAATTTGGACTTTTGTAGAAGAGAAATTAAATTCATATGTCATGTTGTCATTTTTACGTGTTTAAGCATATTGAATGAATTGAATATGAAATTGATGGAATCATTGCTTGAAATATGCATGGACATGTGTAAATATATGTGTTGTGGATCTGTTTTGGGTTAGTTTTGGTTAAAGTGAAGTATATCAAAATTTGATGTTTGAAAACCACTTTCAGTATGCTGATTTTTTGCATGACAATCGATTGTCATGACCTGACAATCTATTGTCATGTTGTCTGAAAGCCAAAATTTGAATTTTTAAACATGACAATCGATTGTCTAACCCTGATAGTAGATTGTCCTGGCTCTAAATCACCATTTCATAAATTTTTATGGTACTTAACTTTATCCAAACCGCTTTTATTGATTTTGAGATCAAAATTGTAAATATATGCTGATTTTAGATGATGAATGATTATGAATTTGAATTGATGATTTTGAAATGAATTAAATTATGAAAAGTGATACGATAAATTGTTTGTATTCGCACGAGGAGTTGCATATTGTGAAATAATGACGATGGAATATGAATAAGAAATTCATAATTATGAAAAGAATGAATAATGAAATGTGAATTGAGAAATGAATCGCATTCTCCCAAGGAGTGCGAATGTTGAGATGATGTTATTGTCCTGCTGAAGGAATGACAATGAACGAATTAATGATAAATATTGGTAATGAACCATTCTTGCATACATGTATTGAGTGAATCTGCTCTAGTTTGTTAAGGCCTTTCATGTCGGGCGGAGGAAGCCTGTAAGTCATGAGGGGTCGAGCGGAGGAAGCTCGTGAGGACTCATTCTCCTCCAAACTGTGATGCCCCAGGATATGATTGAGATGAGATTAGCATGCATCATGCCACTTAATTACAAGAGCATTGTGTGATAAATTGGATGTGCATTTGTGTATGTATTATTCCTTCATTATCTGACTACTTGTGTTTGTTATTTCTAGTACTGATAGATTATTATTTGTTGATGTGCTTCGGCTACGACTTACTCCCTTTGCCCTTTGTTTGTCAGGTAATGGCACAGAATCGGATTTGCGTAGAGATGAGGTTCATTCCCCAAGGGGAATGGCATAGAAGGGGCACTAACCTGATCTTAGAGGGGATTGTGGAGATCCTAATCCGCCGTCTGAACTCTGTCCCTCGTATGCTTCCCCTAAGGACTTGTGTTCCTGTAGTCTTTATCGTTCGCTTGTTTCCTGACTAGGGCGGATGATAAATGACTATGTGATGTTTATATACCTTTTGATCTTTTGGAGTTGAGAACCATGTGCTCTAGGTCTTAATATTTTGTCTGTAAAATACTGTAAAATATGTGAAATGACCTAGAGTACACACTGAAAGCTATGCTGTAGTAATGCTGCTGACATGATGTGAAATATGTGAAATATGTCTTGAAAACTTTTGATGATAATGTACATGATATATATTAGTTCTCATCTCCATGTGAATGATGTGTTGATGTGTTGAATTAGTGATGACTTAAGTTTATTTTCCTAAAGGGCGAAAAATAAATCCATAATTTTAATAAAAGAATAAGAAAAAGGGAAATAAATTTGGGTCGCTGCATACATGATTTAAAAACTAAGCATGCAAGCTTCACTAAAGGTGATAAGCAACTATATAACTTAATTGCCAATCAAAGAGGAAATACATATAAAACTGGTTTGGGATATCAAAAACCCAAAAACCGCACATATAGAAAGTTGGTATCATTTTCAAATGTAAATTATTCTAAAACACCAACTTGCCATTATTGTGGAATTTTTGGGCATACTTCAAATACTTTTAATATTAAACGTCAAGGTATTCTAAATGGTTCATTTGTATGGATTAAGAAAGGATTTGATCCAAACACTAACCTATCAGGACCCAAGACCACTCGGGTACCTAAAAAATGCAAGTAATCTCTTTGTCTTGTGGGTGTGTCTTAGAACGATTGAAGATTGATGGTATTTGGATAGCGGATGTTTGAGACACATGACAGGAGATAGGAGGAAGTTCTTGAGCTTAACTGCATCAGAAAAAGGCTACGTCACATATGGTGATAACAATTGAGGTAAAATAATGGGTGAAGGTAAAATAGGTAATGCCTCTAACGTAATAATTGACAATGTTCTTTTGGTACAAGGCCTAGAGCACAACCTCTTGAGTATTAGTCAATTATGCGATAAAGGTAATCACGTTATTTTTACTTCAACCCATTGTATCATAAAAAGTGATGTAGACGAATCTATTAAATTTATCGGTAATCGAATGAAAAATACCTATTTAGTTGATTTGAATGACATCACCTCTTTAGTTTCTAAATGTTTTATCAGTAAAGAGGATGAAGTTTGGCTATGGCATAGAAAGATTGCCCACGTCAATGTAAATCAATTGAAAAAGATTCAATCTAAAAGGCTAGTAATTGGTCTACCGAATCTCAATTTTTCTATTGAAGGGGTTTGTATTCCTTGTATAAAATGCAAACTCACAAAATCAAATTTTCAATCAAAGAATATGGTGTATGTAATTAGACCATTAGAGTTACTTCATATGGATCTATTCGGACCCTCAAAAGTTATGAGTTTCGGAGGTAATTACTACGCTTTGGTGATTGTGGATGATTTCTCTAGATTTACATGCACTTTGTTTCTTTCAAGAAAAAGTGATACTTTTAAATCTTTTAAAAGGTTCGCCAAACAAATTCAAAATCAATTAAATAACAAGATCGTTATTATCCGAAGCGATCATGGTAGAGAATTTGAAAACAACAAATTCGATAGATTTTGTGACAAAAATGGCATAGAACATCAATTTTCTGCTCCTAGTACTCCGGAACAAAACGGAGTTGTAGAACAGAAAAATAGAGTACTTGAAGAATTAGCTAGAACCATGATGAATGAAAATCGAGTACCGCATTATTTTTGGGCCGATGCTGTTAATACCGCATGCTATGTAATTAATAGAGTTTTAATTAGGCCTATGCTTTTGAAAACTCCTTATGAACTTTTAAAAGGCCGAAAACCAAACATTTCATACTTTCATGTCTTCGGATGCAAATGCTTTATTTTGAATAACGGTAAACAACATTTGGGAAAATTTGATCCGAAAGCCGATGGAGGTATATTTTTGGGTTATATTCTCTACATAACAAGGCTTATCGTGTTTACAATAGACGTACTATGACAATGGAAGAATCTATATATGTTGTATTTGACAAGTCTCCAAAAAGAGAGAATCTTTCTATTGATGATAGTACAGGTTCGTCTGAACACTTATACAACAAATATGGTGAAGGCAAGACACAAAGTACACCAAAGGAAGAAAATGAGGAAAAACAAGAAAATGAGGAGAAACATGCAAAAGAAATAGAACCGATTAAATCTGATGATGTTGTTGCTGATCTACCTTTTGCATGGAAGACTAAGAAGGATCATCTGCTAGATAATGTGTATGGTGAGATAACCAAGGGAGTGGTAACCCGAGGTTCTTTGCCTAATTATTGTCATTTTATTGCATTTGTTTCTCAATTAGAACCAAAAACCATTAATGATGTTATGTTGGATGTGTGACGACCCAATTTTCTTTCCAAAGTAAAATATTTATATTCGGAAAACAAGACCATTTTTTTTAAACTAAAAGTCAAGTCATCATCCATTATCAAATCTTGCGGAATTATATAAACATCGAGTCATGAAGACAAGTGATGTAACATCATATTTCATTTATACTAAAAAGGGTACATACCACATTCTTCATAAAAATACATAATTACTTGACTTAACACTCTACGCCATTACATTATATTACATATGTTACAACAAAATTCATAATAACCTAGAGCATATGGTTCATGACTCAAAAGATAAAATAGTATAGATAAGAGAAAACCTGATGGATTATATCATTCACATTTCACCCCACAACTTAACTCAGTCGTCAGTTCCCCATTGACTTCCAGTTGAGTTGTCCATAAAGTCATCCACCATCTGGTTCGCATTATCCACCGGATCCTCATCCTCGATTGGATCCTCCTCCTCCTCTTCCTCCTCCTCTTGTGCCGGATCATCAGGCACGTATATCGGAGTTCGGGATCGAACTCGAGGGGAAGGGCTAGGATGAGCAGGAACCTCTAAAATGATTCTTTTTGAGGAGGGTGTTGGACTCGGTGGGATAGTGCGTCTCAGAAAACGTCTTGGTGGTGGTGGAGGGGTTCCATTTCGCATAACAAAATTTGGCGGAAAGTGCATGATGTAAACCATTGGGATTCTCGATCTAAGCGGACGCATACGGGAATATGGGTTAGGATGGTGGAAGGTGACTTCCGCATCCCCCTCATATGTAGCCCTATGGTCCTCAAAATTCCACTCCCCATTAGGGAGCGGCCTCATCTCCACGCAGAACATGTTTCTCGCCATCACCTACACAAGGGACTAGGAGTGAGTCATAGCTAAAAACAATAACAAATGAGCATAACAGTGGCTAGAAATAACAAGCACAAATTATCAAATAGCAATAATAGATGCAAGTACATATGCTCAAACTGTCTTTTATAATATTTCAATTAGTGTCGTGATGCATGCCTACTCCTCATTCATGCTACGCGGTTTGGCATCCGAGTATCTCAGACTCGGGATATTCTCAATCCTATGTTTCATCAAACCGGAACGATTCATATTCAAGCGTCACGATCGATTGGGAAATCGTTCTTCCTAGCATCCTTGTGCTAGGGATATTCTGATTTAACCTATACCGATGTTCCGAATCTAGATCGGAGCAACTCCATCTCCATGCATGATAATGCCACACAAACTTCTCGTCTTCTTTCTTTTTATTATTTAATCACATCCTTGAACATCATGTCTCCAATATAAATACCCAGAGTTCATAATCCTTCTTAGTCTCAATTTCCAATATAGAGACCCAAAGTTCATAATCCTTCTTAATCTCAAGTCCATCTTTTCTTTTAGCATTAACTGGTGCTAGTGCTTTCTGAAAATTCCATCAGCGGCCTAGCCACTTTGTGATGGTTTTATATAATGGGAGTTAATCATTTTGTTATTAGTTAATACAACAACCTCATTTAGGTCTCCCAAAAATATCAACCAAGTGGGTAAAGACTTCCACTGGGACGTGGGAAAAATAATCAACCAAATGGGTGTACGCACTTCCATTGGGACGTCCTGTCCGAATATATCAACCACTGAATAAAATTCCAGTAGGACTCATCCAGGATTAAAAATCCACCAATGGGAATCAAATAAACTTATACATTTGTCCATTGGGACTCCTGTCCGAATATATCAACCACTGGATGAAATTCCAGTAGGACTCTTTCAGGATAATAATCGACCAATGGAAAAACATATAAGAATTAAGTATTTAATATTCTTGAGAAAAGTAAGTATTTTCTTCAGTTTTGGTCAAAAATACTCGAGTGTTTTATAAAAGACTCGAGTGTTCTTCATTTTTCCAGAATACTTGAAGTCTTTGAAGAAGGACTCGAGTTGTTCTTCATTTACCCAGAATACTCGAGTGTTTCTCAAAAGACTCGAGTGTTTTTACTGCAACAGCACCAGTTTCTGCATTTTAAGTTCCAATTCAAATTCTATGCATTGTTTTTCCATTCTTATGCAATACAGAGGCATAAACACATATAATGAACATGTTAGAACACATAAACAAGTACATAATAACATAAATCAACATCAAATCACAGAATCAATACAAACTTGGAAAATAACCCTTTCAAGATATGAAATTCATTTCCACTTGATTTTAACTTCAAAAATTAATCCAATAAGCATTATTAGGTCCATTTAAACTTGTTTGAATCAGAAAACCTTAGGTTTATGACCTCCAAGTCATATCCCCAATTCCAATTTCATCCCTTGAGGAACCTTGTGAGGTTCCTACATTTCTAGCTTGAGATTACTCATTCTAGCAATTAGATAACTCCTCCCTTACCTCAGAGAAGCTAAACAACAGATTTAAACAACAAGGAAATTGGCTGGATCACAAATTTGAATTCTGGACTTGTGAAAAAGGGGTTGAACAGGCTGACTTTGGCCACAGATTTCACCACTGATTTGGCATGAAAAAGAGTGAAATAAGTTAGTTTAACAAACTAGGATATACTAACTCCAATCAGGAACAAGTTTGACACAAAAAGGGTTCCTGAGATTACCAAACGAATTCAATGAACAAGAATACTTGATGCTAAAAACTACTCTGTTTTCACAGCTTTGAACTTCAAACTTTGACGATCTAGAACTCGAACTACAGGGGCTTATGTGATGTGATTCTTGGTTCTAATTCAAGATTGGAACTAGAACTTTGATTTGTGTTTTGGTTTCGAAGGATTTGATTGAGAAACGAAGGAGAAATCAGAGATTAAAGTGTGCTCTGAAAAATTGAAGGTCTGAAACTGAAATTCGGTTTTTGGATGATTAAAGGTGTTGGATGCTTTAACTAAGCACTTATTTATAGCGTAGGAATGCTTCAAGTCGAAGTAAAATCCAGCTCTGTGCTTGAAGATTCGAGAAACCGCGTTTTGGTGCGAAAATTAAATGAAAACCGACTTATACACTTTCAGGTCTGCATAAAATACTCGAGTGTTTTCCAAGATACTCGAGTGTTTATTTAAAAATTCAAATTTCCAAACAGCTACTTAAGATACTCGAGTCTCTCCTAAAATACTCGAGTGTTTTGTTAAAATAAGGAAAATTAACTACTTTAAATTATACTAATGTTGATAAAATACTTTTATTTCATATATTAAAATATAGGACCTTACAGGATGAACATTGGTTACTGGCAATGCAAGAAGATTTAAATCAGTTTAAAAGAAATGAAGTTTGGGAGCTTGTGCCAAAGCCCAATGGACATTCAATAATAGGTACTAAATGGGTTTTTCGGAACAAATTGGATGAATCAGGTATAATAACTAGAAACAAAGCAAGATTGGTCGCCCAAGGCTACAATCAGGAGGAGGGCATCGATTATGATGAGACCTATGTTCCGGTTGCTAGACTTGAGGCCATTAGATTACTACTTGAATTTGCATCAATAGTCGGGTTTATGTTGTACCAAATGGACGTAAAGAGTGCATTCTTAAATGGTTTTATTCAAGAAGAAGTGTATGTGTCACAACCTCCTGGATTTGAAGATTTCAAAAATTCGGACTATGTATTTAAATTAAATAAAGCTCTTTATGGTCTTAAGCAAGCTCCTAGAGCTTGGTATGATCGATTGAGTAATTTTCTATTAAAAAAGGGTTTTAAAAGAGGAAATGTGGACACAACACTCTTCATTGAACAATCTGGTAAAGACATTCTTTTACTCCAAATTTACGTTGATGATATAATTTTTGGGTGCTACTAACGAGAACCTTTGTAAGAAATTTTCAGATTTAATGCAGAGTGAGTTCGATATGTCAATGATGGGAGAACTAACATTCTTCCTTGGATTACAAATTAAACAAGTTGACGATGGCATCTTCATTCATCAAAGCAAGTACTGCAAAGAGCTTCTCAAAAAGTTCGGAATGGACAATTGCAAACCGAGTTCCACTCCCATGTCAACCACGTGTTATCTAGACAAGGATGAAAAAGGACCATCGGTTGAGGTAACTCGTTTTAGAGGAATGATTGGTAGTTTGCTATATTTGACTGCATCTATCCTGACATAATGTATAGTGTATGTGTGTGTGCTAGATATCAATCAAATCCTAAAGAATCACATCTAACTAGTGTTAAAAGAATAATGAAATATCTGAAGGGAACCATGAACTTGGGTCTATTTTATCCAAGGGGTGCAAATCTAAACTTAATTGGTTATTCTGACACTGATTTTGTTGGCTGTAAATTAAATAGGAAAAGCATTAGTGGAACATGTCACTTCCTAGGTAGTTCACTTGTTGCTTGGGCCTCCAAGAAACAAGCTTGTGTTGCATTGTCAACGGTCGAAGCTGAATACATTGCGGCTAGTAGCTGCTGTGCCCAGATTTTATGGCTAAAACAACAATTAGTTTATTATGGGTTGATGTTAGATCACATTCCTATTCGTTGTGACAACACAAGTGTCGTTAATCTCTCTATGAATCTGATTATGCATTATCGTACAAAGCACATAGAAATAAGGCACCATTTCTAAAGAGATCACGTTTTAAGAGGAGATTGTGTTATGGAATTTTGTAGAAACAACAAAGCAATTGGCTGACATTTTTACAAAACCTTTGCCAAGAGATTCTTTCTATTTTATTATACGAGAATTGGGCATTCTTGATGAAACAAGTTTCAATTAATTGTTTTTGTTGAATTTTAGTACCAAAAATCTTATATTTTTGTTAAAATGTATGCCTTATTTGTGTGTGTCTCAAATATTCATGTGTTATATTTCATGTTTCATGTTCAAATGATGTTAGGATGTCTGCTTATTTGTGCTAAAAATGTTTGATGTAAGTTTTTATGCCTTTTCTGGTCATAACTGGGCAAAATATCCGGATACTTTGAAAATATCCGGATACCGCGTGTTATTTTAGGGAAATCCAATCAGATATCCAGAAGTATCCGGATACTTCCCCAGATATCTAGATACCCCGTAAGGAGGAGGATATATTGAAAGTATCCACATACTTCTTATCTTCTTCCATGCGTCGTTCTTCCCCCTCTCTAACCCTAGGTTTTCAATCTTCAAATTCCACCATTTTTCTGTCAAATTAACTCAATTTCTTGGTGTTTTTACTTATTTCCATCACTCCTTTCTCAAAAATCATCTTCTTTCTCACTCAAAACCCCACAAATCATACCCACAAATTCTCTCTCTCTCTCTCTCCTTGTAACATCCTGAAAATTAATATTAAATATAATAACTTTCTATATATATGAAGTATATAATGATTTATTTAGGGATGGGATTAAGCCGTAGGAATTGTATAAGGATAGTGTGGTAATAGGAAGAATAGGCCGACCTAGAATGTAGGTATTGGACCTCGGACCGATCCCGGCCGAGCTAAATGGGGTCACACGCGGAACATGTTGTCAAGCTCGGATTAGCCGACCTCAGCGCACCTCACGTCAGTATCCAAGAAGGAAGCTCGGGCTACCGATGTTCCTCTATACCGAGCCGACGTATCCTAGCTCCTCCGTGACAGCTCATGTTTAGCTGTTGGCCCATTGGGTTTCGCACCATCCGTACTATGTACTATCATTCACTTTATGTCACTATCATTGCTTTATGTCCTTTTCAAGTCACTATTCATGGCTTCCTCTAGAAGCCAATGAATCCTGTCCACACATTCTAGCTTCTCCAAGAAGCCTCCAATGAGGACCACTCAAATAATTCCCCTAAATGAATAAAAGAATATCCAAACACCACATAACACACTTTGCATTCTCTCTTTTCCTCCTTCGTCTCTCTCCCTCATTTTCTCAGAAGTTCCAACAAACCCCAACATACTTTCTTTCTCTCTTCTCACTCACGACCGTCTCCCTCTCTTCCATCAAGTGGTACCAACCTGAGACCCTCCTTCCTCCGTTCTTCTTTCCGTTTCGGACGCCCCTGGACAGCCGGTGTTAAGTGTGCAGCTTGGAGGAAAGGATCCAAGAAGAGTGAAGCTCACAAGGTCAAGCATCAAGAAAGCCATTCTCAACTCTCAACTCTTATCTCACACGGTTTGAGGTAAGGAGTGAGTGTTACCTCTACTTGAGTTTGGGTTTCTAGGGTGTTCATAAAGGGTACTAAGAAGTGGGTGTTAGATTAGGGAATGGATATAGGTTAATGTTAGAAAGGAAAGGTAAAAAGGGTAAGAGGAACTAATGAATGAACTAGAAACATGAATTTTAGGTGAAAAGGGAGCATTATTTTTGGTTATATGCTTATATTTACATGATGTGTTGATTAAATGCTTTATTCATTTTGTTGTTGTGGCATAAGTGTTTATGAGTTTTGATATTCATTGTGTAAATGTTTATGAGTTGGGAATATTTGCTGTCATGTCTGTGGCTGAGCTTCGAGAGAGTGAATGTGGGTCCGAGGTGATTAGATATGGAGAGTATAAGAGAATAAATAAAAGGAATAGATGAGAGGGAGATTAATGTAAAGAGGAATAATTTAAAGGGTTGAGCCGAGAGAGGCCGAGCTAAGAAAATAATGAGATTAATGTAAAGAGGAATAATTTAAAGGGTCGAGAAGAGAGAGGCCGAGCTAAGAAAATAATGAGATTAATGTAAAGAGGAATAATTTAAAGGGTTGAGCCGAGATAGGTCGAGCGAAATGGTTAAAAAGATAAGAGGAATTAAAGAGAAATGGTTGTGTGATCGAGTCATAGCAGACGCGTACTGGGTGCGTGCATTGATTGCGTAAGACACATACTGGGTATGTGCAGCTGTAAGACGGGTACTGGGTACTCGCAGTTATGATTCACACGAGGTTCCAAGCACGGAATCGGTGGGATGTGCTCCTGGTCATAGCAGACGCGTACTGGGTACGTGCATTAATCGCGTAAGTCGCCGAGATGCGCCGCTGTAAGACGAGTACTAGGTGCTCGCAGTTATGGACACTCCTTACTCCATAGAATGATCGGCGGTACTGCTCCTGGTCATAGCAGACACGTACTGGGTGCGTGCATTGATCGCGTAAGACGCATACTGGGTATGTGCAGCTGTAAGACGGGTACTGGGTACTCGCAGTTATGGACACTCTGATATCCGACCTTAAATGGTGTAAGACATGCACTGGGTGTATGCATCCGAGAAGAGTAAAATATTGCAAGCTATGCAAAAGTGGAATAATGAGTAATGAATCCGAGATAGAGATGGCAATCCGAGGTAAGAGAGTAGTGGCTGAGAAACTGAGTGTAGGAATTAAGGAAAGAGGATCAGGGGAGTTAATCGGGTGAACCGAGCTAAGCGAGATGGTGTGTGTGTGAACCGAGCTAGATGAGATTGTATGATGTGAACAGAGCTAAGTGATGATATATGCATGTGATATATGGTTTGATTACTTGTTATTTATATGCTAATTGGCTACTTGTGTTTGGCTTGGTAGCTCGGTATGGCATGTTAGAAACTGCTTATTTAAGATCTGTGTAATGCTCACCTCCTTACCGTTTTTCAGGTACTGAGCCCGAGCAGGTTCACTCTCCATCACGGGGAGAGTAAGTCATTAGAGTCTGATAGCCTAGATGGGCCTCGGCCAGTTGGCCGAGCTAAAGTATTATGTATTTTGTATGGATCTCGGCCCTATGGCCGAGCTAAACGTTATTTTGTATTTGGATTAAGAACTCGGTGTAACTATGCTGTTTCACTTTTTCTCTTTTAATGATTTAATTCTTCCGCTTTATAACCCTGATGATTTGGTATTAATGAAAAGAAATTTTAAATCCCTTATTTTCGGGTTTAAGGGTAATTATTATATAGGGTGTTACATTTTTGGTATCAGAGCAGTTTCTCCTCGGCCTGTTGGAGTTGCAAAGGACTCTAGTGGTTACTCACCAAGAGAATGACAAATAAGTAAAGTCTAGAAGTCTAAGTTAGACAATAGAGCTTAGAGAGGTATATGTTTATGTGTATATATATATATATATATTTTTTTTTACTGTTCGGTGGTTAATTGGCTTTCTCTCCATGTCCGAGCAGCATGGCTGGGAGAAAAGCCGATAACGACCGAATTGCAGTTGTGTTGGAGACTCTGGTGCAACTGTAGTAGAACCAAGCGCAGGTTCAATAGAATCAGGCTGAGAACCTCGCTCAGAACATCGCCGCAGCCGCAGCAGCTGCAGCTGCAGCCCTTCAGCCTCAACCTCCGGCTCCGGTCGAGATCGACTGGATGAGCCGATTACGGAAGAACGAACCACCTCGGTTTGAAGGAGGTTATAATCCAGATGGAGCTCAGAGATGGCTCCAGGACATTGAGAAGATTTTCCGATCTCTGCAACCGCCTAATGAGTACAGGGTGAGGTTGGCTGAGTTTGTGCTGGCGAGTGAAGCCGAGCACTGGTGGAGCAGTAGAGTCGTGGACTGGAAGCGGCTAATGAAGCCATTACTTGGGATTTGTTCCGAGCTCGATTCCTCGGAAAGTACTTTCCCGAAGATGTCAGGAGAGAGAAAGAGCTCTCTTTTCTCAAGCTGGAACAGAGGAACTTGAGTGTCGAGGAATATGCCGCTCAGTTCGAGGATTTGATCCGTTATTCTGGAAGCTACCGAGATGCCGATGAGCGTACCAAGTGCATCAAGTTTGAGTCTGGTCTCCGTGATGATATTCGGCTCGCTTTCGAATATCAAAACGTGGCCAATCTCTCGCAATTGGTAAACATGGCTAGCACCTATGAGAAGGGGCTCAAGAGGAAAGCCGACGGAAAGCGGAGCAGGTCGGCACAGAAAGCAGTGGGGCCTATCCGAGGAAAAGGAGCTGTTCAGAGATCTGCTCCCTATGTGAATCCGAGCTCAAGAGTGTCAACGACTCCAAGGAGCGGTGGTCAGATGGTTGTCGTTCCTGGCCCCTATCCGATATGTCAACACTGCGGAAGGCAACATAGGGGAGAATGCTGGAGTCTGGATCCGAGCAGAACAAGAGGATCCTATTTCCGATGTGGCAAACCTGGTCATTTTGCAGCTCGGTGTATCGAGAACATTGTGAAAGAAGAGGTCAATGTGGCAAAGGCACAACAGGCTGGTGTTAACCGACCAATGCAGAGAGGCAAAGTTTATACCATGGATGGTGAAGAGGTGACCGATGCCGACGAGCTGATCCAAGGTACTTGTCAAGTAAACAGCATAACATGTGTTGTGTTATTTGATTGTGGAGCCACACATTCTTTCATTTACCTTGACTATATGAACAGACTAAAACTATCCCCAGTAGAAATGCCTTACACACTATCCATTTCTACCCCAACCAATTCTTCTGTAATCACTTCTAAAATGTGTCTAGAGTGTCCTATCCAAGTATTAGGCAGAGAGTTTAAAGTCAATTTGATTTGCCTACCCTTAACCAAGCTAGATATTATCCTCGCATGGACTGGATGTCTCAACACCATGTCCTGCTCGATTGCCGAGAAAAGACCGTAATCTTTAGTGGCCCTTCTGTTGCGAAGTTAGAGACAACAGAGGAACCGACCTTAGACCGAATTCCTGTAATCGGAGAATTCCCAGAGGTTTTCTCGGACGAAATGCCTGGCTTACCGCCGAGAAGAGAAGTAGAGTTCAGTATAGACCTTATTCCGGGAACTGGCCCGACCTCAATTGCTCCGTTCCGAATGGCACCTCTCGAGCTAGAAGAGCTCAAGAAACAGTTAGGAGAACTTTTGGCCAAGAAGTTAATCCGACCAAGCGTATCACCTTGGGGAGCTCCGATCCTGTTCGTTAAAAAGAAAGATGGTAGCCTCAGAATGTGTACTGATTATCGGAAGCTCAACGCGGTAACGGTGAAGAACAAATATCCCCTCCCTCGGATTGATGACTTGTTGGACCAACTTAAGGGAGCGTCAGTATTCTCAAAGATAGACCTCCGATATGGATATCACCAGATCCGTATCCGAGATGAAGATATTCCGAAGACAGCTTTCAGGACGAGATATGGGCATTTTGAGTATGTGGTTATGCCCTTCGGACTTACCAACGCCCCTGCCATCTTTATGGACTACATGAATAGAATCTTCCGACCTTACTTGGACTCGTTTGTGATAGTCTTCATCGACGACATTCTCATATACTCTCGGAGTCCGAGTGAACATGAGTAGCACTTGAGAACGGTGTTGCATGTTTTGAAGGACAAGGAACTCTACGCCAAGCTTTCTAAATGCAGTTTTTGGCTCAAAGAAGTTCATTTCCTCGGTCATGTAATATCCGAGCACGATGTAGCAGTTGATCCCTCCAAGGTGGAAGCGGTGCTCAAGTGGGAGAGACCCGACCCGGTGACCGAGATCAGGAGTTTCCTCGGTCTTGCAGGATACTACAGGAGATTCATCGAAGGGTTCTCTAAACTGGCTCTACGTTGACCTCGTTAACCCGAAAGGATGCACCTTACCAGTGGTCCGAAGTGTGCGAACAGAGCTTCCAAGAGCTAAAGAAAAGGTTGACGAGTTCGCCCGTGTTGATTTTGCCTGATCCGACCAAAGCCTTTGACGTGTTCTATGATGCCTCAAAGCAAGGTCTCGGCTGTGTGTTAATGCAACAGGGAAAAGTGGTGGCTTATGCCTCTCGGCAACTTCGGCAACACGAGCAGAATTACCCCACCCATGATCTTGAATTGGCAGCCGTGGTGTTTGCCCTTAAGATTTGGAGACACTACCTGTATGGCACGAAATTCGAGGTGTTCGGTGACCATAAGAGTCTCGGCTACCTGTTCGACCAGAAGGAATTGAACATGAGGCAGCGCAGATGGGTGGAATTTTTGAAAGATTACGATTTCAACTTGCACTATCACCCCGAAAAAGCCAATGTGGTGGCCGACGCACTGAGTAGGAAGAGTCTTCATCTGAGCAACATGATGGTCCGAGAGATGCAGTTGATGCAGGAGTTCAGTGATCTTAACCTCGGCATACAAAAGAAGGAAAACAGTGTTGTATTGGAAATGCTACAAGTGACAAATGATTTTGTGGGTTTCATCAAGGAAAGATAGGCTGCCGACCTAGAACTCCAGAAAATACTAGAAAGAGTAGGAGACAAGGATGAACCCGACTTCACTAAAGGACCCGATGGTCTCGTACGATTTCGGGGCCGAGTTTGCATTCCTATGGACTTTGAAGTCCGAAGAGAGTTAATGGAAGAGGCCCATAAGACGAAGATGAGTCTTCATCCGGGAGCCCAAAGATGTACCAGGATCTGAAGAGGTTGTTTTGGTGGCCGAAGTTGAAGACCGATGTGGCAGATTATGTGTCTCGGTGTTTGACATGCCAGAAAGCCAAGATCGAGCATCAGAAACCAGGAGGATTACTCAAATCCTTGGAGATTCCGCAATCGAAGTGGGACAGCATTTCGATGGATTTTGTGTCGGGTCTACCGAGAACAAGGTCAGGGCAGGAGGCCATTTGGGTTGTGGTGGACCGACTTACAAAGTGTGCTCACTTCCTACCGATCAGCATGAAGTACAGCCTAGAGAAGCTGACGCAACTGTACATAAAGGACATTGTCAGACTCTACGGTGTTTCGAGCAGCATCGTGTCCGACCGTGATCCTCGCTTCTTATCCCGATTTTGGCAGAGTTTGCAGCAAGCCATGGGTACAAAGTTGAGGTTTAGCACAGCTTATCATCCTCAGACCGACGGGCAATCCGAGCGCACCATTCAAACCCTTGAGGACTTGTTGAGGACATGTGTGCTCGAACAATCGGAAAGTTGGGAAGCACTTCTGCCCTTGGTCGAATTCACCTACAACAACAGTTTTCATTCAAGTATCGGAATGGCTCCTTTCGAAGCATTGTATGGTCGGAAATGTCGGACGCCGCTATGCTGGTTCCAGATAGGAGAAAACTTGTTGATTGGTCCTGATATTGTTCATGAGACGACTGAGAAGATCCGAATGATACAAGGAAAGATGAAAGCAGCTCAGGACCGACAGAAGAGTTATGCCGACAAGAGAAGGAAACCCTTGAACTTCATCGAGGGAGATCATGTATTCCTGTGGGTATCCCCTGTAACGGGTATCGGCCGAGCCATCAAATCAAAGAAGTTGACCCCTCGGTTTGTCGGACCATACCATATATCGAAGAAGGTCGGACCAGTAGCTTACAAAATTGATCTACCTCCGCACTTGTCTAAGCTCCATGATGTGTTCCATGTCTCGCAACTTAGGAGATACATTCATGATCCCTCACATGTGATAGCAGTGGACGAGCTGCCGCTAAAAGACAACCTGACCTTCGAAGTCCTTCCAGTCCGAGTTGAGGACAGACAAGTCAGACGGCTCAGAGGGAAGGAAATCTCCTTGGTCAAGGTCGTCTGGAATCGGAATGATGTGGAGGAAGCTACTTGGGAACTCGAGGAGAAGATGAAGCAGTCATATCCGCAACTGTTCAATGCCGACTAAATTTCGAGGACGAAATTCCTGTAAGTGGGAGAGGAATGTAACATCCTGAAAATTAATATTAAATATAATAACTTTATATATATATATATATAAAGTATATAATGATTTATTTAGGGATAGGATTAAGCCGTAGGAATTGTATAAGGGTAGTGTGGTAATAGGAAGCATAGGCCGACCTAGAATGTAGGTATTGGACCTCGGACCGATCCCGGCCGAGATAAATGGGGTCACATGCGGAACCTGTTGTCAAGCTTGGATTAGCCGACCTCAGCGCACCTCACGTCAGTATCCGACAAGGAAGCTCGGACTACTGATGTTCCTCTATACCGAGCCGACGTATCCTAGCTCCTCCGTGACAGTTCATGTTGAGATTTTGGCCCATTGGGTTTCGCACCATCTGTACTATGTACTATCATTCACTTTATGTCACTATCATTGCTTTATGTCCTTTTCAAGTCACTATTCATGGCTTCCTCTAGAAGCCAATGAATCCTGTCCACACATTCTAGCTTCTCCAAGAAGCCTCCAATGAGGACCACACAAATAATTCCCCTAAATGAATAAAAGAATATCCAAACACCACATAACACACTCTGCATTCTCTCTCTTCCTCCTTCGTCTCTCTCCCTCATTTTCTCTGAAGTTCCAGCAACCCACCAACAAACCCCAACATACTTTCTTTCTCTCTTCTCACTCACGACCGCCTCCCTCTCTTCCACCAAGTGGTACCAACCGGAGACCCTCCTTCCTCCGTTCTTCTTTCCGTTTCGGACGCCCCTGGACAGCCGGTGTTGAGTGTGCAGCTTGGAGGAAAGGATCCAAGAAGAGTGAAGCTCACAAGGTCAAGCATCAAGAAAGCCATTCTCAACTCTCAACTCTTATCTCACATGGTTTGAGGTAAGGAGTGAGTCTTACCTCTACTTGAGTTTGGGTTTCTAGGGTGTTCATAAAGGGTACTAAGAGTGGGTTTTAGATTAGGGAATGGATATAGGTTAATGTAAGAAAGGAAAGGTAAAAAGGGTAAGAGGAACTGATGAATGAACTAGAAACATGAATTTTAGGTGAAGAGGGAGCATTATTTCTGGTTATATGCTTATATTTACATGATGTGTTGATTAAATGCTTTATTCATTTTGTTGTTGTGGCATAAGTGTTTATGAGTTTTGATATTCATTGTGTAAATGTTTATGAGTTGGGAATATTTGCTGTCATGTCTGTGGCCGAGCTTCGAGAGAGTGAATGTGGGTCCGAGGTGATTAGATATAGAGAGTATAAGAGAATAAATAAAAGGAATAGATGAGAAGGAGATTAATGTAAAGAGGAATAATTTAAAGGGTTGAGCCGAGAGAGGCCGAGCTAAGAAAATAATGAGATTAATGTAAAGAGGAATAATTTAAAGGGTCGAGCCGAGAGAGGCCGAGCTAAGAAAATAATGAGATTAATGTAAATTGGAATAATTTAAAGGGTTGAGCCGAGATAGGTCAAGCGAAATGGTTAAAAAGATAAGAGGAATTAAAGAGAAATGGTTGTATGATCGGGTCATAGCAGACGCGTACTGGGTGCGTGCATTGATCGCGTAAGACACATACTGGGTATGTGCAGCTGTAAGACGGGTACTGGGTACTCGCAGTTATGATTCACACGAGGTTCCGAGCACGGAATCGGTGGGATGTGCTCCTGGTCATAGCAGACGCGTACTGGGTGCGTGCATTGATCGCGTAAGTCGCCGAGATGCGCCGCTGTAAGACGAGTACTGGGTGCTCGCAGTTATGGACACTCCTTACTCCATAGAATGATCGGCGGTAGTGCTCCTAGTCATAGCAGACGCGTACTGGGTGCATGCATTGATCGCGTAAGACGCATACTGGGTATGTGCAGTTGTAAGACGGGTACTGGGTAATCGCAGTTATGGACACTCCGATATCCGACCTTAAATGGTGTAAGACATGCACTGGGTGTATGCATCCGAGAAGAGTAAAAGATTGGAAGCTATGCAAAAGTGGAATAATGAGTAATTGATCCGAGATAGAGATGGCAATCCGAGGTAAGAGAGTAGTGGCTGAGAAACTGAGTGTAGGAATTAAGGAAAGAGGATAAGGGGAGTTAATCGGGTGAACCGAGCTAAGCGAGATGGTGTGTGTGTGAACCGAGCTAGATGAGATTGTATGATGTGAACCGAGCTAAGTGATGATATATGCATGTGATATATGGTTTGATTACTTGTTATTTATATGCTAATTGGCTACTTGTGTTTGGCTTGGTAGCTCGGTATGGCATGTTAGAAACTGCTTATTTAAGTTCTGTGTAATGCTCACCTCCTTACCATTTTTCAGGTACTGAGCCCGAGCAGACGCAGTCCCCGACCGAGCAGGTTCACTCTCCCTCACAGGGAGAGTAAGTCATTAGAGTCTGATAGCCTAGATGGGCCTCGGCCAGTTGGCCGAGCTAAAGTATTATGTATTTTGTATGGATCTCGGCCCTATGGCCGAGCTAAACGTTATTTTGTATTTGGATTAAGAACTCGGTGTAACTATGCTGTTTCACTTTTTCTCTTTTAATGATTTAAGTCTTCCGCTTTATAACTCTGATGATTTGGTATTAATGAAAAGAAATTTTAAATCCCTTATTTTCGGGTTTAAGGGTAATTATTATATAGGGTGTTACACTCCTCGGTTTCTCTCTCTCTAACCGCTTTTTTTTCTCTCTTTTTATTCTAATCAATGGATGAAAGAGACACTCCCGGTCTTGGCAAGCGTGTTAAGTGCACCGGACCGCGTCCACGCACATCACCTGCTCGTGGTAATCTTGACCCATTTGTTGGGGATCCGCATTTCAACGCTTTTGACCCCAACAATCGAGTGCAAAGCTATGAGAGATGCCGAATCCAGATTGTGCGGTGGCTGAACTTCAAATTGGCTTACCCAAGCACACTTCGGTTTTCACAATCAATTGGATACACAAGGTATTCGCAGGTTCTTGGAATTGAAGTGTAAATATTACCCTCATATGATTAAGGAGTTTTATGCTAATATGATTTTTAGAGATGATAATCTACAAACATTGGTTAGGGATACTCCTATAGTTATAACTGAAGCAGGTTTTACGGAATTAGTTGGTTTAGTTGCTGAGGGTGCTTCTAAGGATGATCGTAATAGTGTTTTTAGACGTTGCAATTATGTTCAAGTATATACTGAAACTTTAAGGAATCCTCTTGGTTGGATGGGACCCAAAAAGCAGGTTGGTAAAATGAAGACTGAAAACCGCCTACTGCTCTATGTAATCACATATTGCCTGAAGCCACGGTCTACAGGTAATAATGCCATAGATCAAGAGAGTGATTTGAAATTGATGTACTGTATCAAGCAAGGCATACAAGTGAATTGGGTTCGGGTCATTATGGATTGCATGAAGGGTGTCATTGGTACTCATGCTAGTTATCAGCTTCCCTATGCTATGTTTGTTCAGCGGATACTCAATCTCAAAGGAGTTCCGCATTACACTAATGAGGAGTTTATTGAGCTAGATGCATCACACAATTGCATGGGTGAAAACGTGCTTCATAGTGCTGGCATTTGGAGGTATCAAGCGCTTACTCGGGAGAAGTGGTTGTTGCGTGACGAGGCTAGGGAGCTTAATGCTATACCTTCGGAGAATATGCCTCTGGTTTGTGCTGGTGATGATGATGGTGATGGTGATGATAATGGTGATGGTGATCAGTCTCCAGCACAAGCTCCCTCTCAACCTCACTTTGGTCCATCTGTGAATGAAAAAGGTGGTGTATCTGGTTCTGCTCCAGGTGCGTTTGTTGGTTTTGACCAATCAGTGCTTCTATCTCATACTGAATCTCAGTTTGAGACACTGCGCCTCTCCCAGCTAGCACATATGGATAACTTACAAGTTGCCCATCAAGCCCAAATGACAGACCTGCACACCTACGTCACTGATCAATTCAACGCTTTAGACAACCGGATGACCACCAACTTCGATCGCCTCGACTCTCTTCTTCGCCTTGTTGGTGATATGCCTCCTCCGCCACCTGCTGATGATTAGGAGATCCTAGAGTGCGTGTAGGCTTAGTTGTTTGCTATTCTAAGCGTTTTGTTCTATACTTACTATTATTGAACTTGTCTTGCACTTTTCATTTTCGCAAGGTTTGTAAGAACGATGTTCTAGCTTATATTTTGATTACGTTTGTCTTTAAGCTTATGTATTGTTTCTGCAATGGCTTGTTCTATCCTGAAATGTGTTTATTCCGTTGTAATGAGTATATGTTTCGTTGATGCTTCTAATGTATTCTGATCAAATTTCAGCATGTTCATACTCACCATTCCACACTTTTTGGCTTGAAATTATCATTATTATGTTATTTTTTATTATTCCAAAAGGGGGAGAAGGTATGTTGTTAACTTTTCCAGGTTGATTGCCGCTTCATAATATATAATGCACATACTAAGGGGGAGCACAAATAAACAAAGTTTATCATCATCAAAAAGGGGGAGATTGTGAAGCAAATGCCCAAGAGATTTTGATGATTTCAAATATGCGCAAAGTCCACAACATGAAGCTTAGATTCGACTATGTTAAAAAGGGGTTTGATATTAATTTGTAATGTTAATTTTTTTTTAAAGTCCCCTAGGTGTATAAAGGTAGAGTCTAAGTTAAGGTAATCTTAATCTTAATCTAAAAGTGAAAAGAATGCATGCTAAGTTAAACTCAAGTGGGTGATTTCTAAAATTAAAAGTAAAATATTTCTCTAACAAATAAAATATTTTTTATAAGTCAAGGAGGTATTTTGATTAAGTATCAAAAGTTTTTAAATAAGTGCCAAAAATTTTTTAATAAAAAATTTGTTTTTGCTGTATCTGTGTCAAAGTATCCGGATATATTCCAAAGTATCCGGATACCTCGTGTCCGGATACCTCGTGTTAAAAAACAGAAGTGTTTTGAATTTTAAATCGTGGTATCCGGATACCCTCTAGGATATCCGGATACTGATAGTTAAAACTATCCAAAAAAATGACTGTTATGTGTTCAAACACATATATAAACTTCCAAAAAACTGTTTTGCAATGTACGCAACACTGAGAAAACATTTTGGCATCTGTTCTAAAACTTTCATACAAAAAAGAGAATGAGTTCTTCATTATTCTACAACATTTTCACATATTTTTGAAGAACTTTTATGTTTTGCATGAATAAGCCCCATTACCCACTTGATTAAACTTACTTGCATTCTTTCCATCACACTTAGATTATTAATTCTGATTTCAAGAGGGTTCTTCATTGAGTTGTTCATATGCACATTGAAGGTGCAACGCTTCAACAACAACAATTGCTCTAAATCCGCAAAGTTGGTGAAAGGTTTTCATCACACATTACTTGAAGGTTTCAAGGAAGTGAAAGAGGTTCTTTCAACACGAGTTTGCTGTGGTTGTAAAGGAGTTAGTTAGTGGATACAAGTTCCAAAGAGGTTCAAGTGGATACAAGTTCCAAAGAGGTTCTTTGGAGGGTCAAGTCTAAGGAGAAGGTTTTCTTTTAAACTACTTGTACTAACAATCTCTTTATCATATTGAAGCAAATCTGCCAATTCAGATAGGGAGGACTGGATGTAGCATTAGTGTTTGTTAACACACTAATGTGAATCAGGATAAAATCTTGTGTTCGTTTTCTTTCATTTACTCTTTACATTCCGCATTTAATTATTAACTGTTGATTAATCTCAAGTATAAGCAACAATAGTAATATAACTCTGATAAATCTTAAAACGTCCTTATTAAGTGAATAATTATTAGTAATTAAATTTTAATTGGTGAAGTACGTACTTTTCGCCTATTCACCCCCCCTCTAGGGAATAGTACTACCCGCTTATTTTCCAACATTGAATAAGGCGGAAGAATTACCGACTATTTAAAAGCTGAAATACTTCCGACTTTTAAGAAGCGGAACAATTAAAGTGTTGAAATCCCAGAAATGTGCCCCTCCGTAAACCCTTCACCTCCCTTCTTTTTATTGTTTTGTACGTGAATGAACGAAGGGACAATTTTGGTATTATAACAAATTTTTAATGTTTTCCGCCTGATGAGAGGCGAAATACTTTATTTTATTTACGACTTTGGAAAGGCAGAAGATAATACGACTTGCATAAGGCGAAAAATGTTTTATTTTGTTTTCGCCTTGTTTCAAGCGAAAAGAATCTTCCGACTTGTTTCAGGTGGTGGGGGTCAATAAGTAAAGGGTGGGGTTCAAAAAGAAAAAGTCATAAAAAAACTCCTTTCAAAATCGTCTTTGCATTGAGCTAGATTTGGGGGCAAGTTCAAATTGCCTCGTATAATGATTTATTTGGGAATTTGAGTTAAAATTGCCTTTGATGTATATGTAGTTTTTGATGCATCCTTCCTTCAAATGAACTTGTTTAAGCTTAGGCTATTAACCTTCACTTAAATACAAAATAACAAGTAGCACAAGTTTGAATTTGGGCTAATGAACCTTTATTTATTATTCTTTAACCTGACCGAATTTTTGAGTTCTACCATTTTATGTATGTATGAGATTTTCTAATGTAGGTTTAAATTACTTAAATGAGTAAAATCATGTTCTCAAAAGCAAACATAGCATGTCTAGCAAAACTCTTTTTTTTTTTAAGTAACATTTCAAAATTCTAAGGGATTTGAAATGCTAGAGAATTAAATTGCTTCGATTGAATTCCAAACATTTAAAAAAAAAATTGTGTGGATAAAATAATTGAATTCTTTCATCTACAAAATTTTTTGTTTACATAAAGTAATTGAAATCTTTTTAGGTATAAAATTTCAATTTTGAATATTTATTAATTAAAGTGGAATTTTAATAATTTTTTTACTTTAAAAAATACAATTCTTTTTTGTAAAAAAACAATTAAATTGGTCATTTCCTAACTATTTTTCTTTAAAAAAAATAACACTTTTGAAATAATAATTAACTATGTAACTTATGATAACACAAACAACACTTATTTTCAAGAAAAAGGTAAAAGAAAAAGAAATTAAACCAACTGCTGCCTTCAAAATATTATACTCTCTATACCTGGTCACTATTCAAAATATTATACTCTCTATACCTGGTCACTAACAACTTTCAAGGATCGAAATATTTGTACAGATTTTGTCGTTATCTTAATTACCGCTGAAATTACTACAAATTTATTGAAGATTATTATTATTTTTTTTTACATCAACCAATACCCAGATCCGGTTTACCCATAATCCGACTCATCCGGTCCGACTCAACTGAGCTCGCACTAAGCGGTAGGGATCTCCCAGCGAGGGTTGCTTCATACCCAAAGCTCAAACTCGAGACCAGTTGGTTAAGAGCTACCACTTAACCAACCCCAAATTGATATTTATTGAAGATTATAGAATGCAAAGTTTATAGAAAAATCTAAAATACTTCTTTAAATGTTAACATAGCTCACACAGATTGTGTCAACCTCAATTGATTAAATTACTTTAAATATAAAATAAGTCTATTACTTAATTACAATAATTTCAAATATATTATAGTATTGTTTATATGTTGACATACTTTTACATATATATATATATATATATATATATATATATATATATAATTATAAGAAGATGCAGTATTAATTAACTCTAGAATTATGTAGAGAATAATAAGACGGTGGAACAAGCCTATAAATAGGCATTATTAGATTCAATGTAAAGTGTGATATAATAAAGGGTGACTAACTAAAAATACCATGCATCCACTACTAAAAAAATCAAGTTTTAGTGATTAAAATTTGTGATCGATATGGAAACGGTCACAAATAGTGACCGATATATTGACCGTTTTTATTGCGGTCACAAATAGTGACCGATATAGTGACCACAATGAAAACGGTCACAAATGGTAACCGATTTAGTGACCAATATTGAAAAAAATAATATTTTGTGACCGAAATAGTGACTGAAATTTTCAGTCACTAAATAGTAGTCACTAAATCAGTCACCAAACATTTTTTTTTAAAGTACAATTTAGTGACTAAATAAATTCAGTCACTAATGATACTAAAATAATCCCTCAATATTCATTTCATTTTCATTTCCGGATCGATCCGCCACACTCATTTTCATTTCGCGCTCTTCTCCTTCTTCCTTAGCTTCACTCCGTCCACCTTCTTCCTTCAATTCGTTCCTTAGCTTCACTCCCTTCACCGCCACCGTACCTGCTCCCTCGCCACACCACAGCCTTCGTCCTCCATCTCCTACCCTTTAGTCATTACTCATTTGAATATTGAACCTTTTTTTTGGTATTTTTGATAACGTGTTGGTGTTTGTGTTTATGTTTACGACAATTTGTGTTTGGTTTAGAATTTCTTGATTATTATTAGGACATGGTTTATATATGTTATTTGTTGATAGACAATGTTGGACAACAATTAAATCTTATTTTATACTTTTATTTGTCGATAGTTTATTTTTCTAAATTTTGTGAAATAAGTGCAGCTAATATATATTTTGCGATAAAAATAGGGATAAAAACAGTCATTATCAAAAGCTGCGACCACAAATTTTTTAAATAGTAACCGAAACATTCGGTCACTAACATGACAAATGCGTCACTAATAGTGACTGAAAAAATGTAACCACAAAATGTAGAAATCCGTCACTATTTGTGACTGCAAACCGCAGTCACAAAACTTAGTAGTGACGGTTAGTAATTTGAGACGGATGTTTCCGTCACTAAACTGAAAATTTCCGTCACTAAATTTGTCCCTATTTAATTACAACCGTTTTAGCGACGGTTAGTTATTAGTGACGGATTATTTGGTCACTAACGTCAAATTTTCCGTCACTAAATTGGTCCCACTTTTTTCTGGTATCTATTTTAGCGACGGAATGTAATTTTTTGTGACAGCGATATTCGGTCACAAATTAGCGACGGAAAAAAAATTTTGTGACAGCAAAATTTCCGTCACATATTAGCGACGGAATAATTTTTCCGTCACTAATTACTTCGTGACGCCACTTGTAGCTACCACACCTATTTGGTCACTATTTTGGTCACTAATAGGTTTAGTGACCGAAAAATGCTATTTAGTGACCGAAACTTGCGGTCGCTAAAAATGAAATTTTTAGTAGTGATCATCCTTCAATCCACCATATTTTTCCTCCAATTATTCAATCTATGATTCATCTCCTCTCATATCCAACTAATATTTTTATACATCAATTATCATTTCTATCTTTCTCTAAAAACCAACAATTACAAATTTTATATATCTCATTCAATAATATTATTTAGACATCTACTTCTGACATCCAATTCCAATACCTACCGTTTTGGGCAAGAAATGGTGGATCCTTCAATATATCTTTCATGAAAGGTTCATTATTCCTTACCCAAAATAGTAGTTGTTGGGTTTGGATGTTAAAGATAAATATTCAAATAACATTTTTTATCTCATTAGAAATCATAACATAAGCAACATACACATTTGATTTTTCAAAAATAAATTAATAAATTCGAAAGGCTTCTCAAACAATTGCAGCTCCTTGAACCGCTCCAAATCCTTTTCCAAACTTGTTGCCTTTCCCTTTCTCTGTAGTTCTGAAATATAAAAAGAAAAAAAAGTAACAAACAAAATGAAGGATGAGAAGTTACAATAAAAGCAAACACAACAAATGATTATTTCCTCTATGTCAAATGAGATGATAACCTATATATTACATGCAAGACAAAAGCAAGGCACAAATATGGGAAATTTGGGAGTAAGTCATTGAAAATTCCTTGATTCTATCATATTTCCTTCATCTTAATTCCATTAATACAGACTTTATTGTAGGTAATTACTGCTTATCAATGCCTCTTCCCTTTGAAAGCAAAAATAATAATTTAAGATAAAATTGAGTAAAGAGACCAACCAATAGAATAGATGGAATTTAGGGATGTTCTCAGTAGTAGGACAGATAGGGTAGAAGAAAATGTTTCTATAAAAATTAGGAAAACAACTTATGAATATGTATTAAGAGCCAACATGATTGTTAAACCAATCAAAATTGAAACATGTAAAGTAGTAAAGACATCAGAAAGTTGTTTGAATAAGATGAAAACTTTTGGAAGACTAAAAAGTTCATTAGTGTCATTATTTCCCCTCTTAGTAAAACAAATTTCCATATTTTCATTAATCAACAAAGAAGAGAAATGTAAGTATATATACAAGTAAGAAACTTGTTGTGCAAGTTAGCTAACTAGCCTAACAAACTAACTATCTAACAACTATCAAGTTAATTAAGGAAAGTCAATAACCGGTTAAGTTAGGCAACTAACAACTACCAAAGTAACTGGTTATGCTTAAACGATAACCGATTAAGTAACATATATAATCAGCTATCTCTAATATCCCCCCTCCCTCAAGTTGGGGCTATGAATTTCAAATAGACCCAACTTGGACATAGAAGAGTTGAAAGAAGTAGCATGAAGAGGCTTGGTGAAGGCATCAGCAAGTTTGTTGGTGGGAACTCACAGGATGGATGAAAAATGGTCCAACCAGTTTTCACTTGAATGTCCTCTTAAACACATACAGTGGGAAGCTTCAAAAAGATGAAGAAATAGATAATATGAACAAGACTTTGCGATTGAAGGAGGGTTACGTTCGAGGAAGCAAGCTTCCCATAACTTCTTAAACGACACTAACTGTTCCAGGCACTGGGATGAAGTTGATTAGGAGATATCTGGAGCCTATTCAAAACATTTACATAAAAGGCATCTAGAGGAAGGGAGACGCCAAGATATGAAAACATGAACCTATAAATCATCATAAATGGAGCCTCAAAGGACTCAGCATCTTGACTAGAATAACAAATCCTGGCCTCAAGAGAACGAGGAGAGACACAAAAACAAGAAGATGAAGAGCCTTGGCAAACAACAAGGCCATCCAAGACAAAAATAGAGTTAAAGATTGATTGAGCATGCAGAGCACTCTTGCACACCCAATCCATGGATTCCCAATTTTGGGGTTTCTTATTAAAATGACGGTTTAACTTTACTATATGAAACCACGGGGCTGAATGTGGGTAAGTCCTAGAAAACCTATGTCCCAAAAGAACGTCCATAGCAAGATTTTTCTTTAATTCCTTAAGACATCATAAAGTCAAAAATTTGGGGCTAGAAGAAAGACTCTCAATTAACTCAACCCTAGAGAGATCGGACTCATTATGAATGGACTCAGAAGAATCACCATTAGTAGAAGCATAAAAGCCAGACTCATAATCAGACATCATGAAGAAAATGGAAAGAAGAAGTCGTACCTCAAGGGTAAAAACTTGAAGAAACTGTGAAGAAGAAGGTGATGGAACAGGAAGCAGAAACTCTTTGAAGCAAATTTGCAAGAGAAATTTGAAAACCGTAGCAGCGGAAATGATAAAATTCCCAAATTGAGGCAAAGCTCTATTTAAAGACTAGGGAAGACAGACTGAGGTGACATGTGTCACGATCCTATTGGTCGAAGAAACACAATGATTAAGAGGAGTTAATGCGCATGGATTCCCCAAAAAAGTGAGCCGCCGAAACCAATGGGTCACAGACTTATGACAGGACGACGTGCAAATAGCAGTGCTGGAAGCAAGTGCAAGTTTAGTACTTGATTATGGGGCTGGTAGAAGTTCAGAATAGCTTGCAACTCGAAGTCAACTTCAGAGCTATGACCTAGGGGCTTATGTTCCGGACCTGTCACTAGGCTAAGGATAGATACCCTATGGAAAGACCCTAGAGGATCTACTATGACATATGGAAAGACCTTAACAAGGTAGTTTGAAATCGGTTCACACTTTATAGAAGAACATGAGCTCAAATCGTTCATAGAAGAGCTCGGACGCGGTCCTTACAGAAACGGGAAAACTATTTATTCAACTCAATCTCCAAGAAAGTAAGAAAACTTTATTAGGGATTGACTGCAGATTATCTCTAGATCGTTCAGAATACTAAAAGATCATCGCTTATTCTAATCGAAGATAAGATCACATGAAGATTTCTCTCAGATATAGAAGATTCTTCAAGAGAATAAATTAGACTAGGAAACCTCCCTGATCCTATAAATACTAGTCCAAGGCAAGGGGCTGAAGAATCAAGTGACAACCGCGCATCACTACATCTCCCTTATACACACATAAATACCATAGACACTTAATGTCCATACTCTGCCTTATATACCCAATATAGGCACAAAGAAGACACATTCTACCCTAAAAGAAGGATGTTGCAATCGCTCTTCATTAAGAGCAACTCTTCAGAAGCAGTGAGGAATTTTCTTGCTGCCCAAGAAATAGGTAGACGTTGATTACAACCCCACCGCAAAGGCTCATCAGCCCTTTAAGCTTGTTGCCTTTCGCAGTAGGCCACACAAACCGAAGGAGAGTTTTAACCATAAATGCCTCCCCAAGAGTAAGGGACATTACCCACAATTATTCTTAAAGGCAGCCTTTGATCAGTCTCGCTCTTCCCCTTATGCATTGCCTATACGTGTCCAACAAAACTACATAGCCTTGATCCCCATAACATAGTTCGAACGGGTACGTAGGACCGAGAGAAGCAAGACTTAGTGCCCACTCTTGTCAAACTAAACATCTTTCACAAAAACAATTGTCCTAGATAAGAGGCTTAGACAAGGGCTCTGTCTGAATTGGACAGGACAAATAATCTTGTGTCCTAGGACACTCTTTAACAAATGAATGAGAAAAATATTAAAGAATCTTCAAAATATTAACAAGTGTCTTTAAGACATTGTTTAAGGATATTAAAAAAAAGATAGCTTTTATATAGAAAAAAGATATGTTTTGTATATGAAAAACATTTGACTTGGTTTTTCACTAATAAGCTACTCTATTTGTAGTATTTCTTAAAAAATGCCCAAAGAATACTCGTTAACACAATCTTATATTTTTTTGAGAACATACTCCCTCCGATCTCTCTTATAATAAAAAATAATTATTAGAAATAAAACAAAAATTAAATGAGACAACCATTTTATAAGAATATTATTTTAGGAATAATTGTACTGAGAATAGAAAGTTAGTTAACTTTTGCTCCATTGAAATCAAGATAAATATGTTTTTTTCTTAAATTAAATATATATGGGGGAAGTACTTCTAACACTTACTCCTGTCAATTTATTAAATACAACATTTTTCAAATGTCAATAAACTTTATTTTCTAAAAAATATAAAAACATTTATTAACATTTTGCAATAATTAAATAATGGATTTTATTACTCAGCATTTTGGATGCAACGTTATCGTCACACATTTTTCATTGACTAAACTATCGCTTTAGTCCCTCACTTTGTAAGATTTTTCATTTTAGCCCCTGATTTTTCAATAATTCCTCTTTAGTCCCTCATTTTGAAAAAGTTACTCACGTTAAACCCTGATAACTTTCTCTGTTCATAGACATTAACGTCTTACACGCGTAGTCGTTAAATAACATATGCACACATGGTCGTTAACATATTACATATGATGCTGAATTCGAAAGACAAAAATTGGAGGAAAAATAAGTTAAATAAGACCACTGAAGAGGCAGCTAAGGCAGCTGCTAAAACTCTGACAGGGGCAGAAATTATAGCAGCTGATGAATATGTGGCAACTGCACAACAAATGTCGAATAAGTTATTTAACGGCCACGTGTGTAAGATGTTAAGGTCTATGAACGGAGGAAGTTGTCAGGACTAACGTTTGAGTAGTTTTTTTCAAAGAGATGGACTAAAGAGACATTATTGAAAAATCAGGGACTAAAATAAAAACCCCTTACAAAATGAGAGACTAAAGTGACACTATAGTTTTTTCATGATTGAATGTTTGACCGGTGCAATACATTCCCCTTAAAATAATTTTACTGTTCCTGACACAGCTCACAAATTTAACACTTTGTGTTTGCAGCTTAAAATTACACTGGTCTGGGCAACACAACATAAGTTGGAAAAATAAAACTAGTAAAAAATTATAAATATCCCGGCTCTGTCCCTTGCTAGTTTTTCAAGGAAAGAATGGTAGCTTCCACTTGATGAGGCACAAAAAAGTACTCTATACTTTCCTTTTAGAAACAAGTGATCTCTCAAGTTTTAAATATAAATCCTCTGAAAAAAATTAAAGAAATTAATTAAAGTTGTTATTTATATTAAAAATAATATTTTTTAATTATTATCGAAATCATAAATAAATAAAAGTATTTATAAAAAAATTAATTAATGTAATTAAAAATTGAAATAAAAAATTATATTAAAGATAAAAAAAATCAAAACGAACCTTATATTTAAGATCGTAGGTAATAATTGTAATTGATATATGGATCAAATATTATTTGGTTTAAAAAAAATTAGCGAGTTTAAGTTCCAATGATTTCTTTTTTGTATTTGTTGCCATTTCTAATAGGCACATCTTAAGAAACCTAAAAAAAACAAATATATACGAGGAATGAGGTACCTTGAGATACTTTAACATGTTGTTTAAAAAAAAAATTGCCAACCTTAAATTTGAATGATAAGTGCAATAAACATGAAATGAGAGATTATCGCACACATTATGGAAATCTTGTGTTGTATGCGTTTACGTGAAAGTTATTTAAAGCCCACAAGCTTCAAGCAATCAACGAAAATCTTAAAGATGGACTTAAAATACAATTTTTTTTTATTAAAATAAAAAGTGCAAAGTTGCAAAGAAAAATGCAAGTAAATGAAAACAAAAATAGAAGAAAAGAAAAAGCAATTCACATTAAAAAGTGAGTGGAAGGAACTACTTGATATGCTTCGTATGAGATTGTTTGAATTTTTACAAGTATTTTATGACCAATGAAATAATAAATGAAACTCCTATTTATAGATTAAGTTACCTAAGTAATTGCCTCTGTATACTATATACAAATAACTACCCATCAGTCCATCACTCATGTGTCGACCCCGCCAAAGTGTTGTATTGCGCTTCCGTCCACAATCTTCCTTCGACATGAGTCCACGTGCTTGACGCTAGGTTGTTGTCGGTGCTTCGACTCTATCGAAGTCTTCAATTTATTCAATCTTTCCTTGCTTAATTAACTTCCCTTTATCAATATTGTCTTCATCCTACACTTCTTGATCACTAGGCCCCCTTCTTAATACTACCATTAGCCATAGACGAAGGACCCAATACTTATTCACTTACCTTGTCTTTGTTATCCCAACAAGTGTTGCATGAGCATAGGGTAGTATTACAACCCAGGAATAAACTTCTCATTCCTTGGTGAAACAAATGAAACCTCACTAGGTGGAAGTGTTGAAGTTTTAACTTTCCATGAAATAAGGAACGATTTTCAAGATAAACTAATGTTCTCCAGGGATTGATGTCTCTCACGGAAGGTAAGGCTAGCATCAACAAAGATGCCTCTATGCTAGATACTAGCATCATTCTTCAATGAATTATCTAAAGATAGGCATAGAGCTTTATCCTCCATGTCTAAACTTTCTTCAACCTTATGAGGTGGGTTCCCAAGTGCTTAGCTTCAATTTTACTATCTGATCTCCAAAACTTTAAGACTCTCCTTCTCATTCTCCTTTGCTTTCTCTTTTGATGGCTTCCACTCATCTTGAGCTCAATCTTTTCCACCTTTATCTGACGCATATTATCTTCTTCTTGAGCTACTCACCTTGCAAAAAAACCATTTATATAATTCATCTCTTCAACGGTTTCGTAACCATAATTAAGAGGCTCATTAATGACCAACACATATAACGCTTCTTTTGATAAAGTGAAACTCATTCTAAGGTCTTTATTTGTTATAGAGCTCTATCCAGACCTTAGACACAAGTTAGGATTACGATACTAGTCAAGTCTTTGACACTATTATATCGAAATTTCGTTGAGCCCAACAGATCTCCCCGAAATTTTAGCTTATCTATTGTGTTAATTGACAAGGTAACCATAATTTATATTTGAAAGAAACCAGTGAATTTCAACATTTGTGATTACCAATGTCAAAATACTTAACTCTTCACTTGGACATTTTTAAATTGAATTTTCTTAACCTCAACCCTAAAAACGGAAGATAACAACCATGAAAAAGTAAATTTGTATTTAAAAAAAATAAAATTTGATATTTTGAGAACTATGAACTTAATTTTTTTATAGATATTTAATTTATTTGAACCTCTTACTTTAGGGTTGAGGTTATGCAAATCCTTCAAAATTTTAAGTTTTCTTATATCAAGTTCGTTACTGCAAAATTATGCCTTGAAGCCCACTACGAAATAGGATGCTTTCAAAATTCAAGTATCCTTCATCAACCAGAGACAATCCTGTTCAAGCTGAATAAGACCTTCCTAACAAATATTTAACGAAGTTGCATTCTCATATACTCAAATTGAGACTTCTGATTAAGAGTTGAATTGCGCGTTTATTGGTAAACTTTCTGAGTTTAAAAACATACGTCCAAGGAGGAAATTATTACTCTTTCTGTTTCAAATTTAATGCACTTTAAGGTTATGCAAAAGACTTAAAATAATTAATTAAATAATGTAAGTATTTAGAAACTAGCTTGTAGCCGTGAGTTTGTAACTTGTAGCTATGAGCTTCTAGCTTGTAGCTGTTAAGCTAGCTAGGAGCTGTGAGCTTGTAACTGAGAGCTTATAGTTGTTTAGCTGACTATTTAAAATAGTGTTGTTCGGCAAAACTAGCTTTTGAAGTAGCTAAAAGTTATTAAATGACCAAAAAGGACATGCAATATTTTATTATTTTAATTTTTTCAAATTTTTTTCTTTATTTATTAAATAGATAGTTAATTAATTAATTAATTAATAAAATATTAAATTATGAAATTATAATTAATTAAGCCTTAATTAAATTCATTTTTTATTTATTTATTAATTATGTAGTTAATTAATTAATTATAACAAAATTATTAAATTATAATTAATAATTAATTAAAGGGTAGTAAAATAATTTTAAATTTTGTTTGAGGATATAATTGGTATATGAATTATGGAAAGCTAGTTTAGTTTCTCTAAAGCTACTTCAAATAGCTTTCTAAAAGCTAGCTTTCAAAAGCTACAAGCTCCCTTTTTAAAAGCTATAAGCTCCGAACGGGGCTAGCAGCTTATTGACTGAATCTAAAAGCTCCTAGCTAACTAGCTAAAAAGCTCCTAGCTCGTGTTGCCGAACAGAGCTTAAAGCAATCTTATGTAATTATTATTGAAGAGAGGGATATTAAAAGTGAAAAATATATTGTGATAAATAATTGTACAGTTGGACAAAACAATGCTTCATCCGTTTCATATATATTGTATTTTAAGTTTATGTACACGTATTAAAAAAAATAAATTTGAATAAACATTACGGTTGAAAAGAATAAATTTAATTATATATTAAATTTATAAAAAAAATACATGAAAATAAAATGAAAACTTTAAAGAACTATATATATATATATATATATATATATATACACACACTCCCTCTGGTATCGAATATAAGAAAGAAAGAACAAACATATTTTGGTCTCAAATATATTAAAAAGTCAACTAACTTTTTATTCTCAATATAATCATCCCTAAAATATTCATGTGATTATCTTATTTGATCTTTATTTTATTACATATGCAACTTTCTTAAAGTAACTCTATTTTTTTATAAATTTGAAAAAATAAAATGGACTCAACTAACATGTTTAATAAATATGAAGTTACTCCCTCCGTTCTTTATTATCTGTCGATTTTTGGAGAGATTTTTTGTTTCTTTTTATCTATCTTATTGAGAATTTCAATAGTGTAATAAATATTATTTTCCATGTTTGCCCCTATTTAATATATCTTGGTTTATATGAGCAGTGAAGAAAAATTAATGATTATAGAGAGAGAAAGTGTATAATTTGAAAAAACATAATTAATGTATTGGAAATTTGAGTAATGATTAAATTTCTTAAAGGATATGTTTTGTTTGAAATATGACAAATAAATAGGAATGGATGGTAGTTTCTTTTTTCTTAGAATAGAGATCGGAAGGGAGAGTGTGTGTATATATATATATATATTTATTTATATATGCAGCAGAGAAAATATTACTCCCTTTGTCGTTATTTATAAAGGTTTTTAAACTAATTTACGAAAAATAAAAAAATTAGTTAGAAGTAATTATTATTATTAAAAAAATATAAATATTTCTAAATTACCCCTGTTTAAATTTAAAAACTATCCTAATTATAGTAGCCATTATTATAAAAAAAATCTAAATTACCCCTTTTTAAATTTAAAAACTATCCTAATTATAGTAGCTATTATTATAAAAAAAAATTAAAAAATTTATTAGAAAACAGAAAGAATAATATTCATACAATGAAAACAATATATGTATATTTGGTATATACTATTTAAAAATAAAACCTTAAAAAACGTGATTTATAAGCATGATGTCAGGAGTTCGATCTCTGTCATGGGCATGAAAAATGCTTTGTTGGTAGAGGCAAAACTCACTTCGATGATTTCTACGCCTCGAAGGGGATTAGTCTTCGACTGTCGGCTGGGGGATACCCTTGATGTAAAAAAAAATAAATAAATAAATAAAAGGGGGAGTAAGTCTCTAAATATAAGTATTACGTACCATTTAGTGTTTTGATGTTGTCTCTTTTTACAAGCTTTTGTTCTAATTTTCAATGACATTAACGACTTTTTCTATGAAAGATCTCTATTTATTGAACACTTTTTTTAAGTTTTAACGATAATTAAAGAGGTGATTTTAAAACCGTATATGAAATATTATCAATTTCAATACTCCTAACAATATTAACTAATTTTTTTAATTTCCGTGAAATGCTAATCCAAATGCTTATATTTAAAGATGAAGAAGTACTCCCTCCGTTTCATATGCAGTGTGTTTTAATGTTATGCACATGTTTCAAGAAATGATTAAATGATGTAATAATTTGGTGTATTTCGACTATAATGTCTCTATGTAATCATTATTGAAGAGAGAAATAAAGACTGGAAGTGAAAAAAAGAATGTAATAAATAGGGATGTGTTGAAAAGAATAACATAATTTAATTATGTATTAAGTTTTGTAAAAGAACCATATATACGAGACACATGAGACAAAAAGTCTATAAACATTACATATGAAACAGAAGGAACATTTATCAAAAAGCCATAAATAACCAACGAGGTGCGACACACCTGATGTGAGACCCACAATTTTTCCCAAATTATTTGTGACTTTATAATTGAAATTAGGAAATTATGCTTGATTTTGATGTCTGGATTTGATATATATATGAATAAATATATATACCTATATATATATATATATGTATGTACGTGACATATATATATATATTATGTACCAATATTTTCCCTAGTCTATTTAAATAAAATATTTTAAGGTAAAATATTTGATTTAACTGATTTTTGATTTTGGAGGATTAGAATATCCTATTTTTAGAAATTCATATCTTTTCAACCGTGCGTCGGAAAATTACAAATGATATGTCAAAACGATCGTATCGAAATCTAGATTATGAAAATGCAAAGCTTTGATTTTTATTTTTGAGTTTTCGAAATTTTATCACTGCTGCAGTAGAAACGAATTTTTGAGTTTTAAGAACCAAGGTATGGTTTTAATGCATTTAATAACCTGTTGACTAAAGTTTATTTTAGTTTAAAAAGAAAAATACATTTCTGAAGTTGTATAATGTATTATCATTTAAATCAACTGTATTTTCGTATTTTATTATTTAAAAATATTTGAAAAGTTTAGAAAGTGTATTTTTGAAGGAAATGATCTTAGGACTTCAAAAATTCATAACTTTCAAACCATAAGTCCAAAAATTACAAACTTTATATGAAAACGATCGTATTGAAATGTAGAATCTTAATATGTAAAAATAAAATTTTTATTTTACTGTTTGCGAAAATTTTTATACAGTAGGTAGAAAATCAAATTTTAATAGTTAATATGATGGGATAATTATGTAGGCACCTCCACAATGAACCAATAAGAAATTTTCTCTCCTATTTTTAATATATGCACTGACCAAAAATTAGAGGAAAGAGGGGAAGAATAGTTCTGAAGTTTGTGAGAATAATCCTTGAATTAAAAAGCCTTAGGAATCAACAAAGTCACATTAAATGCTAGTTCATGTTCCAAGTAGTGTTTGAAAATTTTTGAATGTAACTTGGTGAAGGGGGCCGAAATTTAGGTCAGAAAAATGAAGGGAAGTGCATCTCCAAACACCTATAAATAGATAGCCTTAGTTCCACATCTTTCACACACAAACACTTGATAGTTTTTCAAGAGAAAAAAAAAATAAAACTCTAAGAGAGAAAGAGGGAGAGAGAGACGTGGAAGCTATAGGAAGGAGGGAGAGTTGCTTGGTTGCTTGAAGTTTTCTAAAAGGCTTAAGGAGTAGAGGTAACCCAAAATCACTTATTTATTTAAGCTATTTTTAAGTTGTTTTGTTTGTATTTTTGTTTAAACCTTCTCAATTTCTTCTATAATCAAGTTCTGAATTTTTATGTTCATTTTCAAGTTATCTTTGAATAAGTGATATTGTTCTTAAGTCATATGAATTAAGAATGAGAAAAGGGACACAAAAAGAGTGTTTAAAGGGATTTATCTCCCCTTTTCTTTAATTCTTAAGATGGCTAAATGTTTTGATGTGTTTGATTAAATTATTTTCTGAGTTTATTTTGTTTCTTAACCCATGTGAATTATAGAAAATTTTGTAAGATTTGATTTGTTTGTATTCCTTGTATTTTAATTGTTTTATGTCTTTGTATTAAGGAATAAGAATCAATAAGAATCAATAAGTAAATAATAATGGAGAAATTTTAATTACTGGTATATGTATATATATATATATATATATATATATGAACCGTGGCACTTATATAAAAAAAATATAATTTTTGAAGATTTGTTTGTGTAATTTAGTATGTGTATTGTATTGTTGTTTAATAAAATAAAAAGGAATGGAAATAAATAAAAGAATTAAAAAGGATTTTTATTTTATTTTCTTTACTGTTCTGGACATGTAATATATAATATATAATATATATATATATATATATATATATATATATATATATATATATGTGATTAGATTATGTGTTGTGTTTCATATGTATTTGAGTTATAGTTAAGAATGAAAACAAATAAGTACTTTTTCTTTAAAGTAGAAATGAAATGAAAATGATTTAAAGGAACAAAAAAAAAAAGAGTTTTTAGAAATAAAATGAATTCTGGAAATTTTGATGTTATTGAAGTTTATGGGATTATATGTTATGAAATTTTTATGTAATTGTTATTGTCTGATGGTATTTGATTTTCTGTTGTTTGGGTTTAAGTTTAATAAGAACAATGGGTAAATGAATAAAAAGGAATAAAATTTTCTGGAAAAAAATAAAAATGGACCGTGAGGTCTATGATGCTATTTTTAAAATAATTTTTGTAATTTGTTTATTGTTTGATGTATAGTTAAAGTATAGTAGATTATTTAAAAGGAAATAAGAACAAATGGTAGTTGTTATAAACCTATAAGAACATGTACTTTTGGATTCATTATATGAGTATGTGGTTGATGTATGTGTATATGTTAGTTGCTGGAAAAAGTGAAATTTTTCTAAAAAGAAAGCTATTTTGTACTTTGTTAATGATTAAATCCTTTATATTGTTTTCTTTTAATGATGTGATTACAGTATATAGATGCTTTGGAAATTGAAAATATTTTTCTAAATTGTTTATATGTTGGTCGAATTTTAGGAGAAAAATAAATTAAATTATTGAACTTTCTTTTAATTAATTAATTTGATGATTGCTTTAGTTTGTTTATGAAATGAATTACATGTTTACATGGAAAAGATTAACTTTAAAAGTTTTATTTTAATTCTGGAAATTTGATCTTACTCTGAAAAACAAATTTTATTCAAGACCCCAAGTGATTATTTTTGAGAGTGTTAGTGATGCTTTGTTGGTATGTGCAAACGTAATGTAGAAACAAATCGAAATAAGTTCTTTTTATTAATTACTTTGATTCTATAAAAATTTTAGGTTGCTGTCCAGAATTTATAAGTAATGAAAAAGTTACATTTTATTAGAAATAATTGTATTTATAAGTCTTTTGCATAGTAGGAATTGTATCTAAATTGTTCTGGATTGTTTATTTGAACTTCTTGAATTGATGCAACTTTTCTGTGGCTGTACAGCAGATGCAACTATTTTATTTTGCTTAGTTTTAGTTATTTTATTATAGTAGAAGTAATAATAAGAATTTAGGAAAAATCGGCATGTGTTTTCGATGTTCTGTTTAAGAGAAATTGAATTTTTAAGTTTGTACATGTGTGCTGTCCAAAACTAGAAAAGTGTATGAAATTCAAGTTATGAGTTGTTCTTAAATGATTAAGTATATGTTGATTTTGAAGTATGAATGTTTAAGGCAAAAAGTGGATTTTTGAAAGTAATTGTAAGTAAGATTTTATATGTGCTTGGATAAAGTGTTGTTTATGTTCATATTAAGAATGTGAAGAATATTTGAAAGATGTGATTTAAAAATGTTGGTTTGATCTGTAAGGTTTTTGTTTTAAAAAATTTTGGAATTGAATTATTTTTAGTATGTACATGTTTCCAAAGTTTCAAAAGTTTTTAAGGAATTTATGTTTTAAAAAGGTTATATTGGTTAATTTCTTTTGAAGTCAAGTATGATTATTTATAAGAGTTATTTTGTAAAAATGATTGGTATATAAGGTTTGCAATTGGGAACCAGTAGCAAGATCGAGAATCAAGCTCACGTTAGTTCTGCACACCAAGGTGAGAGAGTAGCACCTTTTAGACACAATGGCACCATGGTAATCGTTAGAACGATTTCGGCCATCTCAAAAGTCGAAATCCGGGTTACACGTCAATATACGAGACGACAATTGAGTGTAGAATGTATTTAGTCGTTTTTCGTTGAGACAGTGACTCTATTTTACTATTTGATATATTGTGGTTATATTATATTATGTTGCATGAGTATATAAGGAATGTTGATAAATGATTTGGAGAATGTTGATGTTTATGTTGTAAATATATGATTTAGAAATGTTGGAATTGATGAGAAACGATAAGTTATGGGAATGTGAAAGAACCCTTTGAGTAAGATGTAATGCGAAATGATTAAGTTGTGATGATATGCGAGAACGATATTTATGTACAGTGATGGTGCAGCGTGGCACAATGACATTGAAATTATTTCCCCTTTGAGTGACTAATCACGTGAATGAGTATGCCGTGATTACGTCTTGTGGATTCCACTGTACGATGATGATGATGAACTTTTGTTGTAATCCCTTAGAGGTCGAGGCCCGTTAGAAGCGCGGCTTAGAATGGGTCGACCAAATATAGGAATAATAAAAGATTCTAAAAGACTTTAAAAGACTTAAAAGACTTTAGGACCCAATCCTTTCTTACTACGTTGAGAGTGAAGTAGTGGAGAGGAAAGATACCGGATACTTGGAGGTCGTGCATCCCGCCAAGTGGTGATTGCGATAGGGGAGGGCAATGATGGTGATTCGTCAAGAAGCCTAAGAGCGCTACCCTAGGTGGAACGATGCTACAGTGATCAAGGGCACCTGCTGGTCGTTGGTCGTAGCGAGGACTACAACGCGAACTAGGGATAGAGCTGTCGCCCCCTTGAGCAAATCATGGATGGTGTAGAGGGAATCCGAATGGGACTAGAAGCCATCGATTATTTTTGATGAACTTATGAATTGATATTTGATTTTTATTTGCTGGCCAACTTGCGTGGTTTCAGCTGGTACGTACCCTTTGGCTTCGAGGTCAGCATGGTTAGGATTCCTGTGCATCCCATCTGCTTTCCGAACTAGGACAAGGTTGGATATTGAAGGAGGAGATGTAGCGTGTGTGCTAACTTACTTTGAAACAATAGTTTCCCAATGTTACAATGATGATAGACTCATAGATGGAATTCTTGAGTAATAATGATAAAGATATAAGACTCAATGATAATAAAGTGATAAGGATATTCTGTTGTATTAGTTCTAATGTGACCCCTGGAATAAGCCCATGCCGTCGACGCTTTGCCCGTTTGGTAGCTAACTCTCTATATTCTTCTGTCTGCTTCTTGTCTCTGTTCATGATAATTATATTAGATGGCGGACAGAATGGTCCAAGTGGAAATGTCTCCTTTGGTGGGGGGACAATGGCATAGAACCGCACACGGATGGATTTGGGAAGGGCCAACAAGACTTATCATTACTGATCGAGATCATACACTGCGAGGAGTAGCCACCGATCGTGAAGAAGTGCGATATCGTCTTAGGGATCTTATGCCAGATGGACCTCGGGATTTCCATAATGCCCCGCCTGCTGGTCAGCACTTAAATGAGGAAGAGGACCTAGAGGAGGAAGAGGACCCAGAGGAGGAAGAGGATCCAGAGGAGAAAGAAGACCCAAAGGAAGACCCTGATGAGGATATGCATGATGATGATTAGTTTATTCCTTGTGATATTGATCTCTGTTTGTTTGGTAGTTTTGGATAACGGACCCTTTGTTTATCACTATGTTACCCCAGTGGATGTTTTATCTTTTGTTATTTGGTAATTTTGGATAATGGCTGTTAAGCCTAAAACAATTTCTATAACGTTTATTTTGGAATTAATCTAAGGATAATTTTATTCCGCATTTTGAAATATTGAGTTTTGGAATGGAATGGATAAGTGGCACTTCACTTTGGTAAATAGAATAAAGTTTGAAAGACTGAGGAAAATCTTTTTATGAACCAAGTCATTAATAGGAGTAGAAACTAAGTTAATTATGTAACCTTTTCAAAAACTAAGTCAAGTTAAGTAAACCTTTTTGAAAACTAAGTTGAAAAATATTTTGGAAACTGAGTTGATATGTAACTCACTCTTAATGATATCATGTAAATGTTTTATAAAAAAAAAAAAAAAATGGCGCAAATTTTTAGTGAAAATTCTATTTCCAAATTGGGGTGTTACATTTGGTGGTATCAGAGCAATGGTTATCCTTAGTGGCCTTAAGCATAACCTTATATGCTTTCATTGTGTGACTCTGTTTAGTAGTTATAGTATAGTTACCCTTTCGGTTTGAGCATAGCCTAATATGCTTACCCTGTGCAACCCTTTGCTTGATCTGAGACTCCAATCCTACGTATGTACAGAAGCAAGATGGCACGTCGACAAGCGAATGAGGAACCAGCTGCTGTTTTGGCTCAGACAGTTGCGGTCTTGGCAGGAGTAAGGGACAACATGAACCTGATGCATCAACAACTTCAACAGAATCAGAATGGGAACGCTGGTGGGCAAGGAATCAGAGGACTCGACGAGTTTTGCCGTAGGAATCCAAAGGAATTCGCTGGAGGATTCGCATCGGAAGAGGCAGAGGCTTGGATAGCAAGTTTGGAAAGGATTTTCGGGGGAATGATGCAGTGCACTGATGAGCAAAAGATCGCCTATGCTGGATACATGATGGTAGGAGAAGCAGCCGATTGGTGGCGCAATGAGAAACAAGCATTAGGAGGAGAACTTGGAGCGCTAACATGGAATCAGTTCAAGGACAGACTGTTTGTGAAGTATTTTCCGGAACATCTGAAGACGGCTAAGGAGTTAGAATTTATGCGATTGGAACAAGGAAACATGACGGTGGGGGAGTATGCTGCAAAGTTTGAGAATCTAGCAAAGTTTATGCCTTACTATGGGGAAGCGGCAAATGAAAGGTCTAAGTGTGCAAAATTTTTGGATGGACTGAAGCCGGAAATCAAGCAAGCTTTGGCTCCTATGGAGATTGCTGTATTCACTACTCTGGTGAACAAAGGAAGTATTGTGGAAAGCGGCCTGAAATCAAGGAACTCTGCTGGAAAGATAGCTGTGCAAATTTCAAGTGGTGGTCCGATGAGGCACTCTTCAGGACATGGAAACCCGAACAGTGGAACAAGATATCAAGGTCCTTATGGGCAAAGGAGTGGACCTAGGGACAATCGGTCAAGGTTTCATGGCAGTTTCAACCACAAGAATTATCCCCGGAATAACAATCACAACAACCAGAATCGTGGCAACAACCGAAACAACAACAATCGCAACAACCAGTTCAGAGGGAATAACAACAATAACAGTGGTGGATTTCGCAACAATGGGAATGCTGCTGGAGGACAAGCAAGTACACCTCCATTCTGCAACAAGTGTAACAAGAATCACTTTGGACCAATTTGTCCATGGAATAATCCCAACTGTTTCAATTGCAACCGACCTGGACACATCTCAAGGAATTGCCCTGAACCCAAGAGAGAAGTCAATGCTGTGAACGTGGCTAGACCTCGTGGACAAGGAAGAGTGTTTTCAATGAGCGGAGCGGAAGCTGCTAACAACGCAAATCTGATCCAAGGTAGGTGTTTCATTCGTAAGATACCCTTGAATGTGTTGTATGATTCGGGTGCTACGCACTCGTTTATTGCTCATAATGTGGTTGAGAGATTAAAATTGCCAGTTAATGATATGTCTTTTGATTTAATCGTGTCTACCCCTACTAGTGACCCAGTCATGGTGTCAACTTTTGTTTCTAAATGCCCGATAGGAATAGAAGATAGAGAGTACTTAGTGGACTTAATTGTCTTACCCCTTACCCAACTCGACATAATTTTAGGCATGGATTGGTTAACTGCTAATCATGTTCTCCTAAATTGTGCCGAAAAGACTCTTATTTTCAATAACTTAAGACCTAGAGTACCTCAAATCTTAGAACCCGAGCACGTGACTGCCAATCAAATCAAAGCTTCATGGGAAGATGGAGCCATGATATACATGTTTCTCGCTTCTTTGGACATCAAGGAGGAGAAAAAGATGGAGGAGTTACCTGTTGTCAAAGATTTTCCTGAAGTGTTTCCTGAGGAAATCCCTGGATTACCGCCTGTACGTGAAGTGGAGTTCGGAATTGACTTGATTCCTGGAACGGCACCGATTTCAAAAGCACCTTACCGCATGGCACCGATGGAGTTGGTGGAGTTAAAGAAGCAATTGGAAGAGTTACTGGAAAGACAATTCATTCGACCAAGTGTTTCACCGTGGGGAGCACCTGTTTTGTTCGTCAAGAAGAAGGATGGAAGTATGAGATTATGCACCGACTACCGTCAATTGAATAAAGTTACTATCAAGAATAGATACCCGTTACCAAGGATTGACGATTTGATGGATCAGTTAAGAGGAGCTACAGTATTTTCAAAGATCGACTTGAGATCAGGCTATCATCAGATCAGAGTGAAAGAAGGAGATATTCCGAAGACAGCTTTTAGAACAAGATATGGTCATTACGAGTATCTGGTCATGCCTTTTGGAGTGACTAATGCGCCCGCAATATTCATGGATTACATGAATCGGATCTTTCACCCGTTTTTAGATTCTTTTGTCGTGGTGTTTATCGACGATATTTTAATCTACTCACGGAGTAAAGAGGAGCACACAGAGCATTTAGCGAAGGTGTTAGGCATACTGAAGGAAAAGAAGCTATTCGCCAAGTTGTCAAAATGTGACTTTTGGCTGGAGTCAGTGAATTTTCTAGGGCATGTGATAACTAAGAATGGAATTGCTGTGGACCCCGCAAAGGTGGAGGCAGTGTTGGAGTGGAAAGCACCAACAACGGTGACGGAAATCCGGAGTTTTCTTGGACTTGCTGGTTATTACCGTAGGTTCATCGAAGGATTCTCTCGATTGTCACTACCATTGACCAAGTTAACTAGAAAGGGACAAGCGTTTGTGTGGACGGAGAAGTGCGAGGAATGCTTTCAAGAACTAAAGAGGAGATTAACATCTGCACCGGTATTGGTTTTACCCGATCCGACGAAGACTTTTTGTGTATACTGTGATGCGTCGAAACAAGGATTAGGATGTGTGCTAATGCAAGATGGCCAAGTGGTGGCGTATGCTTCAAGACAACTGAAGATTCACGAACAGAACTACCCTACTCACGACCTGGAGCTAGCAGCCGTAGTGTTTGCATTGAAGATTTGGAGACATCATTTATATGGAGTGAGGATAGAGGTGTTCAGCGATCACAAGAGCCTGAAGTACCTATTCGAGCAGAAGGAGCTAAATATGAGACAAAGGAGGTGGCTAGAATTCCTAAAGGACTATGATTTTGAAGTACAGTATCATCCGGGAAAGGCAAACGTTGTAGCTGATGCCTTAAGTAGAAAATCTCTGCATGTGTCTGCTTTAATGATAAAGAAGTTGGCTGAGTTGTACATCAAGGAAGTAGTGAGACTACATGGAGTACCTTCAAATATAGTGTCAGATAGAGACCCGCGTTTTACTTCAAAATTTTGGGAAAGTTTACAAACTGCAATGGGAACAAGCCTAAGCATGAGTTCTGCATATCATCCCCAAACGGATGGTCAGTCCGAACGGACAATTCAAACTTTGGAGGATCTACTAAGAGCTTGTGTACTGGAAGAAGCTGGAAACTGGGATTCTTTCTTGCCATTGATTGAATTCACCTACAACAATAGTTTCCATTCAAGCATAGGAATGGCACCTTATGAAGCACTGTATGGAAGGAAGTGTAGAACTCCGTTGTGCTGGTTCGAGACCGGAGAGCAATTACAGTTAGGACCGGAGGTGGTGCAACAGACGACAGATAAAATCAAGGTAATTCAAGAAAAGATGAGAACTGCGCAAAGTAGGCAGAAGAGCTATCATGACAAGAGGAGGACTCCGTTGGAGTTTAAGGAAGGTGATCATGTATTCATGCGGGTAGTGCCTACTACCGGCATTGGCAGAGTGCTCAAGACCAGAAAATTAACCCCTAGATTTATAGGACCTTATCAAATCCAAAAACGTGTAGGACCAGTAGCTTACCAGATAGCCTTACCCCCTATGTTTTCAAATCTACACAATGTTTTTCACGTATCTCAGTTAAGAAAGTATATTAGTGACCCGACCCACATCGTAGAGCCTGACACGATACAACTCAAGGATAATCTTACGTATGAAACATTACCCCTGCGGATCGATGGTCGTAGTATTAAGACGTTACGAGGAAAAGAGATTCCGTTGGTCAAAGTAATTTGGAGTCAAGATCATGGGGAAGATGCTACCTGGGAACGCGAAAGTGGCATGAGGGAATCGTACCCTCACTTGTTCGAATCAGGTGCGTATTTCTCGAGGACGAGAAATCTCTAAGTTGGGGAGGATTGTGAGACCCACAATTTTTCCCAAATTATTTGTGACTTTATAATTGAAATTAGGAAATTATGCTTGATTTTGATGTCTGGATTTGATATATATATGAATAAATATATATACCTATATATATATATGTATGTACGTGACATATATATATATTATTTACCAATATTTTCCCTAGTCTATTTAAATAAAATATTTTAAGGTAAAGTATTTGATTTAACTGATTTTTGATTTTGGAGGATTAGAATATCCTATCTTTAGAAATTCATATCTTTTCAACCGTGCGTCGGAAAATTACAAATGATATGTCAAAACGATCGTATCGAAATCTAGATTATGAAAATGCAAAGCTTTGATTTTTATTTTTGAGTTTTCGAAATTTTATCACTGCTGCAGTAGAAACGAATTTTTGAGTTTTAAGAACCAAGGTATGGTTTTAATGCATTTAATAACCTGTTGACTAAAGTTTATTTTAGTTTAAAAATAAAAATACATTTCTGAAGTTGTATAATGTATTATCATTTAAATCAACTGTATTTTCGTATTTTATTATTTAAAAATATTTGAAAAGTTTAGAAAGTGTATTTTTGAAGGAAATGATCTTAGGACTTCAAAAATTCATAACTTTCAAACCATAAGTCCAAAAATTACAAACTTTATATGAAAACGATCGTATTGAAATGTATAATCTTAATATGTAAAAATAAAATTTTTATTTTACTGTTTGCGAAAATTTTTGTACAGTAGGTAGAAAATCAAATTTTAATAGTTAATATGATGGGATAATTATGTAGGCACCTCCACAATGAACCAATAAGAAATTTTCTCTCCTATTTTTAATATATGCACTGACCAAAAATTAGAGGAAAGAGGGGAAGAATAGTTCTGAAGTTTGTGAGAATAATCCTTGAATTAAAAAGCCTTAGGAATCAACAAAGTCACATTAAATGCTAGTTCATGTTCCAAGTAGTGTTTGAAAATTTTTGAATGTAACTTGGTGAAGGGGGCCGAAATTTAGGTCAGAAAAATGAAGGGAAGTGCATCTCCAAACACCTATAAATAGATAGCCTTAGTTCCACATCTTTCACACACAAACACTTGATAGTTTTTCAAGAGAAAAAAAAAATAAAACTCTAAGAGAGAAAGAGGGAGAGAGAGACGTGGAAGCTATAGGAAGGAGGGAGAGTTGCTTGGTTGCTTGAAGTTTTCTAAAAGGCTTAAGGAGTAGAGGTAACCCAAAATCACTTATTTATTTAAGCTATTTTTAAGTTGTTTTGTTTGTATTTTTGTTTAAACCTTCTCAATTTCTTCTATAATCAAGTTCTGAATTTTTATGTTCATTTTCAAGTTATCTTTGAATAAGTGATATTGTTCTTAAGTCATATGAATTAAGAATGAGAAAAGGGACACAAAAAGAGTGTTTAAAGGGATTTATCTCCCCTTTTCTTTAATTCTTAAGATGGCTAAATGTTTTGATGTGTTTGATTAAATTATTTTCTGAGTTTATTTTGTTTCTTAACCCATGTGAATTATAGAAAATTTTGTAAGATTTGATTTGTTTGTATTCCTTGTATTTTAATTGTTTTATGTCTTTGTATTAAGGAATAAGAATCAATAAGAATCAATAAGTAAATAATAATGGAGAAATTTTAATTACTGGTATATGTATATATATATATATATATATGAACCGTGGCACTTATATAAAAAAAATATAATTTTTGAAGATTTGTTTGTGTAATTTAGTATGTGTATTGTATTGTTGTTTAATAAAATAAAAAGGAATGGAAATAAATAAAAGAATTAAAAAGGATTTTTATTTTATTTTCTTTACTGTTCTGGACATGTAATATATAATATATAATATATATATATATATATATATATATATATATATATATGTGATTAGATTATGTGTTGTGTTTCATATGTATTTGAGTTATAGTTAAGAATGAAAACAAATAAGTACTTTTTCTTTAAAGTAGAAATGAAATGAAAATGATTTAAAGGAACAAAAAAAAAAAGAGTTTTTAGAAATAAAATGAATTCTGGAAATTTTGATGTTATTGAAGTTTATGGGATTATATGTTATGAAATTTTTATGTAATTGTTATTGTCTGATGGTATTTGATTTTCTGTTGTTTGGGTTTAAGTTTAATAAGAACAATGGGTAAATGAATAAAAAGGAATAAAATTTTCTGGAAAAAAATAAAAATGGACCGTGAGGTCTATGATGCTATTTTTAAAATAATTTTTGTAATTTGTTTATTGTTTGATGTATAGTTAAAGTATAGTAGATTATTTAAAAGGAAATAAGAACAAATGGTAGTTGTTATAAACCTATAAGAACATGTACTTTTGGATTCATTATATGAGTATGTGGTTGATGTATGTGTATATGTTAGTTGCTGGAAAAAGTGAAATTTTTCTAAAAAGAAAGCTATTTTGTACTTTGTTAATGATTAAATCCTTTATATTGTTTTCTTTTAATGATGTGATTACAGTATATAGATGCTTTGGAAATTGAAAATATTTTTCTAAATTGTTTATATGTTGGTCGAATTTTAGGAGAAAAATAAATTAAATTATTGAACTTTCTTTTAATTAATTAATTTGATGATTGCTTTAGTTTGTTTATGAAATGAATTACATGTTTACATGGAAAAGATTAACTTTAAAAGTTTTATTTTAATTCTGGAAATTTGATCTTACTCTGAAAAACAAATTTTATTCAAGACCCCAAGTGATTATTTTTGAGAGTGTTAGTGATGCTTTGTTGGTATGTGCAAACGTAATGTAGAAACAAATCGAAATAAGTTCTTTTTATTAATTACTTTGATTCTATAAAAATTTTAGGTTGCTGTCCAGAATTTATAAGTAATGAAAAAGTTACATTTTATTAGAAATAATTGTATTTATAAGTCTTTTGCATAGTAGGAATTGTATCTAAATTGTTCTGGATTGTTTATTTGAACTTCTTGAATTGATGCAACTTTTCTGTGGCTGTACAGCAGATGCAACTATTTTATTTTGCTTAGTTTTAGTTATTTTATTATAGTAGAAGTAATAATAAGAATTTAGGAAAAATCGGCATGTGTTTTCGATGTTCTGTTTAAGAGAAATTGAATTTTTAAGTTTGTACATGTGTGCTGTCCAAAACTAGAAAAGTGTATGAAATTCAAGTTATGAGTTGTTCTTAAATGATTAAGTATATGTTGATTTTGAAGTATGAATGTTTAAGGCAAAAAGTGGATTTTTGAAAGTAATTGTAAGTAAGATTTTATATGTGCTTGGATAAAGTGTTGTTTATGTTCATATTAAGAATGTGAAGAATATTTGAAAGATGTGATTTAAAAATGTTGGTTTGATCTGTAAGGTTTTTGTTTTAAAAAATTTTGGAATTGAATTATTTTTAGTATGTACATGTTACCAAAGTTTCAAAAGTTTTTAAGGAATTTATGTTTTAAAAAGGTTATATTGGTTAATTTCTTTTGAAGTCAAGTATGATTATTTATAAGAGTTATTTTGTAAAAATGATTGGTATATAAGGTTTGCAATTGGGAACCAGTAGCAAGATCGAGAATCAAGCTCACGTTAGTTCTGCACACCAAGGTGAGAGAGTAGCACCTTTTAGACACAATGGCACCATGGTAATCGTTAGAACGATTTCGGCCATCTCAAAAGTCGAAATCCGGGTTACACGTCAATATACGAGACGACAATTGAGTGTAGAATGTATTTAGTCGTTTTTCGTTGAGACAGTGACTCTATTTTACTATTTGATATATTGTGGTTATATTATATTATGTTGCATGAGTATATAAGGAATGTTGATAAATGATTTGGAGAATGTTGATGTTTATGTTGTAAATATATGATTTAGAAATGTTGGAATTGATGAGAAACGATAAGTTATGGGAATGTGAAAGAACCCTTTGAGTAAGATGTAATGCGAAATGATTAAGTTGTGATGATATGCGAGAACGATATTTATGTACAGTGATGGTGCAGCGTGGCACAATGACATTGAAATTATTTCCCCTTTGAGTGACTAATCACGTGAATGAGTATGCCGTGATTACGTCTTGTGGATTCCACTGTACGATGATGATGATGAACTTTTGTTGTAATCCCTTAGAGGTCGAGGCCCGTTAGAAGCGCGACTTAGAATGGGTCGACCAAACATAGGAATAATAAAAGATTCTAAAAGACTTTAAAAGACTTAAAAGACTTAAGGACCCAATCCTTTCTTACTACGTTGAGAGTGAAGTAGTGGAGAGGAAAGATACCGGATACTTGGAGGTCGTGCATCCCGCCAAGTGGTGATTGCGATAGGGGAGGGCAATGATGGTGATTCGTCAAGAAGCCTAAGAGCGCTACCCTAGGTGGAACGATGCTACAGTGATCAAGGGCACCTGCTGGTCGTTGGTCGTAGCGAGGACTACAACGCGAACTAGGGATAGAGCTGTCGCCCCCTTGAGCAAATCATGGATGGTGTAGAGGGAATCCGAATGGGACTAGAAGCCATCGATTATTTTTGATGAACTTATGAATTGATATTTGATTTTTATTTGCTGGCCAACTTGCGTGGTTTCAGCTGGTACGTACCCTTTGGCTTCGAGGTCAGCATGGTTAGGATTCCTGTGCATCCCATCTGCTTTCCGAACTAGGACAAGGTTGGATATTGAAGGAGGAGATGTAGCGTGTGTGCTAACTTACTTTGAAACAATAGTTTCCCAATGTTACAATGATGATAGACTCATAGATGGAATTCTTGAGTAATAATGATAAAGATATAAGACTCAATGATAATAAAGTGATAAGGATATTCTGTTGTATTAGTTCTAATGTGACCCCTGGAATAAGCCCATGCCGTCGACGCTTTGCCCGTCTGGTAGCTAACTCTCTATATTCTTCTGTCTGCTTCTTGTCTCTATTCATGATAATTATATTAGATGGCGGACAAAATGGTCCAAGTGGAAATGTCTCCTTTGGTGGGGGGACAATGGCATAGAACCGCACACGGATGGATTTGGGAAGGGCCAACAAGACTTATCATTACTGATCGAGATCATACACTGCGAGGAGTAGCCACCGATCGTGAAGAAGTGCGATATCGTCTTAGGGATCTTATGCCAGATGGACCTCGGGATTTCCATAATGCCCCGCCTGCTGGTCAGCACTTAGAGGAGGAAGAGGACCCAGAGGAGGAAGAGGATCCAGAGGAGAAAGAAGACCCAAAGGAAGACCCTGATGAGGATATGCATGATGATGATTAGTTTATTCCTTGTGATATTGATCTCTGTTTGTTTGGTAGTTTTGGATAACGGACCCTTTGTTTATCACTATGTTACCCCAGTGGATGTTTTATCTTTTGTTATTTGGTAATTTTGGATAATGGCTGTTAAGCCTAAAACAATTTCTATAACGTTTATTTTGGAATTAATCTAAGGATAATTTTATTCCGCATTTTGAAATATTGAGTTTTGGAATGGAATGGATAAGTGGCACTTCACTTTGGTAAATAGAATAAAGTTTGAAAGACTGAGGAAAATCTTTTTATGAACCAAGTCATTAATAGGAGTAGAAACTAAGTTAATTATGTAACCTTTTCAAAAACTAAGTCAAGTTAAGTAAACCTTTTTGAAAACTAAGTTGAAAAATATTTTGGAAACTGAGTTGATATGTAACTCACTCTTAATGATATCATGTAAATGTTTTATAAAAAAAAAAAAAAAATGGCGCAAATTTTTAGTGAAAATTCTATTTCCAAATTCGGGTGTTACACCTGACTCGAGACTTTGTCCTCGGTCCGCAAGGACACGGGTTCGAATCCCACCTCGGCGGTATGAGTCTGTCGCTCCTTCAGGTGGTTGACCTCCTCCGGGCAGTTTGCAGGCCATGACCTGGAGGTGGGTTGTCCATCAGAGTCGTCAATGTGCGGCAATGAAGGTGGAATTTCCCTCGAAAAAAAAAAAGCCATAAATAGTAGAGAATCATTAAATATAAATTTTTAGAAAATTATTAATATAAACTTATGATCAGTAATTTTTTACTTTTAGTAATCTTTACAAATATCTCTAGCAAGATGAAAAAAAAAAAAAAAAAGAAAAAAAGCTAAAGGACAGTATCTTTGAAAGTGATAGAGTATTTAAAACCCATGGTACCACTTCTGCCAAACACTTTGACTATACTCTATACTCTCTCACCAACTCACACTGTAGAGAAACAGTGAAAGCTCTGATGACAATGACGATGACGTTGATGGAGGAAGGCGAAGGAGAAATACAGCATGTTTTCGTAGCTCACGAAATAGACCTTGATTACGAGTTTGACGCTCCTCGTTTCTTCGATTTCACTCGACCCGAGTCTCCTTCTCAAGCTCACCATTCTCAACTTTGGTTTCTCGATGCCCCCTCTTACCCTCCTTCTCGTCTGTCTCCTTTTAATCTTTTCTTTTTCTCAAAAATATATATATTAAATCTCCCTTTTCTTTTTTGTTTTTTTTTTTTAAATTTTTTCTAATTATGAATTGTGATGTTATTTTTCTGGTGCTGCAGCTTTTGTGAGGAGGCTAGTGGTGAGAGAGGAGTTGAGCTTGGATAATGTTAGGGACTCTCCGAAATCGAAGCATCTAGAAAGCAATGTGGGTGATTATGATGATGAAAAATCTAGTGTTTCTTCGGGAGTGAAATTTTCCGACACATATCTTGACAATAACGGTACTATTGAATTCGTAAACACTTTTACTTTGTGCAATGTCGTTCCTTACTTTGTTCTTGTTGAATTTACTCTATTACGCTGCCAACTACACTCTACACCCTCGGTCTCAAATTTAAGGAAAAAAAAAAAACTTGGAAGTTACTTCAATGCATTTAATTTTCTCAAATTCATATAAAAATTTACTAATTTAGGAAACTTTCATTGAAAATAAAACAAAAATTAAATTTTACTCCCTCCGTCTTGAATTATAAGGAAAAATAACTAATTTTATGTTTATTAAGGAAGTTATTTGATTGTACTCCCTCCGTCCCCGTACATAAGACCCTCTTAGTAGATTTTACGTTTATTAAGAAAGTTGGTTAATTTAGTTAATTGTATTGAAAATATGAATATTTGATATGTATTTTCAAAACTACCCCTGTTAATCGTATTGGGAATTTAAAAAATGTTAAGTAAATAAGGGTATTTGTGGAAAGAAGTATAAATAGGGACAAAATAAAAGTCTCAAAAGGGTTTATATATAGGGACTGAGGTAGTATTTAATTTTCTCGAATTTATAAAAAATAGAGGTATTTTAGGAAAGTAGTATTGGAAATGAAACAAAAATTAAATAAGATAACAATTTTCTAGGGATGTTTTAGGAAAGTGACATTGGGAATTAAACAAAATTTAATAAAGTTAATTAGTTTTGCTTATATTTTAAACCAAGAGAAGTATGTTTTTTTTTTTGCTTATATTTCGAGTCGGAGTGAGTACAACCATTTTGTATGGATATTTTAAGAATGATTATATTGGGAATACAAAATCAGTTTACTTTTGCTTATATATGAGACCACTAATAAAGACTAATAGAGTGTATTTTTTTCTTATATTTGAGATAGAAGAAGGAAGTAATTAGTATCTTTTACACAATTTTAATATACATTGTATTAGAGTAATAAAGTAAATTATAAGTAGAGTGTACTTGGCATGATAATAGAATGCACTAATCTGGGCGGTTTGTTATGCGGCGTGACTAATTTCATAACTCTATTGTTAGATATGAGATCCTTATTCATGTTGCAATCATCTCTTGCACCATCGTAATTTTTGGTATTAGCCAGAGTTTCAAGATGTCAAGGATTAACTCTCCTAAAAGCTTAAGGCAGGAATAATATATATAAGCTCAGTTTACCTTGTGCTGAAATTTAATTTAAGGGTGAAGTGCCAACTTACTCCATAATGTTTTTTATTGTACCAATTTAGTCACTAAAAATTGATAAATACACATTTAGTCCCTCGAGATTTTTAGATTTACCAATTTGATCCCTCAATATTTTCAGATGTATCAATTTGGTCCTTAAAACATGAGAGACCAAGTTGGTATGTAAGAAAATTTTGAGGGACCAAATTGGTACATCTAAATATCTTGATAGACTAAATGTGTATTTATAAATTTTCAAGGACTAAGTTGATATAGTGATAAAACATCATGGACTACATTGGTAGTTTGGTACTTCACTTTTAATTTAATTATAAGAATGTTGGCAGACGGCAAATGCCACCAAATGAGAGCCTCGTGCACCAGGCCACCCTTTCATGATAATGTTAGCAGCAGGGATCAAACTCCTTGCCATTGAGTCATAGAGGCTCTAATACTATTTCAAAGAACTATTTCAAAAGTTTAAGCTTTTCAATGGAAACCATGAGCACTTATTTAAACTCATGATGATATTTTCAACTCTGCTTCTGTTATTTTTTACATTCTGTGCTTGGAATTCTCTTGCTCTCTATCTATCTCAACTTGTTTATTCTCTTTCTGCAAGATATGTAAGTAATTGTGTCTCTATCCAGGACTTACCTTTTGCAGTAAGACAATCGATGAAAATTTGAGTTCCAAGGCTAAATCTGCTGTGCTGAAGAGTTCAACGTTATTGAAACCTACAGCTAGTCAGTTGGCCAAACAAAACAGACCCCCTAAAAATGTTGCATCAAGGTGATTACTTTAGCGGACCTGCTATATATATGTAAATTTTTTTTTAGTTTGTCTTTATGTTGCTCTATGGTAGTAACTATCTAGATCTCTAATCCATGGATGTGAAAAGAACCATATAACCTTATATCTAGAACACTTACATGCTCAGATTTCAGAAGCTACTCGGTCAGAATGAAAGGAATTTATCTACCTCTTCTGGGATAGAAACTCAAGCTGCCAAGCGGCAAAAATTAGAGGGTGGTCACTTGTGCAAGGTTTTCTAATTGTTCTATTCCTCCTCCCCTGATTTTCTAATATGTGACAAAGTTGCTGTTGTATTTGTCTGCTTGAAGCTCTTACACACATGCAAGAGTTTGATCATAATGTGACTATTTGAATATTTGATGCTGTATAATTTTGTACATTTCTATCGGCGCATCTCATAAAAAAAATTCGTGTTTTTTGTTTTGTTTTGACAATTACAAGCCTTGGACTTGGAATTCAAATTTGTGTTTTTTGTTTTGTTCTCTAGAACTGTGTAGGAGAGCTTGGTCAATACTATTTATGGGTAACTGTATATTGCGTTTGTAGAATTATATTATGCCCCCATGTTTGGGCGGTTTCAAGCCATGGACTTGGAATTCAAATTGGGCTTGACTTATATTGACATCACATTTATTTTAGATGGGGCGTTTGAAAATGCTTACTGAATAATCTGTGACAGGCTAATGATGTGAAGCAGCAAGCCAATTTTGTCCACAAAGCACCAAAGAGGGTATGAATCCTAATGCACTATGTTTGAATCTTCTCTTGGCAGTAGATTTGACAAAATTATCAAGCACGCATTTCATATGACTCGCACGGTGCTCATATTTTTGTATGTATTATCTATTTAAATTTGCAAAACAAAGTCATAAAATTGTATCCTTGAGTGGAAATATTCTTAAATAATAATAAGGGAATCCCCTATTGTGTACCTAAAAAAAAAATGGGTAGAGCAAGAGCGTTTCAAATCTTTCAGGGAAAGGGGCTTGTTCCTATGGCACTCTATAAGTCTATATACATTTGTATGTTCTTGCAGGTTGTCGCTGCTCAAGAAAACTCTGCTTGTTCCAAGCTAAGGATAACTATTCCTAGGGAGCCTGATCTTAAAACAGCACATAGAGCACAAAGGATAAGGTTTGTTGTTATAGACGTGTAGTTTTAAGATGAATTTTCTTTGGGAGATAGTTATCTTTAAGAAATATTTGTGCTTTACAGACCGAAAGATGTTGCAGAGGCAGAACATGTGACAATAGCAGCCCCCAGATTCAAAGCACGACCATTAAATCGAAAAGTTGGCACTTGCTATGTGTATAATTGCTTTTATTTGGTTAACTTTAGATGCATCGTTGCAATCATCCTCTCTAATAATGTTCATAAATCATAATCTAGATTCTCGATGCTCCTTCAATGCCAATTCCTAAAAGGAGCACTCCGCAGTTGCCAAAATTTCAAGTAAGCTTGAGATTTGATACTTGAATTCTCAGTTCATCCAGATTTATCAACATTTGTGGTATTATTACGAAACGTAAAGAATTGAACTAGCAACTAATGAGTAATGATGAAAACAAGTTTCTTCTGCTTAATTTATCTTGAAGTTGAAATCAAGTTTCCGATGTATACTTGTCAGGAATTTCACCTGAAGACTGGGGAGAGGGCCATGCAACACATATTTGCTACTTCGTCGTCTTCACTTCTCTGCAATGATTCTGAAAAGGTGAATTTAGTTCATACAGTCTTAAGTAGTAACTTTCATGTATCTTCTATTCTTTACAGTATTATGTATAGTCATTTTTCCTTCAAGGTTCTTACACCAGTCTATAGGAGAAACATTGGTTATGAATTTTTATGATTGATTTCCATTCTCTTGTTTTATTTTCCTGTTATGAGATAGATATGGTTAGTCTTTGAGATTCCAAAGTTATCTGGATGCAGGGTTTGGATAAACATACTGCTGTTTCTGCTTTAAAAAATAGAACCATGGATTTGAGAAGGTAACAAATGGCAAGATACGTGTTCATTCAAATTTTGATAATTCACGAAGCAATGTTACTAACTAGAAAATACTGTCTCTATGCATAGGCCTAGTGCCATGAGTGCACTAAAGTTTGACAGATTGGGTTATACTCGTAATTTCCAAGATCGACATCTCAATAAGAAGGTATGGAGACATTTACTAATAAATGTTTGTACTTTGAACATTACTTAGATAACACATTACTAAGGAATAAAGTATAAGTTTAAATTACATTTTGGAATTGTGGATATGATTTTTTTAATCTTAAACTTTAGAATAAATAGTTTGTTCAATCTTAGACTTGATAAAAAATGTGTAACGAAACTTGTGGCAAAAAATGAAACAAAACTTGAAACATGCAGTGTTTATACGATGAAAAATTTATTACTCATTCATACAGGCATAACATTTACAAATCTAACTGATTTTATATCTGCATCAAGTTGGGTTTATATTTTTTTTCCCGTTGTTTACTTCATCTGCTATACAAATAACTCCAAAATGTCGGAATGTAGATACTTCCAAGTAAAGAAGATTTTGTTTTTCATAACTGCAAGCAAGAAACTACTGAGCCAATGGTGAGGCATAAGGTTTCATCGGTTTTTTCTCATCCCTATTTTTTAGATAGAAAATTTCTTGATGTCACATCTTGCATCCATTCTACACAGGAATTTAATTTCTACACAGAAAAGGGGGTTCAGCATAATCCACCAATTGAACTCTTTAGCAAGGTGAATTTATGCTTTTGTTTTTGTGTTGGATGCCTTTTTGCTTCCTTGCTTTGCAACTTCGCCACTTCAGTTGGTACTATTACTTACCATAAAGATATTTAATTCCCACAATTTTCAATGATTCTTTTTTCTTGAAATGTTAGTTGTCCTTGACATCTGAAGTCCAGCCGAATAATGGATCTCATATGAAACTTCAGCATTCTGGGACATGCAGAAAGGTTTCCCTATTTAATTTTGAATTGCATATGATGATCTTGGATTATTTTTCGTTTCTCTGATCATTACATTGAATTATTTGTTTCTTTGTGCAAGGATTCAAATGAAAATATGTTAAATTCTTTTCATCCTGACCAACAGGTGCTCCCTCCGGTCCTATTTGTAACACCCTTTTAAGATAAAAAATTTGGTTCTATTTGTAAGACTCTATTCCAATTTCCAATAACATTTAATTATTTCTTTTCAAAAACACCCATTTTAAGTCAACACCTTTTAGAATCCCAATAACAATTATAGGGGTAGTTTTGAAAAAATATATTAAATGTTTACGTTTCCATTACCACTAACAATTTTAACCTACAATCTTGGTGAACGTGAATTTTTCCTAAAGGATCTTACATATAGGATCGGAGGGAGTAACATATTGTTACAGTGCCGAAGGACATGACTTTTATTGAGCCTAAGTTTTTCATATATCTGTTTCCTTATTTTTAAATTTTTGAATCCTATATTTTATTTGTGTAGTAATCCATCATACATCATAAATGATAAATATCCATCATCTGGCTGACACAAATAATGTAGGAAAAACCTTTTATGTTTGGGGCAAAGCAAATTCATCATATGAATGCGGGTTGCATTAGTGAAGCTGGTTCTCGGTTGAGTGCAAGGAGGTATGCATAATTGACACCATTCTTAGTGTTTACTAATATCTTTGATTGTCTGATCACCAAAAATAAAAATGTGCATATATTGGGAGATACAGTAAGTGTTATAGAAGGACTTCATTTACTGTGGTAACTCTTTTAACTGATGTTCCAGGGGCTTGGGGATTCGGTGACAATAAATGAGGAAGCAATGTGCAACCAGCTTTTGTTATTGACTTGAATATTTGCTGCTAACATGAAGGTTGATGGTACATAGCTCTTACTGGCGCGTAACTCCTCTCTCAGATGGTAGATGCTTCTTTAACTGTACACAAAATCTTGGTAAATTATAGTGGGAAAATTAATGTCTAACTGCATAATTTGTATCTTCTACAACTGCCCTATTAAAAGAAGGCTAAAGGCTCAAACTCTTGAATTTTTTTGGCGTCCCTTGACAAAATAAAGTTATAAAGTACTGTAGTACTTGAAATTTTTTTCACTGGATAATTTGGTTTATGTAAAAATGTAGTCACCAGTCCCTAAAGTTTTTTTTTTTTAGTCAATTTGGTCCCTTAAAATATTTTCGTAGGACAATTTAATCTTTAAAAGTTTGGACTAAATCAACTAAATTAAAAGTTGGTGATTCAAGCTTCATGGTCAAGTATGGGTAGTCCCGATTTAGGCTTTGGCCATGACTAGGCCGGGTCAAAAAACCTCAATATAATTAAGATAAAAAATTCTTTACCTAAACCTTGCAAGCAAACTACTTCCTGAGTTTCATATGTAATGTTTTAATTTTTGTACTATGTTTCATAAGTTCTCTTGTTTTATAAACCCAATATATAATTAATGCTATTTTTCCAAACACACCCCTATTTACACTATCTTTTTCATTTCTAATACTTTTCTCTCTCTTCAATAAAGATTATATAAGGACATTATAGTCAAAATATAACAAATTTTTACATCATCTAACCATTTTTTAAAACTCGTGCATAACCTTGAAACACACTACATATGAAACGTACTTTTTAAATCAAGTTGAGTATTTATGTGATATGAGCAGGCCGTTCAGAGCCCTACGAGCTTGAGCTTAATTAATATGGGTAGAAAATGATTGGGATCTACTTTAATTGATTTTAATACTCCCTCCGGTCCTATATATAAGGCATATTTAACCATATTCCCCGGATCAAGGAAAGTGGTTAGTTTTGTGAATTTTATGAGAATATATTGTAACATTACAATTTTACTCCTCCACTTTAATTGGAAAGTCCACATTCATTAATGAATAACAAAAAAACATAGTTAGTCGAAGCATTTAATAAGGGCAAAAAAGAGAAAAAATAATTAATGATGCATAGGAAATATAAAGTGTCCTATATATAGGACCAAAGATTTCTTCTAAAAGGTGCCCTATATATAGGACTAGAGGGAGTAGTGTAATAAACTTGCCTATTTATTGGAGGGGCTTGGACTGGTCTGGTCGGGACTTGACCCATGTGAAATCAAAATTTTCAGGGATCAAATTATCCTGTGGAAAAAACTTTAGGGATTATTGAGTGATTTAATTTTTCCTGGGACTAAATTGTCCCATGAATAAAATTTTCAAGGGCTGTTTTGATATTTTATTTTTCTGAGGAATCAAAGTTGACAACATAAAAAATTTCATGATCACTTCAGGTCTTTTAGTCTAAGAAAAAAAAGGAAATTCTGTAGTGCCAAGTGTTGTATAGCCCTCAAGCAATCAGTTGTAATGTCAAGTGTTTCAAAGCACCAACACGTAATTTCCTTGTATTTCTAGAATAGTTTTAACTCTGTATATGAAGGGGGGATATACATTTCTAGAATAGTTTCATCGACAGCTTTCTTTTTATTTTCTGTAATTTTTTTTTAATAAAGGTTGAATTCATTACATCACTTACAGCGTATATATGTTTTTCAATGTTTAATCCTATGAGCGCCAAAAAAGGAGGAGGAAACTAACTTGTGTAGAGCAAAACTGTTAGATGATATTAATATGACATTCTTAGATGATGGAATTGATAACGTCATGTAAATAAAACTGGGATTAATTACTAGGAGTAGAATGGTAAATGTTCATGCCTTGAAAAGAACATGATTGCATCACTCACCTATTCTTAGTTACTACTCTCTGTATATAATGCTTCTCTAACTGACTTAAAGGCATTGGTCTGCTATCTGAGCCAATCTGAATAGTTTGTTTACATAGACTACCACTCAAATATAGCTTCCTTGAGCATAATCTGCTCTAGACAAAGATATCAAAGTGTTAATTATGGGACAATATTGGAATTGATTATGTACCCGTGCCACGTAGCCATCACTCTAGACTTGAATCCTTGTCCACCGAGTTGTTCTTGGTGAGAGCTTTCTTTGTCCAACGCTTTATGTCATAGGCTTTCTTCAAAGGTTTCTTCTCCTTCCCATGCCTCCTCTTAGTTATGGCAATGGCAAGATCATTTGGGAACAACGTGTGCCAAACAAAAGCATGAAGAAAAGTCGACACAAACAGAACAGACACCATTGTTGATGACATAAATGATAGCCCAAGAGCAAGGCCCTTGCTTATGACACAAGGGACATGCTCTGCATATTTTATGGTTGCCACTGATGCAGTTGTCATGGGAAAGGTGTAAGACCACCATGCCACTGAAAACCTGTCCATTAGTAAAGGCAATGAATAAGCTGATGTGCAACTAAGTTGTCAACAACTGCTTAAAAACTTTTAAACCCCTCAATTCTAAAGAGTAAAAAAAAACTTTAGGAAATCCGATCCCTACAATAATTTACACTCAGCTTATCTTAAATTCTAGATTTTTTAAAACTAATGCTTGGTTTTTAGAAAACTTCTTGTATTACTGCTTGCTTTGTACTCCGTTTTCAACAAAGTTTTGTGTACATCACTAAACATTGACACCTTTTTTTTAATGAAAAAATTAAAAGAAATGACAACACTGAACATTGGTGTTTCTCTTTTTCTTTCCATAAAAGGAAAATATCGATACTTGGTGTCAATGTTAATGTACATTACTATACATTTTTAATGTTTTTCTTTGTTTCATAAAATAAGATGTTATGCTTTGTTCTTTTTCGCTCCACTTTATTTTAAATTTCATGTCATATTCTTCTATTAATACAATACATCAAACATGGAAAGTAACATAGCTCATATTTTGTTCATTCGCGTTCTGACAGTTTTATCAAACACTACCTAAATAATACAAACCAGCAAATTGAAGATTTTAATGTAGAGGATTGAACCTGAAACCGGTGAAGAAATTGATCCGCACCACAAGTGAAATGTAGAGAAACAACGCAATGAAAAAGCAAGTTCTGGATAACCCATCAAATTCACCATAGATACTCTCCCAAGCAATACTGGCTGCTGAGGGAGCTGCAATGAACATGGAGTACACAGGGTGCAGCTCCTTAGGCAGTGCCTCACTTGTTGGCAACCTCTGATACAATGTAACAAACACCACAAGATAATGTGCAAAACCAACAGCCCACAAGAACTTTGCAGCTTCCTCCCAACCCACTTTTGAGGCCAAAATTGCACCAACAAAGTTTCCAACCACAGAAAGATGGGAAGATGGATTGGCAACCTTACACAATCGCCGCTTGCCGCCCGAAAGCCACTGACCATAGATTTTAAGTTCAAGGAGGAAGTAAGGTCCCATGAAAGTGCACCAAATTGCAGGGTGAAGTGTATGTGGAGCAAATTTAGGAGGCACACCAATTGCCAAAAACATGCAAACAACCCAAGGGGCAAAGAAGAAGTTGACTCTAACTGGATGGAAATACTCTCTTTTCACTGCTTCAAAGTAGAATATGCATTTGAGAATGTAGGTGAAGGTAACAGTGATCAACACTGCTACTGCCAATAGCCATAAGGCAAAGTTGATAGCTGGTGTAATATGGAGAAATTGTGTGGCAGGACTTGTTGCAAGAGCCCGCCATAAAACTGCTTGGCTACTTAGGCCAAGGCAAATACCAAAGCATCCTATAGGAAACCGAAGGAGAAATGGCCACTTCTCATCTTTGGGGAGAAGAATGTCTTCAAAGTCCTGTATGTGTCCCAAAATTGTGTGTGGCAGAAATGATATAATTAGTTCCATACATTTTTAAATACTTTGTACTACTGATTTGAAGGAAGTTTCTACTATTCTATTGAAAAACAACTTTCACACTATTGAAATAGTTATAATCGGGCTAAGGTGTTGGAATGTTTTGGTCTTTAAACTCTATTACAGACTAATGCATTTTATTTATAAGAATGATTGGACCTGCCTTTTTTTTACACGGAGTTATGTTATTATATGAGCAATTATAATTTAAGAATATGTTTGGAAAACATGCTAGAATAGGATGGAACATAACATGTGAGGGTGGATTAGGGTGAAGTACCAACTCAATCTCTGATATTTTTTTCACTATACTATCTTAATCTTTATAAATTTATAAATACATATTTAGTTTTTTAAGATTTTTAAATATACCAATTTGATCCCTTAAGATTTTCTTACATACTCACTTGGTCCCTCATATTTTAAGGAATAAATTGATATATCCAAAAATCTTGAGGGACTAAATATATATATATATATATATATATATATATATATATATATATATATATTTATAAATTTTCAGGGAATAAGTTGGTTCATCCTCTTCTTTATAGTAGTTATATAAAGATGTGTAGAATGAAAAGGAGGGTGATGGCAAAAGAATTCACCATAGTTTACAATCATGTTAGATTAAAATTCGATTTGCCATATTTGAACATCTTCGGATTTTAGAGGTAACTAATTTCGAAAATGTCATAATCTCTAATCAATTAATTTGTTCAACTTCATTATTCAGTAAAGAATGGAAAAATATTTACAACTTCATTATTCAGTAAAGAATAATGCCCAAGTCCAAGTGTGTGCCCAACTTCATTATTCAGTAAAGAATGGAGAAATATCCTAATAAGCCTTATCGAGTTTATGCCCAAGTTCTACAACTTCATTATTCGACTAAACTGTCACTTTAGTCTCTCACTTTGTAAGGAACTTTTACTTTAATTCCTGATTTTTCAATAATTCCTCTTTAGTCCTTCACTTTAAAAAAAACTACTCACGTTAGTCCCTGACAACTTTCTCCGTTCGTATACCTTAACATCTTAAACACATGGTCGTTAGTTGAGCGGCCTTCCTGCCTAGCCTCTTCTTCCTCCAATTTTTTGTCTTTTGAATTCAGCATCACGTGTAAGATGCTATTAGCCACGTGTGTATATGTTATTTATTGGCTACGTGTGTAAGGCGTTAACTTTTATGAACAGAGAAAGTTGTCAGGGACTAACATGAATAACTTTTTCCAAAGTGAGGGACTAAAGAAGAATTATTGAAAAATCAAGGACTAAAGTGAAAAATCGTACAAAGTGAGAGACTAAAGTATTGACAATTTAATCTTCGTTATTCAGTAAAAAATGGAGAAATATGTACACCCTAGTTCTACGACTTCATTATTCAGTAAAGAATGGAGAAATAATGACAAAGAGAAATTGTGGTATCTTTCAAAACAAGCTGTAGGAATCAGAGTGTAGGATAAATAAGTACAAATAACATCATTGTAAAGAAAATTTAACTGAGTATTTATTTTTTTTTTATAATTAATAATATCATTTAATACATTTTGTAAATTCTAGTGCTGAACTTCAAAGATTAGTCATGTAGGAAGGTAGGCAGAATATACATATCACATACAAGTGAAATATTTTCACAAAGACTATAGAATGGTATTAATATGGAAATGAGCCATTGATAAGAAAGTAGAAAACAGTGTTAATTAACTCACCTTGACTTCATCTAACTCTGGTCCTCTAAGAGCAGCAAAGTATCTACCAGCAGGAACACTTGCATTAACAGACTCATCATTTCCAACCGAGTCATCATTACTCCTATGAGACTCCGACTGATCTCTCTCCTTTCTTGGCAACAGAGAATTTTGCTTACTGAGTCCTGATTTTGTCTTGAACATACTGAAGTCTCCTTTCCTTGCTTCCAAACCAAAGCCTGGCCCCAAACTTGTTCCACTTCTTGTAAGAACCTTCCTTTCATTTTTAGCCTTGTTTTGTTTGTTCAGCACAGAAAACCCTGTCTCAAGTGAAACTTGCCTATTAAAACTTCTATGAGGTCTCTTCATTTCACGAACTTTGGTGCCTCTATTGAACTCATGCTTGTTTTCAACTTTGTCCTCCTCCATCTTTATCATCCTCTCTTCATCTTCCTCTGGTAGCACTTCATGTATGTCCACAAAATGAGTGTTGAGAGAGTTTGGAATTGTTGGTTTCTTCTCCATTGTGGTAATATGTTGAACAAGAAAAGCTCTATTGAATTCTTAATCTTAGTGGTGTATTTATACATGTTAGTCTTAGTGGTGTAGCTTCTTTAATTTTATTGAGGGATGTTTTGGTAGATGAAATGGAAGCCACTACTTTGAGAGAAAAGTAGGTTGCATGGGAGGAACATCCCGTGACAAAAAATATGAAGATTATTTTGTGGCTTTGGGTGCTGATGGCATATGGTTATGGTTAGGAACAACTTGAAAGTAATGTTCATGCAAGGAGTTTTCAACTCAACACGGGATTAGACTCACACTATAAGGAAGTAGAAATATTGGCCTAATAGATTGAACAAGTGGCAGGGAAGTCTATTTTGATTTGAAATCATTCATTTTCCTTTATGCCTGCACTTCGGTACCCTCTCTCACGTGGTCAATACAATCACCTCCGATCCGTTTGTTTAAATAAGTTCCTCTTTGTATTATTTTGCTATCTGAACGTTGTTTTTAGTTTACAACCTAATTATCGATATATATATATTTTTTTGAAATGATTATGGATATTGAATCAATAATATTTTGTCATCTAATATGCAATTTTTACTTTTTAAACAATAACTTGGTAATTACATGTTAGGTGACAAAATATCATTGGTTCAACATAAAATTGCAACACACTTGCATTGCAAGAACTTAAAATTGGATAGCAACAACCTAAAATTAAATAAATATATTTTCCTTCATTTTTAATTCTGATCTTTTTTTTTTCGCAAAATTGAAAAAAAGAAACTAAAGCAGGCATTAGACGGAGGCACTTCAACATTGCATGCATTGTTGTCTTCATCTCCTTATTCTATTGCCTTCATTGTCATCATCATCTCCTTGAACTCCTTCTTCCTTATTTTGCTTGTTCTCTCCATCATTTTGCTTCTTCTGTTGGCAATTTAAAATAAATTACCTAAGTAAAATAAACTTAAAAAACACACACAACACAAACTTTAGGGACTCGTTGGATTTTCCCTATTTTTATATATTTCTTTCTCACTTGTAGTCGTTAGAAGTTTTTCTTTCAGAATTCTTTTTCTTCTAAATGCTATATTACAATGAAGGAATGCTATCCTATTTATACTAAAATGCATTATCTTACATTCCTATACTCACTCATACGTTTGCCTTTTACAACACATACACCTGATTGTTACATACTAATTATTCAATTAATATTTGTTAGCATTACTTTGCATTGACATTCTGTTACATTTTTCTTTGCTGATTTGAAACCATGTGTTACAGAAGGCAAATTTAGTTTCTAACATCCTCCTTTAAATTTGGCTTCATCATTCCGAGCATGTCATTTAATTTCAAGAACAAATTAGTTTTGAGTGGCTTTGTGAAAATATCTGCTACTTGATTTTCAAAGGGGCAATACTCCACCACAATTTTTTTGTCTCTAATCAAGTCTCGAATAAAATGATGTTTGATATCAATATGCTTGCTACGTCCATGAAGCACTGGATTCTTTGACAAAGCAATTGTTGATTTATTATCACAAAATATCTTTGTCGGACCATCTTGTTGATGTTGCAATTCACTTAATATTCATCTCAACCAAACTGCTTGAGTAGCACAATTTGTTGCAGCAATGTATTCTGCCTCTGCGGTAGAAAGTGCAACGACTTGTTGTTTCTTGGAGGACCAAGAAAATACTCCTGAGCCTAGGTGAAAAGCATAACCCGATGTACTTTTTCGAGTTTCAGTTTCACCTGCCCAATCACTGTCTGTGTATCCAATTAACTCAGGCTTATTAGAACTTGAATAGAAAATATCTTCGTCGATTGTGCCTTTGATAAATCTCAGGATTCTCTTTGTAGTTTGCCAATGAGACTGTTTCGGTGATTCCATGAACCTGCTTATGTGCCCGACTCCATAAACTATGTCTGGTCTTGTTGCAGTCAAGTACCTGAGACTTCCGACTAACATTCTGAAACGAGTTGAGTTGACGAGATCGCCACCGCTTTCTTTTACAAGCTTTAGTCTCTCCTCGACTGGTGTGAGCATCGCCTTTGAAGCCTCCATCTTGAATTTCTTTAAAACATCTTTTGCATATTTATTTTGAGATATAAAAATCCCTTCATTTGTTTATTTCACCTCAATGCCTAAAAAGTAAGACATTAAGCCCATATCTGTCATGTCAAATTGAGTTGACATGCTTTCCTTGAATTCAGCTAGCAACTTTGAATTAGTGCCAGTGAATATTAAGTCTTCAACGTACAAACATACAATAATAAAATCTCCAACTTTATTTGTTTTAACATATAAAACATGTTCATATGGACCTCTGTGAAAGCCATTATTAATAAAATATGTGTCAATATGTGTGTACCATGCTCGAGGCGCTTGCTTTAATCCATATAGTGCTTTCTTTAATCTGTATACCTTATTTTTGTCTCCTTGTTTTTGATAACCTGAGGGTTGCTGAATATAGACTTCTTCTTCGAGTACACCATTATTTAAGAAAGTTGATTTCACGTCCATTTGGAATATTTTCCATTTATTTTGTGCGGCAAGAGAGATAATCATACGTACTGTGTCCAATCTAGCAACGGGAGCGAACACTTCAAAGTAATCAATGCCAGGTTTCTGCTTGTATCCTTTTGCCACTAATCTTGTTTTATATCGATCTACCTCTCCATTTGGATTGTATTTTGTCTTATACACCCACTTGACACCAATAGGCTTCTTCCCTTCTCAAAGCATTGTTAACTCTCACGTGTCATTCTACTTGATTGCTTGAATCTCCTCGTTCATTACTTTAATCCAACGATCATCGTCAACTGCTTCTTCATATGCCACTAGATCACAATCTACAAATAAGGCATAGTAAATTACCTCGTCTTCCATGTCTTCTAGATCATCATCTCTTCCAATTATAAAATCCTGCAAGTTAGAAGGTGGGCGTCGTTCCCTTTGTGGATATCTCGGAGGTGGTGCTTCAAATGCTGCTTCATCTTCTCTTATAATATCTTCTGGAAGTTCATCTCCATTATTATCTTGTTCGACCTCTTCATTTATAATAGGCAGTGTCTCCTTCTCCATCTCGAACCAATTCAATGCTCCATTTTCATCGAAAGTAACATCTCGATTGATAATTACCTTTTGAGTATTTGGATTATACAACTTGTAGGCTTTTGTATCTTCACTATATCCTACAAAGATGCATTTCACTGCCCTATCATCTAACTTCTTCCTCAGTTGATCAGGAACATGTGCATAAGCAATAGAACCGAAAACCTTCAAGTGACTGAGATCCGGCTTTGTCCTACTCCAAGCTTCTTGTGGGGTTCGATCTCGAACACTTTTAATTGGACACCTATTCAGGATATAGACAGCACAAGCTACAGCTTCTGCCTAGAAACCTTTTAGTAGTTTCTTGCAATGTAGCATGCTTCGTACCATATCCATGATAGTTCTATTTTTTCTTTCTGCCACTCCATTTTTTTGAGGAGTATATCTGGCAGTCATTTGATGTTTAACACCCTGTTTTTTCAAAAACTATCACAAACAATACATTTTGTTTCTCTATCGGTTCTTTAGGTTTTTAGAGTGTGACCACTACGTCTCTCAACATACGTTATAAAACTTTTGAGTGTATCACAAGCATCACACTTATTTTTTAGAAAATACACTCATGTCTTCCTACTAAAGTCATCAATGAAAGTGATAAAATATTTATTACCTCCATTGGATTGAACCTCCAAATAGCATAAATCAGAGTGCACTAGCTCGAGTGGTTTTGTGACTCTCCATGCACATCCTTTAGGAAAAGGGTCTCGATTCTTCTTGCTTGCTACACACACTTCACATAGTTGATCGAGAGCTTGGACAATAGGCAAACCAGTAACCCATTTTTTATTGGCAAGAAATTTGATGCTTTCAAACTTGAAATGCCCTAACCTCATGTGCCAAAGCCAATTATCATCGACATTTACCGCTTTATAACATGAATTAGCATCATACCTGATGTTCATCGGAAATAGACGATTTCGTGACATGTTCGTCTTTGCTATCAAACCCATCTCAGCATCATTTATTGTGCAACATTCTTTGTTGAATTTCAAATCGTAGCCTTTCTCTACTAGTTGGCCAACATTTAAGAGATTTTGACATATTCCAGGTGCATAGAATACATCAGAAATGTAATTTAAGGACCCGTCATTAAGTCGAATAGTTATCTTTCCTTTCCTCAAGACATTAAGCTTTGAATTATCACCAAGCTTGACAGCACTGCGGAAGCTTTCATCTGAGGAGGAAAATATTTCTTTAATTCCGCTTAGATAATTGCTACACCATGTATCTAATAACCATTGGTGGTCATTTTTATCAACTCCTGTGTGACTAGTTAATAGGGGTGTGCAGGACTCGGACCGACCCAGTGATCTGGACCGGACCCGGTTGTTTCGGGTCGGGTTGGACCCGGTCTCAAGTGTGAAAAGGAGAGGGGTTCGGTCCAAAGAAAGCTACCCGACACCGGGTACGAGTCGGGTTCGGGTTTGACTCAAGGTCACCCGACCCAACCCGATATATGTAAACATTTTTTTATATATATTAATGATGTAAACATGTTATTATTTTATTTTATATTATATATTTATACAATACATTATATATTAAATGGCTTCATTTCTAATTTAGCAATTTAATTACTTTTTATTTATTAATTAAGTGACACTTTATTATTTAACTTTACTATCAAAAGTCATATTTTCTTATCTTTGTTGTACGATATTATGTAAATGGCATTTTGTAAACAATATTTTCCTAATTTAATTATTTTTTGTAGCAGTAAGTGAAATCTTGAATCTAACTTTAGCATAGTTTTTTTTAACATCGAAACTTAGCATCTTGCAATGATTTGCTTTACTTTGATCCCACTTTTAGGCTTGTGATTCTTATCCCGGGTCAACCCGAACTCGTCCTCATCTTGACCCGTCTTATTTAGACCCACATATATTCGGGTTTTTTCGGATTCAGGAACGTGTACGGGTTTAAAAATTGACCCTCTTAATATTTACGGGTCGGGTGACGGTCACGCCAAACCCGCCCCACGCTCACCCCTACTAGTTAATAGTACTGCTTTCATTGTATCTTCATTTTCAGCGATGTGAGCATGTCTCTCTCTATTATTCAATGTTTTAGTGCGACATTCTTGACTATAATGCACATACTTGTTACAATTATGGCATTGAATATGAGATTTGCATTCATATCGAAAATGTTCGTACTTGTTGCATTTATGACATTGAATAGAGGATTTATTTTGAAAACCTTCATTACCTCTAGTGGCTTGTGTCATAGAATACCTTCCTCTTCCTCTCCCTCTGAGATTCTGGCCTCTTTGATTGTAGTCCACCTTCCTTGGAATAACTCGATCATTTCTTACATTTGCTTGAGCTTTTAATGCTTGCTCCATTGTGCCACTTGATTTCTCATTCATCCGCATCTCACGTGATTCTAGAGACGCTTGCAAATCGTTTAAGGATACCGTGCTAAGGTCTCTTGATTCTTCAATCGCAGCTAACACAAAATCAAATCGACTTGTGAGCGTACGCATGATTTTCTCCACGATTTCTTTTTCTGCTATATTATCGCCATTATTTTCATCTCATTCACTAGCTTATCTACTCGTGAAAAATAGTCACGAATAGTTTCACTTTTGCCTTGCTCCATCATCTCAAATTGTCTTTTTAGGTCTTGCAACCTCGTTCGTTTAATTGGATCACCACGTTTTAGTTAAAATTTCTCATGTTTCTTTTGCTGTTTTTGCATGAAAATTTTTCTCTAAAACATGCAGCTCCACCGATTGATAAGTTAAAAATTATGCTCTTTCGTTTAGTACACGATCTTTTTCTATTTGTTGTTGATCTTCTTTTCCCGTTGTTGTGGTTTTAACGAAACCTTTCTGAATAATTTCTCCGTAGCCGCTAGTCTTTAAACATAGCTCCATTAGTCGCTTCCATATGGAAAAAATTTGTTTTTCCATCAATTTTGAAGATTGAGGATTGAATATGTTGTTGAGTACCTGTAGTCGAACTTGTTGCCATTTTAAATTAACTGGCTCCTGATACCAGATGTTGGCAATATAAATAAATTGCCTGAGTAAAATAAACTTAAAAAACACACACAACACAAACTTTAGGGACTCATTGGAGTTTTCCCTATTTTATATATTTCTTTCTCACTTGTAATTGTTACAAGTTTTTCTTTCAAAATTCTTTTTCTTCTGAATGCTATATAACAATGAAGTAATGCTATCCTATTTATACTAGAATGCATTATGTTACATTCCTATACTCACGCATACGTTTGCCTTTTACAACACATACACTTGTTTGTTACATACTAATTATACAATTAATATTTGTTAGCATTACTTTGCATTGACATTTTGTTACATTTTTTTCTTTTCCTTCTTTGCTGATTTGAAGGCAAATTTAGTTTCTAACATCTTCTTTAAGTGAAATTGAGATTATAGATCCATCTTACATCCTTATTTTGCTCATTCTCTTCCTTCCATTATTCACCATGGTGCTTCCTCTCATATTATTGCCATCTCGATGAAACATGATCAACAGGTTGACATAGAATAAGATTTTCACGGTGTGCCCCTATGTAAACCTTTGACAGAACAATAATTTGCAAGACTATTGGCTATTAACAATAAGTGATACCAATGAGGTGTGGTGATGGAGGTCATCCCGAGGAATCAAGGAATCAAAAGGAAGCAAGGAAAGAGGTTACAAGTATTGCACAATATGCTGGAAAAGAGAGGAATTACTTGATTTTAAACTTATTTTAAGTTGAACTTGTGAAATTTAGTTAGTGTTTTTGTTTAATTTTTAAGGGTTGTAATAATGGCCTTTGAGCCAAGCAGTTTAAACTTTTTAAATAGTTTTTAATTAGTTAGATTAATGTTTAGATTTATTTAAGTTGTAATCGTTCCAAGGCAAACAAATAAAGAAGCAGCAAGGAGCAAGTGAATGCATGAAGAACAACCATGAGGATGGGGAATTGAAGTAGGAAATTCGGTCCAGCAAAAGCAACCATGAGAAGTTACAAAATTCAAACCATAAAAGAATTAAAAGGTTGCATTATGAAAAGGAATCTACCATAAAAGATGTGGCCTAATGAATGAAGAAGGAGTTACAATACTTGGAGCCATGAAAGCTACGACCACTTAATTCTAGAGGGGTTACAAATTTCAAAACAAAAATCATGAGCCAATTAAGTCTTACGGCCACCATAACTCATGCAACAAAGAATAAATGAATTCGGCCAAGGCATTTGAAAAGGAGTTGCACATGATGAGGAGGAGTTATGACAAATCAAGGGAGAATCAAATTTGAGTTAATGTCATCTTTAAGTATGTGACTCATCAATGATGAAGGTTACACCTTTTTAAAATTACATTCCAATCAAACTCATGAAATAAGAATTGTGGTTGCAATCACACGAAGGAAGAAGGGCAGCCAACAAATCATTAATAAAATCATTTACTATGGCATTCATTAGATAGGATACGTTACAACTAGGAATAAGCCAAGGGAGGCTACGACCAAGACTTAGTAATAGGATCTTTTGTACACTCTTCTATATATATATTGTAAATCTTGAATGAAGAAGGGACAGCTTTTGGTTTTTGTGCAAAACACCTACTCTTTTCAACTCCTTGACCGTGTGAAACGTTCTAAGGTGGAAGCAACTCCTCTTTGGTAATCAAAGTGTGAAGAGCTTCTTTGGCTTATCAACCTCTCCTCCTATCTAGGTTGTGGCGCCTCTATCCTTCTTGGTAACAAAAATATTTTCCTTATTTGAATTGGGAAATCCTTCTATGTGTCATATTAGTAAGAATTTCAAATTCTAAAAGGGATTAAAAATTGCTTGAAATCGAATTCAATCAAGGCCACGTTTTGTTTGTAGTTCTTGGTTCATATATTCAAGGCCATATTCAAGAGTAAGAATCTTGTTTGTTATTTTTAAGTCTCATTTTTTTGGAGTTCCATGCTTAATCTAAAAAGCCATAAAATTCTTATTTGAAGCCATCAAGTCAAAACACCATTTTTTAAACCAATTTCTAATTGGTTTCATAGGTCTCAAATCTTGGGTGTATCATGTGGCACACCTGGCTCGGGACTTTGTCCTCGGTCCGGAAAGACACGGGTTCGAATCCCACCTCGGCGATATGAGCATGTCGCTCCTTCGGGAGTGGTTGTTCTCCTCCGGGCAGTTTGCAGGATATGACCTGGAGGCGGGGTTGCCCATCAGAATCGTCAATGTATGAGATTTCCCTCGTAAACCAAAAAAAAAATAAGTGATTTATTTGATACGAAATCGATCAATTCAACCATTGTCTGAAACCTAAGCAAGTTAATTAAAAACATCATGTGTATTAATGACAAACAAGTTGTGCAACAATTGGTGAGAAAAATAGGATGCAGATGCAAAAGTAATTAATAATAGCATGTTTAGATTTGTGTTTTACTCCCTCCAAATGCAAAAGTAGTAGAGAGGAAGTTTATGCTTCAAAGCATCTTTGTATGGTTCCAAACGCGGAACCAAATAAACATGCGCACTAAGGAGGACGAGGATCCTTTCTCCTCAAATTCAGTGTCTTTTAGTTTCTAACCAATCAAATCTTATTTAATATTACAAAAATGTCATAAAAAATGAAAATTATTTTTTAGTTTTTTAAAATTTGTATGGTGGGGATATACTTTGGAACATGTTTTGGACAGGTGATCCTTGTCCATCCAACGGTATGGGTATCTTGGCCATAAACTCATATTTTGGCTCTCTAAATTATTTTTGTTTTTCAATTTCGCCCTTTAATTTTTTTTTTCAATTTTGTTCTAAAAGTTTTTTTCCTCTATAATTCTCTCAATTCTAAACTTACATAATTTTGGTATTATTAAATTTAGAATGAAATGATGTACAAAAACATTCATCATTTTTTTTTAGAATTTTACCATAAGAAAATTGATTTTAGGACTCATTTGAAACAAAAAATTTCTTTTACGACAAAATTGAAAAAAAAAAAAAGGATGAAACTGAAAGAGGCCAATAACTTAAATAACCAAAATATGAGTTTTGCCTAACATTTGAGCAGTGTTGAACTTTTGGAAACAAAGTATATAAGGTTTTTCTTGAATTGAATAAATAATGTCACAATTCAATGGCACACAATCAATTAATCAAAATATATTGCAAAGGAACGAATACCTGAACTCAACAAAAAATATAACAAATGATACTTACTCACCTCACGTTTCATAAAAAAAAATAAAAAAATAAAAAAAATATAACAAATAATGAATCAACAATCCATGCCTAAGTTCTATCCCAGAGTCATAATCATGAGGACAGAAAATATGAGCACTATCCATGCAGAGAAAACAGGTGGGCTTCCTGTTACAGCTGAAATTGGATTTGGGCTTGGACTAGGAGAAGATGAAGACTCAGGTTGCACAGTTATTGCAAGCTTCAGGTTACCAACCTCACAATGTTTGCCAACACCACAAATGTACCATTTTCTCCCTGTGGACGAGAGTACAATAACATCATTCCCAGTAGTAAGCGCTTGTGTGGAAGCTGGTGCCACACATTGTTGGAAGCCAGTTCCATTCACTCTCAGAACATTATGCTTTCCTTCTTCATACTTGAAAACTGCATAATCAACAATTTCAAAATGTTCATTTTTCAGTTTGTTAGTTAGACAAAAATGTTATTTTTTTGTTAGGTAAAGAGGTTTAAGCTAGAATTGATGTTTAATTAAGTAAAATTGTTAGTTTGGGATTTTAAATTGTGGTTTAATTGGCAATCGCAATAAGGTTTTCTACAAGGACATCGCAACCGCAATCCGGATCGCATTGAACATATTTTTTTTTTTTTAACTTTTCTCAATTGCAATAAAGGCAATATAATTGCAATTTAAAATAATGATCAAATCAATAAACTTTGTGGAAGATGATGAATTATAATATAATAAATTATAACAATCTAAATGAATATATTTGCTTGTTTGATGATGAGTACTACTAGGCATGCATGATGCTTTAATTTGCTGGTAACAAGTTTACTAAAAGACTAAGTTCACCTACCAAGCTTATCTCCAACATGAAACTCCTTTCCCTGAGCCCAAGCTTGATAGTCAAAACCCAGGGTCCAACCTTTGTCATCGCCTACAATGAATTCTGTTGCATAAATTATTGGAACGGATGCTGCTATAATGACAAAGATCATAAAGAAATGAGCCGTGGCCATTGCCATTGCTGATTGAACCTGAGGCTAGAGTTAATAGTTATTAAGCTTTTTATATTTCTCGAAACTTAAGACTTGGGAGGAGAAGTAGTGCTTGAAGAAAACTGATGAATCTAGCCAAATTTATAGTACTTAAGTGCCACTGTGACTATTTTGTTTATTTTAAACATTCGGTCCGGCTAGGGGCGGATTCAGAGTGATTTGTGATAACTTGCTTGCCATTTGGACATGAAACAATTATTTGTCCGAGAAAGTAGTCTCATATACATTTTAGTTCCATTTATTCGTTAAATTAAGACATTTTCTTTTTGGTCCCGTCCATTACTCTTTGACCCCCATTGTCTTTAATTTATTGGCTTTATGGAGGCGGAAGATGATTTCCGATTTTTAAAAGGCGAAAACTACTTTAATTTACTACCGATTTGCATAAGGCTGAAGAATTACCGACTATTTAAAAGCGGAAATACTTCCGTTTTTTAAGAAGCGGAACAATTAAAATGTTGAAATCCCAAAAATGCCCCTCTGTGAACCCTCCGCCTTCCTTTTGTTCGTGAATGAACGGAGGGACAATTTTAGTATTATAACAAATTTTTAGTGTTTTCGCCTGATGAAAGGCGGAATACTCTATTTTATTTAGGACTTTGGAAAGGCATAAGATAATACGACTTGCATAAGGCGAAAAATGTTTTATTTTGTTTCCGCCTTGTTTCAAGCGAAAGAATCTTCCGACTTGTTTTATACGGTAAATAACAAATGGGGACCAGAGAGTAATGGGTGAGGGCCAAAAAGAAAAAGTCTAAATTAAACCATATCATTCACGTAGTTACATTTCTTAAAACATTAAAAAATTATTTTAATATTACAATTAAATCTTCTCAACTTGCATTGAAAATTTATAAATATATATTTTTACATTAAAAAAAAGACAAATACGATAAAAAGAACAATATATACTTATTAGAAAATACAAAATGATTTATAAATAGAACCATAGATTTTTTATAAAATGACTTATAAATAAAATTGAAAATATAGAATATCATATGGGCTCCTCAATGTCAATATAATAATAGTGCCGGGACTTGTTTAAAATTAACGCAAATTAATAAATTTAGGCATTATAGTTTTTTTTTTTTAAAAGATAAATTTGACGTTTTGGGTTTTAGTGTTAACGAACATGGTTCAGCCAACAACCACTACCGGTGAAGAAAATCAACACAGTCGCACCTACCATAAAACATACTATACTCATCATCAACTAAAACGGTAATCAAAAGGCAACCACTGCGGACATTGTTTCATCTCCACCTCATCAACTATTTCCCCGTGAAAACTCTTCACTCTTGATTTCTAAATTTTTGATCCCATATTTATTTCCCAAGATGCTAATACAAAGATAAGGAAAAATAAAAATAAAAAAAACTAATTTTACATAAAGTTAAAGTTAGTTAAGTGTATTTAATTTTCCTGAATATGTAAAAAAAATATATTACTTTAGAAAATTTGCATTACAAATAAAACAAAACCTAAATGATACAATAATTTTATTGAAATATTTTTGGAATGAATTTATTGAAAATATAGAGTTGGTTAAGTTTTGTTTATATTTAAAACAATTAATATAACGTTTTCACCTTCTCTAGTCCTATATTTTTTAAGTGACATTAGAATTGAAATAAAATTTAATAAATTTAGTTAATTTTGCTTATATTTAAAACCAAAAGAATGATTTTTTTTTTACTTATAATTCGATTCGGAAGGAGTATTCCGGTTCATATTAGTTCATATTATATAAAAAACAATATCTCATCAAGGTCCTATATTTTATAAGTCATTTTAGAGTGCTCCCTCCGTTTCATAAGTAGTATTTTTTAAGGTTATACACGAGTTTTAAGAAATAGTTAAATGATGTAAGAATTTGTGATATTTTGATTATAATGCCCCTATATAATAATTATTGAAGAGAGAAAGATATTAGAAGGAAAAAAGATAGTGTAATAAATAAGGATGTATTTGGAAAAATAACATTAATTATGTATTAGGTTTTGTAAAAGAACAATACATATGAAACATGGGACAAAAACTCTATGAACATTACATATGAAATGGAAGGAGTATCTAGTTAGCATTAAAGAGTTTATTATAAATACATTCATAATTTCATAGGATGATAGATTAATAATTATAATAGAGAAAATAAATAAATAAATATGTAAAGTTTTAAACAAAGATAACTTTGAAATGACAACGTATTTTTTGATAAATTTTAAAGTAATAATTATTTTTCTTAATTCGCGTGAATGAGATAAAAGTGACTTATAATAAGAAAAAGTAAGTAAAAAACTATGGTTGCCACAACACAAGTAGCCCATACTGAATATGGGAGTACCCATGTATTATACACAGGACGTATAATATTTGAGAAACGACAACTCATCAATAAGTTGCCATTTTCAATCTTAGCCATTAATCTATGGAATCTTGTTTTTAAATGGCTAGGATTTAAAGCATTGATTTAGGTGCATGCATCACATAATATAATTGCAAACTAAACAAACTCGCATGGAAATAAAAACTCAAAAGGTGTAATTTAGACCTTTGTTCTTCAATACTCCCTTTTCAAACTAATATTCATGCTCTTTTTTTAATATTATTCTTGAAAAGTCATTTTTGTCTCATTTTCAACTTCAACTATCACCCATTTTCACCCCATTTCAAACAATGTTGACATCATCCACTCAACTACCACATTATATTTTCATTGGGATATTGCATCCCCTTGGTGGTTGTGGGATTGAGGGTGGCTCATAGTCAGTAGCCTTAACATGTTATCATGATGCTGATTTCAGGTTGCGAGTTGTGAGTGCATGACGATGTTTTTTGTAATCATAATCTGTGTAGTTAATCGAGATGCTATAGCGCGTGACAGCAGTAACACAGTGGCAATCAATAATTGAATGCGGCGACTCGACGAGTAGCGGCGAGGCCAACCGTCACGTTTCATAGCAGCAAGAGAGCGACGCTTTAATGTTGAAAATAGCGATAGTTAGTTGTGGCCGCTCTTGGTTCAGAAAAAGGATGTTGTTTCAAATTGAAGACTACTAAAAATATGCTAATTTCCTGCAATTTTTTTGTAAATATAGAGCAAATATTCGCAGGAAATGGATTTCCTGCGGATTTTGTTACGAATAATAATCTGCATGTAATACCTTTGTGGATAATTATTTGCTTCGAATTTTAAGTCGCATGAAATTACTTACGCATTTTGTTATGCATTTTGTTTAAAAATCCACAGCATCTTTGTCATAAATTTATCAATTTTACATGAAAAGTTCATGCGGTTTCTTTAGGTAGATTTTTGCAGGAAAATCTGCAGCACTCAAATCCGCAAGAAAAGCCACATGAACTAATTCGTGGGAAATTCTGCAGCAAAATTATCCACGATTCAATTTGCAGAAAAATCCGCAAGAAAGTAATTTGTATGAGATACCAATTTGTAAGAAAATCCCAAGGTAGTGAATTTCGTATATTCGTAGGAAAATCTATAACAATTAATATTTGTAAGAAAATTTATTTTGCATGTAAATCCCTAAAAAATAATGTGATTCTTATTAAATTTGCAATAACAACCACATATATAACGTACCATTTTTTTTCCATATAAAATTTTTGATGTAGCTAAATATTTTTAGAACAAAATTACCAACAATAATTCAAAATTGACCAAATTCTTAAGTCTAACAAATTCTAAAATTAATAAAGCATCAAAATATTTGAACTAATAAATTCGTCATTTAACATAGAAGATTTATATTATTTGCTCTACTCCTTCCCTAAAACATCATCTTCATCTTCATCTTCATCTCCATCTCCATAATCATAATCTTCCTCTTCATCATCGTCATCGTAATGACTTTGCCGAGAAGAAGAAGAAGAGACAGCAAATCCCAAGTGTTGCATCAATAGTTATAATTGATGTTTCGTTTCACTCAGTTCCTTTTTCATCTCTAGTTTCTCTTGTTGTTCTTTTCGCAATGACTCATTTAAAGCATGAACTTGAGTCCTAAGTGCATCAACATCTTCTGGAGGGGTAGAAAACCTATTCGAAGATTGAACTAGAGTCCTGCCTACAGAGCCAAGACCAAAGATTCTTCCTTTCTTCTTTCCACCATTTGCATCAACCCATATATCCATATCGGAGGGCATAACATTAGTTTGCTAACTGCCATCTCCATTATCTTCTCCCAACGGTGACAAGCTTTGGGAAGAACACTCTAACTTTTTTTGTTGAAATTTTTCCTGCACCACAGTTTTGAATAACAATAAACCACATAAAAATAACTTTTATGGAAATTTGTAAATATAAAAGTTATCATGTTTATAAGTTGACATTATAATGTTTTAACTACTATGATACCAAAAGAACCTATGACAAGATCATGAGCCAACCAAAGTCATCATGTACAACGACCAAACCATATGAGCATGCAACATATTTATAATCTATCAGATCATTCCCACAAATCTTAGAGATACATCCAATATCATTCACAATATCAACAAACATAACACCCACTAAATCAATGTTATAAACATTAAAAAAAATCAACATATAAAGGGGTCACTTAAGCTGCATATATATAAAGCAGCCCAAAAAATTAGCATAATCACCCATTCATAATTATATTTTAATTATTATGGTATCAAAAGTAATTATAACAATTTTCAGATAGTATTCTGCATTCCTGTTATTGATGATTAATTACTTTTCAGTAATGCTAGTTTAATAGCTGCTAAGAAATGGAATGCCGAATGATTGTTATGTTCATTGCATAGACTAGTTATGTTTCTCTTATAATCTCTCTTCTTGAATTAATTTATCTATTTATTATATTTGGATACAACAGTAAACTTGAGAAATACACTTAGTTTGTAATTCAACAGTATTAGCTATCTATTCTGTATTATGGTGCCAGTATTTTATGTCTGACAGTAAATTTGGGCTTATGACTGTACTAAAGGTTGCTATTGACAACATTACAGAATAAGGAAAACTAGAATAAGACCACTAGTAATTCTACAAAAGGAAAAGCAACCAGCAAACGAGTAAAGATAAAACCAGTCTCGCACACCTAAAATACAACTTCCCTGATACTTGATTAAAAAGAAGTTGACGTAGAATAGTACTTACATAAGCAGACTGTGCATGAAGGTCCACCCAACTTTTGTCCTTCTTTTGATGGGTACGAAAGTAAAAATCACAAGCGGTGGATCTTCCCCAAGTTCTGCCTTCTGTAATTATTAAAGAATATTAGTGTTAATGATTTTTCCTTTTAAAGTTATTGAAATACCCAAGAAGAACATCTGCAACTTTTCCTACGAGTTGGTCTTGGTTCGTTGTTGGGGGAAGTTTGTTAGTCTCTTTCTTGTGAAATTTCCCACCAATATTACCTACGGATTTGACCCTACAAAATTCGCAAGAAAATACACTTTAAATATTATTCCTGTAACATTCCACTTTGGACATAGAATTTTCGTAAAAATTTGCGCCATTTTTTTTATTTTCATTGAGAAAAACATTCATTTCATTGATAACGTTATTTATCAAAAAGGTTCTTATTATTTAATTAACTTGTAAAAAGTTTGATTCTTTCACTTGACCCTAAAAAAATTCTTTTCCAAACAGAAATGTCACGTCACATCACATTTCCAAAAGTACGACAGTTATAATTGCGGAATAAAAATTGTCATTCTCATTAATTTAAACTTGTCTTGATCAACATGATCATTATCCAACAGGAACATAACTTTAAAGAAATAGTCATCAAAATAAAATTTCCGTGCAACTTAGGGATTACATCAGTTTCTCAGAAGGTTGCCATACTAGACTCCTTACAAAACTAAGACTACAACACACCCTACACACAGCTACTCATCATCGCTAGGGTTCTCCTCTGCTCCTGCCAGTGGTGCTACCTACGCCTCATGAAAATCAGTAGGTCCTCCAGGCATCAAGTCACAAAGAACAAACTGGCCCTCTACACGATCAGTAGCTACTCCTCGCAGGATGTGCTCTGCGTCCTCAAATCTGAGTCTAGTAGGTCCTTCCCAAATCCATCCTCTAGTGGTCCTGGTCCATTGTCCCCCCATGAGAGGTGACATAACCAGTCTCATATGGTGCTCCTCCATCTAATCGTCCATTACATAAATGAAAGTAGACAAGAAAGAAGAGAAGAGAGAGTAAGCGGTCCGAACAAATAAATCGTCGATGACATGGACTTACTCTAAGGGGTCACATTAGGATACAACATACATATTCAACATAAATACACAGATAGTAAACAATTCCATATTACATCATGATTTATCAGAACAACATATTCATTTCATAACATCATTCACATAGTTCTTTCACTTTACTGCAAAAAGTGTTTCATTATAACTTAGTAATTTGCTCAATTCACTTATCTGGAATCATAACATAGTCGTCAATGATTTAGGGAGGGAACTCATTGAGACGAAGGGTAAGTTAGACAGTCAGCACACACGATACATCTCGTCCTCAATATCCAACCACAACCTAGTTTGGAAAGTGCACAGGAATCTTAACCACACAGGCATCAAGTGTCAAAGGGTACGCACCAGCTGCAACCACGCTCTGTTGGCCAGCAAAAATAAAAAGTGGACCATGCTCTGTTGGTCGATATATAAAAACAATGGCCTTTACCCTCGATTTGGATTCCCTCTCACCATCTTCGATTTGCTCAAGGGGGTGACAGCTCTATCCCTAGTTCGCGTTGAAGTCCTTGCTACGATCAATGCCCAACAGGTGACCTTGATCATTGTAACGTTGTCCCGCCTAAGGAAGTGCTCAAGGCTTCTTGACGTTTCACCGTCCTTGCCCTCCCCTATCGCAATCACCACTCGAAGATACACCGGTCTCCAAGTATACGGTATATTTCCTCTCCACTACTTCTCTCTCAACGCAGAGTTAGGAAAGAATTAAAACTTTTAAGTCTTTTAAGCATTTTAAGTCTTTTAGAAAAAGATTTAGTTCCAACATCCTAACATTGGTCGACCCATTCTAAGCCTCGCTTCTAACAGGCCTCGACCTCTAAGGGAAAAACAAAACAAACACCTCCCTAAGTACAATGGATTCCACAATTGCTTGCAACCACGGCACGTCGTTCACGTGACCAGCTACTTAAAATCAAGCATGTCTCAAAGACAATGCGATTCAGGGACATACATCAAATCATTATCTGTGCTCCGTGCACCTTCACTGTACACTAATCCAGGTTTCATAACTTTACTGCCTTATACCCATAAGGTCTTTAACATACTTTAATAATTCCACAAATTTGTATAATTTTTTTATTGACAGATAATTCTCATCTCAACAAATAAATAGTTATCACAGGATAACCTCAGCAAAATACGATTCACATCTAGTAAAATCATGCTATTTCATTTCATCATAACTGTACAGTAATTATCTCATATTACACATTACAAATAACTCATCGATTTCAGCAAATAGAATAGTTATCGTCTCCACGTAAAACGACCAAACAATCAAACAATTGTCATTATACATTTTGACGGATAACTGCGGAGTTCTGATTTTTGAGATGATCGAGAACATCCCAATGATACCCAAAGGATCATTATGTTTTAGGAAAGCTTCTCTCTCACCTGAATTTGAAGCTTGAGACAAATGATGCTGATTATCTGAATTTGTTTCCCTCGAATCTTTATAAAAAATAACCGAAATTCATAAAGGACTAATTAACACCACGAAAATCTACTAACTTAAACGAAGCGATTCCTTTTTAAGGTACTTAGCAAAATTTAAAAACACAACCAGTATCAGTAACTTAACACTTTTTATAAAACTAAAAACAGGTCATTGTTTCAGTAAAAATCCTTTTCGTTTTTAATTTTATAAATCATGAAAACCTTTTCCAAACGTAAAACAACTTTTAGAGCTTAATTATAGTACCTTAAGAATAGATTCCATATTTTCCGTTATTTGAAAATCTATTTTTAAACGCCTTATAACAACTACCGTTGTCAGACCATTCATACAGCATGAGTCAGAAGTACTTGTCTTTGATGCAACACTTTAAAAAAATTTTAGGCAGTAAACAACGTGTTCTAAATTTATGCATTACTAAACCTAATAAATTTTAGAGTTGCTGCTACTCCTTACAAGTTCTTCACAGCATATAAAAAATCACTTTTTCAAGTATCAGATACACATACGATTTCAAGCACTTAAATCACCTACTTTATGATATTAAAACAATTTCTAAGATTAGTACAATCAAATCAAAATTTCTTTGCAGCATGAGTTTTCAATTTTGAAATTGACTTTTCTCCTAAACGGTTAATTTAACAATCATGTCGCTTTTTCCTATAACTTAATCACAAACTCTATTATAAAAAGATCGTAAGGTTTGATTTATATAAGCAAAACAAGCTTGTTGGATAGCCACAAAACAAAGTTGCATTCACTCTAAAAATCAATATTTTTCAAGTTCAAAGTTGCATTCACTCTAAAAATCAATATTTTTCAAGTTCTAACACCTATACACTAAAGCTTATAATCAATAACTCAAAAATAGACTTAACTTAGAAAAATAATCACATTTTCTAAATTACATCAAATCTGAACAGCAACCTTATCTTCCAGAAAATAGTAATTTTATTCACTGTAAAAGCTTGTGTTTTTCACATTAAACAATTTACTAAACATATACATATAAACACTTCACAATTACTCACATAAAAAAAAATACTTTTAGGACTTTAGGCCTCATTACTTTATTTTTACAGTATTCAAAATAAAATTTTTCTAGAATAATTAAACTTCATAAAATTTCATCTGTTCAATTTTTATTTCATGGAATCACATAGATTAAACAAATTCTAAACATCATATACACATAGACATTTAGGATTTCAAAACACAACACTTATTTCCTTATCTGTATAATTCGACCAGTACAGAAAATAAGAACAGTAACCAAAAATTTTGTCTTTAACATATACACACAATAATCTTTATAATCATTTACAAATTGAAATAACAAAGCATGAATCTTGTACACAATCATCAAACAATTATCAAATAAATTTTTTTTTTGACCATATAGGTCTCACGCCTATATCAGTAAAGAAAACACTTTTACAGAAACTTCTAAATACAATTTCATGCATCAACTGATTATTTCCTTTAAGATTTCATAATAAAACATCAAATATTTATCATTCTCAAACCACAAAATTACCTAAATCATTTCATATGACTCAAATAAAATTTTTAATTACCGTATTATATGCTCAAAGAATTCGGTCATCATTAGGTTTAAAAAGGGGAAACTTGTTTCTTTAAACTTCACTGTAAGTCCTTTTAAATCCTTTTTCATCTGATCAAGAACAAAACCTTACAAACACTTAAAAAAACTTTTCATTTCAGTGTTCATAAAATGGAAAAAGAACTTCAAGAACAAAAGCTTACTGTTTGAAGAAAGATCTCAACATAAAAGCTTTAAAAGAAAACCAAAGGAAATAGCTTATCAGTTAATAGGAATACCTTTCTCCTAAGCAGTGAAAAATGAAAAAGACTTCTCTGATACTCATCTCTTCCTCACGCCTCCTCCTTCTAGTTGCTAGGTTTCTTTAATTTTTTTCTCTTAGATTTTTGTTGAGTGTAAGAGTTAACTACGGCTTTGGAAGGCTCTTATTTATAGGATAAAAATTTAGGTCTTCCCACCCCTTTTTCATATGACATACACGGCCAAGAGGGAGTAAATGGGTTCAAAGAATTTTGTTTTATGCATTTACTGATAGCCTAGGAAAGTCCCACTTCAATTATTCTAATTCTACAAGTTCCATGCACATTGTAATTCCAAATACACACATGATAAAAATTAGAATACTTCCCCCTTTTCTTCTTGGTTTTGGACGGTGCAATGAGTACAGGAGGGAGAAAATTTTTTTGCATTCAACTTGATTTATGTCACCACAATTTCAACCAATCAAACAATTTCTTCTAATTTAAAATTCAAACGAAATAAATAATTTTGGATGGTGGTCCAATAGGAATTTCAGAAATGTATTTTTATTTTTAAAATAAAATACACCTAAGTCAAAAAGTCATTAATTGCTTTTAAATCACATTTTCAAGTTTTAGAACATAAAACTCGTACTATACTGTATCAGAGATAAAAATTCGAAAACTCCAGAATTAAATCCAAAACTTTGCATTTTCATAATTTACATTTCGATACGATCGTTTTGACATATAATTTGAAATTTTTGGATTTACGGTTAAAAAAGATATGAATTTCTGAAGATAGAATACTATAATCCTTCAAAATAATTTCACATTCTAATATCATTTTAATAAAATACTATACCTTAAAATATTTTCATCCAAGAATACAATTTAAATACATTAAATAAAACATTGGTATGCATATATATATATATATATATATATATATATATATATATATATATAACATACAACTTCAAATCACACTTTTATAAATCAAGGTATCATGAATTATCAACAATATTTAAAATCAATTAAAATAATTTAAAATCAAATATAATTTCACAAATAAATTGGGTAAAATTGTGGGTCTTACAATTCCGCCAGATGGTGCCAAATATTTTCTGCAAATATTTCTGCGGATATCCGCAAGAAAAAATTCATTAAATTCGTAATCTGTATGAAAATCCGTGGAAAAAACCTGCGAATAAAAGTCGCAGGAAAAATCCGCAGGTAATCTGCATATTTTTAGTAGTGGAAGAAAAAGAAGTGAAGAACCCTAATTTTTTTAAACCCAAAATGTTGAATTTTCCCTTAAATTATTTGGGAAAACCTGTTTTGCCCTTGTTTTGGGCCCTTATCTACCCAGCCCAATATCTTTCTCTCTAATTCATCATCAATTGCTTCAGTCAACTTGTTTTGTCCACGTAGAGTTGAACCCTTAGATGTTTGCATTTATTTTAATTATGAATGTTTAACTATTATGAATATATAATTAGTAATTTTTAATGTGTCTTTAATTTAATATTTCTTTTTAGTGTCTTTGAGTATTTATATGTCCAAGGTATAAATTATTTGAATTATTTTTTGCTTAGTTGTAGTGATTATCCCGCTATCCGCTATCCCGACATTTTTTGGATTAACGGCTATCCGCAATTAACTACCCAGATCATAACCGAGGGTGGAGGTGGAGTTTTCTACGGTAACGATCGATGATGAGATTGCAATGGATAAGTGGGTAGGACGGTGGCAGGGCGATTAGTGTAACGCCCCCAATTATTAAAGATAAATAAAAATGCGGATTAATAAAAACCTTTTTCCAAAAGATTGTGAAAACCAAAAGCTTTGTTTATTAATATCATATTATATTAAAAAACAGTCTGAGTGTAAATATAAAAATATAAAATCCCCAAAAATCCCTTTTTACACCCAGAGCATGGTCTTCACAACTCTATCCTTCAATAAGAGGATTCGGACAACAAGGTGTCATCCTGGTTGTCTCTGCTAACGCTCCTTTACTCAATAGGAGAGACCTTTGACCTGTCATTCAACAGAACCTACCACCACCGATGTGGTAGTATGGGAGTAAGTCACTTGTCATATCGCGTAAGCAGATTATATGATTGTTCAAACACAAGCATCACAGATATCATTTTAATGCAATGAATGTGTAACACCCTAATAAATATTACCCTTAATTCCCAAGTATTAAAAATGTGAACTTAAAAATTCCTTTTTAGTTTAGTAAAATCACCCGTCAAACGGACGGAGTTTTGTCTGTTTTTCGGACTTTCCAAAATTTAACCTGTATATAACATAATCCATATATATAATCAACAGCCAGCAGGGCTGCACCACATGCACATAACAGATAAAAGCCTCATTGGCACAAAATACAACGTCCAGTGTCAGTTATCAGAGTATAAGCAGAATATGTGTACTAGGTGCAACTAGCATGATGTTCAAAATATAGTTATGCCCAAAAATAATATAATACCCTAGCCTCAACAAAATATATGAACACCACATATACATCAAAAGAATAGGGAGGCTTAGGTCCAATATAATCCTAGTCCCCAAATATAACCCTACTCTCCCTGTGAGGGAGAGCACTCCTGCTCGGCCGGGGGCTGTGCTAACTCAATCTCTGCACCTGAAAGATAATAAGGGAGTGAGCATTGCACATGAAATAGAATTGCAGTTTCCATATAATCATAATAAATCCACTAGGCCAAACACAAGTAGTAAAGTAACAACACATCATTTACAACCTATTCACAATCAACATTTTCCAACATGCTCATTCCTTATCACAATTACATATTTACATTCTATTTACATGACCTTAACCAATATAAATGTTCCTTTCCCTTTCCTTTATACCTTTTCGTATTCATTTCCATTGCTTTTATCCATTTTCCATATTTATTTCCATTGCCTTTATCCATTTTCCATTATCCCTTTTTCCTTTACTAAAACCTTTCCATTACCATGTTCATTATTTATTCCCTTTAATTCCTTTATCAATTCCATTTTTATTTCCTTTATTCATTTTCCATTATGTGTAACCTCAACCAGAGATCTACACCTTACCATCGCGTGTAACCGCAAACAGAGATCTACACACGGTGTATGCAACCACAAACAGTGATCTGCATACACTGTGTATGCAACCACAGACAGTGATCTGCATACACTCCATCTCGTTTATGTAACCTCAAACAGAGATCTACATAAACTTCCCTTTTCCTCTTTACCTTTCCATTATTCATTTTCCATTAATGTGTGTAACCCCAAACAGAGATCTACACACACAGTGTAAGCAACCACAGACAGTGATCTGCAGACACTTCCATTTTTATCGTACACCACTAGGATTTGGATACCTGCTAGGTAATTGGCACACCTGTCTAGGGACTTGGAACACCTGCCCAGGACTTTACACCCATCCAGACCATAACCTGTAGGACTATGTACTTTTACCATTCCATTTATTTAGTCAAATTATTGGTGTGGAAAACTGATCCTGTGGGTCACCCGGCGCCTACAGGGCGATTTGGCCTGATGGGTAATTTGCCTGGCAGGTAATTGGCCCTAACAGGTAATTGGAACACCAAGCCGGGTACCTAGTGTTCCGGACCCCATCCTTCAAAGTTCACATTACCTTCCCTTTTCTAATTATGATTTCTAAGTTCCTTTCTATTATATTCACCATTCCCTAAATTACTATCCAAGATTCTACCCTTAATTTTTATAAACACATAACTCCTAGAAAATCACTATAACCATAGGGATACCCAATCCTAGATCAAACCAATGCTCACTATATCCACCCCCTTACCTTAACCAAAGAGAGGGAAAGTGAAAGAACCCAAGTCGTAGCTCCAAGCGCTCCCAAAACCAAGAGCTCCGAATGCACGAAGATGGAGATAGTGATAATAATCTTCCCTAAGCCAAAGGAATGGAATGATAATGAGATTATTGCCCCATTTCCATAGAGAATTCAGATTTCCCAAAGAAGGGAAAGAGAGAGAGCAAATCCAAATTAGAGAGAGAGGAACTTCAAGAATCATGAATACTTACTTGGAGAGACAAGGAGGGACTTGATAATGGACCTTGGAGTGATTCCCTTAAGGTTTGGTGGATTTGGGATGAGAGGTTTTGTGCCCTAGAGAGAGGAAAGTCGAGCTCTTTGGCAAAATCACGCGTGAAATGCTTTTATTTTTTTTCCACTGCAGGGTCGTATAATCGATTATTAATCGATTAAGGGTTTCAAACATTTTGGACTTAATCGATTAAGCTGCAGCTTAATCGATTAAGTTGTAGGATTTTCAGCACCCCGACTTTGAACGGCCATAACTTCTTCGTTAACCGTTGGATCTTCCTCAAATTTTGACACAGGCTTCCTCACATATCCTACTTCACATCCAACGGTGGAATTTGTATTCTAAGCTACCAATCTTGTTATTCTCATTCCCCAATTTCCTATGTTTTAAACTTGAATTTACATGTCTAAATGACCAATTTTCTAACTTATTTCATAATTGCTTCTATCCTAAGACTATCAAAGCACAATTTACACTAAGAATTAAATTTAGGATGTTACAATCCTCTCCCACTTACCAGAATTTCGTCCTCGAAATTCATCTGTCCTGAAACAACTGAGGATAAGACTCATTCATCTTGGTCTCCAGCTCCCAAGTAGCCTCTTCCACATTGTTTCTGTTCCAAATCACCTTCACCAATGGAATTTCCTTGCCCCGGAGCTGCTTAATCTGCCTGTCCTCAATTCTGATCGGGAGGATATCAAAAGTAAGGTTCTCCTTCAAAGGCAACTCGTCAGCTGCTACCACATGGGAGGGATCATGAATGTACTTCCTCAGCTGGGAAACATGAAATACACCATGAAGCCTAGACACGTGTGGAGGCAAAGCAATCCTGTACGCCAAAGGTCCAACTCTTTCCAGAATCTCATAAGGTCCAATGAACCTCGGAGTCAGCTTCTTTGACTTGATTTCCCGACCAATGCCAGTGGTAGGGGACACCCTAAGAAACACATGATCACCCACATCAAATTCTAGGGGTCTCCTACGCTTATCTGCATAGCTCTTTTTCCTGTCTTGAGAAGTCTTCATCTTATCCTTAATCATCGCGATCTTCTCTGTGGTTTCTTGCACCAACTCTGGCCCAGTCAACAAGTTCTCCCCAATCTGAAACCAACAAAGCGGCGTTCTACACTTCCTACCATAGAGTGCCTCAAAAGGTGCCATGCCAATACTAGAGTGAAAGCTGTTGTTGTAAGTAAATTCCATCAACGATAACAACTGCTCCCAGCTACCTGCCTGCTCTAGTACACAAGCCCTCAACAGATCCTCCAAGGTCTGAATAGTACGCTCCGACTGCCCATCGGTTTGAGGATGATAGGCTGTACTAAACCTCAACTTAGTACCCAAGGCCTGCTGAAGACTCTGCCAAAACCTGGATAGAAACCGTGAATCACGATCAGACACAATACTAGAAGGCACACCATGAAGCTTCACTATGTCCCGAATATACAACTGTGTTAGCTTCTCCAGCGTGTAATTCTTATGGATCGGAATAAAGTGAGCACACTTTGTTAAACGGTCTACAACAACCCATACGCCATCACAACCTGCAGTAGTTCTAGGTAGACCTGTCACAAAGTTCATGGCTATGCTATCCCACTTCCATTCAGGGATGTCAAGTGATCGCAACGGACCACCTGGCTTTTGGTGCTCAATCTTCACCTTCTGACAAGTCAAGCAGTGAGACACATGGTCAGCCACATCAGACTTCAACCCTGGCCACCAATAGATCCTCTTCAAATCCTGATACATCTTTGTTGTACCGGGATGGAAGCTTAGTTTTGTTTGGTGAGCTTCCCACAATATGTCTCTTCGAATCTGGAAGTCCATTGGAACACATATTCTACCTCTGAATTTGATGATTCCATCAGCACCCTTGATGAAATCAGGTTCCTCTTTACTTGCTGATCCTTCTAACAACTTCTGGAGTTCTTCATCATCTGCTTGCCTTTCCTTTATCAAATCCATCAACTCACTAGTAACTTGTAACATTTCCAGAACAATACTCTTCTCCTTCACCAGCATGTTCAAGTTAAGATCACTAAACTCCTGAATTAGCTGCATCTCCTTCACCATCAAATTGCTAGCATGAAGGGTTTTACGACTCAATGCATCGGCCACCACATTAGCTTTACCCGGATGGTATTGAAGATGGAAATCATAGTCTTTCAGGAACTCCATCCATCTCCTCTGTCTCATATTCAACTCCTTTTGATCGAAGAGATAACAGAGACTCTTGTGGTCACTGAACACCTCAAACTTTGTGCCATACAAGTAATGTCTCCAAATTTTCAAAGCAAACACCACAGCTGCTAATTCCAAGTCATGAGTCGGATAATTCTGCTAATGCTGTCGCAACTGCCTGGATGCATAGGCCACAACTTTGCCTTGTTGCATAAGTACACAACCCAAGCCTAGCTTCGAAGCATCACAATACACATCAAAGGGTTGGGTTGGTTCCGGCAAGGTCAGAACCGGTGAACTCGTCAATCTCTTCTTCAGTTCTAAGAAACTGCTCTCACACTGCTGTGACCATTGATAAGGGACCTCTTTCCTGGTTAACATTGTCAATGGGAGAGCCAGTTTGGAAAAACCTTCAATGAATCTCCGATAGTAACCTGCCAATCCCAAAAAGCTTCTGATTTCTGTGACTGTTGTGGGCCTCTCCCACTTTAACACCGCTTCCACCTTGGAGGGATCCACAGCAACTCCCTGTGCAGAAGTCACATGTCCCAGAAAATGGACTTCATCCAACCAAAAGCTACATTTGGACAGCTTGGCATACAACTGCTTTTCTTTGAGGACCTGCAGTACAATCCTCAAATGCTTCTCATGTTCACTCGGACTCTTAGAATAAATTAAGATGCCATCAATGAACACAATGACAAAAGAATCCAAGTATGGCATGAAGATCCTATTCATGTAATCCATGAATATTGCAGGAGCGTTGGTCAATCCGAAAGGCATCACCACATACTCAAAGTGCCCATAACGCGTCCTGAAAGTAGTTTTTGGAATGTCCTCTTCACGGATACGGATTTGATGGTATCCCGATCGGAGGTCAATCTTAGAGAACACTGATGCACCCCTCAACTGATCCAATAAATCATCAATGCGAGGGAGCGGATACTTGTTCTTTACTGTCACTGCATTCAGCTGCCTGTAGTCAGTGCACATCCGAAGGCTACCGTCCTTCTTCTTGACAAAAAGGATAGGAGCACCCCAGGGTGATACACTTGGCCTGACAAGTCCCCTTGCTAAAAGCTCCTCCAACTGCTTCTTCAATTCTTCCAATTCCGGAGGTGCCATTCTGTAAGGTGCAATAGAAATTGGGCCTGTACCAGGTTTCAGATCAATACTAAACTCAACTTCTCTCCTTGGAGGCAATCCAGGAATCTCCGTTGAAAAGACTTCCGGAAACTCACGGACCACAGGAATTTGACTTACATCAGAAACTTCATCAACTTCCATGGAAATAGAACGGCATCACTAAAGATAACTGCTTTCTTACAGCAGTCAATTAAGACGTTATGCTGAGTCATCCAATCCATACCCAGAATAATATCTAACTTGGTTAGAGGCAGACAAATGAGATTGACTCTGAATTCCCGCTCCAAAACTCGGAGTGGGCAATCCAAACACATTTGAGAAGTGACTACTGAAGAATTTGTGGGGGTAAAAACTGACAACTTATACGGCATATCTACAGTGGACAACCCTAGTCTCTTCATGCAGTCAATAGAAATGAAGGAATGAGATGCACCACAATCAAACAAAACACCACAGGACATGTCATTCACAAAACAAGTACCTCGGATCAGCTCATCCTCATCAGTCACCTCTTCTCCATCCAGTGTATACACTTTGCCCTTCTGCAGTGGTTGGCTGCCACCTGCTTTCTGCACCCTAGTATCATTAACTTCCTTCTTCATTGTGCTTTTGGGACAGTTGTTTGCAAAGTGTCCAAGCTGACCACATAAAAAGCAAAACCCTTCATTCCTACTATGAGCCCAGCATACACCCCTGTGCGGCTTCCCACAATGTGTACAAGTAGGAACAGGACCAAGTGTCACTACAGGTTGCCCTGCTCCTCTAGGGACTGAAGGCCTAGGATTAGAATAAGGACCAGATCTCTGCATCGGACCCTTGCCCCTAATAGGACCAGACAATTTCTGAGATGCCCTGCGTCGCTCCTCTGCTTGTTCCTGCTTGAGAGAATCTTCATAAGCACTGGTCATATTCACTAGTTGAGAGAGATTAGAGATTCCTTGATAGACAAAAACAGTCTTGATCTTGGGATGGAGACCAGCTTCAAACTTGATACATTTAGTGCGTTCATCCGCATCTCGGTAGCTGCCTGAATAGCGAATGAGGTCCTCGAATTGAGCTGCATATTCTCCAACACTGAGGTTCCCTTGTTTCAGCTCAAGGAAAACCACTTCCTTCTCCCTCCTTACATTTTCCGGGAAGTACTTTCCCAGAAAACGGACCTTGAAAAGATCCCATGAAATAAGCTCATGAGCTGCTTCCAAACCTCTCCTCTGTTGGTCCCACCAATGTTCCGCCTCACCCATCAGAACATACTCCACTAGTCGCATATACTGATCACCCGGTGGCTGCAGTGAGCGAAACACCTTCTCCATCTCCTGGAGCCATCTTTGAGCTCCATCGGGATTGTAACCCCCTTCGAACTTCGGTGGATCGCTTTTTCTAAAGCGACCCATCCAGTCAATCTCCACTGGTGGTGGTGGAGGAGGCTGAAGTGCTGCTGCAGCCGCTGCTGCAACCACAGCAATGTTCTGGGCTTGATTCTGTTGCAGATTTGCAAGATTCTCAGCTTGTTGCTGCTGAGCTTGGGCTTGGTTCTGCTGCAATTGAACCAGAGTTTCGAGAATTGCAGTAATCCTATCATTATCAGCCCGTCTCCCTGCCATACTGTTGAGTCATGGAAGGAAAACCAGTTAATGATAGAACAATTAAATAAAACTACTAATATCCTACAACTTCACTTAGACACTAAACTAAGTACTTGGGTTACTCGCTCGGTGAGTAACCATAGGAGTAGTGAGTTCATACTCCAAAGGCCGAGGGAAACTGCTCTGATACCATAAATGTAACACCCTAATAAATATTACCCTTAATTCACAAGTATTAAAAATGTGAACTTAAAAATTCCTTTTTAGTTTAGTAAAATCACCCGTCAAATGGACAGAGTTTTGTCTGTTTTTCGGACTTTCCAAAATTTAACCTGTATATAACATAATCCATATATATAATCAACAGCCAGCAGGACTGCACCACATGCACATAACAGATAAAAGCCTCATGGGCACAAAATACAACGTCCAGTGTCAGTTATCAGAGTATAAGCAGAATATGTGTACTAGGTGCAACTAGCATGATGTTCAAAATATAGTTATGCCAAAAAATAATATAATACCCTAGCCTCAACAAAATATATGAACACCACATATACATCAAAAGAATAGGGAGGCTTAGGTCCAATATAATCCTAGTCCCCAAATATAACCCTACTCTCCCTGTGAGGGAGAGCACTCCTGCTCGGCCGGGGTCTGTGCTAACTCAATCTCTGTACCTGAAAGATAGTAAGGGAGTAAGCATTGCACATGAAATAGAATTGCAGTTTCCATATAATCATAATAAATCCACTAGGCCAAACACAAGTAGTAAAGTAACAACACATATCATTTACAACCTATTCACAATCAACGTTTTCCAACATGCTCATTCCTTATCACAATTACATATTTACATTCTATTTACATGACCTTAACCAATATAAATGTTCCTTTCCCTTTCCTTTATACCTTTTCATATTCATTTCCATTGCTTTTATCCATTTTCCATATTTATTTCCATTGCCTTTATCCATTTTCCATTATCCCTTTTTCCTTTACTAAAACCTTTCCATTACCATGTTCATTATTTATTCCCTTTAATTCCTTTATCAATTCCATTTTTATTTCCTTTATTCATTTTCCATTATGTGTAACCTCAACCAGAGATCTACACCTTACCATCGCGTGTAACCCCAAACAGAGATCTACACACGGTGTATGCAACCACAAACAGTGATCTGCATACACTGTGTATGCAACCACAGACAGTGATCTGCATACACTCCATCTCGTTTATGTAACCTCAAACAGAGATCTACATAAACTTCCCTTTTCCTCTTTACCTTTCCATTATTCATTTTCCATTAATGTGTGTAACCCCAAACAGAGATCTACACACACAGTGTAAGCAACCACAGACAGTGATCTGCAGACACTTCCATTTTTACCGTACACCACTAGGATTTGGATACCCGCTAGGTAAATGGCACACCTGTCTAGGGACTTGGAACACCTGCCCAGGACTTTACACCCATCCAGACCATAACCTGTAGGACTATGTACTTTTACCATTCCATTTATTTAGTCAAATTATTGGTGTGGAAAACTGATCCTGTGGGTCACCTGGCGCCTACAGGGCGATTTGGCCTGATGGGTAATTGGCCCGGCAGGTAATTGGCCCTAACAGGTAATTGGAACACCTAGCCGGGTACCTAGTGTTCCGGACCCCACTGATCAGTTTCCACTTTAGTTACCTTTACCATTTAAATTAACCAACAGTCCAATTCATTAATATAGCCATTAACATAATTTCCATTAATATTCAACAGCATACATGAACTTAATCCATTCTAGCTTATCACATTTCATTTCCAATAAATACCTCTAAATTTCCAATGAATACATATAAATAGCCACTTCCAAATAATCAAACATATAATTCCAATACACATTTTCAATTACTCCCCTTTAAGGTCACATCCCACAATTAGCGTTTATAACCGTTTTCCTTTATTTTCCCATAATCTAATATACCCATATATATTCATTTCACAACACTTACCCTTTAGTTAACAACAACTCAGTCCATTGGTTGTACACATAATCACCATACTCCAAATAGTCACAAGTAAGCATAACTGCAACTCACTCTAATTCAATTACGTACATAAAGGTTACCCTTTTCAAATAATCACAAATAAACATTTTATTATCAACAATCATAATCATAATCCATTCCAATTTCAGTAAACACACATAATGCACACTATCCATGTTGTCATTTTTCATTTCCAACCAATAAATCCTAATTTAGCCATGACCAAGTATACATGTATTGCACAATAATTATTTCATCAATTACTCAACATCATTTCACATTCAAAGTTCACATTACCTTCCCTTTTCTAATTATGATTTCTAAGTTCCTTTCTATTATATTCACCATTCCCTAAATTACTATCCAAGATTCTACCCTTAATTTTTATAAACACATAACTCCTAGAAAATCACTATAACCATAGGGATACCCAATCCTAGATCAAACCAATGCTCACTATATCCACCCCTTACCTTAACCAAAGAGAGGGAAAGTGAAAGAACCCAAGTCGTAGCTCCAAGCGCTCCCAAAACCAAGAGCTCCGAACGCACGAAGATGGAGATAGTGATAATAATCTTCCCTAAGCCAAAGGAATGGAATGATAATGAGATTATTGCCCCATTTCCATAGAGAATTCGGATTTCCCAAAGAAGGGAAAGAGAGAGAGCAAATCCAAATTAGAGAGAGAGGAACTTCAAGAATCATGAATACTTACTTGGAGAGACAAGGAGGGACTTGATAATGGACCTTGGAGTGATTCCCTTAAGGTTTGGTGGATTTGGGATGAGAGGTTTTGTGCCCTAGAGAGAGGAAAGTCGAGCTCTTTGGCAAAATCACGCGTGAAATGCTTTTATTTTTTTTCCACTGCAGGGTCGTATAATCGATTATTAATCGATTAAGGGTTTTAAACATTCTGGACTTAATCGATTAAGCTGCAGCTTAATCGATTAAGTTGCAGGATTTTCAGCACCCCGACTTTGAACGGTCATAACTTCTTCGTTAATCGTTGGATCTTCCTCAAATTTTGACACAGGCTTCCTCACATATCCTACTTCACATCCAACGGTGGAATTTGTATTCTAAGCTACCAATCTTGTTATTCTCATTCCCCAATTTCCTATGTTTTAAACTTGAATTTACATGTCTAAATGGCCAATTTTCTAACTTATTTCATAATTGCTTCTATCCTAAGACTATCAAAGCACAATTTACACTAAGAATTAAATTTAGGATGTTACAGAATGCATGCTCAAGTGTCTTAACAAACAATAAATAATATTATTAATCTTTCATGCAATGCATGTACGTCTCTCAAAACATTCTTTTCATCACTTCCATAAAACAACACTCTGGGATGGACAATCGTGCGCTCGATGTTTCCACAACCTGCATAGCTACCACACCGTTCTATACTGGAACCCCATCTACCACGATCCCAAAATGAACAAGGGGATGATCCCTGAACCATTGTCCACCAACAGTTCTAGGTCTTCGTCATTTCAACGTTGGCGGCCACACCGGTCCAACCGTCTCATATAGCGGCCACACCGTACTATATGGTTTCTCAATCCAACATGCACCTTACTCATTTTACGATTCTCGTAACATCATGCATGAGATGCATATTCCATTAATTATCAGTATTTCCATTATCAAGAGTAATCATCATCATTATAGTCATGACGGCCACACCGTTCCATGTCTTCATATAGCGGCCACACCGTACTATATGAAATCATACACATATGGCGGCCACACCGTTGTCCACATGTCTTCGTATAGCGGCCACACCGTACTATACGGAATCACACACATATGGCGGCCACACCGGTCCACATGTCTTCGTATAGCGGCCACACTGAACTATACGGAATCATCTAAGCTCACGGTCTCATACCGGAGTTATTCATTCAGGCTTACGATCTCATATCGGAGCTATTCATTCATGCTCCACAATCTCATATCGGAGCTACATAATCGTCATGCATCATTATATTCGTCATATCATCATTATTCATTGTCAATTCCATGAGGTCTCTAGTCAATAACCACTTGGTATAACGTCTATGCAAAGCCCTCAATGATTAATGCAATAAATTTAGTTATTTATTCACTTCTTTCAGGCACTAACCGGTTACAAGATCCACTAACCGGTTAGTGAAAGCAAAACATATTGACTTTAAGTCCAAAAACCTTCCAATCTTGAAACTATTTCCTTCCTACTCCTTATTTACCTTTTAAGACATAATTCTAAGCTTCTTGCAGGTCTCCTAACTACCAAAAACATATTTTAAATTCCTATGCCCATTAATGCCATATTCGGGAAAGTTTCATTGTTAAGCCTTAATAATTACTATGGTTAATTAGCTTACTTATTTCAAATTATGGTTCCATTATTAGTCCAAACCCATATCATACCTATATTTTAAGATTACCATACTAAACTTAATTAACTTCACATTTCTTTTTATACTTATGCAATGTCAACCATGACTCTATGGTTATTACCAACTTTAGCCATATTACAAACTAATGTGTAAATTCTAAATCTATCATTACAACATTGCACAAGTCTTATTATTATGTCATAACAATTACCATTATTCACTAACTTACTTACTCTAAATTATCAGTTATAGCAATTTGGACATGACTCTAAGGTTATAGTAAGACTTAAGCATATCAAATTACATTCCATTAGTTCTAAGTTCATCAATCTAATTTCCAATTAAAACTTTTATCAAACCATAACAAATTCCATCTCTCCCTAGCTTATTTACTCCCAATGATTTGTTCTAATATTATTCCAAGTCCAAGTAATAACTATCCTCAATGATTGTTATACCAACATAAGCCATTGATGCATTCTGTCACTCACTAACCGGTTAGAGAGCCCACTAACCGGTTAGTTTATGCAGTCAGACAGCATACTGCACTTCTTTCTTGCTCAATTCCTTTCATAGTCTAATTATTACTTCTTGCCATCATTGGACAATCAACATATGGTATCTATATATCACTTTACAGCAAGTAATTCACCAAATCAAAGCATATATCATCAAACCAATGCATCAAATCATTCAATTTATCAAGTTCATATTCATTGATTCATAATCAATTGATCATGACCCTAATACTTTCTCAATTTCAGCAATCATCACAAGAATCATAACAGAATTATGGCAGCATGCTTCTCATTAATTTCATTCTTGTTTAGGTCCTTAATTCAGTTACATAACATAGGGAACCAAGGATTGTATTGGCCTCCAAGCCAACCAATTCTTGTCTTGGTTCCAATATCCATAATTCACACACATCATCACACAAACCTTCAACCATAAATCCTAGCGATATGAATGAGGTCTCCCATACCTTCGACAATTTAGACAGCCCTTAAGCAAGCTCTAAGACTCCAAGAACAACATGCACAAGGGTAGCAGCAACAACACAGCAGCCACACCAGAAATAGATCAAGGACAGCACTAAACTCCTTTGATTTACAAGCTCTCACACTCACTAATTACAAGCTTGATGTGCAACAACTCAAGGCAAGTTGTATGCACGAATTTGAGGAGGAATTTGGGCAGAGTTTCAGCTCTTAAAACTAATGGAATTTGAGCCTAAACAGCAGCACCCAAAACCCCTATTTATAGAGGAGGAAAAGAGGGGAAATTGAGGGAAGAGTGGAGCAAATCGTTCCACCCAGCTTCTCCTCACACCACACACTTAATTGGAGGTGTTGAGGGGTGCTATGTGGCCTAAGGGAAGAGAAGCCACATTTTTAGCTCGAGATTTCGAGCTAAACCGACTTAAAATTATGCAGATACAGATGTACTAACCGGTTACTAGTTTCACTAACCGGTTAGCCACTGCTAAAAATTCAGAAATTCAAATATAAGACACTGCTTTGCTCATAAATTAATTTAAAAAGATTTACTTATCAAAATTAAATTTCCACCGTTGGATGTCAATATAAAATCATTAGAAACCTTGTCTAAAAATTTGAGCAAGATCCAACGGTTAACGAAGGAGATCTTGCCCGATCTTTGCATGATATTTTACCAAAATATCACTTTTTACATATTTCATTTAAATCTTTCTTTGTCAAAGCTATTTTATTTCCAAAATAGATTTCCTTATGCTTATTTTTCCAAAATACTTTTCTCAAAAATATTTTTCAATAATAAAATGATTGTTTATCCTTTTTATAAAAATGAGGGATGTTACACTCTCCTCCACTAAATTGAATTTCGTCCCCGAAATTCGTTTTTCCAAAATCTTTCATCTTCCAAAATATTGCTATAAAATAAAATTTTCACCTTACCTTCCTCAAAATATTTTGGGGAATTATCCCCCACTAATAGAATTTAGTTACATTTTCCCAAAATTTTCAGTTTCAAAAATATTTATAGAGAATATTTCAAATAAATCTTTTTGAATACATGAAATATTTTGAATAAAATTCTCCAAATCAAACTTTTTGGATAAAACTTTAAAAAAATTCGCTTTCTGCCGCGCACTCTGATTATTCCGGCACGAGCAATGAAGTAATTATATGACTTTATTCATTAACGATTACAAATATTAGGGTGATCAGTCCTAATATTTAAACCATCAATATTAAAATCATTCCTTTCAGATACAATCTTTCACAAGAAAGATCGTAGGATGCATCTTTAAGTTAGATGAACTTAAAGATAAGGGCAATTCTTGTCACTATCAGATTTAGTTAGATAGTCAAGTTCTAAAGACATTTCCGTTGGGGAGACAAATACTTGTCCTATCCCGGTGGTTGTCAATCTCTCTAGTCTTAACTGATCTTTCTATTTTTGTAGTGCTCACAGATATTTATCACATCTAACTATGATAAAGGTTTCGATCACATGAATTGGGTCAGGGTTCCAGCAAGATGCTCAGATTATCAAACGATTCAATTAACACAATCGAAGAATAAAGGACTATGTTAATTCAGAATAGGAGAACAAACACTTCATGCTTTACCTTAATCAGGATAAGACTCGTATCCTCGTATGGTAAACACCTTTCCTTACTTGATCTGGTTGTCATTCATCACTTTCTTGCCTTTATTCTTTGGACAATCCGACGAATAATGCCCCGGCTTCTTGCAGTTAAAGCAAACTACTCCTTTGGGTACACCACGATCTGATCCAAAGTGATGTGTCCCACACTTTCCACACTGAGGTGAATGAGTGATTCCTTTTCTGTTTCTTCGTTTTTTATTCTCCTTTGTTTGGGTTTTCCTTAATTGTGGCTTATCAAGCTCCATTACCTCTGATTGTTCTTCCTCCATTGTTGATTCCCTTAAATGCCTTTCTTCGATCTTCCTTTTCTTTTGAATTCGAGCATTCTTTTCATAAACCTTCTCAGCCTTCTTATCGTCCTCGTAGATTCTACATTTGTTCACCAACATTGGGAAACTCCATATTCCATGATAACTAATTCCTGTTTTCAGATCTGGGCGCAATCCGTTCTCAAACTTCACACACTTAGACCTCTCATCTGGATGATTTTGGAAGTAAGGAGAATACTTCATTAATTCCTCGAACTTCGCGGCGTATTCTCCAACGTTCATTTCACCTTGTTCCAATTTCAGGAATTCAACTTCTTTCTTTCTCCTCACATCCTCCGAGAAATATTTTTCCAAAAACTTTTCCTTAAATACTTCCCAGGTGATATTCTGATTTTCAACCTCCAGTAATTGTCTTATGTGATCCCACCAAGTCTCTGCTTCACCTTTCAACATATAAGTTCCATATACCACCTTTTGTTCATCTGTGCATCCCATAGTCCGAAAGATTTTCTAGATTTCTTGTAACCACCTTTGAGCTTCCTCTGGTTTATATCCTCCATCGAATTTCGGTGGATCACTCTTTCTGAATTCCGACAGTCCGTAGAATTCTGCAGGAACTTGGCGATTGGGTCGAGCGTTATTCTCTAAAATAGTAGCAATCTTTTCCAGAAGTTGGTTCGTCACTCTGTTGGCCATCGGGTATCTGCACTTATAGAAACTTACATTAGAGTCTCACAACCTATTGAGTATGGAAAGGACCACACTCCACAGCTGAGAGTTGGAACCATTGCTCTGATACCATAAAGTGTAACGCCCCCAATTATTAAAGGTAAATAAAAATGCGGATTAATAAAAACCTTTTTCCAAAAGATTGTGAAAACCAAAAGCTTTGTTTATTAATATCATATTATATTACAAAACAGTCTGAGTGTAAATATAAAAATATAAAATCCCCAAAAATCCCTTTTTACACCCAAAGCATGGTCTTCACAACTCTATCCTTCAATAAGAGGATTCGGACAACAAGGTGTCATCCTGGCCGTCTCTGCTAACGCTCCTTTACTCAACAGGAGAGACCTTTGACCTGTCATTCAACAGAACCTACCACCACCGATGTGGTAGTATGGGAGTAAGTCACTTGTCATATCGCGTAAGCAGATTATATGATTGTTCAAACACAAGCATCACAGATATCATTTTAATTCAATGAATGCATGCTCAAGTGTCTTAAAAAACAATAATAAATAATATTATTAATCTTTCATGCAATGCATGTATGTCTCTCAAAACATTCTTTTCATCACTTCCATAAAACAACACTCTGGGATGGACAATCGTGCGCTCGATGTTTCCACAACCTGTATAGCGGCCACACCGTTCTATACTGGAACCCCATCTACCACGATCCCAAAATGAACAAGGAGATGATCCCTGAACCATTGTCCACCAACAGTTCTAGGTCCTCGTCATTTCAAAGTTGGCGGCCACACCGGTCCAACCGTCTCATATAGCGGTCACACCGTACTATATGGTTTCCCAATCCCGCATGCACCTTACTCATTTTACGATTCTCGTAACATCATGCATGAGATGCATATTCCATTAATTATCAGTATTTCCATTATCAAGAGTAATCATCACCATTATACACATGGCGGCCACGCCGTTCCATGTCTTCATATAGCGGCCACACCGTACTATATGAAATCATACACATATGGCGGCCACACCGTTCCACATGTCTTCGTATAGCGGCCACACCATACTATACGGAATCACACACATATGGCAGCCACACCGGTCCACATGTCTTCGTATAGTGGCCACACCGTACTATACGGAATCACACACATATGGCGGCCACACCGGTCCACATGTCTTCGTATAGCGGCCACACCGTACTATACGGAATCATCTAAGCTCACGGTCTCATACCGGAGTTATTCATTCAGGCTCACGATCTCATATCGGAGCTATTCATTCACGCTCCACAATCTCATATCGGAGCTACATAATCGTCATGCATCATTATATTCGTCATATCATCATTATTCATTGTCAATTCCATGAGGTCTCCAGTCAATAACCACTTGGTATAACGTCTATGCAAAGCCCTCCATGATTATTGCAATGAATTTAGTTATTTATTCACTTCTCTCAGGCACTAACCGGTTACAAGATCCACTAACCGGTTAGTGACAGCAAAACATATTGACTTTAAGTCCAAAAACCTTCCAATCTTGAAACTAATTCCTTCCTACTCCTTATTTACCTTTTAAGACATAATTCTAAGCTTCTTGCAGGTCTCCTAACTACCAAAAACATATTTTAAATTCCTATGCCCATTAATGCCATATTCGGGAAAGTTTCATTGTTAAGCCTTAATAATTACTATGGTTAATTAGCTTACTTATTTCAAATTATGGTTCCATTATTAGTCCAAACCCATATCATACCTATATTTTAAGATTACCATACTAAACTTAATTAACTTCACATTTCTTTTTATACTTATGAAATGTCAACCATGACTCTATGGTTATTACCAACTTTAGCCATATTACAAACTAATGTGTAAATTCTAAATCTATCATTACAACATTGCACAAGTCTTATTATTATGTCATAACAATTACCATTATTCACTAACTTACTTACTCTAAATTATCAGTTATAGAAATTTGGACATGACTCTAAGGTTATAGTAAGACTTAAGCATATCAAATTACATTTCATTAGTTCTAAGTTCATCAATCTAATTTCCAATTAAAACTTTTATCAAACCATAACAAATTCCATCACTCCCTAGCTTATTTACTCCCAATGATTTGTTCTAATATTATTCCAAGTCCAAGTAATAACTATCCTCAATGATTGTTATACCAATATAAGCCATTGATGCATTCTGTCACTCACTAACCGGTTAGAGAGCCCACTAACCGGTTAGTTTATGCAGTCGGACAGCATACTGCACTTCTTTCTTGCTCAATTCCTTTTATAGTCTAATTATTACTTCTTGCCATCATTGGACAATCAACATATGGTATCTATATATCACTTTACAACAAGTAATTCACCAAATCAAAGCATATATCATCAAACCAATGCATCAAATCATTCAATTTATCAAGTTCATATTCATTGATTCATAATCAATTGATCATGACCCTAATACTTTCTCAATTTCAGCAATCATCACAAGAATCATAACAAAATTATGGCAGCATGCTTCTCATTAATTTCATTCTTGTTTAGGTCCTTAATTCAGTTACATAACATAGGGAACCAAGGATTGTATTGGCCTCCAAGCCAACCAATTCTTGTCTTGGTTCCAATATCCATAATTCACACACATCATCACACAAACCATCAACCATAAATCCTAGCGATATGAATGAGGTCTCCTATACCTTAGACAATTTAGATAGCCCTTAAGCAAGCTCTAAGACTCCAAGAACAGCAGGCACAAGGGTAGCAGCAACAACACAGCAGCCACACCAGAAACAGAGCAAGGACAGCACTAAACTCCTTTGATTTACAAGCTCTCACACTCACTAATTACAAGCTTGATGTGCAACAACTCAAGGCAAGTTGTATGCACAAATTTGAGGAGGAATTTGGGCAGAGTTTCAGCTCTGAAAACGAATGGAATTTGAGCCTAAACAGAAGCACCCAAAACCCCTATTTATAGAGGAGGAAAAGAGGGGAAATTGAGGGAAGATTGGAGCAAAACGTTCCACCCAGCTTCTCCTCACACCACACACTTAATTGGAGGTGCTGAGGGGTGCTATGTGGCCTAAGGGAAGAGAAGCCACATTTTTAGCTCGAGATTTCGAGCTAAACCGACTTAAAATTATGCAGATACAGATGTACTAACCGGTTACTGGTTTCACTAACCGGTTAGTCAATGCTAAAAATTCAGAAATTCAAATATAAGACACTGCTTTGCTCAAAAATTAATTTAAAAAGATTTACTTCTCCAAATTAAATTTCCACCGTTGGATGTCAAGATAAAATCATTAGAAACCTTGTCTAAAAATTTGAGCAAGATCCAACGGTTAACGAAGGAGATCTTGCCCGATCTTCGGATGATATTTTACCAAAATATCACTTTTTACATATTTCATTTAAATCTTTCTTTGCCAAAGCTATTTTATTTCCAAAATATATTTTCTTATGCTTATTTTTCCAAAATACTTTTCTCAAAAATATTTTTCAATAATAAAATAATTGTTTATCCTTTTTATAAAAATGAGGGATGTTACAATTAGTACTAGAAAAAGGTGAAAGGGTTGAAATAATAAGATAATAAGAGTAAATATGTCATTTTATGTTTTTTTATCTTTCAATCTCAATCTTTCATCTCTTTATTAATATAAATCTATGGTGAAAACAAAGGGGAGCATGAGGCTAAAAAACTCAAAAAGGGAGTATCAAAGAATCACCCTACTTTTAAATGTGTATATAAATTTTAAAAAAAATAAAAAATAAGTAAAAATAAAGATAACTTCACTTACTATAAGAGAAATTGATATATGTGAAATATACAAATAACAGTACTCTAATTAAACAAACCGATTGATGCAATTCATGCACTTCTTATAAGTGATTACTACTAAAGCAATAAAGAGGATTATAACTGAATTACAAAGTTCCACATAGTAGAATAATTGGTGAATGGTTGTTTTAATAACTTAATCATAGATCTTGAGTTTAAATTTCTTAAAATATATATGCGTTTAATATTTGTTAGGAAGAGTTTTGTTATTCATAATATTTTTACGTGGCTCAAGCATATTACAAACAAATATATATATATATATATATATATGTTTTTTTTTTCTCATAAAAAATTTGTAATAGTCCTTGCTGTTATGAAAAAAAATGGTTAACTTTTTACCATACAAGTAAAATTGCCCGTGCGATGCACGGGTCTTAAATTTTGCTATCCTTCCATTTTTTTTAAGGGCTTTCCATTTGTTCAAACATTAAACATTAATTTTATTTACATGTGATTGAATAAATTGAAATGATAAATTGAAAGGAAGACTTTCATGATCAGCATATTATAAAAAAAGAAATATTGAGAAGAAATATTGTGTTAAAGATCAACACAATATTGAAAAGAAATATTATTATACACACACATTTACAGTTATTTGGGCATTAAAGGAATAATTTGAAAGCAAGAAAGAGGATTCGTGTCAGCATCCAGAATTGGGTAAAAATGCCAACAGCTTGCATGTTACAACTTACAACAACTTTTGTGAGGCAACTTGAAGCATTTTGATACCTAAAAAAAATAATAATAATAATTGAAATCATCAAGGTAATATGTTTAATCAAAAATTTAAATGATAAATTGAAAGGAAGACTTTCATGATCAACATATTATAAAAAAATAAATATTGAGAAGAAATATTTAAAAATACCAAAAAAAAATGAAAAAGCTTTCTAGCTACATTAAAAAAAATAATACTAACTGTTCATATGCTTAATGTTTATGACAAATAAGGAAATAAAATATACTTAATAAGGAAATAATTTCAGTGGAAATGAAGGCTTTTCACCAATTTAAAAAATAAAAAATAAAAAAATAGTAACTGTTCATATGCTCAAACAACCAAGGTTTCCTTCTTTATACGTTTTTTTTTTTTGCAAGTGGCATTTTGATACAAAAAATAAAAAAAAAATTCCCATTGAAAGACGAAAGGCCGGTAACAAATAAGCTTTAAATAGAAAACAAAATGACCAAACATTTATATATATATATATATATATATATATATATATATGCAGATTGTAGAGGCCTAGAGGGGCATGAAATGTACGATGGTGCACATAGTAGCTTTGATAAAATAAAAAATTTGCATAATAATCTGATGGACTACCTTGTAAGTTTGGTCACCAAAGAAGTGAATTTCATTGAAATCGTCAAGCTAATATGTTTAAAAAAAAATTTAAATGATAAATTGAAAGGAATGCTTTTATGATCAACATATTATAAAAAAATAAATATTGAGAAGAAATATTTAAAAATACCAAAAAAAATGAAAAAGCTTTCTAGCTACATTAAAAAAAATAATACTAACTGTTCATATGCTTAATATTTATGACAAATAAGGAAATAAAATATACTTAATAAGGAAATAATTTCAGTGGGAATGAAGGCTTTTCACCAATTTAAAAAATAAAAAATAAAAAAATAATAACTGTTCATATGCTCAAGCAACCAAGGTTTCCTTCTTTATACGTTTTTTTTTTTTTGTTAACTTTTTACCATACTAGCGGGTAGCTACATAATCACAAACACGTGGGTTCCGTCAGAGTTAAATTAAAGGTTTAATTATATCTTAAGTTCTTGAATTTTATGATATTTTGTCATATATTTTTTTTCAATATCTAACTCTCGGAAATTATTTTTGGATTTGCTATATGCCTCTCCAACCAATTATGGTGAAATTTTGCTAATATATCATATTGGAATCTCAATCAGACGCAAGAGGATAGCCACAACGAAGATGACCTCTATTTCAATTTTTTTTATATTTTTTTCCCTAAAAGTTCCGCGAGTTTTAACTTTAGTTCTTAAAAGTTATTTTGATCGGGACAAATCCTTAATCTTTCAAATATTTTGGTTTCGGTCTCCTCTGTTAAAAAATATCTTTTATCTGCTGATGTGATGAACAAAACACAACTCGGTAACCGCGTGGTGTGAGATGACGCTAAATTAGAGCTGTCAAAATGGGCTATAGGGCCAGGTTTGGGCCGACCCGCTTTGGACTCAGGCCAAATCGAACTCGAGCAAGCCCGATTGTAAATTGAGTACCCTAATATGAAACTCAAACCCGCCCTAAGCGGGTTTCAGGCCATGTGCGGGTGGGCCCGCTTTTTTTTTTTTTTTAATTTGTAGAATTCAACCACTTCACATGTATAGTTTAACATACCAAAAATTTTATACAATTTAACCACTCCACATACATAGTTTAATTTACCGAAAATTTCTACAGTTCCTATTTATTTAATTTTAAATTTCAATCGTCAAAACTTCAGTATTTTTTTTCTTAATTTCTATGGTTCCTATTTATTTTTTTAACACTGAAAATTAATAGTTTACAAAAATATCAGCACATGAGTACAAGAAAATTGGATTCCCTCATTCATCCAAATGCAGACATGTTTCGGTTCAAATTTTATTTTTTCTCTTTGGAGGTTGATTGGTTCAACATTTGCGAGTGATATATATATATATATATATATATACACACACACACACACACACATATGTATATATAAAATAGGCTAATAACTACTGATTTGGTCCCTTACCTTATTTTTTAATTTCAAATTGGTCCCTTACGTTTTTTTGGTTTGATATTGGTCCCCTATGTTTTTCTTCGCTGTCAATTTGGGCTCAGAATAACTATTTATCCTATGTGGACCAATATGTTATAAACACGTGTCACTTTCTCTCTCCAACAATATATACGTGGACCAATATGATATTGACACATAGGATTGTAGATACCTAATTTTATCCGCCCAAACAAAATAAAATAAAAAATAAAAAAAAATGTTTTTTTTTTAAATTAAAAATATTTTTGAAAAAAGTATTTTTTGTAAAAAATTTAAAAAAAAACGAAAAATAAAAAAAAGATAACATAAAATGTTTTTTTGGTAAAAGATTTGGTTAGTTTTTTGAGGATAAAGATAAAAGAACTGTTTTGTTAAAAAGATTTGTTTTTTAATGAAAGAATTATAATCAAATTTGTTTTTATATAAAAAGAAGATTGAGAGTCGATCTTTAATAAAAATTTGAAAGATTTGATTGAGAAATAAATAAGGGATTATTCTGTTAGACTCTCAAAGCCTGTTAAAAAGAACCTTAATTTTTTTAACCTAATTTTTTCTATAAAAAGAGGTCTCGGGCTCCCTCACTTTAAAGACATTTTCAAAAACACAATTTTGGAAACAATTATTTTCACCCAAATAAATTTACCAGTCTCTCGTCGTCTCCTCTCTCCTAGTTTCTCTTCATGCTGCAACTGCAACATCATCCCAGGTACTTGATTTTTTTTTTCCTTCTTTCTTTTCTTTTCATATCTTTTTAATATAGTTAATAATAAGATATAAATGTAGCCGATTTATTATTGCTAATTTAATAATTAATTTTAAGGATCTTTGTTTTATTATTCACAATATTTAAAATTGGTTGTGTTTTGGTAAATCGATTTTCCTTTCCCAGATTCAGTGGAGAGATCTCTCGGGTTGCCTCTCCGCACCAAAAAAAAATATGCATATAAAAAATAATTTTTTTTATATAAATAAGTTGTAAAAAGCATTAAAAGACAAAAAGATTATTTTAATTAAAGTTTAATATTTTTTAATTAAATATTTAATCGCCAGCGTTTTGGAAATTCACATTTCTTTGGCTAAATGTCGAGGTCTTGTGCACATTTTCTCTTCGCATAAAACCTCTCTTTAATAAAAATACAAATTGAATAGATTTTATTAATTAATTATTAATCATATGCCTTTTGGAAATCCATTTTTTTGACTATATGTCGAGGTCTTGTGTATATTTCCTCTGAGCATCAAACATTTTAAAAAATATATAAAAAACATTAAAAAAGAATTTAGAACTACGTAGCCTTGATTCCTCGTCTTATGAGGGTACGTAGGACCAAGGAAAATCTTGTCAGGTACAACAATAAAAAAGAAATAATTTTTGGCAAATCAATTAATCAGGTCTTTTAATTAAAGTCAATCAAGACACCGTTTTCGAACGGGCAGGCGGGGTGCTAATACCTTCCCCGGCCTGTAACTGAATCCCGAACCCAAAATCTATCTAGTGCGAGACCAAACCTTTTTCGTTTTAATTAATAGTTATTTTTTCCGTGTTTTTGTAACAAAAATGCGATGGTGACTCCATTTTGGGGTCAATCGACCCCGTGGTAGGTGAGGCCCTAAGGGCGACCTGGGACCCATGCCACGACAGCTGGCGACTCCACTGGGGACATGCCAAATAAGAGAGTCGGACTTCATTGATTGGTTTTTTTTTAAATGGCCTGTTTTTTTATTCTAATTGGTTTGCCTTTAATTAATTGTTTATTGTACATATTTATTTAATTTTTTTATATTTGTTTAATTATATAACCATTTTTTATTATTTTTTTTTTTTTGTAATTCCTTTTGTAACATTGGATTTCTTTTACACGGAAACCCTATACCCGGGTACTATTATTTAAGCCCTAAGTTTATGGGTGCTTTTGCCCTACCTTTGACTTACCAAGTGTATGGTTTCTTGTAGGGTGTCAAAATACCACTCGGATTGGGAACCATTTCTCGTGAGCACGACCTTTGGGAGGTGCGCCCTACCTATTTTTGGAGGCGTAGCCAAGCTCTTGTCGACCGTTTGCGAGGTGGGTACTCACCTTAAAGAGTTAGGGCAATTTGGGGGCCTTTAGAAGTCTAGAGCCACCATGGAATACATTTTGTGTAACATTCTGTTTTGGTGCTTTAATAAGTTTGTCATAATTCCCCTTCATTCACTATCAAAGGTTAAGAGGTGTCAAAACCTATTTAACCTTCGAAAAAGCTGTGAGAATTGAATCTATCACAAAATATATATATATATATATATATATATATATATACACTTTTTCAAGTTACCAAATTAGTGTGTTACACTTTAGTAGTACCATAGAACAATGTCGTATGGCTGTGATCTATAGATATTTCAATCACCCCAACTAGGATTCTTTATCCTAGGGGCATGCATTTCTCCTCATCATATTCATATTGCATCATTCATTAACATTTCAATAATATCATTTTTAAAAAGTTTCATTTTTAATAAAAAAAAAGGTTTGGTCTCTATTGCTCAGAGGCACCATTATCGAATTTGATTGCAAACCAGGATCATGAATACATGTTATGTTAATTGCTCATATGATCAAATTTTCATCGTGTCGACTACTCAAAGAGTATAGTTCATACTCTTTACCGTGTATATTTTTAATAAGTCTATACTATTGCATTGATCATTTGAATTTACCATCTCATATCCTATTCCACAAGCACAAAAAATATATTTAAAAAAAATAATCCCGAATCAAGTTAGTTCATGTGTAGCATCCTCGAAATTAATAATAAAATAATAAATTTATAAAATAATATATATGAATATTTATTTAAGGATAGGTTTAAGCCGTGGAAATTGTACAAGGGTCATAGGGTGATAGGAAGCATAGGACGACCTAGTATGTAAGCATTGGACCTCGGTCCGATCCCGGCCGAGCTAGATGAGATTGTATGCATATGAACCGAGCTAGATGGGAACCAAACGCGGAACCTGTGTCAAGCTCGGATTAGCCGACCTCAGCGCACCTCACGTTACCATCCGAGAAGGAAGCTCGGACTACTGCTGATCCGACATACCGAGCCGACGTGTCCTAGCCGACACGTCCTAGCTCCTCCGTGCCAGCTCATGTTGAGCTGTTGGTCCCTTGGCTTTCGTACCATCCGTACGGTATTATCCTTCACTTTATGTCATTGTCATTGCTTTATGTCACTATCATTGCTTTATGTCCCTTTCAATTACTATTCATGGCTTCCTTTGGAAGCCAATGAATCTTGTCCACACATTCTAGCTTCCCCAAGAAGCCTCCAATGAGGACCACACAAATATTTCCCCTAAATGAATAAAAGAAAATCCCAACACATAACACAACACTTTTCACTTCTCTCATTCTTCTTCTCCCTACGTCTCTCTCTCTTTCTCTCAAAGTTCCAGCAGCCCCAACACTTTCTTTCTCCCTCTCTTCTCACGAACATTTCCCTCTCTTCCACCAAGTTCCACCCAACCGAAGACCTCATCCCCGCCGTCTTCTCTTCCGTCCCGGACGCCCCTGAACCGCTGTGGAGTTCGTGTGTAGCTTGGTGGAGTTGTGGCAGCTTGGAGGAAAGGATTCAAGGGGGTAAGCTCAAGGTCAAGCAACAAGGAAAGCCATTCTCAAGCTCTCAACTCTTATCTCTCACGGTTTGAGGTAAGGAGTGAGTGTTACCTCTACTTGAGTTTGGGCTTCTAGGGTGTTCATAAAGGGTACTAAGAGTGGGTGTAGATTGGGGAATGGATCTAGGGTAATGTTAGAAAGGAAATGGTAAAAAGGGTAAAAGGAACTAATAAATGAACTAGAAACATGAGTTTGAAGTAAGAGGAATATTGGTTTATGCTATATGTTGGTATTTACATGATGGATTGGTTGAATGCTTTTATTCTTATTGTTGTTGTATAGGTGTCTATGAACTTTGTTGTATAAATGTTTATGAGCTTTGATATTTGTTATTTATATCTGTGGCCGAGCTGGGAGAGGTTGCGAATGGGTTGAGAAAATGGTAAATATGGATAGTAGGGGAGATAGAGTAATAAGTCAGATAATGAGAACGGTTAAGGAAAAAGGGGAATGGTTAAAGGGTTCAGCCGAGAGAGGCCGAGCTAAATAAATGGTTAAAAAGACTAAGAGGTTGAGCCGAGATTGGCCGAACTAAAACGGTTAAAAGGATAAGAGGAATAAAAGAGAAATGGTTGTGTGATCGGGTCATAGCAGACGCGTACCGGGTGCGTGCATTGATCGCGTCAGGCGCATACTGGGTATGTGCAGCTGTAAGACGGGTACTGGGTACTCGCAGTTATGATTCACACAAGGTTCCGAGCACGAGATCGGTGGGATGTGTTCCTGGCCATAGCAGACGCGTACTGGGTGCGTGCATTGATCGCGTAAGTCGTCGAGATGCACCGCTGTAAGACGAGTACTGGGTGCTCGCAGTTATGGACACTCCTTACTCCATAGAATGATCGGCGGAAGTGTTCCTGGTCATAGAAGACGTGTACTGGGTGCGTGCATTGATCGCATCAGACGCATACCGGGTATGTGCAGCTGTAAGACGAGTACTGGGTACTCGCAGTTATGGACACTCCGATATCCGACTTTAAATGGTGTAAGACATGCACTGGGTGTATGCATCCGAGAAGAGTAAAAGATTGTAAGATATGTAAAAGTGGAATAATGAGTAATGAATCTGAGATAGAGATGGTAATCCGAGGTAAGAGGATAGTGGCCGAGATGCCGAGTGTAAGAATTAAAGAAAGGGTATAAGGGGAATTACTGAGATGAACCGAGGTATAACTAATAGGCAATGGATAAGCTGAGTAACGATGTGAGCCGAGCAAATGGATGTTGTACGATGTGAGCCGAGCTAAAGGATGATGTATGCATGTGGTTTGATTACTTGTTATTATATGCTAACTGTCTACTTGTGTTTGGCTTGGTAGTTCGGTATGGCATTTTAGAAACTGCTTATTTAAGTTCTGTGTAATGCTCACCTCCTTACCATTTTTTAGGTACTGAGCCCGAGCAGACGCAGTCCCCGGCCGAGCAGGTTCACTCTCCCTCACAGGGAGAGTAAGTCATTTAGAGTCGGATAGCTGATGGGGTCTCGGCCAGTTGGGCCGAGCTAAAACACTGATTTGTATTTTAAATGACCAAACTGAATGTACTTAAACTTATACCTTATGTATTTGATGTATTTAAGTCTTCCGCTTTATTAACTCTGATGTATTTTGGTATTAATGGAAGGAACAATTATTTTGGTAATTTATTATATTCGTTTCCTTTAAAAGAAATTTTAAATCCTAATTTTGGGGTATTTAAGGGTAATTATTGTTTAGGGTGTTACATTTTTGGTATCAGAGCAGTTTCTCCTCGGCCTATTGGAGTTGTAAAGGACTCCAGTGGTTACTCACCAAGAGAGTGACAAATAAGTAAAGTCTAGAAGTCTAAGTTAGACAATAGAGCTCATAGGTATAGATGTTTATATATATATATATATATATATATATATATTTACTTGGTTATTCGGAAGTTAATTGGCTTTCTCTCCATGTCCGAGCAGCATGGCTGGGAGAAGAGCCGATAACGACCAAATTGCTGCTGTGTTGGAGACTCTGGTGCAATTGCAGTAGAACCAAGCGCAGGCTCAGCAGAATGAGGCTGAGAACCTCGCTCAGAACATCGCCGCAGCCGCAGCAGCTGCAGCTGCAGCCCTTTAGCCTCAACCTCCGGCTCCCGTCGAGATCGACTGGATGAGCCGATTTCGGAAGAACGAACCACCCCGGTTTGAAGGGGGTTACAATCCTGATGGAGCTCAGAGATGGCTCCAGGACATTGAGAAGATTTTCCGATCTCTGCAACCGCCCTATGAGTACAGGGTGAGGTTGGCCGAGTTTGTGCTGGCTAATGAAGCCGAGCACTGGTGGGAGCAGCAGAGCCGTGAACTGGAAGCGGCTAATGAAGCCATTACTTGGGATTTGTTTCGAGCTCGATTCCTCGGAAAGTACTTTCCCGAGGATGTCAGGAGAGAGAAGGAGCTTGCTTTCCTCAAGCTGGAGCAGAGGAACTTGAGTGTCGGGGAATATGCCGCTCAGTTCGAGGATTTGATCCGCTACTCAGGAAGCTATCGAGATGCCGATGAGCGTACTAAGTGCATCAAGTTCGAGTCAGGTCTCCGTGATGATATTCGGCTCGCTTTCGAATATCAGAATGTGGCCAATCTCTCGCAATTGGTGAACATGGCTAGCACTTATGAGAAGGGGCTCAAGAGGAAAGCTAACGGAAAGAGGAGCAGGTCGGCACAGAAAGCAGTTGGGCCGATCAGAGGGAAGGGAGCTGTTCAGAGATCTGCTCCCTATGTGAATCCGAGCTCAAGAGTGTCAACGACTCCGAGGAGCGGTGGTCAGATGGTGGTTGTTCCTGGCCCCTATCCGATAAGCCAACACTGCGGAAGGCAGCACGGGGGAGAATGCTGAAGTCTGGATCCGAGCAAAGCAAGAGGATCCTGTTTCCGATGTGGCAAGCCTGGTCATTTTGCAGCTCGGTGTACCGAGAATATTGTGAAAGAAGAGGTCAATGTGACCAAGGCTCATCAGACTGGTGTTAACCGACCTATGCAGAGAGGCAAAGTTTACACTATGGATGGTGAAGAGGTGACCGATGCTGACGAGCTGATCCGAGGTACTTGCCAAGTAAACAGCATCACATGTGCTATGTTATTTGATTGTGGAGCCACACATTCCTTTATTTCCCGTGACTGTATGAACAAACTAGGACTATCCCCTGTAGAAATGCCTTACAAATTATCCATTTCTACCCCAACCAATTCTTCTGTAATTACCTCCCAGATGTGTCTAGAATGTCCTATTCAAGTGTTAGGCCGAGAGTTCAAGGTCAACCTAATTTGTTTGCCCCTAACCAAACTAGATATCATCCTCGGCATGGACTGGATGTCCCAACACCATGTCCTGCTCGACTGCTGAGAGAAAACTGTCATCTTTAGTGGCTCTTCTGTTGCAAAGTTAGAGGCAACAGAGGAATCGACCTTAGACCGAATTCCTGTAGTCGGAGAATTTCCAGAGGTTTTCTCGGACGAAATGCCTGGCTTACCTCCGAGAAGAGAAGTAGAGTTCAATATAGACCTCATCCCGGGAACTGGCCCGATATCAATTGCTCCGTACAGAATGGCACCACCCGAGCTAGAAGAGCTTAAGAAGCAGCCGGAAGAACTTTTGGCCAAGAAGCTAATCCGACCAAGCGTCTCACCTTGGGGAGCTCCGATCCTGTTCGTTAAAAAGAAAGATGGTAGCCTTAGAATGTGTACTGATTATCGGAAGCTCAACACGGTAACAGTGAAGAACAAATATCCCCTCCCTCGGATTGATGACTTGTTGGACCAACTTAAGGGAGCGTCGGTTTTCTCTAAGATTGACCTCCGATCTGGATACCACCAGATCCGTATCCGAGATGAAGATATTCCAAAGGCAGCTTTCAGGACGAGATATGGGCATTTTGAGTATGTGGTTATGCCCTTCGGACTTACCAACGCCCCAGCTATCTTTATGGACTACATGAATAGGATCTTCCGACCTTACCTGGACTCGTTTGTGATAGTCTTCATCGACGATATCCTCATCTACTCCCGAAGTCCGAGTGAACATGAGCAGCACTTGAGAACGGTATTGCGGGTTTTGAAGGACAAGGAGCTATATGCCAAGCTCTCTAAGTGCAGCTTTTGGCTCAAGGAGGTTCACTTCCTCGACCATGTGATATCCGAGCACGGTGTGGCGGTCGACCCCTCTAAGGTGGAAGCTGTACTTAAGTGGGAGAGACCCAACTCGGTAACCGAGATCAGGAGTTTCCTCGGTCTCACAGGGTACTACAGGAGATTTATTGAAGGATTTTCTAAACTGGCTCTACCGTTAACTTCGTTAACCAGGAAGGAAACCCCATACCTGTGGTCCGACGTGTGCGAATAGAGCTTTCAAGAACTAAAGAAAAGGTTGACGAGCTCGCCCGTGTTGATTTTGCCCGATCCGACCAAAGCCTTTGACGTGTTTTGTGACGCCTCGAAGCAGGGTCTCGGCTGTGTGTTGATGCAACAGGGAAAAGTGGTGGCTTATGCCTCTCGGCAACTTCGGCAACACGAGCAGAATTACCCCACCCATGATCTTGAATTGGCAGTCGTGGTGTTTGCCCTTAAGATCTGGAGGCACTACTTGTATGGCACGAAATTCGAGGTGTTCAGTGACCACAAGAGTCTCGGCTACCTTTTGTTAGTTCCATGATGAACATGATGAATGTTTTGATAATGACAAAGTGTTTTTGAACAAGCTACATGTGTTGATCAAGTTTCAAGCTCAACAAGCAACAACAAACATCAAATGAAGAAGAGAGAAAGCAAGCTCATGAAGACCTAAGTTTGAGTGTATTTGTATTTCTTTTATCTTTTGCCTCTCAAGCTTCATAGGTTTTTTATTTGGGTAGATTATTATAGAGGGTAGTGAATCTCATTCATAAGTCATGATTAAATCATAATTTGAGTTTTCACTTAACCTAGAATCAATAGGTGGCTTAAAGGTTTTAAAGGAAAGGTTGGATTTTGAGAAAACAAGTTTTTGAACATGTGCAGTACCAACTTAATCGATTAAGTGATTAACTTAATCGAGTACTACTCGAGTACACGACTTGCTTAATCGATTAAGTACTGCTAAACTGATTTTTAAAATACGTTTTTCACTTCTCAAAATCAGTTTTCAAGTGCTACAACTTTTGGGTATTCTATATAAACCTTTTCCTATTATTTGTGATGAATTAGAATCATTTTCATACAAGTTTTACAAAGAATTAAGCCACTCTATTCTCTCTCATTTTCTAAAGATCAAAGTTCTCATATTTTCATATTCTTTGATCAAGAACCTTTGAATCTCTTATGGTGAATTGTCATAACTCTTGATTGAGATTCATAGGATTGTTTTGTGTTTTCTATTGTGTTGTAATCTTTGCAAGAAGGCAAGCCACTACAACAAACAAGAAGTCTTGGTGTGTCGATTTTATCATCAAGCAAGTGCATTCTTATTGAAGAAGAAGAAGAAGTCTTGGTTGTGAATCAAGCAAGTGAAGCCTTGGTGTGTGGTTTATCATCAAGCAATTGAAGACTTGTTGTGTCGATTATCAACAAGGGGTAGAGGTTAGATTAGAGAGAAGATCAATAGGATTACAAGGCAAGGGTGTCGGTTATCTCTTGTAAGCTAGCAAGAAGGAAGTCTTGTGAGGCAATCACTTGTAATTTGAGAACTCTAATTCCTCATAGTGAAGAATCTCTCTTGGTTGAAGAGGGGACTGGATGTAGCTTTCAAGTGGATGAAAGTGAACCAGGATAAATCACTGTGTCGTATCTCTAAACCCTTACTCTTTATATTCAAGTCATTTGATTGCGTTCTTGGTTGAAAACCTAGAAAGATTGATTTTCATAATTGATTGAATTGAATCTTTAATTGTTCAAATTGATAAAGGGAAAATCATTTTCATAACTAGGTTAATCAATAAGAATATAGGTGTTAATCATTTCCGCTGAATCTCTGATCTTGCATGTGAATTGATTGATTTTCGTATTCGAATGAAAAATTGATTTTTCTGTTTTCTGTCATATTTAATCGATTAAGTTCAAGTTTAATCGAGTACTACTCGAGTAAATTGCAGGTTAATCGATTAAGTACTGTAGAATTTGCAAAAATCATTTGTTTTGATTGTTTCGATTTGTTTCGTTCGAAAATCTTTCAAGGTAGCTTCAACACCTATTCAACCCCCCCTTCTAGGTGTTTTCCTAGGGTTCCTAAGTCTCTCCAACCACCAATTGCGGTTTCTTCACCTTTTCGACCAGAAGGAGCTGAACATGAGGTAGCGCAGATGGGTAGAATTCTTGAAAGATTACGACTTCAACCTGCACTATCATCCTGGAAAAGCCAACGTTGTGGCCGACGTGCTGAGCAGGAAGAGTCTTCATTTGAGCAACATGATGGTCCGAGAGATGCAGTTGATGCAGGAGTTTAGCGACCTTAACCTCAGCATACAGAAGAAGGAAAACAGTGTTGTACTGGAAATGCTGCAAGTAACCAATGATTTTGTGGGTTTCATCAAGGAAAGGCAGGCTGCCGACCTAGAACTCCAGAAGCTACTAGAAAGAGCAGGAGACAAGGATGAACCCGACTTCACTAAAGGACCTGATGGTCTCGTACGGTTTCGGGGCCGAGTTTGCATTCCTATGGATTTTGAAGTCCGAAGAGAGTTAATGGAAGAGGCTCATAAAACGAAGATGAGTCTTCACCCAGGAGCCACAAAGATGTACCAGGATCTGAAGAGGTTGTTTTGGTGGCCGAAGTTGAAGACCGACGTGGCGGATTATGTGTCTCGGTGTTTGACATGCCAGAAAGCTAAGATAGAGCATTAGAAACCAAGAGGATTACTCAGATCTTTGGAGATTCCACAATGGAAGTGGGACAACATTTCGATGGATTTTGTGTCGGGTCTACCAAGGACGAGATCAGGGCAGGAAGCCATTTGGGTTGTGGTGGACCTACTTACAAAGTGTGCCCATTTCTTGCCGATCAGCATGAAGTACAGCTTGGAGAAGCTGACGCAACTGTACATAAAGGACATTGTCAGACTTCATGGTGTTCCGAGCAGTATCGTGTCGGACCGTGATCCTCGTTTCTTATCCCGATTCTGGCAGAGTTTGCAGCAAGCCATGGGTACAAAGTTGAGATTTAGCACAGCTTATCATCCCCAAACCGATGGACAATCCGAACACACCATTCAGACCCTTGAGGACTTGTTGAGGACATGTGTGCTCGAACAGTCGGAAAGCTGGGAAACACTATTGCCATTGGTCGAGTTCACCTACAACAACAGTTTCCATTCAAGTATTGGAATGGCTCCTTTCGAAGCATTGTATGGTCGGAAATGTCGGACGCCGTTATGTTGGTTCCAGATAGGAGAAAACTTGTTGATTGGTCCTGACATTGTTCATGAGACGACCGAGAAGATTCGAATGATACAAGGAAAGATGAAAGCAGCTCAGGATCGACAGAAGAGCTATGCCGACAAGAGAAGGAAACCCTTGAACTTCATTGAGGGAGATCATGTATTCCTGCGGGTATCCCCTGTAACGGGTATCGGTCGAGCTATCAAATCAAAGAAGTTGACCCCTAGGTTTGTCGGACCGTACTAGATATCGGAGAAGGTCGGACCAGTAGCTTACAGAATTGCTCTACCTCCGCACTTGTCTAAACTCCACGATGTGTTCCATGTATCGCAACTTAGGAGGTATATTCATGACCCCTCGCATGTGATAGCAGTGGACGAGCTGCCGCTAAAGGACAACCTGACCTTCGAAGTCCTTCCAGTCCGAGTTGAGGACAAACAGGTCAGACGGCTTAGAGGGAAAGAAATCTCCTTGGTCAAGGTCGTCTGGAATCGGAATGATGTGGAGGAAGCTACTTGGGAACTCGAAGAGAAGATGAAGCAGTCATATCCGCAACTGTTCAATGCCGATTAAATTTCGAGGACGAAATTCTTGTAAGTGGGAGAGGAATGTAACATCCTCGAAATTAATAATAAAATAATAAATTTATAAAATAATATATATGAATATTTATTTAAGGATAGGTTTAAGTCGTGGAAATTGTACAAGGGTCATAGGGTGATAGGAAGCATAGGCCGACCTACTATGTAAGCATTGGACCTCGGTCCGATCCCGGCCGAGCTAGATGAGATTGTGTGCATATGAACCGAGCTAGATGGGAATCAAACGCGGAACCTGTGTATGCTCTTTTAGATTTTGAATTTTTCTTCTCTTTCTCCTTCTTCTTGAGATACTTAGAGCATGAGTACTTGAGATGACCGGGCTTTCCACATTCATGGAAAACTATACCTTCTTTTGTAGTCTTGGTCTTGTAGTGTGGGGGATTCTTCTCTTTACTTTTGTCTTTGTTCAACCTTCCTTTTCTCCTTAGAATCTTATTGAACTTTCTTAGTAGAAGCTTCATCTCCTCTTCATCAATGTCCGAATCGGAATCTTCATTATCATCATTATCGTCGGAACTCTCTTCCTTTTTATATGACCTTTGAGCTTTAAGAGCAATTCCTTTTCTCTCTTTGTTCTTGTCCGATTCTTCATGCAAATGAAAACGTTCAAGCTCCATTTCATGTTCTTGAAGCTTTCCGAAAAGTGTTGCTAAGTCAATGGTGTCCAAGTCCTTTGATTCAACAATTGCGGTAACCTTAGGTTGCCATTCCCTACTTAGACATCTTAAAACTTTGTTAACAAGTTCACAATTCAAGAAAGTTTTTCCAAGAGCAATGAGATGATTAACAATATGAGTAAAACGTTTTTTCATAAAACATATAGATTCATTAGGCAACATACGAAACAATTCATATTCATGCATCAAAGAATTTAATCTAGCACGCCTAACTTCACTAGTGCCTTCATGTGTGACTTGCAAGGTGTCCCACATTTCTTTGGCATCACGACATTGAGAGACTCTAAAGAACTCACCATAAGATAGAGCGGAGGTGATGATATTCTTTGCTTTTAAATCATATTGAATTTTCCTTTTATCATCATCGGTCCACTTATCTTTGGGAGTTAGGGTAAGCACACCTTCTACATCTTTTGAGGGAATATAAGGACCATTTTCAATGGCTTCCCAAATGTTCACATCTATGGCTTCTATAAAGATTCTCATCCTAATTTTCCAATAACCATAACCCTCTCCACCAAACATAGGAGGACGATTAATTGAAGCACCTTCACCACCAAAAGGATTCGTAGAACCCATTGTAGTTACTCAAGGATCTTAACGAAAAAGCTCTATGCTCGTGTCTTTCGACCGAGCTCTGATACCAATTGTGAGAACCTACAATTGGTGGGTGAAACAACTAGGAGACACTAGGAAAACACCTAGAAGGGGGGTTGAATAGGTGTTAGATAAACCTTGAAAGATTTTCGAAAGAAACAAATCAAAACGATTAAAACAAACGATTTTCACAAAAATTCTTTAGCCTTAATCGATTAATGACATGAACTAATCGATTAATGCCTCTGTATATTGAAAAATCACTTTTCAATCAAACACGAAAATCAATCAATTAACAAGTATAACCAGAGATTCAGCGGAAACAATTAACACCTATATTCTTATTGATTAACCTAGGTTATAAAAATGATTTTCCCTTTATCAATTTTTCTCAATAAAGATTCAATTCAATCAATTATGAAAAATCACTTTTTCTAGGTTTTCAACCAAGAACACAATTAATAACAAGAATTTAAAGAGTAGAGAGTTTAGAGATATGACACAGTGATTTATCCTGGTTCACTTTCATCCACTTGAAAGCTACTCCAGTCCCCTCTTCAACCAAGAGAGATTCTTCACTATGAGGAATTAGAGTTTCTCAAATTACAAGTAAATGCCTCACAAGACTCCCTTCTTGCTAGCCTACAAGAGATACCACACCCTTGCCTTGTAACCCTATTGATATCTAATCTAACCTCTTCTCTTGCTTGCCGATACCCCACAACAAGACTTCCAATGCTTGCTTCACTACAAGACTTCCAATTGCTTGTTAACACAACAAGGCTTCCAAGTGCTTGATGAAATGCCTCACCAAGGCTTCCAAATAACTTTGCTTGATTCACAACCAAGACTTCCAATTGTTGTAGATAGCTTGCCTCTTGCAAAGATTACAACTCAAATGAAAACAAAATAACAATCCTATGAATCTCTTTCAAAATCTATGAAAAGATCAACATGAGAGATTCAAGGTTCTTGATCAAAGAATGTAAAAGTTAAAGCTTTGATCTTGAGAAAGTGAGAGAGAATAGAGTGGCTTTGATTCTTTGTAAAATTGATTATGAAAGTGTAATAATGATTCACAAAGGTTAGAAAAAGGTTTATATAGAATACCCAAAAGTTAGGAATGGTTAGAAGTGCTTTTGAGAAGTGAAAAACTCATTTAAAAACAGTTACAGCTCGTGTTAATCGAGTAACAAAGTCACTACTCGAGTAACAAGTGTAAAACTTGTTCACTAATCGAGTATTTAAGTTTCTACTCGAGTATTTACGCAAGGCTGAATAATTCTACTCGAGTAATCAACCCCTTAATCGAGTAAAGCCGCAAGACTCAAAAATTCTACTCGAGTAATCAAGTGGCTAATCGAGTAGTCAGTTCACAAAACACTTAAAAACTTGTTTTCTCAAAAACTAAACCTTTTCTTTCAAACCTTTAAGCCACCTATTGATTTTAAGCAAAGTGAATACTCAAAATATGATATAATCATGCAATCAAAAGAGATTCACTACCCTCTAATAAACTCTACCAAAACTCATAAACTAAGAGACTTGTGAGGCAAAAGATAAAACAATAAAACATAAACTACCAAACTAAGTCTTCATGAGTTGGTTCTCTCTTCATAACTTGATGTTTGTTGTTGCTTGTTGAGCTTGATCTTGATCAACACATTTGTAGCTTGTTCAAAACCTTTTGTAGCTTGTTCAAAACCTTTTGACATTTATCAAAACATTCTTCATGGATCTTACAATATCCCCCTTTTTGAAAATGACAAACATGTTTTGAAATTATGAAGTTCATTGAAGTTGTTGATGCTTGAACCATTTGATCACTTGGCGAGACTCTTGCTCCCCCTCAATAAATGCTTTTGACATTTGAAATCTAACTGAGTTAAGCTTGATTCTCCCCCTATCTTCAACAACTTTGCTCAACCTACATAAAAACAACAAAACAAACCTTTCTCCAAAACATACCATTTCATTTCTCCAAAATGATCAAAACATAATATTTCTCCCCTTTTTCAAAACTTTTTCAAATCTCCCCTTTTTCAAAACATCATATTTCTCCCCCTTTGGTATTATCAAAAAGAAATATATACCAATTGAAATAAAAGATCTAAGCCAAAATAGAGAGATTAATGAGATATAACAACCAAAGCATGATACCAATTGTAAAACAATTGTAAGAATTTGATACCAATAGTATTTTCTCAATAGTATAAACAATATCACATTATAAGAAATAATACCAATTGAGAGAACTATGAGCAATATCCAACAATATCAAATTGAAAATACCAATTGTATAATATTGAATGTTACCAATTTGTAGAATTTTCTCCTTAATACCAATTGAAGAAGCAAATGAATGAATATCACATGAAAGTCCTTTTGCTTTTCAATCATACCTACAAAAACAATCATGCTTTGCTTTTTGGTATCCAAATCGTTTTGGATCCATTTTTGTTAGTGTAGGGACTCTCACCCTTTTTCACCCAAACAAAATCTCCTTTAGGTATACCATGCACTTTAATATAACACACATTTGAAGTATGTCCATGAGTACCACAATAGAAACATGTTGGTGCATTTGAAAAATCAACTTTAGAAAAATCAACAACATTTCTATGAGACTTACTCTTAGCATTAGTATAACCCAAACCAAACTTGTTTGAATTTTCTCTTTGAAAATTCAACAATGTGCGCAATCTAATATCACCATTTGTGAAACTTGCAAGCTTATTTTTCAAAATAGCATTTTCATCTTTAAGCAACTTGCAATCCTCACAATCAACCACAATATTCAATCTACTAGCACAATCACAAGAAGAACTAGCATATATAAGATCAAGAGTTTCATTTTCAAGATTAAGCTCATCAACTTGTTTTTGAAGTTCTAAAATCTCTTGTTGATGTTTCAAAATGAGCTTCTTCCTTTCAATATTTTTCAAAGCTAGTTTCTTAAATTGTTCATGCATTTCTTCATAAGCATTATATAGAATTTCATATTTAGAAGAAATTTCGGATTTAGTTTCACTTACATCGCTTTCGTAGCTTTGCTCACTTGATTCATCATTTGAACTTTCCTCTTCATTTACTAGAGATATCAAGTTGAGACAAGCGGCATCTTCATCATCCGAAGAACTATTTGATTGGCTTTTCTTATCTTCATCATCACTATTCCAGACTATGTATGCTCTTTTAGATTTTGAATTTTTCTTCTCTTTCTCCTTCTTCTTGAGATACTTAGAGCATGAGTACTTGAGATGACCGGGCTTTCCACATTCATGGCAAACTATACCTTCTTTTGTAGTCTTGGTCTTGTAGTGTGGGGGATTCTTCTCTTTACTTTTGTCTTTGTTCAACCTTCCTTTTCTCCTTAGAATCTTATTGAACTTTCTTAGTAGAAGCTTCATCTCCTCTTCATCAATGTCCGAATCGGAATCTTCATTATCATCATTATCGTCGGAACTCTCTTCCTTTTTATATGATCTTTGAGCTTTAAGAGCAATTCCTTTTCTCTCTTTGTTCTTGTCCGATTCTTCATGCAAATGCAAACGTTCAAGCTTCATTTCATGTTCTTGAAGCTTTCCGAAAAGTGTTGCTAAGTCAATGGTGTCCAAGTCCTTTGATTCAACAATTGCGGTAACCTTAGGTTGCCATTCCCTACTTAGACATCTTAAAACTTTGTTAACAAGTTCACAATTCAAGAAAGTTTTTCCAAGAGCAATGAGATGATTAACAATATGAGTAAAACGTTTTTGCATAAAACATATAGATTCATTAGGCAACATACGAAACAATTCATATTCATGCATCAAATAATTTAATCTAGCACGCCTAACTTCACTAGTGCCTTCATGTGTGACTTGCAAGGTGTCCCACATTTCTTTGGCATCACGACATTGAGAGACTATAAAGAACTCATCATAAGATAGAGCGTAGGTGATGATATTCTTTGCTTTTAAATCATATTGAATTTTCCTTTTATCATCATCGGTCCACTTATCTTTGGGAGTTAGGGTAAGCACACCTTCTACATCTTTTGAGGGAATATAAGGACCATTTTCAATGGCTTCCCAAATGTTCACATCTATGGCTTCTATAAAGATTCTCATCCTAATTTTCCAATAACCATAACCCTCTCCACCAAACATAGGAGGACGATTAATTGAAGCACCTTCACCACCAAAAGGATTCGTAGAACCCATTGTAGTTACTCAAGGATCTTAACGAAAAAGCTCTATGCTCGTGTCTTTCGACCGAGCTCTGATACCAATTGTGAGAACCTACAATCGGTGGGTGAAACAACTAGGAGACACTAGGAAAACACCTAGAAGGGGGGTTGAATAGGTGTTAGATAAACCTTGAAAGATTTTCGAAAGAAACAAATCAAAACGATTAAAACAAACGATTTTCACAAAAATTCTTTAGCCTTAATCGATTAATGACATGAACTAATCGATTAATGCCTCTGTATATTGAAAAATCACTTTTCAATCAAACACGAAAATCAATCAATTAACAAGTATAACCAGAGATTCAGCGGAAACAATTAACACCTATATTCTTATTGATTAACCTAGGTTATAAAAATGATTTTCCCTTTATCAATTTTTCTCAATAAAGATTCAATTCAATCAATTATGAAAAATCACTTTTTCTAGGTTTTCAACCAAGAACACAATTAATAACAAGAATTTAAAGAGTAGAGAGTTTAGAGATACGACACAGTGATTTATCCTGGTTCACTTTCATCAACTTGAAAGCTACTCCAGTCCCCTCTTCAACCAAGAGAGATTCTTCACTATGAGGAATTAGAGTTTCTCAAATTACAAGTAAATGCCTCACAAGACTCCCTTCTTGCTAGCCTACAAGAGATATCACACCCTTGCCTTGTAACCCTATTGATATCTAATCTAACCTCTTCTCTTGCTTGCCGATACCCCACAACAAGACTTCCAATGCTTGCTTCACTACAAGACTTCCAATTGCTTGTTAACACAACAAGGCTTCCAAGTGCTTGATGAAATGCCTCACCAAGGCTTCCAAATAACTTTGCTTGATTCACAACCAAGACTTCCAATTGTTGTAGATAGCTTGCCTCTTGCAAAGATTACAACTCAAATGAAAACAAAATAACAATCCTATGAATCTCTTTCAAAATATATGAAAAGATCAACATGAGAGATTCAAGGTTCTTGATCAAAGAATGTAAAAGTTAAAGCTTTGATCTTGAGAAAGTGAGAGAGAATAGAGTGGCTTTGATTCTTTGTAAAATTGATTATGAAAGTGTAATAATGATTCACAAAGGTTAGAAAAAGGTTTATATAGAATACCCAAAAGTTAGGAATGGTTAGAAGTGCTTTTGAGAAGTGAAAAACTCATTTAAAAACAGTTACAGCTCGTGTTAATCGAGTAACAAAGTCACTACTCGAGTAACAAGTGTAAAACTTGTTCACTAATCGAGTATTTAAGTTTCTACTCGAGTATTTACGCAAGGCTGAATAATTCTACTCGAGTAATCAACCCCTTAATCGAGTAAAGCCGCAAGACTCAAAAATTCTACTCGAGTAATCAAGTGGCTAATCGAGTAGTCAGTTCACAAAACACTTAAAAACTTGTTTTCTCAAAAACTAAACCTTTTCTTTCAAACCTTTAAGCCACCTATTGATTTTAAGCAAAGTGAATACTCAAAATATGATATAATCATGCAATCAAAAGAGATTCACTACCCTCTAATAAACTCTACCAAAACTCATAAACTAAGAGACTTGTGAGGCAAAAGATAAAACAATAAAACATAAACTACCAAACTAAGTCTTCATGAGTTGGTTCTCTCTTCATAACTTGATGTTTGTTGTTGCTTGTTGAGCTTGATCTTGATCAACACATTTGTAGCTTGTTCAAAACCTTTTGTAGCTTGTTCAAAACCTTTTGACATTTATCAAAACATTCTTCATGGATCTTACAATCTCCCCCTTTTTGAAAATGACAAACATGTTTTGAAATTATGAAGTTCATTGAAGTTGTTGATGATTGAACCATTTGATCACTTGGCGAGACTCTTGCTCCCCCTCAATAAATGCTTTTGACATTTGAAATCTAATTGAGTTAAGCTTGATTCTCCCCCTATTTTCAACAACTTTGCTCAACCTACATAAAAACAACAAAACAAACCTTTCTCCAAAACATACCATTTCATTTCTCCAAAATGATCAAAACATAATATTTCTCCCCTTTTTCAAAACTTTTTCAAATCTCCCCTTTTTCAAAACATCATATTTCTCCCCCTTTGGCATTATCAAAAAGAAATATATACCAATTGAAATAAAAGATCTAAGCCAAAATAGAGAGATTAATGAGATATAACAACCAAAGCATGATACCAATTGTAAAACAATTGTAAGAATTTGATACCAATAGTATTTTCTCAATAGTATAAACAATATCACATTATAAGAAATAATACCAATTGAGAGAACTATGAGCAATATCCAACAATATCAAATTGAAAATACCAATTGTATAATATTGAATGTTACCAATTTGTAGAATTTTCTCCTTAATACCAATTGAAGAAGCAAATGAATGAATATCACATGAAAGTCCTTTTGCTTTTCAATCATACCTACAAGGAGAAATCACACAAGGTATGTGCAGCTGTAAGATGGGTACTGGGTACTCGCAGTTATGATTCACACAAGGTTCCGAGCACGGAATCGGTGGGATGTGTTCCTGGTCATAGAAGACGCGTACTGGATGCGTGCATTGATCGCGTAAGTCGTCGAGATGCACCGCTGTAAGACGAGTACTGGGTGCTCGCAGTTATGGACACTCCTTACTCCATAGAATGATCGGGGGAAGTGTTCCTGGTCATAGAAGACGCGTACTGGGTGCGTGCATTGATCGCGTCAGACGCATACCGGGTATGTGCAGCTGTAAGACGGGTACTGGGTACTCGCAGTTATGGACACTCCGATATCCGACTTTAAATGGTATAAGACATGCACTGGGTGTATGCATCCGAGAAGAGTAAAAGATTGTAAGATATGTAAAAGTGGAATAATGAGTAATGAATCCGAGATAGAGATGGTAATCCGAGGTAAGAGGATAGTGGCCGAGATGCCGAGTGTAAGAATTAAAGAAAGGGTATAAGGGGAATTACTGAGATGAACCGAGGTATAACTAATAGGCAATGGATAAGCTGAGTAACGATGTGAGCCGAGCAAATGGATGTTGTACGATGTGAGCCGAGCTAAAGGATGATGTATGTATGTGGTTTGATTACTTGTTATTATATGCTAACTGTCTACTTGTGTTTGGCTTGGTAGTTCGGTATGACATTTTAGAAACTACTTATTTAAGTTCTGTGTAATGCTCACCTCCTTACCATTTTTTAGGTACTGAGCCCGAGTAGACGCAGTCCCCGACCGAGCAGGTTCACTCTCCCTCACAGGGAGAGTAAGTCATTTAGAGTCACATAGCTGATGGGGTCTCGGCCAGTTGGGCCGAGCTAAAACACTGATTTGTATTTTAAATGACCGAACTGAATGTACTTAAACTTATACCTTATGTATTTGATGTATTTAAGTCTTCCGCTTTATTAACTCTGATGTATTTTGGTATTAATGGAAGGAACAATTATTTTGGTAATTTATTATATTCGTTTCCTTTAAAAGAAATTTTAAATCCTAATTTTGGGGTATTTAAGGGTAATTATTGTTTAGGGTGTTACATCATGCGTTCATTTAAGATATTTGATTCAATAATAAAAAAAAAGGAGGTTGGTGTAAGTGTAAAAGCTAAAGTCATGTGGACTCTCAAGAAGGTCATTCCAGTGATACGAGACATGATTCAATTCCCAAACACTATGGAGATATCCCTTGTCACCCCATTGAGCTTAGATATTTTGAAAGGATATCATTTTTTTTAACCCATAACATGTGTTTGACCTGGGGCGGGTAGTTTTTCAAATAATTTTTGCCAATTACTCAAATATCAAAGAGGATTACTCTTTCTTTCATAAATCCAAACACATTTCATCCATTGTTCAACTCGTTTTGGCTCCAACAGAAAATTTTCTTCTTAAAATCACAAAAATATTTTTATTCGGGCAATAATGAGAATCTAATACAAAGAAAGATATTTATGTGATCAAAGTGCAAGCCAATACCTCACGAGTATCCCAAGTAATGTAACGTCAAATAACCGAAAGCAAAGGTACAAAAAGTACAAAGGGTTAGCTGGGAATTCGTGATTTATGAAAAGTCATGGGTAAAAGCCCAATAAAAATTGTCAGTGATAAAATGCACTTGCAAATATCACAATAACGAATCACTACAATCCAAAAGGAAGATTCTCATTAAAACTCAACATCAATTGGGGCCTTTATATCCATTCTTTCATAAGCCACATTATCACCCCACTGGCCACGTTACAACCCTTGGAAAATCCTCTTGATAATTTGAATATTGAGCAAAATTTGTTTAAAAAAGGATATGGAAGATAAACGAGAAAGGAAAGGGTGGGAAACACAAAAATCTTTGAGCCTTATCCTTTTATTTCACAGCCCTAGCCAAGCCACGTTACAAGCTTAAAAAGACCTCATTGATGATTTTTTTCTTGATATACACACATGAGCGGAGAAACACTTACTCCATTGAATCTTATGAACTTTTGATAAAAATATCTCATCATTAATGCATAAATTAATTTTCATTACACTACCACTCATAGCCTAAACACAATTCATATTCAAATGATCATTGTATTAGTATAACTTTTTAAAGATGTATGCAAAGAAGAAATGAATTGTCACTGAGAATAAAGTAGAAGACCAAGTAATTTGAAAAATTCTTACACTGAGGCAGTTTTTGGATAGTCCTGAGTAGATAAATTGAAGCAGTTTTTGGAAAGAACAGTATCTAATTCATGAGATGAAAGCAGTTGATTCTGAGATAGTTTTGAATTGATTATACTGGAGCAGATTTTTGAATTCAACCCAATTAATATTTTATCCTCCAAGATATTGATGCAGCAAACCGGTGGTACACTGAGGCAGTTTTTTTTAAAAAAAGAGCTTCATTTATGCAACTCATTTCCAACCCATTATGCAAGCTGCGATCTTGTTTGCTAATGGTGCTCAAGAGCAGAAGTGGCAAAATAAGTGTCCATCACATACATCTGTAACTATGTTGTTACAATAAATTGACATGCATTCCATATATACATCATGATAGCACCAAACATATCATCATTGTAAATAGCATAACATTGCATAGCATATCATTGCAAATAGCATCACATAGCATTGAATATACCATTTGTGAATAACATAGTATTAAAAGTTTTATAATATCACATCATATTAATCATAACATCATATAACATCGAATTAACATTATCCATTATTGCAAACATGTCATCAACATAGCATAACATTCAGGTAGCATAATCAAACATATCATTTTTGTAAATAAAACCATTGCAAAACATGTCATGGTCTAGACATTGGATTGCACATTCTTTCCCCTCAATTGAACCCCATATGAAATCATTATCTTCAAAATATGCAATAACAATCATCATAATCTTCCTCGGCACGGCGGTCAATCCGTGATTTCAATCTTTTCTCGGCACGACGGGCAATTCGTGATATGTTACTCGACACGACGGACAATTCGTGATATGACACTCGACACGACGAATAATTCGTGATATGGTACTCGGCACGACGGGCAATTCGTGATGTCTTTCTCGGCACGACGAGCAATTCGTGATATGGTACTTGCACGACAAGCAATTCGTGATATGATACTCGACATGACGGACAATTCGTGATATGGTACTCGGCACGACGGGCAATTCGTGATATCTTTATTGGCACGACGAGCAATTCGTAATATGATACTCGACACGGCTGGCAATCCGTGATATCTCCTCATCATTCATTTAAGTGACTGATCCAAAGTCATTTATCTCCAACAACATTGGTACTCCCTCCGGTCCTATATATAGGACATATTCTAGAAGCAATCTTTGGTCCTATATATAAGACATTTTGTATTTTCTATGCATCATTTATTGCTTTTTCTCTTTTTTGCCCTTATTAAATGCATGTGTTTTTTGTTGTTCATTAATGAGTGTGAATTTTTCAAGAAAAGTTGAGAGGGTAAAATTATAATGTTACAATATATTCCCATAGAATTCATAAAACTAACTACTTTTCTTGGTCCGAGAAATATGGTTAAGTATGTCCTATATATAGGACCGGAGGGAGTAAATATTTTTTTACCCATTCTTTACAATGACAACTTATGAAACTCTTTGAATAACACGTTATCAAGTAAGCAATAGGTAAAGAGGGACAACTGTAGATACCCAATTTTGTCCGCCCAAACAAAATAAAATAAAAAAATAATAAAAAATGTTTTTTTTAAAAAGATAAAAAAAATTGAAAAAAGTATTTTTTGAAAAAATTAAAAAAAAAGATAATATAAAATTTTTTTTGGTAAAAGATTTGGTTAGTTTTTGTGTGAATAAGATAAAAAAAAAACTGTTTTATTAAAAAGATTTGTTTTTTAATGAAAGAATTATCATCAAATTTGTTTTTATTTAAAAAGAAGATTGAGAGTCGATCTTTAATAAAATTTGAAAGTTTTGATTGATAAATAAACCACAGAATATTTTGTTAGGCTCTTAAAGCCCGTTGAAAAAAACCATAATTTTTTTAACATAATTTTTTCTATAAATAGAGCTCTTTATCTCACTTCAAAGACACTTTCAGAGACACAATTTTGAAGACAATTATTCTCCCAAATAAAATTTCCCTGTCTCTCGTCATCTCCTTCTCTCCTAGTTTCTCTTCACGCTGCAACTGAAGCATCATCCTAGGTACTTGATTTTTTTTCCTTCTTTCTTTTCTTTTCATATCTTTTTAATATAGTTAATAATAAGATATAAATGTAGCCTTTTGATTTATTATTGCTAATTTCATTATTAATTTTAAGGATCTTTGTTTTATGATTCACAATATTTAAAATTGGTTGTGTTTTGGTAAATCCATTTTTCTTTCCCAGATTCAGTGGAGAGATCTCTCGGATTGCCTCTCCGCACCAAAAAAATATACATATAAAAAATATATTTTTTATATAAATAAGTTGTAAAAAGCATTAAAAGACAAAAAGATTATTTTAATTAAAGTTAAATATTTTCTAATTAAATATTTAATCGTCAGCGTTTTGGAAATCCACATTTCCCTGTCTAAATGTCGAGGTCTTGTGCATATTTTCTCTAAACATCTCTTTAATAAAAATACAAATTGAATAGATTTATTAATTAATTATTAACCATATGCGTTTTGGAAATCCATCTTTCTTTGACTATATATCGAGGTCTTGTGCATATTTCCTCTAAGCATCAAACATTTTAAAAAATATATAACAAACATTAAAAAATAATTTAAAACTACGTAGCCTTGATTCCTCATTTTATGAGGGTACACAGGACCAACAGAAACCTTGTCAAGCACAACAATAAAAAGAATAATTTTTGGCAAATCAATTAATCAGGTCTTTTAATTAAAGTCAATCAAGGTATCGTTTTCGAACGGGCAGACGAGTGCTAATACCTTCCCCGGCCTGTAACCGAATTCCGATCCCAAAATCTATCTAGTGCGAGACCAAACTTTTTCCGTTTTAATTAATAGTATTTTTTCCGTGTTTTTGTAACAAAAAGGCGGTGGCGACTCCACATTGGGTCAATCGACCCCGTCGTAGGTGAGGCCCCGAGGGCGACCCGGGACCCATGTCACGACAAGGCTGGGACCAAATTGACAGCGAAAAGAAACATAAGGGGACCAATTTGAAATTGAAAAATAAGGTAAGGGACCAAATGAGCAATTTAACCTATAAAATAAATTTTCAAGTGGTGCATTATTTATTAGTTGTTGTATTTTTTTCCCATTCCGTACTCTATACTCATAGGGACTGAAATCTTAGGACTGATGTCAGTAACAATTTATATATTTTTTTTTTCAAAAAAATTAATGAATAAACTTCATTTATTTTTTACACATGTTTTTTTAACCAATAATAAGTTTTTTTTCTTTTATAATAAACACACACACATGTAAATTTAAGAAAATGTGATCTTTTTTTCTTTTTTCAGGGCCGGCCGGCCCTAACTTGGTTGGGTTTACCCGACACGAACCGGAACCCGATCAGGCAAGGCTAAATAGCCCGAGTTGAATAAATATGCTATATTGAGAAGCCCAGACCCTATGATTTTTCGGGTTTTTTGGCCCGGCCTGTTTTGATAGCTCTATGCTAAATAGATGGTGTGACATGGATGATTCAGGTCCATGAACACCATATTTTGTGTATGAAACCATATTGCGTATGTGACTATTTTGCATTCGTGGGCTTGTATAATCCATGTCACACCATCATACCACGTGACCGTTGATATGGTGTTTCGCTAGCCACATTAGCTATAACATATTTCTCCTAACGGCAGGGACCAAAACCAAAACATTTAAAAATTAAAAAGTTAGTCCCGGTCAAAATAACTTTTAGGGACTTAAACCAAAACACGCTGAACTTTCAGAGACCAAATATATAAATAAACCAATATAAAAATATTTATTTATTTTTTAATTTAAAAAAAGAATCTTCTCCCACGTGATATCATGTGGTACCACGTGGCTAACCTCTTGCGTCTGACTAGATTTCAGTGTCACAGCTCAGCAAAATTTGGGCGAAATCGATAATAGGGGTATATGTCAAACCCAGAAGTAAGTTGAAGAAAATAGACATTGAAAAAAAATAATAAACAAAGATCTATGACAAAATGAAAGTAATGTTCAATGACTAAAAACTTAATTAAGTCTAAATTAAACTATTATTCTTAATTTAAAATAAAAATTTTTACTTAATTTTTTTTTTCTTTAAAAAAAAGGTGTTAAGCCCTGAACAATTGCAAAGGTCAAATAATAAAAGAGATCGAAGATTGGTTTTAACTGCAATTCTAGAATCCAGATGAGAAACGAAAAATCACCTTTAATAGGCTTTCAAACTGATCATGAACTTAAATGATGGTGATTACGTGATCGATTATTAATTAGCCACGTCACAAGTTAAGATTTTTTATTTTTTTTACAACGTATCATTCAATTAATAGGATAGATAATAAATGCATAAAATTGATGAATTATTATAAAGAGATATATGACAAAAATGATACTCCATCCGTTCCATATTATCTGTCACTTTAGCATTTTTAACTTGTTCCAAATTATTTGTCGCTTTAGGAATTCGAGGATGTATTAATTGATTTTTTCCACCTTTAACCTTGCATTTAATGTGTTGAAATATGTGAAATGAGTGATAATTAATGTACTTTGAGGGTATTATAGTAAAGTTATTTAATAATTTTCTTGAAAATTGAAATATTAAATGACTTTCTTAATCTGTGTGAAATTGCTAAAGTTACAGTTAAATTGGAACGGAGGGAGTAAAAGAAGCACCGATTTATTACAAAAGACACATTAAATAGTATTTCTTACTACTTCACGTGTTTTTTTTTTTTTTGGGTGAACAAAACACTGGAGGGGAAATTCACAGTCCCGACACCTGAAGCAACATGAATGGGGTGCCTCCTTAAGGGATGTTGAGTGTGTTTGGTATGACAAACTTATAGCTTATTTAGTAGTTTTTAGCTTATTGATTTGGTCAATAAGCTAGTAGAGCTGTTTGGTGAACAAAAAGTAAAAGAAGTTTATAGCTTTCAAAAGGGAAGCTTATAGCTTTTGAAAGCTAGCTTTTAGAAAGCTACATCAGGCATCTTTAAAAAAAAATAAGAGCTTTCAATAAATCATATCTCAATTTTACCTTTTTTTTTTATTAAATTATATTATTATTTATTCTGACCCAAATTAATATTACCCGCCAAATTTTTTACTATTTTCCCTCGTAAACCCAAAGACTTAGACTCCTTCTAAAAAACCTAGAATTTTTTATCGCGATGTTTATAATTTGCTTGAAATATTTTTTTTTAATATAAAGTGCAGTAGTACTTAACAATAATTATTATGAATATTATAATTTTTTTATCATTTATATCTATATGAATGAAGCAAATGCTTTTCTCTGTAAGCTAGTAGTGTAGTATTATCGTGATTGAAACATGAATGTCAATGCTAATTATTATTCAACATACTCTTCAACATGTTATGTACTTTTCAGTCATTTAACATGTTTAAATTAGTTGCACAACTAGTTTTGCCAAACAGCTCTAATTCAATAAGCTAACTATACAGCTATAAGCTCACAGCTATAAGCTAGGTTCACAGCTCAGCTACAAGCTCACACCTATAAGTTAGTTTTGCCAAACAGACCCGTTTTCCACAAGGATTCGAGCCTCTGACCTCATGATCTTATGGGTTCTCAATATCCTTATGGTCCTAGCATGCTTCCATTAGGTCAATCCCATTTGGATTACTTCAAGTGTTTTAATCTTAAACATTAATTATATTAAAATTTAATTATTTTGAAACGTTGGAAGGGTTCTATATACGAGACCCTTTTAGGAAAAAAAATTTGGTCCTATTTGTAAAACTTTATTCCAATTTTAGAAAAATATATCAAATGTTTACATTTCTAATACCACTAACATATTTAACCCACTTCTTGGTAGACGTAATTTTCTCCAAAAAGGTAGTATTTCATATAGAACGGAAGAAGTACTCCCTCCATCTTTATATATAAAACCTTTTTCTTAAATTTCATGTCCATTAAGAAATTTGGCTAATTTAATTAATGATATTGGAAATGTGAATATTTGATATGTATTTTCAAAATTACCACTATTAATATGATTGAGAATCTAAATTGTGCTAAGCTTTTTTTATAGGTAAAGTTTTTTTTTGGGGGGTTTTTTATGAGATAGAGGAATGGAAATTAAATCCATCAAATTTAGGCGACCATAATCAAATCAGGGATCTCAAGCCTTGAAATTTGGTACATGATCATTTGAATTACATTCACTAATCCTAAAATATGTTAAGTAAATAGGATGTTTGTGAAAAAAAATAATTAATTGTTATTAAAAATTTATATAAGACTTTATAAATAAAGTCAATAAAAAATTCAAAAGAATTTTATATTCATGTACGGAAAAGTATATAAAGCCGTTGGGAGTTAACAAATGGAGCACCGAACTTGCAACATAGGACACGATACGGCGGAGGCACGGAAACACCAAATACTAAAAGTTGAAAATATACAAACTTCTATGATTTATTTACAATAATTAATAACCAAGTTCTCAAGTGTCATAGCTCTATACACGTAAAAGAAATGTTTTTTAAAATTAGACGTATGTCGTAAACATGTTGTGTCAAATACGTGTCCAAAATGGTGTGTCCCTGACAGGTGATGACAACTTCTCGTTGAATGGATGTACTCCAATTGGCATTCGATACCATATGGAAGAATATGAAACTAGGTTCATCTTTTGGTGCCATATGAAATTAACATAAAGGTTTATCTCTTGTTGCCATATCAAAGTAACATATGGTTACTAGTGTGCATAGACATAGAGCTATCCATACCTTAATTCCATCAAACAATACAAGGGAACAGGCCCGGTCCTAACCTAATTTGGGTCCTAGGGCAAAAAAAAATTTGGGATCCCTAATTCAAAAAAAATATATATTAAAAGTAAATCAATTAAAAATTTAGTATATATATGAATAATCAATTAAAACAATGACAACAATCAATAATAGAATTAATTATTAAAAAATAAGATTTGAAATAATATAAAAAGTTATTTAGTAAAGAGGTAATAAAATACTTTTTTCATGTTGGATTACAAAAGTAAAGTTCATTACTTCATATATTTTTAAATTAAGTGAACAAATGAAAAAAAACAAATTAAAATATTATGCTAAAAATCATTGATAGTTAAAAGATAAAAAGAACTTGCAATTATTATTATTTTTTTTTTCAAAAATAAATGAATCATTAAAAAAATTATGGGCTCCTAAATTTTTTGGGCCCAGAGCGGCCGCAATTGCCGCCCTCCCTCGGGACCGGCCTAGCAAATAAAAGGTACTATATAGGATTGTAGGTATGATAGAGATTAGTCTTGTGTCTTGCCATCACACCTGAACGAGCTAAATAGTATTGCAGTACATGTTTATTCACCAGCTAAAACCACGAATTATTATTTAAAAATTTGGATAGCAACTCAATTGATTTCACCTCCATGTCTCTGAGTTCTTCAATTGAACATACATAACAAATTCCTGACCAGTTTGAACTAGGCAATATAATACTCCCTCCTTACATAGGTTAACTTCTTTTAGACTCTTGCATATAGATTAAGTAATGAGTAGATGATGTAAGAATTTGATATACTTTAACTAAATTACCCCCATTTAATAATAGAAGAGAGTAATAATAAATGTATGAAGATTACATTGAAGATAGATGAAAAAATGCGTGGTGAAAAAGAGAATGCAATAAATAAAGGTATGCTTGAAAAAAGAAGTCAAAATGAGTATTTGGTTTCTAAAAGAACATAACTTGTGGAACAAAATAAAATTGCTAAATGAAGATAACTTATGGGACGAGGGGAGTACTTAACTTCAGTGAACTATTAAACATGAATCCTTCTTACTCATGGTTTTTTAAGCAGAGAAATAAAATCCTCCTAGCCAACAGCTTTATGCAATGATCATGAGATAATTTTGTAGAAACTTACCTATGTCCATTAATGTGAATAATGATAGCATTACATTCACAACAAGTGACTTCACTCTCAATTTTACTCCCCATAACAAACTATAGGTCTTAAAATTAACCAAGCTATTTTGAAGGAATGATTGCAGGGTTCATAATCATTTCAAAAATAATATGTTTGGAACTATCGCAACATAGGCATTATAACACATGCATAAGTTCAGTGATAATTTCATGAATTGGCATAGCAATAAAAACAAATATGATTCCTTAACAATAAGTAAAAATACACATAAAAACCCAATTTCTGAATTTTCAATACTAATGAATCAGTAATTAGGAATTAGGTTTCTTGAACTTCAGCCCTAGATGACTATCAATATATCTCGGAAATGAACTAAAACCAAAGTTAACAAATGCATGAATGCTCCAACAATTCCGCAATAGAAAGTGATAAAGGACATACACAACTGAAACAATAGAAGATGTGATTGACAAAAAGAAGTGAAGGAGAATTTTCCTCCCTCACCAAAATACATATAAAGTTTTTCATCTTTGAATTGTTTCCCATACTACCCCCCCTCCCTTTCTGCTTCTTCCTATACAGTGCAATAGCTGTAACGTGATCCAATATTCCAATTCCACAGAAATACAATCAAATCAAATGAAAATTCTGCTATATAAAAAAGAGGAAGAAAAGAGTACCTGCACCGTGTTTATGTTATGCCATTATGAAAACAATAGTAAAAAAGACATTGATAATTCACATTTTATCTATGAGTTCCGGTCCGCAACCACGATTGAGGCCGTAATAGTTTTTGCAAATTGCATCGATCCATTGGCGTCAATGAGATGTGACTTTGGATCTCTTCCTTGCTTCACTATAGAGCACCACACCCATGATTGTGATAACAAACCCCATCATCCCCATCGCCGTGACAGGGTTCCTAAAGATCAAAACCGAAACAACAGCCGCAACCGCCGCTTTAGCATTCCCCAAAACCTGCAAAGTCAACGCGCTCGTGTGTTTCGTGACCAAGAAATTAGTCAAGTTCACCAAATAAGCCACTGTTGCATTCCCAACCAACAAGAACACAACAAAAGGGTCAACCTTAGCCTTCTCAATCGTAGTACTCAACACATTCCCTTCAATGTAAAGGGTAAAAGGTAACAAGATAAGCGCGGCCATTGGCGCCATGTAAAGAAGCAAGTTCATCGAATGAAGCTTTTCTCCCTCGGACGTTAACAAAATCCCTTGAACCACAGACTTCAATGCGCGCCCCGCGGTTGAACCAATACAAACCAAGAACCCGAAAAGGTGAAACGACGGTTCACTATTGCTCGCAACAACTATGCCGAAAACCACAGGCAACAAAGCTAGGTAAACCTCGCCGGTTTCTTTCTTGCACGTGATTAAAAAGGCAAAGATAGCAGTGAAAAATGGCGTCGTTGCTCCAATGGCTTGGTTGAACGAAACGGGGATGTACCTGTTCGAAATAATTATCAAATTGGATCGGTTACTTAACAGTAGATTACTATAGCAAAAAATATTCATTTTTCAAACATAGTTCCAAAGAATTGGGAATTAAGGATTTTAAACTATGGTGAACAATCATAGTATTTCATAGCGCTAAATAAGGAGTAAAACATCAATTTAGATCTTGAGATCGCCACAATAGGTGAATTTGGTTCTTGGCATTACAAAAGGTCAATTTGATCCCTGATTTTGCATATAGTGAACAATTATGTTTCATAGCAGTATCAATACACTACACGACACGGGGCACAGCAATACGACATAAAAATATAAAATGTTCAAGTAAATGATTAAAAGTATCTAAAATGAATACGTGTCTAACACGAGACACGATGACAAATATGAAGTATCAGTGCTTCCTTGCTCGGACTTCGCACTTAGTCACTTCAAGAACCAAATTGATCGACAATGTGCAAAATCAGAAGATTGATGTTTTTAGATGCCAAGAACAAGAACCAAATTTGATGTAAGGGTACGTACCTTAACGAAGTGTTGCCGCAAACAACGGAGAAGCAGAAGATGATGCTCAAGGCAAAGATCTTGAGGAACTGTTTCTTAGATTGGATGTGCTGAGCAGGCACAACTTCGAGGACGTTAATTGCCACGTGGCTATAACCAAAGCAAGAGAGCATGTGAAGCATTGTGAGGAAGATAGGGTAACGGTAACCGTAGAAGCTGAGAAGGTACTTGTTCAGAAGGAGCACACCTATGTTGGACAAGTACCAAGAAGCTATGATGAGTGCTGTTACGATAGTCGGTGAGAGCGTGGATCCGAGCCCGAACCCGAATCCGGATCCGAAACCGAACCCGTTGTTGTTTCTGACGTCACCGGGTGGGGTCGGAGGGATGTCGAGGACTTGGTCGGAGGCTGACGTGTCCAGCAACCTTGGATTGCTCATTCTTCGTGTTGTCCATGTTTGAGCCTCCACCATGGCCGAGGGGGGTAAAATGGGGATTTTGTATTTTAATTTGGTTTGGTTGTGATGAGTTTAGATCTGAACATGAAATGGAGTGAAGGAGTGGTGTTGGTATTTGGTAAGGTGACAGACAGTGATGAGTGGAGAGGGGTGGGGGGTAGGATGGGAATATAAAAGTGGAAAGAGGATTGACTGCGTGATCCAAGGGTTGGTATTTAGATTTGGGTGGAGGGAGGATTTGGGGACGTTGGATGAGAAATTGAGAATGAAACAGTGGAGGGAATATGGTTTTGATGGTGGGCCTTTGGCCTTCGGCTTTGGGCAAAAGATGGATAGCTCACAGCTCAGCCACTATATCTTAACTCTTTGCCTCAATTTAGAACAAGGTAGAGTGTCGGTGTTGAGTAGGATACTTATAACATTGGATTGGATTGGATTATATTAATACTCCCTCCCTCCATAAGTATAAAATCCTTATGGGTATCATGTATATTAAGAAAGTAGAATAATTTAGTTAATTGTATTGGAAACGTGAACTTTTAATATGAAATTTCAAAATTACCTTTATTAATATTATTGGGAATCTAAAAAGTGTTAAAAAAATAAGGTGTTTGTAAAAAAACAATAATTAATGATCATTGAAAATTGACAAAAAGTCTTATAAATAGAGACAAAATAAAAGTGTCAAAAGATGTTATATTTAAGAATGAAGGGAGTACTATAGATCTTGCATTTCATTCCTTCTCTTAACTTTTCTCCTTCTTAGACTTTCAAACTTAATTAGTACCTTTTCTTCTATATAATACTAGTAGATTGATGGGTTAAAAATAAGGGAACCAAGGTAATGATGTTCACATACGGATCATTGTATATATTTAGGATGAGAATATTTTTGAAAATTAATAGCTTTTTTTCCTTATTGATTTACGGTCTCAATTGGAGATTTTTTAAGCGTTTTATTATTTTTATATTTTTTGAACGATTAGCATTTTAAGAAGTGGGGTTGTTTACTTTTTAGCAACTAAGGAAGTGTTTTACTGAAGATATAGAAAGTTTACTTTTTAAGATAGGGTATTGCTAATCAGTGCCCTCTTTGTTTGGTTGCACGAAAAAAAGGGGAAGAGAGAAATAGGGAAGAGGGAAAAGGGTAGAAAGATTATGGTAAGAAAATGAGTAAATTTTGTGGTTGTTTGGTATGAGAGAAAATTTGAAGAAATAGGGAAGAAAGAAAAGTTGAGTTTTCTTTCTTTTATTTGGTTGAAGAGAAAATAAGAAAAAAAAAACAAAATTTTCTTTTGAATTTTCCTTCTTTCTGTGTGAAAATCTATCATCTTCCCATTTTTTATCCTCAAAATCTCTTCATTTGAGGGGATAAATTTTTTTTTGGGTCCCACCCATTTTTTCTCCTCCCTCATTTTCTTTCCTCAACCAAATCGGGAAAATCCTATTTTCTCTCTATCTTCTCCTCCCCAAACTCTCTTCCCCCTAAATCCCCCAACAAAACAAAGCCTAAGGATATTAGTTAAGGAATACATTAAAGGAAAACTTGTATTGGAAATTCAAGTCCATCAGTTCTAGAAGTTATAAATTCATCATTTTTCAAGATAAAATTATTTCTTTTACTTTTTTAACCAATGCCCTAAAGACACTCTTTAACATTTTCCTTTAAGTTAAACATTGCTAAATAGAATTTATTTTTGTTAGTGAGGATTTTAATTTACTACTCAAGAGTCAAGACCCAATTTTGACTCCAAAAGATACTTGCTCTAGCTCTATATTTTTTAGGCCTCCCTTTCTCACGTTCCCCGCAAATTTATATTTCTGTTAGAATTAGAATCCACGAGTTTAAAGGACATTGGTCTTCAGAAACTCCCTGATTTGAGTTAATATTCTGTTATTTGGATGCATACAATCAAGTCGAAAAAATATAAATAAACTAATAAGAGAAATAATATAAACAAGGCAAGGCCAATCAATGCATTTGCCAATCTCACCTGCCAAGGTGAAATTTCTTGTAAGCAGTGGAGTTCTAAGAGTTATATGCACATGCGGCCTCGTGACAATTAAACAACAACTTGAACAAAAATCGGATCGGCGGTGTTATGTTATGCACATTTTATATTATCTCCCATTTTATATACTCCATTCTTTTTATATATAGTGTGTTTTAAGGTTATACACTGGTTTTAAGAAATTGTTAAATGATATAAGAATTTGTTATATTTTGATTATAATGCCCCTATATAATCATTATTGAAGAGAGAGAAATGTATTGGAAGTGAAAAAGAGAGTGTAATAAATAGGGGTGTGTTTGGAAAAATAATATTAATTATGTATTGAGTTTACAAGACTTATGAAACATAGCACAAATGCTAAAACAACATTACATATGAAACGGAGGGAGTATAAGGTTCTTCTAAGATTTTTATTTTATCTCTATTTATAAAATTTTATATCAATTTGCAATAAAAGTTAACTACTTCTTTCTACAAATACCTTTATTTATTTAACACTTTTACATTTTCAATATTATCAATATAGGTAGTTTTGAAAATACATATCAAATATTCACATCTCCACTACCATTAACTAAATTAAACAATAATAGAATTCCTAATTTTTCACTCCCCCCTCCTTCCTCTACTCCTCTTGTTTTCATATGCTATTTCTCGGTAAGGGGAGGGGAGGGGATCTGTCCCTCCCCTTCCTTTGGGAAAGGGTGTGAGTTTATTTTCCCCCAGTTTTTTTGGGTTTTGTCTTGCCTTTGTGCAAGTTGTTTTTGTTTTGTGTGTTTCAAGTGGAGGGATGCCTCTGGATAGTTTCAACTTTCCAGATCTGATGGTTATCCTATTTGCTCCAATAATTGGAAGGCTACTCGTCGAGACAGATCTCTCTTTGCTGACTGTTGATTTGGCTACCGTCCAACGACACTCTCGTTTTAGATCTGAGATTCCTTGTCGCCGAACTGAGTTTATCCTGTTAGAGTCGGGTTTTGGCAGTTGCTGATGATCCATCACATGGAAGAATTTGTTGTTGCAGTGTATTTTGCATTCCTTTTAATTATTATCAGTGTGAAATTTCTTGTATTGTTTTTGATCTATGAATAAAATACACCTTTTCCATTAAAAAAAAACTAAATTAAACAACTTTCTTAATGAACGTGAAATATACCAAAAAGGTCTTATATATAAGGACGGAGGAAGTACTCTTTCTTCTCTGATATAAGAAATAAAATATATTTATTTTAATCTTAAATATTAAAAAATATAATTAAATTTTCATTCTCAATACAATCATTTTTAAAATATTCTTATAAAATAATTATCTCATTTAATTTTTGTTTCATTCTAATTTTTTTAATTAGAGAAAATTAAGTACACTCAACTAACTTCTTTCATAAGTGTGAAATTAATTACTTTTTCTTATAATAAAGATAGGATGAAATACAACTTTCGATTGATTTTTTTTGACTAACTTTTGATTGATTTGATACCACCCTAAAATGTAACATCCCCGATTTTCCCAAAGCATTAGGTGCCTTAGTTAATAGAATTTTGATAAGGATGATGTTGTTATCAAGTTTTTGATTTTGTTTAGAGGTGCTAAGAGATGTTTAGAATGTGTTTAAAATGTAGGATTTAGTAAGGGTAGGTTTGATGAAGTAGAATTAGTTTAGAAGTGAGCTTTAGAAGAGTTAATTATAATCTAAAGAACATAGGATCTTAGGAAATTAGGAATAAAATATCCATAGCTCTAAACCGAAATTCCACCGTTGGATGTGAAGATGAGTGTCTTAGGATGCTTGTATCGAAATTTGAGCAAGATCCGACGGTTAACGAAGAAGTTATGACAATTCGAAGTGCAAGGGATTAGATGGGTTGAACAAGTTAATCGATGAACCCTTGAGTTAATCGATTAAGTTTTTGGCAATGTTCAGCCACTAATCGAGTAGAGTGTGGATTAATCGATTAAATTTTTAGCCACCTTCAGCCACTAATCGATTAAGGTCAGAATTAATCGATTAGTCATGTGTTAACAGCAAGTGTTAATCGATTAACCACTTTGGTTAATCGATTAACCCCTGTTAGATCAGACTCATAACACGTGTTTTTCAATGCATTCTCATTGTTTCTTCTTCTTCTCTCGCGAGCTCCCTTCTTCTCCATCAACTAGGGCTTTGCAATTTCTCAAACCAACATCAAATAACATCATTTTAACCCCACAAATCATTCACCCATCTCTTCCCAATCAATTTCCCTCTCTTTAATCTCATATAACTCTCTCTCTCTCCAAATCCCCAAATTGAACCCTAAAACCCCAACTTGTGCAATCCATGACATAGAGCCTTCTAATCAACCAAGGAATCTAGGAAAGGGTTTAAGGAGCAAGGAATTAGAGATTAGAAAGCTTGGCTTGGAGCTTAGTTTTGGTGCACCAAGGTTTTCCTTTTTCTCCTCTTCTCTCCAAGAGGTAAGGGGGAGTACTTTGGTTTTAATTAGGGAAAGGATTTAATGATAGTAATAGGGTTATAATTAGATGTATTTTATATGTGTATATTTGATTTGTATGTTGAAAATATTATGATTGAATATAAAAGCATGTTATGAACTTAGGGTTTGTTTAGTAATTGGTTATTGGTTTATTGCTGAACTAATTGGTTGAATGAATGATATGATTATGATATTGTTGTTGTGATGCATGATTGTTGGTATATATATATATATATATATATATATATATATATATATATATATATATATCCAAAGTATGGCCATAAATCCTAAGTTAGCGAACCCAACCAATTGGATATAAAGCATTAAAGGTTTGATTAACAAAAGCTACATAAAATGAACTAGAAACACGTGCATTTACGAAGTAAGGTGGACGTTTAGGAGTACGGGGAAAAACATGTTAGATCCAGTGAGAATGTTTTGATAATGACAAAGGTTTTGAACAAGCTACAAATGTTTGTGATCAAGCTCAAGCTCAAGTATGGAGAAGTTCATCAATCAACAACAAACAACAAATGATGAAGAGAGAGCAAGCTCATGAAGATTCAATTTGTATTTAATTGTAATATCTTTAGTTTGAGTCTTTTATTTTAATGAGTTTGGGTAGAGTATTTAGAGGGTAGTGAATCTCTATCAAGGTCATGATTATATCATAATTTGAGTTTTCACTTAACCTAAAATCAATAGGTGGCTTAAAGGTTTGAAAGGAAAGGTTTAGTTTTGAGAAAACAAGTTTTTAATTGATTTGAATAGTGGTTAATCGATTAAGACAGAGGCTAATCGATTAACACACACATTAAGCAGTGCTTAATCGATTAAGCTATGTGTTAATCGATTAAGACCTGTTAAACTGGTTTTTAAAATACGTTTTTAACTTCTCAAAATGAGTTTTTAAGTTTCCTAACTTTTGGGTATTCTATATAAACTTTTTACTAACCTTTGTGAATCATTAGAACAAATTAGAACAACTTTCATATCAATTTTACATAGATCAAAGCCACACTATTCTCTCTTACTTTCATAGATCAAAGCTTTCAACTTTTACATTCTTTGATCAAGAATCTTTGAATCTCTTATGTTGATATTTTCATAGTTCTTGAAAGAGATTCATAGGATTGTTATTGTTTTCAATTTGGTTGTAATCATTGCAAGGAGGCAAGCTATCTACAAAAAAGGAAGCCTTGGTGGTTGTTCATCAAGCAAAAGAAGTCTTGGAAGTTTTGTTGTGTTAACAAGCATTTGGAAGCCTTGGTGTGAGGTATCATCAAGCATTTCGAAGTCTTGTTGGGTAAACAAGCAAATTGGAAGACTTGTTGTGGGCATATCAACAATCAAGGGAAGAGGTTAGATTAGATTCAATAGGGTTGCAAGACAAGAGTGTGGTATCTATTGGAGGCTATCAAGAAGGGAGTCTTGAGAGGCATTTGCTTGTAATTTGAGAACTCTAATTCCTCATAGTGAAGAATCTCTCTTGGTTGAAGAGGGGACTGGATGTAGCTCTCAAGCGGATGAGAGTGAACCAGGATAAATCTCTGTGCAATATTTCTATTCCCTTAACTCTTTACATTCAAGTCATTTCATATGTTCTTGGTTGAAAACCTAGAAAAGATTGATTTTCATAATTGATTGAATTGAATCTTAATTGTGCAAATTGATTTGGGGAAAATCATTTTTATAACTTAGGTAATCAATAAGAATATTGGTGTTAATCAATTCCGCTTAATCTCTGATAATATGTGTTAATTGATTGATTTTCGTATTCAATTGAAAAGTGATTTTTCAGTTTTAACAATGATTAGTCGATTAACTGGAGGTGTTAATCGATTAACCAAAAGCAAGCTTTCGGCACTAATCGATTAACTAAAGTATTAATCGATTATTCATTTGAAGACTTTCGGGTGTTAATCGATTAATTGCATACTTAATCGATTAAGAGCTTAAATATTTTGTAAAAATCATTTGTTTTAATTGTTTCGATTTGTTTCTTTCAAAAATCTTTCAAGGTTTCTCTAACACCTATTCAACCCCCCCTTCTAGGTGTTCTCCTAGTGTCTCCTAGTTATTTCACCCACCGATTGTAGTTCTCACAAAACATACGTCGTTTAACGATTGATGAGGGCAAGAGTGAATTATTGGGATTACCATGGAGAACTTTGATCCTGCAAAGGGTACGGGTTTGCTTCCTGTGTTGGGGATTGGTTCTACGCAAACTATGGTAATTCCATCACTTTGGCTCGTTTTGGCCAGTCGAGGGTGATTTCTGCTAAAGCCAATTTGGGCGAATCAATCCAAATCGTATGACAAACCCAAGAGGGGTGAAGTACTGTGCAAGCTGGTATGACGAACCCTAGAGGGGTGAAGCACCAAACTATAGGTTGAGAAATGCTTACTCCTGATCGGTTTTTCCCCAGAGTGGAGGGTGAAGTGTTGTGAGGAATTGCATTGTTATTGTTATTGGAAATGGAGAAGTGCATTCATTGATATATATATTGGGTTTAATTCACTGAATCCAATGAAAGTGCTAAAGTGTTATAGTGGATAAAGTTAAATGGTAAAGTGTACATTGGATTCAGGAATTAAACCATGAGAGTATATAGTGCATTTCATACTCATATGTTTGAGCATAAAAGCATTGTCATGTATTGGTGTTGTATGAGGGAAGGTGTAGGTATAGTGTAATAAAATAGTTAAATGCTAAGGTATAGGAATGGTATAGTTAATTGGAATAATGTGAATATGAATATATGTGTGTGAGTATGTCTAGTTATGCTTTATTACTGTTATTTTAAGTGTTTTCCTTGATTATCATTCAAATTACTCACCCCTTAAGTTGACCATTTTAGGTACCTTCGGAGAAAGATGTTCATTGCTTCCGCGCCGTGAAGGTATACTCTCAATTAAGAGAGTATACCATTATTGTGACCTCCTTGGTCTCATTATTATTGTTGCAACCATTGTTGGATAATGTAATGTAAAATGTTTTATTAATTAAAACTGTTTCAAGTAGTGTTAACTTTTATTTATAAGTTAAGTATAATCCTATCTTTTTGTATAAAGGACTTTCTAAGAACATTTATTTTGATTAAATGTATTAAAGGTTGTGAAGGATATAAAAATATCCTTTTCTAAATTATTTCTAAGTAAGTCACAACCACTTACAATGTAATTATAGTTTTGTAATTGTTATAAACTGTTTTGGACTGACAGGTATAAAGTTAACTTGGGGAAAATCCATATTTTAGAGTAAACTCCGTCAAAATTTTTATAAAACCCCAAGCATTTTAATATTAAATCACTATACAAAGTAATATATTTTAAAGTATAAAAATGAGGATGTTACATTATGGTATCAGAGCAATGGTTGCAATTCTCGGCCATGGAGTATGGATTTTCCTAATCCCAAAGAGTTACTCCACATGAGAGTAACTAACAAATAGTTAGCTTAATAGTCTATGATAATAGTACATGCATGCATATTTAGTTAAAGTTAGCATAGTTTAGCAGTGTTAAGGGGATAGTGTTAGTGCTAGTTAGTAATCTTCAATTCAAAGTGGGCTGAGTAAAATTTTCAATTGTAACGTTGTCATACTTTGAAGCAGACCAAAAGTAGAGACTAAGGGAAGTGAAAAATCCCAACGGGTTAGAGCATGGAATTGCTACCCCAACGGAATGGACTAAACCTTAGTTTTGAATTAAGTAAGTCAACTTCGAATATGACGAAGAATTGAAACTTTTACATAAAATGAAATTTCAAAGTCTTCTTTTGAATGGAAGATGAATCATTTCTTTATTATTTGATTGGAATTCAGGTTGTACGAGAATGGTTTTATCTCTAATGCAATGTAGAATCGAGATGGGCCCCTCGAGGTTTACATTTAATTGGAAGATAACCTCATTAAGTCCTTGAAATTCAATGAAATAATTGTCGAATTTCTTTTCTATGCATAGGAATAGGATAGAATCATTGCATCATAGACACTCCGAGCATTCTTTATCAGAGTGCGCAGCGGAAGTGAATAGGTGTCAACCGATGTACTTGCCTTTAACTTTGATGACTGAGTGTCGTCTCTAATAAGATCTAAGTCCTTTCTACAATTCCACATTATGTTTGGTGATGAATACATTACTATATTTATAAAGTGTAAATGTGTTTTTGCATCAAACTATTTTAAGACTTTGTTTTGAAAAGTATTAATAGTATGAATTCTAATGAACGTCAAGCATACTAGTATTCTAATATCTTCGAGAGGACAAAATTGATTCTAACTTTGATAATTGGTCGAATGTCGCAACATCAATTTTTAAAACATGTATTGTTAACAAAGTGAATTCCTAAGTAATGGAATGATGGTGTAGTTAATTCTTGGATTACACCAATTGCCGATTAAATAGGAATTCACCGAATGTGACATACGTCAATTTGAAACAAGATTTGAACTTCAAAGTTGAAATAAAAGGAAAGGCATGTATTAAGATTTGAAAATGCGGATGAAATCAAATTTCAACCGATACATGCAATTCCTTCTATTTGAATTTGATGGTCATAGGGGATCCTTACTTTTCTTTGCCAAAGGAGTCCTCCAAAACTTTTGAATTAGTTCCAAAGCCAATGCGAAATGATTTTGGAAATCTTTATGAATACTTTGAATTTCTGGATGCTTGACATGTTTCTTATCATTAGCTAACTTTGTTAAAGTTTGAAATGAAATTGATTTACAAATTACAAAGAGTTTTCCTTATTTTTGGAAAGTTCTTTATCACCAAAGACCAAATCTTTTCTTTACAAGTTAGAACTTCATTGTTTTCTATTACGATGTGGAATTGAGAAATGCAAATGACGATAACAAAGTGGGTTAAAGGCAATGTATCTCTCATAGAGTGAGATTCAAGTCTAGAATCTCAATTAAGGTAATGGATGTTATATCTTTTCCTTTAAGTTCACATAGAACTCAAGGGAAATGCGGAGTTATTTAATGAACAAGCTATATTCTAGGGGTGTAAGTGGTCCGGTCCGAGACCGCGAGACCGCTCGGATCGAACCGGATCGGACCGAAAAATGTGGTCTGGTCCGGTCTCACGGTCCGGTCCAGTCCCAAAAAATTGAGACCAAACTTGAACGGTCCGGTCCACGGTCTCACATATTATTAGAGCGCTGAGACCGGACCGGACCGATAGGGTTTAATAATTAAAAAAAAAAACTACAGAACCTAATAACAAATAACAATATATACTAACCTAATATATACTAAGTTACTAACCTAATATATACTAAGTAGCAAAACTGCACAGTAGGCCTCTAAACAACAGAGAATTAATTGCCGTTCAGCGTCATCAGGTATTAATTGCCATTAACACATCCACTTATGCGTTACTGTATAACCTAACATTACCGAAACTGACACAGTGTTGCATTTTATTGCTGTGATTTCGTTAAATGTGTGCTTTGTGCAGGAAGCGAGGCCATTGTTGCTGGAAGCACATGAGTGTTTGCTAAAATCTAATTAGCTAGCCACAATAATTTTCTAATTAGCTAAATAGACCGGACCGGACCGGACCATTCATGAACGGTCCAGTCCGGTCCGGTCTTTGATGATAAATAATATTGGGACCGGACCGGACCAGACCATACTAAACTGAACGGTCCGGTCCATAATATGGCTCAGAGACCGGACTGGACCGGACCGTTACACCCCTACTATATTCCATAATTGCAAACAATTTTCAAACCAATGTTAACTATTTCATGGAATGTAGTTTGTTGGGTATTAAAGTCTCAGTCCCAACATTCATTATAAGAGTCTTAGCACCAAAATCTATATAGCAATAAGGGAGTTCAACTAGGGTTCTAAGGTAGAAAGCAGTTAGGCGAAATCCTAACCTAAGGAACCAAATAGGAAACCCTGAGCCGTGTGTGAGGAATAGACAAGCATAGGTCTAGTGGGAGTCTTAAGTTTGTAGAGTTTAAGTCTTATGTATATGTATATATATAGGTGTATATAGGAGGTAGGTTTTGGTTGTTCTAGAGTTATTGATTTTTGTGTGTTTGAATTGTATATTAGTATATTTGTAATTTCAAATTTTCTAAGAGTATATACTAAATCAAACTACCGTTGGAACCATTTGTTTTGTATTTTTCATACTAGTTCCAACTCTAATTATTTCATACGCCTTGTGTCTTATTTAATGATGACTTTTGATAAAGAATGTTTTCCACCCACTATTTAAGGTGATTTTATAAAAGTACTAAATCATTCTTTATCTATTAAGTATCAAATTAAATTTTCAAAGCAAATTGCCTTGTGTTTTGTTTGGCCATTCTTAATTTCAATCTTTCCTTATGATCAAACTGATAATTTGATGGACCGAGTCCTTGTATAAAGGACAACTCATTTTCATATATGTATAAAGAATTGAAACATATCTTTTCATATGACATCGTCAGTCTAGATTATAAACATATATCAAACTAAATTTTCAAAATGCCATCATTATCTTGCCTCTCATAATAACCCCTATTTTCAACCACATTCAGGTTTAATACATTCTTTGATTTTGACTCTTTTGCAAAGGAAAATTTTTGAAGAGCATGAAATGGTAAATTTCGAAAATGTTTTCAATCAGCCTATCGCTTTCACCCAGCGAAGGCATACTTAAAAATCGTATTTCTTGTATAGTGAATAACTTTGGGTTGCAATTTAAACTCATCTTCTTCATGATTAACCAACTCTATTTTGGGTAACCTTCTATGTGTGCAAATGTTGTTTACCCCTTGAACTGCAAAATGCATAACTTTGTATCAACGGAATATCAAAACCTTTTCAAGACTTTTACTCAATTCAATTCAATGCAAGACTGTTTTAGTATGTATTGATCATTTTTACTAACTGTGTTGAGTTGATGTTTTAATTTTCTTTTAAGAAGTATACTCCTTGATAAGATTTCGAAATGATATTCTTTGTATTTGGGTTAAGTTTAATCTTATAAAGAACTTTAAATAAATAATGTTTTAAGTTTTATGTATGTTGGTTATTTCTCTTGATTGTTCTTTTTAGAATTATGCTTTGTCGTGCTAATTTCTTTTATTGCTAAATGCTTTCTGTTGTGCTCCTCTTTGAGCATGTTATTTATACTTGTTCTTTAAATGTTTTTTATGTTGATGTTGATGTCTTACTTTCCTTTCAAAAGTATACTCTTTTATAAAATTCCAAAGCATGATGCTCTTTGTATTTGGCTTTAGTTAAACAAATAATATTTTAACATTGTTGATGTGTGCTGCTAGCTTTTCTGATTGTGTTTGAATTAGGTTTTGTTATGTTAACTCCTTTTATTGATAAATGCTTTATGTTTTATTCCTTTTGAGTACCTGTTTAAAATTTTTTTCCTGGTGTTGTAGTCTATATTTTATTGAATGATTATACGTTAGAGGGGAGTTTAGGACTCGATGTTTCTCTGATTAGTCTGAACAGATTAGTTTTCCTAAGAGTGAACCTCTGTAAGGTTACAAGAATTCTAGTAAGAAGGAGTGTCATTAGCAGTAGAGTAGTTCTCTTATAGAAATCCACCTAAGTTGTGTTATAAGTGGGGGAGCAATTCCCAAAAGTTATAACCTTTTCATTGCCTAGGGTAAGATCCGTTGTGTTATCTGAGCATATAGCTCTATATCTCTTTTAATTCTTAGAACTTAGCCGAATTTCGGGGACGAAATTCATATAAGTGGGGGAGTATTGTAACATCACCGATTTTCCCAAAGCATTAAGTGCCTTAGTTAATAGAATTTTGAAAAGGATGATGTTGTTATCAAGTTTTTGATTTTGTTTAGAGGTGCTAATAGATGTTTAGAATGTGTTTAAAATGTAGGATTTAGTAAGGGTAGGTTTGATGAAGTAGAATTAGTTTAGAAGTGAGCTTTAGAAGAGTTAATTATAATCTAAAGAACATAGGATCTTAGGAAATTAGGAATTAAATATCCATATCTCTAAACCCAAATTCCACCATTGGATGTGAAGATGAGTGTCTTAGGATGCTTGTCTCGAAATTTGAGCAAGATCCGACGGTTAACGAAGAAGTTATGACAATTCGAAGTGCAAGGGATTAGATGGGCTGAACAAGTTAATCGATTAACCCTTGAGTTAATCGATTAAGTTTTTGGCAATGTTCAGCCACTAATCGAGTAGAGTGTGGATTAATCGATTAAATTTTTAGCCACCTTCAGCCACTAATCGATTAAGGTCAGAATTAATCGATTAGTCATGTGTTAACAGCAAGTGTTAATCGATTAACCACTTTGGTTAATCGATTAACCCCTGTTAGATCAGACTCATAACACGTGTTTTTCAATGTATTCTCATTGTTTCTTCTTCTTCTCTCGCGAGCTCCCTTCTTCTCCATCAACTAGGGCTTTGCAATTTCTCAAACCAACATCAAATAACATCATTTTAACCCCACAAATCATTCACCCATCTCTTCCCAATCAATTTCCCTCTCTTTAATCTCATATAACTCTCTCTCTCCAAATCCCCAAATTGAACTCTAAAACCCCAACTTGTGCAATCCATGACATAGAGCCTTCTAATCAACCAAGGAAGCTAGGAAAGGGTTTAAGGAGCAAGGAATTAGAGATTAGAAAGCTTGGCTTGGAGCTTAGTGTTGGTGCACCAAGGTTTTCCTTTTTCTCCTCTTCTCTCCAAGAGGTAAGGGGGAGTACTTTGGTTTTAATTAGGGAAAGGATTTAATGATAGTAATAGGGTTATAATTAGATGTATTTTATATGTGTATATTTGATTTGTATGTTGAAAATATTATGATTGAATATAAAAGCATGTTATGAACTTAGGGTTTGTTTAGTAATTGGTTATTGGTTTATTGTTGAACTAATTGGTTGAATGAATGATATGATTATGATATCGTTGTTGTGATGCATGATTGTTGGTATATATATATATGTATATCTAAAGTATGGCTATAAATCCTAAGTTAGCGAACCCAACCAATTGGATATAAAGCATTAAAGGTTTGATTAACAAAAGCTACGTAAAATGAACTAGAAACACGTGCATTGACGAAGTAAGGTGGACGTTTAGGAGTACGGGGGAAAACATACGTCGTTTAACGATTGATGAGGGCAAGAGTGAATTATTGGGATTACCATGGAGAACTTTGATCCTGCAAAGGATACGGGTTTGCTTCCCGTGTTGTGGATTGGTTCTACGCAAACTATGGTAATTCCATCACTTTGGCTCGTTTTGGCCAGTCGAGGGTGATTTCTGCTAAAGCCAATTTGGGCGAATCAATCCAAATTGTATGACGAACCCTAGAGGGGTGAAGTACTGTGCAAGCTGGTATGACGAACCCTAGAGGGGTGAAGTACCAAACTATAGGTTGAGAAATGCTTACTCTTGGTCGATTTTTCCCCAGAGTGGAGGGTGAAGTGTTGTGAGGAAGTGCATTCATTGATATATATATATATATATATATTGGGTTTAATTCACTGAATCCAATGAAAGTGCTAAAGTGTTATAGTGAATAAAGTTAAATGGTAAAGTGTACATTGGATTCAGGAATTAAACCATGAGAGTATATAGTGCATTTCATACTCATATGTTTGAGCATAAAAACATTGTCATGTATTGGTGTTGTATGAGGGAAGGTGTAGGTATAGTGTAATAAAATAGTTAAATGCTAAGGTATAGGAATGGTATAGTTAACTGGAATAATGTGAATATGAATATATGTGTGTGAGTATGTCTAGTTATGCTTTATTACTGTTATTTTAAGTGTTTTCCTTGATTACCATTCAAATTACTCACCCCTTAAGTTGACAATTTTAGGTACCTTCGGAGAAAGATGTTCATTGCTTCCTCACCGTGAAGGTATACTCTCAATTATAGAGAGTATACTATTATCGTGACCTCCTTGGTCTCATTATTATTGTTGCAACCATTGTTGGATAATGTAATGTAAAATGTTTTATTAATTAAAATTGTTTCAAGTGTTAACTTTTATTTATAAGTTAAGTATAATCCTATCTTTTTGTATAAAGGACTTTCTAAGAACATTTATTTTGATTAAATGTATTAAAGGTTGTGAAGGATATAAAAATATCCTTTTCTAAATTATTTCTAAGTAAGTCACAACCACTTACAATGTAATTATAGTTTTGTAATTGTTATAAACTGTTCTGGACTGACAGGTATAAAGTTAACTTGGGGAAAATCCATATTTTAGAGTAAACTCCGTCAAAATTTATATAAAACCCCAAGCATTTTAATATTAAATCACTATACAAAGTAATATATTTTAAAGTATAAAAACGAGGATGTTACATAAAATATGCTCCTAATAATATTGGCTAATACTAACAAATGTTTTTATGACACTTGTTAAAAAAAATCAACTATAGTAAAAACCAATGAAAGAATGTGATTTTTTTTAAATATTTTTGAGATATAAAAGAATGCACATTTATAATTATTTTTTCAATACTAAAAATCTTAACCAAAGCCCTTAACAAGACCCAATAATATAACATATAGTAACTCGTCTTAATTCTTACAAATAAATAAATAGTACGATAGTAAATTTTTAAGGATTTTGTTAAGGTTACTAGAAGTAATAAAATAAGCATAAGTTAGTATTAATCATTATTTCGAAAATCCCAAAAATTACATTTTTCAATGACAATACACTACTTTTATTAAGAGCAATGATTGAGAGACCTACCTAAAGAGACCTATTCATAAGCCTACACATTAGGATCTTGACATTTGTCATTTAAGTTCTTTTATTTAATTTTTTTTAACTTGAAAATAACAAGTGTCATAATCTTATGTGTAGGTTTGTAGGCTTGTAGGCCTCTAAATCATTTTTCTTTAATTTTTTTACAAGTATCCGGGCATTTATTAGCATTTTTCATATTTTAATATTATAAAAGTAAATACAATAAATGCACTCCATGTAGTCCAATTTCGTGTATTTTTCTGTGTTGCTAATGCTATGTCTATCTGCGACGTGGCGTATCTCGCTGGATCTTGTTACGAGTCAAGTGCTCTTACGACATTTAACCAGGTTCCAGCTATTTTAGGATTTGGGCCTCAAGTTGACCACCTTATTTATATTCATGTAACCCAGAAAAGGATAGCTTCAATTATCAGAGGTCTGTTTCTTAAAACTTGCAAAACAATAATAATGATGTAGGGTTAACCAGTATTTCCAGCGATCTCTGCTGGACGAACCCGCATCGAACATAAAGTCGGCATAACATTGAGCATGCCTGGCCTTCGCACAGGTTGGAATGTCGACTACCCGACCTCGGATGGACCAGGACCAAACAGCTTTGATCGACCTCCAACAAGTCGAAGGCATTTCATCCGACTTGATTCTCATCATACACTCGGCCTCCCTTAGGAGCCCACCGAGTGGCCCAACTAGGGATGGGTAGGCATCCGTTTGACCTCGGGACGCCGTACAGGTCACGTGCCATACACCTGACATCCTTAATACGGGCTAGATGTAACACCCCAAAATTTTAATCCCTGATTAATGAAATGTTAATTATAAAACTTATTTATAATTAATTATTTCTATTTTAATCTTTGATTAAAATCTATATATATGTTGTTAGTAAATGTATGAATGTGATTTGATAATTATATTTATGTGAAAATAAGTGTTTTCCATATTAGTCCCTGTTTTGGGACCTAGAAGTAATTTAGGAAAGATTTTGGAGGGAAAGAAAATAAAATAAATATTTTTCAAAAACTTACCAAAATACTCGAGTATTGCTGAGAAGACTCGAGTATTATGGATAGAGTTGCACGAGTTAGTGCGCTTTGGTGAGTCACCACCAACAATTCCCGTCGTGTGACACGAAAACACCCACCACAACACGTCCACACCTCTGTGTCGAGCTGCATGAGCATGCTCTCAACCTATTTAAGCTTTGGTTGACGAATTAACCACTCCATCACTACAAGAAAAACCTTTTTTGTCGTTGCAAAAAATATTTTCTGCAACGACTGAAGTCGTTGCTGGTACAGGCGTTGCAAAAGGGTATAACAACGACTTTCTTCGTTGCTATAAAGAACGGTTTTCAGCAACGACTTTCTTCGTTGCTATTAAGAAATGTCGTTCCCAAACAAGGTAGCATATCTATATTGGAAATCTATTTCGCAACGACATTGTCGTTGCAAAACATCATTGATTTTTGAAACGACAAAATTGTCGTTGCAGTAGGCTTTGTTAGCAACGATATTGTCGTTGCAAAACACCTTTGATTTTTGAAACGACAAAATTGTCGTTGCAATAGCTTTTATTTATATTAAAAAAAATAATAATCCAGTTGATCTTATAAACCTTTTTGATGCTTCAAATTCTAATGTACTGTTAATAAAATCATAATTTAAAATTTAAAATATATAATACAATTTATAGAACAAATCAAATAATAATTGTGCATATCTATACAAAATGTCTTAGGCATTTTATTATGCCAAAATATTACATCAACCCAAAATATGAAAAACAAAAACTAAAAAATCTGTTTAATACTTTATAATCCATAATAATATTCCAAAGCTCATGACATAAACTTTTTAACTTAGCAAATGTCTTCCCATCTCTAATAGTTATTGAGTCCCTTGTACTTGGAGAAATAGTTGCTGGTCGAATTGCCTGACAGAAACAAACTTTAATTCAAGCAAAAACAACTAATTGGTAAGGTCACAACAACAAAATTTATGAGCATGCTACACACTTACACCGGTATTTATGTGATCAATGATGCGAGCATAGTGCAGTGCAAGACCAGATTCCCCTAGCCTTTGATAGAGGACCCTTTCCATCCTTGGCGGCAAATATAACTGCCATGAAAAGCACACAAAGAGAAAGGCAAATATAACCCCGCACAACTCTCGATCTTGAATGACGGTCAAGAACTTACGTACCCGATTAATTGTATCGATCAAGCCTGTTTCCCGACATTGATACAACTCGGTATGTCGATGCCAAGTGAGGGAGAACTTGGTAGCTAATTTGGATTTTTGCCCGAGTGACGACCAATCGAGAAGCTGAGTTTAGTAATGATCTTGTTTCCGGAACCGGATCAACCCCTATAGCTCCGTACAGATTAGCAACTATTAAATTGGCAGATTTGAAGAAGCAAAACCTCGACCGACTAAGATAAGACTCGCAGGAAGTAAGTAGGTATGCCAATGGACCTTTAACTTAGGAATATCCTAAGTAGGAGAACGAAACCGAAGAAACGTGAAGACCATAGTCGGAAACTTTCTCCAGGGATGATTCTCCATTTTACGGAACAACCGGAATTTCGGGGACGAAATTCCAGTAACTGGGGGAGAATTGTAACATCCTGATTTCTTTAACATTATAAATTATATGTTTTATTGAATTAAATAATTATTTCTGGAAATCAACTATTTAGGTGTTGGGCATTTTCATTAAAATACATTATGTTAATTACGTAAGTATATCTTATTTATATATTTTTTAAAAGTAGAATCATTAAAACAGTTACCCTAATTGAAAAATATACTTTATATACTTTAATTTGCTTTTGACATATTTAATATTAAACTTGTTTTCAGAACTTTAAGATCTTTAATTTTATGATCTTATACATGTATTATTTGATGTTTACATTTTTTATTATTAATATTTCTTTAAGGTGTTCTTTTATTAAATTAAAAATAGAAGAAATAATAATTAAATATGTTAAGTGTGTTGGCTAAGTTAGGAGGAGAAAACCCTAAACCAAACCCCTTATTTTGTTTTTTGGCCGCCGCACAACCGGCCTCCCATTAAGTCTTCTACTTCTTTGTTTTGCCCTTCCCCCTCCATGGTTCCCTTTTTTGCGCCGCCAGCTACCATGCCGCCGCCCCATATGCTTCTTCTTCTTCCATTTCGTCTTTCTCTCTCTCTCTCTCTCTCTCCACCCATCTTCCTCTCTCCCATCTCGTTCTCTCTTTCTTGGCCGTCACTGCCAACCGGCCAGCCACCACTCGCCACCACTCTAACCACCGCCGTTTCTCCTTCTCCGTCGGGCTCTCTCTCTCACGCGTCCTCCTCCAGTCGCGTTCACAACTCGCTGCACCAGGGAGGTCGCGCCGATGCCAAGCTCTGTCGAGGTCGCGCCACCGCCGTTGTTCCCTGTCGCTGCTGTTGTGAGGTCGCGTCGTTGTTCCTCTCTCCTGTTCGCGCGTGCCTCTCCATGGACCAAGAGAACCGCTGGTGGTCGTTTTTACCGTCGGTCTTGGAGGCTACGCTGCCGCCGTCGCCCAAGGACGGGACATGCCTTCCGTGGCCGTGCACCTCGAAGCTTGAGAGCCTCTCTCTCTCTCCTTGCTCGATTCAAATCCGTGCGGTTCTCATCATCGAAGCCGGTCGTGGATGCTGGGCCTGTGAGGCTGTGAACCAACTGAGTTTGCTTTGAACTGGGTCTGAACCGAACCGATCTTCCCTTTGTTGTTTCAATATCAGATTTGAGGGTAAATCCCTAATACTTTTTAACTACTCTATATTGTTTTAATAATAATACTAATTATAATAGTATTGGTAATAATTATTTAGTATTAAATTGTTTTGGAAATTAAACTGTATTATAGTTTATAATTATTTTAATTATACAGTTATTGATGATGATTATAATTGGTTACTTTGATTTGTAATAACGTCGAATTAAACGTTATGTCGAATGATGAGTTTTGAAAGTATTTTTGTTAAATGCGTCGGATTCCTAAGTAATTGGGTTGTAGGTTAGTTGGGCGGGATTATCCCTGAACTAACAATAAACCAATTAAATAGCGGAATCCAATATATATTCGACATAGTTAATTTGGGTTAAAGGCTTGAACTTTAATTTCGAATTGAAAGGAAGTGTAATTACCTGAGCGTTAGAAATGTGATTTTGACTTATTTTGAATCGATGACATTTCCTTTTAATTCGGAATTAATAATGTCAAGTAACATTAGCATTTTATTTTGTGAGTTATTATCAAAGCTACTTGATTTTGATTTGTTTTGATAGATTATATTAGTTTGGAAGTTAATCTTTTCCATTGAGAAACTATACTATTTTGTGAAGACATTGGCTCTTATTTTAATCTTGGTTAACTTTAGTTTACGAACTATAATCAAGTGTTTTTGACGTTGCTATTAGTTATTAATTTATCCCTAAAACTTGCTTTTACGGAACACCGAAAGATCCCTATTTTAATATTTTGATAGCTTATTGCGTAAAACGGAAAATTATGTTTTTATAACGTTTTCAATCAAAATTTAAGTGATCATTTTACTATCGCACTTGATTGTTCCTTAGCGCGTTAATTTGACTGTTATTTAATTTATGTAATAAAATTAAACTACGAAGGAGCTTTAAGTTGGCGCGAGCGACAACAGTGGGACACGACAAGTTCGAGCATCGAAATACGAAAAAGCTAAGAGTTAAAGCATCTAAAGGTAAGAAGGTGACCTTACCTCTATTTAGGACATAATTTCTAGGTTGTATATAGGGATGACTAGGAATAGAAAAGGTTAGTTATGAAAATAAACAATAGGGTAGTGGGTGTTGTCAAAAAGTAAAGAATGAAAATAAAGAAAATGAAACCAATTGTATGTTGAGAATATATGTGTTGAATGATGATTTGTATGAAGTGTATGTGGGGATTGGGTTTTGAAAATGAACATAGGATATAGTAAATTAATGAGTATTACAAATAAATGGGTGAATTGGGTTGTTAAGCATGTATGTGAGTGAATGATTGAATGAATGCTTGAACGAATGGTGGGAATAACTTAGAGTTAGGTGAGTAAACATAATTAGTGAAATAAGATTATAAGAAACAAGGAACAAAAGTAAGTGTTTCTGAATTGACTTTAGGTAGTAAGAATAGATTATAATAAGTAAGGAATAAAAGGAAATTGTGACATCCGTCAAAATCCTCGTATTTGTTTTAAACAATAAAGAGATTTATTTTTGAGAAAGTGTTTTTGAAAGAGTATTTCTTTGAATGAATTTCTTATTTCACGATTTTAAAGTGATGAATGATTTTTAAAGGATTGGTTTTCATGGGATAATACTATGAGTTTTAAAAATTGAGTTTTTGGAATGGTTGTGTATTTAATATTTTTATGCTTTAAAGAAATTGTGATTTTTAAACATGAGTTATTTTATGAGAAAAAGATTTGTTTCCTATGCATGTATGTGTATGTGTGTACGATTTTGCATGTATGTGTATGCTTAGGATTATATGAAAATTAAAGTAATGGAAGAGTGTGAAATTAAGGAAATAGCCAACCAATAGGAATTAGGATGAGTGCCTTAAATTACTCTTCTTTCTCTAGGATTGATAAGACCTAAACCATGCAACAAATTGAAGTACCAAAATTGCCCCTCCTAAACCCATATGAACCGAATTTACCAAGGGCAAGAAGGGAAACTCACGGTTGCCTATAAATAGGTTCACCATTAGTTCATTTCCCTTCATTTCCATTCATTCTTTCATCCTTCATTTCTAAACACCAACTCTAAGAGTCCATCAAGCTCTTAGAGAGAGAGAGAAAGAGAGAGTGGCCGAGAGTGAGAAGAAGAAGGAAGAAGAAGGAGTTCAAGCCTAGATCCAAGGATTCTATTTGAAGATCAAAGGTGTTGAAGGCTTGAAGATCATTTCTTTCTTGGTGTGTAACTCGAAAATCATAGGAGTTTTGAGTTAGTTTAAGATCTTAGCTTTGTAATTTCCTTTTTATTTTTGAATGTTTGATTTTATGGCCTTGTGATCTTTATTTCTTTTGCATGTATCATTTATGCTTTGATCTTGAACTTTTAAAGTTAATGAAACTTCTAAATTGCTAAACCATGAGCTAGATGATTCGGCCATGGCTAGAAAATCATGTCTTGATGCTTTTTAACTAGATCCAAGTAGTTGCATGTTGATTTTATGATTGGAAAAGTTGATTTATGTACTTGCATGTCTTGATCTTAACTTGAGCATGAAAAAGTTTTGATCTTGAGCTTTGCATGTTGTTTTTGAGTAAAAAGCTTTGATCTTTCTTGAATGCATGTCATGGCTTTGCAAAGAAACCAAGGACACAAGCTTTTGAAAAATGATTTTGACTTGATTTATGTCTTATGTTCTTGCATGTTGAGGATTGAAGCTAAACTTTAATTTATGGTAATGTTTATTCGGTTTAAGCTTAGAAACCAAAAGATCATGTTTTGATCCTCATAAAAAGGCACATGCATGTTGATTTTTACTTGATTTGAGAATTTTAAAGTGCATGCATGAGATAATGGATGTAATTGTTATGTTGACTTCAGCTAAGAAAATAAATTTAAGTTTGTTTGTTTTCATGTAGTGGCTCACGGTTTTTTTAAAAATAGAAAAAAGGGAGAAATAATTCTATGATTTTATGTCTTTGATTTCAAACAAATCTTGCTTTGATTTGTGTGAATTTTTGGCCAATGCATGTTCACTAGGTTAGGACTCTTTTTCATGAAGTGACATGAAGTAATGAGTGTGTTGCAATGGGCGAATGCTAAGTTAGTTGGTTTGGAATTGTGTTGTAATTGTTTTCTTTTCTATTCGGTTTTGGTGATGCAAATGGGTAAATGAGTTTAGTTATTTCAAGAAGAGTTTTCAATGATTTTTGGTTTTATTCCTTTGCTGTCCAGAAATTTATTTCAAGGTATTTCTATTCTAAAAGTGTTTTCAATTGATGAAGAGTGTGAATTTTTAAGTACCGTTTGAGATAACAAAAGCTAGATTGAAAAATATCGATTTTTCGGTGTTTTAAGAAATTAAAATGTGGCTGGACCGATTTCATACAGAAACCTAAAGTGATTATTTAATTTGTATTATTATGAGTTTTCAAATGATTTTGAGAGATTTCAAGTGCAAGAAAAGATTGGAATTGTTTTGACAAACGATTGAATTTTAAAGAGAATGATGAAAAGAAATAAGAGCTTTTCCTATTTTTTGTGAAGAAGAATAAAGTGATGTGTTTCAATTGAAATGAATTTTGACGTAAACGTATTTTTAAAATACGAGGTATTCTTTAGACGGTGGAACGGAATCGCGAGAAGAAGCGAGAGACTACCAAGGACAAGGCAATTCACCTGCTGGACTAAGAGGTGAGAGTGCTGTGAACCCACAACGTGGTGGCTTGTAGTCTGAATATATGGACTGTTAAATGATGAGATTTTTGTGATATCCTATGTGCTAATTGTTTATCTGCTCAGTTAATTGAAATGCATGATTGGTTTTGTTATGTATCTGAAATCAATGTATTGATGATGTTGAGTATATTTTTATTCTGCCTCGAACTCTGGATTGTTGTTGTGTGTGATAATGATAGTCATGAGAAAGAATAAGACTTAAGATTCCCTGAAAAGTTTAAGAAAAGATGATAAGTGATGAGATCTGAGAATGCCCCAGTTAAGCCTGATGTTGAGAATGTGCTTATGATATTGAGATTGTGCTCATGATGCTGAGATGGTGCTCATGATGCTGAGATTGAGATGCTGAGATAATGCTTGAGGACTCATGAATGATGATGATTGCCAAGTATCCATCTGATACAAGAGATTTATGAGATTTTCCCACGGGAATCATGTGATGAGCTATGATGCCAAGTGGCTATTGATGATGAAAGTAATATGTGATTCTTTGGGGAACGGATTTAACCCTTAGTGGTCGGGACTCGTTGAAGGGATGAACCAAGGATGATCCGACCTTAGGTTAATTAAAAATATAAAAGACATTAAAAGACTCTAACAAAAGCGGTGAGCAATGAGTGCGAAGTAGTGGAGAGGAAGATACCATGGGTATCTGTGGATACTCAGGAGGAGATTAAATGACGGGAGGGCAAGGACGATGAACGTCAAGAAGCCTGGAGTATATTTCTAGGCGGAACGGATTCCACATGTGGCGCCGGGCTGATCGATTCCGGATGGTCGTGGTAAGTTCTGCACCGCGAACTAGAAATAGTACTGCCACCCCCTTGATTGCAAATCTAGAACAGTGAGAGGGACTGGAACAGGGCTCTATGATTTTGCCACTGTACCCGATTTTTCTACAGTGTGCCTTGTTTATATGATTTATTTGAGACTGTACCGGATTTTCTACAGTTCTCCTGGCTTGGAGCCATTTGATTTGTTGAGACAACTGTCAAGCTCGTGTGGTAAAGGTCCTGTACTCCTGTTAGCTTCCGACTAGGTTGGATGGATGACCGAGGAGATGTAGACGTGTGTGCTAACTGATTTTCCTCAGTGATGGTTTTTCCCCACCTCATTGAGTGAACCGATTTTGATAAGACTTAAAGAATGATGAATGATTCAAAGAAAGAAAGCATAAGAGAATATCTGAATGATTGAGAAAGACTCTGATAAGATTTAATGCTTGAAAAGATTGTGTTGCCAAGTGCAGTGATTGATATGGCAATGAGTTGTGATCTTGATGTATTTGGAATACTGTTATATGCTTTGTTTATAAGTGCTTCTTATATGCTTATGTGGATAACATGTTCAGATGTGATGATACTATGACCATGCTGTTATTCATGCTTATGTTATACTGTTCTGCATAGTCTGGTTATATTGTCTTGTTCTATTATTTGCCTGTCTCTATATTGAGTCTGTTGTGAGACCGCATGGTCGACACGTTAGTGTTCTGAACACTGACTCTCTCCTACCATGTTGTCGTATTTGCTCTTGCCGGTATTGCAACGGGTAGATGGCGTATCGTGTAGCAATCCACATGTGGCCTCTTCAAGGAGGAACATGGGTGGTTGTCCCTGATGGGTGGATATGGAGAGGAGATACTCGGTTGGAGATCGACGATCCAAGACACATTTTGCGAGGGACGAGTTTGGATGTGCATGTGGGACATGTCACTCTTCGTGATTATCAGGATGGTGGACCAAGGAAACATCATGAGTATGATGGTCAACCCGCACCGTTGGCAGCAGAGACTCCACAGTCGATGGAGGAGGAAGATGTGTGTGACTCTGGTCACGAAGCTGATTGGGATTCTAGTTAGAAGACGGCAGTGGATGTTGGTTCGGATGAAGAGTGATGTCCGATGCGCCTGATAGTGTCTAGATGTCTTAGTGTCTAGGATCTAAGTTCCCAATCGAGGATTACCTTGTGAAGTACTATTAATGTAATCATGCTACTTTTAACTATGTTTTTAATTAAGTTTTCTCAACCTGGTATGTAATCTTTTGTAACCATGAACATCTTTTGGAAAACTATTGGAGATGAGACTCTGATGCTTTTAGTTTAGGATCAAATGATAATGGAAGTGATGATGTACGTATTTTCAATGGTATTTCGATTGACGGAAGTTTCAAGTGACATCTCGATTTTCAGTTAAGTGATATGGTCAAATGTTGGATTCATGTTTTAAAAAAAAAATGGCCTCATTTTTACAACAATCTAATAATAATTAATGTAAGTTTTGGAAATGAAAATCGGGCTGTTACATTTATGGTATCAGAGCAATGGTAATCCTCAGTGGCCTTAAGCATAGCCTTATATGCTTACTCTGTGTGACTCTGTGCGTGTATAGTGTAGGTTCGAGTTGTTGTGTTGAACCCTTTTTGTTTCATTTTCAAGATGATTCGTACGCGTGGGAGACCTTCTGGTTCGAGAAACTCTGATGAGGGCCCTGAAATCCCGAATTCGTCGAATCTTGTGGCTCAGATGACGGCAGTGATGACGGGCGTCAATGATAATCTGCAAGCGCTACATCGTCAAGCACAACAGAATTTCAACATTCAGCAGCAAGCTCATAACTTGGAAGCACAAGGATATAAGGGATTGGATGAATTTTGTCGTCGCAACCCAAAGGAGTTTGTTGGAGGTTTCGCTCCGGATGCAGCAGTAGAGTGTAATGATGAGCAAAAGTTGGCTTATGCTGGATATGTGATGACGAAAGAGGCTGCGGCATGGTGGCGAATTACCAAGCAAGTGATGTTGAATGCGGAAGGAGTGTTGACGTGGGAAGCTTTTAAGCAGAAATTTCTGGAGAAGTATTTTCCGGTGTATCTAAGAACGAAGAAAGAGATGGAATTTTTAAGGTTGACTCAAGGAAACCTGTCAGTTGATGAGTATGCTTCGAAATTCGAAGAGTTGGTTAAGTATGTACCCCAGTATGCTGGAGGAGAGAATGAGTGATCAAAATGTGCTAAATTTAAGGATGGTCTTAAGCCGGAGATCAAGTTAGCTTTTTCTCACCTAGAGATAGAAGACTTTGCTAATCTGGTGAATAGGTGTCGTATGTATGAGGCTGGTTTGAAGGCAAGGAGTGCAGTTGAGAAGGTGACGAATCCATCTTCATCTCATGGACCGATTCGTAATCTTCCTTTTCATAGAGACTCTGGTGGAAAGTATCGGACTCCATATCCGTACTTTTGCTCTGGTGGAAGAAGGGACCAACGTTTTGGAGGAAGTGGACAAGGTGGAAACTTTGGAGGCAATAGTAATCGTGGTGGAAACCGTGGAAGCAATAGTTTTGGGGGAAGCCGCATGGGTCATAGTGGTGGAAATCGTAGCAGCTTTGGTGGAATGAGATCAGGAACTACACTTCCTCGTTGCAACAGGTGTGGTCGCAATCATTTTAGTTCGATGTGTCCACCTAGGAATTCGAACTGTTTCAATTGCGATAAGCCTGGTCACATTGCAAGGGATTGCAAGGAACCCAAGAAAGTGGCTAACTCAGGGAATGCAAATCGGCCTACTCTGCAAGGGAGAGTGTTCACTATGAGCGGAGCTGAAGCTGCGAATGCTTCTAATCTGATTCAACGTGAATGTTTCATTCATAAGAATTCCTTATTAGTGTTGTATGATTCGGGTGCTACTCACTCGTTTATTGTTGATGATGTGGTGAATAGATTAAAGTTGAAAGTAGATGCTTTGCCTTATAATTTGATTGTTTCTACCCCTACCGATAAACCTGTGATAGTGTCTACCTATTGTTCTAATTGCCCAGTAGAGATAGAAGGTAACACCTATTTTGTTGACTTGATTCAACTACTCCTTTCTCAAATAGATGTTATCTTAGGAATGGATTGGCTTATGAGGAATCATGTTCTTCTGAACTGTTCCGAAAAGTCATTAGTCTTTAGTGAAACCCAATCTTCTTTACCTAAACCCGAAGACCCTGAGCATTTATCTGCCAAGGAAGTTCAAACTTCATTGAAGGATGGAGCAGTGGCCTACATGTTCTTAGCTTCATTGGATGTCAAGAAGGATAAGGAGCCACACGAATTGTCGGTGGTTAAAGATTTTCCTGAGGTTTTTCCGGAAGAGATACCTGGTTTACCGCCAATTCGAGAAGTAGCATTCTCAATTGATGTAATCCCTGGAGCTGGACCTATTTCCAAAGCACCGTATAGGATGGCCCCGGTGGAGTTAGCTGAACTGAAGAAGCAATTGGAAGAGATGTTGGAGAAAAAGATGATACGACCTAGTGTGTCACCATGGGGAGCAACGATGTTGTTCGTCAAAAAGAAGGATGGCATTATGCGTTTGTGTAAGGACTATCGCCAATTGAACAAGGTGACGATCAAGAATAAGTACCCTTTGCCCAGAATTGATGATTTGTTGGATCAATTGAAGGGAGCGTCTGTATTCTCCAAGATAGACCTTCGATCAGGATATCATCAGATTAGAGTGAAGGAGGAGGATATTCCTAAGACTGCCTTCAGAACTCGTTATGGGCATTACGAGTATCTGGTTATGCCTTTTGGTGTAACAAATGCTCCAGTGATATTCATGGATTACATGAATAGAATTTTTCATCCTTACTTGGACTCATTTGTTGTCGTGTTCATCGATGATATTTTGATTTATTCCAAGACTAAGGAGGAACACGCAGAGCATTTAAGGACAGTTTTGACAATGTTGAAGGACAAGCAGCTTTACGCAAAGCTAGCGAAGTGTGATTTTTGGTTGGATTCAGTGCATTTCTTAGGGCACGTGATCACAAAGGATGGAATTGCGGTGGATCCTGCGAAGGTAGAAGCTGTGCTGGAATGGAAAACACCGACGACTGTGACAGAAATACGTAGTTTCTTGGGATTAGCAAGGTATTACCGTCGGTTTATCGAAGGATTTTCTCGCTTGTCTTTGGCTTTGACAAAGTTAACGAGAAAAGGTCAGCTATTTGAATGGTCGGCGAAGTGTGAGGAGAATTTTCAAGAACTGAAGAAGAGGTTAACAACCGCGCCAGTGTTGGTTTTACCAGATACAACAAAGCCATTTTGTGTATACTGTGACGCTTCGAAGCAAGGGCTAGGATGCGTGCTAATGCAAGAAAGGAAGGTAGTAGCTTATGCTTCGCGACAATTGAAGATTTATGAGCTTAATTATCCAACTCATGACTTGGAGCTGGCGGCAGTAGTGTTTGCTTTGAAGATTTGGAGACACTACTTGTATGGTGTAAGAGTTGAAGTTTTTAGCGATCACAAGATTTTGAAGTACTTGTTTGAGCAGAAGGAGTTGAATATGCGTCAGAGAAGGTGGATGGAATTTTTGAAGGACTATGATCTCGAGCTACAATATCACCCTGGAAAGGCAAATGTAGTTGTTGATGCCTTAAGTAGGAAATCATTGCATGTTTTTGCATTGATGATCAAGGAACTGAAGTTGATTGAAGAGTTTCGAGATTTGAATTTAGGAGTGGAGTTTAAACCTAAGAGCATGGTATTGGGACGGTTGACGGTCTCAAGTGGATTTATGGAGAAGATAAAGGAACTTCAACTGAAGGATGAGGAGCTTCAAGCTAAGAAAGAGCTTTCGGAAAAAGGAAAGGAAGTGGAATTCAGAATTGGTAGTGATGGAGTGTTAAGGTACAAAGATCGTGTTTGTGTGCCGGATGATGCTGAGATGAAGGGAATGATATTGGAAGAGGCTCATAAAAGTAAGTTGAATTTTCACCCTGGTTCTCAAAAGATGTACCAAGACCTCAAGAGGATATTCTGGTGGTCTGGAATGAAGAGGGAAGTTGCAGAGTATGTATCTCGATGTCTGACATGTTAGAAAGCGAAAATAGAGCATAAGAAGCCTGGTGGTGAGCTACAACCGTTGGCAGTGCCAGTGGGGAAATGGGATTGTGTAACTATGGATTTTGTCTCTGGTTTTCCTAAAACTGAAAAAGGATATGATGCTATATGGGTAATTGTGGATCGATTGACGAAGACTGCACGGTTTATTCCTATCAGTATGAGGTATCCATTGGATAGGTTGGCTGAACTGTACCTAAAGGAAGTGGTGAGATTGCATGGAGTACCTTCAAGCATAGTATCAGACAGAGATTCGCGTTTTACTTCTAAATTTTTTGGTTAGTTTGCAAGCAGCGATGGGAACAAGGTTGTATTTAAGTTCGGCTTATCATCCGCAAACCGATGGACAATCAGAGCGAACTATTCAAACGCTGAAAGATCTACTAAGAGCTTGCGTGATAGAGAATGCTGGAAATTGGGATTCTTTTCTGCATTTGATCGAGTTCGCTTACAACAACAGTTTCCATTCAAGCATTGGAATGGCGCCGTATGAAGCTTTGTATGGTAGAAAGTGCAGAACACCCTTGTGTTGGTTTGAAACTGGAGAGCATTTGATGATAGGACCTGATATAGTGCAGCAGACGAATGAGAAGGTGAAGTTAATTCAGGCAAGAATGAGAGCTGCTCAGAGCCGGCAGAAAAGCTATCAGGATAAGAGACGAAGTCCGCTTGAATTCAATGAAGGAGATTATGTATTCATGAAGGTAGTGCCGACTACCGGAATTGGCAGAATGCTCAAAACCAGAAAACTTACACCTCGTTTCATTGGACCTTACCCAATTCTTAAAAGAATAGGACCTTTAGCCTACCAAATTGCTTTACCCCCTTTGCTTTCTAACTTGCATGATGTCTTTCATTTGTCTCAACTGAGAAAATATATTCATGACCCTTCACACATCATTGAGCCTGACTCAATACAACTAAAGGAAAATCTTACATATGAAGCTTTACCTCTAAGGATAGATGGTAGTAGTGTCAAAAGGTTGAGAGGAAAAGAGATACCTTTAGTTAAAGTAATATGGAGTCAGAACAATGGAGAAGATGTGACATGGGAGCTTGAGAGCAAGATGAGAAGTTCTTATCCGCACCATTTTGCATCAGGTACGACATTTCTCGGGGACGAGAAATCTTCAAGTTGGGGAGAATGTGACATCCGTCAAAATCCTCGTATTTGTTTTAAACAATAAAGAGATTTATTTTTGAGAAAGTGTTTTTGAAAGAGTATTTCTTTGAATGAATTTCTTATTTCATGATTTTAAAGTGATGAATGATTTTTAAAGGATTGGTTTTCATGGGATAATACTATGAGTTTTAAAAATTGAGTTTTTGGAATGGTTGTGTATTTAATATTTTTATGCTTTAAAGAAATTGTGATTTTTAAACATGAGTTATTTTATGAGAAAAAGATTTGTTTCCTATGCATGTATGTGTATGTGTGTACGGTTTTGCATGTATGTGTATGCTTAGGATTATATGAAAATTAAAGTAGTGGAAGAGTGTGAAATTAAGGAAATAGCCAACCAATAGGAATTAGGATGAGTGCCTTAAATTACTCTTCTTTGTCTAGGATTGATAAGACCTAAACCATGCAACAAATTGAAGTACCAAAATTGCCCCTCCTAAACCCATATGAACCGAATTTACCAAGGGCAAGAAGGGAAACTCACGGTTGCCTATAAATAGGTTCACCATTAGTTCATTTCCATTCATTCTTTCATCCTTCATTTCTAAACACCAACTCTAAGAGTCCATCAAGCTCTTAGAGAGAGAGAAAGAGAGAGTGGCCGAGAGTGAGAAGAAGAAGGAGTTCAAGCCTAGATCCAAGGATTCTCTTTGAAGATCAAAGGTGTTGAAGGCTTGAAGATCATTTCTTTCTTGGTGTGTAACTCGAAAATCATAGGAGTTTTGAGTTAGTTTAAGATCTTAGCTTTGTAATTTCCTTTTTCTTTTTGAATGTTTGATTTTATGGCCTTGTGATCTTTATTTCTTTTGCATGTATCATTTATGCTTTGATCTTGAACTTTTAAAGTCAATGAAACTTGTAAATTGCTAAACCATGAGCTAGATGATTCGGCCATGGCTAGAAAATCATGTCTTGATGCTTTTTAACTAGATCCAAGTAGTTGCATGTTGATTTTATGATTGGAAAAGTTGATTTATGTACTTGCATGTCTTGATCTTAACTTGAGCATGAAAAAGTTTTGATCTTGAGCTTTGCATGTTGTTTTTGAGTAAAAAGCTTTGATCTTTCTTGAATGCATGTCATGGCTTTGCAAAGAAACCAAGGACACAAGCTTTTGAAAAATGATTTTGATTTAATTTATGTCTTATGTTCTTGCATGTTGAGGATTGAAGCTAAACTTTAATTTATGGTAATGTTTATTCGGTTTAAGCTTAGAAACCAAGAGATCATGTTTTGATCCTCATAAAAAGGCACATGCATGTTGATTTTTACTTAATTTGAGAATTTTAAAGTGCATGCGCTAAGAAAATAAATTTAAGTTTGTTTGTTTTCATGTAGTGAATTTTCGGCCAATGCATGTTAACTAGGTTAGGACTCTTTTTCATGAAGTGACATGAAGTAATGAGTGTGTTGCAATGGGCTAATGCTAAGTTAGTTGGTTTGGAATTGTGTTGTAATTGTTTTCTTTTCTATTCGGTTTTGGTGATGCAAATGGGTAAATGAGTTTAGTTATTTCAAGAAGAGTTTTCAATGATTTTTGGTTTTATTCCTTTGCTGTCCAGAAATTTATTTCAAGGTATTTCTATTCTAAAAGTGTTTTCAATTGATGAAGAGTGTGAATTTTTAAGTACCGTTTGAGATAACAAAAGCTAGATTGAAAAATATCGATTTTTTGGTGTTTTAAGAAATTAAAATGTGGCTGGACCGATTTCATACAGAAACCTAAAGTGATTATTTAATTTGTATTATTATGAGTTTTCAAATGATTTTGAGAGATTTCAAGTGCAAGAAAAGATTGGAATTGTTTTGAAAAACGATTGTATTTTAAAGAGAATGATGAAAAGAATTAAGAGCTTTTCCTATTTTTAGTGAAGAAAAATAAAGTGATGTATTTCAATTGAAATGAATTTTGACGTAAACGTATTTTTAAAATACGAGGTATTCTTTAGACGGTGGAACGAAATCGCGAGAAGAAGCGAGCGATTACCAAGGACAAGGCAATTCACCTGCTGGACTAAGAGGTGAGAGTGCTGTGAACCACAACGTGGTGGCTTGTAGTCTGAATATATGGACTGTTAAATGATGAGATTTATGTGATATCCTATGTGCTAATTGTTTATCTGCTCAGTTAATTGAAATGCATGATTGGTTTTGTTATGTATCTGAAATCATTGTATTGATGATGTTGAGTATATTTTTATTCTGCCTGGAACTCTGGATTGTTGTTGTGTGTGATAATGATAGTCATGAGAAAGAATAAGACTTAAGATTCCCTAAAAAGTTTAAGAAAAGATGATAAGTGATGAGATCTGAGAATGCCCCAGTTAAGCCTGATGCTGAGAATGTGCTTATGATATTGAGATTGTGCTCATGATGCTGAGATCGTGCTCATGATGCTGAGATTATGCTTGAGGACTCATGAATGATGATGATTGCCAAGTCTCCATCTGATACAAGAGATTTATGAGATTTTCCTACGGGAATCATGTGATGAGCTATGATGCCAAGTGGCTATTGATGATGAAAGTAATATGTGATTCTTTGGGGAACGGATTTAACCCTTAGTGGTCAGGACTCGTTGAAGGGATGAACCAAGGATGAGCCGACCTTAGGTTAATTAAAAATATAAAAGACTTTAAAAGACTCTAACAAAAGCGGTGAGCAATGAGTGCGAAGTAGTGGAGAGGAAGATACCATGGGTATCTGCGGATACTAAGGAGGAGATTGCATGAGGGGAGGGCAAGGACGGTGAACGTCAAGAAGCATGGAGTATATTTCTAGGCGGAACGAATTCCACATGTGGCGCCGGGCTGATCGATTCCGGATGGCCGTGGTAAGTTCTGCACCGCGAACTAGAAATAGTACTGTCACCCCCTTGATTGCAAATCTAGAACAGTGAGAGGGACTGGAACAGGGCTCTGTGGTTTTGCCACTGTACCCGATTTTTCTACAGTGTGCCTTGTTTATATGATTTATTTGACACTGTACCGGATTTTCTACAGTTCTCCTGGCTTGGAGTCATTTGATTTGTTGAGACAGTTGTCAAGCCCGTGTGGTAAAGGTCCTGTACTCCTGTTAGCTTCCGACTAGGTTGGATGGATGACCGAGGAGATGTAGACGTGTGTGCTAACTGATTTTCCTCAGTGATGGTTTTTCCCCACCTCATTGAGTGAACCGATTTTGATAAGACTTAAAGAATGATGAATGATTCAAAGAAAGAAAGCATAAGAGAATATCTGAACGATTGAGAAAGACTCTGATAAGATTTAATGCTTGAAAAGATTGTGTTACCAAGTGCAGTGATTGATATGGCAATGAGTTGTGATCTTGAAAAGATTTAATGCTTCTTATATGCTTATGTGGATAACATGTTCAGATGTGATGATACTATGACTATGTTGTTATTCATGTTTATGTTATACTGTTCTGCATAGTCTGGTTATATTGTCCTGTTCTATTATTTGTCTGTCTCTATATTGAGTTTATTGTGAGACTGCATGGTCGACCCGTTAGTGTTCGGAACACTGGCTCTCTCCTACCATGTTGTCGTATTGGCTCTTGCCGGTATTGCAACGGGTAGATGGCGTATCGTGTAGCGATCCACATGTGGCCTCTTCAAGGAGGAACATGGGTGGTTGTCCCTGATGGGTGGATATGGAGAGGAGATACTCGGTTGGAGATCGACGATCCCAGACACATTTTGCGAGGGACGAGTTTGGATGTGCATGTGGGACATGTCACTCTTTGTGATTATCAGGATGGTGGACCAAGGGAACATCATGAGTATGATGGTCAACCCACACCGTTGGCAGCAGAGACTCCACAGTCGATGGAGGAGGAAGATGTGCGTGACTCTGGTCACGAAGCTGATGCGGATTCTAGTGAGAAGACGAAAGTGGATGTTGGTTCGGATGGAGAGTGATGTTCGATGCGTCTGATAGTGTCTAGATGTCTTAGTGTCTAGGATCTAAGTTCCCAATCGAGGATTACCTTGTGAAGTACTATTAATGTAATCATGCTACTTTTAACTATGTTTTTAATTAAGTTTTCTCAACCTGGTATATAATCTTTTGTAACCATGAACATCTTTTGGAAAACTGTTGGAGATGAGACTCCGATGCTTTTAGTTTATGATCATATGATAATCGAAGTGATGATGTACGTATTTTCATTGGTATTTCGATTGACGGAAGTTTCAAGTGACATCTCGATTTTCAGTTAAGTGATATGGTCAAATGTTGGATTCATGTTTTTTTAAAAAAAATGGCCTCATTTTTACAACAATCTAATAATAATTAATGTAAGTTTTGGAAATGAAAATCGGGTTGTTACAAAAATGAGTGCAAATGTGTGTTTATTATGAATGTTGAATTGGTTGCTAACCCTTGGGTGTCATATGAAAATGTTAATAAGTTATTAATGAAAGGAAAAAAGAGAAGAGAATAATTAACATAAACTAAAAGTAAGGAAAAGAATAAGTAAGAAAAGAAAATGGTTAATGAGACTTAGTTAGAAAATGAGAAAAAGATTTAATGTGAAAAAGAAGAACAGAATTAAAGAGAAAAGAAAGAATGAGATTGGCAGATGGTCTATTGGACTCTGTCAATGCACAACCCAGACGGTCTGTTGGACTCTGGGATTAAATAATGAAAACAGGAATATATCGGCAGACGGACTATTGAACTCTGTCGACGTGCAACCCAGGCGGTCTGTTGGACTCTGAGGATTCGGCGAACGGTCTATTGGACTCTGTTGAAGCGCAACCCATACGGTCTATTGGAATCTGGCGATAATTAATAAAAGAAAGAACATTGTTGGCAGACGATATATTGGACTCTGTTGACGCGCAACCCAGACGGTTTATTAGATTCTGGGGATTCGGCGGACAGTCTTTTGGACTATGTCGAAGCGCAACCCGAACAGTCTATTGGACTCCGGGGATAACCTATCTACCTGGACGGTCTGTTGGACTTCGGGAGATAGTTAGGCCCAACCCAGACGGTCTGTTAGACTCTGGGGAGGAGAAATGAAAAGGAAAAGGAAAATAATAAATAACAGAAAAGAGAACGACTGATGGTCTGTTGGACTCAGTCATAAGAAAAGAGAACAAAAGAAAGAAAAGAAAGAGAACAAAAGAAAGAAAAGAAAGAGAACAAAATAAATAAAGAGATAAAATGAATAGAGAACTAAGAATGAGAACAAATGTAAGAATAAGAGAAAAAAAATAAAGAGAGTGAATTGCCGAAAATTAAATAAGATAAGTAAACATAAGAAATGAAAAGCAAAAGAGTTAATAGAGAAATAAAAGTGATTGAATGTGTGAATGACTATGTTTATTGTGTGTTAATAATAATGTAGGCCTTGTTTATTACTATGTCTTCTAAGAGGTTATTTCCTATGTTCTGTATAATGTTACCCTTCTTGCTATTTTTCTACAGGTACTGAAGCAGAGCATACACTGTTGCAGGCCGAACAGGATACTCTCCACCATGTGGAATGTGTTTATGATACCGCGAGTGAACTGCATTTAATAATAAATAAGACTTGTCATTTTGGAATTTAAACCATGTATTAGTTGTATGCCCGGGACCTGGTGCATTCTGTTAATCAGGCTTTAGGACTAACTGGCTGTAGTAGTGAGAAGATTTATGTTTTAAAAATTATTCTGGTCTGAGTAGGTACAAACAGGAAATTTTGGGAATGTCCGAAAAACAGAGGAAACTCTGCCGGATTTTCATCAAAATTTTCAAGTACCATTTTTTTAATAAATATTAAATTAACTAATTAAAAGTGAGGGTGTTACACTTGGTCTGATGCCTTTTCCTTGATAATTCTTATAATCAGAAGGATATTCTTCGTTTGATCTCAAGTTATTTAGATAAACGATGATCCTCTATAAGTATAGATAATCCAACATTCATCCTCTTTAATCGTTGTTATCTACTTGAAATTAGCTTAGTGATTAAGTCTTGAACTTACGTACGGGTTAGGCCCATATCCGAGCTCTTTTGGGCCACAATAGCATAAAGAAGGAGGTATTAGCATCATCCTCTTTTATCCATCGAACGCTAGCTTTTTGCCTCAATAGACTCTCTTTTTTATTCAATAAATCTCACATATCAGCCAAGCATTGCCTCCTCTCAACCATCTCTGCCTTGGAAAGTAAACAATCTTCAGCAATAGCATCAGCAACATGGAACTGCTCAACTTTCTGATCAATACAAAAATTAAGATTCCCAAAAACCTCCTGATTCAATTCCATTGATTTATGTCAGAATTTAGAAGTTTTAATTTAGCCTTTAGCATGAAGGCAGACAAGTCATCCACCGTATGAGAATGCCAAGAATTTTTCGCCAAAGAAGAAAAAGAAGAATCCCAAAACCAACAATTTTTGAAACGGAATGGCTTAGGATCCCAATCTACATTCCCGTGTGTTACCAGAACCGGACAACGTTCAGAGACATCTCTATTCATAATCCACTTCTCTTCCTAGTAAGTAAAGATCATAAGTTTGTCAAGTCTGCTCAGTGTTGAGCTATCCTTCTTTGATCATGTAAATTTTCTACGAAAGACTAAGGCTCAACAACATCAATATCATGGATAAATTCATTAAAGTCCATCATAATAGCCAAATGGGAACTTATGTCTCCAACACCCTACTATTCAGAAGCGCTACGAATAGTATTAAAATCTACCCTAAATTAGAAAAGAGAAACAAATTAGTTTATACTTTTTTAAACTCGAATAGCATGTCACCTGTTAATGACAACATAAACTGAAACCAAAATAATATGGTAACCATATTGGAAGAATTTCACACAACAGAAGTGATAAAAGTGTAAAACGCTGAAATGAATTTTACAACCTTACATCATTAAAGATAGGCACTATGCATGGTGCAAAAATGCTCTAATTTCCTACAAATGTCAATTGGAAAGAAGATTAAAATGAGAGCTGATGCGAGTTTTGTCTTCCTGAAAAACAAATAAGCATTACTATAGAAAATAATTAGTATACTCTGTAACACCCCAAAATTTTAATCCCTGATTAATGAAATGTTAATTATAAAGTTTATTTATAATTTATTATTTTTATTCTAATCTTTGATTAAAATTTGTATTTAGGTTATTAGTAAATGTTTGAAATGGGTGAATATGATTTGGTGATTATTTTCTAGATGAAAATAAATATTTTGCACATTAGTCCCTGCTTTGAGACCTAGAAGTAATTATAGGAAAGGTTTTGGAGGGAAAGAAAATAAAATAATTATTTTTCAAAAATTGACCAAAATACTCGAGTATTTCTAAGAAGACTCGAGTATTCTGGTCAAAGTTGGACGAGTTAGTGTGTTTTGGTGAGTCACCACCAACGATTCTCCACCGTTGACACGAAAACACCTCCATAACACGTCCATGGCCTTCGTGTCGAGCTGCATGGGCATGGTGATTGGCTATTTAAGCCATGGTTGATGAATCAACCAACCCATTTGCCAAATTCGTGAGACATTGCATGCTTTAGGGTTCCTGAGTTCGATCATTCAATTCTCCGACTCTGTTTTGATTCGAGCCACAAATCATACACCAATACAAAGTTCACATCTTGAGCTTTGTATAGACACCAAAATCGTGAGTAGAGAGTTTGTGTGTTGGAAGAATTGGAGCTCGAAAGTTGGAGCTTGTTTGCTGTCAACCAGTCTCTGGAGCTTACTTTGGTCATTGATTGTGGTAAGCTCATGCACTCTCTGAGTCTCAAACTTGTTTCTTTAGTTAGTTTGTGTTGCATAGAATATAGGGAAAATAATTTCCCCAATTCTTATTGTTGTTTCATGTGTCAATGAATTCAATTTTGGTGCTCCACTCAAACTGCTCTGCATGTTGGTGCTTGAAGTGGTTCTCTGTGTTGTGGAGCTTTTCTTTCAAAATTTTCTTTTGGTACACGTTTGAGAGGTAAGGGGAAAGCTTTTTATTCACAAGATAAAGTTTAAATTACATGAATTTGATTCGAGAGCCACCAAGAGGCTCTAAGGGCTTAGTTTGAATAGGGAAATTGGTTTGGAGACAACCCTGTGCTCTAAAATGGTTTTGAGCAAGTTTTATATGTTGCATGCAAGCTATTTGGAACTTCAAATCATGAGTGTTCTGAGTATTATGCAAATTGGTATGTTAAGTTATGGATTTTCTAAGTTTTATGCATAATCTTGTGAATCTCTGTTAATTCTGTAATTTGATGTGTTCTAAGTGCTTAAACATGTTTAATATATGTTATATTAACTCTGTTGATCATTGGATTTGATTAGAAATGGTTAGAATTGAATATGGTATGATAAAAGCAGAATTTCAGTCTGTACTATCTGTTAAGACTCGAGTACATGGCTAGATACTCGAGTATTTCGTGATGCACCAGTGCATCTTTTTGCACCAACACTCGAGTATCAAGTCCAGGACTCGAGTACTGACTGATGCAGCAAGAGTATTCACTAATGAACTACTCGAGTAATGCATGAACCACTCGAGTCTTTTGAGTTGATGAACGACTCGAGTATTTCATGAACTACTCGAGTATTTTTAGAAAATCTGAAACTTGACTTTTCTGAAAAAGCATGAACGACTGGAGTAACTTGTGAACTACTTGAGTGAATTGGAAAGGCTGAAGAACTACTCGAGTATTATGAAGAATACTCGAGTATTTTTGTCTAGAAACTTAAAAATACCATTTTTAATTTTGAATCATTTTGTTAATATTAAAGTGAAAACAATCCAAGTGATCTATGACTTAAAAGTAATTGATTGATGGTGGTCTGAAACCATTGAACTAATAATGTGAGATATTATTAATTGAGATATACCAATCAATTCTTTTAAGTTAAGAAATTGCATTCATCCTGGAGTTCGGATGTTAGATCGTTTTTCATGTTATGATAACATGTGGAGGGCCTCTGGGAGTGCCATTTGACGGCTTGCTTGATGACACATTATGGTGGACGATGTGGCCAGCGAGAGTAATATGCTGATGATATGGTTATTCCGTTAAGACGACGGGACGTTGCTCGAGGAGCACGTTATGTATCATTTCCAAGCTCGTCGTGTACATTCTAGGGTGAATGTACGAATGTTGTACACCTAGGAGTACAACGCACTGTTGAGTGCTGATATGAAGTAAAGGATGGACGTCAGAGAGTGACATAGATTGATGGAGTTAGGGTTGAGAGCTAGACTCATACATCATGCCAATCATTTAACCTGGATCTGATAAATGTAACAAGTATGAGCATTTTACTTGCATTAAATATTTGCTAAGTGCTAAATGTGGTTGTTGATTATTGCTGCATACATTTATATCTACATCGTGCATTTATTTATGCTCTATTTATTATGTGTATAGAATTGCTTATCCTTGTGCCCTTGTAGGTGATGTCACGTTACATTGCTTGCATCGAGATCCGGCCACTTCCTAGTGGCATATGGATCTACGAGGATCACCGAGCGGTATTTGAGGGTGAGGTAGAGATTACCTTCTATCATCCCAACCCGCTGATTCGGTTTCGTCCTCGTAGGTTTAGGATCCCCATCATATACACTATGCATGTACCACCCTTTTACACTTACCATGGACCACCTCCCACACGACCAGCTCGCTCATATCACAGTTTTCGATTTCGACCTACCCGCTCACACCCTTTTACTTCTAGAGTCGTCCAAGAGGAGACTCCCCTATCTGATCCGAGGAGTCCTGTTAGGGTCTCGCCATCACCAGACCCTGTGCCCAGTGGAAGGGTACCCACTCCTTTGGATGAGATAGAGGAGGACCCTGTTGAGGACGAGAGCAGAGGCGAGCCTGTCGCTCATTCTACCGGGAGTCAGTGGAGGGACGATGATCCCTAGGTATGTGCATAGGATAGATGATGAGGATCAGGGATCCGGTACGGTGTGATGGATGCTGTGGAGGAGATGCTGTTGCTGATGGATTGATGATGACTACTGCTACTTCTAGGAGACTGCTACTACTACTACTACTACTACTGTTGCTACCAGTGCTATGTGACCAGCTTTAGAGTTTTATATTTTGACATGTATATATATTGTAGATATTCCTTTTGAAAACTCTAGAGTTATGGTCTACTTTTGATGTGTGTGTATATATATATATATATGCATAGCCTTTGGACTTGTTCTGGGATTTGGATATTTTCACTAAAGAACTATGTATTTCCTACCTTTGCTATGTATGAAATCTATGTTATGTTACAGCTTACTACATAGTTCTATTATTTCCGCGTACTCTGATATTGATTTAAAAGGAATTCGGCTATGATATTTTAAAATAGTATTAGTTCTTTGGAATGAAATAAAGGATGGCATCCCTCAAGTTTCTTATATGAAATGTAAAATATTCTACTTTGGAGAAGGATGCTATCTAAGTTTTGTGAAGCAAATTCTTGAGGAAAGCGAACGCCGAATCTAGTTTTAAAATAATATGTAATTTATTCTCCAAATATCCTACCTTTTAGTTTGTGCACCCGCCTCTTTAGAAAATGAAAAGGAAAAATTTTAACCTTGTATTTTCTAATACTAAACAAGTCCATATTTAACTGAGTAATAGTTTATTTATTACTCTAATTTCTAGTATTATATTGAGGGTGTCACATACTCTCTCCAAAAAACTTTAATTTTAAGCAAAGTTAACCTAAAGACAACCACAAACCAATGCCTTCCGAAATAACAAAGCACGATCATCCTACACATGTGGTTACCCTTCTTTTCCACATTACCTCTTCATACACCTTGATCACCTCCTACTTGGAATAAGTTCTATGTCGAATTTCTTGTATTTTATTTATTTCTCGAATACCCTAGTTATTAAAAAACCAAATAAAATCGGATACATTAAACTTTGAAACAATCAAATATCTCACGAAATTGGCAGTGCCATGCATAATTCCTCATTGTCCACCGTCAACATTATTCTCCACCACCAACTTTTGGCAGAAAAGAGAGGAATCGATAAAAGTGGCACAACTCTATTAGCTCAAATACCAAAAGGATTTTAATTTAATGTGACTAAGCACACAAATGCAAAGATAAGTATTGAAGCTTAAATAACTATAAATAATGCTCAAATTCATATACACCTTATAAGTAAAAAAACTGTATCCATTATCTGGAATCCTTAATGCATAATCAGAAAATAACTAAATACAAATTGAATTGCTTCAGCTTAAAACCCCAAATTGCAGCTATTGCTTGCAAGGGGTTAATTGAAATCCCACATCAACCACCTATATAATTTCTCATTCTTGAACTTTTGTAAATAAACAGGTAGACCACCACAGGATAGAAGTAGCTCAATTTGAATGTAAAACCAAATAAGCTTAAACACAAGTCAAAAGTAAGGTAACCAAATAAAAAATTCAAGAAATTCTCAATGAAATCCTATCTTGCATTTTTGAACCATGTCATCCAAATACTGTTGCTCTTGCTTCCTAAATGTCTGGTACTTCTCCATTGCATCAATATCAACCTTATGCTTAGTCTTTAGTTTGGAAGCTCAAAAGGGCAAGTCAGGATATCTATTTTTGCATCATCAATTTGCTTTGGCATCTAAGGATGACTCATATCCTTGTCAACAATAATTCCATATATTAACTCGATATCTTCCAATTTAACACAAACTTTTCCTTCAACTTTAATTAAATCTAAGTTAACATATTTTCTCTCTAGATTAGCAACAACAAGATCAACTTTGACTGCAATCTCAACCAAGCTATGTTTGCACCGATTCATGCTGCAACATATGTAAGATAGAAATTATAAAACTAGAAGCATCTTAAAAATCCATAAATAAACACCATGCAGAAAAGAGAGCTAGTGCGACAAGCATCATAAAAAGGTAAATAATTAATCAGAGACTATATTAAACTGCACTCACATCTTTTAGGATTAAGTAGTCATACAAGTTTGAATCAGAGGCTCCAAATGTGCTGCCCCAAATTCAAACTTGTTAGCTACATGCTCTAGATGTTCAACAGCAATTCTAGACGCAATTTCATAGCCCTCAGCAACCCTAATTGGATGAATTTCTCCCTCCAAGAGCCACTCAGCTTGCTCACGAAGAGCTCCTTAAGCTTTAAATTTTAGAAGTCCCACATTGAAACTTAATTTCTATAAATAAGCCTTTATATAGTGTATTTCACTAGAAACTAGTGAATTGCTTGTTGGGCTTGGTGCGGGTGTGCCCCGTTGAGCCCAAACTTGTTTTTATATGGTTTGTCCATATCACCATCTCATATGGCACCATGTCATCATTCGCTCATACACTTGGCTTGTGGTTAATGGAATTTTACTGGGACCAAAACCTAAAAATTTGAACTCTTAAGGATCAGGACCGGTAAAAAAAAAGAGAGGGACTAAAACCAAAACTCGGTCAACTTTTAGGGACCTAAAACTTGATTAAGCTTAATTTTTAATGACAATTGCTTAAGTGTCCCTGGCTTATTTGAGCACAAATACCTTGCATGGAAAAATTTGTACCTATTGTTTAATCATTGGAAAAATCTATTATGTTTTCCGTAGGCGCAGAGCTCATGGCCTCCATCAACACGAAGAACATTAATCTTTCCCATGAGAACTGTCACAGAAGAATCAACCTTGCTGCCCAAGTAAACATGGCAAATGTTCGCAACCCCGCCTTGAAGGCTACACACAGCCCTTAGGCTCAAAGAGCCACACCAACAAGAAGAATCTTGACCATATATACCTTCCCAAAGGGCAACGGGCATATCCTTCACCTACTCTTAAGGGCAGTCTCTGATCCGTTTTACTCTTCCCATTCTATGCATTGCTTATGCGTGTCCTAAACAACTACGTAGTCTTGATCCCCATAACCTAGTTCAAACGTGTACGTAGGACCAAGAGCAATGGACCTAGAATCCCCTCTTATCAGACTAAAAATCCTCCAGGAGGATTTTAGTTCTAACCAAGGCCCCTAGTTCTTGGTTTTGTCCGAACAGGACTGAATATTGGCGCGGTCTGTGGGAATGTTAAATTACTAATCCCACAAACCCACTAAATCATTATGGGAGACAATGACGATGAGCTCATCATAACCTCGAATCCGATTATGGCATATGGCAATCAGGGAAACCCGTCAAACCTGTAACATCCCGAATTTTAATTACAAGAATAATTAGAATAATAATAAGATTAGAAAAATGATAGTTATGCTAAAGAGGATTTAAGTTGATGGATTAGGATCCCTTTGAGTGCCATTAAGGAGTTAGGAAGCATTAGCATCGGATAGGAGATTTAAAGATGAACAAAAGAATGTAGGAAACGGTGTTTTCGGTGTTAGAAACACCCTATATTAGAAAATTAAGAATAAAAGATTTATAACTTAAAACACAAATTCCACCGTTGGATGTGAATTTGGGAGTCTTAGTAAGCTTGCTTTCAAATTTGAGCAACATCCAACGGTTAACAAATGAGATATGACATTTTGAATGCAAACTGTCCCACTTAAAAAGGAGCGTGCGCCCAGGCGCCCCATCCCCGCGCCCAGGCGCGCAAAACTGCTCAAAACCCCAGAAATAGATAGAAAAGCGCCCAGGCGCTCCAGGAGCGCGCTTAGGCGCCTGGTCTACATGTTGACCAAGAAAAACACAATTTTGGAGGGTCATAATGGGTTTTCACCCCCCCTCCCCACTACTTATACACCACACACTCACCCTTCCTCCCCAAGTTTGCTAAATTGGCATGGGTTTCATCATCCTCCTCACCATGAGCTTTCTCCCTCTCTAAACTCCATTGATGCCCAAAAGTTCTCTAGGGGCAAATCCACCAACAAAACCCCATCACTCCCTTCTGTGGAGAATACTCCCAAGATCCATCATCAATAACCAAAACCCATGACTCCCCCATGCCATAAATCCTTTTCCTACCATAAGGAACCAAAGGAAAACCCCATAGCCATCCATTGAAGCCATGCCTTAATGCTGGTCATGGAGGATCCAACACAAATAGAGAGAGAAAAGGATGTGAAGAAGAAGGCTTGGAGTTCTAAGGAGCTTTGAGGAGGCACAAGAAAAAAGAGGACACAAAGGATCCAAAGCTCCACCCTCTCTCTCTCTCCTCCAGGTAAGGAGGTGGTATTACCTTGATTTAGGGAATGGGTTCTAGGATGTTTATAGTGATAGCTAAGGGTAGAGGAATATATATATATATATGTTAATGAACCTTAGGGTAGTTAATAATGGTAAAGATGGAATATTTATAATGAAGAAGGAAAACCCATCTTAATACTTATGAATATTTGTGATATATGATGATGTTAGTGATGTTGTGTGATTTTTATGAAAATGATATTTGATGATTGTCGTTGAATAGATAGGAGAGAATATTTAGGGTTTAGAAACGAACATGGTGTAATGGTAAGTTTTGATTAGCTTTATGTAGTAAACTGAGTAACTGATGAATCACTTGAGGTTAGAAAAAGGGACTTAAGCTTATTGGAATTAATTGAGGATAGATAAAGTGACTTAAGCCTAAGGGAAGTTAATAGAGAGGAAATTTATTGAGGATTAGTTAAAAGGTCTTAGGCACAAATGAATTAACTAAGGTAGGATTGAGGGAGTTAGGATTGATGGAGGTTAGGATAAAGAAATTAAGCATGAAGTGGGTTCCAATCCATAAATAGGAAGATGTAAGAGAATTTAGGGAACGGTAATATGGAGATGATTGTGTGTGTATGATTGTTGTGGATTGCATGATTTTTTTGCTAACCCTTGAATAAATAAATGTGAAAATATTAATAAACAAAGATGGCATAATAAGTTACAAATTAAAAGAAAGAAAGAAGGAAAGTTAATGGCGAGGAAAGAAAGTGAATGTGGCCATTGAGGGCCTGTGTAATTGAAGCGCTGACTAATGATCCATGTGGGTGACACTGTCCCATTAGGCGAAATGCCCTGTTAGGTTGAAATTCCCCTAGGTGAAAAGTCCCATTAGGTGGAAATGCCCTTCAGGTAGAAATGCCCTTCAGGTGGAAATGCCCTAAGGTGGAAATTCTCATTAGGTGGAGAAGCTCGTTATGTGAAATGTGTACCCACGGATCATTATGTGCGATTAAAACAATTATAAGCTTGTTAAAAACCCATAAGAGGCAAATAAAAGTAAACAAATGAACTTGAGTGGTTTAATAAATATAACAAAGTCCTAACGGGTGTGGCCTAATGGGTGGGAAATCCTTGATGGGTGCCAAATTCCTGATGGGTGGACAATTCCTGATGGGTGGAATTCCTAATGGGTTGAGGCTTCCTAGTGGGTATAAATGCCTAACAGGTGCAACCGTCCTAATGAGAAATCAATAAAAGATGACTAGGAAGAAAAAGCAAAGGTGAAAATGTTCTAATGGGTAATCAAAGAGAATAGGAAAGTGAGAAAAGGGAAAAAGGGGAAATGAAGGAGAATGTGAAAGTGTGATGTAAATTATTGGATATAAATGTGTTAGGCTTTGTATTATACTATGACTTTTTAGAAGTTATTTCCTAAGTTTTATGTAATGCTACCCTTATTGCTGTTTTTTTTATACAGGTACAGAGGCAGAGCTTGCACTAGTATTGGTCGAGCAGGAGTACACTCAACCTCGTGGAGTGTAAGTAGTTAGGGTTGGGACCATATCTTGGTTCGGGGCGCTAGTATGAAAACTTTATGTATATATATTATCTTTTGGGAATTAAACAATTCCAAGGACTTGTAAATATTTTAAATTATAATATCTGGTTGTTTTGTTGTTATGAAAATATTTCAATATAGATTAAGCAGCAAAACTATATTTTGGGATGTTCGAAAAACAAAGTAAACTCCGTCGAATTTTACGAAGAACTTTTATAAGTAATCAAATTAACCAACAAATTTTCAAGTAACAAATTTTTATTAAGGGTAATTAAGTGAGGGTGTCACAAAACCCACCTCCTACACAACAACAAAGAGAACAACAGAATGAGCATGACCCCCGTGATGGAGCAGAAGCCTCGATGACTCCAAACAATCTTATACCTCCGTCGTTGGAACCTGCAACACCACAAGTAAACTGGGCCAGGTCTCGAATGCTAATCCCTTACCACGGGAGATCTGAAAGATCTAATCAAATGGTTCATTCAGAATCACATATAGAAAGGCTTGGCAAAATCCTAGGTTAGCATATTGAGCAGACACCAGGACTTCTTCTTGGAGTGCCCCAATCCGCCTCGGTCCGATCTCATGAGACCAATTTCGGATAAGCACCCCAGGAAAATGCAACCCCGACGTCGGCCAGGACAGCTGTGATGGTAGAACAGCTCGAAAACCAGTAAACTCAGACACAGATCGTAATGACCCCAGACAAACAGGCGAGAAGGCAAGAGACGGTACCGAGGACCCAGAGCAACATGCCTGGAAGTTCCAAGCAACCATTCTCTTCAAACACGAAAGCACTAATGTCATGTGTAAGGCTTTCTCCCTTAGCATGAAGGGACCTGCCTTAAAGTGGTTTTAGACACTCGTGCCAAGATCCATCAATAGCTGGACGGAAAACACGGAAGCATTCAAACTACAATTTTCCACCAGCAAGACTCGACCCAAGTCGGTTCACTTTCTTTCCCAAGTAATACAAACTCAAGATGAAAGCCTTCACGACTTTGTTGCCAGATTCACCCAGTAAAAGAATCATATTGTCGATTTACGGTCGTTCGTAGCCTTACACTTATTCGTCCAAGGGTTGCACCCTAACAGTGAGTTCGCGGCTGACTTGGCCGGCTGCCCGCTTCGGAGTATGGACAAGTTAATTTGAAGATCTGGAGATATCATAAATAGAGAGGACACCAGGAAATACATGAAGGGTAGGCACACGTTTTCCAAAGATAGACTAGGTCCAGCAATTGAGTAGAAAGGAAATCGAGAAGCAAACCGCCAGAGAAGGGACAACAACAATGACAAAGGACACCGTAGAGATCATAGATATAAGTCAAGGTTCACGAACTACTCAGAGTTCAATGTCCCCAAGGAGCAGATCACGAGGGAGATCATGAATACAGAACTTCGAGGGGTCCAAAGACCCAAGCCATTAGGAACACGAAGATAAACACAAGATATGCGAGTGGCACAACAGCAGCGGTCACACCACAGAGGAATGCTTTAAGTTAAGGGACATACTTCAAGATCTGGAGAATAGGGGAAAACCGGACTAGTACATTGCCAACCTAAAAAGAACCTCGAACAAAAGGAAGCCTCCACAAACCAACGATGAAGAATAGTTCGGAGACCCTAAAGGGAAGAAACAAAAAGAACAAGACAGCGAAGGAAGTTCCAAAGATCGAGAATGTGAAGGTTTTATGGTTATCACCAAAGGATTCTTGCGGAAGGTCCCTCGAGATCGGCACAACAGCGTTACTTGGAAAATGTTATGCAGCTCAACGCCAAGCTAGGGAGCCGAGAAAGTTCGGACCATGTCATCTCTTTTTTCAAAGAGGAATATGGTGGGATTATCAGGGTACATGACGACCTGTTACTGATCACAGTGGTTATGGCAAACGTAATTGTTCACAAAGTCTTCGTAGACCAAGGGAGCTCGGCGGATATCATGTTTTTTCGAACTTTCAAAGGACCGAGGCTGGAAGAAAACAACTTGCAACCCTACGTCGGACAACTTTCTAGATTCATTGGAGAAGCCGTGAAACCCCGAGGTGCTATCGAATTACTGGAGACTATTGAAGATGATCACAAGAGTGTAACCTACTTAAGTAGGTTATTAATCATTGATGCTCCTTTGTAACATCTTAAGTTTAATGTGTATATAAAAACATTAGAAATTAGTAATTTAGTATTTATGGCCTTTAAGATGCATATAAGTAACTTATGATCAATTAGAATGTATTAGAAAAATGAAGTTTTCCTGGAAATACTCGAGTAGTGTGAGAAATACTCGAGTATTCCATTAATCAAACAATTAACAGCTCTCAGCCAATACTCGAGTATTGCAAGGAATACTCGAGTATTCTATTAGACAATCAATCAGAGAAAAATAAAGCTCTCAGCGAATACTCGAGTCTTGAAAGGAATACTCAAGTATTCTTTCAACAAGTCAATCAGATATATATTTCGAATTTTAGCTAAATACTCGAGTATTAAGTAAAATACTCGAGTATTCTGGAAAAATTCAGGATTATAATACACGAATGAAACTCATTTTTCTCATATTTTTCATGCCCCAAAGTCTCGACCTCTTCTCTCTCTCTCTCTCAAACCCTAGGATTTTCAATCATCAAAATCAACACCAAAACTCAACAAATCACCACTCTATATCAACTTCCCATCATAAATCCATCTCTTTTCCTCTCTAAAACTCCATTTTCACTCCCTCTCCTCTCAAACCCACCAACACCCATAAACCCTAACTTCTCCAATCAAGTTCATCTTGCCATATAATTGCATTAGAAAGACTAAGAAGTGATCTAGAGCAAGAAATTAGGCACTAAGAGTTGTTGATTAAAGCTTGAAGAGTGGGTTCCATGGACCCTTCAATTCCCCTTCTCTCTCTACAAAGGTAATAGGGGAGATATTCTTCTTAATTAGGGGAAGGAATTAATTGTGTTAATATGAATATAATGATGTGTATGTTTTATTTGTGTGTTAAATGTGAAACTATGTGGTTCTTGAACCTAGGGTTTTATGTTAATTAGTGATGATGGTGTTGCTTGAATGATGACTAAATGCATGAATGTTTATTAATTTGGATGAATGAATGTTGTTGCTACTATTATTGATAGTTTTATGCTTAAATATTAATTATTTTATTGTTATACTCAATTATTACCTTAAGTTTAGAAAACCATCCAAATTGTTAAATTTGTGTAAAGGCTTGACTATCAAATACCCACTAAAATGAACTAGAAACACATATAATTATGAAGTGATATGGCCGTTAGGGATTAGGAAAGATATTGTGAAGATTTTATGAATTGATGGACGTTTTCGTGAAGATTCATAGAATTGATGAACGAGAGTATTATAGTTATTTGATTGTGCTAATAAAACAATCACAGGAACTATTATAGAGGACTTCGATCTACCCAACAAAACAATCATAATGTTCTGAACACCTCACCACCATCATTCTTAACCCATTATTACATTCACCACATTCTCAGAATCTTTCTTGCGAACTTTCACAACTTTTTCTCAAAACTCCTTCCGTTATCACTTCCCCACATATCTCTTATCTCAAGAATTCTTTCTTATACTGTCTTACAAATTTTTGCCCAATGTTTGATATCTTCAATGTACTTCTCTTTGAAACATCTTCGTCTGTTTAGTTTTATTATTTCGATTAGCACCAATGATGAGGGGGACACATCATTGAGCTCACACACGTCTACATCTCCTCGGTCAACCACCCAACCTAGTCGGAAGCAAACAGGAGTACAGGACCTTTACCACGCGGGCACGACAGCTGTCACACAACAAATGGTCCCAGACCAGGAGGACTCAGCCTCAAATCAATTCAATCATATATAAACAGGCACGCTCTCAGCGGCAATCACAAATGCCCCGTTCCAGACCCTCTCACTGTTCTAGACTTGCATCGAGGGGGCGACAGTATATTTCTAGTCTGCAGTGCGGAACGTGCCACGACATTAGACCTAGTCCCCACCACGTTAGTGCGCCACATGTGGAGTTGTTCCGCCTAGAAATATACTCTAGACTTCTTGACGTTTCACCGTCATCGTCCTCCCCTCCTGCAATCCCCACCTGAGCATCCGCAGATACCCATAGTATCTTCCTCTCCACTACTTCTATACGACACTCGTACCTCACCGTGGAAGTATGCAAATAAAACAAATAAGCATTTAGCACACATATCTATATTATTTAAAGATTCAACGTTTTAATTAGCGGCTTAATCCTAACGATCGGCCCGTCCTTGGTGCATCCCTTCAACGAAGCCCGATCACTAAACGCAATCTATTCCCCCTAAATCTCAATGGCCCTCGGCCTCAAATCACTTTCATCTCATATCTCAGCATCATTCTCATTATCTCATTCTCAACACCCTTCTCCTCAACATCATCAGTACACTTTCCTCGTCTTTCTCAAAACATCTTTTCGCAACACTTTTCGAAAACATGATTTCGCAAAACTTTACTTCACAAAATATTTTCAAAAACTCGTTTCATAAACCTTTTCGCAAAACTTTTCTCAAAAGATACTATTTCCACAAACTTTCACAAAATAACGTTTTCACAAAAACTTTTCAAAAATCTCTTTTCAAAATCATTTTCAAAAACTCATATTTTTGGGTGAGTGTTAATGGAGGAGCAAGCTCAACTCAACACTAAGCTTCTTCCCAAAAACATGAACGAGGAATCACATCTCCATACAATCACATCACCCTTTCACAACCACGCTTCCGCTCGCCTCATCATATGTTTCATTTCTTTTCAACTCAAATTTCACTTTCTTTCTCACTTTATCTCTTTTACATTCCTCTCGCATCAAACGTTCTTTTTCTCGATCATTCCAACAACCTTTTCTTTAATCTTACTTATCGCTTATTTTTCATTTAATTACGCTCATGTTTCTCATTCGCATTTTCTTTTCTCTTTTCAATCTCATCTCATCACTTTCACGGTTTCCTTATTATGGTTTCACTACTCAAACATAACCAAACAATTTCAAACAGAATAAAGTATGCTCAACAATTAAACAGGAAGTATGCAAATAAAACAAATAAGCATTTAGCACACATATCTATATTGCCTAATTTGCAGTACATTCGCAATCCATCCATTCGGATTACGAGCAACCGCGTTGCGGGATCACCGCACTCTCACTCACCTGGATGACGAATCATCCGAAAGCTTTCCAAGATTTCCCAATCGATAGCCTTGCCACGTGTCCTTTGCGTCCGACACCCGAACTAGAACATTTTTCCCCGTGCGTTAGAACGTTTTCGATAAATTCTTAATTTCGTTTTGAAAACTCTTTGAAATAATTCTTTTCTTAAATATCCAAAGACTCCAAACCCAAATCGGATTTCAAATAAAAAGATTTTCAAGGAAACTTTGGAATAAGTAAAACAATCTTTTTATTAAAACATTTTGTTTATAAAAGTCATTTTCCTGAATCATTTAACAAAATTCAAAACTCTAGAAAATAAGGCTTTAAAACCAATCAAATTGATTTATTTAGTTTCCAAACATCACCTAAAATTCCAAATTAATTCTAGTTGATTAAATCATATCCTTTTTTTTTAATAAAACATCCTCTTTGAAATACAAACATAGATTTTCACAAATAACATTCACAAACAGATTCAGCACACAAAACAGTACATATCATCACATACCACACAGTTCACATTTCCAATTAATTAAATCATAACTTTAATAAATTAATTTAGTTAACACTTTTTAAATAAAACAATTTCTTTGATACTCATCCACAGATTTTCACACACACAAACAGTATTCAGATCAGAACAATACATACAGGTTTCATTCACAGACACACATAAAGCAAGTCACAATTCACATCATCCAGAACCATCGGTTAAATTTTAATCTCAAATTAATTTAATTATATTTAAGAAAATAACTTAATCTTCTAATTATTTTAACAAAAACCAAATCACTATAATTAATAATTCCTAATCACAAATAAATTTTAAAAACTTGAAATCATTAAATTTGCTTTACCAAATTTTTCTTTTCACCTTAATCAGATCAACCAAAAAGAGACACACATCACTTTCATTCATCATATAGCATCATGCATCCAAGAATTTAGTTATCGTTCAAGGTTATTTCATGAAGACAATTTTCTAACTCCTTAAACATGCATTAACCGAATCATACACATACAAATTTGCAAGCAGGATAAAATGCACAAATAAAAACATACAATCATGAAATCATTTTCATTTATTTAGTGCTAAAAACCGTGGCATACAGTGGGAAAATTAACAACTTTGGTTTAAATTTAAAAACAAAAATCAAAGTAACAATTTAAATCATAAATCTTTTCAAATATTCACATATATTTTCTTTTAAATTCAATTACTACATGCATGTACTTTTTAAGTCCTTAGATTCAAAGAATTTCCTCATGCATGTAACCTAAATAAGGGACAAGCCTAGCTACCTATTTAACCTAGGATGGCCGAAAGTCAACATGCATCTAATCAAGATTTTTGGTTCACTTTTAAAACATACAAAGTCATGCATTCACATCTAAGCATGTAGAACAACATCTTTCATGATTTATTCATATCAACCTTCACAAAATAAACCTCAAGTTCATCAATTTATAAAAATCAAGGTTATACTTTAAATTTCTAAAAGTAATCATGCATGAGTATAAAATCATGAGATCTAGTCCTAAAGTATACATGCATCAACTTTTTACAAAATAAAAAGCATGAATCCTAAATTAATCTAACATGGCCGAATGGCCTCCTAAAAAAATAACTCATGTACATAATCAAACACTTAATGAAAATCATGGTCATACTTGAAAATCATTTTTAAAACTTATCTCTTTAATTTCTCCTTAAAACCGAATCATGCATAAGAGAAAACATAATCTTTACCCTTGAAAAATAACATGCAAATCAAGAATCTAAACACTTTTCATTCATCAAACAAAATAATCACATACGCATACTTAAAACAATTAAAAATCAGCATCAAACCAACATGCAAGACTAGAAACTTAAATCTTTTTACAATATAAAGTTTAGATCATAAATTTATTCAACAAATAATTATGGAAACACACATAAATCAAGGATCTAAACAAAAATTTAACATGCAAGAACAAAGAATTTTGCTTATAAATAAACAAGTTTAGATCATGAATTTTCATGTCAAAGAATCGCATAAACACACACATAAGGCATGGTTTAGAACAAGAAAACTTGACATGCAAAGAGATTCATTTTGAGTTTTCACAAAAAGCTTAATTTTCTTTAGATCTTTAAAGATTTAGTTAGAAAAATTATTAGATCTAGCAAGAACACTATGAACCGAAAACATCAAGCACAAGTTTAGCATATTACAAATTATTTAGAGTCCAGTCCAAGATCAAAAAAATAACAACACATAAACTCCAAAAATTAAACATGTAAGAAGAAAGAAATAAAGATCTTCAAACTAAAAAGGGAAAACTAAGCTATTACAAAATCTTCTCTTGATCTTCAAGTCCTACCATGAGAAAGGGTGGTTTCTTCTAGCTTCTAACATCCTTGATCTACAAGAAAAGGCTTGGGTATGCTTGGATCTCCTTCTTCCTCTCCTTCTAATTCCTACGGCCTCTCCCTCTCTCACTTTCTCTATATATTTTTTTCTTTCTCTAAGAGTTGAATGGGTCTCTTAGAGTGTATTTTGTGTTGGTGGAAAAAGAAATGGAATGGGTGAAGAGAAGTGAAAATGAGAAAATGAACTAATGCTTGTGGGATATATAGGCCATATACGAATTCCCTCCTTACCCTTGGTTGATGGTTTAGTCACACAAAAAGGGAGGGCGGTTTTGGCATCACAAAAAGATGCATGGGTGCATTTTATCAAAACTAAGGGGAAAAAGTCAAATAGGCTAGAGTTTAGGGGTCATTTAGGCTCAAATACAAGTTAGGAATTGGCTAGGGCTTTGCTACTTGGATTGGTTACTAGTTTTTTTGTTTGGTTAGGGCTTACTTCCTCATTAAGCTTCTAGAAATTATACCCCTAGCATACACACACATACATACACGTATAGCACACACATATATATACATACACTTTGCATTTTATTTTCTAATTATATTTGCTCAAAATTACCTATTCACACAACAATGCAATTTATTCAAAGACCACACTCACACAATTAATTTCAGGCATCACACAGTACACACATCAAAACAAACACTTATCACATCAAAATCTTTAGCCAAATCATTAAATTCATCCTCTTCAAAGCAAACTTTCCAAAATTCGTATTATATATTTCTGAAAATAAATTTTCGTAAATCCACCCAGAAAAATCTGAAATTTGAATTTTTAAAATCTACGTTTCAAGACGATCGTTTTGATATAAAATCAGGAAAATCCGAGTTACGGTTAAAAAGTTACAAATTTTCCAAGTTAGTAGACCCCAAAAACTTAATTTCAAACAAAATCAATTTTTAGGAAAATTCACAATTCATTTCTAAAAAATCAAATCACAAAATCATTCACTTCTCTTTTATGAAAACGTTTTGTTTATAACAATCCATGAAAATCAAGTTTTATTTCTTATTTACATAAAACACTTTTCCAAAAATTTGAACTTCAAGGTCTCTTTTAACAAATTTCGTTCTCGCACGTACGGGAAAAATGCGGGGTGTTATACAATCAACCAGAGAAACATAAAGCTTTCAGCCAATACTCGAGTATTGAAAGGAATACTCGAGTATTCTGTCAACAAGTCAATAGGATATTTCGAATTTTAGCTAAATACTCAAGTATTATGTAAAATACTCGAGTATTCTGGAAAAATTCAGGATTATAATACACGAATGAAACTCATTTTTCTCATATTTTTCATGCCCCAAAGTCTCGACCTCTTCTCTCTCTCAAACCCTAGGATTTTCAATCATCAAAATCAACCCCAAAACTCAACAAATCACCACTCTATATCAACTTCCCATCTTAAATCCATCTCTTTCCCTCTCTAAAACTCTATTTTCACTCATTCTCCTCTCAAATCCACCAACACCCATAAACCCTAAGTTCTCCAATCAAGTTCATCTTGCCATAAAATTGCATTAGAAAGACTAAGAAGTGATTTAGAGCAAGAAATTAGGCACTAAGAGTTGTTGATTAAAGCTTGAAGAGTGGGTTCCATGGACACTTCAATTCCCCTTCTCTCTCTACAAAGGTAAGAGGGGAGATATTCTTCTTAATTAGGGGAAGGAATTAATTGTGATAATATGAATATAATGATGTGTATGTTTGATTTGAGTGTTAAATGTGAAACTATGTGGTTCTTGAACCTAGGGTTTTATGTTAATTAGTGATGACGATGTTGCTCGAATGATGACTAAATGCATGAATGTTTATTAATTTGGATGAATGAATGTTGTTGCTACTATTATTGATAGTTTTATTCTTAAATGTTAATTATTTTAATGTTATACTCAATTACCTTAAGTTAAGAAAACCATCCAAATTGTTATATTTGTTTAAAGGCTTGACTATCAAATACCAACTAAAATGAACTAGAAACACGTATAATTATGAAGTGAGGTGACCGTTAGGGATTAGGAAAGATATCGTGAAGATTCTATGAATTGATGGACGTTTTCGTGAAGATTCATAGAATTGATGGACAGGAGTATTATAGTGATTTGATTGTGTTAAGAAAACAATCACGGGAACTATTATAGAGGAATACGATCTACCCAAGAAAACACCAGTATGATGGAAGTTTTCGTGAAGTACTGGCTAATCGGTGATTGGTCATGTGCACACTATAATGGTTCTATCGGTCACTTAAATACTTTGTGACTAGTTGAGGATGGTCCCTGTTATAAGACTGTACGATGGACGTTTTCGTGAAGTACAATGTAAAAATTTGTAGAGGGGCATTTACTCCTAGTTGGTCTATCCTAAATTGTGGAGGGAGATGCGAGGAAAAAGGAAAAAGGAAAAGAAAAGAATAAGGAAAAAGGAAAAGAAAAGAATAAACAGAAAAGAAAAAGAAGAAATGGGTTATGGAGTTATATTAAATTGTATATCATTATGTTTGTTAATCATGTAGCATACATTATCATTATGTCTTATTATTATTTTTAATTGTTTCCTTTGATTTTGAATGATTATCTCACTCTCTTTTTTGTCTATTTTTAGGTACAATTGATGGAGACTTCTATGATATCCCTGTGACCGAGGAGGAGCATACTCCTACTAGTGGAGTGTGACTCCATTCTGTGATGTATGATCATGGAAATGCGACCACATAGCTTTTATACCATCTAACCTTTTTGGATACAAATACATTTTTATATTTTGAATGTAATATTTACGTTTTAATGTAAAAACATGGATGTCACTTGATGGATATTCAAATATCCTCTCTTTGATGGATATTTATATATCCTCCTTTTGTCAAAAGTGATAGCTCCTTTTGGTATTGTAAAAACTTAAACTCTTATTTACATATGGATCGTGGAACATATGATGGAAATTTTTCTATGACATTGAGAATGATTATAAACTTTCACTTTTATGTTTAAATTGTATCTGAATATGATAGGTTTATATTTTAAAAAGGGAAAGGTTCATATTTTAAAACGAACTCGTCAAATTTTTCCTAAAAAATTTCATGATTTTAAAGTTAATAAAGGAAATAAAAAGTAGGACGTTACACTCCTTCATCTTACAGTATAATTATTGGGAGGCCTACCTTGAATGCTCTGAAGGCTATAGTGTCCACACCACACCTTTCCATGAAGCTACCGTCAAATGGGCACATAATTAACATAAAGGGAAATCAAAATCTAGCAAGGGAGCTCTACTACAAAAGCCTTCAGATTCGTAAGGGAAAGCAAGCCAAAGATTTCACCATCTCGAAATGAAGTTGTAAATGTCGAGAATGACCTCTACTTTTACTTAGCGTTTCATTTACTTTCAATAAGTCCATCATTGGACACTGTTATTTCCATTCATATGCGGAGTTTTCACTCCCTTTCTTAGGATTGACAATAAACAAGTTTCTTTCATGATCATGGAATTATATTTGCTAATTGAAGGTTGAATATTCCCCAAATTCGTTTGAATCCACGCAGTTAAAATAGTGCTAAGTTAAAACACTAACCGTTCCCCCACTTAGCCCCTGGGATCTGGGGAGAGACAGGGTACAGGAAAGCCCCTTATGCTCTTAAGCTAAGGTCGTGGTACCGTCTTCACATGTGGACAATGAACAGACATTGATAACTTAACAGACAATACGATATTCCAATAAATTCCACCTTAGGTTGAGGACCCGCGTAAACGGTCTTGTCACTAGTGACTGGATAGCTAACGATTCTGACAAACGAATGAATAAACAACAATATTTCAATAGTGGCTCTCCTGCGCTATTACAATGGTCCATAATAAATGCTCTTCAGCATTATCACTTAAACAAATTCCTGCAATAGGATGAATGCTCTTTAGCATTATCACTTAAACAAATCCTTGTAATAGGATGAATGCTCTTCAGCATTATCACTTAAACAAATTCCTGCAATAGGATGAATGCTCTTCAGCATTATCACTTAAACAAATCCTTGTAATAGGAAGAATTCTCTGCAATATTATCATTTAAAACAAATCCCTCTAACGGGATGCATGCTCTTAAGCACTTTCACATCAATGAATTGTGCAACAGGACATACAATAGTCGCCTTATGCACTTTTTCAACAATTATACAGTCGCGGTTAAGCACTATCTTACATGATATAATTCTTCAAAATGATCTTACATATATGATTCCTGAAAAGGATCTTACATTCATAAATCTTGAACAAGAAGCTCGAAAGATGCTCTTTAGCATAACTGTACTATGTTTCCTATTAGGAGCTACGATAAAGCTATATGCCAATCTCTTAAGAAATACAAAGGGAAATGTGAAAGGGAAAATTACATTAAACTTGTTGAACTCCCAAAAGAAGGGAGAAGGAAAAGAAAAGGAACTAGCCCTTGAATCATGGCCTGGTGTTGAACCCGTCTTCGGTGGATAAGAAAATAGCCAAGAGTATTGACCATACAAACCTCCCCAAAGAGCAATGGACATATCCTTCACCTACTCTTAAGGACAGCTTCTGATCTGTCTCACTCTTCCCATTCTATGCATTTCTTATGCGTGCCCTAAAGAACTACATAGTCTTGATCCCCAGAACCTAATTCGAATGGGTGTGTAGGACCAAGAGCAATGGACCTAGCACCCCCTCTTGTCAAACTAAAAATCCTTCAAAAGGATTCTAGTTTTAACCAAGGGGCTCAGCCCCCTAGTTCTTGATTTTGTTTGAACAAGTCCCATACGTTATTTCTTTATTCCAGTGTGGTCCCTTAAGTGTTTTTTGTTGGAAAGTGGTCCATCAAGTTTGCTTCAATTAACACCGTTGGTCCTTCCGTCTATTTTTTTCTCTCTCCCAATCCATCCCTACATCTTCATCGACGAGTTTATGACTAAAACACCATTTTTTCTGGTGACAAGGTTTTTATATTCCTTCTTCTACCTCATCTTTCTTCCTCAATGGTTACAACTTACCATCACATTAGCCCATCTTTATTTCTCTTCATTTCCATCACCATTATATTTTTTTTCTTTTTCCTCGCCATTTTTCTTCTTCTTTTTTCCCACTTTAATTAATATCCATAAAAACATCTTAATCACCTTTCTAAATCTACATACATGTCTAATTTGTCCTGTAATGGTCCCAAATTGAAAACCTCATTTTAAAACCCTAAAAATCTACCAAAGAAGAAAGTTAGGAGAGAGAAATTGACGGAAGGACCAATTATGCGAACAGAAGTAGACTTAAGGGAGCATTTTTGAAAAGAAAAACTTGAAGGACCATTTTGAAACAAATAAATAACTTGAGGGATCAAAGAAGTAGTTTTGCCTATAAAAAATAAAGGTGCTTAAAGAGTGTCTTAGATACAATGAAGGCAAGTTTTCTTTTTTAGTTATATATATATATATATATATATATACTTATATTTTATCTCTAGAGCACCAATGTATAATATGCTTTAATGCTAGAAGTATTTTTTTTAAAAAAATTCATTAGTTAAATGATAATTTGAATTAATTAGCCATTTCAATTTCTATTGGAATTGGATTTTTAGGCTAGTTGTAACCTGTTTTCAAAAAGTCACGATTATAAATCCAAAAAGTTTGACTATCTAGCTTAACAAGCGAGGAATATACATTTTGTTATTTGGCTTAACAAAAGCATTATATAGTGACCTATATTGAGTCCTACAAATGATAAGAGCTAATTTCTATTTCAAATGTAATAATATAAGACATATAAGGAGTTTATAATAATCATTTTTTTGGAAGAGGATTTTATAGCTTTTAAGATGGGATTTCCAATATCTGTCTTATGGTACATATTGAGGATACTTGAGTAAGTAAAGTCATTTACTAAATTCATTTGTACCTATGGAGTAAATTGATTGACTGTGACAATTTTAGTAATCAAAATGGTGTTCCTATAAAGAAAATGCTTAGGAAAAACGTGACAATATCTAATAAAGAATAAAAAAGGCAGGGTGGAAGGCTATAAAAGTTATTTATGAAAATCTAAAAAGACAACTTGACTAATGTGGCCACTTGATGCCAACAAATAAAAATGTGAGTCACTAAATTGATGATATTGGGACAAAAAAATAGAAATGTGGATTGACACACAATTTATATGATTGAGGCAAAGCACGTAGAAAATGTGGATTAACAAACATTATTATTTACAACAAAAGCAAAATAATAGGAATGCACATTGACAGTGCCTTTTGACATGCTAGACTATTAATCTAAACAGATGATTTTTAAATAATTAACTAGATTATACTCGGGAAATTCTAGACTATTATAATGTTGCTCATATCCACACTTTTACAAACATTGTACCTTGTCTCCCCTAACTATCTTTCATGGCTCACACTTCCCCTTCTTCCAAACTAACACTGTCACTTTCAAATCCGTAGCACCGGAAAGGAAGTATGACAATTTATTCAATTTTTTATTATTTCAACCAAATACAAAAATCAAATAAAGTAATAAAGGAAGTATGACAATAAGATGTACAATCTTCTGGCACTCCCAAACCAAATGATTTAAATTTATCTAGCTCATTCAGCCATCATCTTAGTCTCAAACACCAAAGAATCCCACTTTCGTCAAAGCTATTAAGGACCTTCCAAAATCTTTGCCCTACACCTTTTGTGCACAAGCTATTGACTCATAGATCCACCATGACTTCAATGCCAACATTACTACGATCCACTTCCATCAACGTCGCAACTCAAAGGCACTACCACTCCAACACACTGCCGCAACCCAACAATCAAATTATGTTTAGATTGTATTATGTTTTGTTTACATCAAATATGGAGAAATAAGTTGATGTCCCTTTAGTTTTTGAAGTATTGTCGTCATCATCATCATCATTATTTTTATTAATATTATTTCGATTATCCTTGAAGTATTGTTTTTGATGAGATGCATAAATACATAAAAGCTAAAAAGTAATTGAAAGGTTTTAAAAAATAAAAGTTGATCCAAAATTGATATGTGGGTCGTTGCTTTTATAACCTTTTGAGTATCACTCCAAGCCCGCATCGCAAGAAAAAGGATTGTCTTCATGATTCTATCATTACCTTTTGTGAGATTCATCCATCCCTGAATGATAGTTATTTCCCGATGAGCTTCATCCCTTCGCCTTTACATTTCCACCTGATGGGGTTTTAATTGCTTCATCAAATAAATGTAAAGTTCATTCTTGAAGTGTCCTGACACATACAAAAGATCGTTGATGATGAAGGATGAACAAGTAAAGGGATATGGGCATGTTGATCCTTGATTTGTAGCAGATGACAACATCTTTTGTACGACAAGAAGGCCAAGTAATTAAAATGTGTAAGATTGAACTATCATGATATATGGATCAACAAGAATTCAAAAACCATGAAAGACTTAAGATATTGAAGACATTGCCAAGACGGAGCATCGACAACAACATGGTGACAAGCACACTTGCCTTATGTATCAAAGGAAGCCTATTGAAGAATGGTGAAACATTTCAGCAATATTGAGGCAGTTACTAGATATTTGAGTCTATAAATAGGAATTTCATTGTGAAAGGGATCGGAGAACACAATGTAGATTAACGGATGTATAACAAGTACTTCCTTACATTCCCTTTTTAATGCAAATTGATTTCCCTTTCTTTTTTTTTTCTATTTTACTTTGTTTATTTTCCTTTCACTTTACTTTGAAACTATGCATTTTTTTACTTTTTTCTAATCAATGATGTTTGTTTTCTTAGCACGTTTTATTTAGAGCATGTAACTTATTGTTTAAGGCTTCTTTACCATGATTAATTCCAAACAAGATTATCATGTAACTTGTGCGAATCCACTCCTTTCTTATCAATACTTCAAATATTAAGAGTGAAAAATCTTTCAAAAAAATATTTGCCACTAAATAGACCACCATTGAGATACTTCAATTAGGTGTTAGAAGACTGAACTTATGCAAAGCCAGGCTAAACCACCCCAAACTCTTGAGTTGTTGTTCTTTAAACGTCATGGAAACTTTAGAAGAGTTGTTGCTTCATTGGGACTCGGGGAAATTTCTACGAACCCCTTAGCCAGTCAGCTAGCCACTTGGGCAACACATCAAGTTCACCTTCCAGATACTTTTTTATTCTATAATAATTTGGATACATTTTTTCTAATCGACAACAAAATTTTATTTGAGATTTAGTACAAGGGGTACTTGTGTACTTTTACATTGGATTACTATTTGAGCATTGCTTGATACAAGATAAAGGGTTTATAATCTAGTTAATGCATATTACAGTTGTTACCATTGCTATTTGGCCGGTTTTGGAGGAGGTTCTGCATAGAGATGCATTTTCAGGTTACATAGTAGCATAATTATTAATAATAAACAAATATGTGTGTGTATATATATAAAAGTAAAATTTAAATGAAATTAGAATAATGGTTTGCATAATCCATAATAAATGCACAGACGCCATGTTTCTTTTTTTGACTCCATTTAAAAAAAATTTATGCTAAATTTGTAATGAAATATAAAATAAATTAAATTAAATACTTCTTTCATGTATACTATAAAAATAATAGAAAAGTACCAACAAGACCCAACATAGTTGGCAGATACTGGGTTCCTTAACCCTGATGTCAAGGTGCGATCCCTGCCGTGGGTATGAAAAAGGCTTTATTGGTAAAGGCAAAGCCCACTTAGGTGACCTCTACACCTCGGAGGGGATTAGTCTTCGGCTATCGGCTGGAGGATACCCTTGGTCGACAAAAAAAATAATAATAATAGAAAAGTAGGTTTTGAGGTTTTTTTTTTATTAGTGCATCATCCATTGTTCATGTGCATTGACTTTAAAAGTAATAGGTGATGTTTTGATTGTGTAAAACATTTTGCACCGTTAATATACACTCATTATAATATACAAATAATAAATAATTTTTTTCTGTCCGATGAAACAGGAGTCCTTGTGAAGAACGTTTAGTCTGATGAGAGGGGTCTCTCGTCGGTCCTATGTACAAGTTAGAACTGGTGAGTTTTTTTAGTGGAACTCAAGACTACATAGTTTTTGTGGACATATTGATATTGTGCATGGTTGGAGTGGCGGTGTGACACACTATTCCTTTGACGAAGAGTTTGAAGATAAACCCACTCTCCAAGGAACGTTGTTATAGGGCATTAATCCACTTTAGGAGTAGATCGGACTTATGATCATAAGGCTATGGCTCTTGCTACTATTAGCGAAGGCCTGGATCATGATTTGATCGAGTATAATACAAAGGGGTTGTGATTAATTACCACCATGAGGGTAGTAGGAGTTTGGATTATTCTCTCTACAAGATCTCTCTCTTAGGAGTGTATATTGAGTATACTTTGTATAGGATTGTTGTAATAGTGGTTATATTTGTGGTTGTTGTTGAGTACTCATCATCTGATGGAGGTAGGTATTTATAGGGTCATGATGGCCTGCTGGGCCTGACGTATTCTCTATTTGTGAGGATAATCGTTGTGTGATCTTATCTAATTCAGATGAGCGGTAGTGATATTCTATAATTATAGATAATTTAGCTCTATCTTCTCTAACTGAGTCTTTATTGCTGGGGATTGACTTCATGGTTAAGTCTCATTAGTATTCGAGCTCTAATAACTAGCTAGCTCCTGTTCAGAGTCCTTCGACGTAGGCCAATTGAACTCGCTTCTTCCCCTGGATTGTTTCTCATAGATTGTCTTAGTTCGTTTAAGGGTTATCACATGAGGTAGGCTTCCTTGCTCACGGCAGAACCAAAACAAATTTATTCTTCAAACAAATTACTAATTATATTGAATACCTATGTGTTAAAAATAGATTGTTTTAAAAAAAATGGTAGATATGAGAAAAGAAATATATGATGGTTTGATAAATTCTTATATTATAAATATAAACAATAGTTTTTAGGATTAAAATATAAGCAATTATAAATAGATTAATTTATTATAAATTTTGATTAAAAAAAAATATGTTATGTGTTATTTAGATTTCTTATTTTTTTTATGAACTTGTGTGTCTCATTATATCAAGATTATTATATGCTTGGGAAAATTAAGAAGATAAAAATGAAAATGCAACTTTAATTTATAATTCTATTAGACATTAAATATTCTATACATTGAAAAAATAATAAATGTATCTCTTTATCTCATTTTTTTTATTGATTTTAAGATAACCTTTTTGTAACTAAAAAAATATAGATAATGATAAGATCGAGTACTAAAAAATATATATAGATAATGATAAGAGTAAGAATTATAGAAGTAGTTATGTGATTAGAAAAAATGATTAAATATGTTTTAAATCCATATATATATATATATATATATATATATATGATTCTCAAATCATATCTTATAATTTTATTTTTTTTATTGGTTCTTACATTTATATGTCGTTTTGGTTTTAGTACTTAATTTTAATTTTAGATAAAAAATGTTGATGTGACCAAACGAAAACTACATCAATAATGCCATATCAACTTCATGAGGTCACAAAGACTAAAATAATCTTTGAAAAATCTATTTTGAGGGATTAAAAGCAAAATTCCTCGTTTAAGAGACTTAAAAAAAATAAAAATTGAGCGACTAAAAAAAAGGGAAAAGTAGACATTATTCCTTCTCATTCGCATTCTAAGTGTTACAAGCATCTTTCTTTTTCCGTAACGAGGTGATTCAATCGTACCATTACCTCATATTGTGATTTGAGTAACGGGCATGGCACTTGGGAAAGATGGTAGACTGGGTTTGAGATTTATGGTAGTTGGTGAAAGACAAACGAACGAGAGTGTTGACGCGACGATTATAATAGATTTAAGAGAATATGCATTGAAAGCAGAGGTCCGAGACGATGGTTCTGTAATTCTATGTTCAACAATAACTTTGAGCTTCGTGATATAATTTTTGATGGCTTTTGTGAACAATGAGATATGGTGGTGGGAGTTTACATGTGGCCATGTTGAAGGAGGAAACAAAAAAAATAAAGTGATATGTTGTTATATTTTACGTTACTAAAAAATAGAGTTTTTCTTTTAATACCTAAAAAAATTAATTTTATTCTAGTCCTTATATCCATGTGTCGGTTACATGATATTATTAGCATAGTTTATGTTAAGACACAACTGTGTTTTTTTTTTTTAATGCAAAGTTAATATTAAAAAAAATCAAAACAATAAGAAAGAAATATATAGGAACAAATGGCAATAATTTTTTTATGTTCAAGTTTTAAATATATTTACAGGTACCAAAATTATATTGCAGCCTAAAAAAAGTTTTTATTTATGTCATTTTTAAATTGTAATATGTATGGAGATTATCACAACTCTCTTTTCTTTAATAGTTGTTATTTAGCCCAATAACTCTCATGTATATGGTTGTGACTTCTCCTAAAACTCTTTATGACAATATTTTTAACCTTTTATGATAGCATAAATATTATAGAGAATTGTTATATTGAAAGAATAAAAAATTTGTATTCATTTTTTAATAAATATATTCACTTTTAAGTTTTTATCTTGAATCTTTAAAATTAAGGTTAAAAAAACTCATAAAAATTGAAGGAGGAAAAAATAAACCACATCACATGTAAGCAAATTAACTTACTCATAAAAGGGTCTCGCGAACACTTCCACAAGCAGCCATAGGAGCATTTGAAGGAGTTCCAAGTCCAACCGCTGCATGACTCGTCACATTGACTGAAGCAATCAGCGGTGCACAATTGAAGAGATGGAAAAAGCATTAGACAAACCACCAATAACAGCGCAACATTATTATTGTTTTTGTTTCCCATTTTCTTAGTTTTCTTTTATGGTGGTTTCTTTTTCCTCTTTACTTCCCTTTGTTTTCTTTGAATCAACTCATCAACTCACCTATATATATATATATTTGCACACAGTTTTGAAACGCCTCATAGGAGCCACAAAAATCATGTCAAAGGTAACTGTTCTCACAATTTGGCCTATTTAACCGAAAAGAAAAAAAAATGAAATAGACAAATGTAAAAATTCATTAAAGAATAAGGGCAAATCTTAAAGAGTCAAACGTATAGGAAAATTATTAAAAAGGATTGCTTTTTTTTAAAAAAAAAAAATTGAGATGAGAAAAAAATAGAGACTTCATAATTTTTATTTCATTTGTAAGAACCTTAACAATTATCTTTGTTTGCAAAAGCAAGGAATAATTCTAAATCCTTTTAATTTTTTCCTCTTGGAAATCTTGCTAGATAATAGAGAAATTTGACATTTCTTTTTCTCTCAGGATAAAGAGCATTTGCTTTTAGTAAATCTTATATATTTTTAGGATTGATCCATAAGTATCAAGTATCGCGTTATAAAATTTATTATTTTATTATATTTAAAAATATTTTTTATAACTTAATTTCTTTTAATATTTGGCAACTCTCATCCAATTAAGTTTATATATTTTTCATATGCTCTATCTATCCTTTTCATCTTCTATCTTTTACATTTCGGTTTTATATTAATCAAATTCCGAAACTGAACTTAGTCATGGTTTCAAATCAAATGTACATAGCCTATATACCTTTAGGTTCAATACATGCATGCATTCTTTTAATAGTAAATTACGTTTGGCTTAAAGGGAGTTGATTTGTTTAAGTATCCTAAATTGTCATTGCATTGCATTAGCATATTAGTTGAATCACTGTTATTAGGTTTTGACAAAAAAAAACACCAAATATATTTATATTTGGTGTTTGAATACACCATGTGTTAATTTAATGATTGAATTTACCTGCAAACCTGTTAAATAAGTAACATGTATCAACTTAATGAATTTCCAAATATAAACTTCATTAATGAAATCATTAATTGATTTTTTTTATTAATAAGTAATAAATAAAAATATCTATATATTCACTTCAAAAAAAAAATATCTATATATTATTTTTGGGAGATGTTATTTACACCCTTAACATTGCTACTTACACCCAATTTTTAAATTTTTTACACTAATTTTCCAATATTACCCTTATCCTACTACTCACACTCATATATCTATTATTTATACTCATTCCTGTTATTTACACTCATGATCCTAAAATCTATATATATCAATACTCACACCTTATATATTACTATTCATACCCACCTTCTTCTTTATGAAGAATCCTGCTCATTTAAAACCTTGCATACCTTCCTAAAAACTTGATCAATTAAAAAAAATTTGTTTGTATTAAGATTGGTCATTAAAATTTGCCAATAGATTGTCACGATAAATTAAACACTTGAAGAAACTACTCTTTATTGAAATTTAACAGCAATTTGTATTATTAGATAACCACAATTGTATACAAGCTAAGCATGCACTATGTGTTTACATAATTTTCATTGAAGCAAACAGGATTCCCAGACCACGCATCCACTTCTATGTAGTCTAATCTTTTCCCAATCCTTATAGCTATACAAATACAAATCGATCAGGCATAGGGCAACTCTTCGATAATTATTTTTAATTGATCAAGTTTTTAGGAAGATATGCAAGGTTTTGGGTGGGCGTGAGTAATAATATATAGGATCGTATGAGTATTGATATATATAGATTTTAGGATTTTGAGTGTAAATAATACGAATGAGTGTAAATAATAGACATATGAGTGTGAGTAGTAAGATAAGTGTAATAATATTGAAAAGTTAGTGTAAAAAATTATAAAAAATGGGTGTAAGTAATAATGTAAAGGGTGTAAATAACATCTCCCTTATTTTTTTTTTAATTATGATCTATGCTATAAGTTTTTGAAATGGTTTATTTTTAAAAAATCAAAAATTCCAATTTCACTATATTATATCTTAAATATCAATTTATGAAGGTGTAAATCAATTAATTTTTTTTATTAAAGTATTTCTGAAGTAGGAAACGTAAATCAAGTAATTAGGATTATCATGACTTTTGAGGGTATAAATTAAATAATTTACTTATAACAAGATTATATTGCCATTGTGTGTTATATGATTTATTTTTTTATTTTCAGTGTATTGGATTATTAAATTTACACTAAAAAAATAATTTAAGAAAAATATAATTTTAGAATATGTTTTTGAAAAAATAATCAAAATTCGATATCTACTTCTTAGGTTTTGTAGATTATTTTTTGAGGCATGTGTAATTTTCCTATTTTACCCCTATCGCTCCAATAGCAATAACTAACTCATACCTTTTTTTTTTAAAAAAATTACTAGTAAAAATATTCTTCTTTACATTATCTAAATAAAATAGATCAGCTTAAATTAATCTTCAACTAACATATCCAAATATAAACAGATTATAATTTTAACATGTTATAAGCTTAATAGATTATAGTTACAGATAAAAATAATCATAATTTTCAGCTATATCAAACACTCACTTAAATAGCGATCGATGTATCATTCACATGACACGTTAATTTAGTATACCATGACCCCTAATATGAACTTATGTGAAGACTCAACATTCCAAAATTAGGCATCCCAACGGGTTGAGTTTGGGGCGGGTTTTGCCAATACCAACGCCATACCCTTTAAGAGCAGGACGAATTCGGGTGCGGGTTTAAGCAGAGCTGGTAGAAAAAGGTTAAACTTAAACCCATTCCATCGAATTCGGGGAAACCCACAGGTAATTCATCCAATTATTTTTTTAAAATTTTATTTTATTGTTTTATTGTATTAAACAAAAATCATATACAACATACATTATAATTCAAATAAAATATAATAATAAACGTCAAATTTTAAAAATATCTAAAATCTTGAGAAATAATCATGATTTTTGACAAATGTGTTAGTTTAATTTTACCATTTAATTATTATTATAAGGAAAAATATTTAATTTTTTTATTAAGGTGGGTTTGGGAGCGGTGGTGGGGCAAGTACTTACAATCCTAGGCTCGCTCAACCCCCATCTTTTTTAAAAACAAATTTTGGTTTCGGGTTTCTCCAAACCCAATTAGAGCGGGTTTTCCCCATCAAAATAGGATCAATTTCGAATGGGTATTCGTGAATGTGGATTTTATTGTCATCCCTATCCAAAATCATGATTGTTACTTGCGATCGTCAATCTATAGCATACAATTTTCAATTCATTATAATTTTCTTTATTAACTTTAATGTTTGAATATTAATATTTATGAATAATGTTATTAATGGGTAGATATATTTCTGCAAAAGGCATAAGCGTATTTTTGTAAAAAAAAAATAAAAAAATTGTTATAATATTTTAAATTTGTTCCAACTGAAAAATCACTTTTCTCATATTATATTTTTTAATTATCTATGATATAAATTTTTTTAATAATTATTTATTTTTATAAAACCATAAATTTTTATAATCAACATATTTTTACAAATTACGTAAGGACATTCTTGTCTACAATAATCTATTATACTATGTTAATTTGTGAAAACTGAAAAATCACCTTTTGCACATTACATTTTTAATTATCTATGCTATAAGTTTTTTAGTAATTATTTATTTTTTAAAAAATTATGAATTTTATAATTGACATATTTTTACAAAACACATAAGGGTATTTTTGTATACAATAATATGTTACACTATGTTAATTTGTTCCAATTGAAAAATCTTCTTTCTTATATTATACTATTTTTTTAATTATCTATGCTATATGTTTATTTACAATTATTTATTTTTAAAAAATCATAAATTTTTATAGTTTACATATTTCTAAAAAACACGTAAAAGTTTTTTTATAATAATCTGTAATACTATATTAATTTGTTTTAACTGAAAAATCATCTTTAATTTCTCATATTATATTTTTTTAATTATCTGTGGTATAAGTTTTTTATAATTACTTATTTTTAAAAAAATCATAAATCCCAATTTTATTAAATTATCTTGTATTTGAAAAAAATATTAAAGAAAATTATTATTTTTTTAAATTTATTATGTAATTAAAAAAAATTAAAGTTCCTAAAATCTTTAAAGATTACAATAATGAATAATGAATCATCATTTCAAAAAATAGAAGATTAGAATAATAAATGATAGATATCATGTTAGACATGTTATAATAAGTAAATAAAGATGGTGTATGTATTCACCAAAACAAAATTTGGTGTAATTTAGCCTTCTCCTTGTTATTAGGGTTTTACTTTGGTATCCTAAAAAAATAGAGGATTTTTATATTCTTTTGATGTGGTCTAATAAAAATTAGCCACGTATTTTTTTTTTTTTTTGCTATGTCAGATGAGCACATATTTAATTTAAAAATTTATAATTATGTCCCTAAAATATTTATTTAAAAATATTATTTTTATCTTTATTTTCATTTATCCAAAATACACTCATTTTAATATTATTTTTCATCTACCCAAAATACCTTTATTTCAATATTATTTTTCATCTACCCAAAATACCCTCATTTCAATATTATTATTTTTTCTATCCAAAATACCCTCATTTTAATATTATTTTTCATATACCCAAAATACCCACATTTTAATATTATTTTTGATCTACCCAAAATACACTCATTTGAATTTTATTTTTCATCTATTCAAAATACCCTCATTTAAATATTATTTTTCATCTACCCAAAATATCCACATTATAACTCTTAATTATTAAATCTTTATTTTTTCAATAAAAACATGTCATTTATAATCTTTTATCCTCATGTTAATGAAATTCATAAAAAAATAAAAACAATATAATATTAGTGATTTATATAAATAAAATAAAGAGGATGTATTCTTGCAGCTAGGGGTGTAAGCGATTCGGTCCGAAATCGCAAGACAAGTCGGAACAGACCGAAAATTATAGTCCGATCTGATCTCATGATCTGATCCAATCTCAAAATTTATAGACCGTTGTTACATGATCAACCGGTCAACAATCTCAATATTTTTAAGATCGTTCAGACCGGACCAAACCGCATACTTATATCCTACACCTAAACCTAACACTAACTTACACCTTAAAACTAAAACCAAATTAAGCAACAAGAGCACAGCATACTCCTGCATGGTCATGAGAGCACCACGCAATTGCAAGCAAAGCCGCAAAGCATGGTTCTCGGCATAGTCTTCTTCATTCCCCTTCATAGTAATTATGGTCTAAATCAGGTGCAAATTTAATTATTTTTTAATTTTTATTGCCAAGTAATTATGGTCTAAATAAACTGAACCAGATCGGATCAAGTAAATTTAATTGGTCCAGTCCCAACTGTCCGTAAAAGACCGAATCGGATCAGACCGTTACACACTTGCTTGCGGTGAAGGACACGTGTAGAGCATAGAAAAGACGTTCTTGTTCTTGTTTCGGTGACTGAATTGGAAGGTGAAGAAGCTTCAATGGCTGTAGCCATACGCAGTGTGTCTGTGGTATTGAAAAGGTTCAGTCTGTCTCAGTCTCCCAATTGGGTTTGGAGGAATAAGGCTGCTTTCCGCTGCAAGATGTCTACCGAGTCAACAACGCCCTTGACTCACTCTATCACCCTTCCGAGTCAACACTCCCAACCCGTTCACGTTGTTGCTGCCCCCGGTGTCTCCCATTCTGATTTCTTGTTAGTCACACTCCCATTTTCCTTTTTTTTTTTTGTTATTTTTTTTTTCAAAGACATGATTTTGCTATGAAATTATTATAATGGTACCAAACTCGTTGAACAATATATCATGCTCCTACCTTTTGATTTGTTTTGTGAAGAAAACTAATATTCCCTCCCTCCCTGTCCTTGTATACAAGACCCTTTTGGTAGATTTCATGCCTATTAAGAAAGTTGATTAATTTAGTTAATTGTATTGAAAATGTGAATATTTTATATGTATTTTCAAAACTTTAATAGTTTTGAGAATCTAAAAAGTGTAAAATAAGTAGGGATGTTTGTGGGAAGAAGTAATTAATAATCATTAAAAATTGGTATTGGTCTTATGAATTCGGACAAAATAAAAGTTTCAAAAGTGTCTTATGTATAGAAACGGAGGTAGCAGTTCTTTTGTTGGGTTAAGTTGATTCTGATTAGTAAGTAGAAACGAATGAAAGGAGGTCGAATCACTTAAGCACGAGGCCATGAGATTTATCATTGGATTCACATGTAAAAAATTAGTGCAGGGTTTTTCCCTTTAAGCACTCGACCGTATCCGAGAGAATTTTGCGCTGATTGGGCGAGAGGATACTCTAGCAAACCAGAAAAGAAATAGAAAGTAGAAGTTTCAATTTTAATTAGAACTTAGAAGAAATGATTCCGTTGGTGATTTTGATCAAAGGCATAAATATATAATCGAATATGATCCACTTATCACATTCCAATATTTATATTTTCTGTGCACTTGCTTTTAGTTTGAATGAAATTAGAATCGAGAAGGTTTTGATCATTTAAGTGTTAGATTTTCACGTGTTTTTGATTAAGACTAGCAAAAGAAGATTGACAAGCATTTGATTCTTGTTTGTTTGTGACTTTGTATGTGTTAAACATGGTTGAAGCCATAACCAACTTGAAGAGAAGAAGATTGAATTAAGAGATTGATTTCATTGATTAGAGAACTTTTACGATCAATGAGAGAAAACTGAAAACTAATCCATCTACTCTAACTAACTAATGTGATTTGTTTATATACAAAGTCCACAGCCTTAGTGACTTGGCGGGAAATAACTAATCTAACAATAAGTTAGTTGATAGCTCAGTATGAGCTGCTGCCAGCTGCTGCCAAGTGTCATTTGACACAATTGTCCTCAATGAATGAGGGAAATTCCTGTACTTGTAACTGTATGAATACTTGTTTCATCGAATGTCTCTGTCTGATTTATATGAATGTGAGAATGTGACTGTGAGAAACAGCAAGCATCTGGGTTTTTATGGATTTTGTTTTTGACGTTTCTAATTGCAGGAGTGCTATTGATTCGTCTTTATTCAAGCAGTGGTTACATAACTTGGAAACTGAGACTGGGATTCTAGCCAATGGTACCATGGCTTTGAGACAAGTTCTAATTCAGGTATTACTGGTATTTGGATTTAAAAAATAGTGACAAGGGATGCTTTGTTTTGTACAAGAAAGAGGTTTTCTCTGCATTACATAAATCTTGGTCTACAACGCATTGAAAGAACCTTATTTGATGTTGTCAACATATATATGTTCTTTAAATGTTCTATTTTGAGGAATTAACTCAGACTGTAATCCATTTGAGAACAAAGCATTTTTTTATGATATTTTAGGCAGATGCTGCTTGGGAATTTGACCAAAAGGATTTTCGATTGATCTAGTTTTATTGATGTTGCCTAATCCTTCTAAACAGGGAGTAGACTTGTTTGGAAAGCGCATTGGGTTTCTCAAGTTCAAAGCTGACATTATTGACAAAGAAACAGGGAATAAGGTATGAGATGATTTACATTAAAGCTTTTCAATGTAAGTCTATGTTGACCTGTTTTTAGTCTTGTGTGAATTAAGGCAATGAGCTATGAATTGTTATGCAATCTTTTCCTATTCCTTTTCTCCATATATCATTTAAACAATGTCGTTAGAGGGTGGAGGTTGTTCATTTTTTTTGCCCTTGTTGTGCTGTAATGTAATATCTGAAGATTGGATTGCTTGCATTAGAAAGCAAAAACTTAGAACCGATATGATTCATAGGTATCTCACGCTCGGATGCATCTTGGATAGAAGATGCACTAGGATTGCCACATTTGGTATACAACAGTTATCTAACATTATTGGGTATGTGTGATGCCTTTCAGTTGCACATAGCAATCATAAATATCCAACTGAAAGGGTATCATATGCTTGAAACAGCATCACATATATTTTGCGTTTGAGAAGAAGTGAGGAATTTGAGATTCCCATGGTATTCTCGTTATCTCATACCAATGTATCAAACATAGACATCTTTATAAGGAGTCCAGGATGCTCACTTGCTCAGACATGTTAGATGTTTGTGTACCTAATGCTGATTTTGTTTTCTTATTATAATAAAGTAAAGCATTTTTAGATTCCAGGTATTGTATTTGCAAGAGGACCAGCTGTGACTGTGCTGATACTTTTGGAATCAGAGGGTGAGACTTATGCTGTTCTTACTGAACAGGTAGATGTTGGAGACTTGCAGTAATATTTTTTAAGCAATCATAACTGCAACTTCATGTTATGCATATTCTTATGTTTTTTTCACTCTTATTTGTAAGGCAAGGGTTCCTGTTGGAAGAACTATTTTGGAATTGCCTGCTGGAATGTTGGATGATGACGAGGGTGATTTTGTTGGCACAGCTGTTCGTGAGGTCTGTTTCTTTCTTTCCTTCTCTAGCTGAACCAAAAGTGCAAGTTAGTTCCATTTTTCCGGATCTTTTTAATTGCACCACAATCATTTTTATTTGGCAGTCCTACTGATATAAATTTCTAAACAGCACTATTCATGACTTCTTAAAGTTGTGATTCTGACAGGTTGAAGAAGAGACTGGCATAAAATTAAGTCTAACAGACATGATTGACCTGACTGCCTTCTTGGATTCTTCAACTGGATGCAGAGTTATCCCCTCTCCGGTATACTTTGAGCCTTTTACATGAGGATTGAGGTCCTTATTGCTTTTGAGAATTGTGGCTTCTGCTTCACAAATTAATGTTACTTTGATTTTTTTTCAAAGTAAAAAGGCTAATAATTTTGTGTTCTATTCTTTTGTCAAGTGAACAAACAACAAGTATTTCACTTCTTATGTGGCACACTTAACAAGCTCCAATTAATTGGCTACTAAAGTGTTTCAGTGTTTACTTCAGAAACAGTGTTTAGATTATCACAATGCTACAATCTAAGATTCTGTACTTTTCATTGATAAAGTCCGTCTGTCCTGCTAAAATTACATAGACATTTTTCTTTCTCTCACCTTTATTCTATCCTTGTGTGGTTAAGGGAGGATGCGACGAAGAAATCAGTATCTTTCTCTACAGAGGGCATGTGGATAAAGAGATTATCACACAATTACAGGGTATACAGACTGGCCTTGTTGAACATGGGGAGCTGATTAAGGTACATGTGGTACCATACAAGAAGCTTTGGCGCACTACAGCAGATTCCAAGGTTTTGATGGCTATTGCACTGTTAGAAATGGCTACGAAAGAAGGGCTATTGCCTCCATTTCCAACCTAACTTACTAACCCTTCGTGCTGGTAGTGCTATTCAGAAGAATGGCTAAACAAACTTAAAAGTGAAACTGTTAAAATGAAGCTCCTCTGAACATTGGAATTTTGATTTGGATGAAGTGCAGTGTTAATTGATTCATGTAGCATAATCTGCCTATCAAGTAATAAGCTAAGGGTTGGTTGTTATTTTTTGTTGCTTGTACCGGTTGGAACTTGGAACCGTAACTCAGGCTCTGCTATACGCCATGCACAGGGCACTTAGATGCTAATTTTCGTGGGTTTCTGCTGAAAGCAATAGCAAAGAAGAATGAAGACTATTAATGTTGTTTCTATCAAACCTTGATCCATTTAGTGCATGTTTGGTTTTGCGGTGAGTTAGCTCAGAATCAATTCTGGAATGTCAACGCTACTAATAGTTGTTTTTGCTCTAATGTGATTTTGGGGTCAGAATTGATTTTGTTACTCATTATCCAAACATGCTCTTAATATGTCATTCTGATACAGGGCACTTAGATGCTAATTTTCGTGGGTTTCTACTGAAAGCAATAGCAAAGAAGAATGAAGACTATTAATGTTGTTTCTATCAAACCTTGATCCATTTAGTGCATGTTTGGTTTTGCGGTGAGTTAGCTCAGAATCAATTCTGGAATGTCAACGCTACTAACAGTTGTTTTTGCTCTAATGTGATTTTGGGGTCAGAATTGATTTTGTTACTCATTATCCAAACATGCTCTTAATATCTCATTCTGATTTATGACAAATATCAAGCATCTGGGTTGACTGTTGAGAGTATACTACCGAAAATCTGTTTATTAATAAATTCATTTGTTTGATTTAAAAAAAAATGGAAAATAAGGCAGCTGGGATTCTTTGGGTTTGCTTTTTTATGATCTCCCTTGCAGGAGAGCCTTCCTGATTCTCCTTCCTGATTCAAGCAGTATTTCATTACGTGTTTTCTTGCAGGCAGTTACTCCATACGTTCCATTTTGTTTGGTTTTTATGTTTCAGCATACAAATTAAGAAAATATTTATTATTACAAATTTTATATTCTTTCTGGTTTTATTTATAAGACCGTTTTAGAATTTTTCACTCTCCAGGGAAAGTGGATAAATTTGTTAGTGGCGTTGGAAATGTGTAAATTTGATACACTTTTTCAGAACTACCCATATAATTGTTATTAGAACTATAAAAAGTGTTGACTTTATAAGGAGTGTTAGTGAAAATGAGTAATTAAATGCTATTGAAAATTGTAAAAGAGTATTACAAATAGGACCAAAATAAAAACTTCAAAAGGGTCTTATAAATAGGATCGGAGGGAGTACGTACTTTGTTTAAAATGCCCATATTTAATCTTTATTGAAAATTGCAATAATATTTAATTTTTATTAGAAAATGCGTTCATTAATTAATGTATAGTGATTTAGAGATAAGAGTCCATAAAAGTACATTTATTAAGGAGTAAATAAAATGATTGAATGAAGAATTAAAATAAAAAAAAAATATGTTTATGCATTGGAATTATAAAAAAACAATATATATGAAAAGGAAAAAAAACCCTAAAATACCAAACAAAATGGAACAAAGGGAATAAATAAGACTCAACAGAAAACAACTTAATTTGGAAAAATATAGTTGGAAGGGATCTTAAACTAACAAGAAGCATTTCTTTTCCACATTGTTCATCTTAATTGCATTGAGATATACACTTAATAAAAGAAGCTTATTTTAAAGCTCCGTTCCCACAAAATACGAATTCACTTGCCGTACATTACAAAATAGCAGACCAACAAGTCACTTAAAATATTCTAATGGAGTAAAAGAAATTCTTGCAACCTTTTTTGAACTACATAATATTTGCACAAATGCAGAAACCTTGCATAAAAATTGCATAAAAAGACTAGAGTCATACTTCTCACACAAAAGTTACAACTATTTTGTATCAACTGTTAAAAACTTCACAATTTATTTAAGCAAATTATTGTAAATGATCTATAAATGTTGTTTTCGAATGGTGTACAAGCCCTCGAGAAATTAGGTACCGGAGGACGACAAGGCATCTAAATCTTACAGTGCTTTGTGGGAGCAAATCTTCTCATATGCTTTTTCTTGTCATGTGGTAATGTATAAGACAGTGAGACAACAACAGCTTATTAATGAATCCAGTCAAGATTTGTAAAATTGGTTTCATTAACTGTTTTTCTGTCTCTTTTAATGGCCACAGAAAAGAAAAAACAAATGAAAGCATCTGTTTCCCTTTTGTATTTTCAGTGAATTACATTATTAGACCTTGCTAGTAACGAAATCTCTGTCACTTGCCTCCCATATGGTGGTGCCATCACAAGTACATAGTTTTTTATAGTTCTCACCCACTCCTGCACTTCTGGCTATTACAGCAGCGGCTATACCAGGTTCTGATTTATCTTCACTTGCATATACCACCGAAGCTCGCCCAATAAGATCAGCCACCCTCAGCTTTTCTTTAACCCCAGTGTAAAAGGCTTCACCCTTTTCATTAGCATCTAGTGTTCCCAGGTCACCAACTGGCTGAAGATCCAATCAAGCAACCTCCATTAGGAATTTCTTAAAAATACCATGAAAGTTTCATAGAAGGGAATACAAACTACAACTAAATGGATGAGCTATGTTTTTGTATTATAAAGGTATGTATGCCACATAAACACTCAATTAAGATAGATTAGTATCAGAATGAAAACTCAGTAATAGTGTACCAAACATCACAGTTTGAGGTAAACTGTTAGCCTCAATCAACAGAAAGATCCAACCCACTTTATAGATATGATAAAGCATCAAATACACTCTCTTTCTAAAATGTAATTCACCATCCTAACCGGTTAGAGGCTAACAATATGTATACCAATAACTAATCCTTTAAAGATAAACAATTATATCAGAAGTCGGGAAAAAAATAGCAGTCCAGAAAGTATGGGGAAAAACAAACCTTTTTGTCGTTTTTCTCATTTACTGGATTGAATATTTTACCAGTGCTCGCTGCACCTCTAGTCAGATCTCCAAACTCATTAATAGACCAACCATGCTTTCCGGGTGATAACCCACTGAAGTTGGCTTCAATCCTAGTCAGTTCCATGTTTACTTGGGCCAAGCGAACAACACCAAAAATATCTGGTCCTTTGAATTCAGAAACAGCAGCAGATATTAAGAAGTCTGCAAAGAAAAAGAAAATTTTAATTAATCAGAAGTTAAGAACTGTAAAGACAGCTGAAGCCATGAAAACAGAAGTAAAACATAATTGCTAACAATGATATTAATTGAATTTGAGTTACTTATACGTACTAAGCAACAAATGCTATACAGGATAATGAAATACAAGGAAATCTAGAGACATTACAATAAATAAATAAACAAATAAAACAGCTAATATGTGAAGCAGTCTTTGTAATACAAGCTTTCAATAAAGAGAAAATAGGCAAGTTGCTACAACATAGGGAGGAAATATAATGTAAGTATAAAACATAAATGGGCAAAACCTAAGACCCCCCCCCCCCCCCCCCCCCTCAAGGCTAAGAAGAAGGGGACGCAAAAATGTGGTGTGATGATGTTTTAAATATGGAATTGTGTATAATTAAGATTTTGTTGATGTGTTTCTAAATAGCATGATAAATTATCATTCACAATTCATGACTTAAAAATTGAACAAACTGGTTCACAAACTTAATTGCGTGCCTCTCTCTCTCTCTCTCTCTCTAATTTTGAGATATATATATCAATCTATCTCTCTCTCCATTTTTTGCTACTTAATTTTGTTGTTGTGGGAGAAAAAACAATCTACTTGAAATTTTACTTAAGCCAAATACTATTGGAAATTGAGAGGAACATCAGTTTCACTCTATTACCGGTGCTAAGAATAAATCAAAATCCTGTATAAGATCCTCAACTACTCCAATAAAATATAAAGAAACTGGCAGAAAAAATAAATTGTACTAGCTAGAAATAAATAGCAGAGACCTTTGTCCCATATAAGATCATTTCCGATCTTCAAATTGTAATACATATATCTAAAGAAACAAGGTCATAACTGTAGGGACTTTAGCAAACATATACAAATAAAGTCTTCCTAGCAAATTATTCAACAACAGTTGAAACTGAGAGCTAAAGCTTGTGATGCTGTGTTTTTGTTTGTTAGATTATGGAATTGACAGTGAAGAGTGAAAACAAATGTTGAACAAACCTAGGGTTTGATGAGAAGGCATCATCAACAACAGTTCCAATGTTAGTGAGGGGTATAATGTCAGCTATTCCATGTGAATTTGCAAGAAAATGATTGACACAAAAATGGTAATACTATTGCTGATAGTTACTATAACTTATAGTAACTTACAGCCACTTTAAGTCTTTTTTCTTTTACAAGAACTAAACTATTACTATAAAGTTAGAACCCAGGAATCAATATAGAGCAAGGATTTAACTACAGGACCTTCCGGCACTCCTTGTCCGATTAATCGGGCTTTTCTACCGGTCTGCTCCAAAGCTTCCGTCATAGTCTTCACCGGTGTTGTACCGAGAATCCTAACTACTTGATTGCTCAAGTCCACTTCAACATTCTTTACTCCTGCAAAACAAAAGTAACAGAACCAGAATCACATAAATGATTATGTAATTCCGTTAATATGAATGATGAAAGTGATCGACATATACAAAGTAAAAGTGGTAGTTTCCTCATTTTAAGCCTAAAGTTCTAAGCATAGGTAAAGTATTTATACAAGAAGAGTTACCCTTTACGGTCTGCAACTTATCTCTGACCGCACTAACACAGCCTTCACATTTCATATCAACCATGTATTCAGTCTGACATGACACCAATTTACATAAAATCAGATTATTAAGCCTTGAATTAAATTGAATTAAATTATTAAAAGAAGAAAATTACGAAACTGACCAATAACTCGGGTAAGAGAGAAGCATGGGGATGGGGAGAAATGGGGGAGGGGTCCATTTGGAGAGGTGAGGGAGAGATAGCAAATGATTTAACGAGTGGGAAACGATTTGGATTGGAAGGGAAGGCAGCGTTTGGGGGATTGTGGGATTGGGGAGAATGAGAGTGAGAGTAAGAGGAAGGAGAAAGAGAAGAAAAGGCGAAGGCAGATGCAGCAGCGATGGCTGTTGTGGTTGTCGCCACTGACCTCAGAAATGCCATTTTGATGCAATTATATCTTTCTTTTATGTTCCCAGTCCCACCATACAAAATTGCCTGTTTTTCTTATTCCCACCTCCTTCTAGATTCATCTACACTACGTCAATATCTCATTCAGCCTTGTTTTTTTTTTTCCCCTCCAACAACAACAACAATAATAATAATAATAATAATAATAATAATAATAATAATAATAATAATAATAATAGAAAATGAGTGTATTTTTGCAGATTAGAAAATGAGTGTATTTTTGTTTAGTAATTTCGGTCTTTATTATAGGACTACTGACTAGAAGTCAAAATTGACAAAAAATGAGTGATGTCGACGGAAGTGTACTTAGGCGAATCGCTTGAAAATGACTTTGAGGGACATGAACGTGTGTCGATAAACAGGAAAATGTCGAATACATAGTGATGTCGACGGAAGTGTACTTAGGCGAATTGCTTAAAAATGTCTTCGAGGGACGTGAACGAGTGTCGACAAACAAAAGATTCAGAATGAGGCCGGTATCGAAAGGGTATTAACATGGAAATCGAGGAGGTTAGAGGAGCAGGAAATGATGACGATACTCCATTGGGAACAAGGAAGCGGTCAAATCAACATTAAATACACCTTTTAATGGTTATAAATATGTCACTTCAGAAGTTCACAGGGCAATGAGTGTGTAAAAATGAAGGAAATGATGAAGCAACCTTATGATTTATGGAAAGAAGAAAAGCTGTTCGAAAGAAAAGAAAAGAAAAATCACCAAGAGATTAAACATTTGAGATTAGAGGGATTCAGAAGAAGAAGGAACAATGTCAAAATCTTTGCCCCGAATACCCACTTTTACCTGTTGATGGTGAAAGATTAAACACGTGAGATCGCACAGGGTCCACCTCTTGCGTCTTAAGCCGGTGTAACAAGCCTGGATAGAAGGGCACACTTAGTTTGATGTGTGAGCCCGTGTGGAAACTAGTAGTCTTCCATAACCCAAAGTTGGCACCTTTTCCAGGTAAGACTTTGGGTATCTTTCCATTTAACGAGGGAAAAGAAAAGTCCTCTGAGGACAATTCCCCAAGAAGAGTTTTCGACGGGTCCTCTGGTTAGATTGGTGGGCGAAACAAAGCCAGAACCAGAGACTACGTTGACAATGCCGACTAGGGGGATTGAATCAATTAGAGGCCGACATTGCATTTGGCATAGTGTCGAAGGAGCTTGATGTCGACAGACATCTCACGGCCCATGAAGCAGGAGCATGTCACTTCGACGAAGCTACGAAGATACTTAGCAAAAAAATCTCAAGGCTTTAAGTCGTATGATTTCAGTTGTGGGAAGATGTTTGTCGAACTCCTCCTGTCGAAAAAGACTACCGAAGACTTGACGGTTGGAAGCAAATAGAGAAGCCACATCGTGGGGCAGTTACTTAGTGAGTACTTATTTAGAACGTGGCTACTGCGGTTATGCAGAACATGCCCAATAAGGTAGTGTAGGGGTAGTTGATTCTTAGGGCTATACTATAAATATGTATTCATTTAGTTGTAAATGGGGTTGGCACATCGGTAAACATCCTACACATTTCACCAGAGAAAATTGACGGAGAAAATGCCTTTGTAATAACCCTTTTTCCATTCCAGAATTTTCCTATTCAATGCAATGCAATCTTATGCTTTTTCCTTTCCAATTCTAGCACTTTACTTTGCTGCAACTTTAATTCTCGTCTTTATGGTTTTATTGCACGTTTAAATTCCCGCATTTAATTCCTGGATTTATTGTCGTTACCTTTATCACTCTGCGTTTTTGTTCATACTTGTCGATTTACATTTTCATCAATTTATGATTCGCAAACCATTTACTTATTTGCCAAGATAACCCAAAACAAACAAAAATAGTCAAGTCCGTTACAAGATTACCACATAATCAGTCGTTACCCACACCCCACGCACTCATCCTCAGTTCAACCCGCCTCGAACGAAATCCCCATTAAACAAATTGGCATGTCCAGTGGGACTGGTTCAGAGTAACTTATGTCCAGGTGTATGCGTTTGAGAAGTGGCACTACCTTGCCATTTTCATCAGAAACATCTTCAATGGCTGACATAAGCCATAATGGTCCTCAGACCACTGTAATTTCAGCAGTCGAAGCGGTTAATGCTCCTGTCAGTACTTCTCAAGTGCCTGCAGGAAGTAATTCTACCGCAGATTCTACCGTCACCACAGTAATTCATCCTGCTAATAATGGCCCAAAAGGGGGCCATTCAAGTCAAACCAGTGGCTTTGCTTTTGGGAGTAATCCGACAAATGGGAGTCAAATTCCCCCATATGGTTTGCCACCAGGTTTTGTCCTTGGCTCGACAATGACGTGGCCTTTAAACAGTTCGTTTGGCCCTATAGGACGTCTTACTTCTACGAATGGGGCCGCAACTATGGCGTTCCCTCGATTTTCTATAGATGGGGTTGGTACCAGTAATGCTTCAAGATACATGCCAGTTGTCAGCAAATTGAGGAAGCAAACGTACAGTTGGTCGATCAGTTGACGACTCAATTAGGATCCGTAATCAACCCAACAATAATGGTGACTAATGAGACATGTGGAAAAATTGCTCAATACATGAAGAAACTCAACCAAGTGTTGGGGGTTGACGAAAAATGAACGCAACGAGATCGTCGCAAATCCTCATAGGGATGACAGATCTTTGTAGAGGCCAGTTTTGGTACAAGGGTACCTTGATGGCCAAGAAATACGTACATGGCCAGTTAATCCTAGCCAAGTTTCATCTCCACAACAGGATAGTAGGGTAACAACCCCATGGGAGAACGTTTGTACTAACCAAACTTTCAATGCAGGTACAAGTAACGCGGTTGTCGAACATCCACAGTTGACGTTCCATCCTGGTGTCGAAACGCCACAGTACGTACAGAATCCTGCCCAAGTTGCATTTATGTAGAGGGGAGAGGAATCGCAAGCTGCGTTAGCAAGGCAAAATTTGGCGAGGCATTTACTTCGATGCAATAGGGGAGAGACTAGAGTCGAACTAGATGATGTGAACAGAGTTGTCGAACAAGCTCTGAACAACATTGGTTTCAATATAGGCTTGGCTAATCAGCCAGGCTCTAATTCCTTTTCCTGAATGGGTAAAACATGCAGAAATCCCAAGAGGAATGAAGGTGTCGAAATTGTCAATGTTTGCTGGAGAAACAGGAGAATCCAGTGTCGAACATGTGGCGCGTTATATCATCAAGTTGGGAGATCTAGTCGCTAACGAAGCTATTAAGATGTGGCTATTTCCTAGTTCTTTGACGAAGAACGCGTTTTCATGGTTTTCGACGTTAAGGTCTAATTACATCCATGCGTGGGCCTAGTTGGAAAGAGCCTTTCACGAACAATTCTATAGAGGCGAATTAAAAGTTGCCTTGACAGATTTGTTGAATGTGAGGAGGCTCGCTGAAGAGCCCATTGACGATTACTTGTCCCGTTTTAGGCAAATGAGGAGTAGATGTTTCACTCCGATCCCTGAGCCAGAAGTAGTAAAAATAGTAGTGGTTGGTTTAGAATACCACGTCAGGAAAAAGCTAGTCACACAACATTTGTTAGATTTGGCACAATTAGCCACATGCGTGCGGCAAATTGAAAATCTAAGGGATGAAAAAATGAAGGTTAAAAACCCCAAAATTCTCAAAAGGGAGAGAATTCATTATTTCAATTCTCAAATCTCTGATGTAGAGAAGTTCGACTCAGACTCAGAGGTAGACACAATAGACTTAAAAGAAGGGAAACCCTATACGTGTCACGCCTTGAGGCTGTCAAAACCTCTGAATGAGAACGTATACAAGAAAACGTACACTTTTGACATCTCTAAAACTGAGCATGTTTATGATATGTTGTTAAAGGATAAACAAATTAAATTGCCTAAAGGACATAAACTGTTAAAGAAAGATGAACTGAAGGCCAGGATATACTGCAAGTATCATAACAATTATACTCACAATACTAATGATTGTTTTGCTTTTAGAGATCTGATTCAGCAAGGACTCGACAAAGGGAGGTTGAAATTTCTAGAGAAAGAAATGAAGATCGACACTGATCCTTTTCAAAAGGAGGTGAATGAAGTCGAGACTCTTGGGTTGTTCTCAGTCAATGTGATTAACTTGGTGCATGACAATGAGGTTTTTCCTAAAGTTGGAGAGTCGTTCAAACAATTTACGATAGAAAGCAATACGAAAATCTTCGAATCTGTCCAAGGTGCCAAGTTATCTATGACAAAACAGCTGCATCAAAAAGAGAAAGAGAAATGAAGAGAGAAGACTTGAGAAGGAAGTTGAGAGCCAAGAGAGCACGTGAAGGAAGGTATATCCGACAAGAAATCTCTCATGATGCTCGACGACCGTTTCGAAGTCGAAGGGTGTATGTAGGTAGAGCACCAAGGTCACCCATGTACAGCAGAATCAGCCATCGCAGAAAGGAAATGAAAGAGAAGCCAAGCACAAAACTAGAGTCGACACCAATTTCTATCTATGAAGGGTTGACTAGGACTCAAATGAGGAGGCTCCAACGGTTTCATAAAAAGGATGTTGAAAGGGAGATAATCATCAAGGAAGAGCCCATGGAAGACAAGGGATGCTTGGTGGTGCCGACAACGGCTAAGTCTCATCGAAATAACAAGAGGCAATCCAAGATGCGGTGGGCAAGGAAAGATGAAAGATCAAACCAAATAGAGGACTCGGGAGATGCGAGTTCGGAAGAGAGTTTGGACATAATCGTCACTAATCAGGACATGGTGGATGCTCAGAGTAAGAAAATCACCAGATTGTCGATTAACAATGTCGGACTACCTACAGAATTTCAAGGGTTACATGAAGTCGAGGTAAAAGAAGAAGGAAGTGACGGGTCAGAAGATTCATATTTAAGCGACGAAATAAGCAACATTGCATAGTTTGAACCATTGGAAGAAAGAAATAGAGAGCACTTGAGGCCCTTGCACATCAAAGCCATCATTGATGGCAAGCCACTCAACAGGGTCTTGGTAGATGGAGGAGCTGCTGTCAACATTCTCCCATGGAACGTGTTTCAAAGAATGGGAAAGCTGGATACTGATCTAGTCCCAACTAATGTGGTGATAGTTGGATTTATTGGAAAGATCGCTCGATCCCATGGTGTGACGATGTTGAAGGTAGAAGTTAGGTCCGTGGTTCGAGATACATTGTTTGTGGTATTACCAATCAAGGCTAGCTATGATCTCTTACTTGGAAGAGATTGAATTCATGCAGTAGGAGTCGTCCCCTCAACGGCTCATCAGAAGCTAATCTTATGGAATCAGGAAAACAAGGTGGAAGTCATATCGGCAGACGTCAGTCCATGTTACATGCAACAGATTCATGTAGACTTCAAGGTTTATAACCCCAGTATCAAACCCATTCGACTTGATGCCGAGCAGTTTCAAAAACCAATAGTGGAGAAATGTTTGGTGGAAAACTATGGGATTTCCTTAGTAGAGGTTGAAGAGGCCGTAGAGGAGTGGCCTTCAACCAGCAATAATGATTGATAAACAATTGGAGAGACTGTCGGCTTACGTAGCCGACAGAATGCAATACACCATATAATCGGGTACATTCCAGGATTGCATAGTCGATAACAGTCCTTTGAGGTTTGAACGAGGATGGGTAGAGGAAGAGCCTAGGTTTATCAGTGAAGACCCCAGGGACGAAGTGAATTTGGGAATGGCTGATAGCCGAAACCCATTTATGTAAGCTCTTTGTTGAAGAAAGAATTCAGAGATAAGCTAATCGACTTGATAAGAGAAAACAAACATTGTTTTTCATGGGAGTACGAAGACATGTCGGGTCTCGACAAAAGTTTGGTAGAACATATGCTTACTCTATGGCCTGATCGTAAGCCAATTAAGCAAGTTGTTCGACGTTTCTCGCCTGACGTAGTTTTGAAAATCAAGGAAGAGATTGAAAGACTTTTGAAGGCGAAGTTCATCAGAACAACAAGATATGTTGAGTGGATGGCCAATATAGTCCCAATTGTGAAGAAGAATGGGAAGATGCAACTGTGTGTTGATTTCGGAGATTTGAATTCTGCCACACCTAAGGACGAGTACCCCATGCCAATAGCCAACATGAGGTAATGAGTTTAATGGATGTTTTTTCAGAATATAATCAGATATTCATTGTTGAAGGCGATGTGTCAAAGACGGCGTTCAGGTGCCATGGAGCTATTGAAACTTTTGAGTGGGTGATGATGTCGTTTGGGTTGAAGAATGCAGGTGCCACTTCTCAGAGATCAATGAATATGATCTTTCATGATATGATCGACAAGTTTTTAGAAGTGTATATTGAGGATGTGGTGATCAAGTCAAGAACTCATGAGGAGAATTTGGAGAGTCTGAAGAAAGCATTCGACTGAATGAGAAAGCACAACCTGAAGATGAATCCGATAAAGTGCACCTTTGGAGTAACGACTAGTCAATTCTTAGGATTCTTGGTTCATAGAATGGCGTTGAAGTCAACAAGAAAAAGGCCAAGGCAATCCTAGAAGCATCATCACCGACAAACAAGAAGGAAGTGCAATTGTTCCTTGGCAAGGTCAATTAATTGAGGAGTTTCATATCAAACTTGTCAGGAAAAAAGAAGAAGAATTCAAGTGGGAACCAGAACACCAAGAAGCGTTCAACGACTTGAAGCGGTACTTGACGACACCACTAGTTATGATGCCACCTCAACCAGGTTTTCCATTGAAATTGTATATATCAGCTTCTCATCACATCATAGGAAGCATGTTAGCACAAGACGATGAAAATGGTGTCGAGAAAGCTGTATTTTATTTATGTAGAGTATTGAATGATGTCGAAACACGGTACAGTGCTATAGAGAAATTGTGCTTAGCACTCTACTTTTCTTATACAAAAATTAAGCATTATATGAAAAGTTTTCATGTTTTAGTTTTGTCGAAGTCTGATGTAATTAAGTACATGCTATCCAAGCCAATAATCCATGGCAGGATTGGAAATGGACGTTAGCGTTAACAGAATTTTTGCTACAATACGTCCCATTGAAAGCTGTCAAAGGCCAAGCAGTAGCTGACTTTTTGGCCGATCATCCATGTGTAGACGTGGTCATATCTGTCGATTATGTCGGCTTAAGGCCTTGGACTATGTATTTTGATGGCTCCTCTCATAGAAATGAAGATGGGATAGGGATATTGCTTATATCACATGATTGGTTCCCTACCAAATTCATGTTTAATCTCAAGTATCAATTCTCTAACAATGAAGCAGAGTACGATGCCATAATTGTTGGCCTTGAAATATTGGTATACTTGAAGGCCAAAAACGTGGCCATCAAGCGAGATTCTCAATTAGTCATCAAACAACTGATCAATGAGTATAAATGTTTGAGTCCAAAGCTGGCTAAGTATTGTGCCATTGCACATAAGTTGTTGTGCAAGTTCGATGACATATCTGTCGAACATATATATTGACAAGATAATTAAGAGGCCAACCACTCGGCCCAAGCTGCTTCCAAGTACCGTGTATCGAGAAGGGTGTTGGATGAGTTAATTCATGTAAGGGTGTTACTTTATCCTCCTCATGAGAGAGAAGTCAATGTGAATGCCTTGGCATCGACAGACGACTGGAGAAAGCCAATAACGGATTACTTGACGAACCCATCTCCTAATGCAAAACGAAAACTGAAGTTGAAAGCTATTAAGTTCACCCTATTGGGAGGAGACTTGTATCATAAGTCGATCGACGGGAACTTAGAGGTGTGATTAGATAAGGAAGATGATTTCATAGCGTTGGCAGAAGTGCATGAAGGGATATGTGGGGTGCATCAAGCAGGAGAAAAGATGAAATGACTACTTTGTAGGCAAAGAGTATATTGGCCCACTTTGGTGTCGGATTCCATGAAGTTTGCAAGATCATGTGAAGAGTGCCAAAGACATGGCCATATCCAAAATGTCCCGTCAAGTGAGTTGCATTCGATCATCAAACCTTGGCCTTTTAGAAGGTGGGTACTCGATGTGATTGGAGAAATCGTTCCTCATTCTACAAAGGGACATACAAGGATTTTGGTGGGAGTAGACTACTTTACCAAATGGGTGGAGGCAGTTCCTTTAATAAAAGTCGAACAAGAGCAAGTTATTGATTTCATCGAAGATCATATCATTTGCCGATTTGGGATTCCTAAAACTATAACTACGGATCAAGCCTCTATCTTCGTGGGGAGAAAGTGAAGGATCAAATTGTTAACTTCGATCCCTTATTATGCTCAAGCCAACGATCAAGCTGAAGCATCCAAGAAATGGATTATCAACGTCATCAAGAAGAAAATCAAAGGAAAACCAAAGAATTGGCATGAAGCGTTGACACCAGCACTTTGGGCCATTCGGAATTCCCCAAATGAAGCTACAAGGACAACACCTTACATGTTAACATACTACCATGAGGACATATTACCGGTTGAACTGAACTTGGAATTAGTAAGATTTCAGAGGCAAAATGAGATGCCTGTGAAATGTGAATGATTACTGGAGCGCCATGTTTGATGAACTAAATGAAGTTCATGATAAAGGATTTGGGCATTAGAAAATATTATGCCGTAGAAAAAGAAAATCGCTAAGTATTATGGTGCCAAAGTCATATTCAAGATGTTCCTACCTGGTGAATTGATGTGGAAGGTGATCTTGCCAATCGACAAACGTTCTAACGAGTATGAAAAACGGTCGCCAAAATGGGAAGGACCATTCCTAGTGTCGAAAGCCTTTCAGGAAACACATATGAGTTAGTCGAAGTCGATTCAGGAAAAAGATCAAAGCAATTAACGACAAGTATTTGAAAAAGTATAAGCCGACAATGACATAAGTAAATATTCAAAATTGAAGAGAATTGCATTCCATAACAAAGGTGTACAAGTACATGACAGAAAAAAACCAAAGGAAAGCCTTTCTAAAACATGCTGCCAAAGGAAAGCCATTCCCTTGCGAAAGTCTCTTTGCGTCGAAGCCCAACCTTGTAACCTTGCAACTTAGCGGACGAGTTTTCTGCGATTTGTTGGTAAGGAGGGACCAGAGTGCTGGCATCGCCAATCAACTTTTCCTGAGTTGGTCTAGCTTTCTCGATAGATTGGCCCAATTCCATGTGTTCCTTTCCAAATTGAGCCAATTCGTTCTTTGACTCTTGAATCCTGGCCCCTTTCTCCTCCCATTTTCGAAGTCCTTGGGTGAGGGTTAGGGACAAGACAAATACTTCTTTCTCCGGATGAGAAATCTTCGACTCAAGCGCATGGCGAGCATCCTTGACGCCCTCATAATCCTTGACATCATTAAGGAATTGGGGGCTAACTTTGGCCCAATTGGTGATAAATCGTTGAAGGATAACCAACTTGGATTCTAAATCCACTGAAACAGACTGCTACAGAAGTTTATCAATGGTGGAAGATAGAAGCTCAAATGTTGATGGATCGTTGGTCAATTGATCAAAGGGGCGGCAACAAATGTTCTTCAAACTGGACATGGTTTGCACCAAGGCAGATTCCTCATACCTCAATGAAGATTTCATGGCCTCATCCACAGATCGAGTCCTGGCCATGAGTTCCCTTAAAGTTGAAAAGGCTTGAGAACCGTAAGCTTGGGCAACGGTAGAAGGAGCCATGTTGGAAGAAAATGGAGCAGAAGTAGAAGTTGCAACAACTGAAGGATCAACAGATACAGATGCAGGAGGAAATGGCAGGCTCCCGTCAAATTCTTCAATTTGGTGCACACTATTGGGATCTTGGAGGTAACAAACGGAAGTTAGGTCAAGCTGCTTAAAGGCTACGTGTAACATCCTACTTTTTATACTTTAGGAAAATACTTTAATTTAATATTTATTTGTGAAAATATTCGGGGTTTATAAAAATTTTGACAGAGTTTCCTTTGAAAATCGGACTTTCCCTCGAATGAACCTAAACCTGTCAGTCCAGAACAGTTTTCAAAATCAAATAAAATATAACTTTCAGTTCAAATCAATAATACTACGTCATACTTTAAAACTTGACAAAATAAAGGATATACATATAAATTTACAATTTTTACAAAAATACTTAAACAAAATAAAAATCATTAATTACAATTACATTTACAAAATCTACTTATTACAATGTAAACCTATGAATGGTTGCTCAACCTCGTGACCCTTGGGTCACTTATACCAATATACTCTCTACTATGAGTATACCGTTCTCGGCCTTGATCCTTTCGTGCATGTCTCCTTGGTGTACCTAATATGTCCACTGTAAGGGTGAGTACTTTGAAATCTAGATCAAAGAAAACGTTTAAAAACAGTAATAAATCATAAAGAGGTATATCCAAACACAAACAATAACAATTATACAATTCACCATTCAATTAACAAGTAAGGCACAATAACACTATGCGGTCTAAGAACTATAAATATACGGATATAACACTTTAATATAATACTATAATGCACAATCACATGGTTATGCCCTGCTAACGTCACACTTAGGTGATTTAATCCTTGAATCCGATATTAAACATTTCATTTCAATTTAAACACTTTAACACTTTGATCGGATTCGAAGAATTAAAACATCTATACAATGCATTCACACTTTCCCTTTCACTTTCACACTTTAACTTTAACACTTAACACTTTTAACAATTGGGTACATTGTGCTTCACATTCTCCCCGAAGGAGGGTTCCTCACACAATGTATCTATACACTTTTAACACTTTAACTTTTAACACTTTTAACGATTGGGTACATTGTGCTTCACATTCTCCCCGCAGGAGGGTTCCTCACACAATGTACCTATAACACTTTCTCTTTCAATAACAATAATAACACAACCACCTCACAACCCCCCTCCACTCTGAGGAAAAACCGACCAGGAGGGAGCATTTCTCAACCCCTGTTTGGGTGCTTCACCTCCACTTAGGAAGGTCCCTCGCTCACCCGCTTGCACAATACGTCACACTCCTCTAGGGTAGTGTTAACAACGTACAATCTGGATTGATTCTCCCAGATTGGCTCTAGCAGAAATCACTATCATTGGCCAAAAGGAGCCAAAGTAAATAGAATTACTATGGTTTGCGTCGGACCAATCCCCAACATGGGTGGCGAACCCATTTCCTTTGGAAGATCAAAGTCCCCCATAGTAATTCCTAACATTTACTCTTGTCCTCATCAATCGCAAAGCGACGTATGTTTTTCCCCGACACCTAACGTCCGCCTTTTCACCATGCATGATCCAATATTCTAAGTGTTTCTCAATTGAATTTAAGACCCTCTTGGTTCTTTAGAAAAATGTCATTTAATTGGTTTAAACTCAATTGAGAAATACTTGGCCCTATTTAATGCATAACTATATGAATGTCATTTACAATTTACTTATATACACTTTAATAATATTAATACACACAATATCAATCAACAATCAGTCGACATACTCAGGTATGTCTCAGGGACTGTAATTTAAATCACCTTCCTAGGGTTCTTCATTTCCTACTTAACAATTTATAAAATTAATTAATATAAACATACATTAATAACATCTCACTGAAACTTAGGGTTCCTAACTATACTCTACCCTCCTACCCATCAACCTAACCAATCAATAATATACCCAATTATAACTCTATCACTATAAATAAACTCTTCCTCTAATACTAGACCAAAGTACACCCCTTACCTCTTGGAGGGAAGAGGAGAAAGAGAGAAGTTGAGGGAGCACCAACACCCACTCCAATCCAAGATCCTATGTGCTTCCTCTCTTGATTCCTATGGCTCCTCAAGCTCCTTGAACCGATTGGAGGCTCCACTTGACCAATTACACACTTTGGGGCTTAGGGTTAATTTGGGGGTTTTGTGAGAAAGAGAGGGAATTGAAAATTGAGAGAGGGGAATGTATGAGGGGGTGATAGGGAAGTGATTTGGGGTGTTTAATTTGATTTTCTATGGTGGAAACTTGAAGAAATCAAAAGCCCTAGGGGAGGAGAAGAGAGAATTCGTGGAGAGGAGAGAGAAAATTATGTGAAAAATGGCTCAAAAACGCATTTATAAGGCTGTTTCAGCGCCTGTTAATCGATTAACAGATGTTGTTAATCGATTAATTCGTGAGTATCTTTCGGCCTTTATCGATTAACCTCAAGATTAATCGATTAATTCATGTGCACCCTTCGGCCTTAATCGATTAACTCAAGTGTTAATCGATTAACCTGTTCAGCCCACTATTCCTTTGAACTTCAAAGTGCCGTAACTTTTTCGTTAATCGTCGGATCTTGCTCAAATTTTGAGGCAAGCTTCCTAAGACACTGATCTTAACATCCAACGGTGGAATTTGGGTTTAGAGGTATGGATCGTTTATTCTAAATTTCCTAAAGTCCTATGCTCTTAACTCTTAAATAACCTTTCTAAATCACAATCTTAACCTAACACATTCCTTTCTCTTCACTCTAAACCTATTCGAACTTACTTCTATTTCAAATAAACCCACTCTAAGCTAACTACTACACTCTAAACACTTAAACACACACTAATCCTAATACCAATTAACGTTTTCAACTGAAATCGAAACCTAAGAATGCTAAGAATGCTACGACACTTAGGGCAATTCTATTCACTAAGGCACCTAAACACTTAGCAAATTTGGGGATGTTACACTACGCAAAAGGATAAAAAGGTAAATTCAAACATACCTCAAGTGAAGGAGCACATGCAGGGGTAGGGCCACATGATGGCATTTCTTCGACGACAGGAGAATCGACGACCTGAGTGTCGAGAAAAACCTTGTTTTGGACCTCTTGCGCGTGAACCTGGAGGTCATCAGATTGAACAGTGGCATCAACTAAGGCCGTTGAAGAGGTGTCATCGACACATCGTTGGGTGGACTCTTCAACGGCTAAGTGTTTAGCAGCCATAGGTTCAGTAGGAACAGCAAGAGTAGCTTCGATATCAGAAGAAAGTTCATATATAATGAAATTTTGCGGTGCCATGGTGCGTTTGGAAGCTCGGTGCCGCAATTGAAAACCTGAAGCATCTTCGTCCTCATCTTCTTCAAAAGGATTAGACTGAAGGGTGCTATGGTATTGGCTAGTATGGTGAGTAGAATAATAATCCTCAACAACATCGAAGAGATCATCTTGTGTTTCCTCATGCACATCGACACGAAGTTTCGGTTCCCTTATCATTATTCCTTTCGATTTAGGATGAGAGTCTTGTCGAATAGGAGCAATAGGAGTGGTAGTCTTTGGAGCCGAAGTGGCAAGGGAAACCTTAGCTTTGTGGGAAAGACGACAAAGAAGAGAACTTACTCTCTTCTCAGATTCTACCTCACGAGGACGTTTATTCGACGACTCCCCAACCCTTTCTTTTCCTTTGCTCTTGGCATCTATAAAGGAGTCCAAAGCAGATTGTTGGCGTCTCTTTTTAGACCTCTTCGGCCATGAAGGTTTGGAAGAGGATCTGCCACCTTTCTTTTTCAGAGCATTGGATTTAATGAGGGCTCCAAAGTCGATGCATGCAAGTTCAACATCTATACACAAAAGGAGAAGGTAATAGACAAGGACAAGAAAATGCACAAATGACAAAGTGTGGAGTATGTCGAGATACATGGGTTTTCAGCTTTTAAGTCTTCCGGAGGTTTAGCACACATTATGTCGACGATGGTTGGGTAATCCACGTGATAAGCGTTGAAGTAAGATTCCCATCATAGCACAAAATGAGGACTTGGTAGAAAGCATGGAGTGAATGCGACAAGGCTGAACCTCGACATAGAAGCCAAATTCCTGGAAATGAATTTGTTCTGCATTTCTTCCCAACCGGGTTTAAAATCTGTCAAGTTTACATGATGGAACTCGAAAGTTTCCATGGGGGCAGGAAGTCCTTGGAAGGGGCCGAATTGCCTGGCCACACAGTTGGGATAACACAGAAAAATTTCTTTGTCTTCTTGACTCGACGTGTTAGGAAAATTGCCAAATAGAATTCGTTGACAAAGGTAATGTCCCTAAAGGACATCATTCAGGTCCTTTTCCTCCAGATTGTTACCAGGATAAGGGGTTCGAAACCAGTTAGGCCCATGAGTCCTGTCGACAAAAGGGGAAAAATCAATGTTTTTGGAGGACATGGAGATGGAGGCGAAAATCCGCATGAAATGAAGAAAAGAGTTGGTGGTGTGGGGAAGCGAAGGCGTTTCATAATTCGCCATCAAACAACCATAGTTGAAGCGGTCAGAACAAACACTATTGCTTGCGAAACAAAGGTGGGGTTTGAGAACATCGTTTAACCACAACAGAAGCAACCAAGTGGGTCCTCCTACATTCGACAAGAGATGGTTGCCTAATCTAACAACATTAGTCATTTGGCCAATCTTTGAATAAAGTTTGGCCAAGAGAAGTTGGCTCAAGGCCACTTGTCTTTCTTCATGCAGAATGGTAGCCAAGGCTACCAAGGATTTAGTGACTTGCCGAGATTTAGTGCAAAAAACGAAGGCGCTAAGCCACACAGTTAGAAACTCGACATGTTCTACATTGCTAACTACGTCATGATTCTTGTACTTTTTCCACCGTGACTCGACAAAAGCAGTAAAGGTGTAAGGACCTGAACCAATATGGACTACAGTGGAAGGTTACTCTCTATGGTCAAAAGTTCTCCATCAGGGTGGAGACCTGTCAAAGCAACGACATCAAAAAGTGTTGGGGTCATCATGCCGTAACGAAAGTGGAAACAATTAGTTCGGTGGCACCAAAAATAGCAGGCGGCTCCAAAAAGCCCATCGTTGCATTTCAAACCCATTGTAGTTAAACGCAACAAGTCCAAAAAGCCAGACTTCCTCCAAGAGTCTTGTTTGGAACCTTTCAACCTTAGATACCATTTATCGAAAAGCAGAATCGACCTAACGTTACGGAAAACTCTGTGTGCATACTCCTTGTCAAAATGAGTAGTGTAAATAGGAATAAGGGTAACTAAGGGGCGAGTATCATCGGGACTGGAAAGAGGGAAGTGATCAGCAATGTCAGGTTTTCTAGCCTCATTCGGTGTAAGCAGTGGGCCATGAAAAACAGGGAAAGGGTTTATAGGCTGTCCATCGGTGAGGACGAAGGAAGTGGCAGGGATCATCAAGCTACGTACATTATGAGAGATGCTTAGGTCAATCTCAGGATTGGAAACTCTTAGAATGGTTATATCTGATGTAAATTTGGAAGCAGAAATCGTAAGGCAAAAAAGGGGTTTAGGGCAAGAAAGAAGAAAGTACAGTGGGGCTCAAGGAAACGAAATAATGGGACAAAAAGATGTGTTTAAGTTTAAATAGGGTGTGAAAAGACATGTAGGACCAACACAATGGTTCGCAAAAAGGCGTCGGGAAAGGCCACATTGGCCTTGCCGTTTCACATCAGTAGCCCAAATCCTGAAGATGGTTCACAAAAAGGTACAACTTTTGACATCCTCTGAAAAGGCGCGTCGAATGCCAAAACTTGGGGGACCTCTGTTGACTAGAAGTCAAAATCGACAGAAATAGAGAATTTCAAATGCATAAGTGATGTCGACGGAAGTGTACTTAGGCGAATTGCTTAGAAGTGACTTCGAGGGACGTGAAAGTGTGTCTATAAACAGGAAATTGTCGAATACATAAGTGATGTCGACGGAAGTGTACTTAGCCGAATTGCTTAAAAATGACTTCGAGGGACGTGAACGTGTGTCGACAAACATAAGATTCAGAATGAGGCCGGTGTCAAAAGGGTATTAACGTGGAAATCGAGGAGGTTAGAGGAGCAGTAAATGATGACGATACACCATTGAGAACAAGGAAGCGGTCGCATCAGCATTAAATACACCTTTTAATGGCTATAAATACGTCACTTCCGAAGTTCACAAGGCCATGAGTGTGTAAAAATAAAGGAGATGATGGAGCACCCTTATGATATATGGAAAGAAGAAAAGCTGTTCGAAAGAAAAGAAAAGAAAAATCACCAAGAAATTAAACATGTGAGATTAGAGGAATTCGGAAGAGGAACGAACAATGTCAAAATCTTTGCCTCGAATACCCACTTTTACCCGTTGATGGTGAAAGATTAAACACGTGAGATTACACAGTGTCCACTGTTGGGTTTGATACTAGCAAGTGTACTAGATCACAAGTAATATAATGAAAGCAAATTATCGTTCCACTCGGAGATTGTGAGTTATTTCCAAATAATTCTCAATAAAGGCATAATCAAAAGAGAAATTTATAAGTTTTTATTATAAATTATTTAAAATAATATAAACAAACCAATTAAAAATAAATCAATTAAGCATAAGGTTTGTGAGACAGATAGAGAAAGGAGTTAGGAACTCAGTTTCATTGCAGTACTTATTTATTAGTTATGAATCTCTGTTTTTCATTAAATCCACGACATCCCAGAGGTAATAAAAACTAGATGTCTCTGCGAATTTATGTTTCTGATTCGATATGAAACCCTTAATGTCTTAAGCGATTTGGCATTCGAATAACCATAAATTAAGAACACTGGAATATTAAAGTCCATATAAGCCCTAGTTGTATGTCTACACACTAGGTGGTTATAATGTTTGATTGAACGACCTAATATAACTCTCAGATGTCTCTTGTTGAATTAGAGATCCAAAACAAAACATAAGTTAGCTACTTTCATGAATTGGAATTAAAACACAACCAAACAATATATTTTGAATGAAAAACATCAATTCATAAATTATATAAACTCATCCATACAAATCCGCCGTGTTCCTAACTACAAAAGGGTTTTAGTTTCACATTATGAAAGAATAAATAGAAGAAACAGAATAGGATTCCATATCATAGACAATAAGGAATTACCTCTAACTCTCTATTCCAATGCTCTCCAAAATATGCCGTCTCCCTCCTTCTCTAAAAGCTACTAAACCTAATGCTAAATCCTAGTATATGTAGAAAAAGCTAATCTTAAAATAAATCTAAAAGATAAATCTATAAATAAATCTATCTATAAATAAATTTATCTATAAATTTATAAATAAATCTATCTATAGATAAATATATCTAAAATCTATCAGAATCCTAAAAAAACCAAAATAGATAGGCCCAACTCGTCAGACCACGCGCCCAGACGCCAGCTCCCCACGCCTAGGCGTGGGACCAAATTCTGAATTAATAAGCTTCCACGTGCAGCACGCACCTGGGCGTGGCAATCCTCACGCCCGGTCATTTTAATCCCTGAATTGGCTGAGTTTTTCTTAATTGTTTTTTGACTTTTTGCACCCCAGCTCTAACATTTGAACTCCATCGTGGGCAACATTTTTAAGAACAACATTTCTCTCCATTCCAGCTCCAATCTCATGATCTTCAAAGCTCATTTCCATTCCAAAGCATAAATCATCAAATAAAGCTTCAAATTCCTGAAATCAAACCCAAAAAGGATCAAAACGTTCAAGGATTCTAAATTACCTAACTTTCCTAAAAACATAATAAAACATAAGAAACAAACCAAATCCATAGTAAAAGGGAGTTAATTAATGCTCAGAATCATCATATATTAGACCCAAATCATCCACCTCTCGCGTCTTAAACTGGTGTAAAAGCCTGGATAGAAGGGCACACTTAGTTTGATACATGAGCCTGTGTGGAAACTAGTAGTCTTCCGTAACCCAAAGTTGCCACCTTTTCCAGGTAAGACTCTGGGTATCATTCCATATAACGAAGGAAAAGGAAAGTCCTCTGAGGACAATTCCCCAAGAAGAGTTTTCAACGGGTCCTTTGGTTAGATTGGTGGGCGAAACACAGTCAGAACTAGAGACTACGTCGACAATGTCGACAAGGGGGATTGAATCAATTAGAGGCTGACACTGCATTTAGAAGAGTGTCGAAGGAGCTTGATGTCGACAAACATCTCACGGCCCAAGAAGCCGGAGCATGTTTTTAGAATCGGCCTCAAACCCGAAAGGCGGGGGGGGGGGGGGGTGAATCGAGTTTTATTAATTTTATTAGTAATTACTCGAACGTTAAAAAAATTGTTTTATGGAGAGATTAGACATTTGAGCGAGAAGGCGGAGTGATAGATAATAAAATAAAATAGAGTAGCGCGGAAACGATTTAATAAAAATAATGCGGAAAATAAAGAGATAAGGGAAGAGGAACACGCAAACCAATTTTATAGTGGTTCAGTCTTTCCAGCGAAAGACCAACGTCCAGTCCCCAAGCGACCCGCTTGAGCTTTTTATATCCTTTGAATTGAGCGGCACCCAATTACAACCAAGAGCGCCCCGACACTACTCGGAACTTCCATTCGCTAGAGACCTCAAAAATCACACAAGGGTTCCTCACCCTAAGAACGTGCCACACGTTCACACTAAGGGATCCACTCCCTAGACACTATGGTTTGAATATGAGAATATGAGAGTGATACAAATACGTTGTGTTCTTGATAACACGGATTCAACAAATAAACACTATAGCAATGTAGTTTAATTCACAAGTGATAAGGCTAAGAAGGTTTTCTCTTCAGAAAAATTTATCAACAATGAAGAACATGTTTTTTAGAGAAGTAGTAGAAGAAGAACTTGTTGATCAGAAAAGTAGAAAAACTAGGATTCTCTAATTTTTTGGAATTTAAAATAAATAAAGATATTTTTTGAAAAACAAAAACAAATAAAAAAGATTTCAGATTTAAAAAAAAAAATAAGTTTTAAAATCAAAACCAAATAAAAAAATTTAAGAAATAAATCCAAGATTTGATTTTTAAAACAAAAAAGGAATTATTTCAAAATAATATTTAAATTCGAACTTTGAAAATAAATCAGAATCAATTATGTAAAAACAAATCTGGAAACTTTTAAGATTGATTCTGACACGGATTTCAATAAAACTTAAAGGTAATCGATTACTTTAAGGAGGTAATTTATTATCTTCATTCTATGAAAAATAGTGAAATTCATTTTTAAGAAAGTTATCGATTATTTAAATAAGGTAACCGATTAACAACTTCCTGTGAGAAAGGTAATCGATTATCAAAAACAGTAATCGATTATTTTCAATAAAAACTCCTAGGTCACAACTCAGAAACATAGTAATCGATTATGCAGGGAAGGTAATCGATTACTTCTGCTTAATTTCATAAAATTAATTTTCTAAAGCAGAGTATGTAACCATAGGTTTTCAAAAACATTTTTAGCTGAAAAACTAACTTAAAAACAATTTCGTAAAAGGGTTCTTTTCTTCTCCTTATCTTTGAAAAACTTTTTGGACTTATGAACTTGGAAAACAGAAACTACATTACCTTACAACATTTCCTATGGTCAACTTAATCTATTTGCTTGCTTGATCCTTGAGCCTTGAGCTTGAATGCACTTGATGCTTGAAGGAACTTGTTTGTTATCATAAAAACCATCTTCTAGAAAACTTCTAGAAAAACTCTATTACGACCTTGGGAAAGCTTGATTTCCAACACATGTCACTTCGACGAAGCTACGAAGAGACTTATCAAAAAAATCCGAAGGCTTTAAGTTGCATGATTTCAATTGGGGAAGATACTTGTCGAACGCCTCCTGTTGAAAAAGACTACCGAAGACTTGACGGTTGGAAGCAAACAGAGAAGCCGCATTGTGGGGCAGTTACTTTGGTGGGTAGTTATTTAGAACGTGGCTGCTGCGGTTATGCAGAACGTTCCCAATAAGGTAGTGTAGGGGTAGTTGATTCTTAGGGCTATAAATATGTATTCATTTGTTTTAATCGGGGTTAGCACATCAGTAATCATCCTACACATCTCACCAGAGCAGATTGACGGAAAAAATGCCTTTGTAATAACCCTTTTTCCATTCCTGAATTTTCCAATTCATTGCAATGCAACTTATGCTTTTTCCTTTCCAATTCCAGCACCTTACTTTGCTGCAACTTTAATTCCCGCCTTTACGGTTTTATTGCATGTTTAAATTCCCGCATTTAATTCCTGCATTTATTGTCGTTACCTTTATCATTCTGCGTTTTTGTTCATACTTGTCGATTTACATTTTCGTCAATGATTCGCAAACCATTTACTTATCTGCCAAGATAAATCATAACAAACAAAAATAGTTAAGTCCATTACAAGATTACCACATAACCAGTTGTTACCCACACCCCACGCACTCATCCTCAGTTCGACCCTCCTCGAATGAAATTCCCGTTAAACAAGGTCATACTTAACCGAATTATATATACTAAGGAAAATAGAGTTAGTTTTAAGAATTCCATGAGAATACATTATAACATTACAATTTTACCCTTTCAACTCTTTTTGAAAAATTTACGGTCATTAATGAACAATAGAAAACATAGTTAGTCAATACATTTAATAAACGCAAAAAAGAAAAGCAATGAATGATGCATAAGAAATATAAGATGACTTATAATTAAGACCAAGAAATTTTTTTAAAATGTGACAAATAATAAAAAACAGGAAGAAAGAGTAGTATGTTGGATGAAGAAACAACATTAAGGCAATCCTGTTTAGATCTTAAAAAAACAAGTTGTGTAATGAAAATGTAAAAGTTTTTTTTTATATTATCAATGTATTATTTATTAAGGTCTTTTGAATCTATGTACCAGTTAATCATATTTTAAAAAGTAAAGTCTTTTTTAGAAATTGAGATATTTAATAAATTAAAAAAAATAATTGTTTTAATTTTCAATATAATTTTACTATTTATGTTATCTTATCCTATGTATGGGATGCATAAGATAGAAAAACCTATCCATTATTTGTGGATATACAATTATTGGCATTTAAGTAAAAGTAATACAAATAAATAATGAATGATATATCATTGTATAAAAACATTACATAATTATTGTATACCAATTAAACTCTAAAAAGAATCGTTTTTTAGTATATCATTGTAGTCAAATGACTACGGTACTCTTTATTTAAATGGATGAGAAATTATTAGCTGCTCCTGGGTCAATGATCTAGGACTCATCTCAACCATTCAAAGTTTTTTTTTTGTTAAAAGTTTACACAAAATAAGTAATAGATGGTAACGATTTATCTGGGGCCAATAATCCCAAACCACCTAACAATTCCTCTTGAATGAATAGCCACAGATCATGACACGAGGTTGACGAGTGATTTTGATGGATAGTAGCATGATGTACTTCTATGATTGGTTAAGTTGGGCTCACCATATGTAGGTTTTTTTTCTAGGTGTAGTGTAAATTAATCAATATATTATATAGGCTTATTTATGATTTTAGTCCCTGGAAGTTTAACGAGTTTTGGTTTTAGTCCCTCGAACTTTATTTGACCTTGAGTAGTCCTTAAAAGTATTTTATTTTTGGTTTCAGTCTTTCCGTTACCTATTTTCCGTTACCAACTGACATGGCAAACGGTGAGCCATGTCAGCCCTAACACGTGTCCAAATTGGCCTCCACCGTAGACCCATACGTGGCCTAGTCAAGCACGTGAGTGGCACGTGAAGACCTGCTATATAGGGTGTTGAATCCTCACACTTCTTCTTCCTCTTCGTGTTTGTTGTCTCAACTGTGGCATCAATGGTGGCTCCTCAAATGTCGATGAAGGATGCATCAATGGCTTCATCAATGGCTTCGAGTCATGGTCTGGGTTCAGTTCCTCCACTGGTTTCGCATAGGAAACGTTGTTCATGTGTGATGTTTGTAACGTTGTTAACATCTCATAGCTCCAAGAATCCAGATAGAAGATTTTGGAGATGCCCAAATTGAAAGGTTTGATCTCTTCTTTTTCAAATTTGTTATAAGCTTTATCTTCTTCCTCCATTTTCGATCTAATTTTGAACCTGTTCTTTTATTTTAATCAATAGATGCATCCGGACCAAAGCACCATAGGGTACTTTAAATGGGTAGATGAGGCATCAGCAGAAGAGGCAGAAGATGAAGAACAAGGGGAGGAAGAAGTCAAATCGCGTGTATGCCAACTTTGTGCATATTCACACCGAAAATTGTTGAAGTGTAAGGCTAAGTTAGGTTATGAGAGATGGAAAGTGAATTTTTTGATTACTGGGATTGTGCTTTCTTGGGCAGTCACTTTTGGGGTGTTGTTTTTGTCTAGGATGGGTGGGCATTGCCATGGGTAAAGTGTTGTAAGATATGCACTAAGTAATGTTATGTTGAATTTGATAATGAATGATAATCATCAGTTTGAAGTTGTTTACTGGTTTTCTTACCCTTATTTGAAGTTGTTTACTGGATATTTAGGTGAGTGATATTTAGGTGAAGTTGAAGAAATAGAAAGTATCACTGCTAATGAAATTTCATAATGAAAAGAACATAACATAATGTGGCTAAAGTAACATAACATAATGTCAACCATATGTTCATAAATCCATGTGTTCTTTTGTCCCTGTATCCACCATATACATCCAAAAGATACCATCTCAAAAACATAACCCAGCCATATACATACACTAAAAAATAAGGGTTTCATATCCCATACTAGACATGTACCACATGTTCACCAAAAAATAAGGGTTTCATATCCCATACCAGACATATACCAGTGCCAAAACATAAAGGCAACCATATACATATTCCAACATACATGTTCCAAAATACACAATTCCAAAAGTAGTTCTAGTAATTAAACTAAAAAGGTGTTCTTCATTCTTCAGTCCCTCTTTGGTTTCTTGGTCACACTTTGCTTTGTATTTGCTGATCCCTTTGCCAAAGCATTTTCTCTCTCACTTGCTGCATTCCTTGCAATATTCTAAAATGAAAACATATATAAATTAATCCAAGATCACTTATGTCATGAGAATTATAAGTTTATCAAGGTTAAGGAATGATGAGATTACCATGTATTCACAAGTGTTTGATAAAGCTTTGACCATGTCCAGTACTTGTTTGCTAAGTCTTGGTGTCTCTGATGCATCAACTTTTCCCTTGGTTGGAGTCTTTAGTCTTGTTGTCCTTGTTGTCTCTGATGCATCAGCTTTTCCCTTGGTTGGAGTCCTCTTCTACATCAGACATCATCTTTTAGTAATAGTTATTAGGCATGAAAAAATATGCAAGTTATTAGTCTGTTTTTTACCTTAGGACTAGTAACTTGGGGTGCAGAACCAGGCATCACTAGATTGAATTCCCCTTGTCACTCGTCTAGTCTTGACATTTGAAGCTTCAACATGATCAGTAGGTGCCACTTGTGATGTGTCAGCAACAGTAAGTGCTTGTGATGTTTGTGAAACATTAGGTGTTTGTGTTTGTGCAGCCTCATTAGCCATATTTGCATCCACCTTTGGTATATCATCATAGAACCACTCTCTGTATCCTTGGAATTCACCTTCTGGTGGTTGCATAGGGTGTCTCTGTTGCCAAAAAAGTATGTCATTATATAAAATAGAACAAGTGTATAGTATTAAAATGAAAATAATTAATGTAATATTACCTTTCTAGCCCATCTATCAGCCCACTCTCTCCCACATGTTTTCTTGTTATGACCATACTCTTGGCATTTAGTGCACCTCTTTTGGCCCAATGACCTTTTCCTGCTTCACTTGTTGCTGGTGCATATTATTGCTCTAAGGGGTCCACAGTGGCTTGCTGTCCAGTACCATCAACAGGAGTGCCATGCTTCAAAAAGAATAAATGTAATAAATAAAGGCTTATTGAAACTAGTATCACAATTATTGTGATAAATAAATGAATTTAAAGTATTACCATTGTATTCATATTGTCTTCAGCTGGTCCCATATTTGGTGCATGTGGTCCCATAGAGGCTTCAAGAGGGCCCACAGAGGTTGCAAGTGGGCCCACAAAGGCTGTAGGAGGGCCCATAGAGGCTTCAGTTGGACCCATAGAGGCTGCAGGTTGGCCCACAGAGGCTGCATTTGGGCCCACATTACCTTCATTGACTTCATTATGTTGGCCTTCATTTCCAGTTTCAGGTGGGGGTGGCAATGGGCATGTCCTGGAACTGTGGCCAGGCACTCTGCACCTTGAACACTTGTTTTTTGTGTGTGACCTTCTCCATTTCGTCTTATTACAGGCTCATCAGGTTCCCTTCTTCTAAGTTTCCTAGGTCTACTAGCCCCTCTCTTGTATGCAGGTGGTAATATATATATCAGGCTTGTCAGTACTAGGCCACATGTCTATACCATTAATTGGACTAATAATACCTCCATAACACTTTGCATACATCTCTTTTTTGTAGTAGTCACTCACAAGTGGTTCTAACTGCTCACCTTTGAAACTGATAGCAGCAACAACATGCTTACATGGGATCCCAATCAAGTCCCAAAAATTACATGTGCAATTTTTCCTATCCAAGTTAATAGTGAATTTTCCATTTTCAGGGTGTATGTGTGTGACCTCAAACATTCCATGTCCTGCATATCTAGGTATCCAGTTTCCATTGGATTCTACCTCTCTATCTAATCTTTTCATGGGTTTAGGCATGATATTACTAGTGTATTTCTCCATCTTTACCCTAAGTGCAGCATGTCTACCCATCAGGTAAGTCCTAATCCACTCACACATAGTAATTATGGGTTTGTCTCTAGCTACTAGGATAGTGCTATTAAAAGCTTCACTAAGATTATTCATAAGTATGTCACACCTAGGGTAGAATGAAAAAGCATGCTTACACCAGGAATTAAGCTTGTGATTCATGAGCCAATTGTACCCATCTTCAGTTATATTCTTCAGCGCCTCCATTTGCTTCTTCCAATCTTGTTCATGGGTTGCTTTTGCTGCTGCCATCATAAGGTCCCTCAATTTTGTCCCTCCACCAAATGACTTCTTGAAATTGTTGTAAAGATGTATAAGACAAAACCGATGCTCGACACCTCCCAACAACTCTTCAAATACATATTCCAAGCCCTTGACATATTTAGTAACAATTAAGTGAATTAATACCATATTCAGTAAAAAAAACAATTAAGGAATCAATAACAAATTTAATAAGGATAATAAATTACCTTTTGTTGGTCTGACATGAAGACCCATCTATTTGATCTGACATCTCCAAGGTCATCAAATAAATTCCTCAAAAACCACCTCCAAGTCTCCTTACTCTTGGTTTCAACAACATCAAAGGCAATTGGGAAGTACTGATTATTAGGACCCCTCCCAACTGCTATCAGTAGAATTCCTCCATATTTGTTCTTCAAGTGGTAGCCATCAACACAAATCACTGGCCTGCAACCAGTGATGAATCCAGTTTTCATCCTTCAAGACACATATAAAAGCTTCCAAATCTGGGTTGCATATTCAATTCAGGCCTCACCAGTTGCAACTTACAATTGTTTTGAGCATTAACTCTTCTCAACTCAGCAGCATACCTCCATAGAAGACTATATTGTCTTACAGCATCACCCTCAACCACTTCCTTGGCAATGTTCTTTGCCATCCAGGCTCTCCATGAAAGTTATATCAGTTGCATATGTCCTCCTTATTTCATCTATTATTTCACCAATCTTGTAGTTACTGTTTGATCTTATCTTTTCTACAACTTGCTTAGCTACCCACTTGGCACTAGCATTCTGATTGTCAAAGACTCTTGCACAAGTATGTTTATCAATTATAGTCTTCAACCTGAAAGTACGATCAGTCCCATCTTGACTCACATATGCTTCAAAACCACAATCAAACTTGCATACCACTCTTGCCCTGATTTTATCATTTTTCAGAAATCTCACTGATCTCCCATTCAAGAGAGAATACTCCTTGATAGCATCCTTAAATTCTTTTATAGAATGAAACTCCATACCAAGAACAAACTTTAAATCCTTGTGAAGTTTCTCAGGTATGAAGATAGGATACTTAGGCTTTGGCAACAACTCTCCTTCTTCTGAATCATGTTCTACTCCACTATCCAACTCATCAGTGATGTATTCATCTTCAATCACATGAGTTTGATCTACAAGATGTTCTTCACCATTTCCATGAGTTCCCTGAGTTCCATCAAATCTCTGACTCCACTGAGTTCCATCAAATCTCTGACTCCCCTGAGTTCCCTGAGTTCCATTAGTTCTACTGTTTCCCCTCTCCCTAAGTCTTTGACTTCGTCTTGTTGGTATTTGACCATGGTTTGCACGACCCCTTCTAATCTTCAGTTTCTTGGGTCTAGCTTTTGTCTCATGTGTTGCTCCTGTTTCGGCCCCCTAAGTTTCATTGACTTCAACCCTCTCAGGTTCTGCTACTGCTTCATTGTCTTCTAGCCTCTGAGGTTCTGATACTGCTTCATTGACTTCAACCCTCTTAGCTTCTGTTACTGCTTCATTTAGACGAAGCCCCTCAACATCAGGAAATCCATCCTCCAAGTCACACTCACGTTCCTCCTCACTATCATCAAAGTGAATTGACTTCACACTACCTTCATCATCACTGCTGATATTCAGTACATCAGGATCAACATCCTCACCAGCTCCATTGTTGGTTCCAACATCACCACACTCAATGTACTCCACAAAGGTTGGTTGTGAGACAACATCGTGCTCCACATATATATCGACCTCAACAGCATGTTGAATTGCATAATTAGCAAGCTCTGATTCATGAGAGTCCCACGACAGCTGCCTCATCTTGTCCATGTTTCCCCACTTTGGTTTCCACCAAAGTTTACCGGCCTCCATATACCCCAACTCTTTTAGCAGAGAGACAGCTTCAAAGTATGACCACTTGTCTTCGTCAATGCCATGAATAGCATGAACTTCACCACCTTCATAAGCACTATAGTCTTTATTTCAAAAGGTCCCCCCCATGATGTACAACCATAGTGAAACTCATCCCTACATGCAAAACACAAAAAAGGGTGGTCCCTTTGTTACTGTTACTGAATTTTTTAAATTATTTTATAGTTGGTCCCACACAGAAGGTTCAAGAATAATAAAAAATCAAGTCAATATGATAACTTCAAAAAGTTGCCATTGAAACCTTCAAAAAAGGCAAACCCTAACAAGTATTGATTGAAAGAATCAAATTTACAACACAGATTAACTCTAACATGAATCCAAAATCAGATATAAAAACCCCAAATTTACAACAAACAAAAACCCTAAGTGGACCCCACCTCTCTCGTTTCCAAAGTAAGTGGACCCCAATACTCTCTTCAAAGCACACGTTCCTTACTCGAACACACACATCAACCCCAATACACACAACACAAAGCAGAGAAGAGAAAAATGTGATAATAACCTAACTCCAACACACACAACATAAGATAAACACGATAAAAAAAAGGCAGAGAATGGACATGCACTTACCACAAAGCAATGAACTTCAACTCTCCTTCAACGATTTAGTTCTTCAAGCTACGGTCTTCTCTAAAGGTGATGGTAAGGTTAGAGTCGTTCAACGATTTAGTTCTTCAAGCAAGCTATGGTCTTCTCTGAAGGTGATGGTAGGGTTAGAGTTCAGGGGAATTTTTGCATAAGCTCAACAAAGGAAGGTGAAGGGAACAACGAAGAAAAAAGAGAAAGGAAGAGACATACTATCTGGATCTAGAAGGTATTATTGAGCTCTAGAATGATTAAGGGCACATCATTACTCTTCCCTTGCAGGTTAAGCGAAATGGAATACCGGGAGTTTTCCCACTTGAAGACCCTTCACTTTCAGGCAACCCTTTACTTTCCACTCACGTGCTTGACTAGGCCACATATGGGTCCACGGTGGAGGCCATTTGGAAACGTGTTAGGGCTAACATGGCTCACTGTTTGCCATGTCAGCCGGTAATGGAAAATAGGTAATGGAAGGACTGAAACCTAAAAAAAAATACTTTTAAGGACTAGTCAAGGTCAAATAAAGTTACAGCGACAAAAACCAAAACTCGTTGAACTTCCAGGGACTAAAACCATAAATAAGGCTATTATATAATGGAAGAAACTTATGTTTCTCATATTCCCGCCCATTCATTCACATCACTGAAATGAGAAAAAAAATACCCCGCCCAATATGAAAAAAATTCTTATATATTTTCAAAGCTTTTTAGGGAATCTTACTCCTTCTTTCTTCTTTCTTATTTTCATCCTTCGACCTTCATTCTCGATCCCTTTTTCTCTTTATCTCTCTTCATTCTTTCTTACACCTCTTCTCTCTTTCTTCTTTTCTCGGTCCCTCTTTCTCCTTATTCTTTTTTCCGCCTCCTCACTCTTTCTTCTTTCATTATTTTCATTCTTAATTATCGGTCCCTCTTTGTTTCTCTCTCTTTATTCTTTCTTTCTCTTTATTCTTTTGAAAATTAAATCAAAACATTCCTAAGTAATACAGATCCTTAGAAAAGCTTTGCGTTGTTTTTAATATAAATAAGTTTAGGGCTTTATTGAGCTATTTAAACTTTCATTGAAACTTATAGTGTTCTCATTACTCATTGTAGAGCATGGATTATGTGATATAGAGAAAAGGAAGATGCGGGTGAAGCAACCAGGGAGCGATCATCTTCATCGTCGTGTTGGGATAAAAATAAGATGTATGAATATTTTATCTTGGTGAAAGTATAATGAATGCATTTGTCATGATTTGAGTAATATATAATCGCTGCATTTTTACACAAACGTGCATGATGTTTAACGGTTTGCATGCTTAATTTAGGTTTAGAAGGTGAGATGATATGGCCCATGAATCATCTTCAGAGGAACAATCGTTGTCTGGAGGTTAGTCATTAAGTTTTTTAGCTCTTTAGTGTTGAATATTAAGAAAGAGTTAGTTTGTTTGAGGGGATTAAATTGCTTTTGATCACTTGCTCTAACATATAGGCAATCATGTAGAATAGGGGCTTAATTTTACTCTATAAAAAATTAGTGTGAATGTTGTTATAGAATTAGTGCCAATCTGTTATGGTAAAGAGTTACAAGGCATAACTTTGAACAGAGTTCTCTTCCAAATCTATTATGGTTTTAGTTCTGTGAGAATTTGTTTCGTGTTAGTTGGTTATTCTTTGGCTTAACTTCTCAATGCTATGCATGCTGGCAATAACAGTTTTGGATCTGTTTTCTTCACTCTTTGTTATGCACTCTAGGTGTTTGAGGAATGTAAATAATATAACACATGGATAATTGGATTGCAAACTCTATTATGTTTTCTTGATGAAGCAACAAAGAAAGCAAAACAGATCTGGATTTGAATTGAATAATGACTGGAATTTGAATTTGATATTTTATAATAAAGATTTTTCAATATTTTAATTTTAAAGTATTTGTGATTGTATTTTTCAAAAGCTAAATCAACATTTGTATGCCGGTGTTGACAAGCAAGGAAATGGGTCGAGTTTGGCCGGGGTGGGTTTCGCCAATACCAACCCCACACCGCTATTAAGAGTCAGGCAGCTTCGGGTGCGGGTTTAAGGATAACGGGTACGAAAAAGTGAAACCCAAACTCATTCTCATCGGGGTTCGGGGAAACCCACGGGTAACCCATCAAATAATATTTAATTATTTTTTTAAATTATCTTTTATTGTATTAAGCAAAAATCATATATAAAATATATTTTAATTCAAATAATATATAATCAGAAACGTCAAATTTAAAAATTATCTAAAAACTTAATAATTAAATCATGGTTGCCAATATGTTAGTTTGACATCACCATTTAATTATTATTATAATGAAAATTATTTAATTTCTATATTAGAGCAGGTTTGGGAGCTGGGGCGGGGCGGGTACTTACAAAACCAAACCCGCCCCACCCCCAGTTTTTCAAAGCGGGTTTCGATTACGGTTTTCTCCAAACCCAATCAGAGTGGGTTTTTCCCATCAAAATCAGGTCGATGAGCGGGTATCCGGAGGTGTGGGTTTTATTGTCATCCCTAGGTGTGGAGCATAAATGTTCCTTTGATATTGAAAGAGAAGCTAATCATAATCCACCCCTCAATGTATCTGACCTTTTTCTTTTTCATATTCAAGCCCCATAGGAGAAAGTTAAAAGTTTTGGTGATTCAACTAAGCAAGGGAACACGGAAGATTCATCCTAAACGTTTTTGAATATCATTAGTTTTACATTTCAAACCTAATATACTGATTTTAAAAATTGTTATTGTAGTGCATCATTTGAATTAAAAACTTGCACATGCTAAAATTTGACAATTTGCATGGTACTATAAGTCAAGCAAAATTAGGAGAAAATGAAACTTTATCGACAGACATGTCAATGCCGGTCTTGACGAGACTGTCGGGAGAGTTTGCTAATACAAGTAGTTTATCAAGACAACCAGACCGAGGAAGGTTCATGTCATGGATGACACTCGCGTCGATAGTTAGTTTAATGGTCCATCTTCGACAACAAATTGACGAGAGCAAGGTTCAAATGATAGATTATTTACAGTACAGATGAGAGTTGTCATAACACCAGCCATGTTGACTACGAACGAGCTATGTGGTAAAAGTGCAAACTATATGGTAAGATTAAACAGAGTCATGGGTGTCAACGACAATGACCCTAATGATCTCATGGTCCACCGAGTTCGATAGGGCTTCAAGGTTTTAGTTACAACATGCATATTCACAATGACCTTGAAAAAGTCAATTTAAGGTGTTGGCCAATAGGAATGCAAACTGTCCAAAACCCAAGAGCGTCAACGTGACTTTGATAGGAGTGGCAACAATTTCACCACAAAGTCAAGTCATAAATTTGGAAGCCACCCCGATTTTGACACAAAGTCAAGTACCACAAAAAAAAATGCCAATTATTCTCAAGTACATCCTAATATCAAAATGTCCCCACAAAATATTCAACTAGCCAGAAATGAAGATATACAAACAACCATGGCAAGACAAAATTTGACACGATTCCTCCTTCGAAAGAATAATCAAAAAGCTCAATTTGAGCAAGATGATGTCAATACGACTGTTGAATAGGCCTTAAATAGGAATGATTTCAATGTCGGGTCGGATACATAAAGCAGCCAATCTTCGAGTCACCGTTTCTTGAACAGGTACAACATACCGAAGTGCCAAGAGAACTGAAGGTGCATAAATTGTCTAAATTTTTTAGAAAGGCTAGAGAATCCACAGTGGAGCATATGGCTCTATACACTATTGAGTTGGGTGACATGGTTGTTAACGAGGCCTCGAAAATGAAACTATTTTCGAGTTCATTGTTTTCAGCATTACAACCTAACTTTATTCATTATTGGGCACAACTTGAAAGATCCTTTCATGACCAGTTTTTCAAAGGGGAACTCAGTGTGGCTCTCATTGTAACATCCCCAATTTTATTAAAATATAAAATATTTACATGTGCGATTAATTTTCTATCAAAGTATATTTGTAAATAATCATCAAAGTGAATTTTAGTGAAAACATCACCCAAAGATCATGTCATATCTTATTCTTTAACCGTTGGATCGTGCTCAAAATTGGAGACAAGCTTGCCAACCCTCTTATCTTCAAATCCAACGGTGGAATTTGTGTTTAGTGATAAAAAGCCTAGACAATCGATAGTCAAATGTGACAATCGATTATCTTGTCATTTTCAGCATGACAATCGATTGTCTGGTCATGACAATCGATTGTCACGACTCTGCTGAGCCAAAAGTAAGTCAGTTTCGGACTGAAATCATGGCTCTACACGTTTTTAACCACAAATTTGGCCAAAATATCACCCCTTGCACTGTGCTTGATTGAAAGGGACACTTAGGAGTGATTATTTTGAGAATTTAAGTGTTGTTACTCCCTCCATAACCATCAAAACAACACCAACACCTCAGAAAACGAGTTTCTCTGGTGTTCTCCTGGTTCCAAGCCTCAAATCCTTACAAATCCTATACCAAATCAAAGCTTGTTGAACCCTTTTCAATTTGGTACCAAGTTTGTGTGGTTTGGTAGAGTGTAGAGAAAGTTATAGCCTTGCAAAGTTAGGTGTTTGAGTCTGAAAATTCTGAATTTCAGATTCTTGAAACCTTGTTCTTTGAATCCATGCAGTAAGGTCGAGCATCCTTTGAGCTTCAAACTTCTTCTATTTTCAAGTTTTCATACCCTAGTTTTTATACCAAGTGGTCTCACGTGTTTTCGTTGAATGATAGTGCCGAACAATGAGACCAAAGTTGCACAAAAACCATCCTGATTCTGGAAGCTGAAACCAGAATTCTCAACACACCAACCTTGTAGCAGTCGTGTGGTAAGCTTGGTCACCCTCTTTACCTCCTTCTTTTTTCTATTTACTATCCTCATGGCAAAGAATGGTTAGCAAGTGGTTTCGTGTCATTTGAATCCCTGAGCATGCTGAACCAAAGGACAAAAGTTAGAGAAAAACATTTCTGAAATTCTGGAATTTGAAATCTGAGTTCAAGTTGGTCACTTTGTGAAGATCGTATGAATAGCTCAGGCCTCTATAATTCACGAATCCAGATGCTAACAATAATATTCATATCCTAGTTTCTAAATCAATTGGTTTCATGCAATTTCGTGGCTGGGTCAAAGAGATATTTGAAGCCAACTTTGCCAAAACTATGCTGAATTTCAGATTTCAGCAAAGTTAATTTCATCGAGCTAACTTTGTAAGCTTGGTACGGCCAAACGGTGCAGCCAATCCATGACATCTATAGCTTGTTTTAAAGCTCTCATATCCTAGTTTATGTTTTGAACAATTTTCCCAATTTTTCATGTCAATTTCATGACCAAAAACTCTGGTGAAGTCAGCTCACCAAAGTTGTGCTGTTTGGACTGCAAGTTGGAGATTGAGCTATTTTTCCATCCAAATGCAATCTTTCCAGCCCCGAATCCATTCAAAGACTTCAAATAGGTATGGGAGATCTCATTCATATCGCTAGCAATAATTATTGAAGTATGTTTGATTGATTATGTGTGAAAGAGAAATAAAAACCATGACAAGATTGCTTGGTTTGGTGATGCGCCCAGGAAATGAGACCATCGATTCCAACTCTTTTCTCCAAGGAAAGATCAAATGATCTTAGACTCAAACTCTAAAAGACATCCTAAACTTAAGACTTGAGTCAAAAATTCAAGCCTTTGAACAAAACTCTACTTGAGTTGCACAAAAACTCAAGACTTCAAAGAAGAAACACCAAAAGAAAAGACACTCTCAACAACCAAGGATGATCACGTTTTGATCAACCAAGACAAAAACTCAAACTCAAACTCTTTTTGTATTTTTGTAGATTGAACACTCATGTGTTCTTGGACTCAAATTCAAAAAGAAAGATAAACAAAAATGGATAGGAAAGTGGCGCCCAAAAGGAGAACCACTTTGCTTCACATAGAATCACTCCATGGAAGACTTAGTTTGATTCAATCACTGAATCACCAAGAGAATCACTCTCTTGAAAGGAGTAGGCATCACGCCCAAAAGCACAAAGGCTCTCGCGTTTTTGCTCAACCAAAAAGTTCTATTTCATTCATGCCAAAGATTACAATTTATAGGAGTTTACAATTGTGATTTCATGGCTGCCTAGCCTATACACGTGTGACTCTAATCCTAGCCATGATGGAGAATTAAAACCTACATTAATAAAGATTAATTCTATGAGTAACCATTCGGCCCATCAATGCTCCAATGATGGTGAAAATGTAACTCCTTCTTCTTGCATTCATGTTGGCTGTTCCAAATTGATTAGCTCATGAATGAGTCCATCAATTCTTGTAACCCTCCTCTTTATGGCCGTGAGCTATTGATGAAAGAATCAATCTTCAATGCTCTAAATTGGTTTTCTTATCATGGCCGTGAGTTTTATGGTCTCATGAATTGGTCAATCAATTCATAGCCATCATGCTCTTCAATGCTTGGTCGTGCATCATAATGGCAACATGAATATGTGATTCAAATTGTAACTCCCATGTCAATGATGATTCCATGAATGAGATCTCCCTTTATTCTGTAACTTCCCATTAATGCTTTTAATTATGCATTAAACGAATTCTAAGGATGATGCAAGCTCATGATGATGATGATTAGAACCTTCAACCTTTGTAACTCATGTGTTGATGGCCATGAATGATCTTAATGGTCATTAATGATCCTTTTAATGACTAATCAATTTGTAACTTCTCTTTAAGTTCATTCTCTCATCATTTTTTAAGCTTATCACCTTCCAAATTCGTGCTCCCCTTGGCCTCCACATATAGTGACCTTATTTCATGATTAAAAGTGTCTTTATTAAGGGTATGTGTTCTCCCTAAGGCCACCTTGAAGGGCAGTCGCTTATATTCTTCAAACTATGAGCTTATTGTTTTAGGTTTGTATTTGAATTACCATGGTCCTTCCAGAGGAGGATATCATTTGGAGACCAAGACAATCCATGGTTCCTTGATAAAATTATTAATTTGAACAAGTTTAAAATGATAAATATAAGCTAGAGAAACACTGAATTGAGATTAATTTGCAAAGGAAGTGAATTTGATATGTTAAGTTGCGATTTTATGCCTTTATGCATATTGAATGAATTGAATGTGAATATGATGGATTCATTGCTTGAAATATGCATGGACATGTGTAAATATATGTGTTTTGGATCTGTTTTGTGTTATTTTTGGTTAAAGTGAAGCCTATCAAAATTTGATGTTCAAAACCCTAATTTAGTATGCTGATTTTCTGCAAAATAATCGATTGTCATGACCTGACAAACGATTGTTATGTTGTTTGAGAGCCAAAATTTGAAATTTTAAACGTGACAATCGATTGTCTAACCCTGACAATCGATTATCCTGACTAAAAATCACTTTTTCATCAATTTTCATGGTACTTAACTCTATCCAAACCTCTTTCATTGATTTTGAGATTACATTTGTGAATACGTGATGATTTTATATGATGAATGATTATGAATGTGAAATGATGATTATGAAATGAAATTAATCATGAAAAGAGGAATGATTATGGAATTGAAAGAATGACTAAGGAATGATTATGAAATCGGAGGTTAACGAAAAGGGAAACGATAAAGTTATTTGCATTCGCACGTGGAGTTGCGGGTGGTGAGATAGGATGTCGGGAAAGATTCGCCGATTCTAAAAATTGGAAAGAAAATTCCTAGGATTGGACGAGAATGTGCAGAGGTTAGGTTCGACGGTGATTCATTAGTAACCACTAAGGATTATTATGGGTAAAATGGTCCTATGATGGGGGGTTCTGTAGACCTTTCCCGAGATAGTTTTGCTTAACTGTAATACATCATATCGACCTCTAGGAACATATCTTGACTGCGGAGGACGACCCTTTGGCGAGGTCCGACCCTAGTCCTGAGTATTAGGGTACGCACGAGAGTTGCATGATTCAGCCTGGATGAAAGACGTTTACTCCAAGTTGTTTTCCCTGACTTAGAATTGATTATATTTTGGATGAAGGGTTGTGAAGATATTGTGTCCAAAGGTCCCGAGTATCGTGGATACGCATGATTGATACATATGTTGGATCCAACAAGTGAAGGAGAATTGATGTGAGAGATCATGCATCATGCCACATAAAGATAAGATAATATGATTGTAAATAATGGAGTGAGCACATAAATTGCATTACGATATTTATGTGTGTATGTTTGTCCATGATTATTGAATTAATTATCTGCTTACGCGATATGACAAGTGATTTACTCTCATCTACCATGTCTGGTGGTAGGTACAAGTAGCAGATAAAGTCAGTTCGCCAGTCAAGCCAGAGACTCAAGTAGAAAAGGAAGAGATTCATTTACTCATTTATTGGATTTGATCCATCGTAACACCGAAATGATGTACTTTAAAGAAAAATTTTATTTACTAATCTTGTATAAAGGGAATTTTTATTGTTCCTCTACAACAATTTTTAATAAATTATTTTATTCCCTTTGTAAAAGATAAGGGTGTTACACTCATCAATTTGCTAAGTGTGAAATGCTTAAATTGGGAGTCAATTGATGATTATCTTATAAGGTTTAGACAAATGAGAAGTAGATAATCATCCTCATTCCTGAAGTATAAGTGGTCAAAATGGCAGTTGCTGGTTTACAATATTACATTAGGAAAAAGTTGCTCACCCAACAACTTGTTGACCTAGCTCAACTCACTAAGAAGGTCTAACTGATAAAGAGGTTGCATGAAGATTTTAAGATCTATAATCCAAACATAAGTCCAATCAAGTTGTAGGAAGGTTAATTTGACAAAGAACACATGTAAACTTGCTTGGTGGATTATTATGCTGTCAAGTTGGCAGACATGATCGTCAAACAACGCCTTCCACCAACAATGTCAATTAAAAATGAGTTAGCCTATTTGTCGGCTTATGTGGACGAAAGGGCGGAACGGATGACTCATCCAAGTGTGTTCCAATATTGCACATTGGATGAAAGTCCCTTAAGATTTGTGAAAAGGCATGAAAAGAATCACTTAAGTAAACTATTAGATTGGTCCTGTAAGTTACTTTTGGGTTACAAATCAGTCCCTTATTTTTTTTTGTTTCAAATAAGTCTTGTAAGTTGCTGTTGTCCAATAAATCAATCATTTCCATTAATTTTTTTCGTTTAGTGACATGTGGAACTATAAGAAAAAATTTTAAAAAAATAGTAAACCACTTTTTTAACACGTGGCACCACTAGTTGAGTAACATGTGTCACTTAGAGAAAAAATTAACTTAAATGACAAATTTGTTAGACGACAACAACTTATAGGACTTATTTGAAAAAAAAAACTTAAAGAACTGATTTGTAACCTAAGAATAACTTAAGGGACCAATCTAATAGTTTTGTATAAGTTTTACGAGTGAAGATCTAAAAGATGCAATAGCAATTGCCATACGCTTGAAAATGCAAAAAGTTCTTAAATACAAGTGGTGATATTGTCATTGACATGGTAGCACGAGGTGCGACATGATTGGTATCGACAAGCTGTCAAAGTAAATTTTGATAAGATAAATATTGGCATGTTAAGAAACATGAAAGTAATGTCAAAGTAGATGTACTCATATTAGTAATTAAGGATGTTGAACTAATATGAAAGTGATCTCAGGAAAATGTACTCATTTGATCTCGACCATGTTGAATTTATATTTTTGTCTCATTATTGGTCTGAACATTGATGGGCTAATCCGTATTTATCTTTTTCCTCTATTCAGTCAAAGGACAAATACTAGAAAAGCCTTTGATGGTATCAAAAATAAATTTTAGTATTGTCAAAGTATGTCTATGTGTTATTGAAATGATTATTTTGAAGAAAGGTCGAAGAGATGAATTTTGATGGATTCAACCTTATTGGTATCTTGACACCTTATCACAAATATGATCCTCCAACAAATGGCATTTGTTTTGACACAATTTTTACCGGAAGGCGCATGCAAGCTAAGTGTGTGTTTGGATGCATGTCAGATTCTTTCAGAATTGATTCTGAGAAGTAGTAGTTACTCATAATTATTTTATATCTAACGTGATTTTGAACTCTAACATGATTTTTTACCACGAAACCAATTATGAAGTCGGTTTATCTATGTTAAGTTGAATAAAGGTGTATGTTTGACAAGTGACAAAGGCCAAACATATAGCTAAAAGGTAAATATAATTTTTTGAAGAAACGAGCATGCTTATGAAATTGGTCCAATTATGAAGTTGTTTTATCTATGTTCAGTTGAATAAAGGTGTATGTTTGACAAGTAACAAAGGCCAAACAAATAGCTAAAAGGTAAATATAATTTTTTGAAGAAAGGAGCATGTTACATATTTAAATATAGCTCCTTCACAAATGCAAGTTTCGTAAGGTTTCCAACATGAGACAATTAGGCATTCAATGTAATAGATGCTTCGACAAGACTTTGCACCGAGCAGGTGATGTAAAGAAAGCAGAGAGATGGTATCAACAAATTAAATGGACATGCAGTTATTAGTAGCTACTTCAATTCAATCTTTACTTTGATTTTAAATAAGGCATGTGTTACTCTTAGAACAGGGTAGTTGTTTATGGAGTTATTTCTTTGCTTATAAATATTAGAAGTTTAGAAGTTCAGATGTAAAAATGGAAATGGTTGGCATTTGATTATTCTTACCATTAAAAAAAAACATCAAATTAATATTCCACTTTCAATTCAATGCATATTTACTTGTTTTTACTTTTCCAACACTTTATTTTTCAAATTCTTTAAATTTCAACCATTCACTTTGCTGTCAAATCTTTACTTTTCAGCAATTTATTTTTCAAACCATTTACATTTACAAAATCCTTTACATTTTTCACATTATTACTTTATCAATTATTACTAATTAAAAAAAACAAGATTACCTTGAAAACTTGCTGAAACCCACCACCTCATAATCATTATTAAAAAAACATAATTTTCTTGAAACTTTATTTTGTCAATTTTTCTCCGGAAACAATATGTAGCACACCCTTGCGAGAAGTTGTAGCAGAAATTAACCAGTTACTTGGCAGAGATTTTGTTTGTAGGACCTTTGTACTGCTTTTATCATGAACTCATCCACACTAACACACCGACTTTCACATTTTCTTGTTAAAGTTTTTCATCGAACACCCGCGGTTTCAAGGTTGTAGGAAATGGTACCTTATATTGTAATATCTCTTAGGCTTAATTATGTCTCAAATTCTTGAAGTTTGGGGTAGTTTTGCCAGATATTTTTATACTTTTTTTTAATGTCTGAGTCCCGATGTTACTTCTGGTTACCAATTCTGGCCAATTTCGATGACATATAACATCAGAATCCTAGTGCAGAAGGTTGATAATCAGCAAAATTGATCAAAATTAATAGTAGGGGTATATGATAAACTCAGAAGTAACTTTGCGGAATCCGACATTGAAAAGAAAAGAATGAGTGTATTTGGCAAAAGTACCCCAAACTTCAAGAACATGAGACATAATTAAGTCTATCTCTAATTAATTATCTCCTCCGAAATATTTTCTTAAATCTGTATCCATTTCATAACTCTTTTTAACCAATGCACATTCTTTCGATAATTCTTCTCCTTAAAAAAAGGTCGACGAGAGTGTGATTTTAAAATAACATTTACAAAGTCAACAAATTACTACTTCATATAAATGACAGTATGCTGCAACAAAAAGCCGCATATAGGTCTATCAGCTGAATTGTCATAATATCGTTCACAAAATCAACAAATTACTTTATATAAATGATTATATGGTGCAACCAAAAGCACAATAAAGTTGAATTTTCACAATAGTAATAGCAATGCCCCTTGACTAAATAAATATTTTACTCAATTGAATAAGATGTTTTTCAAATTTTAATTAAGCAAAAAAAAAATGCAATCAGATGATAGCCGACTAGCTAGAAAATGTATAAAAATACACACATAGATAATTTCAATATAGTGGAAGATTCCGAAAGGTAAACGGCCACCTTCCTAATTAAACAGCATAGATGCCCAAAATAAGAATAGGAAAGAAAGCCCAGAGAATACGACTCTGCCTGCACCACTGTCACCTCCACGTGTTGCTGCAAGGATAGAATTGCAAATTTATGAGGAAATAAATTTAAATAAATGGCAGCTTCTGAGTAACAGCATTTTAAATCAAAATTGGATACATTAAATTGATAGGAGTATTTCCTTTTAGGTCACTTCCTTTTATTGTATTATTAGAGTACAATTTTTTTTTTTAAGATTCCTCGCAGAACTTCACATTTAGGAGGTTGACTTGACTTTAATTTCACCAATATTTTAATTTAATTTAAATATTTTATTGAATTTTACTTCAACTCGGCCTTGACCTAATAGAAATTAAGTAAGAACTAACCCCATGTATTTCCTAGTTTCAATTAATTTTAAACTTGTTTAACGATGGTTACCACGTTGAAGACTTTAAAATTCAAATCCTAATTACAAGTTGGATTTAGATTCGGTGATTTTACCGATTGAATTGTTGGATGAAAATTTGAGATTTTTAGTACCTAAACCTCGTTTTTAGTCTCCAAACCCCGTTTTTTTTCGATGGGTTCTATCGAAATATTTTCTGATACCCCCGAGTCGGAAAATTCATTTTTTCGAATACATTTTTATTAAAAAAGTTCATTTTTAAAGTCGAAAAATGCATTTTTTCGAATACTTATTAAAAATTTCATTTTTAAAGTCGGAAAATTCATTTTTTCGACTTGGGGATATCGGAAAATATTCCGATAGAACCTAATAATAAAAAAAAAAGGTTTGGAACTTAATGACTGTGATATGTAGACTACTACTCAAAATTTAATACTCCACTTACAATAAAACAAAATCAAAATAGAATTTAAAGTTTAAGCAATGAGATTTTCAATCAACAATCCACATTTATTGAAGTTAGTAAAGTTAGTAATTTATGATGTCATCTATCTATATATAAATTACCAAAGTTTCCCCCACAAACCCAAAATTCCGCCCATTCCACCTTTTTTCTTTTTTTTTTTGTTTTTTATTCTTGCCTATTCTCTCACCCTTTTTTTTACTACTTTCTCCTGTTTAGACTATCTTGCCCAAACAGTACAAGAGTGCTTCTACCATGCACCAGTTTTTGGTGTTCCGGCTCTTTTTTTTATTTTAATAAATATAATATATTAAAAAAATATGATTGTTATTTTCTGTGTTCTTTTTATGTACATGTTTTTGTTATTTGGATTTGAATTTTTTTATTATATTCTTTCGGACAAAGGTAATGGTCCAAACAAGTAAAAAATGAAATATGGGTGCTTCTACCATGCACCAGTTTTTGGTGCTCCGACTCTTTTTTTTTTACATAAATCTAATTATATTAAAAAAATGCTTTGAGTTTTCTGTGTTCTTTTTATGTACATGCTTTTGTTATTTGGATTTGAATTTTTTTTATTATATTCTTCCGGACACAAGTAATGGTCCAAACAAATAAAATATAAAACAAGGCCACAAGTGTGCTTCTACCATGCACCGGTTTTTGCTGCTCCGGTTCTTTTTTTATTTTTTTTATTTCCATAAATCTAATATATTAAAAAAAACATGCTATGGGTTTTCTGTGTTATTTTTATGTACATGTTTTTGTTATTTGGATTTGAATTTTTTTTATTATATTCTTCCGGACACAGGTAATGGTCCAAACAAGTAAAATATAAAACAAGTGTGCTTCTACCATGCACCGGTTTTTGGTGCTCTGGCTCTTTTTTTTATTTTTTTATTTTAATAAATCTAATATATTAAAAAAATATACTTTGGGTTTTCTGTGTTCTTTTTATGTACATGTTTTTGTTATTTGGATTTGAATTTTTGTTATTATATTCTTTCGGACAAAGGTAATGGTCCAAACAAGTAAAAAATGAAACATGAGTGCTTCTACCATGCACCAGTTTTTGGTGCTCCGACTCTTTTTTTTTTTTTTTTACATAAATCTAACTATATTAAAAAAAATATGCTTTGAGTTTTCTGTATTCTTTTTATGTACATGTTTTTGTTATTTGGATTTGAATTTTTTTTATTATATTCTTCCGGACACAGGTAATTGTCCAAACAAGTAAAATATAAAACAAGGCCACAAGTGTGCTTCTACCATGCACCGGTTTTTGCTGCTCCGATTTTTTTTATTTTTTTTATTTTCATAAATCTAATATATTAAAAAAATATACTTTGGGTTTTCTGTGTTCTTTTTATGTACATGTTTTTCTTATTTGGATTTGAATTTTTTTTATTATATTCTTCCGGACACAGGTAATGGTCCAAACAAGTAAAATATAAAACAAGGGTGCTTCTACCATGCACCGATTTTTGGTGCTCTGACTCTTTTTTTTATTTTTTATATTTTAATAAATCTAATATATTAAAAAAATATACTTTGGGTTTTCTGTGTTCTTTTTATGTACATGTTTTTGTTATTTGGATTTGAATTTTTTTTATTATATTCTTTCGGACAAAGGTAATGGTCCAAACAAGTAAAAAATGAAATATGGGTGCTTCTACCATGCACCAGTTTTTGGTGCTCCGACTCTTTTTTATTTTTACATAAATCTAATTATATTAAAAAAAATATGCTTTGAGTTTTTTTGTTCTTTTTATGTACATGTTTTTGTTATTTGGATTTGAATTTTTTTTTATTATATTCTTCCGGACACAGGTAATGGTCCAAACAAGTAAAATATAAAACAATGGTGCTTCTATCATGCACCGGTTTTTGGTGCTCTGACTCTTTTTTTTATTTTAATAAATCTAATATATTAAAAAAATATACTTTGGGTTTTCTGTGTTCTTTTTATGTGCATATTTTTGTTATTTGTATTTGAATTTTTTTTATTATATTCTTCCGGATACAAGTAATGGTCCAAACAAGTAAAATATAAAACAATGGTGCTTCTACCATTCACCGGTTTTTTATGCTCCGTTTTTTTTCATAAATCTAATATATTAAAAAAAATATGTTTTGAGTTTTCTGTATTCTTTTTATGTACATGTTTTTGTTATTTGACTTTGAATTTTTTTTACTATATTCTTCCGGACACATGTAATGGTTCAAACAAGTAAAATCTAAAACAAGGGTGCTTCTACCATGCACCGATTTTTTATGCTCTGTTTTTTTTAATTTTCATAAATCTAATATATTAAAAAAAAATGCTTTGGGTTAAAAAATCTAATATTTTTTAAAAATATATTCTTCCGGACACAGGTAATGGTCGAAACAAGTAAAATTTACTCTAATATTAATTGTAACTTTGTGAAATGTTTTATCAATATATTAAAACTAATATTAATTGCAACTTATGAAATGTTTTATCGATTTCGTATTTCTCCCGTGCATCGCACGGGGTTGGGGACTAGTTGGATCAAAATCCTTAAAAGAGATTTGGGTTTTCATAATGTGTCATAGGATATTAATAAAATCCATATAAAATGGAGTAGTATATTTGAATTTTGAATCGAAAATAAATATAATTAATGGATATAAATTTATAAATACATTAATTTCTTCAAAAATGTTATTTGAATATAAAAAATTAACTTTAAAATTAGACATTTACTATTTTAATAAAAAAAAGAAAATGACAAGATATTATATTGGAATTATCACCCCCCGTTTTTTTTTTATAATGATAGATTTTTTATTTTAATGTCAAAATTTGATGTTTTTATAACATTATTAAAATTTCTCATGTAAACTTATTTTTTATTTTTTGAATGAATGAGACATTATTTTTTATTGATATTTTAACATGAGACAAACACTCATGGCAAAACCCAGGGTGTGTGGTAATAGGTCTGTCATTTATCTTAATAACCAAATTGAAAAAATAATATTGTTTTAATATATACTCTAGATCATACTTTTTTAGCTTTACGATATAAGAAAAAAACTAAAAATAACGTTTATTAAAAATTAAAATGTGGAACATTTTAGTAGGAAAAACACTGCAGATAAATACAAGAAAACATTATGTTAGCTCTGTCAATGCTCTTAGCTATTGTTTAAGCTAATTTGTTTTTTGAATTCATTATAATTTCTCAAAATTAAAATATATATAATGTATACTATATCCTCTAGTTTGAAATATAATTAAAAAAAAACATATTTCTTTTTGTTTAAAATATAAGCAAAATTGACTAATTTTCTTATATTTTTTTCATTCCTAATGCTATTTTCATAAAACATCCCTAAAAAATTGTTATTTTATTTAATTTTTGTTTCATTCCTAATAATGCTTTCATAAAATACTTCTATTTCTTATAAATTTGAAAAAATTATATACAATCAATTAACCTTCTTAATAACGAAAAATTAGATTTTTTTATTATATTCCAAACCGAAAAGAATATTTATTTAGGCAAAATTATTAATTTCATTTGCTTATTTCAATACCTTTTTAAAAATTATTTTCTTCAGTTTGGTTTTAAAAGTTTTTTTCTTTCATAATTTTTTCAATTCTCAATCAAAATTTATAATTATGATATCATTCAATTCTCAATCTACAAAATGCATTTACCACTTTTTTTAAATCTTAAAGAAAAGGCTTAATTGCATAATTGGTCATTTATCTTATTTATTAGATTCACTTTGGTTCTTTATTTTTTTTTGCAATTTATTGGTTCTTTATTTTTTTTTAATATATTCAGTTTGGTCCTTCCGTTAAAATAAAGTTAAATGAGAAGGAATATTTCAAGAATATTCCCCCTTCTAGGCTTAATTGCATAATTGGTCCTTTATCTTATTTATTAGATTCACTCTGGTCCTTTATCTTAATATTCCAAGAATATTCCCTCTTCTTCTTCCACTTCCTCTGCTCTCTCCTTACAGCGGCGACAGCCACCATAGGCTCACACCCTCTTCCCTCGAAAATCATCCAATTTCTTCAAATTTCTTAAACATTCATCAATTTTTCGCGGTTTTTAAGCTTTATTTTCATTATTCCTCAAACAAATTCGTGTTTTTGTTCTTTTTTCCTTAAAATCCGAATTCTAGGGTCCCTTTTCTAAAACCTTGGTTATCAACAATGGTCTCCTCCTCTGAACCTGCTGGAAAACGTGTAAAAACACGTGCAAAACGCTTCAATAACTCCGATTAATTTCTAAAAATGGCGGCGACGGTGGCATGGGCGGTGGCGGTGGCACCCATGGTGGCTGCCGCCGCTGAAAGGAGAGAGCAGAGGAAGAAGAAGAGGGAATATTCTTGGAATATTAAGATAAAGGATCAAAGTGAATCTAATAACTAATATAAATGATCAATTATGCAATTAAGCCTAGAAGGGGGAATATTCTTGAAATATTCCTTCTCATTTAACTTTATTTTCACGGAAGGACCAAACTGAATCTTAAAAAAAATAAAGGACCAGTAAATTGCAAAAAAAAGATAAAGGACCAAAGTGAATCTAATAAATAAGATAAATGACCAATTATGCAATTAAGCCTAGCTAAAAAAATGAATTTTAGAATCCATTTAAAAAAAAATATTTAGAACAAAATTAAAATACAAAAATAATTTAAGAAAACGAAATCATTATTTTTTGCTTGTATATTGAAAGAGTTGTAGAATGCTTTGCAAGAGGAGGAGAAAAGGGAACCAGAAAGAGAGAACACACCTTAGGCCTTTAATTTAGGGTAATATACGTTTACATTAACTTATATTTTTAGGTCATAGTTCAGGTATCTTAATCATTTGGAGGAGAGACTGATTTCCTTTAAGTCTTTAAGATATTGTGGTCGATCCTTCTAGCAACTGTTGCTATCAGGATCCAACTTGCACCTTTTGTACATTAGCTTATTTTATAGTTCAAACAAAATATATTAAATTCATCAACAAAACTGTACTAATTTGAACGGTCGGGCCATTTTCCATGCTCACAAGTCACAAGTCATCACAACATGCACATGTGAATGAACATTGATGAACAAGACTTTTTCATAAGGGACAAATTCTGTTTCCCTTTCTTTTTCTTTTTGCCCCCTTTTTCCCATATATTAGCCACATTATCTTCATCATATTCCGGGGAAATTAAAGTTATCAAATTATGATGCATCAATTATATTGTTGCAGAAATGAAGTTCATAATGAGAAATTAAAACAACTTTGGGGATGTTGAGAGAGACTTCTTATAAGTTCTTACCTGGGGGTGGGTTCGAAGATGAACTAGGAGAAGGAGCAGATTCTGCAAAATTTGACAAAAAGAAACAGAAAATACAGTTAATTAATAAATGCTAGGATCCATTAGTATTATTGAATTTGCAGCAACATATATACACATATACACATTATTATTATTAATATTTAAAGGCATTCTTATTGATGATAGACAAGCATATCACATGGCTGTTGACTTTCTCAGAACCAGTTCAATAAGAAGGAACAACAAAAACAAAAATGAAATTTGAGACAAAGATCACCACTTCTGAACTTAAAGCTGACAAGAGAGATTTCAAGGTAATGGTAATTTGTATAGAATTGAAATCAACATACTAAACTTTGTACATAACATAAGCTACTATAAGATAAAGGAAAATGCTAATGAGTACTATAATGACATTTGTTAAGAAACTAAAAATAATATATTGTTATATAAAGATGTGATTTTTGAGATTTTCGATAGAGTAATTAATATTAACTTATGATTGTTTTACCACTTTTACTAACCTTAGGCCATTTGTTCACCAATACCCTAAAATAAATAAATAATGAAACTATTTGGTTCAAGTCTTCTAGACCACAAGATTTTAAAGAAGCATATGTTCTGATACTCATTCTTTGCCAAATTTTTTTTAACTAGATCTACAAAAATGATTCAGTCATGCTGGAAACCACAAATTTAGAAAAAATAAATAAATAATGTTTTCATTTGTTAGTGTATCTAAATCTTAAAGGACCCTTACATAGAGTAAAGAAATGAAGTATATATACCTTTGCAGCTGTCGAGGCCACTAGTAACACCACAGCGGTGACTGAGATCAAGAGCCTGAGAGACATTAATCTTAAAACTCTCAAGCAAACCAGGAGTGTAGAAAATATTGCAGAGGCACTTGAGCTGAGTTTTAACAGTTTCTTTGAGTGGATCACAGCAAGAGCTTGGTGGGTTTGTAGCGTTGAGGTAATCAGCACATGGAATTAGGCTCTCGGCACAAGAAGCCACGCTAGTTTGTGCCTCTGCCATGCTCGTGATGCTCATCACCAACACCAAACCTACAAGCAATGATTTCATAGACATGTCCATTGTTTTTTGATCCCCTTTTGGCTTCTTTATTTCACTGTTTCTTATTCTGAATGCTGTGTGGTTTGGTTTGGTATTTATTGTTGTTGTTGTTGTTTTCCTTTTCCATTTCCAGTTTTCCTGCTTTTTTTTATAGCAGTTGGTGCACCACTTTGCCTTGCTGGCTAAAATGGTTTCATCTTCCATGTGTTGACTAATAAACGTTGAAAGGTCCACCTCGGTACGCGTAATCTTATTTCCTCGGACACTTAAATACTTCAATTAACACAACTAATTTGTTATCATCGCACTAAGTACTCAATATTTTTTTTTCATATATATTTGGTCTCTTACCTTATTTTTAAATTGTAAATTGGTCTTTTATATATTTTTATATTATATCGGTTTCTCATGTTTTTTTTATATAAAATTTGTCCTAAGTTACCGTTCATCCTACGTGTTAACATCATATTGATCTACATTTGCAATGCTGGATAGAGAAATGACACGTGTGCGTATCTTATTGGTCCACATAGCATGAACAGTGATTTAAAGACCAAATTGATAGTGAAAAGAAATATGAGGGACCAATATGATACCAAAAAAATGTAAGAGACCAATTTGAAATTGAAAAATAAGGTAAGAGACTAAATACATAGTTTAGCCATTTTTTCTAAGCTTTATGATCACTTCCAAAAAAAAAATTATAAGTAAAGATATTATTCCAACAAAAAGGGTTTAAATAAGCATTATTGTACATATGAACCGGTTTGAACATGAGTACAATCATGTGCTAAAAAAAACCGAACCCAAAGAGAGTAATACAAATAAAATATATTTCATGAGAATGTGAAGCAACAAATATAACGCTAAAACAACATACCACCAACAACGTAACATCAATAAGCCTGTCATAACATTATTAGGATCCTTATCACCTTAAAAACCTTGATCGGAAAAAACCTAGTGAAAAAATCTAAAACAAAGAGAAAAAGAGAATAACAAATCCTAGTGAACACAATTACCAACACACCACTATGATCTAAGATTCACAAGTCAACAAAATTAGAAGACTAATGTACTCCCTCCCTCTCTATAAATAAGCACTTGGACAACAAAGGGAATTAGGTGATATCCCAAAGGCAACCAAAAAATTCCTACACCAATCTGCATTAGATAAAGATACATTTGCAAGCCCGCTAACCCACAACCATGTCTTAATAGTAATATTATCCAGCAAATCCATAAGAGAGAATGAACCATTATAAATCACAAGATCATTTCTTTTTTGCCAAATGCACCAACACACCATTAACCAAAGACCAGGTCCATACCTTTGAACGATTTTCCCTTTAAACAAAGCAGCATAAGCAGTGAACAAAACATGAATAGAGGCACCTTGTAGCTGTCATTGGTAGTTGTTGTTTTGGAGTTGTATATGTTGCTTCACATGCTCGTGAAGTAAACTCTTATGTATTGTTTTTTTGTTGTTGGTTTTGGTCTACATTGAGCACAATATTGTGTACCTTATTCAAACCCTTCATAGAAGGTGGTTCATGTGTACAATGATGCTTATGTAAACCCCTATTTTGGAATATTCTTTTGCTTATAAAAAAAATGAATAGAGGCACCTCTTGGAGCAGTCACCTGAAACCAAGAATAAAACCAATCCCAAACCTTACAAGTAATTGGGAACTCAGCAAACAAATGAAGAATAGACTCCATTCCATTCGCACAAAATTTGCAGCAAGGATCTACTTGCACACCCCTTCTAACAAGATCATCGCATGTAGGCATTCTACCCATGAGGATTTTCCACCCAAAGGCATGTAGTTTACGAGGAACTTTGAGAGACGGAGATTCGTTGGTGATAATAGAGTTGTGTTCAGAGATGATCGAAGTAAGCCACAAACATGTGTCTTTCACATTAAACTTACCCATAGCATTCGGGCACCACCGTCAACGGTCATCCACAGTATCTAAGTGAATATCATGAATTAAATTCATCATATCGTCATCCGCTCACAGGAAAAGAAATTCCTTCACCAAGATAGCTGCTAATACGAAAGACCGCTAATCCAGTTCCCAACATCAGTAATAACCTTGTTCCTTTCAAAAGAGTTTGAAAAGAGCCTAGGGTACAGCTCTTTAAGGCTCTGAGTACCAAACCAACAATCCTCTCAAAACTTAGTCAAATTACTTGAACCAGGTTTTTTGGCAACACAGCTTTTAAACCAATCATAAAAAAGGAGCAAGTAACCAAGCAACAAAGTGTTTTCCACAAACTAAAACTCTTGGCATAATGTGAGCCCCTCACCATAGAGAGCATCGGGGGATCAAAGGCCCCATATCGAGCCTTCAACACCTTCACCCATAAAGAATCCTCATCAACAAGTAACCTCCAATGCCATTTTTCCAACAGAGCTAAATTAAAGGACTCAAGAGTTTTAACTCCATGCTCATCCTCTATCTTATCTTTACACGCAAGCTCTCATTCAACCCAAGGGATTTTCCGCTTCTCATGATTACCACCCCATAAGAAATCATGCTGAGTTGAGATCAAGATATTTAGCACCTTCTTATGTATGTGAAGATAGGACAAGTAGTAAGTTGGTAAGCTATTAAGAACAGAGTTAATAAGAATGATTTGGCCGCCGAGAGAGAGACATCTCCCATTCCAACCCATCAACCTTTTCTGAAAAGCACCAATAACAGGTTGCCAACAACTAAGAAACTTTGCATTTGCACCAATAGGTAAGCCCATAAACACAATTAAAAAAAATTTACCTTTAGGCTTGAAGTAATCTCAAAGCTCCTCGGGACTGCTTTCATTGTGGCAACATTTGACGTAGTCGCCTCTCCCACAAGAATGGCGTCGTCCACGTATTGCAAGATAAAAATAAATGCATCATTATCATCAAACTTGTACCCCTTAAACAATCTAATTTCCATAGCCTTCCGCATTAGCCCATTTAGACCTTCAGCAACTAACAGGAAAAGGAAGGGGGCCAACTAACTGATCACCCTGCTTGAGACCACGTTTAATATTCACCTCACCAGAAGGGCTACCATTAACCAACAGAAAAAGGCTACCTGAGAAAATGCAAGCTTTTATTAACCTGATCCATTTATTATCGAAATCCATCTTGACCATCATGAACTCCAGAAAGGACCAGCACACCGAGTCGTAGGCTTTGTTAAAGTCAACGTTAAATATTAGACATTATTTAGAGAAATTTTTTGCTTGATCAACAACCTCATTCAGGATCAAAACTCCATCCATAATATGTTGCCCCATAATACAAGCAAATTGATTGGCGGAAATAAGATAGTCAATCACTAATCTAACACGACCAGTGAGCAGTTTAGAAACAATTTTATACAATGAGCCTATAAGGGAAATAGGTCTATATTCACTAATCTTTTGGAGGCAAGGGTAAAGCCACAAAATAAGAAAGAATACCTTTAGGAAGCTTACCATGATAATATAATTCCTCCACCATCTCCCAAACATCATTCTTGACCAGATACCAAAAAGATTTAAAGAAAGTGAAATTAAATCTATTTGGGCCTAAGCTTTTGTCACCATCACAAGAAAAGATAGTCTCCTTTACTTCCTCTAAAGTAAACAGCTCGTCAGTCTCTGATTATCAATCTCTTTCAACTTCGCAAAATCAAGATTGTTCAAATTAGGTCGAATAATACAATCTTCACTAAAGTGATTCATGAAGAAATTTAGCACATTACTTTTGATCTCCATGGGATCTTCCAACCACCTAGATGCATCCCATAAGGCATATAAGGATTTTCAGCATCTTCTTTTAGTAAGGCAGGCATGAAAATAAGCATTGTTCGCATCCCCATCCCTCACCCACTTCACCCTAGCTTTTTGATGAATTAACTGCTCTTTTTTCTTTAAGCACCTCCACATCTTTGTTGTCTTCTCTTTGTGAATACCAATCTCTTCAAAAGATAAGCCAATACATTTAGCAAGATTATTAATCACATCAACAACATTACTTATAGATGAATCTAGGTAGCCAAAAACATTCTTATTCCACTCCTTAATATCTGCCTTAAGCCTTTTTCATTTTTTTAAAAAGACAAAAGTTCTTCCTATCATGGATGAAGTACGACCCCCATTTTCTCGATAAAGGAAGAAAAATTACCATTTAACAACCAACAATTGTTGAATCTAAAAGCATAGGCCTTCAATCGGAATTACCATTCTTCATATGATAGAACAATGGTGAGATGGTTCATCAAAGTAGAAGTTTATTTATTTATTTATTTTTTATAGCAAGATGACTTGATTCATTTATTGAAAGTAAAATATTATATAAGCATTTAAACACAAGTTTGCCACCTTAAAATATGGTTGTGATTATATACAAAAAGAAGTATGATTAAGATTATATACGGATTTTTTTAAAAACAATGTATAAGAAAACAACTCCAAATCCAATGGAAATGATTAATGATTTTATAAATGATCAAATAATTCAAAACTATCACTTTCATTATAAATTTCCTTATTCATAGAAAATTAGAAATGATTAAAGATTTCACAAATGATCAAATAATTCAAAACTAACACTTTCATCTTTCCTTATTTCATAGAAATGATTTGTTAATTTGAATGTAATTGAAAAAAATATTGGTGATTGTAAATGTCGAGCACTTGAGTAATCTTTACAATGATGGATTATTATGTCTCAGGAATAGCAAGGAATTAGAGAACACAATGAAATCAGCCTTCAATTGCGCAAAGAGGGGGATGAATTTATGAGACCAATACCTGTAATATTTCATTCAGCTAGCAACTCAATTTTGGTGTTGTCACATAGTGTGATTTTGTAGAAAAGAACCCTCGAATCATCATATATTCTTAAATTGTTGAAAATAATTGTTGATGGTGGCCATGTATTGGAAGAGAAAAAAACAATGCCTTAAAAGCAGGATTGCTAGATAGCCATGGTATAAATATAGCATCGCTCTTACTCCCAAAGTTAGCACAATAGTTCACAAACCCGTATACTAGGGGTCGAGAACTTGTAATCTCACAAGGTGATTAGGTTGCCCAAAAGATGAAAGAAGGGATGAATTTTGGTGTGTTTGACCTTATGCACGTGCACCATTTTATAAACTAGGCTAAGGACTTTACAACGGCCAAAAAATAATGGGTCATTATGTGCTATAAAAAAAATGTTTATGCCTTTATGTTCGCCTTAAAGAGAAAACAGCTATACTATAAAAAATTAAAAATGCAATGATCATGTATATTAAAAATGTGGAGGGAAAAATAAAATGACATTGGCCTCTTAGCCTTCCAAAAGAGGCTCGCACTTCCACGATCCACGGCCTGCACCGATAGTAGTGATGTACGTATGTGTTTGAATGGGGCTTTTGCCACCCCACTCGTGACTCAACACACCCCACATTTTTTTCTATTTTCAAACTTATCCCTAAAAAACATTTCCATTAAAAAAAATACTTTTCTCCTTATCCTTCTCACAACTACATCCTACACCCTTGCATACCATTTATACTTATCATATAAATCATAGTATTACCTCCCACCCCGAAACACTTAACACCAATCACTCATACAAAGCTTGCAGACATACATCTATTGAAGCTGTGACCCTCATCCACGGTAAACAAATGTGTGAGAAACAATGTACATGTATGGTGTTGTTCATGGTTTTTATTTTTTATTACAACGTCAAGTCAGGTTTGCGAGGTATACCTCACTACCAGATAAAAAGTTTGGGTTACTTGGTAAAAAAACTTGGATAGTGAAATATACCTCACAAGTCAGTTTTCTAATTTTAAAAAATTGCACTTACATCACAAATCATGATCACATTATAAAAAATACAATCTAGATTAACATTAACTCATAATTTGGTTATGATTTGTGATGGAAGTGCAATTTTTTAAAATTAAAAAACTAGGTCGTGAGGTATGAGGTATACCCCACGACCCATGCTTTTTTTTTCACCCATGCTTTTTATCAAGTAGCGAGGTATGCCTCACAATCCCGACATGACGTTAGAAAAAAAAAACCATGTAAGAACAACACTAGGCATGTACCTTGTTGCTCACACATTTGTTCACTGTATACAAGGGTTGTGACTTTAATAGACATATGTCTTCGAGCTTTGTATGAGCAATTGATTTTGATTTGTTTGGGGCTTGAGGTAGTATTATGATTTAGATGATAATTAAGTATGAAGAATATGTGAAGGGATGAGGTGTAGTTTTGAGAGAAAGAATGGGAAAGTTGTTTTTTTAAAAATATCTTAAGAAATAAAAAAAAAAAAGTGTGGGGTGTGTTGAGATATTAGTAGGGAAGTTTAGTTTTAGAATTCTCACCCCCAAAGTATCCCTACACCCCTTTTTAATGGGTGAAATGACAATAATATCCTTTATAAAAAAAATATTAGATTTTGAACCCAAAAATTATCTCCACACCCCATAAACTATCCCCACACCCCATCTCTTCTCTCCAAAGCAACTCTAGGTCTAATCCTTTTATCTTCCTCCCCATGCTGAACCTATATCCTAACCTCATTCCATGAGCTTATTTCACAAAGGCACTAAAAATAAATCCACACCCACAACCTTTCATCTTCCTTCAAATTTATTCCAATGTTTAAAGTTTGCTTCGTGAGTTTGGTACTTTCGTTTGTTTTTTGCACTGTTCATAACGTTTTCGACGAACCAGTGTCGGAAAATTCTTTTTCCCCGACACGGGATTCTCGAAAAATTAATTTTTTTTCTCTTGAATGTTTTTCCGAGATGTATCATTCAAAATTTTTATGAATTCTAACTCTCGGAATTCTTCCTGTGTCACTAATGAGACCAACAATTTAGAAGAAAGTATTCTTCCCTGCTTAAAATTTTTACTTCCTTGCTTTAGAAAAATAATACGTTAGAGAAATGGAAAAATTCTTCCTTCCCTGCTTTGGAAAAGAGTATTCTTCCCTGCTTAGAAATTTCGAGAGGTACCTTTCGTAAAAACATTTCAGAGAATAGAATATAAAACCTTACTTCGTGGATGGGCATAATGTATCCATTACAAAAAGCCCAACAAGGTTATTACTAGTGAAATGCAAGCTAAGAATAGAATATAAAGGCTTAAGAGAGATTTGGAGTGGACAATGTGGAACTTGTGATTTTTATGAGAATGTCATTATTTCAACGGATATTTCTTTGAAGATCATTGTTTGTTTTTTATTCTTTTTTATTAGTTCACCACTCATGGTTTTTGCGAAAAGATAAATCAAAACATCAATCATTCTCTTTCAACATAAAAACATGATTAACTTCTTGGATTTTTGTCAAGTTTCTATATTGCCAGCATTATATTATCAAATACGTAGATTTTTATCACTTTATTTAATACGTAATGAATTTGCGAAAATTATCAAAATTTATTTTTGAAGTTATGAAACTATTTATATAATGAAGGACGATGTGCTAATCATGTTCAGTATAATTCATATGACCTGAAGATAATTAGTAAGCATCATCACTATAAAATATTTTGGTTAGTTGAACACATATATTGGCTATCATATATTGTTTAGTTTCTTATCAAACGAATTCCATCCCCTATACATTAACATCGACGTACACTCGGTGCTTTTAGTTTTCAAAGTGTTCTAACTGATATGCAACAAATAATTTATCATGCATCATAAGCTACGTATTTGACAATGCAACATAGTTTAACATAGAAACTTGATCAGGAAGTAAAACAGGTTTCTATGTTGAAAGGAAATTAATAACATTATGATTTATCTTTTAAAAAAGAAGAGTGGTGAATTAATAGAAGAATAAAATGTAAGATTTAATATCTTAGTATGTCTCATGTGATGTGCATGTGACATGTATTGATGTGTGTTTAGTAAGTAAATAAATGATTAAATTTTAATGGGCTAAATCATATTTAGATAAGAAGGGCTAAACAGGTTTCTGAAGGCCCGTTAGCTTGATGAAAGCTAATAGATAATAGTTAGGGTTTTTACCTATTTATAGGAAACAGGTCATGTTCCTGGCCATAAGGTATTCTTTTCTCTCCCCATCACAGAACGGCTAAACTAAACAAATAGCATAGAAAAGAATAGTAGAATAGGCAAATGAATAGAAACCGGGTTTCGTGACTTTTGGTCAAAGGACATTTGGAGAACTTTCTTCCTTCCAACTCTAACAACTATAGCAATGGATAGAGGTTAGTAATCGTATTCCTTCTGTCTCTATAACGTGTGAAAGTCACGTAATTTCAAGATCCTTATTATTGTAGTTGTAACGAATAAATTAAACTACAACTTATATGTGGTATCAGAGCCACGTTAAGAAATTAATGACTTTCCAATTAAGATTTAGGATTTGGATTGAATCCTAATTATGGTGTTTAGGGAATGAATTTTTGTATAAATCCAAATTATGAAATTTGGGAACTTTGAATCCTAATTATGAAATTTAGGGTTTTGTTTCAGTATGAATCCTTATTATGAAATTTAGACTTTTACGCTTCCGCATTATTGTTAAATGGAATATTAGGATTATTTGAAACTTGATTGTTTATCGATTTGTTTTACCCATCAAAGTTGTTATCCAATTGGATATAATGTATACCCAGTGTTTCAATTATATATTTTTAAAGTTCATCAAGTTTTTTCTAGTTGGGGTAAAACTATTAATTGATATATGTGAAAAGCATTAGGTATTGCTTCTATCACTATTTATGATTCTTTTTACTGTATAAAAACACATTACAGTGAATAACGAATAATTATATATTTCTTTTGCATAATAATGAATATATATAACAAGTCTAGTATGTCATGGACAATTTACGTTTATATATATATATATATATATATATATATATATATATTTGGGATTAATATGAAGTTTTTTTTTATTAGCAAAAGAAATTTTTTGAATTGGCATTGCTTGATTTGATATTAATGTATGATGATTTGATCATCATTAAAGTTGTCAAATCATAATAAAGATATTAATTCCGATTGTATAATTTTTATTATAATAATGAATTTGATTTGAAGTTAATTGTATGTTGATTTTGTTAATCACCAAAGTGGTCAAATCAGTAAGTAAATTAATTTCAAATCATATGATGTTTTTTCAATTACTCATAGATTTGATGCTATATGAATGACATAGTGATTTGATGTTCTATGGGTATATTGTAGTTCATTGTTATAAGACATTTATGGATAAATACTCGAGTTTTCAGTGATGAACAACTCGAGTCTTTTCTTAAATACTCGAGTTTTTCCTATCAGATAGCAGAAAAACCAGAAACGAAAATTCAGCAATTTTAACTCAAATCAATTCAATATTAAACAGGAACTTATCCAACAGAATAGCAAGCAATCTAAATAACTTTTAAACACAAAGATTCCTTGAACTTGCTACCTAATTGTATAAATCCTAATTGATTGAAATGACTTAAGTCTATTGAGCTAGAAAGTAGATTAAAAGCAATAAACCAACACTCAAGCAATTTTATCCTGGTTCACTCCAACAATGAGCTACATCCAGTCCTCCTAATCACTTAGGAGTTTCTACTAATAATCAAATTGTTAGAAATTACAAAGGATTGCTTGAGAATGGCCTCACTCAACCTAACCCTTCAAGAGTGTACCAAACTCTTGATTTCTACCCCAATTTGATTCCGGTGATTGAAGAACTCTTCACAAAGCTTCCTTGAACTCCCTTCAAGAAACTCCACCGGGCTAGGAACCTCCTAGTCTTGTGCTTGAGAACCTCTCAAGACTTCCAACACCCTAAGCCACTTAGGGTTTGCTTGGGAACAATCCAAGACTTTGAATAATCAAGCTTTTTGTATGTGTATTACTAATCTCACAATGGATTAGCACAAATAAGCACAGCTCAATGTAAGAATTGAGGCCTAAAACTCAACTTGGAATAAAATGACAATATGAGTGAGAAGTTGAGCTTTTTGGGAATTAACACTTGAGAAAAGGAAATTATGAAAGCTTGTGATCAATAATGTGTTGTTGTCTTGTTTGTTCTTGCACAAATTCAAAGAGCAATTTTACAATAAGGTTCAGAATACACTCTTGGGGTTGGATGAGACTCAAATGCCCTCAATTGAGTTTTTTGAGTCTCTCCAACGTTCATTTTTGTTGACTGGACAAAAATACTCGAGTCTTTTGGTAAATACTCGAGTCTTTTTGGTCGGTCACGAGTGAATTGGTGCACGAACAAGACTAACGGTCATAATTGCTGACCTGGCACAAATACTCGAGTTTTTCTATAAATACTCGAGTATATACTCGAGTCTTTATCAAAATACTCGAGTATTTTGATCAGATATGAGAAAAATTATTTTTCAATTTTATTTTTCCTCTCAAGTATTAATTTTTGGTCAATCTCAACTTAATAAACATATAAAAATTTATTCCTAGAAGAGACTAACTATTTCTACCCACTCTCAACCACTCTCAACATAAATTAGAAATTTACAATTAATATTTGATTGAGAATGATTGGACACTTGTCTTCTTTTCTTGACTTCTTGTTGATGTTGATGTTGCAATATCTTCAAGGCATGATTTGTTAATTATTTTGTCATCATCAAAACATAATCCACCTAATTAGGAGCATTGAATTCACAATCTCCCCCTTTTTGGTGATGACAAAATAATTAACACTTGTACCATTTGTTGAGCTTGAATCCACTTGAAAATGCAACTCCCCCTCACTATATGATACTTTTCACCTATCTAAAAATTCAGCTTGTGCAAGATGTTATGACAATTTAATTTTAGCACCAAGCCTATGGTATTAGAGTATTTAACAATTATCAGAGTATATACCATAATTAGAGAATTTTAGGTGCAACAATATCAAGACAAGTGTATAATATCTCTCCCCCTTTTTGTCATACGCCAAAAAGATGTAACAATTTAGGAAAAAGATCAAGGGAGGAGAGGTGCATAATCGGAAAACCCCATAACCAACTATGCAAATAAAACGGAGATATAATAACGATAAAGAGCTCCCCCTGAAGCTTTGCACAAACATCATAATGAAGACCAAATTCATTAACATAAAAACATCATAAAAGGTCCAAATCAAAGGTGCAATAATAAACCCAAAGTCGCAAAACACCAAGTTCTCAAAAAACATAAAATGTAACAAAGACCAATATGATAAAAACAGAATGAAAACTAAGATAGACTGCAAAGGTCAACATCATCAAAAAATCGAAGGAGCTAGATCATCTGGAGGAGGATAAAACCGAGAGAAGAGTTTAGAGGATGAAAAACTAGTAAGATTTGACAAAACTTTGAGGAAAATCTGAGTTTTGAGGAGAGAGATATGAGAAAACCGAGAGAGAAGAGGGTCGCAAAAACTCAAGTCTGAGAGTATATATAAACAGTTCAAAATACTCGAGTATATTCATAAATACTCGAGTTGTTCTTTAGGATATACTCGAGTTTTTGAAAATATACTCGAGTCGATAGTGACTCAGCCCAGATTTCCCCAGAAAACTCGAGTAAAAACTGAAAAACTCGAGTTTGGTCCGAAAGTTCAAATTTCAGGAAAACGCAAAATACTCGAGTTTTTGGAAAATACTCGAGTTTGGTCTGAAAGTTCAAAAATTGGGGGTTTCGAAAGACTCGAGTGTTTTAATAAAGACTCGAGTGTTTTGAGAAACACTCGAGTATTTTTATCAGACCCTGATTAAAAACTTTTTCAATTTAAAACTGATTTAATTTTGAATTAAAATACTCGAGTGTTTTTGGAAAAACTCGAGTATTTTGACAGAACAGAAAGTAAAAACACAGTTTTAAAAGACCAAACACAAATCAAACACAAATGCTTCACTACCAACTTGGAATACAGTACAGAATCACACACAATTAACACATACAATTTCAAATATCATCAAGAACAATTTAACTAAGAATCAATAACACATTAGAGTAAGACTAATATGGTGATTTTTCAAAAAATGACACACAATGCAATTAGCCTATAGTAGCTTCATCTAAAATACCAAGTTCTCTCCTAATATGATAAAAGGTGTCCCTTGGTAGAGGTTTTGTAAAAATGTCAGCTAATTGATTTGTGGTACTGACAAATTCAATTGTGCAATCACCCTTTTGTACATGATCTCTTAAAAAGTGATGTCTTATTTCAATGTGTTTAGTTCTTGAGTGATACACCGGATTCTTAGTCAAATTGATTGCACTCGTGTTATCGCATCTAATCGGAATATTTTCAAGTTTCAAACCAAAATCCGATAATTGTTGTTTCATCCATAACAGTTGAGCACAACAACTACCGGCTGCGATATATTCCGCTTCAGCGGTAGAAAGAGCGACACAAGCTTGCTTTTTAGAAAACCATGACACCAATGAACTTCCCAAGAAATGGCAAGTACCACTGGTGCTTTTGCGATCAAGCTTGCATCCCGCGAAGTCGGAATCCGAGTAACCAACTAAACAAAGATTGGCATCAGCAGGATACCATAAACCAGTGTTAATTGTTCCTTTTAGATACTTAAATATATGTTTAACTGCGGATAGGTGAGATTCTTTAGGATTAGCTTGAAATCTAGCACACATGCATACACTAAACATAATATCCGGTCTAGATGCAGTGAGATATAGGAGACTACCTATCATACCCCTATACTTACTAACATCAACCGGTGTACCTTGTTCATCCTTGTCTAGGTAGCATGATGTGCTCATTGGAGTGTAGGCTTCCTTGCACTTGTCCAATCCGAATTTCTCAAGGAGCTCTTTGCAATATTTCCCTTGATGCACAAATATCCCCTCCTTGACTTGATTTATTTGTAAGCCTAGGAAGAACTTGAGTTCTCCCATCATTGACATTTCAAATTCCTTTTTCATCAAATTTGAAAACTTTCTACAAAGAGACACGTTAGTAGCACCGAAAATGATATCATCAACATAGATTTGTACTAACAAAATGTCATCCTTGGTTTTATAAATAAATAGTGTATTATCAACCTTCCCTCTTTGAAACTTGTTTTCTAATAGAAAGGAACTCAATCGATCATACCAAGCTCTAGGAGCTTGTTTCAATCCATAGAGTGCCTTTTTCAATTTATAAACATGGTTTGGACATTCACTATTTTCAAAACCGGGGGGTTGTTTGACATACACTTCTTCATTTATAAACCCATTCAAGAAAGCACTTTTAACATCCATTTGATATAAAGTGAATTTCATGATTGAAGCATAAGCAAGTAAAATTCGGATTGCTTCAAGACGTGCAACCGGAGCAAAGGTCTCATCATAATCGATACCTTCCTCTTGGTTGTACCCTTGAGCTACTAGTCTAGCTTTGTTTCTTATAATCAACCCGGATTCATCAAGTTTGTTTCTATAAATCCATTTAGTACCAATTATGGTATGATCATCGGGTTTAGGGACTAGATCCCAAACTTCATTTCTTTCAAATTGGTTTAATTCTTCTTGCATAGCAAGAACCCAATGATCATCCTCAATGGCCTTTTTAATTGAATCGGGTTCAATTTGAGAAACAAATGAGACATAGTGGCAAATGTTTTGAATAGACCTACGAGTAAGTACTCCCTTTGACATATCTCCTATGACTTTGTCTATAGGATGAGCCTTGACCGATTTCCAAGTTGGAGGAAGTTCTTCCCTTACTTCTCCTTCATCAACTTTTGAATTCTCTCTCTCTTTTTCTTCTTTTGAAAAGACAATGCCATCTTCACTAGCATCACATAAAACACTATCTTCTTTTGAAGACTCATTAAAAACCACATGAATTGATTCCTCAATAGTTAAAGTTCTTTTATTGAAAATTCTATAAGCTTTACTATGAGAAGAATAGCCTAAAAATATGCCTTCATCGGATTTGGAATCAAACTTGCCAATGTGTTCTTTTCCATTATTTAAAACAAAAACTTGGCATCCGAAGACATGAAAATGAGATATATTTGGCTTTCTTCCCTTGTAAAGTTCATAGGGGGTTTTATCCAAAGAGGGCCTTATCAAAATACGGTTTAAAACATAACAAGCCGTATTGACGGCATCGGCCCAAAAATATTGAGGTACTTGAGAATCATTTAACATGGTTCTAGCAAGTTCCTCTAGCACCCTATTTTTCCGCTCTACCACTCCGTTTTGTTCCGGAGTTCTTGGTGCGGAGAATTGGTGCTCAATACCATTTTTAGCACAAAATCTATCAAATTTGTGGTTTTCAAATTCTCCACCATGATCGGTACGAATAATAATTACTTTTTGATTTACTTGGTTTTGCAAAAGTTTGACATGATGTTTAAAATATTTGTAGGTCTCACTCTTAGTAGTTAAGAATAAAGTCCATGTAAACCTAGAGAAGTCATCAACAATTACCAATGCATAATAGTTGCCACCAAAGCTTTTTACTTGTGATGGTCCAAACAAGTCCATATGAAGCATTTCTAATGGCCTTGATGTGGACATCACCATTTTTGATCCAAAGGTGTTTTTAGTTTGTTTACATTTCTTGCAAGGAGAACAAACACCTTCAATAGAAAAATTTAGCTTTGGTAAACCAACTACTAGATCTTTAGATTGTATTTTCTTCAATTGGTTTACATTAATATGAGCGGTCCTACGATGCCATAACCAAGTGTCATTTTCTTTGCTCACTAAACAAGTAGAGACCAAAGAAGTGACTTTGTTCAAATCAACTAAGTAAGTATTATTTGACCTTCTACCAACAAATTTGATTGATTCATCTTTGTCACTTTTAATGAGGCAATGGGTAGAGGTAAAAACTACATGATTACCAACATCACATAATTGGCTTATGCTCAAGAGATTATGTTCTAATCCTTGAACATAGAGCACATTATCAATAATCAAGTTTGAAGAGTTTCCGATTTTACCAATACCAAGGATTTTGCCTTTGTTGTTGTCCCCATAAGTGACATAACCCTTTTCCTTTGGAGTAAGCTCAATGAAGTTCCGCTTATCTCCCGTCATGTGCTTCGAACATCCACTATCAAGATACCACAATTGTTTTCCCGTTCGAAGGCACACCTACAATATGAAATCACTTGTTCACTTTGGGTACCCAAACAATGTTGGGTCCCTTAGGGTTAGTGTTGGGACTTTCTCCCTTCTTAATCCACATATAAGTGCCCTTTTTCATTTCAAACTTCTTAATGTGGCACTCAATGTTGATATGTCCAACTTTTCCACAATAAGTACAAGTTGGTCTCTTTGATGAATTTTTCTTAGAAAATGTTCCAACCACCTTGTACTTTTTGTCCTTTTTATGAACATATCCTAAACCGGTTTTGTTGTAATTATGTCTTTGAGAGTTCAACAACCGGTTGAGGTTTCTATCACTATGTGAGATTGTGAGTTTGTTTTTCAACTCTTTCACTTCTTTTTCAAGATCATCCCATCTCTCACATGAAGTGATAATTTCCTCATGATTTGCACAATCACTTTGATGACTAGAATTAATAAGTTCCAAGGATTCATTTTGAAGTTTCAACTCATTTATAGATTTTTGCAATTCATCAATTTCATGTTGAAACTCCAAAATTTTCTTTCCTTTTTCCTTATTAATTTTAGCAAGCCTTTTAAATTGAATTAACATTTCATTGTAAGCTTCTTGTAAATCATCATATGAAATGGAGTTTGAAGATGAACAAGAAGAGCTAGAGGTTACCTCATCATCACTTTCACTCATGCCATGATTAGCTCTTGATGAGGACTCATGATTGTTCTTGGCCATGAGACAAAGGTTTGCATTTTCATCACCGGAGCTACTTGAAGATGATTCATTGCTCTTCTCCGGTGCATCCCAAACAATGTATGCACGCTTCCCTTTGGTCTCTTGGGTCTTCTTGTCATTCTTCTTCAAGAATGTGGCACATTCCATTCTTATGTGGCCAACCCCACCACATTCATGACACTTAACTTCATCGTTGGTACTCTTTTCTCTTTGTTTGGAGTCTTTGGTTCTCTTGAAATTGGATGAAGATCCACCTTTCTTCCCTTTGAAGAATTTGTTGAATCTTTTCACAAACATCCCAAATTCTTCTTGATTTGGTTCACCATCGGAATCTCCACTTGTAGAGCATTCTTCAACTTCTTTTGTAGCTTTGGTTGAAGCTTTGAGTGTTATGCTCTTTTTCTTTTTGTCCGATTCCTCATGCATCCCAAGTCTTGTAAGCTCCATCTCATGCTCTTGGAGTTTGCCAAACAAAGTGGCTAAGTCCATGCTATTTATGTCTCTTGATTCCTTGATGGCGGTTACCTTGGGTTGCCAACTCCTATCAAGACATCTTAGAATTTTGTTAGTAGTTTCACCATTGCGAAATACTTTTCCCAAGGAAATCAAATGATTAACTATGTGAGAGAATCGCTTTTGCAAGTCACTAATAGTTTCATTTGGAAACATGTGGAACAATTCATATTCGTGTGTTAGAGAATTCAATCTTGCATCTCTAACCTCACTTGTTCCCTCATGTGTGACTTGCAAAGTATCCCACATTTCTTTTGCCGATTTACATTGGGAAACTCTATAAAATTCATCATGGGATAGAGCCGAAAAGATGATGTTTTTAGCTTTTAAATCAAATGAGACTTTTCTCTTTTCATCATCATTCCAACTACTCCTTGGAATTTCAACAATTTCATCATTTATTTTCTTTTTGGGAATGAAAGGACCATTTTCAATTGCATCCCAAATATCCATATCAATTGCTTCAATAAAAACTTTCATGTGAGTTTTCCAATAAACATATCCTTCACCATTAAATAGTGGAGGACGGTTTATTGAAGCTCCTTCTCCACCAAAGTTATTGCTAGAGCCCATTAAGTTTCCAAAAGGATCTTTTTCGAAAAAGTTGTTACACTCGATCTTTCGACCGAGCTCTGATACCACTTGTTGGAAACCAACAAGCGGGCTAAGCAAATACTAGAGGGGGGGGTGAATAGTATTTTGAAGCACTAATACCAAATATTTCGATTGGTAATTGAAGAATGGAGCTAAGACTGAATTTTCTGGAATCAGACACAAAAGACTCGAGTCTTTTGTGAAATACTCGAGTTTTCAGTGATGAACAACTCGAGTCTTTTCTTAAATACTCGAGTTTTTCCTATCAGATAGCAGAAAAACCAGAAACGAAAATTCAGCAATTTTAACTCAAATCAATTCAATATTAAACAGGAACTTATCCAACAGAATAGCAAGCAATCTAAATAACTTTTAAACACAAAGATTCCTTGAACTTGCTACCTAATTGTATAAATCCTAATTGATTGAAATGACTTAAGTCTATTGAGCTAGAAAGTAGATTAAAAGCAATAAGCCAACACTCAAGCAATTTTATCCTGGTTCACTCCAACAATGAGCTACATCCAGTCCTCCTAATCACTTAGGAGTTTCTACTAATAATCAAATTGTTAGAAATTACAAAGGATTGCTTGAGAATGGCCTCACTCAACCTAACCCTTCAAGAGTGTACCAAACTCTTGATTTCTACCCCAATTTGATTCCGGTGATTGAAGAACTCTTCACAAAGCTTCCTTTGAGTTAAAATTGCTGAATTTTCTTTCTGGTTTTTCTGCTATCTGATAGGAAAAACTCGAGTATTTAAGAAAAGACTCGAGTTGTTCATCACTGAAAACTCGAGTATTTCACAAAAGACTCGAGTCTTTTGTGTCTGATTCCAGAAAATTCAGTCTTAGCTCCATTCTTCAATTACCAATCGAAATATTTGGTATTAGTGCTTCAAAATACTATTCACCCCCCTCTAGTATTTGCTTAGCCCGCTTGTTGGTTTCCAACACAAGCGATGTATGTAGGCCTTCGATTTGGTGGAGACATACATCGTGATTGGTGTATGTATGTAGGCCTTCGATTTGGTGGAGACATACATACACCGAAAGTAAAAGGAAATGAAAAAAAGAAAAAGGGGATAAAATTGGATAAGATAATGGTAATGGAAAAGCGATGTATGTAGGCCTTCGATTTGGTGGAGACATACATCGTAATTGGTGTATGTATGTAGGCCTTCGATTTGGTGGAGATATACATACACCGTAAATATAAGGAAAAGAATAAGGGAAAAGGTAAGGGATTAAAAAGGGATTTATTTGGAAACGGGGAAAATAATTAAAAGGGAATCATAAGTTGAAAATGGATTAAATAAAAGGGAACCGACACTTGTAAAATGATGGAATTGGAAAATGTGGTATGCTTGCGATGAAATTGTACTTATGTGAATTAAATTGCTAATTGTGTTTGGCCTGGTTAGTTGTTATGTTTATCTAGAAACTGCTTTTCTATTTCATGTGCAATGCTCACTCCCTTACCATTTTTCAGGTACAGAGATTGAGTTAGCACAGCCCCCGGCCGAGCAGGAGTGCTCTCCCTCACAGGGAGAGTAGGGTTATTATTGGGATTAGGATATTATTTTTGGCATAACAATGTGTTGAGCATCATGCTAGTTGCACCTAGTATTTATTTTCCGCTTAAACTCTGATAACTGATACAGGATATTATATTTTATGCCCTTGGGGCTGTTATATGATATGTGCATGAGATGAAGCCCTGTTGGTTGTTGGTTGTTTATATTGATGATGTTATTCACAGGTTAAAATTTGGAAAAGTCCGAAAAACAGGCAAAACTCCGTCCGTTTGACGGGTGATTTTATTATATTAAAAAGGAATTTTTAAGTACATATTTTCAATGCTTGGGAGTAAAGGGTAGTAATTATTAGGGTGTTACATTATGTATGTTTGAGTCAAACGTAATCAAAGATCCACATAAATTTGGTGGATTGATCCTGGATGAATCAGAACATGTTTCTAGCATAATGAATTTTGTTTAATTCATACCATAAACCCACATGTAAAGTACGTGTTTGTGGGAATAAAGTGAAGGTTCTAGTAGAACTTATCAGGATTTAATGTTTTATCCTTGACATTGGGCATCACCTAGACTCATTGAAGACCTTTTAAGTACCTAGTTTTCTAGGAGTTTGGTTCATTATGTATGATTGATGTTACTAGACACCCTTCTATGTTTGGTTATGGTTGTTTCAATTTATTTAAGTATAATCATCTCATTGGTATTTGTATCTTTGTGATAATTATATAAATTGATTTCAGATGAATTTTAAATGATATTTTGCTAATTTGTGGCATAAGTGTTTGGGTCATTAATCCAAGGAAAGAATGAAAAGCTTTATAAGGAACAAAAATCTTTCCATATTTGAATTTTATTGGCCTAATTATTTGTGTAGATTGTATTAAAGGAAAGAAAAACCAAAGACACAAAGAAAGGAGCCACAAGAAGGATTCAGCTTCTTGAAAATGTGTTCTTCAAAATTTGTGGACCTCTGATGTTAACTTTCATTTTAGAAAGGAAAAGGTATGTCATCATCTTTATTGATAACTATTCATGTTATAGTTATGTCTTGAAAATTTACTTGAATAAAGTAGAAAGTTAAGTACATATAGATGAATGTTATCAAGTACGATAGAGATGATGACTAACATGAAAGAATTAAATAAAATGGGCAACATCTGTGACTATTTGTTAAACTCCTCAAGAATTGAGTAATTTGTGTGTAACACACAATGCCAGTTACACTGCAACGAAATGGTGGATATAGGGCATAACAGAACAATAATGAATATGGTTAGAAATATGATATTTAGTCTTTACCCGCATTTGTGAATGAATGTCTTGAAACTGCCATTTGTCTATTGAATAGGGTTCCTAGTAAGACAGTGTCAAAAATAATTTTGATCTGTGTGTTTATAGGATACCCAATTTAAGGCACCTGCATGTTTAAGGTTGTCGGCAGAAACAAGGATTGCAATCCGCCAGAAAAGAAAATGGATACTCCCTCCGCCCCATAATATAGGGCACCATTTTGGTAGAATTGGTGTCCCTTTTTATAAGTCGTTTTAGAATATCTAGGTAGTATTAAAGAGTTTATTCCAAATACACCCCTCATAATTGCATAGGGGTGATAGGGTAATAATTACAATAGAGAGAAAAATGAATAGAGTTGTAAAGTTTTAAATAGGGGTAACCTTGAAATGACAACATATTTTTTGATAAATTTGAGAGTAATAATTACTTTTCTTAATCTGCGTGAATTAGGTAAAAGTGACTTATATTAAGGGACAGAGGGAGTATAAAACATCAGTGAGTATTTCAGTGATTATCCATATAAATCAAAGGTTATAGACCTTATTGTTCTAACCATAGTATAAGAACCATTAAAATTGTGAATGACAGGTTCACTAAGAATGGTGAAATTAGTGGGAGTATAGTTCCACATAATGTGGAAATTAACGGAGTTAGGGTGCAAGTTCCTGTAATTTGTAATTTATTCTTCTACCTCAACAATAGTTTCTTTTATTGTTAAATCGTATAACAATAAAGTACGAAATAAATTCACTATTCACAATGATTTTATTGTAGAAGAACCATGAGAAATAGTATTAAAAAAAAGGAAAAGAATTTGCTATTTCGAACGTTTGAATGGTCTATCTACAGGAATATGAATTTGACTTAGTCATTAATGATAATAATTTCTTGTTTTCATAAACCGTAAGTTGTGATAATACTGATAAATAGTTAGATGTCATGAAAGTATTAATAACGATTAAATATTTTTTTTGTTTGTGACCTTGTAGAATTGCCTAAAGGTTGCACGAGAGTTTGGGGGTAAGTGAGTCTTTTAGACCAAATATAACTCTCGTGACAACCTTGAACGTTACAAGTCCAAATTTGTTGTGAAGAATTTCTCTCACAATGTTGACATTAACTATAAATGAGGTATTTAACCAATTTTCTGAAAGTTTTATTCAGCATTATCATCATGGCACATGTAGTTCGTAATGATTTGGAACTTAAGTAAGAAGAATATCAAAACAACTTTATGAATTTTAGAGGAGGATGTTTATGTGGATGACCCACTAATGTGGTTCTCAATTGAAAAGAATGAACACATAATGTGCAAATTTGAGGAAATTAATATACAAATTTAAACAAACATCCCACCAATAGTATCTGAAATGATACTATTGTTCGTTTTAGATTTAAGGAAACACAATTAACTTGTGTAAGTATCTGAAGGTTAGTGGGAGTGAGTTTATTATGTTGATTTTTTATGTTATTATATCTTGCTTGCAACTTATTATCTTGGTCTTTTACACTAGACTAAGAAGTTTTTTTTTAGTAACTTTGAATGAAAGATATATGTGAGTCGAGCCATGTGATTAGAAAATGAATATTCTAGAATATGTCACATGAATTGTTAGGCTTATCTCAGAAAGCATATATCATTAAAGTACTAGAATGATTTAGAATGAATAAAATTTACGTTAAGGAAGTATTAACTATACTCATAAAGTCTTGAGGTATTAGCATGGAACGAATAAATGCATGCTTACTTTTGTAATGAATGATCACATTGAGGTGATCAAAATGTTGAATTTGTAACAAGTTTTGAGGTTACAATTCAAACTAATTGACTGCAAAATTTTATTTCGGGGCTTAGAACTGTCTACAATATTGCTTAGCCGCTGAAAACGTACTGTGGTGTTTTGCAGCAATGACAAGTACTATAAAGGTGCTAAAAGTATGTGAATGAAGTACTTTGTCTCTAAAGAATGAGATCAGAAACAAAAATTGTCAATAGAGCATATTAGCACCAATCTTATAATTGTTAATCCCTTGAAAGAAGGGTTATTGCCTAAACATTTATTGAACATGTTGAAAGTATAGGCATTACTGTTGTTAAGTAAAATTGAATTTGATGTTGACATCCTTATGTATGATGTAATTGACACGCTGAGCTCATTTATGATATGTTTCTGATTACCTGTTCTCTAGAACGACATGTATTATTGTATTAGAGTAATGTAAACAGGTGTTGTCTTGAATAAAGATATTATGGACCAATTATGTATTTCCCAATTATAGATCGTGTTAAGGAAAAGACTATTTTGCGGTACATGGAAGAAATTATGTCAAACAAATGATGTACAACCGCCATGACCCGGATTAGTTCCTATCTTTAATCATGACTAATAGAGTATCTAAGTATAAAATGATTTAGCTATATAAATGCGCATTAATTGTTTCTTTAATTATTTTGTTTATTAGACCATAATGTTGAATTATGTCACATGAGCCAAGTAGGAGAATGTAAGATTTAATATCTTAGTATGTCTCATGTGATGTGCATGTGACATGTATTGATGTGTGTTTAGTAAATAAATGATTAAATATTAATGGGCTAAATCATATTTAGATAAGAAGGGATTGTTTCTGAAGGCCCGTTAGCTTGATGGAAGCTAATGAATAATAGTTAGGGTTTTTACCTATTTATAGGAAACAGGTCTTGTTCCTGACCATAAGGTATTCTTTTCTCTCCCCATCACAGAACGGCTAAACTAAACAAATAGCATAGTAAAGAATAGTAGAGGAGGCAAAGGAATAGAAACCGGGTTTTGTGGCTTTTGGTCAAAAGACATTTGGAGAACTTTCTTCCTTCTAACTCTAACAACTATAGCAATGGATAGAGGTTAGTAATCGTATTTCTTTTGTCTCTATAACGTGTGAAAGTCACGTAATTTCAAGATCCTTATTATTGTAGTTGTAACGAATAAATTAAACTACAACTTATATAAAAAAGTGGTGATGATCTTGATAAAAACATTACTGTCATCAAAGTGACATTTATTTAATGTTCGAGACTATAATGAGAAAAGGTTACAAAATTAGCAACTGAGCTGACTATTTCTTTTAACTAAAAACCAAAAAGATGTTAATGGCCATGTGACAACTTCATTAACGTGTGATCACGAGAGTTTGTTCCATGGATTAACATATCTGATGTTATGTAATCTTGAGGAGTATTTTCTTAATCTTCAGGACCAAAATAACTAACGAAAGCTGTCTCAAAAATTAAAGCCACCATTTATTCAATCTTAAAATTGAGATATTAATGAACTACGATCGGGTAGAATTAAGATTCCAAGTTAATTTTTTGGAGTCTATCTCAGTTGTACTAATTATATATCAAGCTTTAAACCAAATGATTCCTCACCAGTGCAGTAGGTTAGCATAAATGGTAAGAGATCTGTTGCTACTTAAGAATGTGGTTAAGGGTTCGATCCGCGGTTCTTGTGAATGTAAGAGGCATCATTGGGAGACTAGCCCCCGAAAAGGTCTGACAATGTTGAAAGTATTAGTCACTCAGTTACGTGGATGAATACCTTGAAAAACAAAAAGAAAAACCAAATGATTCCTCGTAGATTCCTAACAATTGATCCCATTTGTTGTTTATATCCAAATTAAAGTAATGGATTTATAAAAAAAATGAGTAATATGTTAGATTGTTTCTTGATTTTGTGGTCATCGATTAAATTAGTCATTGAGATTGTCGAAATTCCAAATTAGTCTTCGAGATAGAAACACGTCAGTCATATTAATCACTGCGGTCTTTTTTTTTTAAAAAAATCAAAACGATATTGTTTTGGTCCTTCCGTTACTCTATGTTAAGGAAAATCGATGGTCATTTAACGTCTGGGATTAATATAACTGATGTATTCCTATCTCAAAGACCAATTTCGAAAATTTTAGGGACTAAATTAATCGATGCCTATAAAATTAGGGACCAATCTAACATGCTACTTAAAAAAAGAAATTAACCTTTGGCGATGTTTTATAGGTCTCAATCTAAGAAGGGTGATATCATAGCGTAGATGTTGAATCAACTGCAATAACCGGAAAATTCTCGTCCTCTGGTCTTAATTTTTCAAGATTACCATTCAAAACATTATTTATCAATCTTCGTCATCTTGGCTAATCGTTGAATTAGAATAGGAAAGAATCCAAATTTCGAGAAGCCATACTTAACGGTAATAAGATTAAAAATCATCCATTTCCTAGTCAAGTTAATTTCATCCACGTAGGACATTTTTCTTTTAATATTTTTATCATGTAATTAAATTTTGGATGGTTGCAACAACTCCTCGATAAACCAATGATTATTTGACAAAACATCTAGTAAATTCATGTCATAATAACTTCAACTTTATATAAATCAAAAATTGAATTCTTTCAAATTGACCTAATATCAAAGTTTGGTTATTTCAATTTAATTTTTTTATGACGTAGCAATGATATATATTAACCGGATGATTTATCAAGGAATCATTAGTTCATAAAAAAATTGTTGTGCAATCATTTAAAATTTGATTTTATAAAATAATGCCATTTTTTATTTTAAATTCTGCCATTAACGGTCAACGAGAACATTTCATCACAAAACAGTCAATAATATGTTTATAAAAAATAATGAGAATAGAAACTAGAACAATATCTCTAAAGAATTGGACATTTTTTATTTTAAATTCTGCCATTAACGGTCAACGAGAACATTTCATCACAAAACAGTCAATAATATGTTTATAAAAAATGGATTTTTTTAACCTTAAGAACTGAGGATAAAAAGCTATAAAAAATATTTTTGCATTGAAAAAATAAATGTTTAAGACTTTAAAAATTAGTGGGTTAGCTTTTCAAGATCTTTTATTCTCCTTTTTTACCTTTTATCCTCAACCCTAAGGGTTGAGGTTAAGCAATCCCATAAAAAATAATGAGAATAGAAACTAGAACAATATCTCTAAAGAATAAAAATATCACAAGGGAAGAACCAAGCCAAGTGTGAACCCAAGGCAAAGAGAAACATAAAGAAAACATTTAGGATTGACTAACACGTCGTAAATGGACAAAATAATAAAATGTTATTCATATTACAAAAAAATAATTAAATAAAATGTTATTCAGTACGTAATATATTCTCCTAAAAAAAATAACTTAAAATTTTTCTAAAATTACTTATAAACTTGTAATTAATGAGACAAGTGATACCTTATAACATATGTCACCAATATATTTATTTAAAAAATTTTAAACTAAGTTTATATCATTTTTATTTTATTATTAAATAGAACAACAATATTTAATTGTACAATTTTTTTTATTATTATGTACTCCCTCCGGTTTTGTTTGTAAGCAAAAAAAACTAATTTCACATGTATTAAGAAAGTTAGTTCAGTGCATTTAATTTTCTCAAATTCATAGAAAAATTGACTACTATTTTAGGAAACATGCATTACGAATGAAACAAAAATTAAATATTACAACCATTTTGTAAGGATATTTTAAAAATGGTTGTACCGAAAATAAAATGTTTGTTAATTTTTATTTATATTTAACATCATTAATGAGATTTTTTTTTTTTATAAATAAGACCAGAAGAAATATTTGTACAATAAAGTTCAACTTAAAATGAGAAATACCTATTTTTTTTCGCAAGAAGTCTTAGGGAGTGAAGACTTTGGCGATCGGATTCTCACACGCAAAGCTCTCTTATTGACACCGTCAAAACGGTAAGCTGCTGCTGCACGTCACTACCCAGTTCCCTCCAGCGTCCAACATCTTGCTGGGTAGCTGCCGTCTAATAATGCTCCATTTTTTAAAGGCACTATTAATGCACATAATGAATGATCGTTAATACTTGCTCCGGTCCTCATTACGAGACATTTTTGGGATTTTTATTTTGGTTTTATTTAAAAGACCCTTTTTTAATTTATAGTAGCATTTAATTATTTATTTTCACAAACACCCTTATTAAGTCAACACTTTTTAGAGTTCCAATAATAATTATATGAGTAATTTTGAAAAAATATATTAAATTTTCATATTTCCAATTCCACTAACAAATTTATCCTCTTTCTTTGATGGAAGTGAAAATCCTCAAAAAGATCTTATAAATAGGATCGGAGGGAGTATATGATTAAAATATACTCTCTTCTGTCTTATTTTTAAGCAAAAAAAACTATTTTCACAGGTATTAAGAAAGTTAGTTGAATGCATTTAATTTTCTCAAATTCATAGAAAAATTGACTTCTTTAGTAAACTTGCATTGAGAATGAACAAAAAATTAAATGTTACAACCACTTTGTAGGAATATTTTAAGAATGATTATATTAGGAATAGAAAATTGGTTAATTTTTGCTTATATTTAAAATCATTAATGATATGTTTTTTTCTTATAAATGAGATCGAAAGGAGTACTTTTCTTGTTTGACATATAAAAAAAGTCATGATAACAAGTGGTCTAATGACACTTGTTAAGATTACTAGAAAAGTAAATTTAATCATAAGTGCATCATACTTCATCTCTCAAAAATCTAAAAATATTTAACTACATTTGGATGTTTAACTAGTGCCCTAAGGACACTTGTTAGCATTTTCCATAAAAAAAAGGCAAAACTAATATATTGGTCCTTTAAGTTATTTTTTAGTTGTGATTTCGTCCCTTAACTTTTTTTGTTTCAAATAAATCCTGAAGTTGTTGCCGTGTAAAAAATCAGTCTTTTTCGTTAATTTTTTCCATTAAGTGACACGTGTCATCATAAGAAAATTAAAAAAAAAATCATTAAATCATTTTTTTTAAAACGTGACACCATTAGTTCAGTGACATGTGTCACTTAATGGAAAAAATTAACGGGAATGACTGATTTATTACACAGCAACAACTTCAGGACTTATTTAAAACGAAAAAAAGTTAAGGAACGAAATCACAATTAAAAAATAACTTACATGGCCAATCTAGTGATTTTGCCTAAAAAAACACAATTCTTTTATGTAAAATATGAGAAAAAGTAACACTACAAGAAAAATGCAAAATAGTGACAGATAAATCTCTCGCCAATCCCTCGCAAATCCCTCGCAAAATCGAATTAGCGACTTATTTGTGACAGATTTGCTAGCGATGCGTCCGTCGAGTCTCATTCATCGCTAATTAGCAAGCAAATGTTTCCCTCGCAAATTCCTCGCTAAAATCATGCTTCCCTCGCAAATCCTTCGCAAGAGTCGTTCAAGAAATTGGTCACACTTATCATTTGGCCCTCGCTAATTAGCGACGAACAATTTCTCGCAAATCCCTCGCAATTGATTTGGCCGTCGCTAATTAGCGACCAAAAGTTCCTCGCGAATCCATCGCAATTGATTGTTTAGAAATTTGGTTCAATTTTGTCGTCAAGCCGTTGCTAATTAGCGACCAACAGTTCCTCGTAAAATCCTCGCCGGTGAATTCTATTTGCGAGAGCTTAATCTCTCGCATATTTTCATCCCTCGCTAATTGGTGACGAATAGATTCTCACTTACTACAAAAAATCGAGCATTTTGTGATGATTTTTGGAGGATTTTTGCGTCGCTAATATCTTTGCTAAAAAGGTTTGCGACAGTTAAAACTGCCGCTAAGCCAGAGAATGAATTTAAAAAAAAAAATTTGCAGCAAAACGTCCTTCTACCCCTATATCTATCTAATCCAATATGAGAACTAAAATAAAATAACAAAAAGTTAAATAATCTTCACTATACAAAATTAATACATACTGTACTTGTCAAAATCTACTATGAAAAATGGAAAGCGTGTAAGTTGACCCAACAATAAAACAATCTAAAGTCAAGACCCTATAAAATTTGATGGACAAATGAATTTTCCAGTTGCTTTGTACATCCCTTGTAATATCTACCGACAAATCTTTGGTTTGTTGAGCTTCAAGTGCTTCATCATCCATACCAATCACTGGAATCCTCATTGTCAAGATGTGTCCACTATATTTTCTCATCTGCAAAGCCTTCATATCCTTCACTATACAACTCACCTGCATGCTACTAGATAATATACTATTCTGACTTCCCTCCTGAATATCCCATGTCTCCTCCTATAGTGGATGAAGAGTTTGATCAATGAAAAAAATGCAAAAGTAAATCATAAAGCACATATCTGTGAGGCGAGACACAAATTACTTGAACAAGTTTCTCTAGACTTTCCATTAGTGACTTCTCTTCTAATTCGACATACACTGTTAAGTGAGGTTCAAAGCATGATGAAATTATCCCACGAAAGTTGAACTGTCGAAACAACCGCTAAATGTTTTATCAGGTCTTTCTAAATGAAACACACCAGTAGGAATAAAATGAGAACATATCTGAGAGAGTCATAGCTACGACCAACAGCAGAGAATATAAAAAGATATCAACCTCACATACTTGACTTTTCATTTGGAATTTTTCGATTTTCATCTTTATCACTTCCCTCTTTTCCATTTTGACAAGTATTAAAAAGTTTCCACAAAAGTTCAAACCCAGGATAAAAAGATAAGTGGCTGTGAAATCAAGCATATATTAGTCCAGCAACTTCCACCAGGATTTCAATTAGAAGGAAAGTTAGAGAAAATAACCTGAACTTGGAATTTTGAAAATTTAAGAATAGTAAAAAGTAACATCATGTTATAGCAGATCTTTATTTTTTTGTTCAATAACTGAGCACATAACACAAACTAAACTTTGACTTATTGGATAAAGAGCTGCATTAGACAGAAATGGTAAAATGGTAAAGAAATGTGGAAAAGAAAAACCACATGAGGAAAAAATTAAAAAGGTTAATCCCAAAGGCATTTATATTATCAGGTCGGCATCTTAGAGAGCACAAATGTAAATAATGCTTCTACCAACAAAATCAATTTATATATATTATAAAATAGTCACAAACCATACCCGAGCTCCAGGCACTGCCAAATCTTTACTTCCATCCTTTTCCTAATGATACATTACCAAAACACAATGGTCATTTAAAAAAAATCAAGTCCTTTTGAGTAAGTATTGTCAATTTCAAAAATTCACAATGTCATACTTCACTGCCAATTTGTTGATGTGCAGGATATCTGAAGCACTACTGCTAGAGTTAGCCCCTCTACCTATTTCTTCAATCTCATTCCCAATCTCCCTATTTTGTGTGCCTTCCCCAAATTTCTCAGCCAATTCATCCTCAAACTCTAAAGTTCGCTGTAAATCCTGCAAGAAATTATAGATGAAACACTGAAATAACACATGAAGAGCTAAGTGTTGCAGCATAAATGCATTAAACAACTTATGCATTACTACCACCATCAATGAAATAGCATAAAACCATTCATCAACAGTTATTCTGCAAATAAAATCCTTGGGAAAGAGAAACAATGACAAGGAAGTTTAGTTGCATAACACCATATGAAGAAATTATTATAACAGCAATATCAGTATTTCATCAGTTGATGCTTAGTCAAAACCATGACTTACCAACAACAAGGTCCCAACATCTGGCTTTTCCTTTAGATTACCAAGAATCTCCTCAAGTTGTTTCCTGTAGAGACAAGTATCATACCACATACGAAATATACAACAAAACATCTAAATGTTTTGATACGTGGTTAAATTTGATGTTGGAAATTCAATATCAGATAGAGGGGGGAAATGAAGTCTGAACCAAGCGTCCAAGCTGCATCAGTAATTATAATGTCAATTTCACAACAAACTAGAAGGATAAAGTTTCACTATGACCATGAATTCTTTACATGGAGAGAGCATAAGATATATAAACTTATATTAAGATGGGGATATAAACAAATAAATACCATACATCGTCTTCTTACAAAATAGGATGCAGAGCTGATAAGAAACGACATGCCATGAAGATAGAAAGATCTTCCAAATTTCTTCATTTGATCGCATTCGGCGCTTGATCCAAGCATATCTTCATTCTGTTTTATCAAAAAGCTTCATACCACAGTGCAAGAGAAACATCTCGGAATTGAAAGAACGAGAGGCTCATGGTATTATCACCTTTGATAATTCTTCTTACTTGCAATCCTAATTCTTCTCATCTTGAAAGTGAATTACTGAATATAAAATCAATACAATGAAATAATTAAATCCCATTAGCAAATCAGAGAAAAACAATAATGCAAATCAGTTTTCATGAATTGTGAATCGAAATTGGAAATCAGAGGGGAAGGAAAGGTTGTGCAAATCAAATTTGAAAATCAAAGGCTAAGGGTTCGTGTATATTGAAATCGGAAACCCATATTGAAATGGGACTTAGAGTATCCACACCGGTTGTCCTAAACATTTTTAGGGACAAGGGATACCGGTGTGGAGCAGCAAGGTTTTGTACCTAATTAGGTATTGTAGCTAATTTGGGACAATGAAAAAGTGAGAGGATGGAGAGAGAAATGGGCCCTAAACAAATAAAATATGCAAAAAAAAAGGAGGGGGATGACAACGGTAATATGAACAACAACATCAATAAACAAAAATTATCTCCATCAACACCAAAAATTATTCATCAGCAACCAAAAATACACAAACTCATCATCATCATTAAAAAAAATATATTTTTACGAATTTACAGAGAAAATGAAAATAAACCAAGAAAATATGAATATTGATATAGAAAAAAAAACAGAAAGAAGGAAGGGTTGCTTCTGATTCAGAGATCGAAGCGGAGATCGGAGATCGAAGCGGCGGAGACTCCCCGATCGACGCCGGTTTGGAGATCGACGATGGTGGATCGAAGGAGGGAGAGTGGTGGATCGTGGATAATGCTGGATCGAAGGCGTCTGTGGATCATGGTGATCTAGATCCGTGGCGGTGGAGGGAGAGGGAGGCACCGCGGTGGAGAGAGAGTGATTTGTTGATGATGGGAGGTGAGGTCGTGAAGGGTTGTTGAGAGAGTGAGAGAGTGAATGATTTGTTGAGGGAGTAGATAGAGTGGGGCTGTGAGAGAGAGAGAGAGAGTGAGTGAGGCCGTGAGAGTGAGACCATTGAGGAGGAAGGGACTTTTGGCTTGAGGTTGTTGAGAGGGAGAACTTCAGATCCTTCGAGAGAAAGAGAGTGTGTATAAACAAAGTAACAATTTGCATTTTACTACCGTTGCAAGTATTAAAAAAAACTAAAAGAGTGATAACAAATATTATGGTATTTATTTAGGGCTAAAATATAAAAAAAATATTTTTACAAAATGTAATATAGAATATTTTAAATTATAGTTATAGTTTTGGTGGGAAAAATATAGTTAGTTGATGGTGGTTTTTATTTATTGTAAAATATTAAGAGTGTGGGGTAGTGTGTGTCCCAATTTTAAGGACAAAAGTGAGTTCATGGGTGTGGAGAAAAAATGTGTTTGTCCCTAAAAGTGTAGGAAAGTGTGAAGAATAATAGAATAATCAATGGGGTCCATTTAGGGACAAAAAAGCCGTTTACGGGTGCTGATGCTCTTAGGGTTCATAAAAATCAAAATCGTAGTACCCTATGAGAATGCAATACCAAAAACCCTATGAGAGATCCAACTTACTTGAGCGACTCTTGTCGGTGGCACCAAAGAACGCGGCTCGTGGTGGTGGGCTCGTTGAATCGAAGAGGAGAGGCAACAGCGAACGCCCTACGCGGCAGCGCTGGCCCTAATTCCGAGAGGCGAGGGTTTGGCGGTGGAAGAATGGCAGTGAATCGAAGAGGAGAATGAGAGCGGACGCGTGTGAAGAGAGATACGGAATAGAGAGGGAGGACGAGGGACTAGGGAGAAAGGTGACGGGCCACCACTGCATTAGGGATTTAGGGTTGTTGCCGCCCCCTCACTTTTATGGGTTAGTATACTTAGAGCAGCTCCAACCCAGGGTTCGTGACCCTGGGTTTCCGTGAAGAACGGTGAGGGACAAACGAAGGGGGTTGGAGGAGGGTGACGTGGCTGTGCTTGTGAAGCACGGTGCCCTCGTCAAGCAACGGTGCCTTGAGGCTGGAAGTGGGCCTGACACAATACGAAAAGTCAGTGAAAATAATTTAAAAAAAAACGTCTTCTTCTTCTTCCTCACATGAACAAGAAAATTGAGAGAAGAGACACAACCATACCAATCCACATAAACAGAAATCAGAAAATCCAGTGCAGAGACACAGAAAATCAAAAATTAAAAGGGGAAGAAGGAAAGAGGAAAATACAAAAACCTAAAATCCCAATTCTTTATGGCAAGACAAAATTGATGCTTGGGGACGAAATACAGCCACATGTAGAGCAGTTATCTCATGTATGTGTATATATATATTGGTTGAACCGAAACCACTTTTACCAATTTAATCTGGATCAACTCGTTTTAGCTTACTGCTTCCTACTTGTTTTGGATTCAACCAGGTTTGTTATTATGGCAGTGGTCAGAACGGAGGACGTGGTTTTGGTGGTTAACAAAGTTGCAGTCGTCGGGTGGTGGTGAACAGTGGACATGGTGGTGGATGTTGGGGATAAAATGGTTAAGGTGGGGTTTAGGTTAAAGTTATTCCCAATGGTGACAGTGGTTAGAGTTTAATTTGTGAAAGTAATCATGTTATTATGGATTTAATTCGGGCAGAGATATTGTGACGACGCTCTTTTACTAAAATCTTTATAGTTGAATAAAGATATAATATAGTTAATATGGACTTGTATTGTATATAAAAGATGGTAAATAAAATTTTCCATTGAACAAGACAGTTTATTATACTTTAAGTTATAAGAGGGATTGTTTATTGAGACGAAAAAGATTAAGAGTCGAGATTATATATATCGTGGTACACCAAAATATGATTTCCATAATAAGGTATTATTATCTCGAATCCTTAACGTAAAGTTCTTTGGAAGATAATAAAATGACATAACATCAGAGTATGCGGAAGTTATAGTTGGTAGGAACCTTGGATTTATAGATACCAAACTATCAGATATATATATATATATATATATATATATATATATATGGATAGGTGATGACATGAACATAGTCAAAGTACATCAAAGTTCAAGGTCCAGGTAGCACCAATGAAAAATATCAAAAGTATAAGTCCATAATATAAAACTAAAATAAAGAAAGACCATCTCACTGAAATCTCTCAAAAATATATACAAAATAGATACATAACAAAATATGAAATCTTAGCGATGGTCCAACGATCCTCCTCCATGCCATGATCCTCCTCAGGTCTCCAGCATTAGCTCCACACGTCCCACATCCTAACTATCTATACTATGCATCGCCCGGTGGATCCCCAACTCCCCACTGACTCCCAGTGGAGTGCTCGGCTAGCTTTCCCTCGCTCTCTGCCTCCTCAGGGTCCTCCTCCACCTCCTCCGACTGAGTTGGTGCCCTACCACTGGGCACTGGGTCAGCTGAAGTCCCATGAACCAGACTCATCGGACTAGGCAAAGGAGTCTCCTCACGAATCACTCGGGAAGCAGAGGGATGGGATCTAGTAGCTGCTCTAAAACGAAAGGTATGAAATCGACGAGTTGGTCGAGCCGGGGTTGGTCCATGATAAGCATAAAAAGGGGGCACATGCAGGGTATAGATAATGGGGATGTGGAACCTACAAGGACGGACACGAGCCAAGGGATTGGGGTGATAGAGGGTCACCTCTACCTCCCCCTCATAGGTGGCTCGATGGTCCTCGTAGTACCACACTCCACTAGGGAGTGGTCGCAACTCGATGCAAGCTAGATAGCGAGCCATCACATACAATGGGCATAAGGGGTAAACAATATAATCCACATAATCAAATAAGCATAATTCAAAGCAGGTAAACAAACACATGTACCAAATAGTCAAGTGATATGCACAACATATAAGCAAGCCAATTTTATTTATAATCAATCTCTTTAATTATATGACATGATGCATGCTCACTATCTCTCAAGTTCCTGAGATTTCTCAAAGCTATCACTTGCTGAACGTCCATCCAAACAACCCGCATACGTGCTTAAAACATATAGTGAACCTGCTCGGAATATAATCCATAACGTCACTACCAAAGTGCACGTCGCGTCACCAAGACGTAACAACATCCCACAATGTTGCCCACATTACCAAAATGTGTCATCGAGCAAGCCACACGACTATGCCTGGAACGTGGTCCATAATACCATTACCAAAGTGTCCATCACGTCACCAAGACGAGACCCCCACGTTCGCAGCAACCAATGCTGGTCACATTACCAAAATGTGACTACAGGCAAGTCGTAACCAATTTGGTACTCCCAGAGTACCCTCCTCATGTTCCTCGAACATGACAAACGAAATCCTATCACCATGAATGAATGCACACAAATATTCCATTTAAGGTTACTCTTGAATCTCATTATGTGCAACATGCAATAAATTCACCAATGTAATTACCAATGTAATTGATCACATCATAACTTATTTGGAACATGACTTATCCCTTATAAGTGTCATTAGATTTTAATTATTCTTGCTATAATTAAAAATGGCATTTTTCAGCATTCTGACCAGAAAGACTCGAGTCTTTTTCAAAATACTCGAGTAGTTCATCATTCTGTCCAGAATACTCGAGTGGTTCATTCTGAGACTCGAGTGGATCATAAGATTTCTGAAAAGTTTAAGTTTCTGATTTTTTTTCCAAAAATACTCGAGTAGCTTACGAAATACTCGAGTCGTTCATCAACCCAGAATACTCGAGTGGTTCATGCAAGACTCGAGTAGTTCATCAAAAAGGTTCATTTGTTGCATCAGTCAATACTCGAGTCTTGGCTTAAATACTCGAGTGTTGGTGCTATCAGATGCACTAGTGCATCACGAAACACTCGAGTTTCGAGCTAAATACTCGAGTCTTGACTGACAGTAAACACTGAAAATTGCATTTTAACATACCATTTTCATTTCTAGCCAAATTTAATCAAAACCAATGATCAGCAGAGTCATATTTATGCATCATAAACATGTTCCAATACAAAGATTACATCAAATTATAGTGAATTGAATCCGAGCACCAATTATGCATAAAATCACATTTTCAACAACTTAACATACCAAATTCAATTCTAAACATTTTTAGCATGAAAACAACTTTGATACAGCTTGCATGCAACATATAGAACTTGCTCCAAACAACTTTTAAACTCAGAGAGGACTCCAAGCCATAAACCTAATTCAATCTATGCCCATAGAGTCTCATGGTGACTCTACACTTAAAATTTAACAAATTAAACTTATTCTAGTGAATGTATATCTTCACCTTTACCTCTAGGCCGTGAATCAACAAGGAAATTGCAGAGAAATTGACTGGAAGCACTAAACCCACAAAACCCTTTGCATGCAGCCACATTTGAACAGGGTCCAAAGATCAGAGATTTTGACATGCAACTTCAGTTTAACAATTGGGGAAATTGGTTAGGAACTATTCTCTGAAACATAGACTAAAGGTAGGAATGAACTTGATGGTTGTAGGACTCATAAACTTACCAAAATCCGAGCTTGAAGTAAGCTCTAGACTTTAGTTTTTGAGCTTGACAACAAAGAACACCTCACTTTCGAGCTTCGATTCTCCGTCCTCACGAAACCTCAACTCACGATTTTTGTGTCTTTGTAAAGCTCGTGATGTGAGCTTTACAATGGTGTATAACACTCGAATCAACACTCAGAAATGGATGAGAACAAAAGAGACAAAATCAGGAACCCTAGACTTAAGGTTTTCAGAGCAATTCGACCAAAATGGTCGATTTCCTTCAACCATTGGCTTAAATACTTGTTTCCATTGATCATGCATGGCGACACGAAGACCATTAACGTGTCCTTGAGTTGTTTTCGTGTCAACGAAAGAAAATCGTTGTGTGTTGACTCATCAAACGCACTAACGAGTGCTGAGTTGTCCAGAATACTCGAGTCTTTCCTGAGAGACTCGAGTCTTTTGGCTAAAATTTGAAAAATAGATATTTTAATTCTCTTCCCTCTAAAACCTTTCTAATATTGCTTCTAAGTCCTAAATCAGGAACTAATATGCAAAAACCCTATTTTTACATATTATTACTTATTAAAATATTTTTCCTAACTTTTCACTTAGCACATGCACACACATAATCACAAATTTAACCTAAATTAATTATAAAAGAAATATTTATAATTTAAGAAAATAATTATAAATAACTTTCATAATTATAATTTTTATTACATCAGGGAATGAAAATTTGGGGTGTTACAGATATTATACTTATGATTTAGGGGGCAAATTTATATATATATATATATATATATATATATATATATGTACACACACCTAGAAACAACAAATATTAAAAAAATAATATTTATTTCATTAAAATGCATACTTAGCGACGAATTTGCGAGGAAAATATTCCATCGCAAACGATTTGATAGGATAAAGGAATTTGTGACTACGGATTAGGGAGAGAAACATGTCCTCGCCAACTTTATTGTCTTATAAATGTATTCGTAGCGACGGCTTTGCGAGGAAACTATTACCTCACCAACAATTTGACTACAAAAAGGATTTTGTGGCGACGGATTTGCGAGAGAAAGATGTCCTCGCAAACTTAATTTCATTAAAATCTATACCTAGCGACGGATATGCGAGGAAAATATTCCTCACAAACAATTTGATAGTATAAAGGAATTTGTGGCGACAGATTTGCGAGAGAAACATGCCCTCACAAACTTTATCGTTTTACAAATGTATTCGTAGCGACAGCTTTGCGAGGAAAATATTCCCTCGCAAACGATTTGATAGCATAAAGAAATTTTTGGCGATGGATTTGCGAGAGAAATATGCCCTCACAAACCTCATTGTTTTAAAAATGTATTCATAGCGACGGCTTTGCGAGGAAACTATTCCCTCAGCAACAAGTTGGAAGTTTAAAGGAATTCGTGGCAACTGGCTTGCGACGGAAACATTCCCTCGCAAACTACCTAGCGACGGATTTGCGAGGAAAATGTCCCTCCCCAAAATTGCTTAAAATAATCACTCGCTAGTTTGTCGCAAATCCATCTCAAATGTTGTTTAAAGGAATTCGTGGCTACCGGCTTGCGACGGAAACATGCCCTCGCAAACTATCTAGCGACGGATTTGAGAGGAAAATGTCCCTCTCCAAAATTGCTTAAAATAATCTCTTGCTAATTGGTCTCAATTTCGTCGCAAATGTTGTTTAAAGGAATTCGTGCGACCGACTTGCGATGGAAACATGCCCTCATAAACTATCTAGCGACGGATTTGCGAGGAAAATGTCCCTCGTCAAAATTGCTTAAAATAATCTCTCGCTAATTTGTAGCAATTCCGTCGCAAATGTTGTTTAAAGGAATTCGTGCCACCGGCTTGCGACGAAAACATACCCTCGCAAACTATCTAGCGACGGATTTGCGAGGAAAATGTCCCTCGCAAACTATCTAGCGACGGATTTGCGAGGAAAATAATCTCTCGCTAATTTGTCGCAAAGTCGTCGCAAATCCGTCGCAAAATGATTTCTCATTTATATTTTTTCGAACGTTCATCTCTTTGCGAGGGAATTCGCTTTTGCTCGCTAAACCCTCGCATGTCCCTCGCTAAAACCGATTAGCGAAGGAAATTTGCCCTCGCTAAAATCTGTCGCTATTTTGGTTTTTTCTTGTAGTGTAACTAATCTTCTTAAATTTTGTTTCATTCTCAATGCTATTTTTTTTAAAACATCTCTAAAATATAGTTAGGCTTATTTATGGTTTTGATCCCTAAAAGTTTAACGTGTTTTGGTTTTAGTCCCTGGAAGTTATTTTGACCGGGCCTAGTCCTTAATTTTTCAAACATTTTGGTTTTGGTCGCCTCCGTTACAAAAAATCAGTTATTTGCTGACAAGGTTAACAAAAATCCACACCAGCTGTAATGGAGTGTGAGGTAGCGCCAAATAGATGATGTGACATGGATGATTCAAACCTATGAATTAAAAATTTTGGTACGGGACCATTTTGCGTATCGGACCATTTTGCGTTCGTGGATTTGTATCTTCCATGTTATATCACCTATTTGGTTTCACTTCAGACCACATGGACTGCTGATGTGATGTTCCGCTTGCTACACAAACAAATAACAATTTTTTTTACAAACGGAGGGGACCGAAACCAAAATGTTTGAAAATTTAAGAACTAGTCCCGGTCAAAATAACTTTTTGGGACTAAAACCAAAACACGCTGAACTTTCAAGGACTAAAGACATAAATAAGTCATATAGTTATCTTATCTAACTTTTGTTTCATTCGCAATGCTAATTTCCTAAAATACTTCCATGTTGATAAATTTGAGAAAATTAAATAAAATCAAATAACTTCTTTAATAAATGTGAAATTAGTTTTTTTTCTTATATTTTAAATCGGAGGTTGTACTCCTTATGTCCTTAAATATGTTTTTGGGGTAATCACGCAAATTAAAGAAATTAATTATTATTGTTAGTGACAATAAAATTGATAATATTTGGTATACTTTTTCAAAATTATTTCTGTTATGATTGAGATTCTAAAAAATATTGAGAAAATAAAAATGTTTATGAAAAAAAGTAATTAGTATCATTGAAAATTGAGATAATAACTTATAAAAAGGATCGAGGTAAACACATTAACTAGTTCTTATATTTTTGAAAAGAAGAAGTACTCCCTCCGGTTCAAATTATAAGCAACTTTAACTAATTTTATGATTATTAAGGAGGTTGGTTGATTGTATTTAATTTTCTAAAATTTATAAAAGAATAGAGGTATTTTAGGAAATTTACATTGGGAATGAAACAAAAATTAAATAGGATCACAATTTTCTAGAAATGTTTTAGGAAAGTTGCATTGGGAATGAAATAAAATTTAAAAAAGTTGATTTATTTTGCTTATATTTTAAATCAAAAGAAGTATTTTTTTTTATATTTCAAGCCGAAGGGAGTATTAAAGTTTAGGGTTAAGATTTTTTCATAATAGTTTTATGGTTTTGAAAGGGTTGAGTTCAAGCATTAAATAACTTCTCTTTTTCACTTATTCTTAACAACTTTTATTAGTTTTCCCTCCGGCTCGAATTATAAGCAAATCCAACCATTTTTACGCTTATTAAGGAAGTTAGTTAATTGTATTTAATTTTTTCAAATTTATAAAAAAAATAGAGGTATTTTAGGAAAGTAGTATTGGGAATGAAACAAAAATTAATTAAGATTACAATTTTCTAGAGATATTTTAGGAAAGTGACATTGGGAATGAAACAAAATTTAATAAAGTTAGTTAATTTTGCTTATATTTTAAACCAAGAGATGTATGTTTTTTGTTGCTTATAATTCGAGCCGGAGGGAGTATTAATTAGGATTAATTAAAAGTATATATATATTTTTTCTGCCTTTAATTCTTCTGATTTGATATTTTTTACAATGTCATTGACGATATAGAGGTATCGATGTCTCTATCTTTTTCTTTTTTCTCTCATGGACGGTATAAATATGGCAACGTCTCTCTCTCACATATCAATTCAAGATTAAATATTTTCCTTTTTTCTCTCATGGACGGTACAGAGGTGTTGAATTTAATCTTTTCCTTTTTCTCTCATGAACGACGTTGGGGTTTCGCCAGGGATGAGGGGTCACAGTCATTGGGTTCTAATGGCGGTGAGGGTTTCTAGGTAGAAGATAAAAAATGTTATATTTTTAATTAATTCTAATTAATACTAATAAAAGTTGTTGTTCAAAATAATGAAAAGAAGAAACTATTTACTATTCTTAAACTCAATGCTAAGGGTTGAGCATAGCATAACTGTACAAGGTTTAGGAATTTTATCTTGTATCATCGTGCAATAGGAAGTTTGGAGTTTTACTTAAGCTAAATAATTTAACCTTGGATTTTATGTGGACTAAAATGTCACTTACATTCTTGAATTTATATCTATATTTACTTTAATTTTTAAAACTACAAAAATTGTTTTTAAGTTTTTGAATTTGTAAAATGTTATACATATTAGTCCCTGATTGTCAAAGCCATTAAAATAGGTTAACAACAAAAATATGTGGTAAGTTAAAAACACAACTCTTATTTATTTGCTCAGTGTAAATACTCATTCGATTCCATTGGACTAATGGCCAGAGAGAAATAACCCATAAGAAAAAAAAAAGCAAGAGCCTTTCTTTCTTTTTTCTTCTTTTTCTAGATCTAAATTGATCTCTCAAAAGGGAAAAGGCGTAAAAACATTTTATCATTGAAAAATGGAAAGTTCACGATTGGTAGTGTAAGGCCCAATGATGCAACAGAAGTACAAGGCCCAAGTACTACACAAGGGGAAGTTGACATTATGGAAAGGCCACAGAGGAACAGAGCTCCACCCTCATACCTCAAGGATTACGTGACTGATTTTGCACGTGCCAAATCCATTGCACAGGGGAATTTGGTTATGCCATTAGAGCACCCATAACAAACTTTATTCCTTTTGTTTCCTTTTGCTTGCTTTTCACGTAGCATGTATGACGTTATATTGGCATAGCCTCATGATTGGAAGAATTAGAAAAGAAATCATTTGTCCAAATCCTCTTTCTGTCTGTTAATTCTTTTCCTTTTCTGCGAACATTCTCTGCATTATTCTGTCTCTCTTTCTGTGACCCTTTCATTGGTTCTCTCGTTGCTCCTACTCTCTCCCATGGCAGACCACTCCGATGCCATCACCCTCCTCGACAAGAAACTCGAACAAATCATGCTCTCTCAGGCCAGCTTTTCCAATACCCTCCACGATATATATGCCAGAACCTCGCTCCTAGAGTCCAAACTCTCCTCCTCTTCTTCTCCTCCCACCCACACCCCCTCAAGTTTGATCTACCAACCTTTAACGGTGATGATGCCCTGGGCTGGATCTTCAAGATCACCCAGTTCTTCGATTACCACCAAACACCACCAGATCAACGAACACAAATTGCCTCTTTCTACCTTGAAGGTCCTGCACTATCTTGGTATCAATGGATGCACAACAACCGTCTCTTAACCTCATGGGAAGCCTTCCTTCGAGCCTTGGAGCTTCGCTTTTCACCCTCCAAATTCGAAGACCCAATTGCTGCCCTTTGCAAACTCACACAAACCCAATCTCTTCAAGACTACATCTCCGAATTCGAAAGACTTGCTAATAGAGTTCCGGGTTACCCCGCCAGCTTTTACCTTAGCTGCTTCACCTCAGGCCTCCGCCCTCACCTCCGTCGCGAGGTAACCGCCCTTCAACCCAAAGACATGCCGCAAGCAGTGGCCCTAGCCAAGCTACACGATGACAAAAACAAAATACCCACATCATCCTTTCCCCGCTTCCCACGCCCACCAACCCCCACTACAATACGTAAATCACTTCCTCCATTACTACCCACTCCAACTTCCAAGTTTCCCATCAAGAGACTCTCTGAGGCAGAAATGCAAGCTCGTCGGGAGAAGAATCTATGTTATAACTGCGACGAGAAATACACCAGAGGGCATCGGGGTAAAACGCAATTTTTGCTTCTCGTCATCTCCGATCATGAAGATTCCTCCGATCCTCCCACCGAGCTAGATGACCCACCTGAGGACCAGACCCTGGAATCGGGTCTCATCGGGTTACATTCCTTATCGTGCCAATGGAGCCCACGAACATTCCGTATCACTAGCAGGATCCATAATGTTTTTCACGTGAATTTGTTGCGCCCACACTTGGGTCCTGTTCCCTCTCCACAACCATTGAGCCTTCCCCCCGACATTGAGGATCACCAACCAATTCTCCACCCCACTACTATCTTGGATTGGAAGATGTCATCAGATACCTCCAACCCTCAGCAATTAGTCCTCGTTCAACGGCAGGGACTACCCTTGGAGGAAGCAAGTTGGGAGCATTGGTCTCAAATCAAAGCCCAGTATCACCTTGAGGACAAGGTGCCTCTCGAACAGGGAGGGGATGTAAGGCCCAATGATGCAACAAAAGTACAAGGCCCAAGTACTACACAAGGGGAAGTTGACACTATGGAAAGGCCACAGAGGAACAGAGCTCCACCCTCATACCTCAAGGATTACGTGACTGATTTTGCACGTGCCAAATCCATTGCACAAGGGAATTCGGTTATGCCATCAGAGCACCCATAACAAACTTTATTCCTTTTGTTTTATTTTGCTTGCTTTTCACGTAGCATGTATGACGTTATATTGGCATAGCCTCATGATTGGAAGAATCAGAAAAGAAATCATTTGTCCAAATCCTCTTTCTGTCTGTTAGTTCTTTTCCTTTTCTGCAAATATTCTCTGCATTATTCTGTCTCTCTTTCTGTGACCCTTTCAGATAGTCAAAACTCTCAATTGCCATTTATATTGGTATTTTAAGATAAATTTTAGGGACATCTGAATTTATATTAGTATGACTTTGATTGATATTTTAGATTCTTGAAAATTAAGCTGAGGTTTTTTTCCTTTCTATATTTTAATAATGAAATATGTCTCCATTTATATTTTCGTGAATCAATTCGGATCTTTATTTTTCTTCTGTTTCACTATCAACACTCGAAAGGAATAAGTTATTTCACAATGATGAGTTATTCCCTTCATTATTTTATCTAATTGTATTTTCTTAATGAATTAGAAGATGCGTGCACTGCATAAAACAATGTCCATATGGGAATATGATTAATAAAACTATTGACTAAAAGAAATAATCATGAACATTAATGCTTCCTTTTTTTAGAAATAATAATAAATCTAATAAGTTAATACTCTATAATTAGATGGTAGTGTAAAACTATTTTAAACTAATAATCAATGCCTTTTTTGTGGTGATAATGACTGCTAATTAAATTTCTAATATGATAGTCAAATTTAATATCTTTCTAGACTAATTTTACTTTCTCGGAGACAAGACTAGCAAGCGGACTCTAAATAAGCAACAAAGATTAATAATTCAAAGGACATTGACATTCTTACATTTTTGCTCTAGTGCATTTCCTCTTGCTTGAAACTATTACGTACTGGTTGTTGTGATATGCCTTGTATTCTCTTGCTGGTCAAAAAGAGAAAGCATTCTTCTCTTTGATTTTCTGTGGAAAGCAACCTATGGTGGATAGCAAAGGTTAGGGGGTGGGTATGACACATTATGATGTTTGCAATATTATATTACAACAATGTAAGCTCCGTCTAATTTGCTCCCCATAAAAGTGGAGCATGCGATGCTCCCCTCCAAAAACATGTTTTGTTAAAATGCTCCCCCTGTTATAACCGTTGGATGATGTTTAAAAATCATCAACGAACCAGATTAATTCATGGGTAACTAAAGAATAGGTAACTAAGCTAATACTTACGTCCCAAGTGGGATGTAGGTTTTATTATTTTAAAAAAAATAAATAAATAATAAACCTAATACCTACGTCCTACTTTGGACATAGGTTTTATTATTTAAAAAAAAACTAAGTTAATACCTACGTCCTACTTTGGACGTAGGTTTTATTATTTAAAAAAAAAACTAAACCTAATACCTACGTCCTACTTTGGACGTAGGTTTTGTTATTAAAAAAAACTAAGATAATACCTACTACGTCTTAGTTGAGATGTAAGGCTTTTTTAAAAGAATAGATTAAATTTAAATTTAACCCTACGTCTCAGCTAAGACGTAGGGGTAAAATGTTTTAAAAACACCCTACATCTGAGCTGAGACGTAGGGTGAAAATATTTAACATTTTTACGCTCAAACAAAAGCGTAGATAATAAATATATATATATATATATATATAAAGGTAATAGTAGGGACAAATATAAACTTGGGAGCATACGTCTCAACCAAGACTTATATAATTTACGCCTCTGTAGGGACATATATAGACTTGGGGTCTGGGGAGCATACGGCATCGGAAAAATTAATACATACGTTTCAACCAAGACGTAGCTTTTTATATAATTTTCACACCTATGTCTTGGATAAAACGTATATATTAATCTGTTTAACCCCTACGTCTCAACCAAGACGTTAGTATTAATTTTTAGCCCTTACGTCTCAACCAAGACGTAACTTTTGTATATAATTTTAACACCTACATCTTGGATAAAACGTATGTATTAATTTTTTTATACCCCTACGTCTCAACTAAGTCGTAAGTATTAATTTTTAGCCTTTACGTCTCAACCAAGACGTAACTTTTGTATATAATTTAACACCCACGTCTTGGTTGAGACGTAGGGGTTAAAAAAAATTAATACATACGTCAAAGATTAGACGTATGTGTTAAAATCATATACAAAAGCTACGTCTTGTTTGAGACGTAAGAGCTAAAAATTAATATTTACGTTCATGGTTGAGACGTAGGGATTTAAAAAATAAAATTAATACATACGTATCAGCTAAGACATATAATAGTTTTATTTACATGTGAAAAATCACCGATTACCAGTTTTAATACAGGGGAAACATTTTAACAAAAACTCAAGGGAGCAAATTAGCATGATGCCTATTATAAATTAGTGTGCATCAGAATTTGACAAACACGTCGAGCAACATAGCATAACAAGCAATATTTTAGTGTTTAATGCTTCGCGTAGTGGAAGATAAAAATAGAGAATTGTTATAAATTCTTTTTTTATAAGCAGAATTGTTATAAAATTCTAATAGTGTAGTATGTGTAATTAGTGGGGATTTTGGGTATACTCTCTAATTCTTTGTAATACTGCATTTATAATAGAAGAGGGTCTCAGTGGAATATACTATATTAGTTACCTCTTGATATAAGAGTGTAGATTAGGAATGATAATAAAACCCATACCCACGGATACCCGCTTGAAATCGACCTGATTTTGGTGGGGAAAATCCACTCTGATTGAGTTTGGAGAAACCCGAAACTGAACTCTGCATTAAAAATATGGGGGTGGAGTGGGTTTCATATTTGAAGTACTCGTCCCGCCCCCGCTCCCAAACCTGCTCTGATATAAAATTTAAATAATTTTCATTATAATTATAGTTATATGGTAAAGTCAAACTAACATATTTACTATTTAGTTAAAACCATGATTTAATTCTTAAGTTTTAAGAATTTTTTAAAATTTGACGTTTATTATTATATATTATTAAAATTATAATGTATTCTAAATGTGGTTTTTGTATAATAATAAAAACTAATTTTAAAAAAAATAATAATTGGATGAGTTATTCGCGGGTTTTCCGGAACCCGACATGAATGAGTTCGGTTTTCACTTTTTCATACCTGCTCTCTTTAAATCTGCACTCGAATCCGCCCCGTTCTTGTTGGGTGCGGGGCTAGTATTGTCATAACCCGCCCAAACCTGACCTGTTGTCATGCCTAGTGTAGATAGGATATTATAATTATCCTTTTATATAGTGGATTATTTTCGGAGATTGTACAGTGGTTTTCCCGTATTGGGTTTCCACGTAAATTTTGGTGTACAATTTACCTATTTATTTTGTTGGTGTGAATAGTGACAAGTGTCTCTCGCTATCAAGTACTATTCACATGCTTTATTTTTCTATCATTCTCCACAAATTATTTTTACACGCTTCCGCTCACATTCATAAAGTGTCCACTTGAGATGTATTTCACTATGATTTCTTAACAAGTGATATTAGAGCCACTCGGTTTCAAATTCAAGATGTCATTACCAAATTTGATGCAGAGAAGTTTGATAGATCCAACTACTTCGGTTTATGGAAGCTGAAGGCATTGCTACCAGCAAGGACTCGCTTAGGCATTGGAAGGCGAGGACAAATTGTCAAAAAGATTTTTTATTTTTTTAAGCATCTGTGGTATGCCTAATTCAATTGATCGCAACAACACTTGAATAAATGAATGTATGAAAAATTTACAAATCAATAAAGCATTTGGAACTTCAAAGACAAAATAATTCAGCCAATCGAAAAAATAACACAGATAAATTAGTAAAGTACCAAACAGTTTAAATAGTTTCTGTGTTTGTGAAAAAGATTATTGTCACAGTTGTGCAGTACCCAAAATCCAATCAACGACACCAAAACTTAAGAGATAAATGAATATATGAAAAATTTCACTGCATATGACTAGAACATTTGGAACTCTACATGTCAACAATTTAACCAGTCAAGAAAATAACACTTGAACAAATCATCATACATTTGAAATTTTTTCTTTGTTTATGATTTCTAGCTATTCAAATAATTCGCCAATTTAGCACTATCTATTACACAAAAAATGCTACAGATCATATAGCATATGGGATGTGCCAATAGAGTTGTAGTAAATGACGAAGACATGGATTTCAAGACATAATAGGGGAAAGCTGCTTCAGAATACATCTATAACACATATGCCTACATGTTAAATGCAAACACATTTACATCTAGGTCTATATACAGAGTCAAGAAAAACTGGTTGTTACTATCACAACCCTTCACAAATTTTCTAGTCTCTAAATTGGTTCCCTTATAGCAAAGAAAGTAGATAAAGCAAACCCCACTCAGTTTTTCATCCATTTATCTAGAAGGCCATGACCCGTTGTTGTAACTATAGAACATCATTGCAATAATATATACTCATTGTTTTTTTCAAAAGGACACACATGTGTATGTATTACATACATAATATCTAATTACATACTTGCATTATTCATTCTTACTTAAATTCTCTTAAATATAGAATTGAGGGTAGATTGTTGCTTGACAAGATTGTGACTTTTAAACAACAAAATGGTAAAATAGTATAAAGTAATAGAACAGGAATGAATATTGAGTTTTATTCATTGATGTGAGTTGCCAATATTTATACATAACAGTAACAGTGAACTATAAATAAGTCAATAACAAGATGCTATACTAGATGGTGCTGTTACAACAGAAAGATTACAACAGAATGACAAGGATAAGAATGATAGATAGAATATTATTCAATACTCCCCCGCAAGATGATGTCGCCATTGAAGACACGCAGCTTGGACCTGATGAGAGTAAATGGTTGTCTGCTTAGCGATTTTGTTAAAATGTCAGCAAGTTGGTCACGAGTTGAGACATGAGAGACTGTGAGTTCACCTTTGCGAACCAATTCCTGTACAAAGTGATAATCAAGTTCAATATGTTTCATGCGAGAATGTAGAACAGGGTTGGCGCATAGGTATGTTGCTCCAATGTTGTCACAGAAGAGATGTGGATGGGCAGGAATAGAGACATGCAACTCAGATAGAAGGTGACGAAGCCACTGAAGTTCGGCAGCAGCATTGGCAACTGATCGGTATTCAGCCTCGGTTGAGGAATGGACCACAGATCTTTGACGTTTAGAGCCCCAAGAGATTGGATTACCACCAAGAAAGATGACATATGCGGATGTGGATAATCGCGAATCTAAGTCACCAGCCCAATCGGCATCACTATAAGCACAAAGTGGCATGGAGGAGGAACGTTGAAGATGTAGGCCATAATTGAGGGTACCCTTGAGGTAACGAAGAGTTCGTTTAAGCTGTTGAAGATGACAATCTGTAGGTTTATGCATGTATTGTGCAAGCTTACCAATGGCAAAGGATAGATAAGGACGTGTCAGTGTGACATATTGCAATGCACCAATGAGGCTGCGGTAGTGTGTTGCATCTGTAGGGGCAGTTCCATCAAGCAACCTTAAGGGAGTGGTGGTGCACAAGGGTGTAGTGCAAGATTTAGCACCTTCCATGTGAGCCCTATCCAAGAGGTCACGAATATACTTGTGTTGAGATAGAAAAGGCCCATTTTTGTTGGAATCAGCTCAATGCCCATAAAGTAATGCGGTTGACCAAGGTTCTTTAGCGAAAATCTGGAGGATAAAGCATCAATAAACTGCTGAAGAAATGAAGGTGAATTACTTGTAAGTAAAAGGTCATCAACATAGACTAAAAAATAACCAATAGTGGAGCCGTGGTGATAAATAAATAAGGACTCATCACTGCTGCTCATGCAGAAACTATAAGAGATAACATAGGATTTGAGGGCCTCATGCCACGCCCGTGGTGCTTGGCGTAATCCATATAGTGCTTTGTGCAAACGACACACATGGTTAGGGTATTGAGGATGAATGAAGCCGGGGGGTTGTTTCATGTACACCTCTTCGGTTAAGGGACCCTGCAAGAACGCATTATTCACATCTAGTTGGTGCATAGGCCAATGTTTAGCTAGAGCAATGGTGAGAATGACTTTAATTGTTTGAGGTTTGACTTTAATGGCGAGAATGGCTTTAATTGTTTGAGGTTTGACTTTAATTGTTTGACTTTAATGGTGAAACTGATGTGTCATGATGAGACGTTGAGGAACTAGACGAAGACACTGGAATTACATGATGGAGAGGAGGTGTAGGCATGGGTGGAGGTGACGGTGAGTTATGAGATGAGGAGCTGAGAGATGAGTAAGGGACATGATCTTCAAAGAAGAGGACATGGCGATAGGTGTATATGCGGTCGGTTTTAGGATCAAGACAGTAATATGCATATTGCGACGGGGAGTAACCAATGAAGATACAAGGAGTGGATTTGGGTTGTAATTTGTTAGTGGCATAAGGCTTGAGCCAGGGAAAGCATAAGCAGCCGAATGAATGTTGATGGGAGTAATTAAGGGGCTCATTATGAAGAATCTCAAAAGGAGATTTAAGTTTGAGGTTGGGAGTGGGAAGTCTATTGATTAAAAAGACAGTAGTGCTAAGGGTATAAGACCAAAATTTTTCTGGGAGAGAGGCATGAGTGAGGAGAGTACGGGTAGTTTCGACCAAATGACGATGACGTCTCTCAGCCGAACCATTGAGTTCAGGAGTGTGAGGGGGGGTGGTATAATGGGTAATGCCATGAGAGGAGAGCAGGGAACGCAGCTTAATATCACTAATCCATAAATTGCTAGGGCAAATGCAGACAACCCATAATCTGTGTCAACAATGTTCTGGACGAATTGTAACAGATATGTAGCATTTAGATTATTTCTCTTATCTATCATGTGATCTTGAATCTCCTTGGCATGAACTCTCAATAATTTTGAGAGTATCCTTGAAGTAGTCTTCTTGTGATAAGGGAAATAAACCTTTTCTTTGGATGGTAAATCAACATTTATTATCTTGGAATACTCCTCAATTGTAGGGACCATGTCAATATTTGGAAATGTAAAGCATCGAAGAGAAGGATACCAAAAGTGCAACATTGCCATCAGCATAGGGATATTGGGTTGAACTTGAATAAGGAATGTGATAAGCCCATATTTTTCAGCAAAATCCTCAAACTTTTTCATCTGTTGCCAAACTTGTTTGAGTGTTCTCATGTCATTTTGTTCAAAGTCGATTTTCCCTACAACCGGCAAGGGAATAGTGACTTCCGTGGGTAAACAATCTCCCTTTTCTAGTTGAACAGCTTCAGATTCTAGTATAACTTTTGACCTGTCTTCCACTGTAACTGATTGAGAAGACTCACCGATTTTATCCATGTTTTTGAGGAACAGGTGTAATAATCTGAAATTTAGCAACAATATTACAATGATGGACCACGAGTGCAAATGGTATATGAATGTACAAGCAAATGCAAGTAAGAAAAAATTCTTTTTTAAAAAACCTAAATTTGGTATCTTGTCTTTAAGAAGGATTTCCTAGGACATTTGGTGGCTTATAGAGTCATTATAATATGAAAAAGGTTTGTGTTCTATGACTCGTATTGGATAAAAGGTTCCCAAATTGTCCTTTGCGGTCACCAACAATTTGGCTAGCAAAGTTCTCCAATCCTCATCATAGGCTACAAGCGGAAAGGATCCAATTTGAGCGAGGGGTTTTCGTGAGCCTATACGGAGACCGAAGGTCTCTCAAGGCACTTAACCCTCTATCTAACATACAAGGTATCGAGCCCCGGTTTAGGGCTTGTGCAATACTATGCACATTTATGCACATGAAAGACCAAACAAAACATTTAAATCAAGCAATTTCATAAAGAACAAAATTATGGCTTAACCCTCAAAGTCCCCGAAGGGAGCCGCGGAAAATGGGATTCAGAAATTTGTTTATTTAAAATTATTAAGAGATTTTTGGAGCCGCCACCAATTGATTTATCCATAAAAATGGAATGGTGCAATTGGACACCTAAAAAAGTGGTCTACGTACTAGAGTTTGGATTCGAGGGTTGATTACGAGTAGGGAAGGTATTAGCACTCTACCACGTCTGTTCAAAGAACGGTTACCTATTTGATCTATATTATTTGCTTGATTAATTTGGTTTGGTATTTGATTATTATTATTATTATTATTATTATTATTATTATTATAAAAAATGTATATTTTTATTATTTATATTTTATATGTCCCATTTTTATCAGCATATTATCAAAAAGTGATAAATGATTTTGACAAAGAAATGGGTTGTTGAATAGCAATTTTCATATGGATTAAAATCAAATCCTATAACATTTTTTATATTACAATGGTGAACATAAATTATCCTTTTGTAGAAAAATAGTTTGCAACACTCAAAAAATTTAATTCTAAATAAAATGATTATCTTCAAAATGATTTGTTTTGAAATATTTTATATTCACCATTGTCATAACGGTTAAGGATAAACGAATTTATTCATATTGATTTTAGTAATTAAAAATTTAACAAATATTTTATTTTAATTTTTAGTGATTAGATCCTGTCAGCACTCCTAGCTAAATCAAATATTAAAAAAAATGCGTCAAAAATGTTAGATAAAATTTATGTAATCGTAATCACGATCTTTTTCTAACTTTTCTATCGCCGACAAAGTTTTAAAATATTTTTAATATATAAAAAAATATTTTTAAAATAATCTAAGGTATGTTCGATTATACCGTTTTAAATTTGAAGATCAAACCAACCAATACTCATGGCCAAATCAGATAATAAAACATGTCTCAAGACTATCAGATAGATTCTATATAACCGTCACTTCGATCATCTTCCAATTTTTCGTCATCGACTAAGTTATTATATATTTTTATTATTAAGAATAAAAGATATTTTATAAATAAACATGTGTTTATTTGTATTTATTTTTATTTTTGAGAATTAGACACGGTCACTACTCGTGACTACATCTAATTACAAAAATAAGCTTCAAGAACTTGGATAGAATGTATATAACCGTCTTCCGGTCATCCTTCAATTTTCCATCATCAGTTTTATTCATTCACATATTAAATTGACAATCACCTTTAAATTATTTTGAATTAAGATTTTATTGATATCTTTCAAATCACACCAGCACTCCTCGTAAAAATTTAAAAAATAATCCTCATCTCAAGAAAACCACAATTTTACCAATACCTCGGCGAATCATGGGTATTCCATCGTCGATCTTAATTTGCAAATAAATATTGAATTGCTAATTGTCTCGGAATTATTTTTGAATTAAGATTTTATTGGCATCATTTAAATCCCACCAGAAATCCTAGTAAAAATTTAAAAGATGGTCTTCACCTCAAGAAAGCCACAATTTTACCAATACTTCGACAAATCATGGGTATTCCATCGTCGGTCTTAATTCGCAAATATTCTGAAGTTATTTGAAAAAAGAAATAAATGTTTCTTTTATTTTTTGTTTTTGTGTCTGACACGGGTGTGCCTGCTCCTACGTATCCCTTGGTACAATAGGAACAATGCTACGTCATTCTTTGGATAATTGAAGTCTTTGACAAATTATTTATGAAGATTGACTTTTTGATTTTTTTTAGATATTACTAATATTTTTTAAAATGGTTTTATATTTTATGGGTAATGGGTTTATGATTAAAATAAAATCAAATTACTTTCTTTTTTTGGAAATGGAAGTTTTATTCTTTTTTGTATTTTTGCAAATATTTTGGTAAATACAATAAACAAACATACAAAGAAAGTAAAAGAAATAAATAAAAAAATACTGGAAAAGAAAGAGATTTTTTTTCATTTTTATTTATTTATTTATATTTTTTAATTTTTTAGTTTTCAATTTTTATTGTTTTTATTTTTATTATTAAAAATTTTTTTAAAAAAAAAGGTTGACCGGTTCGGTCCGGTTCGGTTCGGACCTGTTCAGTTCGAACCGGTCAACTGACCAATCAAAAAGGAGGGGACAGGACAGCCACGTGGCAGCCTCTGGTTGGCTGTATGTGGTGGCTGCAGTTACCTTTTGACCGGATCCAACGGTCCAGATCAAATCCTTTAATTTAAATAAACGGTTGAGATTACATTTTCTTTTATCATATGCTCCTAGGTCCTACGTTATTACAGTGCATCCTTTACATAATCTATCAGATCTCTCAAGCTTTAGATCTAACGGATCATAACTTAGGTTAAATTAATTTTATGTGAGCCTTACCACATAGGATTATTTGAATCTTTCTAAGAATTTTTGGTGTGCTAACGTCTACAGTCTTTGGTGCATCCTCCGTTTTCAGGCCATTAGATCTTGATTGGTTTCAGATCTAACGGTTGAAATTTTTTGTAGATAATAAAAATAAAAAACGCAAAAATAAATAAAAATAAATAAAAAAATAAAACAATAATAATAAAAAAACGAATAAATAATAAAAGTAAATAAAAAATAAACAATGACAGTAAATTATTTTTACTTACCTCAGTGCTTCTTTTCCTCTACTCTTTTCCGATCTTCTATTTAGTTCTTTCACTCCTTCAATCTTTCTTTCCTTTTTGTTTTTATAGTTAAAAAAAAACAAACTCCTTTCGTTTCAATTTTTTTTTGATCTCAGTACCTATTCTCTGTGTACTGCTTCCCTATTCCTTCGTTCCTTCTATACTACTCTGCCTCTATATTCATTTCTTATTCTTTTCTTTTCACTGTTCTTTCCTTTCTTCCTCTGACCCCTTTATCAGTTCTCCTTCATGCCAATTATAAGGAAAGAAAATTCCTCTCTTCATTATACAGCCAGCTCACAATATTCCCATTTTATTCTTTTTTAGTCCACCATCCTTTATTCTGTTGTCCACTATTATATGTGTGAGAAGGTTTTAAATATCGTTCCGTTAAGGCTGATGCGAGCGCAACATAATGGTTTTGGTCGGGGATCGAAACCGAAACGGGACGGTTTAACGGTGTGAATCCAAATCACGCAATAATGTTTGCAACGAAATCGTGACACGTCGTTACGGGACGGTTTTTCGTCCGTCATCGACGTGACATCCAAAACACAGTTCAAAATGTCATTTCAAGGTATTAAAAGTAAAATTTTGCAACCCTATCTCATAAACTCGTGATTCTCTTTTGTCTCCCACTCTCCCTTTGCTGCCGTCTCTCCACTGTTCACAATCGCGATTTCAGATCCGCGTTCTTCCTCTAGTTGGTTCGCTGCGTTCTCACAGAAGAGAGAGTTGTCACCGCCGCCGATCTTCCTTGCGTCGTCTCTGGTTTGCGGGTTTGCTGCCATCGAAAGTCGCCGCTATCACCGATTCTCTCTTCGCCGTTGTTGGTTTGCTTTGCTGGTTCCGTCACTTTCGTGGTTCGTCTTCGACTATTCATCCTTGGAGTTCGCCCTCGCTGGTGAAGCCGCCGTGAAGGGTGGCCTGTGGCTGGTCTTCGCTCTTCCTTCTTCATTCTTGGCAGATCTTCGTGGTTGGTGGCTCTCTGCTCCCTTGAGTACCATTTATTTGTTGAAAGAACTAATATGCTTTTGCTGACATATGGACTATGGAATACTTGCTCCCTTCCTTTTTTATTTGGCAAATTGATTTTTGGCCCCACTTCCGACTTTTTGGCCCCCATTTGTAATTTGCATGGACCATAATGCCCTTTTAGCTTATTAACCCTTACGGTTCTACGAAGTCGGAAAAAGCATTCCGGTACGACAGAGACGAAATCCATTTAAACATTATTCCGGTTCAGCAAATCCGGAATATGTATTTTGACTTTGTAGAACCGAAAACATTTAATGATTTCCGGTACTACAAAACCGGAAAAGTTAAAAAAAAAACTAAATATTCCCAAATTGCCCCTCCGTGTTCTACGTGACCCTCCCTCATTTCAACTCCCTCATTTGAACTCCCCCTCCCTCATTTCAACTCACTCCCTCTCATAACCCTTCAACTCCCTCTCACTCTCAATCTCAAACAAAAACCAACACAAATCACGGTTTTCTCATCTCTCTCACGGTTCTCATCTCTCACGGTTCTCATTTTCATTCCCAAGCCAATTCACTGTTCTCATTCTCTCTCACGGTTCTCTCCTTTACGGTGGAAGTAAGTTTTCTCATTCTCACGGTTTTCGTTTTTGTGCAATCATTCTCACGGTTTTTGTTTTGAAAAATCGATGTTGTATTTCGTTTTTGTTTTCGTTCTCATTGTCACGGTTTTCGTTTTTGTGCAATGGATGTTGTTCCCGGATCTGCAAAACCGGAACCCTAATTTTGAATGTTCTGGTTTTGCAGAGTCGTAATTCGTTCGATATAGAATATACGGAATATTTTCGGTTGTGCAGAACCGTAAGGATTCCGGTTTTCGTTTTTGTGCAATCATTCTCACGGTTTTCGTTTTGTACAATCAATGTTGTATTTCGTTTTTGTTTTCTCATTGTCACGGTTTTCGTTTTTGTGCAATGGATGTTGTTCCTGGATCTGCAAAACCGGAACCCTAATTTTGAATGTTCCAGTTTTGCAAAGTTGTAATTCGTTCGGTATAGAATGTACGGAATATTTCCGGTTGTGCAGAACCGTAAGGATTCCGGTTTTGCAGAGCCGAAAGTCATTTTCCAATTTCATACATTTAAGTTTTTTTTTAAATAAATATTTCATATATTTATGTTTAAGTTTAATTATTAAATTTTTAGTAAATAGTTAATTAGGTTTATGTCTATTTTAGGTATGGTGTTTAATTTGTTAATCCATTACCGTAGTGAATAATTAGTATTAGTATTAGATTAGATGCAGTATTATGATTAATTTGTTTAATCCTTTAGAATGGTGATTAATTAGTATTACAATAAAATAGTGCTACATTTAATTTAGATATTCTCAATGTTTTAATATTTGATTAGTATTTTATTTTTTAATGAAATTAGTATTTTATTATATTAATTTGTGTTAATAATTTACTGTATTTTTTCATAATATAATATACCTTAGATTATTTATTTGTATTATATAATGTTATTTGTTATGAGTATTTGTTAGTATTTGTTATTTGTGATTAATTATTAGTGTTTGTTAGTTTTATGAGTATTTTTTATTTTTTATTTGTTATTTCTTATTTATTAGTGTTTAATTATTTGTTATTAGATTAATTATTTGTGATTAATGTTATTAGTATTTATTAGATTAATTTTCAATGACAAATAATTTATTTTATTTGTTAATAATTTAATATAACTTAGATAATTTATTTTATTTTATATTATATAATGTCAATAGTGTTTATTAGTATTTGTTATTTGTGATTAATTATTAGTATTTATTAGTATTTTGTTATCTGTAATTTCTTATTTATTAGTGTTTAATTATTTGTCATTAGATTATTATCTGTGATTAATGTTATTATTTTTATTTCACTAATCAAGATTTAATTTTCTTCTTTTTTTTTCCAGGTATGGTACGGACAAAGAACACCGCGAGGAGTGCACCTCCACATACAGTGCATCCTGATCACGTCAGTAGACAGCGACCGACCGCTTCTTCGAGAAAGCGAAAGGCAGATACGAATGCGACGTCATGTTCCCAGCCGACACCATCACCACATCATTCACCAGCGCATTAGCCGACACCACTACCACCACCACCACCCCATCAGTCACCACTACATGAGTCGGCACCGCCACAACCACCACCCCACCAGTCACCATCACCACCCCACCAGTCACCACCACCACCACCCATAGCACCACCCCATCAGTCATCACCACCACCACCACCACCTCATCAGTCACCACCACCTGTATCACCACCCCATCACCACCACCTCATCAGCCACCACCTCATCAGCCATCACCACCACCATCACCACCCCCACCTCATCAGTCATCACCACCACCACCACCACCATCCCATCAGTCACTACCACCACCACCAGCAGTAGTACTAGCAGCATCCACTGATATTTCTGCGAGTTCATCAGATTCTTCCACCGATTCACGAGAGGCTTCTTCTTCTGGTCCGCAAGAAGTAGTACCACTTATATCAGTTGCACCTTCATCGGTTACATCTTCCACATCATCGGAGGATTCTACATCAGCCGATGATTCCACATCATCCAAGGAGCAGGAGGAGCAGCAGGAGGATGTGGGTGATGTCTTACGGGACGATCTTTAGGATGAGTTTGATGACTCACAGGACACCTCATTGTTACAGTCCTATCATGATCATGTTGCCAAGGACATATGGCAAGGCAGAGTAAGTGCCAATAATCTTAATAAATAAATAATTTAAAATAATATTTCCTATCTACAATAAGTTTGACTTTTGTTTTATTTCATTTTAGGATCGTGGAGTGATGAGCAGATGCACTTCACGTAGGTGGACTTTGCCACTGGTTGCGGATCTGCCGGACCAAGTGCGTGAGATAGTTCAGCAGTCCAGGATGGCGTCTTTGGTGGGCTTGGCTTATGAGTGGGTGGACAAGCGCCTACTGAGTTCATTTGTCGAGCGATGGTTCAGCGACACTCACACGTTCCACCTGCCAGCGGGAGAGATGACAGTGACTTTGGATGATGTGTCATCATTGCTACACATACCAGTCACTGGCAAGTTTATTTCCTCGACCAAGCCAAAACAGGATGAGGGTGCCATTCTAATGAGGGATCTCCTAGGGTTTACGGAGGCCTTGGCACGGGACGAGGCCAAGAAAAAGCGTGGTGGTGCTGTTAGATTCGTCACGCTTCAGGATCAATATCATGCACATGTAGCAGCTTAGAGATATGTTTTTGCTGCACGATGCTACCTGCTGCTCTTGGTTGGTGGTATGCTCTTTTTGGACAAGAGCTTGACATATGTTGGATGCTAGAATATCTTGGCTTTGGATGACATTGACGCTATCCATCAGTATGCTTGGGGTGCCTGCGGTTTGGCGCACCTCTACGATGAGTTGTCGGAGGCAAGTTGCTGGGTACATGTCGCTGCTGCAGGTATACTCATGCAATTTATTTTATTTAATGTTGTTATAATTTATGCAATTTATTTAAATTTTGTACTTGATATTATTTTTTTTAAAATGCAGGCTTGGATCAAGGAATACTTTCCTTTGATTGGATCTGCCATTCCTCGTGATGATTACAAGGAAAACAAGCCTAGGCTTTTGAAGTGGGAGTATGGGGTCGCATCGCATAGTATGGATTATCAGTATTGCACCCATCTGGAGGCTCTCACTAATGATCAGGTCAGATGATAGCCATACGACCCAGATCACCGAGCAGTACGTTCGTTCGAGGAGGTTAGCTTATTTTCAGGATATATCAGACTGGGAGAGAAGAAGGTAGCCTACCGACCGGAGCGCGTACTACGCCAATTCGGATACGTGAAGAGTATCACCCCAGCACCTCGTGCTACTCTATCATTCGAGGAGGTTGAGTCTGAGTGGGCAGCTTGGACAGTGCACGTGGTGCCGGATGTCCTTAGAGGACGTCGTGTTACATACCCTGGGGAGCACATGCACGACTATATTGACTAGGTCCATCGAGTTTGTCACCCATGTTTGTTACCCGGATCAATCAGAGTAGATGACCCCTTCATCAGGATCCGAGAGTTATTGCGGCCTATGTAGGAGATCGACATATTAGATCAGCAAGCTATCCAGCAGGCTATGCTTATATGTGATAAACAGGCTGCAGTGCGAGGCGGTCACGTACCACAGCGAGGAGCTGCACGTAGAGGTGGTAGGGCCGAGCGAGGTGGTAGGGCCGACCGTGGGGGTAGGGCCGCGGGAAGTGGTAGGGTCGATCGTGGGGGTAGGGCCGACCTAGGTGGTAGGGTCGCTAGATGCAGAGGAGGTAGGGGCGAGCCGGGTGATGGCAGACGTGTTAGGAGTAGGCATCAGTGACTCATAGCTTAGGGATATTTTGTTTTATGTGTTAAGGGTATTCAAACTTATGTTTTGTTTAATATTCGAATTTATTGTCTTAGGTTTTGTTTAGTATTTGAACTTATTTGAACTTATTTGATATATTCGAACTTAGGAATTAAGTATATCTTAGGTTTATTCCGTTTGACTTCTTCCTTTTCCCTCTTCCATCTTTGATGTCTTACATATAGCTGGTTTCTGAATTCTGATTGAGAAAGCTGAGCATGTATTTATATTTATAATTATATGATATAGAGTATATAAAAAAAGTGTTACAAATTAAAAATAAATATACCAATATATACCAAAATAATTACAAATAAAACAAAACAATTAAATAAATGATATACCAAATAAACAATAAAATAATTACAATTACAGATACTTCTGGTTTAGCTAAGACGGAAACACATTCCGGTTTAGCAAAAACGGAAATCATTTCCGGTTTTGCAAATCATTTCCGGTTTTGCCAAGACGGAATTATTCCGGTTTTGCCAAGACGGAATTATTCCGGTTTTGCAAAGACGGAAACTTTTCCGGTATTGCCTAACCGAAAGTGATATATACTGCTGCTACCACCTGCAGAACAAAACCAAAAAGAACCTGTATATGTGTAACACCCTAACTAATATTTTAATTACTTAATTAAGATCAGAAAAATTTAAGAAAAATTTGACGGAGCTTACTTTAAATTAGGACCTTTCTTTTTACAAAATATAAAACCTGTCAGATCAAATTTCAAAGTAAAACATATACATTCATTCTAAGCATCGTAATAAATGTTTACATTACATTATATGAATATCCATCAAAGAGAGGATATTTGAATATCCATCAAAAGTGATATCCATATTTACAACAAAAACATAAAGTAAGACCCATATTTTACATCCATAAAATTACATCCAAAATAGGAGGGAACTCATCTGCAGCAGGAGGGATATCAGAGTCGTTTCCATAAGGGGTACCTAAAATGAACAACACAGAGGGTGAGATATTAACTCAAAAATCAAAGGAGACATGTAAAAATAATAATAAAACATAATGATAAAGCAATATTAATAACAACAAACATAAAGCAAGATGGTATAACAACAATCTCGTATATTAATATTAATATTTAAATGGAGGAATAAGTACTTACATCATTTCTTTGTTGGAGTGGCAAGTTCAATAACAGTATCAAATGAATATGTTTTTGGAAGCAAGGGTTTGAAAGCCTGCAACCGCTCACCAAGTTTATCCGCCCATTCACATGCTTCAGGCAAAAGGGACCGATACCAGGTTTGATAAACAGGAGACAACGGACTATCATCTCTCAAGATAATCTGAACCCAATGCATTTGATTTATGTTGCCAATTGCCCATATGCGAGGAGTTGATGGCGGTTTAGTTCTGTATGGTAAAAACGTCATACACTCTCCAATAGTCTTTGGATGAGATGTCATTGACACCAAGGCCACGTTATACTTTGAAGCAATAGCGTGACCCAAGTTCGGTATAGTCAACCACTTGTGCTTCGATACCGCACCAACTTTGTCTACGTATAACTTGTCCATACACTCGTTGTAACTTTGAATGACACCCACTAATTCTATGTAGAGATCTTTATGCTCTTTCATCTCGTTGATTAAATCTAGACGCACCAACATCCAACTATCCTGATCCCGATAATGATACTTAGAGATACACCGGAATCCACTGAACTGGTTTTTAAAATACGCTTTTTTACTTCTCAAAATCAGTTTTTTAAGCTTCCTAACTTTTGGGTATTCTATATAAACCTTTTACCAACCTTTGTGAACCATTAGAACAAATAAATTTCATTTTTCACATCATTTTGGAAAGATCAAAGCCACACTATTCTCTCTTATTTTCAAAAGATCAAAGCTCTCGCTTTTACATCTTTGATCAAGAATCTTTGAATCTCATTTGTTGATATTTTCATAGTTCTTGAAAGAGATTCATAGGATTGTTATTGTTTTCTATTGTGTTGTAATCATTGCAAGGAGGCAAACTTTCTACAACAAAGAAGAAGCATTGGTGTGTCGTTTATCATCAAGCAAATCAAATTGAAGAAGAAGAAGTCTTGGTGTGTCATCAAGCAAAGTGAAAGTCTTGTTGTGAGGTATCAACAAGCAAAGAGGAAGACTTGTTGTGGGGTTATCAACAAGCAAGGGAAGAGTTTAGATTAGATTTCAATAGGATTGCAAGACAAGAGTGAGGTATCTCTTGGAGGCTATCAAGAAGGGAGTCTTGAGAGGCGTATTACTTGTAATTTGAGAATTCTAATTCCTTTAGTGAAGAATCTCTCTTGGTTGAAGAGGGGACTGGATGTAGCTCATGGTGGTTGTGAGTGAACCAGGATAAAATCACTGTGCAGTATCTCTATTCCCTTAACTCTTTAGATTTTGTCATTTCATATTGCTCTTGTTTGAAAACCTAGAAAAGATTGATTTTCCATAATTGAATGAATTAGCTTTTAATTGTGCAAATTGAATTGGGAAAATCATTTTCATAACCTAGGTAATCATTAACAATATTGGTGTTAATCAATTCCGCTTTATCTCTGATCATATGTGTTAATTGATTGATTTTCGTATTTGATTGAAAAGTGATTTTTCAGTTTTAACAGTGATTAATCGATTAACTGAAGGTGTTAATCGATTAACCAAAGTTTTCTGTCAGGCATTAATCGATTAACCTGTTGCTTAATCGATTAAGGGCTGTAGAATTTTGTAAAAATCATTCGTTTTAATTGTTTCGATTTGTTTCGTTCAAAAATCTTTCAAGGTTTCTTAAACACCTATTCAACCCCTCCTTCTAGGTGTTCTCCTAGTGTTCCTTAGTTAATTCACCCACCTATTGTAGTTCTTTCAGCCGATACTTTTTATTATGACTGAGTCCAACAGACCATCAGCCATTTACCTTTTCTTATGACTGAGCCCAACAGACCATCAGCCGATACCTTTTATTATGACTGAGTCCAACAGACCATCAGCCGTTTACCTTTTATTATGACTGAGTCCAACAGACCATCAGCCGTTCTCTTTCTTTCTTTCTTAATTATTTATCTTTTCTCATTCTTATAATTTAAGTAATTCTTTTATGCTTATCTCAATCTTTTAATCTTTATTTTCGTTATTGACTTATCACATTTTCCTGCGTTTTCTACTTTATTCGCTTTCTTTTTACTAATTACCTTCACTTTTATCCAACTCTACTTAACTTGATCATGTATATTATATTTTTGTTCTCGTTACTAATTCTTAGTTATTTCTTTGTTTCCTTTATCTCACACTATTACTTGACTTATTATTCCCATTTTATTAACTCCATTTTATTTAACTACCCTATTAGCTTAACTTATTTTTCCTATTTTATTACACCATTCTATTTAATTTCCATAATAACGTCCTCTTTCTTCGTTCTATTATCTTTTTCTAATTTCTTTTACCGGTTTCCTATTTTCTTTTAAACCTAATTCATTATTTTGTTTCTATTTCCCTAATCGGCTCCGCACGTATTTATTATTCTATATTCTAATCCCTCTTTTACCTCACTTTACTCTTCAAGTACTATTATACTTATTATCTTTTAGTTTATTAGTTCTACTTCCTTTTGCCTTTACCGTTTACCCTTTGTTCTTTCACTCCCCGTTTAGTTGGTTTCTCTTAACTCTTCCCCTTGGTTTTATTTTATGTATTTCTACGTTTTCATTCATAATTAACCATGTTAATATCCTAAATACGCTCATTCATTCCAGACCTTATCCTAAACACACATATTCTATTCCCTAAGGTGTGATTTTCATTAACAATTCTAAATACTACATTTATATCAGCGGGGACTACCCTAAGGTTCATTAACATATTTCTTAATTACCCTATTCTTAGTCACCACTATAGCATCCTAGAATTTACTCTCTAAGTAAAGGTAACGCAACCCGTCTTACCTCGGGCTTTTAAATAGAACTTGGTTTGCGACTCGGCAGGGAGATCCTGCTTCTGCTTCTCTCGATCTTACTCACGGTCACACCGACCCTACTCGGTTCACACTCGAGACTCCCCTAAGCTTCGGCTTCGAGCACAACGGAAGAGTCGGCCACGGCGACGATGACGGCGCCTGTGTTGCTCCTCGATGGTGGATCGTCACCAAACAGGGAGGAAGAGAGAGAGAAAGGGGTTTATGATGGTGGTGGTGGGTCGTGGTGGTGGTGGTTGCAGGTCTTGGTGGCGGCGGTGGCGGTTTCGGTGGAGGGGCAAGGAGGAGAGGGAGAATCGAGAGAGAGAGAAGAGGAGAGAGAGAGAGCCAGGGCGAGAGAGGGAAAGAGGGAGAGGGATAGCTGAATGGGATGGGGGAGAACGGCGGCGGCGGCGGCGACGGCCGGAGGAGAAGGATGAGGAGAGGTGGAGAGAGAGAGAGAGAGCTCCAAAGGAGGAAGAGAGGGAAAAGGGCCAAGGGAGATGGGGGTTTCCATGGAGGGGAGATTGGAAGTGAGAAAATTGGTGTTTGGTGGTGTTGGGGGTGGTTTAGGGGTGAGGAGGGAGAAGATGGGGCGGAGAAATGAGGGAGGGGGGGTGGTTGTCCACCATTTATGGTGCTGGTGCGGGTGCAACGCGCGCCTGGACACAACCCCCACTGATTAGCACCTGATTTGTTCAGCCGCGCGCCTGGGCGTGGGTTTTTCACTCCTGGGCGTGAGTTTGTTGACTCTGGGTTGACCGTACCATAACTTCTTCGTTAACCGTCAGATCTTGCTCAAATTTGGGGGTAGGCTTCCTAAGACCCTTATCTTTATATCCAACGGTTGAATTTATGGTTTGAGATGTAAATCATTTATTCCTATTTTTTCTATTATTAAACGTTTTCTAAACACTAAACCTTTCATTTGAACACTTAATTAAGACTTGCAATTATCATTCCATTTACCCAAACCTATTATTAATCTAATTATTTTTGGAATTAAAATTCGGGATGTTACATACCGTCTCTGCAGAAACGAAAAGATCATCTTCGGCATTAATGGTGCAATGAATACGCATTGCATCATTATAAACACAACTATGGCATTATCAAACACAATAATCACCCAATAACCTCATACAAATATAGATATAAGCTATTGAAAGTTACAAATACATAATAAAGGAAATCAAGAAATCAAACATGGGGGTTTTACATGAAAACCTACCTTAAATGAAGCATCCTTTAATCGAACCAATGCAAGAGATTGAAGCTATTGAAAATGAATATAGTCAGTTTTGGGAGTGAAACAATGAAGTTGGGAAGGTTATGTGAGTGATTTTGAACATTGGTGGGGGAGGGGATGTTGCTGTGTGTGTTGATGTTGTGTTCTCATGTGCTTTGTGGGTGTATGTTGTGTTGCTTTGATGAGAAGCAAGTGAGGTACGTGGAAACACGGAGGGGCATTTTGGGGATATTAAGTTTTTTTAATGTTTCTGGTTTTGTAGTATCGGAAACCATTAACTCTTTCTGGTTCTACAAAGTCGGAAGCAACATTCCGGTTCAGCAAAACCGGAATAATATTCAAATTTATTCCGTCCCTGTAGTACCGGAATGCTGTTTCCGGTTCCGTAGAACCGGAAATGTTAACACTGAATAAGGGTATTTTGGTCTACTCAAATTTGAAATGGAGCCAAAAAGTCGAATATGGGGGCCAAAAAGCAATTTCCTTTTATTTGGCGATTATTCATTTATTCCTTTTTTTTATGTATGGATTATGGAATGGCTGGCCCAATTTTTTATTTTGAAATGGTCCAATTAGTCACTTACTAATAAATGAGTAAATCTTAATCCTTAATTCCGAAGTAATTGCTTTTTTTCTTTTTTTTAATTGCTTTTTTTTTTTAAATATAATGGTGGTACTTAATCTTTATTGCTTAATAAGAAAAGGGTAATAGAAATTAGAATAGACTTAGGGAATCTAGGAATTGTTATAGAATTAGATTATTTTCTTAATTATTTTTTGGGTTCTCTTAACCTCAGGGCTGAGGATTGAGGATAAGCATCCAAAAATGGATGGTTTTTCTTGGAAATTGATGCATTGAAGAAATCAAAAACTTAAAGTTTTAATTTTTCAAGAAAACTTATTCATTTTAGGTTTTTTATCCTCAGCCTTAAGGGCTGAAGTTAAGAAATTCCTTATTTTTTTTACTATCTCAACTTTTTTAAAAGTGGGTTTGAATATTTTAAAATATCAATTTTTTTATTAATTTATATGTAGGTTATGATTCCCCTCCATATTATCCACCACCGTATTATCTACCTTCATATTATCCTTCTCATGTAACTTACCAAGAGCCTTACTACACTTCATCAAATTTTTCCTATGGTCAACAACAACAAATGGAAGCATCGAGAAATTCAGGAGTTTTTTAATTATTATATCTTTGAAGGAACATGCAACAATGATGATCAAGGTGAGAATAGTGGAGGTTATGATTCCGCAAGCCACTCTACTATGTGGTGATCAACCATCCTTGGTTGAACTTTGTTAAATGTAATACTATTTTTTTATTTGCTTATTTTGATATTTGAAATAATAAGAAATGATATTTGTTGTGTTCTAATTTATCTATGTAGGAGATTCTTAAACCCACGTATAGTTATACAAATTTCGTTAACTTATTGAAAATCTAAAATTGTCTAATATTTTTTTTTACACACTAATACCTTATATAATGCAAAAAACATATAAACTAATAGTTATTATCAATTTTAGAATAAAATATATAAATTTTATGGAATTTGTGAAAAATTGTGAACAAATCACGCCGCAGAGACCACAATCCACATAGCAGCATCCTTAACATCCGTTATCGCGAAAACCGCAACGCGACCGAAACCGTCACTACTACAGAATTGCAAAAAAGTAGCCGGATTTTAATCCCGGTTCCGTTCCAGAACTGGGATTAATAGACAAATGATAGTTAAAAAATACCATGAATTTATTGATCCCGGTTATAAAAAACACGGAACCGGGATCAATGTTATATTATATATAATTTTTTATTTTTTAAAAATTAAAAATCACACAACCATATTTATCCCGTTGTTTTACTTCAACTGGGATGAATAATAAAAATATGGAACCGGGATCAATGTTATAAAATAATTAATTTTTTATTTTTTAAAAATTAAAAATCCCACAAACATTATTTATCCCATCATTTTACTTCAACTGGGATGAATAAATTGATTATTTTGGTGAACCTAATTTCCCTTCTTCTTCCCCAATGAGCCGCCGCCCCCCATCCCTTCTTGTCTTCCTCTCTATTCGTTCCTTCTCCCTCCGTCGACCCCCGTTCACCTCGCCGCCACCAAGAAGCCAGTGCCGCCCTCGATCTCTTCTTCTTCCTCGCGATTCGTCACACCATAGACAGAGCTCGCGAATCGTCCTTCTCCCTTGTGCCGCCAATCTCGCGCCGCCGTTCCTCCCTGGTTCGTGTGCCGCCGCCGTCACCGGAAGTTCATGGTGTTGGTCTCTCTTTCTCTCTCTCTCTCTCGTTCTGTATAATGCATATAGTTATAGTTCTGTATAATGTAATTATTCAATTTCGTTCTGATTCTTATCTTGATCTGGATTTCCCATCTCTTATTTAATTAATTAACCACTTGTGGTGTGGAAATTTAATTCAGTTTTGTTATTCAAAGAATTGATTATATATTACATCCTATATAAGAGTTTTTCCTTAGGATGTAGTTGTTCAGGACCTGAAAGCCTGCTTGTATATGAATTTCTGCCCAACAAAAGTCTTGATCGCTTCATTTTTGGTAATGATCAAACTCATGGAGTAGGTTGTCTCTTTTCATATCTGAAAACGACTCCATTTCATGGCCAGTAATTTGGACAAAACTACTTCATGTTTGTTCAAGCTATTACCTATAACACCTCACTTTGAGCATTAAGTGATTATCAGTTTATCATATTGTGAACTAAATAATATTTCTCAATTTATTCATGACAGATAAAAACAAGGGAAGAGAATTGAAATGGGAAAAGAGATATGAAATTATCATCAGGACAGCTGAAGGATTAGCTTACCTGCATGAGAACTCCAAAGTCAAGATAATTCACAGAGATATAAAAGCCAGCAACATCCTATTGGATGCAAAGCTTCGAGCTAAGATTGAAGATTTTGGTTTGGCCAGGTCCTTGCAAGAAGACAAGACCCACATAAGCACAGCAATCGCAGGAACTCTGTAAGCATTTAATAGAGCTTTATCAGAAAATATTTAATAGACCCACATGTTTGTCCTGAATTGATTATATAGGATCGTGCTAAGGAAAAAAAACTCTCAATCAATCTTGTCAAATCTCATGGATTCAAAACCCCAATTTTTTAAATGCCACTTAATTTTATTTTATTTATTTTTAATTATTTTCATCATTGAATGTTCATATTAGTTAACTGTCACAATCACATCAAGCAATGGTTGTGGCCGTGTTGATTTTTTTTTTTAATTCTGAGTGCGTGCTACTTGCATTGAAGTATTGTACTCAAGCATTTTATAATTTAATTTTTTCCCTTCCTTTGTATTCAATTGTTTATTAAATCAATTTTAATTTGTTATTATATCCAAGCACGAACGAGACACAACACAGACTGACACATAAAATTGTTAGGAGTATTCAAAAGTGTATTATATATAATACAAATAAGATCCGATTATAGACAAGATTATTGTGAAGTATCTGTGCTGGTTGATTATATTTTACAGTAGTGACTTTGAATTTTGATATCTGATTAGTTATTAGAATCTCAATATTGTAGAATTGTGAAATTTCATGGGAAGCAACAAGGCACCAAGCTGGTCTGATCAATGGGGAAGTGGTGGGCTTGGGAGTGACCATTATGAATATGAAGAGGCTGATAAGATGAAGAAGAGTGGGAGCAGCAGCAGCAAGAAGATGCCGGATGCTAATGCTTCCAGATTTATTTACTTTCAATTATGACTATTTCAAATCAGAATATGTAGTGTAGCCCTTTAGTCAGCATTCCTACATTCCTGAGAAAATTGTATTAAACAAATGGGTTTATGTGTATTAAACAAATGTTTTTTCTTTCAGTTGTTTAGGTACCGCTCTTACTCTTAGTGATGGTATTATTGGGTAGTCAGTGGTTCTCAGATTGACCCTTTGTTTTGGATAGAAAAAGGAAATATTATTGGAGAGACCAAAAAGGGAAAATACAACTCAAGGAGGATACTACGCTATCAACTTAAGTGAGAGCAACTTAAGTGAGATCCCTGGTATGCTTTATTTGTATTATGATTCAAGAATATTTCTTTCAGGATATGTGTGTGCTCTGATGTCTGTATCCATTTTCAGAACTAGCACCTGCAGTGGTATTTGTCACTGGTCCGCCTCCACCCCCAGATTCACTAAGAGGTGTTCCTTTTATGCCTCCAATGCCACCACTTTTCTTTACAGCTCCAGACCCTCAGTTGCATACTAAGATAGTCAACCAGATTGACTACTATTTTAGGTACTGCTCTTACATTGATCAGTCAATATTTTTTTATTGTTGTTAGCTTAACTTTAAATGGTTTAGAAAGTTGACTGTGTACATATCACAACTTGTCTATTGCAGTAATGAGAATTTAGTTAAAGATACATTCTTGAGGCAGAACATGGATAGCCAGGGCTGGGTTCCTATAAAATTAATAGCAGGCTTGTTGTTCAATGTATTTTTGTCTTAACTGTTGCTCTCAGGCTTAAGTTGTAACATTTTTCTCTTTGGTGTATACAGAAGTTGCTCTCACTTAAGTTGTAACATTTACTACGCTGTCCCTTATGAGCCAGGAGAAAGCCTTGGAACATCTCAAGGTGACAGAAAGCAAGACTGTTGCAGCTGGCCAGAAGATGGACCTATTGTTCTATACATTACTGCTTGGTTTCTTTGACATGGACTTTGATCTCATTGCTAAAAGCATTGAGAAAACTAAAAGGTAATTATTTCAATTATAAATGACTCTGTTTTTTTATGCTACTGATGGAGGTGTTGGTACTGCTAACCAGAAGAAGGTATATTTGTTTTTAACTATCAATTGTGGTAATTAAACAATATTGGCTAATGTTGTTATTGGTTTTTTATGAATTGTTATCTAATTCTAGTTAGTAATATCTACATTTTGTTAATATGATGTTATCGTGCTTTTTAATTTTGTTATGTTGTGCTGCATTGCCTCTATAAGATTATAAGATTTTATTTGATTTTATGGTTGTCTTTCGGATTGAGTTTGTACCTATTGAGGCTTTTGAACAAGTTCATGTACAAGTCACTGGCATATATTTTAATTTGACAGTACAGATGCCTGGTAACTAATCCCCCCGTGACATATGTTGTCTGTGTTGATTATAACCATCTCAAAGTATATTTGTCCATCCCTATACGTGTTGTGTGTTGGTTATTCTGTGTTGGTTATTATTATTATTCTGTGTTGGTTAGCAAGTGCTTTCTTTATTTCTTTATTTTATTATTATTATGGTTAAATTTCTTTGCTTGTTGAATGTATGTATGTGTTGATTGTTTGCTTAATTTAAAATTCCATTCATTTTTAACTTTATTTCAGTTAGGATATGCCAAGATCAATTGTTAATGTTGAACTTGATGCTGCCAATGCTACTTGGTTGTTGAGTATCGCCAACTATATCAAGTACAACGTTTCTTCATTTTTATGTTTGATTATATATGGTCTTGTGCATTAGTGCAATTTTATGTTTTGGTTCGAAAGAGCCGGGAACATGCTATTCTTGCTGTTCATTCTTTTTACTAGTACATTCGTGCAATTTTATGTTTGATCTTATGCTTTATGACTAACTAATTAAAGAATGCAGCCTTGTGGTCTTGTACTCTTGTTTTTCTTTTTTATTAGTTTAAATTATATTTACTTGTCTATTGTCTCGGAAGAAAATATATCAACACAATTCTAATTCCATTTTCTATTAAATTGTATAGTATTTTGAAGATTGTCAGTACACCTACTATTATTCCGATGAATTGCTGAATGAAGTCAAGGATGAATGGGAAGCATATGTTCTTGACGAGTTACCTTAGCTTAGTTTTGAATTTAGGGCACCATGTATAGTTTTGAATGTGACTATGTAGCATCTATATGATCGAGCTTGTTTAGCCTTTTGTATGTATAGAGTCATTTGTTTTGGTTTGAGAGTTATCTATCTTAAATGTGTATTGACATTTACGTTTCTAATGTATATAATTATGACATTTATTTGTTGCAAAAAAAAAATGTTGACAATTTATTTAAATATATGGATATAGCAAATATTATAAATTTAAAAAAATATATATATATTCACTAAAGATCCCGGTTCATTTTAAAAAACTCAATAGTGATCATATATACTAAAGATCCCGGTTTGTTTTAAAAAACTCAACAGTGATCATATATATTAAAGATCCCGGTTCATTATTAAAAATCAACAGTGATCATATATATTATTGATCCCGGTTCCTTGTTTTTTATTGATCTTGGTTCCGTGTTTTCTAAAACAACTGGGATCACAAGTATCAGACTTGTTATACCAGGGGATACAATCCCAGTTCGGAACCGGGATCAATATGCATGCGAAACCGGGATTTTTTAGCATTTCTGTTGTAGTGCGTGACCACTACCGCAATTTAAAACCTTTTGTGACTCATCCTGTCTCCACTTCACCTTTTATTTTTTATTCAAAACTTTTTAATAAATTAATAAAACTAAAATAAGTGGGTTCTGGGTCAAGAAAAAAATGGTATTTTGTGGATGTTTTACTCTTTTATGACTTAGAATCTGGAATTCGATTGGAACCAAATGTACCTTTTTGGAAAGCTCTTGTCGAGTAGATCATGAATATACTAATTTTTTCTTTTAAAAACAGCTTTTTCTAAAAAGTACTTTTCACAAGTGATTTTTATTAAAAGAATCAAAACATCATTTTTATTTCTTTTTTGTTTACCTATATTCATCACAATAAAAAAAATATTTTTTAAACTTTTTTATTGCTTATTTATTTTCTTTTCTTTTATTTATTTTATAAATTTGAGAGGGGGACAAAATTGGTTGTGAACAATTAAAAATTTCAGTAGTGAGGGGAACAAGGGTCACTGCACTAAAACTGATCTCCCAAATGAACTTGACAACTATGAAGCTCGAGATGGTGGAGAACCTGCGGAAGAGTGCCAAGATCCAAGGATTGCAGTAGCAAGAGAGGATACTACTAAATTAAAGCCTAATGAATTCATGCCTGTGTTAGTGGAGAGCAATACCTCTCTACATGAATTGTTGTGCTGCAGAAATACTAATTAAGTTATAAATTTTTTGTTGTATTGTCATATAGGTTCTTTAATGGTTTGTAATTGTTGTAGAACTATTTATCCCCAATGATCCAAACGCTAGAGTACTACATTGATTTGGGATATTACAGGTAAAGTGACATAGATTGTATAATTCAGCAAAGTAATTCAGTATCAAATTTCAGTAAAGTGATCATTCCTATTTGTATCTGATTTAGGATAATTTGGTAAAGTGCTAGAGCATAATTGTTTTTTCATCAATTTAATATTACACAATCCTAGATAATGAATCCAAATAGAAAAAGAGCATTGATAGTTTGTATCATATTTCATTGACATCAAGCATAAGTATTTACAACTTAAAACTGATGGGGAAGCATAATTGTTATTTCGTCAACTTAATATTACAATTCCCATATAAGAAATCAAATAAAAAAGGAGTACTGAAAATATATACCGATTACAACTTAATGAAAATTATAACTTAATTGAAATGTAAAAATTAAAATGTATCCATGCATCTGATAGACTAATATTGAATTGAAATGTAAAAATTAGCTTAATAGATAACACCCATTTTATGCAAAAACTGAACTCAAATGAAAAAGCAATACAAAATAGAAAAAGAAATGGACTCTTCCAAAAAAAATTTCCAAATATCCAAACATATTCTTGTACTGAGCTCAATAAAATCATGCACAATCACAGACCTGAAACAACATAGATACCCCACTAGTTAATTATGATAATGTACAAAATAATAGATTAAAAAAATTCAAATTATATCAAAATACTTACATGCATATCAATCATTCAAGTTTTTTTCTTGCAAGTTGTTTTGTAATAACCAAGTTCTCTATATAGTTGACATGTTTTCTTTTTCACCGATGACTTATTAAGTGATACTTCAAGCCCACACTTATATCGACAATTTTGTGTCACTTTTTCCCCATCCTTCTTTCTCCTCTTTGTTTGTGATATGTGAGGGTCTCCAATAGTCAATTGCGGTGCTTCATTATTCACTTGCTTTGATATATCAATATGGTTCACATTTGACTCCAAAACTGGTATCTCATCACCAAGATGTAAATTTGTTTTCATTGCAACAGCTAACTCATATGAATTGTCCAATTCTAAAATAATGAACTTATATAACTCTTTTGATTCTTCAACAAGATCAACTAACACGCTTCCTTGCTGTTGTGCATACATCATTTTTAAAATTTTGTAGTAATAGATTACATATCAAAATTATTTTCGGTAGGACATACCTTAATACCTCTTTTATTTAGCATACTTAGTCCATCATTGCAAAATAAAATGATGGGGAATTTGAACAACTCCTTTTGCTTGAAAATTTATCACTATGTATCTACACAATATCTCCATAAATTCATACAATTGACAATCTTTGAGTCTAAATCTATATCAATAGTGAATGCATTCTAGACATCATAGCAATTAGACACCTGATAGACATATCTAGACCCATCTTTTCTAATATTTTGCTTAGTAAACTTGTTGATCTTTCCAGGCTCATCTTGAAATTTACCAAAAATATTCTTGTATAAACAGAAGCAGCATGCTCCTAATAAAGTTTGGACCTAGTACTCAAAATGCGAGATTTGTGCCTAGATTAATAATCTTCCTTTCTTTCTTATGATAATCGAGTTTCATTTACTTTTTCAAACTTCGCCACAAATTCTTGTATTGTTGTTCTCATATTCACAAAAGAATCAAAGAAAGCATTTATACTCTCACTTCTTTGCGTAGTATTCATCCCTGCAAAGAATGTACTTGTAACAGCCCGATTTTCGTAACTAAAAAATAACCAACTTTTATTTATTTAGGTTGCAAAAATGAGGCCAATTTTTTTTTTTGTAAAACATTATTGAAGTGTTTGAAACCATTGTTGAAAAAAGTTCTGGGGGTTCTCAACACCCTTTTACCGAAAACCGAGTTGTTACTAAAACCAATACTCTTTCACTTGGGTTTCAGAAACATTTAGCAGGAAAAATAGTTTGGTTCCAATTCAAAGTGGTTACTTTCATTTCATCAAAAGAACTTAAACATTTTTCATTACGTGGTATGAAAAGTAGGGCATGCTTCAGAATAGATTAAGTTACATCAATAGTTCATCAATTAGGTAATCCTTAATCCAGAACACTCATCACAATCTAAACCAACCATACTATCCCTAAACTACCCTATTGAAGACTATCGGGTGAATTTCCTCCTTCTTCTTGCGTCCTCTCTTCGCTCTCGAAGATGATGTCCTCCTTGCTGTTGTCTCCTCATTGCTAGTGGATTTTGGCTCCGCTCCATTGAGAATGGTAGAGTCTCTCTGAGTCTGATACCGAACCTTTTCTTTGAAGTTCCTGTAGCCTCGTACGCTGACCTGTCCCAAGTGCGGCTCCAGATTAGCTCCACTCAGTTGATGCTCCGGATCGGGAATCATGATTTGTGTGTAGCCGGTCCATATCCAGCCGCAGGGGGTACGCTTCCATCCTCGTCCATACTTACTCCACGTAGTGATGTCCATTTGATACTCCATCTGCCCGTTGAGATATCAGCAGCACCGATATGCCAACGAACTGGAGAGAGTAAGCGATCCGAACGACGCATCGTCGACGGTGTGGAATTACGATAGGCAAGATAATAGGACCACACAAACATACAATACCACACACAAGCACACAAATATCAAGTATATCATCATCATTATTATCTTGTAGTATTATCATCAATCTTACCATCATCATTATTCTTCATTATCTTTCCAAACTTAATTTCACTTCTCATACTCATAATTTCTTCTCGTTCAGTCTTATCAATTCACATCCTTCTTGGATTTGGGGAAATTACGAGGTATCATCGGTATATCCATTTCTTTCTCGGCTATCACTCACGTCTACATCTCCTCGGTCATCCACCCAACCTAGTCGGAAGCAAACAGGAGTACAGGACCTTTACCGTGCGGGCACAACAGCTGTCTCACAATCAATTGGTCCCAGACCAGGAGGACTACAGCCTCAAATCATATCATATCACATCAATTCAATTCATATATAATCTAGGCACACTGTCTCAACTCATAGTGGCAAACAAGATGCCCCACTCCAGTCCCTCTCACTGTTCTAGATTTGCAATCTAGGGGGCGACGGTATATTTCTAGTGGGCCCGCAGAACTTACCACGGCATTGGACCTAGTCCCTACCACGTTCGTATGCCACATGTGGAGTTCGTTCTGCCTAGAAACATACTCTAGACTTCTTGACGTTTCACCGTCATCGTCCTCCCCTAATGCAATCTCCTCCTGAGTATCCGCAGATACCCATGGTTCCTTCCTCTCCACTACTTCGCACTCTCATACCTCACCGCGTTTATTTTTTTTTAAGTCTTTTATCTTTTTAATTATCCTAAGGTCGGCCCATCCTTCGTGCACCCCTTCAATGAGTCCCGACCACTAACTTGGCACAATCTTTCTCTCATCGTTTCTCACATGGCACAGAGCTGGGATCACATCAACAAACTCGCATCTCATTTCTCAATCTTTCTCTCAAGATCTTATTTCATAATCTTTTCTCAAAACGATCTTTTCAAAAATATCATTTCACAAAACTTTTTCGAAAATATCTTTTCACAAAACTTTTTCAAATTGTCACTTCACAAATCTTTTTCAAAGATAACGTTTCACAAACTTTCTCAAAATATCCTTTCACAGTATTTTCTCAAAATGCCATTTCAAAAACTTTCACAAAGTCTCTTTTCACAAACGTTCACAAAAATATTGTTTTCATAAACTTTTTCTAAAAATGTCATTTCATAGAATTTTCCCAAAAATATTATTTCAAAAAGACTTTCTCAAAATATCATTTCAAAGACTGCCCCAAAACCCTATTTTAAAAACTTTCTTAAAAAACTATTTTCACAAAGTTTCTAAAGATCTCCTTTTAAAAACTTTTTCACAATTTTATTTCAAAACTTTTCTGAAAACATTTTGTTTACTATTCTCCTCAAAACTTCTTTTCAAAAACCTTTTCAAAAATTTCTTTTCACGAAATCCTTTTAAAATCCTCTTTTCAAAACCCTTTTCAAAAATCATATTTTTGCTGAGTGCTAATGGAGGAGCAAGCTCAACTCAACACTAGTCTCATTCAAAAACAAAAACAAAGGAGCCAAGCTCCACTCAAATCGCATCAACAACAACATTACTTTTCCCAGCTCTGGCTCGTTCTCATCATTATCATCAATTCTTTCCCCAATCTCACTCTTTATTTCTTTCCCGGCACGTATCTTTTTTCCAATCATTACTCCTTCCTCATTGTGTCTTTACTTTCAACTTCATTTCTTTCTCAACTCATTCCCTTCGCTTTCATTTCTTATTCAGGACGTAACAGACGTCCATCAGTATATTCCTTATTTTAATCAATAGCAATAAATATCATTAGGCAGAATAAAAGCAATAAACATAAACATGATATCAATCACACAAACATCACACAACACAATGTGGTCATTGTCACCTTCGTATAAGTGGCCACACAACACAAACAATTGCCACTTATACTACTGACTCCGAACCACTTAGTTCCGATCTTTGAGATGATACGGAACGTCCTAATATATCACCTAACTACCACGGTGTCTTAGGAAAGCTTCTCTCTCACCTGAGGTCCAGCGATTAATTGCGTACCGTCTCCTCAGATCCTTGTCTCTGCCGACTACCCCAATCCCTCGTCTTTAAGGTTCCTCGTACTAAATAAAATACATTTTCGTTATTAACTTGTATTAAGAATGTGACACTCTCGTTTTACATCTTGAAAATAATTAATATTTCCAAATGATTGAAATACTTGCTATCAAGTATTAGGACTAGAAAAAATTTTCCTTTTTAATTTGTACTTGCTCGATTATAAACATTTTTAATCTGCACAAATATTGGAATTCGGCTTAATAATATCTTAATTACAAAAAGACTCTCGAGATACTATTTCCATAAACATAGTAAAACATCTTTGTAGTCCTTCTTAAAATATATTATTAGTTTCTCGTGTTTAATCGAATATATAAAATATAAACTTGTCGCCGAGCTCCTTTTTGAATCAAAATCAGAGTATGCGGAAGTAAAATTAATACTTGTGGGGCACTGCTGAGGTAAATAAAACATAATATATATATATATATATATATATATATATATATATATGTATAACATAACATAAACCCCATAAGTATCATCAGTAGCAAGTAGTGAAAGTCGAGATAGCAAGTTTGGTGAAATATATACAGACCAGCTGCATAAAATAAACCTCACTCTAAGACCTCTCAAAATATCTACAATATATCACATGATCCAAAAGTAGAAGTCCCAGAGCAGGTCATCCATGTCCTCAGCAGCTCCTCAGATCCTCCACAGCTCTATCCCTAGGATCTAGGATTCCAAAACATCCACGCTATGCAGGCTCCTATGAACCAGCGGGTCCACCTCTAACAGAAACAGTCGGCTCGACATGCACCTCCTCCTCGCTCTCATCCTTCACGGGGTCCTCCTCGACCTCGCCTGACTGGGTAGAGACCCCACCACCGGGTTTAGGATCTGCAAAAGCAGTCCTCTCGAAATCAGTCGGACCAGGAGAAGGAGTCTCCTCAGTGACAACTCTATGGGAGGAAGGATGAGAACGAGTGGCAGCTCTGAAACGAAAACTATGAAATCGACGCACAGGTCGAGCCGGGGGTGGTCCTCTATATGTATAAAAGGGTGGAACATGCATAGTATAGACTAAAGGGATCCTAAATCGACGAGGTCGCACTCGCACCAGAGGGTTAGGGTGGTAGAGAGTGATCTCCACCTCCCCCTCAAAAGTGGCACGGTGCTCCTCATACGTCCATATGCCACTAGGGATAGGGCGTATCTCGATGCAAGCTAGGTATCTGGCCATCACCTAAACAGGGCACAGGGAGTAAGTATACACATATACATAATTGATAAAGACTAAAATTACAAACACAAGTATATCATGGACAGATAGTAATGCAAGTACATATGAGCACACCAATTTTCAACATTATATCTCTGATAATGCAAGTGGCATGATGTATGATTTTCTATCCACAACTGAGGCCTCTAAAAGTCCATCTTGGACGTCCATCCAATACACCCTTGTGTTCCCGGAACACTGACATTCATTCCCAGAACGTAATGCCAAACCATACTTGGATAATAAGCATCACTCCCGGAGTGTGCACCACGTTCCCAGAACGCATACGTTCCCAGAACGCATAAAAACCAGGTCCCGGACACTAGCCACATTCCCAGAATGTGTCATCAAGTAGGTTAAAATTTGGTACTCCCGGAGCACCCTCCTCATATTCCCAGAATATGATAAACGTTCCTACCAACCAAACTTCCATTCTATATGGATGCACAATTATCAAGGTTGGTTTTATCTTTGCTTTATTTATTGTGATTTAGTAACAATTCCATTTCTCTTTTGAATGATTGATTTGAGGCATAATTTTGACACCAAAAATTCTTTCTTGAATTATCCCAAAAACCTGCCATTAGTCTTAGATTGGGAAAAACCTAACCAATGGTACTTAAAAACTTAACTTTTTATTTTTCAAGTTCAGGTACTAACCGGTTACAGTTTCAGGCTAACCGGTTAAAATTACATACCTGAACTGTTTACCATTGAAATTCAGAAAAAACCCCTTTTTCTTGAATTCTGTACCCAATCCATAGACAAGTTTTAACATTGTTTTACACCTCAAAACATTGTGTTTATCATTCAAAAGTCTAAATCACATTCTATTCTCAAATGAACATAATTTCCTCTTGAAATTAGCTCATTAAATGAAGGTATTAACCCTCACTCTTCAATCTGAACCAAAACAGTTTTATCAATTTATTCTCAGATTGTTTTTACTGAAATTAAAGTATAGATTTGAGTAAAATTACTAAGACTTCAGGACTGATTTTATAAACTGATTTTCTTTTGAATTTTTACAGTGTCTAACTGGTTACAATTATCGAGTAACCGGTTAGATTATGCAGTCAGTCCATTAAAACAAGAGTTTTGACAAATCATTCTTTTCATTTCTCAAATCTAACCAAATTTCAACATTCTCAGAGTTCATATACCTTAAGAAAAATATGTTCATACTCAGAAACACATTTAACTTGCATGCATTAAGCTTATTGTATCAATTTGCATAAAAATCAATACAAACACAATTCAATACCACAAAGATTATAATCAACATTTAGTTTCTGATTTAAACCTTAAAATCACTTGCATGCATCAACTTAAATCTGCTCAAAACAGAATTGAGCTAAACTTTGGCCTCCAAGCCTTTTTGCTTTAAACACATAATGCCCTTTTGAGTCTTTGTTAACTCAAATCCTAAATCACTTGATTTTAGTCTAAATCTAGTATAAGGTAAGCTTCTCCCATACCTTAGGATAGTGTTTGATAAGTATAACCTCTGAAATTAGCAAGAAGTTCCTTGAATCCCAACTCTCTGTTCTCAGCCATCAACAGTCGAGCAGGGTCCAAAAACCACCAAATTTGACATAGTAATTGGCCAAAGAAATTGGGGGAAACGATTAGAACTTGATCTGGGTAACATGCACTAGAAAATAAAAGTGATTTGAAGCTTAAATGTTATCTGTGCTTACCAGAATCAAGGCTCGAACTCAGCTTCCAGAACCAAGAGAAGACAGAGCTTAGTTTCCAGCTCCAACTTCTAAGGCTGATTCCTCCTCACACACGAACACTCAGCTCACAAGGTGTATATCACTGAAAAGCCCTTGATTCAAGCTTTTCAGAAGTGTGTGTCTCACTCTCTAACTCTCAATGAAGAAGATGAATTTCCCTGAACGAATCTGAAACCCTAACAACCCTTCTCAACATAATTTCAGTTGAATCAACCCCCAATTCTTCATAAATTTAACTATTTATAGGCAATTTGGAATAGCATGCACGTTGACGCCTGTTTTCCACTAACTTTAGGCTGATTTCGTGGCGATTAATCGAATTAATCAAGTGATTACTCATCAAAATCCACTAACCCAGTTTCTGGGTTCATCGTCTAACCGGTTACAGGGCATTACTAACCGGTTAGATCAGTACAAAATTTAAAAATTAATATTTTTAAATCTTTTCCCTCCAAGAACTTTTCAATATTACATTTAGGTCCTAATCCAGGGACTAAAAAGCAATATCCTTATATTTTGCATTTATTTGCCATATAAAAATATTTCAACTAATTTTTATATTTCAGGCTAATTAAATACAAAACATAAACTTGGAAATTCATATAAATTAATAATAAAACTTTTATTATTAATTTCCTTATTATCCGGGAGACGAAAATTAGGGGTGTTACACTACTCCCCCACTTAAAATGAATTTCGTCCCCGAAATTCTAGCTTACAAAAACAACTCCGGATACTCTTGACGCATCTTTTCCTCTACTTCCCATGTAGCTTCAGACACGTCAGCATTTTCCCATACGACCTTCACTAAAGGTATCTCCTTTCCCCTGAGCTGCTTAACTTCACGATCCTCTATCTGAACTGGTCTGGTCTCAAAGGTAAGGTTTTCCTTCAAAACTAGGTCATCAAGTTGGAGTTCTAAAATAACTGATGGGTCATGCACATACTTCTTCAATTGAGAAACATGAAAGACATTGTGCAAATTGGATAAAGAGGGTGGTAAAGCTAGTTGATAAGAAACAGGACCAACTCTCTTAAGGATTTGGTATGGACCTATACACTTAGGCGAAAGCTTTCGGGTTCTCAAAGCTCTACTGATTCCTTTCATCGGAACTATCCGAAGAAACACATGGTCGCCTTCCGAAAACTCTAATGGTTTTCTCCTCTTATCAGCATAACTCTTCTGCCGACTCTAAGCCGTTTTCATCTTTTCTTGAACCATCCTGATCTTATCAGATGTCTGCTGAATCATTTCCGGTCCAACCATTAAATTCTCCCCCACTTGGAACCAACATAGCGGGGTTTGACACTTCCTTCCATACAACGCCTCAAACGGTGCCATCCCGATGCTCGCATGATAGCTGTTGTTGTATGTGAATTCTGCAAGGGGTAGCACTTGATCCCAACTTCCTTGTTCCTCAAGTGCACAAGCCCGCAACACATCTTCCAAAGACTGAATCGTTCTCTCCGTCTGGCCATCCGTCTGTGGATGATACGCAGAACTCAATTTCAATCTTGTTCCCATAGCATCATGCAAACTTTTCCAGAACTACGAAGAAAATCTGGGATCTCGATCCGACACAATACTCGAAGGCACTCCGTGAAGACGAACTACTTCCTTAATATAGATCTGGGTAAGCTTATTCAAAGGATAACACATATTTATCGGAATAAAATGCGCCGACTTGGTCAACCTATCCACAATCACCCAGATTGCATCATGATTTGCCGCTGTCCTTGGTAGACCAGACACGAAATCCATGGAGATGCTATCCCACTTCCACTGGGGAATACTCAAAGGTTGCAATTGTCCTCCTGGTTTCTGATGTTCTACCTTAGCTTTTTGGCAAGTCAAGCACGTCGCCACATATTCTGCAACATCCTTTTTCAATCCAGACCACCAAAACATCTTCCTCAAGTCCTGATACATTTTGGTTGATCCAGGATGCATACTCATCCGACTCTTATGTGCTTCATCGAGAATCAGTCTTCTAATCTCCTGGTCTCTCGGTATGCAAATCCTTGTCCTGAAACGAAGGATTCCATCCAGCCCAATCTTGAAATCAGGTTCTTTTCCTTCTGAACCTAATCTCCTCTTTTCCATCAATTCTCCATCTGCTCGTTGCAGCTCCCGAATTCTTTCCAAGAACTCATTTGTAATCTGCAACATTCCTAACTTGATACTTGATGGCTCCACTTGTGCCAACAAGCTCAAGTCTCTGAATTCTTCAATCAACGCTGCTTCCTTAACCATCATTGCACTTATGTGGATTGCTTTCTGACTCAAAGCATCTGCAACCACATTTGCTTTACCCGGATGATAGTGGAGTTTAAAGTCATAATCTTTCAAAAACTCCATCCAACTTCTTTGCCTCATGTTCAACTCTTTCTGATCGAACAGATATTTCAAACTCTTATGGTCACTAAAGACTTGAAACATAGTGCCATAGAGATGATGTCTCCATATCTTTAAGGCAAACACGATCGCCGCCAATTCCAAATCGTGTGTCGGGTAATTCACTTCATGATTCGTCAATTGTCGCGATGCATAAGCCACTACTCTTCCTTCTTGCATCAATACACAACCCAGTCCTTGCTTAGATGCATCACAGTACACTTCAAAGCTTTTGTGAGGATCAGGTAAGATTAACACAGGAGACGATGTTAACCTTTCCTTCAACTCACGGAAACTAACTTCACACCTATCGTCCCACACGAACGGTTGATCTTTTCGAGTCAACTTAGTCAAAGGAAACGCAATCTTGGAAAATCCTTCTATAAACCGACGATAGTATCCAGCTAACCCCAAGAAACTTCTCACCTCAGTCACAGTCTTGGGCTGTTCCCAGCTTAGCACTGAACTTACTTTTGCTGGATCCACCACAATTCCTTCTTTAGAGATAACATGCCCGAAAAAACTTCACTTCATTCAACCAAAACTCACATTTCGTAAGTTTGGCATATAATTGCTTCTCTTTCAGGACTTTTAATACAATCCTGAGATGCTCTTCATGCTCCTCCGGATTCTTAGAATAGACCAGAATATCATCGATAAACACCACCACAAATAAATCCACGTATGGTCTAAAGATCCGGTTCATATAATCCATGAATATAGCAGGTGCATTAGTCAATCCGAATGGCATCACAACATACTCATAATGACCGTATTGAGATCGAAATTCAGTCTTGGGTATATCCTCTTCCTTTATCCTGATCTGATGATAACCCGATCTCAGATCAATCTTGGAAAATACTGCAGCTCGCCTAACTTGATCCATAAGGTCATCAATCCTTGGTAAAGGGTACTTATTCTTAATGGTGACCTTATTCAACTGTCTGTAATCCACACACATTCTCATACTCCCATCCTTCTTCTTTACAAACAGTAATGGAGCTCCCCAAGGCGAAACGCTTGGCCTGATCATCTGTTTCTGCAGCAATTCCTCGATCTGCTTTCTCATTTCTGCCATTTCTGGTGGTGCCAACCTATAAGAAGCAATAGAGATGGGACCAGCTCCAAGGACTAAGTCTATCTCGAACTCTATCTCTCGCTTCGGAGGTAGTCCTGGTATCTCCTCAGGAAATACTTCCGGAAATTCCCTCACCACAGGAATCTCCTCTATCGGCATCGACTCTTCTTCCCCAGTAATAGAGAACAAACATCATACGAAATGATTTAAATCATTTGGTTTGATTGCTGGTCCGTTTTGGACAGCACCACAAAAAAGTTCGAAAACACCGAAAAATTCACCGTTTTTAATCCGGGTTTTTCTTAAATCAATTATCACTTGAAAACCACACTTTAAATTATATAAACACATTTTTTTTAAAGTTAAGGAACAATTTTAAACATCTCGGGACAGCGAAGGATTACTTCACAAGGAATCATTTTAATAAAAATCCGAAAATGATTTATTTCAAAACCAATCGCTCAACTTAATTATAAACTAAACATTCATTTCCAAACAAACATTTTCACAAATAAATATTTGAAATCAACTAAGACAACTTGATACATCATTATGATATTTCATTTTTCATAAAACAAAACACTTAGACATGCATAAATTCACAAACCACATTGAACCAAAGATATAAATCAAGCCCATTTAATTTTCTTACTTTAAACAACTTTATTCCTTTCAAAAATCGTTATTTAAATTTAATTTCATGCAACTAAACTTCCTAGACTTATTTGCACTATATGGCTGAATGAAATCAAAGAAAACAAGTCAAACATTACAAATTTAAATCACATAAATCAACTTGATTTATTTTAAGCACTTAAATTCTACTTTCTTTTTCATGCAACAAAATTATCTACTCTTTCTTTTACTCTCAACCGAATGCACATATACACACATACATATATTCATTTAAACACCACACTTTCTTCCAAACCAATTAGTTCACTTATTTCCTTTATTTTTAACCCCAAAAACCAAATAGAAATTAAACATTCACAACACAATTTCAAACAATTTATTTTAACCTAATTTCACAAAACATACTTATTGCTTTTATGTCATTTCATTGAAAAAGAACCCTAGTCTAGCTAGCATGCATGGCCGAACCTCATTTTGACAAGAATAAGGTTTTTGGTTCACTTTTTCAACATGCAAAAACACAAGATTCTCAAATCAAAAGGATTTAACGTGAATGTATCTCTCATGAAAATCAAAACATGATTTCTTGATTCATAAACCTAGACCGAATACACATCATCATAGATCAAGATTTTATCTTCAAATCTTTACCATGCATGAACACAAAACATGAATCAAGTTAAAAAATCATTTTCCAAAACTTGTTTCCTTGATTCCTTTATGAAACCGTGTTGATCATTAAGAAAGGTTAGATCCTTTTATTCAAAAACCACATGCATGTTCTTAGATCTTGTAGATCAAACCATAAAATCATTTATAATAGTACAAATCAAAGACCAAAATCATTTTGGGTAAGAAGAAGTCAAAACCGTGACATGCATGAAGAAAAGTTAATTCTTTTTGTTCAAACACAACATGCAATGACTTGAATTAAATTTGAAAGCATCAAGACCCATAGATCTAGTCAAGGTCGAACCACTTGGCTCTTGATCTAGGGTTTTATAAGTTTATTTATTCTTAAAAATTAAAGATCAAGGTTTATTTGACACATACATGAACTCAAATCATCAAATCCTCATCAAATCAACATGCAACACCCAAGATCTTAACCTTATTATTAAGCAAGTTTAGATCATGAATTTATTTACCAAACAAACTCTTAAACACATTTTTAAATCACGGTTTAAGAAAGAAAATTAAACATGCAAAGAGATCCACTTCATTCTTCACAAAAATCTCATCAAACCTTTAGATTTAAAAGATTTAGTTTGAAATGCTTTAGGATCTCTTATGAAAAACTTTAAACGAGTTAGGAAATCCGTTGATTAGACGTTTACAAATTCCTTCAAGCTTTGAGAAATTAACATGTAAAGAGATACGCTTTAAACTTTACAAAAATCTCCAAGACTTTTTAGATCTTTAAGATTTATGTTGAAAAACTTTAAGATCTTTCATGAAGACCTTAAACGAGTTATAGAATCTGTTAGTTAGGAGTTTACAAGTTTCTTTTAGCTTTTAAAAATCCATGATCAAGCACAAACATACTTGTACTCATCATTTAAGCTTGGAAAGTTAACATGCAAGAAAGAAAAAGAGAAGATCTAAACTATTACAAGTTCTACATGCTTATTCGAACTACCCACCAAATCTAAGGTTGATCTCCTAGCTCCTTAGTTCTTGAATCTTCAAGGGAAAGCTCTAGGGTTTTTGGCTTGGTCTCCTCTTCTTCTTCCCTTCTCCCTCACGGCCAACACCTTCTTTTTCTCTCTCTCTCTCTTTTCTTTTCTAAGAGTTAAAAGGGAACTCTTAGAAATGTGTTTGGTGGATGAAATGGGAAATGAAGGAAATGAGGTGAAAATGGGTGGAAATGAATTAAGGGCCATGCCTTATATAGGCAATGCATGCACTTCCCTTTTTGCCCCTTGGAAATTCGGCCATGGTGTGTTCAAGGGAGGGCAATTTTGGCAACACAATTTGTTGCATGGGTGGTGTTTATCAATTCTAAGGGGACAATAAGGAGTGATTTAAGGGACTAGGTTTCTTTAGGTTTAGTTACTTTTTGGCTAATAGTTAGGATTTAGTTACTCACTTAGTTACTTATGGTTCCATCCTAGTCCATGGCTTCTTGTCTTAGAAACAAAATCCTAGTCCTCATACATGCATACATACATGTAGCATACACCTAAACACATATACATGCATCATACATCACACATATACGTACATACATACATTCGTGCATTATCATCTTCTTTTACTAATTTAATTCCATATAATCCTAGGCATATACACACATATACATACGGCACACACACACATATACACGTACATGCACATACACATATCATCATATTCTTTCACTAATTAAATTTTCATCTAGTCCTAAGCATACATACATACAAGACCGTACATACACCCATATAGACAATAAATCACCCTCTCATAGAATAACTTCGTGTTTAAAATTCACCATTTCTTTAAAATCACTCAACACTTTGAAAACATGAATTAAGAAATTCATTTAAGAAATACTCTTTCAAAACACTTTTATCAAAAATAAATCTCTTTTTAGTATTTTAAATTAATACGAGGAATTTGCGGGGTGTTACATTCTCCCCAACTTAAAGATTTCTCGTCCCCGAGAAATACGTTGTGGATTGGGCAGCAGGGCACAAAGTTCGCTCATTATTGTGATTCCCATAAGAATACTCTCCTTTCGTTTCGTGGTCGTATTCCCTTTTGCAGGTATAATCCTCTTTGCAGTGCTTCTCGTTGGTTGCTTTCAGACGAAGAAGTCGCACTCACTCAACCGCTTGCGTGTCGAATCGAGTCAAGTCCTACAGTCTGACCGAAGAAGACGTCGCTCCCTTAGCTGACCGTCATCACAGAAAGCCCGACCATAGGTATGGACTTAGGGAAAATTAAGCAAACAAAATTCAAACATCTCCAAAAGCACAGGGTTTAGCCTAAAACCCTTAGATACTCACTACTTTCTATCACTCTGGACTCTCAATAACTCTCAAATAACTACACTTTCCTTTAGTCCTCCTTCTAACTCTAATACTTTCATTCACTGTTTCTCCGACTTAAGGGGAATTCCATAACTACTTTGGTCTTACTTCCCCAAGATAACCTCACTTTTCTCCTCACATTCATCCTAAATATCAATCAAGCCTATCACCTTCTCCATCTAAACCTCTGATTATGGTATAAGGTAATCCTAATCTTCAAATTATCCCTCATAAGTTCCTCTAATAACTGGTAACATATACCTCTTTTCTTCCTTGTAGCTCCCCAACTTTGATCAAACTTATTACTAAACTCACTATGGTCTTACACTCTTACTCAACTTCAACCATTAATCCAACCCTGATCATTCAAGTCTAAACTATCTGGGTACTATGACACTTCCAACTCTACAAATCAAGCTAATGAATCTTGGAAAGGGTCGGTAAGGTTATGGTTCAATGGTAAGGTTTATGAAGAAAAGGGCTCGAATTTCAGCAACACTTACTATTTTTGTTGAAGCAATTCAACAAATACGGGAATCCGGGGACAATATCCTACACCCTTAAAGGGAATAACTATCCATGCACCAAAGGTGCGATAAGATCAACAACTTAGGTCTATCAATCAAGGATATGGCATCAATGGGGTCTTAACCTTAGGAGCTATTCATTTCCTACTTGCTCTACTTCCTTTCATACTATTGAACCAATAGGTCCCCAACACAACAGGCACTAAACCATAAACAGAGTCACATATCCTGGAAAGGCGAGAACTTAACTCTATGTCCTTATCCTTACACTAGCAAACACATAGAGTCACACAAACAAAGCATGTAATCCCATGCTTAAGGCCACTACGGATTATCATAAGCTCTGATACCATTTTGTAACAGCCCGATTTTCGTAACTCAAAAATAACCAACTTTTATTTATTTAGGTTGCAAAAATGAGGCCAATTTTTTTTTTTTGTAAAACATTATTGAAGTGTTTGAAACCATTGTTGAAAAAAGTTCTGGGTGTTCTCAACACCCTTTTACCGAAAACCGAGTTGTTACTAAAACCAATACTCTTTCACTTGGGTTTCAGAAACATTTAGCAGGAAAAATAGTTTGGTTCCAATTCAAAGTGGTTACTTTCATTTCATCAAAAGAACTTAAACATTTTTTATTACGTGGTATGAAAAGTAGGGCATGCTTCAGAATAGATTAAGTTACATCAATAGTTCATCACTTAGGTAATCCTTAATCCAGAACACTCATCACAATCTAAACCAACCATACTATCCCTAAACTACCCTATTGAAGACTATCGGGTGAAGTTCCTCCTTCTTCTTGCGTCCTCTCTTCGCTCTCGAAGATGATGTCCTCCTTGCTGTTGTCTCCTCATTGCTAGTGGATTTTGGCTCCGCTCCATTGAGAATGGTAGAGTCCCTCTGAGTCTTATACCGAACCTTTTCTCTGAAGTTCCTGTAGCCTCGTACGCTGACCTGTCCCAAGTGCGGCTCCAGATTAGCTCCACTCAGTTGATGCTCCGGATCGGGAATCATGATTTGTGTGTAGCCGGTCCATATCCAACCGCAGGGGGTACGCTTCCATCCTCGTCCATACTTACTCCACGTAGTGATGTCCATTTGATACTCCATCTGCCCGTTGAGATATCAGCAGCACCGATATGCCAACGAACAGGAGAGAGTAAGCGATCCGAACGACGCATCGTCGACGGTGTGGAATTACGATAGGCAAGATAATAGGACCACACAAACATACAATACCACACACAAGCACACAACAATCAAGTATATCATCATCATTATTATCTTGTAGTATTATCATCAATCTTACCATCATCATTATTCTTCATTATCTTTCCAAACTTAATTTCACTTCTCATACTCATAATTTCTTCTCGTTCAGTCTTATCAATTCACATCCTTCTTGGATTTGGGGAAATTACGAGGTATCATCGGTATATCCATTTCTTTCTCGGCTATCACTCACGTCTACATCTCCTCGGTCATCCACCCAACCTAGTCGGAAGCAAACAGGAGTACAGGACCTTTACCGTGCGGGCACGACATCTGTCTCACAATCAATTGGTCCCAGACCAGGAGGACTACAGCCTCAAATCATATCATATCAATTCAATTCATATATAATCAAGGCACACTGTCTCAACTCACAGTGGTAAACAAGATGCCCCACTCCAGTCCCTCTCACTGTTCTAGATTTGCAATCTAGGGGGCGACAATATATTTCTAGTGGGCCCGCAGAACTTACCACGGCATTGGACCCAGTCCCTACCACGTTCGTATGCCACCATGTGGAGTTCGTTCTGCCTAGAAACATACTCTAGACTTCTTGACGTTTCACCGTCATCGTCCTCCCCTAATGCAATCTCCTCCTGAGTATCCGCAGATACCCATGGTTCCTTCCTCTCCACTACTTCGCACTCTCATACCTCACCGCGTATGTTTTTTTTAAAGTCTTTTATCTTTTTAATTATCCTAAGGTCGGCCCATCCTTCGTGCATCCCTTCAATGAGTCCCGACCACTAACATGGCACAATCTTTCTCTCATCGTTTCTCACATGGCACAGAGCTGGGATCACATCAACAAACACACATCTCATTTCTCAATCTTTCTCTCAAGATCTTATTTCATAATCTTTTCTCAAAACGATCTTTTCAAAAATATCATTTCACAAAACTTTTTCGCAAATATCTTTTCACAAAACTTTTTCAAATTGTCACTTCACAAATCTTTTTCAAAGATAATGTTTCACAAACTTTCTCAAAATATCCTTTCACGATATTTTCTCAAAATGTCATTTCAAAAACTTTCACGAAGTCTCTTTTCACAAACGTTCACAAAAATATTGTTTTCATAAACTTTTTCTAAAAATGTCATTTCATAGAATTTTCCCAAAAATATTATTTCAAAAAGACTTTCTCAAAATATCATTTCAAAGACTGCCCCAAAACCCTATTTTAAAAACTTTCTTAAAAATCTCTTTTCACAAAGTTTCTAAAGATCTCCTTTTAAAAACTTTTTCACAATTTTATTTCAAAACTTTTCTGAAAACATTTTGTTTACTATTCTCCTCAAAAATTCTTTTCAAAAACCTTTTCAAAAATTTCTTTTCACGAAATCCTTTTAAAATCCTCTTTTCAAAACCCTTTTAAAAAATCATATTTTTGCTGAGTGCTAATGGAGGAGCAAGCTCAACTCAACACTAGTCTCATTCAAAAACAAAAACAAAGGAGCCAAGCTCCACTCAAATCGCATCAACAACAACGTTACTTTTCCCAGCTCTGGCTCGTTCTCATCATTATCATCAATTCTTTCCCCAATCTCACTCTTTATTTCTTTCCCGGCACGTATCTTATTTCCAATCATTACTCCTTCCTCATTGTGTCTTTACTTTCAACTTCATTTCTTTCTCAACTCATTCCCTTTGCTTTCATTTCTTATTCAGGACGTAACAGACGTCCATCAGTATATTACTTATTTTAATCAACAGCAATAAACATCATTAGGCAGAATAAAAGCAATAAACATAAACATGCTATCAATCACACAAACATCACACAACACAATGTGATCATTGTCACCTTCGTATAAGTGGCCACACAACACAAACAATTGCCACTTATACTACTGACTCCGAACCACTTAGTTCCGATCTTTGAGATGATATGGAACGTCCTAATATATCACCTAACTACCACGGTGTCTTAGGAAAGCTTCTCTCTCACCTGAGGTCCAGCGATTAATTGCGTACCGTCTCCTCGGATCCTTGTCTCTGCCGACTGCCCCAATCCCTCGTCTTTAAAGTTCCTCGTACTAAATAAAATACGTTTTCGTTATTAACTTGTATTAAGAAAATATTTTTCTTATCTCAAAACACTTTTCGCTCCTCGTCGGAAGACTTAAAACACCATTGTTTGATCAAAACATCTTCCCTACTTTCTAGCACTTTAAATATTTTAAAACCATTTGAAAAACATCATACGAAATGATTTAAATAATTTGGTTTGATTGCTGGTCCGTTTTGGACAGCACCACAAACAAGTTCGAAAACACCGAAAAATTCACCGTTTTTAATCCGGGTTTTTCTTAAATAAATTATCACTTGAAAACCACACTTTAAATTATATAAACACATTTTTTTTAAAGTTAAGGAACAATTTTAAACAACTCGGGACAGCGAAGGATTACTTCACAAGGAATCATTTTAATAAAAATCCGAAAATGATTTATTTCAAAACCAATCGCTCAACTTAATTATAAACTAAACATTCATTTCCAAACAAACATTTTCACAAATAAATATTTGAAATCAACTAAGACAACTTGATACATCATTATGATATTTCATTTTTCATAAAACAAAACACTTAGACATGCATAAATTCACAAACCACATTGAACCAAAGATATAAATCAAGCCCATTTAATTTTCTTACTTTAAACAACTTTATTCCTTTCAAAAATCGTTATTTAAATTTAATTTCATGCAACTAAACTTCCTAGACTTATTTGCACTATATGGCCGAATGAAATCAAAGAAAACAAGTCAAACATTACAAATTTAAATCACATAAATCAACTTGATTTATTTTAAGCACTTAAATTCTACTTTCTTTTTCATGCAACAAAATTATCTACTCTTTCTTTTACTCTCAACCGAATGCACATATACACACATACATATATTCATTTAAACACCACACTTTCTTCCAAACCAATTAGTTCACTTATTTCCTTTATTTTTAACCCCAAAAACCAAATAGAAATTAAACATTCACAACACAATTTCAAACAATTTATTTTAACCTAATTTCACAAAACATACTTATTGCTTTTATGTCATTTCATTGAAAAAGAACCCTAGTCTAGCTAGCATGCATGGCCGAACCTCATTTTGACAAGAATAAGGTTTTTGGTTCACTTTTTCAACATGCAAAAACACAAGATTCTCAAATCAAAAGGATTTAACGTGCATGTATCTCTCATGAAAATCAAAACATGATTTCTTGATTCCTAAACCTAGACCGAATACACATCATCATAGATCAAGATTTTATCTTCAAATCTTTACCATGCATGAACACAAAACATGAATCAAGTTAAAAATCATTTTCCAAAACTTGTTTCCTTGATTCCTTTATGAAACCGTGTTGATCATTAAGAAAGGTTAGATCCTTTTATTCAAAAACCACATGAATGTTCTTAGATCTTGTAGATCAAACCATAAAATCATTTATAATAGTACAAATCAAAGACCAAAATCATTTTGGGTAAGAAGAAGTCAAAACCGTGACATGCATGAAGAAAAGTTAATTCTTTTTGTTCAAACACAACATGCAATGACTTGAATTAAATTTGAAAGCATCAAGACCCATAGATCTAGTCAAGGCCGAACCACTTGGCTCTTGATCTAGGGTTTTATAAGTTTATTTATTCTTAAAAATTAAAGATCAAGGTTTATTTGACACATACACGAACTCAAATCATCAAATCCTCATCAAATCAACATGCAACACCCAAGATATTAACCTTATTGTTAAGCAAGTTTAGATCATGAATTTATTTACCAAACAAACTCTTAAACACATTTTTAAATCACGGTTTAAGAAAGAAAATTTAACATGCAAAGAGATCCACTTCATTCTTCACAAAAATCTCATCAAACCTTTAGATTTAAAAGATTTAGTTTGAAAAGCTTTAGGATCTCTTATGAAAAACTTTAAATGAGTTAGGAAATCCGTTGATTAGACGTTTACAAATTTCTTCAAGCTTTGAGAAATTAACATGTATAGAGATACGCTTTAAACTTTACAAAAATCTCCAAGACTTTTTAGATCTTTAAGATTTATGTTGAAAAACTTTAAGATCTTTCATGAAGACCTTAAACGAGTTATAGAATCCGTTAGTTAGGAGTTTACAAATTTCTTTTAGCTTTTAAAAATCCAAGATCAAGCACAAACATACTTGTACTCATCATTTAAGCTTGGAAAGTTAACATGCAAGAAAGAAAAAGAGAAGAATCACAAGATCAAAAGAGAAGATCTAAATATTACAAGTTCTTCATACTTATTCGAACTACCCACCAAATCTATGGTTGATCTCCTAGCTCCTTAGTTCTTGAATCTTCAAGGGAAAGCTCTAGGGTTTTTGGCTTGGTCTCCTCTTCTTCTTCCCTTCTCCCTCACGGCCAACACCTTCTTTCTCTCTCTCTCTCTCTCTTTTCTTTTCTAAGAGTTAAATGGGAACTCTTAGAAATGTGTTTGGTGGATGAAATGGGAAATGAAGGAAATGAGGTGAAAATGGGTGGAAATGAATTAAGGGCCATGCCTTATATAGGCAATAATGCATTCACTTCCCTTTTTGCCCCTTGGAAATTCGGCCATGGTGTGTTCAATGGAGGGAAATTTTGGCAACACAATTTGTTGCATGGGTGGTGTTTATCAATTCTAAGGGGACAATAAGGAGTGATTTAAGGGACTAGGTTTCTTTAGGTTTAGTTACTTTTTGGCTAATAGTTAGGATTTAGTTACTCACTTAGTTACTTATGGTTCCATCCTAGTCCATGGCTTCTTGTCTTAGAAACAAATTCCTAGTCCTCATACAAGCATACATACACGTAGCATACACCTAAACACATATACATGCATCATACATCACACATATACGTACATACATACATTCTTGCATTATCATCTTCTTTTACTAATTTAATTCCATATAATCCTAGGCATATACACACATATACATACGGCACACACACACACACATATACACGTACATGCACATACACATATCATCATATTCTTTCACTAATTAAATTTTCATCTAGTCCTAAGCATACATACATACAAGACCGTACATACACCCATATAGACAATAAATCACCCTCTCATAGAATAACTTCTTGTTTAAAATTCACCATTTCTTTAAAATCACTCAACACTTTGAAAACATGAATTAAGAAATTCATTTAAGAAATACTCTTTCAAAACACTTTTATCAAAAATAAATCTCTTTAGTATTTTAAATTAATACGAGGAATTTGCGGGGTGTTACAGTACTTCTATTATAAATAGGTATCCATGATTCTCTAATCTTATATAAATCATGAAGCCAACCACTATCTGTCAACTTATACTCATCCATTAAACCCTCCCATTTTGTTTCAAAATTTTGAGTACTAGATGAATCTCGAATGCATCTTTTTAAATCATGCTTGAAAAGAGATTTTTGTGATATATGTGAGTTAAATTTATAGGAAACTCGCTCCTAATGTGCCACAAGCAGAGTCGACGTTGTGTCTCTGGAAATACCTTTTTTATAGCAGCTCACATTGCTATGATGGATTTAGGTTCTTTTCACGCTCGTTGCCTCAAGCCATTTTTCAAACAATCATATAAAAGAAATCTCTGACTCGTCTTGTATTAAAGCGCAACCAAACACAATTGACTGATAATGATTATTCACTTCAATGAATGGGGTAAATGGCATACTACTCTATTTGTTGGTTTTATAAGTGTGTCAAAAGTTATAGAATTTCCAAATTGTTGGTAAGCTACTCTTGATCTAGCATCCACCCAAAAAAAAATTTACCATTCGAGAATCATTATCCAATTGGATTGCATAAAAAATTTGGATCTTCAAGCTGCTTTTATTCACAATAAATGAAAAAAGCTTGACCATCTCCGACAATTAAATTCTTTGTTCGAAGCTTTCTGAATTGATTCCAACAATATCTATTAGAGAAAGATGAATCACCATTATTGAAAATTGTAGCAACCTTCCTTATAGGTAGGCCTTCTTCATTAAATTTTTGTACAAGACTTTTTGCAGCAACACTCATCTTTTTATGACACCTTATATGGGACACATTTTTAGGGCTAAGCAAAACATGGTTATGAGCATTTTGAAAGGATCTTATAATCCGAGTGCTTGTATTCGTACCTCTTTAAACAACAAGTGAAGCCTGACATCCAGTTCGCAAAGTTGAGCATTTTCTCTTCTTTTGAGTAGCATTACTATCCAAAGTTTCGTACGCGATGTGAGGAATTTCATCCAAAAAGAGAGGCGAGCTATTGGTAAAGATGGTGATGGAGCAGCTCTAAACTCATACTTCAACAGGATGCGAGATGAGAATGCAAATTTCTTTTATGACATAGATTTGGATGATGGTTTTCATGTTAAAAATGTGTTTTGGGCCGATGTGAGAAGCAGAGCTACATATGACTCTTTTGGAGATGTAATTACTTTTGACACCACATATTTGACCAATAAATATGACATGCCCTTTGCTGCATTCGTTGGCATCAATCACCATGGGCAATCTGTTTTGCTTGGTTGTGGGTTGGTTTCAAATGAAGATACAAGTTCTTTTGCATGGCTTTTTAGTTCTTGGCTTCGCTGCATGTCAGGAAAACCCCCAGGTGGTATTGTGACTGACCAATGCAAAGCCATGCAGAATGTCATTGAGTTAGTGTTCCCGACCACCCGTCATAGGTGGTGCTTGTGGCACATAATGAAAAAAATTCCTGAGAAGCTTAAAGGATTTGGGGAGTATAAGAAGATGAAGAATGCAATGAAAGCTGCAGTTTACGATACACTAACGGAGGCTGAGTTTGAAGAAGAATGGTTAAAATTCATTGATGTGTATCACCTCCGTGACAACGAATGGTTGAGCGGGTTGTTTGCGGAGCGTCATAGATGGGTCCCCATATATTTGAAAAGATACTTTTGGGGTGGGATGTCAACAACTCAGCGAAGTGAGAGCATTCACGCTTTCTTTGATGGTTATATCAACTCAACAACAAGCTTGCGTCAATTTGTAAAACAGTATGACAATGCTCTCCGCGATAAGGCAGAAAAAGAGTTTGACGCTGATTTTCGTTCCATGGACACTCATCCCATGTGGCTCAAGCTCCCCTATTGAGAAGCAATTCCAACAGGAATATACACATGCGAAATTTGTTGAGGTTCAATCAGAATTTAGGGGGAAAATGAATTGTGCTGCCCTCCTAAAGTCATTTGATGGTACAATTGCTACCTATGAAGTGTTCGAGGAGATGACCGTTGGAGATAAGACGAGGAATCGGATCTTAGATGTTGCGTTTAATCGCGACAATCATGATATCAGTTGTCAATGTTTCTTGTTTGAGTTTAGGGGCATAATGTGTAGGCATTCTCTTTCTGTGCTTTCTCTCGAAAGGGTTGAACGAGTGTCGTCCAAGTACATTCTCACAAGATGGAGTAAAAACAAAAAATGGAAACACTCATATATCAAGACCAGCTATGATGTGCCAGCGATGAAGCCTTCCATGGAGAGATATGATAAATTATGCAAACATTTCCATGAGGTTGGTGAACTCGCAGCAGAGTTCGAAGATGAATCTGAGTTGCTTCACCAAACATTGGACAATTTGAAACATGATATGTTGTCTATGAGGCATTCTAAAAGGAACGTTGAGACTAGTTTCAAAGGTGATTACCATCATGAAAAGTATGGCCAACATGCTGAAAATCTGATTCCTCATATTCGTAGTCCTTTACGAGTGAAACGTAAGGGTCGTCCACCTTCGAACAGAAAGATGCCAACGGTGGAGAAGGTTGTAAGGAAGATTCAGAAGCGTACTAAACAAAGAGATCAAAATTTGATCATTGAGGTATGTGTAAAAGGAAAACCTTATGTGGGTAAAATGTGTACAAATGGTGGTAACTTATTATGGTTTTGTTTGTTGCCTAATTACTACGTTGTTAACTTTGGGTTTTTTATGTTCATATGTACAGGAGGGCATTGAGGTCACTATTGGCAACAATCATAGTATAAGCAACTTGTGCGTAGAGTCATCGAATCAGATTCGTGATAGAAGTATCATGGTTCGTTATCGAATTGGGATTAATGCGATAGTATAACGTTTGAATGTATTTTAGTTTTGTAGTATCATTTGTGTCATTACTACACCTAATTTTACGGTTGGTACTTGTTTTAGGATGTTAATTTACGTACTTGTTGTTCATTTGTTGTTGTACTATTTGATATAACTACATTATTATTGTTAATTTATGTGGATGTTTTTGGTAGCCGAAGTTGTGTTCGTAGATGTTGTTGTTAACTTCTTTTTGCTGTTACATATAATGTCACTTTCCTCAGTGTAATCAAGTTAGTGGCAAAGCTAATGTAGCAAAACCTATTTTGGAGGACCAAACTTGGGTACCATGGCTATCAAGGAATCAATCACAAACCGGATTTATGTCTTTGCTTAATGAATTTAGCAACGTATGTGAAGCAGTTCTTTCTTATGTTTGTTTGGATTTGTACTCAATGTAGTTAATTTTGGATGAGTAATTTTTCTTACATTACCTTTTGATAGGTTGTTGCGGATCCATCAACACGGCAGTCTTGAAGACATTACATCAAGTCTAACTGGGATTTGGTTTTTTTTTTGGGGCGATATCATATTTTAGGATACAATACTTTTGTAAATGTTAGTAATTGGGAGCACACATGTTGGAGCTTAGCTTTTTTGTATAGATATAGGACCCAAATACAACTAACCATTACTTTTTTGTATATATATATATATATATGTATATATGATATATGGCCCACATATATGTATCTAACATGACACCAATATATGCAAAGTTATGTATTTGTTTGGTTTTCATGAAATGGTACCAACATTCACAATCAAGGTACCAACATTCACAATCTAAGGTACCAACATAATGCAAAGGGGTAACCAACATTTATCAAGCCAGTACCAACATTTTTAAGCTTGGTGCAGGCATGATAACCCCCAAGTTATATACATTCTACACCTGTGATGCAAAGGAATTTGGACGACAATTACCAATAACATGAAAGGTAATTCGTGAAATGGTACCAACATTCACAATCAAGGTACCAACATAATGCAAAGGGGTAACCAACATTTATCAAGCCAGTACCAACATTCTTAAGCTTGGTGCAGGCATGATAACCCCCAAGTTATATACATTCTACACCTGTGATGCAAAGGAATTTGGACGACAATTACCAATAACATGAAAGGTAATTCATGAAATAGTACCAACATTCACAATCAAGGTACCAACATAATGCAAAGGGGTAACCAACATTTATCAAGCCAGTACCAACATTTTTAAGCTTGGTGCAGGCATGATAACCCCCAAGTTATATACATTCTACACCTGTGATGCAAAGGAATTTGGACGACAATTACCAATAACATGAAAGGTAATTCATGAAATGGTACCAACATTCACAATCAAGGTACCAACATAATGCAAAGGGGTAACCAACATTTATCAAACCAGTACCAACATTTTTAAGCTTGGTGCAGGCATGATAACCCCCAAGTTATATACATTCTACACCTGTGATGCAAAGATTTTTGGACGACAATTACCAATAACATGAAAGGTAATTCATGAAATGGTACCAACATTCACAATCAAGGTACCAACATAATGCAAAGGGGTAACCAACATTTATCAAGCCAGTACCAACATTTTTAAGCTTGGTGCAGGCATGATAACCCCCAAGTTATATACATTCTACACCTGTGATGCAAAGATTTTTAGGACTTAACCAAAAACGGAAATTTTTGCTTAAAAAGTATCAACATTGATGATCATGGTACCAACATATTACAAACGGGTTACAAACATTTATCAGAACAGTACCAACATTTTTAAGAAGGTGTTTCATACACTGTAAACCCTTTTTTACAACCAATATTCATTGTTTCAACCATTGTGAATACAATATAATACATAATACATAATCTAACGTTTAATGTACAAAAGTACAAATTATCGTCTTTTTTGCTTGCGAAGAGCTTTGGCGAGGATTACATCTTTGCGATCATTAAAAGGATTCATAACCCAGCCGCAAAGTAACCTATGTCTCACGTTTAGCAGCTGCTTCTGAAAGAGTAATAATCATTCGACAAGTGCATAAAGTTTGAATTTAGTATGCAAAGATTCAATATAGAAAAATTGTGAAGGCATACCTTGGACCAAGAAGGCATGGTAAGGTCGTTATCGTATTTCTTTTCAGGGTCCCACATTTGCATATATAAGATCACATAAATGCCACAATCATGTCTACAGTAATATAAACCATATAACCAACATAATAAATATCTAGGACCAACATATAACCAACATAAACCACATTAAACAATTTATGAATGAAGCATACTTACAAATTCATTTGCTGCGGTAACTTCACTGCTATCATTTCCAGTTTCACTTTCCTCTTGGAAGTCAACATTTGTAACAACTCTACAAATCTCAACTTCTACAATAAACAACCCAAAGATTCAAATACTAGCTAAACACTTTAACCAATGAAATTAATAAATGGAAAAGATAATAAATTGTAATATTAAGACCGACACCAAGGCGTCCACATCAGCTCGACTTTTACGATCATGACCCAATGAATCCAAGATGAAGAATTTTTTGTTCAACGGATCCAATACGTAGCACCACCAATGACTATCATACAAAACGGGTGCAAATATCTGCAGCATTTCTTAAAACTTGATATCAATATCTAAATGATTAAAATTATTATCCGTTAACGAAATATTACCAAACTCAACCTCATACCAGTTTGCACTCAGTAATGTCATGATCAAATTCACCAAGAGGTATAGTTTCAGGCACATCATGCCATGGAATGTGTTGACGATTCCTGAAAGCATCCAAATCGGCTGTAACTCCATCCTACATGTTAAAAGAAGTCATAAATACATCACTTCCAAACAATTTGTAATCTAAATACAAAATTAACACACTAACCATGAACATATGACTCAAAAAATGACTTGTTACATGTTTGGCTCTGTATTTATGACTTTCCATCAACCAAGTCGTAGTTAGCAACATAACCTAACGAAAATACTAGTACTAATGTCAGAAACAATGGAATTTTAATTTTTTATAAAACATGTACGATTCTCAAATTAAATTATATTTCTTACCATAGTTGATACCCAATGTGTCGGTATCAAGCTCCGTGCATCACCTGCAGTTATGTACTGCCCGTGCATTTGCACGACAATACTAAAGCAGCACACGAGACACTATAATTAATGACAAATATAGATTCAAACAATTATAACTACTTCAATATTAAATTAAAAACTAATGACTTACTCATCTATCTTTGCCCTTTTTACACAATAATTCCAAACTGCCTCTTCACTAGCATTTAGAGGGATATCGTAATTTAGCCATATGTCACCTTCTTCTTCGTCTTCGTCTTCGTCTTCCTCTTCCTCCCCTCCTCCTCCTCTTCTTCTTCTTCTTCTTCTCTTCTTCTTCTTCTTCTTCTTCTTCTTCTTCCTCTTCCTCTTCCTCTTCCCCTTCACCTTCACCTTCACCTTCACCTTCACCTCCCTCTTCCTCCATGAAGCTACAAGTCGGGTTCATCCTAAATTGATGACTATTGAATTTACCCGCCGTAATCGCTTCATCCATTGGCTTTAAAAGTCCACTGTACAATTTCATCATCCAATCACGGGTCATCTGTAATGGAAAAACGTGTTACAATAACGCAAGCAGCAGCTATAACACAAAAACAAAACAAAACAAGTGAAACATATACCTCATTTTTTAAAGAACTGAAAGCCGAATCAATGGATTTATCCTTTTTTTGTTTTTGTTCAAGTATAGAAGACCCTACAAATATTCATCTAAAAAATCAGCTCACATTTTGGTTTTGCACCTATATTAAATTACACATTAAATATATACCTGGGGGTTCTTCCTCTCATCCATAATACGCTTATGGATGTTGGTCTGATTCCATCCCTTAACATAAGGAATCTCTCTAGAAACACTTATACTTCCAAGGGGTTTTTTCTGGAAATATATAACCTACGCCAACAAACAAAAACTTAGATATTTTTAAAAGTCGAATAGACAAAATAGAGACTTCCGTATATAGAAAAATTTTATACCATAAAAAAAAAGGTGCAGCCCCCAATGCTCTTTTTTGAAGGGTTCTTTTTTAATTTCATTACTTCGTCGATGAGGTAATCAAAAACTAACTTGCTCCAATTATATTTGTGAACTGTACACACGTTCACTATAGCTGGTAAGAACCGTGCAGGTACACCATACTTTGAACTCGGACACAAAAAGTTCGCTAGAGCATATAGAATAAATGCTCTAACGAACCTAGCATTCTTTGCTTCGCTTTCAAGTATTGTCTCCAGCTGAGCATTTGAGATTTTTCTGAACTCAACGATTTCATTCTTTTGTTCATCTGTCATGGAAGTTGGAACAACCATTCCTACCATTTTTAAACAAAACAAACATGTCAAAATTTAGTACCACATTTATATTACTAAACAAAATTTGAAACCAATAAAATTAAAGGTTCACATACCAACATCAAGAAGTCCTAATGCCTTTCCAACATCTCGATGGTCCAATCTAATTCTTGAACCACTAACGAGTAAAGAATGTTGACTTTCATCAAAATGATTAACCAATTGTAGGCATACATTCCTGTCCAAGCTTGGGCAATTGATGTGCTCCAAACCACCAAAACCAATTTTTCTTACCCGCTCTAGTTGCTCATCTGATAGCTTCTTCCATTCGTTTCGGGGAACATCTCGTCACGAATGCCGGCTGTCAATTGGTTATACATAGCACATTACTTGACATTTCTTTAACAAAACCTTCTCCATTAGTAAACAATCATTTATTACAAAACTTACCTCACGACTCTTTGACTTTTTTTCTGCCTCTTCACCATGTGCTATTGAAACTTGTTTATTTTTCGAACTCATTTTGCAACCTACAAAGTTACCAACAACCACCAATTATGTTATCAACATTTTCACACCACAAAGGAACATTTTCAATATTCAACAAAAGAAGAAAGCTTCAACTAAAAACATCAATAAACACATTAATGAAAATATTTCATACACTCTACACCTCTGATGGAAATATTTCATGAACTTACTAATAACGCAACATTTTCTGAAAAAGTACCAACATACTCGATCATGGTACCAACATAATACAAGGGGGTAACCAACATTTATCAGCTTAATACCAACATTTTTCACAATGTTACAACCATTATTAACTCCCAAATTTCACACACTCTACACTTGTCGTGCCAATATTTCAGGACATAGTTAATAATGTAATATTTTCTGAAAAAGTACCAATATTCACGATCACGGTACCAACATAATAGAAGGGGGTAACAAACATTTATCAGCTTAATACCAACATTTTTCAGAAAGTTAGAGACATTATAATTCCTAAATTTCATACTAATAACGTAAGATTTTACTGAAAATATAGCCCATAAATTAATTCTCGGATTTACGTGATTTGTTTATGACAATCTCGTGAACACTAAACCGATCTTCCCGATTCCGTGAACTAACTGTTCTCTTTAGAGAATGAACTTACAATTTTTATAACAACTTTTCTTCTAAGGTTAGCTTCTCTATTTTCTCTCCCTATTCTTTTACACTCCAGTTAACCTCTTTCTTTCCTACGCAAATTCACCACTACCGAACATAGTGTTAGAAGTACTATAACTTCACTTCCAAGAAAATCAAAAGAAATGACATAAGGCTCTTTGATACCATTGATGAACCCAGGACCAAGTGGTTTATGATTCTGACACAAATTAAAAGCAACAGTATGGTAAATTTAACAACCTATGTGAGAGATTTCGGATTGAGGAAAGAACCTCCAAAACGAAATTGAAAACCAAACAAAATCTAAATCAAAAACGAAATAGAACCTCCAAAAGGTAGGTGAAAACCAAATGGGATTGATTACCTGGTCAGACAAACGAGCAGGGAACGGTGGAGAAGATGAGAACACTGAGATTTGAGAGCACCAAGGGAAGACTCGCGAACCAGAAGGAGGAAGAAGAACCGGGGCTCGCCTCTGTCGCAAGGTTTTGTGCGAGGGTGGCCAGATGGGAGAGAAGAAGAAGATCGAAGAAGTGGGCCGGCGGCACAATACAAAGAAGATAGGGCTGGAGAAGGTGTAAAGGAGATGGAGGTGACTGGTGAGAAGTGTTGCGCGGTAATGAGCTGACGGCGCCGGTGGAAGGGCTCGATGAGGCAGAGGAGGAGGACGAGGAGATGGTGCGGTTGCTCACGGTAATGAGACAGAGGTTGCAGATTCACCGGAGTTGGAGATGAAATGTTGTAGAGAGAGAGAGAAGGAGGGGCTCGATGGAGGTGGGAGTGAGGGCTGTGAGAGTGTGAGGCAGTCAATGTGAGGAGGGAGTATTAGGTTTAGAACATATATGAGGGCATTTTCGTTATTTCAATGAAAAAGAATGTACTTGTATTTGTATCACTAAGCCTACGGTGTAAAGTATGATGTTGGCTACAGATGTTTAAAAAACATTTTCGATAATTATATGGCGTAGGAGTCTCTGTTTCATTTACTATTAAATAAAGTACTGGTTGACCAAGATGATAAACACAAGTATCACTGCATAGCACCTAATAACGTCTCCATTTTCATACTTCCCTGGTCCCTATATATGTGTGCACCCCATTGTGATTCTTTATTCATTATAGAACAATTAACTAAATAAGTAAACTCTCTAATCTCTATCCTTTAAAAAATTACAAGCATGATGACTACAAGACTCGTGCTTTCTCTGCTGATCCTCAATCTTACCCTTTACATGGCTGCTGCCATTGCTGAATACACAGTTCCAAAACAGTCCAACCCAACAAACTTCATCAAAGCCTCATGCAAATCCACTCGCTACCCTGTTCTATGCGTTCAATGTCTAATCGGTTACGCGAATTCGGTTCGCGAAAGCGAGCAACAACTGGCCATAACAGCCTTGAATGTAAGCATATCTCGGACACGGTCATGCGCATCATTCATAAAGAAGATGACCAAATTAAGGGGAATTAAGCCTAGAGAGTACAGAGCTGTGAAAGATTGCATAACGAACATGGATGGTAGCATGGACCAGCTGAGCGAATCCGCGAAGGAACTAGGCCTTATTATGAAAGGTCAGGCTTTAAGTGAGGACTTTTCTTGGCATATAAGCAACGTGCAAACTTGGGTTAGTGCTGCTATGACTTATCAAACCACATGTCTTGATGGATTTGCGGGTCCACGCATGGATGGGAACTTGAAGGCTTCTATTAGAGACAGGGTTGTTAGTGTTTCTCAAGTTACTAGTAATGCTCTTGCCTTGGTTAATCACTTTGCTTCCTTGCACCAAACTACTTCACTTACTACTAATAAAAAGCCTTAAATCATGATGCATGAGCTAAGCATATAAGTATATAGTTTTGAAGCCTATATTTTCATGCTTTGTTGCATCCTCCTCCAAATAATATAAGTTTGTGTGTGTCTATATATATATATATATATATATATATATATATATATTGCTTTTGTTGGTTCTTTGCAACGGCTAATTTTGTTTTGCCTTATTTATGGTTTTAGTCCCATAAAGTTGGGAGTGTTTTGATTTTGGTCCCTGGAAGTTTTTTTGACCTTGATTCATCCTTAATTGTTTTGAAAATTTGGTTTTAATCTCTACCGTTATGAAATATTCGTTAATTGCTGATGTGGTTAACGAGACACCATACCAACATACACGCGTGCAAATGTTGCATGTCCCGGTAGGATGACGTAGATGATCCGGACCCGAAGGAGCGAAAGGGCCAAGGCCCAACCAAAATGTGTTTGTGGGTTGGGCTTTGGCCTTTTTGCTCATTCGGATCCGGATCATCCACGTTATCCTATCGACGACATTCCATACTTGTACGCATGTATGTTGATGCGACGTTTCGTTAGTTACGTCAATAGTTGACGTATTTTTTCTAACAACAAGGATTAAAACCAAAATTTCAAAACAATTAAGGATGAGTAAAGGTCAAAAAAACTTTCACAGACCAAAACCAAAACACTCCCAAATTTCAAGGACCAAAGACATAAATAATCCTTTGTTTTTTATGTGTAAATTAAATGAGCATTACATGTTCTCTCTTCTGAATGGTGTTTGTAATGGAGTTAGTTCGACTCCAAACTATGGGAATGTGCATTCTAACTCTTTCCTTTATTGTGTTTTGTACCTTCTTTCTTTCTATGACTCTATTTCATTTGAGAAAGTTAAAAGGATTTTACTGTAAAAGATTAGATAGTACAGTATAGTACTTGTCTTCCTCTCAAATTTGTTCTTTTCCCTAAACAAATGTTATCGATATTTGGATTTTGATCTACGCATAATATTATTAGTAATATACTATCTGGATACCAAAACTCGATTTTTAATTAGTCAATTAAATTTGTTTTATATGCCAAATATATTAATAGAAGTTCAAGGCCAACTTTACCTCATATAAAAAGTACTCCCCCGTGTCCTTATTATAGGGCATACTTAACCGAATTACACATACCAAGGAAAGTGGTTGGTTTTATGAATTCTATGAGAATATATTGTAACATTACAATTTTACCCCATTATTTTTTTTTGGAAAATTCGCACTCATTAAAAAACACATAGATAATCAAAGTATTTAATAAGGGCAAAAAAGAGAAAAATCAATAAATGATGCATAAAAAATATAAAGTGACTTATAATTAGGACCAAAAAAACTTTCTAGAATGTGACCTATATATAGGACCGGAGGGAGTATCAATGATTATAATCAGAAAAAATACAATGCAACGGATTTATACGTCAATTTGAAAAATTAATAGTGCAATCCAAGTTTACCAAAAAAAAAAAAATAGTGCAATCCAAAAAGCTGGTGAACAAATCGAAACAAGATTAAACACACCAATAACGTCAAACCTCTCATTGTTTCACACAATAGCATTACTGTGCAGCGAGTTAATTAATACTCCCTCCGTCCCTTAGTACAGGGTACCATTTTGGTAGAATTGGTGTCCCTTTTTATAAGTCGTGTTAGAATATCTAGGTAGTATTAAAGAGTTTAATCCAAATACACCCCTCATAATTGCTTAGGGGTGATAGGATAATAATTACAATAAAGAGAGAAATGAATAGAGTTGTAAAATTTTTAATAGGGGTAACTTTGGAATGACAACATATTTTTTGATAAATTTGAGAGTAATAATTACTTTTCTTAATCTACGTGAATTAGGTAAAAGTGACTTATATTAAGGAACAGAGAGAGTATTTTCTAAATTGTTTTACTAATACTCTTGTAAAAACTGTGGAAGGGTCTTGTAGAGTAATAAAAAAATGGATTAGCTGAAGGATTGGAGATAATAAACATAGCGAAATGGAACAAGAAATTCGTTCCAAAGCTATATTATTTAATTAACCATTTGTATTCATTTTTTTATTAAATACCTTTATCAATCTCTTATCTATAAATTTAAAGGTGCAAAATTAAGAAAATCCAAAATAAATAATGTATTCATAGGAAAATGGAATAACATTTTCTACTTTGCTTCTATTCTTTCTGATTCTGTTTTTGTATTTTTTTTAGAAGAAATATTGTTTTTCCTCTTATTTGTCATTTGTTTTTTAATATGAAATAATAAATTTGTGAAATTTTCAATACATATTCAAAAGGTAAAATTGTAATATTAAAATACATTTTCAAAATTTCAAAAAATATAACCACATTCCCTGATTTTTACAAAATAATTAAATATAACTTATAATAAGATCGAAAAATATATATACCAAATTTTTATACTTCCAATACAAATAACAATATATTTTTATCTAACAATACTAATAACAAAATACTCCCTCCAATCCAAAAAGTCTCGATCATATGAAAAATGCGCAAGTTTTAATAAATGAAAAAAATGATGTAAGAATTTTAAATAATTTAACTAAAATAGTATTTCATCCGGTTTTATTTATAAGACACTTTTGGAGTTTTTATTTTGGTCCTATTTATAAGACCCTAATTCAACTTTCAATAGCATTTAATTACTTCTTTCCACAAATACCCCTATCAAGTCAACACTTTTTAGAGTTCCAATACTAATTATAGGGGTAGTTTTGAAAAATTATATCAAATTTACCACTTCCAATACTACTAGCAAATTTAATCACTCTCCTTGGTGGAGTGAAAAACCCCAAAAATATATTATAAATAGGACCGAAGAAAGTACCATTTTTCAATCATTACAATTACTATTATGGAGAAAGGAGAGAGAAAAAAATGAACCTAACTAAAAAATAATACTCCAATAAGGATATAATTAAAAAAATTAAATATGTTCACCAAAAAAAAATTAAATATGATAACTGTATACTCCATTAGATTTATAAATGAGATATATGAATTAAAGAAAAAAAACTATACAATCGAAACTTTTGGATCGTACGAAGTTATATATTAATTACCCAGGAAATCCAACCATTTTTATGTTTATTAAAAAGGTTAGTTGATTGTATTTAATTTTCTCAAATTTATAAAAAAAAATAGAGGTATTTTAATAAAGTAATATTTGGAATGAAACAAAAATTAATTAAGATTACAATTTTCTATAAATGTTTTAAGAAAGTTACATTGGAAATGAACTAAAATTTAATAAAATTAATTAATTTTTGTTATATTTTAAACTAAGAGAAGTATATTTTTTTTGTTACTTATAATTCGAGCAAATGGAAAATAGCAGTACTAGTTCTTTAATTATTTTTCATTAGAGATAAGGATTGGAGTGAGTACACACGGAGACAATATGATGCCCTTTCTTCCTTCACTTGCAGGAAAGCAATATATGAAGTAGATCTCTTACGACTCAATTTACGATGCACAATCATAATTTAAATGACAACTGGGACATGTGCGGTTATCACATTTGCTGAGCCTTATCTATTTAATCCCACTTACTTAGGCCATTATTGGAGATACTGAAGGTTTAACGCTAAGCCAATTTTGGTCCAAGTGGTAGATTGTTTTGCCACTTCATCACATTATGTGATATTGATCTGTGGATAATAGTAACTCAAGTCTCAAACCATCATCAACTTGGTGTACACTGTACTTCAGGTCCAACAAATCAATTTACTACTATGCAACATGTCTTGAGGATATATGACAAACTTAGAAATAATTTTGAGAATTTGGACATTAGAAAAAAAAAGAATAAAGGTATGTGGCAAAAGTACCACAAACTTTAGAGACTTATAACATAATTAAGCCAAAAATATATATATCATCAAGACAGATAAGCTTAAATATCAAAAATATAAAATTACCCGTGTACACTGTCGTAAAATTACCTCTGCAATGAAAAAAAATACTATACTCCAGTAATTAATTGATTAAAAAATGAATTAATAAGTTAAAATTTACTCCATTACTTAACACTTTTAATACATAATGTTGGAGTTCAATGTTGTCAAATCACGATTCAAATCGTGAATCGGTATGCCAAATTTTGAATCGAAAATCGTAAATCGTATTGAATCGTAAGATTCATGAACACAATAAAAATATGTTTAAAAAATATCATTTGAATGTTATATCATATATATATATATATACATATATCATATATATATATATATGATCAATATAATAATTAAAAATAAAAAAAATTAAATTCATAAACCTGAATAAAAACTAGAAAAAGAAGGGTTATTTTTAGTTGCTTGTAGCAATAGAAGGTATCATTATGTTCAGTTCCAAAATACCAGCCCAAATTCTTTAAATTAGCTTTGCCCAAAATATAAAATAAAATAAAAACAATCAGCTTTGGCCCAATATGTCAGCCCAGAGTCTCTAACCTATTAGTTCTACCCTTTCTATACTTCTAAACCCTAAAAAGACATTACAACATCATACACAGCCGCCGCTGCATTCTCCTGCTCATCTTCTACTTATTCTTCTAAAGAATGCCGGCGGCGGCAATCGTTTTCCTTATGACGGTGACACCAAGTGGAAGGCCACTTGTGGTAGAGAAACGCGAATCGTTTTCTGCCACCGAGTCACGATACGACATCGAAACGACGATTCACTGAGCGATTCCGATCACCTCCGATTCTTACCCCCGATGTGTATCGTTTCTCTCTAGACTCGTATCGTTCCGTACGATTCGAATCACGAATCGTACGATTTCGATAACAATTGTTGAAGCTGCACAAAAAATCAAAAATGCTTACAACTACTAATACATGAACATATCTCCATTCAAACATTTTTTTTATCTAACATAAAAAATCATTAAATATTGAGCAAATAAGGTTCTCACTTGAACCAACATGACTACATATATCATGGTTACATATTAAGGTGATGTAATTATTTAGTAAAATAAGAACCTAACAAACAATCTCATTCACAGTTGAGGTTGCTAATAACATACTTCTTCCGGTTTAGAATAGAAGGAAAAAAAACTAAAATCATGTTTACTAAGGAAGTTAATTTATTGTTTTAATTTTCTCAAACTTATCAAAAATAGAAGTATTTTAGGAAGTAGTATTAGGAATGAAACAAAAATTAAATGAGATGACAGTTTTCTAGCTATGTTTTAAGAATGTAGCATTGAGAATGAAACAAAATTTAAGAAAAGTTATTAGTTTTACTTATATTTTAAAGAAAAAAAGTATGTTTATTTTTTCTTATATTTCTGATGTAAGTAGTCTTTATCAAAAAAATTGACAAAAGATTGAAACATAACGTTAAAATCAATCAGAAATGTTGTTAATGACCATCTCCCTAACCCTCCTTCAATAAATCTAGCAGGCAACATTTGAATCAGGAATTCAAACTAATTAAAATACAGGTTATCAAGTATAGTTGTTACTCTCTTATCCTTTTACCTCTATCAATATACTCCCTCTGTTTCACTGTGTTTTGCTTTTTAGGTCTGGGCACATAGATTAAGATAGTATTAATTATTGTAAATATTATGTATAGTTTGTCCAAAATGTTCGTATTTAATCCTTATTAAAATTGTAGTAGTATTTAGTTTTTATTTGTAAGTGTGTTCATTAATTAAGGTATAGTGGTTTAGAGATGAGAGAGATGATAAAAGTAGAGTTAATGATGAGTAAGAGAAATGATTGAATGAAAGCTTAAAATTGAAAAAAAAATATGTTTGTGTATTGAAAATGTAAAAGGCCAAACAATATGAAACAAGAAAAAAAACCTAAAAGGTTAAACATAGTGAAACGGATACATACTATATATATATTTGAGTCTTTCACTAAAACTTGTAACATCCTGAATTTTAGTAATAAATAGAAAATTAGAATTTTGTTTGTATATGAATTATTATTTATGTTTTGGAAAGTATCAAAAGTTATATATTTAAATTTTGTTTGGTGTATGCTTGTTTTAGTATTATAAAATGTATAATGATAGAAAAATTATAATAAAATATTTAAAACAATAAACACAAATCCGACCGTTGGATATGAAGATACGGATGTTAGGAAGCTTACCTCCAAATTTGAGTAAGATCCAACGATTAACGAAAAAGGTATAACATTTTTAATGCAAGCAGTTCCAACAATTTTCACTTAAGCAAAAATGCTTCACAATGTAGAGAATTATTTCGCTTAAGCGAAAATGTCCGCATCTGGTGCGTTTTAAGTCGGTTTGGGGAGAGAAAAATGGAGTATTCTCACCCCGAAACCCCAAAAACACTAATTCTTCCCCTTTTCTCTCAAGTTCATCAAATCTTTCGCTTTTAATCCACAAAATCATCATCAACAAATCTTCAATCCTAGCATACACATACTCTCAATCTTCTTCAAATCAACAAAAAGAACACCATCGTCATCAATATCTCTGATTTGGGTCTGATATATAGTGTTTTTGAGCATTAATTAACTCCCTTTTACTATGTATTTGGCTTGTTTCTTAAGTAAATATTAGGTTTTTGTTATGTTTTTAGGTAAGTTAGGTAATTTAGAATCCTTGAACGTTTTGATTCGCTTTGAGTTTGATTTCAAGTATTTGAAGCATAATATGATGATTTATGCTTTGGAATGGAAAGGAGCTTTGAAGACCTGAATATTGGAGCTTAAATGAAGAGAAATGATGTTCTTAAATGTGGCCTAAGATGGGGTTTAAATGCCAAGAGCTGGGGTGCTAAAAGGCAAAATTTAATGAAGAAAAACTCAGCCAATTCAGAAGGTGTCACGCCCAGGCGCATGGTATATTGCGCCTATGCGCGACTGGCTCGTGCAGAAGAAGAAGATCAGATTTTAATGCCACGCCTAGTCGTGGGGAAGCTGTGCCTAGGCGCGAGCTGCCTGCGTGAGGATTTTGATAGATTTTAGATTCATTTGTTCTAGGATTAGTTTTTCCTATATATTCTAGGTCTTAGTATTAGGTTCAGTAGCTTTTAGAGAAAGAGGGAGATTACAAATTTTGTGCTTCATTCAAGGAGAAGAGTTTAGATAATTCCTTATTGTCTATGATAGGGTATCTCATTCTGTTTTTTCTATTTTATTCTTTTATAATGTGTAACTAAAACCCTTTGTAGTTAGGAACATTGTGGATTTGTATGGATGGGTTTATTTATTTATGAATTAATGTTTTTCATTCAAAACCTATTGTTTGGTTGTGTTATAATTACAATTCATTAAAGTAGCTAATTTATGTTTTGTTTAGAATCTCTAATCCAACTAGAGGGATCTGAGGGTTAGAATAGGTCGTTCTTCCAAACATTATTATAACCGCCTAGTGTGTAGGGATACAACTAGGGCTTATATGACTTATATATTCCAGTGTGCCTAATTAATGGTTATTTGTATGTCAAAATCACTTAAGGGATTAAGGATTCCATATGAATAAGAAACGTAAATTCACAGAGGGATCTGGTTTTTACTACCTCTGGGATGTCGTGGGTTTAATGAAAAATAGAGATTCATAATTAATAAATAAGTCTTGCAATGAAACTAGTTCCTAAAGTCTTTCTCTATCTGTCTCACAAACCTTTATTTTTAATTGTTTTATTTTAATTGGTTTGTTTATTCAATTAAACACATAAATTTCTCTTTTAAATACCCTTTGGTGAGAATTATTTGGAAACAACTCACAATCCCCGAGTGGAACGATAATTTTACTTACTCTTTATTACTTGTGATCTAACATACTTGATAGTATCTCCAACACTCTCTTCATCAAAACCCTAGGTTCCCAAATCATAGGATTTCATTCAATTAGCAAAGGGGTAGAAGATCTAGAACATGAGGATACAAGGAAAACAAAGAGGAAGGAGAAAACTAGTGGAAATCTAAGAGAGGAAGAAGCTTTCTCTCTCTAGCTTTCTTTCTTTCTCTCATTCAATTAGAGGTAAGAGGGGAGATATTTGCATAAATTAGGGAAAGGATATGATAATAATGATAGGAATATAATTATATGCATGTTTGAAGTATATAATAGTTATGAATTGATTACTTTCCATACTTATGGTTTATGTGGTTATGTGGATGATGATGATGATGATTGAATGATTTTAATATATGTTGAGATGTTTAATGATTCGGAGGAACAATAATTATTATGATTGTTTTTCTTATGATTGAATAGTCATTTATTTCATTGTTAAGTTTAAATACTCTAAGTTAGAATACTTATCTAAATTGATATAATTATCTAAAGGTTTGACTGTTAAGAATCAAATAAAATGAATTAGAAACACGTCCATTATGAAGTAAGGAAGGAAATTGGGAATTAGGAAAGATGTCGTGAAGATTCTATGTGTTGATGGACGTGTTTGTGAAGATTCATAGAATTGATTGACGAGAGTATTATAGTGACTAGATTGTGTTATTGAAACAATCGCGGAAACTATTATAGAGGACTTTGATCTACCTAAAAGAACACCAATATGATGGACGTTTCGTGAAGCACTGGCTAATCGGTGATTGGTCCTGTGCACACTATAATAGTTTTATCGGTCACTTAGATAATTCATGACTAGTGAGGGTGGTCCCTGCTATAACACTGTACGATGGATGATTCGTGAAGTACAGTGTAAGCATTGGTAGAGGGGCATTAACTCCTAGTTGATCTTTCCTAAAGTGTGGAGGACGATGTGAGAAAAAATGGAAAATGGAAAGTAGCAATGACTACTATGGAAAGAAATGGATAAATGAAAAATGGAAAACAAAGGAAATGATTATGGAGAATTACTTTGCATTGCATTGCATTGCATATAGTTATATGTTATCAATAATAGAGTTAAATGTGTTGAGAATATGTATATGTGTGGAAATATAGAATGGAATAATATGTGTATTCTTATTTCTTATTATTGTTATTATATCTTTTCTTTAATTTATGAATAAATATATCACCCTCTGTGTTGTCATTTTTAGGTATTCATAAGGGAGAGGAAAGTGATATTCCGCCTACCGAGGAGGATTTCACTCCAAATGATGGAGTGTAATTTCTAAATATGACTCGAGGGTCATATATATATGCAACCACAATAGTTCTGTAACCATAAATAATAATTTAGTAATAAATTATGAAGGATATTCAAATATCCTCTTTTAATCTACATTTGATATTTGTGTAATAAGTTTATGTTAATGTTCATTTTACATATGAAAAGAAGTTTTGATACTTAAGTATATCGAAACGATTCTGATTTGAAATCTGACACGTGAATCATTTTATAATGGAAACGTCAATTTTTAGAGTAAACCCTGTCAAAAAAATTTCCAGAAATTTATTAGTAATACATTTCATATTATTTAAAAATGTAGGATGTTACATTATGGTATCAGAGCAATGGTTGCATTCCTCGGCTGTGGAGTATGGACTCTCATATCTCCAAGGTGTTACTCCACATGAGACTAACTAATAATTAACTAAGTATCGACAATATAGTTGTATTAGAATGGTGTCTTTTTAAATTATAATTGATCCCTAGTGATGTTAGAATAGTATTTCTTTGAATTCTAGTTGAAGGCTATTATTACATTTCGAGCTTTATGTACTTCAAAACAATTTATTGGAAACTGGGAGGTTGTCGCATTTAGAAAATGGATGAAAACCGAGACTAAGGAAAGTGAAAGAACCCCCAACGGGCTAGAGCATATGATTTTTACCCCAATAGGGGAGGAATAATCCTTGGTTTCGAATTAAGTACGTCAATTTTTAAATGTGAGAATGCAATAATGTATTTATATATTTCCAAACTCTATATCTGAATCTTAGGAATGACGGAAATGATATTACCCCCAATGTAATGTATAATTGAGACTGACCATCTCAAGATTTACATTTGTTGGAGAGTGAAATCATCAAAGTCTCCGAGTTCCATAATATTTTTGAATTTGGAGTAAGGTCTGGAAATCTAGGAAGAATAGTTTGTGTTAGTTAAACCCTATGATTCCTAAATACCTTTAATCTGAGTGGGCAGCGGACGTGATTGGGATAGTTCTATGTCTTTCCTCAAGTTCCAATTAATAGATTTTACCTAGGTGAAACCCTTATGTTCCTTCCTAACTGTTTTGTATTAATAATTGTATTACTTATTGAATTAAATTATTTGGAAACTTTATTTTGAAAAGTGAGGATATTAGGAGTTGCCTTGATTTTAAAGTACACTAATGTTTATGATGATTTACAAATATGTTGATTTGATTCAATATTTTGTTAAATTGACTAGTGTGTCGCACAATGAATTTTTATAAATGTATTAGTGAATGTATGGATTCTTAGGTAATTGAATTGTGGTGTAGTTTACTCTTGAATTAAACCACGTGTCGATTAGGTAGGAATCCGATACTTACGGCATATGTTAATTCGGATAATATGTTTTGTGAATTTATTTTACGAATTTACACAAGTATTATAGATGATTAAAAGTATAATATTTTTTTTATAATTGAAAATTTTGATAGAGTTGTGATAATAAAATGTTTCTTCACTTTAAGTGGAACATAATTTTCAAATAACTTTATATTAATAGTAAACAAATATTTTTGTGGAGCATGACTTTTAAATGAGAGGTCATGATTGTGTTGGACTAAAACCTAGGTAACCAAGTGAGAAGTCTCAAACCCTCATAGGAAGCTATTAAGAATAGCATAGTAGGGAACTTTTTTCAAGGAGTTCTTATCTCTTTAGGAGAGAGTAAAGGTCTAGTTAGAGGAATCATAGTTTAAAAATCTAAGTTGGTTTGGTTATGCGTTGAATTGAATGTTTATATGTGTTAGTATGTGGTATATGTTGTGTATGAAAACATCGAATAAAATATGTATGCTTGTGACTTAAATTTTAGCTACGTCCATTTATCAAACTGATTTTTGAGAATTTTTAGTCTCCTGTTTCCTCATGTTAATCTCTTTCTTTGAATTCTAATTATTTTCGTGCTATATATGTATACATATATCCTTTAATGTTAATTTCCTTTGAAAAAATTATAGAGAAAGTAAAGTAAGAAATTTTAAAATCATTTTTCCTAATTCTAGGATACCATGAAATAGATAGCTATCCCATCTTTTCCAAATTAACCAAATGATTTTCATTGAAAATTGGGTATCGTGTCTTTTCATACTAATTGATCATCACTGTCTTCGCAATTATTGGCATAGCAGGCCCCAACGGGAGGCCCGCACGACGGGCTATTAGCTTAGTGGTAGAGCGCGCCCCTGATAATTGCGTCATTGTGCCTGGACTGTGAGGGCTCTCAGCCACATGGATAGTTCTACAAATTGTTTTTGGATTATAACTAGAACCCCCCGAATTCTGTAAATATTCCATTCGAGAAAGAGAAAATTCGAAACAATTAATTGGGATTTTATCGTCTCAATTCATCCTATTTCATCATATCCGGGATGTGATATGGTTCCGAAGGATGAATTGGACAAGGTAAAACACATAAATGTTGTTTAAGACTTCACAGATTCCTTAACTTTTCAAATCATCCATTATTTTCGAAAACTCATGTTACTGTAACTTTAAATTTCATTTGTTAAAGACTTGTTTAAAACATTATACTTTATTTCTTAATCATGAAACGCAATGAAAATATCTTGGATGAGAACTCAAGCAAGTGCATATATTTTTATGTTGTCAAAATCCTTCTTTTCGAATTTGATACTTCCCATTATGTTGAAAAGTAACTTGCATGGATAAATGTTTCCTTTCTGTCTGTCCTATATGGATTTTCTTGTAAGTGTAATATTTTATTATGTATGATCGTTTTGTTAAAACTCTTGAAACAATTGTTTTCTTGATTTCGTGCATAGTAATTTGATGTTTGCGAGTTATTTGTGTTCTAGTTATGTAATTATCTTTGAAATAATTCCCCTAATGCTAACGTATGTCAAAATGAATTGAAAAGCTTTATTGTATGATAGTTTGATCTCTTTTAGCCTAAGTTGTGCTTTATATGTGAATTTCAACATGTTGTGATTTTAAATTGCACTAGTGGTGGATTTGCTAGTAATATCATGTTTTATTCTCTAGTTTTAAAACACCATAGAAACTTGGTTTAAACAAGAGTGTGGGTGTGTGCATTTTATCCTTTTGTTGAAAATGATGAGATTTCTATAAATTATGTATCTATTGGAAAAAGGTGGAACCAAAATGAAATTATTGTTGATGAATAATTTGCATATGCAATAACAATTGACATTATTAATGAATAAGATGATCAAGAACCAAATTCAATTGAACAATGTCGACAAAGAAATGATTGGCCAAAATGGAAATAAGCAATTCAAGAAGAATTAGATTCTCTTGAGAAACGTCAAGTTTTTGGACTAGTAGTCCAAACGCCTTTAGGCGTACAACCAGTAAGCTACAAGTGGATATTTGTGAGAAAACGAAATGAGAAAAATGAAATTGTGAGATATAAAGCTAGACTTGTAGCACAAGGCGTTACACAAAAACCTGGAGTAGATTTTAATGAGACATATTATCCTGTAATGGATGCAATTACTTTTATATTTTTAATTAGCTCGTTAGCCCTTGAAGGTCTTGAAATGCGTCTTATGGTCGTTGTGTCAGCTTATTTATATGGTTCAATGGATGGTGATGTGTACATGAAAATTCCACAAGGGCTAAAAATGCTCAAAGCATGTAGCATGAAGCATAAGGAGATGTATTCCTTAAATTAAAATTAAAAAGGTTTTTGTATGGCTTAAAGCCATCTAGTAGAATGTGGTATAATCGTCATAAGGAATATCTCCTAAAAGAAGGATATCAAAATGATCCCATTAGTTCATGTGTATTTATCAAGAGATCTAAAACTGGATTTGTTATAGTTGTTGTTTATGTGGACGATATGAAGATCATTAGAACTATTGAAGAGCTTGAGAACACACAACTTATTTGAAAAAAGAATTTGAAATGAAAGATCTTGGAAAAACAAAATTTTCTCTCAGCCTGCAAATCGAGCATTTAACAAATGGAATGTTCATCCATCAATCTAAATATACAGAAAAGGTCTTGAAAAGATTTTATATGGACAAATCTAATCCATTGAGCTCACCAATGGTGGTTCGATCTCTTGATATAAAGAAGGATTGATTTTGTCCTAAAGAAGATAATGAAGAAATTCTTGGCCCTGGAATACCGTATTTAAGCGCAGTTGGTGCGTTAATGTATCTAGCCAATAATACACGGCACAATATAGCATTTTCTGTAAATTTATTAGTAAGACATAGTTCTGCACCAACAAGAAGACATTGGAATGGTATTAAGCATATCCTTCGTTATCTTCAAGGAACAATTGATATGAGATTATTATATGTAAAAGACCCAATGTCCAAGTTAATTGGATATTCAGATGTTGGATATTTGTCCGACCCAAACAGGATACATGTTTACATATGGTTCAACTGCTATTTCTTGACGCTTAACCATACGAAACTTAGTAGCAATATCATCAAATCATGATGAGATCATAGCACTTTATGAGAGAAGTAGAGAATACGTGTGCTAAGATCGATGATTCAACACATTCAACAATCAAGCGATCTTATTAAGACAATTAAAAGCAGTCTAGTAGTGATATACGAAGATAATACTGCACGCATCACTCAAATAAAGGAAGGCTATATCAAAGGAGATAAAACCAAGCAGACAAGCACATATCTCCAAAGTTCTTTTCCACACATGAACTTCAAAAGAATATGATATAGATGTACGTCAAGTCCGTTCAAGTGACAATCTAGTAGATATTTTCACAAAATCCTTACGAACTAAAACTTTTGAGCAGCTAGTGCACAAAATTGGACTTCGTTGTCTTAGAGATTTGTTTACATGAGAGGGAGAAATAAATATGCACTGCACTCTTTTTTCTTTTGTCATGGTTTTATCCCATTAGATTTTTCTGACAAGGTTTTTAACGAGACAATATCAAATTGCATATCGAAGAATTTTGTACTCTTTTTTTTTTCCTTCACTAAGTTTTTTTAAATCCCCATAGGATTTTTCTTAGTAAGGTTTTTAACGAGACACATTATAAAATTATGGACATCCAAGGGGTAGTGTTATGTATAATGCAAGGATAAGTGGATGTTCAATTTCCACTTGCACTTAGCCACCTATGTCCATCATGTTTTGTCTCTCGCTCAAAATGTTGATGACACACTACATTTAACTATAAAATTGTGAAACTCGTTACCATCAAAGAGGTGAATGAAAACGAAGAAATAAAATTCCCTTCTTTCTTTACTTCTCATTTTATTTTTTTCACATATATCTTGTTTATATATTATTTCATAACATAAGAAAAGCATTTTTCAAAAACAGAAAAAAGAGTAAACCAGTGAAAGGGAGGAATGGCTACGATGATTTGATGAACATTTTCTTATTCGGTATGTATTACAAGACAAAATTCAATAAAGAGGAGTATCCATCATTTTAGCCGGCGGTTGACAAAAACAAGCACATCATCATATTGCAACTATTTCTTTATACTCTATTTTGTTTGGGCAGAACAGAAGAGAGGAATTGGCTTATCCACAAATTAAAAGAACGATTTTATTGTCCACTTCCAAAAAGGAGTGGACTGATCCCCTTAATTTTTTTAAACTTATTATAGGTTGTCATTTTGAGTTTTTTTGCAAAATAAACATGCCTTGAGTGCAATTGACATTGTACTCACATATAGTGCAATTTATAGGAATTGAACATCGGTTTTTTGGATTGCAAACCAATAACTTGCTCAACAGATTATAAGCCTAATTCTTTTTTCCTTATTTATTTGTGTAATTATTGTTTTGGCCTCAGTCTCAATCTCAATAGAATATTTAATCATTCATAACTTCGTTAATGTGTGTAGTTATGAATATTATTGTTGCACTTCATTTGTTCAACCTCTAATGAAACCATTTACCTCCTCTCAGATTTAATATTGCACTTTGGTTTATTTATTTTAATTATTCACTTGGCAATTGAGCAAGTATACTTGCTACTAAAAAGCAAACTTGGACAATTGCTTCTATTTATTTGCTAAATTTAGAAATTCAAGAATGAACTAATTGTTATTTTTAATATTATTTTTAAAGATGAGAAAGATGATAAAAATAAAATTAATGAGAAGTAAAAGAAATGATTGAATGAAAAGTTAAAGTTGAAAAGAAAAATATGTTTTTACATTAGAATTGTAAAAGAAACAAAAGATATGAATTTATAAAAAAAATGCTAAAAGCCAAAAAATATAGAACGGAGAGAGTATCTTGATTTATATAACTAATAAAAACACCATTGATTATAGAAAAAAAAGGTTATGTTAGTAAAAAAAAATTGTAATTCAACACAATGATTATTTTTTAAAATATGTATTTTTTAAAAATAAAACCAGAAATAGTGAATATGAAAAACAAAATAAAAAATTTATATTAATAACTGAAATTAATTAATTTTATTGATTTGTGTGTTTTTTTTTCCAAATAAACAAATAAAAAATTCGAAAGGTTGACTGAGAAAAAAAAATTGAAACCAGGTGGCATGAGCAATTTTCAGCCATTCATTAGTGCATTAACGTGTGGGTGCAAAGGTGTCTTGCACGGGCTTTTTTTAGCCGTTGATTTGGGAAGCCATTTGTGCAGAGCCGTTCCTGGGCTATGCCGCTATGGCAAGTTTTTTATCCATACTTCAATAAAAAAAATTAAGTAAAATAAAAAGAAATAATGCTGTGAAGAGTATATGATAGGTACTTCCTCCGATCTATAATATAAGAAAAAAAAGAACGAACATACTTATTTTGATCTCAAATATAAGAAAAATTTAATTAATTTTATATTTTCAATACAATTATTTTTAAAATATTCCTATAAATTTATTGTGTCATTTAATTTTTGTTTTATTCCCAATACAACTTTCCTAAAATAACTATTTTTTTATGAATTTGAGAAAATTAAATATGCTTAACTAACTTTCTAAATTTTTTTAAATGAACTAATTTCTTTAATAAGTTTGAAGTTTGTTATTTTTTTAAAATAGAAACCGAGGAGTATATAGATGATTAAGGGTTAATGATAATTATGTAAGGACGTGGTTTGACATGCTTTAAAGAATGGAAATTTACATTATATGGAGTTGTGTTGTGTTTTTTTTTTTTTTTAATTTTGCTTGAAGCAAATGATATGAGGGAATAATATCTGCTATGATGCCTACTTATTAAGCTTGATGTGATTAACGAAATTTCTTAATTATAAAAGAAAATTGTTAATGTATTATGTTACTGTGTTGTAGTGTATATTACAAAAAATTTACATAATAATTTTTTTTATAAGATAGGGCCCCTATTTTCAATTTTGCCTAGGGTCCTGAAAATGTTAGATGTAACACCCGATTGCTTTATATAAAAATAACAATTTAAAAGTTTGTAATTAAAACAAGGAATTTTAAAATTTGTAAATAAAACAAGGAACTTGAAATTTTCTTTTCATAAAACATGTTTACAAAAGATTTTGGGTATTCCACTCGCAATATAATTAGCACAGCATACAATTTCCTTCTTTCCATTCTTCCGCTACGACATTCTGATCCTTAAGCTCCTTCAACATTACCTAAAATGATAACCACTAAGGGTGAGACCTTTTCACAACACAGTGAATCAAAATATAGTAAATAGCTCATAATAAAAACTCAAGAATAATAGTCAAATCAGGCAATGGTCCTTCAACATATATCACATTTATTTGACAAGGTAACATTCTTATGTTATCAACTTCCAATATATTCTCATTCCTCGATATCATTTTTTTTCCTAAATATATACTTTCCTTATTTCTCTTGATCTTCTTTGGTGTGATTAGTTTACTTCTCCTACAAACCGATTCGTGCCACCTCGCAGTCGGTTGCAAGGGTTAGATAGGTATTAGCCTTTTTATCGCGTCTGGTCGAAGTGCGGCTTAACATAATCAACCTCGCATATATAAACATTAGCCTGTTATCGCGCTTGGTCTATGTGCGGCTTAACACATTAAACCTCGCATTAATAAATATTAGCCTGTTATCGCGCCTGATCGATATGCGGCTTAACACAATAGACCTCGCATATATAAACATAGCCTGTTGTCGCGCCTGGTTTATGTGCGGCTTAACACCATAAACCTCGCATTAATAAATATTAGCCTGTTATCGCGCCTGGTCTATGTGCGGCTTAACACAATAGACCTCGCGTTAATAAATATCAGCCTGTTATCGTGCCTGGTCGATGTGCGGCTTAACACATTCGACCTCGCATTAATAAATCTCAGCCCGTTGTCGCGTCTGGTCTATGTGCGGCTCAACACAATAGACCTCGCATATATAAATATTAGCTTGTTAACGCGCCTGATCGAAATGCGGCTTAACACATTCGACCTCGCATTAAATTCTAATTATCGCGTATGGTCGATTCGCGGCTTATAGCAGTCGACCTCGCATTAATAAGTTTTAATCTTTTATCGCGCCTTGTTGATTCGCGGCTTATCGCGGTCGACCTCGCATTAATAAATTTTAATCTTTTATCGCGCCTGGTCGATTTGCGGCTTATCGCAGTCGACCGCGCATTATCACTTTTCTTTCCTTCATTATTTCATAATTTTCTTCTCAATCCATCACTACCTATTCCAAAAGCACTATCATGCGCACAAAATCACAACTTCAACATTAATCACATTCATTTATTTCTATTATCAATTATTCATTCAATCACTTTACCATCACAGCACCCTTAAATCACCTATCATCCTCACAAACTTTTTCACAAATTTACACTTAATTTCTCACCTAATAAACAGATTCACAAATATACACATTTAGCACCTATTGAACAAATATAAATTCTCAACAGATAAAAATAACATTTAAAAGTCATCATATTTTAACAAATCAGTCGACATACTCAGGTATGTCTCAGAGTGCTTAAAATAAATCAGCTCCCTAAGGTTCTTCACTTCCTACTTTAATAATGTACAAAAAGAATTAACAGAAACATTTCCAATAATTTAACAAAATCAAGCAAATCTACAACGTACAATCTCGCCTAATCATTTCTAATCAATTAATAATTTGTCACCCACAACCCAATTTAATTATTAGACCCAAATCCCATTATAAACTCTAACTATCCCTAACTCAAAGTGTGGAAAAGAGACTCCCCTTACCTGGAAATCCTAGCAATAACTATAGAGCCACGTTTACATCCCCGACTTACTCCAGGGTCAAGGTCAATAGCGTGTTGGATCTAAATAGGGACATATGATAAAACTAATTATAACATTAAAATATATATATCAAATAAATTCATTTTTGTCAAAATAATAAATATATATATATTATTATACAATAAAATTATATCACTTTTTCCCTAAAACATCTCTTTATTTAAAAATATAGGGATAATAAAAATATTGACGGATCATCAAATAAATTAAGTAGATGAATAGAAGGACTTGAGAAGATTTTATACCTAAAAAGAATTTGAAATTGGACGGTTGGATCTTGAGTTATTGGATCGGGAAGTTTGGAACCCTTGAGTTTTTTCTTCTCCTCTGTCGATCTCTCTCTGATCTCGCTCCTATTCTCTCTGTTTCTTTCTGTGTTGGGTATATCAACATCTAACTTATGTTTTAATTTGGGGCGGTGGGTGTCTATATATATATATATATATATATTTGAGGAGGGATCCATTTACACCATGTTGAATTACATCAAAGCTTACAACGCACATAACTCTTACACCAAATCAAATTTAATCCAATCAACCGTTGGATTGAAAGTTTCTATCATGTAGATCATCTATATCAAATTTCACAAAAATCCAAAATCATTTAGTACTTTATTTACATACGTCAAAATTAACGAAATATATATCTTAAAAGTATATGAAAATGGAGCTATTTGAATTTATACTCAATGGTGTTTAAATTTTCTCAAATTTGACACAAATGATCTTGATGATGTGTAGTTATTAATCAACGGATGGATTAATTAAATTCATATTGTATAAAAAGTTATGTGCGGTGTAAGATTTGGTGTAATTCAACGTGGTGTAAACGAATCCCTCCTCTATATGTATATATATATACATATATATATATATATATATATATTAATAATAAGGTTTCATTTGTGGATCAATGTGTGTAGGTATTTTGGATTATAACTAAAAGTTGGATGATACTAAAAATAAAATACGTTTAGGTCAAACAATATTGTATTTTGAATTACTCAAAACTGATTGAAAAATAATAAAGTTACCGGTCCCTCGGATAGCTATTTCGTAAGAAAAATTATCGAAATTTAAAAGTAAATATATTTTCTCAATCTTGATATTAAACTTGATAATATATAATATTTAAAAATTTTGAAGTAGAAGATTATTATATATAACTTAAACCGGTAATATATTAAACCAATCCAGAAGCTAAAAATAAAACAGCCTCTGAACACTATGAAAATTTTCAGGGACGCTCAAAATATTAAGTTAAACATATTTTTCTGAAGAAACTATTTATAAAAATGTCTCTAAGGCTTGCCACTTGAACTCCCTGTCAAAATGTTAATTAAACTAAATAAAAGTACCACTTTATTTTTGGAGAACGTATGATAACAAATTTATACTTATTTTGACTAGAGGACATATTTCAAATAAAATGATGAAATCAGAATTTTATTTCGAGACTCAAACCTTGAAAACATCATATTAAATTATTTAATTATTTTATTAAAGCTATTAGAAATAACACGACGTTACATTAGGAACGGCTCTGCATATGTGTAGAAATCTTTAAATCATTGATTTGTAACAACTGGATTTACAGATAACCGATTTCAAAAATAACCTTTCATATGTTATGACAAAGAAATCAATGGCTATGAATAAAGATAAAAAAAGAATGAATAGGTCCCCTCTTTTGAAAGAGTGGACCTAAAAACTTAACGAAGAGGCGAAAGCAAAAATGACGGGATAATACTCTCTCGAATCTTTATTATAAGTAACTTTCATCAATTTTTATATCCTTTAACAAAATTAATTAAGAGAAAATGGATGATGCATCGACAGTGTAAATATTTTTTAGATCATCAGTGCATATTTTCAAATAAAAATAATACAAATGAATAGTTGATGATAGACAAATATTGTAAAAAAACATCACACCGTCAGTGCACATCCTTTAATCTCATTAATTAATATTGTTAGTGACACCGAAAATGTAAATATTTCCTCACTTCGTTTCATATGTAATGTTGTTTTAATATTTGTACTATGTTTCATAAGTCATATTGTTTTATAAACCCAATACTCCCTCCGATCCTATTTATAAGACCATTTTGAGGTTTTTGTTTTGCTCCTATTTATAAGACACTTTTTCAATTTTCAATAGCATTGAATTACTTCTTTCCACAAACATCCCCATAAAGCCAACTCTTTTTAGAGTTTCAATAATAATTATAGGGGTAGATTTGAAAAAGTATATCAAATTTTCACATTTCCAATGCCACTAACAAATATATCAACTTTCTTTGGTGGAAGTGAAAAACCCCAAAAGGGTCTTCCAAACACATCCCTATTTATTACACTCTTTTTTTACTCTCAATATTTTTCTCTCTCTTCAATAATGATTATCTAGGGACATTATAGTTAAAATACAACAAATCCTTATATCATTTAATCATTTCTTAAAACTCGTGCATAACCTTAAAACACACTACATATGAAACGGAGGGAGTAATACTTTTAAAAAGTACCTTATAATTATTATTAGGAATCTAAAAAATGTCAAATAAATATGAGTGCTTGTGCAAAAGAAATAATTAACACGGTTGGAAAGTGGAATTTGAGATTATAAACGACAAAATAATTCTTCAAATAAAACTTATATTTAGGACCGAAGAAAGTACTCTTCATCTTTTCCAATTTATCTATTGTTTTAATATTTTTTAGCTATTCCAAATTATTTATGCTTAAGGATCACGAACTTTCCGCAAACTTTTATAATCCGCGTGAGCTCCACGATAGTAATTCACAGTAGAGACTAGAGAGGGAGTACCAGACCAACGAGTTGTTTCTGGTTTTTTCCTCTCATTATTAGATGTTATTTCTGCTTTACGTGGCAACCTTACAGCCCTTCTTTCTATAGGATGAAAGCTTTGGATGTTACTAGCTCTGATCCTATTTATAAGATTTTTTAAGGTTTTTGACTTTCATCAAGCAGAGTAGATAAATTTGTTAGTGGTATTGGAAATGTGAAAATTTAATATATTTTTTCAAAACTACCCCTATAATTATTATTGGAACTCTAAAAAGTGTTGTCTTTACAGGGGTGTTAGCGGAAAGAAATAATTAAATGCTATTGAAAATTGAAAAATAATCTTTTTTTAAATTAAAAAGAATCTTATAAATAGGATCAAAATAAAAATCACAAAAAAGTCTTATAAATAAAACCGGAGCGAGTATTATTTTTGTTTGCGATCAATATCATAAGCTTATATCAACGGACAACAATTAAACATGTAAATCAATTACTATGAAAATATTCTAATTTAATTAAAAGTTTTGATTTTAAATTCTTTAAAAATACAATCATTTGGCAGATTATATTTTAGGTTTAAATACATTTTTTATTTTTTATCTATTAACACATATTTAATTTGGTCTTTTATTTTTTTTGAATTTATTTTATCTTTTATCTTTTCAAAAATATTCAAAACTAATCTCTACCTTACCACATAGTTAGCTTAGATGGAATATTTTATAATATTTTTACTTTTTTTATCATCAAGGGGGCAAAAGCCCAAAAGAAATTAAATTAAACGGAGAAAATCAATTCCGTAAGCATCCTCCCTAACAAGAGGAAACAAAGCACTAGGACAACTAGACAAATAAAACAATCTAAATCTGTCGAATGACCCATATTGGCCAAAAAATCCGCACATCTATTCACCTCCCTATAAACATGAGTGATAGTAACCTGCCAGTGAAGGTTCAGAAGCCTTCTAATCTCACGAACCACTGGGAAGCAATGGTGGCTGGTTACACAGTGCTTATTGGCAAGCAAAATAGTTATTCTTGAGTCCATTTCCACTTCCAAAACATTAATGTCAAGAAAACGGGCTAGACGTAGACCCCATAATAAACCCCAAAGCTCCGCTTTGGTCGAAGTACAAGAGCACAAATTACATATAAAACCATGAACAAACCGCCCTGTATAATCACGAACCAAACCACCACATGTAGCTGCGTGAGTACTCCTTCGAAAGGAGCCATCCACATTCAGCTTCAATAAACCTTGCATCGGAGGTCTCCAAGATATTAGCACCTCCTTCTTATATGTTTGTAGATCAATGCTGGACAAACTGGCCTCTTGGATGAACCTCGAGTAAGACAAAGCTTGAACAAGGATATCAGATAGCTTTAAACGGGATTGGTTAAAAACAAATTCATTTATACTTTGCCAAATCACAGATAGAATCACACCAAAAAGAACCAGCCAATTCACATCTGAAGAACCAATATCATTATTAGAAAGACAGTGAATTAACCAGCTGAGGGTACCTGACATAAAAAACTTTGCCCAAGCATCATCCTTAATCACTGCGCTCCATAAATCACGAATCTCGTCACAATCCCGAAGTATATGCATCAAAGTTTCCGGAGCTTGATTACAACGCGGACAAGTTGAATCAATACCCATATTACGTTTGGTATGTTCCACATTTGTAAGCAATCTCCCATGGCTAATTTTCCAAAGATGAGCACGAATGCGTTGGGGTCCCGGCCACCGCCACACCAATCGAAAAAGGGTGCTGTGAACAGCAGATGTGATCGACGAAGAAGAGTCATGAACCAATTTCACTGCTGATGCTATGGAAAATTCACCATTATTTTCACCTGCCCAAGTAAGGCTATCGACCTCCGGGATCTGCGAAGGAGGAACTACAGCTGCTATAAGATGTTTAACCTGCTGAGGAACAAGGTCATTTAGCAAATCCCACCGCCATCCACCGTTCTCAGTAAATTCTGAAACCAAGTGAAATCTACACCAAGTTGAGATAGATATACCTGGAAAATGCACAAGAGCAGGAGTACCTGGGATCTAGGCATCTAACCAGAAACGGGTTTTCTTTCCATCACCCAAGACCCAATAACTATTGTCATAGAGCTTATCACATACTCTAGATATTGCTTTCCAAGTCATAGTTGCATAGGAACAATTAGAGTCATGAATTCTAAAGACATCACGTACCTTATATTTCGCAATCAAAGCCCTAGCCCACAGAGACATTGGATTAATTACAAATCTCCACACCAACTTCATCATGTAGGTCTCATTAAGCAAGCGTAATTTGTGAAACCCCAAACCTCCCTCCTCCTTAGGAATACAAATCGTATCCCAGGATACCAAATGACATCTTTTTTGCTCACCAGAACTCCCCCAGATGAAATTACGGCATAAAGCTTCAATCTTATCACAAACAGAGATCGGAATAGGGAGAGATTGCATAATGTAGCTGGGAATGCTCATAATGCTAGATTGAGCAAGAGTGACACGTCCCGCAAAGGAGAGAGTTTTCAATCTCCAACCTGAAAGCTTCCTTTTAATTTTATCAATCAAGAAAGAGAAATCAAGATTATTGCAGCGTGAGGATTTTAGAGGAACCCCCAGATAGGTTCCAAACTCCCTTGTAATATTGATTCCCATAGCATCCTGAATTGCATTAGCAGTACTATTACTAGTATTATTAGAAAAGTACAGAGCATATTTACTATAATTGATCATATGGCCAGAGATACTGCAAAAATGATCCAATAAAGACTTTACTCTACCAGCTTGTTCAATAGATGCCTCCGCAATCAAAGTTACATCATCAGCAAACATAACATGAGATATTTTTGGCCCATTCCTCCCTATAGAAAAAGGAGTCCACTCAGAAGAGTTTACACTATCCTGAATAAGATGAGAAAGGCGATCCATACAGAGTACGAAAATATAAGGCGAAATAGGGTCACCTTGTCTGAGTCCGCGTGCAGGCAAGAACGAAGATGAATGCTCTCCATTCTAATTCACACACATAGAAGGAGACTCAATACAATGCATTATTAAAGCAATGAAATCAGGAGCAAACCTTGCTTTATGAAGAGTATCCCTTGTGAAACTCCACCTAATACGGTCATAGGCTTTAGCTAGATCAAGCTTCACTGCCATAAAACCCTTTCTCCCTATTACCTTTTTGAAAGAATGAATCACTTCCTGAATGAGAATAACGATATCAATGCCTTGCCTCCCAGGGACGAAGCTACACTGATTCTCCGAAATAAGCTGATCCATAACTGGCCGAAGTCTATTCGCAATTATTTTCGTCACAACCTTGTAAATTACATTGCATAATGATATAGGACGAAATTCAGAAATGCGAGTTGGCTTTCTAATCTTAGGAATAAGAGTGATCAACGCCTGGTTCACTTCTCTAATTGTCTCAGGTGTGGAGAAAACCTTTTTGACAACTGCAACATAGAATCTTTGACAATATCCCATTGAGATTTGAAAAATATTGCATGCAAACCATCAACACCTTGTGCCTTATGATTACCATACTAAAGAGTGCCTGTTTAAGCTCAGGGAGGGATACCTCATGCATAAAAAGAGTTTGATCAATAGTATCAAGAGCAGGAGAACAAGACACCATTATCAATTGACCATGATCAGTGCTATCATCTTTAAAAAAATTAAAGAAGTAATCGCGTACCATATATTTAAGTGCACCAGGATCAAAAATCCAAATTCCATCATCATTCATCAATGTATCCACTCTATTTCGTTGTCTATGAACGGTAGCCGCTTGATGAAAAAACCGAGTATTACGGTCCCCAAGACTGATCTTATTATTCCTTGCCAAATGATGCCAGTAAGCCTCCTCCTGTAACAAGATCATGTTATACTCCTTCCGCAGAGTCTGTCTAAGATCAACCAGATAAGAATTAGGAGCACTAGCCAGACTCCTTTGAATACCATCCAGTCTATTAATCAACCTCCTTTTCCTATTAAAGATATTCCCAAAGACTTCTTTATTCCATGTTGTAATTCTAGCAGTGAAATTAGATATATTCTCAGTCCACGACACAGAGCTAGATGTAACATCCCGATTTTTAGTTCCATGCTTAATTAGAATAATTTAAAGGGAAACTAATGGAAATCATAAGAATAAGTTGGGGTTTAATGATGGAAAAACATAGCCAAAATGAGTATAGGAGTTGAGAAGTATGCCATAGAGTTAGAAGCCACCAGTACATGAAAATATGTTAATGTAATCGATTGCCATGGGGTGATAATCGATTACAGTCATTCTGTTAAGCAGTTGGGAAGCCTTAGTAAAGAGTGAGAGAGTTCATGTATAGTAGATCGGACCTCGGTCCGACCTAGCTCATGAAAGCCGACCAGTTAGCACTGAGCTCATGAGAACCAACCTCGTTTCGTTTTACACCCCTTGGAAGTGGCCAACCGACCACATCGAGCCGCTTCGCGTCGGCCGATCATACGCACATACCTCAACAATATCTAGCCGACCACAGCAAGTCACTTTGTGTCAACCGATTATAAGTTCGGCCTCTTATCGGCCATCGAGAGGCTACACCGGCCGACGATCGAGAGGCTAAACCGACATTGCACCGACGCCAAGGTATCTCGGCCTCGCACCGACGCCAAGGTATCTCGACCTCCACGCGCCGAGCATTTCGCTTTACCTGACTCATTCTGAGTAGGTGCCTCCAGGGATCCGAGCACCGAGGTCCTAGCACAGTCCGCATGACTCCAGTTCGATCGATTCGATCGTACGTCGACCAGTTAGCATTCAGTTTGCGAGCACCAACCACGATCTGGTCGGATTCATAACACACCGAGCTAGGGACACTTAAGTGAATTACAGGCTTTCGAGATCGGGGCCGAGCACCAGCGCCAAAACAAATGGCTCTCACAGCGTTTTTCGCGCCCAGGCGCACTATTCCCCACGCCCAGGCGCGTGAGTCAGACCTAGATCCCTCTCAACCACTCATTTGTGTCTTCCTCAGGAAGCCATTAATTTATAACCACATGCTCATTCCTTCGTACAAAAGAAAAAGGAAAAACACAGCAACAACAACACGCAAACACAACTTCCTCATTCATCATCTTTTTCATTCCCTCTCAAGGAACCAAGAACAAGCATCATCATCACCACCCAAACCCTCCACCACCACTCATCATCATCAACTCCACTTCCTCCTCCATAGCCAAGTCAAGAACAAGCTCCTCCACCCAACACCAAACCGCACCATTTTCTTTCTCTCTTCTTCTCTTGGGCGATTTTCTTCTCCCCCAACCCTAGATCCTTCCACTTCAAAGATCCACCTAAAAATCCAACAAATCATCATCACAAATTTAATTTCCATCACACATAAACACAAAAACCTCCATTAATCTCTCATTTTCCCTCTCTTCAACCATGGCAAGGAGTCAGGGTTCAAGTTCTAAGGAGTCTAGGGTGCAAGGAGGAAGGCTAGGAATTGAGGCTCATCATCTCTTCTTAGGAAGGTAAGGAGGTTGTGTTACCTTAGCTTAGGATAGTTTCTCTTATGTTATAGTGATGACTAGGGGCATAGGAATAAGTAGAGTATAAAACATTAGGGTAGTTGATATGAATATTGAAAATAATAGTATGTGAGAAAAGAAGGAAAAACGTATGTAGATTTATGAGAGTAAGAGAATATGTTTATAGATAGCCGGGAAATGAATGATTAAATAAATAATAGATTAAAATGTGACTAGTAACAATAAGGTAGAATATTCATGAGGAGAATAAAAGAGAAATAAGAATAAATAATAGAGTGAGGATAATGGCTGAAAATAGAAATCAAGAACATAAAATAAATTAATGATAAAGGGAAATAATGAAAAGAGATAGAAACTCAGGAAATATGACAAAGGATAAGAAAGAAAATGTAAAACGATAAGTAAAGCTAAGGAAGGTAATAATGGTATTGTACGAGGGACCCTTGCGGAGGGTGAAGTACTCGGTCTAAAATGCGTGTATGAGGGACCCTTTCGGAGGGTGAAGTACTCGGAGTAGGATATGTGTACGAGGGACCCTTGCGAAGGGTGAAGTACTCAGTCTAGAATGCGTGTACGAGCGACCCTTTCGGAGGGTGAAGTACTTGGAATAGGATGTGTGTACGAGGTACCCTTGCGGAGAGTGAAGTACTCGGATAGAAAGCGTGTATGAGGGACCCTTGAGGAGGGTGAAGTACTCGGAATAGGATGCGCGTACGAGGTACCCTTGCGGAGGGTGAAGTACTCGGTTTAGAATGCGTGTACGAGGGACCCTTTTGGAGGGTGAAGTACTCGGAGTAGGATGTGTGAAGTACACGGAGGTATAACGAATAGGAATAGGAAGCAGGCACGAGGGACCCTTTTCTAAGGGTCAAGTACTCGGAGATAAAATGAATTATAGTAACTAGTAAGTGTTGGGAACAAGTGAAATTAATGACTTAGGTCCATGAAACGAATAGGTTGTAAATGTAAGCTGTGATTAATATTATTAGGTATTGCATTTAATGGGCAAGAGTTTATGGTGCATTTCCTTTGTGTGTTGCTATACTTTTGTAGAACCTATTATTCTAAGTTCTGTGTAATGCTATCCTTCTTGCCATTTTTATTACAGGTACTGAGGCGGAGCTTGCACGAGTCTTGGTCGAGCAAGAGCACACTCCACTCCGTGGAGTGTGAATATTTTGGGGTGGGACCATAGTTGAGTCTCGGGGTTTTATTTTGAAAACTTGCCTTTGTTATATATATTACCTTTTGGGGAAAACTAAAGGTAGTTCCAAAAACTTGTTCATATTTTGGATATGATGTAAATGAATGCACTAAGATATATTTTGCCCTCCTGGATCCTGGATTATATAAATGATTGTTCTTGGCAGGTCTAGAGGAAGTGAAATTTTTGGGAATGTCCCTAAAACAAAGGAAACTCCGTTCATTTGACGGGAGAATTTTATTAGTTAAAATGATTAAAGATGTTTTAAAAGAAATTTTCAAATAACCAAATCTAATCGGGTTAATTAGAGTCTTATTTAAGATAGGGTGTTATACTAGACCACACACTTCTCACTTGATTATTAAAGTCCTGATGGGTAAGCCACAGCGACAAAAATTTAAAGGATCTCACTACCCGAACATGATCATGATTCAAACGAATCCACAGAGCAAAGTGATCAGAAAACGATAGAGGGACATTGATAAGAGAGTAATGTAGAAAGACTTCCCTCCATTGGATGTTTGCCACTGCTCTATCAAGTCTGACTTGCAAATCACCCCTTTGCCAAGTAAATGGTGGGCCTTTAAAACCAATATTTGACAATTCGCAATCCTCCAAACAATTAAAGAACCTGTTACTCGCTAGCTGATTCAAAGCAGCTCCACCTTTCTTCTCATAAGCATATAAGGCTTTATTAAATTCTCCTGCAACACACCATGGATCACTCATGTGTAAACTAAGAGACCTCAATTCCTCCCAAAGGATATTCCTCAAGCCCTCCTGAGGACTTGCATAAACTATAGTAAAAAACCAACAACGACCATTATTAGTGCACTTCAAATGAACAAAATAATGAGAGGAGCAAACCACTTGAACATCCTATAGCATATCATTCCATAGAATCCAGATACCACCTGAAAAGCCATTAGCTTCCACAGAGAAAGACTAAGCAAAATTCAACTTTCTAATTTCTCCGGCAGCTCTTTCCCCACTGATCCTAGGTTCCAGAATTGCCACCAAATTAACATGAAATAACCTCAAACAGTCACGAATAACACCAGGAAAGGTCTTCCCTCCAACACCACGACACGAGAGCATTCATCATAAACTAATGAAAATAGGAAACTCCAAACAAGGAGGTTAAGACACACCATACGTGATACTCTGATCACAAAAGCAATTTATGAGCTATTCTGCTCCTTCGTTCCAGCTTCTGCCACATGGTTAACCATCTCAATATCGGGGTTTTTTTTTGGAAGAGCTACTGTCACTTTTCCCCAGATTAAGAACTGCATGAGAATGAGCAATCTCTTCCTCGGATCTATGATGAACATGTTGTTGGAGAACTTCCTCCCAAGAAGATTTCCTCCTCTGGTATTCATTCCAATCACTATTTTGCTTCAAGCTGATCATTCTCAATAGTTCTCTTTCCTGCTCTTGAATGTTTGTAACCGATTTGGGAGCTTTCGTAGGAGAACTAGAACTATCAGTAGCTTTTTGAATTCCCACAGAGGGAGTAAATTTCTTATGGACTTCATTCCGTGAAGAAGTTTGGCGTTGAGAAACATTGGGCTTAGCAGGCCCACCTTTCGAAATTTTGTGCACATTCTGCTTTTGGGCTTTGCGGCCCTGATACTCAGTACGAATGCCTGAGTTTCCACGTGGGTTATTTATTGCACCCACCTCCTCTTGATTCTCTTGCATTAAAGCATGATACCTGTTTGACTCCTGACTATTAAAAAAGGATTTTCCCCACCCTTTTGACTTCAAACTTTGCGGCGTTGAGGGCGCTGTACTAGCATCCACGGGCCAAAATCACTACCTTCCTGTTTTGAAGATAAATCATGAATATTACCTTCACCATTAATTTCACGATTAACCTCCAATGAGGAATCATTTTGGTTCTCTTGAACAGTTGGATTATTCCCGTCCGAGATTTGCTCAACCACCGCGTCTGGCACCTTTTGCACCACCACCATCTCCGGGAAAACATCTTGTTTATGGCCAAAACGACCGCAAGAAAAACAAATAAGATGAAGTCCTTCGTATTCGAGCTTGAAAGTTTCCCTCATTGCTTCAATCGTGGGAACAAGCTTTTTCCTCAAGTCAACTTCAACACAAATACGAGCAAATTTTGCTCGAGAATGTATTGATGTATGTTCATCAATTTTTAGCATGGTACCAATACTACTCCCCACACGCCATAAGAATTTCTTATTTGAAAGCTCTATTGGGAGCCGTGGGATACGAACCCAGACTGCATTCTTCCTAACCTCATGCTCCTCCAGTTTAAAAAAAGGACGCGAACGCTGAACCTAGATGTAATGATCCATGAGTTTCCATGGTCCTTCAAACAAAGCATGGTTATAATCCTTTTCATCCTTAAACTGCACCAGATAAAAACCTTCATTTAAATCCATTACCTTAATATATGCTCTCAAAGCCCAAAGCTTTTGGAGTCTAGCAACCATGAAACGAAAAGCCACTTTCCTCCCCTCAAGGTTTACTATCAGAGCCTTCCTCCAAGTCCTACACCATTCCTCATACTCCTCTAAGAAGACATCAATTTTTGGTTTACTATTAAACTCTTCATACATAGAAGTCTCCTCCTCCTCCAACACAAGGCACAAGTCCACCTTTACCATTTGAATAATTTCTTTAGGGCTAGGTTTATAACCTTCCCCTTGCATCACCATCTCACAATAAGATGGTTTTTGATTTTCAGTGATAGGAGAAGGAGCAGAAGTTTGGTCTTGAGTGTCTACCATGTCAATCTCAGTAACTTCTTCCCCTCCATTGGGCTTAACCTTTTTGTTGCTTCTGGCTTTTTGGTCATCTTCCTCCACAGATGGCTTCCCGTGTTTCTCACCAAGGGTTTGCTCTGCTAGGGTTTGCATGAGAGAAGGTTTTACTTAAAAATGGAACTATTATTATTTAGTATACTTTTTCAAATTTGCCATCGTTGCAACTTATGAAGAAGCAAAAATTCAAGCAATACTTTTTTGGCTTATTTAAGTTTTTAGTCCCTGAACTTAGATGCTTTTTTGGAATTGATCCTTAAACTTTTTTTCGATGCTTTGAGTCCCTAAATTTTGCTTAAATTTTGAAAATGATCCTTTCATCACTTAAGTGGTGATATGACCGAGGATATGCCACGTCACCTTCGCCACATCGATAGGTAACGTGCCAGATGATGCCACGTCATTTTTTTAAATTAAAAAAATTTCAAATTTATTAAAAATATTTAAAAATTGTATTTTTTTTAAAGAAAATCGAATCTTTTGATAAATTTTAAAGGAAATTATTTTTTTTAATAAAAAAAATCAATTTAGTGTCCCATGACTCTACATAACACGTCACTTGTCGATATTGTGAAAGTGACGTGACATGTCGTTGGCTATATCATCACTTAAGCGACGAAAGGACCATTTCCAAAAATTAAACAAAGTTCAGGGATCCAAAGCATTGAAAAAAAAGTTTAAGGACTAATTCCAAAAAAACACCTAAGTTCAAGGACTAAAATGTTAATTAAGCCTACTTTTTTTTTAAGGGATAAAATCCAAGCAATACTAAAAATCATAAAGTTCGTTTTTATTTTAAGTAACCCACGTCACTTTAGAGAACCCAAAATCCAAACATTTACTTAACAATTTATTCATCTATATCCATGTATTTAAATTTGTGCAGACGAAACTTATTCAAGGCTACTACGTTCCAAATCCACTTTTCGCGATCGGAAATTCATTGATTTCAGTTTCTCAGAAATCTCTGGAACTTAGGTTTTCGCTGCTTAGAAAGTTTTACAAGAACAATGGATATATTATACTCCCTCCGGCTCGAATTATATGTGAAGAAGATAGAGAGAGAAGAGAGAAAAGTGAATTGTAATATTATTGACATGTGTTACAATGGGACAATGGGAAAAATGGGGCATATATAAAATAGAAAAGGACTAAAATAACCCTAACTTAAAGTATTAATTACATATTGTAACATCCCCCCTCAAACTCAAGTAGGTAGGGAAGAAACCAACTTGAGTTTGGAAACTAATGCATGAAAACGACCAGGATGATGAGCTTTAGTGAGCAAGTTAGCTGGCTGATCAATAGTGCTAATAGGGATGAGATGAAGAGTGCCACGAATAACTTGTTGTCTAGTGATGTGACAATCAATTTCAATGTGCTTGGTGCGCTCATGAAAGGCATCGTTGTGAGCAATCTAAATAGCACTATGATTGTCACAATAAAGATCAGTAGGAGAATTTTGGGGAAACCTGAGATCACCTAAAAGCCAACGAATCCAAACAATCTCAGATGTGGTATCTGCCATGGATCGATATTATGCCTCAGTGCTAGAACGAGCAACAATTGTTGTTTCTTGCTACGCCAAGAAATGAGCGAGACACCAAGAAAAATACAAAAACCAATAATAGAACAACGATCAGTGGGATCAACACCCCAATCAGCATCTGAGTAAGCACAAAGGAGCAAAAGGGAGTCAAATGAGTAATGGAGACCATGGAGGATAGTGCCCTTGATGTATCGGACGATGTGAAGAACAGCAGCAAAATGGATGGATCGCGGGGCAGACATGAACTGACTAACCAGATGGATAGCATATGCGATGTCTGGTCGAGTGACAGTGAGATAAATCAAACTCCCAACTAACTGTCGGTAAAGTGTCGGGTCTGCAAGAGGAGTACCATCAAGGGGAGTGAAGCGAGCACGGGTCTCAAGAGGGGTGGATTCAATTTTGCAATCTGTGAGTCCTGATCAAGAGATAAGATCAGAGGCATATTTAGCCTGAGAGAGGAATAAGCCATCATCACAAGAGAGAATCTGGAATGCCAAGAAGTAATTGAGGGGACCAAGATCCTTCATCTCAAAGTGTAGATTCAAGAATTGCTTAAGTTCAGAGATACCATTCAAGTCATCACCCGTGATAATCATGTCATCAACGTACAAAAGAAGCATGACAGTACCATGATTGTTTCGGCGGAGAAAAAGGGCATTGTCATAAGCGCTAGAAGAGAACCCAAGTTGAGCAATTGTGTCATGAAATTTAGCAAACCAAGAACGAGAAGCCTGTTTAAGACCATAGAGAGCCTTACGGAGACGACACACTTTGTGAGGAGGACAAGAATAACCAGGTGGAGGGTGCATATAGACTTCTGCATCTAAATCACCATTAAGAAAGGCATTCTTGACATCCATTTGATCAATAGACCATTTCTTTGAGGCAGAAATAGCAACAAAGAGAACAAAGAGAAGTGAGACGAGCAACAAGAGCAAAAGTCTCCTCATAATCAATGCCATATTCCTGTGTATAACCCCGTGCAACCACACGCGCCTTATAGCGCTCAACAAAACCATCAGAATGAGTCTTGATTTTGAAAACCCATTTGCAATCCATGAGATTCTTGTCAGGAGGATGATCAACAAGGTCTCATGTGTTGGTGTTTTCCAAAGCCTGTAGCTCGGCTTGCATGGCCTCTCGCCACTTAGGATCTGCAGAAGCCTCTCGATAGGTCTGAGGTTCATAGTGAGATAGTATGGTAGAAAAACAATGATAATCTCAAAGATAGTAAGGGGGATTTCTTACTCTAGGAGGGAGATCAGGAGAAGGTGAAGGAACATGATCTTGAGCCTCAGGATCAATAGCTGGGGCGGGCTCATTCGGAATGGTGGGAAGATCGGAAGCCCCTGTTAGCTCATTAGAGGAACCTGCATCAAAGTCATTAGGGAAAAGATCTATAGGAGGATTAGTGAACAACGGAGTGGAGGAGAATGGAATAGACTTGAATGATGAGAGAGAGGAGAACATTTTGTGTTCCCAAAAGACAACATGACGAGAGATACGAATGCGTTGAGAGATAGAATCCCAAACACGATAACCTTTGTGTTCGGTGCCATAGCCAAGAAAACAACAAAGACGAGCACGAGGTTGAAGTTTGGTATACTCATGAGGCTAAAGAAGAACAAAGCACACACAACCAAATACTTTAAGAGACTCATAATTTGGAGGAGTCCCAAAGAGACGCTCAAAAGGAGTCTTATTACCCAAAACAGAAGAAGGAAGACGATTGATGACATAGACAACGGTAAGGGCAGCTTCGCCCCAAGTGCGTTCAGGACATGAGGAGGAAATAAGCATGGCACGGATGGAATCGAGAATGTGACGATGCTTTCTTTCAGCACGACCATTCTGCTGGGATGTGCCTGGACAAGAAAACTCAGAGGTGGTGCCCTGTTCATCAAGGAAACTTATAAGCTTAGAATCACGATATTCAGAGGCATTATCACGACGAAAAGTTTTGATGCACTTTGAGAATTGAGTTCGAATCATAGTGGCAAAATTAATGTAAATTTGAGGAATCTCTGATCTATTTTTCAACAAGTATATCCAAGTAAAACGGGAAAAATCATCAATAAAAATAACGAAGTACAGACAACCACCCATAGTGGGGGTTGGAGCCGGTCCCCAAACATCAGAATGCACAAGATCAAAAGAAGAAATAGAAGAAGAAATACTATCATTAAACGGTAAAGCAGCTTGTTTAGCAGTTTGACAAGTAGTACAATCAAGTTTATCTTCTTTAATAAAACCTAAACTACCCATAGAGATAAGGGGACACAATTTGCTGAGAGATGTATGACCAAGACGTTGGTTCCAAAGATGGATAGAAGAGGTCGTGGAAGCAGCACATAGATTACTGGATAAGGGAACATGCAGTGTGGTAAGCTCAAACATCCTTCCGACCTTACGCCCATTCCAAATGATCTGCCCCGTCTGCGGATCCTGCACAGAACAACTAGTGGAAGAAAAAGTGAGAACATAACCAAGATCGCAAAGTTGACCAACGGAAACAAGGTTAAAGTTGAATTTGGGAATTAAATAGGCATCATGCATGCTAAGAGAAGGCATAGAATCAGGGCCCTTATGGCTTACTTCCATAAGAGAACCATCAGCAGTGTGAATATGACTAATATGATCGCCAGAGGATAAATTAGAGAAAATATGTGATGATGAAGTCATATGGTTGCATCAAGCATAATCAAAATACCAATGGGTGTTACCTGGGGTGGTGGCTAAAGCAGTAGGAGTGTTACCAGAAATGGAGAGAACTTGCTTGAGAATGGATTCAAGATCACAAACAGAAACATGTAACTGTAAATTAGAGAAGGATCCCTCACTGATAGGAGTAGTAGCAAGAACAGGTCTACAGGACGATGAGCCAGTAGAACGATGTTGGTGTCTAGGGGGAGCCAAACGTGGTGGAGGGCGAGTAGGACAATGCTCAATTATGTGTCCGGGAAGTCTACAGTATCGACAAAAGATAGTAGAGATGCGAGTAGAATCGCGCGTAGGACAAGGAGGGGCAATGCTGCGAGTAGGACAATGAGGAACAATGTGACCCTTCTTTCTGCAATGATGACACTCTATGATGGGACACTCAAAGTAGGCATGACCATATTGCCGACAATGGCCACAATAATGGCCCTTCGAGTTAGAGGCAGCAAAGACCATATCTGTTTTGGAGCAGAGGAGCCCTAATCGAGTTTCCTCGGATTGAAGACGAGGAAGGGCATCTTCAAGAGTAGGGAGAGGTTCCTGATGCAATAAAGAAGCACGAACAGGCTCATAATCATCAGTCAAGGCCATCAAGAACTCAATGAGTTTAGTACCATCTCGATATTCAGCATATCTCCTAATATCATCCGGGCGGTGCAGCTTAGGTTCACATACAACTAATTGATCCCATATGGCTTCCATTTTAGCCAAGAAATAAAAGACACCTTGACCTGGAGCTTGCTTGAGAGCATGAAGATCCTTCTCAAGTTGGTACCTGCAAGCACGATCACGACTAGTGTAACGATGTGCCAAATGATCCCATACTTCTTTGGCAGTATCAAATCGTCCAAACTGCAAATGAATACCAGCAACAGAGGTATTACGAAACCAAGTAATGATCTGATGGTTTTTGCTATCCCATTCTTCTAATTGGTCAATGAATTTGGCACGAGCATCATCATCGAATTGATCAACAAATTCAGAGGTAGGACATGTAATGTCACCAGTCACATAACGCCAAAGACGGCGTCCCTTGAGAAAACCACGCATAGCTTCAACCCAATGATTATAATTGGTGCCATCAAGGATTATAATTGGTGCCATCAAGGATAATAGGAATAGGGTGAACAACATCCAAATTTGCCATGATAATTACAATTTCAAACTATAGGAATAAAATTAGAGGAAATGGAGCCAATGAATGAAAAGCACAAGGTAAGAGGAAAATTCTTTTTTTTTTACCTTGCTGACATCATGATGATGTCAGCGGTCTGGTTCTGGTTCTGTGGTTGGCTGGGCAGGGTGGTCTGGTTCACCTGCTGAACCGTGCTTTTCCGGTTCAACGAACAAAAAAAAAAGAAAACAGAAACAAATCCGTTTTAGATATGATGAGGAGCGGAAGAAGGAAGCAAGGCGGCGTGTGCGGCGGAGATAGGCCAAGCTGCTCTGGGTTCTGGCCGGAATAGTGTCGGTGAAGGGAGTGGCGGCGGCGGTGTGGATGGGTCGTGCAAGAAAAGGCAAACCAGAGAAGAAAAACAAACACGCACGGAAAAGGACACAGTGGCGCGTGGGAGCTTCTCTGGCCGCGAGGGATGATGGAGCGACAACCGTCGGACTCGCCGGAAGGTGGCGGACGCGGAGATGACGGCGATGACAGCGCCGGAGCAGTGGATCGGAACAAGCTCTATGATACCATGTGAAGAAGATAGAGAGAGAAGAGAGAAAAGTGAATTGTAATATTATTGACATGTGTTACAATGGGACAATGGGAAAAATGGGGTATATACAAAATAGAAAAGGACTAAAATAACCCTAACTTAAAGTATTAATTACATATTGTAACAATAAGTAACAAAAAAACATATTTCTCTTGGTTTAAAATATAAGCAAAATCAACTAACTTTATTAAATTTTGTTTCATTCCCAATGTCACTTTCCTAAAACATCTCTAGAAAATTGTAATCTTAATTAATTTTTGTTTCATTCACAATAATACTACTTTCCTAAAATACCTCTATTTTTTTTATAAATTTGAGAAAAATAAATACAATCAACTAACCTCCTTAATAAGCGTAAAAGTAGTTGGAATTGCTTATAAATCGAGCCGGAGGGAGTAAGTCACATTGGATTACTATTACTTTTGTCGCCTTGTATAAGACATTTTCGTCGATTAATTATTTTTTTTCACAAACATTCTTATTTATTTAGCATTTTAAAACTTTCAATACTATTAATAGAGATAATTTTAATTTTGAAAATACATATTAAAGATTTACATTTCTAATATAATTAAATAAATTAACCCACTTTTCAAATGAATGTAAAATCTATCGAGAGGTTGAAAGGATGGAGTATCATAAAGAGGAATGTGAGTAGTTACATTTATTCAATATTGAAAATTAAAGATTAAAACTAACATGGGCCCGGACGAATGATATGCGACTCTGTCTCGCTTAAGCAAAGTTTCAGGTTCGATTTCTTGTGAATGCAAAAAATTCATGTTGGCAGACTCACCTGTCATAGCCAAACACGTGACCTGAGTCGAATCTGGATGTATCTCCCTAGTACTTAAGGAACTTGAAGGACAACAAAAAAATTAAAATTAAAATTAAAATTAAAAAAAAACATAGAGGAGTAGTATACTCCCTCCGGTTCTATTTATAAGACTCTTTTGGGGTTTTTTATTCCCACTATAGAGAGTGGATAAATTTGTTAGTGACATTGGAAATATGAAAATTTGATATACTTTTTCAAAACTACCCCTATAATTATTATTGGAACTCTAAAAAATATTAACTTTATAAGAATATTAGTAAAAATAAGTAATTAAATGCTATTAAAAAAATTGAAAAGAAGTATTATAAATAAAACCAAAATAAAAACACTTCTTATAAATTGAAGCGGATGGAGTATTAGAAACTAGGTGATACGGAAAATTAGAGGCCAGGGTGTGTTATCTGAAACACCTTACCACAAAAACAGAGCAAAGAAGTGAAGAAGAAGGAGAAGCAGAAGCAGCACCTCAACTCTCCCACCCACTCAAATAACAATGGCAGCAGAGTCATCTTTGAGAGTGGCAACAACACCTTCTCTTTGCAATTTCAATGGCTCACACAGGACCCCAACCCTTTTCTCTCCTCTTCACTTCATGCCTTCTCGCTCTCGCCCCTCTCACTCTCTCTCTTCTTCTTCTTCCCTTTCCCATTTCTTTGCCACTTCTCGCTTTTTCTCCAATTCTCCCCACCTCTCCGTTTTACGCCATAACGGTAGAAGGAACTTGTCCGTTTTCGCTATGTCCACTGATGGTATCCCCGTTTTCTCTCTAATCTTATGTTGTTTTATGTCTTTATATATATTATGAGTATATTAATAAGCTTGGCCTTTGAAAGAAATAAGGGAAAATAAATTACACTTACCTATTTATTTCAACTTATGAGTTTGATTAATGAACAGTGACAGTGAAAATATTTTTTACTCTGTTAGATACTTCATCTACCATTCATATATTGAAAGTAAGTTGTTCACTTGATTATGTGCTGACAGTTAAAAAAGTGAATAATATGTACTATTGGTCCTTGACTTTGTAGGCATTGATCAGTCCTTCATATTTTCGAAATTTCAAAATGGTCCCTGAAATAGTAACATGTTAGTCATATTAGTCTATGACGAATGACCGTCAAATTAATCCTGACTTTATGGACTTTTAACGTCTAGTACTAATATGACTGACGTGTTCCTATCTCAGGGACTAATTTGGAATTTCGATAATCTCAGGAACTAATTTGACCAGTGCCCACAAAGTCAAGGACCAATTTGACATATTACTCATTAAAAAAATATATAAAATTTTATGCTGTCAGAGCACAACTTAATTAAACTATGTTTGGTCTTCATGTATCTTTACACTTACCTCACCCGGAGGAGAGGTGATTGAAATTAATAGTACAACAAATTAAAGTGAATGTTTGTTACCAGAAAAAAAAAAAAGAGTTAAAAATGGCTTTTTCGAAGAGACGAAGACTTTGATGATGTCGTTTCATTCATGAAGCTGCTGGCCTAATGTAGTGGAAAGCACTTTTATTGTTGTTGTAGTTTGTTATTAAACTTAACATTTTTATTCAATCATACCTCTTGAAGCAAATTGCATGTTTTGGTTTTGTTTATTATCAACCTCTAAAATTTTTACATATGTTTGAATTTTCTTCCTAGTTTGTTTGGGAGGATGGTGTTTGAAGTTCTATTGTAAGGTGGAAAGAACACCGTTTGCCGTGCATAACATGTTGAATGGACAGTATTGAGGTTTTAAAAAAAAATAATTCATGAGATGTCTTATGGTGCAACTTTATTCTATAAAACTATGAAGTTGTTTGTTTCAATCTTTTTAGAAATGTCTATGTCTCGATTCACTGATGAGAGGATTCTTTTTGACTTATCAGATACAAAGCGTACTGTTCCGTTGAAGGATTATCGCAACATCGGCATCATGGCTCACATAGATGCTGGAAAGACAACAACAACCGAGCGAGTTCTCTACTATACTGGAAGAAACTACAAAATTGGAGAGGTGCATGAGGGAACAGCCACGATGGACTGGATGGAACAAGAACAAGAAAGAGGGATTACCATAACTTCTGCTGCAACTACCACGTTTTGGAATAAGCACCGGATCAACATCATTGATACTCCTGGTCATGTTGACTTCACTTTAGAAGTGGAGCGTGCTCTAAGGGTGTTGGATGGAGCAATATGCTTATTCGACAGTGTTGCCGGAGTGGAACCACAATCAGAAACTGTGTGGAGGCAAGCTGATAAATATGGGGTCCCACGACTTTGTTTTGTCAATAAAATGGACCGTCTTGGAGCAAACTTTTATCGAACGAGAGACATGATAGTAACAAATTTAGGTGCTAAACCACTTGTACTTCAGTTACCAATTGGTTCAGAAGATAGCTTTAAGGGAGTTGTTGATCTTGTTAGGATGAAAGCTATAGTTTGGTCTGGGGAAGAACTGGGCGCCAAGTTTGATTATGAAGATATTCCAGCAGATCTTCAAGAGCAGGCTCAGGATTACCGAGCTCAGATAATAGAAACCATAGTTGACTTGGATGATCAAGCTATGGAAAATTACCTTGAAGGAATTGAACCAGATGAAGAAACTATAAAAAAGTTAATTAGGAAGGGAACCATATCAGCCAGTTTTGTACCAGTGTTGTGTGGCTCTGCTTTCAAAAACAAGGGGGTCCAGCCGTTGCTTGATGCTGTAGTGGATTATCTACCTTCACCACTTGACTTGCCACCAATGAAGGGCACTGACCCCGAAAATCCAGAAGTGACATTAGAGAGGATAGCAAGTGATGATGAACCATTTTCCGGACTTGCTTTTAAGATCATGAGTGATCCATTTGTAGGCTCCCTTACGTTTGTTAGGGTGTATTCTGGAAAGCTTACTGCTGGGTCATATGTACTCAATGCAAACAAAGGGAAAAAGGAGAGAATTGGTCGACTTTTAGAAATGCATGCAAACAGCAGAGAGGATGTTAAGGTAGCTTTAACAGGTGATATTATTGCTCTTGCAGGTTTAAAAGATACTATTACAGGTGAAACCTTGTCTGACCCTGATAATCCGGTCGTGCTTGAACGGATGGAGTTCCCTGATCCCGTGATAAAGGTTGCGATTGAACCCAAAACTAAAGCTGATATTGACAAGATGGCAAATGGTTTAATCAAGCTTGCACAGGAAGATCCTTCTTTCCACTTCTCCCGCGATGAGGAGATAAACCAGACAGTGATTGAAGGAATGGGAGAATTACATCTTGAAATCATTGTCGATAGACTGAAAAGAGAGTTTAAGGTTATATCCCCTATTCCATGTTACAGATTTTTCAATTATCTGTTATCATGCTTGTGTTTTATTATTTTATCCTACTTTTCAAATGTTTGACTCTCCAACCCTGATGTTGTGCATAAAATAGTTACAAATAATGAGAATTGTACATAGATGGGAACTGTAGCACAATTATGATGATGTAACCTGTTTGCACTATGAATTATCACTTATTACCGTTGAAAAGGAGAACACAGGTGTAACGCAAGTGTCTATCATCTGATTAGTCTTCGCTATTTGTTAATTGGTGCTGCTTTACTTTTTGTTTTTCTGTGATCAAATCCCTGACATAAGTTTTGTTTTCCTTTTTATTTCTCCTTCCTTCAGCAATTTTATGTTAAAATGTTTATGTTTTTTTTAAAGGATTATCTGATTCTATTAACGCAGGTGGAAGCTAATGTTGGTGCACCCCAAGTAAACTACAGGGAAAGCATTTCCAGAGTCGCAGAAGTGAAGTATGTGCACAAGAAACAATCAGGTGGACAAGGTCAGTTTGCTGATATTACTGTACGCTTCGAACCCATGGAGCCTGGTAGTGGATATGAGTTCAAGAGTGAAATCAAAGGAGGTGCTGTCCCTAGAGAATACATTCCAGGAGTGATGAAAGGATTGGAAGAGTGTATGAGCAACGGTGTGCTTGCAGGCTTTCCTGTTGTTGATGTACGTGCAGTACTTGTAGATGGTACTTACCATGATGTAGATTCAAGCGTGCTGGCATTCCAGTTGGCAGCAAGAGGAGCCTTTCGAGAAGGAATAAGAAAAGCTGCACCAAGGATGCTTGAACCTATAATGAAGGTTGAAGTTGTTACACCTGAAGAACATCTGGGTGATGTAATTGGTGATCTCAATTCAAGAAGAGGCCAGATCAACAGCTTTGGTGACAAACCAGGTGGCCTTAAGGTACGTCAAATTATTTGGTTCTCCATGTTGGATTATCTATTGAATTTGAAGGTGTGACTAGAAAGTGCTTGTGCTGTATCGTTCTTTTGAAAATGCACTGTGTTGTGGAATTGATTCTATATGCCCACTTTATGAAGTAGCACTTGAATATGCAAGAAATGGAAAGTGAAAGAACTCCCAAGTCCCAACATTATCTCTCATAATCTAACTTAAGGTTCTCTGAACCTTACCTGAGGATAAGATCATAATAACCTGAATTTAACAAATGGAATGACAAAGATATCACTTACTCCTGTAGTTGCCGGATCCGTGTTGGACTTTTCAAAGACTCTTTCAGACATTCCTCATTGTATTTTTTGATTTCTTACATATCCTTTTTGAATTTTTATAGCATTGTTGATGGAATTGCCACACCAATTAGATAAATATCAGCGTTTTTACCATGCTTACAATAACTCATCCTTACTTTTAGAACATTATTGGGCTTAAATATGTCTCCAGCCCTTGAACTTTGAGGTCGTTTTGTCACATGTTCCCATTCTTTTTCTTTTTTCAATTTATGGCTTGTCATATACCCCTATTTCTAATTTCGGCCAAATTTTGCTGACGTGTCTCACCGGAATGCTAATCAGATGTAGGAGATTAGTCACGAAGAGTCATGTGGATGAAGACGTCCTCAATCTACAATCCTTTCTTTTTAAACTAAAAATATAAAAATATTAATTTTTTAGTTTTTTTTAATTTTAAAAAAATGATCTTTGCCCATGTGGCTAACCTTTTGCATCTGACTAGAATTTCGATGTGACATGTCAAAAAAATGTGGCCGAAATTGGTAATAAGGGTATATGGCAAATGCTTCAGGGAGCCAGACATTGAAAAAAAAAAAAACAAGGACATGTGACAAAATGATCCTAAAGTTCAAGACCGACACAAAATTAAGCCAACATTATTGCTCTCTTTTAAATTTAAGATTTGTTTTTATGATATCCTTATATTAAAACTTTGTATCTTGTATCATAGCTGTGTCATGTCCTAGGGTATACAACACTCGTGTCGTATCTATATCTCTTGTTTTAGCTATGCTTCCTGTCGTATCTATATCTCTTGTTTTAGCTATGCTTCCTAGAGTACGACACTCATGTTGTACCTGTGTTTCATAGGGTACAACACTTTGGGGGCTGCCAATGCCAATGGTAGTTGGTTCAAGTGATAGATTTGACCAAAGTTAATTCAAATGTATTGAATTTGATTTATGCTGCTGGTTCATTATTTGTTAATCATAAGTACCAGCAATGGTATATGCCTTGATCATGGAATGATGCAACCTCCCCTCTTGCTAAACTTTCCTTACCAAAAATAAAGTGCTTGAGATATGGATGACTAGGATGAATGATGGTAGATGGTGGTTTTTTTTTTTATTGTTCTCTTTCTTCGTTTGGACGAGGCTATTGCCTTTTGACCTGGAGGTCACAGGTTCAAACATTTAAATTAGCCTCTTGGCTTGGGAGTTAAGGATGCATATACATGTACCCTCCTCAAACTCCTCTAGGTGGGAGTGTGGTGCACTGGTTGTTCTTGTTCTGCTTGGATATTTATACTACTATTATTATTTGGAGCTGGACTAAGCCATTGTCTTCTTGCTTTTGGTGTTGGCCAATCAATACAGGTGGTTGATGCCCTTGTTCCTCTTGCTGAGATGTTTCAGTACGTGAGTACACTAAGAGGAATGACAAAGGGCCGTGCATCCTACACAATGCAATTAGCCATGTTTGATGTGGTGCCTCAGCACATTCAGAATCAACTTGCCTCCAAGGAGCAAGAAGTTGCTGCTTAATGTATTTCCTTGGTCTCCCTTAACGAGGAACATTTCTCCATTTATAGTTTTATTTTGTCCATTGTTCAATAGTTTTGTTTTTCATTTTTATTTTTGGTTATGTATTTAATATTTATTATTGTAATTTTCCTTGTACCAATACAAGGTTAGCCAAAAACTTACTTCAGGAAGGGATAAAGAAACGATTTTTCATTCTCAAGTTGGAGAGAATGAACTACATTACAATGCAAATATATTAATTTTTTCTTTTGTTTTTATTTTTTTTGGTGAAACATGGGATGGAAACTTGGTTCTGCAAATCCATCTTGAAAACAAAAAACAATTCTTCATCTTTTCTTTAACGTGACTTTGTCCGTATAATGTTTGTAAGCTGAACAACTGCCGTTGGATGAAAATAAAATTAAGCTAAAGACTGCTGAAATTTCTTGCTGTGTTAAATTTGTTCAATAAAAAAATGAAGGTTAAAAAAATAGTGTTTGAAAATTTTGTTCACAGACAATTTGGTTTTTGAAAAAATGAAGTCATAAAATAATTTTTAAATTTTTTTTTTTCACGGAGCAAATTAGTGTCTAAAAGTTTAGATTTCACATAAGAATGGGTCTTATTAACCGAGCTCGCTCAACAAATAGGAAGGTTTAGGTTCTTAAAAGTCAAACCATACAGATTTCGGGTATTTTTGGCCTAATTTAATAGGGTCCTAGTTTTTTAACCCCCAATTAATTAGTTGACCCTCTTATTAAAAGGAAAATCCTCTTTTAACCTTACAAACTTCATATAATCCCGAAATACCCCCTCTTATTCCATCCTTATCCCTCCTCTTCTTCCATTCAAATTTCAAATTTCAAATTTCAAATCACTTTCTCTCCTCATCATCTCCTTCCTATCACTTTCTCTCTCACTTTCTCATTTTCTCTCACACATTCTCACTTTCTCATTCCTTCCTCAATTTATCACACATTTGAAGTTAAGGTATGTATCCTTCTCATGTTCTTCTTCATGTTCATGTTCTTCTTCGTCATGTTTATGTTGTTTTCTTTTCTTTTCTTTTTTTTTTTGGTTTTTTGCACAATCTTGTAGAAGACATGTTAGAAATCATGTTTTAGTGGTTAATAGTTATAGGTTTTTGTTGTTAATGTTTAAGGTATTTTTTATAACAAGTTTTGTTTGAGTTTGTATGTTTAATGTTTAGAAATCATGTTAGAATTTTGTTTAAAATCGTGTCTGCTGCGAAGGACACGAACCTCACATTGATAGGGCTAGCACGCTTAGGGTGCAACGAGGGTGTTAAATTTCTGCAATTTTAACACCTTCGCTGAGGGTGCAACGAGGTTACAAAATTATGATGTTGAGGGTACAAGATTATGATTTTTGACCTCTCGCTGCACCCTCAGCGAGGGTGTTAATTGTAACCCTCGCTTGTATGTTTAACACCCTCGCTAGTACCTCAACGAGTTTGTATGTTTAACACCCTCGCTTGGGGTGCAGCGAGAACACCCTCGCTGATGGTGCAGCAAGAGCTCAAAAATTATGATTTTTGTGCTCTCACTTTGGGTGCAGCGAGTGTGTTAAAGAAATAATTTTTTAACAAAATTTTTTAGCATATATTTAATGTTTTAAAATTATAAATATTTATAAAAATAATTATAAAAATTTATGCAGAATGTTCATATGTTTTTTGTATTTCATAAGTTTTTATGTAGAATGTTCATATGTTTTTTGTATTTCTTTTTTTTTTTACAATGACAAAAATTTTGTTTACTAATTACTAATTATATTTATTTTTTTGCATTGTATATTTTATTAATTTGACATTGTTTTTTGAAATTTTAGATGTCGAGGATGAAGAACGCAACCGTCAACGACAACGAGGAAAACGATGAGATGCCCTTGAGGGAGTATATGACAGTGTTGGGTAGGCGGCGACGGGCAAAGCGACGAATGTAGCTAGGAGAACCTTCCAGGGTCGCTCCTGATCGGCGACGGGCAGAGCGAGGAGAACCTTCCCAGGCTGCTCTTGATCGCTCCTTCTGATGATGATGATAAAGGTGCTGGTGAAACACGGACCGAGATCGTCGTTGAGGATCATCAGGATACTTCTTTGTTGAAGTCATACGACGAGCACCAGGCGAAACAAATATGGCAAGGACGGATAAGTATTTGTAACGAGACCAAAAATTAATTTAAATTTAATTTTATCTATTTCTTTAATTAATTGAAATTTATTTTTATTTATTTCTTTAACTAATTTGACTTATTTTAAATTTTGAAGGATTGTCTCTTAAACCGATGCCACAACCATGCATTTGATATGTTCTCATTAGATGTCGTGCCACAACAAGTGCGGGCAATCGTGGAGGCATCCGACTTGGCTCCACTGATCTCATCATCATCACTATAGTGGATAGGCGGTTGCTTGGAGCATTCGTTGATAGTTGGTACGAGGATATGGACACGTTTCATCTCTCATGTGGGGAGATGACTATCACCCTGGATGACGTGTCATCTATCCTGCATATCCCTGTGACGGGGGTTTTGATCGGTTGGGATAAACCCAATCAGGCAGAGGCAGTGGAGCTGATGGTTGCGTTGCTTGGCATGGGCCATGCCGAGGCAACGAAAGAGACGTTGGACATCAAAAGTGGTGCAATAAGGTTCAGCACACTGAAGGATGTGTATACCAGAGCAGTTAGGAGCCGACGATATGATATTGCGGCTAGGTGTTATCTCATTTACTTGGTGGGTAGTACATTGTTCGCAGATAAGACGAACAATTTTATTGGATGTCACCTGCTGCGCGCCTTGGACGACCTCACCATAGTTGATCAATACGCATAGGGTGCTAGTGCACTAGCGTATTTATATAACCACTTGTCCTTCGCCAACAAGGCGAATAAGGTCTCTTTGGCCGGCTAGCGGCTACATGTCTTATGTTTCTTTAAAAAATATTCATCATGTTTATTTAAATTCATTATGTTTCTTTAAAAAATATTTAAAATAAGTAATTGATGGTCTATTTGCAGACATGGATACTGGACCATTTTCCAACCATTGGTTCATGTGCTATACATAGAGGTGATTATGACGAGATCAGGCCTCGAATCTTCAAGTGGAGTCCACAGTAGTCTGTGCCAAACTCTGAATACACATATCGCATGTTTCTGGAGAGGCTCACTGCTGATCAGGTTGTATGGTAGCCCTTATGACCCCGAGCACCGAGATTCCCGCCCCTTCGAGGAGGTAGCTTTCTATTCCAGATATCTGCGATATGGGATGATGCGTAGTGTTTATCTCCCCGATAGGGTTTTGCGCTAGTTCGGGTACATTCAGAGTATTCCTCGGAATCCACCTGTCGGAAGACCCCTCCCCTCAGCCATTGATGAGAGTTTTGTGGAGTGGCACCTCCATCTTTTGGACGACGCTACGAGAGTAGGTTACATCACCTGCGATGATGAATGTGAACCGCAGGCTCACGCTCAGCGGAGATTTGCTGAACAAACCCAGTACCTCGAGCCGTTGCTGTTGGAGCTTGAGAATCCTTATCTGGACGCTTTGAGGCGGGTGCATCAGTTGGCCGTGACACCTCTCACATAAGAGATGACTCATGTTGTACAGATGACTAGGGGTAGGGGAAGGGGAAGGGGTAGTGGAAGGAGAAAGGGTAGGCAACGCCGAGAGTAGGAGTTGACTTTGTGTTTTGTAACTTTGCATTTATTTGATTTTATGTTTTATGACTTTGTGTGTTATGACTTTACGTATGAGTTGACTTTGTGTTGATTTTATTTTATTATAACTTTATTTATCTGATTATCCTTTTTTAAATGTTAATGTTTGAAACAAAAATAAATTTAATATTTTATGATTATTATTATATAATTAAACTAAAAGTCTACAAAATTAATAAAAATTATTTTATAATAACTAAAAGTCGATAAAATAAAAATTAAAAAGGCATTTATAATAATATATTTATTATCAGGAATATCATGTACAACACCGTCCCACCTCGAAGGAGGTATTAAATCTCTAAATAATGCAATGCAATCCAAAAATATGCTACCCCAAGGTGTGACACCCTTGCGAATTACGCAAATTTAAAATAGTATTTAAGCTATTATATTGGATAATATATGGACTTGTGAGTGTTAAGAAAATAACTGAAATAAAATTTTCTTTTAAAGCGGGTGCACAAATCGTCATTTGGAATTCTTGGAGAATAAGCTCTAAACCATTTCAAAACATTTGTATTGAGTTCGACGATCTCTAAAACCTTTTCTCAAATAGGGTAACATTCGCTCTTTGGAAACATCTTTGTATCATACAAGTAAGTAAAGTTACCCATGCTTTGTTCGATAAGACTGATACCATCAAATAATATTTATAGCCGAGCTCTTAAATAGATTAAATCAGAGTAAGCGGAAATTATTGGACTATGCAACTGATAGTAATATAAACATAGGTTTTATATATATAATAAGAGTCATAATACATAGTCCCATCATGATAGTCTCCAAGACCCAGAAGTACAAGTCCATAAAAACAGATCTACATCACAGTGTAACTACAGCCCTAGAGTACTCCAAAAGTATATCTACAATATATATACATAACCAAAATACAACTCCAGGGGTAATCACGTAGATCTGGCAGCATCAGATGTGGTAGTAGTAGTAGCAGTCTCCAAAAACACAAGTAGTAGCATCATCATCATCACAGCAGCAGCAAAGTATCCTCCACAGCCTCCACAACATCGGATCCTCTGATCCTCATCATATACCCTATACACATACCTAGGGATCGTCGTCCCTCCAATCACTCCCAGTAGAATGCATGACAGGCTCGCTCCCACTCTCGTCCTCCACCGGATCCTCCTCGATCTCATCCGAGGGAGAGTGTTCCCTACCACTGGGGATCGGGTCAGGTGATGGTGAAACCCTGACTGGGCTCCTCGGATCAGAAGGGGGAGTCTCCTCGTGGACGACTCTCGAGGTAAAAGGGTGAGAGCGGGTAGGTCGAAAACGAAAACTGTGATAAGAGCGAGCTGGTCGCGTGGGAGGTGGTCCATGGTAAGTGTAAAACGGGGGTACATGCATAGTGTATATGATGGGAATCCTAAATCTACGAGGACGGAATCAGATCAACGGGTTTGGGTGGTAGAAGGTAACATCTACCTCTCCCTCGAACATCGCACGATGGTCCTCATAGATCCATGTGCCACTAGGAAGTGGCCGGATCTCGATGCAAGCAATGTAACGAGACATCACCTACAAGGGCATAGGGGTAAGCAATTCTATACACATAATCAACGGAGAATAAATTGTGCAACATAATTACGTAAATATGCACCAAGTAGTATCAATCACATTTATCACTTAGCAAGTATTATATGCACGTAGGATGTCACACTTAATTCAGTAATTATTATGAATGAATAGCATGATGCATGACTTTAGCTCTCAAGCCTATCTCCATCAGACTATATCACTCTCTGACGTCCATCCCTGACAACCCAACACTCCACAGTGCGTTGTATTCCTAAGTATACAACAATTCGTACATTCACCTAGAATGTACACGTCAAGCTTGGTATCCATGCCACCCGAGCATATCCCGTCATCCAAACGGACCGTCATCCAAACGGTATAACCATATCGACATCCACTCAGCCGACCACGTCAACGACGTGTCATCAAGCAAGCGTATTGGCACTCCCAGAGGCCCTCCACATGTTTACCAAAAACATGATATACGTCCTACCATCCAAACTCCAGAATGAATGCACTTTATTCTTAGACTTAAAGGAAGTTGATTAATACTTTACAGCCACCTAGGCTTATTTTATTATCAAAAGGACCGTCACCTAACGATATACTCATATTAATCAATTCCCTTCAAGTCTAGATCCCTTGGACTATTATCATTAATTCCTTAATCAAATGAGTCAGAATTGGAAATGGTATTGTTCAGGTTCTGGGTAAATTACTCGAGTAAAATTAAGTACACTCGAGTGTTCTTCAACTTTTCCAGATTACTCGAGTGTTCTTAAGATTACTCGAGTGTTCATGACTTTCTGAGGATTTGGGTTTCAAATTCAATAAATTACTCGAGTAGTCCATAGGTTACTCGAGTGTTCATCCTGATTTCCAGAATACTCGAGTGACCCTGAATGACTCGAGTGGTTGGCCTTAACTTGTCCTCAGGTCATGCTCGATACTCGAGTAGTAGACACGATACTCGAGTGTTCTAACTTCATTTACATTGTTTTTCAAACGTTTTACTCGAGTACCCTGTATATTACTCGAGTGTTTCACAGCAGTTTACACTAAAAACTTAGTTTTATCATACCAATTTCATTTCTACTCATTTCCAGTCCATTCCAAGGATAAACAGAGCACACATAACATAATTTAAACATGTTACAACACTTATTTCATATCAAAACACAGATTTGACAGAGAATCCAACAATTATGCATAAAATGCACATTTTAACAACTCAACACCTCAAATTGCATAATATGCATAAAACTCATAAGGTAAAGTTCATTTAAGCTTGCATGCATGATATAGAACTTGCTCAACACAGTTTTAGAGCATGGATTGGTCTCCAAACCAAAGTTCCTATTCAATCTAAGCCCTTAGAGCCTCTTGGTGGCTCTCTAACACAAATCATGAAATTTAATCTCTATCTAGTGAATATAATTACTTCCCCTTACCTCTCAGACGTGAATCAAACAGTAAATCTCCAAAGAAAAGCTCCACAACTCTCAGACCAACTTCAAGCACCATATGCAGAGCATTTTGAGTGCATCACCAAATTGGAATTGGTTTACACATGAAACAGAGAATAGAATTAGGGAAATTAGATTTTCTAGACTCTATGCCACATAATCTAACTAAGGAAACCGAATTTGAGACTCAAGGATTTGTGAGCTTACCAGAAATCAAGATCAAAGTAAGCTCCAAGCAACACTTTGACAGAACAAACTCCAACTTCTCAGCTCCAATTCTCCCAACACACTCACTCAATCCTCACGATTTTTATGTCTATACAAAGCTCGTGATGTGAGCTTTGTATTCGTGCATCACTCAAGCCTTAACACTCAGAATTGAAAGAGAATCGAAGAGGATAAATTCGAAACCCTAACTATGTCAACACAAGCAAGATTGAGCAAAATTCCTAGCTTAGGAAGGTTGATGAGCTTTTATAGACATGGAGGGGCATCATGCATCACGACGCGACACTCTTGAGCTGTTGACGACGGAGTATTCGTGTCAACGGAGGGGACTCGCTCATGGTGACTCATCAAACGCACTCACTCATGCAGATTGACCCAGAATACTCGAGTATTTAGAATAATACTCGAGTGTTTTGCCCAGATTTTGAAAAATAATTATTTTATTTACTTTCCCTCCAAAACCTTTCCTATAATTGCTTCTAGGTCCCAACCCAGGGACTAATATGCAAAATACTTAAATCATGCATAATTTTATTTATTAAATCAATTCCCACACATATACCAACTATATAAACACATATCTTAATCAAGGATTAATATAGAAATAATTAATTATAATTAATTTATAATTAACATTTCATTAATCGGGGATTAAAATTTTGGGGTGTTACACTACTCCCCCACTTACAAGGAATTTCGTCCCCGAAATTCAACTTATACAAACAAGTCAGGATAATCCTGACGCATCTTATCCTCTAGTTCCCACGATACTTCCATTACATCGTCACAAACCCAGACGACTTTGAACAGACGAATATCCTTCCCTCTAAGCTGCTTGATCCTTCGATCTTCAATACGAACTGGCACAACTTTGAAGGTTAGGTTCTCATGAATTTCTAAGTCATCAGGTTGGATTCTAAGGACAATGGTGGGGTCATGGACATATCTCTTCAACTGAGACACATGGAATACGCTATGAAGGTTAGCCAATGACGGAGGTAGGGCTAACTGATAAGCTACTGGGCCGATTCTTTTGAGGATTTGGTAGGGACCAATGAATTTAGGTGATAGTTTCTGAGTTTTCAAGGCTCTACTAACACCTTTGGTTGGTACTATTCTAATAAATACATGGTCTCCTTCGGCGAATTCTAAAGGTTTCCTTCTTCTATCAGCATAGCTTTTCTGCCTACTTTGAGCTGCCCTCATCTTCTCTTGTATCATCTTGATCTGTTCCGTGGTCTCTTGCACAAAATCTGGTCCAACCAGAGAATTCTCCCCCACTTGAAACCAGCATAACGGCGTCTGACACTTTCTCCCATACAAAGCTTCAAATGGTGCCATTCCAATGCTCGTATGGTAACTGTTGTTGTAAGTAAACTCCACGAGTGGCAACATCTGCTCCCAATTCCCTTGTCCTTCCAAAGCACAGGCTCGTAGAATGTCCTCCAATGACTGAATAGTCCTCTCCGTTTAGCCATCAGTCTGAGGATGGTATGCAGAACTCAGTTTCAATCTTGAACCCAAGGCTCTATGCAGATCTTCCCAAAACTTCGATGTAAACCTCGGGTCGCGATCTGACACAATGCTTGATGGTACACCGTGCAGACGAACAACTTCTTTGATGTACAACTGGGTGAGCTTTTCCAACGAGTAGAGCATGTTAATAGGAATAAAATGCGCCGACTTGGTGAGACGATCCATGATCACCCAAATTGCATCATGACCAGTGGCTGTCCTTGGCAATCCCGACACAAAATCCATCGAGATACTATCCCATTTCCACAACGGAATCTCCAAAGGAAGTAACTCTCCTCCTGGACTTTGATGTTCCACCTTGGCCTTCTGACATACCAAACAACATGCCACATAATCAGCTACGTCTCTCTTCAAACCAGGCCACCAAAATAGCTTCTTCAAGTCCTGGTACATTTTGGTAGCTCCCGGATGCATACTCATCTTATTCTTATGCGCTTCATCCAGAATCATTCTTCTTACTTCTAAGTCAGCAGGGACACATATCCTTGCTTTAAAGCGAAGGATTCCATCCTTCCCTTCTTGAAACTCCAATTCCTTGCCTTCTTCCATCAACTTCCTCTTTTCCATGAGTTTCCCATCCTTGTGTTGCAATTCCCGAATTCTTTGCAGAAACTCGTTAGCAATCTGCAGCATTCCCATCTTGATACTTGTCGGCTCCACTTGCATCGTCAGACTCAAATCCCGGAATTCCTCTATCAGTGCAGCTTCTCTGACCATCATTGCACTGATGTGCATTGCCTTTCTACTCAATGCATCTGCCACAACATTGGCCTTCCCCAGATGGTAATGGAGCTCGAACTCATAATCTTTCAAAAACTCCATCCATCGACGCTGCCTCATATTCAACTCCTTTTGATCGAAGAGGTACTTTAAACTCTTATGGTCACTGAACACCCGGAACGTAGTGCCATAGAGATAGTGCCTCCAGATCTTTAACGCAAACACCACAGCTGCCAGCTCCAGATCATGGGTTGGATAGTTCATTTCATGAACTTTTAGCTGTCTCGAGGCATAGGCGACGACTTGCCCTTCTTGCATCAAAATGCACCCAAGGCCTTGTTTCGACGCGTCACAGTACACATCAAAGCTCTTCTGTGTATCAGGCAGAATCAATACCGGAGACGATGTCAACCTTTCCTTCAGTTCCCGAAAACTCCTTTCACACTTCTCATCCCAAAGGAATGGTTGATCTTTCCGAGTCAACTTCGTCAAAGGCAGTGCAATCTTCGAGAAACCTTCAATGAATCTTCTATAGTACCCAGCCAAACCAAGAAAGCTTCTCACCTCCGTGACCGACTTTGGTTGCTCCCATTGCAAAACCGAACTCACTTTCGTCGGATCAACGGCTATTCCTTTGTCTGAAATCACATGCCCCAAGAACTTAACCTCCTTCAGCCAGAACTCACATTTTGTAAGTTTGGCGTACAATTGCTTCTCCTTTAGGATACTCAACACCATCCTCAAGTGTTCAGCATGCTCCTCCGGGCTCTTGGAATAAATAAGGATATCATCTATGAACACAACCACGAATGAATCTAAATAAGGTCTAAAGATTCGATTCATGTAGTCCATGAAAATGGCTGGTGCATTAGTCAATCCGAACGGCATCACGACATACTCATAATGTCCGTATCGAGATCGAAATGCAGTCTTAGAAATATCCTCTTCTCTTATCCTGATCTGATGGTATCCTGACCTCAAATCAATCTTGGAAAATACTGAAGCTCCACGAACTTGATCCATAAGATCATCTATCCTCGGCAACGGATACTTGTTCTTGATGGTGACCTTATTCAGCTGCCGGTAGTCAATGCACATCCCATACTACCATCTTTCTTCTTGACAAACAAAACCGGAGCACCCCAAGGTTACACACTTGGTCGGATCATCTGCTTCTGCAACAGTTCCTCAATCTGCTTCTTCATTTCCGCCATTTCCGGTGGTGCCATTCTATAGGGAGCGATAGAAATGGGACCGGCTCCCGGAACTAGATCGATACCAAATTCAATTTCCCTTCTTGGTGGCAAACCAGGAATCTCATCAGCAAAAACTTCCGGAAAGTCTCTGACAATAGGGATCTCTTCCATCCTTGGACCATTCTCCTCCACCTTAGAGTTGAACAGGCACACGTAGCCGGAGGGTCTTGGGCTTCTATAGGTCACTACTTTTCTATCACAATCAATGATTACTTGGTTTTGACTTAACCAGTCCATCCCCAAGATCACATCTAATTGTACTAAGGGTAAGCAGATCAAATCTACTTTAGATGTTCGTCCTAACACTTCTATACAACAGTTAAGACATGCTCTAGAGACAACTACAGGAGCATTGACAGGGGTTTCTACTTTGAGAGTATAAGGCATTTCAGACATCATCAAGCCTAACCGGTTTACACATTCATACGAAACGAATGAATTCGTTGCACCAGAATCAAACAAAACATGACAAAACTGACCATTAAGCAAGTATTTACCTTGCACCAGATCAGAAGACCGACTTACTTCCACACCACTAAGGGTGAAAACTCTTCCTTGAGCCATAGGCCTATCAGCAGCCCCTCTTGAGTTGGCTTTGGCCGGTTCCTTGCAGTCCCTTGCAAAATGCCCCGACTTTCCACAGTTAAAGCATCCACTTGTCCCCCAACAAACACGACCATAGTGATTGCGCTTGCACTTGTCACAGAATGGAGCCTCGCTACGATAATCTCTTCTATCAGAACCACTAGCTTTTCCTTTGCCTTTCCCTCGGCAATCATACGGTCCTTTGCCTCGGTTGTTGAAACCTTTCCGCCTCTGAGGTCCATAGCTTTGATTGTCCTTCTTTTCCGAGACTTGCACCTCCTCAGCCTTTGTATCATCTTCATACATGCTACACATGTCCACCAGTGCAGGAAAGATTTGAATTCGCTGGTAACTGAAGATCGACTTCAACTTTGGCCTCAAGCCTCCTTCAAACTTAATGCATTTACTCCTCTCATCTGGATTGTTCTGATAGTATGGAGAGTACTTCATCAGCTCCTCAAACTTAGCTGCGTACTCACCCACACTCATGTTTCCTTGCTTCAACTGCAAGAACTCCACCTCCTTCTTCCTTCTCAAGTCCTAAGGGAAATACTTTTGGAGAAACTTCTCCATGAATACTCCCCAACTTACCTCTCTTCCTTCATATTGCAGAAGCTGCATCGTGTGATTCCACCAATTCTCAGCTTCATCCTCAAACATGTAAGTTGCATATGCCACCTTCTGAGCATCAGAACACTCCAATGTTCTCAGAATCTTGTCCATGGTGTGAATCCACTTGTTGGCATCTTCCGGTTTAAATCCTCCTTCAAACTTTGGCGGATTACAACTTCTAAAATCAGCCAAAGTCTTCGCCTCAGCGTTACCCGCATTACACTGATGAGACGGGTTGACCGGTTGAGATGGTTGTTGAGACTGTCGCTGCATGGCTTTCAGCACCGTGGTGATCCTTTCTAACATCGCGTTGGTGTGATTTTGGTTTCTAGTTGCCATATTAGACCTGCGCTATGGGCTTATGGTCACATATGTTTGAACTAGAGAAACTTTCATAACACCACCTATACTAGAGTTATATCTTTAACGCTTAAATCTACAATCAATTGTGTCTTGTACTCAAATGAGACAAGATACAAACCAAATCAAGGGTATTTAAACCTCAACAATGAAAAATAATAACATTCAAAGTAATATAAATGCTTTGGAGATACCTGCTTGATGTTGATGACTACCTTTCGGAACTACTTCCACTACTACAGGATCTGACTTTTGCTCTGATACCACTCAGTGTGACACCCTTGCGAATTACCCAAATTTAAAATAGTATTTAAGCTATTATATTGGATAATATATGGACTTGTGAGTGTTAAGAAAATAACTGAAATAAAATTTTATTTTAAAGCGGGTGCACAAATCGTCATTTGGAATTCTTGGAGAATAAGCTCTAAACCATTTCAAAACATTTGTATCGAGTTCGGCGATCTCTAAAACCTTTTCACAAATAGGGTAACATTCGCTCTTTGGAAACATCTTTGTATCATACAAGTAAGTAAAGTTACCCATGCTTTGTTCGATAAGACTGATACCATCAAATAATATTTATAGTCGAGCTCTTAAATAGATTAAATCAGAGTAAGCGGAAATTATTGGACTATGCAACTGATAGTAATATAAACATAGGTTTTATATATATAATAAGAGTCATAATACATAGTCCCATCATGATAGTCTCCAAGACCCAGAAGTACAAGTCCATAAAAACAGATCTACATCACAGTGTAACTACAGCCCTAGAGTACTCCAAAAGTATATCTACAATATATATACATAACCAAAATACAACTCCAGGGGTAATCACGTAGATCTGGCAGCATCAGATGTGGTAGTAGTAGTAGCAGTCTCCAAAAACACAAGTAGTAGCATCATCATCATCACAGCAGCAGCAAAGTATCCTCCACAGCCTCCACAACATCGGATTCTCTGATCCTCATCATATACCCTATACACATACCTAGGGATCGTCGTCCCTCCAATCACTCCCAGTAGAATGCACGACAGGCTCGCTCCCACTCTCATCCTCCACCGGATCCTCCTCGATCTCATCCGATGGAGAGTGTTCCCTACCACTGGGGACCGGGTTAGGTGATGGTGAAACCCTGACTGGGCTCCTCGGATCAGAAGGGGGAGTCTCCTCGCGGACGACTCTCGAGGTAAAAGGGTGAGAGCGGGTAGGTCGAAAACGAAAACTGTGATAAGAGCGAGCTGGTCGCGTGGGAGGTGGTCCATGGTAAGTGTAAAACGGGGGTACATGCATAGTGTATATGATGGGAATCCTAAATCTACGAGGACGTAATCGGATCAACGGGTTCGGGTGGTAGAAGGTAACCTCTACCTCTCCCTCGAACACCGCACGATGGTCCTCATAGATCCATGTGTCACTAGGAAGTGGTCGGATCTCGATGCAAGCAATGTAACGAGACATCACCTACAAGGGCATAGGGGTAAGCAATTCTATACACATAATCAACGGAGAATAAATTGTGCAACATAATTACGTAAATATGCGCCAAGTAGTATCAATCACATTTATCACTTAGCAAGTATTATATGCACGTAGGATGATCACACTTAATTCAGTAATTATTATGAATGAATAGCATGATGCATGACTTTAGCTCTCAAGCCTATCTCCATCAGACTATATCACTCTCTGACGTCCATCCCTGACAACCCAACACTCCACAGTGCGTTGTATTCCTAGGTATACAACAATTCGTACATTCACCTAGAATGTACACGTCAAGCTTGGTATCCATGCCACCCGAGCATATCCCGTCATCCAAACGGACCGTCATCCAAACGGTATAACCATATCGGCATCCACTCAGCCGACCACGTCAACGACATGTCATCAAGCAAGCGTATTGGCACTCCCAGAGGCCCTCCACATGTTTACCAAAAACATGATATACGTCCTACCATCCGAACTCCAGAATGAATGCACTTTATTCTTAGACTTAAAGGAAGTTGATTAATACTTTATAGCCACCTAGGCTTATTTTATTATCAAAAGGACCGTCACCTAACGATATACTCATATTAATCAATTCCCTTCAAGTCTAGATCCCTTGGACTATTATCATTAATTCCTTAATCAAATGAGTCAGAATTGGAAATGGTATTGTTCAGGTTCTGGGTAAATTACTCGAGTAAAATTAAGTACACTCGAGTGTTCTTCAACTTTTCCAGATTACTCGAGTGTTCTTAAGATTACTCGAGTGTTCATGACTTTCTGAGGATTTGGGTTTCAAATTCAATAAATTACTCGAGTAGTCCATAGGTTACTCGAGTGTTCATCCTGATTTCCAGAATACTCGAGTGACCCTGAATGACTCGAGTGGTTGGCCTTAACTTGTCCTCAGGTCATGCTCGATACTCGAGTAGTAGACACGATACTCGAGTGTTCTAACTTCATTTACATTGTTTTTCAAACGTTTTACTCGAGTACCCTGTATATTACTCGAGTGTTTCACAGCAGTTTACACTAAAAACTTAGTTTTATCATATCAATTTCATTTCTACTCATTTCCAGTCCATTCCAAGGATCAACAGAGCACACATAACATAATTTAAACATGTTACAACACTTATTTCATATCAAAACACAGATTTGACAGAGAATCCAACAATTATGCATAAAATGCACATTTTAACAACTCAACACCTCAAATTGCATAATATGCATAAAACTCATAAGGTAAAGTTCATTTAAGCTTGCATGCATGATATAGAACTTGCTCAACACAGTTTTAGAGCATGGATTGGTCTCCAAACCAAAGTTCCTATTCAATCTAAGCCCTTAGAGCCTCTTGGTGGCTCTCTAACACAATTCATGAAATTTAATCTCTATCTAGTGAATATAATTACTTCCTCTTTCCTCTCAGACGTGAATCAAACAGTAAATCTCCAAAGAAAAGCTCCACAACTCTCAGACCAACTTCAAGCACCATATGCAGAGCATTTTGAGTGCATCACCAAATTGGAATTGGTTTACACATGAAACAGAGAATAGAATTAGGGAAATTAGATTTTCTAGACTCTATGCCACATAATCTAACTAAGGAAACCGAATTTGAGACTCAAGGATTTGTGAGCTTACCAGAAATCAAGATCAAAGTAAGCTCCAAGCAACACTTTGACAGAACAAACTCCAACTTCTCAGCTCCAATTCTCTCAACACACTCACTCAATCCTCACGATTTTTATGTCTATACAAAGCTCGTGATGTGAGCTTTGTATTCGTGCATCACTCAAGCCTTAACACTCAGAATTGAAAGAGAATTGAAGAGGATAAATTCGAAACCCTAACTATGTCAACACAAGCAAGATTGAGCAAAATTCCTAGCTTAGGAAGGTTGATGAGCTTTTATAGACATGGAGGGGCATCATGCATCACGACACGACACTCTTGAGCTGTTGACGACGGAGTATTCGTGTCAACGGAGGGGACTCGCTCATGGTGACTCATCAAACGCACTCACTCGTGCAGATTGACCCAGAATACTCGAGTATTTAGAATAATACTCGAGTGTTTTGCCCAGATTTTGAAAAATAATTATTTTATTTACTTTCCCTCCAAAACCTTTCCTATAATTGCTTCTAGGTCCCAACCCAGGGACTAATATGCAAAATACTTAAATCATGCATAATTTTATTTATTAAATCAATTCACACAGATATACCAACTATATAAACCCATATCTTAATCAAGGATTAATATAGAAATAATTAATTATAATTAATTTATAATTAACATTTCATTAATCGGGGATTAAAATTTTGGGGTGTTACACAAGGAGCCCCATATGCGTTAAAATGATGTTTCCAAGAAGGATAAATAGATGGTAATGGTGACCCTTCTTTCAAGAAAACTTGAACCCAATGATTTGCCTCACTCTTAGGGTCCAACGAACAACAAATATCGACATTCCCGATTACCCAAAGTTTTGGATGCATGGGAGGTGCTTTAGTGTACGGTAAAAACGTAACACAAGCTCTCATATGACGAGCCATCGAAACAAGAGCCACATTGTACCTATTAACAATGACATGCATCAAGTTAGTATACGGTAAAAATGTAAAAAAAAATCTCTCATATGATGATACAATGGAAAGAAGAGCCACATTATACCTGTTAGTAATGACATGCCCCAATGCTGGAAGAATCAACCATTTTATCTAAAGGAACATCGCCAATGTTGCCCACATGTAGTGATTTGAGCACAACGTCAAAATCATCGGTCCCAATCAGCTGAAGGTACATCTCCTTGTGTTGCTTGATCTCACGTATAAGATCATTCCGGACAAGCATATAGGAATCCTCAAACTGATACTCATACAAGCTAATTGATCGAAAACCACAATTTTCATCTACTATCACATCAACAATTTGATCGATATTTTGTTGCATGCAGGAGGAAAATTGTTGTAAGTATGAAGATATTGATGTGTGTGTAGCATACATATTATTTCCTTATTACTTTGTAATTATTTTAATAAATAATCATGCATTTAATTATAATTTAGCATGCACTTAATTCATATTTCACTTGGAAAGGTTTTCTTGTGCTTTTGATGCGTAGATAATTATTTTGAGGCTTGGAGCATTGGAAAAATAAAGGAATAAATCAAAGAAGATATGCTAAGAAATATTGTGAGCAGAAATCTAGAAAATGATAGTGATAGAAGCATGTGAGAGGAAGAAGATTGCTTATGGGCCTATTTTGCTATTTGGGTCCAACACTTGAAGGAAGGAAAAGTTATAAAAGGAGGAAGATAGAAACCCTGTAATAGAACAGGTAGTAGTAGAACATTAGTCATATTAGGATATTAGTAGTAGTAGGATTAGAATTAGAATTAGGATTATTTTCTCTATCATAGCCAGAAACAAATTAGAAATTAAGGATTTAAGGTTGCTCAACTCTCTCCATGAAAAACTAGAAGGCATTTGAAGATGGAAGAAATTCCTCATCTTTCATCTTTTGGTTATTTCTACCTTTTATTCCTTTATTCTTATTTTTTGGTTTGTATTATGTATATGATTGAGTAGTTTTCCGTTTCTAAGGATTAGGATTAGCCCATGGAGACATTGACATGATATTTTGATATTTGTCTCTTATTAATATTTATTAATTTTAGGTTTAATTATGGTGTTCTTAATGCTTCTGATTGTGTCGGATCCCACTATTGCATGATCTCATGTAGTAAGGGAAGTACCGAAAGGTGAACCTTAGTATTAGAAAATACATAATTAAACTTAAGGTTTTAGATCACGAAAGTAGTTCTAATCCTTGAGAGGATTCAATGAATTATCATAGAACTTAATGAATTTAATGTACCCTAATTATCACGAAAGTAGGAATTAAGTCTCATTAGGTACGGTGCTAAGAGTCTGAAAGAAATTAGTATTCTACATTAGAATAATTCACCTTCAAAGTAAATCTAATTTAATAAGATATATATCTTTAATTGATTGTCAATGTTGATATGTGGTGAAACTAGTCCTTGGAATATTGAATAGATTTATTTTATTTTATTTTATATCTCAATCCAATATTTTATTTTATTTTTTCATATCTCTAATAGATTCGTTTAGCTAATCTATACTTGTAATTTGTCGGTAATTAACAACAAAATCCCTGTGGAGATGATACTCTTTTTATACTACTACTTGACATAACCCGTGTGCTTGCGGGGGGCGTATCAAGTTTTTGGCGCCGTTGCCGAGGAGCCTTGTCAAGCAGTCACTGTGCATGATGTAAATGATGAGGTAATCCAAAAAAGTGTGTGATGTGAGGGAGGAGGTAATCCAAAAAGAAGAAGAATTTTTGTTGGAATTTGCTTATGTCACCCTGTGTGTAGGGAAGGTCAAAATTTTGGAGTTAGACACATGTATTAGTTTCCATGCATGTTTTGACTTTTCAAAGTTGGCTTTTCCTAATTGTCTATCTTCCTCCTTCGTGAAGCAATTGATTTTGGAGTCTGGATCGTTGCCTAAGTACTCTGAGATTCCATCATTATTGATGAAGGCTTCAAAAATTGCTCACAAAGTCAAGTTCCCTAGGCATCACAAGGATTCTGTGCATACTTTGGGTGATGTCACTATAATTTCCTTTGACCTTGGAGGAATTAAAGAAGAATTCGTATCAATTCTCCAAGGTGGTCTATGTTTCAAACAATGGGACCCAGGAGGACTTAGTTTTTGTGCTAAGTTTGTTACTTGGCCATTGTGTCACAAGATATGGGATCCAGGTGGAAGGTTCATAGGTCAAGCTTAAGACCTTAAATAAACGCTTTTTGGGAGGCAACCCAAGTTTTAAATTTCTTTTGAATTTTATTTTGTTGATTTTTAGGATTTAAATATGTTTTATTACAGGGTTTCGTCTTTGTTTTGTAGGTTTGTTAATAGTTGGAACATCAAGGAGTTAATTTGGAACATAAAAGAATTAATTTGGGAAGAATATGAATCAAATTGAAGAACCGTGGGGAAGTCATGGTGTATATTGTGACCATGGGAGTCTGAAAAAAAAAGTTATTGCCACCGTGGGCAGGCCGTGGTAGGTCCAACGCCCACGGTGCGTCAACCAGCAAGCTCCGTGGGCAAGCCGTGGCAGGTGCCACGCCCACAGTTCTCTGATTGAAAAAAAATGCTCTGATTTTTAGGTAACTTCCGCTCCTCTTCCATGGCCTCCATCCTTACCAGCCCTACACTATCACAGCAACATACCAACCCGGTTCAGCCACAGCCACTGCGACTTCAACCTTTCTCTTCCCCAAACCAGTATCACTGCCGCCCTCTCTTTAGCACCCACGAACTCCCTTCGTTACCATCGAGCCACCACCGTCCCTCCTTATCACACCACCGCACTCACGAGCCCCCAGCGACAACCACCACAGCCGCTGTCCCCCGTGCCTCCTTCTTCCTTCCCTGTAAACCGTCGCCCAACAACACCGGTCCAACCCAAAACTCTGTGTCCGCCACCAATAGAACCCGCGCTGCTGATCGCACCCATCCACCCCAGCCCCTCCCTTCGTCCCGCCAAGCCACCATAACCACCGCACCATCCCAGCCACCAACAGCTCAAACCGCTGGTCAGAGAAGGAACAGAGTCATACCCCCTCTGTCGTTCTCCTCCGCCGCCGCTTCCGCCTCCCTAAACCAACCGCAACTCCCCTTCTAGTCAGACCCACAACCCGCCCCTGCTGCACCTCAACCACCGTAACAGCAACCCAGATCCCACTATTAAAGAACTTGAGTGATATATCTTTACCCTCTTATACACATTGAGAGAAACTAAGCGGAGTGACCCCTTTAGTGATGAGCAAGGTTGTGATAAGTTTAAGATTCTAATTGGGTGAACTTTTGATTATTTCATGATGGTTAGAGAATGTTAGTTTCAGATAATTGTAGGTTATGTCACTTGATAAAATTTGTTTTGAAGAAGTTGTGTTTTGTGTAAGCCATTATTGGATTATGAGTTTTGTTGCCTGGATGATGAGTTAGTTTGCATTCATATAGGATTCATTCATCGCATTGCATGTTTTGCTTGAGGACAAGCAAAGATTCAAGCTTGGGGGAATTTGATGTGTGCGTAGCATACATATTATTTCCTTATTAGTTTGTATTTATTTTAATAAATAATCATGCATTTCATTATAATTTAGCATGCATTTAATTCATATTTCACTTGGAAAGGTTTTCTTGTGCTTTTGATGTGTAGATAATTATTTTGAGGCTTGGAGCATTGGAAAATAAAGGAATAAATCAAAGAAGATATGCTAAGAGATATTGTGAGCATAAATCTAGAAAAAGATAGAGATAGAAGCATGTGAGAGGAAGGAGATTGCTTATGTGCTTATTTTGCAATTTGGGTCCAGCACTTGGAGGAAGGAAAAGTTATAAAAGGAGGAAGATAGAAACCCTATAACAGAACAGGTAGTAGTAGAACATTAGTCATATTAGGATATTAGTAGTAGTAGGATTAGAATTAGAATTAGGATTATTTTCTCTATCATAGCCAGAAACAAATTAGAAAATAAGGATTAAAGGTTGCACAACTCTCTTCATTAAGAACTAGAAGGCGTTTGAAGATGGAAGGAATTCCTTATCTTTCATATTTTGGTTATTTCTACCTTTTATTCCTTTATTCTTATTTTTTGGTTTGTATTATGTATATGATTGAGTAGTTTTCCATTTCTAAGGATTAGGATTAGCCCATGGAGGCATTGACATGATATTTTGATATTTGTCTCTTATTAATATTTATTAATTTTAGATTTAATTATGATGTTCTTAATGCTTGTGATTGTGTCGGATCCCACTATTGCATGATCTCAAATAGTAAGGGAAGTACCGAAAGGTGAACCTTAGTATTAGAAAATACATAATTAAACTTAAGGTTTTAGATCACGAAAGTAGTTCTAATCCTTGAGAGGATTCAATGAATTATCATATAACCTAATGGATTTAATGTACCCTAATTACCATGAAAGTAGGAATTAGACCTCATTAGGTACGGTGCTATGAGTCTGAAAGGAACTGGTATTCTACATTAAGATAATTCACCTTCAAAGTAAATCTAATTTAATAAGAGATATATCTTTGATTGATTGACAATGTTGATATGTGGTGAAACTAATCCTTGGAAGATTTAATTCTTATCTTAACTCATATCTTTAGATTTATTTTATTTTATTTTATATCTCAATCCAATATTTTATTTTATTTTTTCATATCTCTAATAGATTCGTTTAGGTAATCTATACTTTTATTTTGTCGATAATTAACAACAAAATCCCTGTGGAGACGATACTCTTTTTATTCTACTACTTGACATAACCCGTGCGTTTGCGGGGCGTATCAGATATCACATTAGCTTGTTGAGAGCTACTTTTGGAGGATTGTTGAGAGCTTTGTTGGGAAGCTTTTGGAGGATTTTTGAGAGATTTGTTGTGAAGCTTTTTGTGAAGCCTTTTTTGATTCTTTCTCGGCATATTCTCATCCCGATGGATCACGCTTTGTTGATCTCTCATGATCACTCGTACGCCTTTTTGTCTTTGCTTTTTTGTTCGCTGGCAACAATGAGGTAGTTGCTGGATCCATAACCTAAACAAAAATAATTGTCAACATTAAAAAAATTAATAATATTAAAAAAATTGTTAACATACAAAATTGGTAATAGTATAAATTGTTAACCTCTCGAAACTTGTCTATCAAAATCTTCTTTCCTTCATCATTGGCACCGTTAAATACTCGTCAAAACTCCGGGATCAAAGAAGTTGGGTCGATTTGTACCTCTTCTTTCTTGCCTGTATTGTTGAATGTGAGAATCTTTCGATGACCATGAATTGCCGTCAAAGGAATAGGTTGACCACTTTTCCTGTATCCATCAACCTCGCATGCACATGGTAAGCCATGTGTGATTCTCAGCTTGCAATCACAATGGTCACACTCATCAAACTTCTCCAGTCTGGTGAAAATAATGCTCAATGCTTCCCTTGACACATAATAATGTAAATTCCGGAAAAACGGAATATTCACCGTGTGCTCCAATCTTGTGAGGCTCTTCTAAAAAGAATCGATAATGAGGGTGTGTTGACATGTCAACATCTTTTGCATAGCTGTTAAACACGTGCATAGATCCCCGTTGATGTTTGCCAACATTCTCTTCAACATCGAGTGAGCACCTTCCACCCTTAAAATGATGAAATTTAAATGTATTATAATATGAAAAGATACATGCAAAATTAATACAAAAATCCAAATGAAGTAAAAAAACTTACCAGTTTGTTGTAGTATTACCAAGATGCATATGCTTACTTGTCCATGCATCAACAAATTTTTCCTTCTGTTCGGCCAAGTAAGTCCGATTCACATAATCAAGAAGACCAATCGCCTTCCAACACAATTTCTGAAATCGAGTGAATGAAGCTTCATAGTCATCCTCATCCTTGGAATGGACTACCTTGTCCTAAGCATTCTCAAGTAACGACACATCAGCGGGATCACGAACATAATTCCTCATATGTGCTGTCACGTTCTTCTTAATGTGATATTGACACAACAAATGCGCCGAAGTTGGAAAAACGGTCTGGATTGCTTTCACCAATGCACCTTCAAAATCAGAGACAATCACCTTGGGCATGGCATCATCATCTTTCAACAATCTCTTCACTTGTTCTAATGCCCATAAAAAGCTTGGATACTGCTCCGCTTCCATGTAAGAAAATGCAGCGGTAAATGACTTCTTGGTAGATGTTTGCCCAACCACCTTAAGCAAAGACCATTTGTATCTGTTAGTCTTGTAGGTGTTGTCTACGATGAACACAGTGTTAAACGAATTCAAAAGAGTAACAGATTTTGGATGAGCCCAAAAAATTTGCTTCACAATATTCGTGGTCTTGTGCTTTCTGTACCAGGTGTCATAACCATCCTCCCTCAAAGTCTTCAAAAGATGTTGCATTTGTGTTCTCGGACGCCTGACCTCTCTTCTCCATTTATTGCGGATATTGTAAATTTGCATCAATGTAGTGCAATTATTTGGGTTTTCCTCCTTCAATGTGACCAATATGTATCTCGGCTTCACTCCATTCTTTGTCATAGTGATGATCTTTTCATACTCTTCAGGCGTAGGTCTTCCGGGGAATGAGTGTCCAATTAATGATTCACACTTATCATGGTTATGGGACCCACAAGATACCCTTACCCTCTACTTTCTGAGTGACGAATATGGTCTACCATGCACCTTGAATGGACAATTGCTCTTCTTTGTGCCGGTGACATACTCCAACTTCTCCTTTTTTTGGTATTGATATGCCAAACCTTTCACAGCAAAGTGTAATCCTATGCTTCTGGCCGATTCCTCCTCTATCAGACCTAAGGATCCTTAAAACATGTCCTTGTGAATATGCAACTTCACGAACCCATTGAACCAAAGCTTCATAATTGGGGAAAACCATGCCAGTCTCAAACGCGGGGGGGGGGGGGGGGGGGTAAGCATGCTGGTCATTTTGTTTGGCACGCTTACCCTCAAGCGAGTCACCCTGCGACAGTGAAAAAAAACCATAACAACATGTCTAACTTAATATTTACCACTTCAAACCTATAATGTTTCAAATATCAACCTAAAGGATCAAGTTTATGGTGATAGAATTACCTTGATGAATGTATATGGATTGCTTGGAACTGAAGAAGATGAAAGGTTATTGTTCTTGTGCAAGAAGATGAAGAGTTGCACCTGAAGAATATCACCTTCTCACTTGCTTGATGATGAATACTTGCATTAGAAGAAGAACCTTTGTTGACGAAGAGTGGGCGAGGGTTGCTTTGGGTTGATGAGATGGAGGAGAAAGGTGGGTTTGGGTTGATGAAGAGTGGAAGAGGTGGAGGAGAAAGATGCTGGAGAATTAACGTGAAAAAGAAGAAGAGAAGGAAGAAGAAAAAATAGGATTGCATGCATGGGGGAAGTAAGGGTATTTTGGGTAGTTTACTTTTTACTAAGGTTAATAAGGTCTTTTAAAGAAAAAGGGGGTTAACTAATTAACTGGGGGGTCAAAAAACTAATTTCCATTTAATAAGGCTCGAACTTCTTGGTCTGACCTGCTTATCACCTAAAAATCTGACCCAATCTAGTAAAAAAAAATGGTTCGCTAGCAAAATTTAAGTAGATAATTTATGACCCAGATTATGACCAAAGCTTGAGCTACTTGAACCTGATTGGATAACCTGAATTGCCACTTTCAACTTACCCCGATTTAATTGGAACTCCTAGTGATAAAATCGTCCCACAAATTTTTTAAGGGAGACTGAGATACGTTATGAAAGAAAATTTTAGAGACTATTTGATGACTTTAGGGATTTTATTTTTTCAAGGATCAAATTTATGTGATATAAAGGGACCAATATGGATCCCAAAGCTTGCCAAAATTACCTTAGATCTATTCTATTCAATTTTCAAAAGCCTAAACCCACTTATTATTTATTAGAGAATAAAATAACAATGAATAAAGTGCTTGAAAGGAGATTAGGGAATAGCAATAGTAAAATTAATTGTACTTGAAACGTGTTTTTTCAATAAAATCCTTAACACATTATTTGTGTCCATTGTTGCAAGGTTATGTCAAATCACTTTTAGGATTTATCCAAGTATCCATAAATTATCAATCAACAATTCTGTAAATCAAACTTTCAAGATTATCCAAATGTTACTGGAGAATTAGATTGTGTTCTTACTTGCAAGTCAGGATGAATAGAGATATGAACTCTATTTATAATAGAATTATGGGCAAAATTACTTCTTTGGCCCCTTAAGTTATTTATTTGTTCTAAACTGGTTCTTTAAGTTTTTTTGTTCAAAAGTGATCCCTTAAGTTTTCTTCCGTTAGCACGTTTGGTCCTTCCGTCAAATTTTCCATCTCTGATCATTTTCTCCAGCGAAACTCCATTTTTTCCAGTCAATATCTTTTATCTCCAACTCCACAAATCCCATCACACCACCTTCAGGACGTAGTGGAGAATGGTGGAGAGATTGGTAGTCCTATCTGAATATTTATTGACAAAGAATGAGAGAAGAAAAAGAAAATAGTAGAGTTTCATTGTCGGAAAAAATGGTTTTGGCCAGAAATCTGAACGGAGAAGATGATTGGAGATGGAAAAGATGATCGGAAATGGAAAAATTAATTGAAGGACCAACCATGTTAACGAAAGTAGACTTGAGGGACCACTTTCAAACAAAAAAACTTGAGTGATCACTTTCAAACAAGTAAATAACTTTTTTTTTTGGTGTACACCAACCGGTACCCGGATCTGGTTTACCCAGAATCCGACTCATCCGGTCCGACCCAACTGAGCTCGCACTAAGCGGTAGGGGTCTCCCAGCGGGGATTGCTCCATACCCAAGGCTCGAACTCGATACCAGTTGGTTAAGGGGCCAAGTGAGCTACCACTTGACCAACCCCACGTTGATAACAAGTAAATAACTTAGGGAACCAATAAAACAGTTTTGCCTAGAATTATGTGTAGACATGTCTGTCTGTGGCTAAAGAAATGTATTTATTCTTTTTTTTTTTGTCGAAACAGGTGGTGTCTGAGTTTCGCATTTTTTGTGACCCAACTAATCCACCCCGGATCTGTGAACCGTGCGAGTATTTGAGCCAACAGTATGGATCCTCCCCAGAAATTGTTGCCTCCAGTCAGTTTCCACTAGGCCAATCCATTTGGGTTAAGAAATGTGTTTATTCATTAATGAAAAAACATGTTTGTTTACTCATTAACAAATACTTTTATTAGCTAATGAATCAATACATAAACTCACATTTTCACATATGATTTTGCCAACTAATGCAAATAGGAGATATGATAGAATAAAAGAAGAGATGGATTATGATGGCAATGGTTAAATGGTGAAGAGCGAGAAATTGAAGATGATTTTATGGTTATTTCAAAGAGAGAGATATGTTATGTCGTTTATGAAGGAAAGGGAACAAGAACATAATGTGGTGGGCTCATGGGCAATACGGTTTTCTGTTTTTGTATACTTTAAGTGAACACAAATTAATTTAATTCATTTTAATCAATAAATAATGAATGGTGACCTAGCGTAATATAATTTGAGGATGGTTTAAATTTTACAGCATGTGTACACATTGTGATTGATCTTAAATGCTTAAATCGGTAATTCGGTATATGAATTGTCGAGAATTCAATCACAACCGTGTAATTTTTTAGAGTTAATAGTTACATAGGTCCTTAAAAGTTACCTGTGGAATCAGTTAGAGTCCTGAAAGATTTGTGGAATCTCTTATACCACTCAAAGATCATTTTGGAATCAGTTACGTCCCTGTATAATCTCTTAAACCCCCAAAGATAATTTGACATCTCGTTAGTCCCCCATGAGAGACCTAACGGGATCTTATGTGGCACATTAAATGCTTTGTTGGTCCAAACATGACACCTTCTTAACAGTTCAACATGACATTGGGGCCAACAAAGTATTTAATGTGCCACGTAGGATTCCATTAGGTTTCTCCTTACGAAATTGGATGAGAGGAGTAACGTGACGATAAATTCATCTTTGGGGAGTTTGAAAGATTCCACAAATCTTGGACTTAACTGATTCCACGGGTATATTTCAATGATTTACGTGATTATTAACTCAATTTTTTATGATCTTGTCCATAACCGTAGTCACGCGATCCCAACGTAATGAGAAAAAAAATCATACAAAAAGGTAAGAACAAAGATATAAAATGATGAATGATTGATAAGACGAGAATGATGAAAAAAGCGTGATCGATAGGATGAGAGGTGGAGCAGGGAGAAAACTACATTGAAAAAGGCTTTTTGAAAACGACATAGTTTGGAATATATGAAATATGAATGATTTAATTGTCACATTGGTCCCTGAAATTACGTACCGCTTTCACTTTCGTCCCTCAAATTACGAAAATAGCTTTGAGCTCCCTGAATTTGTAAAATCGTGTGCACGTTAGTTCCTGGAGTTAACCTCCGTCAACGTCCGTTAATGGCGGCATGACATGCACTTTAAATAATTCACTATAGTCCCTGTAATCACTTTAAATAATTCACTATAGTCCCTGCAGTAATTTTAAGTTATTCATTATAGTCCCTGAAACTATACAATTTATTCACTTTAGTCTCTATATCAATATAATTCAAATTCCATATTAACTCAAACAATCAGTAAAAAATTAACCAAAAAGATTAAGGGGTATGGAATACCTTCTGTATATCTGCATATCTGAGATGAAGTTCCATCCTTTACAATATGAAGGATCAACCAATCCAATGTCAATTTCATGAACCAAAGTGTTGTTTTACTATGTACAACATCGTTTTGTGTGTTTTCCAAATTGTGCCGTTCTGTTTGAGTTTTTTTTTTATTAACACTGTTTGAGTTTTTCTTTTCATTGCACCAAAGATAATATTTATGCAACCAAAAATGTAAAACTTACATCCCTGAAATTATATATTTAATATATTAAGAGTAAATTTTGAAGGTTTTCAATGTTTTGTTTTTGGTACACAGTTTTCAGTATTGACTTTACACTTTTAATTACTTAAACATTGTCCTTAAAAGAGCAAGCTTCATCTCAAATATGCAAAAGGTATTCCATACCCCTTAATCTTTTTGGTTAATTCTTTACTGATTGTTTGAGTTAATCTGGAATTTGAACTATACTGATATAGGGACTAAAGTGAATAAATTGTATAGTTTCAAAAAATATAATGAATAACTTAAAATTATTACAGGGACTATAGTGAATTATTTAAAGTGATTACAGGGACTATGGTGAATTATTTAAAATGCATGTCATGCCTCCATTAACGAACGTTGACGGAGGGACTAACGTGCACACGTTTTTACAAATCCAGGGACCTCAAAGCTATTTTCGTAATTTGAGGGACGAAAGTGAAAGCGGTATGTAATTTCAGGACCAAAGTGACAATTAATTTGAAGGGCTGAACGGCTTTTGACCAAATCAATTTGAAGGGCTGACCTTCCATGGAAGCCAAATAAAGACAACCTAAAACAAAGGTGACTGAAACACCAGAAACGGCGACTAATACTCGACCCCCCACCTCCACTCTGTTTTTTAGTCCCTAGCCTTCATTTTTTTCGATGGGGTTTAGTTGAAATGTTTTTTAATCACCCGAATTGTTAAAATGCATTTTAGAAATGAATATTTTAATAAGAGAGTAATTAGAAAAATACATTTTCCGATTCAGGGATATTGGAAAACATTTCAATTAAACCCCATCGAAAAAAATGACGGCTGGGAGTAAGAAATGGACCGAGGACTAGAGCTCCTAAAACAATCGCATCCTACGTTTAATCTGGAATAATTGAGAAATCAAAGCACGCATCAGGCACCAGTGAATTAAACTGCATTGTCGCACTTGAAATATATTATACCAATTCACTAAAAGTCTAAAACAGCAAAAGGAGAGAGCAAAATTTCCTAACAGTAAACTGTTTTCCTCTCTTTTCCTAGTCCATCTACTTAAATGATGAATTCACACAATGGTCAATTGTTTCTCTACACCGCCTGCTACCTTCTATCAGAATCACCTCGTCTGAATGATCCCGGCACTGATCAGCTTTTGGATTTTTTCCATAACCATTGGATTCCTAGTATGTTCCTGCGCAGCCTTGGGGTTTTCTTGGAGATCAGTCAATACCTGCATGCACACCCAGCTTTCATTAGCACAACTCGTTCCTCCTATTACACAAGAAGCAATACACAACAAAATTCAATTAAACAGGGGAGCATACCTGTATCATAACAGGATCTTGGAGGATGTTCTGTATCTCTGGATCCTGCATTGCCCTGGCCTGAAAAAATAAAATAAAATAAAAAATACATTAATTATAAAAATGGCTAACTGAAATAACTTTGGCAGTAGAGGTTTAAAAGAATGGCAACAAGGAAGCTTACCTGTCTCTCCTTCAGCTCCTCTGGACTAAAATCTCCACGGCTAGCCTTATTAATTTGTTGTACACATCTGAAATGTATATGATAATTAGGCACTCACATTGTCGCGGTGAACATTGGAAACTAGAAATATTCAACACACAAATAGCAGAAATGTTGGCATAACACCATACCTTTTAACTCCATCGAGTAACTCTTGGCTGTTAGGGTCATGTTTCAACCCCTCTTTATATGTTTCCAAAGCTTTGTCATAATCTTTCATGAAAAACTGTACCGCACCTTTCCTAGTATAACCCTTTGAAAAAGTGGGATCAAGCTCAATGCATTTCTCCGCATCCTTCAAACCTTCAGGCATTGCCCCCAGTTTTGTGTAGCATGCAGCTCTGTTACTGTAAGCCTGAAAGAAAAGGAGTATTTAAACAGATCAGGATCTACATTTGCCAATTGCCACTAAAAATGATGACTTTATTCGATGAGTATTATTACCTTATGATCTTTAGGGTTCCTTCTAATAGCCTCTGTATAATGCTTCACAGCCTCGGGATACTTTTGCTGCTTGAAAAATTCATTTCCTGTACACCAATGTTTCCAGTAAATAAAGTCTTATTTAATATTTTAACAGAAATAAGAAACAGATACAATCAAAATGATAAATAGTTACAGGCATCCTTTTTAAAGGAGTAAACATCATCTAAAGAAATGAAAACTCCAAGAAAGAAGACTAAAACAGACAATACCTTTTTCTCTCTCCTCATCAGCCAATTTTGGATCAAAATATTCTTGTTGTTCAAGTTCCTTCTTAGCCTTTTGAGCTTCATTCAGTTTCTTCAATGTGTCTGGGTTGCGGTGCTCTGTCAGTGCTTTTTGGTAAGTCTCAATGGCAGGATCATAATCCTTTGAGGTTTTTGCCATTTTGAACAAGGCAGTTCCCTTCCTTGTCAAAGCTCTTGCTATCATCTTGTAATCTGACCTTAGTTCTCTTCCCCTTTCAACAGCCTTGTCACAATCTTTTATGCATTCTTCAAACTGTCAAAAAGAAAATAATAAATTTGAGGAAGAATAAAGAGAAAGCAAAATTACATGAAGACTTGAAGAGAAAACCCTTTGGTACCAAATAGCAAATTCCCATGAACACCTTTACATTTTCATATTTTCATAGAATTAAAAAACTGTTAATTTTCAAACAACTTTCAAATTTCATATAATACACCCAAAACATGTAAATGAAATGCAACCCTATTTAAACATGCAGACATACTAAAGACAAACCACAATAAGACTTGACATAATTCCTAAGCCAGCAAAAATAAGCTTCAACAACAAAACTTCTGCGCGTTATTAATGATTAGTGCAGCAACAATGATTTTAGTGTAAAAGAACATTAAATTATCAATCTATATAGACTGGAGTCCAATTTAGATATAGCACTCCTTTTCCATCTTTTGTCACCAAATCCATTCTCCCAAACATACCCGTCCATGCACTCAAACATCATCATCATCAGTCACAAACACTATGGAAGTGTTTGATTGTCCGGTCCACCACAGTATCTTGCAAACATGGTATATATAATTGTACAAGTTATCAAAAAACACATTTTTGGTAAGAATTGAAAACTACCATAAAAGGTGCATTTGATGATTTATAATAGTTGGCAAAGCATTTAACTCAGGCATCCTAGGGAACATTGGATATGGCAAGGCACAATTTAACGTGATCATCACATGCCTACCTGACTGATTTCTTAATGACGTGGTCTACACTCTACAGCCTAAATTCTAGACAGAATCACAGACCCTTCACCTCTTTAACACTTATCACATTCTTCACATAAGATTACATTTAACATTCAACTAAATGCACTAAATAAATAATGCAGATATCAGCCAGTTACTTGTGCCCAATGCCAATCAAATACGAATGAAATCAATACACAACCAATCATAACATACATACCTTCCCCATCTCCAAGTAAACAGCAGCTCGGTTCGTGAGGAACGATATATCCTCATCATCCAACTCCATAGCACTCGAATAATGCTGAATCGCAGTCTCAAAATCCTTCTTCTTATAAGCAGCATTCCCCGCCTCCTTCTCCTTCTGTGCCTTCGCCTTCCTCTCCTTCAGCTCCTTCTCCTCTTCATCCAATTCCATCGCCTCCGCCTCCACCTCAGCCTCCTTCTCCACCTCCGAAGGCCCCGCATCCGCAGCCCGTTTGGGGAAAAAATCCGGCACATCATCACCGCCACCACCACGATCACCATTCGAGCCAGGGTTTGAAATCGAAGCATTAATCAAAACCCCGAAGGCCTGCATAACCCTCTTATCCTTCAAATACAGGTTCAAATTGTTAGGGTTTTTCTGAATATCCTGCATCATCTTCACAAAATCAGGCTGCTGAAGCAAATCCCTAGTGGTGGAATTCGCAGCGAGCTTGGTCCACATACTCGGTCCGGAAAACGTGTCTCCGAAAGGATTAATCGGCTGAGGCCGGGGCCGCGAAGCCGCGGCTTTGGCATCGGCTAAGGCCGATTTCAGGGCTTCGTTATTGGGGTCAATTTCGAGGCCTTTTTTATAGGCGGCTACGGCGTCGTCGTGGTGGCCGAGGCCGAGATGTGCGGCGCCGAGGCGGCTGTAGCCTTTGGACCAATCCGGTTTGAGTTCGACGGTTTTTAGGGCGTCGTTTAAGGCTTCGGTGTAGTTTTGGAGGGAGGCGTGGGCTGCGGAGCGGTTAGAGTAGAGGACGTGGTTGGTTGGGGAAAGGGCGATTGCGTCGGAGAAGTGGCGGATGGCGGCGTCGTAGTCGCCGGAGGAGAAGGCGGCGTTGCCTTTGGATTTGGCTTCGTCGGCCATTGAAAAGAATTTTAAGGAGGGTTTTGCGGCAAAGAGAGAGAGAGAGATTTTTTTTTCAGAGAAAAGGAAGTAAAAGAAAAAGAAAGTAGTCGTAATAATATATAGATTGTGGGGGCAAAGTGGGAAAGCGAGAGAATTCTGGGGAGTGGAGTGCGTAGCAGTTTAGATGAACTTTTCTCGAAGGTTCTGCTAGGATAACCTGATTCCCTGGTAGTTCGAAATAGAAGGGAGCTCGATATAGGCTGAGCCGGATTTGAACTAGCCCAATAGACTAAGAAAGCATAGCACAGTTGATAAATTACTGAGTTCTTGAATATGATATTAGAGATTTGATCCTTGTCGTTAGCATGGGAAAACCTTTGTTGATAAAGGCAAAATTCATTTCGATGATCTCTACGTTTGAGAGGGGATTAGTTTTCGACTATCTCCTGGATAATACCCTTGGTGCACACCAGAATCATCTAACCCAATAGTTTGTAAAGCATTGGCTTGAACTGTGACACACCCTTCTCCTATTATTATTGGGAAATCATAATCGTTTCCAAATACATAATTATGGACTTATTGTTTAAAAATAGGTAGATAAAAATTTCCTTTTTCCTCTATTGATTTCCAAAGAGTTTGGACTTGTTTTTTAATCAAATGCTTTGACCATTCGTAAATACTTTGAATTCGACTTATTAATAAGTTATAAAACTTAGTTCAGAACAATGATTCGAGACAACATTCATTACTTTAACAATAATCTTATAATTAGCTTCTATCATAACTTATCGTTATCAAGAATAAATTACCTTTACACATAAAATTCCTCCATGAATTGAACTTAGGTAATTCCCAGTGATTTTTGGGTTAAAATAATATAATTAAAAATGGTATAAATCCCTTAACAAAATCTTAAAAATTTAATTTTATTTCTCAGGGTCTAACCGGTTACAAGATCATCTAACCGGTTAGATCATACAGTTCCAGGACTGCATTTTCAGGCTTTTCCATACCATTTTCAATTCTATTTTATTCCATTTCAAAATAGTCCTCAACAGACATTTAATACCTCAAATTATCCTTGTTCCATCATTGAAAATTTCCACAATTATCAATACATTCAAGTATCACATATTTTCCAAATGAATTTGTTTTTATATTAAGGTATAAAATTAATTACCCAACCTTGATTCTTCATCAAGTAATCACAGGGTAATTTATACTAAAAATAGGCTAAGATAATCAAACAAAATTGGTGTGAACAACTGAACATATCCAGACTTTCATTTTTGATTTATGTCAGGATCTAACCGGTTACCAGAACCTCTAACCGGTTACATTCTGCATAACAGAACACTAAAATTGAGGTTTTCAACACCATTTTCATTGATACTCAAATTTAACCTATTTTTCTCATCAACAGAGGTTTAATACCTTAATATAAACATGTTTAAACACATAAACATCCAATAAATTCATGCATGCATAATTCAAGTATCAAATTGCACAAAAATCACATAAAACAACTTTATATACCAAACTCATATATATTGCATATAATCATCAACACAACATCATATAAGCTTGCATGCATCATATTAAAGTTGCTCAAGATCAGAAATGAGCTAAAATTGGCATCCAAGCCTTAAAACCAATTCAAACTATGCCTTTAGAGTCTCTTGGTGACTCTCACTATACAAATCACATTTTAAATCTCATTCTAGTATAAGGTAAGCTTATCCCTTACCTCTAGGTAGTATTTGATGAGTGTAATCACTGGTCTTTGCAAGAAATCCACAGAATCACTAAACTTTGCTCTCAGCCAACAGTGTTCAACAGGGTTTAGAAACCAGAGTTTTTGATGCATGAAAAGGACAAACAAATTGGGGAAAATGGTTAGACTTCATTCTATGCAACATGCATGAAAGAATGAAACCAATTTGAGACTCAGAGAGGGTCTGTACTTACTCAAATCGAAGCTTGAAGCAAGCTTTAGAAACCAGGAACAGAACTGGAAAGACTTGGAACTTCTACTTCGCAACTCGATTTCTCCCAACTCAGGAACTCTCAGCTTATAATGTTTATATCTATACAAAGATCTTGATTCAAGCTTTTTAAATGTGTATCACTCGTATACTAACTCTCAAAGACGAAGAAGAACTTCATAAATGAAATCAAGAACCCTAGAACAGAGTCTTCAACACTCAATTTAGAAATCAACCCCAAATTCAAGCATAAATCGAGCTTTTATAGAGAAATCCAGCTAACATGCACAAGGACGCGTCTTTCCCATTATCTCTGGGCTGGATTCGTGGCAAATCCTTGGTTAATTTCAGTGATTACTCATCAAAACGCACTAACCTAGTTTCTGGGTTCGTCAACTAACCGGTTATCGGGCACCGGTAACCAGTTAGTTACTGGAAAATTTCAAAAATTAATATTTCATTCATTTTCCCTCCAATAACGTTTCTAGTATTGCAATTGGGTCCCAACCGAAGGACTAAATTGCAAAACTTATATTTTTGTACAAAATACTCATATATAATAGGCTTAAATATGAAAATGGTCCCTATAAATATTGACTTTTTTGAAATTGGTCCTTGTAAAATTTTTGTTTTGGTTTTGGTCCCTACATTTATAAAATATTTTGATTTTGGTCCCTCCTGTTATATGTGGATGGAAAATGCCGAAAAATGTAAAATATTATATTCTATGACCTATTAAGGATGATATTCTTACATTAATTTTCAAGGGTAAACAGAAAACTTACATTAAATAAGAAAACCGGTTCAAAAACCATGATATCAAAGGGACCAAAACCAATTGAATCTAAATAATAGAGGGACAAAAAAAAACTACCAATATAATTATGGGGACCAAAATTTAATACGAGGGACCAAAACCAAAACGTTTTGTAAGTGTAGGGACCAAAACCAAAAGAAAAATTTTACAAGGACCAATTTCAAAGAAGTCAATATTTACAGGGACCATTTTCATATTTAAGCCTATATAATATATCCCATATTTTTATATTTCCCAACATATAATGTACAAAAATTATAACTTCGAAACTAGTATAACTTAATTATAAAACAAATTTTATAATTAATTTCCTATTATTCGGGAGATGAAAGTTAGGGGTGTTACATGAATCTTAATTCGACCCGATCTCAACACATTAATACACGTGAAGAAATTGGATTGATTGATATATTAATACAATTGATAAATATGAACATTATATATAGATCAATCATAAAATTAAAGAATTACAAAACTAACACAAAATTTTAATTTGTTATCTATTAACTAAAATATATAATATCAAAATTTTATTTAAGCAAAAAAAGTCTTAGTATTTAAACTTAATTCTACATAAAATATATATTTCAAAATAACATGAGACATCAGGAAGTGTTGCGATAATCTGAAGCATAATGCAAACCCATCTCAAAAACATATTATTGTGAAATTATTCATGCATGGGGAAAAAGTTCTTATATGCTTTGAAATATTATTTGAATTTCATTTAGTGTTCGTTTGATGAGTGGAATGAGAATTATAATCGGGGATATTGTATACCGATTTCATTTGTTTAATAAGATTGTGATGGTATTATGGACCAGTACCGTGAACTCACATTCAACGGATCAGCGGTTCAGCAGTTAAGCGTCTCATCCTCATTAGTTGTTCCTTCATCAGATTAGCAATTCAATGGTTCAACGAATCAACGGTCAGCAGATTAGCAGCCCTTCACTGACCAAATTGTCAGAAGATCGGCGATCCATTGTGGGACTCTATGTTATCGAATCAACGGTCCACAATTGAATGTTTTAATACCGACCTTACGTTAACCGGATCACCGGATTCTCATCTTAACCGGGCACGTCGTAGAGAACCATCAGCTGATGACAATGAATGTCTCTAGAGACCATTAATTCCACGCTTGTTATTACCATCGATCCACTTAACCATTGTAACGTTCACTAAATACCCCCTAGTAGCGGAACGTACGGGAACCATAGTTATAAGGATCAATGCACAACGATTAAATGGTACTCCTCCCCGCCTATATAACAGGTAACACAACAGGTATGAAACTCAACTTTTTCTCACACTAACACCCCCCCACCCCAAAATTCCTTGACTTGGCTGACGGAATCCTCTAATTGAGGTCCCGTCAACTAGCTTGATTGGTACACGTGGGATAACAGTTCACAACATTGACAATCATAGTGGGAGCGAAAAATCCATTCTCATAACCTTACACCTGAAGATGGAAAACCATACTAACGACGAGTGTGCTGAGGCTAGTCAATGTAGTATACCAGATTTGTAGGATCACTTAAGTAATGGACGACCACCATCACCTCAATTTGACCTGAGGGAACAATTGGGTGCAAACGGAAAACGACGTGAAAGGAAGTAGACCTTAGAGGAATGGTTCGGATAGAAAGGTGTCACTCAAAATTATAGAGAGAAGTCGCGACAGCGATCTCTCTCTAGAAAGGGGAACCCCTCGCACTCTGGTCATGAGAGTAGTGGATTGTCTAACAGAAGATCGAAGCAAAGGCCGAATGTAGATAAAGAACTTATGCCATTGAGGAAACGATTGGGCACCCAAGACAAGTTAATTGCATAACTAAAAAAGGGAGCGACCTTTGTGGGGCAAAAGGACGAGAATAAAGAGGTTCTGTAGAAGCAAGCTGTGAGGAGGGAGAAAGCGTTGATCACCCATTCACGTAAACCATTATGGCATACCCGATGCCACATAACCACAAAGACCCAACTAATATGGAACCATACTATGACAATTCGGATCCTGAGAAGCACCTTGGCAGTGTTTTGGTTGCCATGACCTGTCAAGGGGCTCAAGACTCCTAAAAATGTTGGACCTCCCATTAACATTGAAGAAGGCTACCTTATGGTGGTATTCCAAGCTCGAGACCAACTCAATAGAAAGGTGGAAAAATTTAGGACCCAAATTCTTGTTTCACTTCACCAAAAGTAAGACCCAATTAAAATCAGAGCATTATCTCTCTCGAATCAAACAAGGTAAAGAGGAGCCCTTCAGATATTTCCTAACTAGGTTCAACACCGAATATTTATCAATAAATGATATTGAACCACCGGTTGCCTTACATTTGCTCGTAACGACACTCAAACTCGAAAAGTTCACCAACATTTAGTGACTCACAAGATAAAGACTATTGATGAGATCATGGTAAGGGCTGAAACATATATATACTTGGGTGAGTACCAAAGGACCAAGATAAACCTGGAAGATGAGTTCAAAGGAAATTGGAGAAGAAGGATTGAGTAACTGAGTTTTGCTGGTACTTCCAGAAAGTGTGACCAAGTTTGTATTCTGAGTTTGAATAAACTATTTTTGATCAATTACAAGTTGTTTAGGAAATAAAAGGTCACACAAAATAAATTGTAACTCAATTACATTCCAAATAATGAAAATATCATAAATAAGTGTATAAATAAGCGCTTCTCAATAAACAATTATCATATTCAACCCTTGCGAAAAATCCTAAGAGATTCTTGAATGACAACCACCCAAGTCAGCACAGCAATTACTCAAAATAAGTACCCCTTCCACCCGACTAGCCACCAGGGGACAAGTAAATGGGAAGTGATGACCCGCATAATGGCACAACAATCACCACCCATGTACAAGAATTTTAGACAACATCCGAGTGATATAAAGCAACTTGGTCAGCGCAAGAGTACCCGCATTGCTAAGGTAGAATTATTCATGTCAAAATAAAAGTTTTGGGTTATAATTAGAAGCAATCAGATGAGAGAACCCCAAGCAGGAGCTTAATCCTTGTAACCATGGTGCTCCACAAAATGTCACAATCCTGCAATAGACCTTTTGTGAGCGGTATGTGAACAACACAACTATGGACCGATAACATGAACTCATATACAATGGATTAATGACTTGTCATGTTAATGAACCATCAGGTTAACAGTCTGACGACAGATGGCTCAAAGCTACAAAAACCAAAGCTAGTCTTCAAAGACCAACCTTGGCTTAGGGGGCTACTCTTATAGACCGGTGTTGTGAACTCATGTTTAATGGATTATCGATTCAACAGCTAAGCATCCCATCCTCATCAGCGTCCCATCAACAGTTCCTTCATCAAATTGATAGTCGCCAATTAAAAGGAAATATTTTTTCAATTTTTGTTATAGCTATTACCGCCGCTGAAGCATGCAGCTATTGGATCGACTATTATTTTAACAGTTCAACAAATCAACGATTAGCGGATTAGGGACCCATCGCTGACCAACAAGTAAGATTAGCAGCCCAATGTGGGACTCAATGTTACAAGTTCGTCAATACACAATTAAACGTCTTAATACTAGAGTTTTGTTAACCGGATTACTAGATTCTCATCTTAACCGGGCACGTGGTAGAGACCTACCACAATGAATGTCTTTAGAGGTCGTTAATTCCTAGTTTGTTATTACCATCAGTCCACTTAACCGTTGTAATGGTCACTAGATCCTGCTAGCAGTTGAACGTACGGGAACCACACTTATGAGGATGATTGCACAATGACTGAATGGTAACTTGTTACTGAATGATTTTTCCCTTAATTTTTGTAGCTATTTGTTGATAAAGTTTAAGGAAGGTTAAGAAAAGCAATGGACAAGCATCTTATCTTACTATCTTTCAATATTGCACAACTATGAGGTATGCATCTTATCTTACTATCTTTCAATATTGCACAACTCATATAAATAAAGAGTATGGTCCTTTTGACTAAGTTAAAAAATCACATGTTGGCTTCAATGATATATGTTATATGCTTAGAATCTTGAAAATTACATTCTTACTCTGAAATAAAGAAGTGAATTTAAAAAGATTGGTCTTTCACTAAACCTTGAATTAACCTTACACATACATGTTCCTATATATATTAGTTTGCAAAAAATTGAAACTATCATCTACTCAAGAATATTTTTTTTGGAATAATCGAACTCTCCCATTTGTAGCTAATATTACTTTCTTTAGGATTAGGATTGAGTCATCTTACCCTAATTGATTCTAAATATGTGGTTTAATTATTATTTATTTGTGCTAATTTGGTTGATTATAGGAAATGCAAATAATGTTGCATCACTTAATATTAAGAATGAATTGAATGTGAGACAATTCATGTATTTAGAAAATTTTCGCATAGCAGTACTGAAAATTTTCTCTACCTTAATTTGTGTGGTGGACTAAACCTCTGGCCGAGATCACAGGGCACCAAACCCTTTCTGACCGAGATCACTCTACTCCCCCACCACTGTTTAACAGGTCGAGATCGATGTCTCTCAGGCAAACAGGCATAACCTAGACGGGTTGGGCTTGTTCCCCCAACTCGGCCCTTACGTCACTCAAGCCGACAAGGATAGGATAACAACCACTGAGCCTCTTCGGTCACATCCTCTTACGGCTCATAACGGGCTGGATCGTCTGGGCCATAGCTCATCTGGCCCATTAGGGCATCCAGCCACCCCTATAAGTAGTACAGTGCTACATGGGGCTCAGGTACGTCTTCTAACCCTAAGTTCACACTACACACACTTTGTTATTAGGGCAACCCAGGTAATCCTACTGATACCTGTGAGAACTCAAAGAATCACACATAAACCCTAGATCAAGCCGCCTCACTAGGTCTCACTCTGTGGCCTTAGTGACCGCTCTGGTCTAGAACACTTCATTGGCGCCGTCTGTGGGAAAAGAGTAAATCATCAATCCCACCAAAAACTACCATGGCTGATGCAGCAGAAAATCACGCCCCATGCAGAGGAAGGGGGCGCCCTCGCAGGGTAGCGGCAGTGCAAGAGTGACTGGATGATCTGTGCCATCACCTTCAGGCCAACAGGGCAGCACAGCCGCCACCAGTAGTGGTTCCTGTGCCACCAGGACAGCCACCACCACCAGCGATCCCTGCACCACCAACACAGCCACCACCAGCAGCGATCCCTACACCACCACCCCTCACACATACCCACAGTGGTCCCTCACCGTGGTTTCAGGGGAATCATCACACCAAAGCAGGCAGGGAGGCGGGATTCCACATCGTCGGGAGCATGATCGACGTTCAATAGCGCACAACCTCCATGCAGAGAATGCGTCGCAGCAGCGTCACCCCCATAGAGAGCACGTGCATTCAGTTGGCCCCTCTCACCGATCACATCACACGAACACGTCATCACGACGTCGTGACGATGAGATCTTGGCCATGATGAGGCAACAAATGAGAATTATGGATCGGCAGGGCCAGGCTATTGCCGATCTACAGCACAGAGCCATGGAGAGTGAAGCCGGATGAGCACCAGTCGTGGCTCCGGCACGAAACGGTGAGCGTGATGCCGAACGAGCATCAGTGGTGGCTCCGGCACGAAACGATCCTCCTCAGCATCATCGAGGCAGGGAATCTCATAGGAGGGAGGAAGTTTCTCTTCCTCCACCACCCCCGTTAAAACCCGACCTAGAGCCCAAGCAGGAGCATCCTGGTCACCCCTTCACTCCTTACATAATGGCCTACGAGACCCCTCAGGGCTACCTCGGCCCCAGCAACATTCTGAGATACGACGGTCTCTCCGATCCCAATGATCATATTCTGTCTTTTGAAGGGGCCATGAACTTTCATGGGGGTGGAGATAAGATGAAGTGTAGGGCATTTTCAATGACCCTGCAAGCACCGGTTCTACGATGGTATGCTTCGCTCCCACGGAACTCCGTCAACTCATGGGCCGAGCTAAAAAGTCTTTTTCTCAATAGGTACACCGCCAGCTGTATTCAGCCGAAATCGGATCACACTCTGGCAACGGTGACGCAGAAGCCAGGTGAAACCCATAGGGATTATCTTAATCGGTTCCATCACGAGTCGAGTTCGATTGCAAACCTCGAACCAGGTGTAGCAATGTAACATCCCCGATTTTACTGAATCGCTAGGTGCCTTAGTTAATGGAATTTTGATAAGGGTAGTGTTGTTTCCAAGTCATTGAGTATGTCTAGAATGTGTTTAGAATTTAGGATTTAGTAAGGGTAGGTTTTCATGAAGTAGAATTAGTTTAGAAGTGAGTTTTATAAGAGTAATTATGACTTAAAGAGCATAGGATCTTAGGAAATTAGGAATTAAATATCCATAGCTCTAATCCCAAATTCCACCGTTGGATGTGAAGACGAGTGTCTTAGGATGCTTGTCTCAAAATTTGAGCAAGATCCGACGGTTAACGAAGAAGTTAGAGCAATTCGAAGTACAAGGGATTTAAGTGGGCTGAACAGGTTAATCGATTAACCTTTGAGTTAATCGATTAAGTTTTCGGCAATGTTCAGCCACTAATCGAGTAAGGGATGGATTAATCAATTAAATTTTTAACCACCTTCTGGTGCTAATCGATTAATGGAAGTGTTAATCGATTAACCATGTACAACTGATAGGAATTAATCGATTAACCAAAGAGGTTAATCGATTAACCCCTGTTATATCAGCCAAAAATTACGTTGATTTGGGGCATTTTTCTCATTGTTTTCTCTCTCTTCTTCACACGATTTTCTCCTCTTCTTCAACCCTAGGATTTCCAAATCCTCAAATCAACTCAAGGCCTCACTAAATTAGCACCACAAATCCCTCATTCATCAATCCCTTATGAGTTTCCCTCTCTCCAATCTCATTCTCATCTCTTTTCTCAAAATCCCCAAATCCCCACATAAACCCTAACTCCTCCAATCCACCTTACGGAGTTGTGCAATCACTCAAGGAGTCTTAGAAAGTGACTAAGGGCAAGGAAATAGGAGGTTAGGGAGCTTGGCTAGGGCTTGTTGTGGGTGCTTTAAGTTTTCCCCAATTTCTCCTCTTCTCTTCAAGAGGTAAGGGGGAGTACTTTGGTTTTGATTAGGGAAAGGATTCAATGATAGTAAAAGGGTTATAATTAGATGTATTTTTATATGTGTATGTTTGACTTGTATGTTGATAGTGTTATGTTGAAAATAAAAGTGTGTATAATGAACTTAGGATTTTGTTAGAAATAAATTGTTATAATTGTTATGAAACTAAATGAATGAATGACATGATTGTGATCCTTATTGTTGTTGAGTGTGATTGTCTATATATATATATATATCTATATAGTATGGCGGAAAGTTCTAAGTTAGAAAACCCAACCAATTGGAAATAAAGTATTAAAGGTTTGACTAAGGAAAGCCACATAAAATGAATTAGAAACACGTGCATTATGGAGTAAGGTGGACCTTAGGTGTACGGGGAAAAACACACGTCGTTTAACGATTGATGAGGGAAAAAGTGAATTATTGGGATTATCTTGGGGAACTTTGATCCTGCAAAGGATACGGGTTTGCTTCTTGTGTTGGGGGTTGGTTCCACTCAAACCAGGGTAATTTCATCACTTTGGCTCGTTTTGGCCAGTCGAGGGTGATTTCTGCTAGAGCCAATTTGGGCAAATCAATCCAAATTGCATGACGAACCCTAGAGGGGTGAAGTGTTGTGCAAGCGAGTATGACGAACCCTATAGGGGTGAAGTACCAAAATAGAGGTTGAGAAATACTTACTCGTAGTCAGTTTTTACCCAGAGTGGAGGGTGTATGTGAGGGTTGGAAAGTGTTATTGTTATTGGATATGGAGAAGTGCATTCATGGATATATAATTGGTTTAATTCACTGAATCCAATGAAAGTGTTAAAGTGTTATAGTGGTTAAAGTTAAAGGATAAAGTGTTACATTGGATTCAGGAATTAAGCCATAATGGTATAAAGTGCCTTCATAATCATATGTTTGAGCATCAAAGCATGGTTATGTGATGAATGTGTATACTGAATTGTGTGTGTGTATATATATATATATATATATACAGGATAAAGGAATAGTAAAATGTTAAGGTATATAAATAATAGGGTTGAGTAGGATAAAGGAATATGAGTAAGTGTGTGTGGGTATGTCTAGTTATGTCTTATTACTGTTGTTAAGTGTTTTCCTTGATTATTATTCAAATTACTCACCCCTTAAGTTGACCATTTTAGGTACCATTGGAGAAAGATATTCACTGCTTCCGTGCCGAGAAAATGTACTCTCACACAATGAGAGTATATGATTTGGTGAGACCTTGGTGGTCTTGTTATTATTATTATCGCAATCATTGTTAGGATAATGTAACGTAAACGTTTTCAATTATTAGAATTATGTTAAGTGTTAACTTTTATTGTAAGTTAAGGACACTTCTATTTTGTAAAACGGACTTTATAAAAGTATTTGTTATGGATAAAATGTATCAATGATTGTGAAGGATATAAAAATATCCCTTTCTAAATTGTTTCTAAGTAAGTCACAACCACTTACAATGTAATTATAGTTTTGTAATTGTTATAAACCGTTCTGGACTGACAGGTGAAAAGTTAACTTGGGGAAAGTCCATATTTTAAAGTAAACTCCGCCAAAATTTTTATAAAACCCCAAGCAATTTAATATTAAATCATTATAAAAAGTAATATATATTATATTATAAAAAATGAGGATGTTACAGATGGTATCAGAGCAATGGTTGCAATTCTCGGCCGTGGAGTATGGATTTCCTACTCCTGAAGAGTTACTGCACATGAGAGTAACTAACCAATAGTTAGTTTAGTAGTTTATTTTCATAGTTTATGCATGCATATCTAGTTAAAGTTAGTATAGTTTAGTAGTGTTAATAGAATAGTGCTAGTGATAGTTTAGTAATCTTCCATTCAAAGTGGACTAAGTAGAATTTTCAATTGTAACTTTGTTGTACTTTGAAGTGGACCGAAAGTAGGGACTAAGGGAAGTAAAACTCCCAACGGGATAGAGCATGAAAGTGTTACCCCAACGGGAAGGACTAAACCTTAGTTTTGAATTAAGTAAGTCAACTTCGGATATAACGAAGAATTGAAACTTTTACGCGAAATGAAATTTCAAAGTCTTCTTTTGGCGGGAAGATGAGTCATTTCTTTATTATTTGATTGGAACTCAGATTGTACAAAAATGGTTTTATTTCTAATGCAAGGTAGAATCGAGAAGGGCCCCTCGAGATTTACATTTAATTGGAAGATAACATCATTAAGTCCTTGAAATCCAATGAAATAATTGTCGAATTTCATTTCTATGCATAGGAATAGGATAAGTATTAGGAATCATTGCATCATAGACACTCCGAGCATTCTTTATCAGAGTGCGCAGCGGAAGTGAATAGGTGTCAACCCGTTGTACTTGCCTTTAACTTTGATAACTAAGCGTCGTCTCTAATAAGACCTAAGTACTTTCTACAATTCCACATTATGTTTGGTGATAAATACATTACTATATTGAAAAGTGTAAATGTGTTTTGGCATCAAACTATTTTCAGACTCTATTTTGAAAAGTATTAGTAATATGAATTTTAACGAGCGTCAAGCATAATAGTATTCTAATATTTTCCAGGGTATGGAATTGATTCCAACTTTGATAATTGGTCGAATGTCACAACATTAATTTTTTAAAAAAGATGTTGTTAGAGAAATGAATTCCTAAGTAATGGGATGGTGGTGTAGTTTATTATTGGATTTCACCAATTGCCGATTAAATAGGAATTCACTGAATGTGACATACGTCAATTTGGGACAAGATTTGAAATTCAAAGTTGAAATAAAAGGAAAGGCATTTATTAAGATTTAAATATGCGGGTGAAATCAAAATTTCAACCAATAAATGCTATTCCTTTTATTCGAGTTTGATGATCATAGGGGATCCTCGTTTTCTTTGACAAAGGAATCCTCAAACTTTTGAATCAATTCGAAAATCAATGTGAAATGATTTTTGGAAATCTTTATGAATACTTTGAATTTTTGGATGCTTGACACGTTTCTTATCATTAGTTAACTTTGTTAAAGTTTGAAATGAAATTGATTTATAAATTATAAAGAGTTTTTCCTTATTTTCGAAAAGAGATAATTTTTGGAAATTCTTTATCACCAAGGAGCAAATCTTTTCTTTACAAATTAGAACTTCATTGTTCTCTGTTGCAATGTGGGATTGAGAAATGCAAGTGACGATAACAAAGTGGGTCAAAGGCAATGCATCTCACACAGAGCGAGATTCAAGTCTAGAATCTCAATTTAGGGTAATGGATGTTATGTCTTTTCCTTTAAGTTCACATAGGACTCAAAGAAAATGTTTGATTGATATTGAACAAACTACATTCCGGAATCGTAACTAATTATTAAATCAAAGTTAACTATTACTTGGAATATAATTTGTTAGATTCAGAGTCCCAATCTTAACATCCATTATAATGGTATTAGCCCCAGAGTCTAGGTAGCAATAAGAGGGTTTCAACTAAGGTCCTAAGATAGAAAGCAGTCATGTGAAACCCTAACCCAAGAAACCAAATAGGAAACCCTGAACCTCATGTGAGCGATAGACAAGCATAGACCTAGTGGGAGCCTTAAGCTTGTAGGAGTTTCGTTTAGAATTAAGTAGTAGAACCTCGATAGTCTGAGGACTAGACTAAGTGGTAGAAGTTAAATCCGCCTTAGTTGAGTGTTAGGGTTAAGTTTTATATATATATATATATATATATATATATATATGCTTATCAAGGAAGTAGGTTTTATTTGCTCTAGAGTTATTTATTCGTGTGTGTTTGAATTGTATATAAGTATATTGATAATTTTAAATTTTCTAAGATTATATACTAAACCAAATAATTGTTGGAACTATTTGTTTTGTATTCTTTTATTCAAGTTCCAACTCTGGCTGTTTTTATAAACTCTGTGTACTATTTGATGTTTATCAAGATAAAGAAATTTTTCCACCCACCAATGAAGGTGACTTTGTAAAAGTAGTAAATCCTTCTTTATCTATTAAGTATTAAATTAGATTTTCAAAGTTAATTGCCTTACGTTTTACTTAGCTATTCTTGATTTCAATTCTTTTCTTATGATATCTATATTTTGCAATGAGATCTTCCTTTAAAGAAAACACTTTGCTGATGGTCAAATCTATAATTTGATAAATTGAGTCCTTATATAAAGAACAACTCTTTTGTATACATATATGTATGTAGAATTGAAATATATCTTTTCATGTAATATTTTCAGTCTAAATTATAAACGTATATTAAAGTGGATTTTCAAAAGACCGTCATTGTATTTACTCTTTTTGGTTAATCCCTATTTCCAACTGCATTCATGAATAATGCATTCTTTGACCTTGATTCTTTTTATAAAGAAAATTTTAGAAAATCATGAAATGGTATTTTTTTTGAAAATGTTGTCAAGTAACCTATCGCTTTCACCGAGCGTGGGCATATCTAAAAATTGTATTTCTTTTATATCGAGTAACTTTGGGTTGGAATTTGAAACTGCTCTCTTCATGGGTAACCAACTCTATTTTGGGGTGATTTTCATATGTATACATATTATTTACCTTTAAAATTACAAGATGCATAACCCTGCATCAAATGAATAGCGGTTATCTTTTAAAAAAAAAGTATTTTGGTATGTATTGATCATTTTTACTAACTGTGTTGAGTTGATGTTTTAATTTTCTTTTAAGAAGTATACCCCTTGATAAGATTTCAAAGTGATATTTCTTGTTTTTGAGTAAGTTTAACCTTACAAAGAATTTTAAATACATGATGTTTTGAATTTTGTGTAAGTTGGTTATTTCTCTTGATTGTTCTTTCTAGAATTATGCTTTGTTGTGTTTATTCCTTTTATTGTTAAATGCTTTCTGTTCTGTTTCCCTTTGAGTATATTATTTGTGCTTGTTGTTTAAAATGTTTTTATGATGTTGATGTTTATGTTCTGTTAAGAATGATGTGCCATAGGGAAGTTTAAGACTTTTGTTTTCCTGAATTACGGGAATAGATTAGTTTTCCTAGGAATGAACCTCAATAGGATAGTAAGACTTAGTGTAAGAAGAAGCCTCGGTAGTGGTAGAGTAGTCCTATTATTGAGATCCACCCGAGTTGTGTTCTAAGTGGGGGAGCCACCCCCAAAAGTAATAACCATTCCATAGCCTAGGATAGGATTCATCTTATGAATAGAGCATATAGCTCTATGTCTCTTCTAGTTCTTTGAGCTCAGTTTAATTTTGGGGACGAAATTCCTTTAAGTAGGGGAGAATTGTAACATCCCCGATTTTACTGAATCGCTAGGTGCCTTAGTTAATGGAATTTTTGATAAGGGTAGTGTTGTTTCCAAGTCATTGAGTATGTCTAGAATGTGTTTAGAATTTAGGATTTAGTAAGGGTAGGTTTTCATGAAGTAGAATTAGTTTAGAAGTGAGTTTTAGAAGAGTAATTATGACTTAAAGAGCATAGGATCTTAGGAAATTAGGAATTAAATATCCATAGCTCTAATCCCAAATTCCACCGTTGGATGTGAAGATGAGTGTCTTAGGATGCTTGTCTCAAAAATTTGAGCAAGATCCGACGGTTAACGAAGAAGTTAGGGCAATTCGAAGTACAAGGAATTAAGTGGGCTGAACAGGTTAATCGATTAACCTTTGAGTTAATCAATTAAATTTTGGCAATGTTCAGCCACTAATCGAGTAAGGGATGGATTAATCGAGTAAGTTTTTGGCAATGTTTACAACTGATAGGAATTAATCGATTAACCAAAGAGATTAATCGATTAATCCCTGTTATATCAGCCAAAAATCACGTTGATTTGGGGCATTTTTCTCATTGTTTTCTCTCTCTTCTTCACACGATTTTCTCCTCTTCTTCAACCCTAGGATTTCCAAATCCTCAAATAAACTCAAGGCCTCACTAAATTAGCACCACAAATCCCTCATTCATCAATCTCTTATGAGTTTCCCTCTCTCCAATCTCATTCTCATCTCTTTTCTCAAAATCCCCAAATCCCTACATAAACCCTAACTCCTCCAATCCACCTTACGGAGTTGTGCAATCACTCAAGGAGTCTTAGAAAGTGTCTAAGGGCAAGGAAATAGGAGGCTTGGGAGCTTGGCTAGGGCTTGGTGTGGGTGCTTCAAGTTTTCCCAAATTTCTCCTCTTCTCTTCAAGAGGTAAGGGGGAGTACTTTGGTTTTGATTAGGGAAAGGATTCAATGATAGTAATAGGGTTATAATTAGATGTATTTTTATATGTGTAAGTTTGACTTGTATGTTGATGGTGTTATGTTGAAAATAAAAGTGTGTATAATGAACTTAGGATTTTGTTAGAAATAAATTGTTATAATTGTTATGAAACTAAATGAATGAATGACATGATTGTGATCCTTATTGTTGTTGAGTGTGATTGTCTCTATATATCTATATAGTATGGCCGAAAGTTCTAAGTTAGAAAACCCAACCAATTGGAAATTAAGTATTAAAGGTTTGACTAAGGAAAGTCACATAAAATGAATTAGAAACACGTGCATTATGAAGTAAGGTGGACCTTAGGAATACGGGGAAAAACATACGTCGTTTAACGATTAATAAGCATCAATCGGAATAACGTCCTCCACTACTGCCTCGTATTTTCTCAAATAAATACTACGAGGCCTGGGGTATGGGACAATCTGAAACAGAATCAGAAGAGGATTGGGAAGAAGAAGAAGAGTCATTATCACTATCATCATCGTTACTGGTACTAAGATTAAGTATCCCACACCATTTCTTATACCATTCGCCACTCATGACTAGTAAGAACACTCAAAACCCCAGAAGGCAGAAACCCAGAGAGAACGCTCAAACCCAACAACACCCAAACAAAAAAAAATCAGAAGAAACGAAGAAGTGGAAGTAAAGGAGACTCAATCGTGTACCTGTTGTGATAAGGGATCACAAGGAGAAGGAAGACTTGCTGTAAAGTGAGAATCGTAGAGAGTGATGAATAGTGAACTCTGAGTTTGTTCTAACTCACATGCAGCAAGAAGAAGAGAGCAAGTTAAAGAAGATGAAGTGTTTTGGAGAAAAGGGAAATTTCTGTGTTGAGAGGAATTTAGAACAGTTGGGATTTGGAGCAGTTTTGGAAGAATACGGAACGGTTGAGTGAGAAAACGAAGTGGTGTGGAGAATGGGAAGAGAGAGAAAAGAATAACCTTAACTTCCCTCTCGTTTTTGAGTTGATGGGCCTAGGAAGTGGATATGGCCCAAAACACACAACCCATAAAGCAACCAGCGACAACCTGACACGTGTTTCAGCGTAAACAAAGGGGCATATCTCGAGCAGCGCAACATTAATGACTGAGCGCTGGCGCAAGGAAGGGCTGACACGTATTTAAAAGCAGGAAAGAAAACATCATCTTGAGCAGGTGAAAAGACAGGCGTCAAATCCGCTCAGGTAAACGAAATTATAACACGGGTTGGGAACCCAGTTGTCAACCACTCCGACGTGCCTTCCACTTCCGAACTTGTTGTAAGACTTGCATAGTCTTACCGAGCTGGGGGCTTATGTGGTGGACTAAACCTCTGGCCGAGATCACAGGGCACCAAACCCTTTCTGACCGAGATCACTCTACTCCCCCACCACTGCTAACAGGCCGAGATCGATGTCTCTCAGGCAAACAGGCATAACCTAGACGGGTTGGGCTTGTTCCCCCAACTCGGCCCTTACGTCACTCAAGCAGACAAGGACATGATAACGGCCACTGAGCCTCTTCGGTCACATCCTCTTACGGCTCATAACGGGCTGGATCGTCTGGGCCACAACTCATCTGGCCCATTAGGGCATCCAGCCACCCCTATAAGTAGTACAGTGCTACATGGGGCTCAGGTACGTCTTCTAACCCTAAGTTCACACTGCACACACTTTGTGATTAGGGCAACCCAGGTAATCCTACTGATACCTGTGAGAACTCAAAGAATCACACATAAATCCTAGATCAAGTCGCCTCACTAGGTCTCACTCTGTGGCCTTAGTGACCGCTCTGGTCTAGAACACTTCAATTTGTATGCTTAATTATTTGGTATTTATTGATTTGGGGCTAACCGCCGATTTTCACTAACTAGAGGTTTCATGAAAAATTTCAGTGGAAAGAATGTTATTTGAAGAATATGTATTTGATTTAAATAATGTTGTTGGTATTGCTTTGCTAATAGCTGAAGTATCACAAAAAATGACATCCTTTTATTGAATTTGTAACATCTTATTAGCATTTTATCTCAAGCATCCTCACTAAAATTATCTAAGGATAAGACTATGCTCAAATATGTTAATAACATCTACCATTATGTTTACACTTTATGTGACATGAATTACTTGCTATTTTAGTATAATGTAATTAGTTATGTGTTATTATAAGCTTCATTTCAAGTACTAAATGAAAAAAAAAGTGCAGGAAAACTAGGATATGGCTTGGTACTTTTGAAACTGTTGAGGATGCAGGGAACTGAGTTTTCAAGAAGGTTAAGGTCAAAACTTCTTAGCACTTCAAGCCTTTTGAAGAAGATCATCATACAGAGCAAATGATAGAGGAGTTGCTTCATTATGGCTCTATTGAACTCGATTATGTTTTTCCATCTCAGACTCTGCATCAGTAGAAGCCCTTTCTCTTTGAGGCTTGACCATTTAGGCAATGTTCTATGTATATTCAATCATGTTGTCATCTGTGAAATTTTTTATATTTTATAGATTCAATTAGTAGCATTTTGTCACGAGCATCTTTACTAAAATTTGTAACTTTCCTTTTGTTGTTTGTACTTGGATTTGTAGAATCTTTCCTTTGAATTTATACGTGGATTGTTTAAAGTTTTTTTGTGTTATTACATTTATCCTTGACAAATTTAAGGTTAGTAAACTTAAATGTGCAATCTTACATTAGTCAACATAATAGAGCATGAATCATTTTGTTATTGTGTGTTTATGTTATGAGGTGAGACTCTGATTATTTGAATTAGTGTATGATTTTATAATTTTATTTTATATTATTTTACTTGGATCCCTACTAATGTGCGTATTTGTTATGTTTTTCTACATGTTTTTATTTAAACAAAATAAAGTATCTCCTTATATGAGGAGATAACTTGTCCCCTTTGTCCACTTAAACAATGCCATGTGGCTTTTTTTTTAAAATCTTTTTTTAATTAAAAAAAAAACAAACTAATACTCTCAATCTCTGATTAGACTGAAAGCCAATAGAACAGAGTGCACAAGGAGAACGCAAAAACGAGAACGCCACTCCACACCATCATCGAGCCTCGTCGTGCTCGCCCACCACCGCCACGCCTGGTGCTGTCATCGTCCCGACGCACCGCTTGCCACCACCGTCGTGCCTGTTGTACTCACTGTCGCGTCGCGCCGATCGCCCACCACCGCCATTATAAAGTATTAGGAAAATATGATTAGAACCACTGCGCTGCTCACCCACCACCGTGCTCCCTCTGTTGCAATCACCGTCGCACTTTCCCCTCTTCTGCCACCACTGCACTTTCCCCTTCGTTGCAGTCACCGCACTTTCTCTCCGTGAACAGTCATAGCCCTTAATATCATCACTATCACGTATACAAACATTTAGCTCTTTAACTATGATAAATTATTAGTTAATATTTCAAGCATTTAGTTATTTTTTTAGTTGTAGTATGTCTTTTTTAGTTATACAATTTTTGTTATTAAAAAAAAATATCAGTATTATTCTTGTTTCAACTATGCAGGGAATTTATGTCAATGAAGATGAAATTTCTCAAAACCAAATGTGGAATGAGATGAGAGAACAGGAACAATCTCAAGTTCAATCAAAATTTGATGAGAACTTCACTTCTTATGAGGACCCACATGTTGGTATGATATATGAAATCGATCAAATAACTTATGATTTTTACAATGCATTTGCGTTTAGAGAAGCTTTTTCAATTTGAAAAAGTTGGAATTATAAATAAAAAAACAGTGAAATAGTCACATATCATTTTGTTTGTAATAAGGAGGGCTTTAAAAAACCGGATAAGAGACTTGAAGGAAAAGAAGCAAAACATTGTCGAGATGAAAGGGAAGGTTGTAAGGCTCTCATGCATATTGATGGAACAAAAAAGGGGAATTGGATAGTGAAAAAGTTTTCTAATACACATAACCATGATTTGATTATTAGTCCATCCAAAAAATGTCAATTGCGCTCTCACAACAAGGCGCATAAGAACCCTTGTATTAAGAATCTTGTAGATAACATTCATGGTTGTGGGATAGGTCCAACACAAATTTCACGTCTTGTTAATGTCATGAGTGAATAATTAGTTTTGATAACACCAAATCAAGTAGCTGGCCAGTTGAGAGTGAATAGGAAAAATAATATTGGAAAAGAATGTATGGTTGTTCTTAACAAATTCTTGGAGAGACAAGCTAATGTCTCTCAATTATTTTATGCTTTTGAGATTGATGAGAACAATGTTTGTCGTAGTATATTCTGGGCTGATGGTAGGGCAAGGAATGCATACCTAAAATTTTGTGATGTTGTGGTTTTTGATGTCACATACAAGACCAATAGCTTTTCGATGTCGTTTGCACCATTTACTGGTGTAAACCATCATAGACAATCTACATTGTTTGGTTGCGCTCTCTTAGAAGATGAGAAAGGAGAAACTTTCTTTAATTTTTGTTATTTAAACAGTGGTTGAGGTGTACATGGGATAAAGCTCCGGGTGCAATTATAACTGACCTAGATACAACTATTGGGAATGCAATCAAGAGAGTTTTTCCACATTCTCACCATCACTATTGTTGATGGCATTTATCTCTTCATGAGGATGGACACATTCTATCTTTTCGTTCAAAGCCAGAGTTCGATGAAGTTTATACAAGATGAACTAAAACAAGTAGATCAATTGAAGAATCATAAAAACAGTGTTGGAAGACATTGGAAAAAAAAATAAAAACCTTCATTTGTTGGTGTTTTGAGTGAAAAACAAAGAAATGAAATGAAGGCTTGGAAATGGTTGGAAGATATGCATGAAAATAGGCATATTGGGTGAAAGCTTATTTGCGAGGCACATTCTTTACAGGTACTTATATATTAGTATTGTTTGTTCGAATTTAACTTATTTTGTACATGTATGAAAAAACATTATGTTAGTCACATTTAATACTATTTTATTTATGTTAGGGATGAAATCAAGTCAAAGAAGCGAAAGCATGAATGCTTTTTTTGATGGCTTTGTGCATAGTACCACTCCACTAGATGAATTTGTTGATCAATATGACAAGGCATTGGCGGATCGTCGATCAAAAGAGGAGAGTGAGGACTTTGTTTGTATGAGAACCCGTCCTGACTTGGAACATTTGAGTGAGATTGAAACTCATGCAGGAAAAGTGTATACGAGGAACATTTTTAACCTTGTAGCTGAAGAATTTAAAAAAGTTTGGAGTTGCGAGCATAAAAATTTAAAGAAGGAAGGAGATTTTACCACTTACGAGTTAACATATAGTTGTAGAGGAAAAGCTGTTTCACACATTGTAGATGTTAATGTGTCTAATTTGGATTTTAAATGTAGTTGTGCAAAGTTTGAGACTTGAGGATTACTTTGCAAACACATTTTGTATATGATGAAGCAAAAGTTGTTTATGAAATCGATTCCTGATAAATATATTTTACCTAGGTGGACGCTTGGTGTTCGTTATAGCAGTACATGTCTTGGGTAGTCTGACAAAGGCAAATGTTGAGTCGATTGGGAAGCCACTAACTCTCATGGAGATTTGGAGTTTTCGAACTTCGCTTAATTTTTTTGTTCCATAAGATAACTAGTACACGAGAGTTCTTCTAAATTGGTGTAGATATTTTGCAAGAAGGATGTGAAAAAATTTCTATCATGGAAGCATAATCAGATGGAGTTAAACAATAATGCAGTCGGGTTGATTCAACCATCAATACAAGTCAAGGTTTGGAAAATTCAAATATCATGATCCGTGATCCAACGAATATCAGGACAAAATGAAGACCAAAAGTGGCTACAAGATTTCCTTTTGGAATGGTAGTGGCTCAAAGTCGGTCTCAAATACGAACACGAACATAGAGTGCATGTCACGAAAAGGGTCGACATAAGGAAATGCCCTACTAACAAGGTATAAGATTGTGACTAAACATAGTATAAATTTTACTAACATTACATATCTAAAAACTAATAAATGTTTTAATACTTTTTTTTTCATGGAGGAAATCCAAGCACTTAAGAAGATTGAAGAAGTTCACTTATACACTCCAACTTTTTTATGATTTAATTTTGAACATGTTTGCTTCAATTGTATGAGAAAGATTCATGATATTATAAGAGTTTTATTATTTGATGTTTCACTGGATGATGTTTGGTTCAGTTATATTACATGAAATAAATTATGAGTTCTAAATAAGCCTATAAGCATATGCGGAGGACCATTAACACATGACCTATATGTAAATTCGAGGCATTGATGAATTGCTGGTTCTAGTTCCGGTGGTGGTTTCCCTAGTGTGCATAAGATATACTCTGATAAATTTAGAACTGAAATCTAAGCTTAAGTTTGGGCAATTTGAATAAATATTGGTAGTAGATGTTGATATTTGGATACCCAAATGTCTACTTCACAATTATGTAATAGTTGTAGTAGATTGCGGCTGTAACACTATTTTGGTGACTTGTTTTGGTGACTTCACAATTATGCAATATTTGGATACCCAAATGTAACACTATTTTGGTGACTTCACAATTATGTAATATTTGGATACCCAAATGTCTGCTTCACAATTATGTAATAGTTATAATAAGATAGGCTAAATTACTCATTTGGTCTCTTACCTTATTTTTCAATTTCAAATTGGTCCCTTACGTTTTTTTGTTTCAAATTGGTCCCTTTGTTTCTTTTTGATGTCAAATTGGTCCCTGAGTCACTTTTCATCCTATGTGGACCACTATGATTTGCACACGTGTTACTGTTCATCCTATGTGGACCACTATGATCATCCTATGTGGACGACTATGATAATGACACGTAGGATGAATAGTGACTTAGGGACCAATTTGAAATTGAAAAATAAGGTAAGGAACAAATGAGTACTTTAGCCAATAAGATAAATACCATCAAAGGATCAGAGACAGTATATAGAATTTAGCTAGAAGAAGCAGTCTCATTGAGATTAATATGATTAGTCCCTAATCAAATTCAACTCAGGTAATATGACATGATCATCTTCTTCAGTTATTGTACTAATTTCTCCAATGCCCTACTACTGCTCACATTCTTCTAGCTACTTCTAAATGAGATCTCACCGTCATAGGTTTCTCCTCTGGTGATGATGATCTTTTGATTCTCTTCCTCAATAGTTGTGATTTCTGAAGTGTAATTGGAATGACTTGTTATCTCTTGCTCATGGCAATGTATAGTTCTTTTTTCCTCTTCTCCACTTCCTGTTCCTGAGTGTACTAAGTGCATGTGCATGTCTTCATTATCTGGAGTTATTATATGCATATTCTCCACTGAGTCTCTCTCTGAATGGTCACATGTTTTGGATTGTAAAGAAGCTGAGTGTTTGCTTGAAGTTGAATTGTCGTGTGTTAATGGTCACCGAAGTTCAATTAACTATAGTTCAAGTTCAGTTGACAAACTAAATATTAAGTTGCAAATGGGTCAGTAGGCCAGGTAAGTCGCATCAATAGAGATAGAGATCATAAATCATATGGATAGAATTTAGGGGATAAAATGAAATCATCTTAAATCACATTGGGAGAGGGGAGGGCTTGCTACAATAAAATGCAGCAGCAAGCATCTCCTTCCGAGTGGCATATCCATAAGAAGCTAAGACAATTGAGAAGTGAAAAGCATGAGCAGAAGTTGTTCAAAAAAAATTCCAAATCCATAAACAAGATACTCTGAAGTGCACGATTCTTTGCTTCATTCTTGTGCTTTTCATTCATGCGCTTTATGCAGTGAACAACGTGATCAAATGTTGTAACAGCCCAGCCCCAGCCAGCCGTACGGTACTGGGCACTGGGGCCCAGCGCACCGCCACGTGGATATTGTCCGCTTTGGGCATCCTTCACCCTCACGGTTTTGCTCTTGGTCTCACACTAACAGTGAGCCCCAAAACGCGTCCACGTGAGGTAAGGTATCCACACCCTATATAAGGCATGCTTCGTTCTCCTTACAAGCCGATGTGGGACTAAGGCTTCACCTTACATCCACCCCTCCTTGGAGGCCCAACGTCCCCGTTGGCACACCGACCCGGCCCTGGCTCTGATACCAAATGTAATAGCCCAGCCCCAGCCAGCCGTACGGTACTGGGCACCGGGGCCCAGCGCACCGCCACGTGGATATTGTCCGCTTTGGGCATCTTTGACCCTCATGGTTTTGCTCTTGGTCTCACACTAACAGTGAGCCCCAAAACGCGTCCACGTGAGGTAAGGTATCCACACCCTATATAAGGCATGCTTCGTTCACCTTACCAGCCGATGTGGGACTAAGGCTTGCCCTTACATCCCCCCCCCTTGGAGGCCCAACGTCCCCATTGGCACACCGACCCGGCCCTGGCTCTGATACCAAATGTAACAGCCCAGCCCCAGCCAGCCGTACGGTACTGGGCACGCAAATGTAACAGCCCAGCCCCAGCCAGCCGTACGGTACTGGGCACTAGGTCCCCGACACCGTACGACTGGCTGGGGCTGGGCTGTTACATTTGGTATCAGAGCCAGGGCCGGGTCGGTGTGCCAACGGGGACGTTGGGCCTCCAAGGGGGGGATGTAAAGGCAAGCCTTAGTCCCACATCGGCTGGTAAGGTGAACGAAGCATGACTTATATAGGGTGTGGATACCTTACCTCACGTGGACGCGTTTTGGGGCTCACTGTTAGTGTGAGACCAAGAGCAAAACCGTGAGGGTGAAAGATGCCCAAAGCGGACAATATCCACGTGGCGGTGCGCTGGGCCCCGGTGCCCAGTACCGTACGGCTGGCTGGGGCTGGGCTGTTACAAATGTCAACTTCTTCAATGTTCTATTTTCTAGAGTTTGAAGCTCCATGAACAATGATAGCGTTTCACCAATATCTATAATCTGCTCAGTTCACACCAAAAATTACTCAAATTTTCCTTAATGAAATTAAAATTCAAATCCACAACACATTTCACACCAAATTCAAATGCACAATCCACACCAACATAATCACTAAACTTTCTTTCTTCCCATTCACTTAATCTACATACAAATCCAAATTAAAATACAAATACCATGTAATCTGTCAATTAACTAGCAAACAAGAGCTCGCATGAGGTCACAATTTAAACCTAGAATCACTATGCTTTCTTCCCTTTCATTTCTATTAACAAAATAAAAATTAAATTCATTCATATGTATGTAAAATATAAAATGATTAGATGACATAATTAAGTACCAAACAACTTTCAATCTCCCTCTGTATCATCCTATCGCAGCTGTTGACACCATTTTCAACAGCTATATATTCTAGTATATAAGTATATATCTCAAGCAATCTGAAATCATAATAATTTAAAATTAACAAAAAAAAAAAGAAATTGGTATCATGAAATTCAAGAAGTTAATACCATGAGGGTATCGGCTGTCATGGTGCAAGACGGTGGTGATGGTGGAATCGGTGGGCGAGCGGTGCGGCGCGACGATGACAGCACCAGGCGTGGCGGTGGTGGGCGAGCGCGACGGGGCCCGGTGGTGGTGGGGAGTGGCGTTCGCGTATCTGCTTTCACGTTTCTGTGTTCTCCTCTTGTGTTATGTTCTATTGGCTTTCAATCTAATCAAAGATTCAGAGTATTAGTTTGGTTTTTTTTAATTAAAAAAAAAGATTTTAAAAAGCAAAGCCACATACAAGACATTATTTAAGTGGACAAAGGAGACAAGTTATCTCCTTATATGAGGAGATACTTTATTATGTTATTTTAATACGTGAAAGTAAATATGCATGTTCACCTTATTGTTTTTGTTGTTGTTTGTCCATGTTTGCTGCTATATGATGTAACACCCCGGTTTAGAAACTTGGAAATATTCTTTTATTTAACTTCATGAAAATATGGGTAAATTTTTTTTTTCCATTGATGACATGGACATGAGTTCATCCATGTGCGTACGTTTATTTTCAAAACATTTTCATTATAAAATAATTCATTCATGTCCCACGTCATCCATCCAGTTCCAAATCGAGATGTTACCAACATCATGCTTTGAAACCCAATTTACCATAGTCAAAAATCATTAAGTTCCCGTCTCAAATATAAAGTCTTGAAAAACAATATTATAACGTGGGAGTTACATGGTATCTGAATCAGAGTCATCAAAGTCTACCTTAATAAGATACAAGATCCATCATAACAGAAACTAAAAAGCACTAATGACCTTCATCACTGGAAGCTGCCGCAAGCGCCTTCTCCGGTTCACTCCCACTTATCCGCATCGGGATGATCTACTGAAGGAGATCCTTCGCTCAAGTCCTTCTTAATCCGTGGATCAACCATCTAATTGGTCGGCAAAAGACGAATAGAAACATACAGCAGAAAAATAGAGAGAGTTTGCTTTTCCGGGCGGATAAGCTGACTGTGTGGAATTACAGCAGGCAAACATATTAATATATATAAACACATAAACAATAACACATCCAACATGCATTCACGTCTCATGATTTCAAATTATCATTTCCATTATCTTCATTCATCATTTTCATCTCTATCTCGTACTTGGCAATCCAAACCTTAATTTCAATTCTACCATTTTTGCCATCCTTCCAAACATTTTCCTTGCTCGAAGGCTCTCTTGATATCACATACTTTTCATAAGTCTTATCCCATTCTTGATGATTATACTTTTATCTTCATATTATTTTTTTATTAAGTTTTATTGAAGCACATCCATAGATGACAGGGGATTTAGGGAAAGTCATCGAGGAGTTTGGTTAGCACACATACATCTCCTCCAATCCTTCCAAGCCTAAACGGAAGTAAACGGGACGTACAGGAACCTTAACCCCCGCAGGTCGAACAACCGAGAAAATCCAACCACATATATGTATTTGTCAAGGCCATAACCGTACTGGCCGACCATCCTGACAATTAACCTTTTACGCGATACCGTAGGGGCCCAACACCAATCGACTGCCAGCCTCGTTCAGGTTCCCTCTCACCGTTCCAAAATTGATCAAGGGGGCAACAATACTATTCTAGTCTGCAGTGTGGAACACGCTACGATCCTTTGGGTATCAATCCCCGATCACATATAGGCTAGTTCCACCTAGAATAACACTCTTGGTTACTTGACGTTTCACCGTCATCACCCTCCCCTATCACAATCACTCACCTGAGTATCCGCAGATAAACAGGGCATCTTCCTCTCCACTACTTCACACTCAACTCGCCGCATTATACTTAAGGTCTTTAAAAGTCTTATTAGTATTTTAATTAACCCTAGATTCGGTCGAGTCACCCTTGTTCAACCCTTCGGTGAACCTCGACCTCTAGTGAAATCTTTCGCGTTAATCTTTTCCAACAATACTTTTGCTTAATGCATCAGGGTTCAAACACGCGTGTAACACCCCGCAAATTCCTCATATTAACTTAAAACACTAAAGAAATTTATTTTGAGAAAAGTGTTTTGAAAGGGTGTTTTCCTAAATGATTTTCCTTAAAATTACATTTTCAAGATAATGGGTGATTTATAAAGAAATGATTTCCTAGAGTAATGTCCTAAATTTAAGAAATTGAGTTTTTGAAAAAGTCTATATGTTTGATGGTGATCTTGGTGTGAGTCCCTTTGTGATGAATTAGAATTGTTTTCTGGACATGTGTGTATATACGGTTTTGGGTATGCTTAGTATGGTGTGAGTATTTAATTATGGAAAAAGATATAATGTATGTGTAAATGCATGAGGAAGAACTTATATGAGTGATGTATGATGCATGAATAATCCGTGTGTGGGTATATGATGAATAGGTATGCATTATTCCATGAATCCATGCCATGTGATCAACATGAAAATAAATTGTATATGAATGTGTGTATGCCTATGTGTGTGTTAAGTGTATGCATGAGTGCATGCTATGTGTTGATAAAATTATATATGTATGTGTGTGCATGAGTGTGAAGTTCGGCCATGAAGGACTAGAAGAACCAAATAGGGTGCAATTTCCTTAAGACTTAAGAAAATGAAAATTAAAATTGAAAATAGGGAGAGAATAGTTTAGATGACTCATGTTAGCTAGTGAGGACTTTTGCCCCACCTTGTCCCCCACGAATGACCCCTCCCATGCAACAATATGGGCTGGACCGAATTACCCTTAGGCTTCCATCTTGAACCAAGGCTAAAAAGGAAATTATCCACCCCTTGCTTTGTTCTTAAAACCGTAAGTGTTGGCCTTGATTCACATTTCATTTCCTCCTTCATCAAACACCAACAAAACACTTAGTTTCAAGAGCACTCTTAAGCTCTTGAAACCCATAGAGAGAAAGAGAGGACCCGTGAGGAGAGAAGAGAGAAAGGAGAGTGAAAAACTCAAAAGCCTTAAGCCAAACCCCTTGATTTCTTCCTTCCACACACATCATTCTTCAAAGATCAAGAAGAAACCCCATTAACCCTAGAAGAAGAGAAGAGGCCGTAGCAAACCAAGAGGAGAAGAAGAGGAGATTTGAAGATTTAAAATTAGGAATTAAGGTAGATAGAGTTTTAATTGAATGATTTTGTGTTGTAAAGGATTTTTAATGGACTTTGTTTAATTCTTTTTGTGATGCATGTAATTGTTTTTAAGTGATCTTGAGATCTAAGTGTTTTGCATGTCATTCTTATGCTTTGATCTTGAATGTTGATGTGAAAAAGTTCTTGATCTCTTACTTGTGAATGTTCTTCATCACGGTTTTGTTGAGGATGTGTTTAAAGTCCATAGATTGTGTTGATTCTCCCATGCATGTTGATTTTGTGGCCTTAGAATCCGTATCTTTCTTTGCATGTTCTCCTTATGTTTTGATTTTGGATTTTTATGAATAAATGAACTTATAAATCACCAAATCAAGAGCTAAAATGATTCGGCCATGATTAGAAAACTTAGGTCTAGATGTTTTTAATTTGATCTAAGTAATTTTATGTTAATTGTATTAAATTCTAGCTTATTTTTCACGGTTTGTTTGAGGGTTTAAGCTCAAGTTTATGTTTTGCTTTGATGCTCTTTTTGCATGACTTGATCTAAGGTTAATTTTGGAGAAAACATGAAGCTTGAATTATGTATGTCTAATTGAGTGTAAAGTCTTGATTTATTGTATGCATGTCACGGTTTTCAAAGGAAATTAAGCTTAACAAACTTTGAAAATAATTTAAATTGAATCAAGATTTTTGTGTGTGTAATGATGATGATTCGGTTGATAGCTTGAAAATAAGATGATGCTTGGAGTCTTGCATGATATGATCTATGAATTTAGGTGTTTGCATGTGAAAAGGGAATTGTGAGGCTTTGCTTCCTTGCATGCCATTATTCGGTCAAAATCTAGGGAAAGTAGGAAACCATGCTAGATTATCATTTTGTTTACATGCATGTTGACAATTGCTCCACCTAGAAATTTTAAGTGCATGCATGTGTTTTTCGTAGAGGTTGAAAACTTTGACATAATTCTTGGTTTTACTGTGTTAAGAAATTAAATTCTTATTTGCTAATTTTCTTATGAAACCCACGGTTTTTATAAAGAAAACAAGGAATTTAGTTTTCGGAAAATTATCCTTGCATTGATCTATGTTCTTTGTGGATGCATGATGAATATTTGACTTTGCTTTCTCATGATGATATTCGGTTTATGCATGTTGGTTAGACTAGGAATTCTTTTCAATGAAATGACTTAGAAGAAATAAGCATGTTTGGGAAATTGTGCTAAGATAAATTGTTTGAAATTATGTTGTGAACATTTATTTTTCAATCGGTTCCTTGTGTAGAAATAAAGGAAGTAAATAAATTAAATTAATCTTGTAAGAGTGTTGTGTCTAAATGAATATATGAATGAGTGTGTGATTTTGTGCATTCGGTTAGGAGCTAAAAAGAAGAATAAACAATTTTATGCATGAAAAAGAAAATGGAATTTGAATGCCTAAAATAAACCAAGTGATTCATGTGATTTAGGTTGAGATGTTTGATTTGTTTCCTTTGATCCCATTCGGTTATATAGTTTAAGTAGGTCTAGGGAGTTTAATTACTCAAATAAAATGTGCATGGAAATAAATATTAATGTGTTGATTTGAGATTTGATTTCGTTTGGTTTACGTATGCTTGCATGCCTAAGTGTTGTTTGTGGCCGTATGTGATGTGATTTTTTTAGATGTTATGATGTGTTCATGACTGTTCAAAGTGTTAATTTTAATGAAAGCCTTGCTTAAAACCAAGAGTATTTTTATAATATTTTAGGAGTTTTATTAAAGTAATTTTGTAAAACTATTTTGCTGTCCAGAATTATTTTAGCGTACTTTTATGTTTAAAAATGTTTTCGTGTGATCTAAGACCAAGTTTTCAAGTTATAGTGATTTTGATTATATTTCAAAGTTTTCTCAACAAAAGAAAGACAAGTATTAAATTAAGAAAAGATTTTCTTGAATAAGTTAATAACGTAAAATGTTTTATTTAATATGAGGAATGGTATAGAAAAGAGATTGGGGCAGTCGGCAGCCAAAGGGGCACGAGGAGACGGTACGCATTAGATTGCTGGACCTCAGGTGAGAGAGAAGCTTTCGTAAGACACCGTGGTAGTTAGGTGATATATTAGGACGTTCCGTATCATCTCAAAGATCGGAACTAAGTGGTTGGAGTCAGTAGTATAAGTGGCAATTGTTTGATTGTGTGGCCACTTATAAGAAGGTGACGAAGACCACATTATTGTGTGATGTTTGCGTGAATGATAGCATGCTTTTATATATTTATTTAATTATACCTTATGTTATTGCTGTTAATGAAAATACGTAATATGCTGATGGACGTCTGTTACGTCCTGAAAATAGAAGCGAAATAAATAAGATTGTGAAGTAAAGACATAATGAGAGAGAGATGATGATCGTAAATAAAGTATGTAATGGAACAGAGAAAGAGTTGAGATTGGGGAAGGAATAGAATGATAATGTTGAGAACGAACCAGAGCTGGGGAAAGTGATGTTGATTATGAGAAAGAGGTGTGGAATGAGTAGAGCTGGGCTCCTTTGTTTTTGGTTTTAGTCTGGGACTAGTGTTGAGCTTGCTCCTCCATTAGCGCTCAGCAAAGTTATTCTTGGAAAAAGGTTTTTGAAAAACAGATTTTGAAAAGGTTTTGGTAAGAGCTTTTTGAAAGATTCTTGAAAAGTGATTTTTTGAAAGATTTGTGAAATGCTACTTTACATGAAACTTTATCTTCGCAAAGAAAATGTTTGTGAAACCTGGTTTTTAGTAAACATCATCTTTTTTAAAGGAGATTCCTTATAAATAGTATTTTCAGAAAAGTTTTGGAAATGGATTTTTATGAGAGTTTTGAAAAGAGATTTTTAGAAACTTCGAAAAGGTCTTTTGTAATGACATTTTTGAAAGAAAAGTTTCTGAAAACAATATTTTGGTGAACGGTGGTGAAAAAGATTTTTCGTGAGAGTTTTCGAAACAATCTTTTTTGAAAACTTATGATCTGAGATTTTCTAATTAGTTATTGAAAATGTGTTTGAGGAAAGTAAGTTTGTTCTTTTGGGGAAAAGAGTGAGGATGCTGAGAAAGTTGAGAAATGAGATGGTTGTGAGAAATGGAGAATGTTGTGAAAGTTTGATAAATGAGGTTTGAGATTTGAGATTGTGATGTGATCCCAGCTCTGTGCTATGTGAGAAATGATGAGAGAAAGTTTGTGCAAAGTTAGTGGTCGGGACTCGTTGAAGGGTTGCACGAAGGACGGGCCGACCTTAGGATAATTAAAAAGATTAAAAGACTTTAAAAGACTTACGCTGTGAGGTATGAGAGTGCGAAGTAGTGGAGAGGAAGAAACGATAAGTATCTGCGGATACTTAGGACGAGATTGCATTAGGGGAGGACGATGACGGTGAAACGTCAAGAAGTCTAGAGTATATTTCTGGGCAGAACGAACTCCACAGGTGGCGCACTAACGTGGTGGGGACTGGGTCTAATGTCGTGGTAAGTTCTGAGGGCCCACTAGAAATATACTGTCGCCCCCTAGATTGCAAATCGAGAACAGTGAGAGGGACTGGAACGGGGCATTGTGTTTGCCACTGCGTGGACAGTGAGCCTTGTTATTATTGATATGATTTGAGGACGAGATCCTTCTGGTCTGGGACCATTTATGTGTTGTGACAGCTGTCGTGCCCGCGTGGTAAAGGTCTTGTACTCCTGCTTGCTTCCGACTAGGTTGGGTGGATGACCGAGGAGATGTAGACGTGAGTGATAGCCGAGAACGAAATGAATTCCCTAATGATAACTTATGATTTCCCCAAGTAAAGAAATGTCATGAATTGATGAGATTGGAAAAGAAGAAGTTCCGAGTATGAAAAGGAAAAAGGAATAAGAAAGAAAGAATGTAATGAGAAGTGAAATGAAGCTTGGAAAAATAATGAAGGATGATAATGACGAAAGATAATAATGATAATGATGATGATAACATACTTGATTGTTGTGTGTGTGTATGTTGTATTGTATGCTTGTGTGGTCCTATTATCTTGCCTATCGTAATTCCACACCGTCGATGATGCGTCGTTCGGATCGCTTACTCTCTCCTGTTCGTTGGCATATCGGTGTTGTTGGTATCTCAACGGGCAGATGGAGTATCGTATGGAAGTCACCGTACGAGGCTACAGGGACTACAAAGAAAAGATTCGGCATGAGGTTCGAGGGAACTCCACCACTCTCAATGGAGCAGAGTCGGAATCTACTAGCAAGGAGGGAATCACAACAAGGAAGGCATCATCACTGAAAGCAAAGAGAGGACGCAAGAAGAAGAAGGAACTTCCCCCAAATTGTTTTCAATAAGATAGTTTAAGGATAGTGTGGCTAGATTAGGTTGTGATGAGTGTTGAATCAAGGATTACCGAAGCCATGAGCCATTATGTAATTGAGCTAAGTTTTAATCTGACTTGTGGAGCACATCTTTGTGCAAAGTTAAAATCATGTAAAGTTTTTGAAAACTGTTAAGATAATTTTTAATCAAGTTCTTTTATGAAAACGAATATTTTATGAAAAGAACGGTCTTCGTAACAACTCGGTTTTCGAAGAAGTGGATTGAAGATCATAAAGAAATTTTCAATAATGTCTTCGAACACTTAAACATTGTTTTACAAAAAAAAAATGGCCTCATTTTTGGCAACACTAGTAAATAAAGTCAGTTATTTTTGGTTTACGAAAATCGGGCTGTTACAACGCGGGCATACTGCACACGTGGCCAGCACAAGCTCAACCTGAAAAGCACATAATCCACCTTGGTGCACATCAGGGAGATTCACTTTCACGTCTCCATAATTTCCGCAACAACTCATTCTTTCCAATCACACTTTCTGTACAAGTTTACTTTACTTCCATTATTTTAACAATCTTCTTGTCTTATCCGAATTTTACCTTTATTAAACTCTTTTAATACTCATCATAACATTTCAGCATTTTCACATCATTTTTATTATTAGCATAATTAATCAAACAAAGTAGCATAATGTATAAAGCATGGATACTTTCAATTTCAGATAAAACTCAACATGAATAAATTATCAGATCATACCATTCCATCATCATAAATAGATAGCATCATGTCATGATATTATAACAAAAAGGGATGTCTTAGTCCTGTGTATAAGTGGTCATACACACGCATTCAATTGCCACTATACAACTGACTTTTAGACCCCACGTTCCGCGCTTTTGAGATGGCCAGGAACATCTTAACATGTTACCTACACACCACTGTGTCTTAGGAAAACTGCTCTCTCACCTTATGAATTCTGCTAACACTTGACATCCGTCAAAAGGTTCGATCATCCGCTCCTTATTCGCGTCTAGGGGTGTAACTGTCCGGTTTGGTCCGGTTTTTTATGGATATCATACAACGGACCGATTAAAGTTGGGTAGTCCGATCTGATCTGATCCGGTCCAGACATCATCCACACTCAAGGATCGGACCGGACCGGACCGCGGTCTGTTCGGTTCGGTCCGATCTAGACCACGGTCTTGTTAAGTAATAACTAATAAGTAAGGCAGCCTTGTAAAGAGAAACAAACCATGGACTATGCAGTACCCAGCAATCAGATAAAATGCTTCCATAGTACCAAGGGGAAAATCAATTAAGGGAAAAATCTAATTGGAAACCTTATTGTTAAAAGGGGAAAATCAATTAATCAAGTAATAGTTCATTAGTACAAGATCTGGATAGAAAATTCACATGTGCTTACTGCAATGCAAGACCTTGAGAGACGGCGAGCGGCGGCGGCAGCGAGACGACGAGCGATGGAGAAGAGAGCGGCGACAGCGAGACGACGATCGACGGAGAAGAGAGCAACGGAGAAGGCGAAGGACGAAGGAGGAGAACCGGAGGGAGAGCAACGGCGGAGAGCGAGAACCGGAGGGAGAGCGACAAGGGGAGAGAGAACGAAAGGAGACGAACCGGAGGGAGGCAGGAGAGAGAACAAGAGGGCAGAGGCGACGAACCAGAGGGAAGCGGCTTCGGGCTGGCAGTGGGAAGTGCTGCTTCGGGATGGCGGTGGGCAGTGGGTGCTGCACTACTGCGTGAGAGTTTGAGAGAAGAGGGTATTAGGGTTTGGTGGCTGACTGGCTGCTGCTGTAACACCCTCACTTTATTTAGTAAGATTTTAGGTTTTAAATAAAATCAGAGTTTGAAATTTTTTTTTTAATTTAATTATGTATAAAAATTCTTAGGAAAATCCGGCAGAGTTTCCTCTGTTTTTCGGACTTTCCCAAAATTTCTTCTTAAAACCTGTCAGTCCAGAATTATATAAAAACATAAACACGACAGATTAAAAACCAGTTCAGATCCTAACGCCCGATTAGTACCAGTCTCAGGGCATATAACTACACATATTATAAATTACAAAAATAACAGTTTTTAACATAATAAAATTCACTCAGGGTATCACAAATTCACTCCACGTAGTGGAGAGTTTCCAGTTCGGCCCGAAACAGTGTAAGCTTCGCTTCTGTACCTGTAAAAATATAGCAAGAAGGGTAGCATTACACAGAACTTAAAAAGATAAATCCTAAAAGAAGACATAGCAAATAACTAAGCCTACACAATTTTTAGTATATATTATTCATTTAATTAATTTCTTCTCGTTCCTTACTTATTCTTACATTCTCTTTTCTTTTCTTTTTCTTCTTCTCTTCCTTTTCTTTTTCTTTTTCCTTATCCTTATGACTGAGTCCAAAAGACCATCAGTCGTTTACCTTTATTATTCCTTTATCTCTTTATTGGTGACAGTGTCTACCGACCGCCTGCCACCCAATCATTTAATTCTTTTAGTGAGGACAGTGGCTACCGCCCGCCTGTCATCGAAATCATTCCTTTCTTTTATTTCTTTTAGGGATAACAGGGACTTCCGTCCGCCTGTCATCGAATTCATTCTTTTCCTTTACTTCTTTTAGTGATAACAGGGACTTCCGTCCGCCTGTCATCGAATTCATTCTTTTTCTTTATTTATTTTAGTGATAAAAGGGACTTCCGTCCGCCTGCTATCGAATTCATTCTTTCCTTTTATTACTTTTAATGATAACAGGGACTTCCGTCCGCCTGTCATCGAATTCGTTCTTTCCTTTTATTTCTTTTGGTGATAACAGGGACTTCCGTCTGCCTGCTATCTAATCAATTCTTTCCTTTTATTTCTTTTAGTGATGACAGTGACTTCCGCCCTCCTGCCATCGATACCCTTCTCTTCTTTTATTTCGACTGAGTCCAACAGACCATCAGCCGTTCTCTTTTCTTTCTTAATTATTTATCTTTTCTCTTATTAAAATTTAAGTAACACTTTTATGCTTATCTCAATCTTTTATTCTTTGTCTTTGTTTATGACTTATCACATTTTCCTTCGTTTTCTACTTTAATCTCTTTCTTTTTACTAATTACTCTCGCTTTTATCCAGCTTTACTTTGTGGCTTATCATCATATTGTTTATTTTACCTCTATTTCAGTATTTCTCTTTCTTTCCCTTTTCCTACTATTAATTATCCTAATGTCTATCTAACTCTACTTAGCTTTAGTATAGTCATTATATTTTAAATTCCCGTTTGCAAATTCTTAATTAGTTCTATGATTCCTCTCTCATACACTATTATTTACTTATTCACTTATTTTCCCTTAAATAATACTCTACTCTATTTATCTACCGCTATTACACTCCATCTTCTTGTATTATTATCTTTTCATTAAATTCTTTACTTATTACCTACTTATATTTAAAATTTAGTTTAGTCTTTTATTCCTATTCCATTATTACCCGACAACTCTTAACTAAGTCCACTCCGCGCTTCCTTATGGTTTTCGTATTTTAACTCCTCTTTTACCTTACATTTAGCTTTAATCACCTTTCTCTCCTCGCCTATCACAATTACCCTATATCCTTTTTACTCTCACGTTTCTTTGGTTCTCTCTAACAATTCTCCTTGGTTTTATTTTATGCTTTTCTACATTTTCATTCTCTATTAACTCTTTTAATATTCTAAATACACTCACTCATTCCAAACTTTATTCTACGCACATACATTCTATTCCCTTGGGTGTGGTTTCTCGTCACAATTTTATTTATTTTATCTGTATCAACGGGGGTACCCTAAGGTTCATTAACATACTTTTAATTACCCTATTCTTAGCTACCACTATAGCATCCTAGAATTTACTTCTTAAGTAAAGGTAACGCGAACCCTCTTACCTCGGGCTTTTTAAATAGAACCTGGATTTTAGCTCGGCGACGATGACGGCGTCGGTGTGGCTCCTCGTTAGCGGGAACAATCACGGCTGGACCGAGGCAAGAGCTGTGAGCTTCGAGGTTCCCGACACGATCACGGACCGGTAACGGCGCCGGTGAGATCCGAGGAGAGAGAGAGCTCGTGGGTGTGAGAGGAAAAGGGATGAAGGAGGAGTTGTGGTTGTGGTGGTTTGATCGGCGGCCATGGCGGCGGTGGTCTCAGGCGGCGGTTGTGGCGGCCGACAAGGGAGAGAAGATAGGGAGAGAGAGAGAGACCAAGCTAAAGGGGAAGAGGGAGAGAGAAATATGATGGTGGTGATGGGGGATAGCGATGGTGGCTCGTGGTGGAGGTGGCGGTGGCGGCCTTGGTGGCGGCGGCCGTGGTTGGTGGAGAATGAGAGGGAGCCAAGTGAGAGAAAGAGAGAGAGATTACCGTGGGGAAGGGTGGAGGCCAAGGTGGGGCGGCCTGGATGGTGGCTCTAGTGGTGGTTGGAGGTGTTTGTAGAATCAAGTCTCCAATTAGGTGGATTTATTTTGATGATGACAATATAATTAGATCATGGAGTTAAAGCAAGAATTCAAGCTCATCAAGTCAAGAAGATCAAGTGCATTATGTATCTATTCATTCTCAATTTTATTTTGAATGTAATTTTATTTTATTGAGAGTGGGTAGCTTAGGAAGTTATCTCACCCTTAGGATAAATAATTTTAATTGCATGAAAAAGGTTAGGGGTTACATAAAATTATTCCTTGAAGAGAGACTTGAAATAAATTGTTGAAAAACTTGATTTTTATCATCTCTGGGCAAAACACTCGAGTAATCACAAAAATACTCGAGTATAAAGACACTCGAGTAATCTGAAAGTTACTCGAGTATCAAAACACTCGAGTACTTCCCAGAATACTCGAGTATTTGAGCCTCAAAACAGAGATTTGACCGTTAGTTCAATACTTGGGCATTTCTATTGAAAGATGGGCAAAACACTCGAGTAGTGTCAAAAGTACTCGAGTGTTTTGGTTCTGACAGCAAAATTTTAACCGTTGGAAAAGGGCAAAAATGGAATGAAAGAGTTGATTTCACTCATTCATTGTATTTTTCCAGATATGAGAAATGAATGCTATTGAACTAACCAACAAGAGCATTAAAGTTGAGGGTGCAAAACATTCATTTTGATCATTCTCTCTCTCAAGTGGATAATTACTCTAACTCAATATTCATTCATTATTATTATTTGTTCTAAGAGTTAGAGTTGTGCTTAATTGTTGTGGATATCATTTGTTGGATCACTCCACATACACATACACATCTTGTTCTCAAAATCTTGGTTAGTAACCAAGTGTACCTAAGTGGATCTTAGGTTCATTCAAGACTTGGGTGGTTCCCAAGCAATTGCTAAGAGGTTCTTAGCTTTGGTGGAACTCTTGAAGGTTTCAAGGAGCTTGAAGAAGAAGGAGTCTTCATCACCAACATCAAATTGGGGTAGAAATTCAAGAGTTTGGTACACTCTTGGAAGGGATAGGTTGAGTGAGGCATCTCAATACCCTTTGTAATATTTCTAACAATTTGATTTTAGTAGACACTCCTAAGGTTCTTAGGGGGACTGGACTAGCTCTCTAAATAGAGAGTGAACCAGTATAAAATTGTTGGTGTTGATCTTTTATAGCTTTCTTTAACTTCAAGCAAAAACCAAACCTAAGTTGCTCAAAAAGGGGATTATTAATTAGAGTAGCAATTCCGCAGAAATTAAGTTGTTTTCAAGTTGTTATAACTTTATTTAATTACTTTCTACTCTATTAATAATCTGCCTTGAACTGTATTCATTGTTATTGATTAAAGTGCATATTTTCCAGAAACTGTTTTTCTGCTATCTGGACGATTTACTCGAGTATTCTTGGAAAGACTCGAGTGTTCTTGAGTTTTTAGTCGAGTAGTTTTTAAAATACTCGAGTGTTCGTGCTCTGTTTCTGAAAAATCTGCACTTGATTAATTAAACCTAATTGCATTCGAAAAATTAGTCACTGTTGCATTCCGATTACTATTCACCCCCCCTCTAGTAATTGCAAAGCCCGCTTGTTGGTTTCCAACAAGTGGTATCAGAGCTCGGTCGAAAGATCGAGCGTAAAAGCTTTTTTCGAAAAGATCCTTTGGAAACTATGGGCTCTAGCAATTATCAAGAAGGTTCCTCTTCAATAAACCGCCCTTCATTCTTTAATGGTGAAGGGTATGCTTATTGGAAGGTTAGGATGAGAGTTTTTATTGAAGCAATAGACACCGATATTTGGGATGCAATAGAGGATGGTCCTTATATTCCTAGACATATGGTAAATGGGGAAGTCATTGAAATTCCTAGGAAAAGTTGGAATGATGATGATAAAAAGAAAGCATCATTTGATTTAAAAGCTAAAAACATCATCTTTTCGGCTTTATCCCATGATGAATTTTATAGAATTTCTCAATGCAAGTCGGCTAAGGAAATGTGGGACACTTTGGAAGTCACACATGAAGGAACAAGTGAAGTAAGAAATGCTAGATTAAATTCTTTAACACATGAATATGAATTATTTCACATGTTCCCGAATGAATCCATTGATGACTTACAAAAGAGGTTTTCACATATTGTTAGCCACTTGATTTCACTAGGAAAGCAATTTCGTGATGGTGAAACTACTCACAAAATTTTGAGATGTCTTGATAGAAAATGGCAACCTAAGGTCACCGCTATCAAGGAGTCCAAGGATTTAAATACTATGGACTTGGCAACCTTGTTTGGGAAGCTCAAGGAGCATGAGATTGACTTATCAAGACTTAGCTCACATGAGGAGTCGGACAAAAAGAAGAAGAGTATCTCTCTCAAGGCCTCAACCAAAGTTGTAAAAGAGGTTGAAGATGACTCAACTAGTGAGAACTCCGATCATGCACTCAATGAGGAGGAAATTGGATTGTTTGCAAAAAGATTCAACAAATTCCTCAAGGGTAAGAAGAGTGGCTCATCATCAAGAGAAAGAAGACCCAAGGAACACAAGTCTAAGAACAAGACTTCAAGTGATGTAGTGAAGTGTCATGAATGTGGAGGCATTGGACACATAAGGATGGAATGTCCTACATACTTGAGAAAGAATGAAAAGAAGACCCAAGAGGGCAAGGGCAAGAGGGCTTACATTGTGTGGGATGCACCGGAAAAGGATGCAAAATCATCATCAAGTAGCTCGGATGATGAAGTTGCAAATCTATGTCTCATGGCAAGAACCAACAATGAAGCCTCAAGTGCAAATGGTGAAAATGAGGATGAGGTATCATCTCAAAGCTCTAGCTTTTCCTCTTCCTCTATTCCTTATGATGATTTGCTCAATGAATACAATGAAATGTTAACACAATTTGAAAAACTAGCTAAGATTAACAAGGAAAAAGGAAAGAAAATTTTGGAGTATCAAAAAGAGATTAATGAATTAGAAAAGTACATAAATGAATTGAAACTCCAAAATGCTTCTTTAGAACTTGTTAATTCTAGTCATGTTTGTGATTGTGCAAGTGATGAGAAAACTATTGTTTATTGTGAGAAATGTGACATTCTTGAAAATGAAATAAAAGATTTGAAACACAAACTCACAATATCAAATAGTGATAGAAACCTAGACCGGTTAATTAAATCTCAAAGAAATTATTCAAACAAAACCGGTTTAGGATATGTCCAAAAGAAAAAGGACAATAAAAGGGTTGGTTCATCTTCTAAAATTGATTATACAAAGAAACCAACTTGCTTTTATTGCGGAAAGTTTGGACATACAAACAATAGGTGCCACATTAAACATGTTGAAATTCAAAAAGGCACTTATGTTTGGATTAAGAAGGAAGAAACACCAAAAGCTAACCCAAAGGGACCCAACATAATTTGGGTACCCAAAATGAGCAAATGATCTTGTTTTGTAGGTGTGCCTTAGAACCGAAAAGAAACCGTGGTATCTTGATAGTGGATGTTCAAGGCACATGTCGGGAGATAGGCGGAACTTCATGGAGCTTACTCCTCAAGAAGGTGGATATGTCACTTATGGAGACAACAACAAAGGAAAAATTCTTGGGATTGGTAAAGTCGGTAATTCTTCCAACTTGGTTATTGATAATGTTCTTTATGTTCAAGGATTAGAACAAAATCTTTTGAGCATTAGTCAACTTTGTGATATTGGTAACCATGTATTATTTACCTCCACCCAATGTCTCATAAAAAGTGACAAGGATGAATCTATCAAATTTGTTGGCAAAAGGTCTAATAATACTTACTTGGTTGAATTAAACAATATTACCTCTTTGGTTTCTACTTGTCTAGTAAGCAAAGAGAGTGACACTTGGTTGTGGCACCGTAGGATTGCTCACATTAATATAAATCAATTAAAGAAAATACAATCAAAAGACTTAGTGGTTGGTTTACCAAAGCTTGATTTTAAAATTGAAGGTGATTGTACTCCTTGTAAGAAGTGCAAACACACCAAAAACCATTTTGGTTCTAAGAATGAAGTGTCCACAACAAGACCATTAGAAATGCTTCATATGGACTTGTTTGGACCTTCTCAAGTAAAAAGCTTTGGTGGGAACTACTATGGTTTGGTGATTGTTGATGACTTTTCTAGATTTACATGGACTTTATTCTTAAGTGCAAAAAGTGAGACCTACAAATCTTTCAAACGCCATATTAAACTTGTGCAAAACCAAGTAAACCAACGAGTAATTATTATTAGAACCGATCATGGTGGTGAATTTGAAAACTACAAGTTTGATAGATTTTGTGATAAACATGGTATTGAACACCAATATTCCGCACCAAGAACTCCGGAACAAAATGGAGTGGTAGAGCGGAAAAATAGGGTGTTAGAGGAACTTGCAAGAACCATGCTAAATGATTCTCAAGTACCTCATTATTTTTGGGCCGATGCCGTTAATACGGCTTGCTATGTCATGAATAGAATTCTAGTTAGGCCCATGCTCAAGAAAACCCCCTATGAGCTTTACAAAGGAAGAAAACCAAATATATCCTACTTTCATGTTTTTGGATGCAAAGTTTATGTGCTAAATAATGGAAAAGATCATCTTGGAAAATTTGACTCCAAATCCGATGAGGGAATATTTTTGGGTTATTCTTCACATAGTAAAGCATATAGAATTTTTAATAAAAGAACTATGACTATTGAAGAATCCATTCATGTGGTTTTTAATGAGTCTTCGAAAGAAGATGTTGTTTTAAGTGATGGTTGTGATGAAGGTTTTGAGTTTTCAAAAGATGAAAAAGGGAAGGAGATTTTAAAGGATGAAGGTGAAGTTAAAAATGGTCTTGATCCGGCTTGGAAAACGGTGAAAGCTCATCCTATTGACAATGTCATAGGAGACCTTTCAAAGGGAGTATTAACTCGTAGGACTATTCAAAACATTTGTCATTTTGTTTCTTTTGTTTCTCAAATCGAACCAAATTCAATTAAGGAAGCAATTTTGGATGAACATTGGGTTATGGCCATGCAAGAAGAACTAAATCAATTTGTTAGAAATGAAGTTTGGGAATTAGTGCCTATACCCGATGATCATACCATAATTGGTTTAAAATGGATTTATAGAAATAAACTTGATGAATCCGGTTTGATTATAAGAAACAAAGCGAGACTTGTTGCCCAAGGGTACAACCAAGAGGAAGGTGTTGATTATGACGAGACCTTTGCTCCGGTTGCACGCCTTGAGGCAATCCGAATCTTGCTTGCCTTTGCATCAATTATGAAATTTACTCTTTATCAAATGGATGTCAAGAGTGCTTTCTTAAATGGTTTCATAAATGAAGAAGTGTATGTTAAGCAACCACCCGGTTTTGAGAGTCATGAATTTCCAAACCATGTTTATAAATTGAAAAAGGCACTTTATGGATTAAAACAAGCTCCTAGAGCTTGGTATGATCGATTAAGTACCTTTTTATTAGAAAATGACTTTCAAAGGGGAAAGGTTGATAATACCCTATTCATCTATAAAACTAAAAAGGACATTTTGTTGGTGCAAATATATGTAGATGATATTATCTTTGGTGCCACTAACGTGTCCTTGTGTAGCAAGTTCTCTAATTTGATGAAAAAGGAATTTGAAATGTCCATGATGGGAGAGCTCAAGTTCTTCCTAGGACTTCAAATCAAGCAAGTCAAGGAGGGGATTTTTGTGCATCAAGGAAAATATTGCAAGGAGCTCCTTGGAAAATTCGGAATGGACAAATGCAAGGAAGCCTACACTCCCATGAGCACCTCATGCTACCTAGACAAGGATGAACAAGGTACACCGGTTGATGTTAGTAAATATAGAGGTATGATAGGTAGTCTTCTATATCTTACCGCATCTAGACCGGATATTATGTTTAGTGTATGCATGTGTGCCCGTTTTCAAGCTAATCCTAAAGAAACACACCTATCCGCGGTCAAACATATATTTAAATATCTTAAAGGAACGATAAATACCGGATTATGGTATCCTAGTGATACTAGTCTTAGCTTGGTTGGTTATTCGGATTCCGACTTTGCGGGATGCAAGCTTGATCGTAAAAGCACTAGTGGTACTTGCCATTTATTGGGAAGCTCACTAGTGTCATGGTTTTCTAAAAAGCAAGCTTGTGTTGCTCTTTCCACCGCCGAAGCGGAATATATCGCCGCCGGTAGTTGTTGTGCTCAACTCTTGTGGATGAAACAACAATTATTGGATTTTGGTTTGAAACTTGAAAATATTCCTATTAAGTGCGATAACACAAGTGCAATCAACTTAACTAAGAATCCGGTGTATCATTCAAGGACTAAACATATTGAAATTAGACATCATTTTCTAAGAGATCATGTACAAAAAGGTGATTGCACAATTGAATTTGTAAGCACCACAAACCAATTAGCGGATATTTTTTACAAAACCATTGCCAAGAGATACCTTTTATCATATAAGAGGAGAACTTGGAATTTTAGATGAGTCAAGCATTAGCTAATTGATTTGTGTTTGTGAAAATTCACCAAGTATGTCTCATTTCATGTGCATTAGTGTTTGAAAAACAATTGGACCTTGAGATGTTGTGAATTATGTGTTTTTGACTGTGAGTGATTTTGAGTCTGATTTGTGTTTATGTTAAATTGTGTTGGTTTAGTGACAATGTGTTCAAATTGCTGTTAAAACTGTCTGTCTGTCAAATTTACTCGAGTATTTTCATTTCTACTCGAGTATTTTAATTCCAAATTAAATGGTTTGAAAATTGAAAAAGTTCTTGGTCAGGTCTGATTGTTTCACTCGAGTGTTTTCAAATTTTACTCGAGTACTTTACTCTTTACTCGAGTGTGTCCTGTTTTACTCGCGTGTTTTTCGGTCCAGTAACTCTAGACTTTCTGGACCGGGCTTTTTACTCGAGTACTTTAACAAATACTCGAGTGTTTTTTTAAAACACTCGAGTAATGCGACTTTTTAAAGCACAGCAGCAGCGTTTCAGCAGTTACTTTTCACGAACCCCCTCTTCTCCCCACTCGAGTTCTCTCAACCCCAACCTCTCAAAACACGTTTTTCACTCCAATTTTTCACAGCTTTTAACTTTAAATCATCTCCACATCACTTTTCTTAAATTATTTTACTTCAAATCACTGTTTTTCACCCCCAAATCCGAAATTCCCTTTTGAAACCCTAACTCCCCTAAACTCGAAATTGTCCATTTTTTTCTTCAATTTGTGTGCAAATGTCTACCTCTCGAGCTAACCTACGTCCAAGGAAGAAAAGAAGAGAGCCTACTCCTCCTTCTTCATCATCTTCAGAGCATGAAGAGGAATTCTTTTCTGCTGGTGCATGTGCTAGGAGGGAGGCATTGTTCATCACTCATGGCTATGGTGTACAAAGCTGGACCACAGAGGATTTTCTTGAGGGTAACGGTTTTACATTTGTTCAAAAGCTTAGGGAACAACACCTTATGAATTTTATCTCTTTCAATGGTCCAATTTCTCTTAGACTAGTGCGTCAATTTTTTGCAAATCTTAAGGAGATAAATAGGACTACTTTAGAATCCAGAGTAGCTGGAACCCACCTTGTACTTCGTCCTACTGATTTAGAAACTGTCTTTGGCATAACACGAACGGGGCAGAACAATTTGAATGCTCAAACTGATGATATTTTTCGAAATCTGCTTCGTCCCGATCGTGTTTATGACGGAGATGAAAAGAAAGCCGTGAATATGACCACTTCAAACCGCATTCTTCACCATATTGTTAGTCACATCCTTATGCCCCAAACATCTCCAAATTACTCAAAGCCCACAAAATTAGAACTTCAGCTTATTGATGCTATACTGAATGATAATATGTTGAACTGGGCTGCTGTTATTTTTGCTCGGATGGTCAAGGCAGGGTCTTCTAAACCAACCCAAAATCTGCCTTATCCTATGCATGTGTGTCGACTTCTCCGGCACCTCAATGTGCCTATTCCTCATGATGAGGAGAAAGTTGACCCTCCGGCAGAGTTGCATGCGCTTCATGAGGGGCTATTGCGTCAAATGAAAATGAGGAAGCGCGGCGGGAGGTGGTATTGGATGGATCAGGTAGCCACCATGGAGGCCCAGGAGGCTGCTGAGCAAGCTGCAGCTCAGCAAGGTTTGGATGCTGAGCAGTTGGCTGATGAGCAGGCTCAGTATGATCAGGCTGATGGTGGCGGTGGTGGTGGTGATCCGGTTGATGACATTCAGTTTGAACATCCTGCTTTTGGGACTTATCAGACATATTTCGATGCTCGCTTTGCTCAGTTTGACAGCCGCTTGGATAGCTTTGAGCATCGATTGGCTGAGCAGCAGGATAGTATCAGCAGGATTGAGTCTCAGATGGGTGTGCAGTCGGCCATGATATATTCGCAGTTGGACCAGCATTCCGCTCAGATGAATGCTAGGTTCGATGATATGATGTCTGCATTCGGCCGCTTCTTTCCTCCTCAGGATCCCCCTGCACCGGATATGTTCTGAGATCGGTGGACATTGCACTCTGTTTTTTACATGTTTTTTTTTTTTGGATGTTTAGTTTTTCACTATGCTTTTGGGAGTTTGTTTATTTTTCTAAACCCTGCGTGGGAGTTTTTCGTTCAGACTTGGATTTGGTTGGTGGTTTTATGCTATGTTATGATGTGATTTCACTGGATTTCTCATGGTTATTGTTTTTCACGTGTTTGGTATTCTCTGATAGTCATATTTGTTTTATATTAATATTATTTAAGGGGGAGTTTTCATTATTGGTATCCTTCTTGTCTCCTCCGTTTCCAAATGCTATCTTTTTGATTATGACAAAAAGGGGGAGAATGAGAATGAGAAGAGCAAGCACATCATTTTTTTTACTCTGATATTATGTTTGCTTACTCTGATATCATGTTTGCTCTCGCTCTGATACCAGTTACATTTTGTGCACTTGACTATGATATTATGGATATTATGCTGTGCTTGGTATTCTCTGAATTGACAGGTTAATAGGTTCCTATATTGAGGGGGAGCTCTCAAAAGAGAAGGAACGGTTTAATTATTTTGTCATCATCAAAAAGGGGGAGATTGTAGAATCAAGTCTCCAATTAGGTGGATTTATTTTGATGATGACAATATAATTAGATCATGGAGTTAAAGCAAGAATTCAAGCTCATCAAGTCAAGAAGATCAAGTGCATTATGTATCTATTCATTCTCAATTTTATTTTGAATGTAATTTTATTTTATTGAGAGTGGGTAGCTTAGGAAGTTATCTCACCCTTAGGATAAATAATTTTAATTGCATGAAAAAGGTTAGGGGTTACATAAAATTATTCCTTGAAGAGAGACTTGAAATAAATTGTTGAAAAACTTGATTTTTATCATCTCTGGGCAAAACACTCGAGTAATCACAAAAATACTCGAGTATAAAGACACTCGAGTAATCTGAAAGTTACTCGAGTATCAAAACACTCGAGTACTTCCCAGAATACTCGAGTATTTGAGCCTCAAAACAGAGATTTGACCGTTAGTTCAATACTTGGGCATTTCTATTGAAAGATGGGCAAAACACTCGAGTAGTGTCAAAAGTACTCGAGTGTTTTGGTTCTGACAGCAAAATTTTAACCGTTGGAAAAGGGCAAAAATGGAATGAAAGAGTTGATTTCACTCATTCATTGTATTTTTCCAGATATGAGAAATGAATGCTATTGAACTAACCAACAAGAGCATTAAAGTTGAGGGTGCAAAACATTCATTTTGATCATTCTCTCTCTCAAGTGGATAATTACTCTAACTCAATATTCATTCATTATTATTATTTGTTCTAAGAGTTAGAGTTGTGCTTAATTGTTGTGGATATCATTTGTTGGATCACTCCACATACACATACACATCTTGTTCTCAAAATCTTGGTTAGTAACCAAGTGTACCTAAGTGGATCTTAGGTTCATTCAAGACTTGGGTGGTTCCCAAGCAATTGCTAAGAGGTTCTTAGCTTTGGTGGAGCTCTTGAAGGTTTCAAGGAGCTTGAAGAAGAAGGAGTCTTCATCACCAACATCAAATTGGGGTAGAAATTCAAGAGTTTGGTACACTCTTGGAAGGGATAGGTTGAGTGAGGCATCTCAATACCCTTTGTAATATTTCTAACAATTTGATTTTAGTAGACACTCCTAAGGTTCTTAGGGGGACTGGACTAGCTCTCTAAATAGAGAGTGAACCAGTATAAAATTGTTGGTGTTGATCTTTTATAGCTTTCTTTAACTTCAAGCAAAAACCAAACCTAAGTTGCTCAAAAAGGGGATTATTAATTAGAGTAGCAATTCCGCAGAAATTAAGTTGTTTTCAAGTTGTTATAACTTTATTTAATTACTTTCTACTCTATTAATAATATGCCTTGAACTGTATTCATTGTTATTGATTAAAGTGCATATTTTCCAGAAACTGTTTTTCTGCTATCTGGACGATTTACTCGAGTATTCTTGGAAAGACTCGAGTGTTCTTGAGTTTTTACTCGAGTAGTTTTTAAAATACTCAAGTGTTCGTGCTCTGTTTCTGAAAAATCTGCACTTGATTAATTAAACCTAATTGCATTCGAAAAATTAGTCACTGTTGCATTCTGATTACTATTCACCCCCCCTCTAGTAATTGCAAAGCCCGCTTGTTGGTTTCCAACAGTGTTGGGGACGGATTTAGGTGGAGGGGAGGATGAGTGGTGCAGAGGAAAATGGGGAGAGGGGTGGCTGGTGCGCGATCTTTATAGATCTGGCGCTGCTGGTCTGCACGCTGGCGCTTGAGCGCCAGATCTCGGGCTTGAGCGCGAGCCCCTTTTTGGCTCAGGTCTGATGCGTGTTGCGCGCCTGGGGCGCGGCTACTCGCACCTGGGGCGCGAGTCTGCTGACTCTGGGTTGACCATGCTATATCTCCTTCGTTAACCGTCAGATCTTTCCCAAATTTGACGAGCAGCTTCCTAAAAATCATATCTTCATATCCAACGGTGGAAATTTCATTTGGAGTCTTAAATCTTTTATTTTTAATTTCCCTAGTTAGCGAATTTAAAACACCGAAAACACCGATTTTGACCCTCGTTTGGTCTTCTTTAAATTCGCTTTTCGATGCCAATGCTCCTTGACTCCTTTATGGCACTCAAAGAACTCCTAATCCATCATTTTTAATCCCTTTTAGGATAATCCTTACTTCCAAATCTTAATATTATTCTAATTATTATTAGAATTAAATTCGGGATGTTACAGCTGCTATGTGGGTTTGTGCCTTTGTGAGGGTTTCTTTATTTTAAATATTTGAACCATCGGTCTGGTCCGGTCTTTGCGGTCTGAAAATTAGCTGGACCATGGACCGGACCATTGTAGATCAGTCCACATGTTTTGAGACCGGACCGGACCGTGAGACCATTCTGGACCACATTTTTCGGTCCGGTCCGGTTCGGTCTGATCGATCTCGCGATCCTAGACCGGACCTTTTACACCCCTATTCGCGTCAGTTCCTTAATCCGAGATTCACAGAAAAATTATCCCTACGTTAATAAATTGCAATACGGTTATGCTACTTGCACTCAAATATCTCAACGCCATCAAAAATAAACTTAACCTCCAATATATTTTCGAAAACATTTTTAACCATTCTAAAACATTTCTGGATTTTTAAAAACCCTCACAACACTTATTTTCGTAAAAACGTCGAATGCTGATTTTTTAGCGCTACAAGTAAAATCAATAAAGGGTGTACCGAAATAATTTGAGCTTTCATGGTTTCACTTAAAATCTCATAGGAAAACTCTACGCTCATAAATTAAAATCATACGCTGAGTAAAACACTACTACGTCAAAACTTCCTTTATCGATAAACGTCGGGTAATTGTAAACTCATTGCCAATATCCAAATGAAAACTAATATAAAACTTCGCTTATAAAATTACTTGTAGCGTAGTTATTTAAATGCTGAAATTGTTTTTAAAAGTCTCCAAAGAGTTCGAAAACAACCTTAATCATTGTGAAACTCGCTCGAACTTCTTATATAATTACTTCCTTGAAAATACTTGAGTTTTCAACTAGGAAAAATCACTTCTAAAACCAATTTACCTTATGAAACAATTATGGACAGCATAAGTAATTAAAAAAAATAGTTATTCGACGTTACAAAAATTTATGTTAAGTTCGTCGCTGTCTTACCGGAGCTCATAAGTTACAAGCACATGAAACCAAATTTGAAACCAACATCAACATTACTTAGATATTGGACAGTATTACAAATGTTACAAAACACTTCCACACTTAACAAATTCACCTCAAACTTTATATAGCTTCTTCCTACACAAAATTCAATATTAGTACGTGTACACAATTATTTTTCAAACACTTAGACACATAAAAGAATTTGGGACAGCAACATAATCATGGAGAAAAATCATACTTTAAACATCAAAGTCAAAACAAAATCACTTATAGTCCATTACATAGTCCAAGGATAAAGTACTCTTTTTAATTCAAATAAAATCATGACAAAAATACTATTTTAACGTCAAAATAATTATTTTCAAATAACAATGTTTATACTTTACTTTTCTCATCTAATATCCAAGCATCTTTCTCGTTTTTCTCAAAGACCTTTATTCTTTTGAGTTCTTTAAAAATAAAGTAAGAATTGCTTTTCAAATAATAACAATTATTCCAAAGTTCCATACATAAAATTTTTCCAAAACTTAGACTTTAAACTTGTTATATCAAAACTAATACTCAAACATTTTGTTCTAAAAAATTTTCCTAACTTTGTCAATATTTTTAATACGTTAAAACAAATGAAAAATCATGAATAAAATATTTTAAATTAATTAATTGGTGACTGGTCCGCTTTGAACAGCACCTTATTTTTACTCGAAAACATTGAAAATCACCACCAATTTAATCCAAATTTTTCCTATCTCATCTAATACCAAAGATTTACACTTTAAACCATTTTTAAAATAAAATAACCCAGAAATTAAATCTGGACAGCATCATATTTATTTATTATTTTTTTTAAAAAAAAATCACTTTCGAAGAGTTAAAATTATTCCAATACCATATACCCACTATATACTAAAAATCCTTTAGATAAATGTAATACCCGCAATTTTCTCAAATTATTTTCTGTATTTAAAAATGAAATAGCAATTCATTTATTAGATCTATTGAATGGAATTTTAATTCCATAATTTGATTTAATCAGTATTTGATTTGATTTTTCATGGATTTATTTAATTGTGAATTTTTGTGTTTTTAATTATTTTAAAAACGTGGGATTATATTATTTTATACTTCCTTTAAAGTGGAGAAGGAAAATTTTATTCCCCATTCTCATGTGATGTACGGCCAAGCCATGAAGGAGGGAAGGAAAATTTTAAGTTTAGAGCCAAAATTCAAATTTAAAATGTGCCTTAGTTATTTTGTCTTCTCCATGAAACCCTAGGGAGACAAGTATTTTTACCCTACTTGATTATGTTTCCCACTAACTAAACACTCATAAAAACCTAAGATAGTTTGTCTTAAACCTACACAATTAAAAATTGCAAACCAACCCCTTATGACCCCTAGCTTATTCGAACCCCCTCTTTTAAGCATTAAAACCCAATTAAAATTTGCAACCAAGCCCTTGTGACTCTTAAAGAAGTATCGACCCCCATTTTAGTTAGTGAACCCCAAACCAAAGTTTTGCTAAATACCCCAATGTTAAGACATACCCCTCTTGCGCTTTCATATATATGTCTTAGAAAAAAAAAAGAAAGAGAAGAGAGAAGAGAATAGGAGGCAGAGGTGGAGAAGGAAGAAGGAGGAGGTGGAAACTTAATTTTTCTTACTCATTTTCTTGCTTGTTTTGCTCTTCCATTTGGTAATCATCTTCTAGCTTGTATTTTCTTCTTTACTGAGTTTTGACTGACAGTAAACACTGAAAATTGCATTTTAACATACCATTTTCAATTCTAGCCAAAACTATTCAAAACCAATGATCAATAGAGTTATATTTATGCATAATAAACATGTTCCAACACAGAAATTACATCAAATTACAGTGAATCAAAACTGAGCATCAATTATGCATAAAGATCACAATTTGAGCAACTTAACACACCAAATTCAATTCTATACACTTTTGGCATGAAAACAACTTGCATACAACTCACATGCAACATAATAAACTTGCTCAAACAAAGTTTCAACTCAGAGAGGCCTCCAAGTCTTAAACCTATTTTAATCTATGCCCATAGAGTCTCATGGTGACTCTTCACATAAAATTCAACATATTAAACTTATTCTAGTGAATGTATATTCTAGTGAATGTATAGCTTCACCCTTACCTCTAGGCCGTGAATCAAAAAGAAATTTGCAGAGAAATTGACTGGAACTCCAAAACCCACAAAATCCTTAGCATGCAGACAGAGTTGAACAGGGTATAAAGACCAGAGATTTTAACATGCAAAATCGTTTTAAAAATTGGGGAAATTGGTTAGGACATTCTCTGCAACATAAACTAAAGGTAGGAATAGATTTGAGGGTCATAGGGTTCATGAACTTACCAAAATCAGAGCTTGAAGTAAGCTCCACACTTCAGTTTTCAGACTTGACAACAAAAACTCCCTCTCTTTCGAGCTTCGATTCTTCCTCTACATAGATCCTCAACTCACAATTTTTGTGTCTTTGTAAAGCTCGTGATGTGAGCTTTACAATAGTGTATAATTTGTGTATCAACTCTCAAGGACGAAAGAGAATCGAAGAAGAGAAGTTGTGAACCCTAACACACGAGATTCTCAAAAATTTGGCAAAATGAAGTGGTTGATTCGTCAACCAGAGTTTAAATAGACAACCATCATGTTCATGCATCTCGACACGAAGGCCATGAACGTGTTCTTGAGCTGTTTTCGTTCAACTCGAGGGAATCATTGAGTGATGACTCACCAAACGCACTAACTCGTGCAACACTGACCAGAATACTCGAGTCTTGGCTGAAATACTCGAGTCTTTTGGCCAATTTTTGAAAAATAAATATTTTAATTCCTTTCCCTCCAAAATCTTTCTAATATTGCTTCTAAGTCCTAAAACAGGGACTAATATGCAAAAATCCTATTTTTACATATTATTAAATATCAAAACATTTTTCATACCTTTTCATTTAACATAAGCACACACATAAACATATATTTAATCAAAAATTAAATATAAAAAAATAATTATAAATAAAAGAAATTATTATGAATAAGCTTTCATAATTAAAATTTTATTAATCAGGGACTAAAAATTTGGGGTGTTACAACATTCACTCATGGCATACATTCCAGATAAGCTATTATTCTCACCTTGATTGCGAATTGAAATCCTCGGAGAATCCACAAAATCCCGATCTCCGCGATCACGTTCCACAGCAACACCTTTATTTCCTCAAATCAAACATAATATATTAATATACAATTTCCTTTTCCTCAAATTGTTCCAAGGTTAAACCACAACTTAAATACCTTGAAACACATTGAAAATACTCCATAAATAAAGTTTAAAAACAAATAGGGGCTGCTGGTCCGCACCTAAAAATTCACCTCAAGCCGAGGGACTGACGACCGGCGTTTTTTTCTACTCTGGGGGTGACTGTGGCGCTTTTCTCTCAAGAGACCGTGGGAGGGTCGGCATCGGAAGCCGATCGAGTTGTGGTTTCCTCGGATCCCTCCCCGAGACGAAATTTTGTCAACATGTCGGCAGAAGACTGGAGGAGGATGACGGAAGAGATGTCGGAATTGATGAAGTTCTTATTTGTCAACACGACCGAAGCTAAGGTCGTTTACTCCTCAACTGCGAGGAAGCGGCGATCAGATTCCGATCGCGAAAATGAAAAACTGAAAGAGGAGCTTGAACAAGCTAAGGCCGATCTGGAGAGGACTCAAAACAAGGCTCAAGATCTGACGAAAAAGTTAGAGGAGGCCAAGGTGGAAGTTGATCGGAAGGCGGATGAACTTTCCAATGCCAAGGAGGCTGCGCGCAAGGTAAAGGCGGACGGCGAAGCCGAGGTGGAGAAAGTCCGAGATTTGCTAAAAAGGAGGGCTTTTGAAGCCCTTAAGCATAAGGTGGCGGCGGAGAGGGCGGCATTTAATTTGGAGAACTCAACGAATGACATCTTCCGCAACGCCGTCGAACAAATTCAATTTTTGAATCCGAATTTTCGGCTGCAAGTGGTGGGAGCAAGTCCTGTATACGAGGTTGAAGGGGGCCGATTGATAGACTGTTCAAACGGCAATGCCGAAGTCGACCTCTCTGCTCAGGAGCTTCCTGATCCCCTTGCGGAGACGGAGGAGGTAGAATTCGATCCCCAGAAGGTCGTACTTTCGGATGTTGAGGATCTTGCGCAAGTCCCTTATGCTGAGCAGCTTTTGATGATTTCATTTCATGTTTTTGTATAACGTTTTTAGTTTTTGTCCAACTTTTGAATTTCCTTGTTGAACTTGTATAACAGTACTTCTTTTTTCTTTAATGCGAGTCTTTTGTTGGTGTTGACTCGTTGCATGTTTTACTTTCTGTGTATAGAGTCGAAGTATTGTTTATTGTCTAATTGTTTTCCAAAAGTTTATCTGTGCAATGCGTTAAGAGAACTCGGACCATTCACCTGAGCCAAGGTGTGGTCGTCGTCCCCCAACAGTATTAGGAACCCGTGTGGTGGTCCTGTAGAGTTGGGTGCTCCCTGTACCTTAGAAAAATTTATAAGCGTGCCTCTGAAAAAAGGTGTTGTGTATAAATCGCACAGTCCCATTTAGGTGGTCAGTCTAAGATGGAAAGGCATGTACTTTTCGCATGTATAAGATAAAGTTGAGATTGATAACGGCGAGCAGTACTATTAATCTATGAAAAATTGTTAGTACATTTGCATTTTGGAGGAACTGAAAATTATGAGAAAGGAAATAACTGGAAATTAAAACTAAAAATTTCTCTAAACATGACAAGAAATAAAGAAGTGGTGTTGGTTGTTGAGTGATTTGTTGCTGATTGACTCTAACTGAACTAAGTTTTGAGCTTTGCTGCATTCCAGCTGTTGTTGAGTTCGGCCCCGCCGAGGGTTTCCAGTTTATAGGCTCCAAAGCCTGTGTTTGGAGATGACCCTGTACGACCCTTCCCAGTTCCGAGCGAATTTCCCATCACGGGCGTTCTTCAGGCCGATGTCGGCTCTGCGCAGGACAAGGTCGCCGACTTCAAAAGATCTCGGGTTCACTGACTTGTTGTATTGTTTGGCATATCTTTCTTTCGCCTTTCGCTCACTGGTCGAGGCTGCATCTCGAATCTCCTCGCTCAAAATCAGCTCTTCCTTCAGTAACATATCGTTTGTTTCCTCTGGTCTCTCTCTCATGCGGAAAGTTGGAATTTTTCGCTCAATCAAGATCACGGCATCACATCCATAGGTGAGCCTGAAAGGGGTTTCTCCTGTCGAGGTCTGTATGGTTGTTCTCAACGACCAGAGGACCTCAGGAAGTAACTCGGACCAAGCTCCTTTTGCTTCTAACAATCTTTTCTTCAGTCCCTCAATTACAGCTTTATTGGCGGATTCGGCCTGCCCGTTGGTCTGAGGGTATTCAACCGAGGAGAAGTGATGGGAGATATGGAGGTCTTCAGCCAGAGTTTGGAAAGTTCTTGCGGTGAACTGGGTACCATTGTCGATGATGAGTGAGTGGGGGATACCGAAACGAGAAACAACATTCTTCACAAAAAACTTCTGGATCCTTGCTGAAGTGATCTTGGCCAGTGCTTCGGCCTCTATCCATTTAGTGAAGTAATCCACGACAACTACCACGAACTTGAGCTGACCAGCCGCTATTGGAAATTGTCCAATGATGTCCATGCCCCACTGGTAGAAAGGCCATGGTGAGGCTAATGAGTGCAGTTCCTCTGGGGGTCTGTGGAATAAGTCACTGTAATGTTGGCATTGTGTGCACTTGTGAACGTGGTCGATGGAGTCGGCCAATAGTACCCAGCTCTGAGAATCTTTCTTGCTAATGTCTTTCCCCCCATGTGGTGGCTAGCAATGCCACCATCGACCTCGTTCAGAACCTTCTCAGCCTCTTTCGAGTTCAAGCAACGCAGTAGCGGTGAAGCAGTGCCTCTCCTGTACAAAATGTTTTCAATTACCACATAGTGAGCTACTTTCTTGATCAACTTTTTGGCCTGTGTCTGGTCTGCTGGGAGGGTGCCATACTGTAAAAAGGATCTGATGGGGGACATCCAGTCTGGTGATAGTAAGATGGCCAAGACGACGCTAGGCCCCGGGATCTCTTCTTGAATGACACTCTTATTGTTTCCGGCCCCTTTTGTGCTTGCCAACTTTGAGAGAACGTCGGTTCTTGCATTGGAGCATCTCGGGATGTGAGAGATCAAGAACCGGGAAAACCCCATTGCTAAAACTTTTACCCTTTCAATATACTTCTAAAGAATGGGTTCCTTTGCTTGGTACTCACCTGAAACCTATGAAACAACCAACTATGAGTCACTGAGTACTTGAACTTCCTCTGCTCCTAACTATTTTGCCATCCGGAGACCTGCGAGCACGGCCTCATATTCGGCTTGGTTATTTGAGGTGGTGAACTCAAACTTGAGGGAGTACTCGACGCTGACACCTTCAGTGTTTTCCAAAATTACGCCGGCTCCAACCCCTTTCTTGTTACAGGAGCCGTCCACATATATTACCCAGGAGGCCGAATTCGAGCTACCGAGGGGTTCGGTGAACTCGGAAACAAAGTCTGCTAGGGCTTGTGACTTAATCGCCCTTCTCGACTCGAAGGAGATATCGAACTCGGAGAGTTCAACTGACCATGTCATCATTCTTCCAGCCAAGTCGGGTTTCTGCAAAATCTGTCTGATGGGTTGAGCTGTTCTTACTACAATTGGGTGACTCTGAAAATACTGTCGGAGCTGTCTAGCTGCTAGGACCAAACAGAAGGCACACTTTTTGATTTTTGAGTATCTAAGCTCAGGCCCCTGCAAAGCTCGGGTGATGAAGTAGATCGGGAGTTCGGCTCTGGATTCCTCCCTTATCAACACTGATTTGATGGCCAGCTCGCCAACCGAGAGATATAGAAAGAGAGTTCCCCCCCCCCCCCCCCGAGGGCTGGAGAGGACCGGGGGGGAGGAGAGGTATTCCTTCAACGTTGAGAAAGCAGTTTCACATTTTTCATCCCACTTGAATTCAATATTCTTTTTGAGAAGTTGGTACCAAGGGAGGGCCTTCTTCGCGGCCTGAGGGAGGAAATGGGAGAGTGCGGCCATTCGGCCGGCTAACTGCTGAACTCCCTTCATATCTGTCGGGATCTTCATCTCGAGGATGGCCCTACACTTATCCGGGTTGGCCTCAATTCCGCGCTCGGTCAGCATAAAACCGAGGAAAGCCCCCACAGGAACCCCAAAGGTACACTTTTCTGGATTTAGCCTCATGTTGTGCATTCTTACTCGGCCCAACACTGTATCAAGATCTCTGACATGATTCTCTTTTAGCTTGTTTTTTGTGATCATATCATCTATGTAAACCTCCATGATTGGGCCGATGACCCCCTCGAAAACCCTGTTCATCATTCTCTGGTATGTAGCGCCAACGTTCCTTAAGTCGAAAGGGATGACCGTGTAACAGTACGTCCCCTTTTCGGTAATAAAGGTTGTTTTCTCTTGGTCGGGGGGGGGGGGTACATCGGTATCTGGTTGTAGCCCGAGTAGGCATCCGTGAAAGAGAGAAGTTGGTAACCCGCCGAGTTGTCTACTAGCTGGTCGATTATCGGCAACGGATACTGGTCCTTTGGGCAAGCTTTGTTCAAGTCAGTGTAGTCGACGGACATGCGCCACTTACCATTTGATTTCTTAACCAGCACTGTGTTCGACAACCACTCAGCATAACAGACCTCCCTGATGAATCCGGCCTCCAACAGCTCGGTGACTTTTTCTTGAATCGCCTTGGACTTCTCGGCCCCGACTCTACGCTTTTTCTGAGCCACTGGTTTGGCTTTGGGATCGACGCTGAGCTTGTGACAGATGAAATTCGGGTCGATCCCGGGCATGCCAGCCGAAGTCCAGGCAAACAAATCTTTGTTTCTTTGGAGCAGTTCGATGACCTCGGCACGAATCTGAGGTGGGAGGTCGGAACCGATTTTCACCGTTCGCGACACGTCCTTTGGGTCAATGAGGATGGACTCCCAGTCTCCCTGGGGCAGGGGCCTGAGATCATCCTGCTCGGCTCTAACATCTAATTCGACTAGGAGGACCCCATCCTTAGCCATTGGTGTTCTGGGCAGCTTTTCTTCTTTTACCTTTTTTACCTTGCTGAGGCTGGCATTGTAGCACAGACGTGCTTTTTCTTGTTCGGCTTTCACTGTTAAAACCTTGTAGCACAGATGATTTCTGTTCTTGCGGAAGGCTGATCTCCCAAGGTCATCAGCAGTTTAATGACGCCGAGGGGTTGGATCGCATCTCCAGTGAAACTGATTAGGTTGCTCTCGAATTGTCCCAGGTCTTCCTGACGCAACTTCATTCTTGAGAAAGCATGGAGAAAAAGGATGTCAGCCGAGCTTCCTTGGTCGACGAATACTCGGGCGACATCGAAGTTGCCGATCATGGCAGAAATTACCATTGGGTCGTTGTGCTCAGGGATGATTCCCTCCATGTCATGGTCGGTAAAACTGATGGGGATATTCCGAGAAGGCCTCTTTTTGTATGGGACGGTGATGGACAGCTAAAACCTGGTTCACATACCTTTTCCTTTCGAATCTGTGTTCGCCACCTCCTACAAATCCTCCCGAGATTGTCTGGACCCTAAGGTTCTTAGGTGACTTGTCTAACTCGTCCACAGTGACGATGTTTACCTGCAGCTGGTTTTCGGCTCTTTTCTCGGGAGTAGGGTCGCTCCTCCTTTTTCCCTTGTCGGGGCTTTGAGACCTCCTTCTCGGCCTTTTCTCAAGTGCCTCCCTCAAGTACCGCTGAAGGTTGCCTTTGCGGATCATCTCTTCTATGATGTCTTGGAGCCAAGTGCACTGATCGGTGGTGTAGTCGTATCCCTCATGAAAGTCACAATACCTGGACCTGTTCACGTTCTTCTGGTTTCTTAAGTATGGTGGCCTGCTGACATGTAAGTTCAGTCTGCATAGTTTCTTTCCATATCTGTGATCTCGGGGCGGACAGTAGGGTGTAGAAGTCATACTTGCGAGGTGGTGGTCGGCGATCTTCTCGTTCATCCTTCTTTGGACGACCTCGGGCAGGTCGGCGGTCCTCCCGTACGAAATCACCTTGATTCCGGGCCATTCTACTTGACTAACCTTTGTCGAACTCTTCCAGATTGATGAACTTGTTCGAACGTCGGCGTAGCTCGGCCATATCACGGGGTAGTTTCCCGATAAGAGAGTTGCGGAAGTCTCTAGGGCCTAGTCCTTGGGTAAAAAGTAGGACGGCTACGCCTGGTTCCAAGTTCGAGATGGAGCTCGACTCGTGGTGGAAACGAGTGAGGTAGTCTTTTAGGGATTCCTCGGGTTTTTGTGTCACCGTGGCCAGAGTGTGGTCCGACTTGGGCTGAATACAACTGGCGGTGTACCTGTTGAGGAAAACTCGTTTCATCTCGGCCCACGAGTTGTTGGAGTTGCGCGACAGTGAGGAGTACCAGCGCAAAACTAGGGCTTGGAGAGTCATGGAGAATGCTCGACATTTCATCCTGTCACCTCCTCCATAAAAGTTCATGGCTCCTTCAAAAGAGAGGATGTGGTCATTTGGGTCGGTGAGACCATTGTACCTCAGGATGTTACTGGGGCCGAGGTAACCTTGGGGGGTTTCAAAAGACATGATGTAGGGGGTGAAAGGGTGGCCAGGGTGTGAGCGTCCTTGTTCGGGTTCTTGGTAGTTGTCAAGTGGTGGGGATGTGGGCAAGAAGTTGGTTTCGGCTCTTTGGGTTTCAAAGGTTGGGTGTTGCTGTGGAGGTTCGTTGTGCGCTGGAGCCACTGTTGGAGCTCATGCAGTTAAACGCTCCATGGTTCTGTATTGCAGATCAGCTATGGCTTGGCCTTGTTGTTCCATAATCCTTATCTGTTGTCCCATCATGGACAGAATCTTGTCCTCACGACGTCGTGACGACTTGTTCGTGTGACGAGAACGTTGGGAGGGGCCAACAGAGTGCTCGTGCTCCCTGTGGCGGCAGTGCTGTTCGGTGGTGTTTTCTGCAAGCTAAGAGCGTGTGTCCAGGCGTCGAGCGCGTTCCTGGTGGTGAGGGTTTCTGTTTTCTTGTCCTAGGGTTTATGAGTGATCTTACGAGTTCTCCAAGGCACTCAGTTGGAGTACCTAGGTTGCCCTGATCACAGAGTGTGTGCTGTGTGAATTAGGGTTAGAGGACATACCTGAACCCATTTTAGCATGGTACTACTTATAGGGGTGGTTGTGTGTCCTATGGGCCAAGGGAGGCCCAGTAGGGCTAGCCTGGATATGAGCTGTATTGGGATAAAAACGCTGAGTCACTTTGTCCTGATCTAGTACTGGTAAGCCGGTTGGGGCATCTGTGGACGTGGCACGGAGCGATCTCGGCTCGCTCCTGGATATCTGGTCGGCCTCCATGGATTGGTCTCGGCCAGATACTTGGGGTATATCTCTATATTGTGCTTGCCCTAGGGTGCATGCGCTGATCACGTGACTAAGGATCTCGGCCCTAGGCGAGGTCCGCCACACTTTTTTTAAAGGATTTTCTTTGAAAAATTTGAGTAAAATAAAGGATTTTATTAATATTGTTAGTGTAATTAAAAATAAACATTTGATATTTTTTCAAAATTCATGATTGGTATGAAACCTTATAAATAAGATTAAAAAAAAGTTTATAAATTGTTTTCAACAACCGGCTTAGGCCTTCTTTTCTAATTTTTTTTTCGAGTTCTAAATTGTTTTTGTTTACCATTAAATAATATTTCTTCCAGTCCATTATATAAGATCATTTTGAGATTTTTTTTCTTATTTATAATATCCTATTTCAATTTTCAATGTCAATTATTTCCTGCTTTATATTGTATGTAATCAACTTTCTTGATATCTTTTAATTTCTTTTTAATGACTTATCCGTTAAATTAATGATTAATAATTATAATATTTTTTTGCGTGCACCAAGGTTATCCTCCAGCTTATAGTTGAAGACTAATCCCCTCCGGGTCATAGAGATCATCTAAGTGGGTTTTGCCTCTACCAACAAAGCCTTTGCAGCCACTTCCATACCCACGACAATGATCGAACCCCTAACATATGGTTAAAGAACTCGGCTATCTCCAACTGTGTTGTGCCTTGTTGGCATAATCTTTTCAAATATATATATATATATATATATATATATATTGAATGTGATTATTATCTTTTAAAATTGAAAATAAATGCACAACTTATTTTAATTAATTTTTTATTAAATTAAGGGACCATGTTTATTTCCTCCGCTTAAGTCCAAAACTAATGCTAGGAGCTCGGTCGGGCCTGCTAAAATCCGAGTGATTAAATTCTTCATTGGGTTTCTAGATTCTTTTAATAATCAAATGATTACTCATAAAAATATCTCGATTTAAAAATGAATTGTGGGTCTAATCACGGTCGTTGTCATTCTTAAATAAAGAAAATTTGAGATAAGTAGGTCTCCATAGTTTAGTGATATGCAAGCATCTCATGACCTCATAATATATATATATATATATATATATATATATATATATATATATATATTCTTTTTAAATTGCTAACAAGTGTTCTTAGAACACTTATTAAGAAGTTATATGTAATTAGAAAATATTGAAAAATTCATGTTGGGAGACTCACCTGCCATAGTTATGTACGCGATCCGGGTCCGATCCGGATGTACCTAGGTACTATTTGGGGAACCTGATGGACAACCAAAAAAAAAATATTGAAAAATGTAATTTTTGATATTCTTAAAAAAAAATAGAGACTTGTGTTATTTTTTTTATTTTTAGAAAACTTAACAAGTGTCATAAAAGCACCCATTAGAAAGACCATTTTTTAAATATAAATATTGATATTTTATTATTTTTAAATGATATTTTTTTTATTTACTTTATTGATATCATTAATTATTTTGGATTAAAAAGTATTTTAACTTTTTTTTTAATGAAACAAAGGGACTAAAAACCCAGCAAAACAAACACGAAACTACATGCCTTTAACAAATATAATGCATGAACAATCACTAAGAAGGGGCAGACCAAGAGCATTCACACCCATGGACATAAGTTTTGTCCTTAAGTGGATCTTACATATTATTTTATTATTCTTCACACTTTCGTACACTTTTAAGGACAAACACATATTTTCTTCACACTCATGAACTCACTTTTGTCCTTAAAATTGGGACCCACACTACCCCACACTCTTAATATTTTATAATAAATAAAAACCATCATTAACTAACTATATTTTTCCCACCAAAACTATAACTATAATTTAAAACCTTCTATATTATTTTCAAACGGTTACTTTTTTTAGCTAATTTTTTTTAAACTATTTTTTTCAACTTTAAACACAAATTCCACCGTTGGATGTGAAGATAAGTATGTAAGGAAGATTGTATTCAAATTTGAGCAAGAACCAACGGTTAACGAAGAAGATATGAAATAGGGGTCACACTAAAGGTACTCGAGTTCTTCGCATTCATTTATAAAAAAAAAAAAAAAAATCACCAGGTACTCGAGTTCTCCGATTCATTTCTGTTCAGTTCTCCCTCCATTTCTTCGCCTTCTTTCTCTTCCTTCTCTCTTTCTCTGACAAATTCATTTGTCCCTGTGCATAGACAAATGAAAAATAGGGACAAATGAACCCTCTTCCTCACCGGTAGAAAAATATATGGACTGTCCATAATCTTCTAAGGACAAAAGAAAATGCCCCGGTGTGGATGCTCTAAGAAACTCGAGAGCAAACTCAAAAATCTTAAAATTACAAGGCATTTGATGCCTGTACTTGGATAGTGCATCCGCCACGAAGTTAGTTTCGCGAAAGACATGCACACACATACAAAGTTACCTTGTTGCATCAAACTCTTTGTTGCACTAGTAATTGAATAGCATGGGTGTGAAGAAATATATTGCATCCCTCCTGTATAAACTTTATCGCACACTTGGAATCGGCTTCAATGATTACTTTCCTGAATCCACGTTGTAATGCAAGTTGGACTACTTCAAGGAAGATACCCAATAACTTAGCATGCTATCTTCCAAAGCAACAGCCAAGTACGTTGGGGACCCGACCCAGGACCAAATCTTCTTAAAGAATGTCTTCTCCTTAGCTTTCATAAGCAGTAGCAATTGAGAACCATCCATCCTTCTTTGGTTTCCATCCTACACCGTACCATCTTGTTGATCTGCAAAAGGAGGAATTAAATTAGTCATGAAATCATAAATTAAACGTTGTGGTAGTTTACCTGTTAAATAACTGAAATCCCAAGTGCCACTAGGGGTAACAAATTCGAAGACACTCTTAGTCAGGTCACACTCCTCAATGGGGCATAATCCATGATCCAGAAGTACACCTCATTTGTTTGTCCAGCAATCCTTCCAAAAGCTAATTCTTTTTCCATCGCCAACCCTCCGAGTCAAATTTCATTGTAAATGAATCCAGCCAAGACAAATCCCCTTCCAACAATTAGAATCATTAGATTGTCTTTAATATATCCTAGGAATGAGCTTATCACCACATTTATATTTATGTCTCAAAACTTTAACCCATAATAAGGATTTCTTTTGCATAATTAAGCCCGGCCCCAACCAAACTTCATCATAAAGGAGGAGAGATTAAGCTCTCTTCATCACACAAAATATTTTAACTCTCTTTACACTCAATATTCTCTCTATAATATCTGACATTATAATAATAATTGAGAGCAAATGTGAAATATACATTTAATCATATACAGATTTGATACTGATACTCATTTTAACTATCATTCTCATTTAATTTTGTGTGCAAAGCAACCATAAGTGCATCGACAACTCTAAACTCTAACTTTGTTTTTGAACGGACTCCATATATTCCATTTGTTCCTAATTACAGGTAAAATTTAACTACATTATGAAGATCAAGAATAATAGTTATATTTCTTAAAATTTTAAAAATCATTTTAACATTATAATTTTACCTTTTTAACTTTTATTGAAATTTTCACAAATGTATTGCTTCATATTAATTAGCAAAGGGCAAATAAAAAATTTTTGCATAAAAACAATAAATAATAACTTATAAATAAAATCAAATAATTTTTTCAGAATGTGATTTATAAATAAGATATGAAATAAATTAATAATCTTTCACACTCTCCCAAATGTTAAGCACACTAACCACTTTTTCATTTAATCTATAAATCCAACCTTTTTTTCTTAAATGAGTTCCGCAACCTACTCCATAAATGTTTTTTTTTGTAAAATACTCCGTAAATGTTAATACAATGTTTCATAGCAAGTTTGGCCCAGGCAACTTTTTTTTGTTTTGTTTTTTTAATGTGTACGGTAAGTTAAAAAACATGTTTTATTGAGTTTTTCTTTTTGTTAATATCCATCTGTTTTTACTATTTTGACCTTTTATTTGTTTATTTGTTCATAGGATATTATTAAAAAGGTTTGTCTAATGTGCAATGATGGATCTACTTAGGGTCTAGTGAGGGTAATTGCCCTCACTAAGTTTTTTTCTTTTTTTTAATATACATATACATAAATATTACTTTCTTCAATCTTAAATGTAAGTTTCATTTGATTAAAAATACTTCATTTAAGAAAATGAGGTAATATTCTTAGTTACATTTAAAATATAAATATTTGATACGCTTTTTTCAAAACTACGTATCCACATAATTAAAATTGTAACTCTAAAAAATTGTTGAGTAAATAAGAATGTTTATAGAAAAATATCATTGAAAATTAGAAGGGGATTTACGTTAAGGATAAAAAAATATATTCAAAGGAATTGAAGCTTACATTTATGACCGGAATTAGTATATATGTTTCTAACTTTGAAATAAAAGTTTAATGAGTTTTGAATTTTTATTTTTTTAAAGTTCAAGCCTTGGAGCTCATAAATTGGTGGCTGATGGCTATGATGGGCTCCCTCATAAAATTGTAGGCTAAGGCCGAGGCAAGTTCAAGATGAAGAAATAAAAAATATCAATGTGAAAAAAAAAATTACAGTATTCTCATTGCAAATAAACAAAATAGTAAACAACATTACTAAAGTTTGTACGAATGTTGGTTTATTTTGAAATTTCATTATTGTAATACAAATTTTTATCATAAAATTTTGACCATGATTTACTTTTTGTATGAGGGTTGAGTATCCCTTAATAATGAATTTTTTTAAAAATAAAAATTCAGGTTATATTTTTAATGTTATTAATTTTTATTTGCCGCCCTCACATATGAAAATTCCTGGATTCGTCCCTGCTAATGTGTGTCATATGACACGTGCTAAAAATACTATATTTGGTGTGTTTCTATTGAAAATTGATGTATTTAACTTAATACAACCTCATTAATATTAAAAAGGTTACTTTTTCTAATGTACACCTATGACACATGTTAAAAAATTCATATTGGATAAGTATGTACATCCAAAATTATTAAAAGGGTTTTTTCAATATGCATCTGATGACATATGTTAAAAAATTCATATTAAATAAATATATGTATTGAAAATTATTAAAAGAGTTTTTTTAATGTGTATCCTATGAGACATGTTAAAAATTTATATTGGATAAGTATTTGCATTCAGAATTGATGCGATGATTGCATGCAAATTTGGGAATGTGTCAATTTTTAATGCATATTTATTAAATATAGCTTTCTTACCCTGTAATCATAATACTATATGCAATAAGAAAAGTGGAAACAGTGAAAACGGGTATATATTAGAATTTTTTTTACCATTTTTCTTTATTCTTGGAAAACAAAGGAAATATGTTTTTTAATTTACCGATATATTAAAAAAAAAACAAAACAAACAGCTTTTGGCACCTTGGCCATGAACTTTTGTTTTTGAAATTGTCCATGAATTTGGGGAGAGAGAGGCTCGGCCTTCTCTCTTCCTCGGTCTTCTTCTCTTCTCTTCTTCATTTTCTTTTCTTCTGTGATAGCGGTAGAAGAGGAGGAAGAGTCCTTTGGTTAGTGTGTGAGTTTTTCTCTCCCAATTATATCTGGGCTAAATAAATAAATCTTGTCTTTGTGCAAGTGGTGTGATTTTTCTTATCCCAGTTTCATCTAGGTTTTGTTTTTTGTGTGTTTGAGTGTGGGAAGGCTTTTTGTTTGTCCAGATCTAATGACCTTCCTATTTTTTCCAATAACTAGAAGACTGATATTCGGGACAACTTTTCCCTTCCAGATCTCTGTCTTCTCCTCTGTCCAGTGGTTCTAAATCCTCATATCTGAGATTCTTTGTCGTCGAACTGTGCTTACTTCCAGCATTGATGAGATAGTTATCTTGGAAACAAAGGCTGTTGAATCTCTTGTTAGAGTTCGAAGCTGGATGTTGATGATAATCCTGATCCACAGAGAGTTTGCTGTTATGGCTAAGTATCTAGTCTTTTTTAGCAATTTTTATTGTATGGAAAATGTGTGCTTTGTTATTGTACTGTTGGGTCTACTTGTACTATTTTCTGTTATGGAATGAATTACATATTTTCCTTTAAAAAAAAATTTGCCCATGAATTTTGAAGCAATGCAATTCTTAAAACTTATTCTGATGTATTAATATAATGTATAAATTTGAATATTATGTATAATTAAGTCATAAAATTAAAGAAGTAAAAATTAAAACTAAAATATATTTTATAGTATATACAAACTATAAATAATATTAATGAATATTTTGAAAAATTGTTCATGTTGTGGGTATTATCTCAAATTGGTTTCTCATGTTTTTTTTCGATGTCAAATTGGTCCCTGAGTTACTATTCATCCTACGTGTCAATATCATATTGGTCCACATAGGATGAATAGTGACACGTGTGCAAATCACAGTGGTCCACGTAGGATAAATAGTGCCTCAGGACCAATTTGACAGCGAAAAGAAACTTGAGGGATCAATTTGAAACCAAAAAAACGTAAGGGACCAATTTGAAATTGAAAAATAAGGTAAGTGATCAAATGAGTAGTTTAGCCTTTTATTTATCACACACTCTTTTTCACTTCAAATATCTTTTTCTCTTGTTAATAATGATTATATAATGACATTATAGTAAAAATAGCCCAAATTTTTACATCACTTAACCATTTTTTAAAATTCGTGCATAATCTTAAAATACTTTACTTATGAAACGAAGGGAGTAATAATACATATGATTTTTGTTATATACTCTTTTTTGTCTCATTATCTTGATAAAAATCAAACTAGTCAATGAAAATAAAAGATAATCTTTTTAATGTAATGCATGATTTATCCATTAATCACAAATTGGAATCACACAAATCTTTCATAAAAGTTTAGAAAATTGAAAGTAAAAATAAGCTAAGATTTTAAAAACTAATGGATTATCATATTTTTTTAATTAAATGTGTCTTTTCTTATTTATTCGATCATAAATATAATATATAATTTTTAAAATTTTTATTTATTATCTTGACTTTAATTTGGGACAAATTTTTTATATTTTTTATCAAAATAATGAGAGAGAAATTATTACTTTACGGATATTCTCATTTTCTTTTAAAAGATACATGTGGTAATTTCGAAGCAAAAATAATACTCTTTAGTACAAAAAAATATTGATGGAATAAACTTTGCATTTGAAAAAACTGAAAAGGCAAAAGATAGGACTATAGGAGCGATCCAAGTGAATATTTTCAGGAAGTGAAAAGAAGAAAAATTACATAAAGACCGTCCTTAGGCAGTGCTAATTGCCAAACAGCACACACACCGTTCCTTGCACAGAATCCAGGACCCCACAATTGAAGCGTGTCACCCTCTTGTTTTGCATGGCATATTGTCTTTAACCAAAATTGTTTTTTAATAAGCCATCTCGCCACCTCTTTTCTTTACCCCCAATTTGTGCTACCACCTCTTACAAAATAAAAATAAAATAAAATAAAAAAAATTAAATTGTGCTACCACCTCATTCATTATCATATAGTATAAATAGATATATAATATAATACCATAATATTATTTTATATATTCAAACAAATACACCTCCATCTCTTCCTATATAGTCTCCTTTCTAGTGAATGAATAAGTGAGCAATAAGTTGTGCAATTCTTCTTCACTTATCATGGCGGTTGATCACTCTATTCTCACCAAAAACAATTCTTGGTACACCTTACTATCTTGGTCATGGATGATGTTGTTTTTTATGATAACCTTGAAGAGTGCTACAGGCACAAGGCTGAACCGTTGGGACTCGGTGATTCAGTTGCCGACCGAGTCATTAGATGCTGACACAGATGGAGTTGGAACTCGATGGGCTGTTCTCGTTGCTGGTTCAAACGGCTATGGCAATTACAGACATCAAGTGAGTTTAGTTCTTCCCTTAACTACTCAAATTTTTTTCTTAATTTTCTTATCTGGAATTTTTTTCTATGCTCAAGCAGATTAGTAAAGTCAATAAAGTTTACTTTATTTCTTTACCAGAACTTGAACATTTTTCGTTCTTATGGTTAAAAAAACTCAGTTATCTAGTGAGATATGTTTATTCTTTTATTGACTTAATTACCTCAAATTAACTAATAACTAATTAAGTAATCTTATGTTTTCAGTTTATTTTGAATTTCTTCGCTCATTTTTTTTTTATTTTTTTTTATGGTTGTAAGTAATTTATGAGTTTTGGATGTGATGGAAAATTATGTGTATGTATATATAGGCGGATGTGTGCCATGCATACCAGTTGCTAATAAAGGGTGGGCTGAAAGAAGAGAACATAGTGGTGTTTATGTATGATGATATAGCTATGAACGAGTTGAATCCCAGGCCAGGAGTCATCATCAACCATCCACAGGGACCAGATGTATATGCAGGGGTCCCTAAGGTACACCAACTTTATTCGTTGCCTCATAATTAAGCTAAGAAATTAAGTGCACAAGTGGGATATAGGTTTGCACGTAGTTAATTAATTATTTAAATTTTTTTATTCCAGTATTTATTTTTGGTTGGTTGGAGCTTAAGTTTTAGCTTGGAGGTACTCTTTAGGTAGTCCTTTATGTATTATTCTCTTTTTCATTGATTCTTTTAAAAAAATAAATTATGATGGGCTATGGCTACTTTGTGATTATGATCAGTTTCTGTGTACCCAAACCATAGGCTTTACTTTTTGGAAGTAATTTTTTTCTTCCTTAATTGAAAGTGTCAAGCTATTTTTTTTCCTGCTTTTGCCTTTTATTGGGAAAAAATAGTTTTTTTTTTTTTTTGCTCATTTCACAAAGGTGAAAGGCCGAAGCAATGGCAACATTTTGATATATACTCCCTCCTGCTCGAATTATAAGAAAAAAAAATATACTACTCTTGGTTTAAAATATAAGTAAAATTAACTAACTTTATTAAATTTTGTTTCATTCTCAATGCCACTTTCCTAAAACATCTCTAGAAAATTGTAATCTTAATTAATTTTTGTTTCATTCCCAATACTAATTTCCAAAAATACCTCTATTTTTTATAAATTTGATAATATTAAATACAATCAACTAACCTCCTTAATAAGCGTAAAAGTGGTTAGAATTGTTTATAATTCGAGCCGGAGGGAGTATATATATATATATATATATATATATATATATATATATCTTTTTCTTCTAAAAGTAATGTCTGCAAAATGTTTGAACTTTGCTCTTCTCTGTTCGTTTTTATTTTATTAAAAAAATTCCTCCTCGAAGGAGGATAATTATTTTGATTTTTAATAAATTAATTATATTTTTTCCTAACATACTTTTTTTCATTACTTAAGTAAATCAATACTTTATTAAATATTATGGGTAAACATAAATAAAATAGTATTTATCACACTATTGAATTTCTAAAAAGTACATGTATATAAATAAGAAAAAAAATTTCTAAACAAAAGACAAATCATAAGAAATGGAGGGAGTATTACTTTTTAGTAGGAAAGAAAAAAGGATAAATTAAAGGCAAATCCTCTTAGTATAATATTTAAGGAATAAAAAAGATGTTCTTAATTAGTACTTAGAATCCAATAATAAAGATAGGAAATAGCTAAATTTTTTTAAGTTGTGTATGGAAAATATTTTGTTGGGAGAGGATATATCCACTTTATGGATGTTTCTCCATCGAAAGGAAATTTCCATTATTGGTAAGAGCATCAATTAAGGAATTATAAAAATTGCTAATTGTATTTGGAAATATAAACATAAAACTTTTTAAATTGTATTCATTAATTCTAAATACATAAATAGTTTACTTATCCATTCCTCGACCACACACTAGTTAGCAAAATTACATATAGGAAAATATTTTATTCACATCAAAAGCATGAACACTAATACAAGGTCTAATCTAACATTTCAAGTATATATTTTAGAGAAATGTGCATAAAAAAATTAAAATTTTGTAAGATTTGTGCTATGTTACATATGATGGCAAAAAATTTGGTGTGAAACTAAAGTTGTATTATCATTATTAAATTATTCTAATCATTACTCAAACGCAAATATTGATCAATCAAAAATGAAAAATATAAGTGGACTTTCAAAAGATAAAGAAGCTACTCATGGTTCTATCGGCCCTCAAGCATCTAGTTCTTTGATTTTTTTATTTTTTTAAAATATTTTATTCCTTTTCTTTTTCTTTGGTGGGCAGTTGTGTTCATTTTTATTTATTTGCAACTTTTGACTGGAATTGTAGAAATTGCATCTTACAAATGGGTGACTAATTTAAGTGGTTGTTCCTATTGAGGATATTTTTAGTTCGTATGTACTGATGTACATGATTGATTCTTATAAAGAACTTGGAAATATGTGTGGTTAGGTAAAAAAAAATCAGGAAAAACGTCTTCTTCTTTATGTATCCATCATAGATTCATATAGTGGAGTAACTTAGAGTCTGATATTTCATTTGATTTGATAAGCTAGTGGAAAGCATTGCTGATACGCAATTATTGGCTTTTTGTAACACATGGGCGTCTAGACAAACATACCACACATAATATGATGTTTGTGTTTGTGCTCTCTTTCTCCTGTTTATTCTCTCCCCGTCACATAGGGATGCCAATGGGTCCAGGTGGCTCCGGGTAATAGTGTACCCGGATCAGGACCCGTTCATAAATTACTAGACCCGGATTCGCGTGGGTATCCGCTGCATAATGGGTAGGCAGATCTACGTGTACCCAGACGGATTTTACGGGTATCCATTAGCAATTTTTTTAAAGAAAAAATTATTTTTTAAATTAATTTCTATGTCTTTTCGATAAATCGAGTGATCCTTAATACATCATTACACACTCTATTTAATATTAATCCTTACCACCATTAAATATTGACATCAAAGAAATTATCTCGTTAAACACAAAAATACTAAAATTTTATATATATATATATATATATATATATATATATGCATATATGTATGTATGGACAGGTCCGGGTACCCACGGGTCTGGATATCTCAGACCCGGACGCAGACCCGTTCAAAGCGGGTACCCAGACGGGTCCATTCTTTGGACCCATGGGTCTCTTTTTTGGACTCAGACCCGGACCCGTTGTGGATATTACCATCGGATACCGGCGGGTCCGGGTCCAATTGTCATCCCTAGTTTAATATGTTTATAGAGTTTTTGTCATGTTTTAAAAGTATTGTTCTTTTAAAAAAAATCCAATACATAATAAATGCTATTTTTCCCAACATACCTCTATTTATCACATTATCTTTTTCATTTCTAATATCTTTCTTTCTCTTCAATAATGATCATATAGGGTCATTTTAGTCAAAAGACACAATCCTTACATTATTTAACCATTTCTTAAAACACACTTCATATCAAACATCAAATAGAGGGAGTATTTGGGTTAAGCTAAGGTACCCTTTATTGCTTCTAATATATCTTTTATAATAATAAAAAAAAAGCAAATGCTAACAGGCGTCCTTAGTGCACTGGTTAAGAAGCCAAAAAAAGTACAAACTTATGAAAAATGTGATTTTTTTATTTCTTAAACATGAAAGAATGTGCACCTATGATTTTTTTTTCTTCCAATATTATAAACCTTAACAAGAAAAAAAAAAGATATTTGTGTTCCTTGTTGATTCTATTTCTTACTCCATCCGTTTCACAATATTTGGCCTTTTAGCCTTTTTTTCTTGTTTCACAATATTTGGTCTTTTACATTTTCAATATACAAACATATTTTTTTTTCCAATTTTAACTTTTCATTTAATCATTTCTCTTACTCTTCATTAATTCTACTTTATCATTTCTCTCATCTATAAACCATTATACATTAATTAATGGACACACTTACTAATAAAAATTAAATACTACTACAATTTTCAATAAGGATTAAATAAGATCATTTTAGGCAAACTATACATAATACTTATAATAATTAACACTTTCTTAATCTATATGTCCGGGCCTAAAAGCCAAATATTGTGAAATGGAGGGAGTAGTTCTTTAATTTAGTGGCCCCCTAATAAGTAACCTAATTCCGTGCGTGGTCCAATCAGAATGGTCATAGATAGTCACAAAAATAAAAAGGGTTTGTAACAGTAGTTACTTGTTCCAAGAGAATTTCCTCTGTTTGTCATTTTGCTCCATTGACAAAATAGTCAAACTGATCACATTGATTGTACTATTGTAGGATTACACCGGTGAGAGCGTGACAACTGAGAACCTATATGCTGTTATTCTTGGGGACAAGAGTAAAGTGAAGGGTGGAAGTGGCAAAGTAATCAACAGCAAACCTGAGGATAGGATATTCATATATTACTCTGATCATGGAGGCCCTGGAGTTCTTGGTGAGTTCAGCATTTGCTCTTAATTTTAGTTTTATACAATTATTAGAATTTATAAAATCATGTCCGAATTGCAAGCTTCTACTGCACTTTTTTTTTTTTTTGGTATACAGTTTTTGTTTGACTTGTTTAAGACTCGATACACTTTGCATTTTCAAAATTTTTGGTCTCAACTTGATATAATGATTTACTAATGGATTATATAGGCAAAATAGTCTTTTTAACGTAAAAACCTGTGTGGATGATATGCAAATATGAGCCTTAAATTGAGAGAGTATATAAATAATAAAATTAAGCTATTTTTTAGGGGTGTAAGAGTAGTTACATGAAGTATCAATAGAGTCCAATTATGGCCCATTCAAATTAGATGTGGACTACTAAAGCCCGATAGTGAGGCTCCTCACGACCCCGGTTGTGAAGGGTCTCACGACCCGAGGTCGAAATTTAAAAAAAAGAGAGAGAGAGAGAAAAGAGGAAGAAGAAAGAAGGGAAGGAAAAGAGTGCGGTGGGGTGGCGGTGTGGGTGGGTGTGGTGCGGGTGAGGGTGGGGTGGGGTATTTTTGTTATTATTATTATTTTTTTTTTTGGGTTGGGTGTAGGAATTGAAAGGTGGGGTGTGGGAATTTTTTCTCATAGATGGAATTCAGTTAATTCTGATTGGTGGCTTCTAACAACTGGACATACTCCCTCTGTTCTTAAGTACCTTGATCCTTTTTATTACCCTGTGTCAAATTTTCAATAACATTAATTAGTTTTGTTTTTCATAAACAATTTTATTTATTCAACACTTGTTGGAGTTCTAATGATAATTACAAGAGTAATTTTGAAAAAGCTTATGAAATGTTATCAATTTCAATGCTACTAATAATATTAACTAACTTTTTTAATCCACGTTCAAATTTACTTTAAGGACTTTTATATTTAGGAACTCAGGGAGTAGCTAGTTACACTTAATTACATACATAACATTGATCTCAATGATGAACTAGTTGCTGTCTGATTTGTTAGAGTTAAGCTGATTAACTAATGAATATAAGCGATAGCAATCAGACTTACATTGATTGACTCAATAAAAAAAAATCTTCTCTCATATTTTTTTCTTTTTCTTTCTATAACTCTAGGGATGCCAAATATGCCGTACCTCTATGCTATGGATTTTATTGAAGTTTTGAAGAAGAAGCATTCAGCCGGAGGTTATCAGGAGATGGTAAGAATTAAAATTGAGTAAATAGTCAAATTAGTTTTTGAGGTTATTGAAATTTTAAATTAGTCTTCGAAATAATAAAATATGAGTCATGTTAACCCTTGTCGTTGGTGCTTCATAAAGTCTGTTCACAATCATAAGGACTAATCTGATCGGCAGTAGATGATCTTTGCTTTTTTATGTGTGGCTAAAACGACGTTGCTTTGGTCATTCCGTTAGTTCATGTTGAGGATCACCAACGACCATTGGACTAATGTAGCTTACAATTTTTTATTTCAAGGACCAATTTGAAATTTTGAAAATCTTAGAGATTAAATTGATCGGTGCTTACATATAATCAAAGATCAATTTGACATATATTACTCTAATGAGAGTAAATAGTTAGATTAGTCCATGAAAGATGCAAATCTCATGGTAACTAATTAATGGTGTTATGCTATGGTTGTATATGTAGGTTATATATGTGGAAGCTTGTGAAAGTGGGAGCGTTTTCGAGGGTATAATGCCCAAGGATCTGAATGTTTATGTGACAACTGCATCTAATGCACAAGAGAGTAGTTGGGGGACTTACTGTCCTGGGATGGATCCTTCTCCTCCACCAGAGTACATCACTTGTCTGGGGGATTTGTACAGTGTTGCTTGGATGGAAGACAGGTATATTCACCTTTGATCTTTGAAATTATTTCACTCTTCTATGTTCTTTCATGCTCAACCCAAATGGCAATTATAATATTGTAATCCAAACTATTAGAAATGGCATAATAGCGGAAAAGAATTCTATTTATTTGTATTATAGGGTAAAACAAAAAAAAGGCAAAATTGTTATATTCGTTCCTTATGTTATTTTTAGGTTACAAATGAGTTCCTTAAGTTTTTTATTTTTTATTTTTTTGTTTTAAATAAGTCGCGTAAATCATTGCTATTTAATATTTGTGTCCTTTTCGTTAATTGTTTTCGTTGAGTGATTCAATTAATGATGTTACATGTTAAGAAATGCTATATGTTTTTTTTATAAAAAAAATTTCTTATGGTGTTACATGTCACTTAATAGAGAAAATTAACGATAAAACCTGATTTATTAGATGATAACAACTTACAGAACTTATTTAAAAGGCTTATTTATGTTTTTGGTACCTGAAAGTTCAGCGTGTTTTGGTTTTAGTCCCTAAAAGTTATTTTGACCGAGATTAGTCCTTAATTTTTCAAATATTTTGGTTTTGGTCTACATCATTAGAAAAGATATGTTATCTGCCGATGTGGCTAGCGGAACACAACATCAAAAGTTACATGGTGTGAAGTGGAGCCACATAAGCGGTATGACGTGGATGATACAGACCTATGGTCGCAAAATGGTCTCATACACAAAATAGCCTCATACGCAAAACTTTGCATTCATAGCCATGAATTATCCATGTCACACCTCCTAATTAACACTACCTTACACCATGTGGCTGATGATGTGATGTTCTGTTAACCACATCGGCAGATAACATATATTTTTCTAATAGTGTGGATCAAAACCAAAATGTTTGAAAAATTAAGGACTAGTGCCGGTCAAAATAACTTGTAGGGACTAAAACCAAAACACACTAAATTTTTGGGGATAAAAACCATAAATAAGCCTATTTAAAACATAAATAACTTAACAGGCTGATTTATAATTTAAAAATAATTTAAGGGATTAATTTAATAATTTTGAGAAAAAAAAAAGGTATTTGAACCACCTTTGTTATAATTTCTATACTTGGGGAGTTTGGTTTATATGCTGAAAAGTTTTAACAGGTTTTTTCTATATTGACAGAACATAACACTGTCTGGTTATATAGTCCAATGTACACCTACTATCTATGAGATAAATTTAACCCAAGTTTTATAGTTCCTCCACCTAATATTCATGAGTAATTGAGTACCGATCTTGTTGCTTATAGTTTTTAGTGGATCAATTTAGTTCCTAAAAATATATACATATCAATTTGGTTTTTTAAAATCTTCGGATGTACAAATCTAGTTTCTAAAAATTTTTAGATGTACTAATTTAATCCTTGAATAAATGAAAACCTTTAGTGATCAAGTTGGGATGTCTAAAAATCTTGAGAGATTTAGCTGGTATTTCCAAATATCATAAAAGACTAAATAATATGAATTTATTAATTTTCAAGGATTAAGTTTGCACAACGAAAAAAATCAAAGATGCAAATGATATTTCACTCATTCATTTATCATCTCAACTAGCCAAACATATTGCAAACCTTATAATAGATTTTGATAAATCAAAATTTGCTTTAAATAGCTGCACTTCAGGTTTAACTAATCGTCATGCACCATTTACAACTTGTTCCCAAAGCTTAGTTGATAAGTTTGCTTCACCTATAAGTATGTTATATTTAATTGTATTTTGAAGCATATATAAGGCAAACATACGTATGTGTCAGAAACAATTTAGCTGTATCAGTATGTTGCAATTGAAATTCTCCTCTTTTTCATTTGTATTGTTGTTATATATGTGTTGACTGTTTAGAGAATTATAGCTAGGCGGGTTTAAAAATTTGTGATATAAATTTGGTATTAAGTTTAGTCTATCACCAATCTATTAGAGTTGTGAGGAAGAAGAGTGTTCTTATAATTTGTTGTGTGGTATTATCAATAGTGATAGGTGACAAACACTTATGGAATTGATAGATTCGGTCCTAAATTAGATGAGAAACTCAATTATAAGTATTGAAATAGGTTGATGTCGATTCATTTAAATGCTCAAATTCTTTGAAGTTTGTAGAACCCAGCAATTAAGTAGGAGCTGATACAGCCTCTGAGAGGAGATATCAATTGACACTGATGCAGATTTACCAAGAAGTAAATTATTTGGTGTAAGCAAAATTATTAATTCCAATATCCCTAAAGAAATAGGGGACATATTTAAGCTAGTTATCATATAAAGATGTAGATCCTAAAGAAATAGGGGACATATTTAAGCTAGTTATCATATAAAGATGTAGATAAAGCTCAGAAATCAAAGTTATAATCGCTACGTAAAAAATATGAAAGGTACGAGTTGTTCAGTTCAAAAAGTATATCAATACTTCTCATGAGTGACAGATATTGTTAACAAGATGATGAGTGACAAATATTGTTAATGGAGAAGAGATTCCGAATGGCAAGGTGGTCGAGAAGATTCTTGCACCATGTCGATCAAGTTTGATTATGTGATGACTATGATAATGGAGTCCCATTATACAGGCACGATGTTTGTACCGGAGTTGCAAGGAAGTTTTGAAAGTCATGTGAGGGGACTTTTTGGGAAGACATAAAAAAAAAGAAGCTAAAAAAAGCCAAGAGAATTTGGCTGAATTCAGTCAAAGCGTAGATAGTAAAGGTCGTGACTTTAATAATGAAGGAAGAGAAACTCACAAAGATAAAGGCAAAGGAAATTTCAAAAGAAAAGGCCATTGAAGTTTTAATCTAAGTCATTAAACTTTCAATCAATGGCTAGGCAACAATTACAGATCACCTGGTCAAGAAAGAGTTGGAAATAATTTTGGGTTTACCAATAGTGGAAGGGGACGAGGCAACTATAACCAAGAAGGATGTAATTTCCTCTGCCTTTGCCTTTGTAAGTTCCTTTTGCTCTATTATTAAAGTCACGACCTCTGCTATTTGCAATTTGAGAGGTATTATCAATAGTGATAGGTGACAAACACTTACAGAATTGTTTGATTCGGTCCTAAATTAGATAAGAAACTCAATTATAAGTATTGAAATAGGTTGATGTCGATTCATTTAAATGCTCAATTTCTTTGAAGTTTCTAGAACCTAGAAATTAAGTAGGAGCTGATACAGCCGCCGAGAGGAGATATCAATTGACACTGACGCAAATTTACCAAGAAGTAAATTATTTGGTGTTGGCAGAATTGTTAATTCCAATACCGCTAAAGAAATGGGGAACATATTGAATCTAGTTATCATATAAAGGCGTAGATAAAGCTCAAAAATCAAAGTTATAATCGCTACATAGAAAATATGAAAGGTCCAAGTTGTTCAGCTCAGAAAGTATATCAATTCTTCTCACGAATGACAGATATTGTTAACAAGATGATGAGTGACATATATTGTTAATAAGATGATGGTGTGTGGAGAAGAGATTCCGAATGGCAAGGTGGTCGAGAAGATTCTTGCACCATGTCGATCAAGTTTGATTATGTGATGACAATGATAATGGAGTCCCATCTTACAGGCACGACGTTTGTACCGGAGTTGCAAGGAAGTATTGAAAGTCATGTGAGGGGACTTTTGGGGAAGACAGAAAAAAAAGAAGCTAAAAAAAGCCAAGAGAATTTGGTTGAATTCAGTCAAAGCGAAGATAGTAAAGGTCGTGACTTTAATAATGAAAGAAGAGAAACTCGCAAAGATAAAGGCAAAGGAAATTTCAAAAGAAAAGGCCATTGAAGTTTTAATCTAAGTCATTAAACTTCAATCAATGGCTAGACAACAATTACACATCACCTAGTCAAGAAAGAGTTGGAAATAATTTTGGGTTTACCAATAGTGGAAGGGGATGAGGCAACTATAACCAAGAAGGAGGTAATTTCATTTGCTTTTACTATGAGAAGTAAAACCACAAAAATGAAAGCAAATGAAATTATCTCCTTCTTGGTTGTAGTTATCTCGTCCTCTTTTGTGGTTGGTAGGTTCGAAACTATTCCACCTCTTCCTTGATTGATAGGTCTGTAATTGCAATCTCATTGTCAATCGAAATTGCAGCTATCTCTTCATTTGAAATTTCCTCTGCCTTTGCCTTTGTAAGTTCCTTTTCCTTTATTACTAAAGTCACGACCTCTGCTATTTGCAATTTGAAAGGATTTAGCCAGATTCACTTGGGTTTTTAAACCTTCATTTTGCGATTTTTTTTGTCTTTTCTAAAATTCTGCTCGCATGGCTTTCAATACTTTCATGCAACTTGGGTATTTTAATCATGCCTGTATCATGAAACTCAATTATCGTAGTCATCACATGATCAAACTTGATTGACATGGTGCGAAGTGTCTTCTCCACCATCTTGCTATGTGGAATCTCCTCTCCATACATCTTATCTTAATGACAAGATCTGTGACTCATGAGAAGTGTTCAACATTTTCTGAGTTGGACATCTCGTACCTTTCATATTCTCTATGTAACGATTGCAACTTTGATTTCCGAGTTTTACGTACACCTTTGTATGATAGCTTTAATGTGTCCATGTTTCTTTAGCAATTTTGTCAAACATCAAATAATCTACTTCTCGGTGAATTTGCGTCAACGCCAATTGATCTCTTTTCTCCGCTATTGCACCAGCCCTTCTTGGATTGCTTAGTTCTACAAGTCTTTAAAGATTGCAAGCCTTTAAAAGAATCAACATCAACTTCTCTTAATAATTGTAACCGAGATTCCCATCTAATTTGGGACTGGACCAAACAATATTGTAATTGTTTGCCATCTCTCACTCGTGATGATAACACTCACAACAAATCAAGAGAACACTCTGTTTCTTACTAACTCTCGAAATAGATTGGCGTAGGCTTAACGTCCTCGATACCATAACACTCGCAACAAATCAAGAGAACACTCTGTTTCTTACTAACTCTCGAAATAGATTGGCGTAGGCTTAACTTCCTCGATACCAATTTGATATCACAAATTTATAAATCTCTCAACACTCAACACATATACAGCAGCCGAATAAATGAAAAAGAGGAGAGTTTCTTCTGGTATATTGATACAACTGACTTGTTTCTAACCGATACATATGTTTGCCTTATATAGGCGTCAAAATACAATTAAATATTACATTCTTAATGGTGAAGCAAACTTATGAGCTAAGCTTAAGGAACAAGTTGTAAATGACTCATAATGATGAGTTAAAACTGAAGTGCGGCTATTTGAAACAAATTTTGGTTTGTTAGAATCTATTGACTATTATGAGGCTGGCAAGGCTTGCAAGATGTTAGGCTAATCAAAATTATTGCCTGTGATGATAAATGAAAAAGAGATTATGCGGTGGAATTATAAGGCTTGGGTTACATAAATCTCGCACTATCCATTCCCTCTGTTGTGTTTGGAATGTGAATGTTTTCTTAACCAAAGTTTTTAGTTGTTCAGTACCTTACCCTGTATGATCACACTTCCCTCGTTTTGTCTCTGCACATTGATAGTTCAGGCCTAAAGTTAAAGTATTTCAAGTATAATTACATTGCTTACATGGTTTTAAATTGCGGACCACAACCATAATTGAATTGAAGCTCTGTACGATATCGAGTGGAACAACGGAGGACAATTTAAAACTTTTGTTGTTCATTTTGGCACCCAAAACAGTGACTTTGTCTTTGTTTTGAATTTCCAATCTAAACTCTGGCACTTGATTTTGTGCAGTGAGACTCACAATCTAAGAAAGGAAACAGTACAACAACAATTCCAGTGGGTAAGATATTTTCTACATCACATTGTTGTATCCAACATTATTAGCATTTGGGAGAAGAACAAAAACAATGTAATTTTTCTCGTGCAGGTAAAGAGACGTACTTCAAATTTTAATAACTATGCATCTGGTTCTCATGTGATGGAATATGGTGATACGAACATCACGGCGGAAAAGCTTTATTTATACCAAGGTTTTGATCCTGCCACTGTGAACTTTCCTCCTCACAATGGCAAGCTAGAAGCACAAATGGATGTTGTTAACCAAAGAGATGCAGAGCTTTTCTTCATGTGGCAAATGGTATGCCTATTTTCTCCTCAAGTCACATCATCTGCCCCCTAGTAGATATCTTGGAAAATGCTTTTTGCCACGAATTTTCGATTCTTACAATCCACGAAAGCAGTTATTAACTTAAGATTTTTCTTTCTCATGCTTTTTTGGCCATGATTTCTGTTTGGCCATGATTTCTGTTTGACACAATTTCATTTCGTGTTATATAGCATTGCTCTATTTTTATATATGTTCTGATCTCATTTTCAAGAAAAAATCATTAGCTCAAATATTTTAATAATTTGGTAATAGTATGATTGGATGAGGCTTAATTATGTCACGGGTCCTTAAAGTTTGGGGTAATTTTGCCAGATACTCTTATTCCAATGTCTGATTTCCCGAAGTTATTTCTGAGTTTGTCATATACCCCTACTCCCAATTCTGGCTAATTTTGCTGACATGTAACATCAAAATCCTGATCAGATGCAAGAGGTTAAGCACCTGGTACCCGTGGTCGAAGATCCATTTTTTAAAAAATTTAAAAACCTAAGAAACTTAATATTTTTATATTTTTAGTTAAATAAAAAAAGAGAAAAAAGAATCAAAGAGAGAGGTCGTCTTCGCACATGTGACATCACTCGACATCACATGACCAACCTCTTGCGTCTGATTAGGATTCCGATGTTACATGCAGGCAAAATTGGCCAGAATTGGTAGTAGGAGTATATGACAAATTCAGAAGTAACTTCAGAAAGTCAGACATTCGAAAAAAAAGAATAAGGGTATCCAGCAAAAGTACCTCAAACTTCAGGGACTTGTGACATAATTAAGCCATTGGATGATTTTATTATACTAGTAGGGCATCAAAATTACACCTGAATTTCTATGCTAGAACATTCCTATATCTTTATTTACAATGACATGAATAGAAAAATCTTTGCTGCTTGTAATAACTTCTGTGAAATTGGTTTTTCTTGCAGTATAAGAGACCAGACAATAAACCAGAAAAGAAGACAAACATCCTCTCTCAGATTTCCGAGACAGTGAAGCACAGGAATCATTTAGACGGTAGTGTGAAATTGATTGGAGTTTTTCTGTTTGGACCTGGAAAAAGTTCTTCAGTTCTGGAATCCATGAGGGCACCTGGTCTTCCCCTTGTTGATGATTGGTCATGCTTAAAATCAATGGTAAGAAAGGACAGAGTTTATTATTTCTTTTAATACTCATCGATAGTAAACAAATTTGATCACAATTTTCATCACCAAATTAGTTTTTTCTTTTTTCTTTTTTTTTTTTTTTGGTATACCGAATTAGTGTTTTCTTTTAGTCAGGATTGATCAATCCACATGACTTACACCTATTGGGTGGGAGTAAGAGGAATTGGATCAATCCTTGTCCAATCAACTAATCCTTATGTTCCACAAGGATAAAGAATTATAGAAGTAAAAAAATTATGAAGATATTTATTCGTTTGTTTAATCTATCAATCAATTATCAAATATAACTAATTTAATGGATTTGTATTGATTAATTAATTATAATTAAAAATTTACAATTTCTAAGATTTTTCATTAATTATTTTAATTTTAGTTTGGTACAAAAAATTGACATTTTTTACCATATTTATGGGATAGATGGAGTAGAAAAATAATTCAAATTTTGCCTTTTCTTTATTTTTTTAATCAATATACTAATGTTATGGGTACAGTATTTTGGTACACACCTAACCTTGATACATTCAGGAAAAAAAAAAGGAAATGTTAATATTTGATATTGAGATTCTTTTCTTTTTCTTTCCTAAAGGGAATATGTCAATGTTAAGTGTATAAAAATTTGCTCACATAACATACTCCAATTTTTTTACAAAGTACATAGCACACTCTAATTAATATGCTTCCATTTGAAATTATCAATATGCTAATCTTTTTTCTTTAGGAAATGTTACGAGGGTTGCCCAGATGTTTTTAGCAAGTTTTCTTCAAAATGTTTCATGTTAAACATGAAACAGAACTAAAATAATGTGATGAAATGAACCAGACAGCACTCTAGTTGGCGTTGTTACCAACTGACTATTATTTGGGGTTTTAGGTGCGGGTGTTTGAAACTCACTGTGGGTCACTGACTCAGTATGGCATGAAACACATGCGAGCATTCGCCAATATTTGCAACAATGGTGTTTCTAAAACATCCATGGAGGAGGCTTGTATGGTAGCTTGTGATGGCTATGATGCAGGAAAATTACATCCGTCAAACAAAGGTTATAGTGCTTGATTTTGGGTCCTACGCTGCTACACTTAAATCTTCTATAGTGTTATATCCTTGTAGATGATGCAGTGCTTCTCAATTGTAACCTAATGGTTTCTGCTTTTGTGTCAAATATTAGAGTAGCATAAGGGTAATATGTTCTTGCTTTAGCCATTATAAATAGCCCTTGGACAAAATAATATTTGTGTATTATAGAAGCAAAATTAGTTATTTTGTCATCTAAGTTATTTTTTTTTTCCTACGCTGCTACACTTGTGAATATTCAATAGTGTTATCCTTGTAGATGATGCAATATAATGCTTCTTAATTGTGTTTCTGTTGAGAAATCGGAGGGTTTTTTTTTTCTATGAGATGGGGCAGACACGAGTGATCGTGGCTGTACGTATTCTAATTAAATAAGATAATTAAGGTGAACGTAGTTTTATTGGAAAGATGAAATTTGTGATCTTGAGAGTCTTTAGGTCTTTTCACATATGGAAGTTTTTAGAATTCCTTTGGAAAGTGTCTCTTTAGATCCACTATTTTTATTAAGATATTGGGATATCTTGCAGAAGAATGATAATGTTTTTATTTAGATGAGAGAGGAGTCCTTGTTAAAGATTTTTAGCTTGACAATAGTGGGTTTTGGGTTCTACGTACCTGTATGAACCAAGGTTTCGGGGATCAAGATTATGTAGTTTTATTAGGCACCTAGAAATAGCGCATACATGGGAGAAAGATGGTTTCGAGCTTTTCCTAAGAATATTCAAGATATGCCTCCTACTCTTAGGAAGGTCGTATGCGGTCATGTATCTCCTGAATGAATGAATTAGGTACACCGTTTCAGACTTTGAGGCTCTGGTTCTCAGTACTATTTGCTAGTGGTCTTCGTAATGTTGAATCTCTATGGTGGGGTTAGGATCAACTACCACCGTGAAGATGGTAAGGATTTTGGGTAATATCTGTATTAGGATTCTCTTTAGGATTTTTGGTAAAATTTATGTATATTTCCTGCGTAATGTGATTATGATGTTGTTGTGTATCTTATGTGTGTCTTCATCCTATGATATTGGCTAGTATTTATAGTCTTTATGTTATGGGATGTTGTAGTTTTCCTGATAAATCTTCCACGTCTAAGGATAATTTGATTTTATCTTATTTTCCTTGGGCAGGATATTTATTATGATAGATTTATAGGATAAATAACGTATTTTTTTGTTATCTCCAAATTATCACGATAAATCGATCATAAATCTTCATAAAATCCGCCATTATCTGTAAGAAATATATTTCATATTTAAATTTTGGGGATCGTTCGCTAATCACGCTTTTGTTTGGGTTTGGGCGAGCTAATGTTTGCTTCTGACTCAATGTCGAAGGTCGGAGGAGCTCGGTTATAGTCTTTATGATTGGTTCCTAGATCAATGAAGGGTTATTGCGTGGGGTAAGTAATTCTAGCTCGTGACAGGATTAAAATATAAGCCCTTAGGTCATTGTTTTAAAGTATTTGAGCTGTGAGTTATTCTGAAATCCTAGACAATCTTGAACTCGTCGGTCATTGGGTTATTCAATTTTGGTTGTTTAATCCTGTAGCCACTAAACATATGAGGAAAAATATGATTTCTTTGATCCTCTTCGGATGTTTTCAAATTCGTCATCTGAGGATACTTGATGAAGGTATTTTCGAGCTTTAAGCTGTCACCTTTACTATCATCACATCCAAACTGATTATACGCCATTGATGAGCTAAGCTGTTACTACCAGGTAAGGGGGTTACCAAGCTTGAATTAGCTCGTTCGCAAATGTGTTTGTTGATTTTCATATTGAAGGTTATTGGGATGGAACGACATAACATTGATCTTCGAGAACTTGTAAGTAGACGAAAGAAAACTTGCACAAAGGTGGGAGCTATCAACTCGACCTTAGAGGTAAGGAGCTCTAAGCCTGGTTGAAAATGACTTGCATGCATTCAATTTCTTTGCATTTGGTGATTACATTGGATTGTGTTTTAGAACCATATCTGAACCATTGCTTTCAATCATTACTTGTCAGAATGGGGATGATTTTAGCTTATCTCCCGGTGTTGATACTTCGGATCTCTAGTGATCTGAACTTGTAGATAGGTTTCTTTTTCACATTTAAGTCATGCAATCAGGGGGTTGTTCATATCTATATCTGAGCTTGGTTGAGCTCGAGACAATACTCATAGATTTGTAGGGCTCACTTCTCATCCAAACTTATCTTACGAACTATCATGTTGCTGCAAATCTTCGTCGACCTTTGTTGGGATCAGATTTTCCCTTTTAATTAAGAGTGTCTTTTGATATGTCAACTTCATTTCATTGATTTCTTGCATCTCTTGATATGCACCTATCCTTGGTGATGATCGAGAAGATCGGGATGGGCCACCTTTGGAAGAACTTATTGGATGAGGATAAAAATTTATCATTTGATAGTGCCATAATTGCATAATGTCCTTTCAAGATCCAGCTTGCTCCTTCTTGCATTAGTAGAGAATGAAGATCTAAAAAAGGATGATACTAAACCAGGGATATCACACTTGAGGAGATGATCACTGGGTTTTAGTTGAACGTTGATTAGACATGTTTAGGATCTTAGCCCGGAGGGAATGCTCCAAATTCAAGGAGTCTCTTCGAATTAACAAGTTTGGGATGAAATGAAGTGCTTTATCGAGGACGACACTTAAGTTGGAATCAATCTTTTCGACTTTCCAGATTTTCCATCAAGTCCTTTTAGTAATGCAGAGTTCATCAACTTTCATATGTTGTTTTTTTTGGGCTTGTGGCCCTTTGTCGTAAATCCTTGGTAATATAACTTCAACTTATGTCCATCCCAACCTAGTGATTGTGCATTTTTTCTTACTTACCTCTTGGACTACTGTGACAGAAATTTTTATCTGGCCAAGGAGATCACCCTTGCTTTTGTATCTAACCTTTAGCAGGCTTGCATCGTGGTGGAGATACAATGCTAGTCGTCTCGGAATTTGTGATTGATCCACTCATCTTCCCTTCGGAAGTTTTCCAAAGCCCCAAACACATTGGGAGATATTGGGTGGATCTTTATCTAGAACCTTAGTGGCTAACTAAAGTATCAAGCAAATGTTGGTTACTTTTAGCAATGACTTATGATTTATTTGAGCATTGGAGGAGGTAGATATGAATGAATGCAATGTTTATTGTGCCACTCATGGCTGCTTGAGTGTTGGGTCGTTACTGTGATATGATATAAATACCTTTTCATTGAGTTTAGCATAAAGCCCCTTCACTTAGAGTTGTTGCTTATACAATGCTTTTGCCTTGGTCCTTCATTGAGAGTCTTTGTCACCTTTAAAAGATGCGTTGATGTTTCGTTTTCAGGGCATTGGATGACTTTTCCTTCTTTGGGGATGCTTACGCATTTCATTGCCTTGGATTTTCATCATCTAACATTGGATTCAGGTTGCATGGCTATGCTGTAAACTTCAGGGGATGATGGATTATATTTTATGTAGAGGTGCTCATGGACATTTAGTCCTCTCTCTTTTCTGGTATTGGTAGATATGTGGTCTTTGAGGATAGATGGTTCCTTTCAAATGCTTCAAAGTCGTAACATCATCGTGATTGAATTAATTTATCTCTCTCTCTCTCTCTCTCTCTCTTCAAATAGAATAGATTTTCTCTAGATTGGTGACAATGGTTGTCTTTCCATATATTCTGATGAGCCTTTGCATGGTTTCTTGAAGTAACAACATCTTTTCTTATGGATCGTTGGTGCAAGAAGTATCATTTGTTTTCATCATGAATTTATTAAGCTCTTCTCTTCTGAGTTTTTCATTGAGTAAATGGTTAGTTGATTTGGGTCCAATTTATAATGTTTTTGAGTGATAATTAATTTCCTTTTGCTAAGGAATTGGCTTGTTTCTTAAGTTAATTAGGAATTTAGTTAGGTTTTTAGGAGTTTTAGTTAGAGTTTGAGCTTTTTGATCCTTTTAGGGTTTGATTTAAGGTATTTGAGGCTTAATTTGATAGATTATGGAAAGGAATGAAGATGCGCTTTGGGTGCCAAGAAATTGGTGCTAAAAAGGGCAAAAAGTTGAGACTGACAGTGAAGAACACGCCCAGGCGCACAGGGGGCTCGCCTAGGCGTGCATAAGAGGAAAAATGCACCAGCAGATAGCAGACCACACGCCTAGGCGCACACGGTGAACCATGACAGAAATTTGGGCTTTTTGATGGATTTTTAGGTTTTTCAGACTTAGGTTTTGCTTTCCCTATTTAAATTAGGTTTTAGGCATTAGTTGATAGAGAGTTTTGGAGATTTGAAAGAGGGGTTAGAAACATATCATTAAGAGCAAGGAGGCAAGGCAAGGATTGAAGATCAATAATGGAGGGATCCACTTGAAGATTTGACGATCTCTTAGGGTAAAATGATTATTGTCTATGATTATGAGTTCTTCCCTTAATTCTTGTATTTTTTCTCCCATTATGTGTAACTAAACCTCTTGTTAGGAATATGGTGGATTGGTATGGATTCTAAGTAGTTTTTGAATTTATGAATTAATGTTTTCCTTTAAGATCAATTGTTTGATTGTTGCTAAATTGTTTTACATAAAAAGGGTCCTTTTTATGATTGGTAGTCTAATCCTTCAATTGAAAGATTAGGGATTAGATCTGACCTTGCAATAAAATAACATAATCTCCCAACTTGTAGGGATACTTTAATTTTGGGGATTATATAACAATTGTTTTATTGCAGTGTTCTTAATTAAAGGTTGTTTAATTGTTTAACCACTTAAGGGATTAAGGGTTATCAAATTGAATAATAAACGGTAATTACACAAGAGGGATCTAGTAATTACTACCTCTAGAATGTTAATGATTTAATGGAAAACGAATTTTCATAATTAGTAACTAAGGTCCTACAATGAAACCTTGTTCCTAACCTTTTCCATAATTGTTTCTCAAAATCTTTTATTTTCTGTTTTGTCATTTAATTAATTCTACACTCTCAAATTAAATAAACCAAATTCTAATTTCACGTAGTAATTACGATTTGCTTAGAATTATTAGCAACAATTTGCAATCCCTGAGTGAAACGATAATTTTACTTATTCTATATTATTTGCTGATCTGATATACTTGCCGATAGTCCAATATTAGTTTCTTTTTCGGATTTCTGCCGAGCTTGTCGCATTGTTAGTGGTGATATCATGAGAGTTGCTTCCAAACTTGTAGCAAACTTGTAGTCCGGATTTAGTCCTTCCTTTTAAGGGAATATACCCTTGTGTGACTCATTGCTTGAAACTCTAGTGTTGAGGATTACAAATTTTGACAACGTTTTTTTATTCCTCCCATATTGTGAAGGATGTGCTTCTGCAAGCTTGGGAGAGGTCGAATGCACTGGTTGTTTATCCGTCAACTTTATACAATTTCAACGTATTTTTCCAGGATTTTCTCCTTAGTATGTCCTTGTATCAATAAAAGAGAGAGGAATTAGTGTGACTGTTTTTCTGAATAATGTCCAAAATAAATGGTCTATTTATTTTATGCCACTTGTCTCCCCCCAAAAGAAGAACAATTTTCTTTTTCCGGAATGTCTAAGTATTGACATTTTATGAAAATTGTTATTTATTAAAAAAAATTAGTGATTAATGACTGTTTCGGACCGCTTTGTGCGATAAGTAAATGATCAGTGCAAAGATAATGGGTTCGTAAACTTAATGAAGCATTTGGCTTTTATTACTTTGAAATGGGGATTCAGGGAGACAAATACAAGAGCGAGGATTCCACATTTGTGGTATTTTCACGGGGTGAGGGGGTGTGCGCCTTCGGCTTTTTACACTCTCCTCTATATTCTCAAACTTAGGCTTCCACAGAAGCTTCTATTCTATCCTCCCTCTTACACTCTCTTGGAATTTCAGTTGATTTTTAATTGAGTTTTTTGTCTCCCTTTCCTGTTGTCCTCCCCTGTACGTTGGAAGAGGTATGCCTCTTATAGGATCTCCTTTGCCTTTCGGTCTTTGCCTCTCTTTCACTTGGTCTACTGGTCTGTTTTCCTTTTCCTTCTTTGTGGCTGTTCTCTTTAGAACCCATTTAGTCCCCTTTACCTCTTTGAGCTTTGCCATTGATTACTCGCAGTGGGAATCTTGCAAGGCTTTCCTCTTTTGTCTTTCCTCAAAGAAGAGGCTGCATGATGTAAGCCAAGATGCCCTGGCTTCTCATGCACGTTCCTCATAGTCTGGGGAATCGAATCCTTTTGTCTGTACATGTACGCCTTCCCCAGACTCCGTTTCCTGTTCGCTTTCACTTATCAAGACTTTCTCTCCAAGTTTCCATGACACCCGAGGCGCTCTGGGAGGGTTCGTTGTGCTTATTGGCATCAGCGTGTCTTGCTCCCCTTGTTGGCCGTGACGTCGGAATGCGACGCCTTGATGACCGTCGCTCTGAGCGTAGCGCCTTGGGTAGTTCCTGGTGTTTATACCCTTTCTCTTGGTGTTTTATTTTTGTTTGGTTATTTTGGGCCTCCTTATGCATTGGGCCTCGTGGTGTTGGGCTTCCAAATAGTGGGGTATCAACAATTGCCCCCTTTGCAGTGAAAAGGGAGGGATTTCCTTTTCAGTGCAAACCCTGCTCTTGTCGCTCTGTCATCTGTTCCTTTTTCCTTATTTTTTCGTTCCACGTGCCAGTTGAGGGATACCCATAAGTTATTTGCACGTTCTCCCACTTCCTTTTGCAGTTCAAAACTCCCTCCTCCCAACTCTTCAGTTCCTCCTTTTTCTCAACCACTCCTTTTCGTTCATCCTTTCAAAACTCCCTCCACCTCCTTATTTCTTTTCAACAGTAAAGAACTTCTCTCAGAGCTTCTTTCCTTGTTTAGGTTTCGCCTTGAATCCCTTTTTACGTTGCTACCAGCTTTCAATCATGAGGAAGTCGAAATCTACTCCTACTGCTGAAGTTGAGGATGACGTCTCTCTTGAAGAAATCGAGGAGGAAATCTCTCTCCCAAACCCCATTACTTATTGCTTCATGCAAGGCCTCCCTTGCCCCCGTTCCTACCCTATAAACCCTGGTCACCGTCGTTGGGCAACAGGGGTGAAGGCAACACTTCCCTTTGGCCCATTCCCCGAATCCGGCGATTTGCTCAACGGTCCTCCTTCTAAGGCAATGGTGATCCCTGATGACACCACCAAGCTCATCTCTTCTCCTTCTTACCACAAGGACCACCGTGAGCTGGGTCCTTCGCTGCTCCGTTCTCGCCTTCGCCGTGCAGAGTTTCCTTGGGTTGGCCTGAACTTCAATATTCGCATTGGTGGGACCACCGGTTGGCAGGATTGGATTGATCAGGTGTTTGCGAGTGACCCTCCCTTCGTGGAGGTTCTCAAGAAAGTCGGAATAGCTGAAGCGATCAAGGCGTCTCCCCGAATTGGCGCCAATCGTAGGTCGGATGACCTGTTCGCCTTGATTCAGCGCTGGTGCTCTTCGACTCATACCTTCCTGACGTCCTGGGGTGAGTTCACTCCCACACTGGAGGACGTAGTTGTCTTATTGAAGCTTCCCTCCTTTGGGAACGTTGATCTCAATATAACAAAAGTAGGCGAGAGCCCTTCTGACTTGGCCTTGGAATTGAAGGCGGCTTCCATTGCCAGCGCCAAGCAATCCCACGAGTTGCTCCAACAAAGGCGTGTCTCGCTCGCCGAAGGTTCTTCTTCTCAAAAAGTCAGGGGCACGGGGAATTTGGTCCCTAGAGAGTAGAAAGCAAGTCAGCGCTCCTCGCTCAAGTACACCTTTGCTAGCTGGGTTCGGTATTTTTACGGCGACCTTCATGATGGCAAATTTCATCCTGGTCCTGTGAAGGACCAAAGGCTTCGTCGTGCTGCTTTCGTCGCTTTCTGGTTGAGCAGGTACGTGTTTCCGGGTCCTCCATGGGAGTCCGTTAGTCCTTGTGTCTTCCTGCTAGCTTGTCTTTTGGCTGAGGGAACGCGCCTTCCCCTTTCTTCATTTTATTTGGGTGGCTTGTATGCTCGCCTCGATCAAGTTTCTGAACAAATGCGAATTTATCATGGTTGTTTTCCTATCAATTCTTTTGCTGATTTGGCTTTCCTGCAATACTTTTTGTTTGAGCGCTTTCCGAAGTATGGTCTGGTTAGGCTGGCCCCTTCTGGTGACGCCTCTGGCCTTGAGCCTCGCGCCTGGTGCTGGACCAAGGGCTGTCCCAGGGAACCTTTGGTTGCTGCCATTGATTTAGAGGAGCAGTTTGTCTTTCGTCCTTACTTGGACCATATTTGGGAGGGGTGTGATCCCCTGCATCCCTTGTATATTGAAGAGCGTCTTACCTTTAGGAACAACGCTCAGAATTATACTGAAGGCATGTATGATTTATGGAAACTGATCTTGACTGCTCGCTGCCTTCCTGGCTTTGTTCCTTTGGATAACAAGAGCGCCAACGGGGGTGCTTTGTGGCCTTTTGCATATCGCCCTGATCGCGTCGCGAGGCAATTTGGGCGCGATCAACCCCCGTGTGTTCTTTTAATTGATCAAGTTTCCCTGCATGAAACCATTCCCGCCGTTCTTTTTGATGCTGATCCTGATGTCTCGAGTGCTCCTTTGGTTTACATCCCTCCCCTTCATGTCGGAGGCGTTCTTCGTAGTTGGGTGATATCCCATAAGGATATTTTAAAAAATCTTCAGAGTTTTGAATTTACTCCTAAGCGCACCATCCCTGCTCTTTTGTCCATCGTATGTAATGACCCCTATTACTCCACTTCTGTGAAGAAAGGAAAAGGTAGTTTCTTTACTGGTCTTGTTTGTTTTATCGATTACTGTTTCATCCATTTGGCTCTGTTTTCATACTTTGCTTCGCTTGTTTCAGCTGAAGCGGTTTCTTCCGTGCGCAAGCGTAAAGCCACTGCATCCTCGCCTTCTGCTGTTGTAGTATCAAAACGAGGTAAGAAACAGGCTTCCTCTCCAGCTCTTTCTGCTCCTAAATCTTCTTCTCAGGGCGGGGGTAAGAACGTTGCACCCTCTTAGAAAGGGAAGAAGGCTGTTGCAGCCGTGCCCTCTCGACGGTCTTCTCGCTTGCAGCTTCATAACACTCTTCCCGCCCCCGCTTCTCCTGTTCGTGCTGACTTAGTAGAAGCTGAGAGCGACAATGAAGATCAGTCGGGCGACGCTCTCTTGGCTTATTATGATACTTCAAAAGGAGATGGTGATTCCTCTGAGGGTGAGGGCGACGATGCTGATGAGGAAAACCCCCTAGGTTCCGCCTCTTGCTTCCCATTTTCTCCTTGTCGTGGCCCTTTTCTTTCCCCTTCGGCCTTTCTACTCTTTATTGTTGTCGCATTTTCCAGATTTTTTTTTACTAATGCACATTTTCATTTTCCGCTATTCTATTTGTTTGCTTTATTGTAGGTGGTTCTGGCGGATGTGGTTCGGCTTCGCCTTCGCCTCAGGCTTCCGAGAGCCTTCCGACTCCTATTAGCGTCTCCATCAGTTCTCCAACGATTCCACCGTTTGATCGCGTGGAGGCTTCGGACTTTCGCCGTCAACCAACCGCTAGTGGCGGCGCTGCACCCACTGGGTTTGCCACTCATGTGCCTTTTGGTCGGATTAGCAGCCCTTTGTGTGTACAACCTCTGTCAGCCGTTTCCGCTTTGGAGGCTGTCGCCGTTGGTGTTCCTATTCATTCTGATGTTGCTTCCGAACCTGCTGGTAATGTTGGTTCTGGTCTGGAAATCGTTGTTGTTGGTGATTTTTATTTGCCCCCTATCGAGGTCCGAAAGAGCGTTCCCATTACTTCCAAGGACGTTCCTGCTGATGTTTCTTCAAATATTGCTACAAGTGCTGCTGTTGCAAATATTTCCGATATTGTCATAGGTGAGGGCATTCCTGTTGATACTGTTTTTGATAGCTTGGATGTTGAGGCGATGGACACCCCTGCCCCCAAGGAAAGCCAAGTTGATGTTGCTGTCGAAGTTCCATCTGAGGAACATGTTGTTAATGAGGGCGACACCGGCCTCACCCCGAGCTCTGTTAACGTGGCTGAAATTTCAAAAGATGCTGCGAATTCTTCCGAGGCACCGCTAGTGAGATTCCTTCCGTTCGGCTTGCCCCTGTCAAAGTTGCTCAGGTTGCAGCGTCTCCGGCTTCCTCTTCGGTTTGTGAGTGTTCCTTAAACCATTCATCAAGTTGGGTTTCCTTTACTATGTGTCCATGCTTTTATTGGATTTGTGAATACTGCTGCTTTTCTCACTTATCTCTGCTTTGTTTTAACGTTGTTGTTTTTGTTGTTGTTTTTTTTTGTAGCTGCATTTTCTGCTAGGTCGCACGGTTCTCTTGATGCGGAGGAACAATCTATGATCGAATCATTCCTCCTTGCTCATTCTGACTTGGTGCCACCAAGTGCTTCATTTTCGCGTTTTTTCAGAGAGTCTGCTGCACGTACCTTGGTGCAGATGCTGGGCTTAGTGAGCTCTGTTGATGTTGATGCATTGCTGTGGGAAGATAAGATTGAGCTTCTGGATTGCCTCCACTCTTTGAAGATTCAACACTACTCTGGTGTTTGGCTTAATGAGGCGATTGCTAAATTGGAGGAACTGCGCCCCCCTTTTGATGCTACCGGCTTGGCTGAAACCAAGCGCACCTTGCAGGAGCGACGCACCACCTTGGTCATTCGTTCAAAGGAGCTTTCAACCCAACTTGCGCAGGTGACCGCTGATTTGGAGAATGTTGACAAAGAACTCAATGATTTGGTTGCCCAGGAGCGCTCTTATGAAGAATCTTGCAAACTCATCAGCCTGAATGTTCTGTTTAACGCTTGACCGTTATTGTTGTATTGTGATTTGCTGCTCTGAATTTGTATTTTGGGATTTATTTGTTGAACTTTGAAGTGGTGGTTGTAGCCGCTTGTAATGGTTTCTTTTGTATGCTCTTCGAGCTTCAGACTTTGCTTTGGGTGTTTGCTATTACTTTGACAATGATCATTTTAGTTCTGCTTCTGCGTCTTCATTCGCTTTGTTCCTTGGACTTGTACGCAGGTTTTGTGCTTTTCGATTCTTGTATGCCTTTGTTGACTTTGTCGCTTTGCACTCTTGTAACTTGCATGATGTCTTTGCGTTTATTTGGTACTGCTTGTATTCGTTACCCCTCCATCACGCTTTCCTTTGACCTCAACTTTTATCAAGCATTTGACAACGTACACTGCTTCTTTTTCTCTTGTTTTTCTCTCCTCTTTTTTTTTTTGAAGCGTGCTTTTGACGCTTTTGCTCTCTTCAGCAAATCCAGTGGCCCCTCATGTCATTGGTGCCAAATTTTTCTTCATGGTGCACATTGGGCACATTTTTTTTGAACAGTGGCCCCTCATGTCATTGGTGCCAAATTTTTCTTCACGGTGCACATTGGGCACATTTTTTTTTGAACAGTGGCCCCTCATGTCATTGGTGCCAAATTTTTCTTCACGGTGCACATTGGGCACATTTTTTGAACAGTGGCCCCTCATGTCATTGGTGCCAAATTTTTCTTCAAGCTGCACATTGGGCACATATTTTTTTTTGAACAGTGGCCCCTCATGTCATCGGTGCCAAATTTTTCCTCAGCGTGCGCATTGGGCACGCCTTAAAGATTTTGCCACTTTGGGCTTTCTCTTCTTGGTTGTCGCTTTGGACTTTTCAGTTTGCCGCTTTTGGGCTTCATGAACTAACGGATCGCCTTGGATCTTACGTTAGCCAACCTCTTTTACAGAATTTTTCCGCCCGCGTTTAAGACTAGCGCCCTTGTTTCCCGGGACCTTTTCTAGTCTCGCGATATGGCGTACTTCGCCCGCGTTTGTCCCGGAAATTTTTCAGGAGGTCTATCCGGGTACCGCGATAAGGCGCTTGTGCCCGCGGTACGGCCCAACACTTTATTTTCAATCTTCCATGCGGGTTCACTTTTCTTTCTTTTTCAGTGTTGGACCTCGCGTTTGGCATTTTGGCTCTTTACTTTGAGAGCGTTGTTGTTTGTTTTTTTTTTCAAGTCAATGCATGTGTGTCATCCCATTGCTTATTTGTTTGAGTCGTGTTCACTTTCAGCATGCATATTTTATATTAACATATTTCTAAAGGAGACAGTTCATGAGAGAACGTCTTCAGATTTTCATTCATTAGTTAGGGACATACAAAATAAGTTACTTCCTAGATTTCAACAGAAAGCAAATACTGTTGCTCTTTCGTTATATCATACAGTGAGCTAGGCATAATATTTCTTAACATACTTGAAATTTAAAGGCCCTATTTTCCTTTGAGTGTCTGGTTCAAGTAAGAAACAATACCCATTAGGATGTGCCTCTTGCATGATGTAGGGTCCTTCCCATTTTGGCATCCACTTGCTCGTGTGTAGGTTCCTCATGACTGCGTCCGTCGCCTTCAGCACGAGCTCGCCCTCGGCAAACATTCTCGGCCTCACCATTTTCTCATATGACAGCATTATGCGCCGTTGGTGTTTGAGCAATTCCTCATGCGCTTTGTCTCTGGCGCCTTCCAGGGACAGCATCCGTTCTTCTGGCCCGCCTTCGTTCTGAGCAATCATCCTTGCTGTGGGGACCGCCACTTCTGCTGGTAATGTCGCCTCCGCCCCATACACTAGGGAGAAAGGCGTCGCTTTTGTTGCACTGTGCTTAGTCACGCGATATGCCCAAAGAGCGAGTGGCAAGTATTCGCTCCAGGCTGTAGGCGCATCCTCCACCGTCTTGGCCAGGATTTTGATCAATGTTTTGTTTGTGGATTCTGCTTGGCCATTGGATTGCGGGTAGTAGGGGGTGGATCTGTGATATGTGATCCCGTATTCTTCCAATACTTGCTCCACTTTCTTGTTGATGAAGTGGGTGCCATTGTCGGATACTATCCTTCTGGGTAGCCCAAAGCGACAGATAATGTGCTCTTTGATGAATTGTGCGGTGGCGTCGGCGTCGCCTTTCTTGAATGTTGTTGCTTCAACCCATTTGGTGGAATGTTCTGTTGCCCCTAGAATCCACCTTTTCCCTTTAGAAGGCGGGTCAATTGGACCAATGAAGTCCATTGACCAAGTGTGGAAAGGGTAGGGTGAGCTGAGGCCCTTCATAGAGAGAGAGGGTGCGTGGATTCTGTTATCGTGCCTCTGGCATTGTTCACACTTCCGCACGAAATCAAGGGCGTCGCCCTTCATATTTGGCCAATCCAGAGCGATCTACCCCCTTGGTGCCTTCCACAGGATCCTTCGTGGACCTCCTCCATGACTTTGTTTCGTTCTTCTCTCCCAATACACCTGAGAGCTTCTCCAGTGAAACTTCTTTTGAATAATTCGCCCTTCTCAATGAAATAATATTCTGACTTCTTCCTGATCCTCTCCGCCTCCATGTGATTCTCCGGCAGGGCACCGCTTTCCAAGTATGTTTGAATTGGCTTAGCCCAATCCTCATCCACTAGATGGACCTCTAGTTCTTCTTTGACTTCCTGGCATTTACTGCACGCCTTCTGAAACGAATCACAACGCGCCTTCATGTTTGGCCAGTACATTCCCAACCTTTGCATTCTCCTGTACAGGCCAGGGCCAATCTGCCCGCATATGCTGTCATGAAGGCTTGTCATCTTCTGTTCTCCTTCTTCTTCCGTGACGCATTTCATGAGCAACCCTTCCGCACTTCTCTTATACAATGCCCCCTTTAGAAGGCAGAAGTCTCTGGACGCCTTCGTCAATGCTTTGCTGTGGAGCTCCCACATGATCGGGACCCTCCAATCTTTCCTTGCCTGATCTCCTTGTACATCCCTTTGGATCTTGGGTTGGTACACCTTCCTAAAACGTACCAGGTGTTCGCCTTCTGCTATGCCTGCTTTGCTTCCCAGAGTTGCGAGAGCGTCAGCCTTCCTGTTTTCAGCCCGTGGCACATGCTCGAGAGATTCTAACTTGAACTTTGCCAACGCTTGATGCGCTCTCTCTCTACATAGCGCCAAGGACACTTCCTTCACTCCATATTCCCCTTTCAGCTGTTTCACCACCAGGTTAGAATCCCCTTTTACAATGAGTCTTTGAACTCCGATTTCTTCAGCCACGTCAAGCCCCAGGAGGAGAGCCTCATATTCTGCTTCGTTGTTAGTGCACTGGAATTCCAGTTGGAAAGCGAAAGCTAGCTCCTCTCCCTTCTCGTTTGTCAGAGTGATTCCTGCTCCACCCTTGGGTGCTGAGGGTGAACCGTCAAACATCAAAGTCCACACTTTGGGCTCTTCGCAAATGTTGACAAGCTCTATCGCCTCCTCTTCTTCTTGATTTGCACAGATGGCCATCAGATCGGCCAAGGCCTGGCTTTTGAGTGTTGTGGGCGTTACCAAGGTTATTTCGTATTCTGTCAGCGTGAGCGCCCACTTGCTTATTCGTCCTATCAGGACAGCGCCTTGCAATAAGTACTTGATTCCCTCGGCTTTAGTCATCACATGAATGGCGTGTGCCTGGAAGTAGTGACGATACTTCTGGGCTGCGTATACCAGAGCGAGACATTGTCTTTCTTGATTGGAGTACCTGGACTCTACCTCCTTTAACATCCTGCTCCAGTAAGCTACGGGGAGTTCTGAACCTTCAACTTCTTGTGCGAAAAGTCCACTGATCGTCGTTTGGGTAGTAGCCAGATATATTCTGAGCGGCACTCCCTTTTGAGGCGGAATCATCACTGGTGGCGTTGCCAAAGCCTTTTTCACTTTATCAAAAGCGTCTTGATGCTCTTTTTCCCACTTGAAAATTTCCTTACCCTTGAGAAGTTTCCTCATAGGGCCTAACAATTCCCCCATGGCTGGTATGAATCTATGGATATAACCTAGTTTCTCCATCATTTGCTGCAATTCTTTCTTGTTGCGGGGCGCCTTCATTTCTCTGACTGCCTTGACTTTCCTCTCATCCGCTGAGACGCCTTCCTTATGGACTCTGAACCCCAGGAATTCACCGGAAGAGACCCCGAACTTGCACTTGAGCGGGTTCATTCTGAGTTTGTACTTCTTGCATCTGGAGAAGACAACTCTTAGATGCGCCAAGTGTTGCTCCTTCTTCCTTGACTTGACCACTATATCATCAACATAGTCCTCCACTATGTCGTGCATCATGTCATGAAAGATCGCTGTCATTGCTCTTTGGTATGTTGCTCCGGTGTTTTTGAGACCGAACGGCATCACCAGGTAGTAGAAGTTTCCTACCGGGGTTCTGAAAGCGGTTTTCTCTTCGTCGCCTTCTGCCATCTTTATTTGATTATAGCCGCTAAAACCATCCATAAAGGAAAAGCGCTCGTGCATGGCAGTTGCATCCACCATGCAGTCTATGTGCGGTAATGGGAAATCATCCTTGGGGCATGCCTTGTTCAAATCTCTGAAATCCACGCAACATCTAATTTGGCCATTCTTTTTCTTCACAGGGACTATGTTGGCCAACCAAACGGGGTGTTGTATAGGCTTAATGAAACGCGCCTCCAGTAGTTTCTCCACTTCATCCTTTATCGCTTTCTCGATCTCAGGGCTAAACTTTCTGGGGTGTTGCTTTACAGGCACCGCATCAGCTTTGACAGCCAAGTTATGAGTGACTAGCTTCGGGTTAAGACCTGGCATTTCTTCGTAGCTCCAGGCGAACACTTCTCTGAACTCCTTCAGCAAGGCGACCAAGTCCGCCTTTTCAGACGGGGTAAGTGAAGAGGCAATGAAGAGGGGCTTGTGCTCGCCTTCTCCCCCTACATTGACTTCTTCCAAACCTTCTGGACCACTGGCTTCATTCTCACTTTGCTGGGCGTGCATAACCTCCTCCGTTGAAGCAAACCATGCTTCCCCTCTTATGACGCCCATAAGTGTGGGGCTAGCCAAGTCGCTCAGCTTCGGCTTGGCTGGCCCCGCGAATTCCTAGAGGATGGCCCACCTGGCCCCCCCTCCAGGAAGGCGTTGCTTTTGCAATTGGTATCTTGGTTTGGTCATTCACTGCTGTGTGCTTTCTTCTTCCTCTGGCAAGCGAAGTCTCTTGAACACTGACTGCCTCTTTTCTGGTTCCTTCATCTTCTCCTTTCCCCTGATTAGGATCTTAGGCTCTCTTCCAATTCTGTTAGTCCCGGAGGGAGCTAGTTCATCGAATACTGTGGCATCGATTAAGTGTAACTCCGAGGCGTCGAATGGCGCCTTTGTCGCTGGGATTTCAATATCCTGTCCTTTATACATTGACTTCACACATAGGTGTAATGTGGAGGGAACACACCCATGCAGATGAATCCAGGGGCGTCCCAGCAGGATATGATAACTAGGCTCTCCATCCACAATGTGAAAAGTATTCAGGGTCTTTATGGGCCCTACCTCCAAGTTGAGCACTACGCACGCTCTTGCCGTGACTGTTCCTCCGTTGAAGGTTCCCAGTGTTGCTTCCGCTTTCTTGAGCCTTTCTTTAGCAACTCCCAGCTTCACGAATATATGGGTTGGAATGATGTTTACCCCTGATCCATTGTCTACGAGGGCGCGCCGGACATGTACGCCTTCGACAGTTGCCTCCACAAACAGCGGCCTGTTATGACAGAAGCCCGGGTGTGCTCGTTGTGGCTCTATGAACATTACCGCTGAGGCGTGCGCCCTGGCCACTCTGGCCGCTGGTGCGTAGGCGGCGCTGGTGTTTGCCCCTTTCCTGACTATCACATCAGCCAGAGCATGTGCTGCTTCTTCTCTGACATCAGCCCCCAACCTTAGTTGATCAAATAGGGCTCTGAACCCTCTGGTCTTCACAAGTCCCCTTCTCAGTTCATTTTCCACCAGCTCTTCTTCTTCGATCTCCTCTAACAGGTTTTCGCCGTGGGAGAGGATAACATTCACATTGTGTCTAGGCAAAGGATGGTCGCCTAGGCTTTCTTCGCCTTCACCCTCTGGCAACAATATCTTTCCGGTCGCGTACTGCTTCTGAAACACGCCTCTAATGACATAGCAGTCCATAGTGCCATGGCTCTTTTGCCTGTGCAGGATGCAATACTCTGGGTTATCATATTCCTCGCGTGTCAAAGGGGGTCTTGTCGCCCTTTTAGTGAGAATGCCTTCTTTCAGCCATTCCTCCACCAACTGGTAAGTAAGTTCCTTAGAGATTGGGAGCTTCGGTGGGGGCTCCTTCCTTTCGTAGCTTCTGGGAGGCGGCATGGCTCTGTAGCTTTTCCTCCTCTTGTCATCCACGGCGTTCACGTCAAAGGCGATTTGGTCTTTGGTTCTTTTTCCTTGTTTCTTCATGGCTTCGGTGACATCCATTGCTCTTCCAAGCAACTCAGAGAAAGTAGTGATCTTACTAAGCGCCAGGAATATTTGCGAGCCATCTTCAATGCTCTTGATGCACCCATAAACTAGGTCTGCTTCAGGGAGAGTCTCTTTACAATGTAACGCTCTGTCCCTGTATCTTTTGATGAAGGCGGTCAAACTCTCCCCTACTCGCTGTCTCACACGACCAAGGTCCATGATATGGATAGCACCTTCTTCTTCCAAGAACTTGTTACAAAACTCTATAGTCATTTCTTCCCAAGTCCGGATTGACGCTGGGCGCAACTTGGAATACGAAGTGAAGGCGCGCCCAACTAGGGACTTTGAGAACTCTCTCAGCCTTAAACAGTGGTCTGCACTGTATACTCCAAGATCATCCACATATGTCATCAAGTGCTCGCGTGCGCTCCCGGTTCCGTCAAACTTCCGGAACGTCGGAGGCGCATACCCCTGTGGGTAGCGATAGGCAGCTACATCAGCGGTAAAAGGAGGGTTTAGATTTATTACCATGTTTTGTCCTTCCTTGTGCGCCTGTAGGATGCGCTTCAGCTCTGCTTGTGTGACCAGAGCGCCCTCTGTGCTTTCTATCCTTCCACTTGTCTCGTGCTGAAACTCTTCCTCTGATTTCGCTCTCGCCTTTGCTAACTCTGCCTCCCTGCACGCCTCCTCTTCTTCCCTTAGCCTTGCGCTCAGGGCCTCTTTCTCTTCCTTAGCTTTGGCAGATTGGGCTTTGTATTCCGCCACTATTTCAGATAGTGCGCCTTGGTTTGCTACCAGAGAGTTGAGTAGCGCAGCCGATATCACGACTTGAGTGTTGGAGTCGCCTTCTATGTGGGGGATTTTGATGTGACTCAGCGTTTCCTTTTCGCTACCGAGCTCTTCTTCCTGAGGCTCTTGGTCATCCTCTGGCATGTCTGAGGGAGAGCGAGTATTATCACTTCCTTGGTTGGCTGGGTTGAAACTCAACCTTCTGGAACCTTGCCCCGTCCCACGACTTGCGTGACTGGTCGCTGGATTTTGAACGGTGATCACAAGCACCACCTTTGGGGCAGCGTCTCCTGTAGGTGCTTGTTGCACAACATGAGCCCCTTTTCCTTCGTGATTGGAAGCCATAGCTTCCCCAGTGGAGTCGCCAATTGTTTCGGACCGCTTTGTGCGATAAGTAAATGATCAGTGCAAAGATAATGGGTTCGTAAACTTAATGAAGCATTTGGCTTTTATTACTTTGAAATGGGGATTCAGGGAGACAAATACAAGAGCGAGGATTTCACATTTGTGGTATTTTCACGGGGTGAGGGGGTGTGCGCCTTCGGCTTTTTACACTCTCCTCTATATTCTCAAACTTAGGCTTCCACAGAAGCTTCTATTCTATCCTCCCTCTTACACTCTCTTGGAATTTCAGTTGATTTTGAATTGAGTTTTTTGTCTCTCTTTCCTGTTGTCCCCCCCCCCCCGGTACGTTGGAAGAGGTCTGCCTCTTATAGGATCTCCTTTGCCTTTCGGTCTTTGCCTCTCTTTCACTTGGTCTACTGGTCTGTTTTCCTTTTCCTTCTTTGTGGCTGTTCTCTTCAGAACCCATTTTGTCCCCTTTACCTCTTTGAGCTTTGCCATTGATTACTCGCAGTGGGAATCTTGCAAGGCTTTCCTCTTTTGTCTTTCCTCAAAGAAGGGGCTGCATGATGTAAGCCAAGATGCCCTGGCTTCTCATGCACGTTCCTCATAGTCTGGGGAATTGAATCCTTTTGTCTGTACATGTACGCCTTCCCCAGACTCCGTTTCCTGTTCGCTTTCACTTATCAAGACTTTCTCTCCAAGTTTCCATGACACCCGAGGTGCTCTGGGAGGGTTCGTTGTGCTTATTGGCATCAGCGTGTCTTGCTCCCCTTGTTGGCCGTGACGTCGGAATGCGACGCCTTGATGACCGTCGCTCTGAGCGTAGCGCCTTGGGTAGTTCCTGGTGTTTATACGCTTTCTCTTGGTGTTTTATTTTTGTTTGGTGATTTTGGGCCTCCTTATGCATTGGGCCTCGTGGTGTTGGGCTTCCAAATAGTGGGGTATCAACAATGACTGAGCCAATATACATAACTAAACGCTTGCATGAAATTTCATTAGCATGTATAAATAATGGATGTCAAATGATTATGTTATTTCTGCATAAAGAATATATTTAACCTCTGAATCATAGTGTTTGACTATAAAGGGCGATTTTATCTTAGCCTTTATATTCACTGAGATTGTTTCCAAAAGATATAATTATTTCAATTTTTAAAAAATCATGACAATCAAATTTTATTGGATATAAAATATGTCACATGTATTTATAATTTAGAGGCATGAAATAAAATAGAAAGGATAGTGTTATTGCTTTTATTGTGGGATTGAGCATTTCTCACTGCCATTTGAATTAATACATTAACAATTATTAGCCTCATTTTGTGAACTGAGCAATGTTATCCTCTGGGTTTGATTTTTTATGGTCAATGCTATTTGCCTTTATCTGGGCTTTTTCGATGAGGAAATAGCATTTTTTTAATAAGGTAAAAGATTTATTACGATGGAGGAGTATAAGAAGTACTCCAAGCCACAATAGCAACAAAATAATTACATCAAGTTCATAATACAGGATTTTGGTGCAACGTACCAATCAACAAAAGAAATAGAGGAGGACCCAGCCAGACAATTCACCCACATCCAAGAACGAGTTTTAGCAAAGTCTTTTAACATAACAAAATCCCCAACTCCCGTCCCTAAAAATAATATGATTTCTCATCAGTCACAATGACCAGACGGTATGTAGTGCATGAAAACAAAATCCCTTACATGCACTGCTTAGTACGAAGAAAAATAGACCATAACACATTGAACATATGAAACTAATTAGTAAGAACGAGTCCATGTAAATCAAGTCAGCTTAAAATAAACTCCCAAACCTGGTTAACAAAGTCGCTCATCAAAAAAAGATGATGTTCTGCAAATAATGCAAGAATCTTGCACCATAATACTTCGGGAAATAAGATTAGCTTTTGTTGGCAAGTGATTAAGTAGCACTTGCCAACACAAAGCAATAACTTTTACAGGAGCTCTTGACAACCATAAATTCTTACATGTAGCCAAACGATCACTATCAAGAAAGCTAGGTGCCAATGGTGGACCATAAGAAAATGTGAGTAAGCTGATTTATTTTATCGACAATTTATGGGATGCGTCATGGGTCTAAAGACAACAATCTTCATGATCAAAGAACTGAGTCGAATGAAGATGATGTAGCAAAGAATCATATACCTCAGTCTTCTAAGCAAAAAAATTCCTTCTTTATCCACCAGATTAGAGTCTCCAGTATTGTTGGTCACCTGCCTTGCATTTCTTTGAACTATAGTCCATTCCTCATTACTATCTATTTGTTTTGAATCTTGAATCTTATCTTTGACAGACTTAGGTTTTTTGACAACCTTTTTCCTACAACTTTCCTCCTGATGTCCAAATCCTTTGAAAAGTGAGTAAATTTTTTGGCATCCATTCATAAGTCAAGGCTTGTTCAATCACCACTCCTTTATTATTTTCAAATAGAACCGGAGAAGACATAGATTCCTTTATCTCCATTTCAATAACAACTCTAGCATAATGCATTCTTTTATTTTTTATGAGTCATACTATCAACTAGAACATGAGTTCCGCGCTATTTTACTCAAGAGTTAGGATCCATTAACACCAGATATAAAACTTGATTACTTACATCTTCACATAACTTTTTATATATTATGAAATTTGTCAATACAACCGTTGAATTATATGTTATTATCAAGTAGATCAAGTCTACAAAATTTTGTAGAATATAAAAATTATTTGATACACCATCCGACTATTCTATTTTAACGGATAATACATTATTTAAAATATAAGTAAATATGCATTATTAGATTACATACCTATGAATCTCCGAATTGTCTGAAATTTTGTATGTATGATCGTCATGATAATAACATATAATTTAACGGTTGGATTGACAAATTTCATAATATATAAAAAGTTATGTAAAGATGTATGTAAGTGATCAAGTTTTACACCTAGTGTCAACGGATCCGAACTCTTTACTCAATGAGGAGGAACTCCAATACTTCAATTCCAATCCAGGTAGTTGAACACAAATGGGAAATTTGTGAGCCTCCTTCATCATTATACTCATTTCATAATTCCATTCTTTCACAACTACCCAAATTCTTATCAAATTACATCACATTCGCCCCTAACACTTCATTTTTTTCTCATGCATCATGAATTCGCACCATAAACATACCATTAGGCATTTAAAGAATTTTTTCAATCCCTAATCTCCTACAAATTCTGTTAAGAAAACAACTCATAATGCTATAAGGTGGATTTGCTCCAAAAACAAAACAAATTACAATATTATTCCAATAAGTGATCTCAGGATCCATATCCTCAATACTAATTTTACCAAACATTTGTTCCCTACTTTTCTTAGCCTCTATGAACATCAATTTCTCCCTAGCATTTCCAACTTTATGGCTATCAAAATTATCCCATACATTCACCTTTTTTGTCTTCTGTATACTATTATCATTCTCTGCTTTGGTTGTCTTTGTCATCTCAGCAATATTTGCTTGAAGAATCTCCTTCAATTTGTCCATAAAAACCCTAAATTCAACTCCCAGGGATTTCAATAGATTCTTTATAGTTGTTTCATCACTATTATCTCGATTTGATTCTTGATTCAAGGTTTCGGTCACCATTCCTCATTCCTTAGAATTCAAAGATGGTGAGCAATTCTTAGATTCAACATTCAACCCATTTTCCTTCTAACGAGTTACAACACTTAGAGATGTTATCCTTCATTGAAGTTCGGCTCTCGTGATGGTTGAGACCCTCTTTTTTTCACACCATGGTAGGTGAAGCTGAGCTGGAAATCAAGGTCAAGATTCCGATAGTATTTTAGCAGAGAATCTCCAGTCATCTCAAATTCGCGCGTAGAAAGGCGCGTGATTACCTAGTATTCACGTGATTAATGCTTAATTTTTTTTAAAAAAAATTAATATTTGTTTTTTTTACAATATTATAAGATTATTGTTTTTTTTTATAAGCAAAGTTTTTTTTACAGAGAAGGATGAAGGAAAAAATTGTGCAGACGACAGAAATAGAACTTAAGAGCTCGTACTTAATGTTCCGCAGCTCTATCAACCGAGTTACCTATTGAAGATATAAGCTTAGGAAAGAGTTGGAATATAGTAAAATAGTGAGAAGATATTTAAGAATTTCTATAAAATGCTTTAATTCAAACATGGGATTCAAAAACCAAATCTAATAATTTTTTTAAATATTTTTGTGACGACATTTTCTTTCCCGATCAATTTTTTTTATATATCAAAGTCTTCTTTTTTTACAATTCGATAAGTTTAAAAAAAAATAATAATGTAAAAAAATTCTTAACAAAATTGAAAATGATATTAGTAAATTTGTCTGAAGTTTGAATCTAGGAATTTTAATGAAATATTTATAAAATCTTTTACAACAATATGATAAATTGTGTTTTATTGTTGCTTCGTGATTCACCCTAGATACATATAAAAATAAATATATTGTTAAATAGGATGAGCAGAACCCGAATTCGTTTTGTCCCAGTGACTTCGGATAGCATTGGTAATTAGGGTTAATGGACGGGAATGGGTCGTGCCCGCAATTTTTACAAGCGGGTTGGGCAACCTGTTTTGGTTATTAGGGTTATAGATCGTCCATGCCTTGCCCGTCCATGTTTTTTGTCGGTGGGCATGCGAGCAACCCATATTTTTATTTAAAAACAATAAAAACGATTTAAAAAATTGACATAAAAAAATGAACAGGTCCTCCATAATTAAAGTTTTTTAATTAAAAAAGACTTAAACAACGTAAACTCGTGAAACTAGCTAATTTCATTTTACTTCTTTTGGCTTCTGCAAGTGTCTCAAAATTTCATTAAAGTATGTTTTTTGGGTCGATTGGGGACTTGGGTTTGTGCGGGCTACCTCACACTGTCACACAAGTGGTTTTTTTTTGTGGCCACGAGCTTCACGTAGCCATCCCAAAAATGGCTGCAAATTTTATGGTTGGGCCGTCCCAGCCCTAATTAAAAACTGGGCTGAAAATAAAAGCCCTGCTCGCATTTTTTGCGGCGGGTTGGGCGAGCCCGCGGACTTAGGCCCTATTTACCAATGCTAACTTCGGGTCAGGTTTGACCCTTCACGATTGTCATAAAATGGACAAACAAGGACAAAAAGGGACAAACCCGATACAAGATACGATATTTGAGTATACCCCCCGCGTCACCCGACTCGTCCTCTTATGCATAACAGGGTTCTATTGTTCCTCACTCATTTGTTTTTGTATAAAATTTTATTTAATAAAAATAATAGTTAAAATGTGGACAATTTAAAACAAACATGATATATATTCTAGGCTTAATTATGGTTTTGGTCCCTATAAGTTGAGGTCGTTTTGAAAATAGTCCTTAAATCTTTTTTTGACCTTGATTGGTCCTTAAAAGTTTCATAAATTTGGTTTTGGTCCTTCTGTTAGTCTTCCTCTGTTAGATGCTGACGTGGCAAACGGCAGGGCCACGTCAGCCCACACCTGGCTTCCAACGCAGCACCTTAATTGTGGTTTTGGTCCCTATATGTTGAGGTCGTTTTGAAAATAGTCCTTAAATCTTTTTTGACCTTGATTGGTCCTTAAAAGTTTCATAAATTTGGTTTTGGTCCTTCTGTTAGTCTTCCTCTGTTAGATGCTGACGTGGCAAACGGCAGGGCCACGTCAGCCCACACCTGGCTTCCAACGCAGCACCTGATGTGGCTGATCCCCATGTGCCTCCCACGTGATCTCCTTTATATGTAGGGTTGAGCACACCCATATTCTTCTACCCTAGATCGCCGCCGAGTGAGTGAGTGGAAGGAATAGAAAGCTTGCTGCAATAATGGTGTCGAAACGAAGCACCACGAAGGGAGGTAAGTCTGACAGCGTGAGAAGCTGCAAGTCTCGTGCATCCGGATCCGTGACAACATCGAGGAAGACAGTGTGTGGCTGTGGTGCAATGGCTATTTTGATGACCTCTCATAGCTCTCAGAATCCAGATAGGAAGTTCTGGAGATGCCCAAATTGGATTCTGAGAGCTATGAGAGGTCATCAAAATAGCCATTGCACCACAGCCACACGCTGTCTTCCTCGATGTTGTCACGAATCCGGATGCACGAGACTTGCAGCTTCTCATGCTATCAGACTTACCTCCCTTCGTGGTGCTTGGTTTCGACGCCATTGTTGCAGCAAGCTTTCTATTCCTTCCATTCATCACTCGGCGGCGATCTAGGGTAGAAGAAGATGGGTGTGCTCAACCCTACATATAAAGGAGGTCACGTGGGAGACACATGGGGAGCAGCCACATCAGGTGCTGCGTTGGAAGCCAGGTGTGGGCTGACGTGGCCCTGCCGTTTGCCACGTCAGCATCTAACAGAGGAAGACTAACAGAAGGACCAAAACCAAATTTATGAAACTTTTAAGGACCATTCAAGGTCAAAAAAAGATTTAAGGACTATTTTCAAAACGACCTCAACTTATAGGGACCAAAACCATAATTAAGGTGCTGCGTTGGAAGCCAGGTGTGGGCTGACGTGGCCCTGCCATTTGCCACGTCAGCATCTAACAGAGGAAGACTAACAGAAGGACCAAAACCAAATTTATGAAACTTTTAAGGACCAATCAAGGTCAAAAAAAGATTTAAGGACTATTTTCGAAACGACCTCAACTTATAGGGACCAAAACCATAATTAAGCCTATATTCTATATTTCATTACTATATAATCATTAATATAAGGTGGGTGTTTTGTCTAGGATGCTTATTATGCTAATGATATATTAAAATTTTATTGATATGTATATGCTAAATCATAGTATATGGTAGGTATTTGCTATCGAAGTATCCATCTTTGTCTCTTTTGAATTACAAAGTCTCTTGATGTTCATTTTTTAAGTTATGCAGAATATTAAAATCATGTTGAGTAAGTGTAATGACGAGAGAGTCTAGTCAACTATCATTAACACAATCAAATGATGAGATTTAACTTCTAGATATCATTTTAACCATATGACAAATAAAAAAAATTGTGATGAAGCCATCTTGCATCATATCAATTTTTGTCATCTTTACCTCATGAATAAATCTATACTTTTATAAATTTTAGGATTTTCTTAACCTCAATCCTTAGTGCTGAGGATAAGAAATTAAAAGAAGTGAATTTTTATAGAAAAACTAAACATTTAATAATTCAAGTAATAATGAACTTAGTTTTTCTAGATTTCTTTATTATTTTTAACTTCTTATCTTTAGTTCTAAAGGTTGAGATTAAGCAAAACCTTTTAAGATTTTATACTAATATTTTGTCTTGGTCAATTCGGCTCTAGTTTAGATCCATCTTTATCGTGTCTCTTCTTAATTTAAAACGATTTCGAATTTAAAAAATAACCAAATTAACATTTAGAGATCGTTAATGAACAAATATAAGCTATCTCAATCCGCGTTACACTCAGTCATGCAAGTGTTAAAAAATTTGAGCATTACAGTTGCACAAATGAAGGGCGGCTTCGTAGCTTTGCTGGGTGGCTTAGCAGAGCCATCGATTTTTTTTTATGAAACAGAGTATCCATCCGCACAATTAGATGATTAATTCCTTGCACCATGATCGGGCTTTTTCGGGGTGATACTTCCGATAAGGTTTGCTTCATTCACATACGTTTCGGAAATGACTCGAACCCGCGACCATATACTTAGGGGACACAAACCCCTACCACTTGTGCCAGCCTCCACCGATAACAGAGCCATTGATTGAATTGAAATGAAACTGTGATATTTTGTTTATTTTATTTTTACGGGAGGTGTATTTGGAGAGGTGTCATTATCGTATTGCCCTGGGTCGGTTGGTGGGACCAGCTCGTGGAAGCTTTACGACTGATTTTCTTTATTTTAATAATATAAATGCAAAAGATAATAATTCTGTATTTATAATAGTATTATTATATTGTATTGCAGACTAACCAACCAGAGCTCGCGTGCTATGGCTGCAACTGAAAAAGATTATTATTATTATTTTCTAAAACCATAAAGTGATAGTAGAGTTTAGTGAGTACCTTGCGGGCTAGTACTAATTTATTTGCACTTTTAACTTTTTGAAGAGCACCTGCAACTGCAACTGTGCTTCGTTAAATACCTTATCTTCATACAGCTAAGAGCATCCATCCCATGATCCCAATTTTTATCCCTGAATGGATCTCACTCATTATTTTATTATTCTTCACACTTCCTCACAGTTTTAGAGATAAACACATATTTTTTCCACACCCATGAACTCACTTTTGTCTCTAAAATTGGGACCCACACACTACCCCACACTCTTAATATTTTACAATAAATTACAACCACCACAACTAACTATATGTTTCCCACCAAAACTATAACTACAATTTAAACATTCTATATATTATTATCCGGTAACTATTTCAAAAAATAATTTTTTTTATAATTTCGCATTTAAAAAATACCGTAATAAAATTAAATGCAATAAAAATAAATTTAAATGCATTAAAAATAATTTGTGCATCACAATTCACACACTACACACTAAAAATTCAAAAGCATTAAAAATAAATTTAAAATTTAAAATACAGTAATAATTTGTGCATAACAATTCACAATGCACACACTACACACTACACACACTACATGGAACACTCAACACACACACAATGAACCCACGGTGCTCTCTCTCAAACACACACACACTCATAGTTCTCTCTCTCTCTCTCTCTCATTAACACACACACTCTCTCAATGAAACCCTCCCTCCTCAACCGTCCTCTACTCTCTCTCCCTCCCTTCTCTCAAGCTCTCCGGCGTCGATCTCCCTCTGGCGTCGATCTCACCCTCACCGCCTTCGATCCAGCCACCGCAACCTTCCCTCTGGCGTCGATCTTGTCCTGATGCGTCGATCTCCCTCCCTCCGGTGTCGATCTCCCTTCCTCCCTCCTCAACCGCCACGATCTCCCTCCATCGGCATCGATCTTTTCAGCGGCGTCGATCTCCCTTCCTCCCTCCTCAACCACCATGGATCTCAAACTCCGATCTACCTCTCCCGCCGGCGAACTCCCTCCACCGCCATGGATCTCGATCTCCGATCTCCCTCCACCGCCTTCCACTAATTGGTTTCTGTTTTTTTATTGTAATTTTTTTATTGTAAATTTGTATCTTGTTGTTGTGGATGAACAACTGGATGTTGATGATGAATTCGGTGGGTATTGCTGTTGTTGTTGAAATTGTCGTTGCATTTTCCCTCCTTTTTCCAATTACTTTATTCGTTTCTCTCTCCTCCACCTCTCCCTTCTCTGACACAAAGCAACACAAAGCAGTGTCCCAATTTATGGACACTAGCTAATTTGGGACGAAAACCAGATGCTCCACACCGGTATCCCTAATTAGTGGTTGTCCCTAATATTTTATGGACATACCGGTGTGGATGCTCTAAGCTAACTAACTTGATGACAAACTCTAGCTAGCAACACTTCTAGGTTGTTCAACCCAACATAAATTTAAAAAAGAGAAATAATTAATTAAATCAATGGTTGTTCGTATACATTGTGAACACATAAATATATTATAAATTGGTTAATCAATGGTTGTTCGTATACTTACAAAATTAATTTATAAATTGGCCTAAATCACAAAGTAAATGACGTGTGTCACTTGCTTATTAATTAGTTAGCAAGTAGGTTTTGGTTTAAAAATATCAAATATTTTTGGTGTTTGAGTGCACCATGTGTTAATTGAATAATTAAATCTACTTGCAACCTATTGTGTAAGTAATATGTATGACCTTAATAAATTTGGAAATATAGACCTCATTAATGAATTTATTTATTGTGTGTATTTCAAGATTTTTTATTAATAAGTAATAAATGGAAATATCTACATATTATTTTTTTAATTATCATTTATGCTATAAGTTATACAAAATTATTTATTTTTAAACAAAAATCATAAATTCAAATTTGAATAAATTATTTCTAACGTATCAATTTATGAGTATGTAAATCAATTATTATTATGATTATTATTATTTGGTCTGTACTCTTTGTCCAGTGCCACAGGTGTCCTCAAGAGTACCTTCAATACCAAGGAACTCTTGAGACTAATCCTACACGAGATCGCGTTCCTATGCTTCTTCCAGCGGAGTGTGTTAACCGGAATCGAACCTAAGACTTTTTAGTCTTAGGCCCCATTCCTAAGTTGGCAGGATCGCACCACTTGATACAACTCCCGTTGGTATCAAATCTGACATATGAAATATAAATTAAATAATTAGAATTATCATGAACTTTGAGGGTGTAAATTAAATAATTTATTTATACCAAGGTTATTTTTCCATTGTGTGTAGTATAATTTAGTTATTCATTTTTAGTATATTAGATTATTAAATCTACATTAAAAAAATTTGGCTTATTTAAGTTTTTAGTCCTTGAACTTAGGTGCTCTTTTGGAATTGGTCGTTAAATTATTTTTCGATACTTTGAATCCCTAAACTTTCTCAAAATTTGGAAATGGTCTTTTCATCACTTAAGTGATATGGCAGAGGATATGTCACATCATCTTCGCCACATCATATAGACACGTATTGTCCTTTCTGAATATAATCCCTTTTTAAAATTTGAAATTCAAGTTTGGCGGTGTTGTAACAACTGAAATGTTGACGACTTAATGTTGAAGACGATGAACAGTATCCGAGCTTGTCATCTGTTCGAGCTAGGGAACTTGATTTCTTATGCAGCAGAGAGCTGAGACAGAACTGAGCTTGAACCGAGCTGAAGGTCTGAGCTTGATGATGCTTGCACTAAAAATGATCTAAGCTTACTTCTGCAGCAAGGGTCTGAGCTTTGGCCGAGCTTCTCACTTAAACTTGTACTGAATGTTGAGATCCGAGCTCTAGCCGAGCTTTATACTTTATCTTGAGTTAACCCTTGGAATCCGAGCTTTGGTAAGCAAAGCAAACTAGCTTGAGTGACCTTGACGTCCGAGCTTTGGCCGAGCTTTTCATATTATTTTAAGATTGACTTTGAGCCAAGCTTGAGTTTGACCTTTTACTTCCGAGCTATGGCCAAGCTTCTCGATTTCTGTAACACCTACAGTTAGCAAATGGAGGGTCTTGATACTATGATATTCCACTCCCTTATGGAGGGTCTTGAAGGTATCCACTCCGTTATGGAAGGTCATGAATATACCTATTAGTTAATCATTCACTATTATCACATAGTCCAACTATTTTCTTTGTTTTTCCCCTATTTGTTATGCATTCACAACCCATAATAATTTCAAGTTAGAAGTAAATTCTCTATTTCTATTTATCATTAACCATTTCCTATGACAGAACATGCTAAACAAAAATTCATCCTTCTAACCTAGGGTTTACCTAGGGTTTTATTCTAGTCCGATTCCCTAAACCTAGTTCTCACTATATACTATCTAGACTATACCTCCTAAATAGAGGTAATACTTCCCTTCTTACCTCAACTCAAGAGATATAAGTAGTCCTTGCTCTTAATATGGAACCCAAGGTTTGAGACCCACCAACTTTTGAAGGATAGTTGTGAGAGGGAGTAGAAACTTTGATCTCCTTGAGGTGGGAGAGATCCTATATGATGATTTCCTTAGCTTGAAAGTTGAGAAGTTGATGGTGGCATGGAGGGGTGATACTCACGAATTTAGGGAAGAAGGAGAAGGAGGTTGGTAATTATTTTCTTGTTTAGTTTTGGGTGGAGATGATGAGAAGAGGGATGGTTGATCTTGATTCTTGAGGGTTGGTGCTTGATGATGATGGTGTGTTCATGGGAATAGAAAGGAAGAGATGAAGGAGATGAGAGAAGGAGGTGAAGAGAAGGTGTTGATGTGTGTATGATATGTTGTTGTTGTTGTTGTAAATTTGTGTCTTGCCAAGGGGGAGCAAATCGTGTGGCTAGGGAGGCTCAACTTGGTGCCCAAGTTTTGATCTAACGGCTGGAAATGCATCAGCTGGTTGCGCGCGCCTGGGCGAGGGCAGCGCGTGCCTGGGCAGGATTCTGGCACCAGCACCAGAGCTGGTGCGGTCAGGAGAAGATGGCGCGTGTCTGGTGCGTCTACTAGGGACCTGATGCGTGCAGGGCGCGCCTAGGCGGGAGTAGCGCGCGCTTGGGCGGACGATCAGCACCAGTTTTCAAGCTGGTGCGTTGGTGCTGCACCAGGTGCCAGGCTGGAGGAAAAATGGCGCACCATTTCAAGTCTGGTGCATGGAAGGCGCGCCTGGGCGCATGAGGGGCGCGCCTGTGCGAAAAAGTTACTGTCTGGTGCATAAATGAATAGTGCACGCGCCTGGGCGCAAACTGGTGCGCCTGGGCGTGCACCAGTGATTCCGAATTTTGATTCGCCATAACTTCTTCGTTAACCGTCGGATCGGGTCCAAATTTTTAGACAAGCTTCTTCACCCCATAAACTTCATATCCAATGGTGGAATTTATTTTCTTAGCATCCTATAATAAATTTCTAATTTTTATTCTTTTCGGTCGATTTCTAACATCTAAAACGCCGATTTAACTCCCGATTTCGCTTAGTTAATTTCGCTCGAAGCTACCATTGCCTTCTATACAACCCCTAGGACTTATAATTACCACTCACCTATCTACCAAAATTCGTTAAGTCATTATTCTACCCATTTTCTACGCTCTAGGCCTATTAACTCAATATTTATACTTGGAATTAAATTTGGGATGTTACAATTCTCCCCCACTTATTGGAATTTCGTCCCCGAAATTCCGTTTCAATTCCTTCAAAAGGAGAATCGTCCCAATTGCAAGGTCCTTTGGCTGTGCTACTATTTTCCTCTTGGTTTCACTCCCCCACTTAGATCCTGCGTACTACTAGGGCTTCGCACTAAACAAAAAGTAAAACTTCCGATGCTAAGCTCGTTTGGTACAATCTTGAATATGAGATTCAGCAATGACATCAACTACCAGTAGGCGGATAAATCAAAATGACCAGTTTCAATCTTCCATCTACTAATAGTGATCCCATTGTTGGGCTTACTGATAATATCATTACTTAACGTATGCAAGAATTAGAGTGATCAATTCTAATCTTATATAGTATTAAATAACAACATTATCACGAGACTTGATTAGTTTGCAATAGAATTCTACACCTTGACATTCTCTTCTAATTGTTTCTACCATGCTACCAAGAAGTCTAGATTGGGTGGATGTTTTAAAGATTACTAGGATGGTTCTATTTTAAAGAACTTGGTATTTCCAAATAACTTCTAAGGAAGAAGAATCATCTATGTGGCATTGAAACTAATTAAGATACTGCACGGACATTACTAAATAATCTATACCTGTAACTACATCAGCTAGGTTAACCTCCTCCCCGTCCATAATGTACAGTTTTCCCTTCAAAGCAGGTTGGCTCTTTTCTGCTTGCTGCACCTTTGTAGCATTGACTTCTTTCTTCGGAACCCTCGTGGGACAAGTTGAAGCAAAATGTCCTGGTTCCCCGCACAGAAAACAAGTAAAATTCCCCCTGGATTGATTCCGATACCAGCATTCTCCCTCGTGCTTCTTTCCATAATGTGGACAAATTGGATAAGTCCCCATAGCATTCCCATTCTTACCCTTAACTCCCGGAGCTGCTGGAGCCACATTGTGCTGGGCATAAGGTGTTGTTTCCAGAACTGGTCCTTTTCCCCGAATCGGACCCCCAACTTTCTGTACCTTTTTGTTTCTTTTCTCCTCCGCCCTTTGCTTCCTACTCTTTTCATAAGTACTGGTCATATTAACCAGTTGGGACAAATTTGCGATGTTTTGATACTCAAATGCCATCTTAATCTCCGAGCGAAGTCTTGTCTCGAATTTGATGCATTTAGTCCTTTCATCCGCGTCTCTGTAGCTTCCGGCATACCGGATCAGATCTTCAAACTTAGCAGCATACTCCCCGACGCTCATGTCCCCTTGCACTAGCTGCAGAAAAGCGATCTCCTTTTCTCTGCGGACATCCTCAGGAAAATACTTTTCCAGAAATCGGATCTTAAAAAGATCCCAAGTAATTGCCTGATGTCCTGCTCTAAACCCCTTCGCATCTGATCCCACCAGTGCTCCGCTTCCCCTGTTAACATATATTGTGCCAGCACAACTCTTTGCTCATCCGGTGGTGCCATAGAGTGGAAAATTTTCTCGATCCCCTGAAGCCAGAGTTGTGCTCCATCAGGATTGTATCCTCCTTCAAACTTCTGAGGCTCGTTTTTTCTGAATTGGGCCATCCAATCGATCTCGGCCGGAGCTGGGGGCTGAGGAAACATTGCTGCCGCTGTTGCTGTTGCTGCTACGGTGGCTGCTGCTGCTATGTTATTCCCATGATTCTGTTGCATCTGTTGTTGCATCTGTACCATTTGCTCCAAAATAGCTCGGATCCCTTCATTATCGATCCGTCTACCAGCCATACTGTTTAGTCATGCATAAGGTCGACAGTTAATGCTTAGTAGCATGATTAATAGTATAACATTCTATCAGTAAATTCTAGACTCTAAACTATAATTATCGATTACTCGCTTGGTGAGTAATCACTGGAGTAGCTCATAACTCCAAAGGCCGAGGGAAACTGCTCTGATACCATAAATGTAACACCTACAGTTAACTACCCTTAATTACCCTTATTTTGAAATTAGTAATTTAAAATTTTCTTTTAAACTTAATCCACTTATAAAAATCTCCCGTCAAACGGACGGAGTTTCCTTTGTTTTCATATCTTTCCATAAAATAGATTTAACCTGTCACCTGTTAAAGCCAAAATATTCATTTCATTCAATAAGCCAGCAGGGCCAAAACATAACATAAACAGTGTGCAGGGACGGCATTACATCAGTTCTAGAAAATATATACAAGTTGTGGAACATTTAAGTTTTTCACAAAAACACCCAACTAGCATTTGTTACATCAAACACATATTTCATTTTTCCCAAAAATAAAACCCTTGACCGACATTCGGTCCCCCTACTAAACTTCACATTCCACGAAGTGGAATGTAGTCCTGCTCGGCCATGTCTTGTGCCTGCTCCTCCCCATCATCTGCAAAATATAGCAAGAAGGGTAGCATTACACAGAACCTAGGAAAGTACATTCTAAGTAGGCATAGAAAGTAACCAAGCACACTATTATACCTTGCTACCTTAACATTTATGTTACCAATCATTTCCTATCAAGTTACTAAATGGTTTCCTACTTATTAGAATTATTCACACCCTTAAGACAAGCCACATTTTATTTCATTGATCTCCCCCATTGTTTTCATTCATCATTTGTTACTCACTCCGTATTAGAGGGTCTTGGTTCTGACAATGTAATTCTCACTCCTGCTTAAAGAGTAAGGGAAGGGTCTTGTTCTCGCTTCACTTACGGAGCAAGTGAAGGGTCATGATACTATATATATATTCCACTCCTTTATGGAGGGTCCTGATAATATCTACTCCTTTATGGAGGGTCCTGATAATATCCACTCCTTTTTGGAGGGTCATGAATACACATATACCATTCTCACTCCTACTTAGAAAGTAAGCGGAGGGTCCTGTTCTCACTTCACCTACGGAGCAAGTGAAGGGTCATGATTATTTATAATCCACTCCCTTATGGAGGGTCATGTTTATACATATTCCTCTCCTTTATGGAGGGCCATGAAAATATATAATTCTCACTTCACTTAGAGGGTAAGTGAAGGGTCATGTTCTCACTCCACTTAATGAGCAAATGGAGGGTCTTGATACTATGATATTCCACTCCCTTATGGAGGGTCTTGAACGTATCCACTCCGTTATGGAGGGTCATGAATATACCTATTAGTTAATCATTCACTATTATCACATAGTCCAACTATTTTCTTTGTTTTTCCCCTATTTGTTATGCATTCACAACCCATAATAATTTCAAGTTACAAGTAAATTCTCTATTTCTATTTATCATTAACCATTTCCTATGACAGAACATGCTAAACAAAAATTCATCCTTCTAACCTAGGGTTTACCTAGGGTTTTATTCTAGTCCGATTCCCTAAACCTAGTTCTCACTATATACTATCTAGACTATACCTCCTAAATAGAGGTAATACTTCCCTTCTTACCTCAACTCAAGAGATATAAGTAGTCCTTGCTCTTAATATGGAACCCAAGGTTTGAGACCCACCAACTTTTGAAGGATAGTTGTGAGAGGGAGTAGAAACTTTGATCTCCTTGAGGTGGGAGAGATCCTATATGATGATTTCCTTAGCTTGAAAGTTGAGAAGTTGATGGTGGCATGGAGGGGTGATACTCACGAATTTAGGGAAGAAGGAGAAGGAGGTTGGTAATTATTTTCTTGTTTAGTTTCGGGTGGAGATGATGAGAAGAGGGATGGTTGATCTTGATTCTTGAGGGTTGGTGCTTGATGATGATGGTGTGTTCATGGGAATAGAAAGGAAGAGATGAAGGAGATGAGAGAAGGAGGTGAAGAGAAGGTGTTGATGTGTGTATGATATGTTGTTGTTGTTGTTGTAAATTTGTGTCTTGCCAAGGGGGAGCAAATCGTGTTGCTAGGGAGGCCCAACTTGGTGCCCAAGTTTTGATCTAACGGCTGGAAATGCATCAGCTGGTCGCGCGCGCCTGGGCGAGGGCAGCGCGCCTGGGCGGGATTCTGGCACCAGCACCAGAGCTGGTGCAGTCAGGAGAAGATGGCGGGCGTCTGGTGCGTCTACTGGGGACCTGATGCGTGCAGGGCGCGCTTGGGCGGGAGTAGCGCGCGCTTGGGCGGACGATCAGCACCAGTTTTCAAGCTGGTGCGTTGGTGCTGCACCAGGTGCCAGGCTGGAGGAAAAATGGCGCACCATTTCAAGTCTGGTGCGTGGAAGGCGCGCCTGGGCGCATGAGGGGCGCGCCTGTGCAAAAAAGTTACTGTCTGGTGCACAAATGAATAGTGCACGCGCCTGGGCGTGCACCAATGATTCCAAATTTCGATTTGCCATAACTTCTTCGTTAACCGTCGGATTGGGTCCAAATTTTTAGACAAGCTTCTTCACCCCATAAACTTCATATCCAATGGTGGAATTTATTTTCTTAGCATCCTATAATAAATTTCTAATTTTCTCTTTTCGGTCGATTTCTAACATCTAAAACGCCGATTTAACTCCCGATTTCGCTTAGTTAATTTCGCTCGAAGCTACCATTGCCTTCTATACAACCCCTAGGACTTATAATTACCACTCACCTATCTACCAAAATTCGTTAAGTCATTATTCTACCCATTTTATACGCTCTAGGCCTATTAACTCAATATTTATACTTGGAATTAAATTTGGGATGTTACAATTTCATCTTGAGTTTGACTCTGAGCCGAGCTCTTGGCCTAGCTTTACATTTGAGCTTGAGTTTAACTTTGTCAACCGAACTTAGGCCGAGCTCAACTTCGGTCGAGCTGAAGGTTTTGCCGACTGATGATATAACATGTTACTCGTTCGACAAAAACTTCTGACAAGTTGAAACTTTACAATTTTACTTGGAGCCCGAGCTTAACTTCGGACTTGTCGAAGGCCGAGCTGATCATCTTCAAACTTGCATCCGAGCTTCTGACTTTGCTGTTGGTTCAACTACATTTCTTCAAAGCAACTACTGAGCATCTTCCAAACATCTTCTGAGCATCTTCCGAGCTGAGCTTTTCTTTGACCTTGATATCTTGGCTTGTGCTACATGTTCAACTGAACAAATTTCGAACGTCTTCCGAACTTGCACCTGAGAATCTGCCGAGCTTTTCTTGATCTTCAGACTCGATATCTAAGTCCGATCATATTCCGAGCTTGAACCTGAACTGCTGACTTGCTACAGATAGTCGAGCATGCATTTGCCGAGCTGATCGAAGACCGAAATCAACACACGGAACTGGTTCATTTGCCGAGCTTCATATCATACGCTGATTCATTTGACTTCATCAAAGCCTTGGCCGAGAACCGAGCTGTTTGTCTTCATCAAAATCTCTTTGATTCAACAATCTCACCCTTTTTGATGATGACAAATGCCTGTTGATTTTTACTGTTGATTTTTGTGGGCTCCTCTGAATACATTCTCGGAAATTACTCGGAGAGCTGTAGAGATGCTCGGAAAAAACTCCCCCTGAATGTATGCTCGAATAACTGAACATTTGAAACAACACCTTTCTCTCATCTGAAACACCAAAAACAACAAACAACACATTTCTCCTCCTTTTGGCATGATAAAAAAGGAGCCAAAGAATTAAGCATAATTGCCAAAAGATAGTTAAAAACGACAGAGGGTGAACAAAAAATTTCAAACACCTTTCTCCCCCTTTGTCCTTATACAATCTCGGAACAAGATATCTTCTCCCCTAAAAAAGAATTTTAAAACGAAGTAGCCGAGGAAGAAGCTTGGCAGGAGTTAAACAAACATTCGAACACATAAAAGGATCACGAACAGACGTCTATTGAAAGAAGATTTTCGATGTTGGTGACTGAGTTTAAAATACTGAAAAACACTTAGCTTATACTGGATTCATCCAGAATGCCGAGCTCTGTTCGAATACGATAAAAAGTTTCTCTCGGCAGAGGCTTTGTAAACACGTCGGCTAATGTTTATCAGAACTAAAAAATTCTATTTCACAGTCACCTTTTTGAACATGATCTCGCAAAAAGTGATGTCTAATTTCAATGTGTTTTGTTTGTGAATGATATACTGGATTCTTAGTGAGATTGATTGCACTTGTATTGTCACATTTGATAGGAATGTGATCCAATTGCAAGCCAAAGTCCGAGAGTTGCTGTTTCATCCAAAGTATTTGAGCACAGCAACTTCCAGCTGCAATGTGCTCGGCCTCTGCGGTTGAAAGAGCAACACAAGCTTGCTTTTTAGAAAACCAAGACACTAGAAAACTTCAAAAAAGATGACAAGTTCCACTAGTGCTTTTTCGATCAAGCTTGCATCCAACAAAATCAGAGTCCGAATACCCAATCAAACTAAGATTGACATCCTTCGGATACCACAGTCCAGTATTCATAGTTCCTTTTAAGTATTTAAAAATTCGTTTAACAGCCGACAAATGAGATTCTTTTGGATCGGCTTGAAACCGAGCACACATGCAGACTCCGAACATAATGTCGGGCCGAGATGCAGTTAAATATAGAAGACTTCCTATCATACCTTTATATTTACTTACATCCACCGACTTACCTGACTCATCCTTGTCAAGGTAGCATGAGGTGCTCATCGGGGTTGCAGCACTCTTGTAGTTCTCCATCCCGTATCTCTTTAAGAGCTCCTTGCAGTACTTGCCATGATGCACAAAGATGCCTCTTTCGACTTGTTTCACTTGTAGTCCGAGGAAAAATGTAAGATCACCCATCATTGACATCTCAAACTCACCCTTCATAAGATCTGAAAACTTCTTGCATGAAGACATATTAGTAGCACCGAATATTATATCATCAACATACACTTGTACTAATAATATGTCCTCGTTCGATTTATGAATGAACAGTGTAGTGTCAAATTTCCCTCTTTCAAAGCCTTGTTCTAAAAGAAAGAAACTTAACCGATCATACCAAGATCGAGGAGCTTGTTTCAATCCGTAAAGTGCCTTTTTAAGTTTGTAAACATGATTTGGAAATTCATGGCTTTCAAATCCATGAGGTTGTTTCACATACACTTCTTCATTTATAAATCCATTCAAAAAATTCACTTTTGACATCCATTTGATACAAAGTAAAATTCATTAACGATGCAAAAACGAGCAAGATCCGAATTGCTTCAAGCCTAGCAATCGGAGCAAAGGTCTCATCATAATCGATGCCTTCCTCTTGGTTGTAGCCTTGAGAAACCAGCCTTGCCTTAATTCTTATGATTTCCCCTGATTCATCCATTTTATTTCTAAAAATCCATTTTGTGCCGATTATGGTATGATCATCGGGCAGAGGAACTAAATCCCAAACATCATTTCTGATGAACTGATTTAACTCTTCTTGCATAGCCATAGCCCAATGTTCATCCTTAATCGCAACACTAACAGAATCAGGTTCAATCTGAGAAACGAAAGAAACGAAATTACAGAAGTTTTGAATGGAACGCCGAGTAAGAACTCCTTTCGAGATGTATCCGAGAACATTTTCTATTGGATGATTCTTGTTCGTTCTCCAAGTCGGAGGAAGGTTGAAATGAAGTCTATCGGAGAGAGGTCGTCTCTGTGTCCTCCGATTTCAATTGAAGATGTAGGATCATCCTTTTGAGCTCCAGTTTCAGTTGAGCTCGGAATGAAGTCAGCAACTGAATTTTCCAAGTTTCCTGCACAACTCACAGTGTCTCCTTTCGGAGACTCATCAAATACCACATGGATAGACTCTTCCATAGTGGAAGTTTTTTTATTAAACACTCTAAAAGCTTTACTATGAGTAGAATAACCTAAGAAAATCCCTTCATCTGCTTTTGAATCGAATTTACCGAGATGTTCTTTGCCATTATTTAAAATGAAAACTTTGCACCCAAAAGCATGAAGATGAGATATGTTCGGTTTTCTACCCTTGTAAAGTTCATAAGGTGTTTTCTTTAAAATTGGTCGGGTCAGAATACGGTTCATCACGTAGCATGTCGTGTTAACTGCATCAGCCCAGAAATAATGTGGTAAATGATATTCATTCAACATGGTTCGAGCAAGCTCTTCAAGAACTCGGTTTTTCCGTTCAACAACTCCATTTTGCTCGGGAGTTCTTGGAGCTGAAAACTAATGTTCAATGCCGAGCTTGGAACAGGATTTGTCAAATTTGTAGTTCTCGAACTCACCACCGTGGTCTGTTCGGATTACAACAACTTTTTGGTTGACTTGGTTTTGCACACGTTTGACATGATCCTTAAAACTTTGATAAGTATCACTTTTTGAAGCTAAAAATAAAGTCCATGTAAATCTAGAGAAGTCATTAACAAGCACTAAAGCATAATAATTGCCACCAAAGCTTTTTACCTGTGTCGGTCTGAACAAGTCCATATGAAGTAACTCTAATGGCCTTGTCGTGGACACCACTGGTTTGGAAGGAAAATTATTTTTATTTTTTCCGTTTGCATGTTTTACAAGCAGTGCAAACACCTTCAAGATCGAATTTTAGCTTTGGCAAACCAATTACTAAGTTTTTGGATTGTAGCTTCTTCAATTGATTAACATTTATATGTGTTGTCCTATGGTGCCATAACCAAGTATCACATTCTTTGTTGACCGAGCAAGTGGACACCAAAGAAGTGATTTCATTTAAGTCAACCAAATAGGTATTGTTACATATTTTACCAACAAATTTAACAGATTCGTCCTTGTCACTTTTAATAATGCAATGGGTGGAGGTAAAAACAACATGATTACCGATATCACATAGTTGACTAATGCTCAAAAGATTATGCTCTAGTCCTTTTACAAGTAAAACATTATCGATAATCAAGTTGGAGGAATTCCCTATTTTACCTTCACCCATGATTTTACCTCGGTTGTTATCTCCATACGTGACATAGCCCTTTTCTTTATATGAAAGTTCAGTGAAGTGCTCCTTATCCCTAGTCATGTGCTTCGAGCAACCACTATCCAGATACCACCTATTCTCCTTTGCTCGAAAACACACCTGCAGCACACACATATCACTTGTTTGTTGCGGGTACCTAAACTTTTTTGGGTCCCTGGGGGTTAGCATGTGAGTCCCTCCTTTTGACTACCCAAACATAAGAGCCCTTGGTTACACCATAACGCCGAATTCTGCATTCGTTTGGCATGTTTCCATGAATGCCACAGTAAGTACAGATCGACATTTTAGAGTTATTGACTTTTGAAAATGAGCCAACCTTCTTAACAGTTTTCTTCTTGGAACGAGTATAAACAAGACCTGATTTGTTCGAATAGTTCCTTTGTTCGGCATGAATTCGATCGAACATCTTATCACTCTTTGTAAAAGTTGCACAGTTGGTTTTCAAATCTTTAATTTCGTTTTGGTACTTGATGCAACTTTCACAATTTTGATTCTTCAATTCAGTGATAGTATGTTCTAAAGATTCATTATTTCATTTTAATTGATCAATGCATTTTTCTAACTGAAGAACTTGCTCTTTATGGTTTAGAATATTCTTTTTCAATTTTGTATAACTTTTGGCAAGTTTCTTGAATTCAGATTGCATTTCAATGTATGCAGCATACAATTCATTGTAATCATCAGAATCAGAATCATTATCCGAATCAGTATCAGTATCGGAAGCTACCTCAGAGTCATGCTCGAAAGTTGTTTGGCTCTGTGATGCTTCCTCATGATTTCTGCCCATTAAGCACAAGGTCGGATTCTCCTCGTCATCATTTGAGCTTAAATTGAATATCTCACATTCTTGCTCGGTTGCTGTTCGGTTCGAGCATGTGTGTACAGCTTGCCTTCCCATAAGGCACATATTTGCCTCCTCTTCATCATCGGATGAACTGGTGTTTGAGGTTTCATTGTCTTCGGGTGCATCCCACACTATGTAAGCTCTCTTCGGTTTGTGCTCTTTCCCTTTCTTTCTTTCGGCACTACCTTTCTTTTGAAGCTTGGGACAGTAAGCTCGGATGTGCCCTAGTTCACCACACCTATGACACTTTATTGTTTCTTTCGAGCTCTTGTGGTGTTGGTCGTCTCTGACTTCTTTTTCTCGGTTTCTGAAGTTCCTTTTGTTTTTGAAAAATTTCCCGAACTTCTTCACCATGAGGCCGAAGCTTTCTTCCTCCATGTCCGAGCTTGAGTCACTGTCCGAGGAGTCTTTGCTTGCCTTTGATTGCTTGTTGGAGACCTTGAGAGAGATCCCCTTTTTCTTTCTATCTGACTCCTCATGCATTGATAGTCTGCCGAGATCCATCTCGTGCTCTTGCAATTTTCCGAACAGGGTGGCAATGTCCAGTGAGTCTGAATCCTTGGATTCCATGATTGATGTGACTTTGGGTTGTCATTCCCTGCTTAAGCATCTTAAGACTTTGTTAATAATTTCAGACTTTAAGAAAGTCTTTCCGAATGCAATTAAATGATTTACAATATGAGTGAATCTCTTTTGCATGTCACTAATCAATTCATTTGGTTGCATGCGAAAGAGATCGTACTCGTGCATCGGGGTATTTAGTCTAGCCCTTCTGACCTCGCTGGTTCCCTCATGAGTTAGTTGTAGAGTGTCCCACATTTGCTTAGTAGTTCGGTAGTGTGAGACACGGAAAAATTCATCGTATGACAAAGCCAAGGTGATGATGTTCTTAGCTTTTAAATCATAAGACACTTTCTTCATGTCATCATCATCCCAGCTTGCCTTCGGAATTTCTAGAACATCTTCTCCTATCCTTCTTGGAATAAAGAGACCATTTTCAACAGCATCCCAAATATCGATATCAATTGCTTCTATAAAGATTTTCATACGGGCTTTCCAATAAGCGTAACCATCACCATTAAATAGTGGTTGTCGGTTTCTGGATGAGCCTGCCCCTTCAAATGGATTGTTAGGCGCCATTTGGTTTCTTTTGGATCTTTTTCGAAAAAGCCGTTAAGCTCGATCTTTCGACCGAGCTCTGATACCATTTGTTGGAAACCAACAAGCGGCCTAACAAACTACTAGAGGGGGGGTGAATAGAAGTTTGAAGCAATAATACCAATTTTTCGGATTAATTGAAAGTTGTTAATTTATGTTTGCTGGTTTTAAGAAAATTGCCGAGTTAATGCCGAGCAGATACTGACAATCTATTGTCTAAGCCGAACTATAGATTATCCGAGCTGCTACACATAGAAATCGATTTTTGCAGCGTGAAAATAGCGAGCACAAATTAAACGAACAGAGGTCGGTTTTGCCGACTAAGATGCTCGGAAATAACAGATGCAACACAGAACAAAAAATGCAGAAAAAAGTAAAGGAAGAGACACAGAAAATTTTATACTTGTTCACTCTCATCCACTTGAGAGCTACGTCCAGTCCCCCTAAAACCTTTAGGGAGCTTTTACTCACAATCAATTTAAATGGTTACACAAGGATTTTACAAGAGAACCTCTCTAATGTAACACCTAGGATTTATACCCTTAATTCCCCATTATAATAAAATACGGACTTGAAAATTTCTTTTTATTATATTAAAATCAACCGTCAAACGGATGGAGTTTCGTTTGTTTATCGGACTTTTCCAAAATGTCCACCTGATTAACACATTCAATTACATAACAGCATTAGCCAGCAGGGCTTCAGATTACATATGTAAATCATAACAAGGCCCAACGGGCTCCAAATATACCATAGTTCATTAATTAATCAGAGTAGTAGCAGAGAATACTAAGTTTGAGTATTAAGACCAAAAGTTATAGCTTTAGCAGAACAAAACATCCTAAGCCTCACTTAAAATATTTATAACAAACTTTACAAAAAATAATGTAAGAGGCTTAGGTTCATGCTATACACTAAACCCGTAACACCCTACTCTCCCTGTGAGGGAAAGTACTCCTGCTCGGCCGGGGGCTGTGCCAGCTCAATCTCCGTACCTGAAAATGTAAGGGAGTGAGCATTGCACAGGAAATAGAAAGCAGTTTCTAACTAGACATAACAACCCACTAGGTCAAACACATTTAGCAAATAAGCATATATTCACATATTGCACACCACACTCATTTCATTATTTCCATACTCATTATTTATTTCACATTCCCATTTTCATTATTCATTTCAACATCCATTTTCATTATTCATTTCAACATCCATTTTCATTATTCATTTCAACATCCATTTCCATTATTAATTTATTCATTCCACATACTCATTTCATTTCAATACATCACCTCAAATCAGAGGCCATTATACTTTTCCATATTTAAATTATGTGTCCCTCAGGTCAGAGGTCAACACTCAATAACTTTCTTTTCATCTTGTGTCCCTCAGGTCAGAGGTCAACACCCATTTCATTCTGTGTCCCTCAGGTCAGAGGTCAACACTTTAACCTTTTATTCATTTCGTGTCCCTCAGGTCAGAGGTCAACACTCATTAACATTTTATTCAATTTGTGTCCCTCAGGTCAGAGGTCAACACTTTATCGTACTTCACCTCCACGCTGGAAGGTACCTCATACATTTGGCCTATGGGTACTTCACCTCCACACTGGAAGGTACCTCATACCATTGTACTTCACCTCCACACCGGAAGGTACCTCATACAATTTGGCCGGTGGGTACTTCACCTCCACACCGGAAGGTACCTCATACAACCACCTAGATTACACTTAAACATCATTCTTATTATTTGGTGCCTCAATTCAGAGGCCAAGAATTATTCGCTTTCTTGCTCAATCAATCATAACACCTTTATTCATTTCCTTTTGTCAACTATCTTAATCATACTAATTGGTATTCTATTTTATAGCCCAACATTTAGGTTGCCCTTCATTTTAATTCACATAAATCACCATTTACTTTTGTTTATGTATAATCATTTTACTTCCTTTTCCTATATTCACACTTCAGTTCATAAGCTACGACCTTTGTTTACAATTTTTAATACTTAACATTTATTCTCATTTAGCATTTAGATACAACTACGCACATTCATCACATATAATCGTTTCCATTCCATTTTTTTCCCATGTCAATTTACTCCATAATACCTACATATATTTGCAACATCAATCAATTATTATTTTGTACAAAACTTGACAATTAAAATCCATAGTCATAGAAATCATTCATATCATCTTCACCGTCATATTACCCCAAAATCTTCTTCTACTTCATTATAATCATTAACAAAATTTCATTTATCAAATCATTCATTCTCATATCATTGGGTTTCCTTTTTCCTTGCCTTAACGTCCAATCATCATACATATTTAATTAATAAGAATTTTATATTCCATAACCTAGTTTTTTTATAATCTAATTTTCTCCCCTAACACATAACCCTAGCAAGCATTATATACTAACTAGAACCAACTCCCTAGAACAAGGCAAAGCTCACTATATCCACTCCCTTACCTCAAATACTTAAGGATAAGGAGATTCCAAGTGCCCTATGCTTGAGTTTGCCCACCAAGGAGATACCAAACCACAAAATTAGGATGGAACCTAAAATAGAGAGCCATAAAAGAGAGGAGTTATCATTATACCATGATTCAAATCAAAACTCCAAGAAGAGGGTAGCCTCCTATGCCTAAGTATTGAAACCCACCATTTATGGTAGAGAGAGAAAGGAAAAACGAATTTTGAGAGGGGAAAAGGAGAACCCACACTTAGATACTTACTTGGAGATGGGAATAACAAGCCTTGATGATGGAAGGAATGCCACTCACTTGATTCTTGATCAATTTGGAGTGAGAAAAGCTTGAGCCCTAGAGGAGAGAGAGAACACGAATTTTAGAGAGGGAAGGAAGAAATCAAAACTGAAACACTTACCTTGAGATGAGAAAGAAGAAATTACAATGATAGAGATGCAAAGATCACTTGTTCTTGGTTGATTTCGAGGAAAGAAAATGGAACCCCTATGGAGGAGGAGAGGGAGTCGAACAAGTGAGAGAAGAGAGAGGGAAAAGGATGAGTGAGTGTAAATGAAGGTGAGGATGAGAGAGACTATTTTATTTCCTTAGGTAGCAAAGGAGTGGCCCAGAATTAAAGCCACAAAAAGAGAATCTCTTTTGTGTGGTTGAGAGTGCAATCACGTGCACTCTCTTTTCCTTTTTTTTTGTACAGACCCTAAAATAATCGATTACCTTGACCTGGTAATCGATTAATCCTTCAATGCAACATTTTTAGGACTTCCAACCTGAGGCCTTGTAATCGATTAAAGCCCTGAAAGTAATCGATTACAGCTCAGAATAATCGATTACTTCATTTGAGGTAATCGATTAGAATTGCTGCAACTTTTGTTGTTTTCATCAGGGGCCTTGTAATCGATTACCGACCATCCAAGTAATCGATTATTTTAGTGAAAAGTTATAATTTGATGATTTTCTAACTCCAATTCATTCCCCTAGGCTCATTACTACTTTAGGTTTAGTTTGATACTCAAAACCTTCTTCAAATCTTGGAAATTCCTCCTAAATAATTGGCATAATTTCCTATTATGCCGAAATAAAAATTTGGGATGTTACATCTAATCCTATTCCTTAAAGAGCGTACCAAGCCCTTGAAATCTACCCCCAAATAAATTGATGGCTGAAGAACCTCTTCAGCACTTTTACAACACCGAAGCTTCTTGAAACCTTCAAGAAACAGCTTCGTTCAACACAGTTACAGAGATGAATGAAGAGAATGGCTCCAACTCGAAAACTCAACAGAGTATGATTTGAAAGTTTGTGTATCTGGTGAGTAATCGATTAAGAAAGGGGTTTCAATGAGAATGAAACTTAGATTTTGAATATGAAGGTTTTGTTTCTCTGTGTTCTAAAAATATGTTGATGCTGTTGGTGTGCCTTTTTCTTTTGTTATTCGTATATGTGTTTTCTGGAGAATGAAAGTTGGTCTTTTATACTCATCTCAGCACCCAACAATGAGGAAAGACATTTTGTGACACACGCTGTCCTTGCAACAGATATTCCAAATAATATCCATTTTGATGCAACGTTCTTATCCACGTATGTCCTTTTTAGAAATGATTCCAGAAGCTTCCAATTTATAGCTATGCACAAAGACATGTATTGTCCTTTCTGAATATAATCCCTTTTTCAAATTTGAAATTCAAGTTTGGCGGCGTTGTAACAACTGAAATGTTGACAACTTAATGTTGAAGACGATGAACAGAATACGAGCTTGTCATCTGTTCGAGTTAGGGAACTTGATTTTTTATGCAGCAGAGAGCTGAGACAGAACTGAGCTTGAACCGGGCTGAAGGTCTGAGCTTGATGATGCTTGCACTAAAAATGATCTTAGCTTACTTCTGTAGCAAGGGTTTGAGCGTTGGTCGAGCTTCTCACTTAAGCTTGTACTGAATGTTGAGATCCGAGCTCTAGCCGAGCTTTATACTTGATCTTGAGTTGACCCTTGAAATCTGAGCTTTGGTCGAGCAAAGCAAACTAGCTTGAGTGACCTTGACGTCCGAGCTTTGGCCGAGCTTTTCATATTATTTTAAGATTGACTTTGAGCCAAGCTTGAGCTTGACCTTTTACTTCCGAGCTATGGCCGAGCTTCTCGATTTCATCTTGAGTTTGACTCTAAGCCGAGCTCTTGGCCGAGCTTTACATTTGAGCTTGAGTTCAACTTTGTCAACCGAACTTAGGCCGAGCTCAACTTCGATCGAGCTGAAGGTTTTGCCGAGCTGATGATATAACATGTTACTCGTTCGACAAAAACTTCTGACAAGTTGAAACTTTACGATTTTACTCGGAGCCTGAGCTTAACTTCGGACTTGTCGAAGGCCGAGCTGATCATCTTCGAACTTGCGTCCGAGCTTCTGACTTTGCTGCTGGTTCAACTACATTTCTTCAAAGCAACTACTGAGCATCTTCCAAACATCTTCTGAGCATCTTCCGAGCTGAGCTTTTCTTTGACCTTGATATCTTGGCTTGTGCTACATGTTCGACTAAGCAAATTCCGAACGTCTTCCGAACTTGCACCTGAGCATCTGCCGAGCTTGTTCTTGATCTTCAGACTCGATATCTAAGTCCGATCATATTCCGAGCTTGAACCTGAACTGCTGACTTGCTACAGGTAGTCGAGCATGGATTTGCCGAGCTGATCAAAGACTGAAATCAACACACGGAACTGGTTCATTTGCCGAGCTTCACATCATACGCTGATTCATTTGACTTCATCAAAGCCTTGGTCGAGAACAGAGCTGTTTGTCTTCATCAAAATATCTTTGATTCAACAGGTACTTTTGTCTACAATAATCTGTTATTGTTTCATCTAAAAAATCGTCTTTCTCATAATATATTTTTTAATCATCTATGCTAAAAGTTTTTTATTTTTAAAATGTCATAAATTTTTATAACTAACATATTTCGACAAAACACATCAAGGTATTTTATTTTACAATAATATATTATGCCATGTTAATTTGTTTCAACTGAAAAATCACCTTTCTTATATTATATTTTTTAATTATCTATGATACATGTTTTTTATACTTATTTATTTTTAAACAATTATAAAGTTTTATAATTAACATATTCCAAAAATTACATAAGGATATTTTTGTGTACAATAATATGTTGTATTATGTTAATTTATTTCAATTGAAAAATCAACTTTTGCATATTGCATTTTTTAATTATCTATGCTATAAGTTTTTTTTACTAATTATTTATTTTTGAAAAATTATAAATTTTTATAATTAACATATTTCTACAAAAACACATAAGGTTATTTTTATCTACAATAATCTTTTATACTATGTTATTTTGCTTCAACTGAAAAATCACATTTCTCATATTATATTTTTTAATTATCTATGCTATAAGTTTTTTTTATAATTATTTATTTTAAAAAATCATAAATTTTTATAATTAACATATTTCTTCAGAACACTTCAGGATATTTTTGTCTAAAAAATTATTATAATATGTTAATTTGTTGTAATTAAAAATCAACTTTCTCTTATTATAATTTTTAATTATCTATACTATATTTTTTCTATTATTATTTATTTTTAAAAAATAAATTTATAACTAACATATTTCTTCAAAACAAATAACGGTGTGTTTGTCTACAACAACATGTTATACTATGTTAATTTGTTTCAACTAAAAAATTACCTTTCTCATATTATATTTTTTAATTATCTATGTTATAAGTTTTTTTATAATTATTTATTTTTAAAAAATCATAAATTTTTATAATTAACATATTTCTAGAAAATATACAAGGACATTTTTGTCTACAATAATCTGTTATACTATGTTTATTTGTTCTAATTAAAAAAATCAAATTTATCATATTATATTTTTTAATTATCTAGATTATAAAAAATTTTATAATTATTTTTTTAAAAAAAAAATCACGAATCCTTATTTGAAGCGTGTTTGAATAAAAACACAATAAAGAAAGTTATTATTTTTTAAAGATATGAATAATAATAAAAGTTCCTAAAATCTTTAAAGATTACAATAATAAATAATGGGTAACCTTCTATGCCTATTATAACAAGCAAAAAAAAATGTGGTGCATATGTCCACCAAAACATAATCCGATGTAACTTAGCATTCACCTAACAAGTAACACATATCATTTTTTTATGGTGTAAACTTGTTTGTAGATTTATTTATCATAACTCTAAATATATATGTTTAGACTATAGCATCACCTGATAATTGTACATACTCTTTGACATTTCTATTATAAGAAAAAGTAATTGAAATCACACTTATTAAAAAAAGTTAGTTAAATATATTTAATTTTCTCAAACTCGTAAAAAGTATTACTACTTTAGGAAAATTGCATTAGGAATGAAATATAAATGAAATAAAATCATTACTTTTTAATAATATTTTAAGAATAATTATATTGAGAATATCTAATTAATTTTTTCTTATATTTAATATCAATATAAATGTGTTTTGTTTTTCTTACACTAGAAAACCATACTTAGTTTCGTTAATCACATGATGAAAAAACTAATAACTTTATACCAACGAGTGTACTAGAAGTTTAGCTGATCACCTTAAAAAAGCTGACCACCTTAATGTTTCAATTGATGATGCCCACTCGCCTTGACTATTTATGATCACTTTGTTATACAGTCTTCTTTGTTTATTCTTGCAATTAATTCAATCTTTGACGGCAAAGCATTGTGAATCATATAGAATAAGTGAAGAACCATATATCCCTGTCTTATTATGATTACTACCAAATATATAGGACTAAAATAAAGGACTACAAAATATAAAATTCCAAAGTCTGAGCGTGTGCACCACAACGCATGGAAAAACTACTCATCAACAGCAAAGATAAATTAAAAAGGACAACCGTGTTATATATATGTAGGAAGCTGATGTAACTTTTGGCCGAAGGGATGATGTTAAAACGTATAGGTATCACCATAAGTGTCACCGGTCACCACCATAGTAATAAAATCACCAAAATACATTTTATTGAGCGAACTCGTTAAGTCATGGTAGCTATGGATGTTTTGCATAAAAATGAGCCAAGTTAGCAGTAAACTATTTGAGCTTTCTAGAAGTTATGCTAGATTATTTTTTCTTATTTAAATCAGCAAATTCCATGTTTTATAAGTTTGACATCAACTATTGTTTTTGTCAAGATTTTATATTTTGCAAGGAAAATAACATGAATGCAAAATAAAGAAATGGGTTCGTAGACTTAGTGAAATTAAGGCCTCATTTTATTACTCTCATTGAGAGAGAAAATACAAGAGAGCAGGAGGGCATAGCTATCAAGAGATGCAGTGAAAGATGATAAGATTCATAGGACGCTCTCAGTTTGTCCCTCTCAAGACTCTCTAAGATCTCTCTCTGGTGGTGTCGTTGTAATTCTATGAGTATAGTGGAATGGTGTTTACTGGTTTCAACTTGTGTTGGTTCTTGTTGGCCCCTGCCTTTTGTCATCAGTGGTGATCTCTATATAGAAGGCTTATGTCTTGGTCTTCAAGTTTGGCCTTCTCTTTGTCTGATGGACATTGTGATCTTCCCTCCATTACCTACTCGTCGTTGCTTTCTTCAGTCTTGGTAGGGAAGATGAACAGTACCTTTTCCTTCTTGAGTGAAATGGCATCTTCTTCCCTGGCATACTACATTTGGCACTTGAGTGAAATGACATCTTTCCATTTGTGGCATTCTGATTGACATGGCTGATTGAGCGTTGGGCCCAAGGAGGAGTGACTTCTCAGGACCTCATTCAGCTTCAGAGGGATATTGTGGGTTGAGGACGCTCTGACCAGAGGACGCTTCCACGTTTTCTTCCATTGTTGGTGTGGGGTCTTGCCTCGGGTTGAGATAATCCTTATGGGCCATTTGAAGCTTCCCCTTTCCATTTGCTTCCTTATTAACGGGCCTTGGCCCAATAACTATTTTTTTTTTCAATCCTAAACAATAGCCCCTTTTTGTATTTGATATAATCCTATTTTTTTCAAATACAAACCTAGTAGCCTGCATGCCTACTCCTTTCCAGCCCCTTATTACGTGAAACGTGGCTGTTGCAGTTGGTAATCGTGCCTCCACTCACTTCTAACGTTATTCTTCAAATATGCCTTCACGTTCCCACATTCCTCCACCTCTCATTTTGAAAGACCTTCCTCCTTCTCTCTCTCACAGTAGCCCCTTTTTCTTTCCCTTACCAAAAACCATTTCCAACTCCATGGCTCGTTCAAGTGCTGTGACTTCCTCTGGTGAAGATCTGGAGTCTGATACTTCTGAATATGTTGGTGATTAGGGGACGTCCCCCCAACCCATGTCCATTGCCATCTTAAACGACCTCCCTCCTCCACGATCTGAACCCGTGGAACAAGGTTATCGGCGCTGGGTAGATGCTCCTCGCCCTTCTCCTCCGTTGAAGGTCCACCCAAGTCTGGTAATTTATTTCATAACTTCCGTTTAAAGGCCACTGTTGTCTCAGAGGAATTTGTCCATCTGAAAACCTCACCTGTAACTGATGTTGACAATAAGACCCTAGGCCCAACACTGCTTCGGTCTCGTTTGTTGAGGGCTGAATTCCCCTGGTCAGAAGTTCGATTCCATATGAGGCTCAGTGTGACTGGTGGCTGGCCCGAATGGGTTGTTTCTGTCTTCAAGGATGACCCTTCGTTCGTTGAGGTTCTGGAGAGTACAGGGATTGTTGAAGCCATTAAGATTTCTACCAAACTTAGTGTATGCAAGAGAGTGGCTGATCTTCACATGCTTGTGCAGCGTTGGTGTTCAACTACTCACACCTTCATTATTGCGTGGGGGGAATTCACTCCATCTCTGGAAGACGTAATCGTCCTCATGAGGATGCCCTCTTTTGGGATTCTGACCTTTCTTTTTCTGATATTGATGAGAAATTTTTCGACATGGCAAGGGAATTGAAAGCTGCCATAGTTCTGAGTGCTAAGCATTCTCGTGACATCCTATCGCAGAGGAAAGGGTCTTCTTCAAAGGGAAGGGGTGCTGGCAAGTCTGCTTCAAAGGGCCAGCATTCAGGTAAAAAGGTTTCTTTGAAGCATACCTTTGCCAACTGGGTAAGGTATTTCTTTGGTGAAATTTGCGTTGCCAACTTTGAATCTGACCCGTCGTGGGAATCTGTGAGTCCTTCCGTGTTTGTCTTTGCTAGCATGCTGTCGCAAGGAGTCCGTCTTCCATTGTCATCATTATATCTCAGTGGCTTATATGCAAGGTTAGACCAGATTGCAAAGCAATTGAGAAATTCCTATGGACGCTTTCCCATAAACTGTTACTTGGACTTGACCTTCCTGCAACATTTTCTGTTTGAACACTTCCCAAAATTTGGTCGAGAGGGGCCCAAACTTGAGGACGTAAGTGAGAAGGATGATGCTGAGGGCACTGTTGAGGACGCTGCTGAGGGCGCTGAGGTTGCTGTTGGTGAGGAAGCTGTTGTTGATGCTGATTTTCTCAAAATTCGGTCGTGGCACTGGTCCCAGGGCAAATCGAGGTGTCCTTTGGTCCATGTGATTGATGATGAAGGAAGCTTCTCGTTTCGTCCTTATGCTAAGCCATTGTTTCCTTCTGGGGAGGAACTTCATGACCTCTATATCAATTACAAGTTCCTCTTTGCAGCCAGGAATGATGCCTCAAAGAAATCAGAAGGCGTTACTGATCTTTGAAACTTGATTCTTACTCCACGTCGTCTGCCTGGATTCGTCCCTACCGATAATAAAAGTGCACATGGGGGAGCCTTATGGCCGTATGCTTATAGACTAGATAGGGTTGTTCGTCAATTTGGTTGGGATCAGCCCCCTTGCGGCCTCCATGTTGCTCCTATAGGGGTGGAAGCAGCTCTTCAGTCAGTGCTTTTTCGAACTTCCGAGGATTCAGATTCGGAAGACCCTTTCCCTTTCTAAATTTCCCCCACTCTTACTGGTGGTGTCCTTCAAAGCTGGTTGGACTCTCATAAGGGTGTACTACAGCGTCTTCGTAGCTTTGAGGCGACCCCCAATCTCATCACTCCTTCAGTTGTGCCCATCTCCTTTATGGACCCTTATTATGCTACTCCTTTGAAGAAAGGTACTCTTCGCTTTTACAAATGCTATTTTACTTTCATTTTATTTTTATACTCAGATGTGGCGTGTTGCTTACTTTCAGGTGCAACTGGCTCTGCTCCTCAGACTCGCAAAAGAAAAACTCCGACATCTTCCCCTTCCACTTCCACTGCCGCGAAAAAAGGTAAGCAGAAGGCTTCTACCTCTGGTCCCCCAATCCCAAAGCCCTCTGTTGCTAAAAAGACTTCAAGTCTTCCTTCTAAGACAAAAGGAAGCGCCCCAGTTTCCACTCCCTCTTGGCGCTCACTTCGCTTGATGGCCCGTGCTTCTTCTCCAACCCTTTCACTCCTGATCATATTTACTTAGTGGATGAAGAGGAGGATGATACTGGTGCGTACATTGCAGCTCATTATTCATCTTCTGAGGATGATCGAGTGGTCCAGGATGCCAAGGTTCCTTCTTCTGGGGGTCATCAGTCATCTCCTTCTTCTTCCAACACTGGGTCTTCTCATGATGGGGTGTTAGGGGAAAAGCATTCTGCTGATCCTGTCTTTTCTGGTTCGATTTCCATTTTCTTTCTAAAGCCAAACTTCCCTGCTATCTTCTTCCTTGTGTTGTCCTACCTTCTTGTGTTATTTATTTGCCTTGTTGCTTACAGTATCATTTCTTCTTTGCTTGTATGTTGTTATGTTCTTACTGGTTTTGCTTACTTTGATCAGATACTCCTAAGGCCAAGCGCCCTGCTTCTGCTTCCAAAGTGAAGGTTCCATCTGCTCACTCTCCACCTAGGTTTGTTGCTCCCAAGCCCAAATCCAAAGGTACCCCTGTTTCTGAACACATTTCATCTGGTTCTGCTTCTGGTAATTTTGCTGAAGGTGAGGCTCCTACTCCTTTGGAAGTCGAACCTCTTGCCACTCTTTCTCCTTCGGGATCACCCATGAACGTGGACCCTGGCACCCTTCCTGAAGATGCTGCTTCAAAGTCTCCTCCTGTGGAAGACGTTCCAGCTGGTGGTTCAGTTTCTCCAAGGGGCGTTGTTGTTGACTCTCCTGTTCGTGAGAGTGCCCCTCATATTACTGTTACTCCTATTTCTTCTCAAAGGGCTGAGACTACTGCCACTCCTGCTTCTTCTCAAAGAGCTAAGATTACTGTCACTCCTGCTTCTTCTCAAAGAGCTGAGGCCACTGCTACCCCTGATTCCATTCGAAAAGTCCCATCTCGCACCGTTATTGACTTAACCTCTGCTCAAGAGATTCCTCCTCAAACAGAGGTTGCTCCCGGTGCTGCTTCCAGTATTGCTTCTTTTCGTAAGTGCCATTATTTGTTGCTTATTTTATTTTTCTTTTGTTTTGTGGACTCATTGTTCTTTTGTCTTTTGCCTTTGTAGCGTTGTTATCTTTGAAAAGGGCTAAGCCCCTTCCTGATGAAGACATAGCGCTCTTGAGTTCATTCTTCCATGCTCATTCGGATTTAGTGTTGCCTGGACTGCATTTGCCTCAGATTTTTAATGAAACTGGACTTTATACCATGCTGCACGTGTTGAAGCTTACTGTGAACCAGGACGTGGATTCCTTTTCTTGGGATAAAAGTCTTCCCTGTTGGACTATCTGCTGACTCTCAAGCTTCACCAATATTCGGGGTCTTGGCCTTATAATGCAATTAAGCAAGTGGAGGGTCAATGTCCTCCCTTTGATGAGGGGACTTTTATTGCAAAGAGACAACTCTTGTTGGAGCGTCGTGCTGATTTGGAGAGCTTGATCAATGATATTTCTGTTACTTTGTCCAAGGCCATTGCTGATCTGACAAGTGTGAAAGCTGATCTTGCTGAATTGGACTCTCAACAAGAGTCTTTATGTTGCTATTTGCAAGGCTTCTTCTCTAGGCGCTCTTTTTAAGATGTAGTTGTTGTGTTTTCTGTTTCACTTGGCTGTTGAAAACTGTTGGAACTCTTGTATTTTGCTATTTCTGCTTTACTTTTGTTGGATTCGTAGGACCTTTGTATTTGCTTTATCATTTCTGTTTCTGTTTTGCTTATGCTGTATTCAGACTTGGCTTTTGGGGAATGGGCACTTGAAGCCTTCCTTATGCTGCTGTATTGGACGAGTTTGCAATCTTCTTTTGATTTGAAGTCTTTGTGTGCGTCTTATATCTCTTGCTTTTTTTTTAAAAAAAAAAAAACAAGCTTTTCTTTTCTGTTCTTTGAATAGAATCTTCCCTTCTTTTCTTCTTCTCTTCCTTTTCTTTCTCTTCTTCTCTCCCCCCCCCCCCTTTTTTTGCACAGTGTTTCTCTGGGTGCTTGCACTGAAACTTTTTCACCATATCTGTTTTTACTTTATAATACATAGAACTGGGTACATTTTCAGAAACAAAGGGTGCTTTTTGCACATATCAGGGTGCAAGTTTTTTGATTCATATACAGGTTGCACATATCAGGGTGTGAGTTTTTTTATTCATATTCAGGTTGCACATATCAGGGTGTAATCCTTTATTTATACTTAGGTTGCACATATCAAGGTGCTTTCGCACATATCAGGGTGCAACTTAAGTTTTTTGCACATATCAGGGCGCTCTCGGGCATATCAGGGTGCAGTCTTTTATTTATACTTAGGTTGCACATATCAGAGTGCTTTCGCACATATCAGGGTGCAACTTAAGTTTTTGCACATATCAGGGCGCCCTCGCGCATATCAAGGTGCAACTTAAGTTTTTTGCACATATCAGGGCGCTCTCGCGCATATCAGGGTGCAACTTAAGTTTTTTGTTATTATTATTATTATTCTTTTTTTTATTCTTTTCTTTAAGAAAAAATGCTTCTTTTACTGGATAACGTCTGATTCATTCATGTATTCAAAAAGTGGCATACAAAACATTAGTGCCTACATGCTATGGATAATACTTCTTGATGTATTTAAAGTTCAGGGGGCCTACTCTTTTCTGTGACTCTGGCTCTAGCAGGTGACAATAGCCACTGGGGTGTGCCTCTTGCACAATGTATGGGCCTTCCCATTGGGGCGTCTATTTGCTAGTGTGGGCATTTCTCATGATAGCATCAGTGGCTTTTAATACTAGCTCTCCTTCTGCAAACATTCTGGGCTTTACCATCTTCTCATAGGCCAGCATGACCCTTCGTTGGTGCTTGAGTAACTCATCTTGTGCTTTGATTCTCATACCTTCCACTGCTTCAGCTCTTTCCACAGCACCTTCCTCATTCTGTGTGATCATGCATGCTGAAGGTACTAACACCTCTGCTGGCAACATTGCCTCTGCTCCATAGACCAAAGAAAATGGGGACGCTTTTGTCGTGCCATGTTTTGTATCACGATAAGCCCACAAAGCCAAAGGCAAATATTCGCTCCACTCCTGGGGCGAGTCCTCTACTGTCCTTGATAGAATCCTGATTAATGCCATATTGGTAGATTCTGCCTGGCCATTTGCTTGAGGGTAATAAGGGATGGACTTGTGATGGGTGACCCCATATTCTTCCAGGATCTTTTCCACCTTCTTGTTGATAAAATGAGTGCCATTGTCTGATACAATCCTTTTGGGCAACCCGAAGCGGCATATGATATTATCCCTTATGAATTGGACAGTAGTGTCCGCATCCGCTCTTTTGCATGCAGTAGCCTCGACCCACTTTGTTGAGTGTTCAGTAGCTGCTAAGATCCATTTTCTTCCCCTAGATGAGGGATCTATAGGCCCCACGAAGTCCATGCACCAAGTATGGAAGGGATAAGGGGCACTCAGACTCCTCATGTTGTTGGCTGGCACGTGGATCTTGTGCCCATGCTTTTGACACTGCTCGCACCTTTTCACAAAATCTGCGGAGTCTTCCCTGATTGTTGGCCAAAAATATCCCATCTTTATGAGTTCTTCATACAGTGCTCTTCCCCCTTGGTGTCTTCCACAGGGCCCTCTATGGACTTCTTCCATTACTTTCTCTTGATCAGTCTTCTTCAAGCACCTCAAAACTTCCCCTGCAAAATTCTTTCTGAGCAACTCCCTCTTGTCACAAAAGTATCTATCAGCTTTCTTTCTTATCTTTTCAGCTTCCATGTTGTCTCCTGGTAAGATCCCATGTTCCAAGTACTCCTTGATGGGATGGATCCATTCTGCATCTGCAAGGTGGACTTCAACTTCTTCTTTGCAATCCTGACACTGAACACAAAAGTTTTGCAAGGAATCACATTGTGTCTTCATGGTGGGCCAAAATACACCAATTCTTTGCAAGCGTCTGTACAATCCGGGTCCCACCTGTCCACAGATACTCTCGTGCAGCTGGACCATCTTCTTCAGTCCTTCTTCCTCCGCCACGCATCTCATGAGGAGTCCCTCCCTGTTTCTCTTATAAAGGATTCCCCTCACCAAACAGAAGTCTTTGGATGCTTTTGTTAGCATTTTGCTCTTTAATTTCTTCCTGACTGGAGTCCTCCAATCATCGCTAGGTTCTTCTTCCATCTTTCCTTCTTTCACTTGGGACTACTGCTCCCTCCGGAGGTAGACAGTCTATTTTTCTCCTTTCATCACGATTTTTCTCCCCAAAGTGGCCAGAGCATCCGTTTTCCGGTTTTCAGATCTGGACACGTGCTCCAGTGATCCTACCCTGAATTTTTCCATGACCTCCAAGGCTCTTTCTATGCAAAGCGCTAGTGAGGACTCTTTCACGCCATACTCCCCTTTCAATTGTCGAATCACCAGGTTTGAATCCCCTTTTACTATCACGCTACTGATTCTCATTTCTTCAGCTGTTTTCAACCCCAGCAGGAGGGCCTCATACTCGGCCTCATTGTTAGTGCAGGGGGAATCAAGCTGGAATGCGAATGTTAACTCCTTCCCCCTTCCGTTCATCAACACCACGCCTACCCCCGCTTTTGCATAGGACGGAGAGCCATCAAACATGAGTGTCCAAATTTCTTCCTCTTCAGCCATGTTGACCATCTCTTCTGACCCTTCTTCTTCATTCGTGGCACATACTGTGATTAGGTCCACCAAGGCTTGGCTTTTCAAGGCGGTGGGCGTCACTAGCTATATCTCATAATCTGTGAGTGTAAAGGCCCATTTGCTCACTCTCCCTGTCAGGTCAGCCCCTTGTAGCAAATGCTTGATCCCTGCTGATTTGGTCATGACATGTACAGTGTGTGCTTGGAAATAATGTCTATATTTTTGGGACACATAGATCAAAGCTAGACACTGTCTCTCATGTGCTGAGTACATGGCCTCGGCGTCTTTGAGCATTCGGCTCTAGTATGCAATAGGACGCTCTGAACCGTCCACCTCTTGGGCAAGGAGTCCACTGACTGCTGTCTTGGTGGTGGCTAGGTAAACTCTGAGGGGGACACCTTTCTGTGGGGGAATCATGGTCAGGGAAGACATGAGTGTCTTCTTGATCCTATCCAAGACCTCTTGATGTTCTCTCTCCCATTTGAATGCCTCTTTGCCTTTTAAAAGTTTTCTCATTGACCCCATGAGTTCTCTCAAAGCTGGAATGAATCTTCGTATATATCCCAATTTTCCCATCATCTGTTGAAGTTCCTTTTGAGTCTTGGGCGCTCTCAAATCCCTTATAGCTTGCACTTTGACTTCTGCAGCTGAGATCCCTTCCTTGTGTATCACAAAGCCAAGAAATTCCCCTGATGATACTCCAAATTTACATTTCAACGGGTTCATCTTTAGTTTGTATTTTTTGCACCTCTCAAAGACGGCCTTCAAGTGCTCCACGTGTTTCTCCTCCTTCCTGGACTTTACCACCAAATCATCCACGTAATCATCCACAATCTCATGCATCATATCGTGGAAGATTGCTGTCATAGCCCTTTGGTAAGTGGCCCCTGCATTTTTAAGCCCAAACGACATGACCGTAGAAGAAATTCCCCACAGGCGTCCTGAACGCAGTTTTCTCTTCATCACCTAGTGTCATTCTGATCTGGTTGTACCCACTGAATCCATCCATGAATGAGAAGCGTTCGTGCATTGCGGTAGCATCAACCATGTTGTCTATGTTTGGCAGAGGGAAGTCGTCTTTTGGGCATGCTTTGTTAAGATCCCTGAAATCTACACAGCAGCTTATCTACCCATTCTTTTTCTTGACGGGGACAACATTCGCTAACCAAGTTGGATGCTGTATTGGCTTGATGAATTGGGCTTTTAGCAACTTCTCCACTTCTTTCTTGATGGCTTTCTCAATGTCTGGGTCGAATTTCTTGGCAACTTGCTTTACTGGCACAACGTTCGCTCTTATAGCTAGATTGTGGGTGACTAGCTTCGGGTTCAGTCCAGACATCTCTTCATAAGTCCATGCAAACACTTCCTTATACTCTTTGAGTAAAGCAGTCAGGTCCTCCTTTTCTTTATCAGTGAGGGATGGTGAAATGAATAGGGGTATGTGCTCTCCTTCCCCTCCTACATTGATCTCTTCCAAGCTTCCATTCTTCTTCAGTTCTGCCCCCTGCACAGTCATAACATCTTCTTGGGCCCTGAAGGTGTCCTTTCTTCTTCGGTTTTGTAGCTTGAACTTTGTTGTTTTCACTGGCCCTGGGGCGCCTTCCTTGGGTGGCAGACTAAACCGCTTAAAGACAGACTCTCTGGCTGGGGTTGCTTTCTCATTCCCTTTGATGTTGATTCGAGTGTCCCTTTCAACCTTGCTCGTTCCTGGCGGTGCAAGTTCGTCAAACACAGATGCATCGATCAGATGCATTTCTGATGCGTCGAAGGGGGCTTTAGTGGCTGGGATCTCAATGTCTCTGCCTTTGTATGAGGACTTGACACATTGATGCAGAGTAGAAGGTACACACTGGTGTAGATGAATCCAAGGGCGTCCCAGCAGAATGTGGTAACTTGGGCTCCCATCTACTATATGAAATGTGTTGAGTTTTTATGGGGCCCACCTCTAATTGGACCACAACACAAGCTCTTGTCTCCACCGAGTCCCCATTGAACGTGCTCAGAGCAGTTTCAGATTTCTTAAGCCTTGACCCTGGTATGCCTAAGTTAGCAAAGATGTGAGTGGGCAGAATGTTCACCCCAGAACCGTTGTCCACCATGGCACGTCTGACCCGTACGCCCTCTATTACTGCTTCCACATACAAAGGCCTATTATGGCAGAACCTTGGATACGTCATAGGGGGCTCCCTGAACATGATTGCAGTGGCATGTGCTTTAGCCACCCTGGAAAGAGGAGTGTGGGCAGCGCTGACATTCCCCCCTCTTCTCACGATTACGTCTGCTAGAGCTTGAGCTGCTTCTGCTCTCACATCTGTACTCAACTGTAATTGATCAAATAATGCCCTGAAACCTCTTGTCTTAACCAGCCCCCTTCTAAGTTCATCCTCAATGATTTTTTCTTTTGCTATTTCTTCTAACAGATTTTCTCCGGCCAAGATGACACCCACTTGATGTATGGGTAAAGGCTGTGTCCCCGAACTTTCCTCAGTCCCTTGTTCTGGCAACAGCACCTTCCCTGCAGCATGTTGCTTTTGGAATACATACCTGATCACATACCATTCTACTGTCCTATGACCCTTGTGCCTATGCAAGATACAAAAGGTAGGGTCTTCATATTCCTTTCGTGTCAAAGTACGCTTCTCCACTCTCTCCTTTAATATTCCTTCTTTCAGCTCCTCCTCTACAAGCTCATACACCATCTCCCTGGGAATGGAAGCAGGTAACACAGGTGGGGGTTCTCTTTTCTCATATTTACCTGGGACCGCCCTGTAATCCCTTTTCCTGTTCTTGTCTTCCACAGCGTTGACATCAAAAGTTGTTTGGTCGCGAGTCCGCTTTCCTCCTTCTTTCTTCATTGCTTCTGTCACATCCAGCGCTCTTGCTAACAACTCGGAGAAGGTGGTAATTTTGCTCAGAGCCAGAAATATTTGGGATCCATCTTCTATGCTTTTGATGCACCCGTACACAAGATCTGCGTCCGGGAGCGTCTCCCTGCAACTGAGTGTCTTGTCTCTGTATCTTTTTATGAAGGGTATTAAACCTTCCCCTATTCTCTGCCTAACTCGCCCTAAATCCATCACATGGATGGCTGCTTCCTCTTCGAGAAACTTGTTGCAAAACTCCACTATCATCTCTTCCCAACTCCTAATAGACGCTGGACGTAGTTTGGAGTACCAAGTGAAGGCACGTCCGATCAGAGACTTGGAAAATTCTCTGAGCCTCAAACGCAAATCCGAGCTGTGGATTCCCAAGTCATCTACATAAGTCATTAGATGCTCCCTGGCACTCCCTGTTCCATCAAACTTCCTGAAGGCTGGGGGTGTATACCCGAGAGAGTAGCGATAAGATACTATATCATCTGTGAAGGGGGGGGTTTAGGTTTATCACGGAGTTACCCCCATCCCTGTGTGTTTGCAGAATACGTCTCAGCTCTGCTTGTGTCACTGGAGCGTCCTCCTCATTACTTGTGATTCTCTTAGCCTCATGATCTACCCGCACCCTTTCCTTGGCCGACTCCTCCTCTCTTCGTGTCTCTTCTTCCATCTTCGCTCTGGCTTCTGACGCTTCGGCCTCTTCTTTTGTTTTAGCATTCTGGGCTTTGAAGTTTGCAATCATCTCAGCCAAGGCATTCTGGTTAGCTATGATGTTGTTGAGGACGGAAGCGTCCAGAGTCACTTGCACACCAGACTCTCCTCTACTCTGAGAACTCTTTGGCTGCTTCATATCTTCTTCTCCACGACCTTGTTCCTTTTTCAGAAGCATCCAAGAAAGGTTCTTGTTGGTCACTCTCTGGGCTGAAGGTTAACCTCCTTGCTGCTTTTCCTCCTGGATTGACGACTCGTGATGCATCGAGCCCAAAGCTTCCTCCAACAGTGATCCTGGTACCATCCTCGGTTACTCCTCTCTGAAAATCTCCTGGAGTATCTCCTTCTAGCGTTGAAGCCATGATTTCCCCGGCAACGGTGCCAATTGTTTCTGCCAAGATTTTATATTTTGCAAGGAAAATAACAGGAATGAAAAATAAAGAAATGGGTTAGTAGACTTAGTGAAATCAAGGCCTCATTTTATTACTCTCATTGAGAGAGAAAATACAAGAGAGCAAGAGGGCGTAGCTATCAGGAGATACAGTGAAATATGATAAGATTCATAGGACGCTCTCAGTTTGTCCCTCTCAAGACTCTCTAAGATCTCTCTCTGGTGGTGTCTTTGTAATTCTCTGAGTATAGTGGAATGGTGTTTACTAGTTTCAACTTGTGTTGGTTCTTGTTGGCCCCTGCCTTTTGTCATCAGTGGTGATCTCTATATAGAAGGCTTATGTCTTGGTCTTCAAGTTTGGTCTTCTCTTTGTCTGATGGACATTGTGATCTTCCCTCCATTGCCTACTCGTCGTTGCTTTCTTCAGTCTTGGTAGGGGAGATTAACAGTACCTTTTCCTTCTTGAGTGAAATGGCATCTTCTTCCCTGACATACTACATTTGGCACTTGAGTGAAATGGCATCTTTCCATTTGTGGCATTTTGATTGACATGGCTGATTGAGCGTTGGGCCCAAGGAGGAGTGACTTCTCAGGACCTCATTCAGCTTCAGAGGGATATTGTGGGTTGAGGACGCTCTGACCAGAGGACGCTTCCACATTTTCTGCCATTGTTAGTGTGAGGTATTGCCTTGGGTTGAGATAATCCTTATGGGCCATTTGAAGCTTTCCCTTTCCATTTGCTTCCTTATTAACGGGCCTTGGCCCAATAACTATTTTTTTTCCAATCCTAAACAACTATTCATAAATAGCTCGTATATATGTATTATTAGATTATAATATATTATTTATAATTTTACTTTATTTTGCATGAATTAAATTGAGAAATTTTTTTATTGTATTTTGAATTAGTTAAAACTCTATATTGAGTTGTCAAAATTATTTATTTGTTCGAAATAGTCCCTCAAGTTTTTGTTCGAAAGTAGTTCCTCAAGTTTTATTCTATCATCACCGTTAAACTTTCCATCAATTTTTTTGTTATAATGTCTTTCCGACCATTTTCTACCGTTGACTCTCACTTTTCCCACTTTTCCCAATTAAAATTCCATTTTTCCGACTAAAAAATTAAAGTTAATGTTGATAAAAATAAGAACACTAGTCATCAAACTTTAAATAAGTGATATTACGTTTTAAAAGAATTAAGCTATATTAGTTAAGTTCAATTCTCAAATTTTTGGTGCATGTGCATCAAAGTTTCGTCTGATAGTCGAAGACTAACATCGTTCGAACATCATATATATAAAACGCAATCATCTACCAATTGTGCTCAGTATGACAACCTTCCGGATTACCCAAATATAATATAGTACTTAAGCTCTAACATTGGGTAATATATGGACTTGCGAGTATTAAGAAAATATGGAAAATAAAATTTCTTTTAAACGGGTGCACAAACCAACACTTGGAATCCTTGGAGAATAAACACTAAGGTATTATAAAACAGTTACATTGAATTCGGCGATTTCTAAAACCTTTTCGAAAATTGGGTAGCATTCGTCTCTTAGAATCGTTCATATATTATAGAAAATAACAGAAGCTACCCTTACCTTGTTTGATAAAACTAATACCATTGAATAGTTTTCACAGCCGAACTCTTTCGATCAGAGTAAGCGGAAGTTATAGGACTATGCAACTAATAATAATATAAACATAAATATATATTCATAAGTATGAAAAGAGTGATAAGTACATAGTCCCCATATCAAGTCTCCAAGTTCCAAAATACAAGTCCATAATCCGATCTACATAGTAATATGACCAAAGCCCTAGAGTACTCAAAAAGTATATCTACAACGTATATACATAACCAAAATATGAACTCCAGGGGTGGTCACGTAGATCCGGTAGCATCAGATGTAGTAGTAGTGATAGCAGCAGTCTCCAAGTAGTAAAAAGGGTAGTAACATCATCATCAACACAGCAGCAGCAAATCTCCTCCACAACCTCCACACATCGGATCCTCTGATCCTCATCATATACCCTATACACATACCTAGGGATCATCGTCCCTCCAATCACTCCCAGTAGAATGCACGATAGGCTCGCTCCCACTCTCGTCCTCCACCGGATCCTCCTCGATCTCATCCGAGGGAGAGTGTACCCTACCACTGGGTACTGGGTCAGGTGATGATGAAACCCTGACTGGGCTCCTCGGATCAGAAGGGGGAGTCTCCTCGCGGACGACTCTCGAAGTAAAAGGGTGAGAGCGGGTAGGTAGGAAACGAAAACTATGGTATGAGCGAGCTGGTCGCGTGGGAGGTGGTCCATGGTAAGTGTAAAACGGGGGTACATGCATAGTGTATATGATGGGAATCCTAAATCTACGAGGACGGAATCGGATCAACGGGTTCGGGTGGTAGAAGGTAATTTCTACCTCACCCTCGAACACTGCGCGATGGTCCTCATAGATCCATATGCCACTAGGAAGTGGCCGGATCTCGATGCAAGCAATGTAACGAGACATCACCTACAAGGGCATAGAGGTAAGCAATTCTATACACATAACCAATAGAGAATAAATTGTGCAGCATGAATATGTAAATATGCATCAATTAGCAACAATCACATACAAAACACTTAGCAGTTAATGAATGCACATAGGATGCTCACACTTATTTCATTTACTGCCATTAGTTTAAATGAGTGGCATGATGCATGACTTTAGCTCTCAAGCCTATCTCCATCATACTATGTCACTCTCTGACGTCCATCCCTGACAACCCAGCACTCAACAGTGCGTTGTATTCCTAGGTATACAACAATTCGTACATTCACCTAGAATGTACATGACAAGCTTGGAATCCATGCCACCCGAGCATAGTTATAACGTGCCACCCGAGCATCGTCCCGTCATCCAAACGGTCCGTCATCCAAACGGTATAACCATATCGGCATCCACTAAGCCGACCACGTCAACGACGTGTCATCAAGCAAGCGTATTGGCACTCCCAGAGGCCCTCCACATGTTTACCAAAAACATGATATACGTCCTACCATCCAAACTCTAGTATGAATGCATTAACTTTACTTAAAAGGGATTGATTGATGTTTCGTCCTTTTATTAATACACTACGTGCCTCCCGAGCAACGTATCATCATTATTCAAATGAAACATCATAACGTCAATCAATTTCTTTTAAGTCCAGGATCACTTGGTTTATTGTCCTTTAAGAGTTACAAAATGACTTAGAATTGAAAATGGTATTTTTAAGTATCTGACTAAAAATACTCGAGTTTTTCCCAAAATACTCGAGTAGTTTATCATTTTCCAGATTCTACTCGAGTTGTTCACAATTATACTCGAGTCGTTCATGTCTTTTCAGAGATTTAGGGTTTCAGGTCTTCATAAATATACTCGAGTAATTCATGAGATACTCGAGTATTCCATTACCCAGAATACTCGAGTAGTTCATATATTACTCAAGTGTCCAATCTGATTCTCAAGTTGGTGCGCCAATTTTCACTCTGGTGCACCACGAAATACTCGAGTATTAAGCCAAATACTCGAGTATATGCAGACAGAACAGAATGAAGCTTGGTTTTTACATACCATTTCAATTTCTAAACACTTTTAACCCAAACCAGTGATCACAATAGTTCATATACCATATTTTGAACATGTTGCAATACTCATTTCATATCAAATAACCAATTTGACAGAGAATCAACCATTTATGCATAATTTACACAATTTAGCAACTCAACACCTCAAATTGCAAATTAAGCATAATGCTCATAAAACAATGGTCATTTAAGCTTGCATGCATGATATAAAACTTGCTCAACACAGTTTTAGAGCAAAGCTTGGTCTCCAAACCAAAGATCCTATTCAATCTAAGCCCTTAGAGCCTCTTGGTGGCTCTCTATCACAAATAATGGAATTTAATCTCTATCTAGTGAATATAATTACTTCCCCTTACCTCTCAGACGTGAATCAAACAAGAAATTCCCCAAAGAAAAACTCCACAGCACCAAAAGCACTTTAACCCAACATGCAGAGCAGTTTTGAGTGCAACACCAAAGTGGAATTGGTTCACACATGAAACAGAGAATAGAATTAGGGAAATTAGGTTTTCTAGACTCTATGCAACATCATCTAACTAAAGGAAACCGAATTTGAGACTCAAGGATTCGTGAGCTTACCAGAAATCAAACCCAAAGTAAGCTCCAGAAACAGAACTTGACAGAAACAGCTTCACTTCCAAGCTCCAATTCTCCCAACACACTCACTCAATCCTCACGATTTTTATGTCTATACAAAGCTCGTGATGTGAGCTTTGTATTGGTGTATAATTTATCACTCAGATCAGCACACAGAGGGAGAATCGAATGAAACGATTCAAGAACCCTAACACACTAACTCTTCTTCAATTTGACCAAATGGCTCTCAATCTGAGTCCAATTGGTTTATATAGACAAGGAACATGTCCATGCACGTCGACACGCATACAGGGACGTGTTATGGAGGGTGTTTTCGTGTCAAGGCGGCGGTAACTCGGTGGTGACTCATCAAAACGCACTAACGTTGAGCAACTCCGTCCAGAATACTCGAGTTTTTCAGAAAATACTTGAGTATTTTGCCCAAATTTTGAAAAATAATTATTTTATTTACTTTCCCTCCAAAACCTTTCCTATAATTACCTCTAGGTCCAATCCAGGGACTAATTTGCAAAATATTTATTTTATGCACAAATTTACTCACCAAAATAAATTCTAGCAATATAAACAAAGATCTTAATTAAAGATCAAGAATAGAAATAATTAATTATAATAAACTTTATAATTAATATTTCATTAATCCAGGATTGAAATTTTTGGGGTGTTACACTAAGGCTTGTTGATAAATCTCAAATTTTTTTAATAAGCCAAACTCAAGTTTTAAATTTGGTCCATTTAAATAAAAAAACCCAGCTTAAATTTTCTATTTTTTTTCCTTTCAGCAATCAAGTTTGAGCTTTAGGGCATCCACAACAAAGTCGTAATTAAAGACTCACTAGACTCTAACACGTCAGCATTATATCATCATTTTGCTATCAGACTCAACTTCAGACTTTTCATATCTTCTACCATAGGAGAGTCTTAACACTAGACTCACCAAACATGCATCAGCATTACATCATCATGTACTTTTATAAACAATTTTATTTTAATAATGCTTTTGTAATACAATTTAAATAATTTAATTACGTAGAATTTATAAAAATAATCCCAAATAATATTTAATTATTAAAATTAAATAAAATTTAATATTACAATAATTAATGGTACCGACTAAAAATTATAAAGTACATAAAAAATTACAATATAATTCAAATTTTTATAATTCTTATTTATTTATTATTTATGTGAATATAAAATATGTATTTTTATTTATTTATTTATTTATCCATAACATGACAATATATTTAAAAATAAAAGAGAAAAATATATATTTAAAAATATTATTTTTATTTTTTAAAAATAATATTATTATTTTTATTTTTTAAAAATAATAATATTATTTTTTTAAAAAAAATAATAATATTATTTTTAATTATCATTATTTATTATTAATTTTTTATTATTTATTTATTGTTAATAATATTTATTATTATTATTTTTATTATTATTATTATTATTATTATTAGGGTATTATAAAGTAAAAATGAAGAACAAGACAAAAACGGGTCCCACAAGAGTCTTAAGTATGTTATTTTACAAACTCAACTTAAGACTCTACCATATTTTGAAGATTAACAAAGCCTGAAAGAAAATTCTGAACTTAAGACTCTCCATCAGACTCTCTCCAGACTCTGCAGTGGATGCCGTAAGGTACTATGCTCCACTCAACTCATTTGCGCCCATCTTTGCATGAAAATTAAACGGCTTAAATTCTAATTTGCGTGTTTTTTAATTTGTTAAAATTAAAATCGAAATCATCAGATTTTCATTCAATAAGGCAAATAAACCAAAATCACGTAGCTTATTTATGTATTTAGTCCCTAAAAGTTCAACGTGTTTTGGTTTTAATCCTTAAAAGTTATTTTGATTGGAACTAGTCCTTAATTTTTCAAACATTTTAGTTTTGGTCCCCTTCGTTACAAAAAATTTGTTATTTGTTGATATAGCTAGCGGAACACCACATCATCAACCACGTGTCGTGCGATGATACTAAGTAGTTGGTGTGACACGAATGATTTAGGTTTGTGAACGCAAAATTTTGCATATGAGACCATTTTACCCTCGTGGACCTGTATCATCCATGTCATATTATCTATTCGATGATACCTCTGGTTTTCTGCTAGTCACATTAGACAATAACGGATTTTTCCTAGCGGAGGGTATCAAAACCAAAATATTTGAACAATTAAGGACTAGTCACAGTTAAAATAACTTTTAAGAACTAAAACCAAAACACGCTTAACTTTAAGGGACCAAATATATAAATAAGCCTAAATTTTAAAGTGAAGACTTACTTTCATGCTTAAAGTTTGGCATTAATACTTATGTAATCCTTAGAGTTTATATGACATTTTAATTTTAAAAGGTTTGTAAAATGTGTCACGTTAATTCCTAAAATATAAAAAAATAATGGCAAAACTGTTTCATTGGTCCCCTAAGTTATTTACATGTTTGAAAGTGGTTCCTCAAGTTTTTTTGTTTGAAAGTGGTCCCTCAAGTTTATTTCCGTTAACATGGTTGGCCCTTCCGTTAATTTTTCCGTTTCCAGTCATCTTTTCCGTCTTCGGTCATCTACTCCGTTGGGATTTCCTACCAACACCATTATTTCCAGCGATGAAGCTCTACTTTGTTTTCTTTTTCTTTGCTCATTCTTCGCCAACAAATGTTCAGCCACCAATCTCTTTACCATTCTCCACCACTTCCAGAAGGTGGTGTGATGGGATTTGTGGGGTTGGAGATAAAAGATATTGGTTGGAATTGATATGCCCAGGAAATGAGACCATGGATTCCAATTCTTTTCTCCAAGGCAAGATCAAAAGATCTTTGACTCAAACTCTAAAAAGACATTCAGTTTCATCATTTCATCCCTTAAGACCATGAATCTTATGATTCATTGTTCAATCGTTGTGTTCTTTTGTTTTAAAGGTTCTTAATTCTTTTAATCCTCAGAAAACCAAGCATGGAATTCTTAATCAAAAAACTTAAACACAATGATCAAAGGAATTGGATCAAACCGAATGGAACTCATGAACTCAAGACTTGAAACAAGAACTCAAGCCCTTGAACAATCTCTACATGAGATGTTCTTACTCTAGATTCAAGAAGAAACACCAAAAGAAAGACACACTCAAAATTCAATGATCATCACGTTTTGATCATCAAGAACAAGACTCAAGAATCGACTCTTTTTGTATTTTGTATTATGAACACACATGTGTTCTTAGACTCAAAACAAAAAGAAGAAAGACACAAAAGGATAGGAGAGTGGAGCCCCAAGAAGGAGACCACTTTGCTTCTCATAGCATCTCACCATGGAAGACTTGTGTTGATTCATTCACTAAATCATTCAAGAGAATCACTCCCTTGAGAAAGAGAAGGCATCACGCATAAATGCACAAGGCACACGAGTTTGCTCTCAAAATCAAAAATTGTCATTCATGGAAATGATTTACTTTATATAGAGTTACAAAATGTTTTCACAAGCCCTTTCTCCTAGTCTTGGTCGAACTTACAAGCTAAGGAAAAGGAGAACTTAATCAACATAAATGGCAAAGGAATCCACTTAATGCTATAATCATTACAAGAATGTAACTCCCTCCTCTTGTCTTTAATCCTAGCCATGCACATTGATGTATTTGTCTTAGCCTTGATGAGGATTCATGGTCGTTCTTTTAAAGTTGGCAACAAGAATGTAACCCTCCTTTTTGGTTTAAAGCTTGGCCGTCCATGCCATCATTACCTTCTTGAATTAGAAATTCATTTTGTAACTTTTCCATCAATGTGGTCGTGAGCTTTTATGGCCTTGGTTATGAGCTCATGAATTTGGGAATCAATTCATAACCTTCAAGTACATGATTGCCAATTGAATGTGTGATTCAATTTTGTAACCTTCCTCTTCAATTCATTGATTGGCCGTGTGCTCAATGATTGCTCCTTTGAATTGGCAATTCAAATTGTAACTCTCTTAGGATGATGACTCCATGAATGCTTGAAACTCTTCTTCTCTTTATTCTTCTTTCCCTTGCACGAATTTGAGTGTTGATTGAGGCTTTAAAGAAACATTTTCTTAGGAAATACCTTACTTAATAGTTGTGGTTACAAATCATTAAAGTTAATTTAAAACTATTAATGGTTTCGTAACGTTCAATTAAGTAATATTAATTGTCATTCAATTGTCACTTAAAACCACTTGATTCTTTGCTCTCTCATGACTCCAATTCGTGCACACCTTGTTGTTCCATGAATGACCTTTAATTCATGGGACAAGTGTCTTTATTAAGGGTATGTGTCCTCCATAAAGGGCACCTTTAAAGGCAGTCCCTTATACTCTTCAAATCCTGAGCTTATTGTTTTAGGTTTGTATTTGAGTTTCCATGGTCCCTCCAGAGGAGGATATCAGAAAAAATGGAGTTTCGCCGGAGAAGATGACCGATTTAACGGAAAGACCAACTGCATTAACGGTAGTAAACTTAAGGGACCACTTTCAAATAAAAAAAACTTGAGGGACCACTTTGGAACAAATAAATAACTTAATTAGGGGATTAAAGAAGAAATTTTGCCAAAAATAATCATATTATAAATTTTTTTTTGTCTAAACGAGGCGGTGTTTGGGCTTCACATTTTTTGTGGCTCAACTAATTCATTTCGGATCCGCGAACTGTGCGAGTCTTTGACTCAACGGTATGGATCCTCCCTAGGAATTGTTGTCTCACTGGAACTCGAGCCTTTAACCTTGAAGTCCCTAAGTGCCCAATTAGTTTTCACTTGGGTATATTATAAAATAAATTGATACAACGCAAAATTTTTTATAAATTTTATATATTAAATTAATACATGGCAAAATTTTTAGAGACTAAAATATATCTTTCCACTAAATTCTATTTATAATAATTTCATGTGTTTAATTTATACGTGTATATTTATACATGAAGAAGTTTCTAAGCCAGTAGCTTGCAACTAATTTTCGTGGTAAGCACTGAAATTGAGATTTGCCTCTCATATAAAAGTATTTTTGTTTTTTTACACCGACGAGTACCCGGATCTGGTTTACCTAAAATCCGACTCATTTGGTCCGATCCAACTAAGTTCGCATTAAGTGGTAGGGGTCTCCCAGTGGGGTTGCTCCATATCTAAGGAGCGAACTCGAGACTAGTTGATTAAGAGACCAAATGAGCTACCACTTTACCAACTCAACCACGTTTATTTTTGTTAGCAGAGCATGTATCATATTCAAATAAGAAATCGGGATAAATCTACTGTACCACATTTCATGTTAATCGCTTCAGAGATTAGAGTATATATATATATAAAAAAAAATCAAATTTATTAAAGAAATTAGTTGATTGAATTTAATTTTTTTAATTTACGAAAATAGATATATTTTAGGTAAGTGATAATAAGAATAAAACAAAATTAATTGAAATAACAATTTTTTTAGGTATATTTTAGTAAAATAATAATATTGGGAATGAAACAAAATTTAAAAAGGTTACTGTAGTTACTTTTGCTTATATTTTAAACTAAAAAAAAATATGTTTTTTTTTTCATATACTCCCTCCAATCCTAAATATAAGCTCATTTTGAAGACCTTTTTTTTATCCTTAATATAAGCCTCATATTCAATTTTCAATGACATTAATTATTTCTTTATCACAAATAACCATATATACTCAGTACTTTTAAATTCTCAATAATAATTATAACAGTACTTTTAAAAAAGGTATACAAAACAAAAAATGTGGATTAGTTGGGCCACAAAATATGTGAAGCCCAGACACCACCTGGTTTCGACTAAATAAAAAAAAGATATACAAAACATTTACATCTCCAATATCTTTAACAATATTAACTAACTTTCTTAATAAATGTGAAAATTGGTAAAAAAAACTTATAATAAAAACCAAAAGGGAGTATATCAAACTGGAGGGGAGTATTTTAAATGCCAAAAGCTTGATAAAGATCAAAATATAGTAAATTGTGTTCCAAATTTAATGGATTGTAATTTCTCTGTAATCATAAGTGTTTTATGATGAATGAAGTAGTACAAAATTTTTAAAGAAAAAAAAAACATCCTTTTTTTGTCCAGCTAATAGTAGTATTATTTTAGATTTTTATATTGTTACTTCAATTGAAAAAAAATAATAAATATATATTTTTCATAAAGGGTTTTTTACAATTTGCCCAAGGGCATATACAATATAAATTAATGCATTTTACTTAAATTGTAAAGATTTGACATAACCCTTCTTCAATCTGGTCGGATTTGGCGCAGCCACTATTCTATGGTCAATGAGCTATTCACGGTTTCGGGAGCATGAAACAGGGACCTTATATTCAATATTTTCTCGAGGCCAGAAGCATGAGCTATCCTCAAAATCCCTGGGCTTCGGTTAAACTGTGATGATCATATATGGAAGTACAGTGCTGATGGCTGCTATACAATAAAATTGGGCTACCAACTTCTAGTGGCACCGAATGTTGCGTCATCATCAACTCTGTCTGGAAGCTCTAATGTGTGGAAGTGCATCTCGAAAACAAAGTCACTCCCAAGAATTTGTGAACTAGCATGGAGGACAACCAAGGATATTCTTTCGGTTCGCACGAATCTGGCCCTAAAAGGCATAATAAATGACCCGGTTTGTGCCCTTTGTGGCATGGAGGAAGAGACAACAGATCATGCCTTGATCTACTGCTCTGAGGTTAGTATGCTTTGGTTTGCTTCCACATTAACAATTCGTAACCCAGACGACAAATCTATCCCTTTTCCAATTTGGTTGAACTCTATTTTGTTAAAAAGCAACAAATCTAGTATGAGTTTCATTATGGATCTATGCTTTATGCTATATGGTGGAGATGAAACAAATGGGTTCATGATGGTAAATGGTAGTCAATCCAGAGTATTCTGAATTACGCTAATAGTTTGGCTCTACCTAAATCCACAATAGTGCAGGTTAATCTCCACCATCAGGAGGATGAGATTTGAGGTGTTTTTCATGTTAGTTGTGATGCATCTTTGAAGGCAGGGATAGGCACTGGAGTTGGGTTTATAGTTCATAATGAAAATGGTGATTTCATGGCAGCAGGAACTGATATCTTCGATGCAACAACTGATGCAACACTAGCCGAAGCATTGGCCTTGAGATGGACCCTAGAGATGTTGGTTGAATTGGACATCACACATGCAACGCTCTTCACTGATTGTCAACGCCTTACCATGGCTTGGAAAAGCCAAGCACTAAACCACTCCTATCTGAATGAAGTGATCACTGCAGGAATTTAGCTAGAAATTTTATTTTGGTTCAGGTCATGTATAGACCTTACACTCTGAATGTATTAGTTGACATTTTAGCTAAAAAAGCTTTTCTAGTTCAGAAACAACTCTGGTTAGTTGATGCACCAGACTTTCTTGAGCCTTTTGTACCAAACTCTCATTTGGATTCCCCTAATAATTAATACATTCAGTGTTTGCATAAAAAAAAAATTATAGGTATCTTTTTACTATTTAGGCTTAATTATATTTTGGCTTAAATACCAAAATGACCCCTATAAATATTGACGATTTTGAAATTGGTCCCTATAAAAAAAAGTTTTGGTTTTAATTTGGTCCCTACATAATGCTTTAGTTTTGGTCCATGTATTTACAAAACGTTTTGGTTTTGTTCCCTCCTGTTAGATGTGGATGGAAAATGCCGAAAATGTAATATATTATGTTCTATGACCAATTAAAAATGATATTCTTACATTAATTCTCAAGGATATAAAAAACAACTTCTATTATATAAAAGAACCAATTCAAAAACCGTAGTAGTAGAGGGACCAAAACCTAATGAAATCTAATAACAGAGGGATCAAAACCTATCAAATCTAATAATATAGGGACCAAACCAAACTACCAACATACTTGTGGGGACCAAAATTTAATAAGAGGGACCAAAATCAAAACGTTTTGTAAATATAGAGACCAAAATCAAAAGAATTTTTTTATAGGGACCAATTTCAAAAGAGTCAACTTTTACAGGGACCATTTTGATATTTAAGCCTTATATTTTTGGTCATTTATCTTATTTTCAAAATTCACTTTGGTCCTTAATCTTTATTTTGACTTATTTTGGTCCTTTTTTTTCTTCAAGAAATTCAATATGGTCATTCCGTAACAATAATGTTAGTTTTACTAGTAATATTCACATTTATTACATTTCATTGATAGAGCCTAAAAAATATAATATTTCTACGGCTCTATCTCGTTAGAGCTCCTAATGTCATATTCATTCAAATCTTTATCACATTGTCATTTCTATTCATATCGATCAACCATATCATGAGCCAGATTGCTCCATCTCATTTGTGAAGCAGTACCATTGTTCCTATTCTTATCGGGTGGTGACCTGAAATATTTCCAAATTCCGACAGCATTTACTATTTTTCAATTGCGGTTGTGAATATTTTGATAAAACTAATATGCTATGATAAAAGGACCAAATTGAATTTTTTTGAAAAAAAATAAAGGACCAAAATAAGTCCAAAAAAAAAAAGATTAAGGACCAAAATGAATATTGAAAATAAGATAAAAGAGTAAAAATATAATTAAGCCTGATATTTACTATCTTCGGTCTTCTTATTAAAAAGATTTACTACTGCTATCTCAGATATAACCAAATAAAATCAATCTATTATTGGTCTCAAATATAAATAAAATTTAACCGTCATTAGAAACAATCCGTTATGATGTGGCTAACAGCATTGGCATACGCATGTGTAAGTATTACATGCTACATTATAATGATGTGGATGATTCAGACAAATAGGAGTAAAAAAGTCAAAGTCCAACCCAAATATGATTGTGGATCGAGCTTTGACCCTTTTACTTCTATGAATTCGGATCTTCCACTTCATTTTACCAATGACATGCAATACTTATACACATGTATGCTGATGTGATCATATGGCGTTTGATTAGCTACATCATCTGTGAGACCCACAATTTTACCCAATTTATTTGAGAATTTATATTTGAATTTAAAATATTATATTTGATTTTTGATAAGTTGTGATACCTGAATTTAATTAAAATCGTATGAATTATATTTATATATAGATATATGTACACGTGACATATATATTATATACATATGCCTACCAACATTTTCTCTAATATATTTTAAATTATATTCTTAGAATGAAATATTTTAAGGTATAGTATTTGATTTAAATAAACTTGTCTATGTGGTGTATGCTGCATAGGTGGAATCCTGCCTATGCGGTGTATGCGGTGTATGCTGGGGTCCTTTTAAATAAACATTTTCGAGAAAAAGTTGGGGTTGCTCCTATTGTTGAAAAAATGGTTGAATCTAATCTTAGGTGGTTTGGGCATGTGTGGAGGAGACCGGTGGAAGCCCCGGTTAGGAGAGTAGACCAAATGGAGGGTACTAAAAAGGCTAGAGGAAGAGGAAGACCTAGAAAAACTATAGGCGAAACAATTGAGAAGGATTTGGCAATCAATGCCTTATCAAAAGACATGATTTATGATAGGCCTTTATGGCGTCGTTTGATCCATGTAGCCGACCCCACCTAGTGGGACAAAGGCTTAGTTGTTATTATTATATAGTATTTGATTTAAATGATCTTAGAAAATGAAATGCTTTTTGAAGGATTAAGGTGTTCTATCTTCAGAAATCCATATCTTTTAAACCGTACGTCGAAAAATTACAAATGATATGTCAAAACGATCGTATTGAAGTGTAGATTATGAAAATGTAAAGTTTTGATTTTTATTTTTGAGTTTTCAAAGTTTTATCACTGCTACAGTACTGAACGAATTTGTGAGCTTTAAGTGTGAAAATGTGGTTTTAATGCATTTAATGGCTCTTTGATCCAAAAAAATATTTTTATGAATAGAAAATGTATTTTTAAAATACCTTATTGGCTGCACCGTCCAAATAAAATATAATTTCGTATTTTGTTTTTTAAATTATAAATTAATTTAGCTTATGAAGTGCATTTTTGGAAGAAATGATCTTAGAACTTCAAAAATTCATAACTTTCAAACCATAAGTCCAAAAATTATAAAATTTATATGAAAACGACCGTATTGAAATGAAGTTTCTAAAAATATAAGAATTGTAATTTTTTGAGGTATCCTTCGAAAATATTTCTCTGCTGCAGTAACTGTATGATTTTATATGCTTTATTTTGATTGGTTTTTAAGGAGGTGAATTCAAAGTGAGTCAATGGAAAATTTTCTCCTCACTATGACCAAGGAGTGCCGTCCAAAATGAAGGAAAAAGAGAGGAAAATATCTTCTGAAAATTAGTGGAAGCATCTCTTGGAATTAAGGCTTTAGGAGTTAGAAAAATCCCCATAAATGCACCTTCATGTTCCAAAGTAAAAATTGAAAATGGTTGACTCAACTTGGGAAGGGGGACGAATTTTACATCAGAACCTTGGGGGGAATGTATTCTCACTTCACCTATAAATAGAACCCAAGACCCCTCCTATTTTCACACATGACAAACAATCCATTTTTGAGAGAAAATATTAAGAAAGTCTTGAGAAATTGAAGGGAGAGGGCGTGGCACTCTTTGAGGGAAGAAAGGGAAATTTTCATACTTATTTTGAAGGTCATCTTGCTAAGGAAGAAAGGTAACTCTATACTCTTATTTTAATTTCTTATTTTTAAGCTATTACTTTGTTATAACTAAAATAATAATACTTTTCTATGGCTATGAATCTCTTAAAAACTAAATCTCTAATATCTTCCTTGCTATATTATAATACAATGGAAAAATGAATTATGATATATGTATATAAGTTTTTGTTTTGTTGGTCAAATGAAAAAGGAATAAAAAGGGACAAAAAAATTGTTTAAAGAGAAGTAATCTCCCCTTTTTATCCTAGGATGACCGAATATTTTAGAGAAGGAAAGAAGTAGTATTTAAATTTTATTTGATGGTAATTTATTCTTTTTATGTAATAGGTATTGTAAATATTTGTTATTGTTATGATCTTCTTTTTGGTTATGTAATTCACAAGTTTAAATCTCTAAATACTCTTTTGATATAGAATTTTAAATTGTGTATAGGAAGGGTATTTATTGGTCATATGAACAAGGAATGAAAGGGACTCAAAATGAGGTTTAAAGAAATTAAGATTTCCCCTTTTGTTTTATTGTGATGACCGAATTTATTGTATAAAAATATATAAATAAATCTCTTAATCTCTTCTGTGATTATAAAATCATAGACTAAAAATCTCAGATCTCTTCTTTGGTATTGAATACAAAATTTCATTGTGATTATTGATATAACTTTGTTGGAAATCAAATGAATGAGGTTTAAGAAAAAGGGACAAAGCAAAAAATTGTTTAAAGAGAAAAATAATCTCCCCTTTTTCTTGGCCTTGATGACTGAATTTTTGAAGAGGAAATAATAAATAATATTCTGAATTTTTTTTACAATATAGGAATTTATATTTTATAGAAATTTTGTATCTGTTTGAAGTATTTTATTTCTTTTGTTTGGATTCAAGATGGATGTATAAGGAATGAGAACTAAATAAGATTCTGAAAATTTTGTGTTACTGAAACTATGAGATTTAATGTAGTATTAAAAAGAAAAGAAAAATTTTAGTGTTTTGCCTTGTTTTGTTTTTGGCCGTGATATATATATATATATATATATATATATATATATATATATTAGGTAATAGTTGTTGTTATTATGTGTATAAATGTTATGTGACTTATTTCTTAAAAAGAGTTTGAATAAATGGATGATTGTTTGATCTCTGATGTTGTAAAAGTGAAACGAAAATAGTTTATGAAAACAAATAGAATTCTGGATTTTTTTGGTGTTAATAGTGAGGTATAATTGATTTTTGAGTAAAAGTTACAAATGGTTTATATTATTTTGTTTGGTAATTTTAGGAGTAAGTGAGTAATTTTTATTTTGTGTTTGTGTAAATATATGACTATGTAGTTAGTAGCATTGTAAATTAGTTGCTGTACAAAAAGTAATTTTCCTTAAGAAGTGATTATTTTTATGTTATTAATAGTCAAAGTAATTATTTTAAGTATATGAAATTATATAACTAAATGTATTTGAAAATTTAAAGAGTATTTTCTTATATATATAATTATGGCCGAAATTTATTGAAGAGAAGAAAAACAATGTTTGATAATTTTCTTAATTGATTTGATGATTGTTTGTTATGAATGAATGATTATTAGTGTGTGTTATGTATTCTGATCTGGAAATTTTCTCAATTCTGAAAATTATTATTTTCATAAGGTATAAGGCCCCAAATAATGATTTTTATATGTGTTTATCATGCTTAACTTGTTTATATGTAATTAAAGTATGTATAGGAATGTTAGAGTCTGTTAGTTTAAATTTTTGGAGTAATGCAACTTTATTTTGTAGTTGCATGATTAGAGTAATTAAGTTACTGGAAAAAGTAGCATGAGTTTTGAATAAACTAACTATAAGAAAAGTGATTTTTGAGTTTGTATTATAATGCTGTCCAGAATTTTAGTTTGGGTTACATCAACTCTAGAACTTGTTTTGACTTGATAAATAATAAGTTTATATTCTAGAATGATTATTGATGTGTTAGGTGTTTGTGTAAATGTTAAAATTGATTTTTAAGAATGTGTTTCTTGGCTGTCCAAATAATTATAAAAGATTGCACCAAGTTTAAGTTATTTGTTTCAGTGGCTTATGTTGATCTTTGAATGGTAGTTGTTATATAAGCATTTGGAATTGATTTATGAGTTAATGAAAGTACGAATAGTCTCTTTTGATTTAATTGATTAAAGTCCTAAATTTTGTATTATATTTTTAGACCTTAGGATGCGTATATATATGGTTGTATATGAATGATAGAACATGTTTTTTTTTTTCCAATTTCTAGAATTGATGCAACTAGATTTTAGTGGCTGTCCAGCAAGCAAAATTATTTTGTTTAACTTATATAGAGTAAAAAGAAATTGTAAAAGTGATTTTGTGAAAGTATGATTTGATGTTATTTGTTTAAATGAAGTGTTGTATTATTTGTATAAATGTGTGGATGATAAGGGTTGTATGTCTTTGAAAAGTGATTTTAACTTGATGATTGGTTTTAAAATTTTTATTTAGTAATGTTTAAGAGGCCTTGAGTTTTGGAGAAGGAATGATTTACTTTCCAAGTGTTGTATATTCTAATACAAAATCTTTTGATTTCAAAGGTTATTTAAGAAAGTGGTATTTGTTAAAAGTATGTTTTCCAAAAAGGAATTATTTTAAGTTATCTAATGCCTTAAAAAGGGTTTCTGTTTTAAAAAGGGATTTCTGTTTTAAGGTACTTTGGTACTTTGGGTTTAGTCCTTACAATAGTGAATAGATAGTATAAGGTACTTGCTTGACATTGATTGTATGTCGTTCATCGTTTAAGAAATAAAGGGAATTAAAAGTGAACGAGCTGTTGGAACTGTGGAAACGAAGATTGAATCAGAGTAAGCATGACCCCAGGTAAGAGAGCAACCTTCCTAAGACATAATGGCACTGAGGTAGCATTAGGGCGTTCCGTATCATCTCAAAGGTCGGAACTAGGAATCTATAGGTTGAGTAGTAAGATGGCAAATGTGTGTGTGTTCCGCCATCCTTACGAAAAATACGATTCCTCAATATTAATCGCATGTCGGTTAATAATTGTTATATCACGTTGTATATCCTGAAGTTGTATATGGTATATTGCCTTAATGAATTTGGAAATGATAATGAATATGTTGTAAAATGTTCCAATGAGGTTGTGTAATTGAGAAATATTGTTATATGAGCTATGAAAGATTATTGTTGTTAATCAAGAGTTTATGATCATGGAAATATTGGAAGGAACGAAAATTGGTATTATTGATATTGTTTTAAGAGAATATGGAAATGATTAACTTTGTGACAATGCGAAGATAAAGCTTGTGTACAGTGATGGTGCATTGTGGCACATTGACTTGTAAGTATTCCCTTTAAGTGACGAATCACGTGAATGATTGTGCCGTGATTATGTCTTGTGGATTCCACTGTACTGTAGGGAGGTGTTTGCTGTGGTCCCTTAGAGGTCGAGACCCGTTAGAAGCGCGGCTTAGAATGGGTCGACCAACTTAGGATAATAAAGACTTAAAAGACTCTAAGCTTAAATCCTTCCTAACTACGCGTTGAGAGAGAAGTAGTGGAGAGGATAGATACCGTATACTTGGAGGTCGTGCATCCCTCCAAGTGGTGATTGTGATAGGGGAGGGCAAGGACAGTGAAACGTCAAGAAGCCTAAGAGCGCTTCCCTAGGCGGGACGATGTTACAATGATCAAGGTCACCTGCTGGGCGTTGATCGTAGCGAGGACTGCACGTACAACTAGGGATAGAGCTGTCGCCCCCTTAAGCAAATCTTAGATGGTGTAGAGGGAATCTGAATGGGACTAGAAGCCATCGTTTTTGTGAAATGATGAATTGTTATTGTATTTTGTTTGCTGGCCAACTTGCGTGGTTTCAGCTGGTACGTACCCTTTGGCTTTGATGTCAGCATGGTTAGGATTCCTGTGCATCCCATCTGCTTTCCGAACTAGGACGTGGTTGGATATTGAAGGAGGAGATGTATCGTGTCTGCTAATCTACTCTTACCTCAATGATTTCCCTCCCTAAATCATTGATGGTTGTGAAAAGACTTAGTGGAAAGATTATGAGAATGGAACACTTGGATAATGAGATTAAATTTTGATGATATGATAAGGAAACGTAGTAATGTTATGATTATGGTGAACCCATGATAACTATGAGATTTTAATGGGATAATGTTATAATGTAAAGCTTATGCTTTGTTAAAGTTGTATGTGTGTGAGTTCTAATGTGATCCCTTAGAGTAAGTCCATGCCGTCGACGACTATTTCGTCCGGATCGTTGACTCTCTCTCTTCTTTCCTTTCCCTGTGGACATTGGGGACAATGTTCACAGATGTCAGATCATGTAGCATTTCAAGTGATGGTTGCTTTAGTTGGAAGATGATCGTGAGATGAAGTATATTTATGAGGAGGATGCAAAAGCGACAAGCCGAGGAATCTTTCAGATACAAGTATCTGAAGATTAGTAGTCTAAGTTCTTATTTTGTATTCCATCTTTGGATGGATAGGACATGATTACTCTATCCCGAATGTAACCCCTGTTGTAATAAATGATTATTTGAAATGATATAAAAGAAGTTTCTTTCGTTATATATCATGTTCATAAAGTAATTAAACTATTTTTCCGCAAGTTAACCATCGACTAAATATGACCTTGAGAAAATGAGTTTTTGGAAATGTGTTTTTGGAAATGGAATTTTATGACGCGAGTCTAAGTACCAAAACATTTTTGTAAACCCAAATGAATCAAATTCTATTTATGAAAACCTTTTTGTAAAAGAATTAAAGTGAATTGATTTTGATGATGTTATAAAAAAAAAAAGGCGCAAATTTTAGGGAAAATTCTAAGTCCAAATTGGGGTGTTACATCAGCAATTAACAGATTTTTTCTAGTGACAAGGATTAAAATCAAAATTTTTAAAACAGTTAAAGATAAGTCAAGATAAAAAAAAAAAAAAAAACTTGCAGCCACTGAAACCAAAACACTCTTAACCTATAGAAATCAAAGACATAAATATTTTTTGGATTTTCTTAACTTTAGCCCTTAGGGCTGAGGATAAGAAGTTATAAAAAGTATCTTTGCATTGAAAAAATAAATGTTTAAGACTTTAAAAGTTAGTGGGTTAGCTTTCCAAGACATTTTTTCTACTTTTTCACCTCTTAGCTCAACCCTAAAGGCTGAGGTTAAGCAATCCCATATTTTTTTTTTCCTTATATCATGACAAACCAAATGTGCTCGTGATTTTTCTTTTCCTAACTATTCAATATGAACTTGCATTGGTCGTTTTATTTCTTTTCCTTCTAAGACACCAGTGGTCCTCACTCGAGTCTGTTGCATTCTCTCTTTCTCCTCCCGGTCCTGACCACCTCAAATGTTAACACGACATCATTCTTTCTTGTCTCTATCATTCCCTAGTGGGTGGAGTTAAATGCTATCATGTCTTACTCTTTCCCTCTTCCTCAAGCCGTTTTTAGCGCCTCCCTTTTATGATGAGTTTTATGGGCTAGCTTTTCCAGCAATCTAGCTCTAGCTCCCACTCCCACTCAACAGATAAGGAGAGAGAAACTCTAGAGAGATGGATGGTTCATTAGGGTTTTCATTTTTATTTTTTATTTTTTATAATTATTTCATCTCCTCGTTAGTCATCTTTTAATTCCTATTTAACCTTATCTCATATCCTTTTTCCCATTCTTGAACCCCTCCCTTCTTTTTTCTTTTCATTCACTTTCCTCTCTTCCCCTTTTTAGAAACCCTCGGGATCTGATCTCTTCTTCTCTCTGTGTGGATAACAATACTACTAGCTAGACAAACTTGAGCAAGGAGAGGATTCAGTTATTCAATTCCCGAGGATCACACTTAACTTTCCACTACCTTTCTTGTCTTTTTTTGTCCTTTTGTGTCTCCTTGGATTTTTGTCTGGTTCTCTTGGATTTAAGAAAGTTACTACAAAAAACGTTGTTGATCATGATAAAGGCTTAAACAAGTTTCTTATATCCGATGATTTAGTGCTTCAAACAAATCTTCAGATCTGCACAGGAATTCTGGCTAGTTGGAGTCCTTATATTGAACAATATACCAAGGTTGTTCTTTTACCATAACTCCATAAGCTCTTAGTTTTGTTTTTAACCTTGTGCTTTATATATTTGTACATGTCGATCTATCATATATCATCATGGGTTTGGCTTCTTGCTTTGTCGTTCATCTTCTTTACTTTATATAATATCATGTGAATGTTTCTAAATTATTATTAAGATGTACTATAAATTCTAGTCAAAAGATGAGTCCAAACAAAAAATAAGACAACTAAAAAACAAAGAGAAGCAGTAATGAAATGCTAATGTCACTTGCATAAAATCTTATGACTTTGATCTATGTTTCAGTTGGAGTTTGCATCTCATTGGCACCAACTTCCAAATAATGCTTCAACTTTTTCCTCCTCTTGTTTATTCCTTTTTCTTTTTAGTGCAACACCTGAAAGAACCTTTATTTTATTTATTTTATTTTTATTTTTTTGCATTTGATGATACTTTTTCTCAAACCGTTTGAACAAGTAGCTTCTAAGTCATGTTTGCCTTCTATACTTGATATATTTTGAGCCATTATGCAAACGTGACTCGCTTTGAGTGCTCTATGCCTCTATCAATCTCTTTGTAGGCTAGAAAAGCTAAATGTTTGGTGCTATATATCATAGAACATCATTCACTGCTTCATATCACACCATAATTGCATTATAAAAAGTGCACCTTCTCAATCGCGTGTTACATCGTATAGTGTACTAATTTTTTTCCTACAAAGAAAAAATTATAAACATTTCACAGGGTAAAGTTATGGAATAAATTGTATGCCTGTTGGTGGAACAATTACTTAAACCATCCTACTATCATTTTTATTGCGTTTTTTTTATTTTATTTTAAGAACAACTTCAGTTTTTTTTTTTTTAAGAACCCTTAACCTCAGTCATTAGAAATAATAAGGATAAGAAAATAAAATAGTAAAAAAACCTAGAAAAACTAAGTTCACCATCACTTGAAATTATTATATGTTTAGTTTTTTTTTTATTTACACAAAAGCACTTTTTTTAGTTCTTATCCTCAGCAATATGGATTGAGGTTAAGAAAATTCTAATAATAATAAGTATATAAGAAAAAGTATAATGTTGTCAAATAATTAATTAAATACTTTTTTTTTTTATTTTTCATTACGATTCAGTGGGCGAATTGGCATACGTAGTTTGGTGATCCATTTCTTATCAGGATAATAATTTCTCCAAAGTAAAAAAAAAAATCCCTAGATAGTTCATATCGAGTGTGTATTCATCATTTCGTGATTGTTTCTTTTTCTTCTTTTGTTCTAGGTAATGAATTATTATAGTTGCGTGCACTTGCTTTTATATATATATATATATATATATATATATATATATATATATATATATATATAGATAGATAAATAGATAGATAGATAGACGGGGTGTTCTAACTATTGCTTCACATACATTCTCGTGAGGTATATTCATGTATTTCGCTTTTAGTTGATTTTGATCTATTTGAGCACATAATTGTGTATCCATGTTCAAACCTTTCATAAAAAGTGAGGTTCATATATACTAAATATGATGCTGGATAGATTCCTTGTGTTGAATAAAATTTTATTTGCTTATAATTAATATATATATATATATATGTGGTGTTTCATATATTGCATTTTTTTTAAAAAAAGGTGTGGTTTATATTTCAATAGTTATACTTATTTTTTGCATAGTTAATTTATACTGATTTATTGAAAATTCAATCTTGTTCTTGTTGTCGATACCTGAATCGTGCATCTGTCTAACTTGCCTTTTAGTAAATCACGGGGTACAAAACAATTTTATCCTTTTCACTCTTACAATCTTAGTGCTTAATATAATATATGTGCGCGCGCATGCATGCGTATTTCATTAGACAGACATTGAAACAAAGCAACTGTATTACGTAGTGAATAAGTCATGAAATAATTATCTTCCTTCTTCTATTTTGCGTTCTTTAACTCTCTTTATCTTGGTTATCCAAAAAAAAAAAAACTCTCTTTTTCTTGGTTCTACTTTCAAGGTGTTGAATTTTTTGGATATTTTTTTTATACATACCCAGAATATTTGGGATCCATCCGGTCACATTAGACCTGACGAGTCTTGGCAAACATGGATAGTGTATATATCTAACCACTTGAATGCTTCACTCATAAATCGACAAGAATCGAACATGAAGCCTTAGGTTCCTTTATGCTCTCCTTTTCTCAACTGAGCTATGCTCACTGGATTTTTTTAAATATTTTTTATAGTGGTTCTTGTGATCACGTAGCTTTCCTAGATTTAATTAAGGTTTAATTTGATTTTAAGTTTGGTTCTAATCTTGTGGATAAGAAAATTTTATTTGCTAGTTAGTGCATGAGTCTATACTCTTGTATATATCCAACCTTCTTTGTTTTTTTTGTTTTTTATTTTTTATTTTTTTACTTTTATCGGCAAAAAGGAAAGGAATTGCTGATAAAAAAAAAAGGAAAGGAATTTATTAAAAGAGTACTCACAAGAACAATAACAGTGAAAAACAAAATCTTGTAATGTTTGTTTCGTAAATGATTTCAATACCCATTTTTCCTACTTCTAATATATTTCGATTAAAAAAAATTGTGTTCCCTAATCTTGGTCAAATGCTCCTTTTACAAATGTATTTTATATGCCTTTTTACATGCTGTTGCCAATGTTTGTTGCTTGGAAGACTATTTTTAAATTTTAAAGCTTGCAACTTGTGGCATATCTAGTCATTTAGTGACTGAATATTATAGTATAAGAAATGACTATAATATATATATGCAACATTATTCGTTATATATACATGGAAGACATGCTTGACTCCATATTTATAAGAAATGTGATCTTGTTAATTTTTGTTCTATTTTTAAATACAGGTTTTAATTTTTTGGGAGTGGATATGAATACATTTTCACATGTACCTCCAGGCTTTCGATTTCATCCGACTGATGAAGAACTTGTTGGTTACTATCTTAGGAAAAAAATAGCATCTAAAAGGATTGATTTAGACGTCATCAAAGATGTCGACCTCTATAAAATTGAGCCATGGGATCTTCAAGGTAACAAGCCTTCTTATAAAGCCACAACTAAAGCATTCCATACATGTTTTAAATTACATTGATATATATTTGCGATTATTTTGTAATTATAGACTATTGCAAGAAAGTGTCTATGCAATTGCAATCTTATGGAAGCACATATATTGTTTCATATCATTTCATGTATGTCCCAAATCGATCATTTTGGTAAAAAAATTTATGAAATCATTTAATTTTTGATAAAACTTTGTTTTGTTGACCAATCAAAATAAGATTTGACATAAAGTGACACACGTCATTTGACTTAAAGTGACAAACGTCGTGATATTTGAGATGATGTTGTCTCGATTGTTATTATTGACCAGAATTTAAAATTTTATTTCATGTATATTAAAAAAAAAGGTTTTCTTAACCTCAGTTCTTAAGGTTAAGAATAAAAACCTAATAATAAATATTTTTCCTTGAAAAAAATAAAAATAAAAGTTTTTATACTTTATAAATTCATCATTTCTCGTAAAACATAGTAACTACTAACAAGTGCTTATTCTTAGCTCAAAAAAGCCCTACAAGCTAAGAAATCATATTATATAATATACACTCGATCATATTCGTTATTTATGTGAACAGAATTATGCAAAATAGGAACCAATGAACAAAATGACTGGTATTTCTTTAGTCATAAAGATAAGAAGTACCCAACTGGAACTCGCACCAATAGAGCTACAAAAGCAGGATTCTGGAAAGCCACAGGAAGAGATAAAGCAATATACACTAAGCATTGCCTGGTTGGCATGAGAAAGACTCTCGTGTTTTACAAAGGAAGAGCCCCAAATGGACAAAAGTCTGATTGGATCATGCATGAGTACCGCCTAGAAACTAATGAAAATGGAACCACTCCGGTAATTATAGTACCTCTTAGCCTTCATTTACATTTCATTTTCTGGTTCTATAATCCAAGAGGTCAAATCCAATATATTTTCATTTGTTACTATAGTTGGAATAGATATAATTTCAGAATATTTTCATATATTTCCTTCAATTTCAAGGCACAAATAAAGTTCTTTTGCACACGCAGCTCTTGCGCTAGAATAGATAGGTTAGCATTTTAAACCGCTAAGTTTGCCCTCCAACTTCTCTTTTGGATTTAAATTGATCTTGTAAACTTTTTCGTCTTCAATAAATCCAGTAAGTTTTGGAAGTCTAACATTTAAGTTATTTCTATAACTTCAACATATGGTTGTTAATTACACACCATTAAAGACATTCACTCATAAAAAATAAAAAAAATAATAAAAATTTCTCTATATTTTTTTAGCGTCATTTTCATTTATCATTTAACTTTATGCGATTAACGACGTTACAAGTGATGGAAATTAAAGTACTTACATGATTGGACATCTTTATTTATTTATTTTTAAATGTATATGGTTGGACATCTGATCTAAAACTAAAATGTATTTGAAAAAAAAAATACTTGTTGGGCAAAAGTTATTCTAGAGGACAGATCTTGCATTTCTTACCTGATAACTACCTTTAAATCTCACGAAATAAAATAAACTAGCAATTGTTGCAGTTTTTGAAATTTGAAAAAATTATTAAGGTTATGTATGGATATCTAATGATAAATGAAGCTGAATGAGATGAGGTGAAGTGGAGTAGAATGAAGTGAAATAAAATTACCATTTTTTTTTGTGTATTTTATGATGAAATGGAAAAAATTTGCATTCCATTAAAATACCTCAATTTGAGGGTGATTAAAATAAGAGGTTTTGGATGGAATGATCCATCCCATCATGTACCATTTCACTCCATCACTCTGAATACCATTTAAACAATAAAACCTGATTAAATTTGATTTTACTCCACTTCATTCCATTCAATATCACCGATCCAAACATAGCTTAGCTTAATGAAAGAGAAGAGAAAAACCCTCTCAAATATGTGTCGTACAAAAACTTAACAAACCCACCCAACTGAAATAGAGAACAAAATAGCAATGTTGCACATACATGTTGGTTTTTGTTAGGTATGGGGGTGTTTTTATTGGCCGTTGATTCAAGTTAAATTTACTTTAACTAAATTAAATTTGATTGAAGTAGTTTTTATATACAATTTGGTTGAACCACAAATTAAATGCTTTCAGGTTGCTCGTAGACTTCCCAAATTTGGTTTAGGAAGCAATTTTTTTATTGGAAAATGCTAACAAGTGTCCTTTAAGAAACTAAAAATAGTATTTTGACATAGAAAGATGCGATTTTTGAAATTTTCGAAAGAGTGATTAATGTCAACATATGATTGTTTTACCACCTTTAGCAACCTTAACAAGTGCCCTTAAATTCTCTTTAGCAATCTTAGGGCACTTGTTAGCAAGACACTTTTTTATTTTAAAATTCTCTTTGCCTTAAATGCTTTATTTTCTATTTAATGCTTCCTATGTTTTGTCTAACCAATATTTTTTGGGCACCCACTAGACAAACTCATGAAATAATACTCCCCTTGTCTCATATTTAAGAAAAAAAACTAACTTCACACTTATTAAAGAAGTTAATTGAGTCTATTTAATTTTCTCAATTTCATAAAAAAGTAGACTGTTTTAAAAAACCTTTAATGGAAATGAAACAAAAATTAAATGATTCTACCACTTTATGGAGATATTTTAGGAATAATTGTATTGAGAATATGAAGAAGTTACTCCCTCGGTCGTCCCTTACTATAAGTCACTTTTACTTAATTCACACAGATTACGAAAAGTAATTATTATTCTCAAATTTATCAAAAAAATATGTTGTCATTTTAAAGTTACTCATATTTAAAACTTTACAACTTCATTCGTTTATCTCTCTATTGTAATTATTACCTTGTCACCCCCTATGTAATTACGAGGGATGTATTTAGAATAAACTTTTTTATGCATGTTACCTAAATATTCCAAAACGACTTATAAAAAGAGACAATAAATCTACCAAAATGGTGCCCTATAATAATAAGGGACGAATGAAGTAGTTAAATTTTGCTTATGTTTGAGACCATTAATGAAGTGATTTTACTTGCTTATATTTGAGACCGAAATGGATCCTACTTAAAGTTGCTTATAAAAAAAAAAAAAGTTTCTTAAGTATGAGAATAAACCGTCTACCGTAATTGGAATTTTTTTTCAAAATGATGCATTTAGTAAATTCAAAGATTTACTCCCTCCGTTCCTTTTTATTTGTCGTTTTTTGAAGAGATTTTTTGTTTCTTTTTATCCGTCGTACTGAGGATTTCAAGAGTGTAATAAATGCTATTTTCCATGTTTGCCCCTATTTAATATGTCTTGGTTTATGTAAGTAGTGGAGAAAAATTAATGATTATAGAGAGAGAAAGGGTATAGTAGGAAAAAACATAATTAATGCATTGGAAATTTGAGTAATGATTGAATTTCTTAATAGACGTGTTTTGTTTGAAATATGACAGATAAATAGGAACGAAGGGAGTATGTTTTTAGTTTTTCAAGAATTCCTAACTATTATGGGTTGCTAATTCTCGGTTTGAGGTTAAAAAAAAACTACTTAAAGTTAAAGCTATTATAAAAATTCTTATTTTGTTCCTCTCCCTCTAATTTTTGTGAACTTATAATTGACTTGCAAGTGTATCATCTGAAGTTGCAGCCGATCTTAATTTCTGTACAATCTTCGTTTTATGTGATGCTTGTTGAAATAATCAGGTAATATTTTACAATTGTTCCAGGAAGAAGGCTGGGTTGTATGTAGGGTGTTCAAGAAGCGAATGCCAACAATGAGGAAAGTGGGGGAGTATGAGTCATGGTATGATGACCATGTTTCCTTCATGCAAGAGCTTGAATCTCCAAGGCCAATTCCACACCCTTATGCATCATACCATCAACCCAACAACCCCTGCAAGGCAGAGCTTGAATTGCAATACAACAACATACCCCATGATGCTTTCCTCCAACTTCCACAGCTAGAAAGTCCCAAAGTCCCTTATGCTAATTTTGACAGCAATGGAAATACTACTACTTTGCAGTTCTCATCACTGATTCAAGAAGATCAAACACAAACACAACGTTGCCATCAACAAAATCTGCATTCGGTTTATGGTACCAATGATCAAGCAGCAGAACATGTGACTGATTGGCGAGTACTTGACAAATTTGTTGCTTCTCAGCTAAGTAATGACCAAAATGCTTCCAATAATGCAGCTATCCTCCATGTTGCTGAACAAATTACTATGCTCGCAAACGGATCGAAAAAGGCGCAAATTTCTCAGGAATATGCTTCAACTTCCACCTCCAGTGACCAGAATGACCTGTGGAAGTGAATATATATATATATATATATATATATATATATATATATATATATAGTAATAACTATTGATGCATACTACTTCTAATAGAAAGTACAGTTTATAATGTTGAAAAAAGACCAGAGTATATTGCACTGTGTTGCTGTACATAATAAACTGAAATATGTAATATATCCCTAGCAGCTATTGAACATTTGAACCTATGGAGTACGTGAGGATCAAATTATTGTATCGATTAATACTTGGCAATTGATCAGTTGCCCAAAATATTCCTATAGCACATAATAGTACTTCTGGTATGTATAGCGAATGCAGATTTATCAGAGTGCAGAGAATGCCTGTGGAACGAATTATGGGAATATAATGTTAAAAGTGTATTTGTTCATTACAGATTAATTTGCATTTTCAAATAAAAGTTACTTAGTTGTAACCTGATATATATAGCTTATTAACTGCTTTTACCAGTACCCGGAAGTGTGAGAATAGAGGGTTAAGTATCTGCATAATTATGTTATTTTAACCCTCCAAACTCATGACAAATTGGATTATTTTGCCATAGGTAGTGAGAAATGATAGAGGGAAGTTGGAGAAATTTTGAATTCTTTTTTTCTAGAAGTGGTAAGTGTAAGTACAAGTGATTCAGGAAAAGAAATAACATAATTGATAATCTAAATCAAGCATATAATAATATCAAAGGCTGCTAGAATGAAAAAAAAAAAAAAAAAAGGAAATCCAGCACTCGATTGACTGTAATTACACGGCTGATTTTTGAAACCATATAGCATATCAGATAGCGAGAAAAATACCATTTATGTTGGAAACTTGAATTCCTTATGTAATATATAAGGTCAAGGTTTCAAAACATGCATGGTTGCAGTTTTGTCATACATCGTGGTTGTGGTATCATATGGCTGTTGCAGCTTGTTTCGTCCAATGCGTTCTGCCATCATAACCTGATGCTGTTGCATTAGCTGCCACAACCAAAATGCTGTAGTTGCGTCCAAATTTTAAAACCCTGAACACAACCTAGACCTAATATGGTTGAAAAGGATAAACAAATACCAGACAATAAATGAAAAGGCAAATGAATCTTCGCTCAGTCTTAGCATTGGCACAAATAATTAAGCGGTATACCCCCCTTTTTTTTTCATTTAATTGAAGAGGTAAGTAGCAGACAGGTAGTGGCAGAATGTTTCATTGGAGACCAAAACATTAGTATTAGTACTTAGCAGAAGGGAATGAAATTTTTGTTTTTAATAAGTGACTTATTACCACCTCATTCTGGAGTTTTTATTATTATTTTTTAAAGCGCCCTTTAATAAATGACATCCTTTTTTTATAAGTCTCTTCTTTTGTTAATAGCTATTGGTGTTTTAAGTTCGTGAATGCTATTTTTTACAACTATGTTACATAAACATCAGTATTTGACATCTATATGGGACACATGCCTTAGGAAAAAACTGGCGGGTCCTGCAATTTCTCTCTCAGGAAAGACCACTTTTTACCCAAAAAGACAAGTGTCTCTCTCTGATATCATATACGGATGTCAAACAAACATTTTCCTATTTTTTACCACAACTTTTTTTTTTATCAAAAGCTAACGGCTCTTTTTAAGAAAAGAAAATGATAAAAAAATAAAATAAAATTAAGGTTTCCTCAATTCTTTTCTCAAAGTTGTCAAGTTTTGTGGCGTAAGTGCGTAACTACAAATTTTATTGTTAACAATCCTTGTATGCATGATTGCATGAAGCTAGAGCATGAACAATGAAATCCAAGTAGTGTGCATGTTAATGTATGTAATTCAATAAGCAAAAAGCAAAACTACTACTCGATGTACAATAGCTAGCCAAGATGAAAATTCCCATAAATTGCGAATTTATGCCCTGGCTTGCAATGAAGATGATTTTTATTATATACCAAATTGATATGGCGGCATTCGAAAGAGTTTAAGTATTCGACTGCATGGTTAATTACCATGAGAAGTATTTTATCAAAATGTTGGAAAGACGATTAACCCTTCTGGATTCAAAGAAAGAAAACTCTTGTACATAAATATTCAACGCATACCTGTATGTGAAGATGGCTTCTCAGCTCCCTGCTAAAATGATCTCTGTCTACAGCATACACCTCTCATAACCCATTGCTTTGAGTCTTTGAGGTAATTAAAATAGAGCGATGAGTTTTTTTAAGTCTCACTGAGTGTAAGTGTGGTTTCAAAAGTAGACGGTTTATATACCCCATAAGTCCATGACAAAGCCAATGTTAAGCAACCAATCATGAATACGATTCAAAGGCGAAAATGGTAATTATTCGTATTGGTGTGGCTGTCAATAATGATGACGACAGTGAAATACTTATGTCGGAGTGAAGAATCAAAATTCCTTTCAAGTAATGGTACACAACATACAATCATGAAGCGTGCTCCCGTCAACTTAATCATAATGCATATATTTCAACACAGTCAAATTATTCACCACTTCCTCAAAAAGAGAAAGAGAAAGAAAGATGAGTGTGAAAGAGATGAGCATGATCTTGCCCGAAAGGAAACTAACACTAACTCAATGAGGTAGTAAATGTTTAGGGTTTTCCTTTCATACAGTGGTATCGCTTTTTTTTTTTAATTTGCGGCATAATGGAGTAGAGAGATTACTAGGCTTGCGTTCGCCCAATCTGCAAGCCATGCGCATGCATTTATGCTGTGTTGGGCTGAATAGTTGGGCTTTATAAAAAGAATATGAGTTCGGGATTTAGTTTATTGACCCCCACTTAATCTCTGACTCCCTTTTTCTGAAAAAACTCAAAATTGCCTTTTTTTTTTTTGGTTTATAACACACTCGCTGGAAGGTCATGGAGAATTCGAAAAAGAAAAAAAATGCTGCTCGCTGACCCTGGAGCAAACCAAGAGATTTATGCATCAGATAGTTCGCTCAAGGGTCAGCAAGTGTGTAAATTTACACAGCTCGCTGACCCCCCAGCGAGCAGTATTTTTTTTGTTTTTTGAATACTCGCTAGCACCCAAGTGTGAATGTAAAATATGTGTATTCGCTGGCACCTCAACGAGTTCTATTTTTTTTCTTTCTTCGAACTCTCGCTTACACTTCAGCGAGAGTGTGAATATTATGCACATCAAGTCCGTTAGTTTATTATTGAGTGTTCATTGCACTACTTTGACAGCTGTTGATTCCTTTTACCCAATTGCACTCTTCCATGTGCTGCTCATTTATTTTTCATTATTTCCATTCGTTGCACTTGGCTTTGTTGCATAATCTCTATCATGTGTTGTGCTAAGTTCGTGCCTTGTTTTTTTTAACAAATTTAACAATCTCGCTGGGGGTCACTGACCTTCACAAATTTAACAATATCGCTGAGCGACCTTCACAAATTTAACAACCTCGCTGGGGGTCAGTGAGAAAGCAAAAAAGGGGGAAAAAAAAAGCTCGCTGAAGGATCAGCTAGCTGTGTAAAATAACAAACTCGCTTACCCTAGAGCGAGCAGGCAAAAAAAAAACAAAAGAAAGTTCGCTGAAGGGTTAGCGAGTGTGTAAATTTACACAACTCGCTGACCCACCAGCGAGCAGCATTTTTTTTTTTTTTTGCTTTTTCAAATTCTCGCTGGCCCTCCAGCGAGTGTGTTATAAACCCATAAAAAAAAGGCAATTTTGGGTTTTTGCAAAAAAAAGGGGTCAAATGATTAAGTGGGGGAGGGGGGGTCAATAAACTAAAACCGTAGAATGAGTTTTAGTCCCCAAATCCTTTTTTTCGATGGGGTTCTATCGTAATATTTTCCGATACCCCCGAGTCGGAAAATGCATTTTTCCGAATACTTTTTTTATTAAAAAAAATTCATTTTTAAAGTCGGAAAATGCATTTTTTCGACTCGAAGATATCGGAAAATATTCCGATAGAAACCCATCGAAAAAAAGGGGTTTGAGACCTAAAGACCAGGGTTAGTAGACTACTAATCTTTTAGAATTCTCACCCCCGAAAGTATCCCCACACCTTATTTTAATGTGTGAAACGACAACAATGTTCTTTATTAAAAAAATGTTAGATTTTGAACCCCATAAACCTTTCCCACACCCCCATTTCTTCTCTCCAAAGCAACACTCATCCTTTTATCTTTCTCCCATGCTGAATCTATACACTAATCCCATTCCATGTGCTTATTTCACACAGGCATTAAAAATATTCACACACACAACCTTTCATCTTTCTACAAATTTATTCCAGTGTTTAAAGTTTGTTTCGTAAATTTGGTACTTTCGTTTTTTTTTTTGCACTACTGTTCATAACGTTTCCGACGAACCAGTGTCCGAAAAAAAATATTTTTTGACCCGCCAGCCCTAATTGCCAATACTATCCAAAACTTGTGACGTATGTGACAGGTTATACATATTTGAGTACATGTACTTGAATTGAGTACATTTGAGTACAAAGTGTTCATAGTGGTGGAGGATAACAAAAGGTGAGAGTAGCTCCTCCTCTTGATATTTTGTACAAAAAATTAAATAAAATACATATACTCCCTCCGATTTTTATTATAAATCCTTTTCATCAAGTTTTATATTCTTTAAGAAAATTAGTTACTATGGTTAGTGATATTGAAAATGTAAATATCTGGTATACTTTTTCAAAAGTACCCTTATAATTATAATTATTATTGAGAATCTAAAAAGTGTTGAATAAATAAGGGTGTTTGTGGGAAAGAATTAATTAATTATTAATGCAATTGAAAATGAGAAGAGTCTTGATTTTTGGCCCTCATTTTATACTTTTAATGACCAAAAAAATATCAACATTTTAATTCTTTCTGTCTCAAGATTGTTAGAAGCAAAAAAAAAAAAAAAAAAAAAAACAATATACCCTTTCGTCAAGTGTAAGACGGAAAGGTATGTTTTTTTTTAATATACCTTTCTATCAATTTTCAGACGGAAAAGAGAGATTCTTCAATTGACCCTAAGTTTGTTACATTGTTGAAAGCCAAGTGTCCTCAATCAAGCAGCAATGGTGATAGCACGGATCCAACAGTGGCGCTCGATGCTTCCACAATGAATCTATCGATTGGATAATAAGTACTGTGAGGGAGTAAAGAACCACAATGGCTGTTGACCTCAGATCAAACTTTACTAAACAACCGTTCAACAAGGAAAAAGGGGATGAAGAATGCTAAATATGGTTCAAGTTGGGTAAGGAAAATAGGAGAAAAATCTCTCCTTTCCATTTGAAACTGTACTTGACGGAAAGCTATATTTTTCGAAAAAAAATATACCTTTCCGTGTCACACTTGACGGGATGGTATATTTATTGCTTCTGACACCTCGAAGATGGAAATAATTAAAATGTGGAGGTCTTTTTGGTCACTGAAAATATAAAATGGGCGCCAAAAACTCAAACATGAAACCGAAAATCAAAACTCATTTAGAAATGTGGCTTATATTAAAGACAAAAAAAAGTCTTCAAAAGAGTTCATATTTAAGACAGGAGGAAGTATTAATTATCTATTTTAATACAATTTGTTGATGGCTTATTGGCTTCAACTTCCCATGCTGATTCGTGTGAGAGAGAAGTCCTTTGGTTGAGCCTTGCTTTTGCTATTTTTAAGCACTCTATTTTTTCCAAGAGTAGTGTTATACGAATATGCAAAATTGACATCTGCATCTAACATTTGTTTATCTTATATGCATAAATAATAATACTAGTTTTAGGGGTAAAATTTAAAACCCTTGGTTTTTCTTTCCTCTTACACGCTGCTATTTGTTCTTCCTCTTGCCTCTTGCACTGCCTATTCTCCCATCTCCACCACCCGATACTATTCACTAACACTTTGTTTGGTTTGAGAGAATTTAGGGGAAGGGATTTTGGAAGAAGAGATAAAATGGGAAGAAAACAGGAGTATTCTTCTGTTTGGTATAACATATAAAATGAGAGGAGAGAGAAAAATGGGCGAGATCCACCCGAAAATCTTTTCTCCCCTCAATAGGCGAGAAATGGAACTGATCTTGCATTGGGTGTTGTGCTATATTGGGTTGCTCAGTTTCGTTTCTTATTATAATGGGTACAACAAGCTTAATTGTATGTTTTTCTTTGAATTTTGATACAATATATATATACATATATATATAATGAGAATTTTTATTATGTAAAATAGAATTGAAGTAAGCAACAAATATTTGGTTACTTTTGATATTGAGCAAGAAAAATATATATTTATTTTTGTTAAGTAAAATAAGGGTATATTTGTCTTTTAACAAATTTATTGTTTTCTCTTTTCCCACTTTTATCTCCAACCAAACAAAAAGAGAGAAAACTCAACTTTTCTCTCACTCATATTTTTTCACATTTTCTCTCAAATCAAACAACCACAAAATCTACTAATTTTATCACCATAATCTCTCTTCCATATTTTTCCATTCTCTTTTTTTCTCTTCCCATTTTCTTTCTGTAACCGAACAAAATGTAAGGCCAAGGTTGACACTTGACTAGTTGATGACAATCTCTAAATACTCTATTTTTATGCTTTTATATGCTGCTTGATTAGTGTAATTTACTAATCTTTCTATATTAGTTTGATTATTATTCAATTACTGCAATGCTATTAAATATTACTTTTCTCCGGTCTTTATTATAAATCCCTTTTGATTAATTTTTTTTTTCTAAATGTAAATCCTTTTTGCAAAATTTTTTCAAAACTATCTTTATTAAATGTAAAAATCACTCTTCAATTATTTATGGGAAAAGGAAAGGACTAAGTAATTAATGTTTTGCCTTTTCTTTATGGATTAAAAATTTTAAGAGACACGAATTATGTGGAGAGAAAATTTAAAGGATAGATTTAGAAATAAACATTAAAAAATTACCATTCCAATACAAATAATGGTGTAGCCACTGTTTTTGAAAGCTCTCTTCTCTCTCTTCTTTTCGTGGTAAATCCTGTTTACCACTGGCGCCGTCATGGCCAAAAAGAAGGGGAGGCCGCCAGCTACGCCACCATCCACGTCCAAAAAGGGTGTATCAGTTGACTCTGCTATTGACCCTTTGCTCGATTTGTCTCTTGTGGAAGAGGAGGATTTTGCAAAACTTGATTGCTTGGACGCTAAGCAAGCACAGCAACTCTTGACCAGCCTTGATGTGATAAAGGCAAGAATCAAAGGGAAGGCGATCGTGAATCCTGCACAAGGAAAAACAAGTGTGAATGATAATGATGGCATTGCTTCTAACATGTATAACCCTAATTCTGTTCCTACGAATGTGGAGACTATTAACACTAAGGTTAGTAATAAGGATTCTGTGAATGATAATGTTGCTAGATCTGCCTCTGTGTGGGCTTCTTTTGACATTACTAAGTTAAGGAATTCAGGGGAAAAACTATCTTTTGTGAAACCTGATCTGAAGGATGGTATTTCCATTGGTAAGATTGAGCCTTCTGATGTAGAAAAAGAGGTTGAATTCTGGCAGAATGCTATTGTTTGTTATGTTTTAGGAGCAAAGCCACCTTATTCTGTACTAAGTGGTTTCATTAAGAAGGCCTGGGGTCAATATGGCATTGACAAAATCTTAATGAATAATGATGGTACTATAATTGTCAGATTCAATTCTTTGGAAGCCAGGAATACAGTGTTGGAGATAGGGATTTTTCATTTTGATAAGAAGCCTATAATTCTTGCTCCTTGGACTGGGAGGCCTATGTCTAAGGGTCAATTGGATAGAGTTCCAATTTGGATTCAGTTCCCTAACTTGAGCTTAAGATTTTGGGGAGCTTCAGCACTCAGTAAGATAGCAAGTCTAGTTGGGCTACCAATTATGGTTGATAAAGTGACGCTTGAAAGGAACAGGATTAACTTTGCAAGAGTGTTGATTGAGGTGGATCCTGCCACTCTTCCTGATGAGATATTCTTTGAAGATGACAAAGGGAATATTATCACTCAACAGGTTACCTATGAATGGAAGCCTGTTTTGTGTGGTAAGTGTTCTATGTATGGTCATGACAGCAAGATGTGTAGGAAAAATGTGAAGAAGCAATGGGTAGAGAAGAAAAAGCCTACTAGAGAAGATATTGAAGATCTTGATTCCAGACTAAAGTTGCAGAAGGCAGTAGAGGATGACTTGATTCCTCAAGAAAACAGAGAAGCAGCTATAGAACTAGTCAAAGATTTGAGCAAAGATGTTGATCAGGTTCAATTGTTGTCAGATCAGAATCAGAAGGAGCATGGGGTTAGTTGTCAAGGCCAGATTAATAATGAGGAGGGCAATTCTCATGTGCTCAGCAGTGGAGGTGAGGAAGACAATCAAGACAATCAAGGATGGACTCCTGTTAAAACTAGGAGTAAAACTGCCTACAAGGATAATTCTAAAAAGGGAGAGGCTTCTCCCCTTTTATCCCATGGATAATATTGCAGCTTGGAATATTAGAGGGCTTAATCACCCCTCTAAGCAAAAGGAGGTTAGGAGTTTTTATTTAAAGAATAAAGTTGGTTTGTTAGGTGTGTTAGAGAATAAAGTGAGGGTGAACTCTATAGCTATGATCATGCAAAATATGGCTCCTGGTTGGGGTTACTTTTCAGATGCTGATATTTGTTCTGTGGGAAGGATTCTGGTGATGTGGAAGAAGGATATGTTTGATGTGATGATTATGGCAAGATCAGGAGAGTATACTCATTGCTTGGTAACTTATAAAGGAGATAATTCCAAATTCTATGTATCCTTTATCTATGCTTCTAATGATGCTATTGAAAGGAAGGAGTTATGGAATCTTATTAAAGGGGTTAATGCTTTTGTAGATCTGCCCTGGTTATTGATTGGAGATTTTAACTCTATGGCTAGTCAAAATGAAAAAGATGGAGGATTACCTCTTGAGGTGGTGCATTATGAGGACTTGAGGGACTGCCTGCAAACTTGTATGCTTGAGGATATGAAATACAAAGGTAATTATTACACTTGGTGTAATAATCAGGATGGGTTGGCTAGGATTAATTGCAAACTGGATAGAGCTGTTGTTAATTCTCTCTGGATTGACAAATGGCAATTTTCAGAAACTAGCTTCATGTTGCCAGGAGTATCAGATCATTCCCCAATTTTGGTGGAATGGAGTCAGCAGAGTGAGACAATCAGATCAGGTTTTAAGTTCTATAATATGTGGACTGCTCATCCAGAGTTTTTGGCTTTGGTGAAGTCAGGTTGGTCTATTTCAGTGGAGGGCTATGATATGTTTCAGGTTGTTCAGAAGCTGAAACATTTGAGAAGGTTATTATCTGATTTGAATAAAAGTTGTTATTCAGATATTGTTGTGAAGGAAGCTGAGTTAAAAGAGAAGTTGCTTGCAGCTCAGGCTCAGTTGATGATTAATCCTAATGATTCTACCATTCAAGCTGAGGAGAGGAGATTGTATTCTCAACATAGGCAAGCTAGTGCTGATGCCTACAGTTTCTTAAAACAAAAAGCAAAAATAGACTGGTTGCAAGAGGGTGACCAGAATTCCAAATTTTTCCATCAGGCTATAAGGCAGAGAATCTACAGGAACAGAATTATTTCCATAAAGGATGCTCAAGGAGGTATTGTGTCAGGTCAGCAGAATATTTCAGATGTTTTTGTTCATTATTATAAAGGGCTTTTTGCCAGGAAGTCTGGGTATGTGTGGCAAGAGGATGTTGTTAATCAGGGCAGATGTTTGAGCATGGAGCAGCAAATTCAGTGCATTAAAGATTTTTCTAATGATGAAATAAAGCATGCCTTTTTCTCTATTAACTCAGATAGTGCCCCTGGGCCTGATGGGTATGGGGCTGGATTTTTTAAGGCTTCTTGGGAGGTTGTGGGTGCAGATTGCATGAAGGCTATTAAGGAATTTTTCCAGTCTGGGAAAATGCTGAATTCTATCAATTCTACTACACTAGTCATGGTGCCTAAAAATGATTGCCCTAACTCAGTTTCTGACTACAGACCAATAGCTTGTTGTAATGTAATTTATAAATGCATTTCTAAGTTGTTGTGTTCTAGATTGAGCATGATCTTGTCTAGTATCATTCATGATAATCAAGCTGCATTTGTGCAAAACAGGAGTATTGTGCACAATATTCTAATTACTTAGGAATTGATAAGACTCTATGGCAGGCGTAATGTATCCCCCAGATGCCTAATGAAGATTGACATTCGCAAAGCCTATGACACTCTAGATTGGAATTTTATTGAGGATATGCTCAGAGCTTTTAAGTTTCCTGACAGGTTCATTAATTGGGTGATGGTGTGTATATCCACTGCTTCTTATCAAATCAGTATTAATGGTGGTGTTTCTGAGAGATTTCATGGAGCTCGTGGTATTAGACAAGGAGATCCTATTTCTCCATTAATCTTTGTTTTGGCTATGGAAGTTCTCTCTAGAGGGTTACAGAAGGCTGCTCGTCAGAGGAATTTTAGATACCATCCTTTATGTAAGGATAGAAAGCTTATTAGTCTAGCTTTTGCGGATGACCTCATGCTATTCTGCAAAGGTCATCCAGCAAGTGTGAGGATCCTTTGTGATGGTTTGAAGGCTTTTTCAGATAGTTCTGGTCTATATGCTAATGAGGAGAAGTCTAAAATTTATATGGCTGGTTTAAATGAATTGAAGCAGGAGGAGCTTATTGGTCTAACTGGATTTTCTAAAGGATCCTTTCCTTTTAGATATCTGGGTATGCCTATTTCAGTTAAAAAATGGTCCAATAGTTCATGTCATATTCTGGTGGATAAGGTTACTAACAGGATAAGGTGCTGGAGCTCTAGGAACCTCTCTTATCAGGCTCGTTGTTGTCTTATTAATTCGGTTCTTATGTCTCTTCATGTGTATTGGGCTAGTATTTTTGTTATTCCTAAAGCGGTTCTTCGTGAGGTTGAAAAGAAGTGCAGAGCTTTTCTGTGGGGGAAGAATCAAAATGGCCATTATACAGCAGGTGTTGCTTGGGATTCAGTATGCACTCCTAAATCAAAAGGTGGATTAAACATCAAGAACCCTATTTTATGGAACTATGCAGCTCTGGGAAAACAGATTTGGCAACTTATCAACAATTCAGAATATTTATGGATTAGATGGATTAGTTCTGTTTATCTCAAAAATTCTGATTTTTGGGGGTATGTTACTAAACCTACTGACAGCTGGCATTGGAAACAATTAATCAAAGTAAGAGATAAATTAAGGCCTGGGTTTGTGAATAATACCTGGATTTTTGCTCAGTCTGGTGAATTTTCGATCTCCAGTGCTTATAAATTCCTGGTGGGTCCTCTACCATCTGTGCCCTGGTTTCGATTTGTTTGGAATCAAGTGTCAGTTCCTAAGCATCAATTCATTGTTTGGTTGGCTATGCGCAAACGATTAAAGATGAAGGATAGAATGCATGTACCTGATTTGCTTTGTGTGTTCTGTGGGTTGGAGGTGGAGTCGCATGAACACCTCTTTTTTGAATGCAGCTGGACTCGATCGATTCTGGAAGAATGCTGCAGCTGGTTTTGCCTTAATAATCTCCATTACAAGTTTCAGAGGTGGAGTAGATGGATTAATCGAGCCTTTCCAAACAAGACGAGAAGAAGAACGGTCTTTTGTATGTTTGCAAGTGTGATCTACAATCTCTGGTCTGAAAGGAACAAGAGATTGTGTGCTGGCACTCTTCAATCTAAGGCTGTGATTGTGACACGTATCAAGCAGGAGATAGCTATTAGAGTTAATTTTTGTTACCCTATGTTCATTAATTGGTCTAATAAGGTACTTGTAAATAGAATTAGAGCTATTCTTTGATCTGGCATTTTTTAAATCTTTGAACCCTTCCTAGAAGGTGGCAAAGTTTCATTAAATGGCCATTAGTTTTGTGTTAAATTTTCAAGTGGTAATAGATTTTTCTTATACCAAAAAAAAATACAAATAATGAAATAATAACCACTTTATCTAATTTTTTTTAGTTTCTCAAGGTATCCACCCATGAAATTGAGTAACTAATCCATTCGATATTGTCGAATCTTTTTGGGCTAGTTTCCCAACGAGGTTTCTTACATTCGTAAGGGCTGGGGATCGAACCCCCAACCACTTGCTTAAGTAGCAACAGATCCCTTACTATTTATGCTAGTCTCCTTACCGTTTGTGCTAGCCTCCACTAATTTTATCTAATTTTTAAAAAGATGTGAAAATTGGTTTAAGAAAAACTTATAATAAGTATCAAAAAGTGTATTTGATTACCGTAAACTCGCAAGACCATTTTGCCTTTTCCACTTCAGCTTCCTACTTCCTAGTTCTTTCATTTCTGATAATGTATGTGGAACAAAGTATTAGGATCATCTCTCGAAGAGTCCATTACATGCATAAGATTGCAACATGCAGCAAAACAAAGATCAATGGCCAAGATTCAACGTTAAAAAACAAATTAAATCAATTTAAAATTAAATAAAATGGAAATCAAAATCATATCAGTCTCCTCCCTTCTAGTCTTCTTCTGAGAGAGTCTGGAATAAAAATGTAACAGTCCGATTTTCGTAAACCAAAATCATTAACCTTTACGTATTAAAGTTGCCAAAAATTGAGGCCAATTTTTTTTTCTTATAAAACATTGTTGAAGTAGTTGAGGCATCATGGGAAAGTCTTGGCATTCACAACCCCCGTTTCAATGAAAACCGAGTTGTTACCATAACCAAAACTTATCCACTTAAGTTTACAAAAACATTTTCAGGAAAAAGGTTTAGTTTCAATTCAAGCGGTTCTTTGTATTTCATTAAAAAGGCCATTGAACATTTTTCACAAGATGGTGCCAAAGTAGGGCATGTCTTCAAAACAAGTTAAGTTACATGGATGATTCATCACTTAGGTAATCCTTATCTTAAAACACTCATCACAAACATATACCATAATCCTATTCTTAAACTTTCCTATTGAACACAATCAGATGTAGCTCCTTCCTCTTTGTCTTGCGCCCTTTCTTGTTTCCCGATGAAGACACCATCTCGGTCACTGCTTTCCCTTTTGTCGTTGGTGCCAGCTCTACTCCATCTAAAGCGATGGAGTTCCTATGAGTCTCGTATAGCTTCTTTTCTTCGTAGTTCCCATATCCGTGCACAGTGACTTGCCCCAAGTGCAGCCCCAAGTCAGCTCCGCTCAGTATATGCTCCGAATCTGGGATCACTATCTCTGTGTAGCCGGTCCATACCCAGCCGCATGGGGTGTGCTTCCAACCTCTTCCATACTTATTCCACATGACGATATCCATGCAGTACTCCATCTACCCGTTGAGATACCAGCAGCACCGATATGCCAACGAACAGGAGAGAGTGAGCGATCCGAACGACGAATCGTCGACGGAGTGGGATTACGATAGGCAACATATAGGACCACACAAAAATGCAATACAACACACAACAATCAAGTATAGCATTATCATTATCATCATCATCCTTCTTATCATTTTTCATTCCCTTATTAATTTACCTTTACGTCTTATGAATATCTTTTACTTTCTTCTCATTTCCCTTTCACAACTATACTTCTCTTTTCATCCGATCTTATCATTCCACAATCTATAATGATCGGGGGTACTCAAGATATCATCAAAATATCCATTTCATTCTTGGCTATCACTCACGTCTACATCTCCTCGGTCATCCACCCAACCTAGTCGGAAGCAAACAGGAGTACAGGACTTTTACCGTGCGGGCACGACAGCTGTCACACAACAAATGGTCCCAGACCAGGAGGACTCAGCCTCAAATCATATCATTTCATATCATATACATGGCACACTGTCTCACTACAGTGGCAAACAAAATGCCCCACTCCAGTCCCTCTCACTGTTCTCGATTTGCAATCTAGGGGGCGACAGTATATTTCTAGTGGGCCCGCAGAACTTACCACGACATTAGATCCAGTCCCCACCACGTTAGTGCACCACATGTGGAGTTCGTTCTGCCTAGAAATATACTCTAGACTTCTTGACGTTTCACCGTCATCGTCCTCCCCTAATGCAATCTCCTCCTAAGTATCCGCAGATACTTATGGTTCCTTCCTCTCCACTACTTCGTACTCTCATACCTCACCGCGGATGTCTTTTAAAGTCTTTTATCTTTTTAGTTATCCTAAGGTCGGCCCATCCTTCGTGCAACCCTTCAATGAGTCCCGACCGCTAACTTTGCACAACTTTCTCTCATCATTTCTCACATAGCACAGAGCTGGGATCACATCACAATCTCAAATCTCATTGCCCAAATTTTCTCAACATTCTCCATTTCTCGTAATCATCTCATTTCCAAAATCTTTTCAACATTCTCAATCTTTTCCAAAAGAACAACCTTACTTTCTTCCACACCTTTTCATAAACGATTTGGAACATCTCACATCATAAACTTTCATAAAATCTTCTTTCGAAAACTTTCACATAAAAACTTTTCACAATTGTTCGCAAAACTATGGATTCAGAAACTTCTCTTCGAAAATGCCATTTCATATCAATTTCCCAAAATTATTATTTCAAAAAGACTTTCTTAAAAACGTCATCACCAAAGAACTTTCTCGAAGTTTATAAAAAATCCCCCTTCAAAACTTTTCGCAAAATTGCCTTTCAAAAACTTTTATGAAAATACTTGTTATAATATTTCTCAAAACCTTCCTTTCAAAAACATTCTCAAAAGAATTTCTTTTCATAAATCCTCTTCTAAAAATTCCTCTTCATCATTCTCTACAAAATCTCTTTATTAAAAACCTTTTCAAAAACTGCTTTTCAAAAATCACAACTTTGCTGGGCGCTAATGGAGGAACAAACTCAACTCAACACTAGTCCCAGACTAAAACCAAAAACAAAAGGAGCCCAGCTCCGCTCAAACCACCTCTCATATCAACATCACTCTCCCCATCTCTGGCCCGTTCTCAACACTATCATTTCATGCCTTCCCCAATCTCAACTCTTTCTCTTTTCCATTACATACTTTATTTACAATCATTATTATGTATTTACTTCACAATTTTATTTATTTCGCTACTATTTTCAGGACGTAACAGACGTCCATCAACGTATTACTCATTTTCATTAACAACAATAAATAACATAAGGCATAATTATATAAAAGCATGCTATCATTCACACAAACATCACACAACAAGGTGGTCTTCGTCACCTTCGTATAAGTGGCCACACAATCAAACAATTGCCACTATACTACTGACTTAGAACCACTAAGTTCCGATCTTTGAGCTGATACGAAAAATCCTAATGTATCACCTAGCTACCACAGTGTCTTAGGAAAGCTTCTCTCTCACCTCGATTGACGATAACTCGTACGATACGCTCCTTGATTCCCGACGCAATGCTTGTAACTGCTTCCCGATCGTTACTGGAACTCAAATAATTCTCTTTTATTAAAATCGTTCTTATAAAATTATTTAGGAAACAAAACATCCCTACCCAAAATCACTTTGACTTTAATTAAGTATAAATACTTCCATACTTAAGAATTTAAAACATGTAACATTTATTTCAAAAACTTGCTTAACAAAACATGAATAGTTCCTTGGCTTTCAAAAAGGCCACATTTATCTTAAAATCATTTATTAAATTGAAACCAGGAACTTCATAAATCAATGGAAAAATCTTTTCAAAACAATACTTTTCAATTAATCAAATCATTTGATTCACTTCATTTTCCTTAAAACCAAATTAAATCAAAAAGGAAATAACACCAAGAATTTAATCAAAAACCTTTTTGAAATTATGGAACACTTAAATCATTCAAACATACACAAGTAAATGTAAAATCACAAACCATTCTTCATTCATGCATATAAGACAAAAATTAAACACATGCACCTAATTTCTATGCATGGCCGAATCTCATCCTACATGAGACAAGGTTCATGTTCAAGTTTAATGATCCTTAACACATGCACATATGACAAGTACTCTATCCTATATTTAAACATCATAATTTAATAATAATTAAGGAAAAGGACACACTTAATTAAAATCATGCTAATCATCTCATAAACCAACACACAAAGGAGAAATCAATTTATTTCTTTTATTTTTATGCCATGACCGAGTAAAATAAAAAAGGAACATCATTCAATACAAATATTTATCAAATCAACTTCCTTTTATTCAAAGCTACTTCAAATAATATCACTTAAGAAAACAAAAATGGCCTAAGGTTTGTTCCTAAACCGAATGGGATCATGAAAAAATTACTTTAAAGTTTTAAATCAAAAGGTTTAAGTCCCATAGGTTTAGAAATCCCTAATCCTTACAGTAAAACATACATGCAAAATGAAATAAACTAACTTAAATATTTACAAACACAAAACCGTGAGCTTCATAAGAAAATTCAACAAGTTTCAATCAAATCATAACATCATCAAGAATCATATAAAAATCTTGATCTTCTTAAGAAAATTTCATGCATGTGCTAAAATTCTTAGTTGAGATAAGTCTTCATCATGCATGCAACAAAGATGATGATCTAGCATGGATTCCTATTCTTCCTAGTCTTGGCCGAATGACTACATGCATAAGGCAAGATTTCACAAATTATTTTCACATGCAAAGATCAAATCACACAAAACTTTTTAAAACAACATTTTCTTTTATAAGGTTCCAACCGAATCATCATCACACACACAAAACTTCTTAATTTAAATTCTTTTTACAAAAAGATTATTTTTAAAGCTTGTTATGTTTATTTCCTTTTGAAAACCGTGACATGCATCCAAGAGAAATCAAGATTTGCACTCAAACTAATACATAAAACTCAAGCTTCACATTTTCTCAAGAATAAAGCATAGATCAAAACAAGATCAAGACAAGAACATAGCCTAAACTTAAATCCTAGACAAATCCGTGAAGAACGAGTTATAATTTAGAACATTCAAGTACAAATATTCAAGATCAAGTCCTAAAAATAACATGCAAGGCACTTATGTAACACCCTGTCCAAACACCTCACAAAAGTTTTGATAAAAACCTGATTTATATTTTCACAAAAATATTTTTTTAAAGAGAAGTTTTAAATTTGAAGTTTTCCTTATGATTTTATGTGACAAAGTTTCTTTTAAGAAAAAGATTTTATGGAAAAATATTTTATGAGTTTAAGTTTTAATTTGAATTGAATTCGTGACTTATGATTTCAAATGATTTTAGATTTTAAAGCAAATGATTTTGATTTTAAGGCAAACCATATGGCATTCGAATTTTTGGAGTGTTTGAATTAAATTTCCCTAAGTATTTTTACCTTATATTTTCCTAAATGTGATTTTGTGCTTGAAAAGAAAATGAAAATAAAATTGGTGCATGTGTGTGTGATGTGTCGCCGTGAGGAGTGTGTGAGTGTAGTGTGAGGTGAGTCATGTGTTGACTAAGTGAACCCTAGGCTAGTAACCCTTAGCACCTAGGATTAGTTTAAGTGTTAAGTGTGGTTAGTGGTTTGACCAACCAATAGGAATCAAGCTTAAGCCTAACCTTACCTCATTAGCTCAATGGCTTAATTGAGCCATGCAAGATTTAAGGTGGACAAGATTACCCTTCTTGGCTCTTACTTGACCGAATTTCATCAAGGATAGAAAGGGAAATTTTAGTGCTTCCTTATATGCCTTGGACCGTAGCACCTTGCCCATTTGCTTCTCATTTTCACTTCCAAACTAAACACTAATCTAAGAGTGAACCTCAAAGCTCTTAGAAAACTTAGAAACACATAGAGAGAGGGAGAAACCGTGAGCATCCAAAGAGGAGGAGAAGAGGAAAAACCAAGCTCAAACCTTAGGATCATCGAAGAACTAGTGAAGAGGTTGAAGAACTTTTCCTATTTTCTTGTCTACTTGAAGATCCTAGATTCTTGAAGTGTGGTTATTGATTTCTCTAAGTTTTTTAAACTTAATTGTGGATGCATGATTAGGTTCTATGTTTGTATGTAATTGTTAAGCCTTGATCAAGAACTCTACAAGTTGTAAATCCAAAAACCATGGACATTATATTCGGTTTGCTTAGAAACTTAGGTCATGAAGATTTTTATTTCATTATTGAGTGCATGCATGTTGATTTGGTACTTGATGATGATGATCTATGTGATTTTCATGCTCTAGTTTTCATCTTGAACTTTCTAAGCCTTGATTTGAATGGATTTTCATTAAGTTCTTGATTTGGATTCGGTTTTGAAAAAGGATTTGATATTTGCATTTGATTTTCATGGTTTTACTTTCAAGAAACCTTGCATGTGATTTTCTTGGTTGGAAACTTTTATTCCATGACTTGTACTTCACGGTTTTAATGGAGAGTTAAGGAAAACAATTCTTTTCCAAATGATTTTACTTTATCATGAAGGAGTGTATTTCAAAAACCAAGGACTTAAGTTTTCATTTTGATTTTTGTTAAAATATCATTCGGCCAAGTCTTGGAAAACAAAAAATATAAGGATTTTGTGAAGAGTCTCTTGCATGTGTTCTCCTTGTGATTTTCATGATTTCTAAAGCACATGCAAAGGAAGAATGAAATTGTGAAAATATTTTGAAGTGACAAGTGAGTCACGGTTTTGAAAGAGAAAGAGCTATGCTATTTTAACTCAATTGTTTTGGTGATGCATGTTTTTAATTTAGTATTTTCAAAGGATTTGCATGAATCAAAGTGCATCAATATTATTGTTTTCTCCTAGTGATGATTCGGCCTACCTTAGGTTGAGGAAGCTAGATCCTTTTTGCATGGGATTGTTTTCATGAAATGATTGTGTTTTGTGATTTAGTTTTGAGAAAAACTTAATTAAATGATGTGATTTTGTTTTGGGTTCAATTCGGCCTTCATGGAAGGAAATGAACCAAACATGTTTGATGATTTTAAAAGTGTTGTCATGATTTGATTTCTTTAATTCTTGCTGCCCAAGAGTTGTTTTCAAGTATTTCAAGTTTGAAAATGTTTTTAAAGTTATGGAAGGACATGGATTTCAAGTGTTACTCGATTTGCAAAGGTTTGGATGAAAAATTGTGAGTTTTTAATGAATTTCAACTTGAAGTAAGGGGCTGGACTTTCCATACAGCCACCTAAGTCAATTATTTTACTTATTTTAATATGAGTTTTCAATTGGTTTCAAAGGTTTTCAAGTATTAGAAAAGATCCAAGTTGTTTCCACAATGTTTTAAAGAAAGAATAAAACAAAGGGTTTTGACTTGAGAAATTCAGTAACAAGTCCTAATGGTTTTTAATAAAAGTGTATTTATCTATGTGAGGTCATCCAGTGGACAGAGGTGATAATTCTCAAAGAGGAATTAGAGATCTTCAAGAACAAAGCTTTTCTCGTACGGATTTTAGAGGTGAGTGAGATTGCGGTGAGCCGTGGCAATGTTGTCGGATGGTGGTATTTATGTTATCTTTCTTTATGTTATGTCTTAACGCATGTTATATTTGTTTAATGTTCTATCTCTTTTTGAGTCGAATGAGATACCCCTTATGATAATCGTAAGTGATTCATGAATGATGAACGTGATGATGGACAAAGAGACAATGTACGAGGCGATTATGAATGATGAGATGAAATGTCTATATGTGGAACAAGAACATGAGAACTATGAGATGTTGTTGGTGATTATGAATGTGTCATGATGCATAAAATGAAATGGTTTCATGAGACGATGATGAGTTGTGTTGGTGGCCTAAGGGCTTCGAAAGTGATGATGTATGAGAAAGTGGGGAATGTATACACAGATAGTGGTCGGGTCTTGTCGAAGGGATGGACTCAGGGCAAGCCGACTATAGGCTAATAACTAAAAGACTTTAATTCCCTAAAAGACTTCCAAGAGTAATAAAAGACACTTAAGACATTTACATTCGCGGTGAGTGATGAGAGTGTGAAGTAGTGGAGAGGAAGATACTATGGGTATCTGCGGATACTCAGGTGGGGATTGCATGAGGAGAGGGCAATGACGGTGACTCGTCAAGAAGCCTCGAGTACATTTCTAGGCGGGACGAACCCCATAAGTGGCACACTAACGTGGTGGGGACTAGGTCCAATGCCGTGGTAAGGACCGCATAGCTAACTAGAAATGATACTGTCACCTCCTTGAATGCAAGTCTACAACAGTTGAGAGGGACTGGAACGGGGCACTGTGTTATATGTATATGTTATGTTTGAGGCTGAGACCTCCTGGCTTGGAGCCAATTGTTGGACAGCTGTCATGCCCGCGTGGTAAAGGTCCTGTACTCCTGTTGGCTTCCGACTAGGTGGATGGAGACCGAGGAGATGTAGAGTGAGCGTTTCCTCAATGATGGTGATTTCCCCTACCTCATTGAGTGAATAAAAATGATAAGACTTAATAACTAAAGATTACATGATAAGAATATTCGAGGATGTAAGCGAAGTGTTGAGATGATTAATGGTATGGTACGAGATTGAGGTCGATGGAATGATTATTTTACGTTTGCTATTTATTTATGGAATGTCCTTATGATGATCGGAAGTCAAATGATTGCGCTTATGTCTCAGAGTTTCCGGTGTATTTTGGCATCGAGTCTTGTTACGCTTAATCATTCATGTGTCAAGAGTCTATGATGTTAATTGTCTTTCTATCGCGTTTATCCTTCTACCTTGCGGTCAACATGTCATGTATGGCGCGCTGACTCTCTCCTACCTGGTTGTCGTATTTGCATTTGCCGGTATTGCAACGGGTAGATGGCGTATCATGTAGCGATCCAAATGTGGCCTCTTCAGGGAGGAGCATGGGAAATGGTACCTGACAGATGGGTATGGAGGGGAAACACTCGGCTAGAGATTGAGGATCCAAGACATATTCTAAGAGGAGCAGGCATGGATGTTCATGTCGGACAAGTCACTCTGAGGGATTACCAAGATGGTGGACCACGGGAGCACCATGAGCTAAACGGTAATCCTGCACCTTTAGCAGCGGTGAATCCTGAGCCGATGGAAGAAGAGGATGCTAGTGGATCTGAGCATGAGGTGGAAACTGACCCAAGTGAAGACATGGAAGCTGAGGCTAGTTCCTCTGAAGAGTGGTAGTGTATCTCGTGTCTAGTGATGGTCAGGTGTCTAGGATTCCAGTCATAGTCGAGGATTTCCTTGTGATGAACCAATGATGTAAACAGCCATCTTTTATTTTCAGTTTGTAATATTTTGTGATGACAACTCTTTTGAGACCTTTGAATGCTTTTACAAAATGTGAGACTTGTGTTTATTTAATATAACTAAGTTCCGCACTTTTCGTAAATGATGGTTTTCAATGCGAGTGGTTTCGAAAGTAACAACTCGATTTTCAAAAGGATGGGTAACATGAGAACAAACTTATATTAAAAAAAAATGGCCTCATTTTTTTAGCAATTGAGTAAGAATAATTTGATTAGATTTTGGGAGTGAAAATCGGGCTGTTACAGACTTGGTATCAGAGCATTGTTAATCCTCAGTGGCCTTACGCCCAGTCTTGCGTGTCTACTCTGTGTCCTTTGTGTGTCTGAACCTTAGGATCTTCTGTCTCTGTATGTTGAAGTATTTATCTGTTTTCTTTTCAAGAAATGAGTCGTACGCGTGGAAGGCCTACTGGATCCAGCTCGAGAAATCCAGGAGATGATGCTGATCACTCAGATGCAGCAGATTTCGTGACTCGAATGGCAGCTGTAATGACAGGGGTCAACGACAATCTTCAAGCATTGCATCGTCGGGCGCAGCAGAACTTCAACACTCAGCAGCAAGCTTAGAATCTGGAAGCGCAAGGTTATAAGGGATTGGATGAGTTTTTTCGTCGCAACCCAAAGGAATTTGCGGGAGGTTTTGCTCCGGATGCGGCTGTGGAGTGGATTGAGGATCTTGAACGTATCTTTGGGGGTATGGTTCAGTGCAACGACGAACAAAAGTTGGCCTATGCTGGATATATGTTGACTCGGGAGGCTGCAGCATGGTGGCGAGTAACGAAGCAAGTAATGGTGAATCGGGGAGAGGCATTGACTTGGGAGGCTTTTAAGCAGCGATTTCTTGAGAAGTATTTTCCGTTATTTCTGCGAACTGAGAAGGAGATGGAATTTCTGAGGCTTACTCAAGGAAATTTGTCGATTGACGAGTATGCTTCGAAATTCGAGGAATTGGTTAAGTATGTACCTCAGTATGCTGGAGGGGAGAATGAGCGATCTAAGTGTGCTAAGTTTAGGGATGGTCTTAGGCCTGAGATTAAGTTAGCTTTCTCTCATTTGGAAATAGATGATTTTGCTAGTCTAGTGAACCGCTATCGTATGTACGAAGGAGGCTTGAAGGCAAGGGGAACGGTTGTGAATCCTTCATCATCTCATGGACCGGCTCGTAATTTTCCTTTCCACGGAGATGCTGGTGGAAGGTATAGGGCTCCGCACCCATATTATGGTGGAAGGAGGGATCTGCGTTTTGGAGGGAACGGACAAGGTGGAGGCTTCGGAGGCAACAACAATCGCGGTGGTAACCGTGGGGGAAACAACTCTAGTGGAAATCATATGGATCGAAGTGACCGTGGTAATTTCGGTGTAGCTAGATCAGGGGGTGTACCTCCTTATTGTAACAAGTGCAACCGGAATCATTTTGGCCCGATGTGCCCATCGAGGAGTGCGAATTGTTTCAATTGTGATAAGTCTGGTCATATTGCAAGAGAATGTCGGGAACCCAAGAAAGCGTCTAATTCGGGGAATGCTAATCGTCCTAATATGCCTGGAAGAGTGTTCACGATGAGTGGAGCTGAAGCTGCAAACGCTGCTAATCTTATCCAAGGTGAATGTCTCATTTATAAGAATTCTCTATTAGTGTTGTATGATTCGGGTGCAACCCATTCTTTTATTTTTCATGATGTGGTGAGTAGATTAGACTTAAAAGTAGAAGCTTTACCTTATGATTTAATTGTTTCTACCCCTACTGATAAACCCGTAATAGTATCAACTTACTGTCCCAATTGTCCCCTAGAGATAGAAGGTAACACCTATTATGTTGACTTGATTCAACTACCTCTTTCCCAAATAGACATTATACTAGGAATGGACTGGCTCACTAGGAATCATGTTCTTTTGAACTGTTCCGAGAAGTCATTAGTCTTTAGTGAAACCCAATCCTCTTTACCTGAACCCGCTGACCTTGAGCATTTATCTGCCAAACAAATTCGAACTTCATTGAAGGATGGCGCAGTAGCTTACGTGTTCTTAGCCTCACTGGACGTTAAGAAGGACAAAGAGCTTCATGAGATACTTGTGGTACGAGATTTTCCCGAAGTTTTCCCTGATGAGATACCTGGTTTACCGCCAAGCCGAGAAGTGGAATTCTCAATTGACGTGATCCCTGGAACCGGACCGATCTCGAAGGCACCCTATAGGATGGCACCGGCAGAGTTGGCAGAATTAAAGAAGCAACTGGAAGATATGTTGGAGAAAAAGATGATAAGGCCTAGTGTTTCGCCCTGGGGAGCATCGGTCTTGTTCGTCAAGAAGAAGGATGGTAGTATGCGTCTGTGTACGGATTATAGGCAACTGAATAAGGTGACCATTAAAAACAAGTACCCTCTGCCCAGAATCGATGATTTATTGGATCAATTGAAAGGAGCGACAGTATTTTCCAAGATTGATCTCAGATCAGGGTATCACCAGATAAGAGTGAAGGAGGAAGATATTCCTAAGACTGGTTTCAGAACTCGTTATGGTCATTACGAGTATCTAGTCATGCCTTTTGGTGTGACAAATGCTCCTGCGATATTCATGGACTACATGAATAGGATATTTCACCCTTACTTGGATTCATTTGTTGTCGTATTCATCGACGATATTCTAATCTATTCCAAGTGTAAGGAGGAACACGCTGAGCATTTGAGAACAGTCTTAGCAACTTTAAAAGACAAGCAGCTGTACGCCAAATTGTCGAAGTGCGATTTCTGGTTAGACTCAGTGCATTTCCTAGGACATGTGATCTCGAAGGATGGAATCTCAGTGGACCCTGCAAAGGTGAATGCTGTGTTGGAATGGAAGACACCGACATCTGTGACGGAGATCCGTAGTTTCTTAGGACTAGCCGGATACTATCGTCGGTTTATCGAAGGATTTTCTCGTTTATCTTTACCGTTGATGAAGCTGACAAGGAAGGGTCAACAATTCGAATGGTCGACGAAGTGCGAGGAGAACTTCCAAGAATTGAAAAGGAGATTAACAACTGCACCAGTGCTAGTTCTACCTGACACAACTAAGCCTTTTAGTGTGTATTGTGACGCTTCGAAGCAAGGCCTAGGATCTGTATTGATGCAAGAGCGGAAAGTGGTGGCTTACGCTTCACGACAACTGAAGATCCACGAGCTCAACTACCCAACTCACGATCTAGAGCTGGCAGCAGTAGTATTCGCTTTGAAGATTTGGAGACACTATCTGTACGGCGTGAGAGTTGAAGTCTTCAGCGATCACAAAAGTCTGAAGTACCTATTCGAGCAGAAAGAGTTGAATATGCGTCAGAGAAGGTGGATGGAATTTCTAAAGGACTACGAGATCGAGCTACAATATCACCCTGGCAAGGCAAACGTAGTCGCTGATGCCTTGAGTAGAAAGTCGTTACATGTTTCTGCACTGATGATTGAGGAGATGAAGTTGATTGAGGAATTTCGGGATCTGAACTTGGGCATGGAGATTGGACCAAGGAGTATGGTATTGTGACAACTAACCGTTTCAAGTGGATTTATGGAGCAGATAAAGGAACTCCAACTGAAGGACGAGGAACTCCAAACAAAGAAGGAGCTATTTGATAAAGGGAAGGAAGTGGAATTCAAGGTTGGAAATGACGGACTCTTGAAGTATAGAGATCGAATCTGTGTGCCAAGTAACCCGGAGATAAAGAAAATGATATTGGAAGAAGCTCACAAGAGTAAGTTAAGTCTACACCCTGGTTCGCAAAAGATGTATCAGGACCTCAAGAAGATTTTTTGGTGGCCCAGAATGAAAAGAGAAGTAGCAGAGTATGTATCACGATGCATGACGTGTCAGAAGGCGAAGATAGAGCATAAGAAGCCTGGTGGCGAGTTAAGACCATTAGAAGTGCCAGTATGGAAGTGGGACTACATCACTATGGATTTTGTCTCTGGATTTCCCAAGACTAGAAGAGGTTATGACGCTATCTGGATAATAGTGGACAGACTGACGAAGACGGCAAGGTTTATTCTTGTCAACATGAAGTACTCAATGGATAGATTGGCCGAACTGTATCTGAAGGAAGTGGTGAGATTACATGGAGTGCCCTCAAGCATAGTATCTGACAGAGATCCTCGGTTTACTTCGAAATTTTGGGTCCGCTTACAAACAGCAATCGGAACAAGGTTGGACTTAAGTTCTGCATATCACCCTCAGACTGACGGACAATCCGAGCGAACTGTCCAGACATTGGAAGATTTACTGAGAGCTTGTGCAATTGAGGACGCTGGTGATTGGGATTCATTTCTGCATTTGATAGAATTCACCTACAACAATAGTTTCCATTCAAGCATCGGAATGGCACCGTATGAAGCCCTGTACGGTAGAAAGTGTAGAACGCCGCTATGTTGGTTTGAGACTGGTGAACATTTGATAATTGGACCGGATATAGTCCAGCAGACGACTGAGAAGGTAAGGCTAATACAGGAAAGGATGAGGACAGCTCAAAGTAGGCAGAAGAGTTACCAGGGCAAGAGGAGAAGTCCGCTTGAGTTCAATGAAGGAGATTTTGTTTTTATGAAGGTAGTGCCAATTACCGGAATTGGTAGAATGCTCAAAACCCGAAAACTTACACCTCGTTTTATCGGACCTTACCCAATTCTCAAACGAGTAGGACCCTTAGCTTACCAAATTGCTTTACCTTCTTTTCTTTGAAACCTACACAATGTTTTTCATGTATCCCAACTGAGAAAATATGTTCATGACCCTTCACACATCATTGAGCCCGACTCAGTACAGCTAAAAGAAAATCTCACATTTGAGACCTTACCGCTAAGGATAGATGGTAGTAGTGTTAAAAGGTTGAGAGGGAAGGATATCCCCTTAGTTAAAGTAGTATGGAGTCGGAATAACGGAGAAGATGCAACCTGGGAGCTTGAAAGCAAGATGAGAACCTATTCCCGAACCTGTTTGATTCGGGTACTGTATTTCTCGGGGACGAGAAATCTCAAAGTTGGGGAGAATGTAACACCCTGTCCAAACACCTCACAAAAGTTTTGATAAAAACCTGATTTATATTTTCACAAAAATATTTTTTTAAAGAGAAGTTTTAAATTTGAAGTTTTCCTTATGATTTTATGTGACAAAGTTTCTTTTAAGAAAAAGATTTTATGGAAAAATATTTTATGAGTTTAAGTTTTAATTTGAATTGAATTCGTGACTTATGATTTCAAATGATTTTAGATTTTAAAGCAAATGATTTTGATTTTAAGGCAAACGATATGGCATTCGAATTTTTGGAGTGTTTGAATTAAATTTCCCTAAGTATTTTTACCTTATATTTTCCTAAATGTGATTTTGTGCTTGAAAAGAAAATGAAAATAAAATTGGTGCATGTGTGTGTGATGTGTCGCCGTGAGGAGTGTGTGAGTGTAGTGTGAGGTGAGTCATGTGTTGACTAAGTGAACCCTAGGCAAGTAACCCTTAGCACCTAGGATTAGTTTAAGTGTTAAGTGTGGTTAGTGGTTTGACCAACCAATAGGAATCAAGCTTAAGCCTAACCTTACCTCATTAGCTCAATGGCTTAATTGAGCCATGCAAGCTTTAAGGTGGACAAGATTACCCTTCTTGGCTCTTACTTGACCGAATTTCATCAAGGATAGAAAGGGAAATTTTAGTGCTTCCTTATATGCCTTGGACCGTAGCACCTTGCCCATTTGCTTCTCATTTTCACTTCCAAACTAAACACTAATCTAAGAGTGAACCTCAAAGCTCTTAGAAAACTTAGAAACACATAGAGAGAGGGAGAAACCGTGAGCATCCAAAGAGGAGGAGAAGAGGAAAAACCAAGCTCAAACCTTAGGATCATCGAAGAACTAGTGAAGAGGTTGAAGAACTTTTCCTATTTTCTTGTCTACTTGAAGATCCTAGATTCTTGAAGTGTGGTTCTTGATTTCTCTATGTTTTTTAAACTTAATTGTGGATGCATGATTAGGTTTTATGTTTGTATGTAATTGTTAAGCCTTGATCAAGAACTCTACAAGTTGTAAATCCAAAAACCATGGACATTATATCCGGTTTGCTTAGAAACTTAGGTCATGAAGATTTTTATTTCATTATTGAGTGCATGCATGTTGATTTGGTACTTGATGATGATGATCTATGTGATTTTCATGCTCTAGTTTTCATCTTGAACTTTCTAAGCCTTGATTTGAATGGATTTTCATTAAGTTCTTGATTTGGATTCGTTTTGAAAAAGGATTTGATATTTGCATTTGATTTTCATGGTTTTACTTTCAAGAAACCTTGCATGTGATTTTCTTGGTTGGAAACTTTTATTCCATGACTTGTACTTCACGGTTTTAATGGAGAGTTAAGGAAAACAATTCTTTTCCAAATGATTTTACTTTATCATGAAAGAGTGTATTTCAAAAACCAAGGACTTAAGTTTTCATTTTGATTTTTATTAAAATATCATTCGGCCAAGTCTTGGAAAACAAAGAAATATAAGGATTTTGTGAAGAGTCTCTTGCATGTGTTCTCCTTGTGATTTTCATGATTTCTAAAGCACATGCAAAGGAAGAATGAAATTGTGAAAATATTTTGAAGTGACAAGTGAGTCACGGTTTTGAAAGAGAAAGAGCTATGCTATTTTAACTCAATTGTTTTGGTGATGCATGTTTTTAATTTAGTATTTTCAAAGGATTTGCATGAATCAAAGTGCATCAATATTATTGTTTTCTCCTAGTGATGATTCGGCCTACCTTAGGTTGAGGAAGCTAGATCCTTTTTGCATGGGATTGTTTTCATGAAATGATTGTGTTTTGTGATTTAGTTTTGAGAAAAACTTAATTAAATGATGTGATTTTGTTTTGGGTTCAATTCGGCCTTCATGGAAGGAAATGAACCAAACATGTTTGATGATTTTAAAAGTGTTGTCATGATTTGATTTCTTTAATTCTTGCTGCCCAAGAGTTGTTTTCAAGTATTTCAAGTTTGAAAATGTTTTTAAAGTTATGGAAGGACATGGATTTCAAGTGTTACTCGATTTGCAAAGGTTTGGATGAAAAATTGTGAGTTTTTAATGAATTTCAACTTGAAGTAAGGGGCTGGACTTTCCATACAGCCACCTAAGTCAATTATTTTACTTATTTTAATATGAGTTTTCAATTGGTTTCAAAGGTTTTCAAGTATTAGAAAAGATCCAAGTTGTTTCCACAATGTTTTAAAGAAAGAATAAAACAAAGGGTTTTGACTTGAGAAATTCAGTAACAAGTCCTAATGGTTTTTAATAAAAGTGTATTTATCTATGTGAGGTCATCCAGTGGACAGAGGTGATAATTCTCAAATAGGAATTAGAGATCTTCAAGAACAAAGCTTTTCTCGTACGAATTTTAGAGGTGAGTGAGATTGCGGTGAGCCGTGGCAATGTTGTCGGATGGTGGTATTTATGTTATCTTTCTTTATGTTATGTCTTAACGCATGTTATATTTGTTTAATGTTCTATCTCTTTTTGAGTCGAATGAGATACCCCTTATGATAATCGTAAGTGATTCATGAATGATGAACGTGAGGATGGACAAAGAGACAATGTACGAGGCGATTATGAATGATGAGATGAAATGTCTATATGTGGAACAAGAACATGAGAACTATGAGATGTTGTTGGTGATTATGAATGTGTCATGATGCATAAAATGAAATGGTTTCATGAGACGATGATGAGTTGTGTTGGTGGCCTAAGGGTTTCGAAAGTGATGATGTATGAGAAAGTGGGGAATGTATACATAGATAGTGGTCGGGTCTTGTCGAAGGGATGGACTCAGGGCAAGCCGACTATAGGCTAATAACTAAAAGACTTTAATTCCCTAAAAGACTTCCAAGAGTATTAAAAGACACTTAAGACATTTACATTCGCGGTGAGTGATGAGAGTGTGAAGTAGTGGAGAGGAAGATACTATGGGTATCTGCGGATACTCAGGTGGGGATTGCATGAGGAGAGGGCAATGACGGTGACTCGTCAAGAAGCCTCGAGTACATTTCTAGGCGGGACGAACCCCATAAGTGGCACACTAACGTGGTGGGGACTGGGTCCAATGCCGTGGTAAGGACCGCATAGCTAACTAGAAATGATACTGTCACCTCCTTGAATGCAAGTCTACAACAGTTGAGAGGGACTGGAACGGGGCACTGTGTTATATGTATATGTTATGTTTGAGGCTGAGACCTCCTGGCTTGGAGCCAATTGTTGGACAACTGTCATGCCCGCGTGGTAAAGGTCCTGTACTCCTGTTGGCTTCCGACTAGGTGGATGGAGACCGAGGAGATGTAGAGTGAGCGTTTCCTCAATGATGGTGATTTCCCCTACCTCATTGAGTGAATAAAAATGATAAGACTTAATAACTAAAGATTACATGATAAGAATATTCGAGGATGTAAGCGAAGTGTTGAGATGATTAATGGTATGGTACGAGATTGAGGTCGATGGAATGATTATTTTACGTTTGCTATTTATTTATGGAATGTCCTTATGATGATCGGAAGTCAAATGATTGCGCTTATGTCTCAGAGTTTCCGGTGTATTTTGGCATCGAGTCTTGTTACGCTTAATCATTCATGTGTCAAGAGTCTATGATGTTAATTGTCTTTCTATCGCGTTTATCCTGCTACCTTGCGGTCAACATGTCATGTATGGCGCGCTGACTCTCTCCTACCTGGTTGTCGTATTGGCATTTGCCGGTATTGCAACGGGTAGATGGCGTATCATGTAGCAATCCAAATGTGGCCTCTTCAGGGAGGAGCATGGGAAATGGTACCTGACTGATGGGTATGGAGGGGAAACACTCGGCTAGAGATTGAGGATCCAAGACATATTCTAAGAGGAGCAGGCATGGATGTTCATGTCGGACAAGTCACTCTGAGGGATTACCAAGATGGTGGACCACGGGAGCACCATGAGCTAAATGGTAATCCTGCACCTTTAGCGGCGGTGAATCCTGAGCCGATGGAAGAAGAGGATGCTAGTGGATCTGAGCATGAGGTGGAAACCGACCCAAGTGAAGACATGGAAGCTGAGGCTAGTTCCTCTGAAGAGTGATAGTGTATCTCGTGTCTAGTGATGGTCAGGTGTCTAGGATTCCAGTCATAATCGAGGATTTCCTTGTGATGAACCAATGATGTAAACAGCTATCTTTTGTTTTCAGTTTGTAATATTTTGTGATGACAACTCTTTTGAGACCTTTGAATGTTTTTACAAAATGTGAGACTTGTGTTTATTTAATATAACTAAGTTCCGCACTTTTCGTAAACGATGGTTTTCAATGCGAGTGGTTTCGAAAGTAACAACTCGATTTTCAAAAGGATGGGTAACATGAGAACAAACTTATATTAAAAAAAAATGGCCTCATTTTTTTAGCAATTGAGTAAGAATAATTTGATTAGATTTTGGGAGTGAAAATCGGGCTGTTACAACTTAAACTTCAAGATCATAAGAAAATAAAGACATGCATCACAAACATGAAGCTTAAATAATGTCCATATTAAAGTCCTTTACACAACCAAAATTATTACATCAAAATTCCTTAAACAACTACCTTAAATCAAGACTCTAACTTAAATCTTCAAGCTTTAAATCCTTCTCTTCTCCTCCTAGAGTTACTTCGGCCTCCTCCTCTTAGGGTTGATGGGTAGCTTTTCTCCTTGTTATTGGAAAGAAAATGAGATTGAGGAAGAAATTGAGGATGTTTGGGTTAAGGACCTTAGGTTTTTGCACTCTTGTTCTCCTCCTCCTCTCTCACGGTCTCTCTCTCTTTTCTCTCTAAAGTCTCAAGAGTTTGATGCACTCTTGGACTAAGTGTTTATGTTTGTGGAAATGAGAATGAACTAGCCAACATTCACTCCTTCATACGGTTTTAAGGGCAAAACAAGGCATGAGAATTTCCTCTTCTAGCCTCGGTTTAAGTCAAGGGTGCAAGGGCAATTTGGGCTACTCCAAATGTTGCATGGGAGAGGTCATGTCATCAAGGAGACAAGGGTGAAGAAAGTCTTTAATTAGGCATCATGAGTCACCAACCTAGCTTGCTACTATTTCCTATTTGATTTTCTATTTTCTTACTTCTTAAGAAAATGCATCTTTCTTGGCCTTCCTAGTCCTAAATGGCCGAACACACAAGCACACATACCCTATATTTTATTTCATGTTGATCATCATAAGCATATAGCATGAAGTCATGAAATAGGGCATACAATCATACATATAACACTTTAAGACATCCTAATTCCTTCTCCAAAACAAACGGCATATACATACACATACACACACATACATTCATGCATTCATTCATTTCACATTTGTCCTTTAATTTTTCATGCAATTTAATTCACTCATGTAATCACAACTCAAAACTTCAAAAATATAATCCAATAAACCGAACCAATTAAACTCTACTTGATTTTTATAAAAATCATATTTTCACGTGCAGCAAAGATTTTCCAAAAACAAATAATTCATTTAAAACCACAAATCATTCTGATAATGAAGAAAATTCATTCTCAAATAACAAAATCACCACTGGGTTTTCATGAAAATCAATATTTCTTATAAGAAATCATTTGCTAAAAAATTTTGACTGAAAATCTTTCTTAAATCCGAATAAATTTATTTTTAAATAAAACTTTATTGATTTATTTGAGTCCAGAAAATGCGGGATGTTACAAAAAACTTTACCGTGTCACTGCCTCAAGCCATCATATCAGCAGCTTCACGACCCGACCAGATCATCTATCGTTCAAGTCTTTGGCCACCGCCACTCCGCAAGCACAGTCAAGATCTGTTGATGTACGTTTCTGTGGCCACCATCGAGATTAGCCATGAACGTCGCTCTCATAAAACCAGTTATAGAGAAAATATCCTAGTCACAAAGAAGATGGATACGGGACAACATACAACGATTGAGAACACATTGGCGGCGTCACAGTGTCGTGGGGCGGTGGATGAGGAGAGGTTATCATGGTGGTGGAGCGGTGGACAAGGACGGGTTGTTATGGGGTTGTGGCGGTGGACAAGGAGGAGTTGTCATGGTGGGGAAGAAGAACAGTACCACATTCTAGTTTTTTATTTGATTTTCAGTTTTTATTTATTTAATTTTTTTAAGTTTTAAATAGTGTTTAACTTACCACACGTCATAATCTCATGCAAGTAATGGACTCTCCTGTACTGGAGAAGATCCAAACTGGTTGATCAAATCAATAGGCAACAACTACGACTTAACCACTAAGTATTATGTGCATAAAATTGAAATTTGTTTTTGCTGTGGCTGTGGATTATATTGATTGTGAACAGTATATTCTTTGTTAGACAGTACATTAATCATAACATTATATGGTTTGGATTATATACCTTTAAATATTATTTTTGAAGCTTTGAATTAATTATGTACTTTTTTTTTATATTTTATTGTTATGTGATGAATTTTGACTACAAGTTTTCATTAAAATTAAATGCACTTTCTAAATTTTTTATCAAGATTCATCACTGCTTATGATTGGAGGTACATTTTTGGAGTGGGAGAATCCAAAATTATGTATTTTTTGTGTGACACCCTTCTTACCATCCAGTAATTAATACACTAATTATACTATTAGGTCGAGTAATATATGGACTTGTAAGTATTTAAGAAAATGTGGAAATAAAATTTTCTTTTAAAGCGGGTGCACAAACTAAAACATGGACTCTTGGAGAAAATAATTCATATGGTTTGTAACATTGCATTGAATTTGGCGATTTCGGAAACCTTTTCACAAACGTTATAGCATCGGCATTTTGAAATCACATATACATAATAGAAATTAAGCGATGCTATCCATATTTTCGTTTCGCGGAACTGATACCATTCTTTCTCATTGGCCAAATTCTTTAAACAAGTTAAATCAGAGTAAGCGGAAATAATGAGACTATGTATACTCGTAAGATAGGCATAATATGCGCATATATATATATATATATATATAAGTCATAAGTACATAGTCCCATAGTCGAAACTCCAAGATCCATATACAAGTCCATCAAAAGATCTATGTCTAAAGAAAACCATAGCCCTAGAGTTCTCAAAAGTATATCTACAATAAATACATCTCAAAATATAGACTCTAGAGGTGGTCACATAGATCTGGCAGCAGCAGTAGTAGTAATAGCAGTAGCGGTCTCCAGGTAGCAAAAGAAAACATCATCATCAACAGCAGCAGCAAAATCTCCTCCATGGCATCTCCACATCGGATCCCCTGATCCTCATCATACACCCTATACACATACCTAGGGATCATCATCCCTCCACTGACTCCCGGTGGAATGAACGACAGGCTCGCCTCCGCTCTCATCCTCCACGGGATCCTCCTCGATCTGATCCGATGGAGAGTGTACCCTACCACTGGGTACAGGGTCAGGAGATGGTGTGGCCCTGACTGGACTCCTCGGATCAGAAGGGGGAGTATCCTCGCGGACAACTCTCGAGGAAATAGGGTGTGAGCGGGTAGGTCTGAAACGAAAACAATGATAAGAGCGAGCTGGCCGTGTGGGAGGTGGTCCATGATATGTGTAAAACGGGGGTACATGCATAGTGTATATGATGGGAATCCTAAATCTACGAGGACGAAATCGAATCAATGGGTTCGGGTGGTAGAAGGTAATCTCTACCTCTCCCTCGAACACCGCGCGATGGTCCTCATAGATCCATGTGCCACTAGGAAGTGGCCGGATCTCGATGCAAGCGATGTATCGAGACATCACCTACAAGGGCATAGGGGTAAGTAATTCTATACACATAATCAACAGAGTTTAAATATGTACAATATGAAGATGTAAATAGGCAACAATGAACAACAATCACATTTAGCACTTAGCAGATATTGAATGCAAGTAGTATGCTCATACTTATTTCATTTATCACAGTTAATTTAAATGAATGATATGATGCATGGATTTATCTCTCAATCCTATCTCCATAACTCTATGTCACTCTCTGACGTCCATCCCTGACAACCCAGCACTTACCAGTGCATTGTATTCCTAGGTATACAACAATTCGTACATTCACCTAGAATGTACACGACAAGCTTGGAATCCGTGCCACCCGAGCACCTCCCGTCATCCAAACGGACCGTCATCCAAACGGTATAACCATATCGGCATCCACTAAGCCGACCACGTCTTCAACGTGTCATCAAGCAAGCGTATTGGCACTCCCAGAGGCCCTCCTCATGTTACTAATACATGATAAACGACCTACCATTAAAACTCCAAATGAATGCATCATATTTTAAGCTTAAAGGAAATTGGTTAATATATAACGTGCCACCTGAGCACATCCCGTCATCCAAACGGTACACTCATATTAATCAATTTCTTTTAAGTCTAGATCCCTTGGATTATTGTTGTTCAATTATTAATTAAATGATTCAGAATTGAAATGGTATTTTTAAGATTTTGGGGTAAATTACTCGAGTGTTCTTCAGAAGACTCGAGTGTTATTCAAAATATTTCTAGATTACTCGAGTGTTCTTCAAACTACTCGAGTGTTCCTGTCTTTCTGGGATTTGGGTTTCAGATTCATAAAAATACTCGAGTGATTCTTGAGTTACTCGAGTATTCTTCAGCATTTCCAGAATACTCGAGTGACCCCTGCATTACTCGAGTGGTTTACCTTAACATATCCCATACAACACTCGATTACTCGAGTGCTGGGCATGGTACTCGAGTGTTCTTGTTCAAAATGCATTGTTTTGCCAAAATTTTACTCGAGTAACCAGCCTAATACTCGAGTGTCTTATTGCAGAACAGACTAAAATCTTGGTTTTAACATATACCATTTTCAATTCTAACCATTTTTATTCCAATCCAAGGATCAACAGCGTTCACATACCATATAATGAACATGTTACAACACTCATTTCATATCAAATTACAGATTTGACAGAGAATCAATCATTAATGCATAAAATACACAATTTGACAACTTAACACCTCAAATTGCAAAATAAGCAACAAATTCATGAATTAGTGTTCATCACAGCTTGCATGCATCATGAGAAACTTGCTCCAAACAATCATAGAGCATAACTTGGTCTCCAAACCAAAGTTCCTATTCAAACTAAGCCCTTAGAGCCTCTTGGTGGCTCTCTAATGAAAATAATGAAATTCAAACTCTATCTAGTGCATAAAACAACTTCCCCTTACTTCTCAGACGTGTAGCAACAAAGAATTCCCAAGAGAAAGCTCTCCAACCCCAGAAACCACTTTGAGCATCACATGCAGGACAGTTTGAGGGCACCACCAAGATTGAATTGGTTCACACATGAAACAGAGATACAAATTGGGGATTTTAGTTTTCCTAGACTCTATGCAACATAAACTAACTAGAGAAATCGAATTTGGAACTCAGAGACTCGTGAGCTTACCAGAAATCGGAATCAAAGTAGGCTCCAGACAAAAACTTGACCAAGAACAGCTTCACTTCCAAGCCTTGATTCTTCCACCACACTCGCTCAAACCTCACGATTTTGGTGTTTATACAAAGCTCGTGATGTAAGCTTTGTATTCGTGTATGATTTGAAGCTCAATTCGACTCAGAGAATGAGAATCAATTGAGAGAAGTTTAGAACCCTAGCTTCACCAACAACATCGAATTTGACCAAGAACTTCAACAAATCGGTGTTGATAGGCTTAAATAGAAGGGGAGAACGTTCATGCAGGTCGACACGACCTCCATGGACGTGGAGTGGTGGTGATTTCGTGTCAACGACACGAAATCGTTGGTGGTGACTCACCAAACGCACTAACTCGTGCAACTCTGTCCAGAATACTCGAGTGTTCCAGAAAATACTCGAGTATGTTGCTCAGTTTTTTGAAAAATAATTATTTTATTTACTTTCCCTCCAAAATCTTTCCTATATTTACTTCCAGGTCCCAACCCAGGGACTAATATGCAAAATACTTATTTTACATATAATTATATTTATTAAATGAATTCACACACATTTTCTAACTACATAAACACATATTTTAATCAAGGATTAATATAGAAATCATTAGTTATAATTAATTTATAATTAACATTTCATTAATCAGGGATTAAAATTTTGGGGTGTTACACTACTCCCCCACTTACAAGGAATTTCGTCCCCGAAATTCAACTTATACAAACAACTCAGGATAGTCCTGACGCATCTTATCCTCTAATTCCCAAGATGCTTCCATCACATCGCCATAAACCCAGACGACTTTGACCAAATGAATATCCTTTCCTCTAATCTGTTTGATTCTTCGATCTTCAATGCGAACTGGCATAGCTTCGAAGGTTAGGTTCTCATGAATTTCTAGGTCATCAGGTTGGATTCTAAGGACAATGGTGGGGTCATGGACATACCTTTTTAACTGAGATACATGGAATACATTATGAAGGTTAGCTAATGACGGGGACAGGGCGAACTGATATGCTACTGGGCCGGCTCTTTTAAGGATTTGATAGGGACCAATGAACTTAGGTGATAGTTTCTGAGTTTTCAAGGCTCTACTAACACCCTTGGTTGGTACTATTCTAATGAACACATGGTCACCTTCAGCAAACTCTGTAACACTCTCACTTTTATTAGTTACTTTTAGGTTTTATTAAAATTAGAGATTTAAAATTCCTTTTTAAGCTTAATTACTTATAAAAACTTTTACGAAAATCCGGCAGAGTTTCCTCTGTTTTCCGGACTTCCCAAAAATTTTCTTCTAAAAACCTGTCAGTCCAGAATTGTTTAAAAACATAAACAACACCAGTTTAATAAGTACACAGATCCTAATGCCCAAATAATACAAGTTGCGGGGCAAGCTACTAATTCATATTATAAATTACATTAAATAATTATCCACTCATAATATCTAATAAACATTCCACGTAATGGAATGAAAATCCTGCTCGGCCGGCACGGGCGTATGCTCCACTTGTGTACCTGAAAAATATTAACCACACAGGGGAAGCATCACACAGAACTTAAAAGAGAGATTTCTAAGCAGATATATACGACACACCAAGACCATTCAAGCCTATGCTATACTACTTAACTCATGCTCTTATTTTCCTTTTTACTTCCTAGCTGTTTCCTAATTCTTTTTCTCTTTAATTGTTTCCTTTTAAATAATCCCTAACCTCTAATTATTCTTGTTCGTCATTACTTTCGCTCTATCCTTTTCACTCATGTTTCCTAATCACCCTAGTTTCTCTATTCACTCTATTTCCAACTAACCTATTACTTTTTCTTCCTTTCCTATCATCTTATTTTCATCCTTTTTATCCGTTTTCCATTATTCGTTTATGCTTAGTATTTCCATAATTATTCTCCTTATTTATTTCCTCAAATTCCTATATCAATTCCATTGTTCACCTTCTTATTTCGTTTCTCAATGTCCACTCTATTATCCATTTTTCCTTTTCATTACCATTTTCCATTTCCTTTTCCATTTTTCCTTTTTAATTATTTTCCCCGTTTCCAAATAAATCCCGTTATATCCCCTTACCTTTTTTATTATTCTTTTCCCTTTTATTTACGGTGTATGTATGTCTCCACCAAATCGAAGGCCTACATACATACACCAATCACGATGTATGTCTCCACCAAATCGAAGGCCTACATACATCGCTTTTCCTTTACCGTTTACCTTATTTTATCCATTATTCTTTCCTTTTTCCTTTTTATTTAGGGTGTATGTATGTCTCCACCAAATCGAAGGCCTACATACATACACCAATCACGATGTATGTCTCCACCAAATCGAAGGCCTACATACATCGCTTTTCCATTACCGTTTTACCTCTTTATTATTTGGCCACAGGGTCAATACAACCATCTGCGCCGTGCCATAGGGTCAATACAACCACCTGTGACATGCACCATTTTATTTAGGCCACAGGGTCAATACAACCACCTGCGCCGCGCCACAGGGTCAATACAACCACCTGTGACATTCACCATTTATCAGGCCACAGGGTCAATACAACCACCTGCGCCGTGCCACAGGGTCAATACAACCACCTGTGACATTTACCATTTTTATTTCCTTTTCCTTTTTATTTACGGTGTATGTATGTCTCCACCAAATCGAAGGCCTACATACATACACCATCGACGATGTATGTCTCCCCCAAATCGAAGGCCTACATACATCGCCCCAGTTTCGTTGTATTGTCTCCCCCAAATTGAAGGCCTACAATACAACCCCAATTTTACGATGTATCGTCTCCCCCAAATCGAAGGCCTACGATACATCACCATATTTATCCAATATTAATCGTCCATATATTTGTCATTATTTTGTCTACCAATTCCGTTTAACTTTTACCTGATTTTACCACATACAATATACTTTAATTCTCTTTACTCTCATTTGTTCATTTCTAATTTATTTCCCTATTCACCATTTCTATTCTTTTGCCACACCCTACCAATCTAATTAATTAGTTATTCTGTTACTTACCTTTTTATTCATCACTATTTGTTTCCCCTATTTACTCCATCTATCTTTCTCCATTATTAGCAGGTTACCCAAAGGTTCGTTAGCAATTAACATTTCCCCCGGTCCTAGCGATAGATATAACTACCCAGAAATACACCCCTTAAGGACTGGTAATGAAACCCCTTACCTTAACCGGTGATAGTGAGGGGTAACCTTAATCTGGCGCTTTACTCCCCGACTCACGCTTTAGCTCAGCTCCAACTGGATCCTAAGCTTCCCCAATCCTTGATTCTAAGCACGGTGGGGACAATCGATCTCGATCACGGTGACGGTGTTGCTCTTCGACACCGGGAGGAGAGAGAGAGAAAGCTCGTGGGAGAGAGAGAGGGATCGAAGTCAAGGGAAGAGAAACAAAGGGGAGAGGGAGAGGTCTTGATGGTAGTGGTGGGGGATAGTGATGGTGGCTCGTGGTGGAGTGGCGGTGGCGGCCGGAGATGGCGGCGGCCGGTTGGTGGAGGGTGAAAGGGGAGGAGAGAGAGCCAAGTGAGAGAAAGAGAGAGATCTATGGAGTGGAGGAGAGGGAAAGAGAGAGGAAGAGAAGGCTATGGTGGTGGTGGTGGCTCTGGGCGGCGGTGATGGTGGCGGTCGGAGTAAGGAGGAGGAGGAAGATCGGAGGGAGAGAGAAAGAGGGATTGGAATGGGGGTTTCGACCCCCAAAATGCGTTTTTAAAGTTGCAGACCGCAACATACTCGAGTGTTTCTGTAAACACTCGAGTGTTTCTGTCAATACTCGCGTGTTTCTGTCAATACTCGAGTATTTTGACAAAAAATACTCGAGTATTTCACAAAATACTCGAGTAAAATGATAAGATACTGCTAGTTTGCTTTTCTATTTTTCTTCTATTTTCTCCCTAACTTTAAATAGCCATAACTTCTTCGTTCACCGTCGGATCTTGCTCAAATTTGACGAGCAACTTCCTAAAAATCATACCTTCATATCCAACGGTGGGAATTGTGTTTTGAGTCTTAAATCTTTTATTTTGAATTTCCTAATGTCGGGTGTTTATAACACCGAATAATCAATTTTTAACACTCGTTTGGTCTTCTTTAAATTTGCTTTTCGATGCCAATGTTCCTTAGCTCCTTCATGGCACTCGAAGAATTCCTAATTCATCATTTTAAATCCATTTTAGGATAATCCTTATTTCCAAATCTTATTGTTATTCTAATTATTATTAGAATTAAAATTCGGGATGTTACAAACTCTAAGGGTTTCCTTCTTCTATCAGCATAGCTTTTCTGCCTACTCTGAGCCGTCTTCATCTTCTCTTGTATCATCTTGATCTGTTCTGTGGTCTCTTGTACAAAGTCTGGTCCAACCAGAGAATTCTCCCCCACTTGAAACCAGCATAACGGTGTCTGACACTTTCTTCCATATAAGGCTTCAAATGGTGCCATTCCGATGCTCGCGTGGTAACTATTGTTATAAGTAAATTCCACGAGCGGCAACATTTGCTCCCAATTCCCTTGACCTTCCAGAACACAAGCCCTTAAGATGTCCTCCAATGACTGAATAGTCCTTTCCGTTTGACCATCAGTCTGAGGGTGGTATGCAGAACTCAACTTCAATCTTGAACCCAAGGCTTTATGCAGATCTTCCCAAAACTTCTATGTAAACCTCGGGTCGCGTTCTGACACAATGCTTGACGGTACCCCATGCAGACGAACAAATTCCTTGATATACAACTGAGTGAGCTTTTCTAAAGAGTAGCGCATATTAACGGGAATAAAATGCGCTGACTTGGTCAAACGATCCACGATCACCCAGATTGCATCATGACCAGAGGCTGTCCTTGGCAAACCCGACACAAAATCCATCGAGATACTATCCCATTTCCACAACGGAATCTCCAAGGGAAGTAATTCTCCTCCTGGCCTTTGGTGTTCCACTTTCGCCTTCTGACACACCAAACAACATGCCACGTACCTAGCCACGTCTTTCTTTAAACCAGGCCACCAAAATATCCTCTTCAGGTCCTGATACATTTTGGTAGCTCCCGGATGCATACTCATTTTACTCTTATGTGCTTCATCCAGAATCATCCTTCTTACTTCCAGATCATTAGGCACACAAATCCTTGGTCTAAAACGAAGGATTCCATTCTTCCCTTCTTGAAACTCCAACTCCTTTCCTTCATCCATCAGCTTCTTTTTCTCCTTAAGTCTCTCATCCTTGTGTTGCAATTCTCGAATCCTTTGCAGAAACTCGTTAGCAATCTGCAGCATCCCCATCTTGATACTTGTTGGCTCTACTTGCATTGTCAGGCTCAGATCCCAAAATTCTTCTATCAGTGCAGCTTCTCTGACTATCATGGCACTGATATGCATTGCCTTTCTACTTAATGCGTCCGCCACGACGTTTGCCTTCCCAGGGTGGTAATGGAGCTCAAACTCATAATCCTTCAAGAACTCCATCCATCGACGCTGCCTCATATTCAACTCTTTCTGATCAAAGAGGTACTTTAAACTCTTATGGTCACTAAACACCCTGAACGTAGTGCCATAGAGATAGTGCCTCCAAATTTTTAGAGCGAAGACGACCGCTGCCAGCTCTAGATCATGAGTTGGATAGTTCATTTCATGAACTTTTAGCTGTCTCGAGGCGTAAGCAACTACTTTTCCCTCCTGCATCAAAACACTCCCAAGACCTTGTTTCGATGCGTCACAATACACCTCAAAACTCTGCTGTGGGTCAGGCAAAACCAACACAAGAGATGACGTCAACCTTTCCTTCAACTCTTGAAAACTCCTTTCACACTTCTCATCCCAGATGAAAGGTTGATCCTTCCGAGTCAACTTTGTCAAAGGTAGCGCAATCTTCAAGAAACCTTCTATAAATCTTCTATAATAACCAGCCAAACCAAGGAAGCTTCTCACCTCTGTGACCGAGTTCGGTTGTTCCCATTGCAACATTGAACTTACTTTATCCGGGTCAACCGCTATTCCCTTGCTTGAAATCACATGCCCCAAAAACATAACCTCCTCCAACCAGAACTCACATTTTGTAAGTTTGGCGTACAGCTGCTTCTCCTTCAGGATGTTCAACACTACCCTCAAGTGTTCAGCATGCTCCTCCGGGCTCTTAGAGTAGATAAGGATATCGTCAATGAACACAACCACGAATGAATCTAGATAAGGTCTAAAGATTCGATTCATGTAGTCCATGAAAATAGCTGGTGCATTAGTCAATCCGAACGGCATCACAACATACTCATAATGTCCGTATCTAGATCGAAATGCTGTCTTAGAGATATCCTCTTCTCTAATCCTGATCTGATGGTACCCCGACCTCAAATCAATCTTGGAGAATACTGAAGCTCCACGAACTTGATCCATAAGGTCATCTATCCTTGGCAATGGATACTTGTTCTTGATTGTGACCTTATTCAGCTGCCGGTAGTCGATGCACATCCTCATACTACCATCTTTCTTCTTGACGAACAGAACCGGAGCACCCCAAGGTGACACACTTGGGCGGATCATCTGCTTCTGCAATAGCTCCTCGATCTGCTTCTTCATTTCAACCATTTCCGGTGGTGCCATTCTATAAGGAGCGATAGAAATGGGACCGGCTCCCGGAACTAGGTCGATGCCAAATTCAATCTCTTTTCTTGGTGGCAAACCAGGGATCTCATCAGCAAATACCTCTGGGAAGTCTCTAACAACAGTAATTTCTTCTAACCTTGGACCATTCTCCTCTAATTCAGTGTTGAACAGACACATGTAGCCGGAGGGTTTTGGGTTTCTATAGGTCACTATCTTCTTGTCACAATCGATGATCACTTGGTTTTGACTTAACCAGTCCATCCCCAAGATCACATCCAATTGTGCTAAGGGTAAACAGATTAAATCTACCCTAGAGGTTTGTCCTAACACTTCTATACAACAGTTAAGACATGCTCTAGAAACAACTACAGGAGCATTAGTAGGGGTTTCTACTTTCAGAGTATATGGCAATTCAAACATAGATAAACCCAAACGATCTACACATTCATATGAAACAAATGAATGCTTTGCACCAGAATCAAACAAGACATTACAGAGCCGACCATTTAGCAAGTATTTACCTTGCACCAGATCAGAAGATCGGTTTGCTTCCACACCACTAAGAGTGAAAACCCTTCCTTGAGCCATAGGCCTATCCGCAGTCCCTCTTGAATTAGCTTTGACCGGTTCCTTGCAGTCTCTCGCAAAGTGTCCCGGCTTCCCACAGTTGAAACATCCACTTGTTCCCCAACAAACACGGCCATAATGATGGAGCTTGCACTTGTCACAGAATGGAGCCTCGCTCCGAAAATTCCTTCCATCCGAACCACCAGCCTTTCCCTTGCCTTTCCCTCGGCGGTCATACGGACCCTTGCCTCGGTTATTGAAACCTTTCCGCTTCTGAGGTCCATAATTCTGGTTGTCCTTTCTCTCTGCGGCTTGCAATTCTTCAGCTTTCGTGTCATCTTCATACATCCTACACATGTCCACAAGGGCAGGAAAGCTTTGGATCCGTTGATAGCTGAAAATCGACTTCAACTTGGGCCTCAAGCCTCCTTCAAATTTGATACACTTGCTCCTTTCGTCGGGGTTGTTCTGATAGTATGGAGAGTACTTCATCAATTCCTCGAACTTGGCCGCGTACTCGCCCACACTCATATTTCCTTGCTTCAGCTGTAAGAATTCTACCTCTTTCTTTCTCCTTAGATCTTCAGAGAAATATTTATTGAGAAACTTCTCCATAAATACACCCCAATTCACATCTCTTCCTTCATAATGCAGAAGCTGAACCGTGTGATTCCACCAATTCTCAGCTTCGTCTTCTAGCATGTAGAAAGCATATGCCACCTTCTGAGCTTCTGTGCAATCCAGGGTTCTCAGAATCTTGTCCATGGTATGAATCCACTTGTTGGCCTCCTCAGGTCTAAATCCTCCTTCAAACTTAGGCGGATTACAACTCCTAAAATCAGCCAGACTCTTTGCCTCAGTGTTACCCACATTGCATTGATGAGGTGGGTTAACCGGCTGAGATGGTTGCTGAGATTGTTGCTGCATGGCCTCCAACACCGCGGTTATCCTTTCTAACATCGTATTGGTGTGATTTTGGTTTCTAGTTGCCATAATAGACCAGCGCTATATGCTCATGGTCACATATGTTGAACTAAGGAAACATTCCTCACACCACCTATACTAAGACTATAATTTATAACTTTAAATCAACATTCAATTGTGTCTTGTGCTCAAAAGAGACAAGATACAAACATTCATAACAATAAATATGCCCTGCGGATACCTGCTTGATGTTGATGGCTACCTTTCTGGAGCTACTTCCACTACTACAGGATCTGACTTTTGCTCTGATACCACTCAGTGTGACACCCTTCTTACCATCCAGTAATTAATACACTAATTATACTATTAGGTCGAGTAATATATGGACTTGTAAGTATTTAAGAAAATGTGGAAATAAAATTTTCTTTTAAAGCGGGTGCACAAACTAAAACATGGACTCTTGGAGAAAATAATTCATATGGTTTGTAACATTGCATTGAATTTGGCGATTTCGGAAACCTTTTCACAAATGTGATAGCATCGACACTTTGAAATCACATTTACATAATAGAAATTAAGCGATGCTATCCATATTTTCGTTTCGCGGAACTGATACCATTCTTTCTCATTGGCCAAATTCTTTAAACAAGTTAAATCAGAGTAAGCGGAAATAATGAGACTATGTATACTCGTAAGATAGGCAGAATATGCATATATATATATATATATATATAAAAGTCATAAGTACATAGTCCCATAGTCGAAACTCCAAGATCCATATACAAGTCCATCAAAAGATCTATGTCTAAAGAAAACCATAGCCCTAGAGTTCTCAAAAGTATATCTACAATAAATACATCTCAAAATATAGACTCTAGAGGTGGTCACATAGATCTGGCAGCAGTAGTAGTAGTAATAGCAGTAGCGGTCTCCAGGTAGCAAAAGAAAACATCATCATCAACAGCAGCAGCAGAATCTCCTCCATGGCATCTCCACATCGGATCCCCTGATCCTCATCATACACCCTATACACATACCTAGGGATCATCATCCCTCCACTGACTCCCGGTGGAATGAACGACAGGCTCGCCTCCGCTCTCATCCTCCACGGGATCCTCCTCGATCTGATCCGATGGAGAGTGTACACTACCACTGGGTATAGGGTTAGGAGATGGTGTGGCCCTGACTGGACTCCTCGGATCAGAAGGGGGAGTATCCTCGCGGACGACTCTCGAGGAAATAGGGTGTGAGGGGGTAAGTCTGAAACGAAAACTATGATAAGAGCGAGCTGGCCGTGTGGGAGGTGGTCCGTGATATGTGTAAAACGGGGGTACATGCATAGTGTATATGATGGGAATCCTAAATCTACGAGGACGAAATCGAATCAATGGGTTCGGGTGGTAGAAGGTAATCTCTACCTCTCCCTTGAACACCGCGCGATGGTCCTCATAGATCCATGTGCCACTAGGAAGTGACCGGATCTCGATGTCAGCGATGTATCGAGACATCACCTACAAGGGCATAGGGGTAAGTAATTCTATACACATAATCAATAGAGTTTAAATATGTACAATATGAAGATGTAAATAGGCAACAATGAACAACAATCACATTTAGCACTTAGCAGATATTGAATGCAAGTAGGATGCTCATACTTATTTCATTTATCACAATTAATTTAAATGAATGATATGATGCATGGATTTATCTCTCAATCCTATCTCCATAACTCTATGTCACTCTCTGACGTCCATCCCTGACAACCCAGCACTTACCAGTGCATTGTATTCCTAGGTATACAACAATTCGTACATTCACCTAGAATGTACACGACAAGCTTGGAATCCGTGCCACCCGAGCACCTCCCGTCATCCAAACGGACCGTCATCCAAACGGTATAACCATATCGGCATCCACTAAGCCGACCACGTCTTCAACGTGTCATCAAGCAAGCGTATTGGCACTCCTAGAGGCCCTCCTCATGTTACTAATACATGATAAACGACCTACCATTCAAACTCCAAATGAATGCATCATATTTTAAGCTTAAAGGAAATTGGTTAATATATAACGTGCCACCTGAGCACATCCCGTCATCCAAACGGTACACTCATATTAATCAATTTCTTTTAAGTCTAGATCCCTTGGATTATTGTTGTTCAATTATTAATTAAATGATTCAGAATTGAAATGGTATTTTTAAGATTTTGGGGTGAATTACTCGAGTGTTCTTCAGAAGACTCGAGTGTTATTCAAACTATTTCCAGATTACTCGAGTGTTCTTCAAACTACTCAAGTGTTCATGTCTTTCTGGGATTTGGGTTTCAGATTCATTAAAATACTCGAGTGATTCATGAGTTACTCGAGTATTCTTCAGCATTTCTAGAATACTCGAGTGACCCCTGCATTACTCGAGTGGTTTACCTTAACATATCCCATACAACACTCGATTACTCGAGTGCTGGGCATGGTACTCGAGTGTTCTTGTTCAAAATGCATTGTTTTGCCAAAATTTTACTCGAGTAACCAACCTAATACTCGAGTGTCTTATTGCAGAACAGACTAAAATCTTGGTTTTAACATACCATTTTCAATTCTAACCATTTTTATTCCAATCCAAGGATCAACAGTGTTCACATACCATATAATGAACATGTTACAACACTCATTTCATATCAAATTACAGATTTGACAGAGAATCAATCATTAATGCATAAAATACACAATTTGACAACTTAACACCTCAAATTGCAAAATAAGCAACAAATTCATGAATTAGTGTTCATCACAGCTTGCATGCATCATGAGAAACTTGCTTCAAACAATCATAGAGCATAACTTGGTCTCCAGACCAAAGTTCCTATTCAAACTAAGCCCTTAGAGCCTCTTGGTGGCTCTCTAATGAAAATAATGAAATTCAAACTCTATCTAGTGCATAAAACAACTTCCCCTTACCTCTCATATGTGTAGCAACAGAGAATTCCCAAGAGAAAGCTCTCCAACCCCAAAAACCACTTTGAGCATCACATGCAGGACAGTTTGAGTACACCACCAAGATTGAATTGGTTCACACATGAAACAGAGATACAAATTGGGGATTTTAGTTTTGCTAGACTCTATGCAACATAAACTAACTAGAGAAATCGAATTTGGAACTCAGAGACTCGTGAGCTTACCAGAAATCAGAATCAAAGTAGGCTCCAGACAAAAACTTGACCAAGAACAGCTTCACTTCCAAGCCTTGATTCTTCCACCACACTCACTCAAACCTCACGATTTTGGTGTTTATACAAAGCTCGTGATGTGAGCTTTGTATTCGTGTATGATTTGAATGAGAATCGATTCAGAGAAGTTTAGAACCCTAGCTTCACCAACAACTTCGAATTTGACCAAGAACTTCAACAAATCGGTGTTGATAGGCTTAAATAGAAGGGGAGAACGTTCATGCAGGTCGACACGACCTCCATGGACGTGGAGTGGTGGTGATTTCGTGTCAACGACACGAAATCGTTGGTGGTGACTCACCAAACGCACTAACTCGTGCAACTCTGTCCAGAATAATCGAGTGTTCCAGGAAATACTCGAGTATTTTGCTCAGTTTTTTGAAAAATAATTATTTTATTTACTTTCCCTCCAAAATCTTTCCTATATTTACTTTTAGGTCCCAACTCAGGGACTAATATGCAAAATACTTATTTTACATATAATTATATTTATTAAATGAATTCACACACATTTTCTAACTACATAAACACATATTTTAATCAAGGATTAATATAGAAATCATTAGTTATAATTAATTTATAATTAACATTTCATTAATCGGGGATTAAAATTTTGGGGTGTTATATTTTGCATGAAAACTTGTGTTTTTTTTTTCATATTTATATGATGCTAAATTTAACTCACGTAACGAATATCACTTCTTTACATGTCAGACAATTTTGAGTTTTAACCTCTTATTATAAGACGTTTTATTTTATCTCTGTGTCAACCAGGCACCAAGAACCAAGTGCCAAGGACCTCATTACTCATTTGTACATCTTTTATTTATTAATTTTAAATTTGTATTGTGATAGCCAAATTCTGTAGTCTTTTCGGTCTTAAATATAAGCAAAAAAGTACTCTCTACTAGTGGTCTCAAATATAAATAAAAATAAACTAACTTTATATTTCCGATACAATCATTCCTAAAATATCCATATAAAGTGGTTCTAACATTTAATTTTTATTTAATTTTCAATGCAAGTTTCCTAAAGTAGTCAATTTTTATATATGAATTTGAGAAAATAAAATGCACTCAACTAACTTCCTTAATAAGTGTGAAGTTGGTTTATATATATATATATGAGATCGGAGGGTGTACCTGATATTGGTGTTGTACCCTTGTTGATGAAACATGGCTTTTCAGTTGAGCTGCATATTTTTCTTCTATAAAATCTGCTTAAGTTGCCATGAAGATTTAAAGCACAATTTAGACACTATAGATACTCTAAATGTTAGGAACATGGCCATTAAATGGTACTCCATCCGTTCCATATGTTATGTTCATTTAAGCATTTTACTTTTTCCCATAAATTATTAACTTTTATAAACCTAATACTCATTTATACTCATTTTTTCAAGCATACTCTTATTTTTTACATTCTCTTTTTCACCACTCATTTCTCCTTCTCTTTTCGATATATATAATCTTCATACATATATTATTACTCTCATTCCTATTTTTAAATGACAGTAATTTAATCAAAATATATCAAGTTCTTTTATCATTTACTACTAATTTCTTAATTTATGTACAATTTCCATATCAACATAACTTATGGGACCGAAGGAATAAGAGTTTTAGTCCCTAATCCACACTTTTTAGCCCCAACCCCCATTTTAAATGCAAAATAATCAAAATATCATTCCCTCTTATTTTTTCCTCCAAACCCAAAACCTCAAAGCCTCATACCTATCCTTTTTCTTCTTCCTTAACCCTCCACCACCCCAAACCCTGGTAGCCACCATGCTTCTTCCTTCCACCTTCTTCTTTATACCCACCCACATCAACTTTCTTCTTCTTCTTCCCCCATTCCTTCTTATTAATCATGCGACCCCCATCTCCTCTTTCTCCCTTCTCTTCCACAAACCCCAAAACAACTTTGTCCACCACATCAGCACCCAAAATTGTGCCACCCTTCTTCCATCCCCACAGCCTCGGCTTCCTTTCTTCCTCACTGTAAGTTATTTTCGACAAACTAGTGTCAAAATTTTTTCCAACACGGGGATATCAGAAATAACTTACAGCATTTCCGACACGGGGATATCGTAAATAACTTACAATGAGGAAGTCTGCTGTAAGTTATTTCTGATATCCCCATGTTGGAAAAAATTCTGACACTAGTTTGTCGAAAATAACTTACAGTGATGGTGGTGAGAGTGACTGTTGGTGAAGAAGGGTTAGGGAAAGAAGATTGGTGACTGGTGGCTGTTGAGAGAAGGAAGAAGGAAGGGAGGGTGGGGGTTTTGTTGTGGTGGCTGAGGGGAGGGACGTGGGTGGGTTTTTGGGTGGGTGGCGGCAACGGCTGGGGTTTGTTGTAGCATGGGATGACGGTGGCTGTTGGTGAAGAATGGTTGGAGAGAGAGGGTTGATGGTCGATGGTGGCTGTAGCAAGGAAATAAGGATGAGAAAGAGGGTTGGGAAAAAAAGGCTATATTTGGAATTAATTTTTTTTTAGGTTTGGGGTCTAAAAAATTGGGGGTTAGGAACTAGAACTTAAGGGATAATAGAGATGATAAAACTTCTGGCCTCTTGAAGACCCATATTTCGTGTTTTATAACCCGTGGTTTTGGATACATTCGAACATAAGGTTGATTTTTGATAAATTCATGTTACTTTTAGATTAATGTTAATGAATGCTTTAAGAGCATTTTTGGAAATTAAAAATAAAAAAGAAAAAATTGTTATAAAAAATGTGAATTCAACCGTTTTTAAATTTACTAAACATAACATTTGTAATTTACAATTACATTTTTTTTATCATCTTGAACAATATCTCAAAAATACTATTTTACCTTCTTCTTATTTTTATTTATCAGCACATCATCAATGGTTTGGATATGGGGTGAAGCTAAAGTGACATTCTCTAGATTCTCAACTAACCAATAACGGTCTTTTATTTTTTTTATTTGTAAAATCATGATTAGTTAAATATAATTGTGAATAGACACTTTGAGTGCCAATATCCCACCTTAAATGTTAACTTGCGTTTTTAAGACATTGTTTGAAAAAGTAAAATAAATAATTTGTTTAAATGATAAATTTTAGATTTTGAGAATCAAGAGACTTAAATTTTGCATTAACAATTTTTTAAATACATTTTTTTTTCGGAATCAGGTGGTGTCTGAGTTTCAAATTTTTTGTGGTCCAACTAATCCACATTGGATCCGCGAACTGTGTGAGTCTTTAACTCAATGGTATCGATCCTTCCCAGAAATTGTTACCTCACTAGGACTCAAGCCTTTGACCCTGAAGTCCCTAAATGCACAACCAGTTTTCACTAGGGTAATCCACTTGGGTTTTTTTAAATACATTTTTAACCAATACTCTTAAAACATATTTCCTCCGATCTTATATATAAAGATCCTTTTGAAGTTTTTTATTGGTCCTCTTTGTAAGATCCTATCTCAATTTTCAATAACATTTAATTACTTTTTTTCACAAATACCCATATTTACTCAATACTTTTAAAGTTCCAATAATAATAATTAGGGGTAGTTTTGAAAAAGTATATCAAATTTTCACATTTATAATCTCCCCAACAAATTTAACTACCCTCCTCGATAGTAGAGAAAAATTTCAAACATGTCTTACAAATAGAACCAGAGGGAATATAAAGTATGAGTACTCATATTTGGCTGCCATACACGTATTGGATATGACTCGGGTACGGATATGTACGTACATATAAAAAAATTGGGTACTTTTTCGGATAAAAGCTTGGTTCGGCTTAAGAACGGCTCGGGTACGACTCACTTCTTTTTTCTCCATACTTTGTCGTTTTGACATAGGCTTTCCCAATTTTTTGCATTATTTTCCCTGTTACTTTCTCATCCCAGTGAAATAATCCTAATCCCAACCACTCGAAATCAATTACCTCTCCTTCTTCTTCATAGCTGCGGCAAAGCTTCCTCACACACGCCCCTTCTCCTGTGCTTTAGTTCTCTACTTCTCTGTCATATGAAGGCTTTTTCTTCTTCTCTGTTGTGATTATTTTGTTAGTATATATTATGATTATTTTTTTATCAGCATTTCTATTCATCACGAAATGATTTCGTGGAATCAGTACGAAAGGTTAAGTAGTGGAAATTAACTACTCACGTGATACTCACATGTATAAAAACGCAAGCAGCATGCATAGCTATTTTATAATTCGTGAGCCGTTTCACAAAAGTGGTTTGTAGAATCTAGCATTACTGTATATTTATTTGTTTGTTTCCCTCATTTATGAGTTGCGATTGAATGATTTAGAGTAATAAAAGTGGTTAAGGTGCTCATATTGTTTGTTGATTTTTTTAGGCAAAATTACTAGATTGGTCCGTTAAGTTATGTTTAGTTACAAATCAGTTCCTAAAGTTTTTTTTTTTGTTTCAAATAAGTCTTGTAAGTTGTTACCGTTTAACAAATCCGCCTCTTCTGTTAAGTGACACGTGTCGTTCAACTAATGGTGTCACGTGTTAAAAAAATGGTTTAATGATTTTTTTTTTAAAAATTATTATGGCGCCACGTGTCACTTAACTGAAAAAATTAACAAAAATGACTGATTTGTTGGATGACAACAACTTATAGGACTTAGTTAAAACAATAAAAACTTTAGGGACCGATTTGTAACCTAAAAATAACTTAAGAAACTAATTTAATAGTTTTGCCTTTTTTTTTATACTAAGTGTTCTATGAAATGCATGTCTAATATAGTATAGGAGTTCGACCTTTTTTTCTTCTATTATGAACTGTTTTAAATGTTACAAAGTACAAACATTACAAGTTTTTTTTTTAATTTTTCAATTTATTATTTTTTAAATTTATATATAAGTATATATAAATAAATTAAATATATATAAAAACGTACCCATACCCATATTTGTATCCTTGTTTTTAAGAAAATGTTTTATCGATACTCATGCAACACATCTTAAAACTTTAGTTAACAAGAATTAATAAAAATAGCTCAACTCAAAAACTGCACGCCAACGGAGCTCTAATGCTAACAGGGCACGTTCCCTGGATGACATGTTGGAGGAATAGCCGTAAAGGAGACAAGCAATTCATTTGGAGAGGGGAGCAAGAAAGAAAACACCCTAAACTTGGAAAAAGTTGTTACAAAAGAACAAAGAAAATATATAAAAGGAAAAGTAAAGATCAAGCAACATGATTGACTTCTTAAGCAGGTTGTAAAGCTCTTGCTATTGTGACTTATTAGTGTAGGTTCTTCGCCTTTCTTGAATTTTTGTTATTTACGGCTTTCACTTAATGATTCTACTTTTGCCAAAGCTACTTTCGTGCTAGTTGGCTTTGGGAGCATCTCATGCCTCTTCTGTGTTTCTATCATAGCTAGCTAGTAACATAATACAAAAACGAAAGGTTTTAATGTGCCGTATGGGTGAGTCCTGTGACGACCCAACTTTTATTCCAAAACTTAATATTCATTCTTAGAAAATTCGACCATTTTTTTTTTTTTCTAAAACTAAAAGTCAGTCATCATCCATTATCGAGTCTTTGCGGAAATTATAAAATCAATTATCATGAAAGAAACTATTCATATTATATTTCATAAAAAGGAAAGTACATTTCCATTACATTAAAACTATCAACACTAGGTTTAACTTAAGTACTCTAGGTCATTACATTATATTACATATCTTACAACAAAATTTATAATAACCTTGAGCAACTGGTTCGGAACTCAAAATATCAAATAGATAAGAGAAACCTGATGAGTAGCACTATCCACATTCCAACATCCCAACTCAACTCAATCATCAGTTCCCCACTGACTACCGGTTGAGTTGTCCATGAAATCATCATCAGCCACCGGGTCAGCATCCTCCACCGGATCCTCATCCTCTATCGGATCCTCCTCCTCCTCCTCCTCTTCATGTGCCGGTTCAGATGGCACATATACCGGAGTCCGAGATCGGGCTCTAGTGGAAGGACGAGAGGGAGCAGGAACCTCCAAAATAATTCTTTCTTCAGAGGGTGATGGACTTGGTGGGAGGGTGCGTCTCGGAAAACGCCTTGGCGGTGGTGGTGGTGTTCCATGCCGAAACACAAAATTGGGCGGAATGTGCATAATGTACATCATTGGGATTCTCGTCCTACGCGGACGCATTCGGGACCATGGGTTCGGGTGACGGAAAATAACTTCCACGTCTCCCTCATAGATGGCCCGATGATCCTCGCAGTTCCACTCCCCATTAGGGAGCGGCCTCATCTCCACGCAAATCATGTTCCTGGCCATGACCTACAACAAGGGATTAGGAGTGAGTCATAGCTAAACACAATAACAAATGAGCATAACAGAGGCTAGAAATAACAAGCACAAGTTTCCAGATAGCAATAATAAATGCATATGTATATGCTCAAACTGTCTTTTATAATATTTCATTTAGTTTCGTGATGCATGCCTACTCTCCATTCATGCTACGCGGTTCGGCATCCGAGTATCTCAGGCTCGGGATATTCATAATCCTATGGTTCATCAAACCGGAGCGTATTCACAACCCAGGCGTCACGATTTGATTGGGAATTTGGCCATCATAACATTTTCATGTTACGGAATCCAAATCATCACAGCATCTTCGTGCTATGGCATCACAGCTATCTCAGGGCTGCGGAATACTTCTACCTATACCAGATTCCACAATCAAAATCGGAGCATCTCCATGCATGTCAATGTCACATAATTGTTCATTGTCTTTTTCTCTTTTAATTCATATCTTTGAATATCATGCCTCCAATATAGAGACCCAAAATTCATAATCCTTCTTGCTTATAACCATCTTTTCATTTTTTTTTTGCATTAACTGGTGCTTGTGCTTTCCAAAAATTCCATCAGCGGCCCAGCCACTTTGTGATGGTTTTATACAATAGGAATTTAATTACGTTGTCATTAATTTGTGCAACGACCCCATCTAGGACTCCCAAAATATCAACCAAGTGGGTAAAAACTTCCACTGGGACGTGGGAATAAAATCAACCAAATGGGTGTACGCACCTCCATTGGGACATCCTGTCCGAATATGTCAACCACTGAATAAAATTCCAGTAGGACTCATCCAGGATAAAATCAACCAATGGGATTAAATCTATAGATATTAAGAGCAGAAATTAAAATTTAAGCATATAGGAGTTTAGACGAGTTAATCTTTAATTACTTCATAAAGAAGTAAAGATTTTCTGAAAATTATTTTAAATTACTCGAGTAGTTCTTCACATACTCGAGTGTTCATGTAAAATTACTCGAGTCCTTCAAGACATACTCGAGTGTTCTTCCCATTTTCCAGAATACTCGAGTCTTTCTTCAATTACTCGAGTGTTTTAGCAGCAGCAGCACCAGTTTCTGCACTTTATAATGCCAATTCGAGTTCAGAGCCTTTCCTTTCCACTTTTATGCAAAACAGTAACTTAGATACATAAAATAAACATGTTAGAACATGTAATCAATATTGAAACAACATCAAATGCAATAAATCACAAAATCAACATAAACTTAGCAAATAACCATTTCACATATGATTTTCATTTCCTTTTGTTTTTAACTTCGAAAATTGATCCAGTGAGCATCATTAGGTCCATTTAGACATGTTTGGTTTATAAAAACTTGGGTTTATGACCTCTATGTCATATTCCCAATTCAAACTTCACCCCTTGATGAACCATATGAGGTTCCTACATTTCCAGCTTGAAATAACTCATTCTAGTATTTAGATAACTCCTCCCTTACCTTAGAGAAGCTAATCAACAAGTAAAACGACAGAGAAATCGGTTGGATCAAAAATCCAAATTCTGGACTTGGTGAAAAAGAGTTGAACAGGCTGACTTTGGCCACAGATTTCACCACGGATTTGGCATGAAAAGAATGAAACAAGTTAGTTTCAGAAACTAGGATATACTAACTTTAATCAGAAACAAGTTTGACACGAAAAGAATCCATGAATTTACCAAACGATTTCAATGAAGATGAATACTTGAGACTGAATGTTACTCTGTTTTTCTCAGTTTTGAACCTCCAACTTTGTAGGCCTAGAACCTGATCTTCAGAAGGCTATTTGAAGTGATTTGGAGTTCTAATTCAAGAATGGAATCAGAACTTCAGTTTGTGTTTAGGTTTCAAGGAAAATGAGTGAGGATTGAGAGAGAACAAAGGGATCAAAGTGAACTCTGTAAAACAGGGAAATTTCTGGTCAAATTCGGGTTTTGGAACTTCAGAGGTGTTGAGGCTTCACCCAAGCATCAATTTATAGTCTAAGAGTACTTCAACTCGAAGTAAGGTTCAGCTCTATGCTTGTCACGTCAAGAAACCGCGTTTTGGTGCGAAATTAATTATAAAACCAACTTATACATTTAGCCAGACTGCTCGATTTACTCGAGTCTTTTTCTTTCTACTCGAGTATATTTCAAAAACTCAAGAACACTCGAGTCTTTTCTGACATACTCGAGTCTTTTGACTCAAAATTCAAATTTTCAAACAGATAGTGATTATACTCGAGTACCCTCTACAATACTCGAGTAAAATGTCTTAATTTCAGAAAAATCATTATTTTATTCAACACATTTATTTATTTACATAATTTATTTTGTTTATAAAAATACAGGACCTTACATCCTCCCCCACTTACATAGAATTTCGTCCCCGAAATTCCGATTTACAAAAATAGATGTGGATATTCATCCCTCATCTTAGACTCTAATTCCCATGTGGAGTCAGACACTCCACCTTGCCCCCAGAGAACTCGTACTAACGGAATCTCTTTCCCTCGCAGCTTCTTAATCCTTCTATCCTCTATTCTCACGGGTCCAAGATCAAACGTGAGATTTTCTTTCAGCGGTATCAAATCTTGTTGCAATTGCACAATCGAAGATGGATCTTAAATAAATTTGCGAAGCTGAGAGACATGGAAAACATTGTGCAGGTTGGACAAAAATGGGGGTAGGGCGATCTGATACGCGACAGGGCCTACTCGTTTCAAAATCTGATAAGGGCCGATGAACTTAGGAGATAGCTTCCTTGGCTTCATTACCCTTCCAATTCCAGTCGTTGGCACAACCCGCAGGAATACATGATCTCCTTCTTGAAATTCGAGCTTGGATCTTCGTTGGTCGGCATAGCTCTTCTGGCGACTTTGAGCGATCTTCATCTTCTCTTGGATAGTCCTTACCTTTTCAGTCGTTTCTTGAACTAATTCAGGTCCGATGAGAGCATTCTCCCCCACTTGGAACCAACATAGCGGGGTTCTACACTTCCTTCCATAGAGGGCTTCGTACGGGGCCATACCGATGCTTGCGTGATAACTATTATTGTAGGTGAATTCCACAAGCGGCAATAACCGATCCCACCCTTCTTGATATTCCAGAACACACGCTCGAAGCAGGTCTTCCAAGGATTGAATCGTCCTTTCCGATTGACCATCGGTTTGAGGGTGATAGGCGGAACTCATCCTCAACTGCGTTCCCAATGCCTGATGTAAACTCTGCCAGAACCGGGACACGAAACGGGGATCACGATTCGATACAATACTCGAGGGAATTCCGTGCAATCTAACAATCTCCTTAATGTACAATCTTGCAAGCTTCTCCAACGGATACTGCATGTTGATGGGAATGAAATGTGCAGACTTCGTTAAGCGATCAACCACAACCCAAATTGCATCAAAGCTTTCTCTTGTTCTTGGAAAACCACTTACGAAATCCATAGCTATTCCATCCCACTTCCATTCTGGTATGCTTAAAGGTTGTAGTTCTCCTCCAGGCTTCTTATGCTCAATCTTCGCCTTTTGGCAGACAAGGCAAGACGCTACGTAAGACGCAACATCCCTCTTTAGTCCGGGCCACCAAAACATCCTCTTCAGGTCTTGATACATCTTCGTTGATCCAGGATGCATACTCAGCTTGCTCTTGTGGGCTTCCTCTAATACAACTCTTCTTAATTCTTGATTTGCCGGGATGCAGATCCGATCCCGGAATCTCAAAATACCATCAGATCCTAATTGGAATTCCGGTTCCACTCCTTCCATTCCTAATCTTTTCTTCTCTAGAAGCTCCTCGTCCGCTTGTTGAAGGTTTCGAACTTGACCCTCAAACTCATTTGTGATTTGCAACATTCCTAACTTGACGCAGCTCGGCTTGAACTGAATTGCCAAATTCAAGTTGCGGAATTCTTCAATTAGCTGAGCTTCCTTTATCATCATCGTACTCATGTGCAACATCTTCCTACTGAGAGCGTCGGCTACAACATTAGCTTTGCCGGGTTGGTAATGCAATTCGAATTCATAATCCTTCAGGAATTCCATCCACCTACGTTGCCTCATATTCAGTTCCTTTTGGTCGAAGAGATACTTCAAACTTTTATGGTCGCTGAATACTTGGAACGTATTACCATACAGGTAATGTCTCCAAATCTTCAAAGCAAAGACAATGGCAGCCAATTCCAAGTCATGAGTAGGATAGTTCCCTTCATGCACCTTCAGCTGACGAGATGCATAAGCAACAACTTTCCCTTCTTGCATCAAGACACAACCCAAACCTTGTCGAGATGCATCACAATAAACATCGAAGCTTTTCCTAGGATCGGGCAAAGTTAACACTGGAGATGATGTTAACTTGTCCTTCAACGTCTGGAAGCTAACTTCACACTTCTCATCCCAGACAAAAGGTTGCTCTTTCCGGGTCAAACGAGTCAACGGAAGAGCCAACTTGGAAAAACCTTCGATAAACTTCCGATAATATCCAGCTAACCCCAGAAAACTTCTTATTTCAGTAACCATCTTTGGTCTTTCCCATTGCAAAACTGCTTCTACTTTGACCGGGTCCACAGCCACACCATCCTTTGAAATTATATGACCCAAGAAATTGACTTTTTCAAGCCAAAATTCACACTTGGCCAGCTTAGCATATAATTTCTTCTCCTTCAAGGTCTCCAAAATAATCTTCAAATGATTAGCGTGCTCTTTCGGATTCTTCGAATAGATGAGAATATCATCGATAAACACCACGACGAAGGAATCCAGGTAGGGTCGGAACACTCTATTCATGTAATCCATGAATATTGCTGGAGCGTTGGTCAACCCAAATGGCATCACTACATACTCGTAGTGTCCATATCGTGACCGAAAGGCAGTCTTCGGTATATCTTCCTCCTTAACTCTGATCTGATGATATCCTGACCTCAGATCAATCTTTGAAAATACCGATGCTCCAATCACTTGATCTATCAAATCGTCGATTCTTGGCAACGGATACTTGTTCTTGATGGTAACCTTGTTGAGTTGTCTATAATCAATGCACATCCTCATTGATCCATCCTTCTTCTTCACGAATAAAACCGGCGCTCCCCAAGGCGACACACTTGGTCTGATGAACTGCTTTTCTAACAAGTCCTCCACTTGCTTCTTTAATTCAGCTAATTCTGCTGGAGCCATACGATAAGGGGCGATAGAGATAGGGCCAGTACCGGGGACTAGGTCAATACTGAATTCTATCTCTCGATGCGGCGGCAAACCGGGCACTTCATCGGGAAACACTTCGGGAAACTCTCGAATAACCGGAATATCTTCGATCTTTGCTTCCTCTTTCTTTTCTTCAGCGATGGTTGAAAATAGGCACACATAACCTCCAGGTTGCTTGGCCGGCAACTTCTCACCAGGAAAGATGATCGTTCGAACCTTGCAGTCGATTACTACATGGTTGGATGCCATCCAATCCATGCCCAAAATGACATCGATATTGGACAACGGCAAACAAATCAGATTTATTCGAGAAATCTGATCTCTTATGCTAACTACACAACCGACACATGCTCTTGATGCAACAACATGAGCATTCGTGGGGGTAGACACACTCAGTTTAAACGGGGTCTCCGAGACAGACAAATTTAAACGCTTGACACATTCCTCCGAGATGAAGGAATGCGTTGCTCCGGAATCAAATAAAAAGCGACAAGGCATGCCATTGAGGAAATGGTTACCTTGCACAAGGTTGTCGGCCTGCTTTGCTTCCTCTCCAAACATCGTGAACACCTTTCCGTTGACCCAAGGTTTGCTTCCTTGTCCTTGGTTGCTTTGACGCGGGGGTTGGCGGCACGCACGGGCGATGTGTCCGGTCCCTCCACAATTGAAACAGACTGGTGGCTTGTCCCTCCAGCATTCTTGACTAGGATGAGAGCGTCGACACTTGCTACAAATCTCTGCCGGAGCCGGAAGACTAACTGCTCTAGAAGGTTGTGCTCTTCCCTTTCCTTTGTGCCAATATGGGCCTCCACGATTTCCACGGTTATTCTTATGCTGATTGCGGTGGGGTCCATGGCTTCCTTGACTGACTTCCTTCTTGAAATTGTTCTTCTCGAAAATGCGACATGCACTAATCAGGATTGGATAGTGACGAATCCTTTGCACGCTTACAGCTAGTTTGATATCTGACCTTAGACCATTTTCAAACCGGGTGCACTTCGAGTATTCGTCAGGATGATATTGGAAGTACGGAGAGTACTTCATCAGCTCCTCAAACTTTTCAGCATACTGGTCGACAGTCATGCTGCCTTGCTTCAAGTCTAAGAATTCCATCTCCTTTTGGATCCGAACATCATCCGGGAAATACCTCTCCAAAAATTTTTCTGTGAAGACTTCCCAAGAGAGCTCGCGATGATCATACTCCAAGAACTGGCGGGTCTGCTCCCACCAAGTTGCAGCTTCCCCATTCAGCATGTAGGCCGCGAACGTGACCTTCTGAACTTCCGTGAGAGTCAACGTTCGGAAAATCTTATTCATCTCAGCTAACCAAAACTGGGCTTGCTCAGGGCAACGACCACCCGAGAAGCCAGGGGGTTTACATCTACGGAAAGAATCTAGTCCTTGAAATTCAACAGGGGTTACATTGCTGGGAGGACGGGTTTGCTGCAAGTTTTCCAGGACCGCAGCCATACGGGTCAGAGCCTCAGCAATGTTAGCGTTATTACGTCCAGCCATCTATCTTACAGAATCCAAAAGGGAGAACTTAATTAGATTCTGCTATTCTATATCTCAAAATGCAAACATGATTCTAGAGTATGCAATGGTTAGTGTGTAAGGCCACACTCCAAGGCCGAGAGTTGAACCATTGCTCTGATACCACTAAATGTGACGACCCAACTTTTATTCCAAAACTTAATATTCATTCTTATAAAATTCGACCATTTTTTTTTTCTAAAACTAAAAGTCAGTCATCATCCACTATCGAAATTATAAAATCAATTATCATGAAAGAAACTATTCATATTATATTTCATAAAAAGGAAAGTACATTTCCATTACATTAAAACTATCAACACTAGGTTTAACTTAAGTACTCTAGGTCATTACATTATATTACATATCTTACAACAAAATTTATAATAACCTTGAGCAACTGGTTCGGAACTCAAAATATCAAATAGATAAGAGAAACCTGATGAGTAGCACTATCCACATTCCAACATCCCAACTCAACTCAATCATCAGTTCCCCACTGACTACCGGTTGAGTTGTCCATGAAATCATCATCAGCCACCGGGTCAGCATCCTCCACCGGATCCTCATCCTCTATCGGATCCTCCTCCTCCTCCTCCTCTTCATGTGCCGGTTCAGATGGCACATATACCGGAGTCCGAGATCGGGCTCTAGTGGAAGGACGAGAGGGAGCAGGAACCTCCAAAATAATTCTTTCTTCAGAGGGTGATGGACTTGGTGGGAGGGTGCGTCTCGGAAAACGCCTTGGCGGTGGTGGTGGTGTTCCATGCCGAAACACAAAATTGGGCGGAATGTGCATAATGTACATCATTGGGATTCTCGTCCTACGCGGACGCATTCGGGACCATGGGTTCGGGTGACGGAAAATAACTTCCACGTCTCCCTCATAGATGGCCCGATGATCCTCGCAGTTCCACTCCCCATTAGGGAGCGGCCTCATCTCCACGCAAATCATGTTCCTGGCCATGACCTACAACAAGGGATTAGGAGTGAGTCATAGCTAAACACAATAACAAATGAGCATAACAGAGGCTAGAAATAACAAGCACAAGTTTCCAGATAGCAATAATAAATGCATATGTATATGCTCAAACTGTCTTTTATAATATTTCATTTAGTTTCGTGATGCATGCCTACTCTCCATTCATGCTACGCGGTTCAGCATCCGAGTATCTCAGGCTCGGGATATTCATAATCCTATGGTTCATCAAACCGGAGCGTATTCACAACCCAGGCGTCACGATTTGATTGGGAATTTGGCCATCATAACATTTTCATGTTACGGAATCCAAATCATCACAGCATCTTCGTGCTATGGCATCACAGCTATCTCAGGGCTGCGGAATACTTCTACCTATACCAGATTCCACAATCAAAATCGGAGCATCTCCATGCATGTCAATGTCACATAATTGTTCATTGTCTTTTTCTCTTTTAATTCATATCTTTGAATATCATGCCTCCAATATAGAGACCCAAAATTCATAATCCTTCTTGCTTATAACCATCTTTTCATTTTTTTTTGCATTAACTGGTGCTTGTGCTTTCCAAAAATTCCATCAGCGGCCCAGCCACTTTGTGATGGTTTTATACAATAGGAATTTAATTACGTTGTCATTAATTTGTGCAACGACCCCATCTAGGACTCCCAAAATATCAACCAAGTGGGTAAAAACTTCCACTGGGACGTGGGAATAAAATCAACCAAATGGGTGTACGCACCTCCATTGGGACATCCTGTCCGAATATGTCAACCACTGAATAAAATTCCAGTAGGACTCATCCAGGATAAAATCAACCAATGGGATTAAATCTATAGATATTAAGAGCAGAAATTAAAATTTAAGAATATAGGAGTTTAGACGAGTTAATCTTTAATTACTTCATAAAGAAGTAAAGATTTTCTGAAAATTATTTTAAATTACTCGAGTAGTTCTTCACATACTCGAGTGTTCATGTAAAATTACTCGAGTCCTTCAAGACATACTCGAGTGTTCTTCCCATTTTCCAGAATACTCGAGTCTTTCTTCAATTACTCGAGTGTTTTAGCAGCAGCAGCACCAGTTTCTGCACTTTATAATGCCAATTCGAGTTCAGAGCCTTTCCTTTCCACTTTTATGCAAAACAGTAACTTAGATACATAAAATAAACATGTTAGAACATGTAATCAATATTGAAACAACATCAAATGCAATAAATCACAAAATCAACATAAACTTAGCAAATAACCATTTCACATATGATTTTCATTTCCTTTTGTTTTTAACTTCGAAAATTGATCCAGTGAGCATCATTAGGTCCATTTAGACATGTTTGGTTTATAAAAACTTGGGTTTATGACCTCTATGTCATATTCCCAATTCAAACTTCACCCCTTGATGAACCATATGAGGTTCCTACATTTCCAGCTTGAAATAACTCATTCTAGTATTTAGATAACTCCTCCCTTACCTTAGAGAAGCTAATCAACAAGTAAAACGACAGAGAAATCGGTTGGATCAAAAATCCAAATTCTGGACTTGGTGAAAAAGAGTTGAACAGGCTGACTTTGGCCACAGATTTCACCACGGATTTGGCATGAAAAGAATGAAACAAGTTAGTTTCAGAAACTAGGATATACTAACTTTAATCAGAAACAAGTTTGACACGAAAAGAATCCATGAATTTACCAAACGATTTCAATGAAGATGAATACTTGAGACTGAATGTTACTCTGTTTTTCTCAGTTTTGAACCTCCAACTTTGTAGGCCTAGAACCTGATCTTCAGAAGGCTATTTGAAGTGATTTCGAGTTCTAATTCAAGAATGGAATCAGAACTTCAGTTTGTGTTTAGGTTTCAAGGAAAATGAGTGAGGATTGAGAGAGAACAAAGGGATCAAAGTGAACTCTGTAAAACAGGGAAATTTCTGGTCAAATTCGGGTTTTGGAACTTCAGAGGTGTTGAGGCTTCACCCAAGCATCAATTTATAGTCTAAGAGTACTTCAACTCGAAGTAAGGTTCAGCTCTATGCTTGTCACGTCAAGAAACCGCGTTTTGGTGCGAAATTAATTATAAAACCAACTTATACATTTAGCCAGACTGCTCGATTTACTCGAGTCTTTTTCTTTCTACTCGAGTATATTTCAAAAACTCAAGAACACTCGAGTCTTTTCTGACATACTCGAGTCTTTTGACTCAAAATTCAAATTTTCAAACAGATAGTGATTATACTCGAGTACCCTCTACAATACTCGAGTAAAATGTCTTAATTTCAGAAAAATCATTATTTTATTCAACACATTTATTTATTTACATAATTTATTTTGTTTATAAAAATACAGGACCTTACATCCTCCCCCACTTACATAGAATTTCGTCCCCGAAATTCCGATTTACAAAAATAGATGTGGATATTCATCCCTCATCTTAGACTCTAATTCCCATGTGGAGTCAGACACTCCACCTTGCCCCCAGAGAACTCGTACTAACGGAATCTCTTTCCCTCGCAGCTTCTTAATCCTTCTATCCTCTATTCTCACGGGTCCAAGATCAAACGTGAGATTTTCTTTCAGCGGTATCAAATCTTGTTGCAATTGCACAATCGAAGATGGATCTTAAATAAATTTGCGAAGCTGAGAGACATGGAAAACATTGTGCAGGTTGGACAAAAATGGGGGTAGGGCGATCTGATACGCGACAGGGCCTACTCGTTTCAAAATCTGATAAGGGCCGATGAACTTAGGAGATAGCTTCCTTGGCTTCATTACCCTTCCAATTCCAGTCGTTGGCACAACCCGCAGGAATACATGATCTCCTTCTTGAAATTCGAGCTTGGATCTTCGTTGGTCGGCATAGCTCTTCTGGCGACTTTGAGCGATCTTCATCTTCTCTTGGATAGTCCTTACCTTTTCAGTCGTTTCTTGAACTAATTCAGGTCCGATGAGAGCATTCTCCCCCACTTGGAACCAACATAGCGGGGTTCTACACTTCCTTCCATAGAGGGCTTCGTACGGGGCCATACCGATGCTTGCGTGATAACTATTATTGTAGGTGAATTCCACAAGCGGCAATAACCGATCCCACCCTTCTTGATATTCCAGAACACACGCTCGAAGCAGGTCTTCCAAGGATTGAATCGTCCTTTCCGATTGACCATCGGTTTGAGGGTGATAGGCGGAACTCATCCTCAACTGCGTTCCCAATGCCTGATGTAAACTCTGCCAGAACCGGGACACGAAACGGGGATCACGATTCGATACAATACTCGAGGGAATTCCGTGCAATCTAACAATCTCCTTAATGTACAATCTTGCAAGCTTCTCCAACGGATACTGCATGTTGATGGGAATGAAATGTGCAGACTTCGTTAAGCGATCAACCACAACCCAAATTGCATCAAAGCTTTCTCTTGTTCTTGGAAAACCACTTACGAAATCCATAGCTATTCCATCCCACTTCCATTCTGGTATGCTTAAAGGTTGTAGTTCTCCTCCAGGCTTCTTATGCTCAATCTTCGCCTTTTGGCAGACAAGGCAAGACGCTACGTAAGACGCAACATCCCTCTTTAGTCCGGGCCACCAAAACATCCTCTTCAGGTCTTGATACATCTTCGTTGATCCAGGATGCATACTCAGCTTGCTCTTGTGGGCTTCCTCTAATACAACTCTTCTTAATTCTTGATTTGCCGGGATGCAGATCCGATCCCGGAATCTCAAAATACCATCAGATCCTAATTGGAATTCCGGTTCCACTCCTTCCATTCCTAATCTTTTCTTCTCTAGAAGCTCCTCGTCCGCTTGTTGAAGGTTTCGAACTTGACCCTCAAACTCATTTGTGATTTGCAACATTCCTAACTTGACGCAGCTCGGCTTGAACTGAATTGCCAAATTCAAGTTGCGGAATTCTTCAATTAGCTGAGCTTCCTTTATCATCATCGTACTCATGTGCAACATCTTCCTACTGAGAGCGTCGGCTACAACATTAGCTTTGCCGGGTTGGTAATGCAATTCGAATTCATAATCCTTCAGGAATTCCATCCACCTACGTTGCCTCATATTCAGTTCCTTTTGGTCGAAGAGATACTTCAAACTTTTATGGTCGCTGAATACTTGGAACGTATTACCATACAGGTAATGTCTCCAAATCTTCAAAGCAAAGACAATGGCAGCCAATTCCAAGTCATGAGTAGGATAGTTCCCTTCATGCACCTTCAGCTGACGAGATGCATAAGCAACAACTTTCCCTTCTTGCATCAAGACACAACCCAAACCTTGTCGAGATGCATCACAATAAACATCGAAGCTTTTCCTAGGATCGGGCAAAGTTAACACTGGAGATGATGTTAACTTGTCCTTCAACGTCTGGAAGCTAACTTCACACTTCTCATCCCAGACAAAAGGTTGCTCTTTCCGGGTCAAACGAGTCAACGGAAGAGCCAACTTGGAAAAACCTTCGATAAACTTCCGATAATATCCAGCTAACCCCAGAAAACTTCTTATTTCAGTAACCATCTTTGGTCTTTCCCATTGCAAAACTGCTTCTACTTTGACCGGGTCCACAGCCACACCATCCTTTGAAATTATATGACCCAAGAAATTGACTTTTTCAAGCCAAAATTCACACTTGGCCAGCTTAGCATATAATTTCTTCTCCTTCAAGGTCTCCAAAATAATCTTCAAATGATTAGCGTGCTCTTTCGGATTCTTCGAATAGATGAGAATATCATCGATAAACACCACGACGAAGGAATCCAGGTAGGGTCGGAACACTCTATTCATGTAATCCATGAATATTGCTGGAGCGTTGGTCAACCCAAATGGCATCACTACATACTCGTAGTGTCCATATCGTGACCGAAAGGCAGTCTTCGGTATATCTTCCTCCTTAACTCTGATCTGATGATATCCTGACCTCAGATCAATCTTTGAAAATACCGATGCTCCAATCACTTGATCTATCAAATCGTCGATTCTTGGCAACGGATACTTGTTCTTGATGGTAACCTTGTTGAGTTGTCTATAATCAATGCACATCCTCATTGATCCATCCTTCTTCTTCACGAATAAAACCGGCGCTCCCCAAGGCGACACACTTGGTCTGATATTTGACCGGTCCACATGGGTCATTTATGGACTTAGTTGCAATTTTAACCTGTATTATTTTGCAAATGGACAAAGTACTTCTTTGTAAAGCACTTAACAAATGTAAAGCCCTCTCTCTTTTTCTCGATCCATTTGAACACTCCTCCTCCTCTGAGTCTCTTTGTTTCTCTCTCCCTCTCCTCTCTCTCCCTGAAGAACCCTAAACTTATTCAAAGAGCTGAAACAAATCCTGACATGAAACCCGCATAGTAAACCAAATCTCATATCGGTAAATCAGACCCCTCGTCGAGCTCAAAACCAGACTGTGAATCATCGAATCGAGAATCCAGATTTGTGAAGATGCGAGGTCAGAGACCTGCGAGTTTAGTTTTTGTTTTTTTTAAATATATTTAGAAAATCAGTTGATGGCATGGTTGAATTTAACACCCATTTGTATATGTTAGTAACCCGATCCTATACCCCAACTCAACTTTGTCTTGAATGTTAGTAGCTAGTGGAATAGAACATATTTGGAATTGGCTTGCATTGTGTAGTTGGTTATTTATTAGTTATTTATTAAGTATGGATTATTGGTAAAGTTATTGTTAATGTATTTAAATGAAAGTATATGTCCTTTGTTTATGTTTTTAGATAAATGGCTCAAGAGGAAAACTCACCCGAACTTCCAGAAGAAGTGATTGCAGACAATAACACTGATGTAGAAGTTGATCCAAATGCTTTTTCCATCGAAATCAAGGGCATGGATGATGTAGGAGCTGTTGATTTCACCAAATTAACAAGTGATTCTATGAAGCATTTCAAGTTTGCTGACAATGAACTTGCTTACTCATTTTATAACTCGTACGGACTTGTTCGAGGTTTCAACATCAGGAAAAGCAAGCTGGCAAAAAATTGTGATGGGAAGATTGTTAGGCAGTATTTCTTGTGCAGTAGCGAAGGCTTTCATGACCGTAGTTATATGCAGGTGGAAAACCGAAAGCGAAACTCGAAGCCAGTTACTCGTTTTGGATGTCAAGCAAAAATGCGCATCCGATTGGATGAGAAGTCTAGTTTATGGGTTGTGTTTTACTTCAATGACCAGCATAATCACGAACTATTTGGTGGGAGGCATGGTATGCTACTTTGATCTCACAAGTCTATGTCTGAAGCCGACATTTTCCAAATGAACTGTATGAGCAATGTTACTCCACATATCTATTCGGCATTTGCAAGCCAAGTAGGAGGTTACGATAAGGTGGGGTTTAGGAAGCGGAATATGTATAATAAGATTAAAAAACAAAGGTATATGAAAGAGGGAAGTCAAAGCAACGCTATACAGTACCTTATTGAGATGGCAGCAGCTGAACCTGGTGTGTTTTGGAAGCACACAGTTTGTTCTAGTGGGAGGATAGACAAGTTATTCTGGTGCGATGCAATTTGCCGTTATGACTACCAAGTCTTTGGTGACGTTCTTGCTTTTGATGCAACATATCGCAAGAACAAGTACAATTGTCCTCTTGTTGCTTTTTTGGGGTAAATCATCACAACAACACTATTGTCTTTAGTTGTGCTGTGATAAGCGATGAATCGGAGGAAACCTACACTTGGTTGCTTGAAACATTCGTTGAAGCAATGAATGGAAAGGCCCCAAAATCAGTGATAACAGATGGTGACCATGCAATGAGGAATGCCATTAACAAGGTTTTCCCTAAAGCTCACCATAAGCTTTGTGCCTGGCATTTTCTTTGGAACTCTGTGAAAAGGGTTGGCAACACACAATTCACCAACTTGTTCAGAAAGTGCATGCTCACCAATTATGAGATTGGTCGTTTCCATCGTATATGGACTTTGTGTTTGAATCATGTTCATGGTGATTCCAGTGTTCAATGGGCAAGTGATATGTTTGAGATAAAAGAGATGTGGGCTGCAGCATATATGAGAGGCAAGTTCTTTGCTGGATTTAGTACTACTTCTTGATGTGAGGCTATGCATGCCCAGCTCGGGAAATTTATTTTCTACAGGAATGATTTGACAAAAATTCTCCAAAATATCCAGCGTGCATTAAGTGCTATGAGGAATGTTGAACTCGAGGTCGATTTCAACTCTTCTTATGGTGAGCCTGTAATCTACACCCACCTGTACTCACTTGAGAGACATGCAGCGAAGGTTTTCACAAGGGAAATATTTGAAATGTTCCAACCATACATAATGGATGCTGTTTGGATGAAGGTAATAGGGTGGAAGGAGACGCCATCGTACAAAATATACACTGTCACCAGATACCAAACAGAACAACACCCGCTGGCTTGTTTGTTACAGTAAAGATAATGGAGAGGTTGGGCCGAAATGTTCTTGTGAATGGATGAAGACATATGGGATTCCTTGCGCACATCAGGTTTCTGTCTTGCTTTTCCTGGGAATAGCCGAATTGCCTAAGTGTGTTGTTTTAGATAGATGAACAAAGAATGAGAAAGATAATTTTGATTTATCTAGAATTCAAGGGCCCTGGATTGATGAAGCATTGAAGTATTGTAGATATGCCGGTTTGCTTGAGTGGGTCAAACGTTTGTGCAAAGCTTCCAGTGGTAGCATTGACGGGTATAACGAGACGAGACAGATGCTTAGCAAAGAAGCATTGGAACTCGAGGGAAAGGACGTTGCTGCCAATGAGAATGATAATGGGGGTCCTTCAACCCAAAACGTTGATCAGCATGTGCGAGAGCCAAAAACACTTAGGGTAAGATCAAGTAATGACTTATCACCTCCCGGGGGGAAAAGGAAAAGAATCATAAGTTGTGGCATATGCAGGGTGGAGGGGCACACTCGCAAGTCTTGTCCTCTTGCTGGAGAAGTTGAGAAGTTGAAGAAGGGAATATCTGGATCCGATGTGAATCTGGATGACGATGAGCATGTAAGTCATTTAAGTTATTTTTTATGTTATTGGTGTGTTTAGGATATGACTTAATTTGTTTTTATTGCAGGTTAGTTATGGTGGTAGTCAAAATGATTGGGGGTGCTATTGAAGGATCAGTTACAGTGAAGGGGTATGAGTTTTTTTTTGTCATTTTCATTCTGTTCACACACGGTTTATTTAGTTGAGACTTTTTTTTTGTCAATTTTCATTAACGGTTTTTGTTTGTTGTCATTTGATTTTTTTCAATGCAGGTCTGTGCTATGATGTAGAAGCTCGTTTAAGAAGTTATGTGGATTTCCTATGTTTCCCTTTTTGTTTAGGCTTTTGATTTAAAGTTATTGAAAAACCTTGGTGTTGGAATTTGTTTTGATGTTTTGAACAATTAAATGAATGATTGTGTGGCATGTTATGTTTATCTTCTGTGTATTTGACGTGCATTAGTTTAGCTCAATCACCTATCATTCACGACATGACAAAATGATTGAATGGTTGAAGGCATTTGTACTTAAATTCTTGAGTAATTAAGCGTAATTAAGCAAACAATGTTCTATTCCACAAATGCAATGGAGTAGCACGTTCATATTGGAAAGATCAACCCTAAACGTTAAAAATCGAACGTGAAAGCTAATACATCTGAACGATTTTTTTTAAAGTTGAATGAGACTGATGTAATCCTCTATATTTTGGAGGCAGGGAGGGTACTTTAAATTCCCGCTTGATTTAAAATAAGTTCTTTAAAGAAAGGTAATTGCTTCAAAACCCCTTAATTTTGGAAGGGTTTAGTACCCTCTTATACTTCAAACAAGGACAAATGGTTTATGTTATTACCAATTCAAAATGCTTAATAGGTTTTATAAAATTTTGCGTATCACCAACCTAAAACTTAATTTGTAAAAGTGAGCTACTTACACAATATGAAAAAAAATAAATGAAAGATGTTTCCTTTTCGTTATTTTATGAAAGATAAAAGCACATAAACAAAAAACAATGGCACAACAACTTTAGATTTTTGGGTTTTAATTCAAATATGGACAATGGAATGTGATGTATTTAAAAGTAGATTCATTATAGTAGTAGAACTTCACACCACAAACATAATCCACATCTGCATAAGACTTAACACTTAACACACAATCCACATACGGGGATATTACCAACACAACTTAAGGCCTAAACACAATCCACACCCACATAACACTTGACACACAACACTTAAGGTCTAAACACAACTAAACACACAACACTTAAGGCACAATAGACTTAGGGGGAAATCAAACAAGGGGGTAATGCAAAAGCCAAATCTACCCTCCATACACCTGAATCATGTCTTCAATTGCTGCCTCATTACTTTCGCCTTCCTCTTCCTCTTCAATTCCTCCAACAATGTGCTGAGATAGGTCGACCCGAAACCTTGACATTCCTAGATATTTGAAAGTAATCGTCCCACCATCCATGATCTGTAAAGCTTCTTTGAATTCTTTCCAGCCACCAACTACAGCTCCCTAACTTCCAGTTACAACGTTTTCAGTGTAATGAATACGCCAAGTTTTGCCATCAAGGGAATGTACTGTCCACAACACCCCAAGTTGGTTATGAAATCTTGTAACAAAGTTAGTTGGTAACTCAAAAATATCCTACACGATACGGAAGCTTCATTAGTCTCATGGTACGAGTAGAACACAAACAACAACAAAGCCAACAATATTTTAAACACACCTTTGCAACAATGTTTGTTATATTGAGATCATAAAGAACAGGGATATCAAACACAGAAGGAATTCCTGCATTATCCTGGTCCAAAATCTAATATTGATGTTAATAGAATTAATGTAATATTAAGATGATATAGATAGATGGAAAGGGAGTTAAAGATAAAAATTACCTTATGCGACTCTGTGATGAGGGGAGATGGTGACTTGAAGTGAGTTGAATGAAGAAGCAAACCCCTCCTTAAATAGATCTAATTTAAGTCCTGCCTATAATAATAAAAAGAAAAGAAAACGCATGCTGCTGCTCCACTTCTTAGACATATGCAGCTTGAAAAGATGCAACAATATATTGACATGGGAACAATAAATATAAGGGCCAATAGTGTTTCGGTTGCCTCACTTTCCAATGGTTAAAGATCTTATCCCTATTCAAGCATAGGTTTGTCAGTTTTCTGACTTAAAGTGCCAAAAGTAACACCTGTTTTGTATTTAGTGTTCTGTTACAAGGTTTGTAACACCTAGGATTTTTACCCTTAATTCCCCTTATACTAAAATACGGACTTAAAAATTCATTTTTGTTTTATTAAAATCAACCGTCAAACGGACGGAGTTTGGTTTTTTTTTTCGGACTAATCCAAAATTTAACCTGTGATAAACAATTTTCAAATAAACAACTAATAGCCAGCATGGTTTCAGATTATATTCCTAAATTATATCAAGGCCCAATGGGCTCCAAATATATCAGAGTGCATACTATTCAGAGTTTTCAGCGGAAAGTAGTAAGTTAAAACATCGAAAACCAAAGCATAATAGTTTATCAAAACAAAGTGTCCCAAGCCTCACTCAAAGATATACATTACATTTTCTTCAACAGAACATAGGAGGCTTAGGTCTATAATGTACTCTAAACCCATAACACCCTACTATCCCTGTAAGGGAAAGTACTCCTGCTCGGCCGGGGGCTGTGCCAACTCAATCTCCATACCTGAAACTGTAAGGAAGTGAGCAGTGCACATGAAATAGAAAGCAGTTTCTAACTAGACATAACAACCCACTAGGTCAAACACAATTAGCAATTAAGCATATATTCACATCTTGCACACCATACTCTTTTCATCAATTCCATATCCATTATTCATTTTACCATTCATTTCCATTATTCAGTCCAACATCCATTTTTTTTCCTTATTCATTTTCACATCCAATCAACATTCATTTCCCCTTTTTCTTTATTCATTTCATTTCACATACTCATTTCATTACAGCACATCACCTCAAATCAGAGGCCAATGCACAGTTTCATGCAACCCATTCATCACCTCAAAGCAGAGGCTCCCATTCTTTTCCTTATTTAAATTATGTGTCCCTCAGGTCAGAGGTCAACACCCATTCATCATAATCCATTTTGTGTCCCTCAGGTCAGAGGTCAACACTTCAGTCCCTTAATTCACGGTGTGTCTCTCAGGTCAGAGGTCAACACACCAATGCATATTCCATCCGGTGTCCCTCAGGTCAGAGGTCAACACCCTACTCATTATTTAATCCGGTGTCCCTCAGGTCAGAGGTCAACACACATTCCTTTTCCTTCATATCGTGTCCCTCAGGTCAGAGGTCAACACTCAATAACATTCATTCCATCTTGTGTCCCTCAGGTCAGAGGTCAACACTCATTACTCTAATTCCTTACTCGTCGCCTCAAATCAGAGGCCAACGCACTTAATTACATTTCCATATTCATTACCTCACATCAGAGGCCAAAACATACTTTCATATTCTTACATAAACAATTATATCACATGTAAATTCAACAACACACATTCAACAATCAATCATTCATGTAATTACCTTATTCATTTCCTTTCTCAGTTATCACCATCATACCAAATAACCTTCTCATTCATAGCCCAACATTTATATTACCCTTCATTTCGATTTACATATTTCGCCTTCTCACATTTTCGCTTTAACACCACATATTAAAATCATCTCTTACTTTTTATTAAACATGATCATTTTACTTCCATTTCCCATATTCACAAGTTCTATTCATAAGCCATGACCTTTGTTCACAATTGATAATACTTAACATTTGTACTTATTTAACAATTAGATACAATTACGCACATTTATCACATTTACTCGTTTTTCATTCCATTTTTCTTCCTATATCCATTTATTCCACAACACGTACAATTAATTACCATTTAATTCACAATGATGCAACTAAGTTCAATAATCACAAAATTCATTTATGACAACTTCATTATCACATTACCCAACTCCTCATGCAATTCCATTTAATTCTTATCCACGTTTCATTTATTAAATAATTCATTGTCATATTATTGGGTTTCCTTTTTACTAATCTTAACATCCAATCATCATGCATATTTAATTAATTCAAAATTTCATATTTAATAACCTAGGGAATTATAATCTAATTTTCTCCCCTAACACATAACCCTAACAAGTATTATATACTAACTAGAACCTACTCCCTAGAACAAGGCAAAGCTCACTATATCCACTCCCTTACCTCAACCAAGTAGAGGTAAGAATAAACCTTCCAAGCCCTAGCTTCAAACACTTCACAAATGAGCTCCAATGGCAATAGAGTGAGGAGAGTGATCTTTGACTTCCTATTAAGCTTGATAATGAGTTGATAAGCTTGATGAGGAAGAAGTTGAACAACTTGGTCTTGGTGGAATGGAGGGTGAAATCCGTATGGGAGAAGAGAGGAAGAGAAATTCGTGTGAGAAAGGGAGGAGAAAATGAGTGATGTTGATGATGGAGAGATGAGGAACTCTTGATTTGATGAAGGGAAGAAGCGATTTGATGAAGAAATCAAGAGGTTGGAAGTTGGGGGTGATTAACCCTAACTTTTCCCAAGAGGTTCGAAGTGGATCTTATGATTTTTTTCCCAAATGAACTCAGCCAAATGCCTTAAAAACTGATTCTGCAGGTCGTGGACATCGATGTCCGCCTATGGATATCGATGTGCAACATCGATGTGCACAACAATGACATCTATGTCCACAGATAAAATCTGACAGCAACTTTCGCATTCAAACAGCCATAACTTTTTCGTTAACCGTTGGATCTTCCTCAAATCTTAAAGCAAGCTTCTCTACATACTAATATTCACATCCAACGGTGGAATTTCTGTTTAGAGTTGTAAATATTTTATTTTGAATTTCCTAATATCCTATGTTATCAATCCTAAATCAAGCCTTCAAACCACTAGTTTCAACTCCATATCATTACTTCCTTCACTTTAGGCTTGACCCATCATCAATTATACTAGGAATTAAATTTGGGATGTTACAATTCTCCCCCACTTATTGGAATTTCGTCCCCGAAATTCCGTTAAGTTTAGTAAATGGAGAATCATCCCGGTGATAGGACTTGCAATTCTTATCTTTAATTCCCTTTGGTTTCTTCTGCCACTCTTTCGATTTGTCTTTACCTAAACAGAATTTAAATTAGGGTAGGAAGTGCTCCCCCACTTGGCTTCGACTTACCCAATTACTGCTATGCTAAAGGATGTGGGATCGGATGAATCCACTTCCGATCGTCCTTCGGATAGTTGCAGGGCAGATGTTGCACTAGCTAGATACGGGAAAACTCGAAATATTTAACATTTCCGGAATAGTTTTAGAATCTTTTCTTGAAAAAGGTGTCCTGAAATCATGGCATAAGAAGATTCGTATAAAGTATAACGCCTTAAAGTTTCTCTCATAAGGATTGACTAGCACCGATAGGATTTAAAGCTTTTCAAAAACACAGGCATTCCTGAACGAGAAGCACACCGAAGGCTAAGAGCTTCCCCAATTGCTTATTTGATTAGAGCCGACACAATTCCTATTAACTGCTCTACAATCATCTTCTTCCATGAATCGCTTAAAAAGAATAGGAAGGAAGAGGTCCACATTAGTTCCAAGATTTACCCAACTACCAAAGGTGAAGGGTACAACAACTTTCCATTGGTTGGGTCAATTTATCAAGATTGGTTGGTTTTAACGCAGGGATTTTACACAACCGGCTATTCTTATGAATGGTTATCTAAGAAACGGGAGAAGATTTGAAGCAATTGTCAAATTGCTCAATGATTGGTCTAGTTGATAGGATGGTTAAGGATAATTTCTGGAGAGTTTTCTTAACTCCTCCAAGGGTTTAGCACTTAGCTATACTACTTTGGTTGTCTATTTTCACTTTAGAGATTACAATGATAGCATTTATTGATAGATGCAAGAATTGAGGTGATCAATCCCATCCTCACGTCTACCAACAACACATCACTGTCGGTTTCTATCAATAATGTCATCATTTAACAAATGCAAGGATTAGAGTGATCAGTTCTAACCTTACATTACATCAAATAACAACATCACAGTATAGTATTGGTCACTTGACACTAGAGTTCTCAAACTTAAGAATTCTTTCTAAGGTCTTTCATATGTTATCTATAAGAACAGAATTGTATTTGGAAAGGCAGATTTCCAACATGTTTTTAAGCAATTCTAACCTAAGACATTACTAATTCCCTATTTAGCTAACTAAGGAGAAGACTATCTACCCCACAATCGAACTTAGAAACATTACGCATGGACTTGGCAAACATTAGTTACCTGCGACCATATCAGCTGGGTCCACCTCGTCACCCTCGACGGTGAATAACTTCCCCTTCTGCCATGATGGGTCACCACGGGCCTTCTGTGCCTTCGCAGCATTAATCTCCTTCTTCATTGTGTTCTTAGGACAATTTGAAGCAAAATGTCCGGGTTGTCCACAGTGAAAGCATAACCCCTCCTTTCGACCCAATGTCCAGCACACTCCCCTATGCATCCTACCACAGTGCTGACAAGTTGGTATCGAACCATGCGCATTCACTGTTGGTCCGGATTCCCTAGGAAATGTGACCCCGGAATGAGAGTATGGACCAGACTTCTGAATCGGTCCCTTGCCCCTAATAGGACCAGACAATTTTTGAGATGTCCTGCTTCGCTCCTCTGTTTGTTCCTGCTTGAGAGAATCTTCATAAGCACTGGTCATGTTCACTAGTTGAGAGAGATTAGAGATTCCCTGATAGACAAAGACAATTTTGATCTTGGGATTGAGACCAGCCTCAAACTTGATACACCTAGTGCGTTCATCTGCATCCCGATAGCTGCCAGAATAACGAATGAGATCCTCAAACTGAGCTGCATATTCTCCAACACTGAGGCTCCCTTGCTTCAGCTCAAGAAAAGCCACTTCCTTCTCCCTCCTTACATTTTCCGGAAAGTACTTTCCCAGAAAACGGATCTTGAAAAGATCCCATGAAATAAGCTCATTAGCTGCTTCCAGACCTCTCCTCTGTTGGTCCCACCAATGTTCCGCCTCACCCATCAGAACATACTCCGCTAGTCGCATGTACTGGTCACCTGGTGGCTGCAGTGAGCGAAACACCTTCTCCATCTCCTGGAGCCATCTTTGAGCTCCATCGGGATTGTAACCCCCTTCAAACTTCGGCGGATCGCTTTTTCTAAAGCGGCCCATCCAGTCAATCTCCACTGGTGGTGGTGGAGGCTGAAGTGCTGCTGCAGCAGCTGCTGCAGCTACAACAATGTTCTGGGCTTGATTCTGCTGCATGTTTGCAAGATTATCAGCTTGTTGCTGCTGAACTTGGGCTTGGTTCTGCTGCAATTGAACCAGAGTTTCGAGAATTGCAGCAATCCTATCATTATCAGCCTGTCTCCCTGCCATACTGTTGAGTCATGGAAGGGAAACCAGTTAATGATAGAATAATTAAATAAAACCACTAATATCCTATGACTTCACTTAGCCACTAAACTAAGTACTTGGGTTACTCGCTCGATGAGTAACCATAGGAGTAGTGAGTTCATACTCCAAAGGCCGAGGGAAACTGCTCTGATACCATAAATGTAACACCTAGGATTTTTACCCTTAATTCCCCTTATACTAAAATACGGACTTAAAAATTCATTTTTGTTTTATTAAAATCAACCGTCAAACGGACGGAGTTTGGTTTGTTTTTCGGACTAATCCAAAATTTAACCTGTGATAAACAATTTTCAAATAAACAACTAATAGCCAGCAGGGTTTCAGATTATATTCCTAAATTATATCAAGGCCCAATGGGCTCCAAATACATCAGAGTGCATACTATTCAGAGTTTTCAGCGGAAAGTAGTAAGTTAAAACATCGAAAACCAAAGCATAATAGTTTATCAAAACAAAGTGTCCCGAGCCTCACTCAAAGATATACATTACATTTTCTTCAACAGAACATAGGAGGCTTAGTTCTATAATGTACTCTAAACCCATAACACCCTACTATCCCTGTAAGGGAAAGTACTCCTGCTCGGCCGGGGGCTGTGCCAACTCAATCTCCGTACCTGAAACTGTAAGGAAGTGAGCAGTGCACATGAAATAGAAAGCAGTTTCTAACTAGACATAACAACCCACTAGGTCAAACACAATTAGCAATTAAGCATATATTCACATCTTGCACACCATACTCTTTTCATCAATTCCATATCCATTATTCATTTTACCATTCATTTCCATTATTCAGTCCAACATCCATTTTTTTTCCTTATTCATTTTCACATCCAATCAACATTCATTTCCCCTTTTTCTTTATTCATTTCATTTCACATACTCATTTCATTACAACACATCACCTCAAATCAGAGGCCAAAGCACAGTTTCATGCAACCCATTTATCACCTCAAAGCAGAGGCTCCCATTCTTTTCCTTATTTAAATTATGTGTCCCTCAGGTCAGAGGTCAACACCCATTCATCATAATCCATTTTGTGTCCCTCAGGTCAGAGGTCAACACTTCAGTCCCTTAATTCACGGTGTGTCTCTCAGGTCAGAGGTCAACACACCAATGCATATTCCATCCGGTGTCCCTCAGGTCAGAGGTCAACACCCTACTCATTATTTAATCCGGTGTCCCTCAGGTCAGAGGTCAACACACATTCCTTTTCCTTCATATCGTGTCCCTCAGGTCAGAGGTCAACACTCAATAACATTCATTCCATCTTGTGTCCCTCAGGTCAGAGGTCAACACTCATTACTCTAATTCCTTACTCGTCGCCTCAAATCAGAGGCCAACGCACTTAATTACATTTCCATATTCATTACCTCACATCAGAGGCCAAAACATACTTTCATATTCTTACATAAACAATTATATCACATGTAAATTCAACAACACACATTCAACAATCAATCATTCATGTAATTACCTTATTCATTTCCTTTCTCAGTTATCACCATCATACCAAATAACCTTCTCATTCATAGCCCAACATTTATATTACCCTTCATTTCGATTTACATATTTCGCCTTCTCACATTTTCGCTTTAACACCACATATTAAAATCATCTCTTACTTTTTATTAAACATGATCATTTTACTTCCATTTCCCATATTCACAAGTTCTATTCATAAGCCATGACCTTTGTTCACAATTGATAATACTTAACATTTGTACTTATTTAACAATTAGATACAATTACGCACATTTATCACATTTACTCGTTTTTCATTCCATTTTTCTTCCTATATCCATTTATTCCACAACACGTACATATATTAGCTACCGAAATTAATTACCATTTAATTCACAACGTTGCAACTAAGTTCAATAATCACAAAATTCATTTATGACAACTTCATTATCACATTACCCAACTCCTCATGCAATTCCATTTAATTCTTATCCAAGTTTCATTTATCAAATAATTCATTGTCATATTATTGCGTTTCCTTTTTACTAATCTTAACATCCAATCATCCAACCAAGTAGAGGTAAGAATAAACTTCCACCCTAGCTTCAAACACTTCACAAATGAGCTCCAATGGCAATAGAGTGAGGAGAGTGATCTTTGACTTCCTATTAAGCTTGATAATGAGTTGATAAGCTTGATGAGGAAGAAGTTGAACAACTTGGTCTTGGTGGAATGGAGGGTGAAATCCGTATGGGAGAAGAGAGGAAGAGAAATTCGTGTGAGAAAGGGAGGAGAAAATGAGTGATGTTGATGATGGAGAGAAGAGGAACTCTTGATTTGATGAAGGGAAGAAGCGATTTGATGAAGAAATCAAGAGGTTGGAAGTTGGGGGTGATGAACCCTAACTTTTCCCAAGAGGTTCGAAGTGGATCTTATGATTTTTTTTCCCAAATGAACTCAGCCAAATGCCTTAAAAACTGATTCTGCAGGTCGTGGACATCGATGTCCGCCTATGGATATCGATGTGCAACATCGATGTGCACAACAATGACATCTATGTCCACATATAAAATCTGACAGCAACTTTCGCATTCAAACAGCCATAACTTTTTCGTTAACCGTTGGATCTTCCTCAAATCTTAAATCAAGCTTCTCTACATACTAATCTTCACATCCAATGGTGGAATTTGTGTTTAGAGTTGTAAATCTTTTATTTTGAATTTCCTAATATCCTATGTTATCAATCCTAAATCAAGCCTTCAAACCACTAGTTTCAACTCCATATCATTACTTCCTTCACTTTAAGCTTGACCCATCATCTATTATACTAAGAATTAAATTTGGGATGTTACAAGGTTCCTTTAATATGGTGTTTCTTGTCAAATCTATATATCCATTACAGAGACGTTGCCAAATAGATAAACAACAATCAGAAAGCTAAATAGTAACATGATCAATATCCAAAATTATATCACAAGGCAATGGACACTAGAAACCCACCTAGATCAGTATGGAAGCATGGCTAATGAAGTTAGTACAAAAAGCAAAAAATAGCCCAAACAAACCACATCAGTCTTAATGGTCTAACCATTCTGCAAATTACATCAAAAATGGAACATCAACCAATGTTAATGATCAATTCACGGATCACTTAGTCTTTCTAAGTTCTAAGGTAAATTTCTCCCATCTCTTTGCTACATCCCGCTCGATCTCCATCTTCATCTGGTTGAATGGATCTATGGCCATCATTACCGTCGTTTTGAGTCGCACGTTCATCTCCTTCAACTAAAAGGCACAAACACAGACACAGTGAAAACAATTATATTTTAACAGACAAATTATGTAAATGATCATCATGAAAATGCATTCACTTACAACACCAGACAAATTTGACACAAACGAGTCCTCCATAAGCATCCATTGAAGCACCCAAACACTAGAGTTGACACTGATTACGAAACAAGTCATGCATAAGGAATTTAGAAGTTAAGTAAACAAGTCATTACTTATTAGTTAAAGGGTAATATGTATTACGTATACAATATGCATACCTAGTTCCCATATTAGGGACCCCCCTCGCTATGTCAATGGGCCAAGCATCAAGGTCAAATGGACAGTAAACAACCGATTTTCCGAAGGCATCAGAGCTCATCATGTTATACAGGGTTTCCAGCTGTGTGCAATTATATTGAAGCCAATTGATACATGTTAAAATTGACAAGGTTTTTAAAAATTTAACACAATCTGAAAATATTTAATTAATTATAGGTTATCAGTTGCACTAACCACATTGCGTATCACCCCACGTCTACCTGCAATATCATAATCTCGCAAGTGTGAATCCACATGATACACAGTGCGATCCCTTATGCTAACTACCATCAGATACCAGTGGTCATCCTCAATGAGAGGGACATAAATCTGAGGATTGGTTTGTATTATCACCATATCAGATAGCAAAATATAGCATAGTAATTATCATAGTCGTTGTTTTATAATAAGCTATTGTACGATTACTCACGAATTTCAGCTAAGGCATCCATGTATCCTTGTATATCTCTAACATCTCAGATGTACTCTTCCCGTACTTTAGATCCTCCTGAATTATTTCAATAAGTCAAATTATTATAAGGTTAGAAATCTCTTTTCTAAGTTTTTAGTATAAGTAATAGAGATTTGTTTTATTAGTTTCCTTTCTCTCATTAAGAACTTTGCATCGTAATTTTCATTGCTCAAGTAGTGGTATCAAATTCTTTTCTATTTTTGATTCAATCTTTGATTTTGTGTCGGACTAAAAATGGTTTACGCTTACACCAAATGATGGAGGCAGCTTCCAAGTTGCAATCATTGAATAATACTTTTGAGTCAGGGTAACCTTCATAGCATACACAATGAAGATCTGTACACCAACAGGTAATTACGATCATTAGTTACTAAACTATTGCAATTAAATTGACTATATAATTAAACCAGACACTTGCCTTGTCACTTATCTCCTTCCCAGGCACAAAGTTGAGGAAGTCAAGCCTCCAAAGTCGCAAATCTCCCATGGGCACTAACGGTTCACTGCATTTATTGAATACATTGTCAGTTTTAGTACCACCTTTGCAGCAGTCATGACTAATTTATAAGTTATACATGTATATCGAAGTATTTTATAATCACAACAATTGTATGTATGGACACTTACCACAGCTCCATGTCCTCACCAAAGATGAATGCAAACATCATGGCCTCAGAAAGCGTGAGGTTGATGTCAGCCGGGGGCTTGAATATCGGTTTCATGGCACGAGGAATCGACACCAACTCTGTATAAGGGTGTGCTTGGCTTGTGATGATCCAATGTTAACAGCCTTACCCTTAGAAGCGGTCGATGAAGTATGAGATGGTGTTACGTTGCTGGATTGTCCTCCACCAGACCTTGGTGGCCTCTGCGCTGGTTTTGGTTTGTTGCTTGTTGGGGATTGAAAAAGCTTTTCCCCCGATGCGAGTAGTTCATCTGCACTCTCAAAATGACGTCTATGTACGTCATGAGTAAAGTATTAGGTATGAACAAAGAGACAAATGAAAAAACCAAGTTGATAGAAATATACTACATTTACCTTGGATTACCTAGGAGCACCAGAATGTTCGTAAAGGTTCCCCAGCTTTATAATTGAACTTGAGTACGTGTTATGGCGCTCAGACCCTCCTTCTTCATCTGAGACTTGTAGAATGAAATTTGCAGTTAGGTCAGGCGGGAAGTCAAATGTTGGTGATGAAAGTCTAGCTGTTTGATCCTTCTGATATTGAGAACCAACAAATTCTTCATTATTTTTGGGGTCATTGGTCTCTACATCAAGGATGATCACCTTCCTTGCCTCACTCCCAACTCCAACATTCTCCTTGTCACCATCAGGTCCAACATCTTTATTCTTAAGCACAACAAGTTCAAGCAATTTGATGGCATTCATGTGACCAGCATCATGCTCTTCAAGAGTGGTTATACGCTTTTGTATAGATTGACAATTTAAACATTACAAAACAACCACAAAGGTAGATTTACATAAGTAATAATCACGTTTAAAATGGGGATAGATTCAACCGAAAATGAAAGCATTATGTATGCACGGTATATATCAGTATATATCAGAACCATATATCAGTATATATCAGATGCCATCACAACGTACCTAGAATAACTATGACACGAATCATTGTGGCATAAGGATATCAGTTTTCTAAATGAAATGATTAAAATTTGTAAACATACTAACCTATAATAAAAACCCTAGAATCACAATGGGGTAAAGTTTATAAACATATGAACCAAGCAAAATATGACATGAACCAAATGACTACGTTCAGGGACTTGATAAACAAGTGTTTCTGTTCATACCTCAATAACTTGCTTTAGTTTTGGAACAAGTGTCTGGGATCCATCTCCCACAGCAGAGGCTAAAGCTTCATCACCATCTAAGACGTTGCCCTCATTAAACCCCAATGTTACAGACTCTAAATCCAGTTAAGGTTGGTTATCAGGTAGCTTGGTTTGCACGTCCCTAAGTCATTTTTGCGTTAGTTGAGGAATCAAATGATGTAGAGAAAAAAACGAGAGAAGAGTAGTGGAGAGACTTACAGGTTTGGTTTATCCATCACACTCTCTCTCCAGAGAAACTGAGGTACTTTGACGTTCAAACGAAATGAATAAAAGAGAGCAATACTTATATTGTGTTTAATTTCACATAAGATTAGATCAGTTACCCAGGCAAGAAATGACTTGTCCCATTCCTTGCACCAAATCAAGACAGAGAGCATTGAAATATACTTACACCAAAATATCATGATATGCAACGTTGGAGGAGGTTCAAATAAAAAATTATATGAATTTTTCCATAAGCATGATAAGATGAACTGCCCAAGGCCTTCCCACTTCTCTCATACCAATTAATGCGCCATATAAGAAAGTTGCAGGGCTGGAACAGGCACAACCATTGCTAAAATACAAATAAATAGTAATAAAAAAATAACTTTGTCTCGGAATATGACATTGGTAAATATGACATATGCGATAAAATATTGGAATATAAAGAAGGATATTAAGTTAGCTTACAAGTACCCCATCACAAGGTCAGATTAATTTCATTCAACTAAGTACCCTAAACTTATATAATAACATTGTACTAGTGACTAAACCTACAGAACCTCTCCCTAAGGACATTAACCTCTTCCCTTAATCTTTTATTCTCCTCCATAAGCTCCCAATTATGGGCTTGCAGACTATCTATAATTTCCTCTTAAATTTTTAGGTTGTGATAATTATAGTCAAAAACCTATTTTTTGGTTGTTGAGAGAAGCCTTCTGATCATCACAACGGCTTCATTCTCTCTAGCAAAAATTCAGTCTCACCATATGTGCCCATATAAAAAGGCTGATCCCCAATCAACCATGTGTTGACACATACATAATAACGACAATATTCCCTTCCATTTTGGATAACACAACTTTCCTTAATGAAAACGGGGTCGCTCTTTGTGAGAAAAAATACGAATTTTTTAAGCCATCTTTCCATGCTTGCACCAAGGAGATCATTCTCGTAATCCAAATTATCAACAAACTCCAGCTTTAGGTTGTCTTCAGAACAAGTCAAGGAAATTTTTACAATTGATATCAAAATATAATCTAATGTTAACCTAGGTGTGTTATACAATATAATATGGTGATTAAATATATCGTATCTATTAAATTTAAAGCTTCTTTCATTGATTCCATGTTAAAACTCCTCGTCTCATTCGTCAATGAGGAAGGTGTGCCACGTTCAGTTTGCTCCCCTTTCTTCTTCTTCACTTGATATTTCATGAATTCCTCATTTGCCTCATGCTCAGAAGAGAATGATTTATGCTTATTCCCACTTACTCCATGGATCTGTTTTTCGCACTCTTCCTAGGTAGTGTACACGCCTGGATTTAATCCTTCGAAGACAGCATAAAATTGTCCCATAGTTCTACTATTCTTTCAACTTCTATGTGCAACAATAACATATAGAAATATATAAAACCAGCAGACCCCATGGACGCTTTATTTCGTTTGGTAGACATTTATGAAAGGTAGTTGATAAGCAAAACCATATGAATTAATTCAATATACTCAATGGTGTTCCAGTATAAGGTTCATTAATTAATGTCGTTACCTCAATGTATCTTTGACTTCGAAGCTTGAAACGGCCACATGGGTTCTGTACGAAAAAGTAAATCGCGTTTGTATGCAGAGGATCAGAAGCGTCAATATGCTTTATGGCCACGCGTTATTGCATTGGGAAGACACCAAATGCTACACGACAAACAAACCGGCTAAGGCCATCACCATTTCAAATTTAAGACCAATTCAATGGAGGGGAATGGAAACGTTTTCCCTCCGACCATTTTTATTTTATTTTTTTAAAATTCCTCTGACCATTTTTATTTCAACTTAAACTATATTCTACTATAAATCGCAACACTGTGTGTAATAAATTTTTATTGTTTTTTCTATAATATATTTAATATATTTATTACAAATATATTATATTAAAATAATAATACTTTTCTAGTTATATCCAACCCATCGGTCATACGTACAATTTAAAAAATTATTAGAGTGTGGGGTTCGCATGACTAAGTTCATTACAGCGTGGGGTTTTATTAACTAAATTAATTTCATACTCCCTCCGGTCTCATTTATAAGCAAAAAACGATACTCCACTAATATAAGCAACAATCAACTAACTTTTTATTCCCAACACAATCATTCCTAAAATATCCTCATAATGTGGTTGAGTCATTTAATTTTTGTTCATTCCCAATGTAAATTTTCTAAAGTAGTATATTTTTTAGGAATTTGAGAAAATTAAATAAATTCAACTAACTTCCTTAATAAGTGTGAATTAATTATTTTTGTTTAAAAATGAGACCGGAGGGAGTATATAATACTGGCCGTACACATTATTAAGCAGATGATTATCATGATAGCTTATAATTATTTGGCCTATCAGTTTGATTAGAGTGTGGGTCCAACAAAGGAACCGGCCCACTCTATAACCTAAAATGCTCCACTCACCATCCTCTTCCACCTTCTTTTACCCTCAACTAAGACATTTACAGCAAAGCTTCCACCGCCATGAACAAAGCTTCCACCGCCATGAACAAAGCTTCAACCATCATCAAGTACGACTCGCCAAACTACCTTCCAACAACCTTCGGTATCTGCCTTCTCCATTCACATCTGAATTCTCCATTTTATACGCACTAAACCATTCTAATTGTCGTATAGTATTTTTTCTCATGACAACACCAATAACGAAATTGGTACCAAGAGACATTAGAAGTTTTAACATCCACATCTGTGAACACAACCAGGAAGATGGATCTGAGGTTTGTATCTTAAATTGTCAATGCATGTGTTTCTGAATATTATTTGCTCTGATGATATGCAATTGGTTTTTTAAAACTTCAATCTCCTATTAACTCCTTAAACAGAAGCTTCCTCCTGAACTTGTCGAATGTTTTTGGCAATTTATACCAAACACGATCGTTCTAGAAGTACCAACAAAACGAAGATGGAACATTGAACTCCACTGTTATGATGGTGAAGTGTGGCTGCAATGTAACACCCCGCAGTTTTTCCGTACGTGCGTGAACGAATTTGATTAAAATAAACCCTGAAGTTCTGTTTTATAAAAGGTTTTTCAGAAAAGTACTTTGTGTGAGAAAGAATTAAAGTGATAATTTTCAAAGATTTTTATAAACAAAATGTTTTCATAAAAAAGAAGTGAATGATTTTGTTGATTTGATTTTTAAGAAATGAAGTTTTTGAGTTGTTATCTTTGAAAATTTGTATCTTTTTAACCGTAACTCGGATTTTCTTGATCTTTATATCAAAACGACCGTCTTGAAACGTAGATTTTGAAAATTTAATTTTTGGAATTTTCTGGGTTGATTTATAAAAATTTATTTTCAGAGATAAGAAATACGAATTTTTGGAACTTGAATTCTTAAGAAAATAAATTTATTGATTTGGCTTGAAAATTTTATGTGATGTGTGCTTGATTTAATGTGTGTGTTTGGTGTGTGATGGTGTGCATATGATTTCTTTAGAATTAATTGCACTATTGTAGGAATTAGTAATTATAATATTTAAGTAACTAAGATTAAGAAATAAAAATGTAAAATGTATGTATGTGTGTGAGTATGCTACGAGTGGTGTGTGTATGTGTGTAAATATAGATACGTGTGTATGTATGTACATGCGTGTGTATGCATGAATTCTAGAAGCTTAAAGACTAAGAAAGTAGAAACAAAATAGAAAACCAAGTTAGTGTTGTAACCAAACCAAGTGCAAAACCCTAACTATTTTCTAACAAGTCCTTAAGCCTAGATTGACCCCTAAAAGCCTAGCCATGCAACTTTGTCCCCTTCAATTTGATAAAGTCCACCCATGCAAATAATTGGAAGCCCAAAAACGCCCCTCCCAATTGTGTTGTAGCCGAATCCACCTAAGGGCAAAGAGGGAAGTGTGAATTGGTCTATATATTCAAGAAGCCTTGGTTCATTTCCTCATTTCACTTCTCTTCACCCACTTCATTTCTTCTCCACCCCAACAAAAACACAAATACAACTCTAAGAGACTCACTCTACTCTTAGAGAAAGAAAAGAAAAGAAAATAGAGAGAAAGAGAGAGAGGTGGCCGAGAGTGATGTAGGAGGAGGAAGAGGAGATTTCAACTAGATCAAGCCTTGTCCCTTGTAGATCAAGAGCTAGAAGACCAATTCCTTTCATGGTAGGACTTGAAGATCAAGAAGAAGAGTTGTAATAGAGTAGTTTTTCTTTTTATTTTGTAGATCTACTTCTTATTTCTTCTTGCATGTTGTTGTTATGTGTTGATCTTGCTTGATCATGGACTTTGAGGACTTTAAAATAATTTGTAATATGTAATCTTGTGTTTGATGTTTCGGTTTAAAGTTTTCTTGCTAGATCTAGTATTTTTCTAACTAAACTCTTAAAGATCTAAGGAAAAGCTAAGATTTTTGGTAAAGCCTAAAATAAATCTTTCTTGCATGTCTATTTTTCTTGTTCAAACCGTGATCTAAGTGTGTGTTTGTGATTATTTGATAAGAAATTGCATGATCTAAGTTTAGTAAAATTCTTAGCTTTGCATGTTAGATCCTTTGTTAAAGCCATGAACTATGTGTATTTCTATGCTTATTTGTTGAATAATTTCATGATTTAAACTTGATTTGTGAAAGAGTTAAGATCTTGAAACATGCATGTTATTTTCAAAAGAAAAGATCATGTTTTTGTTTATGTTTAATTCGGTTTTAAAGAAAACAATTAAAGAAGTAAGGTTTAATTCTTTGGCTTTGCATGTTAACTTTGTTGATCTAAATGTATTCATGTATTTTTGTTTAGACCCTTGATTTGCATGTTACTTTTCAAAAATAAAGATTGTGTTTTCTTTTATGTATGTTTCGGTTTTTTTTTTTAAGTAAAGAATTAAAGAAACTAATTTTTAAAATGATTTGGAGTGAAAAACATGTTTTGATTTATTGTTTGATCTTGTGCATGTCATTTTAATGAAAAGACCATGTTCTCTTTTTCTTGTATGTGCTACGGTTTTTGAGAAAAAAATTTAAGAAGCAAGTTTAAAATAATTTTTGAATATAAACATGATTTTCATTAAGTATTGGATTTTTGTGTATGTTCTATTTGGTGATAGGCCATTCGGCCATGTTTGGTTTATTTAAGATCCATGCTTTTTATTTTGTAAAAAGTGATTACATGTTAGAGTTAAGGCTAGATCTAATGATTTAAAGTACATGCATGTTATTTTTAGGAATTTAAAGTATAATCTTGATTTTTATAAAATGATGAACTTGAGGCTTATTTTGTGAAGGTTGATGTGAATAAATGATATAATGTGTGTTTTACATGTTTTGATGTGAATGCATGACCTTGTATGTTTAAGAAGTAAATTAAAAATCCTTGTTTTAAGGCATGTTGCTATTCGGTCAAACTAGGAAAAATAGGTAGCTAGGCTTGTCCCTCATATAGGTTGCATGCATGAAAAAGTTAATTGACTTTAAGGTTTAAGAAGTACATGCATAAAGTAAATGAATTTAAAAGGAATATGTGTGATAATTTGTGATTTAAATTGTGTGTTGTTTTTGTTTTGAAAATGAAATTAGAATTATTCCTACTGTATGCTCACGGTTCTTAGCCAAAAATAGATAAAATGATTTCATGATTGTATGTTGTTATTTGTGCCTTAAATCTTTGCAATGTTTAACACATAGGATTCGGCCAATGCATGCCAAATTGTTTAGAAAAGTTTTCTTTATAAAATGACCTTGATGATAGTTATATTCCTATATGCCTAGGTGCTATGTGTTTGAATGGAAGTGATGTGTGTTTTTCTTAATCTTTTTGGTTTTAAGAAATAAAAATAAATAGGTTGATTTAATTATGTGAAAAGATTTTTGGTAATGATAATTCAATGCTTTTAAGTTTTTGAAATTGATTTGTGATTAGAAAATAATAACCATTAGTGATTCAGTTTTTGTTAAAATAATTAGAAGATTAAGTTTAAATTATTTTCCAAGAAGTAATTTAGCCAACTTATTAAGATTGAAATTCAATTGATGGTTTTGAATGATGTGAATTGTGACTTGCCTTATGTGTGTATGTGAATGAAACCTGTGTGTGCTGTTTTGCACTGAATTGGAATTTTTCTGAATACTGTTTGAGTGTGTGAAATCTATGTTTGGATTCCAAAGAAATTGAAGATGTTTTATTTAAAGGGTATGATTTAAACAATTAATTGGAGATTTTTATGTGACCCTCTTGGATTAGTGTTTGATGATGCTTTGAAGTTTAGAAATTTAATAAATCAATTTGATTTGGTTTTGGAATCTTTGAATATTGGTAAAGTATTTTAAGAAAGGAAATTATTTCAAAGAGTTTTCAAACGAAATTAAGAGTTTATTGAAAACGTTCTAACGCACGGGGAAAAATTTTCTAGTTCGGGTGTCGGACGCGAGGAAAACGTGGCAAGGCTATCGACTGGGAAATGTTGGAAAGTTTTCGGATGTGTCGTCATCCAGGTGAGTGAGAGTGCTGTGATCCCGTAACGCGGTTGCCCGCGATCCGAATGGATGGATTGCGAATGTACTGCGCATTAGGCAATATAGATATGTGTGCTAAATGTTTATTTGTCTTATTTTCATGCTAAATGTTTATTTGTTGAGCGTACTTTATTCTGTTTGAAATTGTTGGATTATGTCTGAGTAGTGAAACCATAATAATGAAACCGTGAAAGTGATGAGATAAGATTGAAAAGAGAAAAGGAATGTGAATGAGAGGCATGAGAAATAATTAAGTAAAAGATAAGCGATAAGTTGAGATTAAAGAGAAATCATGCGTATGAAATGCAAAAGAGATAAAGAATGAAAGAAAGAAAATTGATATTTGAGTGAGAAGAGTTGGAGATGAAAAGAAAAGTTTTTAAGAAAAGAGACATCCGATGAGGCGAGCGGAAGCGTGGCGATAATGAGCAATGCTATGGAGCAACAACTGAGGAGATCAATGCTACTAATGCTGAGTGACAACCGAGGAGCAAGATGCTGATGGTGATGATGCTGATCAAAGATGATGAGAAAGATAATGAGGAAATGTTGATGAGCTGATGAGAATAATGCTGAGATGCATGAGAAAGCGATTTGAGGCCAGGGGCCATGAGAATTTAGGGGGAACAGATTGCGTTTAGTGGTCGGGCTTCGTTGAAGGGATGTACCAAGGACGGGACGATCGTTAGGATTAAGCCGCTAATTAAAAACGTTAAAACTTTAAAAGACATTTACAAACGCGGTGAGGTATGAGTGTCGTATCGAAGTAGTGGAGAGGAAGGTACCATAGGTATCTGCGGATACTTAGGAGGAGATTGCATGAGGGGAAGACGATGGCGGTGAAACGTCAAGAAGTCTAGTATATATTTTTAGGCAGAACAAACCCCACATGTGGCGTACTAACGTGGTAGGGACTGGGTCTAATGTCGTGGTACGTTCTGCACTGCAGACTAGAAATATATTGTCGCCCCCTTGATTGCAAATATAGAACAGTGAGAGGGACTGGAACGGGGCATTTGTGATTGCCGCTGAGAGCGTGCCTATTTATATATGATATGATTGAATTGATTTGAGGCTGAGTCCTCCTGGTCTGGGACCATTTGTTTGTGAGACAGCTGTCATGCCCGCATGGTAAAGGTCCTGTACTCCTGTTTGCTTCCGACTAGGTTGGGTGGATGACCGAGGAGATGTAGACGTGTGTGACTTCCTCAATGATGATATTCCCCCCATCATTGAGTGAACCGGAACGATAAAACTTAAAAGACTATGATATATCAAAGAAAAGTACAATATAGATATCAAGTATCGAGCAAAAGTTTGCAAGACAAACATAAGAAAGAATTCTCGAGATGATTGATAAATTTGGAACTCATGATGGATGAAGGATTGAGAAAAGTTGTAAAAGCTCACGAGAAAGATTCTGCGAATGTGATTATAAGAGCGTGAATGAATTAATTGGTTAAGAATGATGGTATTGATGTGTTTAGAATATTATATGTTTTGTTTTATGTGATTCATATATGCTACGTGTATTACATGTTATATATGTCGATGATGATATGATAATTGTTTATGTCATGCTGTCTTAGTTATATTATCCGGTATCTACTATACCTTTTTAAATAATGTTTTTGAAAACGAGTTTCAAAGTGCGGTGTCTTGTGATATCTCGGTTTGGAACTTGAAAGGTTTATGCAACATGAGAACATGAGTTTTAAATGTAACCATGTTTTGAAAACCTAAGTGTTCTCATGGTTACGTGTTACATGTTTTAAAAAAAAAATGGCCCTAATTTTCACTACTTTGAATTTAAGTAACGGAAGTTTTCAAGTTGCCGAATCGGGGTGTTACATGCAAGGAGGATGGAAACAATTTATCTCAAATCTTTCCCTACAAGTCAACAATTTCTTGACCTTTACCTACACCGACAGTTCCATCTTCCTTGTCAAAGCGTGGGAATTTCAATTTTGCTCCGAAATTCAGTATCCAAATGGTGACAATTTTTGCAGAAATCCATAATATGCTCTTTATTAGATTTGATTTCGAATACAATTAATTAATCCCCGTCATTGCAGAGGAGGACAACAACACACCAACCTTCAACATAACTGTTAAAGATTACATGATAGAAGCAAACTCCTTGGTATTTTTTCAATTTACCCATGTTTCGAACAGTTTTCCCATTTAAATGTTTCTATGGAATATAATGCATGTTACTTTTCAACCTTTGCCACACTCTATTTTTCAAAATTACCTCAGTTCAAAGAAGGAACATGAAGCAAATTTTTAATCCACAATGACAATTGCAAAGCTGTAACGATGTTATCTCATCCAAAAAAAATCAACATGCTTTTTAACAGACGGGTGGAAGACATTTGCTATGGCTAATGGAATCACTAATGATGAAGAATATCAAATTAAGGTTTACATCAATGATGTTGGGGAAACCATGTTGGAATTTCTCAAAATTACAATATGACCCCTCTTACCAAATATAACACTTGATCTACCCCTATTAATTTTACGGTCACCACTTTCTGTTCGTTTCATGTATGGTGTATGGAAGCCACATTCAAGTCCTAGTTGTACTTGTTATTATTAATGATTATGTTTAAGTTATTTGTTCAACCAAAGTTACCAAACCAAGTTATATTGTTCATATTGCTGCCCTCATCAATCTTGAAGTTAAATTAAAGTTTACTTTTAAGAAATGAGGTTCTGACTTATTTAATAAGGAAACAACATGGTTAAATTCATTTATCATGCTACCCTCTATTATATTTTTGATCAAAATAGAGTAATAGATTCAACTCCGACCTAACCTGTTTAACATGGTAAATTAATTTAATCATATAATCGGCTGGTTATTACCCTACACTTGATTCAAATTAAAAAAATTACTCATTACATTATTCAAAGGAAACGATAATGAAAATGGTTTGTTGTGTTTGTGTTACCATAATTCACATTTTTAATTTATTATCAGGTTTTTTTAATTATTAATGGGTCATTCCCTTAAAAAAAATATTAATGGGTCAAAAAAACGTTTGCCCTACAAATTTGCCAAAGTTTTTGTTCAGGCCCAACAGAATTCAACAATAACCCATTCAACATACCAGCTCATTCTATCATTTTGTATTTACACATTTTTTAATGATAAATACATAAATGTATTTTTACCTGTGTAAAAGCTTGTAGGTGCCCAAATCTGAACCCTCCATTTTGTTTACAGCTGAGATCAATGCCTCATACCCATGGAACCACCGGTGGTTCCTAAAATCACATCAAACGGAGCTATAAAAAACATAATGTTGTTAAACTAAGTTCCAAAGTTTTCGTAGTGTTAAATTCTATTCTGGTATAAAAATCACCATTGGCGAGGTGGTGATTTCTCAGAAAACTTAAGGATACATACTTTAGTTTCAATAAATTAAACAATGTATGTATATTATGAATGAAAAATGATTTAAAGACCTATTTAGAGAGGTTTACAAGTAAATCTACACATACAATTGTGATACTTGTATTTTATGTTCTTTTATTTTATTCTTTTAAATAAAAAATAACAAGTGTCAAAATCCTATGTGTAAATTTGCATGTAAACTTCAATATGTAAGTCTCTCAATCATTGCTCATTATGAATTATGATTTCACACACTACAACATTTTTTACTATAGGCAACACTAAAAATTTCAACAGTTGGAAAACCGTTGCCTATTCCATGTATAGACAACGGTTTTTTGTGTGTTGCCAATTGATACCAAAAGCAACGGTTTTCATGCACATATGTTGAGAACTGCTAGATATCAACATATGCTTTGTTGAGTATGGCTCATAGGTGCTACAAAAGGGCAAAGGGTCACATGGGCCACGAAGTGTAATCTGTTTTCTACTATATATGCTTGTACTCTATAACCCTAATTAGCACAAGAAATAATACGGAACTATAGCTGCTCTATAGTCGCAGACGTAGGCATCATTGGCCGAACTGCGTGACCAATTCTGTGTGTTCTCTCTCTCTCTTTCTCTTATGTTTCTATTATTGCTGTTACAACATGCTTATATATAGGCAACGGTTTTTTCATCGTTCATAGGAAAGACCACATGTTTTTAAACGTTGTCTAAAAGTTTATTAAAAAAACCGTTCCTAAAACTTCTATCCAGCCAAAAAAAATTGGAGGACCAAAGTAAATTTTCATAGCGCCAAAATTTATGCCAAAATTTACTTGATAATGCGCCAAAAAATTGGAGGGCTGAAGAAAATTCTATCCAGCAAAAAAAAACGTTGCCCAATCTGATTTTGCCCATTCTATCAAAATCCCAACCTATTCATTCTATCAAAACACCAGCAGTAGTACAGTATACCTTCAGCTTCATTCGAAATATCAAAACCCCAACCTCCACGCTCGACCGCCACCAACCTCCACGCTCGATCGCTGTTGGACTACCGTCAAGTATACCGGATCGACAAGTAATATAGTCAATAAGACTAGATATCGTCTCTCAAGGATTGCAAATTATTCAATTAATTCTCACCAAAGAGTAGTTAAAAGCGAAACCTATAAGTTTCCAACTAATTAATTAAAATTGAATTGAAATAAAAACAGAAAATAAATTAAAAACAGAAATTAAATAAAAGTTTTGAGCAATTTGAAAAAGATGTTAGGAACATGGTTTCATTGTAGGCGTTGTTTATTTATCATGAATCTCTGTTTTTCCCTAAATCAAGAACAAATTCCTAAGGTAGTAATTACTAGATTCCTCTTATGCAATTACTGTTTTTTTTATAAGCCAGAACCTGGACCCCACTGCGCCCTTGGGACACAAAGTGGCTTGCCAAACTAGGGGAAGATATCTACCCCGTCCCAAGAGCGCCTCCCTCATAAATCATGGGAATGTCCGCACTAGCCAGGAGTCGAACACGCGATCCCGCAGATCAACGCCCTCGCCCTTTGCCAGCTGGGCTAGACCCAGGGGACCATTAATTACTGTTTATTATCCAATTTGATAACCATTAATCCCTTAAGTGATTAAACCATTGAATAACCATTAATTAAGAACAGTGGAATTTATAACAAGTTATATAATTACCCAAAAGTATCCCTACAAGTTGAATAATTATATTGATAGAAGGCCTATTCTAATTCCTAATCTCTCAATTGAAGAATCAGAGATCCAAAACATAGATTAGCTACTTCCATGCATAACAGTGAAAACACAATCAAACACTTGATTTAGAAATGGAAAAACATCAATTCATGAAATCAATAAACTAATCCATACAAATTCACCAATTCCTAACACGAGGGTCTTAGTTACACATCATGAAAATAAGAACAAAAACAATAGAAGAATACATGATTACCATGGAAAAGCCTTGGATCTTCCAATCCTTGATCTTCTCCTCTTCTAAAAATCTCTAAAATTATGTAATCTCCCTCTCTAAAAGCTGCTAACTTAGTTCTAATCATAGAATAAATATATATTTACAAAACCTAAGAAAATCCCTCAAAAACGCATCAGAAAGTGGCCCAACTGGGCTTAATCAAAGTCCGCGCGCCTGGGCGCGCCCAGCTGATCTGATGCATGCTGACCGGGGGTCGCGCGCCTGGGCATGGGGATTCTGCGCCTGGGCGTGCCAGCCTACTTCCGGCTCCGTTTCGCTCCATTCTTGCGCCATTTTCAAGATCCTTTCATCCTCTTTTCAGCTCCAAATCACTCCCCCAAACTTAGGATTATGCATGTCCCAGGCAAAAGTAAAATAAAAATTCTAACACACAAGACTACCCTCTAAATTAAAATGTACACACCTAATCTAGGACTTCGACTCATAAACTCAGACACTTATTTTCACAAGAAATTCATACAATCAAAACTAGGTTAGAGAAACAAACTCAACAAGAACCAATGATTAGTGAACACTCTCAACCTCACAGTGTATATCTCTCATGTGTATCAAGGGTTATAACAATTCACTCAAGTTCATGCAATTACAATGTGTTACCATATGCTTGACCATAGACCCAAATCTCCACTGAAATTATTGAATGCACACAAAAATAAAAAGGTCTTTATTTTGGTTGTAATGAGGCCATGGCTAAAAGTGTAAGGTGAGATAAAAGAAAGAAAGGACAAAACTAAGGGCTAAAATGCAAAAACAAATTTCCCTTAAAATTATGAATGAGAAATAAATACCAAAGAGGACTCATACTCAACTCACAATCAATTTCATACTTCTTTTCTTTTCACTTTTTTTTCTCTTCTACTCTCTTCCAAATTTCTTTTCTTTTTATTTATTTTCTTTCTTTTCATTTATTTCATGGAGAGAAGTAGACTCACAACACTTTGTACCATTCATTTACTTTTTCTTATTCATTCCTCTCAATTGCTCATTCAAAATTCCTAAGGTACTAACAAAGAATATACAATTAATGCAGGGTACCAAAGACAAATCATAATTTCATTGGGCTCAAAATGGGCAACTAAGGGAATATATCAATACAAATCATCTGAAGGCCACAAAAACACATCCTAAGTGCCTTAATCATCTTAATGCATGCAATCAATTATCAATATCAAAATGGTCACAGGTCAAGTTCTAGAACACAAAGTCAAAGTGAACACACTCATGAAAGAAATAGGGGTCTCAATCAAAATAATTCAATAAATTATACCCCTCCAGTGTATAGGCTCAAAAACTCACAGGCTAAAGGTCAGTTCACTAATCACTAATTCTTAAAAAGTTTGTCAAAATGACCAGATTTCAAAAATATTTACAGCTCAATCAATTAGTGTGAAAAGTCAGTTAGTCTAATCCTAAACTAAGTATTTACACCTATCATTAGAAAAAAACAGTCATAAGTCTAGAATATTTACCTACTCCTACCAAAGACACAAACCAACACCAAATAAGGGAGAACAATTCAGATCTGAAAATTAATTTTTATTTTGTCCTACTCCCCAAACTTAGAGGTTTGCTTGTCCTCAAGCAAACTAATCTAAACTAAAACTACAAAATAAAAATTAAAAACTACCTAAAAAAACAGGACAATATTTTTGCGAAGTACCAGGTCTAGGGTGACATATTGGGAACTAATGAGAGCAAATGGGGTCACACCCCCAAACTTAGATTTTACACCCTCACCACACCTGAGTCTGGCTTGACCTGTAACTTCATTTTTTTATATATAAAACTACCTAAAACTAAACTATCCTAAAAAAAATAAAATCTAAGGGAGCTACTTAACATTGGGTTGTCTCCCAACAAACGCTTGTTTAACGTCACGAGCCTGACGGGTCACCCCTTTTCAGAGGTTAGGGTGGTTGCCAAGATCCTTTCAAAGGTGGCACCTTGTTTTTCCACTTCTTTCCAACACTCTCTCCGTTCGAGTGTTGAATGCACATGAGAGGAGTGAAATTCTCCGCGGTTATTGGTGGTTTTTCAAAAATTTTAATTGTAGTTTGCTCACCATTCAATCGAAGAATTACCTCTCCCCTTGGCACATCAATCACTGCCCCTACTGTGGCCAAGAATGACCTTCCAAAAATTAGAGGAATATTTTCATCCTCTTCTACATCTAAGATCATAAAATCCAAGGGCAGGATAAAATCTTTCACCTTAACCAGAATATCTTCCACCACTCCATATGGGCGGAGGGTGGTTCTATCAGCTAACTGAAGTAATGCCGGGGTAGGCTTAACCTCTCCTAAGTTCAATGCTTCACACACAGACAATGGCATAATGTTAACACTGGCTCCTAAGTCACAGAGAGCCTTACCTGAGTACTCCTTGCCTATGCTAACTGAGATGGTGAAGCTACCTGGATCCTTCAGCTTTGATGGAAGGTTGGATTTGATGATGCTGCTGCAATTCTCTGCTATCGTGAATGTCTCGTTAGTGAGCATCCGCTTCTTCTTTGTCAGCAACTCCTTCATAAATCTCGCATACAGAGGCATTTGTGAGAGAGCCTCTGCAAACGGAATGTTGATCTGCACCTTCCATAGCATCTCTAAGAATTTGGTAAATTGCTTCTGGTCTTCCTCTTTCTTCAACCTCTGAGAATAAGGAATCCTCGGAGGTAATGGTGCTGGTTTGGGTGTGCATTTCTCTTTCTCTTGATCCGCAGGTGCATCCTGTGTCTATTGCATTGCAGTTGAGCCTTCTTCACTTGGTTGCTTTGGCTCCTCATCCTTCCTCTCAGGCTCAGTTGCATTACCCTTCTTCTGTGGCTCCTCATACGACTTGCCACTTCGAAGGGTGACCACCATGCACCTCTCCTTGGTGTAGGTTGCGATCTCTGATATCTGATTCTTTATTTGAGCCACTTGCACCTCCAAGTTGCGAATGTTGACTTGTTGATTGGCGAAATTCGCCCTGGCTTCTTCCATGAAGGTATTGGTTGTGGTAGCCATTGCTTCAAGTGCCTTCTCCCAGCCCTGCTTTTGTGGCAGCAATGGATTGGGTGTTGGGTTGTGCGATGAGGTGTGAGACTGACTGATTTGCCCCGGATTGTGGATATTGGAGCACATGTTATTTTTAGGTACTCCACCACCCACAAAATTAGCTTGCTCCTCAATGGTGGCTGGACCCCTACTGACTTCGAAAGCACAATCACCATTCCAGTGATTTCCCCCACAAAAGTCATACTTCATATCATTGGATGCAACCGACATACTGATCTGGCTCATCTGCTTCATTAATGCAGCCAACTGCTGCTACATCTGCTTGTTCTGCTCGATTAAAATCTGGGCTTGACTAGAGTCCAAATCATAACTCTTCAAGACGCTCTGCTCCACCCGGATCCTTAGTCCTTGGCTGTTGCTGAATGCCATGTTTGCAATGACTTCCTTGGCCTCTTCAACAGTCTTCTTCATCAGCGATCCACCAATTGCTGCATCAATCATACTTTGATTGAATCGGTTGAGCCCATTATAAAACAATTGAATCTGCTGCCAGTCTTCCATATATGTTGGGCACTTCCTTAGTAGTTGGTTGTAACGCTGCCAAGCTTCATGCAACGGCTCGTCGTCCTCTTGCATGAATGAGGGAACATCCTGCCTCAGCTTAGCCTGTTTCCCAGCTGGAAGGAACTTATCCATGAATTTGGAGACAAGTATTTTCCAGCTGGAAAGACTCCCAGGTGCTTGGTTGTTCACCCACGTTAGCGCCTAGCCCCTCAACGAGAGAGGAAACATCCTTATTCTAATGGCCTTGTCCGTAGCACCCTCGATCTTGAAGAATTCGAGCATGCCCAGGAAGTTGGCGATATGGTCGCTGTGGTCTTGATGAGGCGCACCACTGAACTGATCCTGCATGATGAGGTGGATGTACTATGGATCAATCGCGAATGCAGTTGCAGTGATGGCTGGCCGGACTATGCTGGAAGCAAGGAAGTCCGGGTCCACGGTTGCATATTCCACCAATGTATTCCTACATGCGCTCGGTGTTCACACTCGGAAGGCTAAAGATCGGATCGTTGTTAATGAAGTCGGAGCTGCTCAGCTTAAGCTCAGGCGTTCGGTGTTCTCGCTTAGTGCAAAGCAGTCGGCGAAAGATCAGCTCGGCCAACTAAGATCAGATGCCAAGCTCGATAACACTGTTCATATTCTTCAACAATCAGTAGCACGGCGCCGCTCACACCTCTTCGTTTCTGTACCTTTTTAACTTTACTGCGTGTGAATGGTAACTTGGTTTTTAACTTAAAGCGCCTATCTTTCACTAAGTTTGAATTTCAAATTTGAGTTTTAAAATCAACGATTAAAAGAGACTGATTGGAACGTTGCTTTGAATTGGAAAATATATGGATATATTCGTTGAAAGGACAAGACGTGTCCTAAGATATTTTTCCTATTTTCCGTGCTACCTGTGTGCTGGAATCAGTATAAAAGGACTGGTTTTTATTCTTCAATAACAACAAGGGAAAAACAACACAGAGCAGCAAAAGAAAGAAGAAAAGAAAACACACAGAACAGAGAACGATAAAGAGCTAGAGAGAGTAAATGTAGCATCTTTGAAAACCAAGCTCAAATCGATTCTCAGCAAATCCTTTCTTAACCGTTACTCATATGTTCTTCAAACTTTCAGAATCATACGCATTTGAGTTTTCGGGTTGGAGCCATTGTTCTTCAAAGCGTACTGTAAATCGCAGAAAGGGAAGAGTTCTTGAAGGTTTCAAGGAACTCGATCCAGTTTGGTAAGGTTTCATTGACAGAAGTGCTGAAGAGGTTCTTCAGCCATCAATTCAAGACGGGGTAGATTTCAAGAGTTTGGTACACTCTTGAAAGGGTTAGGTTGAGTGAAGTTCACTTGTAATTCCTTTTGTAACTGTATAAATTGATTTGAGTAAAAGGCTCCCTAAAGGTTTTTGAAAGGATTGGACGTAGCTCACATGGTTTTTGAGTGAACCAGTATAAAAATCTCGGTGTCTCTTTTTCTTCTTTACCGCTTTCTGTTTTTTTTTGTCCTAGCGCTTTTAATTAACTTTGTTTAACTCTTGTTTGCTCGAATACTGCTTGCATCAAACCGCTACAAATCTAATCTTTGTGTGACGCAGCTCGGATAATCGGTGGTCGGCTTAGATAACCGATTATCAGATTCTGCTGGGCCCAGAGTTGGCTATTTTATTTTTAACAGCAAGCATTATCCGACCGTTTTTAGTTTTATCCGAAAAATTGGAACTACTGCTTCCAACTACTATTTACCCCCTCTAGTAGATTGTTAGGCCGCTTGTTCGATTCCAACACTTTCATCACTTAAGTGGTGATATAACCGAGGATATGTCATGTTACCTTCGCCACATCGATAGGTAACATTCTAGATGATACTACGTGAATTTTCTAAATAAAAAAATTCAAAATATTAAAAATAATTAAAAATTGTATTTCTTAAAGAAAATCGAATCTTGTAATATATTTTAAAAGAAATTCTTTTTTTAATAAAAAAATCAAGTAGTGTCCCGTGGCCCTATATAACACGTCACTCGTCGATATTGTGAAAGTGACGTGACATTTCGTCGGCTATATCACCACTTAAGGGAGGAAAGGACCATTTCCAAAAATTAAACAAAGTTCAAGGACCCAAAGCATCGAAAAAAAAAGTTTAAGGACCAATTCAAAAAGTGCATCTAAGTTTAGGGACTAAAATGTTGAATTAGTCAATAATAAAAAATTCAGAAAATAAAAAAGTCAGAAAAATTTTAAAAAACATGCAAAATAGTTTTTAAAAAATTATGAAAATATTAAAAAATTCATATATATTTTTTTAAAAATTGGTAAAATATTTTTTTAAAAAATATGAAAACTTTAATTTTCTTTTTAAAAATTTCTCCACTTTTTTTCATTTTCTGAATTTTATAAGCTAAAACTTCTTTTTCGACAAAGGTTTATATGGGTTAGAACATTACCGTTTGAGAGGTCATTTACAAAATCCTTTGTATGTTTTGTCTAGTTTACATAATTCTGAATTTGTTTTAATTTTCCTTTTAAAAAACAATAAAAAATTGTTTAATTAAAAAAATTAAGAAATTTAAGAGAAATTTTCAAAAAAATTCAGAATTTTTAGAAAATTAAAAAATATCGGAAAAATACTTAAAAATAAATTTAGATTTTAAAATTTTTAAAATAGTTTACTGGTTTTAAAAAACTTTTCTTATTTTTTTAATTATTTTTCCAAATTTTTTATTATATTATACAGCTTTTTTAATAATTTTTATGAATTTTTTATTATTTTTACGAAAAAACGAAAAATAATATTTTCATAAATTTAAAAAATATTTTACTGTTTATTTATAATTTTTCTGAATTTTTTTTATCATTTTTTAAAAATATTAAAAAAATAATAATTTTTTTAAAAAAAAAACTCTGAATTTTTATTATTTTTTAATAATATGAAATACAGTATTTGTAGGGTCTGCCGACCGCATAAAAACTACAGTCTTATATAAAGGATTTTCCAAGGACCTTTCCCTCGGTTTACTTAACACGAACGTCCCATGCTCGGACACATTAATTCCGAGCATACGAAAAGACCAGGCTCGGACTTGATGGGACCGAGCCTCAACAACGGTCTTCACTCCATCGGCTCGGGATTCTAGAACTGAGACATAACGTCGGCTGGTAGGTTGACTCAGTCTCACCAAGGCTTCCTATCACTTCCACCCGTCTCTCCTAGAATCTCGCAACAGCCTCTACATGGGATCGTGAGCTGATCCTATCCGGATTCTAAGGGAATAAATCTCCTATATTCCCTCACAGAATCCCGGTTCAGCTCACCTTGATACGAGGCCCATACGGCCCACATCAACTTCCTCCAAACCCTATAAATAGCTCACAACAGCTAGGGTTTCAGGTACGTACTCTCATCCCTAAGTTGACACTCTGCACACACTTGTTGACTGGGGAAACCCTGCTTTTCCCAACTGGAACTGCAGAAAAACCATAAGGTCATACATAGATACTTGACCTTCTCGTGAACTCCTGATTACCATAATCTTGAGGGCTCAGAGGGTTAAGGACATATAGTGTTCAAGGACACTACATTGGCGCCGTCTGTGGGAACCTGAATAACCAGTATTCCCACCGCTCACTGCACGAAATGGCAAACAACGATGACGACAACCAAGGAGGAGGTGATCTCCGCCGTCGTCTTAGAGGAAGACCACCAAAGAACGCCGGACCTAGGAATGTTGCTGGCAGGAATGTTAGGGACAGACTTGCTCCCCCTGAGGGTAATCAGGTTGAGAACCCCCAAGTTCCTCCAGTTGTCCACCCTGCTGATCCGCCTGTTCCTCAGGTCCAACCGCAAGCCGCCGTCGTTCCGGCTGTGGAGGGCCATGAACGACGATCTCAGCCACGTCGTGTTTCTGATGGTCATGTGTCGGAATGGAGTGACACTGCGGATTCTGGACCACACCAGTCTAGAAGAGCCCCTGCTGGATCCCGAACTGGGGAGGAGCGACGAGCTGAACGTCATGTTCGAGAAAACTCCCGAACCGAGCGGTCTGGTAGAGAAATACCCTTGTTTAGGGGAGTACCAAATTTACTAGAGGACTCTTCGGAACACTTCAGGGTGGTGAACGTTCCGAGTCTCAGGGAAGATCTTACATGACGACCTCTTCTGCTAGGAGAAGAGAAGAGTCAATTATGGAAATTCTGAGGACTCAAACTTCATTAATCGAAAAGCAAAACCAAGCTATCGCGACTTTACAGCAGCAAAGCATGGCTAGGCTTGCCGAACAAGGCACTCGCATGGCTCTTGGCAACCCAAGTAACCTTCCCTTGCCTCCATCCCTTACTTCGAATGAGGTTGCCGAACCTGCTGCTGCTGAACCGCATCCGGGACACCCGTTCACAGACGCAATCATGGCATTTCGGACTCCACAAGCTTTTATGGGCCATCAGAACGTCTCTCGCTATAATGGGACGACTGATCCGATGGATCACATTGCATCTTATGAGTCTTCCATGATGTTTTATGGAGGAGAAGATGAAATGAAATGCCGAGCTTTCTCAATGACGCTAGGCCCGGCGTCGCTGAGATGGTTCAACTCCCTACCGGCAAATTCCATCAGTTCCTGGGCCGAGCTTCGGAGGGTTTTCCTCAATCGATATACAACGAGCATGTCACAGCCCAAATCGGATCATTCTTTAGCTGGAGTCGCACAAAGACCTGGCGAGTCTTTACGCGACTACCTGGCTCGGTATCAACAAGAGGCCAGTGGCATATCTGGTTTACAGTCGGGGGTATCCGTTCTCCTACTTACTCAGGGATTGTTGGACGGAGATTTCAAAGATTGTTTTATCGGGGAACCACCTCATAACATGGCAGAACTTAGAGAAAGGTCCAGGAAATATGTCAATCTAGAGGAGTTCCGAAGGATAAGCACTGCGGCAAGGGGTACTGAAGGACGACAGGAGCAACGGCCTCGCCAAAACGAGGCTCGTCAGAATGATCGTTTTCGGGAAAGAGGAAGGAAAGACAAGAGGGAACAAGAAAGAGGTGATAAACTGCCTCCCAAAGGCAGGTACGAGGAATACACTCAATTAACGGTCCCGAGGAGTCAAATCCTTCGTGAGACCATGCATACTGAAATGGGCAACATCACTCGGCCACCAGCCTTAAGAAAGACGGCCCAAAAGGATAAATCGAAGTATTGCGATCACCATGGTGGATGGGGGCATACCACCGACCAATGTATCCAACTGAAAGATCTAATTGAAGAGATGGTAAGGGATGGCAAGCTTCAGCATTACATCGGGGAAGCCTTGCGCAAGCGTTCTAGAAGGAAGAGCCCATCGCCTCCCAAAACCGAGCAGAAGAGGAATAAAAGTCCTTCACCACCTGCAAGCGGAGCCCCAATACAACAATCCGAGAAAGCAAATGACTTTCTTATCGGTACTATTGCTGGAGGATTTGCTGGTGGTGGGGAAAAGAAGTGTGACCGCAAGAAATACGTGGGGCAAGTTCTTTCGGTGGCAAGCCGACCGATTCAGAAACCGAGAAAGAAGAACGTTGTAATCAGTTTTAGTGATGAAGACTTTGAAGACATCCTGCAAGACCATAATGATCCAATGGTCGTCACAGTTCGGATGGGCAACTATGAAGTAAGAAGAATTCTCGTCGATCAAGGGAGTTCGGCGGACATCATGTTCCTTGATCTGTTTGAGAAATTGAAGTTGAAAAGGTCGGATCTTACTCCATTCGAGGGAAGCTTGATTGGCTTCACGAGACACTCAATCGTTCCATTAGGCCATATCCACCTCCCAGTGACAATGGGTGAACCACCTTCTGCCCGAACTGAAATGGTAAAGTGGCTCGTTGTCCAGGCTCCCTCGGCCTATAACGCTATCTTCGGAAGAACAGCACTCCAATCTTTCGGTGCCATCGTTTCGACAGTGCATTTGGCCATGAAGTTTCCGGGGTCGGATGACAAGGTAGTAACAGTACGGTTTGATCAGGAGTTGGCCCGAAAATGCTATAACATCAGTTTGGCAAAGCTGAAACTAGATGATGAGAAAATTATGAAGGAACCATTGAACAAAGGAAGCGTCAACTTGGCCGATCTTGACGTCAGAGAAGAGGATGAAACTCGACCAACTCCGCAAGGGGACTTTAAAAAAGTAATCCTCGGTCCCGAGCCATCTTACTACGTCAAGATCGGGGTTGGCCTGTCGGAGAAGCTAGAAAAAGAGCTTACTGAACTTCTAATTGAAAACAAGGATTTGTTTGCATGGACCTCAGCAGACATGCCGGTAATCGATCCTAACTTCATCTGCCACAAGTTGAGTGTATATCCTGGCGCCAAGCCGGTATGTCAGAAGAAGAGAAGGGTCGGAACTGAGAAAGCGCAAGCGACTGATGAGAAGGTAGCTGAGCTTTTAGAAGCTGGATTTATTAGAGAGGTGGTATACACTAATTGGTTGGCCAATCCTGTGCTAGTCAAGAAGTCCAACGGGAAATGGAGGATGTGCGTGGACTATACAGATCTGAACAAGGTGTGCCCGAAGGATCAGTACCCACTACCATGCATTGATAAATTGGTGGATAGTTCGGCTGGCTATCAAAGGTTGTCCTTTATGGATGCTTACTCGGGATACAATCAGATCCCTATGTATCCCCCGGACCAGGTAAAAACCTCGTTTATCACAGAAAACGCTACTTATTGCTATAATGTTATGCCGTTCGGATTGAAAAACGCTGGGGCAACTTACCAGTGCATGATGAACAAGGTTTTTGGTCCTCTGATTGGGCCGAGGATGAAGGTTTATATAGACGATATGATTGCGAAAAGTTTAAAAGAGGAAGATCATGCAAAAGACTTGAAAGAAATCTTAGGAAGGGTGAGACAGTTTGATATGAGGCTGAACCCGGAAAAATGCACATTCGGAGTTCCGGCAGGATCATTCCTCGGGTTTATGCTTACAGAGCGTGGAATAGAGGCAAATCCGGACAAGTGCAGAGCCATTTTGGAGATGAAAAGTCCCTCGAACATCAAAGGGGTTCAGCAGCTAACAGGTCGGGTCGCAGCTCTTTCAAGGTTTCTATCTCAGTCAGCTAGAAAGGCCCTTCCATGGTACAAGCTGCTGAGGAAAGAGAAGGAGAAGATGTTTGAATGGGATGAAGAATGTGAAAAGGCCTTTACTGACCTTAAACATTATTTGGCATCGCCTCCCATTTTGTCTAGTCCGAGCCATGGCGAAACTCTTTTCCTTTATTTGTCGGTTGGAGATTCTGTGGTTAGTTCGGTTTTGGTCCGGGAGGAATCAGGTAAAGAGTCTCCGATTTATTTTGTGAGTCGAGCTCTCCAGGGACCGGAAATCAGATATCAAAAAGTGGAGAAATTAGACTTCTGCTTAGTAATAACTGCCAGGCGATTGCTCCAATATTTCCACAGCCACCGCATCACGGTCAGAACGGCTCAACCGATCCGACAAATATTGCAGAAACCTGATTTGGCTGGGAGGATGGTGACTTGGGCTATCGAGCTTTCTGAGTTTGAAATAACTTTCGAACCGAGAAAGGCGATGAAGTCTCAGGCCTTGGCTGATTTCCTTACCGAGTTCACTGAGCCATTGACGAGCTCAAACTCGGATTGGAACATCTATGTGGATGGATCGAGCAATAAGATGGGGGCAGGAGCAGGAATAATTCTGGAGAACTCCGAGGGAGTCACCCTTGAATACTCCTTGAAGTTCGGATTTTCAACATCCAACAATCAGGCAGAGTATGAAGCTGTTTTGGCAGGATTGAGGATGGCAAAAGAAGTGGGAGCCCGAGAGGTGAAAATTCTCAGCGACTCTCAATTGGTGGTATCACAGGTCAAGGGTGAATATCAGGCGAAGGAGCCAATCCTTCAAAAATACTTGGAAAAAGTAAGATTCTTGTCATCCGAATTTGTGAAAGTCGAAATCTGTCACATACCGAGGGAAAGCAATAGCCGAGCGGATATTCTTTCCAAACTCGCCTCAACAAAAAACTCTGAAAACAACAAGAGTTTAATTCTGGAAATGGTGCATGGACCTAGCGTTGTCCTCTCCATATCACTAGATTCAAGCTGGATTAGCCCAATTGCAAGCTATTTGGAACAAGAGACCTTGCCGACCGACTTGGTGGAAGCTAGGAAACTTGTCAGGAAGGCATCTCAATTTGCACTGGCTGAGGGAGTACTCTTTCGCCGAGGGGTCAACGGTCCAATGCTCAGGTGTCTCGACCCCGCCGAAGCAAAGCTGGCACTAGAAGAAGTTCATGGAGGAATAGGCAGCCACCACATTGGAGGGAAGTCACTGGCTAGAAAAGTCCTAAGAGCTGGGTACTACTAGCCTACCCTTCAACAAGATGCGATAAACCACGTGAAAAGGTGTGATAAATGCCAATTTCACAGTGATGTTTATCAAAAACCAGCCGAGGAACTTCATTCTCTTTCATCTCCTTATCCCTTTTACCAATGGGGAATGGATTTGATTGGGCAGTTCCCAACCGCACCAGGACAGTTGAAGTGGGTGATCGTGGCCATAGACTATTTTACAAAGTGGGTTGAGGCCGAGCCTTTGGCAACCATATCCTCGGCAAAGGTGCAAAAGTTTTTTGAGAGGCAAGTTGTGGTTCGATTTGGGGTGCCACAGATATTGGTAACCGACAATGGAACCCAGTTTGCAGCAAGGGCGTTCCAAGATTTGGTCAGTGCATTGGGGGTTAAGCACTACTCCTCCTCGGTGAAACACCCTCAAACCAACGGTCAGGTGGAATCAGTGAACAGGTCCATCATTCAGGGAATCAAGAGGAGACTCGAAGGAGCAAAAGGAAATTGGGTGGAAAACTTGCACGAGGTACTTTGGTCGTATCGCACCACCATCCAAACTTCAACAGGGGAAACGCCCTATCGGCTCACTTATGGCTGCGACGCAGTCATCCCCATTGAGAAAATTATCCCTTCTTTCCGAGCTATGCAGCAGCCAAACCCCATCAACAACACTTTGCTCTGCGAGGATCTTGTTTTGTCCGAGGAGGTAAGAGATTTGGCCGCCGAACGATAAAAGCACGCTAAAAGGATGCAGGCGAAGGAATATAATCGCTCGGTTAACCCCAGAGAGTTCGAGGTGGGTGACCTTGTCCTAAGAAGGGCCGATATTGGTCTTAAGAATGCTAAGGATGGAAAACTGGCCCAAAGCTGGGAAGTACCATACCGAGTCACCTTCAAAAGTGGGACGGGAGCCTATAAACTTGAAACTCTCTCGGGAGCTCCTATCAACAATTCATGGAATGCGGCGAAGCTCAAAGGATATTACAGTTAGAATCTTTCTTCCATAGTTTCATAATTTCATGCTTTATTTATTCTTTTTAGAATTGTAGATTTTTTTATTACTGTTTAATGATGGTGTACGCTCGGTGGAACTCCGAGCCCATTGTACTTTCTGCTTCTGATTAATAAAAAGACTGTTATTGGATTCATTGTATTACGTACTTTTCCTCATATTCGATTAGCCACCGTGTATGACGCGAACGATTATAAACAGCTCAAACAAGAGCTTATAACTCGTCAAGTATTCTACTGAGACTCCCGATTCAAACATGGTTTATTAAAATCATTTTACATCGCGGATAGAGGAACCCACCTTGGCTAAAGCGCTGGAGTTCCGAGGTCTTGACACTTGAATTCTTAACACAAAGTATAAAAAGAAGCAAACAGTTGACTGCGAATACTATAAATGTTCATAATATTTCGAGCAAAGAAGCATAGAAAAAGTTCAAACCCACTACTGGGGCGGTTACAAAAACCCACTACTGGGGCGATCGGCAAAAAAAAATCAACTATTCTAAATCGGACAATACAATGCTGTCAGCATTGAATGTGTCTTCTTCTTCTTCTTCACCTTCGGCATCCTCGGTTCCTTCCCCTTCAGAGTCTTCGGCCAAATGGTCCGGAAGGTCGGAGTTATTCAGATCTATGGGAACTCCACTCGGGCCGACAATTTGACCTTTTTTCACAGAAAAATTAGGATCAGCGCCCTTGGTCACAAGCCTGGGATTTAGAACACGGAGTTGCTCGGCAGTATTGTAGAAAGAATCTTCAATTGCATGGTCCCAATTAAACAGATTCTCCTTAGCTGCTTTCTTATGCTTGAGCGCTTTCGCGCTCATCTTCTGCAAGGAAGCTCGGAGCTTGAGTATCTCGTCCTTAGCATACTCATGTTGCTCCTGAGCCACTGCAGCAGCTTGCTCAGCCGAACGAGCTTTCTCCGTAGCCACCTGAAGAGCAGCAGCATCCTCCTCAGCCTTTTTCTGAATTTCCTCCGACCTCTTTATCTGTGCCTCGGCAGCTTGAAGTGTTGTCTCGGCCCAAACATTGGCCCCCTCCGAATTTTGTGCAATCTTTTGAAGCCTCTCGTTTTCAGCCGCCATTTCTTGTATCCTTTTATTCAGACCTTGGACCTGAATTTCCAAGTAATCTTCCCGCTCGTTGGCTTCATATCTTTTCTTCTTTTCCTCGGGAGCCAATCCAGCATAAGCATCATCACCATGATGACCAAGGTGATGGAAAATGCTCGCGCCCCGTAAGAAGCTTTTCACCAACGCTTTACAATTATTTTCCCATCTCCCAGGGGTCCAAGACTCGATTACTTCAGCATTTTCAGGAGGGAAGACGGTGGCAATGAATGAGTCGGACATCTTCCTACCCCACAACGTCTTGGCAGTTGCATCTTCTTTACCCTCGGGAATTTCAATCCCTTTGTTGGACTTACTCAAATTGAACCAGTCTCCAGCGAGACCTTTTCCTTTATCCAGCCGAGTCCTCTTGAGGGGGCGCTCGGGAACGTCTTGGGGAGATGAATGAGCTTCTACTTCAATATTCACCGCGTCGACAACGCGGCCCTTTTTGATCACCTGTTCAACACCAGTAACCCTGACAGTGGGGGTGGTATTGGGGATAACGGTCGACCTTTCAGGATGGGTCGGCTCAGAAGATTGACCCTTGATTGGAGAACCGGACGCAGACTCTTTGAGTGCTGCTAGCTGTGACACTCTAGCTGCCCGAGCTTCACTCTTCTTGGCTTTGGTTGCTTTCTTCCCCATTGCTTCTGCAAGAAAAATGTATTAACACGCCAAAAAAATAAAAAATAAATAAAAAATAAAAAATAAAAAAATACCCAACTCCGCCTTCACTTCGTCTCGCGTATCTTTCAGCAGAATTCGTTTGGAATCAATTTGACCATTTGCTTGAAGATACTCCCAAACGTGGTCGCATAATCGCCTTTCGGCTTTTGTTAAATCCGCCTTATAGTCGAATTTATACAAGGAGGATCCTCGGTTATAAATGTTAGTCGTCCAACCCAATGGAAACCGAGGCACGACCTTCATCACTCTATCTTCTTCAACCTGTTCCATGAACCAACATACTTCGGCCCCAGTATACTCGTATTGGAAGAAGAGAGGTTTGAAAGATTTCCAAGAGTCTGTCACCTTGGCGAAAAGGGCATGTCCCCTCCAAGCCTTTAGGGACACCCAAAGACCCTTGGAATCACCAAACTTATTTACTTGGGGAGCATATAACCAAAAGAAGGATCGTACCGTCGCGACCAAGTTTTCAACATCGCAGAATTGTTGAAAGGCTCGGACGAAAGCCCACCCACTTGGATGCAATTGGCTTGGGGCTATTCCTAAATGAGTGAGGACTTCGAGCTCGAAGGTGGAGAAGGGCAAGCGGATACTGACTTTAGTTACTACTTCTTCATAGAAGTAAAAATATTGACGATTTTCCGACACTTCGAGGCAAATCCGATTGTCGATTCCCAAAGGTCTTAATACGAAATCTGAGGTATTTCCATCGGCTCTCGGAGGTGCCAGTATCGGCCAGAGATGATTTAGACTATTTGTTGTTAGCAATGAAGGTCTCGTCCCCAATACTTCCCGATCAAAAACAGCATCGTACTGCGCATGATTAGGCGGCAGAGGATATTCTTCAAGATTGGTTACACACCTGCGTTCCACCATTTCTGGGGAAAAAGAAAAAGGCTCGGCGTTAGGATTTTTTACAGCACGAGTTTTTACTTTAATCTAATGCCGAGCCCCGAACTTTTTCCCCCCACCTCAAATGGATTTCCTATAGGTTCTTTATCCCCCATATCATGATCGGGGCTAAGTCTAACTTGGGCTCTACGCTCAGCGAATCTATAGGCTAATAACCACTTAGTCTCGTCGGCAGGATTCAATGGATGTTCTACTGTTAATGGTTTTAACTCGGAAGAACCCGAGTTGATGGGGGGAATAGTAGGGATAGGCGTGGAGCTTTCCGAGCATGGATTCCTTTCGTTCCCAGAATCTTCAAAAACCCCGGAAAAGGATGAAGAACTTGATTCACTGTCACTAGATGGATTTTCTCCTAATCTCCTACAGAGTTCACGATAAACTTCCCTAAAACCTCTCCATCCCCTCATGATTCAAACAAATTGAGGTATAAACTCCTCTCACTTAAAAACAAAAGAAACCCAGAAACTTTACCCAGAAATCCCTGTAAAATCCCGAAACCAGAAAACCCGTTTACAAAGAAAAACTCACTCCAAAAGAAAAACAACCCCAAACGAATAAGGAAAACTGCAGGAATGGAAATAAGAGGAGTAGAAGGGGTTACCTGCGTGAAGTTTCTAAAACTGGTGAAGGATTGGGGGATCTCGATTTGGGAACGAAGACAGCAAAGTGGAACTCGAAGAGAGAATAAGGGGATTCTGAGAAATTTTGGGAGTAGAGTGAGTGATGAGGCAGAGAAAGGGTAAGTTTCAATTAAAAGAGAAAACTTTTCAGTTTCCCTCCGTCTTAGCCATTTGGGCCAAAAGCCCATGGACGCATGCAACCAATCATAGGGAGAGACGTGGCAGTTCTAAAAGGTACTTTTTCAAATTTCAAAAACGCAATGATTTGGCACAACTTACAAGGAAAGGCGCCGTATCTCGAGAACCCAAAACGTCACCTCGAAGCAGTCGGCACGATTACAGTTGTCACGAGGCATGCGGGAAGGTCTATCCTAAGTGCTCATTACCTCGTCACAGACTTTTCAAAGTCTTACGAGCTGGGGGGCTTGTAGGGTCTGCCGACCGCATAAAAACTACAGTCCTATATAAAGGATTTTCCAAGGACCTTTCCCTCGGTTTACTTAACACGAACGTCCCACGCTCGGACACGTTAATTCTGAGCATACGAAAAGACCAGGCTCGGACTTGATGGGACCGAGCCTCAACAACGGTCTTCACTCCATCGGCTCGGGATTCTAGAACCGAGACATAACGTCGGCTGGTAGGTTGACTCAGTCTCACCAAGGCTTCCTATCACTTCCACCCGTCTCTCCTAGAATCTCGCAACAGCCTCTACATGGGATCGTGAGCTGATCCTATCCGGATTCTAAGGGAATAAATCTCCTATATTCCCTCACAGAATCCTGGTTCAGCTCACCTTGATACGAGGCCCATACGGCCCACATCAACTTCCTCCAAACCCTATAAATAGCTCACAACAGCTAGGGTTTCAGGTACGTACTCTCATCCCTAAGTTGACACTCTGCACACACTTGTTGACTGGGGAAACCCTGCTTTTCCCAACTGGAACTGCAGAAAAACCATAAGGTCATACATAGATACTTGACCTTCTCGTGAACTCCTGATTACCATAATCTTGAGGGCTCAGAGGGTTAAGGACATATAGTGTTCAAGGACACTACAGTATTATTATTTTATTTTTCATTTTTAAATTTTAATCGTCAGATATATGCAACAGTTGAGATTTTAAGAAGGAATAATCCTGTGATTCGTGTTTAAATATGTTAACGGAAATAACCAATGAGAATGTGACACGTGGCACGTTAAAGAAGGAGTAAAGGATTTATGGATGGTGGGACTAACGTGATGTCATTATGATCTTTGGGGGACTTAATTGATTCCCAAAATCTTTCGGTGACTAAGCCGATGCCCGGTGTATTTTTGAGGGACCAAATAGACCATTTACTAAAAATAAAACAAGGGAGTGAGACATTTTCATTTAATTTAGGAAGTAGTATTTGAACAATACATAACACATGAAAAGTCCTATATATGATGCATGTTCTCACAAAGTCCTAAATAAATATGTGCATATGAATGCATGCACGTCTCTCGTATCATCCAATCACTGGATCTCATTCTATATGTATCCATTCAATGGATTATATTCCTTTTTCCACTAATCACATTTGGATCCAATTATTGGATTTTCCCTTTCATTATTCATTCTCCAATCCGGACATTATCCATTCCATTATCCAATTCCTCACATCACCCTCGTCTTCTGGGAAAAGACTAACCGGTAGTAGCATCTCGCAACCAGTGCTTGCACAATACTTGGTCTCTCTCGGGTCCAAGTACAACTTGGGTTGATTTTACAAGTTGGTTGTGATGTCCTAGACGGTGGAGGACCACTGAAACCAGGGAATGGTCTAATGGAGGCCACAATCTAGGGTTACTGTAGGATCTTTGAGGTTCTCCTAATATCCAGTTGGGATATCGGGGTTTGCCCTAATCACGGAGTGTGTGAGCTTGCAATTAGGGTTAGAAGACGTACCTGAGCCCCTTGTAGCACGGTACTACTTATAGGGGTGGCTGTGAGTCCTATGGGCCAAGGGATAGGAGGCCCATTAGGGCTAGCCTGGATGTGAGCTGTATTGAGATAAGAACGTTGAGTTACCTTATCCTGATCTTGTACTGGTAAGTCAGTTGGGACAGTTGTAGATGAGGGGTGGGACGCTCTCCGCCAGTTCCTGGTGGTCTCGTCGGTCCCTAAGGGTTGATCTCGGCTAGGTATCTGGGGCGCATTAGTGCGTCGTGCTCGGCCTAGCGTGCGTGTGCTAATTACGTGAATAAGGATCTCGACCCTAAGAGCGGTCTACCACATAAGCCCCTCGGCTCGGCAAGACTGTTTGAGTCTTGAACCAAGGTGAGTTGTTGGGCCCCTGCGCCCGAGGAGCCCTAGTCGTACAGGTCCTTGACCGTGCTGTCCTTTCAGTTGACTGGACAGACTGGGTGCTTGTCCTTTCACCTGACCAAAGTGACGTTTGTTTTTCCCATTATTGACACGTGCTCTTTCGTCCCTATCCCAATGTTCTGTCATCATTGTTGCGCTGCCCGAGGTGTGCAGCTTGTTAGGTTTTTGACACGTCTCTGGCTTTGGTTGGGGTTTCTGTTGGGTTGGGTGTTTGGGCCAGGCCCATTCGTTTGAAAATAGAGGGAAAGTTTCTTTATTTAAACTCTTTCATTCCACCTTTCTTCTCTTTTCCTCCATCTTCAAATCCTATAACCGTTTCAGTTTCCTTCTGCTAATTCTCTCTCTACTTTCTCACTCTTCCCTTATCCTCTCCTTCGTTTCTCCAAGACTCTCTTCTCTTCACATTTTCCGCCGTAGCTACCTCGTGCCTTACTCACAAAAACAGTTCATCTGTGTCCAATTTCATAGCAGGTACCGCATTCTTGACCCTTCTCTTTTCTGTTTCACTGTCTCTTTCTTCTTCTCTGTTTCAACTTTTGTTTTTTAGGATTTTTGTTTTGGGGTGTCTTTTGGTTTTATTTTTATGGGTTAACGCTCTTTTTGGGTGAGGGGTTTTTCTTCTCTTGTTGGGTCAAGTATGAGTGCAAATTGGTTTAGGAAGTGGGGACGGGTTGTTTGTCTTAATAGCAGTAGTGAGGATGACGGTTCCTCCTCCTCCTCCTCCTCCTCATCCTCGTCTTCCTCTTCCTTTATTGGAATCCATAAATATGAGAAAGTAGAAGAAGTCGATCCTGTTGAGGTGTATTATCCTCAGGATCTGGCTGAGAAGAGGGAGGGTATTCGTCGGTACGTGATGGCGGAGGTTATGGCTGGTGAGGAAAAGGCTGATTTTGAGCAGATGGAGAGGGGGAGAGAGTGAGAGGGTTCTGGGGAAGTGGGATGAGTGTCAAGGAGGGGAGGTGTTCCCCACTCGGCACAACTGCTAAGGGTTTTCATGGGATTTCATATACGTAACCCGCATGTGTAACGCCGAGATCCCCTCTTCTTCCTCAGGTGACATGGCCCCATGGAAGGTTGTGTTGAACCCAACAGCTTACCCAGCGCCGACTGATGCTGCTCAATACAACTGGATTGACTGCGAGGTAGTGGGTACTCGGTCCGATATGACGATAGAATCTTCGGTGAGCTCTATGTGTCAGCTCTTGTTGCCATGCCCAGGATGTTGGAAGTCAAGCTTTCCCAAGGACTTCAAGTGCAATCTTTATATGGTTTTGATGATAACAAACTCAAGCTTCTCAAGTTCATATCAAGTGCAATCACAAGATCTTCATCCTTCAAGTCAAGCTTCAAGTTGAAGAATCAAGCAAATGAAGTTGAAGGCTCAAGCAAATGAAGACCTTTTAGCCCTTTTCCCTTAGGACATTATGTAAGGTAATGAAGTCAAGGTTTATATTATGTTAAAAGGCCAATATAAGTTTTTCTAAATATATTTTTTATAATTAAGGAGAAGAAAAAGAAGTTTTGTGAAAATCAGTTTTTCTATCTTAGTTTTGGTGAAAGTACTTGATGTTACAAAACTCTGAATATTTTTATGTATGTAAGAGAGAGTAATCGATTACTTGCCTAAGTTAATCGATTAACTTTGTTGCATCATAGAAAAATCAGAGAGGTTGTAATCGATTAAGTGAACTTTGCTAATCCATTACTTTCTTATGAGAGTAATCGATTACCTGGCTCAAGTAATCGATTAAAATTGTTGCATCATATATTTTCCTGAGACAAAGTAATCGATTACTTGTCTTGTAGTAATCGATTACATGATGTTGCATCATATGCATATCAGAGGCTCAGTAATCGATTATTAGATAAGTGGTAATCGATTATATGAGTTGCATCATACAGAAGTGAAGTAATCGATTACATGCATGTGATAATCGATTACTGGTTTTTAATATGAATTTCAAAGTTTCTATTTTTAAAGGGATAATCGATTACCTCCCTCAAGTAATCGATTACCTCAAGTTTTATTGAAAAACGTGTCAGAATCATTTTGATTATTTCCTGATTTGATTTTATATAAAAGATTCTGATTTATTTTATAAAATTCGAAAATGATTTTAAATTTGAATTATTTCCTTTTTGGTTTTATGAATCAAATCTTTGTTTTATTTTCTAAATCTTTTTTATTTGGTTTTGATTTTAAAACTTAAATTATTTTATTTCCAAAATCATTTTTGATTTGATTCTGATTCTATTTTCAAATTCAAAATTCAAATTTCAAATATTTTCAAATCTTTGGTTTTAATTCTTAAATCTTTTATTTTATCTTTTGATTTGTTTTGATTTCAAAACTAACTCTATTTATTTTGTTTTCGAAAATCATTTTCACACTTCTACATCTCCTGATAATCACGTTCTTTTCTCTTCTTCTCCTATTCTCTGTTCTTCACGTTCAGATATTTTTTTTAAGAAAACAAAACCTTGTGTTGGCCTTGTAACGTTTTTCATTTGACTTCATTATCCTAGTGCTATATTGTTGTATCTGTGTTATCTAGAACACATATTTGTTAGAGTGGCCTTATATTGTTGTATCGGCACTAAGAAGAGTGCACTATAGGTCTTGTACCCAATCTCTTATATCATAACCTGTGTTGTAAGGGGTGTGTGACCCTTAGATACTAGGGAGTGAATCTCCTAGTGCGGACGTGCTACGTTCGTGGTTGTAGGGTGAGGAACCCTTGTGTGTGGGTAGTGCTAGACGAACGGTGGGTCACCTAGTAGTTAGGCTATCTGGAAATCTAGGAAAGGTTTTCCTAGTTGTGTACCGAGGTCCCTGGCGAAAGGATGTTCCTAGTAGCTTGCGGGGCACTCTGGTTGTACTTGGGGACGCGTGGCGTCTTTGGTTTAGTGAAAAGCTCAAGCGGGTCGCTTGGGGACTGGAGTAGGCCGGGTTTGCCGACCCAGCATAAAATCTCCGGTGCAATCTCTTCTATCCCTATCTCTTTTATATTCTGCTGTTATATATATTTGTTGTGCATCATAACAACTATTTTCATAATAATTAATTTAAAGGATTTTAAATTAATTAGCGCGGTATCATTCGTTTTCGTTGTTCTTATTTTAATTCGTATCCGCGCATATTAGTTTTTATATAATTATCAATATTATTCGCTTCTACGCAATCGTTTTCTTCATTATATTGTTTTCCGCTGCAAAATCTCTTTAAGTTTGTTGAAAAAGTTTTAAATCGAATATTTTCCAATGTTTTCGTAAACACCCAATTCACCCCCCCCTCTTGGGTGACGGCTGCCAATCCTATCAATAATTCTAACACAGGAGACGGGCCTGAGTCATCATACAGGGTTACGCACTGTTCCGAGGATGATCGAGTTTGCAGTCGGTCGCCCAACGGGAATTCGTTCTTCATGTACGAGGACGTTGTATCATCCTTGGGTGTTCGGCTTCCTTTTTGTGAAGTCGAGACGATTGCTCAATCTCCCGGGGATCGCCCCCTCACAACTGCATCCAAACGCCCGGGCCTTTCTTCGGGCCTTCCAAAAGTACGGCCCGAGCTAAGAACCTGTTATGTTCTGTTAGAACTTTCTTGTGGCTCTTTCACCCTCAAGTGACCGTCAAAGAGGCAGGTCGGTCGGGGAGGCTTTGGGTTTCTATGAAGAGCCGAAATCACTATGGTTTGTTAGCAAAGTTCTCGGATTCATGGAAGAAATTCAAGCCGAGATTCTTTAAGTATGAGTACATCGGAAATGCTCGGCCCTGGTTCCAGAACGAGAATGGACCACTATTTCTGTTGAGTTGGACCGAGGGTTTTTATAGCAGTCAAGCTTCATGGCCTAGGTGCTTCATCCCTGACCAAAAAACATTTACTGCTGAGGAGCAGAGCACGGTTCAACATTTTTATTTTGAACTACATCTTCAAAAATTTGTTCAATTCGAGATTCGTCGGATAGTGAATTGTGCCGACGAATTGGTTGCTGGCGAAATTGGTACATAGTCATTTTTAGATTTTTCTCCCTCTTCCCCCCCCCCCCCCGTTGTTTTAGATGATTGACTTCGTGCTTTCTTTTTCAAGATCCGTACTGGACCAAGATCGAAACTCTGCAGATCGCGGGCGAAGTTTAGAGCCGACGAGTTCGCCCAACGCCGAGACTCCTTCTTGTTCACAGCGACTCTTCTCGGTCAGAAGACACCACAAGTACATAAGAAGACATGGCCAGAAACCGATCCTCAGCATTGATGTCAGCAGCTTCTCGTCAGAAGAGGAAAAGAGGGGAAGCTGTCACTACCCCAGTGGCTCCCGTGCCGACTCATCCTCCTAACATTCCCGAATCTCCAGCTGCTCAAGATCCTCCTTCCTCGGCAAATCTTGAAGTAGCCGATGTTGTTGTCCATCCTCCTCCTCCACAGGAGGCTCCTTAAGGGAAAACACAGGGAGTTACTGTTGATTCTGATGTGATCAGCATGCTGAGTTCAACCTCGGCTAGAGTGGATAAAATGACTGCGGCCGAATGGAAGAAAACCACAAAGGAATTGACTGGGAATTTCCGTCGGTCTACTGAAATTATGGATTTCCTTGCGTAGAACGCAGCCGAGATTGAGGATGCTTTGTCTCTTGAAATGAAGGTTCAACGCTCGGAATTCGAGCCTAAGAGGGAGCAGTTGAAGAAGAAAGTTTCCGAGTTGGAGATGAGGGCGGCCGAGTCAGAAAAGGCTCGCCAATCTGCCGAGGCTTCCGTCCAGAAGTTGGCAGAGGAGAAAGAGAGGGCCGAAAAGTGATTGGAGGAGCTTACAAGAGCTCATGAAACCGAGTTGGACAAGGTGAAAGCGGAGGGGGAAGCCGAGGCCGAGAAGGTTCGCGGGATGCTGAAAAAGAAGGTGTTCCAAGCCCTTAGGCACAAAGTTGCTGCCGAGAAAGCCTCGTTCGACTTGGAGAAGGCAGCGGACAACATTTTCAGCAATGCCGTGGAACAAATTCTATTCCTTAATCAAGGTCTTCGCTTTCAGGTTGTTGGAGCGAGTCCTGCTTTCGGAGTCGTGGACGACAAGCTGTTAGATTTTAGCAATGAGAATGCCGAGGTCGATTTGTCAGCCGAAGTCCTACCCGACCCCCTTGCCGAGAGGGAGGATGAAGAATTTGATTCGAGAAATGTAGTACTTTCAGATGTTGAAAATTAAGCGTAAGTCCCTTATGTTGGGCGGCTTTTTTCTTTTGCTGTATAACAATTTCAACTTGTGTTCACGTTCCTGTTTTCTGTATAACAGTACGTTTTAACAATTTCATGCTTTGGAAACCAAATCACGTTCCTTGAATGTTCTATGCTTTTGTGATTTATGCCTTAGCGTTATAACGCTTTTCTAAATGTGTTTGTTTTACATTTTTGGAATGCGGTAAGGGGAACTCGGACCTCGCCACCCGAGCCAGGGTGGGGTCTTCGTTACCCAACTGTGCTAGGTACTCTTTGGTGAGTCCTGTGTAGTTGGGTGCCCCTTTGTACTTAGAATTCTTATAAGCTTTCGCTTAGAAAGTTGCTGTGTATAAGTGGTCGTGTTCAGTTTAGGTGGCTAGTCCAAAGGGAAAGGCAAGTACGTACACATATAAAATAGAATTTTGGAGCTGTAACTTTTCAGGATTTGTCATTAATCACATAAAGTAGCTCATAAATCACATAAGGTAGTTAGTACACCTTTTGGAATGAAACTGCAATATAATAGAAACATAAATACTTCTTAAACTTAGAAAGTTTTCCTGGAAAATAAAATGAACCAAACTAAACATTAAAGATAGTAAAGTATGGGATCTCCATCGCCAATTAACTTAAGTAGGTCCTCAGCTTGTTGGCGTTCCAGCTATTCTTCAGTTCAGCACCATCCAGAGTTTCGAGCTTGTAACTACCCGATCCTGTCTTGGAAATGACCCTGTAAGGGCCTTCCCAATTCTGAGCGAACTTCCCATCTCGGGCGTTTTTCAAAACAATGTCTGCTCGGCAGAGGACCAAATCTCCGACTTCGAAAGCCCTTGGGGTGACTCTTTTGTTATACTGTTTGGCTTGTCTTTGCTTAGCCTTATTTTCTCTTGCCAAGGCGGCATCTCGGATCTCTTCGCGAAGAACTAGCTCTTCTTTGATCAGCTCGTCATTCTCCTCGATCGAGTGTTCTCTCATTCGGAACGTTGGGATATTTTTCTCAATGGGGATCACAGCGTCACATCCGTATGTGAGTACAAATGGTGTTTCTCCTGTTGAGGTTTGCACGGTCGTGCGAAGATACCAAAGAACCTTAGGAAGCAGTTCGACCTAAGATCCTTTTGCACGCAAAAGCCTTTTCTTTAGGCCCTCAATAATTGCTCGGTTTTCTGACTTGGCTTGACCATTGGTCTGTGGATGTTCCACTGAAGAGAAGTGGTGAGAAATGTGGAGATCTTCGGCAAGAGTTTGAAAGGTGTTAGCCGTGAACTGGCTATCATTATCTGAGACTAGGGAGTGTGGGATTCCAAATCGGGAGATTACCTGCTTGACAAAGAACTTTTGCACCCTGGCCAAGGTGATGATGGCCAGGGCTTCAACTTTGATCCATTTGGTAAAATAGTCAACAGCCACAATCACGAATTTCAGCTGACCCGGAGCAGTAGGGAACTTCCCTATTATATCCATTCCCTACTAGAAGAAAGGCCATGGTGAGCCCAACGAGTGGAGCTCTTCTGCTTGGTCTGTTGTGCAAATTGTTGTAATACTGACATTGGTTGCATCTTCGGATGTGATCTATTAAGTCGGCCATCAACGTGGGCCAAAAATACCCAGCTCTCAGGATTTTTCTAGCTAGGGATTTTCCGCCCATGTGGTGACAAGCTATTCCACCATGAACCTCTTGTAGAACCTCTTCTGCTTCCTCCAAACCGAGACAGCGGAGGAGGGGAGACGAAACCCCTCTCCTGTAGAGGATATCACCTATTAACACATAATGAGCCGCTTTTTTGATAAGCTTCTTTGCATCCAATTGGTCTGAGGGCGTGATCCCATGTTGCAGGAAAGATTTAATGGGTTGCATCCAATCGGGAGTAAGAGACATTGCTATAACCAAACTCGGACCTTGAATCGCTTCTTGAATGACACTTTTGTTGTTGTCGGCACCTTTAGTGTTGGCTAGCTTTGATAGGACGTTTGCTCTGACGTTTGAACTCCTGGGCATATGGGAAATTGAGAACCGAGTGAAACCTTCGGTCAAAGCTTTTACGCTTTCCAAGTATTTCTGGAGGATCGGTTCTTTGGCCTAATATTCACCTGTAACTTGTGAAACCACTAACTATTAATCACTGAGAACTTGGACCTCCACTGCCCCGAGTTCTTTCTCCATACGCAAACCTGCGAGCACAACCTCATACTCGGCTCGAGCCCTTGTAAGGCTCGACTAACAAAATACACCAGAAACTCAGTCTTGGATTCTTCCCTGACAAGGACCAAACTGAGGGTCGAGTCGTCAACGGAAAGATATAAGTAAAGATTCTCACCCTCTTGTGGGCTGGAAAGGACATGAGGGGAAGAGAGAAACTCCTTTAAGGCCGAAAAAGCTTCTTCACACCTGTTGTCCCAAATAAATTCAGTGCTCTTTTTCAATAACTGATACCACGACAGTCCCTTTCGCGCCGCTTGTGGCAGAAAGCGAGAGAGCGCGGCCATTCGTCCTGTCAGCTGATGCACACCCCTAATGTCAGACGGAATTTTCATCCCTACACTTGTCTGGGTTCGCCTCGATGTCGCGCTCTGTCAACATGAAACCGAGAAAGGCGCCTGCCGGAACCCCAAAGGTGCATTTCTCAGGGTTGAACCTCATATTGTACTTTTAGACCCTTTCCAACACTGTTGCTAAATCCTTGACAAGGTTTTCTTTCAACTTGCTTTTAGTAATCTCCATGATTGAGCCGATGATTCCCTCGAAACTCTGTTCATCATTCGCTGGTCGGTTGCACCAGCGTTCTTTAACACGAAAGGCATGACCGTGTAACAGTAGGTCGCCTTCTCGGTGATAAAGGTTGTCTTTTCCTGATCTGGGGGATACATAGGGATCTGGTTATATATCGAATATGCATCGGCGAATGACAAGAGCTGATAACCGGCTGAGTTGTCTACTAGCTGGTCGATGATAGGCAATGGATATTGGTCCTTGGGACAGGCTTTATTCAAGTCGGTATAATCGATGCACATGCGTCACTTTCCGTTCGACTTTCTAACCAACATGGTGTTAGACAACCACTCAGAATAGGATACTTCTCTGATGAAGCCGACCTCCAGAAGCTCGGCTACCTTTTCTTGTATTGCTCTGGACTTCTCGGCCCCAACCCTCCGCTTTTTTTGAACGATTGGTTTGGCTTTCGGATTAACACTTAACTTGTGACAAATGAAATTCGGGTCAATTCCTGGCATGTCGGCAGACGTCCAGGCAAATAGGTCTCTGTTATTTCTCAGAAGGTCTAGGAGTTCGGCCCTGATAGAGGCGGGCAGGTCGAACCCGATCCTAACCATTCGAGTAGCATCCAACTGATCAACCGAGACACTCTCCCATTCCCCCTGGGGTACTGGCCTCAAATCATTTTGCTCTACCCTGACATCCAATTCGGTCAGCTGCACACCACCCTTGCTCAACACTGATCTTGGTAAGTTCTCTTTTTTCTTGATTTTCCCGAGGCTGGCGTTATAACACAAGCGTGCCTTTTCCTGCTCGGCTCTTACCGCCACCACACTGTTGTCTGATCCAACAAACTTCATAGGTAGGTGGACGGTGGAAACGACCGCCCCGAATGCCTGCAAGCATGTCCTACCCAGAATGGCATTGTATGCTGATGGACAGTCAACCACGAGGAACTTGATAATCTCGGTTCTCGCAGACGACTGTCTCCCCAAGGTGACCGGCAGTTGAATTGACCCCAGAGGTTGTATTGCATCACCTGTGAAACCAATCAATCTCCCCTCAAAGGGGGTGAGATCTACCTGTCTTAGCTTCAATGCCTTGAATGCATGAAGGAAAAGGATGTCGGCCGATTTTCCCTGATCCACGAAGACTCTGGCCACTTCAAAGTTGCCAACCAATGCTGCAATCACCATTGGGTCATTATGCTCAGGGATAACTCCTTCTAAATCCTGATCGATGAAGCTGATCGGGACACTCTTAGAAGGTTTCTTCTACATTGGGCGATGATGGACTGCAAAAACCTGATTGACATATCTTTTTCTTTCTGACCTTCGCTCCCCTCCACCAGCAAAGCTACCTGAAATGGTGTTTACTCGGAAATCTTTTGGGGACTTATCCAGTTCCTCAACCGAGACCAAGTTCACACGCTGCGCATCTTTCACTTGGATCGGGCAATAGTTAGTGGAGTGTATGAACTGTATTTGGATTTTGATCGACGGTCATCCCTATCATCCCTCCTCGGACGTCCATGTTCTTCACGCCGAGAACGATCCTAGGATTTATCTCCTAGCCTTCGAGCCATTCGGCTCTTCTGTCCTGTAGAAAATTCTTCCAAATTAATGAACTTGTTGGAGCGGTGGAGTAGCTCGACCATGTCCCTGGGGGGCTTGCCAATCAGAGAGTTCTAAAAGTCCCTAGGAGCCAAGCCCTGTGTAAAGAGGAGAACAGTTACTCCTGGATCCAAGTTCGAGATCAAGCTCGACTCGTTGTGGAACGAGAGAGGTAATCTCGGAGTGATTCCTTAGGCTTTTGAGTGACCGTGGCCAGTGTGTGGTCAAATTCAGGTTGCACACAACTGGCGGTATACCTGTTGAGGAATACTCGCTTCATCTCGTCCCACGAGTCTATGGAGTTCGGCGGAAGAGAAGAGTACCATCGTAGCACAGATGGTTCGAGAGTCATGGAGAATGCTCGACATTTCATTCGGTCGCTGCCCCCATATAAGTTCATAGCTCCTTCGTAAGAAAGGATACGTTCTTGGGGGTCAGTGAGGCCATTGTACCGAGGAATGTTGGTAGGACCAGGATAACCCTGAGGGGTTATGTGTGACATGTTGTGGCTAGTAAAGGGGTGACCGGGGTGAGTCAGGCTTGCATACTCAATATGTGAATGAACTCTTTCTGTTATCTCGGTAGGGTTTGCTGGGGATCGGACTTGGGTTGGTTGGTTTGGAGGGTCGTTTACGGCTGGGGCCACTGATGGCGCCCGTTCAGCCACACGCTTCATGGATCGCTGTTGAAGGTCGGCTATCTCTTGCCCTTGTTGTTCCATTATTCTTATCTTCTGTCTCATCATGGAGAGAATCTCATCCTCACATCTTCTGTAAGACGAGTTCGTGGTGCGAAAATGAGATCAATGAGAGTGTTCTGGGGAGCGGCCACGGTTCCTGTGGCGGCGTTGTTGGTCAGTGGTATTTTTCGCTAACTGGGAACTTAGATGCCCACGCCGTGGTCGTTCTTGTCTAGAGTTTTCTTGGTCTCTGGTTGCTTGTCGGTTGTGTTGGGGAGAAGTTTGTCCAGATGCTTCAGTATAAGGTCCATGGTGGGTGTGAGCTGCTGGTGGTGGTGGTGGTGGTGGTGGTGGTGGAAGTGGGTCAACTACCTTGTTTGCTTGGAGGTGGAGGCGCAGATCCTCACTAGGTTGTGGGAACTGTTGCGCCTGTGCCATCCTCCTGGTTCGACCCCTCCCTTTTCTCGTTCTCTGATGTTGAATCTCAGCCATTGGTGGGTGGGAATACTAAATTTATTCGTATCCCCACAAACGGCGCCAGATGTGATGTCCTAGACGGTGGAGGACCACTGAAACCAGGGAATGGTCTAATGGAGGCCAAAATCTAGGGTTACTGTAGGATCTTTGAGGTTCTCCTAATATCCAGTTGGGATATCAGGGGTTTCCATAATCACGGAGTGTGTGAGATTACAATTAGGGTTAGAAGACGTACCTGAGCCCCTTGTAGCACGGTAGTATTTATAAGGGTGGCTGTGAGTCCTATGGGCCAAGGGATGGGAGGCCCATTAGGGTTAGCCTGGATGTGAGCTGTATTGAGATAAGAACGCTGAGTCACCTTATCCTGATCTTGTACTGGTAAGTCGGTTGGGACAACTGTAGATGAGGGGTGGGACGCTCTCGGCCAGTTCCTGGTGGTTTGGTCGGTCCCTAAGGGTTGATCTCGGCCAGGTATCTGGGGGCGCATTAGTGCGTCGTGCTCATCCTAGGGTGTGTGTGTTGTGAATTCAATGCTCCTAATTATGTGGATTATGTTTTGATGATGACAAAATAATTAACAAATCATGCCTTGAAGATATTGCAACATCAACATCAACAAGAAGTCAAGAAAAGAAGACAAGTGCCCAATCATTCTCAATCAAATATTAATTGTAAATTTCTAATTTATGTTGAGAGTGGTTGAGAGTGGGTAGAAATAGTTAGTCTCTTCTAGGAATAAATTTTTATATGTTTATTAAGTTGAGATTGACCAAAAATTAATACTTGAGAGGAAAAATAAAATTGAAAAATAATTTTTCCCATATCTGATCAAAATACTCGAGTATTTTGATAAAGACTCGAGTATATACTCGAGTATTTATAGAAAAACTCGAGTATTTGTGCCAGGTCAGCAATTATGACCGTTAGTCTTGTTCGTGCACCAATTCACTCGTGACCGACCAAAAAGACTCGAGTATTTACCAAAAGACTCGAGTATTTTTGTCCAGTCAGCAAAAATGAACGTTGGAGAGACTCAAAAACTCAATTGAGGGCATTTGAGTCTCATCCAACCCCAAGAGAGAATTCAGAACCTTATTGTAAAATTTCTCTTTGAATTTGTGCAAGAACAAACAAGACAACAACACATCATTGATTCAAGCTTTCTTAATTTCCTCTTCTCAAGTGTTAATTCCCAAAAAGCTCAACTTCTCACTCATATTGTCATTTTATTCCAAGTTGAGTTTTTAGGCCTCAATTCTTACATTGAGCTGTGCTTATTTGTGCTAATCCATTGTGAGATTAGTAATACACATACAAAAAGCTTGATTATTCAAAGTCTTGGATTGTTCCCAAGCAAACCCTAAGTGGCTTAGGGTGTTGGAAGTCTTGAGAGGTTCTCAAGCACAAGACTAGGAGGTTCCTAGCCCGATGGAGTTTCTTGAAGGGAGTTCAAGGAAGCTTTGTGAAGAGTTCTTCAATCACCGGAATCAAATTGGGGTAGAAATCAAGAGTTTGGTACACTCTTGAAAGGGTTAGGTTGAGTGAGGCCATTCTCAAGCAATCCTTTGTAATTTCTAACAATTTGATTATTAGTAGAAACTCCTAAGTGATTAGGAGGACTGGATGTAGCTCATTGTTGGAGTGAACCAGGATAAAATTGCTTGAGTGTTGGTTTATTGCTTTTAATCTACTTTCTAGCTCAATAGACTTAAGTCATTTCAATCAATTAGGATTTATACAATTAGGTAGCAAGCTCAAGGAATCTTTGTGTTTAAAAGTTATTTAGATTGCTTGCTATTCTGTTGGATAAGTTCCTGTTTATTATTGAATTGATTTGAGTTAAATTGCTGAATTTTCGTTTCTGGTTTTTCTGCTATCTGATAGGAAAAACTCGAGTATTTCAGAAAAGACTCGAGTTGTTCATCACTGAAAAACTCGAGTATTTCACAAAAGACTCGAGTCTTTTGTGTCTGATTCCAGAAAATTCAGTCTTAGCTCCATTCTTCAATTATCAATCGAAATATTTGGTATTAGTGCTTCAAAATACTATTCACCCCCCCTCTAGTATTTGCTTAGCCCGCTTGTTGGTTTCCAACAAGTGGTATCAGAGCTCGGTCGAAAGATCGAGTGTAACAACTTTTTCGAAAAAGATCCTTTTGGAAACTAAATGGGCTCTAGCAATAACTTTGGTGGAGAAGGAGCTTCAATAAACCATCCTCCACTATTTAATGGTGAAGGATATGTTTATTGGAAAACTCGCATGAAAGTTTTTATTGAAGCAATTGATATGGATATTTGGGATGCAATTGAAAATGGTCCTTTCATTCCCAAAAAGAAAATAAATGATGAAATTGTTGAAATTCCAAGGAGTAGTTGGAATGATGATGAAAAGAGAAAAGTCTCATTTGATTTAAAAGCTAAAAACATCATCTTTTCGGCTCTATCCCATGATGAATTTTATAGAGTTTCCCAATGTAAATCGGCAAAAGAAATGTGGGATACTTTGCAAGTCACACATGAGGGAACAAGTGAGGTTAGAGATGCAAGATTGAATTCTCTAACTCACGAATATGAATTGTTCCACATGTTGCCAAATGAAACCATTAGTGACTTGCAAAAGCGATTCTCTCACATTGTTAATCATTTGATTTCCTTGGGAAAAGTATTTCGCAATGGTGAAACTACTAACAAAATTCTAAGATGTCTTGATAGGAGTTGGCAACCCAAGGTAACCGCCATCAAGGAATCAAGAGACATAAATAGCATGGACTTAGCCACTTTGTTTGGCAAACTCCAAGAGCATGAGATGGAGCTTACAAGACTTGGGATGCATGAGGAATCGGACAAAAAGAAAAAGAGCATAGCACTCAAAGCTTCAACCAAAGCTACAAAAGAAGTTGAAGAATGCTCTACAAGTGGAGATTCCGATGGTGAACCAAATCAAGAAGAATTTGGGATGTTTGTGAAAAGATTCAACAAATTCTTCAAAGGGAAGAAAGGTGGATCTTCATCCAATTTCAAGAGAACCAAAGACTCCAAACAAAGAGAAAAGAGTACCAATGATGGAGTTAAGTGTCATGAATGTGGTGGGGTTGGTCACATAAGAATGGAATGTGCCACATTCTTGAAGAAGAATGACAAGAAGACCCAAGAGACCAAAGGGAAGCGTGCATACATTGTTTGGGATGCACCGGAGAAGAGCAATGAATCATCTTCAAGTAGCTCCGGTGATGAAAATGCAAACCTTTGTCTCATGGCCAAGAACAATCATGAGTCCTCATCAAGAGCTAATCATGGCATGAGTGAAAGTGATGATGAGGTAACCTCTAGCTCTTCTTGTTCATCTTCAAACTCCATTTCATATGATGATTTGCAAGAAGCTTACAATGAAATGTTAATTCAATTTAAAAGGCTTGCTAAAATTAATAAGGAAAAAGGAAAGAAAATTTTGGAGTTTCAACATGAAATTGATGAATTGCAAAAATCTATAAATGAGTTGAAACTTCAAAATGAATCCTTGGAACTTATTAATTCTAGTCATCAAAGTGATTGTGCAAATCATGAGGAAATTATCACTTCATGTAAGAGATGTGATGATCTTGAAAAAGAAGTGAAAGAGTTGAAAAACAAACTCACAATCTCACATAGTGATACGGTTGTTGAACTCTCAAAGACATAATCACAACAAAACCGGTTTAGGATATGTTCATAAAAAGGACAAAAAGTACAAGGTGGTTGGAACATTTTCTAAGAAAAACTCATCAAAGAGACCAACTTGTACTTATTGTGAAAAAGTTGGACATATCAACATTGAGTGCCATATTAAGAAGTTTGAAATGAATAAGGGCACTTATATGTGGATTAAGAAGGGAGAAAGTCCCAACACTAACCCTAAGGGACCCAACATTGTTTGGGTACCCAAAGTGAAAAAGTGATTTCATTTTGTAGGTGTGTCTTCGAACGGGAAAACAATTGTGGTATCTTGATAGTGGATGTTCGAAGCACATGACGGGAGATAAGCGGCACTTCATTGAGCTTACTCCAAAGGAAAAGGGTTATGTCACTTATGGGGACAACAACAAAGGCAAAATCCTTGGTATTGGTAAAATCGGAAACTCTTCAAACTTGATTATTGATAATGTGCTCTATGTTCAAGGATTAGAACATAATCTCTTGAGCATAAGCCAATTATGTGATGTTGGTAATCATGTAGTTTTTACCTCTACCCATTGCCTCATTAAAAGTGACAAAGATGAATCAATCAAATTTGTTGGTAGAAGGTCAAATAATACTTACTTAGTTGATTTGAACAAAGTCACTTCTTTGGTCTCTACTTGTTTAGTGAGCAAAGAAAATGACACTTGGTTATGGCATCGTAGGACCGCTCATATTAATGTAAACCAATTGAAGAAAATACAATCTAAAGATCTAGTAGTTGGTTTACCAAAGCTAAATTTTTCTATTGAAGGTGTTTGTTCTCCTTGCAAGAAATGTAAACAAACTAAAAACACCTTTGGATCAAAAATGGTGATGTCCACATCAAGGCCATTAGAAATGCTTCATATGGACTTGTTTGGACCATCACAAGTAAAAAGCTTTGGTGGCAACTATTATGCATTGGTAATTGTTGATGACTTCTCTAGGTTTACATGGACTTTATTCTTAACTACTAAGAGTGAAACCTACAAATCTTTTAAACATCATGTCAAACTTTTGCAAAACCAAGTAAATCAAAAAGTAATTATTATTCGTACCGATCATGGTGGAGAATTTGAAAACCACAAATTTGATAGATTTTGTGCTAAAAATGGTATTGAGCACCAATTCTCCGCACCAAGAACTCCGGAACAAAACGGAGTGGTAGAGCGGAAAAATAGGGTGCTAGAGGAACTTGCTAGAACCATGTTAAATGATTCTCAAGTACCTCAATATTTTTGGGCCGATGCCGTCAATACGGCTTGTTATGTTTTAAATCGTATTTTTATAAGGCCCTCTTTGGATAAAACCCCCTATGAACTTTACAAGGGAAGAAAGCCAAATATATCTCATTTTCATGTCTTCGGATGCCAAGTTTTTGTTTTAAATAATGGAAAAGAACACATTGGCAAGTTTGATTCCAAATCCGATGAAGGCATATTTTTAGGCTATTCTTCTCATAGTAAAGCTTATAGAATTTTCAATAAAAGAACTTTAACTATTGAGGAATCAATTCATGTGGTTTTTAATGAGTCTTCAAAAGAAGATAGTGTTTTATGTGATGCTAGTGAAGATGGCATTGTCTTTTCAAAAGAAGAAAAAGAGAGAGAGAATTCAAAAGTTGATGAAGGAGAAGTAAGGGAAGAACTTCCTCCAACTTGGAAATCGGTCAAGGCTCATCCTATAGACAAAGTCATAGGAGATATGTCAAAGGGAGTACTTACTCGTAGGTCTATTCAAAACATTTGCCACTATGTCTCATTTGTTTCTCAAATTGAACCCGATTCAATTAAAAAGGCCATTGAGGATGATCATTGGGTTCTTGCTATGCAAGAAGAATTAAACCAATTTGAAAGAAATGAAGTTTGGGATCTAGTCCCTAAACCCGATGATCATACCATAATTGGTACTAAATGAATTTATAGAAACAAACTTGATGAATCCGGGTTGATTATAAGAAACAAAGCTAGACTAGTAGCTCAAGGGTACAACCAAGAGGAAGGTATCGATTATGATGAGACCTTTGCTCCGGTTGCACGTCTTGAAGCAATCCGAATTTTACTTGCTTATGCTTCAATCATGAAATTCACTTTATATCAAATGGATGTTAAAAGTGCTTTCTTGAATGGGTTTATAAATGAAGAAGTGTATGTCAAACAACCCCCCGGTTTTGAAAATAGTGAATTTCCAAACCATGTTTATAAATTGAAAAAGGCACTCTATGGATTGAAACAAGCTCCTAGAGCTTGGTATGATCGATTGAGTTCCTTTCTATTAGAAAACAAGTTTCAAAGAGGGAAGGTTGATAATACACTATTTATTTATAAAACCAAGGATGACATTTTGTTAGTACAAATCTATGTTGATGATATCATTTTCGGTGCTACTAACGTGTCTCTTTGTAGAAAGTTTTCAAATTTGATGAAAAAGGAATTTGAAATGTCAATGATGGGAGAACTCAAGTTCTTCCTAGGCTTACAAATAAAGCAAGTCAAGGAGGGGATATTTGTGCATCAAGGGAAATATTGCAAAGAGCTCCTTGAGAAATTCGGATTGGACAAGTGCAAGGAAGCCTACACTCCAATGAGCACATCATGCTACCTAGACAAGGATGAACAAGGTACACCGGTTGATGTTAGTAAGTATAGGGGTATGATAGGTAGTCTCCTATATCTCACTGCATCTAGACCGGATATTATGTTTAGTGTATGCATGTGTGCTAGATTTCAAGCTAATCCTAAAGAATCTCACCTATCCGCAGTTAAACATATATTTAAGTATCTAAAAGGAACAATTAACACTGGTTTATGGTATCCTGCTGATGCCAATCTTTGTTTAGTTGGTTACTCGGATTCCGACTTCGCCGGATGCAAGCTTGATCGCAAAAGCACCAGTGGTACTTGCCATTTCTTGGGAAGTTCATTGGTGTCATGGTTTTCTAAAAAAAAAGCAAGCTTGTGTCGCTCTTTCTACCGCCGAAGCGGAATATATCGCAGCCGGTAGTTGTTGTGCTCAACTATTATGGATGAAACAACAATTATCGGATTTTGGTTTGAAACTTGAAAATATTCCGATTAGTTGCGATAACACGAGTGCAATCAATTTGACTAAGAATCCGGTGTATCACTCAAGAACTAAACACATTGAAATAAGACATCATTTTTTAAGAGATCATGTACAAAAGGGTGATTGCACAATTGAATTTGTTAGTACCACAAATCAATTAGCCGACATTTTTACAAAACCTCTACCAAGGGACACCTTTTATCATATTAGGAGAGAACTTGGTATTTTAGATGAAGCTAATATAGGCTAATTGCATTGTGTGTCATTTTTGGAAAATCACCATATTAGTCTTACTCTAATGTGTTATTGATTCTTAGTTAAATTGTCCTTGATGATATTTGAAATTGTATATGTTAATTGTGTGTGATTCTGTACTGTATTCCAAGTTGGTAGTGAAGCATTTGTGTTTGATTTGTGTTTGGTCTTTTAAAACTGAGTTTTTACTTTCTGTTCTGTCAAAATACTCGAGTTTTTCCAAAAACACTCGAGTATTTTAATTCAAAATTAAATCAGTTTTAAATTGAAAAAGTTTTTAATCAGGGTCTGATAAAAATACTCGAGTGTTTATAAAAACACTCGAGTCTTTATTAAAATACTCGAGTGTTTTTAAAAACACTCGAGTCCTTCGAAACCCCCAATTTTTGAACTTTCAGACCAAACTCGAGTATTTTACAAAAACTCGAGTATTTTGCGTTTTTCCTGAAATTTGAACTTTCGGACCAAACTCGAGTTGTTCAATTTTTACTCGAGTTTTCTGGGGAAATCTGGGCTGAGTCTTTTGAACTGTTTATATATACTCTCAGACTCGAGTTTTTGCGACCCTCTTCTCTCTCGGTTTTCTCATATCTCTCTCCTCAAAACTCAGATTTTCCTCAAAGTTTTGTCAAATCTTACTAGTTTTTCATCCTCTAAACTCTTCTCTGATTTATGATGTTTTTATGTTAATGAATTTGGTCTTCATTATGATGTTTGTGCAAAGCTTCAGGGGGAGCTCTTTATCGTTATTATATCTCCGTTTTATTTGCATAGTTGGTTATGGGGTTTTCCGATTATGCACCTCTCCTCCCTTGATCTTTTTCTAAATTGTTACATCTTTTTGGCGTATGACAAAAAGGGGGAGAGATATTACACTTGTCTTGTCTTGATATTGTTGCACCCAAAATCTCTAATTATGGTATATACTCTGATAATTGTTAAATTCTCTAATACCATAGGCTTGGTGCTAAAATTAAATTGTCATAACATCTTGCTCAAGCTGAATTTTTAGATAGGTGAAAAGTATCATATAGTGAGGGGGAGTTGCATCTCCAAGTGGATCAAGCTTAACAAATGGATCAAGTGTTAATTATTTTATCATCACCAAAAAGGGGGAGATTGTGAATTCAATGCTCCTAATTATGTGGATTATGTTTTGATGATGACAAAATAATTAACAAATCATGCCTTGAAGATATTGCAACATCAACATCAACAAGAAGTCAAGAAAAGAAGACAAGTGCCCAATCATTCTCAATCAAATATTAATTGTAAATTTCTAATTTATGTTGAGAGTGGTTGAGAGTGGGTAGAAATAGTTAGTCTCTTCTAGGAATAAATTTTTATATGTTTATTAAGTTGAGATTGACCAAAAATTAATACTTGAGAGGAAAAATAAAATTGAAAAATAATTTTTCCCATATCTGATCAAAATACTCGAGTATTTTGATAAAGACTCGAGTATATACTCGAGTATTTATAGAAAAACTCGAGTATTTGTGCCAGGTCAGCAATTATGACCGTTAGTCTTGTTCGTGCACCAATTCACTCGTGACCGACCAAAAAGACTCGAGTATTTACCAAAAGACTCGAGTATTTTTGTCCAGTCAGCAAAAATGAACGTTGGAGAGACTCAAAAACTCAATTGAGGGCATTTGAGTCTCATCCAACCCCAAGAGAGAATTCAGAACCTTATTGTAAAATTTCTCTTTGAATTTGTGCAAGAACAAACAAGACAACAACACATCATTGATTCAAGCTTTCTTAATTTCCTCTTCTCAAGTGTTAATTCCCAAAAAGCTCAACTTCTCACTCATATTGTCATTTTATTCCAAGTTGAGTTTTTAGGCCTCAATTCTTACATTGAGCTGTGCTTATTTGTGCTAATCCATTGTGATATTAGTAATACACATACAAAAAGCTTGATTATTCAAAGTCTTGGATTGTTCCCAAGCAAACCCTAAGTGGCTTAGGGTGTTGGAAGTCTTGAGAGGTTCTCAAGCACAAGACTAGGAGGTTCCTAGCCCGGTGGAGTTTCTTGAAGGGAGTTCAAGGAAGCTTTGTGAAGAGTTCTTCAATCACCGGAATCAAATTGGGGTAGAAATCAAGAGTTTGGTACACTCTTGAAAGGGTTAGGTTGAGTGAGGCCATTCTCAAGCAATCCTTTGTAATTTCTAACAATTTGATTATTAGTAGAAACTCCTAAGTGATTAGGAGGACTGGATGTAGCTCATTGTTGGAGTGAACCAGGATAAAATTGCTTGAGTGTTGGTTTATTGCTTTTAATCTACTTTCTAGCTCAATAGACTTAAGTCATTTCAATCAATTAGGATTTATACAATTAGGTAGCAAGCTCAAGGAATCTTTGTGTTTAAAAGTTATTTAGATTGCTTGCTATTCTGTTGGATAAGTTCCTGTTTATTATTGAATTGATTTGAGTTAAATTGCTGAATTTTCGTTTCTGGTTTTTCTGCTATCTGATAGGAAAAACTCGAGTATTTCAGAAAAGACTCGAGTTGTTCATCACTGAAAAACTCGAGTATTTCACAAAAGACTCGAGTCTTTTGTGTCTGATTCCAGAAAATTCAGTCTTAGCTCCATTCTTCAATTATCAATCGAAATATTTGGTATTAGTGCTTCAAAATACTATTCACCCCCCCTCTAGTATTTGCTTAGCCCGCTTGTTGGTTTCCAACATGTGTTGATCACGTGAATAAGGATCTCGACCCTAGGCGAGGTCCACCACATTGGCTATAGTCGAGGCTACCCTTAACCGGCCCTGAAGTGGCTAAGTGACTAGAATTGTTGTGGTTAATGCAGAACTGATCCCCAACACGGGTAGCTAATCCGATACTCTAGTGGATCAAAGTTCTACCTAACACGACTAGAATTATAATACACATAGTATCATCCATACCATATACTGATCCAATTTATGAGATTTATGAGATTTCACATAATTCATAACAATGATTCAAGTAAACATACATATATATAGTTTGGAAAATCCAAAACAACAATTAGTATTCCGAATTCCTCATGTAATCTTTTATAAGTTAATAACCTATTATTCAATTTCAATTATCTACTCAAATCAAGTTATTAATTTCATATTTATATTAGTCAAAACATAAACAACATATTACTCCATTATTCTAGTTATATTACATTTCCTTTAATTAATCACTAATTCTAATAAAATATTATCCCTTTCTAACCCACAAACCCTAAGTGAACTATTATCCCTAATTTATTCATAAACCCTAACAATACTAAGCTTAAATCATATAAAATGACTCCTCCCTTACCTTGGTGGGAGAAGGAACTTGATTTTTGTCTCTAGGCTCTCAGGTACCTTTATTTCTAAGTGTTTCCCCTTTGTTCCTTGCTCTCTAGTTTTTATCCCCAATTTTATTGAAGAGGTGGGAGAGGCTTTTGGTTGTGTGAGAAAGATTAAAGAGGAATTGGGTGTGGGGAAGCTTGAGGAAGAGGATGATTTGCACAAAGGAGGGTTAGGATTCGAGTTTCTCACTCTCTCTGAGCTCTTGGGCGGCCTTGAGTTGAGACTTTAGGGTTTTCTTCTCATTTTTGGCTCCCACCACCTCAAACATATACAAAACTGTCACAGTTAACCGGTTAAGGGGTCCCTTAACCCGTTAACGTGGTACAGACCCCATTTTTTTTAACACTGGACTTCCAAAGTTGGTAGTTTAATGCAATAATTTGTAAAACGTATTTAAAAGTTAATTCTTTTTCTTCATATTTTATTTATTATTTTATAATATTTCTTAATATTGAAGAAAATACTAAACTAACACAAAACACAAGACTTATATTTTATTTCCTGGAAATAAAAATTCAAGTATTACACGCCTAGGCGCGCAAATATGGCCCAAACAGTGAAGAATCAGCCCCAGGCGGTGTGATGTCTCGCCTTGGCATGCGGGCTAGTTTTAAAGGGGGACATCAGCTTCTTCTTCCTCAATTGGTATCCCGACTCTCTCTCTACACTAACCCTAACCCCTTCTCTCTCTAAAAATTTTCAAAAATCAGAACACCCACTATCTTTAATATCTTATACACTTCATTAATCCTCCTTCCCTCTTTGCTATTGTGGTGTGGGTTCTCCGTCCTCTTGGTTTAATGTCCAAATTGAAGGAATCCCCCATTGTTGAGCTTCAAGCTCTTAGCTTCCCTTTCTCCTTCCAGAATTTGTGATTATTGGGCAAGTGGGGTAAGATTTCTTTGACTATTTCCTTTCTTTAGGAGTGCTCCAGGAATTGATTAAAGAAGTTTTAGGCTTTACTTGAGTGTGTCTTAATTTCCTCAATTTCAAAAATTGTGACAACAAACAAGAGTAAGAGGGTTAAGATAGTGGCATGTAGAAGACAAACTAGAACCAATGAGCACCATAGTGTTAGCACATATTATCAGGAAAAGTTAAGGTTAGGAATTTTACTCCAAAGACAAGTAAAGTTCATTTTGGAGGAAGGGGGACTTTTATTGTTAATGATATTTTTAATCCTATTAGAAACAATCAGCGTGATACATTTCTTAAGGAACTAGAGGAATTCATGTGCAAGACATTAGTTTGGGAGTTCTATGCTCATGCTTGGCATTGGGCAAAGAACGATGGCCCTCGCAGAATTTGAGTTAGGGGTGTGGTTGTGCCTTATGATAAAAAGGCGATTGCTAAAGTCTTAGGCATACCATTGATGAGCAACCCACTGATTTACCCGCTTTAACGAGAGAGCTCGTTATAACCCTCTATATGGATGTTATGAGATTAAGAGGGAGCTGTTCTTAGAGGGAAAAGAACAGAATCTTACTACTGATGAGAAGATAAAGCGCACATGTTTATCATAAGCACCTTAAACCCCATGCTACGTTCTGGTGCAATTTTGTTATGCACAACTTAGAGTCAAACTCACATGAATATGAGGTTAAAACCAAATGTGGCTTGAATTGTGTATAGGATAGTCACACGGATGAACATTGATGTTGCTGAGATTATTTCATAGGGTATACATTACCTAGCTTTAGTCAAGGAAATTGGGTACTTCGGATTTACTTGGGTTATCACCAAACTTTGTAATCATTATGAAGTATACTTTGGTGATGACCTGAGGGATCTCAAAAGGACTCCAAAGAAGAATATCATGACCCATAAGAGGCATTAGTAGTTGACACTTAAAGAATTGCATATGTCAGTCCCACCAGCACAGAGGAGGGCTCCCACACAAAAGAGGGCCAGTGATGAACAAAATGAGATGCATAGGAAGCTCCTCAAATACCAGGCCCACCATACTTCCGTTTTACAATGGGAACCAGGAGGAACCAAGCTCATGATGAGATTATGTTGGCATGGGCGGCAGAAAAGGGATTTACGACTACCCTTACCCCTTATACTAATGAGGAGATCATTGCATTAGATACCTCATCTGATGAGGGCATGCAGGAGGAGGAGGAGGACTAATGGGTTGGTTGTGATTTTATCGTTTTCTTTTTAGTTTTTTTTTTCTGGACTTCATTTGGGATGTAACTTTGACTTTTGTTTTATTTTGGATTGTAATGTTAACTATTTGGATATTATGGATATTGTATGAATGCTTGTGGAGTAGTGTTTTTTTTAATAATCTCCTTTAAGTTCTATTGGCAGCTCTGTCACTAAGAAGTGGGGAGCCTAATTTTGGACTTCCTTGATTTAATATGGTGCTTTTAGCACAATGTGTTGTTTATTGGAGTGATAGGTGCAACTAAGTTTGGGGGAGTGTCCTCCAATTTTATTTCGTGGTTACCATTGAGACTTCAAAGGGAAGTTTGTATTCCTTTAATTTTGATTTATTTTCTTTCTTTTAGATATTTTTTATAAATAACTTGCTTGGGGACAAGCACATTTTCTAAGATGGGGGGGGAATGCTGAAATTGGACTTTCTTTGTATGGATTTTTTTTCCATTTTTAGCGTTGTTTAGTTACGAGGAAAAATTGTTATAAATGATTTTGTGTTTGACCTATCATTGATAATGTAGATATTTAATTGGGGGGAGGGGACTTAATTCTTTTTGTATATAATTGGATCTGATTGGGCTGATAATTTTCAAAAACAAGCTAGTTAGGCAAATTTTTCTGGAATGTTTGATCAATGAATTGTCCTTACCATGTGAGATTTGAGCCAAAAGGCGTGGTCACAATTATGTTACCATAACTGTTTTTTTGGTATTGTGGGACCTTTATTTATTTCAAAATTATTGAGAATTTCATATATGCACAAGAGTGATTTAGGCATTGGTTCATTTAACTCATATTGCCAAAGTAAATAAACCAAATAACTTGTCCTTTGCTAGCCATTTTTTAGCCTAAAGGCCGTAATTTGTGAACAACTTATAGATGGGGGGGGGGGTATTGGAATCGAAAATTTTGAAAAGTGGTTGCAAAGTGTCAAAGTTCAAAAGAGAAGGCACAACATAAAAAAATGTGCCATATTATTAAAGTGTGAAGGCAAATTGTGCTAATAAGTGAAAGCAAAGCAAAGTATGAATGTGGAATAAAAGTGAAAAATCACCAAAATGGGAAAACAAACAAAAATGAAAATAAGGAGTGGAGTGTATCAAAAAGGGAGGTTTCATTATTCCTATAAGACTTAGGTTGGTCACCCCAAACATTTGAATTTTCTTTTCCTCACATTACAACCTTAGAAAATTCTTTCTGATTTGTGCATGTGTCTGATCAGTGTGGTGGATAAGGAGAACATTGTGAAACTCATAGTCGTGTTGCATTCATAATTTGAACTGGTTCTAATCACTTGAGCTAAACACGAAGAGAGAATGAGAGGATTGAGTGTTTATATTACTGATCAATATACTCTTTTAAAAATTTGTCTTCTTAATTGATTTTTCATTGGACTAATATGTTCTTGATGTTAAGGTTGTTGCAAGGGTTTGAGTTCCCTAGTTTTGTTCTGCTTTACTTTTGCTTGAGATATGTAAAATGCAAAGTTTGGGGGAGTATTTGTAGTCGAATTTGTAATATTTTTCATTGGTATTTATTCCTTTTTAGTTTGGTTTTTGACTTGTTTCCTAAGTAATTTGTAGATTTTAGTTGGTTTTTGAATGTTTAGTTTGTGCAGCTTTTGTAAGCTTGGGCGCTTAAGCACCCAACCCTGGATGTAACACCCACTGGAAATAATCCCCTAATTTATAATCTAATCTATAATTAATTATATAGTTTATTATGAAATGAGTTATGTGATGTAATTAAATATGTAATTAAGTAATGGATGATATAGTATTTTAAGTTAGAAATATTTGTACACAATTTATATGAATTATTTAACCTAATCTAATATATAATGTTAGAATAGTTTCGCAAGGAAATTAATAAAATAATATATTTCAAATATTTGAATTTTTGAATTCTGACCAGTTAAAGGCCCGATAATCTATTCTCGTGGTCTAGTAATCGATTATCATAGTTCAAAATTGCCCAATTTAGTGTTCAGACAAGCCCGATAATCAATTGTCATCGCAGTTAATCAACTATTGATGTTTCTTCAACTTGAAGAAAGCTCAAACCCAACACGGTTGATTGTGAAAAACACATTTTTACTCCATAAGAAGTCGTGTGCCATGTACTGGAAGGCTGATCAGCAAGCCTAAGGAGCCCTAGCCTTGATACTTGGTACAATTGGGGTGAAAACCATTAATTTCTCACCTCTCTTCCTCCATTATTTTATCCTTTCTATTCACCTATAAATAGCACTCCTCTCAGCCTCTTCTCCTCACCAAAATACGACCAAAACCCGCTTGTTGTACTACAATCACTTGTACCCAAGTTCTCTATGAGGTTTGGAGCTTTCAAGTTATGTTTGTTTCTCATGAAGTCTTGTTGAAGTGTTGCTGAGAAATCTGTCTAAGGATTCTACAGACTCCAGGGCACCACTTTGATTTCTTCCTGCGGTGAGCTCAAACCTTCATAAGTTCTCCTATCTTTTTTCTAATTTTAATATTCATGGCCTAGAGTTAACACCAAGTGGTCTCATGGGTTTTCATTGCTGGACCATGCTGAACTTTGATGCTAAAGTTAGCAAAAAGTAATTCAGATTCTGGAATCAACAATTAGAATTATGACCGTGCCAACTTTCCAGTATTGGCACAGCCAAACCAAGCCACCATTTGTTCATATCTTTAGTTTTATTTAAAGATCTCATATCCTAGTTTGTGTTCTAATTGGTCATTTGTATTTTCATGGCCAAATGGTGGTGAACTTTGCTGGTGAAGTTGCATAAAAATTGTTCTGGAGTTGCTGTCCAGGAACAAGAAACCAAGTCCAACTCCTATTTCCTTTACTTTCCATTGATTTTCTAAGTAAGGGAGGAGTTACTCTTGAGGCTTGAATGAATAACTAAGGGCTTGAAGTGTAGCCAAGCTTTTCCAAAGCTTAGGGACACAAATTTGGGAAGTCACACTTGATTAGTTTGTTGGAAGTCAAGCTTTCCCAAGGACGTAAAAATTTATGTTAGAAGGTTTTGATGATAACAAACAAGTTTCGAACAAGCTCAATCAAGCTGTGCTTCAAGTCTATCAAGCAGCTCACAAGGCTCAAGCTCAAGAAAATGAAGTTTAGTATAGCCTTTTGCCCATAGGAAAATTTGTAAGGTAATGAAGTCTTTAATTCAAGTACTTAAGGCCAAAGGTTGTTTTTCAATTTAAGGAGAAGAAAAGAGTTTTTGTGAAAATTGTTTTTAAGAATGTTTTACAGTTTTTAAGTGAAATTATTTATGAAAACCTCTGGTTACATACTCTGCTTTAGAAAATCAATTTTATGAAAACAATCAGAAGTAATCGATTACCTTCCCTTGATAATCGATTACCATGCCTCTGAGTTATAACATGAGAGATCAGGGAAGTAATAATCAATTACTTATGATGGGATAATCGATTATTACATGTCTGTAGCTTTTCATGTATTTCATAGAGGAAATAATCGATTACCTTGTTTTGCTAATCGATTACCTTCCTGACAGGAAGTAGATAATCGATTACTTTCTTAAAAGTTGATTTCACTGTTTTCACAGAAAAGATATAATCGATTACCTCTGAAAAATAATCGATTACGTTTAAGTTATTTTGAAATCCGTGTCATAATCAATCTGAAATGTTTCGAGATTTGTTTTTACTTAATTGATTCTGATTTATTTCTGAAATTCAAATTTATATATATTTTTGAAATAATATTTTTGAAATAATTCCATTTTTGTTTTAAAAATCAAATCTTTTGTTTTATTTTTAAATCTCTGTGATCTGATTTTGATTTTAGAAATTTGTTTTATTTTTTATTTTCAATCGTTCTAGTCTAATCCTAATTCTTCTTCTCTGATAATCGCGTTCTTCTTCTTCTCTCTTCTCCTTCAAGCTTTTCACGTTCTTATCTTTTTTGAAAAGGAAAAACCTTCTCTTGACCTAAGTTCTTGTGAATTGACTTCAATAACATAGTGATATATTGTTGTATCTGTGTTATTTAGAACACATCCTATTGTATCACTCATATATACTCATATTCAACCATAGTTGTAGGGAATGGCTCCCTAGGTGAGAAAGATTGGATCCTTTGTAGGGTGAGGAACCCTTGTGTTAATTTTTGAGGTCCCTAGCGAACGGAGGTTCCTAGTAGTGTGCGGGGCGCTCTTGGTTGTAATTGGGTGCAAGGTTACAAAACTCTCGAGCTGGTTGCTTGGGGACTGGAGGTAGGTCTTTCGCTGGAAAAAATTGGTTTGCGTGTTCCTCTTCCCTTATCTCTTTATTTTCCGCAATATTTCGTTTAAATTCGTTTCCGCGCAACTCTATTTCATTTTTATATATTGCATAGCCTTCACGCTCAAAAGTTTAATCTCTCCTCAAAACAATTTTTTAAAAACATGCAAGTAATTTTCAATAAATTAATAAAACTCGATTCACCCCCCCCCCCCCCTCGAGGTTTGAGGCCAATATATCCTAACATAGTTGTCTTGGAGAACAACATAATCAGTGACTCAGGAGATAATTAATGCATGAAACTTAGTGACTAAGGGTTTAAAGAACTTAAAATCAATCTAGGAATAACAAGATAAGAGACTTAATGGCAAACAAAGATGTTGAATATTTGAATCATATGATATATGTGTGATATATGTAATATCTTGAATAAATATGATTTTTTGGATATAAATGATGATGCACCACTGTAATCATGTCCTAGGAGGTTATTGAGGAAGTTAATTTAGCGTTACTAAAGAAATGATATGAGAAAAAGGTCGTAAAAGCTCTCAGATTGCACTGATAATCGATTATTGGGGTACAGTGTTGTATATATCGGACTATTTGCACTAGATAATCGATTATTGACTTATGATAATCGATTATCATATGTAAAACTTGCAAAATCAACAAAGTTTGAATATTATAAGCATTTCTTTAGAGATCCTAAGTCAAACATGAAAATAAGAAGTTGCATACATGCATGGTGTAAGGTGATATTATATACGATTGGGAAAGGATTCAACGAGGGTTCTGGGAATCCGAACTGGAGGATCAAAGGGGGAACTCGGTCTAAGACGGTGATTCGTCCACGACTGCGGGAGTTATTGTAACAGTGTGTATTTTGAAATATAAATAAAATATAAATTTTGTATTAAGTGCGTTAGTTTAGGAATTTCTTATGAAAAAAGAAACATTAGGGAATAATAAAATAAATAATAAAAAAATTAAGATATAAAACCAAGATATTAGGTTGCTTAGGAATTATGAAGTAAAAATAATTAAAAACAAGAAAAACCTAGAATTTCTAGAATAACATATGATTTTTGTGCAAAATAACATTGTTTAAACAGTTAAGAGGGTCGGTTAACCTGGTAAAACAGAATATTCTGGAGAAATCAACCCATTTTGATGCTCGTTAACTGTTAACCGGTTAAAGCTGTTGCAGAATCAAAAACAAAAGGCAGTTTGATGAGGAAAAACCAGGAACTCTCTAGGTTTCTCCCCAATGTCGACCATGGAAGGTTGGTGCCGACCTTGAGGGCCTACAAATAAGCCATGGCCCCTCCCAAATCACACAACAAGCCTCAAAAGTCATTCCACAAAGCTCCATAGTCCTAAAACCCTTCCAAACACCCTTTTCCACTATAAGCCTTTGGAAACTCTAAGCATAAGACTTAATCTTAGGAATTCAGCAAAGAATAGTAGTAAGAATTAAGTAAGGAATGATTACAAGAGAGCAAAAGAGTGAAGCTATGCCTTTTCTCATCAAGTGAGGTAAGGGAGGTCTCCACTTTCTCTTAGAATAGGAATTAGGAATTTAACTAATAAATTGATAACTGATGGACAAAAAAATGATAAATTGAGATGTAGAATGAATATTTATGGATAGATTAGATGTGTGATGATTATTTGGTTGAATCAAAGCTAAATTGAATGAATAGAATTATAAATTGATTAATGAATTGAATAACGGAAGGATTAGGATATAATCAATTTATACTTGAATATGTTTGGAATAAAATGGATTATGGTGAATTGAAGAGTATGATTATGAATGGAAATTGAGTGAAATATATTAGGATAATGAATATTAGAACGATGATGGATGCGATGCTTTGAATACTCGATTATGGAACTAATTGAATATGGATATGATGCTTTGAATGTTTGATTACGAAACTAATTGAATGTGGACATGATGTTTTGAATGGTCGATTATGGAACTAATTAATGATTTTGTATGCGAATGATAATGTGAATGTTTGAATCGGAATTATAATGAATTGTGAATGCATAATACTTGAGGGTTTGATTGAGAAGTCATACATGAGCATATAATGCATGGAAACAATAATGGATACAAGTATGACACATCATAGGCCTTGGAACTGGATAGGTAATTAACCGAAGTGAGAAAAAACAACAATATGTGGTCTTCTGTCATGTTTACCCAGTTAAATGATCAGTTAACCGGATAAACAGTGTGAAATTGCACATAAAATGGCAGCAGAACACAAAGTTAACCAGTTAAGCCATAGGGTTAACCAGTTAACCTTGTCTCAGAAAGGAAAATGACAGCAGAAAATTGTCTTTTATCAAGAAGACAATTACTAATCCCATTACAATAACTCAAAGGCCTATGATATGATTATATTAAGGAAACTTATGGAATGGGAGTCATTACTTATAATTAGTATTTGAATAGATTATAATGTTAATATGAAATGGATAAATAATTTGGATAATGGAATGCTAAAACATAACCAAATAAATGTATTATAGTTGAAGAAACTGAATTATAATGAATGTAATGAATATAAAATTCGAATAATTGATTATATATGTTTAATTTACTTGCATTGATATATGAATGTTAATTTAAACCTAACTCTTACTCTTAGACGAAAGAGACTCACTCCCGATAATCCTTAACATTTTAGGTATAATTGGCATGTTAGAAAGGCAAAGTACATTCCAGCTGAGGAGGCAAAAAGGAAGAACTATACAAAACAATATTTTGTATTGATGTAACCCCTAGTATTCAAACTATTTTGTATAAATCTCTTTTATGAAAACAATAAAAGGAAAAAATTTATCTGTTGCACCAAAAATTTTATAAAAGTATTTTCTTATTACATTTCAATAAATCGGGGTGTTACAATTATCATGGGTAGGACGGTCCTAAGATGGGCTAGTCTAACTAACCTTACTCGGGATAGTCTTGCATTAACTGTGATAATTCTATCAGTTCCTTTGACATACCAGGATCGGTTGAGGATGATTATTGGAATGGCATTTCCAGAGAGGGGACTTGTTTATTTGCTGGCTTGTAGGCCCGTGGCATGCATTGGTAGCAAGACGTTTACTCTCGATTGCCTTTCTTAAGAAGATTTTGTGAGAATATGTGGTACGGAGGGTTGAATTTGTTATGAGATCATATGTAATGTGATTGAATTACGAAGAAGTCATGAATATAATTGGATCGAGGGAGATGATATCCATTAGCGAGTCTGTTGTGATAGGATATTATCTATGGCATGCATCATACTATTACTATGCTACTTATTATTTGTGATTGTTTACTTTAAGTTCCTTATTATTCATTTATATGGCTTCTTGACAATGACTCACTCCTTGTCCCTACTTGTGTATTAGGTGACAATGTCTGCCAGACACCTGTTGTGTGTGGAAATACGACCCCATCCCTCCGGAGAATGGGAAATTGAGCAGGATCAAGCTACATTAGAAGGGGACGTCACCCTAACCCTCGGTCTCGTCTGAGGACGAGGAGAATGAGAGTTCTAATGATTTATACCCAACACGCTCCACCCGGATATACTTTTCGCCGAATAGAAGCACCATGACTTTCCGTAGGCCCACGCCATTTGCTTGACAGGGAACGTTTTCTCCTTCGTTCTCCAAAGATAGGATCCTAACCACTCAACCTCCTCGTATTGTTAGGTTTGCCTTCCCATCGGGATATCACCCCGGCTTTCCTGGGATGGCAAACAGAGGGGTTGGGTCGGAGGATGACCCCATGGACAATGAAAAGAAAGACCTGATTGATTGGCCTGTGGAGAACTAGTGGCAGGCGAGGGTAATACCCAGGCATATAGTGTTGTTATCGGAACGGAACAAAAGGAACAGGGACATGACAACCATGGCTCTAGGTTTAACCTAGAGTTTTATAAATATGTGAAATATGTAAATAATTAGTAGTGTGCGACTTGGGAAAGGATACCCATCTCTCAACTTTTGTAAAATATAAATAACTTATGTAATATAATGAAGTGTGGTTTTATTTTATGTTCATATTCTCTTTTTACTAGTGATGATTTTGATTTAGGAGTTGATAAAGAAAATGTGTAACTTAATTTATAATAATTAATAGTTAGAAGGTCGGGTCGTTACACTTTAGTGTTTTTAGAGCAATGGTTGCAATCCCTTGGCTATGGAGTATGGCCTTACATGCTAACCAAATTGTGTAACTCTGACCCGAAATTTCTATAAGTGCAGGTGTAAGATATAGACGGCAAAAAGACCAATGACTTTCTTGAGAACGTGGTACAACCACAGCAACAAGGCCTAATAGAGTTCTATGGGATTTCGGAGTTTAGAAAGAGCCATCTTCTGAGGTTCGTTGGAGGATATTATCTTGAAGAAGCCCAAAAGTGGATACAAGAGCTAAAGAAGATCTTTCGGACAATGGTCTATTCAGACGTGCAAAAGGTCACGTTTGTGACATACATGCTGAATGAGGAAACTGAGAAGTGGTGGGAGCATGGCGTCAACTACTAGAAGCTGAGAAACGGGTGGTAACATCGAAAGTCTTCAAGGACAAATTCTTGGAGAAAAACTTTCCTTCCGACATCCGAAGGCAAAAAGAGGTAGAGTTCTTAGAACTCAAACAGGGAAGCACAAGAGTCGGTTAGTACGCGTCAAAACATGAAGAACTAATTAAGTACTTCTCATACTACCAGCATAAACTGGACGATTGGTCGAAGTGTGTCCAGTTTAAAAATGAGCTTCGACCGGATTTAAAGCCGATGTTCGGGTGTCAAGAAATTAGAAGTTTCCCTATTCTAGTTAACAAGTGCAAGATTTATGAAGAGGACGTCAAGACAAAGGCCGCATATGAGAGGATCTTGCAAGCATCAAGGAATACTGAACTGTAGAGGTACATGAAGGGAAAAGGCTTCCATGGTAGGAGGTTGTATCCTCATAAGGGAACCAATAGTTCAAGGACAGGAAGCGAAGGGAAAAGTCACGACCCCTCCACTATTAATCCTCCGTTGTGCGAATGATGCAAGCTGTGACGACCCGCAAATTCCTCGTCAGTTTTAAATGGATTTTTGAGATATATTTTATTAAGAATAGATATATTGACGTGAAAATAAGTATTTTCATGGACTCAAAGTCAGTGGTTTTATTATTTGGGATTTCTTTGAGAAGTGAAATTCCTTATGGACTTTAATAGATTTACCAAACTTCAGAAATTCATAACTCTTTAACCGTAACTCCGAATTTTATGATCTTTATATGAAAACGATCGTATTGAAATGTAGATTTCAAAAATGTAACTTTTATAATTTTATGGATTTATTTACGAAAATTTATTTTCTGAGTGTATTGTGAACGAATTTTGAGTATTTAAATGAGAAAATAGTTAAAGACCTCAAATGAACTTTTCCTTTTGAGGATCTCTTTTATATATGCAAATATGGTTTTAGAAAATGAAATGAGGCCTGTATTTAAAGCCAAATAGTGCATTTAATTGTTTTAGTTAAAGTGTGTATTTTGGAGTTTTATTTGTGATTGTGGGTGATTGTCATGATATAAAGGGAAAAATTATTTTATGTAATCTTACAAAGTGAATTTAAAATAAAATGAGTACTTGATATGATGTGTACATGAATGTTTGTGTGATGTGTGAATTCTTTGCATTCTATTATTTTTCATTAAGGTTGCATGGCATTTTAATGTTTGTATGATGTGTGTGATTAGGAAAATGAAAATTTAAAATGGTGTGTAAGTGTGTATAGGTGGCAAGCATGCATGAAGAGAGAGTAGGAAGATTTATTTTCTTCTAGATTAAGAAAATAAAAAGTACAATTTAATCCATGGAAAATAAATTATGAGATGTGATGTAGGAAATAAAAGGATGAGTGATTAGACCTAATGCCTTAAATTACTCCTTATTGTCCCCTTGATAAAATCCACCCATGCAAATTTCTCAAGAGCCAAAATTGCCCCTCAACCCAACACACAAGGACCTAATTATTTGAGGACAAAATAGGGAAATTCGGTTTGCCTATAAATAGGTTCACCATTAGTTCATTTCCCTTCATTTCCATTCATTCTTTCATTTCTTTCATTTCTTCCTTTCCAAACAAAAACCTAAGAGCTTAGAGAGAAAGAGAGAGGGCCATGAGTGAGAGAGAGAAGGAAGAAGAAGAAGGAGATCCAAGACTTGATCAAGAGTTTTCATTGAGGATCAAAGGTGATGGAAGCTTGAAAATCATTTTCTTGGTGGGTGATTCAAAGATCCTAGAAGAGTTTAGAGTAGTTTTGGATTTCTAAGCTTTGTAATCTTCTTTTCTTCTTGCATGTTTGATTTTATGGTTTAGTGATGATTGCATGTGTTGATTATGCCTTGATCTTGAATTTTTAAAGTTAAAGAAACTTGTAAAGTGTTAAATGATGGTGAGATGATTCGGCCATGGTTAGTAAACCATGTGTTGATGACTTTTAATTAGATATAAGTAGTTGCATGTTGATTTTATGATTAGAAAGGTGGATCTAAGTGATTGCACGTCATGATCTTAACTTGATCTATGACAAAGCATGAAACTTGATCCTTGCATGTAAAATTTAAGTGAAAAGATTTGGTTTTTCTTTGATGCATGTAATGATCTTGACTTGATCTTTGAAAAAGTTTTAATCTTGAGTCATGCATGTTGTTTTGAGTAAAAAGATTTAATCTTTCCTTGGTGATCATTACGGTTTTGCAAAGAACCAAGGAAACAAGCTTTTGAAAATGATTTGATCTAAAAAGAGCTTGATTTATGTCTTATGTTCTTGCATGTTAAAGATTTGAAGCTAAACCTTGATTTATGATGATGTTCATTCGGTTTAAGCTTAGAAACTAGGAGAGCATGTTTTGATCATCATGAAAAGGCACATGCATGTTGAGATTCATTTGATTTAAGAATTTTAAAGTGCATGCAAGAGATTTGAAATGAAATTTTATTTGAATGATGATGATGATTCGGTTTAATGCTTGAAAAAGGAAAAGATGTTTTAAAAATTTTGTGTGAGAAAGTACTTGATTTGGTTTATGAATCTTGTTCTTTGCATGTTGAAAAATGAACCAAAAACCTTGTCTTTGTCATGATGAGTTTTCGGCCAATGCATGCATGAGATTATTAAGGCATGAAAGATATGACCTTGGTGTGACGCTTGATTTAATAAGTTGATTTAAGTCAAGAAAAATTAAATTAAAGTTTGTTAATTTTCCAAGTGAAGTTCACGGTTTTTGAATGATAAAGGTGTTAAGGAAAACTTTGTTTTATAAACCTAAAGATGCAAGTTGATGCTTGAACATAATTTAGTTGTTTGGAGTGTATAAAGTTTATATGTTTGGCTTAATTCTTTGATTATATTCGGTTTTGCATGCATATATGTCTAAGTGATTTTATTGTTTAAAAATGAACTTGCATGGTAATGTTTCAAGTTAATTAAGTTGATTTAAAGTGTTTGAACTAGTAATCTTTGGTTTATTTTCTTGGAACAATTCGGTCTCTTTGTATGTAAGTAGGTAAATATGAAAATGAAATGGTTTTGAAAGCAATTATGTGTTGAATAAGTGATTAAGTGTTTGATTGTGAAAGCGTTTATTTGAAAATGAGTGTTTAGTTTATAATCAAGTTAAGTGAGTGACTATGTGAATGGATTTATCAAAGTAATGTTTGTTGTTTGTGTATGTTTGGAAAATATTGGAGTACGTAATTAGTTTTGAAATTAATTGATTTTAAGATAATTCGATTTGATTTATTTGGGATTGATGGATTGTGTGGTGGTTGTTCTGGTTTTGTTTTTAGTATTAAAGCTTAAATTTTAAAGTAACAAAGTGTTGGTTTTGTATTAAGGAATGTTTGGAAACAAAAGTGCTTTTACAATGTTTTCGGATCTTTATTAAAGTGATTTTGTGAAATAATCCTTCACTTTCCAGAATCGTTTGGACTTGTTTCTTAATTTTAAAAATGTGTTCAAGTGATTTAAAGTATGGATTTCAAGTGGAATTCGATTTAGGAAAAAGTCGGATTGAAAACGGTGAATTTTTCGGTGTTTTTAGACATGATTAAGGTGCTGTCCAAGACGGACCAGCAACCAAATCAATTGATTTAAATTACTTTATTAGATACTTTCAAAATGGTTTTGAAGTACTTAAATTACTAGAAAATATTAGATTTGCTTTGAGAAAACAATTATGTTTTAAGTCTTCCGACGAGGAATGGAATGTGTATTGAGTTAAGAAAAGACCTTCTTGATACAAGTTAGTAATATAAACGTATTTTGCTTAATACGAGGAATTTTAAGACGGGGGATTGGAGCAGCTGGCAGCAGCGAGGACCGCGGAGATCGTGTGCATTTATTTGCTGGACTAAAGGTGAGAGAGAAGCTTTCCTAAGACACCATGGTATTTAGGTGATTTATTAGGACGTTCCAGATCATCTCAAAGATCGGAACTTGGTGGTTCTGAGTCAGTAGTATAGTGGCAATTGTTTGTGTTGTGTGGCCACTCATACGAAGGAGACAAAGACCACATGTTGTTGTGTGATGAAATTATATGATGATGATTTGAAATATCATGCTTATGATTATCTGTTTAAATGTTTAATTATGCATGATGATATTGGAATTGTTGAGTAAAAAGAGTAGCATGCTGATGGACGTCTGTTACGTCTTGAAAATGAGATAATGAGAATAAGATGTGAAAGTAATGAAATATGATTGAAGAGAAAGATGAATAAGATAATGTGGAAAAGATTGTGAAAGTAAAAGATATAGAGAGAAAGATATAATACCCTGTTTGGCCTAAGTCCTTAATTGAATAAGGCAGCCTTGATAAGACATTAAGAAAAGAAATAACGATAAGAGATATGAGAATGATCTGAAAAGAGATATGAGTTGAGCTTGAGAAAGATTTTAGATGTCATGAAAGTTAAGAGAATTTGATAAGAGATAAGATATGATGTGAATGAAAGTATCGTAATGACGTCGAGCCAGAGCTGAGGAAAGCAATGTTGTTGTTGTTTACTGGAATGAGATGTGATATGAGTTGAGCGTTGCTCCTCTGTGGTTGTTTAGTGAAATGAGATTGGTGTTGAGTTGAGCTTGCTCCTCCACTGATGCTCACTGAAATGAGATGTGATATGAGTGGAGCTTGGCTCCTTTGTTGTTGTTTATTGGAATGAGACTAGTGTAGAGTTGAGCTTGCTCCTCCACTGGTGCTTACAGAAATGAGATGCGATATGAGTTGTGAAGGTGAAGCCAGAGGGCTGATGTTCCAAAAGAGATATGTTGAGAAAGATGATGAAATGAGATGTTGAGAAAGAGTATGAAATGAGATGCAAGTATGTCGATGCGATCCCAGCTCTGTGCTCTGTTGTGAAAGAAAAGAAAAGTATTGAGTATTAGTGGTCGGGACTAGTTGAAGGGATGCACCAAGGATGAGCCGACCTTAGGATAATAACTAAAACATTTAAAAGACTTTGACGAATGCGGTGAGAAATGAGTGCGAAGTAGTGGAGAGGAAGATACCATGGGTATCTGCGGATACTCAGGAGGAGATTGCATTAGGGGAAGGCAATGACGGTGAAACGTCAAGAAGCCTTGAGTACTTTCTAGGTAGAACGAATTCCATAAGGGGTAAGGATGGGCCGATCCGATGCCGTGGTAAGTTCTACACCCGGAACTAGAATAGTACTGTCATCCCCTAGATTGCAAATCTTGAACAGTGAGAGGGATTGGAATGGGGCTCTGTGATTTGCCACTGTACCCGATTTTTCTACAGTGTGCCTTGATAATATATGATTTGATTTGATTTGAGACTGTACCGGATTTTCTACAATTCTCCTGGCTTGGAGCCATTTGTATTTGTTGAGACAGCTGTCAAGCCCACGTGGTAAAGGTCTTGTACTCCTGTTTGCTTCCGACTAGGTTGGGTGGATGACCGAGGAGATGTAGACGTGTGTGCTAACTGCGAAAGAAACGAGTACCTCGATGATATTTTAAAATTCCCCATTCATCGATGGTTGTGATCCAATAAGACTTAATGAGAAAAGTTTAAGAGTCATGAAAAGACATATAATGATAAGAAGCAAAAGCTTATGAAATATCGACAATGAGAAATGAATTGAGAATGAAAGTGTGGAAAAGTGAATGAAACCCTATGAAGAGGGAAATGAATGAAAGTGAAAGATTCGTAAAATATGATCGAGAAAGGAATTGAGAAAGAAAGAATGATTATGATGAGAAGTGAAAATGAGTTTGGCAAGATAATGATGATGATGATAAACTTGAATGTTGTGTTGTATGAATGTTGCATTGTTATGTTTGTGTTGTCTTAATATCTTGCCTATTATAAACTCACACCGTCTACGATGCGTCGTTCGGAATGCTTACTCTCTCCTGTCTCATTGGCATATCGGTGCTGCTGGTATTTCAACGGGCAGATAGAGCATCGTATGGAGATCACCACCTGGAAAAAGGCACAGAGATGGTTGGAAGGCTACTCCCTATGGATGGCATCAACTTTGGGTGCAAAGAAAAAACGCAAGAGGAAAATGAAGCTTCGACAAGTCGTCTTCAATAGAAAGATCGGAGAATAGTGTATCTATTGTGGGTGGTATTAGTACCTTATAGTCTAAGTTTGTTGTTAGTGTTGTGAGTCAAGGATTACCTAAGTGATGAACTATTTATGTAATTCAGCTTATTTTCAATTATGTTCTGTTTTAAAGAAAAGTATGAGGATGAAATCTTTTGGAAACTGTATGAGTCCTTTGATGAAATACAATGAACCATGTTGAGTTCAAAGCTGAGCTAATTCTTATAGTGAGGATTTTTTTAGGAATTCAAGTAAGTAAACAAGAAACAACTCGATTTTCAGTGAAAGATAAAGCTGTGTACTAATAACCTGTTTATGTTTTTAAAATTCGGTTTTCAGCAAAGCATGTTAAGTGCATAACGACATCTCAACAATGTTTTAAAAAAAAAAATTTGGCCTCATTTTTAGCAACTTAATAAACAAAAGTTGGTTATTTTGTGTTACGAAAATCGGGCTGTTACACAAGCGCTACCACTTTGGCCCCAATTTCTGCAACCCCAGTAATCTCATTTGTTTCACTTGCGGTTTGGTAAACCGAGACATATTGCTAGAAATTGTCCCGAACCTGTCAAAAAGGAAGTGAATGCTCTCTCTAGACGACCCACATCTCATAGTCGAGTATTCATCATGAACAGTGAAGAGGTGCCTAATTTTGATGATTTCATTGAAGGTACTTTTTTTCTAAATAATCAACCATGCAAAGTATTATTTGAATCTGGCGCTATGCACTCTTTTATTTCATACGATTGAGTTAGAAGACTAACATTAATGATCTCCAACATGCCCTATTGATTGAGGGTAGCCACTCCGACAAACTCTCCCGTTCTTACTTCGAGAACTTGTTTGAACTATTCATTGAAGGTCACTGACCACACATCTCAAGTGAATTTGATTTTCTTGCCTTTGAATCACTTAGATGTGATTTTAGGCATCAATTGGATGTCAGCCAATCACGTACTTATTGACATCCACAACAAGAATATAAATTTTCCTAAACTAATGTCAAATACATTAAATCTAAATCAGATCACTTTATCCACCCAACATAAGGGTTGTCTCTTTCTGTTGTCCATAAGTGCTGAAGTGGAATTGAAGTTAGACTCGATTCCTATCGTTCATGACTTTCTCGAAGTATTTCTAGAAGAGGTACCACGACTGCCTCCTGTAACACCCCGATTTTATATTATAAAATATAAGGAAATAAAAGTTTTGGAAATAATCAAGAACTTCAAAAGTTGTTTCATTATATAAAATACATAATCAGAGTTTGATAATAAAGCGGATAACTTAAAACTTTTCATTTACAAATTAAGTTTGTACAAAAATGTGGGGCACCAAAATACAATATAGAATATTTATACAAAATGAATTCTCTTTCTTTCGACTTGTTCCGCTGCGCACTCTGATCTCCAAGCTTCTTGAACATGTACCTAAATTGTTAACCACTAAGGGTGAGATCTTTCACAACACAGTGAATTAGAGGGACAGTAAACAGTTCATAATAAAAACTTAAGAATAAAAACTAAATCGAGGGTGGATTAACAAAATATAACCTAATCAATTCATTCCAAAGTCCACTTTCACACTTGAGTTACTTTTCCACTATTCAATTCCAATACTATAACCATTAACCATTTCCACTTTCCCTTCTCTTTACTCTTTTAAACACTATGCTCCAATTTATTAACATTCCATTTCAATTTCACAATTAAGCCAATAAAACACTTAGTCACAAATATAAACATTTAGCACTCAACAACAATCCACAATTCAGAAGTCATCCAGTCAATCAGTCGACATATTCAGGTATGTCTCAGGGACTAGAATTTAAGTCATCTCCCTAATGTTCTTCACTTCCTACTTTAACAATTCACAAAATAAGTTAATATAAACATTTACATTATTCGTAAGTCAACTAAAAACTAAATTAATCACAATTTATTAAACTCTAGTCTATACTAATTACCACCACACTCTAATTTAATTACTAATCTCAAATCCTATTATAAACTCTAACTATCCCTAACTAAAAGTGTGGAAAGAGTCTCCCCTTACCTTTTGAAGAGAAGAGGAGAAGGAGAGGGAGAGAGTTGCACTCCACCAAGCCCTTGGGATCAAGCTCCTAACCTCTACTTCCTTGCTCCTTAGCCAATTCCTAGCTTCCCTTGGTGAATACCCAACTCTATGTGAAGGATTGAGGGAGTTAGGGTTTTGAATTGGGAATTGGGGATTTGAGGGGAAAGGGAATGAAATTGATGTCTTTGATGAGGGAAAAAGATAGAGAGTTAATGGGTAATGATTATGGGTTGATGGATTGGAGTTATTTGGTGTTGATTTGAAGATTGGAAGAGTTTGGGGTTGAGAGAGAAGAGAAACTCGTGGAGGAGGGAAGAGGAAACAATGGGTTTCAACACATAAAAATCATGTTTTATTTCTGAGTTTACAGTGGTTAATCGATTAACCACTTTGGTTAATCGATTAACTCCCATTGTTTACAAAGGATTAATCGATTAACACATGAGTTAATCGCTTAGTGCCAGAAGGTGCTTTTAAATCTAATCGATTAAGCTGGGTCTTAATCGATTAGTGGCTGAAGGTGACTCAAAAATTAATCGATTAAGGGACCTCTTAATCGATTAATTCCCTATGTTTTCCTTTCTTTCAAGCATTCTAAGGGTTCTAAGCCATTCCTAACACATCCTAACTTAACCTATTATAATTCCACTTCCTAGACACCCTCTTAAGCATCTCCTAACACACACAAAACATCACAATCATCAATTAAGCATAACAACACACAAATCATGATCACGGAAAGACGAAACGAACTAACAATCGAATCCTAGACTTAACCTCTTCTAAAACTCTCGATCTAACCCGATCGACTTAAGACAACCCTCTAACCTCACAACCCTAATACCAAACACTCTCGAGGCATCACCAACAGGGTCGAATTGATCCCAATTGCCTCGCACAATTATTAAACTCTGGAACTCAGTCGAAACGTGAGTTCGAAGGAATTCACCGAACATAGAAACTAGGGCCTATCTTTAAGCTCAAGGCTTTACCCTAGGATCCTTAATCCACTCACTCTATTGAAGTCGAAACACTAAAAGACACTTATATGGGCTATGGAACACTCTAAGCCCCGAACTTACACAACCTACTCACTCAACCACAACGGTACCAATCCAAAATCTAGACTGATTACCCTTCGACTATAACCAACGACTCTAGAACACTTCCCTACGAACACTTCCCCACACAAACCTAACGATGCGATCACATAACAAATACACACATACACACAAGGACACAAGCACAAATACTAACACCTAGGAATGCACACAAGCACAATTGCATATATCCTAGCTCAAACTACATATACATGTATATATGCTCATGTATAAACATACACATGCAAATACACACATATACATTCATATACTCAAGAATATAATTATAATACTAACACCTACATAGGTAATATATATATATATACACATATACACATACCTTAGGAAAAACATTTACAAACACTTATACATATACATAGTTTAGCTCAACATAATAATATACATATAAGAAAATAGTTGAAAATCATCTCTCACATGTAAATAAGATATTCTTAAATATACTCATTTGGTTAATAAAACTGAGGATGTTACACCTCCTAAGAACGAAATAGAATTCAGTATCGATTTAGTTCTTGGTACGGGTCCTTTCTCTATATCCCCGTATCGGATGGCACCCGTAGTGCTAGCCGAATTGAAGAAGCAAGTCGAAGATGTGCTAGAGTAGAAAGAAGCAAGTGTATTCCCTTAGGGAGCACCCTTTATGTTCGTGAAGAAGAAATACGACAACATGCAAATGTGTGTGGACTATCATTAGTTGAATAAGGTGAAGATCAAAAACAAGTACTCATTGCCGAGGATTGACGACCTGATGGACCATGTTCACGGAGCAGCGATATTCTTGAAGGTCAACTTATGATCCGACGACCATCAAATCAGAGTTAGAGATGAAGATATTCCGAAGACGACGTTTCAATCTCCGTGTGGCCACTATTAGTATGTGGTTATGCCCTTCGGTTTAACAAATGCCCTTGCTGTGTTCATGAATTACATGAACTGAATTTTTCGCCTTTACTTGGACTCCTTCGTGGCAGTGTTCATAGATGATATCTTGATCTATTCCAAGACTCCTGAAGAGCACGCGGAGCACCTAAAGATTGTGTTGAACATCTTGAAGGAGAAGAAGCTACACGCAAAGTTGTCCAAGTGCGAGTTTTGGTTGGAGAAAGTAAATTTCCTTGGCCACATAATCACAAAAGAAGGTATCATTGTAGATCCCGCCAAGGTGGATGCAGTTCTACAATAAGGAAGACCAACATCGATGACTGAAGTAAGGAGTTTCTTAGGCCTTGCCAGTTACTATCGACGGTTTATAGATGGATTTTCCAAGGTCGCTTTTCCCTTGACTCGTCTGACTCGAAAAGAGCAATCTTTCGAGTGGAGTGAGAAGTGTGAAGCGAGTTTCCAAGAACTTAAGGCTATACTAACACAATCTTTTGATGTATATTGTGATGCATCAAAACAAGGATTAGGATGTGTAATAATGCAAGATGGAAACGTCGTGGCGTACACATCAAGACAATTGAAGACCCCGGCTCACATCCTAGAGCTTGCGGCTATAGTCTTTTCCTTGAAGACTAGGAGACATCATTTGTATGGAACTAATTTTCAAGTATTTAGTGATCACAAAAGTTTGAAGTACCTGTTCGATTAGAATGAACTGAATATGAGGCATCGAAGATGGGTGGAGTTTCTCAAGGAATATGACTTCGAGTTGAAATACCATCCCGGAAAATCCAACGTCGTGGCAGATGCGTTAAGTCGAAAGTCACTGCATATGACTGCCATGATGATCAAAGTGACAGCCTTAATCGAAGAATTTTGTGATTTAAATCTAAGAGTGCAGTTTGGACAACAGACAATCAAGGTTGGAATGTTGCAAGTTACAAACGAGTTCTTAACTCAAGTTCATGAATTGCAAAAGGAAGACGCAAAACTTCAAGAGAATAAAAGACTAGCAATTGAAGGGAAGGAGCCACACTTCCAAGAAGGCACAGATGAAATTCTAAGATTAAAAGGAAGAGTATATATACATCCCAGCAGACAAGGAGCTGCGAAGGTTGATTTTGGACAAAGACCATAAGAGTAAAATGAGTTTACATCCATTATCAACAAAGATGTACCAAGACATGAAAAAGATGTTTTGATGGTCAGGACTAAAACATGATGTAGTTGAGTACGTTTCGTCCTATTTAGTTTGCCAAAAGTCAAAAATAGAACACAAAAGACCTGGAGGGGAATAACAACCTTTGGAGATTTCGAAGTGGAAATAGGACAACATAGCCATGGATTTCATATCTGAATTGCTGAGGACTCAATCCGGACAAGATGTAATTTGGATGGTGGTGGACAGATTGACCAAATCTTCCCACTTTATTCCAATTAATATGCGATATTCGTTGGAGAAACTTGCCCAATTATATATCAAGGAAGTGGTGTAATGACATGGTGTGCCCTCCAACATTGTATCAGATTGTGATCCCATATTTTTATCGAGGTTTTGGCAAAGTTTTCACCAAGCAATGGGAACCAGATTGAAAATGAGTTCATTAGCTTATCATCCCCGAACTAATGGTCGGTCTGAGCTCACTATTCAATCATTAGAAGATTTGTTGCGAGCTTGTGTGGTAGATTATCAAGAAAGTTGGGATCAGTTATTTCCTTTGGTGGAGTTCACCTACAACAGTAGTTTCCACCCTAGCATTCAGATGGCTCCATTCGAGGCATTATATGGACGAAAGTGTAGAACCCCACAATGTTGGTTCTAAATGGGGGAGGCCATGATTGTTGGTCCAAACATAATCCAAGAGACGACTAAGAAGATTAAGATAATCCAGGATAAGATGAGGACTGCTTAAAGTCGTCAAAAGAACTATGCAGATCAAAGGAGGAACCCATTAGAGTTTCAAGAAGGTGATCAAGTATTCCTATATGTCGTGCCAACAATAGGAGTAGGAGGAGTGATGAAGCCTAAGAAGCTAATTCGAAATTTATCGACCCCTACCAAATTTTGAAGAAAGTTGGACCTGTTGCTTATCAACTAGCCCTACCTCCTTTCCTATCCAATCTTCATAACGTGTTTCACGTGTCACATCTCATGAAGTATATCCATAACCCTGCTAATGTTGTTTAGCCCGACAACCTCCCGTTAAGATAAAACCTCACCTACGAAGCATGACCGGTTTGAATTGAATACCAAAGGATTAAGCAGATGCAAGGAAAGGAGATTCCATTAGTGAAACTCATTTGGAATCAAAGAAGTGTGGCTGAAGCCACTTGGGAGTTAGAAGAACAAATGAGGGCGTCCTGCCCTGACTTGTTCAGTTAAGTCTGAATTTCGGGGACGGAACTCTTTCAAGTGGGGGAGAATTGTAACACCCACCGGAATTAATCCCCGAATTTATAATCTAATCTATAATTTATTATGCAATGTTTTATGTGATGTAATTAAATATGTAAATAAGTAATGGATGATATAGTATTTTAAGTTAGAAATATTTGTATGGAATTTATATGAATTATTTAACCTAAATTTAATATATAATGTAAAAATAGTTTTGGAGGGAAATTTAATAAAATAATATATTTCAAATATTTGAATTTTTGAATTCTGACTAGTCAAAGGCACCGATAATCGATTATCATGGGCAAATAATCAATTATCATAGTTCAAAATTTCCCAATTTTGTGTTCAGACAAGCCCGATAATCGATTATCATTGCAAATATATAATCGATTTTAGCCAACCTGAAGAAAGCTCAAACCCAACACGTACGGTTGGTTGTGAAAAACGTGTTTTCACTCCAAGGGAAGCCACGTGCCACGTACTGGAAGGTTGATCAACAAGCCTAGGGAGCCATAGGCTAGATACTGGCGCACTTGGGTTGAATACCAGAAATTCTTCACCTCTCTTCCTCCATTATTTTATCCTTTCTCTTCATCTATAAATAGCACTCCCCTCAGCCTCTTCTACCGCGATTGTCCCGTCCAGGCATCGCGAGAAATCAATGGAGTCGCCACCAAAATTCATTAAAAGGAAAAATATTGGGAAAACCTTTTTGTTTGGGAAACCGGTCTTTTAAAAATGAGATTGACTCGAGAGTCGTTTACGAGTAGGGAAGGTGTTAGCACCTTACGTTGCCTATTTTACGAATAATACCTTAAAGTAATTGTGCAAAAAAATTTAATACCTTAAAATTATTTATTTTACCCCAAAAAATATACTAAGAATAACTCTTTTTATTAGAAAAGAAATAAATAAACTAAAAAAAACATTGGTAAGTCATCACGGCTAAACCAAGTATAAATGAAGCTTAGTATCTTGCTAAAGACATCATTACATTTGTTTTAATTCATTTGAGAAATACTTAATCATAACAAAAAATGCTAATTTTCTTCTAAAGAATTTAAATTGACGGTACGTATATGTAAAAACTTAGAACCATGATAAATGTCTATACCGCATGATCATTCAAATAAGAATTCTTATTAACATCAATCCCTTATAACAATAATGTCTATGTTTCTCTCGCGTGATGAATTTTTTTATTTATATGACAGTATGTGTAACAATAGTGTTATTATTTTTTTTTTTTTTTTTTTTGAACATAACAATAGTGTTATTAGATAGTAAGTTTTGCAAATAGCATGTATAACACCAATAATAATGATTCATACATCTTTTTTTATAAGAAAAGAGGGAAAGAAGAGTTTCATTAAAAATGAAACGGATCAACCGATCAAGTATAAGACATTACTCAGGACCCAAAACAGAATTACAGAGTGTTACCGGCTTACCGCACAAAAACAGAAAAGGATCAAGATAGCAAAAATAGAATGCCCGAGAAGTATTAAAAAAAAAGAAAAAATATAATACATACATATATCAAAACCAAAACCATAACAAATATAGATATGCAAAGCCTCAAGCTAAAATCACATCAATAATCTCCTGTGAGGAAAGGACCAAAATATTTCTTTTGGATAATAAGTCTAAACGTTGGATTGTTGGTTGGGGCTGTTTGTATTTTGGATATCTATCTTAGCTTTCTGGGTTTCTCTTTCTCAGTAATGTGTTGTTGTTAGAAGTATGTTTTATATTTTAAATGATGAATGACAAAATTTTATTTACCAAAGCAAATATAAAATTGCTGGTGATAGTTGTAAAACCAATAATGTGTGAAGTATAAATTAGCAGTGTATCGATTCACTTTTTTTTTTTTTTAATAAGAGTAGTGTATTGATTCTCTAATTAATAGATAGACATATTTTCATCAAGGAAAATTCTTCGATGCTTCTGTTTTAAATGATATATATCCATGAACCTTCTAATTTTTATATATGAAAATTCTTATTTACTCATGTCATTGACCTCAAACTCTACCTACCTCTACCTTATTATATTTTAATTAATGTTATTATTTTCTATTTATTCAAAGGTCAATTTTATCATTTATCATTATTTTCTTATGCTCTGCTATTTAATAAAAGCTTTTTCTTTGCCAATCAAAAAAAAAAAAATCAATTTTTAAACTCAACTATTTAAAATTTTAATTAATAAATCAATAGTATTAAGGAGCGGCAACATTAAAAGAAAACCCAAATGGGAGGATCAAATCATCACCATTTCATCAATGAATAAATGTGTTTTCACTTATGGTTGATTAGATAAATCTTAGATGCAGTAGTTTATCGTAACTTTGCAACAAATAGTGACATTGATTTAAATCATGTTTCAAGTGCAATTTATCACAAGTTATTTTTTCCCCCACTCTTCCTATTTTGTTAACAATATATTCGAATCTTTAAGGATCTTGACCTTCTTTTTAACATTTTTAATAATGTCGGACTGGGTTCTGATTTAGATAGGACCATCGTGATGGTCGGGTCTGTAATTGTAAAGGGCAGACAAACTTTACAAAGTTCCCCCATTAGGAGCACATTTAATAATCTTGCATATAGATGTTGCACACTTGCACTTGACCCATCTCACTTACAAGTGAATTATGACATTTGACATGATTGCCATTTTTGGGATGAGGAATCCCATAGGCTTGCTTACATGGGCATGGATGGTGACGGTTCTGATTGGATCTCCCTCATATTTGTGGATCAAGATTGGAGTTGGCAACAATCAATTTCATCAAAATTTGAAATAGATGACAGATTTGAGAGCCAAGGTGTGGATGTCGAACATAGCTAGCTAGCTAGAGAAACATATATTGGTAAGGTTTTCAATTCGAGTATGCACCTATTACCAATGTTGCATAGTTAAAGTTTTGAGCTAGAATTATCAAATTCGTTGCACATTTACCATATTTAATTGCTCGCAATAATAATCCATATATAACATGAAAAAATTTAGAATTTCCTACACCGTGACATGCACCAAGTAGCAGTACTTTAAACCTTGAAACAAATAGTAAAAGATTCTAACTCAATTAGAAAACACAAGCAAAAAGAAATTGAAATATAGTAAAGGACAAAGGTGGTAAGCAGCAAGCGAGAGGGGAAAGTCTGCTCACTGAGATGTATTTTACTGACTTAAATTCGTATCAGTCTGTGTAAGGCCAGCGAGAAGGAGTTGTCAAATCACCAAAGGTAAACTTGTTTATCTCTTTAGCATAAATATTTAATTTACTATATAGTATTTTATAATTAATATAATGTAATAAAATATTGTACTATATGATGATGCTATTATGGAGCTTCTCTAGTTTCACTGGCTGTAGGTTGAAGCAAGGAGCCCTGAGGAGGCGGGGAAGGAAGGAAGAGAGAGTGAAGAGATAGAAAAGTATTAGGGCTCACGGCCTGCTAGGAGGAGAGTAAATGGTGTTTGTATTCATTCTTGCTTACTTGGTGCGGAAATTGATGAAAAATGATATAAAAAAGAAAGTGTTTATGAGACCACACCACAAGACAAGACCCTCTTTAACTATTGAAAACAACAGGTGAGTATGTGAAAGCTATAGCACCCCATGCACACGTCCCTTTCGGGCTCCTCTCCCCCACATCTGCCGCCTCACTCTCTATATCTCTCCACACATGCCCATTGGGAATGCCAACCACATAAGTTTGTTTTTTTTTTTTTAATGAAAAACATATGTTTTCTTTGGTGATTTTTTAAATTTTTTAATATTATTACAGCATAGTTACCAGATTCTTTTGTTTATCTTTACCTTTCGGGTATCAGTTTTACATGAAGCGATTTTTTTTTAATTATGTAACAAGTTTTTGAAATTTGAGGTATTTTAGCTAAATATTTTTTTAATGTCTTTTCGAAGTTATTTTTGGATTTATCATATATTTTTATTACCAATTCTGGCAAATTTTAGAATATGGTCAAACGCAGGAGGTAGGCACATGGTTGCATGTGGGGAATTTTTTTTTTTTTAAATTAAAAATCTAAAAAACTTAATATTTTATATTTTTAGTTAAATAAAAAAAAATTGAAGTGACAGGTCGTCTTTGCCCATGTGACATCACGCGACACCACATGACCAACCTCTTACATCTGATTAGGATTATGATGTTACGTGTCGGCAAAATTGGTAGTATGAGTATATGACAAACCCAAAAATAATTTTGGAGAGTCAGACATTGAAAAAAAAAGAATAAGGGTATCTAGCGAAAGTATTCCAAACTTCAGTGACTTGTGACATAATTAAGTCTTTTTATTATTATTATTATTATTCCCTCCGCCCTTTATTATAAGACATCATTTTGCTAAATTTTTATCCCTTTTTAAAAGTTGTTTTAGAATATCTGGATGGTATTAAAGATTTTATTCTAAATACATTCTTCATAATTACATGAGAGCGTGATAGGGTAATAATTACAATAGAGAGAAATTAATAAAGTTGTAAAGTTTTAAATAGGGATAATTTTGGAATGATAATATATTTTTTGATAAATTTGAAAATAATAATTATTTTTTTTAATATGTGTGAATTAGGTAAAAGTGAGTTATAACTAGAGAAGAGGAAGTATTATCAATATATCTTAATAAATGAATTATTTCATTCAGTTTATACATAAGATATTTTTAGGAATTTTTTTTTGGTTTTATCTATAAAATTCTACTCTGATTTAATTAATTTTTTTCAAAAAAAAAAAACTCTATTAAGTTAACAACTTTTAAAATATCAATAATAATTATATGGGTACTTTTGAAATAATATATTAAATATTTATATTTTCAATACCACTAATAATATTAACTCACTTTCTTAATGAATATAATATTTCTAAAAAAAGATTTTATATATATAGAAGGGAAGGAAGTATTTGACAATGAAAACAAGAATTAAAGGTACTCGAATTCTTGCAAAAGAGGGTTTTTGCATGCTAGTGGTGTGCCCTGTGCGCTTAGAGTCTTAAGGTTTTGCCATGTCAATAATTCAGTCATTAGACTAAACTTAAGATCTTTAAGGCTATAGTCTCTCTTTCTTTTCTTTTTTTTTTCAATTCTACATATTTTCTCGGTTTTTATTTATATAACTTTTTGAATGGATTTGTGCGTAAATTAAGAAAGTTAATTAATATTGTTAGTGATATTGGAATTGATAATATTTGATATATATATATATATATATATATATATTCAAAATCAAGATTTTATAATGTGTGTCATATATATGGAATATAATATTTTAAAAAATCAAAAATTGAAAAGTCTACATTGAAAATTGATATTATGCAGGAACATAAATTTTACAAAAGCATCAATTCTTAATGCAACTCAACTTTCTTAAATGAGTTATAGAACAAACATTAAGAAAAACCCATAAAACATGATGTGTCACAAAATGAGTAGAAATACAATCATGGTAAGATTAACTATGGTCTTAAGCAAAAGTCTCGAATATGAGTAATTACTGGAGCTTAAGACACTTCCCAAGACTCATAAGCATATTGCACCTGAGACACAAGTGTTTTCTTAACACAATACCTAAGGATAAATTATTGCGTGAACTTGAAACAATGATTTCAGTCACACCCATGCCATATTGATTTAAAATAAATCACATAATATTTAACTATTTAATTATTTTCAAAGGTGTAGATGTGTCCGAAATCAATACAATAATTCTTCTTACATAAGACTCTTAAAGTTAGGAATGGAGATGCCTCCACACAAATCGGTGAAAGGAAGAACTAATTAATTGATGAAAGTACAAAAGTACTTTAAACTTATGGAAAGAGAAGAGTTCATGGATGATGAATGTAAATATATGCATGCATATAATGCATGCTTTTTTTTTTATAAGAAAACGATTTTATTCAATGAGCAGAAGAAGTACTCACCCCAAAAAATAGGGGGATTACAAGGTAACAATACAATTCATAGAATTAATACATCAATCAAAAAATGAAATAATTCTATCCGAAAAAGTTTTAATCAAAACCTAGGTCCTAACCTTAATCTCGTTAAGAATAAAAATCAAATCAGGAGAAAACTTATTTGAGAAGAGAACGCCATTTCTAAGAAGCCAAATATTCCACAAACACTCAACCAAATAGTGAGCCAATAATTTTTATCTTTTTATAACCAAAGAAATTGCCAAACATTGAGAAATGATTAATTGGTGACTCAAATGTGAGTGGGTTGACCTATATGCATGAAAAAATATGATGCCAAATCTGGTTGTAGAAGACACGTGAGGAAAAAAAAGACGAGTTGTAGATTCCTTAACACAGTCACAAAAGGAGCAAGGATTCGAGAATTGAAGCTCTCTCTTTGTTAAGTTATCGACTGTGGGCAATCTATTTAGTAACAATTACCATCCAAATGCTTGAATCTTTGAAAGAACCTTGATATACCATAACTGCTTCAAAGCATTATGATCTTGGGGCAATGGTGAAGTACAATTGATAGAGTAAAGCCAATCATAATTAGATTTACATAAGAATCTAGGACCACCTTGATCCCAACACCAAACATTCAGGCTAGTAGGATCCAGGGCAACATTAGCCAAAGTGTCGATAAAGTATTTGTACTCCTCCATCTCCCAATCACAAGGTTCACGATGCCAAAGAGGACCCCAAGACCACACACCATTTTGTCAATAGCTAGCATCTTTGACCAAAGTCTTCTTATTCAATGATACAGCATAGAGAGTAGGATAAACATCTTTAAAAGAGAATGCTTCACACCATGTATCTTCCCAAATTTAAAGTTTCATCATCACACCTTAACTTCTTAGTTAGGCTCTTAGAAAGCCAATCCTCAAAACCTTCAAGTTTGCCACTATATATATCACAAGTCCTTCCACCAAATAGAACGTTTTAGTAAAAATTTTCCCCTTTCTAATAAAAAGGTTACTAGCGTCGAAGTCACCATAGCGAGCTCAAAGAACCTTGATCCATAGGGGATCACAATTTCGCATTAGTCTCCATCTCCATTTTACAAGCAAGGATAAATTAAATAGGTTGAGATTTTTTATCCCCAAACCACCATTCTCTTTCGACCTAAAAACCAGGTCCCAATTCACCTACACAATTTTTCTACTCTCAACACTCCCGCCCCAAAGGAAATTCCTTTGGATAGCAATCATTATCTTTTATACTTTTTTAGAAATGAGTTTATTAGAGTAATTCTATCTCAAGAGAAAGATGTTTCCGTTTCCATAATGATAACCTGGAGTTCATAGTATCTATGATAGGCTTCCATCAACTCACTGATCTAGGATCGATACCAATAGGAATACCAAGATATTGGAACCGAAATGATCTTTGGGAGCAATTCAAACATGAGGAAGTTGCCACCATGAGGGAAGGGAGGAATATTGATACCGAATACTCTGCTCTTTTGAAAATTTATCTTCAAACCTGACACAAGCTCAAAACTTTTAAGAACAACTTTCAAAGTCAAGATATTACTTTAAGAACCATCACCCACCAATATAGTATCATCAACAAATTGCAATAAGGAGACTTGAGGGCCATCTATCCCAAAGGAATAAGGGGAGAATAATTGAGAATGAACTGAGAATCACAAGTAGACATATAATACATGCTTGCATACATTACAACTTTACTTAAGGAAAAATTACTGTGTGTCCCAAAAACAATGATTTAGGTCAAATTTATATAATTGATTTTCAAAAATGCATAATTTTTAATTATTAAGGCATTTTTAAAAATGTAAATATGTTCGAAATAAAAAAAATAATTTCTGTTTTTTAAAACTCTTAAAACAAGAGATGGAGATTCCTCAACATACACAAATAAATGAAAAGAACAACTAATTAATTGATGAAAGTACAAATAGTACTTTAAACTCATGTAGAGAGAAGTGTCCATGGATGATGAATGTAAACACATGCATGCATGTCATGATACATGCTTGCATACATTGAATACATACATGTCAATTACTCTATAAACAAGACCAATTATAAACAGAGGAAGATAGAAGGGTTTCATGTGCCTTTCCCTCTCTTGTATATCTACCAGACCAAATAGATTAGCCTCTTTCCCTCTCACTTCTCTTTCTCTGTCTCTCTGCACCTTTCTTTCGCAACTCATAATCAAAAAAAGCATATCCAAGGTGGTGGTTAACCTGTCCATCTATCAATCAATCAATCAAGGGACCAATCATCAAACCGAATTGTTTTTATAAGAGAAGGAAAAAAGGGACTTGCCTAAGATGTCATCCTCTTCAACTACATTATCACTGGACCACCTCCCTCCTTCCGAACAGCTTTGTTATGTTCACTGCAACATTTGTGACACCGTCCTTGCTGTATGAAACACATATCATTTCACTCTTCATAACTTCCTCCATCCACACTTTGCTAATCTAGGGTTTTTCTTCACCGAATATCTTTTACGGTTTAACCTCAATGCTAGCAACTAGACCCTTGCTATAGTCATCTCTTTCCAAAACTTTCTTTCTTTTTATTGTGTATTTGGATTAAGATTAGAGTTAAGAAAATTATTTTGTTTTGATGAACTTGATTTATAAGAGATTGTCAACCAAACACAAGAGCATCATTTTATAACTTCTAGCTTAACTTTATTTTTTATTTTTGGGACAAGAAACTTCTAGCTTAACTTGAGTTTAAGAACAAAATCAATTTTGTTTGGACTCACGTTTAACTTCAGCTAAAAGGGGGTTTGAGTACTTGAAAGTTAAATCAAAACATAGCTTTAGTGTGTTTAATACTTTAATTACTTAATTACTAAATTCTCCTATATATTCTATGTTGTTCTTTTTCCATCTCATTTCAGGTAAGTGTTCCTTGTACAAGCTTGTTCATGACCGTCACTGTCCGATGCGGTCATTGCACCAATCTCCTGCCAGTGAACATGCGTGGACTGCTTCTGCCTTCGCCCAATCAATTTCATTTGGGCCACTCTTTCTTCTCCCCTTCTCATAACCTTCTGGTACTTATCATATTTTGTCTTTTCTCTTAATTAAAGAAGATACTACATAAGTACCGTTACTCTCTTAGTCTTATGTACAATAATGAAGCTATTAATTTATTTTTTTTTTATAAGATAAAATTGATTAGAAGTACAAGGATATTTTATCATGTTATCTCAATTACAAGACGAAGCTATTAATTATTTTTTAGAATTTTTTGTTTTTTTTATAAGCTATTTCTGAGAAATATTTGTGCGAAGAGGGAAAAAATATGATATGTTGAACCTAGCCAATTAATTTATTGCTTGCTGTATGATTAATTATTTTACTTTTCTGCAGGAGGAGATGCCAAACCCAACCCCAAATTTTTTCATCAACCAAAGTAGCAACATTGCAAATGACTTCTCTATGTCTGCTAGGACTGCAATTAATGAGCTTCCACGGCCACCTATCATAAATAGACGTGAGATAGTTTTAAATTTGACTATTTTATTTGATTTTATGTTTTTTTATCAGCAAACTAATTTTTTATTTAAATTAGAAATCAACCAACAAATTAGATTAAAATGAGAATAGCTAAAGGGGACCTTTTATTTGATAGATATGGCTGAAGTATAACGAACTAAGGTTTCTCTTGGTCAAAATGATGGTTCCCTTTCTTGTTCATCCATTAACTTTTTTTTTTTAATATATATATTATATTATAAGTTGAAAGCAACTTTGGGGTAGTGAATATACTGTAGTTTTTTTTTTTAAAGAACAAAATCATGCTGTTCACTTTTATCATTTTATAGTCACTATTATAAACAGTCTTGAATCAGGTACTCTCGGTCCAGTTCTGTTGGTAGAAGGGAAAGGATCTTTTAAGGGTTAAGGCATCATTGCAATAGTACCTGAACCCTCGCCCTTGCTTTTAAGTGAAATCAACGGATCCTATTAAGTTTATGACAAGTCTATATAGAATAGCTTCGACCTAGCTAGTCTAATTAATAGCCTGCAAAATATTATCAATATCAAGGAGGATTTGTTGTAAAATAAAATAAATAATTAAAACCCTACTGCTTCTTAATTTTATCTAGGGCACAGTCCATTTTCACATGCTGTTCACTTTGATAACTTTTTTTTTTTTTGAAAGGTTGAATTAATAACTGCCAAATTTTAATGAAGATGTAGGTTATTTTTCCCTTAAACTAGAAATGAAAATAACTTACATTTTAATTTTTTTTAGTTTTCAATAATATTAATAAAGATAATTTTGAAAATTCTTATTAAATGTTTATATTTTTAATTAAATTAATCAACTTTTTTTAAAGAATATGAAATCAAAAGAATTTTATATACAAAACCAACAAATATTTACATTGTGGGATAGAAAGAGAAAGGCATTGCAGCCTGCTAGTCTCTTCTTTCCCGAAAATGTAGTTGTTTGAAACTTAAAACAGCTAGCATAACACTAACTGTATCATAACATCAGAATCAGAATCATCCATAGATATGCAGACAGAAGTCAGTAAAGCCTCATGCCAAGAAAAATAGGCAACTAAGTATGTAGCAAGAAAAAAAAAACTTGCAATTAAAAATAATAAAAGAAAGTGATTTTGATAAGACTGTGTGGTGTGTGCCATGTCCAGCTCCTGAGAAGAGACAGAGAGTTCCCTCCGCGTACAACCGCTTCATCAAGTAAGTACTCATTTAAAACTATTCAATATTTATTTATTTTTTATTTTTTTTGAAAGTCAAAAGTATTCAATATTTATTTTATTTAAATAAAAAATTCATCTTCATATTTATATATAGTAGTAAATCTTTGCTCCATTGTTAAAGTTGAAGCAAATTTGAATATAATGCTTCAGGGACGAGATCCAACGCATCAAGGCTGTTAATCCCGATATAACCCACAGGGAAGCCTTCAGCGCAGCTGCCAAGAATGTATGATCCTATCTTCCTAGTCTTAAATTAAAAATATATATATTGATTTCATAAGCTCATAAAATTAAGAATTTGCTTAATCTAAGAACCGAAAATAAGAAGTCAAAATATATTTAACATGTACTCTTTTCGTCTCATCAATTATCTTAATTTAAAAATTGTACATAAATTAAGAAATGAATAAATGATGTAAAAATTTGATATATTTTGATTAAATTACCCTCATTTAATAATACGAGAGAGTAATAATAAATGTAAGAATATTATATTGAAGAGAGATAGAGAAATAAATGGTGAAAAAGAGAACGTAATAAATAAGAGTATATTTGGAAAAAGAAATATAAATGAGTATTTACGAGTTTTTAAAAGTAAATAACTTATGAGACATAATAAAATGACTAAACAAAGATAACTCATGGGATGGAGGGAGTATTGAATAGCTAAATCCATTAGTTCTCATGGTTATTAATTCATCTTATTCTAACATATTCCTATTTTTCTTATTATAAGTCACTTTTACCTAATTCACGCAGATTAAGAAAAATAATTATTACTCTCAAATTTATCAAAAAATATATTGTCAATCCAAAGTTACCCATATTTGAAACTTTACACCTCTATTCATTTCTCTCTCTTTTGTAATTATTACCGTATCATCCCTATGTAATTATGAAAGGTGTATTTGGAATAAACTCTTTAATGCTACCTTATATTCTAAAACTACTTATAAAAAGTTACACAAAATCAATCCCTCCACCCTTAAATTAAAAAAAAAAATTCTAAAATTAAAATAAATTGATTTCATGAACAATTATGTATTTAAAAAATTAAAAATTTCATGTATTTAATTTTTTTTAAAAAAAATACTTTCACTCCTTCATATAACCTCAATCGAGATTAATAAAACCTATATATACTTATTAAGTGTAAATAAATACAGCAGTCGCGGATCTATGTTATTTTATTTAAATGAAATATTTGAGGATTCTTAGATCTACATGGTCATATTAGGGTTCAGTATACATTGAGTAAGCTGTGTTTTCTCTCTCTAAATTTTTCATGAAGTTTCTGCTTGTTTTCACTAAAACATTTTATTTGCTCCTTCAAAAAATGTGGAAACTTTCTAAACAATGAGTTTATTTATAAACAAAAAAAATTACACTCTATGACACAATTTATTTATTTATTTTTTAGTTAATATGACAACACAATTACACCAGTTAGGCATGTGTTTAAAATGGATTAACAATGTAACATACGAATAAATTAATAAACAAATTGGTTGCCTTGTGTGACTTTGTGTCTCTTGGTCCATGTGGTTAAAAAGTAGTGGTCTTGTTTTTAGGCATGAAAAATTCGATCTTCTAGGAGATGGCTATTGGACATATATTATTAAGGTTATGTTGTGGATTTGGTTTAATTATATGGGAAACTTTCGTGTATCTACTATCTTTTGTGGATTGGTGTTTCTGGGTTAGCGGATTGCTGTGTATGCCTCTATACAGCTTTGAGAACCCACTTATCTTTCCATTTCACGTACCTATGTTTTTTTATTATTAGTGAAAGTTTTTCCACGTTATAAAAACAAAGAAAAATATATCCCTGTACAATTTAATGATTTCTCTTTCATATTACATATATATATATATATTATTAATTACTAACAAAGTTTCAAAAACTCACTAACGAATTGAGATTTTTTTTCCTTCTTTTTTCTCCATGTTTCTTGTTAATTTCCTATATTTAATTATTGTTAGTATATAATTTTAATAATATTTAATTTAATATTTAAATATTGAGATCTTATCTATTTATCGAAAAAAAATTGAAAAAATTTTGATTCTCACTAAACAACTTTTTATATCAGTTCATTGACTAATGAAGAATTGTTGTTTAACTAATTTTTTTGGCACATCAAGTTAACGTGTAATCAAACTATTTTATGTGAAATAAATTTTAAGATTTTGCTATCTAATGTTTTAAGGACATTATTTAAAATTACCTAAAGCAAAAAAATAATCATAAATTTATTGTTCTCTTGAAAACTGAAAATTTCAAAAAATTGTGTTTTCCAATCTCTTAACATTTTCTTAAAATCTAGCATTTCCTTATGCAACCAAATAAATGTTATGGTTTTCTAGTTCATTTTGGATTTCTTCTTTTGTGTGTCAGTGGGCCCACTTCCCTCACATTCACTTTGGTCTCATGCCTGATCAGACTGTGAAGAAGACAAATGTGCGTCAGCAGGTAACTTATTATGCACCCTCAAATCTTCTAGCAAAATGTTGCTGACAAAACAATACGCATGTAGATCCCTGACTTTGATCATTTATCTTTCTTTTTTGTCCAGGAAGGAGATGAGGTTCTCATCAAAGATGGCTTTTATGCTTCGGCTAATGTTGGTGTTTCACCCTACTAATTCACCACCAATATGTCTTATCTTTCGAGTAATATGGAAGAGGAAACTTTTTTCATATTCTAGCAACTTTGATCGAGCTCAGTGAACTCTGATTCCTTAACTAAAATATGCATCTATGTATGGCTGATGATGGTCGTTTATGTTAATAACTAAGGACTACTTATGAGTTGTGACTAGCTAGCTCTTTTGGAATTGTGTATGCATGTAGTTCTCTAATTAGAAGACCTTATTAATTAAACCTTTATGTTCTAAAATTTTCATAGTACTACTGCATCTTATTAATTATCGAATCAATAATTAGCAATATTCTACTTGCAAGTCTTCTCCTTTTTTAAGATTTAAAACTCATTTACATATATTATTTCAGACGTGTCAACATATATACATGTTAATTATTCTGTTATCCAAAAAAAAAAAATACATGTAAATTATCCAGTTATGCTCAAGATGTAACCAAAATTGGATTTAATTATTTCTAATGTTCAAGATGTAGTCAAAGTCACTAACCCGTTTTCCTGGCTTTTATTTCTAAAACTTTTAAGTAATGTGATAGGCTTTTGCGTGTTAGGTACATTATCAGATAGATATTAATTAGATTATATGCATGATTAACTAGTATTGTTATTAATTATAGAATGTTCTCATATTAATTTTCACAAATAAAGAAAGGAAATGAAGTTATTATCTTAGTTTTTTATTATTTTCTAGGGTAGCTTTTTAATGTAATTTCCAAAGATTCTTGGTAGGACTCAGGAGTTCTATGCTTCCTATCAATCGGTTTTTTCATTGAAAGGTTGGATTACGAAAAGAGCTATCTATAAGCTGAATTAAAATATATTATTATCGAATATTGATAAGTGAGTGAAATTGTCAAAAGAGAAATCATTGTGTCAATATCGATAGAGTGAAAACTCTCATGGACGTTGAACCTTAAAAGAAGTGCGTGGTAATGTTAGGAATCTCAAATTGAATATCTTAAAATGCTCAATATAGTACTTAAGCCATCAAATTCACTTATATGTTGGACTAATTTTTTTAATTAGATTTTTCTCATGTATGTGATTAATTCTTATCAATTGTTGCTTTCATTTGCTTCTCCTGCTCCTCGTTACCTCCCAAAGTATAAGATGCATGCTCTTTTGTCTATAATGGCAAGTTGTAGCAGCAAAAAAAATCATAATATGACCATGCAAGACATGAATATGTTATGAATACAATTGCCAACCTCATCAATAAAATAGCAACTTTACACATTCCAGCCCAAAACCACCTTATTCCCAATCATCCCAAACGTATTATCCTCCATCGATCTTCTCATTATCTACCATATTCTCCCAACAAGTCAACAACCACCATCACCACAAACTTATTGTCCACAATCATCACCTATTGATAGTTTGTAAGTGCACAAATTATCATAGTAATAAAAGAGTATGGTATTCGCAAGGATTTTATTTATTAATTACCAAAAATTATAAGTATAGATTATCTAAACCAATGCATTAGGGATTTTAAAAAATAAAATAAAAGATTAATTTATGAAAAGATAACAATGTTCCTCCTCATATCAGAGAGAACTTACTTTCTTATGCCAATCAACCACTAACACTTGTCTCTTTTTAGAATTTACCTTCTTATACCAATCAACCACTAACACTTGTCTCTTTTTTTAGTTTTTAAATTTTTTTTTATTAAAAAAATAATACACCTCTGCTATTGTTTTGTTCCTCAGAAGTTTTTTCCACTTACTTGCATACAACAACGTAAACGACACAACCTCCAACTAGCCTTTCCCGTGCTTTCCACCATGCACCGCCATCACCGCGCTCCATCACCATCTCGCACCATCAGTCGCTTCCGCACACCGGCAGTCTCTACCCTGTGCCCACAACTTCTATGCTTTACAAGAATATATATATATATATATATATATATATATATATATATAAAGTACATGAAGTGGTCGTTGTTACATATAAAAAACGAAACAAGAAGACAAACATGGTTATGACTTAATTTTAAAAACAAACCTGGTTTTATAAAAAAAAAGACTTATAAAAACATATATCAGCTAATGTGTTGGTTATGTGGTCTGGTTTGTAGTTATTTGGCTTGTCTGGTTAAAAAGAAATAAGGTGGTGTTTAAAGAAGAATCTTAACTTTAACTTAGTGGTAGTGGAGTTGGTTGAGTTTATAAAGTTTAGATCTTGGTGTTGGGTTAATGTATTGGCGGTTTTCTATTTGATATGCAAACTGGCGACTGTACTGGGTTACTAAGAGTTGATGTACTGTAATTGGTGTTGGGTGGTTTTTGTATTGTTTATCATCCTAAGGTGGGAGGAGCATGTGTTTCTTGTTTGGTCTTGTTACGCTCTTTTTCCCACTACTAGAAAAAGGGTTTTAAAATCGGTCGTCTTAAAGTCGATTTTAAAAAAAAATGCGGTGGCAATTTTGTAAATAAATTCTAACTTTTAAAATCGGTCACAAAACGACCGATTTTATAAATACTTTCTAACTCGGTCGTTTCTTTGGCTGAGTTAGAAAGTAATTCCTCTTTTATTAAAATTTTTAATTTTGTATCTTTTAAAATCGGTCAAAAAAGGACCGAGTTAGAAAGTACTTATAAAATTGGTCCTTAGATCAGCCGAGTTAGAATGTTTTTAATTATTTTTTTTATTTTTTTTTACAACTTTCTAAATCGGTCTTTGTTGACTGATGTTAAAAATAAAAAGCTTACACTTTCTAACTCGGCCATTTGTGACCGATTTCAAAAAATAAAAGAAATAGACTATCGAACTTAGTCGTTTGTGACTGAGTTAAAAAGTCATTCCAAAAACTTTGGTCAAAACTCGCGCGCACACAATGAGAGTAGTGCCAAAACCTAAAACAAAACATAACACAAAGCATTATTGAAACCTCACTGCTGCTGCTGCCATTGTTTTGAAATCTCCTCACCACGTCTCCATTATCGAAGCCACACTGCTGCCATTTTTCTCCATTGAAGCCTTCCGTCGCTGCTGCTGCCACTGTTCTCCACCGACGACGTCGCTGCTGTCTCCACCGACGACGTCGCTGCTTCCTTCCGTCGTTGCTGTCTCCACTGTTCTCCGTCGCTGCTGCCGCCACAAAGCATTCTTCGCTCCATCGTCTTTCTTCTTCTCCGTCCATCTGTTGATGTTCTTCTTCTTCTTCGTTCAAACCTCCACTCGCTCTCTGCCTCTTCTCTCGCGACCGCCTTGCCTGTGACCTCCACTGCCCGCAACCGCCTCCACCAGCGGCTACCACTTCGTTCAAACCTTGCTTAACCAGGTTAGGGCTTTTGATTTAATTTTTTCCCTTTCTCTGTTTTATGCTTTGATTTAAAATTTGATTTTTTCCCCTTTTGGTTCACTGTTATTAAATAAATAAAATTTTAGTGGATCCCTGAACTAAGGCATTACGCCCCTCGTATTTTTTCAGCTTGAATAGAGAAATAAATCATTAAAAGTAAGACATAGCAGCCTACTCAACCTATTATGATTTGCAGGTAGCATGCGTTAGCCACACATAAATGTCATTTGGTAGTACATGGTTGAAGTTTTACTATGCCGATTAGGCCAAGCCTTAGTTTCTAGAGGCTAACTAAAAGTTTCAACATAGTCTTACTATGTCTATTAGTACCCATTATTAAAAATAATAAAATTGAAGGGGAGAATAAACAAAGCCATGTACTGAAGTAAGTTTGACTGTTCATAAAATTTTTGCATGTAAGAAGTACTACTCAATAAGTTCTGAATTTCCTTTACCAAAATACCAGTTAACAGTTATCAAGCATCCAGGGTCAGAACCACATAAGAGACTATGATTTTGATAGCACCAAAGACTTGCTAGGACGCTATCATGCCAATGCTTCTGATCCTTATTCAGTTTATACTTCTTTGTAATGGTTTTATCATTATTTATATTGGAATTAAGAAGACAGTTTTGCATTATCACATTATCACATTGTCTTGAACTAATCAAGTCACTGTACAAGATAGCAAAATATTCAAATAGTAACTTAGATGATAAAGGGTTGGCAATATATTTCAAAATTAAAAGAAAGTTTAACTAGTGACCAATAATAAAGAACATCCATTGGCTCCAGAACTCGACAAGAGATTATTGTAACCAAAATTTTGGGAAAGTCCTTATTTTAGAGGAAATTCTGCCAAAATTTTCCTTTAAATTTTAAAATTAATCTAAAAAATAATTGGTGTTGTATTGAAGGTTGCATTCTTCTTTATTAGACAACGAACCTATATTGATTTGAATTTGTCTTCTGTGTTGATAATCTTATTTAATATTTCAAATGTTGTATGTTGTAGTGTGCAAAACAACAGGGGAGCGTACAATGTGTGGGTATTATGTTATGATAAATATGCTCACCAATCATGGCAAATATTTCCGGCAGATGGAATGAGGTAAGTGAATATGACTTTGTGTATTTTGAGTTTATTGAACAAAGTAATGAGGTAATTGAATAAACTTTATCTCATTTATATTTCAGACCATGAATCACAATCTTCAAGGTCCCCTATCACAAGAATCCATTGACAATGTAACTCTTGTAACCAGCTAGGCTTTAATACTTAACTTTTGTAACTCTTGCGTATTTTGTTAGTTTGATAAGTATTTTGTATTTTCTACTTCAAAATTGTTAGTTTGATATGAATTTTGCTTATGAATTTTAGCTTGCTTAGGTTCTGTAATTGGGTTATTCTTATGTGTAAAAAAGAAAATCTTTAATTTCATGCAGCATGGGATGTATAGATTATGGGGTAAGCAGGAAACAAAAAGACTTTTAAAATCGGTCGTTATGACCGATTTTAAAAGGTCCACTTTTAATTCCACAGTTTTCAACATCACCACAACGACCGATTTCAAAAGTCCAAAACGACCGATTTTAAAACTACTTTTTCCAGTATTGTCCCTTGTTTTGAATTTTTCCTCTGGTTTTTTCATTCAAGGTTTTTAAGGAGGTAAAGGTCCTAAAAAGTGTTTTTTGGTGGTTGGGGTCATTATTTTTTTATAGGTTGGTAGGTGGATTTGGGGGAATTTTTTGTATGAGATTAGTAGTAATTTATTTACTTCACAATGGTGTGAAGCTTAAATTTTATATGGTTGTGGTTAATTTGATGCACATGATTGTGGTCCCCTTTGACAAACCCTAATAAAAGGTGGGGTCTTTGAGTGTTCTATAATACTCGGTTAATCTTTATGTTAATAAATTTTTCTATGTTTGCTGTTAAAAATAAATAGACATATATCTGTTATGACTTATGAAATGGTTTTTGTTACATGTAAAAAAACTAAACAAAAAGACAAACCTAGTTTTAGCCTTAATTTTATTGAATGCCATGTCTTATGAAGACAATAGACAATTGAATGTTATAGCCTATTGATGTTAATTTTATTCATAAGACAATGGAATGTATGGTTTATTTTATTGCTTGCAATGCTCATTTTATTTTATACTATCTAATGATGGTTTATTCCTTTGATTAGAAATAATGTCTATTAATGAAAAAGAGATTATTTGGTCACACATAATGGAAGAGATTGGCGAACCGGAATAATCTCAAGTTCAATCAAATGTTGAAGAGAATTTAAATTAGTCTGAGGAAGGTCCACATGTCGGTATGATGTTTGCTTCTGATCAACTAGCTTATGATTTTTATAATGGATTTGCATTTAGAGAAGGTTTCTCAATACATAAGAATTGGAATCATTAACCAAAAAACAATCACATAGTTACAACTTATCACTTTGTTTGTAACAGGCTTTAAAAAGCCAGATAAGAGATATGAAGGAAAAGAAGTAAAATGTCGTCGAGTTCAAAGGGAAGGTTGTAATGCTCATATACATATTGATAGAAGAAAAGAAGGGGGTTGGGTAGTGAAACAATTTTCCAATATGCATAACCATGATTTGATTCATAGCCCAACAACAAATGTCAACTACGGTCTCACAAAAAGGCGCATAAGAATCCTTGTGTTAAGAGTCTTGTTGATAACATTCATGGTTGTGGGCATGGTCCGGCACAAATTTCACGTCTTGATGTTATGAGTGATGAATCAATTATGGTGACACCAATTTGAGTAGTTGGATAGTTGAGAGTGAATAGGAAAAATAATATGGGAAGAGAATGTGTGATTGTTCTTAAAAAAATACTTAGAGAGACAAGCATTAGATTTTCAGTTTTTTTATGGCTTTGAGATTGATAAGAATAATGTTTGTCGTAGTATATTTTGGGTAGATGGTAGGGCAAGAAATGCGTACTTAAAATTTCTGATTTGGTAGTTTTTGATGTCACTTATAAGACCAATAGCTTTTCGATGTTGTGCTTTCTTACCAGATGAAAGAGAAGAAAAAACTTTGTCTAGTTATTTAAACAATGGTTGAGGTGTATGTGGGATAAAGCCCCGGGTGCAATCATAACTGATCAAGATACCGCAATTGATAATGCAATTAAAAGAGTCCTCCCGCATCTCACCATCGTTATTGTAGTTGGTATCTATCACTTCATGAGGACGAACATAGTCAACCTTATAGTTCAAAACCAGATCGAGTTTGATGAAAATTCATACGAGATGGGCTAAAAAAGCAAATCAATATAAAAATCGGAACAATATTGAAAAATATTGAAAGAAAAGTATAAGCCTTCTTTTGTTGTTGGTATATTGATTTAACAACAAAGAAATGAAACGAAAGTTTGGCAATGATTGGAAGATATGTATAAAAATAGGCATCATTGGGTAAAAGCTTTTTTGTCGGGCACATTCTTTGCAGGTAATTATATTGAAGATATATTTTATGTGTTTTTTGTTCAAATTTAGTAGTTTATTAAATTTTTTGCATTAGTATATTATTATAATTTTGTTACTTAAATTAATTATTATTTTTATTCATATTTTAGGGATGAAATCAAGTTAGAGAAATGAAAACATGAATGCATTTTTTGACGACTTTGTGCATAGTACCACTCCACTAAGTGAATTTGTTGATCAATATGACAAGGCATTGGTTGATCGTCGATCAAAAGAGGAGAGTGAGGACTTAGTTTGTATGAGAACATGTCCTGACTTGACGTATTTGAGTAATATGAGGTTCATGTAAGATTTTAATATCTTAGTATATCTCATGTGATGTGCATGTGACGTGTATAGATGTGTGTTTAGAAAATAAATAATTAAATATTAATGGGCTTAATCATAATTAGATATAAGGGAGGTTGTTTCTGAAGGCCCATTAGCTTGATGGAAGCTAATGGATAACAGTTAGGATTTTTACCTATTTACAGAAAACAGGTCTTGTTCCTGGCCATAAGGTATTCTTTTCTCTCCCCATCATAAAACGGCAAAATAAACAACATAGAAAAGAATAGCATAGGAGACAAAGGAATAGAAACGTGTTTCGTGGCTTTTGATTAAAGGGCGTTTGGAGAACTCTCTTTCAACTCTAGCAATGGATAGAGGTTAGTAATCATATTCCTTATTGTCTTTATAATATGTGAAAGTCATGTAATTTCAAGACCCTTATTATTATATATAGTTGTAACGAATAAATTAAACTACAACTTATATGTGGTATCAGAGCCACGTTAACAAAATTAATGACTTTTCAATTAAGATTTAGGGTTTGGATTGAATCCTAATTATGGTGTTTAGGAAATGAATTTTTGCATAAATCCAAATCATGAAATTTAGGAACTTTGAACCTTAATTATGAAATTTAGGGCTTTGTTTCAGTATGAATCCTGATTATTAAATTTAGTTTTTTACGCTTCTGCAGGATTGTTAAATGAAAAATTAGGATTACTTGATATATGTGAAAAGCATTAGGTATTGCTTCCATCACTATTTATGATTCGTTTTATTGTATAAAAACACATTATAATGAATAACAAATAATTACATATTCCTTTTTCATAATAATGAATATATATAACATTTTGTCATGGACAATTTACATTTATATAATATATATATATATATATATATATATATATATATATATTTGGGATTAATATGAGTTTTTTTATTAGCAAAAGAATTTTTTGAATTGGCATTGCTTGATTTGATATTAATGTATGATGATTTGATCATCATTAAAGTTATTGTAGTGTCCTTGAACACTATGTCCTTAACCCTCTAAGTGCTCAAGATTATGGAACCAGGAGCCCAAGAGAGGATCAAGTGTTAATATGTGACTTTGTGATGTTTCTGCAGTTCCAGTTGGGAAAAGCAGGGTCTCCCCAGTCAACAAGTGTGTGCAGAGTGTCAACTTAGGGATGAGAGTACGTACCTGAAACCCTAGCTGTAAGGAGCCATTTATAGGGTTTGGAGGAAGCTGACGTGGGCCGTCTGGGCCCTGTATCAGGGTTGAGCTGAGCCAGGATTATGTGAGATAATATCGGAGGTTTATGCTCTTAGAATCTGGATAGGATCAGCTCAAGATCTCATGTCTAGGCTGTTGCGAGAATCTAGGAGAGATTTGCGGAAGGGATAGGAAGCCTTGGTAAGACTGAGTCTATCTACCAGCCGACGATATGTCTCGGCCCTAGAGTCCCGAGCCGATGGGTTGAAGACCGTTTGTGAGGCTCGGCCCCATCAAGTCCGAGCCTGGTCCTTTCGTACGCTCGGAGCCAATGAGTCCGAGCGAGGGACGTTGTGCTGATTAAACCGAGGAAAGGGTCTTAGAAGAGTCCCTTATATAAGACTTGAGTCCTTATGTGGTCGGCAGACCCTACAGTTATCAAATCATAAAGATATTAATTCTGATTGTATAATATTTATTATAATAATGAATTTGATTTGAAGTTAATTGTATGTTGAATTTTTTAATCACCAAAGTGGTCAAATCCGTAAGTAAATTAATTTCAAATCATATGATGATTTTTCTGTAAGATTTTTTATATCTTGGTATGTCTCATGTGATGTGCATGTGACATGTATTGAATTGTGTTTAATAAATAATTAATTAAATGCTAATGGGCTAAATCATAATTAAATAATAAGGGGATTGTTTCTGAAAGCCCATTAGCTTGATGGAAGCCAATGGATAAGAGATAGGGGTTTTGCCTATTTATGAGAAACAAGTCATGTTCCTGGCTATAACGTATTCTCTCTTTTACCATCACATAACGACACAGAAAGAATAGTAGAGACGGCAAAGGAATAGAAACCTTGTTTCCTGGCTTTTGGTTAAAAGACGTTGGAGAACTCTCTCTCAAGTATAGCAATGGATAGAGGTTAGTAATTATATTCTTTATTATCTCTATAACATGTGAAAGTCATGTACTTTCAAGATCCCTATTGTTGTAGTTGTAACGAATAAATTAAAACTACAACTTATATGTGGTATCAAAACAATAGGTTGAGAAATTTATGATTTTTCAATTAAAAAAATTATGATGTGGTATGAACCCTAATTATTGTATTTAGGGATTTAATTTAGTACGAACCCTAATTATTATATTTAGGGATATTATGGTTTCCGCGAAAGTTTAATTTCATACCTGTTAATTTATTATTATTATTATTTTTCTTATCGTGATAACGCCAAGCCTTACTGTTCACGCCTTACTTTGATAATTCCTTATGATTAATATAATGGTTTATCACGCATAGATTCACGGCTTCAATTCACGCATAGTTTTAATGTAGTATGTTACTAAGGTGAAACTAAAACCAGTAGTATGGTCACGACTTCAATTCACGCATAGATTTTTATTATATATACTAACGCAATAGCTTCTACTATTCACGGCTAATATATATATATATATATATATATATATATATATATATATATATATATATATATATATATATATATAATAGTTTATTGTTTTCTGGATATTATATATTGATAAATTAATAGTTTATTATTAAATTATACCACAGATTGATTTGAATTAATGCATGATAGGTTAGTTAATCACCAAAGTGGTCAAACTTGAAAAGTTAAATTAATTCTAAATCATATAATACTTAATTTCAATTACTCATAGATGATGCTATAAACGTACAACATGATGATTTGTTGTTCTATGAGTCATTGAGTTTATTGTTATAAGGCATTTATGGATCACCCAAAGGTAGATTAGTTGTTCTTATGATTAATAAACATGATTAAAGGTAATGCATGTGCATCACTATTTTATTTATTTCAAAAGATAATAAATATTTAATTCTTGCACGTTGCATTACCCATTATTGATTATTGTATTAACATCATTATGTTTAACGTTGTATATTAATGTATACGCAAAGGAAAATCATTAGTATATATTAAATGATGAAATATATTATATGTATAGCATGTAACTTAAGTATCAAAACACTAATAAAAAAATTATGTTATGTAATACCTGTTCCAAATTTTATGCAAACTAATGTTACGTCTGTACCAGTTTTTAATGGGCTTAACTTCTCTGAATGGAGTGATCAAATTCAATTCCATTTAGGTTTTATGGATCTTGATCTCGCTATCCAGGCAGAGGAGCCCGCTTCTATTACTGATGCTAGCAGTGAGGAAGAGATAGCCTACCATAAAGCATGGGAAAGATCTAACAGGCTTAGGCTGATATTCATGAAAATGACTGTTGCCGACAATATTAAGACATCTCTCCCTAAAACTGAAAGTGCTAAAGAATTTATGGGTTTTGTGGGAGAGCGCTCCCAAACTGCTGATAAGTCTCTTGCTGGGACATTAATGAGTATGTTGACCACCATGAAGTTTGATGGTTCACGTACTATGCATGAACATGTCAGTGAAATGATAAATATTGCAGCAAAACTTAAGATCTTGGGAATGAATGTGAACGGGAACTTACTTGTGCAATTTGTGCTTAACTCATTATCGTCTGTGTAGATACCCAATTTTGTCCACCCCAACAAAATAAAAAGTGCATTGAAAATTTTTAAGAAGAAAAATTAGTTGAAAAGATTGCGCCCAAAATTTTGACAAAATCAATTCAAAAGATTGAAAATCAATTTTTTTTAAAAAAGAAAGATTTTGAGAATTGATTAAAAATCAATTTAGAAAATTTTGAGAATCATTTTAAAAAATATGAAAATCAATTTGAGGATTGAGAATCAATTTGATCGAGTTGAAAATATTTTTTTTCACTATAAAACTTTTTATTTCAAATCAAAAATTATTTGGTAAGGATTATCCTCTTTTTGAAATGATTGAAAATCAATTCAAATTTTGACAATCAATTCAAAAGATTGAAAATCTTTTTTTTTTGAGAATCAATTCAAGATCAATTTAAATATAAAAAATCAATTGAGAATCAATTTGATTTAGTCGAGAATTTTCTTTTAAAATAAAAAATATTTGATTAGAGATTATCATTATTTTGAAAATATTTTGAATTGATTTTTAACAAATTTTTCTTAACTTATTTTCTACTATAAATAGAGGTCCCTTGTTCACTTTGGGGAGGAGAAAAAGTATTTTTTGAAGAGAGGGGCACAGAAAAAATACAAAATTAGGCGAGAGGTGCACATAAATAAAAAAATATTTGTGCTCAGTGAGACTCGTACGTGGTACTCCATTTCCGTCACGTCCTGTTTGTTTTGTTTTGTTTTTTTCCTTCTTTCGGTTTCCGTGCTAAGCACTCAAATTCAAAGTCTGTTTCACAACCCCTCCGTTGCAGCATCAGGTTTGTTTGTTTTTTATTATTATTTTTATTTTCTTATTACTCTTTTTTTCCTTTTAAATTTATATTTTTATTTAAAAATAATTAAATAATAATAATTTAAAGTGTAGACATTTTTTCTATTGTTATCTAATATTGGTTGTGTTTTGGTGACTCAATTTTTCTCACCTAACTTTAATATTTGTGGTGAGATCTTTTAGATAAAAATTAAATATATTTTATTAATTAAATATTAACCAAATGTGTTTTGGAAATTCACCTTTTCTTGCTTAAATGACAAGATCTTGTGAATATTTCCTCTCTGCATCAAACATTTTTGTAATAAATTAAAAAAACATTAAAAGTTAATTTAGAACTACGTAGCCTTGATTCCTCATTTTATGAGGGTACGTAGGACCAAGGGAAACCTTGTCAGACACCATAATAAAAAACAAATATTTTCTTTGGCAAACCAATTATTTAGGTCTTTAAATTAAAATCAATCAAAGGTACCATTTTCGAATGGGCGAACGGCGTGCTAATACCTTTCCCGACTCGTAACCGACTCCCAAACTCCGAATCTATCTAGTTCGAGACCAAGCTTTATCCTTTTTAATTGATATTTATTTTTTCCGCGTTTTTGCAACAAAATGCGGTGGCAACTCCATATTGGGTCAATCGACCCTCACTCGTAGGCGAGGCCCTGAGGGCGACACGGGACCCCGGCTGCGACCGCTGGCGACTCCGCTGGGGACAAAACTAAATAAGAGAGTCAGGCCTAAATGATTGATTATTTTTAATAGACCTATTTTCTTTTCTAATTGGTTCGACTTTAATCAATTGTTCATTGTATATATTGGTTTAATTTTTTTTATTGCCAAATTGTATATTTATTCTTTATTGTAATCTCTTTTGTTTTTTTATTTAAAACAAAAAAGGGTTTGTATGCCCCAAAATAGGTTTTTTACATAGATCTTGGCGCACACAGAATTCCTATACCCGGGTATTATTATTTAAGCCCTAAGTTTAGGGGTACTTTTGCCCTACCTTTGACTTACTAAGTGTATTGTCTCTTGTGGTGTGAGAAAGTACCACTTGGATTGGGAACCATTTCTCGTGAGCACGACCTTTCGGAGGTGCGTCCTACCTATTTCGGGAGGCGTAGCCAAGCTCTTGTCGATGGTTTGCAAGGTGGGTCCTCACCTTAAAGAGTGAGGGTGATCCGAGGGCCTTTATAAATCTAGAGCCTCCATTGAATACATGTTGTGTAACATTCTAACAAGCATTTACTAGTGGGGATTGAATACATGTTGTGTAACATTCTAACAAGCATTTATTCACTATCAAAGATTAAGAGGTGTCAAAACAGTTAATCTGTTACCTACTTAACCTTCGAAAAAGCTGTGGGGATTGTGTCAATCAAAAATTAAAAATATATACAATTTTTCAAGTTATCAAATTAGAGTGTTACACTTTAGTTGTACCATAGAACAATGTCATAGGACTGTGGTCTATAGATGTTTCAATCACCCCAAATAGGATCTTGTGGATTCTAAGGGCACTGCATCATGCATTTTGCATCATCATATTCATGTGCATCATTCATAAAAAAAAATTTCTTTGAAAAGTCTTGGTTCCATCACTATTTCTCCAAAGCACCTTCTTGGACTCGATTATAAGCAAGGTCCATTGGCACGTTGAAGTCATCCAATAAACTCAAAAACATGGTGGATTGAATGAAGGGACAAGTGAACCATTTTGAATGAGGCTTCAAACCCTCAGATACACAAGCCCAACAATGAAGAGATCACAACTGACCATTCATTTCGTTATGTAAAAAAAAAACCCAAAAAATTGTCATTGCATATCATTTTAACAAGCATTTACTAGTGTTTGATCATGTGAAGAAACTATCTCACCACATTTCCATAAAAAATAATCAATAAAATTGATTCTTGCATTAACTTGAGATGTTTGATTCATATTTGAAATTGGAAGGAGTAATTGAAACCCATCAATGGTGTGGACCCTCAAGTAGATTCTTTCAATGATACAAGGCATTCTTTGCAAATCCCAAACATTAAGGAGATACCCCTAGTTACCCCATTGAGCTTTGACATTTTGAAAGGAAGATCATTTCATTTAACCCATAACATGTGTGTAACCTGGGGCGTTTAGTTTTTCAAACAATTTTTGTCAATTATTCAAATATCAAGAGGATTACTTTTTTTCATAACCAAAACACACTTGATCCATTGTTCACCCCATTTGGGCTCCAATAGAAAATTTTATTCTCAAAATCTCAAAACAATTTTTACCCGAGCAATAATGAGAATCAAATGTAAAGGAAGAAGTTTCCGTGGTTGAAGTGCAAGCAAGAGAAATAAAGAGCACACAGATATCCCAAGAAAACTAAAGTCAAAAGAATGAAAGCAAAAATACAAAAAAAAAAGGTTCAAGAAGCATGATGGGAGAATCCGTGATGTTTGCACAAACCACGCTAAGAGTCACACCAAAGAAAGATTCTCATTTAAGCTCCACATCAATTTTTGGGCCTATATATTCATTCTTTCATAAGCCACATCATCACCCCTTAACCACGTTACAACCATTAGAAAATCCTCTTGATGATTTGAAAATTGTGCAAAATTTGTTTGGAAAGACTAGGTAGAAGGAGAAAATGGAGAAATAAGAAGGGTAAGGGAAACACAAATATTTTGAGCCTCATATCCTTTTGTTTGAAAATGAAAGCCTCAAATCCCTTGGCCACGTTACAAGCTTAAAAGACCTTGTTGAGGATTGATCTGCTTGAGAAACACACCAAGGTGAAAATAAAATTGACTCCTTTGACTTTTCGAAATTTTGATGAAAATATCTCATTTCTAATGTATGCATTAATTTATACCAAGACCATCACTTTCATATCAACTCAAACACTTTTATATCACATGATCTTTGCATTAGTATTTCTTGTTAAATAAATATGCATTGAAAAAAAAAGAAAAAAAAAGAAAAAAAAAGAAAGAAAATTGCTCGCTAGGTTGAAAACTCGAAAGGGCGGCCTAGGCAAAAGTTAGAGCAACCCGCTAGGTTGAAAATCTGAAAGGGCGACCTAGGCAAAAGTTAGGATCAAATAAAAGGGAATGAATGAAGTCTTCGTATAAGGGCAGTTAATGGGATGCGGTCCCTCTTCAAAGCCAATACTTGGGTAATATTGTTGAGTTGATTCCCTTATCCTCTCAAGCACATACATTGGGCCCTGATATTATTCGAACATAAAGCAAGCCAATACTGGTGCCATTCCAATACTCGTGTGATAAATGTTGTTGTAAGTGAGCTTCACGAGTGGAAACATTTGTTCCCAGTTCCCTTGACCTTCCAACGCACAGGCTCGCAAAATGTCCTCCAGTGACTGAATAGTCCTCTCCGTCTGACCATCAGTCTGAGGATGGTATGCAGAACTCAACTTCAATCTTGAACCCAAGGCTCTATGCAGATCTTCCCAAAACTTCGATGTAAACCTCGGATCGCGATCAGATACAACGCTTGATGGTACACCGTGCAGACGAACAACTTCTTTGATGTACAACTGGGTAAGCTTTTCCAACGAGTAGCGCATATTCACGGGAATGAAATGCGCCGACTTGGTTAAACGATCCACGATCACCCAGATGACATCATGACCAGTAGATGTTCTTGGCAATCCCGACACAAAATCCATCGAGATACTATCCCATTTCCACACAGGAACTTCCAAGGAAAGTAACTCTCCTCCTGGCCTTTGATGTTCCACTTTCGCCTTTTGACACACCAAACAACAGGCCACATACTCAGCAACATCTTTCTTCAAACCAGGCCACCAAAATAGCTTCTTTAAGTCCTGGTACATTTTGGTAGCTCCCGGATGCATACTCATCTTACTCTTATGCGCTTCATCCTGAATCATCCTTCTTACTTCTAAATCAGCAGGGACACATATCCTTGTCTTAAAACGCAGAATTCCATCCTTCCCTTCTTGGAATTCCAATTCCTTGCCTTCTTCCATCCATTTCTTCTTTTCCATAAGCTTCTCATCCTTGTGCTGCAATTCCCGAATCCTTTGCAGAAACTCATTAGCAATCTGTAGCATCCCCATCTTGATACTTGCCAGCTCCACTTGCATTGTCAGACTCAAATCCCGGAATTCCTCTATCAGTGCAGCTTCCCTGACCATCATTGCACTGATGTGCATTGCCTTTCTACTCAATGCATCTGCCACAACATTGGCCTTCCCCGGATGGTAATGGAGCTCGAACTCATAATCTTTCAAAAACTCCATCCATCGACGCTGCCTCATATTCAACTCCTTTTGATCGAAGAGGTTCTTTAAACTCTTATGATCACTGAACACTCGGAACGTAGTGCCATAGAGATAGTGCCTCCAGATCTTTAATGCAAACACCACAGCTGCCAGCTCCAAATCATGAGTTGGATAATTCATTTCATGAACTTTTAGCTGTCTCGAGGCATAGGCGACGACTTGCCCTTCTTGCATCAAAACGCACCCAAGGTCTTGTTTCGACGCGTCACAGTACACATCAAAGCTCTTCTGTGTATCGGGCAGAATCAATACCGGAGACGATGTCAACCTTTCCTTCAGTTCCCGAAAACTCCTTTCACACTTCTCATCCCAAAGGAATGGTTGATCTTTCCGAGTCAACTTCGTCAAAGGCAGTGCGATCTTCGAGAAACCTTCTATAAACCTTCTATAGTACCCAGCCAAGCCAAGAAAGCTTCTCACCTCCGTGACCGACTTTGGTTGTTCCCATTGCAAAACTGAACTCACTTTCGTCGGATCAACGACTATCCCTTTGTCTGAAATCACATGCCCCAAAAACTTAACCTCCTTTAGCCAGAACTCACATTTTGTAAGTTTGGCGTACAATTGCTTTTCCTTTAGGATACTCAACACCATCCTCAAGTGTTCAACATGCTCCTCCGGGTTCTTGGAATAGATAAGGATATCATCTATGAACACAACCACAAATGAATCTAAATAAGGTCTAAAGATTCGATTCATGTAGTCCATAAAGATAGCTGGTGCATTAGTCAATCCGAACGGCATCACGACATACTCATAATGCCCGTATCGGGATCGAAATGCAGTCTTAGAGATATCCTCTTCTCTTATCCTGATTTGATGGTACCCCGACCTCAAATCAATCTTGGAAAATACCGAAGCTCCACGAACTTGATCCATAAGGTCATCTATCCTCGGCAATGGATACTTGTTCTTGATGGTGACCTTATTCAGCTGCCGGTAGTCGATACACATCCTCATACTACCATCTTTCTTCTTGACAAACAAAACCGGAGCACCCCAAGGTGACACACTTGGTCGAATCATCTGCTTCTGTAGTAGCTCCTCGGTCTGCTTCTTCATTTCTGCCATTTCCGGTGGTGCCATTCTATAGGGAGTGATGGAAATGGGACCAACTCCCGGAACTAGATCAATACCAAATTCAATCTCTCTTCTTGGTGGCAACCCAGGGATCTCATCAGCAAAAACTTCCGGAAAGTCTCTGACAATAGGGATATCTTCCATCCTTGGACCATTCTCCTCCACCTCAGAGTTGAACAGGCACACGTAGCCGGAGGGTTTTGAATTTCTATAGGTCACTACTTTTCTATCACAATCAATGATTACTTGGTTTTGACTTAACCAGTCCATTCCCAAGATCACATCTAATTATGCCAAGGGTAAGCAGATCAAATCTACTTTAGAGGTTTGTCCTAACACTTCTATACAACAGTTAAGACATGCTCTAGAAACTACTACTGGAGCATTAGTAGGGGTTTCTACTTTGAGAGTATAAGGCATTTCAGATATCATCAAGCCTAACCGGTTTACACATTCATACGAAACGAATGAATGCGTTGCACCAGAATCAAACAAAACATGACAAAACTGACCATTAAGCAAGTATTTACCTTGCACCAGATCAGAAGATCGGTTTGCTTCCACACCACTAAGGGTGAAAACCCTTCCTTGAGCCATAGGTCTTTCTGCAGTTCCTCTTGAGTTGGCTTTGGCCGGTTCCTTTCAGTCCCTTGCAAAATGTCCCGGCTTTCCACAGTTAAAGCAACCACTTGTCCCCCAACACACACGGCCATAGTGATTGCGCTTGCACTTATAGCAAAATGGAGCCTCACTACGATAATTCCTTCCATCCGAACTACCAGCTTTTCCTTTGCCTTTCCCTCGGCGATCATACGGACCTTTGCCTCTGTTATTGAAACCTTTACGCCTCTGGGGTCCATAGCTCTGATTGTCCTTCTTCTCTGAGACTTGCATCTCCTCAGCCTTGGTATCGTCTTCATACATCCTACACATGTCCACTAGTGCAGGAAAGCTTTGAATCCGCTGGTAGCTGAAAATCGACTTCAACTTTGGCCTCAAGCCTCCTTCAAACTTTATGCATTTTCTCCTCTCATTTGGATTGTTCTGATAGTATGGAGAGTATTTCATCAGCTCCTCAAACTTGGCTGCGTACTCACCCACACTCATATTCCCTTGCTTCAGCTGCAAGAATTCCACCTCCTTCTTCCTCCTTAGATCTTCAGGGAAATACTTTTGGAGAAACTTCTCCATGAATACTCCCCAACTTACCTCCCTTCCTTCATATTGCAGAAGCTGCATCGTGTGATTCCACCAATTCTCAGCTTCATCCTCTAACATGTAGGTTGCATACGCCACCTTTTGAGCATCAGAACACTCCAATGTTCTCAGAATCTTATCCATGGTGTGAATCCACTTATTGGCCTCTTTCGGTTTAAATCCTCCTTCAAACTTTGGTGGATTACAGCTCCTAAAATCAGCCAAAGACTTCGCCTCAGCGTTACCCACATTACACTGATGAGGCGGGTTAACCGGTTGAGATGGTTGTTGAGATTGTCGTTGCATAGCCTCCAACACTGTGGTGATTCGTTCTAACATCGCGTTGGTGTGATTTTGGTTTCTAGTTGCCATATTAGACCTGCGCTATGGGCTTACGGTCACATATGTTGTGTAACATCCCCAATTTTCGATATCCGTTTAGGATGGTTATTAGAGGCAAATTAGTGTGTGTTTAAGTGTTTAAAGTGTAGAGTTTAGCTAAGAGTATGTAGAATGATATGAGGTAGAACTAGCTTAGAATGAGTTTAAATAGTATAGGAGTAAGGTTTTGTGTAGCAATCCAATCCTAGATGAGTATAGGAGCCTAAGGGAATGAAACAGGGTTAGAAAGTCATCAAAATGGTATTTTGCATCAAGTAATCGATTACCTTGATGGGTTTAATCGATTACTCGCTCTCAGGTGAAATCACACAAAGTGTTGCAGCAAAGTAATCGATTACTTGGGTGAAGTAATCGATTACCTTGTGATTTGAGTGAAATAATCGATTATTTTGAAGTGCTTAATCGATTATTTGGTCTCAGGATTTTGTACTAGGTTGTTGCATTGAAGAAGTAATCGATTATTCACAAGAAGTAATCGATTACTTCCAGCCAGATCTGATTAAAAACACGTTTTTCCTTCACTTTTCCCATAAGTTTCTCTCTCCTCTACTCGACTCTTTCTCTCTCTTGTTCTTCGATCTCCCTCTTCTTCTCTCTACCCTCACGCTCCAATCTTCCAAAACAACAACAAATCACAACAACCAACATCAAATAAACATCATAAATCATCTCCTTATCACATATTTATATGTTTCATCTCTCAAATCTCATTGTTTCCTTCAATTTCATGAAAAGCCCCAAATTGGGAACCCAAAACCCTAACTCCCAAGTCCACCAAATTGAGTCTTCCAATCCTTCAAGGAAGCATAGATCGGGTATGAGGTCATGGAATAGGAGGCTTAGGAGCTTATTTGGAGCTTGGTGGATGTGTTGTAAGGAAAACCCCGATCTCTCTCTTTCTTTCTCTTTCTTAAAGGTAAGAGGGAGTACTTTGGTTTTAATTAGGGGAAGGATTTAATGATAGTAATAGGTTATACCTAGATGTATTTTTATGTGTATGTTTGATTTATATGCTTGATGTTGTTATGATTGAATATGAAAATATATGTTATGAATTTGGGGTTTGATATTAGTAATTGATTGTTTTAATTGTTATTGAATGAAATAAATGAATAAATGTTATTGTCATGATTATTGTTATTGTTATGCATGATTGTTATTGTTTATATATATATATTATGGCCATAACTCTTAAGTTAGAGAACCCCACCCAATTGGATATAAAGTCTTAAAGGTTTGACTAACAAAAGCTACATAAAATGAACTAGAAACACGTGCATTCAAGGAGTAAGGTGGACCTTAGGTGTAACGGGGAAAACTTACGTTTCTATTCGTGAAGGAAAAAGTAACTAGATTGTGCCATTAAAACAATCGCTGAGAATTGTTATGGAAAACTTTGATCTTCCAAAGGTCCGGGTTCGCAACCCGTGTCGGGGATTGGTTTTATGCAAACCATAATAATTCTGTCAGTTACTTTGGCTTTTCGTGGCCAGTGAGGGTGATTTCTGCTAGAGCCAATTTGGGCGAATCAATCCAAATTGTACGTTGTACACTACCCTAGAGGAGTGTGACGTATTGTGCAAGCGGATGAGCGATATTCCTAGAGGATATGAAGCATCCAAACAGGGGTTGGGAAATGCTTACTCCAGGTCGGTTTTCCCCAGAGTGGAGGGTGTAGTGGGGTGAGGAAATTGTTATTGTTATTGGAAATGGAGAAGTGCATTCATTGTTATAAACGAGTTTAATTCGCTGAATCCAATGAAAGTGTTAAAGTGTTATAGTGAATAAAGTGAAAAGTTATAGTGTTACATTGGATTCAGGGATTAAATCACAGTGGTATACAGTTACATGCATTGTTCATATGTTTGAGCATAAAAGCATCGTAAAGTATTGTTATTGTTATTGATAAGGAAATGTGAATAGTGTGAATGGGTTAAGTGATAAGATATAGGATTGTTATTGTTGAATAGGATAATATGAGTATGATGATATGTGTTTGGGTATGTCTAGTTATGTCCTATTACCGCCATTTTAAGTGTTTTCCTTAATTATTATTCAAATTACTCACCCCTTAAGTTGACCATTTTAGGTACCACTGGAGAAGAGTATTCATTGCTTCCGTGTCGAGAAAGGTATACTCACAGTGAAAGAGTATATTAGTGATTAGGACCTAAGGGTCACAATCATCCTGCAACTGCTCTTAGATTCTATGATGTAAATCATTTCATTATACATTGTAATTAAGTATTAACTTTTCATTTTAAGTTAAAGATATTATTATTTTGTAAAGGAGACTTTATAAGGATTTGTGAAAGAAAAAGTTAGTGGTTGTGAAGGATATTGATCTATCCTCTTTTAACTGAACTCTAAAGTAAGTCACAATCACTTACAATGTAATTATGGATTTGTTATTGTTATAAACTGTTCTGGACTGACAGGTATAACTTGTAAATTGGGGAAAGTCCATATTTTAAAGTAAACTCCGTCAAAATTTTTATAAAACCCCAATTATTTTCTAATTAAATCACCAACTTAAAGTCATATAATTTAAGTATAAAAGGTAGGATGTTACATGTTGAACTACAGAAACTTCAATTACACCACCTATACTAAGACTATAGCTAGAAATTCTAACTTCACATTCAATTGAGTCTTGTTCTCAAAAGATACAAAATGCAAACAAATCAAGGGTATCTAAATCTCAACAAACAAAATGATAACATTCAAATAATGCAAATGCCCTGGAGATACCTGCTTGATGTTGATGGCTACCTTTCTGAAACTACTTCCACTACTATAGGATCTGACTTTTGCTCTGATACCACTCAGTGTGACACCCTTCCGGATTACCCAAAATACTATAGTAATTAAGCTTTTATATTGGATAATATATGGACTTGTGAGGATTAAGAAAATATGGAAATAAAATTTTCTTTTAAAAGCGGGTGCACAAATCAACACTTGGAATTCTTGGAGAATAAACCCTAAGGTATTACCAAAACAGTTATATTGAATTCGGCGATTTCTAAAACCTTTTCGAAAGTTGGGTAGCATTCATCTTTTGGAACCGTATTTTATATTATAGAAAATAACTGAAGCTACCCTTGCTTTATTTGATAAAACTGATACCACCGAATAGTTTTCACAGCCGAGCCCTCAATTAGATTAAGTCAGAGTAAGCGGAATTATCGGACTATGCATTTACTACTAAGATGAACATAGGTACATATATATATATATAATAAGAGTCATAAGTACATAGCCCCATATCAAAGCTTCCAAGATCCCAAAATACAAGTCCATAAACAGATCTACATAATAACATGACCAAATCCCTAGAGAACCCCAAAAGTATATCTACAACATATATACATAACCAAAATAAAACTCTAAGGGTGGTCACGTAGATCCGGCAGCATCAGATGTAGTAGTAGTGATAACAGCAGTCTCCAAGAAACATAAGTAGTAAGGTAGTAGCATCATCATCAACACAGCAGCAGCAGCAAGATCTCCTCCACAGCCTCCACACATCGGATCCCCTGATCCTCATCACATACCCTATGCACAAACCTAGAGATCATCGTCCCTCCAATTACTCCCAGTAGAATGCACGACAGGCTCGCTCCCACTCTCGTCCTCCACCAGATCCTCCTCGATCTCATCCGAGGGAGAGTGTACCCTACCATTGGGTACAGGGTCAGGTGATGGTGAAACCCTGACTGGGCTCCTCGGATCAGAAGGGGGAGTCTCCTCGCGGACGACTCTCGAGGTAAAAGGGTGAGAGCGGGTAGGTCGAAAACGGAAACTGTGATAGGAGCGAGCTGGTCGCGTGGGAGGTGGTCCATGGTAAGTGTAAAACGGGGGTACATGCATAGTGTATATGATGGGAATCCTAAATCTACGAGGACGGAATCGGATCAACGGGTTTGGGTGGTAGAAGGTAACCTCTACCTCTCCCTCAAACACCGCGCGATGGTCCTCATAGATCCATGTGCCACTAGGAAGTGGCCGGATCTCGATGCAAGCAATGTAACGAGACATCACCTACAAGGGCATAAGGGTAAGCAATTCTATACACATAATCAACAGAGAATAAATTGTGCAATATGAGTATGTAAATATGCATCAATTAACAACAATCACATATAACACTTAGCAGTTAATTAATGCACATAGGATGCTCACACTTATTTCAGTTATCACAATTGATTTAAATGAGTGGCATGATGCATGACTTTAGCTCTCAAGCCTATCTCCATCATACTATGTCACTCTCTGACGTCCATCCTTGACAACCCAGCACTCAACAGTGCGTTGTATTCCTAGGTATACAACAATTCGTACATTCACCTAGAATGTACACGTCAAGCTTGGTATCCATGCCACCCGAGCATATCCCGTCATCCAAACGGACCGTTATCCAAACGGTATAACCATATCGGCATCCACTAAGCCGACCACGTCAACGTCGTGTCATCAAGCAAGCGTATTGGCACTCCCAGAGGCCCTCCACATGTTTACCAAAAACATGATATACGTCCTACCATCCAAACTCCAGAATGAATGCATTACTTTACTTAAAGGGAATTGATTGATGTTTTAGCCTTTTATTAATACATTACGTGCCTCCCGAGCAACGTATCGTTATTCAAATGAAAATATCATAACGTCAATCAATTTCCTTTAAGTCCAGGATCACTTGGTTTATCGTCCTTTAAGTGTTACAAAATGACTTAGAATTGAAAATGGTATTTTTAAGTATCTGACTAAAAATACTCGAGTGTTTCCCATAATACTCAAGTAGTTTATCATTTTCCAGATTTTACTCGAGTAGTTCATGATTATACTCGAGTCGTTCATGTCTGTTTAGAGATTCAAGTTTTCAGATCTTCAAAAATATACTCGAGTAATTCATGAGATACTCGAGTAGTCCATTACCCAGAATACTCGAGTAGTTCACATATTACTCGAGTTGTTCATTAATTTTTACTCTTGTTGCATCTGAAATACTCGAGTGCTTAGCCTGGTTCTCAAGTTGGTGCGCCAATTTTCACACTGGTGCATCACGAAATACTCGAGTGTTAAGCCATATACTCGAGTGTTTGCAGACAGAACAGACTGAAACTTGGTTTTTACATACCATTTCAATTTCTAAACATTTTTAACCCAAACCAGTGATCACAATAGTTCATATACCATATATTGAACATGTTTCCATACTCATTTCATATCAAATAACCAATCTGACAGAGAATCAATAAATCATGCATAAACACACATTTTAACAACTCAATACTTCAATTTACACAATAAGCACAATACTCATGAAACAAAGTTCATTTAAGCTTGCATGCATGATATAGAACTTGCTCAACACAGTTTTAGAGCAAAGCTTGGTCTCCAAACCAAAGACCCTATTCAATCTAAGTCCTTAGAGCCTCTTGGTGGCTCTCTAACACAAATCATGGAATTTAATCTCTATCTAGGAATATAATTACTTCCCCTTACCTCTCAGACGTGAATCAAACAAGAAATCCCCAAAGAAAAGCTCCACAACTCTCAGACCAACTTCAAGCACCACATGCAGAGCATTTTGAGTGCAACACCAAAGTGGAATAGGTTTACCCATGAAACAGAGAATAAAATTGGGGAAATTAGATTTTCTAGACTCTATGCAACATAATCTAACTAAGGAAACCGAATTTGAGATTCAAGGATTCGTGAGCTTACCAGAAATCAAACCCAAAGTAAGCTCCCAGAACTGATGACTGCAACTCAGCCTCAACTTCTCAGCTTCGATTCTAACAACACACTCACTCTCAGCTCACAATCTTTATGTCTATACAAAGCTCGTGATATGAGCTTTGTATTCGTGTATCACTCAAGCCTTAACACTCAGAATTGAAAGAGAATCGAAGAGGGCAAATTCGAAACCTTAGCTTTGTCAACAAGAGCAAGATTGAGCAAAATTCCTAACTTCACGGTGTTGATGGGTTTAAATAGAGATAGAGGGAGCTCATGCATGTCGACACGCCACCCATGGCGTTGGCAAGGAGACGATTTCGTGGCAGGAGAAGGGAATCGTTCATGGTGACTCATCAAACGCACTCACTCGTGCAGTTTGACCCAGAATACTCGAGTTTTTCAGAAAATACTCGAGTATTTTTCCCAATTTTTGAAAAATAATTATTTTATTTACTTTCCCTCCAAAACCTTTCCTATAATTGCTTCTAGGTCCCAACCCAGGGACTAATATGCAAAATATTTATTTTATGCATTATTATATTTATTAAATCAATTCACACACATATACTAACTATATGAACACATATTTTAATCAAGGATTAATATAGAAATAATTAATTATAAATTAATTATAATTAACATTTCATTAATCGGGGATTAAAATTTTGGGGTGTTACACTGACAAGTCAAGCAATGGGACACATGCTCGGCCACATCAGACTTCAACCCTGGCCACCAATAGATCTTCTTTAAATCCTGATACATCTTTGTCGTACCGGGATGGAAACTCATTTTTGATTGGTGAGCTTCCCACAATATGTCTCTTCGAACTTCGAAGTCCATTGGAACACATATTCTACCTCTAAACCTGATAACTCCATCTGCACCCTTGATAAAATCAGGTTCCTCTTTACTTGCTGCTCCTTCCAATAACTTCTGGAGTTCTTCATCATCCGCCTGCCTTCCCTTAATCAAGTCCATTAACTCACTTGTGACCTGTAACATTTCCAGAACAATACTTTTCTCTTTCACCAGCATGTTCAAATTGAGGTCACTAAACTCCTGGATCAGCTGCATTTCTTTTACCATCAAGTTGCTAACATGGAGAGTTTTTGGACTCAAAGCATCAGCCACCACATTAGCTTTACACGGATGATACTGAAGATGGAAATCATAATCTTTCAAGAACTCCATCCACCTTCTCTGCCTCATATTCAATTCCTTCTGATCGAAGAGATAACGGAGACTCTTGTGATCACTAAACACTTCAAATTTCGTGCCATACAAGTAATGTCTCCAGATCTTTAGTGCAAACACCACTGCTGCTAATTCCAAGTCATGAGTTGGATAGTTCTGCTCATGCTGTCGCAGTTGTCTAGATGCATAAGCCATAACCTTGCCTTGCTGCATAAGTACACAACCCAAGCCTTGCTTTGAAGCGTCACAATACACGTCAAAGGGTTGGGTTGGATCCGGTAAAATCAAAACCGGTGAGCTCGTCAATCTCTTCTTCAACTCCAGAAAGCTGCTCTCACACTGTTGTGACCACTGATAAGGAACATCTTTCCTAGTCAATATAGTCAATGGAAGAGCTAATTTGGAGAATCCTTCAATGAATCTCCGATAGTAACCTGCCAATCCCAGAAAACTTCTGATTTCTGTAACTGATGTGGGCCTCTCCCACTTTAACACTGCTTCTACCTTGGAGGGATCTACAGCAACTCCCTTAGCAGAAATCACATGACCCAAGAAGTGCACTTCATTCAACCAAAAGCCGCACTTAGAAAGCTTTGCATACAACTGTCTTTCTTTGAGGATTTGCAGCACTATCCCCAAATGTTTCTCATGCTCACTTGGACTCTTAGAATAAATTAGGATGTCGTCAATGAACACTATGACAAAAGAATCCAAGTATGGCATGAAAATTCTATTCATGTAATCCATGAATATTGCAGGAGCGTTGGTCAATCCAAAAGGCATCACCACATACTCAAAGTGACCATAACGCGTCCTGAAAGTAGTCTTTGGAATGTCCTCATCACGGATACGGATTTGATGGTATCCCGATCGGAGGTCAATTTTAGAGAATACTGCTGCACCCCTCAACTGATCCAACAAGTCGTCAATGTGAGGGAGCGGATACTTATTCTTTATTGTCACTGCACTCAGCTATCTATAATCGGTGCACATCCTGAGACTACCATCCTTCTTCTTGACAAAAAGAATGGGAGCTCCCCAGGGTGATACACTTGGCCGGATGAGTTTCTTTGCTAAAAGCTCCTCTAACTGCTTCTTCAATTCTTCCAATTCAGGAGGCGCCATTCTGTATGGGGCCATAGAAATAGGGCCAGTACCAGGTTTTAAATCAATACTGAACTCCACTTCTCGCTTTGGAGGTAATCCGGGAATCTCCGTAGAAAAGACTTCCGGAAATCCACAGACTACAGGAATTTGGCTGACATCCGACACTTCATCAACTTCTATGGCAGATAGAGAAGAATTACTAAAAATGACCGCTTTATTACGACAATCAATCAGAACATGATGTTGAGTCATCCAGTCCATCCCCAGAATAATGTCCAATTTAGTCAGAGGCAAACAAATAAGATTGACTTTGAATTCCCGCTCCAAAACCCGGAGTGGGCAATCCAAACACATCTGAGAAGTGACTACCGAAGAATTTGTAGGAGTGGACACTGACAATTTATAAGGCATATCTATAGAGGATAACCCTAATTTCTTCATGCAGTCTATGGAAATGAATGAATGAGAAGCACCACAGTCAAATAATACACCACAAGAAATACCATTGACATGGCAAATACCTCTGACCAGCTCGTCCTCTTTTGTCACTTCATCCCCATCCAGAGTATAGACCTTCCCTTTCATCAATGATTGACTCCCACCTGCATTTGGATTCTTGGCTCCATTACCTTCTTTTTTTATCATGCTCTTCGGGCAACGTGAAGCATAATGTCCTGGCTGCCCGCACTGGAAACAAAGTCCTTCCATTCGAGACCGATACCAACACTCCCCTTTGTGTTGCCTTCCACAGTGCTGGCAAGTCGGGGCCGGACCAATAGAGAATGCTGCTTGGCCAGCTTGACCTACTCCCCTGGAATTCCCATACGGGCCTGCTCGCTGCATCGGGCCTTTGCCCCTGATTGGGCCTGTCCGCTGTATTGCTTTGCTCTTATCCTCCGCCTTCTCTTGTTTTAGAGCATTTTCAAATGCACTAGTCATGTTCACTAACTGAGCCAAATTTGAAATACCCTGATAAGTGAAGATGGTTCTGATCTTAGTATTCAACCCCGCTTCAAACTTAATGCACTTGGTTCGTTCATCAGCATCTCTGTACCCTCCGGAGTATCGGATCAAATCCTCAAACTGAGCTGCATATTCACCGACACTCATTGTTCCCTGTTCCAACTTCAAGAATGCTAGCTCCTTCTCCCTCCTGACTTCTTCCGGAAAGTACTTGTTCAGAAATCGGATCTTAAAAAGATCCCAATTGATCACCTCATTACCAGCTTCCAAACTACGCCTCTGATGCTCCCACCAGTGTTCTGCCTCACTTGACAGAACATACTCCACCAATCTGACATACTGATCTACTGGTGGTTGCAGCGAACGAAGGATTTTCTCCATTTCCTGGAGCCATTTTTGAGCCCCATCTGGATTGAATCCCCCTTCGAACCGAGGTGGATCGTTCTTCCTGAACCTTGACATCAATCTACAACAACAGGAGCTGGTGGAGGATTTATTGCTGCTGCTGCTACTGCTGCCGCTACTGCAATGTTATCCGCTTGGTTTTGTTGCATTTGCGCCATAGCTGCTGCATGATCCTGCTGTATCTAGGTTTGGGTCTGCTGCACTTGCACCAAGTTCTCCAGTATCGCCGCCATTCTATCATTATCACCTCGTCGCCCAGCCATGCTGCTAAGCCATTGAGGAGATAAACAATTAAGCATTTAATATTAAATAAGAATATAAACTTCCTAGTCTTGGACTTAGACTCTTAGCTAAGTAATTCAGTTACTCTCTTGGTGAGTAACTATTGGAGATGTGAGTCCACACTCCAAAGGCCGAGGGAAACTGCTCTGATACCATAAATGTAACACCTTAGCTAAATTACCCATAATTTACCCCTATAATTTATTAGCGTAGTTAAAAATTCCCTTTTTAATTAGTTAAAATCCACCGTCACACGGACGGAGTTTCCTTTGTTTTTAGGACCTCCCAAAAATAATGTAAACTTGCACCTAATAAATATAATTCATATATCATTCCAGAAGCCAGCAGGGCTTAATATCTACAGTGTGTCATAGCACGCCAGTATCACATAGTCATCAGAGTATGAAGCGAAAACATAAACATAAGTTTGTTATATACAATCCATCAAAACACCCCTAAATATATATCTAAGGGGCTGTCCTGGGCCACCCAAAAGGATTATTTACATTTTTTTTACAACCCAAAAAGTGATATCACATCATCATAGTGATGAATGGGCCCAGGACATTTCCATGTCCTATAGTACTAAATCTACTCTCCCTATAAGGGAGAGTGCACCTGCTCGGCCGGGGGCTGCGCTAGCTCGATCTCAGAACCTGAAAAATATTAAGGGAGTGAGCATTGCACATGAAATAGAAATGCAGTTTCCAAATAGACATATCGACTCACTAGGCCAAACACAATTATCATATAATTCACACATTGCACATTATCACTTTTCATGCCTTAACTCATTCCAAGATTTCCCATTTTTAATCAATTTCAATTCTATTTACATCTTTCCCTTTTTAAGTCTCATTTTTCGATTCATTACCTTTTCTATTTTTACTCTCTTTCGTTATTCATCTTTACCATGTGTAACCTCAAAGCAGAAATCTACACAATTTAGTGTATGCAACCACATGCAGATGATCTGCATACACCCACTATTCATTTACAAGGTATGCAACCACAAGCAGATGATCTGCATACCCTCACGATTTAATTACGGGGTATGCAACCACAAACAGATGATCTGCATACACCCACAATTTAGTTACGATGTATGCAACCACAAACATATGATCTGCATACACCCACAATTCCTTTACGAGATATACAACCACAAGCAGATGATTTGTATACCCCCACAATTTAGTTACGATGTATGCAACCACAAACAGATGATCTGCATACATCGTTAGTTTCTTTTTACTTCCCTTTTTACCTTTTATTTACTCTTTTCATAATTATTAACCAATTGCACTAAACAGTTTATCATTTATTTTCTCATGTCATACAATTTCGTTATCACAATTATGGCACAAATAATCAAGTATTCACAAACAATATCCATGACACATAGAAAATTCTCATCAATGCATTTAGATTCCAAATTACATTTTTATGAACATTCCTATTAATATTCCTTCTTTTCTCCTAGGGTTTTCTAACTATTCTTATTCTCCTAATGCAAATAACTCCTAATAAACCAATATAAATAAGTGGATACCCATCCCTAAGACAAGCCAATACCCACCCCCTTACCTTGGTGTGGTGAGTAAGCAAACGAAAACTTAGAACCTCCTGAACCTCCTTAGCTTAGTGTACCACCTAAGGATAGCTAATGCCCAATGGTTGTAGAGTGCCATAGGATGATTGTTGTATGGTTGAATAGAGCCTTCCTTGTCTTGGTTTTGTGGAGGAGGTGAACTCATGTAATGATTTCCATGATGGTGGCAACTTGAAAATCAAGGGGGTGATGAGGAGGAGGGAATACACGAATTTGGTGAGAAGGAAGAGGGAAGAGGTTTTTAGTTCACAAATTAACTTGATGTTTGATGAGGTTAGGGAGAATGATAAGTGTTTGACTTGGTTCTTGGGTTTAGAGTGGTGGAGGGTGGAGTTTCACAATGGAAGATCAAGAGGATAGAGGTAGGAGATGATGAATAGTGCCTTATTGCCTTAGAAAAATATAAGGCCAACAAGTTGGCACTCTAACTTAATCAGGAGAAGAAAATCGTGTGGCCAAGAGGCCACAACTTGGCCCCCAAGTCTGATCTGGACGCACCAGATCTGTTCAGGATCAGCGCGCGCGCTTGGTCGAACGATCAGCACCACTCCTCATGCTGGTGCGTAGCGCAGCAACTGGTGCATGGCTGGAGGAAGTCTGGCGCGCCAATAACTTGGGCTGGTGCTGCTGATGCGTTTTCCGCGCGCCTGGGCGAATTGGGGCCTCGCCTGGGCGGTTTTTCCACTGGTTGGTGCACTTAGGAACAGTGCACGCGCCTGGGCGCATGCTGGTGCGCCTGGGCGGGACACAGGGTTTTCAATCTTCGATTGGCCGTAACTTTTTCGTTAACCGTCGGATCGGGTCCAAATTTTTTGACAAGCTTCTTCACCCCATAAACTTCATATCCAATGGTGGAATTTATTTTATTAGCATCCTAAAATAAATTTCTAATTTTCTCTTTTCGGTCGATTTCTAACATCTAAAACGCTGATTTAACCCCCGATTTCGCTTATATAATTCTGCTCGAAGCCACAATTGCCTTCTATACAACCCCTAGGACTTATAATCACCACTCACCTATCTATCAAAATTCGTTAAGTCATTATTCCAATTTTTCTTAGGTTTTTAATAATAATTTCATTTAAAATAAAGTTTAGGATGTTACACACATCATCACACTTTCATCTCAACAATCTCATATCCTCATCTTTCCAAAATATCAAACCATAGACTTCCTCAAAGATCTCAATTTGCAAAATTTCCTCAAAGTATCATTTTACAAACTTTTCAAAAATACTAACTTCACAAACCTTCTAAAAAGTTTCCCTTCATCACTTTTCAAAATCTCCTTTCACCAATTTCAAAAAAATTTCTTTTCGCAAGCTTTCTAAAAATAGTATTTCACAAGTTCTCTAAAATTTCATTTCGTAAAATCTTTCAAGAACCTTGTTCTTGAAAAAACTTTTCAAAAATTCTCGTTTCAAAAACCCTTTTTCAAAAATCCCATTTTCAAAAACCTCTTCAAAATCTCTTTCCATAAACCTTTTCAAAAACTTTTCGAAAACTCATTGTTTCCGTGAGTACTAGTGGAGGAGCAAGCTCAACTCAACACCAGTATCACTTCCACAATGTCAGAAAGGAGCCCCGCTCCAATCACATCACATCTCATTCCAGTAACCAACTCCACCTCACTTTCCCCAACTCTGGCTTAACCTCATTCTCATCATCAAATCTGTCCCCAATCTCAACGCTTTATCTCTTTTCCCATAAACCTCATATTCTTTAATCTTATTTATTTCATTTCTGTTTTCAGGACGTAACAGACGTCCATCAACGTGTTATTCACATTAATCATCAATATAATCATCATACATAATTAAACAAATAAACATAAAAACATACTAATTCACACAGTAATCACACAACAATAATGTGGCCTTTGTCTCCTTCGTATAAGTGGCCACACAACACAAACAATTGCCACTTATACTACTGACTCCGAACCACTAAGTTCCGATCTTTGAGATGATACGGAACGTCCTAATATATCACCTAAACACCACAATGTCTTAGGATAGCTTCTCTCTCACCTGAGGTCCAGCGATTAAGTGTGTGCGCTTTTCCTCGGATCCTTGTCTTTGCCAGTTGCCCCAATCCCTCATCTTTAAGATTCCTCGTACTAAATAAAATACGTTTGCGTCATTAACTTGTATTAAGAAAATATTTTCTTAACTTATTTCACATTTTATTCCCCATCGGAAGACTTAAAAACGTAATTATTTTCCCAAGACAACTCTCATATTTTCTAGGACTTCCAATACATCAAAATCATTTTGAAAACGTCTAGTAAGGTAGTTTAAACCATTTAATTTGGTTGCTGGTCCCTTTTGGCCAGCATCTAAAACATGTTCGAAAATACCGAAAAATGCACCGTTTTTAAATCCGGCTTTTTCTTGAATCAATTATCACTTGAAAACCATGTTTTAAATCACATGAACACCTTTTTAAATTTAAGGAACAATTTTAAACAACTTTGGACAGCAAAGAATCACTTTATAAAATCTCTTTAATAAAAACTCGAAAACACCGTAAAAGCATTTTCCGCTTTAAATAAATCTTTAGCTTAAGACAATTACTTTAAGATTCAAGCTTTTGTTATAAAATAAGTTTAGGACAGCCATAAACACAATCCAACCATTTCAAATAAATTAAATCAAATCATTAATAAATTTCAAAATCAATTACACCCTCAAATATTTTCAAACATCAGTTAGCACACAACCACAACAACACTTAAATGGATTAAGGCATACAAGCAATTAATCAATCTTTTCATTTAATTATAAATCAAACACTTAGTCACACATATACTCACAATCGAATTAAGCCAAGGATATAATTCAGTGCAATAATTCAATCAATCACTATATAAATTTATTTTCATGCAACAACACTCCCTAGACTCATTTATACTACATGGCCGAATGAAATCCAAGAAAACACGACAAGGATTAAAAATCTTAAACACATAAATTAACTTGATTTATTTAAAACATCTAAACCCCATTTTCTTCTCCATGAAACAAAATCATTTACTCTTCATTTTGCTTTTTGGCCGAATATACTTATATATATATACATATTTAAACACAAAACTTTTCCAAATTAATGTAGTTCATTTGTCCCCTTTGTATTTTAATCCCAAAACCGAATAGAAAAATAATAATCACAACATTATTTCAAATAGTTTAACTCATCATAATCTCACAAACATACTCATTTCTTTTAGGTCACTTCATAAGAAAAGGAGTCTAGCCTACTAAATCTACCTAGGCCGAACACCATCATGACAAAAACATGGTTTTGGTTCACTTTTTCAACATGTAAACCTTAAAAGTCTCAAACCAAATCATGCACCCTAAAAATTTCTAAAGGATGAAGAAATTATCATGCATGTATCTTTTTCATGAAGACACAACATGATCTCTTGGCTTAATTTCAGATCTTCAACGTGTAAGGACATAGAACATGAATCAAGTTTAAATCATTTCCCAAAAACATGTTTTCCTTAGTTTCTTTGTGAAGCCGTGATAGTTCTCAAGAAAAATCAAATCTTTTTAGTCAAGAATGTCATGCATGTACTTAGATCTTATAGATCAAGCCATAAAATTAATTAAAATAGCACAAATCAAAGATCAAAGCACTCTAACAACTCAAATCAATTTTTCTAATTACAAAGTTAACATGCAATGACTTAAAATAAATTAACAAGCATCAAGACTCATAGATCTAGTCAAGGCCGAGTCATTTAGCTCTTGATCTAGGGTTTTATAAGTTTATTTATTCTTAAAAATTAATGATCAAGATTTATTTAACACATGCATGAACTCAAATCATCAAGATCATCATCAAATCAACGTGCAACACCAATTCATCTTTAAATCACGGTTTAAGAAAGAAAATCAACATGCAAAGAGATCCACTTCATTCTTCACAAAAACCTCATCAAACCTTTTGATTTAGAAGGTTTAGTTTGAAAAGCTTTAGGACCTCTTATGAAAACTTTAAACAAGTTAGGAAATCCGTTGATTAGATGTTTACAAATTTCTTCAAGCTTTGAGAAATTAATATGTAAAGAGATACACTTTAAACTTTACAAAAGTCTCCAAAACTATTTAGATCTTTATGATTTATGTTGAAAAACTTTAAGATCTTTGATGAAGATCTTAATGGAGTTATGAAGTCCGTTAGTTAGAAGTTTATAAGTTGCTTTAAACTTTAAAATCCATGATCAAGTACAAACACACTTGTACTCATCATTTAAGCTTTTGGTAATTAATATGAAAGAAGAAAAGAAAGAAAAATCACAAGATCAAAAAGGAAAAATCTAAACTATTACAACTTTCTTCATAATTTTCGAACTACCCACCAAGAAAGGGTTGATCTTCAAGCTTCTAAGGTCTTGGATCTTCAAAGAAAACTTAGGGTTTTGGTTTGATATTCCTCCTTCTTCCTCCTTCTTTCTCACGGTTTCTCTTCCTCTCTATGTGTGTTGAGAGCTTTGATTTTTGCTCTGAAACAATTGTGTTTGGGAATGGAAGAATGAAAGGAAGGGAATGGAATGAGTTGTGTGCCAATGTACTAAGGCCAAAGGTATTTATAGGCAAACCGTGAAGTCCCTCTTTTGCCCTTGGCTTGGTCTTGGTTGTACACAAATGGGAGGGGCGATTTTGTCCTTACAAAAACTTGCATGGGTGGAGGTTATCAAACTTAAGGAGACAAGGTAGGATAGTCTAGGGTATTAGGGGTCATTTTAGGCTTAACAACTAGTTGGCTACTAGTTAGGATTTTTACTAACTTAGTTGGGTTCTATTTCTAGCTTAGTCATCAAGCAAGGCTCATAAGCCTACACATACACTCACTCATACAAGTGTCATCCATACACACACCACACATATCTCACTCATGCACTCACCCACCAAAACCGTGGCACTCCCATAGGTAGACACATGTCCTACAATTTTATCTCCTAATCATATTTTAATTACTAATGATGTAATTATTACTTAAGAATTCATACTTATACCATCATTTACACACACAAGGCAATTAACTTCAATAAATTATGTAACACCCTAGGATTTTTACCCTTAATTCCCCTTTAATAAAATACGGACTTAAAAATTTCTTTTTAATTATATTAAAATCAACCGTCAAACGGACGGAGTTTTGTTTGTTTTTCGGACTAATCCAAAATTTGACCTGTGATAAACAATTTCAAATAAACAACTGATAGCCAGCAGGGCTTCAGATTATATTTCTAAATCAAATCAAGGCCCCATGGGCTCCAATGATATCAGTATGCAAAAATAAATCAGAGTATTAGCGGAAATACAAATTTTAAGCATTAAAACCAAAAGTTATAGCTTTAGCAAAACAAAACATCCTAAGCCTCATTCGCATTATGCATATAAAATTTACATCAAAATAATATCAGAGGCTTAGGTCCATACTATACACTAAACCCCTAACACCCTACTCTCCCTGTAAGGGAAAGTACTCCTGCTCGGCCGGGGGCTGCGCCAGCTCAATCTCCGAACCTGAAACTGTAAGGGAGTGAGCATTGCACATGAAATAAAATTGCAGTTTCCATATAATCATAATAGATCCACTAGGCCAAACACAAATAGTAAAGTAATGACATATAGCATTTACAAGTCTATTCACAATCAACCTCTTTCCACCCTTTCTATTTTCTCTTTATCATGATTCCATAATTACCCCTTTCTTTAACATGCCCATAGTCAATGTTAATGTTCATTACCATTTACTTTATCCCTTTTTCCTATTCATTTCCATTGTCTTTATCCATTATCCATTTTCCCTTAACATTTTCACTAATTCAATTCCCTTTCCTTGATTCCGTTACCATTGTCCATTATCTTTTCCATTTTCTGACTATATCCATTATCTTTTCCATTTTCCTTTATTTCCTTTTTCCTTTATGCATAACCCCAAATCAGAGATCTACGCTTTCCATTGGGTGTAACCTCAAATCAGAGATCTACACCTTACCATCGTGTGTAACCCCAAAACAGAGATCTACACACGGTGTATGCAACCACAAACAGTGATCTGCATTCCCTTTTTCCTTTTTAATTGTACACCACTAGGATTTTGGTTACCCGCTAGGTAATTGGCACACCTGTCTAGGGACTTGAAACACCTGCCCAGGACTTTACACCCATCCAGACCATAACCTGTAGGACTATGTACATATTTACCATTCCATTATTTATTTCAGTTATTGGTGTGGAAAATTGATCCTGTGGGTCACCCGGCGCCTACAGGGCGGTTTGGCCTGATGGGTAATTGGCCTGGCAGGTAATTGGCCCTAACAGGTAATTGGAACACCTAGCCGGGTACCTAGTGTTCCGGGCCCCACTGATCAGTTTCCACATTAGTTACCTTTACCATTTAAATTAACCACAGTCCAGTTCATTAATATAGCCATCAACACAATTCCAATAATAATCACAATATGCATAAAAATAAACCATTCCAAATCATCACACATATATTCATAAATAAACAATTATCATCCATCATCATATACATTTCCAAATACTCACATTTAGGGTCATATTCCACGAATAACATTTATGATCATTTTCCCTTATTACCACAATCCAATTTATCCAATTACAATTTATATAGTCATTTCACAATTAATTAATACCCTTTTTAGTACTCAAACTTAGTTCCACATATTTTCAAATAAGCATGACTCCCTTAGATAACCAATCATATCCCAACATTTAGTTCCTTTCAAATTACCCATTATAATTACCCTTTTCAAATAAGTATCACTAAGTACTTTGTTATCAACAATTATAACCATAATTCATTCCGATTCAATAAACACATAATGCACACTATCCATGTTGTCATTTTCCATTTCCAAGTAATAAATACCAATTTAACCATGACCAAACATACATGTATGGCACATTAATTACTTCATCAATGACTCAACATCCTTTCACATTCAAAGTTCACATTAACTTTCCCTTATTAATTATGATTCCTAAGTTCCTTTCTCTTATGTCCTCCATTCCTTAAATTACTAGCCAAGATTCTACCATTAAATACCCTAAACACATAACTCCTAGAAAATCACTATAACCATAGGGATACCCAATCTTAGATCACTCAATGCTCACTATAATCCACCCCCTTACCTCAAACACTTAGAGACAATGCGATTTCACTTGCCCTAAGCTTGAGAATCTCGCCACCAAATGAGCTATGATCCAAGGAAGAGAGAGGAGAGGGGTCTTGAGTTCCTCTTGAATTTAAGGGAGAGAATGTGAGGTTGATGATAGTCCTTGATAATAGTTGAGATTGGAGCCTCAAATCCTTGAGGAGAAGGAAGAACAAAGCTTCTTCTTGGAGAGAGAGAGAGAGAAATCCGTGAGAGAGAGAAAAAGGAGAGGGATTGATGGAGGAGATGATGTTTGTATGTGATGAAGATTGATTTATAGTGATTTATTATGGATTAGAGTGGAGAAATGAGAAGGAATTTAGAGAGAGAAAGGGGAAGAATTCGTGCCCTAAGAGAGAGAAAGAAAAGGAGGAGTGAGTGAGGAAGAAGGCCAAAACGCGTTTTAAGGCTGTCTGCACAAAACACTCGAGTGTTTTAAAAAACACGAGTGTTTTCTTTAAAAACACTCCAGTCTTTTCCAAAAGACTCCAGTCTTTTCCAAAACACTCGAGTAGTGCCTAAGATCCCCATTTTCCAACTAACCAGAACACTCGAGTCTTTTCCAAAAGACTCGAGTGTTTTGCCCAGTACCCCATTTATTCATTTTCCTATTTTCCTCCTATTTTCTTCCTGCTTCAATTCGAGATAACTTCTTCGTTCACCGTCGGATCTTGCTCAAATTTGACGAGTGACTTCCTAAAAATCATACCTTCATATCCAACGGTGGGAATTGTGTTTTGAGTCTTAAATCTTTTATTTTGAATTTCCTAATGTCGGGTGTTTATAACACCGAAAACTCGATTTTTAACACTCGTTTGGTCTTCTTTAAATTTGCTTTTCGATGCCAATGCTCCTTGACTCCTATATGGCACTCAAAGCACTCCCAATCCATCATTTTAAATCCCTTCTATGAAAATACTTTCTTCCAAATCTTACTATAATTCTAATTATTAGAATTAAAATTCGGGATGTTACAAATTACATTCATCAACACATTCACATATAGGCACACATTTATCAATCAATCACACACTTAATCAAACACACACATATTAACACCTTTTACCTTTAAATAATAAACTGTACTAATTGGTTAAAATTTTAACCCTCATTTCATTTTCTAACATCATATTTTAATATATTAAAGATATTCCCAAAAGGAAAAATTCATTTGAAGTCCTTAACTATTTTTACTAATTTATTCTCTCAAAATTCGTCCTTTAAATACCTCAAAAATAAATTTTTTGCAAACCAACCCAGAAAATTAAAAAAGTTACATTTTTGAAATCTAAATTTTAATACGATCGTTTTCATATAAAGATCATAAAATTCGGAGTTACGGTTGAAAAGATATGGATTTTTAAAGTTAACAAACCCAAAATTTCATTTTAAACAAAAATCTTTCTTTGATAAAATCACAATTTCTTTAAAATACCAAAAATGTCCAACACATAATCATTTCTTCAAAATTATTCACCACTTGAAATCATTAATTAATAAATTTACTTCAATAAAACACTCTTTCAAAAACTTTTTCTTCAAATAGATCTTTTAGTTGTTTAAAACAGTACGAGGAATTTGCGAGGTGTTACATTCTCCCCAACTTAAAGATTTCTCGTCCCCGAGAAATACGTTACGGATTGGGCGACAGAGTACAAGAATACTCGCATTATGGTGAGATTCATAAGAACGTTCTCATTCTCGCTTCGTAGTCGAATTTCCTTTGCTGGCATAATTCACCTGGCAGCGCTCTTCGTTGGTTGCTTTCGGATGAAAAAGTTCCGCTCGTATTATTACTTACGCGCCGAATCAGGTCAAGTCCATCGGACTAACCGGAAGGGATATCGTCTTTTGGCTAATTGTCGTTATAAAGGTATAGACTTGAGTACAGACCCAGGGAATATCAAACAATAATAAATTCAAGCATCTCCAAAGGTACCGGGTTTAGCCTAAAACCTTGGAATATACACTACTTTCTATAACTTTGGGTTCTCAATAACGCACAACAAATTTCTCCTCACTCTGACTCTCCTTCTAATTCTATGGCCTTTGTCCATCATTTTTCCGGCTTAAGGGGAATTTCCATTGCAACTTTGGTTCTACTTTCTCATAACAACCTCACTTCCTTGGTTAAATTCATCCTAGACCTTAATCACGCCTATGACTTTCGCCGTCTAGACCTCCGATTACGGTATAAGACAATCCTAGTCCTTAGACCTTCCTCTATCGATCGGTAATATACTCCTCTTTTCTTCCTTGTAGCTCCCCAACTTTAATCAAACTTATCACTAAATTCACTATTTCGTTCTATTCTTAATCAACTTCAACCGCTACTTCTTCATTAATAATTCACGCCTAATCTATCTAGGTGACTATGACATTTTCAACTCTGCAGATTGAGCTAACAAATCTTGGAAAAGATAGGTAAAGCTACGGTTTGGTGGTAAGGCTTATGAAGAAAAGGGTTCAAGTTTCAACTATACTATCTGTTTTGTGGAAGCAATTCAACAAGCACAGGGATTCAGGGATAACATTTCACATTCTTAAAGGTAATAACTATTCTTGTACCAGAGGTACGCTAGGGTCAACAAACTTAAGTCTATCAAATACTACTGAAACATCAAAGGTCAAAGGGGTCTCAGTCGTAGGATCTATTTGTTCCCTACGTACTCTACTTCTTTCAAATTACGGAATCAACGGATTCCTTAAGCTAGAACAGTAGGCACTATTCTACAAACAGAGTCTAAGAAGACGAGAACTTAACCCTATGCTCTTATCCTTATGCTAGCAAACACACAACACACGGAGTCACACAAGCAAAGCATGTAAGTCCATGCTTAAGGCCACTAAGGATTACCATAGCTCTGATACCATTCTGTAACAGCCCAATTTTCATAAACCAAAATAATTAACTTTTACTTACTAATGTTGCAAAAATGAGGCCAAATTTTTTTTTGTAATTGGAAAGTCATTGGTGTACTTTAACATCTTTTTACGGAAAACCGAGTTGTCACTAAAACATTTATTTTCATAACATTTTCATTTTCATGAAAAGACTTATCTCTAAATCATGATATTTTCCAAAAGATTACATTGTTCGATTTTCCAAAAATAAAGTAGACCTCAATACAGAATGTCAAAGCTTAGCTCGATTACATGAGTGGCACATTGCGTGGTAATCCTTGACTCAAAACGCAACCCACCGACTTAACCTAAACACACTACTTTCGCTTCCTTCTGATGGGGATATCCGGATGAAGCTTCTTCTTTCTTCTCGCGCCCTTTTTCCGCTTCCAAAGATAAAGCCACCTCCGTCGCCGCTCTCTCGTTGTCTTTAAACTCCAGTTTCGACTCGTTTAAAGTGATGACCTCCATAAGATGCTCCGTCTGCCCGTTGAGATATCAGCAACCCCGATATGCCAACGAATAGGAGAGAGTAAGCGATCCGAATGACGCATCGTCGACGGTGTGGGATTACAGTAGGCGAGATATCAAAACCATATAGGCATACAACATACAACATACATACAGCACCACAATCAAACATAGCATTATCATTATTTCTTTGTTTTTCCAAACTTATGAGCATTCCTTCCTCCTCAATTATTTTCTCAATCTCACTTACAAATCTTTTACTTTTATATCTCAATTCCGTTCTTTCCCTCAGCATTCCAGGGGACTTCAATCACACTATTATCAATCTCTTTATTACTTTTCAATTTTCATTATTAAGTCTTATCAAGTCATAACCTTCGATGATTGGGGGAGAAATCATAATATCATCGAAGTACTCCCTTCATCACCATCGTCGCACACGTCTACATCTCCTCGGTCATCCACCCAGCCTAGTCGGAAGCGAACAGGAGTACAGGACCTTTACCACACGGGCACGACAGCTGTCTCAACACAATGGTCCCTGACCAGGAGGATCTCGTCCTCACAACATATCAATATCATTAAGGCTCACTGTCCACGCAGTGGCAAACACAATGCCCCGTTCCAGTCCCTCTCACTGTTCTCAAAATGCCATAGGGGTGACAGCACTATTCTGGTCCCGGGTGCAGAACTTACCACGGTATTAGACCCAGTCCCCACCACGTTAGTGCACCACATGTGGAGTTCATTCTGTCCAGAATAGTACTCAAGGCAACGTGACGTTTTACCGCCCGAGCCTACCCTATTGCATTCACAACCCGAATATCCCTGATATCCGGGGTACCTTCCTCTCCACTACTTCGCACTCTCATACCTCACCGCGTTAATGTCTTTTATCTTTTGTTAACCTAAGGTCGGCCCATCCTTCGTGCATCCCTTCAATGAGTCCCGACCACTAACTTTGCACAACCTTTTCTCATCAGAGCACAGAGCTGGGTTCACATCATCACACTTTCATCTCAACAATCTCATATCCTCATCTTTCCAAAACCTCAAACCATAGACTTCCTCAAAGATCTCAGTTTGCAAAATTTCCTCAAAGTATCATTTTACAAACTTTTCAAAAATACTAACTTCACAAACCTTCTAAAAAGTTTCCCTTCATCACTTTTCAAAATCTCCTTTCACCAATTTCAAAAAAATTTCTTTTCGCAAGCTTTCTAAAAATAGTATTTCACAAGTTCTCTAAAATTTCATTTCGTAAAATCTTTCAAGAATCTTGTTCTTGAAAAACCTTTTCAAAAATTCTCGTTTCAAAAACCCTTTTTCAAAAATCCCATTTTCAAAAACCTCTTCAAAATCTCTTTCCATAAACCTTTTCAAAAACTTTTCGAAAACTCATTGTTTCCGTGAGTACTAGTGGAGGAGCAAGCTCAACTCAACATCAGTCTCACTTCCACAATGTCACAAAGGAGCCTCGCTCCACTCACATCACATCTCATTCCAGTAACCAACTCCACCTCACTTTCCCCAGCTCTGGCTTAACCTCATTCTCATCATCAAATCTGTCCCCAATCTCAACGCTTTATCTCTTTTCCCATAAACCTCATATTCTTTAATCTTATTTATTTCATTTATGTTTTCAGGACGTAACAGACGTCCATCAATGTGTTATTCACATTAATCATCAATATAATCATCATACATAATTAAACAAATAAACATACAAACATACTAATTCACACAGTAATCACACAACAATAATGTGGCCTTTGTCTCCTTCGTATAAGTGGCCACAGAACACAAACAATTGCCACTTATACTACTGACTCCGAACCACTAAGTTCCGATCTTTGAGATGATACGGAACGTCCTAATATATCACCTAAACACCACAGTGTCTTAGGATAGCTTCTCTCTCACCTGAGGTCCAGCGATTAAGTGTGTGCGCTTTTCCTCGGATCCTTGTCTCTGCCAGTTGCCCCAATCCCTCATCTTTAAGATTCCTCGTACTAAATAAAATACGTTTGCGTCATTAACTTGTATTAAGAAAATATTTTCTTAACTTATTTCACATTTTATTCCCCATCGGAAGACTTAAAAACGTAATTATTTTCCCAAGACAACTCTGATATTTTCTAGGACTTCCAATACTTCAAAATCATTTTGAAAACGTCTAGTAAGGTAGTTTAAACCATTTAATTTGGTTGCTGGTCCGTTTTGGCCAGCACCTAAAACATGTTCGAAAATACCGAAAAATGCACCGTTTTTAAATCCGGCTTTTTCTTGAATCAATTATCACTTGAAAACCATGTTTTAAATCACATGAACACCTTTTTAAATTTAAGGAACAATTTTAAACAACTTTGGACAGCAAAGAATCACTTTATACAATCTCTTTAATAAAAACTCGAAAACACCATAAAAGCATTTTCCGCTTTAAATAAATCTTTAGCTTAATACAATTACTTTAAGATTCAAGCTTTTGTTATAAAATAAGTTTAGGACAGCCATAAACACAATCCAACCATTTCAAATAAATTAAATCAAATCATTAATAAATTTCAAAATCAATTACACCCTCAAATATTTTCAAACATCAGTTAGCACACAACCACAACAACACTTAAATGGATTAAGGCATACAAGCAATTAATCAATCTTTTCATTTAATTATAAATCAAACACTTAGTCACACATATACTCACAATCGAATTAAGCCAAGGATATAATTCAGTGCAATAATTCAATCAATCACCATATAAATTTATTTTCATGCAACAACACTCCCTAGACTCATTTATACTACATGGCCGAATGAAATCCAAGAAAACACGACAAGGATTAAAAATCTTAAACACATAAATTAACTTGATTTATTTAAAACATCTAAACCCCATTTTCTTCTCCATGAAACAAAATCATTTACTCTTCATTTTGCTTTTTGGCCGAATATACTTATATATATACATATTTAAACACAAAACTTTTCCAAATTAATTTAGTTCATTTGTCCCCTTTGTTTTTTAATCCCAAAACCGAATAGAAAAATAATAATCACAACATTATTTCAAATAGTTTAACTCATCATAATCTCACAAACATACTCATTTCTTTTAGGTCACTTCATAAGAAAAGGAGTCTAGCCTACTAAATCTACCTAGGCCGAACACCATCATGACAAAAACATGGTTTTGGTTCACTTTTTCAACATGTAAACCTTAAAAGTCTCAAACCAAATCATGCACCCTAAAAATTTCTAAAGGATGAAAAAATTATCATGCATGTATCTTTTTCATGAAGACACAACATGATCTCTTGGCTTAATTTCAGATCTTCAACGTGTAAGGACATAGAACATGAATCAAGTTTAAATCATTTCCCAAAAACATGTTTTCCTTAGTTTCTTTGTGAAGCCGTGATAGTTCTCAAGAAAAATCAAATCTTTTTAGTCAAGAATGTCATGCATGTACTTAGATCTTATAGATCAAGCCATAAAATTAATTAAAATAGAACAAATCAAAGATCAAAGCACTCTAACAACTCAAAGCAATTTTTCTAATTACAAAGTTAACATGCAATGACTTAAAATAAATTAACAAGCATCAAGACTCATAGATCTAGTCAAGGCCGAGTCATTTAGCTCTTGATCTAGGGTTTTATAAGTTTATTTATTCTTAAAAATTAATGATCAAGATTTATTTAACACATGCATGAACTCAAATCATCAAGATCATCATCAAATCAACATGCAACACCAATTCATCTTTAAATCACGGTTTAAGAAAGAAAATCAACATGCAAAGAGATCCACTTCATTCTTCACAAAAACCTCATCAAACCTTTTGATTTAGAAGGTTTAGTTTGAAAAGCTTTAGGACCTCTTATGAAAACTTTAAACAAGTTAGGAAATCCGTTGATTAGATGTTTACAAATTTCTTCAAGCTTTGAGAAATTAATATGTAAAGAGATACACTTTAAACTTTACAAAAGTCTCCAAAACTATTTAGATCTTTATGATTTATGTTGAAAATCTTTAAAATCTTTGATGAAGATCTTAATGGAGTTATGAAGTCCGTTAGTTAGAAGTTTATAAGTTGCTTTAAACTTTAAAATCCATGATCAAGTACAAACACACTTGTACTCATCATTTAAGCTTTTGGTAATTAATATGCAAAGAAGAAAAGAAAGAAAAATCACAAGATCAAAAAGGAAAAATCTAAACTATTACAACTTTCTTCATAATTTTCGAACTACCCACCAAGAAAGGGTTGATCTTCAAGCTTCTAAGGTCTTGGATCTTCAAAGAAATCTTAGGTTTTTGGTTAGATCTTCCTCCTTCTTCCTCCTTCTTTCTCACGGTTTCTCTTCCTCTCTATGTGTGTTGAGAGCTTTGATTTTTGCTCTACAACAATTGTGTTTGGGAATGGAAGAATGAAAGGAAGGGAATGGAATGAGTTCTGTGCCAATGTACTAAGGCCAAAGGTATTTATAGGCAAACCGTGAAGTCCCTCTTTTGCCCTTGGATTGGTCTTGGTTGTACACAAATGGGAGGGGCAATTTTGTCCTTACAAAAACTTGCATGGGTGGAGGTTATCAAACTTAAGGAGACAAGGTAGGATAGTCTAGGGTATTAGGGGTCATTTTAGGCTTAACAACTAGTTGGCTAATAGTTAGGATTTTTACTAACTTAGTTGGGTTCTAGTTCTAGCTTAGTCATCAAGCAAGGCTCATAAGCCTACACATACACTCACTCATACAAGTGTCATCCATACACACACCACACATATCTCACTCATGCACTCATCCACCAAAACCGTGGCACTCCCATAGGTAGACACATGTCCTACAATTTTATCTCCTAATCATATTTAATTACTAATGATGTAATTATTACTTAAGAATTCATACTTATACCATCATTTACACACACAAGGCAATTAAATTCAAGAAATTACATTCATCAACACATTCACATATAGGCACACATTTATCAATCAATCACACACTTAATCAAACACACACATATTAACACCTTTTACCTTTAAATAATAAACTGTACTAATATGTTAAAATTATAACCCTCATTTCATTTTCTAACATCATATTTTAATATATTAAAGATATTCCCAAAAGGAAAAATTCATTTGAAGTCCTTAACTATTTTTACTAATTTATTCTCTCAAAATTCGTCCATTAAATACCTCAAAAATAAATTTTTTGCAAACCAACCCAGAAAATTAAAAAAGTTACATTTTTTAAATCTACATTTTAATATGATCGTTTTCATATAAAGATCATAAAATTCGGAGTTACGGTTGAAAAGATATGGATTTTTAAAGTTAACAAACCCAAAATTTCATTTTAAACAAAAATCTTTCTTTGATAAAATCACAATTTCTTTAAAATACCAAAAATGTCCAACACATAATCATTTCTTCAAAATTATTCACCACTTGAAATCATTAATTAAATTTACTTCAATAAAACACTCTTTCAAAAACTTTTTCTTCAAATAGATCTTTTAGTTGTTTAAAACAGTACGAGGAATTTGCGGGGTGTTACAAAATATAGTAAAAATTTGGGTAAATATTTTTTCAATTTTTTTTAAATGGTGACATGGACATGAGAACCTGTGTGTTCAAAAACATTTCCGTAATTTAATTGTGATAAATAATATTCTCATGTCACACATCACAAGTCAAGTTCCAAACCGAGATGTTACTTAACATCGCGCTTTGTAACTTAGCCTCATGAATCTGTTTTAATAAAACATTTTCAAATCTTGTTTCTTTCAACAGCCATACTCAATAAAATACCAAGTGGGGTTCAGAATGATATGACAATGTCTACCAAGTAGTTGCATGAGATACAGTGCTCAAAGGGGATTACCTACTGCTAATCTTGGTGTCAAATCTTTCTCGCTGAAGTCCACTGCCGAATCCGCTTCGAGACAAAAGTACAAATTGTACTACAAGGTCAACCATCTATCCGTTGCAATATCGGAATAACCCGATACGACAACATGATAGGAGAGATGGTCAGTATTCCCGAGGTACAAACATGACTAAACAGTAAAACAATGACTAGAGGCATATACTAAAGACATAGGGCCTACTAATTCTCATGCGATGACAACTACTCATGCTATGCATATAACAAATATATTCACATAAGCATATAAGAACACTTATAAGCAAGACACACCATAGCATACCACATATATCAAAATCATATTTCATTTCAATATACATTATCACACTTGGCACCTCAGGCCTTCAAATTTTCAAATCTCATCATCATCTTCCTCACTCTTCCCAACAATCGCTTACACTTTTCTTCTTTGAGTCTTTCTCATATCATCATAGATTCTTTGTGTTTTCATTCTTGTAATCTATGTTCATTCTTAAGTTTTATCAAACGGTTTGCTCAATGATGAGGGGGAAACATCATTGAACTCGCACACACGTCTACATCTCCTCGGTCATCCACCCAACCTAGTCGGAAGCAAACAGGAGTACAGGACCTTTACCACGCGGGCACGACAGCTGTCACACAACAAATGGTCCCAGACCAGGAGGACTCAGCCTCAATCATAATCATATCATTCAATTCATATAACATCAATGCACGCTCTCAGCGGCAATCACAAATGCCCCGTTCCAGTCCCTCTCACTGTTCTAGATTTGCATCGAGGGGGCGACAGTATAATTTCTAGTTCGCGATGCGGAACTTACCACGGTATTAGACCCAGTCCCCACCACGTTAGTGCACCACATGTGGAGTTCGTTCCGCCTAGAAATATACTCTAGACTTCTTGACGTTTCACCGTCATCGTCCTCCCCTCCTGCAATCCCCACCTGAGTATCCGCAGATACCCATAGTATCTTCCTCTCCACTACTTCGATACGACACTCATGCCTCACAGCGTATATAAATGTCTTTTAGAGTCTTTTAAAATTTTAGAGTTTTAATTAGCGGCTTAATCCTAACAGTCGGCTCGTCCTTGGTGCATCCCTTCAACGAAGCCCGACCACTAATCACAATCCGTTTCCCCCTAAATCTCAATGGCCTCATGCCTTATATCACTTTCATCTCACTATCACAATTCACATAAACTCATCTCATCTCATCAACAACATCAACATCATTTCCTCGTCTTTCTCAAAACATCTTTTCCCAACACTTTTTCGAAAACATGATTTCGCAAAACCTTTACTTCACAAAACATTTTTAGAAACCTCATTTCATAAATCCTTTCGCAAAACTTTTTCAAAAATAATGTTCCCAAAAACTTTCACAAAAACATTATTTTCACAAAAGCTTTTCAAAAATCTTTTTCAAAACCTTTTTCAAAAATCACATTTTTGGGTGAGTGTTAATGGAGGAGCAAGCTCAACTCAACACTAAGCTTCTTCCCAAAAACATGAGCGAGGAATCACATCTCTGCTCAAACCACATCTCATTCTCATGACCACATTACTCTTCTCCAATCTCAACTCTTTGTGTTCCATTACTTATACAACCTTTATTATCCCTCTTCTTTCTTTCAATCACATTTCCCTACTTTTACCATTCTTCCATTTCATAACGTATTTCTTTCTCATATTTCCCAAGTCATACTCTTTCATAACTTATTATCATTCATCACACTTCTTGATTTTCCAGACAGAATATAATACACAAAGATATCCAGTCCATAATAAATTCAATCATGCAACATATTCAACAAAATAGGAAAGCATCTAACACATATATGCATCACGTATTATAATGCAGCATGTAATATATTAGACTCGATGTACTCAGTTTAGAACTGAGTCTACGCGTCACGATGACCTAGGCCTACTGCATCTCTCACCTCACGCTCCAGCTTCTGAAATCATTGCGAGTCCTTCCCAACAAGTCAGTCGTTCCGCTTCTTGACTTATACGCACCTTGTACTAAATAGAGGATACTAACGTTACAAGTCTATTTTAAATAATCGCCCTACTTAATATCGAAACGCGTTTTCGAAAACTCTTTTTATTTCTTGTCGGAAAATCGTAAATCGTTAAAACTTTTTCAAATCAAATTCAATTTTTGAAAATACTTTAAACATCTCAAAGTCTTTTTTAAAACAATTTACAAAACACTTTAAAATCATTAGTTTTGGTTGCTGGTCCGTTCCGGACAGCCATTAACCAAAACTCAAAAACACCGAAAAATCATTCTTTAGTTCATATAATACTTTGCTATAAAATAAACACTTAAACCATTTATTTTTCAAACTTAAACCCATGAAATTAATTAAGTGCAGCAACCATTAAGTCCAAGGTTATTCAATTAAATCAAGATTAGACTATTTCAAAACCAATTAATTTTCGAACCAATTACAAAATCAAACACAACACTTAGGTTAATTAAATAATTCATCTATACATATCCCAAATGTGACGCTCTCTTTTTAACTTGAAAATAATTAATATTTCCAAATTATTGAATACTTGCTATCAAAATTTGGGCTAGAAAATTTTTCCTTTTTAGAACCAGTACTTGCTCGTTCATAAACCCTTTTGAACATAAACCATTTTTGAAAGTTCGGCTTAATAATATTCTAGTTTCGAAAAGGCTCTCGAGATAACATTTCCTTAACTATGGAAAATACTCTTCATAGTTAATTTTAAAACATACCATTTGTCTCTCGAGTTGAATTTGAACATATAAAGCATAAACTTATCGCCGAATCCTTTCTTAATAAAAATCAGAGTTCGCGGAAGTAAAAATAATACTTATGGGGCACTGCTGAGGTAAAGGAAAACATCATATATATATATATATATATAATAATAATCATAACATAACCCCATCAGTACAGTCAGTAGCAAGTGATAAAAAGTCGAGATAGCAAGTTTTGATGAAACATATACAGACCAGGTGCATAAAATAAAAGCTCACTCTAAGACCTCTCAGATATATACAATATACATAACAAAATCAAAAATAGAAGTCCCAGAGCAAGTCCTCAATGTCCTCAGCAGCTCCTCAGATCCTCCACCGCTCTATCCCTAGGATCTAGGATCCAAAACATCTATGCTATGCAAGCTCCTATGAACCAGCGGGTCCACCTCTAGCTGAAACAGTCGGCTCAACATGCACCTCCTCCTCGCTCTCATCCTCCACAGGGTCCTCCTCGACCTCTCCTGACTGTGTAAAGACCCCACCACTGGGTCTAAGATATGCCGAAGCAGTCCTATCCAAGTCAGTCGGACCAGGAGAAGGAGTCTCCTCAGTGACAACTCTATCGGAGGAAGGATGGGAACGAGTGGCAGCTCTAAAACGAAAACTATGGAAACGACGCATAGGTCGAGCCGGGGGTGGTCCTCTATATGTATAAAAAGGTGGAACATGCATAGTGTAGACTAAGGGAATCCTAAATCGACGAGGTCGCACTCGCACCAGAGGGTTAGGGTGGTAAGGAGTAATCTCAACCTCCCCCTCAAAAGTGGCACGGTGCTCCTCATACGTCCATATACCACTAGGGATAGGACGTATCTCGATGCAAGCTAGGTATCTGACCATCACCTAAACAGGGCACAGGGAGTAAGTATACACATATACATAATCGATAAAGACTAAAATTACAATCACAAGTATATCATGGACAGATCATAATGCAAATACATATGAGCACACCAGTTTTCAACATTATAACTCTTATAATGCATGTGGCATGATGTATGATTTTCTATCCACAACTGAGGCCTCTAAAAGTCCATCTTGGACGTCCATCCAATACACAATTATGTTCCCGGAACACCGACATTTGTTCCCAGAACATAATGCTGAACCATACTTGGATAAAAAGCATCACTCCCAGAGTGTGCACCACGTTCCCAGAACGCATAAAAACCACGTCCCGGACACTGGACACATATCTATAATGTGTCATCAAGTAGGTTATAATTTGGTACTCCCGGAGTACCCTCCTCATATTCCCAGAATATGATAAACGTTCCTACCAACCAGACTTCCAGTCTATATGGATGCACAAATATTAAGGTTGGTTTTATCTTTACATTAATTAATGTGATTTAGAAATATTCCAATTTCCCTTTTGAATGATTTATTTGAGGCATACTCTTTGGCATAAAATTTTCCTTTGAATTTTCTCAAAACATGCCTTTTAAACTTAGATTGGGTAAAACAAAGTCAATGGTATTCAAAAACTTCACTTTTTATTTTTCAGATTCAGGTACTAACCGGTTACAGTTTCAGGCTAACCGGTTAGAATTACAGACCTGAACTGTTTACCATTTCAATTTAGAAAAACCTTTTTTCTTGAATTTACTACCCAATCCATAAACAAGTTAAACATTGTTTTATGCCTCAAAAATCACAGTTTTCACCATTCAAAAGTCCAAATCACATTTTGTTTTCCATAAGGCATAATTTCCTCTTGAAATTATTTCATTGAATTAAGGTATAAACCCCTTACCCTTAAATCTGAACCAAGAGAGTATTATCACCTCAATTTCAGATTCTTTCCAGTGAATTTAAGGTATAGATTTGAGTAAAATTAATGAAACTTCAGGACTGTTTTATAAACTAATTTTCTTTTGAAATTCTGCAGTGTCTAACCGGTTACGAAAATCGAGTAACCGGTTAGATTATGCAGTCAGTCCTTCAAAATAAGGGTTTTAACACATCATTTTCTTTAATTCTCAAATCTAACCAAATTCCATCATTCCACAGGGTTCATATACCTTAACCAAACATGTCTCATCACAGAAACTAATTCAAAGTGCATGCATCAAGCTTTTTGCATCAAATTGCATAAAATTTCACATAAACACAATTTAATACAACGAAACTCAAACTAAGCATTTAAATCCAGAATTCAGTATCCATACACTTTGAATGCATCAATATAAAGTTGCTCAAAACCACAGTGAGCAGAACTTTGGCCTCCAAGCCTTTGTGTTATATTGCACATAATGCCTTTTTGAGTTTTGTTAACTCAAATCCTAAATCACTTGAATTTTAGTCTAAATCTAGTATAAGGTAGACTTCTCCCATACCTTAAGACTGAGTTTGATGATAATCAACACTGGATTTGAAGAAAACTCCACAGACTCCTCACAAACCCAAAGTTCTGTTTCTAGCCACGAATTCCACCAACAGGGTCCAAAGATCAGGAGTTTTGACATAGCAAATGGCCAAAGAAATTGAGGAAAAACTTTAGGACTCAAAATAGGTAACATGCACTAGGAAATAGAAAAGATTGGAGACTTAATGGTGGTACTTACCCAAAATCAGATCTGGAATTCAGCATCCAGAACAGAAAAACTCAGAACCCAGACTTCAACTTCAAGCTTCCAAGATTGATTCCTCCTTCCACACAAACCCTCAGCTCACAAGGTGTATACCACTGAAAAGCCCTTGATTCAAGCTTTTCAGAAATGTGTGTTTTGCTCTCTAACTCTCAAGGACCAAGACGAATTTCCCAAAACGAAAACGAAACCCTAACTGAGCCACCTTCAACCCTAAAACCAGAAATCAACCCTAAATCCTCAGAATTTCCACAATTTATAGACGAATTGGGCTTGCATGTAGGGTGACACGTGGTTTCCACTCAATCTAAGGCTGTAATCGTGGCGATTACGGGGTTAATCAAGTGATTACTCATCAAATTCCACTAACCCAGTTTCTGGGTTCATCGTCTAACCGGTTACAGGGCAATACTAACCGGTTAGATTAGTACAAAATTTAAAAATTAATATTTTTAAATCTTTCCCTCCAAGAACCTTTTCAATATTACCTTTTAGTCCTCATCCAGGGACCAAAGTGCAATATCCTTATATTTTGCATTTATTTGCCCTATAAAAATATTTCCACTTATTTTTATATGTAAGGCTAATTAAATACAAAATATAAACTTGGAAAATTTCTATAAATTAATAATAAACTTTTATTATTAATTTTCTATTATTCAGGAGACGAAAATTAGGGGTGTTACACTACTCCCCCACTTAAAAGGAATTTCGTCCCCGAAATTCTAGTTTACAAAAACAACTCCGGATACCCTTGACGCATCTTCTCCTCTAATTCCCACGTTGCTTCTGATACGTCAGCAGTTTCCCATATGACCTTTACTAAAGGTATCTCCTTTCCCCGGAGCTGCTTAATTTCACGATCTTCTATCTGAACCGGTCTGGTATCAAAGGTCAGGTTTTCCTTTAGAGTTAGATCATCAGGTTGGAGTTTTAGAATAACTAATGGATCATGCACATACTTCTTTAATTTCAAAACGTGAAAGACGTTGTGCAAGTTGGATAAAGAGGGTGGTAAAGCTAGTTGGTAAGCAACAGGACCAACTCTCTTAAGAATTTGGTATGGACCTATACACTTAGGCGACAGCTTTCGGGTTCTCAAGGCTCTACTGATTCCTTTCATCGGAACTACCCGAAGGAACACATGATCGCCCTCGGAAAACTCTAATGGTTTTCTCCTCTTATCCGCATAACTCTTCTGCCGACTCTGAGCCGCTTTCATCTTTTCCTGAACCATCTTGATCTTCTCAGATGTCTGCTGTATCATTTCCGGTCCAACCATCAAATTCTCCCCCACTTGGAACCAACATAGCGGGGTTTGACACTTCCTTCCATACAATGCTTCGAACGGTGCCATTCCAATGCTCGCATGATAGCTGTTATTGTATGTGAATTCTGCAAGAGGTAACACTTGATCCCAACTTCCTTGTTCTTCAAGTGCACAGGCTCTCAACACATCTTCCAAAGATTGAATCGTTCTCTCCGTCTGGCCATCCGTCTATTGATGATACGCAGAACTCAGTTTCAATGTTGTTCCCATAGCCTCATGCAAACTTTTCCAGAATTGCGACGAAAATCTGGGATCTCGGTCCGACACAATACTCGAAGGCACTCCGTGAAGACGAATTACCTCCTTGATATAAATATGGGTAAGCTTGTTCAAAGGATAACACATATTTATCGGAATAAAATGCGCCGACTTGGTTAACCTATCTACAATCACCCAGATTGCATCATGATTTGCTGCTGTCCAAGGCAAACCAGACACAAAATCCATTGAAATGCTATCCCACTTCCACTGGGGAATCCTCAAAGGTTGTAGCTGTCCTCCCGGTTTCTGATGTTCTACTTTAGCATTCTGGCAAATCAAGCACGCCGCCACGTTTTCAGCAACATCCTTTTTCAATCCAGACCACCAAAACATCTTTTTCAAGTCCTGATACATTTTGGTTGATCCTGGATGCATACTCATCCGACTCTTATGGGCTTCGTCAAGAATCAGTCTTCTAACTTCCTGATCTCTTGGTATACAAATCCTTGTCCTAAAACGAAGGATTCCATCCTGCCCAATCTTGAAATCAGGTTCCCTTCCCTCTGAACCTAGTTTCATCTTTTCCATCAATTCTTCATCTGCTCGTTGTAACTCCCGAATTCTTTCCAAGAACTCGTTGGTAATCTGCAACATCCTCAACTTGATACTTGATGGCTCCACTTGTGTCAACAAGCTCAAGTCTCTGAATTCCTCAATCAACGCTGCTTCCTTAACCATCATCGCACTTATGTGGATTGCTTTCCGACTCAAAGCATCTGCAACCACATTGGCTTTACCCGGATGATAGTGGAGTTTAAAGTCATAATCTTTCAAAAACTCCATCCATCTTCTTTGCCTCATGTTCAACTCTTTCTGGTCGAACAGATATTTCAAACACTTATGGTCACTAAATACTTGAAATGTAGTGCCATAGAGATGATGTCTCCATATCTTTAAGGCAAACACGATCGCAGCCAATTCTAAATCGTGTGTCGGGTAATTCACTTCATGATTCTTCAAGTGTCGCGATGCATAAGCCACTACTCTTCCTTCTTGCATCAATACACAACCCAGTCCTTGCTTAGATGCATCACAGTACACCTCAAAACTCTTGTGAGGATCAGGTAAGATTAACACAGGAGATGATGTTAACCTTTCCTTCAACTCACGGAAGCTAACTTCGCACCGATCGTCCCACACGAACGGTTGATCTTTCCGATTAAACTTAGTCAAAGGCAGTGCAATCTTTGAAAATCCTTCTATAAACCTACGATAGTATCCAGCCAGCCCTAAGAAACTTCTCACTTCCGTCACGGTCTTAGGCTGTTCCCAACTTAGCACTGAACTTACTTTTGCTGGATCCACCGCAATTCCCTCTTTAGAGATTACATGCCCCAAAAACTTCACTTCGTTCAACCAAAACTCAAACTTCGTAAGTTTGGCATATAATTGCTTCTCCTTCAGGACTTTCAACACGATCCTGAGATGCTCTTCATGCTCTTCCGGATTTTTAGAATAGACCAGAATATCATCAATGAATACCACCACAAATAAATCCAAATATGGTCTAAAGATCCGGTTCATATAATCCATGAAAATAGCAGGCGCATTAGTCAACCCGAACGGCATCACAACATACTGATAATGCCCATATCGAGATCGAAATGCAGTCTTGGGTATATCCTCCTCCTTTATCCTGATATGATGATAACCCGATCTCAGATCAATCTTGGAGAATACCGCAGCTCCCCTAACCTGGTCCATAAGGTCATCTATCCTTGGCAAAGGATACTTGTTCTTAATAGTGACCTTGTTCAACTGCCTGTAATCCACACACATCCTCATACTCCCATCTTTCTTCTTTACAAACAGTAATGGAGCTCCCCAAGGCGAAACGCTTGGCCTGATCATCTGTTTCTGCAGCAACTCCTTTATCTACTTCTTCATTTCTACCATTTCTGGTGGTGCCATCCTATTAGGAGCAATAGAGATGGGACCAGCTCCAGGGACTAAATCAATCCCAAACTCTATCTCTCGCTTCGGAGGTAATCCTGGTATCTCTTCAGGAAATACTTCCGGAAATTCCCTCACCACCGGAATCTCCTCGATCGGCATCGACTCTTCCTCTCCAGAAATAGAGAATAAACACATATAGCCCTCCGGCTCAAGGGTCCTATATTGAATTGTCTTTTCCTCACAATTGATGATCACTTGGTTCTTCATTAACCAGTCCATACCCAAGATCACATCCAATTGTAACTTAGGAAGACAAACCAAATCTACCTTGGAAAGACGACCCAAAATTTCTACATTACACCCTAAACAGACTTTAGCGGTGAAGATCGGTATTTCCGTAGGGGTATTTATACTAAGATAGCAGGGTGAATCAGAAACAACAAGATTCAGCCTATTCACACATTCAGGAGAAACAAAAGAATGTGTAGCTCCAGAATCAAACATAATTTTGCAAGGTTGGTTATTAAGCAGAAAGTTACCTTGCACGAGATTCGGGGTTTGGGTTGCTTCATTACCACTCAGGGTAAATACTCTTCCTTGTACCACAGGCTTGCCAGCAGATCCCTTTGCATCTCCCTTTGCAGATTCTTGGCACTCACGAGCAAAGTGACCTTGCTTTCCACACTTGAAACATCCTCCTGTGGACCAGCAAAACTGACCATGATGATAACGCCTACACTTCTCGCAATAAGGAGCATTATCGCGAGACTTGTTCTTGTTATCCATCACCGCCTTGCCCTTACCCTTGTTCTTAGAATATGGACCATTATTCTGATGGTCAAACTTCTTCTTCCTCCGTGGTCCATAGTTCTGTCCAACCCCCTTCACTTGACTTCCAATCAATTCAGCCTTCTTATCATCTTCATACATTCTGCACATATCTACTAGTGCAGGGAAACTCTGAATCCTTTGATAAATGAAGATAGACTTCAGTTCCGACCTTAGTCCACCTTCAAACTTAACACACTTACTTCTTTCATCAGGGTTATTTAAGTAGTAGGGAGAGTACTTCATCAGCTCCTTGAACTTGGCAGCATACTCTCCTACACTCATATCCCCCTGCTTCAATTGCATGAATTCCACTTCCTTCTTTCTCCGCAAATCTTCTAGAAAATATTTATTAAGAAACTTCTCCATAAATACTCCCCAGTTCATTGCGCTCCTCTCAAAATTCAGCAATTGGACAGTGTGATCCCACCAGTTTTTAGCTCCTCCGTGAAGCATGTACACTGCATAGGTCACCTTCTGTTCATCAGAACACTCCAGAGTTCGGAAAATCTTGTTAATCTCATACAACCACTTGTTCGCCTCGTCAGGTTTATATCCTCCCTCGAATCTTGGTGGGTTGCACTTTCTGAACTCCGACAGAGTCTTAGCGTCCTGATTCGCCATGTTGCCAGCAGATGGGTTACCAGCTCGCCCTTGAGATGGTTGTTGTCTCTACTGCTGCTGCATGCCTTCCAGCACGGTCGTGATTCGTTCTAACATTTCATTAGTAATATTTTTATTGCGGGTTGCCATAGAAAGACCTGCACTATGGGCTTTGGGTCACTAAAAAGGTCTTTAGAACGTAAATGCTACTAACTTACTCAAAAACATATTCAATCAACATTGAATACCATACTTAGCTGCATCTTCGGGGCCATGAGGGACAGGACCTATGCTCTGATACCACCGCAGGGTGTGACGCTCTCTTTTTAACTTGAAAATAATTAATATTTCCAAATTATTGAATACTTGCTATCAAAATTTGGGCTATAAAATTTTTCCTTTTTAGAACCAGTACTTGCTCGTTCATAAACCCTTTTGAACATAAACCATTTTTGAAAGTTCGGCTTAATAATATTTTAGTTTCGAAAAGGCTCTCGAGATAACATTTCCTTAACTATAGAAAATACTCTTCATAGTTAATATTAAAACATACCATTTGTCTCTCGAGTTGAATTTGAACATATAAAGCATAAACTTATCACCGAATCCTTTCTTAATAAAAATCAGAGTTCGCGGAAGTAAAAATAATACTTATGGGGCACTGCTGAGGTAAAGGAAAACATCATATATATATATATATATAATAATCATAACATAACCCCATCAGTACAGTCAGTAGCAAGTGATAAAAAGTCGAGATAGCAAGTTTTGATGAAACATATACAGACCAGTTGCATAAAATAAAAGCTCACTCTAAGACCTCTCAGATATATACAATATACATAACAAAATCCAAAATAGAAGTCCCAGAGCAAGTCCTCAATGTCCTCAGCAGCTCCTCAGATCCTCCACCGCTCTATCCCTAGGATCTAGGATCCAAAACATCTATGCTATGCAAGCTCCTATGAACCAGCGGGTCCACCTCTAGCTGAAACAGTCGGCTCAACATGCACCTCCTCCTCGCTCTCATCCTCCACAGGGTCCTCCTCGACCTCGCCTGACTGTGTAAAGACCCCACCACTGGGTCTAAGATATGCCGAAGCAGTCCTATCCAAGTCAGTCGGACCAGGAGAAGGAGTCTCCTCAGTGACAACTCTATCGGAGGAAGGATGGGAACGAGTGGCAGCTCTAAAACGAAAACTATGGAAACGACACATAGGTCGAGCCGGGGGTGGTCCTTTATATGTATAAAAAGGTGGAACATGCATAGTGTAGACTAAGGGAATCCTAAATCGACGAGGTCGCACTCGCACCAGAGGGTTAGGGTGGTAGAGAGTAATCTCAACCTCCCCCTCAAAAGTGGCACGGTGCTCCTCATACGTCCATATACCACTAGGGATAGGGCGTATCTCGATGCAAGCTAGGTATCTGGCCATCACCTAAACAGGGCACTGGGAGCAAGAATACACATATACATAATCGATAAAGACTAAAATTACAATCACAAGTATATCATGGACAGATCATAATGCAAATACATATGAGCACACCAGTTTTCAACATTATAACTCTTATTATGCAAGTGGCATGATGTATGATTTTCTATCCACAACTGAGGCCTCTAAAAGTCCATCTTGGACGTCCATCCAATACACCCTAGTGTTCCCGGAACACCGACATTTGTTCCCAGAACATAATGCCAAACCATACTTGGATAAAAAGCATCACTCCCAGAGTGTGCACCACGTTCCCAGAACGCATACGTTCCCAGAACGCATACGTTCCCAGAACGCATAAAAACCAGGTCCCGGACACTGGCCACATATCTATAATGTGTCATCAAGTAGGTTATAATTTGGTACTCCCGGAGTACCCTCCTCATATTCCCAGAAGAATATGATAAACATTCCTACCAACCAGACTTCCAGTCTATATGGATGCACAAATATTAAGGTTGGTTTTATCTTTACATTAATTAATGTGATTTAGAAATATTCCAATTTCCCTTTTGAATGATTTATTTGAGGCATACTCTTTGGCATAAAATTTTCCTTTGAATTTTCTCAAAACATGCCTTTTAAACTTAGATTGGGTAAAACAAAGTCAATGGTATTCAAAAACTTAACTTTTTATTTTTCAGATTCAGGTACTAACCGGTTACAGTTTCAGGCTAACCGGTTAGAATTACAGACCTGAACTGTTTACCATTTCAATTCAGAAAAACCCTTTTTCTTGAATTTATTACCCAATCCATAAACAAGTTAAACATTGTTTTATGCCTCAAAAATCACAGTTTTCACCATTCAAAAGTCCAAATCACATTTTGTTTTCCATAAGGCATAATTTCCTCTTGAAATTATTTCATTGAATTAAGGTATAAACCCCTTACCCTTAAATCTGAACCAAGAGAGTATTATCACCTCAATTTTAGATTCTTTCCAGTGAGTTTAAAGTATAGATTTGAGTAAAATTAATGAAACTTCAGGACTGTTTTATAAACTAATTTTCTTTTGAAATTTTGCAGTGTCTAACCGGTTACGAAAATCGAGTAACCGGTTAGATTATGCAGTCAGTCCTTCAAAATAAGGGTTTTAACACATCATTTTCTTTAATTCTCAAATCTAAGCAAATTCCTTCATTCCACAGGGTTCATATACCTTAACCAAACATGTCTCATCACAGAAACCAATTCAAAGTGCATGCATCAAGCTTTTTGCATCAAATTGCATAAAAATTCACATAAACTCAATTTAATACAACAAAACTCAAACTAAGCATTTAAATCCAGAATTCAGTATCCATACACTTTGCATGCATCAATATAAAGTTGCTCAAAACCACAGTGAGCAGAACTTTGGCCTCCAAGCCTTTGTGCTATATTGAACATAATGCCCTTTTGAGTTTTGTTAACTCAAATCCTAAATCACTTGAATTTTAGTCTAAATCTAGTATATGGTAGACTTCTCCCATACCTTAAGACTGAGTTTGATGATAATCAACACTGGATTTGAAGAAAACTCCACAGACTCCTCACAAACCCAAAGTTCTGTTTCCAGCCACGAATTCCACCAACAGGGTCCAAAGATCAGGAGTTTTGACATAGCAAATGGCCAAAGAAATTGGGGAAAAACATTAGGACTCAAAATAGGTAACATGCACTAGGAAATAGAAAAGATTGGAGACTTAATGGTGGCTGTACTTACCCAAAATCAGATCTGGAATTCAGCTTCCAGAACAGAAAAACTCAGAACCCAGACTTCATCTTCAAGCTTCCAAGATTGATTCCTCCTTCCACACAAACCCTCAGCTCACAAGGTGTATACCACTGAAAAGCCCTTGATTCAAGCTTTTCAGAAATGTGTGTTTTGCTCTCTAACTCTCAAGGACCAAGACGAATTTCCCAAAACGAAAACGAAAACCTAACTTAGCCACCTTCAACCCTAAAACCAGAAATCAACCCTAAATCCTCAGAATTTCCACAATTTATAGACGAATTGGGCTTGCATGCAGGGCGACGCGTGGTTTCCACTCAATCTAAGGCTGTAATCGTGGCGATTACAGGGTTAATCAAGTGATTACTCATCAAATTCCACTAACCCAGTTTCTGGGTTCATCATCTAACCGGTTACAGGGCAATACTAACCGGTTAGATTAGTACAAAATTTAAAAATTAATATTTTTAAATCTTTCCCTCCAAGAACCTTTTCAATATTACCTTTTAGTCCTCATCTAGGGACCAAAGTGCAATATCCTTATATTTTGCATTTATTTACCCTATAAAAATATTTCCACTTATTTTTATATTTATGGCTAATTAAATACAAAATATAAACTTGGAAAATTTCTATAAATTAATAATAAACTTTTATTATTAATTTCCTATTATTCGGGAGACGAAAATTAGGGGTGTTACACCAAACACATCATCAAACAATCACTTATTCAATCATTTCAAGACATCATGATAATCATACAAGTCAACCAAGTCATAACACAAAGCATAAAAATTCATATTCATCAAAAACATTCAAATAGAGTCTTAGTGTGATTACAAGCAAAACACAAAAGATAAAATCCAAAACTATATCAAATAAATTTATTTAATTCTAAAAATTTCCAGAACATACAAATACATGCCAAAGTTCATAATATAAAATTTTCAAGCCATTTAAACAATCCTATGTTAGGTTTCAAATCAAATTTTGCATGAAAAGCAAATCGGAGTTGTTGCTGGTCTGAGGTAAAAACGACTTTATTAAAAATAGTTATTCAACTCCGAATTGCATAAAAATTGGTATAACTCTTCCTTATACAGTCAAGATTATCTCATAAAATTTTCAGATTATTTGGAGTTGTGAAAGTCATATATATCTAATTAAAATTGTCACTAAGTCCAGAAAATCTGAACCAAGTGATTCACTGTTTTGCCTTTCTTAAAAATATCAATTCAACTCCAAATCTCTTCAAATGTTACAGAGAACATATGGAGATGTCCAGGAAGCTACCATAAAAATTTCAAGAAATTTCAAGCAGCACAAGTTCGAAAATTATTTTCATCTTTAAACTAAAAAACTTATTTTCTGAAAATCATTTTCACAAAGTTGGTTCTCATAAAAATAGGAAATAAATTCCAAAAATCATCCAAAAATTCAGAGAGGTCCATTTTAACATACATAAATCAGTGACAAAATTTCAGAATTATTGAACACACATAAATATTATTTAGCAAGGTCAAACACACACATATTCACAATTTCAGCACATCACTTTATCCAACAATTTATTTTATCCATTTCTTTTCATGAAAATTAAAAATACACACATACATACAAGTCAATTATAAAATCAATCCATTAGTTATTATTTCCTTCAAAAACGAATTAATATATTATGAAAATAATTTTCAAACACAACATGCATCACATTTACAAATAAAAATTTAAGCCTTTTAACTAAAAATCAAGAATCAAGTTAAACTAATCTAGACCTTAACATGCACATATTTAAATTTAGTAGATCTTAAAGAAAATTACACATGCATCAACACTTAAGAACCAAATCAAGACTTTAAGAGAAAAATCAAAACTAACACTAAAGCATGCTCTTGATCACTAGATCATCACATGCATGTACTAAATTCTTCAATTAAAAATTCATTCTTAAAGATCTAGGCCACACCGAAACATGCATCAAAATAAATAAATTCTTTTAAAACCAAATCAAACATCAAGTTTGGAAATCCATAGGTTTGTAAACCAAAACACTAGATCTAGCTTAAAATCAAACATGCAAGACTAGAAACTTGAACTTTTTTATAAAACACATTTAGATCATAAATTTATTCAACAATCATCACATAGACATACATGATCCACGGATCTAAACAAGAAAATAGACATGCCAGAAGGTTAATTTTAGATTTTCACAAAATCTTTAGTTTTCTTTAGATCTTTATGATTTTAGTTTAGAAAATATTAGATCCATAAAAAGAAACCTTAAACGAAACATCAAGAATCAAGACCACATATTACAAATTATTTTTAAGTCCTTAAAGTCCAAGATCAAAAGAGAACAACACATAAACTCCATAAAATTAAACATGCAAGAAGAAAATAAAATAGATCTACAAACAAAAGGGAAAAAAAATTACACTATTACAATTTTTCTTTCTTGATCTTCAAGTCCTACCATGAAAAGGGGTTGGTCTTCTAGTCTCCTAACACTTAGATCTCCAAAGAGCTTTCCTTGGTTTGGGTTGATCTCCTCCTCTTCTACCTCACGATTCTCTCTCTTTCTCTCCATGGTTCTCTCTCTTTTTTTTTTGTATATGTGCCTCTCAAGAGCTAGTGTTGCTCTTGGAGACTTAGGTGTTTGTTGGTGTGAAAGGAAAGGAAGTGAAAGAATGAAAGAATGGGTGGAAGAATGAAGGCAACGTAGGAAATGAAGGAGTGAATGGAAAGAATGAACTAAGGCCACTTACATTTAAAGACAATTCATGAATTCCCTCTTTGCCCTTGGGTCTTGGTTTGGTTATGTACAAATGGGAGGAGCGGTTTTGTCCTCACAAGATTTTGCATGGGTGGTGTTTAGCAAAGCAAGGGGACAAGGTGGGTTAGTCTAGGTCTTAGGGGTCATTTTAGGGCTAACTATTAGTTGGCTTTTGGTTAGGTTTTGCACTTAGTTTGGTTAAGTTCTAACTAAGTTTCCTACTTAGTTTCTTCTTTCATTTTCTTTTCTTTTTATTTTATTTTCCCTTAACTTAGTCAACATGCAAAGGCTTCACAAGCCTACACATACACCCACACATACACTTGGCACTCATACACACATTACACCTATATTCTACATGCACTCACACAACATGGCACTCATGCACACACACACACATGTACATACCATTCACACACATAGTATACATACACATATTAGCACATATTCACATATCTTACACACATTAATAAATTAATCACACACTTTAATCACAAAATGAATAAGCAAACATACATATTAACCATTAAACACATTTTTCTTTTAAATAATAAACTGTACTAATTGGTTGCACTTATAGCCCTTATTTCATTTTCTAAAATCATAATTTAATATATTAAAGATAATCCCAAAAGGAAAAATTCATTAGAAATCAAAAACTATTTTTCATGATTTATTCCTTGGAAATTTGTCCTTTTTCACACTGAAAAACAATTTTCGCAAACCAACCCAGATAATTATGAAATATACATTTTTGAAAACTACATTTCGATACGATCGTTTTGATATAAATATCATAAAAATCGGAGTTACGGTTAAAAAGTTATGGATTTTTGAAGTTAATACATTCAAGAAAATCCATAAAGAAATTTATTTTTGCAAAATTACCAACAATAAAAATCATTTCTCATTAAAAATCATCTTTACGAACTCCATAAAAATATTTGTTTATCAAAATTCCATAAAATCAACGCTTTATTCCGAAATCGAATAAAATATTCATTGAAAACCTTTTGTAAAACGCTTTCTCAAAAATCTTCTTTAATCAAATTTTATTCGTCCTAGTCGGAAAAACGCGGGATGTTACAGGCTGGCTGGATACTATCGCCGTATTATTGAAGGATTTTCTAAGATCGCATGGCCTTTGACCAAGTTAACTTGGAAAGATCAATTGTTTGTATGGAATGATAGAATGTTGTTTAATTATAGTGGGGTAGTGATGAATTATACCCTAATATAATATGATTAGTCCAAGAGGAATTATGGAAAAATGTGAGTATATTATGATTAAAATCATTTCAGTGATGAATTCAGTTGGAATCAAGGTATTTGATTATGATTAAATCCTATTTTGAGTTGGATTGGATGATGTAGAGAAAATGGTCTTGAAATTCTTTGGTTTTATTTCTAAAACTGTACTTACTAACCGGTTAGAGTTTCTTTTAACCGGTTAGAAGCTGAAAGTTTAAAATAAAAATTTAAGTCATTTGTGAAGGAACTTATGGTATCAATAAACATCTTCCTCCAATCCAAACTCAATGTCAATCACCTAAGTAAAATTTAAGGAAGGATTTAATGTGGTAAAATAACTTAATACCTTGATTCATCATTGAAATTGATTTAAGAGGATTGAATCATAATACTTATGGACTAATCAAGAGTTAAAATTAAGGAGCTACTCCAATCGGAGAAGGTAGAGAATTGAGCTGGATGATGCAAAAGAGAAGATAAGTACTAAGATAAGAAGGTTGTGATTCATGAACAAGTTTGGAGTTTGAAAATGTGAATGACAATAAGAAGAAGAAGAGTTGAAGAAAAAGAGAAGTTGGCTTGAGGGAAAGGAGCTAGATTTCCATGAAGAAGCGAATGAAATTCTCTGTTTCGAGGTGAGAATCTGCATTCTGAGCAAACTGAAACTTATAAGGATGGTTAGGAATGAAGTGTGTAAGAGATGAATGATCAAAGATATGGTGAAAACTTGTAAGTCAGATGTTGGAAGCCGGTAACCGATAAAATCGTCGGAGGGATAGTTAAAGAAAAGCTTTTGGAAAAAAAAAGTATTCCCAGACGAGGTAAGGAGGAAGAATGAGATTTAATCTTTGGAATTAAAGTCAGGGATTATGGATATTAGAAAACATATTACTTAAGGCAAGGGATTTATGAAGTGTTTTCTGGAACAACCTAGATGAGAAATCCAAAGGCATGAACTTCAAGAATAGATTATGTTCGAACCCCAAGTCAGCTATCAACTATCAAAGAATAAGGAATTTTTCGATGTTGGTAAGCATGTATGAGGACTATGGGAAAACACATGAATTTCATGCGAGAAATGTCTGAGTTTAGAATAAGAGAAAGATTGATGAAATAAAGGCTCAACTGGAGAAAGAGGAAAAGTAAATAGGAGAATATCAACCATGGAAATATCAAGGTTAAGGAATCCTCGACTGAAGAAAAGTGACTAAAGAGGAAATAGGGAAGGGAACATTTGTCCATCTCAAGGTTAAAAATGTGAGGCACATCACTTTGGGTTTAGTTGTGATGTACCTAAGGGGATAGTCAATTCCGACTGCAGGAATCTGGAGTATTATTCACCGAATTGTCTTAAAGGAAAAGGTGAGAAAGGAATGGACAACAAACGAATCAAGCACGAGAAGAGTTCACCAGCTGAGATGTGAATTGAGTCTAATCTTGACGTAGATAACCCAAGTCTATCTCTTCCTTTGATCTAAGTTAACGTAGTCAAATATGTTTTTCGATTACGTTAATCTAATCGTTTGAAAATATCAATATCCTGTTGGAAGTTCAACTCCAATCTTTCTGTGATCAAAACCCTTACCACAGTTGGATGTGATAAATATCTGTGGACACTACAGAAATATAAAGATCAGTTATGGCTAGAGAGATTAATAACCACCGGGATAGGACAAATCTTTGTCTCCCCAACGGAAATGTCTCTAGAACTTGACTATCTAGCTAAGTCTGATAGTGATAACTACCCTATCTTTAAGTTCATTTAACTTAGAGATATGTCGTATAATCTTTCTTGTGAAAGGTTATATCTGAAAGGAATGGTTTTGTTATTAATGGTTTGAATATTAGGACTAATCACCCTAATGTTTCTAACTGTTAAGGAACAAAATCATACAAATGCCTCTTTAATCGTGCTCGACTGATCAGAGTGCATGTAACACCCCAAAATTTTAATCCCTGATTAATGAAATGTTAATTATAAAATTTATTATAATAAATTATTTCTATTTTAATCTTTGATTAAAAATCTGTGATGTTATTATTAGTGGATGTGTGAATTTATTTGGTAAGTATATTTATGCATAAAAATAAATATTTTGCATATTAGTCCTAGATTTGGGACCTAGAGGTAATTATAGGAAAGGTTTTGGAGGGAAAGAAAATAAAATTAATATTTTTCAAAAACTGACCAAAATACTTGAGTGTTTGTGAAAAGACTCTAGTGTTCTGGTCAGAGTTGCACGAGTTAGTGCGTTTGGTGAGTCACCACCAACGATTCTCCACCGTTACACGAATACTCCACACTCACATGTCCATGGCTTTCGTGTCGTCGTGCATGGACCTGTTCTTTGCCTATATAAACCAATTAAACTCAGATTGTGAGGCATTTGGCCAATTTGTTGAAGATTGCATGTGTTTAGGGTTCCTGAATCGTTTCCTTCGATTGTCCCTCTGTGTTTTGATTCAAGTTACAAACTATACACCAATACAAAGCTCACATCACGAGCTTTGTATAGACATAAAATTTGTGAGCTGAGTGTGGGTGTGTTGGTAGAATCGAAGCTGGGAAGTTGAGGTTCGTTTGTTGTCATCAGTCCTGGGAGCTCACTTTGATCATTGCTTGTGGTAAGCTCGTGCACCTCCTGAGTCTCAAATTGGTTTCTGTAGTTAGTAGGTGTTGCATAGAGTTTAGAAATGCTAATTTCCCCAATTTCTATCTCTGTTTTCTATGTCAACCAATTCAGTTTTGGACCTCCACTCAAACTGCTCCGCATGTTGGTGCTTGAAGTGGTTCTTGGTGTTGTGGAGCTTTTCCTTGCAATTTCTTTGTTGAGTCACGTCTGAGAGGTAAGGGGAAAGCTTTCTATTCACTAGATAGAGTATAAATTGCATGAATTTGATTAGAGAGCCACCAAGAGGCTCTAAGGGCTTAGATTGAATAGGGAAATTGGTTTGGAGACCAACTTGTGCTCTAAAGTTGTTTTGAGCAAGTTCCATATGATGCATGCAAATTGTTTTGAACTTATGTTCACAAGTTTATTGAGTATATCGCAATTTAGTATGTTGAGTTGTGAATTTTCATGTTTTATGCATAATTTTGTGATTCTCTGTCAAATCTGTAATTTTATGTGTTCTAAGTGTTTGAACATGTTTAATGTATGGTATATGAACTCTGTTGATCATTGGATTGGATTGAAAATGGTTAGAATTGAAAATGGTATGTTAAAACCAAGTTTCTAGTCTGTTTTGTATGAAAAGACTCGAGTACTTGGCATGATACTCGAGTATTTTGTGTTAAAATAGTGTGTCTTTTGCTCCAAACACTCGAGTATCAGACCCAGAACTCGAGTATCGACTGATGTAACAAGAGTACTTTTGATGAACCAGTCGAGTAATGCATGAATCACTCGAGTATTCTGGAATGGATGAAGAACACTCGAGTATTCATGAACTACTCGAGTATTTTTAAGATCTGAAATCTGACTTTTCTGGAAAGCATGAACGACTCGAGTAGTCATGAACTACTCGAGTAATCTGGAAAGGCTGAAGAACTACTCGAGTATTCTGAAGAACACTCGAGTATTTCTGCCCAGAAAATTAAAATACCATTTCTAATTCTGAATCATTATGTTAATACTAAAATGGTAATAATCCAAGTGATCTAAGACTTAAGAGAAATTGATTGATATAGTTATTCCGTTTGGATGACGGGACGTTGCTCGGGTGGCACGTTATATATTATTAATTGAGATGTACCCATCAATTTCCTTTAAGTTAAGATAATGAATTCATTCTGGAGTTCAGATGATAGATCGTTTATCATGTTTTGGTAACATGAGGAGGGCCTCTGGGAGTGCCAACTGACGGCTTGCTTGATGACACGTTATGGTTGACGACGTGGCCAGCGAAGTGAGATGCTGATGATATGGTTATTCCGTTAAGACGACGGGACGTTGCTCGAGGAGCACGTTATGTACCATTTCCAAGCTTGTCGTGTACATTCTTGGTGAATGTACGAATGTTGTACACTAGGAGTACAACGCACTGTTGAGTGCTGATATGAAGTAAAGGATGGACGTCAGAGAGTGACATAGATTGATGGAGATAGGATTGAGAGCTAGACTCATACATCATGCCACTCATTTAACCCAAAGTTGATAAATGAAATAAGTATGAGCATTTTACTTTCATTAAATACTTGCTAAGTGCTAAATGTGGTTGTTGATTATTGCTGCATGTTTACATACTCATATTGTGCATTTATTTATGCTCTATTTATTATGTGTATAGAATTTCTTACCCCTATGCTCTTGTAGGTGATGTCACATTACATCGCTTGCATCGAGATCCATCCACTTCCTAGTGGCATATGGATCTACGAGGATCACCGCGCGGTGTTCGAGGGAGAGGTAGAGGTTACCTTCTACCACCCGAACCCGTTGATCCGGTTTAGTCCTCGTAGGTTTAGGATTCCCATCATATACACTATGCACGTACCATCCTTTTACACTTATCATGGACCACCTCCCACACTACCAGCTCGCTCATATCACAGTTTTCGCTTTCGACCTACCCGCTCACACCCTTTTTCTTCGAGAGTCATCCGCGAGGAGACTCCCCTATTTGATCCGAGGAGCCCTGTTAGGGTCGCACCATCTCCTGACCCTATATCCAGTGGTAGGGTACCCACTCCATAGGATGAGATCGAGGAGGATCATGTGGAGGACGAGAGCGGAGGCAAGCCTGTCGTGCATTCTACCGGTTGTCAGTGGAGGGACGATGATCCCTAGGTATGTGCATATGGTAGATGATGAGGATCAGGGGATCCGGTGTGATGGATGCTGTGGAGGAGATATTGCTGCTGCTGATGATGTTGGATGATAACTATTGTTGCTATCTGGATATTTCTACTACTACTGCTGCTGCTGCTACTGATCTATGTGACCAGCTCTAGAGTGTTGTATTTTGAGATGTATATATATTGTAGATATGCTTTTGAGTACTCTAGAGTTATGGTTACTTTTGGACATAGATCTTTTATTATGGACTTGTATCGGATCTTGGAGACGCCATGGACTATGTGTTACATGACTTACTTATATATATGTATATATACCTTATGTTTATACTACAATTGTGCATAGTCCTACTATTTCCGTTTACTCTGATATAGATTATTTAAAGAATTCGGCTACGATATTTGAAAATGGTATTAGTTCCGTGAAATGAAAGATTGGATGACATCACTTAATTTTTACTATGTAAATACGATTTCAAAGTATCGATGCTATCTGGATTGTGAAAAGATTTTCTTGTTTTAAAGAATGCCGAATTTAGTATAAAGTCTAAAAGGATATATAATATAATCTCCAAGAGTTCCATGTTTGGTTTGTGCACCCGCCTTTATAGAAAATATAAATAAAATTTTATTTCCTACATTTTCTAAATACTAACAAGTCCATACCTATTACGAGTAATAGTACAATTATTTTATTAATTACTTGTATCAAGTTGAGGGTGTCACACTTAGTGGTATCAGAGCAAAAGTCAGATCCTGTAGTAGTTGTAGTAGTCCAGAAAGGTAGTCAGCAACATCAAGCAGGTATCCACAGGGCATATTTATTGTTTTGAATGCTAGTATCTTGCTTGTTTTGAGCACTAGATACAATTGAATGTTTTGTTTGAGGTTCTGGTGATAGCCTTAGAATAGGTGGTGTGATAAATGTTTCTTTAGTTCATCATATGTGACCATAAGTCCATAGCGCAGGTCTATTATGGAAACTAGAAACCAAAATCACACTAACGCGTTGTTAGAAAGAATTACCGCGGTGCTGGAGTCTATGCAGCAACAGCAATCTCAGCAACCACCTCAACCGGTTAATCCACCTCACCAGTGCAATGTGGGTAACACCGAGGCGAAGAGTTTGGCGGATTTTAGGAGTTGTAATCCACCCAAGTTTGAAGGAGGATTTAAACTCGAGGAGGCTAATAAGTGGATTCATACCATGGATAAAATCTTTAGAACGTTAGATTGCACGGAAGCTCAGAAGGTGGCATATGCAGTCTACATGTTGGGAGATGAGGCTGAGAACTGGTGGAACCATACAGTTCAGCTCCTACATTATGAAGGAAGGGATGTTAATTGAGGTGTATTTATGGAGAAATTTCTCAATAAATACTTCCCTGAGGATTTGAGGAGAAAGAAGGAAGTGGAATTCTTGCAGCTGAAGAAAGGAGATATGAGTGTGGGTGAGTACGCAGCCAAGTTCGAGGAATTGATGAAGTACTCTCCATACTACCAGAACAACCCTGATGAAAGGAGCAAGTGCATCAAGTTTGAGGGAGGCTTAAGGCCTAAGCTGAAATCTATTTTCAGCTATCAACGGATTCAAAGCTTTCTTGCACTAATGGACATGTGTAGAATGTATGAGGATGACAAGAAAGCTGAAAGATTGCTAGCATCAGAAAGAAAAGATAGCCAGAATTATGGACCTCAGAGGCACAAGGGTTTCAACAATCGAGGCAAGGGTCCGTATGAGAGCCGAGGGAAAGGCAAAGGAAAAGTTGGAGGTAGTGATGGAAGGAATTTTCGGAGCGAGGCTCCAGTCAGTGACAAGTGCAAGCGTCGCCATCATGGTCGTATCTGTTGGACGACAAGTGGGTGTTTCAATTGTGGAAAACCGGGACACTTTGCGAAGGACTGCAAGGAACCGGCCAAGGCTAATTCCAGAGGGATAGCTGACAAGCCCGTGGTTCAAGGAAGGGTTTTCACGCTTAGTGGTGTGGAGGCAAGCCAATCCTCTGATCTTGTGCAAGGTAATTACTTGCTAAATGGTCAGCTTTGTCATGTGTTGTTTGATTCTGGTGCAATGCATTCATTTGTTTCATATGAATGTGTAAATCGTTTGAGTTTACCCATATCTGAGTTATCATACACTCTTAAAGTAGAAACCCCTACTAATGCTCCTGTAGTTGTTTCTAGAGCATGTCTTAACTGTTGTATAGAAGTGTTAGGACAAACCTCCAGGGTAGATTTGATCTGTTTACCCTTATCGCAATTGGATGTGATCTTGGGAATGGATTGGTTAAGCCGAAACCAAGTGATCATTGATATTGATAGAAAAGTAGTGATCTATAGAAACCCAAACCCTTCAGGCTTTATGTGTTTGTTCAACACTGAAGTGGAGGAGAATGGCTCAAGGATTGAAGAGATTTCCGTTGTCTGATTTCTGTTGTCACTGACCGGAGCGAGGCTCCAGTCAGTGACAAGTGCAAGCGTCGCCATCATGGTCGTATCTGTTGGACGACAAGTGGGTGTTTCAATTGTGGAAAACCGGGACACTTTGCGAAGGACTGCAAGGAACCGGCCAAGGCTAATTCCAGAGGGATAGCTGACAAGCCCGTGGTTCAAGGAAGGGTTTTCACGCTTAGTGGTGTGGAGGCAAGCCAATCCTCTGATCTTGTGCAAGGTAATTACTTGCTAAATGGTCAGCTTTGTCATGTGTTGTTTGATTCTGGTGCAATGCATTCATTTGTTTCATATGAATGTGTAAATCGTTTGAGTTTACCCATATCTGAGTTATCATACACTCTTAAAGTAGAAACCCCTACTAATGCTCCTGTAGTTGTTTCTAGAGCATGTCTTAACTGTTGTATAGAAGTGTTAGGACAAACCTCCAGGGTAGATTCGATCTGTTTACCCTTATCGCAATTGGATGTGATCTTGGGAATGGATTGGTTAAGCCGAAACCAAGTGATCATTGATATTGATAGAAAAGTAGTGATCTATAGAAACCCAAACCCTTCAGGCTTTATGTGTTTGTTCAACACTGAAGTGGAGGAGAATGGCTCAAGGATTGAAGAGATTTCCGTTGTCTGATATTTTCCTGAGGTATTCGCTGATGAGATACCTGGTTTGCCACCGAAGAGAGAGATTGAATTTGGAATTGATTTAGTTCCGGGAGCTGGTCCCATTTCTATCTCTCCTTATAGAATGGCACCACCAGAAATGGCTGAGATGAAGAAACAGATTGAAGAGTTGTTGCAGAAGCAGATGATTCGACCAAGTGTATCGCCTTGGGGTGCTCCGGTTTTGTTCGTCAAAAAGAAAGATGGTAGTATGAGGATGTGCATCGACTATCGGCAGTTGAATAAGGTCACAATCAAGAACAAGTAACCTTTACCAAGGATAGATGACCTTATGGACCAAGTTCGTGGGGCTTCAGTATTTTCCAAGATTGATCTGAGATCGGGGTATCATCAGATCAGAATTAGAGAAGAGGATATCTCTAAGACTGCATTTCGATCCCGATATGGGCATTATGAGTATGTTGTGATGCCGTTCGGATTGACTAATGCACCAGCCATTTTCATGGACTACATGAATCTAATCTTTAGACCTTATTTAGATTCATTCGTGATTGTGTTCATTGACGATATCCTTATATATTCCAAGAGCCCGGAGGAGGATGCTGAACACTTGAGAATCGTGTTGAATGTCCTAAAGGAGAAGCAATTATACGCTAAACTTGCAAAGTGTGAGTTTTGGCTGGAGGAAGTTAAGTTTTTAGGACATGTAATCTCAAACAAGGGAATATCGGTTGACCCGGCGAAGGTAAGCTCAGTTTTACAATGGGAACAACCGAAGTCGGTCATGGAAGTGAGAAACTTTCTTGGTTTGGCTGGCTACTATAGAAGATTTATAGAAGGTTTCTCGAAGATTGCGCTACCCTTGACAAAGTTAACTCGGAAAGATCAATCATTTATATGGGATGAGAAGTGTGAAAGGATTTTCCGAGAGTTTAAGGAAAGATTGACATCATCTCCTGTGTTGATTTTGCCTGATCCACAGAAGAATTTTGAGGTGTACTGTGATGCATCGAAACAAGGTCTTGGGAGTGTTTTGATGCAAGATGGAAAGGTAGTCACTTACGCCTCGAGACAGCTAAAAGTTCATGAAATGAACTATCCTACTCATGACTTAGAGCTGGCAGCTGTTGTCTTCGCTCTAAAGATTTGGAGACACTATCTCTATGGCACTACGTTCCGGCTGTTTAGTGACCATAAGAGTTTAAAGTACCTCTTTGACCAGAAAGAGTTGAACATGAGGCAACGTCGATGGATGGAGTTCTTGAAGGATTATGAGTTTGAGCTTCATTACCATCCTGGGAAAGCAAATGTTGTGGCGGATGCATTGAGTCGAAAAGCAATGCATATCAGTTCGATGATGGTCAGAGAAGCTGCATTGATAGAAGAATTTAGAGATTTGAGCCTGACGTTGCAAGTGGAGCCGACAAGTGTTAAGATGGGAATGTTGCAGATTGCTAATGAGTTCTTGCAAAGGATTCGTGAGTTGCAACAAGAAGATGATGAGCTTAAGGAAAGGAGGAAGCTTATAGAGGAAGGCAAGGAATTAGAATTCCAAGAAGGGAAGGATGGAATTCTTCGTTTTAAAACAAGGATTTGCGTGCCCGACAACTCAGAAGTAAGGAGAATGATTTTGGATGAAGCGCATAAGAGCAAGATGAGTATGCATCCGGGGGCTACCAAAATGTATCAAGATTTGAAGAAAATATTTTGGTGGCCTGGTTAAAAGAAAGATGTGGCTAGGTACGTGGCGTGTTGTTTGGTGTGTCAGAAGGCGAAGGTGGAACACCAAAGGCCAGGAGGAGAGTTACTTCCCTTAGAGATTCCGTTATGGAAATGGGATAGTATCTCGATGGATTTTGTATCTGGATTGCCAAGGACAACTACTGGTCATGATGCAATTTTGGTGATTGTAGATCGCTTGACGAAGTCAGCGTATTTTATTCCAGTTAATATGCGCTACTCTTTGGAAAAGCTCACTCAATTGTATATCAAAGAAGTTGTTCGCTTGCATGGTGTGCCATCCAGTATCGTGTCAGATCCCGATCCAAAGTTTACATCGAAGTTTTGGCAGGATCTACATAGAGCTTTGGGTTCAAGACTGAAGTTGAGTTCTGCATACCATCCTCAGACTGATGGTCAAACGGAAAGGACTATTCAGTCACTGGAGGACATCTTAAGAGCTTGTGTTTTGGAAGGACAAGGAAATTGGGAACAAATGTTGTCGCTCGTGGAATTTACTTACAACAATAGTTATCATACGAGCATTGGAATGGCACCATTTGAAGCTCTGTATGGGAGAAAGTGTCAGACACCATTATTCTGGTTTCAAGTGGGGGAGAGTTCTCTTGTTGGACTAGACTTTGTACAAGAAACAACTGAGAAGATTAAGATGATACAAGAAAAGATGAAGACGGCTCAAAGTAGGCAGAAGAGCTACGCTGATCGGAGGAGGAAACCCTTAGAATTTGCTGAAGGTGACCATGTTTTTATTAGAATAGTACCAACCAAAGGTATTAGTAGAGCCTTGAAAACCCAGAAACTATCACCTAAGTTTATTGGTCCCTACTAGATTCTTAAAAGAGTTGGTCCAGTAGCCTATCAACTAGCCCTGCCCCCGTCATTAGCTAATCTTCATAATGTATTCCATGTGTCTCAGTTGAAAAAGTATATTCACGATCCCACCATTGTTCTTAGAATCCAACCTGATGACCTAGAAATCCATGAGAACCTAACCTTTGAAGCCATGCCTATCCGTATTGAAGATCGAAGAGTCAAGCAGCTTAGAGGGAAGGATATTCTTTTGGTCAAGGTTATCCGGAATTGTGGTGATCTGATGGAAGCATCTTGGGAATTAGAGGATAAGATGCGTCAGGATTATCCTGAGTTGTTTGTATAAGTTGAAGTTCGGGGACGAAATTCCTTGTAAGTGGGGGAGTAGTGTAACACCCCAAAATTTTAATCCCTGATTAATGAAATGTTAATTATAAAATTTATTATAATTAATTATTTCTATTTTAATCTTTGATTAAAAATCTGTGATTTTATTATTAGTGGATGTGTGAGTTTATTTGGTAAGTATATTTATGCATAAAAGTAAATATTTTGCATATTAGTCCCTGATTTGGGACCTAGAGGTAATTATAGGAAAGGTTTTGGAGGGAAAGAAAATAAAATTAATATTTTTCAAAAACTGACCAAAATACTCGAGTGTTTGTGAAAAGACTCGAGTGTTCTGGTCAGAGTTGCACGAGTTAGTGCGTTTGGCGAGTCACCACCAACGATTCTCCACCGTTGACACGAATACTCCACCCTCACACGTCCATGGCTTTTGTGTCGCCGTGCATGGACCTATTCTTTGCCTATATAAACCAATTAAACTCAGATTGTGAGGCATTTGGCCAATTTGTTGAAGATTGCATGTGTTTAGGGTTCCTAAATCGTTTCCTTCGATTCTTCCTTTGTGTTTTGATTCAAGTTACGAACTATATACCAATACAAAGCTCACATCACGAGCTTTGTATAGACATAAAATTTGTGAGCTGAGTGTGAGTGTGTTGGTAGAATCGAAGCTGGGAAGTTGAGGTTCGTTTGCTGTCATCAGTCTTGGGAGCTCACTTTGATCATTGGTTGTGGTAAGCGCGTGCACCTCCTGAGTCTCAAATTGGTTTCTGTAGTTAGTAGGTGTTGCATAGAGTTTAGAAATGCTAATTTCCCCAATTTCTATCTCTGTTTTCTATGTCAACCAATTCGGTTTTGGACATCCACTCAAACTGCTCTGCATGTTGGTGCTTGAAGTGGTTCTTGGTGTTGTGGAGCTTTTCCTTGCAATTTCTTTGTTGAGTCACGTCTGAGAGGTAAGGGGAAAGCTTTCTATTCACTAGATAGAGTATAAATTGCATGAATTTGATTAGAGAGCCACCAAGAGGCTCTAAGGGCTTAGATTGAATAGGGAAATTGGTTTGGAGACCAACTTGTGCTCTAAAGTTGTTTTGAGCAAGTTCCCTATGATGCATGCAAACTGTTTTGAACTTAAATTCACAAGTTTATTGAGTATATCGCAATTTAGTATGTTGAGTTGTGAATTTTCATGTTTTATGCATAATTTTGTGATTCTCTGTCAAATCTGTAATTTTGTGTGTTCTAAGTGTTTGAACATGTTTAATGTATGGTATATGAACTCTGTTGATCATTGGATTGGATTGAAAATGGTTAGAATTGAAAATGGTAAGTTAAAACCAAGTTTCTAGTCTGTTTTGTATGAAAAGACTCGAGTACTTGGCATGATACTCGAGTATTTTGTGTTAAAATAGTGTGTCTTTTGCTCCAAACACTCGAGTATCAGGCCCAGAACTCGAGTATCGACTGATGTAACAAGAGTACTTTTGATGAACCACTCGAGTAATGCATTAATCACTCGAGTATTCTGGAATGGATGAAGAACACTCGAGTATTCATGAACTACTCGAGTATTTTTAAGATCTGAAATCTGACTTTTCTGGAAAGCATGAACGACTCGAGTAGTCATGAACTACTCGAGTAATCTGGAAAGGCTGAAGAACTACTCGAGTATTCTGAAGAACACTCGAGTATTTCTGCCCAGAAAATTAAAAATACCATTTCTAATTCTGAATCATTATGTTAATACTAAAATGGTAATAATCCAAGTGATCTAAGACTTAAGAGAAATTGATTGATATAGTTATTCCGTTTGGATGACGGGACGTTGCTAGGGTGGCACGTTATATATTATTAATTGAGATATACCAATCAATTTCCTTTAAGTTAAGATAATGCATTCATTATGGAGTTCGGATTATAGATCGTTTATCATGTTTTGGTAACATGAGGAGGGCCTCTGGGAGTGCCAACTGACGGCTTGCTTGATGACACGTTATGGTTGACGACGTGGCCAGCGAAGTGAGATGCTGATGATATGGTTATTCCGTTAAGACGACGGGACGTTGCTCGAGGAGCACGTTATGTACCATTTCCAAGCTTGTCGTGTACATTCTTGGTGAATGTACGAATGTTGTACACTAGGAGTACAAAGCACTGTTGAGTGATGATATGAAGTAAAGGATGGAAGTCAGAGAGTGACATAGATTGATGGAGATAGGATTGAGAGCTAGACTCATACATTATGCCACTCATTTAACCCAAAGTTGATAAATGAAATAAGTATGAGCATTTTACTTTCATTAAATACTTGCTAAGTGCTAAATGTGGTTGTTGATTATTTCTGCATGTTTACATACTCATATTGTGCATTTATTTATGCTCTATTTATTATGTGTATAGAATTGCTTACCCCTATGCCCTTGTAGGTGATGTCACGTTACATCGCTTGCATCGAGATCCGTCCACTTCCTAGTGGCATATGGATCTACGAGGATCACCGCGCGGTGTTCGAGGGAGAGGTAGAGGTTACCTTCTACCACCCGAACCCGTTGATCCGGTTTAGTCCTCGTAGGTTTAGGATTCTCATCATATACACTATGCACGTACCATCCTTTTACACTTATCATGGACCACCTCCCACACGACCAGCTCGCTCATATCACAGTTTTCGCTTTCGACCTACCCGCTCACACCCTTTTTATTCGAGAGTCGTCCGCGAGGAGACTCCCCTATTTGATCCGAGGAGCCCTGTTAGGGTCGCACCATCTCCTGACCCTATATCCAGTGGTAGGGTACCCACTCCATCGGATGAGATCGAGGAGGATCTTGTGGATCGGAGGACGAGAGCGGAGGCGAGCCTGTCGTGCACTCTACCGAGAGTCAGTGGAGGGACGATGACCCCTAGGTATGTGTATATGGTAGATGATGAGGATCAGGGGATCCAGTGTGATGGATGCTGTGGAGGAGATATTGTTGCTACTGATGATGTTGGATGATGACTATTGCTGCTACCTGGATATTTCTACTACTACTACTGCTGCTACTGATCTATGTGACCAGCTCTAGAGTGTTGTATTTTGAGATGTATATATATTGTAGATATTCTTTTGAGTACTCTAGAGTTATGGTTACTTTTGGACATAGATCTTTTATTATGGACTTGTATCAGATCTTGGAGACGCCATGGACTATGTATTACATGACTTACTTATATATGTATATATACCTTATGTTTATACTACAATTGTGCATAGTCCTACTATTTCCACTTACTCTGATATAGATTATTTAAAGAATTCAGCTACGATATTTGAAAATGGTATCAGTTCCGCGAAATGAAAGATTGGATGACATCACTTAATTTTTACTATGTAAATACGATTTCAAAGTATCGATGCTATCTGGATTGTGCAAAGATTTTCTTGTTTTAAGGAATGCCGAATTCAATATAAAGTTTAAAAGGATATAAAATATAATCTCCAAGAGTTCCATGTTTGGTTTGTGTACCCACCTTTATAGAAAATATAAAGAAAATTTTATTTCCTACATTTTCTAAATACTAACAAGTCCATAACTATTATGAGTAATAGTACAATTATTTTATTAATTACTTGTATCAAGTTGAGGGTGTCACAGTGCGCAACACAAAATGTTTTTTTTCCCAAAAAGCTTATTGAAAAGAGTTTTATTTGAAGAATGTTTATGTGAAGTATATTACTCAAAAGAGTATTTCTTTTAAAAGAATTCTTTCACATAAGAGTTTTTATGCAAAGAATCTTTATTGTTTAAATTGAAAGGTTTTATTAGAAATGTTTCGAAATAAAAGAATTATATCGAAACTCTTTTAAGTGGGGGAGGACCCTAAGAACAATTTTTAAGGGAGTTAGATGAAGTTTTCTAGTATAAGAACATTTTTGAAAAAGTGGAAAATTTCAGAAGATGAATTTTGTAATACCCCGATTTTTTTTCCCAAATGAATAAAAAGGGAATATTTAAATAAAACTAATTATATGGAATTAGTTAGTTTTGTTTATTAATTTATGGTTATATTAAGAGAATTATCCAAGGAAAAATAAGAGAAAATAATTGGGTGTTGAAAATAAAGATTTTTGCAGTTTAGTCCTTGGAAAGGACCTAAGAGGCAATATTGGAAAGATATTTGGAGGGAAAGTGAATAAAATAATAATTTTTGAAAATCTGGGCGTGTTTAATCGATTAACACGACCTGTTAATCGATTAACACGTTAAAATTCTGATCAGTGTGAAATTTACAAAAGTGTTAATCGATTAACCTGATCAGTTAATCGATTAACAGTGGTGCTGAAGCTGAAGATAGTGCGTTTGATGATTCAAAAAATTGGGTAATTAAAATTTTACACCTAGCACCGACTGGAGATGATGGAAAACACGTGTTGGGATGCATGGCAAGTGATTTAGGCTATAAATTCATGAATTTGGTTGATGAATTGGGAGGAAATTAAGAAAAAAGAAGGGAAACTCTGCCAATTTTGGTTTTGAACACCCTTTGTTCATAGCCTTCGTTCTTCACCCTCACTTAAACACTTTTGATGAGCTTTACATCTTCTTAAAGCTTGTCACAAGACCTTCAAAACCGTACCAAGATTGTGGATTTTGGTTACCTGAGTGAGGAGATATTGCAGCTGAAAGTTGGGACCAAGAAACTGAAAGTTGCAGTTTCAGTTTTGAGGAGCCAAGTTCAAGCCTTCGATTTTGGTAGGTAGAGGTTTTCAAATCGTGCCATTTCAGTTCCTAATTAAAGTTTGCAATGTCTAGTTTCTATATTGACCAAGTTTATTCGTTTTCATGCACGTTTGGTCTGTCAAATCCTTGCTTGAACTTGCTATGTTGAACCTGTCATAAACCGAAAAACAGAGCATTTGGAGTTTGGTGATTCTGTGAGTTCTCTTGCTGTGTACCTATCCAAAAAGCTTCATTGAGGTAAGGGAGAAGCTTTACTAATGCTAGAATAGATTGTGGTATGGAATTGAATATAGAGTGAACCACCATGAGGTTCAAAGGGCACTAGGTTAGGGAACAATGGCTTGGAGGCCAATTTGACCAGAAAACTGAATTGGGACATGTTAGATGTTGATATCTAAAGCTAAATGAACTTTCAATTTGATCTGAAATTGAGTAATTAATGATTTGGTATGTGAGGTTGTGTTTTAGGTCAAAATTGGGGAAAAATGTGGTGATTCTATGATTTTGATGTTCTTTCATGTAATTGATGCTACGAACAAGTTTAATATATTGTATTTAAGTTGTTTTGAAGGTTAGTTTTGGTTAAAATTGGATTGGCATGAGTTTGACACATAAAAACCAATTCAGCAGTGTTTTTCTGCATAATTTAATCGATTAAACGAGCCGTTAATCGATTAATGCGTGAAAATTCTGATCAGACTGAAGTGTATAAAGGGATTAATCGATTAACCCAATGTGTTAATCGATTAACACCTTAAAATTTTGAATAATTTGAAATATACAAGGGAATACTCGATTAACAGATTCTGTTAATCGATTATTGACTGAATTTTTGTGATAATGATTAGAACTTAATAATGTAATTGATTATCAAGGCATGAGAATCAATTAAGGGCTGAAATTGAATTGGTTGGAGTCAGTTAATGTTAAATAAAGTTCGACTATGCCAAGTCCTAAATTCAAACAACTTAAATGACACTGGATAGTATTGATTGGGTGAAACCATGCATAGCATCTGCATTATCTGGATTCCCACTCGAGTGGAGACACGTCCGAGAGGCGTGGACATATCCCTTTCGGTTGAACTCGAGGGACATGAGTGTCTGCTCCAAAGGGTTCACGGGGGAGTGTCGGTGACCGGGGTTGCACCTTCTGTTTCCGGAAATACACACGTGCGTGTGGGCATGTCAATTGATGCCGGACTCGATGAGGCGTAGTCCTATGGGATACGTCGGCAACATTTCTAAGAGCTCTAGAGGTGTTGATTTATTTGTAGGGCGAGTTCGATGAGATACTCAGTGTGGGTATCGGGCATGTTTGTTTTTAAAGGTGCCACGGAAACCTAATTGTTGTAGTTGGCCAACAATCATGCATTTATAAGATGAGTTACGTCATGTTTGCATATGCTACTAATTCATGATTATGTCCTGGTGTTGAGGTGTAGCATGTGTAATTAATTATTAATGATTATTGCTAAATAAAGTGTCAACTATTTAAATGTTACCCGTTTATTTGATTATGTGTTAGTATTTGCTGACTCCCTATGCCCTTGCAGGTGATGGCACGTTACGTGACATACGTGGAGTTACGCCCACTCCGTAGAGGAGTGTGGGACTACGAGGAGCACAAAGCAGTGTTCGAGGGCGAGGTTGACATGATCTTTCGTCATCCTAACCCTCTTGCACGAGTGCGACCTCCTAGACTTCGCATCCCCATGATCTACATACTGCACATTCCCCCGGCTTACACTTATCATTTTGGTTCTCCACCCCCACATCATGGTCGTCGTTTTTATAACTTACGTGTCAGACGCCCTGCTACCCATTCACGTCCCTCTACTTCTGATGAGGCTACTGCTACGGCCACTCCCTGTCCTGCTCCGACCACCAGGGTACGTTTTGCACCCTCACCTGAGCCAGTGCGTCGCACTGCTGTCCCTGTGGTGTCGGATGAGGAGGAGGAGGAGGACCCGGTAGAGGACGTAGATGGGCCAGCTGCTGACAGTCAGTGATGTGGTTTCTTTTTATTAGTATGTGCAGTATGGGGACCATGGTAGGATGCAGTTTTTAGCTTTTGGAAGACCAGGGATCAGACATCAGTGTGGGTGGATCATGGCTCAGCTCTCGAAGACTCTTTTATTTTGATTTGTGTTATATTGTATATAGTTTTGAGAGAGTCTATGAGAGTTGTTATTTTATATCTGCTGATCTGTATCCCTATACCTGCTACCTCGACTTTTATTACTGTTATCTTGGGTACTTGTGTTTTATATATATATATATATATATATATATGGGCTTCGGTTGCATGATTATCATGATCCTCAAAATTATTACAAATGCAACCACATCAATAGTTTTGCAAATCGTTTCCGCTGAACGTACAAAACAGGTACTCAACCGTTTATTTTTGAAAGAAATGTATTTTCAAATCAAGAGTTTGGATGTGAAATTTTACATAAAGAAGGAAAAAGTTTTTCCATAAAGTTCCTATCCGAATAACAATTATTCTATAATCATACTCTATTTAATATAAATAAAGTTATATTTTGAGAGTTTCACATATTTTGTTATTAAATATCGAGTCGTCACATTTGTTGGTATCAGAGCTGTGATCCTGCGAACTGATGCTGATCTATGATCTCCAAAAGGTAATATCTGTTTTAGATGCTTGCCTTAGCATCTATTTTGGTTAGTTTTAGAATTAAAAAGAGGTGTGTCATGCATGTTTCTTGTTAGGATGTTAGCCTGATGTAGAGCCTTTAGTGCAGGTCTGAGATGTCTGCTAGAAACAATAACAATCATATGGCCGAGGCCATAGAAAGGTTGACTGATGTGTTAGTAGGTATGCGTCAGCAACAAACTAATCCGCCCCCTCAGCCTATGCAAGCAGAAAACCAGGAGTCAAAGACTTTCTCAGAATTTCGACGTTTTAAGCCTTCAAGGTTTGAAGGAGGTCACAAGCCTGAGGAAGCGAATCGTTGGATTCCAGAGTTGAACAAGATCTTCCGTACTATGGAATGCACTGATGCTCAAAAGGTGAAGTTTGCAGTTTTCATGTTGTGTGGTGAAGCTGAGAATTGGTGGCATCACACCATGCAACTTCTGAATTTTGAAGGAAGGCTGATTACCTGGGAGGTGTTTGTTGAGAAATTTCTCAATAAATACTTTCCTGAGGATCAAAGGAGAAAGAAGGAGTTAGAATTCATGCAACTAAGACAAGGAGACATGAGTGTAGGAGAATATGCGGCAAAGTTCGAGGAACTTATCAAGTACTCTCCGTACTACCAACTCAATCCAGACGAGAGGTCCAAATGCATCAAGTTTGAGAATGGGCTCAAGCCGGAGATAAAGTCTGCTTTTGGGTATCAAAAGGTGAGAAGTTTTCCTGCTTTAGTTGAAATGTGCCGAGTTTATGAAGATGATAAGAAAGAGGAAGAGGCACAAAGGAGGAGTCAATCAGGGTTTGGACCTATCAGGAAGAAAAATTTCAATAACCGGAGTAAGGGTCCTTATTCTCAAAAAGGAAAGGGAAAGGAAATGAATGGTGGTAAGGGTACTCCTCAAGCAAGCAATCGTAAGTGCGAGAAGTGTAATCGTTTCCATTTCGGAACCAACTGTTATGCTGCTCAACATGGTCTTTGCTTTAATTGTGGGAAGAAAGGGCACTATTCTCGTGAATGCAAGGAGCCAATAAAGAAGGAGGGAGCAAGCAAGCCCACTGTTGCTGGAAAAGTGTTTGCTTTAAATGGAACTGAACCAACCCCATCACCTGGTCTGATCCAAGGTATCTATCTTCTTAATGACCAACCCTGTGTTGTTATGTTTGATTCCGGAGCCACACACTCTTTTGTGTCCTATGAGTGTGTAAATCGTTTAAAGTTAGTAGTATCTGAGTCACCCTATCATCTACAGCTTGAAACTCCCACCAACAACCCTTGTGTTGTTTCTAAGATTTGCAAGGATTGTAGAATAATGGTCCTAAACCATATATCCTCAGTAGATTTGATCTGTTTACCCATGCTTAAAATAGATGTGATCTTAGGAATGGATTGGTTGTATCGAAACCAAGTTATCTTAAACTGTGATGAAAAGACGATCCAGTTCCGAAACCATGAATCCTTAAGTTTTGAACCTAAGGGGTATGTTTGTCTATTCTCCTCAAATGTGGAAGAGAAGAAGGAAGTGACGATTGAGGATATTCCGGTGATTAGAGACTTTCCGGAAGTGTTTCCAGAAGAAATTCCAGGATTATCGCCAAAGCGCGAGATTGAGTTTGGAATCGATCTCATACCTGGAACCAGACCTATCTCTATTGCCCCGTATAGAATGGCACCACCGGAGATGGCCGAGATGAAGAAACAGATTGAAGAGTTGCTGCAGAAGCAAATGATAAGGCCAAGTGTTTCGCCTTGGGGAGCTCCGTTGTTGTTTGTGAAGAAGAAGGACGGTAGCATGAGGATGTGTGTAGACTATCGTTAGCTAAATAAGGTCACGATCAAGAATAAGTATCCTTTGCCAAGGATTGATGATCTTATGGATCAAGTTCGAGGAGCTTCAGTGTTTTCTAAGATCGATCTAAGGTCGGGATATCATCAGATTCGAATTCGAGATGAAGACATTCCGAAGACAGCTTTCCGATCAAGATATGGTCATTATGAGTATGTGGTCATGCCGTTTGGGCTAACAAATGCTCCTGCTATCTTCATGGATTACATGAACAGAATCTTCAGACCTTATCTGGATTCGTTCGTGGTGGTGTTCATCGATGATATTCTCATCTATTCTAAGAGTCCAGAAGAGCATGCTGAACATCTCAAGATCGTGTTGGGGATCTTGAAAGAGAAGCAGTTGTATGCCAAACTTGCTAAGTGTGAGTTTTGGTTGGACAAGGTGAACTTTCTGGGACATGTTATCACCAAGGAAGGCATTGCTGTGGATCCAGCTAAAGTTGGAGCTGTGCTGAAGTGGGAACAACCTAAGACGGTGACTGAAGTTCGTAGTTTCTTGGGTTTAGCTGGATACTATTGGAGATTTATTGAAGGTTTTTCGAAGATTGCCTTACCGTTAACTAAGTTGACTCGTAAAGATCAACCTTTCTTGTGGGATTATAAGTGTGAGGAAAGTTTTCAGTCGCTAAAGGAGAAGTTGACATCCTCACCGGTGTTGGTGTTGCCTGACCCACATAGAAGCTTCGATGTTTACTGTGATGCTTCGAGGCAAGGTCTTGGATGTGTTTTGATGCAAGATAGAAAAGTGGTAGCATTTGCATCTAGGCAGTTAAAGGTGCATGAGGCCAATTATCCGACGCATGATTTAGAGCTTGCTGCTATTGTCTTCGCTTTGAAGATTTGGAGACACTATCTCTATGGCACTACATTCAAGGTATATAGTGACCATAAGAGCTTGAAGTATCTGTTTGACCAAAAAGAGTTGAACATGAGGCAAAGGCATTGGATGGAGTTTATTAAAGACTATGATTTCGAGCTCCAATACCATCCCGGTAAAGCAAATGTAGTAGCTGATGCGTTAAGTCAGAAGACTCTTCATATGAGCTCATTGATGATTAGGGAATTCTCTTTAATTGAGAAGTTTCGTGATCTAAGTATTATAGTGCAAGTGGATCGAGAATGCATTATGCTTGGTAAATTGCAAATTACCAATGAATTCCTGATTCAAGTTCGGGAATCTCAGCAGGTAGATGAAGAACTTCAAGAAAAGAGAAGGTTAATGTTGGAAGGAAAGGAACCAAACTTCCAGGTTGGAAGTGATGGAATTCTCCGATTCAAAGATCGGATCTGTATTCCAAAAGATCAGGAGATAAGGAGACTGATCTTAGACGAGGCGCATAAAAGTCGGATGAGTATCCATCCGGGGTCAACCAAAATGTACCAAGATTTGAAGATGTTTTGGTGGTCTGGGTTAAAGAAAGATGTTGCTTCGTATGTCGCTTCTTGTTTAATTTGTCAGAAGGCGAAAGCTGAGCATAAGAAACCAGGCGAAGAACTTCAACCATTGGATGTCCCTGTGTGGAAATGGGATGGCATATCAATGGACTTCGTGTCTGGACTACCAAGGACTGTTGGAGGACATGATGCGATTTGGGTAATCGTTGATAGATTGACCAAGTCAGCACATTTTATTCCAGTTAATATGCGTTATCACAGGGAAAAGTTTGCTGAATTGTACATCAAGGAAGTTGTTCGTCTGCATGGTATACCTTCAAGTATTGCTTCGGATCGAGATCCGAGATTTACTTCGAAGTTTTGGGAGGGTTTGCAGCAGTCTATGGGATCAAAGTTGAGAATGAGTTCTGCTTACCACCCTCAGACTAATGGTCAGTCAGAAAGGACCATCCAGTCTCTTGAAGACTTGTTAAGAGCCTGCGTGTTGGAAAGTCAGGAAGGTTGAGATAAACTCTTGCCGCTCATAGAGTTTACCTACAACAACAGTCATCATACCAGTATTGGGATGGCACCGTTCGATGCGCTATATGGAAGGAAGTGCCAAACTCCCCTATGTTGGTTCCAAGTGGGGGAGCAAACGATTATTGGACCTGAGCTTGTTCAAGAAACAACTGAGAAGATTCAGATGATCAGAGAAAAGATGAAGACAGCGCAAAGCCAACAGAAAAGTTATGCGGATAAAAGAAGAAGACCCTTGAAGTTTGGAGAGGGAGATCATGTTTTTATTCACGTAAGACCTACAACTGGTGTTGGGAGAGCCTTGAAGACAAAGAAGTTGTCACCAAGATTTATTGGTCCTTATCAGATACTCAAGCGAATTGGTTCCGTTGCTTATCAGCTCGCTTTGCCTCCGTCTTTGTCTAATCTTCATAATGTGTTTCATGTATCGCAATTATGGAAATTCGTGTCAGATCCTGATTCCATAATTGAAGTTCAACCTGATGATGTGGCTTTGAGAGAGAATCTCACTTTTGAGACACTCCTTGTCAGAATTGAAGATCGAAGGATGAAGCAGTTGCGGGGAAAGGAAATTTCATTAGTTAAGGTTATTTGGGAAAATGCTGATGTATCAGAAGCAACTTGGGAATTAGAGGATAAGATGAGAAAGGATTATCCTGAGTTGTTTATGTGAGCGGAATTTCGAGGACGAAATTCTTGTAAGTGGGGGAGAAATGTAATACCCCGATTTTTGTTTCCCAAATGAATAAAAAGGGAATATTTAAATAAAACTAATTATATGGAATTAGTTAGTTTTTTTTATTAATTTATGGTTATATTAAGAGAATTATCCAAGGAAAAATAAGAGAAAATAATTGGGTGTTGAAAATAAAGATTTTTGCAGTTTAGTCCTTGGAAAGGACCTAAGAGGCAATATTGGGAAGATATTTGGAGGGAAAGTGAATAAAATAATAATTTTTGAAAATCTGGGCGTGTTTAATCGATTAACACGACCTGTTAATCGATTAACACGTTAAAATTCTGATCAGTGTGAAATTTACAAAAGTGTTAATCGATTAACCCGATCAGTTAATCGATTAACAGTGGTGCTGAAGCTGAAGATAGTGCGTTTGATGATTCAACAAATTGGGTAATTAAAATTTTAACACCTAGCACCGACTGGAGATGATGGAAAACACGTGTTGGGATGCATGGCAAGTGATTTAGGCTATAAATTCATGAATTTGGTTGATGAATTGGGAGGAAATTAAGAAAAAAGAAGGGAAACTCTGCCAATTTTGGTTTTGAACACCCTCTGTTCATAGCCTTCGTTCTTCACCCTCACTTAAACACTTTTGATGAGCTTTACATCTTCTTAAAGCTTGTCACAAGACCTTCAAAACCGTACCAAGATTATGCATTTTGGTTACCTGAGTGAGGAGATATTGCAGCTGAAAGTTGGGACCAAGAAACTGAAAGTTGCGGTTTCAGTTTTGAGGAGCCAAGTTCAAGCCTTCGATTTTGGTAGGTAGAGGTTTTCAAATCGTGCCATTTCAGTTCCTAATTAAAGTTTGCAATGTCTAGTTTCTATATTGACCAAGTTTATTCGTTTTCATGCACGTTTGGTCTGTCAAATCCTTGCTTGAACTTGCTATGTTGAACCTGTCATAAACCGGAAAACAGAGCATTTGGAGTTTGGTGATTCTGTGAGTTCTCTTGTTGTGTACCTATCCAAAAAGCTTCATTGAGGTAAGGGAGAAGCTTTACTAATGCTAGAATAGATTGTGGTATGGAATTGAATATAGAGTGAACCACCATGAGGTTCAAAGGGCACTAGGTTAGGGAACAATGGCTTGGAGGCCAATTTGACCAGAAAACTGAATTGGGACATGTTAGATGTTGATATCTAAAGCTAAATGAACTTTCAATTTGATCTGAAATTGAGTAATTAATGATTTGGTATGTGAGGTTGTGTTTTAGGTCAAAATTGGGGAAAAATGTGGTGATTCTGTGATTTTGATGTTCTTTCATGTAATTGATGCTATGAACAAGTTTAATATATTGTATTTAAGTTGTCTTGAAGGTTAGTTTTGGTTAAAATTGGATTGGCATGAGTTTGACACATAAAAACCAATTCAGCAGTGTTTTTCTGCATAATTTAATCGATTAAACGAGCCGTTAATCGATTAATGCGTGAAAATTCTAATCAGACTGAAGTGTACAAAGGGATTAATCGATTAACCCGATGTGTTAATCGATTAACACCTTAAAATTTTGAATAATTTGAAATATACAAGGGAATACTCGATTAACAGATTCTGTTAATCGATTATTGACTGAATTTTTGTGATAATGATCAGAACTTAATAATGTAATTGATTATCAAGGTATGAGAATCAATTAAGGGCTGAAATTGAATTGGTTGGAGTCAGTTAATGTTAAATAAAGTTCGACTATGCCAAGTCCTAAATTCAAACAACTTAAATGACACTGGATAGTTTTGAACACCCTCTGTTCATAGCCTTCGTTCTTCACCCTCACTTAAACACTTTTGATGAGCTTTACATCTTCTTAAAGCTTGTCACAAGACCTTCAAAACCGTACCAAGATTATGCATTTTGGTTACCTGAGTGAGGAGATATTGCAGCTGAAAGTTGGGACCAAGAAACTGAAAGTTGCGGTTTCAGTTTTGAGGAGCCAAGTTCAAGCCTTCGATTTTGGTAGGTAGAGGTTTTCAAATCGTGCCATTTCAGTTCCTAATTAAAGTTTGCAATGTCTAGTTTCTATATTGACCAAGTTTATTCGTTTTCATGCACGTTTGGTTTGTCAAATCCTTGCTTGAACTTGCTATGTTGAACCTGTCATAAACCGGAAAACAGAGCATTTGGAGTTTGGTGATTCTGTGAGTTCTCTTGCTGTGTACCTATCCAAAAAGCTTCATTGAGGTAAGGGAGAAGCTTTACTAATGCTAGAATAGATTGTGGTATGGAATTCAATATAGAGTGAACCACCATGAGGTTCAAAGGGCACTAGGTTAGGGAACAATGGCTTGGAGGCCAATTTGACCAGAAAACTGAATTGGGACATGTTAGATGTTGATATCTAAAGCTAAATGAACTTTCAATTTGATCTGAAATTGAGTAATTAATGATTTGGTATGTGAGGTTGTGTTTTAGGTCAAAATTGGGGAAAAATGTGGTGATTCTGTGATTTTGATGTTCTTTCATGTAATTGATGCTATGAACAAGTTTAATATATTGTATTTAAGTTGTTTTGAAGGTTAGTTTTGGTTAAAATTGGATTGGCATGAGTTTGACACATAAAAACCAATTCAGCAGTGTTTTTCTGCATAATTTAATCGATTAAACGAGCCGTTAATCGATTAATGCGTGAAAATTCTAATCAGACTGAAGTGTACAAAGGGATTAATCGATTAACCCGATGTGTTAATCGATTAACACCTTAAAATTTTGAATAATTTGAAATATACAAGGGAATACTCGATTAACAGATTCTGTTAATCGATTATTGACTGAATTTTTGTGATAATGATCAGAACTTAATAATGTAATTGATTATCAAGGTATGAGAATCAATTAAGGGCTGAAATTGAATTGGTTGGAGTCAGTTAATGTTAAATAAAGTTCGACTATGCCAAGTCCTAAATTCAAACAACTTAAATGACACTGGATAGTTTTGAACACCCTCTGTTCATAGCCTTCGTTCTTCACCCTCACTTAAACACTTTTGATGAGCTTTACATCTTCTTAAAGCTTGTCACAAGACCTTCAAAACCGTACCAAGATTATGCATTTTGGTTACCTGAGTGAGGAGATATTGCAGCTGAAAGTTGGGACCAAGAAACTGAAAGTTGCGGTTTCAGTTTTGAGGAGCCAAGTTCAAGCCTTCGATTTTGGTAGGTAGAGGTTTTCAAATCGTGCCATTTCAGTTCCTAATTAAAGTTTGCAATGTCTAGTTTCTATATTGACCAAGTTTATTCGTTTTCATGCACGTTTGGTCTGTCAAATCCTTGCTTGAACTTGCTATGTTGAACCTGTCATAAACCGGAAAACAGAGCATTTGGAGTTTGGTGATTCTGTGAGTTCTCTTGCTGTGTACCTATCCAAAACGCTTCATTGAGGTAAGGGAGAAGCTTTACTAATGCTAGAATAGATTGTGGTATGGAATTCAATATAGAGTGAACCACCATGAGGTTCAAAGGGAACTAGGTTAGGGAACAATGGCTTGGAGGCCAATTTGACCAGAAAACTGAATTGGGACATGTTAGATGTTGATATCTAAAGCTAAATGAACTTTCAATTTGATCTGAAATTGAGTAATTAATGATTTGGTATGTGAGGTTGTGTTTTAGGTCAAAATTGGGGAAAAATGTGGTGATTCTGTGATTTTGATGTTCTTTCATGTAATTGATGCTATGAACAAGTTTAATATATTGTATTTAAGTTGTTTTGAAGGTTAGTTTTGGTTAAAATTGGATTGGCATGAGTTTGACACATAAAAACCAATTCAGCAGTGTTTTTCTGCATAATTTAATCGATTAAACGAGCCGTTAATCGATTAATGCGTGAAAATTCTAATCAGACTGAAGTGTACAAAGGGATTAATCGATTAACCCGATGTGTTAATCGATTAACACCTTAAAATTTTGAATAATTTGAAATATACAAGGGAATACTCGATTAACAGATTCTGTTAATCGATTATTGACTGAATTTTTGTGATAATGATCAGAACTTAATAATGTAATTGATTATCAAGGTATGAGAATCAATTAAGGGCTGAAATTGAATTGGTTGGAGTCAGTTAATGTTAAATAAAGTTCGACTATGCCAAGTCCTAAATTCAAACAACTTAAATGACACTGGATAGAGGTGTTGATTTATTTGTGGGCCGATTTCGATGAGATACTCAGTGTGGGTATCGGGCATGTTTGTTGTTAAAGGTGCCACGGAAACCTAATTGTTGTAGTTGGCCAACAATCATGCATTTATAAGATGAGTTACGTCATGTTTGCATATGCTACTAATTCATGATTATGTCCTGGTGTTGAGGTGTAGCATGTGTAATTAATTATTAATGATTATTGCTAAATAAAGTGTCAACTATTTAAATGTTACCCGTTTATTTGATTATGTGTTAGTATTTGCTGACTCCCTATGCCCTTGCAGGTGATGGCACGTTACTTGACATACGTGGAGTTACGCCCACTCCGTAGAGGAGTGTGGGACTACGAGGAGCACAGAGCAGTGTTCGAGGGCGAGGTTGACGTGATCTTTCGTCATCCTAACCCTCTTGCACGAGTGCGACCTCGTAGACTTCGCATCCCCATGCTCTACATACTGCACATTCCCCCGGCTTACACTTATCGTTTTGGTTCTCCACCCCCACATCATGGTCGTCGTTTTTATAACTTACGTGTCAGACGCCCTGCTACCCGTTTACGTCCCTTTACTTCTGATGAGGCTACTGCTACGGCCACTCCCCGTCCTGGTCCGACCACCAGGGTACGTTTTGCACCCTCACCTGAGCCAGTGCGTTGCACTGCTGTCCCTGTGGTGTCGGATGAGGAGGAGGAGGAGGACCCGGTAGAGGACGTAGATTGGCCAGCTGCTGACAGTCAGTGATGTGGTTTCTTTTTGTTAGTATGTGCAGTATGGGGACCATGGTAGGATGCAGTTTTTAGCTTTTGGAAGACCAGGGATCAGACATCAGTGTGGGTGGATCATGGCTCAGCTCTCGAAGACTCTTTTATTTTGATTTGTGTTATATTGTGTATAGTTTTGAGAGAGTCTATGAGAGTTGTTATTTTATATCTGCTGATCTGTATCCCTATACCTGCTACCTCGACTTTTATTACTGTTATCTTGGGTACTTGTGTGTTATATATATATATACGGGCTTCGGTTGCATGATTATCATGATCCTCAAAATTATTACAAATGCAACCACATCAATAGTTTTGCAAATCGTTTCCGCTGAACGTACAAAACAGGTACTCAACCGTTTATTTTTGAAAGAAATGTATTTTCAAATCAAGAGTTTGGATGTGAAATTTTACGTATAGAAGGAAAAAGTTTTTCCATAAAGTTCCTATCCGAATAACAATTATTCTATAATCATACTCTATTTAATATAAATAAAGTTATATTTTGAGAGTGTCACATATTTTGTTATTAAATATCGAGTCGTCACAAATTTCGGGGACAAAATTCCTTTTAAGTGGGGGAGTAGTGTAACACCCCTAATTTTCGTCTCCCAAATAACAAAGAAATTAGTTATAACAGTTATTTTATAATTGATTTATATTAGTTTTGAAAGTTTTAGTTTTTGTACATTATGTGTTTTTATATATAAAAATATGAGATATATTTTTATATGGTTATTTTGTACAAAAATATGAGTATTGCAATTTATTCCTTGGGTTGGGACCTAACTGCAATATTAGAAAGGTTTTGAAGAAAGAGCAATTAAAATATTAAATTTTGGCATTTTATCAGTATCTAACAGGTTAGAAGGGCTCTCTAACCGGTTAGACGATGAACCCAGAAAATGGGTTAGTGGATTTTGATGAGTAATCAAAGTGTTTAGCCAAATCTTGCCACGAATCCCACTCGATTTGTAATGGGAAACACGCGTCCTTGTGCATGGAACGCAAATTGCTCTATAAAAGCTCATAATCTTGATCAATTTGAGTCATTTTTGTTTTGGTTTAGTGTGAAGCTCTGTTCTAGGGTTCCAGAATCATTTCCTTCGATTCTCCTTCGTGTCTCAGAGTTAGAAACTAAATTATACACCGTTTTAAAGCTTGAATCAAGGGCTTTGCAAAGATATAAAGTTTGTGAGCTGAGAGTTCCCGGAGTTTGAGAACGAAGCTTGCAAAGTTAGGAGTTCAAGTTTGTCAGAATTTGTTTCTGGTTTCTGGAGCTTACTTCAAGCTTCAATTTGATTTTTGGACCCTGTCGAACCTGTTGTTGGCTGAAAATAGAGATTGTGGATTCTGGGGAGATCTTGCAAATTCCAGTGATTAAACTCATCAAACATGATCTAGAGGTAAGGGGGAAGCTTACTATTTGCTAGAGTGAGGATAAACATGTTTGGTAAATAGGATGAGTCACCAAGAGACTCTAAGGGCATAGCTTGAATTAGTTTAATGGCTTGGAGGCCAACTTTAGCTCATTTCTGATTTTTGAGCAATTATAATATGATGCATGCAAGCTATAGTGATGACAATTTCATGACTTATTTGGATATTATGTGAATTGATGCACTAAGTAGTGAAATATGTGATTTATGCACTTTTGGTGTATGATGATTTTGCATGGATGAATTTGTGATATGTTTAAGTGTTTAAACATGTATACTTTAAGGTATTAAACTTTGGTTAATGATGAAAATAGGTTAGATTTGAGTACAATTGAAAATGGTGCTGAAAAATCAGTTTTAGTATGTTGCGCTCGGTTAGAGCCTGCTGCAACCGGTTAGAACCTGACAAAAATGAAAATATACAATTCTGGTTTTGTTAAGTAATTCTCACCATTTTTAATTGATACTTAAGGTCTATTATCACTTTTAATACCCTGTGATTATTGAATATGGATTCCAAACTTGATAATTGGTTTATACCTTAAAGTGAATGATCAATTCAATTGAAAATTGTGAAGTTATATGCAATTTGATGCTCATAATGTTAATGGATGCAAGATTAATGTGTTTCAGTGGGTCAACATGTTAATATTAAGGTATTGTCACTCTGTGTATGGCGGGAATTGGTTAGATTTGAGCATTGGAAAGAATGGTATGCAAAACCCCACTTTTTAGTGTATTTTCTGCATAATCTAACCGGTTAGTGTGAAACTGTAACCGGTTACATACTGTTAGTTTTCAAAAGAAAAAGGTTTATGAAATTGGCTAAGTGTTCATACCATTTATACTCAAGTTTAAGCTAGACTTTCATATAAAAACTAATCTGAAACTATGTGATTGAGCACTGTTTGGTTTAGATTGGAGGTGATGAGTTAATACCTTAATATTAAATGATAATTTCAAGAGGAAATTATGCATAAATGAAATTAGATTATGACTTAGATCTTTTGAATGATAATATGTGTTGAAAATGGAAATTGAGACATCAATTAATGGCCAACCAAATTGAGAAAAATATTATATGCATTCATGCATGGTGAAAGGTGATGAAATAGGTTGGTAAGGATCGTTTGTCATATTCTGGGAACATGAGGAGGGTACTCTGGGAGTACCAAATTGATGCAACCTACTTGATAACACATTCTGGGAATATGGCCAGTGTCTGGGACATGGTTTCTTTGGTGCGTTCTGGGAACGTGATGCACACTCGGGGAGTGGTGCTTGTTTATATTCCAAGTATGGTTTGCTATACGTTTTGGGAACGTATGTTAGTGTTCTGGAAACATGAGGAGGGTACTCTGGGAGTACCAAATTGATGCAACCTACTTGATGAAACATTCTGGGAATGTGGCCAGTGTCTGGGACATGGTTTCTTTGGTACGTTCTGGGAACGTGATGCACACTCTGGGAGTGGTGGTTGTTTATATTCCAAGTATGGTTTGCTATACGTTCTGGGAACGTATGTTAGTGTTCTGGGAACACATTGGTGTATTGGATGGACGTCCGAGATTGATTAGTATTGGAGGCCTCAGGATTGTGAGATAGAAAGCATGCATCATGCCACCTGCATTGAAAGACTTATTATAATTAACCGGGTGTGCTCATATGGTTATGCATTCTGATATGCTACATGATTACTTGTGTATGTTAGTTTTATTCTCATTTGATTATGCGAATATGTATAGCTAACCCCATGCCCTTATTAGTTGTTGATCATATATCTAGCTTGCACAAAAGTCAGTGAAGGGAGATGACCCTTAGGTGCATGCAGAGTATAGATAGTGTGGGTTGGGAACCCTTTGTACAGATATCGAGGATCCAGTCAGATGGATGTTTGGACAGAGGACCAGTGACCAGCCCTATATCATCTCTATTTTAAGTAGTATTTATATTATACATATTTTGAGAGATGTATCATAAAATGAATTTAGTTTTATAATAATATTTATTTGGTATCCTTGGACTTGTTACACTTGATATATTTTGAGAGTATAATATAATTAATTTGTTATGTTTCCGCAAACTCTGATTTTATTAGTCAAATTCATTATTAATCAAATTTTTGTAAAAGGAATTTTCAAATGAAGGAAAATTTTATTTTCAGATCTTTTTCCAACAATGACAAGTCCAATTAATCATAAATTTATTACTTTTCTTATAAAGTAAGATGATATACAAGAAGTGTGACAAAATGTGCATTAATTGTTTGTTTAATTATTTTGTTTATTAAACCATAATGTTGAATTATGTCACATGAGTCAAGTAGGAGAATGTAAGATTTTTTATATCTTGGTATGTCGCATGTGATGTGCATGTGACATATATTGAATTGTGTTTAGTAAATAATTAATTAAATGTTAATGGGCTAAATCATAATTAGATAATAAGGGGATTGTTTCTGAAGACCCATTAGCTTGATGGAAGCCAATGGATAAGAAATAGGGGTTTTACCTATTTATGAGAAACAGGTCATGTTCCTGGCTATAACGTATTCTCTCTTTTACCATCACGTAACGACACAGAAAGAATAGTAGAGATGGAAAAGGAATATAAACCTTGTTTCCTGGCTTTTGGTTAAAAGACGTTGGAGAACTCTCTCTCAAGTATAGCAATGGATAGAGGTTAGTAATTATATTCTTTATTATCTTTATAACATGTGAAAGTCATGTCATTTCAAGATCCCTATTGTTGTAGTTGTAACGAATAAATTAAAACTAAAACTTATATTTTCAATTACTCATAGATTTGATGCTATATGAATGACATATATAATGGTTTGATGTTCTACGAGTATATTGTAGTTCATTGTTATAAGGCATTTATGGATCGCCCAAAGGTTTGATTAGTTGTTCTTATAATTAATAGACATGACTGTAGGCAATATGTTTGTGCTATTGGTTTATTTATACATCCAAAGACAATAGATAATACTAATTAGTGCTTACATTATTGCCAATTATTAATTATTAATTTTATTAGCGTCATTATGTTTGAATATCGTGTACTAATGTGTAACCAAATGAGAGCGTTAATGCACATTAATTGTTTAAGTAATATGTACCTTATGTCTCAAAACATTTATGTAGTACATTGTTCTTAATTTTCTGCATTCTCATGACTTGTATGTGTTAGTGTTATTTGTTCAACTTTCTGACTAGAGTTTTGCAAGTCTTTCCTATCAGTTAAAGAAAGTTTGTTGCTATTAATGGTGTTAGAAACAATAAAGATAAAGTTTATTATAAAATTTGAGTAATATTTGAGAAAGATTTAACAAACACTTATGTTATGTTCAAGAGGATAAAAAATAAAAAAATTTTGTTGCCTATTTTGGTCATGCATATCTGTGACAGTTTGCTATGCTTAATGGTATTCTGTTCAGTACATGACTAGGGGCAACCCAAGTTATTTGCATCCTTACAACCCTGAAATTGATAGAACTTATCACAGATTAGTTAGAGAAAATAGGAATCAGTCATTAGATAGTGAGTCAGAGTCATCTTATAGTCCTAATTCTGATTCTGTTTCTGTTTCTTCTATTCCTTCTGCTTCTGTTCAATCTGATTTTGTATATTGTGATAACATGGCTCAACCCCCACCAAGGGAAAGGACACTTAGGGAGCTGGCTGCACCTGACTTCACTATTGAAGACTCGTGTATTCGGTATCCTGATGAGGATGTTCCTTTTGAGCTTAGAACAGGACTAACCCATTTTTTGCCCAAGTTTCATGGTCTTGCAGGTGAGGATCCTCATAAGCATCTCAAGAAATTCCACATAGTGTGCACCACAATGAAACCTCATGATGTGCAAGAGGATCATGTCTGTCTCAGAGCATTCCCACATTCCTTAGAGGGTCTGGCGCAGGATTGGTTATCTGACTTGGCCCCTAGTTCCATCACAAGCTGGGATGACTTGAAGAGAGCATTTCTGGAAAAATTCTTCCCTGCAAATAGGACCACTACAATCAGAAAGGAAATCTCTGGTATCAGGAAACAACATGGAGAGAGTCTCTACGAATATTGGGAGAGATTCAAGAGATTGTGTGCTTCCTGTCCCCACCATCAAATATCAGAGCAGCTTCTCATCCAGTACTTTTATGAGGGTCTCAACTTTATGGCGAGAAACATGGTAGATGCTGCAAGTGGTGGTACATTGGGAGATATGACACCCTTACAAGCCAGGAGAAAAATTGAGAAGATGGCTTCCAACTGTCAGCAATTCCATGCAAGAAGCAACAATGATGCAATAGTTGTGAGGGATGTAAATGATGTTGGTGCAGACTCGGGCAAGGTTGAGAAGCTTGAGCAGAAAATTGATTCTCTTACAACACTGGTCACACAATTGGCTATCAATCAGAAAAAGATGATACTTCCTGCTAGAGTGTGTGGCATATGCACATCCATTGAGCACCCCATAGATGCATGCCCTTCCATTCAGCAGCAACAACCGATGACCAGTGGTGACCAACCCGAGGCCTATGCGGCCAACATATACAACAACAGAGGTCCACAACAGCACAATCATGACCTCTCTTCCAATAGATACAACCCTGGATGGAGGAACCATCCTAACCTGAAGTGGTCTGATCAACAACAGCAACCTCCTCCTAATGTTCCATTTCAGAACACCGCTGGACCGAGTAGACCACCATATGTACCTCCTCCAATCCAGCAGCAAAGGCAACAACAACAGCAGCAAGTGGTTCATCCTGCACCATCAGTCCCTCCATCCAACCAACCTACCTTGGAGGAGTTGGTGAGGCAAATGACCATGCAGAATCTCCAATTTCAACAAGAGACTAGAGCATCCATTCAGAGATAAGAGGCATCCATTCAGACTTTGACAAATCAGATGGGTCAAATGACAACTTCTCTCAATAACTTGCAATCTCAAAATTCTGACAAGTTGCCTTCCCAAACAATGATCAACCCTCAGAATCAGAATGTGAGTGCCACCAACCTGAGGTCAGGAAAGTAGATTGTCACACTCACACCACAACCTCACCTCAACAATGATGCTCTAGCTTCCTCTAAAGGGAAGAGCCAAGTGGTAGATGAAGGCGAGCAAGCTAGCATCAAAGAGAATCATCCAACTCAACCCTCCTCGACTTCAACCACAAGCCCCGCTGTTGTCCTGCAACCTCCTCCCGTTCCTCTTCCATTCCCACCAAGAGTGCCTCAAAACAAAAGGGTGGAAGAAGTGGACAAGGACATTCTTGACACATTCAGGAAGGTGGAAGTCAACATACCCCTTCTTGATGCAATAAAACAGATTCCAAGGTATGCGAAGTTCCTTAAGGAGTTGTGCACTCATAAGAGAAGACTCAAGGGCAATGAGAGGATAAGCATGGGAAGGAATGTCTCCGCTCTCATAGGTAAACCTATCTCTCACATTCCTGAAAAATGTAAGGATCCTGGAACTTTCTCTATACCTTGCATCATAGGCAATGTTAAGTTTGAAAATGCTATACTAGATTTAGGAGCATCCATAAATGTCATGCCTATGTCTGTTTTTAAGTCTCTTTCTCTTGAACCTCTTCAACCTACGGGTGTGGTGATTCAATTGGCAAATAGAAGTATTGCCCACCCCGCAGGTTTGATAGAGGATGTCTTGGTTCGGGTTGAAGAGCTGATCTTCCCTGCTGATTTTTACATACTTGATATGGAAGATGACTCCCCCCGTAATGCTGTGCCTATTATTTTGGGGAGGCCATTTTTGAAAACAGCCCGAACCAAGATAGATGTGCATTCAGGTTCACTTTCCATGGAGTTTGATGGCAGTGTGATCCGATTTGATATTTTCCATGCTATGAAACATTTTCCTGAGGATCACTCTGTTTTCCATGTGGACTTGCTTGATGATTGGATAGATGAGCATATGCTTGACTTTTTGCATCATGATTTTGAATTGCCATCTTTCACTGATTCATTTACTTGTCCATCATGCACTAACTCTGGATGGTGCACCGCATTCACTGAAATAGCTCAGTTTCTAGACTCTGCCACTGCATCTGATGATTCATATGTTATAGATTCAGATTATGCTAACCCTAACCCCATATCTGTTATGCATGAGTCTGATTCACTTGTTCAGGTGCAGGCAGCAGAATCCATTTCTGCTATCCCTTTAGTTCCATCTATTATGCAGGCACCCTCATTGGACCTGAAGCCCCTCCCTCCTCATCTTAAATATGCTTACTTGGAGGATGAGCAGAAACTCCCAGTGATCATCTCTACCTCACTTTCTGTTGATCAAGAGGAGAAACTGTTGGATGTGATAAGAAAGAACAAGAGGGCAATTGGATGGACTTTAGCGGATATTCCTGGAATTAGCCCCTCCATGTGCATGCACCGCATTTTGTTAGAGGATGGGGCTAAACCAGTGAGACAACCCCAAAGGCGGTTGAACCCCTAGATTCTTGATGTGGTTAAGAAAGAGGTCACCAAGCCGCTCCAAGCGGGTATCATCTACCCAATTTCAGATAGCACTTGGGTGAGCCCGATGCAAGTTGTCCCCAAGAAGTCTGGTGTCACAGTTGTCCAAAATGAGAAGGATGAGCTGATTCCCACTAGAGTGCAAAACAGTTGGAGAGTCTGCATTGATTACAGAAAGCTCAACCAGGCGACTCGCAAGGATCATTTCCCTCTCCCCTTCATTGATCAGATGTTGGAGGGCCTGACAGGTAAATCTCATTATTGCTTCTTAGATGGTTTCTCTGGTTATTTTCAAATTTGCATTGCACCAGAGGACCAACATAAGACCACATTTACCTGTCCTTTTGGCACATTTGCATATAGGAAGATGCCTTTTGGCCTATGCAATGCTCCTGCCACATTTCAAAGATGTATGATGAGTATTTTTGCTGACTTGCTCGAGCATTGCATAGAGGTCTTCATGGATGATTTTAGTGTTTATGGATCCTCATTTGATGCATGTCTTGATAATTTGACTAAGGTGCTTAACAGGTGCATTGAGACTAACCTTGTCTTGAATTTTGAAAAATGTCACTTCATGGTAGAACAAGGCATAGTCTTAGGGCACATTGTTTCGCACAAGGGCATAGAAGTTGACCCTGCTAAGCTGCATGTAATATCACATTTGCCTTACCCCTCTTGCGTGCGAGAGGTGCGTTCTTTTCTTGGTCATGCAGGTTTCTATCGCATGTTTATTCAAAACTTTAGCAACATTGCCCTTCCTCTATCCAAGCTGCTTCAAAAGGATGCCCCATGGGAATTTGGAGACCAATGCAAGAGGGAATTTGATGAATTGAAGAAGGCACTGACCACCACCCCCATCATCCAACCACCTGATTGGACCTCCCATTTGAGCTCATGACCGATGCTTCAAATTATGCTTTGGGAGCAGTTCTCTCCCAAAGGGTTGGTAAGCTGTCGCATGTGATTTATTATGCTTCTAGGACTTTAGATGCAGCACAGGTTAATTACACAACAACTGAAAAAGAACTTTTGGCTATTGTTTTTGCACTTGACAAGTTTAGATCATATTTGCTTGGTTCTAAGGTTGTAGTGTACACTGATCATGCTGCTCTGAAGTATCTTTTGAAAAAGACAGATTCCAAACCTAGGTTGATTAGGTGGACGTTACTCCTTCAGGAGTTTGATCTTGAGATTCAGGATCGGAGTGGTGCGCATAACCTTGTCGCAGACCACTTGAGCAGAATAGAGAGATAGGAGGATGCATTTCCTATCCGGGATGACTTCCCGGATGAGCAGCTTTTATCTTTACATGTTTCCCATCCCCCTCCCCAAACTCCTTGGTTTGCAGACATTGTTAATTATCTGGTTGCTTCTGTTTTTCCTGCCTTGGCATCCAAAGCTCAAAGAGACAAATTAAAGAGCGATGCCAAGTATTATGTATGGGATGACCCGTATTTGTGGCGTTTTTGCAGTGATCAGGTCATTCGCAGGTGCATTCCAGATCATGAGATCCAATCGGTTCTCCAGTTTTGCCATGCTTCACCAGTTGGAGGCCACCTTGGGACTCAAAGGACAGCACGAAAGGTGCTGGATTCTGGATTTTATTGGCCTACCATCTTCAAGGATGCAAGAAACATCTGCAGCTCATGTGAGCAATGTCAAAGAGCAGGAGGCGCCCTATCTTGGAGGCAACAGATGCCGCAACAACCTATGTTGTTCTGTGAGGTGTTTGATATCTGGGGTATAGACTTCATGGGCCCTTTTCCTGTTTCTTTTGGTTTATAATATATCTTACTTGCTGTGGATTATGTATCCAAATGGGTGGAAGCTAAGGCCACTAGGACTAATGATGCTCAGGTTGTTGTAGATTTTGTCAGGTCTAATATCCTTTGCAGGTTTGGCATACCTAAAGCCATAGTCAGTGATCAAGGCACACACTTCTGCAATAGATCCATGCAAGCTTTGCTCAAGAAGTATGGGGTTGTGCACAAAGTTTCTACACCCTATCACCCCAAACCAATGGGCAAGCTGAGATTTCAAACAGAGAGATCAAGCGGATTTTGGAGAAGATGGTGAAGCCTAATAGAAAGGATTGGAGCACACGATTGGAGGATGCTCTGTGGGCCCATCGGACCGCTTACAAGGCACCCATAGGGATGTCACCCTATCGGGTTGTCTTTGGTAAGGCATGCCACCTGCCTGTGGAGATAGAGCACCGTGCATATTGGGCTGTGAAGCAATGTAACTTAGCTCTTGATCAAGCGGGTGAGGAGAGGAAGCTGCAGTTGAGTGAGCTAGATGAGATCCATTTGGAGGCCAATGAGAACTCCAAATTCTACAAAGAGAAGACCAAGAAGCTTCATGATAACTCAATTTCCAGAAAGGAGTTCTTGGTTGGTCAAAAAGTGTTGCTCTACAACTCTAGGCTTGGACTCATGAGTGGAAAGCTCCGCTTTAAGTGGATTGGACCGTTTGTAGTCACCCAGGTGTTTCCTTATGGCACTGTGGAGATCAAGAGTGAGTCCACGAACAAGAGCTTCAAAGTCAATGGCCACCGACTCAAGCCTTTCCTAACCACCCCTTCTTTGGATGATGCACCTGTGGAGGAGGCCTCATTGGTCGACCCCACTTTTGACCCACCATGACTTAGAGAGTCTTCTTTTCTCCTTCCTTACTCTTTTTATTGCACTTGTCTATATCTGCTGGCTGTTATATCTGTCTGGATTTTCTGGTTATTTTACATTGAGGACAATGTGTGATTTAAGTGTGGGGGGGAGAGTAGTTTAGGTTGCATATTTTTGCTTTGATTTTTTAGGTTTTGCTTAGTTTTGGGCATTTTCTTGCATGTTTTTGCTTCATTTTAGTAGAGTCTTGGTATCTTGTGTCTGAATTCATGCATTTTTGTGTGCAAAGTTGCTTTTGATAATTAAGAGGTAGTAACACTGTGATAGAATTGTCCCTTTTGTGAGGATTTGAGCCTTAATTGTGGATGGATTGCTATATATGCCACCTAATTTTCTTCATGTGTGATTGCACTCTGGATTACTTGCACTCTAGAACTTGACTTGACTCTTGTTGATACTTGATTGCTCATGCACATTTTGAAAGGATTTAGGCACTTTCTTTCTTGAATAAGCTACTAGCCATATGAGCCTACCTTGAATGAATGTATCCTTTGATAGCCCCTTTGAGCCTTTTTATCCCTTTCCTTGTTCTTTAGCTCATTACAAGCCCATGACTGAAAAACCATGATTGTCCTAACCTTAGGGAATTTTGGAGCTTTGGAATTGTTTTGGGAATGGGTATTAGGTAAGAAGTGTGCTCTATGCTTCAATTGGTTGAGTTCTTGGTTTTGCCTCTTTGGTTGTTGTAGTTATGGCTTCATCTTCATGCCATTTTTGTTGTTTCTTCTTTTATTTTTGTATATCTCTCAAAAAAAATAGAAGACGAAAAAAATGCTAAAAGAAAAAGAAAAAAAAAGTGAATAAAAGGTTGTTGAGGCAAAGAGGATTGGAATTAGTGCTTGTTGATTTTGGGGTGGATTTTGCTTACTTTTTACTTATTCCCCATTGCTCCTCTATTCCCTTGGTTTTAGCTACATTCCCATATTTTTATCCTACCTTGTCCTTGGACCCATTACAACCCTTAAAAGACCTTTTGATCATTTTTTGCATGTGTGTTGATAGTTGATGTTAGAGGCTTGTCAAGCTTATGGTTGTGTTTGTTCTTCATGATGTGCCCTGAGTGTAAATAATGATTAACCCCAAACACTTGAGTGTAAACACTTTTGAGTGATCCTTGTGAGTTTCTATCATCTTTGTGACTATCCTCTTGATGTCATTGGTTTCTTTGCATACTTGAAGTAATTGGATGATGTTCACGGATGCTTTGACTCTTTGATCCTTAACCATTTTGTGTGCTTGAGTTTGCACATTTCTTTGCATTTCCTAGAATTCATTGTGAAGTATGTAATCTCTTAGGTTTGCATTTCTTAGTTGTAGTCATCTTGTTGCATGATTCACTTTGGTGCATATTGATCTTAATAGTCCTATCTTTTGGTTTTGCCCAGGAGTGCAAAAGGATAAGTGTGGGGGTATTTGATGAGAATTTTATTTCCCATTATTCCTTGCATTATTTTATTCCTATTATTGATACTTTTTTCCCATTTGACATTGGTTAGCTTGATTTAGTGATTTAGAGTTTATTGGACTAATATTCCGAATATTGTTTAATTTGGGATTATTTAGCCTAATTAATTCTATTTCTATTTTCAGGTAATATTTGGCACAAGGAAAATTTGGGAAGTTTGGAAATGAAGATTGAAGTATTGAAGTGAAGATTGTAATTTGCAGTTAGGTCCCTTTTTAGTTGTAATTTTCAGAATAGTGTTTCTTAGGACTTGGGCCCATGTTTTAGGCCCATTTTCATGACTAAAAGAAGGGAAACTCGTGTAAGGGTTTTGAACTCACTCCCATTTCAGATTTCTCACTCTCTCTCTAGGTTAGAACTTCTCTCTTGGCTCTCCCAAGTGGTGGTGGCTGCTAGGGTTTTGTTCTTCCCCATTTCTACTCGTTTTTCTTCATTTATGGCCATGGATGTAACATCCTAAACTTTATTTTAAATGAAATTATTAAATAAAAACCTAAGAAAAATTGGAATAATGACTTAATGAATTTTGGTAGATAGGTGAGTGGTGATTATAAGTCCTAGGGGTTGTATAGAAGGCAGTTGTGGCTTCGGGCAAAGTCATATAAGCGAAATCAGGAGTTAAATCGGCGTTTTAGATGTTAGAAATCGACCGAAAAGAGGAAATTAGAAATTTATTATAGGATACTAAGAAAATAAATTCCACCGTTGGATATGAAGTTTATGGGGTGAAGAAGCTTATCTAAAAATTTGGACCCGATCCGAGGGTTAACGAAAATGTTACGGCGAATCGAAGGTTGAAGACCCTGTTTCTCGCCCAGGCGCACCAGCCATGCGCCCAGGCGGGTGCACTGTTCATAAGTGCACCAGGCAGTGAAAAACCCGCCCAGGCGAGGCACCAATTCTCCCAGGCGAGCACGACTCCGCACCAGCACGCACCAATTCGCGTTTGGCGCGCCAGAATTTCCCCACCGCACGCACCAGGTGCACCAGCAGCACCAGCTGGTGCAGAACTCGCCCAAGCGAGTGATAGGCGCGCCCAGGCGCGTGGCGCACACCAGATCAGATCTGGTGCGTTGATTTTCAGCTTGAGGGCTAAGTTTTGTTTCAGGCCACACGATCTCCTGAGCTTCATGGCAAGAAAATAAAACACTAAAGGCCCTTCATTCCTTCACATTCCCATACCAACACAACTCATCACCTTCACCATTTCCCTTCAACCCCAAGAACACTCTCATCATCATCCCACCATAAACACTTGGTTTTGGGCACCTCAAACCCAAAATCATTAAACCCCATCAAGTTTGCACCATGGAGGTTGGTTGAAGACTCATTCCTTCCCTCTCCCTTGGCTCACACGATTTGCTCCCTCCTTCCTTCTTCTTGGTTTTTCAATTTCCACCATTGTTGGGGTAAGTTAAGCTTCATGCCATATATTGATTTCCTTATCATTTCAACTTTCCTTAGTTCATAGAAATTATGTTTAAAACCTTAGGGTTCTTGCACTCATGGTTATGTAGGGATTTTGTTTCATGCCTTCCAACCCAAACCAAGGCAAGGACAAGGATCACTCATCTTTTGCTCTCTCAAATAGGATTGTGTACCATCATTTCATCATTTCCTTATTGAGGTGGCAAGCTAGGCTTAGGAAATTCAAGTTTCCAAGATTTTGAGCTAGGGCTCACTAAGGTTCTATTTACTTCTTGCTAATTTAAGGTAAGGAGTGGGTTATAGTGAGTATTACCGTACTCTGGGGTTTAGTTTAGAATATGCATATAATGGGTACTAAGAGTTATGTGTTAGTTTAGGTTGATATGATATAGAATAATTATTAAAAATAGAATTTATGATTTAGGGAAATTATTTTGATGTTGATATGTTCCATCTTGATATTTGGTAATTGTTGATGATTTGAATGCTTGATTTGTGAAATGACTGAGATATTATGTTGATTAGAATTCAAGGCAAAGAATGACAATAATGAATAAAGTAAATAATAATGGAAAGTGCAGTGGAATTGAGGATCGGTGCATTGATAGACTAGGTGCCCCTGCCGGGTGTACCAAAGTCCTAAGGGCCAAGTGCTCAACCAGGCTAAAATCCCATTAGGTACAAATTCCCTGTTAGGCATCAATGCACAAGAGACTCAATTCGCTGCCGGACTAAAAGATCTGAAATGTGTTGAGAATGTGAAAAGTGAATGAATTCAAATAACTGAATGTAATTGAATTGTGGAAATTATGTGATAGCATAGCCTAACAGGTGAAGCCTTTTGGGTGAGAAAGTCCTGGTTGAGCGAGAGACCCTTGGGTGTACCAAATGCCTGGCAGGAGCGTTAAAATTCCTAGTGATGCAAACCGGTTGTAATCGGGAGTGTCGTACAGACGTGGTAAGACGTTATCGCGCTGTGGGTGCGAACGCAGTAAAGACGTGACTGGAACGCACTGAATGAGAAATGTGATTATAAATGATGGAAAGAGAATAAAGGGCATTATGAGATTAATGCATGAGTATAAAGAGATAAAATTGACTTAAGAAACTAATGAATACTTGAAAATGAATTGTGATACATTGACTTTTATTTTGCTGTGATTGAACTGCTATATGTGTGTGGCTTAGTGTTACATTATGTCTTAATTGGAAACTGCCTCCCCATTTTATGTGTAATACTCACTCCTTACTATCTCCACAGGTACTGAGGAAGAGTTTGCACCCGATCAGGCCGAGCAGGAGTACTCTCCCTCACATGGAGAGTAGGTCACTTATAGTTATGTAGGACATGGGAATGTCCTGGGCCCGATGATCTGATGTGAATCATTTTTGTTGTATATATAATGTAAATAGCTTTTTCGGGGCCCAGGACGACTCCTTTTGGGAAGGGGTCTTATTTTGGGGAAAAACTGTTTTCCAAAACTTGTTTACATTCCGCTTAACTCTGATGCTTATACTCTGATGTCTCATACTGTGGTATCTTGATGTGTGCACGATGTGGCACTAGATGATATATATATATATGTGAATAGCCCTGCTGGCTTTGAAATTTGAATGATGTTGTTTATCAGGTTGCAGGAAAACCGGAATTTTTGGGAAAGTCCTAAAAACAAACGAAACTCCGTTTGTTTGACGGGAGATTTTTATAAATTAAAAAGAAAATTTTAAATTCACTATTTTAATTAAGGGTATAAAAGGGTAAATAAACTTAGGTGTTACAATGGAAGGCTAGACTTCTAGGGTTAATCCCTTTGGTATTGTATTATCTACTCTTGAGCTCTTCTTATTAATGCAATTTCGTTTTCTCTTCTCTGTTTTCATGTTTATCAATGTGTAGTGGTTTGCTTAATTCCATTTCATAGAGATAATACATGAATATAAATGCTTAATTTGTATTAACTTGTAAAAACTCAAATTCTAGTTTCTGATGCTTAATTAGAAGTTAGGGTTTGGAGTGACAACTAGATTTTCGCTTAGTATTTGGTTGTCACGAGTTGGACAGAGGAGAGGAGAGGAATCTATCTTTAGTGAGCTAGGATTGAGTAGTGTACGTAGCCAAAGGGGTTTGCCCGCTTTTGTTTCTGATTTTCTTAGTTTTTATATTCTGTTTATGTTTTGTTCTTCACATTTGTCACACACAAACCCCCCCCCCCCCCATTTTATTGCACACTACGTGTTTGATACTTGGCCTAGACCGATATTCGCTGGGAAACGACCTAGGATCACCTTCCTAGTACTACAGAATAAACCCCTTTTATTTTGATCGGGTACGGCCTCGATCATGGACCTCTAATGCAAACTTTCTTTTAGAAAGGAAAAGGTATGTCATCATTTTTATTGATAACTATTCATGTTATAATTATATGTCTAATAGTATCGTGAGAAATCTCAAGTAGAGGATGCTTTGAAAATTTACTTGAACAAAGTAGAAAGTTAATTAGACATAAGGTATGACAGAGGTGATAATTGCCATAAATTAAAAGAAGTAATTAAAATGGGAAACATCCATGACTGTTTGTTAAACTCCTCAAAAAATAAGTTATTTGGGTGTATTACATAGTGCCAGTTACACTGTAACAAAATGCTGTATATAGGGCATAATAGAACATTAATGAATATGGTTAGGGGGTATGATATTTAGTCTTTACTTGCAATTCTAAAAGTATGTCTTGAAACTGCCATTTGTCTATTGAACAAGGTTCCTAGTAAGAAAGTGTCAAAGACAGCTTTAAACTGTGTGCTTATAGGATATCCAATTTAAGGCACCCGCATATTTGCGGTTGTCAGACAGAAACAAGGATTGCAATCCGCAATAAAAGAAAATGGATATAAAACATCAGTGAGTATTTCACTGATTATCCAGATAAATCAAAAGGTATAGACCTTATTGTTCTAACACAAGAATATTTGAAACTGAGAATGACAGGTTCATTGAGAATGTTGAAATTAGTGGGAGTATAGTTCCACATAATGTGGAAATTAATAGAGTTAGGGTGCAAGTTCCTATAATTTGTTCTTCTACCTCAACAATAATTGTTTCTTTTATTGTTGAATCGTATAACAATAAAGTACGAAAACCTTTAAATGAATTTACTATTCACAAAAACATGTTTATAAAAAACATGTTTGAATTTTATTATTATTATTATTCTTATCAGTACAAGAAATACCCCTGATTTCCTACGGATTTTTTTCGACGGATTTTTTTCCGTCGCTAATCATGCCTTTTCCGACGGAAATATACGTTGGTATTTTCATTTTCGACGGTTTTGGTTTTTTTTTTTAATTTTTCGACGGACTTATCGACGGAAAATCCGTCGGTAAGGTTGTTTTTTTTTTAAAAAATAAATGGAAAACAAATTTAATTTCTTCCGACGAATTTCTCAATGGTATTTTTGACGGATTCTGTCGTCCACAACGCATAAATTTTAAAATAGAAAAAATAAAAAATATTACAGACAGAATTATCCTTCGGAAAATTATTTCCTTAAAAATATTATTATAAATCTTTTAGTAAATTTTAAAAAAAAAAATTAAATAACATGTTGCATGCAGGATTTGTAACACCCCGATTTTGGCAACTTGAAAATATCATTTCTTTAATAAAATATAGTAAAAATTTGGGTAAGTTTTTTTTTTAAGATACATGGACATGAGAATCTTCAAGTTCAAAAAAAATCTTTCATTAACTTAGTTATGATAAAATCACATTCTCACATCACACGACACACATCAAGTTCCAAACCGAGATGTTACATAACATCGCACTTTGCAACTTAATGTCATAAATCTGATTTGAGAAAACATGTTCATTTCTTGTTTCATGAAACCTTATTTCTAAAAAGCCATACTTAATAAAATACCATGCAGGGGTACATAATGATATAGCAATGTCAACCAGGTAGCTGCAAAGGATACAGTGCTCGAGGGACTAATCTTGTTTTCTAATCCTCTTCGCTGAAGTTCACCGCAGGAGCCCCATCAAAATAAAGTGTAGATTCGCTACAGGATTGGCCATCTATCCGTTGCAATACTGGTGGAACCTGATACGACAACATGATAGGAGAGAGGTCAGCATTCCAGAAGTACAACAGTGACAAAACGTGGTAGTAATGACTTCATATAAAATAGAACAGGCAGAGTAATTTATAACAACAAAATTCATGACTTTAACATATATTTATCAATAACAAGAACATAACAATAACTAGAGACATATAGTAAAAGTATAATATCAATCAATCCTCATGTAGCAACAAATACTCATGCTATGCATATGACAATTACATCCAATTCATGAACATCATTTCTCAAACTACCATAAAATTACCTCATATTCTTTTGGAAAGGTTCTCGTTATAAGTTCCTTAATTCTTATAGGGGGTATAAAAATTGTCTTTAACAACATTTTTATCATTAAGTCTTATTATTTCGGGTCCGTTGATGATGTGGGGAAATAATTATCATCAAGGAGGTTGGTTAGCACACACGGCTACATCTCCTCATATCCACCCATACCCAAGTCGGAAGCAAACAGGAGTACCGGACCTTTACCACGCAGGCTTGACAATTGTCTGCTACATCGTAGCCAAATTTAAATGGAGTGATGGTTCATTGCATAATGCATCGTTCCAGTCCCTCTCACTGTTCTCGAATTGCCAAAGGGGGCGACGGTACTTTTCTAGTGGGCCTACGGAACTTACCACGGCATAAGGCTGATCAGCCCGTACCACATGTGGAGTTCGTTCTGCCTAGAACAACACTCAAGGCTTCTTGACGTATCACCGTCCTTACCCTCCCCTTTTGCAATCACCACCCGAGTATCTACAGATACCCAGGGTATCTTCCTCTCCACTACTTCGCACTCATACTCCCCGCATTAGTACATGTCTTTTGAAGTCTTTTTAAACTTCATCACTTAATTCATATCTTAATCCTATGGTCGACTCATCCTTGATTCAACCCTTCGACAAGTCTCGACCACTAAAGAGCTTCTGGGTTGTTCCCCAACAATGGCATTGTACAAGGCTTCTAGTCTCAGTACTTGTGTCGCACCACGGCTATAATATAGCTCACGCGGTTGGCCTACCGCGGCCATAGAACGGCACACATGGCTGACTCGAAGTCCTAGCCGCACAGCATGGCACTTGGAAGTTACTCGGTACAAGCATTGTTCCTCAGAACGTTACTTGCGTAAAGAAGAATTCCATCAGCACATTCTTAGACCAGCACTACTTGTCTTGAACTTTTACAATCCAATTCATAACTTAGATCTTACATCCTTGCTCTTTGTTTTCATCAGCATTATTCTCATCTTAAACAACATAATTCTTTTGTCTCATAACATGACTTAGTTACTCATCTTTTCTCACAACTGTCGGGATATTTTCAGTCTCATTATAATTTCATAATTACCATTGCCTCACTTAAGTAAATTCCAAATTCAAGACGTAGCAGACGTCTCTCAGAAAATTTAATCATACTCAACAATAGATATATCTCAGGCATATATTTCAATATAAACCAACAGATTAAATCATGTATCATAATTAAATCACATGGTATACTAGAACATATAAGCATATAGCAATAAAACAATAAATCATGGTTTCAACCCTTGAGATGATTGAAACATTTTAATAAAGGATCTAAATGCCACTTTGTCTTAGGATCACTGCTCTCTCACTTTAATCATCATCAGAATTTCAGAATGACACATATATCTTTCAGACATGCTTATAAAACCAAGTACATCATATATAATAAATTAAAATGCAGGGTAATCAGAATCATAACGTATGATCATGTAAGCACTTAGCATATAACAACTATTAGAATTTCAAACTTGATATACTCAGTTTAGAACTGAGTCTAAGTGTCACGTTGATTTAGGTCTGCATCTCTCACCTTAACTGGTGTGCAGGATTCCAAGCATTCTCCTCAAGATGCCAATCCGCAATTCCTTCTCCGCTTCCCGTTCGTTCCTCGAAACTAAAACATTTTTCCCTTACGTTAAAATCATTCTTAATAAATTCATTTCAAAAACATTCTCGTTCTCTTACTTTTGAAAACACTTTGAAACATTTCTATCTAAAAAAAATACTTTTTTTTTAAACATATTGCCAATATCCAAAAGATTTTTAAATCCAAAACAAGTCTATCACTAAAACGTTTCAAGAAAACTTTAAAATAATTTCAAGACAACTTTTGTCATCAATCAACCCTTGATAAATTAGTATCTTCAAGATCATTAAGTTTCTTATTAATTTGGGACAATACTTATAACTCTTTACTTTGTTACAAGATTAAATTCGAGAATCAAGATCACAACCACCATCATTCTTACACCAAGTCAAACAACATACATACATACATGCATACTCTTTTATTCAAACATTCATATATCCACTAAAACAACCATTTCTCCTAAGCATCGAACAAGGTCCACAAGCATTACTTAACACTTTTCAGTCATCACAATGACAATACCAAATCAAAATCTATCTTATTATTTTTATTAATTACATCAGAGTGTAAGAACAAAATCCAGCCAAGTCCAGCATCGTACCCAAAGCATCATATTAAAATCAAAAATCACTTTTCACATTTTAATTCTCCAAGAAAATTCATCCATTAGTCTTATACTAAAAGCTTTAAAGCAAAACACTTATCTATCATTTTTAAAACCTTATTACCTTAAGATAATGAGTTGGACAGCAGCAAACAACAATATATCATGTTATTCAATCATATTTAAACACACTTTACAAGTCAATTATCATCATATAAAATATACACAATATTTTACACTAACACACACTTAAATCATACAATTACTCGACTAATCATGATTAATTTAACGATAATCAAAATTAATCATCCTAATTACATTCTTAATCCCAAACCAAATTATACTTAAGGAGGTAGAACAAATTAAGCTTCCTAATCAACCTCATAAGATTGAATAAACATACAAATCACAATTAACTTTGTAATCATGTTTTACTTAAACTAATCATTATACAAATTACTTTAACTTAATCAAATTAATGAGTTTTAAATTTCCAAAATTTTCAGAATATTGATACTCACATCAAAGTTCAACATATAAAATTTTCAAGTCCTTCGGACACTCCGAACATAGGTTTTCACTTTACTTTGTCGTAAAAATCATCCTAGTCTTGGTGTTGGGCAGAGACCAAAACACAATTATTAAAAATAGTAGACCAACTCCAAATCGCATGAAACTTGGTACAAAACCTCTCAACTTATCCAAGACCATCTCATAAAATTTTCAGATTAATTAGAGTTGTTTAAATCAATCTTTTTCAATTAAAATTCTTCCCGATTCTGCAAAAACAGAATTGAGCTGTACACTGTTTGTATTTATTAAAAATATCAAACCAACTCCAAATCACCTCAATCTTTACAGAGAGTCTCAATACATAGTCATCAAGATCATATCATAAAAATGTCAAACCATTTGGAGTAGCACAAGTTTGAAAATTCTGTTCATCTTTAAGCCGAAAAAACTTGTTTTCCCGAAATCGTTTTCACCGAGTTTATTCTCAAAGAATTTAGGAAATCAGCTCTAAAAATCATTCAAAATTTCAAATAAACTCATATTAACATACTTAGAACAGTGACAAAATTTCAAGGTTGTAACATCCCAAATTTTAAACCCGAAGGTAAATAAATAAATAATAACTAAAATAATTAAAAAATGAAAATAACAAACCACAAATAGGTATTTCAAATGAGAATTCTAGCCTTAGAAGAAAATAATAATAATACTAAGCGAATTAGAGAAGAAAGGAGCGTTAAATCGAAGTTATGATCGGACCAGAAAATCGATAATTCGATAATAAACATAATAACAAGGGGAAAAATTAAAATAAAAGATTTAAGACTCCAAACACAATTTCCACCGTTGCATATGAAGATATTATTTTTAGGAAGTTGCTCGTCAAATTTGAGCAAGATCCGACGGTGAATGAAGAAGTTATGGAGGTTTGGAGTTCGGAAGAAAATAGAAGAAAAATAGAAAATAAAACAGCAGTATCTGATCATTTCGCTTAAGCGAAACTGATCCAGTGGCAACATAGAAGAGGTTCGCTTAAGCGAACGGATTTCGCTTAAGTGAAAAACGTTCGTGTCCATTACTGAAGGCCGTTCGCTTAAGCGAATAAATTTCGCTTAAGCGAAAATCGTCGGGTTGGCTATAAACACGGGGAAAACCCCCTTCTCCATTCACTCTCCTCCTTTGTTTCTCTCTCCTCCTCCGATCCTCCTTCTTCCTCCCTCCTCCACGGCCTCCACCGCCGCCCTTGACCGCCCACCGTGGCCACCCTCTCCCTCCCTCAACTCGTCTCTCTACCTCTCTTGTTCTTTCTCCCTCTTCCCTTCCCTCACAAACTCTCTCTCTCTCCTCCTCACTCGCAGCCGCCGCCACCTCCGGCCGCCACCGCCACCTCCACACGAACCATCACCACCACCATAGTTCTCCCTCCCTCTTCCCCTTTGGCTTTGGTTCCCCTCTCCCTCCCTCTCTTCGAGCTTTCTCTCTCCAAGGACGTCCCCGTCGCCGTTATCGGTTCCTGATCGTGCTGGGCTCGTGTCGGGAACCTCGAACCTCGAAGCTTGAAGCTCTTGCCTCGGTCCAGTCGTGATCGTTCCCGCTAACGAGGAGCAACACCGACGCCGTCATCATCGCCGAGCTAAAATCCAGGTTCTATTTAACAAGCCCGAGGTAAGAGGGTTCGCGTTACCTTTACTTAAGAAGTAAATTCTAGGATGCTATAGTGGTAGCTGAGAATAGGGTAATTAAAAGTATGTTAATGAACCTTAGGGTAAACCTCGTTGACATAAAGGAAGTAAATAAAATCGTTAATAGAAACCACACTTTAGGGAATAAAAGGAATGAGCGTAGAATAAGTCCCGGAACGAATGATCGTATTTAGGATATTAAAATAGTAATATATAACGAAATGAGGGAAATCATAAAGTAAACAGCTGATGGTCTGTTGGACTCAGTCATGATAAAAGATAAACGGCTGATGGTCTGTTAGACTCAGTCATAAGAAAAGGAAAACGGCTGATGGTCTTTTGGACTCAGTCATCAAAACGAAAACGGCTGATGGTCTTTTGGACTCAGTCATATAGAATGAAAACGGCTGATGGTCTTTTGGACTCAGTCACCAATAGGAAAACGACTGATGGTCTTTTGGACTCAGTCATATAGAAAGAAAACGGCTGATGGTCTTTTGGACTCAGTCAAAATAAAGGAAAAAGGGCTGATGGTCTGTTGGACTCAGTCATAAGAAAAAGGAATGGATAAAGAAAAGAAAAAGGAAAGGAAAAGGAAGAAAAGAAGAAAAAGAAAAGAAAAGAGAACGTGAAAATGATAAGAGAATCAATAATTAAGAGAATGCGTGAATAAGGAAGGATTAAAAGAGATTAATTGTATGAATAGTTATGAATAAAGTATATTAATAATTAAGTAGGCTTAGTTATTTGCTATGTCTTCTTTTAGAATTTATCTTTTTAAGTCCTGTGTAATGCTACCCTTCTTGATATCATTTTACAGGTACGGGAGCGGAGCTTACACTGTTGTGGGTCGAACTGGGAACTCTCCACTACGTGGAGTGAGATTGTGATACCACGAGCGGATTTTTATTTTAATTATATTGAAAACTGTTATATTTTGTAATTTATAATATGTGTAGTTGTATGCCCTGAGATTGGTACTAATCGGGCGTTAGGATCTGAACTGGTTTTTAATCTGTTATGTTTATGTTTTTAAATAATTCTGGACTGACAGGTTTATAAGCAGGAATTTTTGGGAAGTCCGAAAAACAGAGGAAACTCTGCCGGATTTTCGTAAAACTTTTCAAAAGAAATCCAAAGTTAAAAAGAATTTTCAAACTCTGATTTTAATAAAAACAAAAATTAACTATTAAAAGTGAGGATGTTACATTTATGGTATCAGAGCAGTTTCCCTCGGCCTTGGAGTTTGGACTCACAACTCCTATTGATTACTCACCCAGCGAGTAATCAAGTAATAGTGTCAAGTCTTAGAATAGATAAATGGATATATTTAAATAAGAGTTTTTAGTCAATTGTGGAATAACGTTCTCTTTTTCCAGAACTTAGTCACCATGCCTCGGAGACGTACACAGGATGAAAGAATGGCTGCTATACTAGAAAATCTGGTCCAAATGAATCAGAATCAGGCTGAGACAGTAGCAACAGTCGTAGCAGCAGCAGCCACCGCACTCCACCAAACATCAGGCCCAATGGGCATCGATTGGCTAACTAGATTCAGGCAGAATGATCCGCCCAAGTTTGAAGGTGGATACAATCCTGACGCAGCACAGAGATGGCTCCAAGAATTGGAGAAGATTTTTCGCACAATGTCACCGCCCGTGGAGCATATAGTCCCTTTGGCGGCGTACATGCTCACTGGAGAAGCGGAGTATTGGTGGGAACGCATACGAAGGGAAATGGAGATCGCTAACCAGGAAATCACCTGGGAGGTGTTCAAAATCAGGTTCTTAGGGAAGTATTTCCCGGAAGATGTCCGCCGAGAAAAAGAGCTGGCGTTCTTGACCCTGAAACAAGGGAACATGAGTGTTGGAGAATGTGCTGCACATTTTGAGGATCTCATCCGATATGCCGGAAGCTACAAGGATGCTGACGAAAGGACTAAGTGCATTAAGTTTGAGGACGGGCTTCGCACTAAGATTAAAATCGCCTTTGAGTATCAGAATGTTGCGAACTTGTCCGACCTGGTAAACATGGCTAGCACTTATGAAAAGGGATTGAGACGGGAGATGCTGGAGAAGCAAAGCAGAAATAGGCAGGGTGCTGGAAGTTCTATCAGGGGAGAAGGACCGACGCAAGAACCAGACCCTTATGCTGATGTTGATACTATGGCAATGGTGCCCAGGGATGCGGACCATAATGTGGCTATCCCAATTGCTAGTCCCTTATGTTCACACTGTGGGAAATCTCACAAACGGTTGTGTTGGCATATGAACCAACTCAGGAAGGAGGGTCTTTGTTATCACTGCGGGCAGTCGGGACATCGTGCTGCAGACTGTCCTGGGAGCACGCGGATCGATGAATGAACTTACCCGAGGTACTTTTAGTGTTAACTATATACCAAATATTTATTTAAAATATTTATTTAAAAATGTTTTGCATAAAGCATATATATATTTGACTTAACTTAAAAAGAAATCAATAAATGATAATACATTAGTTAAAGTTTCACCGAACACAGTGATGGTATTGCCACTGGTAGAATGTAAGGTTAGAACTGATCACTCTGATTCTTACATCTGCTAGGGGACGATAACATCAACAAACTTGACGATGATGTTGCTATTGATAGAGGTGAGATTGGGACTGATCACCTCGATCTTCGCAACTATTAGTGGTCAATATCATTGACACTTTCCAACCAAAAATCAGGACCAACAGATTGGAGCCTTAAGCTAGTGCACCCACTTACTATTAGAGTAGCCGCGAACGGAACTCGCGAGAAAACCGAGCCGAGCGAACCCGTAGTAGTCGTCTTTAGACTTCATGGAAAGCCAAACTAAAAGCCCAAAACTCATCAAACATTTCATTCAGAATCCGATGTGATTATTCGCGAAAAAGGCGAAACTGGAGGAATTAGCAGGATATCCACACCGAGACTAACCCAAGTAAGCGAGTGAATCGTGCTCACCATTAGGAATTAGAATTCACTTAAGAACTTAGCCCAGTTTCCATGCTATTCCCTCAAGGGAAGCAAGTTTAGCCATTGCATCATGTGCCTTCACCAAAACCAAATCAAATCAGCGGTAGTTTCATAGGAAATGCATCTTTCGATGATTCTCTGCTGGAAACGCACACTTAAGGATAATCTCCATTGTCTTCTTGCTTGACATGTATCCAGTACATCCTGGGTCATCGTATGAAGACTATGAAACCCATCCTTGAGTGCTTCGTGTTTCTTCTTTTCATCTTCACTCTCTTCAAGTTTCAAGCATCTTAGATGCAGAGGTGAGAATTCACCAAGACGTGGAAACCCAACATAGTTCTATGACTACTGATGGACAACCATCCACATGTCCTTTCTAACCTTGGACACCGGTCGAGAAGCTTACGTGCGAAATTCTGAATAACGAATGAGCATACCCCCAAGCATAGATATAATTAAGTATGTTAATGCTAAGTGGGGGAGGATTTCAATCCAAGGAATGGAAGATGGAACTTTAACAACAAGAAAATTGTGAATCCTATCCGAGCAACGAGGTGGAATGTAGAACGGTAACGAAGCGTAAGGAAGATTGCATCGAGCCGGACTCAATGTCCGATGATCATACCATAACCCGTAGAGTTAATGAATAACTCACCCCAAACGCTCCGCATTAACTGTCGAAGAGGTTCGCAGAGATGGAACGAGAACTAAACAATCAATACCTTCTCGGACCATCAGACAATTCGGTAATAAATTTAAACCCTGACCTTGACCCTTAAGTGAAATCGACCCATAGGAACCTCTATACCAAATTGAAATCGTTAAACGAACGGAAAGGAAGTACCACCGAAGTAGAATGCAGATATAGCTAAGGTGAAATTGAAGGGCGACCTCACTAGACTCACTTGAAGGAGTAAGAAACGAACAGGAATAAGTGGAGTCGCGAAGTGGAGTCTCACTCAAGAGGTTATGTCGGAGCACCGTAGATAATTGTCTCAGTCTCTTAAGACTCTGTGTATTACGCGGATTTCTGAGTGACTGGGATAAACCATACTTGAGGCGAGTAATTATACCGCAGAACCCGTAACTCAGAACTTCCTCAAAGGGAAGATTGGAACTGAAGGAACTGAAATGACATGGGTGGAAGCTATGTCAAGGGATACTCCTCCGAGTTAAGGGACAACTGGAATTTCGGGGACGAAATTCAAATAAGTGGGGGAGAAATGTAACATCCCAAATTTTAAACCCGAAGGTAAATAAATAAATAATAACTAAAATAATTAAAAAATGAAAATAACAAACCACAAATAGGTATTTCAAATGAGAATTCTAGCCTTAGAATAAAATAATAATAATACTAAGCGAATTAGAGAAGAAAGGAGCGTTAAATCGAAGTTATGATCGGACCAGAAAATCGATAATTCGATAATAAACATAATAACAAGGGGAAAAATTAAAATAAAAGATTTAAGACTCCAAACACAATTCCACTGTTGGATACGAAGATATGATTTTTAGGAAGTTGCTCGTCAAATTTGAGCAAGATCCGACGGTGAACGAAGAAGTTATGGAGGTTTGAAGTTCGGAAGAAAATAGAAGAAAAATAGAAAATAAAACAGCAGTATCTGATCATTTCGCTTAAGCGAAAATATTTCGCTTAAGCGAAACTGATCCAGTGGCAACATAGAAGAGGTTCGCTTAAGCGAACGGATTTCGCTTAAGCGAAAAACGTTCGTGTCCATTACTGAAGGCCGTTCGCTTAAGCGAATAAATTTCGCTTAAGCAAAAATCGTCGGGTTGGCTATAAGCTTCGCTTAAGAGAAAATCGTCTGGTTGGCTATAAACACGGGGAAAACTCCCTTCTCCATTCACTCTCCTCCTTTGTTTCTCTCTCCTCCTCCGATCCTCCTTCTTCCTCCCTCCTCCACGGCCTCCACCGCCGCCCTTGACCGCCCACCGTGGCCACCCTCTCCCTCCCTCAACTCGTCTCTCTCCCTATCTTGTTCTTTCTCCCTTTTCCCTTCCCTCACAAACTCTCTCTCTCCTCCTCACTCGCAGCCGCCGCCACCTCCGGCCGCCACCGCCACCTCCACACGAACCACCACCACCACCATAGTTCTCCCTCCCTCTTCCCCTTTGGCTCTGGTTCCCCTCTCCCTCCCTCTCTTCGAGCTTTCTCTCTCCAAGGACGTCCCCGTCGCCGTTATCGGTCCGTAATCGTGCTGGGCTCGTGTCGGGAACCTCGAAGCTCGAAGCTCGAAGCTCTTGCCTCGGTCCAGTCGCGATCGTTCCCGCTAACGAGGAGCAACACCGACGCCGTCATCATCGCCCAGCTAAAATCCAGGTTCTATTTAACAAGCCCGAGGTAAGAGGGTTCGCGTTACCTTTACTTAAGAAGTAAATTCTAGGATGCTATAGTGGTAGCTGAGAATAGGGTAATTAAAAGTATGTTAATGAACCTTAGGGTAAACCTCGTTGACATAAAGGAAGTAAATAAAATCGTTAATAGAAACCACACTTTAGGGAATAAAAGGAATGAGCGTAGAATAAGTCCCGGAACGAATGAGCGTATTTAGGATATTAAAATAGTAATATATAACGAAATGAGGGAAATCATAAAGTAAAAGCTATAGGGGAAGTAAAGGAACAAAAAGGGTAAAAGAGAGATTAAAATAGGAAATAATGAACTTGATTTAAAAGAAAATAGGAAAAACGATAAGTGGATTAATAAAAAGCTAATAAATCGGAGAGAGAGTATGATGTTAGGGAAGTTAGAATAGAACGCTGGAATAAAATAGGGAAACTAAATGGAGCTAATAGGGTAGTCAAAGAAAATGGAATTAATGAAATAGGGATAATGAGTTAAGCAATAATGTGAGTTAATAGAGTAGTTAAATAAAAGGGAGACAAAGAATTAGTCATAATAAGTTAAGTAATAGTATAAAAGAAAGAAATCAAAGAAATGACTGAGAAATAACAACGAGAACTAAAATATAAATATATAGAACCAAGTTAAGCAGAGTTGGATAAAATCGAGGGAAACTAACCAAAAGAAAAGAGTAAAGTAGAAAAATGTGATAAGTCATAAACGAAGATAAGGATCAAAAGATTGAGACAAGTATAAAAGAAATACTTAAATTATAAGAAGAGAAAAGAGAATTAATTAAGAAAAAATAAAAGAAAACGGCTGATGGTCTGTTGGACTCAGTCATAATAAAAGATGAACGACTGATGGTCTGTTGGACTCAGTCATAATAAAAGATGAACGGCTGATGGTCTGTTGGACTCAGTCATGATAAAAGATAAACGGCTGATGGTCTGTTGGACTCAGTCATAAGAAAAGGAAAACGGCTGATGGTCTTTTGGACTCAGTCATCAAAAGGAAAACGGCTGATGGTCTTTTGGACTCAGTCATATAGAAAGAAAACGGCTGATGGTCTTTTGGACTCAGTCACCAAAAGGAAAACGGCTGATCGTCTTTTGGACTCAGTCATATAGAAAGAAAACGGCTGATGGTCTTTTGGACTCAGTCAAAATAAAGGAAAAAGGGCTGATGGTCTGTTGGACTCAGTCATAAGAAAAAGGAATGGATAAAGAAAAGAAAAAGGAAAGGAAAAGGAAGAAAAGAAGAAAAAGAAAAGAAAAGAGAACGTGAAAATGATAAGAGAATCAATAATTAAGAGAATGCGTGAATAAGGAAGGATTAAAAGAGATTAATTGTATGAATAGTTATGAATAAAGTATATTAATAATTAAGTAGGCTTAGTTATTTGCTATGTCTTCTTTTAGAATTTATCTTTTTAAGTCCTGTGTAATGCTACCCTTCTTGATATCATTTTACAGGTACGGGAGCGGAGCTTACACTGTTGTGGGTCGAACTGGGAACTCTCCACTACGTGGAGTGAGATTGTGATACCACGAGCGGATTTTTATTTTAATTATATTGAAAACTGTTATATTTAGTAATTTATAATATGTGTAGTTGTATGCCCTGAGATTGGTACTAATCGGGCGTTAGGATCTGAACTGGTTTTTAATCTGTTATGTTTATGTTTTTAAATAATTCTGGACTGACAGGTTTATAAGCAGGAATTTTTGGGAAGTCCGAAAAACAGAGGAAACTCTGCCGGATTTTCGTAAAACTTTTCAAAAGAAATCCAAAGTTAAAAAGAATTTTCAAACTCTGATTTTAATAAAAACAAAAATTAACTATTAAAAGTGAGGATGTTACATTTATGGTATTAGAGCAGTTTCCCTCGGCCTTGGAGTTTGGACTCACAACTCCTATTGATTACTCACCCAGCGAGTAATCAAGTAATAGTGTCAAGTCTTAGAATAGATAAATGGATATATTTAAATAAGAGTTTTTAGTCAATTGTGGAATAACGTTCTCTTTTTCCAGAACTTAGTCACCATGCCTCGGAGACGTACACAGGATGAAAGGATGGCTGCTATACTAGAAAATCTGGTCCAAATGAATCAGAATCAGGCTGAGACAGTAGCAACAGCCGCAGCAGCAGCAGCCGCCGCACTCCACCAAACATCAGGCCCAATGGGCATCGATTGGCTAGCTAGATTCAGGCAGAATGATCCGCCCAAGTTTGAAGGTGGATACAATCCTGACGCAGCACAGAGATGGCTCCAAGAATTGGAGAAGATTTTTCGCACAATGTCACCGCCCGTGGAACATATAGTCCCTTTGGCGGCGTACATGCTCACTGGAGAAGCGGAGTATTGGTGGGAACGCATACGAAGGGAAATGGAGATCGCTAACCAGGAAATCACCTGGGAGGTGTTCAAAATCAGGTTCTTAGGGAAGTATTTCCCGGAAGATGTCCGCCGAGAAAAAGAGCTGGCGTTCTTGACCCTGAAACAAGGGAACATGAGTGTTGGAGAATATGCTGCACATTTTGAGGATCTCATCCGATATGCCGGAAGCTACAAGGATGCTGACGAAAGGACTAAGTGCATTAAGTTTGAGGACGAGCTTCGCACTGAGATTAAAATCGCCTTTGAGTATCAGAATGTTGCGAACTTGTCCGACCTGGTAAACATGGCTAGTACTTATGAAAAGGGATTGAGACGGGAGATTGGAATATTTCTAAATCACATTAATTAATGTAAAGATAAAACCAACCCTGATATTTGTGCATCCATATAGACTGGAAGCTTGGTTGGTAGGAACGTTTATCATATTCTGGGAATATGAGGAGGGTACTCCGGGAGTACCAAATTATAACCTACTTGATGACACATTATAGATATGTGGCCAGTGTCCGGGACCTGGTTTTTATGCATTCTGGGAACGTATGCGTTCTGGGAACGTGGTGCACACTCCGGGAGTGATGCTTATTATCCATGTATGGTTCGGCATTACGTTCGGGGAACGAATGTCGGTGTTCCAGGAACACAAGGGTGTATTGGATGGACGTCCAAGATGGACTTTTAGAGGCCTCAGTTGTGGATAGAAAATCATACATCATGCCACTTGCATTATAAGAGATATAATGTTGAAAGATTGGTGTGCTCATATGTACTTGCATTATGATCTATCCATGATATACTTGTGTTTGTAATTTTAGTCTTTATCAATTATGTATATGTGTATACTTACTCCCTGTGCCCTGTTTAGGTGATGGCCAGATACCTATCTTGCATCGAGATACGCCATATCCCTAGTGGCATATGGACGTATGAGGAGCACCGTGCCACTTTTGAGGGGGAGGTTGAGATCACTCTCTACCACCCTAAACCTCTGGTGCGAGTGCGACCTCGTCGATTTAGGATCCCATTAGTCTATACTATGCATGTTCCACCCTTTTATACATATAGAGGACCACCCCCGGCTCGACCTATGTGTTGTTTTCATAGTTTTCGTTTCAGAGCTGCCACTCGTTCTCACCCTTCCTCCCATAGAGTGGTCACTGAGGAGACTCCTTCTCCTGGTCCGACTGACTATGATAGGACTGCTTCTGCAGATCCTAGACCCAGTGGTGGGGTTTCCACACAGTCGGGCGAGGTCGAGGAGGACCCTGTGGAGGATGAGAGCGAGGAGGAGGTGCATGTTGAGCCGACTGTTTCTGCTAGAGGTGGACCCGCTGGTTCATAGGAGCCTGCATAGTGTAGATGTTTTGGATCCTTGATCCTAGGGATAGAGCTGTGGAGGATCTGAGGAGCTGCTGAGGACACGGATGACCTGCTCTGGGACTTCTACTTTTGGATTTTGTCATATATTGTATATATTTGAGAGGTCTTAGAGTGAGGTTTTATTTTATGCAGCTGGTCTGTATATGATTCACCAAACTTGCTATCTCGACTTTTTACTACTTGCTACTGACTATACTAATGGGGTTTTTATGTTATGACATATATATATATATATATATATATATGATGCCTTATTTACCTCAGCAGTGCCCCATAAGTATTATTTTTACTTCCGCGAACTCTGATTTCTATTTCAAAAGGATTCGGCAATAAGTTTATGTTTTATATACTCAAATCCAACTCGAGAGACAAATGATATGTTTGAATAAGAATCACAAATAACGTTTTCTATGATTAAGGAAATGTTCTCTCGAGAGCCTTTTTGAAATTAAGATATTACTAAGCCGGATTCAATTAATAGTTCATTTTAAAAAGGGTTTATGATCGAGCAAGTACTAATCTAAAAAGGAAAAATTTTCTAGTCCTAATTCTGATAGCAAGTATTCAACTATTTGGAAATATTAATTATTTTCAAGATATAAAAGAGAGCGTCACACCTTTGGTGGTATCAGAGCATTGGTCCTATTCCTCATAGCCTCGATGATGCAGCTAAGTATGGTATTCAATGGTAATTGAATATGTTTTGAGTAAGTTAGAATCATTTATGTTTCAAAGACCTTTTTAGTGACCCAAAGCCCATAGTGCAGGTCTTTCTATGGCAACCAGAAATAGAAATATTACTAACGAAATGTTAGAACGAATCACGACCGTGCTGGAAGGCATGCAACAGCAGCAACGACAACAGCCATCTCAAGGGCGAGTTGGTAATCCACCTGTTGGCAATATGGCGAATCATGATGCTAGGACTCTGTCGGAGTTCAGGAAGTGCAATCCGCCAAGGTTTGAAGGAGGATACAAACCTGATGAGGCAAACAAGTGGTTGTATGAGATCAACAAGATTTTCCGAACTTTGGATTGTTCTGATGAACAGAAGGTGACCTATGCAGTTTACATGCTTCACGGGGAAGCTGAAAACTGGTGGGATCACACTGTCCAATTGCTGAATTTTGAAAGAAGAGCAATCAACTGGGGAGTATTTATGGAGAAATTTCTTAATAAGTACTTTCCAGAAGATTTAAGGAGGAAGAAGGAAGTGGAATTCATGCAATTGAAGAAAGGGGATATGAGTGTAGGAGAGTATGCTGCCAGGTTCGAGGAGCTGATGAAATACTCTCCCTACTACTTGAATAACCCTGATGAGAGGAGTAAGTGTGTAAAGTTTGAAGGTGGGTCGAGACCGGAGTTGAAGTCTATCTTCAGTTATCAGAGGATTCAGAGTTTCCCTGCACTTGTGGATATGTGCAGAATGTATGAGGATGACAAGAAAGCGGAGTTGATTGGAAGTCAAGTGAAAGGGGTTGGACAGAGTTATGGACCACAGAGAAAGAAGAAGTTTGATCATCGGAGTAATGGTCCATATTCTCAGAAGAACAAGGGTAAGGGTAAGGCTGTGACGGATAACAAGTCTCGCGATAATGCTCCTTATTGCGAGAAGTGTAGGCGTTATCATCATGGTCAGTTCTGCTGGTCCACAGGAGGATGTTTCAAGTGTGGAAAGCAAGGTCACTTTGCTCGTGAGTGAAAAGAATTTGCAAAGGGTGATGCAAAGGGATCTGCTGGCAAGCCTATGGTACAAGGAAGAGTGTTTACCCTGAGTGGTAATGAAGTAACCCAAACCCCGAATCTCGTGCAAGGTAACTTTCTGCTTAATAACCAACCTTGCAAAATCACGTTTGATTCTGGAGCTACACATTCTTTTGTTTCTCCTGAATGTGTGAATAAGTTGAATCTTGTTGTTTCCGATTCACCTTGCTATCTTAGTATAGATACCCCTACTGGAATACCGATTTTCACCGCTAAAGTCTGTTTAGGGTGTAACGTAGAAATTTTGAGTCGTTTTTCCAAGGTAGATTTGGTTTGTCTCCCTAAGTTACAATTGGATGTGATCTTGGGTATGGATTGGTTGATGAAGAACCAAGTGATCATCAATTGTGAGGCAAAGACAATTCAATATAGGACCCTTGAACCTGAGGGTTATATGTGTTTGTTCTCTGCTACTGGAGAAGAAGAGTCGATGCCGATAGAGGAGATTCCGGTTGTGAGAGAATTTCCAGAAGTATTTCCTGAGGAGATACCAGGATTACCTCCGAAGCGAGAGATAGAGTTTGGGATTGATTTAGTCCCGGGAGTTGGTCCCATCTTTATTGCTCCTTACAGGATGGTACCACCGGAAATGGCAGAAATGAAGAAGCAGATAGAAGAATTGCAGCAGAAGCAGATGATCAGGCCAAGTGTTTCGCCTTGGGGAGCTCCATTACTATTTGTAAAGAAGAAGGATTGAAGTATGAGAATGTGTGTAGATTAAAGACAGTTGAATAAGGTCACTATTAAGAATAAGTATCCTTTGCCAAGGATTGATGACCTTATGGATCAAGTTAGGGGAGCTGCAGTATTCTCCAAGATTGATCTGAGATCGGGTTATCATCAGATCAGGATAAAGGAGGAGGATATACCCAAGACTGCATTTCGATCTCGATACGGTCATTATGAGTATGTTGTGATGCCTTTCGGATTGACAAATGCACCTGCTATTTTCATGGATTATGTAACACCCCGATTTGGCCACTTGAAAAATATACTGTTTTAATTCCAAAAGGTAGTGGAAATGTGGGCCAATTTTAATTTTTTTTAACATGTAACGTGGTTGAGTAGCATGAGTATGAGAAACACTAAGTTTTCAAAACCCTTTCGTAATTAAAGAGTGTTCCCATATCTCATGCTGAAGTTCAAGTTCCAAACCGGAGTGTCACAAGGCACTACACTTTGCAACTTGATTCTTCTCAACTCAATTAACATAGCCCATTAAAATAAATTTCTTACACAAAATTTGGGGTTACATCAGGGCATTGCAATGAAACTAAGTAAATACAGAGAATGCAAAATACTTCAGGGAAAATGAAAGACTACCACTAGGCCCATTGAACTTAATACGATGGTCCACGGAATAATGCCTCGCTAGAGTCGACCTCGATCATGTCCACCTCCGGTAGCTAAGTCCTCGTCCAATTCCTCTAGCTCCTCAACCTCAAGATCACTGTGTGCAGACAAAAGCATCGGGTATCCACCATGATCGTCCACTGACCTACCGACCTCGGTGTCTTCACGCTACTCCCGATCTCGATAATTCACTTTCCATCTTCCTTCGTCTCGGATGTCGAATGCAAACTTGATAGGATCCATAGACTAAGGGAATAGACGTCGGAACAACAAGAAGACAGAACAGAAGACTAGAGAGAGTAAGTATTCCCAAGCATGTTATGCCAACGATGTGGGGTTACAATAGGTAAGATATTAAGAAACAACAAAACATACAAGTGTACCACACACACAAGCAATCATATTCAAACCTCTACTTTACTCCATTGCTTTTCTTTTTCTCAAAACTTTTCATATCCACAAAACTTCCGTCAATCGATTCCGCTGCGCAACTCAGATTTCATCATCCATCTCATCCATTAAGAATTATTTCTCTTATAATTCAAGTTATCTTTTCTTAATTAAGTTTTATGAATTCTTATCCGTCAATGATGCAAGGGATTGTAATCATCATTGAGGAGGGTCGCTCTCAAGTTAGCACACCCGTCTACATCTCCTCGGTCATCCACCCAACCTAGTAAGAAGCAAACAGGAGTACAGGACCTTTACCGTGCGGGCACGATAGCTGTCACAACACATAATGGTCCCAGACCAGGAGGACTCTGCCTCAATCAATTCATAATAAACATGGCACACTGCCTCGCAGTGGCAAACAAGATGCCCCACTCCAGTCCCTCTCACTGTTCTCGATTTGCAATCTAGGGGGCGACAATATGTTTCTAGTGAGCTCGCAGAACTTGCCACGGCATTAGACCCAGTCCCCACCACGTTAGTGCGCCACTTGTGGAATTCGTTCTGCCTAGACACATACTCTAGACTTCTTGACGTATCACTGTCATTGTCCTCCTCTAATGCAATCTCGTCCTAAGTATCCGCAGATACTTATCGTTTCTTCCTCTCCACTACTTCGCACTCTCATGCCTCACCGCGTATGTTCTTTTATTCTTTTTAAGATCAACCTAATGGTCGGCCCATCCTTCGTGCATCCCTTCAATGAGTCCCGACCGCTATCTTTACACAATATTTCTCGTCAGAGCACAGAGCTGGGTTCACATCATCACACTTGCATCTCATTACATAACTTGTCTCCAACAATCTCATATCATCCTCTTCCTCAAAATCTCAACTCACAAAACTTTTCTTGAAAACTTACTCCTCAAACTCTTACAAAATCTCATTTTCAAAAACTCTTTGAAAATTTCTTTTCACCCACTTTTTCCAAAAACCTCCGTTCACAAATCTTTTCAAAAAAAAAATCCTTTCAAAAACATTCTCAAACTCGCATTTCATACTCTGCTTCAAAATCCCGTTTCAAAAATTCTCATTTTCAAAAACCTTTTTAAAATAAAACTTTATTTCAAAAACTTTTCGAAAACCTATTGTTTCAATGAGCACCAGCGGAGGAGCAAGCTCAACTCAACACCAGTCTCATTTCAACAATACCACAAAGGCACCGAGCTCCTTCTAAATCACATCTCGCTCCACAACACAACATCACTTTCCCTAGCTCTGGCTCATCCACATCATATCATCAATTCTTACTCATCAGCGATCACGATTTCCACAACATCTCAACATCTTTCCCAGACTTTATCTTTCATTTCTTTTATTCTTCTTATTCATCATTATTCACATTATTTCCAATCTCATCATGCATAATAAATTCATCAATTAAACAGACAACAGTATACTAGCATTCAAACATCATCACATATAATCATCACCTAATTTCACGTGGTCTTTGTCTCCTTCACACGAGTGGCCACACAATCAAACAATTGCAAACGTGTTACTGACTCAGAACCACTAAGTTTCGACTTTTGAGATGGTCGAAACGCTTAATAAATTACCTAAATACCACGGTGTTTGGGGGAAACTTCTCTCTCACCTCAACCGATGACGACCTTCAATGCGCTCCTTGGTTTCCATTGCGACGTTCGTAACTGCTTCCCGATCGTTACTGGAACTCAAATATTTCCCTCTTATTAAAATCATTCTTATTCAATTATCTTAAATATAAAACATCATTGCAAAACTTTTTATTCGAAAACAAAGTATTCGTTTCCTCTTATCACTTTGAAATCAATTTGGGTTTTAAACTAACAAGTAAAACATTCATTTAAAAACACATTTAGAAGATTAAAACTTAAAATACTCTTTTCAAACACTGATTAAAAACATAGTCAGTTTCCTGACCTCTTTAAAAGTCACATTTATCTTAATCATTTGTTAAACCATGAAAATCTTTTCAAAACAAGACTTTTCAATAAATCAAGTCACTGTATTCACTTAATTTCTTTCAAAAACCGAATTGGATTAAAGAAAACAACAACAAGGGTTAAATCAAAAACCTTTTACAAATATTAAACATTCCAATCATTTTCAAACACACATATTGAACATGTTGAATCATTCATAATTCATGCATCACTTTCACATTCATCATGCATGCATACAAAACAAGAATCAAGCATGAACTCCTATTTTCTATGCATGGCCGAATCCTATCACACATAAGGCAAAGTTATATTCACAATTTCAAATATCAACGATTACTAACAAAACATGCTCATATGGGAAATAGTCATCTAAACACATTTTCCTAATTTAAACATTACAACCGAAAATAATTATAAACAAAAGAAAGGAATATTTTCATTTAAAATTATGCTAACATCTTTCAAATCAATTTACTTTATCCCTAAATTAACATGCAAATGAAAATCAATTCATTTCTTTTATTTCTTGCTCAAACCGAATGTAGCATGGAAAATGGTTCAAATTCTTAACAATACAATCACATACCAAATTCACTTCATTTAGTCAAAGCTAAGCTCAAAACATAACACATAAAGAAAATAAAAATAATCTTGAATAAAACTTGTTTCAAAACCGAATAGGACCATGAAAATCACTTTTAAGTTTTTAATCAAGAATTTAGGTTTTCTCATACTTAAGATCCATAGATCCATCAATAAAATACACATGCAAAGCAAAATAAACAAACTTTAATACTCATAAGGAAAAAACCGTGAGCTCCATACAAAATTCATCAAATGTTGATTTTATTTCTTTAAATAAATTTCATCACAATAAAATAAAAAGGTTATATCAAAAATCTTTATCATTCAAACCTTAAATAAGTTCATGCATGCACTTAAAATCTTTGGATGGAATAAATTTCATCATGCATGTAAATTAAGTGAGGATAAAACATGGTTTTCTACTTTTCCTAGGTTTGGCCGAATGATAAGATGCACAAAAGCAAGATCTTGAGTTCTAATCTACACATGCAAAGATTAAAACTCATGGATCACATCATGCAAAACTTTTTAAACATCATTTTCTTTTTTTAAACTTCAACCGAATCATCATCATCATCATCATCACACACAAAAATCTTGTTTAAAATCCTTTTTGCATCAAAAATCACTTTTTAAACTTATTATCATCATTTTTCTTTCAAAAATCATGACATGCATCAAAGAAAACCAAAGCTTTACACTTAGAGCAAACATGCAAAGCTCAAACTCCATGTATTTCAAAAACCATCATAGATCAAGACATGCAAGAAAAGATCAAGGTAAAAACATAAGCTTAAACACAAATTTCAACCAAGACCGTGAAGAAAAACTTTTACAAGTTAAGAATCAAGGCTTCCAAGCATAAATTTTCAAGATCAAGCCATAGAAATTACATGCAAAGCATTTAAACTTCAAGATCATGAGAAAATAAATACATGCATCTCAACAATTAAATTTAAACAAAGTCCATCACAAAGTTCTTTACAAAACTTAGATTATTACATTAAAACTTTCTTAGACAACTACCTTAAATAAAATCCTAATCTTCAAGCTTCAATTTCTCCTCTCCTTCTCCTAGGGTTGCTTCGGCTTCCCCTTCTTAGGGTTGATAGATTGGTTTTCTTTTTGATCTTTTAAGAAGGAAGTGATTAAAGGAAGAAATCAAGGGTATTTGGGTTGGAAGTTTAGGTTTCTACTCTTATTTTCCTCTTCTCCTCTCTCGGCCATCCTCTCTTTCCTAAGGTCTCAAGAGCTTTTGTGTTGCTCTTGGACTAGAGTGTTTATGTTGGTGGGAGAATTGTGAAGGAAATGAATGAGAGAAGTGAGAAATGAACTAGAACCAACACACACACACACACGGTTCTATAGGCAAAGTAAAGGGTGAGTAAATTTCCTCTTCTAACCTCGGTCCAAGGTGCAAGCCTAAGGACAATTCGGTCCACTCCTAAAGTTGCATGGGGGGTCTTTTTCGTGGGAGACAAGGTGGGAAGAAAAGTCATCCTTAGGCACCATGAGTCATCACCCTAGGCTTCATTAATCACCACTCTATGTCTCCTATTTATTTGCCACCTAGTTTCTACCTTCTTAGAGAATAAGCGAATAAGCTTCCCTTGGCCCTCTTGGACTACACTTGGCCGAACAATTCACACACATATGCACATCATACACATATTTTCATTTCATCACCTAGCATAGGATCATGGAATGATGCATGCATATATTTAATCATGCATATTATATTTCACACACGACACACACATGCATCTTTTCACAATCATGCATTCACACTCCAAAACACACGGCACACATACATACATCATACAATTCATTCACATTCACACAATTTATGCATTTCAAATTCATCATCCAACTTTTATTTCTTAAGATAAGAAAACATACATTCATATTTCCAAAAACACTAAAGATACAACTTCAAAGAAAATCAATAAACCATATTAATTGAATTACAAGTTTAATAAAACCATATTTTCTCATAAATCCAAGACTTTTAAAGAAACCATTTATTAAAAACCTCAAATCACATAAAATAAAATTCGTTTCTTTAATAAAAACCAAAATTATAACTTGGTTTTCAGGAAATCATACTCAATAAAAATCATTTGCTAAAACATTTTTCTGAAAATCTTTCTTAAATTCTCAAAAATTCTTTTTAAATAAAACATCATTGATCTATTTGAGTCCAGAAGATGCGGGATGTTACATTCTCCCCAACTTGAAGATTTCTCGTCCTCGAGAAATGCTGCGCAAAACTATCTCGTTCAAGAGTGCGTAGCTCCTTGTAGCCACCTTTTTCCTCATCCTCATATGAACTGACTGTTGCGACGTATCTTTTATTCGCTGTCCTCACGAAAAATAAAAATTCCGAAACGATTCTTTAACAGAAACATTCTCTTGCGTCAATCCATTGTCAAATACAATGGTGCATAACGACAAGACTTTGTTAAATGGGTTAAATTATTAAGGGTGTTCAAAGTTGCTGAAACAAATAGCAACATAAAAAGGAATGTCATGCTCATGCCAATCTAAGCAAAGACACTATTTGTAAGGCTCCTCTTTCGACTTACCCCTTTCTAGTAACTTTCAGCCTAATCAGATCACCTTAAAACCTCAAATCTCCATTTACTCCCCAACTTTAATGACCCTTATCACTATACCTCGACTACAAACATGGACTTGGTTCTCACCAACTTCCCAATCCTTACCGCTTCCTATTCATCTTACCCTACTCCTCTTTACCCTATTCAAATTCATCATATCATTGCCTTAAATTCCATTAAACATTCACCCTTATAACTCTGTCGTATTCATCACTAATCCTCCTTTTCTTCAAGCAATTGCTAACATAAGCTTCACTTTACTCCTCCTATTTCCTATGGATTGCAGCCGCTTGGGCATTCTAACTCCTTTTTCCATCCTTCATGTTTCACCTTAAGGTCTAAATCCATTGAAATTCTTCTAATTCTAGGATTACCTATTTAATTAAAGGTCTTCATTCCTAACAGGGCTTCTTCTAATCCACAATTCACCGTCACACTTCCATCATCCGTCCTAACATTGATCATCACTTAAGGATTCTAACCATATATGTCTTCACTTCATCTACCCAATTCCACACCATTAATAGCGATTAGTACAAAACCATATCATTTACTCTTCCTAACTCTGACTCTACGGTCACTAACTCTCCTGACTCCCTTGGATTTCTTACTGTCTCAACACTATCCAGACCAAAAACTTAGACTATTTACCCTCATTCACACTTAATTCTAACTGACTCATACGATCCTTCATCTTAACCCAAAGACTTAAAAACATCCTTACTCTACCTTATGACCAACACGTCTCCCTTATATGTACCTTCTAGTCCTTAATTTCCTCAGGCATTGTAAATCTAACACCCCACAATCCATTCTTAGTTCAGGGATAACTACTTGACTGGCATAAGTCATAACCAAGAATTTGGGGATCAAACAGCTTGACAATAGGGAAGGTTGATAAACTGAGTTCACAAATTTGGGTTCAATCAAATTAGGAAGGTTCAAGGCTACTTTAGAGATCAATTTGGGTAACAAGCAACATGAGGTGGGTTCATGATTCAAATCAAATCAAGAGTGCAAAGGTTATTCTGAACAAAAGGGCTCACAACAAGCAAGGGTTCCATCAAAGAATGGTAAGTGCAAACAATAATTTTAGGTTTTGCTAGGATTTGAATCCTCGGGTTCTACAACGCATTCCAAACAGCATGCACACACTCTCGGCATTCCTATTCCTAATCATTCTAGACTAACACACAAGACCCACAAAGAAGTATGTTTCCCATGTATTGAATTACTTAGTTCAACCGTTGCTCTGATACCACTTCTGTAACACACCGATTTGGCCACTTGAAAAATATAATGTTTTAATTCCAAAAGGTAGTGGAAATGTGGGCCAATTTTTTTTTTAACATGTAACGTGGTGGAGTAGCATGAGTATGAGACACACTAAGTTTTCAAAACCCTTTCGTAATTAAAGAGTGTTCCCATATCTCATGCTGAAGTTCAAGTTCCAAACCGGAGTGTCACAAGGCACTACACTTTGCAACTTGATTCTTCTCAACTCAATTAACATAGCCCATTAAAATAAATTTCTTACACAAAATTTGGGGTTACATCAGGGCATTGCAATGAAACTAAGTAAATACGGGGAATGCAAAATACTTCAGGGAAAATGAAAGACTAACACTAGGCCCATTGAACTTAATACGATGGTCCACGGAATAATGCCTCGCTAGAGTCGACCTCGATCATGTCCGCCTCCGGTAGCTTAGTCCTCGTCCAATTCCTCTAGCTCCTCAGCCTCAAGATCACTGTGTGCAGACAAAAGCATCGGGTATCCACCATGATCGTCCGCTGACCTACCGACCTCGGTGTCTTCACGCTACTCCCGATCTCGATAATTCACTTTCCATCTTCCTTCGTCTCGGATGTCGAATGCGAACTTGATAGGATCCATAGACTAAGGGAATAGACGTCGGAACAACAAGCAGACAGAACAGAAGACTAGAGAGAGTAAGTATTCCCAAGCATGTTATGCCAACGATGTGGGGTTACAATAGGTAAGATATTGAGAAACAACAAAACATACAAGTGTACCACACACACAAGCAATCATATTCAAACCTCTACTTTACTCCATTACTTTTCTTTTTCTCAAAACTTTTCATATCCACAGAACTTCCGTCAATCAATTCCGCTGCGCAACTCTGATTTCATCATCCATCTCATCCATTAAGAATTACTTCTCTTATAATTCAAGTTATCATTTCTTAATTAAGTTTTATGAATTCTTATCCGTCAATGATGCAAGGGATTGTAATCATCATTGAGGAGGGTCGCTCTCAAGTTAGCACACCCGTCTACATCTCCTCGGTCATCCACCCAACCTAGTCGGAAGCAAACAAGAGTACAGGACCTTTACCGTGCGGGCACGACAGCTGTCACAACACATAATGGTCCCAGACCAGGAGGACTCTGCCTCAATCAATTCATAATAAACATGGCACACTGCCTCGCAGTGGCAAACAAGATGCCCCACTCCAGTCCCTCTCACTGTTCTCAATTTGTAATCTAGGGGGCGACAGTATGTTTCTAGTGAGCTCGCAGAACTTGCCACGGCATTAGACCCAGTCCCCACCACGTTAGTGCGCCACTTGTGGAATTCGTTCTGCCTAGACACATACTCTAGACTTCTTGACGTATCACCGTCATTGTCCTCCCCTAATGCAATCTCGTCCTAAGTATCCGCAGATACTTATCGTTTCTTCCTCTCCACTACTTCGCACTCTCATGCCTCACCGCGTATGTTAATATCTTTTAGAAGTCTTTTATTCTTTTTAAGATCAACCTAATGGTCGGCCCATCCTTCGTGCATCCCTTCAATGAGTCCCGACCGCTATCTTTACACAATATTTCTCGTCAGAGCACAGAGCTGGGTTCACATCATCACACTTGCATCTCATTACATAACTTGTCTCCAACAATCTCATATCATCCTCTTCCTCAAAATCTCAACTCACAAAACTTTTCTTGAGAACTTACTCCTCAAACTCTTACAAAATCTCATTTTCAAAAACTCTTTGAAAATTTCTTTTCACCCACTTTTTCCAAAAACCTCCGTTCACAAATCTTTTCAAAAAAAAATCTCCTTTCAAATGGAAACCAATGGAAAAGGGTATATGGATTATTATGGATTATGGAGTTGCATTGCATCATATGCATTTGTGCATTTTGGATTATAATATGGAAAATATATGGAAACTCTATCTATATGGAATCATATATTGGTGTGATGTGTATATACTTATATTCTATTATTGTTATTATGTGTTTTCTTTAATTTTTGTTTAAATGTCTCACCCTCTTAGTTGACATTTTTAGGTACCCACAATGGAGATAATTTGGATATTCCGCCACCGGGGAACTTTACACTCCAATGACGGAGTGTAATATCTAAACATGACCTAAGGGTCACGATGATGCAACCATTAGGAACTGTAATCATATGTAGCAAACTAATTATGTTATATATATAGTATTTCAATATATTTGATTCAAATTCCAATTATTAATTATTGTACAAAGATTACTCTTTTATACCGAGGAAGTTGTAATATCTGTTTTATGTAAATAAATAATCTCTGGAAAATCTTACAGGTATATTGAATTATAAGGGAAAGATCCATTTTTAAAGGAAACCCTGTCAAATTTTTTATAAGACTCACTATTTCTTATATTAAACTTTATTATAAAAAGGTAGGATGTTACATTATGGTATCAGAGCAATGGTTGCAATCCTCGGCTGTCGAGTATGGATTTCCATATCTCCAAAGAGTTACTCCACATGAGAGTAACTGATTATTAGCTAATTAAGTGTTAGAATTGCAATAGAAATATGTGTGTAGATGGTTGGCAAGTCGGTGAGTCTTTAGTGATAAAGGATAGGATTTATATCCTTTAGTTAATGTTAGTAATGCATGTCCAATCCAAAGTGGGCTAAGTTTAATTTTCAGAATATGACTTTGTCATGTTTAGAAAGGAACAGGAAATCAAAACTAGGGAAAGTGGAAACTCCCAACGGGTCAGAGCATGAACTTGCTACCCCAACGGGAAGGACTAATCCTTAGTTTTGAATCGAATGCATCATTTCCTAAATGTGACAAAGAAAGTGAAACTTTTGTTTATAATGAAATTCTTAAAGCCTCTCTGGAATGGATAAGGAGTGTCTATTATATGATTGGAATTCAGGTAGTACGAAAATGATTCTATTCTCCAATGAAATGTAGAATCGAGAAGGGCCCCTCGAAATTTACATTTAATTGGAAGATGATATCATTGAGTCCTTGAATCCAATGAAATAATTGTTAGGTTTATTTTCTAGGCCTAAGATTAGGAAGGGTGTTAGGAAGTATATAAGTCGTAGCAGAGTTGCGCAGCGGAAGTGTTGTAAGTGTGGTAAGGGTTGTGGGAGTTAGTTTGTAGGGAGATAGGAGTCTAGCTAGTTCAAGCATTTGAGTTAGCTATGATAGTGCTAGAATTTGTAGACATAGACTAGAAAGTCAGAAACCTCAAGAGAGGATATAGTGTTAGTCTCGGGTTTAAAGAAGATGCTTGAAACTCTAGGTGGTTGCATTGAATTAGGATATAAGTTTGATATACATATAGTTGTGTGATGCTATGTATTGTACTTTGTTTGCCTAAATGATTGATTATGTTGTTCGTTGATGCTTGCTATTATTGTGAATGTTGAACTTATTTAAATATAAAACTATTTTGAAAACATACTTGTGAAATGGTGCTACTATCAAGAGATCAATTGATTTCTAAGGGTAATGGTATAATGTTGAGAATTAATTGATGTTTGGGCTTGATAGTAATTCAAATGAGCTTTCAATGTTTTGAAATGAATTTCATTATTTTGAATAGAATTTGAAATCCTTCCAAATTGAGCGCTATGTTGTTTGATGAAATTTTCAGGATTCCTAAGTAATCGGGCGGTGAATTAATTCATTGTTTTAATGAAGTTATGTGCCGATTAAATAGGAACCCTTACATACGACATCAATTAATTTGGAATGAAACTTAGCTTCCAAGCTCAAAGTCAAAGGGAATGTGATTGTTCTAATTTTTAAGGATGAACTACAATAATTTTTTCTAGTCTAAGAACATATTCCCTTTTTCCGTGAGTTTGCTAATCCTAAGTAAGTTTATACTCTTTCATCTAAACTTTTCCGAAGTTAGATGGAGATATCACTTTTCAAGGACATATGCCTTAATTTGCAAAGTTGTTTTCAAAGTTTTATCCAAGTCATTTTACAAGGAAAAATCTCATGATTGTAACTAATTTGGATGATTAAGTCTTTTATTAAGTCTTCACCCGAACTCAAAAGTTTTCGGTCAAGAGAAGAATTTTCAAAAGTTTTGATTCCATCGACATACTATTGTAAATGTTTTCTTGTATGCCACTCCGATTTTCATAACTTAAGGAATGCGTACATGTATTTTAATAGGTTATCTTGTTTTCATGAATCCATAATTGCATAACTGATTTTCTAGAACCCCACATTGATTTATAAAGGGTATAAGTACTTTTATAATATGGGGATTGCATTTATTTTACTTTAACCCCATACATGATGATTGTTGTTACTGAATTTTTTTAACATGGCATAGGAATAGATTTGGTATTTCAAAACTCCAATCAGTATGCAGAAATTCAATAGTGGATATCGATATCCAGCAGGAGATATCGATTGTGCCTATCGATATGCACAAGAGGATATCGATATCACCACCCAAAATTTTTCTATCAAAATCTAAAATTTACATCTGAATTGATTAAAAAGTTGATAGTTAAAAATTGTGTTTACTATAATGCGTAGTTGTAATGAATGTCTGATGTGTGCCATTCTAATAGATAGATTCCTATCTTCTGGGAGTTAGATGTTTATCTCAATTTTCTTAGAATCTAAACTAGTGATGAATAGTCATCATTAGGTCAGGCAAATAGAGAAAGCGAACCCTAGGAATTGTTTGGTAATGCATGTTTATGCTTGTAATTAAATGATGAATAAGTATGTTTGATTGCCTAGGGAGCATGTTCTAATTCCTAGATAGTTGTTGTACTTATAAATTTTTTCGATTGGGAAATCCGGGTTTTTAAATACAATGAAAAGCTGAGTTTTGGACTTGGGGATAATTGAAATGATTTGGAAAAGTGTGCAAGCCTTTAAAGGTTGAATCAAAAGTTTTAAATGAAATTTCAAACTTCTTGGAGCAAGTTAGCATTTTAAAATAAATGTGACATTTTCTTATACAACGGAAAGTTTCCAATATTTCTTATGCTGGGAACGTAGGACAAAATTCAAGCTTAATGTGTTCCGCTTAGTCTGAAAATTTTACACAACCCTTGAGGCCAAGTACAAGTTTAGTCCCTTTGAATTTTGAGGTTTCTTGGAGTTTGTTTCCTACTTATGAAGAAAATCTGATGAAGGTTTGACTTTTGTTGTTTTCATATTTTGACCAAGCGGTTATAAAACCAAAGTTGAACCTAACAAACTCCGACTTACCAAAAAATTTACTATTATGATTCTTTTATGCGAAGGGACACTACTTGAGAAACTTGTATGACATTTTGGAATTGAATCAATCTTTGTTTTCGAGAATGTTTTTCAATGCAGTTACGTGATTTCTGATTTGGTTTGTAAACAAATCATGGAAACCTTATTATCTTTCAAAAACTCTTTTTGAGCAAATCTCTGGAATACTTGATTAGTGTCAAATGTGTGTGTAGATATAGGCCTGAATTTTAGGTTGAATCAAGTAGATCAGGATTAGGTTAGAAGGAAATAGAGACTGCCTAAGTTAGAGTTTGCAATTAGGTGTTGATGTGAAATGTTGATGTGCATGTTTGAACTTCGATTGTTATATATATTCTAATTGTTGTTTGACAATGTATGTGTTTTGCTAGGACTTAAGAGTATCCTTAGGTTAATTATGATTAGATCCCTTTAAATGCTGCCGTGTAGGTAGAATATAGAAGTAGATTGGGTTGTCCAAGATACAGCAGTCAATAAATGTTTAATCGCATATTATCTTAGAACTTAAGGCCAATTGAGAGTCTCTTTGGCCAGACTCTTGAAATGTTTAGTTGTCTAAAGAGTAAACCTTGGAAACCTTAGAGTTTTATCGCTTTGAAACCCACCATAGCGAACCATGATTGGTATTCCCTATTGAATGCAAGAGTCCGTGGCGTACCAATGCAAAAGAGTGTGCTGATTCTAAGTGGGGGAGTAGAATCAAAGTTCAGCCAGTATAATAGTTTAGCAACCTTTTAGTGGGGATGATTCTCCATGTGACGGAATTGAACGGAATTTCGGGGACGAAATTCCAATAAGTGGGGGAGAATTGTAACATCCCTAATTTAATTTCCAAGTTTAATTAGGAGATTAGTAGAATTAAGAGGTGAAGAATGGTAGGAAGAACCAAGTGATAGATATTAGAACCAAGAATAGCTAGAGAATAGTTAAAGTTTCTAAATAGAGAGAAAAATTAGGATTTAAATATTTAGAGCTCAAAACCCAAAACCCAGCGTTGGATGTTAAGGTTAGTGTCTTAGGAAGCTTGTCTCAAAATTTGAGCAAGATCCAACGGTTAACGAAGAAGTTATGACCATTTGAAGTGTGGAAGGTGCTGTCATTTTTAACATTGGACATCTATATCCAACATAGGGATATAGATGTTGGACATCGATATCCAGGGGGTGGACATCGATATCCACGACCCTGCAGCACCAAATTTAAGGCAGTAAACACGAATTTCATTCATTCTTCACCATTTCTTCCCTCCTCTTCCACGACTCTCTTCCCTTCTCAACCCTAAATCCTTCCAATCACCATAATTACTCAAAGTTATCATAAATTAGTGCCACAAATCACTTCCAAATCAATTTCCCATGAATTTCCCTCTCCAAAAACACATATTACTTCCTCTTTCTCATGAAATCCCAATTCCCTATCAAACCCCAATCTGTGCAATCCGTGGCATAGGGTCTTCTAATCATGCAAGGGAGCTTAGGAAGTGATTAAGAGCAAGGAATAGGAAGCTAAGAGGCATGGATTAGAGCTTGGTGGGGATGCTCCATCAAAACCCCAATTTGGTTCTTGCTCTCCAAAAGGTAAGGGGGGAGACATTTGGCTTAAATTAGAGAAAGGATATAGTGATAATCATAGAAATATAACTATATACATAATTGGTTTTGTAATTTGCATGAGTTGTGTGTGGTTTCTTACACTAGGGTTTTATGTTAAAGTGATTCGTTGTTGATTATGTTTGGTTCTATGTTTGGATAATTGAATATATGTTATGAATTTGAGTGATATGCATAGACTATGATTGATATTATTACTATCATGGAATTGTGCCTATAAATGGTAATTATTGCATTATCATGGACAAACACCCTAAGCTAGAGGATATCTAAAAAGGAATATAACTATATAAAGGCTTGGCTATTAAATTTATATAAAAATGAGTAGAAATACGTGCATCAAGAAGTGAGGAAGGACGTTAGGAATTGGGAAAGATACGAGAACATTCTATTGACTAAAGGACGGGTACGTGAAGGTTCATAGAATCGACGGACGAGAGTGTCGTAGTGACTAGATTGTGTTATTGAAACAATCGCGGAAAACTATTGTAGAGGACTTTGATCTACCAAGGGACCTAAGCCAGTACGAAGGACGGTCACGTGAAGTACTGGATAAATCGGGGATTGGTCCTGTGCACACTATAATAGTTTTTATCGGTCACTTATACACATCATGACTAGTGCAAAGTGGTTCCCGCTATAGCCACTTTGGGTAAACAACCCAAATTGTACGAAGGACGGTCACGTGAAGTACTGTGCAAGCATTGGTTGAGGAACACTTACTCCTAGTTGATTTTTCCCAATTGTGTGGAGGGCGATGTGAGGAATATGGAAATATGGAAATATGGAATTATGGAATTATGGGCATATGGATAAATGGAAACCAATGGAAAAGGGTATATGGATTATTATGGATTATGGAGTTGCATTGCATCATATGCATTTGTGCATTTTGGATTATAATATGGAAAATATATGGAAACACTATCTATATGGAATCATATATTAGTGTGATGTGTATATACTTATATTTTATTATTGTTATTATGTGTTTTCTTTAATTTCTGTTTAAATGTCTCACCCTCTTAGTTGACATTTTTAGGTACCCACAATGGAGATAATTTGGATATTCCGCCACCGGGGAACTTTACACTCCAATGACGGAGTGTAATATCTAAACATGACCTAAGGGTCACGATGATGCAACCATTAGGAACTGTAATCATATGTAGCAAACTAATTATGTTATATATATAGTATTTCAATATATTTGATTCAAATTCCAATTATTAATTATTGTACAAAGATTACTCTTTTATACCGAGGAAGTTGTAATATCTGTTTTATGTAAATAAATAATCTCTGGAAAATCTGACAAGTATATTGAATTATAAGGGAAAGATCCATTTTTAAAGGAAACCCTGTCAAAATTTTTATAAGACTCACTATTTCTTATATTAAACTTTATTATAAAAAGGTAGGATGTTACACATGCCAATCTAAGCAAAGACACTATTTGTAAGGCTCCTCTTCCGACTTACCCCTTTCTAGTAACTTTCAGCCTAATCAGATCACCTTAAAACCTCAAATCTCCATCTACTCCCCAACTTTAATGACCCTTATCACTCTACCTCGACTACAAACATGGATTGGTTCTCACCAACTTCCCAATCCTTACCGCTTCCTATTCATCTTACCCTACTCCTCTTTACCCTATTCAAATTCATCCTATCATTGCCTTAAATTCCATTAAACATTCACCCTTATAACTCCGTCTTATTCATCACTAATCCTCCTTTTCTTCAAGCAATTGCTAACATAAGCTTCACTTTACTCCTCCTATTTCCTATGGATTGCAGCCGCTTGGGCATTCTAACTCCTTTTTCCATCCTTCATGTTTCACCTTAAGGTCTAAATCCATTGAAATTCTTCTAATTCTAGGATTACCTATTTAATTAAAGGTCTTCATTCCTAACAGGGCTTCTTCTAATCCACAATTCACCGTCACACTTCCATCATCCGTCCTAACATTGATCATCACTTAAGGATTCTAACCATATATGTCTTCACTTCATCTACCCAATTCCACACCATTAATAGCGATTAGCACAAAACCATATCATTTACTCTTCCTAACTCTGACTCTATAGTCACTAACTCTCCTGACTCCCTTGGATTTCTTACTGTCTCAACACTATCCAGACCAAAAACTTAGACTATTTACCCTCATTCACACTTAATTCTAACTGACTCATACGGTCCTTCATCTTAACCCAAATACTTAAAAACATCCTTACTCTACCTTATGACCAACACGTCTCCCTTATCCGTACCTTCTAGTCCTTAATTTCCTCAGGCATTGTAAATCTAACACCCCACAATCCATTCTTAGTTCAGGGATAACTACTTGACTGGCATAAGTCATAACCAAGAATTTGGGGATCAAACAGCTTGACAATAGGGAAGGTTGATAAACTGAGTTCACAAATTTGGGTTCAATCAAATTAGGAAGGTTCAAGGCTACTTTAGAGATCAATTTGGGTAACAAGCAACATGAGGTGGGTTCATGATTCAAATGAAATCAAGAGTGCAAAGGTTATTCTGAACAAAAGGGCTCACAACAAGCAAGGGTTCCATCAAAGAATGGTAAGTGCAACCAATAATTTTAGGTTCTGCTAGGATTTGAATCCTCGGGTTCTACAACGCATTCAAAACAGCATGCACACACTCTCGGCATTCCTATTCCTAATCATTCTAGACTAACACACAAGACCCACAAAGAAGTATGTTTCCCATGTATTGAATTACTTAGTTCAACCATTGCTCTGATACCACTTCTGTAACACCCCGATTTGGCCACTTGAAAAATATACTGTTTTAATTCCAAAAGGTAGTGGAAATGTGGGCCAATTTTTTTTTAACATGTAACGTGGTTGAGTAGCATGAGTATGAGAAACATTAAGTTTTCAAAACCCTTTCATAATTAAAGAGTGTTCCCATATCTCATGCTGAAGTTCAAGTTCCAAACCGGAGTGTCACAAGGCACTACACTTTGCAACTTGATTCTTCTCAACTCAATTAACATAGCCCATTAAAATAAATTTCTTACACAAAATTTGGGGTTACATCAGGGCATTGCAATGAAACTAAGTAAATACAGGGAATGCAAAATACTTCAGGGAAAATGAAAGACTACCACTAGGCCCATTGAACTTAATACGATGGTCCACGAAATAATGCCTCGCTAGAGTCGACCTCGATCATGTCCGCCTCCGATAGCTAAGTCCTCGTCCAATTCCTCTAGCTCCTCAGCCTCAAGATCACTGTGTGTAGACAAAAGCATCGGGTATCCACCATGATCGTCCGCAGACCTACCGACCTCGGTGTCTTCACGCTACTCCCGATCTCGATAATTCACTTTCCATCTTCCTTCGTCTCGGATGTCGAATGCGAACTTGATAGGATCCGTAGACTAAGGGAATAGACGTCGGAACAACAAGCAGACAGAACAGAAGACTAGAGAGAGTAAGTATTCCCAAGCATGTTATGCCAACGATGTGGGGTTACAATAGGTAAGATATTAAGAAACAACAAAACATACAAGTGTACCACACACACAAGCAATCATATTCAAACCTCTACTTTACTCCATTACTTTTCTTTTTCTCAAAACTTTTCATATCCACAGAACTTCCGTCAATCGATTCCGCTGCGCAATCTGATTTCATCATCCATCTCATCCATTAAGAATTATTTCTCTTATAATTCAAGTTATCATTTCTTAATTAAGTTTTATGAATTCTTATCCGTCAATGATGCAAGGGATTGTAATCATCATTGAGGAGGGTCGCTCTCAAGTTAGCACACCCGTCTACATCTCCTCGGTCATCCACCCAACCTAGTCGGAAGCAAACAAGAGTACAGGACCTTTACCGTGCGGGCACGACAGCTGTCACAACACATAATGGTCCCAGACCAGGAGGACTCTGCCTCAATCAATTCATAATAAACATGGCACACTGCCTCGCAGTGGCAAACAAGATGCCCCACTCCAGTCCCTCTCACTGTTCTCAATTTGTAATCTAGGGGGCGACAGTATGTTTCTAGTGAGCTCGCAGAACTTGCCACGGCATTAGACCCGGTCCCCACCACGTTAGTGCGCCACTTGTGGAATTCGTTCTGCCTAGACACATACTCTAGACTTCTTGACGTATCACCGTCATTGTCCTCCCCTAATGCAATCTCGTCCTAAGTATCCGCAGATACTTATCGTTTCTTCCTCTCCACTACTTCGCACTCTCATGCCTCACCGCGTATGTTAATATCTTTTAAAAGTCTTTTATTCTTTTTAAGATCAACCTAATGGTCGGCCCATCCTTCGTGCATCCCTTCAATGAGTCCCGACCGCTATCTTTACACAATATTTCTCGTTAGAGCACAGAGCTGGGTTCACATCATCACACTTGCATCTCATTACATAACTTGTCTCCAACAATCTCATATCATCCTCTTCCTAAAAATATCAACTCACAAAACTTTTCTTGAAAACTTACTCCTCAAACTCTTACAAAATCTCATTTTCAAAAACTCTTTGAAAATTTCTTTTCACCCACTTTTTCCAAAAACCTCCGTTCACAAATCTTTTCAAAAAAAATCTCCTTTCAAAAAAATTCTCAAACTCGCATTTCGTACTCTGCTTCAAAATCCCGTTTCAAAAATTCTCATTTTCAAAAACCTTTTTAAAATAAAACTTTATTTCAAAAACTTTTCGAAAACCTATTGTTTCAATGAGCACCAGCGGAGGAGCAAGCTCAACTCAACACCAGTCTCATTTCAACAATACCACAAAGGCACCGAGCTCCTTCTAAATCACATCTCGCTCCACAACACAACATCACTTTCCCTAGCTCTGGCTCATCCACATCATATCATCAATTCTTACTCATCAGCGATCACGATTTCCACAACATCTCAACATCTTTCCCAGACTTTATCTTTCATTTCTTTTATTCTTCTTATTCATCATTATTCACATTATTTCCAATCTCATCATGCATAATAAATTCATCAATTAAACAGACAACAGTATACTAGCATTCAAACATCATCACATATAATCATCACCTAATTTCACGTGGTCTTTGTCTCCTTCACACGAGTGGGCACACAATCAAACAATTGCCACCGTGTTACTGACTCAGAACCACTAAGTTTCGACTTTTGAGATGGTCGAAACGCTTAATAAATTACCTAAATACCACGGTGTTTGGGGGAAACTTCTCTCTCACCTCAACCGATGACGACCTTCAATGCGCTCCTTGGTTTCCATTGCGACGTTCGTAACTGCTTCCCGATCGTTACTGGAACTCAAATATTTCCCTCTTATTAAAATCATTCTTATTCAATTATCTTAAATATAAAACATCGTTGCAAAACTTTTTATTCGAAAACAAAGTATTCGTTTCCTCTTATCACTTTGAAATCAATTTGGGTTTTAAACTAACAAGTAAAACATTCATTTAAAAACACATTTAGAAGATTAAAACTTAAAATACTCTTTTCAAACACTGATTAAAAACATAGTCAGTTTCCTGACCTCTTTAAAAGTCACATTTATCTTAATCATTTGTTAAACCATGAAAATCTTTTCAAAACAAGACTTTTCAATAAATCAAGTCACTGTATTCACTTAATTTCTTTCAAAAACCGAATTGGATTAAAGAAAACAACAACAAGGGTTAAATCAAAAACCTTTTACAAATATTAAACATTCCAATCATTTTCAAACACACATATTGAACATGTTGAATCATTCATAATTCATGCATCACTTTCACATTCATCATGCATGCATACAAAACAAGAATCAAGCATGAACTCCTATTTTCTATGCATGGCCGAATCCTATCACACATAAGGCAAGATTATATTCACAATTTCAAATATCAACGATTACTAACAAAACATGCTCATATGGGAAATAGTCATTTAAACACATTTTCCTAATTTAAACATTACAACCGAAAATAATTATAAACAAAAGTAAGGAATATTTTCATTTAAAATTATGCTAACATCTTTCAAATCAATTTGCTTTATCCCTATATTAACATGCAAATGAAAATCAATTCATTTCTTTTATTTCTTGCTCAAACCGAATGTAGCATGGAAAATGGTTCAAATTCTTAACAATACAATCACATACCAAATTCACTTTATTTAGTCAAATCTAAATGTTGAAAATAAAAATAATCTTGAATAAAACTTGTTTCAAAACCGAATAGGACCATGAAAATCACTTTTAAGTTTTTAATCAAGAATTTAGGTTTTCTCATACTTAAGATCCACAGATCCATCAATAAAATACACATGCAAAGCAAAATAAACAAACTTTAATACTCATAAGGACAAAACTGTGAGCTCCATACAAAATTCATCAAATGTTGATTTTATTTCTTTAAATAAATTTCATCACAATAAAATAAAAAGGTTATATCAAAAATCTTTATCATTCAAACCTTAAATAAGTTCATGCATGCACTTAAAATCTTTGGATGGAATAAATTTCATCATGCATGTAAATTAAGTGAGGATAAAACATGGTTTTCTACTTTTCCTAGGTTTGGCCGAATGATAAGATGCACAAAAGCAAGATCTTGAGTTCTAATCTACACATGCAAAGATTAAAACTCATGGATCACATCATGCAAAACTTTTTAAACATCATTTTCTTTTTTTAAACTTCAACCGAATCATCATCATCATCATCACACACAAAAATCTTGTTTAAAATCCTTTTTGCATCAAAAATCACTTTTAAAACTTATTAACATAATTTTTCTTTCAAAAATCATGACATGCATCAATGAAAACCAAAGCTTTACACTTAGAGAAAACATGCAAATCTCAAACTCCATGTATTTCAAAAACCATCATAGATCAAGACATGCAAGAAAAGATCAAGGTAAAAACATAAGCTTAAACACAAATTTCAACCAAGACCGTGAAGAAAAACTTTTACAAGTTAAGAATCAAGGCTTCCAAACATAAAGTTTTAAGATCAAGCCATAGAAATTACATGCAAAGCATTTAAACTTCAAGATCATGAGAAAATAAATACATGCATCTCAAAAATTAAATTTAAACAAAGTCCATCACAAAGTTCTTTACAAAACTTAGATTATTACATTAAAACTTTCTTAGACAACTACCTTAAATAAAATCCTAATCTTCAAGCTTCAATTTCTCCTCTCCTTCTCCTAGGGTTGCTTCGGCCTCCCCTTCTTAGGGTTGATAGATTGGTTTTCTTTTTGATCTTTGAAGAAGGAAGTGATTAAAGGAAGAAATCAAGGGTATTTGGGTTGGAAGTTTAGGTTTCTACTCTTATTTTCCTCTTCTCCTCTCTCGGCCATCCTCTCTTTCCTAAGGTCTCAAGAGCTTTTGTGTTGCTCTTGGACTAGAGTGTTTATGTTGGTGGGAGAATTGTGAAGGAAATGAATGAGAGAAGTGAGAAATGAACTAGAACCAACACACACACACACACACGGTTCTATAGGAAAAGTCAAGGGTGAGTAAATTTCCTCTTCTAACCTCGGTCCAAGGTGCAAGCCTAAGGACAATTCGGTCCACTCCTAAAGTTGCATGGGGGGTCTTTTTCGTGGGAGACAAGGTGGGAAGAAAAGTCATCCTTAGGCACCATGAGTCATCACCCTAGGCTTCATTAATCACCACTCTATGTCTCCTATTTATTTGCCACCTAGTTTCTACCTTCTTAGAGAATAAGCGAATAAGCTTCCCTTGGCCCTCTTGGACTACACTTGGCCGAATAATTCACACACATATGCACATCATACACATATTTTCATTTCATCACCTAGCATAGGATCATGGAATGATGCATACATATATTTAATCATGCATATTATATTTCACACACGACACACACATGCATCTTTTCACAATCATGCATTCACACTTCAAAACACACGGCACACATACATACATCATACAATTCATTCACATTCACACAATTTATGCATTTCAAATTCATCATCCAAATTTTATTTCTTAAGATAAGAAAACATACATTCATATTTCCAAAAACACTAAAGCTGCAACTTCAAAGAAAATCAATAAACCATATTAATTGAATTACAAGTTTAATAAAAACATATTTTCTCATAAATCCAAGACTTTTAAAGAAACCATTTATTAAAAACCTCAAATCACATAAAATAAAATTCGTTTCTTTAATAAAAACCAAAATTATAACTTGGTTTTCAGGAAATCATACTCAATAAAAATCATTTGCTAAAACATTTTTCTGAAAATCTTTCTTAAATTCTCAAAAATTCTTTTTAAATAAAACCTCATTGATCTATTTGAGTCCAGAAGATGCGGGATGTTACAGATTATATGAACCGGATCTTTACACCATATTTGGATTTATTTGTGGTGGTGTTTGTTTACGATATTCTGGTCTATTCTAAGAATCCGGAAGAGCATGAAGAGCATCTCAGGATTGTGTTAAAAGTCCTGAAGGAGAAGCAATTATATGCCAAACTTACGAAATGTGAGTTTTGGTTGAATGAAGTGAAGTTCTTAGGGCATGTAATCTCTAAAGAAGGAATTGCGGTGGATCCAGCAAAAGTAAGTTCGGTGTTAAGTTGGGAACAGCCTAAGACTGTGACGGAGGTGAGAAGTTTCTTAGGGCTGGCTGGATACTATCGTCGATTCATAGAAGGATTTTCCAAGATTGCATTGCCTTTGACTAAGTTGACTCGGAAGGATCAACCGTTCGTGTGGGACGATCGGTATGAAGTTAGTTTCCGTGAGTTGAAGGAAAGGTTAACATCGTCTCCTGTGTTAATCTTACCTGATCCTCACAAGAGTTTTGAAGTGTATTGTGATGCATCTAAGCAAGGACTGGGTTGTGTATTGATGCAAGAAGGAAGAGTAGTGGCTTATGCATCGCGACAATTGAAGAATCATGAGGTGAATTACCCGACACACGATTTGGAATTGGCTGCGATCGTGTTTGCCTTAAAGATATGGAGACATCACCTCTATGGCACTACATTCCAAGTATTTAGTGACCATAAGAGTTTGAAATATCTGTTCGACCCGAAAGTGTTGAACATGAGGCAAAGAAGATGGACGGAGTTTTTGAAAGATTATGACTTTAAACTCCACTATCATCCGGGTAAAGCAAATGTGGTTGCATACGCTTTGAGTCGGAAAGCAATCCACATAAGTGCGATGATGGTTAAGGAAGCAGCTTTGATTGAGGAATTCAGAGACTTGAGCCTGTTGACACAAGTGGAGCCAACAAGTATCAAGTTAGGGATGCTGCAGATCACAAATGAGTTCTTGGAAAGAATTCGGGAGTTGCAACGAGCGGATGAAGAATTGATGGAAAGATGAGATTAGGTTCAGAAGGAAAGGAACCTGATTTCAAGATTGGGCTGGATGGAATCCTTCGTTTTAGGACATGGATTTGCATACCAAGAGATCAGGAGATTAGAAGACTGATTCTTGACGAAGCCCATAAGAGTCGGATGAGTATGCATCCTGGATCAACCAAAATGTATCAAGATTTGAAGAAGATGTTTTGGTGGTCTGGATTGAAAAAGGATGTTGCAGAATATGTGGCGGCGTGTTTGATTTGCCAAAAAGTTAAGGTAGAGCATCAGAAACCCGGAGGACAGTTGCAACCTTTGAGTATACCTCAATGGAAGTGGGATAGCATCTCAATGGATTTTGTGTCTGGTTTGCCAAGGACAACAGCAAATCATGATGCCATCTGGGTAGTCGTGGATAGGTTAACCAAGTCGGCGCATTTTATTCCGATATATATGCGTTATTCTTTGAACAAGCTTACCCAGATCTATATCAAGGAGGTAGTTTGTCTTCACGGAGTGCCTTCAAGTATTGTGTCTGATCGAGATCCCAGATTTTCTTTGCAATTCTGGCAAAGTTTACATGATGCTATGGGAACGAGATTGAAATTGAGTTCTGCGTATCATCCATAGACTGATGGCCAGACGGAGAGAACGATTCAGTCTTTGGAAGATGTGTTGCGGGCTTGTGCACTTGAAGAACAAGGAAGTTGGGATCAAGTGCTACCTCTTGCAGAATTCACGTACAACAACAGCTATCATGCGAGCATCGGGATGGCACCGTTTGAAGCGTTGTATGGAAGGAAGTGTCAAACCCCGCTATGTTGGTTCCAAGTGGGGGAGAATTTAATGGTTGGACCGGAAATGATTCAGCAGACATCTGAGAAGATTAAGATGGTTCAAGCAAAGATGAAAGCGGCTTAGAGTCGGCAGAAGAGTTATGCGGATAAGAGGAGAAAACCATTAGAATTTTCGGAAGGTGACCACGTATTCCTTCGGATAGTTCCGATGAAAGGAATTAGTAGAGCCTTGAGAACTCGAAAGCTTTCGCCTAAGTGTATAGGTCCATACCAAATCCTTAAGAGAGTTGGTCCTATTGCTTATCAACTAGCTTTACCACCCTCTTTATCCAATTTGCACAACGTCTTTCACGTTTCCCAATTGAAGAAGTATGTGCATGACCCATCAGCCATTTTGAAAATTCAACCTGAAGACCTAACTCTGAAGGAAAACCTGACCTTTGAGACCAGACCAGTTCAGATAGAAGATCGAGAAGTTAAGCGGCTCAGGGGAAAGGAGATACCTTATGTTAAGGTTGTATGGGAAAACGCAGACGTATCCGAAGCTACATGGGTGTTAGAGGAAAAGATGCGTCAAGAGTATCCGGAGTTGTTTCTGTAAGCTAGAATTTCGGGGACGAAATTTCTTTTAAGTGGGGGAGTAGTGTAACACCCTTAATTTTCATCTCCCGGATAATAGGAAATTAATAATAAAAGTTTTATTATTAATTTATATGGTTTTCCAATTTTATGTTTTGTATTTAATTAGCCGGAAATATAAAAATAAATTGAAATATTTTTATATGGCAAATAAATGCAAAATATAAGAATATTGCATTTTAGTCCCTGAAATAGGACCTAAATGTAACATTGAAAAGGTTCTTGGAGGGAAAGATTTAAAAATATTAATTTTTAAATTTTGAACTAATCTAACCGGTTAGTAATGCCCTGTAACCGGTTAGACGATGAACCCAAAAACTGGGTTAGTGGAATTTGATGAGTAATCAATTGATTAATTCGTTTAATCGCCACGAATCCCACTCAAATTCAGTGGAATACACGTGTCGCCTTGCATGGCACACGAATTGCTCTATAAATTGGTGAAATTATGAGGGATTGGGTTGTTGTTGCTCTGAATTTAGGGGGAAGCTTTGTCTCAGGGTTTCAGAATCGTTTCTTTCGATTCTCCTTCTTCGTTGAGTGTTAGCGAGTGAGAGATACACTTTTGGAAAGCTTAAATCAAGAGCTTTCCATTGATATAAAGTTTGTGAGTCAAAAGTGTGTGTGTGAGGAGGAATCGATCTGAGAAGCTAAGTGTTGGAAGCTGGACTTTGTGTTCTTCTTGTTCTGGGAGCTGCATTTCAGCTTTGATTTTGGTAAGTATAGTCCACCATTAAGCCTCAAATCTCTTTGATTCTCTAGTGCATGTTACCTATATTGAGTCCTAATTGTTTTCCCCAATTTCTTTGGCCAATTACTATGTCAAATCTTCTGGTCTTTGGACCCTGTTGATGGAAATCGTGTGTGAAGGGCAGAACCTAGGATTGGTGGGAATCTGTGGATTTTGCTTCAAGTGCAGTGTTAATAGTCATCAAGATCAGCTTAGAGGTATGGAAGAAGTCTACCTTATACTAGATTTAGACTAAAAATCAAGTGGTTTAGGATTTGAGTTAACAAAACTCAAAAGGGCATTATGTGTTTAAAGCACAAAGGCTTGGAGGCCAAAATTCTGGCTCAATTCTGTGTGAGCAAATTTAAATTGATGCATGCAAGTGATTTAAGGTTTAAAATCATAAATTAATTGTTGATTATGAATTTTGTGGTATTGATTGGTGTTGGTATTGATTTCTATGCAAATTGATACCATAATCTTGATGCATGCAAATTGAATGTGTTTCTGGGTATGAACATATTGCTCTTAAGGCATGTGAACTCTAAGAATGTTGAAATTGGGTTAGATTTGAGAAATGAAAAGAATGATTTGTCAAAACTCTTGTTTTAGTGGACTGACTGCATAATCTAACCGGTTACTCGATAATTGTAACCGGTTAGACACTGTAAAATTTCAAAGAAAATCAGTTTATTAAATCAGTCCTGAAGTCTTAGTGATTTTGGCTCAAATCTATACTTTAATTTCATTATAAATAATCTGAAGATGAGTGCTTATAATATCATGGTTCAGATTGAGGAAATGGAGTTAATGCCTTAAGTCAATGAGATAGATTTAAAAGGAAACTATGCTCATTTGGAAAGAGAAAGTGATTTAGACTTTTGAATGATGAAAACAGTGGTTTTTGAGGCATAAAACAATGTTAAACTTGTTTATAGATTGGGTAGAGAATTCAAGAAAAAGGGTTTTTCTGAATTACAATGGTAAACAGTTCAGGTTTGTAATTCTAACCGGTTAGCCTGAAACTGTAACCGGTTAGTACCTGAATCTGAAAAATAAAAAGTGAAGTTTTTGAATACCATTGGTTATGTTTTTCCCAATCTAAGCTTAAAGGCATGTTTTTAAGATAATTCAAAGGAGAATTTTTGTGCCAAAGATTATGCCTCAAATAAATCATTCAAAAGGGGAAATTGGAATATTTCTAAATCACATTAATTAATGTAAAGATAAAACCAACCCTGATATTTGTGCATCCATATAGACTGGAAGCTTGGTTGGTAGGAACGTTTATCATATTCTGGGAATATTAGGAGGGTACTCCGGGAGTACCAAATTATAACCTACTTGATGACACATTATAGATATCTGGCTAGTGTCCGGGACCTGGTTTTTATGCGTTCTGGGAACGTATGCGTTCTGGGAACGTGGTGCACACTCCGGGAGTGATGCTTATTATCCAAGTATGGTTCGGCATTACGTTCTGGGAACGAATGTCGGTGTTCCGGGAACACAAGGGTGTATTGGATGGACGTCCAAGATGGACTTTTAGAGGCCTCAGTTGTGGATAGAAAATCATACATCATGCCACTTGCATTATAAGAGATATAATGTTGAAAGATTGGTGTGCTCATATGTACTTGCATTATGATTTGTCCATGATATACTTGTGTTTGTAATTTTAGTCTTTATCAATTATGTATATGTGTATACTTACTCCATGTGCCCTGTTTAGGTGATGGTCAGATACCTAGCTTGCATCGAGATACGCCATATCCCTAGTGGCATATGGACGTATGAGGGGCACCGTGCCACTTTTGAGGGGGAGGTTGAGATCACTCTCTACCACCCTAACCCTCTGGTGCGAGTGCGACCTCGTCGATTTAGGATCCCATTAGTCTATACTATGCATGTTCCACCCTTTTATACATATAGAAGACCACCCCCGGCTCGACCTATGCGTCGTTTTCATAGTTTTCGTTTTAGAGCTGCCACTCGTTCTCACCCTTCCTCCCATAGAGTTGTCACTGAGGAGACTCCTTCTCCTGGTCCGACTGACTATGATAGGACTGCTTCTGCAGATCCTAGACCCAGTGGTGGGGTCTCCACACAGTCGGGCGAGGTCGAGGAGGACTCTGTGGAGGATGAGAGCGAGGAGGAGGTGCATGTTGAGCCGACTGTTTCTGCTAGAGGTGGACCCGCTGGTTCATAGGAGCCTGCATAGCGTAGATGTTTTGGATCCTAGATCCTAGGGATAGAGCTGTGGAGGATCTGAGGAGCTGCTGAGGACACAGATGACCTGCTCTGGGACTTCTACTTTTGGATTTTGTCATATATTGTATATATTTGAGAGGTCTTAGAGTGAGGTTTTATTTTATGCAGCTGGTCTGTATATGTTTCACCAAACTTGCTATCTCGACTTTTTACTACTTTCTACTGACTATACTGATGGGGTTTTTATGTTATGACATATATATATATATATATATATATGATTCCTTATTTACCTCAGCAGTGCCCCATAAGTATTATTTTTTGATGAGCATTTTATTTCCCATTTTTCCTTGCATTATTTTACTCCTATTATTGATACTTGTTGCCTATTTGACATTGTTTCGCTTGATTTAGTGATTTAGAGTTTATTGGACTAATATTCTGAATATTGTTTAATTTGGGATTATTTAGCCTAATTAATTCTATTTCTATTTTCAGGTCATATTTGGCACAAGGGCTTTTTGGACATTTTGGGAATGAAGATTTAATGTTGGAAGAGAAGATATATGATGAAGTGAAGATTGTAATCTATCTTTAGGATTAGTTGAGATTTAGTTATATCTTTTAAGATTTAGATTTTATCTATAAGATATTTTTAGATTTAATTTAGAGATAAGCTTTCCTTAGGATTTGGGCCCATGATTTAGGCCCGTTTTGAGATTTAAAAAGCTAAATTCGTGTAAACCCTAGGGGAGACCTTCCATTCATGTTTTTTTTACATTCTCTCTCTTAGAGAAGGCTTAGTTTTGCTCTCCAAGCTTGTGGTGGCTGCTAGGGTTTCTCTCTCTTCCCTTTTCTACACGTTTTTGGTATTTTTCATCATGGAAGGCTAAACTCTTAGGTTAAATCCCTTTGGTAATGTATCACATACTCTTGAGGTTTTGTTCTTAATGCTATTTCGTTTTTATTCATTGTTTTCATGCTTATTGATATGTTATGGTTCGCTTAGTTCCATTCTATAGAGATAATCCATGTGTATGAATGCTTAATTTATGCAAACTCGTAAAAACTTCATGCTTTGGCTTTGAATGCTTAATTAGAGGTTTGGGTTTTGGGGTGAGAATTGAATTTTCGCTTAGTATTTAATTCTCACGAGTTGGACAGTGAAGAGGAAAGAAATTGATCTTTTGTGACCGATGATAGAGTTGTGAACGCGAGCCAAAGGGGTTTATCCGCTTTTCCTTATCTGTTTCTTCGTTTTAATTTAATTCTGTTTTGATTTCAATTATTCAATATTCAATACAAAAAAAAACCCCTGTTTTCTATGCATACTATGTGTTCGACCTTTTGCTTGATAAGATATTCCTTGGGAGACGACCTAGGAGTCACTTCCTAGTACTATACTTAAACTGTTTTTATTTGTATCGGGTACGGCCTCGATCAAATTTGGCGCCGTTGCCGGGGAATATCGGTTCTTGCCAAAGGTCATTAGTAGTTAGTTAGTGTCGTAGTTAGTATAGTTATTATAGTGTGTCGTGTCTGATTTAGGGTCTAGTAGTCAATTCTGATAACCGGTTGAAGTTGCACTGTTTGCTGTTTTGCTATTTTGTTGCAATTAGTGTATTTGATTGATTCTGTGGTTGCTAGTTCACATAGTTGTGGGTGGAATTTTTGCACGAAAATTTATATCCACACTACTTTTATCATATAAAAAGGTTTTGAGGCACCACGATCACTCAGATCACCACTGGTTGTGAGTTCCAGAAAAATTTTCCAAGTTTTAGCAGCACTTTCTTCAAATCGTCGCAACTTTTGACCCGTAACTCGGAATTTGACGAATTTTATATCAAATCGAAGGGAATTTTCTGAATAATCTGATTTTTCTCACTTTGTTAGAAAACTCCTTCGTCTGGATCCTGAAAAAGCCGTTTTACTATTTCTTTTTTATTTTACAAGTTTTATTTTCTTAGTTTTTGGTCTCTGATTTAATTGTTTGACTTGGTTCCCTTTTGAATTTTGTCCTCAAACTTTTTGTGGTATGTTTTCATGATTTTAGGGTGCTGAAAAAAATAAAGAAAAAATTTTAAAAAATAAAAAAATTTTGTTGCCTATTTTGGTCATGTATATTAGTGACAGTTTGCTATGCTTAATGGTGTTCTGTTCAGTACATGACTAGGGGCAACCCAAGCTACTTTCATCCATATAACCCTGAAATTGATAGAACTTATCACAGACTAGTTAGACAAAATAGGAACCAGTCCATAGGTAGTGAGTCTATTGAGTCTTTACATAGTGAGTCTGCTTCTTTTTCTTCTATTCCTATAAATTCTGATTCTTATTCTGATTATTCTGAAAATATGGCTCAACCTCCACCACGTGAGAGGACATTGAGGGAGCTGGCTGCACCTGATTTCACTATTGAAGATTTGTGCATCCAGTATCCCGATGACCCGTATGAGCTAAGGTCTGGACTAATTCATTTGTTGCCCAAGTTTAATGGTCTTGCAGGTGAGGATCCTCATAAACATCTCAAGCAGTTCCATATTGTCTGTGCTACTATGAAACCACATGATGTGCAAGAGGATCATGTTTGTCTTAAGGCATTCCCACACTCCCTAGAGGGGCTAGCCAAGGATTGGTTGTACGATCTGGCCCCTGGTTCTATCACAGTCTGGGATGACCTGAAGAGGGCATTTTTGGAGAAATTCTTCCCTGCATGCAGAACAACAGCAATCCGAAAGGATATATCAGGCATCAGGCAACAAAGTGGAGAAAGTCTCTATGAGTATTGGGAGAGATTCAAGAGATTGTGTGCGAGCTGCCCCCACCATCAGATCTCAGAGCAACTGCTTATTCAATATTTCTATGAAGGTCTCAACCTCATGGAGAGAAACATGCTTGATGCTGCAAGTGGTGGTGCCCTAGGAGACATGACACCTTTAGAAGCCAGAGCCAAGATTGAGAAGATGGCTTCCAATTGTCAACAATTCCATGCAAGGGGCAACAGTGATGCAATCATAGTGAGAGGAGTGAATGATGTTGGCACAAGTTCTGGTAAGGTTGAGAAGCTTGAACAGAAGATAGATTCACTTACAACTTTGGTCACTCAATTGGCCATCAACCAGAAGAAGTTGTCTCTGCCTGCTAGATTATGTGGCATATGCACATCCACTGAGCACCCCACAGATGCATGCCCTTCTGTGCAGCAGCAGCCCACGACTGGTGCTGACCAACCTGAGGCATATGCCGCCAACATCTTCAACAGTAGAAACCAGCAGCCACAGAACTTTGATCTCTCTACCAATAGATACAACCCTGGTTGGAGGAACCATCCCAACCTGAGATGGTCTGATCAGCAGCAACCTTCACATGTTCAATTTCAGAACAATTCTAGACCACCATATGTACCTCCTCCAGTCCAGCAACAGAGACAACAACAGGCTAATTCTGCACCACCAGCTCCTAGTACTGAGCAACAGCCTTCATTGGAAGAGCTGATGAAACAGATGACCATGCAAAATCTCCAATTCCAACAGGAAACTAGAGCATCCATTCAAAGACAAGAGGCCTCCATTCAATCTTTGACCAATCAGATGGGACAGATGGCAACAGCAATCAACACTATGCAATCTCAGAATTCTAACAAGTTGCCATCCCAAACAGTGATCAATCCAAACCAGAATGTGAATGCCATTAGTCTAAGGTCAGGGAAGCAGATTGTCACACCCACACCACAATCTGACCTCAACAAAGATGATCTAGTTTCAACCAACAAGAAGAGCCAAATGGTCGAGGAGAGTGAGCACACAAGTACTAGAAAATCCCATCCAGCTCAGCCTTCCTCAAGCACAACACCTGCTGCTGCCCAACAACCACCCCCCATTCCTCTTCCTTTCCCACCAAGGGGGGTGACTCAAAGCAAGAAAATGGAAGAGATTGACAAAGAGATACTTGACACATTCAGGAAGGTGGAAGTCAACCTACCCCTTCTTGATGCAATCAAGCAAATTCCAAGGTATGCAAAGTTCTTGAAGGATCTATGCACACACAAACGGAAGCTCAAGGGAAATGAGAGGATCAACATGGGAAGAAATGTCTCTGCTCTTATAGGTAAACCCGTCCCTCATATTCCTGAAAAGTGTAAGGATCCTGGAACTTTCTCTGTGCCTTGTATCATAGGTAATACTAAATTTGAGAATGCTTTGCTAGATTTAGGAGCATCTATTAATGTTATGCCTATGTCTGTTTTCAAGTCTCTTTCACTTGGACCTCTTCAACCTACGGGTGTGGTTATTCACTTGGCAAATAGATCTACTGCCTACCCCGCAGGTTTGATAGAGGATGTCCTGGTTCGGGTTGAAGAGCTTATCTTTCCTGCTGATTTTTATATTCTTGATATGGAAGAGGACACCTCTCGTAGTGCTGTCCCTATCATATTAGGGAGACCATTTTTGAAAACAGCCCGAACCAAGATAGATGTGCATGCAGGTACACTTTCCATGGAATTTGATGACAGTGTGGTTCGACTCAATATTTTTGATGCTATAAAACATTTTTCTGATGACCACTCTGTTTTTTATGTTGACTTGATTGATGATCTGATTGATGAGCATGTTCTAGACATTTTGCATGATTATGATTTGCCATCTTTCACTAGCTCATTTACTTGTTCTGCATGTTCTGATTCCGAAATGTGCACTGCATGCATTGAAATTGACCAGTTTTTAAATTCTGCTACTGCATCTGTTGATTCATATGATATAGATTCAGATCATGCTAACCCCATTTCTGTTTTGCATGAGTCTAATTCACTTGTTCAGGTGCAGGCGGCAGAATCCAATTCTGCTGCTCCTTTAGTTCCATCTGTGATGCAGGCACCTTTATTGGACCTGAAGCCCCTTCCTCCTCATCTCAAATATGCTTACTTGGAGGATGAGCAGAAACTTCCAGTGATCATCTCTACCTCCCTTTCTGTTGATCAAGAGAAGCAGCTGCTGGATGTGATTAGAGCAAACAAAAGGGCAATAGGATTGACTTTAGCAGACATACCTGGTATTAGCCCCTCCATGTGCATGCATCGGATTTTATTGGAGGATGGGGCTAAACCAGTGAGACAACCCCAGAGACGGTTGAACCCCCAGATTCTTGATGTGGTGAAGAAAGAGGTCACCAAGCTGCTGCAAGCTGGCATTATCTACCCCATTTCAGACAGCACTTGGGTAAGCCTGGTTCAAGTAGTTCCCAAGAAGTCTGGGGTGACAGTTGTCAAAAATGAGAAGGATGAGCTGATTCCCACTAGAGTGCAGAACAGTTGGAGAGTCTGCATTGATTATAGGAAGCTCAACCAGGCGACCCGCAAGGATCACTTTCCTCTTCCCTTCATTGATCAGATGTTGGAGCGCCTGGCAGGTAAATCTCACTATTGCTTCTTAGATGGTTTCTCTGGTTATTTCCAAATCTGTATTGCACCAGAGGACCAACATAAGACCACATTTACCTGTCCTTTTGGTACATTTGCTTATAGGAAGATGCCTTTTGGCCTATGCAATGCTCCTGGCACTTTTCAAAGATGTATGATGAGTATTTTTAATGACTTACTTGAGCATTGCATAGAGGTCTTCATGGATGATTTTAGTGTATATGGTTCCTCTTTTGATGCATGTCTTGATAGTTTGTCTAAGGTGCTTAATAGGTGCATTGAGACTAACCTTGTCTTGAATTTTGAAAAATGTCATTTTATGGTAGAACAAGGCATAGTCTTAGGGCACATTATTTCGCATAAGGGCATAGAGGTTGACCCTGCTAAGCTGCATGTAATATCACATTTGCCTTACCCCTCTTGCGTGCGAGAGGTGCGTTCTTTTCTTGGCCATGCAGGTTTCTATCGCAGGTTTATTCAGAACTTTAGCAAGATAGCCCTTCCACTATCCAACTTGCTTCAAAAGGATACCACATTTGAGTTTGGAGACCAATGCAAGAAGGCATTTGATGAGCTAAAGAGAGCACTCACCACCACTCCCATCATCCAACCACCTGACTGGACTCTCCCATTTGAGCTCATGACCGATGCCTCGAATTATGCTTTGGGAGCAGTTCTCTCCCAAAGGGTTGGTAAGATGTCTCATGTGATTTATTATGCATCTAGGACTTTAGATTCAGCACAAGTTAATTACACCACAACTGAAAAAGAGCTGTTAGCCATTGTCTTTGCACTTGATAAGTTTAGATCATATCTGTTAGGTTCTAAGGTTGTGGTGTATACTGATCATGCTGCTCTGAAGTATCTTTTGAAAAAGACAGATTCAAAACCTAGGTTGATTAGATGGATGTTGCTCCTCTAGGAGTTTGATCTTGAGATTCAGGATCGGAGTGGTGCGCATAACCTTGTCGCAGACCACTTGAGCAGAATAGAGAGAGAGGAGGATGCATTTCCTATCCGGGATGACTTCCCGGATGAGCAGCTTTTAGTTTTGCATGTTTCACATCTCCCTCCCCTTATTCCTTGGTTTGCTGATATTGTAAATTATATAGTTGCATATGTTTTTCCACCATTGGCATCCAAAGCTCAAAGAGACAAATTGAAGAGCGATGCCAAGTATTATGTATGGGATGACCCCTATTTGTGGCGTTTTTGCAGTGATCAGGTCATTCGCAGGTGCATTCCAGACCAGGAGATCCAATCGCTTCTCCAATTTTGCCATGCTTCACCAGTTGGAGGCCACCTTGGCACTCAAAGGACATCACGAAAGGTGCTGGATTCTGGATTTTATTGGCCTACCATCTTCAAGGATGCAAGCAAAATCTGCAGCTCATGTGAGCAATGTCAAAGAGCAGGAGGCGCCCTATCTTGGAGGCAACAGATGCCGCAACAACCTATGTTGTTCTGTGAGGTGTTTGATGTCTGGGGTATAGATTTCATGGGTCCCTTTCCTGTTTCTTTTGGTTTTTATTATATCTTACTTGCTGTGGATTATGTATCCAAATGGGTGGAAGCTAAGGCCACCAGGACTAATGATGCTCAGGTTGTTGTAGATTTTGTCAGGACTAATATCCTTTGCAGGTTTGGCATACCTAGAGCCATAGTCAGTGATCAAGGCACACACTTCTGCAATAGATCCATGCAAGCTTTGCTCAAGAAGTATGGGGTTGTGCACAAAGTTTCTACACCATATCATCCCCAAACCAATGGGCAAGCTGAGATTTCAAACAGAGAGATCAAGCGGATTTTGGAGAAGATGGTGAAGCCTAATAGAAAGGATTGGAGCACACGATTGGAGGATGCTCTATGGGCCCATCGGACTGCTTACAAGGCACCCATAGGGATGTCACCTTATCGGGTTGTTTTTGGTAAGGCATGCCACCTTCCTGTGGAGATAGAGCACCGTGCATATTGGGCTGTGAAGTAATGTAACTTAGCTTTTGATCAAGCGGGTGAGGAGAGGAAGCTGTAGTTGAGTGAGCTAGATGAGATCCGTTTGGAGGCCTATGAGAATTCCAAGTTCTACAAAGAGAAGACCAAGAAGCTCCATGATAGCTCAATTTGCAGAAAGGAGTTCTTGGTTGGTCAAAAAGTGTTGCTCTACAACTCTAAGCTTGGACTCATGAGTGGAAAGCTCCGCTCTAAATGGATTGGACCGTTTGTAGTCACCCAGGTGTTTCCTTATGGCACTGTGGAGATCAAGAGTGAGTCCACAGACAAGAGCTTCAAAGTCAATGGCCACCGACTCAAGCCTTTCCTCACTACCCCTTCTTTGGATGATGCACCTGTGGAGGAGGCCTCATTGGTCGACCCCATTTTTGACCCACCATGATTTAGGGAGTCTTCTTTTCTCCTTCTTTACTACTTTTATTCCACTTGTCTATATCTGTCTGATTATACTATTTGTTTTACATTGAGGACAATGTGTGATTTAAGTGTGGGGGGAGAGTAGTTTAGGTTGCATATTTTTGCTTTGATTTTTTAGGTTTTGCTAAGTTTTGGGCATTTTCTTGCATGTTTTTGCTTCATTTTAGTAGAGTCTTGGTATCTTGTGTCTGAATTCATGCATTTCTGTGTGTAAAGTTGCTTTTGATAATTAAGAGGTGGTAACACTGTGATAGAATTGTCCCTTTTGTGAGGATTTGAGCCTTAATTGTGGGTGGATTGCTATATATGCCACCTAATTTTTCTTTCATGTGTGATTGCACTCTAGATTACTTGCACTCTAGAACTTGACTTGACTCTTGTTGATACTTGATATTCCCATGCACATTTTGAAATGATTTAGGCATTGTTTTTTCTTGAATAAGACACTAGCCATATGAGCCTACCTTGAATGAATTTATCCTTTGATAGCCCCTTTGAGCCTTTATATCCCTTTTCTTTGTTCTTTAGCTCATTACAAGCCTATGACTGAAAAACCATGATTGTCCTAACCTTAGGGAATGTTGGAGCTTTGGAATTGTTTTGGGAATGGGTATTAAGTAAGCGAGGGTGCTTTGTTCTTTATCTCTTGTGAGTTCTGGGTTTTGCCTCTATGGTCGGTGATGTAATTATGGCTTTATCTCATTATGCCATTTTTATTGTTTCTTCTTTTCTTTCGTTCATGAAGTTCTGCAATGTAATGCAATTAAAAAAAAAACAAAAAAAAATGGAATAAATGGTTGATTGAGGCATGGAGGATTGGAATTAGAGGTTGTTGTTATGTTTACCATTTCATTCTGGGGTGGATTGTGCTTATTTTTTTACTTGTTCCCCATTGCTCCTCTATTCCTTGGGTTTTAGCTACATTTCCCATATTTTTATCCTACCTTGTCCTTGGCCCCATTACAACCCTGAAAAGACCTTTTGATCTTAATGTGCATGTGTGTTGATTGTTGATGTTAGAGGCTTGTCAAGCCTATGGTTGTGTTTGTTTTTCATGATGTGTCTTGAGTGTAAACACTGATTAACCTTAAACACTTGAGTGTAAACACTATTGAGTGATCCTTGTGAGTTTCTATCATCTTTGTGACTACCCTCTTGATGTCATTGGTTTTCTTTGCATATTTGAAATAATTGGATGATGTTCATGGATGCCTTGATTCTTTGGTCCTTATTTTCTTCGTGTGCTCGATTTTGCCCATTTCTTTGCATTTCCTAGAATTCATTGTGAAGTATGTAATCTCTTAGGTTTGCATTCATTAGTTTTAGTAACTTGTTACATGATTCACTTTGGTGCATATTGATTTTCTCAGTCCTAATTCTTAGTTTTGCCCAGGAGTGCAAAAGGATAAGTGTGGGGGTATTTGATGAGCATTTTATTTCCCATTTTTCCTTGCATTATTTTACTCCTATTATTGATACTTGTTGCCTATTTGACATTGTTTAGCTTGATTTAGTGATTTAGAATTTATTGGACTAATATTCTGAATATTGTTTAATTTGGGATTATTTAGCCTAATTAATTCTATTTCTATTTTCAGGCCATATTTGGCACAAGGGCTTTTTGGACATTTTGGGAATGAAGATTTAATGTTGGAAGAGAAGATATATGATGAAGTGAAGATTGTAATCTATCTTTAGGATTAGTTGAGATTTAGTTATATCTTTTAAGATTTAGATTTTATCTATAAGATATTTTTAGATTTAATTTAGAGATAAGCTTTCCTTAGGATTTGGGCCCATGATTTAGGCCCGTTTTGAGATTTAAAAAGCTAAATTCGTGTAAACCCTAGGGGAGACCTTCCATTCACGTTTTTTTTACATTCTCTCTCTTAGAGAAGGCTTAGTTTTGCTCTCCAAGCTTGTGGTGGCTGCTAGGGTTTCTCTCTCTTCCCTTTTCTACACGTTTTTGGTATTTTTCATCATGGAAGGCTAAACTCTTAGGTTAAATCCCTTTGGTAATGTATCACATACTCTTGAGGTTTTGTTCTTAATGCTATTTCGTTTTTATTCACTGTTTTCATGCTTATTGATATGTTATGGTTCGCTTAGTTCCATTCTATAGAGATAATCCATGTGTATGAATGCTTAATTTATGCAAACTCGTAAAAACTTCATGCTTTGGCTTTTAATGCTTAATTAGAGGTTTGGGTTTTGGGGTGAGAATTGAATTTTCGCTTAGTATTTAATTCTCACGAGTTGGACAGTGAAGAGGAAAGAAATTGATCTTTTGTGACCGATGATAGAGTTGTGAACGCGAGCCAAAGGGGTTTATCCGCTTTTCCTTATCTGTTTCTTCGTTTTAATTTAATTCTGTTTTGATTTCAATTATTCAATATTCAATACAAAAAAAAAACCCTGTTTTCTATGCATACTATGTGTTCGACCTTTTGCTTGATAAGATATTCCTTGGGAGACGACCTAGGAGTCACTTCCTAGTACTATACTTAAACTGTTTTTATTTGTATCGGGTACGGCCTCGATCATTTTTACTTCCGCGAACTCTGATTTCTATTTCAAAAGGATTCGGCAATAAGTTTATGTTTTATATACTCAAATCCAAATCGAGAGACAAATGATATGTTTGAATAAGAATCACAAATAACGTTTTCTATGATTAAGGAAATGTTCTCTCGAGAGCCTTTTTGAAATTAAGATATTACTAAGCCGGATTCAATTAATAGTTCATTTTAAAAAGGGTTTATGATCGAGCAAGTACTAATCTAAAAAGGAAAAATTTTCTAGTCCTAATTCTGATAGCAAGTATTCAACTATTTGAAAATATTAATTATTTTCAAGATATAAAAGAGAGCGTCACAAAAACCGTATATCATCATCATATACCAACTAAAACAAAATCAAGTAGATCAATTTACTTTTTTTTTCATACCAATCAACTAAACCTAACTCAGAATTAACATGCATCAAGGTTTAAACACAAGACTAATTTTATTTCCCCATACATATACCTAAACCGAAACAACAAAGAGAATACATAAAGGATGCCACAATATTTTTAACACTTTGGATCAAGCAAATCACCTTAAAAATACATGCATGCATATTCTCAACTATATTAAACGAAATTAATCTAACATATTTTCATATAAAACCGTAACACATATATAAAGAACAAAAATCATATTTTGCATAAAAACTCTAGATCTTAACATGCATGTACCTAAAACACTTAGATCATCAATATAAATTAACATGCAACATCAAACAAAATCATTTTCATTATTTTTTTGTCTTGGCTGAATCATTTATCAAGAAAAAGGTCATTACTTTGCCGAATTTCTAACATGAAATAATCAAGATTATAGTTTTCTTAATTTATCATTCAAGACCAAAAATAAGCAAGACTCAAAACAAACATTTTCAACTTATTTTTTTCAAAGGATCATCAAAATCATGTCTCATAACCAAAATAAACATGCATACTTCCAAAATCTTAAAAACTAACATGCATGTGCTCAAAATTTAAAGATCAAGTCACAAATCCAACATGCATGCATCCTAAACTCTAAGATCATAACAAATCATGCACATGTAAAACCTAAGCTCAAAATACAAAGAGAGTCCTTATAAGTTTTTTACAAAACAATCATCAAAACAATTGCTAAACAAACTACCTTAGAAAAATAAAATTACAAGACTTAAACTCTCAAGATTTTCTCCTTATCCTCCTATGTTGGCTTCGGCCTCCTCTTCCTCTCTTGGTGGAAAAATGATTTTTTTTTTAAACTTGGTCTAGAAGATGAATTTAGAAGAAGAAAAAGGGTTGGTTGTTGAAGAAAATCAAAGGAAACTCACTCTCTTTCTTCCTCTCTCTCACGCCTCTCTCTCTCTCTCTCTTTCTCTCTCAAGTTCTAGAGCTTGATTTTTGCTCTAGAACACAAGTGTTTGGAAAGTTGTAAGTGTGTGTAAAAATGGCCAAATGAGCTAGCATTCCTCTATTTATAAGCAAGGCCAAGACCATGGGTTTTACCCATTAAAATTTTGGTCCTATGGGTTGATCCAGGGGTAGTTTTGTACTTCTAAAATGTTGCATGAAGACTAGCCATCCTTGGTGGACAAGATTAGGTCTTGTCATGCACCACTCTTCTTCTACAAGACTTCTTATTTAATATAATTTTTTCCCTTTTGGTTCCCTTAGCCTAGAAGGGAATAAAATCCTACTCCCCATGCATGCACACGCCACACACACACATGCATGCATACATATTGCATTTTCATTTTTCCATCATACACATCTATACTATATACAAAAGAGAAGCGGTTTCTCCCGCACCTTTTTACTGTTCATTTCCACGTAGGATTGCTCCTTGCTGCTGAGCCTCACGCTGCCTACTGTCAGGTTTTTCTAGCTTGCATAGCTTCAGAGGATAGCTGGTTCATTGTCCCCCCATTTTCAACTCCTCACATTTCCTATTGGAGCTCCTCTAGCCTGTGTAACACCCCGATTTGGAAATAGAATTTTCACTAAAAATTTGTGCCATTTTTTTTAAATAAACATTACCATACCATTTCATTTTAATTCTTTTACAAAAAGGTTTTCATAAAACAATTTGATTCATTTGGTTTTCAATATTTGGTTCATAACTCGCAATATAAAATTCCTTTCCAAAAAGAGATGTCACTAACACTTTTCCAAAAAGCTCCTTTTCGTGATGCTAAAATTATTCGATGGTTAATTTGCGGAAAACATTTAATTATTTAAATTAACTTCATACATAATCAAAAAGAACTTCTTTTATTCCATTTAAAATAATCCATATTACAACTGGGGTTACATACGGGACAGATTAATCATGTCTTAATCACCTTAAGATAGGATACAAAGCAAAGACTATCCTATCTTATACTACAAGTCTTCATTGCTATCTCCCATCACAAATGTCTAGAAGATTCCTCGATTGCTGCTTCTGCTTTCTCCTTGTACGTGTGTCATCTCCTGATCCTCTTCCTGTCTTAAGCTACCACTCCTTGATCTGGCATCTGTAGACATTGTTTCCCAATGTCCACAGGAAAGGGAAATAGAGAGAGTAAACACTTCCGAACGATATTATCGTCGACGGCGTGGGCTTACCATAGGGGAATATTAAGACCACACAAACATGTACATCATTATTACCATTACCATATTGCATTTGTTACCATAAAATCTTTTCCCAAGAAGGCTATACCTCTTAAAACCATAGCCGTTAAATTATCTTTAGTCTCTAAATTTCATACCATCGGTAAATCAAAAAGGGGGGTACCATTACCGAGGTGCAAGGTATGGATATCACACACGTTACATCTCCTTCACAAGTCCAACCATATCCTAGTTCGGAAAGCAGATGGGACGCACAGGAACCCTAGCCACACTGGCATCAAAGTCGGTAAACGAAAAGGCTATACCATCGCCAGTGGTCAGGAAGTTATAAAAATTCATGTGACCAACACCGACGGTCAACAAGATTCCTTTCATAAAAGTTTCCAAAAACCCAACCCTTACCGAACATCTAGCCCCGTTCAGGTTCCCTCTCACCATCTATGATTTGCTCAAGGGGGCGACAGCACTATCTCCAGTTTGCCTGCAGTCCTCGCTACGACGAAAGCCCAGACTCCTGCGTGAACCTTGTCATTGTAGTCCCGTCCCGCCTAGAGAAGTACTCGAGGCTTCTTGACGTTTCACTGTCCTTGCCCTCCCCTATTGCAATCATCACTTGAAGAACTCCTATCTCCAAGCATACCTGAGTATCCGTAGATAAACAGGGTGTCTTTCCTCTCCACTACTTCACTCTCAACGCAAGGTTTAAAATAAAGGGTTCCTATGTCTTTTAAGTTATCGGAGAGTTTTTACAAAGTTTAACATTCCTAGTTGTGGTCGACCCATTCTAAACCTTACTTCTAACGGGCCTCGACCTCAAAGGGATTAGCTTCTCATGGACACTTCCAGGTCACAGGGAATTCAACACTTAAAGATCAAGCATGTCATCATGACCATGCGATCCGGGGGTAGTATTATAACTTTCATAAACCTCTGTAAAGGTTCCATATTAATTCCTTAACCATAAAGCCTTTAATCAATTCCCAAAAATTATCCACCATGACATCTTATGAATCAATTATTTTCCAATAATAAGTTGATATATCATATTCGCCAGACATGTTATCATTAATAATTTAATATTATGATAGATCCAACATCATAATAAAACAAGATATACAACACATACAATTATATCCGAGGGATCGTGTTTTCGTATGAACGGCGGGACATACACACACAATTGCCGTTCTACTACTCACCCGATAGATCCCTAGTTCCGACCTTTGAGATGATACGGAACGTCCTAATATTACCCTACATGTCACTATGTCTTAAGAAGGCTTCTCTCTCACCTTGAGTTGAAGCTACAAATTTATTGTCCTCTTGCTTTGAAGTCACGTCACCCAAATCCGAACGAAAGCCTTTACCAAATAATATTTACATAATAATTTCATAAATAACTACTCAATTACAATTAAGCAAACCACAAGACACATATCCTTAACAACAATTTCCTTTATCACTTTTAGGAATCTAAAAGACTTGAACCAAAACTTCCAATACTTAAAATAAATCACACTTTACAAAATCAAAACCTTTAAAACGTCAATGGAAATTTTTAGAACTAATTATTAAATCAAAAGAGATTATTTCATACTTTTCATTAACTCAGAAAATCAATAACAACTACCGCTCAAGGATTAACATAAGCCACTTAAAACAAATAACTTAAACTTGATGCAACCTTTTTAATCATTTGAACAGCCAAGAAACACCTTCTTTAAAAATCAATTTTAACATTTACATAAACACTTAACACATCAACAATCATTCTAAAATATAAACTCATTCATTTATCAAATCAAAGCAAGTTCTAGAGTTGATATAACTCAAACTAAAATTCTGGACAGTATTATAATACAAACTCAAAAATCACTTTTCTTATAGTTAGTTTATTCAGAACTCATGCTACTTTTTCCTGTAACTTAATTACAAGTCCCATTATCTAATTACATTTAAATATTATGCAACTATATAAAAATCTTTTCTGTACAGTAATACAAAATAAAGTTGCATTACTTCACAGTTACCCAAAAATTCATTCTTTTCAATTTCCTTCTACAAGATTCACATACCAAATTCTTAAAATGAGATTAAGCTTAAGAAAGTAATATTTTCTACACTTATTCAATTATGGGCAGCACTTAAATTATTTCAATTCACCTTAAATCTTCTAGACATACTACTAAGGTCAATATAAAACAAATCTGGACAGCCACTCAAACAATTGCATTTACCCACAATTTTCATCAAACTAAAGTTCTAACATCAATTTCAATTTATTACTCAAGGATACATACACTAAGGTCTAAAAGTAAGGTTAAACTAAATAAAATATTATTACTACTTTATAAAACAATTCTGGACAGTAGCCTAATTACTTTAATAAAAATCATTCTTCACATTTTTATACAAGCACAAACAACAATTTCTTATACGTATTCTAAAATTACTTTTAAAAATCTACTTTTTAATCCTAAATACTTATACTACAAGATTAGCATGAAATTTACATTTTTAATCATTCAAGAACAAGTCATAACATCAATGCCACACATTTCACATTTTTGGACAGCATGCATACTCAAACTTAAAAATTCATTTTCTCTTAAACAGAGTCGAAAACACATACCGTTTTTTCCTAAATTCTTATTACAACTTCTACTATAATAAAATGACTAAAATTAAACTAAATAAAATGATTGCATCTGCTGTACAGCCATGAAAAAGTTGTATTAATTCAAGAAGTTCAAGTAAAACAATCCAAAACAATTATACACAATTCCTACTCATGTCAAAGACTTTAAAACACTATTATTTCTAATAAAACAGTACTTTTTCATTAATTCTAAATTCTGGACAACAACTTAATATTTTTATTTAAATTACTTTAATCACTCAAAAATACTTATTTCTATTTGTTTCTATATTACATTTGCACATATAAACAAGGTATCATTAACATTCTCAAAAATAATCATTTGGGGTCTTAAATAAACAAATTTTTCAGATTAAAAATTAAATTTCCAGAATTAAAATTAATTTTCCAGAATTAATCTTTTCCATAAAAACATGTAATTCATTCCATAGACATACTAAAGCAATTATCAAATCAATTAGAGAAATTCAATTAATTTAATTCCTTTTTCTCTAAAATTCGACTAGCATAGAAAAATATCAGAAAAATATTTTTAATTCCTAAAGCATTTATATAATATAATTACATCATTTTGTATACTAAAAATACGAGTTTTAATCATTAACAAAATATAAAATATATCTCTTTTAGAAAATAATTCTTTTTTTTTTCCAGCAACTAACATTTATAAACACATCAACCACATACTCATACAATTAATCAAAAATACATGTTCTTATAAGTTTATAACAACTACCATTTGTTCCTATTTCTTTTAAACAATTAACTATAATTTAATTACACATCAAACAACAAGCAATTTAACAAAAATAATTTCAAAACAACATCATAGACCTCACGGTCTATTATTTTTATTTTTCCAGAAATTTATTTTTTTGTTCAATTACTTAAATCAAACAAAAGGAAATAACATACAATCAAACAATAACAATTACATAAAAATTGCATAACATATAATTCCATACACTTCAAGAACATCAAAATTTTCCAGAATTAATTTTATTTCTAAAAAATCATTTCTAGTTCCTTTAAGTCATTTTCATTTCATTTCTACTTTAAGGAAAATACTTATTTGTTTTCATTCTTTTTAGAGACTTAATTATAACTCAAATATACATGAAATAACAACAATTATCACACAATATACATACATACATACACGGTCCAGAAAAGAACAGAAATAAAAACCAAAAAATCCATTTTAAATCTTTTATTCATTTCTATTCTCTTTTATTATATTAAACAACACATATTAAAATTGTAGTGTCCTGGAACACTATGTCCTTAACCCTCTAAGTGCTCAAGATTATGGAACCAGGAGCCCAAGAGAGGATCAAGTGTTAATATGTGACTTTATGGTGTTTCTGCAGTTCCAGTTGGGAAAAACAGGGTTTCCCCAGTCAACAGGTGTGGCAGAGTGTCAACTTAGGGATGACAGTACGTACCTGAACCCTAGCTGTAGTTAGCTATTTATAGGGTTTGAGGAAGCTGATATGGGCCGTATGGGCCTTGTACCAGAGTTGAGCTGAACCAGGATTCTGTGAGATAATATCGGAGGTTTATGCTCTTAGAATCTGGATAGGATCAGCTTACGATCCCATGTCTAGGCTGTTGCGAGATTCCAGGAGAGATTTGCGGAAGGGATAGGAAGCTGTGGTAACTGAATCTATCTACCAGCCGACGTTATATCTCGGCCCTGGAGTCCCGAGCCGATGGGCTGAAGACCATTGGCGAGGCTCGGCCCCATCAAGTCCGAGCCTGGTCTTTTATTGTACTCGGAACCAGCGAGTCCGAGCGAGGGACGTTTGTGCTGAGTAAACCGAGGGAGGGGTCCTTGAAGAATCCCTTATATAAGACTTAATCCTTATTCGGTCGGCAGACCCTACAAAAATACACAAATCAATCCTCAACTTTTCTTAATATATGTCACGGTCCATATATATATATATATATATATATACCAGAAATTATTATTTTTCCATTGTTATTTACTTATTTCTTATTTATTCCTTAATACAAAGAACAAAAACACTTTAACAGACAAAGAATAAAAACTCATTCAATTATACAAAATTCTCTATAATTCATATAGTCTAAGAAATAAAATAAACCTAGAAATTAAATTATTCAAACCCATCAAAACTTTTAGCCATATTAAGAATTGAAGAAAAGGGGAGATAAATCCCTTTAAACACCCTTTTTGTGTCCCTTTTCTCATCCTTAATTCACATGACTCAAGAACAATATCACATATTCAACAATAACTTTAAAATGAAAAGGAAAATTTAGAACTTAACTATAGAAGAATTTAGAAGTTTTTGTTCACTAATAACAACAAAACAACTTAAAAAGAGATTAAATAAATAAGTGATTTTGGGTACCTCTACTCCTAGCCAAAAAGAGCTTCAAGAATGACAAGAAAATTTTCCCTTCCTCCTCTAGCCACTCGCCACTCTCCTTCTCTTCCTAAGCCTTTCTTTGATTTTTTTTTCTTTCAAAGTAACAAGTGAATGTGTGTGGAAAATGTGAGAACTAAGGCCATCTATTTATAGGTGAAAAAAATGCAGCATATTCCCTCCAACCCTCTAGAAAATTCGGTCCCCTTAGTCTAGGTCTAGTCATCCACATTGATTTTTTTACTTGAAACAAAACAAGCATTAAATGGAGTTTTGCAAAAACTATGATACATTTACTTGGGACAATTTTCAGAAAATTCTCTTCTCTCCCTCTCCTAATTTCTGGACGGTGCAATAATAAAATAAGGAGAGAAAATTTTTCATTGGTTCATTTGAATTTTGCCTCCCAAAACAACCAATCATATTAAACTCTTATTTTAATTAAATCAAAAATGTGCAGTCAAACATCACTAATATAAATATTTAAATATACCAATAAAAGTATTTTATAGTTCATTAAATTATTTTATGCCCCAAAATAATTTTTCTTAATTAAAACTATCAAAATTCGATTTTCTACCTACTGTACAGTACTTTTTCGTAAATACTAAAATAAAAATTTTATTTTCATATATTCAGATACTACATTTTAATACAATCTTTTTCATATAAAGTTTATAATTTTTGGACTTACGGTTTGAAAGTTATGAATTTTTGAAGTCCTAATATCATTTCCTTCAAAAATACACTTCCTATGTTTTCAAATAATTTAAAAAAATAAGAAAATACGAAAATACACTTTATTTGAATGGTAGTACAATATACAACTTCAGAAATGTATTTTCATTTTCAAAATAAATTATACTTGAGTCAAAAGGTTATTTAATGCATTAAAACCATACATTCTTCATACTTAAAACTCAAAATTCGTTTAACATTGTAGCAGTGATAAAATTTCGAAAACTCTAAAATAAAAATCAAAGCTTTACATTTTCATAATCTAGATTTTGATACGATCGTTTTGATATATCGTTTGTAATTTTTCGACGTACGGTTTAAAAGATATGCATTTTTGAAGTTAAAAACACTATAACTTGAAAATTCACATTTTTGTCCAAACATTAATAAAAATCACTCCAAAAATTATTTTTCTAAGATCAAAATATACTTACTAATTATTTCTATCCCAAAAATAATTTTCTCTTTTATTAATTAGAAATTTATAATTTTATGCATATATATATATATGTATTAACGCCACATATATATATATAATTATATAACAAAAACCAACTTTTTAATAACAAATTTCATTAAATTATCCCTAAAATAAATACTACCAAATAAAATAAAGCAAAAATACAATTATTATAATTTAATTAAATTGGGTAAAATTGCGGGTCTCACAATCCTCCCCAACTTAGAGATTTCTCGTCCCCGAGAAATACTATGCTATTGAAAATAAGGCATAACATTTTATGAAAATAACTGCATCCATGCATTGAATCTTTTAAAAATTCCAACTTAAAATATCAAAGTACGAGAAGGAAAACTCCTTCAAAATAAGTCAAGTAACAAATAATCAAAAGACTAGACAAGACGAGTGGATAAACCCACTTCGTTCAAACAACATTTGATACAAACATTAATCCTAAGAACGACTAGTAGCATTAGCATCCTTATTCCCAACCATAGCGAACATTCTTCCGTTTCCTTTTGGTCTATCAGAACCCATTTCACGCTTTGGTTCCCAACAGTTCTTCGCAGTGTGTCCTGGTTTGTTGCAGTTAAAGCAGTTGGGATTTTCATAAGGACAGTTGGGTCCATAATGATTCTTGTTACACTTGTTGCAAAGTGGAGGTGCAGTAATTTGTCCTCCGTCAGCATCTCCATTGTTACCACTAGCATTCCCATTGTTCCATCGATTCCCACCATTGTTTTGATTATTCCGGTTGTTGTTACGATCATTCCCATGATTTCCACCACTACGATTGTTACTTCCAGCCGAATTGTTGCCTCCAAATCTGTTGTCTCTTTGTCCACTTCCCTGTCCATAAGGACCTTGATGTCTTGCTCCACTGTTCGGGTTTCCATGTCCTGAAGAGTGTCTCATCGGACCACCACTTGCAACTTGTATAGCTAGCTTTCCAGTAGAATTCCTTGATTTCAGGCTGCTTTCCACAATACTTCCTTTGTTTACCAGAGTTGTGAACACCGCAATCTCCATGGGAGCCAAAACTTGCTTAATCTCCGGCTTTAGTCCATCCAAAAATTTTGCACACTTAGATCTCTCATTCGCAGCTTCTCCATAGTAAGGCATGAACTTTGCTAGACTCTCAAATTTTGCAGCATACTCCCCCACAGTCATATTACCTTTCCAATCGCAGAAACTCTAACTCCTTAGCTGTCTTCAGATGTTCCAGAAAGTATTTTACCAATAGTCTGTCCTTGAACTTATTCCAAGTCAGTGCTCCAAGTTCTCCTCCTAAGGCTTGTTTCTCATTACGCCACCAGTCGGCCGCTTCTCCTACCATCATGTATCCAGCATAGGCGATCTTTTGCTCGTCGGTGCACTGCACCATTCCTCCAAAAATCCTTTCCAAACTTGCTACCCATACTTCCGCTTCTTCCGATGCGAAACCCCCAGCGAATTCCTTTGGATTCCTATGAAAAAATTCGTCGAGTCCTCTGATTCCTTGCCCACCAGCATTCGCATTCTGATTCTGTTGAAGTTGTTGGAGCATAAGGTTCATGTTATCCCTTACTCCTGCCAAAACTGCAGCTGTCCGAGCCATCATAGCAGCTTGTTGTTGAGCGTTCATCGGTTCCTCATTTGCTTGTCGACGTGCCATTGCGATTCTTCTACACACGTGAAGTTTTAAGTCTTAGACTAAGCAGAGGGTCATACAAGAAAAGCATATAAGGCTATGCTTTAAGCCACAAAGGACATTCATCCTACATACTAACAAACAGAGTCACACAAAGAAAGCTTGTAAGACTATGCTTAAGGCCACTAAGGACAACCATCGCTCTGATACCACTAAATGTAACACCCCGATTTGGAAATAGAATTTTCACTAAAAATTTGTGCCATTTTTTTTAAATAAACATTTTAAAAATTTGTGCCATTTGGAAACCGAGCTCCCTGTTTTGATGAAGATACTACATATGTGGTTTTTGTTTTTTTTCTTTTTAAACCTGATTTACTTAGACAAGAAGAGGCATTGATTATGCACTAGGGAATGGTGAAGTTCTAGCCGGAGCTCATGATCTTCCTGGATTGATAAATCAGGTGATTTCCATTGTATTGTATGATACAATGATGCCTCTTTTTCATGTTTTATCTTTGTTTTTTTTTTTATTTTTTATATTTCCTTTAAAGGAGGGAAGGGGGAGAAAGAAATTCTGTCGTATTATCTTGATTATTATTGTCATAGGTTTGAGGGCCTCTACGTTTCCTTTTCCATGCAGATTTGTCAACGAAGGAACGATGAACACGTACAAGCAGCTGCGATGGTTTCGTGCTATTGCTAAATACTATTAACGATGCCATGTTTAGGTTTGCAAGGTGACTACCACCGCATAGATTAATCCTCTATGTTTTGTTATGTTTAGATTTATACTTTTATCCATTTGATTTTTTAATGAACTTAAGAACTTGATGGCAATGCTGATGTAATTCCTTTAATGTTATTTTTAATTTTCTCTTTGTACATAATCATGCTATAGTTATATCGTGAAAAGAAGGTGGTTCAGGAAACTTGCTGTCTTGAGTGGCAAAATTTAATTGCAGAAGCTTCTAGCCAAGGCTATTTTGGTCAGGAGGAGCTGCAATGGAATTCCTATGAAACCTTGAATGAACAGCTGAAGCTGGAGTGGTTGGCTATTGTCAAAAAAAGGGAAAAAATGCCAAGGGAACTAGGTAACAGAAGAGCACCCAAGACCCTAGAACACATAAGGCAAATTGCTGAAGCCATCTTTGCAAAATGGGCTGATCCTGTAAGTGTATATGTTAATGCCTTTAAGCTCTATGGTTCCTACAGAAGCCAAATGTTTCATACTTCCTGGTAACCTAAGTAATGTATAAATCACTACAGAGTGACAAGGGAATGATAGCATCATTTTCTGTCTGTATTCAGAAACAAAACTACTGGCAAGTAACAAATGGTGCTAAGCAAAGGGGAACAGTTACAAGCTGAAACTTTATTTATATCAATCTTTGAAAATGTTGTTCATTTGATTTTGACTGATGCTCATCCAAACTTAGTAATTTTCCTTTAATCTTTTGTTTTGGTGTTTTATTGATTTCTGGTTATTTTTCTTTTTAAATCTCTCTCTTGGGGTTTTGTTGTTCTTATGCTATTTCACAGTGCATATGGTATTTCACAAATGTATGGTGGATGTCTGAAGCTCCAAGCTGTGAGGTGGTGGTTGGCTTTTTTAACTCCAAGTTGTGTGTTAGCCGCCGAGAATCGCGGAGGCACCACCACCACCCGCTCCGCAAACTCTCGCGGAGGCCACCACCACCATCCTCTTTGAGGCTAATGCTTGACGGTCTATTTGCAATCAAAGTTGAACTGCTTCTTTTTAGATTTGATGGGGTTTGAGGCAACAAAAATGTTTGAAGTATTTCCATTTTCTTTAATATCTAATATGTATTGTGCTAATTAATGTTGAATAATTTTATTTTATCAATTGATAATGTTGTTGTAAACTTGTATCATCGATTTCTATATTAAAAAATGGCATTGGTTAATAACTGTCATGCTATTAGTTAATTATGCATTGATAGTAGAATTTGGACTAATGGAGGTATTTCTTTTTTGCAACTTAACGCGATTCCCTAATGTTCAAAAGAAAGGCAGAGAGTATCTCTTTGTTGAGCACACTTTGCCAATGCCAATTACTGATGTTTTATGTGGTTTCCAATTTGTGCAAGTTCACATGGACTTCTTTTTTTTTCATAAAGAAAGCAATTGCTTTAAAGGACAAGATGGATTTTCAAAGCTATTTTGCTGTCTAATTACCCAGATGTGAGGGACTAATGCTGCTTCAAATCCTACCAAAGAAATATGACTAAAATATTTGATATATAACTAGACATAAAACTTAGTGAAGGAATGATTGTAATTCTGTTCACAAACTTCTATTCCAATAATGAATTGGTGATATATTAACAGTAATGAGATTTTTTTTTTTGCTAATAACCATCTTTGAACTTGGACAGGAGTATGTGAAAATGGATTTGCATTCACTTCATAACAGTGTAATGCTAATTACTTTTCCTTATCCTCTTTGAAACTGTCTGAAACATTTATATGTTATTGTTCTTACCTTAGTTGTTTGTATGTGGTGTTGGCATTTTTTTCTTAAAGTCTTTTAACTGTCTACCTGACTTAAGTTGTGACAATTATTTATAATTTTGATGGTTTTGCACTAAGTTGAATGGGGGACTGCCGAGTTAATTGTTATGGCAATATTGGCCATAGAAATGCTTATTAGAGACAACGAGCTCTTCTGAACTTTATGAAGATATCAGCCTATGCCTTGGAGTCTAAAATAGGAGTGATCACTTTGTGAGACCTGTAAATTAGCTCTTCTGAACTTTACCAAGATATCAACAATAAAATACCTGTGATGTTATATTCTTATTACCCCTGTTGTTCGGAGTAGAAGTCCTACGATGTTATATTCTTATTTTATGTTGTTCTTCTGTGGTAGGAAGTTATGAAGCACAGAGATTCAGCACAAATGGCAGCAATTGAGGCTATGCAAGAGGCTGCCACTGCAGAGAATTTGCTGCAACAGGCAAAGAGGATGACTCAGCCTGAGATTATGCGCCGAGTTGGTAAATATGAGGTAGAGAGGACAATTGGTGAGATGTAAAAGTGAAGTTTGCTAGGAACTCTTAGACAAGGGGGCTTGTGGCTCTCAAAATTCTTGACAAAGAGAAAGTTCTCAAGCACAAGATGGCTGAGCAGGTGATATTTTGAGAATTATTTTTTCTTTTTATCTGAAAGGTTAAATGATGATGTTTTATTGATTGGTCTCTCCTCTTCTTAAAACTGAATCATAAATCAGAACTTGAGAGTCCTGTGGTTCTTCCAACTCTCTTAAGTCTTAACTGGCATGAACTCTCAAATACTAAAGATATCTTTTTTTTGTGAATTTGAAGGCAGGAATTCTCAATTTCAAGTTTGAAGACTTTGATGCAGCAGTTGAAGATCTTTCTACTTGTGTGCAATCGGATAGGGATTACAACTCAACCTACACATGTTTGGTTGGTCTTTTAAGCCTTAACATACGAAGCCTCATTAATTATGAACTCTTGATGTCATTTTTCTGGTCTTTTGCGTGGAAATTTTTCTTCATTGTTTCTCTGAGCATACATTGCATGTTACAGGGGTTGGCATTATCTTCAATTGGTGCATATACGAAAGCTGTGGAAGCTCATAAAAAATCACTTCAACTTGGCAGAAACTCCCTTGAAGCATGTCACACCAGGCTCAAGTACCTATCAGTCACATGATAAGGTAAATAGAATTTTGTTTTGCAATCTCTTAAATGATCTTTACATGGTTAGAATTTTTTTTGTGCTTTGTTCATGAAATACATCAAAATTTGCTTCAGTGCTTCAGCTTCATTCAATACCAATACATGGAATCCCTTTGATCCTATAATAGATCATTAACCTCTAATGCTAATTTACTATCTATTTTATTCCATTAAATGACACCAACAAAGATACAATGTATACTATGGATGTAGGATCTTAAAAAATATAGGGCACGTACAACTGAGATACAATGTATAACAATGTATAACGTGATGTGTCTAATTGTCTATCATATTATATGCATTTTGCTTTGAATTCTGTTTGAAATGAATTGTGAAATGTGGGATCATGATTATTTTGACTCTCCACCTTTTACATTATCAATGCTCTGCTATAAGTAGATTCAACTTGATTAAGAGAAATTTTTGATTTTTCAATTCTACTGTCATACTTCACATTCTTTTTTAAACTTGCTGAATGATGCTTCACTACATTGATGAATTTGGTTCTTAAAAGGAACATTTCCTTCCCCCTCTCTACTCTTTTGGTCTTATTTCACTTACTGGATCAATGTGATTGTTTTGTGTAAGAAAATGAGGTTTTTAACTGCAATCATGATAATCAATCTGTTTATTTCTTTTTTTAATTAATCAACCAACATGAAAAGGAGGTTTTTAATTGCAATCATGATATGCAATCTGTTTATATATTTTTAAAATCACGTCAGGTGAATAACTAGGAAGGATGAAATCTTGCATACAAGTTAATATTTACTGTTATTTACAAATTGACCCTCAAAAGTACAAGAGCATCTCATCGGGGTTTGGATTTTTACTAAGGGAGCAAGGAGTTAAAGGATTCTACAGGGGCTGGGTGCCAACTTTGTTTGGTTACAGTGCTCAGGGAGCTTGCCAACTAGAATACTCATGAGAAGCACGGGTTTACCAACTAAAATAATTTATCATTCACTAATCTTCTTTGTTGATGTGTTCATGATTTGGATTTTTTGTTTCAATATATCAAGTTATCAAATGTTAGCATGCCAACTTTTTTATCTGCAATTCTGTTATAATAAGAAAGCGTATATTATCTGAATCACCTATGAGAAAGTGTATATTTTCCTAATCATTCTTATAGTCAGGTTCAAATGCCACTTAAATAATCAATCTGTCATTGTAGCTTTAAGTCAAGTTCATTACCCCTTTACAACTTTCAAGGGCAAAAGGTAGAATTTCAAAAACCAAAATTAGCTAGAATTTGTAAGAGCATCTCTAAGCTTTAGTTCTTACATGGTCCTCAATGCATTTTTTATATTATTTCACACTTTTCCATATCATAAGCAACCCAACTACAAGTTTGCTGCAACCCCAAGAACCAACCTATGGTTCTTGAATGGATCCACACCCTACTCACATTACATTTTGCATATTATTAAAATATTATGTATTATAAATCATATTTTTATTATTTTTATATATTTTTAATAATTTTATATATTTTTTAAATTATTATTGTTGAATTATTTGTATTAATTAAATAATAATTTAATTTTACATACATTAATAAATAACAAAAAAAATAATTAGTCAAGACATTTAATAAGAAAAAAAACTTAATAATCCTTTAGAAATTTAGAGTGTCCTAAATATAGAACCAAAAATATCTTATACATGGTGCCCACTATATAGGCCAGAGGGAGTATTTATATTCTCTCTCTTTAATAATAAGACTTTTTTGTCACTTTTATTTTGTCCATATTTATGAGGTTTTATAACAATTTTTCATGATCTTTAATTACTTCTTCATACAAACACTACTATTCACTCGCTCCGGTCTTATTTATAAGACCCTTTTAGAGTTTTTATTTTTTGTTCTTTATAGGACCCCTTTTAAAATTCAATAGCATTTAATTACTGCTTTTCGCAAACACCCCTACAAGGTTAATGCTTTTAAAAGTTCCAGTAATGATTATATTAGTAGTTTTGAAAAACTATATCAAATTTTTACATTTCCAATGTCACTAACTAATTAATCCAATCTCTTTAGGAGAGTGAAAAACCCCAAAAGGTTCTTATAAATATGGCCGAAGAAAGTATTTAAGACTTTTTATATTTCCAATGTTAACAAGTTATAGTACATTTATCTCTAAATATTGTCTTTACTCTCATATTAATAATAAATTATGAGTTTCTACAAGTGATTAAATATGTACTCCCTTCGGTTTAAATTTTAAGCAATAAAAAACTTCTTTTTTTTTTTTGGTAACAGTAAAATCTTATTACCACAGACCAAAATTACATCACCTGGCACTACTTAAACCCAATGCCACCTTCTAGGAAGGGTTCAAAGGGACAAAAGCAGCCCTACTTCATAATTCCCTGCCACCTTCTATGAAGGGTTCAGAGAACCATGAAGCAAAAAAATTAGAGTTCATTACAAATCCTCTGTACTAAATTAAAATTATTCCAATTCCTAAATTTATTCAAAAAACTATGAACTCTTAAAGCTAAGTCTTTCTTAATTAATCTGAATATGCAATCTATTGACCTCCTTGTATCTTGAAACGTCCTCATGTTCCTTTCTTGCCAAATATGATAGCAAATTGAAGCCCACAGAGCCACGACTATCCTTCTTCGCTTTTTCTCCTTAAATCCAAATCGCAGCCATCTCTTCCACTGTTCCAGCTTTGTCGGGTAAGTCTCTATCCCAATCCAAGCACAGCTTCTCTTCAATAATTCCTTTGACCACTCACAGTCACAAAACAAATGCTGATGAGATTCATTTGCAGCTACACACAAGCAACAATGATTGGGGATTCCAAGCCAGCTCATACGATCCTTGGTATCAAGTCTCCCCAGATGTAGAAGCCAGAAATGAAAGCGATGCTTTGGTTGAGTTAGGGAATTCCAAACGATTCGATGAAAAGGGAATGTATGATGCGCACCAACCAAGTACTTGTAGCCTGAGTTGATGCTATACACACCATGCATGTCAGCAATCCAGGTATTTCCTTGAAACCCAGCTTTAATTTTATCCCTAGTTTGTAGAATTTTCTTCCAATGCCAACTGTGATGAGGTAGTGCTGTGCAATCCTAGAATCTCTGGTTTTTTATGTAAATCGAATGCACCCATTTAACCCACAAATTATCCTGATCACTCACTATCCACCACACATGCTTCCCAATAACTGCAAAATTCCAGAGTTCTATGTTCTTTATGTTAAGACCACCATATTTTCTAGGCTTACACACTGCATCCAAGCTACTTTAGCCCTGTAAGTACCCTGTTCATCACTTCCCCATAAAAAGCCCCTGCAGAGCCTATCAACCTCCTTAATAACTGACTTAGGAAGAATAAAGCAAGAAGCCCAGTAGACATGTAAATTCATTAGCACTGAATTAACTAAGCATAATCTACCCTGATAAGACAAGTTTCTAGTCTTCCAAACTAGGAGTTTAGAAGTGATTTTATTTACCAGGAAACTACAAGAGTTCCTATTCCACTTCCTAGCCATTAGAGGTAACCGAAGATACTTACATGGAAAAGTTCCAGCTTGAAACCCTGTCAAAAGCAATAGGTCCTGCTTAACATTCGAATCAATTCCAGCCATAAAAAGTGATGATTTAAGTTGATTAGCTTGTAAGCCTGACCACTGAGCAAATTGAGAAAAAGCATTCCAAAGAATAGACACACTAGCTGGATGGGCTTTAGAGAACACCATTAGATCATTTGCAAAGGCAATATTCACTAGGCCAATATCCTTGCATTGAGGATGGAAACGAAAGTTCCTGGCTTTTGAGGCAGACTGGAATTGTCTAGTAAGTGTTTCCATAGCAAGAACAAAGATAAGAGGGGATAAGGGATCACCTTGTCTGATACCCCTTGTCTGATACCCCTTGTTCCCTTAAACACCTGACCTTTAGCACCATTAACCACAATACTATATGAAGCTGACCTAATGCACACCATGACCCAGGAGATGAATTTAGGAGGAAATCTCATAGCCTCTAGGATCTGTTCAATAAAATTCCATTCAATAGAATCATAGGATTTTTTGAGGTCTATATTCATCATGCATCTTGGTGAAATATTTCTCCTTTGATAAAGCTTAATTAAATCCTGAGTGATTAGTACGTTGTGAAGAATACTCCTGTTCTTCACAAAAGCACCCTGATTTTCTTGTACAAGATAAGGCAAGACTTTCCTTAATCTAGAACATATAAGCTTAGTAATGCATTTGTAGATGCTATTACAACAAGCAATTGGTCTAAAATCACTTACAGTGGTAGGGCTATCCCCTTTAGGGATCATGACCAGTAGGGTATGATTCAATTCCTGAAGAAGCTTGCCTGTCTGGAAAAATTCCTAGACTGCTTCAATACAATCAAGACCTACTATATCCCAGGCTGATTTAAAAAAGCCGGACCCATATCCATCAGGGCCAGGAGCCTTGTCCTGGTGGATTGAAAACATAGCATCTTTAATTTCATGATCTGTGAAAGGAGCAATAAGAGACATTTGTTGATCTGTAGACAGCACATTCCCTTCCATAAAAATATTTGTATCAACCATGATTGAATTATTTCTGGCCTTGAAAAGTTCTTCATAGTACTGTAGGAAAGCCTGCTCAATCTGAATCTGATCAGTGATTACTCCTTGAGAGGATTGCAATCTCATAATTATGTTCCTATATTGTCTTTGCTTGATTGAATTGTGAAATACCCTAGTGTTTTCATCCCCATGCCTGAGCCAACTGATTTTAGCCTTCTGTCTTAGGAACATATAAGCTGCCACCTTTACTCCCAAGTACTCTCTAGTTAACTCCTTCTCTTTCTGTTGAAGAGTAGCATCCATAGGGTTGGAACTTAGGCCAGTTTGCACTGCATCTAACTCACTTCTAATCTGGGCTTCCCTTCTGTCTATATCACCAAAAGCTGCCCTGTTTAACTCCTTGAGAGGCTGTCTTAGGAATTTCAGCTTCATACAAATTTGAAACATTTTATAGCCCTGAACTGGCCTGTTCCAAGCTTGAGAAAAAGCTGCAGGCCATTCAGAACACCAAAGATCATTCACAAGACGTCTATCCAGTTTGCAACACACCTTGTCCCAACCTACCTGCTTATTTATCCAAGTGAGCCTATGACCAATGTATCTCATATCAATCAAGTCACAGGCACTAATACAATTCTTGAACTCAGTCATGCTTCTATAATCCACCACATTCCCTCCAACTTTCTCACTTTCATCCAGATAACAGTTGAAATCCCCAATAACCATCCAAGGTATATCAATAAAGCTTTGCATTCCACTAAGTACCTGCCACAGTTCTTGTCTGTCAACCATGTCATTTGAAGCATAAACTAAAGTTATGTAGCATGACTTCATAGTTTGCTTCATGGTTACTAAACAATGCATATATTGCTGAGACCTTGCTATTAGCATAACATCAAAGCTATCCTGCTTCCAAATTATCCAAATTCTGCCAACATCACACACATCCAGATTATCAATAGATCCCCAGCCATAAGCCACCTTATTCCTAACTTGCTGAAAACCACTGGCTCTCAGTTTATTCTCCAAAATACCAATTAACAGTATACTATTATTTCTACACAAGTCTTGAATAGCATCTTGTTTGAGAGGTGTAACACCTAGGATTTCTACCCTTAAAACCCCGCTATTAAAAATATGAATTTGAAATTTTCTTTTTAATTTAGTAAAAATCACCCGTCAAACGGACGGAGTCTTGTTTGTTTTTCGGACTAATCCAAAATTTAACCTGTGATAAATAATTTTAATTAAACAACCAGTAGCCAGCAGGGCTTCAGATTATATATATATATATGTGTGTGTGTGTGTGTGTGTGTGTGTGTGTGTGTGTGTGTGTCGTATCAAGGCCCCAAGGGCTCCAAATATATCAGAGTGCATAAAAATAATCAGAGTATTAGCGGAAATACTAAGTTTGAGTGTCATAATCAAAACATATAACTTTGTCAAAACATAACATCCTAAGCCTCATTTAAAATATGCATATTAAATTTACACCAAAATAATATAAGAGGCTTAGATCCATATTATACTCTAAATCCATAACACCCTACTCTCCCTGTAAGGGAAAGTACTCCTACTCGGCCGGGGGCTGTGCCAACTCAATCTCCGTACCTGAAAAATGTAAGGGAGTGAGCTTTGCACATGAAATAGAAAGCAGTTTCTAACTAGACATAACAACTCACTAGGTCAAACACAATTATCAAATAAGCATATATTCACATATTGCACACCATACTCATTTCATTATTTCCATATCCGTTATTCATTCCAAATTTCCATTTTCATTATTCATTTCAACATCCATTTCCAGTTCCTTCTATTCTTGTCACATAATTACTTTATTTCGGTACATCACCTCATAACAGAGGCCAATGTACAATTTCATTCAACACATTTATCACCTCAAAGCAGAGGCCCACATTCTTTTCCTTATTTAAATTATGTGTCCCTCAGGTCAGAGGTCAACACTTCAGTTTCTTAATTCACGGTGTGTCTCTCAGGTCAGAGGTCAACACACCAATACACATTTCATCCGGTGTCCCTCAGGTCAGAGGTCAACACCCGATCACTTTAATTCATCTTGTGTCCCTCAGGTCAGAGGTCAACACTTTATTTCATTCTGTGTCCCTCAGGTCAGAGGTCAACACTCCAATTTCTTAATTCACGGTGTGTCTCTCAGGTCAGAGGTCAACACACCAATACACATTTCATCCGGTGTCCCTCAGGTCAGAGGTCAACACTCATTCACTTTAATTCATATGGTGTCCCTCAGGTCAGAGGTCAACACACACTTTCATTTTAAATTCATCCGGTGTCCCTCAGGTCAGAGGTCAACACCCTATTACTTTCATTCATTTTGTGCCCCTCATATCAGAGGTCAGCCGAATCATCACTTTCCATTAATCGTCACCTCAAATCAGAGGCCAACGCACTTATTACATTTTCATTTCACATTACCTCACATCAGAGGCCAAATCATACTTTCACCATCTTACACAAACAACTTAGCACATACAATCACAAATACACTTACACACATGTCCCATTCATTCTTTATCCATACTCATTCCCTATATCAATTATCAAATATTTCCTTTAATCGTCACCTCAAAGCAGAGGCCAACGCATAAACCACATTCTCAATATTCGACGCCTCAATTCAGAGGCCAAGAATTATTCACTTCTTATTCAATTAATTGTAACACATTTAAGTACAACAACACACATTCAACAACTAGACATTCTTGTAGTTTCCTTATTCTTTTCCTTTCTCAATTATCACAATCATACCAAGTAGTATTCTCTTTTATTGCCCAGCATTTAGATTGCCCTTCATTTTAATTTACATATATCATTTTTCACTTTCGTTTAATCATAATCATTTTACTTCCGTTTCCTATATTCACAAGTTCAATTTCATAAGCCATGACCTTGGTTCACAATTGATAATACTTAACATTTATACTCATTTAGCATTTGAGTACAAATAGGCACATTCATCACATATAATCGTTTCCATTCCATTCTCTTTCTATATCAATTTACTCCATAATACCTACATATATTTGCAACATCAATCATTTATCATTTTATACAAAACTTGACAATTAAAATCAATTATCATAAAAATCATTTACGGCCACTTCACTATCATGTTACCCAAAATCCCCTCATACTTCATTAAAATCATTATCCAAGTTTCATTTATTAAATAATTCAATTTCATATTATTGGGTTTCCTTTTTCCTGGTCTTTACATTCAATTTCATACATATTCATTTAGTAAGATTTTATATTCAATAACCTAGAGTTTATAATCTAATTTTCTCCCCTAACACATAACCCTAACAAATCATTATATACTAATTAGAACCAACTCCCTAGAACAAGGCAATGCTCACAATATCCACCCCCTTACCTCAATAGTGAGAAAGTAAGAAGAACCTTAGCTTTTGAACCCTAGAATATGCTTCAACCGGCAAGAAACCACCCAAGAGTCACTTGGAGATGCGTCAAACAACACCGGGGAGTGGAAATAGAATGATTTTGAGAGCTCTCCTAGTACTTAGATTATGGTGGAGGCATCAAGAGTTAGTGAGCCTAGGGTTTGCTCTTAAACAAAAACAAAGGAAATAATAATAATAAGTAAAAATAGTGACAAATCTATGATCAAAGGAGAAAGGAAAAGAGAAACACTTGGTCAATTCTTACCTTGATGATACTTGATTGAAGAGAGGGAAGAACCCAAGAGAGAGGATGAGGATGTGTGATGCTCTTGAAATTCAAAAACAACAAGAGAAGGGAGGAAAATGAAGCTTAATGAGAGCAATAGAGCTTGAATAATGCAACAATGGAAGTGATGGGGTTGGAGAAGATGATGAAGCCCTCATCTCTCTCACTAGCCCATACGTAGAAGAAGAAGAAAAAGTGATGGAGAAATGGTGTCTTAGCCAAGAAGGAGGAAATGGGTGGTTAAAAATGAGTTTGGGGTGGGCAAAATGCCCAAAATGCCCCCCAATCACTGTGCAGAACGGATTGGTGCGACAGGGGCTCGCCTGGGCGAGCCTATGGTGCGCCTGGGTGATTTTTCCACTGTCTGGTGCTGAATTGTTTTAATTCACTCGCCTGGGCGAGTTCCTCATGCGCCTGGGCGAGAGTCAGTTGACTTCGCATTGACTTCGACATAACTTCTTCGTTAACCGTCGGATCTTGCTCAAATTTGGTGACAATCTTCCTAAGGCTCTTGTCTTCATATCCAACGGTGGAATTTGTGTTTGGAGTTGTAAAATTTATTTTCAATTTCCTAATATCTTATGTTTTTGGACTCAAACAAGCCTACAACTCATTGGTTTTTAAACTTAATATTATCACTCCTTCTACTCTAAATCTATCACAATATAGATTATACTAGGAATTGGATTTTGGGATGTTACAATCCTCCCCCACTTATTGGAATTTCATCCCCGAAATTTCGTTAAGTTTAGCAAATGGAGAACCATCCCACTAATAAAGTTCATGATTTCTGTCTTTACTTCCCCTCGTTTTCTTCTGTCAACTTCTCGATTCGCCCTAACTTAACCGGAATTCAATTTAAGTTAAGAAATGCTCCCCCACTTTGCGGCAACATACCTGATTACATCCAATGCTAAAAGATATGGAATGGATTGAATCCAATTTTGATTGTTTTACGATTAACTCCGAGGCAGAAGTTGTAAGAACTAAATATAGAAAACTCGAAATGCATAGCAGTCCGGCATAGTCCTAGAATCTTTTCCTGAAGAGATGCCCTGAAATCATGGCATGCGAAGATTCTTATGGAGTATAACGCCATAGAGTTTGTCTTCTCACAAGGATTGACTAGCACCGATAGGATTTAGAGCTTTTCAAAATCACGGGCATTCATGAACAAGAAGCACCCCAAAGGTTAAGAGTTTCCCCCAATTCTTAGTTGATTAGAGCAGACGCAATTCCTATTAAATGCTCAACAATCAACTTCTTACATGAATCGATCAAAAAGAATAGGAAGGAAGGAGTCCACATCAGTCCCAAGATTTACCCAACTACCAAAGGTGAAGGGTACGACACTTGCCGTTGGTTGGGCCAATTATCAAGATTGTTTGGTATTAACGCAGGGATTTTACAAGTTTTTGGCAAATACCGGCTATTCTTATGAACGGTTATCTAAGATCCTGGAAAAGATTCGAAGCAAATGTCAAATTGCTCAAGATCGGTTTAGTTGATATGATGTTTAAGAATAATTTCTGGAGAGTTTTCTTAGCTCATCCAAGGGATTAGCAGTTAGCTATACTACTTTGGAACAAGTAGCATACACCAAGACTTCCTTTCTTTAGAACTATTTTCTATCTACTCTCTAAATCTATACGAAGCTTTTGAACAAATGTTTCGGGGTAAGGTTGGCTTCACTTACAAGAATTATTTTCCTTGGAAGTCACTTCTTTGGTTGTCTACTTTCACTTTAAAGGTTACAATGATAGCATTTATTGATAGATGCAAGAATTGAGGTGATCAATCCCATCCTCACATCTACCAACAACGCATCACTGTCAGGTTTTGTCAATGATGTCATCGTTTAACAAATGCAAGGATTAGAGTGATCAGTTCTAACCTTACATTACATCAAATAACAACATCACAACATAGTGTTGGTCACTTGGTACTAGAATTCTCAAACTTAAGAATTCTTTCTAAGGTCTTTCTTATGCTATCTGTAAGAACAGGATTGTATTTGGAGAGGCAGATATCCAACATGTTTTTAAACAATTCTACCCTAAGACATTACTAACTCACTATTTAGCTAACTAAGGAGAAAACTAACTCCACAACAATTGAACTTAGAAACATTACGCATGGACTTGGCAAACATTAGTTATCTGCGGCCATATCAGCTGGGTCCACCTCGTCACCCTCGAAAGTAAACAATTTTCCCTTCTGCAATGATGGACCACCACGGGCCTTCTATGCCTTAGTAGCATTAATCTCCTTCATTGTGTTCTTAGGACAATTTGAAGCAAAATGTTCGGGTTGTCCACAGTGAAAGCATAACCCCTCCTTTCGACCCAATGTCCAGCACAATCCCCTATGCATCCTGCCACAGTGCTGACAAGTCGGAATAGGACCAAAGGTACTCACTACTTGGCCTGTTCTAGGCTGGGAGTAAGGACCTGGTCGCTGCACCGAACTCCTGCCCCTAATAGGACCTCCAGCCTTCTGAGCATTCTTGTTTCTTTTCTCAGCTGCCCGTTGTTTTCGACTCTTTTCATAAGTACTAGTCATATTGATCATTTGAGACAGGTTGGCGATGTTCTGATACTTAAAAGCCATCTTGATTTCAGAACGAAGTCCGGTCTCGAACTTGATGCACTTGGTCCTTTCATCAGCATCTTTGTAACTCCCTGCATATCGGATCAAGTCCTCAAACCTAGCAGCATACTCACCAACGCTCAGGTTCCCTTGCACGAGCTACAGAAAGGTTATCTCCTTCTCTCTACGAACATCCTCAGGAAAGTATTTGCCCAGAAAACGATTCTTGAACAAATCCCAAGTGATCGTCTGATTGTTCGCCTCCAAACCCCTCCGCATTTGTTGCCACCAGTGTTCTGCTTCACTAGTCAACATGTATTGTGCTAGCAGAACCTTTTGTTCCTCCGGTGGTGCCATGGTATTAAGGATCTTTTCGATCTCTTGCAACCAAAGTTGTGCGCCATCGGGATTGAATCCTCCTTCGAACTTCATCGGATCATTCTTTCTGAATCGTGCCAACCAATCGATCGCAACTGGAGCTAGGGGTTGAGGAATCATTGCTGCCGCTGTTGCTGTTGCTGCTGCTGCTATGTTATTCCCCTGATTCTGTTGCATCTGTACCATTTGCTCCAGAATAGCTCGGATCCCGTCATTATCGATCCGTCTACCAGCCATACTGATTAGTCATGCATAAGGCCGACAGTTAATGCTTAGTAGTATGATTAATAGTATAATCATCCGATCAATAAATTCAAGACTCTAAACTATAATTATCGATTACTCGCTTGGTGAGTAATCACTGGAGTAGCTCATAACTCCAAAGGCCGAGGGAAACTGCTCTGATACCATAAATGTAACACCTAGGATTTCTACCCTTAAAACCCCGCTATTAAAAATATGAATTTGAAATTTTCTTTTTAATTTAGTAAAAATCACCCGTCAAACGGACGGAGTCTTGTTTGTTTTTCGGACTAATCCAAAATTTAACTTGTGATAAATAATTTCAATTAAACAACCAGTAGCCAGCAGGGCTTCAGATTATATATATATATATATATATATATCTGTGTGTGTGTGTGTGTCGTATCAAGGCCCCAAGTGCTCCAAATATATCAAAGTGCATAAAAATAATCAGAGTATTAGCGGAAATACTAAGTTTGAGTGTCATAATCAAAACATATAACTTTGTCAAAACATAACATCCTAAGCCTCATTTAAAATATGCATATTAAATTTACACCAAAATAATATAAGAGGCTTAGATCCATATTATACTCTAAACCCATAACACCCTACTCTCCCTGTAAGGGAAAGTACTCCTGCTCGGCCGGGGGCTGTGCCAACTCAATCTCCGTACCTGAAAAATGTAAGGGAGTGAGCTTTGCACATGAAATAGAAAGCAGTTTCTAACTAGACATAACAACCCACTAGGTCAAACAGAATTAGCAAATAAGCATATATTCACATATTGCACACCATACTCATTTCATTATTTCCATATCCGTTATTCATTCCAAATTTCCATTTTCATTATTCATTTCAACATCCATTTCCAGTTCCTTCTATTCTTGTCACATAATTACTTTATTTCGGTACATCACCTCATAACAGAGGCCAATGTACAATTTCATTCAACACATTTATCACCTCAAAGCAGAGGCCCACATTCTTTTCCTTATTTAAATTATGTGTCCCTCAGGTCAGAGGTCAACACTTCAGTTTCTTAATTCACGATGTGTCTCTCAGGTCAGAGGTCAACACACCAATACACATTTCATCCGGTGTCCCTCAGGTCAGAGGTCAACACCCAATCACTTTAATTCATCTTGTGTCCCTCAGGTCAGAGGTCAACACTTTATTTCATTCTGTGTCCCTCAGGTCAGAGGTCAACACTCCAATTTCTTAATTCACGGTGTGTCTCTCAGGTCAGAGGTCAACACACCAATACACATTTCATCCGGTGTCCCTCAGGTCAGAGGTCAACACTCATTCACTTTAATTCATATGGTGTCCCTGAAGTCAGAGGTCAACACACACTTTCATTTTAAATTCATCCGGTGTCCCTCAGGTCAGAGGTCAACACCCTATTATTTTCATTCATTTTGTGCCTCTCATATCAGAGGTCAGCCGAATCATCACTTTCCATTAATCGTCACCTCAAATCAGAGGCCAACGCACTTATTACATTTTCATTTCACATTACCTCACATCAGAGGCCAAATCATACTTTCACCATCTTACACAAACAACTTAGCACATACAATCACAAATACACTTACACACATGTCCCATTCATTCTTTATCCATACTCATTCCCTATATCAATAATCAAATCTTTCCTTTAATCGTCACCTCAAAGCAGAGGCCAACGCATAAACCACATTCTCAATATTTGACGCCTCAATTCAGAGGCCAAGAATTATTCACTTTCTTGTTCAATTAATTGTAACACATTTAAGTACAACAACACACATTCAACAACTAGACATTCTTGTAGTTTCCTTATTCTTTTCCTTTCTCAATTATCACAATCATACCAAGTAGTATTCTCTTTTATTGCCCAGCATTTAGATTGCCCTTCATTTTAATTTACATATATCATTTTTCAGTTTCGTTTAATCATAATCATTTTATTTCCGTTTCCTATATTCACAAGTTCAATTTCATAAGCCATGACCTTGGTTCACAATTGATAATACTTAATATTTATACTCATTTAGCATTTGAGTACAAATAGGCACATTCATCACATATAATCGTTTCCATTCCATTCTCTTTCTATATCAATTTACTCCATAATACCTACATATATTTGCAACATCAATCATTTATCATTTTATACAAAACTTGACAATTAAAATCAATTATCATAAAAATCATTTACGACCACTTCACTATAAAATCCCCTCATACTTCATTAAAATCATTATCCAAGTTTCATTTATTAAATAATTCAATTTCATATTATTGGGTTTCCTTTTTCCTAGTCTTTACATTCAATTTCATACATATTCATTTTGTAGGATTTTATATTCAATAACCTAGAGTTTATAATCTAATTTTCTCCCCTAACACATAACCCTAACAAGTCATTATATACTAATTAGAACCAACTCCCTAGAACAAGGCAATGCTCACAATATCCACCCCCTTACCTCAATAGTGAGAAAGTAAGAAGAACCTTAGCTTTTGAACCCTAGAATATGCTTCAACCGGCAAGAAACCACCCAAGAGTCACTTGGAGATGAGTCAAACAACACCGGGGAGTGGAAATAGAATGATTTTGAGAGCTCTCCTAGTACTTAGATTATGGTGGAGGCATCAAGAGTTAGTGAGCCTAGGGTTTGCTCTTAAACAAAAACAAAGGAAATAATAATAATAAGTAAAAATAGTGACAAATCTATGATCAAAGGAGAAAGGAAAAGAGAAACCCTTGGTCAATTCTTACCTTGATGATACTTGATTGAAGAGAGGGAAGAACCCAAGAGAGAGGATGAGGATGTGTGATGCTCTTGAAATTCAAAAACAACAAGAGAAGGGAGGAAAATGAAGCTTAATGAGAGCAATAGAGCTTGAATAATGCAACAATGGAAGTGATGGGGTTGGAGAAGATGATGAAGCCCTCCTCTCTCTCACTAGCCCATACGTAGAAGAAGAAGAAAAAGTGATGGAGAAATGGTGTCTTAGCCAAGAAGGAGGAAATGAGTGGTTAAAAATGAGTTTGGGGTGGGCAAAATGCTCAAAACGCCCCCCAATCACTGTGCAGAACGGACTGGTGCGACAGGGGCTCGCCTGGGCGAGCCTATGGTGCGCCTGGGTGATTTTTTCACTGTCTGGTGCTGAATTGTTTTAATTCACTCGCCTGGGCGAGTTCCTCATGCGCCTGGGCGAGAGTCAGTTGACTTCGCATTGACTTCGACATAACTTCTTCGTTAACCGTCGGATCTTGCTCAAATTTGGTGACAATCTTCCTAAGGCTCTTGTCTTCATATCCAAAGGTGGAATTTGTGTTTGGAGTATTAAATATTTTATTTTCAATTTCCTAATATCTTATGTTTTTGGACTCAAACAAGCCTACAACTCATTGGTTTTTAAACTTAATATTATCACTCTTTCTACTCTAAATCTATCACAATATAGATTTTACTAGGAATTGGATTTTGGGATGTTACAAGAGGGCTATTCATCCCTCTTATGTTCCAAGCTGCAATCCTATCCATATTGGCTTTGCTTTGAGGTAGATCCTCTCTGCAATACCTTATTGATTATCTGTGCCTTGCTCCTAGTCTGGACTGGTGTCCACCCTTCATCATCCCCTTCAGCATTAGTCCCTGGCTTCTCACTTCCATTTCCACTGTCTTGTTGTTTCTCTTTTCCCTTATCTATGGCAGCTTCTAACACCTTTCCAGCCTCTTCCCTTGCACCTTCTACATTTTCTTGACACCTTCTACATTTTCTTGAGGAATAGTCCCAGCAACAATAGCTTCCTGAGTCTGAATAGCACTAACCACCTCATTTATTTCCTTTTGTGAAGGCATATTTTTCTGGACCCATTGTTGCTTAACCCCCTTCCTGCACATCTTGGAATCATGGCCATATGTAGAGCACCTTGCACAGAGGACTGGCTTCCATTCATATACTACCTTCTGGTTAATAACAACACCCTTCTCATCCTCAAAATATATCTCATCAGGCAATATTTTAGGATTGACCTCAATAAGAATCCTGGCATAATTAATTCTATTCCTTTCCTTTGTAACTTGGTCCACCATAATTGGTGTGCCAATCAGACTGGAAATCTTGCCCAATGCCACAGCCCCCCAATACTTCAAGTTTAGGTTTGGTAGTTGCACCCATACAGAGACACGATCCAGAAATTCCCTAGTCATAGGCTTCCCAGTCCAAGGAGCCATTATGATGGGTTTTCTATCAAAGTGAAATAGACCTATGTCCAGCACAGCATTCATTCCTTCACTACTATTGAATCGTACTAAGAAGGTACCATCAGCATTCATTAACACCTTGTCTACTCCATGTTCACCCCAAACTTTCCTAATGTATCCATTCAGGACTGGGAATGGGGGTTTGGCACCTAGGACATAGCATACCACAACATTTTTCCAGTAATTCAATTCATCCTGAACATCATCACTATGTATTTTGCCTACAGCCACACCCTCCTTCAAATCAGGTTTGTAGAATTGCAGCTTCTCCCCTGCATTCCTCAACTTGCTTATATCAAACTTATCCCACACATTAGGCTGTTTAATGATTTCTTCCTCCTGAACAGGCACCGATACACTTTTAGGATTCACAGACAGATCTTTCTGAGTTTCTGATTCAATCTCCCCATTGTGCAAATCCTTATTTCCTAAGGACGTCGCCTTCTCCTTGATCTTTTCTCTCAATATGTCAATCTTTTGCACCCATAACTCCGCTTGCTTGAGGCTTAAGTTTTCTATGTCTTCCAAGTCTTCCTCATCAAGCTGCGAAAAATCTACCTTGGAAGGTGAAATCCTTTCATTCACACTAGGTGAAGCAGGGTTTTTAGGGGGCCTCCCTCTCTTTTTGCCCATGAAGGCAGCAGGCGGCGGCGGCACCTAGGATACAGGCGGCTCCTAGGGTACAGTCGCGAGAGAGAGAAGTTTGTTTTGATCTTTTCGGTTTAAAAAAAAAATTAAAAAACTTCTTTCGGTTTAAAATATAAGCAAAATTAACTAACTATAATTTTGTTACATTCCCAATGACACTTTCCTAAAACATATCTAGAAAATTATTGTATTAATTAATTTTTGTTTCATTCCAATGCTACTTTCCTAAAATAACTATTTTTTTTATAAATTTGAGAAAATTAAAAACAATCAACTAATCTCTTTAATAAGCATAAAAGTGGTGAGATTTGCTTATAATCCGAGCCCGAGGGAGTAGTATAATAAAAAATTATCTTCAACTTATTGTATATTAACAGGTGTGTGCTAGGTGCAAAAAAAAATAATTAAAAATTAAAAATTAAAGCTCAGATTCTACTTTGGGAATTTTATAAATAATTTTGTCATGGTATTTTTATAACTTTAATTAACATATTAATTTTCAATCGATACAAGTTTTTCATATTAAGAAATCAGCAGTATTCATTATCAAACAAGTTGAATGTAACTGTGCATGCTGAGGAATTAACTATTCTTAATTCAATTTTTCAATTTTGTCTCCTAAAATAGATGTCTGATCCGCTAACTGCACTGATGCATGTTGTCCAAGTGATGAATTTACTAAAGACCCTGACATTGGAGACACTAAGAGAACGTGAAGAAACGACGACATATAAGGATGAATATGACAGTCAGCTAGAAATGGATACTAATGGTGGATTGAAAAGGACCAAGTCAGATTTTCAAGACGATCAAGGTCTTTACAACCACAGCAGTAAAAAAGAGGAAGGGGAGGCTGCATCTATAAGTGAGACAGAGGAATGCTTCTTGAAGAGTTTGGATGAGAACACAAAAGAGTTCTCAGAAGAACTTGCAGGGTGAATATTTTTTTTATCAAGTTCATTGCCACATGATATATATAAAGTTATAAGAAGAAAGTGCTTATGTTAAGCACTTTCTGATATGCACTGTCAAGGTATTTCTATGCATATTGATTAATACTTGAATAATTGTATATATGCATACCACTCGTGTCAAGGTATTTACTCGTGTCAAGAGCAATCCATTATGGGTGATTAATTTACTGAATTTAGTAATTTGCCTATGTATATATGAGTTTCATTAACGTGGTTGAGGCATTTTTAGCTCCCTTCTGTTTCTGTTTGGTTGCTCTAATTCTGTGTTTAAATATTTATTTTATATTTTATATGCTGAATCAGTTCCAATCTATTTGTTTCTATTTGTTGCAAGGATGTTACAAGTCAAAGACATTTACAAAGTTTGTTTCTAAAATTATCATGGTCTTATTTACTAAAATGGACTTAAGATTTTTATGTGTTACTTTTAATTATTGCTCATTTTGTGTGCTAACAACTAACAAGTACCTACTACTGTATGCAGTCATGGGTTTTTTCCCTTTGGTGTAGCAGTAGTAATAGATGTGCCTGTTGTTAAGAACTCTTTATAGTTTCGAGAAGCCTCTAAAACCACTTTCCTCTAGTCATATCCTTCCTTTATGCAGTGCTGGGTGTCAAGCTCTAAGGTAATAACAATATAATACAAGTAGCAACTATATGAAATAATGACTTTTTTCATCTTAGTGTAGTAGTTATTTTTTCTCTTAGTGTAGTAGTTTTAGTAGTTGTGATAAGATTAATCAAACATTAGTCAAGCAAATGTAATTTTGTTCTTTTTCCTCTATCGGTTTTTCATCAAGTTATCCATGAACTTAGCTTTCAAATTTTGATTTTCCACTTGGCTATGCATTAGATCTGGTTTTGTTAATTATCTATTTTATGTTATTAATAATAAATAATAATTATCTGTATTTTTTGCAAAAGATGACATTGCCCTCCTTGCTATCCTATGAGGAGTCACATAACCAGGTATGCATTTTTCCTTTTCTTCTAATGCCATCATTCCATCATCTTTTTCATTTAAAATCACATTTTATGAGGATGACTTGGAATCCTTTTCCGGTTCATCCCAAACAATGTAAGATCTTTTCCCCTTGCCATCTTGAGTCTTCTTCTCATTCTTTCTCAAGTAGGTGGGACATTCCATTCTTATGTGTCCTATCCCACCACACTCATGACATTTCACAATTTCACTTGAGCTTTTGTTTCTTGGCTTGCTATCCTTGATTCTTTTGTCTTGAGGTCTCTTGTCCTTAGAGAATGATGAACTACCCTTTTTGCCCTTGAGGAATTTGTTGAACCTCTTGGCAAATAAATTAATGTCTTCCTCATTTAGAGCACGATCGGAGCCTTCACTTGAAGATTCATCTTCATCCTCTTTTGACATTTTGGTTGAGGCTTTTAGAGAGATGCTCTTCTTTTTCTTGTCTGAATCTTCATTTAAGTGAAGTCTTGATAGTTCCATCTCATGTTCTTGGAGCTTCCCAAACAAGGTGGTCAAGTCCATAGATTTTACATCCTTAGCTTCCTTGATGGCGGTCACCTTAGGTTGCCATCTCCTATCAAGACATCTCAAGACTTTGTTAGTAGTTTCACCATCTCTAAATTCCTTTCCTAAGCCAATCAATTGGTTAACGATATATGTGAACCTTGTTTGCATATCATTGATAGACTTGTTAGGGAACATATGAAAGAGCTCATATTCATGAGTTAAAGCATTTAATCTTGAGTCTCTAACTTCACTAGTTCCCTCATGAGTGATTTGCAAGGTATCCCACATTTCTTTAGCCGATTGACATTGTGAAATCCTATGAAATTCATTTTTGGACAAAGCGGAGAAGATGATATTTTTAGCTTTTAAATCATATGAAACTTTCTTTTTATCATCTTCATTCCAACTTGTCCTAGGAATAACAATGGCTTCACCATTAATCACTCTTCTAGGAATATAAGGACCTTTTTCAATTGCATCCCAAATATCGGTGTCTATTGCTTCTACAAACACTCTCATCCTAACCTTCCAATAAGAATAATCTTCACCATTGAAGAATGGAGGTCGGTTAAGAGACATAGACCCTTCTTGTTGATTGCTAGAGCCCATTTGTTTCCAAAAGGATCTTTTTCGAAAAAGCTTTTACGCTCCATCTTTCGACCGAGCTCTGATACCACTTGTTGGAAACCAACAAGCGGGCTTAGCAATTACTAGAGGGGGGTGAATAGTAATATGGAAGCAACAGTGACTAATTTTCGGTGCAATTAAAAGATAATTGATCAAAAGCTTGTTTTTCTGAAACTGGGCAATTTACTCGAGTGAATTTTAAAACACTCGCCTGTTTTTCAGAAAACCTGAAAAATACTCGCGTGAAAATGAAGAACACTCGAGTGAAATGTTACGAAATACTCGAGTGAATTGAAAAACACTCGAGTGTTTTATGCAGAACAGAAAGGAGCAGTTTCAGAGAAATTTAGCAAAATGATTCAATTTCTTAAAGACTAATCCAGGGCACATATAAATCAAAGTAGAGGGCAATTAAACTAAGTTAAAACAAGTTGAAAACAAGTTAATTGCAACCAATTGCTACTAGAATTATAAAAGCCCCTTTCTAGAGAACTTAGGGTTTGGTTTTACTTGAAACCTAAGAAAGCTATAAAAGAGAGAGACAACACCAATTTTATCCTGGTTCACACTCAATCTAGAGTGCTAATCCAGTCCCCCTAATCAACTTAGGAGTTTCTACTAGTGATCAAATTGTTAGAAATTACAAGGATAAATTGAGATTCCTCACTCAATCCTAACCCTTTTCAAGAGTGTACCAAACTCTTGAAATTTCTACCCCAACTTGATTTGGTGATGAAGAGTCCCTTCTTCTTAAGCTCCTTGGAACCTCCAAGAGCCCACCAAGCTAAGAATCCTCTTAGTCTTTGTGCTTGAGAACCTCCCAAGGCTTGAAAACTTGGATACCTCACCAAGTACTTGGATACCTCACCAAGATTTTCTAAACAAGCTAAAGTGTTTGAGTGTTTGAGAATTTTACAACAAATAATTCTCTTACAATTGAAGCACACTCTCTTAACTCACTAAGACAAATAATAAAGATGAATGCTTGGTTGAGTTTAGAGAGAGACAATGATTTTAACACTTGAGAGAGAGAGAATCAATGATAGAATGTAAGCTTGTCCCCTTGGATAATGGCCACTATTCAGAATATAAGTGAGGGGACAAAAGGGAAGCAAAAACCAAGTTATTCTTCCTTTTTGTCCTCTTTTAACGTTTAAAAAATTTGCTGACAGACCTAAATCACTCGAGTCTTTTTGAAAACACTCGAGTGTTTTAGTCAACTCTGATAGTGTTGCCTTTTTACTTTATCCAACGGCTATATTACTGAAAATTCATAAATCACTCGAGTGAATTGAGAATCACTCGAGTGAATTGGTCAATGTTGGAAAAATTAAGTTTTTCTAACATTGTTTTCAATTCTCTTCTCAAGTCTGATTGGTTTTAATCTCAACCTTTCATGCATGAATATCATTTGACCTTATGTGAGAATAAAAACCTAAACTACCCACTCTCATAAATTAAATAAAATACAATAAGAATAAATGAGAATGAATAATTAAACTAAACACTTGATCTTCTTTATTGTTGGGCTTGCATTCTTCAAATTAAGTCCATAATTTAATTACATTGTCATCATCAAAATTAATCCACCTTAATCAGAGATTTGATTTTACAAAATAGAGCTCAACCTATTACATAAAATTTTAGAAATACATTTATAAATGCTATTGCAGCAGGAAATAGGTCTAAATTCATGCACATGATTAGGAAAGTCTACTTTGGGGATCATGAAAAGGTTAGTAGAATTAACTTCCCTAAGCATCTGGCCTGAATCAAAAAAGAGCTTGACTGCTTCACAACAATCATGACCAATTAGGTCCCATGCTTTGATAAAGAAACCTGAGCCATAGCCATCAGGACCAGGAGACTTATCAATGTGAATATCAAACATGGCTTGCTTAATTTCTACATCTGTAACTTCTACAATTAAATTTAGTTGCTGCTGAATTGAGAGCACTGGGCCCTGATCCACCACTGCCTGATTCATATTCTGCCTATTGCTTCTTCTTGCAAATAAACCTTTATCATAATCATCAAAAATTTGCTGCAATCCCTGCTGAGATGTAATGATACTACCATCTGTGTGGTTGAGTCTAACAACTCGATTCTGATATTGCCTGCTCCTAATTGAGTTATGAAAAACTCTGGAGTTAACATCACCATCTCTCAGCCAAAGCAATTTAGCTTTCTGCCTAAGAAAAGCAAAGGCATTTTTCTTGATTTCAGAATGTTGTCTAAGCAGGAGTTTTTCCTCTGACTGAAGTCTGATATCATCAGGAAACAGGTCAAGGTTCTTTTGGATTTCCTCTATTCTGTCTCTAAACTCAACCTCCCTTTTATCTATTTGAGTGAAGTACAAATTATTCAGGGTTCTTAAAGGCTTCCTTAAGTACTGTAACTTCCTACACACCTGAAACATGCTGTTGCCATTCACCTCAATGCTCCAGATAGCTTTAACAATATTCAGAAACTCTTCATGAGAGGTCCACATATTGAAGAATTTGAAATCAGGTCTATGTATCACAGGTTCTTCACCCCAATAAATTAGGATAGCTGAGTGATCAGAAATACCAGGAGTCAAGAACTCAGTTTCATAAGCACCCCAATTCATAAACCAATACTGATTAATCATTGCCCAATCCAATTTGCAAGTAATTCTGTCTATGCCTTCTATTTTATTACTCCAAGTGTAGAAACAACCAGTGTATCTCATATCAAAGAAACCACTGGCTGCAATACAATCTTTGAAGTCTCTAATCTGAGCAATATCTAAGGCATTACCACCATGCTTTTCATTTTCATTCAGGCATGTGTTAAAATCACCTATTAGAAGAATAGGGAGATTATTAACAGAATTCAAACCTGCAATAATAGGCCACAAATCTTTCCTTTCTTCACTTTCATTTGAGGCATACACAACATTAACAAAGAAGCTCTTTTGACACTGCCTCATAGTGACATAGCACATAATATACTGAGAAGATTTTGCCATCGGCTGAACATCAAAAAAATCCCTTCTCCAAAGGATCCAAATTCTCCCAATGGAACACACGTCAAGATTATGCAAAGATCCCCATCCAAGAGAAATGTGATCATGCACTTGTTAAATTGAATTAGATCTCAACTTATTCTTCAAAATACCAATAAAACCTACTCTATTTTTTTTTACAAAAAGCAACAACCTCTTGCTGCGTCTGAGGACTGTTTAGTCCTCTTATGTTCCACACTACTATCTTAACCATTACCTTGCTTTGAGGATTCACCTCTTAGCAATTTTGGACTTTGTGACTTCCCTTTTGATCTAACAGTGATCCACTGTCCTTCTTCTTCTGTTTCTACCTCTTTATTCTTCTCTGGTGTGTTACCAATAGTGGCTGCTTGTAGCACAGCATTAGCATCTTCTAAAGCAGAGGCAGCATTGTCTGGAGGAATTGTACTTGCTTCAACTGCCTGCTTTGTTTTGAGAGCATCTACTACCTTTTCAACCTCTTCCTGTGATGGCCTTTTTTTAACTACCCATTGTTGCTTGACATCCTTCCTACACATCTTCACATCATGCCCATAAGTATGACATTTAGTACATAGGGTAGGTTTCCACTCATATGTTACTTTCTGGCTGACAATAGTTCCACTCTCATCCTCAAAGTACACTTCATTTGGCAAAATTGTAGGACTCTAGCAAAACTGATTCTTTCTCTTTCCTTTGTTACTTTGTCCACCATAATAGGATTGCCAATTAGACTAGCAATCTTTCCAAGTGTTGCTGCTCCCCAATACTTCAGATGCAGGTTAGGCAACTGAACCCAAACAGCTACTCGATCAAGGAAATTCCTGCACATAGGCTTGCCTGTCCATGGTGCAAGTATCATTGGTTTTTTTTTTATCATAGTGATAAACACCAATTTTTAATACTGTGTTCCTTGCCTCAATCGTGTTGAATCTCACCACAACTGAACCATCAGAATTCATCAAAACCTTGTCAATGCCATACTGACCCCACACCTTTTTAATGAATCCGTTTATGACAAGGAAGGGTGGTTTCGATCCTAGCACATAACAGACCAAAGCATTCTGCCAAAACTTAACTTCCTCTTCAACATCATCGGCTTCTATTTTCCCCATGGCCACACCGTCTTTCATCCCAGGCTGATGGTAGATGAGTTTTTCTCCTGCATTCCTAAGCCTCTTTATGTCAAAGTTTTCCCAAACGTTTGGGACTTTGATTATTTCCTGCACAGGCATTGTTCCATTGTTTTCAGGATTACCCTTGCCTCCTTGAGAGTTATTGGAAGCCTCTGTAATGTTTGTTCCTTCCTTTCCAGTATCAGCAGGGTATTTCCCTATCAACTTTGCACGTAAAGCCTCAATACATTGTAGGAGTTCTTGAGTTTTCTTAGGACTCAAGTTATCTATATCAGCATCCTCTATCGCTTTTAAGTTCATAGGTGTTTCTTCCGTTCGATTAGTATCATCATCCTTCAATTCCTTGCGATTAGAGACCAGAATTTTGGGTGGTCTGCCCCTCTTTTTGGCCATATTAAGCCGGCGGCGGTGGCAACCCTAAGGCACCACGAGAGAGAGAAGAGACCCCTAATTTTGTATTTTTGCATAAAATTTTAAAGTAATTATTGAAAATGCTTTTTGGAATAACCTTTGATAATAAATAAATGAAATCCGCTTCCAAATATTTTATAATTTAACATAAAAATGTGCTTCAATGCTCCTAACTAAAGTTTAGATACTCTCATTGTATAGCACAATGCCACAATCCAAAGTTCAATGTAATCATCTTCCTTTCCAATCTCCTAATGTTTATGAGTCAATATCTTAATAAGGCAACATAAAAAGCAATTTTTTTTATATGAAAAAAACAACATTACAAAAAAAGGTAAACATACATATGCTATATTTCCTGCAACAAATACAATTGATCTAAAAGGAGTTGCAAACCCAATCCTAAAATTGAGCACCTGTCATTACAAAACCCCCTTCCTTGAATTCTTTTATAAATGAAATATTATTTTAATATTCCTAATTAACCTATAGCCATTCATCACATTTTCAAGTTACTCCACTTCCTAATTCTTCATCTACAATAGACAATATGATTAAAGGTTGTTGCATTTGATTAATCAACTATTCAAACATTGAAATGCATAGAAGATGAAACTTTCCTTTAAACCAAAACCATGTTTTGAATTTGATTTTTTACGCAACATCTTCGATAGGTATTACTCCATTTATGAATTGTGCTTCACTCCTGTTCAACCAAATACATAAAACATAAAGGCAATTAAGCCAAATCAGATTCCTCCATCTATGATAATCTTCTTGTGTATCATTTCAATATGGTGGAAATATTTGACAATAGATGTTTGGTTAAAAAGATACATTACTTCTCTAAAGATTCTCACAACCAAGTATAGACTTCATTTTATTATAAAAGCATAAAAATAGATCAACATCTACGGTCAGCAAAGCTGAATTTTTATAAAGAAAAACTAAATTTGGATGTTTCTTCTATTAAGGCCAACTATATTTGTGCTTCAATACTCTGTACGACAATTACCAATAAATAGAAGACATGTGAAATTAGAATTCGGGAAAAAAATTATAAAGTACAATACCATGAATATCGGTGGAGACATATGTGAGAAAGTGACAACAACGTGGTGGTAGGGATAATCTGGAACTTATCGAGATTTGGGCATGGAGGATGGACAACAACAACTCTGTGGCAAACTCTAGGAGGCTGACGGTGCTGTCGCGTTCGCCCATGGCTTGCCGAATCTCCCTCTAGCACTGATTCCTCTTTCCCTCTCCAAAGAAACGCAGAAGCAACAAATACCCAACAAAATTGCGAATCATGATAAGCATAAACTGGAAATCAAAAAAAGAAGAAAAAACAAATAAACACAGAAAACACAGAAACCAAAGATGAGAGGAAGATATCACATATAATGAAGCACCGAAAATGAGTAAAAGAACGTAGGAATAAAACAATGAGAGGAAAATGAAATGTCCTAAGAATATCGCAATATATTAAGAGTAATTCAGCTAAGCTAGCAAGAGAAAGAAAAGTACAACTTAAATTGACATTTGATCCCCTCAAACCACCTATGCAACCGATCAATTATATAACTCCATGATTGGATTTGGAGGAGACGATCTAAGATATTTATTACTGAAATGCATCGTTCCCTAAAGTTTGAGTCTTACAAGAAGTATTTTTAGGTGGATCAAGTATTAAGGTAAAACAACATAGAGAAATGCAACCCCTATGACAAAATTACCAATTTACCATTACCCCGTAAAGTTATTATAATGCCTGACAATTTCGTTTAGTTTTTATCCCCAATGAAAAGAGTACCTAACACGACCACTATGGACTAAACCATTCAGAATAATCAAATATCAAATCAGACATTCAGAAACCAGCAGGCGCTCAGTAAAGAACACAAAATTTTTATATCGGATTCTAAATTGGAATAATTAAAGGGTGGTTGGGAACAACTAATTTTATTTTTTAATTCGAAGTATTAGATAGAGAGATCAATTTTGGTGATTATTATTAAGCGAAGATGTTGTCACTAACCTATCAGCAAAATTTGAACAATGACAATGCATTCCAAAGAGGCTCAAAGAAGGACTCTTCTCCAAGAACAAATGTCGGATCCTAAGAAAGGAGAAGCACAAAGTTTCAAGTAGTTCGGATGATGAGGAAGCCAAGCTATGCCTCATGGCCAAGAATGGCAATGAAGCCTCCTCAAGTAGTGAAAGAAATGACAATGAGAGTGAGGATGAGGTATCATCTAACTATTCTTACACCTCCTCTCATACTATTTCTTATGATGATTTGCTAAATGAGTATAATGAAATGTTAACTCAATTTGAAAGACTTGCTAAAGTTAACAAAGAAAAAGGAAAGAAGCTTTTGGAGTATCAAAAGGAAATCAATGAATTAGAAAAATCTATTAATGATTTGAAACTCCAAAATGCATCCTTGGAACTTGCTAACTCTAGTCATGTTTGTGAGAATGCAAATCAATCATATACCATCACTCATTGTGAAAAGTGTTGTGTGCTTGAAAATGAAGTTAATGATTTGAAAATCGAACTCAACACTTTTAACAAAAGTGATAGAAACCTAGATCGGTTAATTGGTTCTCTTAGACACAATTCAAACAAAACCGGTCTAGGATATGTCCACAAGAAAAAGAAAAATAAAGAGGTTGGTTCATTCTCAAAAATTGTTTTTACAAAGAAACCAACTTGCTTTTATTGTGGAAAATTTGGACATACAAACAATAAGTGCCATATCAAAAATTTTGGAATTCAAAATGGTACTTATGTTTGGATTAAGAAGGAAGAATCATCCAAGACTAACAAAAAGGGACCCAACATAATTTGGGTACCCAAAATGAGCAAGTGATTGTGTCTTGTAGGTGTGCCTTAGAACCGGAAAGCAACTTTGGATACTTGATAGTGGATGTTCTAGGCACATGACGGGAGATAAGCGACACTTCATTGAGCTTACTCCTAAGGAAAAGGGATATGTCACATATGGGGACAACAACAAAGGCAAAATACTTGGTATAGGTAAAATTGGTAATTCTTCCAACTTCGTTATTGATAATGTACTTTATGTTCAAGGATTAGAACATAATCTTTTGAGCATTAGTCAATTATGTGATATTGGTAACCATGTATTATTTACCTCTACTCATTGTCTCATAAAAAGTGACAAAGATGAATCTATCAAATTTGTTGGAAAAAGGTCTAATAACACTTACATGGTTGAATTGAATAATATCACTTCTTTAGTTTCAAAATGTTTAATTAGCAAAGAAAGTGATACTTGGTTATGGCATCGTAGGACCGCTCACATTAATGTAAATCAACTTAAGAAACTTCAATCCAAAGACTTAGTAGTTGGTTTACCAAAGCTCAATTTTCAAATTAAAGGTGATTGCACTCCTTGCAAGAAGTGCAAACAAACTAAAAATCATTTTGGTTCCAAAAATGATGTGTCCACAACAAGACCATTGGAAATGCTTCATATGGACTTGTTTGGACCTTCTCAAGTAAAAAGCTTTGGTGGCAACTACTATGCCTTGGTGATTGTTGATGATTTTTCAAGATTTACATGGACATTATTTTTAAGTGCTAAGAGTGAGGCCTACAAGTCTTTTAAACGCCATATTAAGCTTGCACAAAACCAAGTAAACCAAAAAGTGATTATAATTCGAACCGACCATGGAGGTGAATTTGAAAACTATAAATTTGATAGATTTTGTGATAAGCATGGAATTGAGCACCAATATTCGACACCTAGAACTCCACAACAAAATGGAGTTGTTGAGAGGAAAAATAGGGTGCTAGAGGAACTTGCTAGAACCATGTTAAATGATTCTCAAGTACCTCAATACTTTTGGACCGATGCCGTTAATACGGCTTGTTATGTAATGAATAGAATTTTAATTAGGCCCATGATAAAGAAAATCCCCTATGAGCTTTACAAAGGTAGAAAACCCAATATATCCCATTTCCATGTTTTTGGATGCAAAGTATACATTTTAAACAATGGAAAAGATCAACTTGGAAAATTTGATTCTAAATCGGATGAGGGAATATTTTTGGGTTACTCTTCTCATAGTAAAGCTTTTAGAGTTTATAATAAACGAACTATGAATATTGAAGAATCTATACATGTTGTTTTTAATGAGTCTTCGAAAGAAGATAGTGTTTTATGTGATGGTAGTGATGATGGACTTGAGATTTCAAATGTTGACAAAGAGATGGAAAAATCAAAGGATGAAGGAGAAGTCAAAGATGAACTTGATCCGGCTTGGAAAACAGTGAAAGCTCACCCTATTGACAATGTCATAGGAGATCTTTCAAAGGGAGTATTAACTCGTAGGTCAATTCAAAACATTTGTCATTTTGTTTCCTTTGTTTCTCAAATCGAACCAAATTCAATTAAGGAAGCAATTATGGATGAACATTGGGTTATGGCCATGCAAGAAGAACTAAATCAATTTATTAGAAATGATGTTTGGGAATTAGTGCCTATACCCGATGATCATACCATAATTGGTTTAAAATGGATTTATAGAAATAAACTTGATGAATCCGATTTGATTATAAGAAACAAAGCGAGACTTGTTGCCCAAGGGTACAACCAAGAGGAAGGTGTTGATTATGATGAGACCTTTGCTCCGGTTGCACGTCTTGAGGCAATCTGAATCTTGCTTGCCTTTGCATCAATCATGAATTTTACTCTTTATCAAATGGATGTCAAGAGTGCTTTCTTGAATGGTTTCATAAATGAAGAAGTGTATGTTAAGCAACCACCCGGTTTTGAAAGTCATGAGTTTCCAAACCATGTTTACAAGTTGAAAAAGGCACTTTATGGATTAAAACAAGCTCCTAGAGCTTGGTATGATCGATTAAGTACCTTTCTATTAGAAAATGGCTTTCAAAGGGGAAAGGTTGATAATACACTATTCATCTACAAAACCAAAAAGGACATTTTGTTAGTGCAAATATATGTAGATGATATTATCTTTGGTGCCACTAACATGTCCTTGTGTAGAAAGTTCTCTAATTTGATGAAAAAGGAATTTGAAATGTCCATGATGGGGGAGCTCAAGTTCTTCCTAGGACTTCAAATCAAGCAAGTCAAGGAGGGGATTTTTGTGCATCAAGGAAAATATTGCAAGGAGCTCCTTGGAAAATTCGGAATGGACAAATGCAAAGAAGTATACACTCCCATGAGCACATCATGCTACCTAGACAAGGATGACATAGGTAAACCGGTTGATGTTAGTAAATATAGGGGCATGATAGGTAGTCTTCTATATCTTACCGCATCTAGACCGGATATTATGTTTAGTGTATGCATGTGTGCCCGTTTTCAAGCTAATCCTAAAGAATCACACCTATCCGCGGTTAAACATATTTTTAAATATCTTAAAGGAACAATTAACACCGGATTATGGTACCCTAGGGATGCTAGTCTTAGTTTAGTTGGCTATTCGGATTCCGACTTTGCGGGATGCAAGCTTGATCGCAAAAGCACTAGTGGTACTTGCCATTTATTGGGAAGTTCATTAGTGTCATGGTTTTCTAAAAAGCAAGCTTGTGTTGCTCTTTCCACCGTCGAAGCGGAATATATCGCCACCGGTAGTTGTTGTGCTCAACTCTTGTGGATGAAACAACAATTAGCGGATTTTGGTTTAAAATTAGAAAGTGTTCCCATAAAATGCGATAACACGAGTGCCATCAATCTAACTAAGAATCCGGTATATCACTCAAGGACTAAACACATTGAAATTAGACATCATTTCCTAAGAGATCATGTTCAAAAGGGTGATTGCACAATTGAATTTGTAAGTACCACAAATCAATTAGCGAACATTTTTACAAAACCTTTGCCAAGGGATACCATCTATCATATAAGAAGGGAACTTGGTATTTTAGAGGAGTCAAGTATAAACTAATTGATTTGTGCCATTTGAAAATCACCAAGTGTGTCTAACTTTAGTGTGTGGTGATACTTGTTTGTAATTACCTTGAAGATGTTATAAATTTGTGTCTTTAATTGTGTGTGATCATGTCTCCTATCTATTGGTTTCATTAAATGTGTTTGATTTTGTGCTTTTGTGTTTCAAAACTGAGTTTTTCTGCATATCTGATAAAAACACTCGAGTGTTTCGTAAATCACTCGAGTGATTTTAATTCAAAATTAAATCAGTTTTAATTGGAAAAGTTTTTGAGCAGGTCTGATGCAAAACACGCGAGTCTTTTATAAAAGACTCGAGTCTTTTATAAAAGACTCGAGTCTTTTGGGCCAACACTCGAGTGAATCCCATTTCACTCGAGTGAATTCAAAGTTTCTGAAAATCTATCTTTCGGCCAACACGCGAGTGAATTCATTTTCACACGAGTGTTTTTCAGGTTTTCTGAAAAACACGCGAGTGTTTTAAAATTCACTCGAGTGAATTCATCAGTTATAGTCTGATGCTGCTGCGATTTTCTAAACTCAGTTATCAGTCATATTTCAACTCTATTTCATCTTCTAAACTCATTTCTACTCCTATTTCACATCAAATTCAAGTTTTTGAGCATCAAATTCATCATTCCCTTTCCAAAACCCTAACTCCCCAAAAACCCCAATTTCTCAAAATTTCTTCTTGTTTTGCACTAGATTTTATGCTTTATGACTTTATTTCGTTATTTTGAGACTTTTGTTAATTTTGTTGGGAGTTGGATGTACCTATCTTTATAACTCATGTTTCATGGTCTATGGATGGTGTGTGTGGAAAGATGGATTTATGATATTTATGCATTAATCATGTTATCTTCATGATTTTCTTGTTCTTTAAAGTTTTTCTATATTGCTTCATAGTCATATTTTGCGTCTTATTTACTCTTAAGGGAAAGTTTTCTTATTGGTATCCTTCACTCTCCACCTTTGTTTCCAAAATGTTATATTTTTGATCATGACAAAAAGGGGGAGAAAGGAGATTAAAGAGCAAAGAGCATATTTTTTTCCGCTTTCTTGTTTACACTCTGATGATATATGCTCTTACTCTGATACCAATGAGCACTTGATTATGATTATTATTGTATTACGTTGTACTTGGCATTTTCTGGATTGTACAGGTTAAAAAGGTTCCTAGATTGAGGGGGAGCTCTCAAGTGCTAGAGGTTTAATTATTTTGTCATCATCAAAAAGGGGGAGATTGTAAAATCAAATCTCTTATTAAGGTGGATTAATTTTGATGATGACAATGTAATTAAATTATGGACTTAATTTGAAGAATGCAAGCCCAACAATAAAGAAGATCAAGTGTTTAGTTTAATTATTCATTCTCATTTATTCTTATTGTATTTTATTTTATTTATGAGAGTGGGTAGTTTAGGTTTTTATTCTCACATAAGGTCAAATGATATTCATGCATGAAAGGTTGAGATTAAAACCAATCAGACATGAGAAGAGAATTGAAAACAATGTTAGAAAAACTCAATTTTTCCAACATTGACCAATTCACTCGAGTGATTCTCAATTCACTCGAGTGATTTATGAATTTTCAGTAATATAGCCGTTGGATAAAGTAAAAAGGCAACACTATCAGAGTTGACTAAAACACTCGAGTGTTTTCAAAAAGACTCGAGTGATTTAGGTCTGTCAGCAAATTTTTTAAACGTTAGAAGAGGACAAAAAGGAAGAATAACTTGGTTTTTGCTTCCCTTTTGTCCCCTCACTTATATTCTGAATAGTGGCCATTATCCAAGGGGACAAGCTTACATTCTATCATTGATTCTCTCTCTCTCAAGTGTTAAAATCATTTTCTCTCTCTAAACTCAACCAAGCATTCATCTTTATTATTTGTCTTAGTGAGTTAAGAGAGTGTGCTTCAATTGTAAGAGAATTATTTGTTGTAAAATTCTCAAACACTCAAACACTTTAGCTTGTTTAGAAAATCTTGGTGAGGTATCCAAGTACTTGGTGAGGTATCCAAGTTTTCAAGCCTTGGGAGGTTCTCAAGCACAAAGACTAAGAGGATTCTTAGCTTGGTGGGCTCTTGGAGGTTCCAAGGAGCTTAAGAAGAAGGGACTCTTCATCACCAAATCAAGTTGGGGTAGAAATTTCAAGAGTTTGGTACACTCTTGAAAAGGGTTAGGATTGAGTGAGGAATCTCAATTTATCCTTGTAATTTCTAACAATTTGATCACTAGTAGAAACTCCTAAGTTGATTAGGGGGACTGGATTAGCACTCTAGATTGAGTGTGAACCAGGATAAAATTGGTGTTGTCTCTCTCTTTTATAGCTTTCTTAGATTTCAAGTAAAACCAAACCCTAAGTTCTCTAGAAAGGGGCATTTATAATTCTAGTAGCAATTGGTTGCAATTAACTTGTTTTCAACTTGTTTTAACTTAGTTTAATTGCCCTCTACTTTGATTTATATGTGCCCTGGATTAGTCTTTAAGAAATTGAATCATTTTGCTAAATTTCTCTGAAACTGCTCCTTTCTGTTCTGCATAAAACACTCGAGTGTTTTTCAATTCACTCGAGTATTTCGTAACATTTCACTCGAGTGTTCTTCATTTTCACGCGAGTGTTTTTCAGAAAATTTTCAGGTTTTCTGAAAAACACGCGAGTGTTTTTAAATTCACTCGAGTAAATTGCCCAGTTTCAGAAAAACAAGCTTTTGATCAATTATCTTTTAATTGCACCGAAAATTAGTCACTGTTGCTTCCATATTACTATTCACCCCCCCCTCTAGTAATTGCTAAGCCCGCTTTTTGGTTTCCAACATATTTTACCTCTTATAATCCAGGACAATCAAGCTGCTTTGGTGAAGGAGAGGAGTATTCTACGTAACATCCTAATCACTCAGGAAATACTCAGAATGTATGGCAGAAGGAGACTTTCACCAAGATGCCTTCTTAAGATTGACTTAAGAAAAGCTTATGACTCTCTGGATTGGGAATTTATTGATGAACTGCTGCAAGGATTCATATTTCCTATGAAATTCAGGCAATGGATAATAGCTTGTGTGACAACTGCCTCTTTCAACATTGTCATTAATGGTGTCAGAGGTGAAAAATTTGAAGGCTCAAGAGGCTTGAGACAAGGGGATCCCCTTTCTCCACTTCTGTTTGTTCTAGCAATGGAATATTTGACAAGGAGCTTACAATTGGCTGCCCAACACAGAAATTTCAGATTCCATCCAATGTGCAAGGAACTGAAATTGGTCAATCTAGCATTTGCAGATGATTTGATGGTTTTCTGTAAGGCACACCCAACAAGTGTTGGTATGCTTTGGAATACATTGCAGGATTTTACAAGGACTTCAGGTTTGGAAGCAAATCCCCAGAAATCTGCCTTCTATATAGCAGGAGCCAAACCAGAAGTGAAAAATGAGCTGATTCATATCACAGGTGTTGGAATTGGTGAATTTCCTTGTAAATACTTAGGAATTCCAATTGTGTCAAAGAAGTGGAATGCTGCTACTTGCCAAATTCTGTCAGATAAGGTCACAAGAAGAATAGATACTTGGAAATCAAGAAACCTGTCTTATCAGGGAAGGGTCTGCTTGATAAATTCGGTTCTTATGAATTTGTAGGTTTACTGGGCTTCAACTTTTGTGATTCCAAATTCAGTAATCAAGGAAATTGAGCAGAAGTGCAAAGCTTTTCTGTGGGGAAGCAATGAGGCAGGAAGGTATAAAGCTAAAGTTGCCTGGAATGATGTGTGCAGACCTAGGAAAAATGGTGGTCTGAATGTAAGAAACTGCAGAATATGGAATTATGCAGCTGTAGGCAAACAGATTTGGAGCTTGGCTAACAAGAAGGATTGCCTCTGGGTGAGGTGGATTCATACCATCTATATCAAAGACCAATCCTTTTGGGACTGTTTGCCTAAGAATGGAGATAGCTGGCACTGGAAACAATTATTGAAGATCAGAGACAGATTAAAGGATGGTTTCCAGGGCAATATCTGGAGAGGTACAGCTAATGAAATGTATACAATTAAACCTGGGTATAGCCACCTGATGGGCTCTTTCCCTAATTTTCCACTTAGCAAAGTTGTGTGGAATAGGCTATCAGTCCAGAAACACTGCTTTATTTTTAATGAATTGGATCACAAGTCCAAACCATTGCTGCCTTTGTCTTGCAGCTGCAGAAACGCATCACCATCTATTTTTTGAATGCTCTTGGAGCAGGGAGTTGATTACTAATTGTTGTGATTCGATGCTGATTGATCATTGGCCTTATCGAATGCAGAACTGGACAAGGTGGATTCAGCATGCTTTTCATGATAAGCAAAGAAGGCAATGTATAGCAGCTTCGTTTTCGGCTGCTATTTACTACATTTGGCATGAGAGAAATAACAGGACTTTCAATGATAAAACCTCTACAGTGGAGCATACTTTCAGGATTATCAGGAGAGAGCTAGCCATGAGAATTGATTTTTGCTTCCCTAAGTTTAGGACATGGCCTAATAAAACTTTAGTTAACAGGGTTTGCTTGGAGTTGTAATTCTTTAGTTTCATATTTGTGCTAGAATCCTTCATAGAAGGTGGCTAACACAAGTATGGAATCAGGCATAATTCAAGTTCATTGAACCCTTCCTAGAAGGTGGCAATGGTGGGATTATGGCCTTTAATGTGTATTTATTTTGTTTCGTGCTAATAAGATTTTCCTTTTACATAAAAAAGGTTATTCCAAATGCTTTTATTTAAGGACGGATGAAGCAAGTATTAATTAATTGATATGAGATTGTGGAAAAAAAATATAGTATGCATGTTTATTTATATAAAACATAAATTTCAAAGGATTTTCATATCCTTACCACAATTAAATACTTCTTTCGTTTAAATTTTTTTTTGTTGTAGTTAATATTGGCTTTTATTTTTTTGTAGAGAGTATTCTAAAGGTTTAGAATGGTTTAGGAATGTGTATTAGCACATACAACAACCTTTAGTTACTTTCCTAAAATACCTATATTCTTTTATAAATTTGAGAAAATTAAATACAATCAACTAACCTTCTTAGTAAGCGTAAAATTAGTTACTTTTAATTATAACTTGAGCTGGAAGGTGTAATAAATTTTTTGACTTATCAATACATATTTTAATTCTTACTTTACCTCAACCACCTACAACACTAAAACTACACGGTTTGCAAAATTTTTGTACTTTCCAATACAGTTTTATTTATGTCTTCTCACTAAAACTTAGAGTATTATGATTAAATGTCAAGGGTAATTATGAAAAAAATTTGAAGAAGGTCTTATATCTAGAACCAAATTTTTATAGTGTAAAAGGAGGTCCTATAATAAAAGACGGGGGATAAATGATTTTAAGATATCCTGTTAGCCTTTCTCTTTATTACATCAGTTAGCAATATAGGAGAAATATCATTGTAACTAATCCCAATAAATTTTTCTAATATGGATAATTTTCTTCGTAACTGCAACATTAAGTCTCGCCAACAATCCTTTTTATATTAATTAGTTTAACTTTGTGGCATATTGTTTTATTTGTAATGTAGAAATATTTATTTGTTATATTTTGTGGTAACCAAAAATACTTTTAAAAATATTATATATTAGGACATTTTTTATGGTATACTGTTTGATTTGTGTTGGAGAAAGATTGTCCTATTTAAATTATACTAAAAACATGTTTAATTCTATACTTAATGTGTTAACAATTTTGTGCATTCTTGCCCGGGCATAACAAATTGTGCTCAATGTTATGAAAAATATAAATTAATTTGATTTGTGATTATTTAGATTTGTGATTATTTAATTTGATTTTTATATTTTTAAACTTGTGTTACAATTTTAAGCCCGCGCATTGCGCTGGTGCAAGTACTAGTATAGAAACATTACACTATAATAATGCAAACACTTAAAAAAATCATATATCATACAAACATTCACATACACATCAAATAGAATACTCATTAAATTCTAAATTTACTTTATAAAGTTACACAAAATAATTTTAACTTTTTTTTATAAGAAGACAAACATTAAGATTAGTGAATAAAACTCCAAAATACACTTTTAAATAAAATAATTAACTTCACTAATTGACTATAGATATAGTCCCCATTTCATTTTCTAAAATCATATTTTCATATATAAAAGGGATTCCCAAAAGGAAAAATCCATTAGAGACCTTTAACTATTTTTAATAATTAATACCTTCAAAATTCGTATTTTACAGACCTGAAAAATAATTTTTTGTAAATCAATCCAGAAAATTATAAAAATTACATTTTCAAATTCTACATTTCAATACGATCGTTTTCATTTAAAGATCATAATTTTCGGAGTTACGGTTTAAAAGTTATGAATTTTCGAAGTTATTATAGATATTAAGATTCATAAGGAAATTCATTTCTTAGGAGAAATCTCAAATAAAATTATACTCATCTCCTATTACTTAAATCAGTCCCAACTCAATAAAAATCACTTCCTTTGAGTCTATGAAAAATATTTATTTATAAATCTTTATGAAATTACTATTTGATCAAATCAAATATTCCTTTAAAATTTCTTTACAAAATTCTCAAAATTCATTTTGTGAAAATTTATTTATTTATTTAAGGGGGAAAATGCGGGATTTTACAGGATTCGAACAATGATCCTTTAAAATATTTTAAGGCACCAACCACTGTGATAGACAATAACATGTTATTTACTTTACAAATATTTTAAATGAATACTTCATTTTTTTTAAATTTTCTCTCGATGTTCCTACTACTCTATGTTAATTTGGTATAATTTTTATAACATCCCCAATTTCCGATGTCCGTTTAGAATGGTTATTATAGGTAAATTAGTATGTGCTTAAGTGTGTATAATGTAGTGTTTAACTTAAAGTAGGTTTGTATGAGGTAGAAATAGGTTAGAATAGGTTTAGAATGTAGAGAAAGGAATATGTCAGGTTAAACTTGTGGTTTAGAAAGGTTATTTAAGAACTAGGAATATAGGACTTTAGAAAATTAGGAATAGAAGATCCATAGCTCTAAACCCAAATTCCACCGTTGGATGTGAAGATAAGTGCCTCAGGAAGCCTGCCTCAAAATTTGAGCAAGATCCGACGGTTAATGAAAAAGTTATGACACTTTGAAGTGCAAAGAAATGGTGGACTGAACAAGTTAATCGATTAAGCAGGAGATTAATCGATTAAGGCCTGAAAGTTGATTTTGGCCAAAATTACATGGGTTAATCGATTAACCACCCAGTTAATTGATTAACCACTGCTGTTCAACTCGAGATATCCGGATACTTAGTGATGTATCCGGATACATTGCAGCAAATTAGTTTTATAAACACGTTTTGAAGCAAAATGTAACATCCCAAATTTAATTCCTAGTATAATTGATGATGGGTTAAGCTTAGAGTGAAGGAAATAATGATATTTGTAACACCCCTAATTTTCGTTTCCCAAATAACCAAGAAATTAATTATAATAATTATTTTATAATTGATTTATATTAGTTTTGAAGGTTTTAGTTTTTGTACATTATGTGTTTTTATTATATAAAAATATGAGATATATTTTTATATGGTTATTTTGTACAAAAATGTGAATATTGTAATTTAGTCCTTGGGTTGGGACCTAATTGCAATATTAAAAAGGTTTTTGAAGAAAGAGTAATTAAATTATTAATTTTTGAATTTTACCAGTATGTAACCGGTTAGAAGGGCTTTGTAACCGGTTACACGATGAACTCAGGAACTGGGTTAGTGGATTTTGATGAGTAATCACTTGATTAATCCAAAATTCGCCACGATTACTGCATGGGATGAGTGGAAATACACGCGTCCATCTGCATGTTCATCTAATTTGTCTATAAATAGTGGAATTGCTGAAGAATCAAGGGTTGATTGCTGCAATTCTTGTTGAAGAAGGGTAATTAGGGTTCCAAATTTGTTCTGAGCAATTCGTCTTCTTCTTTGAGAATTAGAGAGTGAAACACACCTTTCTGGAAAGCTTAAATCAAGAGCTTTCCAGTGATATACACCTTGTAAGTTGAGTGTTCGTGTGGGTGGAGGAATCAAGCTTGGAAGCTAAGAGTTTGAGTCTGAGTTCTCTGTTGTTCTGGTTCTGGAAGCTGAATTCCAGATTCGATTTTGTTAAGCATAGTTAACCTTTAAGTCTCAAATCTCTTTGATTCTCTAGTGCATGTTACCTATATTGAGTCCTAATTGGTTTCCCCAATTTCTTTGGCCAATTGCTATGTCAAATCTTCTGGTCTTTGGACCCTGTTGATAAAAATCGTGGCTGAGAGCAGAATTGTGGATTTAATGGAAATCTGTGTAGAAGCCTTTCTCTCTGCAATGTTTTGGATCAAGCACAACTTAGAGGTAAGGGGGAAGCTTACTATTTGCTAGAATGAGAATAAATTGTGGTAGAATATAGGATGAGTCACCAAGAGACTCAAAGGGCATAAGTTGAAATGGTTAAATGGCTTGGAGGCCAATTTGAGCTCAATTGATGTTTTGAGCAATGTTATCTGAATGCATGCAATCTATGTTGATGTTGATTTCATGACTTACTTGGATATTATGTGAATTGATGCATTAAGTTGTGAAATATGTGCAATAATGTGCAATTTGTGTATCCAAATTGAATGCATGCAAGATAGATATGTTTCTGTGTTTAAACATATTTATTTAAGGTAGATGTACTCTGTTAAAGGTTGAAATTTGGTTAGATTTGAGTAGTGAAGAGAATGGTTTGTTGAAACTCATGTTTTAGTGTCAGACTGCATAATCTAACCGGTTACTCGATATTCGTAACCGGTTAGACCCTGTTAAAATGCAAATGAAAATAAGTTTACAAAATCAGCATTGTGGTCTTACAAATCCTACTCAAATCTAGACCTTAATTTCATGGAAAACAATCTGAAAATAAGTTGATTACACTGTTATAGTTCAGATTGCAGTTAAAGAGTTAATACCTTAAGGTAATGAGATAGTTTCAAGAGGAAATTATGCTCATTGGACAATGAAATGTGATTTAGACTTTTGAATGATATAAACAGTGGTTTTGAGGTATAAACATTGTTAAACTGGTTTATGGATTGGGTAGGGAATTCAAGAAAAAGGGTTTTCTGAATTACAATGGTAAACAGTTCAGGTCTGTAATTCTAACCGGTTAGCCTGGAATTGTAACCAGTTAGTACCTGAATCTGAAAAATAAAAAGTTAAGTTTTTGAACACCATTGACTTTGTTTTACCCAATCTAAGTTTAAGGGCATGTTTTGAGATAATTCAAAGGAGAATTTCGTGTCAAAGACTATACCTCAAATAAATCATTCAAAAGAGAAATTAAAATATTTCTAAATCACAGTAATTAATGGAAAGACCAACCTTAGTAATTATGTATGCAATGCATGCATAGGGAAAGGTAATGAAATAGGTTGGCAGGGATGATTTGGGATGTTGGGTACTTGACCCTGTACTCTAGGAGTACTAAACTGATGCAACCAACTTGATGACACATTCTGGGAATGTGGCCATTGTCTGGGACATGGTTTCTTGGACACGTTCTGGGAACGTGATGCACACTCTGGGAGTGGTGCTTGATTTTATTCCAAGTATGGTTTGCGATACGTTCTGAGAACGTATGTGAGTGTTCCGAGAACACATTGGTTTAATAATAGAATTAAACATAAAAACCAACCTTAATGATTGTGCATCCATATAGAATGGAAGTTTGGTTGGTAGGAACGTTTATCATATTCTGGGAATATGAGGAGGGTACTCCGGGAGTACCAAATTATAACCTCCTTGATTACACATTATAGATATGTGGCCAGTGTCTGGGACCTGGTTTTATACGTTCTGGGAACGTTTGTTAGTGTTCTGGGAACACATTGATATGCAACCTACTTGATGACACATTATAGATATGTGGCCAGTGTCCGGGACCTGGTTTTTATGCGTTCTGGGAACGTATGCGTTCTGGGAACGTGGTGCACACTCTGGGAGTGGTGCTTATTATTCCAAGTATGGTTTGCTACACGTTCTGGGAACGTGGTGCACACTCTGGGAGTGATGCGTATTATCCAAGTATGGTTCGGCATTACGTTCTGGGAACGAATGTCGGTGTTCCGGGAACACAACAGTGTATTGGATGGACGTCCAAGATGGACTTTAGAGGCCTCAGTTGTGGAAGGAAATCATGCATCATGCCACCTGCATTGAAAGAATTATTATGATTAACCGGGTGTGCTCATATGATTATGCATCATGATTTGCTATATGTTAACTTGTGGATGTTAGTTTTATTCTCATTTGATTATGCGAATATGTATAGCTAACCCCCATGCCCTTATTAGGTGTTGATCGTGCATCTAGCTTGCACAAGAATCTGTAAAGGGAGATGTCCCTTAGGTGCATGCAGAGTGTAGAAAGTGTGGGTTGGGAACCCGTTATGCAGATATCGAGGATCCGGCCAGATGGATGTTTGGACAAGGGACCAGTGACCAGCTCTATAACATCTTTATTTTTAATAGTATTTATATGATACACATTTTGAAAGAAGTATCATAATATGAACCTGGTTACATAATAATATTTATTTGGAATCCATGGACTTGTTACACTTGATATATTTTGGGCACAATACGATTACTTTACTATGTTTCCGCAAACTCTGATTTTGGTTAGTCAACCTCATTTCAAATCAAGTGGTTGTGAAAAGGAATTTTCAATGGAAGGGATAATTATTATTTTCAGAACTTTTTCCAACTATAACAGGTCCAAATATTCATGAACTTATTACTTTTCTTACAAAGTAAGATGATATACAAGGAATGTTACAATATTGAGTTAAAAATAGTGGATTGAAGGCTTGTTTTAGGATTAATAACATACGATATTAAGAAATTTAAAATAAAAGATTTACAACTCAAAACATAAATTCCACCGTTGGATGTAAAGTAGGATAGGTGAGGAAGCTTGCTTTAAAATTTGAGGAAGATCCAACGGGTAACGAAAAAGTTATGGCCTTTCAAAGTCTGGATACTGCAAAACTATGCAACTTAATCGATTAACCTGTAATTTAATCGATTAACGTCAGATTGAGTGAAAAGTCTTAATCGCCTCTTAATCGCCTCTTAATCGATTAAGAGCTGCTGCTGATGAAAAAAATAAAAGCAAAACACACGCTCTTTCTTTCCCAAATTCGTTTCTTTCTCTTCTCTCTCCTAGGGCACCAAATTTATTCACTCTAATCCATCAAGGTTCAAGTGATTCACACCTAATCCATCACCAAATCTCCTTCCTTCTCAACTCCAAGTAAGTGCCCAAGTTCTTAATTTCCTCTTTCTCTCTCTTTTGGTTCGATTCTCTCTCTCTTGCTCCCTTGGAGTTTTCAATCTTCCACCTAGGGAACTCTAGTTTGGTTCATGAATTTCTCCAAGCTTATGGTTAAAGCTTAACAATTTTTTTTGTTATACCCCTTCTATTAGGTTCCTCCCTCTTCCTTTGGATTGTAACTCAATTTGTGGCAAGGCTTTCAAGCTTAGAGCAAGCAAAATCACCTTATCTCCAAGTGTTTGAGGTAAGGGGGTGGGTTTTACCTTGTTCTAGGTAGTGGGTTCTAGTTAGTATATAATGCTTGTTAGGGTTATGTGTTAGGGGAGAAAATTAGATTATAAAACCCTAGGTTATTGAATATAAAATTCTACCTAATTAAATATGTATGATGTTGGAAGTAAAGACTAGGAAAAAGGGAACCCCATGATATGAAAATGAATTATTTGACAATTGAAACTTGGATAATGATTACAAAGAAGTGCAAGAGGAATTGGGTAATATGATAGTGAAGTTGACATAAATGAATTCTATGATTATTGATGTTAATTGTAAAGCCTTGTGTTAAATGATAATTGAATGCTATTGCAAATATGTGTAGGTTGTAACACCCCTAATTTTCGTCTCCCGAATAATAGGGAATTAATAATAAAAGTTTTATTATTAATTTATATGAATTTCCCAAGTTTATGTTTTGTATTTAATTAGCCGGAAATATAAAAATAAGTGTAAATAATTTTATTTGGCAAATAAATGCAAAATATAAGAATATTGCATTTTAGTCCTTGGTTTAGGACCTAAAGGTAATATTAAAAAGAGTCTTGGAGGGAAAGATTTAAAAATATTAATTTTTAAATTTTGTATTGATCTAACCGGTTAGTAATGCCCTGTAACCGGTTAGACGATGAACCCAGAAACTGGATTAGTGGAATTTGATGAGTAATCACTTGATTAATTCAATTAATCGCCATGAATACAGCCCAGATTAGTGGAAACACACGCGTCCTTGTGCATGTCACTCTAAATTGTCTATAAATAGCTGAATTTCTGATGAAGAGGGGGTTGTTCATCTGAGTTTTGGGTTGAAGGGCTAAATTAGGGTTTCAATTTCGTGGAAGCAGATTCTCCTTCTTCTTTGAGTGTTGAGAGACGAGTGATACACCATTGTAAAGCTTACATCAAGAGCTTTACAAAGACCCAAACATTGTGAGTTGAGAGTGAGGGAGCTGGGAGAACGAAGCTTTTAAAGTGAAGGAGTTCAAAAACTGGTTCAGCAAAGGCTGATTTCTGGAGCTGAATTGAAGCTTCAATTTTGGTAAGTATAAGAACTCCTTTGACCTCAAATCACTTCTATCTCCTAGTGCATGTTACCTAGATTGAGTTCTAATTGTTTTCCCCAATTTCTTTGGCCAATTACCATGTCAAATTTTCTGGTCTTTGGACCTTGTTGATGGAAATCGTGGTGAGAGCAGAACCTAGGATTTGTGAGGAATCTGTGGATTTTTCTTCAAGTTCAGTGTTAATCTTCATCAAACTCTGTCCTAAGGTATGGGAGAAGTCTACCTTATACTAGATTTAGACTAAAAATCAAGTGATTTAGGATTTGAGTTAAAAAAACTCAAAAAGGGCATTATGTGTATAAAGCACGAAGGCTTGGAGGCCAAATTTTAGCTCAATGTTGTTTTGAGCAACTTTGTGTTAATGCATGCAATGGATATTGATACTGGAATCTGTATTTAAATGCTTATTTTAAGTTTTGTTGTGTTGAATTGTGTTTATATTGATTTTTATGCAATTTGATACAAGAAGCTTAATGCATGCAAATTGAATATGTTTCTGTGATGATATATATTTGTTTAAGGTATATGAACCCTGACAAATGATGAAATTTGGTTAGATTTGAGAAATGAAAAGAATGATGTGTTAAAACTCTTGTTTTAGTGGACTGACTGCATAATCTAACCGGTTACTCGATATTTGTAACCGGTTAGACACTGCAAAATTTCAAAAGAAAATCAGTTTACAAAACAGTCCTGAAGTCTCACTAATTTTTCTCAAATCTATACTTTAATTTCACTGGAAACAATCTGAAAATGAGTTGATAATACCGTCTTGGTTCAGATTTGAGGTTAAGGGTTATTACCTTAAGTTAATGAGATAATTTCAAGAGGAAATTATGCTCTTTTGGAAACAGAATGTGATTTAGACTTTTGAATGATAAAAACAGTGGTTTTTGAGGTGTAAAATAATGTTGAACGTGTTTAAGGATTGGGTAGAAAATTCAAGAAAAAGGGTTTTTCTGAATTACAATGGTAAACAGTTCAGGTTTGTAATTCTAACCGGTTAGCCTGAAATTGTAACCGGTTAGTACCTGAATTTGAAAAATAAAAAGTTAAGTTTTTGAATACCATTGGTTATGTTTTTCCAAATCTAAGCTTAAGGGCATGTCTTTGAGATAATTCAAAGGAGAATTTTGTGCCAAAGATTACGCCTCAAATAAATCATTCAAAAGATAAATTGGAATATTTCTAAATCACAGTAATTAATGTAAAGATTGTTGGAAACCAACAAGCGGGCTAAGAAAATACTAGAGGGGGGGGGGTGAATAGTTTTTTGAAGCACTAATACTAAATATTTCGAATGATAATTGAAGAATGGAGCTAAGACTGAATTTTCTGGAATCAGACACGAAATACTCGAGTCTTTTGTGAAATACTCGAGTTTTCCAGGATGAACAACTCGAGTCTTTCTAAATATACTCGAGTTTTTCCTATCAAATAGCAGTAAAACCAGAAACAAAAATCCAGCAATTTAACTCAAATCAATTCAATACTAAACAGGAACTTATCCAACAGATTAGCAAGCAATCTAAATAAACTTTTAACACCAAGATTCTTTGAACTTGCTATCTAATTGTATAAATCCTAATAGTTTGAAATGACTTAAGTTGATTGAGCTAGAAAGTAGATTAAAAGCAATAAACCAACACTCAAGCAATTTTATCCTGGTTCACTCCAACAATGAGCTACATCAAGTCCTCCTAATCACTTAAGAGTTTCTACTAATAATCAAATTGTTAGAAATTACAAGGATTGCTTGAGAATGGCCTCACTCAACCTAACCCTTCAAGAGTGTACCAAACTCTTGATTTCTACCCCAATTTGATTCCGGTGATTGAAGAACTCTTCAAAAGCTTCCTTGAACTCCCTTCAAGAAACTCCACCGAGCTAGGAACCTCCTAGTCTTGTGCTTGAGAACCTCTCAAGACTCCAACACCCTAAGCCACTTAGGGTTTGCTTGGGAACAATCCAAGACTTTGAATAATCAAGCTTTTTGTATGTGAATTACTAATCTCACAATGGATTAGCACAAATAAGCATAGCTCAATGTATGAATTGAGGCCTAAAACTCAACTTGGAATAAAATGACAATATGAGTGAGAAGTTGAGCTTTTTGGGAATTAACACTTGAGAAGAGGAAATTAAGAAAGCTTGAATCAATATGATCTTGTTGTCTTGTTTGTTCTTGCACAAGTTCAAAGAGAAATTTTACAATTAGGTTCTGAAATGCTCTCTTGGGTTGGATGAGACTCAAATGCCCTTAATTTGGTTTTTGAGTCTCTCCAACGTTCATTTTTGCTGACTGGACAAAAATACTCGAGTCTTTTATGAAATGCTCGAGTCTTTTTGATCAGTCACGAGTGATTTGGTGCACGAACAAGACTAACGGTCATATTTGCTGACCTGGCACAAATACTCGAGTGTTTTACAAAATACTCGAGTATATACTCGAGTCTTTCTCAAAATACTCGAGTATTTTGATCAGACATGAGAAAAATTAATTTTCAATTTTATTTTTCCTCTCAAGTATTAATTTTAGTTAATCTCAACCTAATAGTCATATAAAATTTTATTCCTAGAAGAGACTAACTATTTCTACCCACTCTCAACCACTCTCAACATAAATTAGAAATTTACAATTAATATTTGATTGAGAATGATTGGGCACTTGTCTTCTTTTCTTGACTTCTTGTTGTTGTTGTTGATGTTGCAATGTCTTCAAGGCTTGATTGTTAATTACTTTGTCATCATCAAAATATAATCCACATAATTAGGAGCATTGAATTTACAATCTCCCCCTTTTTGGTGATGACAAAATAATTAACACTTGTACCATTTGTTGAGCTTGAAACCACTTGAAGGTGCAACTCCCCCTCACTATAGGATCCTTTTCACCTGTCTAAAAATTCAGCTTGTGCAAGAGGTTAAGACAATTTAATTTTAGCACCAAGCCTATGGTATTAGAGTATTCAACAATTATCAGAGTATATACCATAATTAGAAAAATTTAGGTGCAACAATATCAAAACAAGTGTATAATATCTCTCCCCCTTTTTGTCATGATCCAAAAAGGTGTAACCATTGAGAAAAAGATCAAGGGAGGAGAGGTGCATAATTGGAAAACCCCATAACCAACTATGCAATAAAACAGAGACAAAATAAAAACAATAAAGAGCTCCCCCTGAAGCTATGCAATAAAAACACCATAATGAAAACGAAAGTCAATAACATCATAATCGCACCATAGTGTTAAACAGGAGGTCCAAACGAAAAAATACCATGACAAACCCAAAGATTCAAACACCAAGTTTTCAAAATACAGAAAATGCAACAGAAGCCAACATAAAGAAAACTAAGATAAAATCCAAAGGACAACATCATCAGAACATGGATGGAGCAGGATCATCTGGAGGAGGATAAAACCGAGAGAAGGCCGCCATCATCTCATCAAACCGGCGGTTCATCTGCTCTGACTGCTGATCCAGGCGGGAATTAATCTGGTCCGAGTGCTGATTCAAGTGAGAATAAAACATGGCAGACTCTGCACTCATCCTAGTGTCCAGGCTAACAAAGTCATCACGCTGGGCGTCCATAGCATGCACAAGAGAGTCCATCCTCCCATCTAGAGTGTCCAGCCGTGTGATAAAATTGTCTCTCCATCCCGAGTTGTCATATCCAGTAAAGTCATCAAAATTAATTTCATTCTCAATAGGGTCCCCTTCTTCAGCCTGTGCAAATGCTGCAGCCTCCTCTTCCAAATGTTGGGCATCTACCCCTTGTTGAGCTGCAACATTTGCAGCCCGCTCCAACTCAGCTATGTCAGACTGATACAAGTATTGCCCAGAAGGTTCATGAAACGCTATGCCTTGATGACTCAGGGTACCATTGTTGAGGCAGTGCTGGTTAACATGAAGAGTCTTTTACTCTTCATTTCGTGGGATAGGCACTCTGAAGTTTCTCAAAAGGTAACACACATGCATGGGATAAGGCAAGGTCTTAGGGTGTTTAGATTTTGCAGCAGCTAGCATTCTATCCAAAATTATGCGACACCAATTCAGCTGCTCATTGTTTAGGATAGCACTAACAAGTCTAAGTTCATTGTTTGTGGGTTTAGCAAAATTTGGTCAGGTTTGAGGCACTAACTGATGGCAAACTATGTAGTGCAGCACCCTAGATTGGACAGTCATCAAGGAGGAATGCTTAATCCCTTCGGTCCATACACGACCGGGGCGCAAACAACTTTGAAAGATCCCATCGGCATCTGCCTTTAGGGAGTTGTCCCCATGTCGTGAAGGCCCAGAAGCATGGAAAATATCCTTAACGCCAATTTTGAACCTTACTCCTTCTACCATGGATTCCATGACATCATTATGTAGCCTAAGGTTCGCATAAAAGGTTCTAACTAGACTAGGAAAGATAGGACCATTGAATTCCAGAAATTTAATAAGTTTTTGGTACCTAAGGTTAGAAACAAATGAGAGACCCTTACTTTCGAGAAATGCACTGTTGATCCATGTGACAACACTGAAAGTTCTCGTAGTAAAGCCCTCCAACCTTTCCAAACACTCATCCTCTTGATAATACTCTGGAATGTCCTCCTCGGATGATGATTCTGCAATCCGTACTCTCTTTCCTTTTCCAGATGATGAAGCCATAGAGGAATTTTGGAGAAAATTGAAGTTTTGGAAAGTTAGGGTTTGAAAAGGGGGTGACGGATTTGAGGGTGAAATTTGTTGTAATTTATTGAAATAATGGATGAAAAGTGTTTAGAGGATGTAAAACTAGTAAGATTTGGCAAAAATTTGAGTAAAATCGGAGTTTTGAGGAGAGAGATATGAGAAAACCGAGAGAGAAGAGAAAGGCGGTTCGGAAAACTCGAGTGTGAGGGGCTGAGAGAATATATAAACTTTCAAAAATACTCGAGTATATTCATCAATACTCGAGTTGTTCTTTACGAAATACTCGAGTTTTTTGAAAATATACTCGAGTCGTTCGTGACTCAGCCCAGATCTCCCCAGAAAACTCGAGTAAAAACAAAAACACTCGAGTTTGGTCAGATCCTCAAATTTCAGGAAAACGAAAAACACTCGAGTTTTTGGAAAATACTCGAGTTTGGTCTGAAAGTCCAAAAATTGAGGGTTTCGAAAGACTCGAGTGTTTTGAGAAACACTCGAGTATTTTTGTCAAACCCTGATTAAAAAAACTTTTTCAATTTAAAATTGATTTAATGTTGAATTAATATACTCGAGTGTTTTTAGAAAAACTCGAGTATTTTGACAGAACAGAATGGAAAAACTCAGTTTTAAAAGACCAAACACAAATCAAAAACATATGCTTCAATACCAACTTGGAATACAGTCTAGAATCACATACAATTAACACATACTATTTCAAATATCAAATTTACTAAGAATCAAGAACACATTGGAGTAAGGCTAATATGGTGATTTTCCAAAAATGACACACAAAGCAATTAGCCTATAATAGCTTCATCTAAAATACCAAGTTCTCTCCTAATATGATAAAAGGTGTCCCTTGGTAGAGGTTTTTTAAAAATGTCGGCTAATTGATTTGTGGTACTAACAAATTCAATTGTACAATCACCCTTTTGTACATGATCTCTCAAAAAGTGATGTCTTATTTCAATGTGTTTGGTTCTTGAGTGATACACCAGATTCTTAGTCAAATTGATTGCACTCGTGTTATCGCATCTAATAGGAATATTTTCAAGTTTCAAACAAAAATCCGATAATTGTTGTTTCATCCATAATAGTTGAGCACAACAACTACCGACTGCGATATATTCCGCTTCGGCGGTAGAAAAGGCGACACAAGCTTGCTTTTTAGAAAACCAAGACACCAACGAACTTCCCAAGAAATGACAAGTACCACTGGTGCTTTTGCGATCAAGCTTGCACCCCGCGAAGTCGGAATCCGAGTAACCAACTAAACTAAGATTGGCATCAGCAGGATACCATAAACCAGTGTTAATTGTTCCTTTTAGATACTTACATATATGTTTAACTGCGGATAGGTGAGATTCTTTAGGATTAGCTTGAAATCTAGCACACATGCATACACTAAACATAATATCCGGTCTAGATGCAGTGAGATATAGGAGACTACCTATCATACCCCTATACTTACTAACATCAACCGGTGTACCTTGTTCATCCTTGTCTAGGTAGCATGATGTGCTCATTGGAGTGTAGGCTTCTTTGCACTTGTCCAATCCGAACTTTTCAAGGAGCTCTTTGCAATATTTCCCTTGATGCACAAATATCCCCTCCTTGACTTGCTTTATTTGTAAGCCTAGGAAGAACTTGAGTTCTCCCATCATTGACATTTCAAATTCCTTTTTCATCAAATTTGAAAACTTTCTACAAAGAGACACGTTAGTAGCACCGAAAATGATATCATCAACATAGATTTGTACTAACAATATGTCATCCTTGGTTTTATAAATAAATAGTGTATTATCAACCTTCCCTCTTTGAAACTTGTTTTCTAATAGAAAGGAACTCAATCGATCATACCAAGCTCTAGGAGCTTGTTTCAATCCATAGAGTGCCTTTTTCAACTTATAAACATGGTTTGGAAATTCACTATTTTCAAAACCGGGGGCTTGTTTGACATACACTTCTTCATTTATAAACCCATTCAAGAAAGCACTTTTAACATCCATTTGATATAAAGTGAATTTCATGATTGAAGCAAAAGCAACTAAAATTCGGATAGCTTCAAGGCGTGCAACCGGAGCAAAGGTCTCATCATAATCGATACCTTCCTCTCGGTTGTACCCTTGAGCTACTAGTCTAGCTTTGTTTCTTATAATCAACCCGGATTCATCAAGTTTGTTTCTATAAATCCATTTAGTACCAATTATGGTATGATCATCGGGTTTAGGGACTAAATCCCAAACTTCATTTCTTTCAAATTGGTTTAATTCTTCTTGCATAGCAAGAACCCAATGATCATCCTCAATGGCCTTTTTAATTGAATTGGGTTCAATTTGAGAAACAAAGGAGACATAGTGGCAAATGTTTTGAATAGACCTACGAGTTAGTACTCCCTTTGACATATCTCCTATGACATTATCTATAGGATGAGCCTTGACCGATTTCCAAGTTGGAGGAAGTTCTTCCCTAACTTCTCCTTCATCAACTTTTGATTTCTCTCTCTCTTTTTCTTCTTTTGAAAAATCAATGCCATCTTCACTAGCATCACATAAAACACTATCTTCTTTCGAAGACTCATTAAAAACCACATGAATTGATTCCTCAATAATTAAAGTTCTTTTATTGAAAATTCTATAAGCTTTACTATGAGAAGAATAGCCTAAAAATATGCCTTCATCGGATTTGGAATCAAACTTGCCAAGATGTTATTTTCCATTATTTAAAACAAAAACTTGGCATCCGAAGACATGAAAATTAGATATATTTGGCTTTCTTCCCTTGTAAGGTTCATAGGGGGTTTTATCCAAAGAGGGCCTTATCAAAATACGATTTAAAACATAACAAGCCGTATTGACGGCATCGGCCCAAAAATATTGAGGTACTTGAGAATCATTTAACATGGTTCTAGCAAGTTCCTCTAGCACCCTATTTTTCCGCTCTACCACTCCGTTTTGTTCCGGAGTTCTTGGTGCGGAGAATTGGTGCTCAATACCATTTGTAGCACAAAATCTATCAAATTTGTGGTTTTCGAATTCACCACCATGATCGGTACGAATAATAATTACTTTTTGATTTACTTGGTTTTTCAAAAGTTTGACATGATGTTTAAAAGATTTGTAGGTCTCACTCTTAGTAGTTAAAAATAGAGTCCATGAAAATCTAGAGAAGTCATCAACAATCACCATGCATAATAGTTGCCACCAAAGCTTTTTACTTGTGATGGTCCAAACAAGTCCATATGAAGCATTTCTAATGGCCTTGATGTGGACATCACCATTTTTGATCCAAAGGTGTTTTTGGTTTGTTTACATTTCTTGCAAGGAGAACAAACACCTTCAATAGAAAAATTTAGCTTTGGTAAACCAACTACTAGATCTTTAGATTGTATTTTCTTCAATTGGTTTACATTTATATGAGCGGTCCTACGATGCCATAACCATGTGTCATTTTCTTTGCTCACTAAACAAGTAGATACCAAAGAAGTGACTTTGTTCAAATCAACTAAGTAAGTATTATTTGACCTTCTACCAACAAATTTGATTGATTCATCTTTGTCACTTTTAATGAGGCAATGGGTAGAGGTAAAAACTACATGATTACCAATATCACATAATTGGCCTATGCTCAAGAGATTATGTTCTAATCCTTGAACATAGAGCACATTATCAATAATCAAGTTTGAAGAGTTTCCGATTTTACCAATACCAAGGATTTTGCCTTTGTTGTTGTCCCCATAAGTGACATAACCCTTTTCCTTTGGAGTAAGCTCAATGAAGTGTCGCTTATCTCCCGTCATGTGCTTCGAACAACCACTATCTAGATACCACAATTGTTTTCCCGTTCGAAGGCACACCTACAAAATGAAATCACTTGTTCATTTTGGGTACCCAAACAATGTTGGGTCCCTTAGGGTTAGTGTTGGGACTTTCTCCCTTCTTAATCCACATATAAGTGCCCTTTTGCATTTCAAACTTCTTAATATGGCACTCAATGTTGATATGTCCAACTTTTCCACAATAAGTACAAGTTGGTTTCTTTGATGAGTTTTTCTTAGAAAATGTTCCAACCACTTTGTACTTTTTGTCCTTCTTATGAACATATCCTAAACCGGTTTTGTTGTAATTATGTCTTTGAGAGTTCAACAACCGGTTGAGGTTTCTATCACTATGTGAGATTGTGAGTTTGTTTTTCAACTCTTTCACTTCTTTTTCAAGTTCATCACATCTCTCACATGGAGTGATAATCTCCTCATGATTTGCACAATCACTTTGATGACTAGAATTAATAAGTTCCAAGGATTCATTTTGAAGTTTCAACTCATTTATAGATTTTTGCAATTCATCAATTTCTTGTTGAAACTCCAAAATTTTCTTTCCTTTTTCCTTATTAATTTTAGCAAGCCTTCTAAATTGAATTAACATTTCATTGTAGGCTTCTTGCAAATCATCATAGGAAATGGAGTTTGAAGAGGAAAAAGAAGAGCTAGAGGTTACCTCATCATCACTTTCACCCATGTCATGATTAGCTCTTGATGAGGACTCATGATTGTTCTTGGCCATGAGACAAAGGTTTGCATTTTCATCACCGGAACTACTTGAAGATGATTCATTGATCTTCTCCGGTGCATCCCAAACAATGTATGCACGCTTCCCTTTAGTCTCTTTGGTCTTCTTGTCATTCTTCTTCAAGAATGTGGCACATTCCATTCTTATGTGACCAACCCCACCACATTCATGACACTTAACTCCATCATTGGTACTCTTTTCTCTTTGTTTGGAGTCTTTGGTTCTCTTGAATTTGGATGAAGAGCCACCTTTCTTCCCTTTGAAGAATTTGTTGAATCTTTTCACAAACATTCCAAATTCTTCTTGATTTGGTTCACCATCGGAGTCTTCACTTGTAGAGCATTCTTCAACTTCTTTTGTAGCTTTGGTTGAAGCTTTGAGTGCTATGCCCTTTTTCTTTTTGTCCGATTCCTCATGCATCCCAAGTCTTCTAAGTTCCATCTCATGCTCTTGGAGTTTGCCAAATAAAGTGGCTAAGTCCATGCTATTTATGTCTTTTGATTCCTTGATGGCGGTTACCTTGGGTTGCCAACTCCTATCAAGGCATCTTAGAATTTTGTTAGTAGTTTCACCACTGCGAAATACTTTTCCCAAGGAAATCAAATGATTAACTATGTGAGAGAATCGCTTTTGCAAGTCACTAATGGTTTCATTTGGCAACATGTGGAACAATTCATATTCGTGAGTTAGAGAATTCAATCTTGCCTCTCTTACTTCACTTGTTCCCTCATGTGTGACTTGCAAAGTATCCCACATTTCCTTTGCCGATTTACATTGGGAGACTCTATAAAATTCATCATGGGATAGAGCCGAAAAGATGATGTTTTTAGCTTTTAAATCAAATGAGACTTTCCTCTTTTCATCATCATTCCAACTACTCCTTGGAATTTCAACAATTTCTTCATTAATTTTCTTTTTGGGAATGAAAGGACCATTTTCAATTGCATCCCAAATATCCATATCAATTGCTTCAATAAAAACTTTCATGTGAGTTTTCCAATAAACATATCCTTCACCATTAAATAGTGGAGGACGGTTTATTGAAGCTCCTTCTCCACCAAAGTTATTGCTAGAGCCCATTTAGTTTCCAAAAGGATCTTTTTCGAAAAAGTTGTTACACTCGATCTTTCGACCGAGCTCTGATACCACTTGTTGGAAACCAACAAGCGGGCTAAGCAAATACTAGAGGGGGGAGGTGAATAGTATTTTGAAGCACTAATACCAAATATTTCGAATGATAATTGAAGAATGGAGCTAAGACTGAATTTTCTGGAATCAGACACGAAATACTCGAGTCTTTTGTGAAATACTCGAGTTTTTCAGGATGAACAACTCGAGTCTTTCTAAATATACTCGAGTTTTTCCTATCAGATAGCAGTAAAACCAGAAACGAAAATCCAGCAATTTAACTCAAATCAATTCAATACTAAACAGGAACTTATCCAACAGATTAGCAAGCAATCTAAATAAACTTTTAACACCAAGATTCTTTGATCTTGCTACCTAATTGTATAAATCCTAATAGTTTGAAATGACTTAAGTTGATTGAGCTAGAAAGTAGATTAAAAGCAATAAACCAACACTCAAGCAATTTTATCCTGGTTCACTCCAACAATGAGCTACATCCAGTCCTCCTAATCACTTAGGAGTTTCTACTAATAATCAAATTGTTAGAAATTACAAGGATTGCTTGAGAATGGCCTCACTCAACCTAACCCTTCAAGAGTGTACCAAACTCTTGATTTCTACCCCAATTTGATTCCGGTGATTGAAGAACTCTTCAAAAGCTTCCTTGAACTCCCTTCAAGAAACTCCACCGGGCTAGGAACCTCCTAGTCTTGTGCTTGAGAACCTCTCAAGACTCCAACACCCTAAGCCACTTAGGGTTTGCTTGGGAACAATCCAAGACTTTGAATAATCAAGCTTTTTGTATGTGAATTACTAATCTCACAATGGATTAGCACAAATAAGCACAGCTCAATGTATGAATTGAGGCCTAAAACTCAACTTGGAATAAAATGGCAATTTGAGTGAGAAGTTGAGCTTTTTGGGAATTAACACTTGAGAAGAGGAAATTAAGAAAGCTTGAATCAATATGATCTTGTTGTCTTGTTTGTTCTTTCACAAATTCAAAGAGAAATTTTACAATTAGGTTCTGAAATGCTCTCTTGGGTTGGATGAGACTCAAATGCCCTCAATTTGCTTTTTGAGTCCCTCCAACGTTCATTTTTGCTGACTGGACAAAAATACTTGAGTCTTTTATGAAATACTCGAGTCTTTTTTATCAGTCACGAGTGATTTGGTGCACGAACAAGACTAACGGTCATATTTGCTGACCTGGCACAAATACTCGAGTGTTTTACAAAATACTCGAGTATATACTCAAGTCTTTCTCAAAATACTCGAGTATTTTGATCAGACATGAGAAAAATTAATTTTCAATTTTATTTTTCCTCTCAAGTATTAATTTTAGTTAATCTCAACCTAATAGTCATATAAAATTTTATTCCTAGAAGAGACTAACTATTTTTACCCACTCTCAACCACTCTCAACATAAATTAGAAATTTACTATTAATATTTGATTGAGAATGATTGGGCACTTGTCTTCTTTTCTTGACTTGTTGTTGTTGTCGATGTTGCAATGTCTTCAAGGCTTGATTGTTAATTACTTTGTCATCATCAAAATATAATCCACATAATTAGGAGCATTGAATTTACAAAGATAAATCCAACCCTGATATTTGTGCATCCATATAGAATGGAAGTTTGGTTGGTAGGAACGTTTATCATATTCTGGGAATATGAGGAGGGTACTCCGGGAGTACCAAATTATAACCTACTTGATGACACATTATAGATATGTGGCCAGTGTCTGGGACCTGGTTTTTATATGCGTTCTGGGAACGTATGCGTTCTGGGAACGTGGTGCACACTCCGGGAGTGATGCTTATTATCCAAGTATGGTTTGGCATTACGTTCTAGGAACGAATGTCAGTGTTCCGGGAACACAATGGTGTATTGGATAGACGTCCAAGATGGACTTTTAGAGGCCTCAGTTGTGGATAGAAAATCATACATCATGCCATTTGCATTATAAGAGATATAATGTTGAAAAATTGGTGTGTTCATATGTACTTGCATTATTACCTGTCCATGATATACTTGTGTTTGTAATTTTAGCCTTTATCAATTATGTATATGTGTATACTTACTCCCTGTGCCCTATTTAGGTGATGGCCAGATACCTAGCTTGCATCGAGATACGCCCTATCCCTAGTGGTATATGGACGTATGAGGAGCACCGTGCCACTTTTGAGGGGGAGGTCGAGATCACTCTCTACCACCCTAACCCTCTGGTGCGAGTGCGACCTCGTCGATTTAGGATCCCATTAGTCTACACTATGAATGTTCCACCCTTTTATACATATAGAGGACCACCCCCGGCTCGACCTATTCGTCGTTTTCATAGTTTTTGTTTCAGAGCTGCCACTCGTTCTCATCCTTCCTCCCACAGAGTTGTCACTAAGGAGACTCTTTCTCCTGGTCTGACTGATTTCGAGAGGACTGCTTCTGCAGATCCTAGACCCGGTGGTGGGGTCTCTACCCAGTCAGGCGAGGTCGAGGAGGACCCCGTGGAGTATGAGAGCGAGGAGGAGGTGCATGTCGAGCCGACTGTTTCTGCTAGAGGTGGACCCGCTGGTTCATAGGAGCCTGCATAGCGTGGATGTTTTGGATCCTAGATCATAGGGATAGAGCTATGGAGGATCTGAGGAGCTGCTGAGGACACGGATGACCTGCTATGGGACTTCTACTTTTGGATTTTGTTATATATTGTATATATTGAGAGGTCTTAGAGTGAGGTTTTACTTATGAAGTTGGTTTGTAGATGTTTTTATAAACTCTTGCTATCTCACCTTATGTTCCTTGCTACTATGGATACTGATGGGGTTTTTATGTTATGACATATATATATATATGATGTTTTATTTACCTCAGCAGTGCCCCATAAGTATTGCTTTTACTTCCGCGAACTCTGATTTCGATTTAAAAAGGATTTCGGCGACAAGTTTATATTTTATATAATCAATCCAACTTGAGAGACTAATAACATATTTTATGAAAGACTACGAAAAGGTTTATTGTGTTTACGGAAATATTATCTCGAGAGTCTTTTCGTAATTGAGATATTACTAAGCCGAATTCAAATAATTGTTCAAATTAAAAGTGTTTATAACCGAGCAAGTATTGAGTTAAAAAGGAAAAATTTTCCAGTCCTAATTTTGATAGAAAGTATTCAATTATTTGGAAATATTAATTATTTTCAAGATACAAAAGAGGGTGTCACACCTATGGTGGTATCAGAGCATTGGTCCTGTCCCTCATGGCCCCGATGATGCAGCTAAGTATGGTATTCAATGTAAATTGAATATGTTTTGAGTAAGTTAGTAGTATTTATATTTCAAAGACCTTTTTAGTGACCCAAAGCCCATAGTGCAGGTCTTTCTATGGCAACCAGAAATAGAAATATTACGAATGAAATGTTAGAACGAATCACGACAGTGCTGGAAGGCATGCAGCAGCAGCAGCGATAGCAACCACCTCAAGGGTGAGCTGGTAATCCACCTGTTGGCAATATGGCGAATCATGATGCTAAGACTCTGTCGGAGTTTAGGAAGTGCAATCCACCAAGGTTCGAAGGCGGGTACAAACCTGATGAGGCGAACAAGTGGTTGTATGAGATCAATAAGATTTTCCGAACTTTGGATTGTTCTGATGAACAGAAGGTAACTTATGCAGTTTACATGCTTCATGGGGAAGCTGAAAACTGGTGGGATCACACTGTCCAATTGCTGAATTTTGAAAGGAGAGCAATCAACTGGGGAGTATTTATGGAGAAATTTCTTAATAAGTATTTTCCAGAAGATTTAAGGAGAAAGAAGGAAGTGGAATTCATGCAATTGAAGCAGGGGGATATGAGTGTAGGAGAGTATGCTGCCAGATTTGAGGAACTGATGAAATACTCTCCCTACTACTTAAATAACCCTGATGAAAGAAGTAAGTGTGTTAAGTTTGAAGGAGGACTGAGACCGGAGTTGAAGTCTATCTTCAGTTACCAAAGGATTCAAAGTTTCCCTGCACTTGTGGATATGTGCATAATGTATGAGGATGACAAGAAGGCTGAGTTGATTGGAAGTCACGGAAAAGGGGTTGGACAGAACTATGTGTTGGAAACCAACAAGCGGCCTAACAATTTAGTAGAGGGGGGGTGAATAGTAAATTGAAGTAACGATACTAATTTTTCGAATGTAATTGATAATAACAAATTACGCGCTTACTGTTTTAAAACAAAAATAATTTTCTGTCCAAAAATGAATGAACTACTCGATTAGTTGATGGACTACTCGAGTAGTGCGTGTAAATTCAGACAGTGAACTGAGTTTTCAAAATAAGGATTTCACTAACACGAAACCAAGAACAGAAGTGGATGATTTGCTAACTTAAGGTTCTGAAGAAAGATTAAATAACAGAAATAAACTAAAGCAATAAAAGATAGACACAAGAAATTATTATACTGCTTCACTCTCTACCCACTTGAGAGCTACGTCCAGTCCCCCCTAAACCTCAGGGAGTGTCTACTAATAATCAATGAAATTGGATACAAACAGGATTAATTAGTGAACCTCACTCAATCTAATCCTAACCCTTCAAGAGTGTACCAAACTCTTGAACTTTACCCCAATTTCAATTGATTCTCTGTTGAAGAACCTCTTCAACCTTCCATAGAGAGAGCTTCTTGAAACCTTCAAGAACACCTTTTCCCTTTAGCAATCGAGCCTCTTGAAACCTTCAAGTGCTCCTTCCTTTCTTCAATGGAGTAATCAGATCACAGCGAAGCGGCTCCAAACAATCTCAATTGACAATGAGTAAGAAAGCTAGAATACTAGAATGAGATTGATTCTTAGAAAGGGATTGGATCAAAGGTTCTTTTTGGGTGCAGGGTTTGAAAACGTTTTTGCTCAAGATCCCTGTCGCTCTTGTTGAAGAGGTAATCATTATATTGAGTTTTCAAATCGCCAGAATTAGGGAGGAGCCTTAGAAAACTAATTAGGAAAGATTCTCCCTTGATTGCCTCTTCAACAACCATATTAGAATTAAAATACTGACAGATCTTATACGTACTACTCGAGTAGTTGAAGCACTACTCGAGTAGTGAGAAAACTTGTGGACTTACTGTTTCTCAAACTAATCGATTAGTGAAGTAACTAATCGATTAGTTGAGAACTAATCGATTAGTCAACAGACTACTCGAGTAGTTGAGGAGACAGTAAGTAGACTAATTTTCATCAATGCAGACTACTCGAGTAGTGCACCAACTACTCGAGTAGTTACTGCTACTTTTATAAAAATTAAAGACCAGAAATGATTTTCCAAAACACCTAGTCCCTTTCTAAGCTATTTCACTATTTTAGCTCAACTAGTATTCATGCCGACTAACTCATAATCACTTGAGTAATCAACCTAAGTCTACCACCCATACTCAACATAAATATAAAATAATACAAGGGAGCGGGAAATGGAAGACTCTTAAAAATGGTTGTTGTTGCTTTGTCTTCATCAAGGACAACTTGTTGATTTATTTGTCTTCATCAAAACCTTTTTGATTCTACACTATGGACCACAGAGGAAGAAGAGGTTTGATCATCGGAATAATGGTCCATATTCGCAGAAGAACAAGGGTAAGGGTAAGGCTGTGATGGATAACAAAAACAAATCTCGCGATAATGCTCCTTATTGCGAAAAGTGTAGGCGTTATCATCATGGTCAGTTCTGCTGGTCCACAGGAGGATGTTTCAAGTGTGGAAAGCAAGGTCACTTTGCTCGTGAGTGCAAAGAATCTGCAAAGGGTGATGCAAAGGGATCTGCTGGCAAGCCTGTGGTACAAGGAAGAGTATTTACCCTAAGTGGTAATGAAACAACCAAAACCCCGAATCTCGTGCAAGGTAACTTTCTGCTTAATAACCAACTTTGCAAAATCATGTTTGATTCTGGAGCTACACATTCTTTTGTTTCTCCTGAATGTGTGAATAGGCAGAATCTTGTTGTTTCCGATTCACCTTGCTATCTTAGTATAGATACCCCTACTGGAATACCGATTTTTACCGCTAAAGTCTGTTTAGGGTGTAATGTGGAAATTTTGGGTCGTCTTTCCAAGGTAGATTTGGTTTGTCTTCCTAAGTTACAATTGGATGTGACCTTGGGTATGGATTGGTTGATGAAGAACCAAGTGATCATCAATTGTGAGGAAAAGACAATTCAATATAGGACCCTTGAACCTGAGGGTTATATGTGTTTGTTCTCGGCTTCTGGGGAAGAAGAGTCGATGCCGATAGAAGAGATTCCGGTGGTGAAAGAATTTTCGGAAGTATTTCCTGAAGAGATACCAGGATTACCTCCGAAGCGAGAGATAGAGTTTGGGATTGATTTAGTCCCTGGAGCTGGTCCCATCTCTATTACTACTTATAGGATGGCACCACCAGAGATGGCAGAAATGAAAGAGCAAATAGAGGAGTTGCTACAGAAGCAGATGATCAGGCCAAGCGTTTCGCCTTGGGGAGCTCCATTACTGTTTGTAAAGAAGAAGGATGGGAGTATGAGAATGTGTGTAGACTACAGATAGTTGAATAAGGTCACTATTAAGAATAAGTATCCTTTACCAAGGATTGATGACCTTATGGACCATGTTTGGGGAGCTGCAGTGTTCTCCAAGATTGATCTGAGATTGGGTTATCATCAGATCAGGATAAAGGAGGAGGATATACCCAAGACTGCATTTCGATCTCGATACGGTCATTATGAGTATGTTGTGATGCCATTCGGATTGACTAATGCACCTGCTATTTTCATGGATTATATGAACCGGATCTTTAGACCATACCTGGATTTATTTGTGGTGGTGTTTATCAATGATATTCTGGTCTATTCTAAGAATCCGGAAGAGCATGAAGAACATCTCAGGACTGTGTTAAAAGTCCTGAAGGAGAAGCAATTATATGCCAAGCTTACGAAATGTGAGTTTTGGTTGAATGAAGTGAAGTTTTTGGGGCATGTAATCTCTAAAGAAGGAATTGCGGTGGATCTGGAAAAAGTAAGTTCAGTGCTAAGCTGGGAACAGCCTAAGACTGTGACCGAGGTGAGAAGTTTCTTGGGGTTAGCTGGATACTATCGTCGATTCATAGAAGGATTTTCCAAGATTGCATTGCCTTTGACCAAGTTGACTCGGAAAGATCAACCGTTCGTGTGGGACGATAGGTGTGAAGTTAGTTTCCGTGAGTTGAAGGAAAGGTTAACATCGTCTCCTGTGTTAATCTTACCTGATCCTCACAAGAGCTTTGAAGTGTACTGTGATGCATCTAAGCAAGGACTGGGTTGTGTATTGAGGCAAGAAGGAAGAGTAGTGGCTTATGCATCGCGACAATTGAAGAATCATGAGGTGAATTACCCGACACACGATTTGGAATTGGCGGCAATCGTGTTTGCCTTAAAAATATGGAGACATCATCTCTACGGCACTACGTTCCAAGTATTTAGTGACCATAAGAGTTTGAAATATCTGTTCGATCAGAAAGAGTTGAACATGAGGCAAAGAAGGTGGATGGAGTTTTTGAAGGATTATGACTTTAAACTCCACTACCATCCGGGTAAAGCAAATGTGGTTGCAAATGCTTTAAGTCGGAAAGCAATCCACATAAGTGCTATGATGGTTAAGGAAGCAACTTTGATTGAGGAATTCAGAGACTTGAGCCTGTTGACACAAGTGGAGCCAACAAGTATCAAGTTAGGGATGTTGCAAATCACAAATGAGTTCTTGGAAAGAATGCGGGAGTTGCAACGAGCGGATGGAGAATTGATGGAAAAGATGAGATTAGGTTCAGAAGGAAAGGAACCTGATTTCAAGATTGGGCTGGATGGAATCCTTCGTTTCAGGACAAGGATTTGTATACCAAGAGATCAGGAGGTTAGAAGACTGATTCTTGACGAATCCCATAAGAGTCGGATGAGTATGCATTCTGGATCAACCAAAATGTATCAGGATTTGAAGAAGATGTTTTGGTGGTCTGCATTGAAAAAGGATGTTGCAGAATATGTGGCGACGTGTTTGATTTGCCAAAAAGCTAAGGTAGAACATCAGAAACCAGGAAGACAGTTGCAACCTTTGAGTATTCCCAGTGGAAGTGGGATAGCATCTCAATGGATTTTGCGTCTGCTTTACCAAGGACAACAGCAAATCATGATGCAATCTGGGTGGTTGTGGATAGGTTAACCAAGTCGGCGCATTTTATTCCGATAAATATGCGTTATTCTTTGAACAAGCTTACCCAGATCTATATCAAGGAGGTAGTTCGTCTTCACGGAGTGCCTTCAAGTATTGTGTCGGATCGAGATCCCAGATTTTCTTCGCAATTCTGGAAAAGTTTGCATGATGCTATGGGAACAAGATTGAAATTGAGTTCTGCGTATCATCCATAGACGGATGGTCAGACGGAGAGAACGATTCAGTCTTTGGAAGATGTGTTGCGGGCTTGTGCACTTGAAGAACAAGGAAGTTGGGATCAAGTGCTACCTCTCGCAGAATTTACATACAACAACAGCTATCATGCGAGCATTGGAATGGCACCGTTTGAGGCGTTGTATGGAAGGAAGTGTCAAACCCCGCTATGTTGGTTCCAAGTGGGGGAGAATTTAATGGTTGGACCGGAAATGATACAGCAGACATCTGAGAAGATTAAGATGGTTCAGGCAAAGATGAAGGCAGCTCAGAGTCGGCAGAAGAGTTATGCGGATAAGAGGAGAAAACCATTAGAGTTTTCGGAAGGTGACCATGTATTCCTTCGGATAGTTCCGATGAAAGGAATCAGTAGAGCTTTAAGAACCCGAAAGCTTTCGCCTAAGTGTATAGGACCATACCAAATCCTTAAGAGAATTGGTCCTGTTGCTTATCAACTAGCTCTACCACCCTCTCTATCCAATTTGCACAACGTCTTTCACGTTTCGCAATTGAAGAAGTATGTGCATGACTCCTCAGTCATTTTGAAAATTCATCATGACGACCTAACTTTGAAGGAAAACCTTACCTTTGAGACCAGACCAGTTCAGATAGAAGATCGTAAAGTTAAGCAGCTCAGGGGAAAGGAGATACCTTTAGTTAAGGTGGTATGGGAAAATGCAGACGTATCTGAAGCTACATGGGAATTAGAGGAAAAGATGCGTCAAGAGTATCTGGAGTTGTTTTTGTAAGCTAGAATTTCGGGGACGAAATTCCTTTTAAGTGGGGGAGTAGTGTAACACCCCTAATTTTAGTCTCCCGGATAATACGGAATTAATAATAAAAGTTTTATTATTAATTTATATGAATTTCCCAAGTTTATGTTTTGTATTTAATTAGCCGGAAATATAAAAATAAGTGAAAATATTTTTATATGGCAAATAAATGCAAAATATAAGAATATTGCATTTTAGTCCTTGGTTTAGGACCTAAAGGTAATATTAAAAAGAGTCTTGGAGGGAAAGATTTAAAAATATTAATTTTTAAATTTTGTACTGATCTAACCGGTTAGTAATGCCCTGTAACCGGTTAGACGATGAACCCAGAAACTGGATTAGTGGAATTTGATGAGTAATCACTTGATTAATTCAATTAATCGCCACGAATACAGCCCAGATTAGTGGAAACACACGCGTCCTTGTGCATGTCACTCTAAATTGTCTATAAATAGCTGAATTTCTGATGAAGAGGGGGTTGTTCATCTGAGTTTTGGGTTGAAGGGCTGAGTTAGGGTTTCAATTTCGTGGAAGCAGATTCTCCTTCTTCTTTGAGCGTTGAGAGACGAGTTATACACCATTGTAAAGCTTAGATCAAGAGCTTTACAAAGACCCAAACATTGTGAGTTGAGAGTGAGGGAGCTGGGAGAACGAAGCCTTTAAAGTGAAGGAGTTCAAAAACTGGTTCAGAAAAGGCTGATTTCTGGAGCTGAATTTAAGCTTCAATTTTGGTAAGTATAAGAACTCCTTTGACCTCAAATCACTTCTATCTCCTAGTGCATGTTACCTAGATTGAGTTCTAACTGTTTTCCCCAATTTCTTTGGCCAATTACCATGTCCAATTTTTTGGTCTTCGGACCTTGTTGATGGAAATCGTGGCTGAGAGCAGAACCTAGGATTTGTGAGGAATCTGTGGATTTTTCTTCAAGTTCAGTGTTAATATTCATCAAACTCTGTCCTAAGGTATGGGAGAAGTCTACGTTATACTAGATTTAGACTAAAAATCAAGTGATTTAGGATTTGAGTTAACAAAACTCAAAAAGGGCATTATGTGTATAAAGCACAAAGGCATGGAGGCCAAATTTTAGCTCAATGTTGTTTTGAGCAACTTTGTGTTAATGCATACAATGGATATTGATATTGGAATCTGTATTTAAATGCTTATTTTAAGTTTTGTTGTGTTGAATTGTGTTTATATTGATTTTTATGCAATTTGATACAAGAAGCTTAATGCATGCAAATTGAAAATGTTTCTGTGATGAAATATATTTGTTTAAGGTATATGAACCCTGACAAATGATGAAATTTGGTTAGATTTGAGAAATGAAAAGAATGATGTGTCAAAACTCTTGTTTTAGTGGACTGACTGCATAATCGAACCGGTTACTCGATATTTGTAACCGGTTAGACACTGCAAAATTTCAAAAGAAAATTAGTTTACAAAACAGTCCTGAAGTCTCACTAATTTTGCTCAAATCTATACTTTAATTTCACTGGAAAAAATCTGAAAATGAGTTGATAATACCGTCTTGGTTCAGATTTGAGGTTAAGGGTTATTACCTTAAGTTAATGAGATAATTTCAAGAGGAAATTATGCTCTTTTGGAAACAGAATGTGATTTAGACTTTTGAATGATAAAAACAGTGGTTTTTGAGGTGTAAAATAATGTTGAACGTGTTTAAGGATTGGGTAGAAAATTCAAGAAAAAGGGTTTTTCTGAATTACAATGGTAAACAGTTCAGGTCTGTAATTCTAACCGGTTAGCCTGAAACTGTAACCGGTTAGTACCTGAATCTGAAAAATAAAAAGTTAAGTTTTTGAATACCATTGGTTATTTTTTTCCCAATCTAAGCTTAAGGGCATGTTTTTGAGATAATTCAAAGGAGAATTTTGTGCCAAAGATTACGCCTCAAATAAATCATTCAAAAGAGAAATTGGAATATTTCTAAATCACAGTAATTCATGTAAAGATAAAACCAACCCTGATATTTGTGCATCCATATAGAATGGAAGTTTGGTTGGTAGGAACGTTTATCATATTCTGGGAATATGAGGAGGGTACTCTGGGAGTACTAAATTGTAACCTACTTGATGACACATTATAGATATGTGGCCAGTGTCCGGGACCTGGTTTTTATATGCGTTCTGGGAACGTGGTGCACACTCCGGGAGTGATGCTTATTATCTAAGTATGGTTTGGCATTACGTTCTGGGAACGAATGTCAGTGTTCCGGGAACACAATGGTGTATTGGATGGACGTCCAAGACTGACTTTTAGAGGCCTCAGTTGTGGATAGAAAATCATACATCATGCCATTTGCATTATAAGAGATATAATGTTGAATAATTGTTGTGTTCATATGTACTTGCATTATTACCTGTCCATGATATACTTGTGTTTGTAATTTTAGTCTTTATCAATTATGTATATGTGTATACTTACTCCCTGTGCCCTGTTTAGGTGATGGCCAGATACCTAGCTTGCATCGAGATACGCCCTATCCCTAGTGGTATATGGACGTATGAGGAGCACCGTGCCACTTTTGAGGGGGAGGTCGAGATCACTCTCTACCACCCTAACCCTCTGGTGCGAGTGCGACCTCGTCGATTTAGGATCCCATTAGTCTACACTATGCATGTTCCACCCTTTTATACATATAGAGGACCACCCCCAGCTCGACCTATGCGTCGTTTTCATAGTTCTCGTTTCAGAGCTGCCACTCGTTCTCATCCTTCCTCCCACAGAGTTGTCACTGAGGAGACTCCTTCTCTTGGTCCGACTGTTTTCGAGAGGACTGCTTCTGCAGATCCTAGACCCGGTGGTGGGGTCTCTACCCTGTCAGGCGAGGTCGAGGAGAAGGTGCATGTCGAGCCGACTGTTTCTGCTAGAGGTGGACCCGCTGGTTCATAGGAGCCTGCATAGTGTGGATGTTTTGGATCCTAGATCCTAGGGATAGAGCTATGGAAGATCAAAGGAGCTTCTGAGGACACGGATGACCTGCTCTAGGACTTCTACTTTTGGATTTTGTTATATATTGTATATATTGAGAGGTCTTAGAGTGAGATTTTACTTATGAAGCTGGTTTGTAGATGTTTTTATAAACTCTTGCTATCTCAACTTATGTTACCTGCTACTATGGATACTGATGGGGTTTTTATGTTATGACATATATTTATATATGATGTTTTATTTACCTCAGCAGTGCCCCATAAGTATTGCTTTTACTTCCGCAAACTCTGATTTCGATTTAAAAAGGATTTCGGCGACAAGTTTATATTTTATATAATCAATCCAACTCGAGAGACTAATAACATATTTTATGAAAGACTACGAAAAGGTTTATTGTGTTTACGGAAATATTATCTCGAGAGTCTTTTCGTAATTGAGATATTACTAAGCCGAATTCAAATAATTGTTCAAATTAAAAGTGTTTATAACCGAGCAAGTATTGAGTGAAAAAGGAAAAATTTTCCAGTCCTAATTTTGATAGCAAGTATTCAATTATTTGGAAATATTAATTATTTTCAAGATACAAAAGAGGGTGTCACATAGGTGTTATGGAATAAATTAATATAGGAAGAAACTGGAACGGAAATGATTATATGTGGTGTAAAAGTAAAATTATGACAAGATGATAATATGTATGTTTTGGTGGAATATATTTGTACACTAATTGCTAAATGTGCATAAAGGTGGAAATAGGAAACAAATAATTAAATGTAAAATAAAATGTGAAATGATGATGTTAATTATGTGACGAAATGTTTAAAATGAGTATGTGATGTATGGATAAGGTTGACCACCAAGTGGTAAAATGACTAATAATTATGAGTATAAGGCATGACCAATGAGCATGAGAAAATGTGATTAATGGTACTGTGTATGCTTAGTTAATAACATAATGTCTATTTGGGAAAGATTTGATGATGGGTACGAGAATTGAATGTGGATATCGTATGAATGAGCAAATGTATGTGTTATAATGGTTTGTGTAAGAAGATGAAAGTATGATTTGGCCTTTGATGTGAGGAAATGTGTAAAGAATGGTTGATAATGAAAATGATGTTTTAATATAACCTATGTGGTGGTATGAGGTACCTTCCTATGTGGAGGTGAAGTACCACCAGGCCAAATTGTATGAGGTACCTTCCGGTGTGGAGGTGAAGTACAATGGTATGAGGTACCTTCCGGTGTGGAGGTGAAGTACCCATAGGCCAAGTGTATGAGGTACCTTCCTGCGTGGAGGTGAAGTACGATAGTGTGTTGACCTCTGACCTGAGGTACACGAAATGAATTAAAATGAATGAGTGTTGACCTCTGACCTGAGGGACACAGAATGAAATAAAGTGATTGAGTGTTGACCTCTGACCTGAGGGACACAAGATGAAATGAATGTTAAAGGGTGTTGACCTCTGACCTGAGGGACACCGGATGAAAAGTGTATTGGTGTGTTGACCTCTGACCTAAGAGACACACCGTGAATTAAGAAATTGGAGTGTTGACCTCTGACCTGAGGGACACATAAATGAAATAAAGTGAATGGGTGTTGACCTCTGACCTGAGGGACACATAAATGAAATAAAGTGATTGGGTGTTGACCTCTGACCTGAGGGACACATAATTTAAATAAGGAAAAGTATGAGGGCCTCTGTTTTGAGGTGATAAATGTGTTGAATGAAATTTGTACATTGGCCTCTGATTTGAGGTGATGTACCGAAATAAAGTAAGTATGTGAAAAGAAATAAAATTAAAGGAAATGGATGTTGAAGGAATATTGAAAATGGAAATTGGAATGAATAACGAAAATGGGAATTTGGAATGAATAATGAACATGGAAATAATGAAAGGTGTATGGTGTGCTATATGTGATGATATGCTTTAATTGCTAGTTGTGTTTGACCTAGTGGGTTATTATGTCTAGTTAGAAATTGCTTTCTATTTCATGTGCAATGCTCACTCCCTTAACATTTTTCAGGTATGGAGATTGAGCTGGCTATTTTGATGTAAATTTAATATATATATTTTGAGCGAGGCTTAGGAATGTTTTGTTTTGATAAAATTATATGTTTTGGTTTTTGATACTCGAACTTAGTATTTTCCGCTGAACTCTGAATATTTGATGCCTCTGATATATTTGGAGCCCATTGGGCCTTGATATGATTTAGAAATATAATCTGAAGCCCTGCTGGCTATTGGTTGTTTATTTGAAATTGTTTATCACAGGTTGAACTTTGGATTAGTCAGAAAAACAAACAAAACTCCGTCCGTTTGACGGGTGATTTTTATTAAATTAAAATGAAATTTCAAATTCGTATTTTTAATAGCAGGGTTTTAAGGGTAAAAATCTTAGGTGTTACACAAAACCTCAGTGTTCCCTCTTCCTCCTCCACGAGTGCTTCTTCTTCTCATACCTTAGGGTTTTGAAATCTCTCAAATCAACACCAAATAACATCAAATTAACCCCACAAATCTTCAACCCATCAATCCCTTATGTGTTCTCCTCTTTCAAATCTTACGTTCTTCTCTCTTTCATAAAACCCCCAAATCCAACCCAAACCCCAACTTTCACAATCCATCCCATAAAGCTTTCTAATCATGCAAAGGAGTTTGGAATGTGCTTAAGGACGAAGAATAGGAGTCTTATTAGGAGCTAGGATTGGAGCTTGGTGTGGGAGCTCCATCAAAACCCCAATTCCTCTCTCTCTCCTCAAGGTAAGGGGTGTACTTTAGGATTAGTATTAGATAATGGGTTTAATTATAGTAATAGAGTTATAAATAGGTGTATTTATTGATTGGTTTGGTTGATGGTTATAAGGGTAGAGTGTAGCTAGAAAACCCTAAGTTCTGTTGATATGTTATTGTGTATTTTTATATTGATTATCTGGAAATTGATATTGTTTGTATGATTATTATTTTCAAAGTGTAAAATGTATGATTACAAATTTTAAATGACATTCATATAGTTATGCATCAAATAGGGTCAAGTATTTCTCAATTGGGTTTAAACCAAATAAATGATATTTTTCTAAAGGAAAAAAAGGGCTTTGAATTCAATTAAGAAATACTTAGAATATTGGATCATGCATGGTGTAAAGGTGGACGTTAGGAGTAGGGGAAAAACACACGTCGTTTTACGATAGATGACAGCAAAAGTAAATTATTGGGATTACTACGGAGAATTTTGATCCTGCAAAGGATACGGGTTTGCTTCCCGTGTTGGGGATTGGTTCTATGCAAACCATGGTAATTCCATTACTTTGGCTCATTTTGGCCAGTCGAGGGTGATTTCTGCTAAAGCCAATTTGGACAAATCAATCCAAATTGCGTGAGGGACCTTCCGGAGCGGAGGTGAAGTGCTGTGCAAGCGGGTCAGCGAAGGACCTTCCTAAGTGGAGGTGAAGCACCCAACTATAGGTTGAGAAATACTTACTCCTGGTCGGTTTTTCCCCAGAGTGGAGGGTGTATGTGAGGGTGTATATTGTTATTGGAAAAAGGGAAAAGTGTTAAGGTACATTGTGTGAGGAACCCTCCTTCGGGGAGAATGTGAAGCACAATGTACCCAATTGTTAAAAGTGTTAAATTGTTCATTGTTATTGTTTAAAATGTGTAAGTGAAAAGGGAAAGTGTGAATGCATTGTATAGATGCTTTAATTCATTGAATCCGATTAAAGTGTTAAAGTTAATAGAATGAAATGAAATGTTCAATATCGGATTCGAGAACTAAACCATCTAAGTGTGACGTTAGCAGAGCATAACCATGTGAATTGGAAAAAGTACTATACTATCGGTATGAATAACTTGTGAATTGGAAAATGCTATGATGTTTTACTTGTCAAATGAATTGTGACTTGTATAATTATGATTGCTTGTATATGAGTATGCCTTTTTATGATTTATTATTGTTTTTAAACGTTTTCTTTGATCTAGATTTCAAAGTACTCACCCTTACAGTGGACGTATTAGGTACACCAAGGAGACAGGCACATATGAAAGTCAAGGTCGAGATTGGTATACTCATAGTAGAGAGTATATTGGTACAAGTGACCTAATGGTCGCTATGTGCGAGCAACCATTCTTAGATTCTTTAATATGTAGAATCTGTTTTGTAAAGAATTGTAATTGTAAATAACGATTTCATTTTGTGAAGTGTATTTGTATATTCTCTGTTTTTGGACAAGTTGAAAGTACTTCATAGTATTGTATATTTTGGAACTAAAAGTTATATTTTACTTGATTTTGCAAACTGTTCTGGAATGACAGGTTTAATTTTATTTGGGGAAAAGTCCGATTTTCAAAGGGAACTCCGTCAAAATTTTTATTAACCCCGAACTTTTCTCAAGTAAATGTTATTTATAAGTACTTTCTTAAACCTTAAAAAGTAGGATGTTACATTATGGTATCAGAGCAATGGTTGCAATCCTCGGCCGCGGAGTATGGACTTTCCTAATCCCAAGGAGTTACTCTACATGAGAGTAACTAATAGGTAGTCGATTAAGTAGTTCACTTTAGAGTTTCATGCATGCATGATTAGTGGGAATGAGTATAGTTTAGTAGGGTGAGTCATAGTTTAGTATTCATAGGGGCATATCTTCAATTTAAAGTGGGCTAACTAAATTTTTCAAAGTGTAACTCTGTTGTATTTAGAAATGGACAGAAAGTAAAGACTAAGGGAAAGGAAAACTCCCAACGGGACAGAGCGTGGAATCGCTACCCCAACGGGAAGGACTAACTCTTAGTTTTGAATCAATCATGTCTATTTCAAATATGACAAGGGATTGATGTGACACCCTTCCGGATTACCCAAATATAATATAGTAATTATACTTTCTATTGGATAATATATGGACTTGTGCGCTAAGAAAATATGGTAAATAAAATTTTCTTTATTGTGGGTGCACAATTTATCAAATGGAACTCTTGGAGAATAATTTCTAAAATCCTTTAAAACACTTGTATCGAGTTCGGCGATTTCTAAAACCTTTTCTCAAACAGGATAACATTCGTTCTTTAGAAATTTCTTTACATTTTACAATCAATTGAAGCTACCCATACTTTGTTCAATAAAAGTGATACCGTCAATTAATACTTATAGCCGATCTCTTTTATAAGTTAAATAAGAGTAAGCGGAAATTACTGGACTATGCAACCGATATAATATAAACATAGATTTTCATATATATGAAAGAGTCATAGATACATAGTCCATGAGATAAGTCACCAAGTTCCAAAATATAACAAGTCCATATAAATAGATCTACATTACCATGATACTATAACCCTAGAGTAAAACATATGTACACTATATATATAACCAAAATACAACCCCAGGGATAGTCATGTAGATCCATCAGCATCAGATGCAGTAGTAGTAGCAGCAGTAGTCTCCCAAAAACATAGGTAATAAGGTAGTAGCATCATCATCACAGCAGCAGCAACACATCTCCTCCACACACCGGATCCTCAGATCCACACCATACACCATATACATGTACCTAGGGATCGTCGTCCCTCCAGTCACTCCCAGTAGAATGCACGACAGGCTCGCTCCCACTCTCGTCCTCCACCGGATCCTCCTCGATCTCATCCGAAGGAGAGTGTACCCTACCACTGGGTACCGGGTCAGGTGATGGTGAAACCCTGACTGGGCTCCTCGGATCAGATAGGGGAGTCTCCTCGCGGACGACTCTCGAAGTAAAAGGGTGAGAGCGGGTAGGTTGAAAACGAAAGCTATGGTAAGAGCGAGCTGGTCGCATGGGAGGTGGTCCATGATAAGTATAAAACGGGGGTACATGCATAGTGTATATGATGGGAATCCTAAACCTACGAGGACGGAATCGCATCAGCGGATTAGGGTGGTAGAATGTGAACTCTACCTCCCCCTCATACACCGCGCGATGGTCCTCATAGATCCATACGCCACTAGGAAGTGGCCGGATCTCGATGCAAGCAATGTAGCGAGACATCACCTACAAGGGCATAGGGGTAAGCAATTCTACTCACATAATCAATAGAGAATAAATCATGCAACATATGAAAGATAATAATGCATCAATTAATAACAATCACAATTAGCATCTAGCAAGTATCAGATGCACATAGGATGTTCACACTTAATTCAGGTATATCAATTGCATTAGGTGAATGACATGATGCATGACTTTAACTCTCAACTTATCTCCACATTTTCTAAGTCACTCTCTGACGTCCATCCCTGACAACCCAGCACTCCACAGTGCGTTGTATTCCTAGGTATACAACAATTCGTACATTCACCTAGAATGTACACGACAAGCTTGGTATCCATGCCACCCGAGCATATCCCGTCATCCAAACGGATCGTCATCCAAACGATATATCCATATCGGCATCCACAAAGCCGACCACGTCAACGACGTGTCATCCAGCAAGCGTATTGGCACTCCCAGAGGCCCTCCTCATGTTTATCGAACATGAATACGTCCTACCATCCAAACTCCAGAATGAATGCATTTTAGACTTAGGGGAAATTGATTAATACTTTACTAGCCACCTAGGCTTAATTTTTATCAAAAAGGATCGTCACCAAACGATCGAATTGTATTGATCAATTTCTCTAAGTCTTGATCCCTTGAATTACCTTTAATAATTCCTTAATTAATTAAGTTAGAATTGAAAATGATGTTTTCAGATTCTGGGCATTTTACTCGAGTAAAGTTCAGAATACTCGAGTGTTCTGGAGATTTTCCAGATTACTCGAGTGTTCTTAAGCTTACTCGAGTGTTCATGTCTTTCTGAGGATTTGGGTTTTAATTTCAACCATTTACTCGAGTAGTTCATGAGTTACTCGAGTGTTCTTGGACTTTTCCAGAATACTCGAGTGACTTTGAATGACTCGAGTGTTTGACCTATAACAATTCTCAGTTCATGCCCGATACTCGAGTAGGAAAAACAAAATACTCGAGTGTTCTTATGAAATTTAGTTTATTTTGAACACGATTCACTCGAGTACTTTGCCATTTACTCGAGTGTTTCGCAGCTGACAGTATTGAAAACTAGTATTAACATGCCATTTTCATTTCTACTCAATTTAAGTCCATTTCAGGGATCAACAGAGTTAACATATCATTAATCAAACATGTTACAACACTTATTTCAATTCAAAACACAGAATTGACAGAGAAATCATTGATTATGCACAAAAAGGCATTTTAACAACTCAATACCTCAAATCACACAATAAGCATAATCTTCATGAAACAAAGCTCATTCAGGTTCACATACATGATAACAAACTTGCTCATTACAGATTTAGAGCATGGATTGGTCTCCAAACCAAAGTTTCTATAGAATCTAAGCCCTTAGAGCCTCTTGGTGGCTCTCTAACACATTTAATGGATTTCAAACTCTATCTAGTGAATATAATTACTTCCCCTTACCTCTCAGATGTTTTCCAAACGAAACTTGGCAAGAAAGAGACTCCAAACTCCTCAGACCAACTTCAAGAACCATGAGCAGAGCATTTTGAGTACCATACCAAAATGGAATTGGTTTGTACATGGAACAGAGATTTAAATTGGGGAAAATTAGATTTATTAACTCTATGCAACATGAACTAACTAAAGGAATTAAGTTTGAGACTCAGGGATTCACGAGCTTACCGAAATCGATGATCAAAGTAAGCTCCAGACACCAACTCGAGCAAGAACAGCTTCACTTCAATTCTTCAATTCTCTTAGCTTACTCACTCAAATCTCACGTTTTCACTCTCTATACAAAGCTCAAGATGTAAGCTTTGTATTCGTGTTTGGTTTGTGTTTCAAATCAATGTAGAGAAAGAGAATCGAAGCTCACAACTCAGAAACCCTAACTTCTTCAATTTCAACAAAGTTAAGCAAAATTCTTGGCTAAGGGTTGAAGATGAGCTTTTATAGGCATAGAGAGGCATCATGCGTCGCGACACGACTGCCATGGAGGTGGCTTGAAGACGTTTTCGTGTCAACGAAAGGAATCGTTGGCTGTGACTCATCAAACGCACTAACTCGTGCAGTTTGACCCAGATTACTCGAGTATTCTGAGTAATACTCGAGTAATTCGCCCAGATTTTGAAAAATAATTATTTTATTTACTTTCTCTCCAAAACCTTTCCTATAATTGCTTCTAGGTCCCAACCCAGGGACTAATATGCAAAATATACATTTTAGGCATTTAAATTATTTATTAAATAATTTCTCACATGCAAGCTAATTATATACACACATATTTTAATCGAGGATTAATTTGGAGACTATTAATTATAATTAAATTATAATTAACATTTCATTAATCGGGGATTAAAATTTTGGGGTGTTACACTACTCCCCCACTTACAAGGAATTTCGTCCCCGAAATTCAACTCATACAAACAAGTCAGGATAATCCTGACGCATCTTATTCTCTAACTGCCAAGAGGATTCTATTACATCTCTACAAACCCAGACAACTTTGACCAGATGAATATCCTTCCCTCTCAGCTGCTTGATTCTCCGATCTTCGATGCGAACGGGCACAGCTTTGAAGGTTAGGTTCTCATGAATTTCTAAGTCATCCGGTTGGATTCTAAGGACAATGGTGGGATCATGGACATATTTCTTCAATTAAGACACATGGAATACATTATGGAGGTTAGCTAATGACGGAGGCAAAGCTAATTGATAAGCTACTGGACCGATTCTTTTGAGAATTTGATAGGGACCAATAAACTTAGGCGATAGTTTCTGGGTTTTCAAGGCTCTACTAACACCTTTGGTTGGTATTATTCTAATGAACACGTGGTCTCCTTCAGCAAACTCTAAGGTTTTTCTCCTTCTATCAGCATAGCTTTTCTGCCTACTCTGAGCTGCCCTCATCTTCTCTTGTATCATTTTGATCTGTTCCGTGGTCTCTTGCACAATATCTGGTCCAATCAGAGAATTCTCCCCCACTTGAAACCAGCATAACGGCGTCTGACACTTTTTTCCATACAGAGCTTCAAATGGTGCCATTCCAATACTTGTGTGATAACTATTGTTGTAAGTGAATTCCACGAGTGGCAACATTTTCTCCCAATTCCCTTGTTCTTCCAGTGCACAAGCTCGCAGAATGTCTTCCAATGACTGAATAGTTCTTTCCGTCTGACCATCAGTCTGAGGGTGGTATGCAGAGCTTAACTTCAATCTTGAACCCAAGGCTCTGTTTAGATCTTGCCAGAACTTCGACGTGAACCTTGGATCGCGATCAAACACAATACTTGATGGTATCCCATGAAGACGAACAACTTCCTTGATATACAACTGAGTGAGCTTTTCCAATGAGTAGCGCATATTCACTGGAATGAAATGCGCTGACTTGGTCAACCGATCCACGATCACCCAGATTGCATCATGACCAGTAGACGTCCTTGGCAATCCCGACACAAAATCCATCGAGATGCTATCCCACTTCCATACAGGAACTTCTAAAGAAAGCAACTCTCCTCCTGGCCTTTGGTGTTCTACCTTCGCCTTTTGACACACCAAACAGCACGCCACATACTCAGCTACGTCCTTCTTCAGTCCCGGCCACCAAAATAATTTCTTCAAATCCTGATACATCTTGGTGGCTCCTGGATGCATACTCATCTTGCTCTTATGCGCTTCATCCAGAATCATTCTCCTTACTTCCAAATTATCCGGAATACAAATCCTCATTCTAAAACGCAGGATTCCATCCTTCCCTTCTTGGAATTCTAACTCCTTACCTTCTTGCATTAACCTCTTCTTCTCCATAAGTTTCCCATCCTTGTGTTGCAATTGTCGAATCCTTTGCAGGAATTCATTAGCAATTTGCAACATCCCCAACTTGATACTCTTCGGCTCCACTTGCATCTTCAAATTTAAATCCCGAAACTCCTCTATCAGTGCAGCTTCTCTAACCATCATTGCACTGATATTCATTGCCTTTCTACTCAATGCGTCCGCCACAACGTTAGCCTTCCCAGGATGGTAATGGAGCTCAAACTCATAATCCTTCAAAAACTCCATCCATCGGCGTTGCCTCATATTCAACTCCTTTTGATCAAAGAGGTACTTTAAACTCTTATGGTCACTAAACACCCGGAACGTAGTGCCATAGAGATAGTGCCTCCAAATCTTTAAGGCAAACACCACAGCTGCCAACTCCAGATCATGAGTTGGATAGTTCATCTCATGAACTTTTAGCTGTCTCAAAGCGTAAGCGACAACTTGCCCATCTTGCATCAAGACACACCCAAGACCTTGTTTCGACGCGTCACAATACACATCGAAACTCTTCTGTGTATCGGGCAACACCAATACAGGAGACGATGTCAACCTTTCCTTCAACTCCCGAAAACTTCTCTCACACTTCTTATCCCATAGGAACGGTTGATCTTTCCTTGTCAACTTCGTCAGAGGCAGTGCAATCTTCGAGAAACCTTCGATGAACCTTCTATAATACCCAGCCAAACCAAGAAAACTTCTGACTTCCGTGGCCGACTTTGGTTGCTCCCATTGCAAAACCGAACTTACTTTCGTTGGATCAACTGCTATCCCTTTATCTGAAATCACATGCCCCAAAAATTTAATCTCCTTCAGCCAGAACTCACACTTTGTAAGTTTGGCGTACAGCTGCTTCTCCTTCAAGATGCTTAACACTATCTTCAAGTGTTCAGCATGCTCCTCCGGGCTCTTAGAGTAGATCAGAATATCATCAATGAACACAACCACGAATGAATCTAAATAAGGTCTAAAGATTCGATTCATGTAGTCCATGAAGATAGCTGGTGCATTAGTCAATCCGAACGGCATCACAACATACTCATAATGTCCGTATCGAGATCGAAATGCAGTCTTAGAAATATCCTCTTCTCTAATTCTGATCTGATGGTACCCCGACCTCAAATCAATCTTGGAAAATACTGAAGCCCCACGCACTTGATCCATAAGGTCATCTATTCGTGGCAACGGATACTTGTTCTTGATGGTGACCTTATTAAGTTGTCGGTAGTCGATGCACATCCTCATGCTACCATCTTTCTTCTTGACGAATAAGACAGGAGCACCCCAAGGTGACACGCTTGGTCGAATCATCTGTTTCTGCAGCAACTCCTCAATTTGCTTCTTCATTTCCGCCATTTCCGGTGGTGCCATTCTATAGGGAGCGATAGAAATGGGACCAGCTCCCGGAACGAGATCGATGCCAAATTCTATCTCTCTTCTTGGTGGCAAACCAGGAATCTCGTCAGCAAAAACTTCCGGGAAATCTCTGACAACAGGGATCTCTTCCATCCTCGGACCACTTTCTCCCACCTCGGTGTTGAACAGACATATGTAACCAGAGGGTTTTGGGTTTCTATAGGTCACGAGTCTTCTATCACAATCAATGATCACTTGGTTTTGACTTAACCAGTCCATTCCCAAGATCACATCCAATTGTACTAAGGGTAAGCAGATCAAATCTACTTTAGAGGTTTGTCCTAACACTTCTATACAACAGTTAAGACATGCTCTAGAAACAATTACAGGAGCATTGGTAGGGGTTTCTACCTTAAGAACATAAGGCATTTTAGACACAATCAAGCCTAAGCGGTTTACACATTCATATGAAACAAATGAATGCGTTGCACCGGAGTCAAACAAAACATGGCAAAACTGACCATTAAGCAAGTATTTACCTTGCACCAGATCAGAGGATCGATTCGCTTCCACACCACTAAGGGTGAAGACCCTTCCTTGAGTCACCGGTCTATCTGCAACTCCTCTTGAATTGGCCTTGGCTGGCTCCTTGCAATCTCTCGCAAAATGTCCCAGCTTTCCACAATTGAAACATCCACTTGTTCCCCAGCAAACACGACCATAATGGTTGCGTTTGCACTTGTCACAGAATGGAGCTTCGCTCCGATAATTTCTTCCCTCAGAACCACCAACTATACCCTTGCCTTTCCCTCTGCGATCATATGGACCTTTACCTCTATTATTGAAACCCTTTCGTCTCTGTGGTCCATATCCTTGATTGTCCTTCTTTTCCACAACTTGCACCTCCTCAGCCTTGGTATCATCTTCATACATCCTACACATATCTACCAATGCAGGGAAACTTTGAATCCGCTGATAGCTGAAAATTGACTTCAACTTTGGCCTCAATCCACCTTCAAACTTGATGCACTTGCTCCTCTCGTCTGGGTTGTTCTGGTAATATGGAGAGTACTTCATTAGCTCTTCAAACTTTGCCGCGTACTCGCCCACACTCATGTTCCCTTGCTTCAACTGCAGGAACTCCACCTCCTTTTTCCTTCTCAGATCTTCAGGAAAATATTTCTCGAGAAACTTCTCCATAAATACTCCCCAACTTATCTCCCTTCCTTCATATTGTAAAAGCTGCATGGTGTGATTCCACCAGTTCTCAGCCTCATCCTCCAGCATATAGGTTGCATATGCCACCTTCTGAGCATCCGAACATTCCAACGTTCTCAAAATCTTGTCCATAGTGTGAATCCATTTGTTGGCCTCTTCCGGTTTAAATCCTCCTTCAAACTTTGGCGGGTTACAACTTCTAAAATCAGCCAGAGTCTTCGCCTCAGTGTTTCCCATATTACACTGATGAGGCGGATTAGCCGGTTGAGATGGTTGCTGAGACTGCCTTTGCATAGCTTCCAATACCGTGGTGATTCGCTCCAACATCGCGTTGGTGTGATTTTGGTTTCTAGTTGCCATATTAGACCTGCGCTATGGGCTTACGGTCACATATGTTGAACTAGAGAAACTTCCATTACACCACCTATCCTAAGGCTCTATCCTAAGCTTATTAGATCTACAATCAATTGCGTCTTGTACTCAAAAGAGACAAGGTACAAACAATTCAAGGTATTCAAACCTTTAACAATCAAAATAACAGCATTCAAGGTAATAAGCGCTTTGGAGATACCTGCTTGATGTTGATGGCTACCTTTCTGGAACCACTTCTACTACCACAGGATCTGACTTTTGCTCTGATACCACTAAGTGTGACACCCTTCCGGATTACCCAAATATAATATAGTAATTATACTTTCTATTGGATAATATATGGACTTGTGCGCTAAGAAAATATGGTAAATAAAATTTTCTTTATTGTGGGTGCACAATTTATCAAATGGAACTCTTGGAGAATAATTTCTAAAATCCTTTAAAACACTTGTATCGAGTTCGGCGATTTCTAAAACCTTTTCTCAAACAGGATAACATTCGTTCTTTAGAAATTTCTTTACATTTTACAATCAATTGAAGCTACCCATACTTTGTTCAATAAAACTGATACTGTCAATTAATACTTATAGCCGAGCTCTTTTATAAGTTAAATCAGAGTAAGCGGAAATTACTGGACTATGCAACCGATATAATATAAACATAGATTTTCATATATATGAAAGAGTCATAGATACATAGTCCATGAGATAAGTCACCAAGTTCCAAAATATAACAAGTCCATATAAACAGATCTACATTACCATGATACTATAACCCTAGAGTAAAACATATGTACACTATATATATATAACCAAAATACAACCCCAGGGATAGTCATGTAGATCCATCGGCATCAGATGCAGTAGTAGTAGCAGCAGTAGTCTCCCAAAAACATAGGTAATAAGGTAGTAGCATCATCATCACAGCAGCAGCAGCACATCTCCTCCACACACCGGATCCTCAGATCCACACCATACACCATATACATGTACCTAGGGATCGTCGTCCCTCCAGTCACTCCCAGTAGAATGCACGATAGGCTCGCTCCCACTCTCGTCCTCCACCGGATCCTCCTCGATCTCATCCGAAGGAGAGTGTACCCTACCACTGGGTACCGGGTCAGGTGATGGTGAAACCCTGACTGGGCTCCTCGGATCAGATAGGGGAGTCTCCTCGCGGACGACTCTCGAAGTAAAAGGGTGAGAGCGGGTAGGTTGAAAACGAAAGCTATGGTAAGAGCGAGCTGGTCGCATGGGAGGTGGTCCATGATAAGTATAAAACGGGGGTACATGCATAGTGTATATGATGGGAATCCTAAACCTACGAGGACGGAATCGCATCAGCGGATTAGGGTGGTAGAATGTGAACTCTACCTCCCCCTCATACACCGCGCGATGGTCCTCATAGATCCATACGCCACTAGGAAGTGGCCGGATCTCGATGCAAGCAATGTAGCGAGACATCACCTACAAGGGCATAGGGGTAAGCAATCTACTCACATAATCAATAGAGAATAAATCATGCAACATATGAAAGATAATAATGCATCAATTAATAACAATCACAATTAGCATCTAGCAAGTATCAGATGCACATAGGATGTTCACACTTAATTCAGGTATATCAATTGCATTAGGTGAATGACATGATGCATGACTTTAACTCTCAACTTATCTCCACATTTTCTAAGTCACTCTCTGACGTCCATCCCTGACAACCCAGCACTCCACAGTGCGTTGTATTCCTAGGTATACAACAATTAGTACATTCACCTAGAATGTACACGACAAGCTTGGTATCCATGCCACCCGAGCATATCCCGTCATCCAAACGGATCGTCATCCAAACGATATATCCATATCGGCATCCACAAAGCCGACCACGTCAACGACGTGTCATCAAGCAAGTGTATTGGCACTCCCAGAGGCCCTCCTCATGTTTATCGAACATGAATACGTCCTACCATCCAAACTCCAGAATGAATGCATTTTAGACTTAGGGGAAATTGATTAATACTTTACTAGCCACCTAGGCTTAATTTTTATCAAAAAGGATCGTCACCAAACGATCGAATTGTATTGATCAATTTCTCTAAGTCTTGATCCCTTGAATTACCTTTAATAATTCCTTAATTAATTAAGTTAGAATTGAAAATGATGTTTTCAGATTCTGGGCATTTTACTCGAGTAAAGTTCAGAATACTCGAGTGTTCTGGAGATTTTCCAGATTACTCGAGTGTTCTTAAGCTTACTCGAGTGTTCATGTCTTTCTGAGGATTTGGGTTTTAATTTCAACCATTTACTCGAGTAGTTCATGAGTTACTCGAGTGTTCTTGGACTTTTCCAGAATACTCGAGTGACTTTGAATGACTCGAGTGTTTGACCTATAACAATTCTCAGTTCATGCCCGATACTCGAGTAGGAAAAACAAAATACTCGAGTGTTCTTATGAAATTTACTTTATTTTGAACACGATTCACTCTAGTACTTTGCCATTTACTCGAGTGTTTCGCAGCTGACAGTATTGAAAACTGGTTTTAACATGCCATTTTCATTTCTACTCAATTTAAGTCCATTTCAGGGATCAACAGAGTTAACATATCATTAATCAAACATGTTACAACACTTATTTCAATTCAAAACACAGAATTGACAGAGAAATCATTGATTATGCACAAAAAGGCATTTTAACAACTCAATACCTCAAATCACACAATAAGCATAATCTTCATGAAACAAAGCTCATTCAGGTTCACATACATGATAACAAACTTGCTCATTGCAGATTTAGAGCATGGATTGGTCTCCAAACCAAAGTTCCTATAGAATCTAAGCCCTTAGAGCCTCTTGGTGGCTCTCTAACACATTTAATGGATTTCAAACTCTATCTAGTGAATATAATTACTTCCCCTTACCTCTCAGATGTTTTCCAAACGAAACTTGGAAAGAAAGAGACTCCAAACTCCTCAGACCAACTTCAAGAACCATGAGCAGAGCATTTTGAGTACCATACCAAAATGGAATTGGTTTGTACATGGAACAGAGATTTAAATTGGGGAAAATTAGATTTATTAACTCTATGCAACATGAACTAACTAAAGGAATTAAGTTTGCAACTCAGGGATTCACGAGCTTACCGAAATCGATGATCAAAGTAAGCTCCAGACACCAACTCGAGCAAGAACAGCTTCACTTCAATTCTTCAATTCTCTTAGCTTACTCACTCAAATCTCACGTTTTCACTCTCTATACAAAGCTCAAGATGTAAGCTTTGTATTCGTGTTTGGTTTGTGTTTCAAATCAATGTAGAGAAAGAGAATCGAAGCTCACAACTCAGAAACCCTAACTTCTTCAATTTCAACAAAGTTAAGCAAAATTCTTGGCTAAGGGTTGAAGATGAGCTTTTATAGGCATAGAGAGGCATCATGCGTCGCGACACGACTGCCATGGAGGTGGCTTGAAGACGTTTTCGTGTCAACGAAAGGAATCGTTGGCTGTGACTCATCAAACGCACTAACTCGTGCAGTTTGACCCAGATTACTCGAGTATTCTGAGTAATACTCGAGTAATTCGCCCAGATTTTGAAAAATAATTATTTTATTTACTTTCTCTCCAAAACCTTTCCTATAATTGCTTCTAGGTCCCAACCCAGGGACTAATATGCAAAATATACATTTTAGGCATTTAAATTATTTATTAAATAATTTCTCACATGCAAGCTAATTATATACACACATATTTTAATCGAGGATTAATTTGGAGACTATTAATTATAATTAAATTATAATTAACATTTCATTAATCGGGGATTAAAATTTTAGGGTGTTACAATTGAGATTTCGCTTTAAGATGAAATTTCAAAGCCTCCTTTTTGAATTGAAGATGAGTCATTCCTTATTTGATTGGAACTCAAGTAGCACGAAAACAATTTTATCTCCAATGCAATGTAGAATCGAGAAGGATCCCTCGCATTTTGTATTCATTGGTAGATGACATCGTTAAGTCCTTGAATCCAACCAAATAATTGTTGGATTTATTTTCTAAGTTTAAGAATGGGATCGACATTAGAGGTCACCTAGTTTACACTTCGAGCATTCTTTATCAGAGTGCGCATCGGAAGTGAATAGGTGTTAACCCAATGTAATTGCCTTTAACTGTGATTACTAAGTGTCGTCTTAGTAAGACCTAAGTACCTTCTACATTTCCACATCATACTTTGGTGATAAATGTACTCTGATTGCTAAATTAGGACACTGCTTTTGCAACCAATCTTTCTAAGATTCTATTTTCGAAAAGTATTAGTACTACGATTTGAAATGAATGTCAAGTACAGTAATGTTTGGATATTTTTCAAAGTATGGATTGATTTAAACTCTCATAATTGATTGAATGTCGCAACACTAACTTTCAAGAAAGTTTTACTCACATTGCGGATTCCTAACTAGTTGAATGACATTGTAGTTTACTCTCAAATTACACTGATCATCAATTGATAGGAAGTCAATGAAAGCGACATAAGTCAATTTAAAATAATATTTGAACTTCAAAGCTAAGATAAAAGGAAGGACATTCACTACAATTTAAAAAGGTGAATGACATTAAACTTTTGACCGAAGAATCCGTTCCTTTTATTTGGGTTTGACGACTATAGAGGATGTAACACCCTAATAAATATTACCCTTAATTCCCAAGTATTAAAAATGTGAACTTAAAAATTCCTTTTTAGTTTAGTAAAATCACCCGTCAAACGGACGGAGTTTTGTCTGTTTTTCGGACTTTCCAAAATTTAACCTGTATAATCAATTTTCAAATAAACAACTAATAGCCAGCAGGGCTTCATATTATATTTCTAAATCATATCAAGGCCCCATGGGCTCCAAATATATCAGAGTAATAACGGAAAATACTAAGTTTGAGTGTCATAACCAAAACATATAACTTTGTCAAAATAAAACATCCTAAGCCTCACTTAAAATATGAATAACAAATTTTACATCAAAATAGTGTAGGAGGCTTAAGTTCATAATATTCTTCCATATCCCCTAATAACCCTACTCTCCCTATAAGGGAAAGTACTCCTGCTCGGCCGGGGGCTGTGCCAACTCAATCTCCATACCTGAAAATGTAAGGGAGTGAGCATTGCACATGAAATAGAAGGCAGTTCCTAACTAGACATAATGACCCACTAGGTCAAGCACAATTAGCAAATAAGCATATATTCACATATTGCACACCATACCCATTCCATTATTTCCATGCTCATTATTTATTGCACATTTCCATTTTCATTATTCCATTTCAACATTCATTTCCATTATTCATTTCAGCATCCATTTCCATTATTCATTTCAACATCCATTTCCATTATTAATTTGTTCATTTCACATACTCATTTCATTTCAATACATCACCTCAAATCAGAGGCCAATGAACAATTTTCATTCAACACATTTGTCACCTCAAAACAGAGGCCCTTATACTTTTCCATATTTAAATTATGTGTCCCTCAGGTCAAAGGTCAACACTCAGTTCTTTATTTCATCCGGTGTCCCTCAGGTCAGAGGTCAACACCCAATAACATTCATTTCATCTTGTGTCCCTCAGGTCAGAGGTCAACACTTTATTTCATTCTGTGTCCCTCAGGTCAGAGGTCAACACTCATTCACCTTAATTCATACGGTGTCCCTCAGGTCAGAGGTCAACACTCTATTACTTTCATTCATTTTGTGCCCCTCATATCAGAGGTCAGCATAATCATCACATTCCTTTAATCGTCACCTCAAAACAGAGGCCAACGCACTTATTACATTTTCATCACTCATTACCTCACATCAGAGGCCAAAACATACTTTCATATTCTTACACAAACAATTATAACACATACATTTACTCAATATTTGGCACCTCAACTCAGAGGCCATAAATTATTCACTTTCTTGGTCCATCAATTATATCACATTTAAATTCAACAACACACATTCAACATTTAATCATTCATGCAATTTCCTTATTCATTTCCTTTCTCAGTTATCACAATCATACCAAGTAGTATTCTCTTTTATAGCCCAACCTTCATATTGCCCTTCATTTTAATTTACATACATCACCTTTTACTTTTGTTTACACATAACCATTTTACTTCCATTTTCACCTTTATACATATTTAACATTTAGTGTACAAATATATTCAACCGAAACATACATATTATCACCTTCACATATTTTTGCTTTAACAACACATATATTCGTTTCCGTTCCATTCCTTCCTATATCCATTTATTCCACAACACATACATATATTTGCTACAATAATTAATTATCATTTAATTCACAACTTTACAACTAAGATCAATAATCATAAAATTCGTTTATGTCAACTTCATTATCACATTACCCAATTCCTCATGTAATTCAATTTAATCCTTATCCAAGTTTCATTTATCAAATAATTCATTGTCATATTATTGGGTTTCCTTTTACTAGTCTTAACATCCAATCATCATGTATATTTAATTAATTAAAATTTCATATTTAATAACCTAGGGATTTATAATCTAATTTTCTCCCCTAACACATAACCCTAACAAGTATTATATACTAACTAGAACCTACTCCCTAGAACAAGGCAAAGCTCACTATATCCACTCCCTTACCTCAAACACTTGGAGATAAGGTGATTTTACTTGCTCTAAGCTTGAAAATCTCGCCACCGAATGAGCTATGAACCAAGGGAAAAGGGAGGAACCTTATATAAGAGCCATAACAAGAAAAGATTAACATTCATATCATGGGTCATGCCAAAACTCAAGAAAAGTGAAGCTTCCATGGCTTAGAATCAAAAACCACCATGGATGGAGGAGAGAGAAAATGAGCCATGAAGCAAAAGAAGTGAAATTAGTTAGAGATTATGGGGGAAAATTCATATAACATGAAGGAAATGAGGAGGAAAGCTTGAATCTCACTTACTTTGATCTTGAAATGGTGGAAATCAAGAGTGGGTGTTGAAGCTCTTGAACCCTAACTCATACCCATAGCTTGAGAGAGAACAATAGGAGAGATTGATGGAAGAGATGATGTTTGTGAGTGATGGGGATTGGTTTTTAATGGTTTATCATGGATGTATTTGATGATTTGAGGTGGGATTTAGAGAGAGAAAGAGGAGGGTTTCGAGCCCTAGAGAGAGAGAGCAAAGGGGAATGAATGGGGAAGAAGGCCCTCATTCACGTTTTTTTTTTCTGATGCAGTACGCACTACTCGAGTAGTTAGTGGACTACTCGAGTAGTCCAAATTTTCTGGACTTTCTGTTAGCTCAAACTACTCGAGTAGTCAGTGGACTACTCGATTAATTCAGGCACTACTCGAGTAATTCAGGCACTACTCGAGTAGTCTGGATTGTCTCCTTTTTCTTGGCATTTCAAAATGCCATAACTTCTTCGTTACCCGTCGGATCTTGCTCAAATTTTAAAGGAAGCTTCCTCACCTATTCTACTTCACATCCAACGGTGGTATTTAAGTTTTGAGTTGTAAATCTTTTATTTTGAATTTCCTAAGGTTCTATGTTTTTAACCCTAGTTCTACACGTATTTTTGGCTAGATTCTAACTTATATCTCCATTTCTTCTACCCTAAGACCATCCCAACATAGATTATACTTGGAATTAAATTTGGGATGTTACAGAGGACTCTTAATTTCTTTGTTAAAGGAATCCTCCAAACTTCTGAATCAGTTCCAAATGGATGTGAAATGATTTTGAAAACTAATATGAATGATTTGAACTTGTAAGTGCTTGACATATCTTTTCCTAAACAATAATTTGTCTAAGTTTTAAATGAAAAGAATTTACAAAAGTATAAAGTGTTTTTCCTCATTTTAAAGAAAATGCAAATTCTTGAAAATTCTTTTATCACCAAGTACCAAACCTTTTTCACGGAAGTTGGTACTTTATTGTTTCTACTTTAATGTGGAAGTGGAAAATGTGAAGTGAAGGTAGCAAGGTGAGTTAAAGGTAATGCAGCTAGCCTAGAGTTAAAGCCTAGCCTAGAACCCAAACCAGGGTAATGGATGTTATCCCTTCTTCCTTTAAGTTCATATAGAACTCCAAGGAATTTGTTGTACTTATTGAACAAACTTTATTCCGGAAGTGCAAACTATTTTCAAACCATTATTAACTCTTCCATGGAATGTAGTTTACGAATGTTAAAGTTCTAGTCTCAGCATCCATTATAGAAGTCGTAGCACCAAAGTCTAGTTAGTAATAAGGAAGTTTCATCTAGGGCTTAAGGTCAAGTTGTAGTTGTTTGATCTTTGAGCCTAAGGGACCAATTAGGAAACCTTGAACCTTAGGAAGAATAGTAAGTGTGACACCCTTTTTCCATACAAGTAAATATTACAATAAATAAGTATTACTTGGAATTCATATGGACTTGTTATTGTATAGAAATTATGAAAATCAAAATTTCTCTTTTAAAGAGGGTGCACAAACCAAAACTTGGAATTCTTGGAGAAGAAATTCTAAATCATTTCAAATCAGTTGTATTGAATTCGGCAATCTCTAAAACCTTTTCACGAGCGGGATAGCGTTCGTATTTGAAATCGTATTTATATGATAGAAAGTAAATGAAGCTATCCTTTCTTTTGTTTTGTAAAACTGATACCATCTAATCCTTTTCGTAGCCGAGCTCTTTAAAAAGATTAAATCAGAGTAAGCGGAAAGTAGAGGACTATGCAACTAATAGAAATATAACATAGATTTTATATACATATATATAAAAAGTCAGGTGATACATAGTCCCATCATAAGTCTCCAAGATCCATACACAAGTCCATAAAGATCTATGCTCAAAATAAAACCATAGCCCTAGAGTACTCATAGTATATCTACAATATGTACATCTCAAAAATATAAACTCTAGAGGTGGTCACATAGATCTGGCAGCATCAGTAGTAGCAGTGATAGTAGTAGAAATCTCCAAGAAGCAAAAGGTAACATCATCATCATCATCATCAGCAGTAGCAATATCTCCTCCTCAGCATCCCCACACCGGATCCCCTGATCCTCATCATGTACCATATGCACATACCTAGGGATCATCGTCCCTCCAGTCACTCCCAGTAGAATGAATGACAGGCTCGCCTCCGCTCTCGTCCTCCATGGGGTCCTCCTCGATCTCATCCGATGGAGAGCGTACCCCACCACTGGGTACAGGGTCAGGAGATGGTGTGACCCTGACTGGGCTCCTCGGATCAGAAGGGGGAGTCTCCTCGCGGACGACTCTAGAAGAAAATGGGTGTGAGCGGGTAGGTCTAAAACGAAAGCTGTGATAAGAGCGAGTTGGTCGTGTGGGAGGTGGTCCATGGTATGTGTAAAACGGGGGTACGTGCATAGTGTATATGATGGCAATCCTAAATCTACGAGGACGAAATCGAATCAACGGGTTCGGGTGGTAGAAGGTAATCTCTACCTCTCTCTCGAACACCGCGCTATGGTCGTCATAGATCCATGTGCCACTTGGAAGTGGTCGGATCTCGATGCAAGCGATGTAGCTAGACATCACCTACAAGGGCATAGGGGTAAGCAATTCTATACACATAATCAATAGAGTATAAATATGTGAACAATAGGAATGTAAAGTTATGCAACAATAAACAACCATCACATTTAGCACTTAACAGTTATTGAATGCAAGTAGGATGCTCATACTTGTTTCATTTATCACACTTAATTTAAATGAGTGGCATGATGTATGAATCTAGCTCTCAAGCCTATCTCCATCAATCTATGTCACTCTTTGACGTCCATCCCTGACAACCCAGCACTCATCAGTGCGTTGTATTCCTAGGTATACAACAATTCGTACATTCACCAAGAATGTACACGAAAAGCTTGGAACCCGTGCCACCCGAGCACATCCCGTCATCCAAACGGACCGTCATCCAAATGGTATAACCATATCGGCATCCACTAAGCCGACCACGTCTTCAACGTGTCATCAAGCAAGCGTATTGGCACTCCTAGAGGCCCTCCACATGTTACCAAAACATGATAAACGACCTACCATCCAAACTCCAAGATGGATGCATTAACTTAGTTTAAAAGGAATTGAATGATGTTTTATTCTTTTATTAATACATTACGTGCCTCCCGAGCAACGTGTCATTACTCAAATGAAAACATCATAACGTCAATCAATTTCTTTTAAGTCCAGGATCACTTGGTTAATTGTCCTTTAGTGTTAACAAAATGACTTAGAATTGAAAATGGTATTTTTAAGTTTCTGACTAAAATACTCGAGTATTCTTCATAACACTCGAGTAGTTCATCAGTTTCCAGTTTTACTCAAGTAGTTCATCATTATACTCAAGTTGTTCATATCTTTTCAGAAAGTTAGGTTTCATATTTTTAAGAAAATACTCGAGTAGTTCACGAGATACTTGAGTCATTCACCAATCCAGAATACTCGAGTAGTTCATGCATTACTCGAGTCGTTCATCAAACTTGACTCTTGTTGCATCTGTTAATACTCGAGTCCCAAGCCAGATACTCGAGTTGTGCGCCAAAATCCACACGGGTGCATCACGAAATACTCGAGTATTGAGCCATCTACTCGAGTTTTATCAGACAGAACAGACTGAAAACTTAGTTTTTACATACCATTTTCATTTCTAAACATTTCTAACCCAAACCAATGATCAAAATAGTTCATATACCATATATCGAACATGTTATAACACTTATCACATATCAAATTACAGATTTGACAGAGAATCGATTGTTAATGCATAAAACATACAATTTAACAACTTAATACCTCAAATTGCAAATTAATTAACAAACTCATGAAATTGTGTTCATTACAGCTTGCATGCATCATATGAAACTTGCTCACAACAACCATGGAGCATGAATTGGTCTCCAAACCAAAGTTCCTATTCAATCTAAGCCCGTAGAGCATCTTGATGGCTCCCTAATGAAAATCATGGAATTTAAACTCTACCTAGTGCATAAAACAACTTCCCCTTACCTCTCAGATGTGTACCAATAGAGGATTCCAAAGAAAAAGCTCTCCAACACCAGAAACGAATTTGAGCACCACATGCAAGACAGTTTTGAGTGCATCACCAAGATTGAATTGGTTCACACATGAAACAGAGATAAGAATTGGGGAATTCAGTTTTTCTAGACTCTATGCAACACATACTAACTAGAGAAATCGAATTTGGGACTCAATGAACACGGGAGCTTACCAAAATCAAGGCTCCAAGTAAGCTCCAGAGAATGACTTGACAGAAAATAGCTCCACTTCCAAGCTCCAATACTTCCTCCACACTCACTCAAACCTCACGATTTTAGTGTCTATACAAAGCTCGTGATGTGAGATTTGTATTAGTGAATGGTTTGTTACTTGAATCAACACACAGAGGATGAATCGAAGGAAACGACTTCAAAACCCTAACTCACTAACTCATCAACAAATTGGCAAAATGGTTGCTCTTCAATCAGTTTCGAGCTTAAATACTGGGTTTGAAGGATCATGCACAGCGACACGAGGCTGTTATGTGTCTGGGGTGGAGTATTCGTGTCGTGGAGAGGGAATCGTTGGTGATGACTCACCAAACGCACTAACTCGTGCAACTCTGTCTAGAATACTCGAGTTTTCCAAACAATACTCGAGTATTTTGCCCAATTTTTGAAAAATAATTATTTTATTTACTTTCCCTCCAAAATCTTTCCTATAATTACCTCTAGGTCCCAATCCAGGGACCAATATGCAAAATACTTATTTCATGCATAATTATATTTATTAAATAAATCCACACACATTTCCTAACTACATAAACACAGATTTTAATCAAGGATTAAAATAGAAATTATTAATTATAATTAATGTTATAATTAACATTTCATTAATCGGGGATTAAAATTTTGGACATTCCAATTGCTTTTCTTTTATATGTAAACTAGCCCCTATGGGAATTTAATTTGAATGTATTTTCTATCTCATGTCTTAAACATATTTCCAATTTTGCTATGGATTCATATATATAGTATTCAACTATTTAAGTTTCTCAATGAATATATACGGTTGTTTTGGAAAGTCGATGCATTTAACTGTTTCCTCCCCAAACTTTGTCTCTATCCGTACACCAATCATAATTACTTGTGATTCTAAGGGAGTCTTGTCAATTGTAAATTTTTCAAACCTTTTTCTTCTCTTCAATGCAAAACTCCTTTGGTGTGTATGGATTGCTTTTACTTATTTGTGTTGAGTTGATGTTCTGTTTTCTTTTAAGGAACGCACTCTTCGATAAAACTCAAATGATGTTTCTTTTACTCATTTTATGTTTGAATTATAATTTTGTGACATAGATTTTCTTAAATGATGAATGCTTTGTGTTTTGATTATCTTTATCTGTATTGTGTGTGGATATGTGAGGTGAGAGATAGGATGCCTAGATCTTATTGAATGTTATATTGTATTGATCATAGGTCTATCTCCCTTTGTGGTCGTGAGTAATAGTTATGGAATAGGATCCCAAGAGTAGAACCCTAATGTATTAGTGGGACTTTTTGGTGAAAGTCTCAATAGAAATCAAGTAGATATAGTCAGAGAAACCCCAACCAGAGTTGTATCCTAAGCGGGGGAGCGAATTCCCCAAAGTCGTGTCTACCCTTATAATAGAGCATATAGCTCTATATCCTCTCGTTTCTTCGTAATGAGCCGAATTTCGGGGACGAAATTCATATAAGTGGGGGAGATTTGTAACATCCCCCATTTTCGATGTCCGTTTAGAATGGTTATTAGAGGTAAATTAGTATGTGCTTAAGTGTTTAGAATGTAGTGTTTAGCTAAAAGTAGGTTTGTATGAGGTAGAAATAGGTTAGAATAGGTTTAGACTGTAGAGAAAGGAATATGTCAGGTTAAACTTGTGGTTTAGAAAGGTTATTTAAGAACTAGGAACATAGGACTTTAGAAAATTAGGAATAGAAGATCCATAGCTCTAAACCCAAATTCCACCGTTGGATGTGAAGATAAGTGACTCAGGAAGCCTGCCTCAAAAGTTGAGCAATATCTGACGGTTAACGAAAACGTTATGACACTTTGAAGTGCAAAGAAATGGTGGACTGAACCAGTTAATCGATTAAGCAGGAGATTAATCGATTAAGGCCTGAAAGTTGATTTTGGCCAAAATTACATGGGTTAATCGATTAACCACCCAGTTAATCGATTAACCACTGCTGTTCAACTCGAGATATCCGAATAAATTGCAGCAGATCAGTTTTATAAACACGTTTTGAAGCAAAACCTCAGTGTTCTCTCTTCCTCCTCCACGAGTGCTTCTTCTTCTCATACCTTAGGGTTTTACAATCTCTCAAATCAACACCAAATAACATCAAATTAACCCCACAAATCTTCAACCCATCAATTCCTTATGTGTTCTCCTCTTTCAAATCTTACTTTCTTCTCTCTTTCATAAAACCCCTAAATCCAACCCAAACCCTAACTTTCCCAATCCATCCCATAAAGCTTTCTAATCATGCAAAGGAGTCTGGAATGTGCTTAAGGACGAGGAATAGGAGTCTTAGGAGCTTGGATTGGATCTTGGTGTGGGAGCTCCATCAAAACCCCAATTCCTCTCTCTCTCCTCAAGGTAAGGGGTGTACTTTGGGTTTAGTATTAGAGAATGGGTTTAATTATAGTAATAGAGTTATAAATAGGTGTATTTATTGATTGGTTAGGTTGATGGTTAGAAGGGTAGAGTGTAGCTAGAAAACCCTAAGTTCTGTTGATATGTTATTGTGTATTTTTATATTGATTATCTGGAAATTGATATTGTTTGTATGATTATTATTATCAAAGTGTAAAATGTATGATTACAAATTGTAAATGACATTCATATAGTTATGCATCAAATAGGGTCAAGTATTTCTCAATTGGGTATAAACCAAATAAATGATATTTTTCTAAAGGACAAAAAGGGCTTAGAATTCAATTGAGAAATACTTAGAATATTGGATCATGCATGGTGTAAAGGTGGACGTTAGGAGTAGGGGAAAAACACACGTCGTTTTACGATAAATGAGGGCAAAAGTAAATTACTGGGATTACTATGGAGAACTTTGATCCTGCAAAGGATACGGGTTTGCTTCCCGTGTTGGGGATTGGTTCTACGCAAACCATGGTAATTCCATTACTTTGGCTCGTTTTGGCCAGTCGAGGGTGATTTCTGCTAAAGCCAATTTGGACAAATCAACCCAAATTTCATGAGGGACCTTTCGGAGTGGAGGTGAAGTGCTGTGCAAGCGGGTGAGCGAAGGACCTTCCTAAGTGGAGGTGAAGCACCCAACTATAGGTTGAGAAATACTTACTCCTGATCGGTTTTTCCCCAGAGTGGAGGGTGTATGTGAAAGTGTATATTGTTATTGGAAAAAGGGAAAAGTGTTAAGGTACATTGTGTGAGGAACCCTCCTTCGGGGAGAATGTAAAGCACAATGTACCCAATTGTTAAAAGTGTTAAATTGTTCATTGTTATTGTTAAAAATGTGTAAGTGAAAAGGGAAAGTGTGAATGCATTGTATAGATGCTTTAATTCATTGAATCCGATTAAAGTGTTAAATTTAATAGAATGAAATGAAATGTTCAATATCGGATTCGAGAATTAAACCATTTAAGTGTGACGTTAGCAGAGCATAACCATGTGAATTGGAAAAAGTACTATACTATCGGTATGCATAACTTGTGAATTGGAAAATGCTATGATGTTTTACTTGTCAAATGAATTGTGACTTGTATAATTATGATTGCTTGTATATGAATATGCTTTTTATGATTTATTATTGTTTTTAAACGTTTTCTTTGATATAGATTTCAAAGTACTCACCCTTACAGTGGACGTATTAGGTACACCAAGGAGACAGGCACATATGAAAGTCAAGGCCGAGATTGGTATACTCATAGTAGAGAGTATATTGGTACAAGTGACCTAATGGTCGCTATGTGCGAGCAACCATTCTTAGATTCTTTAATATGTAGAATCCGTTTTGTAAAGAATTGTAATTGTAAATAACGATTTAATTTTGTTAAGTGTATTCGTATATACTCTGTTTTTGGACAAGTTGAAAGTATTTCATAGTATTGTATATTTTGGAACTAAAAGTTATATTTTACTTGATTTTGCAAACTGTTTTGGACTGACAGGTTTAATTTTATTTGGGGAAAAATATGATTTTCAAAGGGAACTCCGTCAAAATTTTTATTAACCCCGAACTTTTCTCAAGTAAATGTTATTTAAAAGTACTTTGTTAAAGCTTAAAAAGTAGGATGTTACAATTTTCTTATCTGCATTCTATAAGTTATTATTTGGGTAAAAATAATAATTTTTATAGACCATGTTTACATGGATGACCCACTAATGTGGTTCTCAATTGAAAAGAATGAACACATAATGTGCATATTTCAGGAAATTAATATACAAATTTAAACTAACGTCCCACCAATAGTATCTAAAAGAAAGTAAATGATACTATTGTTTCTTTTAGATTTAAGGAAACACAATTAACTTGTGTAAGTATCAGAAGGTCAGTGGGAGTAAGTTTATTATGTTAATTTTGTATGTTATTATATCTTGCTTGCAACTTATTATCTTGGTCTTTTACACTAGACTAAGAAGTTTTTTCTAGTAACTTTGAATGAAAGATATAGGTGAGTCGAGCCATGTGATTAGAAAATGAATATTCTAGCATATGTCACATGAATTGTTAGGCTTATCTCAGAAAGCATATATCATTAAAGTAATAGAAAAATTTAGAATGTATATTCATAAAGTTTTGAGATATTGGCATGGAACGAATAAATACATTTTTACTTCTGTAATGAATGATCACATTGAGGTCATCAGAATGTTGATTTTGTAGCAAGTTTTGAGGTTACAATTCAGACTAATTGTAACATCCCAATTCTTATTTATAAATTAGCAAATAATTTTTTTAATTAAAATATGAGGTTCAAAAGTTTCCTTTTTACAACTCAATTTTATACAAAAATGCTGGGGAATCCATTTACAATATACATAGCATGAAATAGAGTTTCCTTCTTTCAACTCTTTCGCTGCGACACCCTAGCATTCACCTAAAATGTTAACCACTAAGGGTGAGACCTTTTCACATCAAAGTGAATTATAAGATAGTTAGCAGCTCATAATAAAACTCAAGAGATAATAATCAAATCATGCAGTGGTCCAACAACATATACCGCTTTAACTTAACAAGGAAACATTCACAAAATTCAAGTTCCAATAAATATTCATTTCCCATATTCATTTTCCTTTCCTTTTTACTTATTTTCCTTTTCTTACGTTACATTCATATTTCTCTCTTATATTGTGTATTATTATCTTTTTATTATCGCGCCTGGTGGATTCGCGGCTTCTCGCCGTCGACCTCGCATTATTATCTTTTTATTATCGCACTTGGTTGATTCGCGGCTTACCGCAGTCGACCCTCGCATTATTATCTTTTTATTAACGCGCCTGGTCGATTCGCGGCTTATCGCAGTCGACCTCGCATTATCATCTTTTTATTATTGCGCCTGGTCGATTCGCGGCTTATCGCAGTCGACCTCGCATAATTATCTTTTTATTATCGCACCTGGTCGATTCGCAACTTATCGCAGTCGACCTCGCATTATCATCTTTTTATTCACTAGCTCATACTTTTCCTTTAATCCATCACTTTCTATTTCAAATGTTCACTTCTCCCTTCATGGCCCGTTATTCACTTAATTTACCTTTCCCTGCTATATTAGTTATTTATATCACATATCCAACTATCCAAGTATTTAATCATTCACAATATTTACCTTCCTCCAAAATCATTCTCAAATCATTTTTCAAGCATTCTCAACAACAACCGACATATGCAAATATTCACAGATATACACCCAATCTCAAGTATACGCATATTCACAAGTATGCACATATAACCCATAATATCATTACCAATAAATTCATAACAACCAACAATCAACAGATATTAAACCATTCAGTCGACATACTCAGGTATGTCTCAGAGTACTTTAACATAAATCAACTCCCTCGGGTCTTCACTTCCTACTTTTATAACTTACTTAAAGGAGGTTTATCAAAAAAATTCAACTTATATAAAAATCAACCAATACAACTCTGTTCACCCTTAATTCAACTTTAAACAAACACTAATTTGTTACCCACAACCCAATTTAACTATTAACCCCAAATCCTATTATAAATTCTAACTATCCTTGACCCAAAGTGTGGAAAAGTGTCTCCCTTACCTTAGAGGAAGAGGGAGCTCGAATGAAGCTCCAAGGAATTTGATTCTACCCCGATCTACTCGGATTCCCGCTCCTTTGACCGATCTCCACTCCGTTCATGAGATTGGAGGAGAGAGAGAAGCCCTAGGAGAGAGAGAATTTCAAAGAAGGGAGAGAGAGAGAGAGACACCCAAGGAAGGAAATGAAGAAGAAGACATGAAGGAGGTGATGGATCTTCATGGGTGAAGGATTGGAAGGGAGGATTCGGTGCTTGGTGGGTGATTAGTGGTGATTTGGGATGAGGGACGGAGAAGAGGGACAGAGAAATGAAGAGAAGGGAGGGTTGGTGCGGTTGAAAAATACTGGTGCGGGTTTTTAAGCACCCGCGTGCCTGGTGAGGGATTAGGCGCGCCTGCGCGCGCCACACGCATCTGATGCAGAAACTCGCGGGCGCCTGGGCGCACGACACGCCATGCCTGGGTGCAGGTCTGACTGAACTGGTGCATCTAATGCACCCTAGTGCGCCTGGGCGCACCGGCTTGTGCCTGGGCGCACCAGAAGCCCCGAAACACCGATTTTTGTAACACCCCTAATTTTCGTCTCCCAAATAACCGAAAAATTAATTATCACAATTAATTTATAATTGATTTATATTAGTTTTAAAGGTTTTAGTTTTTGTACATTATGTGTTTTTATATATAAAAATATGAGATATATTTTTATATGGTTATTTTGTACAAAAATGTGAATATTGTAATTTAGTCCTTGGGTTGGGACCAAATTGCAATATTAGAAAGGTTTTTGAAGTAAAAGTAATTAAATTATTAATTTTTGAATCTTATCAGTATGTAACAAGTTAGAAGGGCTCTGTAACCGGTTACACGATGAACTCAGAAACTGGGTTAGTGGATTTTGATGAGTAATCACCCAATTAATCCAGAATTCGCCACGAATACAGCCCTAATCCAGTGGAAAACACGCGTCAAGGTGCATGCAAGCTTGATTCTTCTATAAAAACCCTCAATTCTAAAGAATTGGGTTGTTGCTACTCTGAAATTAGGGGGAAGCTCTGTTCTAGGGTTTCAGAATCGTTTCTTGCAATTCTCTTTCGTTTCTGAGAGTTAGAACATGAGTGATACACGGTTACAAAGCTCACATCAAGGGCTTTGTATTGATATAAAGTTTGTGAGTTGAGAGTCCCTGAATCAAGAGAACGAAGCTTGCAAAGTAAGGGTGTTGGTGCTGCCAAACCTCAGCTTCTGGTTTCTGGAGCTGACTTTGAAGCTCGATTTTGGTAAGCTCAAGCCTTCTCTTGTTCTAGACTTGATTTCCTTTCAAAGCTCATGTTGCATGGTTTTGATAATGACCATTTTCCCTAATTTCCATGTCCATTTGATGTTCCAAATTCCTTGATAAATCTACCCTGTCAAAACGGTTCTGGTTTGAGGAGGAGCTTTGGGTGTTTGGTGTTCTACCTCAAATCTCTGCTCAAATCTTGTTCAAGCACGAACCTAAGGTAAGGGGGAAGCTTACTATTTTCTAGAATGAGAATAAATTGTGGTAGAATATAGGATGAGTCACCAAGAGACTCAAAGGGCATACGTTGAAATGGATAAATGGCTTGGAGGCCAATTGGAGCTCAATTGATGTTTTGAGCAATGTTATCTGAATTCATGCAAGCTATGTTGATGTTGATTTCATGACTTACTTGGATATTATGTGAATTGATGCATTAAGTTGTGAAATATGTGCAATTATGTGCAATTTGTGTATCCAAATTGAATGCATGCAAGATAGATATGTTTCTGTGTTTAAACATATTTATTTAAGGTATATGTACTCTGTTAAAGGTTGAAATTTGGTTAGATTTGAGTAGTGAAGAGAATGGTTTGTTAAAACTCATGTTTTATTGTCAGACTGCATAATCTAACCGGTTACTCTATATTCGTAACCGGTTAGACCCTGTTAAAATGCAAAAGAAAATAAGTTTACAAAATCAACATTGTGGTCTTACAAATCCTACTCAAATCTAGGCCTTAATTTCATGGAAAACAATCTGAAAATAAGTTGATTTCACTGTTATAGTTCAGATTGCAGTTAAAGAGTTAATACCTTAAGGTAAAGAGATAGTTTCAAGAGGAAATTATGCTCATTGGACAATGAAATGTGATTTAGACTTTTGAATGATATAAATAGTGGTTTTGAGGTATAAACATTGTTAAACTGGTTTATGGATTGGGTAGGGAATTCAAGAAAAAGGGTTTTCTGAATTACAATGGTAAACAGGTCTGTAATTCTAACCGGTTAGCCTGAAACTGTAACCGGTTAGTACCTGAATCTGAAAAATAAAAAGTTAAGTTTTTGAATACCATTGACTTTGTTTTACCCAATCTAAGTTCAAGGGCATGTTTTGAGATAATTCAAAGGAGAATTTTATGTCAAAGACTATACCTCAAATAAATCATTCAAAAGAGAAATTGGAACATTTCTAAATCACAGTAATTAATGAAAAGACCAACCTTAGTAATTATGTATGCAATGCATGTATAGAGAAAGGTTATGAAATAGGTTGGCAAGGATTGTTTGTGATGTTCGGGGTACACGACCCTGTACTCTAGGAGTACTAAATTGATGCAACCAACTTGATGACACATTCTGGGAATGTGGCCATTGTCTGGGACATGGTTTCTTGGACACGTTCTGGGAACGTGATGCACACTCTGGGAGTGGTGCTTGATTATATTCCAAGTATGGTTTGCGATACGTTCTGAGAACGTATGTTAGTGTTCTGGGAACACGTTGGTATAATAATGGAATTAAAGATAAAACCAACCTTGATGATTGTGCATTCATATAGAATGGAAGTTTGGTTGGTAGGAACGTTTATCATATTCTGGGAATATGAGGAGGGTACTCCGGGAGTACCAAATTATAACCTACTTGATGACACATTATAGATATGTGGCTAGTGTCTGGGACCTGGTTTTATACGTTCTGGGAACGTATGTTAGTGTTCTGGGAACACATTGATATGCAACCTACTTGATGACACATTATAGATATGTGGCCAGTGTCCGGGACCTGGTTTTTATGCATTCTGGGAACGTATGCGTTCTGGGAACGTGGTGCACACTCTGGGAGTGATGCGTATTTATCCAAGTATGGTTTGCTACACGTTCTGGGAACGTGGTGCACACTCTGGGAGTGATGCGTATTATCCAAGTATGGTTCGGCATTACGTTCTGGGAACGAATGTCGGTGTTCCGGGAACACAATGGTGTATTGGATGGACGTCCAAGATGGACTTTTAGAGGCCTCAGTTGTGGAAGGAAATCATGCATCATGCCACCTGCATTGAAATAATTATTAAGATTAACCGGGTGTGCTCATATGATTATGCATCATGATTTGCTACATGTTAACTTGTGGATATTAGTTTTATTCTCATTTGATTATGCGAATATGTTTAGCTAACCCCCATGCCCTTATTAGGTGTTGATCGTGCATCTAGCTTGCACAAGAATCAGTAAGGGGAAGATATCCCTTAGGTGCATGCAGCGTGTAGAAAATGTGGGTTGGGAACCCGTTGTGCAGATATCGAGGATCCGACCAGAAGGATGTTTGGACAAAGGACCAGTGACCAGCTCTATAACATTTCTATTTTTAATAGAATTTATATGATACATATTTTGGAAAGAGGTATCATAAGAGGAATTCAGTTTCACAAATATACTTATTTGATATTAATGGACTTGTTACACCTGATATATTTTGGGGGGTATAATATGATAATTTTACTATGTTTCCGCAAACTCTGATTTTGGGTAGTCAACCTTTATCATCAATCAGGTGTTTGTGAAAATAAATTTTCAAGGGAAGAGATAAATTCTTATTTTCAGATCTTTTTCCAACAACAACAAGTCCAAGTAATCACAAATTTATTACTTTTCTTATAAAGTAAGATGATATACAAGGAGTGTTACAATTTTCTCCCCTTTTGACCCGTTTCCAAGGATCCTAACCCTTTCTAACACTAAATCAAACACCCAAAACATAAAATCACATATCAAACATTAAAATCATAATTTCATAAAAATAAACACATAAAAAATACAAATACAGAACCTTAAACGAACTAAACCTCGAACCAAAGGCTTAGCTAAATTCTAACACTCGACCTACCCCCGACCGACTTAAGGCCACTCCTTAACCTCATAAATCTAAGACTAAACACACTTGAGGCATAACCGAAAAGGTTGAATCAAAATCCAAAGCCTCACAAGACCTATATCCTTCCGAACTCCAACAAAACACCGCCCCAAAAGAAAACATTCTCCTATCCAACCCTTATCATGCAATCATACATACAATTACACACATATACACAAGAAAATAATTACAACTACTCACACATATAACTGAACACACAACATACCCTAAGTATCTAATTACATATACTAATACATACACACTTATATATATACACACATTCACTAAGAAATAATTTCGAATACTTATACATATATTTATACACATATGCATTTACTACGAAAATAGTTGCAAATCATTTTTCATATTTTGTTTCCATATAAATAAACCAAACAAAAAATATAATTTTTAGATTAATAAAAATCTGGTCGTTACAATTCCCCCTCACTTATATGAATTTCGTCCCCGAAATTCACCTTTTAGAAAGAAAAGTAAGAATAAAGTGGGTTCGAACTGTGACACCCTCAATATAATCCAAGTAATTAATACAATAATTGTACTATTACTCGTAATAGTTATGGACTTGTTAGAATTTAGAAAATGAAGGAAATAAATTTTTTTATAAAGGCGGGTGCACAAACCAAAAACTTGGAACTCTTGGAGAATGTAAATTATATCATTTTAAACTCTTATATTGAATTCAGCATTCTTTAAAACAAGAAAATCTTTTCACGATCCAGATAGCATCAATATTTTTAAAACCTATTTACATAGTAAAAATTAAGTGATGCCATCCAAACTATCGTTTCGTGGAACTGATACCATTTTCAATTATCGTAGCCGAATCTCTTACAAGTCCACGGTGTCTCCAAGATCCGGTACAAGTCCATAATAAAAGTTCTATGTCCAAAAGTAACCATAACTCTAGAGTACTCAAAAGCATATCTACAATATATATACATCTCAAAATACAACACTCTAGAGCCAGTCACATAGATCAATAGCAGCAGCAGTAGTAGTAGAAATATCCAGGTAGCAATAGTAGTCACCATCCATCATCACAGCAGCAGCATCAACTCATCCACAGCATCCACCACATCGGATCCCCTGATCCTCATCATCTACCATATGCACATACCTAGGGATCATCGTCCCTCCACTGACTCCCGGTAGAGTGCACGACAGGCTCGCCTCCGCTCTCGTCCTCCACAGGATCCTCCTCGATCTCAGCCGATGGAGTGGGTACCCTACCACTGGGTACAGGGTCAGGTGATGGCGAGAACCTAATGGGGCTCCTCGGATCAGATGGGGGAGTCTCCTCGCGGACGACTCTAGAAGAAAAAGGGTGTGAGCGGGTAGGTCGAAAGCGAAAACTGTGATATGAGCGAGCTGGTCGTGTGGGAGGTGGTCCATGGTATGTGTAAAAGGGTGGTACGTGCATAGTGTATATGATGGGAATCCTAAACCTACAAGGACGAAACCGGATCAGCGGGTTCAGGTGGTAGAAGGTAACCTCTACCTCTCCCTCGAACACCGCGCGGTGATCCTTGTAGATCCATATGCCACTAAGAAGTGGCTGGATCTCGATGCAAGCGATGTAACGTGACGTCACCTACAAGGGCATAGTGGTAAGCAATTCTATACACGTAATCAATAGAGCATAAATAAATGTACGGTATGAATATGTAAACATGCAGCAATAATCAACAACCACATTTAGCACTTAGCAAGTATTTAATGCAAGTAAAATGCTCATACTTATTTCATTAATCAACTTTGGGTTAAATGAGTGGCATGATGTATGAATCTAGCTCTCAATCCTATCTCCATCAATCTATGTCACTCTCTGACGTCCATCCTTTACTTCATATCAGCACTCAACAGTGCGTTGTACTCCTAGGTGTACAACATTCGTACATTCACCAAGAATGTACACGACAAGCTTGGAAATGGTACATAACGTGCTCCTCGAGCAACGTCCCATCGTCTCAACGGAATAACCATATCATCAGCATCTCACTTCGCTGGCCACGTCGTCCACCATAACGTGTCATCAAGCAAGCCGTTAGTTGGCACTCCCAGAGTCCCTCCTCATGTTACCAAAACATGATAAACGATCTATCATCCGAACTCCAGCATGAATGCAATATCTTAACTTAAAGGAATTGATTGGTGTATCTCTTTTAATAATACATAACGTGCCACCCGAGCATCGTCCCATTATCCAAAGGGAATAACCATATCATCAATCAATTTCTTTTAAGTCTTAGATCACTTGGATTATTATCGTTTAAGTATTAACAGAATGATTCAGAATTAAAAATGGTATTTTTAATGTTCTGGGCAGAAATACTCGAGTGTTCTTCAGAATACTCGAGTAGTTCATGACTACTCGAGTCGTTCATGCTTTCCAGAAAAGTCAGATTGCAGATTCTTAAAAATACTCGAGTAGTTCATGAATACTCGAGTGTTCTTCATCAAATCTAGAATACTCGAAAGATTCATGCATTACTCGAGTGGTTCGTCTGAAAATACTCTTGTACATCTGTCGATACTCGAGTTCTGGGCCTGGTACTCGAGTGTTTGGAGCAAAAGACACACTATTTTAACACAAAATACTCGAGTGTCAAGCCAAGTACTCGAGTCTTTTCATACAGAACAGATTGGAAACTCGGTTTTAACATACCATTTTCAATTCTAACCATTTCTAATCCAATCCAATGATCAACAGAGTTCATATAACATAAATTAAACATGTTCGAACACTTAGAACGCATCAAATTACAGAATTCACAGAGATTCATAAGATTATGCATAAAACTTAACAATTTCACAACTTAACATACTAATTTGCATAAAACTCAGAATTCTCATGATTTTAAGTCCCAAATAGCTTGCATGCAACATATTAAACTTGCTCAAAACCATCTTAGAGCATAGGTTGGTCTCCAAACCAATCTCCCTATTCAAACTAAGCCCTTAGAGCCTCTTGGTTGCTCTCTAATCAAATTCATGAAATTTAAACTTTATCTAGTGAATAGAAAGCTTTCCCCTTACCTCACAGACGTGACTCAACAAAGAAATTGCAAGGAAAAGCTCCACAGCACCAAGAACCACTTCAAGCACCAACATGCAGAGCAGTTTGAGTGGAGCACCAAAATTGAATTGGTTGACATAGAAGACAGAGATAACAATTAGGGAAATTAGTATTTCTAAACTCTATACAACACATACTAACTATAGAAATCTATTTGAGACTCAGGAGGTGCACGAGCTTACCACAATCAATGATCAAAGTGAGCTCCCTGAACTGATGACAGTAAACGAACCTCAACTTCCCAGCTTCTATTCTACCAACACACTCAACTCAGCTCACAAATTTTATGTCTATACAAAGCTCGTGATGTGAGCTTTGTATTGGTGTATAGTGTGTATCTTAACTCTAAACACAGAGGGAGAATCGAAGTGAAGAACTCAGGAACCCTAACTCCAGCAACACACACGAATTTGGCCAAATGCTTCACAAATTCGAGTTTAATTGGCTTATATAGACAAAGAACAGGTCCATGCATGGCGACACAAAAGCCATGGACGTGTTAGGGTGGTGATTTCGTGTCAACGGTGGAGAATCGTTGGTGGTGACTCACCAAACGCACTAACTCGTGCAACTCTGACCAGAACACTCGAGTCTTTTCAGAAATACTCGAGTATTTTGGTCAGTTTTTGAAAAATAATAATTTTATTTTCTTTTCCTCCAAAACCTTTCCTATAATTACCTCTAGGTCCCAAATCAGGGACTAATATGCAAAATATTTATTTTATGCATAAATATACTTACCAACTAAATTCACACATTTACCAAGAATATAAACACAGATTTTAATCAAATATTAAAATAGAAATAATTAATTATAATAAATTTATAATTAACATTTCATTAATCAGGGATTAAAATTTTGGGGTGTTACATGAACCGCTTCCCAACTTGGGCAAAAATTTTATTTTATGTTTGTAAATCAAATTGGTATAGTTCAGCGGTTTGAATCCGATCAAACGGTACTCGATTCTTATTTCCGATTTGGTGTCACAGTCACTTGAATCCTGATTAGCTATGGAACCGACCATTAATTTAATTTTTAAACATTATTTTTAGTTCTCTTAGATACTAGTCTAATCGACATGAATTCAATCACTCGATTGGATTAGTATCGAGGTCATAACTTATTTAGTCCATGCGGTTCCACTTCTAATCCTCGTCCAATTACTTTAACACCAAACTACTCAACAAACATACATTCAAAACATACACAATAAAATAATCAAGCAAAGAGGAATAAATGAACTAGCACAAAGGTTTTATACATAGGAAATCATTTACTAATTCACGATAGTGCAAAAACTCCTAGATTTCGACGACGTCACCTCCCGATAAATGCAACATCGGATTGGCCAGTTCCGACACTACATTCCATCAGTGGTAATAGCCCTCGCCATCTATTTTAATTTTTTTGTACTTCATTTTGATTAGCAAGATTTCCTTTGTAAAAAAAAACTTCGACTCTCGAATAGCCCAAAACTTAAAATTTTCACTCTCAAACAAAAACAATTGCACCATTTAAGTTTCCCGTTTGCAATTGGGTAAACACTTACAATATGCGATTCTTTGAATCCCTAAGGGATCCGCTTAGGTTCCAAAGAATTCCATTCTCTTTTCATTTTCATATCAAATTTCTTAGTTTGCCACTTATTGGTATTTCTCATTTGCAAACATAAACCTACACAATTATCGCTTAACATTAAAATTTCCACTTATATGAGTCTCACCTTTAGAGAAGAAGCTTGAAATGAGAATGTTCGCAGCGAGATCGGGACCACTTTCCCTCAAATCGAAAGGAAGGAACTGCTCTGATACCATAAATGTAACATCCCAATTCTTATTTATAAATTAGCAAATAATTTTTTTTTAATTAAAATATCAGGATCAAAAGATTCCATTTTACAACTTAATTTTATACAAAATGCTGGGGAATCCATTTACAATATACATAGCATGAAATAGAGTTTCCTTCTTTCAACTCTTCCGCTGCGACACTCTGATCTTCAAACTCCTAGCATTCACCTAAAATGTTAACCACTAAGGGTGAGACATTTTCACATCACAATGAATTATAAGATAGTTAGCAGCTCATAATAAAATTCAAGAGATAATAATCAAATCATGCAGTGGTCCAACAACATATACCGCTTTAACTTAACAAGGCAACATTCACAAAATTCAAGTTCCAATAAATATTCATTTTCCTTTCCTTTTTACTTCTTTTCCTTTTCTAACGTTACATTCATATTTCTCTCTTATATTTTGCATTATTATCCTTTTATTATCGCGCCTGGTCGATTCGCGGCTTATCGCCGTCGACCTTGCATTATTATCTTTTTATTATCCCGCCTGGTCGATTCGCGGCTTATCGCAGTCGACCTCGCATTATCATCATTTTAATTATCACGCCTGGTCGATTCGCGGCTTATCGCAGTCGACCTCGCATTATTATCTTTTTATTATCGCGCCTCGTCGATTCGCGACTTATCGCAGTCGACCTCGCATTATCATCTTTTTATTCACTAGCTCATACTTTTCCTTTAATCCATCACTTTCTATTTCAAATGTTCACTTCTCCCTTCATGGCCCGTTATTCGCTTAATTTACCTTTCCCTACTATATTAGTTATTTTTATCACATATCCAACTATCCAAGTATTTAATCATTCACAATATTTACCTTCCTCCAGAATCATTCTCAAATAATTTTTCAAGCATTCTCAACAACAATCAACATATGCAAATATTCACAGATATACACCTAATCTCAAGTATACGCATATTCACAAGTATGCACATATAACCCATAATATCATTACCAATAAATTCATAACAACCAACAATCAACAGATATTATACCATTCAGTCGACATACTCAGGTATGTCTCAGAGTACTTTAACATAAATCAACTCCCTAGGGTTCTTCACTTCCTACTTTTATAACATACTTAAAGGAGGTTTATCAAAACAATTCAACTTATATAAAAATCAACCAATACAACTCTATTCACTCTTAATTCAACTTTAAACAAACACTAATTTGTTACCCACAACCCAATTTAACTATTAACCCAAAATCCTATTATAAACTCTAACTATCCCTAACCCAAAGTGTGGAAAAGTGTCTCCCCTTACCTTAGAGGAAGAGAGAGCTCGATTGAAGCTCCAAGGACTTTGATTCTACCCCCGATCTACTCGAATTCCCGCTCCCTTGATCGATCTCCACTCCATTCATGAGATTGGAGGAGAGAGAGAGAAGCCATAGGAGAGAGAGCTTCAAAGAAGGGAGAGAGAGAGACACCTAAGGAAGGAAATGAAGAAGAAGACATGAAGGAGGTGATGGATCTTCATGGGTGAAGGATTGGAAGGGAGGATTCGGTGCTTGGTGGGTGATGGTGGTGATTTTGGATGAGGGAGAGAGAAGAGGGACGGAGAAATGAAGAGAAGGGAGGGTTGGTGTGGCTGAACAAGACTGGTGCGGGTTTTTTAAGCACCTGCGCGCCTGGGAGCACGACGCTCCACGCCTGGGCGTAGGTCTGACTGAACTGGTGCATCTGATGCACCCTGGTGCGCCTGGGCGCATCGGCTTGTGCCTGGGCGCACCAGAAACCCCAAAACACCGATTTTCGCCCCTTTTGACCCGTTTCCAAGGATCCTAACCCTTCTTAACACTAAATCAAACACCCAAAACATAAAATCACATATCAAACATTAAAATCATAATTTCATAAAAATAAACACATAAAAATACAAATACAGAACCTTAAACGAACTAAACCCCGAACCAAAGGCTTAGCTAAATTCTAACACTCGACCTACCCCCGACCGACTTAAGGCCACTCCTTAACCTCATAAATCTTAGACTATACACACTTGAGGCATAACCAAAAAGGTCGGATCGAAATCCAACAAAACACCGTCCCAAAAGAAAACATTCTCTGATACACCCAAGCCTAGAGACCTATGTTTCCACCAAAGATCCTCTTGGATAATAGGAATCAATTATACAATTGGGTGTTGATTCTTGTTAAGACCTTAGAAGAACAATCATGAAACTCCAATTTCATTCAACAATTCTTAGAAAAATGGAGTTTTGTCCAAAACGAATTGAAAAGAAGAAGGAAAAAGAGATAGCAGGGAGGCGCCACACTTGAAGGATCAAGTGATAAGCCTTGGTTGCTCTCAAAAGCTTCACACCTAAGAGATCCCTTTTCACAACCAATGTGTAAGAGAATCACTCTCTTGGAATTGTGAACTAAGTCACGATTTTTACACAAGCTCCAAAACTATTTTATTCCATCAACAAGACTCCTTATATAGGAGTTTACAAGCACCAAGCTTCATCTTGGTCGTACAACAAAAGCTAGTTTAAAGGGTTAGGAATTACAAAATTAAAGTCCTATCATGACTACACTTTACTATGGGGTTGGGGGTTACATAATACTAATGATGAGCACACTTATTACACGTTTTTAATTCTCCATGATGAAGAGAATGTAACATCCTCTTAATGTGGCCGAATTCCTTAAGGCCCTTTTTGTAACTTTTCTTTTGTTCTTATTAGGATCATGATTGACTCATTGAATTGGTGATTCAAAATGTAACTCCTTGCCTTTAAAGCTTGGCCGTGAGCTAATGATTGCCTTCATGAATTATCAATTCATTTTGTAACTTGCTTGACTTGATGGCTGAATTATTGGACTCTTAACTTGTAACCATCCACTTAAGGCATTCTCTTCTTAAGAAACAATTATAACCAATGCACTTAATGTAACATGAGTGATCATTTTAATCACTACTAAGAAAGCATCAAAGCTTTGATTATTCCTTGCTCCTTTATGACCTTCAAAACGTGGTCATATGTTTCTCATGGATTGATCTTCTTGAGCTTCATTCCTGCACTTCAAGGAGGCTCTTCATCTTTTTCTTGGCTTGAATCTTCAAGAGGTACTCACCTAGGACTACACTTGTATGACAACTAACAAGACTTTAAACATAAACATAAACATAAAAGTTTGGTGGGCAAACTCCTAAGCCCTTATTACAATCCATAGCTTAATTCATAAGCAAAGTTTAAACACAAAAAGACAAAACTTGAAAGATTTAGATTCAATCTTTCACAAAGTCATCCTCTTCCATTCATTGGTTAGGACTTGAAGTCCTCACCATGCTGGTCTTGAAGGTCTTTGGGTTGTCCTTCATCATTCTCCTATTCAACCCTTATCATGCAATCATACATACAATTACACACATATACACTAGAAAATAATTACAACTACTCACACATATAAATGTACACACAACATACCCTAAGTATCTAATTACATATACTAATACATACACACTTATATATATACACACATTCACTAAGAAATAATTTCGAATACTTATACATATATTTATACACATATGCATTTATTAAGAAAATAGTTGTAAATCATTTTTCATATTTCGTTTCCCTATAAATAAAACATAAAAAAATATAATTTTTAGATTAATAAAAATCAGGTCGTTACACTAATTGACTGCAAAATTTTATTTCCGAGCTTTGAACTGTCGACAATATTGCTTAGCCGTTGAAAGTATGTGAATGCAGTATTTTGTAGCAATGACAAGTACTATAAAGGTGCTAAAAGTATGTGAATGCAGTATTTTGTCTCTAAAGAATGAGATCAGAAACAAAGATTGTCAATAGAACATGTTAGCACCAATCTTATGATTGCTAATCCTTGAAAGAAGGGTTATTGCCTAAACATTTATTGAACATTTTGAAAATATAGGCATTACTATTATTAAGTAAAATTGAATTTGATGTTGACATCCTTATGTATGATGTAATTGACACTCTAAGCTGAGCTCATTTATAATATGTTTGATATGTTTATGATTACCTGTTCTCTAGGACGGCATGCATTATAGTATTGGAGTAATGTAAACAGGTATTGTCTTGAATAAAGACATTATGAACCAATTATGTATTTCTCAATTATAAATCATGTTAAGGAAAAGACTATTTTGTGGTACATGGAAGGAACTATGTCGAACAAATGATGTACAACCGCCATGACCCGAATTAGTTCCTATCTTTAATCATTATTAATAGAGTATCTAAGTATAGAATGATTTAGCCATATAAATGTGCATTAATTGTTTGTTTAATTATTTTGTTTATTAGACTGTAATATTAAATTATGTCACATGAGCCAAGTGTGAGAATGTAAGATTTTAATATCTTAGTATGTCTCATGTGATGTGCATGTGACATGTATTGATGCGTGTTTAGTAAATAAATAATTAAATATTAATGAGCTTAATAATAATTAGATATATATAAGGGATGTTGTTTCTGAAGACCCATTAGCTTGATGGAAGCTAATGTATAATAGTTAGGGTTTTTACCTATTTACAGAAAATAGGTCATGTTCCTAGCCATAAGGTATTCTTTTAACTCCCCATCACAAAACGACTAAATAAACAACATAGAAAATAATAGCAAATGAAGCAAAGGAATAGAAACGTGTTTCGTGGATTTTGATTAAAGGGCGTTTGGAGAACTCTCTTTCAACTCTAACAATGGATAGAGGTTAGTAATCATATTCCTTATTGTCTCTATAATATGTGAAAGTCACGTAATTTCAAGATCCTTATTATTGTAGTTGTAACGAATAAATTAAACTACAACTTATAGTTCATGCAAGAAAAGTTTATACAAGAAACATTTTAACCTTATTGCTGAAGAGTTTAGGCATATTTGGAGTTGCGAACATAAAAAATTAAGAAAGGAAGTAGATCTTGCACTTATGAGGTAACCTTTACTTGTAGAGGAAAAGTAGTCTAACATAACGTTGATGTTAACGTGTCTGGTCTGGATTTCAAATGTAGTTATGTAAAGTTTGAGACTTGGGGACTACTTTGCAAACATATTTTGTACATTATGAAGCAAAATTTTTTTATGAAGTCGATCCCGAATGAATATATTTTACCTAGGTGGATGCTTGGTGTTCGTTATAGCACTACATGTCTTGGTAGTCTGGTAGAGACAAATATTGCGTCGATCGGGAAGCCACTAACTCCCATGGAGATTTGGAGTTTTCGAACTTCCCTTTATAACTTTTTGGACAAGATAACTAGTAGAAGGGAGTACTTTCCAAATTGGTGAAAATATTTTGCAAGAAGGATTTGAAAGAATTTCTATTATGGAGGCTAAATCAGCTGGAGTAACACAACAATACAAGCAAGGTGATTTAACCATTAATTCAATGGAATTCTTGGAAAATTCAAATATCATGATTCATGATCCAACAAATATTGAGACCAAAAGTAGCTACAAGGATTCCTTTTGGAAAGGAAGTGTCTTAAAGTCAATCTCAAACACGAGTACATACATGTAACGCATATCATGAAAAAGGTCACAACATAAGGAAATGCCCAAGTAACAAGGTATAAATTTGTGACTAAGTACATATTCTCTAAATTTTATTAAGTTTACATATCTTTGAATTGATAAATGTTTTGATACTTTATAATTTTTTTAGGAAGGAAGCTCAAGCACTCACAAAGATTGAAGAGTACTTTTGAGGAAGTCCATCTTTTTGACGATTATTTGCAATTCTAATATTTTGAGGACGTCAAGCTTTATTAGAATTATTTTTGGAATTCTAAGTTTTTATACTAGATTATTTATGCTATTTAAAAAATATGCACATGTAGATGATTTTTTTTAACAGCAAACGAAGAAAATATTATTAACAATAAGAAAAAATATGTAGATGATATTTGCTATTTGAAAAATTGTTGTATTGATGGTTTGGTATCATTGTTTACACCAAATACAAGAATTCTTGTTATTTCTGATCTCCATCTTTTGGTTATATTGGTTATACTTTGGAAGTCATACAAAACTAAATCAAACAAAGGATAATATACATCAAAATTCAAGGAGAATATACATCAATATTCCACCACAAAGGACCTAATTCTTTTGAGAAATGCACACAACTAAAACTAGCGAGGACAGACTCATCATGCACATAACTATACTATTCAATTATATACTAAGAAGTCACCTATCCTACAGCCTTTTTCCAAAGCTTGAATACAGAAATAGAATGAAAAAAAAAACTTTCCTATTTTAGATCTAAAATTCAGTAATAGTATGATAACAATCTAAAAACTCACCTTTTTTTCATTCATATTGAGACAAGAATTATGTCTAGTACAACTTTACATCAATATACAAAATTACATGTCTCGTACATTATTATACACAATTATACATCTCGTATAATACACATAATTTTCTTTCTCAAGGTACAAGAATAACCCTCTCTTTGGTACAATTATACACAAATACATATCTCTTACATCATTATATACGATTATACATACAATACACATAATTTTCTTTTCACAATCTACAAGAATGGTTCTCTCTTTGGTGATCTTCAATTACTAACTCCACTTGTGAAATAAAGTTTGAGTTATTATATACTAACTGTGACCCTTCACTGGGAAACTTTTGAATTGCAGGAAGAATCAATGATCAAAGGGATACCATCCAGATTTCACCCTTTTTGTTCCCATTTTATCTCGATGTAACATCTTCGAAAACCAAGATTTTCAGATCGGATATGACAAACACCACCACTAAGTTAACTGTTTAGCCTCAAGACCACGAAGAAGAATAGAGGAAGAAATTGCCGAACTTGATGATGAACAACAACGGCACTTCGGGTTGACTATCAGTTCAGAGCAGGTAAACCAAGACAACCATGAAACCAATCATGTTGAAGCCCTTAAGAATTTGGTCCATAGCGCACCAAATGGACCTTGCAGTCTCACAAGCTCCATGAACCAAGCACATAAATACAATGAACTTTTGTTCTATTGAGAAGGAAACGCCAAACCCAGAAACCAAATCACAATTCGCAATCAATTCAAATAAAACCAATTCAACATGGGAACTCTAAATTGAAATTTGGGAACCCTAAATATAACCAATTCAAATACCTGTTGTGTGAGTCTGGCGGTGCGACGGTGGTCTGAAAGTGGCGCAAAGGTGGTTATGACGGTGGACGATGGCGGATGGAGGCGTCGCAGTGCACGGAGGTGTGACGGCAGCGTGACGGTGGCGGGCGCAAAGAAGAAAGAGAGAAGAAAAAAGTTGTGTTGCACAAAGAAGAAAGAAGAAGTTGTGTGCTGGAAAGAGAAGAAGGAAGTTATGTTGCACTCAAGGAAAGAAGGAGAAAAATAAAGAGGAGAAAGAGAAGAAAAATAAAAAAGAGAGAAAAAAAAAGGACAAGTGTCACTATATTATTAGACAAAGGAGGTAACTTCTCTCCTTCCATCAGGAGATACATTATTCTCTATTAGAAAATTAAATAAAATAAAAGATTCTAAAGATTTGAAATATAAATAAAAAAATTCTCAAGATTAGTTTCACCACATATCTGCATTAACAATATTTAGTGATATCTCCTTTATTATACTAGATTTATTTTAAAGATGAATTATCCTATTATAGAATACTAATTTCTTTCAGAATCTAGCAACGTACCTAATAATGCCCGATACCTACTTTCGTGGTAATAAGGGCACATTAAATCAATTAAGTTCTTTGATAATTCTATGAGTCATCTCGGGAATTAAACCTACTTTCGTGATTGACGCTCCTAATTAAGTTTAAATTTGTATTTTATAATAGGTTCACCTTTCAGTTCTTCCCCTATTGTATGAGATTATGCATTTACGGGATCCTTCACAATCACAAGCATTAAAAACACCAAAATTAAATAAAAATAATATCTCGCATAAATAAAAGGGAAATATAAAAATATCATGTCAATGTCTCCATGGGCTAATCCTAATCCCTATAAAACGGAAAATACGCAGTCATAGTCATAATACAAGATAAAAATAAGACATAAGATATATGTAGAACCAAGAGTTGAATGGAGAAAAGAGAATCTCCACTTCAATCGCCTCCGAATTCCGCGAGAGTTGTGCTGGCTTCAATCCTTGTTTCTAACTTATTTCTGCCTGTGATAGATTCTAATCCTAATTATAATTCTATTTTGGATTGTTTAACATTTTAGTTGTAACACCCCGATTTAGTAACTTGAATACATCTTTATTTAGTAAAAATTCGGGGGGCATGAACATGAATTCATCTGTATAAAACATTTCCTTTTTCAAAAACATTTTCATCATAAAAATAATTCGTTCATGTCCCGCATCACACATCAAGTTCCAAATTGAGATGTTACCAACATCACGCTTTGAAACCCGATTTACCAATATCAGTTTCATCAAGTTAATATCTCAAAATAGGAGTCCGGAAAACTTCGGGAGTTACATGGCATCCGAACAAGGTCAAACTGAATAAAATACAAAACCAAATCAAACATAATATAAACTAAGATGACTAAAGATCCTCATTGCGGGGAACTGTTGCCGGTACCTCCTCTGGATCGCGTTCCCACTCGTTAGCATCAGAATACCTTATGGAGAAAACACCTCACTCGAACCCTTCTCGATTCGTAGATCCACCATTTAATTGGTCGCCAAAGGATCGATAGAAACAGACAGCAGAGTGATAGAGTGAGTCAGCTTTTCTGGATGGATAAGCCGACGATGTGGAATTACAACAGACAACATATCAAGATAAAATAACAAACAAGCAATAAACACAACAAGTACATATGCATATTATTATTATTAAAATCACCATCACATTTTATTGCTTTCGTTATTACTGTATATCATTTCTATATTTCTCTCTTATTGGCATTCCAATCCTTAATCCAAGGTCCTCCTCTAGCCATTAATTCAAACCATCTTTATGCCCCAAAGGCTCTTTAATGCCACAATATCTTCACGACTCGCCTCTTATTATTAAGCATTATGACTTATTATATTCTTTAACTTTTTTTATTAAGTTTTATCAAGCGCATCCATTGATGACAGGGGGATTAGGGAAAGTCATCAAGGAGTTTGTTAGCACACTTACATCTCCCCCAATCCTCCCGAGCCTAAACGGAAGCAAACGAGACGTACAGAAACCTTAACCCACGCAGGTCGAACAGCCGGGAACACATATGTTGTAAACACTCTGGGCCAACCAAATCATCAAATCATAATTGTCATAAATCAATATTTCATTTTAATGCGATATCACAAGGGCCCAAAACCAATCGGACAGCCCACCTCGTTCATGTCCCCTTTCAGCGTTTCGAAATTGATCAAGGGGGCAACAGTACTTTTCTAGCCTCGAGTGCAGAACATGCTACGATTGTGAGACCCACAATTTTACCCAATTTATTTGTGAATTTATAAGTGAATTTAAGAAATTGTATTTGATTTTGATACCTGAATTTAATTAAAATCGCATGAATTATATATATATGTATATATACACGTGATATATATATTATATATATATGCATACCAATGTTTTCCCTAGTATATTTAAATGAAATATTTTAAGGTAAAGTATTTGATTTAACTTATCTTAGAAGATGAAATGCTTTTTGAAGGATTAAGGTATCCCATCTTCAGAAATTCATATCTTTTAAACCGTACGTCGAAAAATTACAAATGATATGTCAAAACGATCGTATCGAAACTTAGATTATCAAAATGTAAAGCTTTGATTTTTATTTTGGAGTTTTCGAAATTTTATCACTGCTACAGTACTGAACGAATTTTTGAGTTTTAAGAGTAAAGGTGTGATTTTAATGCATTAAATGACCTTTTGACTCAAGTGTATTTTATTTTGAAAAAAAAAATACATTTCTGACTTTTTCTATTGGACCACCTTCCAAATAAAATATATTTTCGTATTTTTTCTTATTATAAAATTATTTGAAAGCTTATGAAGTGCATTTTTGAAGGAAACGATCTTAGAGCTTCAAAAATTCATAACTTTCAAACCGTAAGTCCAAAAATTATAAACTTTATATGAAAAAGATCGTATTGAAATGTAATATCTTAATATTTGAAAATAAAATTTTTATTTTGACATCTACGAAAAAGTACTGTACAGTAGGGAAAAACGATTTTTTGATATTTTTAACTTAGAAAAATTATTTTTGAGCATAAAATAAATTATTGGACTATAAAATAATTTTATTTATATATTTAAATATTTATCTAAATGCCTATTGGTTTCACTATCCAAATATTAGCATTTTTCTAATTATTTCTGAATTATTAAAAATGAAAGCTTTAATGTGATTGGTCAATTATATGGTGAATTCAAAATGGGCCAATGAAAATTTTTCTCCTTATTTTTATATGTGTGCACCGTCCAAATATATTAGGAGGGAGAGAGGAGAATTTTCTGAAAATTGTGAGGAATCATTCTTAAGTCAATAAGCCATAGTTTTTGGAAAAATTCCATTTAATGCTTGTGAGTTTCCAAGTGATGAAGTTAAGTTGATGACTAATCTTAGACTAGGAGGGGGGACGAATTTGGGATCAGAATGTGGGGGAAAATTTGCCTTCTCTTCACCTATAAATAGATCATCACACCTTTCACCATTTCACACACTACTTGTTGTTATTTTGAGAAAAATTCCAAGAGAAAAGAGAGAGGAGGGTGGCGAGTTGAAGAGAGGAAGAGGAGGAAAATTTTCTCACTTTTGGGAAGTCATTTAGCTTAAGGAAGAGAGGTAACTCCAAATTTATATTTGTTTAAGTTATTTCATCTCTTCTTCTACTGTTATTAGAATCTCTAATTCTTTTTATGATATTAAGAACTAAAAGTTTCTAATTCTTATTTTTATATTAGAATGAACTATGTTTTGTTGATGATATTTTGATTTGTGGTCATATGAATTGAGGTTTAAGAAAAAGGGACAAAACGAGTTGTTTAAAGAGATAATCTCCCCTTTTTCCTTAACCCATGATGACCGAATTTTATGTTAAATAGGAAAATAAAATTCTAGAAATTTTTGTGTAGGAATTTATATTTTGTATTTGTTTGACTTATTTTATTTCTTTTTGTTTGGATTCAAGATGAATGTACAAGGAATGGAAATTAAATTAAATTGAATAAGTTTAATGTACTTTTGATTTTTTCTATTCTGGACCGTGATATATATATATATATATATATAATAGGTAGTAGTTGTTGTTATTATGTGTATAATTGTTATGTGACTTATTTCTTAAAAAGTATAAACTAATGGATATTATTTTATCTTTGATATTCTGATATGAAAATGAAATGATAATAGTTTTATGAAAATAAAATTTAATCCTGGATTTTTTTATGGTTGGCCGAAAAATATGATTTATTTTGAGTAAAAGTTACAAATGATTCATAGTGTTTTTGTTTGATAATTCTAGGAGTAATTGGGTAATTTTTATAAGGAAAAATAGATTAATAAGAATTGTATTTTTGTGTGTGATGATATGACTATGTGATTAAGTTAAGTTGTGAGTTTAGTTGCTGTAAAAAAATGATTTTATGAAAGATGTCTATTTGATATTTTATTGATGATTAAAACAATCCTTTTGAAGGTATAATATTATGTAACTTTGAAGTATGGGTTTTTTTTTTAAAAAAAAATTAAAAGTATTTTTCCTAATTGCTGAACAGTGGCCGAATTATTTAGAAAAAAAAATATAGAGTTTGATAATTTTCCTAATTGATTTAATAATTGTTTGATGTGAATAGATGATTATTAGTATATATAAGTGTTTAGTTATTTTAATTCTGAAAAATAATTAATTCTGGAAAATTATGTTAATTCTGGAAAATTTTTATTTATTTAAGATATAAGACCCCAAATGATTATTTTTATATGTGTTAGTAGTGCTCAATTTGTATATAATTATTGAAGTTTGTTTGCTTATTTTCTTAAGTTAATGCAACAAATTGTGGTGGCTGTACAGCAGGTGAAATTATTTTATGTGATTTAGATTTAATCATTTTATTATTATAGGACTTGTAAAGAGATTTTAGGAAAAAGCGGCATGTGTTTCTGATAAACCGTTTAGGAGAAAACTGAGTTTTAAGAAATAGTGTATATGCTGTCCAAGATTTGTAAAATAGTTGCATCAAGGATAGAAATTATTTTGAAATGAATTGGTAATGATCTGTATTATAAGTATTTAAAAATTTACAAGGAAGTATAAAAGTGATTTTGTGAATGTACTGATGCTTAAAAGTGATTTTCTGTGTACTGTTTATAGTCTGTAACTTAATTTCATTATCGATAGAGAAAAAATATTTTTAACTTGGAATACTTGAGTTTATTTTCTCATTGTAGGGTCTGCCGACCATATACGGACCCGAGTCTCACAAAGGGTTCCTCTAAGGGCATTTTGCTCGGTTCACCTGCTATTAAAGTCCTTCGCTCGGACTCTAGGATCCGAGCAATACGAAAGGGCCAGGCTCGGACTTGATGGAACCGAGCCTCCCCATCGGTCCTCAATCCATCAGGCTCGGGACTCTAGGACCGAGACATACCGTCGGCTCGTGGATAAGCTTAGGCTCACCGAGGCTTCCTATCCCTTCCGCAAATCTCTCCTAGATTCTCGCAACAGCCTAGACATGAGATCTTCAGCTGATCCTAACCAGATTCTAAGCATAATTATCCGATATTATCTCACAGAGTCCTGGTTCAGCACAACTCTGATACAAGGCCCAAACGGCCCATATCAGCCTCCTCCAAACCCTATAAATAGCTCGTCACAGCTAGGGTTTCAGGGATGTTCTCTCATCCCTACTCTCAAGAACTACGTGTGGCTTGATCCCCTTATCACTGGGGGTACGTAGGACCGGGGTCACCCTCGTCAGCTGCAACAACCTCAAACACACATCGTGGTGTATCCCTAACAATGGAACACTACATTGGCGCCGTCTGTGGGAATCGTTAAACTTCGATTCCCAACCACAAAAAAAAAAAGCAACAAGGTGTTGCGGCTGCGGCGGCGCTGCTAGTGCTGCTCAAGGCTGGAGACCCTGCCCCTTCGCGACCCAGTACGCAACTCCAACACCAACACCGATGCTGGTACCGGCGCACCGTTCTTCAAGATCCCTTCTTCTTATTCTCAGATCCTCAAACCACCGTGGTCACTATACAGATCTGCCATCACCACTTGTTGCTGGGTTGGTTCCCAGACTTTGGTGGTTCTTTCATGGCTGCCACAGAAGAAGGATATGAGGGAACCGTGAACACTTTGGACATCAAAGAGTTGTTTATCGATACCATGGCTAACCTCCAACGAGGCCAGGGAGAACCTCGCTGTTCTCGCCGTCCCTGGTGGCACCCCCATCTCCACTTTCATCGCGGTGGCCATCGTTCTTCAAACATCACCATCATTGTTCGAGCCCACTATCACTGCAACCATTCTCGCCACGCGTTTTCTTTCTCTCCACCATCACGCGAAGCACCGCCGCTGCTCGTCTTCGAACAGGGGACCGTCGCAGCCGGCGCCATGAACCTTCTCATGATGGAGGCTGCGATCGAATCTCCAAGGAGAGCGAGACGATCGCGAAAGGCTGGGGCGCTGGAGGCAGAACGCAGAACCACTGCACCTCTTCTTCTCTCTCCCTTTGCAATCGCAAGCTCTCACCCTCACCACCACTGCTAATGCTGCTGTGGACTACAAGCGAGTGTAGCCACCGCCACCGCACCTTCGCGGCTGAGCTATTCTAAGGCGAGGTGCTCGCGCCGCCACCATCATCTCCCTCCTCCATGATCACCGCCGCTGCAAAATCACAGCCGCCGCACCCTTCACGCAATCTTTCCAAGCTGCTGAACCTCTTGGGATTAGGGTTTCCTCCAAAACCCTAACGGGCCAACCGGCCCAAATAAAAAAAAGGGGGGGTCTGAGCTAAAAAAAAGAGAAAAGGGCCTAATCAGGCCCAATTTAAAAAAAAATAGTGGACAAAAACAACAACAAAAGCTCCACAAGAAGAAACGGGCCTCAAGCATGGAAGTAACATTTTTACTCTCATCATAGAATTGCCAATAACACTCATTAGCACATGGTTAATTTGATTACATGTCATTTATTAATTGCTAATAATTATCATTATTGTGGTTATAAATGGTTAACTTTGAACAACAATAACTAATTAATTATTATTTTTGTGCGCATATGCAAGGTACACACCCGAGCGGCTGAATAACCCATTCCGAGACCCCCATTAATGGACAAATAATTTTTCAAGTATCGCGAATACAATAATGTCACTCTATTTGGAATCTAGTGGTGATCGCGAGAACCCTCGCGCCGAGTTCTCCTCTTGAAGCTTGTGCTCCGAGCGAAGAGCGAGGACCCCCGCGCCGAGTTCCCCTCTTGAAGCTCGTTCTCCTCTTGAAGCTTGTGCTCCGAGCGAAGAGCGAGGACCCCCGCGCCGAGTTCCCCTCTTGAAGCTCGTGTTCCGAGCATAGAGAAAATCATATTTAAGGAAAACAGAGGTCAGCCCTCAATGCTCAACAAAGTCCATTTGGAAAGGAATGACAGAAGACTTCAATCCAACATTCTTTAATCCGACATCCCTCAATCTGTCATTTCTCACCACACTGAATCAGGGAAGGAATTCTCGTTCCTGTATTATTTTCCTATTTACTTGGCATTTTACGTGATTACTTTACACACATGCTTATATTAATTCACCTGATGCAGTGCTTTTGACATGTGCTTTTAATGCTTATTCCTTATAATTTCATTACATGTCACTAATTATTTGATATTCCCTAATTATGATTTTTTGTATACATGCTTATACGTGGCATATTGTTAGCCAAATTTCTTTGCTGTTGATTGTTTTTAAATGTCTGTCTTTCCTGTCGTGATAGGATAATAATATTTGATATACATTGCCTTTCGAATGGCATTAGGCAGTTTTCGATAATTGTGCATTGTCGTTTTTCATGGATAAGCTTTCATCACTTGATTTGTTGTCATTAAATGCTTTGACATATTTATAAATGTCATTCATTACAATTATTGTGCATGATATAACTGAAATTATGCGTCTTTTCCTGGGCAATCCTGTCTATTTGCACGATATTTAACTATTGTCTTTTCATGGGCAATCCTGTCTGGTTGCACAATATTTAATTATTATTATTATATTTGTTACGTGTAATATTTTTAAATCATGCTGCTTTTGTTCTGATACTTTACATTCACTTGTCAATAATTTTCATTATTGTTATTCAATTATCATAGATTGTCAAATTAACGACGATCACTGATTATTGTTCTTAAACATGTAATGTAAGGTTCAAGAAAGGATGGTCGGACCCATCGAAAAGGAACACCGAGCAACTAGGATTCTCTCTAGAGTTGACGGGACCATCACGACCCCATAATAGAGAACAGTCCAAAAGTCAAAACGGTTATCGTAAAAACATGTCGGGGCACGAATTACTGTCATCGTCACTCCAAGATAATTACAAAGGCTTTGTGGCCATGGCCCACGCAAGCATGTGCTCCTGTAACAACCCGTCACGAGGCTAACCTAGAACGGGCGCTACACACTCACCACGGTCAAACTGTTACGAGTCATGCTGTCGGGGCCTCCGTCCACAATGAACTCTCAATCAACAAAACAACATGTGAAGCCACAAGTTATGCTTAATTAAGGGCATTACCATGACCAATCCCGGGAAGTTAATTTCTTTTACATAAGTCATTTCAATGGTATTATATACACCATTGCATGCCAATTATACTGTTAATTATTATACTTATTAACATTATTTGGTTTAATACCACTAATTGCTCCGACATATTTTTGATATACGTATAGTTTATTATTATTATTACATGTGATATTTTTAGAATCGTACTATTTACATACCAATATTTTATAAACTTGTTAATAATTCTCATTATTGCAATTTAATTATTGTACATTGTCAGTTCAAATGGCGATTACTAATTATTAATTTTGTATACATATACGAGGTACAAATATGGGTAAACAGTCCATTTCAAGGTTTTCATCAATGGGCAAACAACTTTTCTGAGTGTTCGGAGCTCGAATCAATCGGTCCCTTCTACCACGACACCCTTGCCTCTCATGGTCACTAAAAGCCAAAAGACGATCCCCATCAACATCTCTTCTCGAGATCCCAGCATTGCTCACAAGGGCGCTATACAATGGTTCGCCCATAACGACATACAGGGTGTTTGGTAGGAAGAAGATGAAGAATACCAAGCGAGCACACGTTCTAGCAATAGAAAAAGAAAGGTCTCTATGCCAAAATAACGTCGAGCATATCAACGTTCATGCCAAAAAGGATGCCGAACGTATCTAGCGAGTCAAACTTAGTCCCATAAAGACAAATAGGGAAAGATCTTTCTCATTATCTCATTTACGTCATTTACATTGCATGGTTTAAGCTTCACATTCATTGTTATTGAATCACTTGCTGCACAACACTATATTATCTTAGATAATACTCATAATTAACAGTGAAACAGCTCATACTTCGCTATTAATGTCATTACATATAATTTACTACTTGATATTCTAATAGTTGTTTTTATACATCATGTAAAGGTACAAGTTTGATGGTCGGAACTACCGGGCGCGATAGCCCGAGCACGATGGCCAAAAATGATTCGAATGTTTCACGCATAACCCAAGTCAGGATTCCTATCATACGAAAACATGCACAAGCCGACCACAGGTCTAAATCCACAAGCCCATTGTATTTACTGCTTCAATTAAATAAAAGTTCTGTTTCTGAATTCATTGTATTTACGTGCTTTTCCTCATAACCGATTAGCCACCGTTTATGACGCGAACGATTATAAACAGCTCGAACAAGAGCTTATAACTCGTCAAGTACTTTATAAGATTCCCGATTCAAACATGATTATTTTAAAATCATTTTACATCGCGGATAGAGGAACCCACCTTGGCTAAAGCGTCGGAGTTCCGAGGTCTTAACACTTGAATTCATAACTAAAAGAACAATATGAGAAGCACAAAATTATAACGGATATTATAAATATTCACTCATTTCAGATCACGTCCCGATGCACTTGCCTACAATCTCGGTTGGCCGACCAGATCGGCGTGGCTACAAGTGAAAATGGGGATTGCTACCTCGATAACTTGGCCATCGGCCAAATACGTCGTGTAGGGTTAACCAATAATAAATCCTACCGCTATAGGATGAGCATGAGCTCTCTAGTACAGGATAAGGGAGAATAACTCATCCTTCTTATCCTCTAAGAGCCACGTCAGCCCTACTGGGCCGAACAGGCCCATAAGGCACCACAACACAACTTCCCCTATAAGTATCGCCATGCTATAGGGGCTAAGGTATGTTCTCTCATCCCTACTCTCAAGAACTACGTGTGGCTTGATCCCCTTATCACTGAGGGTACGTAGGACCGGGGTCACCCTCATCAGCTGCAACAACCCCAAACACACATCGTGGTGTTCCATCAATACCGGGACACTACATTGGCGCCGTCTGTGGGAAAGGTTAAACTCCGATTCCCATCCACAATTACAAAAAAAAAATAAAAAAATAAAGAAAGAAGGAAGAACAACAAGATTGGCGGCTGAGACGATGAGGAGCCAACCACCGTGGTGGCTGCCGGTTCTGTCCACGGTTGCTGCCGGCGCTATTCACGTTGTTGTTCAGGGCCGCCGCATCTAGCTCTCTCTCATCTCCATCGTCACTCGAAGCACCGCCACCATGGGCGCCAAACTCAACCGCGAAGCCCCCCCCGGTCGTTCTCAGAACTACTGTTGTCGTGGCGGTGACGAACGACTCACGGGCCAGAGAAGGGGTTCGCGATCCAGGGAGGACGGCAAGGTTGCGAGCCCAGCTCCGCCTCTGCTTCTCAGTCCCATCCTTTGCAAACGAGGTCCTCTCTGCGTGGTCACCTCTTGGTCATCTCCTTCGGATCGAGTGGTCAGCAAGGGGAAAGAGAAGAGAGAAGAAGGAGACCAAAAAAGAGGAGCCGCTGTGGCGAGGTGTTGGGATCGCCGGAGGGGATGGCGGTGAAGATCGATGCAATTCCTACTCCGGCGAGTCGCGAAGCGCAAGCCCTCACCATTTCTTCTGCTGCCACCGCCGCAACCGTTGTAAGCCCCACCACCCGTGGTGGCCTTCGGTCCCTGTTGGCTGCCGCACCCGCGTCCATCTTGGCTTAGGGCTGCACCTAGCAGCTGCTGTTGCTGCTCGAGTAGAAAGGAGCTTTGGGGTTCCCAAACCCTATTGGGCCAATGGCCCAATCCCAATTCCAACAAAAAAAAAGGGGGAATGGACTATCAACACTCATTTGGCCCAACTGGACAAATTCTTGACAAGGCATTATTAGAGATATCAACACCTTTACGGGCCCAACAGCAGCAAGCTACTGCTACATCAGGGAAGTTATTTCATTTAAAATCTAATTCTTATGCATACAAACGTTTTTATTTTTATGTAATTATATCTTATATTATCATCAGCCGATAATTCTTCTAATTTTAGTGATTGCTCATTTTATATTTTATTGACTCACATGACTATTAGTTAACAGCAAAAATATTACACTTTCGCTAATTAATGTCATTACATGTCTATCGTTATCTATTATTATTGTTTTTATAAATTGTCAATCTTGGATGACGATCACTAATTATTCTTTTCGTATACATATGTGAGGTACATGTATGATGATCCGTGCTATTCAGTAAATGATCTAGATGACCCAACCTAAATGTGACACCCTAAGTTTTATTATACGATTAAACAAAGATTTTATGAGTTTTCTTTGCTTAATTAATTTCTAACTCCATTATCAGAGTGGGGAAGCCTAAATTCATTATTAAAATAGCGGTCTAGAATTTTTCTTTTCCTAACTTTTACAAACAAAGGGGTACACACGTGGAATTACTTAATTACCCTTATTTAGAAAATATTTAGTAGTATTTAGTTATAGAAAATTTTTAGGAAAAATCCGACAGAGTCTCCTCTGTTTATCGGATATTTTCCATATTTCTTGAAAACCTGCTACCTGCGTGAAAGTTAAAAATACATTTTCCAGTTCAGTTCCTTTTACTTATGTGCGGTGCTAGGGTGTTTCCCCAGCTCATTCTATAGCCCCGCACTCATTTAGTTTTGCAACATTACATAGGTATTATTTACAACAAAAATATGCACGGAACGTCCCCGTCATAGCGGAGGAAATCCGGCCCAAAGGTGCTCACACATTGCACCACAAAAATATACTAAGTCATAAGGAAAGTTTAAACTATGTTTTTATATAAAATCTCAAAATAACTAAATCCAAAACTAGTAGAATAAAAGTATGAACCACTACTCTCCCTAGTTGGGAGAGTGATCCTGCTCGGCTGGGACCTCGGAATCTAACTCTGAACCTGAAAAATGGGCGTAAGGGGTGAGAAATCCACGAACCCAGAAATGTCATTTTAAAGAGGCATAAGAACAACTAAGGCATGCAACAATCAATTCATACACATACATAAATCATGCTTCATTGCATACCTTATTGGTTCGAAATTAAATCATATATATATATCAATGATAAACACTCTTGGTTTTTCTTCAACTTTAAACATGACTTTTACTTTCACAAGCTTTTAACTTTTGTATCTTAACTTTGCTTGCATTATGAATTCCATTAGGTATTCTTGCTGCACCATTGGTTAGGATGGTATCTTCACCCAATAGGACTTCTTCTCACTCAGGACTTCTTGACCCATAAGACCTTTCCCTCGTTAGGGCCTTTTCTTTATTTTCTTTTCTTCACTCTCTTTCATATATTCTCATTTATTCATATTTCATGATTATATTTGGTAATGCAGCTATTAACCATCGCGTAGGATCCACGTAACCTAACGAGCCTTTGATCTTATGGGGATTTTTCTTGAGCGAGCTTTGTACCTATTGGGGCTAATTCGGGCCTACTTTGCTAGTAGGACCCTGTCCTAACTGTGTGCACCTAATGGGTGTGGATCCCAAAACGCGATTAATAGCTGCAGACCTTCTTATTTTTTTTTTCCTTACTTTGCATTACCACTTTATTTCTTTCATTTCTCATACTCATAATTTGCAAAGTAACACTTCTCATTTCCAATTCATATAAACTTTTCAAAACATCTCATTTTTTTACTTGAAGTTACATAATTACATATTTACTAACATAAACAATTTCTTACTCCTTATTCTCATAAATTCCTTTTTCAACTTATTACTTACAATGTCCATAAATTCCTCAACTAATTGCAAGGTAAACAACTAATACAAAACAAACCACAAATACAACTAATAATCATGCTTATTTCATGTAGCAAATAGGGTCAAGCAATTTCATGAACAATAACATATATATTAAAGAGAGAAAATCATATTATCTAACCCTAAACTTAATCATAATTATACACACCCAAAATTCAACTCCCAAGCCCATGAATCAACCCCCTTACCTTGATTTTGAAGATTAAAGATAGAAAATACCAATTTGAGCTAAAACCCTCTTGCTGGATGAGAGAGAAAAACGTGGAGAGAGGGAGAGAGAGAGCTTCCAATCCTTGATCTTGAGAGATTGATAGAAGATTAAAGGTTTGTGGGTGATGGGGATTGATTTTTAGTGATTATTCATGGGTTTAAGTGATGATTTGAAGGTGAAATCATGGAGAGAAGGGAGAGAAGTTCGGCCCCTAGTAGAGAGAGAAAGCCATGGAAGAATGTGTGAAGAAGATGGCCAAAACGCAGTTTTCTGGGCTGAAAAACTCGACTTAATCGATTAATACTCGATTAAAATGGCAGTTAATCGATTAATACTCGATTAACCACTGCTAATTGCCTTTTCTATTTTTCTTCTATTTTCATCGTGTTTTCAAATCACCATAACTTCTTCATTAACCGTCAGATCTTGCTCAAATTTTAAAGCAAGGTTCCTAAAAATCCATACTCCATATCCAACGGTGGAAATCTTGATTGGAGTTGTAATTATTTAATTACAATTTTCCAAACTAGGGTTGTTGGAAAGGTGATTTAACTTAGCTAAAATTGCACTTTTTAACCCGATTCAATTCCGATTTCGATTCTCCCCTTTCTAACTCCTTTCTAACACCTCACATACTCGTTGGATTAATTATCTTAATTTTTCTTAATTAACTCTAATATATTTTGATAACAATTAATTAAATAAATTAACTGGAAATTAAATTGAGGACGTTACAATCCTCTCCCACTTACCAGAATTTCGTCCCCGAAATTCGCTAGGTGTTGAATAATTGTGGATATGACTCCCTCATTTTGTCCTTTAGCTCCCACGTAGCTTCTTCAACATTATTGCGATGCCAGATAACCTTTACCAAAGGAATCTGTTTGCCTCGAAGTTGCTTAATCCGACGATCTTCAATCCGAATGGGATGGATTTCAAAAGTTAGATTTTCTTTCAAAGGTACATTATCCACATCGATTATATGCGAAGGGTCATGCACGTACTTCCGAAGTTGTGATACATGGAATATGTCATGCAACTTAGCTAGATGAGGAGGCAATGCAATTCGATACGCCAAAGGTCCAACCTTCTCAATTATCTGGTAGGGACCAATAAACCTGGGAGAGAGCTTCCGGTACTTGATTGCACGACCGATACCGGTGGTAGGACTTACCCTTAAGAACACATGATCACCACTATCGAATTCCAAGGGCCGTCTACGCTTATCTGCATAGCTCTTTTGGCGATCCTAAACGGGCTGAAATTGAGGACGTTACACTAAACGGGCCAAACAGGCCCAAACAAAAAAAAATATTATACGGGCTTAAGAGAGACAGGCCCAAACAAAAAAAAAAACTATATAGGCTTAAGAGATATAGGCCCAAATAAAATTCAACCTTCAAATAAGGAGCAGCCTCATCAGTAAAACAAGACTGACTCACGCCTCAACTCCAGGGAAGTAGTTTTTTTTTATATTTTTATCATGTATATTGCCATATCATCATTCATATCATGATGCTACTATTTGACTACCTGCTATTGTTCAACGTAATTACGATTAATTTAAATGAGTATCTTGATATGCTCTTTGTAATTATCTGAAGAATTAAAATTAAATATTTTTGCTAATTATTTTCATAATATGTTTCTTATTATTTGATAGTATATGATCATTTTATCTTTCTTTCTTTTAAGATACATGACATGATGCAAAATATTCTTCACAATAAATGTCATTATCTATTATTTACGATTATTAACATCATTATTATTATTTTTATAACGCGTGATATATTTATAATCATGCTTCTTTTCGTAGACAATCTTCTATTATTTACGAGGGTATTAACCTCAATAATTGTCATTACTATGTTTATTACGTGTGATATTATTAAATCATACTACTTCTATACCGATATTATACATCGTATCTTTGCCAATAATTGTTATTATCGTTATTTAATTGTTATAAATTGTTAAATAACGACGATTACCAATTATTAATTTTATTTACACATGCGAGGTACGATTATGATGGCCCATTTCTCTAAAAGGCCCATTTCGAGCTTCCGACCGCCAAAGATATCCTCAAATTAATCGGTGCCAGACTACTCAGTCACGATGGGCATCTAATATTACAGCGCCTTCAACAGGGTTCGGCAAAATCTCACGATAACATGGCTGTCTCCTCTATTACACATGCTTACTGTGACCATTTCAATTTATCATTGATTATGACCTCAACGTAACTACTCGGATTCCCGCTTCAAATAACACAACCAAAGCCTACAACATCCTCGTACCCTCTGCCACGACACCCTTGCCTCTCACGGTCACTTAGAGCCAAAAGACGATCGTTGTCAAGATCCCTCCTCGGGATCCCGGCCTTGCTCACACAAGTGCTACACAATGACTTGTCCATAACGGCATACAGGGTTTTTGGTAGGAAGAGGATGAAGAATACTAGGCAACCGCCCATTCCAACAATAAAAGAGGAAATGCCTCACTGCCAAGAGGGTGCTGGGCATATCAACATTCAGAAATAGTCTAAACACGAAGACTGACAGGGAAAAATCTTTCTCATTACCCCATTAATATTATTTCAATTTCATGGTTTAACTGTCATATTCATTACTATTGAATCACTTGCCACGTGACATGTGTTACTATTGAATCACTAACCACATGACATGTTTTATCTTAGATAATAATCGTAATTAACAATGAATTAATTCATACTTCGCTAATTAATGTCATTACATATCATCTATTACTTGATATTCTAATCGTTGTTTTTATACATCATAAAAAGGTACAAACATAACGATCGGATCTGCCGAGCATGATGACCTATGTTAATTCGAGTCCAAGTATGACGACCCAACTTAATTCAAGTCCTTCACACCGGTTCCCGATCATTTTTTCCTTGGTTTGCGCACCATCGCGACCTTACCTATATGGTAGAACGGTCCGCAGTGCCAACACCCAGTGATCTAATTCGGATCCCAGCATCTCCGAGGAACCACACAATGCTGATTCCACACCCACAACTTGCAAATATTCAACCTTCACTCAGCGTTCGCCTACACAGATCTGAATCCGACAGTCTCTCAAAGAGGCTTGGATGAACACGATCTAATTGGCGGATAACAACTCACACCTTAAAGGACTTCTTAACTCGGCACAAGCCTCTTCAGGCTTTATCGAGTAAAGGGGTTGGTTATGCAATGGAGTAAAAGTTTGCTTCAGCTTTGTTATTATGATGATCTATCAGCTTGCCTTCGCCCTAATTACTCGGATTCAAGAGGGGTTCAACAATTGAAGTTGACAAAACAGTTCCGACAAGGGAAATGGTCGTCCTTGGCTTCTCTACCTGTTCTTGCCTCCTCGGTTTCATTCTTTCCCTTCTCGGTATCCTCGGCCGCTTCATCAGCTCGATAAACTTTCGATGACTTCCACTCGAGTGACCTTATTCGGCCATGAAGCTTACTGCTCGGCGGATAGAATGGACTCTGAGTCTTGAAAGTAATTCGAGTCGAGTGGCTATTCTCGAACACGATGTTCACTGCTTCGGGGAAGGAACAAACTCCGACTCTACAAAATAATCCGAGAAGAACTGTAAAGCCCTGAGCAGCAGATGCTCCGGCAATATTTGGGTGCCTTCGCACTACATCTTTAGAACCTCTCACCGAGCTTTCGGACCTATACCGGGTCTGAGGGTGCCTTGAACAACAACAATAAATGTCTCACAATTCTTATATACCCAGCACAATCTTCTACGAGCTTTCTCGATCTCCTTTTTCAGGTAAAGGAGGGTGTATAGAGTTGATTTTGATACTCTAACCTTTCTTCTCCCACTTTGGTCCCGAGCGTTTCACAGACCTTATGAACTCGACACAAGCCTTTTCAGGCTTTACCGAGTAGGGGACTAGTATGTGATGAGGCATATACATAGCTGACATTGGCCGACCTTGATACTGGTATTATATGATGCATAAGTTACTCGAGATCAAATGTCGTGCCAAAGAGGACCACCACGTCCCATGAGGCAACAAATTGATAATTTACCTTCCTTATTAAGGACATATGTTAAACTCACTCACTTTGGATCATGTTCTTACGCACTTGCCCACGATCTCGGTTAGCCAGCCAGATCGGTGAGGCTACAAGTGAAAACGAGGATTGCGACCCGATAACTTGGCTTAGCCTCTCGGCTCAAAGCCTCTCGGCTCATATCTGGCCAAATACATCGCGGATCGAGGAATACACCTCGGCTAAGGTTGTCATTCGGACAGCAATCCCTCGTAAACGTTACGATCCAATTGGTGATAATCTTGGCACACCTCGAACTCAAATAACAGTTTGAGTCGTGCCAGCATACCTTGGCACAAGCCTTTCGGCTTTTACCATGGCAAGCACATAAAAGGATGTCTCCTTAAAAGCATCGTGACTTTAAAAACAATAGTCCAATTCGACTTTGAACTTAGTACATGACGATACACGACTAAGGGCCTTGACTGCGAACAGTCTTATACGTCCTAATCAACCATCCACGACACTCCTCCGAATAAAAAGTTCTCAGCCACAAACAATGTTTTATGTCACCACCAACTCTCAGAAGCTCAGCACAGGCTCTTCGAGCCTATACGAGCTTGGGGGGCTTGTAGGGTTAACCAATAATAAATCCTACCGCTATAGGATGAGCATGAGCTCTCTAGTACAGGATAAGGGAGAATAACTCATCCTTCTTATCTTCTAAGAGCCACATCAACCCTACTGGGCCGAACATGCCCACAAGGCACCACAACACAACTTCCCTTATAAGTATCGCCATGCTATAGGGGCTAAGGTATGTTCTCTCAACCCTACTCTCAAGAACTATGTGTGGCTTGATCCCCTTATCACTGGGGGTACATAGGACCGGGGTCACCCTCGTCAGCTGCAACAACCCTAAACACACATCGTGGTGTTCCATCAATACCGGGACACTACACGTCGCAGGATCGAGGAATGCACCTAGGCCAAGGCAGTCATTCCGACAGCATCCCCCGTAGACGTTACGATCCAATTCATGATATCACTTTTAACACACCCCGATGAGAGAGGTGTATGAATCTCCGAATCGCGATACTCTTCTGAATAAAAGACCTCGGCTGCGAACATTCTTTTACGTCACCACCAAGCCTCAGAAAAGAATGTTTGATCGACCCAAAAGGGCTCTAAACTCGGCACAGAGTCTCTATGAATCTTCCCAAGCTGGGGGGCTTATGTCGTGGACCGGACTCCGGTCCGACCTACCCCCATCTTAACCGACCGTATGCCGAACTCATTCCGAGATCTCCGCCAGGATTCAGGATGCGAAGCTACTCGATGGTATTGAGGAAAGAGTCTTCAACAGCATGATCCCAGTTATAAAAATTCTCTTTGGTTGCCCTTTTGTGCTTAAGAGCTTTCGCTCTCATTTTGTCTAGAGATGCTCGGAGTCCGGCGGCCTCATCTTTGGCATCCTCGAGTTGCTCTCGAACCACTGTGGCATCCTCTTCGGACTCCTTCAAAACCCCTCAACTTCCCTCCTTCCACGATGCATCAGTTGGGCCAAAGGCCCATTAACCCGCTCAGCCACCCACAGGGAAAGACATGGCAGTTATTGGAGTTACTTTTTCAAAGTAACTAATTATGAATGATTTGGCTCAACTTCCCAAGACATGCTAAAGGTCAACCCTAGCCACTTGTTATCTCGCCACAGACTTTCCAAGTCTTACGAGCTGTGTAACACCCCGATTTGGCAACTTGAAACCACAACTGTTTATAGTGAAAATTTGGGCCAATTATTTATTTTTTTAAAAAACAAGTGTTACATAAGATGAGAACATTTGGGTTTTCGAAACATAGTTACAATTTAAAACTCGTGTTCTCACATTGAATAAAACTTTTCAAGTTCCAAACCGAGATGTCACAAGACACCGCACCTTGAAACTTGTTTTTCAAAACATCATTTAAATCATAGCCCATTCAATTTAATTTCGAAACATCGATACTGAAAATGAATTTAGTTGGGGTTACAGCATAATAGAGCCAGGATACTAAGAACCTGCAATGGATTACAAAACTCTGAAAGGGAATTACCTAACCTCTAGTCATCTACACTAATGCTCGTCATCGAATTCTGGTTCAAGCTTTCTGGTCGCAAGCAGAGTCATCCTCATCAGTCTCCTCCTCCTCATGGGCTAGCAGTCTCTCCCTGATTTCCCTTCGTCGCCGTTTCATCTCAAGATAGACTATGACACGACCAATCATAGTTATATTGTCTCCCTTCAATGTAGATGCTCCTATCTCCCGAATGAGCTGGAACTTCGCTATGTTTTCCATCTAAGACCGTACAGAATTTTTCGAATACCAACAGAAATATAGGAGAGAGTGAGCTACCCAAAACATGTAATGTCGACTATGTGGATTTACGATAGGCAATTATTAAGAAAAAATGGTAAACAACATAAAAACCATATAACAAACATAATCATCATCATCATATAAACATCATCTTATTCTCATTTCTCAAATCTCACTCAATACTTCATGCCATTACTTTACTTTCTTTTTAAATCTTTAAGTTCATTAAGTCTTATCATCTCGGTTCACTCAATGATGAGGGGAACGAACATCATTGATGAAAAACGGCTCTCACGTCTACATCTCCTCGGTCATCCATCCAAACCTAGTCGGAAGCAAACAGGAGTACAGGACCTTTACCGTGCGGGCATGACAACTGTCTCACAAACAAATGGTCCCAGACCAGGAGGACTACAGCCTCAAATCATATCAATTCATTCAATTCAAATATATAATCAAGACACACTGTCTCACTCACAGTGGCAATCACAATGCCCCACTCCAGTCCCTCTCACTTTTCTAGATTTGCAATCTAGGGGGCGACAGTACAATTCTAGTCTCGAGTGCAGAACTTACCACGGCATTGGACCCAGTCCCTACCACGTTCGTATACCACATGTGGAGTCCTTTCTGCCTAGAAAGGTACTCTAGACTTCTTGACGTTTCACCGTCATCGTCCTCCCCTAATGCAATCTCCTCCTAAGTATCCGCAGATACTTATGGTTCCTTCCTCTCCACTACTTCGACACACACTCTTACCTCACCGCGTTATGCATGTCTTTTAATAGTCTTTTAAAGTCTTAAAGCTTTTATGGTTTTATTTAACGGCTTAATCCTAACGGTCGGCTCATCCTTAGTGCATCCCTTCAACGAGTCCCGACCACTAATCGCTCAATCTGTTCCCCAATTCATCACATAACCTTTTGCATCTCATATCGCACTCTTTCTCATCTCATCTTATCAACTTTCTCAAAATTCATTTCCTTGTCTTTCTCAAAAATATCTTTTCATAAAAAATTTTCGAAAATATCTTTTCACAAAACTTTCTCAAAATCTCACTTCATAAAATCTTTTCAAAAATATCATTTCGTAAATTTTCTCAAAAATGTCCTTTCGCAAAACTTTCTTAAAAATACTATTTCCAAAAACTTTCACAAAATCTATTTTCACAAATGTTCACAAAAATATTGTTTTCACGAACTTTTCTCAAAAGGGTCATTTCATAAAACTTTCTCAAAAATATTATTTCAAAAGACTTTCTCAAAAAAATATTATCACAAAAAGACTTTCTTAAAAATATCATTTCAAAAATAATTTCTCAAAATATCATTTCAAAAACTTTATCAAAAAGATTGGTTCCAAAAACTTTTCTCAAAAAATATATCTTTTCACAAAACCTTTTCAAAAAGATTGGTTCACAAAACTTTTTCAAAAATATATCTTTTAATAAAAGCTTTTCAAAAATCCCTTTTCAAAACCTTTTTTAAAATCACATTTTTGCTTAGCGCTAATGGAGGAGCAAGCTCAACTCAACACTAGTCTCATTCAAAAACAATAAAACAAAGGAGCCAAGCTCCACTCAAATCACGTCTCACTTCCAACCTCTTCCTCTTGATATTCCATTACAACCTTGTTATTACTTCTCCTTCTTTCCATTATATTTCCTTACTTTTACAAATTAATTCTTATTAACACATTATTAAGCGCACTAATGTTTCTCAAACAATATCATAACTACTTAAACAATCAATAGATCATTTGCAAAGTAGAATAAATAAATAGTTCAAGCATAATCAATCAGAAAACATAACATCATAGTTAATAAACCAATCTCAGTCATTCGGGTGGATAGCATAACCAATCAAACAATTTCTATCACAGACACCACTACGCTAAATGAGATTGGAGTCCAACCTTTGAGATGATTGGACATCTTAATAAGTTACCTAAATACCACGACGTCTTAAGGGAAGCCCCTCTCTCACCTCAAATGACATAGGCCTCCGCAAGCTTTCCAAGATTTATCGATCGCTCATTCCGCTTCGTTTCCTTTGCGTCTGTCGTTCGAACCATAGCATTTTTCCCGTGCGTTAGAAACGTTTTTAACGAACTCATTACTTGTTTTGAAAACACCTTGAAAACATTCCTTTTTGAAAACACATGGTTCACGTTTTAAAAGTTTTCAAATCCAGAAAAATGTTTTCAAGAAAACTTAGAAACATCTCTAAATTAATTACTTTAAGACATAATCCATTCTTCTTAACGTAAACTCACTTTAAAACAGAATTCCTTTGTCTTGAAGAAAACTCACTTTAAAATGTTCATGTTATAAAAATCATTGTTCTTAGTTTTTAATCAAAATTCAGAACTTAAGAAAATAAAATTCCAAAACCACTTCAAATCAATTTAAGTTTCTTAAATCATACTTTGTCAGTAAAACATTTTTCAATCCTTTGGAAATTCAAATATAGGTTTTTAAAACACATTCAAACAACACATCACTTTTTAAAATATTCACAACTTCACACAATACTAGTCACATTAAAATCATCAAACATCATTTATTAAATCAATTTATTTATTTTTATTCTTTAAAAACCGAAAGAGGTTAAAACAAACAACACATCAATTCTATCACACACATAGCATCATGCACATAAAGATATAGTCATTCACAAAGGTCATTTCATGGAGATAATTTTCCTAGTTACACTAGCATACCTTGACCAAATCACATAGGTGCAATTTTACAAAGATTTATGCACACATAAAACCACAAAACGATGAGATTATTTTCTTTTCTTTTTATGACTAAAAACCGAGAACATTAAAAAGAAAATTTAACAATCTTAATTTATTTTCTTAACATAAATCAAACAACAAGTTAAATTACAAATCTCCTCAAAGTCTCACACATATTCAATTATTTCATGCATACACATTCTAAGCTCTTAGATTAAACTAGTCTCATCATATATGCAACCTAAACAATGCTCACATATAATTCCCTACTCCTTTTCCTTATGGCCGAATGGTCTCTTACAAAATATAACATACATAAAATCAATTACTTAAGTTAAATCATGTTCATACTTCAAAAATCATTTTAAAACTTGTTCCTTAAATTTTCTCTTCCAAAACCGTGACATGCATGAATAAAAACATGATTTTCTACTTAAAATTAACATGTAAAGTCAAGAATTTCAACTTTATTTTCAAGTAAGCTTAGATCATATAGTTTTTCATGAAGAAATGACACAAACACATCATAGATCATCATTTAAGCAAGCAAAATTTAACATGCAAGAACTTGAATCAAGTTAGAAGCATCATGACCTAGTTTTCTAGGTGTGGCCAATCATGAAGGTCCTTAGTTTAGGATTCTACAAGTCCATTTAGTTCTTGAAAACTCAAGATCAAGACTTAGAGGTTACATGCAATCATAGATCAATCACAAAAATAAACATGCAAAAAGATTCATTTTAGTCTTCACACAAATCTTAAGCAACACTTTAGATCTTTAAGGTTTTAGATGGAAAAACATTAAGATCTAACAAGGAAATCACAACCGAAAATCAAACATAGCATTACACTTATTACAAATTATTTCTAGCCCTTAAAAGTCCAAGATCAAGAAAGAATAACATACAAACTCATCTTACAAGTCATGGAAATAAACATACAAGAAGGAATAAGGGAGATTTACAAACTAAAAGGGAAAACTAAACTATTACATTTCTTTCTCTTGCTCTTCGAATTTCCTACCAAGAAGGATGGTTCTTCAAGCTCCTAACACTTAGATCTTCAAAGGGTTACTCTTGATTTAAGGTGGATCTCCTTCTTCTTCCTCCTAAGGCTCACGGCCACCACTCTCTTTCTCTTTCTCTCTTTCTTTTCTTTTTCTCTCTAAGAGTTTGAATGGGCTCTTAGAGTAGTGTTTTGATGTTGGAAGGGTGGAAATGAATATGGGTGAAAGGAAATGAACCAAGGCTTCATACATATATAGGCAAGTTCCTAATTTCCTATTTAGCCCTTGTAGAATTTCGGTCCATGCACAACTAGGGAGGGCGATTTGGTCTTCACAAATATTTGCATGGGTGGATGTTATCAAAGTTAAGGGGACAAAGTGAAGTAGGCTAGATGCTAGGGGTCACTTAGGGCTAATGGGTAGTTGGTTTCTAGTTAGGGTTTCACTAACATAGTTTGGTTTATGGTTACATCCTAGTTCCTTGGTTTCTTACTCTTTAAGCTTCTAAGATCTTAAGTTTATGCACACACATGCACACACAACGTATAGTACACACACATACACACACACACCACCGTACATACACATACATACATACATAGCTTGCATTTTTATTTTTAATCTCATTTACTTAAAATTATTAATTCATAAGAAATCATATTTTCACAACCATTTTCATGTATCACTTATTAAACACACATTAAATCAAACACACATCACATAAAATTCATGCCAAGACAACATCATAAAACACATTTCTTAAAATTCGTATTTCTTAAACTCTGAAAATAAATTTTTATAAATCAACCCATAAAATTCTAAAAATTACTTTTTCAAATTCTAGGTTTCAAAACGATCGTTTTCATATAAAGATCATAAAATTTCGAGTTACGGTTTAAAAGTTGCGAATTTTTAAAGATAATAGATCCAAAAATTTTCATTTCTAACAAAATCATCTTTTAATAAAATCATCATTTAGCAAATCATTTTCCATCTCAACAAAATTATTCATTTTTCTTATATAAAACATTTTGTTTATAAAAATCCATAGAAATTAACACTTCATTTCTTTCTTACGAAAAATACTTTTATGAAAATCTCTTATAAAACAGAATTCCAAAGTTTATTTGTCAAAAATCGTTTACGCACGTACGGGAAAAACGCGGGGTTTTACATTCTCCCCAACTTGAAGATTTCTCGTCCTCGAGAAATGCCGCGTAGAGTCTGGCTAACCCGTGAACGCGTAGTGTAACATCCTACCTTTTTATACTTTAAGAAAATACTTTAGTTTAATATTTATTTATGAAAATATTCGGGGTTTATAAAAATTTTGATAGAGTCTCCTTTGAAAATCGGACTTTTCCCCGAATGAAATTAAACCTGTCAGTCCAGAACAGTTTTCAATCCAGTAAAGATAGAACTTTCAGTTCAAAATAAATAATACTACATCATACTTCGAAACTTAACAAAATAAAAGAATATACATATAAATTTATAATTTAACAAAATGCTTAAACAAAATAAAACCATTAATTACATTTACAAAAATCTACTTATTACAAAATTAACCTACGAATGGTTGCCCTACTATTGGGACCGTGAGGTCACCCTAACAATATACTCTCCGAAGGAGAGTATCACTTTCTCGGCCTTGATCTTCACATGTGCCTGTCTCCTTGGTGTACCTAATATGTCCACTGTAAGGGTGAGTACTTTGAAATCTAGATCAAAGAAAACGTTTAAAAACAGTAATAAATCATAAAGAGGTATATTCAAACACAAGCAATAACAATTATACAATTCACCATTCAATTAACAAGTAAGGCACAATAACACTATTCAGTTTAAGAACTATAAATATAAGGGTATAATACTTTTATATAATACTATAATGCACAATCACATGGTTATGCCCTGCTAAAGTCACACTTAGGTGATTTAATCCTTGAATCCGATATTAAACATTTCATTTCAATTTAAACACTTTAACACTTTTGATCGGATTCGAAGAATTAAAACATCTATACAATGCATTCACACTTTCCCTTTCACTTTCACACTTTAACTTTAACACTTAACACTTTTAACGATTGGGTACATTGTGCTTCACATTCTCCCCGCAGGAGGGTTCCTCACACAATGTACCTATACACTTTTAACACTTTACTTTTAACACTTTTAACAATTGGGTACATTGTGCTTCACATTCTCCCCGAAGGAGGGTTCCTCACACAATGTACCTATAACACTTTCCCTTTTCAATAACAATAATAACACAACCACCTCACAACTCCCCTCCACTCTGGGGAAAAACCGACCAGGAGTAAGCATTTCTCAACCTCTAGTTGGGTGCTTCACCTCCACTTAGGAAGGTCCCTCTCTCACCCGCTTGCACAACACTTCACCTCCACTTAGGAAGGTCCCTCATGCGATTTGGGTTGATTTGTCCAAATCGGGCTTTAGCAGAAATCACCCTCGACTGGCCCAAAGAAACCAGAGTAAATAGAATTATTATGGTTTGCATAGAACCAACCCCCAATACGGGAAGCAAACCCGTATCCTTTGCAGGATCAAAGTTCTCCATAATAATTCCTAACATTTACTCTTGTCCTCATCAATCGAAAAGCGACGTATGTTTTTCCCCGACACCTAACGTCCACCTTTTCACCATGCATGATCCAATATCCTAAGTGTTTCTCAATTGAATTTAAGACCCTCTTTGTTCTTGAGAAAAATGTCGTTTAATTGGTTTAAACTCAATTGAGAAGTACTTGGCCCTATTTAATGCATAACTATATGAATGTCATTTACAATTTACTTATATACACTTTAATAATATTAATACAAACAATATCAATCAACAATCAGTCGACATACTCAGGTATGTCTCAGGGACTGTAATTTAAATCACCTTCCTAGGGTTCTTCACTTCCTACTTAACAATTTATAAAATCAATTAACATAAACATACATTAATAACATATCACTAAAACTTAGGGTTCCTAACTATACTCTACCCTCCTACCCATCAACCTAACCAATCAATAATATACCCAATTATAACTCTATTACTATAAATAAACCCTTCCTCTAATACTAGACCAAAGTACACCCTTTACCTCTTGGAAGGAAGAGGAGAAAGAGAGAAGTTGAGGGAGCACCAACACCCACTCCAATCCAAGATCCTATGTGCTTCCTCTCTTGATTCCTATGGCTCCTCAAGCTCCTTGAACCGATTGGAGGCTCCACTTGACCAATTACACACTTTGGGGCTTAGGGTTAATTTGGGGGTTTTGTGAGAAAGAGGAGAAATTGGAAATTGAGAGAGGGAAATACATGAGGGAGTGTTAGGAAATTGATTTGGGGGTTTGATTTGTTGATCTATTGGGTGGTGGCTTTGAGGAATCAAAGCCCTAAGAGAAAGAGGGAGAGAGTTTGTGAGTGAGGAGAGAGGAAAATTCTGAGAAAATGAGTCAAAAACGTGTTTATAAGGCTGTTTCAGCGCCTGTTAATCGATTAACAGATGCTGTTAATCGATTAATTCGTGAGTATCTTTCGACCTTAATCGATTAACCTCAAGATTAATCGATTAATTCATGTGCACCCTTCGGCCTTAATCGATTAACTCAAGTGTTAATAGATTAACCTGTTCAGCCCACTTAAACCCTTGTACTTCGAATGGCCCTAACTTCTTCGTTAACCGTCGGATCTTGCTCAAATTTTGAGGCAAGCTTCCTAAGACACTTATCTTAACATCCAACGGTGGAATTTGGGTTTAAAGCTATGGATCTTTTATTCTTAATTTCCTAAAGTCCTATGCTCCTAATCCTTAAATAACATTTCTAAACCACAATCTTAACCTAACACATTCCTTTCTCTTCACTCTAAACCTATTCTAACTTATTTCTACTTCACACAAACCCACTCTTAGCTAAATACTACACTCCAAACACTTAAGCACACACAAGTTCTAATACCAATTAACGTTTTCAACTGAAATCGAAACCTAAGAATGCTAAGAATGCTACGACACTTAGGGCAATTCTATTCACTAAGGCACCTAACACTTAGCAAATTTGGGGATGTTACAATTCTCCCCCACTAATATGAATTTCGTCCCCGAAATTCGGCTCACTTCAAAGAAAGGAGAAGATATGGAGCTATATGCTCAGTTGAAGGAAGTTCTTAACCTAGTTCAGGATAGGCACAACTTTGGGGAAGTCACTCCCCCATTTAGGATACAACTCCGGTTGGGTTTCTATTACTATATCTACTTGATTACTATCGAGATCTTTACCATAAAGTCCCACTTAGTTCCTTAAGGTTCAAAACATGAAGTTCGAAGCCTAGGGGCAATACCTGACAATACAGACCTACTTAGTCCTATATCCAACACTACCTAACACTATTCAATAAAATCTAAACATTCAAACTTTCACAACACATACTCACACACGATACAGATAGAGACAATCAAGACACAAAACATTTATTATTTAAGAAAAGTCAATGTCACAAAATTATAATTCAAACATAGGTTAAAGGGGAAATCAAATACAAAACCAAAGCCTCAAGGTATTATGATACATAAAGATTTCCATTTTAAAAATCAAATACAATTTAAGTAAAAGAACATCATTTAGATTTTATTAAAGAGTGCATCCCTTAAAAGAAAAGCAGAGTATCAACTCAACACAAAGAAGTAAAACAATCCATAGAATAATTGAAAGCATATTTAAGGGATATGGTAGAAAATGCACTTGAATTCCCACAGGGCTAGTTTATATATATATATATATATAAAAGAAAAGGAATTGGAATGTCCAAACATTCCGACTATCAAATATAAAAAGAACACCTTATGAAAGTTAAGTTTAGAAAGCAACTTAGATGCGGATAGGGTTAAAACATAAAGGTGATTATGAAAAATAGACACAGAGGTTAATAAAATAGATTGAAGGTATTACATAACTATATATATATTTCAATCGGATGTGTATATATAAAAATAAGTCGTCGTTTCCATTACAAGTTTGTCACTTGTAAGGTTTTCTCTAGAAAAGGTTACTTTGAAAGAAATATATATATATATATATATATATTAGGAAAAGTTGGAAATTAAGAATTATCATATGAAGAGGCACAAGGCAATTACTTTGAAAATAGTTAGTTAATAAAACTAGTTTAGTACTCTTTTAACGTTACTTTCAGTAGGAGGTAGAAAATAATCTTAATCAAAAATCGATTTAAAATAATACACACACATATATATATATAGCACTTAAAAGAATTTGAAATTTGGGGATTACCCAAAATCATAAGAAAAGGTTCATGAAAACGTTTGGACTTAACACATAATCCTAATAAGTTTAAGATAGTAAATACATATATATAAAATTCCAGCGTTCGAAAACATTTGAAAACCGCTTCCTATATGCACATCTATATGCCTACACAACTATGTCCGAACTCTAGGACTCACTAAGATCGGACCTAGCTTCTATCATCCAGTCTATGAAGGAAAGCTATTGAGGTTCTATACTCGATCTAAAAGAAATTTCCTACTATGCAAGACTTCGACTAGCACTACACTTACTATTTTTCCTAAGGGTTAAGGTGTCCTAATTGGTTCCTTAAGCTCGAAGATCAACAACTACAACTTAACCTTAAGCCCTAGATAAAACTCTCTTGTTTCTAACTAGGCTTTGGTGCTACGACTCTTATAATGGATGCTAAGACCGGGACTTTAACATTCACAAACTACATTTTACGGAAGAGTTAATAATAGTTTTGAAAATGGTTTGCACTTCCGGAATACAGTTTGTTCATTAAATACAGCAAATTTCCTTGGAGTTCTATGTGAACTTGAAGGAAGAAGGATCAACATCCATTACTCTAGTTTGGTTCTAAACTAGACTTTGGTTCTTGGGTAACTACATTACCTTTAACTTACCTCACTACCTTCGATTCACATTTTCCACTTCCACATTACAAGGGAAATAATAAAGTACCAATTTCGGTGTAAAAGGTTTGGTACTTGGTGATAAAAGAGTTTTCGAGAATTTGCGTTTTCTTTCAAATGAAGAAAACATTTTATACCTTTGTAAATTCTTTTCATTTAAAACTTAAACAAAATTATTGTTTAGGAAAAGACATGTCAAGCACTTACAAATTCAAATCATTCATATATGTTTTCAAAATCATTTTACATCCATTTGAAATTGATTCTGAAGCTTGAGGATTCCTTTGACAAAGAAAATAAGAATCCTCTATAGTCATCAAAGTCAAATAAAAGGAACAGATTTACGGTCAAAAGTTTAACGTCATTCACCTTTCCAAATTCTAGTGAATGCCTTTCCTTTTATTTTAGTTTGCAGGTTCGAATTGACTTATGTCGCTTTCATTGAATTCCTCTCAATTGACAATTGGTGTAGCTAAAAAAAGTAAATTACACTATCATTCAATTAGTTAGGAATTCTCATTGTGAATAAAATTTTCTTAAAAATCAGTGTTACGACATTCAATCAATTATCAAAGTTTGAATCAATTCCATTCTTTGAAAAATATCAAAACATCACCGTACTTGACATTCATTTCAAATCGTAGTACTAATGCTTTTCAAAAATAGAGTCTTAGAAGAATTTTGTTGCAAAAGCATTTTCATACCTTAAAAATCAGAGTATATTTATCACCAAAACATAATGTGGAAATGTAGAGGGCAATTAGGTTCTACTAAGACTACACTTAGTAATCATAGTTAAAGGCAACTACAATGGGTTAACACCTATTCACTTCCGCTGCGCACTCTGATGAAGAATGCTCGAAGTGTATAAACTAGATGACTTCTAGTACCGATCCTATACTTAGACTTAGAAAATAAATCCAACAATTATTTGGTTGGGTTCAAGGACTATAACAATGTCATCTTTCGATGAATACAAAATACGAGGGATCCGTCTCGATTCTATATTGCATTGGAGACAAAATTGTTTTCGTGCTACTTGAGTTCCAATCAAATAAGAAAATGACTCGTCTTCGATTCAAAAGGAGGCTTTGAAATTTCGTCTTAAAGCGAAATCTCACTTCCTTGTCATATTTAAAATAGACACAATTGATTCAAAACTAAGAGTCAGTCCTTCCCGTTGGGGTAGCAATTTCATGCTCTGTCCCGTTGGGAGTTTTCCTTCCCCCTTAGTCTCTACTCTCGATCCATTTCTAAATACAACAAAGTTATACTTTGAAAAATTTGGTTAGCCCACTTTAGATTAAAGATACACTTCTATGACTGCTAAACTATGACTCACCCTACTAAACTATACTCATTCCCACTAATGGTGCATGCATGAACACTATAGTGCACAACTTAATTGACTATCTACTAGTTACTCTCATGTGGAGTAACTTTTTGGGAGTAGGAAAATCCATACTCCGGGCCGAGGATTGCAACCATTGCTCTGATACCATAATGTAACATCCTACCATTTTATACTTTAAGAAAATACTTTAGTTTAATATTTATTTATGAAAATATTCGGGGTTTATAAAAATTTTGACAGAGTCTCCTTTGAAAATCGGACTTTTCCCCGAATGAAATTAAACCTGTCAGTCCAGAACAGTTTTCAATCCAGTAAAGATAGAACTTTCAGTTCAAAATAAATAATACTACATCATACTTCGAAACTTAACAAAATAAAAGAATATACATATAAATTTATAATTTACCAAAATGCTTAAACAAAATAAAACCATTAATTACATTTAAAAAAATCTACTTATTACAAAATTAACCTACGAATGGTTGCCCTACTATTGGGACCGTGAGGTCACCCTAACAATATACTCTCCGAAGGAGAGTATCACTTTCTCGGCCTTGATCTTCACATGTGCCTGTCTCCTTGGTGTACCTAATATGTCCACTGTAAGGGTGAGTACTTTGAAATCTAGATCAAAGAAAACGTTTAAAAACAGTAATAAATCATAAAGAGGTATATTCAAACACAAACAATAACAATTATACAATTCACCATTCAATTAACAAGTAAGGCACAATAACACTATTCAGTTTAAGAACTATAAATATAAGGGTATAATACTTTTATATAATACTATAATGCACAATCACATGGTTATGCCCTGCTAACGTCACATTTAGGTGATTTAATCCTTGAATCCGATATTAAACATTTCATTTCAATTTAAACACTTTAACACTTTTGATCGGATTCGAAGAATTAAAACATCTATACAATGCATTCACACTTTCCCTTTCACTTTCACACTTTAACTTTAACACTTAACACTTTTAACGATTGGGTACATTGTGCTTCACATTCTCCCCGCAGGAGGGTTCCTCACACAATATACCTATACACTTTTAGCACTTTACTTTTAACACTTTTAACAATTGGGTACATTGTGCTTCACATTCTCCCCGAAGGAGGGTTCCTCACACAATGTACCTATAACACTATCCCTTTTCAATAACAATAATAACACAACCACCTCACAACCCCCCTCCACTCTGGGGAAAAACCGACCAGGAGTAAGCATTTCTCAACCTCTAGTTGGGTGCTTCACCTCCACTTAGGAAGGTCCCTCGCTCACCCGCTTGCACAACACTTCACCTCCACTTAGGAAGGTCCCTCATGCGATTTGGGTTGATTTGTCCAAATCGGGCTTGAGCAGAAATCACCCTCGACTGGCCCAAAGAAACCAGAGTAAATAGAATTATTATGGTTTGCATAGATCCAACCCCCAATACGGGAAGCAAACCCGTATCCTTTGCAGGATCAAAGTTCTCCATAATAATTCCTAACATTTACTCTTGTCCTCATCAATCGCAAAGCGACGTATGTTTTTCCCCGACACCTAACGTCCACCTTTTCACCATGCATGATCCAATATCCTAAGTGCTTCTCAATTGAATTTAAGACCCTCTTTGTTCTTTAGAAAAATGTCGTTTAATTGGTTTAAACTCAATTGAGAAGTACTTGGCCCTATTTAATGCATAACTATATGAATGTCATTTACAATTTACTTATATACACTTTAATAATATTAATACAAACAATATCAATCAACAATCAGTCGACATACTCAGGTATGTCTCAGGGACTGTAATTTAAATCACCTTCCTAGGGTTCTTCACTTCCTACTTAACAATTTATAAAATCAATTAATATAAACATACATTAATAACATATCACTAAAACTTAGGGTTCCTAACTATACTCTACCCTCCTACCCATCAACCTAACCAATCAATAATATACCCAATTTTAACTCTATTAGTATAAATAAACCCTTCCTCTAATACTAGACCAAAAGAACAAAAAGAAGCACAAAATCATAACGGATATTATAAATATTCACTCATTTCGGATCACGTCCCGATGCACTTGCCTACGATCTCGGTTGGCCGACCAGATCGGCGTGGCTACAAGTGAAAACGGGGATTGCTACCTCGTTAACTTGGCCATCGGCCAAATACGTCGCAGGATCGAGGAATGCACCTCGGCCAAGGCAGTCATTTCGACAGCATCCCCCGTAGACGTTACGATACAATTCATGATATTACTTTTAACACACCCCGATGAGAGGTGTATGAATCTCCGAATCGCGATACTCTTTCGAGTAAAAGACCTCGGCTGCGAACATTCTTTTACGTCACCACCAAGCCTCAGAAAAGAACGTCTGATCGACCTAAAAGGGCTCTAAACTCGACACAGAGTCTCTATGACTCTTCCCGAGCTGGGGGGCTTATGTCGTGGACCGGACTCCGGTCCGACCTACCCCTATCTTAACCGGTCGTACGCCGAACTCATTTCGAGATCTCCGCCAGGATTCAGGATGCGAAGCTACTCGACGGCGATGAGGAAAGAGTCTTCAACTGCATGATCCCAGTTATAAAAATTCTCTTTGGCTGCCCTTTTGTGCTTAAGAGCTTTCGCTCTCATTTTGTCTAGAGATGCTCGGAGTCCGACGGCCTCATCTTTGGCATCCTCGAGTTGCTCTCGAGCCACTTCAGCATCCTCCTCGGCTTTCCGGGCCTTCTCTGTAGTCTCCCGCAGAGCTGTGGCATCCTCTTCGGCCTCCTTCAAAACCCCTCAACTTCCCTCCTTCCACGATGCACCGGTTGGGCCAAAGGCCCATTAACCCGCTCAGCCACCCACAGGGAAAGACGTGGCAGTTATTGGAGTTACTTTTTCAAAAGTTCGAAATTATGAATGATTTGGCACAACTTCCCAGGGCACGTGTCGTACCTAAAGAACCTAAAACGTCACCTCGAACAAGCTATATAGTTAAGGCTGAAAACAGTTGTCACGCACTACCCTTCTCTTCTCGGATTCGTAAGACGATTGTGGAAACCTCGCACGGTGTTCCCCACTAGAGTCTCTCGTTCCGGGTATGAAGAATATTTTGTTGATTTCCCCTGCTCGGAATCGTTTGCTAATTATGAAGAATCTCATATCAGGTTTCCCTGTCATTATCCGAGCATGAAGAACGCTATCAACCATCAGTGATACTCTTCCGAATAAAAGGCATCAACTTGCAAACAATCTTCTACATCATCACTAACCCTGGAAAAAGGACATCGGGCTAAAGGTCAACCCTATCCACTTGTTACCTCGCCACAGACTTCCCAAGTCTTACGAGCTGGGGGGCTTGTAGGGTCTGCCGACCACATACGGACCCAAGTCTTACTAAAGGGATTCTCTAGGGGCACTGTGATGGACTAGACTTTAGAGCCTACCAACAGGCCCAGCCCAACTAAGCTAGGGTTACACACAACACACCTAACAGGTAATCCCCTATAAGAACCACCAGGCTATGGGGGCTAAGGTATGTTCTCTCATCCCTACTCTCAAGAACTACGTGTGGCTTGATTCCCTTTTCATTGGGGATACATAGGACCGGGGTCACCCTCATCAGCTGCAACAATCCCAAACACATTGTGGTGTTCCATCAATATCGGGACACTACACTTTTCAAAAATATCATTTCGTAAATTTTCTCAAAAATGTCCTTTCGCAAAACTTTCTTAAAAATACTATTTCCAAAAACTTTCACAAAATCTATTTTCACAAATGTTCACAAAAATAATGTTTTCACAAACTTTTCTCAAAAGGGTCATTTCATAAAACTTTCTCAAAAATATTATTTCAAAAGACTTTCTCAAAAAAATATTATCACAAAAAGACTTTCTTAAAAATATCATTTCAAAAAGAATTTCTCAAAATATCATTTCAAAAACTTTATCAAAAAGATTGGTTCCAAAAACTTTTCTCAAAAAATATATCTTTTCACAAAACCTTTTCAAAAAGATTGGTTCACAAAACTTTTTCAAAAATATATCTTTTAATAAAAGCTTTTTAAAAATCTCTTTTCAAAACCTTTTTTAAAATCACATTTTTGCTGAGTGCTAATGGAGGAGCAAGCTCAACTCAACACTAGTCTCATTCAAAAACAATAAAACAAAGGAGCCAAGCTCCACTCAAATCACGTCTCACTTCCAACCTCTTCCTCTTGATATTCCATTACAACCTTGTTATTACTTCTCCTTCTTTCCATTATATTTCCTTACTTTTACAAATTAATTCTTATTAACACATTATTAAGCGCACTAATGTTTCTCAAACAATATCATAACTACTTAAACAATCAATAGATCATTTGCAAAGTAGAATAAATAAATAGTTCAAGCATAATCAATCAGAAAACATAACATCATAGTTAATAAACCAATCTCAGCCGTTCGGGTGGATAGCCAAACCAATCAAACAATTGCTATTACATACACCACTACGCTAAATGAGATTGGAGTCCAACCTTTGAGATGATTGGACATCTTAATAAGTTACCTAAATACCACGACGTCTTAAGGGAAGCCCCTCTCTCACCTCAAATGACGTAGGCCTCCGCAAGCTTTCCAAGATTTGTCCATCGCTCATTCCGCTTCGTTTCCTTTGCGTCTGTCGTTCGAACCATAGCATTTTTCCCGTGCATTAGAAACGTTTTTAACAAACTCATTACTTGTTTTGACAACACCATGAAATCATTCCTTTTTGAAAACACATGGTTCACGTTTTAAAAGTTTTCAAATCCAGAAAAAAAATTTCAAGAAAACTTAGAAACATCTCTAAATTAATTACTTTAAGACAGAATCCATTCTTCTTAACGTAAACTCACTTTAAAAAAGAATTCCTTTGTCTTGAAGAAAACTCACTTTAAAATGTTCATGTTATAAAAATCATTGTTCTTAGTTTTTAAACAAAATTCAGAACTTAAGAAAATAAAATTCCAAAAACACTTCAAATCAATTTAAGTTTCTTAAATCATACCTTTTCAATAAAACATTTTTCAATCCTTTGGAAATTCAAATATAGGTTTTTAAAACACATTCAAACAACACATCACTTTTTAAAACATTCACAACTTCACACAATACTAGTCACATTAAAATCATCAAACATCATTTATTAAATCAATTTATTTATTTTTATTCTTTAAAAACCGAAAGAGGTCAAAACAAACAACACATCAATTCTATCACACACATAGCATCATGCACATAAACATATAGTCATTCACAAAGGTCATTTCATGGAGATAATTTTCCTAGTTACACTAGCATACCTTGACCGAATCACATAGGTGCAATTTTACAAAGATTTATGCACACATAAAAGCACAAAACAATGAGATTATTTTCTTTACTTTTTAGGACTAAAAACCGAGAACATTAAAAAGAAAATTTAACAATCTTAATTTATTTTCTTAACATAAATCAAACAACAAGTTAAATTACAAATCTCCTCAAAGTCTCACACATATTCAATTATTTCATGCATACACATTCTAAGCTCTTAGATTAAACTAGTCTCATCATATATGCAACCTAAACAATGCTCACATATAATTCCCTACTCCTTTTCCTTATGGCCGAATCGTCTCTTACAAAAGATAACATACATAAAATCAATTACTTAAGTTAAATCATGTTCATACTTCAAAAATCATTTTAAAACTTGTTCCTTAAATTTTCTCTTCCAAAACCGTGACATGCATGAATAAAAACATGATTTTCTACTTAAAATTAACATGTAAAGTCAAGAATTTCAACTTTATTTTCAAGTAAGCTTAGATCATATAGTTGTTCATGAAGAAATCACACAAACACATCATAGATCATCATTTAAGCAATCAAAATTTAACATGCAAGAACTTGAATCAAGTTAGAAGCATCATGACCTAGTTTTCTAGGTGTGGCCGAATCATGAAGGTCCTTAGTTTAGGATTCTACAAGTTCATTTAGTTCTTGAAAACTCAAGATCAAGACTTAGAGGTTACATGCAATCATAGATCAATCCCAAAAATAAACATGCAAAAAGATTCATTTTAGTCTTCACACAAATCTTAAGCAACACTTTAGATCTTTAAGGTTTTAGTTGGAAAAACATTAAAATCTAACAAGGAAATCACAACCGAAAATCAAACATAGCATTACACTTATTACAAATTATTTCTAGCCCTTAAAAGTCCAAGATCAAGAAAGAATAACATACAAACTCATCTTACAAGTCATGAAAATAAACATACAAGAAGGAATAAGGGAGATCTACAAACTAAAAGGGAAAACTAAACTATTACATTTCTTTCTCTTGCTCTTTGAATTTCCTACCAAGAAGGGTGGTTCTTCAAGCTCCTAACACTTAGATCTTCAAAGGGTTACTCTTGATTTAAGGTGGATCTCCTTCTTCTTCCTCCTAAGGCTCACGGCCACCACTCTCTTTCTCTTTCTCTCTTTCTTTTCTTTTTCTCTCTAAGAGTTTGAATGGGCTCTTAGAGTAGTGTTTTGATGTTGGAAGGGTGGAAATGAATTTGGGTGAAAGGAAATGAACCAAGGCTTCATACATATATAGGCAAGTTCCTAATTTCCTATTTAGCCCTTGTAGAATTTCGGTCCATGCACAACTAGGGAGGGCGATTTGGTCTTCACAAATATTTGCATGGGTGGATGTTATCAAAGTTAAGGGGACAAAGTGAAGTAGGCTAGATGCTAGGGGTCACTTAGGGCTAATGGGTAGTTGGTTTCTAGTTAGGGTTTCACTAACTTAGTTTGGTTTATGGTTACATCCTTGTTCCTTGGTTTCTTACTCTTTAAGCTTCTAAGATCTTAAGTTTATGCACACACATGCACACACACACGTATAGTACACACACATACACACACACCACCGTACATACACATACATACATACATAGCTTGCATTTTTATTTTTAATCTCATTTACTTAAAATTATTAATTCACACAATCATGCAATTAATTCTAAGAAATCATATTTTCACAACCATTTTCATGTATCACTTATTAAACACATTAAATCAAACACACATCACATAAAATTCATGCCAAGATAACATCGTAAAACACATTTCTTAAAATTCGTATTTCTTAAACTCTGAAAATAAATTTTTATAAATCAACCCAGAAAATTCTAAAAATTACTTTTTCAAATTCTAGGTTTCAAAACGATCGTTTTCATATAAAGATCATAAAATTCCGAGTTACGGTTTAAAAGTTACGAATTTTTAAAGATAATAGATCCAAAAATTTTCATTTCTAACAAAATCATCTTTTAATAAAATCATCATTTAGCAAATCATTTTCCATATTAACAAAATCATTCATTTTTCTTCTATAAAACATTTTGTTTATAAAAATCCATAGAAATTAACACTTCATTTCTTTCTTACGAAAAATACTTTTCTGAAAATCTCTTATAAAACAAAATTCCAAGGTTTATTTGTCAAAAATCGTTTACGCACGTACGGGAAAAATGCGGGGTGTTACAAGTTGGGGGGCTTGTAGGGTCTGCCGACCATATACGGACCCGAGTCTCACCAAAGGGTTCCTCTAAGGGCATTTTGCTCGGTTCACCTGCTATACTCGTAGGATCCGAGCAATACGAAAGGGTCAGGCTCGGACTTGATGGAACCGAGCCTCACCATCGGTCCTTAATCCATCAGGCTCGGGACTATAGGACCAAGACATACCGTCAGCTCGTGGATAAGCTTAGGCTCGCCGAGGCTTCCTATCCCTTCCGCAAATCTCTCCTAGATTCTCGCAACAGCCTAGACATGAGATCTTCAGCTGATCCTAACCAGATTCTAAGCATAATTATCCGATATTATCTCACAGAGTCCTGGTTCAGCACAACTCTGATACAGTGCCCAAACGGGCCATATCAGCCTCCTCCAAACCCTATAAATAGCTCGTCATAGCTAGGGTTTCAGGGATGTTCTCTCATCCCTACTCTCAAGAACTACGTGTGGCTTGATCCCCTTATCACTGGGGGTACGTAGGACCGGGGTCACCCTCGTCAGCTGCAACAACCCGAAACACACATCGTGGTGTATCCCTAACAATGGAACACTACACTCATTGAGTTATATGTGTTTATAACATGATTATGCAAAAATTTGTTTACTGCTTGATTGATTGAAAATGTGGATCAAAGAATAATACTTCAGATTCATGTTGTATGCATAGTCTGGACATGGTAGTTGTTATAAGGTGCTTAAAAGTAAGATTTGTAGTAAAGGAAAAATTGAGATTTATTCTTAAGATGTTATGATTATGTTTTAAAAGTTATATTACGAATTGGAAAAGATTTTCATGATTTAAAAGCTAGAAGAAAGAAAAAGTGATTTCCCGATACAGTAGTCTGTGTTTGATTTTCAAAAAGGTTTTGATTTTTTAATGAGTAATTTATTTTCTAAGAGTTTATATATTTTCAAGACGTCAAGGATTTTTAAGAAAATAGTGTTTGTCCAAAAAGTTATAGTAATTTTAATTTTAAGTTGGTATAGATATTTATAGAGCTATTTTTGTAAATATGGTTTGATTAAAGGTCTGCATTTGGAAACAAATAGCGCAACTGTGAATCAAGTGGACGCGAGTTCTTAGCTGCATCTCGAGGTGAGAGAGTAGCCATCTTAAGACACAATGGCACCATGGTAACATTAGGACGATTTCGATCATCTCAAAGGTCAGAATCCTAAGTTATCTGTCAATATACGAGACGACAATTGGTTGTGGTGTGTTTAGTCGTCCTGCGTTGCGACAATAACTATTGTTGATTGTCTGATTTTATTTGGTTATGATATATTATTTTGTTTATATGGCTTTGGAAAATAATGATAAATTATGTGATGAAGTATCGATGAAAATTGTATAATTGAGAAATGGTGATTGATGGATATGATTGAGATTGTTGGATATGTTGACATAATTGTTCCTATGGAAAGGACTTGGTATTATGGAATTATGTTATGAAATGAAAATATGATAAAGATTAATATGAAATGGTGGAATCGTTAGTAATGTACAGTGATTGTGCAAGCGGCACAATGACTACGTTTTATTTTCCCTTTAAGTGACAAATCACGTGAATGATTGTACCGTGATTATGTCTTGTGGATTCCACTGTACGATAGGGAGGTTGTTTGCTGTGGTCCCTTAGAGGTTGAGACCCGTTAGAAGCACGACTTAGAATGGGTCGACCAAACTTAGGTTTAATAAAAGACTGAAAAGATTTAAAAGACTCTAAGCTTAAATCCTTTCTAACTACGCGTTGAGAGTGAAGTAGTGGAGAGGAAATACACCCTTTTTATCTACGGATACTCAGGAGTTAATTGTGATAGGGGAGGGCAAGGACGGTGACTCGTCAAGAAGCCTACGAGCGCTTCCCTAGGCAGGACGAAGTTACAATGGTCAAGGTCACTTGCCGGATGTTGATCGTAGCAAGGACTCCAACCAGAACTAGGGATAGAGCTGTCGCCCCCTTGAGCAAATACTAGATGGTGTAGAGGGAATCTGAACAAGGCTAAAAGTCACTGATTTTCTTACGACGATCATGGCGGTTGGCCATATTGATGGTTCCAACATGGCGGATCACGAGTTGTTTACTATGTTTTCCTTGTTGGTACGTACCCTTTGACTTTGATGCCTGTGTGGTTAGGATTCCTGTGCGTCCCATATGCTTTCCGAACTAGGTTGCGGTTGGATATTGAAGGAGGAGATGTATCGTGTGTTCTAATCTACCCCCTTACCTCAATGATTTCCCTCCCTAGATCATTGATGGTTTTGAAAATACTTAGTGGAAAGATTATGAGTATGGAATATTTAAAAGAATAATATTAAGTTATGTGATAAAGTCGTATGGATAAAAATTGTAAAGAGGAAAAAGTTGTAATAATATGATCTGATGTTACTTGGAAGAGAAGAGGTTATAATGTTATGTTGTATGTGTTTGGTTCTAGTGTGATCCATGGTGTAAGTCCATGCCGTCGACGAACTTATTCGTTCTGATCGCTAACTCTCTCTCTTCTTTCCTTTTTTGTGGACATCGAGGAACAATGTTCACAGATGTCAGACCAAGTAGTTTTTCAAGTCGTAGTTGCTTGAGTTGGAAGATGATCGCAAGATGAAGCATGCAAAAGCGGCAACCGAGGAATCTTTCAAGACACTGATGGTGAAGAATAGCAATGAAGACTAGTAGTCTAAGATTAAATAGTTCTTGTTTTGTATTACATCCTTAGATGAGTAGGACATGATTACTCTATCCCGGATGTAACCCCTGATGTAATAAATGATTATTTTAAATAAAATGAAAGAAGTTATTTTGGTTACGTATTATGTTCCTAAAGTGATTAAACTGTTTCCGCAAAAATATGACATTGAGAAAATGAGTTTTTGGAAATGTGTTGGAGGATAACATCTCTTTTTGGAAATAGAATTTTTATGACGCGAGTTTGAGTATCAAATCATTTTTGTATACAAATGAATCAAATTGTTGTATGAAAACCTTTTTGTAAAAGAAATTAAATGAACTGGTTTTGATAATGTTATAAAAAAAATGGCGCAAATTTTTAGTGAAAATTCTAAATCCAAATTGGGGTGTTACATTTAGTGGTATCAGAGCGATGGTTGTCCTTAGTGGTCTTAAGCATAGCCTTATATGCTTTCCTTGTGTGACTTTGTTTGATAGTTTGTAGTACGGTTGACTTGTGGCATGAGCATAGCCTGATATGCTTACTTGCATGACCTTTTTGCTTAGACTTCAGTCCCACGTGTATGACAGAATCAAGATGGCTCGTCGACAAGAGGAACAAATGAATGCTCAACAAGCTGCTATCCTGGCTCAGACAGCTGCAGCTCTGGCAGGAGTAAGGGACAACATGAATCTCATGCAACAACAGCTTCAACAGAATCAGAATGCGAATGCCGGTGGACAAGGAATCAGAGGTCTTGATGAGTTCTGTCGCCGAAACCCGAAAGAGTTTGCTGGAGGATATGCATCGGAAGAGGCTGAGGCATGGATAGCAAGTTTGGAAAGGATATTCGGAGGAATTGGGCAGTGTACGGATGAACAAAAAGTTGCTTATGCTGGGTACATGATGGTGGGAGAAGCAGCCGACTGGTGGCGTAATGAGAGGAAAGTTTTGGCTGGCGAAGCTGGTGTGATAACTTGGAACCAATTCAAGAATCGACTTTTGGAGAAGTATTTTTCGGATCGGAGCATCTGAAGACAGCCAAGGAGATGGAATTCCTACGATTGGAACAAGGTAACATGTGTGTTGGTGAATATGCTGCAAAATTTGAGAACTTGGCGAGGTTTATGCCTTACTATGGAGAAGCTGGATGTAACGCCCACGGAATTTATCCTCGAAAATTATAAGTGTTGTAGGACTAAAATAGAATATAATCCATGTTTTATATATTAGTAAGAATTCTTATATTAGGAAAATTGAAATAAAGTATTTACAGCATTAGACTCAAAACCAACCGTTGGATTTGAAGATAAGTATGTTAGAAAGCTTATCTCCAAATTTGAGCAAGATCCAACGGTTAACGAAAAAGTTATGGCCGCTTGAATGCAAAAGGAACTGTCTTTTTGAGCCATGCATATCTATATGAAGAAGTGCATATCGATGCTGGATATCGATATCCAGAAGTGGACATCGATATCCACGAGTCTGCCAGTTCAGAAGTAAGTCGGTTTAACGCGAGTGGCTGTGAATTAATCACGTTTTTCACCCCCAATTACCCCAAATATCTCTGAGACATTTCTTAGGCTTGATAAGGACCGTTAAGGTCGGTTGATTTGCATATAGGAAGGGAGAATACACATCAAACAACCAAGAACATCACCCAACCTCTGAAAAATCGTGTTTTCTGGTATGACCTTGTGCTGCTTCGTTTTCTATGATCTGAGCATCAAAACCTATCAAACTACATACCAAATTAAAGCTCTCGTAACCCTCTACAAATTGGTACCAAGTTTGTCATGTTTCGTGGCCTGTAGAAGGAGCAGTGACCCTGCAAAGTTTGATATTCAAATCTGAATTCTGCAATTCAGATTCATGAACTCTACTTTCCTTGATCCTTGTGGTAAGCTCAAGCATACTTTGGGCTTCAAAATTGCTTTATTTTCAAGACTATATATCCTAGTTTTGATTTTAATCATTGATCACCATTTGTTGTCGCTTATTTTGAGTGATTAAAGCTGATTTTGTGGTGTTGCTTAACTGAAAACAGGGTAGGTTGGCTGAAACTAAAAGCTTGAGTTCTACCTCAACAAATCCATTTCTTTCTCAACAAAACCAATCCTTTCCAATCAAAGCAAGTCTGAATCATTCCAAATAGGTAAGGGAGAAGTTAACCGGGTGCTAGAATAATAATCGGATGGCTAGAGATATAGGAGTTCTCATGAACTCAAGGGCAAAACTAGGGAAAGTTGAGAACTTGCTATAGGAAAATGACTTGGAGGTCATTCTAGCATAATTTCCGAATTTGAACAAAGTATATATGATGATTAATGGCTGAACTAATGAAGAAACTTGGCTGTAATGAAAAGGAAATGAAAATCATAGGTTAAGTTGTGATTTTTCATTGTTGATGCATAATACTTGAATCTTATATGAAGTTGATGCTATGGTTATTGAATTTATGCATGAACAAGTTTATTTGTACTTGATACTGATCTATGTTGGGTTGAGAATGGTTAAAGTAAATTATATTGAGATTTGGTATTTCAAAACTCAAATCAGTATGCAGGAAAACAGGGTGGATATCGATATCCAGTATGAGGATATCGATTGTGCATATCGATATGCACAAGAGGATAACGATATCCATACCCAAATTTTACTAGTAAAACCTGAATTTTCATATCCTATTTGATTGGAGGCCTTTTTGATTAAATGGAATGACTTTAAAAGCTGGAAATACCAAACCTTAATTTACTTAACTTCAACCTATTATAATTGGAAATTGTGGATGATACTTGGTGAATAAATGTACACTTACACGATGACTTTGATGATGAATGATTATATATGTGAATGCATAATCTTATGAGTTACTTTGAGAATGAATGATTATGAAATGAATTCATAATGAAAAGTGGAACTAAACTCATTTGCATTCGCACAAGGAGTTGTGGATGGTAAGATAGGATATCAGGAAAGTCGCGTCCACTCTAGGGATTAGAATTTCCTAGAACTGGTGCGAGAATGTGCGGAGGTTAGGTTCGACGGTGACTCGTCAGTAACCATTGGGAATTATTATGGGTAAAACGGTCCTATGGTGAGGGGGTTCAGCTGGCTTTTCTCGGGATAGTTTTGCTTAACCATAATATATTCTATCAGCCTCCAGGGACATATCGTGACTGCGGAGGACGACCTTTGGCAATGATCTCACCCTAGTGAAAGGGTACACATAGATGAGTTGTGTGATCTGTCGTGGAGAAAGGCGTTTACTCCCTGTTGCTTTCCTTGATTAGAGAGAATATGCTGAATTCATTAGAATTGAATTCAGTCGGCTAGAGAATTCATTAGAATTGAATTCAATCGACGAGAATGATACTGGATCCAGATGGGAAAGATGGGATGAGCATTCATGCATCATGCCACTTAATAACAAGATAATTATGTGATAAATTGGGTGTGCCATGAAGTATGAATTTTACTTGAATTACTTGATTACTTGTGACTGTTATTTCTAGTATTGATAGATTATTATTTGATTATGCGCTTCGGCTATGACTTACTCCCCCCTAGCCTTTGATGGTAGGTACAAGTAGCCGACGAAGTTAATCCACCGGGCAAGCCAGAGACTCAAGCTGAGAAAGGGAGAAGGGCATTTATGTATTTGATCCATTGTAACACCGATATGTGTAATTTAAAAAGAAAAAAATTTATCTACGAATCTTGAATAAAGGGAATTTTCACTCTTTCGCCATAACAATTTCCAATAAATTACTTTATTCCCTTTATTAAAAGATGAGGGTGTTACATTATGGTATCAGAGCAGTTCCTTCCTTTTCGGCCTGAGAGTATGGTTTCATCACCTTTGTTGTCAGTCTCTGACACGTTATCATTGAGTTAGTTAGAGATCATTAGAAGTGTTAGAATCTGGTTTGATTTTAGGAATCATCTAAATCAAACGTATTGAGTATTGGGTTAGACTTTGATCCAGTCAGGTCAAAGTAAAACTCAGCTACCTTTGTTATGATCAGAGGAAAGGAAGTTAGTTAAGTCTAGAGAAAATGACAACCAACGGGCTAGGGCAAATGAATGCCACCCCAACGGAAATGGAAAATCTCTAGAACTTAATTAACCAAGTGGAATCTGATGATGACTGATAACCTTTATCTTTAGGTTCATATAATCTAAAGATACCTTTTATAATCCTTCCTGTGGTGGATTATAAACTTCAATCGGATTGATATGGTCTCTCTACCAATGGTATGTGATGATTAGGACTGGCCACTCTAATAGTTACAACCCTTGGAAAAGATGATCATGGATATCCGAAACTTCTCTCTAAGTGATAATATACAATGGAAACATCTATTCTTCGATCTCTTTTAGTAGCATAACCCCTGATCGTTTATCTATGCGAAAGTAGACCTTAAGCAATCATATCTTTGATCTATCATAAGAAGCTGAGGAGGACTATATGCAAGCAAAAAGAGGTCAGCGAGGAGTTGGTCTTGTACGTCTCAAGGGACGAATCAACCGTGTCAGAAGGAATCCTTATCTTGTTGGTAAAGGAAATGCTGGTGTGGTGACCAGAAGTGGAGGGGCACCTCAGTGCAGCAAGTGCAAGAGGTATCATTTTGGACAATGCTGGAGTGAGAAACCACCCACCTGTTTTAAAGTGTGGAAAGCCAGGTCACATTTCTTGTTATTGTCCTGATGCAATTAAGAAGGCTAATCAAGGAGGAGCTGTAAGTAGGCCAATGACTCGAGCAAGAGTGTACACCATGTCTGGTGCGGAAGTTGATCAAGCTGAATACTTAGTGCAAGGTAGCTATTCTTTGAACGGTATGCCTTGCAAGATCTTGTTTGATTCTGGTGCAACACATTCATTCATTTCATATGAGTGTGTTAATCGATTGAAGTTAGTGGTGTCGGAGATGCCTTTTGTTCTAAAGGTATCAACCCCAACAGACTCTCCTGTTCTTTCTTCAAGAGTTTGTCGGAATTGCCAAATCACGGTATTAGACCAGATAACCCCAGTTGATTTGATTTGTCTGCCTCTATCGCAATTGGATGTGATACTGGGAATGGATTGGATGTCCACTAACCATGTTACTATCGATTGCCATAGAAAGTCTTTGATCCTTCAAACCCCAGAATCTTCATCAAGTCAACCAGAAGGGTATTTGTGTTTGCTTTCTGCTGTTGTTGAGAAGAAAGCCAGAATAGAGGAAATTCCGGTAGTTTGCGAGTTTCCATAAGTGTTTCCTGAAGAAGTGCCTGTATTGCCGCCGAAGCAAGAAGTGGAGTTTGGCATCGAATTGGTCCCTGGAGCGGGTCCTATTTCGATTGCTCCGTTGGAATTGGCAGAGTTGAAAAAGCAAATAGAAGATTTGATGGAGAAGCAGTTCATAAGACCGAGCGTCTCACCATGGGGTGCACCTGTTCTTTTTGTCAAGAAGAAGGATGGGAGCATGAGAATGTGTGTAGACTACCGGCAGATGAATAGGGTGACAGTGAAGAATAAGTACCCTCTCCCCAGAATTGATGATTTGATGGACCAAGTTCGTGGAGCAGCGGTATTTTCAAAGATTGATCTGAGGTCCGGATACCATCAGATCCGCATCAAGGAAGAAGATATTCCAAAGACTACATCTCGGTACCGTTATGGACACTACGAGTATGTAGTAATGCCTTTCAGACTGACCAATGCTCCGACCATATTCATGGATTACATGAATAGAATCTTCCGGCCTTATCTAGATTCTTTTGTAGTAGTGTTTATTGATGATATTCTGATCTACTCGAAGAATCCAGAGGAGCATGCCACTCACCTTAGGATTGTGTTAGAAATCCTTAAGGCAAAGAAGTTATATGCAAAGTTATCCAAGTGCGAGTTTTGGTTGAAGGAGGTGAACTTCCTTGGGCATATAATTTCTAAAGAAGGCATTGCAGTCGATCCGGCGAAAATTAAAGTTGTGCTGGACTGGGAAAGGCCCAAGACAGTCACAGAGATTCGAAGTTTTCTGGGATTAGCCGGATATTATAGGAGATTCATAGAAGGATTCTACAAGATTGCACTTCCTCTAACACGGTTGACACGGAAGGAGCAACCGCTTGTCTGGGATGAAAGGTGTGAATCAAGCTTTCAGGAGTTGAAAGGTAGATTGACATCATCTCCGGTGTTAATTTTACCTGATCCACAGAAGGATTTTGAAGTATTTTGTGATGCTTCGAAACAATGGTTGGGCTGTGTTTTGATGCAGGAAGGAAAAGTGGTAGCTTGTGCATCAAGGCAGTTAAAGGTTCATGAAGAGAACTACCCAACGCATGATTTGGAACTCGCTGCAATAGTGTTTGCATTGAAGATATGGAGGCACTATTTGTATGGAGTTACGTTTCGAGTATTCTATGATCATAAGAGTTTGAAGTATCTCTTTGATCAAAAGGAACTGAATATGAGGCAACGTCGGTGGATGGAATACATCAAAGATTACGAGTTGGAGTTACACTATCACCCTGGAAAGGCCAACGTGGTAGCAGATGCTCTCAGTCGAAAAGCTTTGCATGTCAGTGCATTGATGGTGAAAGAAACTGAGTTGATTGAGGAATTCAGAGATTCGAACTTAGCAGTGCAATTTGACTAGAAAAGTATTAAATTGGGAATGCTGCAGATTTTCAATGAATTTCTTAAGGAGATTCGGGAATTACAACAAGAAGACGTCGAATTGCAAGAGAAGCGGAGGCTAAGTGCAGAAGGAAAGGAACCAGATTTTCCTATGGGAGCAGATGGAATCTTGAGATTCAAAGACCGAGTGTGTGTTCCTGCCAAACCAGAACTGAGAAAAGTTATTCTGGATGAAGCTCACAAGAGCAAGATGAGTTTGCATCCAGGATCAACTAAAATGTATCAGGATTTAAAGAAGATGTTCTGGTGGCCTGGTTTAAAGACAGATGTAGCAACTTATGTGTCATCTTGCCTAGTTTGTCAAAAGGCAAAGATTGAACATAAAAGGTCTGGCGGAGAACTACAACCATTGGAGGTCCCTGAATGGAAATGGGACAGCATAGCTATGGACTTTGTGTTAGGTTTTCCAAGGACACAAGATGGCTATGAGGCTGTGTGGGTTGTTGTGGACTGATTGACGAAGTCGGCCCATTTCATTCCAATCAATATGCGATATTCATTAGAAAAGCTCACACAACTGTACATCAAAGAGATTGTAAGATTTCATGGATCCTATCTAGCATCATTTTCAGACCGTGATCCGAGGTTTATTTTCAAACTTTGGCAGAGTCTACAGCAGGCATTGGGGACAATATTGAGGCTGAGTTCTGTATATCATCCTCAAACGGATGGACAGTCAGAGAGGACAACTCAATCGCTTGAAGATTTGTTACGAGCCTGTGCATTTGAATACCAAGAGAGTTGGAATGAGTTGTTGCCTTTGGTGGAATTCACCTACAACAATAGTTATCAAGCGAGTATTGGTATGGCTCCATTCGAAGCTCTCTATGGTCCAAAGTGTAGAACCCCACTGTGCTGGTTCCAAGTGGGGGAGAATACACTCATTGGTCCTGATATAGTGCAAGATACATCGGAGAAGATCAAGATGATTCAAGAGAAAATGAAGACTGCTCAGAGTCGACGGAAGAGTTATACCGATCGTAGAAGATCAAAGTTGGAATTTGAAGAAGATGACCATGTGTTCCTTAGAGTTGTTCCGACAACCGGTATCGGTCGAGTGTTAACACCCATAAAGTTGTCGTCAAAATTCATTGGTCCCTATCAGATTTTGAAGAGAGTCGGCCCTGTTGCTTATCAGATTGCTTTACCTCCAGTTCTATCCAATTTGCATAATGTATTTCATATGACTCAACTCCGGAAGTTCGTGCATGATCCCTCGGTTATCATTCAAGTTCAACCGGACATGTTGCCGCTGAAGGAGAATTTGACATTTGAAGCTGGTCTGATCTGAATCGAAGATCGGAGAATCAAGAGGATGAGAGGGAAGGATATTCCCTTAGTCAAAGTTGTGTGGCAGCGACGCGAAGTCACCGACCTGACTTGGGAGCTGGAAGATCAGATGCGTGAGGAGTATCCTCATCTGTTTGAATCTATGTAAGTATTAGGTGAATTTCGGGGACGAAATTCCTTGAAGTGGGGGAGAGTTGTAACGCCCACGAAATTTATCCTCGAAAATTATAAGTGTTGTAGGACTAAAATAGAATATAATCCATGTTTTATATATTAGTATGAATTCTTATATTAGGAAAATTGAAATAAACTATTTATAGCATTAGACTCAAAACCAACCGTTGGATTTGAAGATAAGTATGTTAGGAAGCTTATCTCCAAATTTGAGCAAGATCCAACGGTTAACGAAAAAGTTATGGCCGTTTGAATGCGAAAGGTGCTGTCTTTTTTAGCCATGCATATCTATATGCAGAAGTGCATATCGATGCTGGATATCGATATCCAGAAGTGGACATCGATATCCACGAGTCTGCCAGTTCAGAAGTAAGTCGGTTTAACGCGAGTGGCTGTGAATTAATCACGTTTTTCACCCCCAATTACCCCAAATATCTCTGAGACATTTCTTAGGCTTGATAAGGACCCTTAAGGTCGGTTGATTTGCATATAGGAAGGGAGAATACACATCAAACAACCAAGAACATCACCCAACCTCTGAAAAATCGTGTTTTCTGGTATGACCTTGTGCTGCTTCATTTTCTATGATCTGAGCATCAAAACCTATCAAACTACATACCAAATTAAAGCTCTCTTAACCCTCTACAAATTGGTACCAAGTTTGTCAAGTGTCGTGGCCTGTAGAAGGAGTAGTGACCCTGCAAAGTTTGATATTCAAATCTGAATTCTGCAATTCAGATTCATGAACTCTACTTTCCTTGATCCTTGTGGTAAGCTCAAGCATACTTTGGGCTTCAAACATGCTTTACTTTCAAGACTATATATCCTAGTTTTGATTTTAATCATTGATCACCATTTGTTGTCCCTTATTTTGAGTGATTAAAGCTGATTTTGTGGTGTTGCTTAACTGAAAACAGGGTAGGTTGGCTGAAACTAAAAGCTTGAGTTCTACCTCAACAAATCCATTTCTTTCTCAACAAAACCAATCCATTCCAATCAAAGCAAGTCTGAATCATTCCAAATAGGTAAGGGAGAAGTTAATCGGGTGCTAGAATAATAATCGGATGGCTAGAGATATAGGAGTTCTCATGAACTCAAGGGCAAAACTAGGGAAAGTTGAGAACTTGCTATAGGAAAATGACTTGGAGGTCATTCTAGCATAATTTCTGAATTTAAACAAAGTATATATGATGATTAATGGCTGAACTAATGAAGAAACTTGGCTGTAATGAAAGGGAAATGAAAATCATAGGTTAAGTTGTGATTTTTCATTGTTGATGCATAATACTTGAATCTTATATGAAGTTGATGCTATGGTTATTGAATTTATGCATGAACAAGTGTATTTGTACTTGATACTGATCTATGTTGGGTTGAGAATGGTTAAAGTAAATTATATTGAGATTTGGTATTTCAAAACTCAAATCAGTATGCAGGAAAACAGGGTGGATATCGATATCCAGTATGAGGATATTGATTGTGCATATCGATATGCACAAGAGGATATCGATATCCATACCCCAATTTTACTAGTAAAACCTGAATTTTCATATCCTATTTGATTGGAGGCCTTTTTGATTAAATGGAATGACTTTAAAAGCTGGAAATACCGAACCTTAATGTACTTAACTTCAACCTATTATAATTGGAAATTGTGGATGATACTTGGTGAATAAATGTACACTTACACGATGACTTTGATGATGAATGATTATATATGTGAATGCATAATCTTATGAATTACTTTGAGAATGAATGATTATGAAATGAATTCATAATGAAAAGTGGAACTAAACTCATTTGCATTCGCACAAGGAGTTGTGGATGGTAAGATAGGATATCAGGAAAGTTGCGTCCACTCTAGGGATTAGAATTTCCTAGAACTGGTGCGAGAATGTGCGGAGGTTAGGTTCGACGGTGACTCGTCAGTAACCATTGGAAATTATTATGGGTAAAACGGTCCTTTGGTGAGGGGGTTCAACTGGCTTTTCTCGGTATAGTTTTGCTTAACCATAATATATTCTATCAGCCTCCAGGGACATATCGTGACTGCGGAGGACGACCTTTGGCAATGATCTCACCCTAGTGAAAGGGTACACATAGATGAGTTGTGTGATCTGTCGTGGAGAAAGGCGTTTACTCCCTGTTGCTTTCCTTTATTAGAGAGAATATGCTGAATTCATTAGAATTGAATTCAGTCGGCGAGAGAATTCATTAGAATTGAATTCAATCGACGAGAATGATACTGGATCCAGATGGGAAAGACGAGATGAGCATTCATGCATCATGCCACTTAATAACAAGATAATTATGTGATAAATTGGGTGTGACATGAAGTATGCATTTTACTTGAATTACTTGATTACTTGTGACTGTTATTTCTAGTATTGATAGATTATTATTTGATTATGCGCTTTGGCTATGACTTACTCCCCCCTAGCCTTTGATGGTAGGTACAAGTAGCCGATGAAGTTAATCCACCGGGCAAGCCAGAGACTCAAGCTGAGAAAGGGAGAAGGGCATTTCTGTATTTGATCCATTGTAACACTGATATGTGTAATTTAAAAAGAAAAAAATTTATCTACGAATCTTGAATAAAGGGAATTTTCACTCTTCCGCCATAACAATTTCCAATAAATTACTTTATTCCCTTTATTAAAAGATGAGGGTGTTACACTGGAAATGAGAGGTCTAAGTGTGCAAAGTTCTTGGATGGTTTGAAGCCGGAGATTAAGCAAGCCCTGGCACCTTTGGAGATACAAGTGTTTACAACTCTAGTGAATAAGGGAAGTATTGTGGAAAGTGGTCTAAAGTCGAAGGACTAGGCAGGAAAGTCTGCTGCACAAGTCTCGAGTGATGGTCCTGTGAGACACTCCCCAGGAAGTGGAAGCAGTGGAGCTCGAAGTCAAGGCCCTTATGGACAGGGAAACAGTAGATCTAGTGGGACGAGGTTTCATGGCGGAAACAACCATCACAACAATCATAACCGTAACAACAATCGAAACAATCAACATCGCAACAATGGTGGAAACCGAGGGAACAATGGCAATACTAGTGGTGACAACGGGAATGCTACTGGAGGACAAGTTACTGCACCTCCACTTTGCAACCAGTGCAACAAGAATCATTTTGGACCAAATTGCCCTTGGAACAATTCCAACTGCTTCAATTGCAACAAACCGGGACACATAGCTCGTTACTGCCGAGAACCCAAGAGAGAAGTCAATGCGGTGAATGCAACGAGACCCCTTGGACAAGAAAGAGTGTTTGCTATGGTTGGGAATGAGAATGCTAATGCGGCTAGAAGTTCTTAGGGTCGATGTTTGTTTTTTGAATGTGGTTTGAACAAAGTGGATTTATCCACTCGTCGTGTCTAGTTTTTTGAGTGTTTTGTTACTTGACTTGTTTTCCTTCTCGTACTTTGATATTTTAAAGGTGGAATTTTTAAGATTTAATGCATGAATGCAGTTAATTTTGTTATGCCTTATTCTCAATAGCATGGTATTTCTCGGGGACGAGAAATCTCTAAGTTGGGGAGGATTGTGAGACCCACAATTTTACCCAATTTATTTGTGAATTTATAAGTGAATTTAAGAAATTGTATTTGATTTTGATACCTGGATTTAATTAAAATCGTAAGAATTATATATATATATATATATATGTATATACACGTGATATATAGATTATATATATATATATATATGCATACCAATGTTTTTCCTAGTATATTTAAATGAAATATTTTAAGGTAAAGTATTTGATTTAACTGATCTTAGAAGATGAAATGCTTTTTGAAGGATTAAGGTATCCCATCTTCAGAAATTCATATCTTTTAAACCGTACGTAGAAAAATTACAAATGATATGTCAAAACGACCGTATCGAAATGTAGATTATGAAAAGGTAAAGCTTTGATTTTTATTTTGGAGTTTTCGAAATTTTATCACTGCTACAGTACTGAACGAATTTTTGAGTTTTAAGAGTAAAGGTGTGATTTTAATGCATTAAATGACCTTTTGACTCAAGTGTATTTTATTTTGAAAACAAAAATACATTTATGAGGTTTTCTATTGGACCACCGTCCAAATAAAATATATTTTCATATTTTTTCTTATTATAAAATTATTTGAAAGCTTATGAAGTGCATTTTTGAAGGAAACGATCTTAGAGCTTCAAAAATTCATAACTTTCAAACCGTAAGTCCAAAAATTATAAAATTTATATGAAAAAGATCGTATTGAAATGTAATATCTTAATATTTGAAAATAAAATTTTTATTTTGACATCTACGAAAAAGTACTGTACAGTAGGGAAAAACGATTTTTTGATATTTTTAACTTAGAAAAATTATTTTGGAGCATAAAATAAATTATTGGACTATAAAATAATTTTATTTATATATTTAAATATTTATCTAAATGCCTACTGGTTTCACTGTCCAAATATTAGCATTTTTCTAATTATTTCTGAATTATTAAAAATGAAAGCTTTAATGTGATTGGTCAATTATGTGGTGAATTCAAAATGGGCCAATGGAAATTTTTCTCCTTATTTTTATATGTGTTCACCGTCCAAATATATTAGGAGGGATAGAGGAGAATTTTCTGAAAATTGTGAGGAATCATTCTTAAGTCAATAAGCCATAGTTTTTGGAAAAATTCCATTTAATGCTTGTGAGTTTCCAAGTGATGAAGTTAAGTTGATGACTCATCTTAGACTAGGAGGGGGGACGAATTATGGATCAGAATGTGGGGAAAATTTGTCTTCTCTTCACCTATAAATAGACCATCACACCTCTCACCATTTCACACACTACTTGTTGTTATTTTGAGAAAAGTTCCAAGAGAAAAGAGAGAGGAGAGTGGCGAGTTGAAGAGAGGAAGAGGAGGAAAATTTTCTCACTTTTAGGAAGTCATTTAGCTTAAGGAAGAGAGGTAACTCTAAATTTATATTTTTTTAAGTTATTTCATCTCTTCTTCTACTGTTATTAGAATCTCTAATTCTTATTATGATATTAAGAACTAAAAGTTTCTAATTCTTATTTTTATATTAGAATGAACTATGTTTTGTTGATGATATTTTGATTTGTGGTCATATGAATTGAGGTTTAATAAAAAGGGACAAAATGAGTTGTTTAAAGAGATAATATCCCCTTTTTCCTTAACCCATGACGACCAAATTTTATGTTAAATAGGAAAATAAAATTCTGGAAATTTTTGTGTAGGAATTTATATTTTGCATTTGTTTGACATATTTTATTTCTTTTTGTTTGGATTTAAGATGAATGTACAAGGAATTGAAATTAAATTAAATTGAATAAGTTTAATGTACTTTTGATTTTTTCTTTTCTGGACCGTGATATATATATATATATATATATTTATCTGTATATATAATAGGTAGTAGTTGTTGTTATTATGTGTATAATTGTTATGTGACTTATTTCTTAAAAAGTATAAACTAATGGATATTATTTTATCTTTGATATTCTGATATGAAAATGAAATGATAATAGTTTTATGAAAATAAAATTTAATCCTGGATTTTTTTATGGTTGGCCGAAAAATATGATTTATTTTGAGTAAAAGTTACAAATGATTCATAGTGTTTTTGTTTGATAATTCTTGGAGTAATTGGGTAATTTTTATAAGGAAAAATAGATTAATAAGAATTGTATTTTTGTGTGTGATGATATGACTATGTGATTAAGTTAAGTTGTGAGTTTAGTTGCTGTAAAAAAATGATTTTATGAAAGATGTCTATTTGATATTTTATTGATGATTAAAACAATCCTTTTGAAGGTATAATATTATGTAACTTTGAAGTATGGGTTTTTTAAAAAAAAATTAAAAGTATTTTTCCTAATTGCTGAACAGAGGCCGAATTATTTCGAAAAAAAATATAGAGTTTGATAATTTTCCTAATTGATTTAATAATTGTTTGATGTGAATAGATGATTATTAGTATATATAAGTGTTTAGTTATTTTAATTCTGAAAAATAATTAATTCTGGAAAATTATGTTAATTCTGGAAAATTTTTATTTATTTAAGATATAAGACCCCAAATGATTATTTTTATATGTGTTAGTAGTGCTTAATTTGTATATAATTATTGAAGTTTGTTTGCTTATTTTCTTAAGTTAATACAACAAATTGTGGTGGCTGTACAGCAGGTGAAATTATTTTATGTGATTTAGATTTAATCATTTTATTATTATAGGACTTGTAAAGAGATTTTAGGAAAAAGCGGCATGTGTTTCTGATAAACCGTTTAGGAGAAAACTGAGTTTTAAGAAATAGTGTATATGCTGTCCACGATTTGTAAAATAGTTGCATCAAGGATAGAAATTATTTTGAAATGAATTGGTATTGATCTTTATTATAAGTATTTAAAAATTTACAAGGAAGTATAAAAGTGATTTTGTGAATGTACTGATGCTTAAAAGTGATTTTCTGTGTACTGTTTATAGTCTGTAACTTAATTTCATTATCGATAGAGAAAAAAATATTTTTAACTTGGAATACTTGAGTTTATTTTCTCATTGAGTTATATGTGTTTATAACATGATTATGCAAAAATTTGTTTACTGCTTGATTGATTGAAAATGTGCATCAAAGAATAATACTTCAGATTCATGCTGTATGCATAGTCTGGACATGGTAGTTGTTGTGGTGAACTCGGCCTTTATACGGGGGATTTGGGAAAAGGACCTAAACCAAGACCTCGGAACAAGGCTCAGATAGCCTTGACCGATCTGGGGGGCTTATGTGATGGACTCGGCCTAGCCGAGATCCTCAGAACCCTTGCCCAAGGGCTCACGGCCCTAGGAGAAGCCCTCTGTATGCTGGGCCGAGCTCAAGGCTCAACGGCCGAACAGATACCAGAAACGGGCCGACCTCATACTCCTATCCAGGTCCGACTTCTCTGTCCGACACCTCCCAGAGTCCGACACCTCCCAGGGTCCGACACCTCCCAGAGTCCGACACCAAGGATAGGATGACGTGTCTCACCTTATCCACAAGGACAACTCATCACCTTATCCGCAAGGACAGCTCATCCACTCATAGCTCAGTACAGGCTGGCCCTACTTGGGCCTAAAGCAAGCCCATTAGGGCAACCAGCTCCCCCCTATAAGTAGCTCCGTACTACATGGGGCTCAGGTACGTCCTCTAACCCTAATTATCACCCTCAAACACCAGTGATTAGGGTTGCTTCTTGGCTCTCCCCTTGGCCACCTGAGGACTCCCACCAAACATCACACAGAAACCCTAGACAGAGGCTCCTTTGAAGGCCTTCTTCCCTACCCTTTGGAGGACCTCACCGTCTAGGACATCACATTGGCACCGTCTGTGGGAAAGATAAACTTCATCCCCACCCAGAAGATTCTACCATGTCTGAGGAACAGCCAGTCCAGAGGAGAAGGAGGGGGCGTCCAAGAAGGGTGCCGTCAACTGAGGACCTGCGCCTGCACCTTGAAGCCAATAGGGCAGCGAGGTCCTCACCACCACCCCCTCCACCACCTCCACCTCCTCCCCCGCCAACACCCCCGTTTCCACCGCACCTCCACCACCAGAATTCACCCATACCCACAGTGGACCTTACGTCATCCATACTGGAGACACTACAAATCCAACCCAGCATCACGGCGGAGGTCGGCGCGTGCAGTTACGCTCTGAGCTCGGTGAAACCAACACTGAACAGCACCGCCACCGCGGGCGAACGTGCCCACTCTATCAGCACAACACACCGTTCCCACTCACGACAGTCTACGTTCTCTCGAGATGCAGAACTCTTATCCTTGATGAGACAGCAGATGAGAATTGTAGAACAGCAAGGTAAAGCTATCGCAGATCTCCAACAAGTTGCTATGCAGCGTTTGGCTGAACGAGCTGTTGTCCAAGCTCCGGCCCCAAATGAGTTTCCCCCACCACCCCCTCCACCACCTCTTCCACCACAACCTCCGTTAACTCCACAAACCTTTGCAAAACCACACACGACCATCACACAACTTACACCACCCCCTGATCAGCAGCAACCTGATTCGGATGATTCCCACCCTGGGCATCCTTTTACACCAGCCGTCATGGCTTATGAACCACCACCTGGGTACCTCGGACCCAACAACATTCCCAGATACAATGGCCTCACGGACCCTCAGGAGCATGTCCTTTCTTATGAGGGAGCTGTGAACTTTCATGGTGGAGGAGATCGGCTCAAGTGCCGAGCTTTCTCTATGACCCTCCAAGCCCTGGTCCTTCGATGGTACTCAACACTACCCAAGAATTCTGTCAACAACTGGGCAGAAATGAAGCGGGTCTTTCTTAACAGGTACACTGCTAGCTGTGTGCAACCCAGGTCGGACCACACGCTAGCAACAATGACACAGAAACTAGAAGAATCCTTACGTGCATACTTGCACAGGTTTCACAGCGAATCCAGCTCAGTCCCCAATCTATCCCCCGAGGTGGCTGTCCTCCTTTTGACCCAAGGATTGGCCGAAGGAGGGTTCAAAGATTCACCGATTGGAAAGCCACCAAGGGACATGGCCGAGCTGAGACAGAGATCAAACAAGTACATCAATCTTGAAGAATTCAACAAAGGACAGTCAAGTAGGATGGAAAACGCTTAAGCCGCCTCGCAGAATGCCCTGCCCCGAGGTCGTCCTCGCGGCAACAGGGATGAAAGAGGAGGAAGAGCAAAGCAAGAAGACCGAGGTCACCCTCACGTCGGCCAGCAAGAGGACCGCCGACGTCCGTACATCACTAAGTATGATTCTTACACCCCCCTGACGGTCCCGAGGTCTCAAGTCTGGAGAGAGACCATGCAGACCGAACTTAGGAGTGTACCTCGGCCCCCTTTTCTCAGAAATCAAAACAATGTCAGGGACAAATCTAAATATTGCAACTTCCATGACGGGTACGGCCACCATACCGATCAGTGCACCTGGCTTCGGGATGTCATTGAGGATATGGTGAGAAGGGGCAAATTGCAGCAGTATGTGCGCGAAGCGGTGGAAAGACGGGGTCGAAGAAGGTCTCGCAGCCCAGACAACGATAAAGGAAAAGCCAAAGCCGACCCGTCCCCTGAAAAGAAGGAAGAAGAACCACAGCGAGTAAACATGGTTGTGGTACAAGATCTAGACAAGTCACCGGAAAACTTCCGAGTTGAAACTATCTCGGGAGGTTTCGCCGGTGGCGGAGAAAAGAGGGCCGAGAGGAAAAGGTACGTCAACCAAGTTATCGTTGTCCATCACAAACCCGTTGGCAAGAAACCATCTAGGAAAATCCTTATCATTTTTTCTGACCAAGACATGGAAGACGTCATCCCGGATCACAATGATCCAATGGTGATAACGGCGTTGATCGGCAATTTCGAAGTCGCCCGAGTTTTCATCGACCAAGGAAGCTCGGCCGACATTCTTTTTCTTCATACATTTCAAGCGCTGAAGCTGAGGTCGGCAGACCTCGTGCAGTTCGAAGGCAATCTCATCAGCTTCACGGGTGAGGCGATCCGCCCCCTGGGAGCCATTCACCTCTCGGTGACCTTAGGCAACCAGCCTTCGGCCCGAACGGAGATTATTAAATTTTTAGTGGTTGACTCTGATTCCCCATACAACGTGATACTGGGACGAACCTGCCTACAAGCTTTTGGGGCAGTGGTTTCAACAGTACATTTGGCAATGAAATTTGTCGGATCTGACGACAAGGTTGTTACGGTCAAAGCTGACCAGGTAAAAGCCCGGCTCTGCTACAATGCGAGCCTACGGGAGGTAAAAAAGAAGCAGAAAGAGTTCACTGATCCGACATTGTCCAGGGAAGAGTTCTATTGGCCGAAGTTCAGCTCGAACGAGATGTCCTTAGGTCCTTTCCTCATAAAGAATGGTTGATAATCCCCCCTTCCCCTCTGCCCCAAGCAAAGATGTTAACATGGATGCCAACCTTCCCCAAGAAATCCAAGATGTATTTAAAGGAAATCTTCTTTCTTTCCCAGTCCTCTCCAACCCCCCACAGGGGGAGAATTTTCTCATCTCTCCAACTGTGAATAACCCTGCCCTCCATTCGGTATCGCTCCGATTTGAGTGCCGAAGTAAACTCCCTGCCCATTTCTTAAGCCGAGCTTTTCAAATTCCCGAGCTCTGGTGTCTCAAGACGAAAAAGCTCCCACTTTGCAACATTGCCAACAATCTCCCCGGCCTCTCCTATCAGTTCACCTCGGGTGACCATCACAAGGCCGAAGAAAATCCAATACTGGCAGAAGAAATCCGAGAAGCTGCTCCTGTTCAGAGGGAGATAGAAAAGGAAGAGCTAGCCGACCAAGACAACAAAATAGCGAAACCCGGGTTGTCCGAGCCTAATCACCTCGCGCCCCAAGGAGCAGACATCGGCCTTAACTACCGGAAAAGCGGGAAATGAGCTCGAAATCGGGAAGTCCCAACAGAGGCGTTCTGGAAACATACTCTGGGAAATTCCCGAAAGAACCAAGCTCAAGGATTCGCAAGACTTTACAACACTGAGAACCTGTTTCAAATAGGTTTACCTCGGATATCATCGGCAGTCATCAGCATCCTCATCTGAAAAATTCAAATTCAAGCTCATTTTAAATTTTGCTTCCTTTAAATTCTGTTCATTTTTTTACATTCCCATCGTGAGATATTCACCTTTCCAAAAGGCAATGTACTCATGTCTACAATTAATGAAAAGTACAAACTTGCCCATTACTCAAGTGCTACAGTTTTATATACGTACGTACTAGCTTCTCATTTAGCACTAGCCACCTAAATGTTGCATGGCGCTATGCACAGCCAACGTCTTGTAAAGGAGATCGGCTCATATGCACAGTGTACATGGGACACCCGATAAAGAACAGCTTGCTGTGAAATGTTTCCACATAGCTTCACTCAGCAACCTCTTTCACATCGGGGACGAGGACTCCCACCTCGGCTAAGGTGGGTCGATCCGAGATCCCAACCGTATGCACTTATATACAGTACCTTTATTCAGAGGAAAACTTATAAGATTACTGCACTCACTGAATCGTCCGAGTTTATCCGAGTTATTTATACTAGATTTTAAACACCAATGTCCTGGGCACAAGTTTTTTAGGTCCGATCAGGTCTGAATACAACAAGTTGGTAAATGACTTGTAGTCTCAAAAGTAGTTTTACTTGGTTATCTAAAAAACAACAAGTATCAAACACTTGTATTTTTAAGCCAAGTTGTCTAACTGATCGCAATCAAGACCCCAGGTTTCAAAATGAATGAAGCATGCAACGAGTCAATAAAAACTCGCATTTACGCAAAGCTTGATTAGAGACGACCTCGGACACAGTGTATATGCAACAAGTTAAAGCAAAAACTTGCATAAAAGTTACAATATGCGACAAGTCTCAAACACTTGCATCCTTTTATAAGTTTCCTGGGTTGCCACCTAAGTGATCGCAATTCGGATCTGAGGTCGAACGAATAAACATGCAACGAGTTGGTAAAGAAAAACTCGCGTTCGTGCAACAAGTTAAAGAAAAGGCTTGCATAACTCCGACCTCGGACATAGTACGTATGCAACAAGTTAGAATAAAAACTTGCATAAATATAACAACATGCAACAAGTTAAAACTAGAAAGAACTTGCATAAAAATAAAATGTTGTACACAATAAGCAAAGCAAAATACAATCCAACATTGTCAGACATGTTACAAAAAAGAACATAGACAAATCGCAAGCTCCCCAGCATAAGGGACTTATGCTGCTTCATCTTCAACATCCGAAAGGACAACCGAGCTCGGGTCGAACTCTACATCTGGCTTCTCCACCAAGGGGTTGGGAAGGTTCTCCTCGGGCTGGTCTAGGTCAACCTCGACCCCATCCTTGTCATAATCGACCATCTTCCCATCCTCCACCCCGAATCCGGCAGAGGCGCCGACATACCGAATCCGGAGCCCTTGGTTCAGGTGAAGAATTTTTTCTACTGCACTGGTAAAAATTTTGCTCGCCACCCTCTCAAGATTGAAATCCGACTCAGATGCGGCTACCTTATATTTAAGAGCTTGAGCAGCCCTTCTCTTAAGCAAAGTCCTAACCTTCTCCACCTCAGCAAGGCCCTCTTGCCGACCAGCCCCCCTAGCATCCGCTCTCACTTGGGCCAAAGCTTCCTCATGATTTTTTAAAAGCTCCTCTATTTGTTGGCGGTGCTTCCCCTCCAACTCGGCCAGTTTTTGCTCAACAGCGTTTTTGCCACTCTTCAGCTCCTCCACCTTGGCAGCCATAGCAGACCGAGCTTTCTTCTTGGTCGGTGACACTCCATCAGCCACATCGTCAGCGGCTTCGGCCAGCACAGTAAACATGGTTGTGGCCATTTTTAGTTGACAGGCCATATCCTCAGCCTTCTTTTTCCACTCAGCTCCCGACATCTTGATGAGAGCGTCTTTGACCGAAGTTTTGGCGAGGGTGGTCGGCGGCTTCGGAAGAGTATCAGCTTCTGAGGGCGGAGTACCTGCAGCAAGGACTACCTCAGTGCTTGGACTCGGAGATTGAGGAGGAGGTGGGGCTATGATCACTGCAGGCGGAGTTGGGTGAAGAGGAGCGGAATCGGTTGAGGTCGCCTCAGTGGAGACCTCGGCAGCCACCGCTTCGTTGAAAGGGTTTTCGGACCTCTTCCTCTTCCGTGCATCTAGCACAACCTTCACCGCCCTGGACGACATGTTCGACCAATGTTCTTCTGCAAACATAAAAGGATAAAGAGAAATTAATAAGAAGGCTGAAAGAAAATGTACAAGTATAAGAGCAAAAGTAACTACCAATTTTTGTCAAGACTTCGTTGTCAGGACACTGCATGAAAACGCCAATGTCAAGCTGGAATATCCGAGCACGATACTCGGTCTGCAAATGGTGGGCTGTTACGGCCTCGTCGGCATCCAGGGTTATGCCCGACCACCTTTGCGGCGTGCTGGTATAACGATTAAAGAACTCCGGGGTCCACTCCAAAGGGAACTTCGGTCCCGCCTCGGACCGAAACCAAGGTAGCCCCGTTCCAACGTACTTGTATTTAAAAAATCTTGGTTTAAAATGTTTCCAAGACTCGGAGAACATGCCGAACAAACCACAGTGAGCCCGGGCCTTAGCCGACACCCAAAGACGACCAGTGACCCCGTCCTTATTGCTGACGAACGGGTTGTACATCCACAAAAATAGTCGAACAGTGCATACCAAATTCCTGGCTCCGCAGTACTTTTGGAATGCTCGGAGAAATGACCAAGTATTGGGGTGAAGTTGGGAAGGAGCTAGTCCGAGCTCGTTTAAGACCCTCATTTCCAGATCGGTGAACGGGAGGGTCACGCCGAGATTATGAATCAGGTCGGCGTAAAAGAAGAAAGAATTATTATAGTTCGGCTGCATATCCTGTCATTTGCCGAACAGGGGAGTACTTCGTAAGAGGTCCCGGTGGCGTCCCCTGGGCAAGGCAGCACAGCTCTCCTTACCTCGGCAAGCTGGTCCTCGGAACAAAGGCGGGACTGGACTCCTTTGGGCTCCACGTCGACCCACTCGTATTGGTCGGCATCGAAAGGCGCAGGATAAAGCTCAGGTCGACTGATGCATTTCCTGGGTGGCATTGTACCTGTGGAAGAACAGGGGAGCTCGGTATTAGTCTTACGGGTTACAAAAAATAACCCCCCAGAGAACCCCCTCGAAGTTGTCCCGAGGGGCGAGCATCTCCCCTCTGCCACAGGTACCCCCCGTTCATACATCCCCTCTTTCTCCATCCTCTCGAAGTCGGCACGCTCCCTACCGTCAACAAACTCGGCCCAGGCGTACTGCCGTATCCACTCCCTCTTCTCCCTCCAATACCGAGGATAGATTACCTCAACGGGATCAACGTCCAAAATCCGCCTCTCATGTTTCTTCCTATATTCCCTTTGGCGACGGAGCGCCTCGTCCACCTCCGTGGAGGAACAGGACGAGGAGGAAGAGCCGTCCTCCTCCTCACTACTGCTAGATGACAGGGAGACTACCCCAGCCCATTTCCTAAACCATTCCCTACTCATATTGAACCCAATCTACTCCTTTGGCTTTCTGAAAAATAAACAAAAAACATGAATCAAAAACTCTCCAAAGATCCCAAAATACGCCTAACCCAAAAAAGGCCAAAACCCCAAGAACGACCCCCAGAATCAATACACCCAAATCCAGAAAAACCTCAAACCCCAGCATTATTCCCCAAAATCAAAACCACAAAACCCAAGGAGAAAACCCCACCGCCATGAAAATAGAAACAGAAAACAAGAAATACTAATCCCCCACCGTGTAAATCGTAAAGCAGTAAAGAAAGAAGAAAAGGCAATAACGAAGAAGAAGAAATGGGAAAGAAATCAGTACCTTAAGAGTAATAAAGTGAACGAGAATGGAGCATGAACAGGTTCGCTGTTAGATTCGCTGTTGAAGAAGGAAGAAAGGGAAGAGGAGTTTGCAGAGAAGAAAGGGAATGGAGTTTGTATCTGAGATAGAGGAATTCGATATGGGAGAGAAGGAAGAAGAGATTGCAGAGAAAGGGTAACCGTTAGAGGGAGAGGGAGTGGCAGTTTTGTGAAAGAGGAGGAAGAGAAACCGTTTTCCCCCTCATTTTCGAACTATGGGCCTGGCCCAAATGGCCCAACCCAGCATACAGCCACACATACCAGGACACGTGGCGCATAATAGCTGGAATCACGGACCTCGAGCAACGTCGCAGTAATGGCGACGCTTCGCTAGGCATGATTTCTGACACGTGTCAGTCCTGGAGAATGCAAGCGTCATTTCAAGGAAGGTCAAAGGACAACTTTCAGACCTGCCTTGTCATAACGAAAGGACGTCAGAAACAGCTGGATCCAGCTATCGGCAACTCATCGTCCGAACTCCCTAGAACCTCGAAACAAGGCTCAGATAGCCTTGACCAAGCTGGGGGGCTTATGTGGTGAACTCGGCCTTCATACGGGGGATTTGGGAAAAGGACCTAAACCAAGACCTCGGAACAAGGCTCAGATAGCCTTGACCGAGCTGGGGGGCTTATGTGGTGGACTCGGCCTAGCCGAGATCCTCAGAACCCTTGCCCAAGGCCTCACGGCCCTACGAGAAGCCCTCTATATGCTGGGCCGAGCTCAAGGCTCAACGGCCGAACAGATACCAGAAACGAGACGACCTCATACTCCTATCCAGGTCCGACTTCCCTGTCCGACACCTCCCAGAGTCCGACACCTCCCAGAGTCCGACACCAAGGATAGGATGACGTGTCTCACCTTATCCACAAGGACAGCTCATCACCTTATCCGCAAGGACAGCTCATCCACTCATAGCTCAGTACAGGCTGGCCCTACTTGGGCCTAAAGCAAGCCCATTAGGACAACCAGCTCCCCCCTATAAGTAGCTCCATACTACATGGGGCTCAGGTACGTCCTCTAACCCTAATTATCACCCTCACACACCAGTGATTAGGGTTGCTTCTTGGCTCTCCCCTTAGCCAACTGAGGACTCCCACCAAACATCACACAGAAACCCTAGACAGAGGCTCCTTTGAAGGCCTTCTTCCCTACCCTTTGGAGGACCTCACCGTCTAGGACATCACAGTTGTTATATGGTGCTCAAAAGTAAGATTTGTAGTAAAGGAAAAATTGAGATTTATTCTTAAGATGTTATGATTATGTTTTAAAAGTTATATTACGAATTGGAAAAGATTTTCATGATTTAAAAGCTAAAAGAAAGAAAAAGTGATTTCCCGATACTGTAGTCTGTGTTTGATTTTCAAAAAGGTTTTGATTTTTTAAGGAGTAATTTATTTTCTAAGAGTTTATATATTTTCAAGACGTCAAGGATTTTTAAGAAAATAGTGTTTGTCCAAAAAGTTATAGTAATTTTAATTTTAAGTTGGTATAGATATTTGTGATGTCCTAGACTGTGAGAACCCCAAAGGTTAGGGAAGAAGACCTTGGGGAAGCCTCCGTCTAGGGGTTTATCTGTGATGTTTGGTGGGAGTCCTCAGGTGGCTAAGGAGAAAGCCAAGAAGTAACCTTAATCACTGGTGTGTGAAGGTGATAATTAAAGTTAGAGGACGTACCTGAGCCCCATGTAGTACGGAGCTACTTATAGGGGAGAGCTGGTTGCCCTAATGGGCTTGCTTTAGGCCCAATTAGGGCCAGCCTGTACTGAGCTATGAGTGGATGAGCTGTCCTTGTGGATAAGGTGAGACACGTCATCCTGTCCTTGGTATCGGAATATCTGGGAGGTGTCGGACTCTGGGAGGTGTCGGACAAGGAAGTCGGACCTTGGTAGGAGCATGAGATCGGCCCGTGTCTGGTGTCTGTTTGGCCGTTGAGCCTTGAGCTCGGCCCAGAGCACAGAGGGGTGGGAGCATGATATCGGCCCGTGTCAGGTGTCTGTTCGGCCATCGAGCTTTGAGCTTGGCCAAGCATACAAAGGGCCTGCTGAGGGGTCCTCAGGTCCTGAGTGAGGGTTACGTGGAGCTCGGCTAGGCCGAGTCCACCACATAAGCCCCCCAGCTCGGTCTAGGCTATTTGAGCCTTGCTCCGAGGTCTTGGTTCAGGTCCTTTTCCCAGGTCCACCACATAAGCCCCCCAGCTCGGTCAAGGCTATTTGAGCCTTGCTCCGAGGTCTTGGTTCAGGTCCTTTTCCCAGGTCCACCACATAAGCCCCCCAGCTCGGTCAAGACTATCTGAGCCTTGTTTTGAGGTTCTAGGGAGTTCGGAAGATGAGCCGCCGAGAGCTAGATCCAGCTGTCTCTGACATCCTTTCATTATGATGGAGCAGGTCTGAAAACTGTCCTTTCACCTGCTCCGAAATGACGCTTGCCTTTTCCAGATCTGACACGTGTCAGAAATTACGTTGACCGAAGCGTTGCCATAATTGCAACGTTGCTCGAGGTCCATCATTTCTCTCTCTTAGCGCCACGTGTCTCAGCGTATGTGGCTGCATGCTGGATCGGGCCTTCTGGGCCAGGCCCATACTTCAAAATTGAGGGGGAAAACGGTTTCTCTCCCCCCTCTTTCACAAAACTATTTCTCTTCTCTCTCTACCATTCATTTCTTCCTTCGACACTGTTCTCTTTTCTCTCTCTATCAAAAACTCTTCTTCTTCCCACGAGAACACATTTCAATAACCACACTCCATTTCTCTTCTCTGCATTTCACTATCTTCTCCTTCATCAGCGGATCTTTCAAGCTTCACGCTCCTTCGATTTCATATTCTTAAGGTACTGCTTGCTTTTCATGTTTCTTCTTCTTTATCGTTACCCAATCTTTTTGTATTGCTTCATGGTGTGTGTGGGAGGGGTTAATATTTATTGTTTTTGTTTCTGCTTTCGTGGGATGGGGTATTCTTTCTGGGCTTTGGAGTTTTGATTTTGGGGAATAACATTGGGGATTTTGGAGTTTCTGGGTTTGGGGTGTTTTAGGATTTGTGGAGGGTTTTTGAGTCGTGTTTTTGTTTTTACTTTTCAAAAGACCAGAGAAGTGGATTGGGGAAGTATGAGTAGGGAATAGTTTAGGATGTGGGTAGGGGTAGTCTCCCTGTCAACCAGCAGTTCTGAGGAAGAGGACGGCTCTTCCTCCTCGTCCTGCTCCTCCACTGAGGTAGACGAGGCGCTCCGTCGCCAAAGGGAGTATAGGAATAGGTATGAAAAGCGAGTCCTGGAGGTTGATCCCGTTGAGGTCGTCTATCCTCGGGACTGGGAAGAGCAAAGGGAATGGGTACGCCAATACGCCTGGGCCGAGTTCATCGACGGTAGGGAGCGTGCCAATTTTGAAAGGATGGAGAGAGAGAGGATGTACGAACAGGGGGTACCTGTGGTAGAGGGGAGATGCTCGCCCCTCGAAACAACTTCGAGGGGGTTTTCTGGGGGGTTATTTTTTGTAACCCGTAAGACTAACACCGAGCTCCCCTGTTCTTCCACAGGTACCATGCCACCCAGAAAGTGCATCAGTCGACCTGAACTTTATCCTGCGCCTTTCGACGCCGATCAGTATGAGTGGGTCGACGTGGAGCCCAAATGAGTCCGGTCCAGCTTTGAATCCGAGGACAAGCTTGCTGGAGTGAGGAGAGCGGTGCTGCCCTGCTCGGGGGATGCTACTGGGACCTCTTATCAAGTTCTCCCCTGCTCAGCAAACGATAGGATATGCACTCGAACCGACAACAATTCTTTCTTCTTTTACGCCGATCTGATCCACAACCTCGGCGTATCCCTCCCCTGTACTGATTTAGAGATGGGGGTATTGAACGAGCTCGGACTGGCCCCCTCACAACTCCATCCCAACACTTGATCCTTCCTTCGAGCTTTCCAAAAGTATTGTGGAGCCAAGAATTTGGTATGCACTGTTCGGCTATTTTGTGGATGTACAATCCATTTATTGGTAATAAAGACGGCATTACAGATCGGCTCTGGGTGTTGACCAAGGCCCGAGGTTACTATGGGCTCTTCGGAATGTTTACAGATTCTTGGAAACACTTCAAACCCAGGTTTTTCAAGTAAAAGTATATTGGAATAGGGCTACCTTGGTTTCGGTCCGAGACGGGTCCGAAGTTCCCTTTGGAGTGGACTCCGGAGTTCTTCACTCGCCACGTCGGCACACCGCAGAGGTGGTCGGGCGCAACGCTTGACGTCGATGAGGCTGTAACTGCTTACCATTTCCAGACTAAGTATCGAGCTCGGAAATTCCAGCTCAATATTGGAGTATTTATGAAGTGTCATGACGACGAAATCCTAACCAAAATTGGTAGTTAACTTTACCCTTATACCTGTACATTTCCTTTCAACTTACTTACTGATTTTTCTTTGTTCTATTGTTTTCAGACGAGTATTGGTCGGATATGTCGTCTAAGGCGCTGAAAGCTGCAATGGAGGCCCGCAAAAGGAAGAGATCCGAGGGCTCTTCCAGTGAAGCTATGGCTGCCGAAGTCTCTACCGATACAGCCTCCACCGATTCGGCTCCACTCCATCCTACTCCCCCTGCGGTGATTATCGCCCCACCTCCCCCTCAATCTCTGAGTAGTCTGAGTGCCGAGGTTGTCATTGCTGCAGATACCCCGTCTTCATCGGGCGGTCCGAGGAGGGGAACTGATATTCTCCCGAGGCCGCCGACCACCATCGCCAAGCCTACGGTCAAAGATGCTCTCATAAAGATGTCGGGAGCAGAGTGGAAAAAGATGGCCGAGGAGCTGGCCTGTCACCTGAAGAGGTCAACAACTATTTTTAATGTGTTGGCCGAGGTTTCTGAAGATGTGGCTGAGGGGGTATCTCCTGCCAAGAAGAAGGCTCGATCCGATATGGTGGCCGAGGTGGCGGATCTGAAGAACAGCAAAAACTCTGCCAAACAGAAACTGGCCGAGTAGGAAGGGAAGCATCGCCAGCAGGTGGAGGAGCTTCTCAAAAATCACGAAGAGGCGCTGGCCCAAGCGAAGGCCGATGCTAAAGAAGCTGGTCGGCAGGAAGGCTTGGCCGAGGTGGAGAAAGTGAGGACTTTGCTGAAGAAAAGAGCTGCTCAAGCTCTTAAACACGAGGTGGCTGCGACTGAGGCAAATTTTGACTTTGAGAAGGGAGGAGGCAAAATCTTTGCAAGTTCTGTGGAGCAGATCCTGCACTTGAATCAAGGACTCCGAATCCGAGTCGTCGGCGCCTGTGCCAGGTTTGGGGTAGAAAATGGGAAGATGGTGGACTTTGAGAGGGATGGGGCCGAGGTTGACCTCGACCAGCCTGAAGGGAACCTTCCCAACCTGTTGGAGGAAAAACCGGATGAGGAGTTTGATCCGAGCACGGTTGAACTGTCCGACGTGGAAGATGATGCAGCATAAGTCCCTTATGCTGGGCGGCTTGCATCTTGTTTATGTTTTTGTAACATGCTTGATACTTTATTTTTCTGATTGTGTACAACATTTTCTTTTTATGCAAGTTCTTTTCAGTTTAACTTGTTGCATGTTGACATTTTTATGCAAGTTTTATATTTTAACTTGTTGCATACTCATGGTGTCCGAGGTCACTTTTAGGCAAGTTCTTTCTTTGACTTGTTGCACAAATGCGAGTTTAGTATCTCGTTGCATGTTTACTCTTTAGACCTCGGATCCGAACTCGTCTTTAGAAATGCAAGTTATCTGCTGTTTAACTTGTTGCGTGCGTATAGAGTCCGAGGTCATTTTTATGCAAGTTTTTTCTCTAACTTGTTGCACGAATGCGAGTTTATTTAACTCGTTGCATGTTTATTTATTGGACCTCGGATCCACACTTCGACTAGTTAGGAGGTTATCGAAAAAACATGCTTTGAAAGATGCAAGTGTTTGAGACTTGTTGCATTTTATTTTAGATAGCCCAGTAAAACTGTTTATGAGAATACAAGTTCTGCTTTTACTTGTTGTATTCGGGCTTGATCCGCCCTAAAGAGGTCCTGATCAGGACGCTTGATCTGACCTGAATATAAATAATGAGGCTAATCTCGGACAACTCAGTAAGTGCAGTAATCTTATAAGTTTTCCTCTGAAAAAAGGTACTGTATATAAGCGCATACGATAGGGATCTCGGATCTACCCACCTTTGCCGAGGTGGGTGTCCTCGTCCCCGATGTGAAAGAGGTTGCTGAGTGAAGCTATGTGAAAACATTTCACAGCAAACTGTACTTTATCGGGTGTCCCTTGTACACTGTGCATATGAGCCGATCTTATTTGCAAGATGTTGACTGTTCATAGAGCCATGCAACATTTAGGTGGCTAGTGCTAAATGAGAAGCTAGTACGTACGTATATAAGACTGTGGCACTTGAGTAAGGGGCAAGTTTGTACTTTTTCATTAATCATGAGCATAAGTACATTGCCTTTTAGGGAATTGAAAAAGTATGTCACAATGGACTAAAGGAAGCAGATGTAAAGATATTAACAGAAACTAAAATTAAACTTAAACTTTAGCTGGAAGTGTTGGTGGCTGCTGATGATATCCGAGGTAAACCTAACTGAAGTAGGTTCTCAGTTTTGCAACGTTCCAGGATTTCTTGAGCTCGGCTCCTTCAAGTGTCTCTAGCTTGTATGCCCCAGAGTATGTTTTTGAAACGACTCTGTAGGGGCCTTCCCAGTTCTGACTAAATTTCCCATCTCTTCGGTTTTTAAGATCAATGTCTGCTCTTCGGAGCACGAGGTCTCCGACCTCAAAGGACCTGGGTTGCACTATTTTATTGTACTGCTTGGCTTGTCTTTCCTTAGCTTTTTTGTCCCGACCAGAGGCGGCATCTCGGATCTCTTCGGCCAGTATCAAGTTTTCTTTGATCAAATTTCCATTTTCTTCCTCGGGTCTGTCCTTCATTCGGAAGGTATGAATCCTTCGTTCGATGGGGATGACCGCATCACAACCATAGGTGAGTCTGAAGGGGGTCTCTCCCGTTGAGGTCTGAACTGTGGTCCTGATCGACCAGAGGACCTCGGGTAGCAGATCGGCCCATGCTCCTTTGGCCTGTGTAATTCTCTTCTTGAGGCCATCAACAATAGCTCGGTTGGCGGCCTCAGTTTGCCCATTAGTCTGGGGATGCTCAACCGAAGAGAACCGATGAGAGATTCCAAGATGTTCAGCTAGTATTTGGAAGTTGTTGGCAGCGAACTGGCTACCGTTGTCGGTGATTAGTGTGAGTGGAAGTCCAAAGCGAGAAATGACTTGTTTTAGAACAAATTTCTGGATTCTTGCTGAAGTGATGGTTGCCAGTGGTTCAGCCTCGATCTATTTGGTGAAGTAATCTACTGCTACCACGATAAATTTTAGCTGGCCTGGGGCTGTTGGGAACTGTCCCACAATGTCCATTCCCCACATGCTGAAAGGCCAGGGGGAAGCCAGAGAGTGGAGTTCCTCGGAGGGTTTATGATAAACATCACTGAAGAATTGGCATTGAGGACATCTTCGAACATGGTCAATGGAATCTGTCACTAAGGTCGGCCAGAAATATCCAGCCCTCAGTATCTTCCTTGCTAGGGATTTGCCTCCGACGTGGTGACTCCCCAGTCCTCCGTGAACCTCGTTCAAGGTCTCTTGAGCTTCCTCGGAGGTGAGACATCGGAGGAGTGGGGAAGACATTCCTCTTCTATAAAGGATTCCATCCATAATAACATACTCAGCCGACTTTCTCCTAAGTTTCTTTGCTTCCTTTTGATCGGCTGGGAGTATTCCATGTTCGAGGTATGCCTTTATCGGGTGCATCCAGTTCGGTAATACTGAAATAGCCATTACCACACTTGGGGTTGAGATTTGTTCTTGAATGAGGCTTTTATTGTTCCCTCCGCCTTTTGTGCTCGCCAGCTTGGAAAGCACATCGGCTCGGGAGTTTGAACAGCGGGGGATATGGGTGATAGAAAATTTTGCAAAATTAAGAGCCAGGGATTTAACTTTATCAAGGTATTTTTGCAGGATGGGTTCTTTTTGCTTGGTAGTCTCCGGTAATTTGGGAAACCACCAACTGGGAGTCGCTCAAAATTTGAACTTCAGCCACGCCGAGCTCTTTAGCCATGCGGAGGCCAGTGATGACCGCTTCATACTCAGCCTGATTATTCGAGGTTAAGAACTCGAATTTCAGGGAATATTCGATGCTGAGTCCTTCCGCATTTTCCAAAATAACACCAGCTCCTGCTCCCTTTTGATTGCTTGATCCATCAACATATATCACCTAGGTGTCCGAGCTAGAGCTTTGGTGGGGCTCTGTGAACTCGGACACAAATCCGCCAATGCTTGTGATTTGATAGCCTTCCACGTTTCGTAGGAAATATCGAACTCGGACAGTTCGATTGCCCATGCCATCATTCTCCCAGCGAGGTCGGGCTTCTGAAGAACTTGCTTAATGGGCTGGGCAGTCCTTACGACAATGGGGTGACTCTGGAAATATTGTCATAGCCGCCATGCAACAAGGATCAGACAAAATGCAAATTTCTCAATCTTGGAATACCGGAGCTTGGGACCTTGCAAAGCTCGGCTTATGAAGTAAACAGGGAACTCAGTTCGGCTCTCATCTCGGACCAACACCGATCTGAGGGCGGAATCACCGATAGAAAGGTAAATGAAAAGACTCTCCCCCTGCCGAGGTCTGGAGAGAACTGGGGGAGAAGAGAGATATTCCTTAAGTGCCAGGAAAGAAGTTTCGCAGTTTTGGTCCCAATGAAAAGTTGTACCTTTTTTCAACAGTTGATACCAGGGTAAGGCCTTTTTCGCGACCTGAGGGAGAAACCTTGACAGTGCTGCCATCCTGCCTGTTAACTGTTGCACTCCTCTTAGATCGGCAGGGCTCTTCATTTCTAATATAGCTCGGAACTTGTCGGGGTTTGCTTCAATTCCCCTCTCGGACAGCATGAAGCCGAGGAAGGCACCAGCGGGAACTCCGAAGGTGCACTTTTCTGGATTCAGTCTCATCTTATGCGCTCTTACCCTTTCAAGAACCATGGTAAGATCTCGGACATGGTCCTCCTTTTTCTTGCTTTTTGTAATCATGTCATCAATATAGACCGCCATGGTGGTACCAATGATTCCATCAAAAACCTTGTTCATCATTCTTTGATAGGTTGCACCAGCATTCTTCAAACCGAAGGGCATGACAGTGTAGCAGTACGTTGCCTTTCCAGTTGTGAATATGGTTTTATCTTGATCTGGGGGATACATGGGGATCTGATTGTACCCCGAGTAGGCATCAGTAAACGACAATAGCTGGTATCCTGCCGAACTATCGACGAGTTGGTCGATAATCGGCAGCGGATACTGATCCTTGGGGCAGGCTTTGTTGAGGTCGGTGTAATCCACACACATCCTCCAACTGCCGTTTGCCTTTCTAACCAAAATAGTGTTTGCAACCCATTCGGCGTATGTGATCGAGGCCGTACCCGATACAAATAAAAACAATTTAAGTATAGTACTAGGAAGTGACTCCTGGGTCGTCTCCCAAGGAATATCTTATCAAGCAAAAGGTCGAACACATAGTATGCATAGAAAACAGAGGGGGGGTTTTGTATTGAATATTGAATAATTGAAATCAAAACATAATTAAATCAAAACGAAGTAACAGATAAGGAAAAGCAGATAAACCCCTTTGGCTCGCGTTCACAACTCTATCATCGGTCACAAAAGATCAATTTCTTTCCTCTTCACTGTCCAACTCGTGAGAACTAAATACTAAGCGAAAATTCAATTCTCACCCCAAAACCCAAACCTCTAATTAAGCATTAAAAGCCAAAGCATGGAGTTTTTACGAGTTTGCATAAATTAAGCATTCATACACATGGATTATCTCTATAGAATGGAACTAAGCGAACCATAACATATCAATAAGCATGAAAACAGTGAATAAAAACGAAATAGCATTAAGAATAAAACCTCAAGAGTATGTGATACATTACCAAAGGGATTTAACCTAAGAGTTTAGCCTTCCATGAAAAAGAATACCAAAAACGTGTAGAAAGGGAAGAGAGAGAAACCCTAGCAGCCACCACAAGCTTGGAGAGCAAAACTAAGCCTTCTCTAAGAGAGAGAATGTAAAAACGTGAATGATAGATTGTGGCTGCTAGGGTTTACACGAAATTGGCTAATTAAATCACAAAACGGACCTAAATCATGGGCCCAAATCCTAAGGAAAGCTAATCTCTAAATTAAATCTAAAAATATCCTATAGATAAAATCTAAATCTTAAAAGATATAAACTAAATCTCAAATAATCCTAAAGATAGATTACAATCTTCACTTCATCATATATCTTCTCTTCCAAAATTAAATCTTCACTCCCAAAATGCCCAAAAAGCCCTTGTGCCAAATATGACCTGAAAATAGAAATAGAATTAATTAGGCTAAATAATCCCAAATTAAACAATATTCAGAATATTAGTCCAATAAACTCTAAATCACTAAATCAAGCTAAACAATGTCAAATAGGCAACAAGTATCCATAATAGGAGTAAAATAATGCAAGGAATAATGGGAAATAAAATGCTCATCAAACACCCCCACACTTATCCTTTTGCACTCCTGGGCAAAACTAAGAATTAGGACTGAGAAGATCAATATGCACCAAAGTGAATCATGAAACAAGATTACTACAACTAATGAATGCAAACCTAAGAGATTACATACTTCACAATGAATTCTAGAAAATGCAAAGAAATGGGCAAAATCGAGCACACAAAGAGAAAAAGGACCAAAGAATCAAAGCATCCATGAACATCATCCAATTATTTCAAATATGCAAAGAAAACCAATGACATCAAGAGGGTAGTCACAAAGATGATAAAAACTCACAAGGATCACTCAAAAGTGTTTACACTCAAGTGTTTAAGGTTAATCAGTGTTTACACTCAAGGCACATCATGAAAAACAAACACAACCATAAGCTTGACAAGCCTCTAACATCAACAATCAACACACATGCACATAATGATCAAAAGGTCTTTTAGGGGTTGTAATGGGGCCAAGGACAAGGTAGGATAAAAATATGGGAAATGTAGCTAAAACCCAAGGGAATAGAGGAGCAATGGGGAATAAGTAAAAAATAAGCACAATCCACCCCAGAATGAAATGATAAACATAACAACAACCTCTAATTCCAATCCTCTATGCCTCAATCAACCTTTTATTCTATTTTTTTTCTTTTCTTTTTATTTTTTATTTTTTTTTGTTTTTTCTTTTTTTTTTTTGTTTTTTTTTTGCAGAACTTCATGAACGAAAGGGAAGAAGAAACAACAAAAATGGCATAATGAGATAAAGCCATAATTACATCACCGACCATAGAGGCAAAACCCAGAACTCACAAGAGATGAAGAACAAAGCACCCTCGCTTACTTAATACCCATTCCCAAAACAATTCCAAAGCTCCAACATTCCCTAAGGTTAGGACAATCATGGTTTTTCAGTCATAGGCTTGTAATGAGCTAAAGAACAAAGAAAAGGGATATAAGGCTCAAAGGGGCTATCAAAGGATAAATTCATTCAAGGTAGGCTCATATGGCTAGTGGCTTATTCAAGAAAAACAATGCCTAAATCATTTCAAAATGTGCATGGGAATATCAAGTATCAACAAGAGTCAAGTCAAGTTCTAGAGTGCAAGTAATCCAGAGTGCAATCACACATGAAAGAAAATTAGGTGGCATATATAGCAATCCACCCACAATTAAGGCTCAAATCCTCACAAAAGGGACAATTCTATCACAGTGTTACCACCTCTTAATTATCAAAAGCAACTTTACACACAGAAATGCATGAATTTAGACACAAGATACCAAGACTCTACTAAAATGAAGCAAAAACATGCAAGAAAATGCCCAAAACTTAGCAAAACCTAAAAAATCAAAGCAAAAATATGCAACCTAAACTACTCTCCCCCCACACTAAAATCACACATTGTCCTCAATGGAACACAAATAGCAGAATCAGACAGATATAGACAAGTGTAATAAAAGTAGTAAAGAAGGAGAAAAGAAGACTCCCTAAATCATGGTGGGTCAAAAGTGGGGTCGACCAATGAGGCCTCCTCCACAGCTGCATCATCCAAAGTAGGAGAGGTTAGGAAAGGCTTGAGTCGGTGGCCATTGACTTTGAAGCTCTTGTCTGTGGACTCACTCTTGATCTCCATAGTGCCATAAGGAAACACCTGGGTGACTAAAAATGGTCCAATCCACTTAGAGCGGAGCTTTCCACTCATGAGTCCAAGCCTAGAGTTGTAGAGCAACACTTTTTGACCAACCAAGAACTCCTTTCTGGAAATTGAGCTATCATGGAGCTTCTTGGTCTTCTCTTTGTAGAACTTGGAGTTCTCATAGGCCTCCAAACGGATCTCATCTACCTCACTCAACTACAGCTTCCTCTCCTCACCCGCTTGATCAAGAGCTAAGTTACATTGCTTCACAGCCCAATATGCACGGTGCTCTATTTCCACAGGCAAGTGGCACGCCTTACCAAAGACAACCCGATAGGGTGACATCCCTATGGGTGCCTTGTAAGCAGTCCGATGGGCCCATAGAGCATCCTCCAATCGTGTGCTCCAATCCTTTCTATTAGGCTTCACCATCTTCTCCAAAATCCGCTTGATCTCTCTGTTTGAAATCTCAGCTTGCCCATTGGTTTGGGGGTGATATGGTGTAGAAACTTTGTGCACAACCCCATACTTCTTGTGCAAAGCTTGCATGGATCTATTGCAGAAGTGTGTGCCTTGATCACTGACTGTGGCTCTAGGTATGCCAAACCTGTAAAGGATATTAGACTTGACAAAATCTACAACAACCTGAGCATCATTAGTCCTGGTGGCCTTAGCTTCCACCCATTTGGATACATAATCCACAACAAGTAAGATATAATAAAAACCAAAAGAAATAGGAAAGGGGCCCATGAAATCTATACCCCAGACATCAAACACCTCACAGAACAACATAGGTTGTTGCGGCATCTATTGCCTCCAAGATAGGGCGCCTCCTGCTCTTTGACATTGCTCACATGAGCTGCAGATGTTGCTTGCATCCTTGAAGATGGTAGGCATATAAAATCCAGAATCCAGCACCTTTCGTGCTGTCCTTTGAGTGCCAAGGTGGCCTCCAACTGGTGAAGCATGGCAAAACTGGAGAACCGATTGAATCTCATGATCTGGAATGCACCTGCGAATGACCTGATCACTGCAAAAACGCCACAAATAGGGGTCATCCCATACATAATACTTGGCATCGCTCTTAAGTTTGTCTCTTTGAGCCTTGGATGCCAAGGGTGGAAAAACAGATGCAACTAGATAATTTACAATATCAGCAAACCAAGGAGTAAGGGGAGGGGATGTGAAACATGCAAAGCTAAAAGCTGCTCATCCGGGAAGTCATCCCGGATAGGAAATGCATCCTCCTCTCTCTCTATTCTGCTCAAGTGGTCTGCGACAAGGTTATGCGCACCACTCCGATCCTGAATCTCAAGATCAAACTCCTGGAGGAGCAACATCCACCTAATCAACCAAGGTTTGGAATCTGTCTTTTTCAAAAGATACTTCAGAGCAGCATGATCAGTATACACTACAACCTTAGAACCTAACAGATATGATCTAAACTTATCAAGTGCAAAGACAATGACTAACAGCTCTTTTTCAGTTGTGGTGTAATTAACTTGTGCTGAATCTAAAGTCCTAGATGCATAATAAATCACATGAGACAGCTTGCCAACCCTTTGGGAGAGAACTGCTCCCAAAGCATAATTCGAGGCATCGGTCATGAGCTCAAATGGGAGGGTCCAGTCAGGTGGTTGGATGATGGGAGTGGTGGTGAGTTCTCTCTTTAGCTCATCAAATGCCTTATTGCATTGGTCTCCAAACTCAAATGCGGTATCCTTTTGAAGCAAGTTGGATAGTGGAAGGGCTATCTTGCTAAAGTTCTGAATAAACCTGCGATAGAAACCTGCATGGCCAAGAAAAGAACGCACCTCTCGCACGCAAGAGGGGTAAGGCAAATGTGATATTACATGTAGCTTAGCAGGGTCAACCTCTATGCCCTTATGTGAAATAATGTGCCCTAAAACTATACCTTGTTCTACCATAAAATGACATTTTTCAAAATTCAAGACAAGGTTAGTCTCAATGCACCTATTAAGCACCTTAGACAAACTATCAAGACATGCACCAAAAGAGGAACCATATACACTAAAATCATCCATGAAGACCTCTATGCAATGCTCAAGTAAGTCATTAGAAATACTCATCATACATCTTTGAAAAGTGCCAGGAGCATTGCATAGGCCAAAAGGCATCTTCCTATAAGCAAATGTACCAAAAGGACAGGTAAATGTGGTCTTATGTTGGTCCTCTGGTGCAATAAAGATTTGGAAATAACCAGAGAAACCATCTAAGAAGCAATAGTGAGATTTACCTGCCAGGCGCTCCGACATCTGATCAATGAAGGGAAGAGGAAAGTGATCCTTGCGGGTCGCCTGGTTGAGCTTCCTATAGTTAATGCAGACTCTCCAACTGTTCTGCACTCTAGTGGGAATCAGCTCATCCTTCTCATTTTTGACAACTGTCACCCCAGACTTCTTGGGAACTACTTGAATCGGGCTTACCCAAGTGCTGTCTGAAATGGGGTAGATAATACCAGCTTGCAGCAGCTTGGTGACCTCTTTCTTCACCACGTCAAGAATCTGGGGGTTCAACCGTCTCTGGGGTTGTCTCACTGGTTTAGCCCCATCCTCCAATAAAATCCGATGCATGCACATGGAGGGGCTAATACCAGGTATGTCTGCCAAAGTCCATCCTATTGCCCTTTTGTTTGCTCTAATCACATCCAGCAGCTGCTTCTCTTGATCAACAGAAAGGGAGGTAGAGATGATCACTGGAAGTTTCTGCTCATCCTCCAAGTAAGCATATTTGAGATGAGGAGGAAGGGGCTTCAGGTCCAATAAAGGTGCCTGCATCACAGATGGAACTAAAGGAGCAGCAGAATTGGATTCTGCCGCCTGCACCTGAACAAATGGATTACACTCATGCATAACAGAAATGGGGTTAGGGTTAGCATGATCTGAATCTATATCATATGAATCAATAGATGCAGTAGCAGAATTTAAAAACTGGTCAATTTCAATGCATGTAGTGCACATTTCGGAATCAGAACATGCAGAACAAGTAAATGAGCTAGTGAAAGATGGCAAATCATAATCATGCAAAAAGTCTAGAACATGCTCATCAATCAGATCATCAAGCAAGTCAACATGAAAGACAGAGTGGTCATCAGAAAAATGTTTCATAGCATCAAAAATATTGAATCGAACCACTCTGTCATCAAATTCCATTGAAAGTGTACCTGCATGCACATCAATCTTGGTTCGGGTTGTTTTTAAAAATGGTCTCCCTAATATGATAGGGACAGCACTACGAGAGGTGTCCTCTTCCATATCAATAATATAAAAATTAGCAGGAAAGATAAGTTCACCAACCCGAACCAAGACATCCTCTATCAAACCTCCGGGGTAGGCAGTAGATCTATTTGCCAAATGGATAACCACACCCGTAGGTTGAAGAGGTCCAAGTGAAAGAGACTTGAAAATAGACATAGGCATAACATTAATAGATGCTCCTAAATCTAGCAAAGCATTCTCAAATTTAGTATTACCTATGATACAAGGCACAGAGAAAGTTCCAGGATCCTTACACTTTTCAGGAATGTGAAGGACGGGTTTACCTATAAGAGCAGAGACATTTCTTCCCATGTTGATCCTCTCATTGCCCTTGAGCTTCCGTTTGTGTGTGCATAGATCCTTCAAGAACTTTGCATACCTTGGAATCTGCTTGATTGCATCAAGAAGGGGTATGTTGACTTTCACCTTCCTGAATGTGTCAAGTATCTCTTTGTCAATCTCTTCCATTTTCTTGCTTTGAGTCACCCCCCTTGGTGGGAAAGGAAGAGGAATGGGGGGTGGTTGTTGGGCAGCAGCAGGTGTTGTGCTTGTGGAAGGCTGAGCTGGATGGGATTTTTTTTGTACTTGTGTGCTCACTCTCCTCGACCATTTGGTTCTTCTTGTTGGGTGAAACTAGATCATCTTTGTTGAGGTCAGATTCTGGTGTGGATGTGACAATCTGCTTCCCTGACCTTAGACTAATGGCACTCACATTCTGGTTTGGATTGATCACTGTTTGGGATGGCAACTTGTTAGAATTCTAAGATTGCATAGTGTTGATTGTTGTTGCCATTTGTCCCATCTGATTGGTCAAAGATTGAATGGAGGCCTCTTGTCTTTGAATGGATGCTCTAGTTTCCTGTTGGAATTGGAGATTTTGCATGGTCATCTGTTTCATCAGCTCTTCCAATGAAGGCTGCTGCTCAGTACTAGGAGCTGGTGGTGCAGAATTAGCTTGTTGTTGCTGCTGTTGTTGTCTCTGTTGCTGGACTGGAGGAGGTACATATGGTGGTCTGGAATTGTTTTGAAATTGAACCTGTGAAGGTTGCTGCTGATCAGACCATCTCAGGTTGGGATGGTTCCTCCAACCAGGGTAGTATCTATTGGTAGAGAGATCAAAGTTCTGTGGCTGCTGGTTTCTACTGTTGAAAATGTTGGCGGCATAGGCCTTAGGTTGGTCAGCACCAGTCGTTGGTTGTTGCTGCAAAGAAGGGCATGCATCTGTGGGATGCTCAGTGGATGTGCATATGCCACATAATCTAGCAGGCAAAGACAACTTCTTCTGGTTGATGGCCAATTGAGTGACCAAAGTTGTAAGTGAATCTATCTTCTGTTCAAGCTTCTCAACCTTACCAGAACTTGTGTCAACATCATTCACTCCTCTCACTACGATTGCATAGTTGTTGCCCCTTGCATGGAATTGTTGACAATTGGAAGCCATCTTCTCAATCTTGGCTCTGGCTTCTAAAGGTGTCATGTCTCCTAGGGCACCACCACTCGCAGCATCAAGCATGTTTCTCTCCATGAGGTTGAGACCTTCATAGAAATATTGAATAAGCAGCTGCTCTGAGATCTGATGGTGGGGGCAGCTCGCACACAGTCTCTTGAATCTCTCCCAATACTCGTAGAGACTTTCTCCACTTTGTTGCCTGATGTCTGATATATCCTTTCGGATTGCTGTTGTTCTGCATGCAGGGAAGAATTTCTCCAAAAATGCCCTCTTCAGGTCATCCCAGCCTGTGATAGAACCAGGGGCCTGATCGTACAACCAATCCTTGGCTAGCCCCTCTAGGGAGTGTGGGAATGCCTTAAGACAAACATGATCCTCTTTCACATCATGTGGTTTCATAGTAGCACACACAATGTGGAACTGCTTGAGATGTTTATGAGGATCCTCACCTGCAAGACCATTAAACTTGGGCAACAAATGAATTAGTCCAGACCTTAGCTCATACGGGTCATCGGGATACTGGATGCACAAATCTTCAATAGTGAAATCAGGTGCAGCCAGCTCCCTCAATGTCCTCTCACATGGTGGAGGTTGAGCCATATTTTCAGAATAAACAGAACAAGAATCAGAATTTATAGGAATAGAAGAAAAAGAAGCAGACTCACTATGTAAAGACTCAATAGACTCACTACCTATGGACTGGTTCCTATTTTGTCTAACTAATCTGTGATAAGTCCTATCAATTTCAGGGTTGTAAGGATGCAAGTAGCTTGGGTTGCCCCTAGTCATGTACTGAACAAAGCACCATTAAGTATAGCAAACTGTCACAAATATGCATGACCAAAATAGGCAACAAAATTTTTTATTTTTAAAAATTTTTTTCTTTATTTTTTTCAGCACCCTAAAATCATGAAAACATATCACAGAAAGTTTGAGGACAAAATTCAAAAGGTAACCAAGTCAAAGAATTAAAACAGTGACCAAAAACTAAGAAAATAGAACTTGTAAAATAAAAAAGAAATAGTAAAACGCCTTTTTCAGGGTCCATACGAAGGAGTTTTTTGACAAAGTGAGAAAAATCAGATTATTCAGAAAATTCCCTTCGATTTGATATAAAATTCGTCAAATTCCGAGTTACGGGTCAAAAGTTGCGACGATTTGAAGAAAGTGCTGCTAAAACTTGGAAAATTTTTCTGGAACTCACAACCAGTGATGACCTGAGTGATCGTGGTGCCTCAAAACCTTTTTATATGATAAAAATAGTGTGGATATAAATTTTCCTGCAAAAATTCCACCCACAACTATGTAAACTAGCAACCACAGAATCAATCAAATACACTAATTGCAACAAAATAGCAAAACAGCAAACAGTGCAACTTCAACCAATTATCAGAATTGACTACTAGACCCTAAATCAGACACGACACACTATAATAACTATACTAACTACGACACTAACTAACTAATAATGACCTTTGGCAAGAACCGATAGTTCCCCGGCAACGGCGCCAAATTTGATCGAGGTCGTACCCGATACAAATAAAAATAGTTTAAGTATAGTACTAGGAAGTGACTCCTAGGTCGTCTCCCAAGGAATATCTTATCAAGCAAAAGGTCGAACACATAGTATGCATAGAAAACAGAGGGGGTTTTGTATTGACTATTGAATAATTGAAATCAAAACAGAATTAAATCAAAACGAAGTAACAGATAAGGAAAAGCGGATAAACCCCTTTGGCTCGCGTTCACAACTCAACATCGGTCACAAAAGATCAATTTCTTTCCTCTTCACTGTCCAACTCGTGAGAACTAAATACTAAGCGAAAATTCAATTCTCACCCCAAAACCCAAACCTCTAATTAAGCATTAAAAGCCAAAGCATGGAGTTTTTACGAGTTTGCATAAATTAAGCATTCATACACATGGATTATCTCTATAGAATGGAACTAAGCGAACCATAACATATCAATAAGCATGAAAACAGTGAATAAAAATGAAATAGCATTAAGAATAAAACCTCAAGAGTATGTGATACATTACCAAAGGGATTTAACCTAAGAGTTTAGCCTTCCATGAAAAAGAATACCAAAAACGTGTAGAAAGGGAAGAGAGAGAAACCCTAGCAGCCACCACAAGCTTGGAGAGCAAAACTAAGCCTTCTCTAAGAGAGAGAATGTAAAAACGTGAATGATAGATTGTGGCTGCTAGGGTTTACACGAAATTGGCTAATTAAATCACAAAACGGACCTAAATCATGGGCCCAAATCCTAAGGAAAGCTAATCTCTAAATTAAATCTAAAAATATCCTATAGATAAAATCTAAATCTTAAAAGATATAAACTAAATCTCAAATAATCCTAAAGATAGATTACAATCTTCACTTCATCATATATCTTCTCTTCCAAAATTAAATCTTCACTCCCAAAATGCCCAAAAAGCCCTTGTGCCAAATATGACCTGAAAATAGAAATAGAATTAATTAGGCTAAATAATCCCAAATTAAACAATATTCAGAATATTAGTCCAATAAACTCTAAATCACTAAATCAAGCTAAACAATGTCAAATAGGCAACAAGTATCAATAATAGGAGTAAAATAATGCAAGGAATAATGGGAAATAAAATGCTCATCAGTATGGCACCTCTTTGATGAACCCAGCTTCCAGCAACTCAGAAACCTTTTCCTGAATAACTTTTGCTTTCTCTGTCCCAACTCGTCTCATATTTTGTGCTACCGGCCTTGCCTTCGGATCCGCGCTGAGCTTGTGACAGATAAAGTTTGGATCAATTCCCGGCATGTCGGCCGAGGTCCAAGCAAACAAATCCAAATTAGCTCTTAACAGGTCGATGATCTCGCCCTGAATCTCCTGAGGGAGGTCGGCACCCACTTTAACAGTTTTGTTGGGGTCAGAAGGATCAATTTGAATTGCCAACCATTCCCCTTGAGGAGAAGGCCTAAGATCATCCTGCTCCGCCCGAACATCCATCTCAGCGTGTAGGACTCTCCCTTTAGCCAACATCGGACCAGTAAGCTCTTCTTGTTTCTTTTTAACTTCCCGTAGACTCGCGTTGTAGCAGAGTCGGGCTTTGATCTGGTCGGCTTTGAGTATGACGACCTTGTCGTCAGAACCGACAAACTTCATAGCTAAGTGTAGTGTCGATACCACCGCCCCAAAGGCTTGGAGACAAGTTCTACCCAGAATCACATTGTAGGGGGATTCGGAATCGACGACTAAAAACTTGATGATCTCCGTTCGGGCCGAAGGCTGCTTGCCTAAGGTCACCAAGAGGTGGATGACTCCTAGGGGGCGAATCGCCTCACCCGTGAAGCTGATAAGATTTCCTTCAAAATCGACGAGGTCGGATGGCCTCAACTTCAGTTTTTGAAAAGTGTGAAGAAAAAGAATATCGGCCGAGCTTCCCTGATCAATGAGAACTCGGGCGACTTCAAAATTACCAATCAATGCCATGATCACCATTGGGTCATTGTGATCAGGGATGATGTCCTCCATGTCCTGATCGGAAAAGATGATGGGGATGTTCCGAGATGGTTTCTTGCAGATAGGTTTGTGGTGAACAGCTAAAACTTGGTTGACATACCTTTTTCTTTCTGACCTCTTCTCGCCGCCACCGACAAAACCTCCCGAGATAGTTTCAACTCGAAAATTTTTCGGTGACTTTACCAAATCTTGCACCACGACCATGTTCACTCGTTGTGGATCTTCCTCTTTCTTTTCTGGAGACGGATCAGCCCTTGCTTCTCCTTTGTTCTGGTGGTGTGTTGGATTTGAAGTTTCTCTAGTGTTGACGGTGTAAGGTCCACTGTGGGTGTGCGTGAACTCTGGCGGTGGAGGTGGCGGTGGAGGCGGGGGAGGAGGTGGAGGTGGTGGAGGGGGTGGTTGTGGGGACCTTGCTGCTCTGTTTGCTTCCAGGTGCAAGTGTAGGTCCTCCGTCGAGGGCACCCTCCTTGGACGCCCCCTCCTCCTCCTCTGGACTGGTTGTACCTCAGACATGGTGGAATCTTTTGGGTGGGGATGAAGTTTCTCTTTTCCCGCAGACGGCGCCAATGTGATGTCCTAGACTGTGAGATCCCCAAATGTTAGGGAAGAAGACCTTGGGGAAGCCTCCGTCTCAGGGTTTATCTGTGATGTTTGGTGGGAGTCCTCAGGTGGCTAAGGAGAAAGCCAAGAAGTAACCCTAATCACTGGTGTGTAAAGGTGATAATTAGGGTTAGAGGACGTACCTGAGCCCCATGTAGTACAAAGCTACTTATAGGGGGGAGTTGGTTGCCCTAATGGGCTTGCTTTGGGCCCAAGTAGGGCCAGCCTGTACTGAGCTATGAGTGGATGAGCTGTCCTTGTGGATAAGGTGAGACACGTCATCCTGTCCTTGGTATCGAAATGTCTGGGAGGTGTCGGACTCTGGGAGGTGTCGGACAAGGAAGTCGGACCTTGGTAGGAGCATGAGATCGGCCCGTGTCTGGTGTCTGTTCGGCCGTTGAGCCTTGAGCTCAGCCCAGAGCACAGAGGGGTGGGAGCATGATATCGACTTGTGTCTGGTGTCTGTTCGGCCGTCGAGCTTTCAGCTCGGCCAAGCATACAGAGGGCCTGCTGACGGGTCCTCAGGTCCTGAGTGAGGGTTACGTGGAGCTCGGCTAGGCCGAGTCCACCACATAAACCCCCCAGCTCGGTCAAGGCTATTTGAGCCTTGCTCCGAGGTCTTGGTTCAGGTCCTTTTCCCAGGTCCACCACAATATTTATAGAGCTACTTTTGTAAATATGGTTTGATTAAAGGTCTGCATTTGGAAACAAATAGCGCAACTGTGAATCAAGCGGACGCGAGTTCTTAGCTGCATCTTGAGGTGAGAGAGTAGCCATCTTAAGACACAATGGCACCATGGTAACATTAGGACAATTTCAATCATCTCAAAGGTCGGAATCCTAAGTTATCTATCAATATACGAGACGACAATTGGTTGTGGTGTGTTTAGTCGTCCTGCGTTGCGACAATAACTATTGTTGATTGTCTGATTTTATTTGGTTATGATATATTATTTTGTTTATATGGCTTTGGAAAATAATGATAAATTATGTGATGAAGTATCGATGAAAATTGTATAATTGAGAAATGGTGATTGATGGATATGATTGAGATTGTTGGATATGTTGAAATAATTGTTCCTATGGAAAGGACTTGGTATTATGGAATTATGTTATGAAATGAAAATATGATAAAGATTAATATGAAATGGTGGAATCGTTAGTAGTGTATAGTGATGGTGCAAGCGACACAATGACTACGTTTTATTTTCCCTTTAAGTGACAAATCACGTGAATGATTGTACCGTGATTATGTCTTGTGGATTCCACTGTACGATAGGGAGGTTGTTTGCTGTGGTCCCTTAGAGGTCGAGACCCGTTAGAAGCATGGCTTAGAATGGGTCGACCAAACTTAGGTTTAATAAAAGACTGAAAAGATTTAAAAGACTCTAAGCTTAAATCCTTTCTAACTACGTGTTGAGAGTGAAGTAGTGGAGAGGAAAGACACCCTATTTATCTACGGATACTCAGGAGTTAATTGTGATAGGGGAGGGCAAGAACGGTGACTCGTCAAGAAGCCTAAGAGCGCTTCCCTAGGCAGGACGAAGTTACAATGGTCAAGGTCACTTGCCGGACGTTGATCGTAGCAAGGACTGCAACCGGAACTAGGGATAGAGCTGTCGCGCCCTTGAGCAAATACTAGATGGTGTAGAGGGAATCTGAACAAGGCTAAAAGTTACTGATTTTCTTACGACGATCATGGCGGTTGGCCATATTGATGGTTCCAACATGGCGAATCTCGAGTTGTTTACTATGTTTTCCTTGTTGGTACGTACCCTTTGACTTCGATGCCTGTGTGGTTAGGATTCCTGTGCGTCCCATCTGCTTTCCGAACTAGGTTGCGGTTGGATATTGAAAGAGGAGATGTATCGTGTGTGCTAATCTACCCCCTTACCTCAATGATTTCCCTCCCTAGATCATTAATGGTTGTGAAAATACTTAGTGGAAAGATTATGAGTATGGAATATTTAAAAGAATAATATTAAGTTATGTGATAAAGTCGTATGGATAAAAGTTGTAAAGAGGATAAAGTTGTAATAATATGATCTGATATTATTTGGAAGAGAAGAGGTTATGATGTTATGTTGTATGTGTTTGGTTCTAGTGTGATCCATGGTGTAAGTCCATGCCGTCTGATCGAGGCCGTACCCGATCAAAATAAAAGGTGTTTATTCTGTAGTACTAGGAAGGTGATCCTAGGTCGTTTCCCAGCGAATATCGGTCTAGGCAAAGTATCAAACACGTAGTGTGCAGTAAAATGGGGGGGTTTTTGTGTGTGACAAATGTGAAGAACAAAACATAAACAGAATATAAAAACTAAGAAAATCAGAAACAAAAGCGGGCAAACCCCTTTGGTTACGTACACTACTCAATCCTAGCTCACTAAAGATCGATTCCTCTCCTCTCCTCTGTCCAACTCGTGATAACCAAATACTAAGCGAAAATTCAGTTATCACTCCAAACCCTAACTTCTAATTAAGCATCAGAAACCAGAATTGGAGTTTTTACGAGTTAATACAAATTAAGCATTTGTATTCATGTATTATCTCTACGAAATGGAATTAAGCAAACCACTACACATCGATAAACATGAAAACAGAGAAGAGAAAACGAAATTGCATTAATAACAAGAGATCAAGAGTAGATAATACAATACCAAAGGGATTAACCCTTGAAGTCTAGCCTTCCATGGCCATAAATGAAGAAAAACGAGTAGAAATGGGGAAGAACAAAACCCTAGCAGCCACCACCACTTGGGAGAGCCAAGAGAGAAGTTCTAACCTAGAGAGAGAGTGAGAAATCTGAAATGGGAGTGTGTCTTGGGGGTTACACGAATTTCCCCTCTTTAGACATGAAAATGGGCCTAAAACATGGGCCCAAGTCCTAAGAAACACTATTCTGAAAATTACAATTAAAAAGGGACCTAAATGCAAATTACAATCTTCACTTCAATACTTCAATCTTCATTTCCAAACTTCCCAAAGTGTCCTTGTGCCACATATGACCTGAAAATAGAAATAGAATTAATTAGGCCAAATAATCCCAAATTAAACAATATTCGGAATATTAGTCCAATAAACTCTAAATCACTAAATCAAGCTAATCAATGTCAAATGGGCAACAAGTATCAATAATAAGAGTAAAATAATGCAAGGAATAATGGGAAATAAAATGCTCATCAAATACCCCCACACTTATCCTTTTGCACTCCTGGGCAAAACCAAAAGATAGGACTATGAAGATCAATATGCACCAAAGTGAATCATGCAACAAGATGACTACAACTAAGAAATGCAAACCTAAGAGATTACATACTTCACAATGAATTCTAGGAAATGCAAAGAAATGGGCAAACTCAAGCACACAAAATGGTTAAGGATCAAAGAGTCAAAGCATCCGCGAACATCATCCAATTACTTCAAGTATGCAAAGAAACCAATGACATCAAGAGGATAGTCACAAAGATGATAGAAACTCACAAGGATCACTCAAAAGTGTTTACACTCAAGTGTTTGGGGTTAATCATTATTTACACTCAAGGCACATCATGAAAAACAAACACAACCATAAGCTTGACAAGCCTCTAACATCAACCATCAACACACATGCACAAAATGATCAAAAGGTCTTTTAAGGGTTGTAATGGGGCCAAGGACAAGGTAGGATAAAAATATGGGAATGTAGCTAAAACCAAGGGAATAGAGGAGCAATGGGGAATAAGTAAAAAGTAAGCAAAATCCACCCCAAAATCAACAACCACTAATTCCAATCCTCTTTGCCTCAACAACCTTTTATTCACTTTTTTTTTCTTTTTTTTTTTTCTTCTTTTTTTTTTCTTTTTATTTTTGCATTTTTTTTTATTTTTTTTTGTTTTTGAGAGATATACAAAAAGAAAAGAAGAAACAACACAAATGGCATGAAGATGAAGCCATAGCTACAACAACCAAAGAGGCATAACCAAGAACTCAACCAATTGAAGCATAGAGCACACTTCTTACCTAATACCCATTCCCAAAACAATTCCAAAGCTCCAAAATTCCCTAAGGTTAGGACAATCATGGTTTTTCAGTCATAGGCTTGTAATGAGCTAAAGAACAAGGAAATGGATAAAAAGGCTCAAAGGGGCTAGCAAAGGATACATTCATTCAAGGTAGGCTCATATGGCTAGTAGTTTATTCAAGAAAGAAAGTGCCTAAATCATTTCAAAATGTGCATGAGCAATCAAGTATCAACAAGAGTCAAGTCAAGTTCTAGAGTGCAAGTAATCCAGAGTGCAATCACACATGAAAGAAAATTAGGTGGCATATATAGCAATCCACCCACAATTAAGGCTCAAATCCTCACAAAAGGGACAATTCTATCACAGTGTTACCACCTCTTAATTATCAAAAGCAACTTTACACACAGAAATGCATGAATTCAGACACAAGATACCAAAACTCTACTAAAATGAAGCAAAAACATGCAAGAAAATGCCCAAAACTAAGCAAAACCTAAAAAAAAAAAAAAATCAAAGCAAAATATGCAACCTAAACTACTCTCCCCCCCACACTTAAATCACACATTGTCCTCAATGTAACACAATCAGCAGAATCAGATAGATATAGACAAGTGCAATGAATGTAGTGAAGAAGGAGAAAAGAAAACTCCCGAAGTCATGGTGGGAAGAAGGTGAGTGCTCTCTTCAGCGGATCGAATGCCATCTTGCATTGGTCTCCTAATCGAAGGACTATGTTTCTGAAGTTCACAAGTGGCACCCCAGGTAGATATGCTAAAGTCCATCCGACTGCCCTCTTGTTCTGTCTAATCATATCTAGCAGTTTCTCCTCTTGATCAACAGAAAGTGAGGTAGAGATGATCGCTGGGAGTTTCTGCTCATCCTCAAAGTAAGCATATTTGAGATGAGGAGGGAGGGGCTCCAGGTCCAATGAGGGTGCCTGCATAATGGATGGAACTAAAGGGACAGTAGAAATGGATTCTGCTGCCTGCACCTGAACAAAAGAATCAGACTCTTGCATAACAGAGAGGGGGTTAGCAAAATCTATAATATGAGAGTCATCAACAGATGCAGTGTCAGAAGCTAGAAATTGATCAATGCATGACATGCACATTTCGGAATCAGTACATGCAGGACAAGAAAATGAGTCTGTAAATGATGGCAAATCAGGATCATGCAAAACATCAAGCACATGTTCATCAATCTCATCAAGAAAGTCTATATGAAAGACAGAGTGATCCTCAGGAAAATGTTTCATAGCATGGAAAATGTCAAATCGGATCACACTGCCATCAAACTCCATGGAAAGTGAACCTGAATGCACATCTATCTTGGTTCGGGCTGTTTTCAAAAATGGCCTCCCCAAAATAATAGGAACAGCATTACGGGGGGAGTCATCTTCCATATCAAGTATGTAAAAATCAGCAGGGAAGATCAGCTCTTCAACCCGAACCAAGACATCCTCTATCAAACCTGCAGGGTGGGCAGTACTTCTATTTGCCAATTGAATCACCACACCCGTAGGTTGAAGAGGTCCAAGAGAAAGAGACTTAAAAACAGACATAGGCATGACATTTATGGATGCTCCTAAATCTAGCATAGCATTTTCAAACTTCACATTGCCTATGATGCAAGGTATAGAGAAAGTTCCAGGATCCTTACATTTTTCAGGAATGTGAGGGATAGGTTTACCTATGAGAGCGGAGACATTCCTTCCCATGCTTATCCTCTCATTGCCCTTGAGTCTTCTCTTATTAGTGCACAACTCCTTAAGGAACTTCGCGTACCTTGGAATTTGTTTTATTACATCAAGAAGGGGTATGTTGACTTCCACCTTCCTGAATGTGTCAAGAATATCCTTGTCCACCTCTTCCACCCTTTTGTTTTGAGGCACTCTTGGTGGGAATGGAAGAGGAATGGGAGGAGGTTGCAGGACAACAGCAGGTTTTGTGGTTGAGCTTGAGGAAGGTTGAGTTGGATGACTCTCCTTGGTGCTAGGGTGTTCACCTTCCTCTATCACTTGGCTCTTCCCTTTAGAGGAAGCTAGAGCATCATTGTTGAGGTGAGGTTGTGGTGTGGGTCTGACAATCTGCTTTCCTGACCTCAGGTTGATGGCACTCACATTCTGATTCTGAGGGTTGATCACTGTTTGGGAAGGTAACTTGTCAGAATTTTGAGATTGCAAGTTGTTGAGAGAAGTTGCCATTTGACCCATCTGATTTGTCAAAGTCTGAATGGATACCTCTTGTCTCTGAATGGCTGCTCTAGTTTCTTGTTGAAATTGGAGGTTTTGCATGGTCATTTGCCTCACCAACTCCTCCAAGGTAGGTTGGTTGGATGGAGGGGCTGATGGTGCAGGATGAACCACTTGCTGTTGTTGTTGCCTTTGCTGTTGGATTGGAGGAGGTACATATGGTGGTCTGCTCGGTCCAGCGGTGTTCTGAAATGGAACATTAGGAGGAGGTTGTTGTTGATCAGACCACTTCAGATTGGGATGGTTCCTCCATCCAGGGTTGTATCTATTGGAAGAGAGGTCATGATTGTGTTGTTGTGGACCTCTATTGTTGTATATGTTTGCTGCATAGGCCTCGGGTTGGTCACCACTGGTCATCGGCTGTTGCTGCTGAAGGGAAGGGCATGCATCTGTGGGGTGCTCAATGGATGTGCATATGCCACACACTCTAGCAGGAAGTATCATCTTTTTCTGATTGACAGCCAATTGTGTGACCAATGTTGTGAGAGAATCAATTTTCTGCTCAAGCTTCTCAACCTTGCCCGAGTCTGCACCAACATCATTTACATCCCTCACAACTATTGCATCACTGTTGCTTCTTGCATGGAATTGTTGACAGTTGGAAGCCATCTTCTCAATTTTGCTCCTGGCTTGTAAGGGTGTCATATCTCCCAATGTACCACCACTTGCAGCATCTACCATGTTTCTTTCCATGAAGTTGAGACCTTCATAAAAGTACTGGATGAGAAGCTGCTCTGAGATCTGATGGTGAGGGCAGGAAGCACACAACCTCTTGAATCTCTCCCAATAATCATAGAGACTCTCTCCATGTTGTTGCCTGATACCAGAAATTTCCTTTCTGATTGCAGTGGTCCTATTTGCAGGGAAGAATTTTTCCAGAAATGCCCTCTTCAAGTCATCCCAGCTTGTGATGGAACCAGGGGCCAAGTCAGATAACCAATCTTGTGCTAGACCCTCTAAGGAATGTGGAAATGCTCTGAGACAGACATGATCCTCTTGCACATCATGTGGTTTCATTGTGGTGCACACTATATGGAATTTCTTGAGATGCTTATGAGGATCCTCACCTGCAAGACCATGAAACTTGGGCAACAAATGGATTAGTCCTGTTCTAAGCTCAAAAGGAACATCCTCATCAGGATACCGGATACACGAGTCTTCAATAGTGAAGTCAGGTGCAGCCAGCTCCCTAAGTGTCCTTTCCCTTGGTGGGGGTTGAGCCATGTTATCACAATATATAGAATCAGATTGAATAAAAGTAGAAGGAATAGAAGAAATAGAAACAGAATCAGAATTAGATGGACTATAAGATGACTCTGACTCACTATCTAATGACTGATTCCTATTTTGTCTAACTAATCTGTGATAAGTTCTATCAATTTCAGGGTTATAAGGATGCAAATAACTTGGGTTGCCCCTAGTCATGTACTGAACAGAACAGCATCAACCATAGCATACTGTAACAGATATGCATGACCAAAATCGGCAACAAAATTTATTATTTTTTAAAATTTTTTTCTTTATTTTTTTCAGCACCCTAAAATCATGAAAACATATCACAGAAAGTTTGAGGACAAAATTCAAAAGGGAACCAAGTCAAAGAATTAAAACAGTGACCAAAAACTAAGAAAATAGAACTTGTAAAATAAAAAAGAAATAGTAAACAGGCTTTTTCAGGATCCAAACGAAGGGGTTTTCTGAAAATTCCCTTCGATTTGATATAAAATTCGTCAAATTCCGAGTTACTGATCAAAAGTTATGCCTATTTATAGTAAGTGCTGCTGAAACTTGGAAAATTTTTCTGGAACTCACAACCAGTGCATATCTGAGTGTCTGTGATGCATCAAAACACTAATATATGATGAAACAAGTGTGGATACCAATTTTCGTGCAAAAATTCCACCCGCAGCTATGTTGAATGGCACTCACAGAATCACTAGAATAGCATCAGTTGTGCAGAACAGCAAATCAGCGAACATGGCAACTTTCAATCAGTTATCAGAATGCTTATTCACACACTAACTACACTAACTAATCTAATTAACTACTGTATGATCTTTGGCAAGAACCGATAGTCCCCGGCAACGGCGCCAAATTTTGATCGAGGCCGTACCCGATCAAAATAAAAGGTGTTTATTCTGTAGTACTAGGAAGGTGATCCTAGGTCGTTTCCCAGCGAATATCGGTCTAGGCAAAGTATCAAACACGTAGTGTGCAGTAAAATGGGGGGGTTTTTGTGTGTGACAAATGTGAAGAACAAAACATAAACAGAATATAAAAACTAAGAAAATCAGAAACAAAAGCGGGCAAACCCCTTTGGTTACGTACACTACTCAATCCTAGCTCACTAAAGATCGATTCCTCTCCTCTCCTCTGTCCAACTCGTGATAACCAAATACTAAGCGAAAATTCAGTTATCACTCCAAACCCTAACTTCTAATTAAGCATCAGAAACCAGAATTGGAGTTTTTACGAGTTAATACAAATTAAGCATTTGTATTCATGTATTATCTCTACGAAATGGAATTAAGCAAACCACTACACATCGATAAACATGAAAACAGAGAAGAGAAAACGAAATTGCATTAATAACAAGAGCTCAAGAGTAGATAATACAATACCAAAGGGATTAACCCTTGAAGTCTAGCCTTCCATGGCCATAAATGAAGAAAAACGAGTAGAAATGGGGAAGAACAAAACCCTAGCAGCCACCACCACTTGGGAGAGCCAAGAGAGAAGTTCTAACCTAGAGAGAGAGTGAGAAATCTGAAATGGGAGTGTGTCTTGGGGGTTACACGAATTTCCCCTCTTTAGACATGAAAATGGGCCTAAAACATGGGCCCAAGTCCTAAGAAACACTATTCTGAAAATTACAATTAAAAAGGGACCTAAATGCAAATTACAATCTTCACTTCAATACTTCAATCTTCATTTCCAAACTTCCCAAAGTGTCCTTGTGCCACATATGACCTGAAAATAGAAATAGAATTAATTAGGCCAAATAATCCCAAATTAAACAATATTCGGAATATTAGTCCAATAAACTCTAAATCACTAAATCAAGCTAATCAATGTCAAATGGGCAACAAGTATCAATAATAAGAGTAAAATAATGCAAGGAATAATGGGAAATAAAATGCTCATCACCGTCGACGAACATATTCGTTCTGATCGCTAACTCTCTCTCTTCTTTCATTTTCTGTGGACATCGGGGAACATTGTTCACAAATGTCAGACCAAGTAGTTTTTCAAGTCGTAGTTTCTTGAGTTGGAAGATGATCGCAAGATGAAGCATGCAAAAGCGGCAACCGAGGAATCTTTCAAGACACTGATGGTGAAGAATAGCAACGAAGACTAGCAGTCTGAGATTGAATAGTTCTTGTTTTGTATTCCATCTTTAGATGAGTAGGACATGATTACTCTATCCCGAATGTAACCCCTGATGTAATAAATGATTATTTTAAATAAAATGAAAGAAGTTATTTTGGTTACGTATTATGTTCCTAAAGTGATTAAACTGTTTTCCGCAAAAATATGACATTGAGAAAATGAGTTTTTGGAAATGTGTTGGAGGATAACATCTCTTTTTGAAAATAGAATTTTTATGACGCGAGTTTGAGTATTAAATCATTTTTGTATACAAATGAATCAAATTGTTGTATGAAAACCTTTTTGTAAAAGAAATTAAATGAACTGGTTTTGATAATGTTATAAAAAAAAATGACGCAAATTTTTAGTGAAAATTCTAAATCCAAATTGGGGTGTTACATTTAGTGGTCAGAGTGTAACACCCCAATTTTTATAATATAAAAATATACAGAAATAGAAGTCTTGGAAATAATTAAGGAACTTTAAAAGTAATTTCATTAAATAAAGTAATAAATCAGAGTTTGAAAATAAAGCGGATAACTTTAAACCTTTACTTTTACAAAACATTTAATTACAAAATGTGGGGCACCCAATTACAATATAGAACACGTGTACAAAATCAGTTTCCTTTCTTCCGACTTGTTCCGTTGCGCACTCTGATCTCCAAGCTTCTGGAACATGTACCTAAATTGTTATCCACTAAGGGTGAGATCTTTCACAACACAGTGAATTAAAAGGACAGTAAACAGTTCATAATAAAAACTTAAGAATAATAACCAAATTAAAGATAGGAATAACAAAGTACGACCTATTCAATTCTTCACTTTCACACTTAGTTCAATTTCCCATTATTCGCTTCCAATTCTATAACCAATATCCATTTCCATTCATTTCATTTGTATAAATCTTTAGTTCCAACATCCCTCACTATAATAGTTAACCTATAACAACACTTAGCATATTCACAATTATAAACGATTAACATTTAGATTTCATAACAACTAACACAAGTCACGAGTTGCAGCAAACAAGTCAAACAGTCGACATACTCAGGTATGTCTCAGTGTGCAATAATTTAAGTCATCTTCCTAAGGTTCTTCACTTCCTACTTTAACAATACACAAAATAATTTAATAAACATATTTATGAAAATATCAAAATTAACTAAACTATGGGAATAATTCTAATCAAACACTAATTTGCTACCCACACTCTAATTTAACTATTACTCCCAAATTCTATTATAAACTCTAACTATCCCTAACCCAAAGTGTGGAAAGAGTCCCCCCTTACCTGGAAATCCTAGCAATAACGACAGAGCCATGTTTCCGCAACTTGCTCCAGGGTCAAAAACAATGTGGTGGATCTAAATAGGGACATATGTTAAAACTAATTATAACATTAAAATATATATCAAATAAACTCATTTTTTGTCAAAATAATAAATATATATCATTATACAATAAAAATATATCACTTTTGTCATAAACATCTCTTCGTTTGAAAATATAGGGATAATAAAAATATTGACGGATCGTCGAATAAATTACATGGATGGATAGAGAGAGTTGAGGAGATTATATACCTAAGAAGGATTTGAAAGTGGACGGTTGGATCTTGAATTATTGGATCGAAAAAATAAGAAAAATCCCCAAAATGTTTCTATCTCTGTCGCCTCCGTGCTCTTCTTCGTCTCCCTCTGATACTCTTTCTCTCTCCTTTAGATCACTCACTTTCTATCTCTTGTTTTCTTTTATTTTGTTTTGGTCCGAGGGTTATATGGGGCACATGGGTAGAATTAGGAAATAATTTTATATTTTAATAGTTTGCTTTCATTTGTGGGTCAATGTGTGTAGGTATTTTGGATTATAACTAGAAGTTTGACAATACTAAAAATAAAATGCATTTAAGTAAAACAATATTGTACTTTTAATTACTCAAAACTAATTAGAAAATAATAAAGTTACCGATCCCTCCGGATAGCTATTGCATAAGAAAAGTTATTGAAATTCAAAAGTAAATATATTTTCTCGATCCTGATATTAAACTTGATAAAATATGATATTTAAAATTTTGAAATAGCAAATTATTATATATAACTTATACCAGTAATTTATTAAACCAGTCCAGAAGCTAAAAGTAAAACAGCCTCCGAACACTATGAAAATTTACAGGGCCGCTCAAAATATTAAGTTAAACATATTTTTCTAAAGAAACTATTTATGAAAATGCCTCTAAGGCTTGCCCTTGATCTTCCTGTCAAAATGTTAATTAAACTAAATAAAAGTACTACTTTATTTTTGGAAAACGTACGATAACAAATTTATACTTATTTTGACTAGAAAACATATTTCAAATATAATGATGAAATCATAATTTTAATCAGAGACTCAAATCTTGAAAACATCATATTAAATCATTTAATTATTTAACTACAAGTATTATAAATAGCGGGATGTTACACTAAGGCCCACACTTACACTTAAGGCTCAATCTTAGGGTTCTCTACCTAAGTATTCCCTCAAGGTCAAGGCACTAAAACGCTCCCTTGGACTTTGGACAACCTCAATACACGAACCTACACGAATCCTACTCACTCAATCGCAACCACCCCAATCTAAAACCTAAACCAATTATCCTTCGACTTATACTACCGACTCTAAAACATTTCCCGATCCAAACCTAACGATGCAATCACATAACACATACTCACATACACAAAGAAATAAGCACAATTGCTAACACCTAGGAACACACACAAGTACACACATATATATACACGAGAGTATAGTTAAAAATACTAATACCCACATAGGGATATATTTATATAAATATATACATACATTGGGAAAACGCTCACAAACACTTATGCATATATAGATTTCAACTCAACATAATAATATACATATATGCAAATACTAAGAAAATAATTGAAAATCATCTCTCGCATGCAAATAAGATATTCTTAAATATACTTATTAGGTTAATAAAAATGAGGATGTTACAATTCTCCCCCACTTATAAGAATTTCGTCCTCGAAATTCACTCTTTGAAAAACATTTGAAAAGAATGGAAGGAGGTTTTTGTTAAAAATCGTTTTGCTTAAAACCTTTTAATGTTAACAAAATGTTCATAGTTTCAAAAATAGTTTAGTTTCATAAATAGCTTAGTTTCCCCATGGTAAAAAAAATCATAATATTAAAAATAACGATTTTCTCAAAATTTTCGCAATCTTAGACTCTGCTCTCAGTGAGCACCCCCACTTGGGCTTGAGTTACCCTTATCAACTCAGACTCAATGTCTTAGTTGGGATGGGGTGGTTCCATTCGACCGGTTCTGACTTTTGGGTCTACTTGGTAGGCGCTAAACTTTTCTAATCTTTGAGAACTCCTAAAGTTGTTGGGTTTGATGAGGTGAGATGTTCTCCTCATGGTTATTTTTCTCACTAATGGCTCCTCTTCCCAGAACTTGCATAAAAATCAATCAAAAGTTCTCTGAAAATTCTTATGCCATGGTTGGTTCTAGCCTCAAGGTACTTTCTAGTCTTGGCGATCTACAACTATGAAGGTTATTTTCGTTTCTTAACGCTCTACAAAGTGAAGGTGTGATTTCAATTCTATATTCTCTTGGTTGGGTTCTTTATTTTAGGTAGGTACTAACACTCTTACTCACCAATTCACTCCGATAATATAGGTTTCGAAATCTACTAGCCATTTGGTCTCTCGTAAACCTTGGAAAATTGGAGAGCACTAGAATGTGTTACTTATGGGTTAGTCATGCATTCGATTTAGGACTTAGGTTTTAGTTTACTATCTCCCTTACGGTCCTCATCGGTCCATGCTAACGTAACATACTCTCGGGATGGTAAATCACACTCAAATCCTTATGTGACATGGCCCTAGAACACTTTACTTTATTCGGTTTCCTATTGAAAGGTCTTGATAGTTCTTTGGTTTGGAAGCTTACTACATTGGTCGGTTTTCGTTAGTGCTATGGTTCTCCTGTGGACTTTACGGGGAAGTCCAAATTGCAGAGTTTCGGAGAAATACTTTATGAAAGCAAGGCAAAGAAAACAAAACTTTACGCATAAATATATGAATATATTTATATACAACACAAGCATATCATGAAAATATATGCATATGCGCTATTATTCATATTTGCGAAACTTAATTTGAAAACTCTTTTCAAAACAATTCAAGAAAATGTTTGATACATATATATATATATATATATATATATATATATATATGGAAATAATTACACACATAAAAACATAGTTCCAATTAGTGCATCAACCTCCCGATTGAGCTTAAATCCCTGGTTCTGCTTAAATAAAATCCTTTGTCTTTCATGAATTCAATTATTACCATTCGGGGTTTAAGTCCAACCGATGGGACTCCACACTTGACTTCCGTTTAGTGTTGAAGTTACCGAGCTCAATTTAGTAGTGGAACCAACCACAAGTTCAATGTAAAAGTTGTTATGGTTTTCTTGGATTTTAATCTAACCGATAGCAACTAAGTCACTCGGTTGGATTAAAATCGAGAAGATAAATGATTTGGTTTCATGGTTCCACTCCCAATCTTTGTTCACTTACTTTGACACTAAATTAGTCCACATCCGAACACATTCGAGGACCTCCTGATTGGATTCGAACCGCTTCCCAATTTAGGTAAAGAGTTCCCTTTTGTCTTGCAAATTTTCAATTGGAATAGTCCGGCGGTTTGAATCCGATCGATTAGTTCTCGATTTCTATTTCACTCTTGGTGTCATAACTACTTGAATCAAGATTAGCAATGGAATCGACCGTTAGTTAAATTTAAATCTTATTTTTTTTTCGTTCTCTTGGATACTAATCTAATCGATGTGAACTTAATCACTTGGTTGGATTAGTATCAAAGTCATAACTCCTTTAATTCAAGCGGTTCCATTTCCAATCTTTGTCCAATTGCGTTGCCACCACATGATTCAACAACATACACAGTTACACAGAGTCAAGCAAAGAAAGAACAACAAACAATTAGGCACTAAGGTTTTATACATAGAAAATTGTTTACTAACTCATGGTAATGCACGAACTCCTAGATTTCGACGACTTCACCTCCCGGTAAATGTAATGTCAGATTGGCCAGTTCCAACACTACATTCAATCGGTGGCAGTAGCCCTCGCAATCCAATGAGTTCCTGTACTACGATTTCCAATTGCCTTGATATTATTCGGATTTCCTTTGTATAAGACTTTAGCTTTCAATTAGTCTAACACATCAAACACTCTTACTTTCAACCATTCACCTAATACTACTTAGGTTTGTTGTTTGCAACGGGAGACACTTACAATATTCAAAATTTTCAAAGTTTCTTTCTTTTATTACTTGTTAGCATTCCCCCTTTGCAAACTTAAACCCATACTCTATTCTCTTAACATTATACACTCTATATATATATATATACATATACATACTCCTATAGTAACTATTCGCATACATAATTATTATCATAAATCATCAACTAATGTTGATGATGCACAAGCCAATATCTTAAATGTGATGCAAATGCAATGCGGTGCATATGTAATGCGATGCGGATGCAATGCAATAACATTTCATTTTCCTTTTACTTTCCACTTTGAAACACTTTTACTTTTTAATGCCATGCAATGCAACCTCACTTCTCCCTCTTGTACATTGTGCTTCACATTCTCCCCGAAGGAGGGTTCCTCACACAATGTACCAATTTTTTATTTTTTTTTAACAATTTCTAACTTTATAATTTTATTGACATTGTACTTCTCGTTCTCCCCAAAGGAGCGTTCCTCATACAATGCCCACTTTTTACTATAAAAACTTTATTGGCATCGCGCTTCACATTCTCCCCGCAGGAGGGTTCCTCACGCGATGTCTACTTTTAACAATCTTGACTTTATGTGCATTGCACTTCACATTCTCCCCGCAGGAGGGTTCCTCATGCAATGCACCAATTTTAACAATTTTACCTTTTTAACCTTTTTATAACAATTCCCACTTTTCCTCACCCCACTTGCCCCTCCACTCTGGGGAAAACTGGCCAGGAGTAAGCATTTCTCAACCCCTAGTTGGGTGCTTCACATCCACTTAGGAAAGTCCCTCGCTCACCCGCTTGCACAACACTTCACCTCCACTGCGGAAGGTCCCTCATGCAATTTGGTTTGATTTGTCCAAATTGGCTTTAGCAGAAATCACTCTCACTGGCCACGAAAAGCCAAAGCAACTGAAAGAATCATCGTGGTTGCATAAAACCAATCCCCAACACGGGTAGCGAACCCGTGTCCTTTGTAGGATCAAGGTTTTCCACGACAATTCTCAGCGATTGTTTCAATAACACAATCTAGTTACTTTTGCCTTCATCAATCGTAAACGACGTAAGTTTTCCCCGTACACCTAAGGTCCACCTTTCTCCATGAATGCACGTGTTCCTAGTTCGTTTTAGGGGTAGTAGTTATTCATCCTTTATTTATATAGATTCATTGGGAGGGTTTTCCTAACATAAGACATGAGGCCGTATGATGCAACAATCACATTTCAAATAGGCACACACTTATTCACAATCACTTAGCAACCAATATGCACATACGTTCCTAATTATGCCTAACAATTGCATCAAAAATATGCGACAAACACTTAACATTAACACTTTTCACAAAATTCTATAAGTCTCACCTTTATTCAAGAAACTCGAGATTAGAGTGTTTGCAGCGGAGTTGGGATCACTTTCCCTCAGGTCGAAAGGAAGAACTGCTCTGATATCATATTGTAACACCCCAATTTTTATAATATAAAAATATACAGAAATAGAAGTCTTGGAAATAATTAAGGAACTTTAAAAGTAATTTCATTAAATAAAGTAATAAATCAGAGTTTGAAAATAAAGCGGATAACTTTAAACCTTTACTTTTACAAAACATTTAATTACAAAATGTGGGGCACCCAATTACAATATAGAACACGTGTACAAAATCAGTTTCCTTTCTTCCGACTTGTTCCGCTGCGCACTCTGATCTCCAAGCTTCTGGAACATGTACCTAAATTGTTATCCACTAAGGGTGATATCTTTCACAAGACAGTGAATTAAAAGGACAGTAAACAGTTCATAATAAAAACTTAAGAATAATAACCAAATTAAAGATAGGAATAACAAAGTACGACCTATTCAATTCTTCACTTTCACACTTAGTTCAATTTCCCATTATTCGCTTCCAATTCTATAACCAATATCCATTTCCATTCATTTCATTTGTATAAATCTTTAGTTCCAACATCCCTCACTATAATAGTTAACCTATAACAACACTTAGCATATTCACAATTATAAACGATTAACATTTAGATTGCATAACAACTAACACAAGTCACAAGTTGCAGCAAACAAGTCAAACAGTCAACATACTCAGGTATGTCTCAGTGTGCAATAATTTAAGTCATCTCCCTAAGGTTCTTCACTTCCTACTTTAACAATACACAAAATAATTTAATAAACATATTTATGAAAATATCAAAATTAACTAAACTATGGGAATAATTCTAATCAAACACTAATTTTCTACCCACACTCTAATTTAACTATTAGTCCCAAATTCTATTATAAACTCTAACTATTCCTAACCCAAAGTGTGGAAAGAGTCCCCCCTTACCTGGAAATCCTAACAATAACGACAGAGCCATGTTTCCGCAACTTGCTCCAGGGTCAAAAACAACGTGGTGGATCTAAATAGGGACATATGTTAAAACTAATTATAACATTAAAATATATATCAAATAAACTCATTTTTTGTCAAAATAATAAATATATATCATTATACAATAAAAATATATCACTTTTGTCATAAACATCTCTTCGTTTGAAAATATAGTGATAATAAAAATATTGACGGATCGTCGAATAAATTACATGGATGGATAGAGGGAGTTGAGGAGATTATATACCTAAGAAGGATTTGAAGGTGGACGGTTGGATCTTGAATTATTGGACCGAGAAAATAAGAAAAATCCCCAAAATGTTTCTATCTCTGTCACCTCCGTGCTCTTCTTCGTCTCCCTCTGATACTCTTTCTCTCTCCTTTAGATCACTCACTTTCTATCTCTTGTTTTCTTTTATTTTGTTTTGGTCCGAGTGTTATATGGGGCACATGGGTAGAATTAGGAAATAATTTTATATTTTAATAGTTTGCTTTCATTTGTGGATTAATGTGTGTAGGTATTTTGGATTATAACTAGAAGTTTGACAATACTAAAAATAAAATGCATTTAAGTAAAACAATATTGTACTTTTAATTACTCAAAACTAATTAGAAAATAATAAAGTTACTTGTCCCTCCGGATAGCTATTGCATAAGAAAAGTTATTGAAATTCAAAAGTAAATATATTTTCTCGATCCTGATATTAAACTTGATAAAATATGATATTTAAAATTTTGAAATAGCAAATTATTATATATAACTTATACCAGTAATTTATTAAACCAGTCCAGAAGCTAAAAGTAAAACAGCCTCCGAACACTATGAAAATTTACAAGGCCGCTCAAAATATTAAGTTAAACATATTTTTCTAAAGAAACTATTTATGAAAATGCCTCTAAGGCTTGCCACTTGATCTTCCTGTCAAAATGTTAATTAAACTAAATAAAAGTACTACTTTATTTTTGGAAAACGTATGATAACAAATTTATACTTATTTTGACTAGAAAACATATTTCAAATATAATGATGAAATCATAATTTTATTCCGAGACTCAAATCTTGAAAACATCATATTAAATCATTTAATTATTTAACTACAAGTATTATAAATAGCGGGATGTTACACTAAGGCCCACACTTGCACTTAAGGCTCAATTTTAGGGTTCTCTACCTAAGTATTCCCTCAAGGTCAAGGCACTAAAACGCTCCCTTGGACTCTGGACAACCTCAATACACGAACCTACACGAATCCTACTCACTCAATCGCAACCACCCCAATCTAAAACCTAAACCAATTATCCTTCGACTTATACTACCGACTCTAAAACATTTCCCGATCCAAACCTAACGATGCAATCACATAACACATACTCACATACACAAAGAAATAAGCACAATTGCTAACACCTAGGAACACACACAAGTACACATATATATACACGAGAGTATAGTTAAAAATACTAATACCCACATAGGGATATATTTATATAAATATATACATACATTGGGAAAACGCTCACAAACACTTATGCATATATAGATTTAAACTCAACATAATAATATACATATATGCAAATACAAAGAAAATAATTGAAAATCATCTCTCGCATGCAAATAAGATATTCTTAAATATACTTATTAGGTTAATAACAATGAGGATGTTACAATTCTCCCCCACTTATAAGAATTTCGTCCCCGAAATTCACTCTTTGAAAAACATTTGAAAAGAATGGAAGGAGGTTTTTGTTAAAAATCGTTTTGCTTAAAACCTTTTAATGTTAACAAAATTTCATAGTTTCAAAAATAGTTTAGTTTCACAAATAGCTTAGTTTCCCCATGGTAAAAAAAATCATAATATTAAAAATAACGATTTTCTCAAAATTTTCGCAATCTTAGACTCTGCTCTCAGTGAGCTCCCCCACTTGGGCTTGAGTTACCCTTATCAACTCAGACTCAATGTCTTAGTTGGGATGGGGTGGTTCCATTCGACCGGTTCTGACTTTTGGGTCTACTTGGTAGGCGCTAAACTTTTCTAATCTTTGAGAACTCCTAAAGTTGTTGGGTTTGATGAGGTGAGATGTTCTCCTCATGGTTATTTTTCTCACTAATGGTTCCTCTTCCCAGAACTTGCATAAAAATCAATCAGAAGTTCTCTGAAAATTCTTATGCCATGGTTGGTTCTAGCCTCAAGGTACTTTCTAGTCTTGGCGATCTACAACTATGAAGGTTATTCTCGTTTCTTAACGCTCTACAAAGTGAAGGTGTGATTTCAATTCTATATTCTCTTGGTTGGGTTCTTTATTTTAGGTAGGTACTAACACTTACTCACCAATTCAGTCCGATAATATAGGTTTCGAAATCTACTAGCCATTTGGTCTCTCGTAAACCTTGGAAAATTGGAGAGCACTAGAATGTGTTACTTATGGGTTAGTCATGCATTCGATTTAGGACTTAGGTTTTAGTTCACTATCTCCCTTACGGTCCTCATCGGTCCATGCTAACCTAACATACTCTCGGGATGGTAAATCACACTCAAATCCTTATGTGACATGGCCCTAGAACACTTTACTTTATTCGGTTTCCTATTGAAAGGTCTTGATAGTTCTTTGGTTTGGAAGCTTACTACATTGGTCGGTTTTCGTTAGCGCTATGGTTCTCCTGTGGACTTTACGGGGAAGTCCAAATTGCAGAGTTTCGAAGAAATACTTTATGAAAGTAAGGCAAAGAAAACAAAACTTTACGCATAAATATATGAATATATTTATATACAACACAAGCATATCATGAAAATATATGCATATGCGCTATTATTCATATTTGCGAAACTTAATTTGAAAACTCTTTTCAAAACAATTCAAGAAAATGTTTGATACATATATATATATATATATGGAAATAATTACACACATAAAAACATAGTTCCAATTAGTGCATCAACCTCCCGATTGAGCTTAAATCCCTGGTTCTGCTTAAATAAAATCCTTTGTCTTTCATGAATTCAATTATTACCATTCGGGGTTTAAGTCCAACCGATGGGACTCCACACTTGACTTCCGTTTAGTGTTGAAGTTAACGAGCTCAATTTAGTAGTGGAACCAACCACAAGTTCAATGTAAAAGTTGTTATGGTTTTCTTGGATTTTAATCTAACCGATAGCAACTAAGTCACTCGGTTGGATTAAAATCGAGAAGATAAATGATTTGGTTTCATGGTTCCACTCCCAATCTTTGTTCACTTACTTTGACACTAAATTAGTCCACATCCGAACACATTCGAGGACCTCCTGATTGGATTCGAACCGCTTCCCAATTTAGGTAAAGAGTTCCCTTTTGTCTTGCAAATTTTCAATTGGAATAGTCCGGCGGTTTGAATCCGATCGATTAGTTCTCGATTTCTATTTCACTCTTGGTGTCATAACTACTTGAATCAAGATTAGCAATGGAATAGACCGTTAGTTAAATTTAAATCTTATTTTTTTTTCGTTCTCTTGGATACTAATCTAATCGATGTGAACTTAATCACTTGGTTGGATTAGTATCAAAGTCATAACTCCTTTAATTCAAGCGGTTCCATTTCCAATCTTTGTCCAATTGCGTTGCCACCACATGATTCAACAACATACACAGTTACACAGAGTCAAGCAAAGAAAGAACAACAAACAATTAGGCACTAAGGTTTTATACATAAAAATCGTTTACTAACTCATGGTAATGCACGAACTCCTAGATTTCGACGACTTCACCTCCCGGTAAATGTAATGTCAGATTGGCCAGTTCCAACACTACATTCAATCGGTGGCAGTAGCCCTCGCAATCCAATGAGTTCCTGTACTACGGTTTCCAATTGCCTTGATATTATTCGGATTTCCTTTGTATAAGACTTTAGCTTTCAATTAGTCTAACACATCAAACACTCTTACTTTCAACCATTCACCTAATACTACTTAGGTTTGTTGTTTGCAACGGGAGACACTTACAATATTCAAAATTTTCAAAGTTTCTTTCTTTTATTACTTGTTAGCATTCCCCCTTTGCAAACTTAAACCCATACTCTATTCTCTTAACATTATACACTCTATATATATATATATATACATATACATACTCCTATAGTAACTATTCGCATACATAATTATCATCATAAATCATCAACTAATGTTGATGATGCACAAGCCAATATCTTAAATGTGATGCAAATGCAATGCGGTGCATATGTAATGCGATGCGGATGCAATGCAATAACATTTCATTTTCCTTTTACTTTCCACTTTGAAACACTTTTACTTTTTAATGTCATGCAATGCAACCTCACTTCTCCCTCTTGTACATTGTGCTTCACATTCTCCCCGAAGGAGGGTTCCTCACACAATGTACCAATTTTTTATTTTTTTTTAACAATTTTTAACTTTATAATTTTATTGACATTGTACTTCTCGTTCTCCCCAAAGGAGCGTTCCTCATACAATGCCCACTTTTTACTATAAAAACTTTATTGGCATCGCGCTTCACATTCTCCCCGCAGGAGGGTTCCTCACGCGATGTCTACTTTTAACAATCTTGACTTTATGTGCATTGCACTTCACATTCTCCCCGCAGGAGGGTTCCTCATGCAATGCACCAATTTTAACAATTTTACCTTTTTAACCTTTTTATAACAATTCCCACTTTTCCTCACCCCACTTGCCCCTCCACTCTGGGGAAAACTGGCCAGGAGTAAGCATTTCTCAACCCCTAGTTGGGTGCTTCACCTCCACTTAGGAAAGTCCCTCGCTCACCCGCTTGCACAACACTTCACCTCCACTGCGGAAGGTCCCTCATGCAATTTGGTTTGATTTGTCCAAATTGGCTTTAGCAGAAATCACTCTCACTGGCCACGAAAAGCCAAAGCAACTGAAAGAATCATCGTGGTTGCATAAAACCAATCCCCAACACGGGTAGCGAACCCGTGTCCTTTGTAGGATCAAGGTTTTCCACGACAATTCTCAGCGATTGTTTCAATAACACAATCTAGTTACTTTTGCCTTCATCAATCGTAAACGACGTAAGTTTTCCCCGTACACCTAAGGTCCACCTTTCTCCATGAATGCACGTGTTCCTAGTTCGTTTTAGGGGTAGTAGTTATTCATCCTTTATTTATATAGATTCATTGGGAGGGTTTTCCTAACATAAGACATGAGGCCGTATGATGCAACAATCACATTTCAAATAGGCACACACTTATTCACAATCACTTAGCAACCAATATGCACATACGTTCCTAATTATGCCTAACAATTGCATCAAATATATGCGATAAACACTTAACATTAACACTTTTCACAAAATTCTATAAGTCTCACCTTTATTCAAGAAACTCGAGATTAGAGTGTTTGCAGCGGAATTGGGATCACTTTCCCTCAGGTCGAAAGGAAGAACTGCTCTGATACCATATTGTAACACCCCAATTTTTATAATATAAAAATATACAGAAATAGAAGTCTTGGAAATAATTAAGGAACTTTAAAAGTAATTTCATTAAATAAAGTAATAAATCAGAGTTTGAAAATAAAGCGGATAACTTTAAACCTTTACTTTTACAAAACATTTAATTACAAAATGTGGGGCACCCAATTACAATATAGAACACGTGTACAAAATCAGTTTCCTTTCTTCCGACTTGTTCCGCTGCGCACTCTGATCTCCAAGCTTCTGGAACATGTACCTAAGTTGTTATCCACTAAGGGTGAGATCTTTCACAACATAGTGAATTAAAAGGACAGTAAACAGTTCATAATAAAAACTTAAGAATAATAACCAAATTAAAGATAGGAATAACAAAGTACGACCTATTCAATTCTTCACTTTCACACTTAGTTCAATTTCCCATTATTCGCTTCCAATTCTATAACCAATATCCATTTCCATTCATTTCATTTGTATAAATCTTTAGTTCCAACATCCCTCACTATAATAGTTAACCTATAACAACACTTAGCATATTCACAATTATAAACGATTAACATTTAGATTGCATAACAACTAACACAAGTCACAAGTTGCAGCAAACAAGTCAAACAGTCAACATACTCAGGTATGTCTCAGTGTGCAATAATTTAAGTCATCTCCCTAAGGTTCTTCACTTCCTACTTTAACAATACACAAAATAATTTAATAAACATATTTATGAAAATATCAAAATTAACTAAACTATGGGAATAATTCTAATCAAACACTAATTTGCTACCCACACTCTAATTTAACTATTAGTCCCAAATTCTATTATAAACTCTAACTATTCCTAACCCAAAGTGTGGAAAGAGTCCCCCCTTGCCTGGAAATCCTAACAATAACGACAGAGCCATGTTTCCGCAACTTGCTCCAGGGTCAAAAACAACGTGGTGGATCTAAATAGGGACATATGTTAAAACTAATTATAACATTAAAATATATATCAAATAAACTCATTTTTTGTCAAAATAATAAATATATATCATTATACAATAAAAATATATCACTTTTGTCATAAACATCTCTTCGTTTGAAAATATAGGGATAATAAAAATATTGACGGATCGTCGAATAAATTACATGGATGGATAGAGGGAGTTGAGGAGATTATATACCTAAGAAGGATTTGAAAGTGGACAGTTGGATCTTGAATTATTGGACCGAGAAAATAAGAAAAATCCCCAAAATGTTTCTATCTCTGTCGCCTCCGTGCTCTTCTTCGTCTCCCTCTGATACTCTTTCTCTCTCCTTCTTTAGATCACTCACTTTCTATCTCTTGTTTTCTTTTATTTTGTTTTGGTCCAAGGGTTATATGGGGCACATGGGTAGAATTAGGAAATAATTTTATATTTTAATAATTTGCTTTCATTTGTGGGTCAATGTGTGTAGGTATTTTGGATTATAACTAGAAGTTTGACAATACTAAAAATAAAATGCATTTAAGTAAAACAATATTGTACTTTTAATTACTCAAAACTAATTGGAAAATAATAAAGTTACCGGTTCCTCCGGATAGCTATTGCATAAGAAAAGTTACTGAAATTCAAATGTAAATATATTTTATCGATCCTGATATTAAATTTGATAAAATATGATATTTAAAATTTTGAAATAGAAAATTATTATATATAACTTATACCAGTAATTTATTAAACCAGTCCAGAAGCTAAAAATAAAACAGCCTCCGAACACTATGAAAATTTACAGGGCCGCTCAAAATATTAAGTTAAACATATTTTTCTAAAGAAACTATTTATGAAAATGCCTCTAAGGCTTTCCACTTGAGCTTCCTGTCAAAATGTTAATTAAACTAAATAAAAGTACTACTTTATTTTTGGAAAACGTATGATAACAAATTTATACTTATTTTGACTAGAAAACATATTTCAAATATAATTATGAAATCATAATTTTATTCCGAGACTCAAATCATGAAAACATCATATTAAATCATTTAATTATTTAACTACAAGTATTATAAATAGCGGGATGTTACAATAAGGCCCACACTTACACTTAAGGCTCAATCTTAGGGTTCTCTACCTAAGTATTCCCTCAAGGTCAAGGCACTAAAACGCTCCCTTGGACTCTGGACAACCTCAATACACGAACCTACATGAATCCTACTCACTCAATCGCAACCACCCCAATCTAAAACCTAAACCAATTATCCTTCGACTTATACTACCGACTCTAAAACATTTCCCGATCCAAACCTAACGATGCAATCACATAACACATACACACATACACAAAGAAATAAGCACAATTGTTAACACCTAGGAACACACACAAGTACACACATATATATACACGAGAGTATAGTTAAAAATACTAATACCCACATAGGGATATATTTATATAAATATATACATACATTGGGAAAACGCTCACAAACACTTATGCATATATAGATTTCAACTCAACATAATAATATACATATATGCAAATACTAAGAAAATAATTGAAAATCATCTCTCGCATGCAAATAAGATATTCTTAAATATACTTATTAGGTTAATAAAAATGAGGATGTTACATCAGAGCAATGGTTGTCCTTAGTGGCCTTAAGCATAGCCTTATATGCTTTCCTTGTGTGACTCTGTTTGATAGTTTGTAGTACGGTTGACTTGTGGCATGAGCATAGCCTGATATGCTTACTTGCATGACCTTTTTGCTTAGACTTCAGTCCCACGTGTATGACAGAATCAAGATGGCTCGTCGACAAGAGGAACAAATGAATGCTCAACAAGCTGCTATCCTGGCTCAGACAGCTGCAGTTCTGGCAGGAGTAAGGGACAACATGAATCTCATGCAACAACAGCTTCAACAGAATCAGAATGCGAATGTCGGTGGACAAGGAATCAGAGGTCTTGATGAGTTCTGTCGCCGAAACCCGAAAGAGTTTGCTGGAGGATATGCATCGGAAGAGGCTGAGGCATGGATAGCAAGTTTGGAAAGGATATTTGGAGGAATTGGGCAGTGTACGGATGAACAAAAAGTTGCTTATGCTAGGTACATGATGGTGGGAGAAGCAGCCGACTGGTGGCGTAATGAGAGGCAAGCTTTGGCTGGCGAAGCTGGTGTGATAACTTGGAACCAATTCAAGAATCGACTTTTGGAGATGTGACGCTCTCTTTTTAACTTGAAAATAATTAATATTTCCAATAGTTGAACTGTAACACCCCAAAATTTTAATCCCCGATTAATGAAATGTTAATTATAATTAATTTATAATTAATTATTTATATATTAATCCTTGATTAAAATATGTGTTCATATAGTTAGTATATGTGTGTGAATTGATTTAATAAATATTATAATGCATAAAATAAATGTTTTGCATATTAGTCCCTAGGTTGGGACCTAGAAGCAATTATAGGAAAGGTTTTGGAGGGAAAGTAAATAAAATAATTATTTTTCAAAAATGAGGCAAAATACTCGAGTATTTCTCGGAAAACTCGAGTATTCTGGACAGAGTTGCACGAGTTAGTGCGTTTGATGAGTCACCATGAACGATCCCCTTCTCCTGCCACGAAATCGTCTCCTTGCCAACGCCATGGGTGGCGTGTCGACATGCATGAGCTCCCTCTATCTCTATTTAAACCCATCAACACCGTGAAGTTAGGAATTTTGCTCAATCTTGCTCTTGTTGACAAAGCTAGGGTTTCGAATTTGCCCTCTTCGATTCTCTTTCAATTCTGAGTGTTAAGGCTTGAGTGATATACGAATACAAAGCTCATATCACGAGCTTTGTATAGACATAAAGATTGTGAGCTGAGAGTGAGTGTGTTGTTAGAATCGAAGCTGAGAAGTTGAGGCTGAGTTGCAGTCATCAGTTCTGGGAGCTTACTTTGGGTTTGATTTCTGGTAAGCTCACGAATCCTTGAATCTCAAATTCGGTTTCCTTAGTTAGATTATGTTGCATAGAGTCTAGAAAATCTAATTTCCCCAATTTTATTCTCTGTTTCATGGGTAAACCAATTCCACTTTGGTGTTGCACTCAAAATGCTCTGCATGTGGTGCTTGAAGTTGGTCTGAGAGTTGTGGAGCTTTTCTTTGGGGATTTCTTGTTTGATTCACGTCTGAGAGGTAAGGGGAAGTAATTATATTCACTAGATAGAGATTAAATTCCATTATTTGTGTTAGAGAGCCACCAAGAGGCTCTAAGGGCTTAGATTGAATAGGATCTTTGGTTTGGAGACCAAGCTTTGCTCTAAAACTGTGTTGAGCAAGTTCTATATCTTGCATGCAAACTTAAATGAACTTTGTTTCATGAATATTGTGCTTATTGTGTAAATTGAGGTGTTGAATTGTTAAAATGTGTTTTTATGCATGATTTATTGATTCTCTGTCAAATTGGTTATTTGATATGAAATGAGTATGGAAACATGTTCAATATATGGTATATGAACTATTGCGATCACTGGTTTGGGTTAAAAATGTTTAGAAATGGAAATGGTATGTAAAAACCAAGTTTCAGTCTGTCCTGTCTGCAAATGCTCGAGTATATGGCTTAACACTCGAGTATTTCGTGATGCACCAGTGTGAAAATTGGCGCACCAACTTGAGAACCAGGCTAAGCACTCGAGTATTTCAGATGCAACAAGAGTAAAAATTAATGAACAACTCGAGTAATATGTGAACTACTCGAGTATTCTGGGTAATGGACTACTCGAGTATCTCATGAATTACTCGAGTATATTTTTGAAGATCTGAAAACTTGAATCTCTAAACATACATGAACGACTCGAGTATAATCATGAACTACTCGAGTAAAATCTGGAAAATGATAAACTACTCGAGTATTATGGAAAACACTCGAGTATTTTTAGTCAGATACTTAAAAATACCATTTTCAATTCTAAGTCATTTTGTAACACATAAAGGACGATAAACCAAGTGATCCTGGACTTAAAGGAAATTGATTGACGTTATGATATTTTCATTTGAATAATGATACGTTGCTCGGGAGGCACGTAATGTATTAATAAAAGGATAAAACATGAATCAATTCCCTTTAAGTAAAGTAATGCATTCATTCTGGAGTTTGGATGGTAGGACGTATATCATGTTTTTGGTAAACATGTGGAGGGCCTCTGGGAGTGCCAATACGCTTGCTTGATGACACGTCGTTGACGTGGTCGGCTTAGTGGATGCCGATATGGTTATACCGTTTGGATGACGGTCCGTTTGGATGATGGGATATGCTCGGGTGGCATGGATACCAAGCTTGACGTGTACATTCTAGGTGGATGTACGAATTGTTGTATACCTAGGAATACAACGCACAGTTGAGTGTTGGGTTGTCAGGGATGGACGTCAGAGAGTGACATAGTATGATGGAGATAGGCTTGAGAGATAAAGTCATGCATCATGCCACTCATTTAAATCAATTGTGATAAATGAAATAAGTGTGAGCATCCTATGTGCATTAATTAACTGCTAAGTGTTATATGTGATTGTTGTTAATTGATGCATATTTACATACTCATATTGCGCAATTTATTCTCTGTTGATTATGTGTATAGAATTGCTTACCCCTATGCCCTTGTAGGTGATGTCTCGTTACATTGCTTGCATCGAGATCCGGCCACTTCCTAGTGGCACATGGATCTATAAGGACCATCGTGCGGTGTTCGAGGGAATGGTAGAGGTTACCTTCTACCACCCAAACCCGTTGATCTGATTCCGTCCTCGTACATTTAGGATTCCCATCATATACACTATGCTTGTACCCCCGTTTTACACTTACCATGGACCACCTCCCACGCGACCAGCTCGCTCCTATCACAGTTTCCGTTTTCGACCTACCCGCTCTCACCCTTTTACCTCGAGAGTCGTCCGCGAGGAGACTCCCCCTTCTGATCCGAGGAGCCCAGTCAGGGTTTCACCATCACCTGACCCGATACCCAGTGGTAGGGTACACTCTCCCTCGGATGAGATCGAGGAGGATCGGGTGGAGGACGAGAGTGAGAGCGAGCCTGTCGTGCATTCTACTGGGAGTGATTGGAGGGACGATGATCCCTAGGTTTGTGCATAGGGTATGTGATGAGGATCAGGGGATCCGATGTGTGGAGGCTGTGGAGGAGATCTTGATGCTGCTGCTGTGTTGATGATGATGCTACTACCTTACTACTTATGTTTCTTGGAGACTGCTGTTATCACTACTACTACATCTGATGCTGCCGGATCTACATGACCACCCTTAGAGTTTTATTTTGGTTATGTATATATGTTGTAGATATACTTTTGGGGTTCTCTAGGGATTTGGTCATGTTATTATGTAGATCTATTTATGGACTTGTATTTTGGGATCTTGGAAGCTTTAATATGGGGCTATGTACTTATGACTCTTATTATATATATATGTACCTATGTTCATCTTACTAGTAATTGCATAGTCCGATAATTCCGCTTACTCTGATTTAATCTAATTGAGGGCTCGGCTGTGAAAACTATTCGATGGTATCAGTTTTATCAAATAAAGCAAGGGTAGCTTCAGTTATTTTCTATAATATAAAATACGGTTCCAAAAGATGAATGCTACCCAACTTTCGAAAAGGTTTTAGAAATCGCCGAATTCAATATAACTGTTTTGGTAATACCTTAGGGTTTATTCTCCAAGAATTCCAAGTGTTGATTTGTGCACCCGCTTTTAAAAGAAAATTTTATTTCCATATTTTCTTAATCCTCACAAGTCCATATATTATCCAATATAAAAGCTTAATTACTATAGTATTTTGGGTAATCCGGAAGGGTGTCACATGAACACTTGCTATCAAAATTAGGACTAGAAAATTTTCATTTTTTAAAACTTATACTTGCTCGTACATAAACCTTTTGTAATATAAACCAGTTTTTGAATTCGGCTTTATAATATCTTAGCTTCGAAAAGACTCTCGAGATAACATTTCCTTATTTATAGAAAACATTATTTGAAGTTATTATTAAAACATATCATTTGCCTCTCGAGTGGTTTTGAATACGCCAAAAACATAAACTTATCGCCGAATCCTTTTTAAATAGAAATCAGAGTTCGCGGAAGTAAAAATAATACTTATGGGGCACTGCTAAGGTAAAGAAACATCATATATATATATATATATATATATATATATATATATAGAAAAGTCATAACATACACCCCATCAGTACTGACAATAGCAAGTGATAAAAAGTCAAGATAGCAAGTTTTGATGAAACATATACAGACTAGCTACATAAACTAAAAGCTCACTCCAAGACCTCTCAATATATACAATATATAACATAATCCAAAATAAAAGTCCCAGAGCAAATCATCCGTGTCCTCAGCAGCTCCTCAGATCCTCCATGGCTCTATCCCTACGATCTAGGATCCAAAACATCTAGGCTATGCAGGCTCCTATGAACCAGCGGGTCCACCTCTCGCAGAAACAGTCGGCTCGACATGCACCTCCTCCTTGCTCTCATCCTCCACAGGGTCCTCCTCGACCTCGCCCAACTGTGTAGAAACCCCTCCACTGGGTCTAGGATCTGCAGAAGCAGTCCTATCATAATCAGTCGGACCAGGAGAAGGAGTCTCCTCAGTGACAACTCTATGGGAGGAAGGATGAGAACGAGTGGAAGCTCTAAAACGAAAACTATGGAAACGACGCATAGGTCGAGCCGGGGGTGGTCCTCTATATGTATAAAAAGGTGGAACATGCATAGTACAGACTAATGGGATCCTAAATCGACGAGGTCGCACCCGCATCAGAGGGTTAGGGTGGTAGAGAGTGATCTCCACCTCCCCCTCAAAAGTGGCGCGGTGCTCCTCATACGTCCATATACCGCTAGGGATAGGGCGTATCTCGATGCAAGCTAGGTATCTGGCCATCACCTAAACAGGGCACAAGGAGTAAGTATACACAAATACATAATTGATAAAGACTAAAATTTACAATCACAAATATATCATGGACAGATCATAATGCAAATACATATGAGCACACCAGTTTTCAACATTATAACTCTTATAATGCAAGTGGCATGATGTATGATTTTCTATCCACAACTGAGGCCTCTAAAGTCCATCTTGGACGTCCATCCAATACACCCTTGTGTTCCCGGAACACCGACATTCGTTCCCAGAACGTAATGCCGAACCATACTTGGATAATAAGCATCACTCCCGGAGTGTGCACCACGTTCCCAGAACGCATAAAAACCAGGTCCCGGACACTGGCCACATATCTATAATGTGTCATCAAGTAGGTTATAATTTGGTACTCCCGGAGTACCCTCCTCATATTCCCAGAATATGATAAACGTTCCTACCAACCAGACTTCCAGTCTATATGTATGCACAAACATCAGGGTTGGTTTTATCTTTACATTAATTAATGTGATTTAGAAATATTCCAATTTCTATTTTGAATGACTTATTTGAGGCAAAATCTTTGACATAAAAATTCTCCTTTGAATTTTCTCAAAACATCTCTTTAAAAACTTAGGTTGGGTAAAACCACATCAATGGTATTCAAAAACTTAACTTTTTATTTTTCAGATTCAGGTACTAACCGGTTACAGTCTCAGGCTAACCGGTTAGAATTACAGACCTGAACTGTTTACCATTGCAACTCAGAAAAAGCCTTTTTTTCTTGAATTCTCTACCCAATCTATACACCATTTAAACCTTGTTTTATGCCTCAAAAATCACAGTTTCCATCATTCAAAATTAAAATCACATTTATCTTCAATAATACATAATTTTCTCTTGAAAATTATTTCATTGAATTAAGGTATAAACCTTTACCCTCAATCTGAACCATGACACTTTATATTCAGATTATTCATAATGGAATTACAGTATAGATTTAAGCACAATCCCCAAAAGACTTAAGGACTGATTTGATAAACTATTTTTCTTTGAAATTCTGCAGTGTCTAACCGGTTATGAATATCGAGTAACCGGTTAGATTATGCAGTCAGTCCCTTAAATTAAGAGTTTTGACACATCATTTTCTTTGTTTCTCAAATCTAACCAATTTCCAGCATTTAACAGGGTTCATATACCTTAACCAAACATGTTTCCTCACAGAAACAAAATCATAGTGCATGCATCAAGCTTTTTGCATCAAATTGCATAAAAATCACATAAACACAATTTAATACAACAAAACTCAAAACAACCTTTCAAATTCAGAATTCAGCATCAACATACTTTGCATGCATCAAAATAAAGTTGCTCAAAATCATAATGAGCAAGATTTTGGCCTCCAAGCCTTGGTGCCATAATGCACATAATGCCCTTTTTGAGTGTTGTGAACTCAAATCCTAACTCACTCAACTTTTAGTCTAAATCTAGTATAAGGTAGACTTCTCCCATACCTTAAGACTGAATTTGATGAAGATTTGACACAGAACATGAAGAAAATCCCCAGATTTCACACAAACTCACAGCTCTGCTCTCAGCCACGAATTCCACCAACAGAGTCCAAAGATCAGAGGATTTGACACAACAATTGACCAAAGAAATTGGGGAAAACCATTAGGACTCAAAATAGGTAACATGCACTAGGAAAGAGAAAAGATTTGGGGCTTAATGGTGAGCTACACTTACCAAAATCAAGGCTTGAATTCAGCTCCCAGATCAGGAAAATACAGAATCCAGACTTCAAACCTCAAGCTTCCAAGATGGATTTCTCCTTCCACACACACTCTTGTCTTACAAATTTTGTATCAACACGAAGCTCTGGATGTAAGCTTCGTGTTCGTGTATCACTCGTCTCTCAACACTCAAGAACGAAAGAGAATTTGCTTCCACGAATCTGAAACCCTAAATCACAGCCTCTCCCCAAAATCAGAGTATCAACAACCCCATTCTTCAACAATTCCACTATATATAGACTAATCACGTTTACATGCACATTGACGCATGGTTTTCCACTCAATTCAGGCTGTTATCGTGGCGAATTTTGGATTAATCAAGTGATTACTCATCAAAATCCACTAACCCAGTTTCTGGGTTCATCGTCTAACCGGTTACAGGGCATTACTAACCGGTTAGATTAGTTCAAAATTTAAAAATTAATATTTTTAAATCTTTCCCTCCAAGAACCTTTTTAATATTACCTTTAGGTCCTCATTCAGGGACCAAAATGCAATATCCTTATATTTTGCATTTATTTGCCATATAAAAATATTTCAACTTATTTTTATATTTAAGGCCAATTAAATACAAAACATCAACTTGGAAAATTTCTATAAATTAATAATAAAACTTTTTATTATTAATTTCCTATTATTCGGGAGACGAAAATTAGGGGTGTTACACTAATCCCCCACTTAAAAGGAATTTCGTCCCCGAAATTCTAGTTTACAAAAACAACTCCGGATACGCTTGACGCATCTTCTCCTCTAATTCCCATGTAGCTTCGGATACGTCAGCATTTTCCCATATCACCTTAACCAAAGGTATTTCCTTTCCCCTGAGATGCTTGACTTCACGATCTTCTATTTGAACTGGTCTAGTCTCAAAGGTCAGGTTTTCCTTCAGAGTTAGGTCGTCAGGTTGGAGTTTCAGAATAACGGATGGGTCGTGCACATACTTCTTTAATTGCGAAACGTGAAAGACGTTGTGCAAATTGGATAAAGAGGGTGGTAAAGCCAATTGATAAGCAACAGGACCACTCTCTTAAGGATTTGATATGGACCTATACACTTAGGCGAAAGCTTTCGGGTTCTCAAAGCTCTACTGATTCCTTTCATCGGGACTACCCGAAGGAATACATGATCGCCCTCAGAAAGCTCTAATGGTTTTCTCCTCTTATTCGCATAACTCTTCGCCGACTCTGAGCCGCTTTCATCTTTGCCTGAACCATCTTAATCTTCTCAGATGTTTGTTGTACCATCTCTGGTCAAACCATCAGGTTCTCCCCCACATGGAACCAACATAGCGGGGTTTGACACTTCCTTCCATACAACGCCTCGAACGGTGCCATTCCAATGCTCGCATGATAGCTGTTGTTGTATGTGAATTCTGCAAGAGGTAACACTTGATCCCAACTTCCTTGTTCTTCAAGTGCACACGCTCGCAATACATCTTCCAAAGATTGAATTGTTCTCTCCGTCTGGCCATCCGTCTGTGGATGATACGTAGAACTCAATTTCAACCTTGTTCCCATAGCGTCATGCAGACTTTTCCAGAATTGTGACGAAAATCTAGGGTCTCGATCTGACACAATACTGGAAGGCACACCGTGAAGACGAACTACCTCCTTGATATAGATCTGGGTAAGCTTGTTCAAAGGATAACGCATATTTATCGGAATAAAATGCGCAGACTTGGTTAACCTATCCACAACCACCCAGATTGCATCATGATTTGCTGCTGTCCTCGGCAAACCAGACACAAAGTCCATTGAGATGCTATCCCACTTCCATTGGGGAATCCTCAGAGGTTGCAACTGTCCTCCCGGTTTCTGATGTTCTACCTTCGCTTTCTGACAAATCAAACACGCCGCCACATATTCTGCCACATCCTTTTTCAATCCAGACCACCAAAACATCTTCTTCAAGTCTTGATACATTTTGGTTGATCCAGGATGCATACTCATCCGACTCTTATGGGCTTCGTCAAGAATCAATCTTCTAACTTCCTGATCTCTTGGTATACAAATCCTTGTCCTGAAACGAAGGATTCCATCCTGCCCACTCTTGAAATCAGGTTCCCTTCCTTCTGAACCTAGTTTCCTCTTTTCCATCAATTCTTCGTCTGCTCGTTGCAACTCCCGAATCCTCTCCAAGAACTCGTTTGTGATTTGCAACATCCCCAACTTGATACTTGATGGCTCCACTTGTGTCAACAAGCTCAAGTCTCTGAATTCCTCAATCAACGCTGCTTCCTTAACCATCATCGCACTTATGTGGATTGCCTTCCGACTCAAAGCATCTGCAACCACATTCGCTTTACCCGGATGATAGTGGAGTTTAAAGTCGTAATCTTTCAAAAACTCCATCTATCTTCTTTGCCTCATGTTCAACTCTTTCTGGTCGAACAGATATTTCAAACTCTTATGGTCACTAAATACTGGGAATGTAGTGCCATAGAGATGATGTCTCCATATCTTTAAGGCAAACACGATCGCAGCCAATTCTAAATCGTGTGTCGGGTAATTTGCTTCATGATTCTTCAATTGTCTCGATGCATAAGCCACTACTCTTCCTTCTTGCATCAATACACAACCCAGTCCTTGCTTAGATGCATCACAGTAAACTTCAAAACTCTTGTGAGGATCAGGTAAGATTAACACAGGAGACGATGTTAACCTTTCCTTCAACTCACGGAAACTGACTTCACACAGATCGTCCCACACGAACGGTTGATCTTTCCGAGTCAACTTAGTCAAAGGTAATGCAATCTTTGAAAATCCTTCTATAAATCTACGATAGTATCCAGCCAGCCCTAGGAAACTTCTCACCTCTGTCACAGTCTTAGGTTGTTCCCAACTTAGCACTGAACTTACTTTCGCTGGATCCACCGCAATTCCTTCTTTAGAGATCACATGCCCCAAAAACATCACTTCATTCAACCAAAACTCACACTTCGTAAGCTTGGCATATAATTGCTTCTCCTTCAGGACCTTTAACACAATCCTGATGTAACACCCCAATTTGGACTTAGAATTTTCACTAAAAATTTGCGCCTTTTTTTTTATAAACATTTCCAAAATCAGTTTATTTTAATCCTTTTACAAAAAGATTTTCATAAAACAATTTGATTCATTTGTTTACAAAATAATTGGTTTATAAACTCGCAACATAAAATTCCTTTCCAAAAAGAGATGTCACTAACACTTTTCCAAAAAGCTCCTTTTCGTGATGCCAAAAGTATTTGATGGTTAACTAGCGGAAAAACATTTAATTATTTAATGAACTTGATACATAACCAAAAAGAACTTCTTTTATTTCATTTAAATAATCCATGTTACAACTGGGGTTACATTCGGGATAGAGTAATCATGTCCTACCCATCAAAAGATGGAATACAAAACAAAAACTATCCTAGACTATTAGTCTTCATCATTTCATCCACCGCAACTGTCTGGAATATTCTTTGATTGGTGCTTCTGCTTCCTGCTCGTATTTACGTCGTCTCGCGATCCTCTTCCGACTTGAGCAACCGCTACTAGAGATAGTACATGATCTGTCATCTGTGAACATTGTTCCCCAATGTCCACAGGAAAGGGAAATAGAGAGAGTAAGCACTTCCGAACGATATGATCGTCGACGGCGCGGGCTTACCATAGGGGAATATTAAGACCATACAAGCATATCATAAAACAATATATACATCATTATTACAATCCCTTATAAACAAATTCAGTTGAATACCATAGGGTCCTTTCCACCAAAAGGAAAATCTTCATGAAACCATATCCATTATATTTAATTATCTTTAGGCTCTAAGTTTCATTATCATAACCACCGGAAATTCAAGAGGGGGTACCACCACTGAGGCTCAAGGGTTTGGTAGCACACACGTTACATCTCCTCCATCATTCCAACCACATCCTAGTTCGGAAAGCAGATGGGACGCACAGGAACCCTAACCATGCTGGCATCGATGTCGAAGGGTACGCACCAAAAGTTTCTAACAACCGAAGTAAAATCATTTCATACAGCTTCACCTAAATACAACGACATCTATCCCCATTCGGGTTCCCTCTCACCATCTAAGATTTTCTCCAGGGGGCGACAGCGCTATCTCTAGTTGATCGTGTAGTTCCTTGCTACGACATTACCTACAACCGAAAGACAAGTCCTTGTAGTCTTGTCCCGCCTAGAGAAGCACTCGAGGATTCTTGACGTTCACCGTCCTTGCCCTCCCCTATCGCAATCACCACTTGAAAGTACACCGGCCTCCAAGTATTCGGTATCTTTCCTCTCCACTACTTCACTCTCAACGCGTAGGTTTAGGAGAGGGGTTCCTAAGTCTTTTAAGTATGTCATTAATCCTAGTTTTGGTCGACCCATTCTAAGCCTCGCTTCTAACAGGTCACGACCTCTAAGGGAAACATCAAACACCCTTCTACAGTACAGTGGATTCCACGAGACTTAGACCACGGCACAGTCATCCACGTGGCCAGTCACTTAAAGGGGATATTTACAAAGTTATCGTGCCGCTTGCACCATCACTGTACACTACTATCGCTTTTGCAATTTCACATTATTCTTTAACCATTCTTATATTTCATAATAATATTTACAAAATATGTCAAGTCCTTTTCATGGAACGACCGGTCGAAAAACACAAAGAACTCTTTTCATGGGAACCACCGAACATTAATTATCTTTCCACAAGATGAATCCTTATTTCCAAAATATAATATACAATTCAAAAAAATATACAACATGGCATAATCAATTATCAACCGACATACAATAAATATCGAGGAATCGTGTTTTTCGTATAAACGGTGGGATACACACTCAATTGCCGTTTTACTACTCGACCGATAGATTCCTAGTTCCGACCTTTGCGATGATACGGAACGTCCTAATATTACCCTACATGCCACTATGTCTTAAGAAGGCTTCTCTCTCACCTGAGATCCACGCTTACTCTGTTTCAACCTTTGAGTCCACGACTCCAGCAGCTCGTTCACTTTTGATTCCTTTATTCTTGAATGATGAACGACATACAATTAATATCTAATGAGTACTTTGTACTACTTAAGTAAAGGCTCAACCCAAAGTACCAAAGTACCTTAAAACAAAAATCCTTTTAAATCAGAATGTCCTTTTTAAGGGCATTAAATAACTTAAAACAATTCCTTTTAAAATTCAAGAAATCCTTTTTTTTGCAAAACATAATTTAAAACTCACTCCAATACTTTGAAAAATATTTAGAATATATTTTTATTTCTACAATGCCATACTATATCACTTATATAACAAGTACCACATGCACACACTTATACCAGTAAAACAAAAATTTATTTAAACAAATAACATCAAATCATACTTTCACAAATTCACTTTTATAATTTCTTTTTACTCTATACACTTATATTAAAGGTCCTATCATAAAAATCCTCATACTAATTCATTCCAAAACAATTTTTATAGTTGATGCAACCAATTTAGAATTTCGGACAGCATACCCTACAAGTCTTGCAAAATCACTTTTTCTTTTTAGCTTTTAAATTATGAAAATCATCTCCAATCATAATATAACTTTTAAAACACAATCATAACATCTTAAAAATAAACCTCAATTTTTATTTACTACAGATCTCACTCTTAAGTACCTTATAACAACTACCATTTACGGGCTATTCATACAACATGAATTTGGAGTATTTTTCTTTGATGCACATTTCAATCAATCAAGCAGTAAACAAATCTTTGCATAATAACGTTATAAACACATATAACGTATTGAGAAAATAAACTCAAGTATTCCAAGTTGAAAATACTTTTTCTCTATCGATAATGAAATTAAATTACAAACTATAAACAATTCACAGCAGATTACTTTTAAGCATTAGTACATTCACAAAATCACTTTTACACTTCTTTGATAATTTTTAACTACTTATAATAAAGATCTTAGCATAAAGTACACATTACCAATTCATTTCAAAATAATTTCTATCCTTGATGCAACTATTTTAGAATCTTGGACAGCACATACACTATTTCTCAAAAATCAATTTTCTCCTAAACAGTTTATCGAAAACACATGCCACTTTTTCCTAAAAATTCTTTACAAATCCTACTATAATAAAATGATTAAACATGATTAAAATAAAGCATATTAGTTTGTTGGACAGACATCATAAGTCCAGTTGCATCACTTCAAAGATTTAAACTATCAGACTCTAACATTCCTATACATATGTAAACAGTTAAGCATAGTATACACCTATAAAAATTATTATTTGGGATCTTATACCTTAAGAAAATAATACTTTTCAGCATTAAGAAGATTTCCAGATCTAAATATATTTTTATCAGAATACATAATACACACTGATAACCATTTATTCACATAAAAAAATCAATTAAAAATAATCAAACATTTTTGTTTTTCTCTTCAATAAATTCGGCCAACATTATATACATAAAAGAGTACTTTTTAAATTTTCAAACACACCTATATACTTTAGTCACTTAATTTCATATACTCAAAATAATCAATTTGACACAAGATAATCACTTTTCAAGAAAAATTACTTTTGTACAGTAACTAGTTTACAATTTATACTAACCACATAGTCAGACATTTACACAGTCACAAGATAAAATTTACCTATTTACTCCTAAATTTACCAAACCAAATAATATAAACCATGTGTAACTTTTTATCAAAATCAATTATACATCACTGTTAACACCATAAAATCCAGAATTTTCATATGTTTTCATAAAACTAATTTCATTTCACTATTACAACATCAGAGATCAAATAATCATCCAATAAGTCACATAACATAATAATAACAACTACCACTCTATATATATATCACGACCAAACAATAAAACAAGGCAAAAGACTAAGATTTTCTTCTTTTCTTTTAATGCTACATTAGATCTTATAGTTTCAGTAACACAAAATTTTCAGAATCTTATTTTAGTTTCCAAACAAAAAGGACTAAAATACTTCAAACAGATACAAAATTTCTATAAAATATAAATGTCTATATTGTAAGAACACAAAAATTCCAGAATATAATTTTTACTTTTGTGCTACAAAATTCGGTCATCTGAAGGCCAAAGAAAAGGGGAGATTATTCTCTTTAAACAATTCATTTTGTCCCTTTCCTTCAAACCTTTATTCATTTGACCATAAAAAAAAATACCATCAACAAATACATAGTTCATCCTAATAAAAAAAGAAGAAGTAGAAACTTTTAGTTCTTACTATATATAAAAAGAATTAGGGATTCTAATAACAGTAGAAGAAGAAATGAACTAAATTAAAAATAGAGACTTAGAGTTACCTCTCCTCCTAAAGCTAACAGACTTCCCCAAACTGAGAAAATTTTCCTCCTCTTCCTCTATGTAACTCGCCACCTTCCTCTCTTTTTTCTCTTGGAATAATTTTTTTTTCTCAAAGTAACAACAAGTAGTGTGTGTGAAATGGTGAGAGGTATGATGACCTATTTATAGGTGAAGAGAAGGCAAATATTCTCCAAAAATCTGATCAGAAATTCATCCCCCTCCTAGTTCATGGTGAGTCATCAACTTTACTTCTTCACTTGGAACTTCACAAGCATTAAATGAGACTTTTCTAAAAACTATAGCTTCTTAACTCAAGGTTTATTCCTCACAATTTTCAGAAATTATTCTCTTCTCTCCCTCCTAATATTTGGACGGTGCACACATATAAAAATAAGGAGAAAAATTTCCATTGGCCTATTTTGAATTCACCACATAATTGACCAATCACATAAAAGTTTTCATTTGTAATAATTCAGAAATAATTAGAAAAATACTAATATTTGGACTGTGCAACCAGTAGACATTTAAATAAATATCTCAATATATAAATAAAATTATTTTATAGCCCAATAATTTATTTCATACTCCAAAATAATTTTTTCCAAGTTAGAAATACCAAAAATTCGTTTTTCTCTACTGTACAGTACTTTTTCGTAGATGTCAAAATAAAAATTCTATTTTCACATATTCAGATACTACATTTTAATACGATCGTTTTCATATAGAGTTTATAATTTTTGGATTTACGGTTTGAAAGTTATGAATTTTTGAAGCTCTAAGATCATTTCCTTCCAAAAATGCACTTCATAAGCTTTCAAAAAATTTTATAATCAGAAAAAATACGAAAATATATTTTATTTGGATGGTAGTCCAATAGAAAACCTCAGAAATGTATTTTTGTTTTCAAAATAAAATACACTTGAGTCAAAAGGTCATTAAATGCATTAAAATCATACCTTTACACTTAAAACTCACACACCAGTGATTAGGGTTGCTTCCTGGCTCTTTTCCTTAGCCACCTGAGGACTTCCCCCAAACATCACACATCAACCCTAGACAGAGGCTCCTTTGAAGGTCATCTCCCATACCCTTGGAGGTCCTCACTGTCTAGGACATCACATTGGCGCCGTCTGTGGGGAGAGATAAACTTCAACCCCACTCAGAAGATTCTACCATGTCTGAAGAACAGCCAGTCCAGAGGAGAAGGAGGGGGCGTCCAAGGAGGGTGCCGTCAACTGAGGACCTGCGCCTGCATCTCGAATCCAACAGGGCAACGAGGTCCTCACCGCCACCCCCTCCACCACCTCCACCTCCTCCCCCGCCACCTCCGCCACCTCCGCCACCAGAATTCACCCACATCCACAGTGGACCTTATACCATCCACACTGGAGATACTACAAATCCAACCCAGCTTCTTGGCGGAGGTCGGCGCGTGCAGCTACCCTCTGAGCTCGGAGAAACCAACACTGAATAGCACCGCCACCGCGGCGAACGTGCTCACTCCGTCAGCACAACACACCGTTCCCACTCTCGACAGTCTACGCTCTCTCGGGATGCTGAACTCTTATCCTTGATGAGACAGCATATGAGAATCGTAGAACAACAAGGCAAAGCTATTGCAGATCTCCAACAAGTTGCCATGCAACGTTTAGCTGAACGAGCTGCGGTTCAAGCTCTAGCCCCAAACGAGTTCCCCCCACCACCCCCTCCTCCTCCCCTTCCACCACAAACCCTCGCAACACCACACACGACCGTCACACAACTTACCCTTCCCCCTGACCAGCAACAACCTGAGGTGGATGATTCCCACCCTGGGCATCCCTTTAGTCCGGTCGTCATGGCCTATGAACCACCACGTGGGTACCTCGGGCCCAGTAACATCCCCAGATACAATGGCCTCACAGATCCTCAGGAACATGTCCTTTCTTACGAGGGAGCTGTGAACTTTCACGGGGGAGGAGATCGGCTCAAGTGCCGAGCTTTCTCCATGACCCTACAAGCTCCGGTCCTTCGATGGTACTCAACGCTCCCTAAAAATTTTGTCAACAACTGGGCAGAAATTAAGCGCGTCTTCCTTAACAGATACACGGCTAGCTGTGTGCAACCCAGGTCAGACCACACGCTAGCGACAGTGACCCAGAAACCAGAAGAATCCTTACGCGCATACTTGCACAGGTTCCACAGTGAGTCCAGCTCGGTCCCAAATCTGTCTCCCGAAGTAGCGGTTCTCCTTTTGACCCAAGGATTGGCCGAAGGAGGATTCAAAGATTCACTTATTGGAAAGCCACCAAGGGACATGGCCGAACTGAGACAGAGATCAAACAAATACATCAATCTCGAAGAATTTAACAAGGGACAATCGAGCAGGCTGGAAAATGCTCAAGCCGCCTCGCAGAATACCCTGCCCCGAGGTCGTCTTCGCGGCAACAGGGATGAAAGAGGAGGAAGAACAGACCAGGGGGACCGAGGTCGGTCCCACACCGACCAACAAGAGGACCGCCGACGTCCAAACATCACCAAATATGACTCTTACACCCCCCTGACGGTCCCACGATCTCAAGTCTGGAGAGAGACCATGCAGACCGAACTTAGGAGTGTACCTCGCCCCCCCTTTCTCAGAAATCAAAACTATGTCAGGGACAAATCCAAATACTGCAATTTCCATGGCGGGTACGGCCACCATACCGACCAATGCACCTGGCTCCGGGATGTCATTGAGGATATGGTAAGAAGAGGCAAGCTGCAGCAATACGTCCGAGAAGCAATGGAAAGACGAGGCCGAAGAAGGTCTCGCAGCCCGGACAATGATAAAGGGAAAGCCAAAGCCAACCCGTCTCCAGAGAAGAAGGAAGAGGAACCATCGCGGGTGAACATGGTCGTAGTTCAAGACCTAGACAAGTCGCCAGAGAACTTCCGAGTAGAAACCATCTCGGGAGGCTTCGCTGGTGGCGGAGAAAGGAGGGCGGAAAGGAAAAGGTACATCAACCAAGTTCTCGCTGTCCATCAGAAACCCGTTGGCAAAAAACCATCTCGGAATGTGCCTATTATTTTTTCTGACCAAGATATGGAAAACGTCATCCCAGATCACAACGATCCTATGGTGATAACGGCGTTAATTGGAAATTTTGAGGTCGCCCGAGTCTTCGTTGACCAAGGAAGCTCGGCAGACATCCTCTTTCTGCATACGTTCCAAGCTTTGAAGCTGAGGTCCGCCGACCTCATAGGATTTGAAGGTAATCTCATCAGCTTCACAGGTGAGGCAATTCGCCCCCTGGGAGCCATTCATCTCCCGGTGACCCTAGGCAACCAGCCTTCGGCCAGAACGGAGATCATCAAATTTTTGGTAGTTGACTCTGACTCCCCGTATAATGTAATATTGGGACGAACATACCTACAAGCTTTTGGGGCGGTGGTCTCGACAGTGCACTTGGCAATGAAGTTCGTCGGATCAGATGATAAGGTTGTTACGGTCAAAGCTGACCAAGTGAAAGCCCGGCTCTGTTACAACGCGAGCCTACAGGAGGGAAAGAAGAAGCAAAAAGAGTTCATCGATCCGACACTATCCAAGGGAAGAGTCTTATTGGCCGAGGTTCAGTCCGAACGAAATATCCAAATGTTCCCCCCTCATGAAGAGCGGGTGGTAATTCCCCCCTTCACCTCTCTCCCAAGCCAAGATGCTATCATGAATGACAAACTCCTCCAAAAAATCCAAAGTGCAGTCAACAGAAATCTCTTCTCTCTTTCAGTCCTCCCCTACCCCCCGCACGGGGAGAATTTTCTTTTTCATCTAACTATCACTAACCCCGCCCCCTGTTCGGTACGTCTCCGAGTTGAGGGCCGAGGTGAACTTCTTGCCCATGCTTTCAGCCGAGCTTTTCAGACCCCCAAGCTCGGATGCTTCAAGAGGGAAATGTTCTCACTTTTCAACATTACCAACAATCTCGATAACCTCTTCTTTCAGCTCACCTCGGAGGACCATCACAAGGAAATCCCACAAGATGCCCCTGGTTCGAAGGAGATAGCGATGAAAGAGCCAGCCGACTATGACAAGAAAGCAAAGCAACCAGGGTCATCTGAGTCCGATCACCTCGCCCCCCAAGGATCAGACATCGGCCCTAACGACCAGAAAAGCGGGAAATGAGCTCAAGGTCAGTAATCCCCAACAGAGGCGGTTTATAAACATACTCTGGGTAATTACCAAGCTCAAGGAATCCCGAAAGTTCACAACACTAAGAACCTGTTTCAAATAGGTTTACCTCAGATATTTCGGCAGTCACCAACATCCTCATCTCAGGAATTCAAATTCAACTTCCTTTAATTTCCATTATTGTTCATGTTTTCTAATTTCCATTGTGAGATTTTCACCTTTCAAAAGAAAAAGCAATGTACTCGTGACTACAATTAATTAAAAGTACAAACTTGCTCATACTCAAGTGCAACAGTCTAATATACGTACGTACTAGCTTCTCATTTAGCACTAGCCACCTAAATGTTGCATGGCGCTATGCACAGCCAACGTCTTCTAGATAAGATCGGCTCATATGCACAGTGTACAAGGGACACCCGATAAAGAACAGACTGTTGTGAAATGTTTTCACATAGCTTCACTCAGCACTCTCTTTTACTTCGGGGCCGAGGACACCCACCACGGCTAAGGTGGGTAGATCCAAGCTCCCTACCGTATGCACTTATATACAGTACCTTTATTCAGAGGAACACTTATAAGATTACTGCACTTACTGAGTCGTCCGATCTATTAATATACTATTTCAAACACCAATGATTAGGTACAAGTTCTCTTAGGTCCGATCAGGCCAAAATACAACAAGTTGGTAAAGGACTTGTATTCTCAAAAGTAGTTTTACTTCTAAAACGGCCTCGGTTACCATATGTATGCGACAAGTTAAAGCAAGAACTTGCATAAAAGTTCCAGCATGCAAAAAATTTCAAACACTTGCATCCTTTATTGAAAATCTTCCTGATAGCCACCTAATCAATCGTGGTCCGCACCGAGGTCGAACGGATAAGCATGCAACAAGTTGGTTAAGAAAAACTCGCGTTCACGCAACGAGTTGAAGAAAAGGCTTGCATGACTCCGACTGCGGACATGGTGCATGTGCGACGAGTTAAAGTAAGAACTTGCATAAATATGACAACACGCAACAGGCCAAAACTGCGGTAAACATGCATTAAAATGAAAAGTTATATAATAAACAAAACAGAATCCCACATTGTCAAAGATGTTATAAAAGAACATAGACAAATCATAAGCTGCCCAGCATAAGGGACTTACGCTGCATCATCCTCGACGTCAGAAAGGACGACCGAGCGCGGGTCGAACTCCTCATCCATCCTCTCAACTAAAGGGTTGGGCAGATTCTCCTCAGGCTGGTCCAGGTCAACCTCGGCTCCACCCCTATCATAGTCAACCATCTTTCCATTTTCCACTCCGAATCCGGCAGATGCGCCGACGTACCGAATTCGGAGCCCCTGATTCATATGAAGAATCTGCTCAACCGCGCTGGTGAAAACTTTGCTGGCCACCCTTTCAAGGTCGAAGTCCGACTCGTGTGCTACCACCTTATGTTTAAGAGCTTGGGCAGCCCTCTTCTTCAGCAGACTCCTAACCCTTTCCACCTCGGCAAGGCCCTCCTGCCGACCAGCCTCCTTCGCATCTGCTTTGGCTTGGGCCAAATCTTCTTCATGTCTTTTTCGGAGCTCCTCCATTTGTCGGCGATGCTCCCCCTCAGCCTCAGACAACTTTTGTTCAACTGACCTTTGGCTACTCTTCAGTTCTTCCACTTCGGTCGCCATAGCCAACCGGGCTTTTTTCTTAGCAGGCGAAACACCATCCGCCACATCGTCAGCCACCTCGGCCAACACATTAAACATGGTGGTGGCCCTTTTCAATTGGCAAGTCATTTCTTCCGCTTTTTTCTTCCACTCCGCACCCGACATTTTGACAAGAGTGTCTTTCAATGAAGGTTTGGCAAGGGTAGATGGTAGCCTCGGTTGAGTCCCAGTGCTTGGAGGCGGCGCATCAGCAACAAGGGCTACCTCGGTACTGGGACTCGGCGAGGTAGGAGCAGGAGGGGCAATAATAACGGCAGGCGGGGTAGGATGGAGAGGACCAGAGTCGGTCGAGAACGTATCAGAGGATACCTCGGACGACATGACGTCAACAGAAGGAACCTCGGATTTCTTCTTCCTCCGAGCTTCTAAAGCAGCTTTCAGAGCCTTGGAGGACATCTCTGACCAATGTTCTTCTGCAAAAAAAAAATAATAATAATAAATAAATTAGTATAAGGGAATTGAAAGAAAACGTACAAGTATAAGAGCAAAAGTAACTACCAATTTTCGTCAAGACTTCGTTGTTAGGACACTTTAGGAAAACTCCAACATCAAGTTGGAATTTCCGAGTGCGATATTCTGTCTGAAAATGGTGGGCCGTTACGGACTCGTCGGCATCCAAGGCTACACCCGACCACCTTTGCGGCGTGCTAGTATGGCGATTAAAGAACTCGGGGGTCCACTCCAAAGCGAACTTCGGTCCCGTCTCGGACCGAAACCAAGGTAGCGCCGCTCCAACGTACTTGTATTTAAAAAATCTTGGTTTAAAATGTTTCCAAGATTCGGAGAACATGCAAAACAGCCCACAGTGAGCTCGGGCCTTAGCCGACACCCAAAGATGAACAGTGACCCCGTCCTTATTGCTGACGAACGGGTTGTACATCCACAAAAACAGCCGAATAGTGCATACCAAATTTCTGGCTCCGCAGTACTTTTGGAATGCTCGGAGAAACGACCAAGTATTGGGGTGAAGTTGAGAAGGAGCTAGTCCGAGCTCGTTTAAAACCCTCATTTCCAGATCGGTGAATGGGAGGGTCACACCGAGATTATGAAACAGGTCGGCGTAAAAGAAGAAGGAATTATTGTCAGTCTGGCTGCATATCCTGTCATTTGCCGAACAGGGAAGTACTTCGTAAGAAGTCCCGGTGGCGTCCCCTGGGCAAGGCAGCACGACCCTCCTTACCTCAGCAAGCTTGTCCTCGAAACAAAGGCTGGACTGGACTCCTTTGGGCTCCACGTCTACCCACTCATATTGGTCGGCATCGAAAGGCGCGGGGTAAAGTTCAGGTCGACTGACACACTTCCTGGGCGGCATGGTACCTTTGGAAGAACAGGGGAGCTCGGTATTAGTCTTACGGGTTACAAAAAATAACCCCCAGAGAACCCCCTCGAAGTAGTTCCGAGGGGCGAGCATCTCCCCTCTACCACAGGTACCCCCCGTTCGAACATCCCCTCCTTCTCCATCCTCTCGAAGTCGGTACGCTCCCTACCATCAACGAACTCGGCCCATGCGTACTGCCGTATCCACTCCCTCTTCTCCTCCCAATCCCGAGGATAGATTACCTCAATGGGATCAACCTCCAGAACGCGCCTCTCGTATTTCTGCCTATACTCCCTTTGGCGACGGAGCGCCTCATCTACCTCCGTGGAGGAACAGGACGAGGAGGAAGAGCCGTCCTCCTCCTCACTACTGCTAGATGACAGGGAGACTACCCCAGCCCATTTCCTAAACCATTCCCTACTCATACTGAACCCAATCTACTCCTTTGATTTTCTGAAAAATAAACAAAAAACATGAATAAAAAACTCTCCAAAAATCCCAAAACATGCCCAACCCAAAGAAAACCAGAAATCCTAATACCACTCCCCAAAAATCAAAACTCTACAACCTAGAGAAAACCCCCCATTCCGCGAATATAAAAAACAGAAACGAAGAAGCACTAAACCCTTATCACATGAACCGCAGAACCGCAAGAACGAAGGAAAAGAAAACGAGAAGAGAGGCAGAAAAAGAAGCAATACCTGATGAATATGAATCTGAGAGGGATCGGCGACGGCAAGAGATCCCTGGCTGGAAGAGAGAACGAAGAAAATCGAAAGCACTGAAATCGTGAGAGAAAGAAAGTGTTTTCGAAAAAGAGAAGGCTTGGGGGAGATGCAGGGTTTCGTGGGGGGCAGGAAGAAGCGTTTTCAAAAAAGGGAATGTTTGGTAGAGAATGAGAAAAAGGAATAGTTTATTTAGTCAAAGTAGAAGGAGAACCGTTTTCCCTCCTATTTTGAATTATGGGCCTGGCCTAGACGGCCCAGCCCAACGCGAAACCCCGCATGTTAGGACACGTGGCGCACAGTAGCTGAAATAACGGACCTTGAGCAACGTCACAATGATGGTGACGCTTCGCAAATCGCAATTTCTGACACGTGTCAGATCCAGTAAAAGCAAACGTCACTTCGGTACTGGTGATTAGACAGCTGTCAAACCTGCCCCGCCATAATGAAAGGACGTCAGTGACAGCTGGATCCAACGTATCGGAGACTTATCGTCCGAACTCCCTAGAACCTCGGAACAAGGCTCCGTTGGCCTTGACCGAGCTGGGGGGCTTATTTGGCGGACTCGGCCCTTATGAGGTGGACTTGGGAGAAGGTCCTAAACCAGAACCTCGGAACAAGGCTCAGTTGGCCTTGACCGAGCTGGGGGGCTTATGTGGTGGACTCGGCCTAGCCGAGGTCCTCGGACGACCTCGCCAAAGTCCTAAGGACCCTTCAGGAAGCCTTCTGAGCGCTTGGCCGAGCTCAATGCTCAACGGCCGAACAGACGCCAGATACGGGCCGACCTCACTCTCCAACTCAGGCCCGACGTCCAAGTCTGACACCTTCCCAAGTCCGACACCTAGGACATGATGACGTCTCCCTTCTTATCCACAAGGATAGCTCACCACCTTATCCGCAAGGACAGCCTATCCACTCACAGCTCAGTACAGGCTGGCCCTACTTGGTCCCAAAGCAAGCCCATTAGGGCAACCAGCCCCCCTATAAGTAGCTCCGTATTACATGGGGCTCAGGTACGTCCTCTAACCCTAATTACCATCCTCACACACCAGTGATTAGGGTTGCTTCCTGGCTCTTTTCCTTAGCCACCTGAGGACTTCCCCCAAACATCACACATCAACCCTAGACAGAGGCTCCTTTGAAGGTCATCTCCCATACCCTTGGAGGTCCTCACTGTCTAGGACATCACAACTTCTTCACTTGGAACTTCACAAGCATTAAATGAGACTTTTCTAAAAACTATAGCTTCTTAACTCAAGGTTTCTTCCTCACAATTTTCAGAAATTATTCTCTTCTCTCCCTCCTAATATTTGGACGGTGCACACATATAAAAATAAGGAGAAAAATTTCCATTGGCCAATTTTGAATTCACCACATAATTGACCAATCACATAAAAGTTTTCATTTGTAATAATTCAGAAATAATTAGAAAAATACTAATATTTGGAATGTGCAACCAGTAGACATTTAAATAAATATCTCAATATATAAATAAAATTATTTTATAGCCCAATAATTTATTTCATACTCCAAAATAATTTTTTCCAAGTTAGAAATACCAAAAATTCGTTTTTCTCTACTGTACAGTACTTTTTCGTAGATGTCAAAATAAAAATTCTATTTTCACATATTCAGATACTACATTTTAATACGATCGTTTTCATATAGAGTTTATAATTTTTGGACTTACGGTTTGAAAGTTATGAATTTTTGAAGCTCTAAGATCATTTCCTTCCAAAAATGCATTTCATAAGCTTTCAAAAAAATTTATAATAAGAAAAAATACGAAAATATATTTTATTTGGATGGTAGTCCAATAGAAAACCTCAGAAGTGTATTTTTGTTTTCAAAATAAAATACACTTGAGTCAAAAGGTCATTAAATGCATTAAAATCATACCTTTACACTTAAAACTCAAAAATTCGTTCAGTACTGTAGCGGTGATAAAATTTTGAAAAATCCAGAATAAAAATCAAAGCTTTACATTTTCATAATCTACGTTTCGATACGATCGATTTGACATATCATTTGTAATTTTTCGACGTACGGTTTAAAAGATATGAATTTCTGAAGATAGAACACCTTAATTCTTCAAAAAAACATTTCATTTTCTAAGATCATTTAAATCAAATACTATACCTTAAAATATTTCATCTTAAGAATATAAATTAAATACATTAGAGAAAACATTGGTTTGCATCTACTATATATATATATACCACGTGTATATATATATATATATATAGGTATAATCATACTATTTTAATTAAACCCAGGTATCACAATTTATCAAAAATCAAATATAATATTTAAATTTAAATATAAATTCCCAAATAAATTGGGTAAAATTGGGGGTCTCACACCTGAGATGCTCTTCATGCTCTTCCGGATTTTTAGAATAGACCAAAATATCGTCAATAAATACCACCACAAACAAATCCAAATATGGTCTAAAGATCCGGTTCATATAGTCCACACACATCCTCATACTCCCATCTTTCTTCTTTACGAACAGTAATGGAGCTCCCCAAGGCGAAACGCTTGGCCTGATCATCTGCTTCTGCAACAGTTCCTCGATTTGCTTCTTCATCTCTGCCATTTCTGGTGGTGCCGTTCTATAAGGAGCAATAGAGATGGGACCAGCTCCAGGGACTAAGTCAATCCCAAACTCTATCTCTCGCTTCGGAGGTAATCCTGGTATCTCTTCAGGAAATACTTCCGGAAATTCTCTCACCACCGGAATCTCCTCGATCGGCATCGACTCTTCTTCTCCCGAAGCCGAGAATAAACACATATAACCCTCCGGTTCAAGGGTCCTATATTGAATTGTCTTTTCCTCACAATTGATGATCACTTGGTTCTTCATCAACCAATCCATTCCCAAGATCACATCCAATTGTAAATTAGGAAGACAAACCAAATCTACCTTGGAAAGACGACCCAAAATTTCTACATCACACCCTAAACAGACTTTAGCGGTGAAGATCGGTATTCCCGTAGGGGTATCTATGCTAAGATAGCAGGGTGAATCAGAAACAACAAGATTCAGCCTATTCACACATTCAGGGGAAACAAAAGAATGTGTAGCTCCATAATCAAACATGATTTTGCAAGGTTGGTTATTAAGCAGAAAATTACCTTGCACGAGATTCAGGGTTTGGGTTGTTTCGCTACCACTCAGGGTAAATACTCTTCCTTGTACCACAGGCTTTCCAGCAGATCCCTTTGCATCTCCCTTTGCAGATTCTTTGCATTCACGAGCAAAGTGACCTTGTTTTCCACACTTGAAGCATCCACCTGTGGACCAGCAAAACTGACCATGATGATAACGCTTGCATTTCTCGCAATAAGGAGCATTATTATCGCGAGACTTGTTCCTGTTATCCATCACTGCCTTGCCCTTACCCTTGTTCTTAGAATATGGACCATTACTTCGATGATCAAACTTCTTCTTCCTCTGTGGTCCATAGTTCTGTCCAACCCCTTTCACTTGGCTTCCTATCAGCTCCGCCTTCTTATCATCTTCATACATTCTGCACATATCCACAAGTGCAGGGAAACTCTGAATCCTTTGATAACTGAAGATAGACTTCAGCTCCGGCCTTAGCCCACCTTCAAACTTCACACACTTACTCCTTTCATCAGGGTTATTCAAGTAATAGGGAGAGTACTTTATCAGCTCCTCGAATCTGGCAGCATACTCCCCTACACTCATATCCCCCTGCTTCAATTGCATGAATTCCACTTCCTTCTTTCTTCGCAAAAAGGTCTTTAAACATAAATACTGCTACTAACTTACTCAAAACATATTCAATCAACATTGAATATCATACTTAGCTGCATCTTCGGGGCCATGAGGGACAGGACCAATGCTCTGATACCACCAAAGGTGTGACGCTCTCATTTTAACTTGAAAATAATTAATATTTCCAATAGTTGAACACATGCTATCAAAATTAGGACTAGAAGATTTTTCATTTTTTAAAACTTATACTTGCTCGTACATAAACCTTTTATAATATAAACCAGTTTTTGAATTCGGCTTTATAATATCTTAGCGTCGAAAAGACTCTCGAGATAACATTTCCTTATTTATAGAAAACATTATTTGAAGTTATTATTAAAACATATCATTTGCCTCTCGAGTGGTTTTGAATATGCCAAAAACATAAACTTATCGCCGAATCCTTTTTAAATAGAAATCAGAGTTCGCGGAAGTAAAAATAATACTTATGGGGCACTGCTGAGGTAAAGAAACATCATATATATATATAGAAAAGTCATAACATACACCCCATCAGTACTGACAATAGCAAGTGATAAAAAGTCGAGATAGCAAGTTTTGATGAAACATATACAAACTAGCTTCATAAACTAAAAGCTCACTCCAAGACCTCTCAATATATACAATATATAACATAATCCAAAATAGAAGTCCCAGAGCAAGTCATCCGTGTCCTCAGCAGCTCCTCAGATCCTTCATGGCTCTATCCCTAGGATCTAGGATCCAAAACATCTAGGCTATGCAGGCTCCTATGAACCAGCGGGTCCACCTCTCGCAGAAACAGTCGGCTCGACATGCACCTCCTCCTCGCTCTCATCCTCCACAGGGTCCTCCTCGACCTCGCCCGACTGTGTAGAAACCCCTCCACTGGGTCTAGGATCTGCAGAAGCAGTCCTATCATAATCAGTCGGACCAGGAGAAGGAGTCTCCTCAGTGACAACTCTATGGGAGGAAGGATGAGAACGAGTGGCAGCTCTAAAATGAAAACTATGGAAACGACGCATAGGTCGAGCCGGGGGTGGTCCTCTATATGTATAAAAAGGTGGAACATGCATAGTATAGACTAATGGGATCCTAAATCGACGAGGTCACACCCGCACCAGAGGGTTAGGGTGGTAGAGAGTGATCTCCACCTCCCCCTCAAAAGTGGCGCGGTGCTCCTCATACGTCCATATACCGCTAGGGATAGGGCGTATCTCGATGCAAGCTAGGTATCTGGCCATCACCTAAACAGGGCACAGGGAGTAAGTATACACAAATACATAATTGATAAAGACTAAAATTTACAATCACAAATATATCATGGACAGATCATAATGCAAATACATATGAGCACACCAGTTTTCAACATTATAACTCTTATAATGCAAGTGGCATGATGTATGATTTTCTATCCACAACTGAGGCCTCTAAAGTCCATCTTGAACGTCCATCCAATACACCCTTGTGTTCCCGGAACACCGACATTCGTTCCCAGAACGTAATGCCGAACCATACTTGGATAATAAGCATCACTCTCGGAGTGTGCACCACGTTCCCAGAACGCATAAAAACCAGGTCCCGGACACTGGCCACATATCTATAATGTGTCATCAAGTAGGTTATAATTTGGTACTCCCGGAGTACCCTCCTCATATTCCCAGAATATGATAAACGTTCCTACCAACCAGACTTCCAGTCTATATGTATGCACAAACATCAGGGTTGGTTTTATCTTTACATTAATTAATGTGATTTAGAAATATTCCAATTTCTATTTTGAATGACTTATTTGAGGCAAAATCTTTGACATAAAAATTCTCCTTTGAATTTTCTCAAAACATGTCTTTAAAAACTTAGGTTGGGTAAAACCACATCAATGGTATTCAAAAACTTAACTTTTTATTTTTCAGATTCAGGTACTAACCCGTTACAGTCTCAGGCTAACCGGTTAGAATTACAGACCTGAACTGTTTACCATTGCATTTGAGAAAAACCCTTTTTTCTTGAATTCTCTACCCAATCTATACACCATTTAAACCTTGTTTTATGCCTCAAAAATCACAGTTTCCATCATTCAAAATTAAAATCACATTTATCTTCAATAATACATAATTTTCTCTTGAAAATTATTTCATTGAATTAAGATATAAACCTTTACCCTCAATCTGAACCATGACACTTTATATTCAGATTATTCATAATGGAATTACAGTATAGATTTAAGCACAATCCCCAAAAGACTTAAGGACTGATTTGATAAACTAATTTTCTTTGAAATTCTGCAGTGTCTAACCGGTTACGAATATCGAGTAACCGGTTAGATTATGCGGTCAGTCCCTTAAATTAAGAGTTTTGACACATCATTTTCTTTGTTTCTCAAATCTAACCAAATTCCAGCATTTAACAGGGTTCATATACCTTAACCAAACATGTTTCCTCACAGAAACAAAATCATAGTGCATGCATCAAGCTTTTTGCATCAAATTGCATAAAAATCACATAAACACAATTTAATACAACAAAACTCAAAACAACCTTTCAAATTCAGAATTCAGCATCAACATACTTTGCATGCATCAAAATAAAGTTGCTCAAAATCATAATGAGCAAGATTTTGGCCTCCAAGCCTTGGTGCCATAATGCACATAATGCCCTTTTTGAGTGTTGTGAACTCAAATCCTAACTCACTCAACTTTTAGTCTAAATCTAGTATAAGGTAGACTTGTCCCATACCTTAAGACTGAATTTGATGAAGATTTGACACAGAACTTGAAGAAAATCCCCAGATTTCACACAAACTCACAGCTCTTCTCTCAGCCACGAATTCCACCAACAGAGTCCAAAGATCAGAGGATTTGACACAACAATTGACCAAAGAAATTGGGGAAAACCATTAGGACTCAAAATAGGTAACATGCACTAGGAAAGAGAAAAGATTTGGGGCTTAATGGTGAGCTACACTTACCAAAATCAAGGCTTGAATTCAGCTCCCAGATCAGGAAAATACAGAACCCAGACTTCAAACCTCAAGCTTCCAAGATGGATTTCTCCTTCCACACACACTCTTGTCTTACAAATTTGGTATCAACACGAAGCTCTAGATGTAAGCTTCGTGTTCGTGTATCACTCGTCTCTCAACACTCAAGAACGAAAGAGAATTTGCTTCCACGAATCTGAAACCCTAAATCACAGCCTCTCCCCAAAATCAGAGTATCAACAACCCCATTCTTCAACAATTCCACTATATATAGACTAATCACGTTTACATGCACACTGACGCGTGGTTTTCCACTCAATTCAGGCTGTTATCGTGGCGAATTTTGGATTAATCAAGTGATTACTCATCAAAATCCACTAACCTAGTTTCTGGGTTCATCGTCTAACCGGTTACAGGGCATTACTAACCGGTTAGATTAGTTCAAAATTTAAAAATTAATATTTTTAAATCTTTCCCTCCAAAAACCTTTTTAATATTATCTTTAGGTCCTCATTCAGGGACCAAAATGCAATATCCTTATATTTTGCATTTATTTGCCATATAAAAATATTTCAACTTATTTTATATTTAAGGCCAATTAAATACAAAACATCAACTTGGAAAATTTCTATAAATTAATAATAAAACTTTTTATTATTAATTTCCTATTATTCGGGAGACGAAAATTAGGGGTGTTACAAGAGAAGTATTTTCCGGATCGGAGCATCTGAAGACAGTCAAGGAGATGGAATTCCTGCGATTGGAACAAGGTAACCTGAGTGTTGGTGAATATGCTGCAAAATTTGAGAACTTGGCGAGGTTTATGCCTTACTATGGAGAAGCTGGAAATGAGAGGTCTAAGTGTGCAAAGTTCTTGGATGGTTTGAAGCCGGAGATTAAGCAAGCCCTGGAACCTTTGGAGATACAAGTGTTTACAACTCTAGTGAATAAGGGAAGTATTGTGTAAAGTGGTCTAAAGTCGAAGGACTCGGCAGGAAAGTCTGCTGCACAAGTCTCGAGTGGTGGTCCTGTGAGACACTCCCCAGGAAGTGGAAGCAGCGGAGCTCAAAGTCAAGGCCCTTATGGACAGGGAAATAGTAGATCTAGTGGGATGAGGTTTCATGGCGGAAACAACCATCACAACAATCATAACCGTAACAACAATCGAAACAATCAACATCGCAACAATGGTGGAAACCGAGGGAACAATGGCAATACTAGTGGTGACTACGGAAATGCTACTAGAGGACAAGTTACTGCACCTCCACTTTGCAACCAGTGCAACAAGAATCATTTTGGACCAAATTGCCCTTGGAACAATCCCAACTCCTTCAATTGCAACAAACCGGGACACATAGCTCGTTACTGCCGAGAACCCAAGAGAGAAGTCAATGCGGTGAATGCAACGAGACCCCTTGGACAAGGAAGAGTGTTTGCTATGGTTGGGAATGAGAATGCTAATGCGGCTAGAAGTTCTTAGGGTCGATGTTTGTTTTTTGAATGTGGTTTGAACAAAGTGGATTTATCCACTCGTCGTGTCTAGTTTTTTGAGTGTTTTGTTACTTGACTTGTTTTCCTTCTCGTACTTTGATATTTTAAAGGTGGAATTTTTAAGATTTAATGCATGAATGCAGTTAATTTTGTTATGCCTTATTCTCAATAGCATGGTATTTCTCGGGGATGAGAAATCTCTAAGTTGGGGAAGATTGTGAGACCCACAATTTTACCCAATTTATTTGTGAATTTATAAGTGAATTTAAGAAATTGTATTTGATTTTGATACCTGGATTTAATTAAAATCGTATGAATTATATATATATATATATATGTATATACACGTGATATATAGATTATATATATATATGCATACCAATGTTTTCCCTAGTATATTTAAATGAAATATTTTAAGGTAAAGTATTTGATTTAACTAATCTTAGAAGATGAAATGATTTTTGAAGGATTAAGGTATCCCATCTTCAGAAATTCATATCTTTTAAACCGTACGTCGAAAAATTACAAATGATATGTCAAAACGACCGTATCGAAACGTAGATTATGAAAATGTAAAGCTTTAATTTTTATTTTAGAGTTTTCGAAATTTTATCACTGCTACAGTACTGAACGAATTTTTGAGTTTTAAGAGTAAATGTGTGATTTTAATGCATTAAATGACCTTTTGACTCAAGTGCATTTTATTTTGAAAACAAAAATACATTTCTGAGGTTTTCTATTGGACCACCGTCCAAATAAAATATATTTTCGTATTTTTTTCTTATTATAAAATTATTTGAAAGCTTACGAAGTGCATTTTTGAAGGAAACGATCTTAGAGCTTCAAAAATTCATAACTTTCAAACCGTAAGTCCAAAAATTATAAACTTTATATGAAACCGATCGTATTGAAATGTAGTATCTTAATATGTGAAAATAAAATTTTTATTTTGACATCTTCGAAAATGTACTGTACAGTAGGGAAAAACGATTTTTTGATATTTTTAACTTAGAAAAATTATTTTGGAGCATAAAATAAATTATTGGACTATAAAATAATTTTATTTATATATTTAAATATTTATCTAAATGCCTACTGGTTTCAATGTCCAAATATTAGCATTTTTCTAATTATTTCTGAATTATTAAAAATGAAAGCTTTAATGTGATTGGTCAATTATGTGGTGAATTCAAAATGGGCCAATGGAAATTTTTCTCCTTATTTTTATATGTGTGCACCGTCCAAATATATTAGGAGGGATAGAGGAGAATTTTCTGAAAATTGTGAGGAATCATTCTTAAGTCAATAAGCCATAGTTTTTGGAAAAATTCCATTTAATGCTTGTGAGTTTCCAAGTGATGAAGTTAAGTTGATGACTCATCTTAGACTAGGAGGGGGGACGAATTTGGGATCAGAATGTGGGGGAAAATTTGCCTTCTCTTCACCTATAAATAGACCATCACACCTCTCACCATTTCACACACTACTTGTTATTTTGAGAAAAGTTCCAAAAGAAAAGAGAGAGGAGGGTGGCGAGTTGAAGAGAGGAAGAGGAGGAAAATTTTCTCACTTATGGGAAGTCATTTAGCTTAAGCAAGAGAGGTAACTCTAAATTTATATTTTTTTAAGTTATTTCATCTCTTCTTCTACTGTTATTAGAATCTCTAATTCTTTTTATGATATTAAGAACTAAAAGTTTCTAATTCTTATTTTTATATTAGAATGAACTATGTTTTGTTGATGATATTTTGATTTGTGGTCATATGAATTGAGGTTTAAGAAAAAGGGACAAAATGAGTTGTTTAAAGAGATAATCTCCCCTTTTTCCTTAACCCATGATGACCGAATTTTATGTTAAATAGGAAAATAAAATTCTGGAAATTTTTGTGTAGGAATTTATATTTTGTATTTGTTTGACTTATTTTATTTATTTTTGTTTGGATTCAAGATGAATGTACAAGGAATTGAAATTAAATTAAATTGAATAAGTTTAATGTACGTTTGATTTTTTCTTTTCTGGACCGTGATATATATATATATATATATATAAATATATATATGTATATATAATAGGTAGTAGTTGTTGTTATTATGTGTATAATTGTTATGTGACTTATTTCTTAAAAAGTATAATCTAATGGATATTATTTTATCTTTGATATTCTGATATGAAAATGAAATGATAATAGTTTTATGAAAATAAAATTTAATCCTGGATTTTTTTTATGGTTGGCCGAAAAATATGATTTATTTTGAGTAAAAGTTACAAATGATTCATAGTGTTTTTGTTTGATAATTCTAGGAGTAATTGGGTAATTTTTATAAGGAAAAATAGATTAATAAGTATTATATTTTTGTGTGTGATGATATGACTATGTGATTAAGTTAAGTTGTGAGTTTAGTTGCTGTAAAAAAATGATTTTATGAAAGATGTCTATTTGATATTTTATTGATGATTAAAACAATCCTTTTGAAGGTATAATATTATGTAACTTTGAAGTATGGGTTTTTAAAAAAAAAATTAAAAGTATTTTTCCTAATTGCTGAACAGTGGCCGAATTATTTATAAAAAAAAATATAGAGTTTGATAAATTGATTTAATAATTGTTTGATGTGAATAGATGATTATTAGTATATATAAGTGTTTAGTTATTTTAATTCTGAAAAATAATTAATTATGGAAAATTATGTTAATTCTGGAAAATTTTTATTTATTTAAGATATAAGACCCCAAATGATTATTTTTATATGTGTTAGTAGTGCTTAATTTGTATATAATTATTGAAGTTTGTTTGCTTATTTTCTTAAGTTAATGCAACAAATTGTGGTGGCTGTACAGCAGGTGAAATTATTTTATGTGATTTAGATTTAATCATTTTATTATTATAGGACTTGTAAAGAGATTTTAGGAAAAAGCGGCATGTGTTTATGATAAACCGTTTAGGAGAAAACTGAGTTTTAAGAAATAGTGTATATGCTGTCCAAGATTTGTAAAATAGTTGCATCAAGGATAGAAATTATTTTGAAATGAATTGGTAATGATCTTTATTATAAGTATTTAAAAATTTACAAGGAAGTATAAAAGTGATTTTGTGAATGTACTTATGCTTAAAAGTGATTTTCTGTGTACTGTTTATAGTCTGTAACTTAATTTCATTATCGATAGAGAAAAAAATATTTTTAACTTGGAATACTTGAGTTTATTTTCTCATTGAGTTATATGTGTTTATAACATGATTATGCAAAAATTTGTTTACTGCTTGATTGATTGAAAATGTGCATCAAAGAATAATACTTCAGATTCATGTTGTATGCATAGTCTGGACATGGTAGTTGTTATAAGGTGCTTAAAAGTAAGATTTGTAGTAAAGGAAAAATTGAGATTTTTTCTTAAGATGTTATGATTATGTTTTAAAAGTTATATTACGAATTGGAAAAGATTTTCATGATTTAAAAGCTAAAAGAAAGAAAAAGTGATTTCCCGATACAGTAGTCTGTGTTTGATTTTCAAAAAGGTTTTGATTTTTTAAGGAGTAATTTATTTTCTAAGAGTTTATATATTTTCAAGACGTCAAGGATTTTTAAGAAAATAGTGTTTGTCCAAAAAGTTATAGTAATTTTAATTTTAAGTTGGTATAAATATTTATAGAGCTATTTTTGTAAATATGGTTTGATTAAAGGTCTGCATTTGGAAACAAATAGCGCAACTGTGAATCAAGCGGACGCGAGTTCTTAGCTGCATCTCGAGGTGAGAGAGTAGCCATCTTAAGACACAATGGCACCATGGTAACATTAGGACGATTTCGATCATCTCAAAGGTCAGAATCCTAAGTTATCTGTCAATATACGAGACGACAATTGGTTGTGGTGTATTTAGTCGTCCTGCGTTGCGACAGTAACTATTGTTGATTGTCTGATTTTATTTGGTTATGATATATTATTCTGTTTATATGGCTTTGGAAAATAATGATAAATTATGTGATGAAGTATCGATGAAAATTGTATAATTGAGAAATGGTGATTGATGGATATGATTGAGATTGTTGGATATGTTGACATAATTGTTCCTATGGAAAGGACTTGGTATTATGGAATTATGTTATGAAATGAAAATATGATAAAGATTAATATGAAATGGTGGAATCGTTAGTAGTGTACAGTGATGGTGCAAACGGCACAATGACTACGTTTTATTTTCCCTTTAAGTGACAAATCACGTGAATGATTTTGCCGTGATTATGTCTTGTGGATTCCACTATACGATAGGGAGGTTGTTTGCTGTGGTCCCTTAGAGGTTGTTTGCTGTGGTCCCTTAGAGGTCGAGACCCCTTAGAGGTTGTTTGCTGTGGTCCCTTAGAGGTTGATAAAGTCGTATGGATAAAAGTTGTAAAGAGGATAAAGTTGTAATAATATGATCTGATGTTATTTGGAAGAGAAGAGGTTATAATGTTATGTTGTATGTGTTTGGTTTTAGTGCGATCCATGGTGTAAGTCCATGCCGTCGACGAACTTATTCGTTCTGATCGCTAACTCTCTCTCTTCTTTCATTTTCTGTGGACATCGGGGAACAATGTTCACAGATGTCAGACCAAGTAGTTTTTCAAGTCGTAGTTGCTTGAGTTGGAAGATGATCGCAAGATGAAGCATGCATGTAGTGTTCCGGTATTGATGGAACACCACGATGTGTTTGATGGGTTGTTGTAGCTGGCAAGGGTGACCCCGGTCCTACGTATCCCCAGTGAAAAGGGAATCAAGCCACACGTAGTTCTTGAGAGTAGGGATGAGATTACTTACCTGAAACCCTCGTTGTGAAGAGCTATTTATAGGGTTTGGAGGAGGTTGATATGGGCCCTTTGGGCCCTGTATCTGAGTTGTGCTAAACCAGGATTCTACGAGATAATATCGGACGATTATGCTTCTAGGCTATTGCGAGAATCTAGGAGAGATTTGCGGATGAGATAGGAAGCCTCGGCGAGCCTAAGCTTATCCACGAGCCGACGGTATGTCTCGGTCCTAGAGTCCCGAGCCTGATGGATTGGGGACCGATCGTAAGGCTCGGTTCCATCAAGTCCGAGTCTGGCCCTCTCGTATGCTCGGATCCCACGAGTCCAAGCGAAGGACTTTCATGACAGGTAAACCGAGCAAAATGCCCTTAGAGGAACCCTTTGGTGAGACTCGGGTCCGTATATGGTCGGCAGACCCTACAAGCCCCCCAGCTCATAAGACTTGGAAAGTCTGTGACGAGGTAACAAGTGGCTAGGGTTGACCTTTAGCATGTCTTGGTTCAGAAGTGTGTGACAACTGTTTCCAGCCTTAACCATATAGCTTGTTCGAGGTGACGTTTCAGGTTCTTTAGGTACGATACGTGCCCTGGGAAGTTGTGCAAAATCATTTCAAATTTCGAACTTTGAAAAAGTAACTCCAATAACTGCTACGTCTCTCCCTGTGGGTGGCTGAGCGGGTTAATGGGCCTTTGGCCCAACCGGTGCATCGTGGAAGGAGGGAAGTTGAGGGGTTTTGAAGGAGGCCGAAGAGGATGCCACAGATCTGCGGGAGGCTACAGAGAAGGCTCGAAAAGCCGAGGAGGATGCTGTAGTGGCTCGAGAGCAACTCGAGGATGCCAAAGATGAGGCCGCCGGACTCCGAGCATCTCTAGACAAAATGAGAGTGAAAGCTGTAACACCCCAATTTGGACATAGAATTTTCACTAAAAATTTGCGCCATTTTTTTTATTAACATTATCAAAATCAATTTCTTTTACCAAAAGATTTTCATAAATACAATTTAATTCATTTGGTTTAAAAAAATGTTTTGATACTTAGACTTACGTCATAAAATTCTATTTCCAAAAAGAGATGTTATCATCCAACACATTTCCAAAAACTCATTTTCTCAATGTCATATTTAGTCGATGGTTAACTTGCGGAAAAATAGTTTAATTACTTTATAATATATAACAAAAGGAACTTCTTTTATTTCATTTAAAATAATTCCATATTACAACTGGGGTTACATACGGGATAGAGTAATCATGTCCTACCCATCCAGAGATGGAATACAAAATAAAACTATCCTATACTACTAGTCTTCATCAATCTTCCGCTACACTGTCTGAAATATTCCTTGATTGCTGCTTTTGCTTCCTCCTCATATATACGTCATCTCGTGATCCTCTTCCGACTAGAGCAACCGCTACTCGAGATAGTACATGATCTGTCATCTGTGAACATTGTTACCCAATGTCCACAGGAAAGGGAAATAGAGAGAGTAAGCACTTCCGAACGATATGATCGTCGACGGAGCGGGCTTACAATAGGGGAATATTAAGACCAAAAGGGTAATCATCATGAAACCATATCCCTTATATTTAATTATCTTTAGGCTCTAAGTTTTATTATCGTAACCACCGGAAATTCGAGAAGGAGTACCACCACCAAAGCTCAAGGGTTTGGTAGCACACACGTTACATCTCCTCCATCATTCCAACCACATCCTAGTTCGGAAAGCAGATGGGACGCACAGGAACCCTAGCCACACTGGCATCGAAGTCGGTAAACGAAAAGGCTATACCATCGCCAGTGGTCAGTAAGATATAAAAATTCATGTGACCAACACCGGCGGTCAACAAGATTCATTTCATAAAAGTTTCTAAAAACCCAACCCTTACCGAACTTCTAGCCCCGTTCATGTTCCTTCTCACCATCTATGATTTGCTCAAGGGGGTGACAGCACTATCTCCAGTTGGCCTGCAGTCCTCGCTACGACGAAAGCCCAGACTCCCGCGTGAACTTTGTCATTGTAGTCCCGTTCCGCCTAAAGAAGTACTCGAGGCTTCTTGACGTTTCACCGTCCTTGCCCTCCCCTATTACAATCGTCACTTGAAGAACTCCTATCTCCAAGCATACCTGAGTATCCATAGATAAACAGGGTGTCTTTCCTCTCCACTACTTCACTCTCAACGCAAGGTTTGGAAAGGGGTTCCTAAATTATTGAAAGGTTTCACTAAGTTAAACATTCCTAATTGTGGTCGACCCATTCTATCCACACTTCTAACGGGTCTCGACCGCTAAGGGATTGACTTATCACGGACGCTTCCAAATTACAGCGAATTCCAAGCTGAGCTCATAACCACGGAGTTCCAGTCACGTGTCCGGCAAAACTTAATGATCAAGCACGTCACTTTGACAGTGCGATCAGGGGATAACATTACTAAATTTTATAAATTTCCATAAAGATTTCGTATCAATTCCTTAACCATAAAGCCTTTAATCAATTCTTAATATAACATCATATCAATCAATTATTTTCCAATAACAGGTTTATATAACATGTACGCCAGACATGTTATTATTAACAATTTAACAATATATATACCTCATAATATTAAAACCAACATCATAATAAATCAGAATCCATAACATATAAAATCATTATAAAGGGACCGTGTTTTCGTAGGAACGGCGGGGGACTCACACACAATTGTCGTTCTACTACTCATCCGATAGATCCCTAGTTCCGACCTTTGAGATGATACGGAACGTCCTAATATTACCCTACATGCCACTATGTCTTATGAAGGCTTCTCTCTCACAAACTTCAGAACTATTCTCCCCCTCTTTCCTATGATTTTTGGACGGTGCATATATATAAAATAAGAGAGAAAAATTCTCATTGGTTCATTGTGGAGGTGCCTATATAATTACCCAATCACTTAATTATTTAAAACTTGATTTTCTACCTACTGTACAAAAATTTTCGCAAACAGTAAAATAAAAATTTTATTTTTACATATTAAGATTCTACATTTCAATACGATCATTTTCATATAAAGTTTGTAATTTTTGGACCTACGGTTTGAAAGTTATGAATTTTTGAAGTTCTAAGATCATTTCTTCAAAAATACACTTTCTAGGCTTTCCAACAATTTAAAAATAATAAAAATACGAAAATACACTTAATTTGAAAAATAATACATTATACCACTTCAGAAATGTATTTTGATTTAAAATAAAATAAACTTTTAGTCAAAAGATTATTAAATGCATTAAAACCATACATTGGTTCTCAAAACTCAAAAATTCGTTTCTATTGCAGCAGTGATAAAATTTTGAAAACTCAAAAATAAAAATCAAAACCTTGCATTTTCATAATCTAGATTTCGATACGATCGTTTTGACATATCATTTGTAATTTTTCGACGTACGGTTGAAAAGATATGAATTTCTAAAGATATGATATTCTAATCCATCAAAAGACAATTCATTTTCTAAAAATCATTTAAATCAAATACTTTACCTTAAAATATTTCATTTAAATAGGCTAGGGAAAACATTGGTATATATATAATATATACATATATGTCACGTATATATATATATATATATATATATATATATATTTAATTAAATCCAGGTATCAAAATCAAGCATAATTTCCTAATTTCAATTATAAAATCACAAATAAATTGGGTAAAATTGTGGGTCTCACAATCCTCCCCAACTTAAAGATTTCTCGTCCCCGAGAAATACGCACAGAGTCAAGCAAGGAAACACACAAGGTTATTCAGACATTCTTACTACCCTTCACTTTGTTATTCACTTCTTTTGAGAATATCTCCTTCCTTCGTTGTCTTCGTCGATCAACACTCTTTTACTGGTCAACCTTTGCCATAATGCCGCGCGGGAGTCGAATTGAGTCAAGTTCAAAAGTAGGCAACAACAATAGTTGTCACAATAGGAGTTTGGTCAAACCAGAAATATTAAAGGTAAGTGAGTATGAATTATTCATAAGGGATATTGGCATCTTGATAATAGACTTGATACGAAGAGTTTGTTATTTTAGAACTTGGTGTCAATCCAGAAGTACTTTCTTGTATGCATATCAAAACCATAATCATCAGCTGAATTACTACTTATGCCATACAGGTACTTGTCACTACACTTTTCTAACATAGACTCTACTTAACCTTTTGCTCCCCAACTTTGATCAATCTTATACCATCTATTACACACCCTTACATCAAAGCCCACCATAAGACTATGATTACTCCCTAACTACCCGACTTTTCACTTACTACCTTGCCTTCTTAGTACCACTTAGGGACCGACTCTAAACCATTATTCCAAAATTCCTAAGATTTAACACGTTTATACCATCATCTTTTCCCTTCAGCCTCCTAAAACTCATGTGTTATGCATACAAGTGTTACTTCCTTCATAACTTTTATGAGGTAGGGTTCTGTTTTAGTCACGAGAATCCAAGAAAAGACATTGAACTTACCGAAATTTGGCATTTGGTCGAATATTTGGATAGAATGTAATCATTATATTGGGTATTTTCTGACAAAAAGGAAGTCTTTTTAATTTGAAAGGGTCGAATTATCGTAGAAATCAAGGTCACAACTAGATAAAAAGGCATTTGCGTTTACAAAAATTGAAAATAACGTAGGGTAATGCCTTGACTTGAACTCAATTCACCTCCGGCAGTCTTTAAAATGCCACACCTTTCCAAGAACCGGTTTCCATGTTCATACCAGAATTTCTACACCTCGTACTTTAAGCACAACATTCATTGAACTCACAAAGATTTAGATATTATTGTATCATAAAAAGCAAAAAGAAGGAATAATCCTTCAACATAGCCAGTCAAGAAGCAAAAGTAAAATACAACAAGAGAAGCAAACACACTAGTAGTGGATAACGCCACACCGTTCAAACAATAACAATATTTAAAATAACGAAACACTCCTAAGGCACAAACGTAAACACTGTCATTACTTCTTCTGATTATAGCGGAGACCCTTCCATATCCCAGCAGGCCGATTAGAACCTAATTCGCGTCTTGGCTCTGAGCAATCTTTTGAGATGTGTCCTGGTTTGTTGCAGTTAAAGCAGTTCGGGTTTTCATAAGGGCAGTTTGGTCCATAATGGTTCTTATTGCAGCGATTGCACAACGGAATTACTCCTCCCTGACCTTTTTCACTATTTCCACCACTACGAGCATTACCATTGCTGTTGTTGTTGCTTTGATGGTTATTGTTGTTGTTACGCTCATTTCCATGCCTATTCCGATCGCCACCGCTACGATTGTTGCCTCCGGCTGAATTATTTCCTCTAGTTTTATTGTCTCTTCGTCCACTTCCTTGTCCATAAGGGCCTTGATATCGGGCTCCACTATTTCGGTTTCCATTTCCTGAGAGGTGCCTCACAGGACCACCACTTGTAACTTGTGCAGCTGACTTCTCTGTTGAATCCTTCGACTTCAGACCGCCTTCCACAATACCCACTTTGTTCACCAGGGTTGTGAACACAGCAATCTCCATAGGAGCTAAAGCTTTCTTAATTTCCGGCTTCAGTCCATCCAAAAATTTTGCACACTTAGACCTCTCATTCACAGCTTCTCCATAGTAAGGCATGAACTTTGCTAGATTCTCAAATTTTGCAGCATACTCCCCCACAGTCATGTTACCTTGTTCCAATCGCAGAAATTCTAACTCCTTAGCTATCTTCAGATGTTCCGGGAAGTATTTCACCAAAAGTCTATCTTTGAATAGATTCCAAGTTAGTGCTCCAAGTGCTTCTCCTAATGCTTGTTTCTCATTGCGCCACCAGTCGGCCGCTTCTCCTACCATCATGTATCCAGCATAGGCGATCTTCTGCTCATCGGTGCATTGCATCATTCCTCCAAAAATCCTTTCCAAACTTGCTATCCAGGCCTCTGCCTCCTTCGATGTGAAACCTCCAGTGAATTCCTTTGGATTCCTACGACAAAACTCGTCGAGTCCTCTGATTCCTTGCCCACCAGCGTTCGCATTCTGATTCTGCTGAAGTTGTTGATGCATAAGGTTCATGTTGTCTCTTACTCCTGCTAAGACCGCAACTGTCTGAGCCAAAATAGCAGCTGGTTCCTCATTCCCTTGTCGATGTGCCATCTTGCTGCTGTTACATACGCGGGATTGGAGTCTTAGATCAAGCAAAGGGTCGTACGAGGTAAGCATATTAGGCTATGCTCGAGCCGAAAGGGTAACTATACTATAACTACCAAACAGAGTCACACAATGAAAGCATATAAGGCTATGCTTAAGGCCACTAAGGACAACCATCGCTCTGATACCACTTAATGTAACACCCCAATTTGGACATAGAATTTTCACTAAAAATTTGCGCCATTTTTTTTATTAACATTATCAAAATCAATTTCTTTTACCAAAAGATTTTCATAAATACAATTTAATTCATTTGGTTTACAAAAATGTTTTGATACTTAGACTTACGTCATAAAATTTTATTTCCAAAAAGAGATGTTATCATCCAACACATTTCCAAAAACTCATTTTCTCAATGTCATATTTAGTCGATGGTTAACTTGCGGAAAAATAGTTTAATTACTTTATAATATATAACAAAAGGAACTTCTTTTATTTCATTTAAAATAATTCCATATTACAACTGGGGTTACATTCGGGATAGAGTAATCATGTCCTACCCATCCAGAGATGGAATACAAAATAAGACTATCCTATACTACTAGTCTTCATCAATCTTCCGCTACACTGTTTGAAATATTCCTTGATTGCTGCTTTTGCTTCCTCCTCATATATACGTCATCTCGTGATCCTCTTCCGACTAGAGCAACTGCTACTCGAGATAGTACATGATCTGTCATCTGTGAACATTGTTACCCAATGTCCACAGGAAAGGGAAATAGAGAGAGTAAGCACTTCCGAACGATATGATCGTCGACGGCGCGGGCTTATAATAGGGGAATATTAAGACCAAAAGGGTAATCATCATGAAACCATATCCCTTATATTTAATTATCTTTAGGCTCTAAGTTTTATTATCGTAACCACCGGAAATTCGAGAAGGAGTACCACCACCGAAGCTCAAGGGTTTGGTAGCACACACGTTACATCTCCTCCATCATTCCAACCACATCCTAGTTCAGAAAGCAGATGGGACGCACAGGAACCCTAGCCACACTGGCATCGAAGTCGGTAAACGAAAAGGCTATACCATCGCCAGTGGTCAGTAAGATATAAAAATTCATGTGACCAACACCGGAGGTCAACAAGATTCATTTCATAAAAGTTTCTAAAAACCCAACCCTTACCGAACTTCTAGCCCCGTTCATGTTCCTTCTCACCATCTATGATTTGCTCAAGGGGGTGATAGTACTATCTCCAGTTGGCCTGCAGTCCTCGCTACGACGAAAGCCCAGACTCCCGCGTGAACTTTGTCATTGTAGTCCCGTTCCGCCTAAAGAAGTACTCGAGGCTTCTTGACGTTTCACCGTCCTTGCCCTCCCCTATTACAATCGTCACTTGAAGAACTCCTATCTCCAAGCATACCTGAGTATCCATAGATAAACAGGGTGTCTTTCCTCTCCACTACTTCACTCTCAACGCAAGGTTTGGAAAGGGGTTCCTAAATTATTGAAAGGTTTCACTAAGTTAAACATTCCTAATTGTGGTTGACCCATTCTATCCACACTTCTAACGGGTCTCGACCGCTAAGGGATTGACTTATCACGGACGCTTCCAAATTACAGCGAATTCCAAGCTGAGCTCATAACCACGGAGTTCCAGTCACGTGTCCGGCAAAACTTAATGATCAAGCACGTCACTTTGACAGTGCGATCAGGGGATAACATTACTAAATTTTATAAATTTCCATAAAGATTTCGTATCAATTCCTTAACCATAAAGCCTTTAATCAATTCTTAATATAACATCATATCAATCAATTATTTTCCAATAACAGGTTTATATAACATATACGCCAGACATGTTATTATTAACAATTTAACAATATATATACCTCATAATATTAAAACCAACATCATAATAAATCAGAATCCATAACATATAAAATCATTATAAAGGGACCGTGTTTTCGTAGGAACGGCGGGGGACTCACACACAATTGTCGTTCTACTACTCACCCGATAGATCCCTAGTTCCGACCTTTGAGATGATACGGAACGTCCTAATATTACCCTACATGCCACTATGTCTTAAGAAGGCTTCTCTCTCACAAACTTCAGAACTATTCTCCCCCTCTTTCCTATGATTTTTGGGCGGTGCATATATATAAAATAAGAGAGAAAAATTCTCATTGGTTCATTGTGGAGGTGCCTATATAATTACCCAATCACTTAATTATTTAAAACTTGATTTTCTACCTACTGTACAAAAATTTTCGCAAACAGTAAAATAAAAATTTTATTTTTACATATTAAGATTCTACATTTCAATACGATCATTTTCATATAAAGTTTGTAATTTTTGGACCTACGGTTTGAAAGTTATGAATTTTTGAAGTTCTAAGATCATTTCTTCAAAAATACACTTTCTAGGCTTTCCAACAATTTAAAAATAATATAAATACGAAAATACACTTAATTTGAAAAATAATACATTATACCACTTCAGAAATGTATTTTGATTTAAAATAAAATAAACTTTTAGTCAAAAGATTATTAAATGCATTAAAACCATACATTGGTTCTCAAAACTCAAAAATTCGTTTCTATTGCAGCAGTGATAAAATTTTGAAAACTCAAAAATAAAAATCAAAACCTTGCATTTTCATAATCTAGATTTCGATACGATCGTTTTGATATATCATTTGTAATTTTTCGACGTACGGTTGAAAAGATATGAATTTCTAAAGATATGATATTCTAATCCATCAAAAGACAATTCATTTTCTAAAAATCATTTAAATCAAATACTTTACCTTAAAATATTTCATTTAAATAGGCTAGGGAAAACATTGGTATATATATAATATATACATATATGTCACGTATATATATATTTTTAATTAAATCCAGGTATCAAAATCAAGCATAATTTCCTAATTTCAATTATAAAATCACAAATAAATTGGGTAAAATTGTGGGTCTCACAAAAGCTCTTAAGCACAAAAGGGCAGCCAGAGAGAATCTTTATAACTGGGATCATGCATTTGAAGACTCTTTCCTCAATACCGTCGAGCAGCTTCGTATCCTGAATCCTGGTCTCATAACCAAAGGTGTTGACCCCAACTTCAGTGTTAAAGATGGCCGGATCGTGGGTGAGAACGGAGTCGAAATAGACATGGGTGGAAACGATCTGCCTGACCACTTTGCTGAAGAGTCCAAGGGAGACGGGGCCGAGGGTGAACAAGGAGAAGCTGCTGCCGAAGAAGAAGAGGATGATAAATTTGATCCTGAAAGTATATTGTTGTTCGATATAGAGTAGATTTACCCTTTTGCTTTTCAACTTATGTATTTGTCCCATTAGATGGGCTTGGACCTTTTGCTGTAACCACTTTGAATATTTATAATATCCGTTATGACTTTTTGCTTCTCTTATATTATTCTTTTAGTTATGAATTCAAGTGTTAAGACCTCGGAACTCCGACACTCTAGCCAAGGTGGGTTCCTCTATCCGCGATGTATAAAATGATTTTATGCCAATCACGTTTGAATCGGGAATCTTTTGAAGTACTTGACGAGTTATAAGCTCTTGTTCGAGCTGTTTATAATCGTTCGCGTCATAAACGGTGGCTAATCGGTTATGAGGAAAAGTACGTAAATACAATGAATTCAGAAACAGAACTTTCATTTAACTGAAGCAGTAAATACAATGGGCTCGGAGTTCCACCGAGCGCCAATGTAGTGATCCATTGTTAGGGATACACCACGATAACAGGAGTATTATCCGAGGAAACATCAGAAGGATTGGTGATTGAGAGAATGAATGTGTAGCAGAATTGCCTAATCCGAGTCTACTTCCCCAACTTAATCGGATTCCCCCAACGAGAATGCTCTACCAATTAGATCAAATTCATCCAAACCTGTGAAAGGCTTGCGGATTTAGACCTGTGAAGGAGTGCATTGTGACGGGGTTGAATGTTTGCAAGTTGTGAGGGCGATGTCTTCATTGTGTGTTCGGTCGGAGCCGACATGATTTCATTAGAGCTCTAAGGGGAGGCATCGCGGACCGTTCTACTATCAGGTAGGGTCGCGATGGTGCGCATACTAGAGAAAATGTCCAAGAAGCATGAGAGACCCGTAATCGGCTTGTGCATGTTCTCGGGTAGTAGGGATCCCGACTTGGGTTATGTGCGAAACACTCGAATCATCTTTGGCCATCGTGCTCGGGCTGTCGCGCTCGGTAATTCTGACCATCAAGTTTGTACCTTTACATGATGTATGAAAACAACACATATGAAAGGGGAAATAAAATTTTCCTTCTCCACTTTAAAGGAAGTACAAAGTAAAAATCTAATTTAAATAAAATAAATATATTCCCACGGTTTTTAAATAAATAAAAACATAAAAATTCACAATTTAATAAATTCATGAAAATCAAATCAAATACTAATTTAATTAAATTATGGAAATAAAATTTCATCCAGTAAATCAAATAAATAAATTTTTATTTAAATTTTTAATTAAAGAAAATAGTTGAAGAAATTGCGGGTATCACACCAAATCAACTCCAAATTTTACAGAAAGTTTCCTAACATATGCAAGGTCTCACCATAAAAATTTCAAGTCCATTGGAGCAGTATTAGTTCGAAATTTCAGTGGACATTCAATTCGAAAACCTGTTTTTCTCGAAATCCTTTTCTCAAAAACAATTCTTGTAAAAATAGTAAATCAATCCCAAAAATTATACAAAAATTCAGAGACACCTAAATTAATCTTATCAAAACAATGACTAAATTTCAAGGCCATTAATCATGAGCAAGTGTGATTCATTCAAATCTTTTGCAATTAAAACTTTAACTTTCCATCATCAACATCAAGCAAACTAAAATGCACAAAAACACCAAAACAAGTCCAAACCAATCCAAAATCTCTAGAACATATTCAAATGGCACTTAACATGTAACAAAGTAAACTCCTTCTCTAATGTACATGTTAAAACCGAATAGTGCACTCTCATGAACCAAGGAAATCAATTTGTTCCCTAAGACTCCTTAGGGCACATAATCAAGTATTTTCCTTAACAACTTCAACATATAACTACTAACTAATTCCAAACTAAACATTTATCACGTAATCCTTCCAAGACAATTAAATTTTCATGTCCATTCACTAAATCAAAAAGGGCCGAATTAACAACACACATACACAAACCAAAATTTGCAATTCTTTAACAATTAGACTAAATTAATTACTTCAAAACTTCAACATACATATTTACTTGAGAGAAACAAAATCACGTAACTATTCTTACATGCATTGACTGAATATACATTAGCAATGAACGCACAAGTTTCAAATCAAACTATCATATGCATACACCCTAAATCCAAACCGTATAACAAACTCATCAATAACCAAACCAAGACAAATTAATCCAACCATTTATTTCCACTTAAAAACCGAAAAATAAGTCAAGAGACTAACAAAGGATTGTCAATCAATGACATGCATCAAAACAAAAATTCATTTCCCCTATGTTCTCCTCTTGGTTGAAACATGAACAAAGAAAATTGGGGATTTTTGAAAAATAAGAACCAACACAACAACATGCATCGTAAATCATCTGTTATTTACTCATTCCAAACATAAATTAAATCATGGAAACAAAACAAAATCGTTGGGACCAAAAACAACAACAAAACCGTGGGGACATCAAACCCACATGCATGTCCATTTTCATTTTTCAAACTCACATCTAAGTACATAAACACCTAAAAATACAAGAGTAACATTGAAAATCAACATGCACAAGCATATTAAAAAATAAATCAATAAAACCTGCATGAACTCAAGTAAAAACCGAAAATGAAAGGTAAGAAGGAAAAGAATTCAAGTTTTAGAAGAGTTACCTAAAAGGAAGAATGAAAATGGGTAGCAAAATGGCAAGGGTTCCCCTTCTTCTTCCTCTCCTTCCTCACGACTCTCCTCCTCCCCTTTCCATCTTCTTCTTTTTTCTTTTTTTTTGTAAGGTGAATGAGTGTTAAGAAGGGGTGGGGTTGGGGTATTTATAGAATTGGGTGTGGTGGGGTTGCTTTAATTAAAATGGGGGTTTAAAAACTAATTAGAATGGGAAAGTGTGTAGGGATAAAAAGATAATGTCATGCACTGGTTGGAAATCTACATTAAGATAGGGTAATTAAATGTGGATCTTAAATAGAGATAAGCTGTGTTTAATTGGGTTACCCTAAGGTCTTGTGCAGTGCACTAATAAATGGATGTCTAACAATTTAAAATTCAAAAGGCACAAAATACATACTTGAACCGTGTGTGACACTAAGGCAGTTGAAAATAATATTTTTCCAATACAGTAAATAACCTTTGAAAATCATATTTCAATTTTATTAAATAATAAAACATTATAATTTCTTTAAAATCCAAAATACCCAAAAATTCTTGAGCAGCATATTAAATACCAAACTGTAAAAAAATAAATTTTAAATTTCAATACGATCGTTTTGACTGAAAATTTGTTTGATTCCAATTTACCAGTCAAGAGTTATGAATTTTCAAAGTTAAATAAATCCTTTAATAAATAGGAATTCCTTCAAAAACACAAAATAATTTATCATTATAAAAATAAATTCCAAACAATTATTTTCGTTCATAAATTTAAACCAAATTACGTATTTATATACATTCGAAAATAACTGTCCAATCATAAATTCTAAAAATTCAATTTATGAAAATATGAAAAAGTGCGGGTATTACATTAGTCCCTGAACTTAGGTACTGTAACAACTAAAATCCTAATCCTTTATACCATTATTTCAAATAAAATTTTAAAAAATTTTGACAGGGTTTGTTTTAAAATTAGAACTTTCCCTTTTTAGAAAACCTGTCACCTGTCAGCCAGAACATTCAAAAGTATATATTTATATTCATTCATAACAAAGTATGTATTTATATAAGCCATCAGTCAAGGCCACATCCAGCCCAAAGTTAAGTTTTACAATTCAAAATATGGAATATCACCATTTCAAAAGCGTACACATATAAGTTTTCCAACAAAAGTCCATAAGTGGTGATATCCTGAAATTTACATTAAGAGTCCAAAATACATAATATTTTTAAAGTGTATGATAAGAGAGCATGGTCAGCTGGAGTGCAACTCCCTAAAGAAACAGGGTTACACTTCCTTAGGAGAAGTGTACCCATCCTCGGCCTCGGGGAAAGCAGAAACATCTCCTTCCGAGTTACCTAAAATGGTCAACACAGAGAGTAAGATATAGCTCAAAATCAAAGGAAACACATATGAATAGTAATAAGACATAATAATAAACATGTCATACAAACATACAGGGAATAATGCAATAGTCCATAATAATGCCATGGTCCATAATTATCCATACCCATATCCATTTTCCATATTTTCCATAATATAACCATATCCCGTTGGTTTCCATATAACCTCACATCACCGGCCACACTATTGGAAAAGATCAACTAGGAGTAAGTGTTCCCCAACCGATGCTCGCACAGTATTTCGCGTGAATTCGTCCTTCGTACAATTTGGGCCGTTTTACCCAAATTGGCTTTAGCGGGAACCACCCTCAACTAGTCCAGAAATGTTTAAGTGACCAATAGGATTATCGTAGGGCGCGAAGGACCAATTCCCAACGTGGTGCATTTTCCACGTTCTCTAGTGAATCAAAGTCCAACTATGATAATTCTTGTGATTGTGTAATTAACACAATCTCGCCACTATACCATTCTCGTCCGTCGATTCTATGAACCTTCGCGTATCCGTCCTTCGGTTCATAAAATGTTCACGAATCTTTTCCAATTCCTATCGTCCTGCCTCACTTCAATAATTACGTGTTTCTAATTCTTTTAGTCTATTTCACTTAGTCCAATTGTTAGTACTTAGTTCCTTTTTATAAGTTGTGAGCTTAGGGTTTCCAATATAAAGATTCCATACCATTACAACATTTCCAAACAAATTAAAAATCATGAATTTAACAACATAACACCATCATTCAAGTTACACAGAATTAAAGCATAAACCAAGCAATGATACACAATTCCATTCATACCCTAAACCTGGGGTTTTGGGATTTCTAAGCTAATAATTCATCTACAACCAAAAACATGCCTAAAATTATGAGCTTACTACTAAAACTATGCCCTTCCTCTAATTGAAAGTATACCTTCCCTCTTACCTTGATTTAGAGAAAGTGGAGGTGAGAGATGGTGGAGAGAACCTTGAATTGATGGAGGAAAAGAAGAGATTGATGATGAAGAAGAGTTGAAACCTTGATTTGATGAAGGGAAAAGATGATTTGATGAAGTTTCTAAGTGATTTGAGGATGAGAATTAAGAACACTAGCTTTGCCCAAAGAGGGTCGAGAATGAGGGATGAATTTTGCATAAATAAACACTGCCAACCGACTTAAGAATTGATGCTGCAGGGTCGTGGATATCGATGTCCATAGGTGGATATCGATATCCAACATCGATGTGCAAAGCTGCATATCTATATCCACTGCTAAAAACTGACAGCATCTTTCACATTCGAACAGCTATAACTTTTTCGTTAACCATCGGATCTTGCTCAAATTTGGAGATAAGCTCCCTAATGATTCCAACTTCACATCCAACGGTGGGTTTTGGGTTTTAAGCTATAGGTCCTACAGTTCCAATCTCCTAGGCTTGTGGTCTTATTAACTTGATTCCTATGATTCTAAGGCAAAACTACTCATTCTAAGCCTATATGATTCAAACTCCTAATTTCTAACAATTCTGAACATGAAAATCAAACTGAGGATGTTACAATCCTCCCCCACTTACTTGAATTTCGTCCTCGAAATTCATCTGGATCCGAAAAGATGCGGATGTGATGCCTTCATCTTAGATTCTAACTCCCATGTTGCTTCCTCCACATTGTTGCGAATCCACACCACTTTCACTAAGGGAATTTCCTTTCCGCGAAGCTGCCTGACTTTCCGATCTTCAATTCTAATCGGTTGCATCTCGAAAGTCAAGTTCTCTCTCAAGGGAACTTCTTCTACTGGAATGACATGAGATGGATCATAGATATATTTGCGGAGCTTGTAACAGCCCGATTTTCGAGAACCGAAAATAACCGACTTTTATTCATTGGTGTTGCAAAAATGAGGCCATTTTTTTTTGAAACATTGTCGAAGGACGGGAAAACATATTTGACAAGGTTATTAGTGTCCTTCACCATCTCTTTCGAAAACCGAGTTGTTACGTGAAACCAAAACTCTTCCACTTTGTTTTCCAAAAACATCTCACTAAGAAAAACCTTTCGGTTTCAACTTAACAACTCCATTCATTTACTCAAAGAACTTTAAACAGGCTTCATAAGAAGAGTCCCCGCATTTTTTTTTAAAGTCGAGCATGCTTCAAAATAGTTAGAGTACAGCCACGGTCCATCACTTAGGTAATCCTTGAATTTCAAACACTCAAAACAACTAAACTACTTGCACTTATCCCTAAACTTTCCTATTGAAAGCGAGCGGGTGTAGTTTCTTGTCTCTCTTGCGTTCTCCTCTCGTCCTTGAAGAAGATGCTGCTTGTGTGGTCATCTCCTCCTTGTCATTGGACGTCCGCTTCATTCCATCCATTACAGTAGAATTCTTCCGCTCCTCGTACTGGACCTTCTCCTCGTAGCTCTGAAAACCTCGTACGTTGACTTGCCCTAAGTGTGGCTCCAGATTAACTCCGCTCAGCTGATGCTCCGGATCCGAAATCACGATCTCCGTGTAACCGGTCCACGCCCATCCGTTTGGAGTATGTTTCCAACCTCTCCCGTACTTGTTCCACATGGCGATGTCCATGCAATACTCCATCTGCCGTTGAAATACCAGCAGCACCGATATGCCAACGAAAAGGAGAGAGTAAGCATTCCGAACGACGAATCGTCGACGGTGTGGGTTTACGATAGGCAAGATAATAGAACACACACAACATACAACACATAACGTACACACACAAGAGAACAAGCAAGCATTTCATCTTTGGCAATATCATTAATCCTCTTTGTTCCTTCTCATTTCCTTAACCACCCATTCCTTTTCAGTCTCTTTCCCATTATCCACACTTCTCAGACTCTTATCCTCAAAATTATGTTTCTTTCCTCATAACGTTTTATCAATTTATAACCATCGATGATCGGGGGAGTTAAAAGATCATTGAGGTACGCGTTTCTTTCGTAGTTAGCACTCACATCTCAGGTCTACATCTCCTCGGCCAACCAACCACCTAGTCGGAAGCAAACAGGAGTACAGGACCTTTACCACGCGGGCATGACAGCTGTCTCACATAAATGGTCCCTGACCAGGAGGCCCAGCCTCAATAATATCAATTCATAACAATCATGGCACAGTGCCTCGCAGTGGCAAAACACATTGCCCCGTTCCAGTCCCTCTCACTGTTCTCGATTTGCAATCTAGGGGGCGACGGTATTGTTATAGTGCGCACGCAGAACTTACCACGGTATTAGACCCAGTCCCCACCACGTTAGTGCACCACTTATGGAATTCGTTCTGCCTATAACAATACCCTAGACTTCTTGACGTTTCACCATCACCGTCCTCCCTAATGCAATCTCGCCTAAGTATCCGCAGATACTTATCGTTCCTTCCTCTCCACTACTTCGGGTTAACTCTCATATCTCACCATGTTCGTTGTTAATGTCTGTTAAAGGCTTTTATCTTTTTAATTAACCTATCGGTCGGCTCACCCTTCGTGCATCCCTTCCATGAGTCCCGACCGCTAACTTTACACAATCTTTCTCTTTCTCAAAGCTTACATAGCACAGAGTCGGGATCACATCAACAGATTCACATTTCACTCCTCAATCTTCCTTTTTACCATCCTTCTCAGAAATCCTCGAGTTCACAACTTTCCAAAACTTTCACGAACTTTATTTTCACCAACATTCACCAAAATTATCATTTTCAAAGGCTTTTCTTTAAAGAGATCATTTCGTAAACTTTCTCAAAAACGTTGTTTCAAAACATCCTTTCATAGAATTTCTTCCAGAAGATCGTTTCATAAAAACTCCTTTGGAAAATATTGTTTCACAAGTTTCTTCAAAAATCCCTTTTAAAAACAATTCCTTTCCCAACTCTTCATAAAAATTTTCTCTTCACAAATCTTTTCATAAATTCCTTTTTCAAAAACTCTTTTTCAAAAACACCTTTCTGCTGAGCGCTAGTGGAGGAGCAAGCTTGACTCAACACGAGTACCCAGACTAAAACAATGCTGAGTGCTAACGGAGGAGCAAGCTCAACTCGACATTAGTTCCCAGACTAAAACCAAAAACAGAGGAGCTCGGCTCAACTCAGTCCATTTCTCATTCGAACAATTCACATTACTCTTCCCAGCTCTAGCTCGTTCTCGTTCTTACTTTCAATTTCTTTTCCAGTCAACTCTGATCTCTCTTTCCCATTCTTATCCTTTATCCTTATTACTTTCTTATCTTGCCCTCACTTTCAATTTCATTTTTATTTCTTATTAAGGACATAACAACGTCCAACAACCGTTTGTCCATCATAACAACAAGCATCATTATACTTAAAGCAAATAATAATTAACAAGACATGTTATCACACACAACATCACACAAATGTATTGTGGTCTTCGTCACCTTCGTATAAGTGACCACGCAAGGCAAACAATTGTCACTTATACTACTGACTCCAACCACTAAGTTCCGATCTTTGAGATGATACGGAACGCCCTACTAAATTACCTAGCTACCACGATGTCTTAGGAAAACTTCTCTCTCACCTGAGGTCCAGCTGTTGAAGGTGTGCTCTTCTTCGAATCCACGTGCTGTCAACTGCCCCAACCCCTTGTCTTTATCATTCCTCATATTAAATAAAACACTGCTCGTTATTAACTCATTCGAGAAAATCTTTTCTTAATTTCTTTCTTATCCTTTCTTTGTTGAAAGCTTCGAAAATATAACCAAAACCAACTATTATTTGAAAACTCGGTTGTTGATCATATGAAAACATTTTTAGACATAAAAGCACGTCCAAGTAATCCTGGACAGTAAATGGTTTTACAAAAATTTACTTTATTAAAACTCTGAAAATATAGTAAAACCTGGTTTACTTTAAATAACTTTTTATCTTAAAATTAATACTTTAAAAACCTAAGTTTTTATCATAAAGCCAACTTCGGACAGCCATGACATAATTTATAAGTCTCAAGTAAATCAAATCAAATTTTCTTAAAATCAACTTATTTCAAAGCCGTTCACACACTCACCTATTTTTCAAGCATAACAGACACACAACAACAATGACAAACAACACTCGCTTTAAAAAAACACTCAAATGATTTAATCAACATCAAAGTAATTATTCATTCACATATAATTCGTTTTCATAAAGCACTTAGGCATGCAAGAATTTATAAACCGAACGAAATCAAGTTTCAAACCAAACACATCAACATTTATTTTCATGCACATTTTGTTCATACAATTAGACTCCCTAAACTTAGTTAAATTACATAACCGAATAAGAAAATAAATCAAACATCACAATTTAAATTATATGCATCAATTTATTTTGTTTTAGGCATTTAGATTCTAGTTTCTTTTAATCTTAACCGAAACACATAAGCACACACACATATACTCATTTAAACGCAGCACTCAATTAATTCGATTAATTTGTTTATCCCTTTTGTCTCTAGGTAAAGAACCGAATAGAAAACACACATTCACAACCCAAGTTCAAACAATTTATCTTAGTATAATTCCTTAAAATATGTTTATCTCTTTTGAAATCATTTCTTTGAAAAAGAGATCCTAGGTTTACTAACACCTATAGACCGAATGTCATCATAGTATGCACAAAGAGCATGAATCAAAGCAAGAATCTTGTTCTTGTTATTTTTCTTTATAGAAACCGTGAGTTGTACAAGAAGATTTAACAAGCTAAAAGTTAATTTCTCAACACAATGCAATCAAGAAACATGTTAAGATCTTCATCCTTTTAGGAAAACACATGCATGCACCTACAAATCTCTAGATGAGACAATTTTCGACATGCATGTAGAAAAACATGATTTCCTATTCTCTTAGCCTTGACCGAATAATGACATGCAAGATTCAAAAGCATCACTTGTTTTCCAAACATCAACCGAATCATCATCATTATCACAAAATATTGATTCAAACTCTTTTTATAAAAATTCATTTTTAAAGCTTGTTGGGTTTAGTTTCTTTTGAAAATCGTGACATGCATACTAGGAATCAAGACTTAAAAATGAACATGCAAACTCAAACTTCAAGTTTTACGTTTTCCTTAATCGACCATAAATCAAGACAAAAACATAGACTTAACTCAAGTCTTCAAACAAGCCGTGAAAGTAAGCTAGAAAGTAACATAGAAATAGTATGAAATCATTTAGATCAAAGTAGAACAACAAGGCCTAAAATTTCTACTCATGGCCGAATCATTTAGTCTTTGATTTGGTGATTTACAAGTTCATTAATTCACAAAAATCCAATATCAAAACATAAGAAGAACATGCAAAGGAGGACAAGGATCATCAAGCCACAAAATCAACATGCATGAGAAAATCAAAGCAAAAATAGGAATTTAAAACACAACTTCAAACTAAAACCGTGATGAAGAAAATTACAAGAAAGGGATCAAAAACTTTTTCACATCAATATTCAAGATCAAGGCTTAAAAATAACATGCAAAACATTTAGATCTCAAGATCATTTAAAAATAATTACATGCATCACAAAAGAATTAGACAAAGTCCCTTAAAAGTTCTTTCCAACACAAATTCATTAAATCAAAACTCTCTCTCTACCTTAGAACACAACTCCTAACTTAGGTCTTCAAATCTCCTCTTCTCTTCCTTAGTGGTTTGACTCGATCTCCCCTTCTCCTTCTAGGTTTGATGAGTTTTTTTTTCCTTGATCTTTGAAGAGGAAGATGATCAAGAAAGAAATTAGAAGGGTTTGGGTTAAGGCTTTGAGACTTTTCACTCTTCTTTATTTCTTCTCCTCTCACGGTTTTCACTTTCTTTCCCTCAAGAGCTTGGTGATGCTCTTGAGAGTGAATGTGTTTGTATTGGTTGGTGTTTGTATGAAAGTAATGTGATGAAGTGAAGGGAGAATGAGTTCTAACTCATTCTTACGGTTTAAGATCAAAGGCAAAGACATGGGAATTTCCTATCCTAACCTCGGTTCCAAGTGGAAAATGGAGGGCAATTTGGCCAACCTAATTGTTGCATGGAGGGGGTCTTTTCGGTGGAGACAAGGGTGGAGAAAGTCTCCACTAGGCTTCATGACTCATGCACCCTAGCCTCTCCTAGCCTCATGACTCACACCTTCTATTTCTCTATTCAAACTTTACTTTCTTAATGCTTAAGGGATTGGCTCCTACTTGGTTCTCCTAATATCAACATGGCCGAACCACCCATACTAACACACACATGCATATATGACTTTATTTGTACATAGCATACACTCATGGAACAATGCACACATTTTCATCATGCACGTATTGCACATGTTTATACACCTACATTTATGCATCATTGTAGGCACACACATAATCATGTACACAATTTACACTTTGATGGCATCATGTTCACACGGCTCACACATATATTACACATATATTTACATATTCATGTATCACACGTATATGCATCACATATTCATCATACACATGTCTATTCACATACATTTTCACACACATTATATTCTTTTCAATAATTAAACCTCACATATGTCTACCAAAAACCGTTTATACACATATAATTACAAAATAAATCACAAACATTTAAATTTTTCCAAAAACTTAATTTCTAAACCTTGGTCATTACTTTAGAAATCATTTCTCTAAAATCATTCATTATCTTGATAACGTGAATTTAAGGAAAATCATTTAGGAAAATACTCTTTCAAAACACTTTTCTCAAAATAAATTTCTTTAGTGTTTTAAATTAATATGAGGAATTTACGGGGTGTTACATTCTCCCCAACATAAGGATTTCTCGTCCCCGAGAAATACACTGTAGATTGGGCAGCAGGGCAGCAACATTCTCATGTCATCCTGGGGTTCCTCGTTAACCTCTTTCAGGTGGAGAGATTTCACTCGTACCATTACTTGTGCGTCGAGTCGGGTTATATCCAATCGGAGAGGATGCCACTTCCTTTAGCCGGTCATTGTCGCAGAAAGTCCTACCATAGGTACGGACTTAGGGGGAAAATCAAACAAGCAAACAAACATACGTCTCCAAAAAGCAAGGATTTTAACTAAAAATCCTTAAATATTCATTACTCTCTACCTACTCCGTCCCTACTACAACTCTCTTTCTAATCCTAGGATTTTCATCTATCCTTTCTAGCTTAAAGGGATACTGTTACCATCTAAGCTTTACTCAAAATCTCCTCTAACGACTGATAATATATGTTTCCGTTCCTTCCTTGTGGCTCCCCAACTTTGGTTCAACTTATAACTATCTCACGGGGGTCTTATGTCTTTACTTGGCTTAAACTACCTTTCCTTCCGCAATTGCTCAAACCTAAATTATTTGGGGTAGGTAGGATACTCCCAATTCCAAAATTCGGATTAAAAAGTTTTAAATAGGATTGGTAAGGCTACGACATGATAGGGGTTCATGAAGAAAAGGGTTCAAATCTTAGCAACAAGAATGTGTTGTTGAAGCAATTCAGCAAACACGGAGATTAAGAAGCAATTACCTACATCCTTAAAGGTGATATCCGTCCTTGTGTAAAGGTATGCTAAGGACAATCAAGTCTAAGTCTAACAATCGCTAATGAGACATCAGGAGTTCAGAATCTTTATCTCGGGGTCTACCCATGGTCTACTCTTATAGGGTTAAAAGGTTTCTTAAACTAATACGGTCGATGCTAAACTACAAACTAGTTCCATGTCCAAAGAGACAAAAGCTTATCCTCCTATTCCTACTCAGATACTAACAAACACACAGAGTCGCACAAACAAAGCATGAAGCCCATGCTTAAGGCTGCTAAGGATTACCATAAGCTCTGATACCATTATGTAACAGCCCGATTTTCGAGAACCGAAAATAACCGACTTTTATTCATTGATGTTGCAAAAATGAGGCCATTTTTTTTTGAAACATCGTCGAAGGACGGGAAAACATATTTGACAAGGTTATTAGTGTCCTTCACCATCTCTTTCGAAAACCGAGTTGTTACGTGAAACCAAAACTATTCCACTTTGTTTTCCAAAAACATCTCACTAAGAAAAATCGTTCGGTTTCAACTTAACAACTCCATTCATTTACTCAAAGAACTTTAAACAGGCTTCATAAGAAGATTCCCCGCATTTTTTTTTAAAGTCGAGCATGCTTCAAAATAGTTAGAGTACAGCCACGGTCCATCACTTAGGTAATCCTTGAATTTCAAACACTCAAAACAACTAAACTACTTGCACTTATCCCTAAACTTTCCTATTGAAAGCAAGCGGGTGTAGTTTCTTGTCTCTCTTGCGTTCTCCTATCGTCCTTGAAGAAGATGCTGCTTGTGTGGTCATCTCCTCCTTGTCATTGGACGTCCGCTTCATTCCATCCATTACAGTAGAATTCTTCCGCTCCTCGTACTGGACCTTCTCCTTGTAGCTCTGAAAACCTCGTACGTTGACTTGCCCTAAGTGTGGCTCCAGATTAACTCCGCTTAGCTGATGCTCCGGATCCGAAATCACGATCTCCGTGTAACCGGTCCATGCCCATCCGTTTGGAGTATGTTTCCAACCTCTCCCGTACTTGTTCCACATGGCGATGTCCATGCAATACTCCATCTGCTTTTGAAATACCAGCAGCACCGATATGCCAACGAACAGGAGAGATTAAGCATTCCGAACGACGAATCGTCGACGGTGTGGGTTTACGATAGGCAAGATAATAGAACACACACAACATACAACACATAACGTACACACACAAGAGAACAAGCAAGCATTTCATCTTTGGAAATATCATTAATCCTCTTTGTTCCTTCTCATTTCCATCTCTTATCATTTCCTTAACCACCCATTCCTTTTCTGTAACATCCCTAATTTAATTCCAAGCCTAATTAGCGAGTTAATAGGTTTATAGTGTAGAGAATAGATAGATTAACTGCTTAAAGAATTTTGGGAGCAAGGTGAGTGGTAATTATAAGTACTAGAGGTTGTGTAGAAGGCATTCGTAGCTTAGATCAAAATTATCTAAGCGAAATCGGGGGTTAAATCGGCGTTTTAGATGTTAGAAATCGACCGAAAAGAGAAAATTAGGAATTTATTATAGGATGCTAGGAAAATAAATTCCACCGTTGGATATGAAGTTTATGGGGTTAAGAAGCTTGTCTGAAAATTTGGACCCGATCCGACGGTTGACAAAAAAGTTACAGCGAATCGAAGATTTGAAATCTGATTCTCGCCCAGGCGCGCTTCCAGCTCGCCCAGGCGGGTGCACTGTTCATTGGTGCACCAGATAGTGAAAAACCCACCCAGGCGAGGCCCCATTTCGCCCAGGCGCGCACGACGAATCAACTCACGCACCAGATGCGTGCGCTCGCGCTCGAGCGCCAGAATCCGCGCCCAGGCGCGACGGTGCAGATTTCACGCACCAGGCCCTTTTAAACACGCACCAGCCACCCTCCTTTCTCATCTCTCTCTACCTCCCCCAAACCACCCCCAAACACCATCAAGCACCCAAATCATGCCTTCCAAGCCCTCACCCATGGAGATTCATCACCTCCCTCATGCTTTCTCCTTCCTTCCCTCACCCATGGTGTTTCTCCCTCTCCTTGAAGCTCTCTCTCTCTCTCATCTAGGGCACTTTCTCTCTCCTCCAATCCCAAGGATCTGATGGGAATCGGTTTAGGGAGTGGGAAATCGGATAGACCGGGAGTAGATTCAAGGTCCTTGGAGCTTCAAATGAGTCTTCTCTCTCTCCAAGGTAAGGGGAGTCTCTTTTCCACACTTTGAGTTAGGGATAGTTAGGGTTTATAATAGGATTTGAGTTTAATGGTTAAGTTGGGTTGTGGGTGATGGATTAAGAGGTAATTAGAATTAAAGAAGGATAATGGGAGTATATTGGGTAATGTTGTTAGTTTGGAAATTGTTAATGTTTAATTGTTGTATAATAAATAAGTAGGAAGTGAAGAACCCTAGGGAGATGATTTATTTTAAGCACTCTGAGACATACCTGAGTATGTCGACTGATTTGTGGATATATGTGAATTTCTTTAAGTGCTAATTGTGTTACTTGATTGAATGCTGGGAAGTAGGTGATGTATATGGCTAAGTATAAAAGGAAAGGAAATGCAAATGGAAATAATAATGAAAGAATAGGGATTATTGATTTGCAACTTGAATAGAACTAAAGGTCATGAGTGGATTACGTGAAAATAAAAGGGAAAAAGGTTGTAAAGGTGAATTGGTCAATGTGATAGAATATGATTATAAGTGTTAGTATTGAGTGTGGTTAAATGCAAATTGTGAATGTGACCCTAAATGTGAATCTCTGGAATTGTTTTTGATGATGAATGATACGTGTCATTTATGAGTTGTTGTGTGTGATTATTTGGAGAATGCTTGTGATTATGAAATATAAATGAATGGTACTAAAGGGACTGGAAATTGAATGTGAGACTATATGTGAAGGTTTATGATTATTTGTACATATATGTGGTCATTGATTGAAGTGACTATGATTTATATGATTGGGCTGGATGGTTGATTATTTGGAATGGATTGTTGTTTAATTGATAATGATAAAGGTAACTAAAGTGGAAACTGATCAGTGGGGCCCGGAACACTAGGTACCCGGCTAGGTGTTCCAATTACCTGTTAGGGCCAATTACCTGCCAGGCCAATTACCCATCAGGCCAAACCGCCCTGTAGGCGCCGGGTGACCCACATGATCAGTTTTCCACACCAATAATTGGAATAATTAATGGATTGGTAAAAGTACATAGTCCTACAGGTGATGGTCTGGATGGGTGTAAAGTCCTGGGCAGGTGTTTCAAGTCCCTAGACAGGTGTGCCAATTACCTAGCGGGTAATCCAAATCCTAGTGGTGTACGGTAAAAATGGAAGTGTTTGCAGATCACTATCTGTGGTTGCTTACACTGTGTGTAGATCTCTGCTTGGGGTTACACACATTAATGGAAAATGAATAATGAAAAGGTAAAAAGTAAAAAGGAAAGTTTATGTAGATCTCTGCTTGAGGTTACATAAACGAGATGGAGTGTATGCAGATCACTATCTGTGGTTGCATACACAGTGTATGCAGATCACTGTTTGTGGTTGCATACACCGTGTGTAGATCTCTGTTTGGGGTTACACGCGATGGTAAGGTGTAGATCTCTGACTGGGGTTACACATAATGGAAAATGAATAAAGAAAATGAAAGTAGAATTGATAAAGGAATTAAAGGGAATAAATAATGAACATGGCAATGGAAAGGATTTAGGAAAGGAAAAAGGGATAATGGAAAATGGATAAAAAGGGAATGTATAAGGAAATGGGAATGAAATGAATTGGTTGATCCCTGACTTGATTTGATTGTTATTCTTGAGTTTATATTATGAGCTTTAAATTATCTTCTGATTCACTGTGTTGTGAAAAGGTCTCACCCTTATGTGGTTAACATTTTAGGTGTATGAGCAAGGAACTTGGAGATCAGGGTGCTCAGCGGATCATTCGAAAGAAAGGAACTCAATGTGTATTATATTATATTGTAATTGAAAGCCCCCAACGTTATTTGCGAACTCTGATTTGTAAAAGAAAATTTAAAGTCCTATATTTATTTTTAAATGTTATTTATTATTATTCATAATAAAATCGGGGTGTTACATTTTCAGTCTCTTTCCCATTATCCACACTTCTCAGACTCTTATCCTCAAAATTATGTTTCTTTCCTCATAACGTTTTATCAAAATTATGTTTCTTTCCCATTTTCTGCTTCTTCTGCTTGGGCTCCAGACATTGTATAAACCTTTCCATAAGCAGTGGAAGGATTAGCTCTAGACTTGATTACATTTCCTCCTCTTCTTGCATTCTGATTCTGAGGGCAATTACTAACAATATGCCCTGGTTGCTGGCATAAGAAACAAACAATCTGATTACCCCTATTCTGCAAACTCCAGCAAACTCCGGAATGACGCCTTTTGCAATGAGGACGCAAAGGGGTGGGACCTTGAACAACAGGAAATGATCTCCCTGTAGCTACACCTGGTGCCTTCACATCAACTACCTTTGGAACGGGGTAAGGATCCCTCCGAACCACCGGTCCTTTACCCCTGCCCCGTACTGGTCCATGGGTTTTGGGAGCTACCTGCATACTCCTCTTATGTGCTTCCTTCGCCTTCCGATCATCTTCATACGTGCGGCACATATTCACCAACTGTGGAAAGCTGCGGATATTCTGATATCCGATGGCCATCTTTATTTCTGGGCGAAGACCGCTCTCGAACTTTGTGCATTTGGACCTTTCATCTGGGTGGAACTGAAAATAGGGTGAGAATCTGATTAACTCCTCAAATTTTGCTGCATAATCTCCCACACTCATCGATCCTTGTTTCAGCTCCAGAAATTCAATTTCCTTCTTTCTGCGGACATCCTCTGGAAAGTATTTCTCTAAGAACTTCTCTTTAAAGAGTTCCCAAGAAATAACACTTCCTTCAGCTTCCATAAACCTCCTTGTATCTTCCCACCAGGCTTCAGCATCACTAACCAACATATAAGTTGAGTAAGAGACCTTCTCTTCATCGGAACAATGAAAAGATCTGAAGATCTTCTCCAGTTCTTGTAGCCAGAGTTGTGCTCCCATTGGATTAAATCCGCCTTCAAATCTGGGAGGATCCATCTTCTTGAATTCAGCAATCCCATTTGAAGCAGTTGGATCTTGCCTCTGGTTAGCCTGATTAGCACTTGCCTGAACCAGGTTCTTCAAAACTTCGGCCTGACGATCATTGGATCGAGTCAGGTTACCAAGAACTTCAGTAAGTCTCTCAAAGACTTGGTTAGATCGGCCTTCCATCTGAATTCAAGTGGGATTAGAACAACCATCCACATTGAATAACAAATGATACTAAGGCTCTATTTACTTAGGACTTCCTATTAACTTATAAGAATTAAGTAATTACTCGCTTGGTGAGTAACACTTTGGGAGTATGGTAATCCCATACTCACAGCCGAGGAATGCAACCATTGCTCTGATACCATAAATGTAACAACTAAAATCCTAATCCTTTATACCATTATTTCAAATAAAATTTTAAAAAATTTTGACAGGGTTTGTTTTAAAATTAGAACTTTCCCTTTTTAGAAAACCTGTCACCTGTCAGCCAGAACATTCAAAAGTATATATTTATATTCATTCATAACAATGTATGTATTTATATAAGCCATCAGTCAAGGCCACATCCAGCCCAAAGTTAAGTTTTACAATTCAAAATATGGAATATCACCATTTCAAAAGCATACACATATAAGTTTTCCAACAAAAGTCCATAAGTGGTGATATCCTGAAATTTACATTAAGAGTCCAAAATACATAATATTTTTAAAGTGTATGATAAGAGAGCATGGTCAGCTGGAGTGCAACTCCCTAAAGAAACAGGGTTACACTTCCTTAGGAGAAGTGTACCCATCCTCGGCCTCGGGGAAAGCAGAAACATCTCCTTCCGAGTTACCTAAAATGGTCAACACAGAGAGTAAGATATAGCTCAAAATCAAAGGAAACACATATGAATAGTAATAAGACATAATAATAAACATGTCATACAAACATATAGGGAATAATGCAATAGTCCATAATAATGCCATGGTCCATAATTATCCATACCCATATCCATTTTCCATATTTTCCATAATATAACCATATCCCATTGGTTTCCATATAACCTCACATCACCCTCCACACTATTGGAAAAGATCAACTAGGAGTAAGTGTTCCCCAACCGATGCTCGCACAGTACTTCGCGTGAATTCGTCCATTGTACAATTTGGGCCGTTTTACCCAAATTGGCTTTAGCGGGAACCACCCTCAACTAGTCCAGAAATGTTTAAGTGACCAATAGGATTATCATAGGGCGCGAAGGACCAATTCCCAACGTGGTGCATTTTCCACGTTCTCTAGTGAATCAAAGTCCAACTATGGTAATTCTAGTGATTGTGTAATTAACACAATCTCGCCACTATACCATTCTCGTCCGTCGATTCTATGAACCTTCGCGTATCCGTCCTTCGGTTCATAAAATATTCACGAATCTTTTCCAATTCCTATCGTCCTGCCTCACTTCAATAATTACGTGTTTCTAATTCTTTTAGTCTATTTCACTTAGTCCAATTGTTAGTACTTAGTTCCTTTTTATAAGTTGTGAGCTTAGGGTTTCCAATATAAAGATTCCATACCATTACAACATTTCCAAACAAATTAAAAATCATGAATTTAACAACATAACACCATCATTCAAGTTACACAGAATTAAAGCATAAACCAAGCAATGATACACAATTCCATTCATACCCTAAACCTGGGGTTTTGGGATTTCTAAGCTAATAATTCATCTACAACCAAAAACATGCCTAAAATTATGAGCTTACTACTAAAACTATGCCCTTCCTCTAATTGAAAGTATATCTTCCCTCTTACCTTGATTTAGAGAAAGTGGAGGTGAGAGATGGTGGAGAGAACCTTGAATTGATGGAGGAAAAGAAGAGATTGATGATGAAGAAGAGTTGAAACCTTGATTTGATGAAGGGAAAAGATGATTTGATGAAGTTTCTAAGTGATTTGAGGATGAGAATTAAGAACCCTAGCTTTGCCCAAAGAGGGTCGAGAATGAGGGATGAATTTTGCATAAATAAACACTGCCAACCGACTTAAGAATTGATGCTGCAGGGTCGTGGATATCGATGTCCATAGGTGGATATCGATATCCAACATCGATGTGCAAAGCTGCATATCTATATCCACTGCTAAAAACTGACAGCATCTTTCACATTCGAATAGCTATAACTTTTTCGTTAACCGTTGGATCTTGCTCAAATTTGGAGATAAGCTCCCTAATGATTCCAACTTCACATCCAACGGTGGGTTTTGGGTTTTAAGCTATAGGTCCTACAGTCCCAATCTCCTAGGCTTGTGGTCTTATTAACTTGATTCCTATGATTCTAAGGCAAAACTACTCATTCTAAGCCTATATGATTCAAACTCCTAATTTCTAACAATTCTGAACATGGAAATAAAACTGAGGATGTTACAGGTACCCTTTTGGAATTAGTCCTTAAACTTTTTTTTCGATGCTTTGGGTCCCAGAACTTTGTTTAATTTTTGGAAATAGTGCTTTCATCGCTTAAGTGATGATATAGCCGACGATATGGCACGTCACTTTCTTAATATCGACGAGTGACGTGTTATGTAGAGCCACGAGACACTAAATGATTTTTTTTATTAAAAAACTAATTTCTTTTAAAATTTATAAAAAGATTCAATTTTCTTTAAAAAATATAATTTTTATTTATTTTTGATAAATTTGAATTTTTTTTAATTTAAAAAAATCACGTGACATCATCTGGCACATTACCTATCGATGTGGCGAATGTGATGTGGCATATCCTTGGTCATATCACCACTTAAGTGATGAAATGACCATTTTAAAAATTTGAGCAAAGTTTAGGAACTCAAAGCATCGAAAAAAAAGTTTAAGGACCAATTTCAAAAGAGCACCTAAGTTCAGGGACTAAAAATTTAAATATCAACAAAATACTATTTCAAATATCAAGTTTGAAAACAATTTTGTCAATACGAGGTTACATGATATCCAAGTAAAGTTATCAGAGTCTACCTGAACCTAAATACAACATCCCTGCAAAACATGATAGACGCTGAAGAGAACGAATGACCCTCATCCTTAAAAACTGCAGCTGGCGCCTCCTCTAAAGATGATCCTTCCCCGTCATCAGTAGGTCCATCATCTAATTGGTTGACAAAAGACCAATAGAACAAATGTGACGACCCAACTTTTATTCCAAAGTAAAACATTTATGTTTAGAAAATACGACCAAATTTTTTTTCTTTGAAACTGAAAGTCAGTCATCATCCATTATCAAATCCTGCGGAATTATGTAAACTTCGAGTCATGAAGACAAGTGAAGTAACATCATATTTCATTCATATTAAAAAGGTTACATACCACATTCTCCATTTCAACAAAATACATAATTACTTGATTTAACACTCTAGGCCATTACATTATATTACATATATTACAACAAAATTCATAATAACCTAAAGCATATGGTTCATGACTCAAAATATAAAATAGGATAGATAAGAGAAAACCTGATGGATCATATCATTCACATTCCACCCCACAACTTAACTCAGTCGCCAGTTCCCCACTGACTTCCAGTTGAGTTGTCCATAAAGTCATCCACCATCTGATTCGCATTATCCACCGGATCCTCACCCTCGATTGGGTCCTCCTCTTCCTCTTCCTCCTCCTCTTGTGCCGAATCATCGGGCACGTATATCGGAGTTTGGGATCGAACTCGAGGGGAAGGGCTAGGACGAGCAGGGACCTCTAAAATGATTCTTTCTGAGGAGAGTGTTGGACTCGGTGGGATAGTGCGTCTCGGAAAACGTCTTGGTGGTGGTGGAGAGGTTCCATTTCGCATAACAAAATTTGGTGGAATGTGCATGATGTAAACCATTGGAATTCTCGATCTAAGCGGACGCATATGGGAATATGGGTTAGGATGGCGGAAGATAACTTCCACATCCCCCTGATATGTAGCCCTATGGTCCTCAAAATTCCACTCCCCATTAGGGAGCGGCCTCATCTCCACGCAGAACATGTTCCTCACCATCACCTACACACGGGACTGGGAGTGAGTCATAGCTAAAAGCAATAACAAATGAGTACAACAGTGGCTAGAAATAACAAACACAAGTTATCATGTAGCAATAATAAATGCATATGTATATGCTCAAACTGTCTTTTATAATATCTGGATTAATGTCATGATGCATGCCTACTCCTAATTCATGCTACGCGGTTTGGCATCCGAGTATTCTCAGGCTCGGGATATTCTCAATCCTATGGTTCATCAAACCGGAGCGATTCATATTCAAGCATCACGATCGATGGTAACTCGGTCTTCCTAGCATCCTTGTGCTAGGGATATTCTGATTTAACCTTACCGAAGTTCCGAATCTAGATCGGAGCAACTCCTTCTGCATGCATGATAATGCCACACAATCTTTTCTCTTTAATTCTTTACTTTCTTTTATTCTTTAATCACATCCTTGAACATCATGTCTCCAATATAGAGACCCAAAGTTCATAATCCTTCTCAATTTCAAATTCATCTTTTCTTTTGGCATTAACTGGTGCTAGTGCTTTTCTGAAAATTCCATCAGCGGCCCAACCACTTTGTGATGGTTTTATATGATAGGAGTTTAATCATTTTATTATTATTAATGCAATGACCCCATTTAGGACTCCCAAAATATCAACCAAGTGGGTAAAGGCTTCCACTGGGACATGGGAAAAATAATCAACCAAATGGGTGTACGCACTTCCATTGGGACATCCTGTCCGAATGCATCAACCACTGAATAAAATTCCAGTAGGACTCATCCAGGATAAAAAATCTACCAATGGGAATCAAATAAACTTATACATTTATCCGTTGGGACTCCTGTCCGAATATATCAACCACTGAATAAAATTCCAGTAGGACTCTTTCAGGATAATAATCAACCAACGGGATAAAAGGAAATAATTAGAATTTAATAATATAGGAGATTAGACGAGTTAATCTTTAATGACTTTATAAAAAGTAAGATTTTTCTGAAAATTCTTTGAATTACTCGAGTAGTTCTTGCCTACTCGAGTGTTCTTATGAATCTACTCGAGTCTTCAAGAAATACTCGAGTGTAATTCAATTTTTCCAGAATACTCGAGTCCTCCTTAATTTACTCGAGTGTTTTTACTGCAACAACACCAGTTTCTGCACCTTTCAATGTCAATTCGAATTCCTTGCATTGTATTTCCATTCTTATGCAAAACAGAGGCATAAACACATATATTGAACATGTTAGAACACATAAACAAGTACATAACAACATAAATCAACATCAAATCACAGAATCAATACAAACTTAGAACATAACCATTTCAACATATGAGATTCATTTCCTCTTGGTTTTAATTTCGAAAATCAATCCAGTGAGCATTATTAAGTCCATTTAAGCTTGTTTAAATCGAAAAACCTTGGGTTTATGACCTCCAAGTCATATTCCCAATTCCCACTTCATCCCTTGATGAACCTTGTGAGGTTCCTACATTTCTAGCTTGAGATTACTCATTCTAGCAATTAGGTAACTCCTCCCTTACCTCAGAGAAGCTAAACAACAGATTAAACAACAAGGAAATTGGCTGGATCGAAAATTCGAATTCTGGACTTGTGAAAAAGGGTTGAACAGGCTGACTTTGGCCACAGATTTCACCATGGATTTGGCATGAAAAAGAGTGAAACACGTTAGTTTAACAAACTAGGATATACTAACTCCAATCAGGAACAAGTTTGACACAAAAAGGGTTTCTGAAATTACCAAACGAACTCAATGAAGATGAATACTTGATGCTGAAAACTACTCTGTTTTCTAAGCTTTGAATCTCAAACTTTGAAGGTCTGGAACTCGAACTACAGGGGCTTATTTGGAGTGATTCTTGATTCTAATTCAAAGATGGAACTAGAACCTTGAGTTGTGTTTTGGTTTCGAAGGATTTGATTGAGAAACGAAGGAGAAATCAGAGATCAAAGAGTGCTCTGAAAAACTGAAAGTTTGAAACTGAAATTCGGGTTTTGGGATGATTAAGGTGTTGAATGCTTCAACTAAGCACTCATTTATAGCCTAGGAATGCTTCAAGTCGAAGTAAAGTCCAGCTCTATGCTTGAGGATTCGAGAAACCGCATTTTGGTGCGAAAATTAAATGAAAACCGACTTATACACTTTCAGGTCTGTACGAAATACTCGAGTGTTTTCAAATATACTCGAGTGTTTATTTAAAAATTCAAATTTCCAAACAGCTACTTATAATACTCGAGTGTTTCCTAAAATACTCGAGTGTTTTAGCTAAAATAGGAAAAATTAACTATTTTAATGATACTAATGTTGATAAAATACTTTTATTTCATATATTAAAATATAGGACCTTACATCCTCCCCCACTTGAACAGAATTTCGTCCCCGAAATTCCGACTAAATAAACAAATGTGGGTACTCTTCTCTCATCTTAGATTCTAATTCCCATGTTGATTCTGGTACTCCTTTTTGATTCCAAAGAACTCGCACTAAAGGAATCTCCTTTCCTCGCAGCTTTCTGATTTGACGATCTTCAATTCGCACTGGTCCGACTTCAAATGTCAGATTCTCCTTTAAAGGTATTTCATCTGGCTGTAACTGGATAATTGAAGACGGGTCTTGAATAAATTTGCGAAGCTGAGAGACGTGGAATACATCATGGAGATTAGCTAAAGAAGGTGGTAACGAGATCTGATAAGCGACGGGACCGACTCGCTTTAAGATTTGATAAGGACCAATAAACTTCGGTGTCAGCTTCCTCAGCTTCATCACTCTCCCGATACCAGTTGTTGGCACTATTCGCAGAAATACATGATCTCCTTCTTGAAATTCGAGCTTGGTTCTACGCTGATCGGCATAGCTCTTCTGACGACTTTGTGCAATCTTCATCTTTTCTTGGATAACCTTGATCTTCTCGGTCGTTTCCTGAACTAATTCAGGTCCGATGAGAGCGTTCTCCCCCACTTGGAACCAACATAGTGGGGTTCTACACTTCCTTCCATAGAGGGCTTCGTACGGAGCCATATCGATGCTTGTGTGGTAACTATTGTTGTAGGTGAACTCCACAAGCGGCAACAAACGATCCCAACTTTCTTGGTACTCTAAAACGCAAGCACAGAGCAAATCTTCCAGAGATTGAATCGTTCTCTCCGATTGACCATCCGTTTGCGAGTGATAAGCCGAACTCATTCTTAGTTGCGTTCCTAACGCTCGATGCAAACTCTGCCAAAAGCGAGATACGAAACGAGGATCACGATCCGATACAATACTCGAGGGAATACCGTGCAATCTAACAATCTCTTTGATGTACAATCTTGCAAGCTTCTCCAACGGATATTGCATGTTGATGGGAATTAAATGAGCTGACTTCGTTAAACGATCAACTACTACCCAAATCGCATCGAAACCTTCTCTTGTTCTCGGAAAACCACTTACAAAATCCATGGCTATTCCATCCCATTTCCATTCTGGTATGCTCAAAGGTTGCAATTCTCCTCCGGGCTTCTTATGTTCAATCTTTGCCTTTTGGCAAACAAGGCAAGACGCAACATAAGACGCAACGTCTTTCTTCAATCTGGACCACCAAAACATCTTCTTCAAGTCTTGATACATCTTTGTTGATCCAGGATGCATACTCAGCTTGCTTTTGTGGGCTTCTTCTAGTACAGCTCTCCTTAGTTCTTGATTTGCCGGAAAGCAGATTGGATCCTTGAATCTCAAAATGCCATTCGATCCTAATTGGAAATCTGGTTCCACTCCTTCTATCCCTAGTCTTTTCTTCTCTAGAAGCTCTTCATCCACTTGTTGCAGGTTTCGGACTTGACCCACAAACTCATTTGTGATTTGTATTATTGCTAACATGATGCAATTTGGTTCGAACTGAACTGCCAAATTCAAGTTCTGGAATTATTCAATTAATTCAGCTTCTTTCACCATCATCGATCTCATATGCAAAGCCTTTCTACTCAACGCATCAGCTACGATATTGGCTTTGCCGGGGTGGTAATGTAATTCAAAGTCGTAATCCTTTAAGAATTCCATCCACCTACGTTGCCTCATATTCAGCTCCTTTTGGTCAAAAAGATACTTTAGACTTTTATGGTCACTGAATACTTGGAACGTATTACCATACAGGTAATGTCTCCATATTTTCAAAGCAAAGACAATAGCAGCCAATTCCAAATCATGGGTAGGATAATTCTCCTCATGCACCTTCAACTGTCGCGACGCATAAGCAATAACTCTTCCTTCTTGCATCAGAACACAACCTAGACCTTGTTTTGATGCATCACAGTAAACATCAATATTTTTCTGGGGATCGGGCAGAGTTAACACTGGAGACGATGTTAACTTGTCCTTTAAAGTTTGGAAACTAACTTGACACTTCTCATTCCAAACAAAAGGTTGCTCCTTCCTAGTCAGGCGGGTTAAAGGAATAGCCAACTTAGAAAATCCTTCGATGAACTTCCGATAATAACCGGCTAAACCAAGAAAACTTCTAACTTCAGTAACAGACTTAGGCTTCTCCCATTTCAACACTGCTTCTACTTTAGCTGGGTCTACAGCAACACCATCTCTCGAAATCACATGCCAAAAGAAATTGATTTTTTCAAGCCAAAATTCACACTTGGCTAACTTGGCATATAATTTCTTTTCCTTCAAAGTCTCCAAGACAATCTTCAAATGATTGGCATGCTCCTCTGGGGTCTTTGAATAGATGACTATATCATCTATAAACACCACAACAAAGGAATCCAAATAAGGTCGGAACACTCTATTCATGTAATCCATGAATATGGCAGGAGCATTGGTTAAACCGAATGGCATCACCACATACTCGTAGTGTCCATATCGTGACCGAAAAGCAGTCTTTGGAATATCTTCCTCCTTAACCCTGATCTGATGATAACCTGATCTCAAATTGATCTTTGAAAACACCGACGCTCCTCTTACGTGATCCATCAAATCGTCGAACCTTGGCAATGGGTATTTGTTCTTGATTGTAACCTTATTGAGTTGTCTGTAATCAATGCACATCCTCATGGCTCCATCCTTCTTCTTTACGAACAAACTGGCGCTCCCCAAGGCGACACACTTGGTCTGATGAACTGCTTCTCTAACAAATCTTCCACTTGCTTCTTCAGTTAAGCTAATTCGGTTGGAGCCATACGATAAGGAGCAATAGAATTAGGACCAGTACCAGGAACTAAATCGATACTGAATTCTATTTCTCGATGCGGTGGCAAACCGGGAACTTCATCAGGAAACACTTCGGGAAAATGTCGAATAATCGGGATTTCCTCTAACTTTTGTTCATCCTTCTCTTCTTCTACTATCGCAGAAAACACACAAACGTACCCTTCAGGTTGCAACTCAGGCGACTTTTCACCAGGAAAGACAATCGTTCGAGTCTTGCAATCGATCACCACTTGGTTAGTTGCTAGCCAATCCATCCCCAAAATAACGTCGAGCTGGGATAACGGTAGACAGATTAAATCTACCCTAGAGGACAAGCTCCCTATATCGACAGAACATCCAAAACATGCTCTTGACGTAGTTACCGGCACATTCGAAGGAGTACACACCTTAAATCTAAACGGTGTCTCCGAAACGGGTAAACACAAACGCTTAACGCATTCCTCAGAGATGAAAGAATGTGTAGCACCAGAATCGAATAAAAAGCGACAAGGCATGCCATTGAGAAAATGGTTACCTTGCACGAGATTGTCTGCCTACTCCGCTTCTGATCCGGACATGGTAAAAACCTTCCCGTTCACCCATGGCTTGTTTCCCGCACCTTGATTGTTCTGACGCTGGGGTTGATGACAGAGATGAGCGATGTGACCAGCCCTTCCACAGTTGTAGCAAACCGGTGGTTTGTCTCTCCAACACTCCCTTCCAGGATGGAATCTTTGACATTTGTTGCACACTGCACCAGGGGCTGGGAGACTGGGTGTTCCAGAAGATGATGCACTTCCTTTTCCTTTCTGTGGATAAGGACCTCTCCGGTTCTTGTTACCATACCTATGCTGATTGCGATGTGGGCCAAAGCTTCCTTGTCCAATGTCCTTCTTGACACTATTCCTTTCAAAAATGTGACAAGTATTAACCAGCGTTGGATAGTGTCGGATCCTTTGCACACTTACAGCTAATTTGATATCGGGTCTCAGACCATTCTCGAATCGTGTGCACTAGGAATGTTCATCGGGGTGATACTGGAAGTATGGCGAGTACTTCATCAGCTCTTCAAATTTCTCAGCATACTGATCCACTAAAAGATTTCCTTGCTTTAAATCGAGGAACTCCACTTCCTTATGCAGCCTGATGTCATCTGGGAAATACTTCTCGAGAAACTTTTCTGTGAAGATCCCCCAAGTAAACTCTACTTGATCGAACTCCAGGAATTGACGAGTTTGGTTCCACCATGTAGCAGCTTCACCAGCAAGCATATAAGCAGCAAACGTGACCTTTTGCGATTTCGACAGAGTCAGTGTTCTAAAGATTTTATTCATCTCGTCAAGCCAGAACTGAGCTTGCTCGGGACGACGACCACCCGAGAAGCTAGGGGGTTTGCACTTCCTAAAGGAATCTAAGCCTTGAAACTCCGTTGGGGTTCCAAACATACACAATCAACTGCCACTATACGACTGACTCTTACACCCCACGTTTCGGCTTTTGAGATGGCCAGGAACATCTTAACATGTTACCTACACACCACTATGTCTTAGGAAAGTTGTTCTCTCACCTCGAATGCCGACAGAAATCCAGAGAGCCTTTACGGGTGCAGTTCTCCGACACGCGTCCACAGTTGACACCTTCTGCATCCTCAAGATAGACATTATATATTAATATTATAATTCAAATCAAGCATCAAGTCCATAATTAAAATCATCCGTTAAAAACTTAGAGTAAGATCCTTCGGGTGAAATAAAAACACAAATCCTTTTCTCAACTCATTTCAAAAACTCTTTAACACTTTTAATTCCTCAAAACCATATTCAAAATTATCAACAACGCAATCTTGAACACATGCATTAGTTGCTGGTCCGCCTTGGACAGCAACCTATTCGCACCCGAAAACACCGAAAAACTTAACTTTTTCAATCCAATTCTTTCTCAAATCAAATACCACTTAAAACCTAAACTTTAAACCATTCAAACACATTTTTAGAATCGAAAAGCAAGTAAATAAATTCAGGATAGCAAGGATTAAATCCAATAAGTCTCTTTTAGAAAATTCGAAAACACCGCAAAGTCACATTTTTATCCATACAACATTTCGGCATAAAACCAACACTTAAACACTTTATTTTTCAAACATTAGTACCAAAATAAAGCTTGGGCAGCCACTGCATATGTCCAAAAATTTTCAAAGGAATCAACTAACCAATCCCAAAAACAATTAATTTTCAAGAACTAGTTGCGTAATGAAAACATTTCCCAATCTTCACTTAAGACATGCATACGACAAACAATACTTTCACAAATCGAATCAAATCATTTAATCAACAACTCATGTTTATTCATGCATTCAACTAAATTAGGCAAGTAAACACAACTGATGAAGGACAACCCAAGGACCTTCAGAACTGAAGTGGAGGGTAATGGCCCAAGGATTGAAGAGATACCCGTTGTCAGAGATTTTCTAGAGGTATTCGCTGACGAGATACCGGGTTTGCCACCGAAAAGAGAGATTGAGTTTGGCATCGACTTAGTTCCGGGAGCTGGTCCCATTTCTATTGCTCCTTATAGAATGGCACTACCGGAAATGGCCGAGATGAAGAAGCAGATTGAGGAATTATTGCAGAAGCAGATGATCCGACCAAGTGTGTCACCATGGGGTACTCCGGTTTTTTTTGTCAAGAAGAAAGATGGTAGTATGAGGATGTGCATCGACTACCGGCAATTGAACAAGGTCACAATCAAGAATAAGTATCCTTTACCAAGGATCGATGACCTTATGGATCAAGTTCGTGGGGCTTCAGTATTTTCCAAGATTGATTTGAGATCTGGGTATCACCAGATCAGGATCAGAGAAGAGGATATCTCTAAGACTGCATTTCAATCCCAATATGAGTATGTCGTGATGCCGTTCGGATTGACTAATGCACCAGCTATTTTCATGGACTACATGAATCGAATCTTTAGAGCTTATTTAGATTCATTCGTGGTTGTGTTCATTGACGATATCCTTATTTACTCCAAGAGCCCGGAGGAGCATGCTGAACACTTGAGGATAGTGTTGAGTATCCTGAAAGAGAAGCAGTTGTACGCCAAACTTCCAAAGTGTGAGTTTTGGTTGGAGGAGGTTAAGTTTTTGGGACATGTAATCTCAAACAAGGGGATAGCAGTTGACCCAGCAAAAGTAAGTTCAGTTTTGCAATGGGAACAACCGAAGTCGGTCACGGAGGTGAGAAGTTTTCTTGGTTTGGCTAGCTATTATAGAAGATTTATAGAAGGTTTCTCGAAGATAGCGCTACCCTTGACGAAGTTAACTCGGAAAGATCAACCATTTATCTGGGACGAGAAGTGTGAAAGGAGTTTCCGAGAACTGAAGGAAAGATTGACATCATCTCCTGTGTTAATTTTGCCTGATACACAGAAGAATTTCGAGGTGCATTGTGACACATCGAAACAAGGACTTGGGAGTGTTTTGATGCAATATGGGAAAGTAGTCGCTTACGCCTCGAGACAGCTAAAAGTTCATGAAATGAACTATCCAACCCATGATTTAGAGCTGGCAATTGTTGTTTTCGCTTTAAAGATTTGGAGGCACTATCTCTATGGCACTACGTTCCGGGTATTTAGTGACCATAAGAGTTTAAAGTACCTCTTTGACCAGAAAGAGTTGAATATGAGGCAACGCCGATGGATGGAGTTCTTGAAGGATTATGAGTTCGAGCTTCATTACCATCCTGGGAAAGCAAAGGTGGTGGCAGATGCATTGAGTCGAAAAACAATGCATATCAGTTCGATGATGGTCAAAGAAGCTGCATTGATAGATGAATTTAGAGATTTGAGCCTGACGTTGCAAGTGGAGCCAACAAGTGTCAAGATGGGAATGTTGCAGATTGCTAATGAGTTCTTGCAAAGGATTCGTGAAATGCAACAAGAAGATGAAGGAATTAAGGAAAAGAGGAAGCTTTTGGAAGAAGGCAAGGAGTTAGAGTTTCAAGAGGGAAAAGATGGAATCCTTCGTTTTAGAACAAGGATTTGTGTGCCTGATAATTCAGAAGTAAGGAGAATGATTCTGGATGAAGCGCATAAGAGTAAGATGTGTATGCATCCGGGAGCTACCAAAATGTATCAGGACCTGAAGAAGACATTTTGGTGGCCTGGCTTAAAGAAGGATGTGGCTAGGTTCGTGGCATGTTGTTTGGTGTGTAAGAAGGCGAAGGTGGAACATCAAAGGCCAGTAGGAGAATTACTTCCCTTAGAGATTCCGCTATGGAAATGGGATAGTATCTCAATGGATTTCGTGTCTGGATTGCCAAGGACAGCTACTGGTCATGATGCAATCTGGGTGATTGTAGATCGCTTAACGAAGTCAGCGCATTTTATTCCAGTTAATATGCGCTACTCTTTGGAAAAGCTCACTCAGTTGTATATCAAAGGAAGTTGTTCGCCTGCATGGTGTACCATCAAGTATCGTGTCAGATCGCGATCCGAGGTTTACATCGAAGTTTTGGCAAGACCTGCATAGAGCTCTGGGTTCAAGATTGAAGTTGAGTTCTGCATACCATCCTCAGACTGATGGTCAAACGGAAAGGACTATTCAATCATTGGAGAACATCTTAAGAGCTTGTGCTTTGGAAGGTCAAGGGAATTGGGAACGAATGTTGTCGCTCGTAGAATTTACTTGCAACAATAGTTATCATGCGACCATTGGTATGGCACCATTTGAAGCTCTGTATGGGAGAAAGTGTCAGACACCACTATGCTGGTTTCAAGTGGGGGAGAGTTCTCTGGTTGGACCAGATTTTGTGCAAGAAACAACTGAGAAGATCAAGATGATACAAGAAAAGATGAAGACTGCTCAAAGCAGACATAAGAGTTATGCTGATAGGAGAAGGAAACCCTTAGAATTTGCTGAAGGTGACCATGTGTTCATTAGAATAGTACCAACCAAAGGTGTTATTAGAGCTTTGAAAACCCAGAAACTATCACCTAAGTTTATTGGTCCATACCAAATTCTTAAAAGAGTCGGTCCAGTAGTGTAACACCTACAATTGTTTACCCTTTTATACCCTTAAATAAAATAGTGAATTGAAAATTTCTTTTTAAACTTATGATTTGATTAGGAAAGACACTTAGTTATTTTTAATTCATATGAAAATCTCCCGTCAAACGGACAGAGTTTTGTTTGTTTTTAGGACTTTCCCAAAATTCCTGTTTTTCCTGCAACCTGATAAACAATAACACTTTAAATTCATCAGAGGCCAGCAGGGCCCAAAATATGGTTTAGTCCACTCATTACATTATTTCTAAGGAAATACAAATAGTTTCTCAAACTCTTAGTTTCTCAAAATACAAAGTAAATGATATACAATAAAACTTCCCCAAAATAACCCATGACCAATAGGTGGTCGCTAAATACTATCCACACTCCACGTGGTGGAATGTAATCCTGCTCGGCGAGACACGTGTATGCTCCTTCGGTACCTGTAAAAATATAGCAAGAAGGGTAGCATTACACAGTACTAAGAATAATAGCTTCTAAGAAGCATAGCTGACAAACTAGGCCCTATCACATTAGAAATTACCTAATAACCTAACATTCCTTTTTAGGTAACCACATACAAGTTCATCTTCGATAACTTATGCCCTATGCCCATACTACCTTCCTAGCAATCCTACTTTCCATTTTAAGCTTACTCTTCAATTCACTTAAATTCACATTTCGTTTTCATTCTCCCCTGGTCACGACCTACTGCGTTCGCACCACCGTGCGATAACGACTTACTGCGTCCGGGTAAATCCCTTGGTCACGACCTACTGCGCTCGCACCACCGCGCGAAAGCGACTTACTGCATCCGGGTGTGTTTCTCAATCCCCTGGTCACGACCTATTGCGCTCGCACCACCGCGCGAAAGCGACTTACTGCGTCCGGGTAATCCCCTGGTCACGACCTACTGCGTTCGCACCCCCGTGCGAAAACGACTTACTGCGTCCGGGTAAAATACAATCTCCCCTGGCTGAGCCTGGGTATAATATAATTAGTTCTGTTATCATTATCAATTCATTAACACATTTTCATTTCCCAAAATTAATCACCACTTTACTCATTTCCACTATCCAATGGTCACAATTATATATTACAACTTAATTAGCACAATTCAACATTTCAGTATCACATATCATCACACAATCCTTATAGTCACATTTACACTTATCAAATTAAATCAAGCACAACATCCATCAAGGTTCCTGGGCACTCGATCACCATCCTCTAATTTTCGATTCATTGATTAATAAACATCATTTCTCTTTTACCAAGCTGTTTATCCTTAGTCCATTCTTTAATCATTCACTCGTAATTTTCCATCCTTCCTTCCTTACTTAGCCCTTTCTATATTACTTGCCTACGATGATACTTAGTCCATTGTTTACTTTACGAGTCACAAAACCGAGCACGACATGAACACACATCAATAACAAGTAGCAATCAACGAATAATAATCAAAATAGTCGACATACTCAGGTATGTCTTAGAGCACTATAAATCAAGTCAACTCCCTAGGGTTCTCAACTTCCTACTTAGTTAACATATAATCTACACATTCCTAAGCAATTATGCCCTAAGATTCATTCCTTACACCTTAATTATCCTAAGATTTATTCTTTTAATTATTTATCTACACCTAGTCATCATTACAACAACCTAGAATCTATATCCTTAGGAAAGGTAACACAAACCCCTCTTACCTCAACCGACGAGTCCAAAGAGAAAGCCTTGACCCGAGGCTCCATAATTTGCACCGATTACTGCCGAAGTTCGCCGACGAGACGGGGCGGTGATCCTAGAAGCATTTTGAGTGGCCGAGAGCAAGACCGAGTCGTTTTCGGTCGGTGCCGGTGAATGTCGGTATGTCGGTTTCCTTCCATTTTGCTTGAAAAGAATGAAACCAAGGAGAGAGGAATGGAAGTCCTTAATGCTTGAACTCCATGGAAATCAAATGGAAAAGATTAGAGCTTGGGTGCCATGGTTAAGGGTGAGAGCTTGGTTTTATGGTTGATGGAGAGAAGAAAAAGAGCGCTTATGGTGGAAGAAGGAGGGAAGGAAGGTCACGCCATTTTCATGCCTTGGAGCTAAGGGTTATGGTGCCTATTTCATGATTCAAGAAGAAAGGGTGATGGTGATGATTATTGCCTTGGAGTGAGGGAGGGCGTGACGGGTTTGAGCAAGGGAAGAAGAATGGAAGGTGTTCATGGTCAATTTCAAGGCTGGGAAACAAAAACCATGGTGTCTCCTTCATAAATTAGGGGAAGAAGAAGAGATGTGCTTGGTCCATGGAAGAGGGAGGGCTACGGGTGGAGCAATGGAAGGGAGGGAGGTGATACTTGGTGCTTCTTATTTTGTTGGGCAAAGGCATGAAGGAAGAGTATATGAAAGAGGAGGGAGATTGGCTTTGTCAACAAGCCAAAGACTTGTGGCCTTTAGCGTGCCACACACCATTTCAGCATTTCAGCAACAGCCCCGCGCGCCTGGGCGCGGGTCATGGCGCGCCTGGGCGTGTTTCCTACTGATCTGCGCACCAATTTGGGGCTGGCGTGCCCCGGTGCGCCTGGGCGTGCCCTGGGGGGTCCTGACTTCATATTGCCATAACTTTTCGATAGCCGTTGGATTTTGCTCAAATTTTGAGACAAGCTTCCTAAAATCCTAAACTTCACATCCAACGGTGGGAATTGGGTTTAGAGCTATGGATATTTTATTCCTAATTTTCTCTTTTCGGTTGATTTATAACATCTAAAACACCGATTTACCCCCGATTTCGCTTATTTGACTTTGCCCAAAGCCACAATTGCCTTCTATACAACCCCTAGGACTTATAATTACCAGTCACCTTGCTCCCAAAATTCTTTAAGTAATTAATCTACCCGTTCTCTACATTAATAATCTATTAAATCACTAATTAGGCTTGGAATAAAATTAGGGATGTTACAATTCTCCCCCACTTATTAGAATTTCGTCCCCGAAATTCCGTTCAATTCCTTTAAATGGAGAACCATCCCAACAAAGGGTTTTCTAACTACGACACATTCTGCACTAGGTTCTACTCCCCCACTTTGAATCGGCATACTTCCTTGCTTAAGTACGCCACCAGACTCATGCATCCAATAAAGATTACAAATCGTGGTTTAATTTGGTTAGACTAGAAGCAAAAGCTCTAAGGTTCTTGAGGTTTACTCCGATGTCGGTCAAACATTGAGAGAGTTCTAATAAAAAGACTTTCAATAAACCTCAGGTTTCTAAAATCGAGAGCAATTTCTCCATTAGATTGGAGATGGCTTCTAAGGTCAACTGGGTTCTTCCCAGACATTTTACTTTAAACATCTGGAATGGGTGCTAATCAAATTGGTTCCTACATTCTAGGCTTAATTGGTCTCATGCCATTTATAGTCCTTAGACGATGTCAATCTTTAATAAACTCAAGATTAGGGGTATCAGTCTAAATCTCATACCCACTAATGATAGGGACAATGTCAGGTTTACAATAGCACTATCACTTATTATCTGTCGCATTCAAATCAACCCAAAACTATCTCTATACTCAATCTAAACGGCAGCATTAACAGAGATCTAATTATAATCTACCCAGTGATCTACAACTTAGGCGCTATTCTTAAGTCCTAAGCAATCACACTCATTGACAAATAAGCAGTCAGCACATACATGACAATCAAAATTCAAATATGCACACCAACATTTCATATCAGCGTATAATTGCAAACACTTGGCAATCTCTACTTGATTCTAATCCAATCCCGATCTACCCAAATCAGCCCTAGAACTCAGGTCTAAACCCATACACACATCTTAGATAAGCTGCACACATTTTCAAAATCAGTTCGAAAAGAGTTTGTAAAATTACATGGTTATCCATGATTTGTTTACACATTCAAGTTATGCATGCCAAGATAAGACTTTGATAAAATCACCCACTTGCATGGTTTCAAAGTTCAATAATTAAAACCTCATAAATTCAAAGTATGTGTGCTTTGATGAAAATCAGAATAGCGTTCGGGAAATTCGTTTGTGCATTTATGCATTTATAAAATCAAAGGGATATGCCGAAAAACATGTATGCATTCCTTATTCTTGAAAAATCGAATTCCTTTCTTGATGAAAAACCATTTTGATTTGTTTTACATAAAATTCTTAGGAAAAGATTAAATCAGGAAAATTTATTTTACACTTTAAAACCTTGATATGTTCATGCCAAATAACTCGGATGAAATTCCAAAAACAATCTTTGTAAATCGAAGCATATCTTTTCGAAACAAGTTACCTTCATCTAACTTCGAGGAAACTTAGATGATGGAATATGAAATTACTCAAGATTAGCAAACTCAATGAGAAAGGGAATATGTGGTTGATTAGAAAGTTTACTTTGATGCTTCTTCATAAATTAAAATAGTTCCATCCCCTTTGACTTTGAGTTTGGAAACTAAGCTTCATTCCGAATTGAGTAAAGTCACATGGAAGGAGTTCCTATTTAATCGGCGTGTGGCTTGTTTTAAAAGAATGAATTAGTTCACCGCTTGATTACTTAGGCATCCTTAGTTTACTAATCAACTTTTCAAAATTTCGTGATACTACTTAGTACTCAATTTAGAATGATTTCCGATTCTGTGAAAACATTATTATTCATTTTTGAATTCAATTCCAAAACATGAAAGTTCATTGGGGTTACTATCACACTTGAAAATCGAATGGTTCCTGGTTTTGAAATGATTATGCTTGGGAACCAAGCAATTTGTTGATAGCAACACCAATCCATGAAGAAGTACGCGAAAGGTTTTATGCTCAAAAAAATTTTCATCATGCACACGTTCAGTCAATAAAAATTATCATTAAAATGCACAATTCATCATGTAGGCAAACACAAGACAATACATAGCATCACATTCATTCATTTCCAAACACATAACCTAGCTCTATGCAATTAATTAGGATTTTAAGCACCTAATGTTCAACTTAGAACTATTACTATGTACTATCTTAGGATTTCTTATATTCAATTCTAAATGTGTAAATACTAGAAATCTATCATAGCTAACTAGGATTCCTAACTAGCTACTTCTCTTATCTTAAGACAAGACAATACTTCCTACACTTCCGTTGTGCAATTCTGATTCTAAAATACTTACGCATACGGAAACCTATGACAAAGACCTCTAATTCTCCCAAATTTGGGATCTCGCTAAATCCCCAAAATACTCACCGAAACTTAAGGACATGATGATGATATCCTCCACTATGTGTATACTTGAGGTGATCAGGCTCAACCATACATCATATCGATGATAAGACCATTACCGTCTTGCTTAAGTTTGAATTTCCTCAACCTATTAGTTTCAAAATGTTGAAATCTTGTTTGGTGTATCACATTTAGAATTGGTTTACTTGGCAGGAAACTAAAGATCACTTACTCCCGGTGGGGTAGCAACCTTGTGCTCTTGCCCGTTGGGGTATTGCTTTCCTTAGTCTCGTCATTCATCCACTTCTAAATATGTTTTATCGTTCTCACAAGATTTCAAGTTTGGCATGGTAAACTGAACATGATTTGAGTGGACTTAGAAAAGATTTTCCAATGCTTACCATGCTTCTCGAAAGAAATCGTCAAATGCTAATCGCGCTCCTCAAATCATTCAACAAACTTAAAAGAATCTAGAGTACTCACTACGCTAGACTCAGCAACTATGCCTATTATCATGCTACTATAACACCTGACTAGACCACAAAGCAGTTTAACATTTAACTACAAGTTACTCGCTTGATGAGTAACTTTAGGAGTAGTGAGTTACTCCTTCGGGCCGAGGAAAAACTGCTCTGATACCATAAATGTAACACCTACAATTGTTTACCCTTTTATACCCTTAAATAAAATAGTGAATTGAAAATTTCTTTTTAAACTTATGATTTGATTAGGAAAGACACTTAGTTATTTTTAATTCATATGAAAATCTCCCGTCAAACGGACGGAGTTTTGTTTGTTTTTAGGACTTTCCCAAAATTCCTGTTTTTCCTGCAACCTGATAAACAATAACACTTTAAATTCATCAGAGGCCAGCAGGGCCCAAAATATGGTTTAGTCCACTCATTACATTATTTCTAAGGAAATACAAATAGTTTCTCAAACTCTTAGTTTCTCAAAATACAAAGTAAATGATATACAATAAAACTTCCCCAAAATAACCCATGACCAATAGGTGGTCGCTAAATACTATCCACACTCCACGTGGTGGAATGTAATCCTCATCGGCGAGACACGTGTATGCTCCTTCGGTACCTGTAAAAATATAGCAAGAAGGGTAGCATTACACAGTACTAAGAATAATAGCTTCTAAGAAGCATAGCTGACAAACTAGGCCCTATCACATTAGAAATTATCTAATAACCTAACATTCGTTTTTAGGTAACCACATACAAGTTCATCTTCGATAACTTATGCCCTATGCCCATACTACCTTCCTAGCAATCCTACTTTCCATTTTAAGCTTACTCTTCAATTCACTTAAATTCACATTTCGTTTTCATTCTCCCCTGGTCACGACCTACTGCGTTCGCACCACCGTGCGATAACGACTTACTGCGTCCGGGTAAATCCCCTGGTCACGACCTACTGCGCTCGCACCACCGCGCGAAAGCGACTTACTGCGTCCGGGTGTGTTTCTCAATCCCCTTGTCACGACCTACTGCGCTTGCACCACCGCGCGAAAGCGACTTACTGCGTCCGGGTAATCCCCTGGTCACGACCTACTGCGTTCGCACCCCCGTGCGAAAACGACTTACTGCGTCCGGGTAAAATACAATCTCCCCTGGCTGAGCCTGGGTATAATATAATTAGTTCTGTTATCATTATCAACTCATTAACACATTTTCATTTCCCAAAATTAATCACCACTTTACTCATTTCCACTATCCAATGGTCACAATTATATATTACAACTTAATTAGCACAATTCAACATTTCAATATCACATATCATCACACAATCCTTATAGTCACATTTACACTTATCAAATTAAATTAAGCACAACATCCATCAAGGTTCCTGGGTACTCGATCACCATCCTCTAATTTCCGATTCATTGATTAATAAACATCATTTCTCTTTTACCAAGCTGTTTATCCTTAGTCCATTCTTTAATCATTCACTCGTAATTTTCCATCCTTCCTTCCTTACTTAGCCCTTTCTATATTACTTGCCTACGATGATACTTAGTCCATTGTTTACTTTACGAGTCACAAAACCGAGCACGGCATGAACACACATCAATAACAAGTAGCAATCAACGAATAATAATCAAAATAGTCGACATACTCAGGTATGTCTTAGAGCACTATAAATCAATTCAACTTCCTAGGGTTCTCAACTTCCTACTTAGTTAACATATAATCTACACATTCCTAAGCAATTATGCCCTAAGATTCATTCCTTACACCTTAATTATCCTAAGATTTATTCTTTTAATTATTTATCTACACCTAGTCATCATTACAACAACCTAGAATCTATATCCTTAGGAAAGTTAACACAAACCCCTCTTACCTCAACCGACGAGTCCAAAGAGAAAGCCTTGACCCAAGGCTCCATACTTTGCACCTATTACTGCCGAAGTTCGCCGACGAGACGGGGCGGTGATCCTAGAAGCATTTTGAGTGACCGAGAGCAAGACCGAGTCGTTTTCGGTCGGTGCCGGTGAATGTCGGTATGTCGGTTTCCTTCCATTTTGCTTGAAAAGAATGAAACCAAGGAGAGAGGAATGGAAGTCCTTAATGCTTGAACTCCATGGAAATCAAATGGAAAAGATTAGAGCTTGGGTGCCATGGTTAAGGGTGAGAGCTTGGTTTTATGGTTGATGGAGAGAAGAAAAAGAGCGCTTATGGTGGAAGAAGGAGGGAAGGAAGGTCACGCCATTTTCATGCCTTGGAGCTAAGGGTTATGGTGCCTATTTCATGATTCAAGAAGAAAGGGTGATGGTGATGATTATTGCCTTGGAGTGAGGGAGGGAGTGACGGGTTTGAGCAAGGGAAGAAGAATGGAAGGTGTTCATGGTCAATTTCAGGGCTGGGAAACAAAAACCATGGTGTCTCCTTCATAAATTAGGGGAAGAAGAAGGGATGTGCTTGGTCCATGGAAGAGGGAGGGCTACGGGTGGAGCAATGGAAGGGAGGGAGGTGATACTTGGTGCTTCTTATTTTGTTGGGCAAAGGCATGAAGGAAGAGTATATGAAAGAGGAGGGAGATTGGCTTTGTCAACAAGCCAAAGACTTGTGGCCTTTAGCGTGCCACGCACCATTTCAGCATTTCAGCAACAGCCCCGCGCGCCTGGGCGTGTTTCCTACTGATCTGCGCACCAATTTGGGGCTGGCGCGCCTGGGCGTGCCCCGGTGCGCCTGGGCGTGCCTTGGGGGGTCTTGACTTCAAATTGCCATAACATTTTCGATAGCCGTTGGATCTTGCTCAAATTTTGAGACAAGCTTCCTAAAATCCTAAGCTTCACATCCAACGGTGGGAATTGGGTTTAGAGCTATGGATATTTTATTCCTAATTTTCTCTTTTCGGTTGATTTATAACATCTAAACCACCGATTTACCCCCGATTTCGCTTATTTGACTTTGCCCAAAGCCACAATTGCCTTCTATACAACCCCTAGGACTTATAATTACCAGTCACCTTGCTCCCAAAATTCTTTAAGTAATTAATCTACCCGTTCTCTACATTAATAATCTATTAAATCACTAATTAGGCTTGGAATAAAATTAGGGATGTTACAAGTAGCCTACCAATTAGCCCTACCCCCGTCATTAGCAAATCTTCATAACGTATTCCATGTGTCTCAGTTAAAAAGGTATGTCCATGATCCCACCATTGTTCTTAGAATCCAACCTGATGACGTAGAAATCCATGAGAACCTAACCTTTGAATCCAACCTGATGACGTAGAAATCCAACCTGCATGTGATGCTTGAAGAGGTTTTTGGTGCTGTGGTGTTTTCTTTTGCAAATCTTCTGTTGTTTCACGACTTTGAGGTAAGGGGAAAGCTTTCTATTCACTAGATAGAGTTTAAATTTCATGAATTTAATTAGAGAGCCACCAAGAGGCTCTAAGGGCTTAGATTGAATAGGGAAATTGGTTTGGAGACCAACTTGTGCTCTATTGTTGTTTTGAGCAAGTTCCATATGATGCATGCAAGCTGTTTTAAGCTCAAATTCACAAGTTTACTGAATATTTTGCAATTTGATATGTTAAGTTGTGAATTTGCATGTTTTATGCATAATCTCTTGATTCTCTGTCAAATCTATAAATTGATGTGTTCTAAGTGTTTGAGCATGTTCAATATGTGATATATGAACTCTGTTGATCATTGGTTTGGATTAGAAATGGTTAGAATTGAAAATGGTATGTTAAAACCAAGTTTCCAGTCTGTTCTGTAAGAAAAGACTCGAGTACTTGGCTGGATACTCGAGTAAATTTTGATAAAACAGTGTGTCTTTGTGTTAGAACACTCGAGTATCAGACCAGAACTCGAGTACCAACTGGTATTCAAGGACAATTTCTGCTAAACCACTCGAGTAATGCATGAGTCACTCGAGTATTCTGGATTTGATGAAGAACACTCGAGTACTCATGAACTACTCGAGTAATTTTTAAGAATCTGAAATCTGAACTTCCTGAAAAGCATGAACGACTCGAGTAGCCAAGAACCACTCGAGTAATCTGGAAAAAACTGAAGAACCACTCGAGTATTTTGAAGAACACTCAAGTAGTTTTGCCAGAATATTAAAAATACATTTTTAATTCTGAATCATTTGTTTAATACTTAAATGACAATAATCTAAGTGATCTAAGACTTAAAAGAAATTGATTGATGATATTGTAATTTCTTTTGGATGACGAGACGTTGCTCGGGTGGCACGTTTGGTATTATTAAAAAGAAAAACACCAATCAATTCCTTTAAGTGAAAAATAATTCATTCATTCTGGAGTTTGGATGATAGTTCGTTTATCATGTTTTGGTAACATGAGGAGGGCCTCTGGGAGTGCCAATTGATGGCTCGCTTGATGACACGTTATGGTTGACGACGTGGTCGGCATAGTAAGAAGCTGATAGTATGGTTATACCGTTTGGATGACGGGACGTTGCTCGGGTGGCACGGATTCCAAGCTTGTCGTGTACATTCTTGGTGAATGTACGAATGTTGAACACCTAGGAGTACAACGCACTGGTGACTGCTGGATGAAGTAAAGGATGGACGTCAGAGAGTGACATAGAATGATGGAGATAGGCTTGAGAGCAAGGTTCATACATCATGCCACTCATTTAATCTAAAGTTGATAAATGAAACAAGTATGAGCATCCTACTTGCATTCAATACTTGCTAATTGCTAAATGTGATTGTTGTTTATTGTGGCATGTATATACCTTTACATTGTACATATATTTATGCTCTATTGATTATGCGTATAGAATTGCTTACCCCTATGCCCTTGTAGGTGATGTCACGTTACATCGCTTGCATCGAGATCCGGCCACTTCCTAGTGGCACATGGATCTACGAGGATCACCGCGCGGTGTTCGAGGGGGAGGTAGAGGTAACCTTCTACCACCCGAACCCGCTGATCCGGTTTCGTCCTCGTAGTTTTAGGATTCCCATCATATACACTATGCACGTACCACCCTTTTACACATATCATGGACCAACTCCCACACGACTAGCTCGCTCGTATCACAGTTTCCATTTTCGACCTACCCGCTCACACCCTTTTTCTTTGAGAGTCGTCCGCGAGGAGACTCCCCCATCTGATCCGAGGAGCCCTGTTAGGGTCTCACCATCTCCTGACCCTGTACCCAGTGGCAGGGTACCCACTCCATCGGATGAAATCGAGGAGGATCCTGTGGAGGACGAGAGCGGAGGCGAGCCAGTCGTTCATTCTACTGGGAGTCAGTGGAGGGACGATGATCCCTAGGTACGTGCGTATGATAAATGATGAGGATCAGGGGATCTGGTGTGAGGATGCTGTGGAGGAGATACTGCTGCTGCTGCTGCTGTTGATGATGATGTCTGATGATGATTACTACTTCTGCTACCTGGAGACTTCTACTACTACTACTGCTGCTACCAGATCTATGTGACCACCTCTAGAGTTCATATTTTTGAGATGTATATTTGTAGATATACTTTTGAGAGCTCCAGGGTTATGGTTTTATTTTGATATAGATCTACTGTAGACTTGTATTTGGATCTTGGAGATATGGCCTTGGGACTATGTATTTTATGACTCACCTATATATATGTATATTATGTTTATATCACAATTATGCATAGTTCCACTATTTCCGCTTACTCTGATCTAAATTACTCAAAGAATTCGGCTACGATAGAAAAGGATGGTATCAGTTCCGCGAAACGAAAGAATGGATGTTATCGCTTAATTTCTATTATGTAAATGCAATTTCAAAGTGCCGATGCTATCTAGTTTTTGAAAAGGTTTTCGAAAATGCCGAATTTAACACAATGTTATAAACGATATGAATTATTCTCTCCAAGAATTCCATGTTTTGGATTGTGCACCCGCCTTAAAAGAAAATTTTTATTTCTACATTTTCTAAATACTAACAAGACCATATCTAAGACGAGTAATAGTATATTTATTGTACTAATTACTTGGTAGTATTAAAAGGGTGTCACACTGAGTGGTATCAGAGCAAAAGTCAGATCCTGTAGTAGTTGAAGTAGTCCAGAAAGGTAGTCATCAACATCAAGCAGGTATCCGCAGGGCATATTTATTGTTTTGAATGCTAGTATCTTGCTTGTTTTGAGCATTAGATACAATGGAATGTTTTGTTTGAGGTTTTGGTTATAACCTTAGCATAGGTGGTGTGATGAATGTTTCCTTAGTTCAACATATGTGACCATAAGTCCATAGCGCAGGTCTATTATAGCAACTAGAAACCAAAATCACACCAACGCGATGTTAGAGAGACTTACCGCGGTGCTGGAGTCCATGCAACGACAGCAATCTCAGCAACCACCTCAATCGGTTAACCTACCTCACCAATGCAATGTGGGTAACACCGAGGCAAAAAGTCTGGCGGATTTTAGGAGTTGTAATCAACCCAAGTTTGAAGGAGGATTTAAACCTGAGGAGGCCAATAAGTGGATTCACACCATGGACAAAATTTTGAGAACTTTGGATTGCACGGAAGCTCAGAAAGTAGCATATGTAGTCTACATGCTAAAGGATGAAGCTGAGAACTGGTGGAATCATACGGTTCAGCTCCTACACTACGAAGGAAGGGATGTGAATTGGGGTGTATTTATGGAGAAGTTTCTCAATAAATACTTCCCTGAGGAGAAAGAAGGAGGTGGAGTTCTTGCAGCTGAAACAAGGAGACATGAGTGTAAGAACTACAATCGGTGGGTGAAATAACTAGGAGACACTAGGAGAACACCTAGAAGGGGGGTTGAATAGGTGTTAGAGAAACCTTGAAAGATTTTCGAAAGAAACGAATCGAAACAAATAAAACGAATGATTTTTACACTAAGTTTCATTCCTTAATCGATTAAGCAAGTTAATTAATCGATTAACCCTTGATAAACACAAGTTAATCGATTAAGCTGACCAATTAATCGATTAGTGCCTGAAAGCTTGCTTTTGGTTAATCGATTAACACCTTCAGTTAATCGATTAATCACTGTTAAAACTGAAAAATCACTTTTCAATCAAATACGAAAATCAATCAATTAACACATATGATCAGAGATAAAGCGGAATTGATTAACACCAATATTCTTATTGATTACCTAGCTTATGAAAATGATTTTCCCCAAATCAATTTGCACAATTAAAAGCTTAATTCATTCAATTATGAAAATCAATCTTTTCTAGGTTTTCAACCAAGAACAATATTGAAATGACAAGAATGGGAATAGAGATACTGCACAGTGATTTATCCTGGTTCACTCACAACCACCGTGAGCTACATCCAGTCCCCTCTTCAACCAAGAGAGATTCTTCACTAAGGAATTACAGTTCTCAAATTACCAGCAAATGCCTCTCAAGACTCACTTCTTGATAGCCTCCAACAGATACCACACTCTTGTCTTGCAACCCTATTGAAATCTAATCTAACCTTCCCTTTCTTGTTGATATCCCCACAACAAGTCTTCCAATTTGCTTGTTAACCCTACAAGACTTCCAAATTGCTTGTTAACACAACAAGACTTCCAAGACTTCTTTTGCTTGATGAACAACCACCAAGTCTTCCTTGTGCTTGTAGAATGTTTCAACCAAGAACAATATTGAAATGACAAGAATGTAAGAGATAAGGGAATAGAGATACTGCACAGTGATTTATCCTGGTTCACTCACAACCACCATGAGCTACATCCAGTCCCCTCTTCAACCAAGAGAGATTCTTCACTAAGGAATTAGGGTTCTCAAATTACAAGCAAATGTCTCTCAAGACTCACTTCTTGATAGCCTTCAAGAGATACCACACTCTTGTCTTGCAACCCTATTGAAATCTAATCTAACCTTCCCTTGCTTGTTGATATCCCCACAACAAGTCTTCCAATTTGCTTGTTAACCCTACAAGACTTCCAAATTGCTTGTTAACACAACAAGACTTCCAAGACTTCTTTTGCTTGATGAACAACCACCAAGTCTTCCTTGTGTTGTAGAATGTTTGCCTCCTTGCAATGATTACAACCAAATTGAAAACAATAACAATCCTATGAATCTCTTTCAAGAACTATGAAAATATCAACATTAGAGATTCAAAGATTCTTGATCAAAGAATGTAAAAGTTGAAAGCTTTGATCTATGAAAGTGATAGAGAATAGTGTGGCTTTGATCTATGTAAAATTGATATGAAAAAATGATGTTAGTTTGTTCTAATCTTTCACAAAGGTTAGGAAAAGGTTTTTATAGAATACCCAAAAGGTTAGGATCGTTAAAAACTGATTTTTAGAAGTGAAAAACGTATTTTAAAAACCAGCACTGCAGGTGTTAATCGATTAACTCATCATGTTAATCGATTAAGCACTGTTAAAAACATGTTAATCGATTAACCACTCCTCTTAATCGATTAGCCACTGCTAAAGTCAATTAAAAACTTGTTTTCTCAAAATTAAACATTTTCTTTCAAACCTTTAAGCCACCTATTGATTTTAGGTTAAGTGAATACTCAAAATATAATATAATCATGCACTTGATAGAGATTCACTACCCTCTAATGACTCTACCCAACTCATTAAACTAAAAGACTCAAACTAAAGATATTACAGTATAACTCAAATGAAGTCTTCATGAGCTTGCTCTCTCTTCATCATTTCTTGTTTGTTGAACTTTGGTGAGCTTCACATACTTGAGCTGGATCAAAACATTTGTAGCTTGTTCAAAACCTTTGTCATTATCAAAACCTTCTTATTGGATCTAACAATCTCCCTCTTTTTGAAAATGACAAACATGTTTTGAAGTTGTTTGAAGTTGTTGATGCTTGAACTATTTGATCACTTGGTGAGACTCTTGCTCCCCCTTAATAAATGTTTTTGACATTTGAAGTCCAATTGAGATAAGCTTGATTCTCCCCCTATCTCCAACAACTTTGCTCAACCTATAAAAACAAACAAAACAAACTCTTCTCCCCCTTTTGGCATTATCAAAAAGTAATATATACCAATTGTAATATAAAATTCCAAGCCAAAATAAGAGAAATTATAACATTCATTTCTTCACAACAATGATACCAATTAATCAATGATACCAAATATAAAACTAAAGAACTATACTTTGAAATGTGATACCAATTGGAAATAAATATGACAATGAAAAATGATACCAATTGGAACTAAAAAGTCATCATATCACTTAACAAAGTAAGATATTAATTGTAAAAAAATATCATAATAACTACAATATCATGATAATCATCTAATGATCACACAATGATACCAATTGAACTTTGTAGAAGTAATACCAATTGTAAATATCCAACAATATCAATTGTACCAATTTGTAGGACTTTCTCTTGAGACTTGAAGATGCAAATAATGAATAACACATGTAAGCCTTTTGCTCTTCAATCATACCTACAAAAACAATCATGCTTTGCTTTTTGGTATCCAAATAGTCTTGGATCCATTTTTGTTAGTTAAGGGATTTTCACCCTTCTTAACCCAAACAAAATTTCCTTTAGGTATACCATGCACATTAATATCACACACATTTGAAGTATGTCCATGAGTGCCACAATAGAAACATGTTGGAGCATTTGAAAAATCAACTTTAGAAAAATCAACAACATTTCTATGAGACTTACTCTTAGCATTAGTATAACCCAAACCAAACTTGTTTGAATTTTCTCTTTGAAAATTTAACAATGTGCGCAATTTAATATCACCACTTGTGAAACTTGCAAGCTTATTTTTCAAAATAGCATTTTCATCTTTAAGCAACTTGCAACTCTCACAATCAACCACAATATTCAATCTACTAGCACAATCACAAGAAGAACTAGCATAAATGAGATCAAGAGTTTCATTTTGAAGATTAAGCTCATCAACTTGTTTTTGAAGTTCTAAAATCTCTTGTTGATGTTTCAAAATGAGCTTCTTTCTTTCAATGTTTTTCAAAGCTAGTTTCTTGAGATGTTCATGCATTTCTTCATAAGCATTATATAAAATTTCATATTTGGAAGAAATTTCGGATTTAGTTTCACTTACATCGCTATCCTCGCTTTGTTCACATGATTCATCACTTGAACTTTCTTCTTCATCTACTAGAGCTATCAAGTTGAGAGTAGCGACTTCTTCATCATCCGAAGAACTACTTGATGTGCTTTTCTTTTCCTCTTCATCATCCCAAACGATGTATGCCTTCTTATGCTTTGAATTTTACTTTTCTTTCTCCTTCTTCTTGAGATACTTAGAGCATGAGTATTTGAGATGACCGGGTTTTCCGCATTCATGACAAACTACTCCTTCTTTTGTTGTCTTGGTCTTGTAATGTGGGGAATTCTTCTCTTTACTTTTGTCTTTGTTCAACCTTCCTTTTCTCCTTAGAAGCTTATTAAACTTTCTTCGTACAAGTTTCATCTCCTCTTCATCAATGTCCGAATCGGAATCTTCACTATCATCATTATCGGAACTCTCTTCCTTTTTGTATGAACTTTTGGCTTTGAGAGAAATTCCTTTTCTTTCTTTGTTCTTATACGATTCTTCATGCATATGCAAACGTCCAAGCTCCATTTCATGTTCTTGAAGCTTTCCGAAAAGTGTAGCTAAGTCCATGGTGTCCAAGTCCTTTGATTCAACAATTGCGGTAAACTTAGGTTGCCATTCCCTACTTAGACATCTTAAACTTTGTTAACAAGTTCACAATTCATGAAAGTTTTTCCAAGAGCAATGAGATGATTAATAATATGAGTAAAACGCTTTTGCATAATACATATAGATTCATTAGGCAACATACGAAACAATTCATATTCATGCATCAAAGAATTTAATCTAGCACGCCTAACTTCACTAGTGCCTTCATGTGTGACTTGCAAGGTGTCCCACATTTGTTTGGCATTATGACATTGGGAGACTCTAAAGAACTCATTATAAGATAGAGCGGAGGTGATGATATTCTTAGCTTTTAAATCATATTGAATTTTCTTTTTATCATCATCGGTCCACTTATCTTTGGGGGTAAGTTGAGATACACCTTCTATTTGAGTTGAGGGAATGTGAGGACCATTCTCAATGGTTTCCCAAATGTTCATGTCTATGGCTTCTATAAAAATTCTCATTCTAACTTTCCAATAAGCATAACCCTCTCCACCAAACATAGGAGGGCGGCTAATTGAAGCACCTTCACCACCAAAGGGATTCGTAGAACCCATTGTAGTTTCCTCAAGGATCTTTACGAAAAAGCTCTATGCTCGTGTCTTTCGACCGAGCTCTGATACCAATTGTAAGAACTACAATCGGTGGGTGAAATAACTAGGAGACACTAGGAGAACACCTAGAAGGGGGGTTGAATAGGTGTTAGAGAAACCTTGAAAGATTTTCGAAAGAAACGAATCGAAACAAATAAAACGAATGATTTTTACACAAAGTTTCAGTCCTTAATCAATTAAGCAAGTTGATTAATCGATTAACCCTTGATAAACACAAGTTAATCGATTAAGCTGACCAATTAATCGATTAGTGCCTGAAAGCTTGCTTTTGGTTAATCGATTAACACCTTCAGTTAATCGATTAATCGCTGTTAAAACTGAAAAATCACTTTTCAATCAAATACGAAAATCAATCAATTAACACATATGATCAGAGATAAAGCGGAATTGATTAACACCAATATTCTTATTGATTACCTAGCTTATGAAAATGATTTTCCCCAAATCAATTTGCACAATTAAGAGCTTAATTCATTCAATTATGAAAATCAATCTTTTCCAGGTTTTAACCCAAGAACAATATTGAAATGACAAGAATGTAAGAGATAAAGGAATAGAGATACTGCACAGTGATTATCCTGGTTCACTCACAACCACCGTGAGCGACATCCAGTCCCCTCTTCAACCAAGATAGATTCTTCACTAAGGAATTAGAGTTCTCAAATTACAAGCAAATGCCTCTCAAGACTCACTTCTTGATAGCCTCCAAGAGTTACCGCACTCTTGTCTTGCAACCCTATTGAAATATAATCTAACCTTCCCTTGCTTGTTGATATCCCCGCAACAAGTCTTCCAATTTGCTTGTTAACCCTACAAGACTTCCAAATTGCTTGTTAACACAACAAGACTTCCAAGACTTCTTTTGCTTGATGAACAAGCACCAAGTCTTCCTTGTGTTATAGAATGTTTGCCTCCTTGCAATGATGACAACCAAATTGAAAACAATAACAATCCTATTAATCTCTTTCAAGAACTATGAAAATATCAACATTAGAGATTCAAAGATTCTTGATCAAAGAATGTAAAAGTTGAAAGCTTTGATCTATGAAAGTGATAGAGAATAGTGTGGCTTTGATCTATGTAAAATTGATATGAAAATGAGGTTAGTTTGTTCTAATCTTTCACAAAGGTTAGGAAAAGGTTTTTATTGAATACCCAAAGGTTAGGATCGTTAAAAACTGATTTTGAGAAGTGAAAAACGTATTTTAAAAACCAGCACTGCAGGTGTTAATCGATTAACTCATCATGTTAATCGATTAAGCACTGTTAAAAACATGTTAATCGATTAACCACTCCTCTTAATCGATTAGCCACTGCTAAAGTCAATTAAAAACTTGTTTTCTCAAAACTAAACCTTTTCTTTCAAACCTTTAAGCCACCTATTGATTTTAGGTTGAGTGAATACTCAAAATATAATATAATCATGCACTTGATAGAGATTCACTACCCTCTAATGACTCTACCCAACTCATTAAACTAAAAGACTCAAACTAAAGATATTACAGTATAACTCAAATGAAGTCTTCATGAGCTTGCTCTCTCTTCATCATTTGTTGTTTGTTGAACTTTGGTGAGCTTCACATACTTGAGCTGGATCAAAACATTTGTAGCTTGTTCAAAACCTTTGTCATTATCAAAACCTTCTTACTGGATCTAACAATGAGAGTGGGTGAGTACGCGGCCATATTCGAGGAACTAATGAAGTACTCTCCATACTATCAAAACAACCCCGATGAAAGGAGTAAGTGTATCAAGTTTGAGGGAGGCTTAAGGCCCAAACTGAAGTCTATTTTCAGTTATCAACGGATCCAAAGCTTTCCTGCACTTGTGGACATGTGTAGGATGTATGAGGATGACAAGAAAGCTGAAGAATTGCATGCAATAGAGAGAAAAGATAGCCAGAATTATGGACCTCAGAGGCGCAAGGGTTTCAACAACCGAGGCAAGGGTCCGTATGATCGCCGAGGGAAAGGCAAAGGAAAGGTTGGAGGTAATGATGGAAGGAACTTTCGGAGCGAGGCTCCATTCTGTGACAAATGTAAGCGCCATCATCATGGCCATTTTTGTTGGGGAACAAGTGGTTGTTTCAACTATGGGAAACCGGGACACTTTGCGAAGGACTGCAAGGAACCGATCAAAGCCAATTCAAGAGGGGCAGCTGATAGGCCCGTGGTTCAAGGAAGGGTTTTCACACTTAGTGGTGTGGAGGCAAGTCGATCTTTTGATCTTGTGCAAGGTAATTACTTGCTAAATGGTCAGCTTTGTAATGTGTTGTTTGATTTTGGTGCAACGCATTCATTTGTTTCATATGAATGTGTAGATCGTTTGAGTCTACCTATGTCTGAATTATCATACACTTTGAAAGTAGAAACCCCTACTAATGCTCCTGTAGTTGTTTCTAGAGTATGTCTTAATTGTGGTATAGAAGTGTTAGGACAAACCTCTAGGGTAGATTTGATCTGTTTACCCTTATCGCAATTAGATGTGATCTTGGGAATGGATTGGTTAAGTCGAAACCAAGTGATCATTGATTGTGATAGAAAAGTAGTGATTTATAGAAACCCGAAATCTTTAGGCTTTATGTGCTTGTTCAACACTGAAGTGGAGGGTAATGGCCCAAGGATTGAAGAGATACCCGTTGCCAGAGATTTTCCAGAGGTATTCGCTGACGAGATACCGGGTTTGCAACCAAAAAGAGAGATTGAGTTTGGCATCGACTTAGTTCCGGGAGCTGGTCCATTTCTATCGCTCCTTATAGAATGGCACTACCGGAAATGGTCGAGATGAAGAAGCAGATTGAGGAATTATTGCAGAAGCAGATGATCCGACCAAGTGTGTCACCATGGGGTGCTCCGGTTTTGTTTGTCAAGAAGAAAGATGGTAGTATGAGGATGTGCATCGACTACCGGCAATTGAACAAGGTCACAATCAAGAATAAGTATCCTTTACCAAGGATCGATGACCTTATGGATCAAGTTTGTGGGGCTTCAGTATTTTCCAAGATTGATTTGAGATCTGGGTATCACCAGATCAGGATCAGAGAAGAGGATATCTCTAAGACTGCATTTCGATCCCGATATGGGCATTATGAGTATGTCGTGATGCCGTTCGGATTGACTAATGCACCAGCTATTTTCATGGACTACATGAATCGAATCTTCAGACCTTATTTAGATTCATTCGTGGTTGTGTTCATTGACGATATCCTTATTTACTCCAATAGCCCGGAGGAGCATGTTGAACACTTGAGGATAGTGTTGAGTATCCTGAAAGAGAAGCAGCTGTACGCCAAACTTGCAAAGTGTGAGTTCTGGTTGGAGGAGGTTAAGTTTTTGGGACATGTAATCTCAAACAAGGGGATAGCAGTTGACCCAGCAAAAGTAAGTTCAGTTTTGCAGTGGGAACACCCGAAGTCGGTCACGGAGGTGAGAAGTTTTCTTGGTTTGGTTGGCTATTATAGAAGATTTATAGAAGGTTTCTCGAAGATAGTGCTACCCTTGACGAAGTTAACTCGGAAAGATCAACCATTTATCTGGGACGAGAAGTGTGAAAGGAGTTTCCGAGAACTGAAGGAAAGATTGACATCATCTCCTGTGTTAATTTTGCCTGATACACAGAAGAATTTCGAGGTGTATTGTGACGCATCGAAACAAGGACTTGGGAGTGTTTTGATGCAATATGGGAAAGTAGTCGCTTACGCCTCGAGACAGCTAAAAGTTCATGAAATGAACTATCCAACCCATGATTTAGAGCTGGCAGCTGTTGTTTTCGCTCTAAAGATTTGGAGGCACTATCTCTATGGCACTACGTTCCGGGTATTTAGTGACCATAAGAGTTTAAAGTACCTCTTTGACCAGAAAGAGTTGAATATGAGGCAACGCCGATGGATGGAGTTCTTGAAGGATTATGAGTTCGAGCTTCATTACCATCCTGGGAAAGCAAACGTGGTGGCAGATGCATTGAGTCGAAAAGCAATGCATATCAGTTCGATGATGGTCAAAGAAGCTGCATTGATAGAAGAATTTAGAGATTTGAGCCTGACGTTGCAAGTGGAGCCAACAAGTGTCAAGATGGGAATGTTGCAGATTGCTAATGAGTTCTTGCAAAGGATTCGTGAAATGCAACAAGAAGATGAAGGAATTAAGGAAAAGAGGAAGCTTTTGGAAGAAGGCAAGGAGTTAGAGTTTCAAGAGGGAAAAGATGGAATCCTTCGTTTTAGAACAAGGATTTGTGTGCCTGATAATTCAGAAGTAAGGAGAATGATTCTGGATGAAGCGCATAAGAGTAAGATGTGTATGCATCCGGGAGCTACCAAAATGTATCAGGACCTGAAGAAGACATTTTGGTGGCCTGGCTTAAAGAAGGATGTGGCTAGGTTCGTGGCATGTTGTTTGGTGTGTCAGAAGGTGAAGGTGGAACATCAAAGGCCAGTAGGAGAATTACTTCCCTTAGAGATTCCGCTATGGAAATGGGATAGTATCTCAATGGATTTCGTGTCTGGATTGCCAAGGACAGCTACTGGTCATGATGCAATCTGGGTGATTGTAGATCGCTTAACGAAGTCAGCGCATTTTATTCCAGTTAATATGCGCTACTCTTTGGAAAAGCTCACTCAGTTGTATATCAAAGAAGTTGTTCGCCTACATGGTGTACCATCAAGTATCGTGTCAGATCGCGATCCGAGGTTTACATCGAAGTTTTGGCAAGACCTGCATAGAGCTCTGGGTTCAAGATTGAAGTTGAGTTCTGCATACCATCCTCAGACTGATGGTCAAACGGAAAGGACTATTCAATCATTGGAAGACATCTTAAGAGCTTGTGCTTTGGAAGGTCAAGGGAATTGGGAACAAATGTTGCCGCTCGTAGAATTTACTTGCAACAATAGTTATCATGCGAGCATTGGTATGGCACCATTTGAAGCTCTGTATGGGAGAAAGTGTCAGACACCACTATGCTGGTTTCAAGTGGGGGAGAGTTCTCTGGTTGGACCAGATTTTATGCAAGAAACAATTGAGAAGATCAAGATGATACAAGAAAAGATGAAGACTGCTCAAAGCAGACAGAAGAGTTATGCTGATAGGAGAAGGAAACCCTTAGAATTTGCTGAAGGTGACCATGTGTTCATTAGAATAGTACCAACCAAAGGTGTTAGTAGAGCTATGAAAACCCAGAAACTATCACCTAAGTTTATTGGTCCCTACCAAATTCTTAAAAGAGTCGGTCCAGTAGCCTACCAATTAGCCCTACCCCTGTCATTAGCAAATCTTCATAACGTATTCCATGTGTCTCAGTTAAAAAGGTATGTCCATGATCCCACCATTGTTCTTAGAATCCAACCTGATGACGTAGAAATCCATGAGAACCTAACCTTTGAAGCCATGCCTATTCGCATCAAAGATCGAAGAGTCAAGCAGCTTAGAGGGAAGGATATTTGTTTGGTCAAAGTTATCTGGGTTTGTGGTGATGTGATGGAAGCATCTTGGGAATTAGAGGATAAGATGCGTCAGGACTATCCTGAATTGTTTGTATAAGTTGAATTTCGGGGACGAAATTCCTTGTAAGTGGGGGAGTAGTGTAACACCCCAAAATTTTAATCCCTGATTAATGGAAAGTTAATTATAAAATTTATTATAATTAATTATTTCTATTTTTAATCTTTGATTAAAATATGTGATTATGTTATTAGTGGATGTATGAATTTATTTTGTAAGCATATTTATGCATAAAATGAACATTTTGCATATTAGTCCCTGAGTTGGGACCTAGAGGTAATTATAGGAAAGGTTTTGGAGGGAAAGAAAATAAAATTATTATTTTTCAAAAACTGGACAAAACACTCGAGTGTTTCTGAAAAGACTCGAGTGTTCTGGTCAGAGTTGCACGAGTTAGTGCGTTTGGTGAGTCACCACCAACGATTCCCCTCCATTGACACGAAAACACCACCCTCCCACGTCCGTGGCTGTCGTGTCGCTGTGCATGAGCTTTCAACCATTCTATTTAAGCCATCTAAACTCGAATTGTTGAGGCATTTGGTCGAATTTGGGTTTGTTGCTTAAGTTAGGGTTCCTGAGTTTGAGCAATCAATTCTCCCTCAGTGTTTCGATTCGAGTCACAAATGATACACCAATACAAAGCTCACATCTCAAGCTTTGTATAGACACCAAATTCGTGAGCTGAGAGTGAGTGTGGAGGAAGAATTGAAGCTTGGAAGTGGAGCTTGTTGCTGTCAAACCTTTTTCTGGAGCTTACTTTGGATTCAAATTTTGGTAAGCTCACGCATTCTCTGAATCCCAAATTGGTTTCTATAGTTAGTAGATGTTGCATAGAGTTTAGAAATACTAATTTCCCCAATTTCTATCTCTGTTTCCTATGTCAACCAATTCAATCTTGGTACTCCACTCAAACTGTCCTGCATGTGATGCTTGAAGAGGTTTTTGGTGCTGTGGTGTTTTCTTTTGCAAATCTCCTGTTGTTTCACGACTTTGAGGTAAGGGGAAATCTTTCTATTCACTAGATAGATTTTAAATTTCATGAATTTAATTAGAGAGAAACCAAGAGGCTCTAAGGGCTTAGATTGAATAGGGAAATTGGTTTGGAGACCAACTTGTGCTCTATTGTTGTTTTGAGCAAGTTCCATATGATGCATGCAAGCTGTTTTAAGCTCAAATTCACAAGTTTACTGAATATTTTGCAATTTGATATGTTAAGTTGTGAATTTGCATGTTTTATGCATAATCTCTTGATTCTCTGTCAAATCTGTAAATTGATGTGTTCTAAGTGTTTGATGAGCATGTCAAATATGTGTTATATGAACTCTGTTGATCATTGGTTTGGATTAGAAATGGTTAGAATTGAAAATGGTGTGTTAAAACCATGTTTCCAGTCTGTTCTGTAAGAAAAGACTCGAGTACTTGGCTGGATACTCGAGTAAATTTTGATAAAACAGTGTGTCTTTATGTTAGAACACTCGAGTATCAGACCAGAACTCGAGTACCAACTGGTATTCAAGGACAATTTCTGCTAAACCACTCGTGTAATGCATGATTCACTCGAGTATTCTGGATTTGATGAAGAACACTCGAGTACTCATGAACTACTCGAGTAGTTTTTAAGAATCTGAAATCTGAACTTCCTGAAAAGCATGAACGACTCGAGTAGCCAAGAACCACTCGAGTAATCTGGAAAAAACTAAAGAACCACTCGAGTATTCCGAAGAACACTCGAGTAGTTTTGCCAGAATATTAAAAATACCATTTTTAATTCTGAATCATTTGTTTAATACTTAAATGACAATAATCTAAGTGATCTAAGACTTAAAAGAAATTGATTGATGATATGGTAATTTCTTTTGGATGACGAGACGTTGCTCGGGTGGCACGTTAGGTATTATTAAAAAGAAAAACACCAATCAATTCCTTTAAGTGAAAGATAATTCATTCATTCTGGAGTTTGGATGATAGTTCGTTTATCATGTTTTGGTAACATGAGGAAGGCCTCTGGGAGTGCCAATTGACGGCTCGCTTGATGACACGTTATGGTTGACGACGTGGTCGTCATAGTAAGAAGCTGATAGTATGGTTATACCGTTTGAATGATGGGACGTTGCTCGGGTGGCACGGATTCCAAGCTTGTCGTGTACATTCTTGGTGAATGTACGAATGTTGTACACCTAGGAGTACAACGCACTGTTGAGTGCTGGACGAAGTAAAGGATGGACGTCAGAGAGTGACATAGAATGATGGAGATAGGCTTGAGAGCTAGGTTCATACATCATGCCACTCATTTAATCTAAAGTTGATAAATGAAACAAGTATGAGCATCCTACTTGCATTCAATACTTGCTAATTGCTAAATGTGATTGTTGTTTATTGTGGCATGTATATACCTTTACATTGTACATATATTTATGCTCTATTGATTATGCGTATAGAATTGCTTACCCCTATGCCCTTGTAGGTGATGTCACGTTACATCGCTTGCATCGAGATCCGGCCACTTCCTAGTGGCACATGGATCTACGAGGATCACCGCGCGGTGTTCGAGGGGGAGGTAGAGGTCACCTTCTACCACCTGAACCCGCTGATCCGGTTTCGTCCTCGTAGGTTTAGGATTCCCATCATATACACTATGCACGTACCACCCTTTACACATATCATGGACCACCTCCCACACGACCAGCTCGCTCGTATCACAGTTTCTGTTTTCGACCTACCCGCTCACACCCTTTTTCTTCGAGCGTCGTCCGCGAGGAGACTCCCTCATCTGATCCGAGGAGCCCTGTTAGGGTCTCACCATCTCCTGACCCTGTACCCAATGGTAGGGTACCCACTCCATCGGATAAGATCGAGGAGGATCCTGTGGAGGACGAGAGCGGAGGCGAGCCATTCGTTCATTCTACTGGGAGTCAGTGGAGGGACGATGATCCCTAGGTACGTGAGTATGGTAAATGATGAGGATTAGGGGATCTGGTGTGTGGATGCTGTGGAGGAGATACTGCTGCTGCTGTTGTTGATGATGATGTCTGATGATGATTACTACTTCTGCTACCTGGAGACTTCTACTACTACTACTGCTGCTACCAGATCTATGTGACCACCTCTAGAGTTCATATTTTTGAGATGTATATTTGTAGATATACTTTTGAGAGCTCTAGGGTTATGGTTTTATTTTGATATAGATCTACTGTGGACTTGTATTTGGATCTTGGAGATATGGCCTTGGGACTATGTATTTTATGACTCACTTATATATATGTATATTATGTTTATATCACAATTATGCATAGTTCCACTATTTCCGCTTACTCTGATCTAAATTACTCAAAGAATTCGGCTACGATAGAAAAGGATGGTATCAGTTCCGCGAAACGAAAGAATGGATGGCATCGCTTAATTTCTATTATGTAAATGCAATTTCAAAGTGCCGATGCTATCTAGTTTTTGAAAAGGTTTTCGAAAATGCCAAATTTAACACAATGTTATAAACGATATGAATTATTCTCTCCATGAATTCCATGTTTTCGATTGTGCACCCGCCTTAAAAGAAATTTTTATTTCTACATTTTCTAAATACTAACAAGTCCATATCTAAGACGAGTAATAATATATTTATTGTACTAATTACTTGGTAGTATTAAAAGGGTGTCACAGTGTTCATTTTCATTCTTCCATTCAAGACATAAACTAATTGAAGGAGTTCTTCTAAGAATCAACACCAATTTGTTCATTTGATTCCTAATATTCAAGAGGAATCTTAGTGGAAACATACATCCAATTCCTTGGGTGTATCAACAACCAATTAATTAGCAAGTAGCACTTAGGGAAATTCATTTTAATCCTAAACTAAACACATAAACCGAAACATAAACAACAAACCATTAACTCCTCGAATTTATTTTCATACAACCATATACACTTCAAGCAACATTTAGCATCTAACAAAATAAATTCCTCCTCTAATCCTCATGCTAAGACCGAATCATGTATCAAATTAAACCAAAGTTAATTTACTCAAAATCAACTTATTTTCGTAGACAAACCGCCAACCCAAATAACTTAACACATGACCCTCAAACAAAGCAAAACACACCACTTCAATCTCATGCACTTATACTCATGCCTCATTTTCCTTCACTTTCTTTATCTTGAAAATAATCCTAAACTACCTGAGATTGAACCCTTCCTAGAAGGTGGCATTCTTGGGTATATTGCCTTGCTTTGTATGATATTTTGCCTAGTTGGTAATGAATTCTTTCTTTTACCAAAAAAAAAAATAATCCTAAACAATTATCACGTAGTAAATCAAACAAATCATTTTCAATCCTTAAACTCATCCTAACCATGTCATGAACACATATAAATTAAACAATTAAATCAATATGCAACATTTAGAACAAACCAAATCCAAGTTCTCATTTAGTCAAAACCGAATAATATAGACAAATGGGACCAAGACAAAGATTAATTTCCCTAACTCTTTCTTCACGAAACCGAATAGGGTATCATAAGTAGAAAATAACCAAACTCTATCTCACATGCCTTAATCACTTAAAACTAATCATGTTAACAAGTATGCAATTTAAAACAAACAATTTCCATGACAGCATGTTCATATAAGTAAGAACCAAAACCAGAAAACAAATCAATTAGGGCATACAAATTCTTGATCTTAAACCAATGTAAATCACATAGCATGCAAGCTCACTTTATAAAACATAAACCAACTTCCTATACTCCTTTAATCATATCCAAATATCACAATCAAAATATAGGAATTCAGCCAAGTCTCGAAAGTACACAAAGTATCACATATACCAAAAAGTATCAATTAAGATGCTAAATCGGATACGAAGAAATCAAAGGAAACAAATTCCAAAACTATACCAAATCAATAAGTTTCAGCCTTAAAATTTTCAGAACACTAAAACATATTCCAAATTTCATTTCATAAAATTTTTAAGCTAATTAGACATTCAGAACACAAGTTTCTACTCAATTTCGTCAATAAAATCCAATCAGACTTGCTGCAGCCAGAGGCAAAGATGCAATTGTCAAAAATAGCTAACGAACTCCAATTGACAGGAAATTTGGTACAAGACATTCTCGCACATCCAATATCATCTCATAAAAATTTAAGATTATTTGGAGTTCTCTAAATTACATTTTTCCATTTAGATTTCTTAGAAATTCTGAAAAATCTGAACAGAGATGCTTACTGTTTTCCAATCAGAAAAAATACCAAATCAACTCCAAACATCCTAAAATTTTTCAGAGAGTCTTCTAACATATGTGAGGTCTTAACATAAAATTTTAAAGTTCATTGGGGTAGTATAAGTTCGAAAATTCAGTTCACTATCACTCCAAAAAACCCATTTTTCCGAAACCGTTTTCATGAAAACAATTCTTGCAAAATTTGTAAACCAATACTAAAAATCTCCCAAAAATTCAGAGAAGCCTAACTCAACCTAATCAAAACAGTGGCCAAGTTTCAAAAGCATTGGTCATGTGCAAGTGTCAATCCATCAAGACTATTCACACCTAAAAACACAAATTTTCTCAAACAGTCCTCAACAACAAAAATTCATTTAAAATATCAAAACAAGTCCAAACCACTTCAAAATTTCCAAAATACACTCAAATAGCATCAAGAACAACATACCAAATTTTCAAAGCAATCTAATTAGGAAAAGTACTTTGTATCATAACCTCCTGCAAGCTTAATGACATAATTCAAAAAATTCAGCATATAACCAATTTGTTCTTTCTTACACTACTGATCAAAATCACCCTCTATCAAGCATCAAAATCATTTCCCTAAATCACTTATAGTAAGAACTGAATCTTACATAGAGCACTAAATTGGGTATTTTTCAAAATAACTCAACAAATGCACAAAAGAATAACCACCAAAAATCAATTTCCTCACCTACCTACTAAAACCGAATAAAATCATCACTAAACATACAAGCTCAAATCAATTTTTCAGACCTATATACATGCACATTCATGAACCAAAAGATACCACTAAACATCAAACCAAAGCAAAATCAATTTATTTACTTATTTTACTCATAAAACCGAAAATAAAGCAAGGAAATAACCAAGGCTTATCAACACACAACATGCACAAAAATCAAATATCCTTCCTAGCTTACTCAAACCAAAATCGAAACATGCATAGAGTAATAAGTATGATTTTTTCAAAACTAATCCATAAACCAACGTGCATCAAGTCATAGTCACAAAACAAAATCATGTCCTTAACATACATACAAACCGAAACAAACCAAGAAAAATAAGTTTGATTCTTAAAAAGTAAGCCAATAAACTAACATGCATCAAAACAAAAATTCATCTCCCCTATGTTCTCATCTTGGCCGAAACATGCACAAAGAAAAATTGGGGATTTTTGCAAAATAAGAACCAAAACAACAACATGCATCATAAATCAACCTTCATTTATTCAATTTAAACACAAATCAATCTATTAAAATAAAACAAAATCATTTGGGACAAAATAAAGGCAAAACCATGGGGACCTCATGCACTCATGCATGTCCCTTTTTCATTTTTCAAACTCAAATCCATACTTGAAAACAACTAAAAATCCAAGAGCAACATTAAAAGTCAACATGCACTAGCTTTTTGAAAACAAATCAATAAAACCTCAAAGAAAACATAAAATCCGAAAATACAAGAAGAAAAAAGAACTGGGATTGAGAATGAATACCTAGATGAGATTGAAAGTGAAAATGAGAAGTCAAAATCCCTTCTTCTCCCTTGGTGATGTTCACGGGTTCCTCATGCTAATGGGAGGTGGGGTTTTGTTCTTTGCTTCCTTTTAAGTAGAGATGGGTTATTATGTATGAAGGAATAGATTAAGGCAAAGGAATCAGGTGTAGATATTATCTTGAATTGAAAAAGTACACCCTCCTTCTTCCCCATCTCCACGGTTCCCCTCTTCTTCCTCCCTTATCTTTTCTTTTTTTTTTGGTCTAAATGGGAATGTATATGAGAGTGTGGGTATATGGGGTTTGGGGGTATTTATAGGGTCTTTGGACTTGGGGTTGGTTTAATTAAAAATGGGGGGTTTAAAAAACTAATTAGAGTGGGAGAGTGTGAAGAAATAAAAGATAAGGTCACCAATTGGTTAGAAATCTACTTTAGGATAGGGTAAGTAAATGTTGGTCTTAAATAATGTGCTTTAGAGATTGGGTTACTCTAGGGTCTTGTGCACTAATAAATGAATGTCTAACAATTCAAAATTCAAAGTGCATAAAATAAACTTCCCAAAACCGTACAACACTCATACAGTAAAAATAATATTTTTCTACTACAGTAAGTAACACTTAAACCATAACTTAATTTTCATAAATAATAAAATGTTATAATTTTTCCAAAAATAATAAGAATTTCGTGACAGCATAGTTTAATACCAAACTTTACAAAAATAATGTCTACATTTTAGTACAATCGTTTTGACTATAAATTTGTCTAATTTCGATTTACCAGTCAAAAGTTATGAATTTTCAAAATTAATTAAATCAAAGAAATGGATAAATAACAATTCCTTCAAAACATAAAATAGAGTGATTTATCACTACAAAATAAATCCTTTAAATCAATAAATCACAACAATCAACTATTTAATCGGTTTAAAATAATTTCCTCATTTTCACGTATATATAGATTAAATAATATTTTTATCTAAATTCAAAAAGAATTCACCAATCAAAAATCCCCAAAAACTCAATTTATTAAAATGGGGAAAATGCAGGTATTACAAAAGTGGCCCAGGGAATAGCTTTAGATTTTCCCTAATGACTTACACTCCCTGTAGGGGAATTTGTTCCTGCTCGGCCTCGATAAGAGCAATGGCAGTCTTGGTACGTGAAAAAAAAATAGCAAGAATGGTAGCATTACACAGAACATAGAAAATGATTTCTACAAAGATATAGTAATATACTAAGTCAATCACTAATATAGAATTTAACTCACAGAATATCATACTCGACCAGTTACACAATTATTCCTCACCAGTTCATTTTTATTCACATTCACATCTCATTTGGTTCTCGTTTCTTTTTCTCAGTTTCTATTTCTTTTCATTTCACTTTCATATTTTCATTTTTTTTAATTCTCTGATCTTTCCTTTTTCTCATTTTTCATTTCTGAGTACTTCACCCTCTGCAAGGGTTCGTCACACTCATTCATTTTAGTTCTCTTATACTTTAGTTCTCTTTTTATCCTTTTCACATTTCTCATTTCTGAATACTCCACCCTCTGCAAGGGTTCCTCATACTCATTCAATCCATGTACTTCACCCTTCGCAAGGGTACCTCGCACACTTTCTCTTTTTTCGAATATTTCACCCTCCGTAAGGGTAGCTTGTACACTTTCTCTTTTTTCCGAATACTTCACCCTCCGCAAGGGTACCTCGTACACGTTCTCATTCTGAGTACTTCACCCTCCGTAAGGGTACCTCGTACACTTTCTCTTTCTATTTACTTCACCCTCCGTAAGGGTACCTCGTACACTTTCTTTCTTTTCTCATCCACAGGGCTTGTATGACCTCCTGTGTCTTTCTTTTCATTCCCAGTACTTTACCCTCCGTAAGGGTACCTCGTACATTTCTTACTCATTTCATTTAATTCGTTATCTCAACTATTTATTCTTTATTTAGTTGGTGACTTATCACGCACATGTGTATTTTCTTCTCTTAACTATTCATTCTTTATTTATCAACTTCATTACTCTTAGCATTCCCTAACTCGACTTCTCTCACCTCAATTTCTTATTTCTCTTCATTATACATCATTAGTTATCAACTCTATTACTCTTATTGTTTCCTAACTTACTATCTAATTAATCAATCATCCATTTTTTTTGTTATATACACCTACATATATTTTCATAAAAATAAGAGTGGGTTCTTTCTCCTTTACTTAAATACTCACTTTTAGCAATATCAACTAGCCTAAGGTTCATTAGCATATCTATTCCTCTACCCTTAGTTATCACTATATTCAGTCTAGAACTCATTCCCTAAGTAAAGGTAATACCCCATCTTTACCTTGGAGAGAGAGGGAACAAGTGAAACCTTAACCCTTTTGAGCTTTCTTCTTCCTTTGTGCTCCTTGAGCTTGAGCCTCCTAGGTTGGCCTTAGATCCTTATGAAAATAACCAATAAATAAGTGGGGTTCGATCAAATGGGAAGATGAGCTAGGTTAGGGTTTTACCTTTTGCTCAAAGCAGCCTAATGTCTTGAGAGGGAAACAGAGTGCTTGGTGATGGTGGTGAAGATGGAAATAGAGATGATGATGATGATGATGATGATGATGATGAGCTTGGAGGGATTCTTTGTTGCAAGAGAAAAGGATGAAGAGCAATGGAGCTTGAGAGCTCTTGCTTGGAGGCAGAGAGAAATCAATGGAGATTAAAGAGGGAGAGAGCTCTTGAGAGTGATTTGGAGCAAGAGAGGGAGAGAGAGCTCCAATGAAGTTTTACGAGAGGGAGAGAGCTTGGGGAGGAAGACAACGGCTCTATGTGGCTTATGGGGGAAGAATGGCGTTTGCCTGCCTTTTATTTTTTCAGATCTGACGCGTGCTAATCAATTAACCAGTGTAAAATTTACTTTTATTCTTTTTCACATTGTCAGGTCATTGGTTAATCGATTAGCCAGTATAGCTTTCCATTCCTATGCACTTCAAAGTGTCATATCTCCTTCGTTACCCGTCGGATCTTGCTCAAATTTGAAAGCTAGCTTTCTAAGGTTCCTAACTTCACATCCAACGGAGGATTTTGTGTTTAAAGTCGTAAATATTTTATTCTTAATTTTCTATTATTATATGTTTCTAACACGAAAATACCCCTTTTGAACACCCATTTGTACCTTGTTATTTGTAACAGCCCAATTTTTGTAACTCAAAATAATTAACTTTTATGTATTAAAGTTACCAAAAATGAGGCCAATTTTTTTTTTTATAAAACATTTTGGAGTATCAATGTTAGGCGTACCACCCTTTACTGAAAATCGAGTTGTTACTAAAACATTTACTCTCATAAAACTTTCAAGTTTACAAAAGAACTTGTTTTCGAAAAGCGAAGTGATTCATTGCAGTAGATTGAAAGTATTCCTAACTGTAACACCCCAAATTTTTAAATCCTGATTAATAAAAAATTAATTATAAAGGTTTATTTGTAATTAATTATTTTATTAATATCCTTGATTGTTAATGATTTATTATGCATGAAAAGGATTGGAAAATCATTAACATATGAAAATAATGTTTTTACCTAGTAGTCCCTGTTTTAGGACTTAAAAATAATAATGGGAAGATTTTGGATGAAAAGGAAATAAAAATATTTATTTTTACTATTTTGGCAAAAAGAGTCGAGTTTTTCTGAAAAGACTCGAGTATTTTGCACAGAGTTGCACTCATGAGTGCGTTGGCTGAGTCACCAACTCAGAAACCTCACGAGTTGACACGTTATCAACTCAGGGACACAACCATGGCTTCGTGTCGACCTGCATGAGCGATGGATCTAAGTATATAAGCTCATGGTGTTGAAGGATCAACCTATTTTGGTCATTTTTGTTCTGGAATTTGAAGTTAGGGTTCCTAAGTTCTTGGATTCGATTCTCTCTTGTTCTTGAGAATTCATACACAAATCATACACCCATACGAAGCTCGCATCTAGAGCTTTGTATAGACACCAAAATTGTGAGTTGAGAGTTTGAGTGTTGGAAGAATCGAAGCTCAAAAGTGGGGGTTTGGTTGTTGTCAACTGGTTCTTGGAGCTCACTTTGATCCTCAATTGAGGTAAGCTCATGAACCCTCTTGATTCCAATTTGGTTTTAATCTCTCATGCATGTTGCAGAGAGTAGATTCTAACCTTTTTCCCCAATTTTTTGGACTCTGCTCACACTGTTCTGCATTTTGGTGGGTGAAGTGATTTGAGTTGGTGTTGGTGGGTGCTGGGTGGCTGCTACTGTTCTTTGGTGTTTTTAAGTTTGTCAAAGTGTTGTTCAAGGTATGGGAGAAGTCATTCATATTGCTAGGATTATAGATTGTGAATTTTGATTTGTGTATGCTATGTGAATTGGACCAAGACATGCTTGCTGGACTTGGAGGTTCAGACAATCACTTGGTCCCTTGTTTTATAACCTGAATACTGCCTGAAATGAACTGATGATATTAAGCTAAAGGAATTCATCAGTTGGGTTGAGTTATAAGTAATAAGTATGTTAAAATATGACCTTGATGTGGTATGCTTATGGTAAGCCATTATTGGACCTTGAATAAGTTTGGAGTAAGTTCTAAATGCTGCATTTATGCTGGACAAACTCAGTTTCTATGTTAATTGTGGGTAAATTTGACATTGTTATGTTGAGTTTCATAATATGTGGTTTATGCATAAATAGGAGCATGATAGGATTCCCTGTGAATTGATGTGATCTCTGTGTTGAGGCAAGTTTTAATTATATGGATAGAGCTCATTTGACCATTGGATTGAGTTAGAATCACTCAGAACTGAATTTGGCATGTCAAGTTGTTGGAAATATGGTTTTATGCATAATTGGTGCTCAAATTCAATTCTGTGTAATTTGTGGAGTTCTAAGTGTTTGAACATACTTGTTATATGGTATATGAACTCTATGGATCATCGGATTGAAGTAGAAATGATTAGAATTGAAAATGGTATGTAAAAATCAAGTTTCAGTCTGGTATGTCTGCAAATACTCGAGTATTTGGCTTAACACTCGAGTATTTCGTGGTGCACCAGAGTGAAAATTGGCGCACCAACTTGAGAATCAGATTGGACACTCGAGTAATACACGAACTACTCGAGTATTCCGGGTAATGGACTACTCGAGTATCTCATGAATTACTTGAGTATATTTATGAAGTTCTGAAACTTAGATTTTCTGGAAAGACATGAACGACTCGAGTATATTTATGAACTACTCGAGTAAAAACTGGAAACTGATGAACTACTCGAGTATTATGGAAAATACTCGAGTATTTCTGTTTAGAAAATTAAGAAATGCCATTTTCAATTCTGAATCATTTTGTTTACACTTAAGTGATAATAGTCCAAATAATCTAGGACTTAAAAGAGATTGATTGATGAAAATGTAAAGTTATTGACTTAATAATACGAGATATTATTAAGTGGGATATACCAATCAATTCTTTTAAGTTTTGGAATTGCATACATTCTGGAGGATTGAGAGCCAGACTCATGCATCATGCTGATAACTTATATTGTAAACTTGAAGAGGCAATAAATATGAGCACCTTACTTGCATTAGATGCTTTCCTAGTGTTAAATATGAGGGTGAAGATTGCATATGGGGCATGAGCCATTATTTGAGTCCAATCACTAGTTAAGTTGGTTCACATGGAATGAATTGTGAAATAATCATCATGTTCTCTTTGGATTGAAAATGCTCATGTTTGCATTGGAGGATATTGAATGTGACTAATAGTTCAAGATTTGGGTATGATGTTGGGAAAGGATTTGATAAGCATGATCATATCTACTTGGTAATCCAGGTCTTAGAACATGAGAAGTTAAAGGTTTAAAAGACATTAGAAAGAGGTTAGTACCTCAGCATGATAAGTGGAGGATAGGTCTAAATCACTTTTCATTTTCCAATGAACATAATTTCCTCTTGAAATTATTTCATTCACTTAAGGCATTAATTTTAATATTTCAAATTTGAACCTTGACATTATAACAACTCATGTTCAGATCATAGATAATGAGATTAAAGCATAGATTTGAACAGAAACCACTAAAATTTCAGGACTGATTAATGAACTGATTTTTCTTTGAAATTCTGCAGTGCCTAACCGGTTACGAATATCGAGTAACCGGTTAGATTATGCAGTCAGTCCTTTAAAACAAGAGTTTTAACAATTCATTTTCTTCTTTTCTCAAATCTAACTAAATCTCAATATTCACAGAGTTCATATGCCTTAAGATAAACATGTTTATACCTAGAAACACATTCAAATTGCATGCATCAAGTTTATGATATCAAATTGCATGAAAATTCACATAAACACAATTTAATACAACAAAACTTATAATAGGCATTCAAACTCAGAATTCAGCCTCCATATACTTTGCATGCATCAATATAAAGTTGCTCAAAACCACAGTGAGCAAAACTTTGGCCTCCAAGCCTTTGTGCCATATTGCACATAATGCCCTTTTTGAGTTTTGTTAACTCAAATCCTAAATCACTTGAATTTTAGTCTAAATCTAGTATAAGGTAGACTTCTCCCATACCTTAGGATAGTGTTTGATGAGTAATGACACTGAGTTTGAAGAGAACTCACAGATTCCACCAAAATCCATAGTCTGCTCTTTTACCCACGATTTCAGCAACAGGGTCCAAACACCAAAGATTTCAACATAGATTTTGGCCAAACAAATTAGGGAAAATGATTAGGATTGGATTTAGGTAACATGCACTAGAGATTCGAAGTGATTTGAGGTCAAAGGAGCTCTTACACTTACCCAAATTGAAGTTCCAACTAAGCTCCAAGAATCAGTTGGTTGCAGAAACAGTTTTAAACTCCTCCACTTCAAAGACTCCGTTCTCCTAGCTCCCTAACCCTAAACTCACAATGTTTATATCTTTGTAAAGCTCTTGATGTAAGCTTTACAATTGTGTATCACTCGAAAGCTAACTCTCAACAACAAGAGAGAATTGGAAGGGACGATTTTGAAACCCTAAACAGAGATTCACCTCAAACCAGAGCATCAACAACCCAATTTGATCAGAATTTCATCTATTTATAAGCAAATTGAATGAACATGCAGGTTGACGCGTGGTTCTCCACTAATCCAAGGCTGTAATCGTGGCGAATTCGGGATTAATCAAGTGATTACTCATCAAAATCCACTAACCCAGTTTCTGGGTTCATCGTCTAACCGGTTACAGGGCATTACTAACCGGTTAGATTAGTACAAAATTTAAAAATTAATATATTTAAATCTTTCCCTCCAAGAACCTTTTCAATATTACCTTTTAGTCCTCATCCAAGGACCAAAATGCAATATCCTTATATTTTGCATTTATTTGCCCTATAAAAATATTTCAACTTATTTTTATATTTAAGGCTAATTAAATACAAAATATAAACTTGGAAAATTTCTATAAATTAATAATAAAGCTTTTATTATTAATTTCCTATTATTCGGGAGACGAAAATTAGGGGTGTTATTATCAACACCTTTGTAGCTTGTTCAAAACCTTTTGTCATTATCAAAACATTTTCAATGGAACTTACAATCTCCCCCTTTTTGAAAATGACAAACATGTTTTGAAGTTGCTTGAAGTTGTTGATGCTTGAACCATTTGATCACTTGGTGAGACTCTTGCTCCCCTTCAATTAATGCTTTTGACATTTGAAATCCAATTGATAGAAGCTTGATTCTCCCCCTATCTTCAACAACTTTGCTCAACCTATACAAAAACAACAAAACAACCCTTTCTCCAAAACAACCATTTCTCCCCTTTTGGCATTATCAAAAAGTAATATATACCAATTGAAATATAAAATGCTAAGCCAAAGTAAAAAGAGTAACAATGATCATTGATGTCTCTTTTATAAAATCCTTTCTTCACAACATTGATACCAATTGAAAAATACAAGAACTATACTTTGAAATGTGATACCAATTGGCAAGAAAATATAACAATGAATTATAATACCAATTGAAAGACTAAGAAATCATAATATCACTTAACAAAGTAAGATATCAATTGTAAAGAAATATCACAATATCAACAATAACATGATAATCATCTAATAATCACTCAATGATACCAATTGAACTTTTAGAAAAGTAATACCAATTGAGAAGATATCTGTAGTGGATCTGAGAAATAGATCCACCACGATGTATGTTTGGGGTTGTTGCAGCTGACGAGGGTGACCCCGGTCCTACGTACCCCCAGTGATAAGGGGATCAAGCCACACGTAGTTCTTGAGAGTAGGGATGAGAGAACATACCTTAGCCCCTATAGCATGGTGATACTTATAGGGGAAGTTGTGTTGTGGTGCCTTATGGGCCTGTTCGGCCCAGTAAGGCTGACGTGGCTCTTAGAGGATAAGAAGGATGAGTTATTCACCCTTATCCTGTACTAGAGAGCTCATGCTTATCCTGTAGCGGTAGGATTTATTATTGGTTAACCCTACAAGCCCCCCAAGCTCGTATAGGCTCGAAGAGCCTGTGCTGAGCTTCTGAGAGTTGGTGGTGACATAAAACATTGTTTGCGATTGAGAACTTTTTATTCGGAGGAGTGTCGTGGATGGTTGATTAGGACGTATAAGACTGTTCGCAGTCAAGGCCCTTAGTCGTGTATCGTCATGTATTGACGATTGGACGATTGGACTGTTGTTTTTAAAGTCACAATGCTTTTAAGGAGACATCCTTTTATGCGCTTGCCATGGTGAAAGCCGAAAGGCTTGTGCCAAGGTATGCTGGCACGACTCAAACTGTTATTTGAGTTCGAGGTGTGCCAAGATTATCACCAATTGGATCTTAACGTTCACGAGGGATTGCTGTCGGAATGATAACCTTAGCCGAGGTGTATTCCTCGATCCGCGATATATTGGGCCAGATATGAGCCGAGAGGCTTTGAGCCGAGAGGCTAAGCCAAGTTATCGGGTCGCAATCCTCGTTTTCACTTGTAGCCTCGCCGATCTGGCCGGCTAACCGAGATCGTGGGCAAGTGCGTAAGAACATGATCCGAAGTGAGTGAGTTTAACATATGTCCTTAATAAGGAAGGTAAATTATCAATTTGTTGCTTCATGGGACGTGGTGATCCTCTTTGGCACGACATTTGATCTCGAGTAACTTATGCATCATATAATACCAGTATCAAGGTCGGCCAATGTCAGCTATGTATATGCCTCATCACATACTAGTCCCCTACTCGGTAAAGCCTGAAAAGGCTTGTGTCGAGTTCATAAGGTCTGTGAAACGCTCGGACTCGGTATAGGTTTGAAAGATCGGTGAAAGGTTTTAAAGATGTGGTGCGAAGGCACCCAAATATTTCCGGAGCATCTGCTGTTCAGGGCTTTACAGTTCTTCTCGGATTATTTTGTAGAGTCGGAGTCCGTTCCTTCCCCGAAGCAGCGAACATCGTATTCGAGAATAGCCAATCGACCTGAGGAGTTGGAGGCTCGAATTACTTTCAAGACTCGGAGTCCATTCTACCCGCCGAGCAGTAAGCTTCATGGCCGAATAAGGTCACTTGAGTGGAAGTCATCGAAAGTTTATCGAGCTGATGAAGCGGCCGAGGATGCCGAGAAGGGAAAGAATGAAGCCGAGGAGGCAAGAACAAGTAGAGAAGCCAAGGACGACCATTTCCCTTGAAATTTTATCGAGCTGATGAAGCGACCGAGGATGCCGAGAAGGGAAAGAATGAAACCGAGGAGGCAAGAACAGGTAGAGAAGCCAAGGACGACCATTTCCCTTGTCGGAACTGTTTTGTCAACTTCAATTGTTGAACCCCTCTTGAATCCGAGTAATTAGGGCGAAGGCAAGCTGATAGATCATCATAATAACAAAGCTGAAGCAAACTTTTACTCCATTGCATAACCAACCCCTTTACTCGATAAAGCCTGAAGAGGCTTGTGCCGAGTTAAGAAGTCCTTTAAGGTGTGAGTTGTTTTCCGCCAATTAGATCGTGTTCATCCAAGCCTCTTTGAGAGACTGTTGGATTCAGATCTGTGTAGGCGAACGCTGAGCGAAGGTTGAATATTTGCGAGTTGTGGGTGTGGAATCAGCATTGTGTGGTTCCTCGGAGATGCTGGGATCCGAATTAGATCACTGAGTGTTGGCACTGCGGACCGTTCTACCATATAGGTAAGGTCGCGATGGTGCGCAAACCAAGGAAAAATGATCGGCAACCGGTGTGAAGGACTTGAATTAAGTTGGGTCGTCATACTCGGACTCGAATTAACATAGGTCATCATGCTCGGCAGATCCGATCGTTATGTTTGTACCTTTTTATGATGTAAAAAAAATAACGATTAGAATATCAAGTAATAGATGATATGTAATGACATTAATTAGCGAAGTATGAATTAATTCACTGTTAATTACGATTATTATCTAAGATAACACATGTCATGTGGTAAGTGATTCAATAGTAACACATGTCATGTGGCAAGTGATTCAATAGTAATGAATGTGACCATGAAATTGAAATAATATTAATGGGGTAATGAGAAAGATCTTCCCTGTCAGTCTTCGTGTTTAGACTATTTCTGAATGTTGATATGCCCGGCACCCTCTTGGCAGTGAGGCATTTCCTCTTTTATTGTTGGAATGGGCGTTTGCCTAGTATTCTTCATCCTCTTCCTACCAAAAACCCTATATGCCGTTATGGACAAGTCATTGTGTAGCACTTGTGTGAGCAAGGCCGAGATCCCGAGGAGGGATCTTGACAACGATCGTCTTTTGGCTCTAAGTGACCGTGAGAGGCAAGGGTGTCGTGGCAGAGAGTACGAGGATGTTGTAGGCTTTGGTTGTGTTATTGAAGCGGGAATCCGAGTAGTGACGTTGAGGTCATAATCAATGATAAATTGAAATGGTCACAGTAAGCATGTGTAATAGAGGAGACAGCCATGTCGTCGTGAGATTTTGCCGAACCCTGTTGAAGGCGCTGTAATATTAGATGCCCATCGTGACTGAGTAGTCTGGCACCAATTAATTTGAGGATATCTTTGGCGGTCGGAAGCTCGAAATGGGCCTTTTAGAGAAATGGGCCATCATAATCGTACCTCGCATGTGTAAACAAAATTAATAATTGGTAATCGTCGTTATTTAACAATTTATAATGATAATAACAATTATTGGCAAAGATACGATGTATAATATCGGTATAGAAGTATTATGATTTAATAATATCACACGTAATAAACATAGTAATGACAATTATTGAGGTTAATACCCTCATAAATCATAGAAGTTTGTCTACGAAAAGAAGCATGATTATAAATATATCACGCGTTATAAAAATAATAATAATGATGTTAATAATCGTAAATTATAGATAATGACTTTTATTGTGAAGAATATTTTGCATCATGTAATGTATCTTAAAAGAAAGAAAGATAAAATGATCATATACTATCAAATAATAAGAAGCATATTATGAAAATAATTAGCAAAAATATTTAATTTTAATTCTTCAGATAATTACAAAGAGCATATCAAGATATTCATTTAAATTAATCGTAAGTACGTTGAACAATAGCAGGTAGTCAAATAGTAGCATCATGATATGAATGATGATATGGAAATATACATGATAAAAATAAAAAGACTGCTTCCCTGGATTTGAGGCGTGAGTCAGTCCTGTTTTGCCGATGAGGCGGCTCCTTATTTGAAGGTTGAATTTTATTTGGGCCTGTATCCCTTAAGCCCATATAGTTTTTTTCTTTGGGCCTGTATCCCTTAAGCCCCCGTATAATATTTTTTTTTATTTGGGCCTGTTTGGCCCGTTTAGGTTGGGTCATCTAGACCGTTACTCACTGGCTCGGGCTATCATACGTGTACCTCGCATATGTATACGAAAAGAATAATTAGGATCGTCGTCCAAGCTTGACAATTTATAACCATTAAATAATAAATAATAAACGACATGTAGTCAAAACAATTAGCAAAAGTATAAATTAATTTTGCTGTTAACTAATAGTCATGTGAGTCAATAAAACGTAAGACTAGCATTATATGCAAGCACTACATGTATTAGTGAATGTAATTATTATATAATGAAATGTAATGCAATTATGATATAATGCATGTGATAGATATAAAAATAAAAGTTACTTCCCTGCAGTAACTGTGGTGCAGCGTTGATACCCCATCTCCCCTAGTTTTTTTTTTGGTGAATTGGGCTAGTTGGCCCGTATTATTCATAATTGAAATGAGTTGGGCCGTTGGCCCACTAGGTTTAGGGCAGCAGCTTGGAGCTTCAGCGAGCCTCAACACCAAAGATGGCGGCGGTTCTACAAGTAACCGGAAACAAGCTTCCACCTGTGGCGGCTGTGTTTGCACACGCAAACGCGAGGCACACTGCTTCTTCTTCCTCGCGATACCATCGCAGTGGTCGCAGTGGTGGGAGCCGTGGCGGTCGATGAGTACCAATATGCTTTCTCGTCCTCAGTGATGAAGACCGAAGGCATACACACAGGGCAGTACGGCAAGGACTAGCATCGTTGAGCCAAGCGAGATCTGTTCCAGATCTCTGTTCGTGGTGTGAAGGGAGCCAGGGTGGATGATGCAAGTGATGAGGGGCCACTTGAGAACGGCAAGGTTCATCACTCATGGCGTCGATGGAGGTTCGAGCACGGCGGAGAAGCGCGAGAGGTCTTGCCTCGCCGATCTGGACCAAAGTACGAGTGGTCTTGGAGATGGTGACGCTCGCTGCTCTGTCCCTGGGTGCGGCAGCGTGTTGAAGTGCTTTTGTTTGCTAAAGGCGGCGGTTTCCGTTGAAGAAGAGGACGGCTGGGAAGGGTTGGCGGCGGAATCATCGTCGGCGGTGGGAGCACCACATGCGTTGTTGATGATGGCGGTTTAGCATCGACTTGCTCCGAACCCAAGCCTTGCTGCCATCGAAATCAATTCAAAACCGTGATGCCGGAATCGCACCAGGTCAAGCATCGCCACACCACTCCATCAAACCCGGACATAGCAGCAAGTTCGGTCGGTGCATGGTGATGGCACCGCAACGGTGCCTTTCCTGTCTTGTCGCGCCGCCGCACTGCCACCGCCGCCGTCGAGAACGCACTTCTTCTTCCTCCTCCCGCAAGACGTTGCGTGTTTGCTGCACTTGTTTTTTTTTATTTTTTTTTATTTTTTTTTGTAATTGTGGATGGGAATCGAAATTTAACGATTCCCACAGACGGCGTCAATTGAGGATATTCAACAATATCAAATTTTACCACTTTGTAGGACTTCTTTTGAGACTTGAAGAAGCAAATCAATGAATAACACTTGTAAGCCCATTTGCTCTTCAATCATACCTACAAAACAATCATGCTTTGCTTTTTGGTATCCAAATGGTTTTGGATCCATTTTTTTTAGTTAAGGGACTCTCACCCTTCTTAACCCAAACAAAATTTCCTTTAGGTATACCATGCACTTTAACATAACACACATTTGAAGTATGTCCATGAGTACCACAATAGAAACATGTTGGTGCATTTGAAAAATCAACTTTAGAAAAATCAACAACATTTCTATGAGAATTACTCTTAGCATTAGTATAACCCAAACCAAACTTGTTTGAATTTCCTATTTGAAAATTTAACAATGTGCGCAATCTAATATCACCATTTGTGAAACTTGCAAGCTTATTTTTCAAAGTAACATTTTCATCTTTAAGCAACTTGCAATTCTCACAACCAACCACAATATTCAATCTACTAGCACAATCACAAGAAGAACCAGCATATATAAGATCAAGAGTTTCATTTTCAAGATTAAGCTCATCAACTTGTTTTTGAAGTTCTAAAATCTCTTGTTGATGTTTCAAAATGAGCTTCTTTCTTTCAATGTTTTTCAAAGCTAGTTTCTTAAGTTGTTCATGCATTTCTTCATAAGCATTATATAACATTTCATATTTAGAAGAAATTTCGGATTTAGTATGACTTACATCGCTTTCCTTGCTTTGTTCACTTGATTCATCATTTGAACTTTCCTCTTCATCTACTTGAACTAGCAAGTTGAGATTAGCGACTTCTTCATCATCCGAAGAACTACTTGATGTGCTTTTCTTCTCATCTACATCACTATCCCAAACGATGTATTCTCTTTTGTGTTTAGAATTTTTCTTTTCATTCTCCTTCTTTTTGAGATACTTAGAGCATGCATACTTGAGATGACCGGGCTTTCCACATTCATGGCAAACTATACCTTCTTTTGTAGTCTTGGTCTTGTAGTGTGGAGAATTCTTCTCTTTACTTTTGTCTTTGTTCAACCTTCCTTTTCTCCTTAGAAACTTGTCAAATTTCCTTAGTAAGAGTTTCATTTCTTTTTCATCAATGTAACACCCCAAATTTTGTTTCCCGATGTAATACAATTATGATTTATGGAAGATTATTTTATAATTATTTTCTTAATCATAATTATATTTCATAAAAGCAATTAGGATGATTATGAGTTAGTATTGGTATTTGCGAAAATAGAAAAATATTTTAACAAGAGAATAATATGTGAAAATGAAATTTTTACATATTAGTCCCTGAATGAGGACCTAAAAGCAATATTAGGAAGACTTTGGAGGGAAGGGCATTAAAATAAATATTTTTGAAATTTGACCAAAAACACTCGAGTATTTCTGGAAATACTCGAGTATTCGAGTCAGTGGAGAACTCGTGAGTGTGGTTGATGAGTCAACACACGATGATTCTCCTGGTTTGACACGAAAACACCCTTAGTACACGATGATGGATGTCGTGGCGAGCTGCATGATCATAAGCAACGTCTATTTAAGCGCTTGGTTGATGAGGGTGGAGGATTTGGTTGGCTTTGCTCTGAAAACATAGAGTTAGGATTCCTGATTTCGAACGTTGATTACTCGATCGTGTTTGAGAGTGGATTTGAGAGTGATATACCATTGTAAAGCTCACATCACGAGCTTTACAAAGATACAAAGATTGTGAGCTGAGTGTCTGTGTGGAAGGAGAATCGAAGTTGGAAAGTAAGGGTGTTTTTGCTGCCAAAGTTGGAAGCTGAAGTCTGGAGCTCACTTTCAACTTGGATTGTGGTAAGCTCCTGAACCCTATGACCCTCAAATTCGTTTATACCTCTAGTTTAAGTTGCAGAGAATAAATCCTAATCATTTTCCCCAATTTTTAAACCAATTTTTCATGTGAAATTCTCTGGTTTTGGTACTCTGCTCAAACTATGGCTGCATGCAAGGATTTTTGAGGATTCATATTTCCAGCCAATCTCTCTGCAAACTCAGTCTTGATTCACGAATTAGAGGTAAGGGTGAAGCTTCTAATTCACTAGAATAAGTTTAAATTATGTGAAATTAGGATGGGAGTCAATAAATGACTCTATGGGCATAGTTGGAATAGGTTTGAGGCTTGGAGGCCTTTTCTGTAACACCCTAAATAATTACCCTTAAATACCCATAATAAAATAGTGATTTTAAATTTTTCTGAGTAATACCATTTTAACTTATGAAAATCTCTGTCAAAACGAACAGAGTTTACTTTGTAATATTGACATTCCAAGAATTAGTTTTTCTTGCAAACCTGTTAATTTAATAATTTAAGTGAGATCAGAAAGCCATCAGGGTCAAACCATATATTAAAGCATTCATAATCAGAGTTTCAGTGCGGCGGAAAATTATAAACTAATACAAGTTTTAGCAGTTATTTAAATTCCATGAAATACTCCAAAATAACTCCCTTCCCACAAGGAGTGGTCCTGACTATACCCCAAAATGATGTTTTTCAGTACATACACATAATCATCATCATATACAAAAATCCCAAAAGTAGTCAGGACGGGACACACGACTCTACTAATATGACTTACTCTCCCTGTAAGGGAAAGTACTCCTGCTCGGCCGGGGGCTGTGCCAGCTCAATCTCAGTACCTGTGGAGATAGTAAGGAGTGAGCATTACACATAAAATGGGAAAGCAGTTTCCAATATGACATAATAACCGACTAAGTCACACACAATTACCACATAGTTCAATCAATTGCACAACAGTCACATTCATACCAATATGCATCAATATTCCGATTCCATTATTTTTCCTAGCTTATTGTTCATTTTTCCTATCCGACAAAACCACCTATGCTCCTATTTTCGCTTCCTTTTTACCCATTAATTACCTAACTCATTAATTCGTTTTACATACCTTATTGTCCTATTATTACTAGTACACTTCTTTACCATCCCAAATTATCTCGTTATGTCCTTCTACTAACCTTCCTATCTTATGTTTCGTGTATCTTTTTCTTTTCTCCATTTTCATTCTTCATTCCTTTCTTCCAATCCCTTTCATTTCCTTTATTTTTTCAATTTCTATTTGCGATGTATGTCACCTCAGGTCAAAGGCCCACATACATCCCTAGTTTACAAAGTATGTCACCTCAGGTCAAAGGCCAACATACTCACCCCATACATACATGATAAGTATGTCACCTCAGGTCAAAGGCCCACATACTTACCAACTTCACAAAGTATGTCACCTCAGGTCAAAGGCCAACATACTCACCCTATTCACACATGTTAAGTATGCCGCCTCAGGTCAAAGGCCCACATACTTACCATATTCACAAAGTATGTCACCTCAGGTCAAAGGCCAACATACTCACTACTTCCAAATAATCATAACAAACAACAAATATCAATATACCATAGTAAACACGCCATTCCTATCATCTCATATAAACCATCTAGTAAATAAACACAATTACAATTCACAACGCTTAAACACTTAGAGCAACAAATGAACAGTTCACAATAATTATCAAGAATACACCAAATATATATAATCATTAGCAACAACTCAGATAAGCACATAAAATATCCTACACATTAGCACTTAACAATTATTCTCAAGTAGCACCTATAATAACATATAGTAGCAAGATCATGCATTTAGCTAGTTCAATTTATTGGTTTGCCTAATCAATTTATTATTCCTATTCCCCATCGTAGAGTTACACTAGGTTCGTTTCTAGAATTTACCATCATTTTCTAACTTAGGTTTCCAATTCCTTATACTAACACCTATCTCTTAGCAAGCATTATATACATACTATAAACTATTCCCCAGAGTATGGTAATACTCACTAATACCCACTCCTTACCTCAACACTTAGAGATAAGGCGGTTACACTTGCTTTAAGCTTGAGAGCCTTGCCACCAATTGAGTTATGACCCAAGAGAGAAGTGAGGAACCTAATATAATAGCCATAACAAGAAGAGTTAGCATTTATGCCATAGCCTCTTAACAAAGCTCAAGAAAATGAGAAGCTTCCATGGCCTAGAGTTGAAAACCACCATGGAAGACAAGAGAGAGAAAGCTTCAAGCTTGGAGGAGAGAGAAAGTGATTCATGAACCAAAAGAAGTAAAATTAGTTAGAGACTATGGGGGAAATTCGTATAACATGAAGGAAATGAGGAGGAAAGCTTGAATTTCACTTACTTTGAGCTTGAAATTGTAGAAATCAAGAGTGGGTGTTGAAGCTCTTGAACCCTAACTCATACCCATGGCTTGAAAGAGAACAATAGGAGAGATTGATGGAAGAGATGATGTTGGTGAGTGATGGGGATTGGTTTTTAATGGTTTATCATGGGTGTATTTGATGATTTGAGATGAAATTTGAAGAGAGAATGGGAGCTTGTTCGTGACCTAGGAGAGAGAGTGAAGTTGAGTTATGAATGAGATTGTTGGCTGAAACACGTTTTTAAGGCTGTCTGCACAAAAAACTCGAGTGTTTTACAAAAGACTCGAGTGTTTTCCTCAAAAATACTGGAGTCTTTTCAAAAAGACTCGAGTCTTTTCCAAAAGACTGGAGTCTTTTCCGAAAGACTCGAGTATTTTTGCCCAGTACCCCATTTATTCATTTTCCTATTTTCCTCCTATTTTCTTCCTTCTTCAATTCTAGATAACTTCTTCGTTCATCGTCGGATCTAGCTCAAATTTGACGAGTAACTTCCTAAAAATCATATCTTCATATCCAACGGTGGAATTTGTATTTAGAGTTGTAAATCTTTTATTTTGAATTTCCTAATATCCTATGTTACTAATCCTAAATCAAGCCTTCAAACCACTATTTTTAACTCAATATCATTATTTCCTTCACTCTAGGCTTGACCCATCATCAATTATACTAGGGATTAAATTTGGGATGTTACAATTCTCCCCCACTTATTGGAATTTCGTCCCCGAAATTCCGTTAGGTTCTGTAAATGGAGAATCACCCCGGTGATAGGACTCGCGATTCCTATCTTTAATCCCCCTTTGGTTTCTTCCGTCAGTCCTTCGATTTTCCCTTACCTAGACAGAATTTAAATTAGGGTAGGAAGTGCTCCCCCACTTGGCATCAACATACCCAATTACCGCTTTGCTAAAGGGTTTGTGATCAGGTTAATCCGCCTCCGATCGTCCTTCGGATAGATGCAAGACAGGAGTTGCATTAGCTAGATACGGGAAAACTCGAAATATTTAGCATTTCTAGAATAGTTTTAGAATCTTTCCCAGAATAGATACCCTGGGATCGAGGCATGCGAAGATTTTTGTAGGATAGAACGCCTTAGAGTTTATCTTCTCACCAGGATTGACTAGCACCGGTAAGGTTTAGGATCTTTCAAAAACACAATCATTCATGAACAAGAAGCACCCCAATGCTTAGTTGATTAGAGCATACACAATTCCTACTAAATGCCCCACAATGAACTTCTTCCATGAGTCGACTAAAAAGATTTGGAAGGAAGAAGTCCACATTAGTTCCAAGATTTACCCAACTACCAAATGTGAAGGGTACGACAACTTGCCGTTGGCTGAGTCAATTATTAAGATGTTTGGTCTCAACGCAGGGATTTTACAAATTCGGCAAAACCGGCTATTCTTATGAGTGGTTATCTAAGAACCGGGAAAAGATTCGAAGCAACTGTCAAATTGCTTCAAGATTGATTTAGTTAATATGATGGTTAAGAATAACTTCTGGAGAGCTGTCTTAACTCATCCAAGGGATTAGCACTTAGCTATACTACTTTGGAACAAGTAGCATATACCAAGAATTCTTTTCTTTAGAACTATTTTCTATCTACTCTCTAACTCTATATGAAGCTTTTGAACGAATGTTTCGGGGTAAGGTTGGCTTCACTTACAAGAATTATTTTCCTTGGATGTCACTTCTTTGGTTGTCTACTTTCACTTTAAAGGTTACAATGATAGCATTTATTGATAGATGCAAGAATTGAGGTGATCAATCCCATCCTCACGTCTACCAACAACACATCACTGTCGGGTTCTATTAGTAATGTCATCATTTAACAAATGCAAGGATTAGAGTGATCAATTCTAACCTTACATTACATCAAATAACAACATCACAACATAATATTGGTTACTTGATACTAGAATTCTCAAACTGAAGAATTCCTTATAAGGTCTTTCATACGTTCTCTATAAGAACAGGATTGTATTTGGAAAGGCAAATCCAAAGTATTTTAAACACTTCTATCCTAAAACATTACTAGTTCAATATTTAGCTAACAGAAGAGCAATCTAACTTCACAACTTCAAATTTAAAAGCACTTCGTATGGACTTGCCAAACGTTAGTTACCTGCAACAATATCAACTGCTTAGCCAGAGTGAACCGACCAATAAGACTCAAATACTAAGTAAATACATAGTACTATAATTATCTTATTATAATCCTAAACTATTACTATGAGCATCAATTACTCGCTAGGTGAGTAATCATTTGGAGTTTGTACAACTCCATGGCCGAGGAGAAACTGCTCTGATACCAAAATGTAACACCCTAAATAATTACCCTTAAATACCCATAATAAAATAGTGATTTTAAATTTTTCTGAGTAATACCATTTTAACTTATGAAAATCTCTGTCAAAACGAACAGAGTTTACTTTGTAATATGGACATTCCAAGAATTAGTTTTTCTTGCAAACCTGTTAATTTAATAATTTAAGTGAGATCAGAAAGCCATCAGGGTCAAACCATATATTAAAGCATTCATAATCAGAGTTTCAGTGCGGCGGAAAATTATAAACTAATACAAGTTTTAGCAGTTATTTAAATTCCATGAAATACTCCAAAATAACTCCCTTCCCACAAGGAGTGGTCCTGACTATACCCCAAAATGATGTTTTTCAGTACATACACATAATCATCATCATATACAAAAATCCCAAAAGTAGTCAGGACGGGACACACGACTCTACTAATATGACTTACTCTCCCTGTAAGGGAAAGTACTCCTGCTCGGCCGGGGGCTGTGCCAGCTCAATCTCAGTACCTGTGGAGATAGTAAGGAGTGAGCATTACACATAAAATGGGAAAGCAGTTTCCAATATGACATAATAACCGACTAAGTCACACACAATTACCACATAGTTCAATCAATTGCACAACAGTCACATTCATACCAATATGCATCAATATTCCGATTCCATTATTTTTCCTAGCTTATTGTTCATTTTTCCTATCCGACAAAACCACCTATGCTCCTATTTTCGCTTCCTTTTTACCCATTAATTACCTAACTCATTAATTCGTTTTACATACCTTATTGTCCTATTATTACTAGTACACTTCTTTACCATCCCAAATTATCTCGTTATGTCCTTCTACTAACCTTCCTATCTTATGTTTCGTGTATCTTTTTCTTTTCTCCATTTTCATTCTTCATTCCTTTCTTCCAATCCCTTTCATTTCCTTTATTTTTCCAATTTCTATTTGCGATGTATGTCACCTCAGGTCAAAGGCCCACATACATCCCTAGTTTACAAAGTATGTCACCTCAGGTCAAAGGCCAACATACTCACCCCATACATACATGATAAGTATGTCACCTCAGGTCAAAGGCCCACATACTTACCAACTTCACAAAGTATGTCACCTCAGGTCAAAGGCCAACATACTCACCCTATTCACACATGTTAAGTATGCCGCCTCAGGTCAAAGGCCCACATACTTACCATATTCACAAAGTATGTCACCTCAGGTCAAAGGCCAACATACTCACTACTTCCAAATAATCATAACAAACAACAAATATCAATATACCATAGTAAACACGCCATTCCTATCATCTCATATAAACCATCTAGTAAATAAACACAATTACAATTCACAACGCTTAAACACTTAGAGCAACAAATGAACAGTTCACAATAATTATCAAGAATACACCAAATATATATAATCATTAGCAACAACTCAGATAAGCACATAAAATATCCTACACATTAGCACTTAACAATTATTCTCAAGTAGCACCTATAATAACATATAGTAGCAAGATCATGCATTTAGCTAGTTCAATTTATTGGTTTGCCTAATCAATTTATTATTCCTATTCCCCATCGTAGAGTTACACTAGGTTCGTTTCTAGAATTTACCATCATTTTCTAACTTAGGTTTCCAATTCCTTATACTAACACCTATCTCTTAGCAAGCATTATATACATACTATAAACTATTCCCCAGAGTATGGTAATACTCACTAATACCCACTCCTTACCTCAACACTTAGAGATAAGGCGGTTACACTTGCTTTAAGCTTGAGAGCCTTGCCACCAATTGAGTTATGACCCAAGAGAGAAGTGAGGAACCTAATATAATAGCCATAACAAGAAGAGTTAGCATTTATGCCATAGCCTCTTAACAAAGCTCAAGAAAATGAGAAGCTTCCATGGCCTAGAGTTGAAAACCACCATGGAAGACAAGAGAGAGAAAGCTTCAAGCTTGGAGGAGAGAGAAAGTGATTCATGAACCAAAAGAAGTAAAATTAGTTAGAGACTATGGGGGAAATTCGTATAACATGAAGGAAATGAGGAGGAAAGCTTGAATTTCACTTACTTTGAGCTTGAAATTGTAGAAATCAAGAGTGGGTGTTGAAGCTCTTGAACCCTAACTCATACCCATGGCTTGAAAGAGAACAATAGGAGAGATTGATGGAAGAGATGATGTTGGTGAGTGATGGGGATTGGTTTTTAATGGTTTATCATGGGTGTATTTGATGATTTGAGATGAAATTTGAAGAGAGAATGGGAGCTTGTTCGTGACCTAGGAGAGAGAGTGAAGTTGAGTTATGAATGAGATTGTTGGCTGAAACACGTTTTTAAGGCTGTCTGCACAAAAAACTCGAGTGTTTTACAAAAGACTCGAGTGTTTTCCTCAAAAATACTGGAGTCTTTTCAAAAAGACTCGAGTCTTTTCCAAAAGACTGGAGTATTTTTGCCCAGTACCCCATTTATTCATTTTCCTATTTTCCTCCTATTTTCTTCCTTCTTCAATTCTAGATAACTTCTTCGTTCACCGTCGGATCTAGCTCAAATTTGACGAGTAACTTCCTAAAAATCATATCTTCATATCCAACGGTGGAATTTGTATTTAGAGTTGTAAATCTTTTATTTTGAATTTCCTAATATCCTATGTTACTAATCCTAAATCAAGCCTTCAAACCACTATTTTTAACTCAATATCATTATTTCCTTCACTCTAGGCTTGACCCATCATCAATTATACTAGGGATTAAATTTGGGATGTTACATTTTCTGGGTTAAATGTTGATTTGGACATGTTTATTTGGTCACATGCAAGGTGTACCAAAGCTGGAAATGCGATTATTATGTGTAGAATTGAATTTGGTATGCCAAGTTGTGGAAAAATGCATTTTATGCAAGATTGTTGATAATCTGTGATTCAGTGTTAGATGTTGTTAATTTTGTATTGGAACATGTTTAAAATGTGTAATGTAAGCTATATTGATCTTTGGTTTGGACTTGTAAGGTCCTGTATTTTTATAAACAAAATAAATAAATGTGTTGAATAAAATAATGATTTTTCTGAAATTAAGATATTTTACTCGAGTATTGTAGAGGGTACTCAAGTATAATCACTATCTGTTTGAAAATTTGAATTTTGAGTCAAAAGACTCGAGTATGTCAGAAAAGACTCGAGTGTTCTTGAGTTTTTGAAATATACTCGAGTAGAAAGAAAAAGACTCGAGTAAATCGAGCAGTCTGGCTAAATGTATAAGTTGGTTTTATAATTAATTTCGCACCAAAACGCGGTTTCTTGACGTGACAAGCATAGAGCTGAACCTTACTTCGAGTTGAAGTACTCTTAGACTATAAATTGATGCTTGGGTGAAGCCTCAACACCTCTGAAGTTCCAAAACCCGAATTTGACCAGAAATTTCCCTGTTTTACAGAGTTCACTTTGATCCCTTTGTTCTCTCTCAATCCTCACTCATTTTCCTTGAAACCTAAACACAAACTGAAGTTCTGATTCCATTCTTGAATTAGAACTCGAAATCACTTCAAATAGCCTTCTGAAGATCAGGTTCTAGGCCTACAAAGTTGGAGGTTCAAAACTGAGAAAAACAGAGTAACATTCAGTCTCAAGTATTCGTCTTCATTGAAATCGTTTGGTAAATTCATGGATTCTTTTCGTGTCAAACTTGATTCTGATTAAAGTTAGTATATCCTAGTTTCTGAAACTAACTTGTTTCATTCTTTTCATGCCAAATCCGTGGTGAAATCTGTGGCCAAAGTCAGTCTGTTCAACTCTTTTTCACCAAGTCCAGAATTTGGATTTTTGATCCAACCGATTTCTCTGTCGTTTTACTTGTTGATTAGCTTCTCTAAGGTAAGGGAGGAGTTATCTAAATACTAGAATGAGTTATTTCAAGCTGGAAATGTAGGAACCTCATATGGTTCATCAAGGGGTGAAGTTTGAATTGGGAATATGACATAGAGGTCATAAACCCAAGTTTTTATAAACCAAACATGTCTAAATGGACCTAATGATGCTCACTGGATCAATTTTCGAAGTTAAAAACAAAAGGAAATGAAAATCATATGTGAAATGGTTATTTGCTAAGTTTATGTTGATTTTGTGATTTATTGCATTTGATGTTGTTTCAATATTGATTACATGTTCTAACATGTTTATTTTATGTATCTAAGTTACTGTTTTGCATAAAAGTGGAAAGGAAAGGCTCTGAACTCGAATTGGCATTATAAAGTGCAGAAACTGGTGCTGCTGCTGCTAAAACACTCGAGTAATTGAAGAAAGACTCGAGTATTCTGGAAAATGGGAAGAACACTCGAGTATGTCTTGAAGGACTCGAGTAATTTTACATGAACACTCGAGTATGTGAAGAACTACTCGAGTAATTTAAAATAATTTTCAGAAAATCTTTACTTCTTTATGAAGTAATTAAAGATTAACTCGTCTAAACTCCTATATGCTTAAATTTTAATTTCTGCTCTTAATATCTATAGATTTAATCCCATTGGTTGATTTTATCCTGGATGAGTCCTACTGGAATTTTATTCAGTGGTTGACATATTCGGACAGGATGTCCCAATGGAGGTGCGTACACCCATTTGGTTGATTTTATTCCCACGTCCCAGTGGAAGTTTTTACCCACTTGGTTGATATTTTGGGAGTCCTAGATGGGGTCGTTGCACAAATTAATGACAACGTAATTAAATTCCTATTGTATAAAACCATCACAAAGTGGTTGGGCCGCTGATGGAATTTTTGGAAAGCACAAGCACCAGTTAATGCAAAAAAAAAAAAATGAAAAGATGGTTATAAGCAAGAAGGATTATGAATTTTGGGTCTCTATATTGGAGGCATGATATTCAAAGATATGAATTAAAAGAGAAAAAGACAATGAACAATTATGTGACATTGACATGCATGGAGATGCTCCGATTTTGATTGTGGAATCTGGTATAGGTAGAAGTATTCCGCAGCCCTGAGATAGCTGTGATGCCATAGCACGAAGATGCTGTGATGATTTGGATTCCGTAACATGAAAATGTTATGATGGCCAAATTCCCAATCAAATCGTGACGCCTGGGTTGTGAATACGCTCCGGTTTGATGAACCATAGGATTATGAATATCCCGAGCCTGAGATACTCGGATGCCGAACCGCGTAGCATGAATGGAGAGTAGGCATGCATCACGAAACTAAATGAAATATTATAAAAGACAGTTTGAGCATATACATATGCATTTATTATTGCTATCTGGAAACTTGTGCTTGTTATTTCTAGCCTCTGTTATGCTCATTTGTTATTGTGTTTAGCTATGACTCACTCCTAATCCCTTGTTGTAGGTCATGGCCAGGAACATGATTTGCGTGGAGATGAGGCCGCTCCCTAATGGGGAGTGGAACTTCGAGGATCATCGGGCCATCTATGAGGGAGACGTGGAAGTTATTTTCCGTCACCCGAACCCATGGTCCCGAATGCGTCCGCGTAGGACGAGAATCCCAATGATGTACATTATGCACATTCCGCCCAATTTTGTGTTTCGGCATGGAACACCACCACCACCGCCAAGACGTTTTCCGAGACGCACCCTCCCACCAAGTCCATCACCCTCTGAAGAAAGAATTATTTTGGAGGTTCCTGCTCCCTCTCGTCCTTCCACTAGAGCCCGATCTCGGACTCCGGTATATGTGCCATCTGAACCGGCACATGAAGAGGAGGAGGAGGAGGAGGATCCGATAGAGGATGAGGATCCGGTGGAGGATGCTGACCCGGTGGCTGATGATGATTTCATGGACAACTCAACCGGTAGTCAGTGGGGAACTGATGATTGAGTTGAGTTGGGATGTTGGAATGTGGATAGTGCTACTCATCAGGTTTCTCTTATCTATTTGATATTTTGAGTTCCGAACCAGTTGCTCAAGGTTATTATAAATTTTGTTGTAAGATATGTAATATAATGTAATGACCTAGAGTACTTAAGTTAAACCTAGTGTTGATAGTTTTAATGTAATGGAAATGTACTTTCCTTTTTATGAAATATAATATGAATAGTTTCTTTCATGATAATTGATTTTATAATTTCCGCAAAGACTCGATAATGGATGATGACTGACTTTTAGTTTTAGAAAAAAAAAAAATGGTCGAATTTTCTAAGAATGAATATTAAGTTTTGGAATAAAAGTTGGGTCGTCACATTTAGTGGTATCAGAGCAATGGTTCAACTCTCGGCCTTGGAGTGTGGCCTTACACACTAACCATTGCATACTCTAGAATCATGTTTGCATTTTGAGATATAGAATAGAAGAATCTAATTAAGTTCTCCCTTTTGGATTCTGTAAGATAGATGGCTGGACGTAATAACGCTAACATTGCTGAGGCTCTGACCCGTATGGCTGCGGTCCTGGAAAACTTGCAGCAAACCCGTCCTCCCAGCAATGTAACCCCTGTTGAATTTCAAGGACTAGATTCTTTCCGTAGATGTAAACCCCCTGGCTTCTCGGGTGGTCGTTGCCCTGAGCAAGCCCAGTTTTGGTTAGCTGAGATGAATAAGATTTTCCGAACGTTGACTCTCACGGAAGTTCAGAAGGTCACGTTCGCGGCCTACATGCTGAATGGGGAAGCTGCAACTTGGTGGGAGCAGACCCGCCAGTTCTTGGAGTATGATCATCGCGAGCTCTCTTGGGAAGTCTTCACGGAAAAAATTTTTGGAGAGGTATTTCCCGGATGATGTTCGGATCCAAAAGGAGATGGAATTCTTAGACTTGAAGCAAGGCAGCATGACTGTCGACCAGTATGCTGAAAAGTTTGAGGAGCTGATGAAGTACTCTCCGTACTTCCAATATCATCCTGACGAATACTCGAAGTGCACCCGGTTTGAAAATGGGCTAAGGTCAGATATCAAACTAGCTGTAAGCGTGCAAAGGATTCGTCACTATCCAATCCTGATTAGTGCATGTCGCATTTTCGAGAAGAACAATTTCAAGAAGGAAGTCAGTCAAGGAAGCCATGGACCCCACCGCAATCAGCATAAGAATAACCGTGGAAATCGTGGAGGCCCATATTGGCACAAAGGAAAGGGAAGAGCACAACCTTCTGGAGCAGTTAGTCTTCCGGCTCCGGCAGAGATTTGTAGCAAGTGTCGACGCTCTCATCCTAGTCAAGAATGCTGGAGGGACAAGCCACCAGTCTGTTTCAATTGTGGAGGGACCGGACACATCGCCCGTGCGTGCCGCCAACCCCCGCGTCAAAGCAACCAAGGACAAGGAAGCAAACCTTGGGTCAATGGAAAGGTGTTCACGATGTTTGGAGAGGAAGCAAAGCAGGCCGACAACCTTGTGCAAGGTAACCATTTCCTCAATGGCATGCCTTGTCGCTTTTTATTTGATTCCGGAGCAACGCATTCCTTCATCTCGGAGGAATGTGTCAAGCGTTTAAATTTGTCTGTCTCGGAGACCCCGTTTAAACTGAGTGTGTCTACCCCCACGAATGCTCATGTTGTTGCATCAAGAGCATGTGTCGGTTGTGTAGTTAGCATAAGAGATCAGATTTCTCGAATAAATCTGATTTGTTTGCCGTTGTCCAATATCGATGTCATTTTGGGCATGGATTGGATGGCATCCAACCATGTAGTAATCGACTGCAAGGTTCGAACGATCATCTTTCCTGGTGAGAAGTCGCCGGCCAAGCAACCTGGAGGTTATGTGTGCCTATTTTCAACCATCGCTGAAGAAAAGAAAGAGGAAGCAAAGATCGAAGATATTCCGGTTATTCGAGAGTTTCCCGAAGTGTTTCCCGATGAAGTGCCCGGTTTGCCGCCGCATCGAGAGATAGAATTCAGTATTGACCTAGTCCCCGGTACTGGCCCTATCTCTATCGCCCCTTATCGTATGGCTCCAGCAGAATTAGCTGAATTAAAGAAGCAAGTGGAGGACTTGTTAGAAAAGCAGTTCATCAGACCAAGTGTGTCGCCTTGGGGAGCGCCGGTTTTATTCGTGAAGAAGAAGGATGGATCAATGAGGATGTGCATTGATTATAGGCAACTCAACAAGGTTACCATCAAGAACAAGTATCCGTTGCCAAGAATCGACGATTTGATAGATCAAGTGAGTGGAGCATCGGTATTTTCAAAGATTGATCTGAGGTCAGGATATCATCAGATCAGAGTTAAGGAGGAAGATATACCGAAGACTGCCTTTCGGTCACGATATGGACACTACGAGTATGTAGTGATGCCATTTGGGTTGACCAACGCTCCAGCAATATTCATGGATTACATGAATAGAGTGTTCCGACCCTACCTGGATTCCTTCGTCGTGGTGTTTATCGATGATATTCTCATCTATTCGAAGAATCCGAAAGAGCACGCTAATCATTTGAAGATTATTTTGGAGACCTTGAAGGAGAAGAAATTATATGCTAAGATGGCCAAGTGTGAATTTTGGCTTGAAAAAGTCAATTTCTTGGGTCATATAATTTCAAAGGATGGTGTGGCTGTGGACCCGGTCAAAGTAGAAGCAGTTTTGCAATGGGAAAGACCAAAGACGGTTACTGAAATAAGAAGTTTTCTGGGGTTAGCTGGATATTATCGGAAGTTTATCGAAGGTTTTTCCAAGTTGGCTCTTCCGTTGACTCGTTTGACCCGGAAAGAGCAACCTTTTGTCTGGGATGAGAAGTGTGAAGTTAGCTTCCAGACGTTGAAGGACAAGTTAACATCATCTCCAGTGTTAACTTTGCCCGATCCTAGGAAAAGCTTCGATGTTTATTGTGATGCATCTCGACAAGGTTTGGGTTGTGTCTTGATGCAAGAAGGGAAAGTTGTTGCTTATGCATCTCGTCAGCTGAAGGTGCATGAAGGGAACTATCCTACTCACGACTTGGAATTGGCTGCCATTGTCTTTGCTTTGAAGATTTGGAGACATTACCTGTATGGTAATACGTTCCAAGTATTCAGCGACCATAAAAGTTTGAAGTATCTCTTCGACCAAAAGGAACTGAATATGAGGCAACGTAGGTGGATGGAATTCCTGAAGGATTATGACTTCGAATTGCATTACCACCCCGGCAAAGCTAATGTTGTAGCCGACGCTCTCAGTAGGAAGATGTTGCACATGAGTACGATGATGATAAAGGAAGCTCAGCTAATTGAAGAATTCCGCAACTTGAATTTGGCAATTCAGTTCAAGCCGAGCTGCGTCAAGTTAGGAATGTTGCAAATTACAAATGAGTTTGAGGGTCAAGTTCGAAACCTTCAACAAGCGGACGAGGAGCTTCTAGAGAAGAAAAGATTAGGAATGGAAGGAGTGGAACCGGAATTCCAATTAGGATCTGATGGTATTTTGAGATTCCGGGATCGGATCTGCATCCCGGCAAATCAAGAATTAAGAAGAGTTGTATTAGAGGAAGCCCACAAGAGCAAGCTGAGTATGCATCCTGGATCAACGAAGATGTATCAAGACCTGAAGAGGATGTTTTGGTGGCCCGGACTAAAGAGGGATGTTGCGTCTTACGTAGCGTCTTGCCTTGTCTGCCAAAAGGCGAAGATCGAGCATAAGAAGCCTGGAGGAGAACTATAACCTTTAAGCATACCAGAATGGAAGTGGGATGGAATAGCTATGGATTTCGTAAGTGGTTTTCCAAGAACAAGAGAAAGCTTTGATGCAATTTGGGTTGTGGTTGATCGCTTAACGAAGTCTGCACATTTCATTCCCATCAACATGCAGTATCCGTTGGAGAAGCTTGCAAGATTGTACATTAAGGAGATTGTTAGATTGCACGGAATTCCCTCGAGTATTGTATCGGATCGTGATCCCCGTTTCGTGTCCCGGTTCTGGCAGAGTTTACATCAGGCATTGGGAACGCAGTTGAGGATGAGTTCCGCCTATCACCCTCAAACCGATGGTCAATCGGAAAGGACGATTCAATCCTTGGAAGACCTGCTTCGAGCGTGTGTTCTGGAATATCAAGAAGGGTGGGATCAGTTATTGCCGCTTGTGGAATTCACCTACAATAATAGTTATCACGCAAGCATCGGTATGGCCCCGTACGAAGCCCTCTATGGAAGGAAGTGTAGAACCCCGCTATGTTGGTTCCAAGTGGGGGAGAATGCTCTCATCGGACCTGAATTAGTTCAAGAAACGACTGAAAAGGTAAGGACTATCCAAGAGAAGATGAAGATCGCTCAAAGTCGCCAGAAGAGCTATGCCGACCAACGAAGATCCAAGCTGAATTTCAAGAAGGAGATCATGTATTCCTGCGGGTTGTGCCAACGACTGGAATTGGAAGGGTAATGAAGCCAAGGAAGCTATCTCCTAAGTTCATCGGCCCTTATCAGATTTTGAAACGAGTAGGCCCTGTCGCGTATCAGATCGCCCTACCCCCATTTTTGTCCAACCTGCACAATGTTTTCCATGTCTCTCAGCTTCGCAAATTTATCCAAGATCCATCTTCGATTGTGCAATTGCAACAAGATTTGATACCGCTGAAAGAAAATCTCACGTTTGATCTTGGACCCGTGAGAATAGAGGATAGAAGGATTAAGAATCTGCGAGGGAAAGAGATTCCGTTAGTACGAGTTCTCTGGGGGCAAGGTGGAGTGTCTGACTCCACATGGGAATTAGAGTCTAAGATGAGGGATGAATATCCACATCTATTTTTGTAAATCGGAATTTCGGGGACGAAATTCTATGTAAGTGGGGGAGGATGTAAGGTCCTGTATTTTTATAAACAAAATAAATAAATGTGTTGAATAAAATAATGATTTTTCTGAAATTAAGATATTTTACTCGAGTATTGTAGAGGGTACTCAAGTATAATCACTATCTGTTTGAAAATTTGAATTTTGAGTCAAAAGACTCGAGTATGTCAGAAAAGACTCGAGTGTTCTTGAGTTTTTGAAATATACTCGAGTAGAAAGAAAAAGACTCGAGTAAATCGAGCAGTCTGGCTAAATGTATAAGTTGGTTTTATAATTAATTTCGCACCAAAACGCGGTTTCTTGACGTGACAAGCATAGAGCTGAACCTTACTTCGAGTTGAAGTACTCTTAGACTATAAATTGATGCTTGGGTGAAGCCTCAACACCTCTGAAGTTCCAAAACCCGAATTTGACCAGAAATTTCCCTGTTTTACAGAGTTCACTTTGATCCCTTTGTTCTCTCTCAATCCTCACTCATTTTCCTTGAAACCTAAACACAAACTGAAGTTCTGATTCCATTCTTGAATTAGAACTCGAAATCACTTCAAATAGCCTTCTGAAGATCAGGTTCTAGGCCTACAAAGTTGGAGGTTCAAAACTGAGAAAAACAGAGTAACATTCAGTCTCAAGTATTCATCTTCATTGAAATCGTTTGGTAAATTCATGGATTCTTTTCGTGTCAAACTTGTTTCTGATTAAAGTTAGTATATCCTAGTTTCTGAAACTAACTTGTTTCATTCTTTTCATGCCAAATTCGTGGTGAAATCTGTGGCCAAAGTCAGCCTGTTCAACTCTTTTTCACCAAGTCCAGAATTTGGATTTTTGATCCAACCGATTTCTCTGTCGTTTTACTTGTTGATTAGCTTCTCTAAGGTAAGGGAGGAGTTATCTAAATACTAGAATGAGTTATTTCAAGCTGGAAATGTAGGAACCTCATATGGTTCATCAAGGGGTGAAGTTTGAATTGGGAATATGACATAGAGGTCATAAACCCAAGTTTTTATAAACCAAACATGTCTAAATGGACCTAATGATGCTCACTGGATCAATTTTCGAAGTTAAAAACAAAAGGAAATGAAAATCATATGTGAAATGGTTATTTGCTAAGTTTATGTTGATTTTGTGATTTATTGCATTTGATGTTGTTTCAATATTGATTACATGTTCTAACATGTTTATTTTATGTATCTAAGTTACTGTTTTGCATAAAAGTGGAAAGGAAAGGCTCTGAACTCGAATTGGCATTATAAAGTGCAGAAACTGGTGCTGCTGCTGCTAAAACACTCGAGTAATTGAAGAAAGACTCGAGTATTCTGGAAAATGGGAAGAACACTCGAGTATGTCTTGAAGGACTCGAGTAATTTTACATGAACACTCGAGTATGTGAAGAACTACTCGAGTAATTTAAAATAATTTTCAGAAAATCTTTACTTCTTTATGAAGTAATTAAAGATTAACTCGTCTAAACTCCTATATGCTTAAATTTTAATTTCTGCTCTTAATATCTATAGATTTAATCCCATTGGTTGATTTTATCCTGGATGAGTCCTACTGGAATTTTATTCAGTGGTTGACATATTCGGACAGGATGTCCCAATGGAGGTGCGTACACCCATTTGGTTGATTTTATTCCCACGTCCCAGTGGAAGTTTTTACCCACTTGGTTGATATTTTGGGAGTCCTAGATGGGGTCGTTGCACAAATTAATGACAACGTAATTAAATTCCTATTGTATAAAACCATCACAAAGTGGCTGGGCCGCTGATGGAATTTTTGGAAAGCACAAGCACCAGTTAATGCAAAAAAAAAAATGAAAAGATGGTTATAAGCAAGAAGGATTATGAATTTTGGGTCTCTATATTGGAGGCATGATATTCAAAGATATGAATTAAAAGAGAAAAAGACAATGAACAATTATGTGACATTGACATGCATGGAGATGCTCCGATTTTGATTGTGGAATCTGGTATAGGTAGAAGTATTCCGCAGCCCTGAGATAGCTGTGATGCCATAGCACGAAGATGCTGTGATGATTTGGATTCCGTAACATGAAAATGTTATGATGGCCAAATTCCCAATCAAATCGTGACGCCTGGGTTGTGAATACGCTCCGGTTTGATGAACCATAGGATTATGAATATCCCGAGCCTGAGATACTCGGATGCCGAACCGCATAGCATGAATGGAGAGTAGGCATGCATCACGAAACTAAATGAAATATTATAAAAGACAGTTTGAGCATATACATATGCATTTATTATTGCTATCTGGAAACTTGTGCTTGTTATTTCTAGCCTCTGTTATGCTCATTTGTTATTGTGTTTAGCTATGACTCACTCCTAATCCCTTGTTGTAGGTCATGGCCAGGAACATGATTTGCGTGGAGATGAGGCCGCTCCCTAATGGGGAGTGGAACTTCGAGGATCATCGGGCCATCTATGAGGGAGACGTGGAAGTTATTTTCCGTCACCCGAACCCATGGTCCCGAATGCGTCCGCGTAGGACGAGAATCCCAATGATGTACATTATGCACATTCCGCCCAATTTTGTGTTTCGGCATGGAACACCACCACCACCGCCAAGACGTTTTCCGAGACGCACCCTCCCACCAAGTCCATCACCCTCTGAAGAAAGAATTATTTTGGAGGTTCCTGCTCCCTCTCGTCCTTCCACTAGAGCCCGATCTCGGACTCTGGTATATGTGCCATCTGAACCGGCACATGAAGAGGAGGAGGAGGAGGAGGATCCGATAGAGGATGAGGATCCGGTGGAGGATGCTGACCCGGTGGCTGATGATGATTTCATGGACAACTCAACCGGTAGTCAGTGGGGAACTGATGATTGAGTTGAGTTGGGATGTTGGAATGTGGATAGTGCTACTCATCAGGTTTCTCTTATCTATTTGATATTTTGAGTTCCGAACCAGTTGCTCAAGGTTATTATAAATTTTGTTGTAAGATATGTAATATAATGTAATGACCTAGAGTACTTAAGTTAAACCTAGTGTTGATAGTTTTAATGTAATGGAAATGTACTTTCCTTTTTATGAAATATAATATGAATAGTTTCTTTCATGATAATTGATTTTATAATTTCCGCAAAGACTCGATAATGGATGATGACTGACTTTTAGTTTTAGAAAAAAAAAATGGTCGAATTTTCTAAGAATGAATATTAAGTTTTGGAATAAAAGTTGGGTCGTCACAGGACTGGAATGGACTATAATCGAAAATGGTATGTTAAAACTCAAATTTCAGTGTTGTCTGTCTGCAAACACTCGAGTATTATGGGTAATACTCGAGTATTTTGCCTGTTTTGGGAAAATTGATTTTCTGGAAAACTCAAGAACACTCGAGTATTCATGAAGAACACTCGAGTATCCTGGTGATTTTTATGTGTATTTCTGGAAAATAAAAGAACACTCGAGTCTTATAAAGAGCACTCGAGTATATGGATGAATTTTAAAAAAATCAAGTTCTGGAAACAAAGAACACTCGAGTGCCATGAGAAACACTCGAGTATTTTGGGAAAACTGAGGAACACTCGAGTCTAGGAGAATCTACTCGAGTATTTTGGGACTAGAGACAGAAAAACAACTTCTTTTTTTAACATACCTGATGGAATGTCGATGAAGATCAATTATGCTTGTGGGAAAAAGTATCATGTTCCAATAAAAGGATTGGGAAAGTATTAACAACAGTTTAACTCACTGAGGGAAAATATTGGATGCACATAATAAGATTATTGGTTAATCTTAGTGTATAATCACATAATAAAATTATTGGTTAATCTTAGTGTATAATTTTATGTGCATACATGCATGGTGAAAGGTTGGGGATAATTCGGTGGTGATTGGCTCGATGACACATTTTGGTAATGTGGGCAGCATTTGGGAATGCTGTTACGTCTTGGTGACGTTGTGTGCACACTATCCGAGCAGTTCCACAATACATGTTGGTCATGTATGCGAATTATTAGAATGAACGTTCAATGGACAATGGAATTGGGAGACATGCATCATTACTCATAATTAATGGAATTATTATAAATGGAATACACATGTTCATTTACATCTGCATTTGCATTGGATGTTTGTAACTGGCAATTGTTACATGCTTTATTTATTCTTATTTGATTATGTGGATTATGTGCTTACCCCTTATTGCCCATGTTAGGTGATGGCACGCTATCTAGCTTGCATCGAGTTGCGCCCGCTCCCTAGTGGAGTGTGGTATTACGAGGACCACAAAGCCACGTTCGAGGGTGAGGTGGAGGTGACTCTATACCACCCCAACCCTTTGGCTCGTGTCCGTCCTCGTAGGTTTCGCATCCCTATTATCTATACTTTGCATGTACCCCCTTTCTATACTTATCATGGACCACCCCCGACTCGACCTGCTCGTCGCTTTCACTCTTTCCGTTTTCGAGCTGCTACTAGATCTCATCCCTCTGCTTCTCGAGTGATTCGACGAGACTCCTATACCTTGTCCGATGATTCCGGTTCATGGGACACCTTCAGCGGACCCAGTGCCCAGTGGGAGGGTACCCACTCAATCGGAGGAGGTAGAGGAGGATCCTGAGGAGGGTGAGGATGAGGACGAACCAATCGAGCACTCCACTGGAAGCCAGTGGGGAGTTGGGGATCCACCAGGTGATGCATAGTATAGATGATTAGGATGTGGGACGGGTGGAGCAGCTGCTGGAGACTCCGGAGATCATGCTATGGAGGAGGATCACTGGACCACTTTAGGGATTTCATCTTTTGCTCTATATATATTGTACATATTTTTGGGAGATCTCAGTGACGTGGTCTTATCTTTTAGTTTTATATTACGAACTTGTATTTTGTACAAACCTGCTATCTCGACTTGACTTGGATGTATGTTGACTCTTTTTATGGATGATATATATATATATATATATATATATTTTCTTTCTATAAATAGTTGTACATGTGAATTATCAAGTCAAGGTCTCTATTTTCCGCTTACTCTGATAATTACGGTATTTCACTTTAATAAAAAAAAAGAAGAAAATGATTTCATAAATTTTCTGGGAAGATTTTTAATAACCACAAATGAATACCAAGTTATTTTACAAGAGCTTTATAAAAGAGATCTTTTATTATATCTCTTCTCGAGCAAGTCCATATATTCTATTTAAAATAAACAATAACAGAGAAATCCTTTTAAATAAAGTAGTATAATAAAGGAACGTTACACTTTTATGGTATCAGAGCATAATGGTCCTGATTCTTGATCCTCTCAAGCATAATCTGCCAGAAGTTGCTACAGTTGGGTAAAGTTTTCTTAGCTATTTGATTTATTTCATATGGCTTAGTTCTATTAGTGATAGTGTAGAATAGAACTAAATAGATTTCAAAGTCTAGATAGATCTTTAACGACATAGGTCCATAGTGCAGGCTCACTATGGCATCGCGATATAGAAATCATACGAACGATCTGCTGGAAAGGATGGCTACAGTGTTAGAGAATTTGCAGCAGAATCAACATCAGCAACATCAACCTCAGCCCGTTAATCCACCTCCAGCAGGTGCGGTAGCTGCAGAAGCCAAAACTTTGTCGGATTTCAGGAGTTGCAATCCCTCGAAGTTTGCTGGTGGGTTTAAACCAGAAGAAGCTAACAAGTGGATCTTGGAGATGGACAAGATCTTTAGAACTTTAGAATGCTCCGACGCCCAGAGGATAGCTTATGCTGTGTTCATGCTGGAGGGAGAAGCAGAACATTGGTGGAATCATACTGCCCAGTTACTTGCTCATGAAGGAAGAGAGGTAACTTGGGAAGTATTCATGGGAGAATTTCTCAAGAAATATTTTCCTGAAGATTTAAGGAGGAAGAAAGAGGTTGAGTTTCTACAGCTTAGACAAGGCAGCATGAGTGTAGGTGAATATGCTGCCAAGTTTGAAGAACTAATGAAATACTCCCCTTACTATCAGATGAATCCAGACGAGAGGAGTAAATGTATCAAGTTTGAGGGAGGACTGAGACCCGAATTGAAGTCGGTGTTCAGTTATCAAAAGATTCAAAGTTTCCCTACGCTGGTAGATATGTGTAGGATGTATGAGGATGATAAAAAGGTGGAGACAGTTCAGATTGTAGAAGGAAAGAAGGAACATCTGGGGTATGGTCCGCAGAAGCGGAAGAGGCATGACCACCGTAACAAAGGCCCTTATTCTCATAAGAATAGGGGGAAGGGCAAGATGTCTGATGATCGAAATACCTCTTACAATAATGCTCCTTATTGTGAGAAGTGCAGGCGTCATCACTTTGGAAAATTTTGTTGGTCTCACAGTGGATGTTTTAACTGCGGGAAACCTGGTCATTTTTCTCGCGATTGTAAGGAACCACCCAAGAACACTCCAAGAGGATCTATGGACAAGCCAATGACTCAAGGTCGAGTTTTCACCCTTAGTGGTGCTGAGGCAAACCAAGCTCCGGGACTCATACAAGGTACTTATCTGCTCAATGATCAACCTTGTAGAATTTTATTCGATTCAGGAGCCACTCATTCATTTGTTTCATTTGAATGTGTGCATCGTTTGAAATTGCCTGTCTTAGGGTAGAGACCCCTACTAACCCTCCTGTAATCGCTTCAAAGGTGTGTCCTAATTGTAAAATTAGGATAGTAGACCGAGTCTCTTATTTAGATTTGATCTGCCTTCCTTTGTCCCAACTGGATGTAATTTTGGGCATGGATTGGATGGCTAGCAATCATGTGGTTATTGATTGTGCTAAGAAGACGCTTTTATTCAAGGATTCGATCTCGGAGGAGTATCTCTGCTTGGTCTCTGCTGTTGAGCCAGAGAAAGGAGAAAGGTCTGTGGAAGAGATTCCGATTGTTCGGGAATTTCCGGAAGTGTTTTCCGAAGAAATGCCGGGATTACCACCCAAGAGGGAGATTGAGTTTGGAATCGAGCTGATTCCAGGAACTAGTCCCATTTCTATTGCTCCTTATAGAATGGCACCACCTGAGATGGTCGAATTAAAGAATCAGATTGAGGAGTTGTTGCAAAAACAACTTATTAGGCCAAGTGTATCCCCATGGGGTGCTCCGGTGTTGTTTGTCAAGAAGAAAGATGGAAGCCTTAGGATGTGCGTGGATTATAGATAGTTGAATAAGGTGACCATAAAGAACAAGTATCCTTTGCCAAGGATAGATGATCTCATGGATGAAGTGAGAGGAGCTGCGGTGTTTTCTAAGATCGATCTGACATCTGGGTATCACCAGACCAGAATCAAGGAGGAAGATATCCCTAAGACTGCATTTCGATCTCGATACGGACATTATGAATATGTTGTAATGCCGTTCGGATTAATGAATGCACCAGCCATTTTCATGGACTACATGAATCGGATTTTTAGACCGTATCTGGATTCATTCGTGGTAGTTTTCATTGATGACATCCTGATATATTCTAAGAGTCCGGAGGAACATGTTGAACACCTCCGAGTAGTGTTGAAGATTTTGAAGAAGAAGCAGCTCTACGCCAAAATCTCTAAGTGTGAGTTTTGGTTAAAAGAAGTTCAGTTCTTGGGACACGTGATCTCGGAAGGTGGCATAGCTGTTGACCCAGCCAAGGTGGAATCGGTTTTGCAGTGGGTTCAACCAAAGACAGTCACGGAAGTCAGAAGTTTCCTAGGGTTGGCCGGATATTATAGAAGATTTATTGAGGGATTTTCGAAGATTGCATTACCCCTCACCAAGCTGACTAGGAAGGATCAACCATTCATATGGGATGAGAAGTGCGAAAGGAGTTTTCTGATGCTTAAGGAAAGGTTAACATCCTCACCAGTGTTAATCTTACCTGACCCTCACAAGGAGTACGAAGTGTACTGTGATGCATCGGGACAAGGACTTGGGAGTGTCCTAATGCAAGAAGGGATGGTTGTGGCGTATGCATCTCGTCAACTGAAAGTTCACGAGGTAAACTACCCCACCCATGATTTGGAACTTGTTGCAATAGTCTTTGCACTGAAGATATGGAGGCATTATCTCTATGGCACTACGTTTCGGGTGTTTAGTGACCATAAGAGTATGAAGTACTTATTTGACCAGAAGGAGTTAAATATGAGACAGTGTCGATGCATGGAATTTTTGAAAGACTACGATTTTGAGCTTCATTACCATCCTGGTAAGGCCAATGTTGTAGCGGACGCTTTGAGCCGTAAAGCAATTTATGCGAGTTCCATGATGATCAAGGAAGCGGCTTTGATTGAAGAGTTTCGGGATCTAAGCCTGGTGATGCAAGTGGAACCAGGTAAGATTACGTTGGGTATGTTGCAAATTTCTAGCGAATTCTTGGCTCGAATTCAAGAATTGCAACGTGAAGATCCGGAATTGCTAGAGAAGAAGAAGTTAATGGAAGAAGGAAAAGAGTCAGATTTTTCAGAAGGGTCGGATGGAATTCTTCGTTTTAAAATGAGAATTTGCATACCGAAGAACTCAGAGATTAGGAGGATGATTTTGGATGAGGCACATAAGAGTCAGATGAGCATGCACCCTGGACAACAAAGATGTACCAGGATTTAAAAAGCATGTTATGGTGGCCTGGTCTTAAGAAGGATGTAGCGGACTATGTAGCATCGTGTTTAATCTGCCAAAAAGTTAAAGTGGAACATCAGAAACCTGGAGGAATGTTGCAGCCCCTAGATATTCCACAATGGAAGTGGGATAGTATCTCCATGGATTTTGTGACTGGATTGCCAAGGACAGTTGCAAACCATGATGCAATCTGGGTAATTGTGGACCGTCTTACTAAATCGGCGCATTTCATTCCGGTGAATATGCACTACTCTTTGGAGAAACTTACCCAAATTTATATTCGGGAAGTGGTACGATTGCATGGAGTACCATCCAGTATTATTTCGGATCGTGATCCGAGATTCATGTCGAGATTCTGGTCAAGTTTGCATCAAGCTCTGGGGACAAAGCTTAAGATGAGTTCAGCCTATCACCCTCAGACCGATGGACAAACCGAAAGGACCATTCAAACTTTGGAGGATATTTTGCGAGCTTGTGTGTTGGAAGAAAGAGGAAGTTGGGATCAGATATTACCACTCGCAAAATTCACATACAACAACGGGTACCATACAAGTATTGGTATGGCACCGTTCGAGGCATTGTATGGGAGAAAATGCCAAACCCCGCTATGTTGGTTCCAAGTGGGGGAGAATTTACATCTTGGTCCAGATGTGGTACAACAGACGACCGAAAAGATCCGAATGATTCAAGAAAAGATTAGGACTGCGGTTAGTCGTCAGCAGAGTTATTCAGATCGAAGAGAAAGACCTTTAGAGTTCACAGAAGGTGATCATGTATTTCTCAGGATTGTGCCGCTAAAGGGTGTGAGTAGAGAATTGAAACCCCAGAAGCTGTCACCTAAGTTTATAGGTCCTTACCAAATCCTTAAGCGAGTAGGACCTGTAGCCTATCAAATAGCTCTCCCGCCATCTTTAGCCAACCTGCACAATGTTTTTCATGTCTCTCAATTGAAAAAGTTTGTGCATGATCCAACCTCGATCCTTCAGATTCGTCCAAATGACTTAACCTTACGAGAAAACCTAACCTTTAAAGCTGGCCCAGTAAAAGTGGAAGATAGGAGGACCAAGCAGCTTAGAGGAAAGGAGATTACGTTGGTCAAAGTTATGTGGCAAAGTGGGAATGTATTCGAGTCAACTTGGGAATTAGAGGATCGAATGCGCAAGGATTATCCCGAGTTATTTTTGTAAGCTGAATTTCGGGGACGAAATTCCTGTTAAGTGCGGGAGTAGTGTAACACCCCAAATTTTGTTTCCCGATGTAATACAATTATGATTTATGGAAGATTATTTTATAATTATTTTCTTAATCATAATTATATTTCATAAAAGCAATTAGGATGATTATGAGTTAGTATTGGTATTTGCGAAAATAGAAAAATATTTTAACAAGAGAATAATATGTGAAAATGAGATTTTTACATATTAGTCCCTGAATGAGGACCTAAAAGCAATATTAGGAAGACTTTGGAGGGAAGGGCATTAAAATAAATATTTTTGAAATTTGACCAAAAACACTCGAGTATTTCTGGAAATACTCGAGTATTCGAGTCAGTGGAGAACTCGTGAGTGTGGTTGATGAGTCAACACACGATGATTCTCCTGGTTTGACACGAAAACACCCTTAGTACACGATGATGGATGTCGTGGCGAGCTGCATGATCATAAGCAACGTCTATTTAAGCGCTTGGTTGATGAGGGTGGAGGATTTGGTTGGCTTTGCTCTGAAAACATAGAGTTAGGGTTCCTGATTTCGAACGTTGATTACTCGATCGTGTTTGAGAGTGGATTTGAGAGTGATATACCATTGTAAAGCTCACATCACGAGCTTTACAAAGATACAAAGATTGTGAGCTGAGTGTCTGTGTGGAAGGAGAATCGAAGTTGGAAAGTAAGGGTGTTTTTGCTGCCAAAGTTGGAAGCTGAAGTCTGGAGCTCACTTTCAACTTGGATTGTGGTAAGCTCCTGAACCCTATGACCCTCAAATTCGTTTATACCTCTAGTTTAAGTTGCAGAGAATAAATCCTAATCATCTTCCCCAATTTTTAAACCAATTTTTCATGTGAAATTCTCTGGTTTTGGTACTCTGCTCAAACTATGGCTGCATCAAGGATTTTTGAGGATTCATATTTCCAGCCAATCTCTCTGCAAACTCAGTGTTGATTCACGAATTAGAGGTAAGGGTGAAGCTTCTAATTCACTAGAATAAGTTTAAATTATGTGAAATTAGGATGTGAGTCAATAAATGACTCTATGGGCATAGTTGGAATAGGTTTGAGGCTTGGAGGCCTTTTCTGGGTTAAATGTTGATTTGGACATGTTTATTTGGTCACATGCAAGGTGTACCAAAGCTGGAAATGCGATTATTATGTGTAGAATTGAATTTGGTATGCCAAGTTGTGGAAAAATGCATTTTATGCAAGATTGTTGATAATCTGTGATTCAGTGTTAGATGTTGTTAATTTTGTATTGGAACATGTTTAAAATGTGTAATGTAAGCTATATTGATCTTTGGTTTGGACTGGAATGGACTATAATCGAAAATGGTATGTTAAAACTCAAATTTCAGTGTTGTCTGTCTGCAAACACTCGAGTATTATGGGTAATACTCGAGTATTTTGCCTGTTTTGGGAAAATTGATTTTCTGGAAAACTCAAGAACACTCGAGTATTCATGAAGAACACTCGAGTATCCTGGTGATTTTTAAGTGTATTTCTGGAAAATAAAAGAACACTCGAGTCTTATAAAGAGCACTCGAGTATATGGATGAATTTTTAAAAAATCAAGTTCTGGAAACAAAGAACACTCGAGTGCCATGAGAAACACTCGAGTATTTTGGGAAAACTGAGGAACACTCGAGTCTAGGAGAATCTACTCGAGTATTTTGGGACCAGAGACAGAAAAACAACTTCTTTTTTTAACATACCTGATGGAATGTCGATTAAGATCAATTATGCTTGTGGGAAAAAGTATCATGTTCCAATAAAAGGATTGGGAAAGTATTAACAACAGTTTAACTCACTGAGGGAAAATATTGGATGCACATAATAAGATTATTGGTTAATCTTAGTGTATAATCACATAATAAGATTATTGGTTAATCTTAGTGTATAATCACATAATAAGATTATTGGTTAATCTTACTGTATAATTTTATGTGCATACATGCATGGTGAAAGGTTGGGGATAATTCGGTGGTGACTGGCTCGATGACACATTTTGGTAATGTGGGCAGCATTTGGGAATGCTGTTACGTCTTGGTGACGTTGTGTGCACACTATCCGAGCAGTTCCACAATACATGTTGGTCATGTATGCGAATTATTAGAATGAACGTTCAATGGACAATGCAATTGGGAGACATGCATCATTACTCATAATTAATGGAATTATTATAAACGGAATACACATGTTCATTTACATCTGCATTTGCATTGGATGTTTGTAACTGGCAATTGTTACATGCTTTATTTATTCTTATTCGATTATGTGGATTATGTGCTTACCCCTTATTGCCCATGTTAGGTGATGGCACGCTATCTGTAACACCCTCACTTTTATTAGTAATTTTTAGGTTTTATTAAAATCGGAGTTTGAAAATTTCGTTTTAGTACTTAATTTTTTTTAAAAGGTTTTTCGAAAATCCGGCAGAGTTTCCTCTGTTTTCCGGACTTCCCAAAATTTTCTTCTAAGAACCTGTCAGTCCAGAAACTTTTAAAAACATAAACAACAACAGTTTAATAGTTATAACAGATCCTAATGCCCGATGAATACAAAGTTCAGGGCGTACAACTATTACATATTTTAAATTACAAAATAGTTGTCCACTCAGAATATAATATATATATATATTCACTCCACGTAGTGGAATGAAGATCCTGCCCGGCCAGCACTGGTGTATACTCCACTTGTGTACCTGAAAAATAATAACAACACAGGGGAAGCATCACACAGAACTTAAAAAGGAGATTTCTAAGCAGATATATACGACACGCCAAAACCATTCAAGCCTATGCTATGCTACACAATTCATGTTCTTCTTTCCTCTTTACCCTCTAACTGTTTTCCAATTCTTTTCCTTTCTAATTGTTTTCTTTTAGATAATCTTTAACCTCTAATTATTCTTATTACTCATTACTTTCGTTATTTTCCTTTTTATTCTCATTTCCCATTTGTATCTCCGTTTAATTTCCTTTTTATTTCATTCTCATTACCTTTTTACCCTTTCCATTTTCCTTTGTTCCTTTTTAACCGACACGCCTTTACAGGCTCGCATCATTGCCGATACGCCTTTACAGGCTCGCATCATATTATCTCTTTTCCCGTTAACTCTCTCTTCCTTATCTTCCGTTTATATCCTTCCTCTAATGGCTAAATACTCATCCACTCCATTTATTTCTATAAACCTTATTTTATTCTAATCTAGTTCTCAACTCATTTCTACACTTTCTTTAATTAGTTTCGGCTCTCCCTAATTAATCTCTAATTTCTCCCTTTTTTCACTTACGCTACTCACTCGTTATTATAATACCGTTTATTTATTTCTTTCTTATTATTCCGTTTATTTCGTTGCTAATTGTTTCAACTCTTCTTTAACTAAATTTTCTTTCCTAATTATCTTCCTTCATTATTAGCGGCCTACTCTATGGTTCATTCACAATTAACATTTCCCCCGGTCCTAGCGATAGATATAACTACCCAGAAATACACCCCTTAAGGACTGGTAATGAAACCCCTTACCTCAATCGATGACAGTGAGAGGGGTAACCTTATCCTGACGATTTACTCCCCGGCTTACGCTCTAGCTCGGCTCCAATTTGATCCTAAGCTTCCACAATCTTCGATTCCAAGCACGACGGGGACAATCGATCTCGATCACGGTGACGGTGTTGCTCCTCGTTATTTGCGAACGATCGCGGCCGGATCGAGGCCCAAGCTTCAAGCCTCGGAGTACCCAACACAAGCCCGGTGCGAATCACGATCGGTATCAACGTCGGTGAGATCCGGTGAGGAGAGAGAAAGCCCTAGAGGAGAGAGAAACATCAAGGGAGGAGGAAAAGAGAAAGGGAACTCAAATCAATAGGGAAAGAGGGGAAGAGAGCTCATGGTGATGATGGTGGTGGGTGGTGGTCCGTGGTGGCGGCTATGGTGTGGTGCGGTGGTGGAAGAAAAGGAGGAGAGAGAGAGAGAGAAGGAGAGAGAGACGGAATCAAGAGTGAGGAGAGAGGGAGACACTCATGGTGGTGATGGTGGGCTTGGCGGTGGCGGCTGGTGGTGGTGGCTGGTGTTGTTGGGGTGCTTGGGGGGCTGCTGGACGGAGGTGGGTGAAGGGGGAAGAAGCTGGTGCGAGAAATGGAGAGAGGAGGGTCTGGTGCGCCCAATTTATGGGCCTGGTGCGTGAAAAACGCACCCGCGCGCCTGGGCGCGGAAAGCGTGCGCCTGCGCGCGCGCTGCGCATCTAATGCGTGTGCTGGTGATTCGGTCGCACGCCTGGGCGCCGGTGTGGAGCGCCTGGGCGCAAGGATACGCACCAGACTGGTGCTGGTGCCTGGCTGGTGCGCATTTCTGGTGGAATGATGGGGCTGGTGCGCGTTTCTGGTGCACCAGAAGGCTGGCTGGTGCAGATGGCGCGCCTGGGCGAATAATTGGTGCGCCTGGGCGAGTTTTTCACGGGTTTGGTGCACCTGATGCACACTGGTGCGCCTGAGCGTGCACCGGTGCGCCTGGGCGTGCACCAGCGGTTCCTGACTTCGATTCGTCATAACTTTTTCGTTAACCGTCGGATCGGGTCCAAATTTTTAGGCAAGCTTCTTCACCCCATAAACTTCATATCCACCGGTGGAATTTATTTTCTTAGCTTCCTATAATAAATTTCTAATTTTCTCTTTTCCGTCGATTTCTAGCATTGAAAACGCCGATTTAACTCCCGATCTCGCTTATATGACTTTTCCCACAGCCATAAATGCCTTCTATACAACTCCTAGGTCCTATAATCACCACTCACCTATCTAGCAAAATTCATTAAGTCACTTTTCCAATTTTTCTAAGGTTTTTAATAATTATTTCATTTAAATCAAAGTTTAGGATGTTACAATTCTCCCCCACTTATTAGAATTTCGTCCCCGAAATTCCGTTCAATTCCTTCAAATGGAGAACCATCCCGATAGTAAAATTCTGACCACAGTTTTCACTTCTCTTCGGTTTTTACTTCCGCTCCATATATGGTTAAGGCCATGCCCATTTCAACGTCTGTCTTCTGGCATTACGTACCATCTCTATCTACACAGGATCGTCAATTTTCTTATTATTAAAGTTCCATCTCCCATTCCTTGGATTGGAATCCTCCCCCACTTAGCATTGACATGCTTGATTATATCATGCTAAGGGGGCATGCTCGTTTGTTGCTCCGAATAGAGTACGCAAGTTCCTGATTGGTAACCAAGGTTGAAAAGAGGAACGTGGGTGACTATCTATCAGTAGGCATGGAACTATGCCGGATTTCTACGACTTGGCGAATTATCATCTATGCATCTAAGATGCTTGGAACTTGAAGAGAGTGAAGATGTAAATAAGAAACATGGAGCACTCAAGAGTGAGTCTCATGGTTTTTGCAAGATGACCCAGGATGTACTGGATACGTGTCAAGCAAGAAGACAATGGAGATTATTCCCCAACAGACTTAGATACTCGCACGCGGTGTTCCGACATAACGTCTGGATAGAGATTCCGCTTCGCGACTTCACTTCTATCCCGTTCACCTTTACTCCTTTAAGTGAGTCTAGCAAAGTTACTATTAAAATCAATCTTCACCGCGTTCGCATTCTACTTCGATGCTACTTCATTCCCATTCGTTTGACAATTCCTATTTGGTAAAAGAATTCCTAGAGATTGATTCCACTTGAGGGTCAAGGTCAAGGTCTAGGTGTTGTTTCTCGATTCGGTGTCGTCTTGGGAAGGTCTTGTTCTATTCTTTAGTTTAACCTTCATTCGGTTCTCTTCGAAGTGTTTGGAAGTATATGTTTAATAGTTATATGGCTTACGGTATGCTTATAAGTTATTGTCGCTCGGATGGAATCCGGATTGAGTCGTCATGTCTCCCCCACTTATTATCAACATACCTGAGTAAGTCGAAGGCAGGGAGGAAACTGGATTGATTCCAAGATTTGATTAGCTAAGTTCTTCATTGATTATCGAGGTGGTACATGGAATCAAGTTGACCGCTAATCGGTCACATCGGTGTGGTTTCAAATTTTCTATGATATGATGACACTTCTTACCTACGCGTACAGCTAAGTTCTCACAAGTTGGAGAGGTGGTTCGATTACTGAGTTGAATGTTCTTGGTGGAAATACCGAATAAGAGTGTCTTAAATGGGATTGATTTACGAATTACTATTTACGAGTCTTAGTAAAGATCCTATAGGATTAGAGTTCAATCGGGCTTTCGACAGAGATAGAATTCCTAAATGGCTTGTTCGGATCTCCATTAGATGATTGCAATAATATAACATGTCAATAAACGCGAAGACCGAGGTGGTCAGTCCCAATCTCACATTTATCAACTGTACATCACTGCGTTATTGAATGATAGCTTTATCTTTTAACAAGTACAAGAGAAAGGACGACCAATCCTGACCTCACACTCTATCAGAGGATGACACTATCATATTTGAGCTTGGTGGAATTTTCTAACTAAGGATTTAACACTTATCGACTTCTTCTAGATTACACTACTCACACTTACTCTTGGCAAAGACGCTAAAGTAACTAGTTGATGCAGCATTAATATAAAAAGTACCTTGGATTAGTTTATTCGCTCCCTTCTCCGATACGTCTCGGACAGTTCGCCCCAATGTGTCCTGGTTGTCCGCACATATAGCAGAGGCCCTATTTTCTGTGTTGTTTCAACAGCAGGCACACTTTTCGATGGACTCCCCCACATAGTGGGCATGGTGGCCTGGTTCCCGGGGCATTCACATTAAAGGCCATGTCCCTCGGTACTACTTCCATAGTGTTGATGTCAAAGTGTGGGTCTGATTCATGAGCCAATTCCTTACCCCTGTTAAGACCTACTTCATTCGGTATATTCTTGCTCCTTTTCTCTGCTTCATGCTGATTCAAACTCTTCTCATAAGTGCTAGTCATATTCACCAGCTGAGAGAGGTTAGCTATACCCTGGTGCACAAAGATAGTCCGAATCCTGGCATTGAGACCTGCTTCAAATTTAATACACTTGGTACGTTCGTCTGCGTCCCGATAACTGCCAGAATAGCGAATCAGACCCTCAAATTGTGCCGCATATTCGCCAACACTCATGCTCCCTTGCTTCAGATGCAGGAAAGCGATCTCCTTTTCCCTACGAACATCCTCAGGAAAATACTTCCCCAGGAAGTGAACCTTAAACAGGTCAAAAGTGATATCTTGGTTAGCTGCCTCCAATTCTCTTCGCACTCGTTCCCACCAATACTCTGCCTCATCAGTCAACATATACTGCGCTAACAACACAGTTTGTTCAGCAGGTGAAGCCATGGTGCGAAGGATCTTCTCAATTTCCTTGAGCCATCGCTGAGCTCCATCAGGATTATACCCTCCTTCGAACCTAGGCGGTTCGCATTTCCTAAATCGAGCCATCCAATCAACTTCGATAGGAATGGGTGGTGGATTCAATGCTGCTGCGGCTGCGATGTTTTCAGGTTGGTTCTGTTGCATTCGGGCCTGATTCTGATTCATTTGAATCAGGTTCTCCAATATAGCAGCCATCAGCTCATTTTCGGCACGTCGCCCCGCCATACTGTTAGTTCATGAAGGGAACAGTCAGTTAAAGACTGAATACTTAATCACTAACCTAAATATCCTATTCCTAGACTTAGACTCTTACTAAACGAATCAGTTACTCACTTGGTGAGTAACCATCGGAGATGTGAGTCCCACCTCCAAAGGCCGAGGAAAAACTGCTCTGATACCAAAATGTAACACCCTCACTTTTATTAGTAATTTTTAGGTTTTATTAAAATCGGAGTTTGAAAATTTCGTTTTAGTACTTAATTTTCTTTAAAAGGTTTTTCGAAAATCCGGCAGAGTTTCCTCTGTTTTCCGGACTTCCCAAAATTTTCTTCTAAGAACCTGTCAGTCCAGAAGCTTTTAAAAACATAAACAACAACAGTTTAATAGTTATAACAGATCCTAATGCCCGATGAATACAAAGTTCAGGGCGTACAACTATTACATATTTTAAATTACAAAATAGTTGTCCACTCAGAATATAATATATATATATATATATATATATATATATATATATTCACTCCACGTAGTGGAATGAAGATTCTGCCCGGCCAGCACTGGTGTATACTCCACTTGTGTACCTGAAAAATAATAACAACATAGGGGAAGCATCACACAGAACTTAAAAAGGAGATTTCTAAGCAGATATATACGACACGCCAAAACCATTCAAGCCTATGCTATGCTACACAATTCATGTTCTTCTTTCCTCTTTACCCTCTAACTGTTTTCCAATTCTTTTCCTTTCTAATTGTTTTCTTTTAGATAATCTTTAACCTCTAATTATTCTTATTACTCATTACTTTCGTTATTTTCCTTTTTATTCTCATTTCCCATTTGTATCTCCGTTTAATTTCCTTTTTATTTCATTCTCGTTACCTTTTTACCCTTTCCATTTTCCTTTGTTCCTTTTTAACCGACACGCCTTTACAGGCTCGCATCATTGTCGATACGCCTTTACAAGCTCGCATCATTGCCGATACGCCTTTACAGGCTCGCATCATATTATCTCTTTTCCCGTTAACTCTCTCTTCCTTATCTTCCGTTTATATCCTTCCTCTAATGGCTAAATACTCATCCACTCCATTTATTTCTATTAACCTTATTTTATTCTAATCTAGTTCTCAACTCATTTCTACACTTTCTTTAATTAGTTTCGGCTCTCCCTAATTAATCTCTAATTTCTCCCTTTTTTCACTTACGCTACTCACTCGTTATTATAATTCCGTTTATTTATTTCTTTCTTATTATTCCGTTTATTTCGTTGCTAATTGTTTCAACTCTTCTTTAACTAAATTTTCTTTCCTAATTATCTTCCTTCATTATTAGCGGGCTACTCTAAGGTTCATTCACAATTAACATTTCCCCCGGTCCTAGCGATAGATATAACTACCCAGAAATACACCCCTTAAGGACTGGTAATGAAACCCCTTACCTCAATCGATGACAGTGAGAGGGGTAACCTTAGCCTGACGATTTACTCCCCGGCTTACGCTCTAGCTCGGCTCCAATTTGATCCTAAGCTTCCACAATCTTCGATTCCAAGCACGACGGGGACAATCGATCTCGATCGCGGTGACGGTGTTGCTCCTCGTTATTTGCGAGCGATCGCGGCCGGATCGAGGCCCAAGCTTCAAGCCTCGGAGTACCCAACACAAGCCCGGTGCGAATCACGATCGGTATCGACGTCGGTGAGATCCGGTGAGGAGAGAGAAAGCCCTAGAGGAGAGAGAAACATCAAGGGAGGAGGAAAAAAGAAAGGGAACTCAAATCAATAGAGAAAGAGGGGAAGAGAGCTCATGGTGATGATGGTGGTGGGTGGTGGTCCGTGGTGGCGGCTATGGTGTGGTGCGGTGGTGGAGGAAAAGGAGGAGAGAGAGAGAGAAAGAGAGAGAGACGGAATCAAGAGTGAGGAGAGAGGGAGACACTCATGGTGGTGATGGTGGGCTTGGCGGTGGCGGCTGGTGGTGGTGGCTGGTGTTGCTGGGGTGCTTGGGGGGCTGCTGGACGGAGGTGGGTGAAGGGGGAAGAAGCTGGTGCGGAGAAATGGAGAGAGGAGGGTCTGGTGCGCCCAATTTATGGGCCTGGTGCGTGAAAAACGCACCCGCGCGCCTGGGCGCGGAAAGCGTGCGCCTGCGCGCGCTGCGCATCTGATGCGCGTGCTGGTGATTCGGTCGCACGCCTGGGCGCCGGTGTGGGGCGCCTGGGCGCAAGGATACGCACCAGACTGGTGCTGGTGCCTGGCTGGTGCGCATTTCTGGTGGGATGATGGGGCTGGTGCGCGTTTCTGGTGCACCAGAAGGCTGGCTGGTGCAGATGGCGCGCCTGGGCGAATAATTGGTGCGCCTGGGCGAGTTTTTCACGGGTTTGGTGCACCTGATGCACACTGGTGCGCCTGAGCGTGCACCGGTGCGCCTGGGCGTGCACCGGTGCGCCTGGGCGTGCACCAGCGGTTCCTGACTTCGATTCATCATAACTTTTTCGTTAACCGTCGGATCGGGTCCAAATTTTTAGGCAAGCTTCTTCACCCCATAAACTTCATATTCAACGGTGGAATTTATTTTCTTAGCTTCCTATAATAAATTTCTAATTTTCTCTTTTCGGTCGATTTTTAACATTGAAAACGCCGATTTAACTCCCGATCTCGCTTATATGACTTTGCCCACAGCCATAAATGCCTTCTATACAACTCCTAGGTCCTATAATCACCACTCACCTATCTAGCAAAATTCATTAAGTCACTTTTCCAATTTTTTTAAGGTTTTTAATAATTATTTCATTTAAATCAAAGTTTAGGATGTTACACTATCTAGCTTGCATCGAGTTGCGCTCGCTCCCTAGTGGAGTGTGGTACTACGAGGACCACAGAGCCACGTTCGAGGGTGAGGTGGAGGTGACTCTATACCACCCCAACCCTTTGGCTCGTGTCCGTCCTCGTAGGTTTCGCATCCCTATTATCTATACTTTGCATGTACCCCCTTTCTATACTTATCATGGACCACCCCCGACTCGACCTGCTCGTCGCTTTCACTCTTTCCGTTTTCGAGCTGCTACTAGATCTCATCACTCTGCTTCTCGAGTGATTCGAGAAGAGACTCCTATACCTAGTCCGATGAGTCCGGTTCATGGGACACCTTCAGCGGACCCAGTGCCCAGTGGGAGGGTACCCACTCAGTCAGAGGAGGTAGAGGAGGATCCTGAGGAGGGTGAGGATGAGGACGAACCAATCGAGCACTCCACTGGAAGCCAGTGGGGAGTTGGGGATCCACCAGGCGATGCATAGTATAGATGATTAGGATGTGGGACAGGTGGAGCAGCTGCTGGAGACTCCGGAGATCATGCTATGGAGGAGGATCACTGGACCACTTTAGGGATTTCATCTTTTGCTCTATATATAGTGTACATATTTTTGGGAGATCTCAGTGACGTGGTCCTATCTTTTAGTTTTATATTATGGACTTGTATTTTGTACAAACCTGCTATCTCGACTTGACTTGGATGTATGTTGACTCTTTTTATGGATGATATATATATATATATTTTCTTTCTATAAATAGTTGTACATGTGAATTATCAAGTCAAGGTCTCTATTTTCCGCTTACTCTGATAATTACGGTATTTCACTTTAATAAAAAAAAAGAAGAAAATGATTTCATAAATTTTCTGGGAAGATTTTTAATAACCACAAATGAATACCAAGTTATTTTACAAGAGCTTTATAAAAGAGATCTTTTATTATATCTCTTCTCGAGCAAGTCCATATATTCTATTTAAAATAAACAATAACAGAGAAATCCTTTTAAATAAAGTAGTATAATAAAGGAACGTTACAATCAACATCAGAATCGGAATCTTCACTATCATTATCATCGAAACTCTCTTTCTTTTTGAATGATCTATTGACTTTAAGAGCAAGTCCCTTTCTTCCTTTGTTCTCATCCGAGTCTTCATTCATGTTTAAACATCCAAGCTCCATTTCATGTTCTTGAAGCTTTCCGAAAAGTGTTGCAAGATCCATAGCATCCAAATTCTTAGATTCAACAATAGCCGTTACTTTTGGTTGCCAATTCCTGTCTAAACATCTCAACACTTTGTTAGAAAGTTCACCTTGAAGAAAAGTTTTACCAAGAGCAAGCAAATGATTAATAATATGAGTAAATTGCATTTGCATATCATTAATAGATTCATTTGGAAGCATTTGAAACAATTCATATTCACGCATCAAAACATTCAATCTAGCTCTCCTAACCTCACTAGTTCCTTCATGAGTCACTTGTAAAGTGTCCCACATTTCCTTAGCACTAGCACATTGAGAAACTCTAAAGAACTCATCATAAGATAAAGCGGAGGTAATGATATTCTTTGCTTTATAATCATATTGAACTTTCTTTCTATCATCATCCTTCCACTTATCCTCGGGGATTAAATGTACTACGCCTTCAACTAAACTAGAGGGGATATGAGGACCTTTTTCAACTACTTTCCAAATTTCACTATCTATGGCTTGGATAAAGATTTTCATTCTAACTTTCCAATAAGCATATCCCTCACCATTAAAGAGCGGAGGACGACTTATCGAATCACCTTCACCACCAAAGGGATTTGTGGAACCCATTGCGGTTACTTTCTTAAAAGATCTTTACGAAAAAGCTCTTATGCTCGTGTCTTTCGACCGAGCTCTGATACCAATTGAGGAAACTGCAATTGGTGGTTGAAACAACTAAGGAACCCTAGGAGAACACCTAGAAGGGGGGGTTGAATAGGTGTAAAAGAAACCTTGAATGATTTACGAAAGAAATGAATCGAAACAATCAAAACAAATGATTTTTGCAAATTCTACAGCATTTAATCGATTAACAAAATCCTTTAATCGATTAACCTGCAATTTAATCGATTAAATAAATCCTTTAATCGATTAACCTGCAATTTAATCAATTAAGATCAGAAAACACAAAAAGCCTTAATCGATTATGACAGTTAAAAACTGAAAAATCACTTTTCAATCGAATACAAAAATCAATCAATCAACACGTAAGATCAGAGATTCAGTGGAAAAGATTAACACCTATATTCTTATTGATTACCTAGGTTATGAAAATGATTTTCCCTTAATCAATTTGCACAATAAAGATTCAATTCAATCAATTATGAAAATCAATCTTTCTCTAGGTTTTCAACCAAGAACACAATGAATAACAAGAATGTAAAGAGTAAGGGTTTAGAGATACGGCACAGTGATTTATCCTGGTTCACTTTTATCCACTTGAAAGCTACATCCAGTCCCCTCTTCAACCAAGAGAGATTCTTCACTATGAGGAATTAGAGTTCTCAAATTACAAGTAAATGCCTCTCAAGACTCCCTTCTTGATAGCCTACAAGAGATACACCACACCCTTGCCTTGCAATCCTATTGACCTTCTCTCTAATCTAACCTCTATCCCTTGTTGATAATCCACATAACAAGTCTTCACGTTGCTCGTTGATACCTCACAACAAGACTTCACTTTGCTTGATTCACAACCAAGACTTCTTCTTCAATGTGAATGAACTTTGCTTGATGATAATCGACACACCAAGTCTTCTTGTTTATTGTAGATGGCTTGCCTCTTGCAAAGATTACAACACAATAGAAAACACAATGACACTCCTATGAATCTCTTCCAATAGTTATGACAATATCAATATGAAAGATTCAAGAGTTCTTGATCAAAGAATGTGAAAATAGAAAGCTCTGATCTATGAAATTGAGAGAGAATAGAGTGGCTTGATTCTTTGTAAAAATGATTCTAGATGATCACAATAATTGGGAAAAGGTTTATGTAGAATCTCCAAAAGTTAGGAAACAATAGAAATTGATTTTGCCTTGAAAAGCTTATTTTAAAAACTGATTCTGCACGTGTTAATCGATTAACAAAATGCCTTAATCGATTAAATAACTTGTTAATCGATTAACAGATTCATTTAATCGATTAACCACTGCTAAAATCAATTAAAAACTTGTTTTCTCAAAACTAAACCTTTTCTTTCAAACCTTTAAGCCACCTATTGATTTTAGGTTAAGTGAAACTCAAATTATGATATAATCATGACCTTGATAGAGATTCACTACCCTCTATAGGACTCTACCCAAACTCATCAAATAAAAAGACTTAATCTAGAGAGGCAAAAGATATTACAATTATACTCAAACTAAGTCTTCATGAGCTTGTTCTCACTTCTTCCTTTGATGATTGTTGTTGCTTGTTGAGCTTGAACTTTATCAACACCTTTGTAGCTTGTTCAAAACCTTTTGTCATTATCAAAACATTCTTAATGGAACTTACTGTAAGATCCATGAAGAATGTTTTGATAAATGCCAAAAGGTTTTGAACAAGCTTAAATGTGTTGATCAAGTTCAAGCTCAACAAGCAACAACAAACATCAAGTGATAAAGAGAGAGCCAACTCATGAAGACTTAGTTTGGTAGTTTATTTTTTATTATTTTATCTTTAGCCTCTCAAGTCTCTTAGTTTGAGTTTGGGTAGAGTCTCTTAGAGGGTAGTGAATCTCTTTTGATTGCATGATTATATCATATTTTGAGTATTCACTTTGCTTAAAATCAATAGGTGGCTTAAAGATTTGAAAGAAAAGGTTTAGATTTTGAGAAAACAAGTTTTTAAGTGTTTTTTGAACTGACTACTCGATTAGCCACTTGATTACTCGAGTAGAATTTTTGTGTCTTGCACAATTACTCGATTAAGGGGCTGATTACTCGAGTAGAATTATTCAGCCTTGCGTAAATACTCGAGTAGAAACTTAAATACTCGAGTAGTGAACAAGTTTTACACTTGTTACTCGAGTAGTGACTTTGTTACTCGATTAACACGAGCTGTAACTGTTTTTAAATGAGTTTTTCACTTCTCAAAAGCACTTCTAATCATTCCTAACTTTTGGGTATTCTATATAAACCTATTCCTAACCTTTGTTAATCATTATTACAATATTCTATCATTTTGATATTCATTTTACAAAGAATCAAAGCCACTCTATTCTCTCTCACTTTCTCAAGATCAAAGCTTTAACTTTTACATTCTTTGATCAAGAACCTTGAATCTCTCCTGTTGATATTTTCATAACTTTTGAAAGAGATTCATAGGATTGTTATTCTGTTTTTATTTGAGTTGTAATCTTTGCAAGAGGCAAGCTATCTACAACAATTGGAAGTCTTGGTTGTGAATCAAGCAAAGTTATTTGGAAGCCTTGGTGTGGCATTTCATCAAGCACTTGGAAGCCTTGTTGTGTTAACAAGCAATTGGAAGTCTTGTAGTGAAGCAAGCATTGGAAGTCTTGTTGTGGGGTATCGGCAAGCAAAAGAGAAGAGGTTAGATTAGATATCAATAGGGTTACAAGGCAAGGGTGTGGTATCTCTTGTAGGCTAGCAAGAAGGGAGTCTTGTGAGGCATTTACTTGTAATTTGAGAAACTCTAATTCCTCATAGTGAAGAATCTCTCTTGGTTGAAGAGGGGACTGGAGTAGCTTTCAAGTGGATGAAAGTGAACCAGGATAAATCACTGTGTCGTATCTCTAAACTCTCTACTCTTTACAATTCTTGTTATTAATTGTGTTCTTGGTTGAAAACCTAGAAAAAGTGATTTTTCATAATTGATTGAATTGAATCTTAATTGTGCAAAATTGATTTGGGGAAAATCATTTTTATTACCTAGGGTAATCAATAAGAATATAGGTGTTAATTGTTTCCGCTGAATCTCTGGTTATACTTGTTAATTGATTGATTTTCGTATTTGATTGAAAAGTGATTTTTCAATATACAGAGACATTAATCGATTAGTTCATGTCATTAATTGATTAAGGCTAAAGAATTTTCAAGAAAATCATTTGCTTTAATCATTTTGATTTGTTTCTTTCGAAAATCTTTCAAGGTTTCTTTTACACCTATTCAACCCCCCCTTTTAGGTGTTCTCCTAGTGTCTCCTAGTTAATTCACCCACCGAGTGTAGATTTCCACAATTGGTATCAGAGCTCGGTCGAAAGACACGAGCATAGAGCTTTTTCGTTAAGATCCTTGAGAAACTACAATGGGTTCTACGAATCCTTTTGGTGGTGAAGGTGCTTCAATAAATCGCCCTCCTATGTTTGGTGGAGAGGGTTATGGTTATTGGAAAATTAGGATGAGAATCTTTATAGAAGCTATAGATGTGAACATTTGGGAAGCCATTGAAAATGGTCCTTATATTCCCTCAAAAGATGTAGAAGGTGTGCTTACACTTACTCCCAAAGATAAGTGGACCGATGATGATAAAAGGAAAATTCAATATGGTTTAAAAGCAAAGAATATCATCACCTCCGCTTTATCTTATGATGAGTTCTTTAGAGTCTCCCAATGTCGTAATGCCAAAGAAATGTGGGACACCTTGCAAGTCACACATGAAGGCACTAGTGAAGTTAGGCGTGCTAGATTAAATTCTTTGATGCATGAATATGATTTGTTTCGTATGTTGCCTAATGAATCTATATGTTTTATGCAAAAACGTTTTACTCATATTGTTAATCATCTCATTGCTCTTGGTAAAACTTTTGTGAATTGTGAACTTGTTAACAAAGTTTTAAGATGTCTAAGTAGGGAATGGCAACCTAAGGTTACCGCAATTGTTGAATCAAAGGACTTGGACACCATGGACTTAGCAACACTTTTCGGAAAGCTTCAAGAACATGAAATGGAGCTTGAACGTTTGCATTTGCATGAAGAATCGGACAAGAACAAAGAAAGAAAAGGAATTGCTCTTAAAGCTAAAAGGTCATATAAAAAGGAAGAGAGTTCCGATGATGATGATGATAATGAAGATACCGATTCGGACATTGATGAAGAGGAGATGAAACTTCTACTAAGAAATTTCAATAAGATTCTAAGGAGAAAAGGAAGGATGAACAAAGACAAAAGTAAAGAGAAGAATTCCCCACACTACAAGACAAAGACTTCAAAAGAAGGTATAGTTTGCCATGAATGTGGAAAGCCCGGTCATCTCAAGTACTCATGCTCTAAGTATCTCAAGAAGAAGGAGAAAGAGAAGAAAAATTCAAAATCTAAAAGAGCATACATAGTTTGGAATAGTGATGATGAAGATAAGAAAAGCACATCAAATAGTTCTTCGGATGATGAAGAAGCCGCTTGTCTCAACTTGATAACTCAAGTAGATGATGAAGAACAAAGTTCAAATAATGAATCAAGTTATCAAAGCGACGAAAGTGATGTAAGTCTTACTAAATCCGAAATTTCTTCTAAATATGAAATGTTATATCATGCTTATGAAGAAATGCATGAACAATTTAAGAAACTAGCTTTGAAAAACATTGAAAGGAAGAAGCTCATTTTGAAACATCAACAAGAGATTTTAGATCTTCAAAAACAAGTTGATGAGCTTAATCTTCAAAATGAAACTCTTGATCTTATATATGCTAGTTCTTCTTGTGATTGTGCTAGTAGATTGAATATTGTGGTTGATTGTGAGGATTGCAAGTTGCTTAAAGATGAAAATGCTATTTTGAAAAATAAGCTTGCAAGTTTCACAAATGGTGATATTAGATTGCGCACATTGTTAAATTTTCAAAGAGAAAATTCAAACAAGTTTGTTTTGGGTTATACTAATGCTAAGAGTAAATCTCATAGAAATGTTGTTGATTTTTCTAAAGTTGATTTTTCAAATGCACCAACATGTTTCTATTGTGGTACTCATGGACATACTTCAAATGTGTGTTATATTAAAGTGCATGGTATACCTAAAGGAAAGTTTGTTTGGGTGAAAAAGGGTGAGATTCCCTACACTAACAAAAATGGATCCAAAACCATTTGGATACCAAAAAGCAAAGCATGATTGTTTTTGTAGGTATGATTGAAGAGTAAAAGGACTTTCATGTGATATTCATTCATTTGCTTCTTCAATTGGTATTAAGGAGAAGATCCTACAAATTGGTAACATTCGATATTATACAATTGGTATATTCAATTTGATTTTGTTGGATATTGCTCATAGGTTCTCTCAATTGGTATTATTTCTTATAATGTGATATTGTTTATACTATTGAGAAAATTCTATTGGTATCAAATTCTTACAATTGTTTTACAATTGGTATCATGCTTTGGTTGTTATATCTCATTAATCTCTCTATTTTGGCTTAGATCTTATATTTCAATTGGTATATATTTCTTTTTGATAATGCCAAAGGGGGAGAAATATGATGTTTTGAAAAAGGGGAGAATAGTATTTTTTTTAGAAATGAAATGGTATGTTTGGAGAAAGGTTTGTTTTGTTGTTTTTATGTAGGTTGAGCAAAGTTGTTGAAGATAGGGGGACAATCAAGCTTAACTCAATTGGATTTCAAATGTCAAAAGCATTTATTGAGGGGGAGCAAGAGTCTCACCAAGTGATCAAATGGTTCAAGTATCAACAACTTCAATGAACTTAATAATTTCAAAACATGTTTGTCATTTTCAAAAAGGGGAAGATTGTAAGATCCATGAAGAATGTTTTGATAAATGCCAAAAGGTTTTGAACAAGCTTAAATGTGTTGATCAAGTTCAAGCTCAACAAGCAACAACAAACATCAAGTGATAAAGAGAGAGCCAACTCATGAAGACTTAGTTTGGAAGTTTATGTTTTATTGTTTTATCTTTAGCCTCTCAAGTCTCTTAGTTTGAGTTTGGGTAGAGTCTCTTAGAGGGTAGTGAATCTCTTTTGATTGCATGATTATATCATATTTTGAGTATTCACTTTGCTTAAAATCAATTGGTGGCTTAAAGGTTTGAATGAAAAGGTTTAGATTTTGAGAAAACAAGTTTTTAAGTGTTTTTTGAAATGACTACTCGATTAGCCACTTGATTACTCGAGTAGAATTTTTGTGTCTTGCGCAATTACTCGATTAAGGGGCTGATTACTCGAGTAGAATTATTCAACCTTGCGTAAATACTCGAGTAGAAACTTAAATACTCGAGTAGTGAACAAGTTTTACACTTGTTACTCGAGTAGTGACTTTGTTACTCGATTAACACGAGCTGTAACTGTTTTTAAATGAGTTTTTCACTTCTCAAAAGCACTTCTAATCATTCCTAACTTTTGGGTATTCTATATAAACCTATTCCTAACCTTTGTGAATCATTATTACAATATTCTATCATTTTGATATTCATTTTACAAAGAATCAAAGCCACTCTATTCTCTCTCACTTTCTCAAGATCAAAACTTTAACTTTTACATTCTTTGATCAAGAACCTTGAATCTTTCATGTTGATATTTTCATAACTTTTGAAAGAGATTCATAGGATTGTTATTTTGTTTTTATTTGAGTTGTAATCTTTGCAAGAGGCAAGCTATCTACAACAATTGGAAGTCTTGGTTGTGAATCAAGCAAATTTATTTGGAAGCCTTGGTGTGGCATTTCATCAAGCACTTGGAAGCCTTGTTGTGTTAACAAGCAATTGGAAGTCTTGTAATGAAGCAAGCATTGGAAGTCTTGTTGTGGGGTATCGGCAAGCAAAAGAGAAGAGGTTAGATTAGATATCAATAGGGTTACAAGGCAAGGGTGTGGTATCTCTTGTAGGCTAGCAAGAAGGGAGTCTTGTGAGGCATTTACTTGTAATTTGAGAAACTCTAATTCCTCATAGTGAAGAATCTCTCTTGGTTGAAGAGGGGACTGGAGTAGCTTTCAAGTGGATGAAAGTGAACCAGGATAAATCACTGTGTCGTATCTCTAAACTCTCTACTCTTTACAATTCTTGTTATTAATTGTGTTCTTGGTTGAAAACCTAGAAAAAGTGATTTTTCATAATTGATTGAATTGAATCTTAATTGTGCAAAATTGATTTGGGGAAAATCATTTTTATTACCTAGGGTAATCAATAAGAATATAGGTGTTAATTGTATCCGCTGAATCTCTGGTTATACTTGTTAATTGATTGATTTTCGTATTTGATTGAAAAGTGATTTTTCAATATACAGAGACATTAATCGATTAGTTCATGTCATTAATTGATTAAGGCTAAAGAATTTTCAAGAAAATCATTTGCTTTAATCGTTTTGATTTGTTTCTTTCGAAAATCTTTCAAGGTTTCTTTTACACCTATTCAACCCCCCCTTTTAGGTGTTCTCCTAGTGTCTCCTAGTTAATTCACCCACCGATTGTAGGTTTCCACACTTACATAGTGTAACACCCCAAAATTTTAATCCCTGATTAATGAAATGTTAATTATAAAATTTATTATAATTAATTATTTCTATTTTAATCTTTGATTAAAAATCTGTGATTTTATTATTAGTGGATGTGTGAATTTATTTGGTAAGTATGTTAGTTCAATGGTGAATGTTTTGATAATGACAAAGTGTTTTGAACAAGCTATCATGTGATGATCAAGTTCAAGTTCAACAAGCAACAACAAACATCAAGTGAAGAAGAGAGAACAAGCTCATGAAGACTTAAGTTTGAGTGTAATTGTTTTTGTTTTATCTTTTGCCTCTCAAGCTTCATAGGTTTTCATTTGGGTAGTTTGTTTAGAGGGTAGTGAATCTCATTCATAAGTCATGATTTAATCATAATTTGAGTTTTCACTTAACCTAGAATCAATAGGTGGCTTAAAGGTTTTAAAGGAAAGGTTGGTTTTTGAGAAAACAAGTTTTAAACAAGTGCAGTATCAATCTACTCGAGTAAATCAAGATTTAATCGAGTAGTACTCGAGTATGCTGCAATCTACTCGAGTAGATACTGCAGAACTGGTTTTTTAAAATACGATTTTCACTTCTCAAAATTAGTTTTCAAGTGCCATAACTTTTGGGTATTCTATAAAAACCTTTTCCTAACCTTTGTGATCATAACCTATCATTTTGATATTCATTTTACAAAGAATCAAGCCACTCTATTCTCTCTCAATTTCAAAAATCAAAGCTTTTCTATTTTCATATTTTTTGATCAAGAACCTTTGAATCTCTTGTGTGATTTGTCATAGCTATTGATTGAGATTCATTAGGATTGTTATGTGTATTCATTGAGTTGTAATCTTTGCAATAAGGCAAGCCACTACAACAAACAAGAAGCCTTGGTGTGTCGATTATCATCAAGCAACGTTCATTGAAGAAGAAGAAGTCTTGGTTGTGAATCAAGCAAGGAGAAGCCTTGATGTGTGGATTATCATCAAGCAATTGAAGACTTGTTGTGTCGATTATCAACAAGGGGTAGAGGTTAGATTAGAGAGAAGATCAATAAGATTACAAGGCAAGGGTGTCGGTTATCTCTTGTAGGCTAGCAAGAAGGAAGTCTTGTGAGGCAATCACTTGTAATTTGAGAACTCTAATTCCTCATAGTGAAGAATCTCTCTTGGTTGAAGAGGGGACTGGATGTAGCTTTCAAGTGGGTGAAAGTGAACCAGGATAAATCACTGTGTCGTATCTCTAAACCCTTACTCTTTATATTCAAGTCATTTGATTGCGTTCTTGATTGAAAACCTAAAGAAAGATTGATTTTCATAATTGATTGAATTGAATCTTTATTGTTCAAATTAACTTTGGGAAAATCATTTTCATAACTAGGTTAATCAATAAGAATATAGGTGTTAATCATCTCCATTGAATCTCTGATCTTTCATGTGAATTGATTGATTTTCGTATGCGAATGAAAACTTGATTTTTCTGGTTTCTGTCAGATATACTCGAGTAAACGAGTCTTTAATCGAGTACTACTTGAGTATTCTGAACTTTACTCGAGTAAACCTGAACAAAATTGCAAAAATATTTTGTTTTGATTGTTTCGATTTGTTTCGTTCGAAAATCTTTCAAGGTAGCTTAGACACCTATTCAACCCCCCCCCTTCTAGGTGTATTCCTAGGGTTCCTTTGTCTCTCCAACCACCAATTGTGGTTTCCTCAAAGTATATTTGTCGTGTCTAGGACATGGTGTTTCAGATGCACCCCTAGTTCAAAGGTATAGAGAGACCCAAGAACTAATGGATGGACTGAGGTTAGTGTATGATAGTTTGGGTATGCTAGAGGTCCAGTTGGGACAACTAGGGATTCCCTAATCACAGTGTGTGCCGATGTGCAATTAGGGAGAGAGAGAACGTACCAGAGCCCCTTGCTGGAGACAGCTATTTATAGGGGTGGCATTGTACCTTGTGGGCCTGTACGGAGGACCAGCAAGGCAGCTGACGTGTCCCGTTTAGGATGTAGGATGAGTCATTCATCCTTATCCTATAGTGGAGAATCTTATCCTTGTTGGCAGGTTAGGCTCACGCGCCCCTAGCTCGAACTTCTTGGGGGGCAAGCCCCATGTGGTCGGTCCTGAGGCGCCATGATGGGTCCTTGGACAAGCGCTCAGCCTGGGTAGGCGTGACCTGTCAGATTGATTAATCTGGTCGGCCGTGTAGGTTAAGGGTAGGCTTAGGGTCGGTCTACCACATAAGCCCTCTAGCTCGGTAAGACTTTTTGAGTCTTGAGCCGAGCTGAGAGTTCTTCGAAGGTGTCTTTTGAAGGTGCCGGGTATTAGGTTCGGGGTGAAGCGATGAGTTCAGGACAGCTCATAGTGCCTCGCTGTCCCTTCGACTGACTGAGGGGACGTTTGAGTGTCCTTCTGCTGACACGTGCTGTTTGTGTCAGAAGCGTCATTATTACGCATGTTGCCTTTTGGGTTTTTTAAAAGCTTCTTTCCACTGATTGTGCTCCACGTGGCTTTTTGGGTGGCTCAATGTGGAATTGGGCTTCTGCCATCAGGCCCATTAACTGAAACGTGGGGAGGGAAGTTTCTTTTTGAACTTCAACTACCCTTTCCACTTCCTCTTTTCCATTTTCTTCCAAACTCTCTCTTCTGACTCCCTCTTCCTCTCTCTGCGTTTTCATCTCCTTTTAGAATTTCAGATTCCTTTGACCATTCTCAAGCCATTACTACTGTCATTCTTGACGCCTGCTGCTTCCTCTTCGTTGTGCTAATCAGTTCATGCCTATCCTCTTCTTCCAGTCTCAGGTATTTTGCTCTCTGGTTCTTGTTTCTATCTCTTTTTCTTTTTCTGTTTGCACTGTTCATCTTCTTAGGTTCTGGGTTTCTGGCTCTTGTTGGGTTTAGAGTTTCTTTCTGTGTTTTCTGGGTTTCCTAAGCTTTTATCATGGGTGTTAACTGGTCATGGTATGAGGAGTTGTCAAGAATTTTGGGTTTAGGCGATATTGAGGATTCTTCCTCCTCTTCATCTTCATCTTCTTCTAACTTGGAAGTGCTAGACTTCTTGCCACCGCCTTTCCGCCATCGCATGGCGGATCCCACGGCGGAGATGCCATTATCGGTGGAACTTCCCTAGACTTTTGAGGAAAAGGAGAGTAGGAGGTTACAGTATCAGGCGGCGGAGGAGCGGGCCCAAGTGGCCCGCCGCCCCTCGAACCGTACTTGGGAAAAACCCTTTTGGGGAAAACCCGTAAGGGTTAGGGGAAGGTGTAGTAGGCTCGGCTATAGGACCAATAAACCTAGGGTTAGGTTGTTTAAAGATTTTGATTTTGTAGATTCTGACGCCGAGACTTCCCTTTCCCCAGGTATGGTTCGACGGTGCGTTACACATCCTCATGAATTTCCTGTGCCTCCGAACTCTGGAGCCTATGACTGGGTTGATTTGGAGGTGCTCGGTACGCCGTCCGCCTTAATCAACAGCAGCTTGAGTCATATCCGAGCCAACATACTCCCTTGCCCTGTGGATGAAACGGGGACATCATACACAATTAACCCTCCGTCGGCCAATGATCGAGTATGTACAGCGATCGAAGAGAATCGCAAAGAATTTTTTATGTACGAGAAGGTCGTGATAAGGCTGGGTGTTAAAATGCCGTTTTCCGACCTTGAGATGGCCCTACTCCAGCGGCTGCGCCTGGCTCCCACCCTACTACATCCTAGTGGTTGGGCGTTTGTCCGGGCGTTTCAAAAATTTTGTGAGGCTCGCCGATTGACATGCTCGCTCCGTGCATTCCTATGGTTATACATACCACAAGTAAACATTTTTGAGAAAGGATCAACCAAAAGACTGTGGGTATTGTTGAAGGCACGCAACGACCATGCTCTCTTTGCTAAGTACACTGATTCGTGGAAAACCTTTAAACCTTTGTTTTTCAAGTACCAATTTGTCGGAAGGGGGAAGTGCTGGTTTATGGAGGATGATCGCCCTCGGTTTCCTCTATCCTGGTCATCTGACTTTTTCAACAGACACCCAAAACTTTACCAATTTCACTACGAAACTGAACTATCGGCCGACGAGAGGCATACATGCGATACCTTCTTCAGCTATCTTAAAGAAAATGGCCAAGTTGATATTAGGAACATTATTATTTTTCCACAAGATCTTGTGAAAGCCGAGCTTGGTACATGCACCCTTTTTTTTTTTATTTTTTTTATTTATTTGATTTGCAGTTAAGATGGCTAGGGAGAACAAGGCTGCCAAACATATAAGGGAGCTTGCTCAGTCAAGAAAAGTCGAAGCGGTCGGCTCTTCTGGCGGAGCCGTTTCCTTGGAAGCGACCCGATCGGTCACGGTCGCCGTGGCGTCACCTGAAGTTGAAGTGGTGCAAGATGTCCAATCACCATCTGTTCGAGTGGCGGAGGTGGTTACTGGGAAGTCTATCGCTCGGGTGGATGAGGAAGAAGAGGAGGACCGAGTGCCTTTGTCCAAAAGGGCTAGGGTAGATAAGGGTAAAGGCAAAGTTGTTGATATTCTGAAACCACTACAGAGGGGTAATTTGTGGTTTGACGTTCCAGATCCCGAGGAGGAGACTGTTTGGGCTCAAAAGCTAAAGGAACAATTTGTTGACTTGGTTTACACTCCTAATGATGATAAGAGATTGTCGGACCAGACGGCTGCCACTTTGAAATGTCACTGTGATTTATTGGGAAAAAATATGCTGAGGGCTGCTAGCTACATGTTCCACCTTAGTAAGCATGCCGAAGATATCAGCGCAACACTTTTGATTACTGAAAAGGAGAAAAGGAAAGCTGCTGCCCAACAAGCAAAAAATCTGTTAACTCAAATTAAGGAGAGTGAGGCAAATCTTCAGTCTCTGACCGAGGCCAACACCGACCTGCAGAAAAAACTTGAAGTATCTGAAAGAGCTCGGGAGACCGCTCAAAAGGCTTTGGAGGATGTTGGTGGAAGGGAGGCTGAGAAGGGAAGGCTGCTACATATTGCTCAAGAGAAATTGGCTGAAGCTCAGCAGAAGGTTGCTAAGCTGGAGGGTGTGCAGGGTCGGTTGACAAATTCTGAGAATGAGGTGGCTCGGTTGCAGGGGGAATTGACAAAGGCTCGTCGGAAAGCTTTGAAACATAAGGTTACTGCCAAGCGGAACCACTTTAATTGGGATCATGCAGTGAATGTTGTTAAACAATTGTCCCTTATGAATCCGGGGATCCGAGTGTTAGGTGCGAGTCCCAATTTTGGTGTCGATGGTGACCGTATTATTGACTATGTCCACGAGGATAGGGAGGTGGACTTATCAGTGCCGAATCTCCCCAACCCCTTGGACTTGGAGAATGAAGATGAAGCTTATTTCGATGGGTCGTCCATTGCCCTTTCCGACGATGAAGAATAGATGTTTATGATGTATTTTCTTTTTTTTTGTAATATGAAGTGTAGTATGATCAGTTTGATCAGAATATTGCTTTACTTGTCCTTTGAATTCCTTATGAAATGTTGATGTTTTAATTTCGTCAAGATTTTGCACTGTTCTTTATTTCGTTGTAAACTGTTGTTTAGATTTCGGATCTCCTACCTTTGGCCAAGGTGGGATCCTCGGTCCTCGGCTTACAGAAACCGTTTAGGTTTTTAGCCGGGCATCTACTAAAAGTAGTTGTGATTGTTAGTTTAAAAGTCCCCGTTGGAAGGACGTGTATAAACCCCCAAGTTCGCCTCGGTGGCGAGCCGAGAGGAAATGGTTAGTACGTTAACAGTAAGAAGACAAGATGAATGACTGAAAAAGATAGATCTTCATTAAGCTCTCTTTTTTTTTTGAACTGCTTGCAAACAATAAAAATCAAATGTAACATAAACATAGAAGTGCTTGAAATAAATGACATGTAATTTAAACAACAGAATTTTAAAATCAGGGTTGAAACTTTGCAAGAGTTGTGGTGGGTCTCCATCAGCTGTAGTAAGGTTTAAGCTTGGTAGCATTCTAGGAGTTGTTCAGTTGTTGCTTTGTTAGTGTCTCCAATCTGTATGCCCCCGAGCCAGTTTTTGAGACGACCCTGTAAGGGCCTTCCCAATTCCTTGCCAACTTTCCTTCTTTTGAGTTTTTTAAGCCGATGTCGGCTCGTCTGAGGACCAGATCCCCTACAGTAAAGCTCCTTGGAACCACCCACTTGTTGTATTCTCGGGACTGCCTTTCTTTTGCTTTTTTCTCATGATCAGTCGCGAGCGATCGGATCTCCTCGCTGAGAGTCAGCTCTTCTTTCAACAAACCATCGTTCACTTCTACGGGACGTTCGGATACTCGGAAGGTGGGAATCCGAGTTTCAATAGGCAAAACAGCCTCACAACCATATGTTAGTCGAAATGGGGTTTCTCCTGTCGAGGCGTGAATGGTCGTTCGTATTGACCATAATACCTCGGGGAGGAGGTCAGCCCATGATCCCTCGGCTTCATACAATCTCTTTTTTATCCCGTCAATGATAACTTTATTTGCTGCTTCTGCCTGTCCGTTCGTCTGCGGGTGTTCGACCGATGAGAAATGGTGGGTAATGTGGAAGTGGTCGACCAGTTCTTGAAAGACCTTGGCTGTGAATTGTGTACCATTGTCGATCACCAGTGTGTGTGGGACACCGAAACGAGCGATGACCTGTCTAAGAAAGAATTTTTGGATTTTAGCTGAAGAAATTGTGGCCAAAGCCCCGGCTTCGACCCATTTTGTGAAATAATCAATCGCGACCACCACAAACTTTAGCTGCCCGGGAGCTGTTTTGAATTTCCCAATGAAGTCCATGCCCCACTGATAGAAGGGCCATGGAGCAATCATTAAGTGTAGCTCCGTCGAGGGGCGTTGGAAAATCTTTCCGTGAAGCTGACAGGACTTGCATCTCTTTACATGTTCTGAAGCATCGCTTAGGAGTGTAGGCCAGTAATAGCCTGCTCGGAGTACTTTACGGGCTAGAGCTTTTGCACCTACATGGTGGCTCGAGATTCCTTCGCGGACCTCGGCCAACACGAGATCAGCTTCAGCAGGGTTCAGACACTTCAACATAGGGGAGTCCATTCCCCGTTTATACAAAGTGTCCCCGATCATGGCATATTGAGCAGCTTGCCTGACTAACTTTTTTCCTTGGGTGGGGTCGGTTGGTAGGACTTGGAATTTGAGATACTGCTTAATGGGGTCCATCCAATCGGTGGTCAGAGATAATGCCAGAACAACACTCGGCTGGTGGATAGTTTCTTGGACTAGGCTTTTGTTGTTTTCCGGGCCTTTAGTGCTAGCGAGCTTGGAGAGAATATCAGCTCGTCCGTTGCAGGTACTAGGGATGTGAGTGATGGAAAACTGAGGAAAAAGATCTGAGAGGGTTTTGACTTGTTCTAGGTATTTTTGGAGAATTGGTTCCTTTGCTTGAAACTCGCCTTTGACCTGAGATACAACCAATTGAGAATCGCTGAAAACTTCAATTTCTGAAGCCCCCATTTGGTGGGCCATCCGCAGACCGGCTATCACCGCCTCATATTCTGCTTGGTTGTTTGAGGTGGGAAACTCAAATTTGAGGGAATACTCTACGCTGATGCCCTCGGCATTTTCAAGGATTATTCCGGCCCCAGCCCCCTTACTGTGGCTGGAACCATCAACATAAATCTTCCAAGGTTGTGGCTGGCTGGGATGGTTATGGTCTGATAATTATGAAACGAAATCTGCTAGGACCTGGGACTTGAGAGTTCTCCGCGGCTCGTAAGTGACGTCAAACTCTGATAGCTCAATGGACCAAGAGACCATCCTTCCCGCTAAGTCAGGTCGGTGAAGTACCTGCCTTATCGGCTGAGTTGTTTTGACTATAATGGGGTGGTTCTGAAAGTATTGCCGGAGTCTCCTGGCAGCAATTACCAAAGCAAAAGCGAGCTTCTCTATTTTGGAGTATCTTATTTCGGGTCCTTGGAGGGCCTTGCTGACAAAGTAGATGGGTCGCTCGGTCCCTGAGTCGTCCTTGACCAGGGCCGAGCTAACAGATGTTTCACTAACAGACAAGTATAAAAACAGTGGTTCCCCCTCCCGAGGACTTGTGAGGATGGGAGGGGCCGAGAGGTATTCCTTGAGCTCAGCAAACGCTTGTTCGCAAGAGTCATTCCAATGAAAAGTTTTGTTTTTTCTGAGAAATTGGTACCACGGGAGGGCTTTTTTAGCTGCTTGAGGGAGGAATCTTGAGAGGGTTGTCATCCGACCAGTCAGCCTCTGGACCTCCTTCACATTAGATGGGCTATGCATGTTCAGAATAGCTTGGCATTTCTCTGGGTTGGCCTCGATGCCCCTCTCTGTGAGCATGAAACCTAAAAAGGCCCCAGCCGGAACCCCGAAGGTGCACTTATCGGGGTTCAGGCGCATGTTGTACCTTCTGATTCTTTCCAGTATGGCTGCTAAGTCCTGAGGATGATCTTCCTTTTTATTGCTCTTGGCTATCATATCATCAATGTACACCTCAAGAGTAGGACCAATCAAACCCGAGAAGACCTTGTTCATCATCCGCTGGTAGGTTGCGCCAGCATTTTTCAATCCAAAAGGCATTACCGTGTAGCAATAAGTAGCCCTTTCGGTGATGAAGGCCGTTTTCTCCTGATCAGGAGGGTACATCGGGATTTGGTTGTACCCCGAGTATGCATCCATAAAGGAGAGGAGTTGGTAGACAGCTGAGTTGTCCACAAGTTTGTCTATAATGGGGAGGGGGTATTGGTCTTTTGGGGAAGCTTTATTCAAGTCGGTGTAGTCGACACACATGCGCCACTTCCCATTTGATTTTTTGACCAATACTGTGTTTGAAAGCCACTCGGAGTAGTTGACCTCTCGGATGAATCCGGCGGCGAGGAGCTCGGCCACTTTTTCTTCAATCACTGCAGCTTTCTCCGTGCCTACTCTTCTCTTTTTCTAGGCAACTGGCTTAGCGGTCGGGTGAACGCTAAGACGATGACAAATTAGGTTTGGATCAATCCCCGGCATATCAGCCGAGGTCCATGCAAAAAGGTCCTTGTTTTTCTTTAGAAGTTCGAGCACCTCTGCTCGTATTGTCTCCGAAAGGTTGGTCCCTAGCTTCACCTTCCTGCTCGGGAGCTCTTCATCTAACACAATGAATTCTCACTCACCTTGTGGGGTTGGTCTTGTATCATCCAACTCGGATCTGACATCCAAGTCTGTCAAAAGTACATTTCCTTTTTCAAACATAACTTTGGCTGAGTTTCTTCAGGGCTTTTGAGTTTTGCTAAACTAGCATTGTAGCATAGTCTAGCTTTTTTCTGCTCGGCTCGGATAGCAACAACGGTTCCGTCTGAGCCTTCAAATTTCATGGCCAGATGAACGGTTGAGACGACCGCACCGAAAGCCTGTAGGCATGTTCTGCCGAGGATGGCATTATATGCTGATGGGAAATCGACCACAAGAAACTTGATTATCTCAGTCCTCGCCGAGGGGTGGTTCCCAAGTGTTACCGGTAGTTGGATGTGTCCTTTAGGAACCACTGCGTCCCCTGTAAAGCTGATTAACTTTCCCTCGAATGGGGTTAGGTCGGAAGTTTTTAACCTTAGGGCTTCAAAAAGGTTCAAGAACATGATGTCTGCCGAACTGCCTTGGTCGACGAATATCCTGGCAGCCTCATAGTTGCCGACCAAGGCAGTAATGACCATTGGGTCGTTGTGACCTGGGATGATCCCTTCTAAATCTTCATCAGAAAAACAGATCGGTACTCTTTTTGTGGTTCTTTTTCGGATCGGATGGTCATGGATGGCGAGCACTTGATTGATGTATTTTTTCCTGTCGGATCTCTTTTCTCCTCCCCCCGCGAAACCTCCTGCTATGGTGTTGACTCTAAGGTTTTGCGGGGATTGGTCTGTAGTTGCTTCTACCATGGCTACTCTCTGTGGATCAGATGGTTGCTGACTGGTGTTATGGTTGGCTTCTCTGGTTGGAGGTCGGATGTTTCTGTCTGGGGAAGGGGTTCTTCTTCGAGCATGTCGGTTGAGTGCCTCCCTAACATACTGTTGTAACTTTCCATCTCTAATTAGTTGCTCGATGACATCCCTTAGCCATTCGAAGGTCGGTTTGCATTGTTTCCTGCAGTATCTGACTTCTTGGGACCGTGAGGGGAGTGTACTGCTTGAATTTTGCTCGAGGAGCACTGAACCTTCTGTCCCCTCTGGGTCCTCTTCTTTGTTCCTCCCTCCTGTCATCTCTTCTGTCATCTCTTCTATCATCTCTTCTTGACTTTCTCTGAGAAGAAGGTTCCCCTCGCTCACCTCTTTCCCTGTTTCTCTGCCATTTGCTGAATTCCTCCAAATTTATGAACTTGGTGGAACGATGTCTTAACTCCACCATATCCCTCGGCGGTTTTCCCACTAATGAGTTTTTGAAGTCTCCATTCCGATGTCCCTAAGTAAAAAGGAAGACCGAGAAGCTCGGTTCAAGGTTTGGGACGGATCCTGCCTCGGAATGGAAACAGGACAGATACTCTCTCAAGGGTTCTTCGGGTTGTTGCATGACACCTGCTAGTGCGTGGTCGGACTTTGGCTGGACGCAGCTAGTAGTATATCTGTTCAGGAAAACTCTCTTCATTTCTGCCCAGGAGTTGACAGAGTTCCTAGGCAGGGCCGAGTACCACCTCAAAACAGGTGGTTGCAGAGTCATAGAAAAGGCTCGGCACTTCATCAGGTCTCCTCCATCATAAAAATTCATAGCGCCTTCATAAGATAAAATGTGTTCCAAAGGGTCGGTTAACCCGTTGTATTTCGCTACACTGGTGGGGCCGAGGAATGCGGAGGGTGTCTCATAAGCCATGATTCGTGGAGTGAAGGGGTGGCCCGGGTGAGCGCTATCATCGGTCTCATAATTGGCTGCAAGGGCTGGTGGGGCCGAGGAATGCGGAGGTGGTGGGGGAAGGGCGATGGGGCCTTGAGGATCCTGGGCTGGTATGGTTACCGGGGTTGTTTCTACTGCCCGCGCAGTAACCGCCTGCATGTGGATCTGCTGGAGCTCTACTATGGCCCTTCCCTGCTGCTCCAACATTTGGGCTTGTTGTTTGATTATTTCCTCAAGCTGGGTTTCCCTTCGGCCTTGGGAGTGTCCCCTTTCTTCGCCGGAGACACGGGCGTCAAAAGAGCAGCCGGAGCCGTGGTTTGGTACATGATTGGGGGGGTTGGGGTTTGTTTGCCTAGAATGAACGGTGTATGGACCACTGTGAGTTCGGGATGGTACTGAGTGGTGGCTGCGGGATGGAATTTCCAGTCTCACCGAAGGCATGCTTTGGTGGGGAGGATTTCTTCCTTCCAGATCTCTTCCATTGTCAGCACTGCCTTCTTCCAGTCTCTGGCGGTTCCTTCCGGTCTGGTGGTTTGCGTCGCGTGAGCTGTTTGCGGCATTTCCACGTGGGTTTACCATTTTTGAGTGGGGGTACAGTTTATCAGATTTCCCACAGACGGCGCCAATGTCGTGTCTAGGACACGGTGTTTCAGATGCACCCCTAGTTCAAAGGTATAGAGAGACCCAAGAACTAATGGATGGACTGAGGTTAGTGTATGATAGTTTGGGTATGCTAGAGGTCCAGTTGCGACAACTAGGGTTTCCCTAATCACAGTGTGTCCCGATGTGCAATTAGGGAGAGAGAGAACGTACCAGAGCCCCTTGCTGGAGACAGCTATTTATAGGGGTGGCATTGTACCTTGTGGGCCTGTACGGAGGACCAGCAAGGCAGTTGACGTGTCCCGTTTAGGATGTAGGATGAGTCATTCATCCTTATCCTGTAGTGGAGAATCTTATCCCTGTTGGCAGGTTAGGCACACGCGCCCCTAGCTAGGACTTCTTGGGGGGCAAGCCCCATGTGGTCGGTCCTGAGGCGCCATGATGGGTCCTTGGACAAGCGCTCGGCCTGGGTAGGCGTGACCTGTCAGATTGATTAATCTGGTCGGCCGTGTAGGTTAAGGGTAGGCTTAGGGTCGGTCTACCACAATATTTATGCATAAAATAAATATTTTGCATATTAGTCCCTGATTTGGGACCTAGAGGTAATTATAGGAAAGGTTTTGGAGGGAAAGAAAATAAAATTATTATTTTTCAAAAACTGACCAAAATACTCGAGTATTTCTGAAAAGACTCGAGTGTTCTGGTCAGAGTTGCACGAGTTAGTGCATTTGGTGAGTCACCACCAATGATTCTCGCCGTTTGACACGAAATCACCCTCCAACCCCGTTCCCAACCGTCGTGTCGACATGCATGAGCCTTCAACCACTCTATATAACCCAATGGAACCCGAATTGAGAGGCATTTGGCCAATTTCGTGTGTGTTGCATGAGTTAGGGTTCCTGAACCATTTCTTTCGATTCTCCCTCTGTGTTTTGATACAAGTTACAAACTATACACCAATACAAAGCTCACATCACGAGCTTTTTATAGACATAAAATTCGTGAGCTGAGAGTGTGTGTGGTGGAAGAATTGGAGCTTGGGAGTTGGAGCTTGTTGCTGTCAAGTTGGTTCTGGAGCTCACTTTGATCATTGATTATGGTAAGCTCGTGCACCTCCTGAGTCTCAAATTGATTTCTATAGTTAGTGTGTGTTGCATAGAGTTTAGAAATACTAATTTCCCCAATTGTTATCTCTGTCTTCTATGTCAACCAATTCAATTTTGGTACTCCACTCAAACTGCTCTGCATGATGGTGCTTGAAGTGGTTCTTGGTGCTGTGGAGCTTTTCCTTGCGATTTCTTTGTTGAGTCACGTCTGAGAGGTAAGGGGAAAGCTTTTTATTCACTAGATAGAGTTTAAATTGCATGGATTTGATTATAGAGCCACCAAGAGGCTCTAAGGGCTTAGATTGAATAAGGAAATTGGTTTGGAGACCAACCTGTGCTCTAAAATGGTTTTGAGCAAGTTTAATATGTTGCATGCAAGCTATTTGGAACTTAAAATCATGAGAATTCTGAGTTTTATGCAAATTGATATGTTAAGTTGTGAATTTTCTAATTTTTATGCATAAACCTATGAATCTCTGTGAATTCTGTAATTTGATGTGTTCTAAGTGCTTGAACATGTTTAATATATGGTATATGAACTTTGTTGATCATTGGATTGGATTGAAAATGGTTAGAATTGAAAATGGTATGTTAAAACCAAGTTTCCAGTCTGTTCTGTATGAAAAGACTCGAGTACTTGGCTTAATACTCGAGTATTTTGTGATAAAATAGTGTGTCTTTTGCTCCAAACACTCGAATATCAGGCCCAGAACTCGAGTATTGACTGATGTAACAAAGGTACTTTCTGATGAATCACTCGAGTAATGCATAAATCACTAGAGTATTCTGAAATTGATGAAGAACACTCAAGTATTCATGAATCACTCGAGTATTTTTAAAGAACTGAAACCTGACTTTCCTGAGAAGCATGAACGACTCGAGTGACCATGAACCACTCGAGTAATCTGGAAAGGCTGAACAACTACTCGAGTATTCTGAAGAACACTCGAGTATTTCTGCCCAGAAACTTAAAAATACCATTCTTAATTCTGAATCATTCCGTTGATACTTAAATGACAATAATCCAAGTGATCTAAGACTTAAAAGAAATTGATTGATGACATGGTTATTTCCTTTGAATAATGGGACGTTGCTCGGGTGGCACGTTATGTAATATTAAAAGAGATACATCAATCAATTCCTCTAAAGTTAAGATATTGCATTCACTCTGGAGTTCGGATGATAGATTGTTTATCATGTTTTGGTAACATGAGGAGGGCCTCTGGGAGTGCCAACTGACGGCTTGCTTGATGACACGTTATGGTTGACGACGTGGCCAGCGAAGTGAGATGCTAATGATATGGTTATTCCGTTGAGACGACGGGACGTTGCTCGAGGAGCACGTTATGTACCATTTCCAAGCTTGTCGTGTACATTCTTGGTGAATGTACAAATGTTGTACACCTAGGAGTACAACGCACTGTTGAGTGCTGATATGAAGTAAAGGATGGACGTCAGAGAGTGACATAGATTGATGGAGATAGGATTGAGAGTTAGATTCATACATCATGCCACTCATTTAACCTAAAGCTGATAAATGAAATAAGTATGAGCATCTTACTTGCATTAAATACTTGCTAAGTGCTAAATGTGGTTGTTGACTATTGCTGCATGTTTATACATTCATATTGAGCATTTATTTATACTCTATTTATTATGTGTATAGAATTGTTTACCCCTATGCCCTTGTAGGTGATGTCACGTTACATCACTTGCATCGAGATCCGGCCACTTCCTAGTGGCATATGGATCTACGAGGATCACCGCGCGGTGTTCGAGGGAGAGGTAGAGGTTACCTTCTACCACCCGAACCCGCTGATCCTGATTCGTCCTCGTAGATTTAGGATCCCCATCATATACACTATGCACGTACCACCCTTTTACACTTATCATGGACCACCTCCCACACGACCATCTCGCTCATATCATAGTTTTCGCTTTTGACCTACCCGCTCACACCCTTTTTCTACGAGAGTTGTCCGCGAGGAGACTCCCCTATCTGATCCGAGGAGCCCTGTTAGAGTCTCACCATCTCCTGACCCTGTACCCAGTGGTAGGGTACCCACTCCATCGGATGAGATCGAGGAGGACCCTGTGGAGGACGAGAGCGGAGGCGAGCCTGTCGTGCACTCTACCGGGAGCCAGTGGAGGGACGATGATCCCTAGGTATGTGCATATGGTAGGTGATGAGGATCACGGGATCCGGTGTGATGGATGCTGTGGAGGAGACGATGCTGCAGCTGTGATGTTTGGATGATGACTACTGCTACTACTTCTTGGAGCCTTCTACTACTACTACTGTTGCTGCTTATGTTTTATGATCAGCTCCAGAGTCTTTATTTTTGATATGTAGATATTGTATATAGTTTTTGAGAACTCTGGAGTGATGATCTACTTTATGGACTTGTACTGGTTCTTGGAGACACGACTTGGGACTATGTATTTCATGACTTACTTATATATATATATATATATTATGTTTATATTACAACTGTGCATAGTCCTATTATTTCCACTTACTCTGATAAAGATTAATTAAAGAATTCGGCTACGATATTTGAAAATGGTATCAGTTCCGCGAAACGAAAGAATGGATGGCATCATTTAATTTTTACTATGTAAATACGATTTCGAAGTACCGATGCTATCTGGGTTATATGAAAAGATTTTCTTGTCTTAGAAAATGCCGAATTCAGTACAATGATTAAAATAATATAATTCTCCAAGAGTTCCATGTTTTGGTCTGTGCACCCGCCTCTATAGAAAATAAAAAGAAAAATTTATTTCCTACATTTTCAAAATACTCACAAGTCCATAACTAATACGAGTAATAGTACAATTATTGTATTAATTACTTGGTTTATATTGAGGGTGTCACACCCAACGAAAAATAAAATGACTTTTTGAAAAAGTGTTTTGATATCTGATGAAACGATTATTTATATAGACTTATAATATTAATGTATTGTGTTTAACACGAGGAACTTAGAAGGCGGGAGACTGGAACATTTGACAGCTGAAGGAGCCAGCGAAAATCTTGTGAATCAACCTGCTGAGAGAAGAGGTGAGAGAGAAGCTTCCCTAAGACATTGTGGTGTTTAGGTCACTTATTAGTATGTTCCTGATCATCTCAAGGTCGGAACTTGGTGGTCTCTGAGTTAGTAGTATAGTGGCAATTGTCATATGTGCGTGTGACCACTTATACGAAGAAAACTAAGACCACGTATTATTATATGATTGTCGTTTGATATGACTATGCTTCGATGATAATATGAAATGTCTTCATTTATTATGCATGATGAATATTTATTTATCTGATGTTGATTATGGTTCATATACTGAGAGACGTCTGTTACGTCTTGATTTTTGGATTTAAATTAAGTGAGACAATGGAAATTATGAAATAAGAAATGAGATTAAGCATAATTGAACTTGGAGATTATGAAAATGAGATGGAAGGAACAACATATGAGAAACGAAATTTATGGATGGATAAAGAATGTGAATAAGAGTTTGTGAAAAGTAAAAGATATAAGAGGCAAGACTATGGTGGATTGGATGTGATCTCGTGATCAGAATTCGTGAAATGTTGAATCTCCTTATGTGCACGATTGATGTGACATGCTTGCTATGTTGATCATGGAGCTGGCCGCGTGAGCTGTATTGCCGTGATTTCTTGCCATGAGATACGATGCTTAAAAGCAATGATCCTCGTGGAAAGAGTTAAAGTTTTAATTAGAGGTCGAGACTCATTGAAGAGATGGACTAAGAATGATTCGGCCAAGTTTATAGGACTGTAAAATGTTAATAAGACTTTAAAAGACATCAACTAATGCGGAGAGAAGGAGTGTGAAGTAGTGGAGAGGAAGATACCCTGTGTTATCTACGGATACTCAAGTGTGTGATTGTGATAGGGGAGGGCAATGATGGTGAAACATCAAGAAGCCTTGAGTGCTTCTCTAGGCGGGATGAGTTCTATATGTGGTTGGGGCTGCATGACCCGATGAACCGTAGCAAAACCTGCACCAGAATGGAAGTACTGTCACCCCCTTGATCAAGTTTGAAACGGTGAGAGGGAACCTGAACGAGGCGGGCAGTTCGATTGATTATGGGCCCTGTAATATCGTGGTGTGATATTCCGATATCAAAAATATTACTTAATTATTTTAGCTGACCCTGAGTGGTTGCAGCATTTGTTTTCTCAGTTGTTCGACCTGTGTGGGTTAAGGTTCCTGTTCCTCTCGTTTGCTTCCGATTTAGGTTTGGGAAGATATGGAGGAGATGTAGTCGTGTGTGCTAACCAATTCCTCGATGATGTCTTCTTTCCCCCACATCATCGATGGATACGAATTCATAAGACTTAATAAGAAAAGATTAAAGATAATGCAAAAGTTTATAAGTCATGGTGTTGAGAAAAGATCAAAGATTATTAGAAAATAAGCTTGAAAGCTCCTTGGATCTAAGGATGATTTGCAAAACAAATTAAGAATAACTGGAGAATGAGGAAAAGATGCTAATGAAAATGATTATGTTATGATGATGATGTCAGAATTGGCAGCCGTCACCCAAGAGGGGGGGTGAATTGGGTTTTTAAAAATTAATTGAACACATTAAAAATAATCGCTTTTCAATAAAACAAATGATACTTGCAGCGGAAAAACAATTAAATCGATTAAAGCAATCGAGCGATTGAGTGGAAGCTTATAATAATAATTACAAATAAAACTTAATATGCGCGAAACACCTTAAATCAAAAACACGAAACCGTTATGCGCTTAATACATTAAAATCAATTAACATACATTAATATGAAAATAATTATTTTGTTGTAAAATGAATAACAACGAAGAACAAAAGCAACAATAACAACGACATTTAAAAAGATAAGGGATAGAGAAATTTGCACCGTTGATTTTATAATGGTTCAGCCTTCCCAGCGAAAGGCCTACGTCCAGTCCCTAAGTGCCCAGCTTGAGCTTTTCAATAATAAAAAACAAGGACAACCAGTCCCAAATTACAACGAAGAGCGTCCCGCACACTACTAGGAACCACCATTCGCTAGGGACCTCAAAACACAACAATAGGAAGCCACTTCCTAGAACCTAAGGTGGTCTTTCTACTAGGTGCCCCATCGTTCGTTTAGACACTACCCCATTAAACAAGGGTTTCTCACCCTAAGAACGTGCCACACGTTCACACTAAGGGATCCGCTCCCTAAAACTAAGGGTCACACTTTCCCTTACAAGGATGGTTTAAGAAGAGATAGAGAAACTAACAATCTGTGCACTCTAGATAGTGCTGATACAACAAGGATGAACAGTATAACAATGATACTCTCAAGCTCTCAAGGATTTGATAAATTTCAGAATAACGAGAAGAAGATGAATGCTCTTAGAATTTGAATTTTCAAAAAATAAGGATTAGAGCACTAGAGCATTAGCTTCAAAAATGAGGAAGAAGACCTTTTAATCTGAAAAACAAAATCAGTTATAAAAGGAAATAAATCATTTTCTGAATCAGAATGATTCAGTCACGTTTTTCAAAATAAATTAAGAAGTAATCGATTACTTGGCCAGGGTAATCGATTATCTGCTTCCTGTCAAAATAGATAATTCAAAATTTGAAAAAGTAATCAATTATCCTGCAGAAATAATCGATTGTTTGCTTCCTGGGAAATATTAACAGTAACAGACATAAGTAATCGATTATTCACAGGGAAGTAATCGATTATCTGTTCTATGTTCTCTCAGGTTACATGACAAACATGAAGTAATCGATTACCTTCACTTAAAAAACGTTTTGTAAAAAGTTTTGTAACCAGAGGTTTTCGCAAAAGATTTTTCCAGAAATATTTAGTAAGAACATGGTCTTCTCCTAAGGTTTTCATAAAAACACATTCTTTTTCCAATTCTTAAAATATAAATCCTTGAGGCTTAGATATCATTGTTTTACATAAAAACACCTAAGGGATAAACACATGAAGAACAAGAACACTAGACAAAACTTGCATCATCAAGCATGTCAACATCAAAAGCCTAACCTGGTGTTGTCATCATCACTTGATATTGTCATCATCAAAACTTCATGGGAGAACATGAACTTCAACAGATGATAAAGTTGTATCTGTCATATGTGTACTTGAATGATATATATATATATATATATGGTTGTTTTATTTATGTGTTGTCTTAATATGTTACCTATTATAATCCCACACCGTCGACGTTTACTCGTTTGGGGTGCTTACTCTCTCTCGTTTATCTTTGTCTTGCTGGTGTCCGATGTCACCATTATAGATGGCTTATAGGGTGGAATTCATTATAACGCCTATAGTGGAAAGAACACAGGAGATCGTACCCATTCGAGACGTGTGGAGAAGCAGCATTCACTTGGAAAGTGGTGGGCCTGCAACATTGGTCACTATGTGTGGGATGAATGAAAGAGGATTTAGCTCAAAGGAGGCGGTCGTAAAAGCTTCTCATCGACCTGCTAATCATGAACCCGTGAGGGGTTCTGCATTACACCAAAATTCTAGCAGAGGATTTAGGGTCTTTTACGGCCCACGTCTTCACAGTAAAAGGGGAAGAAAGAATGGACAACATAGAAGGAATCTACCTCCGCAATGCCACCGTTACAACCGTAACCATATAGAAGGAATCTACGAGAGTTTTCCCTGCAATGAACCTGGTCATATTGCTCGTTATTGCACTAAACCCGAGTGAGAATTCAATCCGCCGAAGGTAGCAGAATTCAGTGGTCAAGAAATTCCTGATAAGGGAGCTAAGTTGTTACCAATGGACTTCCGAGGTTGTGTGTTTTAATTTAGCTAGTTTAGGGTTGTATCTCATGTTGCGGATAACCGTTGTCGATGATTATGCTTATGTAACCCCACTTTTACCTTGGTACTACTTTGACGTTATTTTGAGATGGTTTTTGGATATGTAACTCTTTTGATTTAACCTTTGTAATCATGATGTAAGTACGATGTATGATGGGCACTATTAATTATGTTTTGGTACCATGATAAGATTGAATATAAAGTATTTTTCTCTTAAGTAAGTTGAGTATCGTAACATCTCGGATTTTAGACGAAACAAATCGTAAGTCAAAGTGTAGAAAATAAATCATCGCAACATGAAAACCTTTTTAGCAAATGAATATTTGTAATAGTTAAGTGTCACCTATGTCTCCATGTAAAAAAAAATTACCCTCATTTTTATCAACTTTAATGAATAAATAGATCTTATTTTTGGAATCTAAAATCGAGGTGTTACATAATTCCTCCACATTTATATGCATATGAAATTGATTTGGTGCTTAGGATTGAAAGGTTCTGTCATAGAGCTTTTACCCATTTTTAATCCATTACTATCATCGCTTTTTGCCTTTTGATTTTTGTGTTGAATTTTGCAATTGAACTAATAAATTAAGTCTCCTTATCTTTATAACAATATAATCCTGTGATGCAGGTTGAGGAGTGCATTTTTTGGGTAAACATCATATTCATCACCATCTTGTGTACACCGCAGCCAACTATTGTTAAATGGTCATCTGCACCTCTTGTGTTAGATGAAGCGAAGCTTAAGTGGAAAGGCTTTTGTGTTCTAAAGCATCTTCTTCTTATTTTTTTTTCCTTGTAAAAAGCTTTAAAGCTATTTTCATAGTCTGATGTAACAAGTATTGCATGACAAGATTTCAATACTTATAGAATAGATCTGATTTAATATTGAATTTTAATACCGGTACAATGATGTAACTTTTTTTATTGCAATAAAATGATATTTGAAGTATTATTCTTCATTTCCTTGATTTTTGATTGCAAAAATTTTGTAATCTGACATACTTATTTGGTGTTTCAATTGTCAGAATTAAAATTATCCCAACCTGAAAGCATCATGAAAATGGATTTTCGTGTAACTGTTTCCTGTTTTCTTGTAGTGCTTAGTAACCAAAAAGAGACCTGAACTTGGCACAATAGAAAAAGGCCATAACAGCATAACTAAGGCACAAGACTAAGGCACCTATATAATTGCCATAACAGCATAACTAAGGCAAATGAGTATGATAACATCATAACAGCATAACTAAGGCACAAGGCATGAACTTGGCACCTACACTTAACAAGTAAAAGGCCATAACAGCATAACTAAGTCCCAAAAGGCAAAAATGCTGCATAACAGAATGAAAACTGATTGTAACATAATCATAACATAATAAACTGGTGACTACAGGGTTTGGATTTGGCAGGACCATGGTTTGTTGGCACAAGAGACGATATCGGTGGCTCGCAGATGGCCAACGGTGTTGGGCGACGACCAGGCCCAGCCCTGGGCTGGGCAATGAGGGCCACCGCCCAGGGCCCAAAAATTTTAGGGGCCCCATAAATTTTTTAATAGTACTTATACTTAAAAAAAATTAATAGTTGCATATTTTTTTTCTTTCAATTAATAATAGTTTAGCATAATATTTTAATTTATTTTTTTTATTTGCTTACTTGACTTATAAATAGGTTAACTTATGAACTTTATTTTTAAAACTTACTCCCTTTGTCCCTAAATATAACATCATTTTGAGAATTTTATTTTGTTCTTATTTATAAGACCTAATACAAATTTTCAATGACAATTAGGTACTTTTTTCCACAAACATCCGTATTTACTCAACAATTTTTAGATTCTCAATAATACTTATAAGTATAGTTTTGGAAAAAAATCAAATGTTCACATTTTCAATACAATTAACTAAATTAACCAACTTTAGTAATGAACGTGAATTCAACCAAAATGATATTATATACAAAGACGGAAGAAGTAACATGAAAACAATTTTAATTACCTATTTAATTAATAATTTTTTTATTTTATTTCAACTCTATTTTATGTAATACCTATTTTTATTATTGATTGTTATCATTGTTTTAATTAATTAAATATATAAATATATAGTGTTTTAATTGATTTATTTTTAATAAAATTTTTTAGTAGGGCCCCAAAAAAATTTTCGCCCCAGGACCCAAGATATGTTAGGACCGGGCCTGGCGACGACCAATGGTGCGAGGCTGGCCCTTTGTGCACTATTCTATGTCACCGTGAGAAGTTCGTGCAAGAGAGAAAGGAGGAGGAGGAGTTCTGTTACTATTTCGTTTCCGTGTTTTTATTCTCTTTTAAGTGTTTTACTTTTGTGAAACTTTAATTTGTTTTTTTTTTTTATGTGTCAAAATCTTAATGGTTATAAGGATATAACTTTTCTACTTATATATTGTGGATTTTCTAATATTAATATATATATATATATACCCAAACTTTTCTTCTCTTTTCTCTTATTTTTCTCACAACCTCACCCACACCATTGCTCAGCCCACCGCTACCCCAATCAGCCTCACCACGACATTAACTCCAACAGCCACCACCCAAAAATCAACCCCAAAATTAACAATGGAAAATCAATTATTGAAACCAGAACTATATGTTTTCAGAAGATGAGAGAAACAAATCTTTGTAGTTTTTGACATATTAACATCAAAATATATATATATATATATATATCAAATTAGTGATTATAGTAACAAGGGAGGCTTATAGTAACAATTTATATTAACATCAACATTTTGTATAATTATGATTATTTGTACATGTTAATTGCTAATTAGAGTTGTTATTTTTATTTTTAAGCATGATGGATCAAAATGATGGGAACGATTTTGACAATATTCTGTTGGAGGCAGTAGAAGTTAATGATTACGGTGGTTCGTTTTGTACCGATAGATTGTTTTCGAGTCGTGATGACGTAGTTCATTATGTGAAGCAGATTGGGCTGGAACAAGGGTTTATTTTGAAGATAACAAGATCCGATGGCGGAAAAGATCCTTCTAAAAGACAAAGGGTGGTTTTTGGGTGTGAGAAAGGAGGTGTGTTCAAGTCGGTAGGCGATGGCAAATACATTACTGCCTCGAAGAAGTGTAATTGCCCATTCGGCTTGTATGCTAAGCCAATGTCAAAAGGCGATGGTTGGAAATTAGAAGTGAAATGTGGAAGTCATAACCATCCTCCATACAAGTCGATGGTTGGACATCCTATTAAGTTGTCAGAAGAAGAAAGGAAGCTTGTCATCGACATGACGAAAAGCGGTGTCAAGCCCAAGAAGGTTTTGACCACATTGAAGGAGAGATTCACAGACAATGTGACAACCGTAAGAAAAGTGTATTCTGTTCGTAAAGATTTTCGAAAGAGTATTCGGAATCCAAGAACGCAGATGCAACATCTATTCAAGTTGTTGACCGATAGAGTGTATGAAGCGTGGCATACCACAAATGAAGGATCTGATGAGGTTAAAAACATGTTTTGGGCGCATCCTACCTCAATACAACTTTTGCAGAATTTCAGCACAGTATTGATTTTGGATAGCACGTATAAGACAAATAGATACAAGATGCCAATGCTCGATATTGTTGGGCAAACATCGACATGGAAGACCTTCACCGTGGCATTTTGTTTCATATCTGATGAGACCACAGAGACATATGTGTGGGCATTAGAGAAGCTTCGCGATTTGATTCCAGATCCGGCATGCTATCCCAAAGTGATAGTATCCGATATGGATATTGCTTTGGGTAAGGCATTGGAGCAAGTTTTTCCAATGTCTTCACATTTGCTTTGCCAATTCCACATCAAATGCAATGTTCGGGCGAAGACGAAGGAGTTTTTCAAGGAGGAGTCTGACAAAGTTGAATGTGTAATGGAAGCCTTTCAAGGTCTTGTCCATTGTAAAAATGTGGATTATTATGAAGATTGCCTTCGTATCTTTTGTGAAAAATCAGGTGGCCATATTTCTAAATACGTCTCTGACACGTATTTGAGCAAACATGCGACCAAATTCATTGATGCCTATGTTGACAAGCAAATGCATCTCGGCAACACAACAACGAACAGGTAACATTTAGCATTGATTGAATCAAATGTAATAAATAAATTAAGTTAATACTGATTTAAAAAAATATAATTGTGTGTTTTTGTTTTGTTTAAATAGGGTTGAGACCGCACATTCGACATTCAAGAGGATGTTATCCGATAACAGAGGAGACATTGCCACTTGTTTCGAATGTATGGATCAGATGTTGTTGTGTCAACACACTGATATTCTGGCATCATTTGAAGAAAGTGTCATTAAGGTGGAGCATAGGGTAAACACTCCCTTGTTTAAAGAGTTGCACTTCAAGATATCTCGGGAGGCTTTGGGACTACTTTATAAGGAGGCTAAAGGTATTGACGTTTCTAATGTGGATGATGTTTTTTGCGATTGTCGTATTCTCTCAACTCATGGGTTGCCTTGTCAATGTGAGATCGCCAAGTATATTCGGGTAGGCCAACCTATTCCATTATATGCAATTCATCGTCATTGGCAAGTACTATCAATGGATAGTAAAGTGAGCAGTCGTCCTAGAAACTCAGAAGATCCTGAGATGTTATGGGAACAATACAAAGAGAAGTACAACAAAGCTGACCATGATAAAAAGAAACAACTTTTCCAAAAATTTAAGGAAGTTGTGGAGCCTGACACAACTTCAGTACTACCACCCAAGGTGCCAGTGAGAACGAAGGGGCGAAAAAAGGACAAAGACAATTCGACAAAACGTGATCCATCATATTGGGAACATGTGGATTCATTATTCGATGATATGGCAACCGAAGAACTTCGCCAAGGTTCACAAGACTTAAACTCTGTTTCTCAAAGTACAAAGAGGTCGACTACAAAGAGCGCTAAAAAAACTCCATCCCAAGGCCGGAAAAAACGTACTAGGACCTCATTTGGGTTTGTACCACATTCTGCTTTGGAACATATGATTGAATCAGTTAATAATGTTAAAGGTGATGGCAATTGTGGGTTTCGTGTCATGTCTTTGTATCGTTACGGTCACGAAGAAAGTTGGGCAATAGTTAGAAGTGATTTGATCAACGAAATTAAGGATCACAGGGAGTTATACACAAACCTTCTAGGGGATAAATTTGAAAGTGTGCTTAGAAGGTTACATTTTTCGAATTTAGGATCATCACGTTATAATGTAGCTGGAGAAGAAAAATGGATGGAGATAACCGATATGGGAAACATTATTGCTTCACGCTATAATGTGGTTGTTGTATCTATACCCATTGAAACCATTGGTGAATGCATCACGTATTTGCCCTATCACACAGGACCATCTGGCAATATTCGTATATGGGGTATTGGTCGGAACGTAGCAAAGTCTCATTTTGTATAGGTATTTGGTATATTCGTATATTCGTATATTTGTAATTTGTAATTTGGTATTTGGTATATTCATATATTTGTAATTTGTTCAGGTAATATTACGACCCGAAGCACCATTGCCGCCTGTTTATCCACTTTGGCACACACATTTTACTGGAGATGCAGCTGCGTGGGAGGCTACACTTCGTGATCGTTTGCTGAAATTCAGACCATTGTTACCAAAGAATTTTTCAAACGGCGGTGTCATTGATCTTTCAAAGGATGAAGAAGAAATTTAGACTGTTTTTTAAAGATTTAAATGGATGGAAATTTTGAAACATTTGTATATGGATGGAATTTGGAAACATTTGTTTTGCTTTTATACTTATTATTCGTTGGATTATGAACATGTTTATGTTATCAATTATTTATTATTAGAAGTTAGAAGTTGGATTATTTTATACTTATTTTATTGTAGTTTAGTTTATCAGATGCTTAATCCAATTTGATGGAGTTTAAAGAGGTGATAAGCAGAATTCTGAAAAAATAAATTAACTTTCGTTACTTACAATTACAATTATACATAATTACAAACAACACCACAATGACATAATCTACTTCCGATACTTACATTCCCTTGCCAAATATCTTTGGCAACATGTTTATCATATGACTTGAGCAAATTCATATCTTGAGGATCGGGAATCTCGTCATTTGCTTCATCCTCCTCTTCTTGCTCATTCGCATCATCTTCACCACCATCTTCTTCACCGGAGTCAGAACTATCCTCTGAACTAGATGGATCCGAACCGGACACTTGAGCAATAGGTTGGGTTTCAGTTTCTCCCGAACTATGCTCTTCTTCATCATTATTAGTATTCTCTGAACTATAAGATCCGGCAACTTCCTTGTTGGCCATACTCTTGGTTCTCACCATACTGCATGCATAAAAAGGTAACATTCAGTAATGGCTTATAAATTGTTATACTTATACCAAATTAAAAGAAAAAATAGAGAAAAAAAAAGAGTATTGTTTAATAAATCAACAATACTTTATAAATCAACCAAATTTGTTTAAGAATCAAACAAACAATATATTACTCATTAACAACCAACCAATTTTGTTTATGAAATCAAGCAGGAAAACAAGCAAAAAATAAAATTCCGACAGCCAGGTCTCGGAAGTTTCCGAGATCCCCGAGTCGGAAAACAATAATTCCGAGACTGGTCTGTCGGAATCGCAGAACAGAATCGCATAGCACAAAAGAACAACACAATAGCACCAGAAATCATAAAAATATGAATAATAACTAACCTAAACATGAAAATAACCTACACAATAACCTACAGACACTACCCTAAACAAAACAAAGTGATTGAGAAGAACACTATGAAACCTAAACCCTAAAATTGCAAACCAGAAACAAGAGAAGAGGAGAACATACCTTTAGCCTTCAAGCACGAATCGAATATCAAGAAGGCCAAAATCAACGCAGAAAAAACGCACCAAAAGGAGAGGAACAACAATGAAGATGAAGAACCCCAAATGAAGAGACCGGTACAGTGAGATCGCAAAACGAAGGTGGAGAGGACCGGTACAAAGTGATTGAAGAGATGCTATGTGAGAGGAGAAGAATAGAACCCTATGAGTGAGAGTGAGAGGGAGAAGAAGATGGAGTGGAACCATAGGGAGAAGAACGTGTGAGTGAGAGGGAGAAGAAGAGGGAGTGGAACCGTGAGAGTGAGAGGGAGATAAAGAAAAGTTGTATTTTTTTTTAAAAAAATTCAAAGGGTATTTTTGTCTTTTCAGTAGTGTATTTGGGGTTTGGGGATAGTAATGGGGGTTTGTAATCTATTACTCAGTGGAAAATTCTTCTAATCATTCTAGTCATAAATTTCAAAAACCCAACATAATGTTATTCATCACGTGTATTGATAAATTTTTTGCAACTTTCAAATTACAAAAGCAAACAAGAAAAATCGTACCGTTCAATATGTGATAACCAAGCTAGCTGTGTGTTGACTTGAAGTCAAATTTCGACAAGTGGAAAGAATGTCGAATGCATAAGTGACATCAACGGAGTGTTAGTTCCATGATGAACATGATGAATGTTTTGATAATGACAAAGTGTTTTTGAACAAGCTACAAGTGTTGATCAAGTTTCAAGCTCAACAAGCAACAACAAACATCAAATGAAGAAGAGAGAAAGCAAGCTCATGAAGACCTAAGTTTGAGTGTATTTGTATTTCTTTTATCTTTTGCCTCTCAAGCTTCATAGGTTTTTTATTTGGGTAGATTATTATAGAGGGTAGTGAATCTCATTCATAAGTCATGATTTAATCATAATTTGAGTTTTCACTTAACCTAGAATCAATAGGTGGCTTAAAGGTTTTAAAGGAAAGGTTGGATTTTGAGAAAACAAGTTTTGAACATGTACAGTACCAACTTAATCGATTAAGTGATAACTTAATCGAGTACTACTCGAGTACACGACTTGCTTAATCGATTAAGTACTGCTGAACTGATTTTTAAAATACGTTTTTTCACTTCTCAAAATCAGTTTTTAAGTGCTACAACTTTTGGGTATTCTTTATAAACCTTTTCCTATTATTTGTGATTAATTAGAATCATTTCATACAAGTTTTACAAAGAATCAAGCCACTCTATTCTCTCTCATTTTCAAAGATCAAAGCTTTTATATTTTCATATTCTTTGATCAAGAACCTTTGAATCTCTTATGGTGAATTGTCATAACTCTTGATTGAGATTCATAGGATTATTTTGTGTTTTCTATTGTGTTGTAATCTTTGCAAGAAGGCAAGCCACTACAACAAACAAGAAGTCTTGGTGTGTCGATTTTATCATCAAGCAAGTGCATTCTTATTGAAGAAGAAGAAGAAGTCTTGGTTGTGAATCAAGCAAGTGAAGCCTTGGTGTGTGGATTATCATCAAGCAATTGAAGACTTGTTGTGTCGATTATCAACAAGGGGTAGAGGTTAGATTAGAGAGAAGATCAATAGGATTACAAGGCAAGGGTGTCGGTTATCTCTTGTAGGCTAGCAAGAAGGGAGTCTTGTGAGGCAATCACTTGTAATTTGAGAACTCTAATTCCTCATAGTGAAGAATCTCTCTTGGTTGAAGAGGGGACTGGATGTAGCTTTCAAGTGGATGAAAGTGAACCAGGATAAATCACTGTGTCGTATCTCTAAACTCTTACTCTTTATATTCAAGTCATTTGATTGCGTTCTTGATTGAAAACCTAGAAAGATTGATTTTCATAATTGATTGAATTGAATCTTTGATTGTTCAAATTGATAAAGGGAAAATCATTTTCATAACTAGGTTAATCAATAAGAATATAGGTGTTAATCATTTCCGCTGAATCTCTGATCTTGCATGTGAATTGATTGATTTTCGTATTCGAATGAAAATTGATTTTTCTGTTTTCTGTCATATTTAATCGATTAAGTTCAAGCTTAATCGAGTACTACTCGAGTACACGACTTGCTTAATCGATTAAGTACTGTAGAATTTGTAAAAATCATTTGTTTTGATTGTTTAGATTTGTTTCGTTTGAAAATCTTTCAAGGTAGCTTCAACACCTATTCAACCCCCCCTTCTAGGTGTATTCCTAGGGTTCCTAAGTCTCTCCAACCACCAATTGCGATTTCCTCACGGAGATGTACTTAGGTGACCTGCCTAAAAGTGATTTCGAAAGATGTGTACGTGTGCCGACAGAATGGGAAAAGTCGACGATATAGGTGATGTCGACGGAAGTGTACTTAAGCGAATTTCTTAAAAGTGACTTCGAAGGACATGAATGTATGTCGAAAAGTGGAAGAGTCATAATGAGGACAACGTCGATAAAGTATTAATGTAAAAACCAAGGAGGTCAGAGAAGGAATGATGATGCATTGGGAACAGGAGAACGGTCACATCAACATTTAATGCACTTCTTCATGGCTATAAATACGTCACTTCGAATGTTCAAAAGGCCAAAGTGTGTTGGTGTTAGAAATGATGGACAAACTTTGTGATTTCTGGAAAGAAGAGAAGTTGTTCGAAAGAATGAAGATGAAGAATCTCAAAGATTAAACATGTGAGATTAAGGGGATTCGGAAGAGAGAGGAACAATTCCAAAAATTTTTCTCCGAATTCCCACTTTTCCCTGTTGATAGTGAAAGATTAAACACGTGAGATTACATGGAGCTCACTTCTTATGTTTCAAGTTAGAGTAGGATGGCCAGGAAGAAGGGCACACTCCAGCTGAAATGTAAGATTGTGTGGTTCCTGTTAGAAAACTACACTCGGTGGGTGAAATAACTAGGAACACTAGGAGAACACCTAGAAGGGGGGGTTGAATAGGTGTTATAGAAACTTTGAAAGATTATCGCAAGAAACAAATCTAAACGATTAAAACCAATGATAATCAATTAATTAACAAATATTATATCAGATATTAAGCGGAAACAATCAACACCAATATTCTTATTGATTAACCTAGTTATGAAAATGATTTTCCCTTTATCAATTTTGCACAATAAAGATTCAATTCAATCAAATATAGAAAAATCACTTTTTCTAGGTTTTCAATCAAGAACACAATTAAAGACTTGAATGTAAAGAGTTAAGGGTTTAGAGATACGACACAGTGATTTATCCTGGTTCACTTTCATCCACTTGAAAGCTACTCCAGTCCCCTCTTCAACCAAGAGAGATTCTTCACTATGAGGAATTAGAGTTTATAAAATTACAAGTAAATGCCTCACAAGACTTCCTTCTTGCTAGCCTACAAGAAATACCACACCCTTGCCTTGTAACCCTATTGATATCTAATCTAACCTCTTCTCTTGCTTGCCGATACCCCACAACAAGACTTCCAATTGCTTGCTTCACTCACAAGACTTCCAATTGCTTGTTAACACAACAAGGCTTCCAAGTGCTTGATGAAATGCCTCACCAAGGCTTCCAATGAAACTTGCTTGATTCACAAAATCAAGTCTTCCTTTGTTGTAGATAGCTTGCCTTTTGCAAAGATTACAACTCAAATGAAAAACAATAACAATCCTATGAATCTCTTTCAAAAGCTATGAAAAGATCAACATGAGAGATTCAAGGTTCTTGATCAAAGAATGTAAAAATGAGAGCTTTGATCTTGAGAGAGTGAGAGAGAATAGTGTGGCTTTGATTCTTTGTAAAATTATGTATTAAAATGATTCTAGTTGATAGAAATGATTAGGAAAAGGTTTATATAGAATACCCAAAAGTTGGAGCACTTAGAATGGCTTTTGAGAAGTGAAAAACGTATTTAAAAAACCATATCTGATCAAGTTACTCGAGTGAAATGAGTGTTACTCGAGTAAACCGAAAGCAAGATAATTTTCACTCGAGTGAGACAAAAAAATACTCGAGTAAAGGTGCAGATAATCGATTATCAGTTCAAAATACACTGTTAATCAATTATCAAAATCTGTTAATCGATTATTAACATTAAAAATCACTTAAAACTTGTTTTCTCAAAAACTAAACCTTTTCTTTCAAACCTTTAAGCCACCTATTGATTTTAGGCAAAGTGAATACTCAAAATATGATATAATCATGCAATCAAAAGAGATTCACTACCCTCTAATAAATTCTACCCAAACTCATAAACTAAAAGACTTGTGAGGCAAAAGATAAAACAATAAAACATAAACTACCAAACTAAGTCTTCATGAGTTGGTTCTCTCTTCATAACTTGATGTTTGTTGTTGCTTGTTGAGCTTGAACTTGATCAACACATTTGTAGCTTGTTCAAAACCTTTTGTAGCTTGTTCAAAACCTTTTGTCATTATCAAAACATTCTTCATGGATCTTACAATCTCCCCCTTTTTGAAAATGACAAACATGTTTTGAAATCGTTTGAAGTTCATTGAAGTTGTTGATGCTTGAACCATTTGATCACTTGGTGAGACTCTTGCTCCCCCTCAATTAATGCTTTTGACATTTGAAATCCAATTGAGTAAGCTTGATTCTCCCCCTATCTTCAAAAACTTTACTCAACCTACATAAAAACAACAAAACAACCTTTCTCCAAACATACCATTTAAAAAAAATATTTCTCCCCAAAATGATAATATTTCTCCCCTTTTTAAAATCTTTCAAATACAAATCTCCTCTTTTTCAAAACATCATATTTCTCCCCCTTTGGCATTATCAAAAAGAAATATATACCAATTGTAACTAAACAAATACCAATTGAAATAAGATCTAAGCCAAAATAGAAGAAATATAACCAAAACATCATCAATAGATGGTTACCATGCTTTTATTCAACTCAATGATATCAATTATAACAAATTGTATACCAATAACATGATACTAATTGTAAAACAATTGTAAAAATTTGATAACAATAGTATTTTCTCAATAGTATAAACAATATCACATTATAAGAAATAATACCAATTGAGAGAACTATGAGCAATATCTAACAATATCAATTGTAGATACCAATTGTATAATATCAAATGTTACCAATTTGTAGGATTTTCTTCTTGATACCAATTGAAGAAGATCAATAATGTCAATTGTATCAAATGTGTATAGACCTTCATTTGCTTCTTCAATCATACCTACAAAACAATCATGCTTTGCTTTTTGGTATCCAAATGGTTTTGGATCCATTTTTGTTAGTGTAGGGACTCTCACCCTTTTTCATCCAAACAAAATCTCCTTTAGGTATACCATGCACTTTAATATAACACACATTTGAAGTATGTCCATGAGTACCACAATAGAAACATGTTGGTGCATTTGAAAAATCAACCTTTGAAAAATCAACAACATTTCTATAAGATTTACTCTTAGCATTAGTATAACCCAAACCAAACTTGTTTGAATTTTCTCTTTAAAAATTTAACAATGTGCCCAATCTAATATCACCATTTGAGAAACTTGCAAGCTTATTTTTCAAAATAGCATTTTCATCTTTAAGCAACTTGCAATTCTCACAATCAACCACAATATTCAATCTACTAGCACAATCACAAGAAGAACTAGCATATATAAGATCAAGAGTTTCATTTTCAAGATTAAGCTCATCAACTTGTTTTTGAAGTTCTAAAATCTTTTGTTGATGTTCCTCAATGAGCTTCTTCCTATCAATATTTTTCTTAGCTAATTTCTTGAGATGTTCATGCATTTCTTCATAAGCATTATATAACATTTCATAATTTGAAGAAATTTCGGATTTAGTAAGACTTACATCGCTTTCGTCACTTTGCTCACTTGATTCATCATTTGAGCTTTCCTCTTCATGTACTTGAGCTATCAAGTTGAGACAAGCGGCATGTTCATCATCCGAAAAACTACTAGTTGTGCTTTTCTTGTCTTGTTCATCATCACTATTCCAAACTATGTATGCCCTTTTAGTTTTCTTTTCTTTCTCCTTCTTCTTGAGATACCTAGAGCATGAGTACTTGAGATGACCGGGCTTTCCACATTCATGGCAAACTACACCTTCTTTTGAAGTCTTGGTCTTGTAGTGTGGGAGATCCTTCTCTTTACTTTTGTCCTTGTTCAACCTTCCTTTTCTCCTTAGAATTTTATTGAACTTTCTTAGTAGAAGCTTCATCTCCTCTTCATCAATGTCCGAATCGGAATCTTCATTATCATCATCATCATTGGAACTCTCTTCCTTTTTATATGACCTTTGAGCTTTAAGAGCAATTCCTTTTCTCTCTTTGTTCTTGTCCGATTCTTCATGCAAATGCAAACGTTGAAGCTTCATTTCATGTTCTTGTAACTTTCCGAAAAGTGTTTCTAAGTCCATGGTGTCCAAGTCCTTTGATTCAACAATTGCGGTAACCTTGGGTTGCCATTCCCTACTTAGACATCTTAAAACTTTGTTAACAAGTTCACAATTCACGAAAGTTTTACCAAGAGCAATGAGATGATTAACAATATGAGTAAAACGTTTTTGCATAAAACATATAGATTCATTAGGCAACATACGAAACAATTCATATTCATGCATCAAAGAATTTAATCTAGCACGCCTAACTTCACTAGTGCCTTCATGTGTGACTTGCAAGGTGTCCCACATATCTTTGGCATCTTTACATTGGGAGACTCTAAAGAACTCATCATAAGATAGAGCGGAGGTGATGATATTTTTTGCTTTTAAATCATATTGAATTTTCCTTTTATCATCATCGGTCCACTTATCTTTGGGAGTAAGTGTAAGCACACCTTCTACATCTTTTGAGGGAATATAAGGACCATTTTCTATGGCTTCCCAAATGTTCACATCTATGGCTTCTATAAAGATTCTCATCCTAATTTTCCAATAACCATAACCCTCTCCACCAAACATAGGAGGGCGATTAATTGAAGCACCTTCACCACCAAAAGGATTCGTAGAACCCATTGTAGTTTCCTTAGGATCTTTAACGAAAAAGCTCTATGCTCGTGTCTTTCGACCGAGCTCTGATACCAATTGTTAGAAAACTACACTCGGTGGGTGAAATAACTGAACACTAGGAGAACACCTAGAAGGGGGGGTTGAATAGGTGTTATAGAAACTTTGAAAGATTATCGCAAGAAACAAATCTAAACGATTAAAACCAATGATAATCAATTAATTAACAAATATTATATCAGAGATTAAGCGGAAACAATCAACACCAATATTCTTATTGATTAACCTAGTTATGAAAATGATTTTCCCTTTATCAATTTTGCACAATAAAGATTCAATTCAATCAAATATAGAAAAATCACTTTTTCTAGGTTTTCAATCAAGAACACAATTAAAGACTTGAATGTAAAGAGTTAAGGGTTTAGAGATACGACACAGTGATTTATCCTGGTTCACTTTCATCCACTTGAAAGCTACTCCAGTCCCCTCTTCAACCAAGAGAGATTCTTCACTATGAGGAATTAGAGTTTCTCAAATTACAAGTAAATGCCTCACAAGACTTCCTTCTTGCTAGCCTACAAGAAATACCACACCCTTGCCTTGTAACCCTATTGATATCTAATCTAACCTCTTCTCTTGCTTGCCGATACCCCACAACAAGACTTCCAATTGCTTGCTTCACTCACAAGACTTCCAATTGCTTGTTAACACAACAAGGCTTCCAAGTGCTTGATGAAATGCCTCACCAAGGCTTCCAATGAAACTTGCTTGATTCACAAAATCAAGTCTTCCTTTGTTGTAGATAGCTTGCCTTTTGCAAAGATTACAACTCAAATGAAAAACAATAACAATCCTATGAATCTCTTTCAAAAGCTATGAAAAGATCAACATGAGAGATTCAAGGTTCTTGATCAAAGAATGTAAAAATGAGAGCTTTGATCATGAGAGAGTGAGAGAGAATAGTGTGGCTTTGATTCTTTGTAAAATTATGTATTAAAATGATTCTAGTTGATAGAAATGATTAGGAAAAGGTTTATATAGAATACCCAAAAGTTGGAGCACTTAGAATGGCTTTTGAGAAGTGAAAAACGTATTTAAAAAACCATATCTGATCAAGTTACTCGAGTGAAATGAGTGTTACTCGAGTAAACCGAAAGCAAGATAATTTTCACTCGAGTGAGACAAAAAAATACTCGAGTAAAGGTGCAGATAATCGATTATCAGTTCAAAATACACTGTTAATCAATTATCAAAATCTGTTAATCGATTATTAACATTAAAAATCACTTAAAACTTGTTTTCTCAAAAACTAAACCTTTTCTTTCAAACCTTTAAGCCACCTATTGATTTTAGGAAAAGTGAATACTCAAAATATGATATAATCATGCAATCAAAAGAGATTCACTACCCTCTAATAAATTCTACCCAAACTCATAAACTAAAAGACTTGTGAGGCAAAAGATAAAACAATAAAACATAAACTACCAAACTAAGTCTTCATGAGTTGGTTCTCTCTTCATAACTTGATGTTTGTTGTTGCTTGTTGAGCTTGAACTTGATCAACACATTTGTAGCTTGTTCAAAACCTTTTGTAGCTTGTTCAAAACCTTTTGTCATTATCAAAACATTCTTCATGGATCTTACAATCTCCCCCTTTTTGAAAATGACAAACATGTTTTGAAATCGTTTGAAGTTCATTGAAGTTGTTGATGCTTGAACCATTTGATCACTTGGTGAGACTCTTGCTCCCCCTCAATTAATGCTTTTGACATTTGAAATCCAATTGAGTAAGCTTGATTCTCCCCCTTTCTTCAACAACTTTACTCAACCTACATAAAAACAAAAAAACAACCTTTCTCCAAACATACCATTTAAAAAAAATATTTCTCCCCAAAATGATAATATTTCTCCCCTTTTTAAAATCTTTCAAATACAAATCTCCTCTTTTTCAAAACATCATATTTCTCCCCCTTTGGCATTATCAAAAAGAAATATATACCAATTGTAACTAAACAAATACCAATTGAAATAAGATCTAAGCCAAAATAGAAGAAATATAACCAAAACATCATCAATAGATGGTTACCATGCTTTTATTCAACTCAATGATATCAATTATAACAAATTGTATACCAATAACATGATACTAATTGTAAAACAATTGTAAGAATTTGATAACAATAGTATTTTCTCAATAGTATAAACAATATCACATTATAAGAAATAATACCAATTGAGAGAACTATGAGCAATATCTAACAATATCAATTGTAGATACCAATTGTATAATATCAAATGTTACCAATTTGTAGGATTTTCTTCTTGATACCAATTGAAGAAGATCAATAATGTCAATTGTATCAAATGTGTATAGACCTTCATTTGCTTCTTCAATCATACCTACAAAACAATCATGCTTTGCTTTTTGGTATCCAAATGGTTTTGGATCCATTTTTGTTAGTGTAGGGACTCTCACCCTTTTTCATCCAAACAAAATCTCCTTTAGGTATACCATGCACTTTAATATAACACACATTTGAAGTATGTCCATGAGTACCACAATAGAAACATGTTGGTGCATTTGAAAAATCAACCTTTGAAAAATCAACAACATTTCTATGAGATTTACTCTTAGCATTAGTATAACCCAAACCAAACTTGTTTGAATTTTCTCTTTGAAAATTTAACAATGTGCGCAATCTAATATCACCATTTGAGAAACTTGCAAGCTTATTTTTCAAAATAGCATTTTCATCTTTAAGCAACTTGCAATTCTCACAATCAACCACAATATTCAATCTACTAGCACAATCACAAGAAGAACTAGCATATATAAGATCAAGAGTTTCATTTTCAAGATTAAGCTCATCAACTTGTTTTTGAAGTTCTAAAATCTTTTGTTGATGTTCCTCAATGAGCTTCTTCCTATCAATATTTTTCTTAGCTAATTTCTTGAGATGTTCATGCATTTCTTCATAAGCATTATATAACATTTCATAATTTGAAGAAATTTCGGATTTAGTAAGACTTACATCGCTTTCGTCACTTTGCTCACTTGATTCATCATTTGAGCTTTCCTCTTCATGTACTTGAGCTATCAAGTTGAGACAAGCGGCATGTTCATCATCCGAAAAACTACTAGTTGTGCTTTTCTTGTCTTGTTCATCATCACTATTCCAAACTATGTATGCCCTTTTAGTTTTCTTTTCTTTCTCCTTCTTCTTGAGATACCTAGAGCATGAGTACTTGAGATGACCGGGCTTTCCACATTCATGGCAAACTACACCTTCTTTTGAAGTCTTGGCCTTGTAGTGTGGGGGATCCTTCTCTTTACTTTTGTCCTTGTTCAACCTTCCTTTTCTCCTTAGAATTTTATTGAACTTTCTTAGTAGAAGCTTCATCTCCTCTTCATCAATGTCCGAATCGGAATCTTCATTATCATCATCATCATCGGAACTCTCTTCCTTTTTATATGACCTTTGAGCTTTAAGAGCAATTCCTTTTCTCTCTTTGTTCTTGTCCGATTCTTCATGCAAATGCAAACGTTGAAGCTCCATTTCATGTTCTTGTAACTTTCCGAAAAGTGTTTCTAAGTCCATGGTGTCCAAGTCCTTTGATTCAACAATTGCGGTAACCTTGGGTTGCCATTCCCTACTTAGACATCTTAAAACTTTGTTAACAAGTTCACAATTCACGAAAGTTTTACCAAGAGCAATGAGATGATTAACAATATGAGTAAAACGTTTTTGCATAAAACATATAGATTCATTAGGCAACATACGAAACAATTCATATTCATGCATCAAAGAATTTAATCTAGCACGCCTAACTTCACTAGTGCCTTCATGTGTGACTTGCAAGGTGTCCCACATATCTTTGGCATCTTTACATTGGGAGACTCTAAAGAACTCATCATAAGATAGAGCGGAGGTGATGATATTTTTTGCTTTTAAATCATATTGAATTTTCCTTTTATCATCATCGGTCCACTTATCTTTGGGAGTAAGTGTAAGCACACCTTCTACATCTTTTGAGGGAATATAAGGACCATTTTCTATGGCTTCCCAAATGTTCACATCTATGGCTTCTATAAAGATTCTCATCCTAATTTTCCAATAACCATAACCCTCTCCACCAAACATAGGAGGGCGATTAATTGAAGCACCTTCACCACCAAAAGGATTCGTAGAACCCATTGTAGTTTCCTTAGGATCTTTAACGAAAAAGCTCTATGCTCGTGTCTTTCGACCGAGCTCTGATACCAATTGTTAGAAAACTACACTCGGTGGGTGAAATAACTAGGAACACTAGGAGAACACCTAGAAGGGGGGGTTGAATAGGTGTTATAGAAACTTTGAAAGATTATCGCAAGAAACAAATCTAAACGATTAAAACCAATGATAATCAATTAATTAACAAATATTATATCAGAGATTAAGCGGAAACAATCAACACCAATATTCTTATTGATTAACCTAGTTATGAAAATGATTTTCCCTTTATCAATTTTGCACAATAAAGATTCAATTCAATCAAATATAGAAAAATCACTTTTTCTAGGTTTTCAATCAAGAACACAATTAAAGACTTGAATGTAAAGAGTTAAGGGTTTAGAGATACGACACAGTGATTTATCCTGGTTCACTTTCATCCACTTGAAAGCTACTCCAGTCCCCTCTTCAACCAAGAGAGATTCTTCACTATGAGGAATTAGAGTTTCTCAAATTACAAGTAAATGCCTCACAAGACTTCCTTCTTGCTAGCCTACAAGAAATACCACACCCTTGCCTTGTAACCCTATTGATATCTAATCTAACCTCTTCTCTTGCTTGCCGATACCCCACAACAAGACTTCCAATTGCTTGCTTCACTCACAAGACTTCCAATTGCTTGTTAACACAACAAGGCTTCCAAGTGCTTGATGAAATGCCTCACCAAGGCTTCCAATGAAACTTGCTTGATTCACAAAATCAAGTCTTCCTTTGTTGTAGATAGCTTGCCTTTTGCAAAGATTACAACTCAAATGAAAAACAATAACAATCCTATGAATCTCTTTCAAAAGCTATGAAAAGATCAACATGAGAGATTCAAGGTTCTTGATCAAAGAATGTAAAAATGAGAGCTTTGATCATGAGAGAGTGAGAGAGAATAGTGTGGCTTTGATTCTTTGTAAAATTATGTATTAAAATGATTCTAGTTGATAGAAATGATTAGGAAAAGGTTTATATAGAATACCCAAAAGTTGGAGCACTTAGAATGGCTTTTGAGAAGTGAAAAACGTATTTAAAAAACCATATCTGATCAAGTTACTCGAGTGAAATGAGTGTTACTCGAGTAAACCGAAAGCAAGATAATTTTCACTCGAGTGAGACAAAAAAATACTCGAGTAAAGGTGCAGATAATCGATTATCAAAAGTTTGTTAATCTATTACCTGTTCAAAATACACTGTTAATCAATTATCAAAATCTGTTAATCGATTATTAACATTAAAAATCACTTAAAACTTGTTTTCTCAAAAACTAAACCTTTTCTTTCAAACCTTTAAGCCACCTATTGATTTTAGGCAAAGTGAATACTCAAAATATGATATAATCATGCAATCAAAAGAGATTCACTACCCTCTAATAAATTCTACCCAAACTCATAAACTAAAAGACTTGTGAGGCAAAAGATAAAACAATAAAACATAAACTACCAAACTAAGTCTTCATGAGTTGGTTCTCTCTTCATAACTTGATGTTTGTTGTTGCTTGTTGAGCTTGAACTTGATCAACACATTTGTAGCTTGTTCAAAACCTTTTGTAGCTTGTTCAAAACCTTTTGTCATTATCAAAACATTCTTCATGGATCTTACAGTTCCTTGGAGTCTCTCATAACTCAAAGTTGAAACCTTTTCCCAGGCGAAGCTTTGGCTATCTTTCCATTTAATAAGGGAAAAGAAAAATGTCCTTCATGGATAATCCCTCAGGAGAGATTGCAACATGAACACTGGCTAGGTTGATAGCCAAAACATGGTTAAGTTAGTAATCATGTCATCAATGTCGACTTGGGGATTAATTCAATTAGAGGCCGACACCTTGTCGAAAGGAGCTTGGTGTTGAAAGGGATCCTAGGAGCCCAATAGGCAGGAGAATGTCACTTCGGCAAAGTTGGTAAGGACTTGTCAAAAATCCCAAGAGTTTCAAAGTGGCTTTATTTCAGTTGTGGGAAGATGCTTGTCGAAGAAATAATCGAAGACTACCGAAGACACGTGGCAAAAGAGGAACAAACGAAGAAACTGCATCGTGGTTAGTTGTTTCGTGGATAGTTGTTAGTGAGAACGTGGCTGCTGCAGTTATGCAGAACGTGCCCAATAACGTAGTGTAAGGGTAGTTGATTTCTAGGACTATAAATAGGTAATTACTTGTTTGTAATCGGGGTTGGCACATAAGTAATCATCCTAACATCTCACCGCAAGCAGATTAACGAAGAAAATGTCATTGTAATAACCACCTTACATTCCCAGCACTTTTAAATTCAATTGCAATCTTTTTGCTTTCCTTTACCTTTCCCATTATATTTAAATTATGCCTTTACGTTTCCAGCACCTTTAAATTCTTGCACTTTACTGCTTTCCCTTTATGTTTCCTCCGATTTATCTTCCCCCCTCATTTACGTTTCGCTAGCCCATTTACATTTTCGCCGAGATAAAGACAAAAATTCCCAAAAACGGCCCAATCCCGACACAAGATTATCATTTAATCAATCGAATCCAGCAATCGTTTGATACCTTCGACCCTACTTTCGACTCGTATTCGCCCGAATTGGCGAACTAGCACGCCCCGCATCGAATCTGTCCAACACTGTGTCGAACTCCCCAACTATTCACTGATCGGTAAATTGTTTGCCATTTTGCTAGGGTAGGGCTGTTAATTATGCGAGGTAGACATTATACCTATATATATATATATATATATATAATGAGTCCTTTATTTTAATCATTGTTTTATATTATATAAGGTGAGTTTTTAGTTTTTTTTTTTTTTTAATTTCTAAAGCTTACCAACTTATATGAAATCTCAGAAATCAAGGTGATTCATGAATTGGCCAACGTGTTGTTGGTGGTGTATGATATTCCACCTTTGATTCAGTATTAGGAATTACAATGGATATGATTTAAGTAAGATATTAAAGTACTCATTTTCATATTCGCATTTTAAAAAAAGTATTTGTATTTGTCTTCATATACATGTGGGTTACAATTGTGTTCGTCTCCATACTATTGGGTATCTATATACCTATATTCATTTGCGGATCTTGACTAAAAATGTAGGGATGCAGAGTAAATAGTGTTTTAAGAAAACAAAAATTATAGAATTAAATTTTGAGTGTTTATAATTAAAAATTGAATAATATATCAGATTGGTCTCTAACTTTGTAGGCACCGATCAATATAGTCCTTTAAATTTTTCGAAATTGCAAATTAGCCCCTGAGATAGGAACAGGTCGGTCATATTAGTCCCTGACGTTAATCACCGTCATTGGTCCTTAACGTGGAATAACAGAACGGCCAAAACGATGTCGTTTAGGAAAAAATAGATAAACAAAGACCGTTGAGTATCAGTCAAATTAGTCCCTGACTTTATGGACCATTATAGTCAGGGACTAATATGACTGACGTGTTCCTATCTCGGGGACTAATTTGAAATTTCGATAATCTCATAGACTAATTTGACCGGTACTCATAAAATCATAGACAATTTGACATATTACTCATTAAAAATTTGCTTATAATCACAGATATAATATCCTAATGCCTAAATGGCTTGAGTTACACATTAAAAACGGTAATAATGCTAAAGGGAGAAGGGAGTAAGAAACCTGCTCGAAACCATAAAAACCCAGTTACAAAGATATAACAAGCAAAAATTATGTAACATAAACCCTTTAAAAACCAAGCCACCAAACACCTAGTAACAAGAACACTATAGCACCCGCATCTCCCCCTTTTAGATTCTTGGCCCTTGCCACTACGCCAGTTATCAACCTATGATATGGGAGACCTTCAACTCTCAAGCCTTAAATTTGGTACATGACAATATAGGCTACATCCTCATGTCAACTTAACACAGCAATTAAACAAGGCATAAACATGTTTTTGGTTTCCCTGAAAATTTTCAGTCATTGTACTTTTTTTTTGTCCTTATTTTAAAAAAATTTGGTTTTACTCATTCTATCACTGTGTGGACACCACAATTACTCATGTGAGTATCTAATATGACACCTATCACAAGCTAGCGTTAGCAATGCCATCACTAGAGACTAAAACCATTGTTTTCAAGATCGCGAGAAAACATGCAAGCTGGTTTTTGGGCCGAGACGCGGGTTGGCACGACCCAGGTTGATTAGAAAAGCCGGAAAGAAAAAAAAACGCTTACTATTCCTTTTCAATGTCATCAGAACCTTCCAAGATTGTGATTCATGTCCGCTCCATAGCCGCCAACATTTGATGTTGTCCCAGATGCCACCATTTGCTATAGCTCCAACCACTATCATTGTTCGTTGATCCAACCACTAGCAGTTCTCCCTTGTTCATTGTTGATTCTTTTGATCATCGTTTTTTCTATTTTGTGCTTCTCCACCGTCCATCGTTCCCTTCTCCCTTATTATTTTGTCCTTTCTTTTTTTTAATTTTAACTTTTTTTTAAATATTAGTAGCTTGTTTGTTCCTTGTTCATTCTTTTCATCGTTCTTTTTTACTTCTATTTAATATCAATTTTAATTTCTTGTATTTAGGCTTCTGCTAAGAAAAATATAAATATTTAGGCTTCTATTCCTTACTTCTATTACTCCTTGTTCTGTCCAAATATTTTAAGTGTTTTCTTAAATGCTATCCCATAAAAATATTAATTTTATCTTAAATCTTTGTTATTTTAGTATGTGTTGGTGTGATGGTTTATTGTGGAAATGGTTTCAAGTTGGGTTGATGATACTAGTAGTACTGCTGTCATGTGAGTAAAAATGTTGCCAAAAATGCATCAGGAAATAGAATTGTGATTGAAGACTTGATTTTTAATCAGGTGCTCATTAACAAAAAAAATTTTATACGCCTATAAATATATATATATATATATGAAAATGTCTGGAAGGTTCTTACAATATGTGTTACAATCACACGTTTTAAATGTTGACCCCCCCCCCCTCCCCCTCCCCTCTTTCAATCTTAAGTAATATCTCGAGTTTTACAACTTTGGCTAAAACCAAAATTTCGAAAAATAAAAGTACCAAAACCAAAAAGAAAATATAAGGATTGAAATTAAACTCATTATATCTTCAAGATCGGGACAAATAACATATTTAAACCATTAAATTATTGTATTATCAAGAGATTTTTTTGCGTGCAATATTATAGATAGTGTGAAAGGGAGGAGAAAGAGTTAGTTACAACAATGGAAAATGTATGTATTGTTTTCTTTTGCTAGAAAATTGGAGAATAAAGATGAAGATGACGTTGTCTCTATCTTTAAGAATAAGGATGTATATTTTTTAATTAAGTGTTAATATTAAACGTCTCGGTGAGTTATTAATTAGAGATGTCTTATGAATTCAGAATCTGGTTCACATTCATGACAACCAAGTAGCTTCAAGCCTTCAAGCATTTATAATAAAACAAATAATGATCATGACTATAATACCTGTACCTGCTCTCATACTCTCAAATTTTTGTGAGTAATTACCTATTCTCATACCCATTCCTATTTGGTAGGATGAAATCCAACCAAAGAAGAAAATAAGCAGGTTAAGGAGATAAACACAAGAAATTTGGTGAGCAAGCTCAGATTTTTTATATATCTCAAATTGAAAATGCATACAGTACTTAATGCTGCTGGAATAGAAAAATATCTCCCTATAGTCAAGGAGGACCCTACAAGTGGCAGAAATCTAAAACAAGGATTATTCTAGAACCTTAGTAAAATTATAATGGATAAAGTCACTTGGTAATAAAGTCCTTGAGCCATAAAGACTTCTTAACAATACGAATGTGCCTATCACTCTCCCCTAGCCCATCAATACCTTCCCCTGGAGCGAAAAACCTTGTCCTCAAGGTTTGGTTCGGCGTCAACCACAAATGGGCCTGGCGGGTTGCAATTCGGGTCTGGAGCCAAGGAAGTATCCAGATGGGGTGACTCAGCAGCATAGGATTCCATGGAGATAGACTTGGATTCTTGATAACGCACCAAGGGATGAGATGAACCCGTACCCTGCAGATCCAACAATGGAGAAAGAACTCCAATTTGATCAAAAAACACTGGCAGGTTGTCACCGCTTGGAGAAATACGCACCTCTTCATTGGACTAGGACACAAGCGATGAGTTGGCATTATCAGATACTTTAGAACCTGTTGCAACGTTAATATTTAGAGTTCCCATAGTTTTATCACTTTCTTCTCTATAGTCAGACTTCACGTTTCTCTTCTCTCTAAACTCAATATCTCCTCCACAAAATAGAGTTTCATTCCCTTCTCCCTCTCCACTAGTTTCTTCCAGATCTATCTCTATATCTCATGGTAAGGGAATGAACTGAGCCTCGGGGTCTCCATAGAAGCGGCGGAGGAGAGAGACATGGAAGATAGGATGCACTCTACTCCCTTCCGGTGGATCAAGCTTGTATGCGACAGTGCCAACACGAGCAAGGACGCGAAACGGGCCAAAAAAACGCTTGGCCACCTTCTGCGAACTCCGTTGAGCGACAGATCTCTGCCAGTACGGTTGCAAACGGAGTAAAACCTAGTCACCAACCTCGAAGGTAACATCCCTCCTTCCTATGTCTTTTTGATCTTTCATGATTTGCTGGGCTCGAAGCAAGTTAGCTTTAAGTCTGACTAATATGGTTTTTCTTTGTTGTAAAAACTCATTGAGGGAAAAGGAGTGTGTGGTGCCGGAGACGTAATCGGGGATGGAAGGAGGAGGCCGACCGTATAAGGCTTCAAAAGGGGTCATACAAGTGGCTGAATGCTTAGAGGAATTGTACCAATATTCAGCGAGATGAAGGAATCAGAACCAAGTCCTGGGTTGCTCTCCAGCAAAGCAACGAAGGTATGTCTCCACTGATCTATTTACCACTTCAGTTTGCCCATTTGTCTCTGGATGGTTGGAGGAACTAAAGCGTAGTTGAGTGCCCAGTAACTTGAAAAGCTCACGCAAAAAAATGACTCAAAAACAAACTGTCTCTGTCTGAAACTATAAATCTAAGGGTCCCATGTAGTTCATAAATTTCTGTCATGAACGTGAGGCTAAGTTATGAGCTATATAATGAGTAGGAATCCCCAAGAAGTGTCCTGACTTAGTAAATTTGTCAATGATAACCCATACTGTTGTATGACCATGGGAGGAAGGAAGCCCAGTGATAAAGTCCATGGAGATATCCTCCCATGACTGTTGAGGGCATGGTAGAGGGCTGAGAATGCCTTGCTTTTTGGTTGGCAAATATTTATTATGTTGACAATTCTTGCATGCTTTGATAAACTCTTTTGTGTCTTTGTAAATCCTAGGCCACTGAAATGATGCAGCAAGACGCACAAGAGTGGGTTTGAGTCCGGAATGCCCAGCAGATGGGGTCATGTGGAACTCTGTCAAAGCAGTATGCCACCAATCCTCCTGGTCAGGTAAAAATAGACTCCCTTTATAGTAGAGGAAACCATTTAAAAAATGAAATAGCCCTGATTGTGTAATGCTGGATTTGATAAGTTGTTCCCCTTCTGTTGTTGTATAATATTGTTTGAGGTTGGAAAGCAAAGTCGGCATGGCAGTAGTCACTGCTAACAGAAGAGAGGGATCAGAGACTTGGCATCTGCACAAGGCATCGGCAACACGATTTTCTTTACCAGATCTGTAGAAAACCTCATAGTCAAATCCCTGAAATTTAGTTGCCCATTTTTGTTGCTCTAGAGTTTGATAGGATTGTGTCATGAGAGATTTCAAACTTTGTTGATCAGTGAAAATTTGAAATTTTCTACCAATCAAATACTGACGCCATTTCTTAACTACCTCTGTGATAGCATACATCTCCTGAGCATAAATGGAGGCCCCTTGCATCCTAGGAGAAAGCCTTTTGGAGAAGAAGGCAATAGGATGACCAGCTAGAAAGAGGATAGCCCCAATCGCAATGCCAGAGGCATCAGTTTTCACCTGAAAAACAGCAGAGAAATCGGGAAAAGCAAGCACAGGAGTAGTAGTCATAATTTGTTTCATTTTTGTAAAGGCCTCCTCTGCTGAAGGAATCCATGTAAATGTAATAGTTTTTAGCAAATCGGTGAGAGGAGCGGCTTGGTGGCGTAGTGACGAACAAATCGTCGATAGAAGCCGGTGAGACCGAGAAATCCCCTCAAATCCGTGAGCGAACGTGGATGTGGCCAATCCAAAATAGCCTGGACTTTGGACTGGTCAGGTTCAACTCCTTTGCTGGATATGACATGCCCTAGGTACTCAACTGAAACAACTCCAAATTCACACTTAGCCGATTTAGCATAGAATTGATTAACAAGAAGCAACTCTAAAATCAAGCGTAAATGAACTAAGTGATAAGATAAAGAGGAGCTATAAATCAGAATATCATCGAAAAAACCAGCACAAATCGACGTAGGTAGGGACGTAACAGATCATTCATCGCTGCCTGAAACGTCGTTGGGGCGTTTGTGAGGCCAAAGGGCATGACCAAAAACTCATAATGCCCATCAACAGTTCTGAAAGCTGTTTTGTGAGTATCGTCAAGCACCACTCTGATCTGATGATAGCCTGAACGTAAGTCGATCTTAGAAAAAATAGTGGAACTGCCTAATTCATCAATCAGTTCATCCATTGTGGGAATGGAAAACCTGTCTTTAATAGTAATAGCATTTAGGCAGCGGTAGTCCACACAAAATCGCCATGAACTATCCTTTTTGCGGACCAATAAAACAGGAGATGAATAGGGGCTAGTGTAACACACCTAATTTTCGTCTCCCAAATAACAAAGAAATTAGTTATAACAGTTACTTTATAATTGATTTATATTAGTTTTGAAAGTTTTAGTTTTTGTACATTATGTGTTTTTATATATAAAAATATGATATATATTTTTATATGGTTATTTTGTACAAAAATAAGTATTGCAATTTAATCATTGGGTTGGGACCTAATTGCAATATTAGAAAGGTTTTGAAGAAAGAGCAATTAAAATATTAAATTTTGGCATTTTATCAGTATCTAACCAGTTTGAAGGCCTCTGTAACTGGTTAGACGATGAACCCAGAAACTAGATTAGTGGATTTTGATGAGTAATCACTTGATTAATCCGTTAATCGCCACGAATCAACCCTAAACTCAGTGGAGATCAACGTGTCGACCTGCATGACACTCGAATCCCTCTATAAATAGCCTTCCTTGCTCAGATTAAACTCCATTTTCGCTCTTGAATTGCTGAAGCTCTGTTTTAGGGTTCCATAGTTTTTCTGTTTGATTCTCAGTCTGTATTGAGATTTAGAAAACGAGTGATACACTGTTACAAAGCTCACATCAAGGGCTTTGTATTGATATAAATTTTGTGAGTTGAGAGTTCCTGGAGTTTGAGAACGAAGCTTGCAAAGTTAGGAATTCAAGTTTGTCAGAATTCGTTTCTGGTTTCTGGAGCTTACTTCAAGCTTCGATTCTGAGTAAGTATACACACTTTTTGAGTCTCAAATCTGTTCAAATCTTTAGTGCATGTTGCATAAAGTGAGTATTGATGGTTTTCCCCAATTTGGTTGTCCATTTCATGTGTCAAATCTTATAGTTTTTGGACCCTGTCGAACCTGTTGTTGGCTGACAATAGAGATTGTGGATTCTGGGGAGATCTTGCAAATTCCAGTGATTAAACTCATCAAGCACAACTTAGAGGTAAGGGGGGAGCTTACTATTTGCTAGAGTGAGGATAAACATGTTTGGTAAATAGGATGAGTCACCAAGAGACTCTAAGGGCATAGCTTGAATTAGTTTAATGGCTTGGAGGCCAAAGTTAGCTCATTTTTTATTTTTGAGAAATTATAATATGATGCATGCAAGCAATTGTGATGACAATTTCATGACTTAATTGGATATTCTGTGAGTTGATGCATTAAGTTGTGAAATAGGTGATTTAAGCACTTTTGGTGTTTGATGATTTTGCATGCATGAATTTGTGATATGTTTAAGTGTTTAAACATGTGTACTTTAAGGTATTAAACTTTGGTCAATGATGATAAGAGGTTAGATTTGAGTACAATTGAAAATGGTGATGAAAAATCATTTTTAGTATGTTGTGCTGCATAATCTAACCGGTTAGAGTCTGTCTGTAACCGGTTAGAACCTGACAAAAATGAAAATATACAATTCTGGTTTTGTTAAGTAATTCTCACCATTTTTAATTGATACTTAAGGTCTATTATCACTGTTATTACCCTTTGATTGTTGGATATGGATTTCAAACTTGATAATTGGTTTATACCTTAAAGTGAATGACAAATTCAATTGTAAATTGTGAAGTTATATGCAATTTGATGCTCATAATGTTAATGGATACAAGATGAATGTGTTTCAGTGGATAAACATGTTAATATTAAGGTATTGTCACTCTGTGTATAGCTGAAATTGGTTAGATTTGAGTATTGGAAAGAATGGTATGCAAAACCCCACTTTTCAGTGTATTTTCTGCATAATCTAACCGGTTAGTCTGAAGCTGTAACCGGTTAGATACTGTCAGTTTTCAAAAGAAAAAGGCTTCTGAAATAGGCTAAGTGTTCATACCATTTATACTCAAGTTTAAGCTAAAATTTCATATAAAACCCAATCTAAAACTATGTGATTGAGCACTGTTGGGTTTAGATTGGAGGTGATGAGTTAATACCTTAATATTAAATGATAATTTCAAGAGGAAATTATGCATAAATGAAATTGGATTATGACTTAGATCTTTTGAATGATATTATGTGTTGCACTTGAGGTATTCTGTAATGCTAAGACTTTGTTATTTGATTGAGTAGAGAATTCAAGAAAAGATTCTTTGAAATTCAGTGGTTTTAAATTCAGGTCTGTAATTCTAACCGGTTAGTTTATGTTGTAACCGGTTAGTACATGAGACTTAAAAATAAAAGTTAAGTTTTTGAGTAAGGATCGTTAATACCAATGATTATATTCTTTCAATCCAGGTCTATGAGCATATGTTTAACTTAAATTCAAGGGTGAATTTTATGAGTAAATTTATACCTCAAAATATCATTCAAAAGTTGTGTTTTCTAAGTCATAAAAATGGAATTAATGGAAAGACCAACCTTAATAATTATGTGTGCATTCATGCATGGTGAAAGGTGATGAAATAGGTTGGCAAGGATCGTTTATCATGTTCTGAGAACATGAGGAGGGTACTCTGGGAGTACCAAATTGATGCAACCTACTTGATGACACATTCTGGGAATATGTGGCCAGTGTCTGGGACATGGTTTCTTTGATGTGTTATGGGAACACATTGGTGTGCAACCTACTTGATGACACATTCTGGGAATGTGGCCAATGTCTGGGACATGGTTTCTTTGATGCGTTCTGGGAACGTGATGCACACTCTGGGAGTGGTGCTTGTTTATATTCCAAGTATGGTTTGCTATACGTTCTGCGAACGTGATGCACACTCTGGGAGTGGTGCTTGTTTATATTCCAAGTATGGTTTGCTATACATTCTGGGAACGTATGTTAGTGTTCTGGGAACACATTGGTGTATTGGATGGATGTCCGAGATTGATTAGTATTGGAGGCCTCGGGATTGTGAGATAGAAAGCATGCATCATACCACCTGCATTGAAAGACTTATTATGATTAACCGGGTGTGCTCCTATGGTTATGCATTTTGATTTGTTACATGATTACTTGTGTATGTTAGTTTTATTCTCACTTGATTATGCGAATATGTATATCTAACCCTCATGCCCTTATTAGGTGTTGATCGTATATCTAGCTTGCACAAAAGTCAGTGAAGGGAGATGAACCTTAGGTGCATGCAGAGTATAGATAGTGTGGGTTGGGAACCCTTTGTGCAGATATCGAGGATCAGGCCAGATGAATGTTTGGACAGAGGACCAGTGACCAGCTCTATAACCTCTATATTTTTAGTAGTATTTATATTATACATATTTTGAGAGAGGTGTCATAGAATGAATTTAGTTTTATAATAATACTTATTTGGTATCCATGGACTTGTTACACTTGATATATTTTGAGAGTATAATATAATTAATTTATTATGTTTCCGCAAACTCTGATTTTATTAGTCAAATTCATTATTAATCAAATTTTTGAAAAAGGAATTTTCAAATGAAGGGAAAATTTTTATTGTCAGATCTTTTTCCAACAATGACAAGTCCAAGAAATCATAAACTTATTACTTTTCTTATAAAGTAAGATGATATACAAGGAGTGTTACAGCTAGTGCTGGGAATTACAATCCCCTCCTGCAACATGTCAATGAGGATAGTTGTCATGGCTTCTTTCTGGGAATGAGGGTACCTGTAAGGCTTGACATTGACTGGCTGAGCAATGGGAAGTAGTGTAATGTGGTGGTCATGGGTCCTATTTGGGGGTAGGCCATGGGGTTTAGAAAAAACAGCTTCAAATTCATGTAGGAGGTGAAGTATGTCTGTATGGATAGTGGTGGGAAATTGGGTAGTGGAATCTAAGGTGAGGAGTATGGCAAGGTTGTGTGGGGTGTCTTGTGGGTGAGGGATAGAGTCATAAAAGGTAAGTGTATGTAGTTGAGCAATGGAATCCATGTGTAATAGACGCTGGATATGGTGAAGGGATGCATGGGTAGGTATAGGTAAAGGCTGGCCAGTCAAGGTTATAGTGGTGTCCCCGTGTTTAAAAGACATAGAAGGGACTGAAAAATCAGAGGTAATAGGGCCTAGGGTCATCAACCAGTCAATTCTCAGAACTACATATGCACCTTGTATGTCCAATAAGTAAAATGGAACTTGAAAAGTAGTGGGTGGTATGCATAATGGGGTATTCTCACAAAGACCAGCACAGAAAATATGTTCATCGTTACCCACCATGACAGGGAAACGGGGAGTAGGTGAAATAGTAAGTTGCAAGAACTTAGTCAGTTTAAGTCTCATGACATTGTGGGAGCTTCCTGTATCAACCAAAATCACCATAGGATGGCCCAAAATAGAACCCATAAATTTCAAAGTTTTGGGCGATGGGTGGCCTTGAAGGGCATGAACCGAGAGTTGAAAATGAATTGGTTCAGTGTCAGAAGGTGTATCACCTTCCGGTATATAATCAACAACAGTATCCTTTATAACCTCAGTAGGATCATCAATAAACAATAGCAAAAATTGCTTAGGTTGGCAGTGGTGGCCTTGAAAATATTTTTCGTCGCAATTGTAGCACAAACCCTTAGCTCTACGGTCCTACATTTGGGTGGTTGTTAATTTTTTAATGGGAAGGGTAGTGGGGGGTTTGGGTAAAAGGGGTGGGGCTAGTGGTTGTGGGTTGGGAATAGGGTTAGGTTGAAAGGGAGAGTAGCGGTTTGGGCGTAGTAGGGAAGGTTTGGTGTCATTAAGCTTGCTCTCTTTCAATTTAGCAAGGCCAATAGCTTGAGAAACAGAATAAGGTTTAAAAACAGCCAATTCACGAGCAATAGCAAGGGATAAACCATATAGAAAACAATTAAGAATAATTTCAGGTGAAAGACCCACAACCTGGTTACACGATCTTTCAAATCTGGTTTGGTAATCAGCCACAGTAGTCAACTGGCGGAGCTTGAAAAGTTCTGCCTGAGGGTTTCATAAGAAGAGGGCCCAAATCTGATCTGCAAGGCCCTTGAAAACTCCTCCCACGACCCCAATAGGTGGTTGTTGTACTGGTACCGGTACCACCCAAGCGCCTCACCTTAAAATGCGAAAGAAGCCACCTCAATACGCTGGTCGTGTGGGATCTGGTACAGTGAAAAGTACTACTCAGCATGAAAAAGCCAGTCCAGAGGGTTTTGACCATCAAAAGACTGGAGGGATAATTTAGGTAATTTTGGGTGGGTAGAAGGGTGTACTTGTGGGTGTAACACCCCGATTTAGTCAACTTGATTTTATTATTATTTAGTGAAAAATCTTGGAAATATTTTTTTCATGGGTGACGTGGACATGTGCTCATTCTCTTAAAAACATTTTCTCTTTAGAACATCCTTTTATAAAGAGTTAATAGTCACATAGGTCCCCAAAAGATACCTGTGGAATCAGTTAGGTCCCTGAAAGATTTGTGGAATCTCTTAAACCCCTCAAAGATCATTTTGGCATCACATTAGTTCCCCCCATTCAATTTCGTCAGGATGGACCTGATGTAATTCTACGTGGCACGTTAAATGCTTTGTCGACCCCAATGCGATGTTGGAATGTTAAGAAGGTGTCACGTTTGGGCCAAAAAAGCATTAAATGTGTCACCTAGGATTCTGTTAGGTCCCTCATGGGGGGACTAATATGATGCCAAATTGATCTTTGGGGGGTTTAAGAGATTCCACATATCTTTCAGGGACCTAACTGATTCCAAAATGATCTTTGGGGGGTTTAAGAGATTCCACTAATCTTTCAGGGACCTAACTGATTCCACAGGTATCTTTCGGGGACCTATGTGACTATTAACTCTTTTATAAATCATTCATGTCCCACATCACACATCAAGTTCCAAATCGAGATATTACCAACATCGCGCTTTGAAACTAATTCTTCCAATCTCATAAAATATTTCATTTACAAATAGTACTTTCAAATCCCATTACAGTTATCAGAGTTATAAATTTTCTAAAACATATTGTCTCATAAAACGGTTACATCAAGGTAGAGCCATTCCTTTTAAGTACATCTCAAGATAGTGCCTTACATAATTAAAGCATAATTAAAAACCTATACTAAGGGACACCACCATCACCGGGCACTCCTGACAACTCATCAGGCTCCTCTGCGTCTTCAAATATTTCTTCGTCATCATCAGGGAACGATGGGTTCATGGTGAACTCTTGACCTGTCAACACGAACCTATTCATCATGTCTTGTAATTCCAATCCCTCAAGCGTGAACAGTGGATAACAGTGGATCAGTGACCTTCATACTGATGGGTCCTCTCCATCTCCAGCCAACTAGAGTCAACTCCCAGCTTCCATCGTCCAACGGGCTCACAAGGATCTTGATGTTGTACGCCATCTGTGCTGCGTGGTATAAAATACCAGCAGGAGAAATAGGGTAGAAGAGAGAGTGAGCGATCCCGAACGACTTCTCGTCGACAGGTGGAATTACAATAGGCACAATATTAAGATAAGCACACAACAAATATATCAATTAATAAAATACACACCTAATTCACCTCACCATCATTATCAACATCACTATCATTGTACAGGGATACTCGCATTCATGTCATTCTCTCTCTTCACATTCATTTCTTTCATTACTTATTTCACTATGCCACATCACATCTCGTAATCATAACAACGTCACATCCTTAGACCTAATTGTACTTTCTTGCCAGTTAACCTTTTCCAATTTCCTTTCTCAACGATCTGTATTGTATTTTAATCTCTTATTCCGGCGATCCTTTTAATAGTTTCATCTTACTTTATTAAGTCTTATCAAGGCGCATCCAACGATGACAGGGAAAATTAAAGAAATGTCATCGAGGAGTTAGTTAGCACACATACATCTCCTCCAGTCCTCCCAAACCTAGTCGGAAGCAAACAGGAGCACAGGAACCTTAACCCACGCCGGTCGAACAGCCGAGAATCCAACAACATCTGTATTTGTCAAAGCCACAACCGCAAAGGCCAGCCATCATGACAATCAACATTTTACGCGACATCTCAAGGGCCCAACACCAATCGACTGCCCGCCTCGTTCAGGTTCCCTCTCACTGTTCCAAATTTGATCAAGGGGGAGACAGTACTTTCCTAGTTCCGGGTGCAGAACACGCTACGATCCCTTGAGTATTAATCCCCAATCACATATAGACTCGTTCTGCCTAGAAAAGCACTCTAGGTTACTTGACGTTTCACCGTCATCACCCTCCCCTATCACAATCACTCACCTGAGTATCCGCAGATAAACAGGATATCTTCCTCTCCACTACTTAAACTCATCTCGCCGCATTATTCAATGTCTTTTAAAGTTTTATTAATATTTTATCAATCCTAAGTTCGGACGAGTCACCCTTGTTCATCCCTTTGGTGAACCTCGACCTCTAATCGCATCTTTCACATTAACGCTTTCTTGATGATCCAAAGTTGTCACGATCATTGATCACGTCGGGGAGCTCCTTAACCCGGCAAACACGTCACATCAACAATACACCTTGAAGAGTTCCTTGAGCAGGTACACAATACGCTAGTTCTTTCGCCGTTTGCCACGTACGCATCTCGGATTCCGATCGTATGGGTCTTTTCATTTCTTTCCTTGCACTTTCATTTCCACAATTTCCAAAACTTGTCAACACATCGTGTCATTATCCAAATCTTTTTCTTTCATCACTTAGTTATATATCATCGCATTATTCTCATCAGCGTCATTATTCAGAGCCTCTTTCTTTTAATCGCTTCATTATTACTTTTCATAGTTTCCATTGCCTCACTTAATTTCCATCAGGGAGTAATCATTCATACATCTCACATGATTCCAAACATTAACATCATCATATCTAACATATTCATCATGCATAATTAAATAAAGCAAATCATATGTGATTTGGGTCCAATATATATAGATTTGAGCATTGATTTGACTCCCTTATACTATGTATTTGGCATGTTTCTCTAGCAAATTTAGGACTTTTTATTAGATTTTAATTATTTTTAGTAGTTTAGGGTCCTTTGAACTTTTTGATCTGTTTGTTAGTGTTTCAGGTACTTTTTGGAGCTTAAATGGATAAAATATTTATGGACCTGAAAAGAGGACGAAAAGATCTTGCAAATGGAAAAAGAACGGAGCAAAACGGAGTCAAAGTAGGTCCCACGCGCCTGTGTGCAAAAGGAATTGTCATCAGACCTGCGCGCCTGGGGCGCGAGGTCGCGTGCGCCTGGGGCGCGCGTACCTGTTGGAGGCCCAATTTGACCAGATTCTGAACAAAATAGAAGAAGAGAAGTCTAATTTGGCTTCATATCTTAGATTTGGTCAGAAATTAGAAGATAAACATGGACCTTATCTATTAGATTTAATTAAGATTTATTTTAGGATTTGTTTTACTCTTTAAATAGAGGATTTGTAAATAGTTTTGAGGAGGTTTTAAGATCATAGAATTCAATTAGGATTAGAGAGAGAGGTTAGTAACATCTATTGAGAGCAAGGAGGCAAGGCACAAGGATTGAAGGTCTCTTGGAGAGTTAACCTATATTGTCCATGATATGAGGTTTTCTCTTTGCTTCTGTTTTCTTTATTTCTATATGTGTAACTAAATCTCTTGTTAGGAACATGGTGTAAATTGTATGGTGTAACTTATTTTAATTTATGATTTAGTATTTTTCTGTTTTTAATTCATGCATTAATTGAGTTTTTATTTTATACATAAACCCGCGCAATTTATGTTTTGGATTTCTTAATTCGCAACGGGAGTTGGGATTTTGAATAGGCCATGCAATTAATGGTATAATCAGTCAAAAATATAGGGATATAATTGAATGATTATATGGCTATATAATTCCCTTGTGCTGAATAGATATTTTCTTATATTGTAATTTGTTGAGGGATCAAGGATTAAATATATAGAAAATAAGGGTAATGTTAGAGACGTCTAACTATTGCTATTTGAGAGGAATAGTCCATGAATTGAAGGATAATTAAAGGAAAATATAAATTATAGTTAAAATAAGTGAATCATACAACGAAACCAAGTTCCTAACCTTTTTCTATTGCTTTCAATACATCTTATCTTCTCAATCTTCTTATTTTATTTTATTTTTATTCTTCTTCTCCTTCTAAAATTCAATAACAAGTTGCCTTAATAATTACGAATTGGTGAAAAGTTATTAGAAATAATTTGCAATCCCTGTGGGACGATATTCGGTCTTCCAGACTATATTACTCGTTGACCCAGTCCACTTGCTGGTAAATCATCAACAAGTTTTTGGCGCCGTTGCCGGGGATTGAAATTCGATTCTAATTTCTTTTTGGTACTTTTTGTAATTATTTGTGTAATTTGTACTTTCTCATGTATAATTATAGTTGTAATAGTGATTCAGATTGTGATAGATTTATTCCTTATCCTTATCCTCCATACTATGTTGCACAAAATATAACTCCTAGGAAGGCCTAATGGGAAATAGCTCTAGAGAAATTTGCTCAAGCCACTGAGGATTTTGTTAAAGATTGCAAAAATAATTTTAGATTACCTCGTGTTGAGCCAATTCCTCCCCCTGTGGAGAAAGAGTCATGGGAAATTAACCAAGATAAATTAGCTCAAAAAATTAGTAGTAATGTTCAAGAAATTAATTTTATAGAAAAAGAAAACAGAAAAAGTTTTGAGAACATAGAAATAGCACTTGAGCAAATTCCAAAACATTTATCTGAGGAGTTACAAGCATTATCAACAATTTTTGACTCTCTTAAAAAAGAGGAGGAAGTTGTGGTGATGGATGTGACCAATGATCAAATCCTTTTGGAGGAGCAAAAATTTGAAAAAGAAATTGTGCATGATAGGTTTGAGGAAGAGGATCGAAAAATAAAAATCGAAGGTTTAAAAATTGTAGAAAAAATTGAACCACCCTTGCATGAGGAATTTGTTGCTATAAAGAATTTTATTAAATCTAGTTCATGCTTGGGTGATTCAAAATTTTTCTATTATTATATTCAGCCTAAGTACTTTTATGAAAAATATCTAGAACAATCTGAATCATTATTAGGCAATAGGAAGCATGAGAAAGTAATCTTCTTGACTAATGGAGTTAACAACTTCATGATGGATGATGGAAGAAAAGAAAATTTTGCTGAATCCCCATGGGATGTGGGCATAACTCACTATTGTTGCATCACATGTGATTTGACCCATAGAATTTGGGATCCTGGTGGATTTGTTTTGTACATAAGCAGTAGTGTAGGTTTCAATTCTTAGGTAGTTTTTGTGGGAAAAAAATGAGGAATAGACCTCGTGCGCCCCAGGCGCACGCGGTCGCGCGCCTCAGGCGCGCCGGGCTGTGAAAGCCCTGTTTGGGGAATTTCACTCCTACTTGGGGTGCAAAAGTTCAGTTTTGGGGTCAAATTCTGATTCAACCATCTTATCTCTTAGAATTAGATTTATTTTTTTATCTCTAGTAATTTTTTTATTTTTAGTAATAGATATTTTGTTTGTCTTATCTTTTAGGAACAAATTAGTTTTTTTATCTTTTTAGGAGTTTGTTTTATCTTTTAGGATTAGATTAATTTTATATCTTTTAGGAATTTGTTTTATCTTTTTAGGATTAGATTTATCTTAGGATTATTTTTAGAATAGATTTTTTTTTTATTTTTTTTTTCGTTTTTTTTATTTTCTATTTTTTAGGGATAGATTTTTTTTAAGATTAGATTTGTATTTTTAGGATTTTGACCCCAATAGCCTTAATATTTTTTTTATATTGCACCCCAGGCCCCTATACCTCACCAAAAATATTGTCCAGCTTTTTAGGTAGTTTTTAATTTTTATTTTGTAGTTTTAGGGTAGATTAGTTTGCTTGAGGACAAGCCAACATCTAAGTTTGGGGGAGTATATACAAAATAAAAATTAAAATTTTTCAGATCTGAATTTTTCTCCCATATTGGTATTGGTTTGTGTCCTTAGCAAAAGTAATTTATTTTTCTAACCTTAGGACTTTTTCTCTTTTGATTCATGTACATACTTAGTTTAGGACTTAGACTCATTGGTATTCGACTCTATTTGATTAAGCTGTATATGATTACGGTGACTGGGTTATTTCGACAAATGCTTTCAGAACTTGCTATTAGTGAACTGACTTTAGTCATATGTGAGATTTTGAGCCTTATATTGATGGGTATGAATTTTATTCTGATATTGAGACCCCTATTTTTTCATGAGTGTGTTCACTTTGATATTGTCTTCTAGAACTTGACCTGTGACCATTTCAAAATTGATAATTGATTGCATGCATTAAAATGATTAAGGCACCTAGGATGTGTTTTTGTGGCCTTCAGATGATTTGCATTGAAAATATCCCCTTAGTTGTCCATTTTGAGCCTTATAATGATATATGATTTTTCTTTGGTACCCTGCACTTATTGAAATATTCTTTGATAGTACCTTGGAAATTTTGAATGAGCAATTGAGAGGAATGAATATGAAAAGTGAAAGTAATTGGTGAAAAGTGTATGAGTTCTATTTCTTTTCCGTGTGAAAAAAAAATAAATAACAAATGTAAAGGAAGAGAATAGAAGAATAGAAGAAAAATTTGGAAAAGAAAGGAAGAATAAAATGTTCCTGATGTGAGTGTGAGTCTTTATTGTATTCATTGCTCATTCATGGTTTTTGAGGGAAACTTGTTTTTGTAAATATTTTTGCGTGTTAACCTTTGTTTTATCCCTTCTTTCTTTTATCCCACCTAACACTTTTAGCCATGGCCCCATTACAACAAAAAATAAGACCTTTTGATTTTTGCATACTTTCAATAATTTCAGTGGAGATGTTGGTCTATGGTCAAGCCTATGGTAACACATTATCATTGTTGAACTTGAGTGAATTGAAAATATGACCCTTATACACTTTTGAGAGAAACATTTGAGAGGTTGAGAGTGTTCATTAGTTCTGAGTTCTGAATGGGATTGTTATGTTAACTAGTATGTAATTGTGTAAATAGTTTATGATAATATGCGTCGAAGTGATGAGTTGTAGTCTTAGATTAGGTGTGTTCATGTTGATTTAGGGAGTTTGTCTTTTGTTTAGAATTTTTATTTTACTTTTGCCTGGGACATGCAAAATGCTAAGTTTGGGGGAGTGATTTGGATCCAATATATATAGATTTGAGCATTGATTTGACTCCCTTATACTATGTATTTGGCTTGTTTCTCTAGCAAATTTAGGACTTTTTATTAGATTTTAATTATTTTTAGTAGTTTAGGGTCCTTTGAACGTTTTGATCCGTTTGTTAGTGTTTCAGGTACTTTTTGGAGCTTAAATGGATAAAATATTTATGCACCTGAAAAGAGGACGAAAAGATCTTGCAAATGGAAAAAGAACGGAGCAAAACGGAGCCGAAGTAGGTCCCACGCGCCTGGGGCGCGGGGACGGGTGCGCCTGAGGCGCGCCTGTGTGCAAAAGGAATTGTCATCAGACCTACGCGCCTGGGGCGCGAGGTATCGTGCGCCTGGGCGCGCGTACCTGTTGGAGGCCCAATTTGACCAAATTCTGAACAAAATAGAAGAAGAGAAGTCTAATTTGGCTTCATATCTTAGATTTGGTCAGAAATTAGAAGATAAACATGGACCTTATCTATTAGATTTAATTAAGATTTATTTTAGGATTTGTTTTACTCTTTAAATAGAGGATTTGTAAGTAGTTTTGAGGAGGTTTTAAGATCATAGAATTCAATTAGGATTAGAGAGAGAGGTTAGTAACATCTATTGAGAGCAAGGAGGCAAGGCACAAGGATTGAAGGTCTCTTGGAGAGTTAACCTGTATTGTCCATGATATGAGGTTTTCTCTTTGCTTCTGTTTTCTTTATTTCTATATGTGTAACTAAATCTCTTGTTAGGAACATGGTGTAAATTGTATGGTGTAACTTATTTTAATTTATGATTTAGTATTTTTCTGTTTTTAATTCATGCATTAATTGAGTTTTTATTTTATACATAAACCCGCGCAATTTATGTTTTGGATTTCTTAATTCGCAACGGGAGTTGGGATTTTGAATAGGTCATGCAATTAATGGTATAATCAGTCCAAAATATAGGGATATAATTGGATGATTATATGGCTATATAATTCCCTTGTGCTGAATAGATATTTTCTTATATTGTAATTTGTTGAGGGATCAAGGATTAAATATATAGAAAATAAGGGTAATGTTAGAGACGTCTAAATATTGCTATTTGAGTGGAATAGTCCATGAATTGAAGGATAATTAAAGGAAAATATAAATTATAGTTAAAATAAGTGAATCATACAACGAAACCAAGTTCCTAACCTTTTTCTATTGCTTTCAATACATCTTATCTCCTCAATGTTCTTATTTTATTTTATTATTATTCTTCTTCTCCTTCTAAAATTCAATAACAAGTTGCCTTAATAATTACGAATTGGTGAAAAGTTATTAGAAACAATTTGCAATCCCTGTGGGACGATATTCGATCTTCCAGACTATATTACTCGTTGACCCAGTCCACTTGCTGGTAAATCATCAACAATATGTCATCATGGCATATTGACATTAATAACATCATGCATCATAGGGTGTGTGGTCCTAGTCCCCTTTGTAGAATCAAGTCTCCAATGAGGTGGTTATAGTTTTGATAACGACAATATAATTAGATCATGGATTTAAAGGAAGAATTCAAGCTCATCATGTCAAGAAGATCAAGTGCATCATTAGCTAGTCATTCTCTCTTTTATTGTAATTGCAATTTTTATTTCTATAATTGAGAGTGGGTAGCTTAGGAGGTAATCTCATCCTAGGATAAATAATTTTAATGCATGAAAAGGTTGGGATTACATAAAATTATCACTTTGAGAAGAGAATTGAAAATAATTTTAGAAAAACTTAATTTTTACCATCTCTGGGCAAAAGACTCGAGTAATCTGTAAAAGACTCAAGTAACTTTGGACAAAAGACTCGAGTAATATTAAAAGGACTCGAGTATTTTGCTTCAGATCAGAGATATGACCGTTAGTTCAAGTACAAGGGCATCACTATTGGAAGATGGGCAAAAGACTCGAGTGTTTCAGTCTTGTCAACAAATTTTTTAACCGTTGGAAGAGGGCAAGAATGGGATTTTAACTTTGTTTCACTCTCTCATTCCCTCTTCCATATATTCTATTCTGATTGCCTTTGTACTTGATAAGAACAAGAACAAACAAGACAAGCAAAAACATTCTCTTTGCTCATTCTCTCTCTCAAGTGAAAATTCTCTCTAACTCAACCATTCATTCATTATTATTACTTTGTCTAAAGAGTTAGAGATTGTGCTTAATTGTTGTAGAAATCATTTGTTGGATTTCTCCACATACACTTATATAGCTTGTTCCAAAATCTTGGTTGTAACCAAGTGTACCTAAGTGGGTCTTAGGTTCATTCAAGACTTGAGAGGTTCTCAAGCAAAAGTCTAAGAGGTTCTTAGCTTGGTGGAGCTCTTGAAGGTATCAAGGAGCTTGAGAAGAGGAAGTCTTCATCACCAAATTCAAATTGGGGTAGAAATTCAAGAGTTTGGTACACTCTTGGAAGGGTTAGGTTGAGTGAGGCATCTCAATAATCCCTTGTAATATTTCTAACAATTTGATTTTGGTAGACACTCCTAAGGTTCTTAGGGGGACTAGATTAGCTCTCTTTATAGGGAGTGAACCAGTATAAAATTGGTGGTGTCCTCTTTTTATTGCTTTCTTTACTTTCAAGTAGAAACCAAACCTAAGTTTTCTCAAAAGGGGCTTTTTAATTTGAGTAGTATTTCCGCAGCAATTAAGTTGTTTTTAAGTTGTTATAGCTTTATTTAATTGCTTACTACTCTTTTATTTATCTGCTCTGGACTGGTTTTATTCTTATTGATTTATAGTGCCAATTTCTCATAAACTATTTTCTGCACTCTGCACGATTTACTCGAGTATTCTTCAGAAGACTCGAGTGTTCTTGCTATTTTACTCGAGTAGTCTGAAAAAGACTCGAGTGTTCTTGCCCTGTTTCAGAAAAATCTGCACAAAATCAATTATTCCTTAATTGCATCCGAAAATTAGTCACTGTTGCATTCATATTACTATTCACCCCCCCTCTAGTAATTGTTAAGCCCGCTTGTAGGTTTCCAACAAGTGGTATCAGAGCTCGGTCGAAAGATCGAGCGTAAAAGCTTTTTCGAAAAGATCCTTTGGAAACTATGGGCTCTAGCAATCACCAAGAAGGATCCTCTTCAATAAACCGCCCTTCATTCTTCAATGGTGAAGGGTATGCTTATTGGAAGGTCCGGATGAGAGTTTTTATTGAAGCAATAGATACCGATATTTGGGATGCAATAGAAGATGGTCCATATATTCCTAGACATATGATAAATGGAGAAGTCGTTGAAATTCCTAGGAGAAGTTGGAGTGATGATGATAAAAAGAAAGTATCTTTTGACTTGAAAGCTAAAAACATCATCTTCTCCGCCTTGTCCCATGATGAATTTTATCGAGTTTCTCAATGCAAGTCGGCTAAAGAAATGTGGGAAACTTTGGAAGTCACTCATGAAGGAACAAGTGAAGTGAGAAATGCAAGATTAAATTCTTTGACTCATGAATATGAATTATTTCACATGTTCCCTAATGAATCCATTGATGACTTACAAAAGAGATTTTCACATATCATTAGTCACTTGATTTCTCTAGGAAAACAATTTCGTGATGGTGAAACTACTCACAAAGTTTTGAGATGTCTTGATAGAAAATGGCAACCCAAGGTGACCGCCATCAAGGAGTCTAAGGATTTGAACACTATGGACTTGGCCACCTTGTTTGGGAAGCTCAAAGAACATGAGGTAGAGCTATCAAGACTTAGCACACATGAGGAGTTGGATAAAAAGAAGAAGAGCATCTTTCTCAAGGCCTCAACCAAAGTCTCAAAAGAGGTTGAAGATGACTCCACAAGTGAGAACTCCGATCATGCACTCAATGAGGAGGAAATTGGATTATTTGCAAAAAGATTCAATAAATTCCTCAAGGGTAAAAAGGGTGGTTCATCATCAAGAGATAAAAGACCCAAGGATTACAAATCAAAGAACAAGAGCTCAAGTGATGGAGTAAAATGCCATGAATGTGGAGGCATTGGACATATCAAAATGGAATGTCCCACATACTTGAGAAAGAGTGAAAAGAAGACCCAAGAGGGCAAAGGCAAGAGAGCTTACATTGTTTGGGATGCTCCGGAGAAGGATGCAAAATCCTCATCAAGTAGCTCGGATGACGAAGTTGCAAATCTTTGTCTTATGGCTAGGAGCAACAATGAAGCCTCAAATGACAATGGTGAAAGTGAGGATGAGGTATCATCTCAAAATTCTAACTCTTCCTCTTTCACTATTCCTTATGATGATTTGCTAAATGAATATAATGAAATGTTAACTCAATTTGAAAAACTTGCTAAAGTCAACAAGTAAAAAGGGAAGAAAATTTTGGAGTATCAAAAAGAGATCAATGAATTGGAAAAATATATAAATGACTTGAAACTCCAAAATGCATCCTTAGAACTTGTTAACTCTAGTCATGTTTGTGATTGTGAAAATCCTAAGGAAACTACCACACATTGTGAGAAGTGTTGTGAGCTTGAAAAGGAAGTTAAAGATTTGAAAAACAAACTCAACACACTCTCCAATAGTGATAGGAACCTAGATCGGTTACTTAGTTCACAAAGGAACAATTCAAACAAAACCGGTTTAGGTTATGTCCACAAGAGAAGGAAAAATAAAGTGGTTGGTTCATTTTCTAAAGTTGATTTTACAAAGAAACCAACTTGCTTTTCTTGTGGAAAGTTTGGACATACAAACAATAGGTGCCACATAAAGAACTTTGAAATTAAAAGGGGCACTTATGTTTGGATTGAGAAGGGAGGAACACCCAAAGCTAACCCAAAGGGACCCAACATAATTTGGGTACCCAAAATGAGCAAATAATTTTGTCTTGTAGGTGTGCCTTAGAACGGAAAAGAAACTTTGGTATCTTGGTAGTGGATGTTCAAGGCACATGACGGGAGATAAGCGGAACTTCATGGAGCTTACTCCTCAAGAAGGTGGATATGTTACTTATGGAGACAACAACAAAGGGAAAATTCTTGGTATTGGTAAAGTCGGTAATTCTTCCAACTTGGTTATTGATAATGTACTTTATGTTCAAGGATTAGAACACAATCTTTTGAGCATTAGTCAATTATGTGATATTGGTAACCATGTATTATTTACCTCTACTCAATGTCTCATAAAAAGTGACAAAGATGAATCTATCAAATTATTTGGCAAAAGGTCTAATAATACTTACTTGGTTGAATTGAACAATATCACCTCTTTGGTTTCTACTTGTTTAGTTAGCAATGAGAGTGATACTTGGTTATGGCACCGTAGGACCGCTCACATTAATGTAAATCAATTAAAGAAACTACAATCCAAAGACTTAGTAGTTGGTTTACCAAAGCTAAATTTTAAAATTGAAGGTGATTGCACTCCTTGTAAGAAGTGCAAACAAACCAAAAATCATTTTGGATCTAAAAATTATGTGTCCACAACAAGACCATTAGAAATGCTTCATATGGACTTGTTTGGACCTTCTCAAGTAAAAAGCTTTGGTGGCAACTATTATGGCTTGGTAATTGTTGATGACTTTTCTAGATTTACATGGACATTATTTTTAAGTGAAAAAAGTGAGACCTACAAATCTTTCAAACGTCGTGTTAAACTTGTGCAAAACCAAGTAAACCAAAAAGTGATTATTATTAGAACCGACCATGGTGGTGAATTTGAAAACTACAAATTTGATAAATTTTGTGATAAACATGGTATTGAGCATCAATACTCTGCACCAAGAACTCCGGAACAAAATGGAGTGGTAGAGCGGAAAAATAGGGTGCTAGAGGAACTTGCAAGAACCATGCTAAATGATTCTCAAGTACCTCATTATTTTTGGACCGATGCCGTTAATACGGCTTGCTATGTCATGAATAGAATTTTAATTAGGCCCATGCTCAAGAAAACCCCCTATGAGCTTTACAAAGGAAGAAAACCAAATATATCCCACTTTCATGTTTTTGGATGCAAAGTTTATGTGTTAAACAATGGAAAAGATCATCTTGGAAAATTTGACTCCAAATCCGATGAGGGAATATTTTTGGGCTATTCTTCACATAGTAAAGCATATAGAATTTTTAACAAAAGAACTATGACTATTGAAGAATTTATTCATGTTGTTTTTAATGAGTCTTCAAAAGAAGATGGTGTTTTGAGTGATGTTTGTGATGAAGGTTTTGAGTTTTCAAAAGAAGAAAAAGAGAAGGAGTTTTTAAAAGATGAAGGAGAAGTCAAAGAAGAACTTGCTCCGGCTTGGAAAATGGTAAAACCTCATCCTATTGACAATGTCATAGGAGACATTTCAAAGGGAGTATTAACTCGTAGGACTATTCTTAATATTTGTCATTTTGTCTCTTTTGTTTCTCAAATTGAACCGGATTCCATTAAAACGGTGATTAAGGATGAACATTGGGTTATGGCTATGCAAGAGGAGTTAAATCAATTTACTAGAAATGATGTATGGGACTTAGTCCCTCGACCCGATGATCATACCATAATCGGCACAAAATGGATTTATAGAAATAAACTTGATGAATCCGGATTGATTATAAGAAACAAAGCGAGATTAGTAGCTCAAGGGTACAACCAAGAGGAAGGTATCGACTATGATGAAACCTTTGCTCCGGTTGCACGACTTGAGGCAATCCGAATTTTGCTTGCCTTTGCATCAATTATGAAATTCACTCTTTATCAAATGGATGTTAAGAGTGCTTTCTTGAATGGCTTTATAAATGAAGAGGTGTATGTTCAGCAACCTCCCGGTTTTGAATGTCATGAATTTCCAAATCATGTTTACAAATTGAAAAAGGCACTTTATGGATTGAAACAAGCTCCTAGAGCTTGGTATGATCGATTAAGTTCCTTCTTACTAGAAAATGACTTTCAAAGGGGAAAAGTTGATAATACACTATTCATCTATAGAACTAAAGAAGACACCTTGTTAGTGCAAATTTATGTTGATGATATTATCTTTGGTGCCACTAACGAGTTTCTTTGTAGAAAGTTTTCTAATTTGATGAAAAAGGAATTTGAGATGTCTATGATGGGAGAGCTCAAGTTCTTCCTAGGACTCCAAATCAAGCAAGTCAAGGAGGGGATTTTTGTGCATCAAGGAAAATATTGTTAAGAGCTCCTTGAAAAGTTTGGATTGGACAAATGCAAGGAAGCCTACACTCCAATGAGCACCTCATGCTACCTAGACAAGGATGACTCAGGTAACCCGGTTGATGTTAGTAAATATAGGGGCATGATAGGTAGTCTCCTATATCTCACTGCATCTAGACCGGATATTATGTTTAGTGTATGCATGTGTGCTCGATTTCAAGATAATCCTAAAGAATCACACCTATCCGCGGTTAAGCATATATTTAAATACCTTAAAGGAACAATAAATACCGGATTATGGTATCCTTGTGATGCAAATCTTAGTCTAGTTGGTTACTCGGATTCCGACTTCGCGGGATGCAAGATTAATCGTAAAAGCACTAGTTGTACTTGCCATTTATTGGGAAGTTCATTAGTGTCATGGTTTTCTAAAAAGCAAGCTTGTGTTGCTCTTTCAACCGCCGAAGCGGAATATATCGCCGCCGGAAGTTGTTGTGCTCAACTATTATGGATGAAACAACAACTATCGGATTTTGGTTTAAAATTAGAAAGTGTTCCCATTAAATGCGATAATACGAGTGCCATAAACTTAACTAAGAATTCGGTTTATCATTCAAGGACCAAGCATATTGAAATTAGACACCATTTTCTTAGAGACCATGTGCAAAAAAGTGATTGTACTATTGAATTTGTTAGCACATCAAGTCAGTTAGCCGATATTTTTACAAAACCTTTGCCAAGAGATACCTTCTATCACATAAGAAGGGAACTTGGAATTTTATATGAGTCAAGCATTAGCTAATTGATATGTGTTTTGTTGAAAAATCACCAAGTGTGTCTAATTAAATGTGCATTGATGCTTCATGAACAATTGAACCTTGAGATGTTGTGAAATATATGATTTTGATTGTGAGTGATTTTGATTCCAAGTTTGTGTTGGTTTTAAATGTGTTAGTTTTGTGCAAATGTGTTCCACATGTGTTTTAAAACTGTCTGTCTGATAAAATCACTCGAGTATTTGCAAATTCACTCGAGTATTTTAATTCCAATTTAAATCAGTTTTAATTAGAAAAATTTTTTGAGCATGTCTGACGAATTCACTCGAGTCTTTTTAAATTCACTCGAGTCTTTTTAAATTTACTCGAGTTCTTTCAAATTTACTCGAGTGATTCGCGTTTTCAAATTTGCATGGTTTCAGGTAACTCAAAATGTAACATCCTAAGTTTTATTTAAATGAAATTATTATTTAATACCCAAGAAATAACTGAATAAATTGCTTAAAGAATTTTGGGAGATAGGTGAGTAGTAATTATAAGTACTAGGGGTTGTATTGAAGGCAGTTGTGGCTTCGGGCAAAGTCATATAAGCGAAATCGGGAGTTAAATCGGCGTTTTAGATGTTAGAAATCGACCGAAAAGATAAAATTAGAAATTTATGATAGGATGCTAAGAAAATCAATTCCACCGTTGGATATGAAGTTTATGGGGTGAAGAAGCTTATCTAAAAATTTGGACCCGATCCGACGGTTAACGAAAACGTTACGGCGAATCGAAGGTTGAAGACCCTGTTTCTCGCCCAGGCGCACCAACCATGCGCCCAGGCGGGTGCACTGTTCATACGTGCACCAGACAGTGAAAAACCCGCCCAGGCGAGGCATCAATTCGCCCAGGCGAGCGGTGATGCGCACCAGCCGCACCAGTTTCGCGTTTTGGCGCGCCAAATCCCCACCTGACCGCACCAGGCCTCCACTCCCGCACCAGAATGCGCACCAGCTCGCTCAGCAGCACCAGTTGGTGCGTGGCCTCGCCCAGGCGCGCCAATGATCCGCCCAGGCGCGCGCACCAGATCTGGTGCGTTTTCAGCCACCAGATCTCAACTTGGGCACCAAGTTGGCCCTTCCCAGCCGTCCGATTTCCTTCTCTATGGCAAGGGGCCTCTTAAATAAAAATAAAACACACCACTCACTTCTCATCCTCTTCTTTCATCATCCTCTTCCCATCCTCCCTCTTACATCCATGACCACCAAAGCTCCACCAACCACCAAGCACCCAAAATCAAGCCACCACAATAACTCACCCTCCATTTCCATTCAAGAACAAGCAAGGAGCTAGCCATAAAACTCTCCTTTCCTCCCTAAATTCGTATTCCCTCTCTCCTCTAGGGCTCAAACTCTTTTCACTTCAAATTGATCAAGATTCAAGAGAGTGACACTTATTCCATCATCAAGGCTGTTGTTATCAACTCCAAGTAAGTGTTTATGAGTGGGTTCCCCTCCTTCCCTTCCAAAATCGTTTTCTCTCTCCCTCTCCACCATCAATGGTGGTTTTCACCACTAGGCTCTTGAGACTTCATTTTTTCTTAGGTTCTTGACTTGATTCATGGCATAAATGATGATCCCTCTCTCTTTTATGACTCTCCATTTTAGGTTCCATCCTAATCTTGTGGTTTGGTATCTCCTTGGTGGGAAAGACTCAAGCTTAGGGCAAGTTAAAATCTCCCTATCTTTAAGCAATTAAGGTAAGGAGGTTTGTGTTACCATACTCTAGGGGGTAGATTGTATTGTGTATATATTGGGTACTAAGAGATATGTGTTAGCTAGGGAAAGGAACCCTAGGGTAGTTAATAATATGTTAAATTGTGATTATGCTTAAGAGTGTAGTGATATGTTATGTTGGACCTAAATGAGACTATGATATTTGATTAAGTGGTGAATATGGTGCCTAAATGTAAATATGATTCTTGGTTATGTGGTGGTTATTTTGCTATATTATGTTGAGCCCTAGACTTTATGAATGATAATAAATGTGATGTTTGGAATTGGTATGAATGACTCTCCGGAATTTTTAGAATATAATTACATGTTTAAATTGATAAATCCATAAGAAGGGTTACAAGTGGAATAATTGAAATTAAAAAGTATAATATGATGTTGAAATTGATAATGAAAATGATTACAAAATAAAAATGTGTTGACCTCTGACCTGAGGGACACCAAATTTATTAAAATGATGAATTAATAACAAGGTATACAAATTTACAATAATTCAAATGTAATCTAAAAGATTAATGGCATATTTAGTGTGTAACCCAGATCTTGTAAGGCGTTGTCCGTAGGAGACTGTACGCATAGATCGCTTAAGTCGCACATAGTGCGCTGCTGTAAGTCGTTGTCCGAAGGAGACTGTACGCAATGATGGGTACACATTATGGTTGTGGGTGTTCCAGGTCTTGTAAGACGTTGTCCGTAGGAGACTGTACGCATAGATCGCGTAAGTCACACATAGTGTGCTGCTGTAAGTCGTTGTCCGAAGGAGACTGTACGCGGTTATGGACACACACACCCTAAACTAATAATGATATATTTGGATTGTGCGCTTCCAGATCTTGTAAGACGTTGTCCGAAGGAGACTATACGCATAGATCGCGTAAGTCACACATAGTGTGCTGCTGTAAGTCGTTGTCCGAAGGAGACTGTACGCAATGATGGACGTACATTCCTATTGTGGAATTTCCAGATCTTGTAAGGCGTTGTCCGAAGGAGACTGTACGCATAGATCGCGTAAGTCGCACATAGTGCGCTGCTGTAAGTCGTTGTCCGAAGGAGACTGTACGCGGTTATGGATCCACATTAAATCTTTAAAAACTATATCTATCTATACACAATTAAAAGAGAATTCAAGAATGTAAAGAGAGGAAAGAAAAGCATGAAAAATGCAAAGAAGTGAGATTATTAATTAACTAATCAATGTATATACTCTAAAACTGTATGAAGAAATGAGCTGAGGTTTAATAATAAAAGTTAGTTGGTTTGATGTGAAAATAATTGAATTGAATGGGAGTGTTTGATTGGATTACATGCATTATATGGTTTGTTGTGTTTGGCTTGGTAGTTCAGTATAGCATAATAGAAACTGCTTCCCTATTTTATTGTGTAATACTCACCTCCTTACCATTTTTCAGGTACTGAGTTGGAGCATTACACCAGGATTTGGCCGAGCATGATTTACTCTCCCTCACAGGGAGAGTAGGGTTAGATGGGGTTAATACATATTTTTGGGGACCTAAGCCTCCTATGTTTTGATGTATATGTGTTGTGTGTACCCTTTTTGAATGAGGCTTGGGATGATTTTATTTTGTTAAGCTTTAAACCTGGATGTATGTTATTCACGCTTTTTATTTCTGCTGTTACTCTGAATACTTGTTATATCTTGGAGCCCATAGGGCCTTGCTATATTTACAAATATATGAAGTAAAGCCCTGCTGGCTACTGGATGTTCATTTGATAATGTTTTCACAGGTCCAATTTTTGGATTAGTCCGAAAAACAAACAAAACTCCGTCCGTTTGACGGGTGATTTTATTAAATCAAAAAGAAATTTTTAAGTTCGTATTTTAAATATGGGGTATTTAAGGGTAATAAATCCTAGGTGTTATACAAAACACTCGAGTGGTTTTCAGGCCACTCGAGTAAATTTCAGTACCTGAAAATTGAAACCCTCGGACTAGGCAAAATACTCGAGTCCTTTCCACAAGACTCGAGTTATTTTACTTAGAACACTCGAGTGTTTTCCAAAACACTCGAGTATACCGAGCAGTTCTTATGCAGCAGCAGCGGTTTTTCTCAGCATTTTTCACGCACCTTTCTTCTTCTCACTCGAGTCCTCTCGATCGCTCTCTACAAAAATCAGTTTGCAACACTAATTTTTGCTATATTTCAACTCTAAATCTCTTTCTCATCATTGTTTGACTTTTATTTTACATCAAATCACACTTTTCCACCCTTTAATTCCAAAACCCCTTTTCAAACCCTAACTCCCAAAAACTCAAAAATCATCAATTTTTTCCTCCATTTGTGCAAATGTCTTCATCTAGAGGCCCAAAACGCCCGAGGAAGCAAAGGAAGGCTCCCACTCCTCCATCTTCTTCTTCATCATCGAAGGAGGATGATTTCTTTTCTGCAAAGGAGTGTGCTCGAAGGGAAGCTCTATTTGTGTCTCACACTTACGGTGTTCAGAGTTGGACTTCGGAGAGTTTTCTTCAGGGTAATGGCTTTCTCTTTGTTCAAAAACTTAAAGATCAAAAACTCACGCCTTTCATAGAATTTCATGGTCCGGTATACATTAGGCTAGTCTGACAATTCTATGCAAATATTAGGTATGTTGATAACTCTAGGTATGAATCCTGTGTAGAGGGTGTCCAATTTCAGATTCTCCCTAGAGACCTAGAGACCGTTTTTGGTATGTCACGATCAGGGACGAACACATTTACTGCTGACACTGATGCCATTTTTAGAGGTTTGCTTCGCCCTGATCATAGATACACTGGAAATGAGAAGAAAGTTGTTACCATGACTGCACCCAACCGCATCCTTCACTACATAGTGTCTCACCAACTAGTACCCCAGACCTCTCCCAATTACTCCAAGCCCACCCAATTAGAGCTCAGGATCATGGATGTCATTCTGAATGATAACTTGCTAAATTGGGCCACTATCATACTTTTTCGGATGGCGAAGGCCGGAAGCTCCAAATCTTCCCAGAAATTGCCTTATCCGATGCATATTGGCAGAATCCTCCAGCACTTCAATGTGCCCATTCCTCTGGATGAGGAGTACTTTGATCCTCAGGAGGAGTTGCATGCGATTAATGATGGGTTGCTTAGACAGATGAGTATGAGGCTACATGGTGGTCGATATTTTTGGAGGGATGAGGTGCAAGCTATGGAAGCTCAAGGGGCAGCCGAGCACGCAGCAGCTCAGCAAGGTTTGGATGCTGAGCAATTGGCTCAGGAGGAGGCTGCATTTGATCAGGCTGCCGGTGGTGGTGCTACTGAGGATGATCCTGCTGATCACATTGATTTCAGCAATCCGGCCTTTCAGGAGTATCAGATTCACTTTGATGCTCGACTTGATCATTTCGATAGTCGCATGGATAGTCTCAAGCATCGAGTGTCCGAGCAACAGGATAGTATTGGCAGGCTTGAGACACAGATTGGAGTACAGTCAGCTATGATCTATTCACGGTTGGATCAGCATTCGTCTCAGATGAATGCTAGATTTGATGACATGATGGCTGCATTTAGTCGCTTCTATCCCCCGCCTTCTGATGATCCTCCTGCACCGGATATGTTTTGAGGACTGAGGACTTTGCACTGCATTTCAGCTTTTTCATGTTTTATGTCTTGTTTTTCATGGAGTTTTAGTTTTTCATTATGTTTTTATTTTGGGAGTTAGTTGTTTTCTGTAACCCCTGGTGTGGGTGTTTCTCTATATTTGTATGTTGAATATTGGTTTTAGACTTTGGCTACGTTTTTTATGTTACCTTATGCATCGACTTATTTCGTTTTAAACATGTTTTATATTCTCCAGTAGTCATGATTATTATATTGCTAATATTTAGGGGGAGTTTCTTTTTCGGTATCCTTCTTCTCTCCTCCGCCGTTTCCAAATGATACTTTTTGATTATGACAAAAAGGGGGAGAAAAGAGGAACGAGAAGAGCAAGCACATTTTTTTACTCTGATAATATATGCTCTCGCTCTGATACCAAATTTATATTGTGCACTTAGCTATGATTATTATGATATTATGTTGTGCTTGGAATTCTCTGGATTGACAGGTTTATCGGTTCCTAAATTGAGGGGGAGCTCTCAAAAGTGCCGGAACGGTTTAATTATTTTGTCATCATCAAAAAGAGGGAGATTGTAGAATCAAGTCTCCAATGAGGTGGTTATAGTTTTGATGATGACAATATAATTAGATCATGGATTTAAAGGAAGAATTCAAGCTCATCAAGTCAAGAAGATCAAGTGCACCATTAGCTAGTCATTCTCTCTTTTATTGTAATTGTAATTTTTATTTCTATAATTGAGAGTGGGTAGCTTAGGAGGTAATCTCATCCTAGGATAAATAATTTTAATGCATGAAAAGGTTGGGATTACATAAAATTATCACTTGAGAAGAGAATTGAAAATAATTTTAGAAAAACTTAATTTTTACCATCTCTGGGCAAAAGACTCGAGTAATCTGTAAAAGACTCGAGTAACTTTGGACAAAAGACTCGAGTAATATGAAAAGGACTCGAGTATTTTGCTTCAGATCAGAGATATGACCGTTAGTTCAAGTACAAGGGCATCACTATTGGAAGATGGGCAAAAGACTCGAGTAGAGTCAAAAACACTCGAGTGTTTCAGTCCTGTCAGCAAATTTTTTAACCGTTGGAAGAGGGCAAGAATGGGATTTTAACTTTGTTTCACTCTCTCATTCCCTCTTCCATATATTCTATTCTGATTGCCTTTGTACTTGATAAGAACAAGAACAAACAAGACAAGCAAAAACATTCTCTTTGCTCATTCTCTCTCTCAAGTGAAAATTCTCTCTAACTCAACCATTCATTCATTATTATTACTTTGTCTAAAGAGTTAGAGATTGTGCTTAATTGTTGTAGAAATCATTTGTTGGATTTCTCCACATACACTTATATAGCTTGTTCCAAAATCTTGGTTGGTAAGCAAGTGTACCTAAGTGGGTCTTAGGTTCATTCAAGACTTGAGAGGTTCTCAAGCAAAAGTCGAAGAGGTTCTTAGCTTGGTGGAGCTCTTGAAGGTTTCAAGGAGCTTGAGAAGAGGAAGTCTTCATCACCAAATTCAAATTGGGGTAGAAATTCAAGAGTTTGGTACACTCTTGGAAGGGTTAGGTTGAGTGAGGCATCTCAATAATCCCTTGTAATATTTCTAACAATTTGATTTTAGTAGACACTCCTAAGGTTCTTAGGGGGACTGGATTAGCTCTCTTTATAGGGAGTGAACCAGTATAAAATTGGTGGTGTCCTCTTTTTATTGCTTTCTTTACTTTCAAGTAGAAACCAAACCTAAGTTTTCTCAAAAGGGGCTTTTTAATTTGAGTAGTATTTCCGCAGCAATTAAGTTGTTTTTAAGTTGTTATAGCTTTATTTAATTGCTTACTACTCTTTTATTTATCTGCTCTGGACTGGTTTTATTCTTATTGATTTATATTGCCAATTTCTCAGAAACTGTTTTCTGCACTCTGTACGATTTACTCGAGTATTCTTTAGAAGACTCGAGTGTTCTTGTTATTTTACTCGAGTAGTCTGAAAAAGACTCGAGTGTTCTTGCCCTGTTTCAGAAAAATCTGCACAAAATCAATTATTCCTTAATTGCATCCGAAAATTAGTCACTGTTGCATTCATATTACTATTCACCCCCCTCTAGTAATTGCTAAGCCCGCTTGTTGGTTTCCAACACCCTTCGTATACGTGGCCACACACACAAACAATTTGCCACGATACTACTGACCCAGAGACCACTAAGTTCCGATCTTTGAGATGATACGGAACGTCTTAATATTTACCTAAATACCACAGTGTCTGGGGAAAGCCCCTCTCTCACCTTAATTCCAGCAAATATCCGACAGAAACCGTTACGGGTCCTTCTGGCTGACAGTAGCTCCTAAGTTCCAACTTGCTAACCTAGTTGGGATGATGGAAACAAGATGAAAAGAGCTAAAATCCTCCTCTTCTTCCTCCCTCCAACTCTCGACCCCTCCTTCTCTCTTCTCTTCTCTTCTATTTTTTTTTTTTTGTTCTCAAGACTTAATGAATGAGCAAGAGGAAAATGAGGGTGGGGTAGTGGGTTTTTATAGAAAAAGTGTGGGTGAGGTATATTAATTAAAAATTGTGGTCAATAAAAATTGGAGAGTTTCCTCCCCCTCCCTTATTCCCTCACGGCTTCATCGTGTAATGGGGGGTTAGGTTTTGCATTTTTATTTTATGAGTGTAGGTAATAATAATTAGGTTTAGAGTTAGGTCTATGTAGGATAATAAATAATGGGACAAGGGAGTAAAGAACAACTATATGCATTGGCCAAATTTTGCACTCTTGGATAAGGTGATTAATTACATGTCTCCTATAGGGAACACTAGGGTGGCTATGCATTAATCATAATGGGGTGGGTTTAATTAGGTTACCCTAGGGTGCACTCTTAATTGTATGTCTAAAAATTTTAAAATTCAAAATCCACAAAACAACTCAAAAACCGTACAGTACATGGTCACAATAGAAAACAATATTTTCCCAATACAGTAAATTCCACTTTGAAAATCATAATTAAATATACTAAAATAAAACATTATAACTTCCTTAAAATAAATAAAAATTTTGTGATCAGTAAAATAAATCACAAACTATACTAAAATAAATTTTACATTTTAATACGATCGTTTTGAATGTAATTTTATCAAATTCAGATTTACAGATCAAAAGTTATGAATTTTCAAAGTTATGTAATCAAATAAACCAATAAATAATAATTCCTTCAAAACACAAGACAAAACAAAATAATCCATCATTATAAAAACAAATTCCAAATAATTATTTCCACTCGTAATTTAAATCAAATAACGAATTTATATGAGTTTAAAAAAATAACTGACCAATCAGAAATTCTCAAAAATTAATTTATTAAAATGCTAAAAATTGCGGGTGTTACAGTGGGCGGTGGGGTGTACTGGTAGAGGAAAATCCAGGGGGTGGGTGGGGTGGAATATTCGGGTTGTTGAACGATAATGTCGAGATCTTGTCCATCATTTCAGCAAGAGATTGAGCTAGAGAGTCATGGCTCAAGGAGAGGGCTTGCTGAAGTTGATCTTGACGGTGAGATATTTCATTATGCATAGCAGAAACAATCTCATTAAAGGTTGTGAAAGCCTCATTAGAGAGCTGGGAATTGGTAGTAAAAGGCATGGTAAGAGCAATGAAAGCACCAATTTGGTAGGATGAAATCCAACCAAAGAGGAAAATAAGCAAGTTAAGGCAAGAAATTTGGTGAGCAAGCTCAGATTTTTTATATATCTCAAATTGAAAATGCATACAGTACTTAATGCTGCTGGAATAGAAAAGTATCTCCCTATAGTCAAGGAGGACCCTACAAGTGGCAGAAATCTAAAACAAGGATTATTCTAGAACCTTAGTAAAATTATAATGGATAAAGTCACTTGGTAATAAAGTCCTTGAGCCATAAAGGCTTCTTAACATTACGAATGGGCCTATCACTCTCCCCTGGCCCATCACTATCCTAGTTAATGGATAAATCTTCTCTTGTTGTGTGAAAATTGTGCAAGTACCCATTGAATCTAGGTCATTATCATCCCTATTCAGTATACCTAGTTGGTGTAATGCCCCGAATTACAAATAAAAATAAATTTTTAATGATGATTGTAATCAAGGATATTAGTAATTTTGGAGGTAAATTATTAATTTTTTTTTTAACTTTTTGTATCTACATAATGGGATATTTTATACTTGGCCATAAACTTTCCGAACTACCTGATAAACAATTCAACAGACATTTCCATAACGATTATACATACACAGTTTTATAGATTTTCAAAATCATTTGCAAAGCCTTTCATATTACTGATAATAAATTTGAAGGATTTTTCTTAATACTCTTTAAAAAAAAGGATTGTTGTACTTTTTTTAAATGGCCCAATAAAAAAATACCAAATATTTTTTTTATGTCATGACAGTTAGGCATATATGTACACAGCATAAGGTATCTCCTCATAGGTTAAAAAGATACTCCCTCCGGTCCTATATATAGGACATATTCTAGAAGCAATCTTTTGGTCCTATATATAAGACATTTTGTATTTTCTATGCATCATTTATTGCTTTTTATCTTTTTTGCCCTTATTAAATGCATGTGTTTTTTGTTGTTCATTAATGAGTGTGAATTTTTCAAGAAAAATTGAGAGGGTAAAATTGTAATATTACAATATATTCTCATAGAATTCATAAAACTAACTACTTTTCTTGGTCCGAGGAATATGGTTAAGTATGTCCTATATATAGGATCGGAGGGAGTAGTTAAATAAGAACGAGAGGGAGTAAATAGAAAGTGAGTTTTAACTAACTATTAATTAACCACTAAATCTATGCTACTCTATAATCAATACCATCTGACTATCTGAATTATTAGAATCCAGGCTATATATATGTGATGTCTGTTGCTTTTCCTTTCTGTTTCCCTCATAAAAGTACACCAAAATCTTGCCATCTCAGGATTTGGTGTATTTGGTTGGTTGTTAAGGGTTCTTACTGTCTGTGACCAGTATCAAATGTTGACAAACTCGATGGGATAATATATTGCTTTTATAACCATTTGTAGTTTCGAGTTATCCGGGTTATGTGGATATGTATATGATAGTATGTGCAACTAGGGCAACTATGAATATAATAAAGGTTTTATATGCATTGCTCGAAAAAAACCAGCTCTTGTTTTTGTGGTCTTAAAAGCAGTTATAATAATTTTTTTAACTGGGGGGTTAGTTATATGGATGGAAACAATGAATTTGCTTAGTTGGAATTGCATTGAGCTGCGACATGATCCACACATCTCGTGGACTTATCTTTTACTTTTTCTGCAATTCGTACATTTTGATGTTCTTTCTTTTATTGTCTTTGACTATAAAAGAACATATGAAACGAAACAAAATCTTAGAAGATGATGGATATGAGGTAAAAGCTAACTTCAAATTAACAACTTCAAGATTATGAAGTTCAATTGGAATCATAGTTCACTCAACTTTTAAGTGCATATTTGAATTTTATATATATAAATCATCACAAGTGTATGCTAACCAATTCAAATTTGAGCCGAACAAGGTGAGAAAGCTATTCTAACCGTACTACTACCATTCTCAGGAACTTTACTATTTTCTTTTTATTTTATTAAGAAAATAGGAAGAGCAGAGCTACCAGCATTTGAACTCGACCAGACGCTCACCCTTGATATTTTACAACTTTACCACTCCATTTAAAAATAGAATATTTCAAGTATGTAACCTAATTTTGAATTATTGTTATGCAATCCTATATTAGACCAATGATACTTTGCCACCTAACATCAATTTTGACTTTTTAAACAATGACTTGACAATTAATGACTTGACAATTGCATGTTAGGTGGTAAGATATTATTGATCCAACATAAGATTACATAGCAATTAGCAACAACCCAAAATTAGGTTGCATGGAAATAATTCCCTTCAAAATAACGTAGACTACTTCAAAAACGCTGTTATAAGATTGAAATTGTAAATCAGTAATTATTATCTTATACACCCCCATTCTAAAAAAATATAACATCTTGAAAAATTAAAAAATAATAAAACATGATTTCATATTTTGCTTTTTCACAAGTTCATAACTTGATATAATAGCAAGCGAGGGTCCAAAAAAAGTGTCTCGCAGTAGCAGCTAGAGAGACCACTACAACGCATTTTTTTTTCAAAGAGTCACATTTTTAAAGTGATGCTTTGAGAATATTAAAGAATATAATTAGGAGTATCTAAACTAAATTTGTATTAAACTTAAACACAGAACAAATCAGACACAGCAACTAATATGAAATGTATGTGCTTCCTTGTTTACCTTGCATAAGCCACAAATAATAAAGATGAGAGGAAGGAAGAAAATCAATCCTAGTGGCAAAGTTGCATGTATTGAGAATTGGATTAATTATCTTTACTACATAAATTATAGGCATTAAAAGAATTACAAGTCCCAATCAATTAAACAGGGAACCACAATCATTAAGCTACAAAGGAAAGAATACAAGTCAAAATCACTGCAAGATTAATAATATAAACAAGACTTACAAAACTAAGAACTCAACCACAAACCTCAACAACAAGCTAAGCCAAAAAGCCCTTTTTGTCAAGCAACCAAGAAGAGCATGACTGAGAATGTGCTTTTAGTGGAAAATGGGCATTAAGGCACATACAAACATCAACCAAGTGAAGAAGAGCTTCAGTCCGTTCCCATTGATCGATGGAGCTGCCAAAGAAATATCTTGAGGCCTGAAAGAAAACAAATTGGTATCAAAATTTATAACAATGCACAATCTTCAGTTAATGGCAGTTGATAAAGAAGAGAAGGAGTATGTAACATACTTCTGCATTTTACTAAGGGCACCACAGTAAAGAGCATTGTCTGGTATGGGCAGCTCAGTTTTGTTAGTAGCTTCTGGATTCACAACCCGGATATATGTTTCTTGACCAAGATACCATGAATCAAGGTTTTCTGTTCTGAGATTCCAAACTCCAACATTGTCCAGGGAGACCAAAATTGCAGTCCATGCTCCAGGATAAACCTAGATGTGAGGCAAAGGGAAACAAAAAGATGTACGATTAAAGCTTCTACTAATCATCATACAGCAAGGTATGTGAAAGACATGTAAGAAGAAAACAGTAAGTTGCTACTTGCTAGTTTATAGTGATGCTTTGAGATTGTAATCATTACTAAACTCATTAAAATGATTAAAACAATGTCAAATGATAGCACAAATTAAGTTCAAAGGTATCTATGACATAAAAGATTTGGAAATGAAACAGATAATAGAATCATAAATTCTTAACAAGTCAGCAGGTCTGGGATTTTAATTGTATAAAACACAAACTATCCGGGCGTTAATGGCAAAATTAACTCTTAAATCTTTGTCCTAGGTTCTGAACTAAAACTAGTAAGCAAAATTTAGCAATATGATAAATCGGAGTCTATTAAGTTTGCAATTGCAGCAAAAACTTTAAACTTTACGGATGTCTTGAAACAGCATCATGCACGAGGATATGAAATTATTGACATAGATTTACTATTCCGTGATATTAACAGAACAGAAGTTCAAGTGAATCATTTTACAGCTTTAGGAAACTAGAAGTTTCAAATACAAGAACTTATTAGTGTTTGGAAGGAACCACATTATATCTCAGACAAAAGTATACCTGTGCTGTAGAGCGAGCTATTCCATCCCACTTGTTGTATGTGCCCCTGCTATTCTCAGACCAATCACCAAAATCCATCCTGCAGCCAATGAATCAAGTTGTAAGTATGACTGGCGTTGAAGCATACATAACATGCAAATAAGGAATGATGCATAAAAGAGAAGAATTTAGTCCGTACCCAACTACAAAAAATGCATATCCACTCAAGTGATAGGTATGGACCTTGGTGTCATTATTCTGCAGTATAATTTCAATAAATCCTCTATAAGTTCCATTAATTACTGATGTTTTAACCCGAGGTGGTCCAGTCAAAGGCTTTTTGGGAAAATCGAGCTCGTATACTCCCTTTAATTTGAATTGGTCAGCTAGCCTGATTGGAGTTGGAGGATTGACATAAGAGATTCCACTGAGTGTTGCTCTGCGCTTCCCACCAATCTTCTCCAGTGGCTTGTTTTTCAAAACATAAACGTCAGTCACATTAATGGAACCATATCTGAAAGACCCTTGTGGATTAGGACGAGCACCACTTGCGGTTACATTCCATCTACACAGTTAACCACAGAATTGCAATAGTGAGTGATGACACTTTTATTATAATTCTCTAATTAGAGAATCTAATCCGCATAAGTTCTATTTAAACTATGATTGATAATGTAATAAAGTTCAATATTTTAAGCAAATTTATATACATAGAGTTAAGGCATAGTGAAAGACTGGCATGACATGTAAGCAGTATAGCCGAATGATCATGAGTAAATAAGTAGATAACAGACAATCAGTCATATTCTACAGAATACTAGAATAACAATGCCATAAAACTGTAGCTTAAAGATACCTGATAGATCTTGCTTGGTTCATGGAGTATGTTTTGTCATATTGATCATCTGGAGGTGGTGGGAGAGGACCTTTTGCCTTCCCCTTGGAATTTGTATAGTGCAGGATACCAACTCCAGTGACTTTTTGCCACCGTGATTCGTTAACAAACCTGGCACTAGCAACAATGTAGTAATCTGTACTTGCATTTTGATCCGTGGTGAGCAGAAAAGAATATGATTGTCCAACATGAATATCTAAGCTCGTGTAGTTCTGTTGCACGGTATAAGATCCCTCGGACTCTGCTAGAAGTAAGTTATGGCTTTGGATCCTGAAATTCAGACTTGTTGACACTCCAACATTATGCACACGAATTCGGTAAGTTTTTCCTGTTCAACATCAAGAAGAGAGAGCTATTTAAAACATTAACAGGTGAATCATTATCAAGAAGCTCACAACACCAAACCCCCAGCTAGCACTTGTTTTCTTTCACAATTCAAGCATGGTGTTATGCTTCATGTATCTAAACTAAATTACTAGAATTATAACAACCAGAATATTAGTCAATGAATTTATGTTTCCATGCCTTAACCTAAAGAAGTCCAACATTAGGGAAATTGTTACGTTTGTCACTTTGTCATAGGCTAGAGTGAATCTAGATGGCAAGCACGAGTGCAGACTCTTCCACATTATATTTGTAAAATTAGTTTATATATTTAATACTTTTTGCAAAAAGATAGCTTGCAAAAGATATTTACTGCATTAATATTTTATACATTATATATCTGCCCCTAATTTTCAGGTCTGTCCCTGGTCTTAGGACTTGTAATTGAATATTGATCATAAGATTGTAATTGAATATTGATCATAAGATCTAAAACAAGACCTTAACTGGAAAAAATATCACAGAATTAATATTAAATTGATTGCAATAACATACCAGGATGGACTTCAATTGTTTCATGATCAATGCCATCAGAAACAAGTGTATCATTATATCTATAAGGACCTTTCCCATTGATGAGAACACCATCTGGCATGCCAAGATCTTTTCCGTCATCAAGGTCCTTCCTCAAAGCCTACATTCCAAAGTAGAACCAGTAACAAACAGTTAGGCTGCAGAGTAATTATTATTATTATTATTATTATTATTATTATTATTATTATTATTATTATTATAATTGTTTCCATAAATTCAAACCAACACTAACCGTGTGATTACGAATGTACCAATCTCCAATAAAAATAACAATATCCCCATAAGGGGTATCAAAAGGTATAGGAATGATGTCGCGATTGTTTATGATGAAACCTCCGAATCCACCAGATGCTCTTTGCAAATGAAGAGAAGGAAAGTAGAAAAAGCTTCCAATCTGATCCTTCACCTGAAACTGGTAAGTCCAGTTCCACTTAGAAGGAATGGGGCAATTTGTGCCAAGAACTCCATCCTGCCATGAACTCCTCCTCTGCTGAATCCCAGACCTGTCTCAACCAACCACAAAAAATTCCAGAAATTTAGCTCATAATATAGCTCAACTACTATGTGATAAAATAAAAACAAGAATAATTCTAAATCCTCCTGGTCCATCCTCCTAAAAATAGTTTCTTTTTAATACTCCCTCCGGTCCTATTTATAAGACCTTTTTGAGGTTTTTATTTTGGTCCTATTTATAAGACCCCTTTTCAATTTTCAATAGCATTTAATCACTTCTTTCCACTAACACCCCTATAAAGTCAACACTTTTTAGAGTTTCAATAATAATTATAGGGGTAGTTTTGAAAAAGTATATCAAATTTTCACATTTCCAATGCCACTAACAAATTTATCCACTCTCCTTGGTGGGAGTGAAAAACCCCAAAAGGGTCTTATAAATAGGACCAGAGGGAGTAATTGCTTTAATTAGTATTAGGAGGATACATGAGGAGATATAGCATATTACTCTCAAAACAAAGGCAATTTATAACAAGTAAATCTATGTTGGAAATATAATGCACCACTTCTGGATGCAATAAATACATCAATTTTCCAATACCAAATTAGCATTTTTTTTATTCCTTAATCCAAAAACAAATCTAAAGGTTTGAACTTTACAAAAATCAGCATATTCTTAATCCTACCAATGAATAAGGAGGCTCTCATCCAACTTGTTCCTAACATTAACAGCAACGTTGTTGTTGGTGGTTACATTGATTACAGGACCTGGAAACTCATCGTTGATAGCAATGACCTGCAAAACCATGCATATGTCAGAAACACTACAAAAAAAAAAAAATGTTGCAAAATGTAGTTCTTTCTAACTAACACTAGCTAACTCAACAGCTCGTAATGACATTCACAATTTCACATTACCCTTCTAAGTTCAAGCTAAGTATCTATAACTATAACATCATTACTACTTATATCAGTGTCTATGAGTGGCATATGATGTAGATCTGCAAGTAAAGCTTGAAACTTTAGGAAAGTCAAAAGGAAACAGTGCACACCCACATCTTAAAATAGCAAAAGAGAGTGAGAAAGTAGTAACCTGTTGAGGAACTCCAAGAGGAGAAACAGTTTTGTAAGAGACGTCAAAGTTATAGGAAACAAATGGATCAGCAGCAGAAGAGAAGTTGAGAAGAAAGGAAATGTTGATGAGGAGAAAGTGGAAGATTAGAGCTCTAGACAAAGCAGCCATTGGTTTTGCAACTTTTTTGGTTCCTTCAAAAGATTTTTAGAGCCAAATTTTTGATGAGTAGCCTTTTCTTTTCTTTTCTATGAACTTTACATTATCAGTTTATGATTTATGAGAAAAGAAAAGGTGGATAAGAAAGAAAGAAAGAAGCTGGAAGAGAATGAGAGAAGATGGAGAAGGTGTTGATATGGCACTAGATTTGTGTTGTGTTGTGTTGTGTTAGCTGTGCTGTGCTGTGAAAGGTGGATTTTAGTGGACACTGGAAGAAGGGCTAATGAAAGTTTTTGAAGGGGTGACAGCCAGTAGCCAGTTCATACCTTCCCTAATCCTTACTGTTTGCTCAGTATTTGACTATTGTCTCTACTCAATGGAGAGTTTTGCTGTTATTTTAAAGGAGGTAGGTCTGAAATTTGATTTGCCCATGACTTGTTAGATAGGGTAAGGTGCTGTAAAGCTGAAAGTAGAGCGTGGTTAGTGCTCTTTGATCATTTTTGGGCATTTAAGTTTGCTTAACTTGTTATTGGTATTAATGATGATTGATGAGTATGTTTTTAGGATATTCTTAACATTAATATTTGGGTGTTGTTTGTTAAAATTCCTAAAATTAGAAAATATCTATAGGACATACTTATCCATATCACACGTACCAAGAAAAAGGTAATTAAGTTTCAAGAAACTTTAAAAAAATATTTTAACATTACAATTTTACTCTCTTATCTTGTTTTGGGCCTCTTATCTTGTATTGTGAATTTCATAATGTACTATTTCACATTAATGGATAAAGGGCAAATAAGAGAAAATAACAATAAATGCTTCCTAAAAAATGCAAAATGACTTATAAATATGATCAAAGAATTCTTCTAGAATATGCCCTATAAATAAGATCGAAGGGAGTATAAGAGCACCTCCAACCCCAAGATCCACTTTTGGATCTTAAGTGGTCCCCACAGCATTTTCTATATTATCTCACACTTCCTCATACCCTAAGCAACTCTATCACAAATTCGCTCCAACCCCAAGAACTCAACCATGGATCTTGAATGGACCACCTCACACCCTACCCCACATTACTTTTTATATATTATTTCACTATTACATATTATAATAAAAATTAAATTGTAATAATTTAATTAATACCAATAATTCAACAACATTAATTTAAAATTACTAAATTACATAAAAAAAACTACATTAATTTAAATGTAATAAAAAACACATAAATAAAAAACACATAAATAAAAAACACATTAAATAAAAAATAAAAAAAACACACCGAAAACAAACTACATTAATAAAAACACATACAATAAAATTTCAATTTTGATCATTGACACGTCTGTGGTGCTCCCAAACATGTTCCACTAGATCGGCTTGAAGTTGGTGATGAGATACCCTATCACGAACAGCGAATCTCCTTTGCAGGTAATCTTGGATATCAGGGTCACGACCGTTGTTAGATTCTTCGACCGTGTCGTTACCAACGTCAGAATAATTGAGATTACCACCATATGTGTCTCGTTCATCTTCGACAATCATATTATGTAATATGATACAAGCATACATTATACGCGCAAGTGAGTCTAATTGTCATTGTCGAGCTGGGCAACGTACGATTGCGAACCGAGCTTGGAGTACTCCAAATGCTCGCTCGATATCCTTTCTAGCACCTTCTTGCTGCTTCGCAAAAAATTGTCTCTTCTCTCCTTGTGGCATTGGGATGCTCTTCACGAATGTAGCCCATTCAGGATAAATGTCGTCTGCTAAATAATACCCCAAATTGTACTCAGTTCCGTTAATAGTGTACTTCACCTCTGGAGCTCGGTCATGTAGAATATCGTCAAAGACAGGTGATTGATTCAGCACATTAATGTCGTTGTTTGAACCAGCAACCCCAAAGAATGCATGCCAGATCCACAAGTCCTTTGATGCCACTGCTTCAAGCATAACCGTAGGATTCCCATGATCACCTCGAGAGAATTGACCCTTCCATGCAACTGGGCAATTTTTCCACTCCCAATGCATACAATCTATGCTGCCCAACATACCTGGAAAACCACGATCCTGCCCTATTTGCAACAAGCGTTGAATGTCATCAGTTGTAGGCCTCCTTAGATATTCTTCCCCAAATATGTTGATCAAACCGCTTGTAAATTTCTCTAAGCATTCCACCGAAGTGCTCTCCCCCATTCTGACATAATCATCAAGGCTGTCAGCAGGTGATGCATATGCCAACATACGAATAGCAGAAGTGCATTTCTGAAGTGGTGAAAGGCCTTGTCTACCACGTCCGTCCACCCTGACTTAAAAATACTCATCATGCTCACCAAGGGCTTGTACAATGCGAAGGAAAACATGCTTGGACATTCGGAACCTTCGGCGAAACTGCTCATCCGTATACACCGGTTGTTCAGAGAAATAATCGTTAAACAATCTTGTATGTCCTTCTTCACGGTTCCTCTCTATGTGCCTTCGTTTCCCTGTACGCCTACTAGAGCTACCAGCTTGTTCCTCTCTTTGGCTTTCAAGGACAAGCCTCATCATTTCCTCCTCACTGTTGTCATTAATAACATTGTCAAAATACCATTTAGCAACATTGTTCAAGCTGAAAGGATCTGAAGGGTCCATTGGAATAATTGGAAAGATGAAAACTTAGAGAATAATTTGGGAGATGAAAGAAGAATTTCGGAAAGATGATAGAAAGACAATGATAGGAGAACTAGAGCCACTGAAGTATATATAGGGTTGGACGAAACGACTATTATTAACGGCTAGCTTACAACAATTAGTTTTTTAACAGGTACTTTACAACGGCTGCTTTCTAACTACTATATTTTTAACGGGTAGTTTTAAAAAAAAAAATTAAATGAAGATGATTGAAGTACATGAAGATGATTGAAGTACATAAAAAGAACATCATAAAACAAGATGATAATACATAATTGAAGTACATAAAAAGAACATCATAAAACATAATAATAATACATCACACATTTTTGTACCTAATAAAGTTCATACTAAACTATGTCATATTTCTCCCTGATGAAGTTGCACAGCACCCCATGATCTCGTAGTTGTCTCTCACTCATGTCGGATGTATCCTTCGTGAGGATTAGCAGATCATTTATCTTCAACCTGTCGGCATCCTCCTTCATCTTTTCTTGCTGCGCCTTCGCCATCTCATCAAATGCACGCTTGAAATCTTGTATTGCCTCAACTTTTTTTTGACAAATGGCATTGAATTCAGAAAAATCGATTGAATTCGATGTTTGACCCTGCTTCCCTTTTGTCTTTCATTTTGCGGCTTTTTGGCCAATCGGACGTTCCAATATAGGCGCTGTTGGGTTGCAATCAGAACTTGTTGGGATTGGTGGGTTAGAAGATGATGAATAAGCACCGGAAGCAGAAATCTTGGTTCTTTTTGAAGAACACTCAAACACACCGGCAGCCCATTTTGGTTCATCTTTCAACAAACACCAAACATGCTCAAAATCAAATTTCCTTCCGCCTTCATCTTGAGAATAGATCTTGTATGCATTTTTCATGATGTCATCATTGTAACATCCCAAATTTTAAACCCGAAGATAAATAAATAAATAATAATTAGAACAATTAAAAATGAAAATAACAAACCACAAATAGGTATTCCAAATGAGAATTCTAGTATTATAAGAAAAGAATAATAAAAAAATACTAAGCGAATTAGAGAAGAAAGGAGCGTTAAATCGAAGTTAGGATCGGGCCAGAAAATAGATAATTCGATAATAAACATAATAACAAGGGAAAAATTAAAATAAAATATTTAAGACTCCAAACAAGAATTCCACCGTTGGATATGAAGATAAGTGTCTAAGGAAGCTTGTCTCCAAATTTGGGCAAGATCCGACGGTTAACGAAGAAGTTATAGCACGGTCAACCCGAGGTCAATGGGACTCGCGCTCAAGCGCGCGCGTGCATCAGACATGAGCATCAGTTGCTCAGTCGCGCTCAGGCGCGGGTCGCTGCGCTCAAGTGCGCCTGCGTTTTTAAAACGCGAGCTGGGAGGTTCGAAACCCCCATTTGCTCCTCCTCCCTCCATTAATTCCGGTCCCAAGCTCCTCCCTCCTCCTCCTTCCTCCGTCCAGCTCCACCGCCGCCCTAAACCGCCCACCGTGGCCACCCTTCTCACTCCCTCAAACCGTCTCTCTCTCCCTCTCTTGTTCTCTCTCCCTCCTTCCCTCACTAACTCTCTCTCCTCCCCACTCACAGCCGCCACCTCCACACAAACCACCACCGTTACCCACCACTAACCACCACCGTTACCCACCACTAACCACCACCATCCTATCTCTCTCCCTCTTCCCCTTTAGCTTGGTCTCTCTCTCTCTTCTCTCCCTTGTCGGCCGCCACAACCGCCGCCCGAGACCACCGCCGTCGTGGCCGCCGATCGAACCACCACGGGCCACAACCCCCCATAGCTCTCCCTCATTCATTGCTCTCACACCCACGAGCCTTCTCTCTCTCCTCGGATCGCACCGACGCCGTTACCGGTCTGTGATCGTGCTGGACTCGTGTCGGGAACCTCGGAGCTCGAAGCCTTGCCTCGGTTTAGTCACGGTCGTTCCCCGCTAACGAGGAGCAACACTGACGCCGTCATCGTCGCCGAGCTAAAATCCAGGTTCTATTTTAAAAAGCCCGAGGTAAGAGGGTTCGCGTTACCTTTGCTTAAGAAGTAAATTCTAGGATTATATAGTGGTATCTAGGAATAGAATAATTAAAAGTATGTTAATGAACCTTAGAGTACCCCTGTTGGCAGAGATAAAGTAAATAAAATTGTGATGAGAAACCACACCCTAGGAAATAGATTGTATGTGCGCAGGATAAGGCCCGGAATGAATGAGCGAAAGTAGAATATTAAAATAGTTCGAATAAAATAAAAACGTGAGCAATCATAAAAGTAGAACCATAGGGGAAGTAAAAGAACAAGAGGGTAAACGAAATAGATAAAGAGAGAGTGGAATTAGTGAATTAAAAAGATAATAAGTATAATAGTACCCGAAGAGTAAGGCGAGGTAAAGGAGGGTTTAAGAATGGAATAATAAAAATGTTCAGGACCGAGCCGAGTAATAGGCGCAAAGTAATGAACTAGATTTGAAAAGAAATAGGAAAAGAATAAGCGGATTAATAAAAAGATAATAAAGGAAAAGAGAGTACATTATGAGGGAAGCTAAGTAGAGTATTGTAATAAGAATTGAGAAACTAGATTAAGTTAATGGAGCCATTAAATATAATATAGATGATGAAATAGGAACGATGAATTAGGTAATTGACTGGGATAAGGAAATGAAGAAATAAGTAAGAATTAGTAATGAGAACTAGAACATGCTATACTAGACCGTATTAATTAGAATTGGATAAAATCGGGGGAAATTAACCCAAAAGAAAATAGTAAAGTAGAAAATGTAGAAAATTGCGATAAGTCACAAATGAAAATAAAGATCAAAAGATAAAGATAAGTATACCAGAAATGTTGAAATTATAAGAAGAGAAAAGTGAACTAATTAAGAAAGAATAAAAGAGAATGGCTGATGGTCTGTTGGACTCAGTCATGATAAAAGATAAACGGCTGATGGTCTGTTGGACTCAGTCATAAGAAAAGGAAAATGGCTGATGGTCTTTTGGACTCAGTCATAGAAAAGGAAAATGGCTGATGGTCTTTTGGACTCAGTCATAGAAAAGGAAAACGGCTGATGGTCTTTTGGACTCAGTCATAGAAAAGGAAAACGGCTGATGGTCTTTTGGACTCAGTCAGGTAAAGGAAAGCGGTTGATGGTCTTTTGGACTCAGTCATAATAAAGATAAAGGGCTGATGGTCTGTTGGACTCAGTCATAAGGAAAAAGGAAAAGATAAAGAAAAGAAAAGAAAGAGAAAAAGAAAAGGAAGAGAAAAAGAAAAAGTAAAGAAAAGAGAATGTAATAATGATGGGAAAACTAAGAATGGAAATTAAATATATGAGAATGTATAAATAGTGTATGTTGATAATAATGTAGGCTTGGTTATTTACTATGTCTTCTTTTAGGATTTATCTTTTTAAGTTCTGTGTAATGCTATCCTTCTTGATATCATTTTACAGGTACGGAAGCGGAGCTTACACTGTTGCGGGCCAAACTGGAAACTCTCCACCACGTGGAGTGTATTTATGATACCCTGAGCGGATTTTATTATTAAAACTGTTATTTGTTGTAATTTAATATGCGTAGTAATTGTATGCCCTGAATTTGTACTAATTGGGCTTTAGGATCTGATCTGGTTATTGAACTATTATGTTTTAAGTTTTTTAAATATTCTGGACTGACAGGTTTTAAGAAGAGAATTTTTGGGAAGTCCGAAAAACAGAGGAAACTCTGCCGGATTTTCGTAAAATTTTTCAAAAGAAATCAAAAGATAAAAGGAATTTTCAAACTCTGATTTTATAAAAATCTAAAATTAACTATTAAAAGTGAGGATGTTACATTTATGGTATCAGAGCAGTTTCCCTCGGCCTTGGAGTGTGGAATCACAACTCCTATGGTTACTCACCAAGCGAGTGACCAAATGTTAGTGTCAAGTCTTAGAATAGGCTAGTAGGTACGCTTAGATTAAAAATTGTTTAGTTAACTGTGGAATAACATAATCCTTTTTCAGAATCTGGTTACCATGCCTCGGAGACGTACTCAGGAGGATATGATGGCTGCTATACTTGAGAATTTGGTCCAAATGAATCATAATCAGACCGAAACAGTAGCAGCGGCCGCAGCAGCAGCCGTCGCACTCCACCAACCATCAGGTCCAATTGGTATCGATTGGCTAGCTAGATTCATGCAGAACGATCCGCCCAAGTTTGAAGGTGGCTATAATCCGGATGCAGCCCAGAGATGGCTCCAAGAATTGGAGAAGATTTTCCGCACGATTTCACCGCCTGCGGAGCAGATAGTTCTTTTGGCGGCGTACATGCTCACTGGAGAAGTCGAATATTGGTGGGAGCGTGTACGAAGGGAAATGGAGATCGCTAACCAGGAGATCACCTGGGATGTGTTCAGAATCAGGTTCTTAGGGAAGTACTTTCCGGAAGATGTCCGCCGAGAAAAAGAGCTGGCATCCCTGAACTTAACACAGGGAAGTATGTGTGTTGGAGAATATGCCGCACACTTCGAAGACCTCATCCGGTATTCTGGGAGCTATAGGGATGCTGATGAAAGAACTAAGTGCATCAAGTTCGAAGCAGGACTTCGCACTGAAATCAAAGTAGCTTTTGAATTCCAGAACATAGATAATCTGGCCCAACTAGTGAATATGACTAGCACTTATGAGAAGGGATTGAGGCGAAAGACATCCGAGGATAGGAACAGGATGATACAGTGGGCTGAAGGTTCTAGCAGAGGCAGGGTACCGGCTCAAGAATCCGATACACATGCCGACATAAATGCTATGGCAATGGTGCCAACGGACACGGCTCCAGACGTGAATGCTCCAAGACCTAGATTACCCTGTCCAGAGTGTGGAAAATCCCACAGGCGTTTATGTATGCGGCTGAAGCAGCACAAGAAAGAGGGTCTTTGCTACCAATGTGGGCAACCGGGACACATTGGGGCTAACTGTCCCGAACGCACATTGGTTATTTACTATGTCTTCTTTTAGGATTTATCTTTTTAAGTTCTGTGTAATGCTACCCTTCTTGATATCATTTTACAGGTACGGAAGCGGAGCTTACACTGTTGCGGGCCAAACTGGAAACTCTCCACCACGTGGAGTGTATTTATGATACCCTGAGCGGATTTTATTATTAAAACTGTTATTTGTTGTAATTTAATATGCGTAGTAATTGTATGCCCTGAATTTGTACTAATTGGGCTTTAGGATCTGATTTGGTTATTGAACTATTATGTTTTAAGTTTTTTAAATATTCTGGACTGACAGGTTTTAAGAAGAGAATTTTTGGGAAGTCCGAAAAACAGAGGAAACTCTGTCGGATTTTCGTAAAATTTTTCAAAAGAAATCAAAAGATAAAAGGAATTTTCAAACTCTGATTTTATAAAAATCTAAAATTAACTATTAAAAGTGAGGATGTTACAATCATGATTACTCCCACTTTTCTTCTTCTCTACTGCTTGCTTGTTGCATCCAGCAAACTTCTGGGTTGCACTATTCAACTTTTGCCCTCGTGATTTTAGCTGGATCACTCTCCTTGCAGAATACTCTTGACGGTACTGGTTGTAATTGCTCTCAATTCTTCTCCAGAAACTAGATGATTTTTGATCAACTCCAACAACCGGATCTTTTGAAATGTTTATCCATGCCTCAATGAGTAACTTATCTTCATCTGGAGAAAATTTTTCTCTTTTTGTCTTCTCTGTTGCTCCTCCTTCTTCTTCAAGATTAATAGTCTCCAGTCCGACTTGAGTTGAAAATTCTGGTACTTGAGTTGGAGAAATTGACCCAACCGGTGTTTCAGGTTCTTCTTCAATCAATTCAACACGACTATTATTCATGGGGAGGTTGGTTTGTGGTGGTTGATAGAAAGGGTGTTGGTAATATGGCATAGGAAATGGATGGTTGTAAAAATTTGGATTATAATGTGGATTAGGAAAACGGGGAGGATTTTGGAAATTTGTAGTGTTTGAATTACTACCTTGTGTGTTAGGAGTAATTGGAGAATGTGAGGAATTATTATCTGGAGAAGGAGAATTTTGTAAAAAATTAAAGTAAGCATGATAAGGATTTTGATTGGGATCCATGTAGGTAAATTGAAAGTTGAAATTTTGGATATGAATTGTTGAAACAATTGATACATATTTATACAAGTTAGGATTTACAACGTTTAAAAACGGCTAATTTTACTATATAACGTATACAATGATCATTATACAATGAGCATGAGAGTCACATTGTTTTTTTTAACAACGTATATTTATTAGTAGTATATTGGCCTCATAGGTTTAAAAAAAAAAAAAAAAGTAAAGAAATATCAACTAATTTTGGTTTGGTTTCATTCCTTCCTCCTCTGACTATCTATTCGTCTCCCTATCTCAATGCTCTTCGTCTCTCTCACTATCTTCTCATTTCTTCCTCTCACTCATTCGCCTCTCTCTCTCTCACTCACTCACTCACTCACTCACTTCACGATCTCACTCTGCCTCTCACTGTGCATGTCTCTCTCTCTCACTCACGCACTCTGCCTCTCACTCACTCACGATCTCTCACGGTTTCCTTGCGGCGGTTTCCTTACGGCGGTGAACGGTGGCCTTGGCTCGTGACGGTGGCGCTGTCGTTGCTCTGCATGTGGCTCAGATCGGATCCATCACCCAAGCAAGCTCATCTCACGGTTTCGATTTGGGATTCTAGGGTTTCAATTTTCCCCTTTCTGATTTTAATTTTCGATTTTGTAATATGGATTAATTGTGTTTTGTAATATGATTCATTGCTTTCTCTGCTCTGCCATGGATATTTTTGAGCAATTTTTTTTTGGATTTTTGGTGTGATTTGTTGTTGAAGAAGGCATTTTTTTTTTATTTATTTTCTCCTTCTTCTCCGTACGGTGCTGGGCCCACTGTCAGCCCCCAAGCATCGAAGCTTGGCCAAGCAACAGAGCTTGGCAAGCTCTTCCACCTCAGCACCCTCCAACGCCTCCAAGGATCTTCACTGGGGTGCTTGGCAAGATCCAAGGCTCAAGCACCCCTGGTTGGAGGTGCTCTAAGTCTCAATTATTTTTTTGTCAACTATAATTTTCAAGTTTTCATTCACATTTAACCTTTTTAACAAGTGCATTTTCCTAAAGATATAATAAAGCAAAGAGCAAAATAAAAGTATGAGAATATATGAGTAAGATAATTCTTATATTGGATACTGTAGTATTTTGTGTACATCATATAAGAAGGGCATTGATGAGATGGTCACCATGATGATAGTGTTATGATGGTGGCGACGACAGCAATATTAATTTGTGAGAGAATAAGGGAGAAAATTGCAACATTCTATAATGCATATTTTTAACTTAGCTCTTTGATATGATAAAAATTTCACTGGACAGATAGAATAATATAGGCCAAGGGTATAACACTATCAAATCATGTTGTATACTTGTATCGTTAAACTCTAAATAGTAATAAAATAGGACAAAGCATTATATATAGGGAAGTTAATTTTTCAATATTTATTTGATTAATTTTAAATTTTTTTTTATCTAAGCTAATATTAAATAAACCCTATTTTTTGTGCGGTCGTAGAGTAAATTCGGTCATTGCATTTGATTTACAAATAGACTGAAGTTAGTTGTTCTTTAAGGTGTTATACTGTTATGATGTAACTTTCCAGTAATAAACTGGCATGTACTGCTGTTCAAAAAAAAACTGGCATGTACTGTGGTTGATGAATAAAATATAATGTTACGATTTTTTTACATATAGCATGTGTTAATTATTACACATAATGATTTTGTAGAGAGTTACACAAACACTCAACACTCAACCAACAGCATCTAACTTCTTTCCATTTATTAATTTCATTCTTTTTTTCTAGAGCTATACATATATTGACATTATGGTTATCATTATTATGATTTTTTTTTTCAAAAACTAGTACTCTATCTGTCTTGTAAGGATGGTTAAAAAATTCAAATGTAAAAAAATTAAGGAGACATTCATTTAATGATTTGTCTAACACATCAACCAATTATCAAACAATTAATTTAATGCAATTTTCATAATAAACCAAACAAAATTCAAAGTTTACAATTTCTAAAATTTTCATTAATTATTTTAACTATAGTTTGGGACAAAAAGTTTAGTCAATTTTTACATCCTTGTGGGACGGAAAGAGTAAATCATATAAGCACCGAAACGGGCATGCATCCTTTTCCATTTCTTAATTTCATTCTTTTACGTATAAATTTAGGGTTTTTGTTAATTTTAACTCTTAGAATTAAGGTTAAAAAAATATGATACATTCCATTTCAATATATATATATATATATATATATATATATATATATATATATATATATTATACATTTAAAACTAAAAGAATTATATAGACTTAAATATATTTTTAATTTTATAAAGAAAAGTGATTTTAATTTTTGTCCTCACGTAAAAAAAAAATGATTTGACAGTCACACAAAGTTTGAAATAATTATTTTCGATTTTTTATATCACTATATTATTTCTCTTAAATGGTAATGTGATTAAAAAAAATGAAAACAATGTTGTAAAACTACATGATTGTAGTATTAAAGATGAAAAAAAAAATCCGAGCGTGTGGTTCAGTGGTAGAGATTGATCCACGCTTAAGCAAGGTCAGGTGTTCAAATCCTGCCTTGTGCATGCAGCAGCGTTAAATCTCGGGGCCAGCTGTCCCACCCATTAGAGGGCTTTACAAGCCAGCGAGGAGATTAGTCACTGCGGTCGGCGGTGGACACTCCGGTCATGGACAAAAAAAAAGATGAAAAAAAAAACTTTACTGGATTAAAGATAAAAGAGAGTTAACTTGGAATCTAATTAAAGTCAATAATTTTCATATTTCATTAAATTCTTTGTTTCGCGTAACAATCAAAACCACTCTTATAAGAAGAAAAAAAATATTTAAGAGAATTATATTTTTAGTTTTGGGTCCAGTAAATTATTGTTTAAAGACATTGGTGAATAAATAAACTAAATGAAAGTTTGTATTGAAAAATTGAGTTTATTAATTTTTGAAGTTTGTAATTTATTATTTTTTAAGATAAAATTATTTTTTGAAAAAATAGTTTGTGCTGAGATAGTGTAAGACTTTTTTAGACCATCAATATATCATTCATCATCCACATGTTTATGGTTATTGACTTTTAGTTAAAAATAATACAAATGAATAATGGATGATGAATTGATAGTGTAAAAAATTATACTCCCTCCGGTCTCTAATATAAGAAAATTCAGACATATTTTTCATGGTCTCTAATATAAGAAGAAGTTAACTAACTTTTTATTCTCAATACAACCATTCCTAAAATGTTTCTAGAAAATAGTGATCTCATTTAATTTTTATTCCATTCACAATGCAACTTTTCTAAAGTAGCAATATTTTATGATTTTGAGAAAATTAAATACATTCAACTAACTTTTTTTTTGTAAAAAGAAAAATTCATTACCAACGAACAAAATTTGGGAACAATAAAAAAATGTCATAAGCACAAGCCTTGCCACCTTCTAGAAGGGTTCAACACTTATGCAAATGCCTAAAATCCAAAGGCTATTTTGTCAGCTTCTATGAAGGGTTCAAAATAACCAGAGATCAAACATTCAATTAACCTTCTTAATGTAAAGAAGTGGGATATAGCCGACCCTAATTTCTAGAGAGAGAGGTTCTGCATTCTCTCTAAATTTCTCAATCTTCCTCCTCTTCTATTTGTTTTCTTTTGTTTTTCTTACTTTATCAAAGAGAGATAGTGGTAGAAGGGGACTCCCCTTCATCTAGAGGATGTGTGATTTTTAGCCCTAGTTTTTCTGGGTTTCACTCTTGCCTTTGTGCAAGTTTTGTTAAATAAATAAGTGTTATTCTTTAGTTGTTTTGAGTGTTTTATTTTGAGGAGTTCTGTGTTTTGTGTTAGCTTCGAGATCTGATGGTCATCCTCTTTTTTTCAAATAATTGGAAGAATGATAGTAGAGACAGCTCTTCACTTGCAGACTTCTGACTTGACTTTTATTCAGTGCTCCACCTCTACAATTTTGAGATTCCTTGTCGCCGAAATGTGCTTACTTCCAGCATTGATGAGATTGTTATCTTGAAGATAAAGGTTGTTGAATCTTATGTTAGAGACCGATTTTGGAAGAGGTTTATGACACATGTCCAAATGCAAGATGCTGTTGGTGTAGAGTACCTTGCTTTGTTTAGTGTTATTTGTGTGGAAACTATGTATTTTGTTTGAGTAACGTTAGATTTGCTTGTACTGTTTTTCTTCTATTGAATAAAATGCATATTTTCCTTTTAAAAAAAACTAACTTTCTTAATATGTGTGATTTCGGTTATTTTTTCTTATAATAGGAACCGGAGGGAGTATACTATCAATCACACTCATTAATATATTTTTTTTTTACTTTCATAAGCTATATTTTAATAACACATGTTTATTAGTTTTTTAATAAAGCATATCTTGTTTTAGCTTTTGATCGCCAAAAACCAATATATTAATAATAAAAAAATCTTCAACTAACATTTTGAGTGGTTTGAGGTGTAGCAATTGCTTGCCCTGAATAACTTAGCACAGTGATAATATAATATGGATTTTTCTAATTGGGGTCTCCTTATCAAATCTTTTGAAAACTAGGTCAGCTATTGAATTGGTAAAGGTAACAGTTTAAAGTTTAATGGTTGGACAATGAATCGAGGTTTAATCAATTTTAATATACGTATGTAATGTATATATAAATATATAATAACATAATAATAAACTAATATTTTAAAACTAAATAGTAAAAACTAAATACATCATCAAACAACGAAAATAATCATAATTTTCATAATATTAAAATATCAAAAATTAATAGCATCTAAAATTAATGAAATCTAACATTATGAATTAAATAAGTCTAACATTACAAAACAATATTTCAATTTAATTACTTAATAATAAGCAACAATATCCATTACTAACATTTAAAATAGTTGTAGTTAAAAGAGAGAAAAAAATAAATAAAAAATATAAAAATACTATGATGTAAGAAAAAAGTACCTCCACCACTTCACCAATTTTATGGTTGGATCAACTAGTCATGCTCCTTATACTAATACTAAATTTAATAAATTTATAATTCGTAAGTTTGCATTAACTAAATTAATGTCATTTAAAATTTCCAAATGTAACCAACAAAGCTCAGCACAGTTGGTAGATAGCTGAGTTCCTTAAGCATGATGTCAGGGGTTCGATCCTTGCCGTGGGCATGGAAAAGACTTTGTTGGTAGAGGTAAAACTCACTTCGGTGATCTCTACGCTTCGAAAAGGATTAGTCTTCGACTATCGGTTGAGAATACCCTTGGTGTAAAAAAAAAATTCAAATGTATCAATTGAAAACTTACTCTTTACGTATTTCTATTTCTAAGAAACATTTTAAAAACCCAAGAAAGACATTATAAAAACCTTTAAAATATGGGTTTTGCTAACATCTATCTTAATATATTTCATCCGTTTTATATATAGTGTTTGTGGAGTTTTTTTATACTTCATCCGTTCTACAAAGATGGTAAAAAATGGTTAAACTTTTTGTCCTAAACTATAATTAAAATAATTAATGAAAAGTCTTAGAAATTGTAAACTTTGAATTGTGATTGGTTGATTCACAAAAAATGCATTAAATTAGTTGTTTGATAATTAGTTGATATGTTAGACAAATCATTAAATGCATGCCTCCTTAATTTTTTGACTTTCGAATATTTTAATCATCCTTGTGGGACGAAGGGAGTATATACTCAATTCTTTTATAAACTCAATGCATAATTAATAATATTTTGCCAATTATATCTTTATTTATTACAACCTCTTTTTTACCTTTAATATTTTCCATTCTCTTCAATAATGTTTAAATAAGGGTATTATAGTCAAAATATTTCAAATTGTTATATTATTGAACTATTTCTTGAAACTTGTGTATAACCTTAAAATACATTACAAAACAGATGAAGTATATATTAACAAATTCATACTCCCTCCGTTCCTATTTATCTGTCCTATTTCAAACAAAACACACCCTTTAAGAAATGCAATCATTACTTAGATTTCCCATACATTAATTATGTTTTTTCCCACTATACCCTTTCTCTTTCTATAATCATTACTTATCTTCCACTACTTACGAAAACCAATACTCAATTAAATAGGGGTAGACATGGAAAGTAACATTTATTATACCTTAAAATAATCAAAAGGACAGATAAAAATAAACAAAAAACTTCTCCAAAAATGGACAGTTAAATAGGAATGGAGGGAGTAATGAATAAGTTTGCATCGAAAATTGAAATATTTAAAATTAATGTGCATTAATTACTCAATATTATACTAGTAATTTTTTTTAGCATGTATTCCCCGTCTTAAATATAAGCAAATAAAAATACTTTATTAGTGGCCTTAAATATAAACAAAATTTAACTAACATTTTATTCTCAATACAATCATTCATAAAATATCACAATAAAGTGATTGTATTATTTAATTTTTGTTTGATTACTGATACATGTTTCTTAAAGTAATATACTCCCTCCGTCCCACAAGGATGGTTAAAAAATTCAAAAGTCAAAAAATTAAGGAGACATGTGTTTAAAGGTTTGTCTAACACATCAACCAATTATCAAACAACTAATTTAATACATTTTGCATGGATCAACCAATCACAATTCAAAGTTTACACTTTCTAAATTTTTCATTAATTATTTTAACTATAGTTTTGGAAAAAAAAATTAACCATTTTTACCATCCTTATGGAACGGAGGGAGTTTTTTTTTATGATTTCGAGAAAATTAAGTATACTTAAATAATTTCTTTAAAAAAATGTAAAATAAATTTTTTTCTTGTATTTGAGATCAGATAGAGTACTCTAGAATACACAATATAAAAACTCTTTATACTTCCTCCGGTCCTATATATAAGACCCTTTTGAAAACTTTTTTTAATCCTTAATATAAGTCATATTTCCAATTTTCAATGTCATTAATTACATTTTTTCACAAACACCCCTGTTTACTCAACACTTTTTAGATTTCCAATAATAATTATAAGGATAATTTTGAAAAAGTATACCAAATATTTTTATTTCCAATACCATTAATAACGGTAACTAGCATTCTTAAAGAGTGAGAAAATTAGTGAAAGAGTTTTATAATACTCCCTCTGGTCCTATATATAGGTCACATTCTAGAAAGTTTTTTTGGTCCTAATTATATTTTCTATGCATCATTTATTAATTTTTCTCTTTTTTGTCCTTATTAAGTGTTTTGACTATTTATGTTTTTTTTGTTGTTCATTAATGAGTGTGAATTTTCCAAGAAAAGTTAAGGGTGTAAAATTGTAATGTCACACTATATTCTCATAGAATTCATAAAACCAACTACTTTCCTTGGTATGTGTAATTCGGTTAAGTATGCCCTACAATAAGGACCGGAAGGAGTAAAAACAAAGAGAGTAATATTTCTATTTCTATAAAGGAGTACTAAGCGTTGGTTGCGCATTAATTTAATTTGGTTTTATTAAATTTTGGTGCATGATGATTGGGTCCTTTCCCTTTGGTTTGGTTTTGCAAAGGCTAATTGAATTTGTGGTAATGGTAATGCCGTAAATTGCGTTACAACGGTCGGATTTCGGCAAAAAGTGCCACATGCTTGCCAGCCGCGTCCCATTCTCCAAGTGGGCCCACTACGCGGTGTTTTGTGGGCTGCATTTGGCTCAGTGTAATTACCATCGAATCCTCCTGACTTTACGGTTTTGACTTATCTCAACGGTCCTCATGATGATGCAAACCACGTGACTCCAGCCTACTAAAGTGCTCCATTTCCAACCTCAAATCCTCTGAAGTCTGAAACATACTTTCATTTCTTTGGATTAATGAAAATTTTTGATATTGACACACAGGTGAAAATACCCTTGCATGCCGTGTTAGAAGTTGTAGTTGGTTAAGTAAACACAACTACTTACCTTGTTTGTTTGTTTGTTTTTTTTTTTTTTTTTTTTCGGTTTATATGGGAGATCTGGGATTAGAACCCATGACCTAGGGGAAAGAGAAATCCTAAGTATCCCTGCACCAACTGAACTGTCTTAAGCGGACATCTACTTACCTTGTTTAGTTAGTAAGGAAAAATTGGAAGAGAGAAATGGAAATTAAAAAATGGGTTTTTTCCATCTATGTATTCTATGTATAAGATATTAAAAAAAATAATTTTGTAATTTTTCCAAAATTACCCTTACATCTAATCATTGTGATCTAAGTTTTTGTGAGAAGAAATAAATAAAATTGTATTGGATAATGAAATGAACCTTGTTTAATGGAGTTTGTTTAATATTGTAAATGACTTGGAAATTGATTTACTGCATTAAATATAGATGATGGAGTATCTATGAATTAAATTAATTTAATTATTGAAAAATGAAAAAAATTATTATTATCTAATAATTGGTGGATGTATATTTTTGGAAGAACATATCAATTTTAATATGGAATTCAACAACATTAATGGACGTAAAAATGCCCAAAGGCCTTATAATTAGAGACCGAAAGACCATCCATAAATGTTCTTATTTTGTACTCCTATATGTTCTTATTTTGTATCTTGTAATAAACACTATTTACAATAACTGAATAAGTTTTTGTCTAATGTATATATTATAAATTTAGTAGTTATGTAACCTGTTAAAAATAAACGATTTTACTGTCCACTTTTTTTTTTTTCTGGTGGACCGGTCCACTTGTTTTTTCGACCGAGGATAATAAGTCACATTTGGGTATAACCGCATAATAAAGGATAAAGGAGTTAAAGCACAAATTCCAAAAAAAAATATGTCCATGACCATGAATAAGTATATAAGACATGAAACTAATCAAACTTCGTTCGACTTGCATTATTATTATAAAACAAAATAGGTTTAAAATATGTAAAAAAAAATTTAATTAATTTTTTAAAATTTTTATTTCATTCTCAACAAAATTATTTTTGTAAAACATTCATAAAAAGTGATTATATTTTTTTCATTTTTGTTTCGTTCTCAATATTCACTCCGCCCCACAAGGATGATAAAAAATGATTAAATTTTTTTGTTCCAAAACTATAGTTAAAATAATTAATGAAAAATTTAGAAATTGTAAAATTTGAATTGTGATTGGTTGATCCATGCAAAATGTATTAAATTAGTTGTTTGATAATTGGTTGATGTGTTAGACAAACCATTAAATGCATGTCTCCTTAATTTTTTGACTTTTGAATTTTTTAATCATCCTTGTAGGACGGTGGGAATATTATTTTTCTAAAATATCTCTATTATTCTATAAAATTTTTTAAAAAAATTAAACACAATCAATAAATCTCTTTCACAAACATAACTTGAATTTTCTTTCTTATATTATAAATAAGAGGCGGAGAAGGACCCAAATAAAAACCTTAAACAGGGTCTTATATATAGTACCGAAGAGAGTATGTGTTTTGTCCAAAATATCATTATTTAATCATTGTTGAAAAGTGTAATAGTATTTAATTTTTATTAGAAAATGTGTCTATTAATTAATATAGAATATTCCTTCCGTCTCTACATATAAGACTATTTTGGTAAATTTCACGTCCATTAAGAAAATTGATTATTTTAGTTAATGATATTGAAAATGTGAAAATTTGATATGTATTTTTAAAACTATCCCTGTTAATAGTATTGAGAATTTAAAAAATGCTAAATAAATAAGGGTGTTTGTGGAAAGAAGTAATTAATTATCATTGAAAATTGGTATGTGGTTTTATAAATCGGGACAAAATAAAAATATAAAGAGGGCATTATATAGGGAGAGGTAGTAGCAATTTAGATATGAGTAAAATATACCTCATCTTATATATAAAAGGTTTGAACATGAATACACAATCATGTATTCAAAATATAGAATAAAACCATTCAAGAGCAATATGATGAAAAGATAAATGTCAAATATAAAAGTTTATGTGTGTCAATGGAATTAATTAAATTTTTTGTCCATAAGACTTCAAAAAAGAAAGTTTCAAAAAAAAAAAAAAAGACTTCAAAAAAGAAAGAAAGGGAGTGGTACACTGATAGTACTATACAACCTCAAACAATAAATGGCCGATGATTAATGATAACTGAATGTATAGGTTGCCAGTTTTAGAAATGGCCATTGATACACCTGCACAAGAAAATCAATGGCTAACATAAAAGATAAGAAAGAGTAGATAAATCCCCTCTTTAAAAAGAGTGGACTGGAAAACTTAACATTAAAATACTTCAGAATTTGAAGCATAAATAAGATTTGTTTGGTCAAATATTTTTTAAAATCAAACAAAGGCTATTGCAACGACAATTTTGTTGTTTCAAAAGCAAAATGTGTTTTGCAACGACATTACCTAAGGTGTTTTGCAACGACAATGTCGTTGCGAAATAGATTACCAGCACATAGCTCTACCGGCCTGTTTAGCAACGACATCTCTTATGCAACGACCCATGTCGTTGTTGAAAACCTTTCTTTATAACAACGAAGAAAGGCGTTGCTATACCCTTTTGCAACGCCTTTACCAACAACGACTTTAGTCGTTGCAGAAAATATTTTTTGCAACAACTTTTGTCGTTACAATAAAGGGTTTTTCTTGTAGTGTATATCAAGCCAAGCAACCCATGTAAACCTTATAAATACCAACCTTCATCAGAGGGTAGAATCACCCAAGCAATTACAACAATAGCCATAACCACGGTTACGCCAATCATATATACAAAGTATATACGATATACACCCATACTCAAAAAGAGAAAGGTACAACAATAAGAATACCAAACTCTTGTCATCCTCACGATGGTAGTTGATCACAACCCCATCGTAGAGAATTCATAGCCTTAGGATCCGTGATGAAGTCGTGATGAAGCTTGTACAGTTGAGGTGATGAATAGATAGGTTATGAAAGAAACTATTTCAAAATAATATAGGAAATATTTAATTTGATTTAAATTAGTTAGATTAATCAAAAGTTACCTAAAATGTGAAGTGTAAGGTCAAACATTTTAAAATAAATGAAGTAAATAAAATAAATAATAAACTAAACTATTTTAATTGAATAAAATATTAATTTTTCTGATTTTTAGTCAAAATACTCGAGTATTGGTGGGAAGACTCGAGTATCGTAACTAGCTGTTAGGAAAATTTGAAATTTTAGTCAGAATACTCGAGTATTTCTAGTGATACTCGAGTATTTCGTACAGTTGTGCAAAACAATAAAAGTCGGTTTCTACTCAATTTGAAGCCAACAGCTCGTTTAATCTGGTTACAAGCACAGAGCTGAACCTTACTTCATAGAGGGTAATCCTAAGTTATAAATAAGTGATTTGGGGAGCTGGAAACTCATCCAAATCTCCCAAACCCGAATTCCATTTTCAGTTATTCTCAGTTTTCTGGTGCACTCTTTGAGCCTTCGATTCTCCCTCCTCACTCACCCAAATCCAGTGAAACCAAAACACTATTCGAGTTCTAATTCCAATCTTGAATTAGAACCAAGAACCACTCAAATTGACTTCCTATAGATCAAGATATAGGCTTCCAAAGTTGCATATTCTAAGCTGTGAAAACAGAGCACCAAACAGCACCATCAACCTCTCTTTCTTGAATTGGTCTGGTAAATTCAGGAACTCTCTCGATTCCAAATTCGTTTCTAATTAAAGTTAGCACTCCCTAGTTGCTTAAGCTAACTTATTTCATTCTTTTTCATGCCTTATTCGTCGTGAATTTAATGGCCAAAGTCAACTAGTGCAACTGTTTGTGCACCGGTGCAGAAATCACCAACCTTGATCCAGTCTCTTTTCTCTTCAACCAATCATTTGTTTAGCTTCTCTAAGGTATGGGAGAAGTTACCTAATCGCTAGAATGGTAATCAAGAAGCTAAATTCATAGGAACCATATGAGGTTCATGGGCAATGTAAGTTTGAAATGGGAATCTGACTTGGAGGCCAGAAGCCCAAGGTTTTTGTGTTCAAACAAATTTAATTGGACCTAAGGAAGCTCACTGGATTGATTTTCGAATTAAAAATCAAGTGGAAATGAAATTCATATGTTAAAATGGACATTTTCTATGTTTTATGAAATTATGTGATTTGGTTATGTTTTCTGTTAATTTGATGTTAATTGATATGTGCAACATGTTTATTACTTGTGAAATAACTTCTGTTTAGTGCAGAATTGAAGTGAAGGTGTAAGAATCACGAATTGGTGCATATAATGTAGAAAATTGGTGTTGTTGCAGCAAAAAGACTCGAGTATTTTGAGAAAGACTCGAGTATTCTGGAAAATGATGAACGACTCGAGTATTTCTTCGGGTACTCGAGTACTTTGGCATGAACTACTCGAGTAGTTCATGAACTACTCGAGTATTTTGAGAAAATATCACAAATCTCTTATTTTTAAAAGTTTCAGAAATTAACTTGTCTAATCTCCTAAATTACTAAGTTTTGAACATCACTTTGCTTAATATCTAATCCCGTTGGTTGATAACTATCCTGGAGGTGTCCTACTGGAATTTTATTCAGTTGTTGATATTTTCCCTACAGGAGTCCCAACGGAAGTGCGTACACCCATTTGGTCGATATTAATCCTATAGATGTCCTGATGAAATTTTATTCACTAGGTTGATATTTTACTATAGGAGTCTCAATGGGGTCGTTGCAATAACCATCAATAGGAGGCTATGCCCCGATGGACTATAAATGGAATAATTCAATACTATTTCTAAAACTGTAGTGTCCTGGAACACTAGATGTTCTTAACCCTCTAAGTGCTCAAGACTATGGAATCAGGAGCCCTAGAGAGGATCAAGAGTTAATGTGTGACTTATGGTATTTCTGCAGTTCCAGTTGGGAAAAGCAGGTTCTCCCTAGTCAACGTGTGTGTGCAGAGTGTCAACTTAGGGATGAGAGTACTTACCTGAAACCCTAGTTGTAGTGAGCTATTTATAGGGTTTGGAGGAGGCTGATATGGGCCGTCTGGGCCCTGTATCAGGGTTGAGCTGAACTAGGATTCTGTGAGATAATATCGGAGGATTATGCTTAGAATCTGGATAGGATCAGCTGGAGATCTCATGTCTAGGCTGTGGCGAGAATCCAGGAGAGATTTGCGAAAGGGATAAGAAGCCTCGGTAAGTTTGAACTTATCCGCTTGCCGACGGTATGTCTCGGCCTAGAATCTCAAGCCTGATGGATTGAGGACCGATGATGAGGCTTGGTTCCATCAAGTCCGAGCCTGGTCCTTTGGGGATGCTCGGAGTCCATGAGTCCGAGCGAGGGACGTTTATGTTAAGTGAACCGAGGGAAGTGCCCTTAGAGGACTCCTTTGACAAGGCTTAGATCCGTATCAGGTCGGCAGACCCTACAAGCCCCCCAGCTCGTAAGACTTTGAGAAGTCTGTGACGAGGTAGCAAGTGTTCAGGGTTGACCTTTTCGGATGCCTCGTTCCAGGAGTGTGTGACAGCTGTAACCAGGTAGCCCGTTCGAGGTGACGTTTTGGGTTCTCTAGGTACGGCGCGTTCCCTTTGTTGGAAACCAACAAGCGGGTAAAATGCCTTCTAGAGGGGGGGTGAATAGAAGAATCAAGCTACGATACCCGGTTTTTTAAAAAGTAATCAAAACAGATCAAAAATAGTCAGATTTAACTAATCTACTCGAGTAAATTGCAGGCTACTCGAGTAGACCTGAAAATTTGAAAAACCTTAATCGAGTACTACTCGATTAAACACTGAAAAACACAGAAAATTCAGAAATCAATTCTAATCAAATCTAAACCAAAAAAAATCAATGAATCAAAATAAGAATATACAGAAAATCAATTACCAATCAATTTATGAATTAATAAAGAATACGTAATTGAAATTCCCAAATCCTATTCACAATTGATTTTAAGTTTTTGTTGATTTTAAGAACGAAAAAAAATACGTAAAAGCTCAAAATAAAGAACACATGATTTTAGCCTGGTTCACTCATCTAAATATGAGCTACATCCAGTCCACCCTCTCTGATTTGGGTGATTTGCTACACTATGAACAAAAGAATTAGATTACAAGAATGTGTTAAGATCCTCTCCTCTCTCTTGATCCTAACCCTTGTTAATTGATGTACCAAACCAATTAACTCTACCCAATTCTTGTCCAATAATTCAATTTGTTCCTTCTTCTTTGATTGAATCACGATCAATCCTTTTGAGCTTCGAGCAACTTTGATCAAATTGCTAAGAGTCTTGCTCCAACCCTTTTCTTCAAAGTCTTCAAAGAAAACTTCACTTTGTTGAATCTTGAGAGAAGTAACCTTGTTGTTACTAGATGATTCAACCACAATAGAATGCTCAAAAAACTATGAATCTTCAATATGAGAATGAAAAGAATGAATAATGTTCTCAAATTAAGATTCACATGAACATTGATAGAGAGATGTTTTTGGAAAGATTATTTGCTCAAGAATGTTGTGAAAATATGAGAAAAATGCTTTTCAAAATTTAGAGTTCGTAACATTTGAAAAGATGTAAATGAAATCTTTTTAAAGTTCAGTTTTAACAGACTTTACTCGAGTAGACGAGTCCCTTAACCGAGTACTACTCGATTACTCGTGTACTTAATCGAGTAAACACTGCTAAAAAAACTGATAAAAACTTTTTCAATTAAATTCCATTTTTCACCTAATTAATTTGGAAAAGTCTTGAGCTATTTTTCTCTATCAAAGCAATCTCAATTTGTAAACATAATCAATCTTTAAATTCCAATTGAGATTACTAAACTAATCTACCACCCACTTTCATATAAAACAAAATTAAAACAATTACAATATATATATAAGAATGAAATGATAGAATAGTCCTTGAATCTTTGTTGTTGTAGGTAATCTATATCTTGTTGTCTTCATCAAAACATATAATTGAAAGCTTGCATTGCCTTGCCTCTTCAATCTCCCCCTTTTTGATGAATGACAAACATTAACCAAATCATCTTCATACTCCCCCTAAATGTATGCACACTTAGGAAAAGTGTCTTTACCTACAAAAAACAATAATCCAACCTTTCTCCCCCTTTTGGCATTAATCAAAATTTAATAATAAACCGTGCCAAAGGTGAGAATACATAATAACCAAATACACCAGAAACCAAAAAAAAAAAAAAACATAACCCAAATCCAGAAACAGAAACATAAATGAAACATAACACTAAGATAACAACAATCCAGAATGCAGCAAAACATGAGAAGCAATGCATGATCACTGTGGTGGTGGTGGTGAGTGTGGAAACATGCGCCCAAGAGCACCAAAAAAAACGATCCTCCATCGCCTGCTGGCGCGTGGCAAGATGTGCAAAACCATCACGGATCATAGCACTCTGTCGCTCTTCGATAGCATACTGACGCTGCTCCACCTGAGCAAAATGTCCTCCTATCTCAGCAGAAAGAAAATCTCTGAGCTCCTGAAATACAAATCCATGATAGGGAGGCGGTTGAGATTGCTCATTACCACCATCATTCATAAAATCTTCAACATTGAATGGTGTCTCAGGGGGCGGATTAGATGAACCAGCGCCTACTTGCCTTGCCATCTCCTCCTCTAATTCTTTTTCTTTCTTTAATCTCTCAATATCATTTTTCCACATCCAATGTCGAGAAGTTGGATATTCATCCATACCAATTCCATGCAATAATGTAGAGTCAATGCATTCACGATCAGTGAGAGAAACCTCTTCTTCTTCGTCCTCAATTTCAACACCAAAAAGTAACAAAAGCTTGGAAACAATCATCGGATACGGTAAAAATGCATTACCAACAGAACCAGCAGCAATGATCATTCGATCAAGAATAACTTTTGACCAATTAACAGGAATATGCTCCTTCAAAGCATAAAGCAACCGAACCTCATCATTGGTAGCTTGTGCATAATTGTGACTTGACTTAGGCATCAAAATATAAGAAATAACATAGAGTATAAGCCTATTATCCGGAGTCATATAACCTGCATGCTTAGTACCACTATCCCATTTATATCCTTCTCTAACAGTGTTTCCAAAAACTATTGCAACATCACATTCATTTAGAATGTCACTTTGTGGATCATTGAAAAATGTACCTTCAGTAGATAAACCAAATAATTCATTCATCACAGTCGGTGTAAATTTCAGCAACTTGCCCTTAACCACAGATTTATAAAACCCATCATCAAACTTAAGGTTGGCATAAAACTTCCGAACAAGTCTAGGATAATAATCACAATGAAAACCTAGAAATTTCTTTAAACCTTGTTCTACAAACAGAGAAGAACAGTCAAACCTTTGATTTAAGAGCCATTTCATGTTCATAAAACGCACATGACCAAAACCTCGCTTGAGAAACCCGGCTTCCCGCTGTTTCCGTTGTTCTTTGGAGTAAAAATAGGAGTCCAAATCAAGATTGACCCTTTGCTTCTTGCGTTTACCGGTAGAAGAGGATGGAGGGGCCATTATGGATGCTCTTAGGGTTTTGAGAAATTGGGGGTTTTGTAAAATGGGGCAAAAATGAGTGAAATTGATGATGCAAATGAAGTAATATGAGTGAATGAGTCAGAAAGAAGAAGAAATTTGAATGAAATCAAGTGAAAAATGATGAAAAGATGAAGAAACCGTGTGAAATAGGTAGAGAAAAGCGTATTTTTAGTGAGAAGAAAGAACAAAATGAGCAAAAAAAAATGTTTAATATCTGTCAGTTTTAGCACGATCTACTCGAGTACGTAATCGTTTAATCGAGTAATACTCGAGTAAACATATCACTTAATCGAGTAAAACAGTGTAAAATTGACACTTAATCGAGTAACCTGCAATTTAATCGAGTATTCCAGAAAGTTTTATTTTGCATACTCGATTAAAGCACAGCTTAATCGATTAAAGTCTGATAAAATGCAATTTTTAAGCAGTTTTGAAGCACAAATCATGAAAAACAAAGGCACAAACCATATGCACATTCTAAGTATGACACAAACACATTTTGTACCTCGCTTCCCTTTGGGTTGGTCGGATGGTATCTACAACCGAGGGGCCTCCTTGTACCAATTTGACTATAAGGTCGATTTGACTAGGGCCGAGAGACGGTTGTGTGACCGAGTATGGGAATACCTCAAGGCGAATGGTCAAATTGATACCAAGAAAATATTGCTGAAGAGGACACGGGCCGACGTGAAGGCCGAGCTGGGTATATAATTTTTTTTTTACTCGGTCTAAACTATATTTCCTTGTTGCAGAAAAAATGGGAAAGAAAGCATCCAAAGCTAAGAAGAGTGCCGCTGCTTCAGCCAGGATGGCTCAGTTGGCTGCTGCGAGAGGAGAGTCGGGATCCTCGGCTAGAAGCCAAACCCCCGAACCAACTCCAACAGATAGCCCTCTTGTTACCCCTCGTGCTATTCCTTCCGAGGTACCTCAAGTCATCAAAAATGCTGAGCCAACAATTCCTGTAGAAGTGCAACAAAGTACTCAAGGTACTCCTGAGCGTCCTTCCAAGAGACCTCGGATGGAGAAAGGAAAAGGATTGGCTGGCGACTGGTTTCATATGATCAAGCCTCACAAAGGAGTTCAAGTTACTGAGGGTACAGAAGAGGCCGTAGCCAAAACTGTATGGAGTAGGCATAATAAGTTAGATTCCTTCGCGGCAACTCTCTTCCCCCCTGAAGATGCTGAAGTGATTAATGCCTGGGGTCCAGGCACTTGGGAAAATAACTGCATGGCCTTGGTGAGGAGCTTCCTACGAGGTGCAAGCATTCTCAATTACCTCGGTCAACGTGGTGACGATGTCTACGCTGGAGTGGCCCCCGAGGAGAAGAAGAAAAGAGCTGAAGCTGACGATCGGGAGGATTACTTGCAGCTTCAAGTGGAAAGCTTTGAGAAAAAACTCCAGGTTCTGGCGGCCGAGAATGAAAGACTGCAGAAGGGAATGCAGGAATCTGAAGGCGCCAAAGCTAAAGCCGAAGCTGCTAAGGAAACAGCCGAAAAGACTCTTCAAGAGGCCGAGGAAAGGGTCAAGCGGTCGGAGGAAATCTTGAAGAAGGCTGAAGAGGATGCCATAACTCTCCGGGAAGCTATAGAGAGGGCTCGGAAAGCCGAGCAGGTTGCTGCTGTGGCCCAGGAGCAATTCGAATATCCTAAGGACGAGGTTACTGGGCTCCGAGCCTCAATGGACAAAATGAGAGCAAAAGCTCTTAAGCATAAGAAAGCGGCCCAGGAGAATCTGTACAACTGGAGTCATGCAGTTGAAGATTCCTTCCTTAACACAGCCGAGCAGCTTCGGATTCTGAACCCCAACCTCGTGACAAGGGGCGCCGACCCCCTCTTTGCTACCAAGAATGGTCAAATAGTTGGTGCGAATGGGATCCCTATTGATATGAGCAGTAATGATCTTCCTGACCATTTTGCCGAGGAATCCGAGGAAGATGAGGCCGAAGGCGCCGAAGATGAAGAAGAAGAAGAGAAATTCGACCCTGACAGCGTAGTACTGTCTGACATTGAGTAGTTTTTTTTCTTTTTTGCTTTTTTACTCTTGTATCTGCCCCAATAGATGGGTCGAAATCCTGTTGCTATAACTTGTTTGGAATATTTATAATATCCGTTTTTATTTTATGCTTCTTTCTGAACTTTTTGTTAAGAATTCAAGTGTTAAGACCTCGGAACTTCAGCACTTTAGCCGAGGTGGGTTCCTCTATCCGCGATGTAAAAATGATCTTTAAAACAAATCATGTTTGAATCGGGAATCTTTCTAGGGTACTTGACGAGTTATAAGCTCTTGTTTGAGCTGTTTATAATCGTTCGCGTCATAAACGGTGGCTAGTCGATTATGAGGAAAAGTACATAAAAACAATGAATTCAATAACAGCACTTTTATTTATTCAAAGCACTAACAATAAGTACAATGGGCTCGAAGTTCCACCGAGCGTACACCATCATTAAAAATAAACAATCATATAACAGCAAGGGAAATAGTAAAACTAAAACAATTGAAAATGGAATTGAAATGGGTAGAAATTTCTAACTGAAATATGCTCTAAGTTTTTCCACTTTCCATGTGTTGTTGATGAGGGCACCCGAAAGAGTTTCGAGCTTGTAGGCTCCTGTTCCTGTTTTGGAAGCTACTCGGTACGGACCTTCCCAATTCTGAGCCAGTTTACCATCCTTAGCATTTTTGAGGCCGATGTCAGCTCTTCGTAGGACGAGGTCACCTACCTCGAATTCTCTGGGTGCCACTGAGCGATTATACCCTTTCGCTTGCATCAGCTTGGCATGTTTTTCCCGTTCGGCAGCTAAATCTCTGACTTCTTCTGAAAGAACTAGGTCCTCACACAGTAAAGTGTTGTTGAGGGGGTTCGGTTGTTGTAAAGCTCGGAAAGATGGGATGATCCTTTCCATCGGGATGACGGCGTCGCAACCATAAGTAAGACGATAAGGGGTTTCTCCCGTGGAAGTCTGTATGGTGGTGCGGTACGACCAAAGCACTTCATGTAGGTTTTCCAGCCAATTTCCCTTAGCACCGATGAGTCTTTTCTTGATCCCCTGAATGATACTTCGGTTCACTGATTCTACTTGTCCGTTGGTCTGAGGTTGCTCGACCGAGGAAAAGTAGTGTTCAATGTTCAAAGCGTTGACCAAGTCCTGGAATGCCTTTGCCGCAAATTGAGTTCCATTGTCGGTTACTAAGACCTGTGGCACTCCAAATCGAGCTATAACCTGTCTCTCAAAGAACTTCTGAACCTTGGCCGAGGAAATAGTTGCTAGTGCTCGGCTTCGATCCACTAAGTAAAATAATCGATGGCCACTATCACCCATTTGAGCTGTCCTGGTGCGGTGGGGAACTGGCCAATCAAATCCATTCCCCATTGATAGAAGGGGTAGGTAGATGAAAGTGAATGAAGTTCCTCGGCTGGCTTTTGGTAGACTTCACTGTGGAACTGACATCTTTCACATTTCTTTACATGACCGATTGCATCCTGTTGTAAGGTCGGCCAGTAGTATCCTGCCCTTAGAATTTTCTTGGCCAACGATTTCCCTCCGACATGATGACTTCCTATACCTCCATGGACTTCTTCCAGTGCCTGATTTGCTTCGGCGGGGTCTAAGCACCTGAGCATTGGGCCGCTGACCCCACGACGAAACAGAATTCCCTCGATCATAGTGAATTGGGAGGCTTTTCTGACAAGCTTTTTGGCCTCGGCTGGATCTGTCGGCACGATTCCTTGTTCCAAGAAGTTTATGATCAGAGAGGTCCAACTTGGATCCATAGAAACGGAGAGGACAACGCTAGGTCCATGCACCATTTCTTGGATCAACGTCTTATTATTTCCAGGACCCTTTGTTGAGGCAAGTTTAGAAAGAATGTCCGCTCGGCCATTGCTTTCCCTCGGGATGTGGCAGAATTCGACCTTGGCAAACTCTGAAGATAGGAACTTCACCTTCTCCAAATATTTTTGTAGGATGGGTTCCTTGGCTTGATAATCACCCTTCACTTGCGATATCACCAACTGAGAATCGCTGAAAACCTTCACTTCTCGGGCCCCAACTTCTTTCGCCATCCTCAGACCAGCCATCACAACTTCATATTCCACCTGATTGTTCGAAGTCGGAAATCCGAACTTCAACGAATATTCAAGGGTAACTCCCTCTGAGTTCTCCAGAATTATTCCCGCTCCTGCTCCGAGCTTGTTGCTTGACCCATCGACATAAATGTTCCAATCCAAGTTTGAGCTCGTCAATGGCTCAGTAAACTCGGTGAGAAAATCAGCTAAGACCTGAGACTTCATTGCTTTCCGAGGTTCGAAAGTAATGTCGAACTCGGAAAGTTCAATAGCCCAAGTCACCATTCTGCCTGCCAGGTCGGGTTTCTGAAGGATCTGTCGGATTGGCTGAGCAGTTCTGACCGTGATATGGTGGCTTTGGAAGTATTGACGCAGCCTCCTAGCCGTAATAACCAAACAAAACGCCAACTTTTCAACCTTCTGATACCTCAACTTTGGTCCTTGAAGTGCTCAGCTGACGAAGTAGACAGGAGATTCTTTGCCTGATTCTTCCCTAACTAGAACCGAACTGACCACCGAATCCCTTACTGATAAGTATAGGAATAAAACCTCTCCTGCTGCCGGACTAGATAGGATTGGAGGAGAGGCCAGGTATTGCTTAAGGTCAGTAAAGGCCTTTTCGCATGCCTCGTTCCAGTCGAACGTCTTTTCTTTTTCCTTCTTCAGCAGTTGGTACCATGGCAAGGCCTTCCGAGCTGACTGAGACAGAAACCTGGAGAGAGCTGCTACCCGACCTGCTAGCTGCTGTACTCCCTTGATGTCGGAAGGGCTCTTCATCTCGAGGATGGCTCGACACTTCTCTGGGTTTGCCTCAATTCCCCGTTCGGTGAGCATGAACCCGAGGAACGAACCAGCAGGAACCCCAAAAGTGCATTTTTCTGGGTTTAACCTCATGTCAAACTGCCGAATTCTATCAAGTATAACCTTCAAATCCTTAGCATGGTGCTCCTCCTTCAGACTTTTCGCAATCATATCGTCGATGTATACTTCCATTTTCGGCCCAATGAGCGGACCAAAGACCTTGTTCATCATTCGCTGGTAAGTTGCCCCAGCGTTCTTCAGCCCGAATGGCATGACGTTGTAACAATATGTAGCATTTTCTGTGACGAAAGAGGTTTTCACCTAATCCGGGGGATACATGGGGATCTGATTGTACCCCGAATAAGCATCCATGAAGGATAGCCTTTGATACCCTACCGAGCTTTCTACGAGTTTGTCTATGCAGGGAAGTGGGTATTGATCTTTGGGGCAGACCTTGTTCAGGTCTGTGTAATCCACGCACATCCTCCATTTTCCATTGGATTTCTTGACTAGCACGGGATTAGCCAACCAATCAGTGTACACTACCTCCTTGATAAATCCCGCCTCCAATAGCTCGGACACCTTCTCTTCTGTTGCTTGTGCCTTCTCGGTTCCGACCCGCCTTTTCTTCTGACACACTGGCTTGGTGCCAGGATACACACTTACCTTATGGCAGATAAAATTCAGATCGATCCCCGGCATGTCTGCCGAAGTCCAAGCAAACAAGTCTTTGTTTTCTACCAGCAGTTCCGTCAGTTCTCTTTCCAATTCCTCGGCAAGGCCGACACCAATCTTGACACAATGGGACGGATCGGGACCCAGAATTACCTTTTTGAAGTCCCCCTGAGGGGTTGGCCTAGTTTCATCCTCGTCCCGTACGTCAAGATCTGCCAAGTTCACACTTCCTTTGTTGAGTGGCTCCTTCATGATCTTCTCATCGTCATCCAGCTTCAGCTTTCCCAGGCTAATATTGTAACATTTCCGAGCCAATTCTTGTTCGGACCGTACCGTTACCACCTGGTCATCGGACCCTGGAAACTTCATGGCCATGTGAACGGTTGATACAACTGCACCAAATGATTGGAGTGCTGTACGACCAAGAATGGCGTTGTATGCCGACGGTGCTTGTACAACTAGCCACTTTACCATCTCGGTTCGAGCAGACGGTTGTTCACCCATTGTCACTGGGAGATGAATGTGGCCTAAGGGAACAATGGAATGTCCCGTAAAGTCAATCAAACTGCCCTCAAATGGAGTTAGGTCAGATCTCTTCAACCTTAGCCTCTCGAACAGATCCAAAAACATAATGTCTGCTGAACTCCCCTGATCGACGAGAATCCTTTTCACTTCGTAATTGCCTAGCCTAGCTGTAACTACCATAGGATCATTGTGATCCTGAATAATATCAGCAAAGTCATCGTCATTGAAACTGATGACATTATTCTTCTTTTTGGACTTTTGGATCGGTCGGCTAGCCACCGAAAGGATCTGTCCCACGTACTTTTTTCTATCACTTCTTTTTTCTCCACCACCCGCAAATCCACCAGCAATGGTGTTGATCAGAAACTCGTCACGACCCTTATTCTGCTCAGACGGTAGGGCGGGGGCTCCCCCTGCAGGTAGCGTAGGGCTTTCATTCCTTTTTTCTTCGGTTTTGGGAGGTGAATGATGTTGGAAACCAACAAGCGAGCTTAGCAATTACTAGAGGGGGGTGAATAGTAATATGGAAGCAACAATGACTAATTTTCGGTGCAATTAAAAGATAATAGATCAAAAGCTTGTTTTTCTGAAACTGAGCAACTTACTCGAGTGAATTTAAAAACACTCGCGTGTTTTTCAGAAAACCTGAAAAACACTCGCATGAAAATGAAGAACACTCGAGTGAAATGCTACGAAATACTCGAGTGAATTAAAAAACACTCGAGTGTTTTATGCAGAACAGAAAGGAGCAGTTTAAGAGAAATTTAGCAAAATGATTCAATTTCTTAAAGACAAATCCAGGGCACATATAAATCAAAGTAGAGGGCAATTAAACTAAGTTAAAACAAGTTGAAAACAAGTTAATTGCAACCAATTGCTACTAGAATTATAAAAGCCCCTTTCTAGAGAACTTAGGGTTTGGTTTTACTTGAAATCTAAGAAAGCTATAAAAGAGAGAGACAACACCAATTTTATCCTGGTTCACACTCAATCTAGAGTGCTAATCCAGTCCCCCTAATCAACTTAGGAGTTTCTACTAGTGATCAAATTGTTAGAAATTACAAGGATAAATTGAGATTCCTCACTCAATCCTAACCCTTTTCAAGAGTGTACCAAACTCTTGAAATTTCTACCCCAACTTGATTTGGTGATGAAGAGTCCCTTCTTCTTAAGCTCCTTGGAACCTCCAAGAGCCCACCAAGCTAAGAATCCTCTTAGTCTTTATGCTTGAGAACCTCCCAAGGCTTGAGAACTTGGATACCTCACCAAGTACTTGGATACCTCACCAAGATTTTCTAAACAAGCTAAAGTGTTTGAGTGTTTGAGAATTTTACAACAAATAATTCTCTTACAAATGAAGCACACTCTCTTAACTCACTAAGGCAAACAATAAAGATGAATGCTTGGTTGAGTTTAGAGAGAAAATGATTTTTAACACTTGAGAGAGAGAGAGAGAGAATCAATGATAGAATGTGAGCTTGTTCCCTTGGATAAAGGCCACAATTCAGAATATAAGTGAGGGGGCAAAAGGGAAGCAAAAACCAAGTTATTCTCCCTTTTTGTCCTCTTCTAACGTTTAAAAAATTTGCTGACAGACCTAAATCACTCGAGTCTTTTTGAAAACACTCGAGTGTTTTTGTCAACTCTGATAGTGTTGCCTTTTTACTTTATCCAACGGCTATATTACTGAAAATTTATAAATCACTCGAGTGAATTGAGAATCACTCGAGTGAATTGCTCAATGTTGGAAAAATTAAGTTTTTCTAACATTGTTTTCAATTCTCTTCTCAAGTCTAATTGGTTTTAATCTCAACCTTTCATGCATGATCATTATTTGACCTTATGTGAGAATAAAAACCTAAACTACCCACTCTCATAAATAAAATAAAATACAATAAGAATAAATGAGAATGAATAATTAAACTAAACACTTCATCTTCTTTATTGTTGGGCTTGCATTCTTCAAATTAAGTCCATAATTTAATTACATTGTCATCATCAAAATTAATCCACCTTAATCAGAGATTTGATTTTACAATCTCCCCCTTTTTGATGATGACAAAATAATTAAACCTCTAGCACTTGAGAGCTCCCCCTCAATCTAGGAACCTGTACAATCCAGAAAATGCCAAGCACAACGTAATACAATAATAATCATAATCAAGTGCTCATTGGTATCAGAGTAAGAGCATATATCATCAGAGTGTAAACAAGAAAGCGGAAAAAAAAAATATGCTCTTTGCTCTTTAATCTCCTTTCTCCCCCTTTTTGTCATGATCAAAAATATAACATTTTGGAAACAAAGTGGAGAATGAAGGATACCAATAAGAAAACCTTCCCTTAAGAGTAAATAAGAATCAAAATATGACTATGAAGCAATATTAAAAAGAATTTTAAAGAACATGAAAAACCATGAAGAAAACATAATTAATGCATAAATATCATAAATCCATCATTCCAACACACCATAAACCAAGAGACATGAGTTTTAAACAAAGTACACCCAACTCCAAAAACAGCAAAATACTCAAAAGTTTCAACATAGCTAAAAATAAAGTCATAGACATAAAAAGTAGTGCAAAGGAACATCATGGACTCAAGAGGGTGGTGGCTGCTGATCATCATCACGATGATAGGGCTGGAATCTCCCAAGAGCTGACAGAATCTGACTAAGATCGGAGCGCACATGTCCAAAGTTCGCATCCACACTAGCAAAATGGGCATCAAGCCTACCATGAAGAGCTGAGTGCTGGATGTCCATGTGAGTCCTCATATCAAACATAGATGCACGCTGCTCTTGAAGTTGATTGTCAATAGCATCCAAGCGCCCATCAATGCGATCAACTCTCCTAGTCATATAGGTCCTAAAGTCCTGAGCCTCATGAGCCAATGAGGCAAACCTCCCATCAAAACCGTCCATTCTCTCATCCATATATACCCTGTGCTCTGCAAATTGGGAGTTCCAGGACCCCGGCATATCAAAATTAATCCCAGCAGTAGGATCATCCTGGGGTACTCCACTACTCCCTCTTGCCTGCTGATCAAAAGTGGCCTGCTCCTCCTCCAACTGCTGAGGGTCAACGCCCAGCTGATCTGCAGCCTGTTGAACATTGCCCTGACCCCTCAGAGCAGCTGCCTCATCAAAATATAAACATCGATTACCGAAGTATTCGATGTCCATCTTACCCAAAGAAATGTCAGAAAAGGCATGGATTTTTGCAGGTAGACGAACGACAGACTCTATTTCTGGAATAGGAACCTCAAAATGTTGAAGGAGTCTGCACACATGCATCGGGTAAGGGAGGTTTTGCTTAGGTTTGGAGTCGGAGGCTTGTTTCATTCTAGCAAGGATAATGGAGGCCCAATTCAAAACATTTCCATTTAGAATGGCATCCATAGCTCTAAGCTCAATTTGAATGGGGCGGGAGTAATTTGGAGAAGTTTGGGGCAACAAAATATGGCAAATAAGATAGTGGAGGACTCTATTGTCGGCAGTCATGTGGTTTGCTTTCTTCTCGCCCTTGAGATACACACGATCGGGGCGGAGCAAGTTTCGAAAAATAGGGTCAACATCTCCTTTAGATGTGCCTTCGCCCGATCGTGATAGCCCAAAGACTTGGAATAAAGCCTTAGGGGTAACCTCAAAACGTTTTCCTAACACGGAGGTCTCATATGAGTTTCCATTTTGCCTAAAGTTTGCATAAAATTGCCTAACTAACCTAATGTAGATAGGTCCATTAAAGGATAGGAAACCCATGAGCTTTTGAGTTTTAAGGGCATTGACAAATGGAAAACCTCTACTAATGAGATATGCTTCATTTACCCATGTTTGTGTAGCATAATCGTTGGAAGCAAACTTTCTTTCCCTCTCAATGCAATTTGCCCTTTGATAGAAATCATCCTCCTCCTCTTCAATTGGTTGAGGCTCCTCCATTCTAGGCTTTTTCCCTTTTCTTCTATTGTCTGAAGATGAAGCCATTTTCACTTACAAGTGAAAGACTAGAAGAAATTTTGAGAAATTGGGGTTTTGGGGAGTTAGGGTTTTGGAAAGGGAATGATGAATTTGATGGTTAAAAATGTGAATTTGATGTGAAATAAGGATGAGAATGAGTTTAGAAGATGAAATCTTGTTGAAATATGAAAGAAATATTGATTTTGGGTGAAATATGTGATGAAAGGGGTGAGAGAACTGAGAAAACGCGAGTGAAGAGAGAGAGAGGTTCGAGCAAATCTGGGAAAAACACAGCAGCATCAGACTAAATCTGATGAATTCACTCGAGTGAATTTAAAAACACTCGCGTGTTTTTCATAAAACCTGAAAAACACTCGCGTGAATTTGAATTCACTCGCGTGTTGGCCGAAAGTTGGATTTTCAGAAAACTGCGATTCACTCGAGTGAAATAGGATTCACTCGAGTGTTGGCCCAAAAGACTCGAGTCTTTTATAAAAGACTCGCGTGATTTTGCATCAGACCTGCTCAAAAACTTTTCCAATTAAAACTGATTTAATTTTGAATTAAAATCACTCGAGTGATTTACGAAACACTCGAGTGTTTTTATCAGATATGCAGAAAAACTCAGTTTTGAAACACAAAAGCACAAAATCAAACACATTTAATGAAACCAATATATAGGAGACATGATCACACACAATTAAATACACAAATTTATAACATCTTCAAGGTAATTTCAAACAAGTATCACCACACACTAAAGTTAGACACACTTGGTGATTTTCAAATGGCACAAATCAATTAGTTTATACTTGACTCCTCTAAAATACCAAGTTCCCTTCTTATATGATAGAAGGTATCCCTTGGCAAAGGTTTTGTAAAAATGTCCGCTAATTGATTTGTGGTACTTACAAATTCAATTGTGCAATCACCCTTTTGAACATGATCCCTTAGGAAATGATGTCTAATTTCAATGTGTTTAGTCCTTGAGTGATATACCGGATTCTTAGTTAGATTGATGGCACTCGTGTTATCGCATTTTAATGGAACACTTTCTAATTTTAAACCAAAATCCGCTAATTGTTGTTTCATCCACAAGAGTTGAGCACAACAACTACCGGCGGTGATATATTCCGCTTCGGCGGTGGAAAGAGCAACACAAGCTTGATTTTTAGAAAACCATGACACTAATGAACTTCCCAATAAATGGCAAGTACCACTAGTGATTTTGCGATCAAGCTTGCATCCCGCAAAGTCGGAATCCGAATAGCCAACTAAACTAAGACTAGCATCCCTAGGGTACCATAATTCGGTGTTAATTGTTCCTTTAAGATATTTAAAAATGTTTAACCGCGGATAGGTGTGATTCTTTAGGATTAGCTTGAAAACGGGCACACATGCATACACTAAACATAATATCCGGTCTAGATGCGGTAAGATATAGAAGACTACCTATCATGCCCCTATATTTACTAACATCAACCGGTTTACCTATGTCATCCTTGTCTAGGTAGCATGATGTGCTCATAGGAGTGTATGCTTCTTTGCATTTGTCCATTCCGAATTTTCCAAGGAGCTCCTTGCAATATTTTCCTTGATGCACAAAAATCCCCTCCTTGACTTGCTTGATTTGAAGTCCTAGGAAGAACTTGAGCTCCCCCATCATGGACATTTCAAATTCCTTTTTCATCAAATTAGAGAACTTTCTACACAAGGACACGTTAGTGGCACCAAAGATAATATCATCTACATATATTTGCACTAACATAATGTCCTCTTTGGTTTTATAGATGAATAGGGTATTATCAACCTTTCCCCTTTGAAAGTCATTTTCTAATAAAAAGGTACTTAATCGATCATACCAAGCTCTAGGAGCTTGTTTTAATCCATAGAGTGCCTTTTTCAACTTATAAACATGGTTTGGAAACTCATGACTTTCAAAACCGGGTGGTTGCTTAACATACACCTCTTCATTTATGAAACCATTCAAGAAAGCACTCTTGACATCCATTTGATAAAGAGTAAAATTCATAATTTATGCAAAGGCAAGCAATATTCGGATTGCCTCAAGACGTGCAACCGGAGCAAAGGTCTCATCATAGTCAACACCTTCCTCTTGGTTGTACCCTTGGGCAACAAGTCTCGCTTTGTTTTGTTATAATCAAACCGGATTCATCAAGTTTATTTCTATAAATCCATTTTAAACCAATTATGGTATGATCATCGGGTATAGGCACTAATTCCCACACATCATTTCTAATAAATTGATTTAATTCTTCTTGCATGGCCATAACCCAATGTTCATCCTTAATTGCTTCTTTAATTGAATTTGGTTCGATTTGAGAAACAAAGGAAACAAAGTGACAAATATTTTGAATTGACCTACGAGTTAACACTCCCTTTGAAAGGTCTCCTATGACGTTGTCAATAGGGTGAGCTTTCACCGTTTTCCAAGCCGGATTAAGTTTATCTTTGACTTCTCCTTCATCCTTTGATTTTTCCATATCTTTGTCAACATTTGAAATCTCAAGTCCATCATCACTACCATCACATAAAACACTATCTTCTTTCGAAGACTCATTAAAAACAACATGTATAGATTCTTCAATAGTCATAGTTCGTTTATTATAAACTCTAAAAGCTTTACTATGAGAAGAGTAACCCAAAAATATTCCCTCATCCGATTTAGAATCAAATTTTCCAAGTTGATCTTTTCCATTGTTTAAAATGTATACTTTGCATCCAAAAACATGGAAATGGGATATATTGGGTTTTCTACCTTTGTAAAGCTCATAGGGGGTTTTCTTTATCATGGGCCTAATTAAAATTCTATTCATTACATAACAAGCCGTATTAACGGCATCGGCCCAAAAGTATTGAGGTACTTGAGAATCATTTAACATGGTTCTAGCAAGTTCCTCTTGCACCCTATTTTTCCTCTCAACAACTCCATTTTGTTGTGGAGTTCTAGGTGCCGAATATTGGTGCTCAATTCCATGCTTATCACAAAATCTATCAAATTTATAGTTTTCAAATTCACCTCCATGGTCGGTTCGAATTATAATCACTTTTTGGTTTACTTGGTTTTGTGCAAGCTTAATATGGCGTTTAAAATACTTGTAGGCCTCACTCTTAGCACTTAAAAATAATGTCCATGTAAATCTTGAATAATCATCAACAATCACCAAGGCATAGTAGTTGCCACCAAAGCTTTTAACTTGAGAAGGTCCAAACAAGTCCATGTGAAGCATTTCCAATGGTCTTGTTGTGGACACATCATTTTTGGAACCAAAATGATTTTTAGTTTGTTTGCACTTCTTGCAAGGAGTGCAATCACCTTTAATTTGAAAATTGAGCTTTGGTAAACCAACTACTAAGTCTTTGGATTGAAGTTTCTTAAGTTGATTTACATTAATGTGAGCGGTCCTACGATGCCATAACCAAGTATCACTTTCTTTGCTAATTAAACATTTTGAAACTAAAGAAGTGATATTATTCAATTCAACCATGTAAGTGTTATTAGACCTTTTTCCAACAAATTTGATAGATTCATCTTTGTCACTTTTTATGAGACAATGAGTAGAGGTAAATAATACATGGTTACCAATATCACATAATTGACTAATGCTCAAAAGATTATGTTCTAATCCTTGAACATAAAGTACATTATCAATAACCAAGTTGGAAGAATTACCAATTTTACCTATACCAAGTATTTTGCCTTTGTTGTTGTCTCCATAAGTGACATATCCCTTTTCCTTAGGAGTAAGCTCAATGAAGTGTCTCTTATCTCCCGTCATGTGCCTAGAACATCCACTATCAAGTATCCAAAGTTGCTTTCCGGTTCTAAGGCACACCTACAAGACATAATCACTTGCTCATTTTGGTTACCCAAATTATGTTGGGTCCCTTTTTGTTAGTCTTGGATGATTCTTCCTTCTTAATCCAAACATAAGTACCATTTTGAATTCCAAAAGATTTGATATGGCACTTATTGTTTGTATGTCCAAATTTTCCACAATAAAAGCAAGTTGGTTTCTTTGTAAAATCAATTTTTGAGAATGAACCAACCACTTTATTTTTCTTTTTCTTGTGGACATATCCTAGACCGGTTTTGTTTGAATTGTGTCTAAGAGAACCAATTAACCGATCTAGGTTTCTATCACTTTTGTTAAAAGTGTTGAGTTTGATTTTCAAATCATTAACTTCATTTTCAAGTACACAACACTTTTCACAATGAGTGATGGTATATGATTGATTTGCATTCTCACAAACATGACTAGAGTTAGCAAGTTCCAAGGATGCATTTTGGAGTTTCAAATCATTAATAGATTTTTCTAATTCATTGATTTCCTTTTGATACTCCAAAAGCTTCTTTCCTTTTTCTTTGTTAACTTTAGCAAGTCTTTCAAATTGAGTTAACATTTCATTATACTCACTTAGCAAATCATCATAAGAAATAGTATGAGAGGAGGTGTAAGAATAGTTAGATGATACCTCATCCTCACTCTCATTGTCATTTCTTTCACTACTTGAGGAGGCTTCATTGTCATTCTTGGCCATGAGGCATAGCTTGGCTTCCTCATCATCCGAACTACTTCAGGATGACTTGGAATCCTTTTCCGGTTCATCCCAAACAATGTAAGCTCTTTTCCCCTTGCCATCTTGAGTCTTCCTCTCATTCTTTCTCAAGTAGGTGGGACATTCCATTTTTATGTGTCCTATCCCACCACACTCATGACATTTTACACTTTCGCTTGAGCTCTTGTTTCTTTGCTTGTTATCCTTGGATCTTTTGTCTTGAGGTTTCTTGTCCTTAGAGAATGATGAACTACCCTTTTTGCCTTTGAGGAATTTGTTGAACCTCTTGGCAAATAAACCAATCTCTTCCTCATTTAGAGCATGATCGGAGCTTTCACTTGAAGATTCATCTTCATCCTCTTTTGACATTTTAGTTGAGGCTTTTAGAGAGATGCTCTTCTTTTTCTTGTCCGAATCTTTATTTAAGTAAAGTCTTGATAGTTCCATCTCATGTTCTTGGAGCTTTCCAAACAAGGTGGTCAAGTCCATAGATTTTACATCCTTAGCTTCCTTGATGGCGGTCACCTTAGGTTGCCATCTCCTATCAAGACATCTCAAGACTTTGTTAGTAGTTTCACCATCTCTAAATTCCTTTCTGCCAATCAATTGGTTAACGATATGTGTGAACCTTGTTTGCATATCATTGATAGACTCATTTGGGAACATATGAAAGAGATCATATTCATGAGTTAAAGCATTTAATCTTGAGTCTCTAACTTCACTAGTTCCCTCATGAGTGATTTGCAAGGTATCCCACATTTCTTTAGCCGATTGACATTGTGAAATCCTATGAAATTCATTTTTGGACAAAGCGGAGAAGATGATATTTTTAGCTTTTAAATCATATGAAACTTTCTTTTTATCATCTTCATTCCAACTTGTCCTAGGAATAACAATGGCTTCACCATTAATCACTCTTCTAGGAATATAAGGACCTTTTTCAATTGCATCCCAAATATCGGTGTCTATTGCTTCTACAAACACTCTCATCCTAACCTTCCAATAAGAATAATCTTCACCATTGAAGAATGGAGGTCGGTTAAGAGACATAGACCCTTCTTGTTGATTGCTAGAGCCCATTTGTTTCCAAAAGGATCTTTTTCAAAAAAGCTTTTACGCTCGATCTTTCGACCGAGCTCTGATACCACTTGTTGGAAACCAACAAGCGGGCTTAGCAATTACTAGAGGGGGGGTGAATAGTAATATGGAAGCAACAATGACTAATTTTCGGTGCAATTAAAAGATAATTGATCAAAAGCTTGTTTTTCTGAAACTGGGCAATTTACTCGAGTGAATTTAAAAACACTCGCGTGTTTTTCAGAAAACCTGAAAAACACTCGCGTGAAAATGAAGAACACTCGAGTGAAATGCTACGAAATACTCGAGTGAATTGAAAAACACTCGAGTGTTTTATGCAGAACAGAAAGGAGCAGTTTCAGAGAAATTTAGCAAAATGATTCAATTTCTTAAAGACTAATCCAGGGCACATATAAATCAAAGTAGAGGGCAATTAAACTAAGTTAAAACAAGTTGAAAACAAGTTAATTGCAACCAATTGCTACTAGAATTATAAAAGCCCCTTTCTAGAGAACATAGGGTTTGGTTTTACTTGAAATCTAAGAAAGTTATAAAAGAGAGAGACAACACCAATTTTATCCTGGTTCACACTCAATCTAGAGTGCTAATCCAGTCCCCCTAATCAACTTAGGAGTTTCTACTAGTGATCAAATTGTTAGAAATTACAAGGATAAATTGAGATTCCTCACTCAATCCTAACCCTTTTCAAGAGTGTACCAAACTCTTGAAATTTCTACCCCAACTTGATTTGGTGATGAAGAGTCCCTTCTTCTTAAGCTCCTTGGAACCTCCAAGAGCCCACCAAGCTAAGAACCCTCTTAGTCTTTATGCTTGAGAACCTCCCAAGGCTTGAGAACTTGGATACCTCACCAAGTACTTGGATACCTCACCAAGATTTTCTAAACAAGCTAAAGTGTTTGAGTGTTTGAGAATTTTACAACAAATAATTCTCTTACAAATGAAGCACACTCTCTTAACTCACTAAGGCAAACAATAAAGATGAATGCTTGGTTGAGTTTAGAGAGAAAATGATTTTTAACACTTGAGAGAGAGAGAATCAATGATAGAATGTGAGCTTGTTCTCTTGGATAAAGGCCACAATTCAGAATATAAGTGAGGGGGCAAAAGGGAAGCAAAAACCAAGTTATTCTCCCTTTTTGTCCTCTTCTAACGTTTAAAAAATATGCTGACAGACCTAAATCACTCGAGTCTTTTTGAAAACACTCGAGTGTTTTTGTCAACTCTGATAGTGTTGCCTTTTTACTTTATCCAACGGCTATATTACTGAAAATTCATAAATCACTCGAGTGAATTGAGAATCACTCGAGTGAATTGCTCAATGTTGGAAAAATCAAGTTTTTCTAACATTGTTTTCAATTCTCTTCTCAAGTCTAATTGGTTTTAATCTCAACCTTTCATGTATGATCATTATTTGACCTTATGTGAGAATAAAAACCTAAACTACCCACTCTCATAAATAAAATAAAATACAATAAGAATAAATGAGAATGAATAATTAAACTAAACACTTGATCTTCTTTATTGTTGGGCTTGCATTCTTCAAATTAAGTCCATAATTTAATTACATTGTCATCATCAAAATTAATCCACCTTAATCAGAGATTTGATTTTACAAATGACTTCTTCTTTTTGAACGCTTTCGCATCGCTTCCCCGATGTATTGTTGAAGCTTCCCATCCCGAACCATTTCCTCAATCAGATCTTTCAGTTGGGTACATTGATCGGTGGTATGCCCCCATCCACCATGATGGTCGCAGTACTTTGTCCTATCCTTTTGAGCAGTTTTTCTCAAAGCTGGAGGCCTAGTGATGTTACGCATCTCGGTATGCGTAGTCTCACGAAGGATTTGACTCCTCGGGACTGTGAGCTGGGTATATTCATCATACTTGCCTTTTGGAGGCAGTTTTTCTCCTCTTTCTCTCTTGTCCTTCCTCCCCCTGTTTTCCCAAAAATGATCAGTTTGACGGGAATCATTCTGACGAGGGTGCTGTTCCAGACCCCGAGCCGCGGTGCTGATTCTATGGAATTCCTCCAAATTAACAAATTTCCTAGATCTTTCTCCGAGTTCGGCCATATCCCTCGGTGGTTCTCCGATCAGACAATCCTTGAAATCACCGTCTCGCAATCCTTGAGTGAGTAAGAGGACAGATACTCCCGATTGCAGGCCTGATATGCCACTAGCTTCTTGCTGATAGCGAGCTAGGTAATCGCGAAGAGACTCGTCAGGTCTCTGTGCGACTCCAGCCAATGAATGGTCCGACTTGTGTTGTGACATACTGGCTGTATATCGATTCAGAAATGCTGTCCTCAACTCGGCCCATGAGTGAATCGAGTTGGCAGGTAGGGAATTGAACCATCTCAAAGGTGCCGATCCCAGAGTCATTGAGAATGCTCGGCACTTCATGAAATCCCCTCCTCCATAAAACATCATGGAGGATTCGTAAGCCGCGATGTGGTCCATCGGATCAGTTGTCCCATTATAGCGAGGGATATTCTGATGACCCACATAAGTCTGCGGGGTTTGAAATGCCATTATCTCAGCTATGAAAGGATGTCTAGGATGGGGTTCCCCAGTAACACGCCCAGGAACTAATCCCGGATTAAGGGGTGGGGGCGGAGGAAGGTTGTTAGGGTTTCCGAGAGTCACGTTAGGGCCTTGCTCGGCTATTCTTGCCTTGCTTTGCTGCTGAAGAGCAGCGATAGCCTGATTCTACTTTTCAATCAAAGAAGTTTGAGTCCTTAAGATCTCCATGATTGATTCCTCTCTCCTACGGGCCGACGAAGTAGTCATATAGGATCTACCTTGTGTTTCGGAACGTTCACCACCTTGAAGTGTTCCAAAACGACCCCTAGTAAACTGAGGGACTTCTTTGTTGGATCGCTCGGCACGGGAGTGGTCATGTCGAGTGGAATGCTCAACCCGCCGATCCTCACCAGTTCGTGATCCAGCAGGGGCCCTCCGAGACCGATGTGGTCCAGAGTCCGGAACAGTGCGGGGATTGGATCGCCTTCCACCACCTTCCACGCGGGGAGGAACAGTGGCTTGAATCACCGGAGGAACTGGAGGAACATCACCCTGAACTGGAGGAACCAGGGGAACGACCGTCTGATCCACCAGAGGAACGGGTGGAGTGTTACCCCGACTGCCCCCAGTAGGTCTTCCTGGGGCGATTCTATCCCTGACGTTTCCTGCGTTCTTAGGTGGCCTCCCACGAAGGCGACGGCGGAGATCCCCTTGTTCTTGGTTATCGTTGTTGTTTGCCATGAGTACGGTGGAAGTGGGAATACTGGTTATTCGCTTCCCACAGACGGCGCCAATGTAGTGTCCTGGAACACTAGATGTTCTTAACCCTCTAAGTGCTCAAGACTATGGAATCAGGAGCCCTAGAGAGGATCAAGAGTTAATGTGTGACTTATGGTATTTCTGCAGTTCCAGTTGGGAAAAGCAGGTTCTCCCTAGTCAACGTGTGTGTGCAGAGTGTCAACTTAGGGATGAGAGTACGTACCTGAAACCCTAGCTGTAGTGAGCTATTTATAGGGTTTGGAGGAGGCTGATATGGGCCGTCTGGGCCCTGTATCAGGGTTGAGCTGAACCAGGATTCTGTGAGATAATATCGGAGGATTATGCTTAGAATCTGGATAGGATCAGCTGGAGATCTCATGTCTAGGCTGTGGCAAGAATCCAGGAGAGTTTGCGAAAGGGATAAGAAGCCTCGGTAAGTTTGAACTTATCCACTTGCCGACGGTATGTCTCGGCCTAGAATCTCAAGCCTGATGGATTGAGGACCGATGATGAGGCTCGGTTCCATCAAGTCCGAGCCTGGTCCTTTGGGGATGCTCGGAGTCCATGAGTCCGAGCGAGGGACGTTTATGTTAAGTGAACCGAGGGAAGTGCCCTTAGAGGACTCGTTTGACAAGGCTTAGATCCGTATCAGGTCGGCAGACCCTACAAAAACCATCACAAAGTGGCTAGGCCGCTGATGGACTTTTCTTGAAACTGTTAAATGAGAAAATATTAAATCCATCACAAAGTGGCTATGCCACTGATGGCCTTTTTATGAAAGCATCAACACCAGCTAAAAGAATCGTTAAAGATGAGATTAATGAATGGGAAGATGGAATGATGGACTATGTCCTTGATGGAAATGATAATGAATTGATAATGAGGATTGGTAATGGATTATAGCTGCATTCATGCATTGTTTGCTCCAGCTTGTTGAGATGTTTCTGTGCTGTCTATCGCACACGCTGTCTGTCGTGAAGGGTCGAGCGGAGGAAGCTCAGGATGACCCATTTTCCTCCAAGCTGTGATGCCCCGGGATATTGTTGAGATTAGCATGCATCATGCCATTGATAATAAGATTAATTACTTGAGTAAAAAGGGTTTGACATATGTACTTGCATCTGTAATTTGTTATTACTTGTGTTTGTTGTTTTTAGCCACTATTATTATCATTTGTTTTTACGTGATTAGCTATGACTTACTCCCTTGTTGCCCTTGTAGGTAATGGAGGTCCTGTCTTCCAAGAGGAAGAATAGTGCTGGCAAGGGATGCAAAATTCCCTTTCCAATGATGGAGTTTGAAGAACCATGCTCTGGGTTACTATTAGTATATTAAGTAGCTCGGAGTCTATTTTGTTACTTTAAAAGTTTGAACTAGTGAGTCCTAAAGTTGTAAAATTTCTATGTTACATGTAGGAAGGATGTTATGTATAAGTTTGCTTCCGCTTTTGAAATGATCAAGTTATAAACTTGTTTTGGCGAAAAATTTTCAACTACTTTATTTATAAGTAATTAAGAGTTAAATAGTTGGGTCGTTACACTTAGTGGTATCAGAGCAATGGTTCAAACTCTCGGCCTATGGAATATGGCCACACATGCTTTAAGCTGTGATAACTCTGGATTGAGTTATGGGTAGATCAGGATTAAGTCAGTAGGATGTAATATAGGAATATATTGCTTTGTTTTAAATATAACTGTTATCTTTGGTAAATAGTCGAACGTAGCAATGGCATCAAGGCATGCTCGCCATACCGATGAATCCCTAGACCGTATTGCTTCCATTTTGGAGCACTTGACAAATAGGCGTGACAACGGTCCATCTGAGTTTAAGGGGCTGGCCGATTTTAGGAAGTGTGATCCTCCGAAATTCTATGGTAGGGCTAACCCTGAGGAGGTGCAAATTTGGATTCAGGAGCTGGAGAAGATATTTCAGACCATTCCATGTGATGAGGAGCAGAAAGTCACTTACGCTGCATATGTCCTTGTGGGTCCCGCAGACAATTGGTGGAAGTATATCAAGCAAGCATTGGAGCATGAAAACAAGCAAATCACTTGGGAGGTCTTTGTGGAAAAGTTTTATGAGAAGTTCTTCCCGGAGGATGTTAGAAACAAGAAAGAAATTGAGTTCCTGGAGCTGAAGCAAGGAGCCATGACCGTTGGGGAATATGCTGCTAAATTCGAAGAGCTGATAAAGTATTCCCCATATTTCATGCTTCGCCCTGATGAGCATTCTAAATGTGTTCACTTCGACAATGGTTTAAGGCCTGATATTAAACCATTCGTAAGTGGACAGTGCATCCGACACTTTGCAACCCTGGTGCAACGCTGTCGTATCACTATAAATGACCTCAAAGCAAAGGCGGTGTACGAACAACAGCAACACAGCCAGCAGAATTACGGTCCTCACCGTAATCATGGATGCCACAATAATCAAAGCAACCGTGGCAAGGGTCCATATCATAACAAGGGGCTAGGAAACAACAAGGATGAAGGACCAATCAACTTGCCCAAGTGTAACCAGTGTCAAAGGCATCATGGAGGTAGAACATGTTGGGCTGTTAATCCCCCAACATGTTTTACTTGTGGAAAGAAGGGTCACATCAACCGAAATTGTCCCAAGGGAGGTGCTAACCAAGGAGAAACTGCACCAAAGCCAATGGCACGCGCTAAGGTGTTCACCATGTCGGAAGTTGAAGCTGAGCAATCGGAGAACCTAATCCAAGGTAATTGTCTTTTGAATAGTAAACCATGTAGAGTCCTTATAGATTCTGGAGCCACCCACTCTTTTATTTCTTATGATTGTGTCAGCCGGTTAAAATTAAAAATCACCGATACACTATATAATCTCACAGTGTCAACACCAACCAATCTACCTGTAACCACATCTAAGGCCTGTGTAGATTGTAAGATAACAATACTAGATAAAAACACTGTAGTTGATCTCATATGTTTACCTTTATCCCAGTTAGATATAATCTTAGGAATGGATTGGCTAACCAAGTATCAAGTAATCATAGATTGTCATCGTAAGTCCATCTTATTTCCTGAAATCAAAACCCCCATGTCACCACCCGAAGGATACCTATGTCTGTTTCTGTCTCAGTAGAGGAAACACCCAAATTAGAACCCAAGATCGAGGATATTCCCATATTTTGTGAATACCCCGAGGTCTTTCCCGAGGAAGTACCCGGTTTACCTCCTCCTCGTGAAATAGAGTTTAGTATTGACCTTATCCCTGGAACCGGTCCTATATCGATTGCTCCTTTTCAAATGGCACCATCGGAGTTGGCGGAATTAAAGAAACAAGTGGAAGATTTGTTGGAGAAAAAGTTTATCAGGTCGAGTGTCTCGTCGTGGGGTGCATCGGTATTATTTGTAAAGAAGAAGGACGGAAGTATGCGCATGTGCATTGACTATCGGCAGTTGAACAAAGTAACTATCAAGAATAAGTACCCGTTGCCCCGAATAGATGATCTGATGGATCAAGTCCGTGGAGCTAAGGTGTTCTCTAAAATCGATCTAAGATCTGGTTATCATCAGATTCGAGTTAGAGAAGCGGATATTCCCAAGACAGCCTTCCGATCCCGTTATAGTCACTACGAGTATGTGGTGATGCCGTTTGGTCTAACAAATGCACCGGCTATGTTCATGGACTACATGAATCGGGTCTTTCGACCATATCTGGATTCATTTGTGGTTGTATTCATAGATGACATCCTGATATACTCGAAAACCCCAGAGGAGCATGCCAAACATCTTCAGATGGTTCTTGAAACTTTGAGGGAGAAGAAGCTCTATGCAGAATTGGCTAAGTGCGAGTTTTGGTTAAGAGAAGTGAAATTCCTTGGCCATGTGATTACTGAAGATGGAGTTGCTGTAGATCCCTCCAAAGTGGAAGCAGTACTCAAATGGGAAGCCCCAAGAACTGTCACGGAAGTGAGAAGTTTTCTTGGACTAGCAGGATACTATCGAAAATTTATTGAGAACTTTTCGAGGATTGCTTTGTCGTTAACACGTTTAACAAGAAAGGAACAACCTTTCGTTTGGGATGAAAAGTGCAAAGCAAGCTTTCAAGAGCTAAAGGACAAATTGACATCTTCACCGGTGTTAATCTTGTCCGTTCCTCACAAAAGTTTCGATGTATACTGTGACGCTTCCAAGCAAGGACTCGGATGTGTGTTGATGCAAGAAGGAAGGGTGGTAGCTTATGCATCAAGACAGTTGAAGATCCATGAAGAGAATTATCCAACTCACGATCTGGAATTGGCAGCCATAGTGTTTGCATTGAAGTTGTGGAGACACTATCTGTATGGGACAACATTCCAGGTGTTCAGTGACCACAAAAGTCTCAGATATCTTTTCAATCAAAAGGAATTAAATATGTGACAGCGTAGGTGGATGGAGTTTCTGAAGGACTATGACTTTGAGCTTCACTACCATCCTGGAAAAGCCAATGTGGTAGCAGATGCTTTAAGTCGAAAGACGTTGCATATGAGTACTTTGATGATCAAAGAAGCGGAGCTGATTGAAAAATTCCGAGACTTGAATCTGGAAATAGAAGTAAGACCATCTAGTATCAAGTTGGGAATGCTAAAGATAACCAATGAATTCCTAGAACAGATAAAGGAGATGCAGCGAGACGATGTGGAACTACAAGAAAAGGTGAGGCTAAGTATGGAAGGGAAGGAACCAGATTTCCAATTTGGCCCGGATGGAGTCTTAAGATTCAAAGATCGAGTGTGCATTCCGGCAAATCCGGAGTTACGAAGGATCATTTTGGACGAAGCCCATAAAAGTAAAATGAGTATTCATCCTGGAGCTACAAAAATGTACCAAGACATGAAGAAAATGTTTTGGTGGTCTGGATTGAAGAAGGATGTGGCAACTTATGTAGCATCTTGCTTTGTTTGTCAAAAAACAAAGATAGAACATAAGAGGCCTCGAGGCGAACTTCAATCATTGGATATTCCGGAATGGAAATGGGACAGTATTGCAATGGATTTCGTTTCCGGTTTTCCAAGGACACAAGGAGGATATGAAGCCGTGTGGGTAATAGTGGATCGATTGACAAAATCAACTCACTTTATTCCAATCAATATGAAATATTCATTGGAAAAGCTCACACAACTTTATATCAAGGAAGTGGTGTGGTTGCATGGAATTCCATCAAGCATAATATCTGATCGTGACCCAAGGTTTTGTTCTCGGTTTTGGCAAAGTTTACACCAAGAAATGGGAACCAGATTGAGGATGAGTTCAGCCTATCATCCCCAAACTGACGATCAATCTGAAAGGACAATCCAATCTCTTGAGGATCTGTTAAGGGCATGTGCTTTGGAGTATAGTAAGAACTGGAGTCAATTATTGCCTTTGGTGGAATTCACTTACAATAATAGCTTCCATGCAAGCATTGGAATGTCACCTTTCGAAGCACTCTATGGGCGAAAGTGTAGAACTCCCCCTATGTTGGTTCCAAGTGGGGGAGAATACGCTCATTGGCCCCGATGTCATTCAAGAAACAACCGAAAGGATTAAAGTAATTCAAGAAAAGATGAAAGCTGCCCAAAGCAGACAAAAGAATTATGCGGATCAGAGAAGGACTAAATTGGAATTTCAAGGGGAGAGCATGTCTTTCTCTGAGTGGTTCCAACAACTGGAGTTGGATGTGTGATGAAACCAAAGAAGTTATCACCCAAGTTCATCGGTCCATACCAAATCCTGAGGCGTATTGGTCCTGTTGCCTACCAGATAGCCCTGCCACCATTTCTATCCAACTTGCACAACGTATTCCATGTGTCCCAGCTAAGGAAGTTCGTGCCTGACCCTGCTTCAATTATTCGCATCAAACCCGACGAGATACCTTTGCAAGAAAATCTGACATTCGAAACTAGTCCCATTCGAATAGAAGATAGAAAGATTAAGCAGTTGCGAGGAAAAGAAATTTCGTTAGTAAAAGTCGTATGGGAACGTGGTGGTGTTAGAGACATCACTTGGGAATTAGAAAGTCAGATGAAGGAAGAATACCCGTATCTATTCGAGTAAGTTTTACTTTCTGAATCGAATTTCGGGGGCGAAATTCCTTTTAAGTGGGGGAGGATGTAAGGTCCAACATTTTAAAATAAATGAAGTAAATAAAATAAATAATAAACTAAACTATTTTAATTGAATAAAATATTAATTTTTCTGATTTTTAGTCAAAATACTCGAGTATTGGTGGGAAGACTCGAGTATCGTAACTAGCTGTTAGGAAAATTTGAAATTTTAGTCAGAATACTCGAGTATTTCTAGTGATACTCGAGTATTTCGTGTAGTTCTGCAAAAAAAATAAAATTCGATTTCAACTCAATTTGAAGCCAACAGCTCGTTTCATCTAGTTACAAGCACAGAGCTGAACCTTACTTCATAGGAGGGTAATCCTAAGTTATAAATAAGTGATTTGGGGAGCTGGAAACTCATCCAAATCTCCCAAACCCGAATTCCATTATCAGTTATTCTCAATTTTCTGGTGCTCTCTTTGAGCCTTCGATTCTCCCTCCTCACTCACCCAAATCCAGTGAAACCAAAACACTATTCGAGTTCTAATTCCAATCTTGAATTAGAACCAAGAACCACTCAAATTGACTTCCTTTCGATCAAGATATAGGCTTCCAAAGTTGCATATTATAAGCTGTGAAAACAGAGCACCAAACAGCACCATCAACCTCTCTTTCTTGAATTGGTCTAGTAAATTCAAGAACTCTCTCGATTCCAAATTTGTTTCTAATTAAAGTTAGCACTCCCTAGTTGCTTAAGCTAACTTATTTCATTCTTTTTCATGTCTTATTCATGGTGAATTTAATGGCCAAATTCAGCTAGTGCAACTGTTTGTGCACTGGTGCAGAAATCACCAACCTTGATCCAGTATCTTTTCTCTTCAACCAATCATTTGTTTAGCTTCTCTAAGGTATGGGAGAAGTTACCTAATCGCTAGAATGGTAATCAATAAGCTAAATTCATAGGAACCATATGAGGTTCATGGGCAATGTAAGTTTGAAATGGGAATCTGACTTGGAGGCCAGAAGCCCAAGGTTTTTGTGTTCAAACAAATTTAATTGGACCTAAGGAAGCTCACTGGATTGATTTTCGAATTAAAAATCAAGTGGAAATGAAATTTATATGTTAAAATGGACATTTTCTATGTTATATGAAATTATGTGATTTGGTTATGTTTTCTGTTAATTTGATGTTAATTGATATGTGCAACATGTTTATTACTTGTGAAATAACTTCTGTTTAGTGCAGAATTGAAGTAAATGTGTAAAAATCACGAATTGGTGCATATAATGCAGAAAACCGGTGCTGTTGCAGCAAAATGACTCGAGTATTTTGAGAAAGACTCGAGTATTCTGGAAAATGATGAACGACTCGAGTATTTCTTCGGGTACTCGAGTACTTTGGCATGAACTACCCGAGTAGTTCATGAACTACTCGAGTATTTTGAGAAAATATCACAAATCTCTTATTTTTAAAAGTTTCAGAAATTAACTTGTCTAATCTCGTAAATTACTAAATTTTGAACATCACTTTGCTTAATATCTAATCCCGTTGGTTGATAACTATCCTGGAGGTGTCCTACTGGAATTTTATTCAGTGGTTGATATTTTCCCTACAGGAGTCCCAACGGAAGTGCGTACACCCATTTGGTCGATATTAATCCTATAGATGTCCCGGTGAAATTTTATTCACTTGGTTGATATTTTACTATAGGAGTCCCAATGGGGTCGTTGCAATAACTATCAATAGGAGGCTATGCCCCGATGGACTATAAATGGAATAATTCAATACTATTTCTAAAACCATCACAAAGTGGCTACGCCGCTGATGGACTTTTCTTGAAACTGTTAAATGAGAAAATATTAAATCCATCACAAAGTGGCTATGCTGCTGATGGCCTTTTTATGAAAGCATCAGCACCAGCTAAAAGAATTGTTAAAGATGAGATTAATGAATGGGAAGATGGAATGATGGACTATGTCCTTGATGAAAATGATAATGAATTGATAATGAGGATTGGTAATGGATTATAGCTGCATTCATGCATTGTTTGCTCCAGCTTGTTGAGATGTTTTTGTACTGTCTGTCGTGAAGGGTCGAGCGGAGGAAGCTAAGGATGACCCATTTTCCTCCAAGCTGTGATGCCTCGGGATATTGTTGAGATTAGCATGCATCATGCCATTGATAATAAGATTAATTACTTGAGTAAAAAGGGTTTGACATATGTACTTGCATCTGTAATTTTTTTCGGTAAAAGAATAATTCTTTACCAACGTGCAAAATTCAAGAAACAAAATAAATGGCCACAGTCTATAACCTTACCACCTTCTAGGAAGGGTTCAAAGCCGAAGACTATGCCAATCCTTAGGAAAGTTTGCCACCTTCTATGAAGGGTTCAAACATTACCTAAGGACCAAAAGCTAAAGTTCATGTCTAATACTTGCATCTGTAATTTGTTATTACTTGTGTTTGGTGTTTTTAGCCACTATTATTATCATTTGTTTTTACGTGATTAGCTATGACTTACTCCCTTGTTGCCCTTGTAGGTAATGGAGGTCCTGTCTTCCAAGAGGAAGAATAGTGCTGGCAAGGGATGCGAAATTCCTCACTAGTGGAAATAATGGATTTTACATCACCTATTTAACATCTGTTTTTAAAAACAGATGTAAAAGCAAAACGCGGTGGCAAACTTGTAATTATTTTTTAGAGGGAAAACTTTCCGCATCTGTTTTATCTAAAACAGATGCGGAATGTCCAATTTTTTTAACTTTCCGCATCATTTCTTCATAACAGATGCGGAAACCCCATTTTTTATTAACTTTCTGCATCTCTTTTTATTTAAATGATGTGAAATGTCCCTTATTTTGCATTTTCCGCATCTGTTTTTGTATAACAGATGCGGATTGTCCTACTAAATTTACCCTAGTCTTCGATAGAGCCCGCCACTCTTCTTCTCTCTCGATTCTCTCTCTCTCTTCTCTCGTTCTTCGCTGTGCCTTCTTCGTTCTCTCGTTCTTCTTCTCTCTTCGCTATGCCTTCTTCGTTGCCACCACCGCCGCCGTTCCTCTCTCTCTCCCTCTCCTCCGCCGCTGCCGAACCTAGCCGCAGCGCCAATCACTGCCACAGACTCGCGAATCGCGAGTCACTACTCCACTAGTTCGTTCTCGCCGTCGCCGAACCAAACCTCTGGTGAGTCCCCTCTCTCTCTCTCTCTCTCTTCTCTTGCTTTTCCTTTGAATTGCAAAAAATTATTATTGTTATTACGGTGAGGTTACAATTTACGGTGAGATTACTATTTAACATCTGTTGTTGCCAAAATTATTATTGTTCTCGCAAAAAAACTTTGCATAACAGCTAGATATGCCAATCACTGTCCAATATTGATTGATATGAGTGTTAAGAAGCAGTTAGAAGAGATTGCTACTCAGCTTGATTTGGGTGATATTAAACTTACCGTAGAAATTGTTACATCTCCCTAAGATATTATTAAGGCATTTTGGCAGCCAACTTGCTCTTAATTTTATAGAGCCTGTAATTTGACCTTGTGTTGAAGTATTTTGGAAATGTGCATCCAACTTGGTCTTGGTTTCAATTTCAAATAAATTCTAATGGTTTTTAAACTTGGAATTTACAATTGCATAGTACTTATAATTATGCATGACATTCTCTGCTTGAATGCTGAAGTCACAATTCACTTTAATCAGGGAAAGCACCTATAGCATTTTAAACATTGATGAAAGCTCAATGTCAAGTTCAGTGAAGTAAATAACCTCCTACCTAGCTATCTATTTAAGTTTTTAGTCCCCGAACTTATGTGCTCTTTTGGAATTGGTCCTTGATCTTTTTTTTCGTTGTTTTGGGTCCCTAAACTTTTTCAATTTTTGGAAAAGGACCCTGTTGTTGCTTAAGTGATGATATGACCAATGAAATGTCAAGTCACTTGTCCGACATCGAAGAATGAAGTGCTATGTAGCCTTTTGTAACACCACATGATTTTTTTTTATTAAATTTTTTTTTCAAAATTATTAAAGGATTTTATTTTATTTTTAAAAAAAATACAAATTTTAATTATTTTTAATAAATTTGAATTTTTTTTAATCTTTAAAATTCACGTGGCATCATCTAGTATGTTATCTATCAATACTGCGAAGGTTATGTAGCATTTCATCGGTCATATCATCACTTAAGCAACAACAAGGTCATTTTCCAAAAATTGAAAAAGTTTAGGGACCCAAAGCAACAAAAAAAAAGATCAAGGACTAATTTCAAAAGAGCACCTAAGTTTAGGGACTAAAAACTTAAATAAGCCAAAAATCAATCATCTAAACTTGATACTGATTGATAGGGTAAAAGTACTTGATATATAATATAGTACCTATTGACGTAAAAATGAGTCAGTTCATAGAAAGAATTCACAGATTAAAAAAAACAGAAGAAATAAAAATACATCATCTGCCAAGAACTATAAAAATGTAAAATTGGGGAATATAAAGTCACAACTTACATTATCATAGTGATTAGAGGAGGCTGTTAGAGATAGTTAGTTGTTATGGTTAGGTTAGTTACAATTGGTTAGAGGCTGGTTAGTATCTACTATCTAAGCACCATTGTACACTCATTGTAGTTACACTTTCTCATTCTATCACATTTACAAAATATTCAATTCCCTTTGCTCTTATTTATTATCTGAGAGGGGGCTCTGCCATGTCATGTTTGCTATCATAGGCATAAGTCTGCAACTGCAAGTCCAAATCCTTTGTGAAACTTGCATGACTATCAATATTTTCAAAAGTGAACGCATCACTTCATACAAAAGAGTTGAAAGCTCTATTTTATCACCAAATGATGTTACAAATTAAACACCATATTAATAATAACATGCATTCATTCTCCCAGTTAAGTGATTGACCATAGTAGATATGCAGTATTGTTGTTTCACTTCACAACAATCATAACATGCAAGCAAGTAACTACAGTAATTCAGAGCTTAAAAATTACCAAAAAAAACTATATTTCATTGCGTATATATAGAATCATATTTTCTAATTGTTGTTAACTTGTAATACTTGGAAGCATTGAAATACTGCAGGCAATAGCTGTTGACTAGTTGCACTAGAAAATTTTGTGAGCCAAACTATATTTAAATTACTCTCCTTGTTTAGTGCTTTTGGAGCAGCAAGGTAGTATCACATTGCAGGTACATACTATGATACTAAGCCAACACTTGGAATTTCTTATTTTTATTTATTTATTTTACTTTTAAGAAAAGTTCTGTTTTGAGGCAGAATTTGCTCTATTTAGAAAAAACAATGGAAGTTAAAAAAATAAATGCAACTGCATCAATTCTATCTTGATAATTACCAATGGAGGCCGGAACAAATGTGCGTGATTTATCTTGCTTTAGATCTGGTTCCCCTTTCTAGTCTCTTCTCCTTTCTTTGGTCTCGTGATTATCATTTAGGTGGCTTGCATGTAATGGTCTTTGGGGAAAGTTACCGTAGAAATTGTTATTTTTCATATGAAATATACTTAGCACCACAGCCATACTCTTTTGCTACATTGTAGTATTGTACTACATGTGCTCCTTTAAAGTGGCATTCACAAAAAATGTTCTTGGCTTCTCTCTCTAATATCCTGCTCCTTCAATTACAATTTGTTATCCCCCAATGAAAAAATATTTAATTTTCTGTGCTACTTCAACATGACTATGAAAGATTCTTCGAGTAGCTAGCATAAGAATAAGAACTCTGGAAAATTATTATTCATTAAATATGAACTCGCTTAACAGAATTTATTTGATTTTTTTTCTTAGCAACATTTTTTATCTTCCTGCTCTTTTTTTTATATAAATTTTTTAGAGCCGCTTTATTTGTAATTAGAAGAGGTTAACTTTTCTATCCTTACTCACAGTGCATATGGCTTTTGCCTTCTGCATTTTTTTTTCTGGTCTTCTAAAATTTACTAGCGCTACATTAACAGTAGCGAGGTAGATTTTAAGATTATGTATATATTATTTGTCATTTTCTGAACAGGGTAAGAATATCCCAACTAATGAGCATGATTTGATGTTATGATAATAAAAATACCACAATGCTAAAAGAAAGTAACTTACAATGTACTAAACTGTGACTGTGAAATATATCCAGGCATAAGTACTACAAGCTTCCCTTGGTTCTATTGACTTTAGCCACTTTCTAACTCTGTTTAAGATGCAAGACTCAAGTGAGAGTCTGAGAGATATATGTTTCAAAATTGAATTGGTGTTTTTGCTTGTTACTTAATAAAAGATTTTATATTTTATTCTATGAAATACTACATAGCTTGATTTTAATCTGTTTTTTGCCAATTTTTTTACTAGAATGAGTAGGCATTTGTTTTTGACTTTTGAAACTAACTTCTACAATAACCACTTAATTCTTAACAAATGTTTGGTCAAATCTGTGAAAATTTTCTAGTTGTGTAGCATTAAGCTTTTTTGTTTTTAGTTAGATTTGATTTATGTAGACTTAGATAATGAGCAAAAGAAGAATTAAGCATCAAACTTATCAATATCTCATATGGTGCAGAGAGACACTTCATATTTGGTTGCTCATAATAAGGAACTGAAATTGAAATTGGAGGCTTTGGAACAAGAAGCACAACTTAGAGAAGGTATTATGGTTTAATGTCGGTTTATGACTGAAAATCAATGAGTGACTTGCTAATAATTATGGCCTAAACCACGTTAAGTTTTATAGTGAAATTGGTAAAATACAAGATATTAGGTGTGAAATTTGTAAAATTCCTAATAATTATCGGTTTATTATTTGGCTGTTGATGTTTTGTTGGTGTTGAATTTTTAGAATCTTGCCTTTTCTTATATGTGTGTAGGGAAGAAGGCTGCAATAATTAAGTGTTTGTTCTTCGTCGCTGTGTCGTCGGTGTCATCGCTGCTTCGTTGTCCCCTCACTGCTCTGGTTCGTACTCCCCCACTCCCCTCATTTCATGTTATATTATACCTTGAGTTTTTAGTTATGATGCTGGTTTGGTGTTGATTGGATTCCTTTTGATAATTTCACTTTATTTTGCATCAGCTCATTTTAGTTACAACATTTACAATTTCACTTACTCATTCTTCTTTCTTTTCTTGTTTTTCTCTTAGTAATCTTTCTCTTTGACTTAGTAATATCTTACAACATTTACAATTTCACTTGTTTTTCTTTTTTCAGCTCATCATTTATGTATATTATACTATTCTCCAATTTCATTTCAAGTAATTACTGCAACATTTTAGTCTCTATAGCAAATTGTAATTAAAATATATAAATTAGAAACAAAGTTTAGAAGCTGATATTAATAATTGGTTCCAACCTATTTGGCATTGTGTGTATATTTATAGTGCAATGGTATGAATCGTACTTGGATAAATGCTGTGCGCACAACCAATGAGTACATCAATGGAGTGTCCGAGTTTCTAGAATTTGCCAAAACAAATGTTCCCGAGAATAACGGAACTTTTTTTTTGTCCATGTGTAAGATGTTTAAATGTTGCCCGATTAACAACCAGGAAAATAAAAGAACATCTTATATGTAACGGGTTTGATAAGGGCTATACAACATGGACATGGCATGGCGAAGTCATAGACATGCCAACCGAGCCTCGAAGGGAGGTTTTTGATGCTGATATGGAGAACGATGGACTAGAGGACATGATTCGTGAAGTTGGACAAGAATCTTTTCAGCAAGCACATTTGTATGATACATTGCGTAGTGATGCGGAGCAGCCTTTGTATCCAGGGTGCACCAAGTTCAAGCGATTGGAGGCGGTGTCCAAATTATTCAATTTGAAGGCGAAAAATGGATGGACTGATAAAAGTTTCACTGAATTGTTAGTGTTGGTGAAACGTATGCTTCCAAAAGGTAATACCCTACCGAAAAGTAACTATGCTGCAAAGAAGATATTGTGTCCGTTGGGCATGGAGTATAAGAAAATACACGCCTGCCGTAATGACTGCATACTGTACACGAAAGAGTTTGCCGAGCTGGATGAGTGCCCCGTGTGTGGTAAATCACGCTACAAAGAGAAGGAGGGGGATTCGAGTTCTGATGTGAGCACAAAGAGGTCTCCTGTGAAGGCGTTGTGGTATCTCCCAATAATTCCAAGATTCAAGCGCTTGTTTGCTAATTCTGCTGAAGCAAAGAACATTAGATGGCATGCAGATGAAAGGACATGTGATGGAAAGCTACGCCACCGGCTGATGGTTTGCAATGGAAGAGATTTGATTCCTTGTTTCAAGATTTCAGCAATGATCCAAGAAACCTTAGGCTTGGACTTGCTACAGATGGAATGAACCCTTACGGTAGCTTAAGTAGCAAGCATAGTTCATGGCCTGTTCTCTTGATAATTTACAACCTCTCCTCTATGTTGTGCAAGAAGCGCAAATACATTATGTTGTCTATGTTGATTTCGGGTCCGAAACAACCAGGAAATGACATAGATGTTTATCTAGGTCCCTTGGTTGATGACTTGAGAATTCTTTGGGATGAAGGAGTGGATGTGTTTGATGGGTATCACCGTGAGAATTTCAACTTGCGTGCCATGTTATTTTGTACCATCAATGACTTCCCGGCTTACGGAAATGTGTCCGGATATAGTGTTAAAGGGCACAAAGTGTAACATCCTGACTTTTTAATTTAAAATACATTAATTAAAATCTTTGATTTCATTAGAAAATAATTAAGATTCTATAAAAATTTTGGCGGATTTTCGTTTGAATTTCGGACTTTCCCCAAATAAATTTAAAACCTGCCAAGTCCAAAACAGTTTCAATAAAGTAGAAAAGAGACCTATAGAGTTGTTTTTGAAATCATTCAAAAGGGATATTATTATATCCACTCCAAACACTAATACTTTCATAAAAATAATTATAGAGTCCCTTTTACAAAACCAAAGAAGTCTCAACTCCGAATAAATATAAAATTAAATACAACTTAAATTTATTAAAAATATTTTACATAATAGCATCTTAGCTTGGTTGCTAAGGTGATGCGACTATGAGGTCACAATCACAATTATGATCTCTTTAAAAGAGAGTGGTGATTCTAGGCATAGAAGCTATGAACGTCTTTCTCCATTGGGTACCTAATATGGTCAACAGTAAGGGTGAGTAATTTGAGAAATAATCAAGGAAAACACTTAAAATAACAGTAATAAAGTATAATTAGACATACCCACACACATTTGTTCATATTCATTTGTCCTATCCAATATCACTATTTCTAGACCGTAACATTTTACTATTCCTTTATACTATATATATATATATATCCACAATCCATCACATAACAATGCTTTGATGCTCAATCATATGAGTGTGAAATGCACTTTATACTATTATGGTTTAACTCCTGAATCCAATGTAACACTTTCCACTTTACTTTATACACTTTATACACTTTAACACTTTCATTGGATTCAGTGAATTAAACCTATTATATAACAATGAATGCACTTCTCCATTTACAATAACCATAACACTCTAACGATTGGGTACATTGTGCTTCACATTCTCCCCGCAGGAGGGTTCCTCACACAATGTACCTTAACACTTTATCCGATAACAACACAACCTCCTCACAATCCTCCCTCCACTCTGGGGAAAAACCGACTAGGAGTAAGCATTTCTCAACCTCTAGTTGGGTGCTTGACCTCCACTTAGGAAGGTCCCTCATGCGATTTGGGTTGATTTGTTCAAATCGGGCTTTAGCAGAAATCACCCTCGACTGGCCCAAAGAAACCAAAGTAAATAGAATTATTATGGTTTGCATAGAACCAACCCCCAATACGGGAAGCAAACCCGTATCCTTTGCAGTATCAAAGTTCTCCATAATAATTCCTAACATTTACTCTTGTCTTCATCAATCGCAAAGCGACGTATGTTTTTCCCCGTACACCTAAGGTCCACCTTACTCCATAATGCACGTGTTTCTAATTCATTTTATGTGGTTTTCATTAGTTGAACCTTTAATAATTATATCCAATTGGTTGGGTCTCTAACTTAGGATTTGACCATGCTTTATATATATATATATATATATATATATAGACAATCACATCCAACAACAATAGGTTCACAATCGTGCCATTCATTCATTTCGTTTCATAACAATTACAACAATTTATTTCTAACAGAATCCTAAGTTCATAACATACATACACTCATAGTAAACGTATATAGCATATCACACCAATAATCATAATCATATTATTCATTTAATCAATTAATTCAGTAACAATCTAATTATCAATTACTACACACCCTAAGTCAATTACACACACTTTTGTTTTCCAACATAACAATGTCAACATACAAATCAAACATACACACATAAAATACATCTAATTATAGCCCTATTACTATTATTAAGCCCTTCCCCTAATTAAGACCAAAGTACCCCCCTTACCTTGAGGAGAGAGAAAGAGAATTGGGGTTTTTGTTGGAACTCCACACCAAGCTCCAATCCATGCTCCATGACTCCTATTCCTTGCCCCTCTAACATCTCCTAATACCAATTGAATGATTTGGAGGCTCAATTTGATGAATTAGAAAAGTTAGGGTTTTGGGGTTTTGATTTGGGGGTTTTTGAGAGAGAGGAATTTAATGGAGATTGAGAGAGGGAAAATGATTGGGGATAGATTGGGAGTGATTATATGAAGTTGATTCCATGGGATTTGGTGTTACTTTGATGATTTGAAGAAGATTGGAGAAGAGGGAGAAGAGAGTTCGAGCTGCATGAGAGAGAAAGAGTTGCTGGAAATGATTTGGAATTCACGTGTTTTTCAACTTAACTGAAGGGGTTAATCGATTAATTCGACCCCTTAATCGATTAACAAGGCCATTAATCGATTAAGGTCGAAAGATCAATAAACTTTAATTGATTAATCTGCTATCTACTCGAGTAGATCCGAAAGGTGCTTAAATTCTAATCGATTAAGGCCCTTATTAATCGATTAACTCAGTGCAAAATGGCTTTCTTTCACACTTCTAAGACTCTTAGGCTTTCACAACTCTTTCTAACTTAACTTAACACAAAAACCTACACTCTAAACACAATCTAACCTATTCTTAACTCAATCCAACTTACACTTAGCTAAATTTCTAATTCTAAACAAGTCTAAACAATTCTAAACAATTATAATTACTAATATCAATACTAATTAACACTTCTAACCGAATCTGACACTTAAGGATTCTCTAACACTTATGAAATTCTACTAACTAATATTCCTAATGTCTTTATAAAATTGGGGATGTTACAATACTCCCCCACTTGAAGGAATTTCGTCCCCGAAATTCGACTTGGTTCAAAGAACTAAAAGAGATATAGAGCTATGTGCTCTAGAACACGATGGACCTTGTCTGGGTCAATGAGAGGGCTATGGCCTTTTGGGGACTCACTCCACCACTTAAAACACAACTACGGCTAAGGTTTTATTCTCAAGGAAACTAACCTGTCAAGCAATCAGAGAAGCAACAAGTCCTCAATTCTCCTCTAACATATAATCATTCAAAAGAATAGAGACTACAATATTAGGAAAATATTTTAAACAGATAGTTATGAATAACATGCTCAAAAAGGAACAAAACATAAGGCATTTATCAATAAAAAGAAATCCACCTAACAAAACATAATTCAGACACAAGCAGAATAGATAACAGTGCACATCAACAATTTTAAAATACTATTTATTTATCTACAATTAGATACAAAGAGCATCATGGTTGGAGTTTTGTCAAAGAGTGTACCTTTGAAAAGAAAGTAAAGCATCAACTCAACACAAGTAGATGAAAATAATTGATACACCTTAAAATAATCTAGCATAGAATTAAATTGAATTTGATAGAAGTTTGAAAGATTTTGGTATGGCAAGACTTACTTGGAGTAAAAAGGGATTTGTGAATTATGGAATATCAAAATCAAGGTTTGAAGAGGAAATCATTAAATGAGTAGGATTTACGAACAATAAAACACATGAGTCAACATTCAAAATCGGGGAATAATTGCCACAACCTCAATACACCCTTATTTGAAAATTAGTTCGCAATCTTACTTATGAAAATAGATGTTTGATGATCATACTATGGAATATAGAAGGAATAAGGTTTGGAATGTCAATAGGAAATGAACACATTAGAAAAGTTACAAATTTCTTTTTGCAACAACATTTTCATAAAGAGGTAAACAAGATTGGGAAATACTTTGTGCATGAATATGATTGGAAAATAATGGTTAGAATGAAAGATAGGTATAAGAGTTGTTCTAAAAATTAAACTTATATTTATAAAGAGGATTGTAAATAGTGCATACTAGATATACTTTAATAATGATATACGTAGAGAAAATGAATTATCCAAAGCTTAGTTTATGAAAATTATAAGTTCTCACCATATGCAATACTTTCTCTAAGAAAGAAGTTGCATTGAAAATATAGGTATACACTAATGAAAGAATTGGAATTAGAAGTTGTCATGCAAGGAACACAACAAGGTTTATAAAAAGCCAAACTTGAAACTAAAGCTAAAGGATTTTCATAAAAGAAATACGAGGTACTTATTTTAAAAGAATTTGATTGGATAATTAATTAATAAGGATTAGTAAAATATTCTTTCAAAATCATTCTCAAAAATGGGTAAAAGTATTCTTTATCAAAAACTAACTTTGATTCGTAGACGAAACATATAAAAATACTTAAAGGTTGGGAACTATCATAAAAAGATCCCAATTAATTTGATTATTAAAGTAGTTTAACTTAGCATATAATATTGGTAAACTTGAAATTGTAAATACACACATATGCACATATAAGTCAATCATTCAAAACACATAAAGCCTACGTCCTACATGAACATCTATACATCTATATGCTTTAGACTTAAATTCTAAGACTCCATCAAATCGGACTCAACTTCTACTACTCGATCTATGACTTAGAAACTAAGGAGGTACTACACTCAACCTAATAGATATCTCCACTAAACACAGCCTCAACTAATCCTAAGTTTATTATTTTCTATATGGATCGAGGCTCCCTATTCGGTTCCTAAGGTTAGGACTTCACCTGACTGCTACTCGTCTCCAATCCTAATCGAGACTTGAACACCACGATCTAGATTTCAACGCTAAAACTTTCCTATCGGATGTTAAAATTGGGACTTAACATTCAACAAGCTACATTCCTTGAAATAGTTTATAAGGGTTTTGAAAATCATTTGTAGTTTCGGAATATCGCTTGTTCAATAATGCCCACACATTTCCTCGGAGTTCTAAGTGAACTCAAAGGAAAAGACATAGCATCCTTCACCTTAACTTAAGTTCTAACTTAAGTCTTAACTCTAAGATAATATGCATTGCTTTTACTCCACCTTGCTACCTTCACTTACATTCCTCAAATCCACATTATTGACTTGCAAGAGAAGATTTGGCATTTGGTGATAAAGTACTTTTAAAGATTTGCATCTTCTTCATCATAAGAAAAACACTTTGTATTTGGAAAATTCTTTTTCATTTAAAACTTTGACAAAATTGTCAAATAGGAAAAAGACATGTCAAGCTTTCAAAAGTTTAAAGTGTTTTTATAAGTTTTCCAAGGTCATTTCACATTAGCTTTGAAAATAATTCAGAAGCTTTGTGGACTCTTTGGACCAAGCAAACGTGAGTCCTCTATGATTCGTCAAACTCAAATAAAAGGAATGTATCCGTCAGTTAAAATTTTGATTTCGTTTAAATTTTCAAATCTTAATGAATACATTTCCTTTTATTTTAACCTCGAAGTTCAAACTTTGATTCGAACTAACTTATGTCGCATTCGGTGAATTCCCATCTAATCGGCAATTGGTGTAATTTGAGAATAGGCTACACCATTACTCAGTTAGTTAGGATTTCACATTATTGACAATACATTCTAAAAAAGTGGTGTTGCGACACTTAATCAATTATCAAAGTTGGTATCAATTTCATGCCTTGGAAAATATTAGAATACTAGTATACTTGACATTTATTTTCGTTAAAAATACTTGGATCTTTCAAAAAGAAAGTCTCAAAATAATCTGATGCAAAATGATTTATACTTCCTCATTAACAGTATGTTTATCACCAATATAGTGTAGGAATGTAAAAAGGCACTTAGGTCTCACTAAGTCGACACTTAGTGATTAAAGTGAAAGACAATTACAAAGTGTTATGTCCTAGACACAATGTTCAGAGTATAACCCTAGCTCAAGGGTATGGAAGACCTAAGAGCTAGAATACGGCCTGATGTTACTGTGTGATTTTGTTGGTATGCTAGCTATCCAGTTGGGATAACTAGGGTTTCCCTAATCACAAGTGTGTGCTAGTGTATGATTAGGGAGAAAGAACGTACCTGAGCCCCTAGCTAGAGACAGCTATTTATAGGGGGAGCGGTGTTGTACCCTATGGGCCTGTACGGAGGTCCAGTAGGGCTGACGTGTCCCTTTATAGGATAAGGGATGAGTCATTCATCCTTATCCTGTTAGCGGTTAGTCTTATCTGGTTGGCGAGCTAGGCTCACGCGCCCTTAGCTTGGACTCTTTAAGGGAAGAGGTCCCTGTACTCGGTCCAGAGTCGTTAGGGTGGGTCCTATGGCATGTGCTCGGCCCAAAGATGCGTGACCCGGCAGAATGAGAATTCTGGTCGGCCAGTGAGTATTCTGGTCGGCCGAGGGCGTTTTAGGGTAGACCGAGGGTCGGTCTACCACATAAGCCCCTTAGCTCGGTAAGACTTTTCGAGTCTTGAGCCGAGCTGAGAGTTCCTCGTATGTGACCTTCAAGGTGTCGAGGGTTAAGCTCGGTAGGGGATAATGAGTTCAGGACAGCTCACCCTGCCTCGCTGTCCCATTGACTGACTGAAAGGACGTTTGGATGTCCTTCTATGACACGTGCTGCCTTGTGTCAGAGGGGTCATGATGGTGCATGCTGCCTTTTGGGTTTTCGAGATGCTTCTTTCCATTAGTTGTGCGCCACGTGTCCTTTTAGTGGCGCGATGTAGACTTTTGGGCTTTTGTGATTAGGCCCAAATTTTCAAACGTGGGGGGAAACCACCCCTTCAACTACTCTTTTCCTCCTTTTTTCATACTTTCCTTCAAACTCAGACTTCTGACACTCCTATTCTCTCTGAAATTCGTCTCATTGGCTTTTGGATTATAATTTCCCTACGCCGTTATTCTTCTGTTCTTGATTCCCCAGTTTGTTCGTGCCAGTTCTCATCTCCAATTCTCAGGTATTTTGATTTTCTTCTTCTGTTCCTGTTTTTCGCTTTTCTTTCCTTCTCTGCTGAATCATATTCTCCGTAGGTTCTGGGTTTTTGGTTGCAGATTTTGTTCCTGTGTTTTAGTTTTCTGGGCTTATTTCTGGGTAAGTTTAGATTTCATTATGAGTATTAATTGGCTTCAGTATGAGGAGTGGTCTAGGATTCTGGGTTTGAGTGATCTTGAGGATTCTTCCTCTTCTTCTTCTTCTTCTTCGTCTTCCGATCTGGAGGTGCTGGACTTTCTGCCTTCACCCTTCCGCCATCGCATGGTAGATCCGATGGCCGAAGTACCACTATCAGTAGATTACCCTCGGAACCTTGAGGAGGAGGAAGGTAGGAAACTGTTGTATCAAGCGGCGGAAGAGCGGGCCCAACTATCCCGCCGCCCTTCGAACCGTTCCTGGGAGAAACCCTTCTGGGGAAAAGCTGTTAGGGTTAGGGGAAGGTGTAGCAGGCTCGGCTATAGGACTAATAAACCTAGGGCTAGGTTGTTTAAAAATCTTGATTTTATAGATTCTGACGCCGAGTATTCCCTTTCCCCAGGTATGGTTCGAAGGTGCATCACACATCCTCAGGAGTTCCTTGTGCCTCCGAACTCTGTAGATTATGACTGGGTTGACTTGGAGGTGCTTGGAACCCCGTCGACTTTGGTCAACAGTAATCTAAGTCATATCCGAGCCCACATACTCCCCTGCCCCACGGATAAAACTGGGACATCTTATGCAATAAGCTCACCGGCAGCCAACGACCGAGTGTGTATGGCGATCGCCGCGGGTCGCAAAGAGTTTTTCATGTATGAAGAAGTTGTCATTCGACTGGGGGTGAAGTTGCCCTTTACTGAAATAGAAATAGAGCTGTTGCGTCGGTTACGCTTGGCTCCTACCCAACTACATCCTAGCGGTTGGGCCTTCATCCGAGCCTTTCAAAAGTTTTGCGAAGCTCAAAAGTTGACTTGCTCGCTCCGAGCGTTTCTATGGTTGTATATACCGCAAGTGAACATCTTCGAGAAGGGGTCGCGCCAAAGATTGTGGGTGTCGTTGAAAGCACGCAACGGTCATGCCCTCTTCGATAAATTCACAGATTCATGGAAGACTTTTAAACCTTTATACTTTAAGTATCAATTCGTCGGAAACGGGGACTGTTGGTTTATGGAGGGTGATCAGCCTCGGTTTCCGTTGTCTTGGTCACCCGAGTTTTTTAACCGCAATCCCAAACTTTATCAGTATCAATATGATTCCGAGCTATCTGTAGCCAAGAGGATCACTTGTGATACCTTCTTTTCCTATCTTAGACGGAATGGTCCAGTAGATATCAAGAAGATCATTCTTTTTCCCCAGGAGCTTATAAAAGCCGAGCTTGGTATTTTATTTTTTTTTTTTTAACCTTTGGATTCTTGGTTTTGCAGAAAAAATGGCTAAGGAAAACAAGGTTGTTGCTCGTATAAAGGAACTTGCTAAAGCAAAGGCGTCTGCTGGGTCAAGTGGTTCTCGGAGTGGAGACATGTCCTCGGAAGCCACTCGCTCGGTGACTGTCGCCGAAACTTGTCCCTCCGAGATCGAGGTGGTGCAGGTTGTTCGTCCTTCACCGACAAAGGGGGGGTATATAGCTACTGGAATCCCGCTGGTGCAAGTGGAAGGAAAGGAGGATGAAGAGGATCGGGTGCCTCTTGCCAAAAGGGCTAAGTTGGATAAAGGCAAAGGCAAGGCTGTGGAGGTGGTGAAGGCGAAGGTTGCCGACCTTCAAAGGACCAATCTGTGGTTCGATTTGTCTGACCCGGACGAGGAGAGTGTTTGGGCAAGGAAGCTAAATGAGAAATTCATCGGCTTGGTTTATACGCCGAACGATGAAAAAAGGTTGTCGGATCAGACGGCAAGCACCTTAAGGTGCCATTGTGACCTTTTGGGCCGAAACATGCTGAGGGCCGCCAGCTATATGTTTCATTTAAGCAAGAATGCGGAAGACATCAGTGCCACCCTCTCGTCGGCTGAGAAAGAGAAGAGGAAAGCTGCTGCTGCTGAAACTAAGAATCTGCTAAGCCAAGTGAGGGAAAGTGAGGCAAATCTTCGAGCTCTAACGGAGGCAAACGCCGAGCTTCAAAGAAGATTTGACGCTTCGGAGAGAGCTCGGGAGACTGCTCTAAAGGCTCTGGAGGATACGGTTGGAAAGGATGCTGAGAAAGGAAGGTTGCTGCAGGCGGCCCAGGCGAAGCTGACTGAAGCTTGTCAAAGGGTTAACGAGCTGGAAGGTGTTGCTGGTCGTTTGACGAGGTCGGAGGCCGAAGTGACTAGGTTACAAGGGGAACTGGGCGAAGTGCAGAGGGAGTTGATCAAAACTCGTCGGAAGGCTTTGAAGCATAAGGTACTGGCTTGCAAGAACCACTTCAACTGGGATCATGGTGCTGTCGACTCTTTTGTGAATGCTGTCAAACAGTTAATGCTCTTGAACCCTGGAATCCGAGTGGTTGGGACTAGCCCATATTATGGGGTTGATGGTGATCGGATGATCGATTATCGTGATGATGCTGAAGTGGATTTATCAGCACCTAACCTGCCGAACCCCCTGGAGTTGGAGCAAAGTGAAGAAGACTTTGATGGGTCATCCATTGCCTTGTCCGAAGACGAGGATTAACTCCCTGGAGATGTCTTTTGCTGTGTTTTGCTGTGTAATTTGGTAATTTGAACTTATTCTGTTCTTGTAAGAAGTGAATCTTATTTTGCAACATTGTTCTTGTAAGAAGCGAATCTTATTCTGTTCTTTATGATCTAGTATTGTGTTTTATCTCGTTATAAACTGTTGTTTTAGATTTCGAATCTCCGACCTATGGCCTAGGTGGGATCCTCGGTCCTCGGCATTATAGAACTGTTTTTAGTTTTTGGCCAGGCATCTCATTAAAGTACTTGCAATTGTTAGTTTATATGTCCTTGTTAGAAGGTCATGCATAAACATCCAAGTTCGCCTCGGTGGCGAGCCGAGGGGAAATGGATGGTACGTTAACAGTAAGAGAATACGAGAATTTAAAAGCTCCATCGAATTTCCTTGATCCGTTTGTAAACGGGAGTCAAATACAAAAAAGGATAATTAAGATCATGTTAAAGATAAATGACAGGAATTTAAAATGATAAAATTTCATCTTTGCAGACAGTGTTGTGGCTCCCATTTAGCTATAGTATGGTTTGAGCTTGGTGGCGTTCCAGGAGTTGTTCAACTGTTGGTTGGTTAGTGTTTCAAGTCTGTAGGCCCCCGAGCCTGTTTCGAGATCACTCGGTAGGGACCTTCCCAGTTCTTAGCCAACTTCCCTTCTCTTGAATTTTTCCGTCCAATGTCAGCTCGTCTAAGGACCAGGTCTCCCACAGCAAAACTCGGAACCACCCATTTGTTGTACTCTCGGGATTGTCTTTCCTTAGCTTTTTTCTCTCGGTCCGAGGCTAGGGATCGGATTTCCTCGCTGAGGGTTAACTCTTCCTTTAACAAATCTTCGTTTACTTCTATTGGTCGCTCGGATATACGGAAGGTAGGGATCCGAGTTTCAATAGGTAACAAAGCGTCACAACCGTAGGTAAGTCGGAACGGGGTTTCTCCTGTTGAGGTGTGTATGGTCGTTCTGATTGACCATAATACCTCGGGAAGGAGGTCAGCCCATGAACCTTCGGCATCCAACAATCTTTTCTTCAAACCGTCGATGATGGTTTTGTTTGCAGCTTCAGCCTGTCCATTGGTTTGCGGATGCTCGACGGATGAGAAGTGATGGGTAATATGAAAGTGATTGACAAGTTCTTGGAAAACCTTAGCAGTGAATTGGGTACCGTTGTCGGTGACCAGGGTGTGTGGGACACCGAAACGGGTGATGATTTGTCTGAGAAAGAACTTTTGAATTTTGGCGGAGGAGATTGTAGCCAACGCCTCGGCCTCAATCCACTTTGTGAAATAGTCAACTGCGACCACTACAAATTTTAGCTGCCCCGGGGCTGTTTTGAATTTTCCTATGATGTCCATGCCCCACTGATAGAAGGGCCATAGTGCAATCATGGAATGTAGCTCCGTTGGGGGGCGCTGAAAAACATTTCCATGGAACTGACAGGAATCGCACTTTTTAACATGTTCCGAGGCGTCGCTGAGGAGTGTAGGCCAGTAGTAGCCCGCTCGGAGCACTTTGCGGGCCAATGCCTTCGCACCCACATGGTGGCTCGAGATTCCTTCATGAACCTCGGCTAGTACCAGATCAGCTTCCGCTCGGTCCAGACACCTTAGCATTGGGGAGTCTGTTCCCCGTTTGTATAAAATGTCGCCGACCATGGTGTATTGAGCCGCTTGTCTTACTATCTTCTTTCCTTTGGAGGAGTCGGTAGGTAGGATTTGGAACTGGAGATACTGCTTAATGGGGTCCATCCAGCTGGTGGTTAGAGACACAGCTAAGATAGCACTCGGCTGGTGAACAGTTTCTTGGATTAGGGTTTTGTTATTCTCTGGTCCTTTAGTACTGGCGAGCTTTGACAGGATATCTGCACGGCTGTTAGAAGACCTAGGGATGTGGGTGATGGAGAATTGGGGAAAAAGATCTGTGAGAGCTTTGACTTGTTCTAGATATATCTGAAGGATTGGTTCTTTGGCTTGGAATTCACCTTTGATTTGAGATACAACTAGCTGGGAATCACTGAAAACTTCAATTTCTGACGCCCCCATTTGATGGGCCATGCGCAAGCCGGCTATCACCGCTTCGTACTCTGCTTGGTTGTTCGAGGTGGGGAAGTCGAACTTGAGGGAGTACTCCACACAAATGCCAGCTGCGTTTTCAAGGATTATCCCTGCTCCTGCCCCCTTATTGTGGCTGGAGCCATCAACATAAATTTTCCATGGCTGGGAGGGGTTGGAATAAGTAGAATCTGATAGCTCTGAAACAAAATCTGCTAAAATCTGGGACTTGAGAGTTTTTCTTGGCTCGTAGGTGATGTCGAACTCAGATAGTTCAACAGACCACGACACCATCCTTCTCGCCAAGTCTGGTCGGTTGAGGACCTGCCTGATTGGCTGAGTTGTTCTGAGTACTACGGGGTGGTTCTGAAAGTACTGCCGGAGTCTCCTAGCAGCAATCACCAAAGCAAAGGCGAGTTTTTCAATTCTGGAATATCTTATCTCAGGCCCCTGGAGGGCCTTGCTGACAAAGTAGATGGGACGCTCGGTTCCCGAGTCGTCTCTGACCAAGACCGAGCTAACAGATGATTCACTTACGGACAAATACAAAAACAAAGTTTCCCCTTCCCGAGGACTGGTGAGGATGGGAGGGGCCGAGAGGTATTGCTTGAGCTCTGTAAACGCTTGTTCGCAAGAGTCGTTCCAATGGAAGTTCTTGTTTTTTCTGAGTAACTGGTACCATGGTAAAGCTTTCTTGGCTACTTGAGGGAGAAATCTGGAGAGGGCCGCCATCCGACCAGTTAGCCTTTGAACTTCTTTGACATTAGATGGGCTGTGCATGTTCAGAATAGCTTGACATTTCTCCGGGTTGGCCTCGATCCCCCTCTCCGAGAGCATGAAACCTAAAAAGGTCCCGGCTGGGACCCCAAAGGTACACTTATCAGGGTTCAGGCGCATGTTAACTTTTCTGATTCTATCAAAAATAGCCACGAGGTCCCGAGGATGGTCCTCCTTCTTCTTACTCTTAGCTATCATATCATCAATGTACACCTCAAGAGTAGGTCCGATCATTCCCGAGAAGACCTTGTTCATCATACGCTGGTAGGTTGCGCCAGCGTTTTTCAACCCGAAAGGCATTACCGTGTAGCAGTAAGTTGCCCTTTCAGTGATGAAGGCCGTTTTCTCCTGATCAGGAGGGTACATCGGGATTTGATTATATCCTGAGTATGCATCCATGAAAGATAAGAGTTGGTAGCCAGATGAGTTGTCCACTAATTTGTCGATGATGGGGAGGGGGTACTGGTCCTTTCGGCATGCTTTGTTCAAATCGGTATAGTCGACGCACATGCGCCACTTCCCATTCGATTTCTTGACCAGAACGGTGTTGGAGAGCCATTCCGAGTAGCTAACCTCCCTTATGAACCCGGCGGAAAGGAGCTCGGATACCTTTTGCTCTATCACTACCGCCTTTTCGGTGCCAACCCTTCTCTTCTTTTGGGCGACCGGTTTGGCGGTCGGATAAACACTGAGCCGATGGCAGATCAAGTTCGGATCAATCCCCGGCATGTCTGCCGAGGTCCAAGCGAAAAGATCTTTATTCTTCTTTAAAAGCTCGAGCATTTCTGCTGTATTTCTTCTGGAAGGTTGGTTCCTAGTTTCACTCTTCTGTCTGGTAGTTTTTCATCCAAAACAATGAACTCCCACTCTCCTTCAGGGGTAGGTCTTGAATCATCCAAATCGGACCTAACATCTAGATCCGTCAAGAGTACACTTCCCTTGTTCAAACTTAACGTTGGCTGGATTTGTTCTGGAATCTTGATCTTTGCCAAACTAGCATTGTAACACAGTCGAGCCTTCTCCTGCTCGGCTCGGATGGTAACTATAGTCCTGTCAGTACCTTCAAACTTCATAGCCAGATGGACCGTTGACACGACGGCGCCGAAGGCCTGCAAGCATGTCCTGCCGAGGATGGCATTGTATGCTGAAGGGCAATCGACTACAAGGAACTTGATAATCTCGGTTCTCGCCGAAGGGTGGTTCCCGAGGGTCACTGGCAGCTGGATGTGTCCCTGGGGAACCACTGCATCCCCAGTAAAGCTGATCAGCTTTCCCTCGAAGGGGGTCAGGTCCGAGTTTTTTAATTTTAGTGCTTCGAAAAGGTTTAGGAACATGATATCTGCCGAGCTACCCTGATCGACGAATACCCTGGCGACCTCGTAATTACCGATCAAGGCAGTGATGACCATAGGGTCGTTATGACCCGGGATCACCCCTTCAAGATCATCATCAGAAAAGCTAATGGGAATACTTCTTGTGGTTCTCTTTCGGATTGGATGGTTGTGAACTGCAAGGACTTGATTGATATATTTCTTTCTGTCGGACCGTTTCTCTCCCCCTCCCGCAAAATCTCCAGCAATGGTGTTGACTCGTAGGTTTTGCGGGGATTGATCCGTCGTGGCAACCTCTACCATGGCCACTCTCTGCTGATTGGTTGGTTGTTGTTGGTTGGTGTTTTGATCGGCTTGCTTGGTTGACGGCCGACCATTCCTGTCAGGGGATGGAGTTCTTCTTCGAGTATGTCGGTCAAGTGCTTCCCGGACATACTGCTGTAACTTACCGTCCCTGATTAACTGCTCAATCACATCCCTGAGCCAAGTGCATTCATCTGTCGTGTGCCCATACCCACCATGATACGAGCAAAATTTGGAGCGATCTTGCCGCTGGCTTCTCTTCAAGGGGGGTGGTCTTTCTATCGCTCGGAGGTCAGTCTGCATTGTTTCCTGCAGAATTTGGCTTCTTGGGACTGTGAGAGGGGTGTATTGCTCGAATTTCCCTCGGGGAGGTCCAAATCTCCTTTCCCCCCGGGGTCCCCTCCTTTGATCTTCCCTTCTGTCATCCCTTCTCTCGTCTCTTCTTGATCTCCCCTGGGAGGATGGCTCTCCCCGCTCGCCTCTGTCTCTGTTTCTTTGCCATTTGCTGAATTCTTCTAAGTTTATGAACTTAGTAGAACGATGTCTTAGCTCCGCCATATCCCTCGGCGGTTTGCCCACAAGTGAATTTTTGAAATCTCCGTTTCGGAGACCCTGAGTGAAGAGAAAGACTGCAAAGCTTGGTTCTAAGTTAGGCACGGTCCCTGCCTCCGAATGGAAACGTGAGAGATATTCCCGTAACGGCTCTTCGGTCTGCTGCATAACGCCCGCTAGCACGTGGTCGGACTTCGGCTGGACGCAACTAGCGGTGTACCTGTTCAGAAAAACTCTCTTCATCTCTGCCCAGGAGTCAATAGAGTTCCTGGGCAAGGCTGAGTACCACCTTAAGACGGGTGGTTGGAGAGTCATGGAGAAAGCTCTGCATTTCATCATGTCTCCACCGTCGTAAAAGTTCATAGCTCCTTCAAAAGACAAGATATGCTCCAAAGGGTCGGTTAACCCGTTATATTTGGAAACACTCGTTGGGCCGAGAAAGGCTGAGGGTGTCTCGTATGCCATGATTCTCGGAGTGAAGGGATGGCCAGGATGAGCAGTGTGGTCTGTTTCATATGTGTCCTCTAAGATTGGGTTTATGGGGGGTGGTGGAGGTAGAGTGGTGGTTGGGTGGGGGATCAGCTGAGTTGCTAACACCCCTCCGGCCACCGCCTGCATATGGAGCTGTTAGAGATCGGCGATGGCCTTTCCCTGTTGTTCTAGGATCTTAGCTTGTTGCTTAATGATTTCTTCCAACTGGCTCTCCCTTTGACCACGGGAGTGATCCCTATCATCTCCAGAAACACGGGCGTCGATGGATCGGCCTGCTCCATGGTTTTGGGCATGATTGGGGTTAAGAGAATTTTGGTTCTGGGGGTTTGTTTGCCTGGAATGGACGGTGTAAGGACCACTGTGCGTGCGAGCTGGAACGGAGTGGTGGCTCCGGGCTGGAATTTGTCTTACTGACGGCATGCTGAGATGTGGAGGGTTTCTCCCATCGAGATCTCCACCGTTGTCGCCACTGCCTTCTTGCAAATTCTGATGGTTTCGCCCTGCATGGCGGTTTGCGCCACGCGATGTTGCGTTTCCTCGCGTCTCTACCATTTTGGGGTGGGAATAGCAGTTTACAGTTTCCCACAGACGGCGCCAATGTTATGTCCTAGACACAATGTTCAGAGTATAACCCTAGCTCAAGGGTATGGAAGACCTAAGAGCTAGAATACGGTCTGATGTTACTGTGTGATTTTGTTGGGATAACTAGGGTTTCCCTAATCACAAGTGTGTGCTAGTGTATGATTAGGGAGAAAGAACGTACCTGAGCCCCTAGCTGGAGACAGCTATTTATAGGGGGAGCGGTGTTGTACCCTATGGGCCTGTACGGAGGTCCAGTAGGGCTGACGTGTCCCTTTATAGGATAAGGGATGAGTCATTCATCCTTATCCTGTTAGCGGTTAGTCTTATCTGGTTGGCGAGCTAGGCTCACGTGTCCTTAGCTTGGACTCTTTAAGGGAAGAGGTCCCTGTACTCGGTCCAGAGTCGTTAGGGTGGGTCCTATGGCATGTGCTCGGCCCAAAGATGCGTGACCCGACAGAATGAGAATTCTGGTCGGCCAGTGAGTATTCTGGTCGGCCGAGGGCGTTTTAGGGTAGACCGAGGGTCGGTCTACCACACAAAGGGTTAACTCCTATTCACTCCAGCTGCGCACTCTGATAAAGAATGCCCGGAGTGTACAAAATTGGGTGGTCTCTAATACCCTTCCTATTCCTAGACATAAAAATAATTTTGGCAGTTATTTGATTGGATTCAAGGACGTAGTGATCTTATCTTCCAACAAATATAAATCTCGAGGTGGCCAATCTCGATTTCACATTATATCGAAGATAATATCACTTCTCGTATTACCTGAGTTCCAATTAAATAATCTGAAATAGAAAAAACAACTACTCATCTTCGATTCAAATGAGGACTTTGAAACTTCACCAAACAGAAAAGTTGCAGCCCTTTATTATATTTGAAATGGTACTCAATTTCAAAACTAAGGTTTAGTTCTGCCCGTTGGGGTAGCAATTTCATGCCCTGACCCGTTGGGAGTTTTCACTTCCCTTAGTCTCTACTTTTCGTCCACTTCTAAATATAACAAAGTAACAATTAAAAATTTAGTTTCAATCCCTCTTTTAAATTGAAGGTAGAACCTTAAGGTCGCTACGCTATAGCTATCACTATTGCACACTGCTAAACTATACCAATTTCAACTAAAGATGCATTAACTTAGTGTCAGAGTATGCAGCCTATCTAACTATCCTTAGTTACTCTCATGTGGAGTAACTCTTTTGGGAGTAGGAAATCCATACTCCACAGCCGAGGGATTGCAACCATTGCTCTGATACCATCTGTAACATCCTGACTTTTTAATTTAAAATACATTAATTAAAATCTTTGATTTCATTAGAAAATAATTAGGATTCTATAAAAATTTTGGCGGAGTTTCGTTTGAATTTCAGACTTTCCCCAAATAAATTTAAAACCTGCCAAGTCCAGAACAGTTTCAATAAAGTAGAAAAGAGACCTATAGAGTTGTTTTTGAAATCATTCAAAAGGGATATTATTATATCCACTCCAAACACTAATACTTTCATAAAAATAATTATAGAGTCCCTTTTACAAAACCAAAGAAGTCTCAACTCCGAATAAATATAAAATTAAATACAACTTAAATTTATTAAAAATATTTTACATAATAGCATCTTAGCTTGGTTGCTAAGGTGATGCGACTATGAGGTCACAATCACAATTATGCTCTCTTTAAAAGAGAGTGGTGATTCTCGGCATAGAAGCTATGAACGTCTTTCTCCATTGGGTACCTAATATGGTCAACAGTAAGGGTGAGTAATTTGAGAAATAATCAAGGAAAACACTTAAAATAACAGTAATAAAGTATAATTAGACATACCCACACACATTTGTTCATATTCATTTGTCCTATCCAATTTCACTATTTCTAGACCGTAACATTTTACTATTCCTTTATACTATATATATATATATATATATATCCACAATCCATCACATAACAATGCTTTGATGCTCAATCATATGAGTGTGAAATGCACTTTATACTATTATGGTTTAACTCCTGAATCCAATGTAACACTTTCCACTTTACTTTATACACTTTATACACTTTAACACTTTCATTGGATTCAGTGAATTAAACCTATTATATAACAATGAATGCACTTCTCCATTTACAATAACCATAACACTTTAACGATTGGGTACATTGTGCTTCACATTCTCCCCGCAGGAGGGTTCCTCACACAATGTACCTTAACACTTTATCCGATAACAACACAACCTCCTCACAACCCTCCCTCCACTCTGGGGAAAAACCGACTAGGAGTAAGCATTTCTCAACCTCTAGTTGGGTGCTTCACCTCCACTTAGGAAGGTCCCTCGCTCACCCACTTGCACAACACTTCACCTCCACTTAGGAAGGTCCCTCATGCGATTTGGGTTGATTTGTCCAAATCGGGCTTTAGCAGAAATCACCCTCGACTGGCCCAAAGAAACCAAAGTAAATAGAATTATTATGGTTTGCATAGAACCAACCCCCAATACGGGAAGCAAACCCGTATCCTTTGCAGGATCAAAGTTCTCCATAATAATTCCTAACATTTACTCTTGTCCTCATCAATCGCAAAGCGACGTATGTTTTTCCCCGTACACCTAAGGTCCACCTTACTCCATAATGCACGTGTTTCTAATTCATTTTATGTGGTTTTCATTAGTTGAACCTTTAATAATTATATCCAATTGGTTGGGTCTCTAACTTAGGATTTGGCCATGCTTTATATATATATATATATAGACAATCACATCCAACAACAATAGGTTCACAATCGTGCCATTCATTCATTTCGTTTCATAACAATTACAACAATTTATTTCTAACAGAATCCTAAGTTCATAACATACATACACTCATAGTAAACGTATATAGCATATCACACCAATAATCATAATCATATTATTCATTTAATCAATTAATTTAGTAACAATCTAATTATCAATTACTACACACCCTAAGTCAATTACACACACTTTTGTTTTCCAACATAACAATGTCTACATACAAATCAAACATACACACATAAAATACATCTAATTATAGCCCTATTACTATTATTAAGCCCTTCCCCTAATTAAGACCAAAGTACCCCCCTTACCTTGAGGAGAGAGAAAGAGAATTGGGGTTTTTGTTGGAACTCCACACCAAGCTCCAATCCATGCTCCATGACTCCTATTCCTTGCCCCTCTAACATCTCCTAATACCAATTGAATGATTTGGAGGCTCAATTTGATGAATTAGAAAAGTTAGGGTTTTGGGGTTTTGATTTGGGGGTTTTTGAGAGAGAGGAATTTAATGGAGATTGAGAGAGGGAAAATGATTGGGGATAGATTGGGAGTGATTATATGAAGTTGATTCCATGGGATTTGGTGTTACTTTGATGATTTGAAGAAGATTGGAGAAGAGGGAGAAGAGAGTTCGAGCTGCATGAGAGAGAAAGAGTTGCTGGAAATGATTTGGAATTCACGTGTTTTTCAACTTAACTGAAGGGGTTAATCGATTAATTCGACCCCTAAATCGATTAACAAGGCCATTAATCGATTAAGGTCGAAAGATCAATAAACTTTAATCGATTAATCTGCTATCTACTCGAGTAGATCCGAAAGGTGCTTAAATTCTAATCGATTAAGGCCCTTATTAATCGATTAACTCAGTGCAAAATGGCTTTCTTTCACACTTCTAAGACTCTTAGGCTTTCACAACTCTTTCTAACTTAACTTAACACCAAAACCTACACTCTAAACACAATCTAACCTATTCTTAACTCAATCCAACTTACACTTAGCTAAATTTCTAATTCTAAACAAGTCTAAACAATTCTAAACAATTATAATTACTAATATCAATACTAATTAACACTTCTAACCGAATTTGACACTTAAGGATTCTCTAACACTTATGAAATTCTACTAACTAATATTCCTAATGTCTTTATAAAATTGGTGATGTTACACAAAGCATGCCCTATATGTGAAGAGGGTACATCCTACCTTCAATTGAAGCATGGAAGGAAGACAGTTTACCTTGGGCATCGAAGATTTCTCAGACGCAATCATCCTTATCGTAGATTAAAAAAAGCTTTTAATGGATTGCAGGAGAATGGTATTGCTCCGGAACCATTAACTGGAGAGCAAGTTTATGAAAAGGTGAAGGACATCTCCTGTGTGTTTGGAAAGGGTGTAAAGCAGGCAATTTTGAATAAAATATGGAAAAAGATGTCTATCTTATGGACTCTCCCATATTGGCGTTTTCTTCATGTCAGGCACTGTATTGATTTTATGCACCTGGAGAAAAATGTGTTGGAAAGTTTGATTGGAACGCTCCTCAACATACTTGGCAAGACAAAGGATGGTCTGAATGCTCGACTAGATATGCTTGTGATGGGTATAAGAGAGCAGTTGGCTCCACAATCTAGAGGTCAACGCACATATTTGCCTCCAGCATGTCATACATTGTCAAAAGTAGAGAAACAGAGTTTTTGTGAGTGTCTATACAGCGTCAAAGTGCCACAGGGTCATTGTTCAAATGTCAAAAAACTTGTTTCAAGGGAAGATCTCAAATTGATGGGCTTAAAGTCACATGATTGCCATGTCTTGATGCAACAATTGCTAGCAGTGGCTATTCGTGGCATTTTGCCTGAAAATGTTAGGCATGCCATAACCAGGTTGTGCTTCTTCTTCAATGACATATGTAGCAAAGTCATTGACCCAGAAAAGTTGGATGAGTTGGAAAATGATGCTGCTGTTATTTTGTGCCAGTTGGAGATGTATTTCCCTCCTTCATTTTTTGACATCATGGTTCATTTAATTGTGCATCTTGTGAGGGAGATTAGGTTGTGTGGCCCTATTTACTTACGGTGGATGTACCCAATTGAGCGATATATGAAAATCTTGAAAGGGTATGTGAAGAATCAACATCATCCTGAAGCATCCATGGTTCAACGATATGTTGCAGAAGAAGCTATTGAGTTTTGCTCCACCTACTTGAAAGAAACAGAGTCTATAGGGCTTCCAAAGTCCCGCCATGATGATAGATGTGCAGGTAAGAGTACACGTGGTATAAATGTGAAGACCATGGGTAGAGATGAAGTGCTTCAAGCACATTTGTACATCTTGAATAACACCTCGGATGTTCATCCTTACTTGTCCATTCACAAAGGAGTTGTCAGGCACTACAACCCTCGAATGAGTGAAAAATGGGTGTTGAAAGAGCATAATAGAACACTCTTAACTTGGTTTAAGGAACAGATTCAGAATGACGACACTGTTTCCGAAACATTGAAGTGGTTAGCATGTGGGCCTCGGTTTGATGTCATATGTTGGAGTGGGTATGATATCAATAAATTTTCTTTTTATACTAAATCCATGGATGACAAAAGTACCATGCAAAACAGTGGGGTTATGGTAGTGGCTGAGGCCATGCACTTCTATAAAGCGGGTGATAAAAATCCACTTTTGGCATCCAGTTCTTACTATGGAGTGATTGAAGAGATTTGGGAGGTGGACTATACTAAATTTAGAGTTCCTGTTTTCAAATGTAGGTGGGTTAACAATAACATTGGTGTACATATAGATGAATTTGGGTTCACATTGGTCGATCTTAACAAATTAGCTTATGTGGATGAGCCTTTCATAATGGCATCTCAAGCTATTCAAGTGTTTTATGTCACTGACCCTTCTAACAAGCAATTGTCGGTGGTTCTCCAAGGAAGAAGCTTGCCGGGAAGTGATGATGAAATCCAAGATTCTTCTCCGGCCGCTATTTCAAACACCACTACTTTCTCTTCAAGGATATCAACACTTAATGAAGAAATTGTAGAAGACAATGTGCATGCCACTCGAGATGATCACCATGAAGGGATATGGGAGAACATGCCTGTGCCCACAAGCTAAAAGAAATGAGAATATTGATTTTTTGTCACTTGTTTTCTTTCTCTTTCAAATTTGTAATTCTCTAGTTTGGTCTTAGTTTATATATCTTACCATAGGCGCTCCTGTTAGTAGATACATTTTTAATATGTATGAAACAGATGATTTTTGTTCAAGTTGGAGTGCAATGGAGTCACTCAAGTTGGAAGCAGGGCAGTACATGCCTTTTATTTTACCCATTATTAATATATTAATTTATGTCCTTTTATTCCTTACATGCTGAATTTTTGTGCTGAACATGATGAGATTCTTGTATTCCTTACATCCTTTTATTCCTTTTATTCCATTATTTTACCCATTACATGCTGAATTTTTGTGGTGAACATGAGATTCTTATAATTGTTCCTTTTATTCCTTTTTTGTTGAAAATTATATATATGCAAAGAATCTACTAACCTTTTTATTTATATGTATAGGCACATGGATGACTCACTTTCCAACCCTGCTCCTTCACAAGATGAGCCAGTTTCTAGTTCTAGTAAAAGGGTTAGAGGTCCAACCCGTTTACATAAGGTAGCCAAGAGACGCGCAGCGAATAGAAGAATATCAATACCTTTTGATCCGGAATCAGGAAGAGCTCGTGGGCCAGATCGAGCATAATTCAATTCTTGGTGTGCGATGGAAGGACGTACGAAGGCCTCAATCCTAATATGTGATTGGAGAAAAGTGCCCAAGAATGTGAAGGACTTGATTTGGAAAAGTATCAAGGTATATCAAGATTTAACTTATATAATAATTGTATTTATCCTAACAACCTTATCATATCATAACTAAGTAACTATGTTTTATAATTTAGTGCACCTACGAGGTTCCTGATGATGACTTCATTAAGAAGAAATGCCTCCAAGTTGCTAGAGATGGTTGAAAGGCATTTAAGACGCGGCTTGCTGATGATTATATTTATAGAGACAAGAAGCACCTCTCTCCCCTTGATGAATTCAAGTTTCTCGAACAACTGGTTTGGGAAAAGTTTTATGAGATTCGCACATCTCCCGATTTTGAGGTTAATTATCCACTAAGACCTTGTGCTTTACTAATTGTTTCTATTATATTTCGTATATATTACCATTATGGTTATTTATTTATTCATAATAGGAGAAACAGAAAAAAGGGATTGAGATTCAAGCACACAATCTCCACCCCCACGTTTTGTCTCATGAAGGAAATGATATGCTAGAGGAAAAATTAGTTAAAGAGAAGCAAAAGCAACTTGAAGAAGCATCTCAAGGAGATCCATCTGTGGTGATTGCTCCTCCTTCTCCGCCACGACGCGATGAGAAATGGATTTTAGCACGAACCAAAAAATCAGGCGAATATACAAGTAAGGTGACAGAAGAAGTTGCTCAAAAGATTGTAAGTAAAAAACTGAAATTCTATATTTTCTTATTACAGCAAGTAGTGTACTTTGCATCATTTGAATATTTGGAACATATTTGTTGTAGGGTTCTCTAAAGGAGAGTTTCTCTGAAGGGACATTTGTGCCAAGTGACAGAAATGATATCCTTACCACTGCTCTTGGGAAGCAAGACCCCCCAGGTCGAGTGCTCACCGAAGGACGTGGCGTGGGGCTTCGTCTATATTGGGGATCAACTCATCGTCGTAAAAAAAATGACATTGTGACAGTAGATCAATTAGAAGCTTTTAGAGAACAAATTCTAAACCAAGTAAGGCAGCAAATGGGATCTGAGGCCGCTTCTGTTGGGACTTCAAATACACAACCTCACCTTTCCGCTCAACGCGTGAGCACTCGTGAAAGTTGTATCGATGAATCCACATAAAAGTATCAATTTTATGTTGCGGATCCCTATTTGCGCTTAGTGGCAAGTGGCAATGTGTACGAAGAATCTACAACCTTACACAATGTTCCAATACCTGATGGCTATAAAAGAGTCGAGGTAAAAACTGTTGTAGATTCTTCTGCTCAAGTCCCAGCTGTCAATGATGAGGTTGAAACCGTGGGGCAGGCACTCAATCAATTCATTTTGTGGCCAAGTCGACTTGTCAAAATTGCCTCAAATAAGGTATATGAATTCATTTTATTTTAACTTGTTTTTTATATACATAAATATGATAACATTTTGGAATGAAATGGATGTGAACCAAGCTGCCTTTGCATTTTTAGGAATTGCATTCACCTCTTAAAGATGCTCCGCCGCCCCACAGGTCCGAACACGAAGAAGATAAATTGCCTCAATTCGATGACCATGTCCCCGGGCCCTCGTCCCAGCATGTTCTGCCTCCCCAACAGGTGGAAGATGAGATTGATGTGCTATCACGTACGTATTCATTGCAGCTGAAATTGAAGAAAGAAAAGGCTGTTGTTATGGTACATATCGATTCTGAAGTCACAGGCATACCGGGATCAACCACATCTGCAATCTCCCCATCAGTTATACTGGATAATTGTCTTGGTGATCGAATGCTTTGCATAACAGCTTTACAATTGTGGATGTTGTAAGTTTTCTTATTATTTGTATATAGGTATTTGTTTAATTAATTACCAAACTTCTTTAATTAACAATTTTTGCAATACCTTAAGGTATATGCATCAACTATGTGTTACAATGAAGACACAAGATTATGGATTCATCGACCCGAACCTCATCCATTCAGGGATAGATGACAAAGAAGCTACGACCTACATTCATAGCAGACTTTCTCCGAATGATGATGGCATAAGACATCCAATGTACTTAGCACCTTACCTAGATTGGTGAGTAATTTTTTAGCTTATGTCATACGTGTTGTTCTGATATATAGTTGGCTGGTGCGTGTAAATTTCTATAAAGTACCATGGCAATGTGATCGTAGGTGCTGGGCTATTATGGTGGAGTTTCTTTCTTATTGATGCTGTCTATTACGTTTTTGTATCTGCACTGGTTTTGAGTGAGTCATACTCGGCTCCTCTGGTATCTAAAAAAAATATGACTTTCACTAACTTGTGATTATTTTTTGTAGTCAACATTGACAACTAATAATTTTTTGTCCGACAAAAAATATTGTGGTGTTCTTTTGCTCATTAGGGTGGAAGCCAAAACAAAGATTACTTAAACTTGCTAATACGTAAGTTTATAATATACTTTGGATATAATATACTTTTGGATCTTGCATATGAGATATGTGTAGTTGATAATATACTTTGACTTTTATTATTTAGTGTCATGGAATCCTATCAAACAATGGCTGGTAAGCACAAGTCTAAAAGAAGGCCACCTCTATTCATTCAACCAAATGTAAGTACTTTATACACCAGGATTCAATTTTAAATATATAATGGTTCAAATAATTATAACTCATTGTTTTTGGAATTTCATTGGTATACAATAGTGTCCAAAACAACTTGGGTCCACTGAGTGTGGATTTTACGTGATGAGACTTATGCTCACCATTATCACAGCAAAAATTGATGGTAACTAGATGAAGGTAAATTTCAATAAGTGAACCTGGATGTTTTTGCTGGTAATTATCTTCATAATAAAAAATGATTAACAAAAAATGTGCATTTTCTTACTTTTTATTGTGTAATTTCAGATGTTCGATAATCCCACACCTCTAACAGAAGATCAAATTGGGGATATTCAGAAACGTTGGGCAAAATTCTTACTTGAAATAGCTGATTCGCAAGGACTGCTTACCAAACCATGAATTATAATTGGTATATGTTTCAATTTTTATGCCCAGTAATGTTATTTTATTTAATATGAATAACATTGAATGGTACTTCTCTTTTAGTTTTTATCTGTATTAGGAACGAAGTAACTAGTGCAGTCATGTGAAAATTATTTATCTTTCCTGTTAAAATCATAAAAGTTAATATATTGTGCCTAAATTATTTATCTTTCCTGTTAAAATCATAAAAAATTATTTACTTTTTTAGCACTGCTGTGGCCATTGCCTTTGTGTTTTGCATTTGTGATGTCACTAGATTAACTGAGAAATTGTGTTCTCTATCTCCCCTCTTCTTTGTATGTGCTTTCTTTTTGGTTCTAACATTTCCGCGCACCTAAAATTATTTCATTTCATATGATAGAATATGGATTTTTAGTCTAGGCAAATATATTATCAAAACATGTTCTTATGTTATAATCAATTGACCAGCCACCCTAGTTGATGGAATGCTTTCTTCAAAATTACTTCTTTGAAGAAACTTTGCAGGACTTAACATGAATATAGACATCACTAATAATGATACAATGTAGGTTCGAGGAGCACTCTTTTCGCTGCCACCGATGCTCAAACTGGCTTTATTTCTCAAGATTGTCGTCCAGCGAATCCATGAGAAGTACCATCAATTAAGATCTACATTTTGTAGTAGTTGCCTTGGGTATATTTTGCATACTCGGTGTACTTCTTTTCCTTTAAACACTTTTTGTTGCAACTTGCTGCTGCTACTGAGTTGTATATTTTTTTTGTATATTGTGAATATTGAGAAATAGTGCAATCAGAAAGGTTTTTAGTTGATATGCAGTTATTATAACTTTATTTTTGGTAGTAAATGTTGATTCATTTATATTATGGCTTTATTATAAGCTTTTTTTGCGTTTTGGATCCATTAATTAATGCAGGTCATCGGTCAAAAAATAAAAAATTAAACCATTCCACATCTGTTTTTTATATAAAACAGATGCGGAAAGTGGACATTCCGCATCTGTTTTTTTAAAAAAAAAGATGCGGAAAGTGGACATTCCGCATCTGTATATGTTTTTAAAAACAGATGCGGAATGTCCACTTTCCGCATCTGTTTTGGGTTCGTAAGTGATGTGCAAAGTAACTTTCCGTATCACTTATGGAACTTTCCACATCAGTTAAAAAAGTGATGCGGAAAGTCCAACCTTCCACATATGTTTTTAGAAGTGATGCGGAAAGCCATTACTTTTAACATCTCCCACATTTATATCATTTCTAAAACAGATGTGGAATGCGAAAAAAAACAGATGTTAAATGCCCGATTTCCAGTAGTGCCTTTTCCAATGATGGAGTTTTAAGAACCATGCTCTGGGTTACTATTAGTATATTAAGTAGCTCGGAGTCTATTTTGTTACTTTAAAAGTTTGAACTAGTGAGTCCTAAAGTTGTAAAATTTCTATGTTACATGTAGGAAGGATGTTATGTATAAGTTTGCTTCCGCTTTTGAAATGATCAAGTTATAAACTTGTTTTGGCGAAAAATTTTCCTCTACTTTATTTATAAGTAATTAAGAGTTAAATGGTTGGGTCGTTACATGAAGGACTAAAATGCAATATGATAAAATTGGATGCTTTAATAGAAATTATGCTGACGTGGCTAATTATATGAGATGGCGTGTTTTCATTGGTTAAGGGTTCGACGACACCGAAACCCACTCTTTTACAACGCCACCGGAGAAACTCTATCTCTTGAAAAATTTTCTAAGTTATTACTTTACTCAAATTCGTTGAAATCTTCAGCTATTGTCTTTGACTGAAGCACCGCGCAAATCATTACACCAGAGCCTTAACTCGCCACTAAGGTCCCGATAAGAGACGAAGTACGGTAACAACCCATCAACTCAAGCTAGTTAAGGAAGTAGCACTGTACTTGTGTACATCGAGTGGATTGATCCGATAACGGCTACATGCTATACTATGCCTGCATCTTTGACCAAGGAGCGCATCTACTTCATGTAACATTCCTAAATTCAATTATGTATTTTCTAATATTAAGATTCACCTTTCAGTTCCTTCCTTATTATCTGAGATCATGCAATCGTGGGACTCTTCACAATCACAAGCAATAAGAACACCAAAATTAAATCTCAATAATATATAACATAAATAAGAGGTCAAATATAAAAATATCATGTCAGTACTTCCATGAGCTAATCATAATCCCTAGAAACGGGAAACTAATTAGAGATGGTCAGAGTACAATATAGAAATAGGAATAAAGACATGAGATATAGCTAGAACCAAGAGATGAATGAAGAAAAAATAGTATCGTCTTCAATCATCTCTGAATTTCGCTATAAGAGAGTTGCTATCATATGGAATCCTTATTTCTATCTTCTTTCTGCCTCTGCTTGTAACACCCCGTAAATTCTTCATGTTAAATTAAAACACTAAAAGAGTATATTTTGAGAAAAGTGTTTTGAAAGGAATATTTTCTTAAATGATTTTCTTAAAATTCACGTTTTCAAGACAATGAATGATTTTAAAGTGAGGATTTTCTAAAATAATGTCTAACCTTTAGAAATTTGGTTTTTGAAAGGCTTATATGCTTGAGATTTTTATAGAAATCTTGTGAATTATTTTGTAATTATATATATATATACGTATGCTTAGGGTTGACACAAGAATTAATTGAATGAAGAAACATGAATGTGTGAATTTGTGTACATATGTATGAGTAATGTGTGATGCAAGAATATGTGTGATGAGTATATGTGTATATGTATGTGTGTGAATTTATATGTATAATGTGTGTGTGAACCGCGTGAACATGATGCCATCAAGGTGTTAATTGTGTGCATGACTATGTGTGTGAAATGTATGCATGAGTTATGATATGCGATCAACATGAAAATGAATTGTATGTGCATGTGTGTGTTGGTGCGTGTGGTTCGGTCATGAGAGGGGAAGGAAACCAAATAGAAGCCACTTCCTTAGGAGTTAAGACATTAGAAATTTAAAAAGAAATAGGAGGAGAAGTAGGGCAAGTGACTCATGGAGCCTAGGAGAGGTGAGTCATGCACCTAAGGAGGACTGTCCTTCCTCCTTGTCTTCACCGATTTGACCCAAGCCATGCAACAATTGGGTTAGTCCAAATTGCCCTTAGGCTTCCACCTTGAACCAAGGCTAGAAAGGGAATTGTCCACCCCTTTCCCTTACCCTTAAACCCGTGTGAAGGAGCGTGTGTTAGGCTAATTCATTTCCTTCTTCATTCCATATTCTACCAACACAAACACACCAAGTCCAAGAGTAACACCAAACTCTTGAGACTCATAGAGAAGAAGAGTGAACCCGTGAGGAGAAGAGAAGAAAGAAGAGTGAAAAATCTCAAAACCTTAACCCAAACTCTTCTAATTCCCTTCTCAACCGTCTTAGTCCTCAAGGATCAAGGAGGAAATCCATCAACCCTAGAAGAAGAGGGGGAGACCGAGGCAAACCATTAAGGAAAGAGAAGAGAAGATTTGAGGATTTAAGTTAGGATTAAGGTAGAATGAGTTTTGATTAAATGATTTTCATGTTGTAAAAGACTTTTAATGGACTTTGATTTAAATTTTGGTGATGCATGTAATTATTTTCTAGTGATCTTGAAGTATAAGTGTTTTGCATGTCATTTTTGTGCTTTGATCTTGAATCTTGATGTGAAAAAGTTTTGGTATCTTAGTTGTAACTCTTCCTCAAACACGGTTTGGTCTAAAATTGTGTTTAAATTTCTATTTTTGCTTTGATCTTCACATGCATGTCGATTTTGTGGCCTTATAAGCCTTATTCCTCCTTGCATGTTTCCTTTATGACATGATCCTTGATGTTTGTGAATGAATAAACTTGTAAATCACCAAAACCATGACTAAATGATTCGGCCATGAGTAGAAATTTTAGGCCTTGTTGTTCTACTTTGATCTAAATGATTTCATGCTACTTCTATGTTACTTTCTAGCTTACTTTCACGGTTTGTTTGAAGACTTGAGTTTAAGTCTATGTTTTTGTCTTGATCTTCTTGTGCATGTCTTGATCTATAGTTGATTTTAAAGAAAACATGAAACTTGAATCTTGTATGTTTAACTTGAGTGTAAAGTCTTGATTCCTTGAGTGCATATCACGATTTTTCAAAGGAAATAAGTTTAGCAAGCTTTGAAAATAATTTTTGTACAAAAAGAATTTGAACCAAGGTTTGTGTATGTATGACAATGATTCGGTTGATGATTAAAAAGGGTAAAATGATGTTTTACATGACATGATTCATGAGTTAGGCGCTTGCATGTAGAAAATAAATTATAAGACTTTTTTTCCTTGCATGACATCATTCGGTCTAGCCTAGGAAACTATACTAGATTATCATTTTACTTGCATGCATGTTGAAAATTGCTTCACCTAGGAATCTTAAGTGCATGCATGTGTTTTCCTTAAAGGATAAAAGACCTTGACATAATCTTTGACTTTATTATGTTAAGAAACTAAATTTTTGTTGCTAAACTTTCTTGTGAAGCTCACGGATTTCATAAAGAAAATAAGAAAGCAAGACTTTTGGAAAAATGATCTATGCCTCGATTCATGATCTATGTGCATATTTGATTTTGCCTTAATGACTTAGAGGAAATAGGTGTATTTTGAGGAATTATGCTAAGACCAATTGTTTGAACTTGTGTTGTGAACTTTTATTTTCTAATAGGTTCTTTTCTTAGAAATAAAGGAAATAAATAAATCTAATTGATCATGGAAGGGTGTTGTGTTTAAATACCTATTGGAATGAATGTGTGCCTATGTGTGTTGTGTATTTCGGTTAGGATTAAAAGAAAGTGGGACCTAAATGCTTAAAATAAAACCAATTGATTCATGTAATTTAAATTGTGATGTTTGATTTATTTTCCTTTGATTTATTTCGGTTAGGTAATTTAAATAGGTTTAGAAAGCTTATTTACTTAAATAAAATGTACATGGAGATAAATGTTGATGTATTTGGTTTGAAACCTGATCTTGTTTGGTTTATGAGTACTTGCATTCCTAAATGTTATTTGCACTTGTATGTGGCATGATTTGCTTGCATGTCATGATGTAGGCTTGGTTGTCCTAAATTGTTTTATGATGAAAACATGAATTTTCAAAGTATTAATTTTAAGCTAAAAAGCTATTTAAAGTAAAGAATGTTTTTACGATATTTTTGGAAGTTTTATTAAAGTAATTTTGTAAAACCACCTTGCTGTCCATAATTACTTGGACTTGCTTTTACATTTAAAAATGTCTTCATCTGAATTAAAAGCCAAGCTTTCAAGTAACAAATGACTTTGGTTATATTTTCAAAATTTTCCCACAAAGAAAGGACAAGTATTGATCTAAGGAAAGATTTTCTCAAATAAGTTAATAACATAAAGTGTTCTATTTAATATGAGGAATGATAAAGACAAGGGGTTGGGGTAGATGGCAGCACAAGGTTTTGAGGAGGGCACACATTCAACAGCTGGACCTCAGGTGAGAGAGAAGCTTTCCTAAGACACCGTGGTAGCTAGGTGATTTATTAGGACGTTCCGTATCATCTCAAAGATCGGAACTGAGTGGTTGGAGTCAGTAGTATAAGCAGCAATTGTATGCTTTGTGTGGCTGCTTATATGAAGGTGACAAAAAACCACAATGCTATTGTGTGATGTTGTGTGTTATAATATGCTTTTATTTGATTCTGTTACATAATGCCCATTGCTGTTGGTTATGATAAGTAAATGATGGATGGACGTTTGTCGCGATTTAAACCAGAGAATGAAAGAGTTGAAAAAGTGATGGAATTGAAAATGATGGAATGATAATAAAGGAATAAGAGATTAAGTGGAAGAAAGATAAGAGTTGATTGGAAAAGAAATTGAGGATAATGATGAGAACGAGCCAGAGCTGGGGAGAGTGATGTGGATTGTGGATTGAGAAGTGAATTGAGTGGAGCTGGGCTCCTTTGTTTTTGGTTTTAGTCTGGGACTAGTGTTGAGTTGAGCTTGCTCCTCCATTAGCGCTCAGCATGGTTTTAGTCTGGGAACTGGTGTCGAGTTGAGCTTGCTCCTCCACTAGCGCTCAGCACAAAATGTGTTTTAAAAAGAAAGGAATTTTTGAAAAGGTTTTGAAAAAGGTTTGTGAAATGAAATCTTTGAAAAGGTTTTTGAAATGGGAGTTTTGAAGAAGTTGCGAAACAATGTTTCCAAAGGAATGTTTATGGAACGGTCTTTTCAAAAGTTTTATGAAAGAATATTTTTGAAACAACACGTTTGAGAAGGTCTCTTTGAAATAATGTTTTGTGAAAGTTGGTGGCAACAGATTTTTGGAAAGCTTTTGGAAAACAGTATTTTTAGAAAATTGGAGAAAAAGGTTTTTAGAAAGTTGTGAAAGTAGAGATTTTGAGGGATGGTAAAAAGGAAGGTTTGAGAAATGATGATGAGATTGGAGAGAAAGTTTGAGAAAACGATATACGAATCCGATGATGTGATCCCAGCTCTGTGCTATGTGAGAGTGAATGAGAAAGGTTGTGCAAAGTTAGTGGTCGGGACTCACTGAAGGGATGTACGAAGGGTGAGCCGACTATTAGGTTAATTAAATAGATAAAAGACTTTTAAAGACATTAACAGCGAACGTGGTGAGATGTGAGAGTCAACTCGAAGTAGTGGAGAGGAAGGAACGATAAGTATCTGCGGATACTTAGGACGAGATTGCATTAGAGGAGGACGATGACGGTGAAACGTCAAGAAGTCTAGAGTATTGTTGTAGACAGAACGAACTCCATAAGTGGTGCACTAACGTGGTGGGGACTGGGTCTAATACCGTGGTAAGTTCTGTGCGCGCACTACAACAATACTGTCGCCCCCTAGATTGCAAATCGAGAACAGTGAGAGGGACTGGAGTAGGGCATTTTGTTTGCCACTGCGAGGCAGTGTGCCATGTTATTATGTGAATTGATATTGAGGCTGAGCCTCCTGGTCTGGGACCATTTATGTTGTGATAGCTGTCGTGCCCGCACGGTAAAGGTCCTGTACTCCTGTTTGCTTCCGACTAGGTGGTTGGTTGGCCAAGGAGATGTAGGCCTGAGATGTGAGTGCTAACTACGTAAGAAACGCGTACCACGATGATCCTTCAACTCCCCTGATCATCGATGGTTGTAATTCTATAAAACATTATAAGAGAAGAGTAATATGATTGAGAATCGTAAAATGTGGGAAATGAGAAAGAGTTGGAGAATGGAAAAGTGGAGAAGATGATGAGATCTATAAACGAGATTGGAAACAAGAATGGAGAAGTATGAAGGAGATAATGAGAATAAGATGGAGTAAGTATGGACTGTGATAATGATAGTAGTATGTTTGTTTGCTATTGTGTGTATGTTGTATGCTATTTGTGTGTGGTCCTATTATTTTGCCTACTGTAATTCCACACCGTCGACGCTACGCGTCCGGATCGCTTACTCTCTCCTGTTCGTTGGTACATCGGTGTCGCTGGTATCCCAACGGGCAGATGGATCGTCGTTTGGAGATCGTCACTTGGCCTCATAAGGGACGTGGATGGAAGGCTATACGTCGAGGATGGGGATGGTCGGGATGTGCTCAGTTGGTGATCGAAGACCCGGAACACAAATTGGGTGGATCTACTCCTAGTTTGTGTCTGGGAAGCATATCCTATGCGTGTCACGGCTCCGAGCCGCCGCCTCGGAATCAAGGGAAGGAGAACTCAGTAAAGCTATTCGGAGTGGAACTTAAACCGATCTCCGAAGGAGAGCCCAAGTATGCTATTGCATCATCCTCTGGAATAAAGGCACCCACAAAGAAGAAGAAGAAGCTGGAACCAAACATTTTGTTAGGAAGAGGGAGCCAATAGTAGAGTTAGATCAAGATGTTGTTATTTCGTATTCAGGATTACCTAAGGGATGAGCTGTTGCTGTACCTTAAGCATTTTGAAATATGCCCGACTTTTAAGGAATGTATGAACCCTCTTTTATGAAATTGTTTAAGTAGAAATTAAAATGTTTTCCCTTATAAAATGTTTTCGGAAAACAAGGTGAAAGAGTTTTGAGACCTAAGTATCAACTCGGTTTTCGAAGGTTGAAGGATATTAATACTTTCCAAGAAACGTTTTCAAACCCTCTAACAGAATGTTACAACAATGTTTTCAAAAAAAAAAAGTTTTGGCCTCATTTTTACAACATTAATAAATGAAATTCAATTATTTCGGTTGTCGAAAATCGGGCTGTTACACTGCTAATTGATTATAGGGTTTTTATCCCCATCTTTTTATTATTTTTCCTTAGCTTCCTCCAAAATATTGGACAATTGCATAAAGGCCCAATAACATGCTACAAGGTGCGATCCATATGGGCATAGCGCGGGTTAGAACTCTATTTTTATATCTTTTTCTTTCCAAAAGTTCCTAGCAATCATTCCATGATGAATTCTTTGAGTTCTTCAATGCTATAAATGTCAAGTGAAATGGAGAATAAAATGTATGCTAAATTCATAATAAAATGCATGATTATGTATTAAACAAAAACAAACTATAAATGAAATATTATGCATATTTCATACATATCATTGGCCAATAAAATTACTTACTTCTATAACATTTACGACTAAACTATCACTTTAGTCCCTCACATTGTAGGATTTTTCACTTTAGTCCTTGACTTTTCAATAATTCTTTTTTAGTCCCTCACTTTGAAAAAAGTTACTCACGTTAGTCCCTGACAATTTTCTTTGTTCATAAACGTTAACGTCTTACACACGTAGCCGTTAAATAACATTTACACACGTGGTTGTTAACATCTTACACATAGTGCTAAATTCAAAACACAAAAAATGAAGGAAGAAGAGGCTCAGGCAATAAGGCCGCTGAAGAGGCAGCTGCAGAATCTAAGGCAACTGCAAATAAAGCAGCTTTGAAGCTCTGAAAGCTGCAGAAAATACAGCAGCTGATGAATCAGTGACAGCAGCATAACAACTAGACGTCGTATAAGTTATTTAACGGTCACGTATATATGTTGTTAAGGTCCATAAATGGAAAAAGTTGTCAGGGACTAATGTGAATAGCTTTTCTCAAAGTAAGAGACTAAAGAAGAATTATTGAAAAGTCAGGAACTAAAGTGAAAGCTCCTTACAGAGTAAGAGACTAAAGTAACAGTTTAGTCTAGCATTTACCTTAATAATTTTTGCGATATAATCATGAAGTGTTCCAGTCTTACCCTTCTCAGTGTATAACCACTTATGAATGCTATGCTAATGTTTGTTCATAGAACTCATGTCATGTTTTGATGTGCCTTAAAAATATGTTTTACGACAATGGTTATATTTGGTCTTTGAATTTTCCCTTAGTCTTCATAAAAATAAGTTTAGTAAAGATCCCAAACAATAATTGATTTTTTTCTACAGCATTTTCATCTCTACCAACCTCATTTTCTCAATTAATGCCAGTGAGCTTGAATAATTTTTTGGGTTTGCGTAAGTAATTTTGAAAATATTTATGTGTGTAGGAAGGTTTGGATTACTAATTGGGTTTTACTTCGGTACCCTTTCAAAATAAAGGGTTTTGGTACCCTCTCATATTTTTCCAATCAAATCATGACGAGTACAATATATTAACATGTTAAAAAACACTGAGATATTCTTGGCACTCAATAAAGACTGAAAATTATATGTTAAGATGTTCTCCACTTTTTATATATTTTTGGTGCTAAAAAATCTACGCTAAATTTAGACGAAAACATATGTTCTTGTTTGCTGGATATTATATCTCAACTGCAGCAATACAATTTTTTAAGCTGATCAGAAAAATAAAAATACAATGAAATGTTTTTTTTCATCGTTATCTAGTAGCAAGAAAATTGATATCAGTGGCATGACGTTGAGGTTGTTGGCTCAAGATGAATAAAAACTTGATATTAAGGTTCATGATTTGGGAGTGGTTGTGAATTGATTTAGTTAAAAAATCTTGAAAATAAGATCACACAGATTTGATTGCAAAATTTTATTAAACTTATACACTTTTTTCATATGGTAGTATATTGCAATTGTCATAATTTGTTTGGATAAATATGAGAGGATACCAAAACCCTTTATTTTGAGAGGGCACCGAATTACCTTACTAATTTAGTTTCAGTCGCATTACATGTAGGCTCTTTGTTCTTTATTTATATATATATATATATATATATATATATATATATATATATATATATATATATATATATATATTTATTGCAGGTGGCAACGTTTAGCATGGTGCCCAAGGTTAACGGGACACCCGTGATACCCTTATATAAAAGCGTTGGATTTGGGATATATATCTTCAATGGCCGAGATCGTGTACTCTATATACTCCAACCCGGTCCCCGTGGATTTTCTTGTTTCGTGTTATTTTTTTTTAACCTTCCATTGTTTTTGTATCCCGTATTCCCGTTCACATTTGACCGTTATTTTTTTTTGCCCAGTTTGTGGCATGCAACCTTTTGCGTAAGTGGGTGTGTCTGACACATTTACATTCAGCACTTAATGGCACCCACGTTATTTTATGATTTGGTAGGTTTAACTTTTTACTCCCTCCGTTTCATTGAGTTTGATCTTTTAGGCTTATGCACATAGATTAAAAAAATATTGATTATTGTAAGTATTATGTATGGTTTGTCCAAAATGCCTTTATTTAACCTTTATTGAAAATTGTAGTAGTATTTAATTTTTATTAGTAAGTGTGTTCATTAATTAATGTATAGTGGTTTAGAGATGAGAGAGATGATAAAAGTATAATTAATGATGAGTGAATGAAATGATTGAATGAGGTTAAAATTTTAAAAAAATGTTTATGTATTGAAAATGTAAAAGGCTAAACATTGTGAAACAAGAAAAAAGCCTAAAAGGCTAAACTCAATGAAACAGAGGGAGTATTTTAGTAAAAATATGTGTAAAAATTGTTTTCTCATTTTATTTCATTAATTGTGAATACTACTTTTTTAAAATACCTATATTTTTTATAAATTTGAGAAAATTAAATACAATGAAGTAATATTCTTAATCTTCTTTATTTGTGGTTTTGAAAGTCAATACTTTTTCTTTCACAAAGACCCTATAAAGTCAATACTTTTTATATTTGCAATAATAATTATACGGGTAAATTTGAAAAAGTATCTCAAATTTTGACATTTTCAATCTCATTAACAAATTTATCCATTTTTTTTATGGGAATGAAAACCCAAAAATAAAATCTTATAAATAGGATCAGATAGAGTAACTAAAGAACAAGGGTGTAACTACCATTCTCCGTTGCATGCATTTATCCACGTTTCATGCATTGATCAACGTTGCATTCATTTGTAGATTTTGTTTGCACAGATATTATTATGATTTGGTTGCATAGAATTGGTGTGATACTCATATAAATTACTCTTGTCCCTAAATATAGGATTATTTTGACAATACTTTTTTTTTTATTTATACGAGTCCCTACTACTTCCGTTGTCACTAATTATAAGGTTTTCTTGGGTAAAAAATTTGATCCTAAATATAAGACCCTCTTGTAATATTTTCTAAAATTATCCTTACATTTAATCATTGTGGTCTAAGTTTTATGCAGTGAATCAATTTTCAAGTCATTTACAACATTAAACAAGCTTCATTTCATATTCCAATACAATTTTATTTATTTCTTCTCACAAAAACTTAGACCACAATGATTAAATGTAAGGGTAATTTTGGAAAAATTACAAGAGAGTCTTATATTTAGGACCAAATTTTTTTACCCAAAAGAATCTTATAACTAGGAACGGAGGGAGTAATTTTTAATGATGATTAATTTTTTTTCACAAACACCCCTTTCTGTTTAACACCTTTTTGAAATAATTTTTAAAACAGACATCCAAAGTTTACAAATTTATTAAAAAAAACTAAATTCGATAATTTATTGTTTTGTTAGCCATTGAATTTTTTTTAAAACTAAATACAGTACAAATATCTTAGTCACGTGAAACGGTTCATTTAATTTTTTTTGTTAGCCATTGGAAAAAAACTAAATAAATTCGAGAATTAATTTTTTTATTAGTCAGGTGAAACGGTTCGTTTAATTGAAAAAAAAAAATCTTAGTCAGAAGGTGAAACGTCTTTCGGTAAATGTTACTCCTTCGGCTCGAATTATAAGCAATAAAAAACATATTTTTCTTGATTTAAAATATAAGCAAAATTAACTAATTTTATTAAATTTTGTTTTATTCCTAATACCGCTTTCCTAAAACATCTCTAGAAAATTGTAATCATAATTAAATTTTGTTTCATTCGCAATACTACTTTTCTAAAATACCTCTATTTTTTATAAATTTGAGAAAATTAAATACAATCAACTAACCTCCTTAATAAGCGTAAAAGTGGTTGGAATTGCTTATAATTCGAGCCGGAGGGAGTACCTTACTTATTGTCTTTAATTGACACTACAAGAAAAATCTTGATTAGATATGGAATTTTTCATAGCTAATTCATAGCTAATTTGCATGTAAACTCTTTAGCTATGGAATAAGATATGAATTCGCTATAAAAGGCTCCATAGCCAATACCTCCTAGCTGATTGGCGACATAAAATGTTGATAGCTAATTTAAAAATTTCCATGGCTAATCTACATCTAAATCCATAGCAAAATTTTAGTACTAAAATTCATTAATTCCATAGCTAATTAGACGGAGAAATTTTTCATAGCTATTTCCATAGCTAGATTTTATAGCTATTCAATAACTAATCCATATCCATTGTATATCTAATCTATAGCTATTGCATCACTAATCTATAGCTAATTTATGGCTCTAGCAATTCCATAGCTATTTAATAGCCAATACATACACAAATAATTCCACTAATTCACATATAATATAAAATAGAAAAAAGCAATAATAAAAAGATGAAAAGGAAAAACAAAGTATCATAGATGAATCCATTAATATGAACGTTGTCTAGTAAACAAGTTATCAAACTTCTAAAAACCTTCAACCCAACACAAACCAAATTTACTAATTCAAAACAAGTTTCATTGGTTCAATTGAACACAAAACTAAGTGTACTTATTCAAATTAAATTTAAATTCACTAGTTCAATCTATTACTAATAAAGCCAATCTTCATCATCAGCATGTTCCTCCTCAACTGCTCCTTCACCTTCCCCAACATTTCTAGCTTGAGAGCCATGAATGTTAGATAAGATGGGCTTCAAGATGGACATCAATTGTGTTTGCAAAACACTAGTCAATTGTGTCTCAACAAAAGTACTTATTGCTGCATTCACTACTTCCTTTATGTCTTCTTGAACCTTGTGAGAAGACCCCATAACATTTGCAGATGAAGAATGTATGGATCCATGAAAACCAATATCCAAACTGCGACCCCCTAAGAATCGTCCCTTCTTGTTAGGACCCGACATTTCTGCCCAAACCTCCTTATCAACCACAGGATGAGAAGAAGTGTCTTCTCCATATTTCTCTTGCATTTTAGCATCATATGAATCCTGAAACAACAATTAAAGGCATACATAGACTAGCAAGATATATGTCATAAAGAGATTGTTTCATTCAAACATAAGCATTAATATGATGATAGTAAACACTGAAGAAATGACACAGCAATTTGACCAAGGAATTGTAGGAATAAAGAAAAACATAATTGAAGAAGCAACCTACAAGAAATAGTCAATTGGAAGCAACCTACAAAGCAGCCTGACTTCATTAGTAATGTGCACACATCTAAGATTCAGAGCCTTAAGAATTAACAGGTTCTTTTAGTACTCATCAATCAACTATGAACAAGAATACTTTACAATAAGAAACACATTTAAAAATGCAAATCTCTCTCAGCACCTTCTTTTTCCTTCATAAAACTAACCCAAGTTTTAAACTTCAAACAACATTTTTTATTGACTACCAAACACATTTAAACAGAAAAAACGTGTCCAAAAATTTTTTTTTAAACATCTATATCCAGGTAATGACAACATCTATATCCAGAAATTTCATTCACAGGATCAGCAATAAAAAGAGCAGTAATAGCTCAACCTGTAGTGAATATATAATTGTGAATTATGACATTGGTTTACACTAAACATCAATAACATAAAATCTGCTAAAAGACTTAAAATAATACTTACGACGAAACACTTTGAGCGCTGAGACACATATTCCTCATCTTTCTTCTTGTGGACATGGGAATAGACATCTCTAAATATAACCGGATGTTTCAAATTTGCCTCCTGAAATCAACAGAGTAGTTAGCATTATCTTACCATCTCTAAATTGACATAAAAGAAAGCATGCAATAACTATTCAATCATAGTGTGTCACTGGAATGTAAATTAAATTAAAGATAATGTAAATCATTATCTTACCATCCTTTTCTTATGTTCACCTAAATTTATTGAGCCACCTGTAACACCCTATATAATAATTACCCTTAATTACCCCAAAATTAGGATTTAAAATTTCTTTTAAGATGAATATGATATTTGCCAAAATAATATTTCCTTTCATTAATAACAAAAACATCAGAGTTAATAAAGCGGAATACTTCATTAATCAATAAACAAGAGTTGAGAAACATAGCTACACCGAGCTCATTAGTTCGAATTACAAAAATGATGTTTAGCTCGGCCATCGGGCCGAGATCAAAATATACAAAAGCGTGTTTTAGCTCGGACCAAATAGCCGAGACCCAATACAAAACAAATATTTTAGCTCGGACCTATCCACATCTATGACTCTAAATAACTTACTCTCCCTGTGAGGGAGAGTGATCCTGCTCGGCCGGGGACTGCGTTTGCTCGGGCTCAGTACCTGAAAAATGGTAAGGAGGTGAGCATTACACAGAACTTAAATAAGCAGTTTCTAAAATGACATACCGAACTACCAAGCCAAACACAAGTAGTCAATTAGCATATAAATAGCAAGTAATCAAACCCTATATCACATGCATACTATCTCATTTAGCTCGGTTTACATACACACAATCTCATCCGGCTCGGCTCACATCATACCATCTCACTGGCTCGGTTCACATTATACGATCTCGTCTAGCTCGGCTCACATCACACTATCCAATTACTCTATTACCTATTAGTTATACCTCGGTTCACATTCTCTTACCTCGGATTACCATCTCTATCTCGGATTCATTACTCATTATTCCACTTTCACATAGTTTACAATCTTTTACTCTTCTCGGATGCATACACCCAGTGCATGTCTTACACCATTTAAGTCGGATATTGGAGTGTCCATAACTGCGAGTACCACAATACTCGTCTTACAGCTGCGAGCACCACAATGCTCGTCTTACGCGATCAATGCACGCACCCAGTACGCGTCTGCTATAACCAGGAACACTACACCGATCATTCTATGGAGTAAGGAGTGTCCATAACTGCGAGTACCACAATACTCGTCTTACAGCTGCGAGCACCACAATGCTCGGCTTACGCGATCAATGCACGCACCCAGTACGCGTCTGCTATGACCAGGAACACTACCCACCGATTCCGTTCTCGGAACCTTGTGTGAGTCATAACTGCGAGCACCACAATGCTCGTCTTACAGCCGCGAGCACCACAATGCTCGGCTTACGCGATCAATGCACGCACCCAGTACGCGTCTGCTATGACCCGACCACACAACCATTTCTCTTTAATTCCCCTTATCTTATTAACCATTACTTTTAGTTCGGCACACCTCAGTTCACCTCTAATTTATTCCTCTTTACATTAATCTCATTATTTACTTAGCTCGACCTCTCTCGGCTCAACCTCTCTACTTATCCCTTTAACCATCTTTCTAGCTCGGCTAAATTCGGCTCAACCTCTCTCTCTCGGCTAAATTCGGTAACCATTCCCTCTTTCCATTAACCTTACTCATTTTCTGCCTTATTACTCTATCTCTCCTACTTTCCATCTCTACCATTTTCTCATACCCATTCCCGAAGTCACTCAGCTCGGCCACAGACATGGATCATAAATATCAAAGCTCATAAACATTTATACACAAAGTTCATAATCACTTATACAACGGCAACAACAATAAGAATAAAATACTCAACCAATCCATCATGTAAATACCAACATATAGCATATAACGATACTCATCCCTACTTCAAACTCAAGTTTCTAATTCGTTTATTAGTTCCCTTTTTCCCTTTTTACCATTTCCTTTCTACATTAACCTAGATCCATTTCCTAATCTAACACCCACTCTTAGTACCCTTTATGAACACCCTAGAAACCCAAACTCAAGTAGAGGTAACACTCACTCCTTACCTCAAACTGTGTGAGATAAGAGTTGAGAGTTTGAGAATGGTCCCTTGTTGCTTGTCCTTGATCTTAGCACCCTTGAATCCTTCTTACTCCAAGCTGCACACGAGCTCCACCAATCTACACATGAACTCCACGGCGATCCAGGGTCGTCGGAACAGAACGGGGACGGAGAGAAGGTGGGTCTCCGGTTTGTGAGACTTGGTGAAGGAGAGGGAGATGTGTGAGTGAGAAGAGGGAAAGAAGGTGTGTTGAGGGTTTGTTGTTGCTGGAACTTGAAAGAGAAAAAGAGAGAGGTCCGTAGGAGGAAGGGAATGAGAAATGCAAAGTGTGTTATGGGGTGTTTGGGCTTTTTTTTTATTCATTTAGAGAAAATATTTGTGTGGCTAGGATTCATTGGCTTCTTGTGGAAGCTAGATTGTATGGCCAAGATTCATTAGCTTCTTGAGGAAGCCATGAATAGTACATTGAAAGGGACATAAAGTAGTGATAGTGACATAAAGTGAAAGATAGTACCGTACGGATGACACGGAAACCAAAAGGGTCAACAGCTCAACATGAGCTGGCACGGAAGAGCTAGGATGTGTCGGATAGAGTACGTCAGCTGGGACACGTCGGCTTGGTTCGTAGGAACAGCAGTAGTCCGAGCCTCCTTCTCGGATGTTACTGCGAGGTACGCCGAGGTCGGCTAATTCGGACTGGACAATGGGTTTCACGTTGGGTTCCCTTTCAGCTCGGTTCAGAAGCACACAATCTTGTCTAGCTCGGCCGAGATCGGGCCGAGGCCTTAATCTCACATCCTAGGTCGACCTATGCTCATACTACCCTTCTAACCTTGTACAATTTCTAAGGCTTAACCCTATCCTTAAATAGATATTTATATATTAAAATTATATTAATTAATATCAATTTTTGGGATGTTACACCACCGGTGTGTAACATACAATCAGACATGAGTGCCCTGTTTCTTTTACTAGATTCAGACTTGTTCTTCCACTTTGGTGTCAACCAAATGTCGACCAGACCATCCCATACTGCCATGATCATCCCTTTGGGGCCATGGCCCTTAGTGTCAGCAAGGTTTGTAGAATTTACTTGTTTCAAAGCCCTATCCCTTGCCTTTTTCAAATAGTCCGGATAGCGGTCCATGCATGTTCTTTCCCATACAACTTTTGCCATGGCATGATCACATTCAGATGCAAATCGATATGTATCCTACACCAACATAATATAAGTGTTTTACATAGGCAAAAACATACTAAAGTATACTCCGATGGAACAGCAAGCCTTAAAAATATACTAAAATATATAAGTGTTTTACATATCACATAATTACTTACCATAAAATCCTTGAACAGCAAGCCTTTCAATATAAAAGGATAATCCTTCCACCTCTCAGCTGGAACAGGCATCCGTGTCATCACAGCAGAGATAATGTAACGGGTCACAGAGGGTGGTACAAACCTCCTCCTACAAGTGCAATAATAAATTATATCAACAAATTTCATCTATTAATTATCAATCTATCAATGTAATGAATTAAACACAACTCATTTTTCAGGATTAACAGAATTGAAGGCTAAAAGAAAACTTATTAATTATACTATGAATGGTAGATTACTTATTAATTATAACTTACGGTTTAGAGGTATCCTCCACGGATATAACCTCCCTCCTATCAATTTCCGCAAAAGATCCATCACCCGAGGAAGTCTCTAAAGTCGGGTCATCGGTAGCATATGGGGCTGTAGGTGATCGGGCAGTAGAGGGTGAGGCTGCGTCTGATTGGGCAGTGGAGGGTGGGGCTGCGGCTGATCGAGCAGTGGAGGGTGGGGCTGTGGCTGATCGGGCAGTGGAGGGTGGGGCTGCGGCTGATCGGGCAGTGGAGGGTGGGGCTGCGGCTGATCGGGCAGTAGAGGGCGAGGCTGTGGCTGATTTGGCAGCAGAGGGTGGGGCTACAACTGATGGGCCACTAGAGGATGGTGCTAGTTCTAACTTCACAATTTTAAGAAAATGCTAGTTTGTATCTAGATTCACAGCCAACTTTATGAAACAAACCTACCTCACACTTTGAAGCAGATTTCTTGGAACTAGTTGGTGGCTGTTTGTTAGAAAAGAGTATTCCCTATATATATATTTTACCTATGACAATATTCTAAGTTTCTAAGAGCAACACTGTAGCCTAATTTTCAAACCACGAGAATGATATGTAAAGTTGTAAACCACTACAATGATATGTAAAGTCTTCTTGGTAAAGTGCTTTTTTTTTTCAGTGAAAACTCCAAGACTTGAATCCTTCACATAGAAAAGTTTGTTAGGGGTCTTGGTCAACTTAGAAGTTGGTGGAAGTAGACAGAATATCTTCTACATGTAAACACCAAAGAAGAGATCTTAGAAGGTGCTGAATTATTTGGCTTCTTCCCTATCCTTAGCAGAAAGATCTCTTTGTTTCACACTGTAATATCTATCAAACTATTCACACCAAAACCAAAAGATAAATTATAGCCGCAACAAGTATTTCATCTTATTTCAGATCAATAACAGTAAAATTTATGCACAAATACAAAAGTCACTAACATCCAGCTTTCAACAAAAAAGTCACTAACATCCAAAATCAATGCAAGCTCATACAGATTATAATTAACAATGATTACTATAACCAGAATAGAACAACAAAAATAATGCACAAATACAAAAGCCTCAATTCAAGTTAGCATCCAAAATCAATGCAACTAAGGAGCACTCACAAAAGAAAAGAAAAAACACAGTTTTTTTGTTAACATCCCAAACAAAAAGAAAGAAAGCAAGTGAGAGAGAGAACGTAACAGAGTATTGATTGATACATAAATTTTGGATTTTTGAGAGTAGTGGCACCAACAACCAAGAAAACAAGCTCACAGCCAGAGAAGAAAGAAGAGTAGAGAAAGAAAGAAAGAACAATCAGCAGCAACAGAAGAAGAAAGAAAGAGATCTCGTGAGATCACAGCAAAAACTACAACAACAACTGTAAGCAACTTTGTTCATTTTTTCTTACCTTTTTTATTTTCCTAATGTCAATGTTTGTGTTCATATTTCCTACACCTACCTTAGCTACATTGCTCCTGCTTTTGAGATCTTTCTCATCATTTTCTCTCTTCTTCTTATTCTTCTTATTCTTATTTTGCTTTTTTTGTTACTAATCTCAAAGAACCTCATTTTCATTTTTTTCAAAGGGACTAACCGCCAAATTTGACTTCTTTTTTTTTTCCCAATTATTAAATGTGTAGAACTTGAAAAGGGGATTCTATTCTGCTATTGAAATATTTTGCATCCTATTTATTATTTTGTATAGTCTAACCTAACTTTGACGCACAGAAAAAACATATAGGATAACCATCAACAAGTTAGCATATTCAAGTATTAAAATCCACAAATACAAAAGCCTCAATCCAATTGGAAAGCCAACAAGCAACTAACATCCAGCTTTCAACAAAAAGTCACTAACATCCAAAATCAATGCAAGCTCATACAGATTATAATTAACAATGATTACTATAACCAGAATTGAACAACAAAAATAATGCAGTTTCGTAACTAACTGTTGATGTATTTTTTCAGATCAAGATACTACAACACAATAGACAATTATGCTAAATGTTTTGCCCAGAATTTCATTTAATTAACATAATGAGTGGGTCAGATTTAACTTACAGTGGCAATTTTCAAAATAGCGAGCTTTCGAATGTTGATGTTGCGGTGGCACAAACCTGAGGACATATGTTATAGCAACAAAAACTGTAAGTCTATGTTATAGCAGCAAAAAATCACAGAATCAATCTAATTACGGATTATTCTACTGAGGAAAGAGGACAAATGAATCGAAAACCTAATAATCTCACAATGAGGAAAGAGGACAAATGAATCGAAAACCTAATAATCTCACAATGAGGAAAGAGAATAAATGAATTGAAAACCTAATAATCTCATACATAGGAAAGAGAATCGAGGGAGAAAACCTAGAAAATGGAGACCGAAGATTGAAGGTGAAGCTCTGAATTGAGACCGAAAATGGAAAGTGAAGCTCAACGAAGTTCGAATCGAAGAACGAAGCTCGAAGGTTTAGATCGGCGAAGGTGAAGCTCAACGAAGGTACGGAGGTTTAGATCGGCGACGATGAAGCTCAACGGAGGTTTAGATCGGCGACGGTGAAGCTCCATTTCTCAGTTTAGCTCTCATTTCTCTGCGAAGCTAATGAGTCAGCTAAGAATGTAATAAGACTAATGAGCAGACTTAAAATGTAATAACTAATAAGTGTTAAAACTAAAAATAATTTTAATATTAAGTATAGCTGCACATATGCCTATTTAAAATTAACTTCAAACTAATTTTTTTGCTGTGGAAAATTTCCTAGCAAATTAAAATAGCTATAAAAATTTATATTGCTACAAATTTGTAATAGCTATTTAGTATCTATTTCGTAGTTATTTGTTTGGACAAATAATTTTTTTACATTTTCTAAATTTAGCTTGGGAATATATTTTGTAGCAAATTCATAGTGAATTGGCTATAAATTAGCTATGAAAATTTTCCATAGCAAAATTCCATATCTAATCAAGATTTTTCTTGTAGTGTGAAGAACATAATTTAATACTCCTTTCGGTCTTTAATATAAGCAAAAATAACTAATTTCACATGTATTAAGAAAAGTTAGTTGGATATATTTAATTTTCTCAAATTCATAAAAAAGTAGACTACTTTAGTAATCTTACATTAGGAATGAAATAAGAATTAAATGATTCAACAGATATATTTTAAGAATGATTGTATTGAGAATAAAAAGTTAGTTAAATTTTGTTTCTATTTAAGACCATTAGTGAGATTTTTTATTTTTTGCTTATAATCAAGAGTGGAGGAGATATTTTGCTAAAAGTTGCCTTACTTATTATTTTCCGTCCCAATACATTCCTGTTTTTAATTGTTTTAAGTTCCACTGTAAGTGATGAACTATCTTTGTAACGTATAAAACTTATATTTAGGGGTTCCCAGTACAAATATTGACCTTTCATTCAACTGAAAACGGGGTTCCTTAGCTTTTTTAACATAAGGTAACAAACTTTGTATTACACTTTACTTAGTTTTTTACTTTTATTACACATATATCCTTTAACTTACAAAACTGGCAGCAGCTGGTCAAGAAACCGGCACCATGGGTATCCCATTGACTTTGGGCACCATGCTAAAAGGCTCCATTGCAGATCTTAGTTTTGAGATTGTTGCGGGATTATTGCTATTTCAAACAAACATAAAGATTTGGAGATCAAGAAGCACACAAGGCTAAATTAAATCAGTAAAAAGAAGAAGAAATACATAAGGGTCATCAAGATTCTAGAGTTCATATAAAGAACTAAAAGGAATGAGAAGTACTTTGATTTTGATGAACAAATTGCACTTGATGATGTCGAAGTCAATCCCTAACGGTAGGCGAAAACGGAAGACTAAAAAGAGCGGCTTAAGTGTGACAAGTGGAAGTGGAACAGAGTGGTTCACTTATAGCTGTGTGACTATGATCGTGGGTTGATTGGTGGCATTGTTTGGGTTCACATCATAAGGAAGGCCTAGAATTCCAAGAATATGGAAAGGTGATTTGTGAACGTGGAAGAAAGGGCTAGTCTGAAAATCAAAGTAAAGCACGTGAAAAATAAAGAGTATATTGTATAAGTGTTTTTAATTAATATGTAGTATACAACTTATCGAAGAAAACATATAGTACAAGTCAGGTCGGGTGACCCTAAGGCAGGTTTGAACCCTAATAGCTCAATAAGGTGTCTTCCCCTTGTGTGCTAGTAAGTCCTCTTTGTTTGCGCATAGTTGTGGGTCTAACACGATCATGAACTTTGTTGGTCTGACCAAATCAGGTCTTATTCAACGCTGGGTGCGAATAGGACTTTCCAAGTGCAATTAAAATTTCCATAAATAATACTATATCACTAATTGAAAAGCCGTATAATTTCCTAGAAGCTTAGTACAAGGCGGTGCTTACATAATTGAAAGCATTCTTTGTGTCATCTCCTATATCATCGTACTGCATATGGTAAAGCTAATGGCAATTTAGGATAGCAAAATATTTTCAGGTGGTGGGCTTGCAGAAGTACCACATAAAGATGATCATACATAGGTTGAGAGGGGTGGTGAAGATGTTTGCTAATAAGGGTTGCGGGTTCGACTAAGGCTTAGGAGTGTGAAGCACGTGAGCTTAGCAATGGTTTTGATGAAGACAAAATTAAAAAACAACAACAACAACAACATCAAGGCCAAAGCATCAAGTTTGTATAGGACTAGTATTAACATTTGAATTTATATTTGCCAGGTCCTTAAGATGCTTGCATGGGTAGAGTCTTAGGATAGGGAGTGAATCTCATATGATTAATTGATGAATATTCATTACATGATTCATTGCATAATAACCATTCTTTTTAAATGATGCATAGAATTTCATAATATTTTTATGAGTTAATTGTCACTTTGGTCCCTGAAATTACATATCGATTTCATTTTCGTCCCTCAAATTACGAAAATAGCTTTGAGGTCCCTGGATTTGTAAAAACGTGTGCACGTTAGTCCCTCCGTCAACGTCCGTTAACGGAGGCGTGACATGCACTTTAAATAATTCACTATAGTCCCTATAATCACTTTAAATAATTCACTATAGTCCCTGTAATAATTTTAAGTTATTCATTATAGTCCCTGAAACTATACAATTTATTCACTTTAGTCCCTATATCAGTATAGTTCAAATTGAGATTTTTTTTATTAACACTGTTTGAGTTTTTCTCTTCATTGCACCAAAGATAATATTTATGCAACCAAAAATGTAAAACTTACGTCCCTGAAATTATATATTTAATATATTAATAGTAAATTTTGAAGGTTTTCAATTTTTTGTTTTTGGTACACAATTTTCAATATTGACTTAGCTTTACACTTTTAATTACTTAAACATTGTCGTCCTTAAAAGAGCAAAGTTGAAATTTCATCTCAAATATGCAGAAGGTATTCCATACCCCTTAATCTTTTTGGTTAATTCTTTACTAATTGTTTAAGTTAATCTGGAATTTGAACTATACTGATATAGGGACTAAAGTGAATAAATTGTATAGTTTCAGGGACTATAATGAATAACTTAAAATTATTACAGGGACTATAGTGAATTATTTAAAGTGATTACAGGGACTATAGTGAATTATTTAAAGTGCATGTCACGTCTCCGTTAACGGACGTTGACGGAGGGACTAACGTACATACGTTTTTACAAATCCAGGGACCTCAAAGCTATTTTCCTAATTTGAGGGATGAAAATAAAAGTGGTATGTAATTTCAGGGACCAAAGTGACAATTAACTCATATTTTTATACAAAGTCATGCATCATGATTTGGCTTGAAATTGGGTTTAAAAGTAGTGTTTAAAACTTATAGTCAAGTTTCTTGTGAAAAGGTTAATTAATTGTCAAAGTTCAGCATTTGTTAACCGGATACCAAGAACATATAACCGGTTCTCTGGGTTGTGCCTTGCCAATCTTGTTTAGTTATCTGATAGTCGATTATCAAGAACTGATAACCCATTATCAACTTCAATTTTGTCAGAAATAAGTGTTTTAATGAACACGTTAACCGATTCATAAGAATAGTTAACTAGTTTTCTTGATAGTTAAAGGCCAAAACCAGTATTTTCATTAAACTAACTCATTAACTGACTTGACATTAAAATACATGTTGTGAAAGATTATCACATAGTTAGTTTTCATTTTCCAATAACAGAAACCCATTAGCCAAAATCATCCAAAAAGAATTCGAAGAAAAATTCATATTCTTTTAGTCTATATCACATTCTTAATCTAATGTCATAATTGTTCAGTGATATTCATCTTATGAGATTCAAGAATGAGTGTTGTATATTGCGTTGTAATCTGCACTTGATGTGTAATTACAAAGTAACAAGAAATCTTAGAGAAATCAAAGGAGGGAGGTATCTCCATCATTGAGAATAATTTTAGGAAGTGAGGGATCTTCATAGAATAGAGGTTTCACTATAGCTTTTGAAGAGTTGTGGATGATTTGTACAGTAGTAAGGGTAGGAGATACTTTGTAATTGAGAGCTTGTCAAATTAGGCATCTTGGAAGAGTGGTTGTACAATTAACAATTTTAGAAAGCATAGTGAAAAGCAAACCTCCCAAGCCAGAAGAGGAGGTCTAGATGCAGCCCTCAGTGGTTGGAGAGTGAACTAGGATAAATCACAATGTTCAAATCTTCTATCCCAATCTATCTCTTAGAATAGTTTACTTAATTGTTGATTTCATTTTCTTTGAAATTGTTTCTTCTTTGAATCAATGTTATAGACCTTTATAAATGTTCTAAGAGTTTTTAATATTGATTGATTAATTGATTGGTATTGATTATTTACCAAGAAAGAATTTTCTTGAAAATTTTGCTCTCAGATAATTGTTTTTGATAACTAGTTAATCAGTAAAGTAACAAGTTATTTCAATGAAAAATTGTCTCAATTAACCGGTTATGTGGTCTTGCAACTAATGAAACAACCAGTTATTTGACTCTGATCTCGAACATTTTGTGTGAAATCGAAAAGAGTAAAACCTTACCACCACACCTATTCGCCCCACCCCGTCTAAGAGTGTTTAGAGTCCTTGTTGTCTATCAAGGAGAAAAAGAATCGTCAAGTCACGATAGCAAGGGATCGGCGACAAAAATAGATTAATTAATCATATAAGCAAATAAAAGATCTTCGATTTTATTATCGTATTGCCCTCGCATTTTCATATTTTCAAATTTTGAAGTGGAAACGGTGGAAACAAGATATCCACATTTTCACTTTTCCATCCCTTTTTAGAAATATTTTCACAAAACATTTTCATTAAAAACTAGGGCAAATTACAATTTACCCCTTGTGGTTCGGTCCAAAATTAGTTTGCCTTTTTGTGGTTTTAATCCTAACACTTTGTCCTCCCATGGTTTGGTCCAAAATCAATTTACCCCCGTGGTTTTAACCCTACACTTTGTCCCCCCATGTGGTTTTAATTGTTAACACATTACCTCATTTTGGGTTGTAACGAGTCGGGTTGGTTAGTTTTGAAGGAGGTTAAGCACCCGACCCAATAAAAATAAATTGGTTGTGTTGGGCCTGGTTGCTTTATATTTAAATGCTAAAACGAATCAACCCAACCTGCAGAAAATTGGGTTGGGCTGGGTTGGTTCAAGTGATTGGGTCTATGTATCCTTATTTCTACAAAAAAAAAATAAAATTAAATAGATAAAAATTATGTAAAGAAAATAGATAAAGAAAATTGGATCCTTGACCTTACCATACGTACGCTAAGTTACCAACATAACAATTAACAAGAATTAAAAAAATAAAATAAATAAAATAAATCTGGGTCAATGGGTTGGGTTGGGTTAATTGGTTTTCAAAATAGTAAACCTGATACCTAACCCATACTTGATTGGGTTGATGAAAAAACCCAACCTAACCCACTAAACCGATCCAATTGGGAACAAAATTAACCCAACCCATTATCGAAACAAACCAAAAATTAAAAATCAACTTTCCTTGAACAAAATGTAACATTTCTATCAACACATTTAAAAATCATCCAAAAATGTCCTTCAATAACACGAATATCACGAGGCATCATTCAGAATTTCAAATTAAATAATTCTAAATAATGACTTTCAATTGTTTTCTTAATACAATATTCTCTCAGTTCAACCCTGAATGAAACAACATTTTTAAATTTCATATCTTTCTCCAATCTCGGTAATGGGTAGATACTACCCTTATTTTTTATGGATATTTTTTGTTTTTTATTCTATTTTGTTATTGTTATTTTAGAGATGTATGTGTTTTTGGTTTGCTCCATCTGGGAGATTTATCAATGAAACTAGCAAATGAGAGAGTGTTAATAATTGAAAAAAGGTTAATACCACATGGAGACAAAGTGATTTTAAACCAAATCAAAAAGAGGCAAAGTGTTAGGGTTAAAACCACATGAAAAAAAGGTGATATTTAAACCAAATCACAAGGAAGCAAAGTGTTAGAGTTAAAATCATTGGGTGACAAAATAATTTTAAACCAAATCACACAGCTAAGTGTATTTCACCTTTAAAACTAACCAAAGATATATATTTTTAACATTAGTTTCTATTTCCAATGAAAATGAAACATAAAATGGGCAAATCAAAGAGGCCCTTGTTGTGTTTATGTTTAAGATGAAGAAAAATAATACTCCTAATTTTTTTTTTTCAGATTGAAAAGATGTAAGGAGGGGTGAGATAGTAAAAAGAAGGAGAGAAGTGATTGGTGAAATAATGATATAATAGGTAATGATTAGTGATGAAATATTAATAAAAGTGTAAGGATAAAAATTATAAAATTATAAGGATAGGAGTAAGATGTAATGTACACACATGTGTGAAAATACAAATATATAATAATAAGTAAAATGATAATAAGTATTTTAAGTGTTTTGTTTAAGTAAGTAAAAGAAACATTTTTATCTTAGGTAATGATGCGTTTAATATATCCGAAGTGTTAAACTTGATTTTTCTATGTTGACTTACTTTTTTGGAATTCTTGAACCATATTTTTAGGACACTTATTAATATCACCCTTATAAGAATATATAATATAATACTCCTTCCGTTTCTTGTTATCTATTTTTTTAGAAATTTTTCGTTCCTATTTATTTACTTATTTAAAAGTTTAAGTGTGTAATAGATTTTATTTTCCAAATACACCCCTACTTAATAGGGTATTGATTTATGTAAGTAGCGTAAAGAAAGTACTGATGATTATAGAGAAAGAGAAAGACTATGTTACGAAAAAATATAATTAATTTACTAAAGATCAAAATAATCGGTGCATTTTTTAAAAAGTATTTTTTTTACTTATTTAAGTTTTTAGTCCCTGTATTATTTTGGAATTGGTTCTTGAATTTTTTTATGCTTTTCTTGAACTTTGCTCAAATTTTTGGAAATGATTATTTCGTCAGTTAAGTGATGATATGGCCGAAATACGATTTTTCATTATTTTTAATAAATTTGAATTGGCTTATTTAAGTTTTTTGTCCCTGAAAGTTGACCGAGTTTTGGTTGTAGTCCTTATCTTTTTATTTGACCGGTCTTGGTCCTTAAAAGTTTAAATTTTTTGGTTTTGGTCCCTGCCGTTAGGGATCCACTGTTAATTGATGACGTGGCCAACGGAGTGCCATGTCATCATGCCATGTGTCTTTTTTTTTAAAAAGTAAAAGGTCCTTGAAAGTTGAACGAATTTTTGTTTTAGTCCTTATCTTTGTTTTACCGGTCAAGGTCCTTAAAAGTTTAAAAAAAATTTGTTTTGGACTTTGTCGCTGTTAGTAAAATATCGTTAATTGCTTACATGTCTAATGGATTGCCACATTAGCATGCCATAGGTCTGCATAATAATGAGCTGCTGTCACGTTGATAGATGACATGTAAGAACAATAATAGGCATGTAAGAATAGTATAGAATAAGTGTAACACCCTACTTATAATTACCCTTAATTACCACCAATAGTAAAAAGATGAACTTAAAAATTTCGTTTTAAAACCTTCTTAACTTATGAAAATTCTCCGTAAAGTCGGACGGAGTTTCCTTTGTTTCATTAACGATTCCAAAATAGTTTTCCTGTAACCTGTTGTAAACAAAATATTCTTTTCATGCGGAAAGCCAACAAGGCCAAAAATATCATTATGCATCAAACGCATTCACATTAAAGTTAATTACATCAGAGATAGCAACAAATATAATCAAGTTATGGAATTGTTTAAGTTGTCCCAATAATATACTTCCTACCCATAGGAAGTGGTCCTGGACCAACCCCAAAAATAAACATTTACAATTTATACAAATATCAAGATAATATCATCATAAACCCAAAAGATCCAGGACACTAGTCACACTACACATGACCCAACTAATATAACTTACTCTCCCTGTGAGGGAGAGCACTCCTGCTCCGCCGGGGGTTGTGCAAGCTCAATCTGATTACCTGTGTAAAAAAAATGGTAAGGAGGTGAGCATTACACATAAAATAGAAAAGTAGTTTCTAACTAGACATAATAACCTACTAAGTCAAACACAATAATTCAAATAGCTCACACATTATCATTCAACATTCCAATCATGCTCAATCACACTCAAACATTTACATTAGTTCACTTCACCTATTTAATTGACCCTTATCCATTTCATTATTCTTTCTTTCCTTTCTTACATTCCTTTCTTTTCTTTTCTTTTCTTTTCTTTGCATCACTAGGATTTGATTGCACCTGCTAGGTCATTTAGCATGTAACATCCTGAAAATTAATATTAATATAATAAATTTATAAAATAATATATATAAATATTTATTTAAGGAGAGAATTAAGTCATAGAAGTTGTATAAGGGTCGTGGGGTAGTAAGAAGCATAGGCCGACCTAGTATGTAGATGTAGGACCTCGGACCGATCCCGGCCGAGCTAAATGGAGTCAAACACGGAACCTGTTGTCATGCTCGGATTAGCCGACCTCAACGCACCTCACGTTATTATCCGAGAAGGAAGCTCGGACTACCGATGTTCCTCTATACCGATCCGACGTATCCTAGCTCCTCCGTGACAGCTCATGTTGAGCTGTTGGCCCATTGGGTTTCGCACCATCCGTACTATGTACTATCATTCACATTATGTCACTATCATTGCTTTATGTCCTTTTCAAGTCACTATTCATGGCTTCCTTTAGAAGCCATTGAATCCTGTCCACACATTCTAGCTTCTCCATGAAGCCTCCAATGAGGACCACACAAATAATTCCTCTAAATGAATAAAAGAATATCCAAACACCACATAACACACTTTGCATTCTCTCTTTTTCTCCTTCGTCTCTCTCTTTTCTCTCTGAAAATCCAAGCATCAACAACTTCCATTTCTCCCTTCTCATTCACGGAGATCCCTCTTTCTCACGAACGCCTCCCTCTCCTCCACCACGTGGTACCAACCGGAGACCTTCCTTCCTCCGTTCTTCTTTCCGTTTCGGACGCCCCTGGACAGCCGGTGTTGAGTGTGCAGCTTGGAGGAAAGGATCCAAGAGGAGTGAAGCTCACAAGGTCAAGCATCAAGAAGGCCATTCTCAACTCTCAACTCTTATCTCACACGGTTTGAGGTAAGGAGTGAGTGTTACCTCTACTTGAGTTTGGGTTTCTAGGGTGTTCATAAAGGGTACTAAGAGTGGGTGTTAGATTACGGAATGGATATAGGTTAATGTTAGAAAGAAAAGGTTAAAAGGGTAATGGGAACCAATGAATGAACTAGAAACATGAATTTTAGGTGAAGAAGGAACATTATTTTCGGTTATATGCTTATGTTTACATGATGGACTGGTTAAATGCTTTATTCATATTGTTGTTGTGGTATAAGTGTTTATGAGCTTTGATATTTGTTCTTTATATCTGTGGCCGAGCTAAGAGAGGGTGAGAATGAGAAGTGAGAAAATGGTAAACATGGAAAGTAGGAGAGATAGAGTAATGAATCAGATAATGAGAAAGGTTAATGGAAAGAGGGAATGGTTAAAGGGGTGAGCCGAGAGAGGCCGAGCTAAAATGGTTAAAAAGGTGAAGAGGAATTAAAGAGAAATGGTTGTGTGATCGGGTCATACCAGACGCGTACTGGGTGCGTGCATTGATCGCGTCAGACGCATACTGGGTATGCGCAGCTGTAAGACGGGTACTGGGTACTCGCAGTTACATTCACACGAGGTTCCGAGCATGGAATCGGTGGGATGTGTTCCTGGTCATAGCAGACGCGTACTGGGTGCGTGCATTGATCGCGTAAGACGCCGAGATGCGCCGCTGTAAGACGAGTACTGGGTGCTCGCAGTTATGGACACTCCTTACTCCATAGAATGATCGGCGGTAGTGCTCCTGGTCATAGCAGACGCGTACTGGGTGCGTGCATTGATCGCGTAAGACGCATACTACGCTTTGGAGGAAGGTAGGACTCCGCATACTGGGTGCGTGCATTGATCGGCGATAGGACTCCGCATCCGTATTCTGGTTCGAGCGGAAGGAGAGATCTACGCTTTGGAGGAAGCGGACAAGGTGGGAGCTACGGAGGCAGCGGTAATCGCGGTGGCAACCGTGGGGGCAGCAGCTATGGGGGAAATCCCACGGATCATAGCGGTGGTAGTCGCAACAGCTTCAGTGGAATGAGATCAGGGAATGCACCTCCTCGTTGCAACAAGTGTGGTCGTAGCCATTATAGTTCGATGTGTCCACCCAGGAATCTGAATTGCTTCAATTGTGACAAGCCTGGTCACATTGCGAGGGACTGCAAAGAGCCTAAGCGAGCGGCTAATTCGGGGAATGCAAATCGTCCTACTCTACAAGGGAGAGTGTTCACAATGAGCGGAGCTGAAGCTGCGAATGCTGCCAATCTTATCCAAGGTGAATGTTTCATTCATTAGAATTCCTTATTAGTGTTGTATGATTCGGGTGCTACTCATTCGTTTATTGCTCATAATGTGGTGAATAGACTAAATTTGAAAGTAGACGCTTTACCCTATAATTTGATTGTTTCTACCCCTACTGATAGACATGTGATAGTGTCTACTTATTGTTCTAATTGTCCCTTAGAGATAGAAGGTAACACCTATTTTATTGATTTGATTCAACTACCCCTTTCTCAAATAGATGTTATCTTAGGAATGGACTGGCTTATGAGGAATCATGTTCTTCTGAACTGTTCCGAAAAGCCATTAGTTTTTAGTGAAACCCAATCTTCTTTGCCTAAACCCAAAGACCCTGAGCATTTATCTGCCAAGCAAATTCAAACTTCATTGAAGGATGGCGCGGTGGCCTACATGTTTTTAGCTTCATTGGACGTCAAAAAGGACAAGGAACTGCACGAATTGCCCGTAGTTCGAGATTTTCCTGAAGTTTTTCCGGAAGAGATACCTGGTTTACTGCTAATTCGAGAAGTGGAATTCTCAATTGACGTAATCCCTGGAACTGGATCGATTTCTAAAGCACCTTATAGGATGGCTCCGGTGGAGTTAGCTGAGTTGAAGAAGCAATTGGAGGAGATGTTGGAGAAGAAGATGATACGGCCTAGTGTTTCACCCTGGGGAGCACCGGTTTTGTTCGTCAAGAAGAAGGATGGTAGTATGCGTTTGTGTACGGACTATCGCCAACTGAACAAGGTGACGATCAAGAACAAGTACCCTTTGCCCAGAATTGACGACTTGTTGGATCAATTGAAGGGAGCGACCGTATTCTCCAAGATCGATCTTAGATCAGGATATCATCAGATAAGAGTAAAGGAGAAAGATATTCCGAAGACTGCTTTCAGAACTCATTACGGTCATTACGAGTATCTGGTTATGCCCTTCGGTGTAACAAATGCTCCAGCGTTATTCATGGACTACATGAATAGAATTTTTCATCCTTACTTGGATTCATTTGTTGTCGTATTTATCGACGATATTTTGATTTATTCCAAGACTAAGGAGGAATATGCTGAGCATTTAAGGACAATCTTGACAATGCTGAAGGACAAGCAGCTCTATGCTAAGTTGTCAAAGTGTGATTTTTGGTGATCAGCGATGCTCATTGCATGTCTCTGCATTGATGATCAAGGAGTTGAAGCTGATTGAGGAGTTTCGAGATTTGAATTTGGGAGTGGAGTTAAGACCTAAGAGCATGGTATTAGGACAGCTGACTGTTTCAAGTGGATTCATGGAGAGGATAAAGGAAATTCAGTTAAAGGATGAGGAACTTCAAGCTAAGAAGGAGCTTTCGGACAAAGGGAAAGTAGTGGAATTCAAGGTTGATAGTGATGGAGTGTTGAGGTACAAGGATCGAGTCTGTGTGCCGGACAATGCGGAGATGAAAGGAATGATATTGGAAGAGGCTCACAAAAGTAAGTTGAGTTTACACCCTGGTTCTCAAAAGATGTACCAAGATCTCAAGAAGGTGTTTTGGTGGCCTGGAATGAAGAGGGAAGTTGCGAAATATGTATCGCGATGTCTGACGTGTCAAAAAGCGAAAGTGGAGCATAAGAAGCCTGGTGGTGAACTAAGACCGTTGGAAGTACCAGTGTGGAAGTGGTATTGTGTTACTATGGATTTTGTCTCTGGTTTTCCAAGGACTCAGAAGGGATATGATGCTATATGGGTGATTGTGGATCGATTGACGAAGACTGCACGATTTATTCCAATCAACATGAAGTATTCAATGGATAGGCTAGCTGAGCAATATTTGAAGGAAGTGGTGAGATTGCATGGAGTACCCTCAAGTATAGTATCAGACAGAGATTCGCGTTTTACTTCTAAATTTTGGATTAGTTTGCAAGCAGCAGTCGGAACAAAGTTGGATTTAAGTTCCGCATATCATCCGCAGACTGATGGATAGTCGGAGCGAACTATCCAAATGTTGGAAGATCTGTTGAGAGCCTGTGTGATTGAGAGTATTGGTGATTGGGATTCTTTTCTGCATCTGATTGAGTTCACCTACAACAACAGTTTTCATTCAAGTATTGGAATGGCGCCGTATGAAGCTTTGTATGGTAGGAAGTGCAGAACACCCTTGTGTTGGTTGGAGACTGCTGAGCATCTGATAATAGGACCGGATCTAGTGCAGCAGACGAATGAGAAAGTGAGGTTAATTCAGGAACGGATGAGAGCTGCTCAGAGCCGACAGAAGAGTTATAAGGACAAGAGGAGAAGTCTGCTGGAATTCAATGAAGGAGATTTTGTGTTTATGAAGGTAGTGCCGACTACCGCAATTGGCAGAATGCTCAAAACCCGAAAACTTACACCTCGTTTCATTGGACCTTACCCAATTCTTAAAAGAATCGGACCTTTAGCCTATCAAATTGCTTTACCTCCTTTTCTTTCAAATTTGCATAATGTCTTTCATGTGTCTCAATTGAGAAAGTATGTTCATGACCCTTCACACATCATTGAACCCGATTCGATACAACTAAAGGAAAATCTTACATTTGAGGCTTTACCTCTAAGGATAGATGGTAGTAGTGTCAAGAGGTTGAGAGGGAAAGATATTCCCTTAGTTAAGGTAGTATGGAGTCGGAACAATGGAGAAGATGCGACATGGGAGCTTGAGAGCAAGATGAGAAGTTCTTTCCCACACCTGTTTGCTTCAGGTACTGCATTTCTCGGGGACGAGAAATCTTCAAGTTGGGGAGAATGTAACACCCCGTCTAGAACCTCATATTTGTTTTAAACAATAAAAGGATTTGTTTTTGAAAGAGTATTTGAAAAGAGTATTTCTCGGAGTGAATTTCTTTTTATGATTTCGAGTGATGAATGATTTCAAAGAAATGGTTTTTTATGAGAAAATATTATGAGTTTTTGAGTTGAGTTTTGAGAAATGATTATGTATTTTATATTTTTCTATTTTAAGGAAATCATGATTTTGTGCAAGAATTATTTTGTGAGAAGAAAATAAAATTATTTTCCTATGTGTGTGCATGTATGTATGTTCGGCTATGTGTGTGTATGCATGCTAGGGCCTTTAGATTTTTCTAGAAGCCTAAAGGAGTAGATTAGAATCATATAGGATTAGATTAGTGGAAAGAGTGGTTAAGGGAATTGACCAACCAATAGGAAGTGAGATTAGAGCCTAATTTCACTCTCTTTGTCTTGTGACAAGACCTAAGCCATGCAACTTTTTGGAAGGCCAAAATTACCCCTCAAGCCACAAACTCTTGACCGAATTCTTCAAGGGCAAGTAGAGAAATACTCGCTTGTCTATTTAAGCCCAAGACCTTAGTTCATTTCCATTCATTTCCTTCATTTCCACTTCATTTCCTTCATTTCCACTTCATTTCTAAACACTTGTTCTAAGAGTTCCCTTAAGCTTTTAGAGAGAGAGATAGAGAGAGAGAGGCCGAGAAGCTTAGAGAGGAAGAAGAAGGAGATCAAGCTCAAAAACCTAGACTTTTCTTGGAGATCAAGTGAAGGGTTGAAGATCTTCTCTTTTTCTTAGTGTATTTCGATGATCTTAGGAGTATTAGAGTTGGTTCTATTTTTCTAAGTCTTGTAAGGTCTCTTTGTTGTTGCATGTTCATTTTTCTAGTAGATCTATGCTTGCATGTATTTTCTAAGCCTTGATCTTGAGTTTTCAAGAGCCAAACAGACTTGTAGAACCTTAAACTTGGACTTTGTGATTCGGCCATGACTAGGAAACTAGGTCATGATGATTTTTGTTTTGCTTCAAGTTCTTGCATGTTAGTTTTATGCTTATACAAGTTGATTTGTGTGGTTGAAAAGCTTTGATCTTGGTTTTGATCTTGATAAAGCTTTGATCTTTGATTTTTATCTTTAAAAAGTCTTGATCTTTGTTTTGATCTTTAAAAAGTTTTGATCTTGAAGCTTGCATGTGATTTTTGAACCAAAAAGTCTTGATCTTTGTGTTTGCATGTCACGGTTTTAGTAAGAAAGTAAAGAAAATCAACTTCTCAAAAGTGGTTTTGTTTTGATCTAAGTTTATGGTTGCTGCATGTTAAAGATTTGAGCTTTTCTCTTGATTTTTGATGATGAATATTCGGCCAAATCTTTGAACTAAAAGATCATGATTTGTTTTCCATGAAAAAGGTACTTGCATGTGGTTTTCTCTTGATTTAAGTATTTTTTAAGTGCATGCAAGGAAAATGAAAATGAAAATTTGGTTTGAAGAAGAAAAGAGGTCACGGTTTTATGCTTGAAAAGGGAATGGTATTTTCCAAAACCTTGTGTTCAAAAATGCATGATTTGATTTGGTGTTTCTAAGGTTTGCATGTTGAAAAAGTGCATCAAAACCTTGTTTTGCCATGATGATGATTCGGCCTAGGCTAGGTTTAGTAGGCTAGATTCTTTTCCATGTGAATTGACTTGATGTAATGAGTGTGTTTTGTGATTTAATTTTAAGAGAAATTATTTAAATTGTGTTGTGGCGGTTTTCTTTTAAATTCGGTTTTGGCGAAAGAAAATGAGTGAGTGAATTTGATTATTTCAAAGAATATTTCAATGGTTTTGATTTTTAATTCTTTGTTGTCCAAGATTTAATTATAAAGTATTTCAATTTTAAAAGTGTTTTTGATTTATGAAAAATGTGGATTTCAAATGCTATTTGAAATAACAAAAGTTGGAATGAAAAATATTGATTTTTCGGAGTTTTAAGAAATAAAAAGGTGGCTGGACTTATTTCATACAGCCACATAAGTCAATTATTTAATTTGTTTTAATATGAGTTTTCAAGTGATTTTGAAGGATTTCAAGTATAAGAAAAAACTGGATTTGTTTTGATAAACAATTGTATTTTAAAGAAAATGATGGATTTCCTATTTCAAGTAAAGAGAACAAGTGATGATTTTTAATTGAAATAGATTTTGACGAAAGCGTATTTTGTAACACCTCTAATTTTTGTCTCCCAAATAACCAAGAAATTAATTATAACAATTACTTTATAATTGATTTATATATGTTTTGAAGGTTTTAGTTTTTGTACATTATGTGTTTTTATATATAAAAATATGAGATATATTTTTATATGGTTATTTTGTACAAAAATGTGAATATTGTAATTTAGTCCTTGGGTTGGGACCTAATTGCAATATTAAAAAAGTTTTTGAAGAAAGAGTAATTAAATTATTAATTTTTGAATTTTATCAGTATGTAACCGGTTAGAAGGGCTATGTAACCGGTTACACGATGAACCCAGAAACTGGGTTAGTGGATTTTGATGAGTAATCACCCAATTAATCCATGGAATCGCCACGAAATCAGCCCTAAATTAGTGGATAACACGCGTCGGCATGCATGTTACTCTAATTTATCTATAAAAGGCTGGATTGCTGAAGAATTGGGGTTGATTTTTGAGATTTGGTGTTGGGGAGGTGCTGTTAGAGTTCCAATTTCGTCTGAGGAAATTCTTCTTCGTCTCTGAGTGTTGGAGAGCGAGTGATACACTGTTACAAAGATTACATCAAGGGCTTTGTATTGATATAAGGTTTGTGAGTTGAGAGTTTCTGAGCTAGGAGAAATCGATTCATGAAGTTGGAGGTTCAAACTATCACAGTTCTGTATTGGGTTTCTGGAACTGATTTTGAGCTTCGATTTTGGTAAGCTCAAGCCTTCTCTTGTTCTAGACTTGATTTCCTTTCAAAGTTCATGTTGCATGGTTTTGATAATGACCATTTTCCCTAATTTCCATGTCCATTTCATGTTCCAAATCCCTTGATCAATCTACTCTGTCAAAACGGTTCTGGTTTGAGGAGGAGCTTTGGGTGTTTGGTGTTCTACCTCAAATCTCTGCTCAAATCTTGTTCAAGCACGAACCTCAGGTAAGGGGGAAGCTTAATATTTGCTAGAATGAGAATAAATTGTGGTAGAATATAGGATGAGTCACCAAGAGACTCAAAGGGCATAAGTTAAAATGGTTAAGTGGCTTGGAGGCCAATCTGAGCTCAATTGTTGTTATGAGCAATGTTATCTAGATGCATGCAAGCTGTATTGATGTTGGATTCATGACTTATTTGGATATTATGTGAATCGATGCATTAAGTTGTGAAATATGTGCAATTATGTGCAATTTGAGTATTTAAATTGAATGCATGCAAGATAGATATGTTTCTGTGTATGAACATGTTTTTCTTAAGGTATATGAACTCTGTGAATGTTGAAATTTGGTTAGATTTGAGAAATGAAAAGAATGATTTGTCAAACCTTTTGTTTTAGTGGACTGACTGCATAATCTAACCAGTTACTCGATATTTGTAACCGGTTAGACACTGCAAAATTTCAAATGAGAATAAGTTTATAAAAATCAGTCCTGTGGTTTTATTAATTCGACTCAAATCTGAACTTTAATTTCATTGGAAACAATCTGAAAATGAGTTGATTATACTATCATGGTTCAGATTAAAGGGTAATAGTTAATACCTTAATTTAATGAGATAATTTCAAGAGGAAATTATGCTCTTTTGGAAATAGAATGTGATTTAGACTTTTGAATGAGAAAAATAGTGGTTTTGAGGTATAAAACATTGTTAAACTTGTTTATGGATTGGGTAGAGAATTCAAGAAAAAGGGTTTTTCTGAATACAATGGTAAAACAGTTCAGGTCTGTAATTCTAACGGTTAGCCTGATACTGTAACCGGTTAGTACCTGAATCTGAAAAATAAAAAGTTAAGTTTTGAATACCATTGGTTATGTTTTCCCAATCTAAGTTTACGGGCATGTTTTTGAGATAATTCAAAGGAGAATTTTGTGCCAAAGATTATGCCTCAAATAAATCATTCAAAAGAGAAATTGGAATATTTCTAAATCACAGTGATTAATGTAAAGATAAAACCAACCTTGATGATTGTGCATCCATATAGAATGGAAGTTTGGTTGGTAGGAACGTTTATCATATTCTGGGAATATGAGGAGGGTACTCCGTGAGTACCAAATTGTAATCTACTTGATGACACATTATAGATATGTGGCCAGTGTCCGGGACCTAGTTTTAAACGTTCTGGGAACGTATGTTAGTGTTCTGGGAACACATTGATATGCAACCTACTTGATGACACATTCCGGGAATGTGGCCAGTGTCTGGGACCTGGTTTTTTATGCGTTCTGGGAACGTATGCGTTCTGGGAACGTGATGCACACTCTGGGAGTGATGCTATTTATCCAAGTATGGTTTGGCATTACGTTCTGGGAACGAATGTCAGTGTTCCGGGAACACAACGGTGTATTGGATGGACGTCCAAGATGGACTTTGTTAGAGGCCTCAGTTGTGGAAGGAAATCATGCATCATGCCACCTGCATTGAAAGAATTACTATGATTAACCGGGTGTGCTCATATGATTATGCATCATGGTTTGCTACATGTTGACTTGTGGATGTTAGTTTTATTCTCATTTGATCATGCGAATATGTATAGCTAACCCCGCATGCCCTTATTAGGTGTTGATCGTGCATCTAGCTTGCACAAGAATCAGTAAGGGGAGATGTCCCTTAGGTGCATGCAGAGTGTAGAGAGTGTGGGTTGGGAACCCGTTCTGCAGATATCGAGGATCCGACCAGAAGGATGTTTGGACAAGGGACCAGTGACCAGCTTTATAACATTTCTATTTTTAATAGAATTTATATGATACATATTTTGGAGAAAGGTATCATAAAAGGAATTCAGTTTCATCATAATACTTATTTGATAATAATGGACTCGTTACACTTGATATATTTTGGGAGTGTAATATGATGATTTTACTATGTTTCCGCAAACTCTGATTTTACTAGTCACCTTCATTATTAATCAAGTGTTTGTGAAAATAAATTTTCAAGGGAAGGGATAATTTCTTATTTTCAGATCTTTTTCCAACGATAACAAGTCCAAGTATTCTTAAACTTATTACTTTTCTTATAAAGTAAGATGATATACAAGGAGTGTTACATATTTTATTTACTATGAGGTATTCTCTAGACGTTTTGAACGAATTGCAAGGAGAAGCTAGAGACTTCCGAAGATAGAGCGTTTCGTTCGCTGGGATAAGAGGTGAGTGAGAGTGCTGTGATCCCGTAACGTGGTTGCTCGTAAGGCGAATATCTGGACTGTGAACTTATTAAGAATTGTGTGACATATATATTTATGCTAAATGTTTATCTATTTGTTAAATATGATGCATGAGTGATGTTGTTATATATTGGGTCTCATTGTGATTATATTGTTGGTTATGTTTTATTCTATCGGAAAGATTTGAATGTTATGATAAGAGACGATGAGAATCATGGAAAGAGTAAGATTTGTGATTAAGTGGAAAGATAAGGAAAGTGATATGTGACGAGATCCAAGAATGTTTCATGGAGCAAATGATGCTTAAGACATGGAGATCGTGTTCGTGGAGCTGAGATCGTGCTGGCGGAATCAAGACGGAGGATGATTGTCAAATGGCTATTGAAAAAGATCAAGAGGATGCAAGAGAGCTATGAGAATTCCTACGGGAACAGTGTAACACCCTTAATTTCCGTCTCCCAAATAACCAAGAAATTAATTATAACAATTATTTTATAATTGATTTATGTTGGTTTGTAAAGTTTTAGTTTTTGAACATTGTGTGTTTTTATATATAAAAATATGAGAAATATTTTTATGGTACAAAAATATGAATATTGTAATTCAGTCCTTGGGTTGGGACCTAATTGCAATATTAAAAAGGTTTTTGAAGAAAGAGTAATTAAATTATTAATTTTTGAATTTTATCAGCATGTAACCGGTTAGAAGGGCTTTGTAACCGGTTACACGATGAACTCAGAAAACTGGGTTAGTGCGTTTGATGAGTAATCACGCGGTTTAACCCAGAATTCGCCACGAATCCCACTCGATTCATGGTGGGAGACGCGTGTCACTATGCATGAGAGGCCAATTTCTCTATAAATAGTGGAATTGCTGAAGATCAAGGGTTGATTGCTGCAATTCTTGTTGAAGAAGGGTAATTAGGGTTCCAAATTCGTTCTGAGCAATTCGTCTCCTTCTTTGAGAGTTAGGGAGTGAAACACACCTTTCTGAAAAGCTTAAATCAAGAGCTTTCCAGTGATATACACCTTGTAAGTTGAGTGTTCGTGTGGGTGGAGGAATCAAGCTTGGAAGCTAGGAGTTTGAGTCTGAGTTCTCTGTTGTTCTGATTCTGGAAGATGAATTCCAGATTCGATTTTGGTAAGCATAGTTAACCTTTAAGTCTCAAACCTCTTTGATTCTCTAGTGCATGTTACCTATATTGAGTCCTAATTGTTTTCCCCAATTTATTTGGCCATTTCCTATGTCAAATCTTCTGGTCTTTGGACCCTGTTGATAAAAATCGTGGCTGAGGGCAGAACTGTGGATTTAATGGAAATCTGTGTTGGAGCCTTTCTCTCTGCAATGTTTTGGATCAAGCACGAACCTAAGGTAAGGGGGAAGCTTACTATTTGCTAGAATGAGGAAAAACATGTTGGTAAATAGGATGAGTCACCAAGAGACTCTAAGGGCATAGTTGGAATTAGTTTTATGGCTTGGAGGCCAATTTAAGCTCATTTCTGTTTTTGAGCAATCATAATATGATGCATGCAAGCTGCTGTGATGACAATTTCATGACTTAATTTGATATTATGTGAATTGATGCATTAAGTTGTGAAATATGTGCAATTATGTGCAATGTGAGTATCTAAATTGAATGCATGAAAGGTGAATGTGTTTCTGTGGTTAAACATGTTTACTTAAGATATATGAACTCTTTTGAATGTTGAAATTGGTTAGATTTGAGTAATGAAAAGAATGGTTTGCAAAACTTCATATTTCAATGTGCTGACTGCACAATCTAACCGGTTACTCGATAATTGTAACCGGTTAGACACTGTAAAATTGTTAAAGAAAATAAGTTTCTGAAATCAGTTCTGTGGTCTTATCAATGTTACTCAAATCTAGACCCTAATTTCACTGGAATTCAATCTGAAATGAAGTTGATTTTGTGGTAATAATTCAGATTGAAAATTTGGAGTTAATACCTTAATATTAAAGGATAATTTCAAGAGGAAATTATGCCTAAATGAAATTGGATTATGACTTAGATCTTTTGAATGATATTATGTGTTGAACTTGAGGTATTCTGTTATGCTAAGACCTTGTTATTGGATTGAGTAGATAATTTAAGAAAAGATTCTTGGAAAATCAGTGGTTTTATATTCAGGTCTGTAATTCTAACCGGTTAGGTGATGATGTAACCGGTTAGTACCTGAAAACTTAAAAATAAAAGTTAAGTTTTGAGTAAGGATTTTGATATCAATGATTATATTCTCTCAATCCAGGTCTATGAGCATAGGTTAAATTTAAATTCAAAGGTGAATTTTATGAGTAAAGCTATACCTCAAGATATCATTCAGAAGTTGTGTTTTTCTAAGTCATAATAATGGAATTAATGGGAACATGACCCTGTACTCTAGGAGTACCAAATTGATATGCAACCTACTTGATGACACATTCTGGGAATGTGGCCATTGTCGGGGACATGGTTTCTTTGATGCGTTCTGGGAACGTACGCGTTCTGGGAACGTGATGCACACTCTGGGAGTGGTGCTTGATTATATTCCAAGTATGGTTTGCGATACCTTCTAGGGACGTATGTTAGTGTTCTGGGAACACGTTGGTATAATAATAGAATTAAAGATAAAACCAACCTTGATGATTGTGCATTCATATAGAATGGAAGTTTGGTTGGTAGGAACATTTATCATATTCTGGGAATATGAGGAGGGTACTCCGGGAGTACCAAATTGTAACCTACTTGATGACACATTATAGATATGTGGCCAGTGTCTGGGACCTGGTTATATACGTTTTGGGAACGTATGATAGTGTTCTGGGAACATATTGATAAGCAACCTACTGGATGACACATTATAGATATGTGGCCAGTGTCCGGGACCTGGTTTTTATACGTTCTGGGAACGTATGCGTTCTGGGAACGTGATGCACACTCTGGGAGTGATGCTTATTTATCCAAGTATGGTTTGCTACACGTTCTGGGAACGTGATGCACACTCTGGGAGTGAATGCTTATCATCCAAGTATGGTTTGACATTACGTTCTGGGAACGAATGTCAGTGTTCCAGGAACACAACGGTGTATGGGATGGACGTCCAAGATGGACTTTGAGAGGCCTCAGTTGTGGAAGGAAATCATGCATCATGCCACCTGCATTGAAAGAATTATTACGATTAACCGGGTGTGCTCATATGATTATGCATCATGATTTGCTGCATGTTAACTTGTGGATGTTAGTTTTATTCTCATTTGATTATGCGAATATGTATAGCTAACCCCCATGCCCTTATTAGGTGTTGATCGTGCATCTAGCTTGCACAAGAATCAGTAAGGGGAGATGTCCCTTAGGTGCTTGTCGAGTGTAGAAAATGTGGGTTGGAAACCCGTTGTGCAGATATCGAGGATCCGACCAGAAGGATGTTTGGACAAGGGACCAGTGACCAGCTCTATGACATTTCTATTTTTAATAGAATTTATATGATACATATTTTGGAAAAAGGTATCATAAAACGAATTCAGTTCAATCATAATATTTATTTGATAATAATGGACTTGTTACACTTGATATATTTTGGGAGGGTAATATGGTGATTTTACTATGTTTCCGCAAACTCTGATTTTACTAGTCACCTTCATTATTAATCAAGTGTTTGTGAAAATAAATTTTCCAGGGAAGGGATAATTTCTTATTTTCAGATCTTTCTCCAACGATAACAAGTCCAAGTATTCTTAAACTTATTACTTTTCTTATAAAATAAGAGGACATAAAATGAGTGTTACACTTTTATGGTATCAGGGCAATGGTCCTGACTCTTGGTCCTTGGGTGTGTGGTCCAATACGCTGGCCATCGATATCTGCAATGTTTCCTGGGAAGTTTGCTTTCATATACTTCCAAACTAGAGCTAAGGTTATGGGTAATGGCTCTAGATAAGTAGCTTATTCTGCTATTAAGAAGTGTTCTATGAGGTCTAAGTCGAAGTATGATAGCCGTATGCTTCTCTTTAGACATGTGGTTAACCTTGGTTTATTCCGTTCTCATAGGAACCAGTGATAAGGAAATCTTAAGGAGTTGTAGTTGAGTCCTCGACTCTGAGGAAGAGTGTTTACCCTCACTCGTGTTAAAGTTAATCAACTTTTCAGACCGAGTGTAGGGTAGTGATCTTCTTAAAGATCAACCTTGTTGAGTTTGTTAAACTCTAAAGCTATCCTTTCTTTTGTTCCTTTCGGATAAGGGTAGTGATCAGAGTTGCTCTATGCCTTATCCAATCTGCTATCTCAAGTGGAGACTCCTACAAATCATCTTGTAGTTATTTCCAAGGTATGTCTGAATCGTTCTATTAAGGTATTAGACTTTGTCTATCTACCTGTGTCATGATTACATTTGATCTTAAGTACGGTTTGGGAGCCGAGGGATCAAGTGATCATGATTAATGACGATAGAACAACCCTGTATTGGGATTCCCAAGTTTTGAATCAGGAATCCAATAAACCCATATGTTGTTTCTGGGAAGCAATGTTAAAGGAGAAAGGGGGTTAAAGAAATCCTGGATGTAGGAAATGATGTTAGGTTCACCCTTGAGCAAAGAGATAGAGTTTGGAATCAAGTCAATTCTTGAAGCTGATTCTATCTCTACTGCCTTTATAACATGGTACCATCGGGAATGGTCAAATGGGAGGAACACGTAGAAAAGTGCTAAGATTGATTGGCGGTTGGATTAACCCAAAACAGGATTCGGGACAGGGATACATTTAAGACTGCATTTTTGATCTCGATACGGACATTATGAGTAGGAAATAATGCCGTTCGGATTGACTAATGCACTTGTTCTTTTATGGATTATAAAGAACTATACCTTTAGATTATATTTGGATTCGTTTGTGGTTTATCCTGAGAATCCGGAGGGACATGAAAAACATCGCAGGATTGTGTTGAGAATCCTATAAGAGGAGTAGTAATGTGTTAAGCTCGCCAAAGATGAGTTTTGGTTGAGCGAAGTTACGTTTGCAGGGCATGTGATCTTTAAAGAAGAAATTGCGATGGATCCAGCAACGGTAAGTTTAGATTTGAAATGGGAACAGCCTAAGACTGTGACTGAGGAGAGAGGTTTCTTAGGGCTAGCTGGATATTATTGCCGGATTATTGAGGGATTTTCTACGATCGCATGGCCTTTGGCCAAGTTGACTTGGAAAGATCAACTGATGGTATTGAATGATAGGATGTTGTTTAATTATGGTGGGGTGATGATGGATTATACCCCAACATAATATGATTAGTCCAAGAGGAATTATGGAAAATGTGAGCAGATTATGATTTAAATCATTTCAGTGATGGATTCGGTTGGAATCAAGGTATTAGATTATGATTAAATCCTATTTTGAGTTGGATTGGATGATGTAAAGAAAATGGTTTTGAAATTCTTTGGTTTTACTTCTAAAACTATACTTCATAACCGGTTAGAGTTTCTTGTAACCGGTTAGAAGCTGAAAGTTTAAAATAAAAATTTAAGTCCTTTGTGAAGGAACTTTTGGTATTAGTAGACATCTTCCTCCAATCCAAACTCAATATCAATTACCTAAGTAAAGTTTAAGGAAGGATTTAATGTGATGAACTAACTTAATGCCTTGATTCATCATTGAAATTGATTTAAGAGGATTGAATTATAATACTTATGGATTAATCGAGAGTTGAAAATTAAGGAGCCACTCCAATTGGAGAAGGTAGAGGATTTAGCTGGATGATGCAAAGGAAACAATAGGTGTTAAGATGAGAAGGTTGTGATTTATGAACAAGTTTGGAGTTCGAAAGTATGGATGACAATAAGAAGAGGAAGAGTTGAATGTAAAATAAAATCGATGGATGGAGTTTCTTATAGATTATGGCTTTGAGCTCCATTATCATCCTGGTTTTGCAAACGTAGTTGCAGACGATTTGAGCTGAAAGGCTATTTCTGTGAGCTCAATGATGGTTAAGGAGGCTATTCTGATTGGGGAATTTAGAGACCTACGTCTGGTAACCCAAGAGGAACCCTCTAGTGTTAGATTGGGAATGTCGCCAATCACCAACGAATTCTTGAATCGGATTCGTGGATTTCAACCACGAAATGAGGAGTTAGATTTCTATGAAGAAAACGAATGAGATTTAATCTTTGGAATTAAAGTCAAGGATTATGGATATTAGAAAGTATATTATGGAGGAAAGGGATTTATGAAGTATTGTTTAGAACAACCTAGATGAGAAATCCAAAGGCACGAATTTCAAGAGTAGATTACGTGCGAATCCAAGTTAGCTATCAACTATCAAGGAATAAGGAATTTCTTGATGTTGGTAAGCATGTATGAGGACTATGGGATAGAATGATGAAATACGGGCCTTACTGGAGAAAGAGGAAAAGTAAATGGGAGAATATCAACCACGAAAATGTCAAGGTTAAGGAGTCCTCGATTGAAGAAAAGTGACTAAGGAGGAAATAGGGAAGGGAACATTTGTTCATCTCGAGGTGAAAACTGTGAGGCACATCACTTGGAGTTTAGTTGTGATGTACCTAAGGGAATAGTAAATTCCGATTGTAGGAAGCTGGAGTATTATTCACCGAATTGTCTTGAAAGAAAAGGTGAGAAAGGATTGGACAGCAAGCGAATCCAGCACGAGAAGAATTCACCGGTTGAGATGAGAGTTGAGTGTAATCCTGACGTAAACAACCCAAGCCTATCTCTTCCTTTGATCTGAGTTAACGTAGTTAAATGTTTTCAATTACGTTAATCTAATCGTTTGCGAATATCAATATCCTGTTGGAAGTCCAACTTCAATCTTTCTGTGATCAAAACCTTTATCACAATTGGATGTGATAAATCACTGTGGACACTACAGAAATAGAAAGATCAGTTATGGCTAGAGAGATTAACAACCAACGGGATAGGACAAATCTTTGTCTCCCCAACGGAAATGTCTCTAGAATTTGACTATCTAACTAAGTCTGATAGTGATAATTACCCTATCTTTAAGTTCATCTAACTTAAAGACCTGTCGTATGATCTTTCTTGTGAAAGATTATATCTAAAAGGGATGATTTTTTTATTAATGGTTTGAATATTAGGACTGATCACCCTAATGTCACAAACTATTAAGGAATAAAGTCATACAAATGTTTCTTTGATCGTGCTCGAGAGATCAGAGTGCGCAGCCCAAAAAGTTTTTCCAAAAAGTTTATTGGAAAATGTTTTAATTGAAAAATATTTATGTGAAGTGTAAATAGTATTTCTTTTAAAAGAAATTCTTTCACATAAGAGTTTTTATGCAAAGAATTTTTATTTAAAGTGAAAGATTTTATTAGAAATGTTTCGAAATAAAGGAATTATATCGAAACTCTTTTAAGTGGGGGAGTCCCCTAAAGGACAAATTTTTGGGAACTAGATGAAGTTTTCTAGTATAAAAACACTTTGGAAAAGTAGAAAATTTCAAAAGACGAATTTCGGGGACGAAATTCCTTTTAAGTGGGGGAGTAGTGTAACACCCCTAATTTTCGTCTCCCAAATAACCAAGAAATTAATTATAACAATTATTTTATAATTGATTTACGTTGGTTTGTAAAGTTTTAGTTTTTGAACATTGTGTGTTTTTATATATAAAAATATGAGAAATATTTTTATGGTACAAAAATATGAATATTGTAATTCAGTCCTTGGGTTGGGACCTAATTGCAATATTAAAAAGGTTTTTGAAGAAAGAGTAATTAAATTATTAATTTTTGAATTTTATCAGCATGTAACCGGTTAGAAGGGCTTTGTAACCGGTTACACGATGAACTCAGAAAACTGGGTTAGTGCGTTTGATGAGTAATCACGTGGTTTAACCCAGAATTCGCCACGAATCCCACTCGATTCATGGTGGGAGCCGCGTGTCGCTATGCATGAGAGGCCAATTTCTCTATAAATAGTGGAATTGCTGAAGATCAAGGGTGGATTGCTGCAATTCTTGTTGAAGAAGGGTAATTAAGGTTCCAAATTCGTTCTGAGCAATTCGTCTCCTTCTTTGAGAGTTAGAGAGTGAAACACACCTTTCTGAAAAGCTTAAATCAAGAGCTTTCCAGTGATATACACCTTGTAAGTTGAGTGTTCGTGTGGGTGGAGGAATCAAGCTTGGAAGCTAGGAGTTTGAGTCTGAGTTCTCTGTTGTTCTGATTCTGGAAGCTGAATTCCAGATTCGATTTTGGTAAGCATAGTTAACCTTTAAGTCTCAAACCTCTTTGATTCTCTAGTGCATGTTACCTATATTGAGTCCTAATTGTTTTCCCCAATTTATTTGGCCAATTGCTATGTCAAATCTTCTGGTCTTTGGACCCTGTTGATAAAAATCGTGGCTGAGAGCAGAACTGTGGATTTAATGGAAATCTGTGTTGGAGCCTTTCTCTCTGCAATGTTTTGGATCAAGCACGAACCTAAGGTAAGGGGGAAGCTTACTATTTGCTAGAATGAGGAAAAACATGTTGGTAAATAGGATGAGTCACCAAGAGACTCTAAGGGCATAGTTGGAATTAGTTTTATGGCTTGGAGGCCAATTTAAGCTCATTTCTGTTTTTGAGCAATCATAATATGATGCATGCAAGCTGCTGTGATGACAATTTCATGACTTAATTTGATATTATGTGAATTGATGCATTAAGTTGTGAAATATGTGCAATTATGTGCAATGTGAGTATCTAAATTGAATGCATGCAAGGTGAATGTGTTTCTGTGGTTAAACATGTTTACTTAAGATATATGAACTCTTTTGAATGTTGAAATTGGTAAGATTTTAGTAATGAAAAGAATGGTTTGCAAAACTTCATATTTCAATGTGCTGACTGCACAATCTAACCGGTTACTCGATAATTGTAACCGGTTAGACACTGTAAAATTGTTAAAGAAAATAAGTTTCTGAAATCAGTTCTGTGGTCTTATCAATGTTACTCAAATCTAGACCCTAATTTCACTGGAATTCAATCTGAAATGAAGTTGATTTTGTGGTAATAATTCAAATTGAAAATATGGAGTTAATACCTTAATATCAAAGGATAATTTCAAGAGGAAATTATGCCTTAATGAAATTGGATTATGACTTAGATCTTTTGAATGATATTATGTGTTGAACTTGAGGTATTCTGTTATGCTAAGACCTTGTTATTGGATTGAGTAGATAATTTAAGAAAAGATTCTTGGAAAATCAGTGGTTTTATATTCAGGTCTGTAATTCTAACCGGTTAGGTGATGATGTAACCGGTTAGTACCTGAAAACTTAAAAATAAAAGTTAAGTTTTGAGTAAGGATTTTGATATCAATGATTATATTCTCTCAATCCAGGTCTATGAGCATAGGTTAAATTTAAATTCAAAGGTGAATTTTATGAGTAAAGCTATACCTCAAGATATCATTCAGAAGTTGTGTTTTTCTAAGTCATAATAATGGAATTAATGGGAACATGACCCTGTACTCTAGGAGTACCAAATTGATATGCAACCTACTTGATGACACATTCTGGGAATGTGGCCATTGTCGGGAACATGGTTTCTTTGATGCGTTCTGGGAACGTATGCGTTCTGGGAACGTATGCGTTCTGGGAACGTGATGCACACTCTGGGAGTGGTGCTTGATTATATTCCAAGTATGGTTTGTGATACCTTCTAGGGATGTATGTTAGTGTTCTGGGAACACGTTGGTATAATAATAGAATTAAAGATAAAACCAACCTTGATGATTGTGCATTCATATAGAATGGAAGTTTGGTTGGTAGGAACATTTATCATATTCTGGGAATATGAGGAGGGTACTCCGGGAGTACCAAATTGTAACCTACTTGATGACACATTATAGATATGTGGCCAGTGTCTGGGACCTGGTTATATACGTTCTGGGAACGTATGATAGTGTTCTGGGAACACATTGATAAGCAACCTACTGGATGACACATTATAGATATGTGGCCAGTGTCCGGGACCTGGTTTTTATACGTTCTGGGAACGTATGCGTTCTGGGAACGTGATGCACACTCTGGGAGTGATGCTTATTTATCCAAGTATGGTTTGCTACACGTTCTGGGAACGCGATGCACACTCTGGGAGTGAATGCTTATCATCCTAGTATGGTTTGGCATTACGTTCTGGGAACGAATGTCAGTGTTCCGGGAACACAACGGTGTATGGGATGGACGTCCAAGATGGACTTTGAGAGGCCTCAGTTGTGGAAGGAAATCATGCATCATGCCACCTGCATTGAAAGAATTATTACGATTAACCGGGTGTGCTCATATGATTATGCATCATGATTTGCTGCATGTTAACTTGTGGATGTTAGTTTTATTCTCATTTGATTATGCGAATATGTATAGCTAACCCCCATGCCCTTATTAGGTGTTGATCGTGCATCTAGCTTGCACAAGAATCAGTAAGGGGAGATGTCCCTTAGGTGCTTGCCGAGTGTAGAAAATGTGGGTTGGAAACCCGTTGTGCAGATATCGAGGATCCGACCAGAAGGTTGTTTGGACAAGGGACCAGTGACCAGCTCTATGACATTTCTATTTTTAATAGAATTTATATGATACATATTTTGGAAAAAGGTATCATAAAAGGAATTCAGTTCTATCATAATATTTATTTGATAATAATGGACTTGTTACACTTGATATATTTTGGGAGGGTAATATGGTGATTTTACTATGTTTCCGCAAACTCTGATTTTACTAGTCACCTTCATTATTAATCAAGTGTTTGTGAAAATAAATTTTCCAGGGAAGGGATAATTTCTTATTTTCAGATCTTTCTCCAACGATAACAAGTCCAAGTATTCTTAAACTTATTACTTTTCTTATAAAATAAGAGGACATAAAATGAGTGTTACACTTTTATGGTATCAGAGCAATGGTCCTGACTCTTGGTCCTTGGGTGTGTGGTCCAATACGCTGGCCATCGATATCTGCAATGTTTCCTGGGAAGTTTGCTTTCATATACTTCGAAACTAGAGCTAAGGTTATGGGTAATGGCTCTAGATAAGTAGCTTATTCTGCTATTAAGAAGTGTTCTATGAGGTCTAAGTCGAAGTATGATAGCCGTATGCTTCTCTTTAGACATGTGGTCAACCTAAAACCATAGTGTTGGTTTATTCCGTTCTCATAGGAACCAGTGATAAGGAAATCTTAAGGAGTTGTAGTTGAGTCCTCGACTCTGAGGAAGAGTGTTTACCCTCACTCGTGTTAAAGTTAATCAACTTTTCAGACCGAGTGTAGGGTAGTGATCTTCTTAAAGATCAACCTTGTTGAGTTTGTTAAACTCTAAAGCTATCCTTTCTTTTGTTCCTTTCGGATAAGGGTAGTGATCAGAGTTGCTCTATGCCTTATCCAATCTGCTATCTCAAGTGGAGACTCCTACAAATCATCTTGTAGTTGTTTCCAAGGTATGTCTGAATCGTTCTATTAAGGTATTAGACTTTGTCTATCTACCTGTGTCATGATTACATTTGATCTTAAGTACGGTTTGGGAGCCGAGGGACCAAGTGATCATGATTAATGACGATAGAACAACCCTGTATTGGGATTCCCAAGTTTCGAATCAGGAATCCAATAAACCCATATGTTGTTTCTGGGAAGCAATGTTAAAGGAGAAAGGGGGTTAAAGAAATCCTGGTTGTAGGAAATGATGTTAGGTTCACCCTTGAGCAAAGAGATAGAGTTTGGAATCAAGTCAATTCTTGAAGCTGATTCTATCTCTACTGCCTTTATAACATGGTACCATCGGGAATGGTCAAATGGGAGGAACACGTAGAAAAGTGCTAAGATTGATTGGCGGTTGGATTAACCCAAAACAGGATTCGGGACAGGGATACATTTAAGACTGCATTTTTGATCTCGATACGGACATTATGAGTAGGAAATAATGCCGTTCGGATTGACTAATGCACTTGTTCTTTTATGGATTATAAAGAACTATACCTTTAGATTATATTTGGATTCGTTTGTGGTTTATCCTGAGAATCCGGAGGGACATGAAAAACATCGCGGGATTGTGTTGAGAATCCTGCAAGAGGAGTAGTAGTGTGTTAAGCTCGCCAAAGATGAGTTTTGGTTGAGCGAAGTTACGTTTGCAGGGCATGTGATCTTTAAAGAAGAAATTGCGATGGATCCAGCAACGGTAAGTTTAGTGTTGAAATGGGAACAGCCTAAGACTGTGACTGAGGAGAGAGGTTTCTTAGGGCTGGCTGGATATTATCGCCGGGTTATTGAGGTATTTTCTACGATCGCATGGCCTTTGGCCAAGTTGACTTGGAAAGATCAACTAATGGTATTGAATGATAGGATGTTGTTTAATTATGGTGGGGTGATGATGGATTATACCCCAACATAATATGATTAGTCCAAGAGGAATTATGGAAAATGTGAGCAGATTATGATTTAAATCATTTCAGTGATGGATTCGGTTGGAATCAAGGTATTAGATTATGATTAAATCCTATTTTGAGTTGGATTGGATGATGTAAAGAAAATGGTTTTGAAATTCTTTGGTTTTACTTCTAAAACTATACTTCATAACCGGTTAGAGTTTCTGTAACCGGTTAGAAGCTGAAAGTTTAAAATAAAAATTTAAGTCCTTTGTGAAGGAACTTTTGGTATTAGTAGACATCTTCCTCCAATCCAAACTCAATATCAATTACCTATGTAAAGTTTAAGGAAGGATTTAATGTGATGAACTAACTTAATGCCTTGATTCATCATTGAAATTGATTTAAGAGGATTGAATTATAATACTTATGGATTAATCGAGAGTTGAAAATTAAGGAGCCACTCCAATTGGAGAAGGTAGAGGATTTAGCTGGATGATGCAAAGGAAACAATAGGTGTTAAGATGAGAAGGTTGTGATTTATGAACAAGTTTGGAGTTCGAAAGTATGGATGACAATAAGAAGAGGAAGAGTTGAATGTAAAATAAAAGCGATGGATGGAGTTTCTTATAGATTATGGCTTTGAGCTCCATTATCATCCTGGTTTTCCAAACGTAGTTGCAGACGATTTGAGCTGAAAGGCTATTTCTGTGAGCTCAATGATGGTTAAGGAGGCTATTCTGATTGGGGAATTTAGAGACCTACGTCTGGTAACCCAAGAGGAACCCTCTAGTATTAGATTGGGAATGTCGCCAATCACCAACGAATTCTTGAATCGGATTCGTGGATTTCAACCAGGAAATGAGGAGTTAGATTTCTATGAAGAAAACGAATGAGATTTAATCTTTGGAATTAAAGTCAAGGATTATGGATATTAGAAAGTATATTATGGAGGAAATGGATTTATGAAGTATTGTTTAGAACAACCTAGATGAGAAATCCAAAGGCACGAATTTCAAGAGTAGATTACGTGCGAATCCAAGTTAGCTATCAACTATCAAGGAATAAGGAATTTCTTGATGTTGGTAAGCATGTATGAGGACTATGGGAAAGAATGATGAAATACGGGCCTTACTGGAGAAAGAGGAAAAGTAAATGGGAGAATATCAACCACGGAAATGTCAAGGTTAAGGAGTCCTCGATTGAAGAAAAGTGACTAAGGAGGAAATAGGGAAGGGAACATTTGTTCATCTCGAGGTGAAAACTGTGAGGAACATCACTTGGAGTTTAGTTGTGATGTACCTAAGGGAATAGTAAATTCCGATTGTAGGAAGCTGGAGTATTATTCACCGAATTGTCTTGAAAGAAAAGGTGAGAAAGGATTGGACAGCAAGCGAATCCAGCACGAGAAGAATTCACCGGTTGAGATGAGAGTTGAGTGTAATCCTGACGTAAACAACCCAAGCCTATCTCTTCCTTTGATCTGAGTTAACGTAGTTAAATGTTTTCAATTACGTTAATCTAATCGTTTGCGAATATCAATATCCTGTTGGAAGTCCAACTTCAATCTTTCTGTGATCAAAACCTTTATCACAATTGGATGTGATAAATCACTGTGGACACTACAGAAATAGAAAGATCAGTTATGGCTAGAGAGATTAACAACCAACGGGATAGGACAAATCTTTGTCTCCCCAACGGAAATGTCTCTAGAATTTGACTATCTAACTAAGTCTGATAGTGATAATTACCCTATCTTTAAGTTCATCTAACTTAAAGACCTGTCGTATGATCTTTCTTGTGAAAGATTATATCTAAAAGGGATGATTTTGTTATTAATGGTTTGAATATTAGGACTGATCACCCTAATGTCACAAACTATTAAGGAATAAAGTCATACAAATGTTTCTTTGATCGTGCTCGAGAGATCAGAGTGCGCAGCCCAAAAAGTTTTTCCAAAAAGTTTATTGGAAAATGTTTTAATTGAAAAATATTTATGTGAAGTGTAAAGAGTATTTCTTTTAAAAGAAATTCTTTCACATAAGAGTTTTTATGCAAAGAATTTTTATTTAAAGTGAAAGATTTTATTAGAAATGTTTCGAAATAAAGGAATTATATCGAAACTCTTTTAAGTGGGGGAGTCCCCTAAAGGACAAATTTTTGGGAACTAGATGAAGTTTTCTAGTATAAAAACACTTTGGAAAAGTAGAAAATTTCAAAAGACGAATTTCGGGGACGAAATTCCTTTTAAGTGGGGGAGTAGTGTAACACCCCTAATTTTCGTCTCCCAAATAACCAAGAAATTAGTTATAACAATTATTTTATAATTGATTTATGTTGGTTTGTAAAGTTTTAGTTTTTGAACATTGTGTGTTTTTATATATAAAAATATGAGAAATATTTTTATGGTACAAAAATATGAATATTGTAATTCAGTCCTTGGGTTGGGACCTAATTGCAATATTAAAAAGGTTTTTGAAGAAAGAGTAATTAAATTATTAATTTTTGAATTTTATCAGCATGTAACCGGTTAGAAGGGCTTTGTAACCGGTTACACGATGAACTCAGAAAACTGGGTTAGTGCGTTTGATGAGTAATCACGCGGTTTAACCCAGAATTCGCCACGAATCCCACTCGATTCATGGTGGGAGACGCGTGTCGCTATGCATGAGAGGCCAATTTCTCTATAAATAGTGGAATTGCTGAAGATCAAGGGTTGATTGCTGCAATTCTTGTTGAAGAAGGGTAATTAGGGTTCCAAATTCGTTCTGAGCAATTCGTCTCCTTCTTTGAGAGTTAGAGAGTGAAACACACCTTTCTGAAAAGCTTAAATCAAGAGCTTTCCAGTGATATACACCTTGTAAGTTGAGTGTTCGTGTGGGTGGAGGAATCAAGCTTGGAAGCTAGGAGTTTGAGTCTGAGTTCTCTGTTGTTTTGATTCTGGAAGCTGAATTCCAGATTCGATTTTGGTAAGCATAGTTAACCTTTAAGTCTCAAACCTCTTTGATTCTCTAGTGCATGTTACCTATATTGAGTCCTAATTGTTTTCCCCAATTTATTTGGCCAATTGCTATGTCAAATCTTCTGGTCTTTGGACCTTGTTGATAAAAATCGTGGCTGAGAGCAGAACTGTGGATTTAATGGAAATTTGTGTTGGAGCCTTTCTCTCTGCAATGTTTTGGATCAAGCACGAACCTAAGGTAAGGGGGAAGCTTACTATTTGCTAGAATGAGGAAAAACATGTTGGTAAATAGGATGAGTCACCAAGAGACTCTAAGGGCATAGTTGGAATTAGTTTTATGGCTTGGAGGCCAATTTAAGCTCATTTCTGTTTTTGAGCAATCATAATATGATGCATGCAAGCTGCTGTGATGACAATTTCATGACTTAATTTGATATTATGTGAATTGATGCATTAAGTTGTGAAATATGTGCAATTATGTGCAATGTGAGTATCTAAATTGAATGCATGCAAGGTGAATGTGTTTCTGTGGTTAAACATGTTTACTTAAGATATATGAACTCTTTTGAATGTTGAAATTGGTTAGATTTTAGTAATGAAAAGAATGGTTTGCAAAACTTCATATTTCAATGTGCTGACTGCACAATCTAACCGGTTACTCGATAATTGTAACCGGTTAGACACTGTAAAATTGTTAAAGAAAATAAGTTTCTGAAATCAGTTCTGTGGTCTTATCAATGTTACTCAAATCTAGACCCTAATTTCACTGGAATTCAATCTGAAATGAAGTTGATTTTGTGGTAATAATTCAGATTGAAAATTTGGAGTTAATACCTTAATATCAAAGGATAATTTCAAGAGGAAATTATGCCTAAATGAAATTGGATTATGACTTAGATCTTTTGAATGATATTATGTGTTGAACTTGAGGTATTCTGTTATGCTAAGACCTTGTTATTGGATTGAGTAGATAATTTAAGAAAAGATTCTTGGAAAATCAGTGGTTTTATATTCAGGTCTGTAATTCTAACCGGTTAGGTGATGATGTAACCGGTTAGTACCTGAAAACTTAAAAATAAAAGTTAAGTTTTGAGTAAGGATTTTGATATCAATGATTATATTCTCTCAATCCAGGTCTATGAGCATAGGTTAAATTTAAATTCAAAGGTGAATTTTATGAGTAAAGCTATACCTCAAGATATCATTCAGAAGTTGTGTTTTTCTAAGTCATAATAATGGAATTAATGGGAACATGACCCTGTACTCTAGGAGTACCAAATTGATATGCAACCTACTTGATGACACATTCTGGGAATGTGGCCATTGTCGGGGACATGGTTTCTTTGATGCGTTCTGGGAACGTATGCGTTCTGGGAACGTGATGCACACTCTGGGAGTGGTGCTTGATTATATTCCAAGTATGGTTTGCGATACCTTCTAGGGACGTATGTTAGTGTTCTGGGAACACGTTGGTATAATAATAGAATTAAAGATAAAACCAACCTTGATGATTGTGCATTCATATAGAATGGAAGTTTGGTTGGTAGGAACGTTTATCATATTCTGGGAATATGAGGAGGGTACTCCGGGAGTACCAAATTGTAACCTACTTGATGACACATTATAGATATGTGGCCAGTGTCTGGGACCTGGTTATATACGTTCTGGGAACGTATGATAGTGTTCTGGGAACACATTGATAAGCAACCTACTGGATGACACATTATAGATATGTGGCCAGTGTCCGGGACCTGGTTTTTATACGTTTTGGGAACGTATGCGTTTTGGGAACGTGATGCACACTCTGGGAGTGATGCTTATTTATCCAAGTATGGTTTGCTACACGTTCTGGGAACGTGATGCACACTCTGGGAGTGAATGCTTATCATCCAAGTATGGTTTGGCATTACGTTCTGGGAACGAATGTCAGTGTTCCGGGAACACAACGGTGTATGGGATGGACGTCCAAGATGGACTTTGAGAGGCCTCAGTTGTGGAAGGAAATCATGCATCATGCCACCTGCATTGAAAGAATTATTACGATTAACCGGGTGTGCTCTTATGATTATGCATCATGATTTGCTGCATGTTAACTTGTGGATGTTAGTTTTATTCTCATTTGATTATGCGAATATGTATAGCTAACCCCCATGCCCTTATTAGGTGTTGATCGTGCATCTAGCTTGCACAAGAATCAGTAAGGGGAGATGTCCCTTAGGTGCTTGCATAGTGTAGAAAATGTGGGTTGGAAACCCGTTGTGCAGATATCGAGGATCCGACCAGAAGGATGTTTGGACAAGGGACCAGTGACCAGCTCTATGACATTTCTATTTTTAATAGAATTTATATGATACATATTTTGGAAAAAGGTATCATAAAAGGAATTCAGTTCTATCATAATATTTATTTGATAATAATGGACTTGTTACACTTGATATATTTTGGGAGGGTAATATGGTGATTTTACTATGTTTCCGCAAACTCTGATTTTACTAGTCACCTTCATTATTAATCAAGTGTTTGTGAAAATAAATTTTCCAGGGAAGGGATAATTTCATATTTTCAGATCTTTCTCCAACGATAACAAGTCCAAGTATTCTTAAACTTATTACTTTTCTTATAAAATAAGAGGACATAAAATGAGTGTTACAAACAGTTTGATGGAATTGTTGCCAAGTGGCTAGTGAAAGTGAAAGTGATATGTGAATGTTGGGGAACGGAGATAACCCTTAGTGGTCGGGACTTGTCGAAGGGATGAATCAAGGGTGAGCCGACCTTAGCTTAATTAAAAGAATTAAAAGACTTTAAAAGACATTAAAAGACTTTAATATAAGCGGTGAGGTATGAGAGTGCGAAGTAGTGGAGAGGAATATACCATGGGTATCTGCGGATACTCAGGTGGAGATTGCATGAGGGGAGGGTAAGGACGGTGAACGTCAAGAAGCCTGGAGTATATTTCTAGGCGGAACGAATCCCACATGTGGCATACGAACGTGGTAGGAACTGGGTCCTAAGTCGTGGTAAGTTCTGCACAGCTAACTAGAAATGATACTGTCACCCCCTTGATTGCAAGTCTAGAACAGTGAGAGGGACTGGAACGGGGCATTGTGATTTGCCACTGTACCCGAGTTATTCTACAGTGAGCCTTGATTAAATGATATTATATGAATTGAAATGAAATGATTTGAGACTGTACCTGAGATTTCTACAGTTCTCCTGGCTTGGAGCCAATTGTGAGACAGCTGTCGTGCCCGCATGGTAAAGGTCCTGTACTCCTGTTAGCTTCCGACTAGGATTGGATGGAGACTGAGGAGATGTAGACGTGTGCGTTTTTCCTCAGTGATGGTTCTTCCCCACCTCATTGAGTGAACCGATTATGATAAGACTTAAGATTAATAAAAGATTCAAAGAATGAAAGCATAAGTGAAATTCCGAATGATTGAGAAAGATTGTGAAAGAACTTGGATGTGGGAATAGAGTGGTGATGCTAAGTATAATGAGTTATGATTTTGAATAATATGATATGCTTTGCTTATATGTAATTTAAATGTTTATGTGTATAACATGTGTATTTATGTTAATAATGATAATGATCATATTGTACTACCTGCTTATACTATCCTGTTCTGGTTATCCATTATGTCCTGTGATCTTTTCTGCTCTGGTTATCTTGTCCTGTTCTATATATATGTCATATGTCTTTCTTTCTATTGAGTCTACCTTGAGACCTCACGGTCAACTCGTTAGTGTTCGGAACACTGACTCTCTCCTACCTGGTTGTCGTATTGGCATATGCCAGTATTGCAACGGGTAGATGGTGTATCGTGTAGCAATCCACATGTGGCCTCTTCAGGGAGGAGCATGGGAGGTTGTATCTGAAGGTTGGATTTGGAGAGGTGAAACTCGGTTGGAGATTGATGATCCCAAGCGTATTCTGCGAGGAACGAGTCTGGACGTGCACGTAGGGCAGGTCACTCTTCGTGACTATCAGGATGGCGGACCGAGGGAGCATCATGAGTATGACGGCGATCCCGCACCATTGGCTGCTGTGATTCCTCAACCGATGGAGGAGGAAGACGGTAGTGACTCTGGTCACGAAGCGGAGACGGACTCTAGTGAGGAAATGGAGACGGACGCTAGTTCGGCTGAAGAGTGATGTCCGACGTTTTGTGCCCAGATGTTCTAGTGTGTCTAGGATCTAAGTCCCTAGTCGAGGATTACTTTGCGAAGTACCATGGATGTAATTCAGCTGCTTTTTAAATTATGGTTATGTAATCTTTTTGTAACTATGAAATGTTTTTGTAAAACTGTTGGAGATGAGTCTCCGTTGTTTATGGTTTATAATATAACCATGATGATGATGTTATGATATGTTGGTGATGTTTCGGTTACGAGAAGTTTCGAAGGTGACAACTCGATTTTCAAGAAGAGATAACAGCAATTAATGAACTCATGTTTTCAAAAAAAAATGGCCTCATTTTTACAACAATTTAACAATAAATCAGTTATGGTTTCGGAAGCGAAAATCGGGCTGTTACATCCCCCATATGCCCACATAGCTCTGAAAACTCTCTCACCACACAAAGCTCCATCGAGCGCCCTCCGCCCAAGCTCATCGCCGTCGTTCTCAGCCAGCCGTCCATCAAGTCATCGCCGTCGTTCTCACTCTCCCAAGCTCAATCGCACGCCGTTCTCATCAATGGTCACGATCGCCTCAGCCAAACCCTTACTCCACCGTCGTCCTTTAACCATCGCCGTCCTCGGCCCTTAGTCGAGCTATCACCGCTCTCAACCACCAAACCGTCACGGTGAACCACATCTCTGTCCTCACTGAAGCACTCCCCATGTCACACCGGTCACCATTGTTCTCACCTCCTCACCACGACACTGAACCCCACCATTGTTCACACCGGTCAGTTGTCTCTTCTTAATTCTCTTGTTTATGGTTTCATTTTTGCTTTTCAATTTTAGGGTTTCAATTTTTTTGTGTAGCCTTTTTTTTGTTTGGTTAGAGGCATAGGATATGAATGCTGACTGTCATTAGATTGAAAGTATTTGGTGATGGTAATTGGTTATCTCAAAGTATATATAGTTGATATATTAATTCACTAAGGTAGAGGCAAAGGACATTACAGTGAGTGCATATTGTTTAGAGTAATTCACTAAGCTTGCCCCAACACACATGCACACACTGCACATTATTCTCCCTGAGCAACGAGTTTCCTAGAAAAAGCACTTTTTTAATTGATTTTGGAGACAAGATAATGAAGAAGGAAAGACAAAACTATATATTCTCTCAGTTGATTTTGGAGATAAGATAAAATGTGCATGTCGTTATTTGAGTGGTTATCAAATACCTAATATTTGTTTACTATCATGTTGTGGCTGAAAAGGGATCCCTTGACCACTGTTAATGCGGGTGGTCATATTCTTTAACATTATGTAGCTGAAGTTGGATTAGAATGAAGACTGATGATGCTGTGTTGGTGCTTGGTGGCAATTTAAGGCTTTTGTTAAGCGCCTTGTTTTTGCCTTAATTTCTGTTTCTGTGTTTTTTTCCTACTGTGTAGTTGTTCATTCCTTCTGTAATTACATTCATACTCTATTTTGGGTTTGGTGTTCGAGTATACCTTATGCCTGGCCTTTCTTGTTACAGGTCTTTTAATAAAATTGCTTTGCTTATACACACACACAGATATATATATATATATATATATATATATATATATATATTCTCAATTGTTTGGTTATTTTAATGAGAGAACAATCTTGGTCTAATTTACACCTTAGCTTATTACTTATAAATAAATGAGATTTTCCTTTTCCATTGTCTAATTAGTGCCTAATATATGCATATTTAGGAATCTGTTTAATTTGTCTGTCTAGATTTTTAAATTGCCAAAACACTCCAAATGAAAATAATGTAATTTGGACCTTGTGTTGGGTGATCGATCATTTTTAAATTCCTATATCCTGTTTTTTAGTGTAAAGCTAGTGGTTCTTCCAATATGAAGTTAGAATTCTAAACTACATCCTTAAAATCAGTCCAAATTCTTTAAAACTTCAACATTTACTGCATGCTTGTAATTAATATGCAATTTGATGCTTTCTTCTTTTATCCATTGATTTGGGTCTAATATATAGTGTTTTGAGCATTGATTTGACTGCCTTTTACTAAGTGTTGGGCTTGTTTCTCAAGTATTTTGTAGGCTTTTTGTTAGTTTTTAGAAATAGTTAGTAGTTGTGAATCCTTTGAACGTTTTGAGCCGTTTGCTAGTGTTTCAGGTACTTTTTGGAGCTTAAATGGAGAAAATATTTATGGACCTGAAAAAGGAAAAAAGATATTGCAAATGGAAAAAGAACGGAGCAAAACGGAGTCGGGAACTTCCTCACGCGCCTGGGACGCGAGGACGGGTGCGCATGGGGCGCGCTTATTAGAACAAAGAAATTTTCATCAGATATCGCACGCCTGGGGCGCGAGGTCGCGTGCGCCTGGGGCACGCGTGCATTAGAGAAGGCCCAATTTAGTATTTCCTTGGGGGATTCAGTCCACAATAGATTTGTAACATAGAAATTAGGTTTTAGAGTAGTTGTTCGGTAGTTTTGAGGGGAGATTACATTGAAAAAGAGAGTTTACGTATGAGAGAAAGGATTGGAGATCAACAACCGGAGAGATCTGCCTTGGAGATTGAAGATTATTGAAGACTCAAGAGTTGTCTATGACTATGGGTTCTTCTCTTATCTCTTACTTTTCATTCTTAATCATGTGTAACTAAAACCCAGTTAGGATGATGGTGGATTTGTTTGGATCGTTTTGTTTATAATCGTTATGAATTGATGTTTTTCAATTGAATCAATTGTTTGATTGTGTTTTTATTGTTTAACATGAATAAGGGCCCGTTTGTGTTTTGGGAACCTAATTCCTCAATTGATAAATTAGGGATTTGGTATGACCATAGCAATCAAGCTTTACAATCGTTCATAGGTAGAGATACTTTTGTTGATTGTATAACAGTAAATTTCAGCGAACTTAATGAATGGCTAATTGATTGTTAACTACTTAAGAAATTAAGGGTAATAATTGATTGCGAAACATAATTATTGAAGAGATTTAGTAATTGTTAAATATGAAATTGTTGTTGATTCGAGAGAAAAACAGAGGTTCATAACTAGTAAACTAGATTCTACAATGAAACCAGATTCCTAACGCTTTTCCCATCTCATTCTTTTTCATTCTTAATTTGCTTTTCTTAAGTTAATTGTAGTTTAGTTTTTGTTTTCACTTCATAAATTCCTATTTAATTTTCAGCATTAATTCACAAGTTTTACTAATAATTGAATATAAGGTAGGAATTATAGAATTCTATACACAATCTCTGTGGGACGATACTGGTCTTCCGACTATATTACTTGCTGTCCCAGTACACTTGCCGGAACATCAACAAGTTTTTGGCGCCGTTGCCTGGGATTGTAGTTCCTTATAATTCTTGGTACTTATTATTTAGTTACTTAGTGAAATTTGTCTTTATAGTTTAGTTTTATTTTTAAAAAAAAAAACAGGTGCTACTAACCTTTTCGCTATGAGTTCTACTCCTCCAGGTGAACCTGCGCTTGGCACACCAGTCACACCTAGTACTCCCCCTCACTACAGTGCAAAGAAGAGAAGAAGGTTGGCACAGAAAGAGAAGAAGAGGATGGCACTGTTGGCGGAAGAAGAGACACAAAAGAAGAAAACCATTGAGGATTACGCCACTATCAGTTTGGATGTCTGTGCATCAAGTGTTGTGCATCCACCTATCAAAGCACCCCAATTTGAAATTCCAGCTGAATACATCAATTTGATCAAGGGAGAGCAGTTTGGTGGTAGTCCTCAAGAGGATCCAACAGAGCATATTGCGAATTTTCTGGGCCTGCTGAACCTCTTTAAGATTAATGGTGCCTCCGATGAAGCCATTCGCATGAGACTCTTCCCGATCTCTTTAAAAGAAGAAGCAAGGTCATGGATCCTTAAACAGCCTCCAGGGAGTTTGTCTTCATGGGAAATACTTGTCCGCAAATTCTTAGACAAGTATTTTCCACAAACCACACAAGCTAAGTTGAGGAAGGACATCAATTCCTTTGCTCAACAAGAGACTAAGACATTGTATGAGGCTTGGGAGAGATTCCATTTGCTACTTAAGAAGTGTCCGACTCATGCTATGGCAGAATGGTTGCAACTCAGAGTATTCTATGATGGGTTGAAGAAGGTAGATAAAGAGCTGATTAACATTGCAGCCGGTGGGTCTCTTGTGAAGAAAACTATTGAAGAAGCCAGAGAGATCATAGAGGCAATGGCAAACAGCAGTGGTCAGGAAGAGATAGAAAAAGAGATTATCCAGCCAAGAGAGCCACTTCCTGAAATGCAAACAGTCATTGAGCAGAACTCAGAGATGAAACAGCTTATTGGGTTAATGTCAAAATGGATCATTCCAAGTCCACCAAGGAAAGACACACCAGTGACTGCATTTGCCTTGTCTACTTGCAGCTCCGATTCATATCAGACATGCTCTGACAGTCCTTTATCTACTCCTCCGCCAAGCCCTCCAGCTCAGCCACAGCCATGGGAGAGGGCGATTGAAAGATTATGCCACCATACTGAAATTTTTATGGGTGAAGTTAGAGCCACTTTTGCCAGCCAAGGTGAAAATATCCGTAGTTTAGAAGAAAAAGTGGGCCAGATTCAGAAGAGTTTAGAGACATTGCATTCAGTCAGATCTGCTGATGGGACTAATTGTCAGGCCATCACTCTCCGAAGTGGTACATCCTACACTGAGCCACAGAGGAAGAGTGATGACAGGGTGATTAATGAAGAACTTCAGAATCAGAAGTCAGGAGCAGAGAATCATGTAGTGCAACCATCTGACTCAGAAGACATAAGCCAAGAGACACCTTCGGAGAAGCCTAAGAGTAAGCCAGATATGCCCCGAGTACCATTCCCTCAACGTTTAAAAAAAGAAGAAAATCAGAAGTAGTTTGCCCGTTTTATGGAAGTGTTCAAGAAGCTTCAGATAAACATTCCGTTTGCTGAAGCTCTTGAGAAAATGCCTAGATATGCCAAATTTATGAAGGAACTGCTCACTAACAAGAGGAAGCTGAGGGATAATGAGACAGTGTTGCTGACAGAAGAGTGTAGTGCCATCCTGTAGAAGAAATTGCCACAGAAGTTAAAGGATCCTGGGTGCTTCACTATCCCTTGCAACATTGGGGGAATGGATATTGGCCGTGCTTTATGTGATTTGGGAGCCAGCATCAACCTTATGCCTCTATCTATCTTTAAGAGGCTAGGGATTAGTGAAATTCAGCCCACTATGATGACACTCCAGCTAGTAGATCGCTCCATAAAGCGACCCTATGGGAAGGTAGAAGATGTGCTTGTCAAGGTGGACAAGTTCATCTTTCCTGCAGATTTTGTGATCTTAGACATGGATGAGGATCAGGATATCCCACTTCTTTTGGGGAGGCCTTTCTTAGCAACAGGGAGAGCATTGATTGATGTACAGAATGGTGAACTTATGCTCCGGGTGCAAGATGAGATGGTCACTTTTAATGTGTATGAGTCCATGAAGCACCCATTGGGGGATGATCAGTGCTTGCGGCTGGATATGATTGAGTCCATTGTTGACTCAGTGTGGGTTGAGATGTACTATGGATATTCAGTTGAAGCTGCACTAGTCACTGAGGGGGAGGAAGATGTAGAAGCTCAGAAAATAAGGAAGCACTTTGATGCAGTGCAAGAGGTCAAGGGTGGCAAGGAACCCAAGGATCTCAAGGTTAATGAAAAGGAAGCCCGGCAAAAACCAGAGCTCAACGTGTTACCACTGGGCCTCAGGTATGTTTTCCTTGATGAAACTGAGTATTTTCCTGTTATCATAAATGCTGCCTTAACTGAAACTGAAACTGAAAAATTATTAAGAGTGTTAAGGCATTATAAAACCACAATTGGATGGAATGTCTCAGATTTAAAAGGAATAAGCCCCTCTTTCTGCATGCATAAGATTCTCTTGGAGGAGAATTTTAAGCCTGTGATTCAACCACAGCGGAGGTTAAATCCTACTCTGCAAGAGGTGGTTCGGAAAGAGGTGGTAAAATTGTTGGATGCTGGGATCATATATCCGATCTCAGACAGCACTTGGGTAAGCCCAGTGCAGGTGGTGCCTAAGAAGGGCGGGTTGACAGTTGTTAAAAACGAAAATAATGAATTAATTCCAACCCGCACTGTCTCTGGGTGGCGCGTTTGCATTGATTATAAAAAACTTAATAGTGTCACCCGCAAGGACCACTTTCCTCTACCTTTTATGGACCAAATGTTAGAGAGATTAGCTGGGCATGAGTATTATTGTTTTTTAGATGGTTATTCCGGCTATAACTAGATTGCTGTGGACCCCAAAGACCAAGAAAAAATAGCTTTTACTTGTCCCTTTGGAGTTTTCTCATATAGGAGAATGCCCTTTGGCTTATGCAATGCACCTGCGACTTTTCAAAGGTGTATGCTTGCCATCTTCTCCGATATGGTTGAAAAGTTCATCAAGGTTTTTATGGATGACTTCTCAGTCTTTGGGTCCTCGTTTGATAACTGTTTGCATAATCTAGAGCAGGTCCTAAGAAGGAGTCAAGAAACTAACCTTGTCCTTAACTGGGAGAAATGCCAATTCATGGTTAAGGAAGGGATAGTTTTGGGGCACCTCATTTCAGAGAGAGGCATTGAGGTAGACAAAGCTAAAATTTTTGTTATTGAGAATCTACCTCCTCCACTGAATGTCAAAGGGGTTAGGAGTTTTCTGGGACATGCCGGTTTTTACCGGAGGTTCATAAAAGATTTTTCCAAAATAGCCAAACCCCTTTGTAATTCACTAGAGAAAGATGCCGAATTTAAATTTGATGATGCATGCATGAACTCCTTTAATGAATTGAGAAAGAGACTAGTATCTGCTCCTGTGGTGATTCCACCTGATTGGAATGAACCTTTTGAACTTATGTGCGATGCAAGTGATTTCGCCATAGGTGCAGTGCTAGGACAGCGAAAGAATAAAGTGTTTCATGTCATATATTATGCTAGTCGTATGCTAAATGATGCCTAAATTAATTACACGACTACAGAAAAAGAGTTGCTAGCTGTGATTTTTGCTATGGATAAGTTTAGATCTTATTTGATAGGGTCTAAGGTTATTGTTTATACTGACCATGCAGCTCTAAGGCACCTTTTGGCGAAGCAAGATGCTAAGCCAAGACTGATAAGGTGGATCCTGTTACTACAGGAGTTCGATATTGAAATAAAGGACAAAAAGGGGGTACAAAATGTTATAGCAGACCATTTGTCTAGGATCCCTATAGAGCAAGGTGTTGCTTGTGAAAAGGAAGTACCTATTAAAGATGAATTCCCTGATGAAAAGCTTTTGGTGGTGGCTGCTAACCAACCATGGTACGCAGATATAGCCAACTTTCATGTAGTTTAGTTTTAGTTTTCACTTCATAAATTCCTATTCAATTTTCAGCATTAATTCGCAAGTTTTACTAATAATTGAATATAAGGTAGGAATTATAGAATTCTATACACAATCTCTGTGGGACGATACTGGTCTTCCGACTATATTACTTGCTGACCCGGTACACTTGCCGGAACATCAACAAGTTTATCAAAACCCTGCGAATCAACTTCTTACCCTCTTGAAAATCTGTAACTTCCATTCCTCACTTTCAAATAAAGGAAAATAACATGTTGGCCACACTTTTGAAATTTGTTGAGATCAGCTTGGTTTGAGTCTAAATATTCTTTCTGTTTCTTGAGGCTATTGGATAATAGTTAGATAATTTCACACTATTTTGATAGGTTGGAATTTAATTATGAATTGTGTCATGAAGTTCAAGCTTGCTATGAGTTTTGTACTCTAGTTCAATCATGAAACCTGTTGCACCAATAAATGATCATTAGATCTGTCAGTAAGTTGTGCAGGCTTTTGTTATCATGTTCCCCACAAGTTCCGTTAGATTACGCATATACTTTTCGTAGGTGGCTCGACATTACAATGAACCACTTGAGAGTTTATTTTATTTTATTTTTTGGATTAAAAAGGAAATACATATGTGTTGAGTTGATCTCAGTTTCCGTGTTGGTGCTTGTTCTAAGAGAAGATCAATTAGTAATTGTTCATCATCTGGTCCAAGAAAATAGATGATCTTCCATAAAGCTTTATTGCTAGAAGATCAATTAATAATTGTTCATGATTTGTTCTGTGTTTTGCATTATGGATGTTTGTGTTAATAAACTTCTCTTACCTCTTTAATCTGTCTTATTGTATTTTGTGAGTAAGTTTTTAGTTCATAATTTGTAGTCCTTTTGCAGCATTGTTTTGAACAGGTTCAAGGTGCCACTGGTGTCTCTAATATGGGTTCTTCAAATTTAGAAATCAATAATGATGAATATGGTATCCCCTTGATAAGATGTATTTTTCTCTGAAGTTATTTTTCTTGGTGATTATTATATTATCATTCAAGTCATTTTTTATTCTTTGCATACGTGGATTAGCAAGATGAGTTCTTCTTGATGGATTCAACTTGGCGGCAATCAAGGATTTTGACTTTTTTTTTCATCCATTTAAGTGAATATGATCTAATTTTTATGATTACAAGACTTTAAAGGTGCATGCCATATGCTAATACTTACAATTAGTGTTGAAAATTCACAAGTGTTGTCATGATATATATTCTTCTACAATTGGTATCATTATGTGTTCATTATGTGATTATCATGCTATTGTGGTTGTTGTGACAATTCTTTACAATTGATATCATACTTTGTCAAGTGATATTATGATTTCAAATTCATTGTTATATTTCTTTTCAATTGGTATCACTTTTCAAGTATATTTCATTGATCAATTGGTATCAATTATGTAGAGAAAGGATTGTTAATTTCTCTTATTTTGGCTTAAAGTTTCATTGTTATATTACTTTTTGATAATGCCAAAAGGAGGAGAAAAGGTTGTTTTGTTGTTTTTATATAAGGGGAGCAAAGTTGTTGAAGATATGGGGAGAGTCAAGCTTAACTCAATTGGATTTCAAATGTTAAGTGCATTTATTGAAGGGGAGCAAAAGTCTCATCAAGTGATCAAATGTTTCAACAATCAACAACTTCAAAACATGTTTGTCATCATCAAAAAGGGGGAGATTGTTAATCTAGTGTGCATGTGCATGTGGAGATTGTGAGATCGTGAGATCTATTATGCAAGTGCATGGTTTTGATAATGACAAATGTTTTGAACAAGCTCAAGTCATGGAGAAGCTCACCAAAAGAAAAACAAACAACAATGATGAAGAGAGAGAAAGCTCATTAGATTCAATATGTGTATTGTTTGTAATATCTTTATTTTGAGTCTTAGAGTTTGATGAGTTTTGGGTAGAGTTTATTAGAGGGTAGTGAATCTCTATCAAGTGCATGATCATATTATAATTTGAGTATTTCACTTAACCTAAATCAATAGGTGGCTTAAAGGTTTGAAAGAAAAGGTTTTAATCGATGATGAGGAAGCAATAATCGATTATCAGGAAATTGATCAGGTCTTAATCGATTATCTAGTTTGTATAATCGATTATCAGCTTTTAACAAAGGGTTAATCGATTATCTGAAAGGCTTAATCGATTAACACGTACAGAACAGCTTTTTAAAACAGTCTTTCCCTTCTCAAAATCAGTTTTTAAGTTTCTTAACTTTTGGGTATTCTATATAAACCTTTTTCTAATCATTGTGATCAAATAACTTCAATTTTCATATTATTCTAGAGAGGTCAAAGCCACACTATTCTCTCAACTTTCTCTCTCACTTTCTCAAAGATCAAAGTTCTTACTTTTCATATTCTTTGATCAAGAAACTTTTGAATATCAATTACTAATTGTTCATAGTTCTTGAAGGAGATTCAATAGGTTTATTGTGTTTTCTATTGAGATGTAATCATTGCAAGAGGCAAACTATCTACAACAAAGAAAAAGTCTTGGTGGTTGTTCATCAAGCAAAACTAAGAAGAATTGGAAGTCTTGTTGTGAGGAATCAACAAACAAGTGGAAGCCTTGTTGTGGGGATATCAACAAGAAAGGAGAGGTTAGATTAGAAGTTCAATAGGATTGCAAGACAAGAGTGAGGTATCTCTTGGAGGCTATCAAGAAGGGAGTCTTGAGAGGCGTATTACTTGTAATTTGAGAATTCTAATTCCTTATTGAATAAACTCTCTCTATTGTGATAGAGGGGACTGAATGTAGCTCTCGGTGGTTGAGAGTGAACCAGTATAAATCTCTGAGCAAGCTTCTCTTCCCTTAACTCTTTAATATTTTGCTATTTCATATTGTTCTTGATTGAAAACCTAGAAAAGATTGATTTTCCATAATTGAATGAAATAGGTTTTAATTGTTCAAATTGATTTGGGGAAAACCTTTTTCATAACCTAGGTAATCATTAACAATCTTGGTGTTAATCAATTCCGTGCTATCTCTGATATTCTATTTAATTGATTGACTTTCGTTTTCGATTGAAAAGTGATTTTTCTGTTTCTGCAGTGAATAATCGATTATCCACTTTGCATAATTGATTAACTGAAAATTTGCTGTCAAGTCATAATCGATTATCACTTGTAATAATCGATTAAAAGCTGAAGATTTTGTAAAAATCATTTGTTTTAATTGTTACTATTTGTTTTATTTGAAAATCTTTCAAGGTTTCTTTAACACCTGTTCAACCCCCCCTTCTAGGTGTTCTCCTAGTGTTCTCTAGTTAATTCACCCACCGATTGTAGTTCCAACACCCACTCCTTACCTCTACCAAAGAGAGAGTGGAGAAACCTTCACAAAAACCCTAGCTTAAGCTTTGCCCTGGCTCCCAACAACCTCGACCAAGGAGACACAAAACATACAGTTAGTAGGACGAGGAGATCTTGATTCCACTAGCCATTAGAGTAGAGAAAACACGAGAGTGTGGTCCTCAAGATGGGGAATTCGAAATTTCTAAGAGGGAGGGGAAGAGATGTAATTTAACTTTTGTGTGTGTGAGAGAGAGAGAGAGAGAGGAAATTCGTGTGGTGTTGGTTGGGTGGTGAGGGTGCTCTTTGTTCTTGATCTAAGCTTGATGTTGATGATGGATTGAAGATGATGGTGATGGTGTGTTGCTCTTGAGTTTAGGGTTTATGAGATGATGATGATGATGATATGCTTGGCTCTTAGCTTCTTAGAAAAAGAATGAAGAATGATAAAGAAGGAATGAGGGAAGTGTTTGTTGATGGAGATGATGAAAATGAGGTTGATGATAATCCTTGATGATGAATGATTGATGGGCTCTTAGAACTTGAAGAAGAAGAAGAAGAAGAAGAATGAAACTTTGTCTTGGTGATGGGGAAAAAGAAGAAATCGTGTGGTGTGTTGGGTGATGGTGATGATGTTCCTTGGCTCTTGAGAGAGTGTTCATGAAGTGACGAAGAGTGTTGATGAATGATTGATCTTTGTTCTTTGATCAAAGGTTTGATGTTAGAAATGGAGTTGATGATGGAATGAAGATTATGAGCTCTTGCTTCTTAACTTGAGAGAGAATGAGAAGGAAGAAGATGGATGAAGAGAGAAATGAGAAGTGTTTGTGTTGTTATTGTGTTTGCATTGAAAGGAATGTGTGGCTAGCAAGAGAAGCTTCTTCAAGAAGCTTGGTGAGTGTGTGGTGGAGAATGAAAGCTTCCTTGAGAAGCTTTGACTTTTTTGCCTTAATCAATCTATTTTTTTTCTGTCAGACCATGAGGTAATTGATTACCTTCACAAGTAATCGATTATCTCATGAATTTCGTTTCATTTTTTCCATTCTTGAGAGAAGGTAATCGATTACCTTCAAAAGTAATCGATTACTTCACCTAATTTTCATCCCTTGCACTTCAAAATGTCATATCTTCTTTGTTAACTGTCGGGTCTTGCTCAAATTTGAAAGCAAGCCTTCTAAGAACCTTATATTCATATCCAACGGTGGAATTTGTGTTTAAAGTTGTAAATCTTTTATTTCTAATTTCCTAATATAGGGTGTTTATAACACCGAAAACACCGTTTCTAACACTCTTTTGTTCATATTTAAATCTCCTATCCATCACCAATTCTTCTTAACTCCTTTATGACACTCAAAGGAATCCTAATTACATCACCTTAAACCTCCTTTAGCATAATTATCCTTCGAGGGTGATGAGTGAAGTGTTGTTGGTGTGTTTTGCTTTGTTCTTGTTTATTTGCACGTGTGTTTGAAACATGTGGCTCACATGGAAAGCTTCCTTAAGAGGAAGCTTGGTGAATGAGTGTTTGAGAAGAGAAGCTTCCTTAAGAAGCTTTGACTTTTTGGCTTTTGATCAACCTATTTTTTTTATAAGAGCACGTGTGGTAATCGATTACCACCCTAGGTAATCGGTTACATCCCTTATTTCACATTTGTTTGGCTCCTCACAGAATATAGGTAATCAATTACCCACCCAAATGTAATCGATTATCTCCCAAAAATCAAATTCTAGGGTTTCTCACAGGAGGTCGGTAATCGATTACTTTCCTCAAGGTAATCGATTACTTCCCTTAATTCAATTTTAGTACTTTTCACAGAAAGATTTAATCGATTATCACCCCAAGGTAATCGATTACATCAACAGATTATCATGTATTGATGGTTTCTAACTCTAAGGCATTCTCCTTAACTCCTACAGGCATTTTGACCATGATTATCTCATTTAACCCTAGCTTACTCTTACGATTTCCATTAGCTTGACTTAGATTTATTCTAATTAAGCTTGAAATTAAAATTCAGAATGTTACAATAAGACATGAGTTCTATTATATATTTGGTTCATTATTAACAGAAAGGGCGTAAGACTAAAAATTATAATATTTTAGTTCATCTAAAGTCCCACATCGAAATATTATTATGCAAGAGTTGAATGTTATATACTCCAATGATAATTATGAGTTTGCTTAAGTTATTAGACTCATGTAATTTTGGGCAACTTTGGGCCAACCGTGGTGAGTGTTTTACTTGTTTTGCTAGGTTGTCCATGTTATTTGCCAAACTAGCAGCAACTCATTATTGTGCAGACACATGACATATTGATGTGACAATCTGTTAGTCATGTCAGCAATTAACAGTATTTTACTAACGATGACCGGGACCAAAACAAATTTTTTTTAAACTTTTAAGGACCTTGATCAGTAAAAAAAAGATAGGGACTAAAACTAAAATTCGGTCAACTTTCAGGGACCTTTTACTTTAAACAAAAAGATACATGGCATGCTGACGTGGCACTCCATTAGCCACGTCATCAATTAAGGGTGGATCCCTAACGGCAAGGACGACCAAAACAAAAAAAATTAAACTTTTAAGGATCAAGACCGGTCAAATAAAAAGACAGGTACAAAACTAAAACTCGATCAACTTTCAGAGACCTAAAACTTAGATAAGCCATTTGAATTTTTTAATTAAAAAAATTCATGTGGCATCACATGACATATTATCTATTGATGTGACAAAGGTGACGTGATATGTCGTTAGCTATATCATTACTTAAGTAAAGAATGACCATTTTAAAAAAATTTGACCAAAGTTCATGGATTCAAAGCATAGAAAAAAAGTTCAAAGATGAATTTCAAAAAAACACCTAAATTCATAGACAAAAACTTTATAATTTTTTTTAAAGAATATGTTAACAAGTGCCATAAGGACACTTGTTAAGAAGTTAAATGAGATAAAAATTTATTAGAAAGTGTGCTTTTTTATTTTTCTGAGAGGAGAAAAATTGGGACTTGTGATATTTTTTTCACTTTTAGAAACCTTAACAAGTACCTTAAGTATACTTGTTAGCAAGATTTTTTTATTTTATTTTTTTTAAATGTAACAAATAAATAGAAATAGATGGAGATGGAGTAAAATATTTACACACGCCATTTTCGTGGACAACGTGAGTATGTACAGCCAGATGGCATGTTGGGTATGATTTTGATTGTTCCTTACCTTTCCCTAGCCTTTTTATACTGTTAGTACCGTTTCATCTTTCTAGGCATGCTTATTTACTCATGATGATATGTTACTCATTACATTAGTCACCATTAATATACAATGGGTTAGTTGACGATATTTAAATATAAAAATGATCCTTATTAACGTTAGTTTATTTAAAATTAATTTTTATATTATATTTTTTTGTTTTCGATTTGTTTTGGTTTTGGTTCCTCGATATATGTTATGCTTTTTAGAGGTATGTATTTTTTGAAATTAGTCTTTATAAATATAGATGTTTTTGAATTTAGTTCCTCCATTTTTTATTAACTGATTTAGGTCTCTTTTTTTTCAAGTAGTTTTGATTTTGGGCCCTAACATCAACAATAAATGGAAAAACTAACGCTAGCACCCCATATGCCCATTCCTGAACGGTATCTATCAAGTAATACAAACTTAACTTTTAATGTTGGTATGACGCAACTTACTAGTGTTGATAAGTGGATCTGCCTTGTCAAGTTGAGACAACTAGATTGGGTTATGGCTTAATCGATCTGGATCAAAAAAGCTTAAACCCTCGTAACAATGATAAATAGTAAGGAAAACTGAATGAATAACAACGATAAATAGATTGTCATGTTAACGTTTAAATAATCAAAAGTATACTTAAAACCAAAATTTTGTAAGTTGCAATTAATTAATAAAGTATCACCATGCATCTTTACATGCAAGGGTAATCATGATAATATTGGTAACTGATGGCAAATGATACATGGAGATGGTGTGTCAACATGTGTCATCGACCTTTGGCTCACAAGTCTCTTAGATCAAGTCAGCACTTTTCATTTGCAGTTGACATCAGGGACATAAATCAAACGACGTAAAAAAGCAGGGACCAAAATTAGTGAAAAAAAGTGAAGGGACTAAATTCAAAAACACTATATTTATAAGGACTAATTTGAAAAACACGTGACCCCCGAAAAGTTTAACGTGTTTTCCCAGCATTTTCTATCCATAACACCAGGGACCAAAACAAAAATGAATAGTAAAAGTAGGGACCCAAACAAAAAAAATTAAACGAACGGACAAATTTCAAAAAGGTCATTTATAAGAACCGTTTTAGTATTTTTAACGACTGTTTTTTGGTATGACAAGGATTTCCTTTGCCGATAGCCAAAAACTTGTCCCTTTCAATGCTTAGAAATCATCTCATTAAGTTTTGCCTCCACGAACAAATTTTTTTTCATATGCGTGACACACATTGAATAAAAAGCTAAGTTATCTCTCAAACTTGTTTGATCATGTTGGTTGTTTAACAAGTGTTTTAAGTAAAGGTGCTTATTGGAAAATTAAGGATGTTTAATGGAAAAATTAAAAGCACATGAAATAATGATTTAAATATATTGATTTGGACCAAAAATCCAAACCAAAGTCCAACACAACCACTTCATCACCTGACGACTTGCAAACAATTCAGACATTATAACCAACCACATAAATTACGCCTATTATGAATCATAATGGCATTTAAGAACTATCATTTCTCGGAATCGTTGCTGCTAGGATTCCTCATCGGGCATTAATAGCGGAATTTTTTCCATCACCTTATAAATACAGTTTTGGACTTGTCGCATGTAACACCCCGATTTCGGCAACTTGAAAACATCATCTCTTTAACAAAATATAGTAAAAATTTGAGAAATTTTTTTTTTTAAAAGGTGACATGGGCATGAGAACCTTTAAGTTCAAAAACATTTCATTAACTTGATTGTAATAATATTCTCATGTCACACATCACAAGTCAAGTTCCAAACCGAGATGTTACTTAACATCGCACTTTGTAACTTGGCTTCATAAATCTGCTTTGAGAAAACATTTTCATTTCTTGTTTTATAAAACTTTATTCTTTCAAAAGCCATATTCAATAAAATATCAAGTGGGGTACAGAATGATATGATAACGTTAACCAAGTAGTTGCAAGGAATACAGTGCTCAAGGGAATTACCTATTACTAATCTTGAAGCCTAAACTTTCTCGCTGAAATCCACTGCAGAGCCTCGTACAGATTTACTGCAGGGTCAACCAGTTATCCGTTGCAATATCGGAGTAACCCGATACGACAACATGATAGGAGAGATGGTCAGCATTCCAGAAGTACATCCATGACAGGACAGTAAAGTATTGACTAGAGGCATATAGTAAAGACATATAATCTACTAATTTCTCATGTACTACAATTATTCATGCGATTCATATGACAACTATATTCATGTAAGCACATAGGAAACACTTATAAACAAAACATATCATAATATACACATATCAGAATCATAACTCATCACAGTACCCATCACTGCACTTGGCATCACAAGCCCTCGAGTATTCAAGTATCATCATCTTTCTCAATCCTTTCAACAAACGCTTATACTTTTTTTGTTTGAATCTTTTCAATAAATTCTTTATACTTCCATTCTTGTAATCTTTCATTATTCTTAAGTCTTATCAAAAGGTTCGCTCAATGATGAGGGGGAAACATCATTGAACTCGCACATACGTCTACATCTCCTCGGTCATCTATAAGACCCGGGCTGATGAGGGCGGGGAGTGATCGCCGGTGCAAAGAGGCACGGACAAGGAGCGGCTCCTGGCAGGCTTCTAAGGGAGGGGTACATGGATGAACCGACACACCGGAATGAGAGGGTGATCCTGAGACTGTGTAGGAATGGGACTACATAGTACAGGAAGGCTTAAATGAATTGATTGGTACTACCCATATCAACAAGATGCATCTTCTTTTCGGTAGCCCATCACATAAGAACTCCATGGTTAAGCGTGCTTGACTTGGGGTAATTCTGGGTGGGTGACCTCCTGGGAAGTTTTCCCGGGAAGTGTGCGAGTGAGGACAAAGCACGCTGAAAAGACTCGTGTTGGTATGTGGGGATAGTCGCAATCCATTTGCCTGCCAGGGATGTTACAAATGGTATCAGAGTGGCTCCTCTCCCAGTACGATGTGGTTCGGGGACGAACCAGGCGGAAGCTGGTGGGCATGTAAGACCCGGGCTGATGAGGGCGGGGAGTGATCGCCGGTGCAAAGAGGCACGGACAAGGAGCGGCCCCTGGCAGGCTTCTAAGGGAGGGGTACATGGATGAACCGACACACCGGAATGAGAGGGTGATCCTGAGACTGTGTAGGAATGGGACTACATAGTACAGGAAGGCTTAAATGAATTGATTGGTACTACCCATATCAACAAGATGCATCTTCTTTTCGGTAGCCCATCACATAAGAACTCCATGGTTAAGCGTGCTTGATTTGGGGTAATTCTGGGATGGGTGACCTCTTGGGAAGTTTTCCCAGGAAGTGTGCCAGTGAGGACAAAGCACGCTGAAAAGACTCGTGTTGGTATGTGGGGATAGTCGCAATCCATTTGCCTGCCAGGGATGTTACATCATCCACCCAACCTAGTCGGAAGCAAACAGGAGTACATGACCTTTACCACGCGGGCACGACAACTGTTACACAATCAAATGGTCCCAGACCAGGAGGACTCAGCCTCAAATCATATCATATCAATTCACATATATAACAAGGCACGCTCTCAGCGGCAATCTCAAATGCCCCGTTCCAGTCCCTCTCACTGTTCTAGATTTGCATCGAGGGGGTGACAGTATAGTTTCTAGTTCGCGATGCGGAACTTGCCACGGCATTAGACCCAGTCCCTACCACGTTAGTACGCCACATGTGGAATTCGTTCCGCCTAGAAATATAGTCTAGGCTTCTTGACGTTTCACCATCCTTGCCCTCCCCTCCTGCAATCCCCACCTGAGTATCCGCAGATACCCATAGTATCTTCCTCTCCACTACTTCGATACGACACTCATACCTCACCGCGTTTGTACATGTCTTTTAGAGTCTTTTAATTCTTTTAGTCTCTTAATTAGCTGCTTAATCCTAATAGTCGGCTCGTCCTTAGTGCATCCCTTCAACGAAGCCCGACCACTAATCGTAATCTGTTCCCCCTAAATTCTCAATGGCCTCATGCCTCAATCACTTTCATCTCATCATCATGACACACTCTTTCTCATCTCATCTCATCAACTTTCACAAAGCTCATTTCCTCCTCTTTCTCAAATATCTTTTCGCAAAACTTTTTCGAAAATATGTTTTCGCAAAACTTTCACTTCACAAAACTTTCTCAATGATATCATTTCATAAATTTTCTCAAAAATATCCTTTCGCAAAACTTTCTCAAAAATAATGTTCCCAAAAACTTTCTCAAAATAGTGTTTTCGCAAAAGCTTTTCAAAAAAAATCTCTTTTCAAAACTTTTTTCAAAAATCACATTTTTGGATGAGTGCTAATGGAGGAGCAAGCTCAACTCAACACTAGGCTTCTTTCCAAAAACGTAAACGAGGAATCACGTCTCCACTCAAACCACATCTCACTTTCATAACCACATTACTCTTCTCCAATCTCAACTCTTTGTATTCCATTTCTTATACAACCTTTATTATCATTCCTCTTTCTTTCAATCGCATTTTCTTACTTTTACAATTCATTCATCTCATAACTCGTTTCTTTTTATGATTCTCATTATTACGTACAACTTTTCCAAACAGAACAAGATATACTCCACAGGATAATTCACAGAGAAATTCAATACGTAATAAAATCAACCATGCGTCATATTTAAACAAATAGGTAAACATCTAGCACATATATGTCACATATAATCATGCAGCACATAACCTATGACAATTAGACTCGATGTACTCAGTTTAGAACTGAGTCTACGCGTCACGATGACCTAGGCCTACTGCATCTCTCACCTCACATTCCAGCATCTGAAATCGTTGCGGGTCCTTTCCAACAAGTCACCTGTCCCACTTCTCGACTTACGCGCACCTTGTACTAAGGGAGATGACACTAACGTTATAATTCTATCTTAAACAATCGTCCTATTTAGAATCAGAATGTGTTTTCGAAAACTCTTTTTACTTCTCGTCGGAAAATCGTAAATCGTTAAAACTTTTTCAAATCTAGTTCAACTTTTGAAAATACTTTAAACATCTCAAAATATTTTCAAAACAATTGATAAAACACTTTAAAGTCATTGGTTTTGGTTGCTGGTCCGTTCCGGACAGCCATTAACAAAACTCAAAAACACCGAAAATCATACTTTAGTTCGTATAGCACTTTGTTATAAAATAAACACTTAATCGATTTATTTTTCAAACTTAACATTGTGAAATGATTTAAGGGCAGCAACCACTAATTCCAATGTTATTCAATTAAATCAAGATTAAATTATTTCAAAACCAATTAATTTTCAAAACCAATCACAAAATCAAACACACAACACTTTGGTTAATTAAATGATTCATTCATACATAACCTAAACACATCGTCAAACAATAACTCATTCAATTATTTTAAGACATCATGATTATCATACAAACCAGCCAAATCATAATATCAAGCATAAAAGTTCACATTCATCAAAAACATTCAAATAGAGTCTTAGTGTGAATACAAGTGAAACACAAAAGATAAAATCCAAAACTATATCAAATTAATTTATTTAATCTTCAAAATTTCCAGAACACACACATATATGCCAAAGTTCATCATACAAAAATTTCAAGTCATTTAAACAATCCTAAGCTAGGTTTCAAATTAGGTTTCACATGAAAAGCCAAACGGTACTGTTGCTGAACTGAGGCAAAAACATCATGATTAAAAATATTTATTCAACTCCGAATTGCATAAAAATTGGTATAAGTCTTCCTTATACATTCAAGACTATCGCATAAAATTTTCAGATTATTTGGAGTTGTGAAAGTCATATTTTTCTAATTAAATTTGTCACTAAGTCCAGAAAATCTGAACCAAAAGGTTCACTGTTTTGCCTTTAGTAAAAATATCAAATAAACTCATAATATCTTCAAATTTTACAGAGAGTATCTAGAGAGGTTCAGGAAGCTACCATAAAAATTTCAAACAAATTGGAGTAGCAAAAGTTCGAAAAGTCTGTTCATCATGAAACTGAAAAACTTATTTTCTCAAAATGGTTTTCATAAAGTTGGTTCTCATAAAAATAGAAAATTACTTCCAAAAATCATCCAAAAATTCAGAGGAGTTCATTTTAATATACTTAATACAGTGACAAAATTCCAGAATTATTAAACATGCACAAAAATCATTCATCAAGGTTAAAAACACACAAATCACAATTTCCAGTATAACATTTTGTTCAATAAATTGGTTTATTCATTTCTTTTCATGAAAATCAAAAATACACTCATACACACAAATCAATTACAAAAACCAATCCATCACTTATTTTTTTCTTTGAAAACCGAGTTAACATATTATGAAACAATTTATTTTTAATTCCAATACAACATGCATCAACCTCTAAAAAAAATCAAGCCTTTTAATCTAACAATCAAGAATTAAATTAAACTAACCTAGATCTAGACATGCACATTCTTATCATTGGTAGATCTTAAGAAAATTTACACATGCATTAATATTGAAGAACCAAAATCAAGACTTTAAAAGAAAAATCAAACTTAGCATCAAAACTTATTCTTTTTCACTAGATCATTTTATGCATGCATCAATTACTACAATTAAAATTCTTTTCTAAAGATCTAAGCCACACCGAAACATACATCAAGGAAAATAAATTCTTTTTATCAAAAGCTTCATGCTCACTAAAACTAATTTTCTTTTCATGTAAGCAAAACCGAATCAAGCAAGAAAATGAAATCATTAACATAAAAATCCTTTTGAAAACCGAATTGATCATCAAGCTTTAAAACATAGTAGATTTCTTATTTTTAAATCTAGATCTTCAAAATCAAGCTTAGAAATCATTAGGTTTGTAAATTAAAACACTAGATCTAGCTCAAAATCCAACATGCATCAAAGAATAACTTTGAAAATCAACTTCATTTTCCAAAGACAAACACAAAATCAAAGTTCATCAAAGAGACAAGAATCATTTACACAAAACAATTATAAAAACCGAATCACCCTTTAATCATTTTTGCATGTTCATTTTTAGTTTTAAAACTTTGAATCTCCATTTATTTTTCTTTGAAAAATATAGATCAACATCAAAAATCCACATGCAAGGACAATCTTTGAACAAATCAACACTTTTACAACAAAATCAAAAATAAAAATAATAGAGAAGGAAGAACAATCAAGGATCAAGTTTTATACCTAATGAGATGAATAAAAATGGACTAAGGATTAAGGCTCTTTCTCTCTTCCTCTCCTCTTCTCTCCCTCATGGTTCTCTCTTATTTTCTCTCCATGGTTTCTCTTTTTTTTTCTCTATGTCTCTCAAGAGCTAGTGTTGCTCTTGGAGACTATGTGTTTGTTGGAGTGTTAAAGGGAAGAAATGAAAGGATGGAATGGAACGAAGGAAATGAAGGGAATGAATGAAAGAATGAAGGAAATAGTCTAAGGGTGAAGCAACATTTCCCTTCTTGGGCCTTTGACTAGTTCGACCAACATGCATCAAGGAGGGGATATTTTTGGCATTCTAATATCACTACTTGGTCCCCAAGTTTCTTCTTTCATTTTCTTTTCTTTTTATTTTTATTTCTTCCTAGCTTGGTCACCAAGAAAATGCATCATAAACCTACACATAGACACACTCATACACTTGTCACACACACACATATCACACCTATATTCTACATGCACACACCAAAAAAAATCGTGGCATTCATGCATCCTTACACATGTCCTACATTTTTTTTTCACCTTATAATCACTAATAATGCAAACATCTCTTAGGAAATAACATTTACACACATAAGGCAATTAACTATAAGAAATCACATTCATCAATTCATCACACATACACATATAGGCACACATTTATCAATCAATCACACACTTATTCACAAAATAATCATCTTACTCAAACATTCATATTAACACTTTTTCCTTTAAATAATAAACTGTACTTATTGGTTGCACTTATAGCCCTTATCTCATTTTCTAAAATCATACTTTAATATATTAAAAATAATCCCAAAATGAAAAATTTATTAAAAATCAAAAACTATTCTTTCATGATCAATTTCCTTTAAAATTCGTCCTTTACAGTACTGGAAAATAATTTTCGCAAACCAATCCATAAAATTATGAAAGATACATTTTTGAAAACTACATTTCGATACGATCGTTTTGATATAAAGATCATAAAAATCGGAGTTACGGTTAAAAAGTTATGGATTTTCGAAGTTGATCAATCTTTTAAAGTCCATAAAGAAAATTCATTTTCACAAATCACCAACAATAAAAATCATTTCTCATAAAAAATCATTTTTACTAAATCCATAAAAATATTTGTTTGCCAAAACTCCATAAAATCATCACTTTATTTCATAATCGAATAAATGCTCGTTGAAAATCTTTTGTAAAACCATATCTTAAAATTTTTCTTTAATGAAATTTTATTTATCCTAGTCGGAAAAACGCGGGATGTTACATTCTCCTCAACTTGCAGATTTCTCGTCCTCGAGAAATGCTCCGCGAAATTCCACGATCAATGAATGTCGGATTCCTTGGAGTGATTCTCTCGATTTATAACGTCAGTCGTCGCCCCCGAGTCGTCGCATATGTATCGTTCTTTCAAAGGTGATCTTCGTAGGTCATTTCAACATCGGACACAATGGGATACTAATGGTATAGCTTGTCAACAAGAGTTCAAAGGGTTCAATGGTTTCGAAACAAAATTTCAAAAAGAATGGCACACTTATGCCAATCTTGACAAGGGTACTACTTTCTTCACGGTCTTTCTTCCTTAATTTGACTCATTTCATCTTTTTAAGCCTAGGTGGGTTATCACAAACCTCAAAATCTCCGTTTACTCCCCAACTTTGACAGATCATATTCCTATACATTACCTCTATCCAATAACATTTGACAGGGTCTAAGGTCATAAACTTCCTAACATTCACTAATTCTAGTTCATCTCACAAAACTTCCCATTACTTTGTTCAAGCCCATCTGAGTATCATCCTAAATTCTGCTGACTAAACCAAATTTTTGTGTTCTAAACCATTAAAAACTCTCCAACTCAAGGATTTATCCTTCAGATTAACGATCTTAGCACCTAATGACACCCTTAACTCCACAACTTATGGTCACCTATGTCCATTAAAACGTCAAATCTTGGTCATTTAACCTAATTTTGGTCGTCACTTAGAGGTTCTATTCGTTAATTTCACCACTCCATCTATTTGATCTCATGGTCCTATTATAAGTTCACATCTACCCCAATCATTTACCTACTCCAACTAAGGCTTTTCTAACTTCAACTCTCTCAGACTTATCCCAGATATCCACCAACTTAACACCCTCTATACCATTACTCGGGTTAGACTACTATCAAACCTTTCAGTTTTAATCCTTTCATACATTCCACTATCTTACTTATGGTTCTAGGGGTATTCGTATCACATCCGTTCATTCTTATTCCTTCCTCAACCATTATAACTCTTTCCTTAACAACACCTCACTGTCCACCTTATAACTCAGATATGTCTAGTTAATTGGCATAAGGTGTTAGGGTCTAAAGTTTTCATGGAAGAAGTGTCAACAAGGAAAAGAGGGTTCTAATCGTAAAACAAGGTCGCATATCAATAGCTCAGAGGTCGTTACAAACAAAAAGGGATTCTCAACAAAAGGGGTTTTCAATAATCAAGAGAGGTTCAGGTCACAAAGAATAAAGCCTCATTATGATTCTGATCACGGTTCCTTGTACCATCGTAGACAAATCCTTGACACGTTCCGAAGATAGAGAGATAGAACGATAGAGATGGATCGATAGAGATAGAACGATAGAGATAGAACGAACGATAAAGGTGGTATGATAGAGATGCTCACGTGACGTCGTACTCCTACTCTCACTCATCTTAATTCTAATACTAATGCACAGACAGACACACACGAGCAAGCATGTAAGCCCATGCATCAGGCTACTTTGGATAACCATTGCTCTGATACCACTCTGTAACACCCCGATTTCGGCAACTTGAAAACATCATCTCTTTAACAAAATATAGTAAAAATTTGGGAAATTTTTTTTTTTAAAAGGTGACATGGGCATGAGAACCTTTAAGTTCAAAAACATTTCATTAACTTGATTGTAATAATATTCTCATGTCACACATCACAAGTCAAGTTCCAAACCGAGATTTTACTTAACATCGCACTTTGTAACTTGGCTTCATAAATCTGCTTTGAGAAAACATTTTCATTTCTTGTTTTATAAAACTTTATTTTTTCAAAAGCCATATTCAATAAAATATCAAGTGGGGTACAGAATGATATGACAACGTTAACCAAGTAGTTGCAAGGAATACAGTTCTCAAGGGAATTACCTATTACTAATCTTGAGGTCTAAACTTTCTCACTGAAATCCACTGCAGAGCCTCGTACAGATTTACTGCAGGATCAACCATCTATCCGTTGCAATATCGGATTAACCCGATATGACAACATGATAGGAGAGATGGTCAGCATTCCAGAAGTACATCCATGACAGGACAGTAAAGTATTGACTAGAGGCATATAGTAAAGACATATAATCTACTAATTTCTCATGTACTACAATTACTCATGCGATGCATATGACAACTATATTCATGTAAGCACATAGGAAACACTTATAAACAAAGCATATCATAATATATCAAACATATCAGAATCATAACTCATCACAGTACCCATCACTGCACTTGGCATCACAAGCCCTCGAGTATTCAAGTATCACCATCTTTCTCAATCCTTTCAACAAACGCTTATACTTTCTTTCTTTGAATCTTTTCAATAAATTCTTTATACTTCTATTCTTGTAATCTTTAATTATTCTTAAGTCTTATCAAACGGTTCGCTCAATGATGAGGGGGAAACATCATTGAACTCGCACACACGTCTACATCTCCTCGGTCATCCACCTAACCTAGTCGGGAGCAAACAGGAGTACAAGACCTTTACCACGCGGGCACGACAGCTGTCACACAATCAAATGGTCCCAGACCAGGAGGACTCAGCCTCAAATCATATCATATCAATTCACATATATAACAAGGCACGCTCTCAGCGGCAATCTCAAATGCCCCGTTCCAGTCCCTCTCACTGTTCTAGATTTGCATCGAGGGGGTGATAGTATAATTTCTAGTTCGCGATGCGGAACTTGCCACGACATTAGACCCAGCCCCTACCACGTTAGTACGCCACATGTGGTATTCGTTCTGCCTAGAAATATACTCTAGGCTTCTTGACGTTTCACCGTCCTTGCCCTCCCCTCCTGCAATCCCCACCTGAGTATCCGCAGATAGCCATAGTATCTTCCTCTCCACTACTTCGATACGACACTCATACCTCACCGCGTTTGTACATGTCTTTTAGAGTCTTTTAATTCTTTTAGTCTTTTAATTAGCGGCTTAATCCTAACAGTCGGCTCGTCCTTAGTGCATCCCTTCAACGAAGCCCGACCATTAATCGTAATATGTTCCCCCTAAATTCTCAATGGCCTCATGCCTCAATCACTTTCATCTCATCATCATGACACACTCTTTCTCATCTCATCTCATCAACTTTCACAAAGCTCATTTCCTCCTCTTTCTCAAATATCTTTTCGCAAAACTTTTTCGAAAATATGTTTTCGCAAAACTTTCACTTCACAAAACTTTCTCAAAGATATCATTTCATAAATTTTCTCAAAAATAATGTTCCCAAAAACTTTCTCAAAATAGTGTTTTCGCAAAAGCTTTTCAAAAAAAAATCTCTTTTCAAAACTTTTTTCAAAAATCACATTTTTGGATGAGTGCTAATGGAGGAGCAAGCTCAACTCAATACTAGGCTTCTTTCCAAAAACGTAAACGAGGAATCACATCTCCACTCAAACCACAACTCACTTTCATAACCACATTACTCTTCTCCAATCTCAACTCTTTGTATTCCATTTCTTATACAACCTTTATTATTATTCCTCTTTCTTTCAATCGCATTTTCTTACTTTTACAATTCATTCATCTCATAACTCGTTTCTTTTTATGATTCTCATTATTACGTACAACTTTTCCAAACAGAACAAGATATACTCCACAGGATAATTCACAGAGAAATTCAATACGTAATAAAATCAACCATGCGTCATATTTAAACAAATAGGTAAACATCTAGCACATATATGTCACATGTAATCATGCAGCACATAACCTATGACAATTAGACTCGATGTACTCAGTTTAGAACCGAGTCTACGCGTCACGATGACCTAGGCCTACTGCATCTCTCACCTCACATTCCAGCATCTGAAATCGTTGCGGGTCCTTTCCAACAAGTCAGCTGTCCCATAAAATTGGTACTGTTGCTGGACTGAGGCAAAAACATCATGATTAAAAATAGTTATTCAACTCCGAATTGCATAAAAATTGGTATAAGTCTTCCTTATACAGTCAAGACTATCTCATAAAATTTTTAGATTATTTGGAGTTGTGAAAGTCATATTTTCTAATTAAATTTGACACTAAGTCCAGAAAATCTGAACCAAACAGTTCACTGTTTTGCCTTTAGTAAAAATATCAAATAAACTCCAAATATCTTCAAATTTTACAGAGAGTATCTAGAGAGGTTCAGGAAGCTACCATAAAAATTTCAAAAAATTTGGAGTAGCAAAAGTTCGAAAAGTCTGTTCATCATGAAACTGAAAAACTTATTTTCTCAAAATGGTTTTCATAAAGTTGGTTCTCATAAAAATAGAAAATTACTTCCAAAAATTCTGAGGAGTTCATTTTCATATACTTAAGACAGTGACAAAATTCCAGAATTATTAAACATGCACAAACATCATTCATCAAGGTTAAAAACACACAAATCACAATTTCCAGCATAACATTTTGTTCAATAAATTGGTTTATTCATTTCTTTTCATGAAAATCAAAAATACACTCATACACACAAATCAATTACAAAAACCAATCCATCACTTTTTTTTTTCTTTGAAAACCGAGTTAACATATTATGAAACAATTTATTTTTAATTCCAATACAACATGCATCAACCTCTAAAAAAAATCAATCCTTTTAATCTAACAATCAAGAATTAAATTAAACTAACCTAGATCTAGATATGCACATACTTATCATTGGTAGATCTTAAGAAAATTTACACATGCATTAATATTCAAGAACCAAAATCAAGACTTTAAAAGAAAAATCAAACATAGCATCAAAACTTATTCTTTTTCACTAGATCATTTTATGCATGCATCAATTACTACAATTAAAATTCTTTTCTAAAGATCTAAGCCACACCGAAACATACATCAAGGAAAATAAATTCTTTTTATCAAAAGCTTCATGCTCACTAAAACTAATTTTCTTTTCATGCAAGCAAAACCGAATCAAGCAAGAAAATGAAATCATTAACATAAAAATCCTTTTGAAAACCGAATTGATCATCAAGCTTTAAAACATAGTAGATTTCTTATTTTTAAATCATGATCTTCAAAATCAAGCTTAGAAATCATTAGGTTTGTAAATTAAAACACTAGATCTAGCTCAAAAACCAACATGCATCAAAGAATAACTTTGAAAATCAACTTCGTTTTCCAAAGAAAAACACAAAACCAAAGTTCTTCAAAGAGACAAGAATCATTTACACAAAACAATTATAAAAACCGAATCACCCTTTAATCATTTTTGCATGTTCATTTTTAGTTTTAAAACATTGAATCTCCATTTATTTTTCTTTGAAAAATATAGATCGACATCAAAAATCCACATGCAAGGACAATCTTTGAACAAATCAACACTTTTACAACAAAACCAAAAATAAAAATAATAGAGAAGGAAGAACAATCAAGGATCAAGTTTTATACTAAGGAGATGAATAAAAATGGACTAAGGATTAAGGCTCTTTCTCTCTTCCTCTCCTCTTCTCTCCCTCACGGTTCTCTCTTCTTTTCTCTCCATGGTTTCTCTTTTTTTTTCTCTATGTCTCTCAAGAGCTAGTGTTGCTCTTGGAGACTATGTGTTTGTTGGAGTGTGAAAGGGAAGAAATGAAAGGATGGAATGGAACGAAGGAAATGAAGGGAATGAATGAAAGAATGAAGGAAATAGTCTAAGGGTGAAGCAACATTTCCCTTCTTGGGCCTTTGACTAGTTCGACCAACATGCATCAAGGAGGGGGTATTTTTGGCATTCTAATATCACTACTTGGTCCCCAAGTTTCTTCTTTCATTTTCTTTTCTTTTTATTTTTATTTCTTCCTAGCTTGGTCACCAAGCAAATGCATCATAAACCTACACATAGACACACTCATACACTTGTCACACACACACATATCACACCTATATTCTACATGCACACACCAAAAAAAATCGTGGCATTCATGCATCCTTACACATGTCCTACATTTTTTTTCACCTTATAATCACTAATAATGCAAACATCACTTAGGAAATCACATTTACACACATGAGGCAATTAACTATAAGAAATCACATTCATCAATCCATCACACATACACATATAGGCACACATTTATCAATCAATCACACACTTATTCACAAAATAATCATCTTACTCAAACATTCATATTAACACTTTTTCCTTTAAATAATAAATTGTACTTATTGGTTGCACTTATAGCCCTTATCTCATTTTCTAAAATCATACTTTAATATATTAAAGATAATCCCAAAAGGAAAAATATATTAAAAATCAAAAACTATTCTTTCATGATCAATTTCCTTTAAAGTTCGTCCTTTACAGTACGGGAAAATAATTTTCGCAAACCAATCCAAAAAATTATGAAAGTTACATTTTTGAAAGCTACATTTCGATACAATCGTTTTGATATAAAGATCATAAAAATCGGAGTTACGGTTAAAAAGTTATGGATTTTCGAAGTTGATCAATCTTTTAATGTCCATAAAGAAAATTCATTTTCACAAATCACCAACAATAAAAATCATTTCTCATAAAAAATCATTTTTACTAAATCCATAAAAATATTTGTTTGCCAAAACTCCATAAAATCACCACTTTATTTCATAATCGAATAAATGCTCGTTGAAAATCTTTTGTAAAACCATATCTTAAAATTTTTCTTTAATGAAATTTTATTTATCCTAGTCGGAAAAACGCGGGATGTTATATCGCAATGGGAAATACAATATCAGATGAAAATTATTCTCAAAGATAGAATATTTATCAAGGGAAATACATCATGCTAAGTAGCCCATGGGGCTAACCCGTGTATGTTGGTGACAGTCACTGTGTGACAAATTAAGAGGAAAGGAAATTCCCTTGGTGAAAGTTGTGTGGAGCGAGCCGAGCGAATGGAGATGATGCGACTTGAGAGCTTGAAAGTGGCATGCGGGCTTCGTACCCTCACTTGTTTGAAACACGTACGCTATTTCTCGCGGACCAGAAAACTTCAAGTTGGGGAGGATTGTAAGACCCACAATTTTCCCTACTCGATTAAATTAATATTTTTTAGGATCTATTATTGGTGCATTTGAATGAATGTGTATATTTATATAAATATATCTATGTATATACATATATATGTGTGTGTACATATATTGTGTATGGGTATCTACATTTTTTATGATGAGTAAATAAGAGAAAATAATGTGTTATGACTATATTATAACTTAGATAAAAATCTAAATTATGTAGTTTATGTGTAGCTTTAATTAGTAATGAGAGCACTTTATTTTTTTTTATTAAGATGTGATTTCTCTAACATGAATTTATTAAAAAGCTAAGAGTATAAAATTAATTTCTATAAAACAAAACCTACTAACCATGTATTTTATTTTATTTGTGATGATTTAATTTCAATTGTTTGATAAGCTAAGGTTTATTGAATTTTCATAATTCCATAACTTTTTCATAGTTGATCCAAATGTAATGATTTTGTAGTCAAAATGTTCATATAAAAATGTAGAATATATTTTTATGAGAATGAATATTTAATTTTTCATTTTATGCAAAATTTATATTTGTGAATAATTTTCTAAAAACTTTAGTATTTCGTCATTTAAATAATTTAAAGTATGGTTTTGATGCATTCTGATCCCTAATGTATGAGAAAAATTTTATTTTCCCTCCCTAAAAGGATTCATGCCACGACCAAAGAGGAGAAAAGGAGAGAAAATCATTTTGTTTTGCATGCAAAATTTGAAAATCAAATTTGAAAGTAATGATGATTTGCAAACACCAAAAAGCTATCATCATTTAGGCATGCCAGCCCCCAACTACCACCAACTTTTTGGGTGGCCAAAAATACTCCCTCTTGCATGCCTCCCCCTCCTTCATGTAGACGTCAAACCCTAAATTTTATCTTTTATAAATACCCACCCAAAACCCATCATCATCTTTTATTTTTACACTTCCTATTAACAAAAAGAGAGAATAGAAAAACTGTCACCCCTTTGGAGAGAGTGAGGCCGTGCTAGAGGAAGAGGAGCAAGGAGCTTTTGCATTTTTAGTTGGAGGAGAGGTATTCCTCAATCATTCTTTCTTTTTATGATTATATATGTATTCATGATTTCTTTAGTTCTCTAAATTTTATTGTCATCTTTTATTTTGGTTCCTAAAATGATTTTTCGAAACCTCTACTGCTCTTATTTTCATGATATATGAATGAATATGTGCTTATTTTACTTGGTTAAAAAAATGGGTGTTATTCTCTAAGCTTTTCTTTTTGCATATTTAATTTTTTTTATTTCTTATTGATAAAGGCTTTTCTTTTTGCATGTTTAGTTTTTTTTAAGATGCATGTAAATGAAAACTTCTCCTTTGCATGTTTAGCTTTTTCCTTTGTATGCATGTAGAGGAAACCTTTCTTTGAAAAGAAAAAGAATGAACTATTTATTTGCATGTTAGTTTTAAAGAATGAGAGAAAAGTATTTGAGTTGCATGTGTTTAAAAAGAAATTTTATCATGATTTTATTTTTTTGCCAAATGAATATTAAGTCTTGAACCATATTTTTGGACTATGAGTGATTTTGGAAAAGCATGAGAAGACATTGAAAGAGATGTTTGAAACTATATACACGCTGTCCAAAAAAGTATAAGTCCAAAGAATTAGTAGAAAATATGGTTTTGAGGTGATATTTTGATTTTAGAAAATCATGTCATGGATGGATAAATTGGAAAGTTTTTTTTCCTAAATCGAGATAATGGTGTCCAAGATTTGTTAGCCAATGAAAGTGGTAGAAAAATATTGTTTTATTGAGGTATGTTCACGAATAAATTGTTATTTGATGATAAAATGATGTAAAAGGATTTTTTTCGAGTGTTATTGGGTATAATTGCATGAATATACAATACTGTCCAAAAAAGTTTGTATATGTTTTATGTGCTTAAAAGTTAGTTTGTATGTGTAGAAGTTAGAATTCTTTTAAATAAAAAGTTAGATAAAGTTTGGAGTGAATTTTATAGATGCGAAAACATTTTTTTAAAAAAAAAATGCAAATGTTGTCCAAAAATCTATTTGATGTTAGTATTAGCTTAGAAGTGATTTCTTTTGTTTAGGACTTAGGAATTTTGGTGATAGTGGATGTATTAAACCTTGGAATAATTCTTGGTGTTTTAAAAAGTGATTTTCAAAAGAAACTTTATGTTGCTGTCCAGAATTTACTTTCATGATAACATGAGTTTAAAAATGCTTTTCCTTGGTCTAAAATATAAGGATTTTGTGGTGTTAATTATAGGAAAAGTTTGAGTAAATTTTATGAGGTTTAAAGTTGTTTCCAAGAATTTTTATAATGCTGTCCAAAAAGTCCAACATTTAAATAATTATGTAATGTGAATTGTAATCATGATTTTTATAAGATTTTGATGTGTTTCAAGTTTTAAAAAGGTTTGGGAAAATTTTGAAGTTGAAATTTTTATGTTTAACGTATGTAATTTGGTCAACGTATGCCTATGTTTTAAAAATGTTTTATTTCATTCATATAGAATAAGATAACGTAGTAGCGTAGTGATTAATTTAATCATGTTGATTTGAGGACTAAAGGAACTGACTTCGTAAGTTAAGCAGCGAATCAAACTTTACTAGACACTTCGAAAGCTTCAGCTAACCCTCAAGGTGAGAGAGAAGCTTTCCTAAGACACCGTGACATTTAGGTTATATATTAGGACGTTCCTGATCATCTCAAAGGTCGAAACTTTGCGGTCTAAATAGTTAGTAGTATTACGACAAATTGTAGGTGTGTGAATGACCACTAATACCAAAATACTAAGACCAAATGATGTTATACGATGCTTGTATGTATGCAAAATTGTGTTATGCCATATTGATGTGACATACTGTTTTATGATATATGCATGTTATATTAATCTGCCTGGTTGTGATTTTAATATCAATGAAAGACTACAGAGCTTGCGATTGATTAAGGGAACTTTGTCAAGAGAAAGATGTTTGTGGGAAGAGAATTTATTTTGATGGCATGATGCTAAGCTTGAAATAATTGATAGTATAAGAGCTTTTGAAAATATAAAAGATACAAGAAAGATAATATTGACCACCCTAGTGGGCATATGTCATTACATAGTAAGGCATGGTTCATAAAACATCTATGTGATATTGAGAATTGTGATTTGTATAGTGAAGACGCTTAAATCATAAATAAATGGACATTCCCCTGCACGGTCTGTTCAACGTGCCTTTGTAATTAAAGTTTTGGATTGGCCACCTGAGTTAAGTACCGTGGTTGTGATTATTTTGATTCCACTATACTGGGAGATGATGATGTTAATGGAATTTTAAGAGATTAATTAGAGGTCGAGTCTCGTTAGAAGTAAGGCTTAGAATGGGTCGACCAAACCTTTTGTTTAATAAAACTTAAAAGACTTTTCTAACCCTTCGAGTTACTTGTGGGTGCTCAAGTGAGTGATTGTGATAGGGGAGGGTAAGGATGCATGGTGAAATGTCAAGAAGCCTTGAGTGCTTCTCTAGGCGGGATGAGTCTATATGTGGTTGGGGATTAATACCTAGTGAGTTGTAGCGTGTACCGCACTACAGACTAGAGAAGTATTTTCGCCTCCTTGATCAACTTGTGAATGGTGAGAGGGAACCTAAACGAGGCTAGATGTTCGATGTGCATGGGCCCCTGTGAAATTTTTATTCTTTTTTGGCTGGACACGTGTGGTGGTTGCAACATTTATTTCTGACTTCGAGGCCTACGTTGTTAAGGTTCTTGTACATCCCATTTGCTTTTGGAACTAGGATTGGTTGGAACTATGGAAGAGATGTAGTCGTGTGTGCTAACTAAACCTTATACTTCGATGATGTTCCTCCCCATATCATCGACGAACGCGATATCATAAGACTTGAGATAATAGATTTTGAATAATGAGATTATTTATAAGTTGTGGTGCCTTGGATTACGGATGATGATGATGTATATGTTTTATGTTTGTTTATATATGATTTTCATGACTTAATATGTTGCCTATTGTAAGCCCACATTATCGACGTTATCTACGTCCGGATCGCTTACTTTCTTGTTCGTTTCTGTTTATTGGGGTTCGATGTTACAACCCATAGATGGCATACCGAGTGGAGATACTCATGTCACCCCTAGTGGGGGGATCATGGTAGATCACGCATGATGGTTGGATTTGGAGAGGCGGCACACGCTTGGAGATCACAGACCCCCGGGCATATTCTTAGAGGTTCAGATTTGAACAAGATGATGGGCAGGATTACATTGCAAGACTACATGGACGGCGGACCGCGAGATTATCATGCTCACCAGATGGCGCCAGTGCATCCAGCTGCTGTTAGGATCGACGAGGAGGACGCTAAGGAAGATTCTGAAGAGGACCCTCAGGAGGATCCCGAGGAAGACCCTGATGATGGTGCTGAGCCGTAGTCGCCACATGTCTTGAAGTTGTGATTTTTTTAGAAGATGTCAAGTTGTAACACCCCTAATTTTCGTCTCCCAAATAACCGAGAAATTAATTATAACAATTAATTTATAATTGATTTATATTAGTTTTAAAGGTTTTAGTTTTTGTACATTATGTGTTTTTATGTATAAAAATATAGGATATATTTTTATATGGTTATTTTGTACAAAAATGTGAATATTGTAATTTAGTCCTTGGGTTGGGACCTAATTGCAATATTAAAAGAGTTTTTGAAGCAAGAGTAATTAAATTATTAATTTTTAAATTTTATCAGCATGTAACCGGTTAGAAGGGCTTTGTAACCGGTTACACGATGAACTCAGAATCTGGGTTAGTGGATTTTGATGAGTAATCACCCAATTAATCCAGAAATCGCCACGAATCCCACTCAAATCACGCTGAGGAACGCGTGTCGCCTTGCATGCAAGTCTGATTTCTCTATAAAAACCCGAATTGTTGATGAATTTGGGTTGATTTTCTGATAGAAGGGTTGAAACTCTGTTTTTAGGGTTCTGAGATTCGTCTCTGAAATTCTGCTTCGTTTCTGAGATTTAGAACATGAGTGATACACCATTACAAAGCTTGAATCAAGGGCTTTGTATTGATATACAATTTGTGAGTTGAGAGTCCCTGAATCAAGAGAACGAAGCTTGCCAAGTTGAGGTGTTGATGCTGTCAAACCTCAGCTTCTGATTTCTGGAGCTGACTTTGAAGCTCGATTTTGGTAAGCACACAAACCCTTTTGGTTTCAAATCTATTCCTACCTCTAGTGCATGTTGCAGAGAACTCAATTTGACTATTTTCCCCAATTCTTAATTGGGTTTTGCATGTCAATTTCCCTGGTTTTGGCACCCTGTCCAACTCTATATGCATATAGTGGATTTAATGGAGATCTATGTTGGAGCCTTTCTCTCTGCAATGTTTTGGATCAAGCACGAACCTAAGGTAAGGGGGAAGCTTACTATTTGCTAGAATGAGAATAAATTGTGGTAGAATATAGGATGAGTCACCAAGAGACTCAAAGGGCATAAGTTGAAATGGTTAAATGGCTTGGAGGCCAATCTGAGCTCAATTGTTGTTTTGAGCAATGTTATCTGGGTGCATGCAAGCTATGTTGATGTTGATTTCATGGCTTAATTGGATATTATGTGAATTGATGCATTAAGTTGTGAAATATGTGCAATTATGTGCAATTTGAGTATCTAAATTGAATGCATGCAATATAGATAGGTTTCTGTGGTTGAACACACTAGAATTAAGGTATGTGAACTCTATTTATGAATGAAATTGGTTAAATTTGAGTATGGTAGAAAATGGTGTGAAAAACCTCATTTTTCAATGTATTTCTGCCTAATCTAACCGGTTAGTCGAAATCTGTAACCGGTTCGAGACTGTCAATTTTCAAAGAAAATGAATTTCTGAAATTTGCTGAATGTCCATACCATTTGTACTCAAGTTAAAGCTAAAATTTCATACAAATACCAACCTAAAACTATGTGTTTGAGCACTGTTTGGTTTAGATTGGAGGTGATGAGTTAATACCTTAATATCAAATGATAATTCAAGAAGAAATTATGCACAAATGAAATGGGATTATGACTTAGATCTTTTGAATGATATTATGTGTTGAACTTGAGGTATTCTGATATGCTAAGGCCTTGTGATTGGATTGAGTAGAGAATTCAAGAAAAGATTCATTGAAAATCAATGGTTTTATATTCAGGTCTGTAATTCTAACCGGTTAGGTGATAATGTAACCGGTTAGTACCTGAAACTTAAAAATAAAAGTTAATTTTTTGAATAAGGATTACCAATGATTACAATCTCTCAATCCAGGTCTATGAGCATAGGTTAAATTTAAATTCAAGGGTGAATTTTATGAGTAAAGCCATACCTCAAAATATCATTCAGAAGTTGTGTTTTCTAAGTCGTAATAATGGAATTAATGGAAAGACCAACCTTAGTAATTATGTATGCAATGCATGCATAGAGAAAGGTGATGAAATAGGTTGGCAAGGATTGTTTGTGATGTTCGGGGTACACGACCTTGCACTCTAGGAGTACTAAACTGATGCAACCTACTTGATGACACATTCTGGGAATGTGGCCATTGTCTGGGACATGGTTTCTTGGACACGTTCTGGGAACGTGATGCACACTCTGGGAGTGGTGCTTGATTTTATTCCAAGTATGGTTTGCGATACGTTCTGGGAACACATTGGTATAATAATAGAATTAAAGATAAAAACCAACCTTAATGATTGTGCATTCATGCATATAGAATGGAAGATGGGTTGGTAGGAACGTTTATCATATTCTGGGAATATGAGGAGGGTACTCCGGGAGTACCAAATTATAACCTACTTGATGACACATTATAGATATGTGGCCAGTGTCTGGGACCTAGTTTTATACGTTCTGGGAACATATGTTAGTGTTTTGGGAACACATTGATATGCAACCTACTTGATGACACATTATAGATATGCGACCAGTGTCCGGGACCTGGTTTTTATGCGTTCTGGGAACGTATGCATTCTGGGAACGTGATGCACACTCTGGGAGTGATGCTTATTATTCCAAGTATGGTTTGCTACACGTTCTGGGAACGTGGTGCACACTCTGGGAGTGATGCTTATTATCCAAGTATGGTTCGGCATTACGTTTTGGGAACGAATGTCAGTATTCCGGGAACACAAGGATGTATTGGATGGACGTCCAAGATGGACTTTGTTAGAGGCCTCAGTTGTGGAAGGAAATCATGCATCATGCCACCTGCATTGAAAGAATTATGATTAACCGGGTGTGCTCATATGATTATGCATCATGATTTGCTACATGTTGACTTGTGGATGTTAGTTTTATTCCCATTTGATTATGCGAATATGTATAGCTAACCCCCATGCCCTTATTAGGTGTTGATCGTGCATCTAGCTTGCACAAGAATCAGTAAGGGGAGATGTCCCTTAGGTGCATGCATGCAGAGTGTAGAAAATGTGGGTTGGGAACCCATTGTGCAGATATCGAGGATCCAACCAGAAGGATGTTTGGACAAAGGACCAGTGACCAGCTCTATAACATTTCTATTTTTAATAGAATTTATATGATACATGCATATTTTGGAAAGAGGTATCATAAGAGGAATTCAGTTTCATAATAATACTTATTTGGTATTAATGGACTTGTTACACTTGATATATTTTGGGAGTAAAATATGCTGATTTTACTATGTTTCCGCAAACTCTGATTTTACTAAGTCACCCTCATTATCAATCAAGTGCTTGTGAAAATAAATTTTCAAGGGAAGAGATAAATTCTTATTTTCAGATCTTTTTCCAACAACAACAAGTCCAATTAATCACAAACTTATTACTTTTCTTATAAAGTAAGATGATATACAAGGAGTGTTACACAAGTGTTGTGGTTTTTGTGTGTGTGGCTAACGCGTTCTCTCCAAACTCTGATGTACCCCTGATATTTCATTTCAAACTCTTTCTAGCCAGTTGAACAATTTTCTTTATGATGGAAACTTATGATGTATTGGTGAACATGTGAACCAGTTCTCGAATGGATTCATGAAATGTTATTTTCTGCAAGTATTGTACTATTTTTGAGAATGGTAATTGGAAGGTAATAGTAACAACTCGATTTGGAAGTGATCAATTGTTTTTGAGTATCGTTGTATGCGATAGTGTAATGTAATCATGAAAACAAAACATTTCGAAAGGTTAAACCTTTTGTAATTAAATTGGTTAACTAGGAATCATATTGTTTCTATATATAAAAGAAACATTTACCCTCATTTTTACGAATATTGTTAAGAGTTTGATTCTTTTTAGTTATCAAATCGGGGTATTACATTAAGTGGCATCAGAACGATGGTTATCCTTAGTGGTCTTAACCATAGCCTTATATGCTTTCATTGTGAGGTGTCAAGCCCTCCCGCGAGTCATGGACCTCTTCGGAATTCTTCTCATCACTGGAACTCTAGTGGAAGATTTGGGGTATCTTAAGGCATGTATCATAACAACAGTGGAAGGAAGGATAGTCGGTCTGGAGGAGCTAGACCACACGGGAATTTCAGTAACAATCAGAACCACAACAACAACAACCGCAACAACAACCCCCGTCCCAACTTCAACAACAACATTGGAAACAGTGGAGGCAACAATAACGACAATGGAGACAATCATAACAGTCACAATAATGGAGGAGGTCAGGAAAGCACACCCCCGCGATGCAACCGTTGCAACCGCAATCATTATGGATCAGTCTACTCTTGGGGTAACTCAAACTCTTTCTACTGCAACAAGCCTGGTCACATTGTTCGCTTCTGTTCTGAAACCAAGCATGAGCTCAATGCGATGAATGCAGCGAGGCCAAGCAATCAGGGAAGAATTTTTACCATGACTAGTGTAACATCCCGCGTTTTTCCGACTAGGTTAAATAAAGTTTTATTAACGAAAAATTTTGAGAAATTGTTTTACCAAGAGTTTTCACTGAGTATTTTATTAGGTTACAAAGTAAAGTAATTATTTTATGGAGTTTTGATCAAAAAATATTCTTATGGAGTTAGTAAAAATGATTTCTAATGAGAAATGATTTTTATTGATGATGATTTGTCAAAATGAATTTTCTTTATAGACTTTGAAAGATTAATCAACTTTGAAAATCCATAACTTTTTAACCGTAACTCTGATTTTTATGATCTATATACCAAAACGATCGTATCGAAATGTAGTTTTCAAAAATGTATCTTTCATAATTTTATGTGTAACACCCCGCAAATTCCTCGTATTAATTTAAAATACAAAAGAGATTTATTTTGAGAAAAATGTTTTTGAAAGAATACTTTCTTAAATAAATTTCTTAATTTACATTTTTAAAGTGGAAAATGAACTTAAAGAAATTATTTCCATGAAATAATGTGATGAGTTTTAGAGTTGAGTTTGAAAAAAAATAATTATGTAATTGATATTTTTGGTATTTCAAGGAAATTTTGGTTTTTATGTATATGATGTTATAAATAAGAAAATCCATTTTTCTATGTGTGTGCATGTGTGTGTATGTACGGTTTTTGCATGAATGAATGCTTAGAATTGTGTAAAATCCTAATTAGTAAAAGAATGTGAATGACATATGTATGTATGTAACGTGTAAATGTGTGTGTCGTGATACGTCAAATGTTGTATGTATGTGTATATATGAATGACTGAATATGTGTTAATACATGCATGATTCCATGACCCTATGCTATGTGCTTGCTATGATGATATGAAAATAAGGCATTGCATGAGCATGATGTGCATGTGTGCATGTGTATGTTCGGCCATTAGGACTAGAAAGACCAAGAGGAATGCATTTTCTTAAGCATTAAGAAAATAGAAATTCAAATGGCAAACAAGTGGAAACCTAGGGTGGTGACTCATGAAGCCTAGTAAGACTTTATCTTCACTTTGTTCCCCTTGACAAGATCCCTTCCATGCAATTAATTGGGTGGACCAACTTGCCCTTGAACCCATGCCTTGAACCGAGGTTAGAAGAGGAAAATTACAGCCCTTGCCTTTGCCTACCTGAACCGTATATGTGTGGGTGTGTTAGGCTAGTTGATTCATTTTCCCACTTCTTTCATCCGTTTCCTTCATAATTCCCACACCAACACAAACACTCTAGTCCAAGAGCAACACAAAGCTCTTGAGATCTTGGAGAAAGAGAGTTAGGCCGAGAGAGAGGAGAAGAGAAAAGAAGAGTGAAAACTTCAAACTCCCAACCCAAATACCTTTGATTTCTTTCTCTAATCACTTCCTTCTTCAAAGCTTAAGAAGAAAACCAACCATTAACCCTAAAAGAGAGGAGGCCGAAGCAAACTCTAGGAAGGGGAGAGAAATTTGAAGCTTGAAGAGTAGGATTTTGTTTAAGGTAGTTGTTTAAGAAAATTTTTAAAGTGTAATAATTTTGGTTTGGGGAAGGACTTTGTTTAATTTTTGTAATGCATATATGTATTTTTGAATGATCTTGAAGTTTAAGTGTCTTGTATGTTATTCTTATGCTTGGATCTTGAATGATGGTGTTGGAAAATCTTGATCTTTTACTTGTAGTTCTTCTTATTCACGGTCTTGTTTAAAGTCATGTTTAAATTCATATATTGTCTTGATCCTCCCTTGCATGTTTGATTTTTGTGACCTTATGATTCCTACTTTCCTTTGCATGTTCTCTTTATGCCTTGCTCTTGGATTTCTAAGAGTAAATGAATTTGTAAAACACTAGATCCTAGACTATATGATTCGGTTATGACTAGAGAAATTAGGTCTTGATGCTTTTGACTTGCTCTAAGTGGTTGCATGTTAATTTCATGTTTAGAAAAATTGATTTGATGAGTTGAAATGTTTGATTTTGATTTGGTTTTGATAAAAACTTTGATCTTTGGTTTTTGACCTTTAAAAAGCTTTAAATCTTTGTCTTAACCTTTGAAAAGTTTGATCTTTGACACTTGCATGTTGTTTGAAACAACAAGACTCGATTTTCTTTAAGGTTCATCACGGTTTTGGTCTTTTCCTACTCAAAGTGATTTTAATCCTTGACTTGTACTATTATATTGATTTCATGAATTGATCCATAAGATCTAGGTACATGCATGTGGTTCTTGAAGTAAAAAGATTCTATGAACCCCACGGTTTTATAAAGAATCAAAGAAAAGAAGCTTTTGAAATTTATTCCTAACTTGACCTAAGTTTAAAGCTCTTGTATGTTAAAGATTTGAAAATAAAACCTTGAATTATGATAATGTGCATTCGGTATAGGTCTAGAGTTAGGAAATCATAATTTGTTTCCATAAAAAGGGACACATGCATGTTAACCTCTTTTGATTTAAGAACCTTGCGTTTTTGCATGTTGAAAAATGAACCTAAAACCATTGCTCTTGTTATGATGGTGTTCGGCCTAGGTTAGATTTAATAGGTTAGGTTCTTTTCTCATGAAGTGACTTGAATTCATGATGATGTTTTGTGATTTAACGTTAAGTAAATTATTTAAATTGAGTTGTGAATGATTAAATTTCTATTTGGTTTTGGGATTAAAAATAAAGGAAATAAATGAACTAAATGATTTTAGAAAAAGTATTGTGTTTAAATGAATATGGGTGTGTGTGTGTGTGTTCGGTTTAGCGGGAAAAGAAGGATAAATAATTTTGTTGCATAGAAATTTAGTACTTAAAATAAACCAAGTTGATTTGTATGTTTTATATTTGTAATTTTTGACTTATTTTCTTGATTATATTCGGTCATGTAATATAAATGGGTCTAGGAATTTAGTTGCATGAAAATGTTTAGAAATTAATTAAGTAAATAGGTGTTTGATTATAATTAAATTAAATGATTGATTAATTGTTTGTATGTCTTAATCCATTTAAGTGTTATTGTGGATGTGTGCTAACTGATGTTTAAAAATATTTGAGGATGTAATTGCTTTTGAAATTTATTAATGATTTGATTTGATTTATTTGAAATTATTGGATTGTGTTTATGGCTGTCCTAAACTTATTTCATAACAAGAGTTTGAATCTTAAAGTAATTGTTTCAAGCTAAAGATTTGTTTAAAGCGGAAAATACTTTTACGGTGTTTTCGAGTTTTATTAAAGAGATTTCATAAAGTGATTCGTTGCTGTCCAAAGTTATTTAAAATTGCTCCTTAAATTTAAAAAAGTGTTCATGTGATTTAAAACATAGTTTTCAAGTGATATTTGATTTAAGAAAAACTTGGAATGAAAACGGGGCATTTTTCGGTATTTTCGAACGTGTTTATGGTGCTGTCCAAATCGGGCCAGCAACCAAACCAAATGATTTAAACCATTTTATTAAATGTTTTCAAATGATTTTAAAATAATTAAAGTGCTAGGAAATATGAGGATTGTTTTGATAAAACAATAGTGTTTTAAGTCTTTTGATTAAGAACAGAAAGTGTCATGAGATAAGAAAATATTTTTCTTAGAACCAGACAATAACGTAAGAGTATTTTATTTAGTACGAGGAATCTTAAAGACGAGGGATTGGGGCAGCCGGCAGCACAAGGACCCGAGGAGACGTTACGCATTTAATAGCTGGACCTCAGGTGAGAGAGAAGCCTTCCTAAGACACCGTGGTAATTAGGTGATATATTAGGACGTTCCGTATCATCTCAAAGATCGGAACTAAGTGGTTAGAGTCAGTACTATAAGTGGCAATTGTTTGATTGTGTGGCCACTTATACGAAGGTGACGAAGACCACATTGTTGTGTGATGTTTGTGTGAATGATAGCATGCTTTTATATATTTATTTAATTGTGCCCTATGTTATTTATTGCTATCAATGGAAATGAGTAATATGTTGATGGACGTCTGCTACGTCCTGAACAAGGAAGCGAAAATGAAATAGATGAGTGTGAAAGTAATAAAGTAAAGACACAATGAGAAAAGAGTAATGAGTGAGAATAAGAGATGAGTTGGAAAAGAAGGAAAAAGTTAAGATTGGGGAAAGAATGAAATGATAGCGATGAGAACGAGCCAGAGCTGGGAAGAATGATGTTGTTTGTTGGATATGAGATGAGATTTAAGTGGAGCTGGGCTCCTTTGTTTTTAGTTTTAGTCTGTGAACTCGTGTTGAGTTGAGCTTGCTCCTCCACTGGCGCCCAGCAAAGTGATAAGAGTTTGTGAAGTGAAGTTTTTGAAAAGATTTTGTAAAGAGACTTTTGAAAAGATTTTTGAAAACCGATTTCGAAAAGATGGTGAAAGAAGATTTTTGAAAAGATTTGGAAAGGGGGATTTTCGGGAAAAAGGTTTTCGAAAGGAAATTTTGGTGAAAAGAAGTCCTTGAAAAAGGTTTGTGAAACGAAATCTTTGAAAAGGTTTTGAAATGAGGTTGTTGAAGAAGTTTGTAAAACAATGTTTTCAAAAGAATTTTTATGAAATAATCTTTTTGAAACAGATTTGTGAAAGAATGTGATTTTGAGGAAAGTTTTGGTGAATCAATCTGATGATGAAACTTTGGAAGGACGTTTTGGAATTTATTTTGAAACAGTATTTTTGTGAATGTTGGTGAAGAGAGATTTTGCGGAAGTTTTTGGAAATGGTATTTTGAGAAAGCTGAGAAAAGATTGTTTTGAGGAAGGTGTTGAAATGATTGTGAGAAATGGAGTATGTTGAGAAAGTTTGAGGAATGAGATTGGAAATTGTGATGTGGCCCCAGCTCTGTGCTAAGATGAGAGAAAGTTGTGCCAAGTTAGTGGTCGGGTCTCGTTGAAGGGTTGCACGAAGGACGGGCCGACCTTAGGATAATTAAAAATTAAAAGACTTTAAAAGACATACGCGGTGAGGTATGAGAATGCGAAGTAGTGGAGAGGAAGAAACGATAAGTATCTGCGGATACTTAGGGCGAGATTGCATTAGGGGAGGACGATGACGGTGAAACGTCAAAAAGTCTAGAGTATGTTTCTAGGCAGAACGAACTCCACATGTGGCGCATTAACGTGGTGGGGACTGGGTCTAATGCCGTGGCAAGTTCTGCGGGCCCACTAGAAACATACTGTCTCCCCCTAGATTGCAAATCGAGAACAGTGAGAGGGACTGGAACGGGGCATTGTGTTTGCCACTGCGTGGACAGTGAGCCTTGTTTTTATTGATATGATTTGTGGACGAGATCCTCCTGGTCTGGGACCATTGTGTTGAGACAGTTGTCGTGCCCGCGTGGTAAAGGTCCAGTACTCCTGTTTGCTTCCGACTAGGCTGGGTGGATGACCGAGGAGATGTAGACGTGTGAGACGATGGTAACAAAGGAAGTACTTCGATGATATTATGATTTCTTCCCCAATCATCGAAGGTCATGATTTTATAAGACGTGATAATAAAAATCGAAAAGAGATTGAGAAAGTAGTTGAGAAAGAAGGAATGTGTATAAGTTTAGTAAAGCAAGAGAAATCATGATAATAATGTTGATAATAGTGAAATGCTTGATTCTTGTGCTGTATGTATGTTGTGTGTTGTATGTTTGTATTGTCTTGATATCTCGCCTATCGTAATCCCACACCGTCGACGATCCGTCGTTCGGAATGCTTACTCTCTCCTGTTCGTTGGCATATCGGTGCTGCTGGTATCTCAACGGGCAGATGTTGTATTGGATGGAAGTCGCCGTGCGAGGCTACAGGAACTACAAAGAGAAGATTCGGTATGAGGCTCGAGGGAACTCCACCACTCTCAATGGAGCAGAGCCGGAATCTACTGGCAAGAAGGGAATCACAACAAAGAAGGCAACATCTTCGAGAGCAAAGAAAGGACGCAAGAAGAAGAAGGAACTTCATCCGATCGTGTTCTAAAGGATAGTTTAGGGATAGTGTGGTTAGATTAGTTTGTGATGATTGTTGAATCAAGGATTACCGAAGCCATGAGCCATTATGTAATTGAGCTAAGTTTTCAATGCAATTTGTGGAGCACATCTAAATTTATGTAAAGTTTTTGAAAACTATTACGATAATTTTGAGTCAAGTTCTTTTACGAAAACGAACGTTTTGTGAAAAGGACGGTCTTCGTAACAACTCGGTTTTCGAAAGAGAGTGTTGAAGAACCTCAAGAACTTTTCAAATATATTTCCAAACACTCCGACAATGTGTTACAAAAAAAATTTGGCCTAATTTTTGCAATCTAAATGAATAAAAGTTAGTTTTTTTTTGAGTTACGGAAATCGGGCTGTTACAGAATGGTATCAGAGCTTATGGTAATCCTTAGTGGCCTTAAGCATGGGCTTACATGCTTGCTTGTGTGTGACTCTGTGTGCTTGCTAGTATCAGTATAGGAGTATAAGGTTAAGCTTTCGTCTCTTAGGACATGAGACTAGTTGTAGCATAACATAAACCGTGTTAGTTTAAGAAACCTTTTGGTTCCATAGCTTGAGGGAATAGACCATGAATAGATTCTGTGAATGAGACCCCTTACCCCTGATGTTTCATCCGTGATTGTTAGACTTAGGTTTGTTAACCTTAGCATACCTTTTGTACAAAGATAAGTTAATACCTTTGAGAGTATAGTATATCCTACCTGGATTCCCGTGTTTGTTGAATTGCTTCAACAAAACAGTTCTTGTTGCTAAAATTTGAACCTTTTCTTCATGAGCCTTACTGTTCACCCGTAGCCTTATTGATCCTGTTTAGGACTCATTAGTCCAAATAGTGGAATTAGAAGAGCCATAGTTACCTAGACAGTTTAGGCCTAAACGATTAAGAAAGGATAAATAGTTCAAGTTAAGTGAGGATATAAGATCATAGTGGGTTAGTGATAAGTTTGATCAAAGTTGGGGAGTCATAAGGAAGAAAAGAGGTGTATGTTACCAGTATTAGAGGAACTTATGAGGGAAATTTGAGAATTAGGACTACCTTATATCATGATTAGAGGATTAGATGGAGAAGGTGATAGGCTTGATTGATATTTAGGCTGAATGTGAGGAGAAAATTGAGGTTGTCTTAGGGGAGTAAGACTAAAGTCGTAATGGAATTCCCCTTAAGTCGGAGAAACAATGAATGAAAGTATTAGAGTTAGAGGGAGGACTAAAGGAAAGTGTAGTTATTTGAGAGTTATTGAGAGTTCAAAGTGATAAAAAGTAGTGAGTATCTAAGGGTTTTAGGCTAAACCCTGAACTTTTGGAGATGTTTGAAATTTGTTTGCTTGATTTCCCTAAGTCCGTACCTATGGTCGGACTCTATGTGACGACAATCAACTAAGAGAGCGATGTCTTCTTTGGTTAGTCCAATGGACTTAACCCGAAACGACACGCGAGCGGTTGTGCGAGTGCGATTTCTTCGTCTGAAAGCGGCAAACGAGGGACACAGCAAGGCGAATTGGACCAGTGAAAAGGGAATACGACCACGAAGCCAGAGGAAAGTATTCTTATGAAAGTCAAGGTGATGTGAGAATTTTGTGCCCTACTGCCCAATCCACAACGTATTTCTCGGGGACGAGAAATCTTTAAGTTGGGGAGAATGTAACACCCCGCAAATTCCTCGTATTAATTTAAAATACTAAAGAGATTTATTTTGAGAAAAATGTTTTTGAAAGAATATTTTCTTAAATAAATTTCTTAATTTAAATTTTTAAAGTGGAAAATGAACTTAAAGAAATTATTTCCATGAAATAATGTGATGAGTTTTAGAGTTGAGTTTGAAAAAAAATAATAATTATGTAATTGATATTTTTGGTATTTCAAGGAAATTTTGGTTTTTATGTATATGATGTTATAAATAAGAAAATCCATTTTTCTATGTGTGTGCATGTGTGTGTATGTACTGTTTTTGCATGAATGAATGCTTAGAATTGTGTAAAATCCTAATTAGTAAAAGAATGTGAATGACATATGTATGTATGTAACGTGTAAATGTGTGTGTCGTGATATGTCAAGTGTTGAATGTATGTGTGTATATGAATGACTGAATATGTGTTAATACATGCATGATTCCATGACCCTATGCTATGTGCTTGCTATGATGATATGAAAATAAGGCATTGCATGAGCATGATGTGCATGTGTGCATGTGTATGTTCGGCCATTAGGACTAGAAAGACCAAGAGGAATGCATTTTCTTAAGCATTAAGAAAATAGAAATTCAAATGGCAAACAAGTGGAAACCTAGGGTGGTGACTCATGAAGCCTAGTAAGACTTTCTCTTCACTTTGTTCCCCTTGACAAGATCCCTTCCATGCAATTAATTGGGTGGACCAACTTGCCCTTGAACCCATGCCTTGAACCGAGGTTAGAAGAGGAAAATTACACCCCTTGCCTTTGCCTACCTGAACCGTATATGTGTGGGTGTGTTAGGCTAGTTGATTCATTTTCCCACTTCTTTCATCCGTTTCCTTCATAATTCCCACACCAACACAAACACTCTAGTCCAAGAGCAACACAAAGCTCTTGAGATCTTGGAGAAAGAGAGTTAGGCCGAGAGAGAGGAGAAGAGAAAAGAAGAGTGAAAACTTCAAACTCCCAACCCAAATACCTTTGATTTCTTTCTCTAATCACTTCCTTCTTCAAAGCTTAAGAAGAAAACCAACCATTAACCCTAAAAGAGAGGAGGCCGAAGCAAACTCTAGGAAGGGGAGAGAAATTTGAAGCTTGAAGAGTAGGATTTTGTTTAAGGTAGTTGTTTAAGAAAATTTTTAAAATGTAATAATTTTGGTTTGGGGAACGACTTTGTTTAATTTTTGTAATGCATATATGTATTTTTGAATGATCTTGAAGTTTAAGTGTCTTGTATGTTATTCTTATGCTTGGATCTTGAATGATGGTGTTGGAAAATCTTGATCTTTTACTTGTAGTTCTTCTTATTCACGGTCTTGTTTAAAGTCATGTTTAAATTCATATATTGTCTTGATCCTCCCTTGCATGTTTGATTTTTGTGACCTTATGATTCCTACTTTCCTTTGCATGTTCTCTTTATGCCTTGCTCTTGGATTTCTAAGAGTAAATGAATTTGTAAAACACTAGATCCTAGACTATATGATTCGGTTATGACTAGAGAAATTAGGTCTTGATGCTTTTGACTTGCTCTAAGTGGTTGCATGTTAATTTCATGTTTAGAAAAATTGATTTGATGAGTTGAAATGTTTGATTTTGATTTGGTTTTGATAAAAACTTTGATCTTTGGTTTTTGACCTTTAAAAAGCTTTAAATCTTTGTCTTAACCTTTGAAAAGTTTGATCTTTGACACTTGCATATTGTTTGAAACAACAAGACTCGATTTTCTTTAAGGTTCATCACGGTTTTGGTCTTTTCCTACTCAAAGTGATTTTAATCCTTGACTTGTACTATTATATTGATTTCATGAATTGATCCATAAGATCTAGGTACATGCATGTGGTTCTTGAAGTAAAAAGATTCTATGAACCCCACGGTTTTATAAAGAATCAAAGAAAAGAAGCTTTTGAAATTTATTCCTAACTTGACCTAAGTTTAAAGCTCTTGTATGTTAAAGATTTGAAAATAAAACCTTGAATTATGATAATGTGCATTCGGTATAGGTCTAGAGTTAGGAAATCATAATTTGTTTCCATAAAAAGGGACACATGCATGTTAACCTCTTTTGATTTAAGAACCTTACGTTTTTGCATGTTGAAAAATGAACCTAAAACCATTGCCCTTGTTATGATGGTGTTCGGCCTAGGTTAGATTTAATAGGTTAGGTTCTTTTCTCATGAAGTGACTTGAATTCATGATGATGTTTTGTGATTTAATGTTAAGTAAATTATTTAAATTGAGTTGTGAATGATTAAATTTCTATTTGGTTTTGGGATTAAAAATAAAGGAAATAAATGAACTAAATGATTTTAGAAATAGTATTGTGTTTAAATGAATATGGGTGTGTGTGTGTGTGTTCGGTTTAGCGGGAAAAGAAGGATAAATAATTTTGTTGCATAGAAATTTAGTACTTAAAATAAACCAAGTTGATTTGTATGTTTTATATTTGTAATTTTTGACTTATTTTCTTGATTATATTCGGTCATGTAATATAAATGGGTCTAGGAATTTAGTTGCATGAAAATGTTTAGAAATTAATTAAGTAAATAGGTGTTTGATTATAATTAAATTAAATGATTGATTAATTGCTTGTATGTCTTAATCCATTTAAGTGTTATTGTGGATGTGTGCTAACTGATGTTTAAAAATATTTGAGGATGTAATTGCTTTTGAAATTTATTAATGATTTGATTTGATTTATTTGAAATTATTGGATTGTGTTTATGGCTGTCCTAAACTTATTTCATAACAAGAGTTTGAATCTTAAAGTAACCGTTTCAAGCTAAAGATTTGTTTAAAGCGGAAAATACTTTTACGGTGTTTTCGAGTTTTATTAAAGAGATTTCATAAAGTGATTCGTTGCTGTCCAAAGTTATTTAAAATTGCTCCTTAAATTTAAAAAAGTGTTCATGTGATTTAAAACATAGTTTTCAAGTGATATTTGATTTAAGAAAAACCTGGAATGAAAACGGGGCATTTTTCGGTGTTTTCGAACGTGTTTATGGTGCTGTCCAAATCGGGCCAGCAACCAAACCAAATGATTTAAACCATTTTATTAAATGTTTTCAAATGATTTTAAAATAATTAAAGTGCTAGGAAATATGAGGATTGTTTTGATAAAACAATAGTGTTTTAAGTCTTTTGATTAAGAACAGAAAGTGTCATGAGATAAGAAAATATTTTTCTTAGAACCAGACAATAACGTAAGAGTATTTTATTTAGTACGAGGAATCTTAAAGACGAGGGATTGGGGCAGCCGGCAGCACAAGGACCCGAGGAGACGGTACGCATTTAATAGCTGGACCTCAGGTGAGAGAGAAGCCTTCCTAAGACACCGTGGTAATTAGGTGATATATTAGGACGTTCCGTATCATCTCAAAGATCGGAACTAAGTGGTTAGAGTTAGTAGTATAAGTGGCAATTGTTTGATTGTGTGGCCACTTATACGAAGGTGACGAAGACCACATTGTTGTGTGATGTTTGTGTGAATGATAGCATGCTTTTATATATTTATTTAATTGTGCCCTATGTTATTTATTGCTATCAATGGAAATGAGTAATATGTTGATGGACGTCTGCTACGTCCTGAACAAGGAAGTGAAAATGAAATAGATGAGTAAGAAAGTAATAAAGTAAAGACACAATGAGAAAAGAGTAATGAGTGAGAATAAGAGATGAGTTGGAAAAGAAGGAAAAAGTTAAGATTGGGGAAAGAATGAAATGATAGCGATGAGAATGAGCCAGAGCTGGGAAGAATGATGTTGTTTGTAACACCCCGATTCGGCAACTTGAAAACTTAAACTAAAAGTAGTGAAAATTAGGGCCAAATTTTTTTTTTTTAACAAGTGTTATGTACACGAGAGAACACTTAGTCTTTCAAAACATAGTTACATTTAGAACCCGTGTTCTCACATTACATAAACTCTTCAAGTCCAAACCGAGATGTCACAGGACACCGCGCCTTGAAACCTGTTTTCAAAACATTATTTAAAACGAGGCCCGTTTACTCATTTCAAACATCAGTACCAAATAAAACAATTGTCGGGGTACAGAATGATAGAGCTAGGTAACTAAGAACTTACAATGGATTACCTTCCGCCAGGGGAACTCCTAGCTTCTAGTCGTGCACACTGAAACTATCGTCCTATGTCCGCAAATTGGCAGCCCAAGTTCTCAACCCACGAGAAGAGTTGTCGCCCTCCACCATCTCCGAAATCTTGCTCGGGAAGTCGTCTGGTACTTGCTCCTTCTTGTAGGGATACGGATGCATTGCTACACGCTATACTACCTACCGGTTGCAATATCAACAATTGTCGACACGACAACATGGTAGGAGAGAGTCAGTGTTCCGTACACTAACGGGTTGACCATGCGGTCTCGGGTATATTTCCAAAATAAAAATTAACAGATAAAGCAATATAACATGCAATGCACCTAGCACATATGAATCACATAGAACCGCACATATCATCATACTCGAAACACATCAACACTCATCATTCATAACTAATGAATCCATTCACACTCTCATAACACAACCTCAGAATCTTTCTCATGAGTTTTCATAACTCAATTCCATTTTCCTTTCATCATAACTTTCACACTCATTTTCCATTCCAAAAATTCTTTCTTATGCACTCATTTCTTTTGATGCTTGGTACTTCGATATTTTGTTTGGAACATCTTTGTGCTTTTTAAGTTTTATTATTCCGAATAGAATCAATGATGAGGGGGACACATCATTGAGCTCACACACGTCTACATCTCCTCGGTCACCACCCAACCTAGTCGGAAGCAAACAGGAGTACAGGACCTTTACCACACGGACACGACAGCTATCACACAACAAATGGCCCCAGGCCAGGAGGTCTCAGCCTCAAATCATAATCATATCAATCATAACATAAATGCACGCTCTCAGCGGCAATCACAAATGTCCCGTTCCAGTCCCTCTCACTGTTCTCGAATTGCCATAGGGGGCGACAGTACTATTCTAGTTGGCCTGCAGAACTCACCACGGCATAAGACCGATCTGCCCGTACCACATGTGGAATTCGTTCCGCCTAGAATAGCACTCAAGGCTTCTTGACGTATCACCGTCCTTACCCTCCCCTATTGCAATCACAACCCGATATCCGCAGATACTCCGGGGTATCTTCCTCTCCACTACTTCGAGACGACTCTCATACCTCACCGCGTATATAAATGTCTTTTAAGGTTTTAACGTTTTAATTAGCGGCTTCATCATAACGATCGGCTCATCCTTGGTGCATCCCTTCAACAAAGCCCGATCACTAAACGCAATCTATTCCCCCTAAAATCTCAAGGGCCTTCGGCCTCAAATCACATTCTCATCTCATTTCACACTCTTTCTCATCTCATCAACTTTCTCATATCATCATTCTCATAAGCTCACGCTCAGCATTATTCCCATCAACATCATCAGTATCTCTTCCTCGTCTTTCTCAAAACATCTTTTCACAAAACTTTTTACTTCAAAAAACGTTTTCAGAGAAATTCTTTCACAAAACTTTTTCGAAAATAATGTTACCAAAAACTTTCACAAAATATCATTTTCACAAAAGATTTTCAAAAATATCTTTTTCCAAAAACTCCTTTCAAAAATCACATTTTTGGGTGAGTGTTAATGGAGGAGCAAGCTCAACTGAACACTAAGCTTCTTCCCAAGAACGTGTACGAGGAATCGCATCTCTTTCTCAACCACCTCTCACTTTCATGATCACTTACTCTTTTCCATCTCAACTCTTCTCAACTCAAATACTGATTTCCTTTCTTTCATTCTTTATCTCTTTTGCATTCCATTCACAACACACTTTACTTCTTTCTCAATCATTCTTATACTTTCTCTTTAATCCTTACTCATCACTCATTTCTTTCTCAATCATATCTCACTTTTCTATCACCACATTCTCTTTCCAACTCAACTCTTTCAATTCACACATTTATTTTCTTTCTTTCTTTCTTTATCTCTTTTCAATCATATTTCATTACCCTCGAGTTTCATTATCATTTCATTATTCAGACATAACCAAACAATTCTAGCTAAAATAAAGTATGCATAGTAAATTAGCATCCATTAATGCATAACAATTAAACACTTAGTATGCAATCAAACAAGTAGACATGTAGCACAAATTCTATGCCATCCAATTCGCAGTACCCTCACAACCCTTTCAATCGGATTGCGAGCAACCGCGTTAGGGGACCACAGCACTCTCACTCACCTCGATGACGACACATCCGAACACTTTCCGAGATTCCCCAGTTGCTAACCTTGCCACGTTTCGCGTCCGACACCCGAACTGGACATTTTTCCCGTGCGTTAGAACGTTTTTGATAAATTCTTAGTCTCATTTTGAAAACTCTTTGAAATAGTTCTTTTCTTAAGATCTTATCATTAACATCTGTAGGGTTAACCAATAATAAATCCTACCGCTACATGATAAGCATGAGCTCTTTAGGACAGGATAAGGGTGAATAACTCATCCTTCTTATCCTCTAAGAGCCATGTCAGCCCTACTGGGCCGAACAGGCCCATAAGGCACCACAACACAACTTCCCCTATAAGTATCGCCATGCTATAGGGGCTAAGGTATGTTCTCTCATCCCTACTCTCAAGAACTACGTGTGGCTTGATCCCCTTATCACTAGGGGTACGTAGGACCGGGGTCACCCTCGTCAGCTGCAACAACCACCAAAACACATCGTGGTGGATTATTTCTCAGATCCACTACATTGGCGCCGTCTGTGGGAAATCGGTAAACTTCGATTCCCATCCACAATGTCAATACCATGTCTAAACCTCTACAAAAAAAATAATAAAATAAAATCTCTACAAAAACCAATCGCAATTCTCATGACTGTGATAGCCACCTTCAACGCATCATTAATGGTCTATGGCCGCACCACGAAGAGGAGAAAATCGATTGCCATTAACAAGAAGGGCAACCAAGAGGCTCATGGCGAATAATGGTCATCATCATAACACTCGTTGCAGCCAAAACAGTAGTGAACTCGCGACCCATGGCAGAACCGAACCCTCACTTGGTCATCATCATAGCATCATCGATCTCCTTCGCATCAGAGGGAGCAACAATCGACCCATGGCAGCCCGAACCCTCACTTGGCGGCAGCAGCGACCGATTTCCATGGCAGCAGGGCCTGGGTTCGAAACAAGGCGATTTCGATCTACTGGCTCTCTTCTTCTCGCTGCGTGGCTCCTTCGATCAATTCGGAGGCCATGAACCGCGACCTTGGCTACTGCGTTCATTGCTCTTGCCTTTGTCTCCGTCATGGTGCGTTGTGCTTTCCCCATCCCACTCCTCCTTGGTTGTCGCCATCGAAAACGGCAGCCCACGTTGTCTCGCCGCCGCTTGCCGCCTCCGGTGCGTGTCCCTCGCCGCCTGGAACCGCCGCCGCCGCCGCCGCTGCATATAGCAGCCCCCACTTGCGTGTAACAGCAGCAACTGCTGCAAACCACCATTAGGGTTGAAACCCTAATGGACCTATGGCCCAAACCACAAAAAAAAAGAAAAAAAGAAAAAAAGGCCTAATCAGGCCTAAAAAAAAACCAAAAAAAAAAGGGCCTAATCAGGCCTCAAAAAAAAGAAAACCAAAAAAAAAAACGGGGGGGTGGGGGGGTGCAGCTCAAACCGACCAGTTCAAAAAAAAAAGGGGGGGGTGCATCCCAAACCTACCAGTTCAAAAAAAAAAGAGCTGCTAAGTACGGGCCTAAAACAGGCCCAATAAAAAAGAAGAAAAAAAAATGTTTTAAGGGCTTATTTCACACAAGCCCAAACAAACCAAAAAAGAAGAACGGGCTTATTCAGGCCCAAATTAAGAATAAAAAAGAAGACTATACGGGCTAACTTGAAATAGGCCCAAACAAAATAAACCAAAAGAGAGACATGCTTAACACTGATACAGGCCTAAGTAATATTCAATCAAACAATGAGCCACCCATCAGCAAAGCAAGACGAACGCTTTCCTCGAATACAAGGAAGTAACCTTTTTATTTTCATCATTTATATCATGATGCTACTATTTGATTACATGTTTTTGTTCAACATAATTACGACTCATTTATATGAATATCTTGATTTGATCATGATTTATAACTACCTACAAAATATATATCATATGCCACTTATATTTGATAACATATGATAATTTTATTTCTCCATGACATGATGCAAAATATTCTTGACAATAAATGTCACTATCTATTATTTACGATTATTAACATCATTATTATTATTATAACGCGTGATATATTTATAATCATGCTTCTTTTCGTAGACAATCTTCTATGATTTACGAGGGTATTAACCTCAATAATTGTCATTATCCTATGTATTACGTGCGATATTTTTAAATCACATTACTTCTATTATGATATTTTATATTCATCTGCCAATAATTTTCATTATTGCAATTCCCTTATTATAAATTGTCAAACGACAACTGCTAAAATTATTTTTTCTGTACACATATACGAGGTACATGGTCCGAGCTATTAAACCACCCATTTCAAAATTCTTATCAATGGACATATTACTTTCCGAACACCATGAATACAATCAAGTCAATCTATTTGGAACATGGTGATAACGGCGAAGACCCTCGCGCCAAATTTCCTTCTTTGATCTTGTCTCCGAGTATAAAGAGCCTCGTACTCGGTTCCCCACTTCGAATACAGGTGCCAACTGCGCGCGGACCCTTGAAAACGTCCCCCTATTGGTATCTCATACATTCAGAATAGCGGAAGCCATGCACTACCTCGGGTTCATAAGACGACTATGGAAACCTCGCACCATGTTCCCTACTTAAGTCAACTGCTCGACGGAGCTCATTTGGAAAGGATTAACAGAAGACTTCAATCCAACAGTCCTCACCTCAGCGATTCAGGGAAGGAATTCTCATTCCTGTAATATTTTCCTATTTACTTGGCATTTTACGTGATTACTTTACACATGCTGATATTAATTTACCTGCTGCAATACTTTTGACACGTGCTTTTAATGCTTATTCCTTATAACTTCATTACATGTCACTAATTATTTGATATTCCCTAAATTTTTTGTATACATGCTGATATGTAGCATATTGTTAGCCAAATTTCTTTGCTGCTGAATATCCCTAAATGTCTGTCTTTCCTGTCGTGATAGGATAATAATATTTGATATACATTGCCTTTCGAATGGCATTAGGTAATTTCCGGCAATTGTGCATTGTCGTTTTTCATGGATAAGCTTTCATCATTTGACTTGTTGTCATTAAATGCTTTGACATATTTATAAATGTCCTTCAATTACAATTATTGCGTATGATATACCTGAAATTATGCGTCTTTTCATGGGCAATCCTGTCTATTTGCACGATATTTAACTATTATCTTTTCAGTCACGATATTATTATATTATTACTTGTGATATTACTAAATCATAATACCTCTATACCGATATTATACATAGTATCTTTGTCAATAATTGTCATTATTGTTGTTTGATTGCTATAAATTGTCAATTTAACGATGATTACCAATTATTTTACATATGCGAGGTACGGGTATAATAGCCCACTTCTCTAAAAGGCCCATTTCGAGTAGTGACCTTTTTAAACAAAGCCCATTCCGAGCTTCAGACCGCCAAAAGATATCCTCAAAATTAATTGGTGCTAAACTGCTCAGTCACTATTGGCGTCTAATATTAGTATCTTCAACGTACCAAAGCCTGCCACATCCTCGCACCCTCTGCCATGACACCCTTGTCTCTCACGGTTACTTACAACCAAAAGACATCCTTGTTAACATCCCTCCTCGGGATCCAGCGTTGCTCACACGAGTGCTACACAGTGATTTGCCCATAATGGCGTACATGGGTTTTGGATGAAAAAGGGTGAGGAATACCGGCTAACCACACATTCTAGTGATAGAAGAAGAAATGCCTCAATGCCATTATTCAGAAATAGTCTAACCACGAAGACTAACAGGGAAGAATCTTTCTCATTACCCCATTAATATTATTTCAATTTCATGGTTTAATTGTCATATTCATTATTATTGAATCACTTACCACATGACATGTGTTATCTTAGATAATAATCGTAATTAACAGTGAACTAATTCATACTTCGCTATTAATGTCATTACATATCATTTACTACTTGATATTCTAATAGCTGTTTTTATACATCATGGAAAGGTACAAATTTGATGGTCGGAACTACCGGGCGCAATAGCCCGAGCACGATGGCCAAAAATGATTCGAGTGTTTCACGCATAACCAAGTCAGGATTCCTATCATCCGAAAACATGCACAAGCCGACCACAGGTCTAAATCCACAAGCCCATTGTATTTACTGCTTCAATTAAATAAACGTTCTGTTATTGAATTCATTGTATCACGTACTTTTCCTCATAACCGATTAGCCACCGCTTATGACGCGAACGATTATAAACAGCTCCAACAAGAGCTTATAACTCGTCAAGTACTCCAAAGAAGATTCCCGATTCGAACATGATTTTTTATAACAATCATCGTATACATCGCGGATAGAGGAACCCACCTCGGCTAAAGTGCTGGAGTTCCGAGGTCTTAACACTTGAATTCTTAACAAAAAGAACAAAAAGAAGCACAAAATCATAACGAATATTATAAATATTCACTCATTTCGGATCACGTCCTGACGCACTTGCCTACGATCTCGGTTGGTCGACCAAATCGGCGTGGCTACAAGTAAAAACGGGAATTGCTACCTCGATAACTTGGCCATCGACCAAATATGTCGCAGGATCGAGGAATGCACCTCGGCCAAGGCAGTCATTCCGACAGCATCCCCCGTAGACGTTACGATCCAATTCATGATATTACTTTTAACACACCCCGATAAGAGAGGTGTATGAATCTCCGAATCGCGATACTCTTCCGAGTAAAAGACCTTGGCTGCGAACATTCTTTTACGTCACCACCAAGCCTCAGAAAAGAACGACTGATCGACCCAAAAGGGCTCTAAACTCGGCACAGTCTCTATGACTCTTCCCGAGCTGGGGGGCTTGTGTCGTGGACCGGACTCCGGTCCGACCTGCACTCATAACTTCATCACCCGGAGCATCCCCAAATCCATTCTGGAACTCCCCCCGCGGGAACTCGGTTCGAGATGAGCCTCACCGAGCTTGTACTCGGTTTGAGATGTTCCTCACCGAGCTGGTGGCGGATCCCCCCGCGGGACCTCGATTAGAGATGTACCTCACCGAGCTTGTACTCGATTCGAGATGAGCCTCACCGAGCTTGTACTCGGTTCGAGATGTTCCTCACCGAGCTTGTACTCGGTTCGAGATGTTCCCCATCGAGCTTGGATTCGGTTCGAGATGTTCCTCACCAAGCTTGTACTCGGTTCAAGATGTTCCTCACCGAGCCTGTACTCGGTTCGAGATGAGCCTCACCGAGCTTGTACTCGGTTCGAGATGTTCCTCACCGAGCTTGTGGCGGATCCCCCCGCGGGAACTCGGTTCGAGATCGGGGTACTCTCTCAGTTTCATCATCCGAGCACAAAAGAGCACTATCAACCATCCGCAACACTCTTCCGAGCGGAAGACCACGCCTGCAAACAATGCTTTATGTCACTGCCAACTCCCAGAAGCTCAGCACAGGCTCTTCAAGCCTATACGAGCTTGGGGGCTTGCAGGGTTAACCAATAATAAATCCTACCGCTACAGGATAAGCATGAGCTCTCTAGGATAGGATAAGGGTGAATAACTCATCCTTCTTATCCTCTAAGAGCCATGTCAGCCCTACTGGGCCGAACAGGCCCATAAGGCACCACAACACAACTTCCCCTATAAGTATCGCCATGCTATAGGGGCTAAGGTATGTTCTCTCATCCCTACTCTCAAGAACTACGTGTGGCTTGATCCCCTTATCACTAGGGGTACGTAGGACCGGGGTCACCCTCGTCAGCTGCAACAACCACCAAAACACATCGTGGTGGATTATTTCTCAGATCCACAACAACCACCAAAACACATCCAAAGACTCCAAAACCAAATCAGATTTTTAATAAAAGATTTTCAGGAAAAACTTTGAATTAATTAAAACAATCTTATATCAAGACAATCCCATTCCTTTTTAAGTTAAAACACTTTGGTTACAAAAATCGTTTTATTTAAACATTACATGAAATCCTAAACATACCATCAAACAATCACTTATTTGATCATTAGGCATCATGATTATCATACAAGCCAGCCAAGTCTTAATATCAAATATAAAAATCCAAAACTATATCAAATCAATTTGTTAAATTCTTAAAATTTCCAGAACATACACATATATGATAAGGTTCAGCATATCAAATTTTCAAGCCATTTAAACAATCCTAAACTAGGTTTCAAATCAGATTTCACATGAAAAACAAAACGGTACTGTTGCTGGTCAGAGACAGAAACGTCATTATTAAAAATAGTTCCTAAATTCATAATTGCATAAAAATTGGTATAACTCTTCCTTATACAATCAAGATTATCTCATAAAATGTTCAGAATATTTGGATCTGTGCAAGTCATACTTTTCTAATTAAAATTGTCACTAAGTCCAGAAAATCTGAACCAAGTGATTCACTGTTTGGCCTTTAGTAAAAATACCAAATCAACTCCAAGTCTCTTCAAATTTTACAGAGAACATCTAGAGATGTCCAGGAAGCTACCATAAAATTTTCAACCCATTTGAAGCATTACAAGTTCGAAAATCATTTTCATCTTTGAACTGAAAAACTTATTTTCTGAAAATTGTTTTTACAAAGTTGGTTCTCTTAAAAATAGGAAAGCACTTCCAAAAATCATCTAAAAATTCAGAGAGGTTAATTTTAATATACTTAGGTTAGTGACAAAATTCTAGAATCATTGAGTGTACATACATGTCATTCATCAATGTCAAAACACACACAAATCACAACTTCAGCACACACTTTTGTTCAACTAATTTATTCAACCATTTCCCTTTCTATGAAAATCAAAAATGCATACATTTCAAAGCTTCTTATATTCACTTAGTTTCATCATACATGCATCTTAAAAGAGGAACAACCTAGCTACCTATCTAATCCTAGGATGACCCAAAGTCAACATGCATCAACAAAAGTCACACATTCACATCAACCTTCACAAAAATAAACTTTAATTTCATTATTTTATAAAAATCAAGTTACATTTTAAATTTCCAAAAACAACTTGCATGCACTTGAGATCAATGGTTCTAACCTTAAAACAACATGCATCCATTTTTTTTTTCCAAATAAAAAGTATGGATCCTAAGTTACTTAGACATGGCCGAATGGCCTAAAAATAAATCATGCACAAACAAAACCATAGATCAAACATGTTTATACTTGAAAATCAATTTAAAACTTGTTACTTTAAATTTTTCCTTAAAACCGAATTATGCATAAGAGAAAACATACTCTTTGCCTTTGAAAAATAACATGCAAATTAAGAAGCTAAACACTTTTCATTCATCAAACAAAATAATCACACACACATACTTAAAGCAATTAAGAATCTTCATCAAACTAACATGCAAGGCTAGGAACTTAAATCTTTTTACAGCACAAGTTTAGTTCATGAAATTAGTCATCAAATAAACATGAAAACACATCACATGTCACGGTTTTATAAAGAATTTAACATGCAAAGCTTAAAAATTTTGCTTTAGCATCTATTAAATTTAGATCATGAATTTATTCAACAAATAATTATGAAAACACCACATAGATCAAGATATAGCAAGAAGGATCAAATCATGCAAGAACCGAAAATTTCACTTCATAAAGAAAAAGTTTAGATCATGAATTTCCTTGACAAATAATCACAAACAAGCACATAAATCATGGTTTGAAGCAAGAAAATCAAACATGCAAGAAGGATTCATTTTAGATTTTCACAAAAATCTTGGTTTTCTTGAGATCTTTAAAGTTTTAGTTAGAAAAATAGTAGATCCACAAAAGAAAACTCAACCGAAACAATAAACACACAAGCTAAACTTATTACAAATTATTTAAGTCCTTAAAGTCCTTGATCTAGCAAGATCAACTCATAATATCAACATGCAAGAAGAAATGAGAAGTAAATCTCTAAACTAGAAAAAGAAAAACTTAGACTAGTACAAATCCTCTTCAAGCTCCTTGAATCCTACCATGAAAGAGTTAATCTTCTAGTCTTCTAAGGTTCTTGACCTACAAGGGTGAGGGCTTGATCCAACTCCTAATCTCCTCCTTCTTCCTCTCTAGGTTCCACGGCTTCCTCTTCTCTCTATTTTTTTTTTCTTTTCTAAGAGGTTGATGAATCTCTTAGAGTTGTATTTGTGTGGGTGTTGGTACGGTGGAAAGAAAAAGAAGAGCAAAAGTGAAGCTCATCAACACAAGGCTTATTTTATGAAAGCTTATGGTCAAATGGTGAGGTGTTAAGGTGGCTAAGTGGTGGGTTTTGGTGTGGACACCTCAACTCTTCATGCAAAGGGAGGAGACATGGTGTGGACACCTAATGCTTTGACCACATGCTTAAAACATGAGCTTGACACCTCACTCACTCATGCATTCATACAAGGCACTTCATGGCTTCACATTCACACACACCACACGTCCTACACATGCACACACATACATATATTCCACATTTTTATTTTTCTTAATCTTAGTTTACTTAAATATTCTAATCATTCCTTCCTACAAAAATGAAATCATTCCACCATTTATATTCACACAACAATTCTCATGCATCATACAGCAAACACACAGCACACACACATGAAATAAAACATACATCACATAAAAAAAATTTCAAACCAATCATCAATTTTATTTTCTTAAATGCACATTCTCTAAAAATTCGTAGTTTAAAATCCTGGAAATAAATTTTCGTAAAACCACCCAGAAAATCTGAAAGTTATAGTTTTAAAATCTGCGTTTCAAGACGATCGTTTTGATATAAAGTTTGTAAAAATCCGAGTTACGGTTAAAAAGTTACAAATTTTTCAAGTTAACAGACCCAAAACTCAATTTCAAACAAAATCACTTTCTACAATTCATTCTTTAAAAATCAAATCAACCAAAAATCATTCATTCCTCTTTCATTAAACATTTTATTTTCTAAAAATTCTTGAAAATCAGACTTTATTTCCTATTCAAATAAAATTCTTGTCCGAAAATCTTTTATAATTCAAGACTTTAGGGTTTATTTTAATAATTTTCGTTCTCGCACGTACGGGAAAAATGCGGGGTGTTACATTGTTTGTTGGATATGAGATGAGATTTAAGTGGAGCTGGGCTCCTTTGTTTTTGGTTTTAGTCTGGGAACTCGTGTTGAGTTGAGCTTGCTCCTCCACTGGCGCCCAGCAAAGTGGTAAGAGTTTGTGAAGTGAAGTTTTTGAAAAGGGTTTTTGAAAAGATTTTGTAAAGAGACTTTTGAAAAGATTTTTGAAAACCGATTTCGAAAAGATCGTGAAAGAAGATTTTTGAAAAGATTTTTAAAGGGGGATTTTGGGAAAAAGGTTTTCGAAAGGAAATTTTGGTGAAAAGAAGTCCTTGAAAAAGGTTTGTGAAACGAAATCTTTGAAAAGGTTTTGAAATGAGGTTGTTGAAGAAGTTTGTAAAACAATGTTTTCAAAAGAATTTTTATGAAATAATCTTTTTGAAACGGATTTGTGAAAGAATGTGATTTTGAGGAAAGTTTTGGTGAATCAATCTGATGATGAAACTTTGGAAGGATGTTTTGGAATTTATTTTGAAACAGCATTTTTGTGAATGTTGGTGAAGAGAGATTTTGCGGAAGTTTTTGGAAATGGTATTTTGAGAAAGCTGAGAAAAGATTGTTTTGAGGAAGGATGTTGAAATGATTGTGAGAAATGGAGTATGTTGAGAAAGTTTGAGGAATGAGATTGGAAATTGTGATGTGGCCCCAGCTCTGTGCTAAGATGAGAGAAAGTTGTGCCAAGTTAGTGGTCGGGTCTCGTTGAAGGGTTGCACGAAGGACGGGCCGACCTTAGGATAATTAAAAATTAAAAGACTTTAAAAGACATATGCGGTGAGGTATGAGAGTGCGAAGTAGTGGAGAGGAAGAAACGATAAGTATCTGCGGATACTTAGGACGAGATTGCATTAGGGGAGGACGATGACGGTGAAACGTCAAGAAGTCTAGAGTATGTTTCTAGGCAGAACGAACTCCACATGTGGCGCACTAACATGGTGGGGACTGGGTCTAATGCCGTGGCAAGTTCTGCAGGCCCACTAGAAACATACTGTCTCCCCCTAGATTGCAAATCAAGAACAGTGAGAGGGACTGGAACGGGGCATTGTGTTTGCCACTGCGTGGACAGTGAGCCTTGTTATTATTGATATGATTTGAGGACGAGATCCTCCTGGTCTGGGACCATTGTGTTGAGACAGCTGTCGTGCCCGCATGGTAAAGGTCCAGTACTCCTGTTTGCTTCCGACTAGGCTGGGTGGATGACCGAGGAGATGTAGACGTGTGAGACGATGGTAACAAAGGAAGTACTTCGATGATATTATGATTTCTTCCCCAATCATCGAAGGTCATGATTTGATAAGACGTGATAATAAAAATCGAAAAGAGATTGAGAAAGTAGTTGAGAAAGAAGGAATGTGTATAAGTTTACTAAAGCAAGAGAAATCATGATAATAATGTTGATAATAGTGAAATGCTTGATTCTTGTGCTGTATGTATGTTGTGTGTTGTATGTTTGTATTGTCTTGATATCTCGCCTATCGTAATCCCACACCGTCGACGATCCGTCGTTCGGAATGCTTACTCTCTCCTGTTCGTTGGCATATCGGTGCTGCTGGTATCTCAACGGGCAGATGGAGTATTGGATGGAAGTCGCCGTGCGAGGCTATTGGAACTACAAAGAGAAGATTCGGTATGAGGATCGAGGGAACTCCACCACTCTCAATGGAGCAGAGCCGGAATCTACTGGCAAGAAGGGAATCACAACAAAGAAGGCAACATCTTCGAGAGCAAAGAAAGGACGCAAGAAGAAGAAGGAACTCCATCCGATCGTGTTCTAAAGGATAGTTTAGGGATAGTGTGGTTAGATTAGTTTGTGATGATTGTTGAATCAAGGATTACCGAAGCCATGATCCATTATGTAATTGAGCTAAGTTTTCAATCCAATTTGTGGAGCACATCTAAATTTATGTAGAGTTTTTGAAAACTGTTACGATAATTTTGAGTCAAGTTCTTTTACGAAAACGAACGTTTTGTGAAAAGGACGGTCTTCGTAACAACTCGGTTTTCGAAAGAGAGTGTTGAAGAACCTCAAGAACTTTTCAAATATATTTCCAAACACTCCGACAATCTGTTACAAAAAAAAATTTGGCCTAATTTTTGCAATCTAAATGAATAAAAGTTAGTTTTTTTTTTTTTAGTTACGGAAATCGGGCTGTTACATTCTGGGCTGGTTTGCGAAAATTATTTTCCAGTACTATAAAGGACGAATTTTCAAGGAATTAATCATGAAAAATAGTTTTTGATTTTTAATAATTTTTCCTTTTGGGATTATCTTTAATATATTAAAGTATGATTTTAGAAAATGAGATAAGGGCTATAAGTGCAACCAATAAGTACAGTTTATTATTTAAAGGAAAAGTGTTAATATGAATGTTTGAGTAAGAAGATTATTTTGTGAATAAGTTTGTGATTGATTGATAAATGTGTGCCTATATGTGTATGTGTGATGGATTGATGAATGTGATTTCTTATAGTTAATTGCCTTATGTGTGTAAATGTGATTTCCTAAGTGATGTTTGCATTATTAGTGACTATAAGGTGATTAAAAAAAATGTAGGACATGTGTAAGGATGCATGAATGCCACAATTTTTTTTTTGGGTGTGTGCATGTAGAATATAGGTGTGATATGTGTGTGTGTGTTACAAGTGTATGAGTGTGTGTATTTGTAGGTTTATGATGCATTTGCTTGGTGACCAAGCTAGGAAGAAATAAAAATAAAAAGAAAAGAAAATGAAAGAAGAAACTTGGGGACCAACTAGTGATATTAGAATGGCAAAAATACCCCCTCCTTGATGCATGTTGGTCGTAGTAGTCAAAGGCCAAAGAAGGGAAATGTTGCTTCACCCTTAGACTATTTCCTTCATTCTTTCATTCATTCCCTTCATTTCCTTCGTTCCATTCCATTCCATCCTTTCATTTCTTCCCTTTCACACTCCAACAAACACATAGTCTCCAAGAGCAACACTTGCTCTTGAAAGACAAAAAAAAAAGAAAGAAACCATGGAGAGAAAAGAAGAGAGAACCGTGAGGGAGAGAAGAGGAGAGGAAGAGAGAAGCTTGAATCTTAGCCCATTTTCATTCATCATCTTAGGGTATAACCTTGATCCTTGATTGTCCTTCCTTCTCTACTATTTTTATTTTTGGTTTTTGTTGTGTAAATGTGGATTAGTGTAAAGATTGTCCTTGCATGTGGATTTTTGATGTTGATCTATATTTTTCAAAGACTAATGAACAAAGATTAAAGTTTTAAAATGAAAAATGAACATGCAAAAGGTTTGAAGATTGATTCGGTTTTTGAAATGATTTTGTGCAAATAATTCTTGTTTCCTTGATGTGCTTTGGTTTTATGCTTATCTTTGGAAAAGAAATTAATTTTTTTAAAGTGATTCCTTGATGCATGTTGATTTTTAGCTAGATCTAATGTTTTTCTTTGCATCCATGTGATTTTCTCAAATGGATCTTAATTTTTCTTACTTGCATGTAAAGATCTTGATTTAAAAATAAGAAATCTACTATTTTTAAGAGCTTGATGTTCATTCGGTTTTTAAAAGAAATTTTGTGCTAATGATTTTATTTTCTTGTTTCATTTGGTTTTGTGAACATGTAAAGAAAATTATTTTTAAGAAAGATTAACCTAAAGCATGGAACTTTTGACAAAATGAATTTATTTTTCTTATGCATGTTTCGGTTTTGGCTTAGAACTTTAGAAAAGAATTTTACTTGAAATATTTGATACATGCATGTATGATTTCCTCTAAGATCTATAAATTCTAAGTATGTGCATGTTAAGATCTAGGATAGTTTTAGTTTGATTCTTGATTCTTTAAAAGGCTTGGTTCTATTTTCTAGATGTTGATGCATGTTTTATTTGAATTAAAATAAATTGTTTTCATGAAATATTAATTCGGTTTTCAAAGAAAAAATAATTGATGATTTGATTCTTGTGATGATTTATATGTATGTGTGCATTTTTTATTTTTATGAAAAGAAATGGTTGAATAATTGGTTGAACAAAAAGTGTGTGCTGAAATTGTGATTGTATGTGTTTTTGACATTGATAAATGATATGTATATATGCTCAATGATTCTGAAATTTTTTCACTGACCTAAGTATATTAAAATAAACTTCTATGAATTTTTAAATGATTTTTGGAATTAATTTCCTATTTTAATAAGAGTAAACTTTGTGAAAACAAATTTGAGAAAACAAGTTTTTCAGTTTAAAGATAAACAGAATTTTCAAACTTGTGATACTTAAAATTGTTTGAAAATTTTATGATAGCTTCCTGAACCTCTCTAGATGTTCGGTGTAAAATTTGAAGAGATTTGGAGTTGATTTGATATTTTTAATAAAGGCAAAACAGTGAACCGTTTGGTTCATATTTTCTGGACTTAGTGACAAATTTAATTGGAAAAGAATGACTTGAACAACTCCAAATAATATGAAAATTTTATGAGATAGTCTTGACTGTATAAGGAAGACTTATACCAATTTTTATGCAATTCGGAGTTGAAAAACTATTTTTAATAATGACGTTTTTGCCTCAGACCAGCAACAGTACCGTTTTGTTTTTCATGCTAAATTTGATTTGAAACCTAGCTTAGGATTGTTTAAATGACTTGAAAATTTTATATGATGAACTTTATCATGTATGTGTATGTTCTAGAAATTTTGAGAATTAAAAAAATTGATTTGATATTGCTTTGGATTTTATCTTTTATGTTTTACTTGTAATCACACTAAGATTTCATTTGAATGTTTTTGATGAATATGAATTTTTATGCTTTATGTTATGACCTTGGCTGCCTTGTATGATGATTATGATGCCTTGAAATGATTGAATAAGTGATTGTTTGATAATATGTTTGTAGGGTCTGCCGACCCAATAAGGACTAAGTCTTATATAAGGGATTCTTCAAGGACCCCTCCCTCGGTTTACTCAGCATAAACGTCCCTCGCTCGGACTCGCTGGTTCCGAGTACAATAAAAGACCAGGCTCGGACTTGATGGGGCCGAGCCTCGCCAATGGTCTTCAGCCCATCGGCTCAGGACTCCAGGGCCGAGATATAACGTCGGCTGGTAGATAGACTCAGTTACCACAGCTTCCTATCCCTTCCGCAAATCTCTCCTGGAATCTCGCAACAGCCTAGACATGGGATCGTAAGTTGACCCTATCCAGATTCTAAGAGCATAAACCTCCGATATTATCTCACAGAATCCAGGTTCAACTTAACTCTGGTACAAGGCCCATACGACCCATATCAACCTCCTCTAAACCCTATAAATGGCTCATAACAGCTAGGGTTTCAGGTACGTACTCTCATCCCTAAGTTGACACTCTGCACACACTTGTTGACTAGGGAAACCCTGCTTTTCCCAACTGGAACTGCAGAAAAACCATAAGGTCACACATAAACACTTGATCCTCTCTTGAACTCCTGATTACCATAATCTTGAGGGCTTAGAGGGTTAAGAACATAGTGTTCTAGGACACCACATTGGCGCCGTCTGTGGGAATCGAATAATCAGTATCCCCACCACTCACCGCACTAATGGCGAATGATAATGACAACAACCAAGGAGACCTTCGCCGTCGCCTTAGGGGAAGGCCACCAAAGAACGCTGGACCAAGGAATGTTGTTGGGAGGAATGTAAGGGACAGACTGGCCCCTGGAGGACCCCGTGAGGGCAACCAGGTTGAAAATCCCCAGGATCCTCCAGTTGTCCAACCTACTGATCCAGTTGTTCCGGAGGTCCAAGCTCCAGCCACCGTCCCTCCGGTTGTTGAAGGCCACGAACGACGATCTCAGCCGTGTCACGTTTCAGATGGCCATGTGTCGGAATGGCGTGACACAGCGGATTCTGGGCCACATCAATCTAGGAGGGCCCCTGCTGGATCACAAACTGGGGAGGACCGACGAGTCGAACGTCACGCTCACGATAACTCCCGAGCCGAGCGATCTGATAGGGGAGTACCACAGTTTGCTAGAGGCCACTTTGGAACGCTTCAGGGTGGCGAACGTTCCGGATCTCAAGGAAGATCCTACATGACAACCTCTTCGGCCACGAGGAGAGAGGAGTCAATTATGGAAATACTGAGAACCCAAACTTCATTGATTGAAAAGCAAAACCAGGCTATTGCTACTCTACAGGAGCAAAGCATGGCTAGACTTGCCGAGCAAGGCCCTCGCGCGGCTCTCGGCAACCCAATTAACCTTCCCCCACCGCCACCCCTCAATTTGAATGTGACTCCCCAACCAGCAGTTACAGAGCCCCATCCTGGACACCCCTTTACAGCAGCAATTATGGCATTTCGGTCTCCACAAACCTACATGGGCCATCAGAATGTCTCTCGGTACAATGGGACGACCGATCCGATGGATCACATTGCATCTTACGAGTCTTCCATGATGATTTATGGAGGAGAGGATAAAATGAAATGCCGAGCTTTCTCAATGACGTTAGGCCCGGCGCCGTTCAGATGGTTCAACTCCCTACCAGCTAACTTCATTAGTTCTTGGGCTGAGCTTAGAAGAGTTTTCCTGAATCGATATACAGCCAGCATGTCACAGCCCAAATCTGACCATTCATTAGCTGGAGTTGCACAAAGACCTAGCGAGTCTTTACGCGACTACCTGGCTCGGTATCAGCAAGAGGCCAGCGGCATATCTGGTTTGCAGTCGGGGGTATCCGTTCTTCTGCTTACCCAAGGACTGCAAGATGGAGATTTCAAGGATTGTCTGATCGGGGAACCACCTAGTAACATGGCGGAACTGAGAGAAAGATCCAGGAAATATGTTAATCTAGAGGAGTTCCGAAGGATTAGCACTGCAGCAAGGAGTGCCGAAGGACGACATGAGCAACGTCCTCGCCAAAACGAGGCTCGTCAGAATGATCGTTTCCAAGATAAGGGAAGGAAAGATAAGAGAGAACAAGAGAGAGGAGAAAAACTGCCTCCCAAAGGCAAATATGATGAATATACCCAGTTAACAGTCCTGAGGAGTCAAATCCTTCGTGAGACTATGCATACTATAGTGGATCTGAGAAATAGATCCACCACGATGTGTTTTGGGGGTTGTTGCAACTGACGAGGGTGACCCCGGTCCTACGTACCCCCAGTGATAAGGGGATCAAGCCACACGTAGTTCTTGAGAGTAGGGTTGAGAGAACATACCTTAGCCCCTATAGCATGACGATACTTATAGGGGAAGTTGTGTTGTGGTGCCTTATGGGCCTGTTCGGCCCAGTAGGGCTGACATGGCTCTAAGAGGATAAGAAGGATGAGTTATTCACCCTTATCCTGTACTAGAGAGCTCGTGCTTATCCTGTAGCGATAGGATTTATTATTGGTTAACCCTACAAGCCCCCCAAGCTCGGATAGGCTTGAAGAGCCTGTGCTGAGCTTCTGGGAGTTGGCGGTGACATAAAGCATTGTTTGCGGCTGAGAACTTTTTATTCGGAAGAGTATCACTGATGGTTGATAGCGTTCTTCGTGCTCTTCGTGCTCGGATAATGACAGGGAAACCCGATGAGATTCTTCAAAATTAGCAAACGATTCCGAGCAGGGGAAATCAACAAAATATTCTTCATACCCGGAACGAGAGACTCTAGTGGGGAACACAGTGCGAGGTTTCCACAATCGTCTTACGAATCCGAGGAGAGAAGGGTAGTGCGTGATTTCCGACATTCTGAATGTATGAGATACCAAAAAGGGGGACGTTGTCGAACGTCCGCGCTCAGTTGGCACATGTATTCGAAGCAAGGAACCGTACACAGACTTCTCTACGCTCGGAACACAAGCGCAAAGAGGGAAACTCGGCACGGGGGTCCTTGCCATCATCAATACGTTTCGAATAGAGTAACATGTTATTGTGTTCACTATGCTCGGAAAACGACTTGCCCATTGATGAGAATCTTGAAATGGGTCACTCAGCTGCTCGGGCCATCATACGTGTACCTTGCATGTGTGTACGAAAACAATAATTAATTAGTTATTGTTGTTCAAAGTTAACAATTTATAACAGTAATGATAATTATTAGCAATTAATAAATGAATCATGCGCTAATAAGTGATATTGACAATTGAATAAAAAAGTTACTTCCCTGTTTTGTTGTTGTCGTCCACATTTTTTTTTGTAGTTAGGGCCTGTTGAGGCCCTTTGCTCTTTTTTTTTCTTGATAGGGCCTGTTGAGGCCCTTTTCTTCTTCTTCTTTTTTTCCCTTGATAGGGCCTGTTGAGGCCCTTTTCTCTTTCTTTTTTTTTTGGAATGGGGCTGCTGGTCTTTTTTTTTTTTTGGAATGGGCCAACAGCCCATTAGGGTTGAAACCCTAGAGAGTAAGCAGCAGTTGCTGCTGCTACACGGGAAAGGCTGCTGCTGTGTTGCAGCGCCGGTGGCAAGCTCGGGTGAGCACCGCAGGAGCAAGCAGCGGCGGGTGTGCGTGGCGACGGTGGTTCCTACTGGAATCAGAACCGTACGTGGCGGCGGTGGTCCCTGCGGGTGCGCGTGGCGGCGGGTGTGCGAACACCTTCTCTGGACTCGCGACTGATCGCGCAGGGAGAGAGAAAGAGGAATGCAGAGGCTTGGCGGCGGAAGGGATGGAGAACGTTTCGTTGTTCTTCCTTCGTGAAGAGAAGGGATGCAGCGGTGGTAGAACCATGTGTCGATCTGTCATGTAATGCATCGGATCCACCATGTGCAGCGGCGGTGATGCTCAAGAACCACGAACTCGACATCGTTTCGGCCTCCTTGGCGGTTCGATCGCTGCTCCCCCGGGCGACAGTTGCGGCACTCCTCCGTGACAGCGGAGATCTAACTCGGGGCTGTTCCGGTGATGTGCAGCGGTTATGGTTTGAACAAAAAACCGTGATGCTGGAATCTGGTAGGGCACCAACCGCCCCACTCCACCGGTCATAGGTGTAGCAGCAGCACCGGTAAAGGAATCACAATAGCCACGAACAGCAGCAGCACCGGTAAAGGAATCACGACAGCCACGAGCACCTTTCCCTTTTTTTTTTATGGGAATCGAATTTTATCGTTTCCCACAGACGGCACCAATGTAGTGTCCCGGTATTGAAGGAACACCACGATGTGTGTTTGGGGTTGTTGCAGCTGATGAGGGTGACCCCGGTCCTACGTACCCCCAATGATAAGGGGATCAAGCCACACGTAGTTCTTGAGAATAGGGATGAGAGAACAAACCTTAGCCCCTATAGCATGGTGATACTTATAGGGGTTGATCCCCACGTAGTTCTTGAGAATAGGGATGAGAGAACATACCTTAGCCCCTATAGCATGACGATACTTATAGGGGAAGTTGTGTTGTGGTGCCTTATGGGCCTGTTCGGCCCAGTAGGGCTGACATGGCTCTAAGAGGATAAGAAGGATGAGTTATTCACCCTTATCCTGTACTAGAGAGCTCGTGCTTATCCTGTAGCAATAGGATTTATTATTGGTTAACCCTACAAGCCCCCCAAGCTCGGATAGGCTTGAAGAGATGCGTAACATCACTCGGCCACCAGCCTTGAGAAAGGCGGCCCAAAAGGATAGGACGAAGTATTGCGATCATCATGGTGGATGGGGGCATACCACCGACCAATGTATCCAGCTGAAGGATTTAATCAAAGAGATGGTAAGGGATGGTAAGCTTCAACACTATATTGGAGAAGCGTTGCGCAAGCGTTCCAGAAGGAAAAGCCCCTCTCCTCCTAGAACTGAACAGAAGAGGAATAAAAGCCCTTCACCACCAGCGGGCGGAGCCCCTATCCAGCAATCCGAGAAAGGCAACGATTTTCTCATTGGCACCATTGCTGGAGGATTTGCTGGTGGTGGGGAAAAGAAGTGCGATCGCAAGAAGTATGTGGGACAAGTTCTCTCGGTGGCAAGCTGACCGATACAAAAACCCAGAAAGAAAAGTGTGGTCATCAGTTTTAGCGATGAGGATTTTGAAGACATCCTACAGGACCACAATGACCCAATGGTCGTCACGGCAAGGATTGGCAACTACGAAGTAAGAAGGATTCTCGTCGATCAAGGGAGTTCGGCGGACATCATGTTTTTGGATTTGTTCGAAAAATTGAAGTTGAGAAGGTCCGATCTCACCCCGTTCGAAGGAAGCTTGATCGGCTTCACGGGACATTCAATTGTTCCTTTAGGCCATATCCACCTCCCAGTGACCATGGGGGAACCACCTTCTGCTCGGACTGAAATGGTGAAGTGGTTAGTTGTCCAGGCTCCCTCGGCGTACAATGCTATCTTTGGCCGAACGGCACTCCAGTCCTTCGGCGCCGTTGTTTCGACGGTCCACTTGGCCATGAAATTCCCAGGGTCGGATGACAAGGTAGTAACAGTACGGTCCGAACAGAAGTTGGCTCGGAAGTGCTACAACATCAGTTTGGGGAAGCTAAAGATGGATGATGAGAAAATTATGCAGGAACCATTGAACAAAGGAAGTGTCAACCTGGCTGATCTCGACGTAAGAGAGGAGGATGAAACTAGACCGACCCCTCAGGGGGACTTCAAAAAGGTAATCCTAGGCCCCGAGCCATCTCGTTGCGTCAAAATCGGAGTTGGCCCATATGAGGAACTAGAAAAGGAGCTTGCTGAATTACTAATGGAAAATAAGGACTTGTTTGCCTGGACTTCGGCAGACATGCCGGGAATCGATCCTAACTTCATCTCCCACAAGCTAAGTGTGTATCCTGGCGCTAAGCCAGTGTGTCAAAAAAAGAGAAGGGTCGGAATCGAGAAGGCACAGGCAACGGATGAGAAAGTAGCCAAGCTATTGGAAGCAGGATTTATCAGAGAGGTAGTGTACACTGATTGGTTGGCCAATCCCGTGTTAGTCAAGAAATCCAATGGGAAATGGAGGATGTGCGTGGACTACACAGATTTGAACAAGGTTTGCCCCAAGGACCAGTACCCACTTCCTTGCATCGATAAACTGGTGGATAGCTCGGCAGGTTACCAAAGGCTATCCTTCATGGATGCTTACTCAGGGTACAATCAGATCCCAATGTACCCCCCGGATCAGGTAAAAACCTCGTTTATCACAGAAAACGCCACATATTGTTACAATGTGATGCCGTTCGGGTTGAAGAACGCTGGGGCAACTTACCAGCGGATGATGAACAAGGTGTTTGGTCCTCTGATTGGGCCGAGGATGGAGGTTTATATAGACGACGTGATTGCAAAAAGCTTAAAGGAGGAAGATCATGCAAAAGATTTAAAGGAAATCCTAGGAAGGATCCGGCAATTTAATATGAGATTGAACCCGGAAAAATGCACATTCGGAGTTCCGGCAGGGTCCTTCCTCGGATTCATGCTTACTGAGCGCGGAATCGAGGCAAATCCAGAAAAGTGTCGAGCTATTCTGGAAATGAAGAGTCCGTCGGATATCAAGGGTGTACAGCAACTGACGGGTCGGGTTGCAGCTCTCTCAAGATTTCTATCTCAATCAGCTAGGAAGGCCCTTCCCTGGTACAAGCTGTTGAGGAAGGAGAAGGAAAAGGCGTTTGAATGGGATGAAGCATGCGAAAAGGCCTTTACTGATCTTAAGCATTATTTGGCATCACCTCCAATTTTGTCTAGTCCGAACAATGGTGAAACTCTTTTCTTGTACTTATCAGTGGGAGACTCGGTGATCAGTTCGGTTTTGGTTCGGGAGGAATCTGGTAAAGAGCTGCCCATCTATTTTGTTAGCCAAGCTCTCCAGGGACCAGAGTTGAGATATCAAAAAGTGGAGAAATTAGCTTTCTGCTTGATTGTTACTGCCAGACGACTGCGCCAATATTTCCAAAGCCACCATATCACGGTCAGAACGGCCCAGCCGATCCGTCAAATATTGCAGAAACCTGATTTGGCTGGAAGGATGGTAACCTGGGCAATTGAGCTTTCCGAGTTTGAAATCACTTTCGAACCAAGGAAGGCGGTGAAGTCTCAGGCTTTGGCTGATTTCCTCACCGAGTTTACTGAGCCATTGGCGAGCTCAACCTCGGATTGGAACATTTATGTGGACGGATCAAGTAACAAACTTGGAGCAGGGGCAGGAATAATTTTGGAAAACTCCGAGGGGGTCACCCTCGAGTACTCTTTGAAGTTCGGATTTTCAACGTCGAACAATCAAGCGGAGTATGAAGCCGTTTTGGCAGGATTGAGGATGGCAAAAGAGGTGGGGGCCCGAGAGGTCAAAATTTTTAGTGATTCTCAGTTGGTGGTTTCACAGGTCAAGGGCGAGTTTCAGGCTAAGGAACCTATCCTTCAAAAATACTTGGAAAAGGTAAAATTCCTATCCTCCGAATTTATGAAGGTCGAAATCTGCCACATTCCGAGGGAAAGTAATAGCCGAGCGGATATTCTTTCCAAACTCGCATCAACAAAAAATTCTGAAAACAACAAAACTCTGTTTTAAGAAATGGTGCATGGACCTAGCGTTGTCCTCTCCATTTTAGTGGATCCGAGCTGGATCACTCCAATTGTAGGTTACTTGGAACAAGGGATTGTGCCAACTGATCCGGTCGAGGCCAAAAAACTTGTCAGAAAAGCATCGCAGTTTGCCCTTGTAAGTGGAGTCCTGTTTCGCCGAGGGGTTAGCGGCCCAATGCTCAAATGTTTGGACCCTGCCGAAGCAAAACAAACGCTAGAGGAAGTTCACGGGGGGGTTGGAAGTCATCATGTTGGGGGGAAATCACTGGCTAAAAAGATCCTAAGGGCAGGATACTACTGGCCGACCCTTCAACAAGATGCAATCCACCATGTGAAGAGATGTGAGAAATGTCAGTTCCACAGTGATGTATATCAGAAACCCACCGAGGAACTCCATTCGCTTTCATCTCCATATCCCTTCTATCAGTGGGGAATGGATTTAATCGGACCGTTCCCTACCGCACCAGGACAGATCAAGTGGGTGATAGTGGCCATTGATTATTTCACAAAGTGGGTTGAAGCTGAGCCGCTTGCTACCATTTCATCAGCAAAGGTTCAGAAGTTCTTCGAGAGACAGGTCGTAGCTCGATTCGGAGTTTCGCAAGTGGTAGTAACAGATAATGGAACACAATTTGCGGCAAAGGCATTCAAGGATTTGGTCAACGCTCTGAGCATTAAGCTCTATTTTTCCTCAGTCGAGCATCCCCAGACTAACGGGCAAGTAGAGTCCGTTAACCGATCCATCATTCAGGGAATCAAAAGAAGACTCGAAGGTGCGAAGGGGAATTGGCTGGAAAACTTATATGAGGTACTTTGGTCGTATCGCACAACCATACAGACCTCAACAGGAGAAACACCTTATCGGCTCACTTATGGGTCTGACGCAGTCATTCCCATTGAAACAATCATCCCTTCATTCTGAGTTATGCAACAGCCGAATCCCCTCAACAGCACTATATTGTGTGAGGATTTGATTTTGTCGGAGGAAGTCAGAGATTTAGCCGCCGAATGAGAGAAGCATGCCAAGACGATGCAAGCGAAAGGATATAATCGTACGGTTGTGCCCAGAGAGTTCGAGCTAGGCGACCTTGTCCTAAGAAGAGCTGATATTGGTCTCAAAAATGCAAAGGACGGAAAACTGGCCCAAAGCTGGGAAGGACCATACCGAGTAGCCTCTAAGACTGGAACAAGAGCCTACAAGCTCGAAACTCTCTCGGGAGCCCTCATCAACAACACTTGGAACGCGGCAAAGCTCAGAGCATACTATAGTTAGAATTTTTCTTTCATTTCAATTTTATAGTGTATTGTTTTTATTGTTTATTTCTTTTAAACATTGGTGTACGCTCGGTGAAATTCCGAGCCCATTGTACTTTCTGCTTCTGGTTAATAAAAAGACTTGTTATTGAATTCATTGTATTACGTACTTTTCCTCATATTCGATTAGCCACCGTTTATGACGCGAACGATTATAAACAGCTCTAACAAGAGCTTATAACTCGTCAAGTACTCTTAGTAAGATTCCCGATTAAATCATGATTTTTTCGAATCATTTTATATTGCGGATAGAGGAACCCACCTTGGCTAAAGTACTGGAGTTCCGAGGTCTTAACACTTGAATTCTTAACAAAGAGCATAAAAAGAAACATAACATGATTACGGATATTATAAAATATTCCAAATGAAACAGTAATACAAGTTTAAACCCATCTACTGGGGCAACTACAAAAAAGAGCAGAATAATCAAACTATTCTAAATCGGACAATACAATGCTGTCAGCATTGAATGTGTCCTCTTCTTCTTCTTCACCTTCAGCATCCTCGGTTCCTTCCCCTTCGGAATCTTCGGCCAAATGGTCAGGAAGGTCGGCGTTGTTCAGATCTATGGGAACTCCACTCGGGCCGACAATTCGACCTTTTTTCACAGTAAAATTAGGGTCAGCGCCCTTGGTCACGAGCCCAGGATTCAGAACACGGAGTTGCTCTGCAGTATTGTAGAAAGAATCTTCAATTGCATGGTCCCAATTGAACAGATTCTCCTTAGCTGCTTTCTTATGCTTGAGAGCTTTCGCACTCATCTTCTCCAAGGAAGCTCGGAGCCTGAGTATCTCGTCCTTAGCATACTCATGTTGCTCCTGAGCCACTGCAGCAGCTTGCTCGGCCGAACGAGCTTTCTCCGTAGCCACCAGAAGAGCAGCAGCATCCTCCTCAGCCTTTTTCTGGATTTCTTCCGACCTCTTTATCTGTGCCTCGGCAGCCTGAAGTGTTTTCTCAGCCCGAACTTTGGCCCCCTCAGAATCTTGAGCAGTCTTTTGAAGCCGCTCATTTTCAGCTGCCATTTCTTGTATCCTTTTATTCAGACCTTGGACCTGAATTTCCAAGTAGTCTTCCCGCTCGTTGGCTTCATATCTTTTCTTCTTTTCCTCGGGGGCCAATCCAGCATAGGCGTCATCACCATGATGACCAAGGTGATGGAAAATGCTCGCACCCCGTAAAAAGCTTCTCACCAACGATTTACAGTTATTTTCCCAAGTCCCAGGGGTCCAAGACTCGATTACTTCAGCATTTTCAGGAGGGAAGACGGTGGCAATGAATGAGTCGAACATTTTCCTACCCCACACCGTCTTGGCAGCTGCATCTTCCTTACCCTCGGGAATTTCAATCCCTTTGTTAGACCTGCTCAAGTTGAACCAATCTCCAGCGAGACCTTTTCCTTTGTCCTGACGGGTCCTCTTGAGGGGGCGCTCGGGAATGTCTTGGGGAGATGAACGAGCTTCCACTTCAATATTCACCGCGTCGACAACACGGCCCTTTTTGATCACCTGTTCGACACCCGTAACCCTTACAGTGGGGGTGGTATTGGGGATAACGATCGGGCTTTCAGAATGGGTCGGCTCAGAAGACTGACCCTTGATTGGAGATCCGGATGCAGTCTCTTTGAGTGCAGCCAGCTGCGACACTCTAGCTGCCCGAGCTTCGCTTTTTTTGGCCTTGGTCGCTTTCTTTCCCATGGCTTCTGCAAGAAAAATAGGTTAGCACCAAAAAAAATAAAAAAAAATAAAAAAAAAATAAAAAATACCCAGCTCGGCTTTCACTTCATCCCGTGTTCCTTTTAACAAGATTCGCTTAGTATCTATTTGCCCATGGGTTTGAAGATAAGTCCAAGCATCATCACACACCCCACGTTCGGATCTTGTAAGCTCTGTTTTAGAAGGCCCTCGGCTATAAATATCGGTGGTCCAACTCAAAGGGAACCGAGGTACAGACTTAATTACTCCGTCTTCAACGACTTGCTCCATAAACCAACATTCTCCAGTTCCCGTATGTTCATATTTGAAAAAGAGGGGTTTAAAAGATTTCCACGAGTCGGTTACCTTGGCAAATAGGGCGTGCTCCTTTCGAGCCTTTAGCGATACCCAAAGCCCCTTCGAATCTCCGAATTTGTTGACTTGTGGGGCATACAACCAAAATAAAGATCGTAAAGTCGCCGTCAACCCCTGGGCGTCACAAAATTGCTAAAAGGCTCGGACGAAAGCCCATCCGCTCGGATGAAGTTGGCTCGGAGCAATGCCCAAGTGTTTCAGGACTTCAATTTCAAGAGTGGAAAAAGGCATGCGAATACCAATTTTGGTGGCTACTTCTTCATAAAAGTAAAAAAACCGAGAATTCTCCGGAATTTGAAAGCATATCCGATCGTCAATGCCCAGAGGTCTCAATACGTATTCCGAGGCGTTTCCGTCAGCGCTCGGAGGAGTTAAAACTGGTCGAAGGTGGCTAAGACTATCTTCTGTCAGCAAGGAAGGTCTTGTCCCCAACACCTCCCGATCAAAAATGGCACTATACTGCGCGTGATTCGGCGGCAACGGGTACTCTTCAGGATTTGTCACGCACCTGCGTTCCACCATATATGGGGAAAAAGTAAAAGGCTCGGCGTTAGGATTTTTTACAGCACGCGTTTTCGTTTTAAATTTAAGGCCGAGCCCTGGACTTTTTCCCCCCTCTCTAGTTGAGCTTCCTAAAATTTCTTCCTCGGTATCACGGTCAGGACTGATTCAAATTTGAGCTCGGCGCTCGGCAAATCTATAAGCTACCAACCACTTATTCTCTTCGGCGAAATTCAAGGGGTATTCTACAGTTAACGGCTTTAACTCAGTGAATCCTTGGTTTAAAGGGGGAGTGGAAGTGGGTATAGAATCATCAATTTCATCTCCCTCATTTCCAGAAAACTCAGAGTCTCCCTCATTCCCAGAAAACTCGGAAGAACTTAAAATCCCCAAATCACTATCGCTGGAGGGTTCTTCTCCTAATCTTCTGCAAAGCTCACGGTAAATCCTTCTTAAACCTCTTCATCCCCTCATGACTTAAATGAAAAGAAGCCTAAACACTACTCACTTAGAACAAAACCCAGAGACAACCCAGAACCTCTAAAATCAAAGCTCACTGGGAAACCCAAAACAAAAAACCCCATTCACGAAAATGGAAAAACCGCAGAAGTTATAAGAAAAGTTGGAAAAAATACCTGCTCTCTGGTTGCTGAAAGAGATGAGAAAACTGGGTTTGAAGAAGTTGTTTTGAGAAAGTTAGGATAGCAGGAGAAGAGTTCGGGATCAAGTGCGGAGGAATTGGGAAGGAGATTAGAGGAGAGGGAAATGGGGGATTCTGGTTGAGAAGATTCTGGAGGAGGCAAAGAAATGAGAAATGTTAGTAAAGATATGAAGGAGTGATTTGGAGTAATGATGGAAACTTTTCAGTTTCCCCCCGTATCGCATATACGGGCCGAAAGCCCATAAACGCATGCAACCACTCGTTGGAAGAGACGTGGCAGTTTCAGGAGGCGCTTTTTCAAATTTCAAAATTTGTAATGATTTGGCACAACTTACAAGAGAGCGCGCCGTACCTAGAGAAACCAAAACGTCAACTCGGACAGCTGTCACACATTCGAACTGAGACATCTAGGAGGTCTAACCCTAAGCACATGCTACCTCGTCACAGACTTTATAAAGTCTTACGAGCTGGGGGGCTTGTAGGGTTTGCCGACCCAATAAGGACTAAGTCTTATATAAGGGATTCTTCAAGAACCCCTCCCTCGGTTTACTCAGCATAAACGTCCCTCGCTCGGACTCGCTGGTTCCGAGTACAATAAAAGACCAGGCTCGGACTTGATGGGGCCGAGCCTCGCCAATGGTCTTCAGCCCATCGGCTCGGGACTCCAGGGCCGAGATATAACGTCGGCTGGTAGATAGACTCAGTTACCACAGCTTCCTATCCCTTCCGCAAATCTCTCCTGGAATCTCGCAACAGCCTAGACATGGGATCGTAAGTTGACCCTATCCAGATTCTAAGAGCATAAACCTCCGATATTATCTCACAGAATCCAGGTTCAGCTTAACTCTGGTACAAGGCCCATACGGCCCATATCAACCTCCTCTAAACCCTATAAATGGCTCATAACAGCTAGGGTTTCAGGTACGTACTCTCATCCCTAAGTTGACACTCTGCACACACTTGTTGACTAGGGAAACCCTGCTTTTCCCAACTGGAACTGCAGAAAAACCATAAGGTCACACATAAACACTTGATCCTCTCTTGAACTCCTGATTACCATAATCTTGAGGGCTTAGACGGTTAAGAACATAGTGTTATAGGACACCACAATGTTTATGTTATGCATGAATGAACTTGTAGGTTAAGTGTTTGATTTTGTAATCGGTTTTAAAAATTAATTGGTTTTAAAATAGTTTGCTTTGATTTAATTGAAAAACCTTGGACTTAGTGGTTGCTGCCCTTAATTCATTTCAAAATGTTAAGTTTGAAAAATAAATCATTTAAGTGTTTATTTTATAACGAAGTCTTACATGAACAAAGTTAAGTTTTTCGGTGTTTTTGACTTTTGGTTAATGGCTGTCTAGGAACGGACCATCAACCGAAACAAATGATTTTAAAGTGTTTTATCAATTGTTTTAAAAAGATTTTGAGATGTTTAAAGTTTGTTCAAAAGTCTAGTTTGATTTGAAAAAGTTTTAACGTTTTGCGATTTTCCGACGAGAAATAAAAGGAGTTTTCAAACGCGTTCTGATTCTAAGTAGGGAAATTATTTAAGATAGACTTGTAACGCTAGTATCGTCTATTTAGTACGAGGTACGTATAAGCCAAGAAGCGGAACGACCGACTTGTTGGGAAGGACTCGCAACGATTTCAGATACTGGAATGTGAGGTGAGAGATGCAGTAGGCCTAGGTCATCGTGACGCGTAGACTCGGTTCTAGACTGAGTACATTGAGTCTAATTGAGTATTTGTCATAGGCCATGAGCTGCATAATGATATGTGATCTATATGTGCTAGATGTTTATCTGTTTTGTTAAATATGATGCATGTCTGATTTGTTATGCATTGGTTTTATCTGTTGAGTATGTTTGTTCTGTTTGGAAAAGCTGAATATGGTTATATGCAAATTATGAGGAAGAAATAAGTTACGAGATGAATGAATTGTAAAAGTAAGAAAACGTGACTGAAAGAAAGAAGAATGATAACAAAGGTTGTATAAGTAATGGAATACAAAGAGTTGTGATTGGAGAAGAGTAATGTTGTTATGAAAGTGCGATGTGGTTTGAGTGGAGATGTGATTCCTCGTTCATGTTTTTTGAAAGAAGCCTAGTGTTGAGTTGAGCTTGCTCCTCCTGGTATGTGAATTGAATTGAATTGATTTGAGGCTGAGTCCTCCTGGTATGGGACCATTTGATTGTGTGACAGCTGTCGTGCCCGCGTGGTAAAGGTCCTGTGCTCCTGTTTGCTTCCGACTAGGTTGGGTGGATGACCGAGGAGATGTAGACGTGTGTGCGAGTTCAATGATGTTTCCCCCTCATCATTGAGCGAACCGTTTGATAAGACTTAATAATGATAAGAGAATATAAGAAAGAGAGCATAAGGAATTTATGAAGGATTTATTGAGAAAGATTCAAAGAATGAAAGTGTAAGTGATTGTTGGAAAGATTGAGAAAGATGATGATAAGACTGGAATGTTCGAAGGCCTGAGATGCCAAGTGAAGTGATGTATACTGAAATGACTTATGTTTTGCTATAGTTGGTGTGTTATGATGTGCTTTGTTATAAGTTCTTCTTATATGTTTACATGAATATGTTTGCCATCTGCATAGCATGATTATTTGTTATTGCATGAGAATTAGTCGGTCCTATGTCTTTCTTATACGCCTCTAGTCATTACTTTACTGTTCTGTCATGTAGTACTTCTGGAATGCTGACCATCTCTCCTATCATGTTGTCGTATCGGGTTATTCCGATATTGCAACGGGTAGATGGTAGATCCTGCAGTAAATTTGCACGCTATTCCGATGAGGCTTCTGCAGTGGACTTCAGCTAGGGAGACTAGACATCAAGATTAGTAGTAGGTAATTCCCTTCAGTACTGTATCGCTTGCAACTACTTGGTTTACATTGTCATATCATTCTGTACCCCACTTGGTATTTTATTGAACATGGCTCTTGAAAGAATAAAGTTTTATGAAACAAGATTTGAAAATGTTTTCTCAAATCAGAGTTAAAAAGCCAAGTTACAAAGTGCGATGTTAAGTAACATCTCGGTTTGGAACTTGACTTGTGATGTGTGACATGAGAAGATTATTTTACTTCAATCAAGTCAATGAAATGTTTTTGGACTTAAAGGTTCTCATGTCCATGTCACCATTTTAAAAAAAAAATTTCCCAAATTTTTACCATATTTTGGTTAAAGAGATGATGTTTTCAAGTTGCCGAAATCGGGGTGTTACAGAGTGGTATCAGAGCAATGGTTATCCAAAGTAGCCTGATGCATGGGCTTACATGCTTGCTCGTGTGTGTCTGTCTGTGCATTAGTATTAGAATTAAGATGAGTGAGAATAGGAGTACGAAGTCACGTGAGCATCTCTATCATACCACCTCTATCGTCCGTTCTACCTCTGTCGTTCTATCTCTCTATCTTCGGAACGTGTTGCGGATTTGTCTACGATGGTACGAGGAACAGCGATCAGAATCATAAGGAGACTTGTAACATCCCAAATTTAATCCCTAGTATAATTGATGATGCGTCAAGCCTAGAGTGAAGGAAGTAATGACATTGAGTTAAAACTAGTGGTTTGAAGGCTTGATTTAGGATTAATAACATAGGATATTAGGAAATTCAAAATAAAAGATTTACAACTCTAAACACAAATTCCACCGTTGGATATGAAGATATGATTTTTAGGAAGTTACTCGTCAAATTTGAGCAAGATCCGACGGTGAACGAAGAAGTTATCTAGAATTGAAGAAGGAAGAAAATAGGAGGAAAATAGGAAAATGAATAAATGGGGTACTGGGCAAAAAGACTCCAGTCTTTTGGAAAAGACTCCAGTCTTTTGGAAAAGACTCCAGTATTTTTAAGGAAAACACTCGAGTCTTTTGGAAAACACTCGAGTGTTTTGTGCAGACAGTCTTAAAAACGTGTTTCAGTCAACAATCTCATTCATAACCCAACTTCATTCTCTCTCCTAGGTCACGAACAAGCTCTCATTCTCTCTTCAAATTTCATCTCAAATCATCAAATACACCCATGATAGACCATTAAAAACCAATCCCCATCACTCACCAACATCATCTCTTCCATCAATCTCTCCTATTGTTCTCTTTCAAGCCATGGGTATGAGTTAGGGTTCAAGAGCTTCAACACCCACTCTTGATTTCTACAATTTCAAGCTCAAAGTAAGTGAAATTCAAGCTTTCCTCCTCATTTCCTTCATGTTATACGAATTTCCCCCATAGTCTCTAACTAATTTTACTTCTTTTGGTTCATGAATCACTTTCTCTCTCCTCCAAGCTTGAAGCTTTCTCTCTCTTGTCTTCCATGATGGTTTTCAACTCTAGGCCATGGAAGCTTCTCATTTTCTTGAGCTTTGTCAAGAGGCTATGGCATAAATGCTAACTCTTCTTGTTATGGCTATTATATTAGGTTCCTCACTTCTCTCTTGGGTCATAACTCAATTGGTGGCAAGGCTCTCAAGCTTAAAGCAAGTGTAACCGCCTTATCTCTAAGTGTTGAGGTAAGGAGTGGGTATTAGTGAGTATTACCATACTCTGGGGAATAGTTTATAGTGTGTATATAATGCTTGCTAAGAGATAGGTGTTAGTATAAGGAATTGGAAACCTAAGTTAGAAAATGATGGTAAATTCTAGAAACGAACCTAGTGTAACTCTACGATGGGGAATATGAATAATAAATTGATTAGGCAAACCAATAAATTGAACTAGCTAAATCCATGATCTTGCTACTATATGTTATTATAGGTGCTACTTGAGAATAATTGTTAAGTGCTAATGTGTAGGATATTTTAGGTGCTTATCTGAGTTGTTGCTAATGATTATATATATTTGGTGTATTCTTGATAATTATTGTGAATTGTTCATTTATTGCTCTAAGTGTTTAATCGTTGTGAATTGTAATTGTGTTGATTTACTAGATGGTTTATATGAGATTATAGGAATGGTGTGTTTACTATGGTATATTGATATTTGTTGTTTGTTATGATTGTTTGGAAGTAGTGAGTATGTTGGCCTTTGACCTGAGGTGACATACTTTGTGAATATGGTAAGTATGTGGGCCTTTGACCTGAGGTGGCATACTTAACATGTGTGAATAGGGTGAGTATGTTGGCCTTTGACCTGAGGTGACATACTTTGTGAATATGGTAAGTATGTGGGCCTTTGACCTGAGGTGGCATACTTAACATGTGTGAATAGGGTGAGTATGTTGGCCTTTGACCTGAGGTGACATACTTTGTGAAGTTGGTAAGTATGTGGGCCTTTGACCTGAGGTGACATACTTATCATGTATGTATGGGGTGAGTATGTTGGCCTTTGACCTGAGGTGACATACTTTGTAAACTAGGGATGTATGTGGGCCTTTGACCTGAGGTGACATACATCGCAAATAGAAATTGGAAAATAAAGGAAATGAAAGGGACTGGAAGAAAGCAATGAAGAATGAAAATGGAGAAAAGAAAAAGATACAAGAAACATAAGATAGGAAGGTTAGTAGAAGGATATAACGAGATAATTTGGGATGGTAAAGAAGTGTGCTTGTAATAATAGTACAATAAGGTATGTAAAACGAATTAATGAGTTAGGTAATTAATGGGTAAAAAGGAAGCGGAAATAGGAGCATAGGTGGATTAGTCGGATAGGTAAAATGAACAACAACCTAGGAAGAATAATGGAATCGGAATATTGATGCATGTTGGTATGAATGTGACTGTTGTGCAATTGATTGAACTATGTGGTAATTGTGTGTGACTTAGTCGGTTATTATGTCATATTGGAAACTGCTTTCCCATTTTATGTGTAATGCTCACTCCTTACTATCTCCACAGGTACTGAGATTGAGCTGGCACAGCCCCCGGCCGAGCAGGAGTACTTTCCCTTACAGGGAGAGTAAGTCATATTAGTAGAGTCGTGTGTCCCGTCCTGACTACTTTTGGGATTTTTGTATATGATGATGATTATGTGTATGTACTGAAAAACATCATTTTGGGGTATAGTCAGGACCACTCCTTGTGGGAAGGGAGTTATTTTGGAGAATTTCATGGAATTTAAATAACTGCTAAAACTTGTATTAGTTTATAATTTTCCGCCGCACTGAAACTCTGATTATGAATGCTTTAATATATGGTTTGGCCCTGATGGCTTTCTGATCTCACTTAAATTATTAAATTAACAGGTTTGCAGGAAAAACTAATTTTTGGAATGTCCATATTACAAAGTAAACTTTGTCCGTTTTGACGGAGATTTTCATAAGTTAAAATGGTATTACTCAGAAAAATTTAAAATCACTATTTTATTATGGGTATTTAAGGGTAATTATTTAGGGTGTTACAAGACTTCATTCTTTGTGACCTGAACCTCTCTTGACTGTTGAAACCTCTTTTGTTGAGAATTCTCTTTTTGTTTGTAACGACCTCTGAGCTGTTGAAATGCGACCTTGTTTTGCGACTAGAACCCTCTTTTCTTTGTTGATACTCCTTCTTATGTGAACCTTATGTATTGATTGAGTTGTCTTGACAATACGTTTGTTTTCTCTAAAAGGTTTTCATACATGAAAACCTTAGACCCTGACACCTTATGCCAATTGACTAGACATACCTAAGTTCTAAGGTAGACGGTGAGATGTTGTTAAGGAAAGAGTTATAATGGTTGAGGAAGGAATAAGCATGAACGGATGTGATACCTTAGAATAAGAGTACCCCTAGAACCTTGAGTAAGATAGTGGGATGTACAAAAGGATTAAGACTAAAGGGTTTGATAGTAGTCTAACCCAAGTAATGGTATAGATGGTGTTAAGATGGAGAATATTTGGGGTGAGTCTGAGAGAGTTGGAGTTAGAAAAGCTCTAGTTGGAGTAGGTGAATGATTGGGGTAAGTGTGAACCTATAATAGGACCATAAGATCAACTAGATGGAATGGTGAAATTAACGGATAGAACCTTTAAGTGACGACCAAAATTAGGTTAAATGACCAAGATTTGATGTTTTAATGGATATAGGTGATTATAAGTTGTGGGGTTAAAAGTGTCATTAGGTGCTAAGATCGTTAATCTGAAGGATAAATCCCTAAGTTGGAGAGTTTTTAATGGTTTAGAGCACGAAAATGGATCATGAAGGGTTTAGAATACTTAAGTTGTTTGAATAAGTACTGAAGATGAGGACAAAAATTTGGTTTAGTTAGCAAAATTTAAGATAGGCTTGAACAAAGTAATGGGAAGTTTTGTAAGATAAGCTAGAATTAGTGGATGTTGGGAAATTTTATGACCTTAGTCCCTGTCAAATGTTATTGGATAGATGTGATGTATAGGAATATGATCCGTCAAAGTTGGGGAGTAAACGGAGATTTTGAGGTTTGTAATAACCCACCTAGGCTTAAAAGAATGAAAGGAGTCAAATTAAGGAAGAAAGACCATGAGGAAAGTAGTACCCTTGTCAGGATTGGCATAAGCGTGCTATTCTTTTGAACTTTGTTTCGAAACCATTGAACCCTTTGAACTCTTGTTGACAAAGCAATACCATTAGTATCCCAGTGTGTCTGATGATGAAATGGCCCAAGAAGATTACCTTTGAAAGAACAATGCATATGCGACGACCCGAGGACGATGACTGCTGTTATAGATTGAGAAAAGCACTCCAAGGAATCCGACATCCGTTGATCGTGGAATTCTGTGTAGCATTTATCGAGGACAAGAAATCTGCAAGTTGGGGAAAATGTAACATCCCGTGTTTTTCCGACTAGGTTAAATAAAGTTTTATTAAAGAAAAATTTTGAGAAATTGTTTTACAAAGAGTTTTCAATGAGTATTTTATTAGGTTACAAAGTAAAGTAATGATTTTATGGAGTTTTGATTAACAAATATTCTTATGGAGTTAGTAAAAATGATTTCTAATGAGAAATGATTTTTATTGATGATGATTTGTCAAAATGAATTTTCTTTATAGACTTTGAAAGATTAATCAACTTTGAAAATCCATAACTTTTTAACCGTAACTCTGATTTTTATGATCTTTATACCAAAACGATCGTATGGAAATGTAGTTTTCAAAAATGTATCTTTCATAATTTTCTGGGCTGGTTTGCGAAAATTATTTTCCAGTACTATAAAGGACGAGTTTTCAAGGAATTAATCATGAAAAATAGTTTTTGATTTTTAATAAATTTTTCCTTTTGGGATTATCTTTAATATATTAAAGTATGATTTTAGAAAATGAGATAAGGGCTATAAGTGCAACCAATAAGTAAAGTTTATTATTTAAAGGAAAAAGTGTTAATATGAATGTTTGAGTAAGATGATTATTTTGTGAATAAGTGTGTGATTGATTGATAAATGTGTGCCTATATGTGTATGTGTGATGGATTGATGAATGTGATTTCTTATAGTTAATTTCCTTATGTGTGTAAATGTGATTTCCTAAGTGATGTTTGCATTATTAGTGATTATAAGGTGATTAAAAAAAATGTAGGACATGTGTAAGGATGCATGAATGCCACGATTTTTTTTTTGGTGTGTGCATGTAGAATATATGTGTGATATGTGTGTGTGTGACAAGTGTATGAGTGTGTGTATGTGTAGGTTTATGATGCATTTGCTTGGTGACCAAGCTAGGAAGAAATAAAAATAAAAAGAAAAGAAAATGAAAGAAGAAACTTGGGGACCAAGTAGTGATATTAGAATGCCAAAAATACCCCCTCCTTGATGCATGTTGGTCGAACTAGTCAAAGGCCAAAGAAGGGAAATGTTGCTTCACCCTTAGACTATTTCCTTCATTCTTTCATTCATTCCCTTCATTTCCTTCGTTCCATTCCATCCTTTCATTTCTTCCCTTTCACACTCCAACAAACACATAGTCTCCAAGAGCAACACTAGCTCTTGAGAGACAAAAAAAAAACCATGGAGAGAAAAGAAGAGAGAACCGTGAGGGAGAGAAGAGGAGAGGAAGAGAGAAGCTTGAATCTTAGCCCATTTTCATTCATCATCTTAGGGTATAACCTTGATCCTTGATTGTCCTTCCTTCTCTACTATTTTTGTTTTTGGTTTTTGTTGTGTAAATGTGGATTAGTGTAAAGATTGTCCTTGCATGTGGATTTTTGATGTTGATCTATATTTTTCAAAGACTAATGAACAAAGATTAAAGTTTTAAAATGAAAAATGAACATGCAAAAGGTTTGAAGATTGATTCGGTTTTTGTAATGATTATGTGCAAATAATTCTTGTTTCCTTGATGTGCTTTGGTTTTATGCTTATCTTTGGAAAAGAAATTAATTTTTTTAAAGTGATTCCATGATGCATGTTGATTTTGAGCTAGATCTAATGTTTTTCTTTGCATCCATGTGATTTTCTCAAATGGAACTTAATTTTTCTTACTTGCATGTAAAGATCTTGATTTAAAAATAAGAAATCTACTATTTTTAAGAGCTTGATGTTCATTCAGTTGTTAAAATAAATTTTGTGCCAATGATTTTATTTTCTTGTTTGATTTGGTTTTGTGAACATGTAAAGAAAATTATTTTTAAGAAAGATTAACCTAAAGCATGGAACTTTTGACAAAATGAATTTATTTTTCTTATGCATGTTTCGGTTTTGGCTTAGAACTTTAGAAAAGAATTTTACTTGAAATATTTGATACATGCATGTATGATTTCCTCTAAGATCTATAAATTCTAAGTATGTGCATGTTAAGATCTAGGATAGTTTTAGTTTGATTCTTGATTCTTAATTTAAAAGACTTGGTTCTTATTTCTAGATGTTGATGCATGTTTTATTTGAATTAAAATAAATTGTTTTCATGAAATATTAATTCGGTTTTCAAAGGAAAAATAATTGATGATTTGATTCTTGTGATGATTTATATGTATGTGTGCATTTTTGATTTTTATGAAAAGAAATGGTTGAATAATTGGTTGAACAAAAAGTGTGTGCTGAAATTGTGATTGTATGTGTTTTTGACATTGATAAATGATATGTATGTATGCTCAATGATTCTGAAATTTTGTCACTGACTTAAGTATATTAAAATAAACTTCTCTGAATTTTTAAATGATTTTTGGAATTAATTTCCTATTTTTATAAGAGTAAACTTTGTGAAAACAATTTTGAGAAAACAAGTTTTTCAGTTTAAAGATAAAAATAATTTTTGAACTTGTGCTACTTCAAATTGTTTGAAATTTTTATGATAGCTTCCTGAACCTCTCTAGATGTTCTCTGTAAAAGTTGAAGAGATTTGGAGTTGATTTTATATTTTTAATAAAGGCAAAACAGTGAACCGTTTGGTTCAGATTTTCTGGACTTAGTGACAAATTTAATTGGAAAAGAATGACTTGCACAACTCCAAATAATCTGAAAGTTTTATGAGATAGTCTTGACTGTATAAGGAAGACTTATACCAATTTTTATGCAATTCGGAGTTGAACAACTATTTTTAATAATGACGTTTTTGCCTCAGACCAGCAACAGTACCGTTTTGTTTTTCATGCTAAATTTGATTTGAAACCTAGCTTAGGATTGTTTAAATGACTTGAAAATTTTATATGATTGGCTTTATCATGTATGTGTGTGTTCTGGAAATTTTGAGAATTAAACAAATTGATTTGATATTTCGTTGGATTTTATCTTTTATGTTTTACTTGTAATCACACTAAGATTTCATTTGAATGTTTTTGATGAATATGAATTTTTATGCTTTATGTTATGACCTTGGCTTCCTTTTATGATGATTATGATGCCTTGAACTGATTGAATAAGTGATTGTTTGATAATATGTTTATGTTATGCATGAATGAACTTGTAGGTTAAGTGTTTGATTTTGTAATCGGTTTTAAAAATTAATTGGTTTTGAAATAGTTTGCTTTGATTTAATTGAAAAACCTTGGACTTAGTGGTTGCTGCCCTTAATTCATTTCACAATGTTAAGTTTAAAAATAAATCATTTAAGTGTTTATTTTATAACGAAGTCTTACATGAACAAAGTTAAGTTTTTCGGTGTTTTTGAGTTTTGGTTAATGGCTGTCCAGGAACGGACCAGCAACCGAAACAAATGATTTTAAAGTGTTTTATCAATTGTTTTAAAAAGATTTTTAGATGTTTAAAGTTTGTTCAAAAGTCTAGTTTGATTTGAAAAAGTTTTAACGTTTTGCGATTTTCCGACGAGAAATAAAAGGAGTTTTCGAAAACGCGTTCTGATTCTAAGTAGGGCAATTATTTAAGATAGACTTGTAACGCTAGTATCGTCTATTTAGTACGAGGTACGTATAAGCCAAGAAGCGGAACGACCGACTTGTTGGGAAGGACTCGCCACGATTTCAGATGCTGGAATGTGAGGTGAGAGATGCAGTAGGCCTAGGTCATCGTGACGCGTAGACTCGGTTCTAGACTGAGTACATTGAGTCTAATTGAGTATTTGTCATAGGTCATGAGCTGCATAATGATATGTGATCTATATGTGCTAGATGTTTATCTGTTTTGTTAAATATGATGCATGTCTGATTTGTTATGCATTGGTTTTATCTGTTGAGTATGTTTGTTCTGTTTGGAAAAGCTGAATATGGTTATATGCAAATTATGAGGAAGAAATAAGTTACGAGATGAATGAATTGTAAAATTAAGAAAACGTGACTGAAAGAAAGAAGAATGATAACAAAGGTTGTATAAGTAATGGAATACAAAGAGTTGTGATTGGAGAAGAGTAATGCTGTTATGAAAGTGCGATGTGGTTTGAGTGGAGATGTGATTCCTCGTTCATGTTTTTGGAAAGAAGCCTAGTTTTGAGTTGAGCTTGCTCCTCCATTAGCACTCATCCAAAAATGTGATTTTTTTGAAAAAGGTTTTGAAAAGAGATTTTTGAAAAGCTTTTGTGAAAATAATATTTTTGAGAAAGATTTATGAAATGATCCTTTTGAAAAAGTTTGTGAAAACAATGATTTTGTGAGCGATGGTGAAAACAGATTTGTGAAAGTTTTTGGAAACATTATTTTTGAAAAAGTTTTGTGAAAGGATTATGAAATGAGGTTTTTGAAAATGTTTTGGTGAAGCAAAAGTTTTGGTGAAATCATGTTTTCGAAAAAGTGTTGCGAAAAGATATTTTGAGAAAGACGAGGAAAAGATGCTGATGATGTTGATAAGAAATGTTCTGAGAATGAGCTTATGAGAATCATGATGATGAAATGAAAGTGATTGAGGCATGATGCCTTTGAGATTTAGGGGGACGGATTGCGATTAGTGGTCGGGCTTCGTTGAAGGGATGCACTAAGGACGAGCCGACTGTTAGGATTAAGCCGCTAATGAAATCCTAAAAGAATTAAAAGACTTTAAAAGACATGTATAAACGCGGTGAGGTATGAGTGTCATATCGAAGTAGTGGAGAGGAAGGAACCATGGGTATCTGCGGATACTCAGGAGGAGATTGCATGAGGGGAGGGCAAGGACGGTGAAACGTCAAGAATCCTAGAGTATATTTCTAGGCGGAACGAATCCCACATGTGGCGTACTAACGTGGTAGGGACTGGGTCTAATGTCGTGGCAAGTTCCGCATCGCGAACTAGAAATCATACTGTCACCCCCTTGATTGCAAATCTAGAACAGTGAGAGGGACTGGAACGGGGCATTTGAGATTGCCGCTGAGAGCGTGCCTTGATATATATGTGAATTGAATTGAATTGATTTGAGGCTGAGTCCTCCTGGTCTGGGACCATTTGATTGTGTGACAGCTGTCGTGCCCGCGTGGTAAAGGTCCTGTGCTCCTGTTTGCTTCCGACTAGGTTGGGTGGATGACCGAGGAGATGTAGACGTGTGTGCGAGTTCAATGATGTTTCCCCCTCATCATTGAGCGAACCGTTTGATAAGACTTAATAATGATAAGAGAATATAAGAAAGAGAGCATAAGGAATTTATGAAGGATTTATTGAGAAAGAAAGATTCAAAGAATGAAAGTGTAAGTGATTGTTGGAAAGATTGAGAAAGATGATGATAAGACTGGAATGTTCGAAGGCCTGAGATGCCAAGTGAAGTGATGTATACTGAAATGACTTATGTTTTGCTATAGTTGGTGTGTTATGATGTGCTTTGTTATAAGTGCTTCTTATATGTTTACATGAATATGTTTGCCATCTGCATAGCATGATTATTTGTTATTGCATGAGAATTAGTCGGTCCTATGTCTTTCTTATACGCCTCTAGTCATTACTTTACTGTTCTGTCATGTAGTACTTCTGGAATGCTGACCATCTCTCCTATCATGTTGTCGTATCGGGTTATTCCGATATTGCAACGGGTAGATGGTAGATCCTGCAGTAAATCTGCACGCTATTCCGATGAGGCTTCTGCAGTGGACTTCAGCTAGGGAGACTAGACATCAAGATTAGTAGTAGGTAATTCCCTTGAGTACTGTATCTCTTGCAACTACTTCAATCAAGTCAATGAAATGTTTTTGGACTTAAAGGTTCTCATGTCCATGTCACCATTTAAAAAAAAAAATTCCCAAATTTTTACCATATTTTGGTTAAAGAGATGATGTTTTCAAGTTGCCGAAATCGGGGTGTTACAACTAGTGCTGAAGCTGCAAATGCTGCTAATATGATTCAAGGTAAGTGTTTCATTAATGAGATTTACTTGCATGTGTTGTACGACTCGAGTGCTACGCACTCATTTATATCTGGTGATGTGGTGAATAGATTACAATTAAAAGTGGATATATTAACTTATGATTTGATTATGTCTACTCCTACTAATGACCCTGTCTTGGTGTCTACATATTGTTCCAAATGTCCTGTAGTAATAGAAGGCAGAACCTATCCCATAGATTTAATCCAACTACCCCTTACCCAGTTAGATGTTATATTGGGGATGGATTGGCTAGCTAATAACCATGTCCTCTTGAACTGTTCAAATAAAACCATTATATTTAGCGAACCTAGAACTTCAGGGACGAAGCCTTTAGAACCCGAGCACATTTCTGCCAATCAAATAAAAGCTTCGTTGAAAGATGGAGCCAACTGTGTGGTCCGATATGCCTTATGATCAAGCTCAATAGGCAAATGGCATGCCTTACTAGAAACCAAGCGGTAAGGTGACATCCCAATTAGGGCTTTGAATGTTGCTCTGTATACCCAAAGGGTATTATCAATCTTCTTTACCCCATCTTTCCTTGAAGCACTCACTATTTTTCCAAAATTCGCTTCAACTCTCTATTATAAATCACCACTCGGCCACTTGTTTGTGGGTGGTAAGGGGTAGCAATTTTGTATCGCAACCCATACTTATCCCATACTTGTTCCGTTTTCTTGTTGCCAAAATGAGTCCCACGGTCGCTAATGAGAGCTCTCGAAACTCCAAACCTGCTAAAGATGTTTTTTCTCAAAAACTTCACCACAATAGATGAATCATTTGTTACAGTGGGGATTGCTTCAACCCACATGGAAACATAATCTACAATTACAATAATATATTTATTACTCATATAAGTAGGAAATGGTCCCATGAAATCTATACCCCATACATCGTAAACTTCAACCTCAAGGATACCTTTGAGTGGCCTTTCATCTTTTCTGGATATATTACCCACTTTTTGGCACCTATCACAACGGGATACAAAATCTCTTGTATCCTTAAACGATGAGGGCCAAAAGAACTCACTTTGTAATACTTTGGCCGCCATTTTATCTCCTCCATAATGAGCACCAAAATCGGAACCATGTCAGTACCACAAAATATCAAGAATCACTTGTTTTGGAACACTTCTCCTCATTATTCCATCTGCACATCTTTTAAAAAGGAAAGGTTCATCGCAAAATTAGAATTTAGCATTGTGCATAATTTTTTTTCTTTTGTTGCCATGAAAGTTCTTTTAGAATTACCTTAGATGTCTTAAAATTTGCCAAATTCATATACCATGGTAATGCAGGAATAGATAACAACTTTTCATCAGGAAACTCTTTTTGTATTGGCACATGTATCACACAATTTTCTTTCTCAAAAGGGAGTCTAGACAAGTGATCAGCTATAACATTTTCCACTCCCTTTTTATCCTTGATTTCATATCAAAATCTTGTAACAACAAGATCCATCTAATCAACCTTGGTTTTGCCTCCTGCTTTGCCAAAAGATATCTTAGTGTAGCATAGCTTTTATACACAATAACTTTCGATCCTGTTAAATAGGTACGAAATTTATCTACAGCTAATACCACAACAAGTAACTCTTTTTCGGTAATCGTAGAATTAACTTGTGTATTATTTAGCACACGATTGGCATAATATATAATATGAAACGATTTATTTCTTCTTTGTCCTAAGGCAACATCAATGGCAAAGTTAGAGGCATCACACATTAGTTCAAAAGGCTCATCTCAGTTGGGAGCAATAACAACATGTGCGGTTATCAACTTTTTTTTCAATAACTTAAAAGCAAGCAAACAATTTTCATCAAATGCAAATGCAACATCCTTTTGAAAAATCTTTGATGAATTTCTGGTAAAACCTGGCATGCATGTTCGAAAAACTTCTAATCCTTTTGATATTCGTAGGAGGAGGCAGATTTTCAATGATAGAAATTTTTGTTTTATCTACTTCATTCAATCCCTTGGGCTGAAATTTTATGCCACAAGACTACACCTTCTGTCACCATAAAATAACATTTTTCTCAATTAAGAGCAAGGTTAGTCTCTTCAAAATGCTGCAACACTTTTTTCAAGTTATGTAAATAAGAATCAAAAGAAGATCCAAAGAGCATTCTTCGATATTATCCATGAAAACCTCAATGAAATTTTCCACGATATAAATGAATATAGCTAACATACACCTTTGAAAAGTCGCAGGCGCATTGCACAACCCAAAGAGCATTCTTCGATAAGCAAAAATTCCAAAGGGACAAGTAAAATTTATCTTCTCTTAATCCTTAGGTTCCATAACAATCTGGTTATACTCAGATTAATCGTCACGAAAACAATAATATGCATGTCCTGTCAATCTTTCTAACATTTGGCCCATGAAATGAAGTGGGAAATGGTCTTTTCAGATGACAATATTTAATCTATGATAATCAATGCAATCCTCCACCCCGTAACTATCCGGGTCGGTATGAGTTCATTGTTCTTATTTTTTCACCACAATCTCACCACCTTTCTCAGGAACCACTTGCACCTGGCTTTCACAAGTGCTATCAAAAATTGAGTATATAATCCCAACATTAAGTAATTTCACCACTTCTTTTCTCACAACCTTTTTCTTATAAGGATTCAACCTTCTTTGAGGTTGAATCATAAGTTTGAAATTTTCCTCAAGAAAAAAATTTATGCATGCAAAATGATGGACCGATACCCTTTAAATCAGAAATTATCTAACCAATAGCAAACTTATGATTTCTCAACACTCTCAATAATTTTTCAACCTCATCTTCGCTCAAATCATTATTTATAATGACAAGATAATGTTCACTTTCATCAAGAAAAACATACCTGAATAAAAGATGAGAGCTTGTAACTTTAAAAAATTGGAGTTTGTGGTTTTTGAAATGTAGCTTATAAAAAGCTACTTTAAACAGCTCTATCCTACATATTTAAAAGCTCCCAATAACTTAGTGTCGTTTTTGCCCATCAGATTTTTTTTTACTAAATTACATTGAATGAAAGCAAACAAGCAAATAAATATTATATATCATGTTAAGTCATTTAATAAATTTCGGCTAGTTTCACATCTAGTTTTACGATTTAACCAAATGAGCTAACTCCACAGCTATAAGATTTCAGCTATCTTCACAACTATAAGTTACATAATCAAAACTAACAGCTACAAGCTCATAGTTATAATCTAGTTTTGACAAACAAATTTTAAGTCAATTTTAACCGATCATAAAGATCAATAAAACTAGTTAAGGTTAGTTAATTGTCTCTATTAAAAAAAATACTAGAACTTTAAATATTTACCCTCATTTAATTTTGCGTTATTCGGCAAATGGTAGGATTTGATCTAACAAACTTTTATTTAATCTCATTGTTTATGTACTCTTGATTTATCTAATTGATTGTTCGTTAAACAATGAGAAAAAAAAATCAAAGATAATTAATAAGGGCAAATATGAAAGAAAAAAAAAGTAGATTCTACCTACAAATCGTAAAGTAACTTATTAAAAACGCCCATTATAATTTTTTAAAATGTGACTTATCATAAAGAGCAGATGGAGTAAATTAATTAAAAAATAATAATTCCAGTGCCAAAATAGGATTTTAATGAATTGGCAGAGATTTACATCATCTTTCTTTAATGAAAGGATTGTGCGATTAAATAATAATGACTAAGCCTTCCATAAAAATAATTAGACAAAAATGAGGGAATGGGCTTTGTGCAAGGACCCATAACTTTGGGTGGATTGATAACAAGATCATTGCAATTGTTGGGTACAAATCTACAAATTACGGACCCAACTTCATTCTCTGATGTGAGTCTTGTATATCCATTTTAACTCTTCTGATCTGGATGGAATGGGCGTATAAATGCAGAATTCATCTGCCAAATCTTGAGTGAGGCTGTCACAGTGGCTTCAGTAGCATTGTTGAACAAGTACAATCTGGCTGCTCCATAAATTGCCCTTGTTGGGTAAACCCGAGATGCTATACATGTCCTCCCACCTTGAGCAAAGCTTTCAACAATGGAATGGTCCACCTAAATTATAATAACAAGAAATCCCATAACAATTAAAAATTACTCTCATTTTTTTTTAACGTAGAAAATAATATATTATAAAAGGTATTGTTATATTAAAAAGTTAAAGATTTAAAGTTTTAAGATTAATAAAGTTAGCTTCTCAACATATTTTTATATTTTTTTAATTTCTTAACCTCAGTCCTTATAGATTAAGCAAACTAATAGTCCCACACGATAAAATATATATGTACTCTATTGTGCAAGAAAAAACAATAGTGCTCGATGAGTTCAGATATATTTCAATTCATACGCTCATTTGCTTTTATAATTAGGATTACTCTAATCCATGTATTTTATGTATAGAATAAACAAATTTAAAAGGTAAATTTTTATGGGAAAATAATATATTTAATAAGTCCAAAAGTGTTGTTTAAGTAAATACATGTTTTCTTTTAACGATGATTTATCTTATGTATACATGCATAAATTAGAAAAATACATATAATAAAAGGGTTTTCTATTCTATATACCCTGTAAAATAAGAAAACATGAATGGTAAAATTGTATTAAGAACTAAATAATTCATTCACTGTCTTAATTTTCAACAAACACTTGTTTTTGAAAGGTTTGATTAACAAAGACCCAGAGTAAAATAGTGAATTATTGTATGTTGGTAAAAAAAGTTTTAAGCAAATAATCAAGAAATTGACAGAAAAGAAAAAAAAAGGAGAGTATTCCTTCATGAATTTGATTGGTTTAACCTACCAGTATCCTTATAGATAGCTTTTCGCTTTCAAGTACAGGAACAAAGCTCCCAAAGATTTGTTTATTAACATCAGTCGCAAGAGAAGACCTGCCAATGCAAAACAATGTAAGAAACTCAATATAGAATATTGTCACAACTTGTTCTCTAAATTGACTTAAAATTATTTCCTTTCTCTTAATTGGCTTAGCGTTTATTTTTATGTTTTATTACCCAAAGAAATTTAAGCAACATAAGCAAATAGTTCAATACCTAGATTGATCAGAGCAGAAAGAAGTCTTAAGATGACCATCACTTCCTTTAATAGCATAAAAATACACAGGAGTGTATTCAGAAAGTCCTTCATCTGCCAAAACCAAAAGACCAAAAGGTCCTAAGGCACCACGTTTTGCAGCTCCACCACTGGTGCTGCATTGGTACTCCACATTTGTCTCATTTGTTTTCTCCAGGGCTTCCTTGTTTATCTCAAACTCGGCAACAATGTCCAACTAATAATTCATTACCAATATAAAATGTCATGAGTAATGCAATTGAAGTTTGTCTTTATTTATGTCTAGTTAGTTTTCTCCGAATTACATCTTAAGAATTTTACCAACAACAAAAGTACTAACCTGTGTGGCTGATTCAATATCTAGTGATACCACTGAACCTGGTTTCGCCTTCAAATTTTTAAATTCATCGCTTCTCAATCTCAAACTCTCAACTTCGGCAACAGGCCACTGGAGTAAATTGCTGCCAGCAGTCTTCTTATCAAGTGTTATTGTTCTTGGAATACTCTGTACAATTGTACTAGGACAATCTCACTTAATTTTTATCTAATTAAGTATAAATGAAGAAAAATTCTTTGATGCTCCTTATTTAAATAATATAATATTCATGTACCTTTTTATTTTTGTTTATGAAAATTCTTTTTTAGTGTTGCTTTTAACCTTAAATTTTATCTATTTTTACTCTAGTACAAATAATCCAACACTATCCATCCTATTCTATCACTGTTGTTGGCGTATCCAAACTCACCTAAAAAGTAAGAAAATCGTTTCATCAATATGACAACATTATTGACATTAACAATCTTACAAAAAATGCAAAAAATGATAGTAGATGTCGTCATCTCCTACCAATGTTACAATTTATCATTATTTCAACTTTTAATCACACTCATTAAAACTTTTAATTACTAAATCAATAATATTATGAAAAGAAAGTATTGAAACAAAACAAAAAAAAAAGCAACAAAGAATAACTCATAAATGAAACAGTAGACACATTAAAAAATTGTAATGTTGCATAAGCAAATGTACCTGAACTGAAGCCCAACCTTTGGTGACATCAGCATATTCACTATCAGACTCTCCAATCCAACCCCACAACACTCTCCTCCCCTTACTCTGATCATAAAATGTTTTGGATGCATAGAATATACCATAATCATACCTCAATCCAATACCAACATCATTCTTAGCATCATCTGGTATGAAATGAGCCTTCTTCTCATCATAACTCCCTATTGAATAGTAATCATGTCTGTCATCATCCAAGCTAACCTTCACAACATGCTTCACCTCAGCACCATTAGATGAAGTATTCAAGCCATTTTCAGCGATCTTGGATACAGGATAGAAGTCCACACACTCCCACATTCCAGTGCCTGGCACAGCACGAAGGATTCCTTTCTTACGCTCATAGGTCTTGAAGTCCTCAGTGTCATAAACGAAGGCAATGCCGGTCTTGTTTAGCTTCGACCCTATGGTGATGCGCCATTTTCCTTCGGTTGTGAGCCAAGCAGTGGTAGGGTCACGAAAGTCCTTGTAACCAATGCCTGAAAAAATTGGCAGAAAGAGAGAGTGAAAACAAGGTACAAACGAGAGATCGAGTTCATACCAGGAATCATGAATATAATATGTGACACAATTATGATACATCTGCTTAATTATCTTATATACAGAAATTATATGTAGAAACAATTTGTTTATTATGCATATGAGATAAACAGATATACATTGATGATAATTCTAGATGTATATGTAACATTAGTGATAATATAATGTAAATGTCTAATATAAAAGAGTTTCATTATTTGAACGACAAATTTGTTGTCCATGTATTATGTATATAAAGCTTTTTTTTTTTTTATATTATGATGTATATAAAACATTACCCAATAGGAAAATGACAAATTTTAAAAATTATATATAGAAAATGATTGGACCATGATATAATTTTTAAAATTGCCTTAACAAATTTCAAATTAAAAAAAATTATTATAAAATCTGAGAAATAAACATAGCAAATACTAACAATATACTATATCAATGTCGGAAAAAAAAAACTTCAAAAATAAAATATTTGAAAGTATCCATGAAATGTGTAATACAAATATTTGTTGGAGAAGATCAAATAAATCAATTATTTTATTATCACAAATAAATCAATTATTTTGAAGTGTTATATACTTCATAGAAACATACATAGAAAGTGAGATTTCATTTAACGTTGCATACATATATACACCAAGTTAATCATATGATGATCACTTGTATAGAAAAATATAAGTACCTGGTGGAGGGAAGAGAACTGGGTTGCCAGGGTATTTGATCCAATCCATAAGAAGAGGGTCAGAGGGGTCAGCAGGATAGGCAAGGTTCTGCACTTGCACTGATTCATTGGTTGAACCAGTATACAACATTATGATTTGACCATCAGGTAAGATGGTGGCAGAACCAGACCACACACCATTTTTGTCATACCATTGATCGTTCACCATTGCAATTGGAAGGTGAAGCCAATGGATCAAGTCCCTTGACACAGCATGCCCCCAAACTATGTCTCCCCAAACTGCAGCATTGGGATTGTATTGGTAGAAGAAGTGATACCATCCCTTGTAGTACATAGGACCTGTAATGTAATACATAAGTTGCAACAACCATGTCAACAAAATGTTGAGAACTCTAAAATGCAAAATTTTCACACAAAATAAAAATTGTTATTCCATCATTGTTTCAAAAGTTTATGCATTTATTTAAAAGTTGACAATAATAATATTAATGTCGTAGACCCCGTTTAGCTATAGTTGGGGGCAGCCATAGTTGGGTCCTAGCTAGTATTTGAATACTGAAGTGTCAAATTGTCAACTCAAGGCAAGAATGGCCAAATTGGTAGAGAATTAGCAAAAATTTCATGTGAGTTAAGAAAACTTTAAACATTCAGAAAAAGGTAATGATGCCCTTACCATTAGGATCTGAAGCACGAGCAACCAGGTACCCGATCAGAGCAAGCAACAGCCACCCAACAAATACAGGCAAAACAAAATATTAGCTTGATATTAAGAAGAAATGATAGTAAACAACTAATTGTCGCAAGCATTTAGAAGTAATCACAATTTTTATTTTTTTAATATTTGAATTAAAAACAGGGTGTTTAAATTAAAACCGAGATTTATTGATTTGCATTGGAGGTTTAAGAAGTGGTCGATTATTTTGGTTTGATTTCGATTATCTTTTCTAAAACCAATTTAAAGCAAACCTAGTTGATCTAACACATCATCACCCAAAAAAATAAAATAAAAGAATGACAAAAAAAACGTTGATATAACATTAATACTATTTAATCAGAAGTTACATCAACTATAGAGGGTTTATCTTTTTATACCTAAAGATGTTTGAAAGATAGTATCAAAAATCTTCCTTAAATTCAAGACAATTATTTTGAAAAATTGTTTATGATATTTCAAGTTGCTTTTAACTTATTACTCCATCTGTCCCACAGATATGATAAAAAAAATTGAAAAATTAAAAAAAAAATTGATGGTACATGAATTTAATGTTTTGTCTAATACATTAGACAATTATCAAACAACTAATTTAATACATTTTGTATTGATCAATCAATCACAATTCAAAATTTACAATTTCTAAACTTTTTCATTAATTATTTTAACTTTAATTCAGAACAATTTTTTTTTTCATTTTTACTGTACCATTCTTATGAACTGAAAAAGTGTTTCAAAGAGATGTGTTGAATAAACAATTTAATCAAAGAGCAAAGCATTATATTGATGCTTCAAATAAATAGTGATTATCATGCTAGTCCTCCACATAAAATAACTATATATCAATTAACTGAAAATTTAATAGTCTCAAAGGATTTTACTCTTATATGACCACCAAATAAATCCTTAGAAAAATTGAATATGATCACTGCATCGGTCCTTGCAGAATTTATTTGGTGAAAAACTAATTTGGTGACATTTTACTCATTTAACCAAACATAACCTTTTCTTTTTTTTACAAACCAACTTCATAAATAAAAAAATTGAGTTTACAATAAAAAAAAAATCAATAAGTTAAAGATTCACCCAACTACTCCTCCTGCTATTAAATGTAAGTCCCTTGAAAAAAAATCATATGCATGCATAACGAAAAATAGTTAATTTTGTTGGCTGTATATATTATTTCAAAATAATTTTCTATATTTATTATTGGAAATTCGAACGCATTAATTATCTCTCTCTACCTGATGAAAGTAATTCTAAAAATAATTAAGTAATACAATGAACTAATTAAAAAAGAATATTATGAATAGGAAAAATAAATTTAAAAAATGTCTTACGTTAAGAGCACAGGAGGGGCAAATAAAGGACCAACAACCAATGCATGTGCCGAAAACAATTACATGTAGGTGCAGGCACAAGTAATGGAATTGTGTTTATTAGATTTATGACAATAATGATTTGTATTGCCCTTTGTTTATCGAATTTAAGAATCGAGTATTTTTAATACATTTTTTCTTTGAAAGTCTGGATTCATTTCATTTGGTATTTTTACCTAAATCATTGTTGGTGTTAAGTAATGATATCTGGTATTATATGGAAAGAGAACTAATTTATTTCAAGGTAAGTAGTTGTAGTTGCTCTATAATATTTAGCTTGATACTTTTTTCTTTTGTTTATGATTTTTCCACTGGTTTTTCTTTATCAAGCTTTTTAATGAGGTATAAATCTTAATATTGTCATGGTTGATTTTTTAGGTGGTGGGTTGTTTGTGGTTTTGATTCTATTTTGGTTGCTTAATTTTCTCGTGGAGTGAATTGTAATGTTCTTTGTCGGTTTTGGTTTTTTTTTTTTTAATGCATGATTAAATACCTTATTCAAATCATTTATATACGGTGGAATTCAAATGTACATTGATGCTTATTTTTTTTTTTTTGGTAAACAAAGGGGACATTGATGCTTATTTTGACCCTGATTTTGGTATTAATAAGCTTGATATGAACCTTGTAGATTCAAAGGAGTGTTAGGTAAGTGGACTAGCTCCTTTGTGTTACCTACCTATATCAATTTGGTTGTGCCTGGGCTCTTATTTTAAACGAGCTTCACGTGGATTCTGTCTTTCAAAAGATTGTGAAACTTGAGTGCAAAGTGAGAAGGTAATAATGTATAACTTTCCCACTTTACGCTCATGTTCTCTGCTTTAATTTGTTAATGTCTTAGTCTATGTTTCATGTACATGACTTCCTCCGATTTTATATATAAGATTTTTTTAGATTTTTATTTTGGTCATATTTATAATATTTCATTTCAATTTTCAATAGTATTTAATTACTTTTTTTTTTACAAATACCTCTAATTAACTTTGCAAATTGCAATTTTTAGACTCCCAATAATAATTATAAGGATAATTTTTATGATATATCAAATTTTCATATTTCTAATACCACTAGCAAGTTTAATTATCCTCCATGATGAAAAAGAAAAATTCCAAAATATCTTATGAATAAGACTAGAGGAAGTACCTTTTAACAATTTCTTTGAATAATTCGACATTGTTGATGAATGAATTTACTTCTGTTATACGGTAATTGAAACACTTGTGTATCCTAAATGATTGGGAAGCTTCTAATAAATGGCCTCATTGTGTTTGAATAGTTTCTTCTTCTATAGTTCAAGTAACCTCATCTTTTATTATATTGATTTTATTGTCAGAATTAGGAGCACTAGGATGACATTTCTTATCCAGAAAAAAGGAGCACTAGGATGACATGTATTTAGTGCTTTATAAAATATATTAATTAATTATTCAATAATTAATTTAATGTAATTCGTATTTGATCAATTAATCATAATTTAAGATTTATAATTTTTAAATTTTTTATTAATTATTTTAACTTTAACTTAAGATTTTTTTTTCATTTTTCATTATTTTTATGTAACAAAAGGAATATTTTATTTGGATCGGATGATTATTTGCATTAGAACTGATACAAACTGAAATCTGAATCACATGCACCACCCAAATTAAAAGAATAAAGAAGAATGTTTTTTGACCGATATAAAAAAATTATCTTTGATTTCAAAAGTTCACATCATTACTTTTCATTGATTTCCTTTTTTATGGCGTGAAACAGGATCTGTGTACGTGAACGTGATTTACTGCTCCCGCGTTTCACATGCCAAATTTAAAAGAAAGATTTTCATAATTTCAGTGCTCAAAGTTGAGAATAAGCACCTTATTTTAGACATATTTTTTTTAAAAATAAAAATATAAAAATTTATTTCTCTTAAATACATCATTTTTTATAAAATTTAATCATTTTTTAATTTTTATCCTGAGTCTTTTAAGCAAACCCTTAAAATAATCGTGTAATAATTAAAAAAAAAAGGTAGGCATAAGTCAAATCTCCCGATCGAAATGAATATTCATGCTGAGGACATTCTCATGGGAAGATTCTCTTCTTTAATTTCTGGTTTATTTTTCTCATCTAATAATTACTATTATTTATATCTCTTAATTTTATTTTAATTTATTATTAAATCATTTCATAATCAAGATTTTATCTGTTTTTTTATAAAATGAAAAAATCTTGACTCTTTCGGAAGAGTATATAATATAAAGGCATAATTTGTATTTTTTCCATTTTATATACAGTGTGTTTTAAGGTTATGCATCAATTTTAAAAAATACTGTAATTAAATATTTTACGGTAATGCCTTTATGTAAGCATTATGAAGAGAGAAAGATATTGAAAATGAAAAAAAAATTGTGATAAATAAAGATATAGTAGTTAAAAAAAATAGTATTAACTATATATTGAATTTGTAAAGTAATAATATATATGAAATAAGTGATAAAATTTATAATATGGAGTATATGAAATGAGGAGAATAGTAGTTAATAAGTGTATTTCACAAGGAATGAGAGACCATTAAGCCGATAAACAGATTTATTGATAAAAAAATATAATTGTATGGTTAGAGTCTAGAGAGAATTTTTAAAAAGGTTCCAAAATTATAAGGGGTGGCTTGATAAGCCTATTAAAATGACAGGCGTTCAATGATTATGACCTGGAAACTCTCTTGCATCGTTTTTATCAATTTTTCATGCAAGTTTAATACTACCTCCGTTGCTTTCTCTTAGTGGTATGTGGAGAGATTTTTTGTTTTTTAATATGTTGTATGGAGTATTTTAAGAGTGTAATAAATGTTATTTTTTATGTAATATGTGTTCGTTTATGTAAGTAGTGGAGAAAAATTAATGATTATAGAGAGAGAAAGTGTACAGTGGAAAAAAAAATAATTAATATATTAGAAATTTGAGTATCGGATGTTTTTTGTTTGAAATATGACAGATAAATATGAACGGACTGAGTACTCTTTTATAAGCTTTTATAGATAAATGTTTTTATTCCGTAATATAAGTTTTTTTTATAATATTAATGCAATACTAATTAATATTTTTATAATTTCATCTATAATTTTTATAGAGAAATAATTAATGAAAAATAAATTTTAAAAAATAATAAAGAGTAAAACATTAAAACAATACACAAATTTAATAAAAACTGATACTCCCTCCGTTTCAGAATATTTGGCCTTTTAGGCCTGAACACACAGATTAAGAAAACGTTGATTATTGTAAGTGTTATGTATAATATGTACAAAATATCCCTATTTAATCTTTATGGAAAATTGTAGTGGTATTTAATTTTTCTTAGTAAGTATGTTCATTAATTAATGTACAGTGATTTAGAGATGAGAGAGATGATAAAAGTATAATTAATAAAGAGTAAGAGAAATGATTAAATGAAAGGTTAAAATTGGAAAAAAAAATATGTTTGTGTATTGAAAATAAAAAAGGCCAAGTTCAGTAAAACAAGAAAAAAAAACTAAAAGGTCAAATGTTCTGAAACGGAAGGAGTATAACATTAAAAGATTTATATTATGAAATAAAAGTAATATTAACAAATTCTTTATTATTTATTTGTCCCAATATTATAAAACACACCCTTTAAAAGAAATATAAATATATAATGATTGTTTTAATTTTTAACATATTAGTTTTATTTTTTTCTAATATATTACTCCTTCCGTTTCATTGAGTTTGATCTTTTAGGCTTTTTTCTTGTTTCTCAACGTTTGGTCTTTTACATTTTCAATACCAAAATATATATTTTTTTTCCAATTTTAACCTCATTCAATCATTTCATTCACTCCTCATTAATTATACTTTTATCATATCTTTCATCTCTAAATTATTGTACATTAATTAATTGACAAACTTACTAACAAAAATTAAATATTACTACCATTTTCAATAAGGATTAAATATGGACAGTTTGGACAAACCATACATAATACTTACAATAATCAACATTTATTTTAACTTTTAAATTTATTTTTTTAAATGACACAAATAAATAAAAAGGAATTGGGATTTATGCTTCCAACAATTTTTTTTAGCTTTTCAGCTACTTTTGCTAAACATGGGGATAACTGGATAAGTTAATTTGAATCAACCGTGTCATTGTCAAGCAGATTAAGAACAAAACAAATTTCAATTAAGCAGTAAAATGATCTGAATTAATTACCGTTCATCCAGTTCTTCTCCGGTTGGAAATGGTACGCTGTTCTCTGCCACGACAGCATGCTGTTGCTCCAAGGATAGTTTTTGGATCCTCCATTGTTGCTGGAGAACAACCTATTAGATTTCTCCGACACCCCTGCCGAGACACCTCGTGATGAAACAGGGTGCCATGTTGAGGAGGAGGAGGAAGAAGAAGGAACCTCTCTTGGGTTATTGTTGTTAGGTCCTTCATTCAATGATGATGATGATGACACGTGTCCATTTACATTGGAGGCCCTGTAGCCATTGTAAGCCACCAGAGAAACGAGAAGCAGAAAGCCACAAAGGAGCACAAGGAGCCCCTTCATTTGTTTGCGCGGGTGGGGCCCATTGGGGAGTTGAACGTATGGAGTAGGGTCTTGAGGGTCATGAAAAGAAGAAGGAAATGATGCATTGGGGCTTAAGTTTAACATCTTTTTGATGATTTTGAAAGGATAATTTTGTTTTCCTGTGATTAGGATGAGATGAGGTATGTGTGAGTGAAGTGAGAGAATAATATGAGATGACGAGGGGATTATGTTGGATAGTATTGGCCAAAATCACAGGGAAAGTGTACAGACTTTGAAATGAATCAGACAACTGTGAGATGCGTTTGCCACATTGGCATAGAGTACTTTATATAGCGTAAGCTCCAACTGTGTGGAGAGGTCGAGAGGGATGTCACATGACTGTGGGCCCATTGCGAAGGTTGAGGTGAAGAAACAGCACATGAATAATTGGGTGGGGTGGCCCTACAATTTTCAAAGCAATGATTTCTGAACCCCAGTGCTTGTTGTTTGCTTTGGATATAATGTCATATGAGTAATTGAGTAATGGCACATTATTGTCATCAACATCTTCAACATCTATATTTTACTATTCTTGAATTGAGAAAAATAGAAAACATACTTATATAAGGGAAATATATACTCCCTCCGCTCTCATTTATAAGAAAAAAAGACATCTTATTGATGATCTTAAATATAAGCAAAAATTAATCAACTTTCTATTCTCATTACAATCATTCCTAAAATATTCTTATAAAATGGGTGAATAATTTAATTTTTGTTTCATTCCCGATACAAGTTTACTAAACTAGTCTACTTTTTTATAAACTTGAGAAAATTAAATGCATCTAACTATTTTTTTCTTAATACTTGTGCTGATAGTTATTTTTACTAATAAACAAAACCGGATGAAGTATTTTATTTTAATACTATTACTTAATTACTTAATCAAAACATGATATAGCAATAATTAGTATAACAAAATAGCATAAAAAATTAATATAACAAAATGAGCTGTAAATAAGATGATTATTGTGTAATTGGCACCTAGGTAATCTTCACTCATTTTTCATTAATCATCTTTATTATTTTACTTAATCATTGTATTCATCGAAGATCATTTTATATAATTAGTGATATATAAATTAACAAATCAATATATAAATAAGTATACATTATAAGAAGAGATTAATGGGTATGCATTGACGGAGTAAAGTTTTTTACACCATCAGTGTATTCTCCATCATTCATTTGTATTACTTTAATCTAAAAGTCAATGACCATAAATGGATGAATGGTGGATGATGTACTGATGCTATAAAAAACTTTACACTGTCAGTGCATTACTCATTTTCTCTATAACAAAGTGACATATGTAATTTGTTAACTAATTAATAATAAGCAAAAATACCACTTTATGACATATATATGTCATTTTCTTTACAGTGTAGGCTGATTTGAAAATTAATATATCATTTTTATTTTTATATTTTATTATTTTTTATAAAAAGTTTAAATCATATATATACTAATAATAACTACAAGCATAAAAATAAATTCTTTTTCTTTATTTACCTACTCCAAATCCTATTATCATCAACTACCCTAAGGTTTATTATTCTATTCAATTCCCTATCCTTAGTTCTCACTATGACAAAAGAGAACCTATTCTCTAAGTTAAGGTAACACCACCTTCTTACCTTGATGTGGGAGAGGTAGAACCTCAATATCCTAGCCTTACTCCTTAGCTTTGGACTCCTTAGAACTTGAACCTCCTAGCCTTAGCTTGAAACCTCTAGAGAGCCCCCAAGAGATGATTTGAGATAATGCCCAATGAGGAGTTTGTTGAAGGAAGAGGTTTCTCCTTCACTTGCTCTTGAGAGGAAGGAATGAGAGAGAGTGATTCTCCATAGTTATGGAGCTTGAAAACTCAAGAGGGATGGAGGAAAGGGTGGCGTGTGGTGTGTAGGTGATGGAGTGATGTTCTTGCTTCTTGTTGGTGAGAGTTGAGTGTTGGTGTTCTTAGGGTTTAGGGTTGATGATCTTGATGATGAGTGAGGATGATGGGTGTTAGTGCTCTTGTTCCTCTTAGTTCATGAATGAGGGAGAAGAAATGAAAAAGTGAATGAATAAATGAGAGTGTGTGTGTTTAGTTTCATGAGGGTAAAGAATGAGTGGTGGAAGTGGAATGGCTTCCTTGAGAAGCTTGGAATGGGTGGTGGTTAAACAATGGCTTCTTGGAGAAACCTTACATGAGTGGCCTTCAAGTCACTTGTTTTTTTCAAGTCTGACGAGGTGGTAATTGATTACCTTCAAAATTAATCGATTATCCCATGAATTCCTTTTTATTTTTTTTCATCCATAGAAGAGGTAATCGATTACCTTCAAAAGTAATCGATTACCTTGCCAGATTTTCATCCCTTGCATTTCAAAATGTCATATCTCCTTTGTTAACCGTTGGATCTTGCTCAAATTTGGAGGTAAGCTTCCTAAAGACATTATCTTCACATCCAACGGTGGAATTTGTGTTTTAAGTTGTAAATATTTTATTTATAATTTCCTAATATAAGGTGTTTATAAAACCGAAAAGATTGTTTCTTACGCTCTTCTGTTCCTCTTTAAATCTCCTATTTGATGCCAATGCTTCTTAACTCCTTTATGGAACTCATTGGAATCCTAATCCATCACCTTAAACATTCTTTAGCATAATTATCATTTCCTAATCTTATTATTATTCTAATTATTCTTAGAGTTAAAGTTCAGGATGTTACAATTCTCCCCCACTTACTGGAATTTCGTCCCCGAAATTCCGTTCAATTCGTTCAATGGAGAACCATCCCATTGTCAAGGTCTTTCGACTACGATACTTACTTCTTCTTGGTTCCACTCCCCCACTTAAGATGTTTCTAAGTCTACACTACTTGGCAGTTTTATGCTTATGTTGGGATATACTACTTCTTGTTCTTACCCCGGCTTTCCTTTTCGCTTCCAATTTGTCTAGGTTTTGTCTCATTGTTGCCCAGACAATGTCTAGGTTGGCTATTAAGTTCTGCCCCACTTGGCATCGGCATACCGCTTTGTATTAATGTCAGGAAGTCGGGAATTGCATGCGTCAGTTTTTGACCGCCTTCCGGAATTGACAGTTGTGTTGAGTTGACTACCTATTGTTGGTCATTGGGTTGGAAAGAGTTCCTAAGAGTTGCGAAGTCTCGTATCCGCACACATTTAGGTTCGCGTACTCAATAAAGAGCACAAATCAATAGTTTAACTTGATTGATCTCGGCGTGGAGACCTTATGAAGTTGTCAAAGTTTATTTTTCTCGCGGGCAGTCGTTCAAGAGTCTTGTTAATAAGACTCCCAATATATCTTGAGCTACCAAAGTTTGGTGTAACTCTCCAAGGAAGTTGGAGATGGTTTATGGAGTCAGCTTAATCTCCCCAAGAATTCTGCGAAAGGTTACTGTTCAGGCTGGCTTCCTTCTTCTAAAGGTGTTACTTCTTGGAAAGTTCTATGTCAGGTTGGTTTATGTTTTTAGTCAAAAGCTTTCAATGACATCAACCATTAATAAGTGCAAAGATCGAGGTGGTCAGTCTCAATCTCACATTTATCGATAGCAATATCATTGTCGGGTTGGCTAATAATATCATCACTTAATAGTTGCAAAAGTAAGGATGACCAATCCTCACCTTACACTCTATTAAACGACTACACCATCACGAAATTGGTTATATTCTACCCAGAGTCCTACAACTTATTAACTATTCCTAAGGCTTTTAATAATTTCCTCCTAAGAGGATGGGTTGAATCTGTGTGCTTCTTAAGTTGTACGGTCAAGTTCATCTGTGTGCTTCTTTACTTATTTATCAAGCACATTCATCATTCAAACATGCATAGCAACACTTAACATACACATGTATTCACAAATATCAAAGTGGGTGCTACTCATTCATATTCACACTCTAGTTATTAACTACCTATACGTCCTATTCATCTTTTTCTATTATTATTCTAGCAAATTTTCCTCTCAAGCTTTTACCTAGTTTTATTATAATTCTAACCTACTTGGGGATTCACTAACAATTAATATCACAAATCCATTCATAATAGAAAATAAAATAAACATATATAGGCACATAACATCACACATGCATATATTCAATCATCATCTTAATGGGTTCTCTAACCCAACTCTAAATACTTAGACACCTGACTATATACATCGGTTACTCGCTTGGTAAGTAAACCAAAGCAGTTGTGAATCCACACTCCAAGGCTATGGAAAAACTGCTCTGATACCATAATGTAACACCCTCATAGTTAATTTACCTTAATTACTATTAATTAGGTTGAGGCAAATTAAGACTTGAAAATTTCTTAATAAAATCCAATAGAGTTTTCTCTGTTTATCGGACTTCCCGAAAATAGCATCTTCATTTAAACTTGTCAGTAAAGAAACATAATAAATCATAAACTTAAAATTCAAGCTACAGCCCGCTATAACTAATGCCCTGCTACAAAATAATACAAGTTGTGGGCTTCCAAAATTTAAACTATACTAATTACACCAATTTGACTCTATTTCTCTCTTGACTAATCTACACTCCACTCCGTGGAGTGTACTCCTGCTCGGCCAAGACTAGTGCAAGCTCCATCTTCGTACCTGTATAAAAAAAAGGCAAGAAGGGTAGCATTACACAGAACTTAGAATACTAGTTTCTACAAAAGCATAGCAATAAACTAAGGTACTACACTATGAATTATTGCCCAATTAGTATGACGTCTCCTATTCCTTTTTATTCATTTTTAATCTTCGTTATCTTTCACTATCTTAACTTTCATAAGCCTTTCTACCATTCTCATTCTATTTTATCCTTCACTCACCTCTTGGCGGGACCTATTATAATTACTTCTCACCTCTAAGGCGGTTCCTATTATTCTCAATTTACGCACACCCTAAGGGCGGGTCCTATCATATTTCACATACGCACGCCATAAAGACGGGTCCTATTTACAATTATTACCCACTCCATGTTGGAGGGTCCCTATATATATCTCTATTCTCGCTCCTTTATGGAGGGTCATTATACACGCTCCGTTATGGAGGGTCATTATACACGCTCCTTTATGGAGGGTCATTATACACGCTCCGTTATGGAAGGTCATTATTCACTTACGTTCACACATAACATATTCCTATATTCACTCATATCATACATTCTATACTCATACCCATTTTAAGTCATATATTCACACCTATTAAAGTCCTGTATTTACACACGTTATAAATCCAAGATTCACACACCCAATTAGGTGGGTCCATCTCACATTAGTAGTATAATTCCATTTTCCATTTATTAACACTCTTACTTAATTCATTAACTACTTAGTTTCCTTCAAATTCCATTCTAAGCACTAGAATTCATAACATATTCAATTCATAATCACTTTATTCGTTATTAACACTCAAACCAAGCCATTCTCTACGACAATCATCATTAATCTATATTTTATCAAGTCTACAACTAATGTTTCCCCTTTTCTTTATCTACTTCACAAATATCCCTATGGTTCCATATTCCATATCCATCATAATTATGTATTTCTACAAGCATACAAATAAATTCTTTTTCTTTATTTACTTACTCCAAATCCTATTATCATCAACTACCCTAAGGTTTATTATTCTATTCAATTCCCTATCCTAAGTTATCATTATGACAAAAGAGAACCTATTCTCTAAGTCAAGGTAACACCACCTTCTTACCTTGATGTGAGAGAGGTAGAACCTCAATATCCTAGCCTTACTCCTTAGCTTTGAACTCCTTAGAACTTGAACCTCCTAGCCTTAGCTTGAAACCTCTAGAGAGCCCCCAAGAGATGAGTTGAGATGATGCCTAATGAGGAGTTTGTTGAAGGAAGAGGTCTCTCCTTTACTTGCTCTTGAGAGGAAGGAATGAGAGAGAGAGTGATTCTCCATAGTTATGGAGCTTGAAAACTCAAGAGGGATGGAGGAGAGGGTGGCGTGTGGTGGTGTAGGTGATGTGGAGTGATGTTCTTGCTTCTTGTTGCTGTGTTTTGAGTGTTGGTGTTCTTAGGGTTTAGGGCTAATGATCTTGATGATGAGTGAGGATGATGGGTGTTAGTGCTCTTGTTCCTCTTAGTTCATGAATGAGGGAGAAGAAATGAAGAAATGAATGAATGAATGAGAGTGTGTGTGTTTAGTTTCATGAGGGGAAATAATTAGTGGTGGAAGTGGAATGGCTTCCTTGAGAAGCTTGGAATGGGTGGTGGTTAAACAATGGCTTCTTGGAAAAGCCTTACATGAGTGACCTCCAAGTTACTTATTTTTTTCAAGACTGACGAGGTGGTAATCGATTACCTTCAAAAGTAATCGATTACCCGATGAATTCCTTTTTATTTTTTCCATCCAGAGAGGAGGTAATCGATTACCTTCAAAGGTAATCGATTACCTTGCCAGATTTTCATCCCTTGCATTTCAAAATGTCATACCTCATTCGTTAACCATTGGATCTTTCTCAAATTTGGAGATAAGCTCCCTAAGACAATTATCTTCACATCCAACGGTGGAATTTGTGTTTTACGTTGTAAATATTTTATTTCTAATTTCCTAATATAGGGTGTTTATAACACCGAAAACATCGTTTCCTACGCTCTTCTGTTCCTATTTAAATCTCCTATTCGATGTCAATGCTTCTTAACTCCTTTATGGCACTCATCGGAATCCTAATCCATCACCTTAAACCTTCTTTAGCATAATTATCATTTCCTAATCTTATTATTATTCTAATTATTCTTGGAGTTAAAATTCGGGATGTTACACAAAGAGTGTTCACTAGTTCCTGGTTCTTTTGTAGTTTGTTTTTCTAACCAGATTTTGATGGAAGTTATTGCTTGTGATAAAAATTGTAAGAGTCATGAGTCTGGGATCTTAGATTAGGAGGTATACGGGTTGATTTAAGAAATGGTCTTGTGTTTTAGAATCTTTATTTTACTTTTGCCTGGGACATTCAAAATGCTAAGTTTGGGGGAGTGATTTGGGTCTAATTGCACATGACACATATTTTTCCAATTATACATAAATAATAATTAAGAAAAAAAGAAAAAAAAGAAAAAAAATGACACTAATAATAACTACAATAATAAAGAAATTATCAAATTGCTTATTATTATAAAAAGGTCTAAAATGTATTATTATTTTAAATTCATTATTATTACGGTTTTCATTTTAGACCTTTTTATAATAATAAGCAATTTGATAATTTATTTATTATTGTAGTTATTATTAGTGTTATTTTCTTTTTCATTTTTTTATTTTTTTCTTAATTATTATTTATGTATAATTGGCAAAATGTGTGTGATATGCATTTATGATGTTTTTGAGCAATAATTGAATCCCTTTTGCTTTGGATTTGGCTTGTTTCTTAAGTAAATTTAGGATTTTATTATGTTTTTAGGAAAGTTAGGTGATTTAGAATCCTTGAACGTTTTGATCCGTTTTGGGTTTTGATTTCAGGAAATTGAAGCTTAATTTGATGATTTATGCTTTGGAATGGAAAGGAGCTTTGAAGACCATGAGATTGGAGCTGGAATGGAGAAGAATGTGGTTCATAAATGTTGCCCACGATGGGGTTCAAATGTCAGAGCTGGGGTGCATAAATTCAGAAAACAATTAAGAAATCCTCAGCCAGTTCAGGGTGCCACACGCCCAGGCGTGTAGGATACCACGCCTAAGCGCGTAGTGTGTGTGAGAAGAGAAGGATAGTAGTTTTTGGTCCCACACCTAGGCGTGGGTATGCTGCGCCTGGGCGCGTGGTGCTACGAGTTGGGCCTATATCTATTTGGTTTTTGAGGATTCTGATAGAGTTTAGTTTGATTCGTTTTAGGATTAGCTTTTTCTATATATTCTAGGACTTAGCATTAGGTTTAGTAGCTTTTAGAGAAGGAGGGAGATTACATATTTTCCACTTCATTGGAAGAAAAAGTTAGAGGTAATTCCTTATTGTCTATTATATGGAATCCTATTCTATTTCTTCTATTTATTCTTTTTTAATGTGTAACTAAAACCCTTTGTAGTTAGGAGCATGGTGGATTTGTATGGATGAGTTTATATAATTTATGAATTAATGTTTTCATTCAAATCTATTGTTTGGTTGTGTTTTAATTCCAATTCATGAAATTGGCCACTTTATGTTTTGCTTTGGATCTCAAATTCAACAAGAGACATCTAAGAGTTAGAATAGGTCGTTCAATCAAACATTATAACTACCTAGTGTGTAGACATACAGCTAGGGCTTATATGACTTTAATGTTCTAGTGTTCTTAATGGTTATTCGAATATTTAATCGCTTAAGACATTAAGGGTTTTCATTTTGAATAAGAAACGTAGATTCGTAAAGACATCTGGATTTTACTACCTCTGGAATGTCGTGGATTTAATGAAAAACAGAGATTCATAATTAATAAACAAGTCTTGCAATGAAACTGAGTTCCTAACGCCTTTCTCTATCTGTCTCACAAACCTTTATTTTTATTTGGTTATTCTTAATCGGTTTGTTAATTTTAAATAATTTTATAAAAACTTATAAATTTCTCTTTTAATTACGCCTTTGGTGAGAATTATTTGGAAACAACTCACAATCCCCGAGTGAAACGATCATTTACTTTCATTATATTACTTGTGATCTAGTACATTTGCTAGTATCAACACAACACCTATCTTCCAATTGGATGAGTCCAATTATCTCATACCTGCAATAAAGTATGTCCTAATATCTAACATTGTTGAAGCTTGGAAGATAGTCTGGTAATTTATTCACTATAATATTCATGATGAATTGCTTCACAAATGAGGATTCTCAAACCATATGCTCATATGTTTGAGCCCATCCCAAGCTAAAGAAGTTTTGCAAAAGGTTGATGGATGGTAGAGCGGATATCACATGTGTGGAAAGTCAGTACTAGAAAGGTTTTGAGAGTTGACTATTACTGGTCAACCCTGTAGAATGATGCATTCAATCATGTGAAAGGGTGAAAATAATGTCGGCTTCACAATGATGTGTTTCAAGCTCCGCCCGAAGAACTGCATTCCATCAACACACCTTGGTCTTTTTATCAAATGGGGTTGGACATCATTGGTTCTTTTCTCTTCATTGTCAAATCAAGCACATAATCGTGATTGTTGACTATTTCACAAAGTGGGGAAAACTGAACCTTTGGCAATCATCTCCTTTGTTTGAATTCAGAAGTTTTTAAGAAGATAGATAATTTTTTGGTTCAGTTTACCTAACTCAGTTTTAAGAGATAATGTCACCCAATTTACCAGGGCTAGCTTCAGAGAATTAATGCCAATTTGATAACCAACCATAACTTCTCCTCGATTGAACATCCCCAAACCAATGGATAGGCTAAGTTGACTAACCGCTTGATCATTAGGGGTAACAAGAAGAAGTTTGAAGGAGCAAATGGAAGGTGGACTGAGGAAATAGATGAAGTGTTGTGGTCTTATCTGACAACCAAGTACAATACCATGAGAGAAACACTCTTTCGACTAACTTTCTTATGCAAAGTAGTTATCCCCATTGAGAGAACCATCCCTACTTTCCAAATGAAGTAACAATCAACCCGAACAAATGAAACCTTGTTAAGAGAGAATTTAGATCTTAGTGAAGAGACTAAGAGGCCCGACAAGCAGTTGCGTAGAGGGAAATCAAGGCAAAACAAATATTAAATGGGTTTACTTGATTATCTATTTAAAAAAGAATTGTTAAGTACTCCCTCTGTCCCTAATTATAAGGCTCTCTTCGATAAAAAAATTTTGTCCTAAATATTAGACCCTCTTGTAATTTTTTCCAAAATTACCCTTACATCTAATCATTGTGGTCTAAGTTTTTGTGAGAAAAATAAGTAAAATTATATTGGAATATGAAATGGAGCTTGTTTAATAGAGCTTGTTTAATGTTGTCAATGACTTAGAAATTGATTCACTGCATTAAATATAGATGATGAAGTATCTAGGAATTAAATTAATTATTGAAAAATGAAAAAATTTATTACGTTCTAATAATTGGTAGAGGGGTAGTTTTGGAAGAACATATCTATTTTAATATAGAATTCAATAATATTGGTGGACGTAAAAATGCCCAGAAAGATCTTATAATTATGGACGGAGAGAGTATAATTGATGACATAATCAATTTAATAAATGATTTTGCGTCCCAAAGAGCTTGAAAAATAGAATTCAAGTAAAATTTTGATAGTTTTATTAAATTATTTTAACTAATTTAAAAAGGCTTTGTATCAAAATTCTCCTTAGGCTTTTTTGAAACATTTAACCAAAATGAAATTTTAATTATTATATAGAAAATTTTATAAATTTTCATTAAATCCAAAAAATAAGTTAATAGTTGTAAAACAAATTAATACACTCTTTCTATATAATGGAAGACTTATTTAAATTTTTAGTCCCTGAGTTTAGGTGTTCTTTTGAAGTTGGTCTTTAAACTTTTTTTTCGATACTTTGAGTCCTTGAACTCTTTACTCAAATTTTGGAAATGGTCTTTTTATCACTTAAGTGATGATATGATTGACGACATGCCACGTCACCTTTGCTATGATAACAACGAGTGATGTGTTAAGTAGAGTCACGTGGCACACATGAAAAATCAATTCCTTTTAAAATTATTAAAAGATTTAATTTTCTTTAAAAAAATACGAGTTTTATATATTTTTAATAAATTTGTATTTTTTTATTTAAAAAATTCACGTGACATCATCTTGTTAGGATCATCCTCAAACCTCGAAAGGGGGGGTGAATCGAGTTTTATTAATTTATTGAAAATCACTCGAACAATTAAAAATTGTTTTTGTGGAGAGATTAGAAATTAGAACGTGAAGCAAATTGATAGAAGAATAAATAAATAGAGTTGCGCGGAAACGATTTAATCATTAAAAAAAAATTTCGGAAAATAAAAGAGATAGGGAAGAGGAATACGCAAACCAATTTTTATACTGGTTCAATCTTTACACCGAAAGACCTACGTCCAGTCCCCGAGCGACCCGCTTGAGCTTTCATAACCTTGCTAACTGAGCCGCACCCAATTACAACCAAGAGCACCCCGCACACTACTAGGAACCTCCATTCGCTAGGGACCTCAAATCACACAAGGGTTCCTCACTCGATGAACGTGTCACACGTCCAACTAAGGGATCCACTCCCTAACAACTATGGTTGAATATAATGATATTGTGAGTGATACAAATATGATGTGTTCTTGATAACACGGATTCAACAAGTAAGCTCTAATGATAATGAATGATTAAATCACAAGAGTAGAGGCCAAACGAATTTTCTCTTTAGAAAAAAATATGTACTATGAAGAATGTGTTCTTGGAGAAGAGAAGAAGAAGAAACGTGAAAACCAGATCAGAGAAAAACAAGGATTAGTCTCTCACAATTATTTGGAAATTCAAATAAATAAAAGGTTTTGAAATCTCTTAAAATCAAAAAAAGATTTAAGGAATAAAATAAAATAAAATATAATTAATTTTAAAATCAAAACTAAATAAAATAGATTTCAGAATAAAATTAAAATAGAATAAGATATGATTTGCATTCAAAATCAAATAAAAAAGATTTAGAAATTAAATCAAAGATTTGATTCTTAAAACAAATAAGGAATTATTTCAAAAGCAAAATCAATTTCGAATTTTGGAAATAAATCAGAATCAATTTTATAAAAAAAAATCTGGAAACATTTGAGATTGATTCTGACATAGATTTCAATAAAAGTTGAGGTAATTGATTACTTGAGAAAATGTAACTGATTATCTCCATTCTGTGAAAAATAGTGAAAATTCATTTTTAAGAAAGTAATCGATTATTAAAACAAGGTAATCGATTATTTACTCCCTGTGAGGAAGGTAATCGATTATATTTTAATTAAAATTCCCAGGTCACAACTCAAAATGACAGTAATCGTATTATAACATCCTCGATTTAAATTCTAAGTATAAATGTGGAATTATATAAAGTAATTAGCAAAATTTGCCAAGTTTAGAGGAAGATCTTGAGTAGTGACTAAGCCTAAACTAGTATGAGAGATAAAGGAAATGACTTGGAGTAGAAAACCATCAAAATGTGAGTTTTGGGCAAGGTAATCGATTACCTTGAGGGGGAGTAATCGATTACAAGCTCTCTGGTGAAACTACTCTAGAGGTTGCATCAATTGTAATCGATTACTCTTAGGAAAATAATCAATTAATTCAGGAGGTAATCAATGACTTGGTGGTATAGTAATTGATTACCAACGCTCTGGTCAAACCTATGAAATTGTTGCATCACAGTGGTAATCGATTACTTTGAGGAAGTAATCGATTACCATCTGGAAAAATAAAAAAAAAATATAAAGGCAAAAATCTGAAAAGCATGTTTCTGGCCACACAATGGGAATCTTCCCATAATAACTTTAACTCCCAGCCACATATTCCTTTCTCTTGAAAAAAAATTTAATAAATCACTCCCTCACTCTCACTCTCATTCATTTCTCTCCCCACCTTCACAACTCATCTCCTCCCACTTCTCTCATACGAGTTTCTCCCTCCATTTTACCAAGGTCAAGATTATTTTCTTCTTCCTCTTCAAGCTCATCAATCATCATTAAGCTTAGTAGGTAAAGCACATTTCTCCTCTTTTCTCCTTGATGAATCATACGAATTTTCTCCCTCCTTTTCCTCTCTTGTTGAAATTCGAATCCCACTTCATGGAGTGCCATAATCTTATGTTCATTTTCGTTTTTATGACTTAAGGAAGGTCAAGATCACTCTCCTCCCTCTCATTCTTTTGGAGCTTCTTGGTGGTGGTAATAAGAGCTAGGGCTTGGAAGGTTTTCCCTTATTTCTCATTGGTTGAGGTAAGGGGGTGGGTATTGGCTTGTCCTAGGGAAGAGATTCTAATTAGTTCATAAGAGCTTGCTAGGATTTATTTGTTTTTATGGTGTTGTTAAGAACCCTAGGTTAGTAAAGAAATAGAATGTTTGATTTAGGTAAAGAGATAAAAAGTAAATTTAGAGAATGCATAGAAAGTTGATGTGTATTTGATGCTAAATGTCTTTGATGCTAAATGTTTGCTAAGTATGTGAGTACTTGATGTTATATGAAATTTGTATAAGGTTTGGAATCCTTGCCTTTGTGTTTATATTGAAATTTGATGTAGACCAATGATTATGTAAATGATTAAATAACTTGAATGTAACTAAATGGAGTTATAAAAATGGTTGAGTTGCAGCTATGATTGATCCTTGGGACACACGGACCCATTAGGTGCCCTGTTAGGTGACAAATGACCCATTAGGTCCAAATGACCCATCCAGGTGAAAATGACCTATTAGGCCCCTCAAATGACCCGTTAGGAGGGTGTACCCAATGGATCAATCATGCTGCACAAATAATAAGAATGTATAAAAGAGAAAGAGAACTAAGAGAAGTAAAAGAGTTAAAAATATTCTTAGCCCTAACGGGTGAAACCGTGGCCTAATAGGTGGAAATGACCTGGATTGGGTGAAAATTGTTCCTAATGGGTGAGAAATGACCTAACAGGTGCGCTAATTCCTAATGGAAATAAATGATGAAAAGGTTGAAAAGGTGAAATAAGTGAAAAGAGAAGTAATGATAGTAACTGAAACTAATTAAGAAAATGGGAATGAATTGCTAAAATGTGATTGCTTGATGTGTGTGTGAATAATGAATGCTATCTGATCTATTTGATAGTTGTTCTTGGCTTAGTGGGTAATTATGTCTAATGAGAAACTGCTTTCCTATCCCTTACTATTTTTACAGGTACAGAGATTGAGCTTGTACAACCCTCGGCCGAGCAGGTGCACTCTCCCTCACAGGGAGAGTAGATTAGTGGTTGTTCAGGATTTTGTTGTCCTGGTTATTTTGGGGAGTAGTAAATATGTATATTGCGATTTTTGTTTGGAAAGTTCAATGTAAAGTTTTATTCTTTATGGGTCATCCAGGACTCTTCCTATGGGTACGAAGGATAATATTTTGGGAAAACTTTTATAGATTCCAAAACTTGTTCATATTGCTGCTATCTCTGATGTAATGAGATTATGATGTGGATGTACTTTAAACTGTTGGTATTTTGGCCCTGTTGGCTCTGGAAGAAATAAAATATATTTGACTTTCACAGGTTACAAGAAAACTTAATTTTGGATTATCCAATAAACAGAGGAAACTCTGTCCGGTTTGACAGAGATTTTTTTATAATCAAATAGTTTTTAAAAAGGAAATTTTTAAGTCGCTATTTTAATATTGGGGTAATTATGGGTAGATAATCATAGGGTGTTACAATTATCCATGAAAAGTAGTCGATTATCTCTGCCAATTTTCATAAATTGATTTTCTAAGATTGAGTGTGTAAGCAAGGTTTTCAAAAGCATTTTAAACTGAAAATTAAAGTTAAAAACATTTTTCATACAAAGTTCTTTTCTTCTCCTTAGATTTGAAAAATCATTTTGGCCATAAACACTTGTAATAAAAATTCTTCATTACCTTACAAATTTGCTATGGGCAAGGCTATACTAAACTTGGAACTTGAGAGCTTGAGCCTTGAGCTTGAAACTTGTTGCTTGAAACTTGGAATTTGTTTGTTATCATCAAAACTATCTTCTAGAATTCTTCTAGCATAACTCTTTACGTCCTTTAGGGAAAGTTTGACTTCCAACACTCCCCCTTTTTGATGATGACAAACCCTTTTCTGAGTTTTTGCATCACAGGCGTTAAGCAAGCAAGTATAGCACAATATAATCCAATAGTAATATACCCAACTAGGAAATTAACAGGGAATAATCAGATAAACATAATAATCTCTCTATCCCTTATCGAATAATCATCATAATCTCCCCCTGCATAGATGGTTAGTATAAACAATATATGTGTATATATATATATATATATATATATTCAATGAAGCTCAGAATTCTTCTCCCCCTTTTGTCAACATCAAAAATGGAGAAAAAGATGTAAGCATATTACTCCCCCAGAAATACTGAATAGATACATTAATAATAACAAGGAATAATTATGCATGACATACATTCATCCTACAAGAGATGCGCAAGTTAAGCCAAGTTCTCCACGAATATAAAGGAAGCTTTCTTTCGGAAGCGGTTTTGTGAAGATATCAGCTAACTGCTTAGTGGTATCCACATACTCAGTCACACAGTCACCTTTAGCTATATGATCGCGAATAAAATGATGACGATTCTCTATGTGCTTTTTGCGTGAGTGTTGCACTGGTTTTTTGGTTATATTAATTGTACTAGTGTTATCACATTTGATGGGAATGTGATCTAGACTTACACCAAAGTCTAGGAGTTGCTGTTTTAACCATAAGATTTGTGCACAACAGCTACCCGCAGCGACATATTCAGCCTCAGCTGTAGATAGGGCTACACTAGACTATTTCTTACTAGCCCATGACACTATAGAACTGCCTAAAAGATGGCAAGTGTCTCTCGTTGATCGAGGTCGCACCCGATCAAAATAAAAGGGGTTTAATTCTGTAGTACTAGGAAGGTGATCCTAGGTCGTTTCCCAGCGAATATCGGTCTAGGCAAAGTATCGAACACGTAGTATGCAGTAAAATGGGGGGGGGGGGGGGGGTTTGTATGTATCAAATGTGAAGAACAAAACGCGAAACAGAATATAAAAACTAAGAAAATCAGAAACAAAAGCGGGCAAACCCCTTTGGCTACACACACTACTCAATCCTAGCTCACTAAAGATCGATTCCTCTCCTCTCCTCTGTTCAACTCGTGAGACCTAAATACTAAGCTAAAATTCAGTTCTCACCCCAAAACTCTAGCTTCTAATTAAGCATCAGAAACCAAAGCATGGGATTTTTACGAGTTAGCATAAATTAAGCATTCACACTCATGGATTATCGCTAATAAATAGAACTAAGCGAACCATAAATAGAGATAAACTACGAAAACAGTAGAGAGAAATTGAAATAGCATTAAGAACAAAAGCTCATGAGTAAGTGATACAATACCAAAGGGATTAACCCTTGAAGTTAGCCTTCCATGGTCACAAATCAAGGAAAACGTGTAGAAATGGGGAAGAACAAAACCCTAGCAGCCACCAATTGCTATGGAGAGACAAGAGAGAAGTTCTAACCTAGAGAGAGAGTGAGAAATCTGAAATGGGAGTGTGGTCTCCTGTTTACACGAATTTCCCTTCTTTTTGTCACAAAATGGGCCTAAAACATGGGCCCAAATCCTAAGAAACACTATTCTGAAAATTACAACTAAAAAGGGACCTAAATGCAAATTACAATCTTCACTTCAATACTTCAATCTTCATTTCCAAAATGCCCAAAGTATCCTTGTGCCAAATATGACCTGAAAATAGAAATCGAATTAATTAGGCTAAATAATCCCAAATTAAACAATATTCGGAATATTAGTCCAATAAACTCTAATCACTAAATCAAGCTAAACAATGTCAAATGGGCAACAAGTATCAATAATAGGAGTAAAATAATGAAAGGAATAATGGGAAATAAAATGCTCATCAAATACCCCCACACGTATCCTTTTGCACTCCTGGGCAAAATCAAAAGATAGGACTATGAAGATCAAAATGCACCAAAGTGAATCATGCAACAAGATGACTACAACTAAGAAATGCAAACCTAAGAGATTACATACTTCACAATGAATTCTAGGAAAAACAAAGAAATGGGCAAACTCAAGAACACAAAATGGTTAAGGATCAAAGAGTCAAAGCATCTGTGAACATCATCCAATTACTTCAAGTATGCAAAGAAACGAATGACATCAAGAGGATAGTCACAAAGATGATAGAAACTCACAAGGATCACTAAAAAGTGTTTACACTCAAGTGTTTGGGGTTAATCATTATTTACACTCAGGGCACATCATGAAAAACAAACACAACCATAAGCTTGACAAGCCTCTAACATCAACTATCAACACACATGCACAAAATGATCAAAAGGTCTTTTAAGGGTTGTAATGGGGCCAAGGACAAGGTAGGATAAAAATATGGGAATGTAGCTAAAACCAAGGGAATAGAGGAGCAATGTGGAATAAGTAAAAAGTAAGCAAAATCCACCCCAAAATCAACAACCACTAATTCCAATCCGCTTTGCCTCAACAACCTTTTATTCACTTCTTTTTTTTCTTTTTCTTTTTGCATTTTTTTTTGTTTTTGTCTTCTTTTTTTTTTAGAGATAAACAAAAAGAAAAGAAGAAACAACACAAATGGCATGAAGATGAAGCCATAACTATAACAACCAATGAGGCAAAACCAAGAACTCAACCAATTGAAGCATAGAGCACACTTCTTACCTAATACCCATTCCCAAAACAATTCCAAAGCTCCAAAATTCCCTTAGGTTAGGACAATCATGATTTTTCAGTCATAGGCTTGTAATGAGCTAAAGAACAAGGAAAGGGATAAAAAGGCTCAAAGGGGTTAGCAAAGGATACATTCATTCAAGGTAGGCTCATATGGCTAATAGCTTATTCAAAAAAGAAAGTGCCTTAATCATTTCAAAACGTGCATGAGCAATCAAGTATCAACAAGAGTCAAGTCAAGTTCTAGAGTGCAAGTAATCCAGAGTGCAATCACACATGAAAGAAGATTAGGTGGCATATATAGCAATCCACCCACAATTGAGGCTCAAATCCTCACAAGGGACAATTCTATCACAATGTTACCACCTATCAATGATCAAAAGCAACTTTGCACACAGAAATGCATGAATTTAGACACAAGATACAAAGACTCTACTAAAATGAAGCCAAAACATGCAAGAAAATGCCCAAAACTAAGCAAAACCTAAAAAAAATGGAAGCAAAAATATGCAACCTAAACTACTCTCCCCCCCCACACTTAAATCACACGTTGTCCTCAATGTATAACAACCAGAAAATCCAGACAGATATACCAGCCAGCAGATATAGACAAGTGCAATAAAAAAGAGTAAGGAAGGAGAAAAGAAGACTCCCTAAGTCATGGTGGGTCAAAAGTGGGGTCGACCAATGAGGCCTCCTCCACAAGTGCATCATCCAAAGAAGGGGTGGTTAGGAAAGACTTGAGTCGGTGGCCATTGACTTTGAAGCTCTTGTTCATGGACTCACTCTTGATCTCCACAGTGCCATAAGGAAACACCTGGGTGACTACAAACGGTCCAATCCACTTAGACCGGAGCTTTCCACTCATGAGTCCAAGCCTAGAGTTGTAGAGCAACACTTTTTGACCAACCAAGAACTCCTTTCTGGAAATTGAGTTATCATGAAGCTTCTTGGTCTTCTCTTTGTAGAATTTGGAGTTCTCATAGGCCTCCAAACGGATCTCATCTAGCTCACTCAACTGCAGCTTCCTCTCCTCACTCGCTTGATCAAGAGCTAAGTTACATTGCTTCACAGCCCAATATGCACGGTGCTCTATCTCCACAGGCAGGTGGCATGCCTTACCAAAGACAACCTGATAAGGTGACATCCCTATGGGTGCCTTGTAAGCGGTCCGATGGGCCCACCGAGCATCCTCCAATCCTTTCTATTAGGCTTCACCATCTTCTCCAAAATCCGCTTGATCTCTCTATTTGAAATCTCACCTTGCCCATTGGTTTGGGGGTGATAGGGTGTAGAAACCTTGTGCACAACCCCATACTTCTTGAGCAAAGCTTGCATGGATCTATTGCAGAAGTGTGTGCCTTGATCACTGACTATGGCTCTTGGTATGCCAAACCTGCAAAGGATATTAGACCTGACAAAATCTACAACAACCTGAGCATCATTAGTCCTGGTGGCCTTAGCTTCCACCCATTTGGATACATAATCCACATCAAGTAAGATATAATAAAAACCAAAAGAAACAGGAAAGGGGGCCATGAAATCTATACCCCAGACATCAAACACCTCACAAAACAACATAGGTTGTTGCGGCATCTGTTGCCTCCAAGATAGGGCGCCTCCTGCTCTTTGACATTGCTCACATGAGCTGTAGATGTTGCTTGCATCCTTGAAGATGGTAGGCCAATAAAATCCAGAATCCAGCACCTTTCGTGCTGTCCTTTGAGTCCCAAGGTGGCCTCCAATTGGTGAAGCATGGCAAAACTGGAGAACCGATTGGATCTCATGATCTGGAATGCACCTGCGAGTGACCTGATCACTGCAAAAATGCCACAAATAGGGGTCTTCCCATACATAATACTTGGCATCGCTCTTAAGTTTGTCTCTTTGAGCCTTGGATGCCAAGGGTGGAAAAACAGATGCAACTAGATAATTTACAATATGAGAAAACCAAGGAGTAAGGGGAGGGGGATGTGAAACATGCAAAGCTAAAAGCTGCTCATCCGGGAAGTCATCCCGGATAGGAAATGCATCCTCCTCTCTCTCTATTCTGCTCAAGTGGTCTGTGACAAGGTTATGCGCACCACTCCGATCTTGAATCTCAAGATCAAACTCCTGAAGGAGCAACATCCACCTAATCAACCTAGGTTTGGAATCTGCCTTTTTCAAAAGATACTTCAGAGTAGCATGATCAGTGTACACTACAACCTTAGAACCAAGCAAATATGATCTAAACTTGTCAAGTGCAAAAACAATAGCCAAAAGTTCTTTTTTAGTTGTTGTGTAATTAACCTGTGCTGCATCTAAAGTCCTAGAAGCATAATAAATCACATGCGATAGCTTACCAACCCTTTGGGAGAGAACTGCTCCCAAAGCATAATTTGAAGCATCAGTCATGAGCTCAAATGGGAGGGTCCAATCAGGTGGTTGGATGATGGGGGTGGTGGTAAGTGCTTTCTTCAATTCATCAAATGCCCTCTTGCATTGGTCTCCAAATTCCCATGGGGCACTCTTTTGAAGCAGCTTGGATAGAGGAAGGGCAATGTTGCTAAAGTTCTGAATAAACCTGCGATAGAAACCTGCATGGCCAAGAAAAGAATGCACCTCTCGCACGCAAGAGGGGTAAGGCAAATGTGATATTACATGCAGCTTAGCAGGGTCAACTTCTATGCCCTTGTGCGAAACAATGTGCCATAAGACTATGCCTTGTTCTACCATGAAGTGACATTTTTCAAAATTCAAGACAAGGTTAGTCTCAATGCACCTGTTAAGCACCTTAGTCAAATTATCAAGACATACATCAAACGAGGAGCCATAAACACTAAAATCATCCATGAAGACCTCTATGCAATGCTCGAGCAAGTCAGCAAAAATACTCATCATATATCTTTGAAATATGGCAGGAGCATTGCATAGGCCAAAAGGCATCTTCCTATATGCAAATGTGCCAAAAGGACAGGTAAATGTGGTCTTTTGTTGATCCTCTGGTGCAATGCAAATTTGAAAATAACCAGAGAAACCATCTAAGAAGCAATAATGAGATTTACCTTCCAAGCGCTCCAACATCTGATCAATGAAGGGGAGAGGGAAATGATCGTTGCAAGTCGTCTGGTTGAGCTTTCTATAATCAATGTAGACTCTCCAACTGTTGTGCACTCTAGTGGGAATCAGCTCATCCTTCTTATTTTTGACAACTGTGACACCAGACTTCTTGGGGACAACTTGCATCGGGCTCACCCAAGTGCTATCTGAAATTGGGTAGATGATACCCGCTTGGAGCAGCTTGGTGACCTCTATCTTAACCACATCAAGAATCTGGGGGTTCAACCGTCTTTGGGGTTGTCTCACTGGTTTAGCCCCATCCTGCAACAAAATGCGGTGCATGCACATGGAAGGGCTAATTCCAGGAATATCCGCTAAAATCCATCCAATTGCCCTCTTGTTCTTTCTTATCACATCCAGCAGTTTCTCCTCTTGATCAACAGAAAGTGAGGTAGATATGATCACTGGGAGTTTCTGCTCATCCTCCAAGTAAGCATATTTGAGATGAGGAGGGAGGGGCTTGAGGTCCAATGAGGGTGCCTTCATAATAGATGGAACTAAAGGGACAACAGAAATGGATTCTGTTGCCTGCACCTGAACAAGTGAATCAGACTCATGCATAACAGATATGGGGTTAGTGTTAGCATAATCTGAATCTATAACATATGAATCATCAAATGCAGTAGCAGAGTCTAGAAACTGAGCTATTTCAATGCATGCGGTGCACCATCCAGAATTAGTGCATGATGGACAAGTAAATGAACCAGTGAAAGATGACAATTCAAAATCATGATGCAAAAAGTCAAGCATATGCTCATATATCAACTCATCAAGCAAGTCCACATGGAAAACAGAGTGATCCTCAGGAAAATGTTTCATAGCATGGAAAATGTCAAATCGGATCACACTGCCATCAAACTCCATGGAAAGTGAACCTGAATGCACATCTATCTTGGTTTGGGCTGTTTTCAAAAATGGCCTCCCCAAAATAATAGGAGCAACATTACGGGGGGAGTCATCTTCCATATCAAGTATGTAAAAATCAGCAGGGAAGATCAACTCTTCAACCCAAACCAAGACATCCTCTATCAAACCTGCGGGGTGGGCAGTACTTCTATTTGCCAATTGAATCACCACACCCATAGGTTGAAGAGGTCCAAGAGAAAGAGACTTAAAAACAGACATAGGCATGACATTTATGGATGCTCCTAAATCTAGCATAGCATTTTCAAACTTAACATTGCCTATGATGCAAGGTATAGAGAAAGTTCCAGGATCCTTACATTTTTCAGGAATGTGAGGGATAGGTTTACCTATAAGAGCGGAGACATTCCTTCCCATTCTTATCCTCTCATTGCCCTTGAGTCTTCTCTTATGAGTGCACAATTCCTTAAGAAACTTCGCATACCTTGGAATCTGTTTTATTGCATCAAGAAGGGGTATGTTGACTTCCACCTTCCTGAATGTGTCAAGAATATCCTTGTCCACCTCTTCCACCCTTTTGTTTTGAGGTACTCTTGGTGGGAATGGAAGAGGAACGGGAGGAGGTTGTAGGACAACAGCAGGGCTTGTGGTTGAAATTGAGAAAGGTTGAGTTGGATGATTCTCCTTGGGTGCTAGCATGCTCACCTTCATCTACCACTTGGCTCTTCCCTTTAGAGGAAGCTAGAGCATCATTGTTGAGGTGAGGTTGTGGTGTGGGTGTGACAATTTGCTTTCCTGACCTCAGGTTGATGGCACTCACATTCTGATTCTGAGGGTTGATCACAGTCTAGGATGGCAACTTGTCAGAATTTTGAGATTGCAAGTTGTTGAGAGAAGTTGCCATTTGACCCATCTGATTTGTCAAAGTCTGAATGGATGCCTCTTGTCTCTGAATGGATGCTCTAGTCTCTTGTTGAAATTGGAGGTTTTGCATGGTCATTTGCCTCACCAACTCCTCCAAGGTAGGTTGGTTGGATGGAGGGACTGATGGTGCAGGATGAACCACTTGCTGATGCTGCTGTTGTTGTTGCCTTTGCTGCTGGATCGGAGGAGGTACATATGGTGTTCTACTCGGTCCAGCGGTGTTTTGAAATGGAACATTAGAAGGAGGTTGCTGTTGTTGATCAGACCACTTCAGGTTAGGATGGTTCCTCCATCCAGGGTTGTATCTATTGGAAGAGAGGTCATGATTGTGCTGTTGTGGGCTTCTATTGTTGTATATGTTGGCCACATAGGCCTCGGGTTGGTCACCACTGGTCATCGGTTGTTGCTGCTGAAGGGAAGGGCATCCATCTGTGGGGTGCTCAATGGATGTGCATATGCCACACACTCTAGCAGGAAGTATATCTTTTTCTGATTGACAGCCAATTGTGTGACAAATGTTGTAAGAGAATCAATTTTCTGCTCAAGCTTCTCAACCTTGCCCGAGTCTGCACCAACATCATTTACATCCCTCACAACTATTGCATCACTGTTGCTTCTTGCATGGAATTGTTGATAGTTGGAAGCCATCTTCTCAATTTTGCTCCTGGCTTGTAAGGGTGTCATATCTCCCAATGTACCACCACTTGCAGCATCTACCATGTTTCTCTCCATAAAATTGAGATCTTCATAGAAATATTGAATAAGCAGCTGCTCTGAGATCTGATGGTGGGGGCAAGAAGCACACAACCTCTTGAATCTCTCCCAATATTCATAGAGACTCTCTCCATGTTGTTGCCTGATACCGGAGATTTCCTTTTTGATTGCAATGGTCCTATTTGCAGGGAAATTTTTTTCCAGAAATGCCCTCTTAAGTCATCCCAACTTGTGATGGAACCAGGGGCCAAGTCAGATAACCAATCCTGCGCCAGACCCTCTAAGGAATGTGGGAATGCTCTGAGACAGACATGATCCTCTTGCACATCATGAGGTTTCATTGTGGTGTACACTATGTGGAATTTCTTGAGATGCTTACGAGGATCCTCACCTGCAAGACCATGAAACTTGGGCAACAAATGGATTAGTCCTGTTCTAAGCTCAAACGGAACATCCTCATCAGGATACCGGATACACGAGTCTTCAATAGTGAAGTTAGGTGCAGCCAGCTCCCTAAGTGTCCTTTCCCTTGGTGGGGGTTGAGCCATGTTATCACAATTAACAAAAACAGAATCAGATTGAACAGAAGCAGAAGGAATAGAAGAAACAGAAACAGAATCAGAATTAGATGGACTATAAGATGACTCTGACTCACTATCTAATGACTGATTCCTATTTTGTCTAACTAATCTTTGATAAGTCCTATCAATTTTAGGGTTGTAAGGATGCAAATAACTTGGGTTGCCCCTAGTCATGTACTGAACAGAACAGCATCAACCATAGCATACTGTAACAGATATGCATGACAAAAATAGCAACAAAATTGTTTTTATTTTTTAAATTTTTTTCTTTATTTTTTTCAGCACCTTAAAATCATGAAAACATCACAAAAAGTTTGAGGACAAAATTCAAAAGGGAACCAAGTCAAACAATTAAAACAGAGACCAAAAACTAAGAAAATAAAACTTGTAAAATAAAATAGAAATAGTAAAATTCGGAAAATAGAAATAGAAATAAATCAGATTATTCAGAAAATTCCCTTCGATTTGATATAAAATTCGTCAAATTCCGAGTTACTGGTCAAAAGTTACGCCTATTTATAGTAAGTGCTGTTGAAACTTGGAAAATTTTTCTGGAACTCACAACCAGTGCCTATCTGAGTGTCTGTGATGCATCAACATACTAATATATGATGAAACAAGTGTGGATACCAATTTTCCTGCAAAAATTCCACCCACAGCTATGTTGAATGACACTCACAGAAACACTAAAATAGCATCAGTTATGCAGAATAGCAAAACAGCAAACATGGCAACTTTCAATCAGTTATCAGAAGGCTTATTCACACACTAACTACACTAACTACTCTAACTAACTACTGTATGATCTTTGGCAAGAACCGATAATCCCCGGCAACGGCACCAAATTTCAATCGAGGTCGCACCCGATCAAAATAAAAGGGGTTTAATTCTGTAGTACTAGGAAGGTGATCCTAGGTCGTTTCCCAGCGAATATCGGTCTAGGCAAAGTATCGAACACGTAGTGTGCAGTAAAATGAGGGGGTTTTTGTATGTATCAAATGTGAAGAACAAAACGCAAAAAAGAATATAAAAACTAAGAAAATCAGAAACAAAAGCGGGCAAACCCCTTTGGCTACCCACACTACTCAATCCTAGCTCACTAAAGATCGATTCCTCTCCCCTCCTCTGTTCAACTCGTGAGACCTAAATACTAAGCGAAAATTCAGTTCTCACCCCAAAACTCTAGCTTCTAATTAAGCATCAGAAACCAAAGCATGGGATTTTTACGAGTTAGCATAAATTAAGCATTCACACTCATGGATTATCGCTAATAAATAGAACTAAGCGAACCATAAATAGAGATAAACCACGAAAATAGTGGAGAGAAATTGAAATGAGTAAGTGATACAATACCAAAGGGATTAACCCTTGAAGTTAGCCTTCCATGGTCATAAATCAAGGAAAACGTGTAGAAATGGGGAAGAACAAAACCCTAGCAGCCACCAATTGCTATGGAGAGCCAAGAGAGAAGTTCTAACGTAGAGAGAGAGTGAGAAATCTGAAATGGGAGTGTGGTCTCCTGTTTACACGAATTTCCCTTCTTTTTAGTCACAAAATGGGCCTAAAACATGGGCCCAAATACTAAGAAACACTATTCTGAAAATTACAACTAAAAGGGACCTAAATGCAAATTACAATCTTCACTTCAATACTTCAATCTTCATTTCCAAAATGCCCAAAGTATCCTTGTGCCAAATATGAACTGAAAATAGAAATAGAATTAATTAGGCTAAATAATCCCAAATTAAACAATATTCGGAATATTAGTCCAATAAACTCTAATCACTAAATCAAGCTAAACAATGTCAAATGGGCAACAAGTATCAATAATAGGAGTAAAATAATGCAAGGAATAATGTGAAATAAAATGCTCATCACTCGTGCTTTTCCTATCTATTTTACACCCAGCAAAATTAGAATCGGAATACCCAACAAGGTTACAAGTGGAACCTTTGGGATACCATAAACCCATATTAGTTGTGCTAGATAAGTATTTCATTATCCTTTTGACAGCATCTAGGTGTGTTTCTTTTGGATTCCCTTAAAAGTGTGCACACATGCAGACACTAAACATGATATATGGCCTACTTGCCGTTAAATAAAGAAGTGAACCGATCATACCTCTATATTTTGTGATTTCAATTGGTTTACCTCCTTTATCTTTATCTTGATACCATGATGTGCTCATTGGTGTTGCTACTGCTTTGGCCTTGTCCATGCCGAATCTTTTCAATAGTTCCTTGAAGTATTTTGTTTGACTAATGAAGAACCCATCCTTTGCTTGTTTAATTTGCAATCCAAGGAAGAAATTCAGTTCTCCCATCATAGACATCTCGAACTCTTAATGCATTATACTGGAAAATTCCTTGCAAAGGGTTTCATTAGTAGCACCGAATATAATGTCATCAACATATATTTGAACTAAAAGAATGTCCTTTCCTTTCCTTTTTAATAAAAAGTGTGTTGTCAACCTTCCCCCTTTCAAAATCCTTTTCTAGTAAAAATTTGCTCAATCGCTCATACCATGCTCTAGGAGCTTGTATGAGACCATAAAGAGCCTTTTTCAATTTAAAAACATAATTAGGATGTTCAAAATTTTCAAAACCAGGAGGTTGACTAACATGCACTTCTTCATTGATAAAACCATTTAGAAAGGCACTCTTTACGTCCATTTGGTATAATTTGAAATTTAAAGCGCATGCAAAGGCTAAGAGTAATCTAATTGCTTCCAACCTAGAAACAGGGGAAAAAGTTTCATCATAATCTATCCCATCTTGTTGGTTGTAGCCTTGTGCAACCAATCTAGCTTTGTTTCGAATAATTATACCAGCCTTATCAAGTTTGTTTTTAAAAATCCATTTTTTTCCAATAATTTGATGAGAATCAGGCCTAGGAACAAGTTCCCAAACCTGATTTCTTTCGAACTGGTTTAATTCTTCTTGCCTAGCCAGCAGCCAATGTTCGTCAATTGAAGCCTCAGAAATATCCTTAGGCTCCACTTGAGAAACAAAAGCCATATGATTACACAAATTACTAAGAGAATTACGAGTACTTACACCTTTGGATATATCACCTATTACTTGATCGATTGGATGGTGCCGTGATGTTCTTCATTCCTTGGACAAGTCTGAATTAAGTTCAGTGGAATCTCTTTGATTTTCATCCTGATTTGTTTGATTTTACTTTTCATTGCTTTGGGATTCCAGCTTCTCTTTCACGACATACAGGTTCATCATCCTCATCAAGGTACAAGTTCCCAAGAATACCTACAATGTCATTAACAGATACCTTTCCCAGCTTTCTAGGATCAGATTCATCAAATATTACATGAATAGATTCTTCTATTCTATTGCGAGATTTTTTGTAAATCCTATAAGCTTTGCTTGACGCAGAATAACCAAGATATATACCCTCATCAGCTCTAGCATCAAAATTCCCTAGATTGTCTCTACCATTATTATGAACAAAACATTTACATCCAAAGACTCTCAAATGGGATATGTTAGGTTTTCTCCCCTTAAACAATTCATAGGGGGTTTTCTTTAAAATGGGCCGAAGTAAAACACGGTTCATAACATAGCAAGCAGAATTTACAGCATCAGCCTAAAAATATGCCGGTAAATACATGTCATTAAGAATGATTCGAGAAAGTTCTTTTAAAGATCTATTTTTCCTCTCCACAACCCCATTCTGCTATGGAGTTCTTGGAGTTGAAAAATAATGCTTAATTCAATGTTTTTTCGCAAAACTTTTCGAAAAATCGGTTTTCAAATTCACCACCATGATCAGCTTTAATGGATGCAATGCTCAAATTCATTTAGTTTTTAACAACCTTTGCTAGCTTTTTAAATTCATGAAATGCATCATTTTTATGAGAAATAAACAAAGTCCATGTATACCTAGAATAATCATCCACAATTACCAAACAGTAATAGTTGCCACCAAAGTTTTTTGTTTGACATGGTCCAAAAAGTTCCATATGTAAAAGTTCCAAGGGCCTTTGAGTTGAAACAATATTTTTAGGAGGAAAAGTTGCCCTTGTGAGTTTTTTTTGGTAAATAAAAAAATTTTATTACTGATGAGCATTTTATTTCCCATTTTTCCTTGCATTATTTTACTCCTATTATTGATACTTGTTGCCTATTTGACATTGTTTAGCTTGATTTAGTGATTTAGAGTTTATTGGACTAATATTCTGAATATTGTTTAATTTGGGATTATTTAGCCTAATTAATTCTATTTCTATTTTCAGGTCATATTTGGCACAAGGGCTTTTTGGACATTTTGGGAGTGAAGATTTAATGTTGGAAGAGAAGATATATGATGAAGTGAAGATTGTAATCTATCTTTAGGATTAGTTGAGATTTAGTTATATCTTTTAATTTTTAGATTTTATCTATAAGATATTTTTTAGATTTAATTTAGAGATAAGCTTTCCTTAGGATTTGGGCCCAGGATTTAGGCCCGTTTTGTGATTTAAAAAAGCCAAATTCGTGTAAACCCTTGGAGAGACCTTCCAATCACGTTTTTTACATTCTCTCTCATAGATAAGGCTTAGTTTTGCTCTCCAAGCTTGTGGTGGCTGCTAGGGTTTCTCTTTCTTCCCTTTCTACACGTTTTTTGGTATTTTTCTTCATGGAAGGCTAAACTCTTAGGTTAAATCCCTTTGGTAATGTATCACATACTCTTGAGGTTTTGATCTTAATGCTATTTCGTTTTTATTCACTGTTTTCATGCTTATTGATATGTTATGGTTCGCTTAGTTCCATTCTATAGAGATAATCCATGTGTATGAATGCTTAATTTATGCAAACTCGTAAAAACTCCATGCTTTGGCTTTTAATGCTTAATTAGAGGTTTGGGTTTTGGGGTGAGAATTGAATTTTCGCTTAGTATTTAATTCTCACGAGTTGGACAGTGAAGAGGAAAGAAATTGATCTTTTGTGACCGATGATAGAGTTGTGAACGCGAGCCAAAGGGGTTTATCCGCTTTTCCTTATCTGTTTCTTCGTTTTGATTTAATTCTGTTTTGATTTCAATTATTCAATATTCAATACAAACCCCCCCTGTTTTCTATGCATACTATGTGTTCGACCTTTTGCTTGATAAGATATTCCTTGGGAGACGACCTAGGAGTCACTTCCTAGTACTATACTTAAACTGTTTTTATTTGTATCGGGTACGGCCTCGATCAAATTTGGCGCCGTTGCCGGGGAGTATCGGTTCTTGCCAAAGGTCATTAGTAGTTAGTTAGTGTCGTAGTTAGTATAGTTATTATAGTGTGTCGTGTCTGATTTAGGGTCTAGTAGTCAATTCTGATAACCGGTTGAAGTTGCACTGTTTGCTGTTTTGCTATTTTGTTGCAATTAGTGTATTTGATTGATTCTGTGGTTGCTAGTTCACATAGTTGTGGGTGGAATTTTTGCACGAAAATATATATCCACACTACTTTTATCATATAAAAAGGTTTTGAGGCACCACGATCACTCAGATCATCACTGGTTGTGAGTTCCACAAAAATTTTCCAAGTTTTAGCAGCACTTTCTTCAAATCGTCGCAACTTTTGACCCGTAACTCGGAATTTGACGAATTTTATATCAAATCGAAGGGAATTTTCTGAATAATCTGATTTTTCTCACTTTGTCAGAAAACTCCTTCGTCTGGATCCTGAAAAAGCCGTTTTACTATTTCTTTTTTATTTTACAAGTTTTATTTTCTTAGTTTTTGGTCTCTGATTTAATTGTTTGACTTGGTTCCCTTTTGAATTTTGTCCTCAAACTTTTTGTGGTATGTTTTCATGATTTTAGGGTGCTGAAAAAAATAAAGAAAAAATTTTAAAAAAATAAAAAATTTTGTTGCCTATTTTGGTCATGTATATTAGTGACAGTTTGCTATGCTTAATGGTGTTCTGTTCAGTACATGACTAGGGGCAACCCAAGCTACTTTCATCCATATAACCCTGAAATTGATAGAACTTATCACAGACTAGTTAGACAAAATAGGAACCAGTCCATAGGTAGTGAGTCTATTGAGTCTTTACATAGTGAGTCTGCTTCTTTTTCTTCTATTCCTATAAATTCTGATTCTTATTCTGATTATTCTGAAAATATGGCTCAACCTCCACCACGTGAGAGGACATTGAGGGAGCTGGCTGCACCTGATTTCACTATTGAAGATTTGTGCATCCAGTATCCCGATGACCCGTATGAGCTAAGGTCTCGACTAATTCATTTGTTGCCCAAGTTTAATGGTCTTGCAGGTGAGGATCCTCATAAACATCTCAAGCAGTTCCATATTGTCTGTGCTACTATGAAACCACATGATGTGCAAGAGGATCATGTTTGTCTTAAGGCATTCCCACACTCCCTAGAGGGGCTAGCCAAGGATTGGTTGTACGATCTGGCCCCTGGTTCTATCACAGTCTGGGATGACCTGAAGAGGGCATTTTTGGAGAAATTCTTCCCTGCATGCAGAACAACAGCAATCCGAAAGGATATATCAGGCATCAGGCAACAAAGTGGAGAAAGTCTCTATGAGTATCGGGAGAGATTCAAGAGACTGTGTGCGAGCTGCCCCCACCATCAGATCTCAGAGCAGCTGCTTATTCAATATTTCTATGAAGGTCTCAACCTCATGGAGAGAAACATGCTTGATGCTGCAAGTGGTGGTGCCCTAGGAGACATGACACCTTTAGAAGCCAGAGTCAAGATTGAGAAGATGGCTTCCAATTGTCAACAATTCCATGCAAGGGGCAACAGCGATGCAATCATAGTGAGAGGAGTGAATGATGTTGGCACAAGTTCTGGTAAGGTTGAGAAGCTTGAACAGAAGATAGATTCACTTACAACTTTGGTCACTCAATTGGCCATCAACTAGAAGAAGTTGTCCCTGCCTGCTAGATTATGTGGCATATGCACATCCGCTGAGCACCCCACAGATGCATGCCCTTCTGTGCAGCAGCAACCAACGACTGGTGCTGACCAACCTGAGGCATATGCCGCCAACATCTTCAACAGTAGAAATCAGCAGCCACAGAACTTTGATCTCTCTACCAATAGATACAACCCTGGTTGGAGGAACCATCCCAACCTGAGATGGTCTGATCAGCAGCAACCTTCACAGGTTCAATTTCAGAACAATTCTAGACCACCATATGTACCTCCTCATGTCCAGCAACAGAGACAACAACAGGCTAATTCTGCACCACCAGCTCCTAGTACTGAGCAGCAGCCTTCATTGGAAGAGCTGATGAAACAGATGACCATGCAAAATCTCCAATTCCAATAGGAAACTAGAGCATCCATTCAAAGACAAGAGGCCTCCATTCAATCTTTGACCAATCAGATGGGACAGATGGCAACAACAATCAACACTATGCAATCTCAGAATTCTAACAAGTTGCCATCCCAAACAGTGATCAATCCAAACCAGAATGTGAATGCCATTAGTCTAAGGTCAGGGAAGCAGATTGTCACACCCACACCAGAATCTGACCTCAACAAAGATGATCTAGTTTCAACCAACAAGAAGAGCCAAATGGTCGAGGAGAGTGAGCACACAAGTACCAGAAAATCCCATCCAGCTCAGCCTTCCTCAAGCACAACACCTGCTGCTGCCCAACAACCACCCCCCATTCCTCTTCCTTTCCCACCAAGGGGGGTGACTCAAAGCAAGAAAATGGAAGAGATTGACAAAGAGATACTTGACACATTCAGGAAGGTGGAAGTCAACATACCCCTTCTTGATGCAATCAAGCAAATTCCAAGGTATGCAAAGTTCTTGAAGGATCTATGCACACACAAACGGAAGCTCAAGGGCAATGAGAGGATCAGCATGGGAAGAAATGTCTCTGCTCTTATAGGTAAACCCGTCCCTCATATTCCTGAAAAGTGTAAGGATCCTGGAACTTTCTCTGTGCCTTGTATCATAGGTAATACTAAATTTGAGAATGCTTTGCTAGATTTAGGAGCATCTATTAATGTTATGCCTATGTCTGTTTTCAAATATCTTTCACTTGGACCTCTTCAACCTACGGGTGTGGTTATTCATTTGGCAAATAGATCTACTGCCTACCCCGCAGGTTTGATAGAGGATGTCTTGGTTCGGGTTGAAGAGCTTATCTTTCCTGCTGATTTTTATATTCTTGATATGGAAGAGGACACCTCTCGTAGTGCTGTCCCTATCATATTAGGGAGACCATTTTTGAAAACAGCCCGAACCAAGATAAATGTGCATGCAGGTACACTTTCCATGGAATTTGATGACAGTGTGGTTCGATTCAATATTTTTGATGCTATGAAACATTTTTCTGATGACCACTCTGTCTTTCATGTTGACTTGATTGATGATCTGATTGATGAGCATGTTCTAGACTTTTTGCATGATTATGATTTGCCATCTTTCACTAGCTCATTTACTTGTTCTGCATGTTCTGATTCCGAAATGTGCACTGCATGCATTGAAATTGACCAGTTTTTAAATTCTACTACTGCATCTGTTGATTCATATAATATAGATTCAGATCATGCTAACCCCATTTCTGTTTTGCATGAGTCTAATTCACTTGTTCAGGTGCAGGCGGCAGAATCCAATTCTGCTGCTCCTTTAGTTCCATCTGTGATGCAGGCACCTTTATTGGACCTGAAGCCCCTTCCTCCTCATCTCAAATATGCTTACTTGGAGGCTGAGCAGAAACTTCCAGTGATCATCTCTACCTCCCTTTCTGTTGATCAAGAGAAGCAACTGTTGGATGTGATTAGAGCAAACAAAAGGGCAATAGGATGGACTTTGGCAGACATACCTGGTATTAGCCCCTCCATGTGCATGCATCGGATTTTATTGGAGGATGGGGCTAAACCAGTGAGACAACCCCAGAGACGGTTGAACCCCCAGATTCTTGATGTGGTGAAGAAAGAGGTCACCAAGCTGCTGCAAGCTGGCATTATCTACCCCATTTCAGACAGCACTTGGGTAAGCCCGGTTCAAGTAGTTCCCAAGAAGTCTGGGGTGACAGTTGTCAAAAATGAGAAGGATGAGCTGATTCCCACTAGAGTGCAGAACAGTTGGAGAGTCTGCATTGATTATAGGAAGCTCAACCAGGCGACCCGCAAGGATCACTTTCCTCTTCCCTTCATTGATCAGATGTTGGAGCGCCTGGCAGGTAAATCTCACTATTGCTTCTTAGATGGTTTCTCTGGATATTTCCAAATCTGTATTGCACCAGAGGACCAACATAAGACTACATTTACCTGTCCTTTTGGTACATTTGCTTATAGGAAGATGCCTTTTGGCCTATGCAATGCTCCTGGCACTTTTCAAAGATGTATGATGAGTATTTTTAATGACTTACTTGAGCATTGCATAGAGGTCTTCATGGATGATTTTAGTGTATATGGTTCCTCTTTTGATGCATGTCTTGATAGTTTGTCTAAGGTGCTTAATAGGTGCATTGAGACTAACCTTGTCTTGAATTTTGAAAAATGTCATTTTATGGTAGAACAAGGCATAGTCTTAGGGCACATTATTTCGCATAAGGGCATAGAGGTTGACCCTGCTAAGCTGCATGTAATATCACATTTGCCTTACCCCTCTTGCGTGCGAGAGGTGCGTTCTTTTCTTGGCCATGCAGGTTTCTATCGCAGGTTTATTCAGAACTTTAGCAAGATAGCCCTTCCACTATCCAACTTGCTTCAAAAGGATACCGCATTTGAGTTTGGAGACCAATGCAAGAAAGCATTTGATGAGTTAAAGAGAGCACTCACCACCACTCCCATCATCCAACCACCTGATTGGACCCTCCCATTTGAGCTCATGACTGATGCTTCGAATTATGCTTTGGGAGCAGTTCTCTCCCAAAGGGTTGGTAAGATGTCTCATGTGATTTATTATGCATCTAGGACTTTAGATTCAGCACAAGTTAATTACACCACAACTGAAAAAGAGCTGTTAGCCATTGTCTTTGCACTTGATAAGTTTAGATCATATCTATTAGGTTCTAAGGTTGTGGTGTATACTGATCATGCTGCTCTGAAGTATCTTTTGAAAAAGACAGATTCCAAACCTAGGTTGATTAGATGGATGTTGCTCCTCCAGGAGTTTGATCTTGAGATTCAGGATCGGAGTGGTGCACATAACCTGGTCGCAGACCACTTGAGCAGAATAGAGAGAGAGGAGGATGCATTTCCTATCCGGGATGACTTCCCGGATGAGCAGCTTTTAGTTTTGCATGTTTCACATCCCCCTCCCCTTATTCCTTGGTTTGCTGATATTGTAAATTATATAGTTGCATCTGTTTTTCCACCCTTGGCATCCAAAGCTCAAAGAGACAAATTGAAGAGCGATGCCAAGTATTATGTATGGGATGACCCCTATTTGTGGCGTTTTTGCAGTGATCAGGTCATTCGCAGGTGCATTCCAGACCAGGAGATCCAATCGGTTCTCCAATTTTGCCATGCTTCACCAGTTGGAGGCCACCTTGGCACTCAAAGGACAGCACGAAAGGTGCTGGATTCTGGATTTTATTGGCCTACCATCTTCAAGGATGCAAGCAAAATCTGCAGCTCATGTGAGCAATGTCAAAGAGCAGGAGGCGCCCTATCTTGGAGGCAACAGATGCCGCAACAACCTATGTTGTTCTGTGAGGTGTTTGATGTCTGGGGTATAGATTTCATGGGTCCCTTTCCTGTTTCTTTTGGTTTTTATTATATCTTACTTGCTGTGGATTATGTATCCAAATGGGTGGAAGCTAAGGCCACCAGGACTAATGATGCTCAGGTTGTTGTAGATTTTGTCAGGACTAATATCCTTTGCAGGTTTGGCATACCTAGAGCCATAGTCAGTGATCAAGGCACACACTTCTGCAATAGATCCATGCAAGCTTTGCTCAAGAAGTATGGGGTTGTGCACAAAGTTTCTACACCATATCACCCCCAAACCAATGGGCAAGCTGAGATTTCAAACAGAGAGATCAAGCGGATTTTGGAGAAGATGGTGAAGCCTAATAGAAAGGATTGGAGCACACGATTGGAGGATGCTCTATGGGCCCATCGGACTGCTTACAAGGCACCCATAGGGATGTCACCCTATCGGGTTGTTTTTGGTAAGGCATGCCACCTGCCTGTGGAGATAGAGCACCGTGCATATTGGGCTGTGAAGCAATGTAACTTAGCTCTTGATCAAGCGGGTGAGGAGAGGAAGCTGCAGTTGAGTGAGCTAGATGAGATCCGTTTGGAGGCCTATGAGAATTCCAAGTTCTACAAAGAGAAGACCAAGAAGCTCCATGATAGCTCAATTTGCAGAAAGGAGTTCTTGGTTGGTCAAAAAGTGTTGCTCTACAACTCTAGGCTTGGACTCATGAGTGGAAAGCTCCGCTCTAAATGGATTGGACCGTTTGTAGTCACCCAGGTGTTTCCTTATGGCACTGTGGAGATCAAGAGTGAGTCCACAGACAAGAGCTTCAAAGTCAATGGCTACCGACTCAAGCCTTTCCTAACCTCTCCTACTTTGGATGATGCACCTGTGGAGGAGGCCTCATTGGTCGACCCCATTTTTGACCCACCATGATTTCGGGAGTCTTCTTTTCTCCTTCCTTACTCTTTTTATTGCACTTGTCTATATCTGTCTGATTCTGCTATTTGTGTTCCATTGAGGACAATGTGTGATTTAAGTGTGGGGGGGAGAGTAGTTTAGGTTGCATATTTTTGCTTTGATTTTTTTAGGTTTTGCTAAGTTTTGGGCATTTTCTTGCATGTTTTTGCTTCATTTTAGTAGAGTCTTGGTATCTTGTGTCTGAATTCATGCATTTCTGTGTGTAAAGTTGCTTTTGATAATTAAGAGGTGGTAACACTGTGATAGAATTGTCCCTTTTGTGAGGATTTGAGCCTTAATTGTGGGTGGATTGCTATATATGCCACCTAATTTTCTTTCATGTGTGATTGCACTCTGGATTACTTGCACTCTAGAACTTGACTTGACTCTTGTTGATACTTGATATTCCCATGCACATTTTGAAATGATTTAGGCATTGTTTTTCTTGAATAAGCCACTAGCCATATGAGCCTACCTTGAATGAATTTATCCTTTGATAGCCCCTTTGAGCCTTTATATCCCTTTTCTTTGTTCTTTAGCTCATTACAAGCCTATGACTGAAAAACCATGATTGTCCTAACCTTAGGGAATGTTGGAGCTTTGGAATTGTTTTGGGAATGGGTATTAAGTAAGCGAGGGTGCTTTGTTCTTCATCTCTTGTGAGTTCTGGGTTTTGCCTCTATGGTCGGTGAAGTAATTATGGCTTTATCTCATTATGCCATTTTTGTTGTTTCTTCTTCCCTTTCGTTCTTGAAGTTCTGCAATGAAAAAAAAAATTGAAAAAATGAATGATGAAAAAAAAAAGAAAGAAAGAAGAAGAAGGAAAAAAAAAAGAAAAAAAATAGAATAAAAGGTTGATTGAGGCATGGAGGTTTGGAATTAGAGGTTGTTGTTATGTTTACCATTTCATTCTGGGGTGGATTGTGCTTATTTTTTTTTACTTGTTCCCCATTGCTCCTCTATTCCCTGGGTTTTAGCTACATTTCCCATATTTTTATCCTACCTTGTCCTTGGCCCCATTACAACCTGAAAAGACCTTTTGATCTTAATGTGCATGTGTGTTGATTGTTGATGTTAGAGGCTTGTCAAGCCTATGGTTGTGTTTGTTTTTCATGATGTGCCTTGAGTGTAAACACTGATTAACCTTAAACACTTGAGTGTAAACACTATTGAGTGATCCTTGTGAGTTTCTATCATCTTTGTGACTACCCTCTTGATGTCATTGGTTTTCTTTGCATATTTGAAATAATTGGATGATGTTCATGAATGCCTTGATTTTTTGGTCCTTATTTTCTTCGTGTGCTCGATTTTGCCCATTTCTTTGCATTTCCTAGAATTCATTGTGAAGTATGTAATCTCTTAGGTTTGCAATCATTAGTTTTAGTAATCTTGTTACATGATTCACTTTGGTGCATATTGATTTTCTCAGTCCTAATTCTTAGTTTTGCCCAGGAGTGCAAAAGGATAAGTGTGGGGGTATTTGATGAGCATTTTATTTCCCATTTTTCCTTGCATTATTTTACTCCTATTATTGATACTTGTTGCCTATTTGACATTGTTTAGCTTGATTTAGTGATTTAGAGTTTATTGGACTAATATTCTGAATATTGTTTAATTTGGGATTATTTAGCCTAATTAATTCTATTTCTATTTTCAGGTCATATTTGGCACAAGGGCTTTTTGGACATTTTGGGAGTGAAGATTTAATGTTGGAAGAGAAGATATATGATGAAGTGAAGATTGTAATCTATCTTTAGGATTAGTTGAGATTTAGTTATATCTTTTAATTTTTAGATTTTATCTATAAGATATTTTTTAGATTTAATTTAGAGATAAGCTTTCCTTAGGATTTGGGCCCAGGATTTAGGCCCGTTTTGTGATTTAAAAAAGCCAAATTCGTGTAAACCCTTGGAGAGACCTTCCAATCACGTTTTTTACATTCTCTCTCATAGAGAAGGCTTAGTTTTGCTCTCCAAGCTTGTGGTGGCTGCTAGGGTTTCTCTTTCTTCCCTTTCTACACGATTTTTGGTATTTTTCTTCATGGAAGGCTAAACTCTTAGGTTAAATCCCTTTGGTAATGTATCACATACTCTTGAGGTTTTGATCTTAATGCTATTTCGTTTTTATTCACTGTTTTCATGCTTATTGATATGTTATGGTTCGCTTAGTTCCATTCTATAGAGATAATCCATGTGTATGAATGCTTAATTTATGCAAACTCGTAAAAACTCCATGCTTTGGCTTTTAATGCTTAATTAGAGGTTTGGGTTTTGGGGTGAGAATTGAATTTTTGCTTAGTATTTAATTCTCACGAGTTGGACAGTGAAGAGGAAAGAAATTGATCTTTTGTGACCGATGATAGAGTTGTGAACGCGAGCCAAAGGGGTTTATCCGCTTTTCCTTATCTGTTTCTTCGTTTTGATTTAATTCTGTTTTGATTTCAATTATTCAATATTCAATACAAAAAACCCCCCCTGTTTTCTATGCATACTATGTGTTCGACCTTTTGCTTGATAAGATATTCCTTGGGAGACGACCTAGGAGTCACTTCCTAGTACTATACTTAAACTATTTTTATTTGTATCGGGTACGACCTCGATCAATTACCAATAGAGAACAAAATAAAAAACACAATAACCAAAATCCTTATGTCAAATCCCACCTTCTATGAAGGGTTTATTCAACATAAGGATTTCAAAGAGTAATAAAAAATACTACAGCACTAAAGTTGAGAAATAATTCTGTGGACAAGCACCCTATTAGACCAAGTATTAAAATTTGGATTGCATAAGGAGATTCGATGCACCACTTCCTTCTTGATCAATGCCACAACCTGACTAGATGTACGAGATTGATTTTGGAATATACTGTTAGTTCCATGATGAACATGATGAATGTTTTGATAATGACAAAGTGTTTTTGAACAAGCTACAAGTGTTGATCAAGTTTCAAGCTCAACAAGCAACAACAAACATCAAATGAAGAAGAGAGAAAGCAAGCTCATGAAGACTTAAGTTTGAGTGTATTTGTATTTCTTTTATCTTTTGCCTCTCAAGCTTCATAGGTTTTTTATTTGGGTAGATTATTATAGAGGGTAGTGAATCTCATTCATAAGTCATGATTTAATCATAATTTGAGTTTTCACTTATCCTAGAATCAATAGGTGGCTTAAAGGTTTTAAAGGAAAGGTTGGATTTTGAGAAAACAAGTTTTGAACATGTGCAGTACCAACTTAATCGATTAAGTGACTAACTTAATCAAGTACTACTCGAGTACTCTGCAACTTAATCGATTAAGTACTGCTGAACTGATTTTTAAAATACGTTTTTCACTTCTCAAAATCAGTTTTCAAGTGCTACAACTTTTGGGTATTCTATATAAACCTTTTCCTATTATTTGTGATAAATTAGAATCATTTCATACAAGTTTTACAAAGAATCAAGCCACTCTATTCTCTCTCATTTTCTAAAGATCAAAGTTCTCATATTTTCATATTCTTTGATCAAGAACCTTTGAATCTCTTATGGTGAATTGTCATAACTCTTGATTGAGATTCATAGGATTGTTTTGTGTTTTTTATTGTGTTGTAATCTTTGCAAGAAGGCAAGCCACTACAACAAACAAGAAGCCTTGGTGTGTCGATTTTATCATCAAGCAAGTGCATTCTTATTGAAGAAGAAGAAGAAGTCTTGGTTGTGAATCAAGCAAGTGAAGCCTTGGTGTGTGGTTTATCATCAAGCAATTAAAGACTTGTTGTGTCGATTATCAACAAGGGGTAGAGGTTAGATTAGAGAGAAGATCAATAGGATTACAAGGCAAGGGTGTCGGTTATCTCTTGTAGGCTAGCAAGAAGGGAGTCTTGTGAGGCAATCACTTGTAATTTGAGAACTCTAATTCCTCATAGTGAAGAATCTCTCTTGATTGAAGAGGGGACTGGATGTAGCTTTCAAGCGGGTGAAAGTGAACCAGGATAAATCGCTGTGTCGTATCTCTAAACCCTTACTCTTTATATTCAAGTCATTTGATTGCGTTCTTGGTTGAAAACCTAGAAAGATTGATTTTCATAATTGATTGAATTGAATCTTTAATTGTTCAAATTGATAAAGGGAAAATCATTTTCATAACTAGGTTAATCAATAAGAATATAGGTGTTAATCATTTCCGTTGAATCTCTGATCTTTCGTGTGAATTGATTGATTTTCGTATGCGAATGAAAACTTGATTTTTCTGGTTTCTGCAAGTAATACTCGAGTACACGACTTGCTTAATCGAGTAAGTAATTTTGATCTCTCAGACTTAATCGATTAAGTTGCAGATTAATCGATTAAGTTAGTGAAAATTTGCAAAAATCTATTGTTTTGATTGTTTCGATTTGTTTCATTCGAAAATCTTTCAAGGTAGCTTCAACACCTATTCAACCCCCCCTTCTAGGTGTATTCCTAGGGTTCCTTTGTCTCTCCAACCACCAATTGTGGTTTCCTCAATTGGTATCAGAGCTCGGTCGAAAGACACGAGCATAAGAGCTTTTTCGTAAAGATCCTTTAAGAAAATCGCAATGGGTTCCAAGAATCCCTTTGGTGGTGAAGGTGCTTCAATAAGTCGTCCTCCATTGTTTGCCGGAGAAGGCTATGCATATTGGAAAGTTAGAATGAAAATCTTTATCCAAGCCATAGATAGTGAAATTTGGAAAGTAGTTGAAAAAGGTCCTCATATCCCCTCTAGTTTAGTTGAAGGTGTAGAACAATTGATCCCCGAGGACAAGTGGAAAGATGATGATAGAAAGAAAGTAAAATATGACTATAAGGCTAAGAATATCATCACGTCCGCTTTGTCATATGATGAGTTCTTTAGGGTTTCCCAATGTTCTAGTGCCAAAGAAATGTGGGACACTTTACAAGTGACTCATGAAGGAACTAGTGAGGTTAGGAGAGCTAGATTGAATGCTTTGATGCGTGAATATGAGTTATTTATTATGCTTCCAAATGAATCTATAAATGATATGCAAAAGCGTTTTACTCACATTATAAATCATTTACTTGCTCTTGGTAAAACTTTTCTACAAGGTGAACTTTCTAACAAAGTGTTGAGATGTTTAGACAGGAATTGGCAACCAAAAGTAACGGCTATTGTTGAATCTAAAAATTTGGATGCTACGGATCTAGCAACACTTTTCGGAAAGCTTCAAGAACATGAAATGGAGCTTGGACAATTAAGTATCAATGAAGATTCGGATAAGAACAAATCAAGGAAAGGACTTGCTCTTAGAGTCAAAAGTGCATATAAAAAGAAAGATAGTTCCGATGATGATGATAGTGAAGATTCCGATTCCGATGTTGATGAAAAAGACATGAAACTTTTGTTAAAAGAGTTTGACAAGTTTCTAAGGAGAAAAGGAAGGTTGAACAAGGATAAAAGTAAAGAGAAGGATTCCCCACACTATAAGACCAAAACTTCAAAAGAAGGTGTAGTTTTCCATGAATGTGGAAAGCCCGGACATCTCAAGTATTCATGCTCTAGGTATCTCAAGAAGAAGGAGAAAGACAAGAAGAATTCTAAATCTAAAAGAGCATACATAGTTTGGGATAGTGATGAAGATGATAAGAAAAGCACATCAAGTAGTTCATTGGATAATGAAGAAGCCGCTTGTCTCAACTTGATAACTCTAGTAGATGATGAAGAACAAAGTTCAAATGATGAATCAAGTTATCAAAGCGAGGATAGCAATGTAAGTGAATCTAAATCCGAAATTTCTTCTAAATATGAATTGTTACATAATGCTTATGAAGAAATGTATGAACAACTTGAAAAACTAGCTTTGAAAAACATTGAAAGAAAGAAGCTCATTTTGAAACATCAAAAAGAGATTTTAGATCTTCAAAAACAAGTTGATGAGCTTAATCTTGAAAATGAAACTCTTGATCTTATCTATGCTAGTTCTTCTTGTGATTGTGCTAGTAGATTGAATGTTGTGGTTGATTGTGAGAGTTGCAAGTTGCTCAAGGATGAAAATGCTATTTTGAAAAATAAGCTTGCAAGTTTCACCATTTGTGATATTAGATTGCGCACATTGTTAAATTTTCAAAGAGAAAATTCAAACAAGTTTGGTTTGGGTTATACTAATGCTAAGAGTAAATCTCATAGAAATGTTGTTGATTTTTCTAAAGTTGATTTTTCAAATCCTCCAACATGTTTCTATTGTGGTACTCATGGACATACTTCAAATGTGTGTTATGTTAAAGTGCATGGTATACCTAAAGGAAATTTTGTTTGGATGAAAAAGGGTGAAAGTCCCTACACTAAAAAAATGGATCCAAAACCATTTGGATACCAAAAAGCAAAGCATGATTGTTTTGTAGGTTTGATTGAAGATGCAAATGAATGACACATGTTCTCAATTGGTCTCAACTATGAATGTCTATATTCACATTTTCAATTGGTATCACACTTGCATCTCAAGTGAATGTCCTACAAAGTGGTAATATTTGATATTGATATATTATCTCAATTGGTATCTTCTCAATTGATATTACTTTTCTAAATGTTTAGTTAATTCAATTGGTATCATTGAGTTGATTAAAGCATAATGATCATATAATTGAAATCTTATTAAAGTATGATGCTTTGGTGTTATATTTCTTTACATTTATATCTTCTTTGTTAAGTGATATTATGATCTTTTTAGTTCTCAATTGGTATTATATTTCATTGTTATATTCTCTTACCAATTGATATCACATTTCAAAGTATAGCTCTATTGTATTTGTTCAATTGGTATCAATGTTGTAAAGAAATGATCATTGATTTCTTACCTTGGCTTAGATGTTATATTTCAATTGGTATATATTTCTTTTTGATAATGCCAAAGGGGGAGAAATATGATGTTTTGAATTGAATGAAATGTTTATCAAAGGGGGAGAAATGAAATGGTATGTTTTGAAACATGGGAGAAATATGATATTATATTTGGAGAAAGGTTGTTTTGTTGTTTTTATGTAGGTTGAGCTAAGTTGTTGAAGATAGGGGGAGAATCAAGCTTCTATCAATTGGATTCAAGTGTTAAAGCATTGATTGAGGGGGAGAAAGAGTCTTCTCAAGTGATCAAATGTTTCAAGCATCAACAAAAGCATTGATTAAGGGGGAGAAAGAGTCTTCTCAAGTGATCAAATGTTTCAAGCATCAACAACTTCAAGCGATTTCAAAACATGGGTTGTCATTTTCAAAAAGGGGGAGATTGTTAGTTCCATGATGAACATGATGAATGTTTTGATAATGGCAAAGTGTTTTTGAACAAGCTACAAGTGTTGATCAAGTTTCAAGCTCAACAAGCAACAACAAACATCAAATGAAGAAGAGAGAAAGCAAGCTCATGAAGACTTAAGTTTGAGTGTATTTGTATTTCTTTTATCTTTTGCCTCTCAAGCTTCATAGGTTTTTTATTTGGGTAGATTATTATAGAGGGTAGTGAATCTCATTCATAAGTCATGATTTAATCATAATTTGAGTTTTCACTTATCCTAGAATCAATAGGTGGCTTAAAGGTTTTAAAGGAAAGGTTGGATTTTGAGAAAACAAGTTTTGAACATGTGAAGTACCAACTTAATCGATTAAGTGACTAACTTAATCGAGTACTACTCGAGTAGTCTGCAACTTAATCGATTAAGTACTGCTGAACTGATTTTTAAAATACGTTTTTCACTTCTCAAAATCAGTTTTCAAGTGCTACAACTTTTGGGTATTCTATATAAACCTTTTCCTATTATTTGTGATAAATTAGAATCATTTCATACAAGTTTTACAAAGAATCAAGCCACTCTATTCTCTCTCATTTTCTAAAGATCAAAGTTCTCATATTTTCATATTCTTTGATCAAGAACCTTTGAATCTCTTATGGTGAATTGTCATAACTCTTGATTGAGATTCATAGGATTGTTTTGTGTTTTCTATTGTGTTGTAATCTTTGCAAGAAGGCAAGCCACTACAACAAACAAGAAGCCTTGGTGTGTCGATTTTATCATCAAGCAAGTGCATTCTTATTGAAGAAGAAGAAGAAGTCTTGGTTGTGAATCAAGCAAGTGAAGCCTTGGTGTGTGGTTTATCATCAAGCAATTAAAGACTTGTTGTGTCGATTATCAACAAGGGGTAGAGGTTAGATTAGATAGAAGATCAATAGGATTACAAGGCAAGGGTGTCGGTTATCTCTTGTAGGCTAGCAAGAAGGGAGTCTTGTGAGGCAATCACTTGTAATTTGAGAACTCTAATTCCTCATAGTGAAGAATCTCTCTTGATTGAAGAGGGGACTGGATGTAGCTTTCAAGCGGGTGAAAGTGAACCAGGATAAATCGCTGTGTCGTATCTCTAAACCCTTACTCTTTATATTCAAGTCATTTGATTGCGTTCTTGGTTGAAAACCTAGAAAGATTGATTTTCATAATTGATTGAATTGAATCTTTAATTGTTCGAATTGATAAAGGGAAAATCATTTTCATAACTAGGTTAATCAATAAGAATATAGGTGTTAATCATTTCCGTTGAATCTCTGATCTTTCGTGTGAATTGATTGATTTTCGTATGCGAATGAAAACTTGATTTTTCTGGTTTCTGCAAGTAATACTCGAGTACACGACTTGCTTAATCGAGTAAGTAATTTTGATCTCTCAGACTTAATCAATTAAGTTGCAGATTAATCGATTAAGTTAGTGAAAATTTGCAAAAATCTATTGTTTTGATTGTTTCGATTTGTTTCATTCGAAAATCTTTCAAGGTAGCTTCAACACCTATTCAACCCCCCCTTCTAGGTGTATTCCTAGGGTTCCTTTGTCTCTCCAACCACCAATTGCGGTTTCCTCATATACGTCTATTGCGTTCAATACATATATGATACACACAAGCCGCCATAGTAGCATAGATAAATTTCTGTCTCAACTTTTCCCTGAAACCGAATTTGAGCCACCTGCACCAAGTATCAAACTTGGAATGCCACCGATCCAAACAACACCACAAACTGATATCTTCCAGAACATCTTTGCTCCACTTGCAGCCAAAGAAGAGATGATCTCTTGTTTACAGAGCATTGGCACATAAAAGGCATCCTGGTTGGATTTGCATGAACAATGCCAGAATGTCTTTTGTTTTGAGTCTGTCATGAACCATAAGCCAAGAAATGAACTTATGCTTTGGAATTGAAAAGGAATTCCATACAACCTTATGCATTTTGAATAGAACCTGAGGCCCAAACAAAGAATGATATCCAGCTTTGATAGAATAAGGCTTATGCTGATCACCACCCCAGAGACCATTAACATAACCATGCTGAAGCTTGTCTCTTATCTTCAAAATCTGTTTCCAATGCCAGCTGGAGGAGGAAGAAGGTTGACAGTCCCAAAAATCAACTTGTTTTAAGTACACTGAACTTATCCATTTCACCCAAAGATGGTCCTTCTTCATTGAAAGTTCCCAAACTTTCTTATTGATAGCTGCATAATTCCATAGCAAAATGTTTTGGATCCCAAGCCCACCAAATTTTTGATGTGTGCACACTGTTGACCAAGCAACTGCCGCTTTAGATTTGCCATTCTGTCCAATGCCCCATAAGAACTCTCTTCATTTCTTTTCAATGCTCCTAATTACTTCTTTTGGCAAAATGAAAGCTGTAGCCCAATACGTGTGGAGAGAAAGAAGAACCGAGTTGATCAGCTGCAGACGACCCTGGTAGGATTGGTTTCTTGTGGACCAAGAAGTTAACCTTTTAGTGATTCTGTCAGCCAAACATTGACATGTGTTGCTGGACCATTTCTTAGCAGAAATTGGCAGACCGAGATACTTGAAAGGGAAAACCCCCTTCTCAAATCCTGTAATAGTCTTAATTTGCTGCTGCATATCATCATTCATACCAGCCATGAACACAACAGATTTCTGAGGATTCACATGAAGACCAAAAGATTCAAAAAAATGGGCTAAAGTTTCTGTGATAAGCCTTACACTGTCAGTATTACCTTTGCAAAACAACATTAAATCATCTGCAAATGCAAGATTAATCAAACCAGTATCTTTGCACAAAGGATGGAATTTAAAGGACCTGTTGCTTGACAAAGATTTAAGTTTCCTGGTAAGCATATCCATGGCAAGGACAAAAATTAAAGGGGACATGGGATCCCCTTTGTCGAATCCCTCTTGTGCTCCTAAATCTGTCAAGTTTTTGACCATTGATAACCAGATTAAAGGATACATAGAGACACATTCCATGATCCAGCCAATACATTATGTAGGGAATTTGAGAGCTTGCAACATATGCTGAATGAAACTCCAGCTCAACACATCATAAGCCTTCCTTATATCTACCATCAAAGCACATCTAGGGGAAGAGTTTTTCCTACCATAGAACCTCAGCATCTCTTAAGTTACAAGAATGTTATGAATTATGCTTCTGCCTTGAATGAAAGCAGCCTGATTCTCATCAACCAGATCAGGAAGGACCAATTGTAACCTGTTACTCAGAATCTTTGTGATGCATTTGTAGACAGAATTACACACGGTAATAGGTCTAAAATCACTAACTAGATTTGGACAATCAGTTTTTGGGATTAGCACCAGATCAGTTTGATTTAATGGTGGTTAGGAACTAGTTTCATTGAATATTTCATTTATTTATTATAAATCAATGTTTTCCATTTAAACCAAGAACTAATTCAGAAAATTAGTAAATCCTAGATTCCTCTAATGAAATGACTGTTTATTACCCAATTTGTTAAATCGTAATTCCTTAGAAATTTAATCTATTGAATAACCATGATTAAGAACAGTGAATTATGAAAAGTTATATAGAAATCCAAAAGTATTCCTACAAGTTGAATCCTTATATTGTTTAATTGCATGGCCTATTTTAAATCCTACTTTTCCAATTCAGATCTAAAAATCCATAACATGAATTGATCAAGTTCATGCATAACAAATAAAACAATTAAACACTTGATTTAAAAACTAAAAAACATTAATTCATATAAATAAACTACATAATCAAATCCACCATGTTCCTAACACAAGAGGGTTTAGTTACACATCATAGAGAAGAAGAACAAATAAGAAAAGAAGTTATTCATTCCTAAATTACCACTAATCCTTGATCTGAATCTTCAGCCTTCAATGGATTCCTCCTCCGAATGCTCTCCAGGGAATGTAATCTCCCTCAAACTTGATACTAATATCTAATACTAACCGATTATTGCTGCCTAACCTAGTCCTAAACACATAAATATATCTCTAAAATACAAATCCTAATAGAAACCCTCGAAATTGCTCAGAAATTGGCCCAATTGGGCCTTCACGAACCTAGCGCGCTTGGGCGTGTCAGTCAGCATGCCTGGGCACGCCATATCTGATGCCCAATAAATAACGCTACACGCGCGCCTGGGCGTGCAAAGTATTTTCCGACTCCGTTTCTCTCCGTTCTTGTGCCATTTTCAAGGTCTTCTTATGCTCTTCTCAGCTCACTACTACAGAACTATTTAAAATACCTGAATTTTAATCCCGGTTCCGTGTTTTAACTGGGATTAAATACCATTTTAAATTAAAAAAATAATAAAAAAGAAGTAAAAATATATTTAAAATTCCAGTAATTTTTTATTCCGGTTATTAAAAAACACGGAACTGGGATCATAAATATAAATTAAATTTTATAAATAACGGTATAATTTTAGTCCCCGTTTCTACAAGGAGCCGGGATCAATAATGATATGTTTTTTGCGACTTGAGTTTTCACACGAGGAATTGGCACTAAGGGGGGAAACCCTAAGTCTTTTGCTTCAGTCGCCGCCCCCTTCATTTCCTCTTCTTCTTCTTCTTCATTTAGTCCCTTTCTCTCTGTTTCCTTCTCTCCCTCTCTCCTCCACCGGTTTCGTGAGATCTCCCTCTTTTTCAATTGCCACTGTTCCCCGCCTCCCTCGAGTCCTCACAAACTCACAATCGTCGGTGTTGGAGAAGGCTTGCAGATCGTGAGCCAGCCTCCGTCTTCGTTTCTCTCTCTTTCCTTGATTAGAGCCGCCGCCGCCACAGAACCAAGCTACAACGCCGACCACTGCCATCACCTCCACAGTGCGTCAGGCGTGAAGCATGAACCATAAACCAGAACTAATCGCAACCCACCAATCTCCAACGCCGTTGAACCGAACCAGGGACCACGGAGCTCTGCTTGTGTGCGTGTGTCCCCTTTGGTTGAAGCTCGCGAAACAAGGGCCAGAGACCAGCCACGAGCCACCGGTTCAGCAATTTGATTCCACATTGTTTAATATGCTTGTTTTTGCCTTCAATCTCATACTTCTCTCTGGCTGAGGTAAACCTCAACTTAATCCTCTATTTTTGATTTTACATTGTTTTAGGTTTTTTAGGTTTGTGTAATTTTTGTCAAGTTGAAGATAATGACTTGCTTTTAGTTCCTCTCTGGTGTGAAGTTTGAACTACAAGATCTTTGAACATATCATTCTCAAATATATAAAGTACCAATTGCCGTAATGAAAATAAAATTTAGATGCATTTCAATTGGAGCAAGGGATGTAATGAAGCAAACTAGCTGAATTTACTAGCTGCTGCTGTAATGCCACTAACGCTTATCAGCCTATCTTTGGAGATCATGTTGTATTGCCATTTGACTAATTCATATTGTTTTACAGTTGTTTGCTAATTGATGTCAACATATGAGTAGCCAATATAAATTAAATTATTAAATTACTGAAACAATATATGTTGCCTTCTAATTTCAATATTCAATTGTTACTACGGCTTAAAAAGCGGAAAAATGATATAGTAACTAACCTATGTGTTAACCACACAAGCTATGGGAATTAAAACAAATTGAGTGCCTTTTATGTGACAACATATTTTTTAATGCAGTATTTTGCATTAGTTTTTGCCTTGAGACTCTCAAAGATTTTCAATCTTAGTTTATAGCCAAATTGGACATAAAAGATTGTAGAAAATTGTTGAGTTTGTGGATTGATATGTACCATAGCAGAATTATGTTGCTATTTTACTGTGTGGATTGATATGTACCACTTATTGTTTGATGAAATTACTGTGTGAGGTAAGTTTTATTATGTTTGGTTTTTGAGTCATATATGAACTCATTTGATGAGCTATTATTGAATAATTGTTGTGTTATTTTAGCTTTTTCTAGTATGTTCTCTATTGTCTTTGTCCTTCAAGTCTCTCCCAGTTGGAATGTTGGATTCGGGCAGCAGAAGAGAGACACAAAGAGAGACACAACAATTGAGCTGAAAAGGGTATTGCATAGTTCATAACTCATAAGTCACGGTTTGTCTTGAGCAATTTTCGGAGATGGCAACTTCTTTTGTTCTCTACATATTATACAAATTTTTTTTTTGGTTTTTCAGATCAAGAGGCTCAAGGAGAAATTCAAAAGAATACACGATCAACTTGTTCTACATCAGGCCATGTGAATATGTAAGTGATTATGTCAAGCCATTGCTAGAACTGCCGAATATCAGTATCATTCTAATTTCTATTTCAAATGAAATAGGCTTGTGATTTTATAATTTATTATGAGATTAATTATTTTTCTGATGTAGTTGTTCAGTACCTAGTGCTTTTTCTGAAGTAGCTGACATCATGGACTTGGATTTCAGGAGGAGTGTTCATTCTGTCAAGCACCTCTCTGCTATGTTATTTCTGCAGTGTTTTTCTTTGGTGGAAATAAGTTAGGTTGCATTGCATAGCTTGAAATCTTGTTTGTGTAGCACTTTTTATGAATTGTATAAAAATTTACATCTCCCCCCTCTTGCTATGAGTAATTTTTGGCTAATTTAGTATCATGAGTTGATGAGATGGTATGGTTCGCATAACTGTTGAGACAATGATTTGGATGCGTATTACCTGTAGCGTTTTTGCGAGTGATTTAGACTTGAGTTTGTGATGAAAATGAGTTGAAAAATCTTTGCCTATGTCTACTTGTGTGGTTAATTATGGTCTCAATGCTTAAATTTGATTCTAAACTTTGATCCACTGCTAAAATTTTGTTTTAGTGTTATGATAATTTTAATTGGAAATTAAGTTGTCATATATTTTTGCTATGAAGATTTGAGCTAGGAGGATGGTTGCTGCATTTGTTTTGGTAACTGAACCTTGTTTTGACTTGGCAAACTGAATACTTGGTGCCTTTTACCCTCTATTCTTTATACCTCTCAAGTTAGGAAAAATGGCAACATATTATGTTTCTTTAAAATTCCTCTGATATTTTTTAATGTGAATTTTTTTGGGTCTTAACATGCCAAACTGGCTACTTGGTAACTCTAACCCTCTATTCTTTGTATGCCAAGAATTTAGTATGTTCATGGCATCCTTTTATTAAGTTGTTGTATTGCTTACTCCATGTGATGCAGCTATTATTAGTTTTTCCATTATTCAATGTTTTGTTTTTTTTGTTTTTGTTGCTTATCAAAAACAAAGATTGATATGGGTCGATAAAGTGATTCGATATGGGTTTGATTTTGGGATTTTGTTTGTAAGGAATATTTGATATGGAGTCCATGTGAGATTGGTATCAATGAACTATTTTATCTTCTGTTGGTTTGTGCCAAGTATAGATTCAATGGACTGTTTTAACTGCTGTTCTGACCTGAAATTATATCTTTGTTTCTGTCCTTGGTCTAAACATATTCATTCTTATTATGATTTTTCACGAAGATGTCATTATTCCTAAATTGGTTTGCAATTTCATTTCGATTTATGTTTGTTTCAACTTTTATAATTACTCATTTAGTTCAATAATATAACTTACGCTACTTTATATTAATTTTACAGTACTTTGATGACTGCAAGTACACCATGTACTATAAGGAGTTGTTGGATGAAGTCAAGGAAGAAAAAGCCTCTTTCATGTTCGATGAAGTACCTTAGACTTAGATTTAGATTTATATATATATATATATATATATATGTAGTAGATGATAATTTAGTTATATAGTAGACTTTTGAAGCTATTTTGGTCTTTTGATTATATAGCACTTGATAATTTAGCTATTTTGGTATATGTTTCTCAACTTTTTGAAGCTATTTTGGTCTTTTAATTTGAAGCTATTTTGGATGAAGTCAATTGAGATATATATTATATTGCTTTTGGTTATACAGGTACAGGGTATTGTGATGCTATATTATTATATAAAATTCTAGTTCCAAAAAAATAACCTATCATTTACGATTCCGGTTCATAAAAAATACCAAGTAGTCTTTAAGATTCCGATTCATAAAAAAAAGCAAGTAGTCTTTAAGATTCCGGTTCATTAAAAAATTAAAAAAAAATCCATCAAATACGATCTCGGTTCAGTTCAATTAACGACCCCGGTTCTTTACAATTTACGATCCTAGTTTCGTGTTTTTAAAGAACCGGAAACGTAAATTGTCTTATTTTTAATCCCGCCATATTCAATTCCGGTTCGGAATCGGGATTGAAATTGTTTCGAAACCGGGATTAAAATTGTTTTTTGTAGTAGTGGCTCCAATAATATTTTCTCCAAATTCAGCTCCAAAACACCTGAAACATACCGAAAACGGATCAAAACGTTCAAAGGATTCTATAAAACTAAAAGTTCCTAAAACTAATACAAAATACCTATATTTACAAGAGAAACAAGCCAAAACCATAGCAAAAGGAAGTGAAATTAAGCTCTAAAACATCATATATTAGACCCAAATCACTCCCCCAAACATAGCATTTTGCATGTCCCAGGCAAAAGTAAAATAAAAATTCATAAACTAAAGACAATAATCTAAATCAAAATGTACAACACTTAATCTAAGACTTCGACTCACCAACACAGCCACATATTTACACAAGCTATTCACATATCAAAACCTGGTTAAAGAAACAAAATCAATCAGAACTCAGAACGAGTGAACATTCTCAACCTCTCAGTGTATATCTCTCATGTGTATCAAGGGTATAAATCAATTCACTCAAGTTCATACAATAGTTAAATGTTACCATAAGCTTGACCATAGACCCAAATCTCCATTGAAATTATTGAAAACATGCAAAAATCAAAAGGTCTTAATTTTGGTTGTAATGAGGCCTTGACTAAAAGTGTCAGGTGGGATAAAAGAAAGAAAAGATGAAACTAAGGGCTAAAATGCAAAACAAATTTCCCTCTAAAAATTATGAATGAGCAATGAATACTATGAGAACTCACACTCAAATCACAACTATTTCAAACTTCTTCTTTTTCAATTTTTCTCTACTACCTCTTCCAAACAAATTCTTTTCTCTTATCATTCATCAATTTTCACTTTTTCTCACTTTTTTTCTTTTCTTTTCTTTTGGAAGAAGAGTAACTCAATCAACACTTTCACAATTTTCATACTTTTGGAATGTCCCTCTCTCAATTGCTCATTCAAAATTCCTAAGGTACTCACAAAAATATCAATCAATATAGGGTACGAAAGAAAAATCATATATATCAGGCTCAAAATGGACAACTAAGGGAAAACAAATCCAACAAAAATCTCTCAAGGCTACAAAAACACCATCCTAAATGCCTTAATCATTTTTATGCATGTAATCAATTATCAATCTCAAAATGGTCACCGGTCAAGTTCTAGAACACAAAACTAAAGAGAACACACTCATGAAAGAAATAGGGGTCTCAAATCAAAATAATTCAAATTATTCACATACCCCATCAAATAGGCTCAAAATCTCACTAAGCTAAAGTCAGTTCACTAATCTCAAGTTCTGAAAAACTTTGTCAAAATAACTAGATTTCAAAAATATTTACAGCTCAACAAATAAATAACATGAATCAATGAGTCTAATCCTAAACCAAGTATATACACCTATCATCAGAAAAATAATCCTAAGTCTAGAATAATTAAAAAACCTCTACCTAAGACACAAATCAACACAAAAAATGGGAGAAAAAAATCAGATCTGAAATTTTTTTTATTTTGTCCACTCCCCCAAACTTAAAGGTTGGCTTGTCCTCAAGCAAACTAAACTAAACTTACCTAACTTCAAAATAAAAAATTACATGGAATAAATCTGGAACACTTCCTACTGCATCTGAATAAAATACTCATCACTTACAAAAGTGAGAAGACATTCCCCCAAACTTTATATAAGTCATTGAAAACAAGTGCCAAAAATAACACCTCTAATGGGGAAATATCAACTCATATCTGTTACGAAAAAAATAACTTGATGCAAATAATTAATGATCCAAATAAATATACATGCAATAAAACTAAAAAAAATCCTAGAAAGCAATTACATATTTTTGTTGCACAGGTACAGGGACTGGTCTGATGGGGAAAAGGTACAAAATAGATCAATGAATAAAAATTCCCCCAATTTCTGGGCTTTCTCGCCCAGTGCACGCCCAGGCGCGCCAGACCTGTACACTGGTGCTTTTTTTTTTGAATAAAAAATACAGAAAATAAAATAAAATAAAAAAAAATAACCTACACTAACTAATTTCCTAAAAAAAATACTAAACTAAGGGAATGTTACCTAAACATTGGGTTGCCTCCCAACTAGCGCTTGTTTAACGTCACAAGCCTGACGGGTCACCTCCTTTCGGAGGCTAAGGGGTCTGCATCTGAGCATTAAGAGAATTTTCAGCAACTGAATGTTGAATCAAATTTAGCGGGGTGAAACACTTCGCCGTACATGGTGGTTTTTCAAAAATATTTATGACACTTTGCTCACCATTAACACGGAGAATAACTTCTCCCCTAGGAACATCTATCACTGCCCCGGCTGTGGCCAAGAATGGCCTTCCAAAAATCAGAGGAATATTTTCATCCTCATCAATATCAAGGACAATGAAGTCCAGGGGCAGTATGAAATCATTAACCTTCACCAAAATATCTTCCACCACTCCATAAGGACGGAGGATGGACTTATCAGCTAATTGTAAAATCGCAGGGTAGGTTTGATTTCACCTAAGTCTAGTGCATTACAAATAGATAAAGGCATTATATTAACACTAGCACCTAAGTCACAGAGGGCCTTACCAGAGTACTCCTTGCCAATGCTGACGGGAAGGTTGAAGCTTCCCGGATCCTTCATCTTTAGTGGCAAGTTGCACTTGATAATGGTGTTGCATCTCTCCGCAATCGGAAACGTCTCTTCCGAGAGCATTCCCTTCTTTCTTGTCAGCAAGTATTTCATAAACTTCGCATACAAAGGCATCTGTGCAAGAGCCTTTGCGAATGTGATGTTTATGTTAATCCTTCTGATCATGTCCATGAACTTGGAGAATTGCCTCCGGTCCTCTTCTTTCTTCAACCTCTGAGGATAAGGCACCCTCAAAGGTAGTGGAGCAGGCTTGGCTGATTCCCGGTGATGATCCGCAGGTGGACCCTGCGTTTTCGATGCTCCTCTCTTGCCTTGCTCTTTCTCCACTTCTTGTTTCTTTTGTTCCTCTTCTTTCTTCTTTTCCGATGCAGTTGCATCACTCTTAGGAAGTGACTCCTCATACGACTTTCCATTCCTAAGAGTCACCGCCATTAGACTCTCCTTTGGATTTGTGACAGTGTCACTAGGAAATGTTCCTAGTGTCCTCTGTGATAGCTGCTTTGCAAGCTGGCCCACTTGCACCTCCAGGTTCTGAATACTCGCCCCTTGATTGGCAAAGTTAGCCCTTGTCTCCTCCATGAATATGGTCGTGTTAGTGGCTAACTTCTCCATTGTGGCTTCCCAAGTTTGTTTCTGAGGCTACTGAGTCTTCATTGGTCGGTTGAGAGCTGGGCTGTTCCATGAGAAGTTTGGATGATTTTTGTAGGCTGGGTTGTAGATGTTGGAGTACATATTGTTTCTTTGGCCTCCACCACCCACAAACTTGGCTTGCTCCTCAATGGTAGCCGGTGCCTTCCCCACATCTGGTGAGCAATCTCCATTTTGGTGATGTCCTCCACATAAATCACACACTAGAGTGTTGACTGCAGCCAACTGGGTCTGAGCCATCTTCTTCACCAATTAAGAAATTTGTTGCTGCAACTCCTTGTTTTGTTGAATGATTGCCTGCACTTGACTTGAGCCCAGATCAGTGTTCTTCAGAATCACCTTGTCAGAAACGGCTTGACTACTGTCGTAGGCCATTGTCTCAATTATATCCTTTGCCTCTTCAATAGTCTTCTTGAGAAGGGAACCACCAGCTGCTGCATCTATCATTATCTTGTGCGACATTCTCAGCCCAAAGTAGAATAGCCGGATTTGCATCCAGTCTGGAATTGCATGTGTGGGGCACCTCTTCAGCAACTGATTGTACCGATCCCAAGCCTCATGGAAGTGTTCACCTTCCTCTTGCATGAAGGAGTTGACGTCTTGGCACAGCTTAGCTTGCTTTCCCGCTGGAAAGAACTTGTCTATGAATTTCTTGACAAGCACATCCCAGCTGGAATGACTTCCGTGTGGCTGATTCTTCATCCACTGGTAGGCATGTTCCCTCAAAGAGAGAGGAAACATCCTCATCCTTATCGCCTCCTCTGACGCAACCTTGATCTTGAAGAAATCGAGCATGTTCAGGAAGTTGGCTACATGCTCCGTGGGGTCTTGATTAGGTGCACCCGAGAATCGATCCTGTTTGATAAGATGGATGTACTGGGGATCAATCTTGAATGATGCTGCAGTGATTTCTGGCCGGACAATGTTGGACATGCAAACATCCGGGTCCACGACGGCATAGTCAGCTACTGTCTTCCTAACAGGGGGTGTGGTGCCTTGCTCAGTTCGTTCAGCCATCTTCCTTTCTTTCTCTTTCCTTTCTTTCCTTCTTGCTTTTTCCTCCTCTTTGCACTCAACTCCAGGTCGGGGTCAAAATGCAACACCTCACGGTTTCCTGCGGAACGCAAAAGCATAAAAGAGGGTTAAGTAGCACCCGTCAAGAAAATTAGTAAATCCTAGATTCCTCTAATGAAATTACTTTTTATTATCCAATTTGTTAAATCCTAATTCCTTAGAAATTTAATCTATTGAATAACCATGATTAAGAACAGTGAATTATGAAAAGTTATATAAAAATCCAAAAGTATTCCTACAAGTTGAATCCTTATATTGTTTAATTGCATGGCCTATTTTAAATCCTAGTTTTAAAATTCAGATCTAAAAATCCATAACATGAATTAATCAAGTTCATGCATAACATATAAAACACAATTAAACACTTGATTTAAAAACTGAAAAACATTAATTCATATAAATAAACTACATAATCAAATCCACCATGTTCCTAACACAAGAGGGTTTAGTTACACATCATAGAGAAGAAGAACAAATAAGAAAAGAAGTAATTCATTCCTAAATTACCACTAATCCTTGATCTGAATCTTTAGCCTTCAATGGATTCCTCATCCGAATGCTCTCCAGGGAATGTAATCTCCCTCAAACCTAATACTAATCTCTAATACTAACTGATTAATTCTGCCTAACCTAGTCCTAAACACATAAATATATCTGTAAAATACAAATCCTAATAGAAACCCTTGAAATTTCTCAGAAATTGGCCCAATTGGGCCTTCACGAACCTAGCGCGCCTGGGCGTGTCAGTCAGCACGCCTGGGCACGCCATATCTGATGCCCAATAAATAACCCTGCACGCGCGCCTGGGCGCGCCATCCACGCGCCTGGGCGCGCCATCCACGCGCCTGGGCGCGCCATCCACGCGCCTGGGCGTGCAAAGTATTTTCTGACTCCGTTTCTCTCCGTTCTTGTGCCATTTTCAGGGTCTTCTTATGCTCTTCTCAGCTTCAATAATATTTTCTCCAAATTCTGCTCCAAAACACCTAAAACATACCCAAAACGGATCAAAATGTTCAAAGGATTCTATAAAACTAAAAATTCCTAAAACTAATACAAAATACCTATATTTACAAGAGAAACAAGCCAAAACCATAGCAAAAGGAAGTGAAAATAAGCCCTAAAACATCATATATTAGACCCAAATCACATCCTCTTTACTTATTAAACATTTCGCATCATTTGAGGGAATTGAATCAAGATCAATTAAATAAATATTGTTTACCCTGCGAGCAATTAGCTTAACAAGATTATCAACTTTTCCCTCAACAATACAATTATCAGAATAAAGAATAACCCTATTGCCCTTATCACATAACTGACTAATACTTAGCAAGTTATGCTTTAGGCCCTCAACATGTAGTACATTTTCAATACAAGGTTTAGGAGGAGTACCTACTTTACCAATGCCAAGTATCCTCCCTTTGTTGTTGTCACTGAAGGTCACGTGTCCTTGGTCCTTGGGAGCGAGATATGAGAATTTGGATTTGTCTCGAGTCATGTGTTGAGAGCATCCACTATCCATGTACCAGCAAGACTTCCTATCCTCCGGAATGACCTCTTTTCCATGTGCCATGAAACATAGGTTGGCCGTTTCATCCTGCTCATCCGAGTCATCATCTGAGCTCTCCTCATTGTCCAACCATGCAAGATAAGATTGTCTCCCTTTCCTTGAGCGTGACGCATTTCTTTCGGAATTGTCCTTCTTTTCTGATATTGAATGCAGTCCGCCCAAATGTAGCCCGGTTTGCTGCATTCGTGACAAATGATAGAAGAACCTCCACTTTTGTTTGCATCTTTCTTCAAGGAATTATTGAAGTTGTTTTTATTTTTCAAAAATCTCCCAAATCTTTTCACCAAGAGTCCCATGTGCTCATCACTGATAGATTCTTTGTCAGAGTCTCCTTCTGATGTTGGTGCTTCAGCCTTGAACACAAGACCTTTCACCTTTTTGTTCTCCTCTTAGTGTTGAGCTAATCTTTTGAGTTCACTTTCATGTTCCTGAAGCTTTCCAAAGAGAGTCGCCAATGTCATTGTTGAAATATTTCTTGACTCCATAATAGCCGTCACTTTGGGTTGCCATTCTCCTCCTAAGCACCTCAACACTTTGTTGATCAGCTCTTCATTAGTGAATTTCTTCCCCAATGTTATGAGTTGATTAACGATCATTGTGAACCTCTTTTGAATTTCTTGGACTGATTCTTCGTCCTTCATCCTGAACAATTCATATTCTCTAGTTAGAGTGTTGATTCTCGACCTCTTGACCTCATTGGTACCTTCATGTGTAACTTCCAAAGTATGTCACATTTCCTGTGTTGTCTCACATGTAGATATCTTGAAAAACTCATCATAACTCAAAGCAGATGTTATTATATTTTTCGCTTTCAAGTCGTATTGAACTCTTCGTTCCTCCTCTTCCGTCCACTCACCCATAGGCTTGTTGACGGTGATTCTATTTACCACAATAGGTAGGAACGTAGGGTCCATTAACGACAGCGTCCCAAACTTTTAATCCTACTCCTTGAATAAAAATTTTCATTCTTGTTGTCCAATAAGCGTACCCAACACCATCAAAAATGGGGGGCCTATTAATAGAACTCCCTTCACCACCAAACGGAGAGTTTGAAGCCATTACTCTTGAGACTGTTAAGTCCTTTAACAAAAGAGACTAGCTCTGATGCCTCAAACCTCGAGAGGGGGGGGGGGTGAATCGAGTTTTATTAATTTATTGAAAATTACTCGAACGATTAAAAATTGTTTTGTGGAGAGATTAGAAATTAGAACGTGAAGGTGAACCAATAGAAGAATAAATAAATAGAGTTGCGCGGAAACGATTTAATCAGTAAAAAAAATTGCGGAAAATAAAAGAGATAGGGAAGAGGAACACGCAAACCAATTTTTATACTGGTTCAGTCTTTCCAAAGAAAGACCTACCTCCAGTCCCCAAGCGACTCGCTTGAGCTTTTTATAACCTTGCAAATTGAGCCGCACCCAATTACAACCAAGAGCGCTCCGCACACTACTAGGAACCTCCATTTGCTAGGGACCTCAAATCACACAAGGGTTCCTCACCCTATGAACGTGCCACACGTCCAACTAAGAGATCCACTCCCTAACAACTATGGTTGAAAATAACGATATTGTGAGTGATACAAATATGATGTGTTCTTGATAACATGGATTCAACAAGTAAGCTCTAATGATAATGAAGGGTTAAATCACAAGAGTAGAGGCCAAACGAATTTTCTCTTTAGATAATATAAAGTACTATGAAGAATGTGTTCTTGGAGAAGAGAAGAAGAAGAAACGTGAAAACCAGATCAGAGAAAAACAAGGATTAGTCTCTCACACTTATTTGAAAATTCAAATAAATAAAAGGTTTTGAAATCTCTTAAAATCAAAAAAATATTTAAGGAATATAATATAATATAATATAATTAATTTTAAAATCAAAATTAAATAAAATAGATTTCAGAATAAAATTAAAGTAGAATAAGATATGATTTGAATTCAAAATCAAATAAAAAGGATTTAGAAAATAAATCAAAGATTTGATTCTTGAAACAAATAAGGAATTATTTCAAAAACAAAATCAATTTCGAATTTTGGAAATAAATCAGAATCAATTATATAAAAACAAATATGGAAACATTTGAGATTGATTCTGACACGGATTTCAATAAAAGTTGAGGTAATCGATTACTTGAGAAAAGGTAATCGATTATCTTCATTCTGTGAAAAATAGTGAAATTCATTTTTAAGAAAGTAATCGATTATTAAAACAAGATAATCGATTATTTACTCCTTGTGAGGAAGGTAATCGATTATTTAAAAATTGAATCGATTATATTTTAATTAAAATTCCCAGGTTACAACTCAGAATTACAGTATCTCTGCCAATTTTCATAAAATTGATTTTCTAAGATTGAGTGTGTAACCAAGGTTTTCAAAAGCATTTTAAACTGAAAATTAAAGTTAAAAACATTTTTCATACAAAGTTCTTTTCTTCTCCTTAGAATCGAAAAATCATTTTGGCCATAAACACTTGTAATAAAAATTCTTCATTACTTTACAAATTTCTTATGGGCAAGGCTATATACTAAACTTGGAACTTGAGAGCTTGAGCCTTGAGCTTGAAACTTGATGCTTGAAACTCGGAATTTGTTTGTTATCATCAAAACTATCTTCTAAAATTCTTCTAGCGTAACTCTTTACGTCCTTTAGGGCAAGCTTGACTTCCAACACATCTAATAAGTTACCTATCGATGTGGCGAAGGTGACATGACATGTCATCGGTTTTATCATCACTCAAGTGATGAAAGAACCATTTCCAAAATTTGAGTAAAGTTCAAAGACCCAAACTATCGAAAAAAGTTTAAAAACCAATTTAAAAAAAAAAAACACCTAAGTGCATGGATTAAAACTTTAAATCCATTATTATCCAAAAAAAAACTTAAATTTATTTCATCTCGATTATAAGAAGAAAAAAAATACATTTTATTAGTTATGTCAAATATAAAAAAAGTTAACTAATTCTGCATTATTACATTCAATCATTCTTAAAACACTTTTATAAAGCGGTTGTCTTAATTAGATTTTATTTTATTTTCAATACTATTTTCTTAAAATAGTCTTATTTTTTTTTATGTATTTAAAAATTAAATATATTTGCCTAACATTCTTAACAAGTATATGAATTAATTTTTTTTTCCTGTAATTGAAACCGCATGTGTAGTAAACGTTGTTGTTGGTTTTTTTTTTTTTTTTTTTTTTGAATTAGGCAAACGTTTTCAATCAAAGTTAAGGAGTCTACCTGCTGAAGGCAACAATTGTGGTACCAATAGTTCGGAAAAGCCAAGAAATAAAAATGGCCCTGGAAATCGTTTTCATGGGCCACATACAGCACCAAATTCTTCTTCCAACCACAAAAATGAGTGTAAAAGCCGAAGGCAAATGGGATTAGGAACAGACGAACAGTACTCAACGAATAGCTAGGATATAATCACGTTTTAATTTGACAGTAGCTTGTTGGAGGGAACAAATATACCAGTCGAAGAGTCCAGAAATCGAACAAATGCATCTGCCTGAATGATCATTACCAATGTAGTTTATGATGTTTTTTCATTATATTTATTTATTTCCTAAAAATTATAAATACATATTTAGTTCCTCAAAATTTTTAATATATTAATTTGGTTTTTCAAAATTTTTTTTATACCAACTTGGTTCTCATATTTTAAGGATTAAATTGGTACAATCGAAAATTTTAAAGGATCAAATTGATACATTCGAAAATCTTGAGAAATTAAATGTATATTTATAAATTTTTCAGGAAGATACAGTGAAAAAACATCATGGACTAAGTTAACACCGTAAAAAAAAACATGACCACATAAATAGTACTCACTCAATATAAACAAATGTTTTTTTTTTTTTAAAGCAAGGAATTATATTAGAACGCAGGTATAAAAGATCTCCGAAACCAATTACAAATAAGAGAATTTATATAGTAAGGATTAGGAATTCTATACAAGATTTAGGATTTAACCAATAAAAAAAAGTAGCCTACCTAACATATTAAAACCTTCCTACCATATAATAATGAATATTATTATGACATTATTCAAGGAATGTAAAAAAATACTAATAGCAAAAACCTCAATATAAAAATAACTCCTTTATGCTGATAAAAAATCGCGGTCCGAGCCTTTTTATAAGTAAAATTAAATTTACATTGTAATATTATAGTTTTTTTTAGGACAATCCTTAAAAAATTTACTTCTTATAATAATAACATTAAATTATATATATATATATATAAATATATATATATATATGTATATTTAAATGCATACATGATGTGTACACACATATATATATATATATATATATACATATATACATACATGAATGAATCTTCTAAATCTAAAATATACATGCATAATGTACATGCATGATGCACATAAATTTGTTTTTTATTTTTAAAAAAATAAAATAAAATCTTTGAATCTTGTATATCTTTTAATTTCATTTTAAAAAAATAAAAATGATGGGTTGGAAATAAGAACATCAGAATAAATCGTGTCTCTCACCAAGGCCTCACGACCTCATCTCTCTCACTCACGTTTTCCCTTTCCTTGCCTCTTTCCTCTCTTCTTCCCTCATCAAGGAGAGGGAAAACGTGAGTGAGAGAGATGAGGCCGTGAGGCCTTGGTGAGGGGTGAGAGAGACGCGATTTTGCCTTGAGAGAGGGAAGAGCAGAGGCATGAGGGAGGGAGAGAGACACGATTTGTGTTCTTGAGAGAGGGAAGAGCGATGGCGTGATGGAGGGCGTGAGGGAGGGAGAGAGCCAAGTGATTGAGGGACAGAGAGCGAGAGGAAGAGGGGAGGGTGGGTGGGGTGGGGTTGGGTACGGGTTTTGGGGTTTTTTTTAAATTTTTTTTTATAAATTTAATTATTGTTTTTTTAAATTCTGTTTTCCACGTTAGTATGAACGGTAAAATTTAACGGCAGAGACCAAAACCAAATTTTTTTGAACTTTTAAGGACTATGACCGATCAAATAAAAAGATAGGGACTAAAACCAAAACACGGTCAACTTTCGGGGATCAAAAACTTAAATAATTTTTTTTTATAAATTTAATTATTTTTTTATTATTTTTTTTTGTAAATTCTGTTTGCCACGTCAGCATTAACGGCAAAATTTAACGGCAGGGACCAAAACCAAATTTTTTTAACTTTTAAGGACTAGGACCAGTCAAATAAAAAGATAGGGACTAAAATCAAAACACGGTTAACTTTCGGGAACCAAAAACTTAAATAAGCTTTTTTTTTTTTCTTTCGTCAATCAATAAAATCAAACAAATTTGGTAGTCCAATTGAATCATCTACTCCCACTCATTCTTCCCTGTTTAGGCAATCAGTTCCAAAATTATTGTAGTTGAGAAATCGATGACATGTGTAACTCATTGCTGAGTCATCAGTCATGTGGTGTTGTTTAACTTTGTTGGCCCTTCCCTGTCAACTACGTCCGATAATGCAATTTGCAAATGCTAAATTGCCAACACATATGGCCGTGGCCTTTTTAATTTACCAAATATTTTTGTGTAGGTTCTACGCCACATGTAAACGATGATGCAGACCAAAATTTTTTGTTTGTGCTAGTTTTGATTATAAATCAAATTCTACAAAGTTTTGGTAATTTTTTAGGTAATTTTATTTTTTTTGCATATTTATTCTTATTAATTATATTTAATTTTAATAATTGATTAACGAACGATCAATTCAATAAATCAATATATAGTACCTACATATTAGAATTAAATTAAGAGTTTATTTTATTTAAATGAATTAAGAGTTTGTTTATTTCACTATCACCAATTATAAAATACTACTATATTAATATAAAAATAAAATAATAAAATTATAGGATTTTTCAAATAAAACAATTTATGAACTTCAACTAATTTTATTAGTCTTCATAATTTGATTAAAAATGTTTATAATAAAATAAGAGGAAGGATGTTTTTTTCTTGCAGTTTGTGTGGTTGGTTATGTTCCGCCTCACGTTGCCCCTCCAATAATTGTTTCATAATTGAAAAAGACAAAACAAAACATACAGAAAAGACTTGAACCAGATCTTTACGCTTTGAAGCTACATAACATACTAAATTTCCAAGTCAGGGCGATGATATGCCCTACATTAGTTAGTTTGATGCATGTTCACATGTTGTTTCTCACATGTAATGCTGGGCGGTGTTCCAGATTTCACATGTCAGTGTAACTATAGCGATATGATTATATTATGCTATTCGATCTCTTTTTGGTACACTATATAAGTTCTAGTTCTAATACTATTCTACTTCAATAATGTTTGATGCATTTCCCATAAAATAAAAATAAAAATGTTTGATGCATTGTTTGAGTCCTCATATACACGCCTCTTACTTCGATTCATCAGCAAGCTAATCACAACAATTTTATGACCACATATCTTGTCGGTACATGTTTTTATTAATGTTTCAGAATCATTGGCCAAAACATTGACACCGAGAGAGGAACAATTATTTGCATTAGACAATGATATTCTCCTTGGTCTAATTACTTTTCTATTCTTATTTATTTATCTTATTTGAAAAAAATTATTTATCTATTTTATTTAGATATTCAAATATGGAATAATTGTTATTTCTCTTGTCTATCCTTATTTAATAAGGTCTTTTTTTATGTAAATAGTGACGAAATGTAATGATTATAAAGAGAAAAATATCATGTTAGGAAAAAAACATAATTAATTTATTAAAAATCAAAGCAATAATCATATTTTTTTTAAAGGTGTCTTCTTGTATAATGAGACATGTAAATAGGAATGAGTGAAGTATAAAAAAAAAACTTCACGTTTTTTAAATTAGTAATATTGAGAATAAAAGAAAAATTAAATGGGATAACCACTTTATAGAATATTTTAGGAATAATTGTATTTGATGATAGAAAATTAATTGTCTTTTTTCAATTGTATATTTGAGACTACCAATAAAGATTTTTTTACTTATATTTGAAATCAGAGGATGTATTTAATTATCCAACACTCTTAAAATTATAATTTTATAATATAAAGCATTTTATTACTTTAATTTTCAAATGATGAATTTAAGACATATATATATATATATATATATATCCTCATGACCAGATATGCGGCCATGAACATGAACATCTTCTGGTGAGCCATCATCATATGTCAAAATAATTAGGCAAAACTCCACCCCAATAATTAGATAAGGAAGTACGAAAATTGTCCAAGCCTTATAAAGGCTATCTTTGGCAATTGCTCGTCCGATTGTAACTTAGCTAGACATATGGAGCGTAAAGTTTATTTAGGTTTTAATGGATTGCCCATCTTTTGTGATTGAATTAGCTTTTGTACCACCTTATAGGTTAGCTTTTGAGGTTGAATTATGTTTAGTTTGAACAATTCTAACATGTATTAAAGCCCAACCTTTATTATGTTGGGCAACTCACATATGTACAGTCTGTTCAACCTGGGATTTGTTCGACGCGGGTCGAGATTAGGATGAGTGTGTGGGGTGTGGGTATCGACTGTGTAACACCCTGATTCTTTTTATAAAGGGAATAGAATAATTTATAAAATGAGTTACAGCGGAAAAAGAAAATTCTCTTTATTCAAAAGTAGTGAATAATTTTTTTTATTTTAAAAATACATTTGTGCTCAGGGTTACAAAGGATCAGATCCAATTGAGCATCTTCCTTCTCCGCTTGAGTCTCTGGCTTGAACATACTAGCTATCTCTGGCTGGAACGTGTACCTATCACCAGACAGTCTAGAAGGGAGTAAATCACTTGTCATATCGCATAAGCAGATTAATGATTAAGTCTTACACATATATATAATCACTCATAATGCAAATGATGCATACTAAGCAAGTGCTTTAACATTCTTAGACATATTATTATTATTATTTGTATGCAATGCAATGCAATGCAATGCAATGTGATGCAATGCAATGCAATGCGAGACTTTTCTCTATTCTACAAAAGAATTCATAGGTACATCATCACTATTCAAAAAATCTCAATTGTACAAGGGTCATACGTATACTGGGCTACGACGCTTACAAATACATTTCGTCGTATTTGCAACGGGTCCTTTCCCAAGGCACACGTCGTACCGGTATATCAACATTGACATGACGCTTACAGATACATTCCGTCGTATCTACAACGGATCCTTTCCCAAGAGACACGTCATATCGGGATATCATCGTTGACATACTGCTTACGGATAGCGTCCTACCCGCAACAGGTCTTTTCCCACAAGACACAACATATCGGGATTCAGGGCTATATCGCTTACGAATAGCGTCCTATCCGCAACGGGTCCCTTCCCAAAGGACACGATATACCGGGATACTAATTCTTCTCGTATACGTTCCCTGTACTCAATTCATCATGCCAAACCGTGCATGAGGAAGGCTTATTTATTATTTACTCTTTTCATCAGAGATTGTTCACAAACAACCACTAATGAACTCAATAATCATTTCCAAGTATTGTACTTAAACTATAGTACAATAATTATCATCAATATTAAACCAATGCAGACATTATTTAATAAATCAATACCAAGTTCCAATTAAAATTAATAATTAAGCAAAAACTAAAGGTTACAACAATTAATTTACTTATTTTATGTCTCAGGTCCTAACCGATTACAGGACCCGTTAACCGGTTAGAGGAAACGGGACCTGAGAATCATTAGCTATTTTCAAAACCAAAAAGCATCAATCTTTAACTAATCTTATTCTAAGCATTACATGGGATCTAAAGCACTACTAACCATAACTTTCACTTTGTACTCATTATGTTAGCATTGAATTAAACTCTAATAGCCTAAGTTCAATATTAATTCAATCTATGAGACATAAACAAAGATAGAGACAAAAACTAATTAAACATTAGTTCATATCCTCCTTAATCCATAAACCAAAAACATCATAGACTTGCTTCATTATTTCTAGGTTATTGTGTAAAACTTGGTTCATTACTCTCGGGTTATTATGAAATAAGTTTAGTTCATGACTCTCAGGTACTAACCGGTTACTGTCACTCACTAATCGGTTAGTCATGCAGAACCTGAGAGCAAACTACACAAATTCCAGTTTCAATTCCATTCAAATCCTATTTCTAGTCATTTTCATATACAAGGATCAACCTCAAATAACATTATTCAACAACTTAACATATATTTACTACTTGTACAGATCAATTAAAGTCCGAATTGGGCTCCAATATTCATCAATCCAATATTAATTCAACCAATAATTCAATTCAAGGAATTTCAATAACAATTACCAATTATTTAGTGAGATACATTCAGTCATAATCACAATATGTACTTATTATTCAATTATGTCATTTATTCAGACTATTAACATAAAGGCCAAGTGGTTGTCTTGGTCTCCAAACCAAGCAACCATGTCTTGGTTCATGGTTTTCACATAAACACATAATCAACTTCTCAATCAATAATCCTAGCGATATGAATAAAATCTCCCATACCTATTTGAAGTTATTGAATGGATTTGGGGTTGGAAAGATTAAGATTGAATGAAAAGCAGGGCCATCAACAGCTTGCAGCCAACTAGAATCAGTTTCGGTGAGCTAACTTTATCAGAGTTTTTGACCAAGAAATTGACATGAAAAATTGGGGAATTTGGTTAGAACATAAACTAGGATATACAAGCTAAAGATTAAAACAAGTTTGAGACCTTGAGGTGCCTTGAGCTTACCACAAAAGTCTGAAGAACAGAGCCAAACAAATCTGTTTTATGTGTTTCTGTAATACCTCGAATTTTGCTTCCCAAATAAATAAAAAGAAATATTTAAATAAAACTAGTTATATGGAATTAATTAGTTTTGTTTATTAAATTATGATTATATTAAAAGGATAATCAAGGGAAAAATATAAGAAAAATATTTTGGACCTTAAAAATAGTATTTTTGCAGTTTGGTCCCTAGGAAGGACCTAGAGGCAATATTAGAAAGATTTTTGGAGGGAAAGTGAATAAAATATTAATTTTTGAAAAACTGGTCGTGTTAATCGATTAACCCGACCGTTAATCGATTAACGACTGAGCTGAAGCTAAAGATAGTGGAGTTGATGAATCAACCATGAAGAGGATGTGTTGTTGACACCTGGGCAAGGATTCAACACGTCCTTGGACGCGTGTTGAGGTGCATGAAGCCTGGAAACCTCTATAAATTTTAGGTTCGGGCTGAAGAATGAGAGGGAGAAGAAGGTTGAGTACCAAAACTCTGCTGAAATTCCATCTCAAACACCCTTTGTTCTTCGTCTTCGTTCTCAATCCTTACCCACACACTAATTGTAAGCTTTACACCATTTTAAAGCTTGAAAAGAGACCTTCAATTCAAGACAAAAATCGTGCAATTTGATGGCTTGTGCAAGGAGAACGAATTTGTTAAAGATTGGTCCAAGGAACTGAATTCTGCAGTTTCAGCTTTGAGGTGCCAAGTTCAAGTCTTCGATTTTGGTATGTAGAGGCCCTCAAATCGTGTTATTTCGGTTTCTAATTAAAGTTTGCAATGCCCAGTTTCTATATTGACCAAGTTTATTCGTTTTCATGCACGTTTGCTATGTCAAATCCTCTGCCAAACTTGCTCTCTTGAACTTGTGTTGGAACCGAAAACAGAGCAAGAAGTGATTGTAGAATCTGAGGCTTTTCTTGCTGTCTTTGCATCCAAAAAGCTTCATTGAGGTAAGGGAGAAACTTTACTAATGCTAGAATAGATTATGGGATTGAATTGAATGTAGAATGAACCTCTATGTGGTTCAAAGGGCACTAGGTTAGTGGACAATGGCTTGGAGGCCAATCTAAGATGAAACAAGAATTGGAACATGTTAGATTATAGTATTATAAGCTAAATGAATCCTCAATTTGATCTGAAATGGTGTTAATTGAAATTTGATATGTTAAGTTGAGTTTTAGGTGAAATTTGGGGAAAACAACATGATTATGTGGAATTGATGTTATTTGGTGCAATTGATGTTATGGACAAGTTTATTATGTTGTATTTAAGTTGTACTTGAGGTTGGTTTTGGTCAAAATTGAGTTGGTATGAAGTTGGTATTCAAAAACCAGTTTCAGCACTGTTTTACTGATACATTAATCGATTAACCCGACTGTTAATCGATTAATACGAGTAAATTCTGATCAGTTTGAAGTGTTATAAATGAATAATCAATTATCAGGATGGATAATCGATTATCAATGCAATTTTGTAATAAAAAAAATCAGAATTTAACTCATTAATCGATTAATCAGGCATTTTACTCGATTAAATGCTAAAGCTGGAACCTATTGACAAAGGTTTATGAAAATAGTAATTGGGAATATCAAATGTGTATGTTAAATGACCTCAAGTAAACTTAAAATACACTTATGCTTGCGGAGTCATGCATGGCATTTGCATTCTGGAATCCCACATTTGGTGGAGACACGTCCGTGAGGCGTGGGCATATCCCTTATGGTTATTTTGGACTCGAGGGACACTAAGGAAAGTGTCTACTCCAAAGGGTCATTTATTTTGGACTCGAGGGACACTAGTGAAAGTGTCTGCTCCAAAGGGTCATTGGGCGTAAGGGAATGTCGGTGACCGGGGTTGGACCTTTTGTTCCGGAAATACACACGTGGGTGTGGGCATGTCTTTAAAAGCCGGGCTCGAGAGACGTAATCTTGCGGGATACGTTGGCGTCACTTCTATGAGCTCTAGGGGTGTCGTTTAATGTTGGCCGAGTCCGAGAGGTACTCGTTGAGGAGTACCGGGCATGTTTTAAAGGTGCCACGGGAACCTATTTGTTGAGTTGGCCAACAATCATGCATTGATAGATGAGTTGCATTGTTAGTGCATATATTATTGATTATTGATTATTATGTTTTGATGTTTAATATGTAATGAGAATTGAATTGTGTAAGGGATTATTATGACATTCTATTTGATTATCAATGTATTATAATTGATTATTAGCAAATGATAATTGATAATTGATTAGAAAGGAAAATAGCAGTTGAGGATAAATAAAGATTGGATTATTTTATTATTTGTTACCCTATCTATTTGATTATGCGTTAGTTTTTGCTGACTCCCTATGCCCTTGTAGGTGATGGCTCGCTACATGACATTCGTGGAGTTACGCCCACTCCGTAGGGGAGTGTGGGATTACGAGGAGCACAGGGCTGTTTTCGAGGGTGAGGTTGATGTGATCTTTCGTCACCCTAACCCCCTTGCCCGTGTGCGACCTCGTAGGCTTCGCATCCCTATGGTCTACATACTGCACATTCCACCAGCTTATACTTATCATTTTGGTACTCCTCCACCATGTCCTGGCCGTCGTTTCTATAACTTACATGTCAGACGTCCGGCTACCCATACTCGTCCTTCTACTTCTTCTGAGGCTACTGCTATGGCCACTCCTCGTCCTGGTCCGACCACCAGGGTACGTTTTGCACCTTCACCTGAGCCAGTGCGTCGCACTGCTGTTCCTCCGGTGTCAGATGAGGAGGAGGAGGAGGACCCCGTAGAGGACGTGGATGGGACAGCTGCTGACAGCCAGTGATGTAGTGACTTTATTTTTGTATGTGCAGTATGGGGGACCATAGTAGGATGTAGTGTTGCAGCTTTTGGAGGATCCAGGGATCAGGCATCAGTGTGGGTGGTCTTGACACAGCTTTCGATGGCTCTCTTATTTTGATTTGTAGTATATTGTATATATTTTGATGAGAGCATTTGAGAGCTAATATTTTATGCTTACTGGTCTGTATCCCTAAAACTTTGCTACCTCGACTTTCACTATCTGGTTATCTGGTGTACTTGGGTTTTATGATATATATATATATATATATATATATATATATATATGCATGGGCTATGGTTGCATGATCATTCTGATATTTATTTTCTCACAACCATATTAACACTTTCAAATCGTTTCCGCTGAATTCAAAACAAGTACACAATTATTTTATCAAACCTGAAAGTATTTTGAGATATAAACTTATTATGTAAAAAGGAAAAAGTTTTTCATGAAATTCTCTAATAGTTTCTAAATAAAATATTTACGTACTTTATTTTGATATAAATAAAGTCATGTTTCGAGAGCGTCACAGTTTCCAGATTTGAGGAGCCAATTTTGCAGGCTTATAACTTTCTCTATGGTTAACCAAATCGAAGAAACTCGGTTTCTATGTCAAGATGGGATAAGGAACTTCAATTTGATACAAGTTTCGTGGCTTGGGGTGAGTTAGAGAGGAAGAACGAAAGTGGAGAAGTTGATAGCAGAAATCAGAGATGTGAAGCTTCAAGGATGAGTTTTGGGTTTATATAAATCATTTTCTTCATCCATAATGCATGGGACACGTCTTCCCTTCCTTAAGGATGAGTTTGCAGGTTTGTGTGGGCATAAAATGGGTGGAAACGTGTTTCCTCCTTGTCCATTCGTGCTTAAACTGCCTTATTTTTGGTTCTGCAGAGTTCTACTAACCGGTTACTGGTTTCACTAACCGGTTAGTCACTGCTAAATTTCATAATTTTAAATATAATACACTGTTGCACTGAAAAATTAATTTAAAAAGATTTGCTTCTCAAAACAAAATTTCCACCGTTGGATGTTAAGATTAAAATGTTAGGAACCTTGTCTAAAAATTTGAGAACAATCCAACGGTTAACAAAGAACATATTGCCCGATCTTTGCATAATATTTTACGAAAATACCATTTTCTTAATTATTTTATTTAAGTTCTTCTTACTACAATTATTTTATCTCCAATAAAATATGTTTCCTTTTGTTTATCTTTCTAAAATACTTCTTTTAAAATAATTATTTAATTTTTTTATAAAAATGAGGGATGTTACAGACTGGTTACGTGGTAATTTTGTAACGGACCTGCCTATTTTTGTTGGTTTTTTGGGTTTATTTTGGCGAGTAAGTAAATGGGCTTGCGAATCGTAAATTGACGAGGAAAGTAAATCGATAAGTATGAACAGAAACACAGAATGGTAAATGTAAAGCACTAAATGCAGGAATTAAATGCGAGAATTTAAACGTGCGATGAAGCGGTAAAGACGGAATTTAAAGTTGTGGGAAAGTAAAATGCTGGAATCGAAAAAGGGAAAGCAAAAGATTGCATTGAATTGATAAAAGTGCTGGAATGGAAAGTGGTTATTACAAAGGTATTTTCTCCGTCAACTGCTTGCAGTGAGATATGTAGGATGATTACCGATGTGCCAACCCCGATTACAAACAAAAGATTACATATTTTATAGCCCTAAGAATTAACTACCCCTACACTACCTTATTAGGCACGTTCTCCATAACCGCAGCAGCCATGTTCTAAATAACTACCCACTAAGTAACTACCCATGATGCGGCTTCTTTGTTTGCCTCCCATTTGTCACGTTTTCGGTAGTCTTTCGACAGAAGTTCTTCGACAAGCATCTTCCCACAACTGAAATCATGCAACTTAGAATCCTCGGGATTTCTCTTACTAAGTCTTTTCGTAGTTCCGTCGAAGTGACATTCTCCTGCACAAGGTTTTTGTGATGTCTGCCGACATCAAGCTCCTTCGACACTATGCTGCACAAGGTGTTAGCCTCTAATTGAATTAATCCCTCTAATCGATATCGGTGACATGGTTTCTGATTGACTGTGTTTCGTCCACCAATCTAACCAGAGGACCTGTCGACGATTTTCCTTAGGGGATTGTCCTTAGAGGACTTTTCTTTTACCTAGTTGAATGGAAAGACACCCAAAGTCTTACCTAGAAAAGGTGTCGACTTGGGGCCACAGAAGACTACTAAGTACCACACAGGCTCACGTTTCAAACAGAATGTGCCCTTCTATCCAATCTTTTTACACTAGCTTGAAGCGCAGAAGGTGACCCCTATGTAATCTCATGTGTTTAATCTTTCACCATCAATGGGTAAAAGTGGGAATTCGGGGAAAAGATTTTGACATTGTTCCTCCCTCTTCCGAATCCCTTTAATCTCACATGTTTAATCTTTAAGTGATTTCTCTTTTCTTTTCTTTCGAACAACTTTTCTTCTTTCCAGAAATCGTAAGGTTGCTCCATCATCTCCTTCATCTACACATTCCTGGCCCTGGGAACGTTGGAAGTGACGTATTTATAGCCATAAGAAGGTGTATTAAATGCTGATGTGACTGTTTCCTTGTTCCCAATGGAGTATCATCATCTCTTACTGTTACGCTAAACTCCTCGATTTCCCCGTTAATACCCTTTCAACACCAGCCTCATTATGAATCTTCTGTTTGTCGACATACATTCTTGTAATTCGAAGATACTTTTAAGCAATTCCACTAAGTACACTTCCGTCGACATCACTTATATCTTCGACACTTCCCTTCCTTTCGATACACGTCCACGTCCCTCGAAGTCACTTTTAAGCGATTGGCTTACGTACACTTCCGTTGACATCACTTATGCATTCGACATTTTCTCTTTTTGTCAATTTTTTAATTTTAGTCAACAGTGGCCCCCAAGTTTTGGCATTCGACACGCCTTTTCGGAGGATGTCAAAAGTTGTACCTTTTTGTGAACCATTTTCGGGATTCAGGATTTGGGCTGATGACATAAAACGGTAAGCCCCATATGGCCTTTTCTAACGCCTTTTCGCGAACCATGATATTGGTTCAATACGTCTTTTCACACACTATTTAAACTCAAGTCGCTTATCCTTATCCCACCATTTTGTTTCCTTGAGTCTCACTGCACTTTCTTCTTCTTTGCCCTAAACCCCCTTTTTTGCCTTGCGGTTTCATTTCTCAAATTAACACCAGATATGACCATCCTTAGAGTTTCCGATCCTGAGATCGACCTGAGCGTCACTCACAACATACGTAGTTTGATGATCCCTGCCACTTCTTTCGTCCCTGCAGATGGAAGACCTGTAAACCCTCGTCTTATTTTCCTTGGTCCATTTCTCACACCAGAGGAGGCTAGAAAACCCGATATTGCTGATCATTTCCCCTTTCTAGTCCCAATGACACTCGCCCTTTAGTCACACTCAACCCTATTAACACTGTTCATTTTGACAAAGAATATGCACATAGGGTTTTTCGTAGTGTTAAGTCGATTCCGCATTTTGATGAGTGGTACCTAAGGCTGATAAGTTTCAAGCAGGACTCTTGGAGAAAAGCTAGCTTCTTCGACCTGTTGTGTTTAACCATACTGGGTTTGAAAGGCAATGATGGGCTCTTTGGAGCCGCTTACTATTTTTGGTGCCATCGAACAAACTGTTTCCATTTTCGTTATGGCATGATGACCCCAACCCTTTTTGACGTTGCTGCTTTGATAAGTCTTCGCCCTGATGCTGAACTATTGACCATAGAAAGTAAGCCTTCGAACGTGGTTCATATTGGCAACGGTCCTTATACCTTCACTTCTTTTGTCGAGTCACGGTGGAACAAGTATAAAAAACGTGGCGAAGTCAATGACGTGGAACATGTCAATTTTTTTATGGTGTGGCTCAGTGCCTTTGTTTTTTGCACCAAATCTCGACAAGTCACCAAATCTTTAGTAGCCTTGGCTACCATCTTGCATGAGGAAAGACTAGTGGCTCGAGTAAAGAAAGATCACATGGAACTGGGTCAATCCCTCAAGAAAGCCAGAGCCACTTAGAAAAAGTTGACTGACGATGCCAGTGCTCTGGTTCCTCCTTACCAAGAATTTGCAGAGAAGTTGTCTGCCAAACTGCAAGGTTACAAGGCTGGGCTTCGACAAAAGGAGACTTTCGCCAAGGAATGGCTTTCCTTTGGCAACATGTTTTAGATAGTCTTTCCCTTGGTTTTTTTGTTGTTTTTTTCGATGTATTTGTATAACTTTGGTATGGAATGCAATTTCAATCTTGAATATTTACTTCTATCAATGTCGGCTTATACTTTTTCAAATACTTGCCTTTAATTTCTTTGATCTTTTTCCCTGAATCGACTTCGACTAACTCGTACGCGTTGCCTGAAAAGGCTTTCGATACTAGAAATGGTCCTTCCCATTTTGGCGACCATTTTACATATTCGTTAGAGCACTTGTCGATTGGCAAGATCACTTTCCACACCAATTCGCCAGGTAGGAACGCCTTGAATTTGACTTTGGCATCATAAAACTTAGCAATTTTCTCTTTTTGCCGCATAATATTTTTCAATGTCAAAATCCTTTCATCATGGACTTCATTTAATTCATCTAACATGGCATTCCAATAATCATTCACAAACATCTCATTTTGCCTCTGAAATCTTACTGATTCCATGTTTACTTCAACTGGTAACATGGCCTCATGGCCGTATGTTAGCATATAAGGTGTTGTCCTTGTAGCCTCATTTGGAGAATTTTGAATGGCACAAAGTGCTGGTATCAATGGCTCATGCCAATTTCTTGGTTTTCCTTTGATTTGCTTCTTGATGACGTTGATAATCCACTTATTGTCCGCTTCGGCTTGACCATTGGCTTGAGCATAATAGTGAGTCGAAGTCAATAATTTGATCCTTCTTGACGCCAAGTAATTCTTAAACTTGCTCCCCGCAAAGATAGATGCTTGATCCGTAGTTATAATCTCAGGAATCCCAAATCGACAAACGATGTGATCTTCGATGAAATAAATAACTTGCTCTTGTTCGACTTTTTATAAAGGAACTGCCTTCACCCACTCGGTAAAGTAGTCTACTCCGACCAAAATCCTGGTGTGTCCCTTCGTGGAATTAGGAACAATTTCCCCAATCACATCGAGTGCCCAACCCCTGAAATGCCAAGGTTTGATGATCGAATGCAACTCACTTGACGGGACATTTTCGATATGGCCGTGCTTTCGGCATTCTTCACACCATCTTGAAAACTTCATGCAATCTGACACCAAAGTGGGCCAATATACCCTTTGCCTACAAAGTAGCCATTTCATTGTTTCTCCTGCTTGATGTGCTTCAAAGATCCCTTCATGCACTTCAGCTAATGCTATAAAAGCATATTCTTTGTCTAACCACACTTCTAAATTCCCGTCAGTCGACTTATGATATAAGTGTCCTCCCAACATGGTGAACTTTATGGCTTTCAATTTCAGTTTCCGTTCAGCATTGGGAGACAGGTTTGTCAAGTGATCCGCTATTGGCTTTCTCCAGTCATTTGTCGATGCCAATGAGTTCACCATGACTTCCCTCTCATGAGGTGGGTATAGTAACTCCCTTACTTGAATTAATTCATTGAACACCTTTCTCGACACACAGTATTTGGAAGCCACTTAGGCCAAATGGTTGGCCTCTTGATTATCCTGTCGATATATATGTTCGAGCGATACATCATCGAACTTGCACATTAACTTTCGTGCAATAGTACAGTAGTTAGCCAATTTTGGATTTAAACGCTTGTACTCATCGACCAACTGTTTGATGATTAATTGAGAGTCTCCCTTGATGGCCATATTCTTGGCCTTCAAGTATACCAATATTTCAAGGCCAACAATAATGGCCTCGTACTCTGCCTCATTGTTAGAGCATTAATATTTGACATTAAACATGAATTTGGTGAGGAACTCGTCGGTTGATATGAGCAATATCCCCACCCTAGCTCCATTTTTATGAGAGGAGCCTTCAAAATACATGGTCCAAGACCTTAAGCCAACATAATTGACAGATACAACCACGTCTACACAAGGATGATCAGCAAGAAAGTCGGCCACTGCTTTGGCTTTCACAGCTTTCAATGGGACGTATTGTAACGAAAACTTTGTTAACACTAACGTCCATTTGCCAATCTAGCCATGGATTATTGTCTTGGATAGCATATACGTAATTACGTCAGACTTTGACAAAACTAAAACATGAAAACTTTTCATATAATGCTTAATTTTTGTACAAGAAAAGTAGAGTACTAAGCACAATTTCTCTATAGCAGTGTACCGTGCTTCGGCATCATTCAATACTCTACTTAAATAAAATACAGCTCTCTCTACAACATTTTCATCTTCTTGTGCTAACATGCTTCATATGGTGTGATGAGACGCTGATATATACAGTTGCAATAGAAAACCGGGTTGAGGCGGCATCTTGACTGGTGGTGATGTCAAGTACCGCTTCAAATCGTCAAACGCTTCTTGGTGTTCGGGTTCCCACTTGAATTCTTCCTCCATTTTCATCCTTACAAGAGGTGAAATGACTCTCGTTGTTCTTGACAAGTTTAAGAAGAATCTTCTCAAATAATTCACCTTGCCAAGGATGTAACACCCCTCAAAATCCTCGTACGGTTTTAATTTCTAAAAAGAATTATTTTGTGAGAAAAGTATTTTCAAGGATGTTTTCTTAAATAAATTTCTAAAATCATGTTTTCAAAGTGATAAATGAACTTAAAGAAATGATTTTTCATGAAATAATGCCATGATTTTAAAAAAAAAAGTGATTTTTGGAAATAATTATATGATAAGAATTATTCTATGAAAGTGTGTTTTGTGTTTGATATTTTAGTGCCATTATAATTTCTATGCATGAATGATTTATTTTTCTATGAGTGCATGAAGATGTATGTACGGTTTTGTATGCTTAGTATTATGTGGAATTTAATTAGTAAATGAATGTGATTATATATGCATGAATGTGGGTGTGTGCAACGTGTGCATGCATGAATGTGGGTGTGACTAATATGTGTATGTGTGAATACAAGTGTGTGCCGTGTGTGTGTGTGTGTTAAAAGCCTAGAATTTTCTAAGGAGTGGAGACTAAGTAACCAAGTAACCAAAACCAAAACCCAAACTAAACTCTAACTAGATAGTTGAAACCCTAATGGAGAACCACAAGTCAAAAGCCTAGAATGAGCCCTAAGTCTCTCATGTCCCCTACCTTGTCTCCTTAAGAAATACTAACCTCCACCCATGCAATTTCTTGGAGCACCGAATTTACCCCTCCCTTTAGAAGCTCTTGGCTGAATCAACTCAAGGGCAAAAGAGGAAACCATGAATTGCTCATAAATAGATGGAGCCTTGGTCATTTCCCTCACCCATTTCTCATTTCTTTTCCTTCGTCCAACACCAACACAAACACAAGTCTAAGAGCTCATCCAACTCTTAGACTAAGAATTAGAAAATAGAGAGAAAGAAAGAGGAAACCGTGAGGTAGGAAGAAGAAGAAGGAAGGAGAGCAAGCCTTATACCTAGGAGTTTTTGAAGATCAAGTACTTAGAAGTGTTGAAGGCCTTTTCTTCCCTTGGTATAAACCGAAGACCCTAGAAGAAGTAGAAATAGTTTTTCATTTGTAATCTTGTAAATTTTCTTTTCTTCCCTTGCATGCTTATTTTATGGTTTGATCTAAGCTTGCATGTAATGCTTTTGCTTTGATCTTGATTTTCTTAGACCTAAATAAATTTGTAATGAACTAAATGATGGACTTTATAATTCGGTTGATGTTGTTTGATCTTGATGTTTTTCTTTTAGATCTAAAGTTTTGTTCATGATCTTTGTGAATATAGAATAGATCCTCTTGCATGTTTGATTTTGATGTTTAAAACCATGGATCATGAGATGTTTATGTGTTTACGTGGTGAATCTATGTTTGATCTAAACTTGTTTTTAATTTTTGGGTCTTGCATGTTAGTTTATGATGTTGATCTTGAAACGTCTATGTGTGATTTTGATTTAATCTTAATGAAAGTCTTGTTTCTTGATTTTGTATTGATCGTGATTTTGTTTTGAGTTTTATAAATGATTTTTGGAAACAAAAGCTTTCTTATTTTCCCAAAGGCATGTTAATGTTTTGGTCTCTTCTTTTTCATCTAAAGTAATTTTTGTTTTTGATTGGTGCTTTGATCTTTAATTTTGTCTTGACTACAAGCTTTGCATGTAATTTTTGAAACAACAAGCTTTAGTATTTTCTTTGTGTATGTCTCAGTTTTGGTTTCTTTTTCATTTAAATTGATCTTTGTCTTTAAAATGTGCTCATATATTTAATTTCATGACTTGACCTACATGATTTAGATGGATGCATGTTGATCTTGAACTTTGAAAAAAAAAAGTTATTTTTATGTTCTTTGAGAAATAAATTAAAAAGTATTTGTACCAATCTATGATTTTTATTTATTTTGGTAGAAAAGTTAAGATTGGTTCTTGCACGTTAAATACAATTAAAAGATTATGTGTTTTCTTGTAATGCATGCCTCGGCTTTCAGAAGAAAATTAGGAGAATAAGCTTTAAAATAATTTTCCTTGCATGAACATGGTTTAATCTAAGTGTTGATCTTGTATGTGATGCATTCGGCCATGTTTGAATTAAGATCTATGCTTTTTATTTTGTGTGAATTTGATACATGCTTTATGTTCTTACATGATTTTTATTTGATTTAAGGAAATAAATTAAAGATTGACGGGTTTTCTAATGATTAAGTTCACGGTTTTGTTAAGAGAAAGAAGAAATAACTTTATAAGTTTTTGTGTGTTTGGTGATTGCATGAATCTTGTTTTGATATGTGTGTAGTTTCGGTTTGTGCATGTCAATTAGGTTAGAATCCTTGTCCATGAAGTGAATTAGGGATAATGAATATATATATATATATGAAGTAATGCTAAGCTAATTAGGTTTAAGAAAAGGTTTGTGTTTGAATGACTATGTATGCATGCATTCGGTTTATGTACTTAAGTATGCTTAAATGATTTTGCTTTATAAAATAATATGTTTCTAAAGTTAATTATGTGTTGGATAATTGAATTAAGTGTTTGATTGTAAGAATGTTTGACTAAGAATGAGTGCTTGGTTTGAAATCAAATTGAATAATGGTTTAATTATTTATGTGCCTTGATTTATCAAAGTGTGTTGTTGATAATGTGTGTGATTGGTTTTGAAAATTATTTGGTTTGATTTATTTGGAATTGCGAAGCTGTGTTTTAAGTTTTGTTTTACAACAAAAACTTGAGTTTTTAAAGGATGAACCTTGAGCTAAAAAGTATTTGAAACAAAACGAGTTTTTACGATGTTTTCGGATTTTATTAAATTGATTTTTGTAAAGTATTTCTTTGCTGTCCAAGTCTATTTAAAATTGTTTTCTTGATTTCTAAAAATGAGTTCATCACACTCAAAGTTTGGTTTTTAATTGGTAATTGATTTTAGAAAAACCCGGATTGAAACCGGTGAATTTTTCGGTGTTGTTGAATGAGGTTATGGTGCTGTCCAAGACGGACCAGAAACCTAACCAAGTGATTCGAATTGTTTTATTTGATGTTTTTAAAATGATTTCAAAGTGTTTAAAGATCTAAGAAAAGTTAATGGTGTTTTGAGAAAACAATCATGTTTTAAGACTCCGACGAGGAATGAAAAGCATTTTAAGTTAATAAAAGTTTTCTTGATAAAAGTTGGTAATGAAAATGTGTTTTTAATTAATACGAGGGACGTTACAGATAGGGGATTAAGGCAGTGGCAACAACCAATGTAACACCCCGATTCGGCAACTTGAAAGCTCTCATTTAATATAGTGAAAATTAGGGCCATTTTTTTTTAAACAAGTGTTACACAAGATGAGAACAATTAGATTTCCAAATCATGGTTACATTTAAAAACTCATGTTCTCACATTGTGTAATACCTTTCAAGTTCCAAACCGAGATGTCACAAGACACCGTACTTTGAAACTTGTTTTCAAAACGTCATTTATAACATTGCCCGTTTTCTAATTTCAAACATCAGTGTTAAATAAATCATTTGCCGGGGTACAGTTTAGTAGAGCTAGGTAACCAAGAACTTACAGTGGAGTACCATACTCTGAGGGGAATACCTAGCTTCTAGTCGTACTTCCTAAGACTCTTCATCTAACTCTGAATCCTGGTAGGTCCCGCTTCTCAGTCCGCCAGTAGAGTTGTCCTCATATGTTGCCCCAGAGGTCTACACCGAATCGTCTCCTTTCAACGAAGATGTTCTGACCCCCCGATCAAGCTGGATCTGGAACCTCAATCTCTTTGGCTTCTAATTGAAGTACGATATTTTCCAGAAGAAGCAAAGGAAGCAGAAGTACAGAAGAAGAGGAGAACAGAAGAAGAGGAGAGAGTAAGCTACCCAAACAGTTATGTCGACTGTGTGGAATTACAATAGGAAAATACTAAGGAACAACATACAAATAACAACAATACCATTATCATATACTCATATAACTGAACACAAACTTTAACCTTTCATAATCACCATCTTAAAATCCTCTTCGTAATCTTTCACAAATTCCACTCAATCCTTTTCCTTCAGGAGTTCCAAACTCATCACTCATCTCAATAATTCTTTCTTATATTTATCTTTTAAATCTTTTCCAATAACTGATATCGCTTTATATTTCTCTTTGAAATATCTTAGTTCTTTAAGTTTTAGCGTATCGGTTCGCTTCAATGATGGGGGAACAACATCATTGAAGGATTCACACACGTCTACATCTCCTCGGTCATCCACCCAACCTAGTCGGAAGCAAACAGGAGTACAGGACCTTTACCACGCGGGCACGACAGCTGTCCAACACATAAATGGTCCCAGACCAGGAGGCCTTGCCTCAAATCATAATCATATCATTTAATCAATGCACGCCCTCGGCGGCAAACACAAATGCCCCGTTCCAGTCCCTCTCACTGTTCTCGATTTGCAATCAAGGGGGCGACAGTATAATTTCTAGTTCGCGATGCGGAACTTACCACTGTATTAGACCCAGTCCCCACCACGTTAGTGCACCACATGTGGGATTCGTTCCGCCTAGAAATATACTCTAGACTTCTTGACGTTTCACCGTCATCGTCCTCCCCTCATGCAATCTCGTCCTAAGTATCCGCAGATACTTATCGTTCCTTCCTCTCCACTACTTCGGATCGACACTCATATCTCACCGCAATTGTAAATGTCTTTTAAATTCTTTTAAGGTTTTTAGCAAGTTTTAATTATCGGCTGAATCCTAACAGTCGGCTCGTCCTTGGTGCATCCCTTCAACGAAGCCCGACCACTAACGTAAATCCGTTCCCCCTAGAATCACAATGGCCTCAAGCCACACATCAATCTCATTTCAATAATTCTTTCTCGTCATCTCATGCTCAGCATAATTCTTTCCAACTTCCTCAAAACTCATTCCCCCTTCCTTCTCAAAACTCTTTTCGCAAAACCTTTTCAAAAAGATGACTTTACAAAATTCTTTTCAAAAGTTTATTTTCAAAAACTATTTTCAAAAATCATATTTTTGGGTGAGTGTTAGTGGAGGAGCAAGCTCAACTCAACACTAAGCTTCTTCCCAAAAACATGCATGAGGGATCACATCTCTACTCCACCACTTCTCACTTCCATAATCACGTTCTCTTTCAACTCTTTATCTTTTTCCTTCACTCTTATCATCTTTCTCATTCGTTTCTTATAACTTTCTCTTTTTAGTCATACTGCACCATTTATTTCTTTCTCGATCTTTCTCATATTTCTTATTCGTCTCTCTTTTCTCTCTCAATCTCATTATTATTTCAGGTCTCAGGGTAAAATCAAACATCTTTTAACAACTTACTTAATTCACTTCACATACTAAACTAACCATCAGTTCATGCATAGTAAACATCATATCATTTCAACAAACATAATAACTATAGACAACACTTCGGTCTCAGCGACTTGTAGGGATAGCCCATGACACACAAACAAACAAACAATCACTCACTATCCCTCTTCCTCGCCTTAACGAGACCGGGTCCAACCTTTGAGATGATTGGACGCCTTAATATGTTGCCTAATACCACGACATCTTAAGGGGAGCTTCTCTCTCACCTGGATGACGAAACATCCGCAAGCTACCCAAGGTTTCCTGTTGCTATCCTTTGCCACGTTCCCGTCGCGTCCAACACCCGAACTAAACATTTTTCCCGTGCGTTAGAATGGTTTGCGAGGATTATAAATTTTCATTTTGAAAGCTTGTTAAAACAATTATTTTCTCGAAAACACATTGTTAACGCCCAAAAAGCTTTCTAAATCCAATTTAGATTTGTGGTAAAAAGGCTTTCAGGAAAACAGGTAAGATAATCTTTTTATTAAACCAATTCATTTCTTCTTAAAAAAGAATCCTGTTTATAAAAGTTCGTGTCTTTATACTTTAAAACAAAATATGGAAATTCAGGAAAATGAAATTCCAAAATGATTTTGAGTTATTTTAAACTACTACTTTAAATAGAGCATTTTCAATTTCAATACCATCATAGGTCTTTCACAATTCACAAATGGTAAAACAAATTCAATTCAACACAGCAGCAACACACACATACAAACTCACATAATACAAACCATGCTTCAGTCATCCAAAACTTACTCAATTTAGTCTTAATCTTAATAATTTAATTTACTTATGCTTAAGAAAATAGTTTAGTTTAGTCTCTTAATTATCTTAACCAAAACCGAATCACACATAGTCCTTATTTGTTAATCACCAATAAATTTTAAGACTAAAAGTCATTGATTCAACACCACAAAATTTAATTAAATCATTTGTATACATATATGTATTTAAAATTAAAATCAAAAGATAAAAGAAAAACATACACATCTTTTTCATCAAGCATACAACATCATGTACCTAAGACATAGCTATAATCAAGAGTCATTTTATGAAAATAATTTTCCAACAATATAAGTCATATTAAATCATTGGATTTTCAACACAAAATTCCTTTTTCAATTATTCAATAAACTTATTTATTTTATTTCTAAAAACCGAAAAGAAAATCAAGTGAATAAGATATCATTCCAATCACACACATAGCATCCTGTACATGAAAACATAATCACTCACAAGGTCATTTCATATAAACAAATTTTCCAATCACACAAACATGCTGAGGCCGAATCATATGAGTGCAATTTTACAAAGATTGATGCATATATATGCAAGCACAAGCAATGAAATCCGAGAGTGTCAAAAAGGAAAAACTTAATTTATTTTCTTAACCTAAATCAATCAACACATTAAATCACTTCATGCATATACTCCCAAACCTTTAGATTAATTTACTTTCATCATATATGTGACTTAAACAAGGATCAAGTATAATTTCCTATTCCTTTTTCTCATGACCGAATACCAATCATACAAAATGCAAGATTTTGTTCACTTTCCAACACATCAAAAATCACAAATGAAATCAAGACATTAAACATATCACTCATCCACATCAACATGTATCACTCTATCAAGGCCAGAACAAGACTTAGGTTCATCACTTAATTTCAAATATAGATTAAGATTGCACTTTAAACCTTAAGAAATGACATGCATGCTTTAAAAACTTGGATCATTAAGTATATGCACATAAATCAACTTGTAAGGCCATAGATCTCAACTTTATTTTCAAGTAAACTTAAATAACATATTTGTTCATGAAGAAATCATACAAACACATCATAAATCATCATAGCTCACGGTTTTAGTAAGGATTCAACATGAAAGGCTAAATAATTTTATTTTATTATTTATCAAACTTAGATCACGCATCTATTTGCCGAGTAAGCACATAAACATACATAGATCATGGTTTAAAACAAGAAAATGCACATGCAAGAAGGATCTATGCTAAGCTTCACAAAATATTACACAAAACTTTAGATCTTTCATGTTTGAGTTAGAAAAATAATTAGATCTAACAAGGAAATATAAACCGAATCACACACATAGGGATACCAACATTACAAATTAATTTTAGTCCATGAAAGTTCAAGATCAAAAAGAATAGCACATAAATATACTTTATAAATCATAAGAATAGACATGCAAGAAAAAAGATCCACAACTAGAAAGGAAGACTAAACTATTACATTTCTTCTTTAGGTTCTTCGAGTTTTCTACCAAGGAAGGGGTTGATTTTCTAATCTTGACACTCTTTGATCTCTAAGGGACTCCTAGAGCAAGCTCCTAAATTCCTCCTCCTTCTTCTACCTCTCCACGGCTCACGGCCACCATTTCCTCTCTCTTTCTCTATTTCTTTTCTATTTTTCTCTAAGAGTTTGAATGAGCTCTTAGAGTGTTTGTGTTTGGAAGAGTGATAAATGAAATGGGTGAAAGTAGAATTGGACTAAGGCTTTACACATATAAGCCACGAATTATCCCCCCCCTTTGCCCTTGGTTTATTTTGGTTGAAACACATATAGTAGGGGCGGTTTTGTCCTTATAATTTTTCATGACTAGATGTCTCCAAAGTCAAGGGAACATGGAGGAGTGGGCTAGTTGGCTAGGGGGCACTTAGGTTCAATGGATAGTTGGCTCTAGTTAGGGCTTTTCCTAATTTAGTTTGGTTTGGTTACACTTAGTTCCATGGGTTTCTTACTCACTAAGCCTCCAAAGTCTTAAGCTTATGCACACACACACACATGCACACACCCACGCATGACACATATACACACACAAACATGCACATGCAAACCGTGGCAATCTCACATACACACACATGTCACCTACTTTTTATTTTCTAATTACATTTTCTTAAAAATACTAATTCACATAATCATGCAACTAATTATAAGAAATCATGTTCACAACCATGCAATTAATCCTAAGAGGTCACATGTTCATACATTAAATCAAGCACAAACATCACACAAAATTTCATGCCAAGATACATTACAGAGCATATTTTCTTTAAAATTCGTTTTCCTTATATTCTGAAAATAAATTTTTTATACATAAATCCAGAAAATTTTAAAAATTACAATTTTAAAAATCTACGTTTCACCACGTTCGATTTGATATAAAGTATGTAAAAATCCGAATTATGGTTCAAAAGATACAAATTTTCAAAGTTTACAATCCAAAAAGGAAAAATCATTTTCAAAGATCATTTTTAATAAAATCACTATTTAGCAAAGCATTTCATTTCAACAAAATCATTCACTTTTCATTTATAAAAACGCTCCGTTTATAAAAATTCATAAAATACTTTCTGAAAATTTCATATAAGACCGAATTCCAAGGTTTATCTTAACAAATTCCGTTCACGCACGTACGAGAAAAATGCGGGGTGTTACATTCTCCCCAACTTAAAGATTTCTCGTCCTCGAGAAATGCTGTGTAGAGTCTGTCAAATCCGGGGACGCGTAACTTCTTAAAGAAATTCTTTCCTTCTCTAACCGCAACAATCGTCGCATCTTCGAACACATACCATCTATTTGTCGCCTTTTCAAATGAATCGGACGGATTACATACAAAAGTAGTCCCTCAGGGTATTTTCAACAACTAACTTGATGGGTTCCAAACAACATGGTTCCACTGGTAGCAAGAGAATGGGGGTTCAAAGGTATCAAAACAGTGTGCAAAGACAACAGGGTCACGAACAATTGGGGTCAAGACGCTACCACGCTCAGGGTTAAACTCTTATCATCAATTCAAGCCTAGACGATTTATTCCTCAAAACTCCACATCTTCAACTACTCCCCAACTTAGATGACACATACCTCTATATACTGTGACACCCTTCCAGATTACCCAAATATAATATAGTATTTATGCTTTATTTTGGATAATATATGGACTTGTGAGCTAAGAAAATATGGTAAATAATATTTTCTTTAAAGCGGGTGCACAATTCATCAAATGGAACTCTTGGAGAATAAATTCTAAAATACTTTAAAACACTTGTATCGAGTTCGGCGATTTCTAAAACCTTTTCTCAAACAGAATACATTCGTTCTTTAGAAATTTCTTTACATTTTACAATCAATTGAAGCTACCCATACTATGTTCAATAAAACTGATACCGTCAATTAATACTAATAGCCGAGCTCATTTATAAGTTAAATCAGAGTAAGCGGAAATTACTGGACTATGCAACTGATATAATATAAACATAGATTTTCATATATACGAAAGAGTCATACATACATAGTCCATGAGGTAAGTCACCAAGTTTCAAAATATAACAAGTCCATATAAACAGATCTACATCACTATGATACTATAACCCTAGAGTAAAACATATGTACAATATATACATAATCAAAATACAACCCCAGGGATAGTCACGTCAGCATCAGATGCAGTAGTAGTAGCAGCAGTAGTCTCCCAAAAACATAGGTAATAAGGTAGTAGCATCATGATCACAGCAGCAGCAGTACGTCTCCTCCACACACCGGATCCTCGGATCCACATCATACACCATATACATGTACCTAGGGATCATCGTCCCTCCAGTCACTCCCAGTAGAATGCACGACAGGCTCGCTCCCACTCTCGTCCTCCACCGGATCCTCCTCGATCTCATCCGAGGGAGAGTGTACCCTACCACTGGGTACCGGGTCAGGTGATGGTGAAATCCTGACTGGGCTCCTCGGATCAGAAGGGGGAGTCTCCTCGCGGACAACTCTCGAAGTAAAAGGGTGAGAGCGGGTAGGTCGAAAATGAAAACTATGGTAAGAGCGAGCTGGTCGCATGGGAGGTGGTCCATGATAAGTATAAAACGGGGGTACATGCATAGTGTATATGATGGGAATCCTAAACCTACGAGGACGGAATCGCATCAGCGGATTAGGGTGGTAGAATGTGAACTCTACCTCCCCCTCATACACCGCGCGATGATCCTCATAGATCCATACGCCACTAGGAAGTGGCCGGATCTCGATGCAAGCAATGTAGCGAGACATCACCTACAAGGGCATAGGGGTAAGCAATTCTATACACATAACCAATAGAGAATAAATTGTGCACTATGAATATGTAAATATGCATCAATTAACAACAATCACATAGAACACTTAGCAGTTAATGAATGCACATAGGATTCTCACACTTATTTCATTTATCACAATTAATTTAAGTGAGTGGCATGATGCATGACTTTAGCTCTCAAGCCTATCTCCATCATACTATGTCACTCTCTGACGTCCATCCCTGACAACCCAACACTCAACAGTGCGTTGTATTCCTAGGTATACAACAATTCGTACATTCACCTAGAATGTACACGACAAGCTTGGTATCCATGCCACCCGAGCATATCCCGTCATCCAAACGGACCGTCATCCAAACGGTATAACCATATTGGCATCCACTCAGCCGACCATGTCAACGACGTGTCATCAAGCAAGCGTATTGGCACTCCCAGAGGCCCTCCACATGTTTACCAAAAACATGATATACGTCCTACCATCCAAACTCCAGTATGAATGCATTAACTTTACTTAAAAGGAATTGATTGATGTTTCGTCCTTTTATTAATACACTACGTGCCTCCCGAGCAACGTATCATCATTATTCAAATGAAAATATCATAACATCAATCAGTTTCTTTTAAGTCCAGGATCACTTGGTTTATTGACCTTTAAGAGTTACAAAATGGATTAGAATTGAAAATGGTATTTTAAGTGCCTGACTAAAAATACTCGATTGTTTTCCAAAATACTCGAGTAGTTTATCATTTTCCAGATTCTACTCGAGTGGTTCATAATTATACTCGAGTCGTTCATGTCTTTTCAGAGATTTAGGTTTTCAGGTCTTCATAAATATACTCGAGTAATTCATGAGATACTCGAGTATTCCATTACCCAGAATACTCGAGTAGTTCATACATTACTCGAGTGTCCAATCTGATTCCCAAGTTGGTGCGCCAATTTTCACTCTGGTGCACCACGAAATACTCGAGTTTTAAGCCAAATACTCGAGTATCTGCAGACTGAACAGAGTGAAACTTGGTTGTTACATACCATTTCAATTTCCAAACATTTTTAACCCAAAACAGTGATCACAATAGTTCACATACCACATATTGAACATGTTAACAAACTCATTTCATATCAAATAACACATTTGACAGAGAATCAATCCATTATGCATGAAATATACACTTTAGAAACTCAACACTTCAAATTGCAAAATAAGCACAATATTCATGAAACAAAGTTCATTTAAGTTCTCATGCATGATATCAAACTTGCTCATAACAGATTTAGAGCATTGATTGGTCTCCAAACCAAAGTTCCTATAGAATCTAAGCCCTTAGAGCCTCTTGGTGGCTCTCTAAAACATTTAATGGATTTCAAACTCTATCTAGTGAATATAATTACTTCCCCTTACCTCTCAGATGTGAATCAACAGAAAGAAATCCAGAGAAAGCTCTCCAACCCCAGAATCACTTGAAACTTCAACATGCAGAGCAGTTTTGAGTACCATACCAAAATGGAATTGGTTTGTACATGAAACAGATTTAAATTGGGGAAAATTAGATTTCTTAACTCTATGCAACATGAACTAACTAAGGAAACTGAAATTTGGACTCAGGGGTTCACGAGTTTACCAAAATCGATAATCAAAGTGAGCTCTAGACACCAACTCAAGCAAGAACAGCTTCACTTCAAGTCTTCAATTCTCTTAGCTCACTCACTCAAATCTCACGATTTCACTCTCTATACAAAGCTCAAGATGTAAGCTTTGTATTCGTGTTTGGTTTGTGTTTCAAATCAACGCAGAGAAGGAGAATCGAAGGGAATGGTTTCAGAACCCTAACTTCTTCAACTTCAACAAAGTCAAGCAAAATTCTTGGCTAAGGGTTGAAGATGAGCTTTTATAGGCATAGAGGGGCATCATGCGTCGCGACACGATTGCTATGGAGGTGGCTTGAAGGTGATTTCGTGTCAACGAAAGGAATCGTTGGCTGTGACTCACCAAACGCACTAACTCGTGCCATTTGACCCAGAATACTCGAGTTTTTCAGAAAATACTCGAGTATTTTTCCCAATTTTTGAAAAATAATTATTTTATTTACTTTCCCTCCAAAACCTTTCCTATAATTGCTTCTAGGTCCCAACCCAGGGACTAATATGCAAAATACTCATTTTAGGCATTTATTATATTTATTAAATCAATTCACACACATATACCAACTATATGAACACATATTTTAATCAAGGATTAATATGGAAATAATTAATTATAATTAATTTATAATTAACATTTCATTAATCGGGGATTAAAATTTTGGGGTGTTACATATACCGCGTTTAGGATTACCAACTTAGCTTCTAAACACTCCCATCCTTCACCACTCTTTGATCCATTCCTACAAAATTTCCCAGCACCTAACTTCGTTCTATCCTCTAATTGTCGTACTTCTCACCACATACTTTTCTTCATCAAACACCTAGAGTTACCATTAAATCTTCCCTTCACTCTAATCCACCACTAAACCTCAAGAAACATGTATTATCTCACTCCTTATCTCTAACGCGCGATCATATAACTTAAATACTCTAAACCTTTTTCTATTTTCTACAATTCCCCTCCTATTCTAAACTATCAAAATTCCTCAACTCCAAGACCTATTATCCATTATCGCATTAAATCCCAACTTGTTACTTAATCTTGAGTCAATCGCTTAAAGATTCTAACCACCATTTCCATAACCTTATCACTTCGACTCTACCATATCTTCACTTATCCACCTATATCTATCCATTTTACGACCCAAATCCAGACACTTACGACTCTAAATCTTGAACATCACCTTAATTTCCTCCTCATCTTATCACCATCTAAACCATCATGTTGATTAATTCGTCATCATAATTCTTAGTCTTAACCACTTTTCATGACTCACCACTCATCTAAGACTCATACTTCCTTCATTCCTACTAGCTCATCTTTATTCTCCTTAATCCTTACATCCTCTACCCAATCTACACTCCATCACTTACTCCCCGGTTTAGGAATATCTATTCGACTGGATACAAGGGTCAGGGTTCAAAATTCTTTTATCAAGACTTCAGGAAGGAACAAATGTCTGGTCAAAAGGAATTTCAGGTTCATCAAAAATCAAAGTTTCATCAAAAATCACGGTCAGGAGTTTCAAAAAAAAGGTTCTTTCAAATGCCATGCCAAAGCAATTTGGCAATGCATAGGATTTACACAAGGGCTTCAACAACAAAAGAGAGTTCCCGTCACAAGACAAGGTCTCAAATAACTTATAGGTTATCATCAACAAAGAGGTTCACATCAAAGAAGGGTCCACAAAAGAAGTTGCGAATCACGCATCAACAGCTCATAATGTCACTGATCTCTACTTCAAGTCTTGCTGTGGACGAATCTAACATGCTCCATGAGAACATTCACGCACTCTTAACGTTCCTACTCTCGTCTATCACAATCCTAATACTAACTCACACACAGAGCCACACAGCAGAGTATGTAAGTCCATGTCTAAGGTTACTTAGTTTAACCTTTGCTCTGATACCATTCTGTAACACCCCGATTCGGCAACTTGAAAGCTCTCATTAAATATAGTGAAAATTAGGGCCATTTTTTTTTAAACAAGTGTTACACAAGATGAGAACAATTATATTTCCAAATCATGGTTACATTTAAAAACTCATGTTCTCACATTGTGTAATACCTTTCAAGTTCCAAACCGAGATGTCACAAGACACCGCACTTTGAAACTTGTTTTCAAAATGTCATTTATAACATTGCCCGTTTTCTAATTTCAAACATCAGTGTTAAATAAATCATTTGCCGGGGTACAGTTTAGTAGAGCTAGGTAACCAAGAACTTACAGTGGAGTACCATACTCTGAGGGGAATACCTAGCTTCTAGTCGTACTTCCTAAGACTCTTCATCTAACTCTGAATCCTGGTAGGTCCCGCTTCTCAGTCCGCCAGTAGAGTTGTCCTCATATGTTGCCCCAGAGGTCTACACCGAATCGTCTCCTTTCAACGAAGATGTTCTGACCTCCCGATCAAGCTGGATCTGGAACCTCAATCTCTTTGGCTTCTAATTGAAGTACGATATTTTCCAGAAGAAGCAAAGGAAGCAGAAGTACAGAAGAAGAGGAGAACAGAAGAAGAGGAGAGAGTAAGCTACCCAAATAGTTATGTCGACTATGTGGAATTACAATAGGAAAATACTAAGGAACAACATACAAATAACAACAATACCATTATCATATACTCATATAACTGAACACAAACTTTAACCTTTCATAATCACCATCTTAAAATCCTCTTCGTAATCTTTCACAATTTCCACTCAATCCTTTTCCTTCAGGAGTTCCAAACTCATCACTCATCTCAATAATTCTTTCTTATATTTATCTTTTAAATCTTTTCCAATAACTGATATCGCTTTATATTTCTCTTTGAAATATCTTAGTTCTTTAAGTTTTAGCGTATCGGTTCGCTTCAATGATGGGGGAACAACATCATTGAAGGAGTCACACACGTCTACATCTCCTCGGTCATCCATCCAACCTAGTCGGAAGCAAACAGGAGTACAGGACCTTTACCACGCGGGCACGACAGCTGTCCAACACATAAATGGTCCCAGACCAGGAGGCCTTGCCTCAAATCATAATCATATCATTTAATCAATGCACGCCCTCGGCGGCAAACACAAATGCCCCGTTCCAGTCCCTCTCACTGTTCTCGATTTGCAATCAAGGGGGCGACAGTATAATTTCTAGTTCGCGATGCGGAACTTACCACTGTATTAGACCCAGTCGCCACCACGTTAGTGCACCACATGTGGGATTCGTTCCGCCTAGAAATATACTCTAGACTTCTTGACGTTTCACCGTCATCGTCCTTCCCTCATGCAATCTCGTCCTAAGTATCCGCAGATACTTATCGTTCCTTCCTCTACACTACTTCGGATCACCACTCATATCTCACCGCAATTGTAAATGTCTTTTAAATTCTTTTAAGGTTTTTAGCAAGTTTTAATTATCGGCTGAATCCTAACATTCGGCTCGTCCTTGGTGCATCCCTTCAACGAAGCCCGACCACTAAACGTAAATCCGTTCCCCCTAGAATCACAATGGCCTCTAGCCACACATCAATCTCATCTCAATAATTCTTTCTCGTCATCTCATGCTCAGCATAATTCTTTCCAACTTCCTCAAAACTCATTCCCTCTTCCTTCTCAAAACTCTTTTCGCAAAACCTTTTCAAAAAGATGACTTTACAAAATTCTTTTCAAAAGTTTCTTTTCAAAAACTATTTTCAAAAATCATATTTTTGGGTGAGTGTTAGTGGAGGAGCAAGCTCAACTCAACACTAAGCTTCTTCCCATAAACATGCATGAGGGATCACATCTCTACTCCACCACTTCTCACTTCCATAATCACGTTCTCTTTCAACTCTTTATCTTTTTCCTTCACTCTTATCATCTTTCTCATTCGTTTCTTATAACTTTCTCTTTTTAGTCATACTGCACCATTTATTTCTTTCTCAATCTTTCTCATATTTCTTATTCGCCTCTCTTTTCTCTCTCAATCTCATTATTATTTCAGGTCTCAGGGTAAAATCAAACATCTTTTAACAACTTACTTAATTCACTTCACATACTAAACTAACCATCAGTTCATGCATAGTAAACATCATATCATTTCAACAAACATAATAACTATAGACAACACTTCGGTCGCAGCGACTTGTAAGGATAGCCCACGACACACAAACAAACAAACAATCACTCACTATCCCTCTTCCTCGCCTTAACGAGACCGGGTCCAACCTTTGAGATGATTGGACGCGTTAATATGTTGCCTAATACCACGGCGTCTTAAGGGGAGCTTCTCTCTCACCTGGATGACGAAACATCCGCAAGCTACCCAAGGTTTCCTGTTGCTATCCTTTGCCACGTTCCCGTCGCGTCCAACACCCGAACTAAACATTTTTCCCGTGCGTTAGAATGGTTTGCGAGGATTATAAATTTTCATTTTGAAAGCTTGTTAAAACAATTCTTTTCTCGAAAACACATTGTTAACGCCCAAAAAGCTTTCTAAATCCAATTTAGATTTGTGGTAAAAAGGCTTTCAGGAAAACAGGTAAGATAATCTTTTTATTAAACCAATTCATTTCTTCTTAAAAAAGAATCCTGTTTATAAAAGTTCGTGTCTTTATACTTTAAAACAAAATATGGAAATTCAGGAAAATGAAATTCCAAAATGATTTTGAGTTATTTTAAACTACTACTTTAAATAGAGCATTTTCAATTTCAATACCATCATAGGTCTTTCACAATTCACAAATGGTAAAACAAATTCAATTCAACACAGCAGCAACACACACATACAAACTCACATAATACAAACCATGCTTCAGTCATCCAAAACTTACTCAATTTAGTCTTAATCTTAATAATTTAATTTACTTATGCTTAAGAAAATAGTTTAGTTTAGTCTCTTAATTATCTTAACCAAAACCGAATCACACATAGTCCTTATTTGTTAATCACCAATAAATTTTAAGACTAAAAGTCATTGATTCAACACCACAAAATTTAATTAAATCATTTGTATACATATATGTATTTAAAATTAAAATCAAAAGATAAAAGAAAAACATACACATCTTTTTCATCAAGCATACAACATCATGTACCTAAGACATAGCTATAATGAAGAGTCATTTTATGAAAATAATTTTCCAACAATATAAGTCATATTAAATCATTGGATTTTCAACACAAAATTCCTTTTTCAATTATTCAATAAACTTATTTATTTTATTTCTAAAAACCGAAAAGAAAATCAAGTGAATAAGATATCATTCCAATCACACACATAGCATCCTGTACATGAAAACATAATCACTCACAAGGTCATTTCATATAAACAAATTTTCCAATCACACAAACATGCTGAGGCCGAATCATATGAGTGCAATTTTACAAAGATTGATGCATATATATGCAAGCACAAGCAATGAAATCCGAGAGTGTCAAAAAGGAAAAACTTAATTTATTTTCTTAACCTAAATCAATCAACACATTAAATCACTTCATGCATATACTCCCAAACCTTTAGATTAATTTACTTTCATCATATATGTGACTTAAACAAGGATCAAGTATAATTTCCTATTCCTTTTTCTCATGACCGAATACCAATCATACAAAATGCAAGATTTTGTTCACTTTCCAACACATCAAAAATCACAAATGAAATCAAGACATTAAACATATCACTCATCCACATCAACATGTATCACTCTATCAAGGCCAGAACAAGACTTAGGTTCATCACTTAATTTCAAATATAGATTAAGATTGCACTTTAAACCTTAAGAAATGACATGCATGCTTTAAAAACTTGGATCATTAAGTATATGCACATAAATCAACTTGTAAGGCCATAGATCTCAACTTTATTTTCAAGTAAACTTAAATACCATATTTGTTCATGACGAAATCATACAAACACATCATAAATCATCATAGCTCACGGTTTTAGTAAGGATTCAACATGAAAGGCTAAATAATTTTATTTTATTATTTATCAAACTTAGATCACGCATCTATTTGCCGAGTTAGCACATAAACATACATAGATCATGGTTTAAAACAAGAAAATGCACATGCAAGAAGGATCTATGCTAAGCTTCACAAAATATTACACAAAACTTTAGATCTTTCATGTTTGAGTTAGAAAAATAATTAGATCTAACAAGGAAATATAAACTGAATCACACACATAGGGCTACCAATATTACAAATTAATTTTAGTCCATGAAAGTTCAAGATCAAAAAGAACAGCACATAAATAAAATTTACAAATCATAAGAATAGACATGCAATAAAAAGGATCCACAACTAGAAAGGAAGACTAAACTATTACATTTCTTCTTTAGGTTCTTCGAGTTTTCTACCAAGGAAGGGGTTGATCTTCTAATCTTGACACTCTTTGATCTCTAAGGGACTCCTAGAGCAAGCTCCTAAATTCCTCCTCCTTCTTCTACCTCTCCACGGCTCACGGCCACCATTTCCTCTCTCTTTCTCTATTTCTTTTCTATTTTTCTCTAAGAGTTTGGATGAGCTCTTAGAGTGTTTGTGTTTGGAAGAGTGAAAAATGAAATGGGTGAAAGTAGAATTGGACTAAGGCTTTACACATATAAGCCACGAACTATCCCCCCCCTTTTGCCCTTGGTTTATTTTGGTTGAAACACAAATAGTAGGGGCGGTTTTGTCCTTATAATTTCGCATGACTAGATGTCTCCAAAGTCAAGGGAACGTGGAGGAATGGGCTAGTTGGCTAGGGGGCACTTAGGTTCAATGGATAGTTGGCTCTAGTTAGGGCTTTTCCTAATTTAGTTTGGTTTGGTTACACTTAGTTTCATGGGTTTCTTACTCACTAAGCCTCCAAAGTCTTAAGCTTATGCGCGCACACACACATGCACACACCCACGCATGACACATATACACACACAAACATGCACATGCAAACCGTGGCAATCTCACATACACACACATGTCACCTACTTTTTATTTTCTAATTACATTTTCTTAAAAATACTAATTCACATAATCATGCAACTAATTATAAGAAATCATGTTCACAACCATGCAATTAATCCTAAGAGGTCACATGTTCATACATTAAATCAAGCACAAACATCACACAAAATTTCATGCCAAGATACATTACAGAGCATATTTTCTTTAAAATTCGTTTTCCTTATATTATGAAAATAAATTTTTTATACATAAATCCAGAAAATTTTAAAATTACAATTTTAAAAATCTACGTTTCACCACGTTCGATTTGATATAAAGTTTGTAAAAATCCGAATTATGGTTCAAAAGATACAAATTTTCAAAGTTTACAATCCAAAAAGGAAAACTCATTTTCAAAGATCATTTTTAATAAAATCACTATTTAGCAAAGCATTTCATTTCAACAAAATCATTCACTTTTCATTTATAAAAACGCTCCATTTATAAAAATTCATAAAATACTTTCTGAAAATTTCTTATAAGACCGAATTCCAGGGTTTATCTTAACAAATTTCGTTCACGCACGTACGGGAAAAATGCGGGGTGTTACAACCAAGATCAGAGAAGACTGTGCACATCTAATCGCTGGACCTCAGGTGAGAGAGTAGCTTTCCTAAGACACCGTGGTAGTAGGTGTTGTATTAAGACATTCCGTATCAGCTCAAAGATCAGAGCTATGTGGTTCTGCGTCAGTAGTATAGTGGCAATTGTGTGCTTTGTGTGGCCACTTATACGAATAAGACAAAGACCACATTGTTGTGTGTGATGTGTAATGCTGTGTTGTTTGTATTTGTTTACTTGTGAATGTGGATATTGAATTGTTAATGTGAAATAACTGATAATGATAATAAAAGAGATTGGAATTAAAAGACACCAAGAAGAGATAACCCTTGTGTGGCTTAAGTCCTTGTGGAGCAAGGCAGCCTGAGCTTGATAATACATTAGGAGTGGAGATAATGATAAGAGGATTGAGATAATGATTGAGAAGAGATGATGAGATGAGAGTGGTAAAGATGTAATGATGTGATGTGAATGAGCCAGAGCTGGGAAGGAATGATGATGTGAAACGGAAAGTGAAGAGTTGATGAGGGTGGAAACTTGATTTGTTGGTTTTGTTGGATTGAGACTGGTGTTGAGTTGAGCTTGCTCCTCCATTAGTTCTCAAGAAGAGAAAAGTTTTTGAGAAACACTTTTGGAAAGGAAATTTTTGAAAAGGTTTTTCGAAAATGAGATTTTTGGAAAGAACTTTTGAAAAGAATTTTTGGAAAGAATTTGCGAACTGAATTTTTTGAAAGAAAATTTATGAAATGAATTGTAATACCCCAAAATTTTAATCCCTGATTAATGAAATGTTAATTATAAATTAATTATAATTAATTATTTCTATATTAATCCTTGATTAAAATATGTGTTCATATAGTTAGTATATGTGTGTGAATTGATTTAATAAATATAATAATGCATAAAATAAATGCTTTGCATATTAGTCCCTGGGTTGGGACCTAGAAGCAATTATAGGAAAGGTTTTGGAGGGAATGTAAATAAAATAATTATTTTTCAAAAATGGGGCAAAATACTCGAGTATTTCTCGGAAAACTCGAGTATTCTGGACAGAGTTGCCCGAGTTAGTGCGTTTGGTGAGTCACCACCACCGATTCCCCTCCATTGACACGAATACTCCCTCCCCAACACCTCAAGGCTTTCGTGTCGTTGTGCATGGAAGTCCTCCTTGTCTATTTAAGCTCATCAACGTCCCTTGGTTGATAATTTTGATCAAACTTGTAGAAATTAGAGAAGTTAGGGTTCTGAAGTTGTTGCCTTCGATTCTTCTTCAATTCTGAGTGTTAGGATTCGAGTGATACACGAATACAAAGCTCACATCACGAGCTTTGTATAAACACCAAAATCGTGAGGATTGAGTAAGTGTGGTGGAAGATTCAAGGAGTTTAAGTGAAGATGTTTCTGTCAAGCTTTGGTCTGGGAGCTTACTTTGATCTTAATTTCTGGTAAGCTCATGAATCCCTGAGTCTCAAATTCGGTTTCCTTAGTGAGTTCATGTTGCATAGAGTCTAGAAAATCTAGTTTCCCCAATTTTATTCTTTGTTTCATGTATGAACCAATTCCATTTTGGTGTTGCACTCAAAATGCTCTGCATGTGATGCTTGAAGCTGATCTGAGAGTTGTGGAGCTTTTCTTTGGGGATTCTTTGTTTGATTCACGTCTGAGAGGTAAGGGGAAGTAATTTCTTATACTAGATAGAGTTTAAATTCCATTAATTGTGTTAGAGAGCCATCAAGAGGCTCTAAGGGCTTAGTTTGAATAGGAACTTTGGTTTGGAGACCAATCCATGCTCTATGACTGTGTTGAGCAAGTTCTAAATCATGCATGCAAGCTTAAATGAATATTATTTCATGAGTATTGTGTTTATTTTGCAATTTGAGGTGTTGAATTGCTAAATTGTGTATTTTATGCATAAATGATTGATTCTCTGTCAAATTTGTTATTTGATATGAAATGAGTATGGTAACATGTTCAATATATGATATATGAACTATTGTGATCATTGGTTTGGGTTAAAAATGTTTAGAAATTGAAATGGTATGTAAAAACCAAGTTTCAGTCTGTTCTGTCTGAAAATACTCGAGTATATGACTTAACACTCGAGTATTTCGTGGTGCACCAGTGTGAAAATTGGCGCACCAACTTGAGAGTCAGGCTTGGCACTCGAGTATTTCAGATGCAACAAGAGTAAAAATTGATGAACAACTCGAGTAATACATGAACTACTCGAGTATTCTGGGTAAAGAACTACTCGATTATCTCATGAATTACTCGAGCATATTTATGGAGATCTGAAAACTTAAGTCTCTAAAAAGACATGAACGGCTCGAGTCTAATTATGAACCACTCGAGTAAAATCTGGAAACTGATGAATTACTCGAGTATTATGGAAAACACTCGAGTATTTTTAGTCAGATATTGAAAAATACCATTTTCAATTCTAAGTTATTTTGTAACACTTAAAGGACAATAAACCAAGTGATCCTGGACTTAAAGGAAATTGATTGACGTCATGATGTTGTTATTTGAATAATGACACGTTGCTCGGGAGGCACGTAATGTATTAATAAAAGGACAAAACATCAATCAATTCCCCTTTAAGTAAAGTAATGCATTCATTCTGGAGTTTGGATGGTAGGACGTATATCATGTTTTTGGTAAACATGTGGAGGGCCTCTGGGAGTGCCAATACGCTTGCTTGATGACACGTCGTTGACGTGGTCGGCTTAGTGGATGCCGATATGGTTATATCGTTTGGATGACGGTCCGTTTGGATGACAGGATATGCTCGGGTGGCATGGATTCCAAGCTTGTCGTGTACATTCTAGGTGAATGTACGAATTGTTGTATACCTAGGAATACAACGCACTGTTGAGTGCTGGGTTGTCAGGGATGGACGTCAGAGAGTGACATAGAATGATGGAGATAGGCTTGAGAGCTAAATTCGTGCATCATGCCAGTCATTTGCATTAATTGTGATAAATGAAACAAGTGTGAGCATCCTACTTGCATTCAATACTTGCTAAGTGCTAAATGTGATTGCTATTTATGATTGCATATTTACGTATTCACATAGTACAATTTATTCTCTGTTGATTATGTGTATAGACATGCTTAGCCCTATGCCCTTGTAGGTGATGTCTCGTTACATTGCTTGCATCGAGATCCGGCCACTTCCTAGTGGCACATGGATCTATGAGGACCATCGCGCAATGTTCGAGGGAGAGGTAGAGATTACCTTCTACCACCCGAACCCGTTGATTCGATTCCGTCCTCGTAGATTTATGATTCCCATCATATACACTATGCATGTACCCCCGTTTTACACTTACCATGGACCACCTCCCGCGCGACCAGCTCGCTCTTATCACAGTTTCCGTTTTCGACCTACTCGCTCACACCCTTTTACCTCGAGAGTCGTCCGCGAGGAGACTCCCCCTTCTGATCCGAGGAGCCCAGTCAGGGTTTCACCATCACCTGACCCGGTACCCAGTGGTAGGGTACACTCTCCCTCGGATGAGATCGAGGAGGATCCGGTGGAGGACGAGAGTGGGAGCGAGCCTGTCGTGCATTCTACTGGGAGTGATTGGAGGGACGATGATCCCTAGGTATATGCATAGGGTATGTGATGAGGATCAGAGGATCCGATGTGTGGATGCTATGGAGGAGATCTTGCTGCTGCTGTGTTGATGATGATGCTACTACCTTACTACTTTTGCTTCTTGGAGACTACTGCTATCACTACTACTACATCTGATGATGCCAGATCTACGTGACCACCATTAGAGTTATATTTTGGTTATGTATATATGTTGTAGATATACTTTTGGAGTACTCTAGGGTTTGGTTACATTACTATGTAGATCTGCCTATGGACTTGCATTTCTGGATCTTGGAGACTTAATGATGGGACTATGTACTTATGACTCTTTTATATATAAAATCTATGTTTATATTTCCATCAATTGCATAGTCCGATAATTTTCCGCTTACTCTGATTTAATCTATTTAAGAGTTCGGCTGAGAAAAGTATTCGATGGTATCAGTATTATCAAATCAAGCAAGAGTAGCTTCGTTTACTTTTTATTAAACAAATTCGATTTCAAAGGATGAATGTTACCCAACTTTTGAAAAGGTTGTAGAAATCGCCGAATTCGAAACAACCGTTTGAAATGATTTAGTGTTTATTCTCCAAGAATTCCAAGTGTCGATTTGTGCACCCGCTTTTGAATGAAAAATTTTATTTCCATATTTTCTTAATACTCGCAAGTCCATATATCATCCAATATTATATCTTAAGTACTATATTATATTTGGATAAGCAAGAAGGGTGTCACACTTAGTGGTATCAAAGCAAAAGTCAGATCTTGTAGTAGTGGAAGTAGTACCAGAAAGGTAGCCATCAACATCAAGCAGGTATCTCCAGGGCATGTACATTATTTTGAATGTTATTATTTTGCTTGTTGAGCTTTAGATACCCTTGATTTGTTTGTATCTTGTCTCTTTTGAGTACAAGACACAATTGATTGTAGATTTAGACGTTTAGGTAATAGTCTTAGTATAGGTGGTGTAATGGAAGTCTCTTTAGTTCAACATATATGACCATAAGCCCACAGCGCAGGTCTAATATGGCAACTAGAAACCAAAATCACACCAACGCGATGTTAGAAAGGATCACCACGGTGTTGGAAGCCATGCAGCGACAAACTCAGCAACCATCTCAACCGGTTAACCCGTCTCATCAGGGTAATGTGGGTAACGTTGAGGCGAAGACTCTAGCTGATTTTAGGAGTTGCAATCCGCCAAAGTTCGAAGGAGGATTTAAACCGGAAGAGGCCAATAAATGGATTCACACCATGGATAAGATTCTGAGAACGTTGGAGTGTTCTGATGCTCAAAAGGTGGCGTATGCAGCCTACATGTTGGAGGATGAAGCTGAGAATTGGTGGAATCACACGGTGCAACTTTTGCAATATGAAGGAAGAGAGGTAAGCTGGGGAGTATTTATGGAAAAATTTCTCAACAAATATTTCCCTGAGGATCTAAGGAGGAAGAAAGAGGTAGAGTTCTTGCAGCTGAAGCAAGGGAATATGAGTGTGGGTGAGTACGCAGCCAAGTTTGAGGAGCTGATGAAGTACTCTCCGTACTATCAGAACAACTCGGATGGAAAGAATTTTCGGAGCGAGGCTCCATTCTGCGACAAGTGCAAGCGCAACCACTATGGCCGTGTCTGCTGGGGAACAAGTGGCTGCTTTAATTGTGGTAAGCCGGGACATTTTGCAAGAGACTGCAAGGAACCGGCCAAAGCCAACTCAAGAGGGGCTGCAGAGAGGCCTATGGCTCAAGGAAGGGTTTTCACCCTTAATGGTGTGGAAGCAAGTCGGTCTTCTGATCTGGTGCAAGGTAAATACTTGCTTAATGGTCAGCCTTGTTATGCTCTTTTTGATTCCGGTGCTACGCATTCATTTGTTTCATATGAATGTGTAAATCGGCTAAGTTTTTCTATGTCTGAATTACCTTATGTTTTGCAAGTAGAAACCCCTGCTAATGCTCCTGTAGTTGTTTCTAGAGCATGTCTTAACTGCTATATAGAAGTGTTAGGACGAACCTCTAAAGTAGATTTGATCTGCTTACCCTTGGCACAATTAGATGTGATCTTGGGAATGGACTGGTTAAGTCAAAACCAAGTGATCATCGATTGTGATAGAAAAATAGTGACCTATAGAAACCCAAAACCCTCCGGCTACGTGTGCCTGTTCAACTCTGAGGTGGAGGAGAATGGTCCAAGGATGGAAGAGATCTCTATTGTCGAAGACTTTCCGGAAGTTTTTGCGGATGAGATCCCTGGTTTGCCACCAAGAAGAGAGATTGAATTTGGTATTGATCTAGTTCCGGGAGCTGGTCCCATTTCTATCGCTCCCTATAGAATGGCACCACCGGAAATGGCTGAAATGAAGAAGCGGATTGAGGAACTATTGCAGAAACAGATGATCCGACCAAGTGTGTCACCTTGGGGTGCTCCGGTTCTGTTCGTCAAGAAGAAAGATGGTAGCATGAGGATGTGCATCGATTATCGGCAGCTGAATAAGGTGACCATCAAGAACAAGTATCCGTTGCCGAGGATAGATGACCTTATGGATCAAGTTCGTGGGGCTTCAATATTTTCCAAGATTGATCTGAGGTCAGGATACCATCAGATCAGGATTAGAGAAGATGATATCTCTAAGACTGCATTTCGATCTCGATACGGACATTATGAGTATGTCGTGATGCCGTTCGGATTGACTAATGCACCAGCTATCTTCATGGACTACATGAATCGAATCTTTAGACCTTATTTAGATTCATTCGTGGTTGTGTTCATTGATGATATCCTTATTTACTCTAAGATCCCAAAGGAGCATGCTGAACACTTGAGGATAGTGTTGAGTATCCTGAAGGAGAAGCAGTTGTACGCCAAACTTACAAAATGTGAGTTCTGGCTGAAGGAGGTTAAGTTCTTGGGGCATGTGATTTCAGACAAGGGAATAGCCGTTGATCCGACGAAAGTGAGCTCGGTTTTGCAATGGGAGCAACCGAAGTCAGTCACGGAGGTGAGAAGCTTTCTGGGTTTGGCTGGTTACTACAGAAGATTCATAGAAGGTTTCTCGAAGATCGCACTGCCTTTGACGAAATTGACTCGGAAAGATCAACCATTTCTATGGGATGAGAAATGTGAAAGGAGTTTTCAAGAGTTGAAGGAAAGGTTGACATCATCTCCTGTATTGGTTCTGCCCGATACACAGAAGAGTTTTGATGTGTATTGTGACGCACCGAAACAAGGTCTTGGGAGTGTTTTGATGCAAGAAGGGCAAGTCGTCGCCTACGCCTCGAGACAGCTAAAAGTTCATGAAATGAACTATCCAACTCATGATCTGGAGCTGGCAGCTGTGGTGTTTGCATTAAAAATCTGGAGGCACTATCTCTATGGCACTACGTTCCGGGTGTTTAGTGACCATAAGAGTTTAAAGTACCTCTTTGATCAGAAAGAGTTGAATATGAGACAGCGCCGATGGATGGAGTTTTTGAAGGATTATGAGTTCAAGCTCTATTACCATCCTGGGAAGGCAAATGTCGTGGCGGACGCATTAAGTAGAAGGGCAATGCACATCAGTGCGATGATGGTCAGAGAAGCTGCATTGATAGAGGAGTTCCGGGATCTGAGCCTGACGATGCAAGTGGAGCTGACAAGCATTAAAATGGGGATGCTGCAGATTGCTAATGAGTTTCTGCAAAGGATTCGGGAATTACAACACAAGGATGAGAAGCTGATGGAAAGAAAGAAGTTGATGAAAGAAGGTAAGGAGTTGGAATTTTAAGAAGGAAAGGATGGAATCCTGCGTTTTAAGACAAGGATATGTGTCCTTGATGATTTGGAAGTAAGAAGAATGATTCTGGATGAAGCGCATAAGAGTAAGATGAGTATGCATCCAGGAGCTACTAAGATGTACCAGGATCTAAAGAAGATATTTTGGTGGCCTGGTTTGAAGAAAGACGTAGCTGAGTATGTGGCCTGTTGTTTGGTGTGTCAAAAGGCGAAAGTGGAACATCAAAGGCCAGGAGGAGAGTTACTTTCCTTGGAAGTTCTCGTGTGGAAATGGGATAGTATCTCGATGGATTTTGTGTCGGGATTGCCAAGGACATTTACTGGTCATGATGCAATTTGGGTGATCGTGGATCGTCTAACCAAGTCAGCGCATTTTATTCCTGTTAACATGCGCTACTCTTTGGAAAAGCTCACCCAGTTGTACATTAAGGAAGTTGTTCGTCTGCATGGGGTACAGTCAAGCATTGTGTCAGATCGCGACCCGAGGTTTACATCGAAGTTCTGGGAAGATCTGCATAAAGCTCTGGGTTCAAGATTGAAGTTAAGTTCTGCATACCATCCTCAGACTGATGGTCAAACAGAGAGGACTATTCAGTCACTGGAGGACATTTTGCGAGCCTGTGCGTTGGAAGGTCAAGGGAACTGGGAACAAATGTTGCCACTCGTGGAATTCACGTACAACAACAGTTATCATACGAGCATTGGAATGGAACCATTTGAAGCTCTGTATGGAAGGAAGTGTCAGACACCGTTGTGCTAGTTTCAAGTGGGGGAGAATTCGTTGGTTGGACCAGATTTTGTGCAAGAAACCACGGAGAAGATCAAGATGATACAAGAGAAGATGAGGACAGCTCAAAGTAGGCAGAAAAGCTACGCTGATAGGAGAAGAAAACCTTTAGAGTTTGCTGACGGAGACCATGTATTCATTAGAATAGTACCAACAAAAGGTGTTAGTAGAGCCTTAAAAACCCAGAAACTATCACCTAAGTTTATTGGTCCCTATCAAATTCTCAAAAGAGTCGGCCCAGTAGCCTATCAATTGCCTCTGCCCCCGTCATTGGCTAACCTTCATAATGTATTCCATGTGTCGCAATTGAAAAGATATGTCCATGACCCCACCATTGTCCTTAGAATCCAACCGGATGACTTAGAAATTCATGAAAACTTAACCTTCGAAGCTAAGCCTGTGCGCATTGAAGACCGAAGGATCAAGCAGCTTAGAGGGAAGGATATTCGTCTGGTCAAAGTCGTCTGGGTTTGTGGTGATGTGATAGAAGCATCTTGGGAATTAGAGGATAAGATGCGTCAGGATTATCCTGAGTTGTTTGTATAAGTTGAATTTCGGGGACGAAATTCCTTGTAAGTGGGGGAGTAGTGTAACACCCCAAAATTTTAATCCCTGATTAATGAAATATTAATTATAAATTAATTATAATTAATTATTTCTATATTAATCCTTGATTAAAATATGTATTCATATAGTTAGTATATGTGTGTGAATTGATTTAATAAATATAATAATGCATAAAATAAATGCTTTGCATATTAGTCCCTGGGTTGGGACCTAGAAGCAATTATAGGAAAGGTTTTGGAGGGAAAGTAAATAAAATAATTATTTTTCAAAAATGGGGCAAAATACTCGAGTATTTCTCGGAAAACTCGAGTATTCTGGACAGAGTTGCCCGAGTTAGTGCGTTTGGTGAGTCACCACCACTGATTCCCCTCCATTGACACGAATACTCCCTCCCCAACACCTCAAGGCTTTCGTGTCGTTGTGCATGGAAGTCCTCCTTGTCTATTTAAGCTCATCAACGTCCCTTGGTTGAGAATTTTGATCAAACTTGTAGAAATTAGAGAAGTTAGGGTTCTGAAGTTGTTGCCTTCGATTCTTCTTCAATTCTGAGTGTTAGGATTCGAGTGATACACGAATACAAAGCTCACATCACGAGCTTTGTATAAACACCAAAATCGTGAGGATTGAGTAAGTGTGGTGGAAGATTCAAGGAGTTGAAGTGAAGCTGTTTCTGTCAAGCTTTGGTTTGGGAGCTTACTTTGATCTTAATTTCTGGTAAGCTCATGAATCCCTGAGTCTCAAATTCGGTTTCCTTAGTGAGTTCATGTTGCATAGAGTCTAGAAAATCTAATTTCCCCAATTTTATTCTTTGTTTCATGTATGAACCAATTCCATTTTGGTGTTGCACTCAAAATGCTCTGCATGTGATGCTTGAAGCTTATCTGAGAGTTGTGGAGCTTTTCTTTGGGGATTCTTTGTTTGATTCACGTCTGAGAGGTAAGGGGAAGTAATTTCTTACACTAGATAGAGTTTAAATTCCATTAATTGTGTTAGAGAGCCATCAAGAGGCTCTAAGGGCTTAGTTTGAATAGGAACTTTGGTTTGGAGACCAATCCATGCTCTATGACTATGTTGAGCAAGTTCTAAATCATGCATGCAAGCTTAAATGAATATTATTTCATGAGTATTGTGTTTATTTTGCAATTTGAGGTGTTGAATTGCTAAATTGTGTATTTTATGCATAAATGATTGATTCTCTGTCAAATTTGTTATTTGATATGAAATGAGTATGGTAACATGTTCAATATGTGGTATATGAACTATTGTGATCATTGGTTTGGGTTAAAAATGTTTAGAAATTGAAATGGTATGTAAAAACCAAGTTTCAGTCTGTTCTGTCTGAAAATACTCGAGTATATGACTTAACACTCGAGTATTTCGTGGTGCACCAGTGTGAAAATTGGCGCACCAACTTGAGAGTCAGGCTTGGCACTCGAGTATTTCAGATGCAATAAGAGTAAAAATTGATGAACAACTCGAGTAATACATGAACTACTCGAGTATTCTGGGTAAAGAACTACTCGAGTATCTCATGAATTACTCGAGCATATTTATGGAGATCTGAAAACTTAAGTCTCTAAAAAGACATGAACGACTCGAGTCTAATTATGAACCACTCGAGTAAAATCTGGAAACTGATGAATTACTCGAGTATTATGGAAAACACTAGAGTATTTTTAGTTAGATATTGAAAAATACCATTTTCAATTCTAAGTTATTTTGTAACACTTAAAGGACAATAAACCAAGTGATCCTGGACTTAAAGGAAATTGATTGACGTCATGATGAATTTATTTGAATAATGACACGTTGCTCGGGAGGCACGTAATGTATTAATAAAAGGACAAAACATCAATCAATTCCCCTTTAAGTAAAGTAATGCATTCATTCTGGAGTTTGGATGGTAGGACGTATATCATGTTTTTGGTAAACATGTGGAGGGCCTCTAGGAGTGCCAATACGCTTGCTTGATGACACGTCGTTGACGTGGTCGGCTTAGTGGATGCCGATATGGTTATACCGTTTGGATGACGGTCCGTTTGGATGACGGGATATGCTCGGGTGGCATGGATACCAAGCTTGTCGTGTACATTCTAGGTGAATGTACGAATTGTTGTATACCTAGGAATACAACGCACTGTTGAGTGCTGGGTTGTCAAGGATGGACGTCAGAGAGTGACATAGAATGATGGAGATAGGCTTGAGAGCTAAATTCATGCATCATGCCAGTCATTTGCATTAATTGTGATAAATGAAACAAGTGTGAGCATCCTACTTGCATTCAATACTTGCTAAGTGCTAAATGTGATTGCTATTTATGATTGCATATTTACATATTCACATAGTACAATTTATTCTCTGTTGATTATGTGTATAGACATGCTTACCCCTATGCCCTTGTAGGTGATGTCTCGTTACATTGCTTGCATCGAGATCCGGCCACTTCCTAGTGGCACATGGATCTATGAGGACCATCGCGCAATGTTCGAGGGAGAGGTAGAGATTACCTTCTACCACCCGAACCCGTTGATTCGATTCCGTCCTCGTAGATTTATGATTCCCATCATATACACTATGCATGTACCCCCGTTTTACACTTACCATGGACCACCTCCCGCGCGACCAGCTCGCTCTTATCACAGTTTCCGTTTTCGACCTACTCGCTCACACCCTTTTACCTCGAGAGTCGTCCGCGAGGAGACTCCCCCTTCTGATCCGAGGAGCCCAGTCAGGGTTTCACCATCACCTGACCCGGTACCCAGTGGTAGGGTACACTCTCCCTCGGATGAGATCGAGGAGGATCCGGTGGAGGACGAGAGTGGGAGCGAGCCTGTCGTGCATTCTACTGGGAGTGATTGGAGGGACGATGATCCCTAGGTATATGCATAGGGTATGTGATGAGGATCAGAGGATCCGATGTGTGGATGCTATGGAGGAGATCTTGCTGCTGCTGTGTTGATGATGATGCTACTACCTTACTACTTTTGCTTCTTGGAGACTACTGCTATCACTACTACTACATCTGATGATGCCAGATCTACGTGACCACCATTAGAGTTATATTTTGGTTATGTATATATGTTGTAGATATACTTTTGGAGTACTCTAGGGTTTGGTTACATTACTATGTAGATCTGCCTATGGACTTGCATTTCTGGATCTTGGAGACTTAATGATGGGACTATGTACTTATGACTCTTTTATATATAAAATCTATGTTTATATTTCCATCAATTGCATAGTCCGATAATTTTCAGCTTACTCTGATTTAATCTATTTAAGAGTTCGGCTGAGAAAAGTATTCGATGGTATCAGTATTATCAAATCAAGCAAGAGTAGCTTCGTTTAATTTTTATTAAACAAATTCGATTTCAAAGGACGAATGTTACCCAACTTTTGAAAAGGTTGTAGAAATCGCAGAATTCGAAACAACCGTTTGAAATGATTTAGTGTTTATTCTCCAAGAATTCCAAGTGTCGATTTGTGCACCCGCTTTTGAATGAAATATTTTATTTCCATATTTTCTTAATACTCGCAAGTCCATATATCATCCAATATTATAGCTTAAGTACTATATTATATTTGGATAAGCAAGAAGGGTGTCACACGAATTTTTTGGAAAGGGGTTCCCAAAATGAGATTTTTGAAAAGAGTTTACAAAATATATTTTAAGGGGGTTCCCAAAATGAGAAAAATTTTCCAAAATAGATTTTCTGAAATGGATTATGAAAAGAGGATTTCGAAAGGAAATTTTTGAAACAAGTTTCGAAAGGAGATTTTTGAAAAGGATTTATGAAATGAAGTTTTAGAAAAGGATTTATGACTTGAAGTGTTGAAAGAGTTTTTGAAGAAGAATTGCGAAGTGAGATTTTGAAAGTTTACGAAAGGAGATGTTAAGAAAAGGTTGTTTGGGGAAAAGTTTTTGTGTGATGAGATTCAATTTGTGATTGTGATCCCGCTCTGTGCCAAGTTTGAGACATGAAAGGAAAGTGATGCAAAGATAGCGGTCAGGACTCATTGAAGGGATGCACAAAGGGTGAGCTGACCATTAGGTTAATAAAGGATAAAAGACTTTAAAAGACATTAAAAGCGAACGCGGTGAGATATGAGAGTTAACCCGAAGTAGTGGAGAGGAAGGAACCATAGGTATCTACGGATACTTAGGAGGAGATTGCATTAGGGGAGGACGATGACGGTGAAACGTCAAGAAGTCTAGAGTACCCTTCTAGGCAGAACAACTCCACAAGTGGCGCACTAACGTGGTGGGGACTGGGTCCAATGCCGTGGCAAGTTCTGCGTGCACACTAGAATTGTACTGTCGCCCCCTAGATTGCAAATCGAGAACAGTGAGAGGAACTGGAGTGGGGCATCTTGTTTGCCACTGTAGTGAGACAGTGTGCCTTGTTTATATGTGAATTGATATGATTTAAGGCTGAGTCCTCCTGGGCTGGGACCATTTGTTGTGTGACAGCTGTCGTGCCCGCACGGTAAAGATTCTGTACTCCTGTTTGCTTCCGACTAGGTGGATGGTGGCCGACGAGATGTAGACTTGAGACGTGAGTGCTAACTACGAACGGACGCGTACCTCGATGATTCTTTAAATCCCCTTAATCATCGATGGTTGTAATTTGATAAGACTTGTTAAGAAAAGAGTTATGATTAAGAAAAGTAAAGTTTACGAAGTTTTGATGATGAGAAGGTGAAATTGGAAAAAGTGATGGAAACCCTGGAAGGGGGAAAAAGAATAAGTGAAAGATTGAGAATGGTGAATGAAGATGCGAATGAGGAAATGATTGGAAATTAGAAGATGTTTATATAAGACTGGTAATGAGTTAATATAATAAGAATTGTGATGTTATGCTTGAGTGCTGTGTGGTGTGCCTTGTTTGTATTGTGTGTGCTGTCTTGATATTCCGCCTGCGGTAAATCCACAACGTCGACGACTTGTCGTTCGGTTCGCTAACTCTCTCCTGCTCGTTGGCATATCGGTGTTTCTGGTACTCCAACGTGCAGATGGATTATCGCATGGAGATTTCAACATGGACCAGACATGGATGCGGCTGGAAGCGTACCCCATCTGGCTGGGTATGGATTGGTGATTCTCAGATTGTGATTCCAGATCCTGAGCGTCGACTTTGCGGAGCCAACCTAGGACCACTGCTGGGACAAGTTTCTGTCCGAGGATACAGAGACTACGAGGAGAAGGTGCGATGTGAAGCTCAGAAGATTGCTTCTGCTCCAACAAGGATGCAGTGGGTGCCCAAGAATGGTGGGCCAGTAGCGACGGCAGTGACATCTTCTTCTGGAGTTAAGAAAGAGTGCAAGGAGGATCGGGAGCTTCACCCGATAGTTTTCATTAGGAAGATTCGTAGGTAGGGTAATTAGTTTAAGTTGTTATAAGTGTGAGTCAAGGATTTTCTTAGCAATGTATCACTCTTGTAACTATGCCCTACTTATTTGGTGAACTGGCCGAATCTTTGAAACTGTTTTGAAAGATTTGGAAGGGAAGGTGCGGAACGGTTTTTAAGTAACGACCCGGTTTTCAAGTAAGAGCGTGAGCATGCACCAACCGCCTTGCAAAATCGTTTTAAAAAAAAAGGCCTCATTTTTGGCAACCTTTTTTTAAATAAATGATGATTGTTTTCGGGAGGTGAAAATCGGGGCGTTACAGAGTGGTATCAGAGCGATGTTAATCCTTTGTGGCCTTAAGCTATGCTTTGCTTTGCTTGCTTGCTTGTTTGCTTGATTGTTTGTGTGATGGTGAGTGCTTGCTAGTGCAAGGATAAGAGTCTAAGATTAGGTTCTTGTCTTTCTAAGACTTGGTTGTCCCTAGTACCTGCGATGTTAGATTAAGGACCCTGTTGGTTAAGTAGAAAGTAGAAGTGAACCGATTTTAAGATTAACATCCTATATCCTTTGCCAAAACCTAAGTTTTGTTGAACCCGACGTATCTTTTTGGTATTACCCTTAAGAAAAGAGAATGTTATTTTGAGACCCGTGTTTGTTGAATTGTTTCAACAACGGCAGTCAGTCGGAATCCAAATTCTTTCTTCAGCCTTCCTATTAAACCGCAGCCTTATCAATCTTTTTTGAGATTTGTTAATCTGATTTGTGGTATTAGGAGTGTCATAGTACCCAAATAGTTTAGGCTTGAGTGATCATGGATGGATAAATGATGGATGTTGAGTAAAATGTAGAATCAGGGTGAACCTAGTGGTAAGCTTGATCGAAGTTGGATCAGGGTGAACCTAGTGGTAAGCTTGATCGAAGTTGGGGAGCCACAAGGAAGAAAGGGAGTGTATATTGACCCTAATTTGAGGGAATAGTGAGGATGATTAGACCTTTTTTATTCTATAGTTAGATGTCTAGATGGAGAAAGTGGTAGGTTAGCGAGAACCTAGAGTGTAGAAGGTAGTGCGTATCTCAGGATTTTAGGTTAAACCTAATGCTTTTGGAGATGTATGAATTTTTGTTTACTTGTTTTTCCCTGGGTTTATACCCAAGGTTGTGCTCTCTGAAGCAATGGTCAGCTAAAGGAGCGACATCTTCTTCGGTTAGTCTGTGTGACTTAACCCGGTTCGACACGTAAATGGTTATGCCGTGGAGCTTCTTCATCCGAGAGCGACACACGAGGAGTGTTGAGCAGAATCTGCTGCCAGTAAGGGAAAGGACGACTTTAAATCGAAAGTACGAATGATGGGAAGAGTTGCTATGCCCTGTAACACCCCGCATTTTCCCGTACGTGCGTAAACGAATTCGTCAAAAATAAACTTTGAATTTTTGTTTTCCAAAAAGGATTTTCTAAAGAGGATTTATGATTTTAAAAAAGGGTGAATTTCTGTATGGAATAAATTTGCATTTTTGGATTTGTGAACTTTGAAAGTGTGATCTTTTGAATTTTTTTTGATTTGATTTACAAAATTATTTTTGAAAATTGTGAAGGACGAAATTTTTGAGAAATAATAATTTTTGAAAGTTGAAGACTTTAAAAAAAATTTGTCTTTTGGAAAATTCTTATTTGTATAAAAGCTTGATTTTTAGAAGGTTATTTGGAGACTTTAATTGTTTGTATGTGTTATGTAGATGATTGTTTTACTTTGAAAAAGTTTAAGTTTTCTTTACAATAAAATGTGTCCTTGTAAGGAATTAAACAAATTGCCATGACATGAAATTAATTATGCTCAATATGATATATGTTTGATTTAATATGTGAATGTGGCTTGAAAAATAAATATGTGTGTATATATGTGTATGTGCTACGGTTTTGGTGTGTTTATGTGTGCATGTGATCTTCAAAAATGTTTGCATAATCTACATGAATTGATGACCATAGGATTTTAGATAAATAAGAGTAGAAAAGAAAATGAAATTGCATGATGTATGTGCATGTGTGTGATGCTACGGTGATGAGTGTGTGTGTGTTGGGGTAGATTTTCAATTTGGGGAGGAGATACTTGGAAGGCTTAGAAGCTAACAAGTGTACTAGATGAGTGGAAAATAGGAGTTTGAAATGACCATGCATGATGAAATCTAGCCCTAGGCTATGCCTCTTGTTTCCTTTGATTGAACCCTTTCCATGCAAACTTTGAGAAACCCAAAACTACCCTCCTAATTGGTGCCTTGGCCGAACCTCCATCCAAGGGCAAAGGAGGCATTTTCGGTGGCCCTTAAATCTATCTTACCATAGTTCATTTCTCCACTTTTCTTTCATTTCCTTCACAAACACCACTCAAACACTTTCTAAGGAACCAACACACCCTTAGAAAAGAAAAAGAGAGAGAAGAAGAGAGAGTGTGGCCGTGAGGGACTCGACGAAGGAGGGAGGAGATCTAGACCAAGTCCTTGAAATTTCTTTGAAGACCTAGAGCCTTAGAGGCTAGAAGACTCAATTCCTTGGTAGGTTATTCGAGGATCAAGAAGAAAACCATGAGAATTAGGATTTTCTTTTGGTTTTGTAATTTTTCTTTCTTTTCTTTTCATTGCATGTTTATTTTCATAGCTTGAGAGGTGAGTGCAACTATGGACTTTTAATTCGGTTTGTAAATATGTGAATTCATGGACTCTTTAAGCTTCGGTTATGGCTTCATTAGGTAGATCGTGGTGATTTTCTAAACCAACTCTTAAAGAATCTAAATCACTACTTGAGATCTTTATGAAAACTAAAATGAAACCCCTTGCATGTTGATTTCTTCTCCAAAACCGTGACCTATGAGGTTTTTATTGAAAGGATTTGGTAAATAATTTATGATCTAGGCTTGATTGATGACAAAATGAAGAATTTATGTCTTGCATGTTCAACTCTTGTGCTCAAACCGTGACCTATGTGTATATATGTGAATGTTTGATTAACGATTTTATGATCTAAGTTTATTTGAGAAGAAAATAAGGATTTTTAGCTTTGCATGTTGATTTGTAATGATTTTTGGTTGATTTTATATATGTGCATGTTTTGATCCATGTGTGTTAACTCAAATTAGGACTTTGAGGTTTGCATGTCACTTTTCAAGTAAATAAATTAAGTTTCTCTTCTATGCATGTTACGGCCTAGAAGAAATAATAGGGTAATGGTCTTTAAAATGATTTTTCTTTTTATGAGCATGATTCGATTTAAAGATTTGTTTCATCCATGATGTGTTGATGTGAAGGCCATTCGGCCATGAGTGCTAAAAATGTTTTGGTGCATGATTTTTAGGTGCATGTATGTATTAGGAATAGATTTAGTGGTCTTAAGTCCATGCATGCCATTCTTTTTAGAAGATCAAGCTATAAACCATGTTTCTATTCAAGAAAAATTATAAGTTTGAGCTTTGACAAAAGTCTAAGGAAATCTCATGATGATTCATGCATGTTGCTTTGCTTTAATTGTCTTTAGTGCATGGAAAAGTGAATTAAGATTCTTGTCTTGAACTAAGCACATAAAAATGAAATTAAATTTGTTGAATGCTCGTATAATGCTTACGGTTTTAGTCTTGGAAGAAATAAAATGGTTTCATTGTTTTATGTCTTTGATTATGTGCTATATCTTTGCATGATTTACTTGGATGTCTCGGTCAGTGCATGTTTAGGTGCTTAGAAGGATTTTCTTTTGAAATGACTAATGAGAGTGACTATATTCTATGTGTATGCTATTTTGTTTTTGATGAAATGATGTGCTAATTTCTTTTATTCTTTTCGGTTTTAGAGACTAGGAATAGGTGGAATTAATTGAATTAATTTTCATAATGTAAATCCTATAATTTCAAGGTTTAGAATTTATTAATAACTAGGAAATATTGATTATATGCAATTCGGTTTTTGTCATGATTTAATTAATAAATTAAGTTTGAATTACCTTCCTGTGCATGATTGAATTTGTATGTGTTAGTGTTATATTTTAATTAGTTATTTCCTTTAGCCTAAGAGTGTTTTATTATAAGTAAATGATGAATGTTTTAGATTTTGATGAACTAGAAGAGTGATTCTAGAGTTTTGTTTCTAATTTTTGCATCTGATAAGCATTTTAAGAACTATGTTTGTTTGCAATTAAGTTTTCTTTTTTTAAAAGGTAGTTTATTTGAATAAAAGAGTGTTTCTAATTGATTTTCAAGGATCTTTCTCAAGAATTGTTTTGATCATGAATTTGAATTGAATTTGAAAATCCTGGACAATGATAACGAGTTTTTAAAAGAGAAATTATTTTCAAAGCGAATTCAACAAATGTATCGAACTCGTTTCTAATGCACGGGAAAATGTCTTAGTTGAGCGACGGACGAGAGGATAAGAGGCGAGGAGAGATGATCGGGAAACCTTGGAGAGCTATAGGACGTTCCTCATCGAGGTGAGAGAGGGGCTTACCCTTAAGACGCCGTGGTAATTAGGTAACATATTAAGGCGTCCAATCATCTCAAAGATTGGACCCCAATCTCATTTAGCGTAGTGGTGTATGTGATAGCACATGTTTGATTGGTTTAGCTATCCACCCGAACGACTGAGATTGGCTTATCATAAATGATGTTATGATTTTCCATGCTGGATTATTTAATTTTCTTATGATTCGTTTATTTGTTATATGTATGTGGTATTGTTGGGAATTATTCAATTGTGCGTTAGTAATAAAGTTATGAAAGTAACAAGCTAAGAACGATAAGAAAGGAATAATGGATATGAATAATGAGAATAAATAAGGGAGAGAGGCAAGTTATGATGAGATTGAATTGTGAGAAAGTAGATGGTAATTGGAAATTTGGAAAGAATGAGTGGAGCTGCTGATGCTGCTTAATCCGAATTGGCGAGAAATGACACCAGTGATGCTGCTGAGTCACAATTGGCAAAGAGGACAGTGATGGCGTGCTGAGTGACAGTTGACTTGAAACAGTGATGCTCATGTTGATGAGAGCAATGTTGCTGTGATTTGAGAAAGAGAAAGATGATGCAATGATGTTGTGATGATTCAAGTGATAGTATATGAGCTTTAGGGGGATTAGATGCGAACGATTAGCGATCGGGTCTCATTGAAGGGATGTACCAAGGATGAGCCGATCATTAGGACTAAGCCGTAATTAAAACTTCTTAAAAGATTTTAAAAGACATTAACAATTGCGGTGAGGTATGAGTGTCGTATCGAAGTAGTGGAGAGGAAGGAACCATAGGTATCTACGGATACTTAGGAGGAGATTGCATTAGGGGAGGACAATGACGGTGATACGTCAAGAAGTCTAGAGTACTTTTCTAGGCGGAACAATTCCACAAGTGGCGCACTAACGTGGTGGGGACTGGGTCCAATGCCGTGGCAAGTTCTGCTTTCGAAACTAGAATAAGTACTGTCGCCCCCTAGATTGCAAATCGAGAACAGTGAGAGGGACTGGAACGGGGCATTGTGTTTTGCCACTGTGTGGACAGTGAGCCTTGTTATTATTGAAATGATTTGAGGACGAGATCCTCCTGGTCTGGGACCATTTATGTGTGAGGCAGTTGTCGTGCCCGCGTGGTAAAGGTCCTGTACTCCTATTTGCTTCCGACTAGGTTGGGAGGTTGACCGAGGAGATGTAGACGTGTGTGAGCTCAATAATGTTTCCCCCTCATCATTGATGCTAATCGAATTGATAAGACTTAATAACAAAGATGTTCCAAAGATAAGTGTAGCTATGATCATAATAATAACGATAATGATAATGCTAATACCAAGTGTTGGATAAGGTTCGAGAGTGGAAGCGGATATGAATACCCTTGAAACATTTGATGAGTTTGACAATGTGACACCCTTCCAGATTACCCAAATATAATATAGTATTTATGCTTTATTTTGGATAATATATGGACTTGTGAGCTAAGAAAATATGGTAAATAAAATTTTCTTTAAAGCGGGTGCACAATTCATCAAATGGAACTCTTGGAGAATAAATTCTAAAATCATTTAAAACACTTGTATCGAGTTCGGCGATTTCTAAAACCTTTTCTCAAACAGGATACATTCGTTTTTAGAAATTTCTTTACATTTTACAATCAATTGAAGCTACCCATACTTTGTTCAATAAAACTGATACCGTCAATTAATACTTATAGCCGAGCTCATTTATAAGTTAAATCAGAGTAAGCGGAAATTACTGGACTATGTAATTGATATGATATAAACATAGATTTTCATATATACGAAAGAGTCATACATACATAGTCCATGAGATAAGTCACCGAGTTCCAAAATATAACAAGTCCATGAAAACAGATCTACATCACTATGATACTATAACCCTAGAGTAGAACATATGTACAATATATACATAATCAAAATACAACCCCAGGGATAGTCACGTAGATCCATCAGCATCAGATGCAGTAGTAGTAGCAGCAGTAGTCTCCCAAAAACATAGGTAATAAGGTAGTAGCATCATCATCAGAGCAGCAGCAGTACATCTCCTCCACACACCGGATCCTCGGATCCACATCATACACCATATACATGGACCTAGGGATCATCGTCCCTCCAGTCACTCCCAGTAGAATGCACGACAGGCTCGCTCCCACTCTCGTCCTCCACCGGATCCTCCTCGATCTCATCCGAGGGAGAGTGTACCCTACCACTGGGTACCGGGTCAGGTGATGGTGAAATCCTGACTGGGCTCCTCGGATCAGAAGGGGGAGTCTCCTCGCGGACAACTCTCGAAGTAAAAGGGTGAGAGCGGGTAGGTCGAAAATGAAAACTATGGTAAGAGCGAGCTGGTCGCATGGGAGGTGGTCCATGATAAGTATAAAACGGGGGTATATGCATAGTGTATATGATGGGAATCCTAAACCTACGAGGACGGAATCGCATCAGCGGGTTAGGGTGGTAGAATGTGAACTCTACCTCCCCCTCATACATCGCGCGATGGTCCTCATAGATCCATACGCCACTAGGAAGTGGTCGGATCTCGATGCAATCAATGTAACGAGACATCACCTACAAGGGCATAGGGGTAAGCAATCCTATACACATAACCAATAGAGAATAAATTGTGCACTATGAATATGTAAATATGCATCAATTAACAACATTCACATATAACACTTAGCAGTTAATGAATGCACATAGGATGCTCACACTTATTTCATTTATCACAATTAATTTAAATGAGTGGCATGATGCATGACTTTAGCTCTCAAGCCTATCTCCATCATACTATGTCACTCTCTGACGTCCATCCCTGACAACCCAGCACTCAACAGTGCGTTGTATTCCTAGGTATACAAAAATTCGTACATTCACCTAGAATGTACACGACAAGCTTGGTATCCATGCCACCCGAGCATATCCCGTCATCCAAACGGACCGTCATCCAAACGGTATAACCATATCGGCATCCACTCAGCCGACCACGTCAACGACGTGTCATCAAGCAAGCGTATTGGCACTCCCAGAGGCCCTCCACATGTTTACCAAAAACATGATATACGTCCTACCATCCAAACTCCAGTATGAATGCATTAACTTTACTTAAAAGGAATTGATTGATGTTTCGTCCTTTTTTTAATACACTACGTGCCTCCCGAGCAACGTATCATCATTATTCAAATGAAAATATCATAACATCAATCAGTTTCTTTTAAGTCCAGGATCACTTGGTTTATTGTCCTTTAAGAGTTACAAAATGACTTAGAATTGAAAATGGGATTTTAAGTGCCTGACTAAAAATACTCGAGTGTTTTCCAAAATACTCGAGTAGTTTATCATTTTCCAGATTCTATTTGTGTGGTTCATAATTATACTCGAGTCGTTCTTGTCTTTTCAGAGATTTAGGTTTTCAGGCCTTCATAAATATACTCGAGTAATTCATGAGATACTCGAGTATTCCATTACCCAGAATACTCGAGTAGTTCATACATTACTCGAGTGTCCAATCTGATTCCCAAGTTGGTGCGCCAATTTTCACTCTGGTGCACCACGAAATACTCGAGTATTAATCCAAATACTCGAGTATCTGCAGACAGAACAGAGTGAAACTTGGTCTTTACATACCATTTCAATTTCTAAACATTTTTAACCCAAAACAGTGATCATAATAGTTCATATACCACATAATGAACATGTTAACATACTCATTTCATATCAAATAACAAATTTGACAGAGAATCAATCCATTATGCATGAAATATACAATTTGGCAACTCAACACTTCAAATTGCAAAATAAGCACAATATTCATGAAACAAAGTTCATTTAAGCTTGCATGCATGATATAGAACTTGCTCATCACAGTCATAGAGCATGGATTGGTCTCCAAACCAAAGTTCCTATTTAAACTAAGCCCTTAGAGCCTTTTGATGGCTCTCTAACACAATTAATGGAATTTAAACTCTATCTAGTGAATATAATTACTTCCCCTTACCTCTCAGACGTGAATCAAACAAGAAATTGCAAGAAAAAGCCCCACAGCACCACGAACCACTTCAAGTACCAACATGCAGAGCAGTTTTGAATGCATCACCAAGATTGAATTGGTTTACATGGAAGACAGAGATAACAATTGGGGAAATTAGGATTTCTAGATTCTATGTAACTTATACTAACTAGAGAAATCGAATTTGGGACTCAGAGACTCGTGAGCTTACCAGAAATTGAAATCAAAGTGAGCTCCAGAAACAAGTTTGACAGAGAACAGCTCCACTTTCCAGCTCCAATTCTTCCTCCACGCTCACTCTCAACTCACGAATTTAGTGTCTATACAAAGCTCGTGATGTGAGCTTTGTATTGGTGTATCGTTTGTGGTTTAATTCAGAACACACAAGGAGAATCGAAGGGTTGAACTCAGGAACCCTAAAACATGAAGTTCTTCAACAAATTGGCCAAATGCCTCACAATTCGGTGTTGATAGGCTTTTATAGGCATGGAGAAGACTCATGCAGTACGACACGACATCCATGGCGTTGGCAAGAAGGTGTTTTCGTGGCGAGAGAAGAGAATCGTTCGTGGTGACTCACCAAACGCACTCACTCGTGCAGTTTGACCCAAAATACTCGAGTTTTTCAGAAAATACTCGAGTATTTTTCCCAATTTTTGAAAAATAATTATTTTATTTACTTTCCCACCAAAATCTTTCCTATAATTACCTCTAGGTCCCAACCCAGGGACTAATATGCAAAATACTCATTTTAGGCATTTATTATATTTATTAAATCAATTCACACACATATACCAACTATATGAACACATATTTTAATCAAGGATTAACATGGAATAATTAATTATAATTAATTTATAATTAACATTTCATTAATCGGGGATTAAAATTTTGGGGTGTTACACTACTCCCCCACTTACAAGGAATTTCGTCCCCGAAATTCAACTCATACAAACAAATCAGGATAATCCTGACGCATCTTATCCTCTAGTTCCCACGATGCTTCCATTACATCGCCACACACCCAGACGACTTTGACCAGACTAATGTCTTTCCCTCTAAGCTGCTTGATTCTTTGATCTTCAATACGAACTGGCACAACTTTGAAGGTTAGGTTCTCATGAATTTCTAAGTCATCAGGTTGGATTCTAAGGATAATAGTGGGGTCATGGACATATCTTTTTAGTTGAGACACATGGAATACATTATGAAGGTTAGCTAATGACGGAGGCAAAGCTAATTGATAAGCTACTGGGCCGACCCTTTTGAGGATTTGATAGGGACCAATGAATTTAGGTGATAGTTTCTGAGTTTTCAAGGCCCTACTAACACCTTTGGTTGGTACTATTCTAATGAATACATGGTCTCCTTCGGCGAATTCTAAAGGTTTCCTTCTTCTATCAGCATAGCTTTTCTGCCTACTTTGAGCTGCCCTCATCTTCTCTTGTATCATCTTGATCTGTTCCGTGGTCTCTTGCACAAAATCTGGTCCAACCAGAGAACTCTCCCCCACTTGAAACCAGCATAACGGCGTCTGACACTTTCTTCCATACAAAGCTTCAAATGGTGCCATTCCAATACTCGTGTGGTAACTGTTGTTGTAAGTGAACTCCACGAGTGGCAACATCTGCTCCCAATTCCCTTGTCCTTCCAAAGCACAAGCTCATAGGATGTCCTCCAATGACTGAATAGTCCTCTCCGTTTGGCCATCAGTCTGAGGATGGTATGCAGAACTCAGTTTCAATCTTGAACCCAAGGCTTTGTGCAGATCTTCCCAAAACTTCGATGTAAACCTCGGATCGCGATCAGATACAATGCTTGATGGTACACCGTGCAGACGAACAATTTCTTTGATGTACAACTGGGTGAGCTTTTCCAACGAGTAGCGCATATTCATGGGAATGAAATGCGCTGACTTGGTCAAACGATCCATGATCACCCAGATTGCATCATGACCAGCAGATGTCCTTGGCAATCCTGACACAAAATCCATCGAGATGCTATCCCATTTCCACAACGGAATCTCCAAAGGAAGTAACTCCCCTCCTGGCCTTTGATGTTCCACCTTGGCCTTCTGACATACCAAACAACATGCCACATACTCAGCTACGTCCTTCTTCAGTCCCGGCCACCAAAATAATTTCTTCAGATCCTGATACATTTTGGTAGGGCCTGGATGCATACTCACTTTACTCTTATGTGCTTCATCCATAACCATTCTTCTTACCTCCAAATTATCAGGAAAACAAATCCTCGTTTTAAAACGCAGGATTCCATCCTTTCCTTCCTGGAATTCTAACTCCTTACCTTCTTGCATCAATCTCTTTTTCTCCATGAGTTTCTCATCCTTGTGCTGCAATTCGCGAATCCTTTGCAGAAACTCATTAGCAATCTGTAGCAGCCCTAACTTGATACTCGTCGGTTCCACTTGCATCGTCAGACTTAAATCCCGAAATTCCTCTATCAGTGCAGCTTCTCTAACCATCATTGCACTGATATGCAGTGTCTTTCTACTCAATGCATCCGCTACAACGTTAGCCTTCCCAGGATGGTAATAGAGTTCAAATTCATAATCCTTCACAAACTCTATCCATCGGCGTTGCCTCATGTTCAACTCCTTTTGATCAAAGAGGTACTTTAAACTCTTATGGTCACTGAACACTCGGAACGTAGTGCCATAGAGATAGTGCCTCCAGATCTTTAATGCAAATACCACAGCTGCCAGCTCCAGATCATGAGTGGGATAGTTCATTTCATGAACTTTTAGCTGTCTCGAGGCGTAAGCGACGACTTGCCCTTCTTGCATCAAAACACTCCCAAGACCTTGTTTCGATGCGTCACAATACACATCAAAACTCTTCTGTGTATCGGGCAGAACCAATACAGGAGATGGTGTCAACCTTTCCTTCAACTCTTGAAAACTCCTTTCACATTTCTCATCCCATAGGAATCGTTGATCTTTCCGAGTCAACTTCGTCAGAGGCAGTGCGATCTTCGAGAAACCTTCGATAAACCTTCTATAATAACCAGCCAAACCAAGAAAGCTTCTCACCTCCGTGACCGACTTTGGTTGCTCCCATTGCAAAACCGAACTCACTTTCGTCGGATCAACGGCTATCCCTTTGTCCGAAATCACATGCCCCAAGAACTTAACCTCCTTCAGCCAGAACTCACACTTTGTAAGTTTGGCATACAATTGCTTCTCCTTTAGGATGCTCAACACTATCCTCAAGTGTTCGGCATGCTCCTCCGGGCTCTTAGAGTAAATGAGAATATCATCAATGAACACAACCACGAACGAATCTAAATAAGGTCTAAAGATTCGATTCATGTAGTCCATGAAAATGGCTGGTGCATTAGTCAATCCGAACGGCATCACGACATACTCATAATGTCCATATCGAGATCGAAATGCAGTTTTAGAGATATCCTCTTCTTTAATCCTGATCTGATGGTACCCTGACCTCAAGTCAATCTTGGAAAATACCGATGCCCCACGTACTTGATCCATAAGGTCATCTATCCGTGGCAACGGATACTTGTTCTTAATGGTGACCTTATTCAGCTGTCGATAGTCGATGCACATCCTCATGCTACCATCTTTCTTCTTGACGAATAAGACAGGAGCACCCCAAGGTGAGACGCTTGGTCGGATCATCTGTTTCTGTAACAACTCCTTAATCTGCTTCTTCTTCTCTGCCATTTCCGGTGGTGCCATTCTATAAGGAGCGATAGAAATGGGACCGGCTCCCGGAACTAGATCGATACCAAATTCAATTTCCCTTCTTGGTGGCAAACCAGGAATCTCATCAGCAAAAACTTCCGGAAAGTCTCTGACAATAGGGATCTCTTCCATCTTTGGACCATTCTCCTCCGCCTCAGTGTTGAACAGGCACACGTAGCCGGATGGTTTTGGGTTTCTATAGGTTACTATCCTTCTATTACAATCAATGATTACTTGGTTTTGACTTAACCAGTCCATTCCCAAGATCACATCTAATTTTACTAAGGATAAGGAGATCAAATCTACTTTAGAGGTTCACCCTAACACTTCTATACAACAGTTAAGACATGCTCTAGAAACAACTACAGGAGCATTTGTAGGGGTTTCTACTTGCAAAACATAAGGCATTTCAGACACAATCAAGCCTAAGCGGTTTACACATTCATATGAAACAAATGAATGCGTTGCACCGGAGTCAAACAAAACATGGCAAAACTGACCATTAAGCAAGTATTTACCTTGCACCAGATCAGAGGATTGATTCGCTTCCACACCACTAAGGGTGAAGACCCTTCCTTGAGTCACCGGTCTATCTGCAACTCCTCTTGAATTGGCCTTGGCTGGCTCCTTGCAATCTCTCGCAAAATGCCCCGGCTTTCCACAATTGAAACATCCACTGGTTCCCCAACATACCCTGCCATAGTGATTGCGCTTGCACTTGTCGCAGAATGGAGCTTCATTCTGATAGTTTCTTCCTTCAGAACTACCAACTTTACCCTTGCCTTTCCCTCTACGATCATATGGACCTTTACCTCTATTATTGAAACCCTTTCGTCTCTGTGGTCCATATCCTTGATTGTCCTTCTTTTCCACAACTTGCACCTCCTCAGCCTTGGTATCATCTTCATACATCCTACACATATCTACCAATGCGGGGAAACTTTGAATCCGCTGATAGCTGAAAATTGACTTCAACTTTGGCCTCAATCCACCTTCAAACTTGATGCACTTGCTCCTCTCGTCTGGATTGTTCTGGTAGTATGGAGAGTACTTCATCAGCTCTTCAAACCTTGCCGCGTACTCGCCCACACTCATGTTCCCTTGCTTCAACTGCAGAAACTCCACTTCCTTCTTCCTTCTCAGATCCTCAGGAAAATACTTCTGGAGAAACTTCTCCATAAATACTCCCCAACTTATCTCCCTTCCTTCATATTGTAAAAGCTGCATGGTGTGATTCCACCAGTTCTCAGCCTCATCCTCCAGCATATAGGTTGCATATGCCACCTTCTGAGCATTCGAACACTTCAACGTTCTCAAAATCTTGTCCATAGTGTGAATCCATTTGTTGGCTTCCTCCGGTTTAAATCCTCCTTCAAACTTTGGCCGATTGCAGCTCCTAAAATCAGCCAGAGTCTTTGCCTCAGTGTTTTCCATATTACACTGATGAGGCGGGTTAGCCGGTTGAGATGGTTGCTGAGACTGCCTTTGCATGGCTTCCAATACCGTGGTGATTCGCTCCAACATCGCGTTGGTGTGGTTCTGGTTTTTAGTTGCCATATTAGACCTGCGCTATGGGCTTACGGTCACATATGTTGAACTAAAGAAACTTCCTTTACACCACCTATACTAAGGCTCTATCCTAAGCTTATTAGATCTACAATCAATTGCGTCTTGTACTCAAAAGAGACAAGATACAAACAATTCAGGGTATTCAAACCTTTAACAATCAAAATAACAGCATTCAAGGTAATAAGTGCTTTGGAGATACCTGCTTGATGTTGATGGCTACCTTTCTGGAACCATTTCTACTACTACAGGATTTGACTTTAGCTCTGATACCACTCAGTGTGACACCCTTCCAGATTACCCAAATATAATATAGTATTTATGCTTTATTTTGGATAATATATGGACTTCTGAGCTAAGAAAATATGGTAAATAAAATTTTCTTTAAAGCGGGTGCACAATTCATCAAATGGAACTCTTGGAGAATAAATTCTAAAATCATTTAAAACACTTGTATCGAGTTCGGCGATTTCTAAAACCTTTTCTCAAACAGGATACATTCGTTCTTTAGAAATTTCTTTACATTTTACAATCAATTGAAGCTACCCATACTTTGTTCAATAAAACTGATACCGTCAATTAATACTTATAGCTGAGCTCATTTATAAGTTAAATCAGAGTAAGCGGAAATTACTGGACTATGTAACTGATATGATATAAACATAGATTTTCATATATACGAAAGAGTCATACATACATAGTCCATGAGATAAGTCACCGAGTTCCAAAATATAACAAGTCCATGAAAACAGATCTACATCACTATGATACTATAACCCTAGAGTAGAACATATGTACAATATATACATAATCAAAATACAACCCCAGGGATAGTCATGTAGATCCATCAGCATCAGATGCAGTAGTAGTAGCAGCAGTAGTCTCCCAAAAACATAGGTAATAAGGTAGTAGCATCATCATCAGAGCAGCAGCAGTACATCTCCTCCACACACCGGATCCTCGGATCCACATCATACACCATATACATGGACCTAGGGATCATCGTCCCTCCAGTCACTCCCAGTAGAATGCATGACAGGCTCGCTCCCACTCTCGTCCTCCACCGGATCCTCCTCGATCTCATCCGAGGGAGAGTGTACCCTACCACTGGGTACCGGGTCAGGTGATGGTGAAATCCTGACTGGGCTCCTCGGATCAGAAGGGGGAGTCTCCTCGCGGACAACTCTCGAAGTAAAAGGGTGAGAGCGGGTAGGTCGAAAATGAAAACTATGGTAAGAGCGAGCTGGTCGCATGGGAGGTGGTCCATGATAAGTATAAAACGGGGGTATATGCATAGTGTATATGATGGGAATCCTAAACCTACGAGGACGGAATCGCATCAGCGGGTTAGGGTGGTAGAATGTGAACTCTACCTCCCCCTCATACACCGCGCGATGGTCCTCATAGATCCATACGCCACTAGGAAGTGGCCGGATCTCGATGCAAGCAATGTAACGAGACATCACCTACAAGGGCATAGGGGTAAGCAATCCTATACACATAACCAATAGAGAATAAATTGTGCACTATGAATATGTAAATATGCATCAATTAACAACATTCACATATAACACTTAGCAGTTAATGAATGCACATAGGATGCTCACACTTATTTCATTTATCACAATTAATTTAAATGAGTGGCATGATGCATGACTTTAGCTCTCAAGCCTATCTCCATCATACTATGTCACTCTCTGACGTCCATCCCTGACAACCCAGCACTCAACAGTGCGTTGTATTCCTAGGTATACAACAAATCGTACATTCACCTAGAATGTACACGACAAGCTTGGTATCCATGCCACCCGAGCATATCCCGTCATCCAAACGGATCGTCATCCAAACGGTATAACCATATCGGCATCCACTCAGCCGACCACGTCAACGACGTGTCATCAAGCAAGCGTATTGGCACTCCCAGAGGCCCTCCACATGTTTACCAAAAACATGATATACGTCCTACCATCCAAACTCCAGTATGAATGCATTAACTTTACTTAAAAGGAATTGATTGATGTTTCGTCCTTTTTTTAATACACTACGTGCCTCCCGAGCAACGTATCATCATTATTCAAATGAAAATATCATAACATCAATCAGTTTCTTTTAAGTCCAGGATCACTTGGTTTATTGTCCTTTAAGAGTTACAAAATGACTTAGAATTGAAAATGGGATTTTAAGTGCCTGACTAAAAATACTCGAGTGTTTTCCAAAATACTCGAGTAGTTTATCATTTTCCAGATTCTATTTGAGTGGTTCATAATTATACTCGAGTCGTTCTTGTCTTTTCAGAGATTTAGGTTTTCAGGCCTTCATAAATATACTCGAGTAATTCATGAGATACTCGAGTATTCCATTACCCAGAATACTCGAGTAGTTCATACATTACTCGAGTGTCCAATCTGATTCCCAAGTTGGTGCGCCAATTTTCACTCTGGTGCACCACGAAATACTCGAGTATTAATCCAAATACTCGAGTATCTGCAGACAGAACAGAGTGAAAATTGGTCTTTACATACCATTTCAATTTCTAAACATTTTTAACCCAAAACAGTGATCATAATAGTTCATATACCACATAATGAACATGTTAACATACTCATTTCATATCAAATAACAAATTTGACAGAGAATCAATCCATTATGCATGAAATATACAATTTGGCAACTCAACACTTCAAATTGCAAAATAAGCACAATATTCATGAAACAAAGTTCATTTAAGCTTGCATGCATGATATAGAACTTGCTCATCACAGTCATAGAGCATGGATTGGTCTCCAAACCAAAGTTCCTATTCAAACTAAGCCCTTAGAGCCTTTTGATGGCTCTCTAACACAATTAATGGAATTTAAACTCTATCTAGTGAATATAATTAATTCCCCTTACCTCTCAGACGTGAATCAAACAAGAAATTGCAAGAAAAAGCCCCACAGCACCACGAACCACTTCAAGTACCAACATGCAGAGCAGTTTTGAATGCATCACCAAGATTGAATTGGTTTACATGGAAGACAGAGATAACAATTGGGGAAATTAGGATTTCTAGATTCTATGTAACTTATACTAACTAGAGAAATCGAATTTGGGACTCAAAGACTCGTGAGCTTACCAGAAATTGAAATCAAAGTGAGCTCCAGAAACAAGTTTGACAGAGAACAGCTCCACTTTCCAGCTCCAATTCTTCCTCCACGCTCACTCTCAACTCACGAATTTAGTGTCTATACAAAGCTCGTGATGTGAGCTTTGTATTGGTGTATCGTTTGTGGTTTAATTCAGAACACACAAGGAGAATCGAAGGGTTGAACTCAGGAACCCTAAAACATGAAGTTCTTCAACAAATTGGCCAAATGCCTCACAATTCGGTGTTGATAGGCTTTTATAGGCATGGAGAAGACTCATGCAGTACGACACGACATCCATGGCGTTGGCAAGAAGGTGTTTTCGTGGCGAGAGAAGAGAATCGTTCGTGGTGACTCACCAAACGCACTCACTCGTGCAGTTTGACCCAGAATACTCGAGTTTTTCAGAAAATACTCGAGTATTTTTCCCAATTTTTGAAAAATAATTATTTTATTTACTTTCCCACCAAAATATTTCCTATAATTACCTCTAGGTCCCAACCCAGGGACTAATATGCAAAATACTCATTTTAGGCATTTATTATATTTATTAAATCAATTCACACACATATACCAACTATATGAACACATATTTTAATCAAGGATTAATATGGAATAATTAATTATAATTAATTTATAATTAACATTTCATTAATCGGGGATTAAAATTTTGGGGTGTTACAGAGAACGAGGAACGAGAGAGAATGAAAGAAAAGTATCATAGTGAAGGATGTGATTGTATTGTGCTTACACATATTAGAACAAATAATTGGGTGATTATGTATGTATACATCCTGATAGTTATATGTGTTGTCTTGATTTTCCTTATGCTATTGTTGGATTTATGTTTTCTTTGTTATATTTATTTTGTCTTAATATTTACCTCATGTAATCCCACATAGTCGACATTGCCGTTTTGGGTTGCTCACTCTCTCTATCATCTCTATTCTGTCTTGTATAAAAATTGTGCGGATTTTAGATGGCCAATATGGTACGGTATCAGCTTATGCGGGAAATAGGAGCAACTCCACGAAGAGGTGACAACAGCATTATGTCCGTCTATGAGATGTTCTTCATAGAGATTCCGCGTAGAAGGGCTGAGTTACAGTTAGAAGAAGAGGGTGCTGCTGTGGAGGAGGAGAAGGATTGTGAGGCTGATGATGCTGAGGTGGAGCTTCCTGAAGAGGCCGAGGAGGAGGATCCTGACCTCTGGTCTGACGAGGATGCAGAGGAGTATTCCAGTGACGAGAGCTGGATCATTAGTCCTGAGGAGCTGCTGGCGGATGATGATGAGTGGTATAGTAGATTTAGAAAGCAAGATTAGGGAAGAATTATAAATATGACTAGGGAGTAGGTAATTTTCCTTTTGAGTATGTAATCCACTATGAGTTCTTAGCAACCTGGTGACGTCCTGTTGTAACCCCAACAAGTTAATCTTTGTATTGATATCTTGACATGAAATCAAATGGGCTATTCTATTTAACTAATGTTTTGGAAAATGAGTTTCGAAGCGTGGTGTCTTGTGACATCCCGGTTTGGAACTTGAAAGAGTTGGTGCAACTTGAGGACATGAGTTTATATGAAACTATGTTTTGTAAATAAGAGGTGTTCTCATTTTGTACGCTACTCACTTTAAAAAAAAAATGGCCCCTAATTTTCACTTAAAATGTTTATGGTTTCAAGTTAACAAATCGGGGTGTTACATGCCCTGCTACCCAATCCACAACGTATTTCTCGGGGACGAGAAATCTTTAAGTTGGGGAGAATATAACACCCCTCAAAATCCTCGTACGGTTTTAATTTCTAAAAAGAATTATTTTGTGAGAAAAGTATTTTTAAAGGATGTTTTCTTAAATAAATTTCTAAAATCATGTTTTCAAAGTGATAAATTAACTTAAAGAAATGATTTTTCATGAAATAATGCCATGATTTAAAAAAAAAAGTGATTTTTGGAAATAATTATATGATAAGAATTATTCTATGAAAGTGTGTTTTGTGTTTGATATTTTAGTGCCATTATAATTTCTATGCATGAATGATTTATTTTTCTATGAGTGCATGAAGATGTATATACGGTTTTGTATGCTTAGTATTATGTGGAATTTAATTAGTAAATGAATGTGATTATATATGCATGAATGTGGTTATATATGCATGAATGTGGGTGTGTGCAACGTGTGCATGCATGAATGTGGGTGTGACTAATATGTTTATGTGTGAATACAAGTGTGTGCCGTGTGTGTGTGTGTGTGTTAAAAGCCTAGAATTTTCTAAGGAGTGGAGACTAAGTAACCAAGTAACCAAAACCAAAACCCAAACTAAACTCTAACTAGATAGTTGAAACCCTAATGGAGAACCACAAGTCAAAAGCCTAGAATGAGCCCTAAGTCTCTCATGTCCCCTACCTTGTCTCCTTAAGAAATACTAACCTCCACCCATGCAATTTCTTGGATCACCGAATTTACCCCTCCCTTTAGAAGCTCTTGGCCGAATCAACTCAAGGGCAAAAGAGGAAACTATGAATTGCTCATAAATAGATGGAGCCTTGGTCATTTCCCTCACCCATTTCTCATTTCTTTTCCTTCGTCCAACACCAACACAAACACAAGTCTAAGAGCTCATCCAACTCTTAGACTAAGAATTAGAAAATAGAGAGAAAGAAAGAGGAAACCGTGAGGTAGGAAGAAGAAGAAGGAAGGAGAGCAAGCCTTAAACCTAGGAGTTTTTGAAGATCAAGTACTTAGAAGTGTTGAAGGCCTTTTCTTCCCTTGGTATAAACCAAAGACCCTAGAAGAAGTAGAAATAGTTTTTGATTTGTAATCTTGTAAATTTTCTTTTCTTCCCTTGCATGCTTATTTTATGGTTTGATCTAAGCTTGCATGTAATGCTTTTGCTTTGATCTTGATTTTCTTAGACGTAAATAAATTTGTAATGAACTAAATGATGGACTTTATAATTCGGTTGATGTTGTTTGATCTTGATGTTTTTCTTTTAGATCTAAAGTTTTGTTCATGATCTTTGTGAATATAGAATAGATCCTCTTGCATGTTTGATTTTGATGTTTAAAACCATGGATCATGAGATGTTTATGTGTTTACGTGGTGAATCTATGTTTGATCTAAACTTGTTTTTAATTTTTGGGTCTTGCATGTTAGTTTATGATGTTGATCTTGAAACGTGTATGTGTGATTTTGATTTAATCTTAATGAAAGTCTTGATTCTTGATTTTGTATTGATCGTGATTTTGTTTTGAGTTTTATAAATGATTTTTGGAAACAAAAGCTTTCTTATTTTCCCAAAGGCATGTTACGGTTTTGGTCTCTTCTTTTTCATCTAAAGTAATTTTTGTTTTTGATTGGTGCTTTGATCTTTAATTTTGTCTTGACTACAAGCTTTGCATGTAATTTTTGAAACAACAAGCTTTAGTATTTTCTTTGTGTATGTCTCGGTTTTGGTTTCTTTTTCATTTAAATTGATCTTTGTCTTTAAAATGTGCTCATATATTTAATTTCATGACTTGACCTACATGATTTAGATGCATGCATGTTGATCTTGAACTTTGGAAAAAAAGTTATTTTTATGTTCTTTGAGAAATAAATTAAAAAGTATTTCTGCCAATCTATGATTTTTATTTATTTTGGTAGAAAAGTTAAGATTGGTTCTTGCATGTTAAATTCAACTAAAAGATTATGTGTTTTCTTGTAATGCATGCCTCGGTTTTGAGAAGAAAATTAGGAGAATAAGCTTTAAAATAATTTTCCTTGCATGAACATGGTTTAATCTAAGTGTTGATCTTGTATGTGATGCATTCGGCCATGCTTGAATTAAGATCTATGCTTTTTATTTTGTGTGAATTTGATACATGCTTTATGTTCTTACATGATTTTGATTTGATTTAAGGAAATAAATTAAAGATTGACGGGTTTTCTAATGATTAAGTTCACGGTTTTTGTTAAGAGAAAGAAGAAATAACTTCATAAGTTTTTGTGTGTTTGGTGATTGCATGAATCTTGTTTTGATATGTGTGTAGTTTCGGTTTGTGCATGTCAATTAGGTTAGAATCCTTGTCCATGAAGTGAATTAGGGATAATGAATATATATATATATATATATATATGAAGTAATGCTAAGCTAATTAGGTTTAAGAAAAGGTTTGTGTTTGAATGACTATGTATGCATGCATTCAGTTTGTGTACTTAAGTATGCTTAAATGATTTTGCTTTATAAAATAATATGTTTCTAAAGTTAATTATGTGTTGGATAATTGAATTAAGTGTTTGATTGTAAGAATGTTTGACTAAGAATGAGTGCTTGGTTTGAAATCAAATTGAATAATGGTTTAATTATTTATGTGCCTTGATTTATCAAAGTGTGTTGTTGATAATGTGTGTGATTGGTTTTGAAAATTATTTGGTTTGATTTATTTGGAATTGCGAAGCTGTGTTTTAAGTTTTGTTTTACAACAAAAACTTGAGTTTTTAAAGGATGAACCTTGAGCTAAAAAGTATTTGAAACAAAACGAGTTTTTACGTTGTTTTCGGATTTTATTAAATTGATTTTTGTAAAGTATTTCTTTGCTGTCCAAGTCTATTTAAAATTGTTTTCTTGATTACTAAAAATGAGTTCATGAGACTCAAAGTTTGGTTTTTAATTGGTAATTGATTTTAGAAAAACCCGGATTGAAACCGGTGAATTTTTCGGTGTTGTTGAATGAGGTTATGGTGCTGTCCAAGACGGACCAGCAACCTAACCAAGTGATTCGAATTGTTTTATTTGATGTTTTTAAAATGATTTCAAAGTGTTTAAAGAACTAAGAAAAGTTAATGGTGTTTTGATAAAACAATCATGTTTTAAGACTCCGACGAGGAATGAAAAGCATTTTAAGTTAATAAAAGTTTTCTTGATAAAAGTTGGTAATGAAAATGTGTTTTTAATTAATACGAGGGACGTTACAGACAGGGGATTAAGGCAGTGGCAACAACCAAGATCAGAGAAGACTGTGCACATCTAATCGCTGGACCTCAGGTGAGAGAGTAGCTTTCCTAAGACACCGTGGTAGTAGGTGTTGTATTAAGACGTTCCGTATCAGCTCAAAGATCGGAACTAAGTGGTTCTGCATCAGTAGTATAGTGGCAATTGTGTGCTTTGTGTGGCCACTTATACGAATAAGACAAAGACCACATTGTTGTGTGTGATGTGTAATGTTGTGTTGTTTGTATTTGTTTACTTGTGAATGTGGATATTGAATTGTTAATGTGAAATAACTGATAATGATAATAAAAGAGATTGGAATTAAAAGACACCAAGAAGAGATAACCCTTGTGTGGCTTAAGTCCTTGTGGAGCAAGGCAGCCTGAGCTTGATAATACATTAGGAGTGGAGATAATGATAAGAGGAATGAGATAATGATTGAGAAGAGATGATGAGATGAGAGTGGTAAAGATGTAATGATGTGATGTGAATGAGCCAGAGCTGGGAAGGAATGATGATGTGAAACTGAAAGTGAAGAGTTGATGAGGGTGGAAACTTGATTTGTTGGTTTTGTTGGATTGAGACTGGTGTTGAGTTGAGCTTGCTCCTCCACTAGTTCTCAACAAGAGAAAAGTTTTTGAGAAACACTTTTGTAAAGGAAATTTTTGAAAAGGTTTTTCGAAAATGAGATTTTTGGAAAGAACTTTTGAAAAGAATTTTTGGAAAGAATTTGCGAACTGAATTTTTTGAAAGAAAATTTATGAAATGAATTTTTTGGAAAGGGGTTCCCAAAATGAGATTTTTGAAAAGAGTTTACAAAATATATTTTAAGGGGGTTCCCAAAATGAGAAAAATTTTCCAAAATAGATTTTCTGAAATGGATTATGAAAAGAGGATTTCGAAAGGAAATTTTTGAAACAAGTTTCAAAAGGAAATTTTTGAAACAAGTTTCGAAAGGAGATTTTTTAAAAGGATTTATGAAATGTAGTTTTAGAAAAGGATTTATGACTTGAAGTTTTGAAAGAGTTTTTGAAGAAGAATTGCGAAGTGAGATTTTGAAAGTTTACGTAAGGAGATGTTAAGAAAAGGTTGTTTGGGGAAAAGTTTTTGTGTGATGAGATTCAATTTGTGATTGTGATCCCGCTCTGTGCCAAGTTTGAGACATGAAAGGAAAGTGATGCAAAGATAGCAGTCAGGACTCATTGAAGGGATGCACGAAGGGTGAGCTGACCATTAGGTTAATAAAGGATAAAAGACTTTAAAAGACATTAACAGCGAACGCGGTGAGATATGAGAGTTAACCCGAAGTAGTGGAGAGGAAGGAACCATAGGTATCTACGGATACTTAGGAGGAGATTGCATTAGGGGAGGACGATAACGGTGAAATGTCAAGAAGTCTAGAGTACCCTTCTAGGCAGAACAACTCCACAAGTGGCGCACTAACGTGGTGGGGACTGGGTCCAATGTCGTGGCAAGTTCTGCGTGCACACTAGAATTGTACTGTCGCCCCCTAGATTGCAAATCGAGAACAATGAGAGGAACTGGAGTGGGGCATCTTGTTTGCCACTGTAGTGAGACAATGTGCCTTGTTTATATGTGAATTGATATGATTTGAGGCTGAGTCCTCCATGTCTGGGACCATTTGTTGTGTGACAGTTATCATGCCCGCACGGTAAAGGTTCTGTACTCCTGTTTTCTTCCGACTAGGTGGATGGTGGCCGAGGAGATGTAGACTTGAGACGTGAGTGCTAACTACGAACGGACGCGTACCTCGATGATTCTTTAAATCCCCTTAATCATCGATGGTTGTAATTTGATAAGACTTGTTAAGAAAAGAGTTATGATTAAGAAAAGTAAAGTTTACGAAGTTTTGATGATGAGAAGGTGAAATTGGAAAAAGTGATGGAAACCCTGGAAGGGGGAAAAAGAATAAGTTAAAGATTGAGAATGGTGAATGAAGATGCGAATGAGGAAATGATTGGAAATTAGAAGATGTTTATATAAGACTGGTAATGAGTTAATATAATAAGAATTGTGATGTTATGCTTGAGTGCTGTGTGGTGTGCCTTGTTTGTATTGTGTGTGCTGTCTTGATATTCCGCCTGCGGTAAATCCACAACGTCGACGACTTGTCGTTCGGTTCGCTAACTCTCTCCTGCTCGTTGGCATATCGGTGTTTCTGGTACTCCAACGTGCAGATGGATTATCGCATGGAGATTTCAACATGGACCAGACATGGATGCGGCTGGAAGCGTACCCCATCTGGCTGGGTATGGATTGGTGATTCTCAGATTGTGATTCCAGATCCTGAGCATCGACTTTGCGGAGCCAACCTAGGACCACTGCTGGGACAAGTTTCTGTCTGAGGATACAGAGACTACGAGGAGAAGGTGCGATGTGAAGCTCAGAAGATTGCTTCTGCTCCAACTAGGATGCAGTGGGTGCCCAAGAATGGTGGGCCAGCAGCGACGGCAGTGACATCTTCTTCTGGAGTTAAGAAAGAGTGCAAGGAGGATCGGGAGCTTCACCCGATAGTTTTCATAAGGAAGAGTCGTAGGTAGGGTAATTAGTGTAGTGGATCTGAGACATAGATCCACCACGAAGTGTGTTTGGGGTTGTTGAGCTGACGAGGGTGACCCCGGTCCTACGTACCCCCAGTGATAAGGGGATCAAGCCACACGTAGTTCTTGAGAGTAGGGATGAGAAAACATACCTTAGCCCCTATAGCATGGCGATACTTATAGGGGAAGTTGTGTTGTGATGCCTTATGGGCCTGTTCGGCCCAGTAGGGCTGACGTGGCTCTTAGAGGATAAGAAGGATGAGTTATTCACCCTTATCCTGTACTAGAGAGCTCATGCTTATCCTGTAGCGGTAGGATTTATTATTGGTTAACCCTACAAGCCCCCTAAGCTCGTATAGGCTTGAAGAGCCTGTGCTGAGCTTCTGAGAGTTGGTGGTGACATAAAACATTGTTTGCGGCTGAGAACTTTTTATTCGGAAGAGTATCACTGATGGTTGATAGCATTCTTCGTGCTCTTCGTGCTCGGATAATGACAGGGAAACCCGATGAGATTCTTCAAAATTAGCAAACGATTCCGAGCAGGGGAAATCAAAAAAATATTCTTCATACCCGGAACGAGAGACTCTAGTGGGGAACACAGTGCGAGGTTTCCACAATCGTCTTACGAATCCGAGGAGAGAAGGGTAGTGCGTGATTCCCGTCATTCTGAATGTATGAGATACCAAAAAGGGGGACGTTGTCGAACGTCCGCGCTCAGTTGGCACATGTATTCGAAGCAAGGAACCGTACACAGGCTTCTCTACGCTCGGAACACAAGCGCAAAGAGGGAAACTCGGCACGGGGGTCCTTGCCATCATCAATACGTTTCGAATAGAGTAACATGTTATTGTGTTCACTATGCTCAGAAAACGATTTGCCCATTGATGAGAATCTTGAAATGGGTCACTCAGCTGCTCGGGCCATCATACGTGTATCTTGCATGTGTGTACGAAAACAATAATTAATTAGTTATTGTTGTTCAAAGTTAACAATTTATAACAGTAATGATAATTATTAGCAATTAATAAATGAATCAGCGCTAATAAGTGATATTGACAATTGAATAAAAAAGTTACTTCCCTGTTTTGTTGTTGTCGTCCACATTTTTTTTTTTTAGTTCGGGCCTGTTGCGGCCCTTTGCGCTTTTTTTTTTCTTGTTTTCTTTTTCTTTTCAAGGGCCTGTTGAGGCCCTTTTCTCTTTTTTTTTTGATAGGGCCTGTTGAGGCCCTTTTCTTTTTCAAGGGCCTGTTGAGGCCCTTTTCTCTTTTTTTTTATAGGGCCTGTTGAGGCCCTTTTCTTTTCTTTTCTTTTTTTTTTGAAATGGAGCTGCTGGTCTTTTTTTTTTTTTTGAATGGGCCAACAGCCCATTAGGGTTGAAACCCTAGAGAGTAAGCAGCAGTTGCTGCTGCTACACGCGAAAAGGTGTTGCAATATGCAGTGACGGCGGCGGTTCCTTTTGCGACACCATCGTGCAGCGGCGGTAACGGCGGTAACTACGTGATGGAAGCCAGCAAGATGACGGCTCAAGACCGTGAGAGGAGATGGGATGGTGACACCGATCCAAGCTAGTCAGAGGCGGAGAGGGCCCGACGAGAGAGCAAGTGGCCAAGGCGGAGGAGAAGGATTGGCGCAGCAGCTGTCTTGCTGTTGTGTTCGGCGGCGCCAATCGGAAAAGAGCATCAGCGAGGACGCGTCAACAGAGCAGGAGCGGCGCTGCGATCGGGGAAGAAGAAGCAAACCGCGAACGAACTGGAGAGAGCGAAGGAAGCAACAGGTGGGTCTGGCGGAGAAGGTCTTCCGTCCGCGCTGGAATCGGAGGTGCTGAGGTTAGGGGAGCACGACCGTGGTGGCCTAGGCTTGAATCGGACTTCAGCCTCGATCCGTGACCCCTGCTGCCATAGCGATCGATGGCTGTTCTCCATCAATAGGGCAAAGATCTGGAATTTATGTCCTCATTCTCAACATCTAAATAAGTCAACGGCGGAGGCAGCGGTGGTTGACCATGTTGGCGCTTCGAATCCAGAAGAAGAAGAAGACACCATCTCCTAAAAGTAGATGGAGGAAGGAGACGAAAATGAAGCAGGAATCCAAGGACTGATTGCTCTTGTCCTTTTGGAACTCCCCTCGCCTGGAACAAAACCAGATCTACTGCTTGTGTAATTTTTATTTTTTTTTAATGTGGATGGGAATCGAAGTTTATCGATTCCCACAGACGGCGCCAATGTAGTGGATCTGAGACATAGATCCACCACGAACACGAAGTGTGTTTGGGGTTGTTGCAGCTGACGAGGGTGACCCCGGTCCTAAGTACCCCCAGTGATAAGGGGATCAAGCCACACGTAGTTCTTGAGAGTAGGGATGAGAAAACATACCTTAGCCCCTATAGCATGGCGATACTTATAGGGGAAGTTGTGTTGTGGTTCCTTATGGGCCTGTTCGGCCCAGTAGGGCTGACGTGGCTCTTAGAGGATAAGAAGGATGAGTTATTCACCCTTATCCTGTACTAGAGAGCTCATGCTTATCCTGTAGCGGTAGGATTTATTATTGATTAACCCTACAATTAGTTTAAGTTGTTTTAAGTGTGAGTCAAGGATTTTCTTAGCAATGTATCACTCTTGTAACTATGCCCTACTTATTTTGTGAATTGGCAGAATCTTTGAAACTGTTTTGAAAGATTTGGAAGGGAAGGTGCGGAACGGTTTTTAAGTAACGACCCAGTTTTCAAGTAAGAGCGTGAGCATGCACCAACCGCCTTGCAAAATCGTTTTCAAAAAAAAAATGGCCTCATTTTTGGCAAACTTTTTTTAAATAAATGATGATTGTTTTCGGGAGGTGAAAATCGGGGCGTTACAGAGTGGTATCAGAGTGATGTTAATCCTTTGTTGCCTTAAGCTATGCTTTGCTTTGCTTGCTTGCTTGTTTGCTTGATTGTTTGTGTGATGGTGAGTGCTTGCTAGTGCAAGGATAAGAGTCTAAGATTAGGTTCTTGTCTTTCTAAGACTTGGTTGTCCCTAGTACCTGCGATGTTAGATTAAGGACCCTGTTGGTTAAGTAGAAAGTAGAAGTGAACCGATTTTAAGATTAACATCCTATATCCTTTGCCAAAACCTAAGTTTTGTTGAACCCGACGTATCTTTTTGGTATTACCCTTAAGAAAAGAGAATGTTATTTTGAGACCCGTGTTTGTTGAATTGTTTCAACAACGGCAGTCAGTCGGAATCCAAATTCTTTCTTCAGCCTTCCTATTAAACCGCAGCCTTATCAATCTTTTTTGAGATTTGTTAATCTGATTTGTGGTATTAGGAGTGTCATAGTACCCAAATAGTTTAGGCTTGAGTGATCATGGATGGATAAATGATGGATGTTGAGTAAAATGTAGAATCAGGGTGAACCTAGTGGTAAGCTTGATCGAAGTTGGGGAGCCACAAGGAAGAAAGGGAGTGTATATTGAACCTAATTTGAGGGAATAGTGAGGATGATTAGACCTCTTTTATTCTATAGTTAGATGTCTAGATGTAGAAAGTGGTAGGTTAGCGAGAACCTAGAGTGTAGAAGGTAGTGCGTATCTCAGGATTTTAGGTTAAACCTAATGCTTTTGGAGATGTATGAATTTTTGTTTACTTGTTTTTCCCTGGGTTTACACCCAAGGTTGTGCTCTATGAAGCAATGGTCAGCTAAAGGAGCGACATCTTCTTCGGTTAGTCTGTGTGACTTAACCCTGTTCGACACGTAAATGGTTATGCCGTGGAGCTTCTTCATCCGAGAGCGACAGACGAGGAGTGTTGAGAAGAATCTACTGTCAGTAAGGGAAAGGACGACTTTAAATCGAAAGTACGAATGATGGGAAGAGTTGCTATGCCCTGTAACACCCCGCATTTTCCCGTACGTGCGTAAACGAATTCCTCAAAAATAAACTTTGAATTTTTGTTTTCCAAAAAGGATTTTCTAAAGAGGATTTATGATTTTCAAAAAGGGTGAATTTCTTTATGGAATAAATTTGCATTTTTGGATTTGTGAACTTTGAAAGTGTGATCTTTTGAATTTTTTTTAGATTTGATTTACAAAATTATTTTTGAAAATTGTGAAGGACGAAATTTTTGAGAAATAATAATTTTTGGAAGTTGAAGACTTTAAATAAATTTGTCTTTTGGAAAATTCTTATTTGTATAAAAGCTTGATTTTTAGAAGGTTATTTGGAGACTTTAATTGTTTGTATGTGTTATGTAGATGATTGTTTTACTTTGAAAAAGTTTAAGTTTTCTTTACAATAAAATGTGTCCTTGTAAGGAATTAAACAAATTGCCATGACATGAAATTAATTATACTCAATATGATATATGTTTGATTTAATATGTGAATGTGGCTTGAAAAATAAATATGTGTGTATATATGTGTATGTGCTACGGTTTTGGTGTGTTTATGTGTGCATGTGATCTTCAAAAATGTTTGCATAATCTACATGAATTGATGACCATAGGATTTTAAATAAATAAGAGTAGAAAAGAAAATGAAATTGCATGATGTATGTGCATGTGTGTGATGCTACGGTGATGAGTGTGTGTGTGTTGGGGTAGATTTTCAATTTGGGGAGGAGATACTTGGAAGGCTTAGAAGCTAACAAGTGTACTAGATGAGTGGAAAATAGGAGTTTGAAATGACCATGCATGATGAAGTCTACCCCTAGGCTATGCCTCTTGTTTCCTTTGATTGAACCCTTTCCATGCAAACTTTGAGAAACCCAAAACTACCCTCCTAATTGGTGCCTTGGCCGAACCTCCATCCAAGGGCAAAGGAGGCAATTTCGGTGGCCCTTAAATCTATCTTACCATAGTTCATTTCTCCACTTTTCTTTCATTTCCTTCACAAACACCACTCAAAGCGAGGGGGATCACTCTTCCGGAATCTAGACATCCAATCTATATCCACAGGAGCCGGTGGATGATTAAGTGCCGCCGCTGCTGCCGCTGCTGCTGCTACAATATTGTTAGCTTGGTTCTGTTGTATCTGTGCCATCGCTGCTGCATGATCTTGCTGCATTTGTGCCAGCGCCTGCTGCATTTGCACTTGATTTTGCTGTATTTGGGCCATGGAAGCGGCCTGATTTTGATTCATTTGCACGAGATTTTCCATGATAGCAGCCATACGGTCATGATCTCCACGACGTCCCGCCATACTGCTAAGTCATGGAGGAAATATCCCGTTAAGTTGCTAATACTAAAAATTAAATAAACTTCTTATTCCTGGACCTAGACTCTTAACTAACACATTAGTCACTCGCTTGGTGAGTAACTATTGGAGATGTGAGTCCACACTCCAAGGGCCGAGGGAAACTGCTCTGATACCATAAATGTAACACCCTAAGAATAAATACCCATAATTACCCCATTATGAAATAAGCGACTTAAAAATTTCTTTTTTAAGAACTATTTGAATTGTAATATTCATCTGTCAACTCGGACAGAGTTTCCTTTGTTTATTGGATATTCCAAAACTTAGTTTTCCTGTAACCTGTGCAAATCAAATATGTATTCATTTCATCCAGAGCCAACAGGGCCAAAATAATAATTGTGTGATATCCAACTACATCATAAGTATTAATTACATCAGAGATAGCAGCAATGAACAAGTCGTGGAATTATAAAAGTTTTCCCAAAAAAAATAATATACTTCCTACCCATAGGAAATGTCCTGGATGACCCAAGAAAATAAAGCTTTACAATCCACTTTCAAAAACAACTATACCATATGCCAAAAAAAAATAACCAGGACTATACAAAAACCCCAAAAAAAAACCACTACTATCTACTCTCCTTGGGAGGGAGAGTGCACCTGCTCGGCCGGGGGCTGTGCAAGCTCAATCTCTATACCTGTAAAAATAGTAAGGGAGTGAGCATTGCACATGAAATAGGAAAGCAGTTTCTCATTAGACATAATTACCCACTAAGCCAAGCACAATTATCAATTAGATCATATAGCACAATTTATCCACATACACACATCATGCATTCACACTTAAGCAATCCATTTCATATTTCGTTTATATTTCTCATTACTTATCATTTGGTTTCCCTTTTCATTTCTTTCATTCTTGACATCTTTTCATCTTTTCATCTCTTTAATTCTTGACATCTTTTAATCTTTTCATCTCTTTATCACCATTAGGAATTAGCGCACCTGTTAGGTCATTTCTCACTCTCTAGGATTTTCACCCAATCCAGGTCATTTCCACCTATTAGGCCACGGTTGACACCCGTTAGGACTAAAACATAATTTTAACTTTTACTTCTACTTATACTCTTTCTCTTTTATAATCCTTTATTATTTGTGCAGCATGATTGATCCATTGGGTACACCCGCCTAACGGGTCATTTACGGGGCCTAACGGGTCATTTTCACCTGGATGGGTCATTTGGACCTAATGGGTAACTTGTCACCTAACAGGGCACCTAATGGGTCGGTGTATCCCAAGGATCAATCATAGCTGCAACCTTAATCATTTTTATAATTCAATTTAGTTACATTCAAGTTATTTATCATACTTAGAACCATTGGCAACATTGCTTGCATTATCACACAAAAGCAAAATCTACATACATTCTAAATAGTTCAAAAATTAAATCAATTGCTCACATTAACAAATATTCACAAACTCAACCAACATTTAGTATCAAGAACATTTAGCACATACCTAGCTCATATACATTCTCTAAATTTTCTTTTTAATGTCTTCACCTAAATCAATTATCCTATTTCTTCACTAACCTAGGGTTCTTAATAACACCATAAAAACAGTTAACTCCTAGCAAGCTCTTATATACTAATTAGAACCTCTTCCCTAGGACAAGCCAATACCCACCCCCTTACCTCAACCAAGTAGAGGTAAGAATAAACCTTCCAAGCCCTAGCTCCAAACACTTCACAAATGAGCTCCAATGGCAAGAGAGTGAGTAGAGTGATCTTTGACTTCCTTAAGCCACAAAAACGAAGTTGAACATAAGATTTGTGGCACACAAGACATGGGGTTCGAATTTTCTTACCAAGAGAGGGAAAACAAAGAGAAATTCGTATGGCCCTAAGAAAAGAAAGAAGAAATGAGCCTTACCTATTAAGCTTGATAATGAGTTGATAAGCTTGAGGAGGAAAAAGATGAACAACTTGGTCTTGGTGGAATGGAGGGTGAAATTCGTATGGGAGAAGAGAGGGAGATGAGTTGATGATGGGAAGAATGAATGAGAGTGAGGGAGTGTGGGTTTTTGTTTATTTTGGGTTGGAAATGAATATATGGCTTAGAATTAAAGCTGCCATAAGAAGATTCCCATTGTTTGGTCCAAATTCGTTTTCCTCTTCTTGGCCTTATCTTTATTTTTTTTCACTAATTGGTCACACTACTCGAGTAGTCAGTGTACTAATCGAGTAGTCCATATTTTCTGAACTTTCTGTTTGCACAAACTACTCGATTAGTCAGTGCACTAATCGATTAGTTAGTGCACTAATCGATTAGTCTGGCACTACTCGATTAGTCTGGCCAGTTTTCTTTTTCTTGGCTTTTCAAAATGCCATAACTTCTTCGTTACCCGTCAGATCTTGCTCAAATTTTAAAGCAAGCTTCTCTACCTACTAACCTTCCTATCCAATGGTGGAATTTAAGTTTTGAGTTGTAGATCTTTTATTTTAAATTTCCTAATATCCTATGTTCTTAATCCTAAAACAAGCTTTCATTTCACTATTTTAAACTTAATATCATTAATCATACTAGGAATTAAATTAGGGATGTTACAAGTATTGTCCAAAATACTCGAGTAGTTCGAGCAGTGGTGCTAAGTCTATAAGTCGGTTTTCATTTGAATTTCGAACCAAAACGAGTTTTCCCTTGGTTCCAAGCACATAGCTGGACATTACTTCGAAGGAAGGTAATCCTAGGCTATAAATAGGTGATCAATGAAACCCAAACACACTCCAATCTCTCTGAACCCGAATTGTTGACAAAATTTCCTTTGTTTTGAAGTGCTTACTTTAACCACTTCATTCTCTCTCAATTCTCATTCATTCCCTTCGAAACCTAAACACAAACTGAAGTTCTAATTCCAATCTTGAATTAGAACCCGAAATCACTCCAAATAACCTTCTGTAGATCGAGTTCGAGGCAATCAAAGTTCAGCTTTCAAAGCTGCGAAAACAGAGCAAGTTCAGCATCAAATACCCATCTTTCTTGAATCCGTTTGGTAAATCCAGGAACTCTTTCAATTCCAAACTTGTTTCTATTTAAATTTGGCATTTCCTAGATTCTGAAGCTAACTTGTTTCATTCTTTCTCATGTCTTATTCATTATGAAATTGATGGCCAAAGTCAGCCAAGTGCAACAGTTTTGCACCGGTCCAGAGATCAAGTTTTGATTCAACCCTTTTTCTTTGCAACCAATCCTTTCTTTAGCTTCCCTGAGGTTAGGGAGGATTTATCTAAATACTAGAATGTGTAATTTCAAGCTAGAAATGTAGGAACCATTAAAGGTTCAAAGAGGGATGCAACTTGAATTGGGATTCTGACTTGGAGGTCAGAGACCCATGATTTTATAATTCAAACAAGTTTAAATGAACCTAATAAAGCTCACTGTAATGTGTTTCGAAATTAAAATCAAGTGGAAATGAATTTCACAGTTTAAAATGGATATTTTCAAGTTTGAATGCAATCTGTGATTTGCTGTTAATTGATGTTGTTTCAGTTGTGTTTAAGTGTTGTAACATGTTTGTTTTATGTGCCTAAGTTGTTGTTTTGCATAGGAATGGAGAAATAAAGCAAGGAATTCGAATTGGTATTGAAAGTGCAGAAAACTGGTGATGTTGCAGCAAAAAGACTCGAGTATTTTAAGGAGTACTCGAGTAGTCTGGAAACTGGAAGAACGACTCGAGTAGATCTTTAAAGACTCGAGTATTTTTTCATGAACTACTCGAGTAGTTCATGAACTACTCGAGTATTCTGAACAATTTTTAAAGAAACGCTTACTTTCTAAAATTTTCTTTTAATTAACTCGTTTAATATTAATATTTCTTATTCCCGTTGGTTGATGGTTATCCTGGAGGTGTCCTACTGGAATTTCATCCAGTGGTTGATTATTTCCCTACAGGAGTCTCAACGGAAGTGCGTACACCCATTTGGTTGATATGATCCCTAGCTGTCCCAGTGAAAGTTTTACTCACTTGGTTGATATTTTTCTATGGGAGTCCCAATGAGGTCGTTGCAATAAAAATCCACCAATAGGAAGCTATGCCCCGATGGATTACTAAATAAATGATTATACGCTATTTCTAAAACCATCACAAAGTGGCTAGGCTGCTGATGTATTTTTCTGAAAGGAGAATTGAAAGTAAGTAAACCCATCGCAAAGTGGCTAGGCCACTGATGGTCTTTTTTGAAAAGCACCAGCACCAGCTGAAAGAAAAGTTGAATGAAAACCAATGATATGAAATGGTGATGAGAATAATGAAAGAATAAAATAAAATTTGCATATGATATGGGAATCATGCATGGTGAAAGGAATTGCTCCGATTTGACTTGAGATACTAGCTCAGGATAGGGCGTAGAAAGCCACCGACACAGGATGTCCTGAAGGCTAGCTCTCAATCAATCGTGATGCCTGGAATGTGAATCCGCTCCGGTTCGATGGAAACATAGGTTTGAATGAATTCCCGAAAGGATGCCGAACCGTGAAGCATGAATGAGGAGTAGGCATGAATCATCACACTAAAGAGAACTAAACGAATAGAATCAGTTTGAGCATATGAATTTGCATTGTTGCTGATACTTGTCAATATATGTGGTTGTTATTTTTAGCCTCTGTTATCATTTGTTATTGTATTTAGCTATGACTCACTCCTAATCCCTTGTTGTAGGACATGGCACTGAACATGATATGCGTGGAGATGAGGCCGCTCCCTGGTGGGGAGTGGAATTTCGAGGAGCATCGGGCCATGTACGAAGGGGACGTGGATGTTATTTTCCGTCACCCAAACCCATGGTCCCGGATGCGTCCGCGTCGTGCGAGAATCCCAATGGTGTACATTATGCATATTCCACCTAATTTTGTGTTTCGCCATGAAACACCACCATTACCGACTGAGTTGAGTTCTGACTAGTGGAATGTGGATAATGCAACCCATCAGGTTTCTCTTACTTATATTATATTTTGAGTTTCGAACCAGTTGCTCTAGGTTGTTATATGTTTTGTTGTAATATATGTAATCTGATGGTAGAACTGTGACAGGTCAGGATAGTATTAGCAATCTGTTTGTCTAATTCTATTAGAACTTGTTCAGCAGAAGACAACAACAGAGGTGGAATGAGTATGCCATTGAGGAAGGTTCTGTCCTCAACTCTGATCAGCAAATTGGTTTAATCAAGCCGTTTACTGATGAGGAAATTAAAGATGCATTTTTTTTCCATTCATAGTGACAAAGCCCCTAGGTCAAATGGATATGGGTATGGTTTCTTTAAAGGAACTTGGCAAGTTGTTGGCAGAGATTGTATCATGGCTAGAAAGGAGTTCTTTGCAACAGGCCAGTTGCTAAAAGTTGTGAATCAAACAACTCTTGTTATGGTTCCAAAGGTTGACTGCCCAAATTATGTTAATGATTATAGGTCTATTGCATGTTGTAACTCAATTTACAAATGCATTTCTAAACTTCTCTGTAATAGGCTCAATCAAGTTCTACCTAGTATAGTGCAGGAAAATCAAACAGCTTTTGTTCAGAACAGGAGAATCATTCATAATGTTCTTATTACTCAAGAGTTGTTGAGATTGTATGGCAGGAGGAGAATTTCCCCTAGATGCTTGATGAAAATAGACATCAAGAAAGCATATGATACCCTAGACTGGAATTTCATTGAAGAGATGATGATTGCTTTCAAAGTCCCTGAAAAGTTCAGAAGCTGAATCATGAGCTGGATTACTTCTGCAACCTATTCAATCTCTGTGGATGGACAGAAGTCAAGTTAGTTCAAGGGTTCTAGGGGATTGAGATAGGTTGATCCAATATCCCCTCTCATCTTTGTCATGGCCATGGAGGTTCTCACTAGATGTTTACAGAAGGTTGCCAACCATAGAAACTTCATATACCATCCTTTATGTAAGGAAGCTAGGCTTGTAAACCTGGCCTTTGCAGATGATCTTATGATCTTCTGCAAAGGTCACCCTGCAAGCGTGAGATTGCTAGTTGAGGCTTTGCAACAATTCTCTTCATGCTCAGGCCTTCAAGCTAGTTTTGAGAAGTCTCATCTCTATAAGGCATGATTAAATCAAGATAAGCAGGATGAGTTAATCCAGATAACTGGTTTCAGAAAAGTTGACTTTCCATTCAGATATTTGAGCCTTCCAATCTCATCTAGGAAATGGTCAGTTACAACTTGCCACACTTTGGTTGACAGAATTACCAAAAGGATTGGAACCTTGAGATCAAGGAACCTATCTGACCAGGGTAGAAGTTGTCTAATAAATCCAGTCTTGATGAATCTGCATTGCTAATGGGCTTCAATTTTCTTAATTCCTAAAGTTGTCCTTAAAGAAGTTGATAGGAAATGCAGGGGATTTTTGTGGGGATTAAATGAGAATGGTCACTACTCAACAACTATATCCTGGAGGTTGGTTTGCAGACATAAGAAGGAAGGTGGTTTAGGTCTTAGGAATATCAGCCTTTGGAATGAGGCTGCAATTGGTAAACAGGTTTGGCACATAGGGGACAAAAAGGACTCCCTTTGGGTCAAATGGATCAGTTCGATATATCTGAAAGATAAAGATTTCTGGACTTATGAGGCAAGCAATTCGGACAGTTGGCATTGGAAACGAATTATAAAGGTCAAGGAAAAATTGAAATCTGGTTTTTGTAATGGAAGCATATGAATGGTGTATACACAATTAGCAGTGGATATCAGATGCTCCAAGGTACTCATACTGCTTTTGCGCTGAACAAGTTTGTATGGAACTCACTGTCAGTTCCAAAGCACAGATTCGTCACTTGGCTTGCTGCTCATAACAAGCTCAAGACAGAAGACCAAATTGCACATTTTATGCAGGTTCCTTTGGTTTGTTGTCTATGCAATAATCTGAATGAGACTCAAGATCACCTCTTTTTTTATTGCAGTTGGAGTAGGACCCTTCTTGATCAGGTCAACATCAGGTTTGGTCTTGATTTCTGGCCAACAAAATACAGTAGATGGACCAGGTGGATATACATGCTTTCAAAGACAAAACCAGGAGGAAATTAGTCTGCGCGATTTTTGCAGGCACGTTATACAGCATTTGGACGAAAAGAAATGCTAGGATCTTTGCTAATAAGGATACAGACATGACTCATATTGTTAAAACACTGAAGAAGGACATTGCTTGGAGGATAAATTTTTGTTATCCTAACATCAGGAATTGGAGTAATAAGGCTTTAGTTAATAGGATTAGCACTGATTATAATGATGTATAGTATTTCTTTTTTAGGCATTTTCAAAGACTAGAACCCTTCCTAGAAGGTGGCTAGGCTAGAAAATGGCCTTTAGCTTTGTTTTGAATTTGCTCATGGTAATGAATTTTTATCTTTACAAAAAAAAAACGATGTAACGTGCTATATATTATTAAAACTCTTTTATGTGTATAATAAAAGCAGCACTTATGTATTAGCTTTTCGCTTTTAAATTTTCTCTCATTTTATGAACTCTCATAGAATATCAATACTTTCACAATTAAATTATATAATCACGTGCTTTCAACATCATTATAATAAATACAAAAGTAAGGACGTTACATGTACGAATAAAACTTTGTCGAATATATGAGTATCATGCCCAACATAGTAAAGTCAAAACATAAAAGCTCTTTCTCAAAAATTTTCAAACTTTTTTTTAAAACTTTAAAACACATTAAAATCTTATAAAAATCATGATTATAATTCATATTACATAAATATTTAAATGCTAGACTCTTTGGACAACATCATAAAACTTCAAATAAAACAACTTAAACTTCACATAACTTATTCAAACTTTTACTACAATTAGCAGTTTAGCACTACCAAATTCTTACGTTTTAGACCAATAAAAATCATTTTTAAACTAATATTATCATAAAATAAAACTTGGACAACATCACTATGTACTTTTGAAAATCACTTTCCAAACACCAAAAAATATCCCAAAGTTCCATACATTCACTATAACCAAAATTTCTAAGTTTCAAACAAAAGAAATCACTTTTAATTAAGTAAGTACTAACATAAAAAAAAAAGATATTTGGACAACATTATATTAGTTTAAGAAAATCACTTTAAACTTAATAAAATTCGCTCCAATATTTTCTTAACATAAACACCTCAAAATCCTTAAGCTTTAAGTTAAGAAAAGTCATTTTAAACTCATGTTACCATCAAAATAAACCTTGGACAACATCAAAAAACTTTGCACAAATCATTTCAAAAAACAAAAAAATTAGTTTCAAACTTTATTTTCCAAATACCATTAAGAAATTTAAGCTTTTAGCTCAATCAAACATTTTTTTCATTACTAATAAATCATAAAGCAAACTTGGACAACATTAAAATAAATGGTTTCACATCAAGAATTTTCAATCAAAACTTTATCTTACTTTCACTTACAAGAATCCTAGCTTCCATACATTTAAATTCATTTTCAAACACTCAAAAACACTTAAAAATAATTCTTGGACAGCATAACAACACATTGTTAATATCCAAATAAAATCATCATGAACACTTTTTATAAAATCAATAACTCCTCAAAATCTTACTCCTTAAATCAAACTAACTTGTTCTAAGTCTTAGAGACTTATTTAAAAATTTGGACAACATTAAAATTAATACTTAAATCATAAAAAAAATCTTCTAACACTTTCCTTTGTCACTTAATCTTATAAAAATTACTTGTCCTTATTTAAACCATATTTTACATAAGCTTTTGGATTTGTTCATTTTTGGGCAGCATGTACATGTTTCTAAACATCCTCCTGAGTGTCTTTTCATACTTTACCAAGATCACTCATCGTCCATCATATAGTTCAAGATTAAAGTGCTTATTTTGCGACACCCTCAATTATAAACCCCGAGTAATTAGATAAATAAATAACGATTACTCGAAAATAGTATGGACTTCTTAAAGTATTAGAATTATAGGAAATAAATTTTTCTTTCCTTTTAAAATTCTAAAGGATCAGGTGCGCAATCACAAACCATTGGACCTCGAAAAATCAATTACACCTTTGTGAAACATTTGATTCGGTATTTTTAAACATTAATATAAAAAACTTAAACTTTGAGAAAAGAGAATTGTGATAGCATTCTCCTGATATAAAACAATTAAGGTACCTCACAGTTCAAAATTATTAGAAATGCTCTCTTTCGTTATTTCAAATCGTAGGATAGTATCCTTTGTAAGTAACGTAACCGAATCCTTATGAAGTATTATCAGAGTAAGCGGAAAATTATTGGACTATGAGTAGTGAATATAAACATAATATATACATATATCAGTGATAAAAGGTACATAGTCCACGTAGTTAAAGCTGATAATATAAAAAGTTGAAAAATAGATCACACTCTAGAGCTTTCCAAAAATATATATACAATATAAACAACTCAAAATAAAGGCTCCAGAGCTGATCCAGAAGTAGCAGTAGCAGTAGTAGTCCAAGTCACCAACAGGTCATCCATCCATACATCAAAAAGATCCATAGCAGCTGCAGAACGGGTCCCTGATCCTCACTACCTATACTCTGCACATACCTAGGGGTCATCATCCCTCCACTAGCTCCCATTAGAGTGCTTGACTGGCTCGTCTCCGCTCTAGAGCATGGGGTCGGGTGATGGTGCAACCCTGACTGGAATCGTCGGATCAGGTGTAGGAGTATCCTCCCGGACAACTCGAGAGGTAAAAGGGTGAGAGCGGTAAACGGATCTAAAACGAAAACTATGATAAGATCGAGCAGGTTGAGCTGGAGGTGGTCCACGGTAAGTATAAAATGGAGGTACATGCATAGTATAGATAATGGGGATCCTGAATCTATGAGGACGAATACGGGCCAGTGGATTAGGGTGATAGAAGGTCAACTCCACCTCACCTTCATACACTGCTCTATGGTCCGCATAGACCCAAACTCCACTAGGGAGAGGGCGGATCTCGATGCAGGCGAGGTAATGAGACATCACCTACAAGGACATGGGGATAAGCAGAACGTACACATAATCGATAGAGAATAAAGATTTAATAATTAACATGTGTATGACATATATCAACCAAGCATGTCATCAGATACAATTTAATACACATATAAGTCAATGACAGATAATAATGCACATCATATGCCCAAAATCAAGTTATCAGTCAATTCTCATTATTTAAATATGAGTGGCATGAAGCATGATGTCTTATCACTCAAATCCTAGCTTCCATAAAAACTATTTTCACTCTCAGACGTCCATCCTCAAACTCTGGTGTACAATTCCTGTACTATGTACTTTTCGCAGTACAATTCAATACATTCCTCGAATGTATTACGAACAAGCTTGGTAGTGATACAAAACGCTGCATCTCCGACAGACGTCACATTCCCAATGTAATAATCACATCATCAGTACCTATCTGTACTAGCCACGTCTTTAACTCATAAACGTGTCATCAAGTGAGTCGTTATTTGGCACTTCTAGAGGCCCTCCTCATGTTACATAAACATGAAATCGATACTATCATCCAGTCTCCATGCATGAGTGCACATTCATCATTTCCATTTAAGATTAGTCATTAATCTCATAACGTGCAATATGCAATGATTTGGCAAATAAATATAATAAGCTTTCATGCATAGCATAATTGAGAATAAACTTTCAAACGATGAATTATATCATCCACTTTAAGTGTCATTAGGTTTAAATAAAAGAAGTTAGATTAAAAATGGCATTTTTGAGCATTTTGAACCAGTCTAATCGATTAGCATAGCATCTAATCGATTAGCATGTTAAAATTTTCAATTTTGCATCAGACAGCATCAGTCATCAGTCTAATCGATTAGCATACAGTCTAATCGATTAGACTATTAGCAGAATGCACTAAATTTTGGGTTTTAACATACCATTTTCAATTCTAACCAATTTCAACTTAAACCAATGATCAACATAACTCCATGTACACACTGAAATCATCACAAATCACAGAGGACTCAATTCCATACTCAATTATGCATAAAAACCATAAAACTAACAACTCATATCATTGAAACTTAATATACTCACTTTAAGCATGAAAACAGAGTTCAATTACTTTGCATGCAACATACGTGACTTGCTCAAATTCAATATAGAGCACAAATTGGTCTCCAAACCAAAAATCCAAATTTAACTAAGCCCTTTAGAGCCTCTTGGTGGCTCCCTATGAAAAATCACATGCTTTAAACTATAACTAGTGTATGAACAACTTTCCCCTTACCTCACAGACTTTTTTTAACAGAAACTTGTGGAAGATTTGCTCCAAAACTCTTAGACCACTATAGAGAAGCACATGTAGAACCATTTCAAAAGGGGTTCAAAACCAGAGTTTTTGACCAATCAAACATGCATAAGTATTAGGGAAAATGGTTAGGTTTTATTCTCTGCAACATGCACAAGAGAATGGAACAACTTTGAAATCAAAAGGGTTCATGAGCTAACCAAAATCAAAGCTTAAAGTAAGCTCCAGAACTCAGTTTTTCGTTTCTACAGATTTGAAGCACTGACTTTGAAGACTCGATTCTCCTAGCAAACACACTCTTGGCTCACAATTTTTATAGCACTGAAAAACTTGAAATCTAAGCTTTGCAATGGTGTATAATATGTGGGTTGTTGTTGTGAATCAAGGAAGAACGAAGAGCTCGAATCTAAGAACCCTAAAACATGCAATTCTTCAGAACTTGGCCAAAATGAACTTCAATCCACCTCCAACAAGGTTTAGATATCAAATTCAGGAACTCATGCATATCGACACGCGTTCAAGGACGTGTCTATGGCTTGATTTCGTGTCAAAACATAGTAATTAGTGGTTGATTACTCATCAAACGCACTATCACTTGACATGTTGCACATATTCTAATCGATTAGATCGGCCAAATTTTTTGAAAATTTTTTATTTTATTTCATCTCCCTCCAAAACCTTTCGAATATTACCTTTAGGTCCTAAAACAAGAATTATTATGCAAAACATATATTTTTACCCAAGAATAAATATCAAAATATTTTTCATATATTTCCTTTAACCAAACACACACGTCACACACATAATTAATCGATGATTAAGATAAACGCAATTAATTATAAAATAACTTGTATAATTAACTTTTATTTATCAGGGATTAAAAAGTTGGAGTGTTACATATTTGACTAAAACAAAACTACATTAAAATACCATTTTGACATCAAAATAACCACATGCAAACAACAAAATTTACACTTCCCTTTTTCTCTTCAACCATTCAGCCATCTCTCCCTTTTTCCTCAAAGATCTTTATTCTTTTGAGCAAGGGATTTTCATTTGGCCTAAAAATAAAATGAAAATTAATTCCTCTAAAAACAATTTCTTTTCTTTTGTGCATCAAATAGAGTTTACCTCTTTCTTCCAAAAGTGAGGTTCTTTATTCTCATACACAAAAGAAAACACCTTACTAACACACAAAGAAAATCTTTTTATCATCATAAAATTGACTTAAACTTTTTCCTATACCAAGTTAGCACAAAAGCTCAAGCTTTAAACCAATACGAATCATTTTAAATCAAAGTTATTAATAAAAGAAAACTTGGACAACATACAAATTTTCTTTTTAAAATTACTTTTCAAACATCAAAATCATGCCAAAGTTACATACAAGTCATATTGTCAAAAGGCTTATTTAACATTTTAGTCCCTAAACATAGGTGCTCTTTTGGAATTGATCCTTAAACTTTTTTCGATATTTTGGGTCCCTGAACTTTGTTTAATTTTTGGAAATGATCATTTCATCACTTCAGTGATGATATAGCGGACGACATGTCACATCACTTTCACAATATCGACAAGTGACGTGTTATGTAGAGTCACGGGACACTACATGATTTTTTTATTAAAAAATAATTTCTGTTGAAATTTATTAAAAGATTCGATTTTATTTTTAAAAAAAAATACAATTTTTAATTATTTTTAATAAATTTTAATTTTTTTATTTTAAAAAATTCCCGTGTTATCATCTCGCACGTTATCTATCGATGTGGCGAAGGTGACGTGACATATCCTGAGCCATATCACCACTTAAGTAATAAAAGAACAATTTCCAATATTTGAACAAAGTTTAGATACTCAAAGCATCGAAAAAAAGTTTAAGGGTCAATTCTTAAAGAGCACAAAAATTCAGGGACTAAAAACTTATATTAGCCTTATCAAAATTCCTAAGTTCTACACATAAGAATACATTTTAAACTTTTCTAACATAAAAATTAAATCGTGGACAGCATTGAAAATAAAATTTTATAAAGTTAATTAACATGCAAAGAAAATATCCTATGTTACTCTATTTTCAAGTACTTAATTTTCTAAGAACTTGCATCAACAAAACATTATTTTCTTATCATTTTACATAAAAATAAAATCACATGTTGGACAACATTATAATAATTTAGTTTCTGTAACACCCCTAATTTTCGTCTCCCGGATAATAAGGAAATTAATAATAAAAGTATTATTATTAATTTATATGAATTTCCAAGTTTATGTTTTGTATTTAATTAGCCTGAAATATAAAAATAAGTTGAAATATTTTTATATGGCAAATAAATGCAAAATATAAGAATATTGCATTTTAGTCCCTGGATTAGGACCTAAATGTAATATTGAAAAAGTTCTTGGAGAGAAAGATTTAAAAATATTAATTTTTAAATTTTGTACTGATCTAACCGGTTATTAGTAATGCCCTATAACCGGTTAGACGATGAACCCAGAAACTGGGTTAGTGGAATTTGATGAATAATCACTTGATTAATTCAATTAATCGCCACGAATACAGCCTAGATTAGTGGAAAAACACGCGTCAACGTGCATGTCACTCTTGTTGATCTATAAATAGTGGAATTTCTAAAGAATTGGAGGTTGATTGCTGCAATTTGTGTTGAAGAAGGGCAATTAGGGTTTCGAATTCGTTCTGAGCAATTCATCTTCTTCCTTGAGAGTTAGAGAGCGAAACATACACTTCTGAAAAGCTTGAATCAAGGGCTTTTCAGTGATATACACCTTGTGAGCTGAGTGTTCGTGTGGGAGGAGGAATCGATCTTGGAAGCTAAGAGTTGGAGACTGAACTCCGTGTTCTTCTTGTTCTGGAAGCTGGATTTCAGCTTTGATTTTGGTAAGTAAAGTCCACCATTAAGCCTCAAATCTCTTCTATCTCTTAGTGCATGTTACCTAGATTGAGTTCTAATCGTTTTCCCCAATTTCTTTGGCCAATTACTATGTCAAATTGGGTGGTTTTTGGACCCTGTTGCTAGACAATCGTGGCTGAAAGCAGAACCTAGGGTTTGTGGGGAATCTGTGGATTTTTCATCAAGTTCAATATTAATCTTCATCAAACTCTATCCTAAGGTATGGGAGAAGTCTACCTTATACTAGATTTAGACTAAAAATCAAGTGAATTAGGATTTGAGTTAGCAAAACTCAAAAAGGGCATTATGTGTGTGAAGCACAAAGGCTTGGAGGCCAAATTCTAGCTCAATGTTGTTTTGAGCAACTTTATATTGATGCATGCAAGTGATTTTAATGTTTAAATCAGAAGCTAAATGTATAATCTGTGATTTGAGGTATTGAATTGTGTTTGTATGGATTTTTATGCAATTTGATGCACTAAACCAAATGCATGCAAGGTTATATGTGTTTCTGTGATTAAACATATTTATTTAAGGTATATGAACTCTATTAAAGGTTGAAATTTGGTTAGATTTGAGTAGTGAAGAGAATGGTTTGTTAAAACTCATGTTTTAGTGTCTGACTGCATAATCTAACCGGTTACTCGATATTCGTAACCGGTTAGACACTGTAAAAATGCAAAAGAAAATAAGTTTACAAAATCAGTTTTGTGATCTTATAAATCCTACTCAAATGTAGGCCTTAATTTCATGGAAAACAATCTGAAAATATGTTGGTTTCACTGTTATAGTTCAGATTGCAGTTAAAGAGTTAATACCTTAATGTAATGGGATAATTTCAAGAGGAAATTATGCTCATTGGAGAATGAAATGTGATTTATACTTTTGAATGATAAAAACAGTGGTTTTTGAGGTGTAAAACAATGTTAAACTTGTTTATGGATTGGGTAGAGAATTCAAGAAAAAGGGTTTTTCTGAATTTCAATGGTAAACAGTTCAGGTCTGTAATTCTAACCGGTTAGCCTGAAACTGTAACCGGTTAGTACCTGAATCTGAAAAATAAAAAGTTAAGTTTTTGAATACCATTGGTTATGTTTTCCCAATCTAAGTTTAAGGGCATGTTTTTGGAGATAATTCAAAGAAGAATTTTGTGCCAAAGGTTATGCCTCAAATAAATCATTCAAAAGGGAAATTGGAATATTTCTAAATCACATTAATTAATGTAAAGATAAAACCAACCCTGATAGTTGTGCATCCATATAGAATGGAAGTTTGGTTGGTAGGAACGTTTATCATATTCTGGGAATATGAGGAGGGTACTCCGGGAGTACCAAATTGTAACCTACTTGATGACACATTCTGGGAATGTGGCCAGTGTCCGGGACCTGGTTTTTATGTGTTCTGGGAACGTGGTGCACACACCGGGAGTGATGCTTATTATCCAAGTATGGTTTGGCATTACGTTCTGGGAATGAATGTCAGTGTTCCGGGAACACAAGGGTGTATTGGATGGACGTCCAAGATGGACTTTTAGAGGCCTCAGTTGTGGATAGAAAATCATACATCATGCCACTTGCATTATAAGAGAAATAATGTTGAAAATTGGTGTGCTCATATGTATTTGCATTATTATCTGTCCATGACATACTTGTGTTTGTAATTTTAGTCTTTATCAATTAAGTATATGTGTATACTTACTCCCTGTGCCCTATTTAGGTGATGGCCAGATACCTAGCCTGCATCGAGATACGCCCTATCCCTAGTGACATATGGACGTATGAGGAGCACCGTGCCACTTTTGAGGGGGAGGTGGAGATCACTCTCTACCACCCTAACCCTCTGGTGCGAGTGCGACCTCGTCGATTTAGGATCCCTTTAGTCTATACTATGCATGTTCCACCCTTTTATACATATAGAGGACCACCCCCGGCTCGACCTGTGCATCGATTTCATAGTTTTCGTTTCAGAGCTGCCACTCGTTCCCATCCTTCCTCCCATAGAGTTGTCACTGAGGAGACTCCTTCTCTTGGTCCGGCTGATTTCGAGAGGACTGCTTCTGCAGATCCTAGACCCAGTGGTGGGGTCTCTACCCAGTCAGGCGAGGTCGAGGAGGACCCCATGGAGGATGAGAGCGAGGAGGAGGTGCATGTCGAGCCGACTATTTCTGCTAGAGGTGGACCCGCTGGTTCATAGGAGCCTGCATAGCGTGGATGTTTTGGATCCTAGATCCTAGGGATAGAGCTGTGGAGGATCTGAGGAGCTGCTGAGGACACGGATGACCTGCTCTGGGACTTCTACTTTTGGGATTATGTGATATACTGTATATATTTAGAGAGGTCTTAGAGTGAGGTTATTTTATGCAGTTGTTTTGTATATATTTCACCAAACTTGTTATCTCGACTTTCACTATTTGCTACTGATGATACGTATGGGGTTTATGTTATGTTATATATATATATAGTATGTTTCATTTACCTCAGCAGTGCCCCACAAGTATTAATTTTACTTCCGCTTACTCTGATTTTGATTCAAGGAGGAGCTCGGCGACCAGTTTATATTTTATATATTCGATTAAACCCGAAGGACTAATAATATATTTTAAGAAGGACTACAAAGATGTTTTACTATGTTTATGGAAAAAGTATCTCGAGAGTCTTTTTGTAATTAAGATATTAATAAGCCGAATTCCAATATTTGTGCAGATTAAGAAGGAAAATTTTTTCTAGTCCCAATATTTGATAGCAAGTATTTCAATCATTTGGAAATAATAATTATTTTCAAGATGTAAAACGAGAGTGTCACACCTTTGGTGGTATCAGAGCATTGGTCCTGTTCCTCATAGCCCGATGATGCAGCTAAGTATGGTATTCAATGTAGATTGAATATGTTTTGAGTAAGTTAGTAGCATTTATGTTTTAAAGACCTTTTTAGTGACCCAAAGCCCATAGTGCAGGTCTTTCTATGGCAACCAGAAATAGAAATATTACGAACGAAATGTTAGAACGAATCACGACAGTGCTGGAAGGCATGCAGCAACAGCAACGACAACAGTCATCTCAAGGGCGAGCTGGTAACCCACCTATTGGCAACATGGCGAATCATGATGCTAGGACTCTATCAGAATTCAGGAAATGCAATCCACCAAGGTTTGAAGGAGGATACAAACCTGATGAGGCGAACAAGTGGTTGTATGAGATCAACAAGATTTTCCGAACTCTAGATTGTTCTGATGAACAGAAGGTAACCTATGCAGTTTACATGCTTCATGGGGAAGCTGAAAACTGGTGGGATCACACTGTCCAATTGTTGAATTTTGAAAGGAGAGCAATCAACTAGGGATTATTTATGGAAAAATTTCTTAATAAATACTTTCCAGAAGATTTAAGGAGAAAGAAGGAAGTAGAATTCATGCAATTGAAGCAGGGGGATATGAGTGTAGGAGAGTATGCTGCCAGATTCGAGGAGCTGATGAAATACTCTCCCTACTACTTAAATAACCCTGATGAAAGAAGTAAGTGTGTTAAGTTTGAAGGTGGATTGAGACCGGAGCTGAAGTCTATTTTCAGTTATCAGAGGATTCAGAGTTTCCCTGCACTTGTGGATATGTGCAGATGTATGAGGATGACAAGAAAGCTGAGTTGATTGGAAGTCAAGGGAAAGGGGTTGGACAGAATTATGGACCACAGAGAAAGAATAGGTTTGATCATCGGAATAATGGTCCATATTCTCATAAAAACAAAGGCAAGGGCAAAGCTGTGATGGATAACAAGAACAAGTCTCGCGATAATGCTCCTTATTGCGAGAAGTGTAGGCGTTATCATCATGGTCAATTTTGCTGGTCCACAGGAGGATGTTTCATGTGTGGAAAGCAAGGTCACTTTGCTCGTGAATGCAAGGAGTCTGCAAAAGGTGATGCAAAGGGATCTGCTGGCAAGCCTGTGGTACAAGGAAGAGTGTTTACCCTGAGTGGTAATGAAGCAACCAAAACCCCGAATCTCGTGCAAGATAACTTTCTGCTTAATAACTAACCTTGCAAAATCATGTTTGATTCTGGAGCTACACATTCTTTTGTTTCTCCTGAATGTGTAAATAGGCTGAATCTTGTTGTTTCCGATTCACCTTGTTATCTTAGTATATACCCCTACTAGAATACCAATTTTTACTGCTAAAGTCTGTTTAGGGTGTAATGTGGAAATTTTGGGTCGTTTTTCCAAGGTAGATTTGGTTTGTCTCCCTAAGTTACAATTGGATGTGATCTTCGGTATAGATTGGTTGATGAAGAACCAAGTGATCATCAATTGTGAGGAAAAGACAATTCAATATAGGACCCTTGAACTTGAGGGTTATATGTGTTTGTTCTCTGCTACTGGGGAAGAAGAGTCGATGCCGATAGAAGAGATTCCTGTGGTGAGGGAATTTCCGGAAGTATTTCCTGAAGAGATACCAGGATTACCTCCGAAGAGAGAGATAGAGTTTGGGATTGATTTAGTCCCTGGAGCTGGTCCCATCTCTATTGCTCCTTATAGGATGGCACCACCAGAGATGGCAGAAATGAAGAAGCAGATAGAGGAATTGCTGTAGAAGCAGATGATCAGGCCAAGCGTTTCGCCTTGGGGAGCTCCATTACTGTTTGTAAAGAAGAAGGATGGAAGTATGAGAATGTGTGTAGACTATAGGAAGTTGAATAAGGTCACCATTAAGAATAAGTACCCTTTGCCAAGGATTGATGACCTTATGGATCAAGTTAGGGGAGCTGCAGTATTTTCCAAGATTGATCTGAGATCGGGTTATCATCAGATCAGGATAAAGGAGGAGGATGTACCCAAGACTGCATTTCGATCTCGATACGGTCATTATGAGTATGTTGTGATGCCGTTCGGATTGACTAATGCATCTGCTATTTTCATGGATTATATGAACCGGATCTTTAGACCATACCTGGATTTATTTGTGGTGGTGTTTATTGACGATATTCTGGTCTATTCTAAGAATCCAGAAGAGCATGAAGAACATCTCAGGATTGTGTTAAAAGTCCTGAAGGAGAAGCAATTATATGCCAAACTTACGAAATGTGAGTTTTGGTTGAATGAAGTGAAGTTTTTGGGGCATGTAATCTCTAAAGAAGGAATTGCGGTGGATCCAGCGAAAGTAAGTTCAGTGCTGAGCTGGGAACAGCCTAAGACTGTGACTGAGGTGAGAAGTTTCTTGGGGCTAGCTGGATACTATCGTTGGTTCATAGAAGGATTTTCCAAGATTGCATTGCCTTTGACCAAGTTGACTCAGAAAGATCAACCGTTCGTGTGGGACAATCGGTGTGAAGTTAGTTTCCGTGAGTTGAAGTGTAACACCCCTAATTTTCGTCTCCCGAATAATAGGAAATTAATAATAAAAAGTTTTATTATTAATTTATAGAAATTTTCCAAGTTTATATTTTGTATTTAATTAGCCTTAAAAATAAAAATAAGTTGAAATATTTTTATAGGGCAAATAAATGCAAAATATAAGGATATTGCATTTTGGTCCCTGAATGAGGACTTAAAGGTAATATTAAAAAGGTTCTTGGAGGGAAAGATTTAAAATTATTAATTTTTGAATTTTGTACTAATCTAACCGGTTAGTAATGCCCTGTAACCGGTTAGACGATGAACCCAAAAACTGGGTTAGTGGATTTTGATGAGTAATCGCTTGATTAATCCCGAATTCGCCACGATTACAACCTTGGATTAGTGGAGAACCACGCGTCAACATGCATGTTCATTCAATTTTCTTATAAATAGATGAATTTCTGAAGAATGGAGGGTTGATGCAACTGATTTCATGCTGAGTGAGTGAATTAGGGTTCCATTTTCGTCCAGAGAAATTCTTTCTTGTTTCTGAGAGTGAGACTGAGAGCCATACACCATTGCAAAGCTTACATCTTGAGCTTTGTAAAGACACCAAGTTTGTGAGTTGAGGGTTCGTCTGGAAGGAGAAATCAACTTGGGAAGTTGGAAGTTGAAGTCTGAGTTCTTGGTCATTCCTGTTCTGGAAGCTGGATTCCAGCCTTGATTTTGGTAAGTGTAGTTCACCATTAAGTCTCAAACCTCTTTGATTCTCTAGTGCATGTTACCTATTTTGAGTCCTAACTGTTTTCCCCAATTTCTTTGGCCATTTGCTATGTCAAAACTTCTGGTCTTTGGACCCTGTTGGTGGAATTCGTGGCTGAGAACAGAACCTTGAGTTTGTGAGAAATCTGTGGAGTTTTCTTCTAGTTCTGTGTCAATCTCCATCAAAATCAGTCTTAAGGTATGGGAGAAGTCTACCTTATACTAGATTTAGACTAAAATTCAAGTGATTTAGGATTTGAGTTAACAAAACTCAAAAAGGGCATTATGTGCAATATGGCACAAAGGCTTGGAGGCCAAAGTTTTGCTCACTGTGGTTTTGAGCAACTTTATATTGATGCATGCAAAGTATATGGAAGTTGAATTCTGAATTTGAATGCCTATTATAAGTTTTGTTGTATTAAATTGTGTTTATGTGAATTTTCATGCAATTTGATATCATAAACTTGATGCATGCAATTTGAATGTGTTTCTGGGTATAAACATGTTTATCTTAAGGCATATGAACTCTGTGAATATTGAGATTTGGTTAGATTTGAGAAAAGAAGAAAATGAATTGTTAAAACTCTTGTTGTAATGTACTGACTGCATAATCTAACCGGTTACTCGATATTCGTAACCGGTTAGACACTGCAGAATTTCAAAGAAAAGTCAGTTCATTAATCAGTTCTGAAATTTTAGTGGTTTCTACTCAAATCTATGCTTTAATCTCATTATACCTGATCTGAACATGAGTTGTTATAATGTCAAGGTTCAGATTTGAAAGATTAGAATTAATGCCTTAAGTTAATGAAATAATTTCAAGAGGAAATTATGTTCATTGGAAAGTGAAAAGTGATTTAGACCTTTGAATGATAAAACTGTAATTTTTGAGGCATAAAACAATGTTTAACTTGTTTATGGATCGGGTAGCAAATTCAAGAAAGAGGGTTTTTCTGAATTTCAATGGTGAACAGTTCAGGTCTGTAATTCTAACCGGTTAGCCTGAGACTGTAACCGGTTAGTACCTGAATCTGAAAAATAAAAAGTTAAGTTTTTGAATACCATTGACTTTGTTTTACCTAATCTAAGTTTAAGGGCATGTTTTGAGAAAATTCAAAGGAGAATTTTATGCCAAAGTGTATGCCTCAAATAAATCATTCAAAAGGGAATTGGAATATTTCTAAATCACATTAATTAATGTAAAGATAAAACCAACCCTGATATTTGTGCATCCATATTGACTGGAAGTCTGGTTGGTAGGAACGTTTATCATATTCTGGGAATATTAGGAGGGTACTCCGGGAGTACCAAATTATAACCTACTTGATGATACATTATAGATATGTGGCCAGTGTCCGGGACTTGGTTTTTTATGCGTTCTGGGAACGTATGCGTTCTGGGAACGTGGTGCACACTCCGGGAGTGATGCTTATTATCCAAGTATGGTTCGGCATTATGTTCTGGGAACAAATGTGGTGTTCCGGGAACACAAGGGTGTATTGGATGGACGTCCAAGATGGACTTTTAGAGGCCTTAGTTGTGGATAGAAAATCATACATCATGCCACTTGCATTATAAGAGTTATAATGTTGAAAACTGGTGTGCTCATATGTATTTGCATTATGATCTGTCCATGATATACTTGTGATTGTAATTTTAGTCTTTATCAATTATGTATATGTGCATACTTACTCCTTGTGCCCTGTTTAGGTGATTGTCAGATACCTAGCTTGCATCGAGATACGCCCTATCCCTAGCGGTATATGGACGTATGAGGAGCACCGTGCCACTTTTGAGGGGGAGGTTGAGATCACTCTCTACCACCCTAACCCTCTGGTGCGAGTGCGACCTCGTCAATTTAGGATTCCCTTAGTCTACACTATGCATGTTCCACCTTTTTATACATATAGAGGACCACCCCCGGCTAGACCTATGCGTCGTTTTCATAGTTCTCGTTTTAGAGCTGCCACTCGTTCCCATCCTTCCTCCCACAGAGTTGTCACTGAGGAGACTCCTTCTCCTGGTCCGACTGACTTGGATAGGACTGCTTCTGCAGATCCTAGACCCAGTGGTGGGGTCTCTACACTGTCGGGCGAGGTTGAGGAGGACCTTGTGGAGGATGAGAGCGAGGAGGAGGTGCATGTTGAGCCGACTGTTTCTGCTAGAGGTGGACCCGCTGGTTCATAGGAGCTTGCATAGCATAGATGTTTTGGATCCTAGATCCTAGGGATAGAGCTGTGGAGGATCTGAGGAGCTGCTGAGGACACGGATGACTTGCTCTGGGACTTCTATTTTGGATTTTGTTATACATATATTGTATATATCTGAGAGGTCTTAGAGTGAGCTTTTATTTTATGCAGCTGGTCTGTATATGTTTCATCAAAACTTGCTATCTCGACTTTTTATCACTTTCTACTGACTGTACTGATGGGGTTTATATTATGACTTTTATATATATATATATATATATATATATATGATGTTTCTTTACCTCAGCAGTGCCCCATAAGTATTACTTTTACTTCCGCGAACTCTGATTTCTATTGAGAAAGGATTTGGCGATAAGTTTATGCTTTATATATTCAAATTCAACTCGAGAGGCAAATAGTATGTTTTAATATTAACTATGAAGAGTATTTTCTATAGTTAAGGAAATGTTATCTCGAGAGCCTTTTCGAAACTAAGATATTGTTAAGCCGAACTTTCAAAAATGATTTATGTTCAAAAGGGTTTATGAACGAGCAAGTACTAGTTCTAAAAAGGAGAAAAATTTTCTAGCCCAAATTTTAATAGCAAGTAATCAATTATTTTCAAGTTAAAAAGAGAGCGTCACACCCTTTGGTGGTATCAGAGCATAGGTCCTGTCCCTCATGGCCCGAAGATGCAGCTAAGTATGGTATTCAATGTTGATTGAATATGTTTTGAGTAAGTTAGTAGTATTTATGTTTTAAAGACATTTTTAGTAACCCAAAGCCCATAGTGCAGGTCTTTCTATGGCAACCCGGAATAGAAATATTACTAATGAAATGTTAGAACGAATCACGACCGTGCTGGAAGGCATGCAGCAGCAGCAGAGACAACAACCATCTCAAGGGCGAGCTGGTAACCCATCTGCTGGCAATATGGCGAATCAGGACGCTAAGACTCTGTTGGAGTTCAGAAAGTGCAACCCACCAAGATTCGAGGGAGGATATAAACCTGACGAGGCGAACAAGTGCTTGTATGAGATTAACAAGATTTTCCGAACTCTGGAGTGTTCTGATGAACAGAAGGTGACCTATGCAGTTTACATGCTTCACGGAGAAGCTGAAAACTGGTGGGATCACACTGTCTAATTGCTGAATTTTGAAAGGAGGGCAATCAACTGGGGAGTATTTATGGAGAAGTTTCTTAATAAATATTTTCCAGAAGATTTGCGGAGAAAGAAGGAAGTGGAATTCATGCAATTGAAACAGGGGGATATGAGTGTAGGAGAGTATGCTGCCAAGTTCGAGGAGCTGATGAAGTACTCTCCCTACTACTTAAATAACCCTGATGAAAGGAGTAAGTGTGTTAAGTTTGAAGGTGGACTAAGGCCGGAGCTGAAGTCTATCTTCAGTTATCAAAGGATTCAGAGTTTCCCTGCACTAGTGGATATGTGCAGAATGTATGAAGATGATAAGAAGGCTGAGTTGATTGGAAGTCAGGTGAAGGGGGTTGGACAGAACTATGGACCACAGAGGAAGAAGAAGTTTGATCATCGGAATAATGGTCCATATTCTAAGAACAAGGGTAAGGGCAAGGCGGTGATGGATAACAAGAACAAGTCTCGCGATAATGCTCCTTATTGCGAGAAGTGTTGACGTTATCATCATGGTCAGTTTTGCTGGTCCACAGGAGGATGTTTCAAGTGTGGAAAGCAAGGTCACTTTGCTAGTGAATGCAAAGAATCTGAAAAGGGAGATGCAAAGGGATCAGCTGGCAAGCCTGTGGTGCAAGGAAGAGTATTTACCCTGAGTGGTAATGAAGCAACCCAAACCCCGAATCTCGTGCAAGGTAACTTTCTGCTTAATAACCAACCTTGCAAAATCATGTTTGACTCTGGAGCTACACATTCTTTTGTTTCTCCTGAATGTGTGAATAGGTTGAATCTTGTTGTTTCTGATTCACCCTGCTATCTTAGTATAGATACCCCTACGGGAATACCGATCTTCACCGCTAAAGTCTGTTTAGGGTGTAATGTAGGAATTCTGGGTCGTCTTTCTAAGGTAGATTTGGTTTGTCTTCCTAAGTTACAATTGGATGTGATCTTGGGTATGGATTGGTTGATAAAGAACCAAGTGATCATCAATTGTGAGGAAAAGACAATTCAATATAGGACCCTTGAACCGGAGGGTTATATGTGTTTATTCTCGGCTTCTGGAGAAGAAGAGTCGATGCCGATCGAGGAGATTCCGGTGCTGAAGGAATTTCCGGAAGTATTTCCTGAAGAGATACCAGGATTACCTCCGAAGCGAGAGATAGAGTTTGGGATTGATTTAGTCCCTGGAGCTGGTCCAATCTCTATTGCTCCTTATAGGATGGCACCACCAGAAATGGTAGAAATTAAGAAGCAGATAGAGGAGTTGCTGCAGAAACAGATGATCAGGCCAAGCGTTTCGCCTTGGGGAGCTCCATTACTGTTTGTAAAGAAGAAAGATGGGAGTATGAAGATGTGTGTGGATTACAGGCAGTTGAATAAGGTCACTATTAAGAACTGTTAGTTCCATGATGAACATGATGAATATTTTGATAATGACAAAGTGTTTTTGAACAAGCTACAAGAGTTGATCAAGTTTCAAGCTCAACAAGCAACAACAAACATCAAATGAAGAAGAGAGAAAGCAAGCTCATGAAGACCTAAGTTTGAGTGTATTTGTATTTCTTTTATCTTTTGCCTCTCAAGCTTCATAGGTTTTTTATTTGGGTAGATTATTATAGAGGGTAGTGAATCTCATTCATAAGTCATGATTTAATCATAATTTGAGTTTTCTCTTAACCTAGAATCAATAGGTGGCTTAAAGTTTTTAAAGGAAAGGTTGGATTTTGAGAAAACAAGTTTTGAACATGTACAGTACCAACTTAATCGATTAAGTGATAACTTAATCGAGTACTACTCGAGTACACGACTTGCTTAATCGATTAAGTACTGCTGAACTGATTTTTAAAATACGTTTTTCACTTCTCAAAATCAGTTTTCAAGTGCTACAACTTTTGGGTATTCTATATAAACCTTTTCCTATTATTTGTGATCAGTAAGAATCATTTTCATACAAGTTTTACAAAGAATCAAGCCACTCTATTCTCTCTCATTTTCTAAAGATCAAAGTTCTCATATTTTCATATTCTTTGATCAAGAACCTTTGAATCTCTTATGGTGAATTGTCATAACTCTTGATTGAGATTCATAGGATTGTTTTGTGTTTTCTATTGTGTTGTAATCTTTGCAAGAAGGCAAGCCACTACAACAAACAAGAAGTCTTGGTGTGTCGATTTTATCATCAAGCAAGTGCATTCTTATTGAAGAAGAAGAAGAAGTCTTGGTTGTGAATCAAGCAAGTGAAGCCTTGGTGTGTGGTTTATCATCAAGCAATTGGAGACTTGTTGTGTCGATTATCAACAAGGGGTAGAGGTTAGATTAGAGAGAAGATCAATAGGATTACAAGGCAAGGGTGTCGGTTATCTCTTGTAGGCTAGCAAGAAGGGAGTCTTGTGAGGCAATCACTTGTAATTTGAGAACTCTAATTCCTCATAGTGAAGAATCTCTCTTGGTTGAAGAGGGGACTGGATGTAGCTTTCAAGTGGATGAAAGTGAACCAGGATAAATCACTGTGTCGTATCTCTAAGCCCTTACTCTTTATATTCAAGTCATTTGATTGCGTTCTTGGTTGAAAACCTAGAAAGATTGATTTTCATAATTGATTGAATTGAATCTTTGATTGTTCAAATTGATAAAGGGAAAATCATTTTCATAACTAGGTTAATCAATAAGAATATAGGTGTTAATCATTTCCGCTGAATCTCTGATCTTGCATGTGAATTGATTGATTTTCGTATTCGAATGAAAAATTGATTTTTCTGTTTCTGTCATATTTAATCGATTAAGTTCAAGTTTAATCGAGTACTACTCGAGTAAATTGCAGGTTAATCGATTAAGTGCTGTAGAATTTGCAAAAATCATTTGTTTTGATTGTTTAGATTTGTTTCGTTCGAAAATCTTTCAAGGTAGCTTCAACACCTATTCAACCCCCCCTTCTAGGTGTTTTCCTAGGGTTCCTAAGTCTCTCCAACCACCAATTGCGGTTTCCTCAATTGGTATCAGAGCTCGGTCGAAAGACACGAGCATAAGAGCTTTTTCGTAAAGATCCTTTAAGAAAATCGCAATGGGTTCTACGAATTCCTTTGGTGGTGAAGGTGCTTCAATAAGTCGTCCTCCATTGTTTACCGGAGAAGGCTATGCATATTGGAAAGTTAGAATGAAAATCTTTATCCAAGCCATAGATAGTGAAATTTGGAAAGTAGTTGAAAAAGGTCCTCATATCCCCTCTAGTTTAGTTGAAGGTGTAGAACAATTGATTCCCGAGGATAAGTGGAAGGATGATGATAGAAAGAAAGTACAATATGATTATAAAGCAAAGAATATCATTACCTCCGCTTTATCCTATGACGAGTTCTTTAGAGTTTCTCAATGTTCTAGTGCTAAGGAAATGTGGGACACTTTACAAGTGACTCATGAAGGAACTAGTGAGGTTAGGAGAGCTAGATTGAATGCTTTAATGCGTGATAATGAATTGTTTCATATGCTTCCAAATGAATCTATAAATGATATGCAAAAGCGTTTTACTCATATTATAAATCATTTACTTGCTCTTGGTAAAACTTTTCTTCAAGGTGAACTTTCTAACAAAGTGTTGAGATGTTTAGACAGGAATTGGCAACCAAAAGTAACGGCTATTGTTGAATCTAAGAATTTGGATGCTATGGATCTAGCAACACTTTTCGGAAAGCTTCAAGAACATGAAATGGAGCTTGGACGATTAAGTATCAATGAAGAGTCGGATAAGAACAAATCAAGGAAAGGACTTGCTCTTAGAGTCAAAAGTGCATATAAAAAGAAAGATAGTCCCGATGATGATGATAGTGAAGATTCCGATTCCGATGTTGATGAAAAAGACATGAAACTTTTGTTAAAAGAGTTTGACAAGTTTCTAAGGAGAAAAGGAAGGTTGAACAAGGACAAAAGTAAAGAGAACGATTCCCCACACTATAAGACCAAAAATTCAAAAGAAGGTGTAGTTTGCCATGAATGTGGAAAGCCCGGACATCTCAAGTACTCATGCTCTAAGTATCTCAAGAAGAAGGAGAAAGACAAGAAAAATTCTAAATCTAAAAGAGCATACATAGTTTGGGATAGTGATGAAGATGACAAGAAAAGCACATCGAGTAGTTCATCGGATGATGAAGAAGCCGCTTGTCTCAACTTGATAACTCTAGTAGATGATGAAGAACAAAGTTCAAATGATGAATCAAGTTATCAAAGCGAGGATAGCAATGTAAGTGAATCTAAATCCGAAATTTCTTCTAAATATGAATTGTTACATAATGCTTATGAAGAAATGTATGAACAACTTGAAAAACTAGCTTTGAAAAACATTGAAAGAAAGAAGCTCATTTTGAAACATCAAAAAGAGATTTTAGATCTTCAAAAACAAGTTGATGAGCTTAATCTTGAAAATGAAACTCTTGATCTTATATATGCTAGTTCTTCTTGTGATTGTGCTAGTAGATTGAATATTGTGGTTGATTGTGAGAATTGCAAGTTGCTTAAAAATGAAAATGCTATTTTGAAAAATAAGCTTGCAAGTTTCTCAAATGGTGATATTAGATTGCGCACATTGTTAAATTTTCAAAGAGAAAATTCAAACAAGTTTGGTTTGGGTTATACTAATGCTAAGAGTAAATCTCATAGAAATGTTGTTGATTTTTCTAAAGTTGATTTTTCAAATCCTCCAACATGTTTCTATTGTGGTACTCATGGACATACTTCAAATGTGTGTTATGTTAAAGTGCATGGTATACCTAAAGGAAATTTTGTTTGGATGAAAAAGGGTGAAAGTCCCTACACTAACAAAAATGGATCCAACACCATTTGGATACCAAAAAGCAAAGCATGATTGTTTTGTAGGTTTGATTGAAGATGCAAATGAATGACACATGTTCTCAATTGGTCTCAACTATGAATGTCTATATTCACATCTTCAATTGGTATCACACTTGCATCTCAAGTGAATGTCCTACAAAGTGGTAATATTTGATATTGATATATTATCTTAATTGGTATCTTCTCAATTGATATTACTTTTCTAAATGTTTAGTTAATTCAATTTGTATCATTGAGAGATTATTAGTTGATTATCATGTTTTTGTGATTATTGATTCTTCTTTACAATTGATATCTTCTTTGTTAAGTGATATTATGATCTTTTTAGTTCTCAATTGGTATTATATTTTATTGTTATATTCTCTTACCAATTGATATCACATTTCAAAGTATAGCTCTATTGTATTTGTTCAATTGGTATCAATGTTGTGAAGAAATGATCATTGATTTCTTACCTTGGCTTAGATGTTATATTTCAATTGGTATATATTACTTTTTGATAATGCCAAAGGGGGAGAAATATGATGTTTTGAATTAAATGAAATGTTTCTCAAATGGGGAGAAATGGTATGTTTTTAAAACATGGGAGAAATATGATATTATATTTGGAGAAAGGTTGTTTTGTTGTTTTTATGTAGGTTGAGCTAAGTTGTTTAAGATAGGGGAAGAATCAAGCTTCTATCTCAATTGGATTCAAGTGTTATAGCATTGATTGAGAGGGAGAAAGAGTCTTCTCAAGTGATCAAATGTTTCAAGCATCAACAACTTCAAATGATTTCAAAACATGGATTGTCATTTTCAAAAAGGGGGAGATTGTTAGTTCCATGATGAACATGATGAATATTTTGATAATGACAAAGTGTTTTTGAACAAGCTACAAGAGTTGATCAAGTTTCAAGCTCAACAAGCAACAACAAACATCAAATGAAGAAGAGAGAAAGCAAGCTCATGAAGACCTAAGTTTGAGTGTATTTGTATTTCTTTTATCTTTTGCCTCTCAAGCTTCATAGGTTTTTTATTTGGGTAGATTATTATAGAGGGTAGTGAATCTCATTCATAAGTCATGATTTAATCATAATTTGAGTTTTCTCTTAACCTAGAATCAATAGGTGGCTTAAAGTTTTTAAAGGAAAGGTTGGATTTTGAGAAAACAAGTTTTGAACATGTACAGTACCAACTTAATCGATTAAGTGATAACTTAATCGAGTACTACTCGAGTACACGACTTGCTTAATCGATTAAGTACTGCTGAACTGATTTTTAAAATACGTTTTTCACTTCTCAAAATCAGTTTTCAAGTGCTACAACTTTTGGGTATTCTATATAAACCTTTTCCTATTATTTGTGATCAGTAAGAATCATTTTCATACAAGTTTTACAAAGAATCAAGCCACTCTATTCTCTCTCATTTTCTAAAGATCAAAGTTCTCATATTTTCATATTCTTTGATCAAGAACCTTTGAATCTCTTATGGTGAATTGTCATAACTCTTGATTGAGATTCATAGGATTGTTTTGTGTTTTCTATTGTGTTGTAATCTTTGCAAGAAGGCAAGCCACTACAACAAACAAGAAGTCTTGGTGTGTCGATTTTATCATCAAGCAAGTGCATTCTTATTGAAGAAGAAGAAGAAGTCTTGGTTGTGAATCAAGCAAGTGAAGCCTTGGTGTGTGGTTTATCATCAAGCAATTGGAGACTTGTTGTGTCGATTATCAACAAGGGGTAGAGGTTAGATTAGAGAGAAGATCAATAGGATTACAAGGCAAGGGTGTCGGTTATCTCTTGTAGGCTAGCAAGAAGGGAGTCTTGTGAGGCAATCACTTGTAATTTGAGAACTCTAATTCCTCATAGTGAAGAATCTCTCTTGGTTGAAGAGGGGACTGGATGTAGCTTTCAAGTGGATGAAAGTGAACCAGGATAAATCACTGTGTCGTATCTCTAAACCCTTACTCTTTATATTCAAGTCATTTGATTGCGTTCTTGGTTGAAAACCTAGAAAGATTGATTTTCATAATTGATTGAATTGAATCTTTGATTGTTCAAATTGATAAAGGGAAAATCATTTTCATAACTAGGTTAATCAATAAGAATATAGGTGTTAATCATTTCCGCTGAATCTCTGATCTTGCATGTGAATTGATTGATTTTCGTATTCGAATGAAAAATTGATTTTTCTGTTTCTGTCATATTTAATCGATTAAGTTCAAGTTTAATCGAGTACTACTCGAGTAAATTGCAGGTTAATCGATTAAGTGCTGTAGAATTTGCAAAAATCATTTGTTTTGATTGTTTAGATTTGTTTCGTTCGAAAATCTTTCAAGGTAGCTTCAACACCTATTCAACCCCCCCTTCTAGGTGTTTTCCTAGGGTTCCTAAGTCTCTCCAACCACCAATTGCGGTTTCCTCAAGAACAAGTATCCTTTGCCAAGGATTGATGAACTTATGGACCAGGTTAGGGGAGCTGCAGTGTTCTCCAAGATTGATCTGAGATCGGGTTATCATCTGATCAGGATAAAGGAGGAGTATATACCCAAGACTGCATTTCGATCTCGATACGGTCATTATGAGTATGTTGTGATGCCGTTCGGATTGACTAATGCACCTGCTATTTTCATGGATTATATGAACCGGATCTTTAGACCATATTTGGATTTATTTGTGGTAGTATTCATTGATGATATTCTGGTCTATTCTAAAAATCCGGAAGAGCATGAAGAGCATCTCAATTTTGTGTTGAAAGTCCTGAAGGAGAAGCAATTATATGCCAAACTTACGAAGTGTGAGTTTTGGTTGAACGAAGTGAAGTTTTTAGGGCATGTAATCTCTAAAGAAGGAATTGCGGTGGATCCAACAAAAGTAAGTTCAGTACTAAGTTGGGAACAGCCTAAGACCGTGACGGAGGTGAGAAGTTTCTTAGGGCTGGCTAGATACTATCGTCGGTTCATAGAAGGATTTTCTAAGATTGCACTGCCTTTGACTAAGTTGACTCGAAAAGATCAACCGTTCGTGTGGGACGATCGGTGCGAAGTTAGTTTCCGTGAGTTGAAGGAAAGGTTAGCATCGTCTCCTGTGTTAATCTTACCTGATCCTCACAAGAGTTTTGAAGTGTACTGTGATGCATGTAAGCAAGGACTGGGTTGTGTATTGATGCAAGAAGGAAGAGTAGTGGCTTATGTGTAACATCCCGATTTCTGAATCTAAGCTTAAAATAGGAAAAGTCTAAATTAAGCTAAGGATAATCAGAAGAGTAAGCTGGAATGTAGTAATGTGTTCGTGGCCAAAGTGTATGTTGGAGTTAAGGAGTATACCATGAAGTTAGAAACCATCAGTACATAAAGACCTCTTAGTGTAATCAATTAATGTGGGGTGTTAATCGATTACAATCAGTCTGTGAAGAGATTAAGCTTTAGCAAAGAACAAGTGGGTTAAGTGTAGCGGCTCGGACATCAGTCCGAGCAAATTCTATCTTAGCCGGCCGAAAAGAGGTTTAGAGTCGTAAACCGACCCTATGCTAAACTATAACCCCTCATCCGACCACTGAACGACGTCCAGAGTCACAAGCCGAACTCATCGGTAGAACCGAGTTGTAGCGCTGGGCTCATACTAACCGAATAAACATTTACTGTCATAAGCCGACGCCATTTCGACTAAACATCTACGTCGGTTTTGTATCTGTTGAGCATGAGCAGTAATCCGACCTCTTGCTTCTAAACTACTCCGAACCGAGCAATCAGCTAGGAGTGCCTAATTGCCGAACAATCCGAGCTCATCATAACCGAGCTCATGATGACCGAACCCATTAGTGCAACCGAGTTCATTATCAGCGAGCTCATCAGTATTATTGAGCTCATTAGTATATCCAAGCTCATCTATTATCCGAGATGGAAGTTCGAACTACTACGATTCCTCCATACCGAGCCGACGTATCCTAGCCGACGTCTCCTAGCCGACGTATCCTAGCCGACACGTCCTAGCTCCTCCGTGCCAGCTCATGTTGAGCTGTTGGCCCTTTGGGATTCATACCATCCGTACTATGTACTATCTTTCCCTTTATGTCATTATCACTGCTTTATGTCCTTTTCAATGTACTGTTCTTGGCTTCCTCAAGAAGCCAATGAATCCTGTCCACATATTCAAGCTTCCTCAAGAAGCTTCCAATGAGAGCCACACAAATATCTTCCACATTTGAATAAAAGAAAATCCCAACACATAACCCATAACACTTCTCACTTTTATTCCTCTCTCTCTTCCCTACATCTCTCTTTCCCTTTTCTCTCAAAGTCCAGCAACAAAAACCCAACATATCTTCTTCTTCTCCTCTTCTCACGAACATTTCCCTCTCTTCCACCAACCAGAGACCTCCTCCCCGCCGCCTTCTCTCCCGTCCCGGACGCCCCTGGACCGCCGTGAAGTTCGTGTGTAGCGTGGCATGGTGGTGGCAGCAAGGAGGAAAAGGATTCAAAGGTGTGAAGCTCCAAGATCAAGCATCAACAAAACCATTCTCAAACTCTCAACTCTTATCTCACACGGTTTGAGGTAAGGAGTGAGTGTTACCTCTACTTGAGTTTGGGTTTCTAGGGTGTTCATAAAGGGTACTAAGAGTGGGTGTTAGATTAGGAAATGGATATAGGTTAATGTAGAAAGGAAATGGTAAAAAGGGAAAAAAGGGAACTAATAAACGAATTAGAAACTTGAGTTTGAAGTAGGGATGAGTATCGTTATATGCTATATGTTGGTATTTACATGATGGATTGGTTGAGTATGTTATTCTTATTGTTGTTGCCGTTGTGTAAGTGATTATGAACTTTGTGTATAAATGTTTATGAGCTTTGATATTTATGATCCATGTCTGTGGCCGAGCTGAGTGACTTCGGGAATGGGTATGAGAAAATGGTAGAGATGGAAAGTAGGAGAGATAGAGTAATAAGGCAGAAAATGAGTAAGGTTAATGGAAAGAGGGAATGGTTACCGAATTTAGCCGAGAGAGAGGCCGAGCTAGAAAGATGGTTAAAGGGATAAGTAGAGAGGTTGAGCCAAGAGAGGCCGAGCTAAGTAAATAATGAGATTAATGCAAAGAGGAATAAATGAAAGAGGTGAACTGAGGTGGGCCGAACTAAAAGTAATGGTTAATAAGATAAGGGGAATTAAAGAGAAATGGTTGTGTGGTCGGGTCATAGCAGACGCGTACTGGGTGCGTGCATTGATCGCGTAAGCCGAGCATTGTGGTGCTCGCAGCTGTAAGTCGAGCATTGTGGTGCTCGCAGTTATGAATCACACAAGGTTCCGAGAACGGAATCGGTGGGATGTGTTCCTGGTCATAGCAGACGCGTACTGGGTGCGTGCATTGATCGCGTAAGCCAAGCATTATGGTGCTCGCAGCTGTAAGCCGAGCATTGTGGTGCTCGCAGCTATAAGCCGAGTATTGTGGTACTCGCAGTTATGGACACTCCAATATCCGACTTAAATGGTGTAAGACATGCACGCAGTCCCCGGCCGAGCAGGATCACTCTCCCTCACAGGGAGAGTAAGTTATTTAGAGTCAGATAGGTGGATGGGTCTCGGCCAGTTGGGCCGAGCTAAAACACATTGTATTTTGAATGACCGAACTGAATGTACCTAAACTTAAACTTTATGAATTTGATGTCTTTAAGTCTTCCACTTTATTAACTCTGATGTTTTTGTTATTAATGAAAGGAAATATTATTTTGGCAAATATCATATCCATCTTAAAAGAAATTTTAAATCCTAATTTTGGGGTAATTAAGGGTAATTATTTCATAGGGTGTTACATTATGCATCGCGACAATTGAAGAATCATGAAGTGAATTACCCGACACACGATTTAGAATTGGCTGCGATCGTGTTTGCCTTAAAGATATGGAGACATCATCTCTATGGCACTAAATTCCAAGTATTTAGTGACCATAAGAGTTTGAAATATCTGTTCGACCAGAAAGAGTTGAACATGAGGCAAAGAAGATGGATGGAGTTTTTAAAAGATTATGACTTTAAACTCCACTATCATCCGGGTAAAGCAAATGTGGTTGCAGATGCTTTGAGTCGGAAAGCAATCCACATAAGTGCGATGATGGTTAAGGAAGCAGCGTTGATCGAGGAATTCAGAGACTTGAGCTTGTTGATACAAGTGGAGCCATCAAGTATCAAGTTGGGGATGTTGCAGATTACAAACGAGTTCTTGGAAAGAATTCGGGAGTTGCAACGAGCAGACGAAGAATTGATGGAAAAGATGAAACTAGGTTCAGAGGGAAGGGAACCTGATTTCAAGATTGGGCAGGATGGAATCCTTCGTTTCAGGACAAGGATTTGTATACCAAGTGATCAGGAAGTTAGAAGACTGATTCTTGACGAAGCCCATAAGAGTCGGATGAGTATGCATCCTGGATCAACCAAAATGTATCAAGACTTGAAAAAGATGTTTTGGTGGTCTGGATTGAAAAAGGATGTTGCGGAATACGTAGCGGCGTGCTTGATTTGTCAGAAAGCTAAGGTAGAACATCAGAAACCGGGAGGACAGTTACGACCTTTGAGGATTCCCCAGTGGAAGTGGGATAGCATCTCAATGGATTTTGTGTCTGGTTTGCCATGGACAGCAGCAAATCATGATGCAATTTGGGTAGTTGTAGATAGGTTAACCAAGTCGGCCATTTTATTCCGATAAATATGCGTTATCCTTTGAACAAGCTTACCCAGATCTATATCAAGGAGGTAGTTCGTCTTCTCAGAGTGCCTTCGAGTATTGTGTCGGACCGAGATCCCAGATTTTTGTCGCAATTCTGGAAAAGTTTGCATGAGGCTATGGGAACAAGATTGAAACTGAGTTCTGAGTATGATCCACAGACGGATGTCCAGACGGAGAGAACGATTCAATCTTTGGAAGATGTGTTGAGAGCTTGTGCACTTGAAGAACAAGGAAGTTGGTATCAAGTGTTACCTCTTGCAGAATTCACATACAACAACAACTATCATGCGAGCATTGGAATGGCACCGTTCGAGGCGTTGTATGGAAGGAAATGTCAAACCCCGCTATGTTGGTTCCAAGTGGGGGAGAACTTGATGGTTGGACCAGAAATGATACAGCAGACATCTGAGAAGATTAAGATGGTCCAGGCAAGGATGAAAACGGCTCAGAGTCGGCAGAAGAGTTATGCGGATAAGAGGAGGAAACCATTAGAGTTTTCAGAGGGCGATCATGTGTTCCTTCGGATAGTTTCGATGAAAGGAATCAGTAGAGCTTTGAGAACCCGAAAGCTTTCGCCTAAGTGTATAGGTCCATACCAAATTCGTAAGAGAGTTGGCCCTGTTGCTTTTCAACTAGCTCTACCACCCTCTTTATCCAATTTGCACAACGTCTTTCACGTTTCGCAATTAAAGAAGTACGTGCATGATCCATCAGTTATTCTAAAACTCCAACCTGACGATCTAACTCTAAAGGAAAACCTGACCATTGAGACCAGACCAGTTCAGATAGAAGATCGCGAAGTTAAGCAGCTCAGGGGAAAGGAGATACCTTTAGTAAAGGTCATATGGGAAAATGCTGACGTATCTGAAGCGACGTGGGAATTAGAGGAAAAGATGCGTCAAGAGTATCCGGAGTTGTTTTTGTAAACTAGAATTTCGGGGACGAAATTCCTTTTAAGTGGGGGAGTAGTGTAACACCCCTAATTTTCGTCTCCCGAATAATAGGAAATTAATAATAAAAAGTTTTATTATTAATTTATAGAAATTTTCCAAGTTTATATTTTGTATTTAATTAGCCTTAAAAATAAAAATAAGTTGAAATATTTTTATAGGGCAAATAAATGCAAAATATAAGGATATTGCATTTTGGTCCCTGAATGAGGACTTAAAGGTAATATTAAAAAGGTTCTTGGAGGGAAAGATTTAAAATTATTAATTTTTTAATTTTTTACTAATCTAACCGGTTAGTAATGCCCTGTAACCGGTTAGACGATGAACCCAGAAACTGGGTTAGTGGATTTTGATGAGTAATCGCTTGATTAATCCCGAATTCGCCACGATTACAGCCTTGGATTAGTGGAGAACCACGCGTCAACCTGCATGTTCATTCAATTTGCTTATAAATAGATGAATTTCTGAAGAATGGAGGGTTGATGCAACTGATTTCATGCTGAGTGAGTGAATTAGGGTTCCATTTTCGTCCAGAGAAATTCTTTCTTGTTTCTGAGAGTGAGACTGAGAGCCATACACCATTGCAAAGCTTACATCTTGATCTTTGTAAAGACACCAAGTTTGTGAGTTGAGGGTTCGTGTGGAAGGAGAAATCAACTTGGGAAGTTGGAAGTTGAAGTCTGAGTTCTTGGTCATTCCTATTCTGGAAGCTGGATTCCAGCCTTGATTTTGGTAAGTGTAGTTCACCATTAAGTCTCAAACCTCTTTGATTCTCTAGTGCATGTTACCTATTTTGAGTCCTAACTGTTTTCCCCAATTTCTTTGGCCATTTGCTATGTCAAAACTTCTGGTCTTTGGACCCTGTTGGTGGAATTCGTGGCTGAGAACAGAACCTTGAGTTTGTGAGAAATCTGTGGAGTTTTCTTCTAGTTCTGTGTCAATCTCCATCAAAATCAGTCTTAAGGTATGGGAGAAGTCTACCTTATACTAGATTTAGACTAAAATTCAAGTGATTTAGGATTTGAGTTAACAAAACTCAAAAAGGGCATTATGTGCAATATGGCACAAAGGCTTGGAGGCCAAAGTTTTGCTCACTGTGGTTTTGAGCAACTTTATATTGATGCATGCAAAGTATATGGAAGTTGAATTCTGAATTTGAATGCCTATTATAAGTTTTGTTGTATTAAATTGTGTTTATGTGAATTTTCATGCAATTTGATATCATAAACTTGATGCATGCAATTTGAATGTGTTTCTGGGTATAAACATGTTTATCTTAAGGCATATGAACTCTGTGAATATTGAGATTTGGTTAGATTTGAGAAAAGAAGAAAATGAATTGTTAAAACTCTTGTTGTAATGTACTGACTGCATAATCTAACCGGTTACTCGATATTCGTAACCGGTTAGACACTGCAGAATTTCAAAGAAAAGTCAGTTCATTAATCAGTTCTGAAATTTTAGTGGTTTCTACTCAAATCTATGCTTTAATCTCATTATACCTGATCTGAACATGAGTTGTTATAATGTCAAGGTTCAGATTTGAAAGATTAGAATTAATGCCTTAAGTTAATGAAATAATTTCAAGAGGAAATTATGTTCATTGGAAAGTGAAAAGTGATTTAGACCTTTGAATGATAAAACTGTAATTTTTGAGGCATAAAACAATGTTTAACTTGTTTATGGATCGGGTAGCAAATTCAAGAAAGAGGGTTTTTCTGAATTTCAATGGTGAACAGTTCAGGTCTGTAATTCTAACCGGTTAGCCTGAGACTGTAACCGGTTAGTACCTGAATCTGAAAAATAAAAAGTTAAGTTTTTGAATACCATTGACTTTGTTTTACCTAATCTAAGTTTAAGGGCATGTTTTGAGAAAATTCAAAGGAGAATTTTATGCCAAAGTGTATGCCTCAAATAAATCATTCAAAAGGGAATTGGAATATTTCTAAATCACATTAATTAATGTAAAGATAAAACCAACCCTGATATTTGTGCATCCATATTGACTGGAAGTCTGGTTGGTAGGAACGTTTATCATATTCTGGGAATATTAGGAGGGTACTCCGGGAGTACCAAATTATAACCTACTTGATGATACATTATAGATATGTGGCCAGTGTCCGGGACTTGGTTTTTTATGCGTTCTGGGAACGTATGCGTTCTGGGAACGTGGTGCACACTCCGGGAGTGATGCTTATTATCCAAGTATGGTTCGGCATTATGTTCTGGGAACAAATGTCGGTGTTCCGGGAACACAAGGGTGTATTGGATGGACGTCCAAGATGGACTTTTAGAGGCCTTAGTTGTGGATAGAAAATCATACATCATGCCACTTGCATTATAAGAGTTATAATGTTGAAAACTGGTGTGCTCATATGTATTTGCATTATGATCTGTCCATGATATACTTGTGATTGTAATTTTAGTCTTTATCAATTATGTATATGTGTATACTTACTCCCTGTGCCCTGTTAAGGTGATGGCCAGATACCTAGCTTGCATCGAGATACGCCCTATCCCTAGCGGTATATAACATATGAGGAGCACCGTGCCACTTTTGAGGGGGAGGTTGAGATCACTCTCTACCACCCTAACCCTCTGGTGCGAGTGCGAGTGCGACCTCGTCGATTTAGGATTCCCTTAGTCTACATTATGCATGTTCCACCTTTTTATACATATAGAGGACTACCCCCGGCTTGACCTATGCGTCGTTTTCATAGTTTTCGTTTTAGAGCTGCCACTCGTTCCCATCCTTCCTCCCATAGAGTTGTCACTGAGGAGACTCCTTCTCCTGGTCCGACTGACTTGGATAGGACTGCTTCTGCAGACCTTAGACCCAGTGGTGGGGTCTCTACACAGTCGGGCGAGGTCGAGGAGGACCCTGTGGAGGATGAGAGCGAGGAGGAGGTGCATGTTGAGCCGACTGTTTCTGCTAGAGTTGGACCCGCTGGTTCATAGGAGCTTGCATAGCATAGATGTTTTGGATCCTAGATCCTAGGGATAGAGCTGTGGAGGATTTGAGGAGCTGCTGAGGACACGGATGACTTGCTCTGGGACTTCTATTTTCTTCGCAATTCTGGAAAAGTTTACATGATGCTATGGGAACGAGATTGAAATTGAGTTCTGCGTATCATCCACAGACTGATGGCCAGACGGAGAGAACGATTCAGTCTTTGGAAGATGTGTTGCGGGCTTGTGCACTTGAAGAACAAGGAAGTTGGGATCAAGTGTTACCTCTAGCGGAATTCAAGTACAACAACAGCTATCATGCGAGCATCGGGATGGTACCGTTTGAGGCGTTGTATGGAAGGAAGTGTCAAACCCCGCTATGTTGGTTCCAAGTGGGGGAGAATTTAATGGTTGGATCGGAAATGATTCAGCAGACATCTGAGAAGATTAGGATGGTTCAAGAAAAGATGAAAGCGGCTCAGAGTCGGCAGAAGAGTTACGCTGATAGGAGGAGAAAACCATTAGAGTTTTCGGAAGGCGATCATGTGTTTCTTCGGATAGTTCCGATGAAAGGAATTAGTAGAGCCTTGAGAACTCGAAAGCTTTCGCCTAAGTGTATAGGTCCATACCAAATCCTTAAGAGAGTTGGTCCTGTTGCTTATCAACTAGCTTTACCACCCTCTCTATCCAATTTGCACAACATCAGTTATTTTAAAACTCCAACCTGATGACCTAACTTTGAAGGAAAACCTTACCTTTGAGACCAGACCGGTTCAGATAGAAGATCGTGAAGTTAAGCAGCTCAGGGGAAAGGAGATACCTTTAGTAAAAGTCATATGGGAAAATGCTGACGTGTCTGAAGCTACGTGGGAATTAGAGGAAAAGATGCGTCAAGAGTATCCGGAGTTGTTTATGTCAGCTAGAATTTCGGGGACAAAATTCCTTTTAAGTGGGGTAGTAGTGTAACACCCCTAATTTTCGTCTCCCGGATAATAAGGAAATTAATAATAAAAGTATTATTATTAATTTATATGAATTTCCAAGTTTATGTTTTGTATTTAATTAGCCTGAAATATAAAAATAAGTTGAAATATTTTTATATGGCAAATAAATGCAAAATATAAGAATATTGCATTTTAGTCCCTGGATTAGGACCTAAATGTAATATTGAAAAAGTTCTTGGAGGGAAATATTTAAAAATATTAATTTTTAAATTTTGTACTGATCTAACCGGTTAGTAATGCCCTGTAACCGGATGAACCCAGAAACTGGGTTAGTGGAATTTGATGAATAATCACTTGATTAATTCAATTAATCGCCACGAATACAGCCCAAATTAGTGGAAAAACACGCGTCAACGTGCATGTCACTCTTGTTGATCTATAAATAGTGGAATTTCTGAAGAATTTGAGGTTGATTGCTACAATTTGTGTTGAAGAAGGGCAATTAGGGTTTCGAATTCGTTCTGAGCAATTCGTCTTCTTCCTTGACAGTTAGAGAGCGAAACATACACTTCTGAAAAGCTTGAATCAAGGGCTTTTCAGTGATATACACCTTGTGAGCCGAGTGTTCGTGTGGGAGGAGGAATCGATCTTGGAAGCTAAGAGTTGGAGACTGAACTCTGTGTTCTTCTTGTTCTGGAAGCTGGATTTCAGCTTTGATTTTGGTAAGTACAGTCCACCATTAAGCCTCAAATCTCTTCTATCTCTTAGTGCATGTTACCTAGATTAAGTTCTAATCGTTTTTCCCAATTTCGTTGGCCAATTACTATGTCAAATTGGGTGGTTTTTGGACCCTGTTGCTGGACAATCGTGGCTGCAGAACCTAGGGTTTGTGGAGAATCTGTGGATTTTTCTTCAAGTTCAGTGTTAATCTTCATCAAACTCTATCCTAAGGTATGGGAGAAGTCTACCTTATACTAGATTTAGACTAAAAATCAAGTGAATTAGGATTTGAGTTAGCAAAACTCAAAAAGGGCATTATGTGTGTGAAGCACAAAGGCTTGGAGGCCAAATTCTAGCTCAATGTTGTTTTGAGCAACTTTATATTGATGCATGCAAGTGATTTTAATGTTTAAATCAGAAGCTAAATGTATAATCTGTGATTTGAGGTATTGAATTGTGTTTGTATGGATTTTTATGCAATTTGATGCACTAAACCAAATGTACGCAAGGTTATATGTGTTTCTGTGATTAAACATATTTATTTAAGGTATATGAACTCTGTTAAAGGTTGAAATTTGGTTAGATTTGAGTAGTGAAGAGAATGGTTTGTTAAAACTCATGTTTTAGTGTCTGACTGCATAATCTAACCGGTTACTCGATATTCGTAACCGGTTAGACACTGTAAAAATGCAAAAGAAAATAAGTTTACAAAATCAGTTTTGTGGTCTTATAAATCCTACTCAAATCTAGGCCTTAATTTCGTGGAAAACAATCTGAAAATAAGTTGGTTTCACTGTTATAGTTCAGATTGCAGTTAAAGAGTTAATACCTTAGTGTAATGGGATAATTTCAAGAGGAAATTATGCTCATTGGAGAATGAAATGTGATTTAGACTTTTGAATGATAAAAACAGTGGTTTTTGAGGTGTAAAACAATGTTAAACTTGTTTATGGATTGGGTAGAGAATTCAAGAAAAAGGGTTTTTCTGAATTTCAATGGTAAACAGTTCAGGTCTATAATTCTAACCGGTTAGCCTGAAACTGTAACCGGTTAGTACCTGAATCTGAAAAATAAAAAGTTAAGTTTTTGAATACCATTGGTTATGTTTTCCCAATCTAAGTTTAAGGGCATGTTTTTGGAGATAATTCAAAGAAGAATTTTGTGCCAAAGGTTATGCCTCAAATAAATCATTCAAAAGGGAAATTGGAATATTTCTAAATCACATTAATTAATGTAAAGATAAAACCAACCCTGATAATTGTACATCCATATAGAATGGAAGTTTAGTTGGTAGGAACGTTTATCATATTCTGGGAATATGAGGAGGGTACTCCGGGAGTACCAAATTGTAACCTACTTGATGACACATTCTGGGAATGTGGCCAGTGTCCGGGACCTGGTTTTTATGCGTTCTGGGAACGTATGCGTTCTGGGAACGTGGTGCACACTCCGGGAGTGATGCTTATTATACAAGTATGGTTTGGCATTACCTTCTGGGAACGAATGTCAGTGTTCTGGGAACACAAGGGTGTATTGGATGGACGTCCAAGATGGACTTTTAGAGGCCTCAGTTGTGGATAGAAAATCATACATCATGCCACTTGCATTATAAGAGAAATAATGTTGAAAATTGGTCTGCTCATATGTATTTGCATTATTATCTGTCCATGACATACTTGTGTTTGTAATTTTAGTCTTTATCAATTATGTATATGTGTATACTTACTCCCTGTGCCCTGTTTAGGTGATGGCCAGATACCTAGCCTGCATCGAGATACGCCCTATCCCTAGTGACATATGGACGTATGAGGAGCACCGTGCCACTTTTGAGGGGGAGGTGGAGATCACTCTCTACCACCCTAACCCTCTGGTGCGAGTGCGACCTCGTCGATTTAGGATCCCTTTAGTCTATACTATGCATGTTCCACCCTTTTATATATACAGAGGACCACCCCCGGCTCGACCTGTGCGTCGATTTCATAGTTTTCGTTTCAGAGCTGCCACTCGTTCCCATCCTTCCTCCCATAGAGTTGTCACTGAGGAGAGTCCTTCTCCTGGTTCGGCTGATTTCGAGAGGACTGCTTCTGCAGATCCTAGACCCAGTGGTGGGGTCTCTACCCAGTCCGGCGAGGTCGAGGAGGACCCCGTGGAGGATGAGAGCGAGGAGGAGGTGCATGTCGAGCCGACTATTTCTGCTAGAGGTGGAGCCACTGGTTCATAGGAGCCTGCATAGCGTGGATGTTTTGGGTCCTAGATCCTAGGGATAGAGCTATAGAGGATCTGAGGAGCTGCTGAGGACACGGATGACCTGCTCTAGGACTTGTACTTTTGGGATTATGTGATATACTGTATATATTTTGAAAGGTCTTAGAGTGAGGTTTTTTTATGTAGTTGTTTTGTATATATTTCACCAAACTTGCTATCTCGACTTTCACTACTTGCTACTGATGATACTTATGGGGTTTATGTTATGTTATATATATATATATAGTATGTTTCATTTACCTGAGCAGTGCCCCACATGTAACACCCCAAATTTTCGTCTCCTGATGTAATGTGATTATGATTTATGAAAATATATTTTGAAATTATTTTCTTAATCATAATTATGTTTCATTAATTAAATTAAGATTATTATGAGTTAGTAAGAGTAATTGCGAAAGTAGAAAAATATTGCAGCAAACAAATAATATGTAAAAATAAGGTTTTTGCATATTAGTCCCTGGAAGAGGACCTAGAAGCAATATTAGGAAGACTTTGGAGGGAAGGGCATTAAAATAAATATTTTTGAAAAAACTGACCAAAATACTCGAGTATTTCTGGAAAAACTCGAGTAATCGGGTCAGTGGAGAACTCGTTAGTGCGGTTGATGAGTCAACCCGCAACAATCCCCTTCAGTTGACACGAAAACACCATGGATACACGTCAAGGATCTTCGTGTCAAGCTGCATGATGTGTGAGAACTACTATTTAAACCCTTGGTTGATGATAATGGAGGATTTTGGGTGGAATTCCTCAGAAACTTCAAGTTAGGGTTCTGAATTTCGGGCTTTGATTCCTCGAGTGTGTTTGAGAGTTAGATTGAGTGTAATACACCATTGTAAAGCTCACATCTCGAGCTTCACAAAGACATAAGAATTGTGAGTTGAGAGTCTGTGTAGAAGGAGAATCGAAGTGGAGAAGCAAGGGTGTTTTTGCTGCCAAAGTTGAAAACTGAAGCTTGGAGCTCACTTTCAACTTGAATTGTGGTAAGCCCTTGGACCCTCTGAACCTCAAATTCGTTTATAACTCTAGTTTAAGTTGCAGAGAATCAATTCTAATAATTTTCCCCAATCTTAAATCGATTGTTGCATGTTAAATTCTCTGGTTTTGGTGCTCTGTTCAAACTATGGCTGCATGCAAAGGATTTTGGGGGTTGAGCATCTCTAGCCAATTTCTCTGCAATTTCAGAGTTGATTCACGAATTTAAGGTAAGGGTGAAGCTTCTAATTCACTAGAATAAGTTTAGATCATGTGGAATTAGGATGTGAGTCATTAAATGACTCTATGGGCATAGTTGGAAATAGGAATGAGGCTTGGAGGCCTATCTGGACTTAAATGAATGTTTGGACATGTTTATTTGGTCACATGCAAGGTGTACCAATGCTGAAAATGGAATGGATATATGTAAAATTGGATTTGGTATGTTAAGTTGTGGAAAATGCATTTTTATGCATAATTATGGATAATCTGTGATTCAGTGTTAGATGTTGTTAAATTGGAGTTGGAACATGTTTAAAATGTGTAAAATGAGCTATATTGATCTTTAGTTTGGACAAGAATGGACTATAATCGAAAATGGTATGTTAAAACCCAATTCTCAGTACTATCTGTCTGCAAACACTCGAGTATTATGGGTAATACTCGAGTATTTGGCCTGTTGTGGGAAAAATTGATTTTCTGGGAAACTTAAGAACACTCGAGTATTCATATAGAACACTCGAGTATTCTGGGAATTTTTAATGATTTTCTGGAAAACCTTAAGAACACTCGAGTTTCATGGAGAACACTCGAGTATTCTGATGAATTTTAAAAGTATTTTTCTGGAAAATTAATGAACACTCGAGTACCAAGAGGAATACTCGAGTATTCTGGAAAACTTGTGAAAATACTCGAGTCTGAGGGGATATACTCGAGTATATTGGATCAGGACAGAAATATGACTTTGTTTTTAACATACCTAATGGGATATCGATTAAAGATCAATTAAGCTTATGGGGAAATATCATGTTCCAATAAAAAGGATTTGGGAAATTATTAACAACAGTTTAAATCACTGAAGGACTAATATTGGATGCACATAATAAGATTATTGGTTAATCTTGGTGTATAATTTTATGTGCATACATGCATGGTGTAAGGTTGGGGATAATTCGGTGGTCACTGGCTCGATGACACATTTTGGTAATGTGGGCAGCATTTGGGAATGCTGTTACGTCTTGGTGACGTTGTGTGCACACTATCCGAGCAGTTCCACAATACATGTTGGTCATGTATGCGAATTATTTGAATGAACGTTCAGTGGACAATGGAACTGGGAGACATGCATCATCATTCATAATTAATTATAAATATGATGAATTGGAAAACACTCATTCATATACATGTGCATCTGCATTGGATTTTTGTAACCTGTGATTATTACATGTTTTATTACTCTTATTCGATTATGTGGATTATGTGCTTACCCCTTATTGCCCATGTTAGGTGATGGCACGCTATCTAGCTTGCATCGAGTTACGCCCGCTCCCTAGTGGAGTGTGGTACTACGAGGACCACAGAGCCACCTTTGAGGGTGAGGTAGAGGTGACTCTATATCACCCTAACCCTCTGGCTCGTGTCCATCCTCGTAGGTTTCGCATCCCGATTATCTATACTTTGCATGTACCCCCTTTCTATACCTATCATGGTCCACCCCCGACTCGACCAGCTCGTCGTTTTCATTCCTTTCGTTTTCGAGCTGCTACTAGATCTCACCCTTCTGCTTCTCGAGTGATTCGAGAAGAGACTCCTATACCTAGTACGATGAGTCCGGTTCATGGGACTCCTTCAGCTGACCCAGTGCCCAGTAGTAGGGTACCCACTCAGTCGGAGGAGATAGAGGAGGATCCAGATGAGGGAGAGAGCGAGGACGAGCCAGTCGAGCACTCCACTGGGAGCCAGTGGGGAGTTGGGGATCCATCAGGTGGTACATAGTATAGATGATTAGGATGTGGGACGGGTGGAGCAGCTGCTGGAGACTTGGAGATCATGCTATGGAGGAGGATCTCTGGACCACTTCTGGGATTTCATATTTTGCTCTATATATATTGTACATATTTTTGAGAGATCTCAGTGAGGTGGTCTTATATTATGGACTTGTATTTTGTACAAACCTGCTATCTCGACTTTGACTCTGATGTTGATGACTCTTTTTATGATGGTTATATATATATATATAGCTATGCCTATGTTTTCTTCACTAGTATTAAATGTGAGTTATCAAGTCAAGGTCTCTATTTTCCGCTTACTCTGATAATTATGGTATTTCGGTATAATAGAAAATGATGACACAAATCATTCGACAAAGGTTTTTATATTAACCCAAATGAACACCAAGTTATTTTATAAAAGCTTTGCGAAAGATTTTTAATTACACCCTTACTTGAGCAAGTCCATATATTTTATCCAATTTATAGTATGAAGAAACTCTTTTAAAAAGAACTTGTATAATTAAAGAGGCGTTACACTTTTATGGTATCAGAGCAAAAATGGTCCTGATTCTTGATCCTCGCAAGCATAATCTGTCAGAAGTTGCCACAGCTGGGTAAAGTTTTCTTAGCTGTTTGATTCATTTCATATAGCTTAGTTCTATTTGTAATAGTTTAGAATAGAACTAGAATAGATTTCAAAGTTTAGATAGATTCTTATCAACATAGATCCATAGTGCAGGCTCACTATGGCATCGCGATATAGAAACCATACGAACGATCTACTGGAAAGGATGACTGCAGTGCTAGAGAATTTGCAACAGAATCAGCTGCGGCAACAACATCAACCTCAGCCCGTTAATCCACCTCCGACAAGTGCGGTGGCTACGGAAGCTAAAACTTTGTCGGATTTCAGGAGCTGCAATCCCTCAAAGTTTGCCGGTGGATTTAAACCTGAGGAAGCGAATAAGTGGATCTTGGAGATGGACAAGATCTTTAGAACCTTAGAATGTTCCGACGCTCAGAGGATAGCTTATGCTGTTTTCATGCTGGAGGGAGAAGCGGAACATTGGTGGAATCATACTGCTCAGTTACTCGCTCGTGAAGGAAGGGAGGTAACTTGGGAAGTATTCATGGGAGAATTTCTCAAGAAATATTTTCCTGAAGATTTAAGGAGGAAGAAAGAGGTTGAGTTTCTGCAACTCAGACAAGGCAGCATGAGTGTGGGTGAATATGCTGCAAAGTTTGAAGAACTAATGAAATACTCCCCTTACTATCAGATGAATCTGGATGAGAGGAGTAAGTGTATCAAGTTTGAGGGAGGACTGAGACCCGAATTGAAGTCGGTGTTCAGTTATCAACGGATTCAAAGCTTTCCTACGCTGGTGGATATGTGTAGGATGTATGAGGATGATAAAAAGGCGGAGTCAGTTTAGATTGTGGAAGGGAAGAAGGAACATTCGGGATATGGTCCACTAAGGCGGAAGGGGCATGACCATCATAACAAAGGTCCTCATTCTCATAAAAATAGGGGGAAGGGCAAGATGTCGGATGATCGAAACACCTCTTACAATAATGCTCCTTATTGTGAGAAGTGCAGGCGTCATCACTTTGGAAAGTTCTGTTGGACGCACAGTGGGTGTTTTAATTGTGGGAAACCTGGTCATTTTTCTCGCGATTGCAAGGAACCACCCAAGAATGCTCCAAGAGGTTCTACGGATGGGTCGGTGACTCAAGGTAGAGTTTTCACCCTTAGTGGTGCTGAAGCAAATCAGACTCCAGGACTCATGCAAGGTACTTATCTGCTCAATGATCAACCTTGTAAAATTTTATTCGATTCAGGAGCCACTCATTCATTTGTGTCATTTGAATGTGTGAATCGTCTGAAATTGCCTACGTCCGAATCACCCTATTGTCTTAGGGTAGAGACCCCCACTAACACTCCTGTAATCACCTCAAAAATGTGTCCTGATTGCAAAGTTAGGATAATAGACCGAATCTTTCATTTAGATTTGATTTGTCTACCTTTGTCCCAATTGGATGTAATTTTGGGTATGGACTGGATGGCTAGCAATCATGTAATTATTGATTGTGCTAAGAAAACTCTCTTATTTAAAGACCCAACCCCGGAAAAGTATCTCTGTTTAGTCTCTGCTAATGAGTCTGAAAAAGGAAAGAAGTCTGTGGAGGAAATTCCGATTGTTCGGGAATTTCCGGAAGTATTTTCCGAGGAAATGCCGGGATTGCCACCCAAGAGGGAGATTGAGTTTGGAATCGAGCTGATTCCAGGAACTGGTCCCATTTCTATTGCTCCATATAGAATGGCACCATCTGAGATGGTTGAATTGAAAAACCAGATTGAGGAATTGTTGCAAAAGCAACTTATTAGGCCAAGTGTATCCCCATGGGGTGCTCCAGTGTTGTTTGTCAAGAAGAAAGATGGGAGCCTTCGAATGTGTGTGGATTAGAGACAGTTGAATAAGGTGACCATAAAGAACAAGTATCCTTTGCCAAGGATAGATGATCTCATGGACCAAGTGAGAGGAGCCTCGGTATTTTCTAAGATTGATCTGAGATCCGGATATCATCAGATCAGAATCAAGGAAGAAGATATTCCTAAGACTGCATTTCGATCTCGATACGGACATTATGAGTATGTTGTAATGCCGTTCGGATTAACAAATGCACCAGCTATTTTCATGGACTATATGAATCGGATTTTTAGACCATATCTGGATTCATTCGTGGTAGTTTTCATTGATGACATCCTGATATACTCTAAGAGTCCGGAGGAACATGTCGAACATCTTCGAGTAGTGTTGCAGATTCTGAAGGAGAAGCAACTCTACGCCAAAATCTCTAAGTGTGAATTTTGGATAAAAGAAGTTCAGTTCTTAGGACATGTGATCTCGAAAGATGGAATAGCTGTTGACCCAGCTAAGGTGGAATCGGTTTTGCAGTGGGTTCAACCAAAGACGGTCACGGAAGTCAAAAGTTTCTTGGGTTTGGCCGGATATTATAGAAGATTCACTGAGGGATTCTCGAAGATTGCATTACCCCTCACCAAGCTGACTAGGAAGGATCAACCATTCGTATGGGATGAGAAGTGTGAGAGGAGTTTTCTGATGCTTAAGGAAAGGTTAACATCCTCACCAGTGTTAATCTTACCTGACCCTCACAAGGAGTACGAAGTGTACTGTGATGCATCGGGACAAGGACTTGGGAGTGTTCTGATGCAAGAAGGAAAGGTTGTGGCGTATGCATCTCGTCAACTGAAAATTCACGAGGTAAACTACCCCACCCATGATTTTGAACTTGCCGCAATAGTCTTTGCACTAAAGATTTGGAGGCATTATCTCTATGGCACTACGTTTCGGGTGTTTAGTGACCATAAGAGTTTGAAGTACTTATTTGACCAGAAGGAGTTAAATATGAGGCAACGTCGATGGATGGAATTTTTGAAAGACTACGACTTTGAGCTTCATTACCATCCTGGTAAGGCCAATGTTGTAGCAGACGCTTTGAGCCGTAGAGCGATCTACATGAGTTCCATGATGGTTAAGGAAGCGACTTTGATTGAAGAATTTCGGGATTTAAGCCTGGTAATGGAAGTGGAACCAGGTCAGATTGTGTTGGGTATGTTGCAAATTTCTAGTGAATTCTTGGCTCGAATTCGAGAATTGCAACATGAAGATCTGGAATTGCTAGAAAAGAGGGAATTGACGGAAGAAGGGAAGGAGTCAGATTTCTCAGAAGGGTCGGATGGAATTCTTCGTTTCAAAACGAGAATTTGCATACCGAAGAACTTGGAGATCAGGAGAATGATTTTGGATGAGGCGCATAAGAGTCAGATGAGCATGCACCCTGGATCGACAAAGATGTACCAGGATTTGAAAAACATGTTTTGGTGGCCTGGTCTCAAGAAGGATGTGGCGGACTATGTAGCATCATCTTTAATCTGTCAAAAGGTTAAAGTGGAACATCAGAAGCCTGGAGGAGTGCTACAACCCCTGGATATTCCACAATGGAAGTGGGATAGCATTTCCATGGACTTTGTGACTGGTCTGCCAAGGACAGTTGCAAACCATGACGCTATCTGGGCAATTGTGGATCGTCTTACTAAGTCGGCACATTTTATTCCAGTGAATATGCGCTACTCCTTGGAGAAGCTTACCCAGATCTATATTCGAGAAGTGGTACGATTGCATGGAGTACCATCTAGCATCATTTCGGATCGTGATCCGAGGTTTATGTCTAGATTTTGGTCAAGTCTGCATCAAGCTCTGGGGACGAAGCTTAAGACGAGTTCAGCTTATCACCCTCAGACAGATGGGCAAACCGAAAGAACCATTCAAACTTTGGAGGATATTTTGCGAGCTTGTGTGTTGGAAGAGAAAGGAAGCTGGGATCAGATATTACCACTCGCAGAATTCACATACAACAACGGATATCATGCAAGTATCGGTATGGCACCGTTCGAGGCATTGTATGGGAGGAAATGCCAAACCCCGCTATGTTGGTTTCAAGTGGGGGAAAACTTACATCTTGGTCCGGATGTGGTGCAACAGACAACCGAAAAGATCAGAATGATTCAAGAAAAGATCCGGACTGCAGCTAGTCGCCAGCAGAGTTATTCGGATCGAAGAAGAAGACCCTTGGAATTTGCTGAAGGTGATCATGTATTTCTCAGGATTGTGCCGCTGAAGGGTGTGAGTAGGGCATTGAAACCTCAGAAGCTGTCACCTAAGTTTATAGGTCCTTACCAGATTCTTAAGCGAGTAGGACCTGTAGCCTACCAAATAGCTCTCCCGCCATCTCTAGCCAACCTGCACAATGTTTTCCATGTTTCTCAGCTGAAAAAGTTTGTGCATGATCCTACCTCGATCCTTCAAATCCGTCCAGATGACTTAACCTTGCGAGAAAACCTAACCTTTGAAGTTGGCAAAGTAAAAGTGGAAGATAGGAGGACCAAGCAGCTTAGAGGGAAGGAGATTCCGTTGGTCAAAGTCTTATGGCAAAGTGGGAATGTATTCGAGTCAACTTGGGAATTAGAGGATCGAATGCGCCAGGATTATCCTGAGTTATTTTTGTGAGTTGAATTTCGGGGACGAAATTCCTGTTAAGTGGGGGAGTAGTGTAACACCCCAAATTTTCGTCTCCTGATGTAATGTGATTATGATTTATGAAAATATATTTTGAAATTATTTTCTTAATCATAATTATGTTTCATTAATTAAATTAAGATTATTATGAGTTAGTAAGAGTAATTGCGAAAGTAGAAAAATATTGCAGCAAACAAATAATATGTAAAAATAAGGTTTTTGCATATTAGTCCCTGGAAGAGGACCTAGAAGCAATATTAGGAAGACTTTGGAGGGAAGGGCATTAAAATAAATATTTTTGAAAAAACTGACCAAAATACTCGAGTATTTCTGGAAAAACTCGAGTAATCGGGTCAGTGGAGAACTCGTTAGTGCGGTTGATGAGTCAACCCGCAACAATCCCCTTCAGTTGACACGAAAACACCATGGATACACGTCAAGGATCTTCGTGTCAAGCTGCATGATGTGTGAGAACTACTATTTAAACCCTTGGTTGATGATAATGGAGGATTTTGGGTGGAATTCCTCAGAAACTTCAAGTTAGGGTTCTGAATTTCGGGCTTTGATTCCTCGAGTGTGTTTGAGAGTTAGATTGAGTGTAATACACCATTGTAAAGCTCACATCTCGAGCTTCACAAAGACATAAGAATTGTGAGTTGAGAGTCTGTGTAGAAGGAGAATCGAAGTGGAGAAGCAAGGGTGTTTTTGCTGCCAAAGTTGAAAACTGAAGCTTGGAGCTCACTTTCAACTTGAATTGTGGTAAGCCCTTGGACCCTCTGAACCTCAAATTCGTTTATAACTCTAGTTTAAGTTGCAGAGAATCAATTCTAATAATTTTCCCCAATCTTAAATCGATTGTTGCATGTTAAATTCTCTGGTTTTGGTGCTCTGTTCAAACTATGGCTGCATGCAAAGGATTTTGGGGGTTGAGCATCTCTAGCCAATTTCTCTGCAATTTCAGAGTTGATTCACGAATTTAAGGTAAGGGTGAAGCTTCTAATTCACTAGAATAAGTTTAGATCATGTGGAATTAGGATGTGAGTCATTAAATGACTCTATGGGCATAGTTGGAAATAGGAATGAGGCTTGGAGGCCTATCTGGACTTAAATGAATGTTTGGACATGTTTATTTGGTCACATGCAAGGTGTACCAATGCTGAAAATGGAATGGATATATGTAAAATTGGATTTGGTATGTTAAGTTGTGGAAAATGCATTTTTATGCATAATTATGGATAATCTGTGATTCAGTGTTAGATGTTGTTAAATTGGAGTTGGAACATGTTTAAAATGTGTAAAATGAGCTATATTGATCTTTAGTTTGGACAAGAATGGACTATAATCGAAAATGGTATGTTAAAACCCAATTCTCAGTACTATCTGTCTGCAAACACTCGAGTATTATGGGTAATACTCGAGTATTTGGCCTGTTGTGGGAAAAATTGATTTTCTGGGAAACTTAAGAACACTCGAGTATTCCTATAGAACACTCGAGTATTCTGGGAATTTTTAATGATTTTCTGGAAAACCTTAAGAACACTCGAGTTTCATGGAGAACACTCGAGTATTCTGATGAATTTTAAAAGTATTTTCTAGAAAATGAATGAACACTCGAGTACCAAGAGGAATACTCGAGTATTCTGGAAAACTTGTGAAAATACTCGAGTCTGAGGGGATATACTCGAGTATATTGGATCAGGACAGAAATATGACTTTGTTTTTAACATACCTAATGGGATATCGATTAAAGATCAATTAAGCTTATGGGGAAATATCATGTTCCAATAAAAAGGATTTGGGAAATTATTAACAACAGTTTAAATCACTGAAGGACTAATATTGGATGCACATAATAATATTATTGGTTAATCTTGGTGTATAATTTTATGTGCATACATGCATGGTGTAAGGTTGGGGATAATTCGGTGGTCACTGGCTCGATGACACATTTTGGTAATGTGGGCAGCATTTGGGAATGCTGTTACGTCTTGGTGACGTTGTGTGCACACTATCCGAGCAGTTCCACAATACATGTTGGTCATGTATGCGAATTATTTGAATGAACGTTCAGTGGACAATGGAACTGGGAGACATGCATCATCATTCATAATTAATTATAAATATGATGAATTGGAAAACACTCATTCATATACATGTGCATCTGCATTGGATTTTTGTAACCTGTGATTATTACATGTTTTATTACTCTTATTCGATTATGTGGATTATGTGCTTACCCCTTATTTCCCATGTTAGGTGATGGCACGCTATCTAGCTTGCATCGAGTTACGCCCGCTCCCTAGTGGAGTGTGGTACTACGAAGACCACAGAGCCACCTTTGAGGGTGAGGTAGAGGTGACTCTATATCACCCTAACCCTCTGGCTCGTGTCCGTCCTCTTAGGTTTCGCATCCCGATTATCTATACTTTGCATGTACCCCCTTTCTATACCTATCATGGTCCACCCCCGACTCGACCAGCTCGTCGTTTTCATTCCTTTCATTTTCGAGCTGCTACTAGATCTCACCCTTCTGCTTCTCGAGTGATTCGAGAAGAGACTCCTATACCTAGTCCAATGAGTCCGGTTCATGGGACTCCTTCAGCTGACCCAGTGCCCAGTGGTAGGGTACCCACTCAGTCGGAGGAGGTAGAGGAGGATCCAAATGAGGGAGAGAGCGAGGATGAGCCAGTCGAGCACTCCACTGGGAGCCAGTGGGGAGTTGGGGATCCATCAGGTGGTACATAGTATAGATGATTAGGATGTGGGACGGGTGGAGCAGCTGCTGGAGACTTGGAGATCATGCTATGGAGGAGGATCGCTGGACCACTTCTGGGATTTCATATTTTGCTCTATATATATTGTACATATTTTTGAGAGATCTCAGTGAGGTGGTCTTATATTATGGACTTGTATTTTGTACAAACCTGCTATCTCGACTTTGAATCTGATGTTGATGACTCTTTTTATGATGGTTATATATATATATAGCTACGCCTATGTTTTCTTCACTAGTATTAAATGTGAGTTATCAAGTCAAGGTCTCTATTTTCCGCTTACTCTGATAATTATGGTATTTCGGTATAATAGAAAATGATGACACAAATCATTCGACAAAGGTTTTTATATTAACCCAAATGAACACCAAGTTATTTTATAAAAGCTTTGCGAAATATTTTTAATTACACCCTTACTTGAGCAAGTCCATATATTTTATCCAATTTATAGTATGAAGAAACTCTTTTAAAAAGAACTTGTATAATTAAAGAGGCGTTACACCACAAGTATTAATTTTACTTCCGCATACTCTGATTTTGATTCAAGGAGGAGCTCGGTGACAAGTTTATATTTTATATATTCGATTAAACTCGAGGGACTAATAATATATTTTAAGAAGGACTACAAAGATGTTTTACTATGTTTATGGAAAAAGTATCTCGAGAGTCTTTTTGTAATTAAGATATTAATAAGCCGAATTCCAATATTTGTACAGATTAAACATGCTTATAATCGAGCAAGTACAAATTAAGAAGGAAAAATTTTTCTAGTCCTAATATTTGATAGCAAGTATTTCAATCATTTGGAAATATTAATTATTTTCAAGATGTAAAACGAGAGTGTCACAGTTTCCAACTCATTCTTGCATCAAAAAACTTTCTAAAAATCACTTTTTCTATAAAAATCACTTTTTCTAATCGTTTCTTTGGGTCATAGTGACTTTGGACATCATATGCATTAACTTAAAATTCTCTTTCTAAACCTTTTTATACTTTTCCAAAATCACTTATTTTCCAAAATTTGACCATAACAACATAATACCTTTCATTGAAAAAAAAACACAACAAAATACACATGCAAAGAAAAATCTTTTCTTTTTCTCCTAATATATTATTCGGTTATTTCCTTGATTCTTCTATTCGTCAAGAATCATTTTGAGAAAATAAGTCACTTGGCCTCAAAATAAAAATTTTCTTAACTATATATCTCAAATAAATTATTGCATGTACTTAACATTATTTCTTTCTTTTCAAAGAAGACCTTTTGCACATAATCATAAAAAAAATCAATATTTTGCAAAGTTCTTTCATAACCATAACCTTAAACCAACATGCAAAGATTAAAAATCATTTACTTTATCTTCTCAAAGAGAAACCTTTAACATTTATTCATTAGAAACAACATGCAATGTGAAAAGACTTCACTTTCTTAATAAATATCTAACATGCATAAATTTTTTACTAAAATCATGAAAAAAATGAACTTTTTCAAGATAAAGTTCTTTCTTTTCATAAAGACAAACACTTTCTCACAAATCTCAACAATACTCATGAAAAAATAAAGCTTTTAGCCACACAAACATATTTCTCACTTAAAAAGTTTAAATCTTTATGAAAATCATACATGAAAAACAAAATAAATGAAAGAAAACAATACCCATATCATTTTATGTTTTTTATACACAGATACATACACATACATGCAAGCAAGAAACAACTTTAATCAACATAAAAAAATGATATGTACATGTACTCAACAAAGAGAAAATATATAGATTCATGCAAAGAAAATATTTTCAAGAAGCGGGAAGATTATAGGAATACCTTGAAGCTTTAGAAAAATTTTCACAACGAGCTTCCTCTTCCTCCCCACGGTTTCTCTCTCTCTCTCTCTCTAGAAAATTTTCTCTTCTTACTAAAGTTTGTTCAAAATGTGAAAAAGAGATAAAGGGTGTATTGAAAGAGGGTATTTTTAGACAAATGAAAGCTTGGTGTGAATGACTTAAAATTTGGGGTTCATGGATAAATGAAGGGGTGATAAATTGTTAGTGAAGGTGGTTGGGAGTTGAGTGATTCTTGTGCTTGTAAAATAATCATTACACTTTTGAAATTTGATTTTTGAATTTGAATTTTGGCTTGCATGAGAAGGAAATGAAATTTTTCTTCACTCCTCACTCTTGGGCGAATTATATACATACATGGGGAAAAATTAAATTTTCTCTTCATACTTTAGGGAATGCATTTAAATTTTACCATAAATTAATAAAATGATGAAATACTAAAGTTTTCCCCAAAATTATCTAAAAATATAAAATTTTCAAAAAATAGAAAATTAAATATTCACACTTATAAAAATACATTCTACAATTTCACATGATCATTTTGGCTATAAAATCATTTTATTTGGATCATGTATGGCGAAGTTATGAAATTATGAAATTTCCATAAGCTTTGTCAAATAAATAAATAAAATTAAACTACCACTCTTAAGATAAAATTCAAAATTAATAAGTTTCAATTCTACAAAAATTGAATTTCATACACTTAACACTTTTGTAAAGTCATTTTTGAAAAATCACATTTTGAATAATAAAATAGTCTCTTTAATAATCAAAACTACACATAGACTATGTAACTTAGATTTTCACCTAAGTTATAACATAGTCTTAGCATTGCAAATACTTTTATGCACTTACTATAAAATTATAAATTTTCATGCACACATATTAGTATTTTAAATAAATTAACCCATTTATTTAAATACTAAAAGAAATACTCCAATATTAAATCTAAAAAAAAATTAGATTATTCAAGTAGGGGAAATTGTGGATCTTCCATATGTCACAAGATGCTAAATTTAGAAGAAACTTATATATGGAAGTATAAGGAATAACTAACTTACATAAATTAAACTTTGAACCAAATTCTAAATTGCAATGCAATCTCCTCATTAATTTGGCTGTCCGAAATAGTGGCGTCATTCTATCTTAGCTCATCAGCAAATATTTTATAGGTTAACAATAATAGCCCATTAACACATGTAGTTAAAAATTAAGAAACGTTGAATGTTGAATGTTGAAGTGAATATCAACTTACTGTAAATTTGGCTCCACCTCCTCACAATTTTGAAGCACGTACAACTTAACAATTTTCATATCACGCTCATCTAAGTAACATGTTTTTTGTGCACCACATCCATGACCCCAGTAATTAAAAATTGAAATAAGAGGGCTAGATGAACTGTCTTCACCTACTCCAACATTACGTGGAACAGCAGTAATTTAGTTTCTACATCTTCGGATAGTAAAATGAAGCAAAGGAAGATGCCTCCTCTGCTAAATAAGCTTCACAAGTAGAACCTTTCACCCTAAGAACCAAAATATCGACACAACATGATTGATAAAACCAATTTAGTTCCTAAATTTTTTGTATTATAGTACTAATTAATTTAGTCTTTAGAGTTTAAAAGATATTTTAATCCTTCAAGATTTTTAAAATGTATTATATTAGTCCCTAAAGTAGGTCATGTTGCAGACTAATTTGGCACAACTCAAAAATTTCGGGGACTAGCATGACCCACCACTTTAAAAATCTTTAGAAACTAAAATGTCTTTAACAAACTCCATGGACTAAATCAGTACAACTGAAAAATTTTAGGGACCAAAGTGGGTCTCCAAAAGAATATATATATATTTGAAATAAACTTCATGTAGTAGAGGTGAAGATGTTGCGATGAGTGGACACACCAAACAAGATCATATTAGAAATGAGTGTATTAGAGAAAGAGTTGGGGTTGCACCTATTATAGAAAATATGGTCGAATCCCGTCTTAGGTGGTTTGAGCATGTATAGATGATCGGAGTTTGGTAGAAGCCCGGGTTCAGAGGGTAGATCAAATGCTTTATTGAAGGACATGATTTATGATAGATCTTTATGGCGTCATTTTATCCATATAGACAAAAGTCTTGGTTGTTGTTGTTGTATTTGATATTTTGTAAAATTTTTAAAAATTTAGCTTTCTCCCACTTTCCTTACCTTAAAAAAAATAAAAAAAATATTTGTCTATAAAAAATTCAAATTTTGAACTTTTTTTTAATGAAAGAAATATTTAGACCGGTTAGATTATAAAACTCATCAAGATCGATGAGAATATTTCATAAGGATCAAATTTTGGACCTTTTAACATTAATCATATAATTAGATCTTATTTAATTACTCATATAGTTGTACTTGCTTCTAATTATTTGTTTTGGCCTTTATCCATATTATTTTTAAAAAAAATGAGTTTTCTTAGAAAGTTTTTTTTTTGTAGAAAGAATAAATCTTATTACCACAAGGCCAAATTGAACACATACAAAAGGCTTAAATCTAAGCCTTGCCACCTTCTAGGAAGGGTTCAAGGCCCAAAACCTAAGCTAAACCAATCCATTGCTGGGCTCCTTATAATTCAGATACAAGCAACAAAAAGGTAGAAAATCAAATTTCAATACATAGCCTATTATCTAAAGCCTTATTCGGCCATAAACGAAAAGCTGGAAAGCAAAAATCTATCCTATTAGCCAAATCATGCTTGACAATCTTGAAAACTCTGTCAATAGACCTCTTGGAATCTTGGAAAGTTCTTAGATTTCTCTCAGCCCAGATTTGATAAACAACCACAATCCAAAGGCCATAAACACAGCTCCTTCTCTCCTTGTCTTTGAAAGCAAATGATATCCACCTAGACCAATTACAAAACTGAATTGGGAAATTGTCAATTCCCAACCAGTTAGCACACAGAAACAACAGTTCCTTAGACCATGAACACTAAAAGAAAAGGTGATCCCTTGATTCTTGATTCGCAAGGCAAAGACAACAGTGACTAGGAAAAGAAATCCAAGTCACTCTGTCTAAGGTGAGAATTCTGCCTTGCACAACAAGCCACGGGATAAAACAATGCCTAGGAACACTTAACCTGTTCCAGACAAACCTGTGCAGAGAATATGGCTCATGAAAACTAGATAAGAATGAATAACCAGATGAGATTGTGTAATTTCCACTAGAGTTAAGCATCCACATATTCCCTTGGAATCCAGGTCTAAGCATATCTCTAGCCTTCAGCAGTTTTTTTCAGTGCCAATTATGACCCTGAGATGCATTGCATAACCAGAAATCTTGATCCTTGATGTAGGTAGCATGAATCCACCTAATCCACAAGCAATCCTTCTTCTGAGCTATAGACCAAACTTTCTTACTAAGATTGCAACATTCCATACAACACTGCTTTTAATACTGAGTCCACCTTCCTTCCTAGGCTTGCAAACCCTATCCCAGGCAACTTTAGCTGCATAGTTATCATCCTCATTCATGCCCCACAAAAAGGATCTACAAACGTTATCAATCTCCTTCAACACAGCTTTAGGCAGGATGAAGATAGAAACCCAATACACATGCAGGTTTAGTAGCACTGAATTATTCAGGCACACTCTACCTTGGTACGATAAGTTCCTAGACTTCCATGAGTGAATTCGAGTTGTGACCTTTTGAACCAAAGTCATACAAGTTGCAAAATTCCATTTCTTTGACATCAAAGGCACTCCTAGATATCTGCAAGGGAAAGATCCAACAGTAAAACCAGTAATGTCCAATATATTCTATTGAACCTATGCATTAATCCCTGCCATATGCAAAGAGGATTTACTGAGATTAGCCTCAAGCCCTGTCTAATCTGAAAATTCTTGAAAAGCATCCCAAACAATCCTCACACTAGCTGGATGAGCCTTACAAAAAACCATAAGGTCATCATCAAATGTCACATTAATAAGCCTCATATCCTTACATTGAGGGTGGAACCTGAAATTCATGTGCCTTGAAGCAGCTTGCAACTTCCTTGTCAGAATTTACATAGCAAGGACAAAGATTAATGGAAAGATAGGGTCTCCCTGCCTGATTCATCTAGTACCTTTGAACCTGGACCCTTTCATATCATTCAACACAATATTATAGGAAGCAGTAGTAATGTAGGCCTGAATCCAAGTAATAAACTTAACTGGAAATTTGAATGCAGCTAACATTTCAGAAATGAACTCCCAGTCAATAGTATTATAAGCCTTTTTAAGATCAATTTTCATCATACATCTGGGGGAGACTCTTCTCCTACCATACAGCCTAACCAGTTCCTGAGAGATCAAGATGTTATGAAAAATGCATCTTTCCTTTACAAAAGCACCATGGTTATCTTGCACAATGTTAGGATTGACAGCCGTCACCCAAGAGGGGGGGGGGGGTGAATTGGGTGTTTACAAATTCATTGGAAAATATTTGAATTAAATCGTTTTCAACAAATTTAACTAAACTTTGCAGCGGAAAACAATATAAATTTGAACAACGATTGTGCGGAAGCGGATAATAACAATAACAATAATAATAATAATAATAATAATAGAAAAACTAATACGCGTGGTACAATTAAAACGATAACAACGGGAAACGTTACCGCGCTAATTAATTTAAAACAATTAAATTAATTTATTAAGAAAATAGTTGTTATGATGCAATACGATGAATATAAAAATAACGCACATAAGCAACTATAACAACGGTAAATAAAGAGATGAGGGTTAGAGAGATTGCACTAGGATTTTTATACTGGTTCAGTCTTTCCAGCAAAAGACCTACGTCCACTCCCCAAGCGACCCGCTTGAGCTTTTATCCATTATAACCAAAGAACGCCTCAAGTCCCCCAATTAAAACTAGAGCGCTCCTTACGCTACTAGGAACCTCCCTTTGCTAGAGACCTCAACAACAACTAGGAAGACCCTTCCTATTTTTTCCTCGGATAGCCTAACTACTAGGTACCCCACCGCTCGTCTAGCCACTACCCAAGTATACAAGGGTTCCTCACCCTAAACAACAGGAACGTGCCACACGTCCAACTAGGAGATTCACTCCTTAATCTCTAAGGGTCACACACCCCTTTACAACAATGGTTACGAAATGAGATTGGGTACAACTACTACAATGCACTCTTGATAGTGCGGATACAACAATATAAGGCTTCTAACAAATGTGTGTTCTAGATAACACTGTTACAACAATTAAGCTCTAATGGCAAAGAAAATAAATCACAAGTACTATGGCCAAAAGGTTTTCTTCTCAAAAGATATGAACGTTAAAATAGAACTTGAAGAAGAAGAAGAAGAAGAAGAGAGAATGAGCGTTATCAGAATTGTTGAATTGTAGGAGTGTCATATTTCTTATTTAATAATACTAACTTGATTTTGAAAATAAGAAGCAACAAAATATTTTTGAAATCAAAAACAAATCAAATTGATTTAAGAAATAAAATAAAAGATTTGAAACTTAAATCAAAAAGGAATATTTTCAAAAATAAAATCAATTTCGAATTTTGAAAATAAATCAGAATCAATTAAGTAAAAACAAATCTGGAAATAAATCAAAATGATTCTGACACGTTTTTCAATAAAACTTGAGGTAATCGATTACTTCAGGAAAGGTAATCGATTATCTCCCTTAAAATGCAAACTTTGAAATTCATTTGAGAAAACCAGTAATCGATTATTCATTCCAAGTAATCAATTGCTTCCCTCCTGTTTAGTATATGATGCAACTCATATAATCGATTACCACTTATCTAATAATCGATTACAGAGACTCTGATTTTTGTATGATGCAACATCATGTAATCGATTACATCAGGGCATTAATCGATTACTCTGCCTCAGGAAAATGTATGATGCAACATTGATAATCGATTACTTGATCTAGGTAATCGATTACTCTTATTAAAAAAGTAACGGATTACTCAAGTTCACCTAATCGATTATTCACACTCTAGTTTTTCTATGATGCAACAAAAGTAATCGATTACTTTGAGAAGGTAATCGATTATCCTCTCATGCACTTGTAAAAATAGATTTTCATAACTTAGATAAAATTGTCCAGATTTGTTTCATCATGCATTTCCACAGAAACTAAGATTAAAACTGATTTTCACTTAAAAACTCTTTTCCTTCTCCTTAAACCGAAAAACTCATTTGGCCAATACACACTTGTAATAAAATTTCATTACCTTACAAATATCCTATGGAAGGCTTATACAATAACACTTGAAAGCTTGAGCCTTGAACTGCTTGAGACTTGATGCTTGAAACTTGAAACTTGAAACTTGTTTGTTATCATCAAAACTCTATCTTCTTCTAGAAATCTTCTAGCTTTGACTCTTTACGTCCTTTAGGGCAAGCTTGATTTCCAACACTCCCCCTTTTTGATGATGACAAACCTTTTCTGAGTTCAAAAACCTTTTATGTGTTTCTGCATCACAGTCGTTAACCAAGACAATATAGCATAATATAATTCAATAATATCATATAAATTTCAAATGACAGGGAATAAATGATAAACATGATAAATCTTTTCGTAATCTCCCCCTGCACATATGGTTAGTATGTATAATATAATCCACGAAGCTCAGAATCCTTCTCCCCAAGCTTTTGATATGCATAAAATATATTCTATGAATTCTTCTCCCCCTTTTTGTATGCAGAGAGATATTCTATGAAGCTCAGAATCCTTCTCCCCCTTTTGTAAACATCAAAAATGGTGGAGATACAAATGAATAGGATTCTTCTCACCCTGTACTATACTCCCCCTGAAACACTGAGTAAATACATTAATAATAACAAGGGAGTAAATACACAGACAATTTTTCTTCCCCTATTTGACATCAGCAAAAGTAAGTATGGGATACAAAAGAATTTCTTCCTAATACATAATAAAAAGTTGCATGATGTCAAAATGGGATGAAGAAGCAAAACATGTTTTCAATTCACGTATTCAAATAATATTTTTCTCCCCCTTTCTAAAAGGTTTTTCCAAAATAAGCATAACATGAAAGGAGATGAAAAATGCATCATAAAAACATGTGAATGCTTACTATCATCAAAACTTCAAAATCTTATTTGCCATGACAATAAATATAAATCATGATAGCACATATTGTCATATAAGGCACATATCACATATAAAAGTAACAAAAGAATGAAGTTAAGGATAGAGATACTTATGTATGTGATATTCTCCCATGTATGATGTTCCTTTACAATAGGGCATCCTTCCTTTGATAAATTCACCATATAGCATTTTGAAGGTGGTCTTCTCTTGTTCACTGTGTTGTACTTCTTCCATTCCAAGAGATCTTTTACAAATTGCAATATCACTTTCAAGATCTTGAATATTGCTGAGCCCTCTCTTCAATTGACAACATTGATCATAAAATTCTAGAGAGCATTTCATGGTTGATACTTGATGTAATACCTGCAAGACTAATTAACAATGTCTCTCTTGGTATCCAACACAATTGAATCCTTATGAATTAGTAACACATGTATATATATATATATATATATATATATATATATATACCATCATTGTACTAGAAAATAAGACATGAATGACATCATATTCAGATGCATGAAATAAATTCACATCATATCAAGCATGCCAATAAGAGGCAAACAATGCACATGTAAAACATGTAGACATATAGATATAGCTCAAGAGATATGATATGCTAAAAATAATAGATTTTCCTTCAAAAAGAATGGATGGACACATATAGCACAAAAGGAATAAATCATTAAACAAAATTTCAGCATTTCGATAAGCATAACACGCATTGAGCACACATAAGACATGACAAGAAAGGATTATTCAATTTAACATAATTGTCATGTTGAGCACATATCACAGAGACAAGTATCACAAGATATTTAAACGAAAATAATGTCCGTGATACTTATCAAGAGTGATGATTTAATTTCTCAAGAGTAGTAATTGTTTGTGCACTTGTGGAGTTTTTCATTTAGGTCTCTCCTTATTGAGTAGTTTGATGAGTGCTCCACTTGTGTCCATCATGTCGCATTTCCCTTGATTAAGTTCATGTCCCTCTTTGGTATCTTTTCATTTAAGTCCATAGTGCGTACATTCTCGTATTGAAAACTACACTGCTTGGTACTAGTAGAGATACCTACAAAACTACTTAAGAATTTTTCTTTAGGTATCCAAAGACTTGGATCCTTAAGGATTAGTAGCATTGCTCTTCACAAATATCAAAGATATTGTGAAGGAAGAATATGAATAATCAAATAATTATATATGCACTAATCACAATGACAAAGTCATGCTTTATGTAAGATATTCAAAATAAATTCATCATGCCTTATATATCAATGCACTATTACAACATTACATATAAAGTGTAATCATGTGATAAAAGATAACAAAAATTTTAACCACACAAGATATAACACACTATATGTAACAAGTATCTAGGACTATACCAAAAAATAGTCATGTGCTAAAAGGAATTTTTAAAAAGGTGTAAAGTACACATGATTTAATTCAACTAAGGAGTGATCGTGATAATTAAAAATATTTAAAAAATTTAGCACCCATTATCCACCTTAGTATGAATAAAAATTAGAATAGTCCAAGTATACCTTTGTATAGTCATTGATATAAGAGGAATAAGAGATAGATACCTTAGGTTTGTTGACCAAGGAAGTTCTTGCCTTTATCCATTGCTTCACCTTTCCATATTTCTCATGTGAAGCTTTGGTGTTGGTAGGCATCTTTCTCCTTTGATTGACCCATCTAGTTTTTGTCCTCTTATGTACCATCTTTGTTAATTTCTCCTTTTCTTCTCCACTTGGTTCATGCCATTGCTTCTTGCTTGAGGTCCTAGACCATTTCATTTCAATTTTATACATGTGAGAAGCTTTGGTTGGGAGCATCTTCCTCCTTTGACCATATTGCTCATTTTTGGACCATATACATATTGCTTTCATTGACTTCCCCTTACCTTGTCCAATTGGTTCATCCTTTGGTTTAATTTCGTGCACATTTAAGACTCTAGGAGAACCTTTTGGTACCTATTTCATCTTGGGTCCTTTGGGGTTAGTCTTGAGTTCCTTAGGAATCTTTGGAACCCATTGCAAATTATTTCTCATGTTATAATTTTTCCGATAAAAGCACAAATGAGAAATATGTCCTAAACAACCACAATAATTACATGTAATGGGTTTAGATGATGATTTGATTTTTTCACAAATATGTTCATGAAACTTGGAATTTTTGACTTCACATTGAAAAATATTATTGACAATGACTTTACTTGATTTTTGGATATCCACATTATTTTTAATTTCATCAAGTAAAGAATTTGAACAAATAGATTTTTCAATGCTATTATAATCAAAAAGTGCATCCTCAACTTGTTTTTCAATATCAATGCAATTTTCAAAAATAGTTGAGGAGATATTTTCTAAAACCATCTCTTTATCAAAAATATCTCCATTTTTCAAAATATCAATTTCATTTTCAATGAGAGATAATTTTCTTAAAGAGTCCGAGTTTTTATTTTCTAAAGATATCAAATCGTCATTCAAATCATTATATGCAAATTGCAGTTTATTAGAACAAGGACTATATTGAATTACCTCAAGGCCCTCATGGGTCAAGTAGTCGGATGTTTCATTTTCATCTGCCATTGATTCCTCATCCGAAAAAGTCCATGAAGCTTTCAAACAGCCTCTCCAATTCATCTTCATCGCATCACGCTTTCTGTTTCATCATCATAATACTCGTCCAGGGAGTTTGTCTTTTCAAGTTCTATAGCAACTTCTTGTTGTTCCTTCTCCTCTTTCCTGTGGACACTTACACTTTCAACGAGATCATTAGTAGCATAGTGTATATGTAACGTGTCCCAAATATCCTTAGCATTTTCACAAACTTCAACTATAGCATATGCATCATGGTTCAAAGCATTTTTCAAAATATGCATAGCATGAATATTGAATGAAAAGGATTTTTTGTCAAAATCATTTAAAACATGTTTTGGCTTAAAACCATGAAAAACAACATGCCATAAACGAATGCTAATAGATTGTAAAAATATTTTCATTCTAGCACTCCAATAATGAAAATTATTTCCATCAAAACATGGTGCATCATTGAATGTAAATCCCTCCATATTAATATCAAATAAAATATCCCAACGCTGCCAATTTACACAGGATCTTTGAACTCAGGTCGTTAGGCCTTTACCAGAGCACGAAGTGTAACACTCCTTTTATGTCATCTTACTTTATAAGAAAAGTAATAAGTTTAAGAATACTTGGACTTGTTATTGTTGGAAAAAGATCTGAAAATAAGAATTTTCCCTTCCCTTGAAAATTCCTTTTCACAAACACTTGATTAATAATGAGGTTGACTAACAAAATCAGAGTTTGCGGAAACATAGTAAAATCATCATGTTATACCTCCCAAAATATATCAAGTGTAACAAGTCCATTAATACCAAATAAGTATGATTATGAAACTGAATTCCTCTTATGATACCTTTTACCAAAATATGTATCATATAAATTCTATTAAAAATAGAAATATTATAGAGCTGGTCACTGGTCCTTTGTTCAAACATCCTTCTGGTCGGATCCTCGATATCTGCACAACAGGTTTCCAACCCACACTTTCTATACTCTGCATGCACCTAAAGGACATCTCCCTCCACTGACTCTTGCGCAAGCTAGATGCACGATCAACACCTAATAAGGGCATGGGGGTTAGCTATACATATTCGCATAATCAAATGAGAATAAAACTAACAACCACAAGTCAACATGTAGCAAATCATGATGCATAATCATATGAGCACACCCGGTTAATCATAATAATTCTTTCAATGCAGGTGGCATGATGCATGATTTCCTTCCACAACTGAGGCCTCTAAAAGTCCATCTTGGACGTCCATCCAATACACCGTTGTGTTCCCGGAACACTGACATTCGTTCCCAGAACGTAATGCCAAACCATACTTGGATAATTACGCAACACTCCCAGAGTGTGAAACACGTTCCCAGAACGTGTAGCAAACCATACTTGGATAAATAAGCATCACTCCCATAGTGTGCATCACGTTCCCAGAACGCATACGTTCCCAGAACGCATAAAAACCAGGTCCCGGACACTGGCCACATTCCCAGAATGTGTCATCAAGTAGGTTGCATATCAATGTGTTCCCAGAACACTCACATACATTCCCAGAACGTATATAACCAGGTCCCAGACACTGGCCACATATCTATAAGGTGTCATCAAGTAGGTTACAATTTGGTACTCCCGGAGTACCCTCCTCATATTCCCAGAATATGATAAACGTTCCTACCAACCAAACTTCCATTCTATATGAATGCATAATCATCAAGGTTGGTTTTATCTTTAATTCCATTATTATACCAATGTGTTCCCAGAACGTATCGCAAACCATACTTGGAATAGAATCAAGCACCACTCCTAGAGTGTGCATCACGTTCCCAGAACGTCTCCAAGAAACCATGTCCCAGACAATGGCCACATTCCCGGAATGTGTCATCAAGTAGGTTGCATCAGTTTGGTACTCCTAGAGTACAGGGTCATGTTCCCATTAATTCCATTATTATGACTTAGAAAAACACAACTTCTGAATGATATCTTGAGGTATGGCTTTACTCATAAAATTCACCATTGAATTTTAAATTTAACTTATGCTCATAGACCTGGATTGAGAGAATATAATCATTGGTATTAACAACCCTTATTCAAAAACTTAACTTTTATTTTTAAGTTTCAGGTACTAACCGGTTACATCATCACCTAACCGGTTAGGATTACAGACCTGAATGTAAAACCACTGATTTTCCAAGAATCTTTTCTTAAATTCTCTACTCAATCCAATAACAAGGTCTTAGCATAACAGAATACCTCAAGTTCAACACATAATATCATTCAAAAGATCTAAGTCATACTCCAATTTCATTTATGCATAATTTCCTCTCGAAATTATCTCATTACCTTAAGGTATTAACTCTTTAACTGCAATCTGAACTATCACCGTGAAATCAACTTATTTTCAGATTGTTTTCCATGAAATTAAGGCCTAGATTTGAGTAGGATTTATAAGACCACAACACTGATTTTGTAAACTTATTTTCTTTTTCATTTTAACAGTGTCTAACCGGTTACGAATATCGAGTAACCGGTTAGATTATGCAGTCTGACACTAAAACATGAGTTTTAACAAACCATTCTCTTCATTACTCAAATCTAACCAAATTTCAACCTTTAACAGAGTACATATACCTTAAATAAATATGTTTAAACACAGAAACATATCTATCTTGCATGCATTCAATTTGGATACTCAAATTGCACATTATTGCACATATTTCACAACTTAATGCATCAATTTACATAATATCCAAATAAGTCATGAATCCAACATCAATATAGCTTGCATGCATCTCAATAACATTGCTCATAACAATAATTGAGCTCAGATTGGCCTCCAAGCCACTTAACCACTTCAACTTATGCCCTTTGAGTCTCTTGGTGACTCATCCTATATTCTACCACAATATATTCTCACTCTAGCAAATAGTAAGCTTCCCCCTTACCTCTAAATTGTGCTTGATCCAAAACATTGCAGAGAGAAAGGCTCCAACACAGATTTCCATTAAATCCACTCCATGCTGATAGAGTTGGACAGGGTACCAAAACCAGGGAAATTGACATGCAAAACCAAATTAAGAATTGGGGAAAATGGTCAAATTGAATTCTCTGCAACATGCACTAGAGGTAGGAACAGATTTGAAACTAGAAGGGTTTGTGTGCTTACCAAAATCGAGCTTCAAAGTCAGCTCCAGAAATCAGAAGCTGAGGTTTGACAGCATCAACACCTCAACTTGGCAAGCTTCGTTCTCTTGATTCAGGGACTCTCAACTCACAAACTTTATATCAATACAAAGCCCTTGGTTCAAGATTTGTAATGGTGTATCACTCATGTTCTAACTCTCAGAAACGAAGGAGAATTTCATAGACGAATCTCAGAACCCTAAACAGAGCATCAGCACTTCAGATCAACAAAATGAGCCAAAATCTCGATTAATTGTGCTATTTATAGAGAAATCAGGCTAACATGCATGTTGACACGTCCTACCCCACCAAGAGAAGGATGAATTCGTGGCAGATTTCTGGGTTTTGGCTTGATTACTCATCAAACGCACTAACCCAGTTTTCTGAGTTCATCGTGTAACCGGTTACATACTGATAAAATTCAAAAATTAATAATTTAATTACTCTTTCTTCAAAAACCTTTCTAATATTGCAATTAGGTCCCAACCCAAGGGCTAATTTACAATATTCACATTTTTGTACAAAATAACCATATAAAAATATATCTCATATTTTTATATAAAAACACATAATGTACAAAAACTAAAACCTTCAAAACTAATATAAATCAATTATAAAATAATTGTTTTAATTAATTTCTTGGTTATTTGGGAGACGAAAATTAGGGGTGTTACACGAAGCTCTGATACCAATTGTTAGGATTGGCAGCTGTCACCCAAGAGGGGGGTGAATTGGGTGTTTACAAATTCATTGGAAAATATTTGAATTAAATCGTTTTCAACAAATTTAAATAAACTTTGCAATGGAAAACAATATAACTTTGAAAAACGATTGCGCGGAAAGCGGATAATAATAATAATAATAATAATAATAATAGAAAAACTAATACGCGTGGTACAATTAAAACGATAACATGGGAAACGTTACCGCGCTAATTAATTTAAAACAATTAAATTAATTTATTAAGAAAATAGTTGTTATGATGCAATAACGATGAGTATAACAATAACGCACATAAGCAACTATAACAACGGTAAATAAAGAGATGAGGGTTAGAGAGATTGCACCAGGATTTTTATACTGGTTCATTCTTTCCAGCGAAAGACCTACGTCCACTCCCCAAGCGACCCGCTTGAGCTTTTATCAATTATAACCAAAGAACCTCTCGCGTCCCCCAATTACAACTAGAGCGCCCCTCACGCTACTAGGAACCTCCGTTCGCTAGGGACCTCAACAACAACAACTAGGAAGACCCTTCCTAGTTTTTCCCCAGATAGCCTAACTACTAGGTGCCCCACCGTTCGTCTAGCCACTACCCAAGTACACAAGGGTTCCTCACCCTAAACAACAGGAACGTGCCACACGTCCAACTAGGAGATTCACTCCCTAATCTCTAAGGGTCACACACCCCTTTACAACAATGGTTACGAAATGAGATTGGGTACAACTACTATAATGCACTCTTGATAGTGCGGATACAACAATATAAGGCTTCTAACAAATGTGTGTTCTAGATAACACTTATACAACAATTAAGCTCTAATTGCAAAGAAATTAAATCACAAGTACTATGGCCAAAAGGTTTTCTTCTCAAAAGATATGAACGTTAAAAGAGAGAATGAGCGTTATCAGAATTGTTGAATTATAGGAGTCTTATATTTCTTATTTAAAAATATTATCTTGAGTTTGAAAATAAGAAGCAACAAAATATTTTTGAAATCAAAAACAAATCAAATTGATTTAAGAAATAAAATAAAAGATTTGAAACTTAAATAAAAAAGGAATATTTTCAAAAATAAAATCAATTTCGAATTTTGAAAATAAATCAGAATCAATTAAGTAAAAACAAATCTGGAAATAAATCAAAACGATTTTGACACGTTTTTTAATAAAACTTGAGGGAATATATTACTTCAGGAAAGGTAATCTATTATCTCCCTTAAAATGGAAACTTTGAAATTCATTTGAGAAAACCAGTAATCGATTATTCATTCCAAGTAATCGATTACTTCATTCTTGTTTAGTATATGATGAAACTCATATAATCGATTACCACTTATCTAATAATCGATTACAGAGACTCTGATTTTTGTATGATGCAATATCATGCAATCGATTACATCAGGGCAGTAATCGATTACTCTGCCTTAGGAAAATGTATGATGCAACATTGATAATCGATTACTTGATCTAGGTAATCGATTACTCTTATTAAAAAAGTAATGGATTATTCAAGTTCACCTAATCGATTATTCACACTTTGGTTTTTCTATGATGCAACAAAAGTAATCGATTATTTTGAGAAGGTAATCGATTATCCTCTCATGCACTTGTAAAAATAGATTTTCGTAACTTAGATAAAATTGTCCAGAGTTGTTTCATCATGCATTTCCACAAAAACTAAGATTAAAACTGATTTTCACTTAAAAACTCTTTTTCTTCTCCTTAAACTGAAAAACTCATTTGGCCAATATACACTTGTAATAATATTTCATTACCTTACAAATTTCCTATGGAAGGCTTATACAATAACACTTGAAAGCTTGAGCCTTGAACTGCTTGATACTTGATGCTTGACTTGATGCTTGAAACTTGAAACTTGTTTGTTATCATCAAAACTCTATCTTCTTCTAGAAATCTTCTAGCATTGACTCTTTACGTCCTTTAGGGCAAGCTTGTTTTCCAACAGACAATATTAGGCAAAACCATGCTCAGCCTGTCACTGAGAAGTTTAGAGATGCACTTGTAGATACTGTTGCAACGGGCAATAGGTCTAAAGTCATGCATAAACTTAGAAGAATCAACTTTAGGAACCTTGACCAGATTGGTAGAGTTAACTTCTCCGAGTAAGTGACCAGACTGAAAAAATTGCTTGATAGCAGCACAACAGTCCTCACCCACCACATCCCAGACATCAATGAAAAACCTGACCCAAAACCATCAGGTCCAGGGGCTTTGTCTTGATGAATAGAAAACATAACCTGCTTTATCTCAGAGTCAGAAAAAGGCCTAATAAGTCTAATATGCTGCTCTGTGGACAATACATTTCCTTTCTCCATAATCTCAGTATTAAGAACAGATCTATGATGCTTCATACTGAATAAGTTTTGATAAAACATAAGAAAGCCATGCTCAATTTTATCCTGACCTGTAATGGAATCACCTTGATCATTCTGCAGACATAAAACTCTATTTTGATACTATCTCTGCTTAATTGAATTATGAAATAGTTTAGAGTTTTCATCACCCTCTCTCATCCATCACAGCTTAGCTTTCTGTCTCAGGAAAGCAAAACCATCCCTCTTAATAGCTTGATACTGCTTTGAAACCTCCCTTTCCTCAATCTGAAGATCAAGATCAACTCAAACCTGACACAGATCCCCTTGAATTCTGGCCAGCTTTTCTTTTAAATCAAGCTCACGTTTGTCAATCTTGGCAAAATGGATCTTGCTGAGATCAGTTAAAGGCCTCTGCAGAAGCCTTAACTTCTTGCAAACCTGAAACATATAGCTACCATCAATCATTTTAGACCAAATGTTATGCACAATCTTCCTGAACTCTTGATGGCCACTCCACATGTTAAAATACTTAAATCATGCTGATGAGCATTATATTTCCCATTATTCATAGCCTTATTTTGCTCTCATTGATGATTTTTGGTGCCTACTTGACATTGTTTAGAATGATTTAGTATTTTAGACTTTATTAGACTATTATTCCGGATTTTAATTAATTTGGATTAATTAGCCTAATTTAATCTATTATTATTTTTAGGTCATATTTGGCACAAGGGCTTTTAAGGCATTTTGGGAGTGAAGATTTAATTTTGGAAGAGAAAATATATGATGAAGTGAAGATTGTAATCTATCTTTAGGATTATTTGAGATTTAGTTTATATCTTTTAAGATTTAGATTTTATCTATAGGATATTTTTAGATTTAATTTAGAGATTAGCTTTCCTTAGGATTTGGCCCATGATTTAGGCCCGTTTTGAGCTTTAAAAGCCAAAATTCGTGTAACCTTCCAAACACAACTTCCATTCCATGTTTTTCACTCTCTCTCTAGAGAAGGCTTAGTTTTGCTCTCCAAGCTTGCGGTGGCTGCTAGGGTTTCTCTCGCTTCCTTTTTCTACATGTTTTTGGTATTTTTCATCATGGAAGGCTAAACTCTTTGGTTAAATCCCTTTGGTAATGTATCACAAACTCTTGAGGTTTTGTTCTTAATGCTATTTTGTTTTTATTCACTGTTTTCATGCTTATTGATATTTTATGGTTCGCTTAGTTCCATTATATAGAGATGATCCATGTGTATGAATGCTTAATTTATGCAAACTCGTAAAAACTCCATGCTTTGCCTTTTAATGCTTAATTAGAGGTTAGGGTTTGGGTGTGAGAACTGAATTTTCGCTTAGTATTTAGTTCTCACGAGTTGTATAGTGAAGAGGGAAGAAATTGATCTTTTGTGACCGATGATAGAGTTGTGAACAAGAGCCAAAGGGGTTTATCCGCTTTTCGTTACTGTTAACTTCGTTTTTGATTTAATTCTTTTTTTATTTCAATTATTCAATAAATATTCAATACAAAACCCCCCTTATTCTATGCATACTATGTGTTCGACCTTTTGCTTGATAAGATATTCCTTGGGAGACAACCTAGGAGTCACTTCCTCGTACTATATTTAAACTGTTTTTATTTGTATCGAGTACGGCCTCGATCACCTGCACCCTTCTTAATCTGACTGTGACCCAAATCATTGATCATAGGACAGTGATCAGATAAGCCAGGGCTTAGGAAATCAGTGATAGCAAAAGGCCACTCATTGCACCATATATTATTAACCATGGTTCTGTCCACTTTACAGTATACTCTACTGTCACCAACTTGCCTATTACACCATGTTTAAAACTGCCCTTTAGACTTCATATGCATCAAATCACAAGAACAAACACAGTCCATAAATTAATGAATTTGCCTAGGATCAATAGCAGCCCCTCCAAGCTTCTCCTGCTGAAACAGACAGGTATTAAAGTCCCCAGGCAAAAGCCAGGGCTTGTCAGTGATAGGTTGTAATCCTTGAATCACCCTCCACAATTCCCTTCTGTCCACCATATCATTTGAGGCATACACAAATGTAAATAAAGAATCTCTTCTGACCCTGCTTCATATTAACATAGCAATGCATATATTGGCTAGATCTACCAGGAAGGGTAACATCAAAGTTATCCTTTTTCCAAATAATCTAGATTCTACCAATAGAGCAAACATCTAGATTGTCAAGAGCCCCAGCCAGGGGCAATTTTATTCCTCACAGCCTGAAAACCATTAGTTCTCATTTTATTTTCAAGAATACCAAACAGTCCAATTCTAAAATATTTGTACAAATCAACAATTGCTTGTTGTTTTTGAGGGTTATTCAACCCTCTCACATTCCATGCTGCAATCCTATCCATCTGCAGCTTGCTTAGAGGGAGCACCTCTTAGCATCACATTACCTTTATTGGCTCTACTCCTTGTATTTACAGTAATCCATTCCCCTTCCTCAGCTGGAGCTTTTTCTTTCCCCTTATCCTTCTAGACAGAAAGGTCTGGGACTGTTGCAGCTAAAAGAACAACTTGACTAGTCTCCTTAGCTCTTTCAATATTCTCAGGTGGGATTGTCTCATTAGCAATTGCCTCTTTAGTATACAAGGCATCCACAACCTCATCAATGTCCTTCTGAGATGGCTTGTTTTTCACAACCCATTGCTGCCTAACACCCTTCTTACACATCTTGGAGTCATGACCACATGAAGAACATTTGGCACACTTGACTGGTTTCCATTCGTAAACAACCTTTTGATTGATAACAATTCCCTTCTCATCTTCAAAATACACCTCATCAGGGAGAATGGTGGGGCTGACATCAACCAAGACTCTAGCATAATTGATTATGTTCTTGTCCTTAGTGACTTGGTCAACCATGATGGGATTCCCTATCAGGCTTGCAATTTTGCCAAGTGCAGTAGCCCCCCAAAATTTCAAATTCAAATCAGGTAGATGCACCCATACATGCACACAATCAATAAAACTCCTTGAAATAGGTCTGCCAGTCCATGGAGCAAGGATCATTGGTTTCCTATCAAAATGGAACACACCAATATCCAAAACAGTATTACGTGCTTCGAGAGTATTGAAGCGAACCACAAAGGTGCCATCAGAGTTTGTAAGCACTTTATCCACACCATACTGATCCCAAACTTTCCTGATGTATCCATTAAGAACCGGAAAAAGGGGTTTCGCACCCAAGACATAGCAAACCAATGTGTTTTGCCAGTATGTCATCTCATTCTCAATATCATCACTATCAACCTTGCCAATAGCTACTCGTTCTTTAAGTTCAGGCTTAAAGAATTGGAGTTTTTCACCAGCATTCCTTAACTTAGAGATGTCAAACTTATCCCATACATTCACAGGTTTATCCCTTTCCTTGTTTGCCAAGCCAATATTAGGATTACTGGAAGTATTAGGTATACTGGTTTCAACAGGTTTCACACTCGATCCATTAGTCATGGAATGAAATTCATTATTAACAGAATTATCTGTCTTCTGCTTGATTTTGGCACGTAAAACATCAATCTTCTGTATCCACAATTCAGCTTGCTTGGGGCTCAAGCTATCTATGTCTGCCAAGTCTTCATCATCCAGTTGTGAGAAGTCAATCCTCTGAGGGGACTCAGAAGGTTTGTTATCATTCCCATTGGTGCTCTTAGATGTCGAAGTAGGAGTTTTAGGCGGCATCCCTTTCTGTTTTACCATTATGGCGACGGCGGCGTAACCCCAGGGGTCACAGCCACGAGAGAGAGAGAGAAGAGAGATTTTTAATTTCTATTTTCGGATAAGTGTGATTTTTTAGAAGTGTTATAGAATGAAAAATTACTATTTTGGTCCTCGATATAAGAGAATATAAAGATTAGAAAGTGTTATAGAATGAAAAAGTGTTAGAAAGTTATTAAAGAGAATATAAAGATTTGGTAAAAAATTACTATTTTGGTCCTCAATGTAATATTTTTATAGGAAAATTCATGTCTACCAAGGAAATTAGTTATTATTAACACTCTAAAGTATGTTGAGTAAAAAAAAATATTTGTGATAAAAAAAGTAAGTAAACATCATTAAAAATTAGAATGAAAATCTTATAAATAGGAAAAAAATTTCCCTAAAAATTCTTGTATTAAGGACATGAAAGAATACATATTAAACAAGTTTTCTATTACCTAATTGAACTTGGTAAATTAAATATTAAAAAAAATACAAAAGTAGAGAATATGATTTGTGACGACCCGATTTTCTATTCTTATTAAAATACTTATATTCAAAAATACGACCATTTTTTTTTCTCATCAAAAGCCAAGTCATCATCATTCTCAATTCTTGCGGAAAATATCAACGATATCATGAAGGGGAAAAATATCAATACTTCATATTTCATTTCAAAATCAAAAGTACATTCTCCATTACATTAAAACATAAAAGTTAAAAACACTAAGCTTAACTTAGATACTCTAGGTTATTACATTATATTACATATACCACAACAAAATATATAACAACCTAGAGCAACTGGTTCCAACTCAAAATATAATATAAGTAAGAGAAACCTAATGGGTTGCATTATCCACATTCCACTAGTCAGAACTCAACTCAGTCGGTAATGGTGGTGTTTCATGGCGAAACACAAAGTTAGGTGGAATATGCATAATGTACGCCATTGGGATTCTCGCATGACGCGGACGCATCCGGGACCATGGGTTTGGGTGACGGAAAATAACTTCCATGTCCCCTTCGTACGTGACCCGATGCTCCTCGAAATTCCACTCCCCATCAGGGAGCGGCCTCATCTCCACGTATATCATATTCAGTGCCATGTCCTACAACAAGGGATTAGGAGTGAGTCATAGCTAAATACAATAACAAATGAGCATAACAGGGGCTAAAAATAACAAGCACATGTAATCAGATAGCATCCAGAATGCAAGTACATATGTTCAAACTCATTTACTACATATTTGGTTTCATTAGTGATATGATGCATGCCTACTCCTCATTCATGCTTCACGGTTCGGCATCCTTTCGGGATATTCATTTCAGCCTAAGTTTCCATCGCATCGGAGCGGATTCACATTTCAGGCATCACGATTGATTGAGAGCTAACCTCCATGACATACAGTGTCGGTGGCTTTCTACGCCCTATCCTGAGTTAGTATCTCAAATCAAATCGGAGCAATTCCTTTCACCATGCATGATTCCCATATCATATGCAAATCTTATTTTATTCTTTCATTATTCTCATCAGCATTCCATTTCATTGGTTTTCATTCAACTTTTTCTTTAGCTGGTGTTGGTGCTTTTCAAAAAAAGACCATTAGCGGCCTAGCCACTCTGCGATGGGTGTACTTACTTTCAATTCTCCTTTCAGAAAAATCCATCAGCGGCCTAGCCACTTAGTGATGGTTTTAGAAATAGCGTATAATCATTTATTTAGTAATCCATAGGGGCATAGCCTCCTATTGGTCGATTTTTATTGCAACGACCCCATTGGGACTCCCATAGAAAAATATCAACCAAGTGAGTAAAACTTTCACTGGGACATCTAGGGATCATATCAACCAAATGGGTGTAACGCACTTCCGTTGGGACTCCTGTAGGGAAATAATCAACCACTGAAAAAAATTCCAGTAGGACACCTCCAGGATAACCATCAACCAACGGGAATAAGAGATATTAATATTAAACGAGTTAATTATAAGAAAATTTTAGAAAGTAAGTGTCGTGTCCTTAATCGAAATCAACCTAGAAGCTATGGAAGAACTTCAGGAATGATCTCAACCAAGAAGTTAATGTAGGACTCTTTAGGATTTTTGTATATCCATTTGGGATAAATAGGTTCTCCCTAGTCAACAATGTGTGTGCTAGTGTCAACTTAGGGATGAGAAGACGTACCTTAGCCCCTATAGCATGGTGGTTCTTATAGGGGATTACCTGTGTGTCGTGGGCCTTCCTCATGAGGCTTGTGAAGAAGAAGAACTCAAGTAGGATTCGTAAAGGTCCTGATAAGGTTGCCTTCGTAAATCCTATATGTGATAAGCCCTTATCTTTATCAAGTTTATCCAACAAGCTTCGTAAGACAATAGGGGAGGTAATTAAGCTAAGCGAGACTGTTAAGGATAAGGATAAGGTCGAATATCCTATGCTCGGACCTATTCTCGCAAGCCTATAACGCTCGCTGATTGTCTATAGGCTCGGTATGGTGCACCGAGCGAATGGTAACTCGTATGCCTTGCTCCAGTGTTAACCGATCGGATTAAAGTTACTTTGATGGGCCAACTATTAGTCCACTACATAAGTCCCCCAGGCTCGGTTGGGTGATTTGAGCCCTACCGAGTTGAAGAAATAAGTAAGTTGTTGGCCAATCTTTCGAAAAGGCATGCTTTGTTGAGGAGAAGGGAGATCGGGTCGTCTTAGTGCATTGGCTGAGCTGTCCTTTCATTGACACGGAAAGGACCTTTGAGTTTTTCTTAAGGTTCCACATGTCCTTTCTACTACCGGGAAATGAAACGTTATGATTTCAAAACTTCAGTACACGCCTCATATACATTTGCAAGAGGAGTGGGCTTTTGCTTATTCGGCCCAATTCTTAGATAGTGGAGGGAAACTTCTGAAAGTAAAGTTTAGGAGCGGTTTTCGAAATTCATTTCTGTCAAAATTAGAAACTCATCAACTTCTTTTCTCTCTCATCTTGCCTTCCTGAAGAATCGTTTCACTTTGCCATTGAACAGCAGATTCAAAGATCATCGAAGAGATTCTTGCACCGATTTCACCTTCTTTATTTGTATTAAGCCTATTCCAAGTTCGCTGGTACTTCCATCATCCTCAACTTCTTGATCATTCATCATCAAACAGGTAACGAACACATTCTTCAAACCTTGACTATCTTCTGCTTTCTCCCTTACAAGCTTATGAAATACTGCATGTGTCTGTTCCTGTTGTCTGTTATGAGTATTGCTCTTAGAATCTTCATCATTGCGTTTTAGCACTAGCCATGCACCCCTTTTCTTGATTCTGAACGAATTCTAGGGTTTACTGAAAACCTTGCATTGATCGTCAGGATATCCCTCTTTTTTCTGAAACTCTTTGCCATACTTTGAGCGATCGCCGTAGGGTTTCTTAGGATAATTTTATTTTTGGTTGTTCCTAATTTCTTAGGGTTTGAACTGAAGCTGTGATAAACATGAGTGAGGATTCTATAAATTTCGATATACCGAGAGCACATGAGGAATAGAATCCAAGAAGTTGGATTAAACCAATTGCGACCCATTTCCCTCAGGACTTGAAAGAAGCCAGAGAAGGTGTGATTTACTATAGGATCGCTGAGAGGGTAAAACAAATGAGGTTAAGGAGGTAACGGAGAGGTATTCAGTGTTTCAATTTGTTTGGGGAAGTTCTGCCCAGGAAGGGAGGTGTTCCCTAATCGATAGTATGCATAAGTATTTGATCAGAAATAATCAAGTTTTTACTGCTTCTGACTCCGCGTGTGCCTCCTTTTCCTCAGGTATGAAGCGAAAGTGCGTTACGAATCCTGAACTCTATCCCCTTCCTCCAGATGCTAATCAGTACGGCTGGGTTGATCGAGAGGTTGTAGGCACCCAATCTGAACTTTCAACCGACGAATCTTTGGAACAAACCCGAGCCATTATACTACCTTGTCCTGGAGATCGTAGTGGAAAATTGTATTCAGTAAGCCCAGTGGGGCCCAACGAGAGAATTTGCACTCGTATCCCTGAGGGCGGCACTAGTTTTTATTTTTATGAGGAAGTGATAACCCGTCTTGGAATTAGGATGCCTTTCACTGACTTTGAAATAGATATTTTGAATACGCTGAGAGTGGCCCCTTCTCAGTTACATCGAATGCATGGGCGTTCGAACGTTTCAACAAGTATGCTCAGCAATGAACTGGTTCTGCACCGTACCGACTTTCTTCTACTTATTTGCTCCGCAAGCCAATGCTTTTGAAAAAGGATCCGCCAAACGTCCCTGGGTTTCATTGAAATCGCGAAATGTGTACTCTTTGTTAACCAAGTACTCTGAGTCTTGGAAAACGTTCAAACCTTTTTATTTTAAATACAACTTTGTTGGGAATGGTGTTTGCTGGTTTACAAAAGCTGGTGAAGAGCGACCTGTTCCACGATTTCCCCTTCAGTGGAGCACAAGTTTTTTTAATCGTAGGATTGCTTCTTACGGGTCGGAGTGGAAACAGCTCTTTGAACACGAGAAGGAGGTTTGCCGAGAGTTTGAGAACTACTTGGCTAACAATGGGATGATTGAAACGAGGGACATAGTGAATATCCCCTCAAAAGATGTCAAGGCTCAGCTTGGTAAACTATTTTTATTTTCTTTTTTACTTGTAAATTTGTTTAGATCTAATGGTTCTTGGTTTCCTTTGCAGATGAAATGGCTTCTCGCATGGCTGCACTGCTCCAAGGAGGTAAGAAAAGAAAAGCTCCTCTTTCAAGTGCGGCTTCAGGGTCGTCAAGTATTAGCACTCCAAGTTTAAGTACTCCGACTCCTACTGCCTCTCCGGTTGAAGGGTCTCCTCGGCCAACTCCCAACTTGGTCGTTGTTACAGCTACTACAATTTCGCCGGCCTCAAGTGGCCAAGCACCCTCTCCCCCTCTGCAATTGACTCGACGCCGAAGACTTCAGAAAGGGAAAGAAAAGGTTTCTGAAGGAGCAAGTGCCAGGGCTGAGGGAACAAGTACCAGAGAAACTGCTGATCCTACTCCTACTCCGACTCCACAAGTGGTTTCGGTGTGGAATTGTGACTTGGATGAAAAATTTCCAGAGTTTATCTGCCCGGAATCTGATCATATCCGGTATGATAATCTTAGTGCTTCTGAATGGTCCCGTTACACTATATCTTCGACTAAGTTTTTGCTTCGAGGTGCCAGTTTAACCCATTATCTGTCCAAGCATCCAGAGGATTTGTTTAAAGGTTTAAATGTCGAACAGAAGGAGACTCGTGAGCTGCAAGCGGCTCAAGAAGCCAGTTTGTCGGACGAGCTGGTTCGAGTAAAGAATGAGCTGGAAAACTTGAAGGCTGATAAAATTGAACTGATCAAGGAGCGAGATTCTCTGAAAGCTTCACAAAAGGCTGCTGAAGACAAGAAAAAGGAAATTGAGGAAACTCTTAAAAAATAATTGCAGGTAAGCCGACAGAGGATCGAGGAGTTGGATTCTGAGGTGAAGAAATCTGCTGCAACTGTTCTGAAATATAAGGAAAAAGCTCTTGTTTTTAAGAAAAAGGCAGCAGCTAACTTCTACAACTGAGGTAAGGGTGTTGACGACTCTTTTGTTTCAGCGATCAACCAGATCCAGCTTTTGAATCCTGAAACTGAGTTCAGAGTGGTCGGAGCACACCCTTTCCATAGTGTAGAAGATGGGAAGTTAATTGATATTGAAACCAAAGCTGAAATAGATTTGCAGGCAGAGAATCTTCCCAATCCTATGGTGGAATTGACTGAAGCTCCTGAATTCGATGACAAGGATATCAGTTTGTCAGATGATGAGGCATGAACTTAGTGTGCTTGTTGGCCAGTTTCTATCTATTTTGATCTTTATTTTTCTGCTTGTTGGTAACACATGTGGGATTTCTTTCTGCTGCTTTTGTATCCGAGCGTTATACTTTGTTTATTTTGATCCAAACTCTTTTGTTACTTCGGATATGGCTTTTAATTAATCTGTTGTTCAGCAAATTGTATCGCTGCTTGATATGTTTTTAACTGCCTTGTGTGTAAGTGTCATGTTTTTACTCGAACTTTCCGAGTGCTAACTCTTAGAGGATTTACCAGTGAACACTATATGAATTTTCATGCTCAGTTTTTACGAGCGCAAACTTGAATTTGTATGTATATTTTTATTGATAGGAATTGTGAGTGAGAACTCAGATCGCCGACTTTAGCCGAAGCGGGATCTTCGGACCGCGAAGCTAGGAAGGTCATTCCTGAGTTCGGGTGTTCTTTTAGTACGTCGTTAAGCTTCTGGAAGAAGCTGTATCTCGATTTCGTTCGGTGACTAGCCGAGCAAAATGAGTCGTACGCGGTTTCACAATGTTTAAAGATAAAATCTCAATGAAATTATGAACTTTTATTAATAAGGAAGTACAAGAGTTGAATTGCTCATGGCTAAGAAATTCCTAAAAATCAAGCTGTAATCTATGAAGGGTGTTGCCCTTCGTTATTCTATTCTTGAGCAATAAATAGACTAAACTATTCTAAAATCAAAGAAAAACAAAGTGGGAGCTTAGCTGTAGTAAGCTCTGAGTTTGGCAGCGTTCCAACTGTTGTTGATGTCCTTGCCCGAGAGAGTTTCCAACCTGTAGGCTCCTATTCTAGTTTTAGTTTTTACTCTATATGGGCCTTCCCATTTTGGGCTCAGTTTTCCAACACCAGCATTTCCTTTAGCAATATCTGCTCGGCGAAAAACCAAATCTCCGACTTCAAAACTTCGCGGTCGGACCATCCTGTTGTATTCTCGTACCTGGCGTTCTTTCATCTTTCTTTCATGAGCTAAAGCAGTCTTTCGTATTTCTTCAAGCAGTATGAGTTCATCGCTGAGCAGACTGTTGTTGGTTTCCGAGGGACGTTCAAGCATCCTAAAAGTGGGGATTCTCTTTTTGATCGGAATGACTGCGTCACAGCCGTATGTCAATCGAAAAGGGGTTTCCCCAGTTGAGGAATGTATAGTTGTCCTATGCGACCATAGAACTCTAGGAAGCTTATCTGCCCAAGTACCAGGTGCGTTGCCAAGTTTCTTTTTTATACCATCCAAAATGGTTTTGTTGGCTGCTTCAGCTAATCCATTAGTTTGCGGGTGTTCCACAGAACTGAAGTAGTGAATGATCCCCAGGTCAGCTGCTAGTTCTTGAAAGTGAGAGGCTGCGAATTGTGATCCATTATCGGTGACTATAGAATGGGGCACTCCGAACCGAGATATTATTTCATTTACAAAGAAAGATTGAATTCGGGCTGTAGTAATTGTTGCTAATGGTTCTGCTTCAATCCACTTAGTAAAGTAGTCAATGGCTACCACCGCAAACTTCAATTGTCCAGGTGCAGTGGGAAACTTTCCGATGATGTCCATTCCCCATTGATAGAAGGGCCAAGGAGCTCCGAGAGAATGTAGCTCTTCCGCGGGTCTTTGGTAAGTATCACTGTGAAACTGACACTGAATACATTTCTTGACATGTTCCATGGCATCTTTTTGCAATGTGGGCCAGAAGTAACCTGCTCGGATTATTTTCCGAGCTAGAGATTTTCCACCTATATGATGGCTACAGATTCCTCCGTGGATCTCTTCAAGGATTTCTTCAGCTTGAGAGGGATTGACGCATCTGAGCATGGGTGAGCCGAACCCTCTCTTATAAAGGACTCCATTAAGAACTGTGTATTGGGCTGATTGCCGGATTAACCTACGAGCTTCTGCCTGATCTTGGGGAACGAAACCATGTTGCAAGTAAGTTAGTATCGGATCCATCCACGACTGACATACTGATACCGCAAGAATGACGCTTGGTCTTGGGATAGTTTCTTGTATCAAAGTCTTGTTGTTCTCCGACCCCTTCGTGCTTGCCAGCTTAGATAAGATATCAGCTCGGGAGTTCGAATCTCTCGGGACATGGGAGATATCAAACTCTAAGAAATTGGAGATTATTCGCTTCACTTCTTCAAGATACTTCTGCAAGATGGGCTCCTTAGCCGAGTATTGACCCTTAATCTGAGAGACCACTAACTGTGAATCGCTGAATACCGACACCCTATTCGCACCAAACTCATGAACCATTTTGAGACCTGCAAGGACCGCTTCATATTCTGCCTGATTATTTGAAGTTTGGATTTCAAATTTTAATGAGTATTCCATGCTAAGTCCTTCGGGATTTTCAATAATGACGCCAGCGCCTGCTCCTTTCCTGTTGCTCGAACCATCCACATAGACTGACCACAAGTCCTGAGGTGTACCCGAGAGAATCTCGGTGAATTCAGTAACAAAGTCAGCAAGAACTTGAGACTTCATTGCTTTCCTCGGTTCATAGATGATATCGAACTCAGAGAGCTCTACTAACCATGAAACCATTCTGCCAGCTAGGTCAGGCTTGTGAAGGACCTGCCTAAGGGGTTGAGCTGTCCTGACCATGATTCGATGAGCCTGGAAGTACTGTCTTAACCTCCGAGCAGATATGGCTAAACAGTATGCAAGTTTCTCGAGTTTTTGGTACCGCAGCTCGGATCCCTGAAGTGCTCGGCTAACAAAATAAATGGGGGCCTCAACTCCCAAATCCTCTCGTACCAATATCGAGCTGACAGCTGCATCCGCCACTGACATGTAGAGAATAAGGTCTTCCCCGGTAAGAGGGCTATGAAGGACTAGTGGGCTGGAGAGATAGTTCTTCAACTGAACGAAAGCTTGTTTGCAATGATCATCCCAAAGGAAGTTTTTATTTTTCCTAAGGAGTTGGTACCACGGTAAGGCTTTCCGAGCGGCTTGAGACAGGAACCTGGAAAGGGCTGCCACTCGTCCAGTGAGTTGTTGGACTTCTCTAAGACTGGTTGGACTTCACATTTCAAGAATTGCTTTGCACTTGTCTGGATTAGCTTCAATACCCCTCTCGATTAGCATAAAACCGAGAAAGGATCTGGTTGGGACTCCAAACACACACTTTTCAGGATTTAATCTCATGGAGTATTTTCTTACTCAGTCCAGTATTGTCTTAAGGTCTTGGGCATGGGTCTCTTGCTGTCTGCTTTTTGCAATAATGTCATCAATATAAACCTCCATATTTGAGCTGATCATCCCTTGAAATACCTTGTTCATCATTCGCTGATATGTAGTTCCCGCATTCTTTAGTCCGAAGGGCATGACATTGTAATAGTACGTTGCCTTATCGGTGATGAATGCGGTTTTATCTTGGTCGGCAGGGTACATGGGTATTTGGTTGTAACCTGAGTAAGCGTCCATGAATGAAAGAAGTTTGTATCCGGCCGAATTGTCGACGAGCTTGTCAATGACGGGAAGTGGGTATTGATCTTTTGGATAGACTTTGTTCAAGTCTGTATAGTCGACACACATCCTCCACTTCCCGTTGGGTTTTTTGACCAAGACGGTGTTTGCTAACCAGTCTGTATAGTCGATCTCCCGAATGAAGCCAGCTCGGAGTAATTCGGAAACCTTTTCTTCGATAGCTGCGGCCTTTTCTGCACTAACCTTTCTTTTGCGTTGTGCCACTGGTTTTGCCCTTGGAAGAATGCTCAATTTGTGGCAGATAAAATTAGGATCAATTCCCGGCATATCGGCTGAGGTCCATGCAAACAGATCCCTATTAGCGATCAGCAGAGTGGAAAGTTCATCTTTGATATTTAAAGGGAGATCAGAACCAATTTTAACTTGTTTGAGGGGATCATCATTCAACGTTAAAAACTCCCATTGTCCCTTCGGAGTCGGTCAGTTTTTGTCATATTCATTACGCACATCAAGGTCTGCCAAATTAATGTTACCTTTTCCGAGGGGAATTCTTTCTAAACGGTCCTAGTCTTTGTTCTTAACCTTACCCAAACTTGCATTGTAGCATTTTTGGGCTGCCTCCTGCTCGGCTTTGACTGTAACTACCTTGTCATCTGTTCCGACGAACTTCATAGCCAAATGTACTGTTGAGACTACTGCGCCGAATGCTTGTAAGGAAGTTCTTCCGAGGATGGCGTTGTAGGCTGTTGGGCAGTCAACTACCAAAAACTTGATTATTTCAGTTCTGGCCGAAGGCTGCTGACCAAGGGTGATAGGAAGTTGAATGTATCCCTTTGGCTCGATGGTGTCCCCAGTGAAGCCGATCAACTCTCCTTCAAATGGAGTGAGATTGCACTCCCTAAGTTTTAAGGCTTTAAACAAAGGGAGGAACATGATGTCCGCCGAGCTCCCTTGATCGATAAAGACACGTTTTATTTCATAATTACCGATAAGGGCTGTGATGACCATGGGATCGTTGTGACCTGGGAGGATCCCTTCCAAATCCTCGTCATTGAAAATGATGGGAACATTTTTCGTTGATCTTTTCGAGATAGGTTTTTGGCTCACGGCTAAGATTTGGTTGATGTATTTCTTTCTGTCGGCTTTTTTCTCTCCCCTCCCCCCGGCAAACCATCCGACAATAGTGTTAACTAAAAATTCATTGTTTGTTGGATTTGTATCAGTGACCGGGGCGGGCTCGGTTTTCTGTCTTCCTACATTCCTATCGTCTGGAGATCTGCTTCTTTGGCGTTTAGACTTTACTGGTGAATGGGATATGTTCCTGCCTCTTCGTCCTGCTGCATCTCTGATGTATTGTTGTAGCTTTCCATCTCTGATCATTTCTTCAATTAGATCCCTCAACCAAATGCATTCGTCAGTTGTATGTCCATATCCCTTGTGAAAGTCGCAATATTTTGACCTATCACGCTGTGCGCCCTTTCTTAAAGACGGGGGTCTTTGGGCATAGCGTAAGTCGGTCTGCATCGTTTCCCGAAGGATTTGACTCCTGGGAACAGTTAGAGGAGTGTACTCCTGATATTTATTCCTCGGAGGTGGTCTTCGGTCTCGATCGTTTTTGTCTTGTCTACCACCAAAACGTTCGTCACGTTTTTGTTTATTCTGTCCTTGAGGGTCAGCTCGTTGTCGATCGTCTCTGAATTTCTGCCCTTTGTCGAATTCCTCCAAGTTGATGAACTTACTTGATCTCTGTCTAAGCTCGGCCATATCTTTTGGAGGTTTTCCGATTAGTGACTTTCGGAAATCCCCTGGCTGTAAACCTTGTGTGAACAATAACACTGCTACACCTAGCTCCAACCGAAGGACTGAACTAGCCTCAGTGTGGAAACGTGATAAATAATCTTTCAAGGGTTCATCTTGCTTTTGGGTAACTGTAGCTAATGTGTGATCGGATTTTGGCTGGATGCAACTGGCTGTGTATCTATTTAGAAAGACTCGTTTCATCTCCTCCTACGAATTAATAGAATTTCGAGGGAGAGATGAGTACCATCGCAAGACCGAGGGCTCAAGGGTCATGGAAAAAGCTCGGCACTTCATCCGGTCACCACCTCCGTAATAGTTCATTGCCCCCTCGTAAGAAACTATGTGGTCTACTGGGTTGGTCAGGCCATTGTAATGGGGTACGTTGGATGGGCCCAAGTATCCTTGAGGGGTTTCAAATTCCATGATATACGGGGTAAAAGGATGACCAAGGTGAAAATCACCCTGACCATGATCAGTGACTGGGTTGGCTTGAAAGTTTTGGGGTGGAGGGAGTTGCATCACGGGAATGGGTTGAGGATCTAAAGGTTGTGTTATTTGGATATTGGCTTGTTGGGTAGTTAGTTGGTTTTGAGCGACTCTTGCCATTGCCTGTTGTTGGAGGTCGGCAATGGCTTGTCCTTGCCGCTCAATTAAGGCCGTTTGTCGGTTCAGTATGTTAATCATCTCTTGCTCACGAGCGCGAGCAGATGCTGAAGTTGCATATGATCTACTAGTGGAGTGGGCTCGTCAGGAGTTACTTTGGGTTGTTCTACCCGGGTTCAACCTAGTACTGGGCATGGTTCCTATATGGTCGTGGTTGGGTTGGACCTGCGGAGTTGGGGTTCGGTGGGTGTTTCTCCCATGGTGTGCTCGGGGTCCAGTAGATCTAGCAGTGTTACGGGTAGTTGGGGCGGTGCTGCTTGAATCTCCTTGGGTGGAGGGAGGTGGCGTTGGAGGAGGTGGTGGAGGAAGCAAATTCCGTAAGGTTTGAAGTGGCAAGGGATTTGTCCCGGTTCTAGGCTGAGAAGTTTGTGGTGGTTGAGAGTTGGGGGCGTGATTTTGGCTTTGTGAATTGTGGTGAGAGTGGGGGTTATTTCTCGTTCCAGAATGGGATGTACGTGGTGGCTGCGAAACAGTCTCACGATTTTGGTTAAGAATGTCTCGAAGGTCACCAGCAGGTTGTGGTTGTTGATCATTATGGCTAACGTTCCTGGGTCTGCCACGAGTACGGCCAATGCGATCACGGAGATCACCAGTTTGGCGATCACCAGCTTGGCTCCTTGTATAAACCATGGTGGTGGTGGGAATGATGTATTATTCAGTTCCCACAGACGGCGCCAATGTCGTGTCTTTAATCGAAATCAACCTTGAAGCTATGGAAGAACTTCAGGAATGATCTCAACCAAGAAGTTAATGCAGGACTCTTTAGGATTTCTGTATATCCAGTTGGGATAAACAGGTTCTCCCTAGTCAACAATGTGTGTTCTAGTGTCAACTTAGGGATGAGTGTGAATTCAATGCTCCTAATTATGTGGATTATGTTTTGATGATGACAAAATAATTAACAAATCATGCCTTGAAGATATTGCAACATCAACATCAACAAGAAGTCAAGAAAAGAAGACAAGTGCCCAATCATTCTCAATCAAATATTAATTGTAAATTTCTAATTTATGTTGAGAGTGGTTGAGAGTGGGTAGAAATAGTTAGTCTCTTCTAGGAATAAATTTTTATATGTTTATTAAGTTGAGATTGACCAAAAATTAATACTTGAGAGGAAAAATAAAATTGAAAAATAATTTTTCCCATATCTGATCAAAATACTCGAGTATTTTGATAAAGACTCGAGTATAAACTCGAGTATTTATAGAAAAACTCGAGTATTTGTGCCAGGTCAGCAATTATGACCGTTAGTCTTGTTCGTGCACCAATTCACTCGTTACCGACCAAAAAGACTCGAGTGTTTACCAAAAGACTCGAGTATTTTTGTCCAGTCAGCAAAAATGAATGTTGGAGAAACTCAAAAACCCAATTGAGGGCATTTGAGTCTCATCCAACCCCAAGAGAGTATTCTAAACATTATTGTAAAATTGCTCTTTGAATTTGTGCAAGAACAAACAAGACAACAACACATTATTGATCACAAGCTTTCATAATTTCCTTTTCTCAAGTGTTAATTCCCAAAAAGCTCAACTTCTCACTCATATTGTCATTTTATTCCAAGTTGAGTTTTAGGCCTCAATTCTTACATTGAGCTGTGCTTATTTGTGCTAATCCATTGTGAGATTAGTAATACACATACAAAAAGCTTGATTATTCAAAGTCTTGGATTGTTCCCAAGCAAACCCTAAGTGGCTTAGGGTGTTGGAAGTCTTGAGAGGTTCTCAAGCACAAGACTAGGAGGTTCCTAGCCCAGTGGAGTTTCTTGAAGGGAGTTCAAGGAAGCTTTGTGAAGAGTTCTTCAATCACCGGAATCAAATTGGGGTAGAAATCAAGAGTTTGGTACACTCTTGAAAGGGTTAGGTTGAGTGAGGCCATTCTCAAGCAATCCTTTGTAATTTCTAACAATTTGATTATTAGTAGAAACTCCTAAGTGATTAGGAGGACTGGATGTAGCTCATTGTTGGAGTGAACCAGGATAAAATTGCTTGAGTGTTGGTTTATTGCTTTTAATCTACTTTCTAGCTCAATAGACTTAAGTCATTTCAATCAATTAGGATTTATACAATTAGGTAGCAAATTCAAGGAATCTTTGTATTTAAAAGTTATTTAGATTGCTTGCTATTCTGTTGGATAAGTTCCTGTTTATTATTGAATTGATTTGAGTTAAATTGCTGAATTTTCGTTTCTGGTTTTTCTGCTATCTGATAGGAAAAACTCGAGTATTTAAGAAAAGACTCGAGTTGTTCATCACTGAAAAACTCGAGTATTTCACAAAAGACTCGAGTCTTTTGTGTCTGATTCCAGAAAATTCAGTCTTAGCTCCATTCTTCAATTATCAATCGAAATATTTGGTATTAGTGCTTCAAAATACTATTCACCCCCCCTCTAGTATTTGCTTAGCCCGCTTGTTGGTTTCCAACAAGTGGTATCAGAGCTCGGTCGAAAGATCGAGTGTAACAACTTTTTCGAAAAAGATCCTTTTGGAAACTAAACGGGCTCTAGCAATAACTTTGGTGGAGAAGGAGCTTCAATAAACCGTCCTCCACTATTTAATGGTGAAGGATATGTTTATTGGAAAACTCGCATGAAAGTTTTTATTGAAGCAATTGATATGGATATTTGGGATGCAATTGAAAATGGTCCTTTCATTCCCAAAAAGAAAATAAATGATGAAATTGTTGAAATTCCAAGGAGTAGTTGGAATGATGATGAAAAGAGAAAAGTTTCATTTGATTTAAAAGCTAAAAACATCATCTTTTCGGCCTTATCCCATGATGAATTTTATAGAGTCTCCCAATGTAAATCGGCAAAAGAAATGTGGGATACTTTGCAAGTCACACATGAGGGAACAAGTGAGGTTAGAGATGCAAGATTGAATTCTCTAACTCACGAATATGAATTGTTCCACATGTTGCCAAATGAAACCATTAGTGACTTGCAAAGGCGATTCTCTCACATTGTTAATCATTTGATTTCCTTGGGAAAAGTATTTCGCAATGGTGAAACTACTAACAAAATTCTAAGATGTCTTGATAGGAGTTGGCAACCCAAGGTAACCGCCATCAAGGAATCTAGAGACATAAATAGCATGGACTTAGCCACTTTGTTTGGCAAACTCCAAGAGCATGAGATGGAGCTTACAAGACTTGGGATGCATGAGGAATCGGACAAAAAGAAAAAGAGCATAGCACTCAAAGCTTCAACCAAAGCTACAAAAGAAGTTGAAGAATGCTCTACAAGTGGAGATTCCGATGGTGAACCAAATCAAGAAGAATTTGGGATGTTTGTGAAAAGATTCAACAAATTCTTCAAAGGGAAGAAAGGTGGATCTTCATCCAATTTCAAGAGAACCAAAGACTCCAAACAAAGAGAAAAGAGTACCAATGATGGAGTTAAGTGTCATGAATGTGGAGGGGTTGGTCACATAAGAATGGAATGTGCCACATTCTTGAAGAAGAATGACAAGAAGACCCAAGAGACCAAAGGGAAGCGTGCGTACATTGTTTGGGATGCACCGGAAAAGAGCAATGAATCATCTTCAAGTAGCTCCGGTGATGAAAATGCAAACCTTTGTCTCATGGCCAAGAACAATCATGAGTCCTCATCAAGAGCTAATCATGGCATGAGTGAAAGTGATGATGAGGTAACCTCTAGTTCTTCTTGTTCCTCTTCAAACTCCATTTCATATGATGATTTGCAAGAAGCCTACAATGAAATGTTAATTCAATTTAAAAGGCTTGCTAAAATTAATAAGGAAAAAGGAAAGAAAATTTTGGAGTTTCAACATGAAATTGATGAATTGCAAAAATCTATAAATGAGTTGAAACTTCAAAATGAATCCTTGGAACTTATTAATTCTAGTCATCAAAGTGATTGTGCAAATCATGAGGAAATTATCACTTCATGTGAGAGATGTGATGATCTTGAAAAAGAAGTGAAAGAGTTGAAAAACAAACTCACAATCTCACATAGTGATAGAAACCTCAACCGGTTGTTGAACTCTCAAAGACATAATCACAACAAAACCGGTTTAGGATATGTTCATAAAAAGGACAAAAAGTACAAGGTGGTTGGAACATTTTCTAAGAAAAATTCATCAAAGAGACCAACTTGTACTTATTGTGGAAAAGTTGGACATATCAACATTGAGTGCCACATTAAGAAGTTTGAAATGAAAAAGGGCACTTATATGTGGATTAAGAAGGGAGAAAGTCCCAACACTAACCCTAAGGGACCCACATTGTTTGGGTACCCAAAGTGAACAAGTGATTTCATATTGTAGGTGTGCCTTCGAACGGGAAAACAATTGTGGTATCTTGATAGTGGATGTTCGAAGCACATGACGGGAGATAAGCGGCACTTCATTGAGCTTACTCCAAAGGAAAAGGGTTATGTCACTTATGGGGACAACAACAAAGGCAAAATCCTTGGTATTGGTAAAATTGGAAACTCTTCAAACTTGATTATTGATAATGTGCTCTATGTTCAAAGATTAGAACATAATCTCTTGAGCATAAGCCAATTATGTGATGTTGGTAATCATGTAGTTTTTACCTCTACCCATTGCCTCATTAAAAGTGACAAAGATGAATCAATCAAATTTGTTGGTAGAAGGTCAAATAATACTTACTTAGTTGATTTGAACAAAGTCACTTCTTTGGTCTCTACTTGTTTAGTGAGCAAAGAAAATGACACTTGGTTATGGCATCGTAGGACCGCTCATATTAATGTAAACCAATTGAAGAAAATACAATCTAAAGATCTAGTAGTTGGTTTACCAAAGCTAAATTTTTCTATTGAAGGTGTTTGTTCTCCTTGCAAGAAATGTAAACAAACTAAAAACACCTTTGGATCAAAAATGGTGATGTCCACATCAAGGCCATTAGAAATGCTTCATATGGACTTGTTTGGACCATCACAAGTAAAAAGCTTTGGTGGCAACTATTATGCATTGGTGATTGTTGATGACTTCTCTAGGTTTACTTGGACTTTATTTTTAACTACTAAGAGTGAGACCTACAAATCTTTTAAACATCATGTCAAACTTTTGCAAAACCAAGTAAATCAAAAAGTAATTATTATTCGAACCGATCATGGTGGTGAATTCGAAAACCACAAATTTGATAGATTTTGTGCTAAAAATGGTATTGAGCATCAATTCTCCGCACCAAGGACTCCGGAACAAAACGGAGTGGTAGAGCGGAAAAATAGGGTGCTAGAGGAACTTGCTAGAACCATGTTAAATGATTCTCAAGTACCTCAATATTTTTGGGCCGATGCCGTCAATACGGCTTGTTATGTTTTAAATCGTATTTTGATAAGGCCCTCTTTGGATAAAACCCCCTATGAACTTTACAAGGGAAGAAAGCCAAATATATCTCATTTTCATGTCTTCGGATGCCAAGTTTTTGTTTTAAATAATGGAAAAGAACACCTTGGCAAGTTTGATTCCAAATCCGATGAAGGCATATTTTTAGGCTATTCTTCTCATAGTAAAGCTTATAGAATTTTCAATAAAAGAACTTTAACTATTGAGGAATCAATTCATGTGGTTTTTAATGAGTCTTCAAAAGAAGATAGTGTTTTATGTGATGCTAGTGAAGATGGCATTGTCTTTTCAAAAGAAGAAAAAGAGAGAGAGAATTCAAAAGTTGATGAAGGAGAAGTAAGGGAAGAACTCCCTCCAACTTGGAAATCGGTCAAGGCTCATCCTATAGACAAAGTCATAGGAGATATGTCAAAGGGAGTACTTACTCGTAGGTCTATTCAAAACATTTGCCACTATGTCTCATTTGTTTCTCAAATTGAACCCGATTCAATTAAAAAGGCCATTGAGGATGATCATTGGGTTCTTGCTATGCAAGAAGAATTAAACCAATTTGAAAGAAATGAAGTTTGGGATCTAGTCCCTAAACCCGATGATCATACCATAATTGGTACTAAATGGATTTATAGAAACAAACTTGATGAATCCGGGTTGATTATAAGAAACAAAGCTAGACTAGTAGCTCAAGGTTACAACCAAGAGGAAGGTATCGATTATGATGAGACCTTTGCTCCGGTTGCACGTCTTGAAGCAATCCGAATTTTACTTGCTTATGCTTCAATCATGAAATTCACTTTATATCAAATGGATGTTAAAAGTGCTTTCTTGAATGGGTCTATAAATGAAGAAGTGTATGTCAAACAACCCCCCGGTTTTGAAAATAGTGAATTTCCAAACCATGTTTATAAATTGAAAAAGGCACTCTATGGATTGAAACAAGCTCCTAGAGCTTGGTATGATCGATTGAGTTCCTTTCTATTAGAAAACAAGTTTCAAAGAGGGAAGGTTGATAATACATTATTTATTTATAAAACCAAGGATGACATTTTGTTAGTACAAATCTATGTTGATGATATCATTTTCGGTGCTACTAACGTGTCTCTTTGTAGAAAGTTTTCAAATTTGATGAAAAAGGAATTTGAAATGTCAATGATGGGAGAACTCAAGTTCTTCCTAGGCTTACAAATAAAGCAAGTCAAGGAGGGGATATTTGTGCATCAAGGGAAATATTGCAAAGAGCTCCTTGAGAAATTCGGATTGGACAAGTGCAAGGAAGCCTACACTCCAATGAGCACATCATGCTACCTAGACAAGGATGAACAAGGTACACCGGTTGATGTTAGTAAGTATAGGGGTATGATAGGTAGTCTCCTATATCTCACTGCATCTAGACCGGATATTATGTTTAGTGTATGCATGTGTGCTAGATTTCAAGCTAATCCTAAAGAATCTCACCTATCCGCAGTTAAACATATATTTAAGTATCTAAAAGGAACAATTAACACTGGTTTGTGGTATCCTGCTGATGCCAATCTTAGTTTAGTTGGTTACTCGGATTCCGACTTCGCGGGATGCAAGCTTGATCGCAAAAGCACCAATGGTACTTGCCATTTCTTGGGAAGTTCATTGGTGTCATGGTTTTCTAAAAAGCAAGCTTGTGTCGCTCTTTCTACCGCCGAAGCGGAATATATCGCAGCCGGTAGTTGTTGTGCTCAACTGTTATGGATGAAACAACAATTATCGGATTTTGGTTTGAAACTTGAAAATATTCCGATTAGATGCGATAACACGAGTGCAATCAATTTGACTAAGAATCCAGTGTATCACTCAAGAACTAAACACATTGAAATAAGACATCATTTTTTAAGAGATCATGTACAAAAGGGTGATTGCACAATTGAATTTGTTAGTACCACAAATCAATTAGCCGACATTTTTACAAAACCTCTACCAAGGGACACCTTTTATCATATTAGGAGAGAACTTGGTATTTTAGATGAAGCTAATATAGGCTAATTGCATTGTGTGTGTCATTTTTGGAAAATCACCATATTAGTCTTACTCTAATGTGTTATTGATTCTTAGTTAAATTGTTCTTGATGATATTTGAAATTGTATATGTTAATTGTGTGTGATTCTGTACTGTATTCCAAGTTGGTAGTGAAGCATTTGTATTTGATTTGTGTTTGGTCTTTTAAAACTGAGTTGTTACTTTCTGTTCTGTCAAAATACTCGAGTTTTTCCAAAAACACTCGAGTATTTTAATTCAAAATTAAATCAGTTTTAAATTGAAAAAGTTTTTAATCAGGGTCTGATAAAAATACTCGAGTGTTTCTAAAAACACTCGAGTCTTTATTAAAATACTCGAGTGTTTTTCAAAACACTCGAGTCTTTCGAAACCCCCAATTTTTGAACTTTCAGACCAAACTCGAGTATTTTCCAAAAACTCGAGTATTTTGCGTTTTCCTGAAATTTGAACTTTCGGACCAAACTCGAGTTTTTCAATTTTTACTCGACTTTTCTGGGGAAATCTGGGCTGAGTCACGACCGACTCGAATATATTTTCAAAAACTCGAGTATATCCTAAAGAACAACTCTAGTATTTATGAATATATTCGAGTATTTTGAACTGTTTATATATACTCTCAGACTCAAGTTTTTTTTTTGCGACCCTCTTCTCTCTCGGTTTTCTCATATCTCTCTCCTCAAAACTCAGATTTTCCTCAAAGTTTTGTCAAATCTTACTAGTTTTTCATCCTCTAAACTCTTCTCTCGGTTTTATCCTCCTCCAGATGCTCCAGCTCCTTCGATGTTTTGATGATGTTGACCTTTGGATTTTATCTTAGTTTTCATTCTGTTTTTATCATGATTGGTCTTTGTTACATTTTCTGTACTTTGAGAACTTGGTGTTTTGCGACTTTGGGTTTATTAATTGCACCTTTGGTTTGGACCTTTTATGATGTTTTTATGATAATGATTTTGGTTTTCATTCTGATGTTTGTGCAAAGCTTCAGGGGGAGCTCTTTATTGTTATTATATCTCCGTTTTATTTGCATAGTTGGTTATGGGGTTTTTCCGATTATGCACCTCTCCTCCCTTGATCTTTTTCTAAATTGTTACATCTTTTTGGCGTATGACAAAAAGGGGGAGAGATATTACACTTGTCTTGTCTTGATATTGTTGCACCTAAAATCTCTAATTATGGTATATACTCTGATAATTGTTAAATTCTCTAATACCATAGGCTTGGTGCTAAAATTAAATTGTCATAACATCTTGCTCAAGCTGAATTTTTAGATAGGTGAAAAGTATCATATAGTGAGGGGGAGGTGCATCTCCAAGTGGATCAAGCTTAACAAATGGATCAAGTGTTAATTATTTTGTCATCACCAAAAAGGGGGAGATTGTGAATTCAATGCTCCTAATTATGTGGATTATGTTTTGATGATGACAAAATAATTAACAAATCATGCCTTGAAGATATTGCAACATCAACATCAACAAGAAGTCAAGAAAAGAAGACAAGTGCCCAATCATTCTCAATCAAATATTAATTGTAAATTTCTAATTTATGTTGAGAGTGGTTGAGAGTGGGTAGAAATAGTTAGTCTCTTCTAGGAATAAATTTTTATATGTTTATTAAGTTGAGATTGACCAAAAATTAATACTTGAGAGGAAAAATAAAATTGAAAAATAATTTTTCCCATATCTGATCAAAATACTCGAGTATTTTGATAAAGACTCGAGTATAAACTCGAGTATTTATAGAAAAACTCGAGTATTTGTGCCAGGTCAGCAATTATGACCGCTAGTCTTGTTCGTGCACCAATTCACTCGTGACCGACCAAAAAGACTCGAGTGTTTACCAAAAGACTCGAGTATTTTTGTCCAGTCAGCAAAAATGAATGTTGGAGAAACTCAAAAACCCAATTGAGGGCATTTGAGTCTCATCCAACCCCAAGAGAGTATTCTGAACATTATTGTAAAATTGCTCTTTGAATTTGTGCAAGAACAAACAAGACAACAACACATTATTGATCACAAGCTTTCATAATTTCCTTTTCTCAAGTGTTAATTCCCAAAAAGCTCAACTTCTCACTCATATTGTCATTTTATTCCAAGTTGAGTTTTAGGCCTCAATTCTTACATTGAGCTGTGCTTATTTGTGCTAATCCATTGTGAGATTAGTAATACACATACAAAAAGCTTGATTATTCAAAGTCTTGGATTGTTCCCAAGCAAACCCTAAGTGGCTTAGGGTGTTGGAAGTCTTGAGAGGTTCTCAAGCACAAGACTAGGAGGTTCCTAGCCCGGTGGAGTTTCTTGAAGGGAGTTCAAGGAAGCTTTGTGAAGAGTTCTTCAATCACCGGAATCAAATTGGGGTAGAAATCAAGAGTTTGGTACACTCTTGAAAGGGTTAGGTTGAGTGAGGCCATTCTCAAGCAATCCTTTGTAATTTCTAACAATTTGATTATTAGTAGAAACTCCTAAGTGATTAGGAGGACTGGATGTAGCTCATTGTTGGAGTGAACCAGGATAAAATTGCTTGAGTGTTGGTTTATTGCTTTTAATCTACTTTCTAGCTCAATAGACTTAAGTCATTTCAATCAATTAGGATTTATACAATTAGGTAGCAAATTCAAGGAATCTTTGTATTTAAAAGTTATTTAGATTGCTTGCTATTCTGTTGGATAAGTTCCTGTTTATTATTGAATTGATTTGAGTTAAATTGCTGAATTTTCGTTTCTGGTTTTTCTGCTATCTGATAGGAAAAACTCGAGTATTTAAGAAAAGACTCGAGTTGTTCATCACTGAAAAACTCGAGTATTTCACAAAAGACTCGAGTCTTTTGTGTCTGATTCCAGAAAATTCAGTCTTAGCTCCATTCTTCAATTATCAATCGAAATATTTGGTATTAGTGCTTCAAAATACTATTCACCCCCCTCTAGTATTTGCTTAGCCCGCTTGTTGGTTTCCAACAATGAGAAGACGTACCTTAGCCCCTATAGCATGGTGGTTCTTATAGGGGATTACCTGTGTGCCCTTGGCCTTCCTCATGAGGCTTGTGAAGAAGAAGAACTCAAGTAGGATTCGTAAAGGTCCTGATAAGGTTGCCTTCGTAAATCCTGTATGTGATAAGCCCTTATCTTTATCAAGTTTATCCAACAAGCTTCGTAAGACAATAGTGGAGGTAATTAAGCTAAGCGAGACTGTTAGGGATAAGGATAAAGTTGAATATCCTGTGCTCGGACCTAATCTCGCAAGCCTATAACGCTCGCTGACTGTCTATAGGCTCGGTATGGTGCACCGAGCGAATGGTAACTCTTATGCCTTGCTCCAGTGTTAACCGATCGGATTAAAGTTACTTTGATGGGCCAACTATTAGTCCACTACAGTAAGTGTTTCCTGAAAAATTGTTCAGAATACTCGAGTAGTTCATGAACTACTCGAGTTGTTCATACAAAAATACTCGAGTCTTTAAAGATCTACTCGAGTCGTTCTTCCAGTTTCCAGAATACTCGAGTACTCCTTAAAATACTCGAGTCTTTTTGCTGCAACAGCACCAGTTTTCTACACTTTCAATACCAAATCGAATTCCTTGCTTTATTTCTCCATTCCTATGCAAAACAACAACTTAGGCACATAAAACAAACATGTTACAACACTTAAACACAACTGAAACAACATCAATTAACAGCAAATCACAGATTGCATTCAAACTTGAAAACATCCATTTTAAACTGTGAAATTCATTTCCACTTGATTTTAATTTCGAAACACATTATAGTGAGCTTTATTAGGTTCATTTAAACTTGTTTGGATCATAAAATCATGGGTCTCTGACCTCCAAGTTAGAATCCCAATTCAAGTTGCATCCCTCTTTGAACCTTTAGTGGTTCGTACATTTCTAGCTTGAAATTACTCATTCTAGTATTTAGGTAACTCCTCCCTTACCTTAGAGAAGCTAAAGAAAGGACTGGTTGCAAAGAAAAAGAGTTGAATCAAAACTTGATCTCTGGACCGGTGCAAAACTGTTGCACTTGGCTGACTTTGGCCATCAATTTCACAATGAATAAGACATGAGAAAGAATGAAACAAGTTAGATTCAGAAACTAGGAAATGCCAACTTTAAATAGAAACAAGTTTGGAATCGAAAGAGTTCCTGGATTTACCAAACGGATTCGTTTGATGCTGAACTTGCTCTGTTTTCGCAGCTTTGAAAGCTGAACTTCGATTGCCTAGAACTCGATCTACAAGAGGCTATTTGGAGTGATTTCGGGTTCTAATTCAAGATTGGAATTAGAACTTTAGTTCTTGTTTAGTTTCGAAGGGAATGGATGAGAATTGAGAGAGAATGAAGAGGTTAAAGTAAGCACTTCAAAATAGAGGAAATTTTGTCAACGATTCGGGTTCATAGAGATTTGAAGGTGTTTGGGCTTCATTGATCACCTATTTATAGTCTAGGATTACCCTCCTTCGAAGTAATGTCCAGCTCTGTGCTTGGAACCAAGGGAAAACGCGTTTTTGTTCGAAATTCAAATGAAAACCGACTTATAGACTTAGCACCACTGCTCGAACTACTCGAGTATTTTGGACAATACTCGAGTAGTGCTGACACACCAGCTTCAAAACACTCAGCAACACTACTGAATACTCGAGTCTTCCAACTAACTACTCGAGTATTCCAACTAAAAATTCAAATTTTCCTAACAGCTAGTTACAGTACTCGAGTCTTCCCCAAATACTCGAGTATTTTAACCTAATTTCAGAAAATTCATTATTTTATTCAATATAATAATATTATTATTTTAAATATTTAATTTTTATTTATTTATTCAAAATATAGGATCTTACATCCTCCCACACTTAAACAGAATTTCGTCCTCGAAATTCTGATTTATACAAAAAGATGTGGATAATCTTCTCTCATCCTAGATTCTAATTCCCACATCGAGTCAGACACTCCATTTTGACTCCAAAGGACTCGCACTAATGGGGTCTCTTTTCCTCGCAGCTTCTTGATTCACGAATCTTCTATTCGCACTGGCCCAACTTTGAACGTGAGATTCTCTTTCAACGGTACAACATCTTGCTGCAGCTGGATGATCGAAGATGGATCTTGGACAAATTTGCGAAGCTGAGAGACGTGGAATACATTGTGTAGATTGGACAGAAATGGGGGTAAGGCGATCTGATATGCGACAGGACCGACTCGTTTTAAAATCTAATACGGGCCGATAAACTTCAGAGTCAACTTCTTCGGCTTCATCACTCTTCCAATACCGGTCGTTGGAACTACACGCAAGAACACGTGATCTCCTTCTTGAAATTATAGCTTGGATCTTTGCTGATCCGCATAACTCTTCTAACGACTTTGTGCAGTCCTCATCTTCTCTTGAATAACCTTGATCTTCTCGGTCGTTTCTTGAACCAACTCAAGTCCGATGAGAGCACTCTCCCCCACATGGAACCAAGATAGTGGGGTCCTACACTTTCTTCCATAAAGAGATTCGTAAGGGGCCATATCGATGCTTGCGTGATAACTATTGTTGTAGGTGAACTCCACAAGTGGAAACAATCGATCCCAACCCTCTCGGTACTCCAAAACACATGCTTGAAGCAAATCTTCTAGGGATTGAATTGTCCTTTCAGATTGACCATCGGTTTGCGGGTGGTAAGCCGAACTCATCCTTAGCTGCGTTCCCAAAGCTTGATGCATACTTTGCCAGAAACGAGAAACGAAACGAGGATCACGATCTGATACAATGCTTGAGGGCACTCCATGCAATCTGACGACTTCCTTGATGTACAATCTTGCAAGCTTCTCCAACGGATATTGCATGATTAAGTTATGAAGAGAGAGCCAACTCATGAAGACTTAGTTTGGTAGTTTGTGTTTTAATGTTTTATCTTTTGCCTCACAAGTCTTTTAGTTTATGAGTTTGGGTAGAGTTATTAGAGGGTAGTGAATCTCTTTTGATTGCATGATTATATCATATTTTGAGTATTCACTTTGCTTAAAATCAATAGGTGGCTTAAAGGTTTGAAAGAAAAGGTTTAGTTTTTGATAAAACAAGTTTTTAAGTGTTTTTTGAACTGACTACTCATTAGCTACTTGTTTACTCGAGTAGAATTTTCATGTCTTGCGCAATTAATCGATTAAGGGGCTGATTACTCGAGTAGAATTATTCAGCCTTGCGTAAATACTCGAGTAGTGAACAAGTTTTACACTTGTTACTCGAGTAGTGACTTTGTTACTCGATTAACACGAGCTGTAACTGTTTTTAAATGAGTTTTTCACTTCTCAAAAGCACTTCTAACCATTCCTAACTTTTGGGTATTCTATATAAACCTATTCCTAACCTTTGTGATTATCTAGAATCATTTTCATACACATTTTACAAAGAATCAAAGCCACTCTATTCTCTCTCACTTTCTCAAGATCAAAGCTTTAACTTTTACATTCTTTGATCAAGAACCTTGAATCTCTCATGTTGATATTTTCATAGCTTTTGAAAGAGATTCATAGGATTGTTATTTTGTTTTCATTTGAGTTGTAATCTTTGCAAGAGGCAAGCTATCTACAACAATTGGAAGTCTTGGTTGTGAATCAAGCAAAGTTATTTTGGAAGCCTTGGTGTGGCATTTCATCAAGCACTTGGAAGCCTTGTTGTGTTAACAAGCAATTGGAAGTCTTGTAGTGAAGCAAGCATTGGAAGTCTTGTTGTGGGGTATCGGCAAGCAAGAGAAGAGGTTAGATTAGATATCAATAGGGTTACAAGGCAAGGGTGTGGTATCTCTTGTAGGCTAGCAAGAAGGGAGTCTTGTGAGGCATTTACTTGTAATTTGAGAAATTCTAATTCCTCATAGTGAAGAATCTCTCTTGATTGAAGAGGGGACTGGAGTAGCTATCAAGTGGATGAAAGTGAACCAGGATAAATCACTGTGTCGTATTTCTAAACTCTTTAACTCTTTACATTCTTGTTGTTCATTGTGTTCTTGGTTGAAAACCTAGAAAAAGAGTGATTTTCATAATTGATTGAATTGAATCTTTATTGTTCAAATTAACTTTGGGAAAATCATTTTCATAACCTAGGTTAATCAATAAGAATATTGGTGTTAATTGTTTCCGCTGAATCTCTGGTTGTACTTGTTAATTGATTGATTTTCGTATTTGATTGAAAAGTGATTTTTCAATATACAGAGGCATTAATCGATTAGTTCATGTCATTAATCGATTAAGGCTAAAGAATTTCAAGAAAATCATTTGTTTTAATCGTTTTGATTTGTTTCTTGCAAAAATCTTTCAAGGTTTATCTAACACCTATTCAACCCCCTCTTCTAGGTGTTTTCCTAGTGTCTCCTAGTTGTTTCACCCACCGATTGTAGGTTTTCACAATTGGTATCAGAGCTCGGTCGAAAGACACGAGCATAGAGCTTTTTCGTTAAGATCCTTGAGAAACTACAATGGGTTCTACGAATCCTTTTGGTGGTGAAGGTGCTTCAATAAATCGCCCTCCTATGTTTGGTGGAGAGGGTTATGGTTATTGGAAAATTAGGATGAGAATCTTTATAGAAGCTATAGATGTGAACATTTGGGAAGCCATTGAAAATGGTCCTTATATTCCCTCAAAAGATGTAGAAGGTGTGCTTACACTTACTCCCAAAGATAAGTGGACCAATGATGATAAAAGGAAAATTCAATATGATTTAAAAGCAAAGAATATCATCACCTCCGCTCTATCTTATGATGAGTTCTTTAGAGTCTCCCAATGTCGTGATGCCAAAGAAATGTGGGACACCTTGCAAGTCACACATGAAGGCACTAGTGAAGTTAGGCGTGCTAGATTAAATTCTTTGATGCATGAATATGAATTGTTTCGTATGTTTCCTAATGAATCTATATGTTTTATGCAAAAACGTTTTACACATATTGTTAATCATCTCATTGCTCTTGGTAAAACTTTCGTGAATTGTGAACTTGTTAACAAAGCTTTAAGATGTCTAAGTAGGGAATGGCAACCTAAGGTTACCGCAACTGTTGAATCAAAGGACTTGGACAACATGGACTTAGCAACACTTTTCAGAAAGCTTCAAGAACATGAAATGGAGCTTGAACGTTTGCATATACATGAAGAGTCGGACAAGAACAAAGAAAGAAAAGGAATTGTGTAAGATCCATGACGAATGTTTTGATAAATGCCAAAAGGTTTTGAACAAGCTACAAGTGTGTTGATCAAGTTCAAGCTCAACAAGCAACAACAAACATCAAGTTATGAAGAGAGAACCAACTCATGAAGACTTAGTTTCGTAGTTTGTGTTTTAATGTTTTATCTTTTGCCTCACAAGTCTTTTAGTTTATGAGTTTGGATAGAGTTTATTAGAGGGTAGTGAATCTCTTTTGATTGCATGATTATATCATATTTTGAGTATTCACTTTGCCTAAAATCAATAGGTGGCTTAAAGGTTTGAAAGAAAAGGTTTAGTTTTTGAGAAAACAAGTTTTAAGTGATTTTTAATGTTAATAATCGATTAACAGATTTTGATAATTGATTAACAGTGTATTTAGTACTGATAATCGATTAACAAACTTTTGATAATCGATTATCTGAACTTTTACTCGAGTAAAACCTTTTTCACTCGAGTGAAATTTATGCAGCTTTCGTATTACTCGAGTAACACTTATTTTACTCGAGTAAACAGGGTCTGTAACTGTTTTAAATACGTTTTTCACTTCTCAAATGCTATTCTAAGTTGCTCCAACTTTTGGGTATTCTATATAAACCTTTTCCTAATCATTTCTATCAATGAGAATCAACTAGAATCATTTTGATACACAATTTTAAAAAGAATCAAAGTCACACTTGTAGGATTCTCATGTTTTGATGCTAACAATCTCTCTCCAAGCAACAACATTGGCAACAAGCAAGCTACACCACATGAAGATTAGAATTAGGATTTTTATTAATTCTATTTCAATGTAATCTTTATTTTATGCAATGCATCTCATTGGTGTGGGTAGCTTAGGTGATTTTAAGAATATTTAAATAATGTCTGATTAAGAGTGAAGATACTTTAAATCTTGATTAAATAGCTTGTGAAAATCATTTTAGAAAAACTTTGTTTTTATTCAGATTCTGATCAGTTTACTCGAGTAATGAGTATTGGTTCACTCGAGTAATTTATGTTCTGACAGGTTAATCGAGTAATGGTTTACACATCACTCGAGTAACTTAATCTGACATGTTTCACTCGAGTGACGTTGTTTGGTTTACTCGAGTAATTCAATCAGTGTTGGGAAAATTTTAAAAGGACTTAATTTTCTCTTTCAAAGATATAGACTTTCATTCTTACAATTTTCTAATACACTTTGAAAAGTAATTCAAGAGCTATTTTACATCTTTCAAGAGCTATCAAGATTCAACAAAGAACTTTTCATTCTTCACTCTATTTTCTATCATTGTTCAAATATTCTTGAGATCATATTTTTGTTCTTAGTGGTTGTTGAAGATTTGCAATTTGTGATTGCATCATTGAAGTTTCAACACAAGTGAAGAATCTCACAAGGAAGACTTTGAGGATCAAATCAAAGCAAGAAAAGAGGATTGGTTGGAAGCATCTTCAATCAATTATCAAGGAAATCTAGAATACTCAAAAGGGGTAGATTAGATCAAAGTGTTTGGTACACACTTTGAGTTGGGTTTTAAGATAGGAGAACTAAGAATCTAGTTGCATCTTAAAACATTGTAAAATCTACATTTGAAGATTTCTAGTGAAGAATCTCTCTTGATTTAAGAGGGGACTGGAGTAGCTTTCAAGTGGGTGAAAGTGAACCAGGATAAATCCTTGTGTCTCTTTTATTTTCATTCCTTGTATTTCATTAATTCATTAACATTTGCATTTTTAGGTTAGAATTGGGGTTTTCTTAATTCTACTAAATTGATCTAAAATTGCATGTTAATATTACTTGAAATTGTTCATATTAATCATTCATAATTTGTTGAATCATCATAGCATTGTTATTCTTGAAGAACTCCATTGAAAACAAAGTTTAAATTGAATTTTACCCAGTTTACTCGAGTAAAGTTCTTGTCACTCGAGTAATCTGCTTTCAGTTTATAAACATTACTCGAGTAGGTTTTCTGTTACTCGAGTGATTTAAAATTTGCTTTCGTAATACTCGAGTGATTTGCTGAATACTCGAGTGAAATTATTTTTGGTTGCGTATTACTCGAGTGAAGGCTTGAGTTACTCGAGTAATCTGAACTGAATTCTTAAGAAAATTTATTTTCATAAAACCATTCTCTTAGGTGGACGAAAAATCTGTAATAAGGCTTCAATATTCTATTCACCCCCCCTCTAGACTATATTGAGCCGCTTGTTGGTTTCCAACAAGTGGTATCAGAGCTCGGACGAAAAATCCGAGCCTTAAAAAGCTTTTTCGAAAAGATCCTTTTTACTTGGAAACAATGGGCTCAATTTCAAATCCTTTTGGTGGTGAAGGAACTTCCATTAATCGTCCTCCACTATTTAGTGGTGAGGGTTACGCTTATTGGAAGGTCCGCATGAAAATTTTTATTCAAGCCATAGATATGGAAATTTGGAACGCCATAGAGAATGGACCTTTTGTTCCTCAAACGAAAGTAAATGATGTTGTTTCAATTAAACCTCAATCGAGTTGGGACAATGATGATAAGAAGAAAGTTGCATTTGATTTAAAAGCTAAAAATATCATCACGTCCGCTCTTTCTTATGATGAGTTCTTTCGAGTATCTCAATGTGTTGATGCTAAACAAATGTGGGACACATTACAAGTCACACATGAGGGCACTTCGGAGGTTAGAAGGGCTAGGCTAAATACACTCATGCATGAATATGAACTCTTTCGTATGTTACCTAATGAAAACATAGGTGACATGCAAAAGCGGTTCACTCATATCATTAATCATCTTTCTGCACTTGGAAAAGTTATATCTAATGGTGAAGTTGTTAATAAGATTTTGAGATGTCTTAGCAGGGAATGGCAACCTAAGGTGACGGCCATTATGGAAGCTAGAGACGTGGATCAAATTGATTTAGCAACTCTATTCGGAAAGCTTCAAGAGCATGAAATGGAGCTTGGACGGTTATCCATGAATGAAGATGCCGATAGGAAGAAAAAGGGGATAGCTCTTAAATCAACTTCAAAATCCCTTAAGGCACAAGAGGAAAACTTTCAAGTGGATGACTCGGACTCCGATATAGATGATGAGACCCTTGGCTTGCTAGTTAAAAAGCTTGGTAGGTTCCTTAAGAAAAAGGGGAACTTTAATAGAAATAGACAAAGAGATTCTAAGGACTCACAACCAAGAAATAAGACTATCAAGGATCACATCAAGTGTCATGGATGTGGAAAGCTTGGTCACTATCGATCGAATTGTCCAACTCATTCTAAGAAGTCGGAAGGTGACAACTCAAAATTCAATTCTTCTAAAGGAAAAAGGGCTTACATAGTATGGGATGAAGTGGAGAGTCAATCAACATCTAGCTCATCGGATGATGAAGAACTTGCAAATCTATGTTTAATGACAAAGCTTGATGAAGAGGAATCTTCAAGCATTAAATCAAGTGAGAACGTCAATGAGGTAGATTATCTTTCCGATGCTAGCTCAAGTTCTAATTCTCCTTCATTCAATGAATTGTACAATGTGTATGTAGAGATGCATAAAGAGTTGAAGAAACTTGCTAAAATAAATGTTGAAAGAAAGAATTTCATAATGAAGCAACATGAAAAGATAATTGAACTTCAAAAAGATTTAGAAGAACTTAAGCTTCAAAATGAAACTCTTGAACTCATTTATGCAAACTCTACATGCAATTGTGAATTGAAATCAAATGAGACTCCATCTTGTGAAAATTGCAAGTCTTTGGAAAAAGAAGTTTTTAATTTGAATGATCGACTTGCAAGGCTCATGAAAGGAGATAGTTCTTTAGATCATTTGCTTTCAACTCAAAGGAACAATAGCAATAGATCCGGTCTTGGCTATACCAAACCTAAGAAACGCAATTATCGCAAAGTTGGTGGATTTTCAAAGAATAAGATTTCTAAAAACCCAACTTGTCATTATTGTGGAATCTTTGGGCATACCACGAATAAATGTAATATAAAGAAATTTGGTATACCAAGCGGTGAATATATTTGGATTGTTAAGGGGACTTCTCCTCATGCTAACAACAAAGGACCCAAGACCACTTGGGTACCTAAGTCAACCAAATGATATCTTTCTTGTAGGTGTGTCTTCGAACCAAAGAGCGAAAATGGTACTTGGATAGTGGTTGTTCGAGACACATGACGGGAGACAAAACGCACTTCATGGAACTTACTCCAAAAAGTGATGGATTTGTGACATACGGCGACAACAACAAGGGCAAAATTCTAGGAGTCGGGAAAATCGGTAACGTATCTAACCTTGTCATAGAAAATGTCCTATACGTAGAAGGCTTAGAACACAACTTGCTTAGTATAAGCCAACTATGTGATATGGGCAATTATGTGACATTTACTCCGGAATTATGCTTCATTAAGTCTTCTATAGATGATAGTGTTAAGTTTGTTGGTCGTCGCTCTAATAACACTTACTTAATTGATTTGGATGAGATAACTTCACTATTTTCAAAATGTTTCAAATCTTTTGATGATGAAATTCGTCTTTGGCATAGACGAATTGCTCATGTGAATGTGAATCAATTGAACAAACTTTTGCGAAAAGATTTAGTGATTGGTTTGCCTAAACTAAACTTTAAGCTTGATGGCATTTGTGACTCTTGTCAAAAGTGCAAGCAAGTTAAAAGTTCTTTTAAACCTAAAAATGTGATAAGCACAACAAAGCCTTTGGAGCTAATCCATATGGATTTGTTTGGCCCTTCACAAATTAAAAGTTTAGGTGGCAATTACTATGGATTTGTTTTAGTAGACGATTTTACAAGATTCACATGGACTTTATTTTTATCCGCAAAAAGTGAAGTTTATATATGTTTTAAAAAATTTGCCAAACTCATCCAAAATCAACTAAGTTTGAAAATTGTGTCTATTAGAAGTGATCACGGAGGTGAGTTTGAAAACACTAGGATTGATGCGTTTTGTGATAAGTTTGGTATTGATCATCAATTTTCAGCCCCTAGGACTCCGGAGCAAAACGGAGTTGTAGAAAGGAAAAATAGAATATTAGTGGAACTTGCTCGTACTATGTTGATAGAATCAAATGTTCCTAAATATTTTTGGGCTGATGCGGTAAACACCGCTTGCTATGTGCTTAATAGGGTTCTTATTCATCCGCATTTAAATAAAACACCTTATGAACTTTTAAAAGGGCGAAAGCCAAATATCTCACATTTTCATGTTTTTGGGTGTAAGGTGTTTGTTTTAAATAACGGAAAGGAACCGGTCGGCAAGTTTGACTCTAAAGCCGACGAAGGCATATTCATAGGTTATTCAACTCATAGCAAAGCATATAGAGTCTACAATAAAAGAACATTAACCGTTGAGGAATCCGTGCATGTTGTATTTGATGAATCTTCGAAAGGAGATTGTGTTGTTTCTTGTGATGATTATATAGGTACATTTTTGGATCATGAGAATTCAACACCACAACAAATAGAAGAGAATCAAAATGAAGATCGAGAGGTGCAAGCACAAGATAAAGACTTAGCACAAGAGATACAACCTCAATTACCAATAGCTTGGAAGTCCAACAAAAATCATCCGATTTCTAATATCTTAGGTGACATTGCGAAGGGAGTGGTAACCCGACGCACTTTAAATAATTTTTGTTATTATGTTGCCTTTGTATCTCAAATAGAACCTAAGAATATCAAAGAGGCTCTTCAAGATGATCATTGGATTATGGCCATGCAAGAAGAATTAAATCAATTTGAAAGAAACCAAGTTTGGGAGCTTGTGCCAAAACCCGATGATCGTCCTGAAATTGGTACTCGGTGGGTCTATAGGAATAAGTTAGATGAATCGGGTATTATTGTTAGGAATAAAGCTAGGTTGGTAGCACAAGGTTATAGTCAAGAAGAAGGAATCGATTACGATGAGACATATGCTCCCGTTGCTAGATTAGAAGCTATTCGTATTCTTCTCGCTTTTGCTTCAATTATGAATTTTAAATTGTTTCAAATGGATGTTAAGAGCGCCTTTCTTAACGGATACATTCAAGAGGAAGTTTATGTGTCACAACCTCCCGGATTCGAGAGTTTTGAGCATCCGGACTACGTTTTCAAACTGAAAAAGGCTTTGTACGGTTTGAAACAAGCTCCTAGAGCTTGGTACGACCGACTAAGCAATTTTTTATTACAAAAAGGTTTTAAACGAGGTACTGTTGACACTACACTTTTTATTGAACGTTCCGGTAAGGATATTTTATTGGTTCAAATATATGTTGACGATATTATATTTGGTGCTACTAACGATAACTTGTGTAAGAAGTTTTCAGAATTGATGCAAAGTGAATTCGAGATGTCGATGATGGGAGAGCTTACATTCTTTCTTGGCCTTCAAATAAAGCAGCTTAATGATGGCATTTATATTCATCAGAGTAAATATTGTAGAGAGCTTCTCAAACGTTTTGGAATGGATTCGTGCAAATCCGCTTCTACACCAATGAGCGTTGCATGCTACCTAGATCAAGATGAGGCTGGAAAAGCGGTAGAGGTAACGAAGTATCGTGGTATTATTGGTAGTTTGTTATACTTAACTGCATCTAGGCCTGATATCATGTTTAGTGTATGTATGTGTGCACGTTTTCAAGCAAAACCGAAAGAGTCGCATCTAACTGCTGTCAAAAGAATAATGAAATACTTAAAGGGTACAACGAATACTGGACTTTATTATCCTAGGGATGCTTTTCTAAAACTTATAGGATATTCGGACTCTGACTTTGCCGGTTGTAAAGTTGAGCGAAAAAGTACAAGCGGAACATGCCATTTAATTGGTAATTCACTTGTATCGTGGTTTTCTAAAAAGCAAAATTGTGTAGCTTTATCAACCGCGGAGGCCGAATACATAGCTGCAGGTAGTTGTTGTGCTCAAATTTTATGGATGAAGCAACAATTATCTGACTTTGGTTTAAATTTAACAAATATCTCTATAAAGTGTGATAACACTTCGGCAATTAATTTGACTAAAAATCCAGTATTACACTCAAGGACAAAGCATATTGAAATTAGGCATCACTTTTTGAGAGATCATGTTCAAAAAGGTGATTGTGTTATTGAGTTTGTTCAAACTTCGGATCAATTAGCTGATATCTTTACAAAACCATTACCAAGGGACACATTTTATAAGATTCGAAGAGAACTTGGTATTTTTGATGAATTAACTATTAGCTAATTGTATTTGATGCTTTTTATACTCACCTTCAAGCCTATTTCAATGTGACTTGTATTTTGAGTTGTTGTATCTTATTAAAGTGTTTATTTTTTTTATGCAGTTATGTGTGTATGTTTTCTATAATATGCTAATTGCTTTATTTGTATGTGTGTTACTTGCTACATGCTAAGTGTTTCTCTGTGTTTGTGCATGAAAAATGATTTTGCTGAAAAATTGAAATTTTTGAAATTCTGGACAGTTCACTCGAGTAACAGAAATTTCACTCGAGTAATTTTAAAAACTCTTTCGTATTACTCGAGTAATTCTGTCTGTCACTCGATTAATTTTAAAATGACTTGCGTATCACTCGATTAAGTTCATCCATCACTCGAGTAAAATCTTTTTATCTTTCGGCATACTCGAGTAACATACTCTTTCACTCGAGTACTGCTCGAATCACTCGAGTAACGTATGAACATTACTCGAGTAACTTACGTGATTTTAAAAGCTGAACTGTTGAAATCTGCATCATTTTCACGATTTTTTCTCTCTCTTGTTCGTCTTTCCCTCTTCTCTCTCATACGGATCTTCATCAAATCATCATCTTTCAGCCACAAAACTCACAAATCATACAAATTTCTTCCATATTTCATCATTATATCATCATTTCTACTCCTTTCATTCATCAATTTCACCAATTTTATCCAAAAATCCGAAAACCCCAAATCAAAACCCTAACCTCTCAAAACCGAATTTGCTTTTTCTGAATCAATGGCTTCTTCCTCTCACTATCAACCTCCTCAAAAGAAAGCAAAGCAAGGAGCAGGTCGTAATGATACTTGGTTTTCTGGAATCAACCGAGATTTGCGGGAACCGGCATTTATCAATCGCTCTTTTGGTCTTACAAGGTATGTTAAATTTGCTTGGTTGCATAAGGAGCAATTTCCGTTTGTAGAGGATTTAGAATTTCAGAATTTGCAGAGGTTTTTGGAATTTGAGACTCATTATTACCCTAGGCTTGTCAGACAATTTTATCAAAATTTTACTAAGCTAGATGGTGAGTATCAAACAATGGTTAGAGGACATCATTTTGTTATAAAGCCTGCGGATTTGACTATGATGTTTGGTTTAGAAAACAAGGGAACTTTTATTGGTGATACTGAATGTCTGGATTTGGATGTGGATACTAATAAGATTTATACTGATTTGTTGCGTACTGGTGAATCTTGGGGTGATAGAACTACTAGAACTGTATCACCTTTGCATGCTGTGGATAGGGTGCTCATGTATATTATCTCTTATTGTTTGATTCCAAAATGCAATCAAAATTATGCTCAATTGGGAGATGATGATCTTACTTTGTTTCATGGGATTAAAAAGAGGTATGAGATGAATTGGAATAAAATGTTTTTAGCTCGTATGGAAGCTGCTGCTCAATCTCCTCCTACCCAATTCTTGCCATATCCTATGCATGTCACCAAGATCATGAGGTATTATCGTGTTCCAATCCCTGATGATGAGCCAGCTGAAAAGGAAAAGAAAAATAACTGGTGTCTTAATGATTCGCACATTAGTTATATGAAAATTGCTTGGCATAGGGACAGTCGCACTTGGTTATGGAAATCACAGATTAAGGAAATGGCTGAAGCTGCAAAGGCTGCAAGAGTTTCAGGTACTAGGAAAAGGAATTTACTTGGTGATAGGGCTGGTGCATCCTCTTCTGTTCCTCCTACTTCTACTGATCCGATGGATACCGATCGTATTGAGGACTATATCGATTTGGATAATCTTGGTACTCCATTTGATGCACAAGCTGCTCATGAGTCATTAGTTGAGCACATCAATGCTCAATTCACTCAGTTGGAGATGAGACAGGATGTGAAGAATATTGCCATGGAGCATCGTTTGATGGATTACATGTCTGGATTATTTTCTCATCATTTTCCTCCTCCTCCACCTGATTCCTAGACCTGTGGATGCTGATGATGTTTGCTGTTGATTTCTGTTGCATGTTTCATTTGCATATTCTCTGTTTATGTTTCTGTTTCATGTTTCTGACTCTGTTGCTACTATGACTTTAGGACCTTGTGTATGGTCTGGTTTGTTTAGTTTTCGTTTTGATTATCTGCTATGATTTGCTGCATAGTGTGATGCTCTGATACTCTGATTTCTGGTGCTATATTCGTTGTTCGTTTATATTCGTTGTTTATATACGTTGAGGCACTATTGTGGTTTATTTTGGTATTGTCTTTATTGTTATATATTTTCTATACCATTGTGAACTACTTACCTTCAACTTTTGGCAAAGGACTTTTCTCAAAAATATTATCTTTTTAATGATGCCAAAAGGGGGAGAATATTTTGTTGATGTTGTTCTTGTAGGTTAAGTTTTATTATATTTTTTCCTAGATGTTTTACATTTAGGGGGAGTATGTTAAAACTTAGTGCTTAATTTGAAAGGAGGTTTGTCATCATCAAAAAGGGGGAGTTTGTAGGATTCTCATGTTTTGATGCTAACAATCTCTCTCCAAGCAACAACATTGGCAACAAGCAAGCTACACCACATGAAGATTAGAATTAGGATTTTTATTAATTCTATTTCAATGTAATCTTTATTTTATGCAATGCATCTCATTGGTGTGGGTAGCTTAGGTGATTTTAAGAATATTTAAATAATGTCTGATTAAGAGTGAAGATACTTTAAATCTTGATTAAATAGCTTGTGAAAATCATTTTAGAAAAACTTTGTTTTTATTCAGATTCTGATCAGTTTACTCGAGTAATGAGTATTGGTTCACTCGAGTAATTTATGTTCTGACAGGTTAATCGAGTAATGGTTTACACATCACTCGAGTAACTTAATCTGACATGTTTCACTCGAGTGACGTTGTTTGGTTTACTCGAGTAATTCAATCAGTGTTGGGAAAATTTTAAAAGGACTTAATTTTCTCTTTCAAAGATATAGACTTTCATTCTTACAATTTTCTAATACACTTTGAAAAGTAATTCAAGAGCTATTTTACATCTTTCAAGAGCTATCAAGATTCAACAAAGAACTTTTCATTCTTCACTCTATTTTCTATCATTGTTCAAATATTCTTGAGATCATATTTTTGTTCTTAGTGGTTGTTGAAGATTTGCAATTTGTGATTGCATCATTGAAGTTTCAACACAAGTGAAGAATCTCACAAGGAAGACTTTGAGGATCAAATCAAAGCAAGAAAAGAGGATTGGTTGGAAGCATCTTCAATCAATTATCAAGGAAATCTAGAATACTCAAAAGGGGTAGATTAGATCAAAGTGTTTGGTACACACTTTGAGTTGGGTTTTAAGATAGGAGAACTAAGAATCTAGTTGCATCTTAAAACATTGTAAAATCTACATTTGAAGATTTCTAGTGAAGAATCTCTCTTGATTTAAGAGGGGACTGGAGTAGCTTTCAAGTGGGTGAAAGTGAACCAGGATAAATCCTTGTGTCTCTTTTATTTTCATTCCTTGTATTTCATTAATTCATTAACATTTGCATTTTTAGGTTAGAATTGGGGTTTTCTTAATTCTACTAAATTGATCTAAAATTGCATGTTAATATTACTTGAAATTGTTCATATTAATCATTCATAATTTGTTGAATCATCATAGCATTGTTATTCTTGAAGAACTCCATTGAAAACAAAGTTTAAATTGAATTTTACCCAGTTTACTCGAGTAAAGTTCTTGTCACTCGAGTAATCTGCTTTCAGTTTATAAACATTACTCGAGTAGGTTTTCTGTTACTCGAGTGATTTAAAATTTGCTTTCGTAATACTCGAGTGATTTGCTGAATACTCGAGTGAAATTATTTTTGGTTGCGTATTACTCGAGTGAAGGCTTGAGTTACTCGAGTAATCTGAACTGAATTCTTAAGAAAATTTATTTTCATAAAACCATTCTCTTAGGTGGACGAAAAATCTGTAATAAGGCTTCAATATTCTATTCACCCCCCCTCTAGACTATATTGAGCCGCTTGTTGATTTCCAACAACACTATTCTCTCTCACTCTCTCAAGATCAAAGCTGTCATTTTTATATTCTTTGATCAAGAACCTTGAATCTCTCATGTTGATCTTTTCATAGCTTTTGAAAGAGATTCATAGGATTGTTATTTTGTTTTCTATTGAGTTGTAATCATTGCAAGAGGCAAACATTCTACAACAAAGGAAGCCTTGATTTTGTGAATCAAGCAAGTTTAGTTGAAAGTCTTGAAGAAGCATTTCATCAAGCATTTGGAAGGCACTTTGAAGAATCTCAAAGTACTTGGAAGTCTTGTGAGTGAAGCAAGCAAAGAAGACTTGTTGTGGGGTTATCAACAAGCAAGTAGAGGTTAGATTAGATATCAATAGGATTACAAGGCAAGGCTGTGGTATCTCTTGTAGGCTAGCAAGAAGGGAGTCTTGTGAGGCATTTACTTGTAATTTGAGAAACTCTAATTCCTCATAGTGAAGAATCTCTCTTGGTTGAAGAGGGGACTGGAGTAGCTTTCAAGTGGATGAAAGTGAACCAGGATAAACCACTGTGTCGTATCTCTAAACTCTCTACTCTTTACAAGTCAAGTCTTTAATTGTGTTCTTGATTGAAAACCTAGAAAAAGTGATTTTTCTATATTTGATTGAATTGAATCTTTATTGTGCAAAATTGATAAAGGGAAAATCATTTTCATAACCTAGGTGAATCAATGAGAATATTGGTGTTGATTGTTTCCGCTTAATCTCTGATCATATAATATTTGTTAATTGATTGATTTTCATTGGTTTTAATCGTTTAGATTTGTTTCTTGCGAAAATCTTTCAAAGTTTCTATAACACCTATTCAACCCCCCCTTCTAGGTGTTCTCCTAGTGTTCCTATTTGTTTAAACCACCGAGTGTAGTTTTCCAACAAATTGCTCTCAAAGCTTAAAGGTCATATAAAAAGGAAGAAAGTTCCGATGAAAATGATGATAATGAAGATTCCGATTCGGACATTGATGAAGAGGAGATGAAGCTTCTACTAAGAAAGTTCAATAAGATTCTAAGGAGAAAAGGAAGGTTGAACAAAGACAAAAGTAAAGAGAAGAATTCCCCACACTACAAGACAAAGACTTCAAAAGAAGGTATAGTTTGTCATGAATGTGGAAAGCCCGGTCATCTCAAGTACTCATACTCTAAGTATCTTAAGAAGAAGGAGAAAGAAAACAAAACAAAAAGGGCATACATAGTTTGGAATAGTGATGATGACAAAGACAAGAAAAGCACATCAAATAGTTCTTCGGATGATGAAGATGCCGCTTGTCTCAACTTGATAGCTCTAGTAGATGAAGAGGAAAGTTCAAATGATGAATCAAGTTATCAAAGCAAGGATAGCGATGTAAGTCTTACTAAATCCGAAATTTCTTCTAAATATGAAATTTTATATAATGCTTATGAAGAAATGCATGAACAATTTAAGAAACTAGCTTTGAAAAACATTGAAAGGAAGAAGCTCATTTTGAGACATCAACAAGAGATTTTAGAACTTCAAAAACAAGTTGATGAGCTTAATTTTCAAAATGAAACTCTTGATCTTATATATGCTAGTTCTTCTTGTGATTGTGCTAGTAGATTGAATAATGTGGTTGATTGTGAGAATTGCAAGTTGCTTAAAGATGAAAATGCTATTTTGAAAAATAAGCTTGCAAGTTTCACAAATGGTGACATTAGATTGCGCACATTGTTAAATTTTCAAAGAGAAAATTCAAACAAGTTTGGTTTGGGTTATACCAATGCTAAGAGTAAATCTCATAGAAATGTTGTTGATTTTTCTAAAGTTGATTTTTCAAATGCACCAACATGTTTCTATTGTGGTACTCATGGACATACTTCAAATGTGTGTTATATTAAAGTGCATGGTATACCTAAAGGAGATTTTGTTTGGATGAAAAAGGGTGAAAGTCTCTACACTAACAAAAATGGATCCAAAACCATTTGGATACCAAAAAGCAAAGCATGATTGTTTTTGTAGGTATGATTGAAGAGCAAAAGGACTTTCATATGTTATTCATTTATTTGCTTCTTCAATTGGTATCAAGGAGAAAATTCTACAAATTGGTAACATTTGATATTATACAATTGGTATATTCAATTTGATATTGTTGGATATTGCTCATAGTTCTCTCAATTGGTATTATTTCTTATAATGTGATATTGTTTATACTATTGAGAAAATACTATTGGTATCAAATTCTTACAATTGTTTTACAATTGGTATCATGCTTTGGTTGTTATATCTTATTAGTCTCTCTATTTTGGCTTAGATCTTTTATTTCAATTGGTATATATTTCTTTTTGATAATGCCAAAGGGGGAGAAATATGATGTTTTGAAACAAAGGGGAGAAATATATTTTTTTTTGAAAAATGGTATGTTTGGAGAAAGGTTGTTTTGTTGTTTTTATGTAGGTTGAGCAAAGTTGTTGAAGATAGGGGGAGAATCAAGTTTTTATCTCAATTAGATTTCAAATGTCAAAAGCATTTATTGAGGGGGAGCAAGAGTCTCACCAAGTGATCAAATGGTTCAAGCATCAACAACTTCAATGAACTTCATAATTTCAAAACATGTTTGTCATTTTCAAAAAGGGGGAGATTGTAAGATCCATGAAGAATGTTTTGATAAATGCCAAAAGGTTTTGAACAAGCTTAAATGTGTTGATCAAGTTCAAGCTCAACAAGCAACAACAAACATCAAGTTATGAAGAGAGAGCCAACTCATGAAGACTTAGTTTGGTAGTTTGTGTTTTAATGTTTTATCTTTTGCCTCACAAGTCTTTTAGTTTATGAGTTTGGGTAGAGTTATTAGAGGGTAGTGAATCTCTTTTGATTGCATGATTATATCATATTTTGAGTATTCACTTTGCTTAAAATCAATAGGTGGCTTAAAGGTTTGAAAGAAAAGGTTTAGTTTTTGAGAAAACAAGTTTTTAAGTGTTTTTTGAACTGACTACTCGATTAGCTACTTGTTTACTCGAGTAGAATTTTCATGTCTTGCGCAATTAATCGATTAAGGGGCTGATTACTCGAGTAGAATTATTCAGCCTTGCGTAAATACTCGAGTAGTAACTCAAATACTCGAGTAGTGAACAAGTTTTACACTTGTTACTCGAGTAGTGACTTTGTTACTCAATTAACACGAGCTGTAACTGTTTTTAAATGAGTTTTTCACTTCTCAAAAGCACTTCTAACCATTCCTAACTTTTGGGTATTCTATATAAACCTATTCCTAACCTTTGTGATTATCTAGAATCATTTTCATACACATTTTACAAAGAATCAAAGCCACTCTATTCTCTCTCACTTTCTCAAGATCAAAGCTTTAACTTTTACATTCTTTGATCAAGAACCTTGAATCTCTCATGTTGATATTTTCATAGCTTTTGAAAGAGATTCATAGGATTGTTATTTTGTTTTCATTTGAGTTGTAATCTTTGCAAGAGGCAAGCTATCTACAACAATTGGAAGTCTTGGTTGTGAATCAAGCAAAGTTATTTTGGAAGCCTTGGTGTGGCATTTCATCAAGCACTTGGAAGCCTTGTTGTGTTAACAAGCAATTGGAAGTCTTGTAGTGAAGCAAGCATTGGAAGTCTTGTTGTGGGGTATCGGCAAGCAAGAGAAGAGGTTAGATTAGATATCAATAGGGTTACAAGGCAAGGGTGTGGTATCTCTTGTAGGCTAGCAAGAAGGGAGTCTTGTGAGGCATTTACTTGTAATTTGAGAAATTCTAATTCCTCATAGTGAAGAATCTCTCTTGATTGAAGAGGGGACTGGAGTAGCTTTCAAGTGGATGAAAGTGAACCAGAATAAATCACTGTGTCGTATCTCTAAACTCTTTAACTCTTTACATTCTTGTTGTTCATTGTGTTCTTGGTTGAAAACCTAGAAAAAGAGTGATTTTCATAATTGATTGAATTGAATCTTTATTGTTCAAATTAACTTTGGGAAAATCATTTTCATAACCTAGGTTAATCAATAAGAATATTGGTGTTAATTGTTTCCGCTGAATCTCTGGTTGTACTTGTTAATTGATTGATTTTCGTATTTGATTGAAAAGTGATTTTTCAATATACAGAGGCATTAATCGATTAGTTCATGTCATTAATTGATTAAGGCTAAAGAATTTCAAGAAAATCATTTGTTTTAATCGTTTTGATTTGTTTCTTGCGAAAATCTTTCAAGGTTTATCTAACACCTATTCAACCCCCCCTTTTAGGTGTTTTCCTAGTGTCTCCTAGTTGTTTCACCCACCGATTGTAGGTTTTCACAGCATACTTAGCTTGCTTTTGTGTGCTTCGTCCAAAACTGCTCTCTTCAATTCCTGATTAGCTGAGATACATACACGATCTCGAAACCTTAGAATATCATCAGCTCCCACTCGAAAATCAGGCTCTACACCATCCAAACCCAATCTTTTCTTTTCTAACAATTCCTCATCTGATTTCTGCAAGTCCCTTACTTGAGTAAGGAATTCATTTTTTACTTGAAGCATTCCTAGCTTGATGCATTCCGGCTTACACTGAACTGCCAGATTCAAGTTTCGGAATTCTTCAATTAACTTAGCTTCCTTCACCATCATCGTACTCACGTGCAACATCTTTCTACTTAGAGCATCGGCTACAACATTAGCTTTGCCGGGATGGTAATGTAATTCGAAGTCATAATCCTTCAAGAATTTCATCCATCTACGTTGTCTCATATTCAGTTCCTTTTGGTCGAAGAGATACTTCAGACTTTTATGATCACTGAATACTTGAAACGTATTACCGTACAGGTAATGTCTCCAAATCTTCAGGGCAAAGAGAATAGCAACCAACTCCAAATCGTGAGTAGGATAGTTTTCCTCATGCACTTTCAACTGACGAGATGCATAAGCAACAACTTTTCCTTCTTGCATCAAGACGCAACCCAAACCTTGTCTAGACGCATCAAAATAAACATCGAAGCCTTTCCGAGGATCGGGCAGAGTTAACACTGGAGACGATGTTAACTTGTCCTTTAACGTCTGGAAACTAACTTCACACTTTTCGTCCCAGACAAAAGGTTGCTCTTTCCGGGTCAATCGAGTTAACGGAAGGGCTATCTTGGAAAAACCTTCGATGAACTTCCGATAATATCCAGCTAACCCAAGAAAATTTCTAACTTCAGTAATTGTCTTCGGTCTTTCCCATTGCAAAACTGTTTCTACCTTGGCTGGATCCACAGCAACACCATCCTTTGATATTATATGCCCCAAGAAATTGACTTTTTCAAGCCAAAATTCACACTTGGTCAGCTTGGCATATAACTTCTTTTCCTTCAAAGTCTCCAAAACAATCTTTAAATGATTAGCGTGCTCCTCCGGATTCTTCGAATAGATGAGAATATCATCGATAAACACTACAACGAAGTAATCCAGATAGGGTCGGAACACTTTATTCATATAATCCATAAATATTGCAGGTGCGTTGGTCAAACCGAATGGCATTACCACATACTCGTAGTGGTGACCGAAAAGCAGTCTTTGGAATATATTCCTCCTTCACACGGATCTAATGATATCCCGATCTCAGATCAATCTTTGAAAACACAGATGGCCCTTTCACTTCATCCATTAAATCATCAATCCTCGACAACGGGTACTTATTCTTGATCGTAACCTTATTGAGCTGTCTATAATCAATGGACATCCTCATCGATCCGTCCTTCTTCTTTACGAACAAGATTGGTGTAACATCCTAATTTTTATACTTTAAAATATATTACTTTTTATAGTGATTTAATATTAAAATGCTTGGGGTTTTATAAAAAAATTTGGCGGAGTTTACTCTAAAATATGGACTTTCCCCAAGTTAACTTTATACCTGTCAGTCTAGAACAGTTTATAAAAATTACAAAACTATAATTACACTGTAAGTGGTTGTGACTTACTTTGAAATAATTTATAAAAGGATATTTTTATATCCTTCAAAACAATTAACATTTAATCAAAACGAATGCTTTTATAAAGTCCTTTTTACAAAATAGAAGTATCCTTAAGTGGAGATAAATAATTCAAAATTAAATACAACTTTAGTCAATGAAAATAATTTACATTACATTATCCTAGAATGACCGCAATAAAAATGAGACCACTAAAGTCTCAACAATTAATATACTCTCCTTATGTGAGAGTATATCTTCTCGGCACGGAAGCAGTGAATATCTTTCTCCAATGGTACCTAAAATGGTCAACTTAAGGGGTGAGTAATTTGAATAATAATCAAGCAAAACACTTGAAATAATAGTAATAAGACATAACTAGACATACCCATCCACACATATACCCATGCTTCACATTATCCTTTTTATCAATGTTTTTCCTATGCCTTAACATCCATCTATTTCATTACACTATGCATACACCTTTCATTTATCCGATAACAATACATAACAATGTTTTGATGCTCAAACATATGAATATGAATGCACTTTATACCATTATGGTTTAATTCCTGAATCCATGTACCATTTAACATTATCCACTATAACACTTTAAGACTTTCATTGGATTCAGTGAATTAAACTCATTATATAACATTGAATGCACTTCTCCATTCCCAATAACAATAACACTTTTCAACCCTCACATACACCCTCCACTCTGGGGAAAAACTGACCAGGAGTAAGCATTTCTCAACCTCTATTTTGGTACTTCACCCCTTTAGGGTTCGCCATACTCCCTTGCACAGCACTTCACCCCTCTAGGGTTCGTCATGCAATTTGGATTGATTCGCCCAAATTGGCTTTAGCAGAAATCACCCTCGACTGGTCAAAACGAGCCAAAGTAATGGAATTAGCATGGTTTGCGTAGAACCAATCCCCAACACAAGAAGCAAATCCGTGTCCTTTGCATGATCAAAGTTCTCCATGGTAATCCCAATGATTTACTTTTGCCCTCATCAATCGTAAACGACGTATGTTTTTCCCCGAACACCTAAGGTCCACCTTACTCCTTGATGCACGTGTTTCTAGTTCATTTTTATATGGCTTTTGTTAATCAAACCTTTAATACTTTATATCCAATTGGTTGGGTTCTCTAACTTAGGGTTATGACCATACTATATATATAGTAGCAATCACCCATAACAACAATAATAATCATGATCATAACATTTATTCATTCATCCATTTAATTCAATAACAATAATAACAGTTAATAACTAGCAACACACTAAGTTCATCACATACTTTCATATTCAATCATAACCATATCATTCATTTGATCATTTAATTCACTAACAATTATAATAATCAATTACTAACATCTATCCTAATTCATAACATAAACTTTCACACCCAAACATACCAGTCAAACATTCACATAACAAAATACATCTAGCTATGACCCTATTACTATCATTAAATCCTTTCCCTAATAAAAACCAAAGTATTCCCCCTTACCTCTTGAAGAGAAGAGGAGAAATTGGGATTCTCATGGAATCCATTCACCAACTCCAAATCCTAGCTCCTTAGCACTCCAATCCTTGATTACTAGTGATCCCCAAGCTCCCTTGATGACTATAAGCCTCTATTCCATGGATTGCTTAAGTTGGGGTTTAGGGCTTGGTTTGGGGATTTTAAGAAAAAGAGATGAAATGATGATTTGGGAGAGGGAAATTGGTAGTGAATCAATAGGGAGATGATTGGTGGTGATGATTTGTTGTTATTTTGTGTTGATTTGTTGATTTGCAAAACCCTAGGGCAGAGAGAGCAAGAAGCTCGAAGAAGAGGAAGAGAAACAAATGAAGTCAACACTGAAAACTCGTGTTATTTGACTGATATAACAGGGGTTAATCGATTAACCACTTTGGTTAATCGATTAACACTTGTTGTTTGCAAAAGACTAATCGATTAATTCTGACCTTAATCGATTAGTGGTTGAAGGTGGTTAAAAATTTAATCGATTAATCCACACCTTACTCGATTAGTGGCTGAACATTGCTAAAAACTTAATCGATTAACTCAAGGGTTAATCGATTAACTTGTTCAGCCCACCATTCCCTTGCAGTTCACATTGTCCTAACTTCTTCGTTAACCGTCGGATCTTGGTCAAATTTTGAGACAAGCATCCTAAGACACTCATCTTCACATCCAACGAAGGAATTTGGATTTAAAGCTATGAATATTTTATTCCTAATTTTCTAAGAGATCCTATGCTCTTAATCCTCGAATAACCCTTCTAAAACTCATTTCTAAGCTAATTCTACCTCATGTAAACCTACCCTTAGCCAAATCCTATATTATAAACACACTCTAAATATCTCTCAGCACCTCTAAACAAAATCAAAGACTTGAACACAACACTACACTTATCAAACATTCGATTAACTAAGGCACCTAATGATTTGATAGAATTGGGGATGTTACAATACTCCCCCACATATATGAATTTCGTCCCCGAAATTCGGCTAAGTTCTAAGAATTAAAAGAGATATAGAGCTATATGCTCAGATAACACAACAGATCTTACCCTAGGCAATGAAAAGGTTATAACTTTTGGGAATTGCTCCCCCACTTAGAACACAACTTAGGTGGATTTCTATAATAGAACTACTCTACTTCTAATGACACTCCTTCTTACTAGAAGTCCTATGACCTTATTGAGGTTCACTCTTAGGACAAACTAACATATTCAAACTAATCAGAGAAACAAAAGTCCTAAATTCACTTATAACATATAATCATTCAAGGAAATAGATGTTGCAACATCAAAAAAAACATTTTAAACAGATAATCACAAATAACATACTCAAAAAGGAACAAAACATAAAGCATTTATCAATAAAAGGAATTAACATAACAAAACCTAATTCGAACACAATCAAAAGAGATGACATCACACATCAATAGTTTTAAAATATTATTTGTTTAACTAAAACCAAATACAAAGAGCATCATTTTTGAAATTTTATCAAACAGTATACTTTTGAAAGGAAAGTAAAACATTGACTCAACACAAGTAAGTGAAAATAATCACTACACACTAAAATAGTCTTGCATTGAATTGAGTTGAATAAGGGTTCTGAAAAGATTTTAATATTCATTTGATGCAGAGTTATGCATCTTGTAATTTAGAATTGTAAACAATATATACACACATGGAAAATCACCCAAAATAGAGTTGGTTACTTGCGAAAAGAATGAGTTAAAACTCCAACCTAAACTTATTCAATATAAAAGAAATACGATTTTGAGATATGCCTACGCTGGTGAAGGCGATAGGTACTTGAAAGCATTTTCAAAAATTACCATTTCATGCTTTTCTAAAATTTCCTTTGCAAAAGAATCTTGATCAAAGGATGCATTACACATGAATACGGTTGAAAATAAGGGTTATTATGAAGGGTAAACATAGTGGTGGTCCTTTGAAAAGTCTATTCAATATGTGTTTATAATATGGATTGAAAATATTACATGGAAAAATATACTTCAATTATAAACCTATAGATATAGTAAAGGAGTTGCCTTTTATTCAAGGACTCAGTTCATCAAATTCTAAGTTTGATCATTCATAAAATTTTATTTAAAGAAGAAAGATTACATTGAAAAATATAATTACAATAGAAAAGATTTAAAGTTAGAAATTGCCATTCAAAGGACATAAGGCAATTAGCTTTGAAAATTTAATTTAGTATTTAGTTGATAAAGAATGGTTTAGTGCTTTCATAAAATCACCTTAAATAGTGAGTGGAAAACATTCTTTATCAAAAATCATCATTAAATAATACACAAGGCGTATAAAATAATTAGAGTTGGAACTAGTAAGAAAAATGCAAAACAAATGGTTCCAATGATAGTTTGATTTAGTATATACTCTTAGAAAATTTGAAATTACAAATATACTAATATACAATTCAAACGCACGAAAATCAATAACTCTAGAACAACCAAAACCTACCTCCTATATACACCTATATATACATATACATAAGACTTAAACTCTACAAGCTTAAGACTCCCACTAGACCTATGCTTGTCTATTCCTCACACAAGGTTCAGGGTTTCCTATTTGGTTCCTTAGGTTAGGATTTCGCCTAACTGCTTTCTATCTTAGAACCCTAGTTGAACTCTCTTATTGCTATCTAGACTCTGGTGCTAAGACTCTTATAATGGATGTTAGGACTGGGACTTTAATACCCAACAAACTACATTCCATGAAATAGTTAACATTGGTTTGAAAATTGTTTGCGATTATGGAATATAGCTTGTTCATTAAATAACTCCGCATTTCCCTTGAGTTCTATGTGAACTTAAAGGGAAAGATATAACATCCATTACCTTAATTGAGATTCTAGACTTGAATCTCACTCTATGTGAGATACATTGCCTTTAACCCACTTTGTTATCGTCATTTGCATTTCTCAATTCCACATCGTAATAGAAAACAATGAAGTTCTAACTTGTAAAGAAAAGATTTGGTCTTTGGTGATAAAGAACTTTCCAAAAATAAGGAAAACTCTTTGTAATTTATAAATCAATTTCGTTTTAAACTTTGGCAAAATTATTTGATGATAAGAAACATGTCAAGCATCCCAAATGTTCAAAATATTCATAAAGATTTCCAAAATCATTTCACATTGGTTTTGGAACTAATTCAAAAGTTTTGGAGGACTCCTTTGACAAGGAAATAAGGGTCCTCTATGTTCATCAAACTTAAATAAAAGGAAAGCGGGTATCGGTTGAAATGGAATTTCGTCCTTATTTTCAAATTTTAATAAATGATCTTCCTTTTATTTCAACTTTGAAGTTCAAATCTTGTTTCAAATTGACGTATGTCACATTCGGGGAGTTCCTATTTAATCGGCAATTGGTGTAATCCAAGAATAAACTACACCATCATTCCATTACTTAGGAATTCCCCTTGTTAACAATACATTTTTAATAATTGGTGGTGTGACATTCGATCAATTATCAAAACTTTAATCACTTCCACACATTGGAAGGTATTGGAATACTGGTATGTTTGACATTCGTTAGAATTCATACTACTAATACTTTTCAAAATAAAGTCTTAAAATAGTTTGATGCAAAAACACATGTACACCTTTTCAATAGTAATGTATTTATCACCAACACAATGTGGAATTGTAGAAAGTACTTAGGTCTTATTAGAGACAACACTCAGTCACCAAAGTTAAAGGCGAGTACATTGGGTTGACACATATTCACTTCCGCTACGCACTCTGATAAAGAATGCTCGGAGTGTCTATGATGAAATGACCTCTAATACCTATCCTATTCTTATTCATAGAAAAGAAATTTGACAATTATTTCATTGGATTTCAAGGACTTAATGATGTTATCTTCCAATTAAACGTAAATCTCGAGGGGCCCATCTCGATTCTACATTGCATTAGAGATAAAACCATTTTCGTACAACCTGAATTCCAATCAAATAATAAAGAAATGACTTATCTTTCATTCAAAAGAAGACTTTGAAATTTCATTTCACATAAAAGTTTCAATTCTTCGTCATATCCGAAGTTCACTTACTTAATTCAAAACTACGGTTTAGTCCATCCCGTTGGGGTAGCAATTCCATGCTCTGACCCGTTGGGAGTTTTCACTTCCCTTAGTCTCTACTTTCGGTCCGCTTCAAGTACGACAAAGTTACAATTGAAAATTCTACTTAGTCCACTTTGAATTGAAGATTCAACCTGATAATTACTAAACTATCATTAGGACTATTCCCTCACTACTACTAAACTATGCTAACTCTAACTAGATATGCATGCATAAACTATTACAATAGACTACTTATCTCACTACTTGTTAGTTACTCTCATGTGGAGTAACCCTTTGGGAGTAGGAAATCCATACTCCACAGCCGAAAATTGCAACCATTGCTCTGATACCATAATGTAACATCCTAATTTTTATACTTTAAAATATATTACTTTTTATAGTGATTTAATATTAAAATGCTTGAGGTTTTATAAAAAAATTTGGCGGAGTTTACTCTAAAATATGGACTTTCCCCAAGTTAACTTTATACCTGTCAGTCCAGAACAGTTTATAAAAATTACAAAACTATAATTACACTATAAGTGGTTGTGACTTACTTTGAAATAATTTATAAAAGGATATTTTTATATCCTTCACAACCATTAACACATTTAATCAAAATGAATGCTTTTATAAAGTCCTTTTTACAAAATAGAAGTATCCTTAAGTGGAGATAAATAATTCAAAATTAAATACAACTTTAGTCAATGAAAATAATTTACATTACATTATCCTAGAATGATCGCAATAAAAATGAGACCACTAAAGTCTCAACAATTAATATACTCTCCTTATGTGAGAGTATATCTTCTCGGCACGGAAGCAGTGAATATCTTTCTCCAATGGTACCTAAAATGGTCAACTTAAGGGGTGAGTAATTTGAATAATAATCAAGGAAAACACTTGAAATAACAGTAATAAGACATAACTAGACATACCCATCCACACATATACCCATGCTTCACATTATCCTTTTTACAAATGTTTTTCCTATGCCTTAACATCCATCTATTTCATTACACTATGCATACACCTTTCATTTATCCAATAACAATACATAACAATGCTTTGATGCTCAAACATATGAATATGAATGCACTTTATACCATTATGGTTTAATTCCTGAATCCATGTACCATTTAACTTTATCCACTATAACACTTTAACACTTTCATTGGATTCAGTGAATTAAATTCATTATATAACAATGAATGCACTTCTCTATTCCCAATAACAATAACACTTTTCAACCCTCACATACACCCTCCACTCTGGGGAAAAACCGACCAGAGTAAGCATTTCTCAACCTCTATTTTGGTACTTCACCCCTTTAGGGTTCGTCATACTCGCTTGCACAGCACTTCACCCCTCTAGGGTTCGTCATGCAATTTGGATTGATTCGCCCAAATTGGCTTTAGCAGAAATCACCCTCGACTAGTCAAAACGAGCCAAAGTAATGAAATTACCATGGTTTGCGTAGAACCAATCCCCAACACGGGAAGCAAACCCGTGTCCTTTGCAGGATCAAAGTTCTCACAATGATTTACTTTTGCCCTCATCAATCGTAAACGACGTATGTTTTTCCCCGAACACCTAAGGTCCACCTTACTCCTTGATGCACGTGTTTGTAGTTCATTTATATATGGCTTTTGTTAATCAAACCTTTAATACTTTATATCCAATTGGTTGGGTTCTCTAACTTAGGGTTATGGCCATACTATATATATATATATATATAGTAGCAATCACCCATAACATCAATAATAATCATGATCATAACATTTATTCATTCATCCATTTAATTCAATAACAATAATAAAAGTTAATAACTAGCAACACCCTAAGTTCATCACATACTTTCATATTCAATCATAACCATATCATTCATTTGATCATTTAATTCACTAACAATTATAATAATCAATTACTAACATCTGTCCTAATTCATAACATAAACTTTCACACCCAAACATACCAGTCAAACATTCACATAACAAAATACATCTAGCTATGACCCTATTACTATCATTAAATCCTTTCCCTAATTAAAACCAAAGTACTCCCCCTTACCTCTTGAAGAGAAGAGGAGAAATTGGGATTCTCATGGAATCCATTCACCAACTCCAAATCCTAGCTCCTTAGCACTCCAATCCTTGATTCCTAGTGATCCCCAAGCTCCCTTGATGACTATAAGCCTCTATTCCATGGATTGCTCAAGTTGGGGTTTAGGGTTTGATTTGGGGATTTTAAGAAAAAGAGATGAAATGAAGATTTGGGAGAGGAAAATTGGTAGTGAATCAATAGGGAGATGATTGGTGGTGATGATTTGTTGTTATTTTGTGTTGATTTGTTGATTTGCAAAACCCTAGGGCAGAGAGAGCAAGAAGCTCGAAGAAGAGGAAGAGAAACAAATGAAATCAACACTGAAAACTCGTGTTACTTGACTGATATAACAGGGGTTAATCGATTAACCACTTTGGTTAATCGATTAACACTTGCTGTTTGCACAAGACTAATCGATTAATTCTGAACTTAATCGATTAGTGGCTGAAGGTGGTTAAAAATTTAATCGATTAATCCACACCTTACTCGATTAGTGGCTGAACATTGCCAAAAACTTAATCGATTAACTCAAGGGTTAATCGATTAACTTGTTCAGCCCACCATTCCCTTGCACTTCACATTGTCCTAACTTCTTCGTTAACCGTCGAATCTTGCTCAAATTTTGAGACAAGAATCCTAAGACACTCATCTTCACATCCAATGGTGGAATTTGGGTTTAGAGCTATGAATATTTTATTCCTAATTTTCTAAGATCCTATGCTCTTAATCCTCGAATAACCCTTCTAAAACTCATTTCTAAGCTAATTCTACCTCATGTAAACCTACCCTTAGCCAAATCCTATATTATAAACACAACTCTAAATATCTCTCAGCTCCTCTAAACAAAATCAAAGACTTGAAGACAACACTACACTTATCAAAAATTCGATTAACTAAGGCACCTAATGATTTGATAGAATTGGGGATGTTACAACTGGCGCTCCCCAAGGCGACACACTTGGTCTGATGAACTGCTTCTCTAACAAACCTTCCACTTGTTTCTTCAACTCAGCTAATTCCGCTGGAGCCATACGATACGGGGCAATAGAGATAGGACCAGTTCCGGGAACTAGGTCAATACTAAATTCTATTTCTCGATGCGGCGGCAAACCAGGAACTTCATTGGGAAAAACTTCGGGGAAATCTTGAATAATTGGGATGTCTTCGATCTTCACTTCATCCTTCTTTTCTTCAGCGACTGTAACATCCCGAATTTTAATTCTACGAGTAATTAGAACAATTATAAGATCTGGAAGCGAAGGATATTCTAAAAAGGATTTAAAATGATGGGTTAGGATTTCTTGGAATGCCATAAAGGAATCAAGAAGCATTGGCATTAAAAAGGAGGTTGAAAGATGAACAAAAGAGCGTTAGAAGCGATGTTTTTGGTGTTATAAACACCCTATATTAGGAAATTCAAAATAAAAGATCTACAACTCTAAACTTAAATTCCACCGTTAGATGTGAAGTAGGATATGTGAGGAAGCTTGTGTCAAAATTTGAGGAAGATCCAACGGTTAACGAAGAAGTTACGGCCGTTCAAAGTCGGGGTGCTGGAAACCCTGCAACTTAATCGATTAAGTTGCAGCTTAATCGATTAAGCCTGAAGGGGGGGGGGGAGGATTACTCGATTAAGAGCTGCTAAAACTGAAAAAAATAAAAGCGTTTCACGCGTGCCTTTGGCCATAATGCACGAAATTTCTCTCTCTAGGGCACACAATCTCTCATCCCAAATCCATCAAGCTTCAAGGGAATCACTCCAAGGACCCCATCAAGTCTCCCTTGGTCTCTCCAAGTAAGTATCCATGATTATTGAAGTTCCTCTCTCTCTCTAATGTGGATTTTCTCTCTCTCCCTATCTCTTTCCCCTCTTTGGGAAATCCGAATTCTCTATGGAAAAGGGGAAATAATCTCTTTATCATTCCATTCTTTTGGCTTAGGGAAGATTATTATCACTATCTCCATTTTCGTGCGTGCGGAGCCCTCGGTTTTGGGAGCGCTTGGAGCTACGGCTTGGGTTCTTCCACTTTCTCTCTCTTTGGTTAAGGTAAGGGGGTGGATATAGTGAGCATTGGCTTGTTCTAGGAGAGGGTTTGTATTTAGATATAATGGTTGGCTAGGAGTTTATGTGTTAAGGTAGGGAATTAGAAACCCCAATTTAGGATCTAAGGTAAATGTTGAAAATAGGCTTAATTATTAATTATGGAATTCTAAAAAGTAGAGAATGAGGTTGGGATTTTAATTGAGGAAAATAAATGGTATGAACCCCTAATTTAGGATTTTAAATCAATAATTTGGACAAGTGAAAAATAATAAATGTGGTTGTTGCATGATTATATGCAAAGGTGAAGTTGGTTATTATTGGTACTCTAATTGTCTATGTGAAAAGTGAGGTGCATGAATAGTGATGGATTTGATTATGTGCTCTATTTGATATTTCTTAAATATTGGAATGGTGTTAATTAGAAAAGTGAATTGTGGCTATTTGGTGATAATTGTGATGATGCTTGTGCTTGGAATGGTTTGGTAAATATTAAACTGAATTGGTGGACAAAATAATTTGTATGATTTGTTAAGTTTTGTGGCTGAAAATGATGATTTGATGAAGAACCATATGAGAGAGAAGAGAGAAAGACGAACAAGAGAGAGAAAGAAACGTGAAAAATGATGCAGTTTTCAACAGTTCAGTTTTTAAAATCACGTAAGTTACTCGAGTGATGTTCATGCGTTACTCGAGTGATTCGAGCAGTAATCGAGTGAAAAGAAATGTTACTCGAGTATGCCGAAGATTAAAAAAATTTTACTCGAGTGATGGATGAACTAATCGAGTGATACGAAAGTCATTTTAAAATTAATCGAGTGACAAACAGAATTACTCGAGTAATACAAAAGAGATTTTAAAATTACTCGAGTGAAATATCTGTTACTCGAGTGAACTGTCCAGAATCTGAATAAAAACAAGGTTTTTCTAAAAGGATTTTCACAAAACTTTTAATAGAGCTATTTAATCAAGATTTAAAGTATCTTCACTCTTAATCAAACATTATTTAAATATTCTTAAAATCACCTAAGCTACCCACACCAATGAGATGCATTGCATAAAAATAAAGATTACATTGAAATAGAATTAATAAAAATCCTAATTCTAATCTTCATGTGGTGTAGCTTGCTTGTTGCCAATGTTGTTGCTTGGAGAGAGATTGTTAGCATCAAAACATGAGAATCCTACAGATAATTCCAAACACTTCGAGGAGAATCGAATGAGGGTTAAACTAGAGATAAAACAAGACCTTTCCAAAATGACACCGAATTGAAAAATAACAACTAGACCTTAACTTTGACCCTCAAGTGTAATAAATCTTTAGGAATTCCTATATCGAATTGAAATTACTAAACGAACGGGAAGGAAGTAGCATCGAAGTAGAATGCAAACGCGGTGAAGATTGATTTTAAGGGTGACTTTGCCAGACTCACTTGAAGGAGTAAAAAGTGAACGGGATAAAAGTGAAGTCACGAAGTGGAACCTCAATCAAGATGTTACGTCGGAACACCGCAAGTGATAATCTTAGTCTTTTGAGACCCTGTGCATTTGATAGGACCCCGGTTGACCAAGACCAACCAGTTAGCAACATATCCATAGAAACACATCCTTCGATGACTCGCTGCTGAAAATGCATACTGTGGGGAATAATCTCCATCGTCTTCTTGCTTGACATGTATCCAGTCCATCCTAGGTCATCTTGCAAAGACCATGATACTCATTCTTGAGTGCTTCATGTTTCTTCTTTTCATCTTCACTCTTTTCAAGTTTCAAATGTCTCAGATGCATAGGTGAGAATCCACCAAGACGTAGGAACCCAACATAGTTCTATGCCTACCAATGGATAACCATCCACGTGTCCCTTCTGACTTTGGATACCGGTCGAGAAGCTTATGTGCGAGATTCCGAATAACGAATGAGCATACCCCCTAGCAAGGATATAATCAAGTATGTCAATGCCAAGTGGGGGAGGATTTCAATCCAAGGAATGGGAGATGGAACTTTAATAAAAACAAAACTGACGATCCGTTCTAGGTAGAAGTGACACATGGTATTTGAGGACAAGCATTGGATTAGGCATGACCCTAATCACACCCGGAATGGGGAATAAAGAGCGAAGAGAAGTGAAAACCGTAGTCAGAAACTTTACTAAAGGGATGATTCTCCAATTACGAAACTCAACGGAATTTCGGGGACGAAATTCTAACAAGTGGGGGAGAATTGTAACATCCCGAATTTTAATTCTACGAGTAATTATAACAATTATAAGATCTGGAAGCGAAGGATATTCTAAAAAGGATTTAAAATGATGGGTTAGGAGTTCTTGGAATGCCATAAAGGAATCAAGAAGCATTGGCATTAAAAAGGAGGTTGAAAGATGAACAAAAGAGCGTTAGAAGCGATGTTTTTGGTGTTATAAACACCCTATATTAGGAAATTCAAAATAAAAGATCTACATTTCTAAACACAAATTCCACCGTTATATGTGAAGTAGGATATGTGAGGAAGCTTGTGTCAAAATTTGAGGAAGATCCAACGGTTAACGAAGAAGTTACGGCCGTTCAAAGTCGGGGTGCTGGAAACCCTGCAACTTAATCGATTAAGTTGCAGCTTAATCGATTAAGCCTGAAGGGGGGGAGGATTACTCGATTAAGAACTGCTAAAACTGAAAAAAATAAAAGCGTTTCACGCATGCCTTTGGCCATAATGCACGAAATTTCTCTCTCTAGGGCACACAATCTCTCATCCCAAATCCATCAAGCTTCAAGGGAATCACTCCAAGGTCCCCCATCAAGTCTCCCTTGGTCTCTCCAAGTAAGTATCCATGATTATTGAAGTTCCTCTCTCTCTCTAATGTGGATTTTCTCTCTCTCTCTCTCTCTCTTTCCCCTCTTTGGGAAATCCGAATTCTCTATGGAAAAGGGGCAATAATCTCTTTATCATTCCATTCCTTTGGCTTAGGGAAGATTATTATCACTATCTCCATTTTCGTGCGTGCGGAGCCCTCGGTTTTGGGAGCGCTTGGAGCTACGGCTTGGGTTCTTCCACTTTCTCTCTCTTTGGTTAAGGTAAGGGGGTGGATATAGTGAGCATTGGCTTGTTCTAGGAGAGGGTTTGTATTTAGATATAATGGTTGCCTAGGATTTTATGTGTTAAGGTAGGGAATTAGAAACCCCAATTTAGGATCTAAGGTAAATGTTGAAAATAGGCTTAATTATTAATTATGGAATTCTAAAAAGTAAAGAATGAGGTTGGGATTTTAATTGAGGAAAATAAATGGTATGAACCCCTAATTTAGGATTTTAAATCAATAATTTGGACAAGTGAAAAATAATAAATGTGGTTGTTGCATGATTATATGCAAAGGTGAAGTTGGTTATTATTGGTACTCTAATTGTCTATGTGAAAAGTGAGGTGCATGAATAGTGGTGGATTTGATTATGTGCTCTATTTGATATTTCTTAAATATTGGAATGGTGTTAATTAGAAAAGTGAATTGTGGCTATTTGGTGATAATTGTGATGATGCTTGTGCTTGGAATGGTTTGGTAAATATTAAACTGAATTGGTGGACAAAATAATGACAACTAATATTGGAAAAATATGGTGATGAATCGTAGGCCTTCGATTTGGGGGAGACGATACATCGTAAAAGATTTGGGTTGTATTGTAGGCCTTCGATTTGGGGGAGACAATACGACGTAAACGGGGCGATGTATGTAGGCCTTCGATTTGGTGGAGACATACATCGTCGATGGTGTATGTATGTAGGCCTTCGATTTGGTGGAGACATACATACACCCTAAATGAAAAGGAAAAGGAAAAGGACAATTGATAAAAATAAGGTAAACGGTAAAGGAAACGCGATGTATGTAGGCCTTCGATTTGGTGGAGACATACATCGTGATTGGTGTATGTATGTAGGCCTTCGATTTGGTGGAGACATACATACACTCTAAATAAAAAGGAAAAAGGAAAGGACAATGGATAAGATAAGGTAAACGGTCAAGGAAAAGCGATGTATGTAGGCCTACGATTTGGTGGAGACATACATACACCGTAAATAAAAGGAAATGAATAAAGGAAACAGGGAATAAAATTGAACAAGGTATTGGTAATGGAAACGCGATGTATGTAGGCCTTCGATTTGGTGGAGACATACATCGTGATTGGTGTATGTATGTAGGCCTTCGATTTGGTGGAGACATACATACACCGTAAAATCTAGGAAAATGGTAAGGGGATAAAATTGGACAAGGTAACGGTAATGGAAACGCGATGTATGTAGGCCTTCGATTTGGTGGAGATATACGTACACCGTAAAAATAAGAAAAAGGTAAGGGAGTAAAAAGGGATTTCTTTGGGAACGGAGAAAATGAATAAAAGGGAATCAAATGATGGAAATGAACTAACTAAAAAGGGAATTGGCATTTATAAAATAATGGAATTGGAAAATATGGTATGCTTGCGATGAATTTGTATTTATGTGAATAAATTGCTAATTGTGTTTGGCCTGGTTAGTGGTTATGTCTATCTAGAAACTGCTTTTCTATTCATGTGCAATGCTCACTCCCTTACATTTACAGGTGCTGAGATTGAGCAGGCACAGCCCCCGGCCGAGCAGGAGTACTTTCCCTTACAGGGAGAGTAGGGTGTTTTGGGTTTAAAATATAATATGGACCTAAGTCTATTATAATATTGGGATGTAAATTCAATATGTATATTTTGATTGAGACTTAGTATATTTTGTTTTAACAAAGTTATATGTTTTGATTACGACACTCAAACTTAGTAGTTTCCGCTATTACTCTGATTAATTAATGCACTCTCATGTATTTGGAGCCCTTGGGGCCTTGATAAGTTTTAGAAATATAATCCGAAGCCCTGCTGGCTATTGGTTGTTTATTTGATGTTGTTCATCATAGGTTGAATTTTGGATTAGTTCGAAAAACAAGCAAAACTCCGTCCGTTTGACGGGTGATTTTATTATATTAAAAAGGAATTTTTAAGTGCACAATTTTAATACTTGGGAATCAAGGGTAGTAATTATTAGGGTGTTACATTTTGGCATCAGAGCAGTTTTTCCTCGGCCTTTGGAGTGTGGATTCACATCTCCAATGGTTACTCACCAAGAGAGTAACCAGGAAATAGAGTCAAGTTCTATAGTAGTTACTTAGGTTTACAGTTATAAAGCCCTATATAGATATATACTAAATTATGCCTATGTCCGCATCAACAGAATCCTTTGTTGCCACACTGTAGCAACATGAAAAATCAGCTTCTTCATTCTACTGCTAACAGCTCGGTTACTGATCGTAAGATCAATTCCCCAGCTGATTCTTTGCAACCTAAGCCGTATGACATCTGTTTTCAAGAAGGGCAAACTTCTGCAATGGGTAAGCTTAGATCGACTATTGAAGACAAGGAGCAACACATGGGGGTACAAGATGGTGAGAAGAAGAGTATAGTTTTGAGACGGGGAATGGTTCTCCTGCAGCAACACTTGACTCATGAAGAACAGGTGGGCGTAGTAAAGAACTGTCGGGAGATGGGCTTAGGCCCTGGAGGTTTTTATCAACCAGGCTTTACAAGTGGAGCCAGACTCCGACTGAAAATGATGTGCCTTGGCTTAGACTGGAATCCTCAAACCCGAGTATATGGACCCAAAAGGGTAATTGATGGAAGCAAACCACCCAATATTCCTGATCATTTCATTCAGCTGGTTAGGGGAGCGATGCAAGAAGCACAATCTTTGATTGAGAAGGAATGCGGTGTAAGTGAAGTGGAGGACATACTCCCTTCCATGGTCCCTGATGTCTGCATTGTCAATTTCTATGAAGAGAATGGGAAGCTTGGTCTCCATCAGGACCGTGATGAAAGTGTTGGAAGCTTGCACAGAGGGATACCGGTAGTATCATTCTGCATTGGTGACTCAGCTGAGTTTCTCTATGGAGACCAGAGAGATCCAAGGAGAGCAGAAAGAATTATCTTGGGATCGGGTGATGTATTAATTTTCGGTGGCGAGTCTCGTCACATCTTTCATGGTGTGTCGGTGATCATACCAAACACAGCTCCAGAGGGACTACTCAATGACACAGGACTTCGTCCTGGACGTCTCAACCTTACATTCCGACAATATCAGTTTCCTGATCCACACCCTTGAAGTCTGTGGTACAGCTACTTAAGGAGATCAGGGCCAAACCAACAAAAGTTACGAAACGATTTAAGAACTTAGATAAACATTTTAGGTACTTTCAACCTGCTCTCTATTAAGTTTCAGCGTAGAATATCCTAAATCAATCCTCTTGGAATTTTAAATTCCTAATCCTGTATTTCTAGAAGTTGTGAAACCTAAGAAAGACTCATCTTCAATCTGATTATGAGTATCATCCAAATGAACACGTAGGAAAAACCTTACTTAGTTATAAGACAGTAACGAGAGACCTAACCAAACACCTGGTGATAGTGTCGTCCTCTAATAGTGTGTAAGGTCAGGATTGGTCATCCTTTCTCTTGCATCTGTTAAAAGATAATGCTATCATCCAACAAACGCAGTGATGTACAGTTGGTAAATGTGAGATTGGGACTGACCACCTCGGTTTTCGCGTTTATTGACATGTTATATTATTGCAATCATCTAGTTTAAATCAGAATAAACCATCTAGAAATTCTGCCTCTGTCGAAAGTTCTACTGAACTCTAATCCTATAGGATCTGTACTAAGACTCGTGAACAGTGATTCGGAAACCAACTCCATTCAAGACACTCTTGTTCTATATTCCACTGAGAACATCCAACTAAATGATCGAACCACCCTTCTAACTAGTATGAGAACCTAGCCGTATGCGTAGGTGTGAAGAGCCCAGCTAATCAACTCTTGGAGTCAACCCAGTTTTCTCCCTGCCTTCGACTTACTCAGGTATGTTGATAATGAGTGGGGGAGACGTGACGACTCAGTTCGGATCCTATCCGAGCGACAATAACTCATAATCATACCGTAAGTCATAGGATTACTAAACAGATAATGTTGGAAACCAACAAGCGGCTCAAAATAGTCTAGAGGGGGGGTGAATAGAATATTGAAGCCTTATTACAGATTTTTCGTTCACCTAAGAGAATGATTTTATGAAAATAAAATTTCTTAAAAAATTCAAGTCAGATTACTCGAGTAACTCAAGACTTCACTCGAGTAATACGCAAGCAAAAATAATTTCACTCGAGTATTAAGCAAATCACTCGAGTATTACGAAAGCTATTTTTAAATCACTCGAGTAACAGAAAACCTACTCGAGTATTGTTTATAAACTGAAAGCAGATTACTCGAGTGACAAGAACTTTACTCGAGTAAACTGGGTAAAATTCAATTAAAACTCAGTTTTCAATGGAGTTCTTCAAGAATAACAATGCTATGATGATTCAACAAATTATGAATGATTAATATGAACAATTTCAAGTAATATTAACATGCAATTTCAGATCAAATGAGTAGAATTAAGAAAACCCCAATTCTAACCTAAAAATGCAATTGTTAATGAATTAATGCAATACAAGGAATGAAAATAAAAGAGACACAAGGATTTATCCTGGTTCACTTTCACCCACTTGAAAGCTACTCCAGTCCCCTCTTAAATCAAGAGAGATTCTTCACTAGAAATCTTCAAATGTAGATTTTACAATGTTTTAAGATGCAACTAGATTCTTAGTTCTCCTATCTTAAAACCCAACTCAAAGTGTGTACCAAACACTTTGATCTAATCTACCCCTTTTGAGAATTCTAGATTTCCTTGCTAATTGATTGAAGATGCTTCCAACCAATCCTCTTTTCTTGCTTTGATTTGATCCTCAAAGTCTTCCTTGTGAGATTCTTCACTTGTGTTGAAACTTCAATGATGCAATCATAAATTGCAAATCTTCAACAACCACTAAGAACAAAAATTATGATCTCGAGAATATTTGAACAATGAGAGAAATAGAGTGAAGAATGAAAAGTTCTTTGTTGAATCTTGATAGCTCTTGAAAGATGTAAAATAGCTCTTGAATTGCTTTTGAAAGTGTATAGAAAATTGTAAGAATGAATGTGTATCCTTATGTGAAAGAGAAAATTAAGTCCTTTTATAATTTTCCAAACACTGATTGAATTACTCGAGTAAACCATATAACATCACTCGATTAAAACATGTCAAATTAAGTTACTCGAGTGATGTGTAAACCATTACTCGATTAACCTGTCATGACATAAATTACTCGAGTGACCCAATACTCATTACTCGAGTAAACTGATCAGAATCTGAATAAAAACAAGGTTTTTCTAAAAGGATTTTCACAAAACTTTTAATAGAGCTATTTAATCAAGATTTAAAGTATCTTCACTCTTAATCAAACATTATTTAAATATTCTTAAAATCACCTAAGCTACCCACACCAATGAGATGCATTGCATAAAAATAAAGATTACATTGAAATAGAATTAATAAAAATCCTAATTCTAATCTTCATGTGGTGTAGCTTGCTTGTTGCCAATGTTGTTGCTTGGAGAGAGATTGTTAGCATCAAAACATGAGAATCCTACAAACTCCCCCTTTTTGATGATGACAAACCTCCTTTTCAATTAAGCACTAAGTTTTAACATACTCCCCCTAAATGTAAAACACCTAGGAAAAATATAATAAAACTTAACCTACAAGAACAACATCAACAAAATATTCTCCCCCTTTTGGCATCATTAAAAAGATAAGAAAGTTGAGAAAAGTCCTTTGCCAAAAGTTGAAGGTAAGTAGTTCACAATGGTATAAAAAAATATAACAATAAAGACAATACCAAAATAAACCACAATAGTGCCACAACGAATATAAACGCACAACGAATATAGCACCATAATCCATAATATCAGAGTATCATACTATGCAGCAAATCATAGTGTAAAGCAAAAAGACATCAACCATAGCAAATAATCAAACGAAACTAACCAAACTAGACCATACACAAGGTCCGAAAACATAGTAGCAACAGAGTCATAAACATGAAACAAAAACATAAACATAACATAGTCAAAAATATGCATATGAAACATGAAACACAAAACAACAGCAAAACATCATCAGCATCCACAAAGTCTTTTTGGTTTGGGAATTTTCGGATTTTGGATATAATTGGTGAAATTGATGAATGAAATGAGTAGAAATGATGATATAATGATGAAATATGGAAGAAATTTGTATGATTTGTTAAGTTTTGTGGCTGAAAATGATGATTTGATGAAGAACCATATGAGAGAGAAGAGAGAAAGACGAACAAGAGAGAGAAAGAAACGTGAAAAATGATGCAGTTTTCAACAGTTCAGTTTTTAAAATCACGTAAGTTACTCGAGTGATGTTCATGCGTTACTCGAGTGATTCGAGCAGTAATCGAGTGAAAAGAAATGTTACTCGAGTATGTCGAAGATTAAAAATTTTTTACTCGAGTGATGGATGAACTAATCGAGTGATACGAAAGTCATTTTAAAATTAATCGAGTGACAAACAGAATTACTCGAGTAATACGAAAGAGATTTTAAAATTACTCGAGTGAAATATCTGTTACTCGAGTGAACTGTCCAGAATCTGAATAAAAACAAGGTTTTTCTAAAAGGATTTTCACAAAACTTTTAATAGAGCTATTTAATCAAGATTTAAAGTATCTTCACTCTTAATCAAACATTATTTAAATATTCTTAAAATCACCTAAGCTACCCACACCAATGAGATGCATTGCATAAAAATAAAGATTACATTGAAATAGAATTAATAAAAATCCTAATTCTAATCTTCATGTGGTGTAGCTTGCTTGTTGCCAATGTTGTTGCTTGGAGAGAGATTGTTAGCATCAAAACATGAGAATCCTACAGATAATTCCAAACACTTCGAGGAGAATCGAATGAGGGTTAAACTAGAGATAAAACAAGACCTTTCCAAAATGACACCGAATTGAAAAATAACAACTAGACCTTAACTTTGACCCTCAAGTGTAATAAATCTTTAGGAATTCCTATATCGAATTGAAATTACTAAACGAACGGGAAGGAAGTAACATCGAAGTAGAATGCAAACGCGGTGAAGATTGATTTTAAGGGTGACTTTGCCAGACTCACTTGAAGGAGTAAAAAGTGAACGGGATAAAAGTGAAGTCACGAAGTGGAACCTCAATCAAGATGTTACGTCGGAACACCGCAAGTGATAATCTTAGTCTTTTGAGACCCTGTGCATTTGATAGGACCCCGGTTGACCGAGACCAACCAGTTAGCAACATATCCATAGAAACACATCCTTCGATGACTCGCTGCTGAAAATGCATACTGTGGGGAATAATCTCCATCGTCTTCTTGCTTGACATGTATCCAGTCCATCCTGGGTCATCTTGCAAAGACCATGATACTCATTCTTGAGTGCTTCATGTTTCTTCTTTTCATCTTCACTCTTTTCAAGTTTCAAATGTCTCAGATGCATAGGTGAGAATCCACCAAGACGTAGGAACCCAACATAGTTCTATGCCTACCAATGGATAACCATCCACGTGTCCCTTCTGACTTTGGATACCGGTCGAGAAGCTTATGTGCGAGATTCCGAATAACGAATGAGCATACCCCCTAGCAAGGATATAATCAAGTATGTCAATGCCAAGTGGGGGAGGATTTCAATCCAAGGAATGGGAGATGGAACTTTAATAAAAACAAAACTGATGATCCGTTCTAGGTAGAAGTGACACATGGTATTTGAGGACAAGCATTGGATTAGGCATGACCCTAATCACACCCGGAATGGGGAATAAAGAGCGAAGAGAAGTGAAAACCGTAGTCAGAAACTTTACTATAGGGATGATTCTCCAATTACGAAACTCAACGGAATTTCGGGGACGAAATTCTAACAAGTGGGGGAGAATTGTAACATCCCGAATTTTAATTCTACGAGTAATTAGAACAATTATAAGATCTGGAAGCGAAGGATATTCTAAAAAGGATTTAAAATGATGGGTTAGGAGTTCTTGGAATGCCATAAAGGAATCAAGAAGCATTAGCATTAAAAAGGAGGTTGAAAGATGAACAAAAGAGCGTTAGAAGCGATGTTTTTGGTGTTATAAACACCCTATATTAGGAAATTCAAAATAAAAGATCTACATTTCTAAACACAAATTCCACCGTTAGATGTGAAGTAGGATATGTGAGGAAGCTTGTGTCAAAATTTGAGGAAGATCCAACGGTTAACGAAGAAGTTACGGCCGTTCAAAGTCGGGGTGCTGGAAACCCTGCAACTTAATCGATTAAGTTGCAGCTTAATCGATTAAGCCTGAAGGGGGGGAGGTTTTAATCGAGTAATACTCGATTAAGAGCTGCTAAAACTGAAAAAAAATAAAAGCGTTTCACACGTGCCTTTGGCCATAATGCACGAAATTTCTCTCTCTAGGGCACACAATCTCTCATCCCAAATCCATCAAGCTTCAAGGGAATCACTCCAAGGTCCCCCATCAAGTCTCCCTTGGTCTCTCCAAGTAAGTATCCATGATTATTGAAGTTCCTCTCTCTCTCTAATGTGGATTTTCTCTCTCTCTCTCTCTTTCCCCTCTTTGGGAAATCCGAATTCTCTATGGAAAAGGGGCAATAATCTCTTTATCATTCCATTCCTTTGGCTTAGGGAAGATTATTATCACTATCTTCATTTTCGTGCGTGCGGAGCCCTCGGTTTTGGGAGCGGTTGGATCTACGGCTTGGGTTCTTCCACTTTCTCTCTCTTTGGTTAAGGTAAGGGGGTGGATATAGTGAGCATTGGCTTGTTCTAGGAGAGGGTTTGTATTTATATATAATGGTTGGCTAGGAGTTTGTGTTAAGGTAGGGAATTAGAAACCCCAATTTAGGATCTAAGGTAAATGTTGAAAATAGGCTTAATTATTAATTATGGAATTCTAAAAAGTAGAGAATGAGGTTGGGATTTTAATTGAGGAAAATAAATGGTATGAACCCCGAATTTAGGATTTTAAATCAATAATTTGGACAAGTGAAAAATAATAAATGTGGTTGTTGCATGATTATATGCAAAGGTGAAGTTGGTTATTATTGGTACTCTAATTGTCTATGTGAAAAGTGAGGTGCATGAATAGTGGTGGATTTGATTATGTGCTCTATTTGATATTTCTTAAATATTGGAATGGTGTTAATTAGAAAAGTGAATTGTGGCTATTTGGTGATAATTGTGATGATGCTTGTGCTTGGAATGGTTTGGTAAATATTAAACTGAATTGGTGGACAAAATAATGACAACTAATATTGGAAAAATATGGTGATGAATCGTAGGCCTTCGATTTGGGGGAGACGATACATCGTAAAAGATTTGGGTTGTATTGTAGGCCTTCGATTTGGGGGAGACAATACGACGTAAACGGGGCGATGTATGTAGGCCTTCGATTTGGTGGAGACATACATCGTCGATGGTGTATGTATGTAGGCCTTCGATTTGGTGGAGACATACATACACCCTAAATGAAAAGGAAAACGAAAAGGACAATGGATATAAATAAGGTAAACGGTAAAGGAAACGCGATGTATGTAGGCCTTTGATTTGGTGGAGACATACATCGTGATTGGTGTATGTATGTAGGCCTTCGATTTGGTGGAGACATACATACACTCTAAATAAAAAGGAAAAAGGAAAGGACAATGGATAAGATAAGGTAAACGGTCAAGGAAAAGCGATGTATGTAGGCCTTCGATTTGGTGGAGACATACATACACCGTAAATAAAAGGAAATGAATAAAGGAAACAGGGAATAAAATTGAACAAGGTATTGGTAATGGAAACACGATGTATGTAGGCCTTCGATTTGGTGGAGACATACATCGTGATTGGTGTATGTATGTAGGCCTTCGATTTGGTGGAGACATACATACACCGTAAAATCTAGGAAAAAGGTAAGGGGATAAAATTGGACAAGGTAACGGTAATGGAAACGCGATGTATGTAGGCCTTCGATTTGGTGGAGACATACATCGTGATTGGTGTATGTATGTAGGCCTTCGATTTGGTGGAGACATACGTACACCGTAAAAATAAGAAAAAGGTAAGGGAGTAAAAAGGGATTTCTTTGGGAACGGAGAAAATGAATAAAAGGGAATCAAATGATGGAAATGAACTAACTAAAAAGGGAATTGGCATTTATAAAATAATGGAATTGGAAAATATGGTATGCTTGCGATGAATTTGTATTTATGTGAATAAATTGCTAATTGTGTTTGGCCTGGTTAGTGGTTATGTCTATCTAGAAACTGCTTTTCTATTCATGTGCAATGCTCACTCCCTTACATTTACAGGTGCTGAGATTGAGCAGGCACAGCCCCCGGCCGAGCAGGAGTACTTTCCCTTACAGGGAGAGTAGGGTGTTTTGGGTTTAAAATATAATAATGACCTAAGTCTATTATAATATTGGGATGTAAATTCAATATGTATATTTTGATTGAGACTTAGTATATTTTGTTTTAACAAAGTTATATGTTTTGATTACGACACTCAAACTTAGTATTTTCCGCTATTACTCTGATTAATTAATGCACTCTCATGTATTTGGAGCCCTTGGGGCCTTGATAAGTTTTAGAAATATAATCTGAAGCCCTGCTGGCTATTGGTTGTTTATTTGATGTTGTTCATCACAGGTTGAATTTTGGATTAGTTCGAAAAACAAGCAAAACTCCGTCCGTTTGACGGGTGATTTTATTATATTAAAAAGGAATTTTTAAGTGCACAATTTTAATACTTGGGAATCAAGGGTAGTAATTATTAGGGCGTTACAGCGACAGCCGAAAATAGGCACACATAGCCTTCTGGTTGAATGGCAGGAGACTCCACGCTAGGGAAAACGATCGTTCGAGCCTTGCAGTCGATTACCACATACATGATTGGATGCCATCCAATCCATACCCAAGTTAACGTCGAGATTGGATAACGGCAAACAAATCAGATTTACACAAGAAATCTGACCTCCTATGCTAACAACGCATCCGACACATGCCCTTGATGCAACAACAGGAGCATTCGTGGGGATAGATACACTCAGATTAAACGGGGTCTCCGAGATAGACAAACTTAAACGCTTGGCACATTCTTCGGAGATGAAAGAATCTGTTGCTCCGGAATCAAATAAAAAGCGACAAGGCATGCCATTGAGGGAATGGTAACCTTGCACAAGATTGTCGACCTGCTCTTCTTCTGCTCCGGACATAGTGAACACCTTTCCATTGATCCAGGGCTTACTTCCTTGTCCTTGGTTGACTTGGCGCTGGGGTTGCGGGCAGAAACGAGAAATATGCCCGATCTTTCCACAATTGAAGCAGGTCGGTGGTTTGTCTCTCCAGCACTCCCTGCCTGGGTGGAACTTCTGACATTTGTTGCAAACTGCAGCTGCTGCTGGGAGGCTGACGGCTCCCGAGGGTGTTGCATTACCTTTCCCCTTTTGCGAATAAGGGCCTCCACGATTCCCACGATTATTCTTGTGCTGATGTCGGTGTGGTCCATGGCCTCCTTGGTCGGCTTCCCTTTTGAAACTATTCTTTTCGAAGATGCGGCACGCACTAATCAATGTTGGGTAGTGGCGAATCCTCTGCACGCTCACAGCCAGCTTGATGTCCGACCTCAGCCCATTTTCGAATCTCGTGCACTTCGAGTATTCATCAGGATGATATTGGAAGTACGGGGAGTACTTCATCAGCTCCTCAAATCTCTCAGCGTTCTGATCGACGGTCATGCTGCCTTGCCTCAAATCTAGGAACTCCATTTCTTTCTAAATTCTGACATCATCCGGAAAATACCTCTCTAGAAACTTCTCCATGAAGACTTCCCAAGTGAGCTCTCGATATGATGATCATATTCCAAGAACTGGCGGGTCTGCTCCCACCAAGTCGCAGCCTCTCCATTTAGCATGTATGCAGCAAATGTGACCTTCTGAGCTTCAGTGAGGGTCAATGTTCGGAAGATCTTATTCATTTCGGCTAGCCAGAACTGAGCTTGCTCGGGACCACGGCCACCCGAGAAGCCAAGGGGTTTACATCTACGAAATGAATCTAGGCCTTGAAATTCTGTTGGGGTTCCATTGCTGGGAGGACGGGTTTGCTGCAAGTTTCCAGAACCGCAGCCATACGGGTTAGAGCCTCGGCAATGTTAGCGTTATTTCGTCCAGCCATCTTATCCTACAGAATCCAAGGGGGAAAACTTAATTAGATTCTGCTATTCTATCTCTCAAAACACAATCATCATTCTATAATACGCAATGGTTAGTGTGTAAGGCCACACTCCAAGGCCGAGAGTTGAACCATTGCTCTGATACCACTAAATATGATGACCCGACTTTCTATTCTTATTAAAATACTTATATTCAAAAATACGACCATTTTTTTTCTCATCAAAAGCCAAGTCATCATCATTCTCAATTCTTGCGGAAAATATCAACGATATCATGAAGGGGAAAAATATCAATACTTCATATTTCATTTCAAAATCAAAAGTACATTCTCCATTACATTAAAACATAAAATTTAAAAACACTAAGCTTAACTTAGATACTCTAGGTTATTACATTATATTACATATATTACAACAAAATATATAACAACCTAGAGCAACTGGTTCCAACTCAAAATATAATATAAGTAAGAGAAACCTGATGGGTTGCATTATCCACATTCCACCATTATAACTCAACCCAGTCGGTAATGGTGGTGTTTCATGGCGAAACACAAAGTTAGGTGGAATATGCATAATGTACACCATTGGGATTCTCGCACGACGCGGACGCATCCGGGACCAAGGGTTTGGGTGACGGAAAATAACTTCCATGTCCCCTTCGTACGTGGCCCGATGCTCCTCGAAATTCCACTCCCCATCAGGGAGCGGCCTCATCTCCACGTATATCATATTCAGTGCCATGTCCTACAACAAGGGATTATGAGTGAGTCATAGCTAAATACAATAACAAATGAGCATAACAGGGGCTAAAAATAACAAGCACATGTAATCAGATAGCATCCAGAATGCAAGTACATATGTTCAAACCCATTTACTACATATTTGGTTTCATTAGTGATATGATGCATGCCTACTCCTCATTCATGCTTCACGGTTCGGCATCCTTTCGGGATATTCATTTCAGCCTAAGTTTCCATTGAACCGGAGCGGATTCACATTTCAGGCATCACGATTGATTGAGAGCTAACCTCCATGACATACAGTGTCGGTGGCTTTCTACGCTCTATCCTGAGTTAGTATCTCAAATCAAATCGGAGCAATTCCTTACACCATGCATGATTCCCATATCATATGCAAATATTATTTAATTCTTTCATTATTCTCATCAGCATTCCATTTCATTGGTTTTCATTCAACTTTTCCTTTAGCTGGTGCTGGTGCTTTTCAAAAAAAGACCATCAGCGGCCTAGCCACTTTGCGATGGGTTTACTTACTTTCAATTCTCCTTTCAGAAAAATCCATCAGCGGCCTAGCCACTTAGTGATGGTTTTAGAAATAGCGTATAATCATTTATTTAGTAATTCATCGGGGCATAGCCTCCTATTGGTGTATTTTTATTGCAACGACCCCATTGGGACTCCCATAGAAAAATATCAACCAAGTGAGTAAAACTTTCACTAGGACATATAGGGATCATATCAACCAAATGGGTGTACGTACTTCCGTTGGGACTCCTGTAGGGAAATAATCAACCACTGAATAAAATTCTAGTAGGACACCTCCAGGATAACCATCAACCAACGGGAATAAGAGATATTAATATTAAACAAGTTAATTATAAGAAAATTTTAGAAAGTAAGTGTTTCCTGAAAAATTGTTCAGACTACTCGAGTAGTTCATGAACTACTCGAGTAGTTCATGCAAAAATACTCGAGTCATTCTTCCAGTTTCCAGAATACTCGAGTACTCCTTAAAATACTCGAGTCTTTTTGCTGCAACAGCACCAGTTTTCTGCACTTTCAATACCAATTTGAATTCCTTGCTTTATTTCTCCATTCCTATGCAAAACAGCAACTTAGGCACATAAAACAAACATGTTACAACACTTAAACACAACTAAAACAACATCAATTAACAGCAAATCACAGATTGCATTCAAACTTGAAAACATCCATTTTAAACTGTGAAATTCATTTCCACTTGATTTTAATTTCGAAACACATTACAGTGAGCTTTGTTAGGTTCATTTAAACTTGTTTGGATAATAAAATCATGGGTCTCTGACCTCCAAGTCAGAATCCCAATTCAAGTTGCATCCCTCTTTGAACCTTTAATGCTTCCTACATTTCTAGCTTGAAATTACTCATTCTAGTATTTAGGTAACTCCTCCCTTACCTCAGAGAAGTTAAAGAAAGGATTGGTTGCAAAGAAAAAGGGTTGAATCAAAACTTGATCTCTGGACCGGTGCAAAACTGTTGCACTTAGCTGACTTTGGCCATCAATTTCACAATGAATAAGACATGAGAAAGAATGAAACAAGTTAGCTTCAGAAACTAGGAAATGCCAAATTTAAATAGAAACAAGTTTGGAATCGAAAGAGTTCCTGGATTTACCAAACGGATTCAAGAAAGATGGGTGTTTGATGCTGAACTTGCTCTGTTTTCGCAGCTTTGAAAGTTGAACTTCGAATGCCTAGAACTCGATCTACAGGAGGCTATTTGGAGTGATTTCGGGTTGTAATTCAAGATTGGAATTAGAACTTCGGTTTGTGTTTAGGTTTCGAAGGGAATGGATGAGAATTGAGAGAGAATGAAGTGGTTAAAGTAAGCACTTCAAAACAGAGGAAATTTTGTCAACAATTCGGGTTCAGAGAGATTTGAAGGTGTTTGGGCTTCATTGATCACCTATTTATAGTCTAGGATTACCCTCCTTCGAAGTAATGTCCAGCTTTGTGCTTGGAACCAAGGGAAAACGCGTTTTGGTTCGAAATTCAAATGAAAACCGACTTATAGACTTAGCACCACTGCTCAAACTACTCGAGTATTTTGGACAATAATCGAGTATTGCCGACGCACTAGCTTCAAAACACTCAGCAACACTACTAAATACTCGAGTCTTCCAACTAACTACTTGAGTATTCCAACTAAAAATTCAAATTTTCCTAACAGCTAGTTACAGTACTCGAGTCTTCCCCAAATACTCGAGTATTTTAACCTAATTTCAGAAAATTCATTATTTTATTCAATATAATAATATTAATATTTTAAATATTTAATTTTTATTTATTTATTCAAAATATAGGATCTTACATGATTAAGCAGAGAATTATAGAACAACATAGAGGAGACTTCTGAATAATGCTCTACTTTTTTCTTCTTATTATTTTTATTCAATCAAAACATACTTAAATATAAAAATAGGAAACCCTAAACTTACAAGTAGGAAACTCTAACTTAATTGGAAAGAAGATATAATTGAACCAATTAAAGATTAAATAAAGATATAATAAAAGAGAAAATGGGTAATGCACCGACAGTGTAAAATTTTTACACCATCAGTTAATGAATGGTGTAATCCACCATTCATCCGTTTATGGTCGTTAACTTTTATATTAAAATAATACAAATGAATGGTGGATGATGAACTAATGGTGTAAAAAACTTTACACCGTCCGTGCACACCCATTAATCTCATAATAAAATATAACTTGATATTTTAATAAAATATCTCATTTGATACTTTAATAAAATATCTTATTCTGCCCTTTTTTTAATGGGTCTAAAATCGTCTAAAATTCTAACAAGCCTATCAAGCATTCATAAAAACTAGTGGCCCAATCACTATCACGCTAAACCATTTGTTGTCAAGAGGAAGAAACTGAAAAATGAAGGCCTATAACTAGATTACACTTTGATGTATCTAAACACATACGAGGATGCTTGATGATGAGTGCTAGTAGAGTGGCTGAGAACTGAGACAATTGTTGAACAACAAAGGCAATTAGTTCAGGTCTAGAGTTGGTTACTGATAGGTACACCAATATGCCAACAAACTTGTGATAAGAAGCAATATTAGAAAAAGGAGCATTATTGTCTTGGTGAAGATGAAAATTCTTATCTAAGTGGAATAGAGGGAGGTTTGTAACCAATAAAGCAATATCAAATAACAATTTTAAGGCACAAACCGCACAATTTTGTTGATTGAGAGCAATACAACTCTTGTTCCTTGCAATATCAAAGCCTAACAGTATCTCAGAGGACCAAGCTCCTTGATTTTGAACTAGGCATCCAAAGCACTGAAAGCAGACTTAGACTTTGCTAATTTGAGCCTTGTCATTCCTAGTTAAACAAGCAAAGCAAAGATTGAAGATAAAGACTTCACAAAGAGAGAGTAATCACTATTAGATTAGTGTAGCCAAATGAAATAAGAAAATGCGCATGTCAATTTTGCAAACCACTATACGCCGGCTGGCTTAAGGTTATACAATGATTTATTCAATTAGAACATTTATCCTAGATGAGCAGAAACAAGACCTGGTGACAGGACCATGTAAACCTCCTCATCAAGATCACGAAGGCGTTATTAACCTCCAGTTGCTCCAAAAACCAACCATGGATAGAAGCCATGGATAAAACAACCCTAATGATGGCCATTTGTCTCCCTCGTTGAACAACTAGAGAAAAACTGCTACTCAGAGAGGGCAAAGGCTTCATCAACATAATCTGAGATTTAACAATTGGGTAAGAATCATTTAAATCTCCAAGGAACTTGATCACGTGATCTTCCCTCCTATACTTCTTCACATTAACAAGTACGTCATATTGACAGTTAACAACACAAGAACACACTCTGATAATGGCCTGAAGTTATATAATTCATTCCAAAACATTTTCAATTCAGTGTAGTAGTTTGTAACAAATAATTCTCCTTGTTTTAAATTACAAATCATGTCTTATTGATCAGCTATTCTATACAAACTTAAAACATTCCTTAAGATCTTCTCATACATCACTAGCTTTATCAATCCACATCATACTTTGAGCGATTGAAAAAGTAATTGACTTTGCAATCTAGGAAATGTTGGTAATCAGAGTTATGGAAATAATATCCGCAGCTAAAATAGAGTTAAGAAAAATAAGGAACTGACACAGATATTTTACGTGGAAACCCTTTCGGGAGAAAACCACGGGGCAAGTATAGAAGGTATTCACTAAGTGGGGAAATATTACAACCTCTCTCTAAATATAAGGAGAGAACAATACTACCCTCTCTTATACTAGGAGAATACAATTCTCTCTATATAAAAATATAGGAGAAACACTAATAAAACACTACAAAAATTTTACACCGGGATGTATATATTTTGGATACCGGGGAATTGTGTGTGATGCAATGGAATTTGGAAAAATGGGATGCAATGGGATATTAAGAATGAGGAGCTGAGGTCTCTATTTATACAGAACCCCAACTCCTCCTCTCCTCAATTTTCTCTGTGTTGCCAACTAACAGTTTTTGTGCCTCCCTGAAATATTCAACATGCCAACCCCTTTTTTTCTTTTTTTTTTTAATTTCTTTCTTTCCTTCTTTGGTGCCTGTTATTTGACAAAGTCACAAAAGTGACTTTGCAACAGGCTGGCCAACAATCTCCCACTCAAAGTCACTTTTGATGAGTTTTCAAAACCTTTCTTAACTTGCCAGTTCCATACTACTTACGTTTCCAATAGGCCATACGAGGGTCGACACCATATAAGGCTTCCCACCGCTGATGCATATGGTACTCGAGACATTTCCATCCTCTCCGCTTCATTGCTAGGACACATACTTGAGGATAATTTGTAATTGATAGGAAGCGGGGTAGAAATTGGCTTACAGTGTTGCATGTTGAAGCGTCGCAAAACTCTCCTTAAATAATTCTTTTGGGAAAGCCAAATCTTCCTATCTTTTCTGTCTCGGTGAATTCGCATCCCTAAAATCTTGTTTGCTGGTCCCAAGTCCTTCATATCGAACTCCCTAGCCAATTGTGCCTTCAATTCTTAGATTTGAACTTTGTTGGAGCCTACCACCAACATGTCATCCACATACAATAGCAAAATGATGAAATCATTATCACCAAATCTCTTGTAGTAAGTACAATGGTCTGAACTCAGTCTGTTGTATCCGAGACTATTAATGAAGGAATCAAATTTCTTGTACCAACATCTGGGCGCCTGCTTTAGACCGTACAGAGATTTGGTCAACCTGCAAACCAAGTTTTCTTTTCCTTTTTCTTCAAAGCCTTCTGGTTGGAGCATATATATTTCCTCTTCAAGTTCACCATGAAGAAAAGCAGTCTTTACATCCAGCTGTTCAAGATGTAAATCGAATGCAGCGCACATTGCCAAGACTACTCTGATAGTGGTAAGTCTAACCACTGGAGAGAATATCTCGTTGAAATCAATACCTTCTTTCTGAGCATATCCTTTGACCACCAGTCTTGCACGATATCGTTCCACCTTATCATTGCCATCTCTCTTGATCTTATAGACCCATTTGTTATCGATGGCTTTCCGACCTTTCGGAAGTGTAACAAGCTCCCATGTTTTGTTTCTTTGTAAGGCTTCCATTTCTTCATGCATTGCTGCCATCCATAGAGAATCATATGAAGTGTTCACAGCCTCCTGAAAGGTTGACGGTTCTCCTTCTTCTGTTAGAAGACAATATGCATTGTGGTTAACCATAACAAAGTCTTTGTGCCAATGTGGTTTCCTCCTTAGACGATCTAATTGTCTAACTTCTATTTCATTGGCGTCATATGGTACTTGTTCCTCGTGCTCTGGCTCAGCTTTAGAAGAATCATCTTCTTCCGGTTTCTCACATATCTGCACTATAGTAGTCTCTCTAGTGCTGCTTTCATTTTTCTGCTCGCTTTGCAGATCATTTTCTACAAATGTTACATCCCTGCTGATGACAACCTTGCGGGCAGTGGGATCCCACAGGTGATACCCCTTAACTCCATCAGCATAGCCCAAAAATAAACATTTTCTAGATTTTGAATCTAGTTTGTCTCTTTCTTGGGAGCTGTACATTACGTACACAGGACACCCAAACACATGAAGGGAAGAGTAACTTGGCGGCTTGCTAGTCCACATCTCCATTGGTGTTTTCAACTCAATTGCAGTTGATGGTGATCTATTTATCATGTAGCATGCAGTTCTGACTGCTTCAGCCCAGAAAGATTTGGCTAATCCTGCAGTTCGTAGCATAGCTCTTGTTCTTTCTAGGAGAGTTCTATTCATCCGCTCTGCTACACCATTTTGATGCGGTGTGTGCGCAACTGTGAATTGCCTCTGAATGTCCACCTGCTTGAAAAATGCTAAGAAATTCCCATCGACGTATTCTCCTCCATTGTCTGTCCTCAAGCACTTGATTCTTTTACCAGTTTCAAGCTCTACTTGTTCTTTGAATTCCCTGAATACTGGAAACACATCTGACTTCTTCTTGATTGGGTACACCCATAATCTCCTAGAGTAATCATCAATGAATGATACAAAATATTTTGCTCCTCCTAGGGATAACATAGGTGACTCCCACACATCAGAATGAATCAAGCCCAGTATGTACTTACTTCTGGCAGTTGATCTATTGAACTTCATTCTATGCTGCTTGCTTATCACACAGTGCTCACAGAAAGGTAAAATTACCAATTTGAGCCCGGGTAAGAGATTTCGTTCTGCAAGGACTTTCAAGCCTCGTTCTGACATGTGACCTAGTCTGCGATGTCACATCATCGAACTTTCTTCTTGGCCTGTTCCTGCAACTGATGCATCTACCTATTGCAACGTGTCTCCCATAAGCATATATAGATTAGTCGAGATCTTCTCTGCCTTCATCACCACAATCGCACCTCTCATAACTTTTAAGATCCCACCTTCGATGTGAGTCTTGCACCCGAGGTCGTCTAATTGTCCAATAGACAATAGATTCTTCTTCAAGCCCTTCACATGTCGTACCCCTTGAATTGTGCGAACAGTACCGTCGTACATCTTTAATTTAATAGTACCGACTCCAGCAATTTCTAAGGCATGATCGTTTCCCATGAACACAGATCCCTCTGAGATAGGTTCATAAGTGCTAAACCAATCTCGTCGTGGAGTCATGTGCCATGTTGCCCCTGAATCCATTATCCATACATCAGGTAGCTGCTTTCCGCCTTGAGAGCTTACTGCTGTTTCGCTATATAGGATTTCTCCGTTATATGAGGTAATTGCAACACACCCTTGAGAAGTAGTTGCATCGGGAGACTTCTCTGTATTATTCTTGCTCCAACAATCTTTCTTCAAATGTCCTCTCTTGCCACAATTATAGCATTTGAGGTTCTTCCTTCCCCGAGATTTTGATCTACCATGATGTTGACTCCCACTGGAGCCACGTTCCATCGATTTACCTCTCGTCATTGTCAATGCCTCTGGTTGGCTTGAACTCCCCGATCTGTCTTCCTTGTTCTTGTGCCTCGATTCTTCCTCACGGATAGCTCCGGCGACATCATCAAAGGATAGAGTGTTGGCAACATTATTGTTGGTAATGTTGATGGTGAGTTGATCATACGAATCTGGTAAACTCTGGAGTAGAAGCTCTGCACGCTCATTTTCCTTTATTGTAAAATTTGAAGCTGACAGTTGTGCAAAGAGCGTGTTCAGATTGTTAATGTGATCCGTAACCGAAGTGGATTCACTCATTCGAAGTGTATAGAGTCTCCTTTTCAGAAATATTCTGTTGTGAAGTGATTTGACCTCATATAGTTTAATGAGGGTATCCCAAATCTCCATTGCCGTCTTCTTTTCTGCAATGCTTGACAACACTGAATCCACCAATGCCAGATGCAAATTGGCAACAGCATTGTCATCCATTTCCTTCCACTTTTCATCAGTTACCCCTGAGGGTCTGCCTTCAATTGCTGGTAAGCAATTGTCCTTCCTCAAAATTGCCTTTATCTTCAGTTTTCATAGGAGAAATTACTCCCGTTAAATTTCTCTAACTCATATTTTGCTGCCATAATTTTTATCTTATTTTTTTTTCAACTTTGAATAGTGCAGCGGAATATTAACCTGTGGCTCTGATACCACTGTTGGGTATCAGAGTTATGAAAATAATATCACGCAGCTAAAATAGAGTTAAGAAAAATAAGGAACTGACACAGATATTTTACATGGAAATTAAACCCTTTCGGGAGAAAACCACGGGACAAGTATAGAAAGTTTTCACCAAGTGGGGAAATATTACAACCTCTCTAAATATAAGGAGAGAACAATAACACCCTCTCTTATACTATGAGAATACAATTCTCTCTATATAAAAATATAGGAGAAACACTAATAACACACTACAAATATTTTACACCGGGATGTATATATTTTGGATACCGATGAATTGTGTGTGATGCTATGTAATTTGGAAAAATGGGATGCAATGGGATATTAAGAATGAGGAGCTGAGGTCTCTATTTATACAGAACCCCAACTACTCCTCTCCTCAATTTTCTTCGTGTTGCCAACTAACAGTTTCTGTGCCTCCCTCAAATATTCAACATGCCAGCCCCTTTTTTTCTTTTTTCTTTTTTTTTAATTTCTTTCTTTCTTCTTTAGTGTAGGGATGACAATGGGTTCGGGTGGGTCCGGGTAATGGGGTACCCGGACCTAGACCCGTTCATAAATTACTGGACCCGGACCCACTCGGACCCGTGTGGGTACCCGTTGCATAATGGGTAGGCGGGTCTTCGGGTACCCAGACGGGTTTTGCGGGTACCCATTAGCAATTTTTTAAAGAAAAAATTATTTTTAAATTAATTTCTATGTTTTTTTATAGACCGTGGGATCCTTAATACATCATTACACACTCTACTTAATATTAATCCCTATCATCATTAAACACTCGCAGACATCAAAGAAATTCTCTCGTTAAACACAAACATACTAAAATTATATATACATATATATATATATATAATACATATATGTAAATATGGACGGGTCCGGGTATCTACGGGTCTGGATATCTCATACCCGAACCCGGACCTGGACCCGGTCAAAGCGGGTACCCAGACGGATCTATTCTTTGGACCCACAGGTCTCTTTTTTGGACCCGGACCCGAACCCGTTACGAGTATTACCCGCGGATACCCGCGAGTCCGAGCCCAATTGTCAACCCTACTTTGGTGCCTGTTATTTGACAAAGTGACTTTGCGGCTGGCCAACAGGAAATTGCGATGATGTTATTTCGTCTTTCTCAAGCTACAAAAGCAGGATTAGATTTCGCCGGCATCTTAGTTGAACATTCAACAAAAACCTAACTTGTTTTTGGAAATGAGACTTGTCCTCATAAATCGAATCCATGGTTGAAAATTGATGCCATTCATACGCGCAGAAACCATTGCGATTACTAGATTTTCCGAAGGATTAATGTAATCGGGGATAGATCCAGGAAATTGAATCGGGATAGGTACAATTTTTTTTTTCTAAAACCTAATAAAACTTTAATAGAATATCAATTAAATTAAACTCTAGTAGTGATGAAAATGAATTGCAACTTGGTGGTAATATTCAATTGCATTCTTTAGAGTTTGGAGAGTTAGTGAAAGGAATAAAATGAAACTAGAGGACAAAAGAAATTATGTAACTATTGTCTTGATATTAGAGACAAAAAAAAAAGCATAGTGTATGAAAAAAAAGAGACAAAAAAAAATACTCAACTTTAGTATATGAAAATTAGATTTTGTTTATGTAAAGAAGCTTCTTCCAAACAAATTATTTATTTTTAACTATACTATGAAGAAAAATTAATTGAGAAGGGAGGGGTCCGAGCTCATGTCCACCCTTCCCCATATCTGTCCCTGAATGTAATAGAGGGCAAATATAGATATTGTGAAAAATTCATGGCAATATCCACACAACTTTGATATGAGTAATTCAAACGATTGGAACTTGTTTCTTCGGTCATGACGGAAAGCGTAGCAAAACTCTGATCATATGAGAGGTCCGAAATTATGTGAGAATGTGAAACCAATTTGTTAAAAGTGAGAAACAAAAGACAAAGGGAGAAACTCTCAACTAACTCATAGGGTAAGGGATGTCTTAGCCTTTATAAGCATTGGTCAGACCGTATTTCCATCCGATGTGGGACTTATCTCAAACCTTCACATAGAACAATCGAGAGGATAGGGAAAATTAATAAAAGCCTTACTCATTTAATGAACTTATTGAAATGAAGTTACATATATATATAGAGTGCGAGTGTGAGCCACATGGTTCCTCCGCGCATGTTAAGATAAGTCTCACATCGGATGGGAATACGATCTGGCCAATGCTTATAAAGGCTAAGGCATCCCTCATCCTATGAGCTAGCTTTTGGGACTAAGTTAGGCCTAGTCTAGACAATTCTAATATGGTATCGGAGTTTGACCCTGCCCCAATGCTTATAAAGGCGAAGGCATCCTTCACCCTATGAGCTAGTTTTTGGGGTTGAGCTAGGCCTAATCTACACAATTCTAATAGCGCAAAAATAACCTATAGGCTAAGCTTCAGCTGTTAACTACTAATAGTTATACGCAAATCTCTAGCTAAGGAGGTCGCTCTTCAATCTTCAATGGGGGTCACTCTTCAATCTTCAACTTGATTAACAGCTATAACTATAACCGTGGATCAACCACCATTCATGTGTTTATTATCGTTGACTTTCAAATAAAAGTAATACAAATGAATGATGGATAATGGTCAGTACACACATTAATCTCAAAAAATAATTGATGTTTAATATTATAGCGCGTGAATTAGAAAGTATATTTAATGTCTTTTTGTAATAAATCGATGCTTATTTTTATCCATGTTATTACTCCCTATGTTAAAAAATAAGAGAAAATAAATGGTGCACAGAAAGTGTAAAGGTTTTTTACACCATCAGTGCATCAACCACATTCATGTGTTTATTGTCGTTGTCTTTCAAATAAAAGTAATACAAATGAATGATGGATAATGATCAATACACACACATTAATCTCAAAAAATAATTGATGTTTAATATTATAGCGCGTGAATTAGAAAGTATATTTAATGTCTTTTTGTAATAAATCAATGCTAATTTTATCATTGTTACTCTTTATTTCTCTACAGTAATCCGTCCTTTTTCTCCACTTAATATACTACCCCGGCCCTAAATATAAAGCTCTCTTGACACTTTTATTTTGTCACCATTTATAAAGCTTCATACCAATTTTCAATGATCATTAATTATTTTTTTCACAAACACTCTTATTTATTTAACACATTTTAGATTCTCAATAATATTAATAAGGGTAATTTTGAAATTACATATCAAAAATTCACATTTCCAATACAATTAACTAAATTATTCCACTTTCTTAATGGACGTGAAATCTCCCAAAGAGGCTTTATATTTAGGGACGGAGGGAGTATCTCTTATTAATTAAACGTAGAGTTGAAAAAGTAATAATTAATGTTGTATTAGATTTCTAAAGTGAAAATTATTTAAGATTAATCCATTTTGCTATGGTGCAATTATAAGAACGGAGGGAGTATCAACTAAACCTGTGTCAATTAATAGTCATCGAACTTACGACTATATTTCCAGAAAATCAGTTGAAAGCTTAATGATTGTCCTCAATCAGCTATCTTTGATGCTAACGAGCATTTCATTCAACCTGGGAGTTTTCTACTTCACGTAATATTATTATCTCCACTTCTATATATATGTACTTGTAAGTTTTCTTCGTCTGTTACCTATACATTTATACTTGTATCAGTTGTATATTGTGTCAATCACAGAAAGACTTGCATGGACACCAAAAGGATTAGTCTTTGACTATACATTATTGGTAACAAAATTTTTGGTTCATCACCGAGAAAAGTTGATAATAAAATGTGTTTTTAAGCAACCGTGTGATTTACGTGGAATGAAATTATTGGTGACCTCGACGTTAGGGAAAAATCTAAATTCTAAAAACAACGAAAAAGATTTCCCTGCAGGGGTTGAGCATCCTGTTTATTTCATCAGACAAAACATCAGCGAGAAACTTAAAGAAGTCAACTCATACATTTGGGGGTGGCCAGATTTTCCCAAACAACTCTTCCACTCGATTTGCTTGATTAGCATAACCATCCAGTCCAGCACTTAGAAGCTGCTCAGCAGCTGGCCCCATGGCTTTTGTAAAGCTAGTTTGGTTCCATTTAACAAGCTGAATATAATCAATGCAAACCAATTAGCTAAACGATAAGATTATCCAGCAAATCTGACAAACACCAGAACAAGAATGATGTTTTATAAAATAGCTCTGGGGTTGATGATTGAGTTGGGAAAGGAAGCTGAAGAAATAGACATAAGGGTGGCATAAACAGTCATATATCCAGATTTTAGACCAAAGAGAATGCCTTGACATAGGCAGTGACTCTGAGTGTGGGAGAGGTGATGTGATGTTATCCCGTCATCATAAATGGCAAGTAAAGCTAACATTTTCTATTACATTCTCAACAGTACTAATAGAAATATCAAATTAAGAAAATTTTCACAGCAACGAAGTGCAGGCAGTTAAGTGCCTAAGTTTGATTTTCCTGTGCTTCTTGATAACTGATAGGGATAACTAGTCAGTTCTTCAAAAAAAAGCAAATTTTTTAAGAAAACATCTCAAATATAATATCAACGTGGTTGATTGATATCAAAATATTTATTAAGCTATGAGAATGTCTTGTCAGTGAATTTTAACTCTAGTTGTTGAAACTTAAAGACAGAAACATGATAATCTACAAGGGGTAGAGACAGTGGTTTGTTTTCATAAGGGGGGATGTCAGAAACAGTGGCACTGCTCACTGCTTTGTAAGCATGTCATCTTTCAAATATAAAAGAAAATAATAAAACAAAAAGCTAATGCTCCTTGGCAATTGAGGTTTATTATGTCTGTTAGTATCTTCCATGAAACCTGACCCAATCCTTGTTCTTTATCTAAATTATTGGTCTGGATTAGCATCACAGCATTCAACATGCAATCTGAAGTTGTTGTTAACCTAGACGGTTTTTAGTTTCCATTTATATGACTCAAAAAATGCCAAGGAGCATTGCCATTGTGTTTTGCAAATAAGAAGTGGAGCTATATTGATACCAACTTAATTTTACAACGTTAAATAAGAAATTCCTGCTTTATAAAGGGGGAAGGCAAATGACATGAGAGGCTGGAACCATACCTCTTCATCACTAAACACATATTTGGCAGCAGACTGAGGGGATAGCCTCCTAACAAAAGAGTACTTCTCATCAGGAGAAGCAATAGATTCTTTGAGAGACTGCAATACCTTCAGTGGAGCTATGATGTAGTCAACCCTGGACAAGGAGCAATACAAAGCAAAATATTCATAGAATATCCCACTAATCAGTTCTTAAATTGAATATGACTGTTAGGAAATCTGTGAATACCCCAGAAGACTAAATAGGTCTTGCTTGTTGCGAACTGCTGCTGCCATCAACTTTGACTTATGTCCATATTTGTGAATATAATTGTATGCTTTTGTCACCTAAAATAAATTTAATGCTTTCAGGTATAGGTTCCTAGAACAAAGATGATTTCAGTCTAGGATCTGGTTCTTGAGAGAACAAAGATGGTTCCTAGAAGTCATATCAGCATCACTGATTTAGACTCAAATGACACCAAAGTATGATATATTTATGTCTAAGTTTTACCAAGTTATAAATTATTTTGAATAAATTAAATTTAAATTTTATGCATAGACCAAGAGCAGGTATAGAATAGACATATTGCACAAGATACCAATGCCAACCCAGGATCCTCTCCTCTTAGCTGGGCGGATTCTATCTCTGGGTCATCCGAATGATTGCGTGCCCAGTCCTCAAAAGTTACATTAACTTATATAAGATACCCTAATGAATGCTATCCAACACTCTTATTACATAAATAAAGTAGAGAGTACCCTGATGCGGCCAACAAAAATTTGAATAACAGATGCTCCAGCTTGAGCTGCAGCAGCAGCTTGAGCAAAGCTGAAGAAATAGAACCAATCCATAGAATGATTAGGAATGAATAAAGCTTAGTCACATACCTTTTAGCATATACGAGATAATGGATTAATTTTAAGATTGTGATGGACTAGAGTATAAATTTAATTTAATTCAATATAGTCATAAATGCAGGGCAGCACAGAGCAGGTCAAGCTTTAATATTTTTTTTGAGAGTCTGGTTCTGGTTTTAATCTTTAAGGTGTGGAGAGGGTTCTGGTTCAGCAAAGACCCACTCCGTTGCCAAGCCTATTTGAGAATATTGAACACGAATGTCACGTGAACATGATTTGTTACGAATATAGCTAGCAAAAATCAATATCTATATTTTATACACATTTTCTTCAAACTGAACAATACAAGTTATAAATCTTTAAACCGAATAAATCTTGAAGTTTAGAATTAAAATTTGCAATCTAAGAGCATTCAAGACAGAAAATTTATTGGCAAAAATGACAGACACGAGCCCTTAAGCAGTGTAATCAAATGACATCCCTTCATGTAGTAAATATTAAACTTAAGAACTTTCTGTGAAATATTCAACTAAAAACCTGTAAACAAAAGTCAAATGTGTTTGTATGCCCTCAGATTCCAGCAATCTTGCAGCCTCTATTCCCTAAATAAAAAGCGAACAAGCCATAAGCCCATTAAATAAAGCATCAATATTAAGAAACTCAGCTAGCATTAAATTCCATTTGACCAGATTACTCACTTGCCAAGTTGAAGGAATTTTAAACAGCAGACGCTGAGGAGACACATTAATATCGTTGTACAACCTCAATAGGTCATGCACCTGAAAAATTGAATAGTAGAGGCATCAGATTACATCAATGCACAAGGCAATGGGTGTTTTATCAGGAGCGATTTTGTAACTGTGTTGAGAATTAAGGAGCCACAATGTAAAACTTGTTTCTATGATACTGATAAACAGCCATTCACTGTCAAAAAACTTAAAACTATGTATACACAGTTTAAAATTTATACACACACAGAGACACCCTAATCTCTTCGATTTGAACATTTCTCACATGATGCTCAATTAACTCAAACCATTCTTTCTCTACATCCAATGTGAAAAGTATAACGTTCTTTAGTAGACATTTTTTATAATGAAATTTGTAAATCCGAGCCTCTATAAGATTGGATTTGGCACCTCTGACAAAGAAGGAATTGAATTGAACTCCAAATGTCTTCAACATTCGCTTTCAAGATGCATAACAATAGAATTTTGACATTTTTCTTCCTTCTAAAGACAATGATTGAAGTGCATATCCTATTGTTTCAAAATTTGGTGGGTAAACAGAACCAAATACCTTTCTGATAATGCCATGTGTGTCATAAGCAAGACGAGCATCCACTTCCGTTGAAACACGGCCAGGAACTAGCTTTGCCATGTCACCACCCACATTCACCAAAGCCTACACAATGAAACTACCAAATCCATAAAACTTGCTTTTCCAAGTTATTACAAAAATCTAAACTTCAAAGAAATAATATCATTTAAATAAAAGGGAAAATTATCTATCCTCCCCTAAGGTTTGACTAAATTACACTCGACAGCCCTCTTATTTCATAGAGTATACCAACCTCCCTTAAAGTTTCACTTACACTTATCACTCTTAGAGCATAAACATTAAAGCATGTCAACGTCAATACAAAAGGGGAAATTATATTGGCCATCCTTGAGCAACTAATCAATGAATCACGATATCAACAAGTACCTTGCTGAAGAAACAAGACAATCTCGCATCAGGATTTTCAAGGCCATAACACTCAGAATCAGCCAAGGCCATTTCCACAGCATTCTACAATCCAAAAAAAAAAATTCAATAATAAAAACTCAGCTCGAAACGATAACGAAAGAATAAAATTTCACAATTTAGTTACCAAAAATACGAAAAACTGACCCGAAAGATGGTGTCTGGGAGGCCACATATACCCAAGAGAAGCGATGAGCTGACAGTAGCAGCTGTTGGAGGAAACCTGTAACAATGTTAAATGTTAAAAGTCTTAGTTCCTCACCCGATCAATCATGAGAAGATAAATAAGGAAAAAATTGTTCCACAGAGTCAGCTCAGTTGATAAAGTTATGAGACATAAAGTAAGGAGCAGTGATATATGTATATCCAGAATTGACATTGTTTCTGCGTATCAGACAAACAAATATATATCCAGATGTCAATTGCAAGTTAGTTACTTTTGGAAATCATCGAAAATGACAGTGTCCGGAACGATCTGGCTGAAGGCTGAGACAGCGTCTAATTCGGTAGTAGAAGCTGAAGCTGAAGTTGAAGCCAAAACATAAAATATTAGATTGAAATTGTGAAATAGTAACATAATTAATAATAAAAATAATGAGGGGAATAATAGAATAGGATTAGTTTAATTTTTAATTACCAGTATCGGTGGAGGAAGAGCGAATTTGAAAGTGAGGGAGGGACTTGTGGTTGTGGTGGCTTTGGGAGTCGAAGAAAAGAATGGAACGGAGGGGGAAAGTGGATGATCTAGTGTGAATGGATGAAGCGGAGGAGGAGAGAGGGGTTGAAGCAGTAGGCGGAGTTAGCAAGGTGAATGACATTTCTGTAAATATTTTGGAGATTTTGATACCAACTCAGACACTGACGAGGGAGTGGAAGTTAGAAGCTCACTTTACAAAGTAAGAAAGAATACACCAAGATAAAGGCACACACCAACTTCTTATTGCCATCTCTGCAAAACTAGTAAGCAAGCCCGTGCGATGTACGGGGCCATTACGCGAAGCCTAATTTAAACATGAAATTATTAGGTTTCATGATAAAAAAAATTTATAAACATAATCTACACACGATAAAATTGATTAAAAGGGAAATTTTAAGTGCATGTTTTACCTAAATATTTTGTTTAACAAATTTTAAAATACTTAGATAAGTTTTTTTATAAAAAAAAATGCATATTTGTGTTTTTTCAATAAGAATCATGATTTTTTTCAAATAATCAGTCATTGTGGCAAATAATGGCTATTACTATAAAATATATATACATATATATATATATATATATATATATATATATATATATATAAGCACCTGTTATAAAGATAATAACAATACACTGAATGACCTATCAAAGAATTACAATACCAATTACTTTCGTAAAGAGTAAAATACAGAAAATAGATCATACCTTATTTGTCTCCATTTATTTAATCTCTTGCATAACATTCCTTAAAAAATAAAGAACCCTCTTCTAAAGTATAATCTAAGAAAGCATAGATTTGCTTAACACTAAAGCTACCACATACATAAAACATATAATTGGTTACTTGGTATAGCAATATATATACTATAATAAATCTTCCTAATTTCTAAACAGTGACTGTGCTGCTAAAAGAGCATCCACACCAATGAACTTCAATTTCGTCTTTAAATGGATCCCACACATTATTTTATTTCACACTTTCCTACACTTTTGAGGACAAACACATATTTTCTCTACACTCGTGAACTCACTTTTGTCCTTAAAATTAGGACTTATACACTACCACACACTCTTAATATTTTACAATAAATAAAAACCACTATCAACTAATTAAATTTTTTCCACCAAAAATATAACTATAATTTAAAACATTGTATATTATTCTCTAACTGCTACTTAATGTAAAAAAATAAAAATTTTATATTTCTACCCCAAAAATTATCATAATAAATTGAAATACAATAAAACTAAATTCAAAATTATTTAAAAAAAATAGCATTACTAATTCTAAAAAAGTATATTAAAAATAAGATAAGATAAAAATAGATAAATGCAACAGTTATAATTTATTAGAATTGATGAAGATATATTTTCTTTTTTTTGGTAAACTGATGAAGATATATTTTCTTGATATACAAAATAAATAAAAACAAAGGTCACTCACCCAATCACAAAAATCACTCACTTTCCAGATTCTTCTCCTCCATCCACGGTTCACACTCTCACACTTCTCTTCCTTTCGTTCTTGTCTCTTCTTCTCACCTCCCTCCCACCTCACTCATAGCCTTCGATCCACCTTCATCTCCGGTTCCTCCTCTTTCCGCCTTCGATCCTGCCCTCCCTCCATGGCCTTCCTCCATCTCCGATCCTCTCTTTTCACTCATGGCCTCCCTCCGCTCTCCCTGATCCACTCACCGGTGGTTGCATGCAATGAAGATCCAAGGAAAAAATCGTAGATCTGTATTTTTTTTTTTTTTTACATTTTCTTAATTTTTTCGCAAATTTTTTTGTTTTTTTTAATTTTGTTGAACCTGGGTTACTGTTCTCATATCTCTTTCACACATGTTACTATTTCCTCTCTTGGAATCTGAGGCCCCAAGTAAAATCATTTTTTATTCTCAACTTGGCTTCTCAAAGAAGCTTGATTACTGAAAAGTCTCATTAATTTTGTTCTTTTTTTTTGCCATCAGTGTGTTGTATTTTGCAAAATTACGTGAATATTAGTGTAAAAAAAACTGTTCACATGCTGTGTTGCTTCTTGGATACTACACTCTGATTAGTAAAGCCATTATTAGTGTTATTAATGAGTGATTTGGGCGGGAATTCCCTTTAGTTATGTATTAATCCCATTTGGATTTATATATATTATAGATTATAGATTATAGATTATAGATTAGTAACTAATTAGTAATTGATTTTTTTTTCTTCTACCAGTAACTGATTTATATATATTTTTTTTAAATTAGTAACTGATTTTTATTAACAAAAAATATTGAATAAAAAAACCTAAAAAACCAAAAGTTAAGAAACTAAAGAAATATATTTTAATGTTGAATCATAATAACTATAGAAAAATAGTATATAGAAAAAGATTTGAATCAGATTTGGAATAAAATAATTACATTCAAAAGAATAATATATTATCTAAAATTGACACTTTTTAATGGAATACAAATTTTCGTAACTTATGCATTAATGCATAACAAAAACCATTAATTAATAATAAAAAACTTGAAAATATTCTTTAAATGTTGTAAATATTTCTCTCCTATTTGTCTTCTCAATGATCTCATTAATTTCGATCTTCTCAATGACATTAATTTTGGTCTTCTCAATGGCATTAATTTCGGCCTAAAATAAGATCAACCATTAATAGAGAAAAGCTATAAGAATAAATATTAATTAAAAAGAGATAAAACAAAGAAAAAAGAAGAGGAAGAACAACAATTGCAAATAGATAGCAAGATAAGAGCATCCACGCCAATGGACGCAGATTTTGTTCACAGATTTTGTCTTTAAATGGATCCTTTATTTTATCATTTTTCACACATTTTCTGCACTCTTAAGGATAAACACATGTATTTTCCACATCTATGAACTCACTTTTGTCCTTAAAATTGGAACCCATACACTACCCCATATTCTTAATATTTTAAGATAAATAAAAATCACAATTAACTAACTATATTTTTCCTACCAAAATTATATTCATAAAAAAACACTACTCAATCACAACATTAAACAACGGTAATAATATCAATGCACAAACTCATTGGACAATGGACATACTACTTGCAAGTTTGCAACAACCATAATTTTTTTCCTCTAGAAGCTTCTCCCCTATCAAGTCTGAGACCACTCACTACTACTCACAAAAACAACTCACTACCACCACTACGCACAAAAACCACTCTCACTCACAAAAATAACTCATCCACTCAACTCACCCTCCGCCGCTTCGTCCCTCTCTCTCTCCTCCACCCAATCTCCTTCTCTCCTCCTCCATCCCTTCTCCCTTCCCTCTCTGCCTCCATACGCCCTTCGATCTTCTCACCGCCACCGCCACCGTCCATCGATCTCCTCATCGCCACCTGTCTCCTTCTTCATCTCCTTCTAAATCAATCTCCTCACCGCCTCCGATCTGTTCCTCCCACATCCTTTGATATGCTCCTCACACCACCATCAATCGATTTATTGATCGCCTCCTTCCACCGGCTTCGATCTGCTCCGATTTGCTCCTCTCACTGCCCCTTCGGTCTTCACCATTAACATCGTGGATCGATCTCACCACCATCGTCTTCAATCCACCCAAATTGGTTCCATGCATTACAAATCAAAGGGAGATCAAGGCACAACTCTTTTTTTCATATTTTTTTTATTTTCGTTCCTGATCTGTATCTATTTTTTCTGTTTCATTTTTTTTGGTTTAGTTTTTGTTCAATAATTTGGGACAGAGATAATCTGAATGAAAGATATAGATAGAGAAAGAGAGGAGAGAGAGAGAGAGTGAGTGAGTGAGTGTGCAGAAAGGAGAAAAAAGAAGAAGAAAATGAATCTGAGGCTCCAAGCAAAACGTTTTTTATTCTCAACTTGGCTTCTCAAGGAAGCTTGATCACTGAAAAGTCTCATTAATTTTGCTCTTTTTTTTGTGCCAGTACGTATGCCAAATTTTTCCTTTCTGATCTGTTTCGTTTTTCCTTTTTTTAACCTTTGGGCTTCCCGCCCAATCTTCCACAGAAATGAGCCTTCCAATGACTGCTTCATTAATTACACACAACAATAATTATTACTTAGTGTGTTAGTGGAGCTAGATTAGTCAAAATTAGAGGATGATTTAGGCGGGAAATCAGTATAAGGGTGTATGATACCCAGGAGGATTTATAAATAGTATTGATAAGGCTTATTTATTTATTTATGTGCATTTTGGTTTTAGTTCCTAAAAATTATTTTGACCAGAACTAATTCTTAAGTTTTTAAATGTTTTGGTTTTGGTCCCTGCTGTTAGGAAAAATATGTTCTCCACTGATATGGCTTGCGGAACACTACAATAACAACCATGCGGTGTGAGATAACGCTAAATAGGTGGTATGACATGGGTAATACATATCTGTTGGAAACCAACAAACGGCCTAACAATCTACTAGAAGGGGGTGAATAGTAGTTGGAAGCGATAATACCAATTTTTCGGATAAGATTGAAATCGGTCGGATAATGCTTGCTGTTAAAATAAAAATGTTGACTTTGAGCCGAGCAGATTCTGATAATTGTTTATCTAAGCCAATATTCGATTATCTGAGCTGCACCACACAAAGATCAGATTTGCAGCGGAAAAGAGCGAGCACTAACCGAGCAAAAATACAGAGTTTAGCAAAGTCGATTAAGCGCTCGGATTAAAAACTGAAAGCGATAAAGAAGAGAGAGACAACTGATTTTTATAGTGGTTCACCCACCAACACGGTGAGCTACGTCCAGTCCCCCTTAAAACCTTTAAGGAGCCTTTAATAAAATCAAATAGATAGAGACTACACGGGATCAATTAACCCACCAAGAGAATACCAAACTCTTGGCTTCTACCTAAAATGATACAACTGCCGAAGAACCTCTTCGGACTTAACAGATCTTGAAACCTTCAAGACACCTTGAAACCTTCAAGGATTTTCACCAAAGAACCTCCTTGGATTTTTGCTCAGGAACCTCCTAAGACTTCACAAACACCTAAGAACCTCCTAGGCAGTTTGGAAACCTTCCAAGACTTTCATTTGCTTGAGAACCTCTCAAGACTTGAAAAGCAGATTGATGAATGAGATGGCTCCAACCAGAAACTCAAGTGTGTTTGATTTGAAAGTTTGATGAACAGCTGAGTATTCGGTTGTGTGTTTGAGAAAGGATTTTTTTAGAGAACGATTTGAAGCTTGAATATGACAAATTTACTTTCTAACTCTATCGTTCTCTTTTCTACGTTTTTGCTTCACTGTGTATCAGAGAAGAATTTGAAATTTTTGCTCTTGTGTTCTCTGTCTCTGTCTTGTTGTTGTATATCTTTGAAGAAGAGAACTCATGCCTTTTATAATGATGTCCAGCACACATGATGTAGGAGAGAGAGAGTAAAATATCTTGGGACACGTATGTCCTTAGCAACGGATATACCAGACAAGTTCTGCACTGTACAGATACACGTATGTCCTTTTTCAGCCGTTTCCACTTCTTTGCAACGTTCTGAATTTTTCTCTCTTCCACTGCTGATTTGAAATTCCAATTTTGAAATTTTAAGGATGGTGACAGATGGGTGGTGTGAGATAAAGACAAAAATGCCAACCACGTACAGTACTGTAATACCGATACAAAAACGAAGAGGTGCGTGTGGCGACATACTGCTAAAAGTTGAAGAAGATGAATAGTGTTGCCGAGCTTGACTACTGCTCACTCTTGACATCTATTCGAGCTTGGGGACTTGAGTGATAACTCTAATTTGGTTTGTCGAGCTGATCTATCGGCGACTGCCCTTGTACTGAGACTGAGTTGAACTATGGCCGACTAAAATGCTCTGAGCGATAGCTCGGATTGACCATCTTCCGAGTACGCCTGAGCTTTGACTTCTACATCAAACTGGTCGGATCCAATTGTCTCCGTCGATGGCCGAGATCTGAGATCAACATACCGAGCTGATTTGGTTTCCATGGCCGATATCCAAGATACTTCAGAACTGATTCATTTGGCTTCATCAAAACCTTGGCCGAGAACCGAGCGCATGATATATTTGTCGTCATCAAAACCTTTGATTTAACAATATCCACATAATCAAAATGGTTCTATATGTAAAATGGTCTCATATGCCAAATTTTACGTTCATGGGCCTAAATTATCTATGTCGCACTACATACTTAGTGTCACTTCTTACCTAGCTGAAGTGATGTTTCATTAAGATAAAGATTTTTTTTAATGGAGGGGACCAAAATCAAAATGTTTATTGTAAAAAAAATTAAGGATCATTCACGGTTAAAATAATTTTTAGAGAGTAAAATCAAAACACATTGAACTTAATAAATAATAAAATATATACTCCATCTTGTACTCCTTATATGTCACATAGGTTTTGGTGTGTGTGTTTTTTTTAATGATTTTATTTTACACAGTCAGTTGATTATTCATCGTTCATGTGTTTTACTTTTAGTTAAGAGTCAATGTTTAATAATATATCAATAGTGAATAATGTGCTGCCGGTGTAAAAAATCGTTACACTATCGGAGCACCACCCATTTTCTTTTTTATTTATTGTATTTAATTTTATTAAAATGTTTTAATTTTTATCCTTTTTATTATAAGAAAATATGTAATGCACCGACAGTGTAAAGTTTTTTACATCATAACTGCTTCATTCACCATTCATCTGTTTATGGTTATTGACTTTTAAATTAAAGTAATACAAATGAATGGTGGATGATGAACTGATGGTATAAAATACTTTACGCCGTCAGTGCATACCTATTAATCTCTTTTATTATTGATCAAAGAAAAATTAATTATATGAATCAATAATCTCTAAATATTGGGTTTAAATTAAAAAATTGTTGGTTTTAAAACTTTATCGATCATGAAATATTCAAACTTTAAATATAAGTAAAAAAAAGTTGTAATGTATTTTTCTAAAAAAAAAATCAAAGATGTTAACTTATTTATCTAACTTTATTTATTTGTGTAACTTAGTTAAAAGTAAATTGTATTAGTGACAAGAGTGAGTAAAAATTACTTTACATCAAAAATTTTGTTGTATGCAATGAAAAGTTGGTCCAATGATGCAAGACTTTATTAAATCAAGACCAAAAATTAAAATTCAATTTGAAAATGGCACTTGTTGAAAAGTGCAACCTTGTACTCGAATGAAATCAATTCATTGCCTATAAAGTAGGGAACCATTGGTCAATACCAACTTTTTTTACTTATATATGAATACATCATTTTTTTTCATGGGATTATTTAACAAAGAAAGTTTTTTTTTTAAAAAAAAAAAAGCTAAAAATAGAAAAAGTTACTAGAAAGCAAATAAGTTTACTATAACTTAAATTAATAAAGAAATTGAGGCAAATCAAGATAGTGCATTGAGTCTATGTACTGAGAAGATTTTGTTGGCACAACAAGCATACATCTCAATGCTAATATGATAAGTTTGTTTATATTTTATCTACGGTGTTTACCAGTTCAGTCATCCTCTGCAATTTGATGACCTATATGCTTATTGCTAATATATATGTTCCCTTCATTTATTTATTAAAATATAAGATGAAGAAGGACTCAACAAAATCTACACTACGTAAAGGAAGACTCAATTTTTTTTATTTTCTCTTATTTATTTATGATGCTAAAATCGTAGTAGCAACCCATTTATGTTTTTCATTTTTTTTTTATCAATTTTGTGACCTCCTTAGGTTCGTGTTATCATCATCACTTTTCTGATTTTATAGGATGAATGTCATGAATGTCGTAATCAATTTTGATTTTTTGGTTTGGATTCTATTATTAAAATATGTTGTGCACTCTAATAATACTTATAGCAATATCTCTAAGATACTCAAACCACATATTTGACCACATATTTGAATCAAGTTTTGTTTAAAAAGATTAAATTATTGAAAGATCCTAACAAAGTTCATCACCTACTAATGCTACATCAATGAGCTTCCTGGTTCCTTCTGTGGCAGGATCTTTCCAAATAAAAATTTGCACTTTGTCCACTCATCTTCCAGCCTTCACGGATTGTCCCAAGCAAGTAAACACGCACTATTTCAATTTTATTATATATAGTTACATGTTGTTATATCTCTCTGATTAAAAATATGTTAGTTTAAAAAACAGAGGGCCAAATTTCAGGGTGACTTTTGCTTCTACAAAGTATGTGCAATATTTCTTTTTTACGATGTTATCTTAGAACATTTGATTTATAAGTTTTCTACATATTTGTGGTGTCCTATTGTTGCTGTTGTGCTATTATTGTTGTCGTTGTGTTGATGATTAAACTAGCATTTAGATTTGATGGTACCATGTTTGTTCAATTCTGTCTATTTTTGCTAAAAAAGCATAGGATAACATACAATTTCAATTATATCGAAATGCTTCTCCCTTTGATTGCGAGGTTAATTTCTAATTCCATGGTGTTTAATTGACATGCTTTAATTTTGAGTTTAACTTTCTTGGAGTCTTTTTTTAGGAGAATTTGCTATTTTTCTGTTTTGTGTATTTAAAGTGTTTTGCTTAGGGTTTTGAATCTCGAATCAGTTGGCTGCTTCAAAGTCAATGGTGAAACTGAAATCAGTAATTATATGATAAGATTAGCGCTCAAATTAGCAATTCATGTTGCATTCTTTAGCAATTTAATTTTTCATTCTGTAGCAATTTCATGTTGCATTCTATATCAATTACACTTAAAGTATAGTCTATTGGTGGCCTGTTGGGGGCAAATATGCTAACTTTAGACTAACAAAATGAAGCATGAATTTTCTTAAAGATAAAATGGATTGACATTGAGTTTTCTGTGTAACATGCAACTAAGAATTACACTGCTCTGAAGTTCTTAATAGATAATAAAAAAATGTGAAATATTTATTGTTAAAGGTAGAACTTTTGATTTAACACATACAATGATAAGAATTTAGATAGAAAATTATATCATTGGATGAGACAAAAGATATAATATCTATACTAACAAAAGAATTTCAATCATGGAATATAAGTATTTCAGGTACAAAATTTTAACCCGTGCATTGTACGAGATAAATACTAGTTGCCTATAAAGTAGGGAACCATTGGTCAATACCAACTTTTTATACTTATATATAAATACATCATTTTTTTTCATGGGATTATTTAACAAAGCAAGTTTTTTTTTTAAAAAAAAAGCTAAAAATAGAAAAAGTTACCAGAAAACTAATAAGTTTACTATAACTTAAATTGTTCCACTCGTGTCAAGAGCTAGGGAAACATATCCTACGTAATAGTCCTTCAGCGACTTAAGAGCCTTACAAAGGGGCTTTAAAAAGAGGCGAGCTTCTCCGACCTACAAACAATAGGCTAAAGGCAAACATGAGCTCGTCCAAGACCGGATAAAGGCATGGTCAGCACTCCAGTTACGTGGTTTAATTGTGAAGCAAATCTTTCTCAAATAATAGTTCAATAAATGAAGATAAACCCGGATAATCTATTTAGTTTACAGATCAACCATTATCACCAAAAGATAAGATCACACGAAGATTATCTACAGTAATAAAAAATTTATCAAAGAAATATATGGAGTCCAATGATGACCTCCTACCAAGAGGCAGCCAGGATCTAATTCAATCCTCTGATCCTCAAGTCACAAAAAAGGTTTAAGGTTTCGATTATGTAACAAACCTATGAAAAAGGTTGAAAACTAATGGATTTTATAGAGTTGTTAAGGAAATGTGAAAAACAAGACATAAACTAAGAATTCTAGAATGATGCAACCCTAAGCCAAACAAGAACCGAATCTAGAATTGATGAATTCAACGACTTAAAATGAAATGGATTCAACCAAAGACGTAAGGTTTCCTATGAATATGCTAACTTTGAAGACCACAACAACAAAGGTGTTGAACCTATGTCTGATCTGGAATTTGGCATTTCTAAATCTAGTCTCAAAGGTCTCAGCATGCTTATGTTAATTTAGTATAATTTTTTACCCTCTTTATCTTCCTTTTGAACTTACTTGGTGTCGATCAAGAGAGTGAAGCAAAATGAGCACATTTGAAGTGCTCTTGAACTACTCTTCTGATTGGTTGTCCTCTTTCAAAATGATTCTTGATATGTTTTTTATATTGCTCATTTAGTGATTATCCTTATTTGATCTCTTAATTATTTATTTATTTCAGAAATATGTTTTGTTAATCATCTCAATTAGATTAGTGATATCCTTCTCAGGAGAGCATGAAAACTCAAATACAATCCTAAAACAATAAGCTCAGAGTTTGAAGAGTTTAAGGGACTGCCCTTAAAAGTGCCCTTATGGAGGAAACATACCCTTAATAAAGACACTTACGGTCATGAAATAGGGTCAATAAATGTGGAGGCATGGAGGTGCACGAATTTGGTTTCATGCAGTAAGGAATCAAATTGAGTGAATGACTTAAATGAAAATTGAATGACCATTAATGCCATTAATGGAACGTTACAAAAACTTAATTCAATTAATAAAGTTTTGTAACCTCAAATCATTTAGTGACATTAAAGCCAATCATGATTGAAAATGAATGCAAGTTTTTCCTTCCTCATGAAAGGAGCTCGTGCAAGGGAAAGAAAAACAAGGAGAGGCAAGTTTCTTATCATTCATGAAGCATTCATGCCAAGGGACTTACAAATTGAAGTTCACAATCATTAGGACATCATTGTGGGTGGCCTAGCATTCAAGAGAGGAAGAAGTTATACTTCAAAACCATCATGAGCATTAAGTAGCCATAATCATCATTATTAGGCAATGAATGGTGTGAAGGTTACGAATTGAAGTGCACATTCATGAGACCTTCATGAGCTCACGGCCAATCAATGAAAATCAAGAGGGGCGTTACATTTTTGTCATCATTTTGGCATAATGAGCCGTATAGGTTACTCTTGGTTTTCAATCACAATTAGTTAGGAATTTATTGTACATCATGGCTGAATTATTAGTCATTCACGTGTATGGGCATGAGGCAGCCATGATTCCATTTGTAAACTCCTATATAATGTAACCATTTGCATGAATGAAGGATAGTTTTGATGCTTGTGAAAAATACACTCGTGTACTTGGCCTTGTGCCTTGGCTTAGGCGTGATGCCTTCCTCACTAAAGAGAGTGATTCTCTTGAAGGTTCAGTGAGTGAACCAACTCAAGCCTTCCATGGAGTGATTCTATGTGAAGCAAGGTGGTTTTATTTCTCTCTTGAAAGTGATGCCATCTTCCTATCCCTTTTGAGTCTTTGGTGTTTTTGTTTTTGATTTTCTTTGAGTCTTGTTTGGGTTGATCAATTCGTGATCTTCCTCGAGTGATTGGGATTGTTTATCAATTGTGTTTCTTCTTTGAGTTTATTTAGTCAATTCGGTTTTGGTCAAGAAATGGTTGCATCAATCTTAATTCAAGTTCCTTGTTGATGATCTTTTAGATTTCCTTCATCAACTCTTAAAAAGATAAAAGAATTGAACCTTGAAACCTAAGATTAATGGCCTTAAGGCTTGATTCCTTTAAATTCGAATACTATTTTGTGTTAGAGTCTAAGGTCATTTGATCTTTGCCTTGGAGAAAAGAGTTGGAATCGATGGTCTCATTTCCTGGGTGTATCAACTTGGTTATCAGAGCTATAAACCACTTCTCAAGTGGTATCAAGATCCGGGATTTTCTAAGGTTTTGTTGCATCAATCTCTTCAATTTTGATTTCATTTGGGTTGAGTTTCGTCCTTTGTTTTTGTCATCTTGTTTTTGGTGTATCCTTTGTCTTATTCGGATATGTTATGATCTCTTGATCACAAGACTTAGCAATTGAGTCTAGGTTGTTTTGTGTGGGTTCCTTGCTGCCTAGATTTGTTAGAATTGCATTCTTGTCCTTAGGTCTTCCTTATAGTCTTTTGTTTTAAATGTGTCTCATTTGAGTCTTTTTAGATTTTGTTTTGTTAATCTAAACCCGTTCCTGTTCTAGGTTCTGTGTCGCTTTTAATTTTGTTACTTTCAAAGGTTGTGTCCTTGTGTTAATCTCTGGTTTGTTGCTATTTGGGTTTTGATGTGTTGCATTCAAAAACTCAAACCGTGGTTGGGTTGTTTTCGTCACTATTTCTTCTTAATCTTTTATTTGTGTCGCTGTTTTGTTGGTGTTGCACAAAAATTTTGATTCGCTGCAAGTTTTTGTGCTGCAATTTTCTGGATTAAAACCGTGTTTAAGTTTGGTTTTTGTCGCTGTTCTAATTTGTCCTTGTCCCAAAAACCGTGGCAGACTTGTACTTGTCACGATTTAATTTGTCTCAAACCTTTTCCAACTTGAAATCCGTGGGTAAGTGTGGGTGTCGCTGTTTGTCTTGAAATCTGTTTTCATCCCTTAAGCCGTCACTATTTGAAACGATTTATTTTCTTGAATAGATTTCTGGACGAATTGTTTTGTCACTAAATCTGTTTGAGACTAAAACCGTGGAAAACAAAAGTCGTTGCTTGACTTGTTCTTTATTTGTTTCAGTCCTTGGTTTCTCCACTCAAATTTAATTACTCTAGTTTATGTTCCATGGCTGAAAACTATGTTGGTTTATTGAACAAATTTTTAAATGAATGCATGGAAGACCAAAAGGAAAGTCTTTTTCAGACAAGATGCTTGATCAAAGAGACTCTTTGCTCTTTGATTATCGATGGTGGAAGTTGCATCAATTTAGCTAGTGCAAAGATGGTGAAACATTTGAGGCTTCCAATTTTCCCTCACCCTAAACTTTATAAAATACATTACTTTCAAGGTGAGAATGAAACTGAAGTCAATGAACAAGTGGAAGTTGAATTTGCCATTGGAAGATATGTTGATAAAATAATTTTTGATATAGTCTCCATGGATGTTTGTCACCTTTTGCTAGGGAGACCATGACAATATGATAGGGCTGTTGTCCATGAAGGAGAAACAAATAAATATGCCTTTGTCTATGAAGGAGTGACGAGAGTTCTAAAACCCATGACCCCACAACAAGTGAAAGTAGATCAAGATAAAATGAGAGAAAAGAAAATGAGAGTGAACCAAACACTTGAGAGTGAGATGCTTAAGAGTGGAACATTTGTGAGAGTGAAAGAAAGCATGAGTGAAACACTTGAGAGTGAGATGCTTAAAAGTGAAACACTTATGAGAAAGAATGAAAAGCAAAGATAGCTTGAGTTAAACACAGAGTGCAAACACGTTGAGTAATATGAGTGCAAACACTTTGAGTGAAAACAAGAGTGAAAACTTTGCTTAAATTCTATCTTTCTAACACGTATCTTGTGAAAACTTTTTGTTTGTTTGGATTTCAGGTTGCAAGAATGAAGTACCAATGGGGGTACACTCACCAATGCCTCAAGAAGATTGAGTGCCTGTTTCAAGAAGTAACCATGTGTTTAGATAGGAATTTTCAATTAGTTTGAATTCTTATCTTGAGTCTTTTTAGTTTGTCTTTTCTTGAGTCAAGTCAAGACCCATGTAATCATGTAATAGTTCATGTAACTTTTCATTTGTTTAGGACTAGAATTTTTAGCTCTCTAGTTTCAACAGGTGTGAAGCCAAAGCATGGGTCAAGTCAAGTTGAAGCTGTTGTTGGAGTTGTCCATCACAACCCAATGAGTGCAAGAGTGGTTTAATCAATGTTGTGTTTGGTCCTTGTGGATAGGAATGAGCACAACAGTTGAAGGCAATAAAGTCCTTGTCTAGGACAAGTTAAGAATAAGAAAGTGTCAATGAGCTTGATGCTTGAAGGGTAAGGAAAAGTGTTTTCCAAGTTCTTTGTTTTGAACTGACAAGAGTGTACTTTGTTTTAGGACCTTCAAGATTTGAGGGCAAATCCTGTTCAAGAGGGAGGGAATGATATCCTTCTTAGGAGAGACCATGGAAACTCAAATACAATCCTAAACCAATAAGCTCAGAGTTTGAAGAGTTTAAGGGATTTCCCTTAAAAGTGCCCTTATGGAGGACATATACCCTTAATAAAGACACTTACGATCATGAAATAGGGTCAATAAATGTGGAGGCATGGAGGTGCACGAATTTGGTTTCATGAAGAAAGGAATCAAATTGAGTGAAGGACTTAAATGAAAATTGAATGACCATTAATGCCATTAATGGAACGTTACAAAAACTTAATTCAATTAATAAAGTTTTATAACCTTAAATCATTTAGTGACATTAAAGTCAATCATGATTCGAAATGAATGCAAGTTTTTCCTTCCTCATGAAAGGAGCTCGTGCAAGGGAAAGAAAAATAAGGAGAGGCAAGTTTCTTATCATTCATGAAGCATTCATGCCAAGGGAGTTACAAATTGAAGTTCACAATCATTAGGCCATCATTGTGGGCGGCCTAGCATTCAAGAGAGGAAGAATTTATACTTCAAAACCATCATGAGCATTAAGTAGCCATAATCATCATTATTAGGCAATGAATGGTGTGAAGGTTACGAATTGAAGTGCACATTCATGAGACCTTCATGAGCTCACGGCCAATCAATGAAAATCAAGAGGGGAGTTACATTTTTGTCATCATTTTGGCATAATGAGCCGTATAGGTTATTCTTGGTTTTCAATCACAATTAGTTAGGAATTTATTGTACATCATGGCTGAATTATTAGTCATTCACGTGTATAGGCATGAGGCATCCATGATTCCATTTGTAAATTGCTATATAATGTAACCATTTGCATGAATGAAGGATAGTTTTGATGCTTGTGAAAAATACACTCGTGTACTTGGCCTTGTGCCTTGGCTTAGGCGTGATGCCTTCCTCACTAAAGAGAGTGATTCTCTTGAAGGTTCAGTGAGTGAACCAACTCAAGCCTTCCATGGAGTGATTCTATGTGAAGCAACGTGGTTTCCTTTCTCTCTTGAAAGTGATTCCATCTTCCTATCCCTTTTGAGTCTTTGGTGTTTTTGTTTTTGATTTTCTTTGAGTCTTGTTTGGGTTGATCAATTCGTGATCTTCCTTGAGTGATTGGGATTGTTTCTCAATAGTGTTTCTTCTTTGAGTTTCTTTAGTCAATTCGGTTTTGGTCAAGAAATGGTTGCATCAATCTTAATTCAAGTTCCTTGTTGATGATCTTTTAGATTTCCTTCATCAACTCTTAAAAAGATAAAAGAATTGAACCTTGAAACCTAAGATTAATGGCCTTAAGGCTTGATTCCTTTAAAATCGAATACTATTTTGTGTTAGAGTCTAAGATCATTTGATCTTTGCCTTGGAGAAAAGAGTTGGAATCGATGGTCTCATTTCCTGGGCGTATCAATTAGCAATGAAACACATTAGAGGATAGACAACTAATTGGCTAAATAATCAATATATGAAACCAAGATCAGTCATGGAAAGGATTTATAAGAGAAACCTCATCACGATTACAAGATTAAATTTGGAGAATGCCAAATGAGCTTATGCTTCTTGTTTTCTTATATAGGTTTTTCTTAAATTTAGAGATGTTTCTGTCACCAAATTTACAACATCTCCTCTCATCAAGCAGGAGCTACTTGTTGGGATCTAGTGCAAAGTATCTTGACTCATCTACTGCCACTGCAGCTTTATCGCTCTTTCCCTTGTTTTCCTGAATTGGCTTAGTAATCTATTTAGAACATTGTTTTGTTAGAGCTTTTACTTGGTAGATATGCAATGTAACTAGCAGGATTTTGCCAAATTATAGCCTAAACTCTAGGTGATATTGATGAGGATCAAATATGTACAAGGGAGCAACATATAAATCTGAATTTAAATGTAATTCGACTTGATCTCTGCAAGATGAAGCTATCATCTGTGTAACATGCAGCTTGTCCGATAATCTGGCACATCCAAGTGGATTTGTTAGGACATCAAGGATTTGCGTAATGGAAACTTTGATTCAGTCAAGGTTGTCTTGTGTATATACAGGAAATTGTTATCTTCTTGTAACTCCTTTATAACTACTGCTGAATTTGTAGTTTGTTGTGTTTGTGAATTGCTGCATATACAGGATCCTAATTTTTTAATTTTACTTTTGGTGAAAATGCCCTTCCCAATCTGTTTTTTCTAATATGATATGTGTACATGGTTTTGGTCAAGACTTATTCTGACCGAACGTGTGTGCTGAAAGTGGTTAAGAGGATTCATCAAATGCTAGTGGATGAAGATAAATGATTGCATGCTGCTCTGAAGAATCATTTTAACGAAAATTGTATTGCTTGTAATTAGTTTCATGGATTATTAATTGATGTATTTCAATTTACTTTTATATGATATATAAATATATGTGTGTGTGATGATTAAGTCTGACTTATTAGTAGTAATTTTTTTGAAATTTTTTTTATGGAAATGTCATTGTTTCCGACGGTTTTTTATGTTGGGATTTCTTTTCGCAATTTTTAGCTTATTTCCGATGGATTTTCCACCGAAGCAAAATAGTTACCGACGGAAATCCGTCGGTATTTTCGACAGTTTTGAAAATCCGTCACAAACCATTCCGACGCCATTTTTATCGACGATTTTGGTCCATCGAAAAAGTGCATTTCCGACAGATTTTGGTTATGTCTGACGGATTTCGGTTACGACAGATTTTAGCCGTCGGTAATACCAATATTTCTTGTAGAGTTATACAAGGAAAGGTGGATTTCCAAAACACATGTTGTTAATACTGAGAAAAATCAACTTACCAAAACATTTCCAATTTAATTAAGTGACTAAAAAATGTGAGAAGGTTGCTTGTTTGGTAAAGCTAGAAATTATTTTTTTGGCTTATTTTTCAAAAATAATCATAAGCTAATGTGTTTATTTGCAATGTGATCATAAACTTAGCTTATATTCTCTGAAAAATAATCAAAATCTAGATGCTCCCTTTTAGAAGCTGGAGATTATTTTTGTAAGCTTATTTTTTTAGACCCATGTAATTTTCCTATTCTACCCTTATAACTCTAACGCATTAACTACCTACTTGTCACATCATACCCTTTCTTGTAATTTACTCTGTAAAAATAATTTTCTTTACATTATCCAAACAAAACAGATTAACTTAAGTTTATTTTTCAGCTAAGATACCCAAACATAAATATGTTATAATTTTAATATATTATAATTCATTTTACTAGCTATACTAAACACGCACTTAATTATTAAACTATAAATCCCAATTTGTTTAATTAAAAAGTAATATATCCTAAAAAAACAATTACACTAGGATCATAATTTTAAAAAACTAATTTATTTTTAGATGCAAAATGTTTATCATGAAGTAATTTAAAAAGGGATTCTTAAAATTAATTATTAAATTATCAACAATAAACAAAAAAAAGACTACATTTTAATTTTATTAGTATTTGACTATTGATTACTATTATAAAAATAAAAAACAAAGTTGAAAAGAAACAAAATAAGTAAACAAAATACTTGGACTGAGGATGATACGGAAGTAGAGAAGAGGGCTACTAAATCGGAATGCCACATGTCTAAAGAAGACTGGCACGGGCACGACAGGAGCAATAATAGTGGCGAGGAGAGAGCGACAAACACGAAGACCGAAGGAGGAGCACGATTTTTTTACTATTTTTGTGCAGAATGGTTTTTCTTAGTAAATTACCCCCTCCAAAAGTTTTCCTGTGAGTTTGAAGTGATGGGAATACCTTTATTAATAGTAAAATTTAAGGTTCAAGAAAATTTGTCCAAAAATCAATTCTCAATCTTTTCAAAAAAATTATAATATTTTCCAAATATTTTTTATTAAAAGAATCTTCAATAAAATCAAATTCTCAATTTCTTTAATTGATTTTCAAATTTTTGAATTAAATTCTCAAAATTTTTTGAATTGATTTAAAATTAATTCTCAAAATCTTTTTTTATTTGATTTTCAATCTTTTGAATTGATTGTCAAAATTTGAATTGATTTTCAATCATTTCAAAAAGATGATAATTCTTTTCAAATAATTTTTTTATTTGAAACAAAAAAAATTAATCGAAAAAGTATCCTCAACTAAATGAAATCGATTCTCAATCTTCTTTAATTGATTCAAATATTTGAATGGATTTTCAATTTTTTTTGAATTCATATGTCAAAATTTTCAACACAATCTTTTCAATTAATTCTTATTCTAAAAAATTTTAATGCAATTTTTTATTTTGAGGGAGGACAAAATTAGGTGTCAACGGTGTTACCCCTTTACTTCATATGGATTGGGTTGATAAAACTTATGATCCTACAACTTCCATGATCCCAGCTGTTGATTTAAATGAGGTTGATCGTAAAATGCTCCTAGCTTTGATTAACTAGGCTTTAAAGCATGGTTCTCTCGATGTAGATTCTTGCATCCGAATAAATGTTGTTTTGAATGGGCATTTAGGTATGATGGTTTTTCGTTATTCTTCATGTTCTTGGATTTTTGATTTCTGATGCATAATCTTCATTTGTTGTTTTTTTTTCTTGCAGGAGATATGGCGGGTGCTCTTGAACGTGCCCAGACACTAGCAACTAAGAAGAGTGCCCGGTCTTCTTCAAATACATATTCTCGTGGAGCTCGAACAAGCTCTTCTGAAGCTCGTCCTGAGAAACGGGCTCATTCCGATTATCGGGTTGAGTCTCCGAAGAGGAAACGATCTTCTCCCCCTTGTCTAGCCAAGGTCTAATATAGATGGATGGTCCTTAGACTTGTTGACCAAAATAAGGGATTATATGGGACTTAAGATTAAAAATACTGATAGAGTGTGCGCTTGAGTGTCAACTTAAAGATGACAGAACGTACTCGAGCCCCCTGTTGCAATGAGCTATTTATAGGGGGAGCTTTGGTGGTGTGGTTGGGCTTGACTGGGCTAGGTGGGATGACGCCTAGCTGGTGGAATAAGGGGGAATATTTGGAATATTCCCTAAGCCTTTAAGAGCCGCCACCATGCTTGTTTCTAGCAGTTGTGGATCAGGTGAGCGAGAATATATGAGAAAATCATGGAGGTGTGTAATTGTTGCGAGATTCTCGACATACTCAATGGTCTTTATTGCTTGGCCATTCTTCTCTCAGAGATATGGATGACTCTAGGTTTTTTAGGTCGGTGTAAAGTCCGAGTGCCTTATGGTCGGGTCTAAGGGACTCGCGAGATGCCCCAATCGACTTGAAGAGCCTCGTGATAGTGGGAGGTCGAACCTTGGTCGGCCATGCTCTTGGTTCCTTACAGAAGTATATAATTTTTATTTTTCTCACACTTTTATCACCACATTTAATGTTAAAGTGTAGTTTTCTTTACTTATATATATATATATATATATATATATATATATATATATATATGGTTGGATGAAATGATATTTGTTTTTAGTTTAATATTTTCATTAAGAATTTTAAGTTGAAATTTCATATATATATATATATATATATATAAGTAAAGAAGGATGTAATAAAAATAAAAATTATACATTTCAAAAATATTTTAGCAAGAAATTATCCATAAATATATATATATATATATATATATATGTGTATATATATATATATATATATCATGTTAACCTTACACTACAAAATGCAACTGTAGATTTGATTTCTAAGATCTCATCAATGATTTGATTTCTAAGATCTCAACAAACGTTGTATTATCTCCTTTGGTTTCAATCATGGGAAAAAAATATGTTTATTAGTGATCGCAAATATAATATAAGGAAAAATTAAGAAATTTTCTATTTTTTTAAAAAAATTATTTTAAAAATATTTATACAAAATGAATGTCATATTTTTGTTTCTTTCTCCATACTAATTTCTAAAATTAACTATTTTTTTATTTTTTTTTTTATAAATTTGATAAAAGTAAATGCACTCAACTATCTTCGCTCTACCTAATAGCCTTTGCAACAAGCTTGAGAGCATGGTTAGGAAGTTTTTATGGGGTGGTGATGTGGAAGGCCAAAAAACTCACTAGGTAAGATGGCACAAACTGATCAAACCGAACAGCTCTGGAGGATTGGGTTTTAGAATGTTCAAGGCTTTTAACAAGAGTCTTCTTGCAAAACAGGTTTGGCGTCTCTTGCACAATGACTCGTCCTTGGCTGCTCGTGTGTTGAAAGCAAGATATTACTCGAAAGTGACAATCCTGGAGGCTAAAAAACCACGCAGACCAAGCTTCACATGGTCCAGTATCATAAACTCTAAGGATACTTTTGATGATTCCTGTGTTTGGAGAGTGGGTAATGGAACCAAAATTCGTGTTTGGGAACATAAATGGATCCCAAAACAGAATGATGGTAGAGTGCACTCAGGGTTGAAATCACAGCAACCAATCCACTGGGTTAGTGATCTCATTGATGTTCATACAAAGCAGTGGAATAGATTTTTAATTGCCAATACCTTTTCACCATTTGAGGCAGAGCATATCCTTAAAATTCCCACTCGAGCCTCAGTTACTGATGTGACGCTCTTGGATTAAAATACCTTATAAGAAAATATAGTTGAACATATATAATATGGACTTGATATTATTGGAAAAATAGATTTGGTATTGAAATTATTATCAAACCCGTGTAAAATCGAACTCGTTATTTATCAGAGTACGCGGAAAGAGTATAGTTTCGGAAAATAATATCATCACTGGAAATTATAACATAAAACATACATTTATATAAAAAGATGTCATGAGTACCACCATACATCCATCATATCTGAAATACATCAACTGATACCAAGGTCCAGAGATATAAGTTCCAAAACATAAACTGAAAGTAAAGACCAAACCCTGAAGTCTCTCAAAAGATATATATACAATATAAACATAACAAAATATAGACACTCCAGAGCTGGTCATCAAGTCCTCCAAGAACGCTCCACCATCACCATGATCTGCTACAGCTGCTACTATGACCCAGACCCACACTACTCACACTATGTCCATACCTAAGGGCCACCCATCCTCCTATCAGTAATGTCCTCCTGCTCGACTGGCTCCTCGTCACTCTCACCCTCCTCTGGGTCCTCCTCTGCCTCATCCAATGGAGTAGGTACCCTACCACTGGGTACAGGATCTGCAACAGGTGCAGTCCTCTCAGGGTCCGAAGAATCAGGTGAAGGAGTCCCAGTAGGAACAACCCTAGCAGCAACTGGGTGAGAACGAGTATAGGGGCGAAAACGAAAGGTATGATAACGACGAACAGGTCAAGCAGGGGGTGGTCCATGGTAAGTATAAAAATGGGGTACGTGCATAGTATAAATAATGGGAATCCGAAATCGCTGAGGTCGCACTCGGGCTAAGGGGTTGGGATGGTAGAGTGTGACCTCCACCTCTCCCTCAAAAGTAGCCCGACGCTCCTCATACGTCCATATCCCGTTAGGGATAGGACGGATCTCGACGCAAGCTAGGTAATAGTGTGTCATCACCTACACAGGGCACGGGAGTAAGCATTATATAATCACATAATCAAACAAGATTAATTCTAACATTCACAAGTATTCAAACACAAGTAAGTATGCAATTACATATGAGCACACTCAGTTTAACAAATTATTATTCTTTTATATTAATGGCATGATGCATGCTTTCTATCTCACAATCCTGAGGCCTCCGATACTAATCAATCTCGGACGTCCATCCAATACACCAATGTGTTCCCAGAACACTAACATACGTTCCCAGAACGTATGGCAAACCATACTTGGAAAATAAACAAGCACCACTCCCAGAGTGTGCATTACGTTCCCAGAACGCATAAAAACCATGTCCCAGACACTGGCCACATTCCCAGAATGTGTCATCAAGTAGGTTGCATCAATTTGGTACTCCCAGATTACCCTTCTCATGTTCCCAGAACATGACAAACGATCCTTGCCAACCTATTTCATCATCTTTCACCATGCATGAATGCATACAATATTTTTCTCAATTTGGTTGGCCATTAATTGATGTCTCACTTTCCATTTTCAACACATAAAGCCTATAACATTACTAAAAATTCCATACTTTCTTAGTAATATAACTTAACTTGAGGTTCCATGAATTATCCCTTAAAATCATACTTTATTATTTACGGTAATTAAACTAGTATTAAATTGAAAAAGATTAATTAAAATGGCACAAGAAAGTTTAAGTTATAATTCAATTGCTTTTTCACTGCTGTCAGTCTCTAACCGGTTACAACAGATTCTAACCGGTTAGAACCTGCAGCCAAATCAGAATTTCTTTAATGTTTGAAGCCATTTTTAATTTTTCCAATTCAATCTAACACTCAAAACAGATTAGGGATAACTCAAATGCCTCAAATTGATCTTGTTCATTCCAAAGAATATCTCCAATGTTGAAGCAACATCTCATGGCTTAATTCAACTCTTAAAGTTGTTAAAAACTCTAAGTCTTAAAGCTCCTTAATCCTTTCCTTAATTCCATTCACATTTATTTTCATAAACAGTGTAATTTATAGCAAAATAAGATTGGAAGCATAAATTGGAAATGGTGGAAGTTGATTTATTAAAATGCAGAATTTATTCTTCATAACTGTCAGGTTCTAACCGGTTACACGACAGCCTAACCGGTTAAAACATGCAGAACAGAACACTGTTTTGGGATTTTGCATGTCATTTTCAATTCTATTCATTTCCAATCCATTCCAACTATAAACAGAGCTTTAATTCTATAAATTAAACATGTTCCAACACTTAATTACATCCAACACTCATGCATTTAAAAAAAAACACATATCAAATTGCATGAAAATACATAAATGACAACTTAACATACCAATTCCACATATACAGGAATTTAACATCAAACTTTCACACATTTAGCTTGCATGCATTCATTGAAACTTTCTCTAAGTCCTGGAACAAGTGAAATTGGCCTCCAAGCCTTTAACCTCTAAAATATATGCCCTTTTTGAGTCTCATGGTGACTCATACCTAAATTTCCTAGTAATTATTCTCATTCTAGTGATTAATTAGCTTCTCCCTTACCTTAGGGTCGTGCTTGATGAGGATCAACACAGCCACAGCAAGATTGACACACAGACACTCCAAAATCACAGATTCTGTTCGCATGCAGGACAGTTTTGATAGGGTTCAAAGATCAGAGATTTTGACACATGAAAAGGAGAAACAAATTGGGGAAAGTGGTTAGATTGTGTTCTATGCTACATGCATGAAAGGATGAAACCAATTTGAGACTCAGAGAGGGTCTGTACTTACTCAAATTGAAGCTTGAAGTAAGCTCCAGGAACCAGAAACTTGATTCTGCAGATTTGAATCCCCAACTTGGTGATTCGATTTCTCCCAATCCAGAAACTCTCAGGTTATGATTTTTGTGTCTCTGTAAAGCTTGAAGATTAAGCTTTACAGTAGTGTATCACTCAAACTCTAACTCTCAGAATCAAAAGAACACAAACGGGATTGATTCAGAAACCCTAACAGAACATCAACACTCCAATAAGCAAAAAATGGAGTTCAATTCATGCAAAGAAGGCTATTTATAGGCAAACCAAAGTGCCATGCATCAGGACACGTTGATTCCACTGAGGTTTGAGTGGGATTCGTGGCGATTAAGGGATTAATCAAGTGATTACTCATCAAAATCCACTAACCCAGTTTCTGGGTTCATCGTCTAACCGGTTAAGGGGCACATCTAATTGGTTAGATGCTGTAAAAAAATTCAAAAATTTAGTTTTTAATTCCTTTCCCTCCAAAAACCTTTCTAATATTATTATTAGGTCCTAATTTAAGGATTAAACTATAAAAATTATATTTTCACATAATTTACTCATTTAAAATATTTACTAATTAAACACACATTACGTTTTAAAAGAAAACTTTATAATTTGGAAAATAAACTTTTATTATATAAATATAAATATTCAAGGGAAAAAATTAGGGGTGTTACAACTGAAGATAGACTTCTTTGGGCTCATGCCAAAGATGGGGAGTACAATGTTAAATCGGGGTATCATGTGGCTCTTCAGCAGATGGTAAAACGTGGGGGCTCTTCTTCAAGCAACCAAGCCTCTTTCAAGTGGAAGAAGTTGTGGGCTGTCAACTGTGTACCTAGAGTAAAGGACCTGCTTTGGAGGGCATGTAATAATGCTCTGCATGCTAAGAATAATCTGGTGCAAAGATTAATTACAGATGACCCCCCTGTCCATTTTGCGGTATACACAGAGAAACAGTGAACCATGCTCTCTTAACATGCTTTGAAGTTCAACAAATTTGGTTTGTGTGTCCTCTGGGTGTGCGGTTAGATCAGAGAGGTGAGGTCTCTTTTCTTCATTGGCTAGACAACATTTTGACTAATGGTGATAAGGATGTGGTAGCTCAAGTGTGCAACATGATATGGGCCATCTGGTCAAGAAGAAACAGATTGATATTCAACCAACAGAAGTGGGACTTTCACGAAGTTCTTAGAAGAGCACAATCAATCAAGGTAACAGATATTGATCTAGCTCAATCGGTGCAGAATAAAAATGCAGGAACCTGGACCTCTCTAGTCAACTATCATGCAAAGTTGAATTTTGATGCTTCTGTTCGCCGCTCAGCGGGTACAGCAGGTGGTTTTATTGTCCGTGATCAGGCAAGCAATCCTCTTTCAATTGCTACCCTCCACATGGAAGAGGAATTAGATCCTGAGGGCGATTACTGTAACATCCTAAATCTTGATTTTAAGTGAAATAAATACTAAAAACCTTAGAAAAATTGGAAAAAATGATTTAATGAATTTTGCAAGATATGTGGGTGGTGATTATAGGTCCTAGGAGTTGTATAGAAGGTATACATGGCCTTGGGCAGGGTCATATAAGCGAGATCGGGAGTAAAATCGGCGTTTTAGGTGTTAGGAATCAACCGAAAAGAGAAAATTAGAAATTTATTATTGGAAGCTAAAAAAATAAATTCCACCGTTGGATGTGAATTTTATGGGGTGAAGAAGCATTTCTAAAAATTTGGACTCGATCCGACGGTCGACGAAAAAGTTACGGCGAATCGAAGGTTGGAAACCCTGGACCTCGCCCAGGCGCACCAGCCATGCGCCCAGGCCAGCCCATCATGCGCCCAGGCGAGTTGCTGCGCGCACCAGCATGTGCCAGAAATGCGTGTTGGCGCGCTAAGTCCTCATCTGACCGTGTAAGCCATGCACCAGCTTGGTGTTGGTGCTGATCGCGCGCCCAAGCGGGCCGGCATGCTCCCAGGCGCGTCGCGCACACCAGATCAGATCTGGTGCGTCCAAAACCAGCTTGGTGGCTAAGTTTGCCACACCAGCCCTTGGATCCTCCTGCACCAGCCAAGGCAAAAATAAAGCAATAAAAACATAAGCTCTTCACTACCATTCAAACCCACACAACTCCATCAACTTCATCCATTTCTCTCCATCTTCATCACATTCCAATCATCAAATCCACCATACACCTTTGATTCTTGGGCACCTCAACCCAAAATCAACCAAAGCTCATCAAGTGTGCACCATGGATGTTGGTTAAAGCCTCACTCCTCTTCCTCCTTGGCTCACGAGTTGCACCCACCCTCTTTCTCCTTGGTTTTTTTTCAATTTCCACCATTAATTTGTGGTAAGCAAGCTTATATCATGAGTTGTTTTCCTTTCCATTTCAACTTTTCTTGACTCATAGAAATTGTGCTCTAAAAACCCTAGGATTCTTGCACTCTTTAATATGTAGGGATTTTGTTCATGCCTTCCAACTCAAACCAAGGCAAGGATAAAGATAGTTCTTCTTGTGCTCTCACAAATAGGGTGGTATATCATCATTTCATCATTTCCTTATTGAGGTGGCAAGCTAGACTTAGGAAGTTCAAGTTCCCAAGATTTTGAGCTAGGGCTCACTAAGGTTCAATTTACTCTTTGCTAATTTAAGGTAAGGAGTGGGTTATAGTGAGTATTACCTTACTCTGGGGTTTAGTTTACAATATGTATATAATGAGTACTAAGATTTTTGTGTTAGTGTAAGTTGATATGGAATAGAATAATTGCTAAATTAGAATTTACAACTTAGGGAAAATCATGTGATGTTGATATGGCTCATTTGTTATTTGATGATAATTAACGATTCAAATGCTTATGTTGTTTAATGTTTTGAGATGTGTTATTATGTTGAATCATGTTAACCAAGTTATAATAAATAACTGTGATGACTGGAATATGGAATGTGATAATATGTTGAATTGTGTCAACCAAGCTATAATAAATAATTGTGATGATTGGTTAATGGAAGCATGTAATGTGGAGATTAATTTTTGGTAAGAGAATTGACTAAGGAATGGATAATGAGAAAAGAACAAAATGAATTACACCCAGGCTCAGCCAGGGGAGAATGAATTATACCCAGGCACAGCCAGGGGATTGAGATACTTACCCGGACGTAGTAAGTCGTTATCGCACGGAGGTGCGAACGCAGTAGGTCGTGACCAGGGGATTGAGATACTTACCCGGACGCAGTAAGTCGTTATCGCACGGGGGTGCGAACGCAGTAGGTCGTGACCAGGGGATTGAGATACTTACCCGGACGCAGTAAGTCGTTATCGCACGGGGGTGCGAACGCAGTAGGTCGTGATCAGGGGATTGAGAAACCTACCCGGACGCAGTAAGTCGTGAGTGCACAGGAGTGCAGACGCAGTAGGTCGTGACCAGGGACAGATTGAAAAGAATATGAAACTGATTAAAATGTATAAGGAACAAAAGACTTAAGAAAATGTTAAATGAAATCGATTTGAGAAACTAATGAATATTTGAAACTGAATTGTGATGAATTGTCTCTTATTATGATGAAGTGATTGATTTGTTATATGTGTTTGGCTTAGTGTCACATTATGCCTTATTTGGAAACTGCCTCCCCATTTTATGTGTAATACTCACTCCTTACTATCACCATAGGTACTGAGGAAGAGTTTGCACAGGATCAGGCCGAGCAGGAGTACTCTCCCTCACAGGGAGAGTAGGTTACCTTTCATCATGTAGGACATGGGAATGTCCTGGGCCCGATGATATGAATCATTTTTGTTGTGTATAAATGTAAATAGTTTTTTTTGGGGCCCAGGACTACTCCTTTTGGGAAAAGGGGTCTATTTTGGGGAAAAACTTATTTCCTAAAACCTGTTTATATTCCGTTAACTCTGATGACTATGTTCTGATGTTTAAACTTGTTTCTGATGCGTGCACGAAGATGCACTAGCTGGTATATATATATATGTGAATAGCCCTGCAGGCTTTACTATTTGAAAATGTGTTGTTTATCAGGTTGCAGGTAACAGAAATTTTGGGAAAGTCCAATAAACAAACGAAACTCCGTCCGTTTGACGGAAGATTTTCCTTTGAATTAAAAGTAATTAAGAGTTTTTCCTAATCAATTCATAAGTTAAAAAAAATGAAATTTTCAAGTTGCTATTTTAATTAAGGGTTTAAAAACGGTAAATAAACTTAGGTGTTACATTTTATGGTATCAGAGCAGTTTCCCTCGGCCTTTGGAGTTATGAGCTACTCCAGTGATTACTCACCAAGCGAGTGATCGATAATTATAAGTTTAGAGTCTAGTGCCTAATGATAGGATGTTTATATTATTAACTATGCTGTTAAGCACTAACTGTCGGCCTTGTGCATGACTAAACAGAATGGCTGGTAGATGGATCGATAATGATGGGATCCGAGCTATTTTGGAGCAGATGGCTAAGATGCAACAGGATCAGGGGAATAACATCGCAGCTGCAGCAGCAGCAGCAGCAACAGCAACAGCAGCTGCAATGATTCCTCAGCCCCCAGCTCCAGTGGCTATTGATTGGTTGGCGCGGTTCAGGAAGAATGATCCGCAGAAGTTCGAAGGTGGCTTTAATCCCGATGGTGAACAGCTGTGGTTGCAAGAGATCAAGAAGATCCTTAGTACTATGGCACCACCGGAGGATCAGAAGGTTCTGCTGGCACAGTATATGCTGACTAGTGAAGCGGAACATTGGTGGCAGCAAATGCGGAGAGGTCTGGAGGCGGATAATCATGTGATTACATGGGACTTGTTCAAGAGTCGTTTTCTGGGCAAGTACTTTCCGGAAGATGTCCGTAGAGAGAAGGAGATCACTTTTCTTCAGCTTGTTCAAGGAAACATGAGCGTCGGGGAATATGCTGCTAAGTTCGAGGACTTGATTCGGTATGCTGGAAGTTACAGGGATGCAGATGAAAGGACCAAATTCATCAAGTTTGAGACCGGACTACGTTCTGAGATCCAAATGGCCTTTGAATATCAGAACATCAGCAACTTGTCTCAACTGATCAACATGACCAGCACTTATGAAAAGAGCAGGAAGCGGCGTGCAGCTAAGAAACGCAGCAAGAATGTTCAAAAGACTGGAGGTCCGATCAAGGGCAAGAGTTCGGTGCAGCGACCAGGTCCTTACTCCCAGCCTAGAACTGGCCAGGCAGTAAGCACTTTTGGTCCTATTCCGACTTGTCCACATTGTGGCAAACACCACAGGGGAGATTGCTGAACATTGGATCCGAGTAAGGGTCCAACCTGTTACAAGTGCGGGCAGCCGGGTCACATTTCGTTGAATTGTCCTAAAAATGCAGTTAAAAAGGAGGTGAATGTGGCTAAGGTTCAGAGAGCTGGTGACAATCGGGTGACTAGAAAGGGCAAGGTGTATACTCTGGACGGCGAGGAGGTTACTGATGCTGATGAACTTATTAGAGGTACCGGTTATGTTAATAGTATTCCTTGTGGTATTCTCTTTGATTGCGGAGCTACTCATTCATTTATTTCTTCCGATTGTATGAAGAAGTTAGGGTTGTCTGCAATAGAAATGCCTTATAAATTATCTGTTTCTACACCCACCAATTCTTCTGTAGTCACATCAACTATGTGTTTGGATTGCCCACTTCGAGTATTGGAGCGGGAATTCAAAGTCAATTTAATCTGTTTGCCTCTAACTAAGCATGACATCATTCTGGGCATGGACTGGATGTCTCGGCACCATGTTCTGATTGATTGTCATCAGAAATCAATCACTATCAGTGATCTTTCTATATCTGTCTTGGAGATGAATGAGGAGGTAGAAATCAGTCAGATTCCGGTAGTCTGTGAGTTTCCAGAAGTCTTTCCTTCAGAGATTCCTGGATTACCTCCAAACAGAGAAGTGGAGTTTAGCATTGATCTGATGCCCGGTGCAGGCCCTATTTCTATAGCCCCGTACCGGATGGCACCTCCGGAGTTAGAAGAGTTGAAAAAGCAGATAGAGGAGCTATTGGCTAAGGGTTTGATCAGACCAAGCGTGTCACCTTGGGGAGCTTCGATTCTTTTTGTTAAAAAGAAGGACGGAAGTCTCCGAATGTGCATCGATTATAGACAATTGAATGCGGTGACGGTGAAAAACAAGTATCCTCTCCCTCGCATTGATGATTTGTTGGACCAATTGCGAGGAGCAGCTGTATTTTCTAAGATTGACCTTCGATCGGGATACCATCAAATCCGTATCCGAGAGGAGGACGTTTCTAAAACGGCATTCAGGTCGAGATATGGACATTTTGAGTATGTGGTGATGTCCTTTGGTCTCACGAATGCTCCGGCTATTTTCATGGATTATATGAACAGAATATTCAGGCCGTACTTGGATTCTTTCGTCATAGTCTTCATTGACGACATTCTCATCTATTCTAAGAGTCCAAGTGAGCATGCTGAGCATCTGAGAATAGTGCTGCAAATTCTCAAATCTAAACAACTTTATGCAAAGCTTTCTAAGTGTAGTTCTGGTTGAATGAAGTGCAGTTTCTGGGGCATGTTATTTCTGAGAAGGGTGTTGCTGTTGATCCTTCTAAGGTGGAAGCGGTACTTAAGTGGGAGAGACCTAGGTCCATTACTGAGATCAGAAGTTTTCTTGGTATGGCTGGGTATTATCGGAGGTTCATTGAAGGGTTCTCTAAGTTGGCCCTTCCTTTGACGACTCTTACACGGAAAGGTGTTCCGTTTGAGTGGTCCCCAGAATGTGAAGGTAGTTTTCAAGAGTTGAAGAGGCGGTTGACTAGTTCTCCGGTGTTAATTTTGCCGGACCCGACTCAATCCTTCGTGGTGTATTGTGATGCTTTTAAACAAGGGTTGGGTTGTGTGTTGATGCAGCAAGGGCAAGTCATAGCTTATGCATCCAGACAATTGAGGCAGCATGAACAGAACTATCCCACTCACGATCTTGAGTTGGCGGCAGTAGTTTTTGCTTTGAAAATCTGGAGGCATTATCTATATGGTTCAAAGTTCGAAGTCTTTAGCGATCATAAAAGTCTTCGCTATCTCTTCGATCAAAAAGAGTTAAATATGAGGCAGAGGAGGTGGATGGAATTTTTTAAAGACTATGACTTCGATCTTCAGTATCATCCGGGCAAGGCCAATGTAGTGGCTGATGCACTAAGTCGTAAGACTTTGCATGTCAGTAATCTGATGGTGAAAGAGATGGAATTGATTCAAGAATTTAGTGACCTCAACCTGAACATGCAAGTGAAAGAGAAGAGCATCGTTCTTGAAATGTTGCGGGTTACTAATGACTTGATGAGTCTTATTAAAGAAAGACAAGCCGATGATGTAGAGCTGCAAAAGTTATTAGAAGGGGCATCGAGCAATGAAGAGCCCGACTTTGTGAATGGTTCTGATGGCATCATCCGATTTAGGGGTCGGATATGTGTTCCTATGGATTTTGAAGTTAGAAGAGATATCCTATGGGAAGCACATCGAACCAAGATTAATTTTCATCCTGGTGCAACAAAGATGTACCAAGATTTGAAAAGGATTTATTGGTGGCCGAAGTTGAAAACTGATGTGGCCGATCATGTGTCTCATTGCTTAACTTGTCAGAAAGTTAAGATTGAGCACCAAAAGCCTGGTGGTCCTTTGCGATCACTTGAGATTCCGGAATGGAAATGGGACAGTATAGCTATGGACTTTGTGACGGGTTTACCAAGGACTGTTGGAGGATGTGATTCAGTTTGGGTGGTTGTGGGCCGTCTTACAAAGTGTGCTCATTTCATTCCTACTCACAAGAAGTACACTCTTGAGAAGTTGACTCAGTTGTACATCAGGGACATAGTGAAGTTGCATGGTGTTCCTACTAGCATTGTATCCGATCGTGATCCGAGATTTCTGTCTAGATTTTGGCAGAGTCTTCAACAAGCATTGGGTACTAAGCTAAAGTTCAGTACAGCTTATCATCTGCAGACAGACGGACAATCGGAGCGTACTATCCAGACACTCGAGGATTTATTGAGAGCATGTGTTCTGGAACAAGCCGGTAGTTGGGAGCAGTTACTACCTTTGATGGAGTTTACCTACAACAACAACTTTCACTCCAGTATCGGTATGGCACCATTTGAGGCTCTCTACGGAAGAAAATGTAGAACACCTCTGTGTTGGTTCCAGATAGGTGAAAATCTGTTGACAGGTCCTGACATTGTGAGAGAAACAACGGAGAATGTCACAATGATCAAGAACAAAATGAAAACTTCACAGGATCGCCAAAAGAGTTATGCAGATAGGCGAAGGAGACCTTTGGAGTTCGATGTTGGGAATCATGTGTTCCTAAGAGTGTCTCCGATCACAGGAATTGGTAGGGCAATCAAATCCAGGAAGTTAACTCCTCGGTTTGTTGGGCCTTATGAGATTCTAGAGAAGGTTGGCCCAGTGGCGTACAGGATTGCATTACCCCCTCACTTGTCAAGGCTTCATGACGTGTTTCATGTTTCACAATTAAGGAAATACGTCCATGATCCTTCGCATGTGGTTACCTTAGATGATTTGCCTTTGAAAGAGAATTTGACTTTCGAAGTTCTGCCAGTTAGAATTGAAGACAGGCAGGTGAAGCAGCTCAGAGGCAAGGCAATCTCTTTGGTAAAGGTTATATGGATCAGGAACGATGTGGAAGAGGCTACATGGGAACTGGAGGACAAGATCAGGCAGTCTCATCCACAATTGTTCGACGAATTTCGAGGACGAAATTCAGGTAAGTGAGAGAGAATTGTAACATCCTAAATCTTGATTTTAAGTGAAATAAATACTAAAAACCTTAGAAAAATTGGAAAAAATGATTTAATGAATTTTGCCAGATATGTGGGTGGTGATTATAGGTCCTAGGAGTTGTATAGAAGGTATACATGGCCTTGGGCAGGGTCATATAAGCGAGATCGGGAGTAAAATCGGCGTTTTAGGTGTTAGGAATCAACTGAAAAGAGAAAATTAGAAATTTATTATTGGAAGCTAAGAAAATAAATTCCACCGTTGGATGTGAAGTTTATGGGGTGAAGAAGCATTTCTAAAAATTTGGACTCGATCCGACGGTCGACGAAAAGGTTACGGCGAATCGAAGGTTGGAAACCCTGGACCTCGCCCAGGCGCACCAGCCATGCGCCCAGGCCAGCCCATCGTGCGCCCAGGCGAGTTGCTGCATGCACCAGCATGCGCCAGAAATGCGTGTTGGCGCACCAAGTCCTCATCTGACCGTGTAAGCCATGCACCAGCTTGGTGCTGGTGCTAATCGCGCGCCCAAGCGGGCCGGCATGCGCCCAGGCGCGTCGCGCACACCAGATCAGATCTGGTGCGTCCAAATCCAGCTTGGTGGCTAAGTTTGCCACACCAGCCCTTGGATCCTCCTGCACCAGCCAAGGCAAAAATAAAGCAATAAAAACATAAGCTCTTCACTACCATTCAAACCCACACAACTCCATCAACTTCATCCATTTCTCTCCATCTTCATCACATTCCAATCATCAAATCCACCATACACCTTTGATTCTTGGGCACCTCAACCCAAAATCAACCAAAGCTCATCAAGTTTGCACCATGGATGTTGATTAAAGCCTCACTCCTCTTCCTCCCTTGCTCACGAGTTGCACCCACCCTCTTTCTCCTTGGTTTTTTTTCAATTTCCACCATTAATTTGTGGTAAGCAAGCTTATATCATGAGTTGTTTTCCTTTCCATTTCAACTTTTCTTGACTCATAGAAATTGTGCTCTAAAAACCCTAGGATTCTTGCACTCTTTAATATGTAGGGATTTTGTTCATGCCTTCCAACTCAAACCAAGGCAAGGATAAAGATAGTTCTTCTTGTGCTCTCACAAATAGGGTGGTATATCATCATTTCATCATTTCCTTATTGAGGTGGCAAGCTAGACTTAGGAAGTTCAAGTTCCCAAGATTTTGAGCTAGGGCCCACTAAGGTTCAATTTACTCTTTGCTAATTTAAGGTAAGGAGTGGGTTATAGTGAGTATTACCTTACTCTGGGGTTTAGTTTACAATATGTATATAATGAGTACTAAGATTTTTGTGTTACTGTAAGTTGATATGGAATAGAATAATTGCTAAATTAGAATTTACAACTTAGGGAAAATCATGTGATGTTGATATGGCTCATTTGTTATTTGATGATAATTAACGATTCAAATGCTTATGTTGTTTAATGTTTTGAGATGTGTTATTATGTTGAATCATGTTAACCAAGTTATAATAAATAACTGTGATGACTGGAATATGAAATGTGATAATATGTTGAATTGTGTCAACCAAGCTATAATAAATAATTGTGATGATTGGTTAATGGAAGCATGTAATGTGGAGATTAATTTTTGGTAAGAGAATTGACTAAGGAATGGATAATGAGAAAAGAACGAAATGAATTACACCCAGTCTCAGCCAAGGGAGAATGAATTATACCCAGGCACAACCAGGGGATTGAGATACTTACCAGGACGCAGTAAGTCGTTATCGCACGGGGGTGCGAACGCAGTAGGTCGTGACCAGGGGATTGAGATACTTACCCGGACGCAGTAAGTCGTTATCGCACGGGGGTGCGAACGCAGTAGGTCGTGACCAGGGGATTGAGATACTTACCCGGACGCAGTAAGTCGTTATCGCACGGGGGTGCGAACGCAGTAGGTCGTGACTAGGGGATTGAGAAACCTACCCGGACGCAGTAAGTCGTGAGTGCATAGGAGTGCAGACGCAGTAGGTCGTGACCAGGGACAGATTGAAAAGAATATGAAACTGATTAAAATGTATAAGGAACAAAAGACTTAAGAAAATGTTAAATGAAATCGATTTGAGAAACTAATCAATATTTGAAACTGAATTGTGATGAATTGTCTCTTATTATGATGAAGTGATTGATTTGTTATATGTGTTTGGCTTAGTGTCACATTATGCCTTATTTGGAAACTGCATCCCCATTTTATGTGTAATACTCACTCTTTACTATCACCACAGGTACTGAGGAAGAGTTTGCACAGGATCAGGCCGAGCAGGAGTACTCTCCCTCACAGGGAGAGTAGGTTACCTTTCATCATGTAGGACATGGGAATGTCCTGGGCCCGATGATATGAATCATTTTTGTTGTGTATAAATGTAAATAGTTTTTTTTGGGGCCCAGGACTACTCCTTTTGGGAAAAGGGGTCTATTTTTAGGAAAAACTTATTTCCTAAAACCTGTTTATATTCCGCTAACTCTGATGACTATGTTCTGATGTTTAAACTTGTTTCTGATGCTTGCACGAGATGCACTAGCTGGTATATATATATGTGAATAGCCCTGCAGGCTTTGCTATTTGAAAATGTGTTGTTTATCAGGTTGCAGGTAACAGAAATTTTGGGAAAGTCCAATAAACAAACGAAACTCCGTCCGTTTGACGGAAGATTTTCATTTGAATTAAAAGTAATTAAGAGTTTTTCCTAATCAATTCATAAGTTAAAAAAAATGAAATTTTCAAGTTGATATTTTAATTAAGGGTATAAAAAGGGTAAATAAACTTAGGTGTTACAATTACACTCAGGTGGAGTATTGATACAGCTATTGACTTGAGTTTCAAATCTCTTCTTCTGGAAACTGATTGTCTTTCTCTGGTTCAAGCTTGGCGAAGGAGAAACTTGAGTTGCTCATATCTTGATGAAGTCATAGAAAAGAGCAAAGAGAAAGCATCTTATTTTACTACCTATGGTCTTTTTTATGTACACAGGGATAGAAATAAAGCAGCTGATTTTCCTATGGAACAACTATTTGGGATGATAATTTCCCTCAAGAAATCTTGTACTTTTTAATGGGGGAGGTGTAACATCCCTGATTCTAACTCCAAGCTTAATTAGGATAAGTCTGAGCCAAGTTAATGGAAATCATAAGAATAAGCTAGAATTGAATGAGGTATTCATGACTAAAACGTACATGAAAGTTAAGGGAAATGTCTTAGGGTTAGAAACACTCAAAATATAAAAATCCAGTAGGGTAATCGATTACCTTGGGGAGATAATCGATTACTAGCATTCTGTGAAAAGCTCTAAGAATTGAATTAAAGGAGGTAATCGATTACCTTTGGCAAAGTAATCGATTACTGACCTTCTGTGAGAAACCCTAAAATTGAGTTTTAAGGAGATAATCGATTACCTTAGGGAAGGTAATCGATTACCTGGCCTCTGTGAGGAGTCCATTAATTGTGAAAATAGCTATGTAATCGATTACCTGACTGGGGTAATCGATTACCACTCGTGGCTGAACAAAAAATAAAATAAGTCAATTAAGAGCCAAAGTTAAAGCTTCTCATGGAAGCTTTCAATTTCCACCACATCCTTGCCAAGCTTCTTGAGGAAGCTTTCAATTCCAATCACACATTATTTTCCAAGGGGAAATAAACAAAAAGAAAACAATCACTCACACTCACCCATTCCCTCTGTAACACCCCAATTTGGATTTAGAATTTTCACCAAAAATTTGCGCCATTTTTTTTTATAATAAACATTTCCAAAGTCAGTTCATTTAATTTCTTTTACAAAAAGGTTTTCATACAATAGTTTGATTCATTTGTTTACAAAAATGATTTGATACCCAAACTCGGGCCATAAAAATTCTATTTCCAAAAAGAGATGTTATCCTCCAACACATTTCCAAAACTCATTTTCTCAATGTCATATTTTTGCGGAAAACAGTTTAATCACTTTAGGAACATAATACGTAACCAAAATAACTTCTTTCATTTAAAATAATCATTTATTACATCAGGGGTTACATTCGGGATAGAGTAATCATGTCCTACTCATCTAAGGATGGAATACAAAACAAGAACTATTCAATCTTAGACTACTAGTCTTCATTGCTATTCTTCACCATCAGTGTCTTGAAAGATTCCTCGGTTGCCTCCTTTGCATGCTCCATCTTGCGATCATCTTCCAACTCAAGCAACTACGACTTGAAAAACTACTTGGTCTGACATCTGTGAACATTGTTCCCCGATGTCCACAGAAAATGGAAAGAAGAGAGAGAGTTAGCGATCAGAACGAATAAGTTCGTCGACGGCATGGACTTATACCATGGATCGCACTAGAACCAAACATAACATTATAACCTCTTCTCTTCCAAATAACATCAGATCATATTATTACAACATTATCCTCTTTACAATTTTTATCCATACGACTTTATCACATAACTTAATATTATTCTTTTAAATATTTCATACTCATAATCTTTCCACTAAGTATTTTCACAACCATCAATGATCTAGGGAGAGAAATCATTGAGGTAAGGGGGTAGATTAGCACACACGATACATATCCTCCTTCAATATCCAACCGCAACCTAATTCGGAAAGCAGATGGGACGCACAAGAATCCTAACCACACAGGCATCGAAGTTAAAGGGTACGTACCAAACCAGGAAAACATAGTAAACAACTCGAGATCCGCCATGTTGGAACCATCAATATGGCCAACCACCATGATCGTCGTAAGAAAATTAGTGACTTTTAGCCTTGTTCAGATTCCCTCTACACCATCTAGTATTTGCTCAAGGGGGCGACAGCTCTATCCCTAGTTCCGGTTGCAGTCCTTGCTACGGTCAACGCCGGCAAGTGACCTTGACCATTGTAACTTCGTCCTGCCTAGGGAAGCGCTCTTAGGCTTCTTGACGAGTCACCGTCCTTGCCCTCCCCTATCACAATTAACTCCTGAGTATCCGTAGATAAACAGGGTGTCTTTCCTCTCCACTACTTCACTCTCAACGCGTAGTTAGAAAGGATTTAAGCTTAGAGTCTTTTAAATCTTTTAAGTCTTTCATTAAACCTAAGTTTGGTCGACCCATTCTAAGTCGTGCTTCTAACGGGTCTCGACCTCTAAGGGACCACAACAAACACCTCCCTATCGTACAGTGGAATCCACAAGACATGAACCACGGCAAAGTCATTCACGTGGCTAGTCACTTAAAGGGAAAATAGAACTTAGTCATTGTGCCGCTTGCACCATCACTGTACACTAATAACGATTCCACCATTTCATAAAATTCATTAATCTTTATCATATTTTCTTTTCATAACATAATTCCAAATTATACCAAGTCCCTTCCATAGGAACAATTATTCCAAGATATCCAATAATCTCAATCATATCCATCAATCACCAATTCTCAATTATACAAATTTTCATTGATACTTCATCACATAGTTTATCGTTATTTTCCAAAGCCATATAAACAGAATAACATATCATAACCAAATAAAATCAGACAATCAATAATAGTTACTATCGCAACGCAGGACGACTAAACACACCACAACCAATTGTCGTCTCGTATATTGACAGATAACTTAGGATTCCGACCTTTGAGATGGTCGAAATCGTCCTAATGTTACCATGGTGCCATTGTGTCTTAAGATGGCTACTCTCTCACCTCGAGATGCAGCTAAGAACTCGCGTCCGCTTGATTCACAATTGCGCTATTTGTTTCCAAATGCAGACCTTTAATCAAACCATATTTACAAAAATAGCTCTATAAATATCTATACCAACTTAAAATTAAAATTACTATAACTTTTGGACAAACACTATTTTCTTAAAAATTCTTGACGTCTTGAAAATATATAAACTCTTAGAAAATAAATAACTCCTTAAAAATCAAAACCCTTTTGAAAATCAAACACAGACTACTGTATCGGGAAATCACTTTTTCTTTCTTTTAGCTTTCAAATCATGAAAATCTTTTCCAATTCGTAATATAACTTTTAAAACATAATCATAACATCTTAAAAATAAATCTCAATTTTTACTTTACTACAAATCTTACTTTTAAGCACCTTATAACAACTACCATTTCCAGACTATTCATACAGCAAGAATCTGAAGTATTTTTCTTTGATGCACATTTTTAATCAGTCCAAGCAGTAAACAATTTTTGCATGATCATATTATAAACACATATAACTCAATGAGAATATAAACTCAAGCATTCAAAGTTCACAACACTTTTTCTTTATCGATAATGAAATTAAATTACAAACTATAAACAATACACAGCAAATCACTTTTAATCATCAGTACATTCACAAAATCACTTTTATACTTCCTTGTAAATTTTTAAATACTTATAATAAAGATCTTAGCATAAAGTACACATTACCACTTCATTTCAAGATAATTTCTATCCTTGATGCAACTATTTTAAAAATCTTGGACAGCATATACACTATTTCTTAAAACTCAGTTTTCTCCTAAAGGGTTTATCGAAAACACATGCCGTTTTTTCCTAATTTCTTTTTACGAATTCCATTATATAAAAATGATTAAATCTAAATCACATAAAATAATTTCACCTGCTGTACAGCCACCACAATTTGTTGCATTAACTTAAGAAAATAAAGCAAACAAACTTAAATAATTATATACAAATTAAGCACTACTAACACATATAAAAATTATCATTTGGGGTCTTATATCTTAAATAAATAATAATTTTCCAGAATTAACATAATTTTCCAGAATTAATTATTTTTCAGAATTAAAATAACTAAACACTTATATATACTAATAATCATCTATTCACATCAAACAATTATTAAATCAATTAGGAAAATTATCAAACTCTATTTTTTTTTCTGAAAAATTCGACCACTGTTCAACAATTAGGAAAAATACTTTTAATTTTTAAAACACCTATACATCATAGTTACATAATATTATACATTCCCAATAATTGTTTTAATCATCAATAAAATATAAAATAGACATCTTTCATGAAAATCATTTTTTTTACAGCAACTAAACTCACAACTTAACTTAATCACATAATCATATTATCACATAAAATACCATTCTTATTAATCTATTTTTCCTTATTAAATTACCCAATTACTCCTAGAATTATCAAACAAAAACACTATGAATCATTTGTAACTTTTACTCAAAATAAATCATATTTTTCGGCCAACCATAAAAAAATCCAGGATTAAATTTTATTTTCATAAAACTATTATCATTTCATTTTCATATAAGAATATCAAAGATAAAATAATATCCATTAGTTTATGTAGTGGACCTATGGTAGACCGAGTGCTTCCTGACCAAAGCCACCTTGGCCCAACCGGTTAGACTCTGGAACAAGGCACGCGGTCGAAAAGTTCCACCAAGCGAGCTGGGTTTCTACGGGGGAGTTGCACGCTAATGAGATTAATCCCGAGGACTGGATGTTCATCCTTATCTTTATCATTTACTGTAACATCCCAAACTTTATTTGTATTGTAATTTATGTTACGATGGTCTTAGGGTAGAAGAAATGAGGGCATAAGTTAGAAACTTAGCCAATTGAGCATGCAACCTTAGGTTTAAAACATAGGAATTTAGGAAATTAGAATAACAATATTGGTAGCTTAAAACATAAATTCCACCGTTGGATGTGAAGTAGGATATGTGAGGAAGCTTGCCTTAAAATTTGAGGAAGATCCAACGGGTAACGAAGAAGTTATGGCCATTCAAAGTCTGGGTACTACAAAACTGAACAGCTTAATCGATTAAACTGCAGCTTAATCGATTAATGTCAGAAAATGGAAAATGGCTTAATCGATTAATAATCGATTAAAGGCTGTAGATGCTGAAAAAAAATAAAGGTGCGTCGACCTCTTAGTTCTTGAGAAACTCGAATTCTCTCTCTCCTAGGGCACCAAATCCTCCATTTTCGTCAATCAATCCTCAAGAGGATCACTCCAAGTCCATCCCCAAGTCCTTCCTTGTTGCTCCAAGTAAGTGGTTGTTGATGTTGTTCTTCTCTTTCGCTCCTTAAGAATTCGGATTTCTCTCTCTCTTCCTCTCATGGAGCTTTAGGCATCAACATAGAGAAACCATGAAGGGGGGTCACGAATTTCCCTCAATATTGTGGGTAAAAGCTTAATGTTTGTCTCTTTATTTTATGGATTTTAGGTTCCTCCCTCTCTATTGAGTTGTGGCATCTTCTCAAGTGTGCTCCAAGCACAAATTCTCCCTCTAATTCAAAGAGCTTGAGGTAAGGAGTGGGTTATAGTGAGTATTACCATACTCTGGGGTTTAGTTTACAATATGTATATAATGGGTACTAAGAGTTATGTGTTAGTTTAGGTGGTTATACCATAGGGTAGTTAATAATTAGAGCTTGTGACATAGGGAAAATCATTAGATGATGATAAGCTTCATTTTAATATTTGGTATATAAATTTGTGACTTGGTGATGATTATAATTTAAAGTGCTTATTTTGCTAAATGAATGAGATATGATTTTATTTTTAAAAAAAAACTAAGGCAAAGAATGGAAATTAAGGATAATGGTGACAGTATTAATAAAGTTGTTTAATAGATGCTAATTAAATTATGAGATATGTTTGTGATGGGTTAATGATGCAAATGTGTAATGTGGTGATTAATTTTGAGTAATTTACTTGATAAGAAGTTAAGTGGTTTTTCTGGAAAAATGAAATGGTTGATATGAATAAGAGGAAATGTTATTATGGAAAATGAGAATGAGAAATATATATACCCGGACGCAGTAAGACGTGAGTGCACAGGAGTGCAGACGCAGTAGGACGTGACCAGGGGGAATGAAAATATATTAAAATGCAGACTGACTTACGCTCGGCCCAAAGACCTCCGTCTTTGAGAAAGGGCGCACAGCGTGATAGGTCGAAATATTGTGACTTTCACAAAGGATATGGGCATACGACCGACGAGTGCATTTGGTTGAGAGATCTGATCGAAGAGATGATCAGAGATGGCAAACTACAACAATATATCAGAGACGCAGCTGGACGGAGAGGTAGGAACAGATCCCACTCGCCAGTAAAATCCAAACGCCAAAGAAGTAGATCACCAGATGATAGAAATGCCGGGAGACAGAAAACCGACCCCTCTCCGGCCAGTGATGCAAATCCAACTAATAATGAGTTTTTAGTTAACACTATTGCGGGAGGTTTTGCCGGAGGTGGAGAGAAGAAAGCCGATAGAAAGAAGTACATTAACCAAATTCTGGCCATAAGTCAGAAGCCCATTCGCAAAAGGTCAACGAGAAACGTTCCCATCGTTTTTGACGATGACGACTTGGACGGAATCCTCCCAGGACATAATGATACCATGGTAATCACTGCCCTTATTGGTAATTACGAAGTAAAACGTGTTTTCATCGATCAAGGGAGCTCGGCGGAAATCATGTTTCTCCCACTGTTCAAAGCTCTCATGCTTAGGGAATGAAATCTCACTCCGTTCGAAGGGGAATTGATCGGTTTTACAGGGGACACCATCGAGCCCAAAGGATACATACAACTTCCTGTTACCCTCGGACAACAGCCTTCGGCCAGAACTGAGATAATTAAATTCTTGGTTGTTGGTTGTCCAGCAGCCTACAACGCCATCCTCGGAAGAACTTCTTTGCAAGCGTTCAGAGCGGTAGTGTCGACAGTCCATTTAGCTATGAAGTTTGTTGGAACAGATGACAAGGTGGTAACAGTTAAAGCCGAGCATGAGGCAGCATGGAAATGTTATAATGCTAGCTTGGGGAAAGTTAAGAGCAAGGACCAGAATAATTTGGAAAGAATCTCCCTCGGAAAAGGTAATATTAATCTGGCGATCTTGATATGCGGGACGAATCCAACAGAAACAGGCCAACTCCGAAGGGGCAATGTGTAACACCCCGCAAATTCCTCGTATTGAATTAAAATGCTAGAGATTTATTTTGAGAAAAGTGTTTTGAAAAGAGTATTCCCTTAAACAATTTTCTTAAATCATGCTTTCAAAGTAATGAGTAACTTTAAAAGAAATGATTTTCATAAAATAATATCATACGTTTTTAAGTTGAGTTATTGAGAAATGATGATTTTTAAAAAATGGTGAATCTTTTTTTTTAAAGAAATTATTGGATGAAAAGGTGATTTATTTTCTATAAATGTGTGTTTGATGTTTTGGTATTCTAACCTCTATACATGAATGATTTATTGTTTATGGGTGTGCATGTGTAAGGTTTTGCATGAATGTATGCTTAAGATCATGTGGAAATTTAATTAGTAAATGAATATGAGAAAGCATGCATGAATGTAGGTGTTAATGTGATATGTGATGCATGTGTGTGTGTCGTGTGTGAAATGTAATATGCATGGTTAAATATATGTATGCATCATTCCATGACCCTATGCTATGTGCTTGCTATGATGAAATGAAAATATGTGTATGGTGTGCATGTGTGTGCATGTTGTTCGGCCATGAAAGGAACCAAGTGGGATACACCTCCTTAAACATTAAGAAAATAGAAATTTAAATGGCAAACAAGAGGAAACCTAGAGTGATGACTAATGAAGCCTAAGGGAGACTTTTCCTCCCTCCTTGTCCCCCACGAGAAAGAGACCCCCCATGCAACATTTGGAGTGGACCAACTTGCCCTTAAGTTAGCACCTTGAACCGAGGGTAGAAAAGGAAAATTTCCATTCCCTTGCCTTTGCATATAGAACCGTGTGTGTGTGGGTGTGTTAGGCTAGTTGATTCACTTTCTCACTTCTTTCATTCATTTCCTTCACATTCACCTTTAGTCCAAGAGCAACACAAAAGCTCTTGAGACCTTAGAAAGAGAGTTAGGCCGAGAGAAGAGAAGAGAAAATAAGATTGAAAACCCAAACTCTCAACCCAAATACCTTTGATTTCTTCCTTCACACACATCCTTCTTCAACGATCAAGGAAAAAACTACCCATCAACTCTAGAGGAAGAGAGGCCGAGGCAAACCATTAAGGGAAGGGAAGAGGAGATCAAGATCTAAACCTAGGAAATCCTTAAAGATCAAGTGTTCGAGAGGACTAGAAGCCTTTCTTCTTGGTATAGCCGAAGATCCTAGGAGTATTAGGACTAGTTTTATTTTGTAATCTTGTAATCCTTGTTCATTTTCTTTGCATGTTCATTTTATGTTTTGAGAAATGACTCTATGTGTTGATCTTTCTTAACTATGGACTTTTAAAGACTCAATTTAATATGTGTAGATTAAGTTTGATGATTCGGTTGGTGTTTTTTTTTTTTTGGTAAATAAAAAATTTTATTAATACCAACTTGCAACTTTTAACACATACATAACCCAATGCCACCTTCTAGGAAGGGTTCATTGGAAAAAATCCCAAATCCAAAGAAGAAAGATTAAAACAAGCTAATGCAAATAAAGAAAACTAAATAAAACATAAAATCCTTTGCACCACTACTGCATTCTGACAAGCAGAAAAATCACCCAACTTTGTTGATATTCTCATGGCAATCTCCCGAAGCACAAACTTGCACCTTCTCTCTGGAATTTGATGCTTTCCTTGGAACACCCTACGGCACCGCTCCGTCCAGATTTCATAGACCGCCACTGCGAGCAGAGCTCGCGATATCTTCCGGTACGTCTTCTCTTTAATTCCATAGCTTACCCACTTTATCCATTTGGAGCTCGAACAGCTCAAAAATGGCATGCATGCACAACCAATTTGTTAGAAGAGTGAGTAAATCCTTACTCCAATTACACATGAAGAACAAGTGATCACTCGATTCAGGGTGAACACCACACAAAGGGCACAAAATAGTGCTTAGGTTTAGGAATTTCTGCAAACGATCATAGGTACTAAGCCTATTATGAAGCATAAGCCACATAATAAAGCTATGTTTAGGAATAGAAACCGAATTCCAGGCCACTCTATAGAATTTGAATTTCTCAAGATGCCCACAAAGGAACTTGTAACCTGAGTCAATTGAATAATCATCATTCCTCCACACACCACTAGCAACACCAGGAGCCAAGCAATTTCTGACTTTAAGGAGCTGTTTATAATGCCAGCCTTGATCTTGACGAGGCTGAGCTTCCCATATTGAGACATTCTTTAAGTAGACCTGATTTATCCATTTAACCCACAAAATGTCTTCCTTTTCTGAAATGCTCCACACCTGCTTCCCAAGGCCTGCTTGATTCCACAGAATAGAATTCTTGAAACCCAAGCCCCCAAACTTCTTCTCTTTACAAACATTAGACCAACTAACATTACCAGCAGGTTTATCACCCCATAAGAATTTTCTACAGATCCTCTCAACCCCTTTAAGAACAGTCTTAGGAATAATAAACACTGAGGCCCAATAAATGTGTAAAGTAAGCAAAACAGAGTTAATAAGCACACATCTTGCCTGGTAGGATAAGTGCCTTGTTCTTCAGCTGTTCAATATGGCAGCTACCTTGTCAATGAGGACCTTGCAAGTAGATATTGACCATTTCTTAGCTGTGATAGGGAACCCCAAGTACCTAAAAGGAAAAGAACCTTCCTTAAAACCAGTGCATTCCAAAATTTCACTTCTAAAAGCCTCCTTAACTCCAGCAAGATAGATCTGTGACTTCTCCTGATTAGCCTGAAGACCTGAATTCTTAGAAAACTCCATCAAAGCATTCATAATGATCCTGACACTCCTAGGATGCCCTTTACAAAAAGTCATTAGATCATCAGCAAAGATTAAATTAACAAGATTCAATTCTCTACAAAGAGGATGAAACCTGAACCCATGCTCTTTAGTGGCAGCCAGTAACCTTCTAGAGAGCCCTTCCATAGCAATGACAAACAACAAGGGAGAAATAGGATCTCCTTGTCTAATGCCATTGTGATTTCTAAACTGTTGAGAGTGTTGTCCATTGATCACAATATTAAAGCTCACTGTTGAGATACACATCATAATCCAGCTAACAAATTTACTAGGAAATCTTAAAGCCTCCAGCATGTCTCTGATAAAACTCCAGCTAAGAGAGTCATAAGCCTTCATTAGATAAATTTTCAAAAGGCACCTAGCTGAGACATTCTTCCTTCTATATAGTCTCATGAGATCCTGAACAATAAGGACATTGTGTACTATACTTCTCCCCTTCACAAATGTTGTCTGATTGTTATTAATTAGCTTAGGCAGAACTTCTCTGAGTCTCATGCATAACAACTTAGATATACACTTGTAAAGTGTATTACAACAGGCAATAGGCCTGTAATCTCTAGTTGTAGTAGCACTATCACATTTAGGGATCATAACTAAATCAGTATAATTCCAAGCTCTTAAAAGCTTACCTGTATTAAAGAACTCCTCAATAGCCAAACAACAATCCTCACCAACCACTTACCAGGCTGCTTTGAAAAAGCCTGAACCATAGCCATCTGGACCAGGTGACTTGTCCTTATCAATTGACCACATACACTGTCTAATCTCCTCCCTTGAAAAAGGCTTAATAAGAGTCAACTGCTCCTCCACACTAAGAACTGGCCCATTCTGACAAACAATGTCCTCTAAAGACCACACCACATCTTTCCTACCAAACAATCTGGTATAATGACTCACAAACTCATCCATAATTCCCTGCTGGTCATGAATGCATTGCCCATCTTCTGAAGTTAAGCTTAAAATTCGATTTCTGTACTGCCTGGCTCTAATTGCACTATGAAAATAGGCAGTATTTTGATCTCCCTCCTTAGCCCACTTTTCTTTAGCCTTCTGTTTTAAGAAAGAAATAGAATCCTTCAGAGCTTTCATGTACCTACCATAAAGGATTTTCTCCTTCTGATGAAGGTCTGGATCCTGAGGCTTCACACTAAGCTCAGATTGAATAGAGTCCAATTCCTCCCTTAGAACCTGCTCCTGCACAATTGAGTTAACATACTCTCTTTTGTACAGCTGTTTTAGAGGCTGTTTTAGGTTACTAAGCTTCTTCATAACCCTGTACTGAGCATATCCATCAATATCCTTCTCCCAATTCTCCTTAACAATAGCCAAGAAATCTTCATCCTGAGCACATACATTGAAGAATTTAAAACCCCCTTTAGGCTTCTCTCTAACACTAGAGTCCATTATCAGAGCTGGGGTGTGATCAGAAATACTGCTGTTAAGGAATTGAGTAAACAAAGAAGGCCACAACTGTAACCACTCCTCATTCACCAAATTTCTATCCAGTTTGCTGTATATTCTGTTTCCATCATGCTGTCTATTGCACCAAGTGAAAAAATTCCCACAATATTTCATATCCTGAAGACCACAATCCTGAATGCAATCTCTAAACTCCTCCATAGCCTCCCAATCAACCTGATTACCTCCCAACTTCTCAGAAGGGTCCAAACAACAATTAAAGTCCCCTGAAATTAACCAAGGACTACTCACTGAACCATGAATTTCCCTTAGATCCTCCCATAATTCCTTCCTCAACACTTGCTCATTAGCCCCATAAACAAAAGTGGCCAGCCATTGTACAGAAGTGACAGGCATGAAGATTAAGCAATGAATCATTTGGTTAGAAGCTTTCAACACTGTTACCCTGAACATATCAGGCTTCCAGACAACACAAATTCTCCCTACTGGATGATGATCAATATTTGACACATAGTGCCAACCAGGAGCAAACTTCTCTATAGTGGTGCTCAGAGAATTAGCTCTAAGCTTATTTTCTAAAATAGCTAGCAACCCTACATTATTCATACAGTAGAGAGATTTCAACTCTCTCTGCTTCAGAGGGTTATTGAACCCTCTGACATTCCACGTTAAAATATTATCCATTGGCCTTAGAGGCCAAATCATTAATCACCACCCCCTTATTCTCCCCCTGTCTTCTTTGAGCTTTACTTCTGGTTATAACTGGAACCCAAGGTTCAGCATTCTCAGAATCAGAGTCACCAGGCTCACTCACAACAAGAATACCTTTACCTTTATCTTGCACCTTAGCACTTGGGCCACTTTTAGGAACAGCTGAATTCCCAGGATTAATAGAATCTACAACAAAGGAAGAGGATTGCTGACTATTCTCTCCATTAGCTTTATTGATAGCATTCTCCACAGCTTTCTCATCATTTGCTTTTAAACAATCATCAATTCTCTCAACATCCTCCCTAGAAGGCTTCTTCTTCTCCACCCACTTCTGAGTAACATTACTCCTACACATCTTGGAGTCATGACCATACTTTGAGCATTTAGCACAAAGTACTGGTTTCCACTCATAAGTCACCCTCTGATTCACCACATTACCCTTCTCATCTTCAAAGAAAATTTCCTCAGGAAGAGTATTAGGATTCACTTCAATTAAAATCCTTGCATAATTAAGTCTGTTCCTCTCCTTAGTGACCTTATCCACCATTATTGGAGTGCCAACCAAACTAGCAATCTTACTCAAAGCTGACTGACTCCAAAATTTAGGACTCAGATTGGGCAATTGAATCCAAACAGGGAATCTGTCCAGATGATCCTTCACTCCTGTCCTCCCAATCCATGGTCTCAGTATAATTGGCTTTTTATCAAAGTGATAAATTCCAATTTCTAGGACTTCATTCCTTGCCTCCATTGAATTGAATCTCACAACCATAGATCCATCATTAGTCATAAGGATTTTATCAATTCCCAAATGACCCCAAACCTTCTTAATGTATCCATTGAAAACAGAGTAAGGCGGTCTAGCCCCCAACACATAGCATACTATTGCATTCTGCCAGAAAACCAATTCATTCTCCACATCCTCCTCTACTATTTTAGTAATAGCCTGGCCTTCCTTAAGCACTGGTTCAATAAAATTCAACTTTTCCCCTGCACTCCTCAATTTTGAAATATCAAAATTCGCCCAGACCAAATGAAGTGGACGATTCTCCTGAGTATTCAGTTTTTGCACTTCCTCTGTTTTAATTGTTTGATTTGTTTGAAGATTATTAATCTCGTTTTTCTGCTTATCAATTTGAACTACAGGGATCTTACTCTGCACCCTCTGCCGCAAGAGATCAATACTTTGCAATAGTTCTGCAACTTTCTTGGGAGTCAAGCTTTCTATGTCCTCAAGCGCCTCTTCATCCGAAAGGCTGAATTCCATCGAGGATGAAGCTTCAGACCGTTTCTCTGCACTTGGAGGTTTCTTAGAAGATGAAGAATTAGGGGTTTTCGGCGGTCTTCCCTTCTTCCTAGCCATGACGGCTCACGGCGAACACCGTGAAGGAGGAGAGAGAAGAGAGAAAACAAGGATTAGGGTTTTAATTATTTTATAATTTTATAATGATTCGGTTGGTGTTGTTTACACTTAATCTTGATGTTTTCTTTTTAGATCTAAAGTTTTGTTTATGATCTTTGTGAATTTAGAATAGATCTTCTTGCATGTGTGGTTTTGATGCTTAAAACCGTGAACTATGAGATGTTTATGTGTTTATTTGGTGCATCAATGTTTGATCTAAACTTGTTTTTAATTTTTGGTCTTGCATGTTGATTGATGATGATTTATATGGTTTTGAACCCTTGCATGTTTCGGTTTTGATCTAATCTTGATAAAGGCTTTGATTTGTGCTTTGATTCTTGGTTTTGCCTTGATCTTAACCTTTGCATGTCTTGATTTTTGGCCTTGATTTGTAACTCTTGCTTCGATCTTTGATTTTTGTTTTTTTTTTGTTTTGATCTTGAGTTTTATGTGTGATCTTGAAACCATAGCTTTAGTGCTTTCTTAATATGTGTCACGGTTTGATCTTTTCTTACTCCAAATGATTCTTGATCTTTGATTTGTGTTTTGATCCTTAATTTTGTTTTGATTTTAAGCTTTGCATGTAAATTTTGAAACAAAAGTTCCCTTATTTTCTTAGACTATGTCTCGGTTTTGGTTCCTTTCCATTTAAAATGACTTTTATCCTTGATTTGTGTTCTTATGTTTCATGTGATGACTTGATCTACATGATTCAAGTACATGCATGCACTACAACATTTTTAACTTTCTGCAACGGCACAAAACCGTTGCTTAAAGTACAAAAACCGTTGCTAAAAGTTTAGGCAACGGTTTTTCAACTGTTCTCTAGGTGAGTGTTGCCTATTGTCAATGGCAACGATTTTTTTCATTTGGCAACAATTTTGTAAAACCGTTGCCTTTTGACTTATAAACAGCAACGGTTTCATCTCTCATAATATGCAACGGTTTTATTAAGAAAACTGTTGCCCTTTGGCTTATAAACAGCAACGGTTTTATTAATCTATCTCATATGCAACACTGCCGAAACCGTTGCCTTATGTTTTAGCAACAGATATATAACTATTGTCAACTTCACATAGGCAAAAACCGTTGCCCTTTCGCTCATAAATAGCAACGGTTTTATTAATTTATAGCATATGCAACACTGATGAAACTGTTGCCTTATGTTTCAGCAACAGATATATAACTATTTCTAGCTTCACATAGGCAGCACTTATTTTACTTTCACTCTATATGCAACACTTTTAATAAAATTAAATTTAGTAGTATATATATAATGAAATCAAATTATAATCACCATACATACCAAAATAACATAAGATTATATTATTCTATAATTCAAAGTGTACAAGACCAAATTAAATACTTGCTAATTAACAACATAATTTTTTGAAAGTTCAAAAGAAAATAACTCAAAGCTATAAATATATATACGCTTGCCAATGACATCATTCCAATTCATCTTCAGCTTGGTCTTCCTCAACATTCCAATTTTGCTGCAATATGGAAAAAAATATACATGTTAAAAATAGAGAATTAAACATCATTACAATATATATATATATATATATATATATATATATATAAGGATACTGGTTTAAACTATGATTCCAATATCATTCCAATCAGTTTAAACTATGATTTATATTAAAACAGATAAAACTTCTATATAAATGTATCAAACATAAGCATATCCAAGGGCAATATGACAGATGGTAAAAGGATACTGGTTACAAACATTCCAGTCTCACACAATGACTTATTAGTAAATCATATTTAGGCAGGAAACCCGCAACAAACTCTAACACAGTCAATAGCTGACAGCAAACTCTACTAATGTGGATATTTATGAACTTCACAAGAGAATAATTTATTGGTAAATCATATTTACGCAGGAAACCCGCAACAAACTCTCTAACACAGTCAATAGCTGACAGCAAACTCTACTAAAGTGGATATTTATGAATTTCATAAGAGAATAATACCTGAATTGTCTCTTGATATCAACAAGAAGAAACCTGAAATAATTGATAAACAACAATTAGTGTAATCGACACCAACAATAAATCAGAAACAATTCAGAATCAACAAACTCATCAACTAAGCTATTCCTAAACCGTTGACTGCAAAACTACATGATGAAGAAACAATAAGCAAACAGAAACCTAAGGATTTGAATAGAGTAGATAAATTAAAAATCAAATACTATTTCATTATTAACCAAAAAAAGAGAAAAATTAAATGCAAAAATAAATCACAGCCATTTCATATCACAGCAAAAGAGTAGAAAAATTGGGTGGTGAAGATGACTTTTGGCATAACACTTCCCCCCTTATAAAAACAAGTATAAGGAAAAAAGAAAGAAGACAAGTTTATAAATCAAGTCTGTACAGAAAAGGAAAAAAGAAACAAGGCAACTTTATAAATCAAGTCTGTACAGATAAGGCTGATAAAAAAAATTAGAAAGAAACCTGCAATAATTCAGAAACAACAATTTATGTAATCTTTTTTTCCCGTAAAAGCGCATTATAGCTAATTGGAGTATAAGGCATACACCCCAAAAAAAGTGAAACAGATAAAGTTCCTCTATAAATTAGAGCTAAAAGATGCAGAAAGCTAAACAAACAATCCCAAAATAGACAGAGAGCAATACTAGTCTATAATACACTCCAATGGGTTTATAACCAAGTCAAAGAACGAGTGCACTATGACGGTGACTTTGGCCTTATATGATGACAAAAACTGGATAGTGATGAAATATAAGACACAAAACACCACCATAATATCTTTATCCAGCTAAGAGCACATGAAGGAAGAAGAACTTTAATTGAATATAAAAAAAGTACTTTCATATAAATGAAATCACATTTAACACAAACCAAACCAAACTAAACAATATGGAAGCAAAGAAAATACCAGAAGTGACACTAAACTCAGTAAATAAGTTGCTAGTGCTAAATTCTCAGCATCACATTATGAGTGACTCTCCAAATGAGCCACTGATCATTATCATAGAGATCCTCTTACTAACCGGATATTTCTTTGTAACACCCTCCAATCTCTACCCATCTCTGTTTTCTTTGTAACACCCCCTTTTATTTTTACTTCTAAGCCATATTAGTTAAGCCACAAAATCAAACTTTTAACCTCATTAATATTAACTTAATTGACTAAATATGAGAACACACAAAAATTAACAAACATGTCTTAATTTCTAGGAAGACACTAGAAAAATAAGTCTGTGCTTGAAAACTTTTGTGGTTAGGACATTGCAAGGGAGCTTTAGAACCATCTGAGCAAAAAACACAAAAACTGATAGACATCAGTATTCAGTATTTTCATTCTTGTTGCAATTTGTGATTAAATCACTAAATTTTGGAAAAATTTGGAAGGTGGCAAGAGATAATAAAATCCTAAAATTCCCTATTTTCACTATAACTGCAGTGGAATTAGCTTTAAGGAGGATCCTCTAAGCAAACAAACATCAGTGAGAAAAGCAAACATACTTCTTTTCCTAAAATTATCCTCAGGTTTCTAATTGGACCATTTCAATAGATAAGACTGATAATCAACAAGAAGAAACAATTGTAAATGTGCTATATTATTGAACTGGAACCTGCATAAGTGAGAAAACTACAAACTCATGACCTAAGCTATTCCTAAACCCTTGACAGCAAAATTGCAAAACTACATGATGAAGAAATAATAAGCAAAACAAAAACCTAAGAATTTGAAATGCAAAAAAAACTCTCTTCCACATAAGTTCTTATCTAATACCATTTCATTGTTAACAAAAAAACAGTGAAAAATTAAAAGCAAAAATAAATCGAAGAGTAGAAAATAATTGGGTGGTGAAGATGACTTTTCGAATAACACTTCCCCCACTTCAAATCACAGTCATTTCCAAATTTTATTTTTAATTATCATTTCATATTTGTCCCTATAAGTAAACTGGTCAGAGAATGGGGTTTCGAGAGATTTGGGGGTTGGGGTTTCAACTCATTATTATAAAAGAAAATGAAATGAAGGTACTCAGCGGAGGTTGAATGTCGTATGTCAGTGGAGGTTGAAGTTTGAGGTTGGAGGAAAGGCAGAGCGGAGGTCGAAGATCAGAGGTCCAAGTCTTGCGGAGGTTGGAGCGGAGGTCGACTCCTCCACCGACAACCGCAGAATCATCGATTATCTGAAGCAATTGATCAGAGAAGACGCGAGGTTCGATCAAGTCGAGCTTCTACAACCTTGGGTTCACACGGAGATCATTGCCGTTGATGCTGCTGCTCAGATTAGCGATCTGAGAGAGAGTACAGAGTTAGGGTTCGTGAAAAAGAGGAAGAGAGAGAGAAAGCCGAAAGCGAAGGTGAACTTGGACGAGTGTTTCAGAGGGAAGGAGGTTGTGAACAGGGACGGTGTTGCTACTGATTTTGCAGCACTGGCCGCTGTGGAGGATCCGTATGCGGAGGAGCTGAGGAGAAGGACGGAGGGGTTGAAGAGCGAGGAGGAGCTGTTAGGTTTTTTTATTTTGTTTTTAAATTGGGGTTAAATTTTTTGTCTTATAGGTGCTCAACTGCTCATCAATTTTAAGCATAACAGAGCATTTTCAAGAACGGTTTTTTAACTAAATTTTACGTAACACATATAAAAACCGTTGCCTATAGAGACCCTAAAATAATATGCAACGGTTATTAGTAAAAACCGTTGCTTATTTATATTAATTGGCAATGCACAAAAAACCGTTGTTTATTTCTTGTATATGCAACGGTTTTCTAACCGTTGAAACTTTAAGTGTTGCCTAAAGTCAAAAATGTTGTAGTGATGAGAATGTTGAATCTTGAAAAGTTATTTTAATATTCTTTTGAGAAATAAGTTGAAAGTGTTTGTGTTAACACATGATTCTTGCATGATTTAAGCTAAGAAAGATAAATTAAAGTTTGACTAATTTCCAAATATGTAGCTCACGGTTTGTCAAGGAAAAAGAAATAAATAATTTTGTTGCATGAAAAAGAAAATAGAATTTAAGTGCTTGAAATAAACCAAGTTGATTTATGTGTTTTAAATTGTGATTCTTATTTTGTTTTCCTTGATGGCATTCGGCCATGTGGTATAGGTGAGTCTAGGAAATTTAGTTGCACAAAAGTAATTTCACATAATAATTACTGAAAGGAACTAAGTTGCTTAAAGTAAGAAAATTAAATGTGTTTGGTTTGCATCTTTGGCTCAATTCGGTTTACTAATATGTGTATGTCTAAGTGATTTTATTAATTAGAAAGGGACTTGCATGATGATGTTTTAAGATAATCAAGTTGATTTAAAGTGTTTGAACAAGTAATTCTTGGTTTGTCTTGACATGTTCAATTCGGCTTTCTTTTTTAAGAAGATAGATATGAAGATAAAATGTGATTTTGCATTATGTGAATTTATGAATGTTTTGGAAATTTAATGTGATTATTCTCGGTGCTAATTATTATTTGAAATATGGATGATTTATATGAGTTAGCCTATTTAAGTGCTATTGTGATTGTGTGCTAATTGGTGTTTGAAAAATACTTGAGTATGTAATTAATTTTAACATAATCTGATTTGATTTGTTTGAGATTCTAAATGATGTTCATGGCTGACCAAAATGTTCAGTGATAAAAAATTTGAGTTTAAAGTGTTAATTTTGAATAAAAGGGGTCATTTAAAACAAAGAGTGTTTTTACGATGTTTTCGGAATTTTGTCAAAGTTATTTTTATAAAATGATTCTTTGCTGTCCCAAATTGTTTGGACTTGCTTCTTACATTTCAAAACGTTTTCATGCGATTTAAAGTAAAGTTTTCAAGAGATACTTGATTTAAGAAAAGATTTTCTTAATACACGTTAGCAACAAAAGTGTTTTATTTAATACAAGGAAATGAGAGGTGTCTAGGTTATGAAAAAGATTTTCATAAGATAAGTTTATAACGAAAGCGTATTTTATTTAGTACGAGGGAATCTTAAAGACGAGGGATTGGGGCAGCCGGCAGCCAAAGGATCCAAGGCGACAATACGCATTCAATAGCTGGACCTTAGGTGAGAGAGAAGCTATCCTAAGACACTGTGGTGTTTAGGTGATTTATTAGGACGTTCCGTATCATCTCAAAGATCGGAACTAAGTGGTTGGAGTCAGTAGTATAAGTGGCAATTGTTTGATTGTGTGGCCACTTATACGAATGTGACAAAGACCACATTACGGTTGTGTGATTGGTAGCATATTATGTTTACTGCTTTAGTTATGTTTGATGATGTTTATCGTTGTTGATTGTACGGAATAAACGGTTGATGGACGTCTGTTACGTCCTGAATAAGAAATAGAAGTGAAAGAAATAAGTTATGAAGCTAAGGGGATTGAAAGTAAAGACACAATAAGAAAGAAAGAAAGAGTTGAGATTGGGGGATGAATTGATGGTAATGCTGAGAACGAGCCAGAGCTGGGGAAAGTAATGTGGAAGTGGATGTGAGATGAGATTGAGCGGAGCTGGGCTCCTTTGTTTTTTTGGTTTTAGACTGGGAACTAGTGTTGAGTTGAGCTTGCTCCTCCACTAGCGCTCAGCAACGATGTGTTTTTGAAAAGGGATTTTTTTTAAAAAGGATTTGTGAAGAGGAGACATTTGGAATGGGGTTTTTAAAAGAAGTTTTTGGATAAAGACTTGGGAAGCGAAATTTTTGAAAAGTTTTTGAAATAAGATTTTGAAGGAGTTTGTAAAACAATGTTTCAAAGGAATTTTTGTGAAACGATCTTTTTGAAAAAGTTTTTATGAAAGGACACAGTTTTGAGGGAGGTTTTATGAATAAACCTTTCTGATATAGTTTTTGGAATGACATTTTGAGAAGTTATTTTTGAAACAATATTTTTGTGAATATTGGTGAGAATAGATTGTTATGCGAAAGTTTTCGAAGGGATATTCTGCGAAAGCTTGTGATACAAGAATTCCCAAAGAGTTATGAAATTGTGTTTTGGGAAGGTGAGATGTTTTTGGAAAAGATTGAGAAGGTTGAGAAGGATTGGTAAAGAGATGAGAGTTTAATGATGTGATCCCAGCTCTGTGCTATGAGAGATTTGATGAGAGAAAGGTTGTGTAAAGTTAGTGGTCGGGACTCATTGAAGGGATGCACGAAGGATGGGCCGACCTTAGGATAATTAAAAGATAAAAGACTTAAAAGACATGCGCGGTGAGGTATGAGAGTGCGAAGTAGTGGAGAGGAAGAAACGATAAGTATCTGCGGATACTTAGGACGAGATTGCATTAGGGGAGGACGATGACGGTGAAACGTCAAGAAGTCTAGAGTATGTTTCTAGGCAGAACGAACTCCACATGTGGCGCACTAACGTGGTGGGGACTGGGTCTAATGTCGTGGCAAGTTCTGCGGGCCCACTAGAAACATACTGTCGCCCCCTAGATTGCAAATCGAGAACAGTGAGAGGGACTGGAGTGGGGCATTTGTTTGCCACTGCGAGGCAGTGAGCCATGTTTATTATGAATTGATTGAGGCAGAGTCCTCCTGGTCTGGGACCATTTGTGTTGTGACAGCTGTCGTGCCCGCACGGTAAAGGTCCTGTACTCCTATTTGCTTCCGACTAGGTTGGGTGGATGACCGAGGAGATGTAGACGTGAGTGATAGCCGGAATCGAAACGAGTATTTTGATGATGTCCGAAAGTTTTCCCCCATCATAAAAGAGTGTGAATTGATAAGACGGAATGAAAGAGAAGGAAATGAATATTAGAAAGCAAGAAAGTTCATGAGAAGTAAAGATAAGATGAAGAGGAAATGAGAATAATAATAATGATGATGATAATGTTAAGGATATGCTTGAGAGTTGTGTGTTTGCATGTTGTATTGTATGTTTGTGTGGTCCTACTATTTTGCCTATTGTAATCCCACACCGTCGACGATTCGTCGTTCGGATCGCTTACTCTCTCCTGTTCGTTGGCGTATCGGTGTTGCTGGTGTTCCAACGGGAAGATGGAGTGTTATATGGATGTCACCACGTGGAGCAAATATGGAAGATGATGGAAGCGAACCGCAAGAGGCTGGGTATGGATCGGTCATACTCAGATTGTGATCCCCGACCCGGAGCGTCAGCTGAGTGGAGCTGATCTGGGGCCGCGCTTGAGACAAGTTACTGTGCGGGGGTATTAGAACTACAAAGAGAAGATGCGTTATGAGAAGCAGTGGAATTACACCACCCGAGACGGAGCGGAGTTGGAGCCCAACAACAAGGCAGAGACAGCAATAGGAACAACTCCATCTTCAGGGGCGAAGAAAGAGGACCCAAGAAGAAGGAGGACCTCCACCCGATTGCCTTCAATAGGGTAGCATAGGATTAGCATGGTTAGTTTAAATGGTAGTTGGTGTTTTGTGTCAAGGATTACCTGAGTAATGATCTATTGATGTAACTTAACTCATTCTGAAGTCTGCCCGACTTTTTACATCTTTATGAGAAATGTCTAATAACTTCTTTTGATGGAATGCAAGATCTATTTTACAATGAAACCAAATTGTTTTCCTAACAAATGATTCAGAAACTTGGATAAGTAAAGGTTTGTTTCAGTAACAACTCGGTTTTTGAAGACGAGAGTTGAGAACACCGAGGATTTTCAACAATGTCATTAAACACCTCAACAAAGGTTTTACAAAAAAAAAAAAAAAAAATTGGCCTCATTTTGGCAACCTGAATGAATTAAAGTCAAGTATTTTGGTTTATGAAAATCGGGCTGTTACACAATGGGAATTCCTAACTTTGACTGAAGATCCTATCAGACAGGTAAAAATCGGTTCTGACCTCCCCTCGAATGTTAAAGATGAATTGACCGCTCTGCTGACAGCAAATAAGGATCTGTTCGCATGGACCTCGGCTGATATGCCGGGAATCGACCCCAACTTTATCTGTCATAAGTTGAGTATTCTTCCGGGGGCAAAGCCAGTAGCACAGCGTAAAAGAAAGGTTAGTGTTGAAAAGGCCGCAGCGATTGAGGAAAAAGTTACCGAATTACTCCGAGTTGGTTTCATTCGGGAAATCGACTATACAGACTGGTTAGCTAACACCGTCTTGGTCAAAAAGCCCAACGGGAAGTAGAGGATGTGTGTCGACTACACAGACTTAAATAAATTCTTTCCAAAAGACCAATATCCACTTCCCGTCATTGACAAGCTCCGACAGTTTGGTCGGTTACAAACTCCTTTCGTTCATGGACGCTTACTCTGGTTACAACCAGATACCAATGTTCCCTGCCGATCAAGATAAAACCGCATTCATCACCGACAAGGCAACTTACTGTTACAACGTCATGCCTTTCGGATTGAAGAATGCGGGTGCTACTTATCAAAGGATGATGAACAAGGTTTTTCAAGGCATGATCGGCTTAAACATGAAGGTGTATATAGATGATATTATTGCAAAAAGCAGACAGCAAGAAAACCATGCCCAGGACCTCAAGACAATACTGGACCAAGTAAGAAAGCACTCCATGAGGTTAAATCCTGAAAAATGCGTGTTTGGAGTCCCTGCCGGATCTTTTCTCGGTTTCATGTTAACCGAGAGGGGTATTGAAGCTAATCCAGATAAATGTAAAGCAATCCTTGAAATGAGAAGTCCAGCTAGTCTCAAAGAAGTCCAACAGCTCACGGGCCGAGTGGCGGCCCTCTCTAGATTCCTGTCACAAGCCGCTCGAAAAGCGTTGCCATGGTACCAGCTCCTTAGGAAAAACAAAGATTTCCTTTGGGACGAGCATTGTGAGCAAGCTTTTGTTCAATTGAAGGAGTATCTTTCCACTCCACCAGTCCTTCACAGCCCTCTTTCTGGTGAAAATATCATTCTATACATGTCGGTAGCAGATGCAACGGTAAGTTCAGTTTTGGTACAAGAGGATTCGGGACTAGAAGCCCTGATATATTTTGTTAGCCGAGCTCTCCAGGGATCAGAGTTAAGATATCAAAAGCTTTAGAAACTCGCATACTATTTGGTCATATCTGCTCGGAGATTAAGACAATACTTCCAAGCACATAGAATCGTGGTGAGAACGGCTCAACCTCTTAGACAGGTTCTTCACAAACCCGATCTAGCAGGTAGAATGGTTTCATGGTCAGTAGAATTGTCTGAATTTGACATCACTTATGAACCAAGGAAGGCAATGAAATCTCAGGTTCTTGCCGACTTCATCACTGAGTTCACCGATATTCCCTCGGATTCTACTCAGAATCTGTGGTCAGTTTATGTAGACGGTTCAAGCAACAGAAAAGGAGCCGGAGCCGGTGTCATCATCGAAAACCCTGAAGGACTTTGCATGGAGTACTCATTGAAGTTTGAGTTCCAAACCTCAAACAATCAAGCGGAATACGAGGCAGTCCTGGCAGGCCTCAAGACGGTTCATGAGCTTGAAGCGGAACGAGTGTCAGTATTCAGCGACTCTCAATTAGTGGTCTCTCAGATCAAGGGACAATACTCGGCAAAGGAACCAATCTTACAGAAATACCTTGAGGAGGTAAAACGTATTATCTCCAATTTTTCAGAGTTTGACATTTCCCATGTCCCGAGAGATTCAAACTCCCGGGCTGATATTTTATCTAAATTGGCAAGCACGAAAGGGTCGGAAAAGAATAAGACATTGATACAGGAAACCATTCCTCAACCAAGTGTCATTCTGGCAGTATCATTATCCCAGTCATGGATGGATCCGATTCGTACCTACTTGCAGCACGGTTTCGTCCCACAGGATCAGGCAGAGGCTCGGAAATTGGTTAAGAAGGCAGCTCAATACAAAGTTCTTGATGGAGTTCTGTACAAGAGAGGGTTCGGTTCACCCGTGCTCAGATGTGTCAATCCATCCCAAGCTGAGGAAATCCTTGAAGAGATCCACGGTGGAGTCTGCAACCATCATATGGGCGGAAAATCCCTAGCTCGGAAAATAATCCGAGCAGGTTACTTCTGGCCTACATTGTAGAATGACGCCATGGAACATGTTATGAAGTGTGTTCAATGCCAGTTTCACGGCGATATTTACCAAAGACCTGCAGAAGAGCTACACTCTCTCGGCGCCCCTTGGCCCTTTTATCAGTGGGGAATGGACATCATCGGAAAATTTCCTACGGCACCAGGACAACTAAAATTTGCAGTAGTAGCTATTGACTACTTTACTAAGTGGATAGAAGCGGCACTGTTAGCAACAATTTCTACGGCCCGTATTCAATCTTTCTTTGTAAAGGAAATCATCTCTCGGTTTGGAGTGCCTCATGCCATAGTTACTGACAATAGATCGCAATTTTCAGCCGCTCATTTTCAACAATTAGCAACTGACTTAGGAATTACTCATTATTTCAGTTCCGTTGAGCACCCACAAACAAATGGATTAGCCTAGGCCACAAACAGAACCATTTTGGACGGAATTAAAAAGAAAATTGGCAACGCGGCTGGCACATGGGCGGATAAACTTCCGAGCGTCTTATGGTCACACAGGACAACTGTACACTCCTCGACAGGTGAAACTCCTTTTGGTTTGACATATGGCTGTGACGCAGTCATCCCAATCGAAAAGCGAATTCCTACCTTTAGGATGCTTGAACGTCCTTCAGAGACCAACGACCATTTGCTCAGCGAAGAACTCATTTTACTTGAGGAAATTCGAAAGAATGCTGCAGCTCATGAAAGTAAAATAAAGGAACGACAAGCTCGAGAGTACAACAAGAAGGTTCGACCACGAGGTTTCGAAATTGGAGATTTGGTCCTTCGCCGAGCAGATATCGGAAAAGGAAATGCTGGAGTTGGAAAATTGAAGCCAAAATGGGAAGGTCCATACCGAGTAAAGGCTAAATCTGGAACTGGCGCTTACAAATTGGAAACTCTCTCGGGCGCGGAAATCAATAACAGCTGGAACGTGGCCAAGCTCAGAGCTTATTACAGCTAAGCTCTCATTTTATTTTTTGTTTACATATAGTTTAGTCTATTGCTCAGAATTTTTTAGGTTGAATAAACGAAGGGCAACTTCCTTCTTAGATTACAGATAAATTGTTAGGAATTATTTAGCAAATGAGCAATTTCATCTTTGTATTCTTTTATCAATAAAATTCGTCAGTTTATTTGAAATTCTCTTATGAACATTGTGAAAAAACGTACGACTCATTTGGTTCGGCTAGCCACCGAGCGAAATTGAGATACAGCTCTTTACGAGAGTTCGACAACGTATACATAGAACGCCCGAATTCAGGAAATTACTTTCCTTTCTTCGCGGTCCGAGGGTCCCGCTTCGGCTAAAGTCGGCGATCCGAGTTCTACTCACAATTAATAACACAGTGATAAAGTTATTCTTGGCCTAAGAATAAGAGTTTCTGCTCGGGAAATACCATCGAGCACGTAACTAACGAAACCAAAAAACAACGATAATACATCGGGCAATAATGTGATTGGCATACACAGCAAATTGATTCAAATTCAGTTCTAAAAAGATGAAAGGACCTTGTTCAAAATAAACATGAAATAAACGCTCGAGCACAGCGAGCAGCAAAAAAGAATACTACAAGTGAACAGAAATTAACCGATCAAGATTACTCTTCAACATCAGACAAGACGATATCTTTGTCATCAAAATATGGAGCCTCAGTCAGCTCAACAAGAGGATTGGGAAGATTTTCCGCTTGCAGATCAACTTCGGCCTTAGTCTCAAGGTCAATCAATTTCCCATTCTCAACACTATGAAAGGGATGAGCTCCAACCACCCTGAACTCAGTTTCAGGGTTCAAAATTTGAATTTGTTTGATCGCTGAAATAAAATAATCATCAACACCCTTGCTCCAATTGTAAAAATTGGTCGCCGCCACCTTCTTATGACGAAGAGCTTTTTCCTTGAGCTTCCGAGCAGTAACAGCAGATTTCTCCACTTCAGATCTCAGTTCATCAACCCTTTGTCGGCTTTCCTGAAGCTCCTTCTTCAGTGCCTCCTCCACTTCCTTCCCCTTATCCTCTGCATCTTTCTTAGAAGCTTTCAAAGAATCTCTCTCCTTGATCAGCTCGGTTTTGTCAGCTTTCAAATTCTCCAATTCATTTTTCACTCGGACCAGTTCGTCCGAAAGACTAGCCTCTTGTGCCGCAGACATTTCTCGAGCTTCTTTCTGTTCAATGTTAAAACCAGTAAACAGATCTCCTGATTGCTTAGCCAAAAAATAAGTCAGGTTGGTGCTCCGAAGTAGATACTTCGTCAGAGTCATGTAGCAACGTGACCACTCGTCGGCGGTAAGAGTTCCGAACCGAGGATAGTCAGATTCAGGACAGACAAACTTGGAAAACCTTTCATCTAATTCTTGATCCCAAATTGATGTTTCTAATGGAGCAGCAGTAGAAGCCGGAGCAGTGATAGCTTTGGTGCTTGTTTGCTCAGCCCTGGTATTTGCCCCCTCGGACACTTTTTATTTTCCTTTATCCAACCTTCGGCGTCGAGTCAGTTGTTGAGGGGGAGAGGAGACTTGGACCTGACCGCTCGGTCCCAGCGAAACTGTAGCAGCAACAGCATGCACAGTGGAGGGTGGCCGAGGAGACACCTCGGCCGGAGAAGCAGAAGGAGCAGAAGTACTTAAACTTGGCGTGCTCAGGTTTGAAGATCCGGAAGCAGCACTGGTTGCAGTAGTTTTTCTTTTCTTGCCACCTTGTAGCAGGGCAGACATACGAGAGGCCATTTTATCTGCAAATAAAACGAAGTAACATTAAGATCGGGATAAAACACAAGTATAAAAGCAGAAGGAAAACAGTTTACCAAGTTCAGCCTTGACATTGGATGAAGGGATATCCACTATATCCCTCGTTTCTATCATTCCATTGGTTTTCAAATAACTCTCAACAGCTCGGCACACGTCTTTCTCATATTCGGCGAGCTCTTTCCAGTTCGACGCATATGAGGCAATCTTCCGGTTGAAAAAGCTTGAAGTCCATTGAAGAGGAAACCGAGGGATTGGTCGCCTTTCACCAGGACGGGTGAACCAGCAGACACTGTTGCCAGCAAAGTTATATTTAAAAAAGAAAGGCTTGAATCCTTTCCAAGACTCAGAGAACTTAGTAAAAAGAGCATATCCATTACGTGACTTCAAAGAAACCCAAGGTCGTCTTACATAACCTTTCTCAAAAGTGTTACATTGGGGAGCAAACAGATAGAAAAAAATTGGAATAGTGCAAGACCATCCCATCGCAGAACAAACTTGTTGAAATCCTCTAACAAAAGCCCAAGCGTTCGGATGTAGTTGGGAAGGAGCTACTCTCAGAGTATCCAAAACATCTATCTCAAAGGCTGTAAAAGGCATTCTAACCCCTAGTCGGGTAATCACTTCCTCATAAAAGTAGAAACCAGTACTACCCTCAGGAATTTGAGTGCAGACTCTTTCGTTCAAACCCACCGGACTAATGGAATATAAATTCCCAGCTTCATCACCAGGACAAGGAAGAATTATGGCTCGGGTTTGCTCTAGAGACTCCTCCGTTGAAAGCTCGGATTGGGTACCAACAACCTCTCGGTCAACCCAATCGTATTGAGCAGCATCAGGTGGAAATGGGTAGAGTTCAGGGTTGGTAATACACTTTCTCTTCATAGCTGAGGAAAAGGGGGCACACTTGGAGTCAGAAGCAGAAAAACTTGATTATTTCGGATCAAACACTATGAATACGGTCGGCTGGGGAACACCTCCCTTTCTAGGCAGAATTTCCCCAAACCAACTCAAATATCGAATACCTCTCTGCTGCTTCCTTAACCTCCTCTGTTCTACCCTCTCGGCAATCCTATAGTGAATCACACCCTGTCTGAACTCTTTCAAAGTCCGAGGAAAATGCATTGCTATCGGTTTAATGCAAGAATCTGGGTTTTCGGCCTTGTGTGTTCTTGGTACATCAGAGTTTACAGAATCCTCACTCATGATTAACACTGCTTCGATACAAACCCTAAGAAATTAAGTGCAGCAAAACGCAAAACAAACCTAAGAAATACTACGGCGATCACTCAACAAATGACAATGAAGGGAAAAGAACTTCAAAGGATAAAAGGTTATACTCATGAACAGTGATGGGTTGTTTATCAAACCCTAGGTTTCTTTTAGAATCAAGAAAAGAGGGAACAGGGCCAGCGTTAATGCATAACAAAGAAAGTTCTAAGCAAGATACATACGGCAGATGGTAGGAACAGTCACATGCAAAGAATTTTAAAAGAGCATAGAAGAAAGAGAAAATAACCGGTGAGAGAAAGGTTCGTTACCTGTTGATGATGAATGACTGAGAAATCCCAGAAAAATGAAGACTACGAAGATGGAAATGGACTTGATGCAAGAAAGAAGGACGAAGTGATGACAAGAACTCCTTTGGCAGACCTTGGCTCCGTTGATCAAAATCCCAGGAAAAATGATGAAGAACAAGAGAGATAAGAGCTTGAGAGGTTTCTATTTCTGATTGTTAAAGAGGAAATGTGATTTGAGAAAAACCGCTCCTTGAAATTCACTTCAGAAGTTCCCTCCACTACCTCAGAGATTTGGGCCGAATCAATAAAAGCCCATTTGTGATAAACTGGATACGTGGCGCTTCCTGCAAATTTGAATCCATAACGTTTCATTTAACGGTAAAGTGAAGGACACGTGGAAGCATAAGGAGAATTGAAGGGTCACTTCCAGGTCAATCAAGCGACAACTCTAATCAGAGCACTCTTATGCTCGGATAACTTTTTTTTCATCAAGAGTACGGTCGGAAAACAGTACACTCGTCTTAGTAACTCGGCAGGGCTCAAATCACCCCACCGAGCTTGGGGGGCTTATGTAGTGGACCTATGGTAGACCGAGTGCTTCCCGACCAAAGCCACCTTGGCCCGACCGGTTAGACTCTGGAACAAGGCACACGGTCGGAAAGTTACACCAAGCGAGCTGGGTTTCTACGGGGGAGTTGCACGCTAATGAGATTAATCCCGAGGACTGGATGTTCATCATTATCTTTATCATTTACAGTCTCATCAAAGCGTAACCACTTCTCCTAAATTCCCAAGACTCTTGGTGAGATAAGAACAATATTGGATTAAATCTATCACCTACGGGGTTTACGGATATGATCTTCTCATAACCTTTACGAATCCCACTTGACTTCTTCCTCTTCAGAAAGCTCATCTGAACGGCCCGTAACACACAGGTAATCCCCTATAAGAACCACCATGCTATAGGGGCAAAGGTATGTCTTCTCATCCCTAAGTTGACACTAGCACACACGCTGTTGACTAGGGAGAACCTGTTTATCCCCACTGGATATACAGAAATCCTAAAAGTCCTACATTGACCTCTTGATTGAGATCACTCTTCGGGGCTCTTCCATAGCTTCAAGGTTGATCTTAGTTAAGGACACGACAGTTTATACTTTTTAAGAAATAAGTCACATAACAATTATACACATATTAACAACAACTACTACCTAATATATATATATATATATATATATATATATATATATCACGGTCCAGAAAAGAAAAAATCAAAAGTACATTAAACTTATTCAATTTAATTTAGTTTCCATTCCTTGTACATTCATCTTGAATCCAAACAAAAAGGAATAAAATAATTCAATCAAATACAAAATTTCTATAAAATATAAATTCCTACATTTTAAGAACACAAAATTTCCAGAATTTTATTTTCCTATTTAACATAAAATTTGGTCATCATGGGTTAAGGAAAAAGGGGAGATTATCTCTTTAAACAATTCATTTTGTCCCTTTTTCTTAAACCTCAATTCATATGACCACAAATCAAAATATCACCAACAAAACATAGTTCATTCTAATATAAAAATAAGAATTAGAAACTTTTAGTTCTTAATATCATAAAAAGAATTAGAGATTCTAATAACAGTAGAAGAAGAGATGAAATAACTTAAAAAAAATATAAATTTAGAGTTACCTCTCTTCCTTAAGCTAAATGACTTCCCCAAAGTGAGAAAATTTTCCTCCTCTTCCTCTCTTCAACTCGCCACCCTCCTCTCTCTTTTCTCTTAGATTTTTTTTTTAAAAATAACAACAAGTAGTGTGTGAAATGGTGAGAGGTGTCCTCCAATCTGATCAAAAATTCGTCCCCCCTAGTCCAAAGTGAGTCAGCAATTTTAATTCCCACTTTGAAACATACACATGCATTAATGAATTTTGTATAAACCTATGGCTTATTAACTTAAGAATGATTCCTCACAATTTTCAGAAAATTCTCCTCTCTCCCTCCTAATATATTTGGACGGTGCACATATAAAAATAAGGAGAAAAATTTTCATTGGCCCATTTTGAATTCACCACATAATTGATCAATCACATTAGAGCTTTCATTTTTAATAATTCAGAAAAAATTAGAAAAATGCTAATATTTGGACTGTGAAACCAGTAGGCACTTAGATAAATATTTAAATATATAAATAAAATTATTTTATAGTCCAATAATTTATTTTATGTTCCAAAATAATTTTTTCTAAGTTACAAATACCAAAAATTCATTTTTCCTACTGTACAGAAATTTTTTTGTAGATGTCAAAATAAAAATTTTCTTTTCATATATTCAGATACTACATTTCAATACGATCGTTTTCATATAAAGTTTATAATTTTTGGACTTACGGTTTGAAAGTTATGAATTTTTGAAGCTCTAAGATCGTTTCCTTCAAAAATGCACTTCATAAGCTTTCAAATAATTTTATAATAAGAAAAAATACGAAAATATATTTTATTTGGACGGTGGTCCAATAGAAAACCTCAGAAATTTATTTTTGTTTTCAAAATAAAATACACTTAAGTCAAAAAGTCATTTAATGCATTAAAATCACACATTTACTCTTAAAACTCAAAAATTCGTTCAGTACTGTAGCAGTGATAAAATTTCGAAAACTCCAAAATAAAAATCAAAGCTTTACATTTTCACAATATACGTTTCGATACGATCGTTTTGACATATCATTTGTAATTTTTCGACGTACGGTTTAAAAGATATGAATTTCTGAAGATGGGATACCTTAATCCTTCAAAAAGCATTTCATCTTCTAAGATCAGTTAAATCAAATACTTTACCTTAAAATATTTCATTTAAATATACTAGGGAAAACATTGGTATGCATATATATATATAATCTATATATCACGTGAGTATATATACATATATATATAATTCATACGATTTTAATTAAATTCAGGTATCAAAATCAAATATAATTTCTTAAATTCAATTATAAATTCACAAATAAATTGGGAAAAATTGTGAGTTTCACACCCTCCTTCATCTTCTTCTCTTCCCTTTCATGAAGCTCTCTTCTCTCTCAACACTCTCTAGCCTTTGGTGGTGAAGAACAACTCAACATCCACCTTATCAACCACATCAAACCCTAAGTCAAGAACAATATCATCATCTTCAACCTCATCTCCACCATCACAAGACAATCTTCCTCTCTCCATCCTCATCATCATACACAAATTTCTCTCTCTCCCACCAAGATCAAGTTTGTTCTTTTTCCTCTTGAAGATTTTAAGAGCTCATCACCAATTAGCCTCAAGAGTCATCATCATATCATTTATTTTCTCCTTAACACAAGGTAAATCTCATCTTCCTCTCTTCCTCACAAGTCTCACGAATTTCCTCCCTCCTTCTCACTTGGGGAAATTCGAATCCCACCTCTTGAAGAACCACACTCTTATGTTTTCTCTATTTCATGGCTTGTAGAGCATCAAACTCTCCTCTTTCCTCTCACTACTCATTTGGTGATCCCTTGGTGGAAGATTTAAAGAGCTAGGGCAAAGCCTTGACTAGGGAATTGAGGTTTTCATCTCCCTCTCTCTTCGTTAAGGTAAGAAGGTTGTGTTACCTTAGCTTAGGGAGTAGGTTCTCTTTGGTTATAGTGATGACTAGGGGTAGAGGGATGAGTAGAATAGAAAACCTTAGGGTCGATGATATTGAAGATAAAAAGAAGTAATTAATAAAAATAGAATGAAAACTAATTATAGTGTAGGAAAATAAGTGTAGGTAATTATGGTTAGGGAAAGGAATGATTGACTAAGTGGTTAGAAAATTAGGAAGTGATAAGAATAAATAAGTAGAGCATTCATAAGAAGAGTGTATAAGGATTAAGGATGGATAATAGTAAGATAATGAGGAAAAAGGAATATAAAATGTAGAAAGTAATATAAAAGACTAAGAATGAGTAAATAAAATGGAAAGCGAAAACTAGAGAAGGTAATGATAATAATAAATTCTAAGGTAATTAGGGAGAGGAGACTTACTTGTATGATTGTAAATAGTTAAAGTATGATATATATACAAATAAGAGAATTATAGGGATAATTGAGAAGTGGAGAAGGAAAAAGGGAAACACGAATGGTAAACTGGTTATAGTGTAGATTAATAATGGATGGTGTAATTATGATTAGATTAGGTTAAGAACGCTAAAGCTTGGAATGAAATTGAAAGGAAATTAGGAAATGAATGAACTAGTTATGAGTGTAATAATTGAATAATGGAACTATACTGCTAATGTGAGAAGGACCACCTATCAAGGTGTGTGGATATAGGATTGTGAAAAGATGAGTGGTGATGTGTATGATTGTGTAAGTATGATAGACCCTCCCATTGGGAGTGTGAATGTGTATATAAATGGACCCTCCATATAACGGAGCGTGTATATAAATGGATCCTTCATAACGGAACGTGTATATAAACGGACCCTCCATAACAGAGCGTGTATATAAATGGACCCTCCATAGCGGAGTGTGTATATATATGGAACCTCCATAATGGAGTGAGAATAATGGACCCTTCCGTAGGGAGTGTGAATATGTGTGAATAATGAACTCTCCCTAAGGGAGTGTGAATATGTGTGTTATGGACCCTCCTCCATGGAGTGTGTAATAGGTAATAGGACCCTCTAAGATGGAGTGTGTAGCATGTAAGTAGGATCCGCCCTAGTGGTGTGTGAAGAAATGATAATAGGACCCGCCGAGAGGTGAGCGAAGGATAGGAAAGGAAAGAAAAGATAAGAAGGGAATGAAAAGATTAGAAAGACATATGGGAAGTATGAAAATGAAAAGACAAGAAAGATTGAGATGAATAAAAAGGAAAGTGGGATAGTATACGAATTGGGTATTATGGCATAGTGTAGGACCTTGGTTTATTGTTATGCTTTTGTAGAAACTATTATTCTAAGTTCTGTGTAATACTACCCTTCTTGCCATTTTTTATTACAGGTACAGAGGCGGAGCATGCACGAGTCGTGGCCGAGCAGGGGCACACTCCACGGTGTGAATATTTATAGGTGAGATCATAAGTTGGTCCGAGGCTTTTAATTGGACTTTTGATGTGTTATATATATATATATATATATATATATATATATATATATACACACACACGCTATGTATTATCTTTTGGGGAATCAAAATATTTTATATCTTGTTTATTATTTTGGAAATGATGTATTTGAATGCAATATATTGTATTTTGCCCTGCTGGCATACTGTTGATTATATGAAAGTATTAATACAGGTTTTCAGGGTAAACTCATATTTTTGGAGAGTCCCTAAAACAAAGTAAACTCCGCCCAATTTTACGGAGATTTTCCTAAGGTAACAAGTGTTTTAAAAGAAATTTGTAAGTAACTAAATTTAATCGAGGTAATTATAGTATTAATTAAGGTACGGTGTTACAGGAGGCTTCTTTTCCCTCTCTTTGACTAAAAGGTTTCCACTTAAAAAAAACAAAAACAAAAACAAAGAGAGCGGATTGATTATCTATTTATTTAATGAAAATAAAAAATCAATTAAAAATACAAGAAAAAGGTAAATTTTCTATTTTACTTTTTACAAAGTGTAAATGATGAGAAAGCAGGGCAACACAGCACGCGAGTCAAACACCAACAACTCGCCGTTATCCTCACTCACCGAGTCAAACGCAACTCGCTTCTCCAACAACCCGAGTTCCTTCGAGACCCGACCCGCAACGACCCGGCATACCAGCATTGCCCTTCTGCCCCAGCTTCCACCGCCTCTCTCATCCGCCTCGCCGCTTCCGGAAAACGTGCAGATCGCCGTCCCCTTCCTCTCCGGAAATGACCAAGCATTACCGGCGGCACCGTCGTAGAAACCACCGTCATCCAGGCATAGAAACCGCATCACCTCGTTCCCATCCGCCACGCACCGCACACTATCCTCCCATCTCTCCCCCTTGGACGGAGCAGCGGCAGCGCGTGCCTTCACCGCCTCGCGAAACTCCTCGAACTGCGACACCTCCCGTGCCCCGTTTTGAATCTTGAATACCGTTTCAACCCGACCCGAAAACTGTTTCGGGCCCCAACTCGTACGGAAAATAGTATCCACGACATTGCGAGAATCGTGCCCTTCCGGAAGCTCCATGACTTGTTGTGCTGACGTGGCATTGTTGATTCTTGGGCCCAGTTCAAGTTCATGTTCCTTAGCGGTTGGGGATTTGAATCTATTTTCGAGTGAAGGCTTAGGTTTGGGTTCTCTGGGCTTGGGCTTGGGCTCTTTTGGGTTTAGCCACGTGTATACTCTATCGTAGCCAATTTTGATGGGCTTTGATATTGGCAACTCGACTGTGCGTTTGAGATTTTGAACAGTGTTTTTGCAGCTGAAGTTGGGTAACAAGAATTTAGGGGTCGGATGGTAAAAGTCTTCAAATGCGCTTCTTCTTGACTTGCAAACCATGGCATGTAACGTGGAAGTGAAATATCAATCGAGAAATAGAAAAATATGTAACGTATTGTAAGATGATGGTGTTATGGGGAACGAGAAGAGAAAAGAAAGAGGGAGTGAGTGAGTGAGGTGGGAGAGAGTAGACTGCCACGCTACCACAATGGATAGGTTTTATACATGTTTGTTTCTTTGTTCCACTGCGTATGTGTTACGAAATCATGGATCTTCCCTTATGAAGATTTTGAATTGCCCACGTGGAATCTTTCATCGATCTGATTTTATTTTTTGAAACTATATGATTTTATTTTATTTTTTGCGAAAATAAATCTTGGTAGTAATTAGGAAAATAAAAACCCATGAAACGGACAGATCTAATTTGATCCACACGACTACAATTTATTTGATTCGTTATGAATTGTTTCAAATTGAATATAAGTCATATTTGATATTTTTACATTCTTGATTGATTCATATCTTGTCGCTATTTTGCACCACTCCGTCCGTTTGATATTGTCTTTATGTTTTTGTCTTATGTTTTATATGTAATTTTTTTTTTTTTTTTACAAAATTCAATATATAATTAATGTTATTTTTTCTAACGCATCTCTTTTATTACATTTTTTTTAGTGAAGGGACACTTTGGTCCTTCAAGTTTTTCGACAGGGACACTTTAGTCCCTCAAGAAATTTAATTTATTTTTAGTTCCCATGTTTTCCAAAAGTACCAATTTAGTCTCTGTCCTATTTCCGTTAGCCACTTCGTTGAGGGACTAAATTGGTACTTTTGAAAAACATGAGGGACTAAATTATAAAGCACCATTTTGATAGATTTTTTGTCCCTATTTATAACTCGTTTTAGAATATCTAGGTAGAATTAAAGAGTTTATTCCAAATACACCCCTCATTATTTTATATGGGTGATAGAGTAATAATTACAATAGAGAAAGAAATAAATAAAGTTTTAAAGTTTTAAATAGGTATCCGATCATACCACAATTGGAATAGCGAGCCAACCAAATCTCATGTACTATTTTTAGAGTAATTAGTCAAATTGGTCCTTAATTTTGTAGTCTTCGATCAATTTAGTCCCTGAGATTTTTGAAATAGGAATTTAATCCCTGAGATTGGAGGATGTCAAGCACGTTGGACCCTGGCATTTATTGTCGTCATTGTAGATTCACAATGCAGAATCAAAGAGCTTTTGATGATGTCAAATAAACAGACTCGGCGTGTGCTTAGCGTTAGACAAGTCAGACTTATCAGCGCAAGCGTTCAGCTAAAGGTTCAAGCTCTGCAGAGGCTCGGAATCCTTGTTTTGCGTATACGTTCCGCCAAAGGCAGAGGCTCGGCAGAAGCTCGGAAAACTAGGGTTCTTCGCTACCTGCATCAAGTCAGCTTTTGTAGCTCAAGCTCAGCTTTGACTCGGCCCGTGATCAAGGCCAAAGTTCATCCAAGTTTGCAAGCTCGGTTCTTCTTTTCAAGGCAGTAAGCTCGGATGATGATTTGCTCGGTACTCGCTCGGATTAAGCTCGAAACAGCCACAGCATCTGATAGAGTAAATAAGCTCGGGTTGATCGTTCTAAACTTGACTATTTGCCGACGCTCAGATCAAGCTCAGAAACACCAAGCTCGACCAAAGCCAAAAGCTCGGCAATCTCTGTTCATCGTCTTCAACAATGCATCGTCTTCAACCTTCGAACTCTGCTCAACTGTTCCGTACTTTTTATTACCGTTGAGTCTGGGTAGAAGTCCTAGGTTTAGCTCCTATGCTCTGACAATTTTGAAATTCAAAATGAGTTAAATCAAAGGTTGGTGAACTGTCACCATCACTGCTCTGCTGTCTAATTGTTACCGTTGGAAACCCCATCTCCGTACAGCTCTCTTTCTCTCTTTCTCTGCAGAAAAGAGGAGACTATAAAAGAGGGGGTCTTCAATGTTAAATTTTTGGGATTCTGGATAACCATTTTTCTCAGAACTAAAGCTTTCATTTTTACTCTAGAAAAAGAAAAACAGAGCAGAAATCACAAACTCACAGAGAAGAAGAACTCTAGATTTTCATACGAACTTAGAGAGTTAAAAACTTTCAAATCTTAACTCTAAGTTCGAATCAGTTCTTCTCTGTGAAATCCTTCTAGAATTGACTCACTCGTTATTCAATCTTTCATCATATTCGAAGAGTGTTTCGAATTGGAGCCATACACTTTCATCATCTTCTTCGCTGTATTTGCTGTTGTGAGAAGCTGGTCTCTGATCGAGAAAGCTTCAATTTGTAAAGTTTCCAAAGAGGTTCTTTGGTCGTCGATTTGTTGTGGGTAGTTTGTCACGAGTTTGGTACACTCGTTTGACTGGATAGGTCTAGAGGGGTAGGCTCTTGTAAATCCTTTGTAACCCAGAAAATCGATTTTTAGTGAAAGCTCTCTGAAAGGTTTTCAGAGGGGACTGGACTAGCTCTCAGGGTGAGAGTGAACCAGGATAAATCCCTGGTGTTCTTTCTTTACTGCTTATCTGTTGCTGCCAAGCGTAACGTTAATTCCGCTAATCTTCATTTATCTAAGTTCGAATTGTTATTTTTCTTAGCTTGTCCCTTTAGAGTGTTGTTCTTCGAACTTAAGTCAAAAACCAGCTCTACCTTGAAGCAGATCGGTTAACTGATTAACCATTTTGTTTATCTGATTGGTTAATTATTTAACCTTGTCTGCTCGGAAAGAAGCTCGGGTTTTCTTTTAAAACCGAACAACATCAGTTTATTTTTAATAAATCGAAAAATTGCCATATTAGCTTCAATCTCCTATTCACCCCCCCTCTACTCGATTGTTAGGCCCCTTGTTGGTTTCCAACAAGTGGTATCAGAGCTCGGTCGAAAGGTCGAGTGTAAAAACTTTTTCGAAAAGATCCTTGAGGAAACCAAATGGCTACTAACAATCCCTTCGGAGGTGAAGGCTCTTCCATAAACAGACCACCACTATTCAATGGTGAGGGTTATGCTTATTGGAAAGCTCGAATGAAAATTTTCATTGAAGCCATAGATATGGAAATTTGGAAATCTATTGAAAATGGGCCATTTGTCCCTAAAAGAAAAATTAATGATGAAGTTGTAGAAATCCCGTGGGAAAGTTGGGATGATGATGACAAAAGAAAAGTATCTTTTGATTTAAAAGCCAAAAACATCATCACCTCAGCTTTGTCCTACGATGAATTCTTTCGAGTGTCAAGTTGCAAATCTGCTAAAGAGATGTGGGACATTCTACAACTTACTCATGAAGGGACAAGTGAGGTCAGACAAGCAAGATTAAATACTCTGATGCATGAATATGAGCTATTCCGAATGCTGCCAAATGAAAATATAAATGATTTGCAGAAACGGTTTACTCATATCATAAACCATCTTAATGCTCTCGACAAAACTTTTCAAAATGCCGAGATAACTAACAAAGTGCTTAGATGTCTTAGCAGAGAATGGCAGCCGAAGGTCACTGCCATCATGGAAGCTAAAGACTTGGACACAATGAGTATAGCCACTTTGTTCGGCAAGCTGCAAGAGCATGAGATGGAGCTCGGCAGACTGACCATGCATGAAGAATCTGATAAGAAGAAGAAGGGAATTTCCCTCAAAGCTGCTATAAAGGCAACCAAAGAATCCTCTGAAGATGAGTCCAGCTCGGACATGGATGAGGAAGACTTTGGTCTCATGGTCAGGAAGTTCAGCAAATTTTTTAAAGGCAAAAAGAACTTCACAAACAGAGCAAGAGATACCAGAAGCACTCACCACAAAGGCTCAAGTTCAAAAGACCGAGTTAGATGCCACGAATGTGGTGAAGCAGGTCACATTAGAACTTACTGTCCAAAATTACAAAAGCAAAGTGGTGAAGAAATAAAGAAGAACAAAGACCACAAGAAGAAGAGAGCTTACATAGTATGGGATGCACCCAACAACAATACCAGCTCAAGCTCCAGCTCAGGCGATGAAGAAGAAAAAGCAATTCTGTGCTTAATTGGAAGAGAAACTGTGTTCAGAAGCCCGAGCCAAACGAGCCCCGAGCTAGAATGGTGCTCGAACCGTGAAAAGGAAGTATCGAGCTCATCACTCAGAATGGATGAACAAGATCTCCCTGTATATGACTCTTGCTCGGAGTGTGAAGATGAGGAAGCTTGTTCGAGTCTCAGATATACCGATCAAGAAGACTCATCGAGCTCGACTTTTGGCACCATTAATCAAAGATCAAATTTCAAATGCTTAATGGGCAAACACAGCGAGGAAACCTCAGCCAGCCGAACAATGTCCGAACATAAAAACACTGAGGTAACCTCTACATCTGATTCTGACTCTGAATCTGAATTTAATGACTCTGATGAATTGTATTCTGCTTATCTTGAAATGCAAACCGAATTCAAGAAGCTTGCTAAAAATTTCATTAAGTTGAAACTCAGTCTTTCAAAATACAAAGAGCAAGTTCTTGATTTGGAAAATTCAATTGAAATTCTGAAAAGCAGAAACGAGTCATTAGAAAACACTATCATTCAGTTGAAAAATGAAAATCTTGATTGCTGCACTAAATATGAAAAGGAAATTTCTGACCTAAAATTTAAAAGTGCAACTGTCATCAAGAGTGATGGCTTGTTTGATCGGCTTTTAGCTGAACATAGGAACTACTCGAACAAAACTGGCCTCGGCTACACTCAGACCAAGAAGAAAGCAGTAAGGAAACTCGGCTATGTCTCAAACTTTAAAAACTCAAAACGACCGAGCTGCTCCTACTGTGGCCTTCATGGTCATACACCCAATGAATGTAAAATCCGACGTCACGGTGTAACCAAGGGCAACTTTGTTTGGGTAGTCAAAAAGAAAGATCCAACTGCTAACCCCCAGGGACCCAAAACTATTTGGGTACCCGAATCAAAGAAGTAATATTTTTGTGATGCAGGTGTGCTTCCGAGCAAAAGAGAGCAGATGGTACCTTGACAGTGGATGCTCGAAGCACATGACGGGGGACAAAAATCTATTCAGTGAACTTTCACATTCAGATAAGGGCTACGTCACTTATGGTGATAACAACCGAGGTAAAATATTGGGTGAAGGTAAAGTCAGTAACTCTGCCAACTTGGTTATCAATAATGTTTTACTTGTAAAAGGGCTAGAACACAATCTTTTAAGTATTAGCCAACTTTGTGATATTGGTAACCATGTTGTTTTTACCTCTACCCATTGCATTATTAAAAGTGACAAGGACAACTCTGTCAAGTTTGTTGGAAAAACGATTTAACAATACTTATTTGGTTGATTTGAATGAAATCACCTCTTTGGTAACCACTTGCATGGTTAGCAAAGAAAGTGACACATGGTTATGGCATAGAAGGACAGCTCATATAAATGTAAACCATTTAAAGAAACTACAATCAAAAGAATTAGTGATTGGTTTACCAAAGCTAAATTTTAACATTGAGGGAGTTTGCTCTTCATGCAAGAAGTGCAAACCGATCAAAAAGAAAAACGATTTTCCATCTAAGTTGATGGTCTCGACAACGCATCCGTTGGAAATGTTACACATGGATTTGTTCGGACCATCACAAGTCAAAAGCTTTGGTGGCAATCTCTATGCCTTAGTAATTGTAGATGACCTTTCCAGGTTTACATGGACTTTATTTTTAAAATCAAAAAGTGAAACTTTTGAAACTTTTAAAGAGCTTGTCAATCAACTCCAAAACCGTGCTAACCAAAAAGTAGTTGTAATCATAACGGACCATGGCGGTGAGTTCGAGAACTACAAATTTGACAAGTTTTGTTCTAAGTTCGGAATAGAACATCAGTTTTCTGCTCCTCGGACTCCCGAACAAAACGGAGTTGTGGAACGGAAAAACCGAGTTCTAGAAGAACTAGCCCGAACCATGCTAGATGAATACAATTTACCACATTATTTCTGGGCCGATGCGGTGAACACAGCTTGCTATGTAATAAATCGCATCCTCATCAGACCAATTTTAAAGAAAACTCCATATGAACTTTATAAGGGTAGAAAACCAAAAATTTCTCATTTCCATACATTTGGCTGCAAAGTCTTCATTTTAAACAATGGAAAAGAGCATCTCGGCAAATTTGATTCTAAAGCCGATGAAGGAATATTTTTGGGTTATTCTACTCATAGTAAAGCATTTAGAGTTTTTAACAAAAGAACCTCCACTGTGGAAGAGTCCGTGCATGTGGTATTTGATGAGTCTCCTCGGAGAGACAATGTTAGTTGTGCAGATAGAGAGGATCATCACATGGCTGAACTCGATCCGAGCACAACAACTGAAAGAGCTAAAAAGGATGAAACTGATGAAGACAGAGATCGGAGGGACGAGCTTGTTCCGAGCCAAACAATCAAGGAACAAACCGAACTCAGTCCGAGCCAAATTCAAAACAGTCAGTTTGAACTCAGTCCAGCCTGGAAGAGAGTCAGGGACCATCCGATAGAGAATGTGCTCGGCGACTTGAATAAGGGAGTTTTAACTCGTCGTTCTATTCAGAACTTTTGCAATTTCGCTTCCTTTGTTTCTCAAATTGAACCTAATTCGATTGATCAGGCAATTGATGATGAACATTGGGCGATTGCCATGCAAGAGGAACTGAATCAATTCATCAGAAATGATGTCTGGGAATTGGTTCCTCGGCCCAATGATCATACGATAATTGGCTTGAAATGGATTTTCAGAAATAAAACAGATGAATTAGGCTCAATTATAAGAAACAAAGCAAGATTAGTTGCTCAAGGCTACAACCAAGAGGAAGGTATCGATTATGATGAAACCTTCGCTCCAGTTGCTAGGCTTAAAGCAATCCGAATTTTACTTGCTTTTGCATCTATTATGAATTTCACCCTTTTTCAAATGGATGTAAAGAGTGCTTTCTTAAATGGCTTTATAAATGAAGAAGTATATGTGAAACAACCTCCTGGATTTGAAAATTTTGAATATCCAAACCATGTATTTAAACTCAAAAAGGCTCTTTACGGTTTGAAACAAGCTCCGAGAGCTTGGTATGATCGTTTGAGCTCATTTTTACTCGAACAAGGGTTTGAGAGAGGGAAGGTTGACACAACTCTATTCATTTATAAATCCAAAAAGGACATATTGTTAGTACAAGTTTATGTTGATGATATAATTTTCGGTGCTACTAACATGTCTCTTTGCAAGAAGTTCTCTGAATCAATGCAAGGTGAATTCGAGATGTCGATGATGGGAGAACTCACATTCTTCCTTGGGCTGCAAATAAATAAAGTTGATGAAGGAACCTTTGTGCATCAAGGAAAATAATGCAAGGCACTCCTCAAGAAATTTGGCTTAGAAAATTGCAAAGAAGCTGCCACTCCCATGAGCACATCCAGCTATCTCGGCAAGGATGAGTCAGGTAAAGCCGTGGATGTGAGCAAATATAGAGGCATGATAGGAAGCCTTCTATATTTGACTGCGTCTCGGCCAGATATTATGTTCAGTGTTTGTTTATGTGCTCGTTTTCAAGCTAATCCCAAAGAATCTCATCTTTCGGCGGTTAAGCGAATTTTTAAATATTTAAAAGGAACTATGAACACTGGTCTGTGGTATCCTAGGGATGCCAATCTTAGTTTGATTGGGTATTCGGACTCAGATTTTGCTGGGTGCAAGCTTGATCGAAAAAGCACAAGTGGAACTTGTCATTTGCTCGGCAGGTCCCTTGTGTCGTGGTTTTCTAAAAAGCAAGCTTGCGCTGCTTTGTCAACAACTGAGGCCGAATACATTGCTGCTGGTAATTGTTGTGCTCAAATTCTTTGGATGAAACAACAGTTATCAGATTTTGGCTTAATTTTAGATCACATTCCTATCAAATGTGACAATACAAGTGCAATCAATCTAACTAAGAATCCAGTGTATCACTCTCGAACAAAACACATTGAAATTAGGCATCATTTTCTTCGAGATCATGTTCAAAAAGGTGATTGTGTCATAGAATTTGTAAGTACTGAAAATCAATTAGCCGATGTGTTTACTAAACCTTTGCCGAGGGAAACTCTTTATAAAATTCGGCGTGAGCTCGGCATTCTAGATGAATCCAATGTATGCTCAGCGCAAGCTCGGAATCCTGGATAAGTTTAGCATGTGCTCGGCATGAGCTTGGTTTTCAGTATATCATAAATTTTGATCACCTTCATAGTCTCGATCTTTACATTCAATTGTGTATTTGTTTAAATCTCCTGAAATTTCACATCCTTCAAAACTTCTTCCCTTCCTCTAAATTTTTATCTAAGGGGAGAAGAGTGCTGTTATATTTTGAACTTTCATATCATGTTATTCGTCATTCTCACCTTTACCTTTTAACTTCTCGGATGAGAAGCATGCTTTCACTGTTAAAGGGGGAGAACGATGATCATGAAAATTTTATTCCTTGGTTATCATTTTAAAGTCTTAAGGGGGAGAACAGTTTTTTTTTAATCAACAAATGGTACATTATTAACAAGTGGTACAGAAAAATGTTGATCCCTTTTTTTTCCCAAAAAGGGGGAGAAAGGTGTTAATCTTTTCTTTAGTTTTTATTTCTCTCTTTTGGCAAATGTGCTTAATCTTTGGCTCCTTTTTTATCATGCCAAAAGGGGGAGAAAGGTGTGTTGGTTGGTTTGTGTGTTTGTTGGTTTGTTTTTGATATTTCAGATTTTTGCGAGCATAAATTCAGGGGGAGTGTTTGACGAGCTGCTCCTACTCCACATTTTTACATCCTTTCAACAAGTGGAAGGGGAGAAAGGTCTCATAAGTACATTTTCATGTGCAACATGTGGTGTATTTTCGAGCAAATTCCAATCAGTGCCAAGACCAATCAGCTTACGAGCATACAGTCAGGGGGAGAACACAAAAAGCAACAAACTGTTAAAGAATATTTGTCATCATCAAAAAGGGGGAGATTGTAGATTCACAATGCAGAATCAAAGAGCTTTTGATGATGTCAAATAAACAGACTCGGCGTGTGCTTAGCGTTAGACAAGTCAGACTTATCAGCGCAAGCGTTCAGCTAAAGGTTCAAGCTCTGCAGAGGCTCGGAATCCTTGTTTTGCGTATACGTTCCGCCAAAGGCAGAGGCTCGGCAGAAGCTCGGAAAACTAGGGTTCTTCGCTACCTGCATCAAGTCAGCTTTTGTAGCTCAAGCTCAGCTTTGACTCGGCCCGTGATCAAGGCCAAAGTTCATCCAAGTTTGCAAGCTCGGTTCTTCTTTTCAAGGCAGTAAGCTCGGATGATGATTTGCTCGGTACTCGCTCGGATTAAGCTCGAAACAGCCACAGCATCTGATAGAGTAAATAAGCTCGGGTTGATCGTTCTACACTTGACTATTTGCCGACGCTCAGATCAAGCTCAGAAACACCAAGCTCGACCAAAGCCAAAAGCTCGGCAATCTCTGTTCATCGTCTTCAACAATGCATCGTCTTCAACCTTCGAACTTTGCTCAACTGTTCCGTACTTTTTATTACCGTTGAGTCTAGGTAGAAGTCCTAGGTTTAGCTCCTATGCTCTGACAAGTTTGAAATTCAAAATGAGTTAAATCAAAGGTTGGTGAACTGTCACCATCACTGCTCTGTTGTCTAATTGTTACCGTTGGAAACCCCATCTCCGTACAGCTCTCTTTCTCTCTTTCTCTGCAGAAAAGAGGAGACTATAAAAGAGGGGGTCTTCAATGTTAACTTTTTGGGATTCTGGATAACCATTTTTCTCAGAACTAAAGCTTTCACTTTTACTCTAGATAAAGAAAAACAGAGCAGAAATCACAAACTCACAGAGAAGAAGAACTCTAGATTTTCATACGAACTTAGAGAGTTAAAAACTTTCAAATCTTAACTCTAAGTTCGAATCAGTTCTTCTCTGTGAAATCCTTCTAGAATTGACTCACTCGTTATTCAATCTTTCATCATATTCGAAGAGTGTTTCGAATTGGAGCCATACACTTTCATCATCTTCTTCGCTGTATTTGCTGTTGTGAGAAGCTGGTCTCTGATCGAGAAAGCTTCAATTTGTAAAGGTTCCAAAGAGGTTCTTTGGTCGTCGATTTGTTGTGGGTAGTTTGTCACGAGTTTGGTACACTCGTTTGACTGGATAGGTCTAGAGGGGTAGGCTCTTGTAAATCCTTTGTAACCCAGAAAATCGATTTTTAGTGAAAGCTCTCTGAAAGGTTTTCAGAGGGGACTGGACTAGCTCTCAGGGTGAGAGTGAACCAGGATAAATCTCTGGTGTTCTTTCTTTACTGCTTATCTGTTGCTGCCAAGCGTAACGTTAATTCCTCTAATCTTCATTTATCTAAGTTCGAACTGTTATTTTTCTTAGCTCGGCCCTTTAGAGTGTTGTTCTTCGAACTTAAGTCAAAAACCAGCTCTACCTTGAAGCAGCTCGGTTAACTGATTAACCATTTTGTTTATCTGATTGGTTAATTATTTAACCTTGTCTGCTCGGAAAGAAGCTCGGGTTTTCTTTTAAAACCGAACAACATCAGTTTATTTTTAATAAATCGAAAAATTGCCATATTAGCTTCAATCTCCTATTCACCCCCCCTCTACTCGATTGTTAGGCCTCTTGTTGGTTTCCAACAGTCATTGTACTGTTTTAAAATAATAATGGTGGGCAAAACGAGGCCACCATGTCAACTGTTATATTTCAGATCCAATGGCTATAAATTAATCATTCAAATCCAACAGTTGAAACGTCATCTTCAACCTTTTGAAATACATAAACCCAAAATTCCCAAATTAAAACCTCAAACCATGAAATTTCTTCCAAGAGTCACAACCCCAAGCCCTCAATCACATAATATGAAAGCATCTTTTACTTATTTCAATACCTAATTCCCAAATTAAAAAATCCCTAATTCTCAAATCAACCCCAATTGCATATGGAGTTGTGGATGTGGAGAACAAGGATAACTGGAAGTGGTTTTTGGAGTTGCTGCACCTTGATTTGGGTTACTACAAGGACAATAGGTAGAACTTTATATAAGATATTCAAAAGGTAATGATATATTCCATATCGTAGGAATGTAAGTGCATTAAATTTATATAGAGTTATGGATGTAAGTGAATTAAATGTATCAATGTTAAGGACTTAATTGATTGATTTTTCTTTATTTCAGGGCTTGATTCCAGCACTACAAGAGGTGATGCCAGGTAGGGGTGTAACGGTCCGGTCTTTGACGGGCATTGGAGACCGGACCAATAAAATTATCATGGTCCGGTTCGGTCCGGTCTCAATGTGTTTTAGGTATAAAGACCGGACCAGACCGCATCGGTTCGGACCATTCCGGTCCAGTCTGGTCCGATCTATTTAGACCATTAAATTAAAATTTAAAATGCTGGAAATTAATCAAGGCAGCAAAACCTAATTGAACACAAAGGGCAAAATCAATAAATCTAGGGCAAATTCAATTAGGGCAAAATCAATTAATCTAGAACAAATTCAATTAGGGCAAAATCAATTAATAAAAATCAAATTAAACTGACAGTAGAGAGAGTGCTAGAGGAACCAGCGGCGGCGGCGCATGGAGGAGGGAGAGAGAGAACGAATCGGAGGATGGAGACAACGGAGGAGGGAGAACGAAGGAGGGAGAACCGGACAGCGAGGGACCACATCCAGAGAGCGATTGACATGGAGCGAACGGCGGCCGCGAGCGAGGCAGCAAACGGCGTCTCCGAGAGAGGCAGCGAAACGGATTCAGAGAGAGCGCGACGGCAACGGCGAAGATGAGAGGGTCGTGAGAGGGAGAGAGAGACGTGCCAGCGGCGATGATGAGAGGGTCATGAGAGGGAGAGAGAGACGTGCTTTAGCCTGTGGCTGTGTGCTTTGGCATGTGGTTGTGTGTATCGTGTTTGAGCTATTATGATATATGTCTTAGATTTTTTAGGTTTTTATGTATGCGGTCCGGTCCGGTCTGAGCGGTCTCAAAAACACTGAGACCGTGGACCGGACCGTTCAAGAACGGTCTGAACTTTTTGGGACCGGACCGGACCGTGAGACCGGACCAGACTGCATTTTTCGGTCCGGTCTAGTTCGGTCCGAGCGGTCTCGCGGTCTCGGACCAGACCACTTACACCCCTAATGCCAGGTGTCCATCACAGGCTATGCGCATGGCATCTTTGGCAAAATTTCTCTAAGATATGGAAGGACAAAGATATCGAGGGAATATAATAGGTATGCAAATTGAGAATTAGGGTTGATTTGGGAATTATGCATTTTTTAATTTTGGGAATTAGGAATTGAAATAAGTGAAGGATTCTTTCATATTATGTGATTGGGGGCTTGAGATTGTGATTTTTGGAAGAGATTTCACTGTTTGAGGTTTTGATTTGAGAATTTAGGGTTTATGTATTTGAAAAGGTTGAAGATGATGTTTAAGCCGTTGGATTTGAATGATTAATTTATAGCCATTGGATCTGAAATATAACAGTTGACACGATGACTAAAACGACGTCGTTTTTGCCACCGTTATTAATTTGAAACAACATAGTGACGACAACAAACGCTAGTGACGAACGTGCTTGACGTCCTCCAATCTCAGGGACTAAATTGCTATTTTGAAAATCTCATAGACTAAATTGACCGATGGCTACAAAGTCAGGAACCAATATAACTAATTACTCACTGTTCTTACCTTAGTAAGCCGATTTTTAAGGGCTTGGAGCTGACTATCACCTTGTCTGAAAGTAATGATCGAGAAGCGTCCACTCCTAGACTTGACTAGCCAACTCTATTAATAGCTCAAGCAACATCCAAAGATAATATTCAATAGATACTTGTCATTACGCAAGGAATCCGCTCCTTCTATGATCATAGCCCAAAATATTAGCAACAACTCTAACATAAATACGGCTGGCTAGGCTTCATCAAGGCCAGATGATTATTCCCAATACTTCCTCCTTAATGCTTACCCAACATCAGCAAAATCCAATCCATGAAAGCCCATCATCTTGAGCTAAAGCTCCCCCTCAGGTATGTTCTAAAACCCTAATTATAAAGATGAATTGTTATTTTCTTGTAATCCATTTCAATAAAAGAGTATTATTTATAAAACCTGTCGCAAATACTTACATAATTATCATACACATGAACTATTTTCGATTTCAAAATATATGCATGTACAGTCATCTTACATTCATTAAGCTTCAGGCTAAAGTATGAAAACATATGGGTATATTGAAAACCTATGCATAATTATATATTTGCCAAAATAAAGCAGCTCAGAGCTTGGTTGTATTTAACTACGAAATATAGTCCAAATGGACCAAACTACACTCCGGTAGTGGGAGTAGGTATCTCCTCGGCAGGGAAAGTGCGGAGGCGCTTCCAATAGTGAAATCTAAAAAGCCACAACAAAGGGAATGAACTATTTTATCATAACTTAAGTAAAAGCACTTGATAATAAAGATTTACATACACATTTGACAAACTAGTTGATAATTAACAATCACATACATAAGGATGCAAATGATGCATGACCCATGTGAATCTCATTCCTATTTATGCTTATGATGCATACACGTCTCTCATAATGTCCAATTATTAGATCCCAAGTCACTTGAATCCTCTTTTAGGATTCCATTCTCCTTCTCTTCTCCATATTTCTCTGGATATTCATGTTCATTGGATCCCATAATTGGATATGTCATTTCATTCATTTCTTTACCAATCTAGAATTCTCATTTCATTTCCCTTTTCATTTCTCATTTCCATTCCTCACATCACCCTTCTTTCCTAGGAAAAGACTAGCTGAGCGTAAGTGTCTCGCAACCAACGCTTGCACAGTACTTCACCCCTTGGGTCCTTCGTACAACTTGGGTTGCTTCCCCAAGTTGGCTTTAGCCGAGACTCGGGACCGATCCCTTCACGGGTAGCTAATCCGGCCTTCCCAACGGATCAAGGTCCCACACATCTACAATTCCCGCGATTGTTTCTATAACACAACCTAGTCACTATCATATTTAGAAAATAGATGTAAAAATCAAACGCGGTGGCAAACTTGTAATTAAGTTTAAGATAAAAAACTTTCCGCATCTGTTTTTTTTATAACTAATGCGGAAAGTCATATTTTCTTGAATTTTTCGCATCTGTTTTTTGTTAACCGATGCGGAATGTATTATTTTCCTACTTTTCGCATCAGGTTTTAAATAAATGATGTGAAATGTTTAGTGCAGTGGCAAACTTGTAAATATGAAAAGTTTAAGAAATAAACATTTCGCATCAGTTTTTATTTAACCGATGCGAAATGTCTGATTTCTCTTACATTTCACATCTGTTTTCTTAAAGGGTAAATAAGTGATGCGGATTGTTTGACTAAAACCTAATTCTATAAAAATTCATTTCTTCTCTTTCACGAACGACGCTGCTTCTTCTTCTCCTCGCGATCTTCTTCTTCTCACGCTGTCGCGGCTTCATCGTTCTTCTTCTTCGCTTCTTCATCACCATCGTGGCCTCCACCTCTGTCTCCACACAAAGTCGCGCATCCGTCTCCACAGCAAAGTCGCCGCCTCCGTCGTCATCGTTCTTCTTTTTCTAGGTTTTCTCTCTCTTTCTCTCTCCAATTTTTTTAATTTTATTTATGATATAACACTGATGGGTTTGTTTCTATTAGTTCAGTGTGAGGATGTTGACATTCGGTTTGCAATGTTTAGCATGTCCAATAAAAACACGATGTTCCTGCATTTTAAAATCTTCAGAATCCATAGAATGGACATATATCTTTGCGGGCATGTATTAACTATTAAGTAAAAAACTGCATCAGACCTGAATGAAAACATTTTACGAACTCGTGGGCATGTATTAACTATTAAGTAAAAATTGTTGTTTCTATTGGATTTCATGAATAGCAACTACACTGGCATAATATTTTTAATTTATATCTAAATGTCTTTCTGGGTTACTTGGCAACACAAAGTAATTAAATGGAAGACATGGTTCAGTTGCCTGATGAATATTAGCTTGACCCCACATTAATTGGCAAGAGACTGACATGTACATGGACATACCGAATTCTAAAAATTATTGGACACAGACGTGACATAGATATATGTCTATATTCTGTAATGTTATAGCCATGTTGGAGATGAACTTTTTTATCAAAATTATATGTTTATCCTAAAAGTGTCAGTTTCCGACACGCCACAACACCAAATGGTGTCTGTTAATGCTTTATAGGTATAAACAATTGGTGATAACTTTTTGGCAAGAACATAGAGCATAGAGGTTACTGGTGATGTGGTTGATTTGTTATCCTTTCATTCTTGGATTATTGGACCTGTTTTGTAAATCTGACATGCCCTTATGTTTGTATTCTCCAAAAAACAGAATCATTGTTGTATGCGATTAGTTGTAATTCAAAGCGACATACATTGTCCTTCAAACTAATGATTAAGATTTTATAAATTCACATAAAAGTGGTGTTTAAATCTCAAGTTTCTCTTCTCAATATAAAATTTAAAGTTTCTATCTAACCCATATGCTGATTAGAAATTTTTATTTTGCAGGACTTCGTGAGAAGCACCAACTGGAGTTAGATAATTTGACACTAACAACACTACCTTTCAAAACATTGAAATTCTTTACTTTGGTTGTTATTCAATACATTAAAAAAACAACATTATATCTGTTGTTAAGAGGTGGGTGGCTTATGCTTTTCAGTGTTGCAATAGGGACTCTTGGCATAGTGCTGATGACCTTTGATGGTCCTCTTGAAAAGGTACTTATGCAAGCGCAATACACTCCCCTGGTAATGTTGTTAATCTAGACGTCCAAGGTTATCTGAAATATGCAGTAATACATAATAGGCAGAAAAAACCTATAACCGATCTAAGCGTTCCTATTTATATTGTGGATATTTCGGGGTGGAGAATATGCAAGTTAAAGTGGAGTTGCATTGTGTGTGTGTGTATGTAATTGGCTACTCTGATGAATAGATCTTAATTGTTTAGGTCCTACTTGCAGTCGATAAATGCTTGTTTCTTTTGCAGCATCTTGGGGAGCTTCTTGAATATTTCCGCTTTGGATTGTGGTGGACGACCCTTGGTGTTGCATCTTCAATTGGTCTTGGTAAGTAAAATAGTCATGCACCAATATGAATTTTCCTCATACCTAGATGATGGTTCCTGATTATGTAATTGTGGGTTAGTAACACGGTCGCTCTTCAGGCAGCTTGTGTGATTTGTACCAAGAGAAAACAATTTCTTGAAATATGATTTTGGAAAATGATCCTCTGAAATTATAATGTGTCTAAAGTGAGCAAGTAAGGGTGTCTTCACCCTTAATTTTATTCAAAGCACATCATGATCTTAACTCACTAAACGATTTAATTGTGGATGTACTCTAATGTGCGCACTTTAGAGGAATCTATTCTATAGAATTTATACTTGTAAAGACTTAAATCTTGATCCTCTTGCCAATATCTAGATACTATTTGTTACTACTATTTTGCTAAGTAGTAGTATTATTTTTACTTAGTGGAACTTCAATCTTCTCTTGTATGTGTTGTATTATTGTATGAACAGTTTTTATGCTTCTAGTTTTCTTTCATTTCGTTAGAACTTTGCCTAGCAAACGGTTTCACCTCTTCTAAGTTCTAAGGCATATATTAACAAGTGAAATGTCATCGCTCTTTATGAGTTTGACATGCTAACTTTGATTCCTGATCATATCTAAGAATCATGAATCTTAAGTGAAACTATTTTGTAGTTCTTTTTATGTTAATTGTAAAAAAATGAATTTCCTTAAATGCCACTTTTTTCGTTTTGTAATTTTATTCTTCTTTCTGAGTTAATCTAGTTATCTATATCCAAAAATACGCTATATATGGATTGACTGAGGTTTTAAGGGAGGAAATAAAGAATGTCTGCCTTGTTGCTAATCCAGAAATCAGCTTCCTCTTGTTCCGTTGATAAAGGTTTGTATGCTTATTTTGCTTTTTTCAGTAGACACTTATAATGAGTGAGTTTTAAAATTTTTATTTTTAATCTTGTTTAGCCATTGTGGTGCTAGACTTTCACATGATAGAATGCTGCATATTCTGTCATGAAGCATTATCTATCTCATTTTGTTAATTCTTCTTACATATTATTTACTGAATTTGGTGTCTTCAGTATCTTCAATGGGATTCTGGCAAGTCACATGTATATCATTGCTATGTATCTTCAGTTGGGAGCTTAAGGTTCGAGGTTTGTATGCCTCTCATCCTTTGGCTTCAATGCTACCAAGCTTCCAATTTGTATAGAATTAAAAGGTTAAAGATTATATCATTATTATCATGATACCAAATCTATAAGCTGTGTTCAGACTATTTATTAACTTTTTCACTGATTCAATTGTTTTCTATGCAAACAGTTCATTTTAAATCGATGATGTAATTTGCAAGGTATATTCAATTTTTAAATCACCTTACATATGCACTAGCATGTAGTGTTACATTTTTAGGAGCACAATGATAATGAAGGTGCCATCAAAGCTGCTTAATCAATCTGTGAGTACTTTGTTAAGTAGCAATGTGTCACTCGTTCGTTATTTGCTTTTTCTAAATTGAATGCATATGACTAGTTACTTATGATCTTGTTAATTACTGTATTTTTTTCGAAAGGACTCATGGTCTTGATATTGTATATGTAGTTCTAAGAATCATTGGAAGAGTGAACTATTTATTTATGTCCTTTAGTTTATGCTACCTCTTGTTACTGAATAGGTCATAAACTTTGAAATGCCTCAAAAGTGTTGCAGGATATGTACATTGAATTGGACGTACGGGAAGAGCATACAAGTCCTATGCTTCAATTACTAAACTAGCTTATTGCTTTCCTAGGTGTAGAGAGTGGAGAAATAGTACTATTTTTTATTCAATTAGGTTATTTCTTAATTGTAATTGATTTGGATTATGTTGAGTTGATAACCCTTTGTAGAAAATGGCATTGTAATTTTACATTGATGTTGGAATGAAGTTATATTTGATGAGAATGGATATATTTTGCCTTTTGGATTCATTTGTTTTAAAATTTTATTTTTGGTAGTCAAGGCAAAGAATGCAGGTCACTAGAAATAAATTATAAAAATTGCAAAAAAAAAATCTACATTTCGCATCTGTTATTTAGATATAACTGATGCGGAAAGTGTCATCAGTTGCGAACAAAAATAGATGCAGAAGGTATACTTTTCGCATCACTTTTCAAAACTGATGCGAAAGAGTAGACTTTTCGCATCACTTTTCAAAACTGATGTGAAAGCATGACTTTCCGCATCTCCCACGTTTACATCAGTTTCGAAACTGATGCGAAATGTGTTTTAAAACAGATGTTAAATGACCGATTTGCAGTAGTGATGTATGATGCATGTCTCGGTTTGCTTCTCCATTGAACTTGAAATTTATTTACCTTTTTTTCCTTTCTCCATTGAACTTGAACAATTCTCGCTTCTATAGCTTAACGTAGTCACTATAACATTCTCGTTCATCAGTTCAATGAACCTTTACGTTAGTTAGTTACATTCCCATACTCTAACATCCAACCTTATTTCACCATGTATGATGCATGTCTCGGTTTGCTTCTCAATTTAGAAGTCTCAATTCTATAACATCCTTGCCTTGACATCAAATCTACTAGAGTGGACTTAGTTATGGAACATCGTCATTTCACTTTATAGCTATCGGGCCAATTATTTCTGTTTTGTCCTCTTTAATATCATCTTAATCGGTTATTAGAATAGATTTAACCGATTAAGTTAGTATTACAGTAATACTTTTGGTTTGGCCGTAGGTTCCGTCGCTAATTCCATGCTAGTGAATTTGATACATGACTTCTCATATGTTCTTTAATGCAATTCCAATGTCATGCTTTCATCATGGTACAAACTTCACTTGTTACAATCAATTCATCATCATCATCATATGAACATCATGTTCCAAGATTCCATAATAGCATCAAACTATATCCATCATTATTCAACACATATCATTATGCATCACAATCTACAATCGGCCATATTCAGACACTTTCTAGTCAACATACTCAGACATGTCTCAGTCCTAACACCTTCAATGATCAATCATCCTCAATATTCCATCATCATATAGCAGATATTTCAAAACATATAACTTTCATATTCATCAATTTATCATCAATCATTTTGCATCCCGATTAATATCAAGGGTCCCTTCATCAATAATCATCATCAATTTAACATATATTTCACGAGAAAATCAATCATAAACACAATAAATCAAGGGGGCATTATATACTCAATTCATCACCAAATCAACACATTTTCTACGCTACATAATCAATTCTATTATCAAAGAAATTTTCTTAAATTATGGAAAATAACTCCTCCCTTACCTTGATGAGAAGAGGGAGAGAGGAGGAGAGAGAAAACCCTAGCTCTTGAAGCTTTTCACTTGGATTCCCCTCTTTAGTTCAAGCTCTCCGCTTGATTCCCCTTATTCTAGCTCCCTTGGTAGTGTTTGCCTTTGATTCCCCCTTGTTCTCAACTCCCTTGATGATGTTCTTGATGGGATTGAGAGATATGAAGAGATGGGGATTAGATTGAGAGATAGGGTGATGCTGGTTGGTGAGGATTTGAGTGATTTAGGGAGGGATTTGGAGTATGGAATCAAGAGGAGAAGGGATTTGATGATGGGAAGCCTTTATGAGGTGTTGGGAGAGAGATTTGGGAGATTAAGGTGGTTTAGGGGTCGAAAATGTTGGAGAGTGCCCTAGTGGCAATCGTATTTTCTCTTTTACTTATATTTATTTCATGTTTATGGATTATTACTATTAATAATAATGAGACATTTCATTTATTATATTTATGCTTTAATTGTTTAATTAAAATAGATGTAATAAAGTCCTTAGGATTATAAGTTCAATATCATAAGAATATCAAGCACATGACTTGATAGTGAGATCTTATTGATTGACAATTATCCTTAAAGATTCCCTAGTCGAGTATTACAGTTAATAAGGACAGCTATAATACATCGAGACTAGCATGTGACAGACTGATGACTGTATCTCACCGGTCATGGATATGGGATATCAAGTCTTCACGTAAGTATACATTGGGGCAACTGTGTATTGTGTAACACCCCAAAATTTTAATCCCCGATTAATGAAATGTTAATTATAAATTGATTATAATTAATTATTTCCATATTAATCCTTGATTAAAATATGTGTTCATATAGTTGGTATATGTGTGTGAATTAATTTAATAAACATAATAATGCATAAAATAAGTAGTTTTGCATATTAGTCCCTGGGTAGGGACCTAGAAGCAATTATAGGAAAGGTTTTGGAGGGAAAGTAAATAAAATAATTATTTTTCAAAATCTGGGCAAAACACTCGAGTATTATTCTGAATACTCGAGTATTCTGGGTCAATCTGCACGAGTGAGTGCGTTTGGTGAGTCACCATGAACGATTCCCTCTTCTTGCCACGAATACTCCATCATCAACAGCTCGAAGGCGTCGTGTCGTCCTGCATGGGCCTTCTCCATGTCTATAAAAGCTTATCAATACTGATTTGTTGAAGCTCTTGGTCAAATTCGAAGCTTATTGAGGAGTTAGGGTTTTTGAACTTGTTCCTTTCAATTCGTCCTCTGTGAGTTGTTTTGAGCTACAAACTATACACGAATACAAAGCTCACATCTCGAGCTTTGTATAAACACCAAAATCGTGAGGATTGAGTGAGTGTGGTGGAAGATTCAAGGAGTTGAAGTGAAGCTGTTTCTGTCAAGCCTTGGTCTGGGAGCTTACTTTGATCATTGATTCTGGTAAGCTCACGAATCCTTGAGTCTCAAATTCAGTTTCTTTAGTGAGTTCATGTTGTATAGAGTCTAGAAAATCTAATTTCCCCAATTCTATTCTCTGTTTCATGTATAAACCAATTCCACTTTGGTGTTGCACTCAAAATGCTCTGCATGTGACGCTTGAAGTTGGTCTGAGAAGTTTGGAGCTTTGTTCTTGTCAATTCTTGGTTGATTCACGTTTGAGAGGTAAGGGGAAGTAATTATATTCACTAGATAGAGATTAAATTCCATGAATTGTGTTAGAGAGCCACCAAGAGGCTCTAAGGGCTTAGATTGAATAGGAACTTTGGTTTGGAGACCAATCCATGCTCTAAAACTGTGTTGAGCAAGTTCTATATCATGCATGCAAGCTTAAATGAACTTTACCTTATGAGTTTTATGCATATTATGCAATTTGAGGTGTTGAGTTGTTAAAATGTGCATTTTATGCATAATTGTTGGATTCTCTGTCAAATCTGTGTTTTGATATGAAATAAGTGTTGTAACATGTTTAAATGATGTTATGTTAACTCTGTGGATCCCTGGAATGGACTAGAATTAAGTAGAAATGAAAATGTTATGTGAAAACCAAGTTTCAGTGTTTTCTGCTATGAAACACTCGAGTAAAAGACAGGATACTCGAGTAAAATGTTTATGAAACAATGTAAATTGAGCAAGAACACTCGAGTATTTTGTCTGATACTCGAGTATCGTGCATGACCTGAGAACAAGTTAAGGCTAATCACTCGAGTCATTCAAGGGAACTCGAGTATTCTGGAAATGTCCATGATCACTCGAGTAACCTATGAACTACTCGAGTAAATTATTGATTTTGAAACCCAAATCCTCAGAAAGTCATGAACACTCGAGCAATCTGGAAAAGTTGGAGAACACTCGAGTGTACTGAATTTTACTCGAGTAAATTACCCAGAACCTGAAAACACCATTTTCAATTCTGACTTAATTAATTAAGGAATTATTAATAATAGTTCAAGGGATCAAGACTTAGAGAAATTGATTAATACGAATAGATCGTTTGGTGACGGTCCTCTTTGATAAAGAAATAAGCCTAGGTGGCTTGTAAAGTATTAATCAACTTCCCTTAAGTCCAAAAGATAAAATGCATTCATTCTGGAGTTTGGATGGTAGGACGTATTTCATGTTTTGTTAAATATGTGGAGGGCCTCTGGGAGTGCCAATACGCTTGCTTGATGACACGTCGTTGGCGTGGTCGGCTTAGTGGATGCCGATATGGTTATACCGTTTGGATGACGGCCCGTTTGGATGACGGGATATGCTCGGGTGGCATGGATTCCAAGCTTGTCGTGTACATTCTAGGTGAATGTACGAATTGTTGTATACCTAGGAATACAACGCACTGTTGAGTGCTGGGTTGTCAGGGATGGACGTCAGAGAGTGACATAGTATGATGGAGATAAGCTTGAGAGCTAAAGTCATGCATCATGCCACTTATTTATATTAATTGTGATAAATGGAATAAGTGTGAGCATCCTATGTGCATTATTAATTAACTGCTAAGTGTTATATGTGATTGTTGTTAATTGATGCATATTTACATACTCATATTGCACAATTTATTCTCTGTTGATTATGTGTATAGAATTGCTTACCCCTATGCCCTTGTAGGTGATGTCTCGTTACATTGCTTGCATCGAGATCCGGCCACTTCCTAGTGGCATATGGATCTATGAGGACCATCGCGCGGTCTTCGAGGGGGAGGTGGAGATTACCTTCTACCACCCGAACCCGCTGATGCGATTCCGTCCTCGTAGGTTTAGGATTCCCATCATATACACTATGCACGTACCCCCGTTTTATACTTATCATGGACCACCTCCCATGCGACCAGCTCGCTCTTACCATAGTTTTCATTTTCGACCTACCCGCTCTCACCCTTTCACTTCGAGAGTCGTCCGCGAGGAGACTCCCCCTTCTGATCCGAGGAGCCCAGTCAGGGTTTCACCATCACCTGACCCAGTACCCAGTGGTAGGGTACACTCTCCCTCGGATGAGATCGAGGAGGATCCGGTGGAGGACGAGAGTGGGAGCGAGCCTGTCGTGCATTCTACTGGGAGTGACTGGAGGGACGATGATCCCTAGGTACGTGTATAGAGTATGTGATGAGGATCCGAGGATCCGGTGTGTGGAGGCTGTGGAGGAGTTTTGCTGCTGCTATGATGATGATGATGCTACTACCTTACTACTTTTACTTTTGGGAGACTGCTACTGCTACTACTACATCTGATGCTGCCAGATCTACGTGATTACTCCTGGAGTTTATGTTTTGGTTATGTATATATTGTAGATATACTTTTGGAGTACTCTAGGGTTGTGGTTACACTGTTATGTAGATCTATTTCATGGACTTGTATATTTTGGAACTTGGAGACTCTGTTATGGGCTATGTACTTATGACTTTCTTATATATAAAACCTAAGTTTATATTATTATCAGTTGCATAGTCCAATGAATTCCGCTTACTCTGATTTAATCCAATTAAGAGCTCGGCTATAAATATTATTTGATGGTATCAGTTTTATCGAACAAAGCATGGGTAACTTTAACTACTTGTATAATACATAGATGTTTCCAAAGAACGAATGTTACCCTATTTGTGAAAAGGTTTCAGAAGTCGCCGAACTCGATACAATGATTTTGAGATGATTTAGATTTTACTCTCCAAGATTTCCAAGTGACGATTTGTGCACCCGCTTTAAAAGAAAATCTTATTGACATATTTTCTTAAAAACTCACAAGTCCATATATTATACAATATTCAATCTTGATTACTATATTATATTTGGTTAATACGGAAGGGTGTCACACTTAGTGGTATCAGAGCAAAAGTCAGATCCTGTAGTAGTGGAAGTAGTTCAGAAAGGTAGTCATCAACATCAAGCAGGTATCTCCAAAGCATTTATATTACTTTGAATGTTATTATTTTTGCTTGTTGAGGTTTAAATACCCTTGATTTGTTTGTATCTTGTCTCTTTTGAGTACAAGACGCAATTGATTGTAGATTTAGAAGTTTAAGATAGAGCCGTAGTATAGGTGGTATAATGGAAGTTTTCATTAGTTCAACATATGTGACCATAAGCCCATAGCGCAGGTCTAATATGGCAACTAGAAACCAAAATCACACCAACGCGATGCTAGAACGAATCACCACGGTGTTGGAAGCTATGCAACGGCAGTCTCAGCAACCATCTCAACCGGTTAACCCGCCTCATCAGTGTAATGTGGGTAACGCTGAGGCGAAGACTTTGGCTGATTTTAGGAGTTGCAATCCGCCAAAGTTCGAAGGAGGATTTAAGCCAGAAGAAGCAAATAAGTGGATTCACACTATGGACAAGATTCTGAGGACGTTGGAGTGTTCGGATGCTCAAAAGGTGGCGTATGCAACTTATATGTTAGAGGATGAAGCTGAGAATTGGTGGAATCACACGATGCAGCTTCTGCAATATGAAGGAAGGGATGTAAGTTGGGGAGTATTCATGGAGAAGTTTCTCCAAAAGTATTTCCCTGAGGACTTGAGAAGGAAGAAGGAGGTGGAGTTCTTGCAGCTGAAGCAAGGGAACATGAGTGTGGGTGAGTAAGCATCTAAGTTCGAGGAACTGATGAAGTACTCTCCATACTATCAGAACAATCCAGATGAGAGGAGTAAATGCATTAAGTTTGAAGGAGGCTTGAGGCCAAAGTTGAAGTCGATTTTCAGCTACCAGCGGATTCAAAGCTTTCCTGCACTTGTGGATATGTGTAGGATGTATGAAGATGATACAAAGGCTGAGGAGGTGCAAGTCTTGGAAAAGAAGGACAATCAGAGCTATGGACCACAAAGACGTAAAGGTTTCAACAATCGAGGCAAGGGTCTGTATGACTGTAGAGGGAAAGGCAAGGGCAAAGCTGGTGGTTCTGAGGGAAGGAATTATCGGAGCGAGGCTCCATTCTGCGACAAGTGCAAGCGCAATCACTATGGCCGTGTGTGTTGGGGGAAAAGTGGTTGCTTTAATTGTGGGAAGTCAGGGCATTTTGCAAGGGACTGCAAGGAACCGGCCAAAGCCAACTCAAGGGGAACTGCTGATAGACCTATGGCTCAAGGAAGAGTTTTCACCCTTAGCGGTGTGGAAGCAAGTCGGTCTTCTGATCTGGTGCAAGGTAAATACTTGCTTAATGGTCAGTTTTGTCATGTTTTGTTTGACTCTGGTGCAACGCATTCATTCGTTTCGTATGAATGTGTAAACCGGTTAGGCTTGATTATGTCTGAAATGCCTTATACTCTTAAAGTAGAAACCCCTACCAATGCTCCTGTAATTGTTTCTAGAGCATGTCTTAACTGTTGTATAGAAGTGTTAGGACAAACCTCTAAAGTAGATTTGATCTGCTTACCCTTGGCACAACTAGATGTGATCTTGGGAATGGACTGGTTAAGTCAAAACCAAGTAATCATTGATTGTGATAGAAAAGTAGTGACCTATAGAAATTCAAAACCCTCCGGCTACGTGTTCCTGTTCAACTCTGAGGTGGAGGAAAATGGTCCAAAAATGGAAGAGATCCCTATTGTCAGAGACTTTCCGGAAGTTTTTGCTGACGAGATCCCTGGTCTGCCACCAAGAAGAGAAATTGAATTCGGTATCGACCTAGTTCCGGGAGCTGGTCCCATTTCTATCGCTCCCTATAGAATGGCACCACCGGAAATGGCAGAAATGAAGAAGCAGATTGAGGAACTACTACAGAAGCAGATGATTCGACCAAGTGTGTCACCTTGGGGTGCTCCGGTTTTGTTTGTCAAGAAGAAAGATGGTAGTATGAGGATGTGCATTGACTACCGGCAGCTGAATAAGGTCACCATCAAGAACAAGTATCCCTTGCCGAGGATAGATGATCTTATGCATCAAGTTCGTGGAGCTTCAGTATTTTCCAAGATCGATTTGAGGTCAGGATACCATCAAATCAGGATTAGAGAAGAGGATATCTCTAAGACTGCATTTCGATCCCGATACGGGCATTATGAGTATGTTGTGATGCCGTTCGGATTGACTAATGCACCAGCTATCTTTATGGACTACATGAATCGAATCTTTAGACCTTATTTAGATTCATTCCTGGTTGTGTTCATAGATGATATCCTTATTTATTCCAAGAGCCCGGAGGAGCATGCTGAACACTTGAGGATGGTGTTGAGCATCCTAAAGGAGAAGCAATTGTACGCCAAACTTACAAAATGTGAGTTCTGGCTGAAGGAGGTTAAGTTCTTGGGGCATGTGATTTCAGACAAAGGAATAGTCGTGGATCCTACGAAAGTGAGTTCGGTTTTGCAATGGGAACAACCAAAGTCGATCACGGAGGTGAGAAGCTTTCTTGGCTTGGCTGGGTACTATAGAAGGTTTATAGAAGGTTTCTCGAAGATCGCACAGCCTTTGACGAAGTTGACTCGGAAAGATCAACCATTCCTATGGGATGAGAAATGTGAAAGGAGTTTTCAAGAGTTGAAGGAAAGGTTGACATCATCTCCTGTATTGGTGTTGCCCGATACACAGAAGAGTTTTGATGTGTATTGCGACGCATCGAAACAAGGTCTTGGGAGTGTTTTGATGCAAGAAGGGCAAGTTGTCGCCTACGCCTCGAGACAGCTAAAAGTTCATGAAATGAACTATCCAACTCATGATCTGGAGCTGGCAATTGTGGTGTTTGCATTAAAGATCTGGAGGCATTATCTTTATGACACTACGTTCCGGGTATTTAGTGACCATAAGAGTTTAAAGTACCTCTTCGATCAAAAGGAGTTGAATATGAGGCAGCGTCGATGGATGGAGTTTTTGAAAGATTATGAGTTCGAGCTCCATTACCATCCGGGGAAGGTCAATGTTGTGGCAGATGCATTGAGTAGAAAGGCAATGCACATCAGTGCAATGATGGTCAGCGAAGCTGCACTGATAGAGGAGTTCCGGGATTTGAGTCTAACGATGCAAGTGGAGCCGACAAGTATCAAGATGGGGATGTTGCAGATTGTTAATGAGTTTCTGCAAAGGATTCGGGAATTGCAACACAAGGATGAGAAGCTTATGGAAAAGAAGAAATGGATGGAAGAAGGCAAGGAATTGGAATTCCAAGAAGGGAAGGATGGAATTTTGCGTTTTAAGACAAGGATATGTGTCCCTGCTGACTTGGAAGTAAGAAGAATGATTCTGGATGAAGCGCATAAAAGTAAGATGAGTATGCATCCGGGAGCTACCAAAATGTACCAGGACTTAAAGAAGCTATTTTGGTGGCCTGGTTTGAAGAAAGATGTAGCTGAGTATGTGGCCTGTTGTTTGGTGTGTCAAAAGGCGAAAGTGGAACATCAAAGGCCAGGAGGAGAGTTACTTTCCTTGGAAGTTCCTGTGTGGAAATGGGATAGTATCTCGATGGACTTTGTCTCAGGATTGCCAAAGACATCTACTGGTCATGATGCCATCTGGGTGATCGTGGATCGTTTAACTAAGTCAGCGCATTTCATTCCCGTGAATATGTGCTACTCGTTGGAAAATCTCACTCAGTTGTACATCAAAGAAGTTGTTCGTCTGCACGGTGTACCATCAAGCATTGTGTCAGATCGTGATCCGAGGTTTACATCGAAGTTTTGGGAAGATCTGCATAGAGCCTTGGGTTCAAGATTGAAGCTGAGTTCTGCATACCATCCTCAGACTGATGGCCAAACGGAGAGGACTATTCAGTCATTGGAGGACATTCTACGAGCCTGTGTCTTGGAAGGTCAAGGGAATTGGGAGCAGGTGTTGTCGCTCGTGGAGTTTACTTATAACAACAGTTACCACACGAGTATTGGAATGGCACCATTTGAAGCTTTGTATGGGAGAAAGTGCCAGACGCCGTTATGCTGGTTTCAAGTAGGGGAGAGTTTTCTGGTTGGGCCAGATTTTGTGCAAGAGACCACGGAACAGATCAAGATGATACAAGAAAAGATAAAGACGGCTCAGAGTAGGCAGAAAAGCTATGCTGATAGGAGAAGGAAACCTTTAGAGTTTGCCGAAGGAGACCATGTATTCATTAGAATAGTACCAACAAAAGGTGTTAGTAGAGCCTTAAAAACCCAGAAACTATCACCTAAGTTCATTGGTCCCTATCAAATCCTCAAAAGAGTCGGCCCAGTAGCTTATCAGTTAGCCCTGCCTCCGTCATTAGCTAACCTTCATAATGTATTCCATGTGTCTCAATTAAAGAGATATGTCCATGACCCCACCGTTGTCCTTAGAATCCAACCTGATGACTTAGAAGTTCATGAGAATCTAACCTTCAAAGCTGTGCCAGTCTGCATTGAAGATCGAAGGATCAAACAGCTTAGAAGGAAAGATATTCGTCTAGTCAAAGTCGTCTGGGTTTGTGGAGATGTGATAGAATCATCTTGGGAATTAGAGGATAAGATGCGTCAGGATTATCCTGACTTGTTTGTATGAGTGAATTTCGGGGACGAAATTCCTTGTAAGTGGGGGAGTAGTGTAACACACCAAAATTTTAATCCCCGATTAATGAAATGTTAATTATAAATTGATTATAATTAATTATTTCCATATTAATCCTTGATTAAAATATGTGTTCATATAGTTGGTATATGTGTGTGAATTAATTTAATAAACATAATAATGCATAAAGTAAGTAGTTTTGCATATTAGTCCCTGGGTAGGGACCTAGAAGCAATTATAGGAAAGGTTTTGGAGGGAAAGTAAATAAAATAATTATTTTTCAAAATCTGGGCAAAACACTCGAGTATTATTCTGAATACTCGAGTATTCTGGGTCAATCTGCACGAGTGAGTGTGTTTGGTGAGTCACCATGAACGATTCCCTCTTCTTGCCACGAATACTCCATCATCAACAGCTCGAAGGCGTCATGTCATCCTGCATGGGCCTTCTCCATGTCTATAAAAGCTTATCAACACTGATTTGTTGAAGCTCTTGGTCAAATTCGAAGCTTATTGAGGAGTTAGGGTTTTTGAACTTGTTCCTTTCAATTCGTCCTCTGTGAGTTGTTTTGAGCTACAAACTATACACGAATACAAAGCTCACATCTCGAGCTTTGTATAAACACCAAAATCGTGAGGATTGAGTGAGTGTGGTGGAAGATTCAAGGAGTTGAATTGAAGCTGTTTCTGTCAAGCCTTGGTCTGGGAGCTTACTTTGATCATTGATTCTGGTAAGCTCACGAATCCTTGAGTCTCAAATTCAGTTTCTTTAGTGAGTTCATGTTGTATAGAGTCTAGAAAATCTAATTTCCCCAATTCTATTCTCTGTTTCATGTATAAACCAATTCCACTTTGGTGTTGCACTCAAAATGCTCTGCATGTGACGCTTGAAGTTGGTCTGAGAAGTTTGGAGCTTTGTTCTTGTCAATTCTTGGTTGATTCACGTCTGAGAGGTAAGGGGAAGTAATTATATTCACTAGATAGAGATTAAATTCCATGAATTGTGTTAGAGAGCCACCAAGAGGCTCTAAGGGCTTAGATTGAATAGGAACTTTGGTTTGGAGACCAATCCATGCTCTAAAACTGTGTTGAGAAAGTTCTATATCATGCATACAAGCTTAAATGAACTTTACCTTATGAGTTTTATGCATATTATGCAATTTGAGGTGTTGAGTTGTTAAAATGTGCATTTTATGCATAATTGTTGGATTCTCTGTCAAATCTGTGTTTTGATATGAAATAAGTGTTGTAACATGTTTAAATGATGTTATGTTAACTCTGTGGATCCCTGGAATGGACTAGAATTAAGTAGAAATGAAAATGTTATGTGAAAACCAAGTTTCAGTGTTTTCTGCTATGAAACACTCGAGTAAAAGACAGGATACTCGAGTAAAATGTTTATGAAACAATGTAAATTGAGCAAGAACACTCGAGTATTTTGTCTGATACTCGAGTATCGTGCATGACCTGAGAACAAGTTAAGGCTAATCACTCGAGTCATTCAAGGGAACTCGAGTATTCTGGAAATGTCCATGATCACTCGAGTAACCTATGAACTACTCGAGTAAATTATTGATTTTGAAACCCAAATCCTCAGAAAGTCATGAACACTCGAGTAATCTGGAAAAGTTGGAGAACACTCGAGTGTACTGAATTTTACTCGAGTAAATTACCCAGAACCTGAAAACACCATTTTCAATTCTGACTTAATTAATTAAGGAATTATTAATAATAGTTCAAGGGATCAAGACTTAGAGAAATTGATTAATACGAATAGATCGTTTGGTGACGGTCCTCTTTGATAAAGAAATAAGCCTAGGTGGCCTGTAAAGTATTAATCAACTTCCCTTAAGTCCAAAAGATAAAATGCATTCATTCTGGAGTTTGGATGGTAGGACGTATTTCATGTTTTGTTAAATATGTGGAGGGCCTCTGGGAGTGCCAATACGCTTGCTTGATGACACGTCGTTGGCGTGGTCGGCTTAGTGGATGCCGATATGGTTATACCGTTTGGATGACGGTCCGTTTGGATGACGGGATATGCTCGGGTGGCATGGATTCCAAGCTTGTCGTGTACATTCTAGGTGAATGTACGAATTGTTGTATACCTAGGAATACAACGCACTGTTGAGTGCTGGGTTGTCAGGGATGGACGTCAGAGAGTGACATAGTATGATGGAGATAGGCTTGAGAGCTAAAGTCATGCATCATGCCACTCATTTATATTAATTGTGATAAATGGAATAAGTGTGAGCATCCTATGTGCATTATTAATTAACTGCTAAGTGTTATATGTGATTGTTGTTAATTGATGCATATTTACATACTCATATTGCACAATTTATTCTCTGTTGATTATGTGTATAGAATTGCTTACCCCTATGCCCTTGTAGGTGATGTCTCGTTACATTGCTTGCATCGAGATCCGGCCACTTCCTAGTGGCATATGGATCTATGAGGACCATCGCGCGGTCTTCGAGGGGGAGGTGGAGATTACCTTCTACCACCCGAACCCGCTGATGCGATTCCGTCCTCGTAGGTTTAGGATTCCCATCATATACACTATGCACGTACCCCCGTTTTATACTTATCATGGACCACCTCCCATGCGACCAGCTCGCTCTTACCATAGTTTTCATTTTCGACCTACCCGCTCTCACCCTTTCACTTCGAGAGTCATCCGCGAGGAGACTCCCCCTTCTGATCCGAGGAGCCCAGTCAGGGTTTCACCATCACCTGACCCGGTACCCAGAGGTAGGGTACACTCTCCCTCGGATGAGATCGAGGAGGATCCGGTGGAGGACGAGAGTGGGAGCGAGCCTGTCGTGCATTCTACTGGGAGTGACTGGAGGGACGATGATCCCTAGGTACGTGTATAGAGTATGTGATGAGGATCCGAGGATCCGGTGTGTGGAGGTTGTGGAGGAGTTTTGCTGCTGCTATGATGATGATGATGCTACTACCTTACTACTTTTACTTTTGGGAGACTGCTACTGCTACTACTACATCTGATGCTACCAGATTTACGTGACTACTCCTGGAGTTTATGTTTTGGTTATGTATATATTGTAGATATACTTTTGGAGTACTCTAGGGTTGTGGTTACACTGTTATGTAGATCTGTTTCATGGACTTGTATATTTTGGAACTTGGAGACTCTGTTATGGGCTATGTACTTATGACTTTCTTATATATAAAACCTAAGTTTATATTATTATCAGTTGCATAGTCCAATGAATTCCGCTTACTCTGATTTAATCCAATTAAGAGCTCGGCTATAAATATTATTTGATGGTATCAGTTTTATCGAACAAAGCATGGGTAACTTTAACTACTTGTATAATACATAGATGTTTCCAAAGAACGAATGTTACCCTATTTGTGAAAAGGTTTCAGAAGTCGCCGAACTCGATACAATGATTTTGAGATGATTTAGATTTTACTCTCCAAGATTTCCAAGTGACGATTTGTGCACCCGCTTTAAAAGAAAATCTTATTGACATATTTTCTTAAAAACTCACAAGTCCATATATTATACAATATTCAATCTTGATTACTATATTATATTTGGTTAATACGGAAGGGTGTCACATATTGGATTGACCCGCCATGAGAATGCTACATGGTTATTAAGTAAGTGTCATAAGCGATTCTCATAGTGACAATGGTGTACATGGTCCTTCGACCTGAAGTCGCTACGATTCCCAACATGAGGAATTATGTGCTTTCACGCAATCAAACGTCATCTTTAACCAGGTGATCATAACGGTTGTAGTCGGGTATATGACAAATCATGTAGAGGGATGTGAGTGACCTAGATGAGATTTGTCCTTCCTTGTCAATAGGAATTATATCTCTGGGCCCCTTGACTGAGTGAGACGGTGAAATGTATGGCCATACTCAAGACAATCAATATGAGATATTGACGAACTTGTTTAGACGCGTCTACTCAAGGATCAAGAAACCATAGGTTACACTATACATGGGTGACACCTTCCGTGCCATGTGTGTAACTAAGATATTTGGACAAAGGGATTAAATTTACACATGATCATTGGTCACACTAAGGTTATGTCAGATCACAGACATTCCTGTCACTTGGGTAGCAATGACGTGTTGCTAGATACCGCTCATTGCTTGTAAACTTAAAATGGGATTTTAACTTTACTGCCAACATTACAGGAACCTATACGGTCACACACTAAGAACAGATAGATTGGAGATATCACATTTGATAAAAAAAAATACAATAGTTGTATTTTTATAAAATTTACGTCCGTGCGATGCACAGTATGACCGTGCGACGCATTCTGATATGTGCTGCCAAGCCCAGCCCGCTAGTCTAATACTATTATAAATAATAGTATTAGCCTTAGGGTTTTGGTACGTGTGAGACACAGAACGGCAACCCTAGCCGTCCATATCAGAGAGAGTGAGTGATACACTGAATCTCTCTCTTCTCCGCTAGCACTGAGAAGAGAGACGTGACTCCAATTGGGAACCTGTTCGTGTGGAAACCAATAGAGGCGTGACTACCTTGCTCCGCTCGTGATTGACGTGGATTGTTCGTGGACAATCTGAACAACGTCGTTTTCCTCTTCGCATCAAGAGGTAAACGTTTTTCTATCTTGAATCATGCTCTCTCGCATGGATCCTGTTCTGGAAATAGGGGATTTCGTTTTTTTTTTCGTTGCGTATCATGATCCCTATTTCTAGCAGAAAATGGGTGTTAATTCGCGCTGCCTACTGGTAGGTGTGCTTGGGAATTTGTTGATGGGCGCCTGGGTGCCCTGGATGCTGGATGAACAGTTTAAAATGCACAAATTTGCGCCTGGGCGCACAAGGTTCACGCCGGGGTGCCCCGATTTGCATCAAAACACCATTTTTCTCATTTTTAACACATTCTAATGGTTCCTAATACCCCCTAACACCTAATTGGACTTATGAACTATGGGAACAAGATTTTAGACACATCAAATAAATTTTGATAACATAAAACCAAAAAGAAACAAACAAACACACACATATATGTATATAAATATATATTATTTTCAAACGAAAATCCTAAGCGTTACAATGCTATTATCAACATATATTAAAATAGGAGAAGTTTGAGGGCAAAAAGATTTCCCTCCTTAATCTTCTCATTTTCCCTCCTAATCATGTCTTCTCTCTCCTACCAAAGATATTGGACGGATTAATCTAAAATGTTTATTTCATTTTGATCTGGGCCGTTGAAAAAAAGCTTATGGAAGAAACTTTCTCTCTTCCATGTTTCCATCATTCTTTCTTTTTCTCTTCTCTCCGGATCTCACCTTCTCTTCTCTGGTTCCAATCTTCATCCACACAACAAAGGTAATTTTCTTTCTCTCTTTCTCTAACCTCTATTTTCATCCTTTTCTCTTTCTCATTTGTCATCTCCCTCTCTCTTTCCATCTTTTTCTCTTTCTCATTTGTCATCTCCCTTTCTCTTTCTCGCTCTTTCTCTCTCTTCCGCCCCCTCTCTCTCTCGCTTTCTCATCAACCACCAACACCCACTCAGCCGGAAATTGCGATTGTCACCTCCAGCATCATCACTGTTGATCGCTGTTGATTGGGATTTTGGTTCCAATAAAAAACTCTTCGACTCTCTCTCTCTCTCTTCAAACTTTACATTTTGTTAGAAAATCCAAAATCCTAGATTATGATACCTCTATAAAAAATATGCAAGTTTTTAATTTATGCAAAATCCCAGTTTTTGTTATTTTTATTTTTTTATATATGCAAGTTTTAATTTATTTGATTTTATTCTATTTGGGCTTCCAGAGAGATCAGAATCCTCAGTTTCATAGGAGAAGCAAGGAAGCTGAAACAAAGGAACAAAGAGATGATTAATTTAATGAATAGGCAATTTTCAGTATTTCTTTGTGTTTTAAAACAATAGATATTCTTGCACCTTATGTGTTTTAAGACAATAGGTATGAAGTGTACTATTTGATGTTGTTGTTTCTTATTCATATGTTACAAACAATATTTTTTTGGCTGATTTTATTTATAGATTTACAATGTTTTGTACCATATTCATATTATGCTTTGAAGTTGTCATTTCAATGACACAAATCAATGAATTTGGGAAACATGATAGAGTTGCTAAAATTCATGCATATATAATAAGTCGTCTAATAAAGGAGATGCTTGCAGTGATCGACAAAGTCAAGACTCAACAAGGACTTATTAATAATCTTGATGATGTATTTGGGAAGGTCTCTCCAATTCCTTTGTTTTCCTGGTTTGTCTTTGGTCCCTTGATTTCTCAATTACTAATCATTTTGATTCTTGCAAAATATATATTTGTCAGTTAAGTATGTATTTTTTTTTTGTAGCTTTAATTTTTTATTGATTATGAAAAGTAAAAGAGCAAACAAAAGGCCTAGAAGCAGAGGAGGTTTCGAAGAGAATCAAGATGGTTTTGATTATGATATATATTGTTCATTATTTTTTTTAAATGTTGGATTTCTGAATTTTTGTTATGAATAAGTTGGTTTTTCTTATCTAACATCTTACCATATCTATATTATGATTAGATGTGAATGAGAATATGCAACGAAAAACGCCAATCATGTCAAGGAAAAAACATGATTAGTTTGTTTCCATAAAGATTATTCATAAATAATATCACAACAAGAATTTAGATAGAAATTTTGGATACCTTTAAATTTTCTTTTACACCGAAAAGGAAAATTATGCATATTCATAAATCAATCCATATTTATTTGATTATAAAGTAAATAAAAAAAATATAAAACCCATAAGACATATCATGACCATTATATATGACATAAAAAAATGTTACTAATTTATTATATTTTAACTACAATTACTCTGATAATTACACTAACATTATAATTATTATAATTATAAATATTATAATTATAGTTATTATATTATAATTATAATTATTAAAAAAATATATAATTATAATAATAATTCAAATACAAATACTAAAATGACCAACGAGACTTGGTTTAGTTGGTGTAAGGCCCCAACTGAAATCTTTGGAATGAGATACGGGTGCTAGTAGCCCCGGGTTCGATTCCCACTAAAAACATCTCGCTGGGAGAGCCAGCTACGCAGCTCGCTCCGGATTAGTTTCAAGGGCTCCCTGGTATTAAGGGTGCTCTTGGGGATACTGGTGGTTCCGCAAGGAATACGGACCAAAAAAAAAAATACAAATACTAAAACTAATTTCTATAACTAATAAAAATATTAATAATTATGATCAAAGAATTAACCAGCAAAAAAAAACGAATATAATGTTATAATTTGAGAAGTTCTAATACAGGTAAGTTCTGATATAGGCAAATTGGTATCAATCATTTAAAAAGAGCATCATTGTGAATAATTATTTGATTGTATTAGCATAATACAATCAAATATTTACTCCGTCATTAATTCAATTTTTAAAAAATGCGAAAATTTATACTGTAGTAATTTTAATCGTGGAAATTAATGATGCATTATTTTATACTTTAGACAATATATTTATACAATTATGAAGTTCTAATATAGGCAAGTAATTTTCAAGTTGAAATCTTTTTAATTTTTATATTCTTATAATTCAAACTTACATTTACATTATCAAATTCTATTATAGTACTACAATTATAATGATTGATAATAATAATTATTCATTCCATTTACTATGACAGGTTTTTAACTGGAATTAGTGTTGAAAAAATGTATATAAGGAAGCAATGTCATAAAGGCAGGATTGTCAATGTTAGGTTTTAAATTTTGATTTACTAGGTTGTTATATTGGACAATGTTTATTGCTATCTTTTTGGTCATCATTTAACATTGTTCAATTTGAATATTTAAATACATTATCGTGTGAATCATATATACTTTGTGTAACATCCTCTTTTTATTTAAGCTAATATAAGTATGTGAAGTTTTAACCTTGATTAGGAATAGTAGTTAAGTGGCATTCAGGCATCATGTTTAATCTTAGAATCGTGGAGATCAAGTTAGGAAAACCATAAACCTAGGAGATTGGATTGTAGGATTTATAAATTAACACCTAAAACCCACCGTTGGATGTGAAGTTGGGGTCATTAGGGAGCTTATCTCCAAATTTGACCCAGATCCAACGGTTAACGAAAAAGTTATAGCTGTTTGAATGCGAAAGTTGCTGTCAGATTTTATCTGTGGACATAGATGTCATTGTTGTGCACACCGATGTTGCACATCGATATCCATAGGTGGACATCGATGTCCACGACCTGCAGAATCAGTTTTTAAGGCATTTGGCTGAGTTCATTTGGGAAAAAATCATAAAATCCTCACTCGAACCTCTTGGGAAAAGTTAGGGTTCATCATTTCCCAACCTCAAACCTCTTGAATCCTCATCAAATTGCTTCTTCCCTTCATCAAATCAAGAGTTCCTCTTCTCTCCATAATCAACATCACTCATTTTATCCTCCCTTTCTCACACGAATTTCTCTTCCTCTCTTCTCCCATACGAATTTCACCCTCCATTCCACCAAGACCAAGTTGTTCATCTTCTTCCTCATCAAGCTTATCAACTCATTATCAAGCTTAATAGTTAAGGCTCATTTCTCCTTTCTCTTCTTAGGGCCAAATGAGTTTCTCTTTGTTTTCCCTCTCTTGGTAAGAAAAATCCGAACCCCATGTCTTGTGTGCCACAAATCTTATGTTCAATTTCGTTTTTGTGGCTCAAGGAAGTCAAAGATCACTCTCCACACTCTCTTTCCATTGGAGCTCATTTGTGAAGTGTTTGAAGCTAGGGCTTGGAAGGTTTATTCTTACCTCTACTTGGTTGAGGTAAGGGAGTGGATATAGTGAGCTTTGCCTTGTTCTAGGGAGTAGGTTCTAGTTAGTATATAATACTTGTTAGGGTTATGTGTTAGGGGAGAAAATTAGATTATAAATCCCTAGGTTATTAAATATGAAATTTGAATTAATTAAATATGCATGATGATTGGCTGTCAAGATTAGTAAAAAGGAAACCCAATAATATGACAATGTATTATTTGATAAATGAAACTTGGATAAGAATTAAATGGAATTGCATGAGGAATTGGGTAATGTGATAATGAAGTTGTCATAAATGAATTTTGTGATTTTTGACCTTAGTTGCAAAGTTGTGAATTAAATGGTAATTAATTTCGGTAGCAAATACATGTATGTGTTGTGGAATAAATGGATATAGGAAGAAAATGGAATGAAAAACGAGTAAATGTGATAAATGTGCGTAATTGTATCTAATTGTTAAATAATTACAAATGTTAAGTATTATCAATTGTGAATAAAGATCATGGTTTATGAATATGGACTTGTGAACATAGGAAACGGAAGTAAAGGATTATGTGTAGACCAAAGTAAAAGATGATATATGCAAAAGTAAAATGACGGGCGAATCTAAATGTTGGGCTATAAAAGAGAACACTATTTGGTATGGTTGTGAGAACTGAGAAAGGAAATGAATAAAGGAATCACACGAAAGAATATGTATTGATTGTGGTTAGTGGTGATTAAATGTGCTGTGATTGATTGAACTGGAAAGTGAATAATTCTTGGCCTCTGAAATGAGGCGCCGAATATTGAGAATGTGGTACATATGTTGGCCTCTGTTTTGAGGTGACATTTCTTAACTAGTGATAAATTGTTTATGATGAGAAGGGTTAGGTGTTGAATGTGTGCTATTGTATTTAATTGTGTTAAGAAATGTGGATATCACATGAATGAGAAAATGTATGTGTTATAATTGATTGTGTAAGAAGATGAAAGTATGTTTTGGCCTCTGATGTGAGGTAATGAATAATGAAAATGTAAAAAGTTCGTTGGCCTCTGATTTGAGGTGACGAGTAATGGAAAGGGATGAATATGCTGACCTCTGATATGAGGGGCACAATGTGAATGTTAATGAGTGTTGACCTCTGACCTGAGGGACACGATATGAATTAGAATGAATGGGTGTTGACCTCTGACCTAAGGGACACCAGATTAAATAAAGGATTGAGTGTTGACCTCTGACCTGAGGGACACCGGATGAAATGTGTATTGGTGTGTTGACCTCTGACCTGAGAGACACACCGTGAATTAATAAGTTGAAGTGTTGTCCTCTGACCTGAGGGACACAAAATGAATCATAATGAATGGGTGTTGACCTCTGACCTGAGGGACACATAATGTAAATAAGGAAAGGAATAAAAAGTAAAGGAAAAGCGATGTATGTAGGCTTCGATTTGGTGGAGACATACATCGTGATTGGTGTATGTATGTAGGCCTTCGATTTGGTGGAGACATACATACACCCTAAATAAAAAGGAAAAAAAGAAAGGACAATGGATAAAATAAGGTAAACGGTAAAGGAAAAGCGATATATGTAGGCCTTCGATTTGGTGGAGACATACATACACCGTAAATAAAAAGGAAATGAATAAGGGAAACGGGGAATAAAATTGGATAAGATAATGGTAATGAAAAAGCGATGTATGTAGGCCTTCGATTTGGTGGAGACATACATCGTGATTGGTGTGTGTATGTAGGCCTTCGATTTGGTGGAGACATACATACACCGTAAATAAAAGGAAAAGAATAAGGAAAAAGGTAAGAGGATATAACGGGATTTATTTGGAAACGGGGAAAATAATTAAAAGGGATTCATAAGGTGAAAATGAATTAACTAAGAGGGAACCGGCACTTGTAAAATGATGGAATTGGAAAATGTGGTATGCTTGCAATGATAATGTGATTATATGAATAAATGCTAAGTGTGTTTGGCCTGGTGAGTTGTTATGTCTAGTTAGAAACTGCTTTCTATTTCATGTGCAATACTCACTCCCTTACATTTACAGGTACGGAGATTGAGTTGGCACAACCCCCGGCCGAGCAGGAGTACTTTCCCTTACAGGGAGAGTAGGGATATTATGGGATTTGTAGGATATTTTGAACTTAAGCCTCCTACTCTATTTTTGAAGTAAAATTTGCTATTCATATTTTAAGTGAGGCTTAGGATGTTTTATTTTGGCAAAGTTATACGATTTGGTCGTGACACTCAAACTTAGTATTTTCCGCTATTACTCTGATTTATTATTGTACACTAATATATTTGGAGCCATGGGGCGATGATATGATTTTGAAATATAATCTGAAGCCCTGCTGGCTAATAATTGTTTATTGAAAATTGTTTATCCCAGGTTAAATTTTGGATTAGTCCGAAAAACAAACAAAACTCCGTCCGTTTGACGGTTGATTTTAATATAATCAAAAAGGAATTTTTAAGTCCGTATTTTAATATAAGGGGAATTAAGGGTATAAATCCTAGGTGTTACACTTTGTTTGGAGAATTTACTATTCAGTATTCAACAAACGAGGAATCTTATTAAATAGAAGCTCTTGCTCCAAAAATTTAACTCCGTACCCAACCTGTCAACATAGCATAAATATTAGTTGGAAAAGCTTTTTACTATAAACTACATATAAAACTCAAAATTGTTGTCTTCTACGATTGTAAAGTTTATTTTTATACAATTAAAAAATTAATTTATAATTTATTTACATTATATAACACATAAACTACACATTGGCTCGACAAAATTTAATAATTAAGTAGTAATTAAACATTATTCATTACAAATTCAAGATATTTTACTCATATTTTATCAATTGCAATTTTTTCACATAATACTAATATCTCAAATTAAATGACCCGTGCATCGCACGGGCATACTTACTAGTGAAGTCTAAATTAAGTTGTCAATGAAGTAGAGACGACGAGCCAAGTATAAAATGAAAAAGTTTATGGAGGTAATAAAATAAAATGAGTTATAGAATCTTAATTGCAAATAAATTAAATTTAATAACATCAATCAATCCAATAGATACAACATGCATCAAATCATCATCTCTCCCATGAAAAATTATTGCATGATTTAGAATAAATGATCCTAACCTAATTTATACCCTTGATTTTGAATTTGCCATGAGAAATTTCATAAGAATATCAACGATCCTCATGAAATTAGGACCATTGATCGTGAAATAATTTCTTTTTTCATCTTTGCATTAGCGAACCACTGGAGCCTAGCACAGATGGTAAGGGATCTGTTGCTAATTAAGCAAGTAATTGTGGGTTTGATACCCCTCTTTTTGCGATGTAAGAGACCTCGCAGGGAGACTACCCTCAAAAGCACTCGACAATATCGAAAAGATTAGTCACCTACTTATGCAAATGAAAACCTTTAAAAAAAATCATTGCATTGCTGGAACATGGATGCACCAATTTTTTTAGTGCATTAAAGCCAACTCCTCACAACATAGACCACTCATTAAAATTAAAAGGAAAATGCTAACAAGTGTTATAAAGGTATTTGTTAAAGAGTCGAAATTAGTAAAAAGCTCCTGCAAAATGTAACTTTTGATGTTTTCAAGAAGGTGTAGTTTGCCATGAATGCGGAAAACCCGGACATCTCAAGTACTCATGCTCTAAGTATCTCAAGAAGAAGGAGAAAGACAAGAAAAATTCTAAATCTAAAAGAGCATACATAGTTTGGGATAGTGATGAAGATAACAAGAAAAGCACATCGAGTAGTTCATCGGATAATGAAGAAGCCGCTTGTCTCAACTTGATAACTCTAGTAGATGATGAAGAACAAAGTTCAAATGATGAATCAAGTTATCAAAGCGAGGAAAGCGATGTAAGTCATACTAAATCCGAAATTTCTTCTAAATATGAATTGTTATATAATGCTTATGAAGAAATGCATGAACAACTTGAAAAACTAGCTTTGAAAAACATTGAAAGAAAGAAGCTCATTTTGAAACATCAAAAAGAGATTTTAGAACTTCAAAAACAAGTTGATGAGCTTAATCTTGAAAATGAAACTCTTGATCTTATATATGCTAGTTCTTCTTGTGATTGTGCTAGTAGAGTGAATATTGTGGTTGATTGTGAGAATTGCAAGTTGCTCAAAGATGAAAATGCTATTTTGAAAAATAAGCTTGCAAGTTTCTCAAATGGTGATATTAAATTGCGCACATTGTTAAATTTTCAAATAGAAAATTCAAACAAGTTTGGTTTGGGTTATACTAATGCTAAGAGTAAATCTCATAGAAATGTTGTTGATTTTTCAAAAGTTGATTTCTCAAATGCACCAACATGTTTCTATTGTGGTACTCATGGACATACTTCAAATGTGTGTTATGTTAAAGTGCATGGTATACCTAAAGGAGATTTTGTTTGGATGAAAAAGGGTGAAAGTCCCTACACTAACAAAAATGGATCCAAGACCATTTGGATACCAAAAAGCAAAGCATGATTGTTTTGTAGGTATGATTGAAGAGCAAAGGGCTTACAATTGTTATTCATACATTTGCATCTTCAATTGGTATTACATTTGCATCTCAAGTGAATGTCCTACAAAATGGTAAAATGATATTGTTGAATATTTACAATTGTTTATTCTTCTCAATTGGTATAATTGAATTGTTCTCAAATAGTATTACTTTTCTAAAGTTCAATTGGTATCATTGAGTGATGATTAGATGATTATCATGCTATTATTGTTGTGTTATTTCTTTACATTGATGATATCTCAATTGGTATTATGACTTCTTAGTATTTCTATTGGTTCATAATTCATTGTTATATTTTCTTGCCAATTGGTATCACATTTCAAAGTATAGTACTTGTTATATTTCAATTGATAATGGTATATATTACTTTGTAAAGAAATAAATGTAATTTCTCTATTTTGGCTTAGTATTTTATATTTCAATTGGTATATATTACTTTTTGATAATGCCAAAGGGGGAGAAATGGTATGTTTTGAAAAAAAAATGGTATGTTTTGAAAAAAAGAAATGGTATGTTTTGAAAAAAATGGGAGAAATGATATGTTTTTGTGGAAAAAGGTTGTTTTGTTGTTTTTATGTAAGTTGAGCTAAGTTGTTGAAGATAGGGGGAGAATCAAGCTTCTATCAATTGGATTTCAAATATCAAATGCATTGATTAAGGGGAGCAAGTTTCTCACCAAGTGATCAAATTGTTAAAGCATCAACAACTTCAATCAAATTCAAAACATGGTTTGTCATTTTCAAAAAGGGGGAGATTGTAAGTTCCATGATGAATGTTTTGATAATGACAAAGTGTTTTGAACAAGCTATCATGTGTTGATCAAGTTCAAGTTCAACAAGCAACAACAAACATCAAATGAAGAAGAGAGAAAGCAAGCTCATGAAGACTTAGTTTGAGTGTAATTGTAATTGTTTTATCTTTTGCCTCTCAAGCTTCATAGGTCTTTTATTTGATGAGTTTGGTTAGAGTATCTTAGAGGGTAGTAAATCTCTTTCATAAGTCATGATTAAATCATAATTTGAGTTTTCACTTAACCTAGAATCAATAGGTGGCTTAAAGGTTTTAAAGGAAAAGTTGGTTTTTGAGAAAACAAGTTTTAAACAAGTGTCAGACATGTTTAATCGATTAAGAACATGTTTAATCGATTAGTACTCGATTAAGGCAAGATTTAATCGATTAAACACTGCTGAACTGGTTTTTTAAAATACGATTTTCACTTCTCAAAATCAGTTTTCAAGTGCTACAACTTTTGGGTATTCTATAAAAACCTATTCCTAATCTTTGTGATTAAGTTAGAATCATTTTCATACAAGTTTTACAAGAATCAAGCCATTCTATTCTCTCTAAATTTCAAAGATCAAAGCTTTCATATTTTCATATTCTTTGATCATGAACCTTTGAATCTCTTATTGTGAATTGTCATAGCTATTGATTGAGATTCATAGGAGTGTTATTGTGTTTTCTATTGTGTTGTAATCTTTGCAAGAAGGTAAGCCAACTACAACAACAAAGAAGCCTTGGTGTGTCGATTATCATCAAGCAAATCTCATTGGAGAAGAAGAAAGTCTTGGTTGTGAATCAAGCAAGTGAAGCCTTGGTGTGTGGATTATCATCAAGCAATTGAAGACTTGTTGTGTCGATTATCAACAAGGGGTAGAGGTTAGATTAGAGAGAAGATCAATAGGATTACAAGGCAAGGGTGTGGTGTATCTCTTGTAGTCTAGCAAGAAGGGAGTCTTGTGAGGCATTTACTTGTAATTTGAGAACTCTAATTCCTCATAGTGAAGAATCTCTCTTGGTTGAAGAGGGGACTGGATGTAGCTTTCAAGCGGATGAAAGTGAACCAGGATAAATCACTGTGTCGTATCTCTAAACCCTTAACTCTTTACATTCAAGTCTTTAATTGTGTTCTTGGTTGAAAACCTAGAAAAAGAGTGATTTTCATAATTGATTGAATTGAATCTTTAATTGTGCAAATTGATTTGGGAAAATCATTTTCATAACTAGGATAATCAATAAGAATATAGGTGTTAATTGTTTCCGCTGAATCTCTGATTTTAAGTGTTGATTGATTGATTTTCGTATTCGATTGAAAAAGTGATTTTTCAGTTTCTGATAGTTTTAATCGATTAAGTGTTCGTTTAATCGATTAAGGACTTTTGAACTTTCAGGCTTAATCGATTAATACTCGAGTAAATTGCAGGTTAATCGATTAAATCTCAGTTTAATCGATTAAGTGCTGTAGAATTTGCAAAAATCATTTGTTTTAATTGTTTCGATTTGTTTTGTTCGAAAATCTTTCAAGGTTTCTTTTACACCTATTCAACCCCCCCTTCTAGGTGTATTCCTAGGGTTCCTTAGTCTCTCCAACCACCAATTGCGGTTTCCTCAATTGGTATCAGAGCTCGGTCGAAAGACACGAGCATAAGAGCTTTTTCGTAAAGATCCTTTAAGAAAATCGCAATGGGTTCCATGAATCTCTTTGGTGGTGAAGGTGCTTCAATAAGTCGTCCTCCATTGTTTGCCGGAGAAGGCTATGCATATTGGAAAGTTAGAATGAAAATCTTTATCCAAGCAATAGATAGTGAAATTTGGAAAGTAGTTGAAAAAGGTCCTCATATCCCCTCTAGTTTAGTTGAAGGTGTAGTACATTTAATTCCCGAGGATAAGTGGAAGGATGATGATAGAAAGAAAGTACAATATGATTATAAAGCAAAAAATATCATTACCTCCGCTTTATCCTATGACGAGTTCTTTAGAGTTTCTCAATGTACTAGTGCTAAGGAAATGTGGGACACTTTACAAGTGACTCATGAAGGAACTAGTGAGGTTAGGAGAGCTAGATTGAATGCTTTAATGCGTGATTATGAATTGTTTCAAATGCTTCCAAATGAATCTATTAATGATATGCAAAAGCGTTTTACTCATATTATTAACCATTTACTTGCTCTTGGTAAGACTTTCTTACAAGGTGAACTTTCTAACAAAGTGTTGAGATGTTTAGACAGGAATTGGCAACCAAAAGTAACGGCTATTGTTGAATCTAAAAACTTGGATGCTATGGATCTAGCAACACTCTTTGGAAAGCTTCAAGAACATGAAATGGAGCTTGGACGATTAAGTATCAATGAAGAGTCGAATAAGAACAAAGAAAGAAAGGGACTTGCTCTTAAAGTCAATAGATCATATAAAAAGAAAGAGAGTTCCGATGATGATGATAGTGAAGATTCCGATTCGGATGTTGATGAAAAAGACATGAAACTTTTACTAAGGAAGTTTGACAAATTTCTAAGGAGAAAAGGAAGGTTGAACAAAGACAAAGGTAAAGAGAAGGATTCCCCACACTACAAGACCAAGACTTCAAAAGAAGGTGTAGTTTGCCATGAATGCGGAAAACCCGGACATCTCAAGTACTCATGCTCTAAGTATCTCAAGAAGAAGGAGAAAGACAAGAAAAATTCTAAATCTAAAAGAGCATACATAGTTTGGGATAGTGATGAAGATAACAAGAAAAGCACATCGAGTAGTTCATCGGATAATGAAGAAGCCGCTTGTCTCAACTTGATAACTCTAGTAGATGATGAAGAACAAAGTTCAAATGATGAATCAAGTTATCAAAGCGAGGAAAGCGATGTAAGTCATACTAAATCCGAAATTTCTTCTAAATATGAATTGTTATATAATGCTTATGAAGAAATGCATGAACAACTTGAAAAACTAGCTTTGAAAAACATTGAAAGAAAGAAGCTCATTTTGAAACATCAAAAAGAGATTTTAGAACTTCAAAAACAAGTTGATGAGCTTAATCTTGAAAATGAAACTCTTGATCTTATATATGCTAGTTCTTCTTGTGATTGTGCTAGTAGAGTGAATATTGTGGTTGATTGTGAGAATTGCAAGTTGCTCAAAGATGAAAATGCTATTTTGAAAAATAAGCTTGCAAGTTTCTCAAATGGTGATATTAAATTGCGCACATTGTTAAATTTTCAAAGAGAAAATTCAAATAAGTTTGGTTTGGGTTATACTAATGCTAAGAGTAAATCTCATAGAAATGTTGTTGATTTTTCAAAAGTTGATTTCTCAAATGCACCAACATGTTTCTATTGTGGTACTCATGGACATACTTCAAATGTGTGTTATGTTAAAGTGCATGGTATACCTAAAGGAGATTTTGTTTGGATGAAAAAGGGTGAAAGTCCCTACACTAACAAAAATGGATCCAAGACCATTTGGATACCAAAAAGCAAAGCATGATTGTTTTGTAGGTATGATTGAAGAGCAAAGGGCTTACAATTGTTATTCATACATTTGCATCTTCAATTGGTATTACATTTGCATCTCAAGTGAATGTCCTACAAAATGGTAAAATGATATTGTTGAATATTTACAATTGTTTATTCTTCTCAATTGGTATAATTGAATTGTTCTCAAATAGTATTACTTTTCTAAAGTTCAATTGGTATCATTGAGTGATGATTAGATGATTATCATGCTATTATTGTTGTGTTATTTCTTTACATTGATGATATCTCAATTGGTATTATGACTTCTTAGTATTTCTATTGGTTCATAATTCATTGTTATATTTTCTTGCCAATTGGTATCACATTTCAAAGTATAGTACTTGTTATATTTCAATTGATAATGGTATATATTACTTTGTAAAGAAATAAATGTAATTTCTCTATTTTGGCTTAGTATTTTATATTTCAATTGGTATATATTACTTTTTGATAATGCCAAAGGGGGAGAAATGGTATGTTTTGAAGAAAAAAAATGGTATGTTTTGAAAAAAAGAAATGGTATGTTTTGAAAAAAATGGGAGAAATGATATGTTTTTGTGGAAAAAGGTTGTTTTGTTGTTTTTATGTAGGTTGAGCTAAGTTGTTGAAGATAGGGGGAGAGTCAAGCTTCTATCAATTGGATTTCAAATATCAAATGCATTGATTAAGGGGAGCAAGTTTCTCACCAAGTGATCAAATTGTTAAAGCATCAACAACTTCAATCAAATTCAAAACATGGTTTGTCATTTTCAAAAAGGGGGAGATTGTAAGTTCCATGATGAATGTTTTGATAATGACAAAGTGTTTTGAACAAGCTATCATGTGTTGATCAAGTTCAAGTTCAACAAGCAACAACAAACATCAAATGAAGAAGAGAGAAAGCAAGCTCATGAAGACTTAGTTTGAGTGTAATTGTAATTGTTTTATCTTTTGCCTCTCAAGCTTCATAGGTCTTTTATTTGATGAGTTTGGTTAGAGTATCTTAGAGGGTAGTAAATCTCTTTCATAAGTCATGATTAAATCATAATTTGAGTTTTCACTTAACCTAGAATCAATAGGTGGCTTAAAGGTTTTAAAGGAAAAGTTGGTTTTTGAGAAAACAAGTTTTAAACAAGTGTCAGACATGTTTAATCGATTAAGAACATGTTTAATCGATTAGTACTCGATTAAGGCAAGATTTAATCGATTAAACACTGCTGAACTGGTTTTTTAAAATACGATTTTCACTTCTCAAAATCAGTTTTCAAGTGCTACAACTTTTGGGTATTCTATAAAAACCTATTCCTAATCTTTGTGATTAAGTTAGAATCATTTTCATACAAGTTTTACAAGAATCAAGCCATTCTATTCTCTCTAAATTTCAAAGATCAAAGCTTTCATATTTTCATATTCTTTGATCATGAACCTTTGAATCTCTTATTGTGAATTGTCATAGCTATTGATTGAGATTCATAGGAGTGTTATTGTGTTTTCTATTGTGTTGTAATCTTTGCAAGAAGGCAAGCCAACTACAACAACAAAGAAGCCTTGGTGTGTCGATTATCATCAAGCAAATCTCATTGGAGAAGAAGAAAGTCTTGGTTGTGAATCAAGCAAGTGAAGCCTTGGTGTGTGGATTATCATCAAGCAATTGAAGACTTGTTGTGTCGATTATCAACAAGGGGTAGAGGTTAGATTAGAGAGAAGATCAATAGGATTACAAGGCAAGGGTGTGGTGTATCTCTTGTAGGCTAGCAAGAAGGGAGTCTTGTGAGGCATTTATTTGTAATTTGAGAACTCTAATTCCTCATAGTGAAGAATCTCTCTTGGTTGAAGAGGGGACTGGATGTAGCTTTCAAGCGGATGAAAGTGAACCAGGATAAATCACTGTGTCGTATCTCTAAAACCTTAACTCTTTACATTCAAGTCTTTAATTGTGTTCTTGGTTGAAAACCTAGAAAAAGAGTGATTTTCATAATTGATTGAATTGAATCTTTAATTGTGCAAATTGATTTGGGAAAATCATTTTCATAACTAGGATAATCAATAAGAATATAGGTGTTAATTGTTTCCGCTGAATCTCTGATTTTAAGTGTTGATTGATTGATTTTCGTATTCGATTGAAAAAGTGATTTTTCAGTTTCTGATAGTTTTAATCGATTAAGTGTTCGTTTAATCGATTAAGGACTTTTGAACTTTCAGGTTTAATCGATTAATACTCGAGTAAATTGCAGGTTAATCGATTAAATCTCAGTTTAATCGATTAAGTGCTGTAGAATTTGCAAAAATCATTTGTTTTAATTGTTTCGATTTGTTTTGTTCGAAAATCTTTCAAGGTTTCTTTTACACCTATTCAACCCCCCCTTCTAGGTGTATTCCTAGGGTTCCTTAGTCTCTCCAACCACCAATTGCGGTTTCCTCAATAATTACTAAGGTTGGTCTTTCCATTAATTCCATTATTATGACTTAGAAAAAACACAACTTCTGAATGATATCTTGAGGTATAACTTTACTCATAAAATTCACCTTTGAATTTAAATTAAACATATGCTCATAGACCTGGATTGAGAGAATATAATCATTGGTATTAACAATCCTTACTCAAAAACTTAACTTTTATTTTTAAGTTTCAGGTACTAACCGGTTACATCACAACCTAACCGGTTAGAATTACAGACCTGAACTTGAAACCACTGATTTTCAAAGAATCTTTTCTTGAATTCTCTACTCAATCCAATAACAGGGTCTTAGCATAACAGAATACCTCATGTTCAACACATATCATCATTCAAAAGATCTAAGTCATAATCCAATTTCATTTATGCATAATTTCCTCTTGAAATTATCATTAAATATTAAGGTATTAACTCATCACCTCCAATATAAACCAAACAGTGCTCAATCACATATTTTTAGATTGGTTTTTATATGAAATTCTAGCTTAAACTTGAGTACAAATGGTATGAACACGTAGCCAATTTTAGAAACCTTTTTCTTTTGAAAACTGACAGTATCTAACCGGTTACAGACAGGCTCTAACCGGTTAAATTATGCAGCACAACATACTAAAACTGATTATTCAGCACCATTTTCAATTGTACTCAAATCTAACCTATTTTCATCATTACCCAAGGTTCAATACCTTAAAGTACACATGTTTAAACACTTAAACATATCACAAATTCATGCATGCAAAATCATCATACACCAAAAGTGCATAAATCACATATTTCACAACTTAATGCATCAATTCACATAATATCCAAATAAGTCATGAAATTTTCATCACAATAGCTTGCATGCATCATATTATAATTGCTCAAAATCATAAATGAGCTAAAGTTGGCCTCCAAGCCATAAAACTAATTCAAGCTATGCCCTTAGAGTCTCTTGGTGACTCATCCTATTTACCAAACATATTTATCCTCACTCTAGCAAATAGTAAGCTTCCCCCTTACCTCTAGATCGATTGAGAACAAAGACTTCACAGAGAAATGAGTTTGAACACCAAAATCCACTAATTCCCCTTCTCTGTTGGACATGCAACACAGTTTCGGTGGGTTCCCAAAATCAGAGAATTCGACATAGAAAACATGCATCAAAATTGGGGAAAATAGTTAGGACTTAATCTCTGCAACATGCTAAAGAGATTAGGAAAGATTTGGGATCAAGGGATAGCCGGAGCTTACCAAAATCGAGCTCCTAAGAGAGGTTCATGACTCTGGTTTCTTGAGGCTACAGCTTCTGGACCAAACTTGCAAAGCTCACAACTCCGACTACACTCAACCTTTCCTCACGATTTTTGGATCTTTGTAAAGCTCGAGATGTGAGCTTTACAATGGTGTATAGCTCTCAGATCAACTCTCAGAATCGAAAGAGAACAAAGGCAACGAAATCAAGAACCCTAACTTCGTTTTCATACCAAACTTAGCAAAATGAGGCAAATTGGATCAACAATCAAGCTTATATAGACGAGCTGGTTGATCATGCAAGTCGACACGCATTCCCCAGCGTGATTTGAGTGGGATTCGTGGCAGTTTCTTGATTAATTGGGTGATTACTCATCAAAATCCACTAACCCAGTTTCTGAGTTCATCGCGTAACCGGTTACAAAGCCCTTCTAACCGGTTACATACTGATAAAACTTCATAAATTAATAATTTAATTACTCTTTCTTCAAAAACCTTTCTAATATTGCAATTAGGTCTCAACCCAAGGACTAAATTACAGTATTCATATTTTTATATATAAAAACACATAATGTACAAAAACTAAAACTTTCAAAACTAACATAAATCAATTATAAAATAACTGTTATAACTAATTTCTTTGTTATTTGGGAGACGAAAATTAGGGGTGTTACAAAATTCATAAGAATTAATAATTTCTTACCACACAACCTGTAATGTTTGCACTTTGTAATAACTAATAAAAAAATTAAAAATTCAAAAATAGCACAAAATAGAAAAAAACGATAATAGGAAAAAAAAGAGAGTTTGAATTCCTAAACTAGTTTAAAAATTTGGTGTGCAAAAAAAAAATCCAAAAGAAAATATGAGCACCAAATCATTTTCATTGCTCTAAATCTAAATAGTATTTAATATTCCATCACAACAAAGAAAAAGAAAACAAAGAAATTTTGATAGAACATTAAAATTAGAAGTAACAATTAGTCAGAGAAAAAACATAGATAGGGAAGACAATTTAGAGGAAGGCACCAAAGTGATGAAGGAGGGGACGGATAATGAGGGGCACCGAGAGGGGCGGAGGGGGTCAAACACAACGAGTGTCGAATGGGTTTAAGCACAGTGAGGGACGGAGAGAATCAAGCCAGCGAGAGGAGAAAATGATTTTATTTTTTTGGTAATCAAAAGAGAAAGTGATTTGAGACTTGAGGATGTTTTCTAAAGTTAAAATGAGAGAGGTGAGAAGATCATTGAAAAAAATGAAAAAATGACTTTCCCTTATTCCTGTGAATAAAACACACACATTGTGTGAGAAAAATATTATATGTAGTGTGTTTTAATGTTATGCATGGGTTTTAAGAAATTGTTGGAAGTCAAGCTTTCCCAAGGACTTCAAGTGCAAATATTCTATATGGTTTTGATGATAACAAACTCAAGATTCAAGTTCATATCAAGTGCAATCACAAGATCTTCATCATTCAAGTCCAAGCTTCAAGTTGAAGACTCAAGCAAATGAAGTTGAAGATTTTAGCCTTTCCCTTAGCACATCATGTAAGGTAATGAAGTCAAGGTTTATATTATGTTAAAAGGCCAATATAAGCTTTTCTAAAATATATTTTTCATTTAAAGGAGAAGAAAAAGAAGTTTTGTGAAAATCAGTTTTTCTATCTTAGTTTCTGTGAAAATACCTGATGTTACAAAACTCTGAATATTTTTATGTATGCAAGAGGGAGTAATCGATTACTTGCCTAAGTTAATCGATTAACTTTGTTGCATCATAGAAAAATCAGAGAGCTTGTAATCGATTAAGTGAACTTTGCTAATCCATTACTTTCTTATGAGAGTAATCGATTACCTGGCTCAAGTAATCGATTATAATTGTTGCATCATATATTTTCCTGAGACAAAGTAATCGATTATTGCTTTGAGATAATCGATTACATGATGTTGCATCATACAATTATCAGAGGCTCTGTAATCGATTATTAGAATAGTGGTAATCGATTATATGTGTTGCATCATACATTAAACAGAAGTGAAGTAATCGATTACATGCATGTGATAATCGATTACTGGTTTTTAAAATGAATTTCAAAGTTTCTATTTTTAAAGGGATAATCGATTACCTCAAGTTTTATTGAAAAATGTGTCAGAATCATTTTGATTTATTTCCATATTTGTTTTTACTTAATTGATTCTGATTTATTTTCAAAATTCGAATTTGATTTTATTTTTGAAAATATTCCTTATTTGTTTTAATAATCAAATCTTTGTTTTATTTTTTTAAATCTTTTTTATTTGGTTTTGATTTTAAAACTTATTCCAAGATCTTATTTTATTTTATTTTGATTTCAAATTGATTTTAATTTGTTGGTTTAAATCTTTTTGATTTGATTCTGATTCTATTTTCAAATTCAAAATTCAAATTTCAAATCTTTGGTTTTAATTCTTAAATCTTTTATTTTATCTTTTGATTTGATTTTGATTTCAAAAACAAACTCTATTTATTGGTATTTCAAAATCAATAACACTTCTACATTTTTTCAAGAACTCTGATCATCACGTTTCTTCTTCTTTTTCTTCTTCAATTCTCTGGTTTTTACGTTCATCTTTTTCTAAGAAAACAAAACCTTGCATTGGCCTTGTAACTACCTTATTTTGACTTCATTGCCATAGAGCTATATTGTTGTATCTGTGTTGCTTAGAACACATATTTGTTAGAGTGACCTTTTATTGTTGTATCAGCACTATTGAGAGTGCACTGTAGGTCTTGTACCCAATCACTCATACCGGCCATAACCTGTGTTGTAAAGGGGTGTGTAACCCTTAGTGACTAGGGAGTAAATCTACTAGTGCGAACGTGCTGCGTTCGTGGTTGTAGGGTGAGGAACCCTTTGCTGTGTGGGTAGTTCTAGACGAACGGTGTGTCACCTAGTAGTTAGGCTATCTGGAAATCTAGGAAAGGTTTTCCTAGTTGTGTATCGAGGTCCCTGGCGAAAGGAGGTTCCTAGTAGCTTGCGGGGCGCTCTGGTTGTACTTGGGGACGCGTGGCGTCTTTGGTTTAGTGAAAAGCTCAAGCGGGTCGCTTGGGGACTGGAGTAGGCCGGGTTTGCCGAACCAGGATAAAATCTCCAGTGCAATCTCTTCTATCCCTTATCTCTTTTATATTCTGTTGTTATATTTATTTGTTGTGCATCATAACATCTATTTTCATAATAATTTATTTTAAGCGAATTTAAAATAATAAGCGCGGTAACGGTTTTCGTTGTTATTATTTTAATTCGTATCCGCGCATATTAGTTTTTCTATTATTATTAATATTATTCACTTCTACGCAACCGTTTTCAACATTATATTGTTTTCCGCTGCAAACGTTTTAAAGCGAATATTTTCCAATATTTTTATAAACACCCAATTCACCCCCCCTCTTGGGTGACGGCTGCCAATCCTATCAATAATTCTAACAGAAATGGTTAAATGATGTAAGGATATGTTGTATTTTGACTACAATGCCCCATTACAATCATTATTATTGAAAAGAGAGAAATGTATTGGAAGTGAAAAAGAGAGTGTAATAAATAGGGGTGTGTTTGAAAAAATAGCATTAATTATGTATTGGGATTATAAAAAAAACAAGACTTATGAAACATGGTACAAATGCTAAAACAACACTACCTATGAAACGGAAGGAGTATCTTCATGGTAAGTAAGTACTAATTCAAGTACCCAGTCGTATCCATTCAAGTGCCATATTTTTTTTTAATTTGTTTTAATTGCGTATGTATCAGGCGTACCCTTGCACACCCGGTATGCATACGATAGTCAGATGTGAGTACCCATGTTTCAAAGCTTAAAATTACATTAATAAGCAATTCGACGGGGGCTAGTAAACGATAAAATGACGTTGTTTAATATCCTCAAACCGTTACGGTTGGTATCCACACGATAGAGCCAACCAACTCTCTGTTCACTGCAATGGACAATCATCAACCACCACAGCTCAAATCCTCCACCACCACCACAGCCATATCCCCACCGTTACTCCGCCTCATCCTCACCCTCGACGCCACCATCTCCCTCTACCTCGACACCGTCACAAAACCCCTCATCCCTCGCCATCTCCTCGAACTCATCGTCGACTTTCGCTTCTTCTTCCCAGTCACCCTCTCTCTCTTCCTCGCCACCCCTCCCTCCTCCCTCCACTACCCTCACCTCCTCCTCCCTCTCCTCCTCTGCTCCCTCCTCGACCTCCTCTTTGTTGCTCTCATCAAATCCCTCACCCGCCGACCCCGCCCTCCCTACGCTAAACACGACGAGTACAATGCTATCGTCGTTTCGATCGATAACTTCTCCTTCCTTAGCGGCCACTCCTCCAGGGTTTGTTTCTTCGCTTTCATTTTTACATTCTCTCGGATTTGGATCTTTGATTCCTTCGCTTATCTCAGCCATCCACATGTCGCCATGCTGGTTCATCGCTGGGTCGAGGGAGATGAGGCTTTGGCCGTTATGTTGTTAAACGGTGCCATTTGGTTTTGGGCGTTGAGCACTTTGATTTCTAAAGTTGTTCTCGGGAGGCATTACGTTCTTGATGTTTTCATTGGAGGGTGCTTTGGCTACCTTGAAGCTTTGTTCACCTTACACATTCTTAAGTCCCAACTCTTGTGAGGTAAAGATCGTGATTCGCTTTTTCAAGAGTTCGGTAAATTCGATGATTGATTGCATTATTTTATTAGGTTGTAATGTTCTAGTTGATAGAGTTTTCTATTTTGATTGTTTGCTGAGATGAAGTAGAAGATACTAATGTTTAGTTTAAGTGTCAAATAATGGAGAGAAATTAACTGTAATGAAATTACAAATCCGAGCTTTGGAGCGGATTTTAAATTGCGGCTGCGATTTTTGGTTATGTTTTATTTATTGGGCATTGAAAATATGGCTATGGTCACAATAGTGGTTAGTGGTTACAGAGAATTGGAGACTACCGAAACTGCAATGTTGTGACTGGAATTGTAGTTGCGGCATATATAATGGAGATTATGTTTAGTTTAACGGCAAAAATAATGTATAGAAGTTTACTAAAATGAATTTACAAATCCAGGCTTAGGAGTTGAATTTAAATTGCGGCTACGATCATGGTTATGTTGTAAAATACGGCCGATGTTGTCACAATTGCGGCCATGGAGATTACCTAAAAAAGGGTTATTTGTGAACCAGAGAAAAAATATTAAGTAAACAAGGTTATTTGTGAACCAAAGAAAGTCTTCAAAGATGATTTATATATAAAACCGGAGGGAATATGTTTTTTCTTTATATATATATATATATATATATATATATATATATATATATTTATATATATTTCAAACTAGAGGGAGCAGCAAAAGTAGCAACTGAACGATAATATAACGAGAATATTATATAAAGGATATAATAGGAAGATAAAATGGTTTATTTTTTTATAATATAATGAGAATATTATATTAAAAAAATCTTTTCTGTCTCTATGCCAACTTAGAAAAATTTATATGTGTGATCAAATTATTAGATGTTCAGGTTAAGTTTTCTTCAAATTTTATGTATATTTTGTGCTATTTTGTTTAATATAAAAATTAGGAGGATACTTAAAAAAATGACTAATAAAAATATTAACACGCATCATACTCATATGATAAATAAACTTGAAAACATGTATATAATGAATCCAAAAATAGGATTTTAGGTCTTCAATATCTCTTTTTCTTTTATGATTGTTTATCCTATGCATGAGTGTAAGGCATATAGATGGTTATAATAGAAATGATTACAAACTATTTGGTCTTTTATATCTCATGTAATATGTGCATCACTTCATGTTTAATACTGCCTCCATTTCATTTTTTAATTTTTGACCTTTGAAGATTATAAACATATATCAAGAAAATGTGGATTTTTATAGTTTTATGTGTTTTGTCTAAAATCTCTATATTTAATCCTTATTGATAATTAGTAGTATTTCATTTTGTATTTTCTTACCCTCAACCCTTAGGGTTAAGGATAAGAACTTATAAGAGGATAAGTTTTATTGATAAATATAAATTCTTTAAAAAAAAACACTTCCCAACAAAACCTATCCCCTTTTAAACTCTTATCTTCAGCCCTAAGGATTGAGGTTAAGAAAACCCTTTAATTTTTATTAGTCAATCCATTAATTAATGTATAATAGTTTAAGGATATGAGAAGGGATAAAAATAGAATTAACAATGCAAGTAGGAACAAAAGTAATTGAATAAAGGGGTTAAACTTGAAAAAAAATGATTATGCATTGAAATTGTAAAGGACAAAAGTTATGAAATAAAAAAATAACTAAAAGGGCAAAAATAAAGAAATGAACGAAGTACTTAATTTTTGAAGTACATTCATGATGGAGAGAATTATTAGTTTACTAAAGAGACTTAATGATGATAACTAAGTTAAAAATTTTATACGAATGTTTTCAATAGATAGCTCAATTAGGGCCCCTCAATTAGTATAGATAATTGATAATTGACATACAATACGATTACTCAGGTTCGAACTCTGTTAGCGGCACAATTTTTCTTCTTTACCTATCAAAAACTTTGCCTATAAAAATAATTGTACGTATAGTTTTGTCGCTTATAGTGGTTTTACCCGCCTCAAACATGATTGCTTTAATAAGGATATCTAGATTGGTTTTCTAGAAAAAAAATTTCTTCAAAAGTGTTTGGGGTGCAATTTATTCACGGTGTTGAAAGCTTTAGACATAACTCGCATTTTTAAAGAGAATTAATCAATAATTATGATTTTCTACAAAATTAATTATTTTAATTTTTAAATAAGGGTTTGCTTAACCTCAGCCTTAAGAGGTTAAAAAAATAGAAAAAAAAATATTGGAAACATAAATTTACTAAGTTTCAAGTCTTAAATGTTTAAGTTATCAATGCAAAAATGCTTTATAAAACCTTTTATCCTCATTGTAAAGTGATTTTCTTTTTATCTTAATTTTGATTTTCTTTTTTTACAATGATTGTGGTTTTTATATGAATAAATTTCATATAAATATTTATCTTTTTATTTTCTATAAGCATTTATGTTTATATTATGTGAAATATATCTTGAATCTATTCATATAAAAAAATCAAAGATCAATTCGTGCATCGCACGGGTATAGATACTAGTTACATTAATAAGTAACTAGACGGGGGCTAGTAAACGAAAAAACGGCATCGTTTAATATCCTCAAATCGTTACAGTTGATATCCAAGCGATAGAGCCAACCAACTCTCTGTTCACTGCAATGGACAATCATCAACCACCACAGCTCAAATCCTCCACCACCACCACAGCCATATCCTCGCCGTTACTCCGCCACATCCTTACCCTCGACACCACCATCTCCCTCTATCTCCACACCGTCACAAAACCCCTCATCCCCCGCCCTCTCCTCCGCCTCCTCGAACTCATCGCCGACTTTCGCTTCTTCTTCCCAGTCACCCTCTCTCTTCCTCGCCACCCCTCCCTCCTCACCTCGTCTTCCCTCTCCTCCGCTGCTCCCTCCTCAACCTCCTCTTCATCGCTCTCCTCAAATCCCTCGCCCGCCGACCCTGCCCTCCCTACGCTAAACACGACGAGTACAACGCTGTCATTTTGGTGGATAACTTCTCCTTCCCTGGCGGCCACTCCTCCAGGGTTTGTTTCATCGCTTCCATCTTTACATTCTCTCGGACTTGGATCGTTGATTCCTTCGCTGATCTCAGCCATCCACGTGTCGCCATTCTGGTTCATCGCTGGGTCGGGGGAGATGAGGCTTTGGTCGTTATGTTGTTAAACGATGTCGTTTGGTTTTGGGCGTTGAGCACTTTGATTTCTAGAGTTGTTCTCGGGAGGCATTACGTTCTTGATGTTTTCGTTGGAGGGTGCTTTGGCTACCTTGAAGCTTTGCTCACCTTACACATTCTTAAGTCCTAGCTTTTGTGAGGTAAAGACCGCAATTCGCTTTTTCAAGAGCTCGGTAAATTCGATGATTGATTGCATATTTTTATTAGGTTGCAATGTTGTAGTTAATAAAGTTTTCTATTTTGATTGTTTGTTGAGGTGAAGCAGAAGATACTAATGTTTAGTTTAAGTGACAAATAATGAAGAGAAATTAACTGTGACGAAATTACAAATCCGAGCTTAGGAGCTGATTTTAAATTGCGGCTTCGATTTTGGTTATGTTTTATTTACTAGGCATTGAAAATATGGCTATGGTCACAATTGTGGTTAGTGGTTACAAAGAATTGGAGACTACCGAAACTGCAATGTTGTGACTGCAATTGTAGTTGTGGCATATATAATGGAGATTATGTTTAGTTTAAGGGCAATATAATGTAGAGAAGTTAACTGAAATGAATTCACAAATCCAGGCTTAGGAGCTGAATTTAAATTGCGGCTGCGATCATGGTTTTGTTGTAAAATACGGCCGATGTGGTCACAATTGCGGCTATGGAGATTATCTAAAAAAGGGTTATTTTTGAACCAAAGAGAAAATATTAAGTAATCAGGGTTATTTGTGAACCAAAGAAAAGTCTTCAAAGATGATTTATATATAAAACCAGAGGGAATATGTTTTTTTTATATATTTCAAACTAGAGGGAGCAACAAAATTAGCAACTTAACGAGAATATAACGAGAATATTATATAATGGATATAATAGGAAGATAAAATGGTTTATTTTTTTTATAATATAATGAGAATATTATATAAAAATAAAATCTTTTCTGTCTCTCTGTCAACTAAGAAAAACTTATATGTGTGATCAAATTATTAGATGTTCAGGTTAAGTTTTCTTCAAATTTTATGTATATTTTGTGCTATTTTGTTTAATATAAAAATTAGGAGGATACTTCAAAACAATATGACTAATAAAAATATTAACATGCATCATACTCATATGATAAATAAACTTGAAAATATGTATATAATGAATCCAAAAATAGGATTTTAGGTCTCCAATATCTCTTTTTCTTTTATGATTGTTTATCCTATGCATGAGTGTAAGGCACATAGATGGTTATAATAAAAATGGTTACAAACTATTTGGACTTTTATATCTCATGTAATATGTGCACATCATGTTTAATACTGCCTCGTTTCATTTTTTAATTTTTGACTTTTGAAGATTATAAACATATATCAAGAAAATGTGGATTTTTATAGTTTTATGTGTATTGTCTAAAATCTCCCTATTTAATCCTTATTGATAATTAGTTGTATTTCATTTTGTATTTACTTACCCTCAACCCTTACGGCCAAGGATAAGAACTTATAAGAGGATAAGTTTTATTGAAACAATAAATATAAAATCTTTAAATTCTTTCAAAAAAGTACTTCCCAACAAAATCTATCCCCTTTTAAACTCTTATCTTCAGCTGTGACACCCCTAATTTTCGTCTCCCAAATAACCAAGAAATTAATTATAAAAATTATTTTATAATTGATTTATATTAGTTTTGAAGGTTTTAGTTTTTGTACATTATGTGTTTTTATATATAAAAATATGAGATATATTTTTATATGGTTATTTTGTACAAAAATGTGAATATTGTAATTTAGTCCTTGGGTTGGGACCTAATTGCAATATTAAAAAGGTTTTTGAAGAAAGAGTAATTAAATTATTAATTTTTGAATTTTATCAGTATGTAACCGGTTAGAAGGGCTCTGTAACCGGTTACACGATGAACTCAGAAACTGGGTTAGTGGATTTGGATGAGTAATCACTTGATTAATCCATGGAATCACCACGAAAACAACTCTAATCTAGTGGATAACACGCGTCGGTATGCATGTTACTCCAATTCCTCTATAAAAGCCAAGATTGTTGAAGATTTGAGGTTGATTTCTGAGTGTTGGTGGAGAAATTGCTCTGTTAGGGTTTCTATTTCGTTTGGAGAAATTCTTCGTTTTCTCTGAGTGTTAGAGAGCGAGTGATACACTTCTGAAAAGCTTGAATCAAGGGCTTTTCATTGATATAAAACTTGTGAGCTGTGAGTTCTTGTGTGAGAAGAAATTGATCTGGAAAGTTGAAGTTGAGAAAGCTGAATTTTGTTTTCTTCTGCTTCTGGAAGCTGGGTTTAGGCCTTGATTTTGGTCAGTTCAGGTAACTTCTAAGTCTCAAACCACTTCTATTCTTTGGTGCATGTTACCTAGATCAAGTCCTAATTGTTTTCCCCAACTTCTTTGGTCAATTTCTATGTCAAATTCTCTGGTTTTTGAACCCTGTTGCTGAAAAACGTGGCTGAGAGCAGAACTTGGAATTTCTGTGGAATCTGTGGATTTCCTTCAAACCTCAGTGATTATACTCATCAAACACGACTTTGAGGTAAGGGAGAAGTTTACCTTATACTAGATTGAGACTAAAATCAAGTGTTTTAGGATTTGAGTCAACAAGGACTCAAAAGGGCATTATGTGTAAAGGTCAAAAAGGCTTGGAGGCCAAATTATAGCTCAATTCTGTTTTGAGAAGTTTTGATTTGATGCATGCAAGTAATTTTGATGCTTGAATCATGATCTAAGTGCTTTTCATGAGTTGTGTGGTATTAAATTGTGTTTATGTGGGTTTTTATGCAATTTAATACTCTAAACTGAATGCATGCAAATGAAATATGTTTCTGTGGTGAAACATGTTTAAATTAAGGTATGTGAACTCTATTGAGTGTTGAAATTAGTTAGATTTGAGTATTGAAAAGAATGGTATGCAAAACCTCATTTTTCAGTTTACAGACTGCATAATCTAACCAGTTATTCGATATTTGTAACCGGTTAGATACTGTAATTTTGCAAAGAAAATGAATTTATGAAACTGGCCCTGTGGTCTTACCATTTTTACTCGAGTCTATACTCTAATTTCACTTGAAATCAATCTGAAAATATGTTGATGAATATTGTTTGGTTCAGATTGAAATTGAGGAGTTAATACCTTAATGTTTTGAGATAATTTCAAGAGGAAATTATGCTCCATTGGAAATAAATTGTGATTTAGACTTTGAATGATGAATTCAGTGGGTTTGAGGTATAAAACAATGCTGAAACTTTGTTTATGGATTGGGTATCAAGAAAAGGGTTTTCTGAATTTCAATGGTTTACAAGTTCAGGTCTGTAATTCTAACCGGTTAGCCTGAGATTGTAACCGGTTAGTACCTGAAACTGAAAAATAAAAGTTGAGTCTTTTAAATGAAAAATTTGATACCATTGGTTGAGATTTCCCAATCCAAGTTTAATGGCATATTTTTAAGTAAATTCATGGATGAATTTTGGTGCCAAAGGTTATACCTCAAATTAATCATTCAAAAGAGAAATTGAGATATCTCTATATCACAATAATTAAATTAAAGATAAAAACCAACCTTAATGATTGTGCATTCATGCATAGAGAATGGAAGATGGGTTGGTAGGAAACGATTATCATATTCTGGGAATATGAGGAGGGTACTCCGGGAGTACCAAATTTGTAACCTACTTGATGACACATTCTGGGAATGTGGCCAGTGTCTCGGACCTGGTTTCTTTGATGTGTTCTGGGAACACATTGGTGTGCAACCTACTTGATGACACATTCTGGGAATGTGGCCAGTGTCTGGGACATGGTTTTTATACGTTCTGGGAACGCGATGCACACTCTGGGAGTGATGTTTATTTTTCCAAGTATGGTTTGCTATGCGTTCTGGGAACGTGATGCACACTCTGGGAGTGATGCTCGTGTTAGGAAATAGGATGCGGCAAACGCAACGGAAAAAAAATAATATCCTATTTCCATCCAGGATCCATGTGAAAGCATGATTTGAGGTAGAGAATAAAATTACCTTTTGCAGGGAAGAGGAGACAGACGAATCTTATCACGAACGCTTCGTCAAACACGAGCACATCAATGTGTTGTGCCTCTATTGGTATCCACACGAACAAATTCCCAATTGGAGTCACGTCTCTCTTCTCAATGCTAGCAGAGAAGAGAGTCTGTGTATCACTCACTCTCAGATATGACGGCTAGGGTTGCCGTTCTGTGTCTCACACATCTACATCCCCTAAAGCTAATAATATTATATTTATAATATTATCAGACCAACTGGTTGGGCTTTTTAGGAGATAAATTCGAATTCTATCTTATATGTAGAAGATAAAATCAAATTTTTATCTTATACATAAAGATAAAACGAATCATATCATAATCATATCAGAAAGATTTAATTTTATAAAAATACAACTATTGTATTTTTATCAAATGTAATATCTCCAATTTTATCTGCTCTTAGTGTGTGACCCTATAGGTTCCTCTAACGTTGGCAGTAATGTTAAAATCACATTTTAATTTTACAAGCAATGAGCGGTATCTAGCAACACATCATTGCTACCCAAGTGACAGGAATGTCTGTGATTTGACTAAACCTTTTACTGTGACCAATGAACATGTGTAAGTTTAATCCCTTTGTCCAAATATCATAGTTACACTCATGGCATGGAACGTGTCACCCATGAATAGTGTAACCTATGGTTTCTTGATCCCTGAGTAGACGCGTCTAAACAAGTCTCGTCAATATCTCATACTGACTGTCTTGAGTATGGTCATACATTTCACCGTCTCACTCAATCAAGGGGCCCAGAGATATAATTCCTATTGATAAGGAAGGACAAATCTCATCTACGTCACTCACATCCCTCTACATGATTTGTCATATACCCGACTACAACCGTTATGATCACCTGGTTAAAGATGACGTTTGATTGCGTGAAAGCATATAATTCCTCATGTTGGGAACCGTAGCGACTTCAGGTCGAAGGACCATGTACACCATTGTCACTATGAGAATCGCTTATGACACTCACTTAATAACCCATGTAGCATTCTCGTGACGGGTCAATCCAGTACACAATTGTCCCAATGTGTACTTACGTGAAGACTTGATATCCCATATCCATGACCGGTGAGATACAGTCATCAGTCTGCCACATACTAGTCTCGATGTATTATAGTTGTCCTTATTAACTATAATACTCGACTAGGGAATCTTTAAGGATAATTATCAATCAATAAGATCTCACTATCAAGTCATGTACTTGATATTCTTATGACATTGAACTTATAATCCTAAGGACTTTATTACATCTATTTTAATTAAACAATTAAAGCATAAATATAATAAATGAAATGCCTCATTATTATTAATAGTAATAATCCATAAACATGAAATAAGTACAAGTAAAAGAGAAAATACGATTGCCACTAGGGCACTCTCCAACAATCTCTCACTTGCACTAGAGCCAATCGTTCATGTATCTAATACCATAAGCCCTAACATGTCCCTCATGCTTTTTTATGGCAAGAGGTTTAGTCAGTGGATCAGCAATATTATCATCTGTTGAAACTCTGCATATCTTCACATCTCCTATGTCAATTATCTCTCGAATGATGTGAAAACGTCGAAGTATATGTTTGGATTTCTAGTGAGATCTCGGTTCCTTAGCTTGCGCAATGGCTCCATTGTTGTCACAATAGAGGTCCACTGGAAACTCAATACTAGGAACAACATCAAGTTCAGTTATGAACTTCTTAATCCAAACCGCTTCCTTTGCTGCTTCTGATGCAGCTATATACTCAGCTTCTGTTGTAGAATCAGCTACAGTCTCTTGCTTTGAACTCTTCCAGCATATAGCCCCACCATTCAAACAAAATACAAATCCAGATTGTGATCTGAAATTGTCCTTATCAGTCTGGAAGCTAGCGTCGGTGTAACCCTTTACAACCAGCTCATCTTCACCTCTATATACCAAGAAAGCATCCTTAGTTCTTCTTAAGTACTTTAGGATATTCTTGACTGTTGTCCAGTGACCTTCACCTGGATCTGACTAGTATCTGCTCGTCATTCTCAAAGCATACGAAACATCAAGTCGAGTACATATCATGGCATACATGATAGATCCAATTGCAGATGCATATGGAATTCTATCCATGCGTTCCCTTTCTTCCTTAGTGGAAGGACACTGTTCCTTTGACAAGGTTATACCATGTGACATTGGCAAAGATCCCCTTTTGGAATCCTGCATGTTGAACCGTTTTAACACTTTGTCTATGTACGAACTTTGACTTAGGCCAAGCAATCTCCTTGATCTATCTCTATAAATCTTGATGCCTAATATATAGGTTGCTTCACCCAAATCCTTCATAGAAAAGCAATTCCCTAACCAAGTCTTAACAGACTATAAGGTAGGAATGTCATTCCCGATGAGTAGTATGTCATCCACATACAACACAAGAAAGACAATTGCGCTTCCACTAACCTTCTTATATACACAAGACTCTTCTTCGTTCTTGATGAAACCAAATTGTTTGATTGCATCATCGAATCGAATATTCCAACTCCTAGAAGCTTGTTTCAATCCATAAATGGATCGTTGCAGCTTACAAACCTTTCCAGCATGCTTTGGATCAACAAAACCTTCCGGCTGTGTCATATACACATCCTCTAAAAGATTTCCATTAAGGAAAGCAGTTTTGACATCCATCTGCCAGATTTCATAATCATGAAATGCTGCAATAGCAAGCAAGATCCTAATGGATTTAAGCATGGCAACTGGTGAAAAAGTTTCATCATAGTCAATACCATGAACTTGTTTGAAACCTTTAGCAACCAATCGTCCTTTAAAGGTATGTACATTACCATCCATGTCAGTCTTCTTCTTGAAAACCCATTTGCACCCAATTGGTTTTACCCCATCAGGTAGATCAACCAAGATCCTTATTTCATCTTATTATGAGTCAACTTTAGCTGATCACCCATAATTTGATTATTTAGGTAAGGAACCCTTTCCCAATCACATCTCATGTGACTCTTGGATCAATTGGGTGAATAACATTTATTCAAAATTAACTTATTAATTTATACCCAATTCTTTTGCCTATAGATCTTCAATCCTATTGAACCATCCATTTAAGTTAGACCCAATGGTTGACATAACGAATATAACATTTATTCCTTCGCGTCTGACCAATGTAGATAAACGTACTCTACTTTAGCAGACCCACATTCAAAACGACATCAATCAAGACGAGTGTCAAGCATTGGAAGGCATATAACTTAATATTTCAGTTTGAGGGGTTTTATATTTAAGTGATCTCTGTAACACCTAAGTTTATTTACCCTTTTTACCCTTAATTAAAAATAGTAACTTGAAAATTTCATTTTTAAAAACATGAATTGATTAGGAAAAACATTTAGTTACTTTTAATTCATAAGAAAATCTCCCGTCAAACGGACGGAATTTCGTTTGTTTTTAGGACTTTCCCAAAACTTCTGTTTTCCTGCAACCTGATAATTAACACATTTTCAAATAGCAAAGCCAGCAGGGCTATTCACATATATTTATGTATCATCTAGTGCATCTTCGTGCACGCATCAGAAACAAGTTTAAAACACCAGAATCTAGTCATCAGAGTTAGCGGAATATAAACAAGTTAGGAAAACAGTTTTTCCCCAAAATAGACCCCTTTCCCAAAAGGAGTCGTCCTCGGCCCCCAAAAGCTATTTACATTTATATACAACAAAAAGGATTCACATCATCGGGCCCAGGACATTCCCATGTCCTATTTGATAATAAGTGACCTGCTCTCCCTGTGAGGGAGAGTACTCCTGCTCGGCCTGATCTTGTGCAAACTCTTCCTCAGTACCTGTGGGATAGTAAGGAGTGAGTATTACACATAAAATGGGGAGGCAGTTTCCAATTAAGACATAATGCAACACTAAGCCATACACAAATAACAATTCAATGACAACATAATAAGAGTCAATTCACCACAATTCAATTTCAAGTATTCATTAGTTTCTCAAATCGATTTTTATTAAACATTTTCTTAAGTCTTTCGTTCCATGTATTTTAATCATATTTATATTCCTTTTTATCTGTCCCTGGTCACGACCTACTACGTCTGCACTCCTGTGCACTCACGACTTACTGCGTCCGGGTGTGTTTCTCAATCCCCTGGTCACGACCTACTGCGCTTGCACCACCGCGCGATAGCGACTTACTGCGTCCGGGTATGTTTCTCAATCCCCTGGTCACGACCTACTGCGTTCGCACCACCGCGCGATAACGACTTACTACGTCCGGGTAATCCCCTGGTCACGACCTACTGCGCTCGCACCACCGCGCGATAGCGACTTACAGCGTCCGGGTATGATACAATCTCCCCTGGCTGAGCCTGGGTATAATTCATTTAGTTCCTTTATTATTATCAATTCTTTAGCAAATTTCCATAACTCAAAATTAATTACCACATTACCCATTTCCACTATCCAATGATCACTAATATATTTTATAACTTAATTAGCACAATTCATCTTAATATCTCATCTCAAGTTATTAAACAATATAAGCATTTAATTCATCAACATCACCAAATCACAAAATGCAATATATCAACATCAAAATAAATTCCCTAAGTCATAAATTCTATTCTAGCAATTATTCTATATTATATCAACCTAAACTAACACAAAAATCTTAGTACCCATTATATGCATATTGTAAACTAAACCCCAGAGTAAGGTAATACTCACTATAACCCACTCCTTACCTTAAATTAGCAAGAAGTAAATAGAACCTTAGTGAGCCCTAGCTCAAAATCTTGGAAACTTGAGCTTCCTAAGTCTAGCTTGCCACCTCAATATGGAAATGATGAAATGATCCTTGTCTTTGCCTTGGTTTGAGTTGGAAAAGCATGAAAAGAAAATCCCTATATAACAAAGAGTGCAAGAATCCTAGGGTTTTAAAGCTCAATTTCTATGAGTCAAAGAAAGTTGAAATGGAAAGGAAAATAACTCATGGCATGAAGCTACTTACCCAAATCAATGGTGGAAAAATGAAAAACCATGGAGAATGAAGGTGGGAGTGATTCGTGTGGTCCTAGGGAGGAAGAGGATGAAGCTTTAACCCACTTCCATGGTGCAAGGATTGATGGAGCTTGGTGGTTTTGGGTTTGAGGTGCTCAAAACTATGTGTTTATGGTGGTTTGGTGGTGGAAGATGGCCTTGGAGTGGAGGGAACTTGATGAGGATGATGGGTTGAAATGGTGTTGGAGTATGAAGGTTTTGTGTTTGTTTTGGGTTTTATTTTCTTGCCTTAAGACCAGCAAGATCGTGTGGCTGGGAACAAAACTTTGGCCCCAAGTTTAATTTTGGACGCACCAGATCTGATCTGGTGTGCGTCGCGCGCCTAAGCGCCAGATTTTGCGCCTGAGCGCAGGATCAGCACCAGCACCAAGCTGGTGCATGGCTGATGCGCCAGCTGCTGGGTGTTGCGGGAGTTTGGCGTGCCAGAACGGAACGGTGCGTGGCATGGTGTGATTACCACGCGCCTGAGCGCACGGAATGGTGCGCCTGAGCGAAAAAGCTCCTGAGTTGGTGCACCAATGAACAGTGGTGCGCCTGGGCGTGCACCGGTGCGCCTGGGCGTGCACCAGAATTTCCAAACTTCGATTCGCCGTAACTTTTTCGTTAACCGTCGGATCGGGTCCAAATTTTTAGACAAGCTTCTTCACCCCATAAACTTCATATCCAACGGTGGAATTGATTTTCTTAGCATCCCATAATAAATTTCTAATTTTCTCTTTTCGATCGATTTCTAACATCTAAAACGCCGATTTAACTCCCGATTCCGCTTATTTGACTTTGCCCAAAGCCACAATTGCCTTCTATACAACTCCTAGGACTTATAATCACCACTCCCATCTCTACCAAAATTCATTAAGTCACTTTTCCTATTTTTCTAAGGTTTTTAATAATTATTTCATTTAAATAAAAGCTTAGGATGTTACAATTCTCCCCCACTTGCTGGAATTTCGTCCCCGAAATTCCATTCTGTCCCTCAATTGGAGAACCACCCTACTGATAAAACTTTAGCCTATGGTTTGGATTTTCCTCCCATTTTAGTTCGTCTACTTCTCGACTCACTTTTACTTAGACAAAACCCAAGTTGGATTGCTAAGTTACTCCCCCACTTGGCATTAACATACTATATCATCTCGATACCCTAAGGTAAGTGACCGATTGTATCCGCTTTTGATCGTCTCCCATGGAACTTCCGACGAAGAACGCAAGAATTAAACGATGACAATTACTAAATCCATAGAATTTCACGAAGAATTTATGTTGCTATTTTAGGGAGACAGAATAAGATCATGTAATCCACAGACTTTTGCAGAATACAACGGATCATGGCTAGAATTCTACTCGTCCATAAGGAACGAGCCGAGTAGATAAAACGGGGACTCCAGGGATAATGAATATTCCCGGATGAGAATTAAGGGTAAGTCGTGAACTCGCTCTTCTTAGTCGGCTGGAAGGAGGAAATCTTTGATTATGACGTAAAAGCCACTAATCTATAATCGCATCGGACCAAATAGAATAAGAAGAAAGAGATCCACTTTTACTAATCGAATCATTAGTCAAAGTTTCACAGAAATAGTGATAGAGCATTCAAATGATGATTGGGTAATCATGATCCAAGGTGGTCATATATATACTTGAGATCTAGGTGTTTCGTTGTTCACTAAGCTAACTCTATAGAGTTATAAACCAAGTCTTGATGCTTGTTAATGACCAAACTTCCACCTACTTTGAATCAAACCTTCAAGGATGCTTGAATAAATTCGGTATAGACTAAGAGTGTCTATGGAATCTGACTCTTATGTCACTTTTAGGAGTCACAACACGCTTAAGGTTTACACCGCTTCTACGATTGAAGGCCAAGCGGTGCTTTACCACTTGTGGTAGGTCAGTCATTAAGATTGTTCAGTCTCGATGTGGAGACTTCACAAACTTATTAAGATTTGTTCTCATAACAGAGGGTCATCTAGGAATCTTGGTAAGATTCCCAGTAAGTTCTGGATTACCCATATCCGGTTCGGTCTCTATGATAGTTAGAGTTAACTCCTGTAAGGTTTTGCTTAACTCGTTCTATGATTCTAATATGCACTAATACTATTCTACAATAGGGAAAACATCATAAGGTTCTCCTTCCTTCCGTTTTGTTCTAGGTCAACTTCTAGACCCTACAATAAGTTTTGGGAAAGGTTTTTTTTTTTTTTGGTCAGTTGACTTTCTTACAAGGGATTTACTTCTTGGAAGCCACTGCTTCGGCTGTCTTGATTTCACTTAAAAGGTTGTGATGATAGTATCCATTAATAGATGCGAAGGTTGAGGTGATCAATCCTAAGCTCACGTCTATCAATAGTACATCACTGTTAAATGGTTGTTGACAATGTTATCATTTAACAAATGCAAGGATTAGAGTGATCAGTTCTAACCTCACACTCCATTAGATAATAACATCATCGCAGTTCTTGCTTAAGCGTCTTAACTAATGCCTTACACTTATAAGCTCTCTCTAAGGTCAGATTTATTTTGGTATATCACTAAACTTTCCACGGTTTTCTGTTATAAGAACTCAGAAGTTCTAAGTCTTTTCCTATGACCACTAATTTCCGGAACGAGACCTAAATCAGGAATACAATCCAAGGAATGTAGCTATCACAACGACGTCGAAGAAAATCGCTTCCTACAATACCTAAGGGCATTGGTTGATCGATTTTCGTTCGCTTAGGCCCAACATTAACTTATTTTGAACTATTGGCCAACCATTTAAAATAGATAGAGGGAGTATACTTCATATGGTTTTACTAAAAGCTTAACAAGGGTAGAAACTTACAGCTCCTAAGATGTTCATAATTTTATAGGTAGACTAGGGAAAATTTGCAAGAATACTCAATTTCCTAATTCCAACAACAACTACAAAAGATCGCAACATACAAGACGTACCCCTCGGAATATGCTGACTTCCAGGTGCCTGCTGCTGCTGTGACATAACTGCTTCCTCCCGTACACCCTTCAGGGGAAAATTTGCAATGAAATGCCCCAGTTGCCCACATTGAAAACAACGCCCTTTCGTACTTTTTCTCAGCACCTTCCAACATTCGCCCCCATGAAACTTCCACAATGGACACAAGTAGACTTGGGAAACTGAGGGGTTACCATCAGCCTTGCTTTCTTTGAAGTAACCCTCTCGATCTCAGGTTTAGAATGAACCTTTGATTTCCCTGTGGCACCTTTCGACCTCGCCATACCTTTATCCCAAACGCTGGCCCAATGTACTAGCTGAGCAAAGTTGTCCATGGGTACCTTTCCAAGAACTGCTGTAAGATCTCCACGGAGTCCTGCAAGGAACTTGATGCATTTAATTTCTTCATTCACACCCTTATAGCTGGTAGCATAGCGAATCAGATCCTCAAATTTCCCTACATATTCCTCAACACTCATGTTCTCTTGTCTCAAGCATAGGAAAGCACGTTCCTTCTCCTTTCGGACATCTTCGAAAAGATACTTTCCCCGGAACCTTTCCTTGAATGCGTCCCATGTCACTTTTTGTTCATTGGTCTCCATACACTTTTGAACCTGCTCCCACCACTGCTCTGCTTCTCCAACGAGTGCATATTGAACCAGAAGGACTTTCTGTTCCTCAGGCGGCGAAATATCGTGGAGGATTTCTTCTATCTCCCGAAGCCACTTCCGAGTTACATTCGGATCATAGCCACCCTCGAACTTAGGGGGACCGTGCCACTTGAATTCAGTCAACCAATGAATTTCAGATGGGGAGGGATCCTGAATTGCCTGAGATGACTGGTTAAGTGAGGCTATGGTTGTCACAGCCGTAGCCACCAATTCAGCTTGCCTTTGATTGATTTGGACCAAACTCTCTATGATTGCAGCGATCCTATCACCGTCAATGCGCCTGCTTGCCATAACTTCTAATACTAGAAAAATGACAAGTTAATACATATATTATTTAGAAGTAATAACTACTCTATCTTATTACTCTAATTTAATCACTTATTTACTCATATCGGTTACTCGCTTGGTGAGTAACCATTTGGAGATGTGAGTCCACACTCCAAAGGCCGAGGGAAACTGCTCTGATACCATATAATGAAACACCTAAGTTTATTTACCCTTTTTACCCTTAATTAAAAATAGTAACTTGAAAATTTCATTTTTAAAAACATGAATTGATTAGGAAAAACATTTAGTTAATTTTAATTCATAAGAAAATCTCTCGTCAAACGGACGGAATTTCGTTTGTTTTTAGGACTTTCCCAAAACTTTTGTTTTCCTGCAACCTGATAATTAACACATTTTCAAATAGCAGAGCCAGCAGGGCTATTCACATATATTTATGTATCAGCTAGTGCATCTTCGTGCACGCATCAGAAACAAGTTTAAAACACCAGAATCTAGTCATCAGAGTTAGCGGAATATAAACAAGTTAGGAAAACAGTTTTTCCCCAAAATAGACCCCTTTCCAAAAAGGAGTCGTCCTGGGCCCCCAAAAGCTATTTACATTTATATACAACAAAAAGGATTCACATCATCGGGCCCAGGACATTCCCATGTCCTATTTGATAATAAGTGACCTGCTCTCCTGTGAGGGAGAGTACTCCTGCTCGGCCCGATCTTGTGCAAACTCTTCCTCAGTACCTGTGGGGATAGTAAGGAGTGAGTATTACACATAAAATGGGGAGGCAGTTTCCAATTAAGACATAATGCAACACTAAGCCATACACAAATAACAATTCAATGACAACATAATAAGAGTCAATTCACCACAATTCAATTTCAAGTATTCATTAGTTTCTCAAATCGATTTTTATTAAACATTTTCTTAAGTCTTTCGTTCCATGTATTTTAATCATATTTATATTCCTTTTTATCTGTCCCTGGTCACGACCTACTGCGTCTGCACTCCTGTGCACTCACGACTTACTGCGTCCGGGTGTGTTTCTCAATCCCCTGGTCACGACCTACTGCGCTCGCACCACCGCGCGATAGCGACTTACTGCGTCCGGGTATGTTTCTCAATCCCCTGGTCACGACCTACTGCTTTCGCACCACCGCGCGATAACGACTTACTGCGTCCGGGTAATCCCCTGGTCATGACCTACTGCGCTCGCACCACCGCGCGATAGCGACTTACAGCGTCCGGGTATGATGCAATCTCCCCTGGCTGAGCCTGGGTATAATTCATTTAGTTCCTTTATTATTATCAATTCTTTAGAAAATTTCCATTACTCAAAATTAATTACCACATAACCCATTTCCACTATCCAATGATCACTAATATATTTTATAACTTAATTAGCACAATTCATCTTAATATCTCATCTCAAGTTATTAAACAATATAAGCATTTAATTCATCAACATCACCAAATCACAAAATGCAATATATCAACATCAAAATAAATTCCCTAAGTCATAAATTCTATTCTAGCAATTATTCTATATTATATCAACCTAAACTAACACAAAAATCTTAGTACCCATTATATGCATATTGTAAACTAAACCCCAGAGTAAGGTAATACTCACTATAACCCACTCCTTACCTTAAATTAGCAAGAAGTAAATAGAATCTTAGTGAGCCCTAGCTCAAAATCTTGGAAACTTGAGCTTCCTAAGTCTAGCTTGCCACCTCAATATGGAAATGATGAAATGATCCTTGTCTTTGCCTTGGTTTGAGTTGGAAAAGCATGAAAAGAAAATCCTTATATAACAAAGAGTGCAAGAATCCTAGGGTTTTAAAGCTCAATTTCTATGAGTCAAAGAAAGTTGAAATGGAAAGGAAAATAACTCATGGCATGAAGCTACTTACCCAAATCAATGGTGGAAAAATGAAAAACCAAGGAGAATGAAGGTGGGAGTGATTCGTGTGGTCCTAGGGAGGAAGAGGATGAAGCTTTAACCCACTTCCATGGTGCAAGGATTGATGGAGCTTGGTGGTTTTGGGTTTGAGGTGCCCAAAACTATGTGTTTATGGTGGTTTGGTGGTGGAAGATGGCCTTGGAGTGGAGGGAACTTGATGAGGATGATGGGTTGAAATGGTGTTGGAGTATGAAGGTTTTGTGTTTGTTTTGGGTTTTATTTTCTTGCCTTAAGACCAGCAAGATCGTGTGGCTGGGAACAAAACTTTGGCCCCAAGTTTAATTTTGGACGCACCAGATCTGATCTGGTGTGCGTCGTGCGCCTAAGCGCCAGATTTTGCGCCTGAGCGCAGGATCAGCACCAGCACCAAGCTGGTGCATGGCTGATGCGCCAGCTGCTGGGTGTTGGGGGAGTTTGGCGCGCCAGAACGGAACTGTGCGTGGCATGGTGTGATTCCCGCGCGCCTGAGCGCACGGAATGGTGCGCCTGAGCGAAAAAGCTCCTGAGTTGGTGCACCAATGAACAGTGGTGCGCCTGGGCGTGCACCAGAATTTCCAAACTTCGATTCGCCGTAACTTTTTCGTTAACCGTCGGATCGGGTCCAAATTTTTAGACAAGCTTCTTCACCCCATAAACTTCATATCCAACGGTGAAATTGATTTTCTTAGCATCCCATAATAAATTTCTAATTTTCTCTTTTCGGTCGATTTCTAACATCTAAAACGCCGATTTAACTCCCGATTTCGCTTATTTGACTTTGCCCAAAGCCACAATTGCCTTCTATACAACTCCTAGGACTTATAATCACCACTCCCATCTCTACCAAAATTCATTAAGTCACTTTTCCTATTTTTCTAAGGTTTTTAATAATTATTTCATTTAAATAAAAGCTTAGGATGTTACAATCTCACCTATTTTATCTTACATTATAACGATAACATGCATCACATACATACTATAATTATAAACTACGTGATATGGTCATGGCCTAGAAAAACTAATTCACCCAAGTCAATGAGTGAATTAAAACAAAGATCCTAAACGCATAGCTTCTTCTCCAAGAGCATTCCTTGAATGTATGCACTGGTCCTTCTCCTAGAGCCTTCCTTAAATCTCCTTTTTTTTTCATCTTCAAGTCTTTCGCAATTTTTAATAAAAATATTACAAATAGAAACCTCGTTCATGAGGGGATTTAGATGAGAAAAGAAATACATATTGAATATAGAGAGAGGCACGACACGCAGGCCGTATTTAAAATAAACCAAAAGAAAATAAAATATACACAAGGCGCGAAACGATCTAAGAGGCCATGACCATTCACCATACAACAAACAACATATTAAATAAAATATGTTATTATTTTATTAAAATTATGTTTGTTACGAATTTAAAAAAAAATTATATTTTATCAACTCTTGATAAAATAATAACGTATGAACTCTTGATAAAAAAAATAGTTACAATATGAATATAACGAATCAATTTCCGCATGAACTTTGTTGTATTCACGAGATAAAAAAAATAATAAACCAAAACAATATGAACCAGCCGTATGAACACAAGTCCAAACCCCCCAACGCTTAACTCGATACTCATCATGTGCGGCACAATTTGTTACTAACGTAACAATTGATATACACGGCACATAGTTCATGAATTCATGCGGCGCCATCAATTTGTTATGTGCCAATCTCCAGGCCATATTCATTCACGTGAACTCCAGGTCTCTTCTCATGATCTCATCATGTATCAAATTATGTTTGTTACAGCGAAAAGTTTTTTTTTTTTTTTTTCAATTTTTGATTAATCCCAACACATCATAATCATATTAAAATATGTTTAATCAAAAATAATCAAATCATGGTTTCGCAAGTGGCTCTGATACCACTGTTAGGAAATAGGATGCGACAAACGCAGCGGAAAAAAAAATAATATCCTAATTCCATCCAGGATCCATGTGAAAGCATGATTTGAGATAGAGAATAAAATTACCTTTTGCAGGGAAGATGAGACCAACGAATCTTATCACGAACGCTTCGTCAATCACGAGCACATCAATGTGTTGTGCCTCTATTGGTATCCACACGAACAAATTCCCAATTGGAGTCACGTCTCTCTTCTCAATGCTAGCAGAGAAGAGAGAGTATGTGTATCACTCACTCTCTGATATGACGGCTAGGGTTGTCGTTCTGTGTCTCACACATCTACATCCCCTAAAGCTAATAATATTATATTTATAATATTATCGGACCAACTGGTTGGGCTTTTTAGGAGATAAATTCGAATTCTATCTTATACGTAGAAGATAAAATCAAATTTATATCTTATACATGAAGATAAAACGAATCATATCTTAATCATATCAAAAAGATTTAATTTTATAAAAATACAACTATTGTATTTTTATCAAATGTAATATCTCCGATTTTATCTGCTCTTAGTGTGTGACCCTATAGGTTCATGTAACGTTGGCAGTAATGTTAAAATCACATTTTAATTTTACAAGCAATGAGCGGTATCTAGCAACACATCATTGCTACCCAAGTGACAGGAATGTCTGTGATTTGACTAACCTTTTACTGTGACCAATGAACATGTGTAAGTTTAATCCCTTTGTCCAAATATCATAGTTACACTCATGGCATGGAACGTGTCACTCATGAATAGTGTAACCTATGGTTTCTTGATCCCTGAGTAAACGTGTCTAAACAAGTCTCGTCAATATCTCATACTGACTGTCTTGAGTATGACCATACATTTCACCGTCTCACTCAATCAAGGGGCCCAGAGATATAATTCCTATTGATAAGGAAGGACAAATCCCATTTACGTCACTCACATCCCTCTACATGATTTGTCATATACCCGACTACAGCCGTTATGATCACATGGTTAAAGATGACGTTTGATTGCGTGAAAGCATATAATTCCTCATGTTGGGAACCGTAGCGACTTCAGGTCGAAGGACCATGTACACCATTATCACTATGAGAATCGCTTATGACACTCACTTAATAACCCATGTAGCATTCTCATGACGGGTCAATCCAGTACACAATTGTCCCAATGTGTACTTACGTGAAGACTTGATATCCCATATCCATGACCGGTGAGATACAATCATCAGTCTGCCACATACTAGTCTCGATGTATTATAGTTGTCCTTATTAACTATAATACTCGACTAGGGAATCTTTAAGGATAATTATCAATCAATAAGATCTCACTATCAAGTCATGTACTTGATATTCTTATGACATTGAACTTATAATGCTAAGGACTCTATTACATCTATTTTAATTAAACAATTAAAGCATAAATATAATAAATGAAATGCCTCATTATTGTTAATAGTAATAATCCATAAACATGAAATAAGTACAAGTAAAAAAGAAAATACGATTGCCACTAGGGCACTCTCCAACAGCTTGTATATCCTAGTATGGTTTGCCATCGTTCTGGGAACGTATGGTAGTGTCCCGGGAACACACTGGTGTATTGGATGGACGTCCAAGATGGACTTATAGTGGAGGCCTCAGTTGTGGATAGAAATCATGCATCATGCCACCTGCATTATAAGAGATATAATGTTGAAAATTGGTGTGCTCATATGTACTTGCATTATTGTCTGTCCATGACATACTTGTGTTTGTATTTTAGTCTTTATTGATTATGTATAAGTGTATACTTACTCCCCATGCCCTTATTAGGTGTTGATCGTATATCTAGCTTGCACAAAAGTCAGTGAAGGGAGATGTCCCTTAGGTGCATGCAGAGTGTAGAAAGTGTGGGTTGGGAACCCCTTGTGCAGATATCGAGGATCCGACCAGATGGATGTTTGGACAGAGGACCAGTGACCAGCTCTATACCATTTCTATTTTTAATCGAACTTATATGATACATATTTTGGAAAGAGGTGTCATAAGAGGAATTTAGTTTCATAATAATACTTATTTGGTATCCGTGGACTTGTTACATTTGATATATTTTGGGAGTATAATATGATTATTTTACTGTGTTTCCGTAAACTCTGATTTTATTAGTCAACTCCATTATTAATCAAGTGTTTGTGAAAAGGAATTTTCAAGGGAAGGGAAAATTCTTATTTTCAGGTCTTTTTCTAACAATAACAAGTCCAAATAATCATAAACTTATTACTTTTCTTATAAAGTAAGGTGATATACAAGGAGTGTTACATCAGCCCTAAGGGTTGAGGTTAAGAAAACCCTTTAATTTTTATTAGGCAATCCATTAATTAATGTATAATAGTTTAAGGATATGAGAGGGTATAAAAATAGAATTAACAAGTAGGAACAAAAGTAATTGAACAAAGGGTTAAACTTGAAAAAAAATGATTATGTATTGAAATTGTAAAGGACAAAAATTATGAAATAAAAAAAAAACTAAAAGGCCAAAAATAAAAGAAAGGAAAGAAGTACTTGATTTTTGAAGTACATTCATGATGGTGAGAATTATTAGTTTACTAAAGAGACTTAATGTTGCATGATGATAACTAAGTTAAAAATTTTATACGAATGTTTTCAATAGATAGCTCAATTAGTATAGATAATTGATATACAATACGATTACTCAGGTTCGAACTCGGATAGCGACACAATTTTTTTTCTTTACCTATCAAAAACTTTGCCTATAAAAATAATTGTACGTATAGTTTTGTCGCTTATAGTGGTTTTACTTGACTCAAATATGATTGCTTTGATAAGGATATCTAGATTGGTTTTCTAGAAAAAAATTTCTTCAAAAGTGTTTGGGGTGCAATTTATTCACGGGGTTGAAAGCTTTAGATATAACTCGCATTTTTAAAGAGTATTAATCAATAATTATGATTTTCTACAAAATTAATTATTTTAATTTTTAAACAAGGGTTTGCTAAACATCAGCCTTAAAAGATTAAAAAATAGAAAAAAAATATTGGAAACATAAATTTACTAAGTTTCAAGTCTTAAATGTTTAAGTTTTCAATGCAAAAATGCTTTATAAAACCTCTTATCTTCATTTTAAAGTGATTTTCTTTTTATCTTAATTATGATTTTCTTTTTTTTTTTTTACAATGATAGTGATTTTTGTTTGAATAAATTTCATATAAATATTTATCTTTTTATTTTCTATAAGCATTTATGTTTATATTAATAAGGATAAAAATATGTGAAATATATCTTGAATCTATTCATATAAAAAAAAAAATCAAAGATCCATCCTTGCATCGCATGGGAACAGATACTAGTTGCATTAACACTTGCGTCTGACTTGAAATATAAGTAACAAAAAATATATCTCTCTTGGTTTAAAATATAAGCAAAATTAACCAACTTTCTTAAATTTTATTTCATTTCCAATGCTACTTTCCTAAAACATCCCTGAAAAATTGTTATCTTATTTAATTTTTGTTTCATTTCCAATGCAACTTTCTTAAAATACATCTATTCTTTTATAAATTTGAGAAAATTAAATACAGTTAACTAACCTTTTTAATAAGCGTAAAATTAGTTAATTTTGCTTATAATTCGAGTAGGAGGGAGTAAGTAATTTGATGGGGCTAGTAAACGATAAAACGGAGTCGTTTAATATCCTCAAACCGTTACGGTTGGTATCCACGCGACAGAGCCAAGCAACTCTCTGTTCACTGCAATGGACAATCATCAACCACCACAGCTCAAATCCACCACCACCACCACCACAGCCATATCCCCACCGTTACTCCGCCACATCCTCACCCTCGACGCCACCATCTCCCTCTACCTCCACACCGTCACAAAACCCCTCATCCCCCGCCCTCTCCTCCGCCTCCTCGAACTCATCGCCGACTTTCGCTTCTTCTTCCCAGTCACCCTCTCTCTCTTCCTCGCCACCCCTCCCTCCTCCCTCCTCCGCCCTCACCTCCTCCTCCCTCTCCTCCTCTGCTCCCTCCTCGACCTCCTCTTCATCGCTCTCCTCAAATCCCTCGCCCGCCGACCCCGCCCTCCCTACGCTAAACACGACGAGTACAACGCTGTCGTTTCCGTCGATAACTTCTCCTTCCCTAGCGGCCACTCCTCCAGGGTTTGTTTCATCGCTTCCATTTTTACATTCTCTCGGACTTGGATCGTTGATTCCTTCGCTGATCTCAGCCATCCACGTGGCGCCATGCTGGTTCATCGCTGGGTCGGGGGAGATGAGGCTTTGGCCGTTATGTTGTTAAACGGTGTCGTTTGGTTTTGGGCGTTGAGCACTTTGATTTCTCGAGTTGCTCTCGGGAGGCATTACGTTCTTGATGTTTTCGTTGGAGGGTGCTTTGGCTACCTTGAAGCTTTGCTCACCTTACACATTCTTAAGTCCCAGCTCTTGTGAGGTAAAGACCGCGATTCGCTTTTTCAAGAGTTCGGTAAATTCGATGATTGATTGCATATTTTTATTAGGTTGCAATGTTGTAGTTGATAGAGTTTTCTATTTTGATTGTTTGCTGAGATGAAGCAGAAGATACTAATGTTTAGTTTAAGTGTCAAATAATGGAGAGAAATTAACTGATGAAATTACAAATCCGAGCTTAGGAGCTGATTTTAAATTGCGGCTGCAATTTTTGGTTATTTTTTATTTACTGGGCATTGAAAATATGGCTATGGTCACAATTGTGGTTAGTGGTTACATAAAAATTGGAGACCACCGAAACTGCAATGTTGGGACTGCAATTGTAGTTGCGGCATATATAATGGAGATTATGTTTAGTTTAAGGGCAAAATAATGTAGAGAAGTTAACTGAAATGAATTTACAAATCCAGGCTTAGGAGCTGAATTTAAATTGTGGCTGCGATCATGGTTATGTTGTAAAATATGGCCGATGTGGTCACAATTGTGGCTATGGAGATTACCTAAATGCATTGTTGCGATTGGGGTTGTAGTTGCTGGCCCTAATTTAAAACATTACTATGGGTATCTGAATGACCTCTACTGATACTTGCACACTGTTGCCGCTAATAGAAAGAACAATTCATATAATGAAAAAAAGGCTTTGATGAAGAGGCTGCAAATATGATTAGTTAAATTATTAAATGACTATATTTCCTCTTTATGCCCTTTTTTCCTTATATTCTCGTAGACATTATTGATTTTGTTCTTTTGTTCTCTGCCAATCCATATTCAACCATGGTTGGAGTTTATTAATTTCCGTGTGAAATTTGATTGCATAAAAATTGCTAGTATGGTGCCCAAAAAGTTAGAAATGAGAAATTGCTCATATGATGTACAGTTTTTCTATTATGTGCATGCGATAAAAGAATGTAAATTCTTTAAAAGCAATTATTGTAAATTGAATGCTGTTACTGATTAACCATGGGCTTATTTTTTCGCCTTTCAATCCAAAAAAAAGAGACCGAAGTTATTATTTATAGCCGAGAATGAGTGTGGACTATTCTCATCACTACGTTGTATTTGTTTAATCCATTTTAATTTGTCCTCGAATTTGTTCTCTGGGATGAGTTTTCAGCTTTTCAGAGTGATTGTACTGTTACTTCAAATTAAGCTTAAATATTTCTTTAATATATGAAATGGAGGAACAGCCACCATAACAGTGGATTCCTCTTTGAAATCAGAAAAGAATACAAGTGGAGGGATGAAGGAAATGCAGGAAAGCTATAGAAGATAACCCCTCAGCTCCTTGAGCTTTAGGTCCCAAGAAAACATGCCCAAAACATATTCCCCAAAAGAAAAAAACTGACTCCTCTCCCCTCACTCTTTTTCTATAAAACTGTTTCCCCTCCACATTCCCTCATCAGCAATTCAGCATGACATACTATTCCTGTTACATCTCTCCACATGTCCCCTCCTACATTCTAGAATAAGCTCTCTCCGTATCATTGGGCCAAGACTTGATTGGCCCATTTCATCTCGGGTTCTATCACAGACACCATAATAAGAGAATTGGTTCTCAAACCCCATTTTTTTATTGACTGAACCCCTATTGGAAATTTGGAATTTTTACGACTGGACACCATCGGAAAATGCATTTTTCTGACTGACCCCCCATTGGAAAATGCATTTTCTAGGTCGGAAAATGCATTTTTCCAACTCAGGGGTGTCGGAAAAAATTCCGATGGGGTTGAATCGGAAAAAAAAAAATGGGGTTTGGTAACCGACATTCCCATATTAATAAGAATGGCTTAGTCAAAGGAAAAGAGATGATAGGGAAAAGGACTATTTTTGTATTTTGCTATTGTCTATGTCAAGTGTAATATGGCCTTTGCCCCAATCATGAGGCTGCAAAGATGAGAGAGATGGAGTATCTTTGAAAATATTGGGAAACTCTAAGCAGGAGAGAGAATTTAAAGAACACTAAATGAAGCATTGTGATGCATGCTAATGGATTATATTGATGTGTTAATCTGTCACAAAAGAGTTAGAAAATTTAATTATAAAGAAATGTTTAGCATATGTATTTCTGAATTGGTGATTGGCATTTTTCTTGATCACAGGTGTTAAATCAGGCATAAATAATTTGCGAAGGTTCTTGTTTGTGTAGTATGATAAACTGAGTGTGAGATTCTTGGAGAAGCTTCTTGACTAATTCTCGAAGTGCATCTTTTCATTTTCTTTAACTTTATTTTTTTGGATTAGCTCGTTAGAATAGTTTGCATATGAAATAAGATTGACAACTGTGAAGGTTATCTCTCCCTCTTCTCCCTTTCCCTGACTTTTGTCTGTGCTAAGCTGCTAGCAACCTTTTGTTCTGTCTCTCTGTGTGCGTTGTGTTTTGGAGTTGAGGGGCACCTTAAAATGTAGCATTGAAAAAGATTATTAATGATAGAATTTGACTCAATGTGACTTGTATGCCTGGATACCAATTAGGTGAAAAATGTAAAATCTGATGGCTGTATGTGATTTCCCCTTCTAATGCTTTAGGTTTTAATGGAGCGCATTGATCACTGTACTTATGCAACCCGAGAGGATGGATTCTTTCTAAGTTGTTTTCAATGGATAATGAAATCGTTGATGTTCACTACATCAGTGCATTGGCATACTGAAGAGCTTGCAAATTCTTGCTATGAACTCTTCATTCCTCACTCATTTGTTAAAATTGCTTTGGAGCTTCATTGTTGTATTTATCTATCTGCCTCTACCTATGTTACCCTACACGCATACAGATAAAATTTGTTGACATGTGATATAGCGCATCCATGGTAATCAGAACTGTAAATCATTTATTTATTGCTTTTGTCTATTACTCCATTCAAACTAGAGGATGTATGGTTGTTTATGAGTTGTGCAAATTTGATACAGCTGTCAGCTTTTTATTTTTGCAGAGGTATAATCCAAAGACGATTTGTTAGACTTAAAATAAGTTCTGTTCTGAAAATTGCTGCCAGGATGGGGAATCCGGTTGGTTTATGTCTTGTTAACTCTTGACTATCTCCTATTTTAACATTGCCCGTTCATATGCATGTATTGACCATCAGAGTTTGAATCCTGGTAATAATCATCAAGAAAACATTATCCCAGAATAATTGCCAGGAAACACATACTCAAACTCAATGGCATGCTCTAATCTATTTAATTTGATCAAAGAAGGGTGTGCTTTTATCTAGCCTCTAGGTTTTGTTTTGAGGGACCATATGTTTGTCTGACGTGTGTGGTGCCGACTGTAAACAGAAACATAGGCCATTGTCAATTGAAAGATAAAAAGTTGTTAGGCCAGTTGCTTTTTTAGCATGTGCTTCTTACAATGCGTGATGCTTTATCTGATAAGGTGTTATTGGTTGACTGATTGATTGTTCGTTGCTTACCTTTCAATTATGGAAAAAGATTCATAAACTTACTAAATCAGCGCAGACAGTGGTCGTTTTGTTGTGCTGGCAGCATCACTGTCCTAGTTGTTACTACAGAACACACCAGAAGACTAGTGAAACAAGTTGTCTTTGGTTTTATTGACTTGACGGGTGGGGCTGATTTTTATTATCTCAATGTGAAATGGAGAATCTAAGCATATACATTTGGAAGAGGCATTCATTATCTTTCATATTAGTATGAACATTAACAATCTTGCCTGATTTCATGTTTGTTTCATTGTGCATTTGCCTAAATAAAAAGTTGCATGTGCACTCATAAAATATACTACTGTATGGGTGCGAAACTGAAAAAAGTTATACTTATAGTTTTTTTTTTTCCTTCAAAAATAATCACAGCTAGTGTGTTTGTTTGTGATACAGATTATAATTTTAGATTATATTTTTGGAAAAATAATCAAAATCTATAAGCTCTCTCGTAGCAGCTGGAAATTATTTTTTGAAAGATTATTTTTTTAGACTCATGTAATTTTCCTATTATACCCGTATCACTCTATCACATTAACTACCCACTTGTCACATCATACCTTTTTTGTAATTTACTAAGTAAAAATAATTTTCTTTACTCTATCCAAACAAAACAGATCCGTTTAAATTTATTTTTCAGCTAAGATACTTAAACATAAACAGATTATAATTTTAACACATTATACCAAAATACATAATCTCATTTTACCAGATTATAATTAAAAAAATTAATCATAATCTCATTTTTACCGATATACCAAAATACATACTAAATCAATGATGCCTTTATACGATATTGTTGATATGTTGTTGTCAAATGATCATAAATTAAAGGGTTTTTCTAACAAGTGCCCTAAGCGCATTTGTTAAAGATACTAAAAGTGAGAAAAAAAATCATAGGTTCAAGTTATTTATTCTCTCTCTCAAATCCAAAAAAGTGCATTTTGTCATAATTTTTAATCACAATTAATCTCTTAACAAGTGTCCTAAGGTTACTCTTTAACATTTTCCTAAATTAAATTATGCGGAAGTGAATTGTGGGAGAAGAGAAAAGTAGTTGTCCAACTTTTGGGATTTTTCTACTCCCTCCATCCATTTGTAAACTTTTTTTTTTTTCACCAAGGTATTCTTCAGCTGAAATTAATCCCTTCCGAGACGTAGAGATCACATAAGTGAGTTTTGCCTCTACCAATAAAGCTTTTTCCATTCTCACGGTAGGGATCAAACTCCTGACATCATGGTTAAGGAACTCGGTTATCTGCCAACTGTGTTGGGTTTGTTGGTTTGTAAACTTTATTATGGTCTTATTTATAATACACATTTTCAATTTTTAATAATATTTAATTATTTTTACTTAATCACTTTTACCATGGTTAAGGAACTCGGCTATCTGTCAACTGTGTTGTGCTTTGTAGGTTTGTAAACTTTATTCTGGTCTTATTTATAATACACATTTTCAATTTTTAATAATATTTAATTATTTTTACTTAATCACCTTTACTCAACAATTTTTAAAGTCTTGATAACAATCATTAGTTAATTTTAAAAAAGTACATGAAATATTTACAAATTCTAAAATTTCTTGATAAACATAAATTTCTTTTAAAAATAATCTTAGGCTAAGGGATGGAAATAGTAGTTAAAAGGTTTGGCGTAGTTGGAACTTGGAACTTCATATTTTGGCGGACATCTGCCTTCTTATTTTTCCATATTCTCCTCATTGTTTTCTGAACAATGAGAAACTAGTTTAATTTTGAAAGAAGAAGAAAAATGAGCATTTGATTTTTTTTTTCTATTTCTAAAAAACATAACAATAACAATACCTCTCTTTTAAGTGAGCCTAGAACTAGGATTTTTTAATGCTTTTGTGTATGTTTGGTATAATTGATAAAACTATATTATGATTATTTTTATTTGTGATTATGATTTGGTAAGATTATAATTCGTTAAAATTATAATTTGTTTATATTTGAGTCTGAAAAATGAATTTAAGTTGATCTATTTTATTTGGATAGTGTAAAGAATATTATTTCTACGGAGTAAATTACAAAAAAAAGTATGGAGTGATAATGGGTAGTTAATGCGTTGAAGTGATAAAGGTAGAATAAGAAAATTACATGGCTCTAAAAAAATAATTTTATCAAAAATAATATACAGCTCCTATGAGGGTGAGATGTTGAATTTTGATTATTTTTCCAAGAATATAATATAAAATTATAGTATGCATTAACAAACAAACACGTTAGGTTATGATTATTTTTGAAAAATAAGCTAAAAATACAATTTTAAGAAAAAACACACTCCCTAATTCGTCATGAAAGTTAAAATTGCTGGGTAAAAGCAATACATTACTCCCTCGACCCTATATATAATACCTTTTTGAGATTTTTATTTTGGTCATGTTTATAAGATTTTATTTCAATTTTCAATAACATTTAATTACTTCTTTTCACAGACATCCCTATTAACTCTACACTTTTTAGAGTACCAATAATATCTATATTGATAATTTTGAAAAAATATATCAAATTTTCACATTTATAATGTTATTAACAAGTTCAACTATTTTTCTCGATGGAAGAGAAAAATCTAAAAAGATCTTATAATCAGTACCGGAAGAGTATCATTTGACTGCTGTGCACTTTGATAAACGAAACTATGAATAGGTTATAGTCTGATGAATTTACGCTTCCCACCCCTTCACGTACTTTTTCTTTTTGAACTACACCCTTTACTCATTGATCCTCCCTGCCTGAAACAAGTCCAAAGATTCTTTTCGCTTGAAACAAGGCGGAAACAAAATAAAACATGTTTCACATTATGCAAGTCGTATTATCTTCCGTCTTTCCAAAGTCGTAAATAAAATAAAGTATTTCGCCTCTCATCAGGCGAAAACATTAAAAATTTGTTATAATACCAAAATTGTCCCTCCGTTCATTCACGTGCAAAACAATAAAAAGAAAGGAGGTGGAGGGTTTACGGAGAGGCATTTCTGGGATTTCAACGCTTTAATTGTTCCGCTTCTTAAAAGTCAAAAGTATTTCCGCTTTTAAATAGTCGGTAATTCTTCTGCCTTATGCAAATTGGTAATAATGAATGGGGGCCAAAAAATTTATCCGACTTGTTTTAGGCGGTGGGGGCCAATGAGTAAAGGGCGAGATTCAAAAAGAAAAATTCTTTATAAATAAACATTGTAGTGCTTTGAATATTGGCCTTTTCCTCATTGTTACTCCGTTCGATTCTGAAATTAATCGCTGCAATTTTTATTATAGTAAATCACAAATGACCATGGTAGATTGATGATGTTAGTTTTTTCCTTGATATATAAAAAATAAGAGTTTTTCTGTAAAGCACCTTAAGATTCTTTTCGGGGAAAAAACAATCATAAGTATTTATTAATTTTTCTTTCAAAAAGTTTAAAAGATATATTTTCAATAATTATATAATACATTTGATTTTTTGCAATGTTTTGAAAACCGGACCGGTTATTGAACCGGTCAAGGTATTGGTTCAAGGTTCAATGGTTGGACCGTGATCGAACCGTGGTCCAACCGGTCTTAATGTAAGCGTGTGTATATAATCATATACTTTAGTACTTTTTGTGTCTTTTTGCTTTTTCTCTGTTGATTATTGATACTGCCTTCTTGTATGTCACTCACTGTTATTTCTTTTTTCACTTCACTTCTTTGCCTCTTTGGCTTTTTGATTTTTGATTTTTCTAAGTTCTAAAATCTAAAGTTTTAATATTCTTTCTCGCTGAGATGAGAGCAAACGCGTAATTGAGACTCATATTGGTGCCGTTTAAGTTTCTAGCATATAGGATTTCGTTATTTTAAAAGAAAAATAAAAAAAAACAAATTTTTGCTGAATTTGGGCTTCCAAATTCAAACCGGGTCAAACCGGTTTTGGCGATTTAATACCGGTTCAACCGGTTCAATCCCGGTTTTTTTCCAGAACGGTTTTTGGCTTATTCCGGACCGGTACCTCCACCGGTTCACCGGTTTTCTGGTTGAACCGGCCGATCCAGTCATTTCTAAAAAAAATTCAACCTCTTTACACTTTTTTACTTGTACGAGTTTTTAAGTGAAATTGAAATTACTAGCTTTTAATGGAGGTAATTCAAAAGAATTTTTTTTTTGAATATTCCTAAAAAAATGTAAAGTGAGTTATAAATACTAGGATCAAAGAAATTTTTTAGAATGTGACCTATAAATAAGATTAAAGAGAATGTCCTTGTAAATTTTTTTTTCTCCATATAAGTCTTTCTACAAAATTACTCAGTATTAAGTAGTAGAGAAAAAGTAATGATTATAAAGAGAGAAAGGATATAGTAGAAAAAAACGTAATTAATGTATTGAAAATCTAAGTAATTATTATATTTCTTAAAGGATGTGTTTTGGTTGAAATAGGACAGATAAATAGAAACCGATGGAATATGAAACATAGGGAATGCTTTATTTCACTCCGAGCATGTTTGGTAGAGCATATATTATAAAATTTTAGCTTATTTTTAGAAAAATAAGCCTCTTTCATAATTTAAGTTTCTTTAGGTAATTAGTTTAAATTATATAAGAATATTATATTTGTTTAGAAAATAAGCTTATAAAAAATATAAAATAGTCACTTAGCTCTAAAGATACACCAATTAAATCCCCTGAAGATTAAAGTTACATTGAATTTGTCCTTCCATCTATTCTTCTATCATGAATTCCATCAAGTGTCACATGACACTTTATTATTAGTTATCTCTCTTAACGTATTATTAGTAGCAAATAGAAAGATAATATCATCACTCCTTGAATTTTTAACCATTAGATATATCAACAATTTCGATGATAATAATAATAATAATAATAATAAGGAAAATAATAATAGTGGTGACAGAGCTAAGAACAGGATCTAAGGGCAGCAAGAGGTGCGCTAAGAGCGGTTAAAGTGTGCTCTGAATGCTCTCTTCAATAGATTGGAAGTTTGAGAAAAAAAAGTGTCCTAATTGGAGGTGAATATTAGTTCTCAACCCTCATAAATTAGTCCTTAGTCCCAATATTTTTTATTTTTATTAATACTCCTTAGCCCCTATATTCCCTCCATTTCCTCTCTTTTAAAATTTCCCAAACCCCACAACTCTCCATCTTCCTCCTCACGAACTCCATCACTGCCCCACTGCCTCCCACAAACTCCACTGCAGTCGCCGCAAGAGCAAAATTCTGTTACAGTGTATTTCGACATACCACTATCGAAATAATTAAATTCCGACGGGGGGTCTCGAAATTTTTCAATACACATTTTTTAACCAAGTTTCAAAGTTGTTTTTAACCGTATTTTCCTTGTGCTCCATTAATACTGAAATAATACAAACAAAAAAATCTATTAACATTTAATAATATAAATTTGTGTGAACAAAAAGCTGTTTTGAAATAAAAATATATGGACAAAATTTTTTTTTCCGATATAACTATGTCGGAAAACACTTAGTGAAATAAATCTTAAATTTTCAATATACCGTGTTGGAATATAAAAAAATTTTGACACTGAATTGTCGGAATAAATACGGTAACGTAAAAGGAAGACGGAAGGGAGGGAGGATGGGGCGATTGAGAATGGTTGGGTACTGGTGTTGGTTGGAAGGAGGAAAAAAGAGTGAAAGGGGGAGAATAGAAATAAGGTGGAGCGTTTTGGGGTTTGGGGTTTTGGATGGAAAGTTGAATAGGTTTGTGGTTTGGAAGGAAAATAAGGGAGAGAGATATTTTTGTCTTTTAGCGTTTAAAATGGGGAACGATGCTAATTTGTGAGGTTTGAGAACTAGTACTCATTGGAGGCAATGGGTGGTGGGAAGAGGTTGGTGAAAGAGAGAAGGGGGATGAGATTAAAGGGATTATTTTTATATTTTATTTTATCTTAAATTCTAAATTGTAGGATGTATTTAATGGTTAAAAATTCAAAAGAAAAATGATACTTGTTTTCGTGTGTGATATGTTAGGAAAAGTAACCAATAAAAAAAATGTCAAATGGCACTTGACAAAATTCATAACAAAAGGTGAGGGAAGGACGAATTTGATGCCACTTTTATTTTTAGGAGATTTAATTAATTGGTCTTAATTTTGAAGAAACTAAATTGATGCTAAATGTCATCTTTAAAACACCTAAGTAACTAGTAACTCATTATTCTCAATAATATTTTACTACTCTTTCCATTCTATTCCTCCATAACTTCAATATTTCCTTTACACCTACTTCAACATTCTTTTACTTTTTATCATTAAATTCATTTAATATTTTATATTTTATTTAGGATTTTGACATATTTAATATTTGACATTTTAAATATTTCATATTTTGGTTTTTTGGTTGAGTTTGTTTGATAAATGTTAAGTCTTAAATGAAAAAGAAATAAAATGTTAAAAGTAATTAATTTCTCAAATAATAAGATTTTTTAAGTTAAACATTAAAAACATTTGTATTATTCCATTTTTATAATAAAAATATATTTTGATGAAAATAAAAAAATACATTTAAAAAAGTGTAAACAACAATGCAAATATTCTTACCAAGCTTATAAAAAAAATATATTCGTAACAAAAATAAATACTCCATATCCTATTCCTTTTAAAAAATAATAAAATTCGATATATTTGTTTTAAATTTACTTTGTAAAATCATAATTTTTTTATATGATCCATACAAAATAGATTAAGTTAATTTTATTATTCAGTTATAGACAAAGCCTTTTCCATGCCCACGGCAGGGATCGAACCCCTGATATCATGCTTAAGGAACCCAGCTATCTACCAACTGTGCTGAGCTTTGTTGGTTAATCGTAACATATCTAAATGAATATAATCATGATCTGATTTTTTTAAGGTATAACAGAAAGTTTATAATTATTTTTTGAACATTTATTTTTTAGTAATACTCCCTTTGATCCAAAAGTCTTAACTACATGGAAGTTGCACGAGTTTTGAGAAATAGTTAAATGATATAAGGTTTGTGGGTAATTTAACTAAAATATCATTTTGTAATCATTAATTATTCAGAATAAAGAAGAGGAGAGAAGAAAATATTGGAGGTGAAAAAGAAGTAGTTCTGAATAAGGGTATAGTTAAAAAAAAAATTATATATTGAATTTATAAACGATCAAGACATATGAATCAAGAGAAAAAAGTTATATGATCAAAACTTTTGTATTAGAGGGAGTATTTCACTATTTCTATCTTACCCCTCTACAACTTCACCATTCTCGTTACACCCACTTCATCGTTCCTTTATGTTATATACATTCACATATTTTTATTGTAATTTACATTGTGAAAAATGATTTTTTGCACAATTCAAACGAAATATATTGTCTTAAATAAGATACTCAAATATAAACTAATTGTGATTTTAAGATATTATAATATAAATAAATATAACCATAATCTAATTTTTCATCTATATCAAATACATACTATTCAGATTTGGTTTTTTGTTTTTTTTAAAAGGATTTGGTTTTCCATTTTATTATACTTTCGTCCTTTCCTTATTATTTGTTTTTTTAAGAATTTTTTATCTTTTTTTTTTTATGATTTTAAGAATGTAATAAATGTTATTTTCATGTTTACAATTATGAAATAGGTCTTGATTTACATAAGTAGTGAAGAAAAATTAATGATTATATAGAAAGAATATAATGAAAAAAAAACATAATTATTATATTAAAATATAAGCAATAATTATATTTCTTAAAAATTGTGTTTTGTTTGAAATAAAACATATTAGACTTTTTTAACTTTTTAGTTCTTAAACTAAGGTGCTCTTTTGGAATTAGTCCACAAACTTTTTTTTTCAATATTTTGGATCCTTAAACTTTGTTCAAAATTTGTAAATGGTCCTTTCGTCACTTAAGTGATTATATGACCAACAACATGATACATCACTTTCATAACATCGACGAGTGACGTGTTATATAACGTCACGTGGCACCACAAGATTTTTTTTATTAAAAAAATAAATTCTTTTAAAAATTAGTATTAAACGATTCGATTGTCTTAAAAAAAATATTATTATTTAATGATTTTTAATAAATTTGAAATTTTTTAATTTAAAAAATTCACGTGATATCATCTGGCATGTTACCTATTGATGTGTCAAAGATAATGTGTCATGTCATCGATCATATCATCACTTAATTAATCAAAGGATTAGTTCCAAAATTTAAGCAAAGTTCAGGATCCAAAACATAAAAAAAATAAAAAATTAAAAATTAAAGATCAATTCTAAAAAGGAAAATGTTAAGGGCACTTATTAAGAAGTTAAATAAGGTAAAAGTTTATTGGAAAATGTGGTTTTTTATTTGTAAGAGAGAAGAGAAATTGAAACTTAGTGATGTTTTTTCCATTCTTAGAAACCTTAACACCTCTCTAAAAAACATCTAAATTTAGTAACTAAAAACTTTATGGCTTATTTAAGTTTTTAGTCCCTGAACTTAGGTGCTCTTTTGTAAATGGTCCTTAAACCTTTTTTTGATACTTTGAGTCCCTAAACTTTGCTCAAATTTTGGAAATAGTCCTTTTATCACTTAAGTTGTGATATAATCGAGAATATGCCACGTCACCTTCGCCACATCAATAAGTAACGTGCTAGACGATGCCACATGATTTTCTTATATTAAAAAAATTCAAATTTATTAAAAATAATTAAAAATTGTTATTTTTTAAAGAAAGTCGAATCTTTTCATAAATTTTATAAAAATTTATTGTGTCTCGTGGTTCTACATAAGTCATAACACGTCACTCGTCGATATTGTGAAAGTGACGTGACATGTCGTATACTATATCTTCACTTAAGTGGCGAAAGAACAATTTCTAAAAATTAAACAAACTTCAAGGATCCAAAGCATCAGAAAAAATGTTTATAAAGTAATTCCAAAAGAGTACTTAAGTTCAGGTACTAAAATGTCAAAGATAACGTATAAATATGAATGGATTTACGGTTGTTTCCAAACAAAAACTATGCATGATCCTCGTGGGTAAACATAAATGTATTGATTTTTATGAATTAGCAGATGACGGTGCTGGTGTGTGTTACATCTCTGTCAGCGTCAGTGTTTTTGAGAATTGCACAAAAGCAGCAACCCTGAAACACCAGTTCTTAGAAAACGGGCATTGCTAATAAGCAAGATGAAGCACCTTAGCTTGAATGTAACCAAATATAGGGGTAGCACGGCCTAAGTCTAGATCATAATGTCATAGTGTGGTTGCTGTCGTATTCAATTGTACAGGAGTGCACTTAATTGGGTCTTTGTGTGAGCTTTGGACCATGGTCCGTGAACAACAAAGCTTACCCCTCAATTAAATGTTGTGTTGGACCAGTCCAGCGTCCAGGTGTGGCATGCTCCGGAGGACCATGACCAAACTTGTTAGGTCAAGGATAAGTGTGGAATATGAACATGCATGCATGATGAATCGGCCAGCAGCATATCACAAAATCTCATAATTTGTGCTACTCTGAATGTTCCATTTGTCAAAGGGTAGAAGCCAGGTTAATAAAAAGTCTCAAATCAAATACGGGGTAGGAACTTATATAAATGTTGAACTTTTTAAAATTAAAATTAGTTTTTATATTTTATTTTTTGGGTTTTGATCTTACTTTTTTTATTTATTTTGACTTGGTTTTGATCTTTGAGATCATTTATGGATAAAAAATTGATGATATGGTCCAATGGGATAGGGACCCAAACCAAAACATAATGAAAAAGCAAGGATCAAAACCTCCGGATTGTGAAAATATGAATACCAAAATCAAAACTGATTTACATTTTCCCAAATCATAGTTGATTGTGAAGACCAAAATTAAAAGGAAATGGAAAAACATATATCAAAATCCAAAAATATAAAATATAGGAACTAATTTAAAAAAAATCAATATTTATAAAAATCAATTTATTATTTAAACTTAATAAAAATTATAATAAAATAGATTTATTTACTTTGAACCAATTTCTACACTTTGGTTAAAAATTGATTCAAAATATGTGACAAAAGATTTGGTCTCATCGAATAACGCATGACGGTCAACAATGATAGGAGGTCATGGTCTAACAGTCAGTTTGTGAATTGTGCGAATATTGGTGCCATCAAACCGATGAGGAGGAGGAAATATATATTGATTTTCAACCATCAAATAATTTCTTCAAGAGATCGGTATCATGATATTTGTCGTGTTTTCTTATAATAGTTGTGCACATTAAAAAAAAATTATATCGTGAAACCAAATTTTGGGTTGATGTTAACTTAAATAATAACGAGATCGAGTCACCCACTCAAATATGTCGACTTTACTTACGGGCCATTGCCACAAGGTCAAATTTGACCTCCTGAAAAGACATCATAATAGACTATCACACTATTTGGAAGTGATTTTTACACTCCGTTTGGTTCTACGAAAGTAAATGGGAAGAGAGAAAATGAGAAGAGAGATTATAATTATATAGTGAGAAAATGAGTAGATTTTGTAATTGTTTGGTATGAGGGAAAATGTGAAGAGATTGAGAAGAGAGAAAAGTTATGTTTTCTCTCCTTTTGTTTGGTTGGAGAGAAAAGTAAGAAGAGAGAAAACAATAAATTTGTTATAAGATAAAAATACCCTTGTTTTACATAACAACAATAAATATATATTTTAACAAATATATATATATATATATATATATATATATATGTTGGCAAAAGAATACCTGGGAGAAATAAATCATAAAGTATAAATTTATTTTTTAATAGATTAATCTGGAAGGAAATTTTAAAAAATTTATAAATGTTTTATTAGCTAAATTTTTTTGTCAAACACATACCTGCTGCCAAATATTTCTCAAATTTTCAATGTTTCTTAATAAATTAACTTGGAAGGAAATTTCAATAAGGCAAAGAGTACTTTAACGTAGAAACATTTCAAATTTCATAAGGTGATGCTGTGGTGCTATGCACACCTATTCTGCATTACATATATTAAATTCCAACATATACAAACTGCACCAAATTAGTTTTTTTTATAAATATATTACATTCCAGTAATCAAATATTACAATATCATTCAAGCATCAACTTTGATCAAATTAGTATCAAGCATTGCAAAAAAAAAACCCTATTATCTTACTTCATACATTTCCAACACAAAAATGAAACAATATGCAACAACCAGGTTCCTCCCTACATAATGCCAAAATAGATTAACATCTATAATCATCAATATAAGCATGAGTTGATTCCTCACTCAAGAAATACACATCCAAAATATAGGTACCTTATGCTAGTACCACATCACTCTCAAGACATATCACTGGTGTCCAATTTCAGCCATCATCTTAAAAAGAGCTTGCATACATATGAGCAGGCACACCAAAAATCTGACGCTTCTTCAAGTCATGATTACAAAGAAATTCATACCATTGTAAGCTAATGTGATCCATCACATTCAATTCAGACAACATTTCCCACACATCTGATTCGGTTTACACACGAGCTGTACTATGTTGTATAATGGTCACATGCTTCTCAGCAATTTCATTCCGCTTCTCCACTGCTGTGGCTGTCCTTGCAGCTATTTGCACATGATGTTTTGCCAATTCCACTTGACTTTGAGCTACTTGAAGCAATTTATCAGACAAGGAGTTACCATCCTTCAAGGCATCAACCACCATGGCAAGTCCTGATGACATTTTCTCAACCTGAGTCTCTACTAAGTCAGCCATGGCAGCCTTACGCTTCACTCCCCTATAACCAGATGTCCCACTAGATTGTTGTGATTGTGTGTAAGGTGGAGTGAATGACTCAAAATTAGGTGGTGAATGTTGATAGTCATCAAATGTAGGAACTCTTGAGTCACGCATTGAAACATCATCGAATAAGTCATTCAAATCAATGCTATCATTCTCGAGATTATGCGGCAGTTCAGTGTTATCTTTCATAGGCTGTTGTAGTATTTGCTTTGCAGTTTGAGCTTGCTTTCCTGTCGCCCGATCAACTCCATACAACTCCTTCAAGGTATCATAGTGTTTGATTTGCCATTTTTTCCACTTAGCAGCATGAGGTTACCAAAACACATCATGAGTTATTATTATTTACATGGCAAATAAATAACATATTGGATCAATTTCAGTTATCCGGAATATGTTTCTTTACCTTGATTAAGTCTTCCCAAACACCCTCTCCAGCTTCAAACTTCTTAGTTAGTGGATTCCAGCTTCAAACTTCTTAGTTAGTGGATTCCATGCAAATCCACTAAGACTATGGAATAGATCATATGCCAACCCGAAATTTTCTTTCAAAGTTTTTTGCCTATTTTTAATGTGTTGCTTAGTCATGCTTGGATCAATGTTGGATCTTAAAACCTCCAGCACATTAGCATATGCTTCACTTGTCCAGGTACCATCATGCCTATTACCTTTGTTTTCCTCTTCAAGAAATGCATTGAGGAGCACTTGATCCATCTCATCGGTCCACCTAACATTGCTGTTCGAACTTTGATTGGCTTGAGCAACATGACCCTTTCCCTTTGTCATTTTTTAACCTGAAGCTATAAAAAAATAAAAATAATTCAAGACAGCATGTAACTCACAATTTAAGTCAATAACATTTTTGAAGATATACAAAATAAGACAGTTTTGTAACTCAAACTTAGTCCATATCATTAATCAAATGAAACGAGTACACATCACTCTAACACATCAAATCTCAAACATAAAATCATCACAAAGTACATATCTTAGCACAAGTACAAAGTAAATATCAACAACATTTAACACATCATAAATTGACATTAAAGTTGATAAGCATTCCACATCTCAGTCTCTATTCTCTCCCTCAAAAGTAATCCTTGTCTATAGTCCTCATCTCGTTGTAGTGTTTGAAACGTATCTATCTCCTGTTCAAGCAACTCACGATCAACTTCAGCTATTAAAGATCGATTATCGTTGACACCCATTAAGAAATTATGCAGTATACAACAAGCAATGACTATGTCCCTCATTGTTTCGAATGAATAATGTGGTTCGGAGCCACCTCCTATAATGGGAAATCTTTTTTTTAACACACTGAAACTTCTTTCTATGACATTTCGGAGGGAAGAATGTCTGTGGTTGAATAATTCTCTAGAATTTTGAGGGCCTCGAGCTGAATACTCCTTCAAGTGATAACGAACAGCCCGATGTGGTGTGATTACCCCTCCTTTTAGCATAAATCCCGCATCGCCAAGATAAAATTTTCCTATGAAAGTTATACACAAATTATGACTATTAGGTAATGACTTAAATTTTCAATACTTTGTACAAAGTTTATATTAATTTTCTACTAACCTTCAGGAATTATTAATCGATCATCTCTACAAAGAGCATCCTTTAATATTCTTGAGTCAGAAGCTGTTCCTTCCCACCCAGCTAACACATATGTGAATTTCATGTCAAAATCACATGTGGCAAAAACATTTTGAGTGGGCCACTCTTTTCTTCCACGAAAACGATGGGCTTCTGACCTTGGGACCTTCACTCTAACATGTGTACCATCTATGGCTCCAACACAATCCTTATTTCAAAAAATAGTTCAGTAAGATAGACCGTAAAAATTTCAAAATTAAGCATTTAAAATGACCGTAACTTGTATAAAAAAATAAGGGTACCTTAAAGTAAGGATAATATCTGTTATTGTTAAGTATTTTTTGAGGAACCTCTCTTCCAGATGGTTGAACCAAAAATTGTCCCTCCAATGAGATGATAGCACGTAACACATTGTGAAAATGACGACTAATTGTCTCTCTAGAACGGTGAAAGTATAAAGACATGGCAAAATATTTAGTATTTTGCCCTACTATATGTAAGAATATTGCTACCTGCTCCTCAACCGTAGACCATATGGTATCCCTCACAATACCGGTACCTCTTAATTTCTCACACAATTGCATGAATGCTTGAGGACCCATTCATATAACATGACGGCACGTCTCCGTTTGTACTAGATAGCTCATTAACTCATGACGCCTACGTTCTCTTTGTAGAGAGAAATCACCAACACGAGTAGGAAGACGTGTTGATAATAATTGCAACAAATGCAATGCATGGGCAACATAACACAAAAGGCCTACAACACCCATATGTTGCCTCCTTTGCAACTCTTGTTGGCCATGATTTATAATTTGCAGTTGAAGTGACATTTCAACATTAGTCGTTATAGCATCTTCTTCCATATCTATTGCATTTAGTTTAGCAGTTGGACCATCGCGGCTGACATCTTCAACACTATCTATGTTCATGGGTCTTTCCATATGCTATGCTAACAAATATATTCCAATATCATAAAAGATATTCAAAGGCAAAAGGCATATATAAAACATGAAAGAACCATTTTGAACTCGAATTAAGTGCATATTTTGACCATGATTTATAACTTGCATTTGAAGATGCATTGTCCTTATCATACAGTGTTAAAGGAACAAGAAAAAAATTTAGTCCAATAAATATATTTAAAAGTCAATTGTAAGAATAATTTAAGAGAATTTTGATATGTCTCATAAAATGACAAAAATGAAGAAAAACTAAGAAAAAGTTTCAAGAGGTTGTTCTTACCTTGTCTTTTCAGATATTGTTCTAAAAATCAAAAAAGAAAGTTCTCATAAGTCTGCACCAAGCTATTATCACTCTCACTACAAGCCATCAAAAGAGATGTTAAGAGGATATGAGTAACAATAATAATACAAAACAGAATGGGAGAAAGACAATAATTAGAATGAAATTGAGTGAAACTCATGATGTGGCCAAAAAGTGTGACTAAAAAATTAGAACTAAATCAAAATGGAAAACTTTGTTCCATTATACAATGCAAAATAGCATAACACAACCAAAACAAATTTTGATGAAAGTTTGATTACTTTCATGAAAGCCCGATTTGCAGCAAGTCAACTACAAAAGGATAATTAGTCCCTAGAAAAATAGCTTACTAAATATTAGTTAAGAGTTTAATTTGTGGCACCTATCTTCTATAAAGGAAATTTGATGGAGGTTATATGCATAATACTGATATGTTTAATTATGTAGAAAGCAGAATGGACATTGGGATGTTAATATGTTATCTTAAAAAAAAATAGAATAAAACTTGAGTTCCATTTCCAGTAAATTAGTTATGGAAAATTCAAAACATTCAAAGAAGATCAATCATTCTAAGTCTATCATAACCCATATATTGCAACATGTATATAATTGAGAAACTTGCTTCATTTTTCATGTCTCTGTAATCAACTTGATAAAGGAAAAGAAATCAAATCAAAACTAATTGAGATGACATATTGTTTTACACATTGAAACCATCATCTCCTTTTCTTCTTCTTCCACATTATGGGTGATATAATGCTGCACAACCCCATAACATTAAGCACAAATTGAAAATTGAAACTGCCAGATACGTTGTTTCTTTTGTAGTAAATAAAAAACAGCAAATTCCAAATAGAATTTGATTTGCATAAAGGTCTGTACTGTTTACTCAGTAATCCAAATCCAAATTTATGCATTTAAAAACTCACAACCACTTATGACACAATTCATTTCCAAATCCCCTAATCTAAATGCATGAAACTTAAATCACAACAAAGGGCATGTCAATTTCAATGAATAAAACAATATCTTCATTTCCCAGTTTCATTGTTAGGATTTATTAACCCTTGTCAAGGAAAAAAATCAAATCTAAATTAAAAATGAAACAAGAGAGAGAAAGTGAGGCACATACATGCATGAACCATTGTTGAGTTCAGATAAAGGAATGAAATCAGGGTAATTAGACAAATGAGGAAGAGAAAGGGAGAAGGGGAGTGAAAGCTAACCTTGGACTCGTGGAGAGGAGAGAGGAACAAGTTGCAGCATATGGCAAGTGTACTGAGATAAGGGAGGAAACCAAAAAATCACATAAAAGGACAAGGACAATAAAGTAATTTTATTTAAATTGGCGCCAATCAGTGCTCTTTTTCCCGGCTTCTTTTTTCACTCGTGATTTTCTCTCTCAAAGTGGAGAGAAAATGTTTGCTGGTGGGCCCCATGTAATTTTTCTTCTCCCCTACTGTTTTCTCTCCAAACAAATTAGGATACTTTTGACTTTTCTCTCTATTTTCTTTCTTCACAAAATCTTTCTCCCCTAAATCTCTTGAAACAAATAGAGCATTAAGGTCCTAAAACCTTTTCTTCGTTATGAAAGAAGGCCTAACCTATATCCTATAATTACCAGGCTCTATATACTAGGAAATATCTATAGGTGCACTGAAGCCAATTGGTTTTGAGATGGAACCTTAACATGGTATCAGAGTCAGAGCCCAACTTCTTTCCGGTTGGTATGGCCAAAAGTTGCCCTTTGTTATGGGTCAATAGATACCCTTTGCCTAGTCCGGCAAGCTTCGTTGGAGGGGGCATGGTTTAAATACGTGTTGGGCTACTCCTCTCATTGTCAATTGATTTTGAGATAAAACCTTAACATGGTATCAGAGCCAGAGGCCAACTTCTTTCCGGTTGTTATGGGCCAAAAGTTGCCCTTTGTTATGGTTCAATAGATACCCTTTGCCTTGTCCGGCAGGCTTCGTTGGAGGGGGCATGGTTTAAATACCCGTTGGGCTACTCCTCTCATTGCCAATTGATTTTGAGATGGAACCTTAACATGATATCTAGTGCTGGCAATTCGAGCGGGCAGACGGGCATTGCCCATCATGCCCATCAAAAGCCCGCTTTTTTTGCGGGCATGCCCGCCTGCCCATATAATATTTTGGGCTGAAAATTCATGCTCTGCTCGCCCTAAATGCGGGAAGGGCATGCCCATGGGCGACCCATTTAAATGAAAAAAATTAAAAAAAAATCATATATTTTTTTTTGGAGTATAAAAAAAAATCATATATTCTATCTTCAAAATTCATAAAATGTAGATTAAGATTGCACAACATATAAATGTTCACACTCAAAATTCATAAAAACATAATAATAAAGTTTGATACCCAACAAAAGATGTAGGGCAACTCCTAATTGTGCATCTCCTAATTTTATTTTTTTTAAAAAAACTAAATAATGGGCGGCTCGTGGACGACCCACCGCCCGCCCAATGATGCCCGACAAAAGAAATGGGCATAGCGGGCGGGGCCCCTTCAAAAGTTGGGCTAAAAAATGATGCCCCGACCACAAAAAATGTAGAGCGGGCAGGCGGAGCCCATGGGCATCCTTCCTAATTGCCAGCACTAATGGTATCAAAACTAGAGCCCAACTTCTTTCTGGTTGTTATGGGCCAAAAGTTGCCCTTTGTTATGGGTCAATAGATACCCTTTGCTTGGTCCGACAGGTTTCGTTGGAGGGGGCATGATTTAAATACCTGTTGGGCTACTCCTCTTATTGTCAATTGATTTTGAGATGGAACCTTAACAATATCATCCATCTTTACTAACATTTACTTATAGTTGTTTGTATACTAATATTGACTTGAGCGCTAAATCCTCTTCTCTAGTACCTGCCCGAGTTGGTCCAAAGCCGATCCTAGTCAGATTAAAGTTATATACAACTAGTCAACAGTTAACATATCTTATCCACACCTATAAAAAAGAACTAATCAAGACAAAATTAAGGGATCATTCGAAAAGTGCAAATTGCAACTTTGAAATTGTTGATTTTATCTAAAATATGTTATGATTAAATTTAATTACTTACAATTTGTAGAACTAGTAAAAAAAATTATCACTATCTATGTAACACCCTCACAATAATTTAGTTAAATTATTATTAAGGAAAATATGGACTTGAAAATTTCGATAAAAATCCGGCAGAGTCTCCTCTGTATTTCGGACTTTACCCAAAATTTCCTGTCCAGTCAGATTATTTAAAACTCAAAACAACAAAATAATACCACAAATTAAATCCTAGAGCCCGACTAATACAAGTTTCGGGCACAAGATTACTACATATCTTAAATTCTCCAAAATAACAGTTATAATACTTAATATAGTCCGCTCATACAACTCAACACCCCACGTGGTGGAGTGGATTCCTGCTCGGCCAGAAAAACTATGCAAGCTCCCAGCTCAGTACCTGAAAGGGGGGTCGTAAGGGTGAGCTTTACACAAGTAGAAAGCAGTCTCCAAACTAGACATAATACCCGACTAAGTCAAACACAGTTAGCACATAGCACATAAGTTTCATTTATGCAAACCCATTATGCATCATACACAAACAATAGTCTTGTCAATTAATTCTTATTCCCATTTATTTCTTTCTCATATTCTTTGTTCTCTTTTCTCTTTTATACTTTATTCATTCTTTCTTCTTTCTCTTACTGTCTCTTATTCCACACTATTGTTTTCTCTCTTTTCTTTTCTTCTTTCTTTTATTTCGTTCTCTTCCCTTTATTTTTAATCTTTCTTTTACATTTCCACCTGTTCATTAGTTTTCCTATTTCTTTATCACTCAACCGATGCACCACACAACATTTATTCTATTTAACTTTCAAGCATACATAACAATTAACACATACAATAATTCACAAGCAACATATAAGAATTCATAACCACACTATCATCGCAGGCATACCACATTTTCCAATTCCATCATTTTATAAGTGCTGGTTCCCTTTTATTTAATTCATTTTCACCATTTGGTTCCCTTTTATTTATTTTTCCCCGTTTCCAAATAAATCCTATTATATCCCCTTACCTTTTTCCTTATTCTTTTCCTTTTATTTACAGTGTATGTATGTCTCTACCAAATCGAAGGCCTACATACATACACCAATCACGATGTATGTCTCCACCAAATCGAAGGCCTACATACATCGCTTTTCCATTACCATTATCTTATCCAATTTTATTCCCTTTTGCCCTTTATTCATTCCCTTTTTAATTTCGGTGTATGTATGTCTCCACCAAATCGAAGGCCTACATACATCGCTTTTCCATTACCATTATCCTTTCCAATTTTATCCCCCTTTTTCCTTTATTCATTTCCTTTTTAATTTCGGTGTATGTATGTCTCCACCAAATCGAAGGCTTACATACATCGCTTTTCCTTTACCGTTTACCTTATTTTATCCATTGTCCTTTCCTTGTTCCCTTTTTATTTAGGGAGTATATATGTCTCCACCAAATCGAAGGCCTACATACATCGCCCTGTTTACGTTGTATTGTCTCCCCCAAATCGAAGGCCTACAATACATCACCATATTATCCAATATTAGTTGTCCATAATATATGTCATTACTTTGCCTACCAATTCCGTTTAATATTTACCAAATTATTCCAAGTACAAGCACCATCATATTTATAACCAAATAGCCACAATTCACATTTCACATAAACAATTAGAGTGCAAATAATAACAAACTTCACCTTTTCATATAATCATGCAACAACCAAATTTTTTTCACTTGTCCGAATTATTAATTCAAAATCCTAAATTAGGGTTTCATGCCATTTATTTTCCTCAATTAAAACCTAACCTCATTTAACATCTATACTTGAAGAACAAACATACACCATTTATCATTTGAAATTAAATAGCAGCCAACATCACAACCTATAATACACAATAATTTCACACTCCACCATTCATTATCATACACGCCACAATTCATATTTATGACATGAAAGAATTAATACCCACATTTAACATTTAAAATGCATATTTCTCAATTTACACGCAAACTATCACAATTTGGATATACAACCATTCATATCCACAATTAGCATTTAAAATACATGTTCATTAAACATACAAGCAATATATCTCAATTATCACCTATAATCATTCACAAATATCATTCAGAGGGCATATTCTCCAAACAAACATATATGGTAACATATAGCACTTAGCACTTAGCATGCATATCCAATCATAAATATCAATCAATGGTTCATTTCATTTATATTCTTACTTTTATTTTTTATTTTTAGCCTAAATTAATTACCCTAATGATCAATCACAAGCATACGCATATACTCTTAGCAAGTATTATAACCGGCTAGAAAATACTCCCTACAAGATGACATAAAACACCCCTTACTCTTGCGTTTCCATAAACACATCCTTTTTTGTACGATAATGCCCGAACGTAACACAGTTTACTTCTCGCATCGCGGCTGGTCCTAAAGCTCCTTCATCGTCTAACCATACCATACAAATCATATAATCAATTTAACGCACAAAGTCTTACTCACGTGACAAACAACAATCATTTAATCCTTTTTATTTACACTATATTAATATCATTATTGGATTAGTTGTTTGATTCATACCTTATGAAAACATATACTTCCCATTATATGCAAGATAATCTAACAAAGTGTTAATAAGGAACCATTCGGTGTTCTCAAAACCAAACATTAAAAATCAATTAGTAAACTTAATAGCAAATGTGAAAACGCGTCAAAATCATATTAAAGTTAACATGTTGAAGCTTTACTAAAAGGGAACTTTAGTTTGGAAATCGAAGCAAGCTAAGTTCGAAATCGTTTACTTAAAATTCATAAATCATAGTGAAATGAAATTAGAACCGTGATCCCTTCAATAAAATAGTACAACTTTTGTTGAAAATACATTAACTTTCAAAACCAACATAATCGTCAAAAATTCATTAAAGTTAATTAGTTTTAGTTTCGAGTCACAAAATCAAAGCTATATTGCTTGACACTATTAATTCCAAACTAAAAGGAAGTATTTCCGATTCGAAATAAGGATAACTCACGTTTCCAACGTTAAGGTAATTACACTTCCTTTCAACTTGGAATTAACGTTCAAGGTTTCAATTCGAATTAACATTATGCCGATTATATCAGGTTTCTAATTAACTGAGGTATTGTTTAGCCTAGGGACAATTCCACTAAGCTAAACGACAGCTCACTTACTTAGGGACCCAGCACATTTAACTAAAATACTCTTTAAAAATCATTCGACATAACAGTCAACTCAACATTATACAAGTCAGAGTAACCAATTAAAATCCTTAGTTAACACTAATTAAAATAATTATAACTTGTAATACCATTTAATTTCCAAAATAATTTAATACTAAATAATTATTACCAATAACATTAAAAGTAGTATTAATATAAAAATTAAAACACAACATAGAGCAGTTAGAAAAGTATTAGGGATTTACCCTCAAATATGATTGAAGCAGCAGGGAAGACATAACCGCTTCGGTCCAACACGGTTCGTGGAGGAACCGGTTCAGGATTTGCGCACACAGTAGCAGCTGCGTCCAGGGCAGCACCACACCTCCATGGCAATGGAGGCGACAACCAGCTGAGGAGGGAAAGAGATGGTGGTGGTGACCTCCATGGCTGTAACGACGACCACGGGCGACAGCGGTGACAAAACCCGTAGCGGTGGCGGCGGATCGCGACCCCGGTGGAAGCAAGTCGCGAATCGCGTCTGGGGAGAGGGAGAACGCGTGTTGACGTGCGATTTCTGCAGCAAGGGAGGACGGCGATGGCGGCGAGTGGTGGTAGCGCTGGTTCGTTCGCGGCGGCTGCACGGAGAGATCGAACGAGAGGGAGAGAGAGATCGACGGGTGAGAGAGAGAAAACGCACGGTGATGGTTGCTTTGGGGCGGCGGCAGAGGCTAGAAGAGATGGATGGTGAAGTGAAAGGGGAATCATAAACGAAGAAGAAGAAGCATATGAGAGGAAGGGGCGGCGCCACATGAGGGAGACGAAGAAGGGAAGAAGAAAGGGTTTCATACCCTTAGTACACAACACACACGTACACAACAACCTTCTTTTTCTTTTTTCTTTTTTTTTTAACATATACTTACATTTATTTATTTATGCCCAAAAATATTAATAATAGGATTTTAGAATAATATAACTTCATATAGGAAAACTATAAAGTTAGAAGTTAGTTAGATATTAGAAAATAACAAAAATTAATTTATTATTGTATCTTTATAAATACCAAAGTAAAGAATAGAAAGTCTATTTTTCAAATAGGGTAATTATTTCAAATGAATTTACTTTGAGATATAATCAAGTATACTTGCATAATTAACATAGTGTATTTTTATGAAAATACCCAACAACTAAATGATTAATTTTAAGAAACAAATATTTAATTCGTTAAAACTTATAATTATATTAGGGATTAAAATTAGGGATGTTACAATTCTCCCCCACTTAGGAGAATTTCGTCCCCGAAATTCCGAGTGGTTCAAGCAAATAGAGAAGCATCACTTAAAGAGGGCCTCTAGCTATGATATCTAACTCTTTCCGGGTTCACTCCCCCATTTAATGACGCTCCTAGATCAATATTCCTTGGTGTTTCTCAATCTATTTCCGACCCATCAGTCCAAAGTTTTTTCACGCTTATACCTTCTTTCCTTAACACCAATGAGTTCGGTTGGGTTCTTGTTTAGGATTTCTACTATGGTAAGATCAAGGTTCGCTAATCCGATAATTCTTGACGTTTGTTCCAACAAATAGAGACAACTATATATAAAAAAAATTACACAAAGCACGAGGGTCTTAGTTAACTTGTAAGCTAAGAGGTACACTTCATGCCGATGTCGAACTCCATGAGTTTGCTAAACTCTTCGCAAGGCGTAGAATAGCTAATCTAATAAGGGAAAATGTAGGATGAGCCATCAGTGACAATTTGATTGACCCGGATTGTCAACACCATGCTAGGTAGGATAGGAAATTTTGCTGACTACACATTAGGGGGGCACGATATGACAGACTCATGAAAATGCCAATTGAATACCAGGGTAAGATAAGTCAAAAGATTATAACAAAATCAGTTTCAGTTTGAGTTTCTATCGAAGAATGAATAAGGATAAGATCTCAAGAGTTATCAGTATCAAAAGCGTTGAGTCTTGACCAAAATAAACATGGTCATGGAATCATAAGTCACCTGAAATGATTTCATGTTAGCTAGAATGTTTCAAACTAGCAAGCATGTATTTAAACTTTGCAAGAGGCAATTCGAGTATATGTCATTTACGATTCAATTGGAATTGAAAGAATTACCAAATAATCAGATTTTTGACTTATAAGAGGTGATAAGGATTATGAACCCAAGATAGATTCAGGGATCGACTTATCAAGTCATAACGGTATGTTGCCTTCAGGAACAGATACGTGACTAAAGGAAGGATAAACTATTCTCTTAATTATGCTTAAGCCACACAGAATCCCACTCATCCAGACAGATTTAAGATGTCATGCAATTATCAAGGTTTTACACAAGCAGAGTCAACTCTCCAGATTCGAGACACCAAGCATAATTCGGAAACATGAAAAGGAAAAAGAAAATCTATAAGAGTTCCTGGGATTGTCTTCTAGTCATTCTATCGTGCACTCTAATTAGAGAGCATTTCAAATTAAAGGGTATTAACTACGACAGATTGCTTTAAGTAAATTTTAGATATTCCTAGTTATCGATTTATGCTCTTGTACTCAGAAACTATAGTGATATTACCTTCCAATAAATGCAAACATTGGGATGATCAAGCCCAACCTTGCATTCCATTGGGGGTAAAAATCATTTCCGCATTAACTGAAAATTTTTTTTTGACATACTACGAACAACTTGATATTGCTCTTGTACGAGAATTTTATTTGAATTATTTGGTGTGAATTGTCACATTCAGAATTCGTGTACTTGATACAATCCTAAGGGTTGATCCTTCCCGTTGGGGTGGCAACTAGTATGCCCTAGCCCGTTGGGGTCTCTCATTTCCCTTAGTGTTGACAATTACATGTTTTCCAAGTGCGACAATACAATAGTTAAGGTTATTGGATTCGAACACTTTACGAAGTTCGGAGCAAACACTAAGAATTCAACTATAAGCTAAGAGATGTTATACTAAGTCCGCTAAATTCTAATTCCTAATCTAACTAACTTAGACATATAACTATCTATTGGTTACTCGCTTGTTGAGTAACCCACAGGAGTTGTGAGTCCACACTCCAGGGCCGAGGAAAAACTGCTCTGATACCATAATTTAACACCCTCACAATAATTTAGTTAAATTATTATTAAGGAAAATATGGACTTGAAAATTTCGATAAAAATCCGGCAGAGTCTCCTCTGTATTTCGGACTTTACCCAAAATTTCCTGTCCAGCCAGATTATTTAAAACTCAAAACAATAAAATAATACCACAAATTAAATCCTAGAGCCCGACTAATACAAGTTTCGGGCACAAGATTACTACATATCTTAAATTCTCCAAAATAACAGTTATAATACTTAATATAGTCCGCTCATACAACTCAACACCCCATGTGGTGGAGTGGATTCCTGCTCGGCCAGAAAAACTGTGCAAGCTCCTAGCTCAGTACCTGAAAGGGGGGTTGTAAGGGTGAGCTTTACACAAGTAGAAAGCAGTCTCCAGACTAGACATAATACCCGACTAAGTCAAACACAGTTAGCACATAGCACATAAGTTTCATTTATGCAAACCCATTATGCATCATACACAAACAATAGTCTTGTCAATTAATTCTTATTCCCATTTATTTCTTTCTCATATTCTTTGTTCTCTTTTCTCTTTTATACTTTATTCATTCTTTCTTCTTTCTCTTACTGTCTCTTATTCCACACTATTGTTTTCTCTCTTTTCTTTTCTTCTTTCTTTTATTTCGTTCTCTTCCCTTTATTTTTAATCTTTCTTTTACATTTCCACCTGTTCATTAGTTTTCCTATTTCTTTATCACTCAACCGATGCACCACACAACATTCATTCTATTTAACTTTCAAGCATACATAACAATTAACACATACAATAATTCACAAGCAACATATAAGAATTCATAACCACACTATCATCGCAGGCATACCACATTTTCCAATTCCATCATTTTATAAGTGTTGGTTCCCTTTTATTTAATTCATTTTCACCATTTGGTTCCCTTTTATTTATTTTTCCCCGTTTCCAAATAAATCCTATTATATCCCCTTACCTTTTTCCTTATTCTTTTCCTTTTGTTTACGGTGTATGTATATCTTCACCAAATCGAAGGCCTACATACATACACCAATCACGATGTATGTCTCCACCAAATCGAAGGCCCACATACATCGCTTTTCCATTACCATTATCTTATCCAATTTTATTCCCTTTTTCCCTTTATTCATTTCCTTTTTAATTTCGGTGTATGTATGTCTCCACCAAATCGAAGGCCTACATACATACACCAATTACGATGTATGTCTCCACCAAATCGAAGGCCTACATACATCGCTTTTCCATTACCATTATCCTTTCCAATTTTATCCCCCTTTTTCCTTTATTCATTTCCTTTTTAATTTCGGTGTATGTATGTCTCCACCAAATCGAAGGCCAACATACATACACCAATTACGATGTATGTCTCCACCAAATCGAAGGCCTACATACATCGCTTTTCCTTTACCGTTTACCTTATTTTATCCATTGTCCTTTCCTTGTTCCCTTTTTATTTAGGGTGTATGTATGTCTCCACCAAATCGAAGGCCTACATACATACACCATCGACGATGTATGTCTCCACCAAATCGAAGGCCTACATACATCGCCCCGTTTACGTTGTATTGTCTCCCCCAAATCGAAGGCCTACAATACAACCCCAATTTTACGATGTATTGTCTCCCCCAAATCGAAGGCCTACAATACATCACCATATTATCCAATATTAGTTGTCCATAATATATGTCATTACTTTGCCTACCAATTCCGTTTAATATTTACCAAATTATTCCAAGCACAAGCACCATCATATTTATAACCAAATAGCCACAATTCACATTTCACATAAACAATTAGAGTGCAAATAATAACAAACTTCACCTTTTCATATAATCATGCAACAACCACATTTTTTTCACTTGTCCGAATTATTGATTCAAAATCCTAAATTAGGGGTTCATGCCATTTATTTTCCTCAATTAAAACCTAACCTCATTTAGCATCTACACTTGAAGAACAAACATACACCATTTATCATTTGAAATTAAATAGCAGCCAACATCACAACCTATAATACACAATAATTTCACACTCCACCATTCATTATGATACACGACACAATTCATATTTATGACATGAAAGAATTAATACCCACATTTAACATTTAAAATGCATATTTCTCAATTTACACGCAAACTATCACAATTTGGACATACAACCATTCATATCCACAATTAGCATTTAAAATACATGTTCATTAAACATACAAGCAATATATCTCAATTATCACCTATAATCATTGACAAATATCAATAAGAGGGCATATTCTCCAAACAAACATATATGGTAACATATAGCACTTAGCACTTAGCATGCATATCCAATCACAAATATCAATTTATGGTTCATTTCATTTATATTCTTACTTTTATTTTTTTTTAGCCTAAATTAATTACCCTAATGATCAATCACAAGTATACGCATATACTCTTAGCAAGTATTATAACCCTTACTCTTAGCTAGAAAATACTCCCTACAAGCTGACGTAAAACACTCCTTACTCTTGCGTTTCCATAAACACGTCCCTTTTTGTACGATAATGCCCGAACGTAACGCAGTTTACTTCTCGCATCGCGGCTGGTCCTAAAGCTCCTTCATCGTCTAACCATACCATACAAATCATATAATCAATTTAACGCACAAAGTCTTACTCACGTGACAAACAACAATCATTTAATCCTTTTTATTTACACTATATTAATATCATTATTGGATTAGTTGTTTGATTCATACCTTATGAAAACATATACTTCCCATTATATGCAAGATAATCTAACAAAGTGTTAATAAGGAACCATTCGGTGTTCTCAAAACCAAACATTAAAAATCAATTAGTAAACTTAATAGCAAATGTGAAAACGCGTCAAAATCATATTAAATTTAACACGTTGAAGCTTTACTAAAAGGGAACTTTAGTTTGGAAATCGATGCAAGCTAAGTTCGAAATCGTTTACTTAAAATTCATAAATCATAGTGAAATGAAATTAGAACCGTGATCCCTTCAATAAAATAGTACAGCTTTTGTTGAAAATACATTAACTTTCAAAACCAACATAATCGTCAAAAATTCATTAAAGTTAATTAGTTTTAGTTTCGAGTCACAAAATCAAAGCTATATTGCTTGACACTATTAATTCCAAACTAAAAGGAAGTATTTCCGATTCGAAATAAGGATAACTCACGTTTCCAACATTAAGGTAATTACACTTCCTTTCAAATTCTCTTTGGAAACATCTTTGTATCATACAAGAAATCAAAGTTACCCATGCTTTGTTCGATAAAACTGATATCATCAAATAATATTTATAGCCGAGCTCTTAAGTAAATTAATATCAGAGTAAAGCGGAATTTATCGGACTATGCGATTTAATGGTAAGATAAACATAAGTTTTCAATATATAAATATATGAAAAGTAGTGAGTACATAGTCCCATGATCAAGGTCTCCAAGATCCAACATATACAAGCCCATAAACAGATCTACATAATAGTGTATCTAAACCCCTAGAGTACTCCAAAAGTATATCTACAATATATGTACATAACCAAAACCTAAACTCCAAGGGTGGTCACGTAGATCTGGTGTAGTAGTGATAGCAGCAGTCTCAAAGAAACATAAGTAGTAAGGTAGTAGTATCATCATCAACACAGCAACAGCAAATCTCCTCCACAGCCTCCACACATCGGATCCTCTGATCCTCATCATATACCCTATACACATACCTAGGGATCATCGTCCCTCCAATCACTCCCAGTAGAATGCACGACAGGCTCGCTCCCACTCTCGTCCTCCACCGGATCCTCCTCGATCTCATCCGAGGGAGAGTGTACCCTACCACTGGGTACCGGGTCAGGGGATGGTGAAACCCTGACTGGGCTCCTCGGATCAGAAGGGGGAGTCTCCTCGCGGACGACTCTCGAAGTAAAAGGGTGAGAGCGGGTAGGTCGAAAACGAAAACTATGGTAAGAGCGAGCTGGTCGCGTGGGAGGTGGTCCATGGTAAGTGTAAAACGGGGGTACATGCATAGTGTATATGATGAGAATCCTAAATCTACGAGGACGGAATCGGATCAATGGGTTCGGGTGGTAGAAGGTAACCTCTACCTCACCCTCGAACACCGCGCGATGGTCCTCATAGATCCATGTGCCACTAGGAAGTGGCCGGATCTCGATGCAAGCAATGTAACGAGACATCACCTACAAGGGCATAGGGGTAAGCAATTCTATACACATAACCAATAGAGAATAAATTGTACAATATGACTATTTAAATATGCATCAATTAATAACAATCACATATAACACTTAGCAATTAATGAATGCACATATGATGCTCACACTTATTTCATTTATCACAATTAATTTAAATGAGTGGCATGATGCATGACTTTAGCTCTCAAGCCTATCTCCATCATACTATGTCACTCTCTGACGTCCATCCCTGACAACCCAACACTCAACAGTGCGTTGTATTCCTAGGTATACAACAATTCGTACATTCACCTAGAATGTACACGACAAGCTTGGTATCCATGCCACCCGAGCATATCCCGTCATCCAAACGGACCGTCATCCAAACGGTATAACCATATCGGCATTCCCTCAGCCGACCACGTCAACGACGTGTCATCAAGCAAGCGTATTGGCACTCCCAGAGGCCCTCCACATGTTTATCAAAAACATGATATACGTCCTACCAACCAAACTCCAGAATGAATGCATTACCTTACTTAAAAGAGATTGATTGACGTTTTATCCTTTTATTAATACATTACGTGCCTCCCGAGCAACGTATCATTATTCAAATGAAAACATCATAACGTCAATCAATTTCCTCTAAGTCCAGGATCACTTGGTTTATTGACAGAACAGAGTGAAACTTGGTTTTTACATGCCATTTTCAATTTCTAAACATTTTTAACCCAAAACAGTGATCACAATAGTTCATATACCACATATTGAACATGTTAACATACTCATTTCACATCAAATAACAAATTTGACAGAGAATCAATCCATTATGCATGAAATATACAATTTAGCAACTCAACACTTCAAATTGCAAAATAAGCACAATATTCATGAAACAAAGTTCATTTAAGCTTGCATGCATGATATAGAACTTGCTCATCACAGTCATAGAGCATGGATTGGTCTGCAAACCAAAGTTCCTATTCAAACTAAGCCCTTAGAGCCTCTTGGTGGCTCTCTAACACAATTAATGAATTTAAACTCTATCTAGTGAATATAATTACTTCCCCTTACCTCTCAGATGTTTTCCAAACAAGGATTGACAAGAAAAAGGCTTCAAAATTCTCAGACCAACTTCAAATGCCACATGCTGAGCATTTTGAGTACCACACCAAAATGGAATTGGTTTGTACATGAAACAGAAGATTAAATTGGGGAAATTAGATTTTCTAGACTCTATGCAACATAATCTAACTAAAGGAATCGAATTTGAGACTCAAGAGTTCGTGAGCTTACCAGAATCAATGATCAAAGTAAGCTCCAGACCAAGACTTGTCCAGCAACAGCTTCACTTCCCAGCTCCAATTCTCTCAACACACTCACTCAAATCTCACGATTTTACTCTCTATACAAAGCTCAAGATGTAAGCTTTGTATTCGTGTATGATTTGTGTTTTGAATCTGAACAGAGAATGAGAATCGAAGGAGACGAATTCGAAACCCTAACTTCTTTAACTTCAACAAGATTAAGCAAAATTCTCTACCAAGTGAGGTTGATGAGCTTTTATAGACATGGAGGGGTATCATGCATTACGACACGACACCCTTCAGCTGTTGACGACGGAGTATTCGTGTCAACGGAGGGAACTCGTTGGCGGTGACTCATCAAACGTGTGACACCCTTCCGGATTACCCGAATATAATATAGTAATTATACTTTCTATTGGATAATATATGGACTTGTGCGCTAAGAAAATATGGTAAATAAAATTTTCTTTATTGTGGGTGCACAATTCATCAAATGGAACTCTTGGAGAATAATTTCTAAAATCCTTTAAAACACTTGTATCGAGTTCGGCGATTTCTAAAACCTTTTCTCAAACAGGATAACATTCGTTCTTTAGAAATTTCTTTACATTTTACAATCAATTGAAGCTACCCATACTTTGTTCAATAAAACTGATACCGTCAATTAATACTTATAGCCGAGCTCTTTTATAAGTTAAATCAGAGTAAGCGGAAATTACTGGACTATGCAACCGATATAATATAAACATAGATTTTCATATATATGAAAGAGTCATAGATACATAGTCCATGAGATAAGTCACCAAGTTCCAATATATAACAAGTCCATATAAACAGATCTACATTACCATGATACTATAACCCTAGAGTAAAACATATGTACACTATATATATAACCAAAATACAACCCCAGGGATAGTCATGTAGATCCATCAGCATCAGATGCAGTAGTAGTAGCAGCAGTAGTCTCCCAAAAACATAGGTAATAAGGTAGTAGCATCATCATCACAGCAGCAGCAGCACATCTCCTCCACACACCGGATCCTCAGATCCACACCATACACCATATACATGTACCTAGGGATCGTCGTCCCTCCAGTCACTCCCAGTAGAATGCACGACAGGCTCGCTCCCACTCTCGTCCTCCACCGGATCCTCCTCGATCTCATCCGAAGGAGAGTGTACCCTACCACTGGGTACCGGGTCAGGTGATGGTGAAACCCTGACTGGGCTCCTCGGATCAGATAGGGGAGTCTCCTCGCGGACGACTCTCGAAGAAAAAGGGTGAGAGCGGGTAGGTTGAAAACGAAAGCTATGGTAAGAGCGAGCTGGTCGCATGGGAGGTGGTCCATGATAAGTATAAAACGGGGGTACATGCATAGTGTATATGATGGGAATCCTAAACCTACAAGGACGGAATCGCATCAGCGGATTAGGGTGGTAGAATGTGAACTCTACCTCCCCCTCATACACCGCGCGATGGTCCTCATAGATCCATACGCCACTAGGAAGTGGCCGGATCTCGATGCAAGCAATGTAGCGAGACATCACCTACAAGGGCATAGGGGTAAGCAATTCTACTCACATAATCAATAGAGAATGAATCATGCAACATATGAAAGATAATAATGCATCAATTAATAACAATCACAATTAGCATTTAGCAAGTATCAGATGCACATAGGATGTTCACACTTAGTTCAGGTATATCAATTGCATTAGGTGAATGACATGATGCATGACTTTAACTCTCAACTTATCTCCACATTTTCTAAGTCACTCTCTGACGTCCATCCCTGACAACCCAGCACTCCACAGTGCGTTGTATTCCTAGGTATACAACAATTCGTACATTCACCTAGAATGTACACGACAAGCTTGGTATCCATGCCACCCGAGCATATCCCGTCATCCAAACGGATCGTCATCCAAACGATATATCCATATCGGCATCCACAAAGCCGACCACGTCAACGACGTGTCATCAAGCAAGCGTATTGGCACTCCCAGAGGCCCTCCTCATGTTTATCGAACATGAATACGTCCTACCATCCAAACTCCAGAATGAATGCATTTTAGACTTAGGGGAAATTGATTAATACTTTACTAGCCACCTAGGCTTAATTTTTATCAAAAAGGATCGTCACCAAACGATCGAATTGTATTGATTAATTTCTCTAAGTCTTGATCCCTTGAATTACCTTTAATAATTCCTTAATTAATTAAGTTAGAATTGAAAATGATGTTTTCAGACTCTGGGCATTTTACTCGAGTAAAGTTCAGAATACTCGAGTGTTCTGGAGATTTTCCAGATTACTCGAGTGTTCTTAAGCTTACTCGAGTGTTCATGTCTTTCTGAGGATTTGGGTTTTACTTTCAATAATTTACTCGAGTAGTTCATGAGTTACTCGAGTGTTCTTGGACTTTTCCAGAATACTCGAGTGACTTTGAATGACTCGAGTGTTTGACCTATAACAATTCTCAGTTCATGCCCGATACTCGAGTAGGAAAAACAAAATACTCGAGTGTTCTTATGAAATTTACTTTATTTTGAACACGACTCACTCGAGTACTTTGCCATTTACTCGAATGTTCTGCAACTAACAGTATTGAAAACTGGTTTTAACATGCCATTTTCATTTCTACTCAATTTAAGTCCATTTCAGGGATCAACAGAGTTAACATATCATTAATCAAACATGTTACAACACTTATTTCAATTCAAAACACAGAATTGACAGAGAAATCATTGATTATGCACAAAAAGGCATTTTAACAACTCAATACCTCAAATCACACAATAAGCATAATCTTCATGAAACAAAGCTCATTCAGGTTCACATACATGATAACAAACTTGCTCAATACAGATTTAGAGCATGGATTGGTCTCCAAACCAAAGTTCCTATAGAATCTAAGCCCTTAGAGCCTCTTGGTGGCTCTCTAACACATTTAATGGATTTTCAAACTCTATCTAGTGAATATAATTACTTCCCCTTACCTCTCAGATGTTTTCCAAACGAAACTTGGCAAGAAAGAGACTCCAAACTCCTCAGACCAACTTCAAGAACCATGAGCAGAGCATTTTGAGTACCGTACCAAAATGGAATTGGTTTGTACATGGAACAGAGATTTAAATTGGGGAAAATTAGATTTATTAACTCTATGCAACATGAACTAACTAAAGGAATTAAGTTTGAGACTCAGGGATTCACGAGCTTACCGAAATCGATGATCAAAGTAAGCTCCAGACACCAACTCGAGCAAGAACAGCTTCACTTCAATTCTTCAATTCTCTTAGCTTACTCACTCAAATCTCACGATTTCACTCTCTATACAAAGCTCAAGATGTAAGCTTTGTATTCGTGTTTGGTTTGTGTTTCAAATCAATGTAGAGAAAGAGAATCGAAGCTCACAACTCAGAAACCCTAACTTCTTCAATTTCAACAAAGTTAAGCAAAATTCTTGGCTAAGGGTTGAAGATGAGCTTTTATAGGCATAGAGAGGCATCATGCGTCGCGACACGACTGCCATGGAGGTGGCTTGAAGACGTTTTCGTGTCAACGAAAGGAATCGTTGGCTGTGACTCATCAAACGCACTAACTCGTGCAGTTTGACCCGGATTACTCGAGTATTCTGAGTAATACTCGAGTATTTCGCCCAGATTTTGAAAAATAATTATTTTATTTACTTTCTCTCCAAAACCTTTCCTATAATTGCTTCTAGGTCCCAACCCAGGGACTAATATGCAAAATATACATTTTAGGCATTTAAATTATTTATTAAATAATTTCTCACATGCAAGCTAATTATATACACACATATTTTAATCAAGGATTAATTTGAAAACTATTAATTATAATTAAATTATAATTAACATTTCATTAATCGGGGATTAAAATTTTGGGGTGTTACAAAACGCACTAACTCGTGCAGTTTGACCCAGAATACTCGTGTTTTTCAGAAAATACTCGAGTATTTTTCCCAATTTTTGAAAAATAATTATTTTATTTACTTTCCCTCCAAAATCTTTCCTATAATTACCTCTAGGTCCCAACCTAGGGACTAATATGCAAAATACTCATCTTAGGCATTTTTTTTATTATTTATTAAATCAATTCACACACATATACCAACTATATAAACACATATTTTAATCAAGGATTAATACGGAAATAATTAATTATAATTAATTTATAATTAACATTTCATTAATCGGGGATTAAAATTTTGGGGTGTTACATTCATCACTTGTCATTCCAACAATGCTGAAGTTATTTCTCTGTTTGTCAATGTTAAATTCCTTATTCACATTCACGGCAAATAGAAATTCTTCATCAACCAAAGAGAAGAGAATTTCAGGGAACTCATAGTTATCCTCGGCATCATCCTGCTCTGTGCAAATGTTATTTGCATAGAAAATATTATATTGTCAGAATCCATAATCTAATTGTATTAAAAATAAAAAATCACAAGGGTTAAATTCAGAACCTTTAGCATCTGTTTTCTGAGTTCAGCACAAGTTTTGTGGAAAAGTTTAAATGCTTGACTGTCAAACATGATAAAAGTAGCATCGCCTGATTTGTCTGTAACAGTCATTTCAATCTTATACCTAGATTTAAAGACATAACCACTAATTAGTTCCTAATGCTTTCAGATAAAATTTAAGTTTGATACAAAGTTTACTTTGGAACAGCAACTTGGGGTTCTTTCTGGCATCCTGTGCAGAATAGAGTGTTGGTATCTCTTTTCTTATATGCAAGCCTATTGCATGTTGTGCATCCCAAGTACCACCAATTATTATCTTCAAGAATTTCAGTTATGGTTCCAAGAGTTGAGTAAGTTCCAGGCTGAATATTAAATAACATTGGTGAATAAAATTATACATAATATGGAATAACTATTTATAAAACTTTTGATGCAATTACCATGGTCTCATTCCGAAGCTGATTGACTGTTCTGAAATAAGCATGGTCTTTCAAGGCATTTGTTACAGATGTGCCGATAGAGGGAAATTGAGAAATAGATTGAGAGCAGGGTGGAATTTGGTGTGGTCTGCAGCAAACATGAAAAAAGTGATTAGCATTTGCAGAAAAAATGTTAGATACATTGCATTAAAAAGTTGACTTACGTATTTATGAACGGTTGAGCTTCATCTATTGCAGGATTGAATAGCACCTTTGTTGTATCCCAGGAAGTCACCAGTGATCTATGTCCTGTATGGATTTTTCCATTGTAAATGAGTTTGGTTATATGGTAATTAACATTTATTTGGGTGAACCTGAAGCAAAAACTATCTAACCATCATAGATCTGAAGTTTGGCCAGATGCAAAACAATAATTTTTGGTTCATCTCCTTGATTGAGGAAGTTAAACATCTCAATCGCCCTATCCTGAAATAGGCATACTTTGATGAAATGTCCACTACATCATATGAATAGAAGCAAAAGAATCGTTAAAATCAGAAATAAAAGAATTCGTGACATTAAAGAAATGAACATGAACATAAATTGAAATAAATAGAAGGAAAAGTAAAGGTTTAGAGGAGTATACTTTAAGTCATTCAACTTGAACACAAGTTTTTTAGAAGTTTGTTCTTGATATTGAAAATCATCCAAGGTTCCATACTCAGAAACAAAACCAATTGCATTTGTAACAGACAAAAGTGTAAGATGTTGTTCATTAATTTTTTTTGGCAAGTTAAATATGGAGCAGAAGTTAATTTAGTTAACAGACAAATAAGTTAATCTATACCAATAAGTCGTTCTTTTGGATTCTTGATATTGAAAATCTCATCAATTGGGATGAATTGAAAAGCATGCATTGGAATATTAGCCTCGCACAACTCAATCTTTGTAGCCAAATTTATAGTCATTCTCAGAGGATTTGCAGAGGTTTTGTAATCTCTGTTGTTGTTGTCCAAAATGAACTTAGAAAATTCATAACAAAAACCTTCGACAATACTATTTTTATGCTTTGACAAAGTGAGGTCTTGGAAGATACTTGCTGTTATAGTATCTCTCTAAAATAAGATATGATCAATTCGTAAATGATAATAGTTAAGATAATAGTTAAGAATATTGAAGAATATGTAGTGAAGAGAATATTATAAAAGGCATACATTTTCATCTATCAACAACATATGTTGTGATGAAATATTTCCATCTCTGGTCTTGTTGTACCAAAGTCTAGACACTCTTGCTGTCAACACCTTACTTTCCCTTCCACGCTTCAATTCCTTAATTAAAACTGCTCCAATTCTGCATTTATTTAAAAAAATCAAATAGTTCTCCAGCAAAAACGAAAGCCCTAATTTTCACATTGAAGAAATAACTATTTTAAATATCTTTCCTTTCATTTCAAAACAAAGTTATAATGGAGCAATTAGAAAATAGGCAGCCAGAATATAGTTGTGTTTTCAATGTTGAAAATGGAAATGCATATCCTTTAAGGAGCTTCGAAAAGCATAGCATTATAATACATGATTTTCTCAAATAAAAATTTTCAAAACGAAAAATATTAACAGAACGGTTCAACGATGAAAATATAGTAAAATAGTAACTAAAAAAATAGAGAATAAAGAAATAGGGTTTAATGAAAAAATTTACTCGAGCACAATACAAAGCAGTGAGAAAACAGAGGAGCATAACACATCTCATTGGCTTATTTAAATCTGTTACCTTTGCACTTCGCGAATTGAGGGCTTTGACTTTTTTCCTAATTGCAGCTCCATTCCTCAAGTTAAGCTTTGGAGTTATGTTGGTTGAATGTTTCTCGAAATCGAAGACCTGTAAATAATAGAACCAATAAAAAATTCAAGTTATAAAATGGAGTACCAAAACGAAAGAGTGTTAGGAAAGACGAAAGTATTGCATGCTTACTGTTGTAGTTCAGCTCTGGTAAGAATGGAAGAAGATAGAGAAATCAGTGAGTTTGAATAGTGGAGTGTTTGGTGACACTGTGACAGTGTCAGAGATATTTTGATGAAGGAAGTGACACTGGCAGGAAGAATGGAAGAAGGGTGAAAACGTTTGCAAATTGGGGCCATGTAGCTTGTTTGATTGGTGCTTTTTGGTTCCATGGATTCGGTCCATGAAGGGTAAGATAGGCCAAAAAAGAGTGGTAAATCATTGAGTAGAAAAAAAATACTTAGCAATGTTTAGTAATCAAATAAGTGTTTTCAAATAAGTCTTACTAATTTTTTTAATAGAAAAAAATATATAGCAATATTTAGTAATCAAATAAGTGTTATCAAATAAGTCTTACTAATTGGAAAAATAAATTCCTTGTAAATGGTACTTTTTTTGGTTATGTGGTTCAGTATTTGTGATTAATAAATAGTAATGCTATTTTTTATCCTCTTTTTGGCCATAAGCAAACCATAAACAAAACTTTCTTTAACTGATTGAGAAAATAATGGAAGAGCAATCCAATAGGTATAAATTAAAGTAGAAGAGAAGATAAATTAAAGTTAAAAATTGTTTAAATTGATATAATAAATTGATACCAAGTAGCATTAACATAAATTAGAATGAATATAAAAATTGTACATAATCTTGTTGCTATTGGTAACTATTATTATTATATTTCGTTTTCTATATCTTTATCTATTTTATATAAAAAAAGATATCACAACACATAAAGCATTATTCCCTAATTTAATGATTATGATTTAATGACTATGATATGATATGAAAAAAAGAGATATGAACAAACTTTGTTGATAATTCTGCATTAAATACCGCAGACCTCCTGTAAAGCTAGAGGGCAATACAATCCTCTCCCGAACAACAACACCCTCTCTTTCTCCTTGGAAAACAGCATCACTTAATCCCTTATACAAATCCCGCCGAAGCTTCTTTTGATTAAATCTTATATATGTCAGTCTCCAAGCTTCAATCATTGTGTATGCATCCACAACAAACTGCTGGAACAATCTTCGACCATATAATATTATTGTATTCTCTCCATCCCTAAACTGAATTCTAAATGCAAAAAACTCCCTCAATGTCATTTTTCCATTTTTCCTGTTATCTGGGTCAATATGTTCAGCATGCAGTGTGGACTCACAGAATCCATCTTCACCATATGGCATGATCATTGGATAGTGCAATGGAATGTATAATGGATGAAGCTCATGAATTCTTTGCAAGAACCCACTCTGAGTTTCCACAATAATATCCCTGTCACCATTGTCAACATCAACATCCCCTACTACTAAAGCCGCTATTTCATCACAAGTTGGCAAACTGTAAAGCCTGGAGTCTTTTCTTCTCCTTCTGAATAACCTCAACTTCAAATTTGAAACTTCTTCACCTTCTAGTCGATCTCTTGCCATCTTAAACACTTTGGCCACGCGGTTGTGTTCATATATCATATTTTGCAAGTTCTTCACAACTTCACTGTCAAGGTTATTAGAAGGACTGTTTGATGTTCCACTGCAAATTATTATAAAGGCACTTAGGATACAGATAAAAATAATGCTTGCATAAATAAAAAAACTATTATATCTGATTCGCAAATTAATTACCTCAATGACTGCATTCTGTTGTTCACTTCATTCTGAGTGTCATAAATGTACAGTTGTGCAAATCTTGGATTCTGTCCTTCTGGAGGAAGCAGACTTCCAATTCTGTGATGGTTCTGTCCAGACAAACGATACACATATCGACCACCACCATTATTTAAACTTCTGTCAATTTTGTCTCCCATTGATGTAAAAGAGAACATTGTTTTGTAAGCTCGAATGTTCTCTTGAAAATGTTTTGCTTCCACATCATTCTTATCACTCATTAATTTCAGCAAATACTCAGGTGGTCTTGCTAGCAAAGGTACCTTCACTTTCCCCTTAGCACAACATTTAGTACTTATTGGTCTGTCATTCTTTCTCTTCGGCCGAATTCTCTCCAAAAGCCAAAACCTTGCCCCACAAAACTCGCATACTTGGTCAGGGTCTCCAACGTCAAAATATCCGTCATGACTGTTGACGACCTCTGGCTCACCAAATTCTTCATCTAAAAAATTGGATAAAAAACAATAAAACATGCATAAATCATATTTAAACAATAGGAAAACAATACACAATAGCATAAGCAACCAATAGGAAAATAATATACCCGAGTCTTCAAATAACTCAGCAGCATTATCATCATCAGTTGTCTCACTCTCATCATGCAACATCGTGGTAGCAATATTAACATTACTCCCAAGGCAATGCGTACTCTGATCCGAGGAGGAGGGGTTCAAATTCACTTCTAGGCGAGAACTACTGCCCTCTTCAAAAGTCTGTGATAAGTCTCTGATGATTCTTGAAACACACGGAACATGACTTCTCTTTAGTCTGTCACCTCTATTCAACACAACATTAACCATTGAAGGTCCAATTTTGTCCAGCACTGGTGCACCATTAGAATGCAAAGTCTTAGGATGAGAGAAATCAAGATTTTTGACCATTGGAGTAGTGAAGTCACAAACTTCTAGATTACTTTCTGCCAAATTAGGAGACTGCATTAAAGGGTTGCAATCATTTGTTAAATTATACTTCCCAGCCTTAAGAACTCTACGCTGAATTGAACTTGTCTCAGAAATGATATTTGTAACATCACTCAGAGGTGTTCTTGGAGACAGAAGATTGTTATTAGGTGCGTAACAGTGGAAATCTTGTGTATTTCTGTCATCCACATTCACAGACTGTGTAGATGAGTTGCCAACACTTCTCAATCTATACTTCACAGCCTGAGCCTTTCTCAACTTCTCATTTTTCAGCTTAAATGCATCAGAAACACATGCGTTATCGAATGCAGCTGCAGCAAGATAATTTGCACCATGTTAGAAACCCAGTGCACAAAATTAAGGAATCAGTAAACATTTAAACAATAATAATAATAATGAGAAATGGACAAACAGAACGAAAGGCACTTACTTGCATCAGATGAAAAACCATGGTCAAGGTAAGAACATTTCAGCCTTTGCACACCACGACAAATATTTTGAACATTGACATCCTTCTCATCATCTACACCAAAGTAAAGTGAAGAACACAATTAAGAAAAAAGATCAAAAACAAAACAGCAGTATCAATCACTCAACAACTTCAATTCTTTACAACTAAGAAACAGGAAAGGAGTCATATTAATTGTGTTCCATAACATCAGTACCTGGTCTTAACAATATAACAAATTAACACTAAAAAACATATCAAACCCTTAATTTCAAGATTCGGCATGGGCTGGCTAAGCACAGCATGCATTCTACTGTGTTTTACACGTGAGAACAGCTCTTCCGATTCTAAACAACAAAAATGTAGCAGCATTAAATTTTAATTTTAATTTCATGGACAACAATAATAACAAATGAACATAGAATAACAAATGAACACAGAATTATGACACTTACTTTCGTGATATGCCAAACCATGGACTGAGTCAGAACATTTCAGGTTCTGCACCCCACGACAAATATTTTGAACATTGTCATGGTTGTCATCATCTACAACAACGTTATGTGCACAACACAATTAAATAAGAAGATAAACAACAAAACAACAACTCCCAAGCACTCAACCACTTCAATAATTGACAGCTAATAAACGCGAAAGGAGCCATATTCAACACTTAAAAACATCAGTACATGGTCTTAATGATATAGCAACTTAACACTTAAAAACACATCAAACCCAGCACGTAAAGCATAAAAATGTAGTGGCCTAACTTTATTGCACAACAATAATAACAAATGAACACAGAATTACAACACTTACTTTCATCATATGCCAAACCATGGATAGAGTCAGAACATTTCAAATTCTGCACACCACGACAAATACTTTGAACATTCACATGCTTCTCATCATCTACAGCAATGTCATTTTCACAACACGATTAAGGAAAAATGTTTCATTTCATATTAGAATATGAAATGAAACAACAATGTCACTCCCAATTAAGCATCTTACTTTCATCAGAAGCATGATCCTTATCAATTTCCATGCCATATGATAAATTTAGGGCACGAACGCCACATGAAATTCGTCGAACCTTCAGAATCCTTTCATCATCTTCACTTAATTTATCTCAAATGAGAATAACTCAGCAAATACAGCAAATAAATGAAAGGCCTAACAAAAAAACGTATTGTACACCAGCTAATTTACACTTACAATCATGACGCAATTCATTTTCATCAATTTCATTGGCCTCAACCAATCTTCGGGCTCTCTTAGTCCTTGGTAAATTCATTCGTCGTCCACTCCTCAGCTCCATTGTTGTATTTAACACATAGAAGACAAAAAAATAACAAAGTGATAACAATAATGCTACACTTAATTTAACAACAACCACTACTCCTGCAACATCAGAAAAGTGATTAGCGAAAAACAATATAGAAATAGAGCAAAAAGATCCCATGGAGATATAAAAAAACTAGACATTTGAAAATTAACTCCAATACACACTCACAAGTACCACAAAATAAAAATGTTCACCACAAAGACTTTTAAGAACCACCAATTAATACCAAAATGAATCTCATTTCCATTTCAACAAACACCAGCGAATTAAAATAGTCAGCCGCAATACCAAGACCAAAAAAACTCACCAAAAAAAAAGGAAAACCGAATTAAGTTAAAAAAAACTTTGATCTTTGACAGACAATCCCAGCTAAAGCTTGGATCTTTGACACTTCACGGCATAAACACCACCATCTTCATGGTACCATTATCCTAAGAAAACAAATATTAAATCTCATTGAAGGACAGAAACAAAGATCGAAAGACAGATTCAAAAATAACAACACAGATACGCAAAACCAAAACCTGTGCACAGCTAAGTTGAATCATAGCTAAGATCAGAGTCCAAATCCTGCAACAAAACAAAGTGTTGCTAGGAAGAATTTAAACAACAAACAAACCCAACATTACTCCATTCGAATACCCAAACGACAAACCCAACAAAACAAAACGACAAACCCAACAAAACTAAAGTGAAGAACCGTGTCCAATGTGATGTTTAACGCCAAATGAAGCTTAGATTAAAGATAGTTAGCTACAAAAATTCAACCCAAACGAAACCCTAGATTCGAAAGAGAGAAGAGAAAGGAGTTTCGAAACCCAGAGAGAAGATGAGAGAGAGTGACAAATGAGAGTGTAACCCTATTCTCATTCCAATCCCTTTCACACCCACGTGAGCTTCACACCTCACTCCCACACGAACGACCACATGTGAGAAGACCAAAAACACGGAGAGAGTAGATATGAGCGGTAAAATTTAAACCCCAAGTACTCACAACTACTCACAAGTACTCCCTCAAATACTGATTAGTCCTTCTAAGTACTATGGGCCCCACTCAAGAGTACTTGGAAGTAGTCTTTCAAGTACTCCTTAGTAGTTCCAAGTACTGTGGGTCCCACCGGAAGTGGTGATTTTGGAGGGAAACACCATGGATTTAGATTCACTAATTTAGAATTATATAGATTATCGTATTAGCGCTTTCCACAACTTTGATTATGACCATAATTTTGATTTTATTTTTTACCAACAAAGCTTTTTCCATACCCGCGGTAAGGATCGAACCACTGACATTATGCTTAAAGAACCCAACCATCTACCAACTATGCTGGGTTTTGTTGGTTCCATAATTTAGAACTTTGATCATCATCTTTCCCTTTACTATAAAAAGGTGTCCTAATAGAGCTCTTATTCACCCATTTTGAATTGGTGCACTCTCATTAAAAGTTGGGTTTTCCAACTCAAAGAGGGCATCCACTTGTCTTATTTAAAAATTGATTTTGTCTCAAATTCAAATTTAAAAAACTGATGGATTATAGTTATGTTATGTCTTTGTGCAGTTTTTCTAATTATCATTCAGTTATCATTTTTCTTTTCTCTCAAATTTATCATCAAGAACAAGAAACAAAGGGACACTTCAAGCCTTGCAAACATGTTGAATTCATATTACGAACAATATCGGAGAGATTGGTCATTGTTCCTCAAGTGCCATGCGGCTGAATTGGTTTCCAACTCAAAAAGGGCATCCACATGTCCTATTTAAAAACTGATTTTGTCTCAGATTCAAATTTAAAAAATTGATTGATTATAGTTATGTCTTTGTGCAGTTTTTCTAATTATCATTCAGTTATCATTTTTCTTTTCTCTCAAATTTATCATCAAGAACAAGAAACAAAGGGACACTTCAAGCCTTGCAAACGTGTTGAATTCATATTACGAACAATATCGGAGAGATTGGTCATTGTTCCTCAAGTGCCATGGGATGAATTGGTTAAAGGAGGTTGTATGGTTCTCATATTACCAAGCTAGGATCCAACCAACAAGAAGTCTATAGATTAACCTCTATGAGCTTTTGCTCATGGCTATCAATGATATGGTCTTGAAGGTGCGTGCATATTCGTTTTGTCCTAATGTAGACATAATAACATAAATGTTATTTGAACATCAAAAATTGACATTAAAATTAGACATTCACTATTTTAGGAAAAAGAAATTAAAAAATGACAATAGTGTATTAGATTTATCACCACTTTTTTATATAAATAATAAACGTTCCATTTGGATGTCAAAGTTCAATATTCAAATAACATTATTGATACAATAATGCTTCTAATCATGCATGTTGCCTTAGCAATAAGCAACTTAATTTATTTATTTTTTTCTTTTTTTAAATAAGAAAAACGTATTTATTTAAAAAATTTGAGATATTTTTGTTTCTCACTTAAGGGAAGGAGGGGTGTTGCCTTTTATGGTGGTACATTGGTTTGAGTTGGACAATATCGTCTGTTTTATTTGATGTCAAGTTTTTCTTTTTTGGTGTACACCAAGGGTATCCCCCAGCCGACAGCCGAAGACTAATCCCCTCCGAGGCCTAGAGATCACCGAAGTGGGTTTTGTCTCTATCAACAAAGCCTTTTCCATGCCCACGGCAGGGATCGACCCCTTACATCATGCTTAAGGAACCCAGCTATCTACCAACTGTGCTGGGCTTTGTTGGTGATGTCAAGCTTTTTCTTTTCAAGTGGAAAAGGTATAAAATATAGAAAATAAGTTAACATGCAAAATTTGAAGGGGTTTTTTTTTCCATAGAATTGTTGGAGAAAGAATTTTTTACTGCATAAAAAATAGAAGTTGTGTATTGTTTGTGTCAGTTATGATTTTGTAACCACCTTTGCGAATATCATGGAAAGATCATTGACGTGCTAAGATAAACATTTTTCTTAATAAAATGAAGAATTGTGAAAGTGATGGAATTGGAATATGATACAGATCAGAACATCAAATACAAGTTTAGGAAGAGCTTTGACAGTTTCACAAATACAACCATACAAGTTTATACGGAGTTTTGATAGCAGTTTCACGATTTTGGTAACATAAATTCAATCAATATAATACAGAACATCAAATACAAGTTTAAAAAGAGGAAGATTATATTTTGTCTTACTATTTTTCAATGAGATTATCTGCCTTCTACTCTCGAAGTTTAAGATTTTGATTTTTTTTTTAATTTTATTTTCATGTGATTCATTTACTGTTTGCAAGTAGAGGATATGTTACTTTGATAATTTGTTCCTTTGATATTATCAAGTCATCTACCCTGTGTGACAATTAAATTATGGAGGTATAGGTAGTGGGGTGTGCCAAGGCAACCGCAGACCTACTAATATTTTTGTACATTATGTAACACTTAGTGCAAGTTACAGTAAATGTTATGTTTTCACACTTTATTCTTTCCTTTTCTCATATTCGAAATAGAAAACACTGACATAACCTAAGGAAAAAGGTTAAAGTAGAAGACAAAACAAAAATGGGATGTAAAAATAAAGACAAAATCAAAACAGAATGTAAAAGTATAAACGAAATTGCGTGAATTAAATTTTTTTTTAAAAAAAATATTTTGTAGCTTATAAAGATGATGCTTATTGTTCATGGTTACACTTCTTTCTTTTCCAATCTGGATTATCGAAATTACAATGATATCACACGTAAAAAATATATTTAAAAAAGAGTAGTTACTGTCAATCCGCATAATACGCGAGGTCAAAACTAGACACTATAAAAAATACACTACTAATTTCGTATTTTCACTCATACTCTTAATGTTATTTACATTAAAAATGAAAACTAAACATTACTCTAATTTTAATTAATTTTTTTAGGAAACATTATCCTTTACAATTGACAATGACAAAAGCTTAATGAAGAACATTAACATCACTTCAAAAAAAGGGAGAGATAAAGAAGATATATCTAATAAAAATGTTTCAAATCAAAATTCAACGAGTTATTATATAATATTATTTTTTGTTTTATTTTTCTGTGTTAAATAATGTTTTTTAAATTATATTTTTTAGGTTGAATAATGTTCCTTAAATTACATTTGAACTATTACTATCTCATATTGGCTCAAGTTTTTTTAGACTACCCCATTTAAATATTAATAAATTATTTTTATACAATAAATATTAGAGATTAATGGTTATGCACTGACGGTGTAAAGTTTTTTACACCATTAGTCAATTGTGACACCCTCGAAATAACCCAAGTAATTAATAAAATAAATATACTATTACTCGAAATAGTTATGGACTTGTTAATATTTAGAAAATGTAGGAAATAAAATTTTCCTTTTTATTTTCTAAAGAGTCGGGTGCACAAACCAAAACGTAGGATATTTGGAGAATAATTTACGTATTACTTTTACTAATCGAATCCGACATTTGCTTTACTCAAAAACTAGTTTCGCAAATCTTGGATAGCATTCTCATTGAAAATAGAATGTATTATATTTCACATAACGAAACTTAAGTAATGTCATCCAGTTTTTAATCTAACTAACTTACACCATTTCAAAATGTCATAGCCGGATTCTCTTTGAATTAATTATCAGAGTAAGCGGAAGTATCAGGACTATGTAATAAACTGAGATATAAACATAGATTTGGTTTATAAATATATATTAAAGCCATCAAGTACATAGTCCATAGTGATGTCTCCAAATTCCCAACACAAGTCCATAAGGCTCTGCATGTATATGTATATCAAAGATAGACCAAATCTCAAGAGTTTTCAAAAGGAGTATTCACAATATTTACATATCAAGATATAAAACTCTAAAGCTGGTCTCATAGCACTGGTAGTAGCAGTAGTAGTAGAAGTCTCAAAGAAGTAGCAGCGGTCATCATCCCACATCATCTGCAGCAACTCTCCTCCACAACATCCATCACATCAGATCCCTGATCCTCATCATCTACCTTATGCACATACCTAGGAATCATTGTCTCTCCACTGAGTCCCGGTAGAATTAACGACAGGCTCGCCTTCGCTCTCGTTTTCGACAGGATTCCTCCTCGATCTCATTTGAAGGAGTAGGTACCCTCCCACTGGGTACAAGGTCTGATGAATACATGACCTTAATAGAACTCCTTGAAATAGATGAGGGAGTCTCCTTTCGAACGACTCTAGGAGTAAAAGAGTGTGAGCGGATAGATTGGAATTGAAAACTGTGATATGAGCGAGCTGGTCGAGTGGGAGGTGATCCATGGTAATTATAAAAGGAGGGTACATGCATAGCGTATATGATGGGAAAACTAGACCTACGAGGACTGGACCGGATCGGTGGTTTATGGTGGAAAAAGGTAATCTTTACCTCCCCCTCATACTCCATCCGGAGATCCTCGTAGATCCATATGCCACTAATAAGTGGGCGGATCTCGATGCAAGCGATGTGACGTGACATCACCTACAAGGGCATAGGGGTAAGCAATTCTATACACATAATCAATAGAGCTTAAATGTTGAAGCAACATAATTATGCACAAATATAACCCCAAATCAGTTAACAACCACAGTTAACACTTAGCAAACACTTAATGCAAATAAGATGTTCACACTCATTCTAGGTATCAAGCCTTAACTTAATTAAGGGTAAGTGGCATGATGCCTGACATTCTTCTTTTTCTGAGATTCTCCATCTAGTGTCCTCACAGACGTCAATCCAATACAACAGTGCATTCCCAGATCACGAATACGTTACCTAAACGTATGGCGTACTAGCTCGGAAGTGATAAAAACGTCACACTATCTGGTGAACGTCACGTCGCCCAAGGACGTAAACCTATCACTTCTCAACATGCAACGGGTGTGATAAAAAATGCCACCACATCTGATGAACGTCATGTCGCCTAAGGACATAAACCTTATCACTTGTGATACACAACAGAGGTGATAAACAACGTCACCATGTCTGATGAACGTCACGTCGCCAAAACGTAAACCTTACCACTAGTGTGCATCACACCGTTGAAACATCAAATCAACAGTATACCACATATTGCCCACATTGTCCACCTTAATGTGTCATCGAGCTAGTAGCAACTTTTAGTATTTCCAGAGATCCTCCTCATGTCACCCGAACATGAATAAACAATCTGGCACTCAAGCTCTTAACTTAAAGAAATTGATTGGTCTAACTCAATTGATAATATATAACGTGCCACCCGAGCTACGTTATGACGTGCCTCCCGAGCAACGTCCCGTCATCCAAACGGAATAACCATATCATCAATCAATTTCTTTTAAGTCCTAAATCACTTGGATTATTGTCATTTAAGTATTAACCAAATGGTTCAGAATTAAAAATGGTATTTCTAATATTCTAGGTTAAACTACTCGAGTGTTCTTCAGAATACTCGAGTGGTTCTACATAATTACTCGAGTGTTCTTCATTGTTACTCGAGTGTTCTTCATTTTCCAGAAATTCATGTTTCAAGTTTGGTCAAAATACTCGAGTATTAGGTCCCAATACTCGAGTGTTTTCAGACAGATAACAGTGTAAACTGCATTTTATCATACCATTTTCAATTCTAACCATTTCTAATCCAATCCAATGATCTACAGAGCTTACATTATACATATTAAACATGTTCCAACACAAAAACAACAACTTAACATACCAAATTCAGTTCCAAACACTTTTGGCATGAAAACAACTTGCATATAGCTCACATGCAACATATAGAACTTGCTCAGAACAACATTAGAACACAGGTTGGTCTCCAAACCAATTTCCCTATTCAAACTAAGCCCTTAGAGCCTCTTGGTGGCTCTCTAATCAAATGCATGCAATTTAAACTCTATCTAGTGAATAGAGAGTTTCCCCCTTACCTCTTAGACGTGAATCAACAGAGACTTAACCAAAACTTAGCTTCCAAGCTGGATTCCCCAAAACTCCACACTGAAACAGAGCAGTTTCAGCAGAGCACCAAGATTGAATTGGTTGATGCATAAGACAAACATAAAAATTGGGGAAATTAGTTTCTATATACTCTCTACAATTCGTACTAGCTAAAGAGACAAGATTCACATGGAGAGGTTGCCTGAGCTTACCAAAATCGAGCTCCAAAGTAAGCTCCAGGAAACTTGAGACAACAAACAGACTCCCACTTCCAAGCTTCGATTCTTCCAATCCACTCACTCTCAGCTCACAATCTTGGTGTCTATACAAAGCTCGAGATGTGAGCTTTGTATTGGTGTATAATTTGTGGTTCAAATCAACACAGAGAGAGAGAATCGAATGGAACGGTTTAGGAACCCTAATGCACGCAACACTTCATGATTTAAGCAAATGGGTTGATTGATTCATCAACCATGGCTTAAATAGCCATTCATGGAGCTCATGCAGCTCGACGCGAAAGCCATGGACGTGTTGAAGGACTGTTTTCGTGTCAAACGGCGGTGACTCGGTGGTGGTGACTCACCAAACGCACTAACTCGTCAACTCTGACCAAAATACTCGAGTACTCCCAAAAACACTCGAGTATTTTGCCCAGTTTTTGAAAAATATTAATTTTATTTTCTTTCCCTCCAAAACCTTTCTAAAATTACTTCAAGGTCCCCAAACAGGGATTAATGTGAAAAATATTTATTTTCTCATATTAAAACTCTCTAATATTATCATTCATAATAAATTACTTTGAAATCAAGAATAAAAATAATTAATTATAAATAAGTTTTATAATTAACATTTTATTAATCAGGGGTTAAAAATCTGGGATGTTACATCAATCATCCACCATTCATTTGTATTACTTTAATTTAAAAGTCAACGATCATAAACGGATGAATGGTGGATGATGCACTGATAGTGTAAAAAACTTTACACCGACGATGCATTACCCATTTTCTCTAAATATTATAATCAATCTTTCATAATTAATTATTAACTAAGTTCAAATAAACAAACAAACACAAGATCCGTGTAGATCGGGCTAAAAACTAGTACTATAATATTTTCCCTTCATCATCTTTCAACTCCATCCCGCACCTCCCAACTCATCAAGATCAACGGCCAAGATTTGAACTATCCATACTTTCTTTGCTAATTGTTTCCCATCATTGCCCAAACTTCATCACCAACATCCATAAGAGTCGCAATAACAAAGGACGGAAGGAACGTAACCAGTGAAGAGAAACAAATCATAATTTTTTGGCTTATTTAACATTTTAGTCTCTGAATTTAGGTACTCTTTTGAAATTGGTCCTTAAACTTTTTTTTCTATACTTTGGGTCCCTAAACTTTGTTTAATTTTTGGAAATGGTCCTTTCATCATTTAAGTGATGATATAGCCGACGATATGTCACGTTACTTTCGCAATATCGACGAGTAACATGTTATGTAGAGCCACGGGACACTACATAATTTTTTTTATGAAAAAAATAATTTCTTTTAAAATTTATTAAAAGATTCGATTTTCTTTTTTTTAAAAAAATACTATTTTTAATTAAAAAATTCACGTGGCATCATCTGACACGTTACCTATCGATGTAGCGAAGGTGACGTGACATATCCTCGATCATATCATCACTTAAGTGATGAAATGACCATTTTTAATATTTACGCAAAGTTTAGGGACTCAAAGCATCGAAAAAAAGTTTAAGAATCAATTCCAAAAGAACACCTAAGTTCAGGGACTAAAAACTTAAATAAGCCTAATTTTTTTAATGGGTTAATTACGTGCAAGTCCTTGAACTTTATGACAATTTTGTTACATCCTCTTGTTCTTTTTTTTTAATGTTTGACTCATCGAAGTTACTTATGAGTTTGTCATGTACCATTTTTGTCGATTTTGGCCAAATTTTGCTGATATATCACACCGAGATCTTAGTCAGATGCAGGAGGTTAACCATGTGGTGCCACATGATACCACATGGGTGAAGATGATCTCTCTTCATTATTTTTATTTTTATTTTTAAACTAAAAATATAAAAATATTATCTTTTTTTAGATTTTTTTAAAAGAATCTTTACCCACCTGGCATCATGTGGTACCACATACTAACCTCTTACGTCTAATTAGGATTTCGATGTCACATGTCAGCAAAATTTGGCTGAAATTGGTAGCAGGGATATATGTCAAACCCAAAAGTTATTTCAGAATGTCAGACATTGAAAAAAAAAAGAATAAGTGCATATGACAAAACAATTCTAAAGTTCAAAAATTGGAAACATAATTAAGTCTTTTTAATGTTAGAAAATTAATATTAATCATATTAAAAGCAAAAAAACCAGTAATTAAAAAAAGTGTTTTAAAGAAGCACAAAGGTGCTCAACTCAATATAATTGATGGAATAAAACAAGAGTTAAGAGGGAGATAGCTAATAAATACTTATTCAATTGAGTAAAATGATAAACTTGAGCATTGAACCACCTCCAACATCTTGTATCAAGTTCAATAGGTATATAATTGATCGATTTTCCTTGACAAAAAAATTTCATTTCTCATTAGCTATATTGACCAAACCACCGCCATAGTCCAAATTTGAATGTTACTACTACTAACAAGTAACAATAGGTGAGTCAAAGAGGTATACCATGCACCATATGATTAGAGGTATGGGTGTCACGGTTCGTTTCAGTCCGATTCGGTTTTTAATGGATTTTTGGGATCGAACCGATTAAATTAGTGTGGTTCGATCTGGTCCAGTCCAGAAGTTTTTCATATGCAAAGACCGGACTGAACCGTTACGGTCCGGACCGTTTCAGTCTGATCTATTTAGACCATAATAATAAAAAATTAATAAATTAAAAACCCTGTTTTTTTCCTTTTTTGTCACTTGATAACTTGTTTTTTAGGAAGTGAGGAGAAGGGAGCTACAGAACGAAGGGAGAGAGAGGGAGAACGGAGGCAGCGAACAGAGGCGGCGACGACGGCGACGGCTTTTGGGGAGAGAGTCTTTAAGCTCCACTGGTTCCAGCTTCGATCCATCTCTGCAGAAGTCACTCGTTGGTTCCAGCTTCGATCCCGTCATCGCTCCATGGTTCCAACTTTGATCCCGTCGTCGCTCGTTCTGCTCCTCTCGTCACTAGTCTCTCGTGGTGATACGCCCCGCAAGCGCACAGGTTATGTCAAGTAGTAGTATAAAAAGATATCGTCTCCACAGGGATTTTGTTGTTAATTACCGACAAATTACAAGTATAGATTAGCTAAACGAATCTATTACAGATATGAAAAAATAAAATAAAAGATTGAATTGAGATATAAAATAAAATAAAATATATCTAAAGATATGGGATAAGATAAGAATTAAATCTTCTAAGGATTAGTTTCACCACATATCAACATTGAAAATCAATTAAAGATATATCTCTTATTAAATTAGATTTACTTTGAAGGTGAATTATCCTAATGTAGAATACTAGTTCCTTTCAGAATCTTAGTACCGTACCTAATGAGGCCTAATTCCTACTTTCGTGGTAATTAGGGTACATTAAATCCATTAAGTTCTATGATAATTCATTGAATTCTCTCAAGGATTAGAACTACTTTCGTGATCTAAAACCTTAAGTTTAATTATGTATTTTCTAACACTAAGGTTCACCTTTCGGTTCTTCCCTTACTATCTGGGATCATGCAATAGTGGGATCCAACACAATCACAAGCATTAAGAACACCATAATTAAATCTAAAATAAATAAATATTAATAAGAGATAAAATATCAAAACATCAAGTCAATGCCTCCATAGGCTAATCATAATCCTTAGAAACAGAAAACTACTCAATCATATACATAATAAAAACCAAAAAATAGGAATAAGACATAATAGAGTAGAAATAACCAAAAGATGAAAGGAGAAGAATTTCTTCTGTCTTCAATCGTCTTCTAGTTCTTCATGGAGAGAGTTATGCAACATTGAATTCTTATTTTCTAATTTGTTTCTGGCTATGATAGAGAAATAATCCTAATTCTAATTCTAATCCTACTACTACTAATAAATTTCTACTACTACATGTTATAACTAATGTTCTTTTTCAGGGTTTCTATCTTCTTCCTTTTATAGATTTTCCTTCCTCCAAGTGTTGGACCCAAATAGCAAAATAAGCTCAATAGCAATCTCCTTCCTCTCACATGCCTCTATCTCTATCTTTTTCTAGATTTCTGCTCACAATATCTCTTAGCATATCTTCTTTGATTTATTTCTTTATTTTTAATGCTCCAAGTCTCAAAATAAGCAATCTACACATTAAAAGCACAATATACCTTTCCAAGTGAAATATGAATTAAATGCATGCTAAATTAGAATAAAATGCATGAATATTTATTAAAATAAATACAAACTAATAAGGAAATAATATGTATGCTATGCACACATCAAATTTCCCCAAGCTTTAATCTTTGCTTGTCCCCAAGCAAAACATGCAATGCAATGAATGAATCCTATATGAATGCTAACTAACTCATCACCTAGGCAACAAAACTCATAATCCAATAATGAAATGCACAAAAACACAACTTCCTCAAAACAAATTCTATCAAATGACATAACCTATAATTCTCCCAAACTAACATCCACTAACCATTCATGAAATAATCAAAAGTCTACCCAATTAAAACCTTAAACTTATCACAACCTTGCTCATCACTAAAAGGGGTCACTCCACTCACCTTCTCTCAATGTGTATAAGAGGTAAAGACATATCACTCAAGCTCATCAATGAAAGTGAATTACCCTAAGGTTGACCATAGACCAAAATCTCCACTGAAACTATTGAATGCATGCAAGAATCAAAAGGTCTTAATTAGGTTGTAATGAGGTCATGGCTAAAGATGTCAGGTGGGATATAAGAAACAAAGGATCACGCAAAGGGCTATGATAATGTAACCATAAACACAATATCCCCTTGAATTATGAATGGAGCATATAATCATTGTAGTTACACATCAACTCCAAAAATTTGTGATCTTTCATTCCCTTTTTTTTTTCATTCTCTCTATTCTCTTCCTTAATATATTTTTTTTCACATATCAAGTATTTCCCCATTATGCTTTTGTAATATTACTTCTTCTTTTTTTTTTAAACTATACTATTATTACTTCTTTTAATTGCATAATTTTTATATATATTACAATTATTAGATAATTTGTAATAATGATTAAGTCTAAAAGAATTAATAATTTGAAAATATAAGATTAAAAAAATATTTAAAAAAAGGCAAAAAAAATTAAAAAAAGAATATTATGGCGGTTAAAACAGCCTTAATTTACCAAACTAGAGAGAAACATAAGTCGGTTAATTTAAACTGTCGTAATACTCATGGTAAAATACGTCGGTTAAGACTGCCACAACTAGATAGGGGAAAAATCATTTAACTATTAAAATTATGGCAGTCACAACCGCCATTTTATTCATAAAATAAATCGAATGGCACAAATAAAATTGCGGCGGTTGAAACTGTCGTTATTTTATTTGTAAATTACGTCGGTTTAGACTGCCATAATTATAAAGGGAGAAATCATTTAACTACTAAATTTATGGCTGTCATAACCACCATTTTATTCATAAAATAAACCGCCATTTTAAACAGTGTGATTGCGTCGGTTTCGGAAATGGCGGTTTGGAACTGCCATTTTATACCTAATGGCGGAAAGAAATATGACGGTCCATGACCCGCCATTGGTGCGAAATACGGCAGTTATAACCGCCATTTAATACCTTTTTAACTGCCATTATTTACCCGTGTTTTTGTAGTGCCAAAAAGCAATTACCTGCTCTCAAAAGGGATACCTGACACTCAATTATTTCTTTTTTTTCTTTTTTTTCTTTTTTTTAGAAGAGAGATAAAGAGAATAATGCTTTAAGCTCAATATCAACACTATAACATCTCTTCCAAAGAACTACTCTCTCAATTGCACCATTCACAATCCAGAGGGTACCAAAAATATGTAACATTATGAGAGGGTACCAAGGAAAACAATTATTTCATTAGGCTCAAAATGGGCAACTAAGGGAAAGTGTTTATCAAAATTGTTGAAGGCCAGAAAAATAGTCCTAAGTGCCTTTATCATATTAATGCATGCAAACAATTATCAGTCTCAAAATGGTCACAGGTCAAGTTCTAGAATTCACTATCAAAGTGAACATCACTCAGATATCAAGAAAGAGAAGGGGTTTAAAAATATATTCATTATGTGTTACCCCTATTAGGCTCAAAAACTCACATGTATTGGCTAATTTTAGTGAAGAGCAAAAATCACAATAAGTTTAAGCCAATTATCAGTCTAATGATTATTCATGCAACCATCATTCCAAACAAGTAGATCATCACAGGCTAAGTCACTATCAAAATTAATATTTACAAGGAAGCGCAGTCGGTGCAAGCCAAAACAGATATAAGTCAAATTGCCTAGATAATGAGTCAGTCAAATGCATGAAAAATGAATGATTTTTTTTAATATATGCTTATGAAAAAATATTAAAAAATGCATGATGAATGAAAAATTAAACTAAATGATCCTAAGCTAAATGCAAAATGCAATGCACTCCCCCAAGCTTAAATTCTACATTGTCCTCAATGTAAAATAAAAACTTAAAAGAGAAAAAAAATGAAAAATAATAAAAAAATAAAAAATAAAAAAATAAAAATGGAATTGGAATGGTCTCACCGTGCTATGATGATGAAGATGTTATTTGCATCCAAAATATTGATTAGAAGCATCCCATTAGATTTTTTTCTTTAATGGCTGTGGGTCTAAAAACTGAGTTTGGTGTGAATGGGGTGTGTGGCTAGAGTGGGCAGAACAGGGGTCGGGGAGGGCGCAGGGGAGATGCTCGAGGCGGACCAGGGGGTCGAAATAAGGAACGGAGGTGATTACGGGTGCGGTTGCAGACGGCGGTTTGGTGATGGTGTTGGCAGGAGGGAAAAGACGAAGGCGTTGTGAGGAGTGGCGGCTATGGAAGAAGGGTGGCGGCTGGGAACACGGGAGGTAGAAGGGAGAACGAAGGGAGATGGAGGCGGTTGCTGGGTCGATGGGGTTGGAGGGTTGCCGGGGCTGATGGTCGCGGTGGAGAAGAGCTGTGGTGGTTGGATCGAAGCGGGTTGGGTTTGTGGAGGCGGGAGAAGACCAAGAAGTAGAAAAGGGTTGGTAGCTATGGAGGCTGACATCGCGTGGTTTATGGCGGCTGTGAGGCGCGACAAGGATGGAGGCGGTGGCTTGATGTGGCGGCTGGAGGAGATGTGTTGGCGATGGCGGAGGGAGAGATTGAGAGAGGAGAGTCGCGGGGCTGGGTTGAAGGAGATGGGAGGGGGTCTAAAATTCAAAGGGGTCTGCTTTGTTTTTTTTTTAATGACCAGTGCGCCGTGGGCATGGCACCTGCCACAGCCTGCCCACGGAGCTTGCTGTTTGACGCACCATGGGCGTGGTATGTACCACGGTCTGCCCACGGTGACCTGAAAACTTTTTTTTAAAAAAAAAAAAACTCCCATGGCCACGGTACACGTTGTGGCTTCCCCATGGTTCTTCAAACTGGTCCACATTATCCCCAAATCAATTCCTTTATGCTCTAAATCAACTCCTTTATGCTCTAACCATTAACAAACCTACAAAACAAAGACGAAACCCCGTAATAAAACATATTTAAATCTTAAAAATTAAGAAAATAAAATTCAAAAGCAATTTAAAACTTGGGTTGCCTCTCAAGAAGCGCTTATTTAAGGTCCTAAGCTTGACCTATGAAGCTTCCACCTGGATCCCATATCTTGTGACACAAGGGCCAAGTGACAAACTTAGTACAACAACTTATTCCTCCTGGGTCCCATTGTTTGAAGCATAGACCACCTTGGAGAATTGATATGAATCTTTCTTTAATTCCTCCTGGGTCAAAAGAAACAAAAGTGACACCACCCAAAATATTCATAGAATTCTTGTGGTGCTCAAGGAGCTTGACTTTGCGAGCAATTTTTGAAGCCTTCATCACTAATGATGGAATCTCAGAGTACTTAGGCAATGATCCAGACTCCAAAATCAATTGTTTCACAAAGGAGGAAGATAGACAATTAGGAAAAGCCAACTTTGAAAAGTCGCAACATGCATGAAAACCAATATATGTCTCTAACTCCAAATTTTTGACCTTTCCTACACACAGGCTGACATAAGCAAGTTCCAATAAAAACTCTTCTTCTTTTTTGATTACCTCCTCTCTCATGTAACACCTACACTATACTGCCCTTAATTCCCCATAATTAAAATAGTTAGTTTAAAATTTTCGTTTTAACTTATAAAAATTCACCCGTCAAACGGACGGAGTTTCCTTTGTTTTTCTGACTTTCCCAAAAATTAGATTTTTCCTGCAACCTGATAAACATATTCATTTTCAACAACCAGAAGCCAACAGGGCTATCAACAACACATAATCATAAATCGGTGCTACATCGCACCCCACATAGCATCAAATTAAAATAAATTAATTACAATTAAATAACCTATAATCCCCTATAACTAACTCAGTGTGCACCTGCTCGGCCAATGATAGTGCAAGCTCAAATCTCGGTACCTGGAAAAATGGTAAGGAGGTGAGCATTACACATAAAGTAGGAATAACAGTTTCTAAATATGACATAATACCCAACTAAGCCAAACACATTTAGCACAAGAATACATGTAATCACAAAAGCAAAGTATATCATGTTCACTTACAAGTAAGACCATTTTTCATACATTTAACATTCTCATTTTATACCTCCTCTCATAGCTTAATTCTTTTTCAAGCATTTTCTTGCGTTTTATATTTCTTTTATTCTTTTTCCTTCTTAACAATTTTGATAACAACATCCCTCATGCATACTGTCCGATTCGCGAACACATCGTAGTCGGATGCAAGAGGTTGAGTCGTACTCCTCTATCGCAGTATATCCGATTCGTGAACACATCACAGTCGGAACCCGATTCGCGAACACATCGTAGTCGGTTGCAAGGAGCACCAAGTAATTCCTCTATCGTAGTATATCCGATTCGTGAACACATCACAGTCGGAACCCGATTCGCGAACACATCGTAGTCGGCTACAAGGAATTACCCCTCAAATCCTTCGTGGACTATCCGATTCGCGAACACATCGTAGTCGGATTCCACACAAAAAAAAACTCTTTATTCCTTAACGTGAACTATCCGATTCGCGAACACATCGTAGTCGGATTCCACACAAAATAATATTTATTTTGTTGGTTACTTCCCTCTTTAATTTAGCTTATTATTATCACTTTTTCCTTATTAAGCATTGTCGGCTAATTATCCTCCACATTAATATATTCCAAAATAAACAGATATTTAGCCAAACAATACATGTAGCAGGAATACATATAGCATAGCAACAACAACATTCACATATAGGGCTACACTTCCATTTATTCTCCTTAGTTTTTAGGCTTATTTAATCAATTTATTAACTACCCTAAGGTACAAAAATACTAACTAACAACCAAATCTCAGCAAGCACTATATAGTATATACACACTAGAAACTTATCCCTAAGATAAGGTAAAACTCACTCCTTACCTGGCATTTCCCAAAAACATACTCCTTTTTGCATGATAGTGTCCTAAAGTATCCAAGTCCAAATTCTTACGCGTGGTGACTGGTTCTAAAGCTCCTTCATCGTTTATTCGGGTCATACAATTAAATAATAATCAACATCATGCGTTTTACGAAAAAGGGACTTTAACTTGAATAGTTGAAACAAATAAATTTCGAAAGCATTTAATTAAAAATCCATAAGTCAAAGTCAAATAGAAATTTAAACTTAGAGTCATTGCTCCCTCAATAAAATAGTGCTATTTTATGTTAAAAATACGCTAACTTTCAAAAATAACATGTTCGTCAAAAATACATTAAAGTTAATTAATTTTAATTTCAAATCACCAAATCGAATACTAATGACACTTGACGCTATAAATTCAAAACTGAAAGAGAGCTTCCCTTGTTCAAGAATAAGTTAAAGTCATGTTTTCTAAGCCCAAATAACTACACTCCCTTTCAGTTCAAATTTAAAGCCTAGAGTATTAACCTGAATTAACGTATGCCGAATACATCAGATTTCTAATTAATCGATGTATTGTTTAGTTTAGGGACAATTCAACCTCACTAAATAATAATTCAATTACTTAGGGACCTGACACAATTAACAGAATACTTTTAAAACTCATCGTTCAGCATATCGGTCAACTTGATATAATACAAATCAGATTAACTAATTAAAATTCTTATCAATACTAGTGTAAGTAGTAAAATTGAAACTTAATACTAAATCCAAATACCATTTATTTTCTAAAACAACAATAACATTTCAAAATAATTAAACAAATAGATAATTAGTACTAATATTATTATAATTAGTATTATCATTATTAAAACACAATATAGAGTAATCAAAAAGGGTATTAGAGATTTACCCTCAAAGATGGTTTTGAATGCCGGTTCGGTCAACTCGGTTCAAAGCACAACAAAGAGGCTGGACACGATAACGATGACGATGATGGCGATACCGGCGTCGGTGGCGAGAACGGCCACCAATCTGGACCAAGAGACATCCCACATCAAGCACAACGTGGCCACAGGAGGTGGATTCCGTCCTTGGCAGCGGAGGCAGTGCTGGCTTCGAAGACCGGCGGCTGGACAGCAGCGGCGAGCAACGATTCAAGGAGGGAAAGAGAGAGATCGCGAACCGGAGAGAGAAGAGGTGGTGGCGACGGCTAGATCCACCATGGCAGCAACGACGAACAAAACCAGCAGCGGCGGCAGGTCGCGACCCTGCAGACTGCAAGTCGCGAATCGCGACTGGATAGAGGGAGAGCTCGAGTGGCAGCGCTAGTTCGGCGGCGACCAAGGAGAAAGAGAGAAAAGCTAGGACGGCGGTGATGATGGCTTCGGGGTGGCGGAAGAGGGAGAGAGAGAGTGGCTGGGGGAGAGAAACGAAATTGAAGGGAGATAGAGAGAGAAGGGTGGCGGCTGACCCATGATGAAGAAGAAGATAAGGGTTTCATGCCCACCCCATCAACACACACGCACAAAACCCTCCTTCCTTTCTTTTTTTTTTTAAACTTACTTTTATTTATTTATTTATTAGTTTTAGTAAATAGAAATGACTATTATTTTTATGGCATCTAAAAATAGAATTTAATAATCAAATCAAATAAGTAAATATATATATATATATTTATTTATTTATTATTTTTTTTAAGAAAGGCCTAGAGTCAAATATTAAAAAAACACTAAACATAATTCATTGTTGAATATATAAAAATTAAGTGAAGTATTTAAAATGTTTAGCATTATTTTCATATAACAAATTTTCTATAAAAGAGTTCACTTTAAAATATACTTAAATGTACTTTCGTAGTTTACATAACGAATTTTTATGAAAATACCAAACACTTAAATGATTGATTTCAAGAAACAATTATTTACTTCGATAAAACTTATAATTATACTGGGATTAAAATTAGGGATGTTACATCTCACATCATGCACATTTTGGATTACCTCCTCACTCATATCATGCACAATGACTGCTTGACAAGGCTCCTCTATCATCTGTTCTTTGCATACTTCATCACTCATGTCTTGCATTGGGAACTCTTCAATCACTTCATCCTCACTACCTTCAATTGTCTCTTTAATCTCGGTGTGAGTTGAAAATGTGTTGAGATCTTCTGTGAATGAAGTTGCTAGTTGTGCAATTTGGTTTTCTATCATCTTATTGTAAGCTGCTGCTTGTGCAAATTGCTTCTCAATCATCTTGTTGTGAGCCATTTGTTGAGTCATGAAATTCTCAAGCATGATTTCCAAGTTGGACTTTTGAGGTGTTGGAAGATATGAATAAGAGTCCACATATGAAAGCTCATCAACAACCGCTTGTACATGATATTGTGGTGTAGGAGAATTCCAATATTGCTCTTCTTCCAATTCTTCCTTTTTTCGCATGTATTCTTGCCGAGCTAACTCCTTGAAGAGAGGTTCATCAAGAGGTGATCGTGCAATACATGGTGCAGGAGGATAATAATCACAAAAAGATTTCTGGTATTCTTCAAGACTCATGTCAGGTGTCCATCTTGGCCCATTGTCTGCCATACTATATCTAAAAAAAAGAGAAACTAAAAAAAATGTTTAGTCTAATCAACTTATAATAACAGTCAATATTAACAAAAACAAAATCCCCGGCAACGGCGCCAAAAACTTGATACGCCCCGCAAGCGCACGGGTTATGTCAAGTAGTAGTATAAAAAGATATCGTCTCCACAGGGATTTTGTTGTTAATTACCGACAAATTACAAGTATAGATTAGCTAAATGAATCTAATAGAGATATGAAAAAATAAAATAAAAGATTGGATTGAGATATAAAATAAAATAAAATATATCTAAAGATATGAGATAAGATAAGAATTAAATCTTCTAAGGATTAGTTTCACCACATATCAACATTGGCAATCAATTAAAGATATATCTCTTATTAAATTAGATTTACTTTGAAGGTGAATTATCCTAATGTAGAATACTAGTTCCTTTCAGAATCTTAGCACCGTACCTAATGAGGCCTAATTCCTACTTTCGTGGTAATTAGGGTACATTAAATCCATTAAGTTCTATGATAATTCATTGAATCCTCTCAAGGATTAGAACTACTTTCGTGATCTAAAACCTTAAGTTTAATTATGTATTTTCTAACACTAAGGTTCACCTTTCGGTTCTTCCCTTACTATCTGGGATCATGCAATAGTGGGATCCAACACAATCACACGCATTAAGAACACCATAATTAAATCAAAAAAAATAAATATTAATAAGAGATAAAATATCAAAACATCAAGTCAATGCCTCCATGGGCTAATCATAATCCTTAAAAACGGAAAACTACTCAATCATATACATAATAAAAACCAAAAAATAGGAATAAGGCATAATAGAGTAGAAATAACCAAAAGATGAAAGGAGAAGAATTTCTTCTGTCTTCAATCGTCTTCTAGTTCTTCATGGAGAGAGTTGTGCAACCTTGAATCCTTATTTTCTAATTTGTTTCTGGCTATGATAGAGAAATAATCCTAAATCTAATTCTAATCCTACTAATACTAATAAAATTCTACTACTACATGTTATGACTAATGTTCTTTTTCAGGGTTTCTATCTTCTTCCTTTTATAGATTTTCCTTCCTCCAAGTGTTGGACCCAAATAGCAAAATAAGCCCAATAGCAATCTCCTTCCTCTCACATGCCTCTATCTCTTTCTTTTTCTAGATTTCTACTCACAATATCTCTTAGCATATCTTCTTTGATTTATTTCTTTATTTTTCAATGCTCCAAGCCTCAAAATAAGCAATCTACACATTAAAAGCACAATATACCTTTCCAAGTGAAATATGAATTAAATGCATGCTAAATTAGAATAAAATTCATGAATATTTATTAAAATAAATACAAACTAATAAGAAAATAATATGTATGCTACGCACACATCACGTGGCTGGTTTCATCACCGTCTTCATCGGGCGGTGGCGAAGGCTTGAGAACCAGAGCGAGAGAAAGAATGGAGGGAGAGGGAGAACCGGAGGGTGAGAAGTGAGACCGAAGGGAGAGGGAGAACAGAGTGGCGGAGGGCGATGGCTAAGGCGGGAGGGCAGAGGGGTGCAGAGGTAAGAACGGAGGGAGGGAGGCGGCTGTATGTGTTAGGGATGAAGGAGGCCATTGCATGTGTTAAGGATTTGAGGTTGTGCTACTGCTAAGTGTGAGACTCTGTCTATGTGTGTACTGAGTAGTACTGTGTATTGGGCTACTTTTGCCAGATACCCTTGTACTTTTTTTTCCATGTTTGACTCCCCGAAGTTACTTTTGGGTTTGTCATATACCCCTATTACCAATTCTGACCAATTTTACTGACATGTAATATCAGAATCCTGATCAGACGCAAGAGGTTAAGCACATGGTGCCCTGTGGCCGAAAATCCTTTTTTTAAAAAAAAATTTAAAAAACTAAAAAACTTAATATTTTTATATTTTTAGTTAAATAAAAAAAGAGAAAAAAAATTGAAGAGAGAGGTCGTCTTCACCCGTGTGACATCACGCGGCACCAAATGACCAACCTCCTGCGTCTGATCAGGATTCCGATATTACATGTCAGCAAAATTGATCAGAATTGGTAGTAGGGGTATATGACAAACTCATAAGTAACTTCGGGGAGTCAGACATTGGAAAAAAAAGAATAAGGGTATCTGACAAAAGTACCCCAAACTTTAGGGACTTGTGACATAATTAAACCTTTTTTTTTAATATTTCAACTACCGGTCCGGTCCGGTCTTCGCATTCTCAAAATTTCTGAGACTGTGGACCGAACCACGGTAGAACGGTCCAACAATTTAAAGACCGGACCGAACCGTGAGACCAGACCGAACCATATTTTTCGGTCCGGTCCAATCCGATCCGACCGGTCTCGCGGTCCGAGACTGGACCACTTACACCCCTAACTAGAGGTTGACAATAGAGTCTACACGTGTTCATAACCTCTATTATGATGATCTTGGGTACCTCGTTTCAAAAAGCTAATAGAGGACCACTCATCAAAATTAGATACTGCACGCAGAGACTGCTGGACTTTACATGTCTTTCTAATTTTACCATATAACCAAAATCAGAAGCTGAGCAGAGGGATTCAGGGGAGAAAGATTACTGACACCATGTGATCATCAAAACGGTAGAAGAGTTTCAAGAGATGAAGACAATAAGCATCATTTGAAACCTGTGTCTCTTATACCCCACTCGTTATCATATCTGGTCCTAGGCCGTGAGAGGCTCCTTTTTCTTTTCATCATTTTGTTAAGGTCTGTTTGCAAGTTGATTTTCAAGGAAAAAAAGAAGATGAAGGCTTAAGAAACTTTTTTTTAGTGTATTTTATAGTTCTCAAGCTTTAGTCTGCAATCTGCATACACACCCTTGAATCTAGATGACTATTTGCGTTTTGAAATCACATCTACCTAAAAATATAAGGCTTCCCTTAGTTTCTCAAAACATAGTATTTCTTCTATAATAATTATGGGATAACTTTTGATGTTTTATTAAAGTTTTGCTATGTTTTTAAAATACTATTGTGTTCTATTATGTATGGGAAGAATTGAAAAAAATAATATAATATCAAATATGATGCTTTTTTTAGTGAAATATTTCAAATAACTTTAATTTCATCTCCCCGTGTTATATTTGCAAGAGGAGGGAAGGAAAAGTACACATCCTTTGGCAATTTTTCCTCCACACCAAAAGTCAAAATCATTAACTTTTAAAGGGGTGGCAAAAGATTGGAGGAGAGAAATTTTTACTCCCTTGTTGTCCCTCCGCTCCCGTACATAATTTGTATAACTGTTCCTCCTCTCAAACCAAATCGTGAGACTCTTCTTAAAGTAGTAACAGGACTGTTTTACCAGATGCCACATGTCAAATTGATCAATTATTTTGGGCAAATTTGGTATGGTGGTCCGTCGATGAGGTCTGAATTTGAGAACCTTAATTTTAACCATTGATTTAGGATATCCACGATATATTCTTAACATAGATTTTTGACATATTAACATTACCACATTTATAAGATTCAATATCAAACTATTCATATATTTCATGACAGTAGTTAAGACCTATAAGACACATACGTCAACATTATATCACCATTATATTTTTAAACTCGAAATAATTTTTGAATTCAATCGATATATAAATTCTAATTTTTTTTATTTCCAAAAATAGAATATTTGCATTCAAATAATATTTATAAATTAATTTTTTTTATATTTTTAATAATGACATTTGGTAACTTATATGAAGTGTTTTTTTTTCTATTGGTACACTTTACAAAAATGCCAACATACATTACAGTGATTGAGTTTTAAAGACATGAGTATTTTAATAATTTTCATTTTCGAAGTTTTAAAAAAATTAGAACCCTCAAATCCTTAAACACCTCCCTCTCATCTTTCATTCCTCTCCTTCACAAACTTGATTCTCTCTTCTTACTCTCACCCCGTCGTGGACAGCCACCCCTCAACTGCTTAGCCCACTATTGCCTAGCCACCCACACCCATCTGCAAAGCACACCGTCATGCATCGTGAACCATCTCCCACGACCCCACCAGCACCCACAATAACCCACGACCCACTGCATCCACCACGACCATCAAACCTAGCAACCACCACAACAATAGCCCCAACAACCATCACCCTATCAACCCCAACAGCCACATTGATAGCAAGCACACAATATGTTTGTGGAAATTCTTGTGAAGAGGTTTGGAATTTTTTCCTCAGATTTTTATGTTTTCTATTGTTTTATTCATGTTTTAAATGGCTTTCTTGCGGTGATTGATATGTTTTAATTTTATTTTACTATTTTTTTCACGTTTGGATTTTACCTAAATTTTCATAGACGTAATGGCATCTGAAGGAATTGGTAATTGACTTGTAGCGTTTTTAGGGAAGATGAAGAATCAACGCCCGAAGATGACAAAACTGGAGAGGTTCATGAATATGATAAATTGAAGAGATTCAAAGTGAATCTTTGTCTCAAGGCGAAAATGCCAAGACTCGACTCTTTTTGAAGGGCAAAAGTTTAATAGCGATATAGATGCTTATGGTTTTTACTGCTTATTTGCAAAGAGTTGTGGCTTTTTGGTTAAACATGGTCATATGTTACAAACAGTACAAGAATAACATTGAGGATAAAATGAGAGTTTACTTGTGATATTCATAAATTATAAAATCATGTGATATTCATAAATTATTTTATTGCAATATGTCAAAGTACAATTTGGACTCTTGATTTACAATGCATTAATATCCTAAACCTATCTTTAGTCAAATAGTCAAATGCTACACCAAATAAGATTTTTATTTTTCATGCAACTAGTCATTACACTACACTAGATGCCATCAAACCCTTTTCATGCTATCTTGACCCACCTCATGAAACGTTCTTCAACATCTGGGACCACTATTGCACAACTAATTAACAAACTTTCTCTGGTAAAAGCTTAATCGCTTGAGTTAAAGATCCATTGTGGATATTGGTAGTATTGGGATTTTTACTTGTTTTGCTATGGAAAATCTTACATTCAATGATGCACCAATTTTCGATGGAGAAAACTATTTATATTGGAGTGCTAGAATGAAATTTTACCTTCAATCCATAAGTTGTCATTTATGGAATATTGTTCTTCATGGTTTTGATTTAAATCCAAAACACGTTTTAAATGAATTTGATAAAAAGTGTTTTGCCTTGAATATTCAAGCTATGTGCATTCTAAGACATGCCATATATGATGAAGCGTATGCTAGAATCAAGGATTGTGTTAATGCAAAAAATATTGGGACACTTTAAAAACACACTATACTACTGATGATCTTGAAAGTGTTAGTGTTTCCAGGAAAGAAAAGGTACAGCAACATGGAGAGGACACAAAGGATGAGATGATTAACTCCCATGATGAAATTCTTAATGATGACACCAATAGCATGAGGAGAAATTCATCAAGTGAAAATGATGAATTAGAAAGTCTTTTTGAAGCATTCATGGAATTACACCTTGAGTCGAGTTCTTTAGACGAGGAGTCTGTGGACAACAATATTGAATTATACTCATTTACTCCTCACGAGGTAACTCTACTTGATTATCATTCCCACACTCTACATGTTACTGATAATGATTTGAGAGATGAGTTGAAAATTTGTTGTTTAGAAAATAGCACCTCTACTAGTCATGAAAAATGTAATTTTATTGAAAAACAAAGTGAGGTTGCTTCTTGTGATTCTTATGGTATTGCAAAATCATCCTGCTCCAACACCTTACATGACAATACAGACAAAAACGTGGATATTCAAAGGTCAAGTAAAGCTGTTGACAAGTGTGATTCTCAATACAAGGATCATAAGGATATTTTTCACAAAAATGTTTTTGAAAATGTCAAAGCATCTCCCAAAACCATTATCTGTAATTATTGTGGACATTCGGGACATATTTCTCACTTATGCTTGTATAAGAAAAATCATTATATGAGAAATAAAATGAAATGGGTTCCAAAAGTTTCTAAGGAATCCAAGCCAAATCCTCCTGGACCCAACATGAGATGGGTACCAAAAAGCTCTTCTTGTAACATGAACATGCATAATCAGTTGTCAAGGAAAGAACCAAAAAGATATCATGACTTATTGGAAGCCAACAACTAGATGGGTGGAGAACAAGTTCGCTAGGACCAAAAACTCCTCAAAAAGACATTGGAATCATAATGGAGTCAAATATCATAAGAGGAAGCAATGGCCAAGAACACACTCATTCTGGTCAAGAAATCGTTCAGCCTGGAATGACAAGTCTGAGGTAACAAAGTCATCTTCCTACTATAACCATGATTATACAAGAGCCTACTTTAATTATTCCAAGTTGTATTGAATTTGAAAACCAAATCATGTGCAGTAAAGTTTTGTTCAATAGTGTTATCACATGATTACTATCTCTTGGAATAATAAAAGTACTTCATTCATAATGTGATATTGAGTGCAAACTTGAAGTTGTTTGAGTTAGCATTCAAATACATATTATGTATGAACTTGTCAATTCATAGTTATAAAAGGCTTGTGTGACTTTGAATATTTTCTGCATGTGGTTTATTATAAGTCTTTCAATTGCTCAAATTGTTTTACATTGGAAAATCTTACTGACTTGAGCATTAGAGATAGCAAGAAACATTTTGTGTTTGCAGAAAACAGGATTGAACAGGTAAGTTGACCACAAGCTATAGCCACACAGGTTCCCTACATTCAAAGAATCAGTCGCAAGGTTCAAGGAAGCTTGAAAAGAGAAGAAAAAGCAGATCTCTGAAGTTTAAGCAGAAGTAATCGATTACTCTGCAACAGTAATTGATTACCCAGTGGTTTTGTGCAACAGATCTGATCATTTCAATAGAAGTAACCGATTACAGGACTGAGGATAATCGATTAGTTCTGCAGCATCATACAACTCACCAGAAGAGATGTAATCGATTAGTGTGATTGAAGTAAATGATTATATGCCATAAAATAATCAATTAGAAAAGTTGCATCACATATTCATCAGAGAGGACATAATCGATTACATTGAGTAAAGTAATCGATTAAATCCTGTCAGTAATCGATTAAATCCTGTCAGTAATCGATTACCAGCTACAGTATCTGGAAAAAAAGGGGGAAAATTTGTGCAGACCAATTGGGCCTTTGTTGACCCGCTTTGACCAAGTGTGGACCACATATGTTGACCTAACCCTAGCCACACATACTCTCTTACACATCCACTCTCTCTCATTTCCTACCAACACACACGACATACTCCCTCCTTCCACATTCTCTTCTTTCTTCTTCCTCCTTCTCAACTTCTTCTTCCTCCAACCAACAAACCTCCATAACCTCCTCCAAACCTCCATCAAAATACCACCATTCTCACTCATATCTCTTCTCTCACTCATAAACCTTCATCTCTTTCCCTCTTTTTCTCTCAATCTGTCCCTCTTTCTCTTTCTCTCTCCCATTTTGCCTCCTTCTTAAAATCACCATTAAACCTTCATTAGACCACCACTAACCACCTCCTTCACCATAAACTCCACCATTATCTTCAACCTTCCTCCTCCATACCCAAACCCTTGGTTCAACACGGTTCATGCAAAGGGTTCACTGACCTTGGTTTTCTCTTCTCGGTTCACTAGTTTGTCAAGGATCTTGGCTCGGTTCAGAGTTCTCTGGTTCAGACGGTTCATTCTAGTTCTGGTTTAGTAACTTTCTGGTTCAGTTCAGCTTTGGTTTCACTGGTTCAGCAAGCCTTCGGTTCAGAACTGGTTCAGTGAGTATCTGGTTGACTCTGGTTCAGGTTATTTTCGGTTCAGTTCCGGTTCAGGTTTCCTATTTTTCTTCTTCAAGTGCTTCACGTTACTAATCCTGGTACAGTGTTCATATTCCTATATCACTGGTTAATATGTGTGATATGTTGAATTTAGAGGTTCAGTTGCACTGGAAATAGAACTGCATTATCTGGTAATTTCTGTTTTGAGAACTGCACTGCACTACTTGAGTTTGATCAGCTATGTAGTCGGATACTTTGTCGCTTTTGCTCTTGGTTGTATATCTGATTGATTCTTCTGTTCATCTGGTTCATTGTGCCTGCTGCTTGCTTGTATTTGTTTTATCTGAAATAATGACTACTCGTCGCACAAAGAGAAGGGCTATAATCGAAGAATCCGATGAGGATGAGCCTTCACCTCCTGTCGTTCAAAATCAAGCACAACCTTCTTCTTCCAGTCGTGCTGCTAGGCCATCTAGACCTAGACAGGGTGAAGCTGGTCCTTCTGCACCACCTCCTCCGATTCCTCAACCCGTTTCTATTGAGAAGCTCAATCAATGGTTTTCAAATCCTACACAAATAGCGGATTATGAAAAATACTTTGCAGCGTGTTCGGTGATCTCTCCCAGATTCTTAGATGCAGAAACCTTTGAAGGCGAAGACTACAATCTCCCTGCTATAGTGCTCCTAAAAGAAAAAGAATTGTTTGAGTTCAGCACTATCGGGGGTGATTACTATGAAGACTTGGTCAGGGTTTTCTACACTAACTTGGTTTGGAATTCTGAGGAAAATGTTCTGTATTCTAAGGTTAAAGGCAGAAGCATTAAGATCAATTTGAACACATGGAGAAACATTACTCATTTGCCTATGGATGGGATAACTTACACTGGCTCTAGTTCAGACAATTTGTGGGGCGATGAGTACGACAAGAAAGCTGCAAAAGAAGAATTCATTGATAATAGATTTCCTTCTGGCAAGACTTTGACTTCGGGTAATCTGAAATTTGAGTTCCGTGTGCTTCACTTCATTATCAATCGTTGCCTCATTCCTCGTCAGGCTAACTACTTTAGGTTGATGGACACTGATTACATTATCCTATGGGCCTGGTCTCATAACAAACCTATCAACTGGGGTTGGTATGTCCTGAATCACATGATAGAGACTGCAAGCAAAGTCCAACGCTCTATTGATCGGAATATGAAGCTAAAGACAACCAAACTTCCTTATGCACCATTGATCACACACATCCTGAGGCGTTTCCGGATTCCAGTTAATGGAGAGTCGAGGATTGCTCCAAATGCTGACATGCAGATGGATACAAACTTTTTGGGAAACATGGGATGGGTGAACATGGAAGGAAGTGGTTGGCAACCTAAGAAGATACGTCGAGAGTGAAAATCAAATCATAATTATGACCCTGATGAAGAAGAGGAACAACAACAACAAGAACAAGCACATGATCCTAATCTCCCTCCTCTACAAGCTATCCTGCCACCTGACTTCATACCTCCCTACATGCAAACTTTCATGGATGACGTCAGAAGTCATATGCATCGATCAGATGCTCACATGAGATTGGTTGATAATGGAATGGCTCAGCTCACTTCTGATATGCAGAACATGAATGTCAACATGGAGCAGATGCGAGAGGACATCTATCATCTCCGTCACCAAAATAGGGAGCCCTTCACCAGTGGCCTGTAGCTTGTGGAATATAACTTGAGTTATTTTTCATGCATTTTATCATATTTTTCTGGATATTAGTATCATGCATAACCCCTAGTACTTTGATTTGTTGAACTGTTTCTGTTTTTATTTTGCTTATGCTTGACTTGGTATAACTCTGGATGTTGTGATCATGACATTGACCTTTTGGTTATATTATGCTCTATTGGGTTATAATTGTTGATGCTACCACCCTTTTTGATGATATCAAAAGGGGGAGAATAGTGCAAAACAAATATTCAGGAGTAAATCAGGAACAGGGAATTACAGGGGAGTTATAGGGGAGTGCTAAAAGAGCGCTAAATAGTGTTCATAAACTCAGGGGGAGCTAGTCCCTTGAGTTTATGTTTTTCAAGATTTTGATCTCATGCGCTTTCATGATGATTATTCTTTATATTTGAATATAATTATCTGTGTACTAACATTTGTTTTGCAGAGAATGTTTGTCATCATCAAAAAGGGGGAGTGTTGAGAATCATGTTCCCCATGATGATATTTTGATGATGAAAACATGATGTCAACATGATGACAAACTTGAATATTGCTATGTTACAGTTACATGGAGGAAGCGTGAAGTTGTGCATGCCGTTAGTCTTAAACCTTTAGGTTTTAGAGTTGGTATGTAAAACAATGTTTAGGCTAAGTCACTCAAGTAATTTTTATATGATATGATGATGATGACATTTTGTTTTGTGAAAATGGTAGAAGAAGTTCTTTTTACAAACTTAGCTCCTAGAAAGTGTTTTATGAAAACCTTTGGTTACAAAATTTTTTATGAAAATCTAATTTTTCTATGCAGTAATCGATTACCCCTTCTGGACTAATCGATTACTTGCTGCATCTTGTAACCAGAGAGTAAGTAATGGATTACTTAGGTTCATGTAATGGATTACTTCCTTGGTCTGGTCAACTAAGTGTAAGTAATGGATTACTTGAAGCTAATAATCGATTACATTTTGTGCTGCAACATTTTTATAAAAACCATAGAGCAAGTAATCGATTACCTTGACCATTGTAATCAATTACCTTATTTCAAATTTTGAAAAACGTGCTGAAATCTTTTGATTCTCAGAATGATTTGTTTCCTTTTCTATTTGATCACGTTTTTCAAATTCAAATCTTCTTCTTTTACATTTTTCAAGAGGAAATTCTATCATTCTTCAATTATTCCTTTATCTTTCAAAAAAGCATCTCTTGATCATCATCATATTCATCCTTCATATTTTCTAAAATCAAAAATCAAAAACCTTGAGTGTTTTTTAGTGATAATCATTGTTATAGGCCTTTATTGTTGTATCAGCTCTATCTAGAGAGCATCATTGTTAGTTGCACACATTTCTTCGTGCAAATCCAACTTTTGTAAGGGGTATGACAACCTTAGTATTTAAGGAGTGTTATCCTTAGGATTGAACGTGTGTCGCGTTCATAGGGTGAGATAAACCCTTGTGTATTGGGTAGTGTTATACGAACGGTGGGATTCCTAGTAGTTAGGCTATCTATATATCTAGGAAAGTGTTCCTAGTTGTGTTTGTTTGAGGTCCCTTGCGAACGGTTGGATTCCTAGTAGCTTGCGGGGCGCTCTGGATGTACTCGGGGACGCGTGGCGTCTTGGTTTAGTGAAAAGCTCAAGTGGGTCGCATGAGGACTGGATGTAGGCGTTGTTTGCCGAACCAGGATAAAAATCTTCGGTGCAAATTTCTCTATCCCTTATCTCTTTACTTTTCGCTTTTATATTGTTTTAATCATATTTTGTGAATAATCCTATTTAAAACTATATAGGACGAGTATTGCGTTTTCATGGTGTTAATCTCTTCAATCTCGTGAATAATACGTTTTCGATATAAGTATAAATATTCTTATAATTCTTCGCTTAAAAACGTTTTTTAATCGTTCTTTAAGTCTTCCGCTCGTTTAAATCTCTTTAAATTTTTTAAGAACGTTTGATTCGATTAATTTTCAATGTTTTTATAAACACCCAATTCACCCCCCTCTTGGGTGATGTTGCCAATATCACCAATTATTCCAACAAGATTAGGGATTAGATCTGACCTTGCAATCAAATAATATAATCACCTAACTAGTAGGGATACTTTTGGCGATTATATAACAATTGTTTTATTCTAGTGTTCTTAATTAAAGGTTGTTTAATTGTTTAATCACTTAAGGGATTAAGAGTTATCAAATTGAATAATAAACGGTAATTATACAAGAGGGATCTAGTAATTACCATCTCTGGAATTGTTATTGATTTAATGGAAAATAGAAATTCATAGTTTGTAACTACAGCCCTACAATGAAACCATGTTCCTAGCCTTTTCCACAATTGTTCTCAATACCTTTTATTTTCTGTTTTAATTAATTAATCTCATATTTTCTTAAATCAAATAAATCAAACTCAAGTTTCACTAGTAATTACGATTTGCCTACAATTATTAGAAACAATTTGCAATCCCCGAGTGGAACGATAATTTACTTACTCTTTATTACTTGCTGACCCGGTATACTTGTCGGTAGTCCAACAGGTCCCATGGAGTCTTAAGTTGAATATTTAAAATAAGAGACTAACTTAAGACTCTCTATAATATATCGAAGAATAGCAATAGCATAGTCTTATAGAAAATTTAATGTTAAGACTCTCTTAGATGCCTTTAGGCTAGGAATTGATCCACAGTGAAGATGATTATATGCTAATGGTAAAATTGGTTAACAATATGGAATTAAAAAATTTGTTTCTTTGTCCCTATAAGTTGTTTTTTTTGGTTTAAATCTCTAACCTAATTCCAATTTCCGGCTGACAGTCCATCATTGTCACCCTTACCTTTGTTCTTCACCATGCTATTACCATCACCCTTTAACTATGCCACTACAACTTAGATTTTTATTAAAGTTCAGACCCGATTCATCGTCTCCCACATACATATCTTTCTTCGCTTCTTCTCACCACCCACTCCAATCATCACCATTCATTTCACCTTCACTGTCTGTAGGCCGCTGCATCACTAGAGTAGAGAACTACTAGTAGCATCCACCACTATGAAGGTCCACATCAGCTAATAATAGTGTTCCTCCACCACTTACCACAACTAGAAATCGCACTACCTAGATTGGATTCTTCTCCAGTGGTAGCACTTAAGAACATATGTGTTGTTAAGTTTTGATTTTCAGATGATAAATATATAGTTTTTGTTGATTATTTTACTATGGGGTTCATTGCTACAATGTGGTTTTTCTTCCTTCACTTTTGTCATTCCTGATCACGGGAATTTTATCTTCGTTATCCTTCTTTTGAACTTCTAATTCACGTGAGATCCAAATTTTATATATAATATAGATTCAATTTTCGGTGATAATTTTTTCATTGAAAGTTAGTTTCTGGATTGCATTAGGGTAGTGGAGGTAGTGGAGGAATAAAAATGAGTTTGAATGAAGAAGAGGTTGTAAGTGGTGAAGGTAATTGGTGAAGTTGAGGTGATGGTCTGAGGTCGTAAAACGGTGGGGTGAGGGTGGTAGTTGAAATAATATTAAGAAAAAAAGAGGATGGGTTGAATTTGTTTAAACAACCTTCAAAACTGACAATCAAAGGTTAGGATAAGATTTACAGGTAGACCTTTAACTAAAGGGCACCACACTAAAATGCTCATTTATTTTGCACTTATATTTGAAGCTGGTCACTTTCTCTATAGCTCAAGCATTATTTCCTTTTTTTTTCATGTCATTCTTGATTGTTCTTGTAGAATGTTTGTCACTCATTGAAAAATGGGTTGGTTCTTTGGTATAACATATGCAAAGTACTTGATCGAGGCCGTACCCAATCAAAATAAAAGGGGTTTAATTCTGTAGTACTAGGAAGATGATCCTAGGTCGTTTCCCAGCGAATATCGATTTAGGCAAAGTATCAAACAGTAGTGTGCAGTAAAATGGGGGGTTTTTGTGTGTATCAAATGTAAAGAATAAAACACAAAACAGAATATTAAAACTAAGAAAATCGGAAACAAAAGCGGGCAAACCCCTTTGGCTACGTACACTACTCAATCCTAGCTCACTAAAGATCGATTCCTCTCCTCTCCTTAGTCCAACTCGTGACAACCAAATACTAAGCGAAAATTTGGTTATCACTCCAAACCCTAACTTCTAATTAAGCATCAGAAGCCAGAATCGGAGTTTTTACAAGTTAATACAAATTAAGCATTTATATTCATGTATTATATCTACAAAATGGAAAAGCAAACCACTACACATTGATAAACATGAAAACAGAGGAGAAAATGAAATTGCATTAATAACAAGAGCTCAAGAGTAGATAATACAATACCAAAGGGATTAACCCTTGAAGTCTAGCCTTCCATGGCCATAAATGAAGAAAAACGAGTAGAAATGGGGAAGAACAAAACCCTAGCAGGCACCACCACTTGGGAGAGCCAAGAGAAAAGTTCTAACCTAGAGAGAGAGTGAGAAATCTGAAATGGGAGTGCGGTGCCTTGGTTACACGAATTTCCCCTTCTTTTAGTCACAAAATGGGCCTAAAATATGGGCCCAAGTCCTAAGAAACACTATTCTGAAAATTACAACTAAAAAGGGACCTAAATGCAAATTACAATCTTCACTTCAATACTTCAATCTTCATTTCCAAAATGCCAAAAGTGTCCTTGTGCCAAATATGACCTGAAAATAGAAATAGAATTAATTAGGCTAAATAATCCCAAATTAAAAAATATTCGGAATATTAGTCCAATAAACTCTAAATCACTAAATCAAGCTAAACAATGTCAAATGGGCAACAAGTATCAATAATAGGAGTAAAATAATGCAAGGAATAATGGGAAATAAAATGCTCATCAGTACTGCATCAATATAGTGATATATTTTCATTTTAAAAGTTTTATGATAGAAATATAATCACTCTAACAAAACTAATCAAGCTTTCTCCTAATCGATGTAAAGTTGGCATGTGCTACTTGTGAAACAATTACTAATGTGTTAAGTATCAACATGTGACACATGTTACTTACTTTCATGCATGATTAGGAGGATGTTAGGTTAATTTTATTTGGATGATAAACGATTTCTCTTTATGAAAAGGCTTTTATACCTTTGTCATCTTAACCAATTTATCCATTTACCTGTCTTCAACCTCACTCACATTCTCACCCGACCATGCCACCTATTGTGAATTCAATGCTCCTAATTATGTGGATTATGTTTTGATGATGACAAAATAATTAACAAATCATGCCTTGAAGATATTGCAACATCAACATCAACAAGAAGTCAAGAAAAGAAGACAAGTGCCCAATCATTCTCAATCAAATATTAATTGTAAATTTCTAATTTATGTTGAGAGTGGTTGAGAGTGGGTAGAATTAGTTAGTCTCTTCTAGGAATAAATTTTTATATGTTTATTAAGTTGAGATTGACCAAAAATTAATACTTGAGAGGAAAAATAAAATTGAAAAATAATTTTTCCCATATCTGATCAAAATACTCGAGTATTTTGAAAAAGACTCGAGTATACACTCGAGTATTTGTAGAAAAACTCGAGTATTTGTGCCAGGTCAGCAAATATGACCGTTAGTCTTGTTCGTGCACCAATTCACTCGTGACCGACCAAAAAGACTCGAGTATTTACCAAAAGACTCGAGTATTTTTGTCCAGTCAGCAAAAATGAACGTTGGAGAGACTCAAAAACCCAATTGAGGGCATTTGAGTCTCATCCAACCCCAAGAGAGAATTCAGAACCTTATTGTAAAATTTCTCTTTGAATTTGTGCAAGAACAAACAAGACAACAACACATTATTGATCACAAGCTTTCATAATTTCCTTTTCTCAAGTGTTAATTCCCAAAAAGCTCAACTTCTCAATCATATTGTCATTTTATTCCAAGTTGAGTTTTAGGCCTCAATTCTTACATTGAGCTGTGCTTATTTGTGCTAATCCATTGTGAGATTAGTAATACACATACAAAAAGCTTGATTATTCAAAGTCTTGGATTGTTCCCAAGCAAACCCTAAGTGGCTTAGGGTGTTGGAAGTCTTGAGAGGTTCTCAAGCACAAGACTAGGAGGTTCCTAGCCCGGTGGAGTTTCTTGAAGGGAGTTCAAGGAAGCTTTGTGAAGAGTTCTTCAATCACCGGAATCAAATTGGGGTAGAAATCAAGAGTTTGGTACACTCTTGAAAGGGTTAGGTTGAGTGAGGCCATTCTCAAGCAATCCTTTGTAATTTCTAACAATTTGATTATTAGTAGAAACTCCTAAGTGATTAGGAGGACTGGATGTAGCTCATTGTTGGAGTGAACCAGGATAAAATTGCTTGAGTGTTGGTTTATTGCTTTTAATCTACTTTCTAGCTCAATAGACTTAAGTCATTTCAATCAATTAGGATTTATACAATTAGGTAGCAAGTTCAAGGAATCTTTGTGTTTAAAAGTTATTTAGATTGCTTGCTATTTTGTTGGATAAGTTCCTGTTTATTATTGAATTGATTTGAGTTAAATTGCTGAATTTTCGTTTCTGGTTTTTCCCATATCTGATAGGAAAAACTCGAGTATTTCAGAAAAGACTCGAGTTGTTCATCACTGAAAAACTCGAGTATTTCACAAAAGACTCGAGTATTTTGTGTCTGATTGCAGAAAATTCAGTCTTAGCTCCATTCTTCAATTATCAATCGAAATATTTGGTATTAGTGCTTCAAAATACTATTCACCCCCCCTCTAGTATTTGCTTAGCCCGCTTGTTGGTTTCCAACAAGTGGTATCAGAGCTCGGTCGAAAGATCGAGTGTAACAACTTTTTCGAAAAAGATCCTTTTGGAAACTAAATGGGCTCTAGCAATAACTTTGGTGGAGAAGGAGCTTCAATAAACCGTCCTCCACTATTTAATGGTGAAGGATATGTTTATTGGAAAACTCGCATGAAAGTTTTTATTGAAGCAATTGATATGGATATTTGGGATGCAATTGAAAATGGTCCTTTCATTCCCAAAAAGAAAATAAATGATGAAATTGTTGAAATTCCAAGGAGTAGTTGGAATGATGATGAAAAGAGAAAAGTCTCATTTGATTTAAAAGCTAAAAACATCATCTTTTCGGCTCTATCCCATGATGAATTTTATAGAGTTTCCCAATGTAAATCGGCAAAAGAAATGTGGGATACTTTGCAAGTCACACATGAGGGAACAAGTGAGGTTAGATATGCAAGATTGAATTCTCTAACTCACGAATATGAATTGTTCCACATGTTGCCAAATGAAACCATTAGTGACTTGCAAAAGCGATTCTCTCACATTGTTAATCATTTGATTTCCTTGGGAAAAGTATTTCGCAATGGTGAAACTACTAACAAAATTCTAAGATGTCTTGATAGGAGTTGGCAACCCAAGGTAACCGCCATCAAGGAATCAAGAGACATAAATAGCATGGACTTAGCCACTTTGTTTGGCAAACTCCAAGAGCATGAGATGGAGCTTACAAGACTTGGGATGCATGAGGAATCGGACAAAAAGAAAAAGAGCATAGCACTCAAAGCTTCAACCAAAGCTACAAAAGAAGTTGAAGAATGCTCTACAAGTGGAGATTCCGATGGTGAACCAAATCAAGAAGAATTTGGGATGTTTGTGAAAAGATTCAACAAATTCTTCAAAGGGAAGAAAGGTGGATCTTCATCCAATTTCAAGAGAACCAAAGACTCCAAACAAAGAGAAAAGAGTACCAATGATGGAGTTAAGTGTCATGAATGTGGAGGGGTTGGTCACATAAGAATGGAATGTGCCACATTCTTGAAGAAGAATGACAAGAAGACCCAAGAGACCAAAGGGAAGCGTGCATACATTGTTTGGGATGCACCGGAGAAGAGCAATGAATCATCTACAAGTAGCTCCGGTGATGAAAATGCAAACCTTTGTCTCATGGCCAAGAACAATCATGAGTCCTCATCAAGAGCTAATCATGGCATGAGTGAAAGTGATGATGAGGTAACCTCTAGTTCTTCTTGTTCCTCTTCAAACTCCATTTCATATGATGATTTGCAAGAAGCCTACAATGAAATGTTAATTCAATTTAAAAGGCTTGCTAAAATTAATAAGGAAAAAGGAAAGAAAATTTTGGAGTTTCAACATGAAATTGATGAATTGCAAAAATCTATAAATGAGTTGAAACTTCAAAATGAATCCTTGGAACTTATTAATTCTAGTCATCAAAGTGATTGTGCAAATCATGAGGAAATTATCACTTCATGTGAGAGATGTGATGATCTTGAAAAAGAAGTGAAAGAGTTGAAAAACAAACTCACAATCTCACATAGTGATAGAAACCTCAACCGGTTGTTGAACTCTCAAAGACATAATCACAACAAAACCGGTTTAGGATATGTTCATAAAAAGGACAAAAAGTACAAGGTGGTTGGAACATTTTCTAAGAAAAATTCATCAAAGAGACCAACTTGTACTTATTGTGGAAAAGTTGGACATATCAACATTGAGTGCCACATTAAGAAGTTTGAAATGAAAAAGGGCACTTATATGTGGATTAAGAAGGGAGAAAGTCCCAACACTAACCCTAAGGGACCCAACATTTTTGGGTACCCAAAGTGAAAAAGTGATTTCATTTTGTAGGTGTGTCTTCGAACGGGAAAACAATTGTGGTATCTTGATAGTGGATGTTCGAAGCACATGACGGGAGATAAGCGGCACTTCATTGAGCTTACTCCAAAGGAAAAGGGTTATGTCATTTATGGGGACAACAACAAAGGCAAAATCCTTGGTATTGGTAAAATCGGAAACTCTTCAAACTTGATTATTGATAATGTGCTCTATGTTCAAGGATTAGAACATAATCTCTTGAGCATAAGCCAATTATGTGATGTTGGTAATCATGTAGTTTTTACCTCTACCCATTGCCTCATTAAAAGTGACAAAGATGAATCAATCAAATTTGTTGGTAGAAGGTCAAATAATACTTACTTAGTTGATTTGAACAAAGTCACTTCTTTGGTCTCTACTTGTTTAGTGAGCAAAGAAAATGACACTTGGTTATGGCATCGTAGGACCGCTCATATTAATGTAAACCAATTGAAGAAAATACAATCTAAAGATCTAGTAGTTGGTTTACCAAAGCTAAATTTTTCTATTGAAGGTGTTTGTTCTCCTTGCAAGAAATGTAAACAAACTAAAAACACCTTTGGATCAAAAATGGTGATGTCCACATCAAGGCCATTAGAAATGCTTCATATGGACTTGTTTGGACCATCACAAGTAAAAAGCTTTGGTGGCAACTATTATGCATTGGTGATTGTTGATGACTTCTCTAGGTTTACTTGGACTTTATTTTTAACTACTAAGAGTGAGACCTACAAATCTTTTAAACATCATGTCAAACTTTTGCAAAACCAAGTAAATCAAAAAGTAATTATTATTCGTACCGATCATGGTGGAGAATTTGAAAACCACAAATTTGATAGATTTTGTGCTAAAAATGGTATTGAGCACCAATTCTCCGCACCAAGAACTCCGGAACAAAACGGAGTGGTAGAGCGGAAAAATAGGGTGATAGAGGAACTTGCTAGAACCATGTTAAATGATTCTCAAGTACCTCAATATTTTTGGGCCGATGCCGTCAATACGGCTTGTTATGTTTTAAATCGTATTTTGATAAGGCCCTCTTTGGATAAAACCCCCTATGAACTTTACAAGGGAAGAAAGCCAAATATATCTCATTTTCATGTCTTCGGATGCCAAGTTTTTGTTTTAAATAATGGAAAAGATCACCTTGGCAAGTTTGATTCCAAATCCGATGAAGGCATATTTTTAGGCTATTCTTCTCATAGTAAAGCTTATAGAATTTTCAATAAAAGAACTTTAACTATTGAGGAATCAATTCATGTGGTTTTTAATGAGTCTTCAAAAGAAGATAGTGTTTTATGTGATGCTAGTGAAGATGGCATTGTCTTTTCAAAAGAAGAAAAAGAGAGAGAGAATTCAAAAGTTGATGAAGGAGAGGTAAGGGAAGAACTTCCTCCAACTTGGAAATCGGTCAAGGCTCATCCTATAGACAAAGTCATAGGAGATATGTCAAAGGGAGTACTTACTCGTAGGTCTATACAAAACATTTGCCACTATGTCTCATTTGTTTCTCAAATTGAACCCAATTCAATTAAAAAGGCCATTGAGGATGATCATTGGGTTCTTGCTATGCAAGAAGAATTAAACCAATTTGAAAGAAATGAAGTTTGGGATCTAGTCCCTAAACCCGATGATCATACCATAATTGGTACTAAATGGATTTATAGAAACAAACTTGATGAATCCGGGTTGATTATAAGAAACAAAGCTAGACTAGTAGCTCAAGGGTACAACCAAGAGGAAGGTATCGATTATGATGAGACCTTTGCTCCGGTTGCACGTCTTGAAGCAATCCGAATTTTACTTGCTTATGCTTCAATCATGAAATTCACTTTATATCAAATGGATGTTAAAAGTGCTTTCTTGAATGGGTTTATAAATGAAGAAGTGTATGTCAAACAACCCCCCGGTTTTGAAAATAGTGAATTTCCAAACCATGTTTATAAATTGAAAAAGGCACTCTATGGATTGAAACAAGCTCCTAGAGCTTGGTATGATCGATTGAGTTCCTTTCTATTAGAAAACAAGTTTCAAAGAGGGAAGGTTGATAATACACTATTTATTTATAAAACCAAGGATGACATTTTGTTAGTACAAATCTATGTTGATGATATCATTTTCGGTGCTACTAACGTGTCTCTTTGTAGAAAGTTTTCAAATTTGATGAAAAAGGAATTTGAAATGTCAATGATGGGAGAACTCAAGTTCTTCCTAGGCTTACAAATAAAGCAAGTCAAGGAGGGGATATTTGTGCATCAAGGGAAATATTGCAAAGAGCTCCTTGAGAAATTCGGATTGGACAAGTGCAAGGAAGCCTACACTCCAATGAGCACATCATGCTACCTAGACAAGGATGAACAAGGTACACCGGTTGATGTTAGTAAGTATAGGGGTATGATAGGTAGTCTCCTATATCTCACTGCATCTAGACCGGATATTATGTTTAGTGTATGCATGTGTGCTAGATTTCAAGCTAATCCTAAAGAATCTCACCTATCCGCAGTTAAACATATATTTAAGTATCTAAAAGGAACAATTAACACTGGTTTATGGTATCCTGCTGATGCCAATCTTAGTTTAGTTGGTTACTCGGATTCCGACTTCGCGGGATGCAAGCTTGATCGCAAAAGCACCAGTGGTACTTGCCATTTCTTGGGAAGTTCATTGGTGTCATGGTTTTCTAAAAAGCAAGCTTGTGTCGCTCTTTCTACCGCCGAAGCGGAATATATCGCAGCCGGTAGTTGTTGTGCTCAACTGTTATGGATGAAACAACAATTATCGGATTTTGGTTTGAAACTTGAAAATATTCCGATTAGATGCGATAACACGAGTGCAATCAATTTGACTAAGAATCCGGTGTATCACTCAAGAACTAAACACATTGAAATAAGACATCACTTTTTAAGAGATCATGTACAAAAGGGTGATTGCACAATTGAATTTGTCAGTACCACAAATCAATTAGCTGACATTTTTACAAAACCTCTACCAAGGGACACCTTTTATCATATTAGGAGAGAACTTGGTATTTTAGATGAAGCTAATATAGGCTAATTGCATTGTGTGTCATTTTTGGAAAATCACCATATTAGTCTTACTCTAATGTGTTATTGATTCTTAGTTAAATTGTCCTTGATGATATTTGAAATTGTATATGTTAATTGTGTGTGATTCTGTACTGTATTCCATGTTGGTAGTGAAGCATTTGTGTTTGATTTGTGTTTGGTCTTTTAAAACTGAGTTTTTACTTTCTGTTCTGACAAAATACTCGAGTTTTTCCAAAAACACTCGAGTATTTTAATTCAAAATTAAATCAGTTTTAAATTGAAAAAGTTTTTAATCAGGGTCTGATAAAAATACTCGAGTGTTTCTCCAAACACTCGAGTCTTTATTAAAATACTCGAGTGTTTTGAAAAACACTCGAGTCTTTCGAAACCCCCAAATTTTTGAACTTTCAGACCAAACTCGAGTATTTTCCAAAAAAAAAAACTCGAGTATTTTGAGTTTTCCTGAAATTTGAACTTTCGGACCAAAGTCGAGTTTTTCAATTTTTACTCGACTTTTCTGGGGAAATCTGGGCTGAGTCACGACCGACTCGAATATATTTTGAACTGTTTATATATACTCTCAGACTCAAGTTTTTTTTTGCGACCCTCTTCTCTCTCGGTTTTCTCATATCTCTCTCCTCAAAACTCAGATTTTCCTCAAAGTTTTGTCAAATCTTACTAGTTTTTCATCCTCTAAACTCTTCTCTCGGTTTTATCCTCCTCCAGATGCTCCAGCTCCTTCGATGTTTTGATGATGTTGACCTTTGGATTTTATCTTAGTTTTCATTCTGTTTTTATCATATTGGTCTTTGTTACATTTTCTGTATTTTGAGAACTTGGTGTTTTGAGACTTTGGGTTTCTTATTGCACCTTTGATTTGGACCATTTATGATGTTTTTATGTTAATGAATTTGGTCTTCATTATGATGTTTGTGCAAAGCTTCAGGGGGAGCTCTTTATCGTTATTATATCTCCGTTTTATTTGCATAGTTGGTTATGGGGTTTTCCGATTATGCACCTCTCCTCCCTTGATCTTTTTCTAAATTGTTACATCTTTTTGGCGTATGACAAAAAGGGGGAGAGATATTACACTTGTCTTGTCTTGATATTGTTGCACCTAAAATCTCTAATTATGGTATATACTCTGATAATTGTTAAATTCTCTAATACCATAGGCTTGGTGCTAAAATTAAATTGTCATAACATCTTGCTCAAGCTGAATTTTTAGATAGGTGAAAAGTATCATATAGTGAGGGGGAGTTGCATCTCCAAGTGGATCAAGCTTAACAAATGGATCAAGTGTTAATTATTTTGTCATCACCAAAAAGGGGGAGATTGTGAATTCAATGCTCCTAATTATGTGGATTATGTTTTGATGATGACAAAATAATTAACAAATCATGCCTTGAAGATATTGCAACATCAACATCAACAAGAAGTCAAGAAAAGAAGACAAGTGCCCAATCATTCTCAATCAAATATTAATTGTAAATTTCTAATTTATGTTGAGAGTGGGTAGAATTAGTTAGTCTCTTCTAGGAATAAATTTTTATATGTTTATTAAGTTGAGATTGACCAAAAATTAATACTTGAGAGGAAAAATAAAATTGAAAAATAATTTTTCCCATATCTGATCAAAATACTCGAGTATTTTGAAAAAGACTCGAGTATACACTCGAGTATTTGTAGAAAAACTCGAGTATTTGTGCCAGGTCAGCAAATATGACCGTTAGTCTTGTTCGTGCACCAATTCACTCGTGACCGACCAAAAAGACTCGAGTATTTACCAAAAGTGATTAGGAGGACTGGATGTAGCTCATTGTTGGAGTGAACCAGGATAAAATTGCTTGAGTGTTGGTTTATTGCTTTTAATCTACTTTCTAGCTCAATAGACTTAAGTCATTTCAATCAATTAGGATTTATACAATTAGGTAGCAAGTTCAAGGAATCTTTGTGTTTAAAAGTTATTTAGATTGCTTGCTATTCTGTTGGATAAGTTCCTGTTTATTATTGAATTGATTTGAGTTAAATTGCTGAATTTTCGTTTCTGGTTTTTCCCATATCTGATAGGAAAAACTCGAGTATTTCAGAAAAGACTCGAGTTGTTCATCACTGAAAAACTCGAGTATTTCACAAAAGACTCGAGTATTTTGTGTCTGATTGCAGAAAATTCAGTCTTAGCTCCATTCTTCAATTATCAATCGAAATATTTGGTATTAGTGCTTCAAAATACTATTCACCCCCCCTCTAGTATTTGCTTAGCCCGCTTGTTGGTTTCCAACACCTATAACCTAAGAACTCCACCCCATCAGCATTAACACCTCCACAAATACCACCCCAATCATTGTCGTCACTTAACCCCCGAGTCATTGAAACACCATTACCTCAAGTAGTCACCTCGCACAACAGGAAGCTCAGTCGTCAAGCTTCACCACTACAAATTCACAAGCCCAATCACCTCCAAACTTTCCAAAACCATCAAATTAACATCTTAGATAAATCACCGTTGAATTACAAAACATCCACAACCCTGATCTTATAGTCTTAACCTCCGCCATAAGATATATTCCTGCAACACCCTCAATCGGAGCTTCAACCCGGAACACGACCATGGTGCTCCACCACAACCCCCAGAATATGGATCTGAAATCCCCTCAATCAGTATGTGATCCATCATAGCCGTTGTGCTTTTACTCATCCCCTATAGTGAATAAAACTCGAATTCACGAATGCACCATCAAGCTTGGTTGCACAAGGATAAACGTTGTGGCATCAATCACCGAAGTTGCAGCGAATGGCTGAGATTGAGCCAAAGATGAAGATGTGGTGACAAATGGTGGTCATAGATGGCAACTGATGATGTGACACAATTAAAGTAGGGTTGGAGATAGAAAAGGGTGAATTTGTTATTTCATTTTATTTATTGTTATAACTTATAAGATATTTTCTTCACTTGGGTATAATGGAAACATGTATTAGTATTGCATTGATACATACTTCTCATGTAATGTGCAAAAAGTACTAGACATATGATATATCATTCTAAAAAAATTAGTCTAAATATCCTTTTCACTATATAAAAGTGACTTATGTCACTTTTAAATCAATAATGGATGAAGCAAGTATCATCCTATGACACATGTTATTTGATACATATGGTTTTTAAGTTTTTCTTGGATAAGTCATGTGGTGTTTAAATTGATTTGTTAGGTAGATATATTACTTTTCTTTGTTTGCATGCTTGGATACTTATTCAAGGTGAATTCTTCAATGGTGTATTTTTTCTAATGACCATTGAATGATCTCTTTGACCAAGTACATCAATGGTTGAGATCAACCCAGAAATTATGTGCATTGACATTTTTATCCTCATCTCTATCATCATTATCTCGCCACCTTCTTCACCATCAACCACCACTACAATCACTGACTTGTCACCATCACCGACACCACTGCCACAAAAGACCGTCATCCCAAAGACCCCACCTATACTCTGCCACCATTTTTGACGAGAAACAGTGAGAGGAGAAGAGAAGCGATGACGCAATCCCCTTCACCACTGCTGGCATTCACCCTTATCCCCCTATCTCCCTTACGTCCACCATACCTCTCCCCTCTTCGTCTCCTTCTCACTCAAACGCATAGCGAAGGAGTCCAACTACCACTATTTCAAATCTCAATGGTGGATCGAGCCATGCCATCTTTTTCGATCCCCTTCCTCATCGTTGATATGATGTCACACCAGCCATCACCATCCTTTAACCTCATATTTGGAGTGAAGCAAACCATGAAACCCTTACTGCCACTACACCATCTCTGTTTGGTGTAGATGTTGGGTTTCAGGGCAACCGTTGAAGCTTGCCTGATTTCCTATCGCCTTCTTTGAGTTTCAAAGAAGCAAGTGAGATTTGGAGCTGCAAGAGAGAGAAACAGTGCTTTGCAACAGCAGTGGATCTAGCAAGATGCAAACCTTCGTCGATGGCGCGGATGATCTGGGTCATTCTCAAGTTTGGTAAAGACATGTTTGTGATCGACATGGCTTGCAATGGTGTCGCTAGACGATGTTGGATATGTCGTGGACAATGACGTCTTTGTGGTCCATCCAAAACAATAATTTGAAACGATGTGGACACCGACAGGGTGGGGTATTGATTTGTTGTGGTGCTGGTTACAATGGTGGCGGTGGACATGATGGGAGAGGAGAGAAGATGAGGCGAGGCGGTGAAGGGGTAGGGCAGTGTGGTGTAGTGGTGATGCAGCGTTAAGATCGGTGGAGTTAAGGGAAGTTGATGATGAGGATAAAAGAGGAATTTAAAATTAAGTTAGGCCAAATTGGAATTTTGCAAAAGTGTTAAAGGGAGCATTCAATGGTTGGTGGGGGAAAATGCATCATTAAAGATTTCACCCTTATAAAATTAATAAGTTAATAGTCTATTAGATTCCCAAAAGATGCACGTGGCATCAACTTAGTCCCTTAAAGATTTTGTCAACCAATTAAGTCCCCCAAGATCAAATTGGCACCACATTAGTCCCTCGATCCACAAATTTGTCAGTCCCTCCGTTAAGTGCCACATGGCGCATTTTCATTTATTATCTTTCCCAACGCATATACTTACGAAATCACGGGATTATCCACCTCTTGAATTTTTAACCATTAGATATATCTAACGGTTTAGATTTTAAGATGAAATTTTAAAGAAAAAATATTATTCTTCCTCAAGACCTCCCGTCAACTCCTCTTAATGAAAAACCTGTATTTCCATTGTTGCTTTATCCTGTGCTTGTGTAAGAACGCGAGTGCGGATAACATCTAATTGTTGGAAATAATGGAATTCTCAAGGAAACCTTTATCTCTCATTTTTAATTCTTAGCCATTACACTTTTTATGGGCCATTAATGTGTCATTAGTTGGTTGTTACTTTTTGGCTGTTATTTGAAATAATGGTGTAATAATTCAGCCGTTATTTGAAATAATGACGTGTTAATTCGACCGTTTTTTTTTGGAATAATGACATTAATTTGGACGTTTCAAAACCGTTTCAAAATCGTTTCTCTAGAATTTATGGCTATTTAACTAGCTCATTATGTTTTGGTCGTTTAAGGCTTTTGCCTTGGGCTATTTAAGAGTCTTTGAAAGATCAAGTCTAATTAGAGAGAACATAGGGAAAAAAGCTCGTTCCTAGTCTTCCATTCATCATTCCTTTCTCTAGGTTGAGCAATCTAACTTTGTGAGAATCCAAGTTCCTTGCCTTGAGTGCACAAGTTAGGGAACTGCTGTGCTAACCATGGGAACAAGCCCCGGTGGATATAGTTGCACCCCGGCTATCCGGAAATCTTGTTTTTAAGACAGTGGTATTTTCCACGACACAACGATTTTTAACTCTCTTTTTCTCCAACAATTTAAAAACAAGATTGTATTGATACGATGACTCTTCTTTTCAACAAAGCTACTCTACCTGATATTACCAAAATTGAACCACTTGATTGAACAAACTAAAAGTGTTGGTCTCAGAAGCTTATCCTCTCCTTCGAGCAACTAGAGGCCGATTTCATTCTTGTCACTAACCCCCTGCTAATCTAGAAACCACACATCCAGCCACTGAAGATGTCACTAGAAAGTGGCTGCAATTTCAGATGGTGGACGACAAACCAATCGCTACTGTTGTTGAGGAAGTGAATCTGGTCAGCAACATTACAGAATGGGTCCTTGACACTGGAGCAACGAGACACATATGTGCAAATAGAGAATTGTTCCAAGAGTTTGAGGAAGCAACAAATGGCGACATCGTCTACATGGGTAATTCTGCTACTGCTGGAGTATGCGGTAAAGGAAAAATTCTATTCAATTTAACTTCTGGAAAGTCTTTAGCTTTGAACAATGTCTTTTATGTACCTTCCATGCGTAGGAATTTAGTTTCTGGTGCTTTGCTTAATAAGGCTGGTTTAAAAATTGTTCTTGAGGCTGATAAATTTGTAATAACCAAAAATGGTGTTTTTGTGGGAAAAGGGTTTCTGAATGGTGGATTATTTGTACTGAACTCCTCTGATACTAATAATATTGGTTCCACTTCTGCTTATTTCGCTGAGTCTTTTGATCTTTGGCATAGTAGATTAGGACATTTGAATTTCGGTTCTATACACAAATTGATAAATATGGGTCTGTTTCCCACTTTATCTGAAAGGAAAAATACCAAATGTCAAATTTGTGTAGAGGCTAAATACTTTAAGAAATCGTTTAACTCTATAATTGCTAGACAAACCGAACTTTTAGAATTAGTGCATTCCGATTTGGCAGATTTTAAAAGTTTGGAAGGTCGGGGTGGAAAAAGATATTTTATAACGTTTGTAGACGATTTCTCAAGGTACACAAAAATCTACCTTTTAAGATCAAAAGATGAGGCTGAGTCAATGTTTTTGAAAAATAAGGCAGAAGTGGAAAATCAGTTAAATCGGAAAATAAAGAGACTTAGAACTGATAGAGGAGGAGAATACTGTACAAATAGTTTTAGAGACTTTTGTGAGAAAAATGATATTATACATGAATTCTATGCCCCTTATACCCCTGAACAGAATGCCATTACCGAAAGGAAAAATAGAACTTTGAAAAATATGATGAATGCTATGTTGCTGTCTTCTGGAATGCCTGATAATTTTTGGGGTGAAGCTGTTTTAACAACATGTTATGTTTTGAATAAGGTACCTCATAAAGCTTTAGATAAAACACCCTATGAAATGTAGAAAGGTTTTGCACCTAATATGAAATTTTTGAAAACATGGGGTAGTTTAGCTAAAGTTGGGCTACCTGATTTCAAAAGGACTAACATTGGTGCCAAAACCATAGATGTTGTTTTCATTGATTATTCTCTTAATAGTGCTGCTTACATATTTTTGTCTCTTAGTGGTCGTTCAGTCACAGAATCTAGGGATGCTGAATTCTTTGAAGGTATATTCCCTTATAAACAAAAATTGATTTCTTAACCTGGTAGTTCTACTCCCCAAGGTACTTCTGATGCAATTTTAGACTTGAGTGTTTCTCCTGTTATGCATGCTTCTAGTTCAATTATTACTGATAAAAATGTTGTGACGAATGAACCTAGAAGGAGTAAGAGAAAAAGAACATAAACTAGTTTTGGTCCTGATTTTATCACTGCTTTCTTAACCGAAAATTTTGATGTTGATCTTCTATCTGAAGAAATTGTTTTTGCTTATACTTAGAAGAAGATCCCAAAACTTATTCTGAAGCGATAAAATCAGTAGAGTCTTGTTCCTGGAAAGATGCTACAAAAAGTGAAGTAGATTCTATTTTGAGTAATCATACTTGGGAGTTGGTGGAGCTTCCCAAAGGTTGTAAACCCATTGGTAGTAAATGGATTTCTAAAAGAAAAATGAGACCTGATGGTTCCATAGAAAAATTCAAAACTAGACTGGTGATTAGAGGTTTTACTCAAAAGAAGGGTGTAGATTATTTTGATACTTATTCACCAGTCACTAGAATTTCAACTATGTGTGCTTTAATTGCTTTGACTGCCACACAAAATTTGATTATACATCAAATGGATGTAAAAACTGCATTTTTAAATGGCGATTTAAATGAAGAAATTTATATGGAACAACCTGAGGGTTGCGTTTTGCTTGGGAAGGAAAATCTGGTTTGTAAACTCAAAAAATCTTTGTATGGTTTGAAGCAAGCACCTAAACAGTGGTATGAAAAATTTAATAATGCTTCGCTGGAATATGGTTTTTCAGTTAATACCTCTGATACGTGTGTGTGTGTGTGTATGCAAATATGTTTGACTCTGAATGCGTCTTAATATGCTTATATGTAGATGATATGCTAATTTTTGGTACGCATGTAGACATGATAAATGAAACCAAAAGATTTTTGAGTTCACAGTTTGTGATGAAATATTTAGGAGACGCTGATGTGATTCTTGGAATTAAGATCAATAAAACTGAAAATGGAATTTCTCTAAATCAATCTCATTATGTTGGAAAATTTTTAAAGAAATTCAATAGTTTTGATGTTACGCCTGTAAGAACTCCATTTGATTCTAGTTTTCATTTGAAGAAAAATTCCAGTGATATAAATGTGTCTCAATCTGAATATGCAAGAATTATTGGGAGTTTGATCTTTCTTATGAACTATACTAGACTTGATATTGCATATGTTGTTAGTAGATTGAGTCGTTACACTCATAATCCTAGTGGAGATCATTGGATTGCTTTACGGGGTATTTTAAAATATTTAAAAGAAACTATTGATTGGAGTTTGCATTTTACCAAGTTTCCTGCCGTTTTAGAAGGATATTGTGATGGAAACTGGATATCTGACAATGTTGAGATGAGTTCCACCAGTGGTTTTGTGTTTACCTTAGGTGGATGAGCCGTTTCTTGGAAATCAGTTAAACAGACTTGTATAGCACGCTCAACTATGGAATCAGAATTCATAGCTTTGGAGTTGGCAGGACAAGAAGATGAATGGCTTAGGAATCTCATGGTAGACATAACTTTGTGGGGGAGAGCTACACCAGTTTCACTACATTGTGACTCTCAAGCAGCGATTGGAGTTGCAAATAACAACACTTACAATGGAAAGAAGAGACACATTCGTGTCAGACATGGACAGTTAATAGAAAATGGTGTAATTACTCTTGATTATGTAAAGAGTGAAAAAAATTTAGCTAATCCCTTAACCAAGGGATTACCCAGGAAAGTTATCCTGGACTCGTCGAGGGGGATGGGCCTTACGCCCTGAGAGGAGGAAAATGTGGTGGATACCCCTCTATTAGTCAAACGAAGCCACATGAGTACTCTAATGCATTACATGCTCATCCTCATGACACATGGTAATGCTGGATGTAATAGATACATAGCCCTAGTGTTTCGGTAGTGCTTTAATAATTGGCACTTTATGTACCTATTAATAAAATTTGGAATACATAGCTCGTTAAATCGGGCGGTGCTATAGAGACGCACTTGATGTATATGTTAAAGCTATTAAAGATACATGGCCCGTTAAATCGGGTTGTGCTATAGAGACGCACTTGATGTATCTGTTAAAGTTATTAAACATACATAACCCGTTAAATTGGGTGGTGTTATAGAGACGCACTTGATGTATCTATTTCAATAAGTGAGAAGCATTAAGCTAACTTCTATGAAAGACTTGGACAATCTTTCTAAGACACTCATTTGCAACCCAAGGTTTGGTTAGGCATAAAAATTGAAAACAATAATTGTTGTTATAATTTGTTGTCAAAAATTATATCGCGGAATCTCACAAGTGTTTAAGGTTATTGCGTGTGGGGGTCTCAACTAATAAAATTCTGTAAAGTCCAAGGGAACTCCACTTTATAGGATATAGTTGTTGCCTCACATCACTACGTGTTAATTCAAATCCTATGGGTATTAACAATTAAGCATAAAAGGCCTAAGGTTGCTCTTCCTTACCCTTCTCTTCTTGTGATTGCCATTAGTGGGGGAATGTTGGAAATAATGGCATTCTCAAGGAAACTTTTATCTCTCATTTTTAATTCTTAGCCGTTACACTTTTTATGGGCCATTAATGTCTCTCATTTACTTGGAGTTTAGTTGTGATGTACCTAAGGGAATAGTAAATTCCGATTGTAGGAAGCTGGAGTATTATTCGCCGAATTGTCTTGAAAGAAAAGGTGAGAAAGGATTGGACAGCAAGCGAATCCAGCACGAGAAGAATTCACCGGTTGAGATGTGAGTTGAGTGTAATCCTGACGTAGACAACCCAAGCCTATCTCTTCCTTTGATCTGAGTTAACGTAGTTACATGTTTTCGACTACGTTAATCTAATCGTTTGAGAGTATCAATATCCTGTTGGAAGTTCAACTCCAATCTTTCTGCGATCAAAACCTTTATCACAGTTGGATGTGATAATATCTGTGGACACTACAGAAAATAGAGAGATCAGTTATGGCTAGAGAGATTAACAACCACCGAGATAGGACAAATCTTTGTCTCCCCAACGGAAATGTCTCTAGAACTTGACTATCTAACTAAGTCTGATAGTGATAATTACCCTATCTTTAAGTTCATCTAACTTAAAGACATGTCGTATGATCTTTCTTGTGAAAGATTATATCTAAAAGGGATGATTTTGTTATTAATGGTTTGAATATTAGGACTGATCACCCTAATGTCACAAACTATTAAGGAATAAAATCATACAAATGTTTCTTTGATCGTGCTCGAGAGATCAGAGTGCGCAGCCCAAAAAGTTTTCCAAAAGGTTTATTGAAAAGGGTATTATTTGAAGAAAGTTTATGTGAAATATATTGCTCAAAGGAATACTTCTTTTAAAAGAATTTCTTCACATAAGAGTTTTATGCAAAGAATTTTGGTTTAAGGTGAAAGGTTTTATTAGAGATGTTTCGAAATAAAAGAACTATATCAAAACTCTTTTAAGTGGGGGAGGACCCTAAAGAACAAATTTTTGGGAGCAAGATGAAGTTTTCTAGTATAAAAATACTTTGGAAAAGTGGAAAATTTCAAAAGATGAATTTCGGGGACGAAATTCCTTTTAAGTGGGGGAGTAGTGTAACACCCCTAATTTTCGTCTCTCAAATAACCAAGAAATTAATTATAACAATTATTTTATAATTGATTTTGAAGGTTTTAGTTTTTGTACATTATGTGTTTTTATTATAAAAATATGAGATATATTTTTATATGGTTATTTTGTACAAAAATATGAATATTGCAATTTAGTCCTTGGGTTGGGACCTAATTGCAATATTAAAAAGGTTTTTGAAGAAAGAGTAATTAAATTATTAATTTTTGAATTTTACCAGTATGTAACCGGTTAGAGGGGCTTTGTAACCGGTTACACGATGAACTCAGAAAACTGGGTTAGTGCGTTTGATGAGTAATCACGCGTTTTAACCCAGAATTCGCCACGAATCCCACTAATTGCATGTTGGAGGACGCGTGTCTTCCTGCATGTCAACGAATTCCTCTATAAATTGAAGGAATTCTGAAGGATTGGAGGTTGATGCATGCAAGCTATGTTGATGTTGATTTCATGACTTAATTGAATATTATGTGAAATGATGCATTAAGTTGTGAAATGTGTGCAATTATGTGCAATTGGTGTATCCAAGTTGAATGCATGCAATATGAATGTGTTTCTGGGTGTAAACATGTTTATTTTAAGGCATATGAACTTTGTGCATAATGAAATTTGGTTAGATTTGAGAAAGGAAGAAATTGAGTTGTTAAAACTCTTGTTTTAATGGTCTGACTGCATAATCTAACCGGTTACATGATTTTCGTAACCGGTTAGACACTGCAGATTTTCAAAGAAAATTGGTTTATTAATCAGTTCTGAAATCTCAATGGCGTTTGCTCAAATTTAAGCTTTAATTTCATTATACATGATCTGAACTTGAGTTGTCAAAGTTCTGATTTGAAAGATCAAATTTAATGCCTTAAGTTAATGAAATAATTTCAAGAGGAAATTATGTTCATTGGAAAAGGAAATGTGATTTGGACTTTTGAATGTTGAAACAATGGATTTTGAGGTATAAACATTGTTAAACTGGTTTATGGATTGGGTAGGGAATTTAAGAAAAAGGGGTTTTCTGAATTACAATGGTAAACAGTTCAGGTTTGCAAATCTAACCGGTTAGCCTGGAGCTGTAACCGGTTAGTACCTGAATCTTAAAAATAAAAAGTTAAGTTTTTGAATACCATTGACTTCGTTTTACCCAATCTAAGTTTAATGACATGTTTTGGGATATTTCAAAGGAGAATTTTTTTGTCAAAGACTATACCTCAAATAAATCATTCAAAAGAGAAATTTGAATATTTCTAAATCACAGTAATTAATGGAAAGACCAACCTTAGTAATTATGCATGCAATACATGCATAGAGAAAGGTAATGAAATAGGTTGGCAAGGATAGTTTGTGATGTTCGGGTACTTGACCCTGTACTCTAGGAGTACTAAACTAATGCAACCAACTTGATGACACACTCTGGGAATGTGGCCATTGTCTGGGACATGATTTCTTGGACACGTTCTGGGAACGTGATGCACACTCTGGGAGTGGTGCTTGATTTTATTCCAAGTATGGTTTGCGATATGTTCGGAGAACGTATGTTAGTGTTCTGGGAACACATTGGTATGATAATTGAATTAAAGATAAAACCAACCTTGATGATTGTGCATTCATATAGAATGGAAGTTTGGTTGGTAGGGACGATTATCATATTTTGGGAATATGAGGAGGGTACTCCGGGAGTACCAAATTATAACCTACTGGATGACACATTATAGATATGTGGCCAGTGTCTGGGACCTGGTTTTATACGTTCTGGGAACATATGTTGGTGTTCTGGGAACACTTTGATAAGCAACCTACTGGATGACACATTATAGATATGTGGCCAGTGTCCGGGACCTGGTTTTATACGTTCTGGGAACGTATGCGTTCTGGGAACGTGATGCACACTCTGGGAGTGATGCTTATTTATCCAAGTATGGTTTGCTACACGTTCTGGGAACGTGATGCACACTCTGGGAGTGAATGCTTATCATCCAAGTATGGTTTGGCATTACGTTCTGGGAACGAATGTCAGTGTTCCGGGAACACAACGGTGTATTGGATGGACGTCCGAGATGGACTTTGTTAGAGGCCTCAGTTGTGGAAGGAAATCATGCATCATGCCACCTGCATTGAAAGACTTGTTATGATTAACCGGGTGTGCTCATATGATTATGCATCATGATTTGCTACATGTTAACTTGTGGATGTTAGTTTTATTCTCATTTGATTATGCGAATATGTATAGCTAACCCCCCATGCCCTTATTAGGTGCTGATCGTGCATCTAGCTTGCACAAGAATCAGTAAGGGGAGATGTCCCTTAGGTGCTTGCAGAGTGTAGAAAATGTGGGTTGGGAACCCGTTGTGCAGATATCGAGGATCCGACCAGAAGGATGTTGGGACAAAGGACCAATGACCAGCTCTATGACATTTCTATTTTTAATAGAACTTATATGATACATATTTTGGAAAAAGGTATCATAAGAGGAATTCAGTTTCATAATTATACTTATTTGGTATTAATGGACTTGTTACACTTGATAAATTTTGGGGGTACAATATGATGACTTTACTATGTTTCCGCAAACTCTGATTTTGTTAGTCAACCTCATTACAAAGCAAGTGTTTGTGAAAAAGAACTTTCAAGGGAAGGGAAAATTATTATTTTCAGATCTTTTTCCAACGATAACAAGTCCGAGTTTTCATAAACTTCTTACTTTTCTTATAAAGTAAGATGACATAAAATGAGTGTTACAGAAATAATAGTGTAATAATTCGGCCTTTATTTGAAATTATGATGTATTAATTCGACCGTTTTTTTTTTGGAATAATGACATATTAATTTGCCCGTTTCAAAACCATTTCAAAACCGTTTCTCTAGAATTTATGGCTATTTAATTAGCTCATTATGTTTTGGTCGTTTAAGGCTTTTGCCTTGGGCTATTTAAGGATCTTTGAAAAATCAAGTCTAGTCAGAGAGAACATAGGGAAAAAAGTTCATTCCTAGTCTTCCATTCAACTTTCCTTTCTTTAGGTTGAGCAACCTAACTTCGTGAGAATCCAAGTTCCTTGCCTTAAGTACACAAGTTAGGGAACTCCTGTGCTAACCTTGGGAACAAGACTCGATGGATATAATTGCACCACGACTATCCGAAAATTTTGTTTTTTTTTTGTTTTTAAGACAGTGATATTTTCCACGACACAACGATCTCCAACTCTCTTTTTCTCCAACACTAATGAGATGCAATGATTGCATTTCGAAGACACAACATGTCTTCTTTCCATCATAAATCCCCATTTGCCATGTCTAAAATGGTATTGCATATTGTAAGCATTAAGCCACATTTGATTACTAATAATCCATGGAGCTGAATCCTGTGCAAATGGCCCTTGATCACTGCACAAGTAGTCAAAGCACCAAACAAGACAGTTTCATCAAAACAAAGATAAGACTTCTTTAAATATTGAAATTTTTTTAAGGATTTTCTTAACCTCAGCCCTTAGGGCTGAGGATAAGCACCTTAATCTAGACTTCTTTTTTTGAAAAAATAAAAATATAAAGTTTTATCTCTCCTAAATACACTATTTTCTATAAAACTTAACTATTTTTGGACTCTTATCCTCAGCCCTAAGGGCTGAGGTTAAGCAAACCCTTTTTTTTAAAGCTTTAAGCTTTAAGACCTTTCTCTTGATGAACATATCCAACAAAAATTGCATTATAAGATTGCCGAGTAGGATTAGGCAATGTGCAAAATACTTTTTGGGCATCCAAGATGTTGTCACATTTTGCAATGAGATGTTACTAGAAATACATGTTATTTTTTCATTGAGGAAGAAAAGCAAAGAGATGAGAAGGAAGAAGGTTTATTTATTTATTTATTTATTTTTAATTTCTTTTGTCTAGATTAGACAGAGGTCCCTGTTAAGGACGAGGGTCCTGGGTAATGATTTTTAGTTTGATAAGAGTGGGTTTTTGGTCCTACGTATCTGCTCGAACTAGTTCTAGAAATCATGATTACATAGTTCTATCAGACACATTAGAATAGTGCATCAAGGGAGAACGGGATTCCTTCGAGCTTCTCCGAGTTAATTTAGGCTCAAAGCTTTTTGTTGTAGGTAGTTTAATCACTGATAATGTGCCATGTGACACTTAACTTAGGGACAAACGAATTTGTGGATAGAAGGAATAATGTGATGTCAATTTGATCTTTGAGAATTTAATTGGTTGACAAAATTTTCAAGAAATTAAATTGGTACCACATACATCTTTCACGGACCTAATAAACTACTCCCTTCGTTTCATATGTAATGTGTTTTAAGGTTATGCACAAGTTTTAAGAAATGGCTAAATGAGGTAATGATTTGTTGTATTTTAACTATAATGCCCCTATATAATCATTATTGAAGAGAGAGAAATGTATTGAAAGTGAAAAAGAGAGTGTAATAAATATGGGTGTGTTTGGAAAAATAGCATTAATTATGTATTGGGTTTATAAAAAAACAGGACTTATGAAACATAGTACAAATGTTAAAACAACATTACATATGAAACCGAGGGGGAGTATTATTAACTCAAAATTAAGCAACTTTAGAAAAAAGGAAAGGGAAGGCCCCAAGCCCCCAACGACTTGATTGCTGCAGAAATTTGTCCGTAGGTAGCTACAATGTGGGCAAGACTAAAATGTCTCTCTCCGCACAGAACGATCTTCATAAAAGGCCACATGCAAAAATGTATCACCGACCCCTCCTAGTGTGATACAAACTTGCTATTACACGGACAGAACTGCAATTATAAATTCCCCATGCACTCATGCAATGCAACAATTTTAGAGTGCTTACTTTTGCATGCAATTCACATCAATTATTTTTTCGTTGCATTATTGGTCAGTGTAATCATAGTATATATTATACTATCTTGTCTTTTTGGTAGATTTTACGTCCACTAAGAATGTTGGTTAAATTAGTTAATAATATTGGAAATGTGAATATTTGATATATATTTTCAAAATTATCCCTATTAATAGTATTGAAAATATAAAAAATATTAAATAAATATGTGTGTTTATGAAAAGAAGTAATTAAATTGTCATTAAAAATTATATAGAATCTTATAAATAAGGATAAAATAAAAGTGTCAAAATGATAGAGCCGGAGGTACTACATCAATTTCTTTTCACACCCGAACTCAAATCAATTAGTTAACCACAATGTGACTTTGATATGGTAGCCCCTTACAACAATTAAGACAGTTTTAAATTTAGATACACGACTATATTATGCTCCCTCCTTCCTTTATTAGTATAAAGCACTATTTTGATAGATTTTTACAGTATCTCCTTTCATAAATTGTTTTAAAATATTTAGATAATATTAAAGATTTTATTCAAATACATCCCTCATAATTTTAAAGGGTGATAGGGTAATAATTTCAATAGAAAGAGAAATAAATAAAGTTGAAAAATTTTAAATAGGGGTAGTTTTTGAATAACAACATATTTTTTGATACATTTAAGAATAATAATTACTTTTCTTTTTTTTTTGAAGGGAAAAGATGTATTTTATTCATAGATCAAAAACAATACAAGAAATTTCACACTGATAATAATTAAAGGGAAAGCAAAATACACTGCAACAACATACTCTTCCATGTGATGGATCATCAACAACTGCCAAAACCCGACTCTAACAGGAGATTTAATAGCCTTTAATACCAAGATAATAATCTCATTGATGCTGGGACTAAGCTCAGTTCGGCGACAAGGAATCTCATATCTAAAACGAGAGAGTCGTTGGACGGTAGCCAAATCAACAGTCAGCAAAGAGAGATATGTCTCGACGAGTAGCCTTTCAATTATTAGAGCAAAGAGGATAACCATCAGATCTGAAAAGTTGAAACTATCCAGAGGTATCCCTCCACTTGAAACACACAAAACAAAAACAACTTGCACAAAGGCAAGACAAAACCCAGAAAAACTGAGGGAAAATAAACCCACACCCTTTCCCAAAGGAAGGGGAGGGACAGATCCCTCTCCCCCTACCGAGAAATAGCAGATGAAAACAAGAGGAGTAGAGGAAGGAGGAGGGGAGAAAAAAAATTAGGATTCTTAATATATTTAAATTAGTTAAAAATGACTTATAATAAGTCATAGAGGGAGTAAATGCATTGTTAAGATTTTGGTAGTTTTCATGATAATATATATGTACACATATATACAAGGGATCACAATTATGATAGCATATTGATTACATTTTCTCGCAAGCAATAGTACTAAAAAAAATCATAAGTGCACTTGTTAAGGTTATTAGTATTAGAAAATAAATCGTAAGTGGACATTCTTTCATAATTTTGGAAAACAAAAAACCATATATTTTTATGCACTTTCATTATATTTAGCTTTTTAACAAGTGCTTTTAAGTAAAGGCACTTGATAGCATTTTCCTAATATATATATTAGTGAAAATTAGGAGAGGTAGTGTGTGGATTCATCTACAATTGAATGAAAAATAATGCGATCTCTTTTTGCCTCGAAAGAATATTTGCAGTATGGGCAGGCACATGTCGTGCTTCTTAGGCAAATTTTAAGATTTTTGAAAATATCTTTTATATATATATATTCTCTTCATTCTTAAATATAAGATTTTTTTGAGGATTTCATGTCCATGAAAAAGTGGAATAATTTAGTTAATTATATTGGAAATGTGAACTTATGATGTATGTAATTTTAAAATTATCCCTATTAATATTATTGGGAATCTAAAAAATGTTAAATAAATATGAGTGTTTGTGAAAAAAGGTAATTAATGATCATTGAAAATTGGCAAAGGGTCTTATAAATATTGACAAAATAAAAGTGTCAAAAAAATCTTATATTTAGGGACGGAGAGAGTATATATATATATATATATATATATATATATATATATATATATATATATAATTTTGGAATGGCAGTGGGGGAAGTGAAGAAACGTTGCTCTAGTGATAGAAGACATGAGGAGCTGTGGGAGGGGCCAGCCCGGTTGTTACTACTTGTTAGTGCTACAATGAGTTGTTTCCCAACTGCTAGAGTTTGGTCACTCATCTGAACCTCTCTCGTGGAGAGAAAGTTGTTTATTGAGTTAGATAGTGGTACTATCATAAACATGGATTTGATGGTTGGTTGTTGGGTTCTTTGGCAACCATATGACTTCCTTTGCATGCTTTCTCGGTCTAACTAGTGAGATTTTAAATTATTTTCCAGTGGTTGCAAAGATTTTCAATAACATAATGTTATGAATTGTTGCCGGAAAATGAGATTAATATGATCACTATTGCAATTGTTATAAAGTCTCTTTGAGGAATTTCACGTCCAATAAAAAAGTAGAATAATTTAGTTAATTGTGTTGAAAATGTGAACTTTTGATATGTAATTTCAAAATTACCCTTATTAATATTATTGGGAATCTAAAAAGTGTTAAATAAATAGGGATGTTTGGGGAAAAAAGTAACTAATAATCATTGAAAATTGGTATGAGACTTTATAAATAGAGACAAAATAAAAGTGTCAAGAGAGCTTTATATTCAGGGACGAAGATAATATAACATTGCAAGTTCATTTGCATTGTGAACACAAATTTAAAACTTGCTTAATACTCCATAATCAATTTCACTTCAAACCATATGTATTTATTAAGTATAATACTATTCTATAGGGTATGGGGGTCATCTCATCTACACAAGGAATATTGCATTGTTCAGGACCATAAATATATGTAACACACATGTAAACCATTGGTTTTCAATAAATTTATACTCCCTCCCACCCTAAATATAAAAAATTTCACGTCTATTAAAAAATGGAATAATTTAGTTAATTGTATTAGAAATGTGAACTTTTGATATTTATTTTCAAAATTACCTCTATTAATATTACTCGATCCGGTCCTATTTATAAGTCACATTCTAGAAGAATTTTTTGGTCCTATTTATAAGTCACTTTGTATTTTCTAGGAAGCATTTATTGTTATTTTCTCTTATTTGCCCTTTGTTCATTAATGTGAAATAATACATTGTGAAATTCCCAATGTAAGTTAAGAGGGTAATATTGTAATATTAAAATATTTTTTTAAAGTTTCAAGAAAGTTAACTACTCTCCTTGGTCCGTGTAATATGGTTAAGTATGCCCTATAAATAGGACCAGAGGGAGTATTGAGAATCTAAAAAGTGGTAAATAAATAGGGGTGTTTGTGAAAAAAATAATTAATGATCATTAAAAATTAGTAAAATATCTTATAAATAGGAACAAAATAAAAATGTAAAAATGTGTTATATTTATAGACCGAGGGAGTATAACTTAGCCATCAATGTATCATGAGCGGTTTAGATATGTTGGGAAACGATCTTAACTTAATGTTCCCCGCCTCATACCTTGAAAATCTATAGTAAAGCAAGATCTCATCTTTGAAATTCTCCTCACTATTCCACGGCATATTATACAAAAGATAAAGATATTCTATCCGGTTTTGTTTATTAGCAAAAATAATTACCGATACACATAATAAGAAAATTAGTTGAATGTTTTTAATTTTTTCAAATTCATAGAAAAATTGATTATTTTATGATACTTGCATTGGGAATAAAACAAAAATTAAATGTTATAACCACTTTTTAAGATATTTTAAAAATAGTTATATTGAGAATAGAAAATTGGTTAATTTTTGCTTATATTTAAAATCATTAATAAGATATTTTTTTTTCTTATAAATGAGACCGGAGAGATTACTAGTTTTTGATTTGCAGCCAGATTTCTGGTTAATTGACCGCAAGCATATCTATTTCACCATGCCAAAATCTTAATTATGTTTAATTTGGTCATTATTAGCATTAGGTAACATAGGGATCAGGGAGAGAGGTGAAAGGACATACGGTATACATCTTAATTACAAGTAAGAATATTAACCTTTCAATCTTTCAGAGGGGCACAAGGACTAAGCTAGCTATCATCACTTCAACAAGTAGTTTGGGACTTTTTTTAATTATATTCTCCATCAGCTCTCCAATATGAGGAAAAAAAAAGACATATTTATCTTTTTTTTTTTTTGGTTTACTAAAAAAAAGACATATTTATCTTGGTATCAAGTATAAGAAAATGTTAACTAATCTTTTATTTCTAATACAATTATTCTAAAATTATTTTTAAAAAATAATAATTTTATGTAATTTTTATTTCATTTCAAATGTAACTTTCCTAAAGTAATTTTTTTTTTCAACACTCATGTTTTCCTTTCTCATATTTCCACGAACAGCTACTTATGATGGATGATTGTTTTTATTTTGTATGAGACAAAAGTTTGATATAAAAAAAATACTAGAAGTACAAGACATACTGATAATTTCTTTTACGGTAACGTTACATGTACATTTAAATTTAGGGCTTTACTTCGGTATCTTCTGAAAATAGAGGGTTTATGTACCCTTTTAACGTGGCTCAAAAGAAATTAGCCACGTATTTTTTTTGTCACGTCATCGGGGCATATTTTTAATTTATAAATTTTATAATTAAGTCCCTAAAAGATTTATTTAAAATATTATTTTTATCCTTAATGTAATTTACCCAAAATACCATCATTTTAATATTATTTTTGATCTACCTAAAATATCCTTATTTTAATATTAATTTTCCTCTACCCAAATTTTAATTTTATATTTCATCTACCCAAAATATCCTCATTTTAATACTATTTGTATTTACCCAAAAACAACCCTTAAAAATTTATAATTTCTCATTTTACTACTCACTCACGTTATTCTTCTCCATCAATCTATCATGCCCTTCTTCATCTATCACTGTCAAGTACCAACATCATTACCTTCTTCTTTTTTATTCATAAATTTTTCATTGGAAAACTCAAACAAACCCAGGAACATACATTCTTCATCATCACTTTTTTTTATTCTTCACTCTCCAACCCTTTTTCATTTTCAAAACCAATCCAAATTTCGTCGCCACCACCACCATAGATAGGTTCTCTTTCTTCCTCTTTTAGGGATTTCATTGCCTTAATATTTAACTAAATCAATTTCATTCATTCTGTTTTTGTGGCTTCTAGTTATTAAGAGTTCAGGATATACGACGAGACTCACATTGTTTGATATGCTAATGTTTTCTACTTCTTCTATCTCATTATCTTGGTAAAAAAATGTAGTTTTTTGTCCCAAATTAAAATTAAAATAATTAATGAAAAATCTTAAAGATGATATATTATATTAAAAATCTTAAAAATAATTAATGAAAAATCTTAAAGATCGTAAAAATAATATGAAAATTTGTGTGATAGAAATTTGTAATTGATGAATGAATCATACATTATATTTAATTTTGAAAATAGAATCATGCATTGAATCAAAAATATATTCTCTCATTTTTATTTACTATTTTGACTTTTACTACCAAGATAATTGGACCGAGGGACTTGAATTTTTTTTCCCTTATCTCTTACTCTATTAGAGGAGCGAAGTTTCTCTTATCTTATTTTATGTTTGTAACATCCCTAATTTTAATCCCTAGTATAATTATAAGTTTTAATGAATTAAATACTTGTTTCTTGAAATCAATCATTAGTTTTTGGGTATTTCATAAAAATACATTATGTTAATTACGAAAGAGTAACTAATTATATTTAAAGTAAATTCTTTTAAAAAAAAATTTATTATATTAAAATAATGCTAAACGTTTTAAATACTTTACATAACCTTTATATATTCAACAATGAATAATGTTTTGTGTTTTAAAATATTTGACTCTAGCACATTCTTAAAAAATATATTTACTTAATTATTTGATGACTGAATTCTATTTTTAGATACTCTTAAAAATAGAAATGATTTCTATTTACTATAATTACTAAATAAATAAACAAAAGTATATTTTTTTATAAAAAAAAAAAAGAAAAGAAGAAGATAACATGTAAGTGTGTGTGGTGTGAAGGGGAAACCCCTGTTCTCCTTCCTTCTTCTTGTATCCAGCCGCCGGCTCCCTCCACTCCATTCACTCTTCTTCTCTAACTTTCTTCTCCTCCATGGCCATGAGCTTTCAAACCTCCCTTTCCCATGGTTTTATTTTCCCCTTCCAAACCCGTTTTCTCTCTCGGTCCCGTGCTCTCTCTCTCATGCGTCGGACTCTCTCTCTCCGCCGCTGCGCCACCACGAACCAACGCCGCCGCCGCTGCGTTTCCCTCTTCCCCAGTCGCGATCGCGACTCGTTGTCCTTGGGGTCGCGATCCGCCGCCACCAACCTCTAGCCACGGATCTCCAGCCGCCGCGCGGCGTTTCTTCTCCCTCCAAATGCTGCAGATCCGCTGCCGCCGCCGTCTGGGTGTTGTGGCGTTTGGTGTTGATGCTTCGGAACCCAAAGATTGCTCTCTCTCTTTCCCGGGTTCAGATCCATGTCGTTCTCGTCACTGACGCCGGTCGGGAATGCCGAGGCGGTGAAGCTGCGAACCTACCTTGTCTTCATTGCTTCCAAAACCATATTTGATGGTATATCCCTAATACCTTTTTAATTGCTCTATGTTGTGTTTTAATTTTAATACTAATACAAATACTAACTTTGATGTTATAGGTAATAATTATTTAGTATTAAATTGATTTGTAAATTAAACTTGTAATATAGTTTATATTGATTTTACTTACGCCGATATTGGTGGTGATTTTAATTATTTTTGATAAACATGTAGTTTTGATAGTTAAAGTGTTTTCAATAAAGAATTGTCATTGTCAATTAATACTAGCATTTATTTTCATGAGTTGAAGTTAAAAATACTTGATCCTAACGTATTTTAATAATGATTATATTAGTTTGAAAGTTAATCTCTTTTCAATGAAAAACCATACTACTCTATGAAGACATTGACTCTTATTTGAATCTTGGTTAACCGTGGTTTACGAACTATAATCGAGTGTTTTTGACGCCGGTATTAGTTATTAATTTATTCCTATAACTTGTTTTTAGTTAACCCCGAAAGATCTCTATTTTAATACTTCGTGAGCTTATTGCGTGTAACGGAAAAAATTATGTTTTATAACGTTTTCAATCAATGTCTAGGTGATTGTCTAACTATCGCGTTTGTTTGGTCCTTAGTGCGTTATTTTGACTGTTCTTTATTTTATATAATATGATTAGACGATGAAAGAGTTTTAGAACCTGTCGCCGCACGAAAGCAATGGACTTGGATATTTTTGGGCACTATCGTACAAAAAGGGAAGCATGTCTTGAAAAAAGCAAGGTAAGGAGTGAGTGTTACCTTATCTTAGGGATAAGTTTCTAGTATGTATATAATACTTGCTAAGAGTTGAGTGTTAGTTGAGGGTAATGAATATGGTTACATATAAGAAAATGGAAATGAAGGAGTTTAATTAATGATGATATTGTGAATATGTGCTTAATTGTGAATAAGTGCTTATTTGTGAACATGTGTATATTTGTGAAGATGTGTTTATTTGTGAATATGCCCTCATTTGCAAATATGTGTATATATGAGATTAGGTGTATACTTGTGAACGTGTGCATATATTGGTTGTTGTTGAAATGCTCAGAAAAGGTGGAAGTAATTACTAAATAATTGATTTGGAAAGAGAATGATAATTGATAAAGGGATAATCGAAAAAATAAAATGATTGAGTGAAGTACCTAACAAAGAAAGAAGATTATTTTGTGTGGAATCCGACTGCGATGTGGCGCGAATCGGATAGTCCACGAAAAAGATTAAATATTATTCTCTTGCGGCCGGTTGCGATTGTACGCGAGCCGGGGTCGACTGCGATGTACGCGAGTCGGTTAGTACGCGAAAGAGAATAAAAACTAATCCCTTGCGGCCGGTTGAGATTGTACGCGAGCCGGGGCCGACTGCGATGTGCGCGAATCGGTTAGTACGCGAAAGGGACTAAACATTATCCTCCTGCGGCCGGTTGCGATTGTACGCGAGCCGGGGCCGACTGCGATGTGCGCGAATCGGTTAGTACGCGAAGAGGAAAATCACCTAAAACATGTAATGGAAAAGTGAATGATTTGAAAGAATATAAATATATATAATAACCCCTTGCGGCCGGCTGCGATTGTACGCGAACCAGGGCCGACTGCGATGTGCGCAAATCGGTTAGTATGCGAAAGGGGAATAGAAACTAATCCTCCTGCGGCCGGTGACGATTGTACGCGAGTCGGGGCCGACTGCGATGTGCGCGAATCGGTTAGTACGCGAAGAGGATAGTTTCTCAAAAATTTAATGAATGTAGTTAAGACATTTAAAAGAGAGGAAAGTATGGTATTGTTAGAATTATTTTGAAAGTTAATAAATGTTAAGTGAATGATTATGAGAAAACTGATAATATGGTTTTGATGTGAATGTGGACTTGACCAGAATGATTAAGTGTTTATGTGAACTACTTGGTTTAATTGTGTTTGACCTAGTCAGTTAGTATGTCATATCAGAAACTGCTATTCCTATTTTATGTGTAATGCTCACCTCCTTACCATTTTTCCAGGTACCGAGATTTGAGCTTGCATTATCATTGGCCGAGCAAGTGCACACTCCACTCCGTGGAGTGTGAGTTAGTTATAGGGGATTATAGGTTATTTAATTGTAATTAATTTATTTTAATTTGATGCTATGTGGGGTGCGATGTAGCATTGATTTATGAATATGTGATGTTGATAGCCCTATTGGCTTTTGCTTGTTGAAAATGAATATGTTTATCAGGTTGCAGGAAAAATATTATTTTTGGGAAAATCCGAAAAATAGAGGAAACTCCGTCCGTTTGACGGGAGATTTTTAGTAATAAAAAAGGAAATTTTAAGTTCTCTATTTTAATAATTGGGAATTAAGGGTAGAAAAGTGTAGGTGTTACATTTATGGTATCAGGGCAGTTTTTCCTCGGCCTTTGGAGTAACTTATTACTCCTGTAGTTTACTCATCAAGCGAGTAACATGTTACTAGAAATGGATTTGTTTTATGATTTAGTTAAGTATTGTTGCTAGTATAATGATAGGAATAGTTGCGAATTATAGCGTAGTGAGTATTTGAGATTTCTTTTAATTTTGTTTAAGTTGTTTGATACTTACTAAAGAAAACCCGAAATCTTGTGAAAGAAATAAAAATATGGGTCATATTTAGAAGTGGACGAATGACGAGACTAAGGAAATGAAATACCCCAACGGGCTAGAGCACTAAGTTGCTACCCCACCGGGAGAAAGTAATCTTTAGTTTCGGACCAAGTGAGCCAATTCTAAACGTGACAACTCAAACCAAGACTTCGGTATTTTTGAAACTGAAGTGAACTCAGAAAAATTTTTCTAAGGGTCACTTAACCCAAAACTTAAGTGAAATGAGAATGGTTTAATCGCTGATATGGTGTATGTTTGAGATTGATCACCTCAAAGTGTATATCTATTGGGAGATATAATCATCTTGTCCTTAAGTTTCGGTAAGCATTTTGGAATTTTGTAATGTCCCAAACTTAGGAGGAGTAAGGGTCATTTGCGTAGGTCCCATCCCACATGTCCTAATATCTTTTTTTTAATCAGAGTAACGCAGCGGAAAAGAGTTAACCTTAATTGCTTACCTTGGATTTAAACTCGTAGATGTGTTTTCGGTAAAACGTAGACCTCTCTTGAATTGCCATACTAGGTTTAGATGAATCGAATTGTTTTTCATGGTAACATGTGAAATGAATTTGTTTTGGCATATTTTACAAAACTTTGTTATGAAATAGTGTTAATAACAGACGTCATTTGATTTTTAAGTGTACTTGTATTTAAAGTGAATTTCAATGATTTGAACTGAACCAGAATCATTCCAAATTGATTTAAGTCGCATGACAATTTTATTTTTTTTAGAAGGTAGTAAAGAAATCAAGGATTCCTAAGAAATCGAGCGGTGAATTAACTCATTTTTTCATTCAAGCCACACGCCGATTAAATAGGAACCCCTTATATGCGACATCAATCAACTCGGAATGACTTTTTAAACTCGAAACTAAAGGGAATGTAATTTTCCTAATTTTTTAATATGTACCAAAGCAAATTTTCTAACAAAAACACATTTCCTTTTTCCTTGAGTTTGATAATCTCAAGTACTTCTACAATCCTTCATCTAAATCCTCACAGAGTTAGATGATTTAGATGGAGGTATTTCTTTTTGAAAGATATGATTTGATTTTCAAAGCCTGTTTTCGGAATTTAACACGAATTATTTAGCGGAAATATATAAAAATGTTTTAAAGTACAAAGCAATTCTTATGATTGAAAATCTTACAAAAATTCTAAATGAAAGTAAACGTTTATTCATCAGGAGAGGAACTCAATTTTCAAAGATTTCGATTTTATAAATGTAAAATGTTTTTCTTGTACGGGTTCTTATTTATTGAATTTTAATTCTTATACATAGTAATTGTTTTTACTAAAGATTTTGTGTATAATTTTGGGATAGTTTAAGTAATTGAGACTTCGTTGATTGTGCGAAGTCATAGGAAATGTTTGATGTAAGATTTACCAATGGAAAGGGGATTGGGTGTTATTAAGGAATGTATGTTAAACTATGAGTATGAGGTTATGGATATGGTCAAGTGCCTTGGATTAAGGATAAGTTCATGATCCGTGTTGTGGGATTAGTTGTTTTCCTGAGTCAAGATCGAACATAATGGTAATCGTTTAGTTTGCTGGTTAGTGATTAAGGTAATGAATGAAGATTTAGTCGTTTAGTGGATTATTGAGGTCTAGTTTGAATAATGGATCTCATGGACCAATAATTTGTGTCTTCTACTTGTGGGTTTGTATAGGAATATTGACTAAGCGTTTTAGAATGTAGAACATAACCATAGGATTGTTGTGGTTAAATTAATTGTGTTCTTTGGTCTAAACGGAGTATAGTTTACCAAACTCTTAGGCTCTGGTATTCTTAGAATGATGGAAATCCGGCCAAAAGTTAACCTAATAAATAAGGTGTAGCTTACCAAATTCCTAAATGTCCAAAATGTGAATTCAATGCTCCTAATTATGTGGATTATGTTTTGATGATGACAAAATAATTAACAAATCATGCCTTGAAGATATTGCAACATCAACATCAACAAGAAGTCAAGAAAAGAAGACAAGTGCCCAATCATTCTCAATCAAATATTAATTGTAAATTTCTAATTTATGTTGAGAGTGGTTGAGAGTGGGTAGAAATAGTTAGTCTCTTCTAGGAATAAATTTTTATATGTTTATTAAGTTGAGATTGACCAAAAATTAATACTTGAGAGGAAAAATAAAATTGAAAAATAATTTTTCCCATATCTGATCAAAATACTCGAGTGTTTTGAAAAAGACTCGAGTATACACTCGAGTATTTGTAGAAAAACTCGAGTATTTGTGCCAGGTCAGCAATTATGACCGTTAGTCTTGTTCGTGCACCAATTCACTCGTGACCGACCAAAAAGACTCGAGTATTTACCAAAAGACTCGAGTATTTTTGTCCAGTCAGCAAAAATGAACGTTGGAGAGACTCAAAAACTCAATTGAGGGCATTTGAGTCTCATCCAACCCCAAGAGAGAATTCAGAACCTTATTGTAAAATTTCTCTTTGAATTTGTGCAAGAACAAACAAGACAACAAGATCATATTGATTCAAGCTTTCTTAATTTCCTCTTCTCAAGTGTTAATTCCCAAAAAGCTCAACTTCTCACTCATATTTACATTTCATTCCAAGTTGAGTTTTAGGCCTCAATTCTTACATTGAGCTGTGCTTATTTGTGCTAATCCATTGTGAGATTAGTAATACACATACAAAAAGCTTGATTATTCAAAGTCTTGGATTGTTCCCAAGCAAACCCTAAGTGGCTTAGGATGTTGGAAGTCTTGAGAGGTTCTCAAGCACAAGACTAGGAGGTTCCTAGCCCGGTGGAGTTTCTTGAAGGGAGTTCAAGGAAGCTTTGTGAAGAGTTCTTCAATCACCGGAATCAAATTGGGGTAGAAATCAAGAGTTTGGTACACTCTTGAAAGGGTTAGGTTGAGTGAGGCCATTCTCAAGCAATCCTTTGTAATTTCTAACAATTTGATTATTAGTAGAAACTCCTAAGTGATTAGGAGGACTGGATGTAGCTCATTGTTGGAGTGAACCAGGATAAAATTGCTTGAGTGTTGGTTTATTGCTTTTAATCTACTTTCTAGCTCAATAGAATTAAGTCATTTCAATCAATTAGGATTTATACAATTAGGTAGCAAGTTCAAGGAATCTTTGTGTTAAAAGTTATTTAGATTACTTGCTATTCTGTTGGATAAGTTCCTGTTTATTATTGAATTGATTTGAGTTAAATTGCTGAATTTTCGTTTCTGGTTTTTCTGCTATCTGATAGTAAAAACTCGAGTATTTCAGAAAAGACTCGAGTTGTTCATCCTGAAAAACTCGAGTATTTCATAAAAGACTCGAGTCTTTTGTTTCTGATTCCAGAAAATTCAGTCTAAGCTCCATTCTTCAATTATCAATCGAAATATTTGGTATTAGTGCTTCAAAATACTATTCACCCCCCTCTAGTATTTGCTTAGCCCGCTTGTTGGTTTCCAACAAGTGGTATCAGAGCTCGGTCGAAAGATCGAGTGTAACAACTTTTTCGAAAAAGATCCTTTTGGAAACTAAATGGGCTCTAGCAATAACTTTGGTGGAGAAGGAGCTTCAATAAACCGTCCTCCACTATTTAATGGTGAAGGATATGTTTATTGGAAAACTCGCATGAAAGTTTTTATTGAAGCAATTGATATGGATATTTGGGATGCAATTGAAAATGGTCCTTTCATTCCCAAAAAGAAAATAAATGATGAAATTGTTGAATTTCCAAGGAGTAGTTGGAATGATGATGAAAAGAGAAAAGTTTCATTTGATTTAAAAGCTAAAAACATCATCTTTTCGGCTTTATCCCATGATGAATTTTATAGAGTTTCCCAATGTAAATCGGCAAAAGAAATGTGGGATACTTTGCAAGTCACACATGAGGGAACAAGTGAGGTTAGAGATGCAAGATTGAATTTTCTAACTCACGAATATGAATTGTTTCACATGTTGCCAAATGAAACCATTAGTGACTTGCAAAGGCGATTCTCTCACATTGTTAATCATTTGATTTCCTTGGGAAAAGTATTTCGCAATGGTGAAACTACTAACAAAATTCTAAGATGTCTTGATAGGAGTTGGCAACCCAAGGTAACCGCCATCAAGGAATCTAGAGACATAAATAGCATGGACTTAGCCACTTCGTTTGGCAAACTCCAAGAGCATGAGATGGAGCTTACAAGACTTGGGATGCATGAGGAATCGGACAAAAAGAAAAAGGGCATAGCACTCAAAGCTTCAACCAAAGCTACAAAAGAAGTTGAAGAATGCTCTACAAGTGGAGATTCCGATGGTGAACCAAATCAAGAAGAATTTGGGATGTTTGTGAAAAGATTCAACAAATTTTTCAAAGGGAAGAAAGGTGGATCTTCATCCAATTTCAAGAGAACCAAAGACTCCAAACAAAGAGAAAAGATTACCAATGATGGAGTTAAGTGTCATGAATGTGGAGGGGTTGGTCACATAAGAATGGAATGTGCCACATTCTTGAAGAAGAATGACAAGAAGACTCAAGAGACCAAAGGGAAGCGTGCATACATTGTTTGGGATGCACCGGAGAAGAGCAATGAATCATCTTCAAGTAGTTCCGGTGATGAAAATGCAAACCTTTGTCTCATGGCTAAGAACAATCATGAGTCCTCATCAAGAGCTAATCATGGCATGAGTGAAAGTGATGATGAGGTAACCTCTAGCTCTTCTTGTTCATCTTCAAACTCCATTTCATATGATGATTTGCAAGAAGCCTACAATGAAATGTTAATTCAATTTAAAAGGCTTGCTAAAATTAATAAGGAAAAAGGAAAGAAAATTTTGGAGTTTCAACATGAAATTGATGAATTGCAAAAATCTATAAATGAGTTGAAACTTCAAAATGAATCCTTGGAACTTATTAATTCTAGTCATCAAAGTGATTGTGCAAATCATGAGGAGATTATCACTCCATGTGAGAGATGTGATGAACTTGAAAAAGAAGTGAAATAGTTGAAAAACAAACTCACAATCTCACATAGTGATAGAAACCTCAACCGGTTGTTGAACTCTCAAAGACATAATCACAACAAAACCGGTTTAGGATATGTTCATAAAACGAACAAAAAGTACAAGGTGGTTGGAACATTTTCTAAGAAAAATTCATCAAAGAGACCAACTTGTACTTATTGTGGAAAGGTTGGACATATCAACATTGAGTGCCACATTAAGAAGTTTGAAATGAAAAAGGGCACTTATATGTGGATTAAGAAGGGAGAAAGTCCCAACACTAACCCTAAGGGACCCAACATTGTTTGGGTACCCAAAGTGAACAAGTGATTTCATTTTGTAGGTGTGTCTTCGAACGGGAAAACAATTGTGGTATCTTGATAGTGGATGTTCGAAGCACATGACGGGAGATAAGCGACACTTCATTGAGCTTACTCCAAAGGAAAAGGGTTATGTCACTTATGGGGACAACAACAAAGGCAAAATCCTTGGTATTGGTAAAATCGGAAACTCTTCAAACTTGATTATTGATAATGTGCTCTATGTTCAAGGATTAGAACATAATCTCTTGAGCATAAGCCAATTATGTGATATTGGTAATCATGTAGTTTTTACCTCTACCCATTGCCTCATTAAAAGTGACAAAGATGAATCAATCAAATTTGTTGGTAGAAGGTCAAATAATACTTACTTAGTTGATTTGAACAAAGTCACTTCTTTGGTCTCTACTTGTTTAGTGAGCAAAGAAAATGACACTTGGTTATGGCATCGTAGGACCGCTCATATAAATGTAAACCAATTGAAGAAAATTCAATCTAAAGATCTAGTAGTTGGTTTACCAAAGCTAAATTTTTCTATTGAAGGTGTTTGTTCCCCTTGCAAGAAATGTAAACAAACTAAAAACACCTTTGGATCAAAAATGGTGATGTCCACATCAAGGTCATTAGAAATGCTTCATATGGACTTGTTTGGACCATCACAAGTAAAAAGCTTTGGTGGCAACTATTATGCATTGGTGATTGTTGATGACTTCTCTAGGTTTACTTGGACTTTATTTTTAACTACTAAGAGTGAGACCTACAAATCTTTTAAACATCATGTCAAACTTTTGCAAAACCAAGTGAATCAAAAAGTAATTATTATTCGTACCGATCATGGTGGTGAATTCGAAAACCACAAATTTGATAGATTTTGTGCTAAAAATGGTATTGAGCATCAATTCTCCGCACCAAGGACTCCGGAACAAAACGGAGTGGTAGAGCGGAAAAATAGGGTGCTAGAGGAACTTGCTAGAACCATGTTAAATGATTCTCAAGTACCTCAATATTTTTGGGCCGATGCCGTCAATACGGCTTGTTATGTTTTAAATCGTATTTTGATAAGACCCTCTTTGGATAAAACCCCCTATGAACGTTTTACAAGGGAAGAAAGCCAAATATATCTCATTTTCATGTCTTCGGATGCCAAGTTTTTGTTTTAAATAATGGAAAAGAACACCTTGGCAAGTTTGATTCCAAATCCGATGAAGGCATATTTTTAGGCTATTCTTCTCATAGTAAAGCTTATAGAATTTTCAATAAAAGAACTTTAACTATTGAGGAATCAATTCATGTGGTTTTTAATGAGTCTTCAAAAGAAGATAGTGTTTTATGTGATGCTAGTGAAGATGGCATTGACTTTTCAAAAGAAGAAAAAGAGAGAGAAATCAAAAGTTGATGAAGGAGAAGTAAGGGAAGAACTTCCTCCAACTTGGAAATCGGTCAAGGCTCATCCTATAGACAAAGTCATAGGAGATATGTCAAAGGGAGTACTTACTCGTAGGTCTATTCAAAACATTTGCCACTATGTCTCATTTGTTTCTCAAATTGAACCCAATTCAATTAAAAAGGCCATTGAGGATGATCATTGGGTTCTTGCTATGCAAGAAGAATTAAACCAATTTGAAAGAAATGAAGTTTGGGATCTAGTCCCTAAACCCGATGATCATACCATAATTGGTACTAAATGGATTTATAGAAACAAACTTGATGAATCCGGGTTGATTATAAGAAACAAAGCTAGACTAGTAGCTCAAGGGTACAACCAAGAGGAAGGTATCGATTATGATGAGACCTTTGCTCCGGTTGCACGTCTTGAAGCAATCCGAATTTTACTTGCTTATGCTTCAATCATGAAATTCACTTTATATCAAATGGATGTTAAAAGTGCTTTCTTGAATGGGTTTATAAATGAAGAAGTGTATGTCAAACAACCCCCCGGTTTTGAAAATAGTGAATTTCCAAACCATGTTTATAAATTGAAAAAGGCACTCTATGGATTGAAACAAGCTCCTAGAGCTTGGTATGATCGATTGAGTTCCTTTCTATTAGAAAACAAGTTTCAAAGAGGGAAGGTTGATAATACACTATTTATTTATAAAACCAAGGATGACATTTTGTTAGTACAAATCTATGTTGATGATATCATTTTCGGTGCTACTAACGTGTCTCTTTGTAGAAAGTTTTCAAATTTGATGAAAAAGGAATTTGAAATGTCAATGATAGGAGAACTCAAGTTCTTCCTAGGCTTACAAATAAAGCAAGTCAAGGAGGGGATATTTGTGCATCAGGGGAAATATTGCAAAGAACTCCTTGAAAAATTCGGATTGGACAAGTGCAAGGAAGCCTACACTCCAATGAGCACATCATGCTACCTAGACAAGGATGAACAAGGTACACCGGTTGATGTTAGTAAGTATAGGGGTATGATAGGTAGTCTCCTATATCTCACTGCATCTAGACCGGATATTATGTTTAGTGTATGCATGTGTGCTAGATTTCAAGCTAATCCTAAAGAATCTCACCTATCCGCAGTTAAACATATATTTAAGTATCTAAAAGGAACAATTAACACTGGTTTATGGTATCCTGCTGATGCCAATCTTAGTCTAGTTGGTTACTCGGATTCCGACTTCGCCGGATGCAAGCTTGATCGCAAAAGCACCAGTGGTACTTGCCATTTCTTGGGAAGTTCATTGGTGTCATGGTTTTCTAAAAAGCAAGCTTGTGTCGCTCTTTCTACCGCCGAAGCGGAATATATCGCAGCCGGTAGTTGTTGTGCTCAACTGTTATGGATGAAACAACAATTATTGGATTTTGGTTTGAAACTTGAAAATATTCCGATTAGATGCGATAACACGAGTGCAATCAATTTGACTAAGAATCCGGTGTATCACTCAAGAACTAAACACATTGAAATAAGACATCATTTTTTAAGAGATCATGTACAAAAGGGTGATTGCACAATTGAATTTGTTAGTACCACAAATCAATTAGCCGACATTTTTACAAAACCTCTACCAAGGGACACCTTTTATCATATTAGGAGAGAACTTGGTATTTTAGATGAAGCTAATATAGGCTAATTGCATTGTGTGTCATTTTTGGAAAATCACCATATTAGTCTTACTCTAATGTGTTATTGATTCTTAGTTAAATTGTCCTTGATGATATTTGAAAGTGTATATGTTAATTGTGTGTGATTCTGTACTGTATTCCAAGTTGGTAGTGAAGCATTTGTGTTTGATTTGTGTTTGGTCTTTTAAAACTGAGTTTTTACTTTCTGTTCTGTCAAAATACTCGAGTTTTTCCAAAAACACTCGAGTATTTTAATTCAAAATTAAATCAGTTTTAAATTGAAAAAGTTTTTAATCAGGGTCTGATAAAAATACTCGAGTTTTTCTCAAAACACTCGAGTCTTTATTAAAATACTCGAGTGTTTTTCAAAACACTCGAGTCTTTCGAAACCCCCAAATTTTTGAACTTTCAGACCAAACTCAAGTATTTTCCAAAAACTCGAGTATTTTGCGTTTTCCTGAAATTTGAACTTTCGGACCAAACTCGAGTTTTTCAATTTTTACTCGACTTTTTTGGGGAAATCTGGGCTGAGTCACGACCGACTCGAATATATTTTCAAAAACTCGAGTATATCCTAAAGAACAACTCTAGTATTTATGAATATATTCGAGTATTTTGAACTGTTTATATATACTCTCAGACTCAAGTTTTTTTTTTGCGACCCTCTTCTCTCTCGGTTTTCTCATATCTCTCTCCTCAAAACTCAGATTTTCCTTAAAGTTTTGTCAAATCTTACTAGTTTTTCATCCTCTAAACTCTTCTCTCGGTTTTATCCTCCTCCAGATGCTCCAGCTCCTTCGATGTTTTGATGATGTTGACCTTTGCAGTCTATCTTAGTTTTCATTCTGTTTTTATCATATTGGTCTTTGTTACATTTTCTGTATTTTGAGAACTTGGTTTTTTGAGACTTTGGGTTTCTTATTGCACCTTTGATTTGGACCTTTTATGATGTTTTTATGTTAATGAATTTGGTTTTCATTATGATGTTTGTGCAAAGCTTCAGGGGGAGCTCTTTATCGTTATTATATCTCCGTTTTTTTTTTTTGCATAGTTGGTTATGGGGTTTTCCGATTATGCACCTCTCCTCCCTTGATCTTTTTCTAAATTGTTACATCTTTTTGGCGTATGACAAAAAGGGGGAGAGATATTACACTTGTCTTGTCTTGATATCTCTAATTATGGTATATACTCTGATAATTGTTAAATTCTCTAATACCATAGGCTTGGTGCTAAAATTAAATTGTCATAACATCTTGCTCAAGCTGAATTTTTAGATAGGTGAAAAGTATCATATAGTGAGGGGGAGTTGCATCTCCAAGTGGATCAAGCTTAACAAATGGATCAAGTGTTAATTATTTTGTCATCACCAAAAAGGGGGAGATTGTGAATTCAATGCTCCTAATTATGTGGATTATGTTTTGATGATGACAAAATAATTAACAAATCATGCCTTGAAGATATTGCAACATCAACATCAACAAGAAGTCAAGAAAAGAAGACAAGTGCCCAATCATTCTCAATCAAATATTAATTGTAAATTTCTAATTTATGTTGAGAGTGGTTGAGAGTGGGTAGAAATAGTTAGTCTCTTCTAGGAATAAATTTTTATATGTTTATTAAGTTGAGATTGACCAAAAATTAATACTTGAGAGGAAAAATAAAATTGAAAAATAATTTTTCCCATATCTGATCAAAATACTCGAGTATTTTGAAAAAGACTCGAGTATACACTCGAGTATTTGTAGAAAAACTCGAGTATTTGTGCCAGGTCAGCAATTATGACCGTTAGTCTTGTTCGTGCACCAATTCACTCGTGACCGACCAAAAAGACTCGAGTATTTACCAAAAGACTCGAGTATTTTTGTCCAGTCAGCAAAAATGAACGTTGGAGAGACTCAAAAACTCAATTGAGGGCATTTGAGTCTCATCCAACCCCAAGAGAGAATTCAGAACCTTATTGTAAAATTTCTCTTTGAATTTGTGCAAGAACAAACAAGACAACAAGATCATATTGATTCAAGCTTTCTTAATTTCCTCTTCTCAAGTGTTAATTCCCAAAAAGCTCAACTTCTCACTCATATTTACATTTCATTCCAAGTTGAGTTTTAGGCCTCAATTCTTACATTGAGCTGTGCTTATTTGTGCTAATCCATTGTGAGATTAGTAATACACATACAAAAAGCTTGATTATTCAAAGTCTTGGATTGTTCCCAAGCAAACCCTAAGTGGCTTAGGATGTTGGAAGTCTTGAGAGGTTCTCAAGCACAAGACTAGGAGGTTCCTAGCCCGGTGGAGTTTCTTGAAGGGAGTTCAAGGAAGCTTTGTGAAGAGTTCTTCAATCACCGGAATCAAATTGGGGTAGAAATCAAGAGTTTGGTACACTCTTGAAAGGGTTAGGTTGAGTGAGGCCATTCTCAAGCAATCCTTTGTAATTTCTAACAATTTGATTATTAGTAGAAACTCCTAAGTGATTAGGAGGACTGGATGTAGCTCATTGTTGGAGTGAACCAGGATAAAATTGCTTGAGTGTTGGTTTATTGCTTTTAATCTACTTTCTAGCTCAATAGACTTAAGTCATTTCAATCAATTAGGATTTATACAATTAGGTAGCAAGTTCAAGGAATCTTTGTGTTAAAAGTTATTTAGATTACTTGCTATTCTGTTGGATAAGTTCCTGTTTATTATTGAATTGATTTGAGTTAAATTGCTGAATTTTCGTTTCTGGTTTTTCTGCTATCTGATAGTAAAAACTCGAGTATTTCAGAAAAGACTCGAGTTGTTCATCCTGAAAAACTCGAGTATTTCATAAAAGACTCGAGTCTTTTGTTTCTGATTCCAGAAAATTCAGTCTAAGCTCCATTCTTCAATTATCAATCGAAATATTTGGTATTAGTGCTTCAAAATACTATTCACCCCCCTCTAGTATTTGCTTAGCCCGCTTGTTGGTTTCCAACACAAAATAGTAGAAATCATTAACTGAAATTAAACCGAACTTAATGGTGTTAAGGAAAGAATGTTTAAGCGTGAAACCATTTTTTTTTTGGCCTAGTGGAGTCGATAATAGATTTGAGAGACATCAAAGAGTACTGATCTAGGAACATCTTAAGTGGGGGAGTGAACCTGGAAAGAGTTAGATATCATAGTTAGAGGTCTTGTTTAAGTGATGACCTTCCATTCACTTGAACCAATCGGAATTTCGGGGACGAAATTCTCCTAAGTGGGGGAGAATTGTAACATCCCTAATTTTAATCCCTGGTATAATGATAAGTTTTAATGAATTAAATACTTGTTTCTTGAAATCAATCATTAGTTTTTGGGTATTTCATAAAAATACATTATGTTAATTACGAAAGAGTAACTAATTATATTTAAAGTAAATTCTTTTAAAAAAAAATTTATTATATTAAAATAATGCTAAACGTTTTAAATACTTTACATAACCTTTATATATTCAACAATGAATAATGTTTTGTGTTTTAAAATATTTGACTCTAGGACATTCTTAAAAAATATATTTACTTAATTATTTGATGACTGAATTCTATTTTTAGATACTCTTAAAATAGAAATGATTTCTATTTACTATAATTACTAAATAAATAAACAAAAGTATATTTTTTTTTTTAAAAAAAAAAAGAAAAGAAGAAGATAACGTGTAAGTGTGTGTGGTGTGAAGGGGAAACCCCTGTTCTCCTTCCTTCTTGTATCCAGCCGCCGGCTCCCTCCACTTCATTCACTCTTCTTCTCTAACTTTCTTCTCCTTCATGGCCATGAGCTTTCAAACCTCCCTTTCCCATGGTTTTATTTTCCCCTTCCAAACCCGTTTTCTCTCTCGGTCCCGTGCTCTCTCTCTCTCTCACGCGTCGGATGTAACACCCTAATAATTACTACCCTTAATTCCCAAGTTTAAAAAAATGTGTACTCAAAAATTCCTTTTTAATATAATAAAATCACCCGTCAAACGGACGGAGTTTTGCTTGTTTTTCGGACTAATCCAAAATTCAACCTGTGATAAACAATTTCAAATAAACAACCAATAGCCAGCAGGGCTTCAGATTATATCTCTAAAACATATCAAGGCCCAAAGGGCTCCAAATACATAAGAGTGCATTAATTAATCGGAGTAATAGCGGAAAATACTAAGTTTGAGTGTCATAATCAAAACATATAACTTTGTTAAAACAAAATACACTAAGTCTCAATCAAAATATACATATTAAATTTACATCCAAATATTATAATAGACTTAGGTCCATATTATATTTTAAACCCAAAACACCCTACTCTCCCTATAAGGGAAAGTACTCCTGCTCGGCCGGGGGCTGTGCCTGCTCAATCTCAACACCTGTAAATGTAAGGGAGTGAGCATTGCACATGAATAGAAAAACAGTTTCTAGATAGACATAACAACTAACCAGGCCAAACTCAATTAGCAATTTATTCACATAAATACAAATTCATCGCCAGCATACCATATTTTCCAATTCCATTATTTTATAAATGTCGGTTCCCTTTTTAGTTAGTTCATTTCCACCATTTGATTCCCTTTTATTCATTTTCTCCGTTCCCAAAGAAATCCCTTTTTAAACCCTTACCTTTTCCTTATTTTTACGGTGTATGTATGTCTCTACCAAATCGAAGGCCCACATACATACACCAATCACGATGTATGTCTCCACCAAATCGAAGGCCTACATACATCGCGTTTCCATTACCGTTACCTTGTCCAATTTTATTCCCTTACCTCTTTCCTTATTTTTACGGTGTATGTATGTCTCCACCAAATCGAAGGCCTACATACATCGCGTTTCCATTACCATTACCTTGTTCAATTTTATTCCCTGTTTCCTTTATTCATTTCCTTTTATTTACGGTGTATGTATGTCTCCACCAAATCGAAGGCCTACATACATACACCAATCACGATGTATGTCTCCACCAAATCGAAGGCCTACATACATCGCTTTTCCTTTACCGTTTACCTTATTTTATCCATTGTCCTTTCCTTTTTCCTTTTTATTTAGGGTGTATGTATGTCTCCACCAAATCGAAGGCCTACATACATACACCATCGACGATGTATGTCTCCACCAAATCGAAGGCCTACATACATCGCCCCTTTTACGTTGTATTGTCTCCCCCAAATCGAAGGCCTACAATACAACCCCATTTTACGATGTATCGTCTCCCCCAAATCGAAGGCCTACGATACATCACCATGCTCATCCAATGTTAGTTGTCCATATTATATGTCATTAATTTGTCTACCAATTCCATTTAGTATTTACAAAATTACTCCAAGCACAAGCACCATCATATTTATAATCAAATAACCATAATTCACTTTTCACATAAACAATTAGAATACAAATAATAACAAACATCACCTTTCATGTAATCATGCAACACCCACATTTCTTTTTCACTTGTCCAAGTTATTGATTTAAAATTCTAAATTAGGGGTTCATGCCATTTAATTTTCCTCCATTAAACCTAACCTTATTCTCTAATTCCTAGAGTTCCATAATTAATAATTAAGCCTATCTTTAACATTTTCCTTCGTTTCTAAATTGGGGTTTCTAATTTCCTACCCTAACACATAAACTCCTAGCCAACCATTATATCTAAATACAAACCCTTTCCTAGAACAAGCCAATGCTCACTATATCCACCCCCTTACCTTAACCTTGTAGAGAGAGAAGGGAGTACCAAACCCTAACTCTTTGAAATCTTCCCCTTTTGAGTTTCAATCAAATAGCCTCCAAGTGTGTAGTGAGAGTGAGGAGGAGAGCTTGATCCTACTTAGCCATGGTGTAGAGAGAGAAAGCTTCAAGGCTATGGAGGAGAGAGAAACTATACCCACAATGACCAAACAAAGCAAGAACGATTAGAGATTGATGATAGTTTGTGTAAGTTGAAGGAGAAAGGAATGAAACTCAAATCAACTTACTTAGATGTGATGATTCTCCATGGTGGGTGTTCTTGAAGCTTCAAGGATGGAGAGAGAAAATTGGGGATTGAAGTGGGTGAGAGGAAATAGAAGAGATTGATGAATGATTATGTGTTAGTGTGTGATGGGGATTGATTTTTGGTAGTTTATTATGGATCTAAGGGAGGATTTGAGGATGAAATTAGAGAGAGAGAAGAGAGAGCTTCGTGCCCTAGAGAGAGAAAGACAAAGGAATGAATGAGGAAGAAGACCCCAAGCACGTTTTATTTCTGATGCAGTACGCACTACTCGAGTAGTCAGTGGACTACTCGAGTAGTCCAAGTTTTCTGGACTTTCTGTTTCTCCCAACTACTCGATTACCCAGTGAACTAATCAATTAGTTGGTGAACTACTCGATTAATTCAGGTACTACTCGAGTAGTCTGGCCAGTTCTCTTTTTCCTTGGCATTTCAAAATGCCATAACTTCTTCGTTACCCGTCGGATCTCGCTCAAATTTGAAAGCAAGCTTCCTCACATATTACCCTTCACATCCAACGGTGGAATTTACGTTTTGAGTTGTAAATATTTTATTTTTAATTTTCTAATATAGGGTGTTTACAACACCGAAAACATTGCTTCTAACGCTCTTTTGTTCATCTTTCAACCTCCTTTCTGATGCCAATACTTCTTGACTTATGGCATTCAAAGAACTCCTAATCCATCATTTTAAATCCTTTTTACAATAATCCTTACTTCCAAATCTTATCATTATTCTAATTACTCTTAGAATTAAAATTCGGGATGTTACATCGGACTCTATCTCTCCGCAGCTGCGCCACCACGAACCAACGCCGCCGTGATCCGACTAATTATTCCCCAGTCGCGATCGCGACTCGTTGTCCTTGGGGTCGTGATCCGCCGCCACCAACCTCTAGCCACGAATCTCCAGCCGCCGCGCGGCGTTTCTTCTCCCTCCAAATGCTGCAGATCCGCTGCCGCCGCCGTCTGGGTGTTGTGGCGTTTGGTGTTGATGCTTCGGAACCCAAAGATTGCTCTCTCTCTTTCCCGGGTTCAGATCCATGCCGTTCTCGTCACTGACGCCGGTCGGGAATGCCGAGGCGGTGAAGCTGCGAACCTACCTTGTCTTCATTGCTTCCAAAACCATATTTGATGGTATATCCCTAATACCTTTTTAATTGCTCTATGTTGTGTTTTAATTTTAATACTAATACTAATACTAACTTTGATGTTATAGGTAATAATTATTTAGTATTAAATTGATTTGTAAATTAAACTTGTAATATAGTTTATATTGATTTTACTTACGCCGATATTGGTGGTGATTTTAATTATTTTGATAAACATGTAGTTTTGATAGTTAAAGTGTTTTCAATAAAGAATTGTCATTGTCAATTAATACTAGCATTTATTTTCATGAGTTGAAGTTAAAAATACTTGATCCTAACGTATTTTAATAATGATTATATTAGTTTGAAAGTTAATCTCTTTTCAATGAAAAACCATACTACTCTATGAAGACATTGACTCTTATTTGAATCTTGGTTAACCGTGGTTTACGAACTATAATCGAGTGTTTTTGACGCCGGTATTAGTTATTAATTTATTCCTATAACTTGTTTTTAGTTAACCCCAAAATTTCTCTATTTTAATACTTCGTGAGCTTATTGCGTCTAACGGAAAAAATTATGTTTTATAACGTTTTCAATCAATGTCTAGGTGATTGTCTAACTATCGCGTTTGTTTGGTCCTTAGTGCGTTATTTTGACTGTTCTTTATTTTATATAATATGATTAGACGATGAAAGAGTTTTAGAACCTGTCGCCGCACGAAAGCAATGGACTTGGATATTTTTGGGCACTATCGTACAAAAAGGGAAGCATGTCTTGAGAAAAGCAAGGTAAGGAGTGAGTGTTACCTTATATTAGGGATAAGTTTCTAGTATGTATATAATACTTGCTAAGAGTTGAGTGTTAGTTCAGGGTAATGAATATGGTTACATATAAGAAAATGGAAATGAAGGAGTTTAATTAATGATGATATTGTGAATATATGCTTAATTGTGAATAAGTGCTTATTTGTGAACATGTGTATATTTGTGAAGATGTGTTTATTTGTGAATATGCCCTCATTTGCAAATATGTGTATATATGAGATTAGGTGTATACTTGTGGACGTGTGCATATATTGGTTGTTGTTGAAATGCTCAGAAAAGGTGGAAGTAATTACTAAATAATTGATTTGGAAAGAGAATGATAATTGATAAAGGGATAATCGAATAAATAAAATGATTGAGTGAAGTACCTAATAAAGAAAGAAGATTATTTTGTGTGGAATCCGACTGCGATGTGGCGCGAATCGGATAGTCCACGAAAAAGATTAAATATTATTCTCTTGCGGCCGGTTGCGATTGTACGTGAGCCGGGGTCGACTGCGATGTACGCGAGTCGGTTAGTACGCGAAAGAGAATAAAAACTAATCCCTTGCGGCCGGTTGAGATTGTACGCGAGCCGGGGCCGACTGCGATGTGCGCGAATCGGTTAGTACGCGAAAGGGACTAAACATTATCCTCCTGCGGCCGGTTGCGATTGTACGCGAGCCGGGGCCGACTGCGATGTGCTCGAATCGGTTAGTTCGCGAAGAGGAAAATCACCTAAAACATGTAATGGAAAAGTGAATGATTTGAAAGAATATAAATATATATAATAACCCCTTGCGGCCGGCTGCGATTGTACACGAACCGGGGCCGACTGCGATGTGCGCGAATCGGTTAGTACGCGAAAGGGGAATAGAAACTAATCCTCATGCGGCCGGTGACGATTGTACGCGAGCCGGGGCCGACTGCGATGTGCGCGAATCGGTTAGTAAGCGGAGAGGATAGTTTCTCAAAAATTTAATGAATGTAGTTAAGAGATTTAAAAGAGAGGAAAGTATGGTATTGTTAGAATTATTTTGAAAGTTAATAAATGTTAAGTGAATGATTATGAGAAAACTGATAATATGGTTTTGATGTGAATGTGGACTTGACCGGAATGATTAAGTGTTTATGTGAACTACTTGGTTTAATTGTGTTTGACCTAGTCAGTTATTATGTCATATCAAAAACTGCTATTCCTATTTTATGTGTAATGCTCACCTCCTTACCATTTTTCCAGGTACCGAGATTTGAGCTTGCACTATCATTGGCCGAACAGGTGCACACTCCACTCCGTGTGGAGTGTGAGTTAGTTATAGGGGATTATAGGTTATTTAATTGTAATTAATTTATTTTAATTTGATGCTATGTGGGGTGCGATGTAGCACTGATTTATGAATATGTGTTGTTGATAGCCCTGTTGGCTTTTGCTTGTTGAAAATGAATATGTTTATCAGGTTGCAGGAAAAATATTAATTTTGGGAAAGTCCGAAAAATAGAGGAAACTTCGTCCGTTTGACGGGAGATTTTTAATAATAAAAAAGGAAATTCTAAGTTCACTATTTTATTAATTGGGAATCAAGGGTAGAAAAGTGTAGGTGTTACAATGTTCATATCATCTCATTTAATTCTCAATTTTTTTACCTTATCTCCTACTTTATATTAGAGAGGTGAAGTTTATCATATTTTATGCTCATATCATCTCATTTAATTGTCTCTCATATACTCCATTTGTTCCATTATCTTGGTAAAAAATGAATGTTTTTTGTCACAAATCAAAGTAAAAATAATTAATGAAAAATCTTAAAGATTGTATATTATCTTAAAAATTGTATATTACATTAAATTTTTTTTAAATAATTAATGAAAAATCTTAAAGATTGTAAAAATGATATGAAAATTTGTGTGATAGAAATTTGTAATTAATGAATGAATCATACATTATATTTTTATTTTGAAAATAGAATCATGCATTATATCAAAAATATATTTTCTTATTTTTGTTTACTACTTTGACTTTTATCAAGATAACGGGATCGAAGGAGAGTATCTCAAATTTTCTTTCCTTATCTTTTGCTTCATTAGAGGAGCAAAATTTCTCTTATCTTATTTTATGTTCATATCATCTCATTTAATTCTCAATTTTTTCTTACCTTATCTCTTACTCTATATTAGAGAAGTGAAATTTATATTATTATGCGCTCATATCATCTCAACTTGTTGTCTCTCATATACTCCCTCCGTCCCACTATTTTGGTAAAAAATGAAGTTTTTTTTGTCCCAATTTAAAGTAAAAATAATTAATGAAAAATCAATTAAAAATTGTATATTACATTAAAATTCTTTAAAACAATTAACGAAAAATCTTAAAAATTGTAAAAATAATATCAAAATTTGTGTGATAGAAATTTGTAATTAATGAAGGAATCAAGCATTATATTTTATTTGAAAACAAAATCAAGCATTATATCAAAAAGATATTCTTTTCTTTTTTGTTGACTGCTTTGACTTTTTCCAAGATAATGAGACACGTTGCTTCTCACCACCACTCAACTGTATTAAAAAAAACATTATTGCTAAAAATTGAGTTTTTTTAATGAACAATTTAAGACTTTTGTTAATGAAAATGTGAAAACTATTATTTTCTTCATTATTACATTTGGGGAATAAAAAAAATAATCACGTGTTATGAATTTACACATAATTGTGGTTCTTTGGGTAGAGAGCAACAATCAACCAAAACACATCAACGTATACTGCTGATAGCAACCCACAGAAATAAAATCTAAACGATATGAACATCTCTAAAAGAGGAAGAAAGAGAACATATCTATGGTGGTGGTGGTGCCAGAATTTGGATTGAGTTTGGAAATGAAAACGGGTTTGGAAATCAGAGGGAATAATATAAAAGAAGGTGATGATAAAGAAGGTATGCTCCTGCTTTTGTTGTTGGGTTTTTGTAACACCCCTAATTCTCGTCTCCCAAATAACCAAGAAATTAATTATAACAATTATTTTATAATTGATTTATAGTGTAACACCCCTAATTTTCGTATCCCAAATAACCAAGAAATTAATTATAATAATTATTTTATATTAGTTTTGAAGGTTTTAGTTTTTGTACATTATGTGTTTTTATATAAAAATATGAGATATATTTTTATATGGTTATTTTGTACAAAAATGTGAATATTGTAAATTAGCCCTTGGGTTGGGACCTAATTGCAATATTAAAAAGGTTTTTGAAGAAAGAGTAATTAAATTATTAATTTTGAATTTTTATCAGTATGTAACCGGTTAGAAGGGCTGTGTAACCGGTTACACGATGAACTCAGAAATTGGGATTAGTGCGTTTGATGAGTAATCACCCAATTAACCCAGAAATTGCCACGATTTCTTCCTTCCTTGGGTGGAGATAGACGTGTCGCCTTGCATGTTACTCCAATTCGTCTATAAAAGGCTGAATTGCTGAAGGATTTGGGGTTGATTCTCTGAATTTAGGGTTGAAGCTCTGTTTAGGGTTTGTAAGTTCGTCTCTGAAATTCTCCTTCGTTTCTGAGAGTTAGAACATGAGTGATACACTGTTACAAAGCTCACATCAAGGGCTTTATATTGATATAAAGATTGTGAGTTGAGAGTCCCTGAATCAAGAGAACGAAGCTTTCAAAGTAAGGGTGTTGGAGCTGTCAACACTGATTCTGAGTTTCTGGAGCTTGCTTTGGACTTCGATTTGGGTAAGCACATGCACTTTTTGAGTCTCAAATCTGTTCAAATCTGTAGTGCATGTTGCATAGATTGAGTTTTGATGGTTTTCCCCAATTCGTTTGTCCAATTCATGTGTCAAATCTTGTAGTTTTTGGACCCTGTCAAACCTGTTGTGGACTGAAAATGGAGATTGTGGATTCTGGGGAGATCTGGCAAATTCCAGTGATTAGATTCATCAAGCACGAACCTAAGGTAAGGGGGAAGCTTACTATTTGCTAAAATGAGAATAAATTGTGGTAGAAAATAGGATGAGTCACCAAGAGACTCAAAGGGCATAAGATTAAAATGGTTAAGTGGCTTGGAGGCCAATCTGAGCTCAACTATGTTATGAGCAATGTTATCTAGATGCATGCAAGCTATATTGATGTTGGATTCATGACTTATGTGGATATTATGTGAATTGATGCATTAAGTTGTGAAATATGTGCAATTATGTGCAATTTGAGTATCCAAATTGAATGCATGCAAGATAGATATGTTTCTGTGTTTAAACATATTTATTTAAGGTATATGTACTCTGTTAAAGGTTGAAATTTGGTTAGATTTGAGTAGTGAAGAGAATGGTTTGTTAAAACTCATGTTTTAGTGTCAGACTGCATAATCTAACCGGTTACTCGATATTCGTAACCGGTTAGACACTGTTAAAATGCAAAAGAAAATAAGTTTACAAAATCAGTGTTGTGGTCTTATAAATCCTACTCAAATCTAGGCCTTAATTTCATGGAAAACAATCTGAAAATAAGTTGATTTCACTGTTATAGTTCAGATTGCAGTTAAAGAGTTAATACCTTAAGGTAATGAGATAATTTCAAGAGGAAATTATGCTCATTGGACAATGGAATGTGATCTAGACTTTTGAATGATATAAATAGTGGTTTTGAGGTACAAACATTGTTAAACTGGTTTATGGATTGGGTAGGGAATTCAAGAAAAAGGGTTTTCTGAATTACAATGGTAAACAGTTCAGGTCTGTAATTCTAACCGGTTAGCCTGAAACTGTAAGCGGTTAGTACCTGAATCTGAAAAATAAAAAGTTAAGTTTTTGAATACCATTGACTTTGTTTTACCCAATCTAAGTTTAAGGGCATGTTTTGAGATAATTCAAAAGAGAATTTTGTGTCAAAGCCTATACCTCAAATAAATCATTCAAAAGAGAAACTGGAATATTTCTAAATTACAGTAATTAATGGAAAGTCCAACCTTAGTAATTATGTATGCAATGCATGCATAGAGAAAGGTTATGAAATAGGTTGGCAAGGATTGTTTGTGATGTTCGGGGTACACGACCCTGTACTCTAGGAGTACTAAACTGATGCAACCAACTTGATGACACATTCTGGGAATGTGGCCATTGTCTGGGGCATGGTTTCTTGGACACGTTCTGGGAACGTGATGCACACTCTGGGAGTGGTGCTTAATTATATTCCAAGTATGGTTTGCGATACGTTCTGGGAACGTATGTTAGTGTTCTGGGAACACATTGGTATAATAATGGAATTAAAGATAAAACCAACCTTGATGATTGTGCATTCATATAGAATAGAAGTTTGGTTGGTAGGAACGTTTATCATATTCTGGGAATATGAGGAGGGTACTCTGGGAGTACCAAATTTGTAACCTACTTGATGACACATTATAGATATGTGGCCAGTGTCTGGGACCTGGTTATATATGTTCTGGGAACGTATGATAGTGTTCTGGGAACACATTGATATGCAACCTACTTGATGACACATTATAGATATGTGGCCAGTGTCCGGGACCTGGTTTTTATGCGTTCTGGGAACGTGGTGCACACTCTGGGAGTGTTGCGTATTTATCCAAGTATGGTTTGCTACACGTTCTAGGAACGTGGTGCACACTCTAGGAGTGTTGCGTATTTATCCAAGTATGGTTTGGCATTACGTTCTGGGAACGAATGTCAGTGTTCCGGGAACACAACAGTGTATTGGATGGACGTCCAAGCCTCAGTTGTGGAAGAATATCATGCATCATGCCACCTGCATTGAAAGAACTATTATGATTAACCGGGTGTGCTCATATGATTATGCATCATGATTTGCTACATGTTGATTTGTGGATGTTAGTTTTATTCTCATTTGATTATGCGAATATGTATAGCTAACCCCCATGCCCTTATTAGGTGTTGATCGTGCATCTAGCTTGCACAAGAATCAGTAAAGGGAGATGTCCCTTAGGTGCATGCAGAGTATAGAATGTATGGGTTGGGAACCCGTTGTGCAGATATCGAGGATCCGACCAGAAGGATGTTCGGACAAAGGACCAGTGACCAGCTCTGTAACATTTCTATTTTTAATAGAACTTATATGATACATATTTTGGAAAAAGGTATCATAAGAGGAATTCAGTTTCATAATTATACTTATTTGGTATTAATAGACTTGTTACACTTGATATATTTTGGGGGTACAATATGATGATTTTACTATGTTTCCGCAAACTCTGATTTTGGTAGTCAACCTTTATCATTGATCAAGTGTTTCTGAAATTAAATTTTCAAGGGAAGGGAAAATTCTTATTTTCAGATCTTTTTCCAACAATAACAAGTCCAAGTTTTCATAAACTTCTTACTTTTCTTATAAAGTAAGATGATATACAAGGAGTGTTACATATATTGGTTTGGAAAGTTTTAGTTTTTGTACATTATGTGTTTTTATATATAAAAATATGAGAAATATTTTTATATGGTTATTTTGTACAAAAATATGAATATTGTAATTTAGTCCTTGGGTTGGGACCTAATTACAATATTAGAAAGGTTTTTAGAAGGAAAGGAATTAAAATCTTAATTTTTGAATTTTTGCACTGGAGTAACCGGTTACCAGTGCCCAGTAACCGGTTAGTGAGTGCAGACAGCTCATAAGAGGAAGTGGAATTTGATGAGTAATCAAGCCAAAACCCAGAAATTTGCCACGAATTCATCCTTCTCTTGGTGGGTTAGGACGTGTTAACATGCATGGCTCTCTAATCTTGCTATATAAGGCCATTAATGAGATCAAAGTTGGGGTTTTGTGAGTGTGTTGGTATCAATCTCTGTTTTAGGGTTCTTGTTGTGCTTTGTTCGATTCTCCTTCCTTGTTAAGAGTTAGATTTCGAGTGATATACCATTACAAAGCTTGAATCAAGGGCTTTGTATTGATATAAGGTTTGTGAGTCGAGAGTTCCTGAGCTAGGAGAAATCGATTCACGAAGTTGGAGGTTCAAAACTATCACAGTTCTGTATTGGGTTTCTGGAACTGACTTTGAGCTTCGATTTTGGTAAGCTCAAGCCTTCTCTTATTCTAGACTTGACTTCCTTTCAAAGTTCATGTTGCATGGTTTTGATAATGACCATTTTCCCTAATTTCCATGTCCATTTCATGTTCCAAATTCCTTGATCAATCTACCCTGTCAAAACGGTTCTGGTTTGAGGAGGAGTTTTGGGCGGTTGGTGTTCTACCTCAAATCTCTGCTCAAATCTTGTTCAATCACGAACCTAAGGTAAGGGGGAAGCTTACTATTTGCTAGAATGAGAATAAATTGTGGTATAACATAGGAGGAGTCACCAAGAGACTCAAAGGGCATAAGTTAAAATGGTTAAGTGGCTTGGAGGCCAATCTGAGCTCAATTGTTGTTATGAGCAATGTTATCTAGATGCATGCAAGATATATTGATGTTGGATTCATGACTTATTTGGATATTATGTGAATTGATGCATTAAGTTGTGAAATATGTGCAATTATGTGCAATTTGAGTATTAAATTGAATGCATGCAAGATAGATATGTTTATGTGGCTGAACATACTAGTATTAAGGTATGTGAACTCTATTGATTGTTGAAATTGGTTAGATTTGAGTATTGAAAAGAATGGTATGCAAAACCTCATTTTTCAATGTACAGACTGCATAATCTAACCGGTTATTCGGAATTTGTAACCGGTTAGATACTGTCAATTTTCAAAGGAAATGAATTTCTGAAATTGGCTAAGTGTCCATACCATTTGTACTCAAGTTTAAGCTATAATTTCATACAAAGACCAATCTAAAACTAGGTGATTGAGCACTGTTTGGTTTAGATTGGAGGTGATGAGTTAATACCTTAATATCAAATGATAATTTCAAGAGGAAATTATGCATAAATGAAATTAGATTATGACTTAGATCTTTTGAATGATATTATGTGTTGAACTTGAGGTATTCTGTTATGCTAACACCTTGTTATTAGATTGAGTAGAGAATTCAAAAAAAAAAATTCTTTGAAAATCGGTGGTTTTGTATTCAGGTCTGTAATTCTAACCGGTTAGGTGATGATGTAACCGGTTAGTACCTGAAACTTAAAAATAAAAGTTAAGTTTTTGAGTAAGGATTGTTAACACCAATGATTATATTCTCTCAATCCAGGTCTATGAGCCTATGTTAAACTGAAATTCAAAGGTGAATTTTATGAGTAAAGCCATACCTCAAGATATCATTCAGAAGTTGTGTTTTTCTAAGTCATAATAATGAAATTAATGAAAAGATCAACCTTAGTAATTATGTATGCAATGCATGCATAGAGAAATGTAATGAAATTGTTAGTTCCATGATGAACATGATGAATGTTTTGATAATGACAAAGTGTTTTTGAACAAGCTACAAGTGTTGATCAAGTTTCAAGCTCAACAAGCAACAACAAACATCAAATGAAGAAGAGAGAAAGCAAGCTCATGAAGACCTAAGTTTGAGTGTATTTGTATTTCTTTTATCTTTTGCCTCTCAAGCTTCATAGGTTTTTTTTATTTGGGTAGATTATTATAGAGGGTAGTGAATCTCATTCATAAGTCATGATTTAATCATAATTTGAGTTTTCACTTAACCTAGAATCAATAGGTGGCTTAAAGGTTTTAAAGGAAAGGTTGGATTTTGAGAAAACAAGTTTTGAACATGTACAGTACCAACTTAATCGATTAAGTGATAACTTAATCGAGTACTACTCGAGTACACGACTTGCTTAATCGATTAAGTACTGCTGAACTGATTTTTAAAATACTTTTTTCACTTCTCAAAATCAGTTTTCAAGTGCTACAACTTTTGGGTATTCTATATAAACCTTTTCCTATTATTTGTGATGAATGAGAATCATTTTCATACAAGTTTTACAAAGAATCAAGCCACTCTATTCTCTCTCATTTTCTAAAGATCAAAGTTCTCATATTTTCATATTCTTTGATCAAGAACCTTTGAATCTCTTATGGTGAATTGTCATAACTCTTGATTGAGATTCATAGGATTGTTTTGTGTTTTCTATTGTGTTGTAATCTTTGCAAGAAGGCAAGCCACTACAACAAACAAGAAGTCTTGGTGTGTCGATTTTATCATCAAGCAAGTGCATTCTTATTGAAGAAGAAGAAGAAGTCTTGGTTGTGAATCAAGCAAGGAGAAGCCTTGGTGTGTGGATTATCATCAAGCAATTGAAGACTTGTTGTGTCGATTATCAACAAGGGGTAGAGGTTAGATTAGAGAGAAGATCAATAGGATTACAAGGCAAGGGTGTCGGTTATCTCTTGTAAGCTAGCAAGAAGGGAGTCTTGTGAGGCAATCACTTGTAATTTGAGAACTCTAATTCCTCATAGTGAAGAATCTCTCTTGGTTGAAGAGGGGACTGGATGTAGCTTTCAAGTGGATGAAAGTGAACCAGGATAAATCACTGTGTCGTATCTCTAAACCCTTACTCTTTATATTCAAGTCATTTGATTGCGTTCTTGGTTGAAAACCTAGAAAGATTGATTTTCATAATTGATTGAATTGAATCTTTAATTGTTCAAATTGATAAAGGGAAAATCATTTTCATAACTAGGTTAATCAATAAGAATATAGGTGTTAATCATATCCGCTGAATCTCTGATCTTGCATGTGAATTGATTGATTTTCGTATTCGAATGAAAAATTGATTTTTCTGTTTCTGTCATATTTAATCGATTAAGTTCAAGTTTAATCGAGTACTACTCGAGTAAATTGCAGGTTAATCGATTAAGTGCTGTAGAATTTGCAAAAATCATTTGTTTTGATTGTTTAGATTTGTTTCGTTCGAAAATCTTTCAAGGTAGCTTCAACACCTATTCAACCCCCCCTTCTAGGTGTTTTCCTAGGGTTCCTAAGTCTCTCCAACCACCAATTGCGGTTTCCTCAATTGGTATCAGAGCTCGATCGAAAGACACGAGCATAAGAGCTTTTTCGTAAAGATCCTTTAAGAAAATCGCAATGGGTTCTACGAATCCCTTTGGTGGTGAAGGTGCTTCAATAAGTCGTCCTCCATTGTTTGCCGGAGAAGGCTATGCATATTGGAAAGTTAGAATGAAAATCTTTATCCAAGCCATAGATAGTGAAATTTGGAAAGTAGTTGAAAAAGGTCCTCATATCCCCTCTAGTTTAGTTGAAGGTGTAGAACAATTGATCCCCGAGGATAAGTGGAAGGATGATGATAGAAAGAAAGTACAATATGATTATAAAGCAAAGAATATCATTACCTCCGCTTTATCCTATGACGAGTTCTTTAGAGTTTCTCAATGTTCTAGTGCTAAAGAAATGTGGGACACTTTACAAGTGACTCATGAAGGAACTAGTGAGGTTAGGAGAGCTAGATTGAATGCTTTAATGCGTGATTATGAATTGTTTCATATGCTTCCAAATGAATCTATAAATGATATGCAAAAGCGTTTTACTCACATTATAAATCATTTACTTGCTCTTGGTAAAACTTTTCTTCAAGGTGAACTTTCTAACAAAGTGTTGAGATGTTTAGACAGGAATTGGCAACCAAAAGTAACAGCTATTGTTGAATCTAAAAATTTGGATGCTATGGATCTAGCAACACTTTTCGGAAAGCTTCAAGAACATGAAATGGAGCTTGGACGATTAAGTATCAATGAAGAGTCGGATAAGAACAAATCAAGGAAAGGACTTGCTCTTAGAGTCAAAAGTGCATATAAAAAGAAAGATAGTCCCGATGATGATGATAGTGAAGATTCCGATTCCGATGTTGATGAAAAAGACATGAAACTTTTGTTAAAAGAGTTTGACAAGTTTCTAAGGAGAAAAGGAAGGTTGAACAAGGACAAAAGTAAAGAGAAGGATTCCCCACACTATAAGACCAAAAATTCAAAAGAAGGTGTAGTTTGCCATGAATGTGGAAAGCCCGGACATCTCAAGTACTCATGCTCTAAGTATCTCAAGAAAAAGGAGAAAGACAAGAAAAATTCTAAATCTAAAAGAGCATACATAGTTTGGGATAGTGATGAAGATAACAAGAAAAGCACATCGAGTAGTTCATCGGATGATGAAGAAGTTGCTTGTCTCAACTTGATAACTCTAGTAGATGATGAAGAACAAAGTTCAAATGATGAATCAAGTTATCAAAGCTAGGATAGCAATGTAAGTGAATCTAAATCCGAAATTTCTTCTAAATATGAATTGTTACATAATGCTTATGAAGAAATGTATGAACAACTTGAAAAACTAGCTTTGAAAAACATTGAAAGAAAGAAGCTCATTTTGAAACATCAAAAAGAGATTTTAGAACTTCAAAAACAAGTTGATGAGCTTAATCTTGAAAATGAAACTCTTGATCTTATATATGCTAGTTCTTCTTGTGATTGTGCTAGTAGATTGAATATTGTGGTTGATTGTGAGAATTGCAAGTTGCTTAAAAATGAAAATGCTATTTTGAAAAATAAGCTTGCAAGTTTCTCAAATGGTGATATTAGATTGCGCACATTGTTAAATTTTCAAAGAGAAAATTCAAACAAGTTTGGTTTGGGTTATACTAATGCTAAGAGTAAATCTCATAGAAATGTTGTTGATTTTTCTAAAGTTGATTTTTCAAATCCTCCAACATGTTTCTATTGTGGTACTCATGGACATACTTCAAATGTGTGTTATGTTAAAGTGCATGGTATACCTAAAGGAAATTTTGTTTGGATGAAAAAGGGTGAAAGTCCCTACACTAACAAAAATGGATCCAAAACCATTTGGATACCAAAAAGCAAAGCATGATTGTTTTGTAGGTTTGATTGAAGATGCAAATGAATGACACATGTTCTCAAATGGTCTCAACTATGATGTCTATATTCACATCTTCAATTGGTATCACACTTGCATCTCAAGTGAATGTCCTACAAAGTGGTAATATTTGATATTGATATATTATCTTAATTGATATCTTCTCAATTGATATTACTTTTCTAAATGTTTAGTTAATTCAATTTGTATCATTGAGAGATTATTAGTTGATTATCATGTTTTTGTGATTATTGATTCTTCTTTACATTGATATCTTCTTTGTTAAGTGATATTATGATCTTTTTAGTTCTCAATTGGTATTATATTTTATTGTTATATTCTCTTACCAATTGATATCACATTTCAAAGTATAGTTCTATTGTATTTGTTCAATTGGTATCAATGTTGTGAAGAAATGATCATTGATTTCTTACCTTGGCTTAGATGTTATATTTCAATTGGTATATATTACTTTTTGATAATGCCAAAGGGGGAGAAATATGAAGTTTTGAATTGAATGAAATGTTTCTCAAAGGGGGAGAAATGGTATGTTTTCAAAACATGAGAGAAATATGATATTATATTTTGGAGAAAGGTTGTTTTGTTGTTTTTATGTAGGTTGAGCTAAGTTGTTTAAGATAGGGGGAGAATCAAGCTTCTATCTCAATTGGATTCAAGTGTTATAGCATTGATTGAGAGGGAGAAAGAGTCTTCTCAAGTGATCAAATGTTTCAAGCATCAACAACTTCAAGTGATTTCAAAACATGGATTGTCATTTTCAAAAAGGGGGAGATTGTTAGTTCCATGATGAACATGATGAATGTTTTGATAATGACAAAGTGTTTTTGAACAAGCTACAAGTGTTGATCAAGTTTCAAGCTCAACAAGCAACAACAAACATCAAATGAAGAAGAGAGAAAGCAAGCTCATGAAGACCTAAGTTTGAGTGTATTTGTATTTCTTTTATCTTTTGCCTCTCAAGCTTCATAGGTTTTTTTATTTGGGTAGATTATTATAGAGGGTAGTGAATCTCATTCATAAGTCATGATTTAATCATAATTTGAGTTTTCACTTAACCTAGAATCAATAGGTGGCTTAAAGGTTTTAAAGGAAAGGTTGGATTTTGAGAAAACAAGTTTTGAACATGTACAGTACCAACTTAATCGATTAAGTGATAACTTAATCGAGTACTACTCGAGTACACGACTTGCTTAATCGATTAAGTACTGCTGAACTGATTTTTAAAATACGTTTTTCACTTCTCAAAATCAGTTTTCAAGTGCTACAACTTTTGGGTATTCTATATAAACCTTTTCCTATTATTTGTGATGAATGAGAATCATTTTCATACAAGTTTTACAAAGAATCAAGCCACTCTATTCTCTCTCATTTTCTAAAGATCAAAGTTCTCATATTTTCATATTCTTTGATCAAGAACCTTTGAATCTCTTATGGTGAATTGTCATAACTCTTGATTGAGATTCATAGGATTGTTTTGTGTTTTCTATTGTGTTGTAATCTTTGCAAGAAGGCAAGCCACTACAACAAACAAGAAGTCTTGGTGTGTCGATTTTATCATCAAGCAAGTGCATTCTTATTGAAGAAGAAGAAGAAGAAGTCTTGGTTGTGAATCAAGCAAGGAGAAGCCTTGGTGTGTGGATTATCATCAAGCAATTGAAGACTTGTTGTGTCGATTATCAACAAGGGGTAGAGGTTAGATTAGAGAGAAGATCAATAGGATTACAAGGCAAGGGTGTCGGTTATCTCTTGTAAGCTAGCAAGAAGGGAGTCTTGTGAGGCAATCACTTGTAATTTGAGAACTCTAATTCCTCATAGTGAAGAATCTCTCTTGGTTGAAGAGGGGACTGGATGTAGCTTTCAAGTGGATGAAAGTGAACCAGGATAAATCACTGTGTCGTATCTCTAAACCCTTACTCTTTATATTCAAGTCATTTGATTGCGTTCTTGGTTGAAAACCTAGAAAGATTGATTTTCATAATTGATTGAATTGAATCTTTAATTGTTCAAATTGATAAAGGGAAAATCATTTTCATAACTAGGTTAATCAATAAGAATATAGGTGTTAATCATATCCGCTGAATCTCTGATCTTGCATGTGAATAGATTGATTTTCGTATTCGAATGAAAAATTGATTTTTCTGTTTCTGTCATATTTAATCGATTAAGTTCAAGTTTAATCGAGTACTACTCGAGTAAATTGCAGGTTAATCGATTAAGTGCTGTAGAATTTGCAAAAATCATTTGTTTTGATTGTTTAGATTTGTTTCGTTCGAAAATCTTTCAAGGTAGCTTCAACACCTATTCAACCCCCCCTTCTAGGTGTTTTCCTAGGGTTCCTAAGTCTCTCCAACCACCAATTGCGGTTTCCTCAGAAATAGGTTGGCAAGAATTGTTTGTGATGTTCAGGGAACATGACCCTGTACTCTAGGAGTACCAAACTGATGCAACCTACTTGATGACACATTCTGGGAATGTGGCCATTGTCTGGGACATGGTTTCTTTGACACGTTCTAGGAACGTGATGCACACTCTGAGAGTGGTGCTTGATTATATTCCAAGTATGGTTTGCGATACGTTCTGGGAACGTATGTTAGTGTTCTGGGAACACATTGGTATAATAATGGAATTAAAGATAAAACCAACCTTGATGATTGTGCATTCATATAGAATGGAAGTTTGGTTGGTAGGAACGTTTATCATATTATGGGAATATGAGGAGGGTACTCCGGGAGTACCAAATTGTAACCTACTTGATGACACATTATAGATATGTGGCCAGTGTCTGGGACCTGGTTATATACGTTCTGGGAACGTATGTTGGTGTTCTGGGAACACTTTGATATGCAACCTACTTGATGACACATTCTGGGAATGTGGCCAGTGTCTGGGACGTGGTTTCTTTGATACGTTCTGGGAACGTGATGCACACTCTGGGAGTGATGCTTATTTATCCAAGTATGGTTTGCTACACGTTCTGGGAACGTGATGCACACTCTGGGAGTGATGCTTATTTATCCAAGTATGGTTTGGCATTACGTTCTGGGAACGAATGTCAGTGTTCCGGGAACACAACGGTGTATTGGATGGACGTCCAAGATGGACTTTGTTAGAGGCCTCAGTTGTGGATGAAAATCATGCATCATGCCACCTGCATTGAAAGAATTATTATGATTAACCGGGTGTGCTCATATGAATATGCATCATGATTTGCTACATGTTGACTTGTGGATGTTAGTGTTATTCTCATTTGATTATGCGAATATGTATAGCTAACCCCATGCCCTTATTAGGTGTTGATCGTGCATCTAGCTTGCACAAGAATCAGTAAAGGGAGATGTCCCTTAGATGCATGCAGAGTGTAGAAAGTGTGGGTTGGGAACCCGTTGTGCAGATATCGAGGATCCGGCCAGATGAATGTTTGGACAGAGGACCAGTGACCAGCTCTATAACATATCTATTTTTAATAAGTATTTATATGAAACACCTTTTGAAAGAGGTATCATAAGATTAATTTGATTTCATAATAATACTTATTTGGTACGCATGGACTTGTTACACTTGATATAATTTGGGAGTATAATATGATTATCTTACTATGTTTCCGCAACTCTAATTTTATTAGACAAATTGTCTTAAAAGGAATTTCCAAAGGAAAGGGAAATTTTTATTTTCAGATCTTTTTCCAACAATGACAAGTCTATGTAATCATAAACTTATTACTTTTCTTATAAAGTAAGATGATATACAAGGAGTGTTATAGTTTTTTTATGAAGAACGAAGGTATGAATAAAGAAGAAGAAGGTGATGATGTTGGTACTTGACAATGATAAAAGAAGAAAGGTATGATAGATTGATGGAGAAGAATAACGTGGGAGGATAGTGAAATGAGAAATCATAAATTATTAAGAGTATTTTGTATAGATACAAATGGTATTAAAGTGACGGTACTTAGGGTAAATGAAATATAAAATTAAAATTAGGGTATTTTGGATAGATGAAAAATAATATTAAAATGATGGTATTTTGGGTAAATTACATTAAGGATAAAAAAATATTTTTAAATAAATATTTTAGGGATCTAATTATAAAACTTATAAATCAAAAATATACCTCGCTGACTTTGCAAAGAACAACACATGACAAATATCTATTAGTCCATGTCAAAAGGGTACCAAAACCCTCTCATCTCATAGGGTTCCCAAGCAAAGCCTTAAATTTAACACCTATATCCAACACTTGCCTTTTTTTTAAAAAAATAAAAGAGATATAAAAAAATATGGAAATTTGAGTAATTCATCTTTATTTTCTAAAAGAGATAGGTGTTAGATATAAATGTTAGATTTGAATGTCTATATAACATTTTTGGTATCAACGTGGGATTGGTCAAGTGACAAGCTCACTTGGTCACTTAACCAACTAGTCTCATGGAGCAACCCCTGCTGGGAGACCCTTACCGCTTAGTGCGAGCTCAGTTGGGCCGGACCGGATGAGTGAGATTCTGCTGGGTAAACCAGATTTGGCTACCGTTTGGTTTACACCAAAAAAAATATAACATTTTTGGTTTTTTTACCTGTTATTTAATATATATATATATATATATATATATATATATATAGATTAGGATTGAAGGGGAAATTTTGAAAAAAAGTTAGAACATAAATATCAAAAAAAAAAAAAATCAAAAAGTTAAAATAAAATAAAATATATTGAATACTACTCCCTCCCATTTTTATTATAGAAGTACTTAACCAAATTATACGCACAAAGAAAAATAATTAATTTTATAAATTTTGTGAGAATATATTATAATATTACAACTTTACTCATTCAACTTTTCTTGTAACTTTCGCGTTCTTTAATGAAAAAAAATATAGATAATCAAATAATATAATAAGGGCAAAAAATTAAAAAAAACAATAAATGATGCATAGGAAATATGAAGTGACTTATATTTGGAACCAAGAAAATCTTCGAGAATGTGACCTACAATAAGGATAGAAGGGAAGTATAACCGATTAAGTTTTAGGTCAACGAGATTGTGGCCCTTCTAACTTTTTATATGTGTCACATTCGTGTATATTCTCTCTTATTCTATATATAAGATTTTTATATATAAAAAAATAAATTATCATATTTGTAAGACTTTATTCCAATTTCCAATAACATTTAATTACTTCTTTTATTTTTTTTCAAAAACATCCTTATTAAGTCAACATTATTTTAAAATCTCAATAATAATTATATATGGGTAGTTTTAAAAATATAAATTAAATATTTATATTTTCAATATCAGTAACAACATTAATTCACTTTCTTGATGATCATGAATTTTTTCAAAAGAATTTTACATATAGAACCGAATGAAGTATATGATGGATCGATGCATCACTTTTTTTGTTTTTTTGCCTATTCGGTTCACTAAGTACTACTTAGATACATTCAGATTCGACCCGAGCTGCATGCCTAGTTATGGCACGTAAGTCTCCCAACATGAATTTTTTGCATGATAAAGAATTGAATCTAAGATCTTACTTAAACGAGATCGAACCACTTATCACTTGTCCCAAAGTGAGGCATCGCCTATTGCTAACATCATTAGCTAACCAAACATATCAAGCATAAAGCTATCCGTCATTATGTACAACATATATCATTATAAAATTTGAGGATTAAGAGTTAGGGTTTACTTTGTTGAAAATTTGAGGATTACACCATCCCATATAACTTGGAAATGATGCTCCCACACACTACTGCTTCCTAACGCACGTACAAAAGGTTATTCGAATATTCATGGGATTTGGTAATCAGCTACTAATAAATAGGACATCCGTCCCACTAAATAAATGTCATAAATTAAAGTGTTTGCTTAACCTCAATCTTTAGGGTTGAGAATAAAAATTCAAAAGTAGTTAAGTTTTATAGAAAATAGTGCATTTAAGAAAGATAAAGTTTTATATTTTAATTTTTTCAAAAAAATAAGTCTAGATTAAAGTGTTTATCCTCGAGTTGAGGTTAAAAAAATCATAAATTAAAAGGTACGACATATGATTTCAAATTCAAGAGCCGATACGCTCGAATGACTCATTCGCATAAGGAAAATGTATATAACCCTATAAAGTTATGAGTCTTACTAACAATAGTGTATTAAGAACACTTAAAGTTTCGTTAGTAAGAAAAAATATCACAAATCCTTATTTATTCTTATCTTGTAAATATTAAAAGCTACATTTTTCAATAATCTTTTATCCTTTTTAACTCTTTAACAATAGCCAAAGACACTTGTTAGCAAAAACATATAAGACTCTCGTAATATATCTAAACATGTGTGTTTGTTTAATAGCGAGCTATAAATCCCGTATACTTGGAAAAACAAAAGTATACAATTATCTAAACACTAGCTCTTATCCCGTGCAATGCACGGATTATTGATATTTTAATTTTTATGTTAAATATATAAGATTAAAAATTATTTTTTTTATTATTAAGTAAAGATTATTATTAAACAACAACAAAAAATAATTATATAAAAATGTAGGAGTTCAAACCAAACCCTATACTTTAAAAAATTAATCTAACTGATTTTGTTGATAAATTTTGTACTTCCTCGTATGAATAAAAAATATAACACTTTTTATATGAGATATTCCTTCTTTATTTTATGGATAAATTGACACTTTTATATATGATTATCAAATTTATTAGGATAAATAAATATTAAATTAGAATTTTTTTTTGAAACGAATATTAAATTAGAATTGAACATGATCCTTTATATATTTATGTGATGGATGAAGTAGTTTTTTTTTTACAATTAATATTTTTTGAATATGATAATCACATCTGTTGTTATTAATCATAATTAAATATTTTTATCTTTTTAATCAATTATCTTATCACATATGTTTTCTTGTTTCTCCCTATTTCTGTGATCCGAACTTTCTTTGGTGGTTGTATGTTTATATATAAAGTGGATATCATGAATGAAAAGATAGATATAAACTTTTTTTTTAAGATATACAGATAATAAGATGATAAGAGATAAGATATGATAAGTTATACCATATAGTAGATTTATCTTTATTATTATTTAGTCTTATGAAATATTTTTTATTGGAATTATCCTTCAAATTTTAAATTTTTATTTGTTTTAGGAGGCTAGTTGCATTTTTTTAAAATTTTTTAGGTTTTTTTAAAGATTTTTCTGTTTATGCTACATTTTTTTTATTCAGCACTTTTTTTTTTACGTTTTGTATTTTATATATTTTTTTAATGTAGATTTTGATTCTATTACTGTATGACCTCATCGCGATAAAGGAAGAAAGGTAGTATTTCTATGCATCATTGCTTGGTATATCATACTCACTCATATATTTTGTGATTTGGGCAACCACGTCTTCTACTAATACTCAGAGTCGTCCCTGGGCTATGGTCAGAGGGGCGCCTGCCTAAGGCCCCCAAATTTTTGGGGTCAAAAAAATTTTTTGACTCATACTTGAATAAAAAAAAATTAAGTAAAAAAAAAAATAACACTTTGGAACTTTCCAACGCAACTTTCTTAAAATATATTTTTTTTATGAATTTGAGAAAATTAAATATGCTCAACTAACTTATTTAATAAGTGTGAAATTTGTTATTTTTTTTAATAATAGAAAATTATGTAAGGGTGGTTTGATATGGTTTAAAAAAATGGGAATTTATATTGTATTTGATCTTTTTTGTTTAATGATATTATGAGATATTTCTTATATTTATGTGATGGATTGTGTGGTGGACTTGGGAAAAGGACTTAAACCAAGACCTCGGATCAAGGCTCGCATAGTCTTGACCGAGCTGGGGGGCTTATGTGGTGGACTCGGCCTAGCCGAGATCCTCGGCCCTATAAGAAGCCCTCTGTATGCTTGGCCGAGCTCAAGGCTCAACGGCCGAACAGACATCGGACACGGGCCGATATCATGCTCCCCCCTATATGGTTTGGGCCGAGCTCAAGGCTCAACGACCGAACAAATACCAAACACGGGTCGATCTCATGATACTACCAAGGTCCGACTTCCTTGTCCGACACCACCTAGAGTCCGACACCTCCCCCAGAGTCCGATACCAAGGACAGGATGACGTGTCTCACCTTATCCACAAGGACAGCTCATCCACTCATGGCTCAGTACAGGCTGGCCCTACTTGGGCCTAAAGCAAACCCATTAGGGCAACCAGCTCCCCCCTATAAGTAGCTCCGTACTACATGGGGCTCAGGTACGTCCTCTAACCCTAATTATCACCTTCACACACCAGTGATTAGGGTTACTCCCTGGCTCTCTCCTTAGCCACCAGAGGACTCCCACCAAACATCACAGATAAACCCCTAGACGGAGGCTTCCCCAAGGTCTTCTTCCCTAACCTTTGGGGATCTCACAGTCTAGGACATCACATTGGCGCCGTTTGTGGGGAAAGAGAAACTTCATCCCCACCCAAAAGATTCTACCATGTCTGAGGAACAACCAGTCCAGAGGAGGAGGAGGGGGCGTCCAAGGAGGGTGCCCTCGACGGAGGACCTACGCTTGCACCTGGAAGCAAACAGAGCAGCAAGGTCCCCACAGCCACCCCCTCCACCACCTCCACCTCCTCCCCCGCCACCACCCCCGCCTCCACCGCCACCTCCACCGCCAGAGTTCACGCACACCCACAGTGGACCTTACACCATCCACACCGGAGACACTGCAAATCCAACTCAGCACCAGGGAGGAGGTCGGCGCTTGCAGCTACGCTCCGAGCTCGGAGAAACCAACATAGAACAGCACCGCCACCGTGGCGAACGTGCCCACTCTGTCAGCACTACACATCGTTCTCACTCACGTCAATCTTCGCTCTCTCGCGAGGCAGAGGTCTTGTCCTTGATGAGACAACAGATGAGGATCATAGAGCAGCAAGGTAAAGCAATCGCAGATCTTCAGCAAGTTACTATGCAGCGTTTGGCTGAACGAGCCGTTGTTCAAGCTCCAGCACCAAATGAACTTCCACCACCTCCAAATCCACCACCGCCACAACCTCCGTTAACACCACAAACATTAGCAACACCACATACTACCATTACACAACTTACACAAACACCACCCCCTGACCAGCAACAACCTGACGATTCTCACCCTGGACACCCTTTTACACCAGCTGTCATGGCTTATGAACCACCACCTGGGTACCTCGGACCCAGCAACATTCCCAGATATAATGGCCTCACAGACCCTCAAGAGCATGTCCTCTCCTACGAGGGAGCTGTGAACTTCCATGGTGGTGGAGATCGGCTCAAGTGCCGAGCTTTCTCCATGACCCTCCAAGCCCCAGTTCTCCGATGGTATTCAACGTTACCCAAGAATTCTGTCAACAACTGGACAGAAATGAAGCGAGTATTTCTCAATAGGTACACTGCTAGCTGTGTGCAACCAAGGTCAGATCACACACTAGCAACAGTGACACAAAAGTCGGACGAATCCCTACGTGCTTACCTACACAGGTTTCACAGTGAATCCAGCTCGGTCCCCAACCTATCTCCCGAGGTGGCCGTCCTCCTCCTGACTCAAGGCCTGACCGAGGGAGGATTCAAAGACTCACTGATAGAAAAGCCACCGAGAGATATGGCCGAACTTAGACAAAGATCCAACAAGTATATCAACCTCGAAGAATTTAACAAAGGTCAGATGAGTAGGATGGAGAACGTTCAAGCTGCTTCACAGAATGCCCTTCCCCGAGGTCGTCCTCGTGGAAACAAGGATGATAGAGAAGGAAGAGTGGACCAAGGAGACCGAGGTCGCTCTCACGTCGGCCAGCAAGACGATCGACGACGTCCCTACATCACTAAGTATGATTCTTACACCCCCCTGACGATTCCGAGGTCACAAGTCTGGAGAGAGACCATGCAGACCAAACTCAGGAGTGTACCTCGGCCACCTTTCTTCAGAAACCAAAATAATATCAAGGACATATCTAAATACTGCAACTTCCACGACGGGTATGGACACCATACCGATCAGTGCACCTGGCTTCGAGACGTTATCGAAGACATGGTGAGAAGGGGCAAGTTGCAACAGTATGTGCGAGAAGTGGTGGAGAGAAGAGGCCGAAGAAGGTCTCGTAGCCCAGACAACGACAAAGGAAAAGCCAAAGCTGACCCATCTCCAGAAAAGAAGGAAGAAGAACCACAACGGGTAAATATGGTCGTGGTACAAGATCTGGATAAGTCGCCGGAAAATTTCCGAGTTGAAACTATCTCGGGAGGTTTTGCCGGCGGCGGTGAGAAGAGAGCAGAAAGGAAAAGATACGTCAATCAAGTTTTAGCTGTTCACCACAAACCGGTCTGCAAGAAACCTTCTCGGAACATCCCCATCATTTTTTCTGACCAGGACATGGAAGACGTCATCCCAGATCACAATGACCCAATGGTGATGACGGCGTTGATCGGCAATTTCAAAGTCGCCCGAGTTTTCATTGATCAAGGAAGCTCGGCCGACATTCTTTTTCTTCATACATTTCAAGCACTGAAGCTGAGGTCAGCCGACCTCGTGTAATTTGAAGGCAATCTCATCAGCTTCACAGGTGAGGCAATTCGCCCCCTAGGAGCCATCCACCTCTCGGTGACCTTAGGCAAGCAGCATTCGGCCCGAACGGAGATCATCAAGTTTTTATTTGTTGATTCTGAATCCCCGTACAACGTGATACTGGGACGAACCTGCCTGCAAGCTTTTGGGGCAGTGGTTTCAACGGTACACCTAGCAATGAAATTCGTCGGTTCTGACGACAAGGTCGTCACAATCAAAGCCGACCAGATGAGAGCCCGACTCTGCTACAATGCGAGTCTACGGGAAGCAAAAAAGAAACAGAAAGAGCTTACTGACCCGACTTTGGCCAAAGGGAGAGTTCTATTGGCTGATGTTCAGGTCAAACAAGACGTTCTTAGGTTTTCTCTTCGAAGGGAACGGTTGACGATTCCCGTTGATCCTTCCGACCCCAGCAAAACTGTCAAAGTAGGTACCAACCTCCCTCAAGAAATCCAAGGTGCAATTAAGGAAAATCTCTCTTCCCTTCTAGTTTTCTCCAACCCTCCACAGAGGGAGAATATTTTCATTTATTTAACTGTTGGTGATCCCGCCCTCGGCTTGGTTTTGCCCTGAGGTGAGGGCCGAAGTGAGTTCCCCATTCACTCCTTGAGCCGAGGTCCCGAGCTCTGGTGTTTCAGGATGAAAAACATTGCATTTTTTAAGGCTGCCAACAATTTCCAAGTGTCGGCAAAGAACCGCGGCATCTCTCATTGGGCCTCCTCGGTCGAGTACTACCAGACCAATGCTGTCATCCCCATCGAACGAAGGTTTCATACCTTCCGGAGGAGGGACAGGCCCGAGGTCGAGAACAAGAATCTGATACTGGCCGAGGAGATCCGAGAAGCCGCCTCTGTTCAGAAGAAGATAGCGAAGGAAAGGCTAGCCAACCAAGACAACAAAACTGTGCTCGGAGACCTCGTGCAAGATAGATATGTTTCTGTGTTTAAACATATTTATTTAAGGTATATGTACTCTGTTAAAGGTTGAAATTTGGTTAGATTTGAGTAGTGAAGAGAATGGTTTGTTAAAACTCATGTTTTAGTGTCAGACTGCATAATCTAACCGGTTACTCGATATTCGTAACCGGTTAGACACTGTTAAAATGCAAAAGAAAATAAGTTTACAAAATCAGTGTTGTGGTCTTATAAATCCTACTCAAATCTAGGCCTTAATTTCATGGAAAACAATCTGAAAATAAGTTGATTTCACTGTTATAGTTCAGATTGCAGTTAAAGAGTTAATACCTTAAGGTAATGAGATAATTTCAAGACGAAATTATGCTCATTGGACAATGGAATGTGATCTAGACTTTTGAATGATATAAACAGTGGTTTTGAGGTACAAACATTGTTAAACTGGTTTATGGATTGGGTAGGGAATTCAAGAAAAAGGGTTTTCTGAATTACAATGGTAAACAGTTCAGGTCTGTAATTCTAACCGGTTAGCCTGAAACTGTAAGCGGTTAGTACCTGAATCTGAAAAATAAAAAGTTAAGTTTTTGAATACCATTGACTTTGTTTTACCCAATCTAAGTTTAAGGGCATGTTTTGAGATAATTCAAAAGAGAATTTTGTGTCAAAGTCTATACCTCAAATAAATCATTCAAAAGAGAAACTGGAATATTTCTAAATTACAGTAATTAATGGAAAGGCCAACCTTAGTAATTATGTATGCAATGCATGCATAGAGAAAGGTTATGAAATAGGTTGACAAGGATTGTTTGTGATGTTCGGGGTACACGACCCTGTACTCTAGGAGTACTAAACTGATGCAACCAACTTGATGACACATTCTGGGAATGTGGCCATTGTCTGGGACATGGTTTCTTGGACACGTTCTGGGAACGTGATGCACACTCTGGGAGTGGTGCTTAATTATATTCCAAGTATGGTTTGCGATACGTTCTGGGAACGTATGTTAGTGTTCTGGGAACACATTGGTATAATAATGGAATTAAAGATAAAACCAACCTTGATGATTGTGCATTCATATAGAATGGAAGTTTGGTTGGTAGGAACGTTTATCATATTCTGGGAATATGAGGAGGGTACTCCGGGAGTACCAAATTTGTAACTTACTTGATGACACATTATAGATATGTGGCCAGTGTCTGGGACCTGGTTATATATGTTCTGGGAACGTATGATAGTGTTCTGGGAACACATTGATATGCAACCTACTTGATGACACATTATAGATATGTGGCCAGTATCCGGGACCTGGTTTTTATGCGTTCTGGGAACGTGGTGCACACTCTGGGAGTGTTGCGTATTTATCCAAGTATGGTTTGCTACACGTTCTAGGAACGTGGTGCACACTCTGGGAGTGTTGCGTATTTATCCAAGTATGGTTTGGTATTACGTTCTGGGAATGAATGTCAGTGTTCCGGGAACACAACAGTGTATTGGATGGACGTCCAAGCCTCAGTTGTGGAAGAATATCATGCATCATGCCACCTGCATTGAAAGAACTATTATGATTAACCGGGTGTGCTCATATGATTATGCATCATGATTTGCTACATGTTGATTTGTGGATGTTAGTTTTATTCTCATTTGATTATGCGAATATGTATAGCTAACCCCCATGCCCTTATTAGGTGTTGATCGTGCATCTAGCTTGCACAAGAATCAGTAAAGGGAGATGTCCCTTAGGTGCATGCAGAGTATAGAATGTATGGGTTGGGAACCCGTTGTGCAGATATCGAGGATCCGACCAGAAGGATGTTCGGACAAAGGACTAGTGACCAGCTCTATAACATTTCTATTTTTAATAGAACTTATATGATACATATTTTGGAAAAAGGTATCATAAGAGGAATTCAGTTTCATCATTATACTTATTTGGTATTAATAGACTTGTTACACTTGATATATTTTGGGGGTACAATATGATGATTTTACTATGTTTCCGCAAACTCTGATTTTGGTAGTCAACCTTTATCATTGATCAAGTGTTTCTGAAATTAAATTTTCAAGGGAAGGGAAAATTCTTATTTTCAGATCTTTTTCCAACAATAACAAGTCCAAGTTTTCATAAACTTCTTACTTTTCTTATAAAGTAAGATGATATACAAGGAGTGTTACATATATTGGTTTGGAAAGTTTTAGTTTTTGTACATTATGTGTTTTTATATATAAAAATATGAGAAATATTTTTATATGGTTATTTTGTACAAAAATATGAATATTGTAATTTAGTCCTTGGGTTGGGACCTAATTACAATATTAGAAAGGTTTTTAGAAGGAAAGGAATTAAAATCTTAATTTTTGAATTTTTGCACTGGAGTAACCGGTTACCAGTGCCCAGTAACCGGTCAGTGAGTGCAGACAGCTCATAAGAGGAAGTGGAATTTGATGAGTAATCAAGCCAAAACCCAGAAATTTGCCACGAATTCATCCTTCTCTTGGTGGGTTAGGACGTGTTAACATGCATGGCTCTCTAATCTTGCTATATAAGGCCATTAATGAGATCAAAGTTGGGGTTTTGTGAGTGTGTTGGTATCAATCTCTGTTTTAGGGTTCTTGTTGTGCTTTGTTCGATTCTCCTTCCTTGTTAAGAGTTAGATTTCGAGTGATATACCATTACAAAGCTTGAATCAAGGGCTTTGTATTGATATAAGGTTTGTGAGTCGAGAGTTCCTGAGCTAGGAGAAATCGATTCACGAAGTTGGAGGTTCAAAACTGTCACAGTTCTGTATTGGGTTTCTGGAACTGACTTTGAGCTTCGATTTTGGTAAGCTCAAGCCTTCTCTTGTTCTAGACTTGACTTCCTTTCAAAGTTCATGTTGCATGGTTTTGATAATGACCATTTTCCCTAATTTCCATGTCCATTTCATGTTCCAAATTCCTTGATCAATCTACCCTGTCAAAACGGTTCTGGTTTGAGGAGGAGTTTTGGGCGGTTGGTGTTCTACCTCAAATCTCTGCTCAAATCTTGTTCAATCACGAACCTAAGGTAAGGGGGAAGCTTACTATTTGCTAGAATGAGAATAAATTGTGGTATAACATAGGAGGAGTCACCAAGAGACTCAAAGGGCATAAGTTAAAATGGTTAAGTGGCTTGGAGGCCAATCTGAGCTCAATTGTTGTTATGAGCAATGTTATCTAGATGCATGCAAGATATATTGATGTTGGATTCATGACTTATTTGGATATTATGTGAATTGATGCATTAAGTTGTGAAATATGTGCAATTATGTGCAATTTGAGTATTAAATTGAATGCATGCAAGATAGATATGTTTATGTGGCTGAACATACTAGTATTAAGGTATGTGAACTCTATTGATTGTTGAAATTGGTTAGATTTGAGTATTGAAAAGAATGGTATGCAAAACCTCATTTTTCAATGTACAGACTGCATAATCTAACCGGCTATTCGGAATTTGTAACCGGTTAGATACTGTCAATTTTCAAAGGAAATGAATTTCTGAAATTGGCTAAGTGTCCATACCATTTGTACTCAAGTTTAATCTATAATTTCATACAAAGACCAATCTAAAACTAGGTGATTGAGCACTGTTTGGTTTAGATTGGAGGTGATGAGTTAATACCTTAATATCAAATGATAATTTCAAGAGGAAATTATGCATAAATGAAATTAGATTATGACTTAGATCTTTTGAATGATATTATGTGTTGAACTTGAGGTATTCTGTTATGCTAAGACCTTGTTATTAGAATGAGTAGAGAATTCAAGAAAAGATTCTTTGAAAATCAGTGGTTTTGTATTCAGGTCTGTAATTCTAACCGGTTAGGTGATGATGTAACCGGTTAGTACCTGAAACTTAAAAATAAAAGTTAAGTTTTTGAGTAAGGATTGTTAACACCAATGATTATATTCTCTCAATCCAGGTCTATGAGCCTATGTTAAACTGAAATTCAAAGGTGAATTTTATGAGTAAAGCCATACCTCAAGATATCATTCAGAAGTTGTGTTTTTCTAAGTCATAATAATGAAATTAATGAAAAGATCAACCTTAGTAATTATGTATGTAATGCATGCATAGAGAAATGTAATGAAATAGGTTGGCAAGAATTGTTTGTGATGTTCAGGGAACATGACCCTGTACTCTAGGAGTACCAAACTGATGCAACCTACTTGATGACACATTCTGGGAATGTGGCCATTGTCTGGGACATGGTTTCTTTGACACGTTCTGGGAACGTGATGCACACTCTGGGAGTGGTGCTTGATTATATTCCAAGTATGGTTTGCGATACGTTCTGGGAACGTATGTTAGTGTTCTGGGAACACATTGGTATAATAATAGAATTAAAGATAAAAACCAACCTTAATGATTGTGCATTCATGCATATAGAATGGAAGATGGGTTGGTAGGAACGCTTATCATATTCTGGGAATATGATGAGGGTACTCCGGGAGTACCAAATTTGTAACCTACTTGATGACACATTCTTGGAATGTGGCCAGTGTCTGGGACCTGGTTATATACGTTCTGGGAACGTATGTTAGTGTTCTGGGAACACATTGATATGCAACCTACTTGATGACACATTCTGGGAATGTGGCCAGTGTCTGGGACATGGTTTCTTTGATACGTTCTGGGAACGTGATGCACACTCTGGGAGTGATGCTTATTTATCCAAGTATGGTTTGCTACACGTTCTGGGAACGTGATGCACACTCTGGGAGTGATGCTTATTTATCCAAGTATGGTTTGGCATTACGTTCTGGGAACGAATGTCAGTGTTCCGGGAACACAACGGTGTATTGGATGGACGTCCAAGATGGACTTTGTTAGAGGCCTCAGTTGTGGATGAAAATCATGCATCATGCCACCTGCATTGAAAGAATTATTATGATTAACCGGGTGCGCTCATATGAATATGCATCATGATTTGCTACATGTTGACTTGTGGATGTTAGTGTTATTCTCATTTGATTATGCGAATATGTATAGCTAACCCCCATGCCGTTATTAGGTGTTGATCGTGCATCTAGCTTGCACAAGAATCAGTAAAGGGAGATGTCCCTTAGATGCATGCAGAGTGTAGAAAGTGTGGGTTGGGAACCCGTTGTGCAGATATCGAGGATCCGGCCAGATGAATGTTTGGACAGAGGACCAGTGACCAGCTCTATAACATATCTATTTTTAATAAGTATTTATATGAAACACCTTTTGAAAGAGGTATCATAAGATTAATTTGATTACATAATAATACTTATTTGGTACGCATGGACTTGTTACACTTGATATAATTTGGGAGTATAATATGATTATCTTACTATGTTTCCGCAACTCTGATTTTATTAGACAAATTGTCTTAAAAGGAATTTCCAAAGGAAAGGGAAATTTTTATTTTCAGATCTTTTTCCAACAATGACAAGTCTATGTAATCATAAACTTCTTACTTTTCTTATAAAGTAAGATGATATACAAGGAGTGTTACAGTTTTTTTTATGAAGAACGAAGGTATGAATAAAGAAGAAGAAGGTGATGATGTTGGTACTTGACAATGATAAAAGAAGAAAGGTATGATAGATTGATGGAGAAGAATAACGTGGGAGGATAGTGAAATGAGAAATCATAAATTATTAAGAGTATTTTGTATAGATACAAATGGTATTAAAATGAGGGTACTTAGGGTAAATGAAATATAAAATTAAAATTAGGGTATTTTGGATAGATGAAAAATAATATTAAAATGATGGTATTTTGGGTAAATTACATTAAGGATAAAAAAAATATTTTTAAATAAATATTTTAGGGATCTAATTATAAAACTTATAAATCAAAAATATACCCCGCTGACTTTGCAAAGAACAACACATGGCAAATATCTATTAGTCCATGTCAAAAGGGTACCAAAACCCTCTCATCTCATAAGGTTCCCAAGCAAAGCCTTAAATTTAACACCTATATCCAACACTTGCCTTTTTTTTTAAAAAAAAAAGAGATATAAAAAAATATGGAAATTTGAGTAATTCATCTTTATTTTCTAAAAGAGATAGGTGTTAGATATAAATATTAGATTTGAATGTCTATATAACATTTTTGGTATCAACGTGGGATTGGTCAAGTGACAAGCTCACTTGGTCACTTAACCAACTAGTCTCATGGAGCAACCCCTGCTGGGAGACCCTTACCGCTTAGTGCGAGCTCAGTTGGGCCGGACCGGATGAGTGAGATTCTGCTGGGTAAACCAGATTTGGCTACCGTTTGGTTTACACCAAAAAAAATATAACATTTTTGGTTTTTTTACCTGTTATTTAAAATATATATATATATATATATATATATATATATATTTATAGATTAGGATTGAAGGGGAAATTTTGAGAAAAAGTTAGAACATAAATATCAAAAAAAAAAAAATCAAAAAGTTGAAATAAAATAAAATATATTGAATACTACTCCCTCCCATTTTTATTATAGGAATACGCACAAAGAAAAATAATTAATTTTATAAATTTTGTGAGAATATATTATAATATTACAACTTTACTCATTCAACTTTTCTTGGAACTTTCGCGTTCTTTAATGAAAAAAAATATAGATAATCAAATAATATAATAAGGGCAAAAAATTAAAAAAAAACAATAAATGATGCATAGGAAATATGAAGTGACTTATATTTGGAACCAAGAAAATCTTCGAGAATGTGACCTACAATAAGGATAGAAGGGAAGTATAACCGATTAAGTTTTAGGTCAACGAGATTGTGGCCCTTCTAACTTTTTATATGTGTCACATTCGTGTATATTCTCTCTTATTCTATATATAAGATTTTTATATATAAAAAAATAAATTATCATATTTGTAAGACTTTATTCCAATTTCCAATAACATTTAATTACTTCTTTTATTTTTTTCAAAAACATCCTTATTAAGTCAACATTATTTTAAAATCTCAATAATAATTATATATGGGTAGTTTTAAAAATATAAATTAAATATTTATATTTTCAATATCAGTAACAACCTTAATTCACTTTCTTGATGATCATGAATTTTTTCAAAAGAATTTTACATATAGAACCGAATGAAGTATATGATGGATCGATGCATCACTTTTTTTGTTTTTTTTCCTATTCGGTTCACTAAGTACTACTTAGATACATTCAGATTCGACCCGAGCTGCATGCCTAGTTATGGCACGTAAGTCTCCCAACATGAATTTTTTGCATGATAAAGAATTGAATCTAAGATCTTACTTAAACGAGATCGAACCGCTTATCACTTGTCCCAAAGTGAGGCATCGCCTATTGCTAACATCATTAGCTAACCAAACATATCAAGCATAAAGCTATCCGTCATTATGTACAACATATATCATTATAAAATTTGAGGATTAAGAGTTAGGGTTTACTTTGTTGAAAATTTGAGGATTACACCATCCCATATAACTTGGAAATGATGCTCCCACACACTACTGCTTCCTAACGCACGTACAAAAGCTTATTCGAATATTCATGGGATTTGGTAATCAGCTACTAATAAATAGGACATCCGTCCCACTAAATAAATGTCATAAATTAAAGTGTTTGCTTAACCTCAATCTTTAGGGTTGAGAATAAAAATTCAAAAGTAGTTAAGTTTTATAGAAAATAGTGCATTTAAGAAAGATAAAGTTTTATATTTTAATTTTTTCAAAAAAATAAGTCTAGATTAAAGTGCTTATCCTCGAGTTGAGGTTAAAAAAATCATAAATTAAAAGGTACGACATATGATTTCAAATTCAAGAGCCGATATGCTCGAATGACCCATTCACATAAGGAAAATGTATATAACCCAATAAAGTTATGAGTCTTACTAACAATAGTGTATTAAGAACACTTAAAGTTTCGTTAGTAAGAAAAAATATCACAAATCCTTATTTATTCTTATCTTGTAAATATTAAAAGCTACATTTTTCAATAATCTTTTATCCTTTTTAACTCTTTAACAATAGCCAAAGACACTTGTTAGCAAAAACATATAAGGCTCTCGTAATATATCTAAACATGTGTGTTTGTTTAATTGCGAGCTATAAATCCCGTATACTTGGAAAAACAAAAGTATACAATTATCTAAACACTAGCTCTTATCCCGTGCAATGCACGGATTATTGATATTTTAATTTTTATGTTAAATATTTAAGATTAAAAATTATTTTTTTTTATTATTAAGTAAAGATTATTATTAAACAACAACAAAAAATAATTATATAAAAATGTAGGAGTTCAAACCAAACCCTATACTTTAAAAAATTAATCTAACTGATTTTGTTGATAAATTTTGTACTTCCTCGTATGAATAAAAAATATAACACTTTTTATATGAGATATTCCTTCTTTATTTTATGGATAAATTGACACTTTTATATATGATTATCAAATTTATTAGGATAAATAAATATTAAATTAGAATTTTTTTTTGAAACGAATATTAAATTAGAATTGAACATGATCCTTTATATATTTATGTGATGGATGGAGTAGTTTTTTTTTTACAATTAATATTTTTTTGAATATGATAATCACATCTGTTGTTATTAATCATAATTAAATATTTTTATCTTTTTAATCAATTATCTTATCACATATGTTTTTTTGTTTCTCCCTATTTCTGTGATCCGAACTTTCTTTGGTGGTTGTATGTTTATATATAAAGTGGATATCATGAATGAAAAGATAGATATAAACTTTTTTTTTTAAGATATACAGATAATAAGATGATAAGAGATAAGATATGATAAGTTATACCATATAGTAGATTTATCTTTATTATTATTTAGTCTTATGAAATATTTTTTATTGGAATTATCCTTCAAATTTTAAATTTTTATTTGTTTTAGGAGGCTAGTTGCATTTTTTTAAAATTTTTTAGGTTTTTTTAAAGATTTTTCTGTTTATGCTACATTTTTTTTATTCAGCACTTTTTTTTTTACGTTTTGTATTTTATATATTTTTTTAATGTAGATTTTGATTCTATTACTGTATGACCTCATCGCGATAAAGGAAGAAAGGTAGTATTTCTATGCATCATTGCTTGGTATATAATACTCACTCTTATATTTTGTGATTTGGGCAACCACGTCTTCTACTAATACTCAGAGTCGTCCCTGGGCTATGGTCAGAGGGGCGCCTGCCTAAGGCCCCCAAATTTTTGGGGTCAAAAAAATTTTTTGACTCATACTTGAATAAAAAAAATTAAGTAAAAAAAAAAAAACACTTTGGAACTTTCCAACGCAACTTTCTTAAAATATATTTTTTTTATGAATTTGAGAAAATTAAATATGCTCAACTAACTTATTTAATAAGTGTGAAATTTGTTATTTTTTTTAATAATAGAAAATTATGTAAGGGTGGTTTGATATGGTTTAAAAAAATGGGAATTTATATTGTATTTGATCTTTTTTGTTTAATGATATTATGAGATATTTCTTATATTTATGTGATGGATTGTGTGGTGGACTTGGGAAAAGGACTTAAACCAAGACCTCGGATCAAGGCTCGCATAGTCTTGACCGAGCTGGGGGGCTTATGTGGTGGACTCGGCCTAGCCGAGATCCTCGGCCCTATAAGAAGCCCTCTGTATGCTTGGCCGAGCTCAAGGCTCAACGGCCAAACAGACATCGGACACGGGCCGATATCATGCTCCCCCCTCTATGGTCTGGGCCGAGCTCAAGGCTCAACGACCGAACAGATACCAAACACGGGTCGATCTCATGATACTACCAAGGTCCGACTTCCTTGTCCGACACCACCTAGAGTCCGACACCTCCCCCAGAGTCCGATACCAAGGACAGGATGACGTGTCTCACCTTATCCACAAGGACAGCTCATCCACTCATGGCTCAGTACAGGCTGGCCCTACTTGGGCCTAAAGCAAGCCCATTAGGGCAACCAGCTCCCCCCTATAAGTAGCTCCGTACTACATGGGGCTCAGGTACGTCCTCTAACCCTAATTATCACCTTCACACACCAGTGATTAGGGTTACTCCCTGGCTCTCTCCTTAGCCACCAGAGGACTCCCACCAAACATCACAGATAAACCCCTAGACGGAGGCTTCCCCAAGGTCTTCTTCCCTAACCTTTGGGGATCTCACAGTCTAGGACATCACATTGGCGCCGTTTGTGGGGAAAGAGAAACTTCATCCCCACCCAAAAGATTCTACCATGTCTGAGGAACAACCAGTCCAGAGGAGGAGGAGGGGGCGTCCAAGGAGGGTGCCCTCGATGGAGGACCTACGCTTGCACCTGGAAGCAAACAGAGCAGCAAGGTCCCCACAGCCACCCCCTCCACCACCTCCACCTCCTCCCCCGCCACCACCCCCGCCTCCACCGCCACCTCCACCGCCAGAGTTCACGCACACCCACAGTGGACCTTACACCATCCACACCGGAGACACTGCAAATCCAACTCAGCACCAGGGAGGAGGTCGGCGCGTGCAGCTACGCTCCGAGCTCGGAGAAACCAACACAGAACAGCACCGCCACCGTGGCGAACGTGCCCACTCTGTCAGCACTACACATCGTTCTCACTCACGTCAATCTTCGCTCTCTCGCGAGGCAGAGGTCTTGTCCTTGATGAGACAACAGATGAGGATCATAGAGCAGCAAGGTAAAGCAATCGCAGATCTTCAGCAAGTTACTATGCAGCGTTTGGCTGAACGAGCCGTTGTTCAAGCTCCAGCACCAAATGAACTTCCACCCCCTCCAAATCCACCCCCGCCACAACCTCCGTTAACACCACAAACATTAGCAACACCACATACTACCATTACACAACTTACACAAACACCACCCCCTGACCAGCAACAACCTGACGATTCTCACCCTGGACACCCTTTTACACCAGCTGTCATGGCTTATGAACCACCACCTGGGTACCTCGGACCCAGCAACATTCCCAGATATAATGGCCTCACAGACCCTCAAGAGCATGTCCTCTCCTACGAGGGAGCTGTGAACTTCCATGGTGGTGGAGATCGGCTCAAGTGCCGAGCTTTCTCCATGACCCTCCAAGCCCCAGTTCTCCGATGGTATTCAACGTTACCCAAGAATTCTGTCAACAACTGGACAGAAATGAAGCGAGTATTTCTCAATAGGTACACTGCTAGCTGTGTGCAACCAAGGTCAGATCACACACTAGCAACAGTGACACAAAAGTCGGACGAATCCCTACGTGCTTACCTACACAGGTTTCACAGTGAATCCAGCTCGGTCCCCAACCTATCTCCCGAGGTGGCCGTCCTCCTCCTGACTCAAGGCCTGACCGAGGGAGGATTCAAAGACTCACTGATAGAAAAGCCACCGAGAGATATGGCCGAACTTAGACAAAGATCCAACAAGTATATCAACCTCGAAGAATTTAACAAAGGTCAGATGAGTAGGATGGAGAACGTTCAAGCTGCTTCACAGAATGCCCTTCCCCGAGGTCGTCCTCGTGGAAACAAGGATGATAGAGAAGGAAGAGTGGACCAAGGAGACCGAGGTCGCTCTCACGTCGGCCAGCAAGACGATCGACGACGTCCCTACATCACTAAGTATGATTCTTACACCCCCCTGACGATTCCGAGGTCACAAGTCTGGAGAGAGACCATGCAGACCAAACTCAGGAGTGTACCTCGGCCACCTTTCTTCAGAAACCAAAATAATATCAAGGACATATCTAAATACTGCAACTTCCACGACGGGTATGGACACCATACCGATCAGTGCACCTGGCTTCGAGACGTTATCGAAGACATGGTGAGAAGGGGCAAGTTGCAACAGTATGTGCGAGAAGTGGTGGAGAGAAGAGGCCGAAGAAGGTCTCGTAGCCCAGACAACGACAAAGGAAAAGCCAAAGCTGACCCATCTCCAGAAAAGAAGGAAGAAGAACCACAACGGGTAAATATGGTCGTGGTACAAGATCTGGATAAGTCGCCGGAAAATTTCCGAGTTGAAACTATCTCGGGAGGTTTTGCCGGCGGCGGTGAGAAGAGAGCAGAAAGGAAAAGATACGTCAATCAAGTTTTAGCTGTTCACCACAAACCGGTCTGCAAGAAACCTTCTCGGAACATCCCCATCATTTTTTCTGACCAGGACATGGAAGACGTCATCCCAGATCACAATGACCCAATGGTGATGACGGCGTTGATCGGCAATTTCAAAGTCGCCCGAGTTTTCATTGATCAAGGAAGCTCGGCCGACATTCTTTTTCTTCATACATTTCAAGCACTGAAGCTGAGGTCAGCCGACCTCGTGTAATTTGAAGGCAATCTCATCAGCTTCACAGGTGAGGCAATTCGCCCCCTAGGAGCCATCCACCTCTCGGTGACCTTAGGCAAGCAGCATTCGGCCCGAACGGAGATCATCAAGTTTTTATTTGTTGATTCTGAATCCCCGTACAACGTGATACTGGGACGAACCTGCCTGCAAGCTTTTGGGGCAGTGGTTTCAACGGTACACCTAGCAATGAAATTCGTCGGTTCTGACGACAAGGTCGTCACAATCAAAGCCGACCAGATGAGAGCCCGACTCTGCTACAATGCGAGTCTACGGGAAGCAAAAAAGAAACAGAAAGAGCTTACTGACCCGACTTTGGCCAAAGGGAGAGTTCTATTGGCTGATGTTCAGGTCAAACAAGACGTTCTTAGGTTTTCTCTTCGAAGGGAACGGTTGACGATTCCCGTTGATCCTTCCGACCCCAGCAAAACTGTCAAAGTAGGTACCAACCTCCCTCAAGAAATCCAAGGTGCAATTAAGGAAAATCTCTCTTCCCTTCTAGTTTTCTCCAACCCTCCACAGAGGGAGAATATTTTCATTTATTTAACTGTTGGTGATCCCGCCCTCGGCTTGGTTTTGCCCTGAGGTGAGGGCCGAAGTGAGTTCCCCATTCACTCCTTGAGCCGAGGTCCCGAGCTCTGGTGTTTCAGGATGAAAAACATTGCATTTTTTAAGGCTGCCAACAATTTCCAAGTGTCGGCAAAGAACCGCGGCATCTCTCATTGGGCCTCCTCGGTCGAGTACTACCAGACCAATGCTGTCATCCCCATCGAACGAAGGTTTCATACCTTCCGGAGGAGGGACAGGCCCGAGGTCGAGAACAAGAATCTGATACTGGCCGAGGAGATCCGAGAAGCCGCCTCTGTTCAGAAGAAGATAGCGAAGGAAAGGCTAGCCAACCAAGACAACAAAACTGTGCTCGGAGACCTCGTGCAAGATAGATATGTTTCTGTGTTTAAACATATTTATTTAAGGTATATGTACTCTGTTAAAGGTTGAAATTTGGTTAGATTTGAGTAGTGAAGAGAATGGTTTGTTAAAACTCATGTTTTAGTGTCAGACTGCATAATCTAACCGGTTACTCGATATTCGTAACCGGTTAGACACTGTTAAAATGCAAAAGAAAATAAGTTTACAAAATCAGTGTTGTGGTCTTATAAATCCTACTCAAATCTAGGCCTTAATTTCATGGAAAACAATCTGAAAATAAGTTGATTTCACTGTTATAGTTCAGATTGCAGTTAAAGAGTTAATACCTTAAGGTAATGAGATAATTTCAAGAGGAAATTATGCTCATTGGACAATGGAATGTGATCTAGACTTTTGAATGATATAAACAGTGGTTTTGAGGTACAAACATTGTTAAACTGGTTTATGGATTGGGTAGGGAATTCAAGAAAAAGGGTTTTCTGAATTACAATGGTAAACAGTTCAGGTCTGTAATTCTAACCGGTTAGCCTGAAACTGTAAGCGGTTAGTACCTGAATCTGAAAAATAAAAAGTTAAGTTTTTGAATACCATTGACTTTGTTTTACCCAATCTAAGTTTAAGGGCATGTTTTGAGATAATTCAAAAGAGAATTTTGTGTCAAAGTCTATACCTCAAATAAATCATTCAAAAGAGAAACTGGAATATTTCTAAATTACAGTAATTAATGGAAAGGCCAACCTTAGTAATTATGTATGCAATGCATGCATAGAGAAAGGTTATGAAATAGGTTGGCAAGGATTGTTTGTGATGTTCGGGGTACACGACCCTGTACTCTAGGAGTACTAAACTGATGCAACCAACTTGATGACACATTCTGGGAATGTGGCCATTGTCTGGGACATGGTTTCTTGGACACGTTCTGGGAACGTGATGCACACTCTGGGAGTGGTGCTTAATTATATTCCAAGTATGGTTTGCGATACGTTCTGGGAACGTATGTTAGTGTTCTGGGAACACATTGGTATAATAATGGAATTAAAGATAAAACCAACCTTGATGATTGTGCATTCATATAGAATGGAAGTTTGGTTGGTAGGAACGTTTATCATATTCTGGGAATATGAGGAGGGTACTCCGGGAGTACCAAATTTGTAACCTACTTGATGACACATTATAGATATGTGGCCAGTGTCTGGGACCTGGTTATATATGTTCTGGGAACGTATGATAGTGTTCTGGGAACACATTGATATGCAACCTACTTGATGACACATTATAGATATGTGGCCAGTGTCCGGGACCTGGTTTTTATGCGTTCTGGGAACGTGGTGCACACTCTGGGAGTGTTGCGTATTTATCCAAGTATGGTTTGCTACACGTTCTAGGAACGTGGTGCACACTCTGGGAGTGTTGCGTATTTATCCAAGTATGGTTTGGCATTACGTTCTGGGAACGAATGTCAGTGTTCCGGGAACACAACAGTGTATTGGATGGACGTCCAAGCCTCAGTTGTGGAAGAATATCATGCATCATGCCACCTGCATTGAAAGAACTATTATGATTAACCGGGTGTGCTCATATGATTATGCATCATGATTTGCTACATGTTGATTTGTGGATGTTAGTTTTATTCTCATTTGATTATGCGAATATGTATAGCTAACCCCCATGCCCTTATTAGGTGTTGATCGTGCATCTAGCTTGCACAAGAATCAGTAAAGGGAGATGTCCCTTAGGTGCATGCAGAGTATAGAATGTATGGGTTGGGAACCCGTTGTGCAGATATCGAGGATCCGACCAGAAGGATGTTCGGACAAAGGACCAGTGACCAGCTCTATAACATTTCTATTTTTAATAGAACTTATATGATACATATTTTGGAAAAAGGTATCATAAGAGGAATTCAGTTTCATCATTATACTTATTTGGTATTAATAGACTTGTTACACTTGATATATTTTGGGGGTACAATATGATGATTTTACTATGTTTCCGCAAACTCTGATTTTGGTAGTCAACCTTTATCATTGATCAAGTGTTTCTGAAATTAAATTTTCAAGGGAAGGGAAAATTCTTATTTTCAGATCTTTTTCCAACAATAACAAGTCCAAGTTTTCATAAACTTCTTACTTTTCTTATAAAGTAAGATGATATACAAGGAGTGTTACATATATTGGTTTGGAAAGTTTTATTTTTTGTACATTATGTGTTTTTATATATAAAAATATGAGAAATATTTTTATATGGTTATTTTGTACAAAAATATGAATATTGTAATTTAGTCCTTGGGCTGGGACCTAATTACAATATTAGAAAGGTTTTTAGAAGGAAAGGAATTAAAATCTTAATTTTTGAATTTTTGCACTGGAGTAACCGGTTACCAGTGCCCAGTAACCGGTCAGTGAGTGCAGACAGCTCATAAGAAGAAGTGGAATTTGATGAGTAATCAAGCCAAAACCCAGAAATTTGCCACGAATTCATCCTTCTCTTGGTGGGTTAGGACGTGTTAACATGCATGGCTCTCTAATCTTGCTATATAAGGCCATTAATGAGATCAAAGTTGGGGTTTTGTGAGTGTGTTGGTATCAATCTCTGTTTTAGGGTTCTTGTTGTGCTTTGTTCGATTCTCCTTCCTTGTTAAGAGTTAGATTTCGAGTGATATACCATTACAAAGCTTGAATCAAGGGCTTTGTATTGATATAAGGTTTGTGAGTCGAGAGTTCCTGAGCTAGGAGAAATCGATTCACGAAGTTGGAGGTTCAAAACTGTCACAGTTCTGTATTGGGTTTCTGGAACTGACTTTGAGCTTCGATTTTGGTAAGCTCAAGCCTTCTCTTGTTCTAGACTTGACTTCCTTTCAAAGTTCATGTTGCATGGTTTTGATAATGACCATTTTCCCTAATTTCCATGTCCATTTCATGTTCCAAATTCCTTGATCAATCTACCCTGTCAAAACGGTTCTGGTTTGAGGAGGAGTTTTGGGCGGTTGGTGTTCTACCTCAAATCTCTGCTCAAATCTTGTTCAATCACGAACCTAAGGTAAGGGGGAAGCTTACTATTTGCTAGAATGAGAATAAATTGTGGTATAACATAGGAGGAGTCACCAAGAGACTCAAAGGGCATAAGTTAAAATGGTTAAGTGGCTTGGAGGCCAATCTGAGCTCAATTGTTGTTATGAGCAATTTTATCTAGATGCATGCAAGATATATTGATGTTGGATTCATGACTTATTTGGATATTATGTGAATTGATGCATTAAGTTATGAAATATGTGCAATTATGTGCAATTTGAGTATTAAATTGAATGCATGCAAGATAGATATGTTTATGTGGCTGAACATACTAGTATTAAGGTATGTGAACTCTATTGATTGTTGAAATTGGTTAGATTTGAGTATTGAAAAGAATGGTATGCAAAACCTCATTTTTCAATGTACAGACTGCATAATCTAATCGGTTATTCGGAATTTGTAACCGGTTAGATACTGTCAATTTTCAAAGGAAATGAATTTCTGAAATTGGCTAAGTGTCCATACCATTTGTACTCAAGTTTAAGCTATAATTTCATACAAAGACCAATCTAAAACTAGGTGATTGAGCATTGTTTGGTTTAGATTGGAGGTGATGAGTTAATACCTTAATATCAAATGATAATTTCAAGAGGAAATTATGCATAAATGAAATTAGATTATGACTTAGATCTTTTGAATGATATTATGTGTTGAACTTGAGGTATTCTGTTATGCTAAGACCTTGTTATTAGATTGAGTAGAGAATTCAAGAAAAGATTCTTTGAAAATCAGTGGTTTTGTATTCAGGTCCGTAATTCTAACCGGTTAGGTGATGATGTAACCGGTTAGTACCTGAAACTTAAAAATAAAAGTTAAGTTTTTGAGTAAGGATTGTTAACATCAATGATTATATTCTCTCAATCCAGGTCTATGAGCCTATGTTAAACTGAAATTCAAAGGTGAATTTTATGAGTAAAGCCATACCTCAAGATATCATTCAGAAGTTGTGTTTTTCTAAGTCATAATAATAAAATTAATGAAAAGATCAACCTTAGTAATTATGTATGCAATGCATGCATAGAGAAATGTAATGAAATAGGTTGGCAAGAATTGTTTGTGATGTTCAGGGAACATGACCCTGTACTCTAGGAGTACCAAACTGATGCAACCTACTTGATGACACATTCTGGGAATGTGGCCATTGTCTGGGACATGGTTTCTTTGACACGTTCTGGGAACGTGATGCACACTCTGGGAGTGGTGCTTGATTATATTCCAAGTATGGTTTGCGATACGTTCTGGGAACGTATGTTAGTGTTCTGGGAACACATTGGTATAATAATAGAATTAAAGATAAAAACCAACCTTAATGATTGTGCATTCATGCATATAGAATGGAAGATGGGTTGGTAGGAACGCTTATCATATTCTGGGAATATGAGGAGGGTACTCCGGGAGTACCAAATTTGTAACCTACTTGATGACACATTCTTGGAATGTGGCCAGTGTCTGGGACCTGGTTATATACGTTCTGGGAACGTATGTTAGTGTTCTGGGAACATATTGATATGCAACCTACTTGATGACACATTCTGGGAATGTGGCCAGTGTCTGCGACATGGTTTCTTTGATACGTTCTGGGAACGTGATGCACACTCTGGGAGTGATGCTTATTTATCCAAGTATGGTTTGCTACACGTTCTGGGAACGTGATGCACACTCTAGGAGTGATGCTTATTTATCCAAGTATGGTTTGACATTACGTTCTGGGAACGAATGTCAGTGTTCCGGGAACACAACGGTGTATTAGATGGACGTCCAAGATGGACTTTGTTAGAGGCCTCAGTTGTGGATGAAAATCATGCATCATGCCACCTGCATTGAAAGAATTATTATGATTAACCGGGTGTGCTCATATGAATATGCATCATGATTTGCTACATGTTGACTTGTGGATGTTAGTGTTATTCTCATTTGATTATGCGAATATGTATAGCTAACCCCCATGCCCTTATTAGGTGTTGATCGTGCATCTAGCTTGCACAAGAATCAGTAAAGGGAGATGTCCCTTAGATGCATGCAGAGTGTAGAAAGTGTGGGTTGGGAACCCGTTGTGCAGATATCGAGGATCCGGCCAGATGAATGTTTGGACAGAGGACCAGTGACCAGCTCTATAACATATCTATTTTTAATAAGTATTTATATGAAACACCTTTTGAAAGAGGTATCATAAGATTAATTTGATTTCATAATAATACTTATTTGGTACGCATGGACTTGTTACACTTGATATAATTTGGGAGTATAATATGATTATCTTACTATGTTTCCGCAACTCTGATTTTATTAGACAAATTGTCTTAAAAGGAATTTCCAAAGGAAAGGGAAATTTTTATTTTCAGATCTTTTTCCAACAATGACAAGTCTATGTAATCATAAACTTATTACTTTTCTTATAAAGTAAGATGATATACAAGGAGTGTTACAGTTTTTTTTATGAAGAACGAAGGTATGAATAAAGAAGAAGAAGGTGATGATGTTGGTACTTGACAATGATAAAAGAAGAAAGGTATGATAGATTGATGGAGAAGAATAACGTGGGAGGATAGTGAAATGAGAAATCATAAATTATTAAGAGTATTTTGTATAGATACAAATGGTATTAAAATGAGGTTACTTAGGGTAAATGAAATATAAAATTAAAATTAGGGTATTTTGGATAGATGAAAAATAATATTAAAATGATGGTATTTTGGGTAAATTACATTAAGGATAAAAAAAATATTTTTAAATAAATATTTTAGGGATCTAATTATAAAACTTATAAATCAAAAATATACCCCGCTGACTTTGCAAAGAACAACACATGGCAAATATCTATTAGTCCATATCAAAAGGGTACCAAAACCCTCTCATCTCATAGGGTTCCCAAGCAAAGCCTTAAATTTAACACCTATATCCAACACTTGCCTTTTTTTAAAAAAAAATAAAAGAGATATAAAAAAATATGGAAATTTGAGTAATTCATCTTTATTTTCTAAAAGAGATAGGTGTTAGATATAAATGTTAGATTTGAATGTCTATATAACATTTTTGGTATCAACGTGGGATTGGTCAAGTGACAAGCTCACTTGGTCACTTAACCAACTAGTCTCATGGAGCAACCCCTGCTGGGAGACCCTTACTGCTTAGTGCGAGCTCAGTTGGGCCGGACCGGATGAGTGAGATTCTGCTGGGTAAACCAGATTTGGCTACCGTTTGGTTTACACCAAAAAAAAATATAACATTTTTGGTTTTTTTACCTGTTATTTAAAATATATTTATATATATATATTTATAGATTAGGATTGAAGGGGAAATTTTGAGAAAAAGTTAGAACATAAATATCAAAAAAAAAAATCAAAAAGTTAAAATAAAATAAAATATATTGAATACTACTCCCTCCCATTTTTATTATAGGAGTACTTAACCAAATTATACGCACAAAGAAAAATAATTAATTTTATAAATTTTGTGAGAATATATTATAATATTACAACTTTACACATTCAACTTTTCTTGGAACTTTTGCGTTCTTTAATGAAAAAAAATATAGATAATCAAATAATATAATAAGGGCAAAAAATTAAAAAAAACAATAAATGATGCATAGGAAATATGAAGTGACTTATATTTGGAACCAAGAAAATCTTCGAGAATGTGACCTACAATAAGGATAGAAGGGAAGTATAACCGATTAAGTTTTAGGTCAACGAGATTGTGGCCCTTCTAACTTTTTATATGTGTCACATTCGTGTATATTCTCTCTTATTCTATATATAAGATTTATATTTATATAAAAAATAAATTATCATATTTGTAAGACTTTATTCCAATTTCCAATAACATTTAATTACTTCTTTTATTTTTTTCAAAAACATCCTTATTAAGTCAACATTATTTTAAAATCTCAATAATAATTATATATGGGTAGTTTTAAAAATATAAATTAAATATTTATATTTTCAATATCAGTAACAACCTTAATTCACTTTCTTGATGATCATGAATTTTTTCAAAAGAATTTTACATATAGAACCGAATGAAGTATATGATGGATCGATGCATCACTTTTTTTGTTTTTTTGCCTATTCGGTTCACTAAGTACTACTTAGATACATTCAGATTCGACCCGAGCTGCATGCCTAGTTATGGCACGTAAGTCTCCCAACATGAATTTTTTGCATGATAAAGAATTGAATCTAAGATCTTACTTAAACGAGATCGAACCGCTTATCACTTGTCCCAAAGTGAGGCATCGCCTATTGCTAACATCATTAGCTAACCAAACATATCAAGCATAAAGCTATCCGTCATTATGTACAACATATATCATTATAAAATTTGAGGATTAAGAGTTAGGGTTTACTTTGTTGAAAATTTGAGGATTACACCATCCCATATAACTTGGAAATGATGCTCCCACACACTACTGCTTCCTAACGCACGTACAAAAGCTTATTCGAATATTCATGGGATTTGGTAATCAGCTACTAATAAATAGGACATCCGTCCCACTAAATAAATGTCATAAATTAAAGTGTTTGCTTAACCTCAATATTTAGGGTTGAGAATAAAAATTCAAAAGTAGTTAAGTTTTATAGAAAATAGTGCATTTAGGAAAGATAAAGTTTTATATTTTAATTTTTTCAAAAAAATAAGTCTAGATTAAAGTGCTTATCCTCGAGTTGAGGTTAAAAAAATCATAAATTAAAAGGTACGACATATGATTTCAAATTCAAGAGCCGATACGCTCGAATGACTCATTCGCATAAGGAAAATGTATATAACCCAATAAAGTTACGAGTCTTACTAACAATAGTGTATTAAGAACACTTAAAGTTTCGTTAGTAAGAAAAAATATCACAAATCCTTATTTATTCTTATCTTGTAAATATTAAAAGCTACATTTTTCAATAATCTTTTATCCTTTTTAACTCTTTAACAATAGCCAAAGACACTTGTTAGCAAAAACATATAAGACTCTCGTAATATATCTAAACATGTGTGTTTGTTTAATTGCGAGCTATAAATCCCGTATACTTGGAAAAACAAAAGTATACAATTATCTAAACACTAGCTCTTATCCCGTGCAATGCACGGATTATTGATATTTTAATTTTTATGTTAAATATTTAAGATTAAAAATTATTTTTTTTTATTATTAAGTAAAGATTATTATTAAACAACAACAAAAAATAATTATATAAAAATGTAGGAGTTCAAACCAAACCCTATACTTTAAAAAATTAATCTAACTGATTTTGTTGATAAATTTTGTACTTCCTCGTATGAATAAAAAATATAACACTTTTTATATGAGATATTCCTTCTTTATTTTATGGATAAATTGACACTTTTATATATGATTATCAAATTTATTAGGATAAATAAATATTAAATTAGAATTTTTTTTTGAAACGAATATTAAATTAGAATTGAACATGATCCTTTATATATTTATGTGATGGATGAAGTAGTTTTTTTTTTAAAATTAATATTTTTTTGAATATGATAATCACATCTGTTGTTATTAATCATAATTATATATTTTTATCTTTTTAATCAATTATCTTATCACATATGTTTTCTTGTTTCTCCCTATTTCTGTGATCCGAACATTCTTTGGTGGTTGTATGTTTATATATAAAGTGGATATCATGAATGAAAAGATAGATATAAACTTTTTTTTTATTAAGATATACAGATAATAAGATGATAAGAGATAAGATATGATAAGTTATACCATATAGTAGATTTATCTTTATTATTATTTAGTCTTATGAAATATTTTTTATTGGAATTATCCTTCAAATTTTAAATTTTTATTTGTTTTAGGAGGCTAGTTGCATTTTTTTAAAAATTTTTTAGGTTTTTTTAAAGATTTTTCTGTTTATGCTACATTTTTTTTATTCAGCACTTTTTTTTTTACGTTTTGTATTTTATATATTTTTTTAATGTAGATTTTGATTCTATTACTGTATGACCTCATCGCGATAAAGGAAGAAAGGTAGTATTTCTATGCATCATTGCTTGGTATATCATACTCACTCTTATATTTTGTGATTTGGGCAACCACGTCTTCTACTAATACTCAGAGTCGTCCCTGGGCTATGGTCAGAGGGGCGCCTGCCTAAGGCCCCCAAATTTTTGGGGTCAAAAAATTTTTTTGACTCATACTTGAATAAAAAAAAATTAAGTAAAAAAAAAATAACACTTTGGAACTTTCCAACGCAACTTTCTTAAAATATATTTTTTTTTTATGAATTTGAGAAAATTAAATATGCTCAACTAACTTATTTAATAAGTGTGAAATTTGTTATTTTTTTTAATAATAGAAAATTATGTAAGGGTGGTTTGATATGGTTTAAAAAAATGGGAATTTATATTGTATTTGATCTTTTTTGTTTAATGATATTATGAGATATTTCTTATATTTATGTGATGGATTGTGTGGTGGACTTGGGAAAAGGACTTAAACCAAGACCTCGGATCAAGGCTCGCATAGTCTTGACCGAGCTGGGGGGGCTTATGTGGTGGACTCGGCCTAGCCGAGATCCTCGGCCCTATAAGAAGCCCTTTGTATGCTTGGCCGAGCTCAAGGCTCAACGGCCGAACAGACATCGGACATGGGCCGATATCATGCTCCCCCCTCTATGGTCTGGGCCGAGCTCAAGGTTCAACGACCGAACAGATACCAAACACGGGTCGATCTCATGATACTACCAAGGTCCGACTTCCTTGTCCGACACCACCTAGAGTCCGACACCTCCCCCAGAGTCCGATACCAAGGACAGGATGACGTATCTCACCTTATCCACAAGGACAGCTCATCCACTCATGGCTCAGTACAGGCTGGCCCTACTTGGGCCTAAAGCAAGCCCATTAGGGCAACCAGCTCCCCCCTATAAGTAGCTCCGTACTACATGGGGCTCAGGTACGTCCTCTAACCCTAATTATCACCTTCACACACCAGTGATTAGGGTTACTCCCTGGCTCCCTCCTTAGCCACCAGAGGCCTCCCACCAAACATCACAGATAAACCCCTAGACGGAGGCTTCCCCAAGGTCTTCTTCCCTAACCTTTGGGGATCTCACAGTCTAGGACATCACATTGGCGCCGTTTGTGGGGAAAGAGAAACTTCATCCCCACCCAAAAGATTCTACCATGTTTGAGGAACAACCAGTCCAGAGGAGGAGGAGGGGGCGTCCAAGGAGGGTGCCCTCGACGGAGGACCTACGCTTGCACCTGGAAGCAAACAGAGCAGCAAGGTCCCCACAGCCACCCCCTCCACCACCTCCACCTCCTCCCCCGCCACCACCCCCGCCTCCACCGCCACCTCCACCGCCAGAGTTCACGCACACCCACAGTGGACCTTACACCATCCACACCGGAGACACTGCAAATCCAACTCAGCACCAGGGAGGAGGTCGGCGCGTGCAGCTACGCTCCGAGCTCGGAGAAACCAACACAGAACAGCACCGCCACCGTGGCGAACGTGCCCACTCTGTCAGCACTACACATCGTTCTCACTCACGTCAATCTTCGCTCTCTCGCGAGGCAGAGGTCTTGTCCTTGATGAGACAACAGATGAGGATCATAGAGCAGCAAGGTAAAGCAATCGCAGATCTTCAGCAAGTTACTATGCAGCGTTTGGCTGAACGAGCCGTTGTTCAAGCTCCAGCACCAAATGAACTTCCACCACCTCCAAATCCACCACCGCCACAACCTCCGTTAACACCACAAACATTAGCAACACCACATACTACTATTACACAACTTACACAAACACCACCCCCTGACCAGCAACAACCTGACGATTCTCACCCTGGACACCCTTTTACACCAGCTGTCATGGCTTATGAACCACCACCTGGGTACCTCGGACCCAGCAACATTCCCAGATATAATGGCCTCACAGACCCTCAAGAGCATGTCCTCTCCTACGAGGGAGCTGTGAACTTCCATGGTGGTGGAGATCGGCTCAAGTGCCGAGCTTTCTCCATGACCCTCCAAGCCCCAGTTCTCCGATGGTATTCAACGTTACCCAAGAATTCTGTCAACAACTGGACAGAAATGAAGCGAGTATTTCTCAATAGGTACACTGCTAGCTGTGTGCAACCAAGGTCAGATCACACACTAGCAATAGTGACACAAAAGTCGGACGAATCCCTACGTGCTTACCTACACAGGTTTCACAGTGAATCCAGCTCGGTTCCCAACCTATCTCCCGAGGTGGCCGTCCTCCTCCTGACTCAAGGCCTGACCGAGGGAGGATTCAAAGACTCACTGATAGAAAAGCCACCGAGAGATATGGCCGAACTTAGACAAAGATCCAACAAGTATATCAACCTCGAAGAATTTAACAAAGGTCAGATGAGTAGGATGGAGAACGTTCAAGCTGCTTCACAGAATGCCCTTCCCCGAGGTCGTCCTCGTGGAAACAAGGGTGATAGAGAAGGAAGAGTGGACCAAGGAGACCGAGGTCGCTCTCACGTCGGCCAGCAAGACGATCGACGACGTCCCTACATCACTAAGTATGATTCTTACACCCCCCCTGACGATTCCGAGGTCACAAGTCTGGAGAGAGACCATGCAGACCAAACTCAGGAGTGTACCTCGGCCACCTTTCCTCAGAAACCAAAATAATATCAAGGACATATCTAAATACTGCAACTTCCACGACGGGTATGGACACCATACCGATCAGTGCACCTGGCTTCGAGACGTTATCGAAGACATGGTGAGAAGGGGCAAGTTGCAACAGTATGTGCGAGAAGTGGTGGAGAGAAGAGGCCGAAGAAGGTCTCGTAGCCCAGACAACGACAAAGGAAAAGCCAAAGCTGACCCATCTCCAGAAAAGAAGGAAGAAGAACCACAACGGGTAAATATGGTCGTGGTACAAGATCTGGATAAGTCGCCGGAAAATTTCGGAGTTGAAACTATCTCGGGAGGTTTTGCCGGCGGCGGTGAGAAGAGAGCAGAAAGGAAAAGATACGTCAATCAAGTTTTAGCTGTTCACCACAAACCGGTCTGCAAGAAACCTTCTCGGAACATCCCCATCATTTTTTCTGACCAGGACATGGAAGACGCCATCCCAGATCACAATGACCCAATGGTGATCACGGCGTTGATCGGCAATTTCGAAGTCGCCCGAGTTTTCATTGATCAAGGAAGCTCGGCCGACATTCTTTTTCTTCATACATTTCAAGCACTGAAGCTGAGGTCAGCCGACCTCGTGCAATTTGAAGGCAATCTCATCAGCTTCACAGGTGAGGCAATTCGCCCCCTAGGAGCCATCCACCTTCCGGTGACCTTAGGCAAGCAGCATTCGGCCCGAACGGAGATCATCAAGTTTTTATTTGTTGATTCTGAATCCCCATACAACGTGATACTGGGACGAACCTGCCTGCAAGCTTTTGGGGCAGTGGTTTCAACGGTACACCTAGCAATGAAATTCGTCGGTTCTGACGACAAGGTCGTCACAATCAAAGCCGACCAGATGAGAGCCCGACTCTGCTACAATGCGAGTCTACGGGAAGCAAAAAAGAAACAGAAAGAGCTTACTGACCCGACTTTGACCAAAGGGAGAGTTCTATTGGCTGATGTTCAGGTCAAACAAGACGTTCTTAGGTTTTCTCTTCGAAGGGAACGGTTGACGATTCCCGTTGATCCTTCCGACCCCAGCAAAACTGTCAAAGTAGGTACCAACCTCCCTCAAGAAATCCAAGGTGCAATTAAGGAAAATCTCTCTTCCCTTCTAGTTCTCTCCAGCCCTCCACAGAAGGAGAATCTTTTCATTTATTTAACTGTTGGTGATCCCGCCCTCGGCTTGGTTTTGGCCTGAGGTGAGGGCCGAAGTGAGTTCCCCATTCACTCCTTGAGCCGAGGTCCCGAGCTCTGGTGTTTCAGGATGAAAAACATTGCATTTTTTAAGGCTGCCAACAATTTCCAAGTGTCGGCTGAGAACCGCGGCATCTCTCATCGGGCCTCCTCGGTCGAGTACTACCAGACCAATGCTGTCATCCCCATCGAACGAAGGTTTCATACCTTCCGGAGGAGGGACAGGCCCGAGGTCGAGAACAAGAATCTGATACTGGCCGAGGAGATCCGAGAAGCCGCCTCTGTTCAGAAGAAGATAGCGAAGGAAAGGCTAGCCAACCAAGACAACAAAACTGTGCTCGGAGACCTCGTGCTCCGAAGAGCAGATAGTGGTCATGAGATTTGGAGGGACGTAAAATGTGCTCGGAATCAAGAAGGCCCCAACAGAGGCGTTTCAAAAACATACTCTGGGGCATACAAGCTAGAGACTCTGGAAGGAACCGAGCTCAGGAATTCCTGAAACGTTGCAAAACCGAGAACCTACTCCAGTTAGGTTTACCTCGGAAATCATCAGCAGTCACCAACACCTCCAGCTAAAGTTTAGGTTTAATTTTAATTTCTGTTAATGTTTTTACATCTGCTTCCTCTAGTCACATTCTGTCCCATTGTGATATATTCACTTTTTTAATTCCCTGAAAAGCAATGTACTCATGTCTATGATTAATGAAAAGTACAAACTTGCTCATACTCAAGTGCCACAGTTTTATATATGTACATACTAGCTTCTCATTTAGCACTAGCCACCTAAATGTTGCATGGCGCTATGAACAGTCAACATCTTGCAAATAAGATCGGCTCATATGCACAGTGTACAAGGGACACCCGATAAAGTACAGCTTGCTGTGAAATGTTTTCACATAGCTTCACTCAGCAACCTCTTTCACATCGGGGACGAGGGCACCCACCTTGGCTAAGGTGGGTAGATCCGAGATCCCTACCGTATGCACTTATATACAATACCTTTTTTCAGAGGAAAACTTATAAGATTACTGCACTTACTGAGTCGTACAAGCTTAGCCTCATTATTTATATTCAGGTCCGAGCTAAACCAAGTGATCTTATCATGACCTTTTCATGTCCGATCAAGCCCGAATACAACAAGTAAAAGCAGAACTTGTATTCTCATAAACAGTTTTACTGGGTTATCCAAGATAAAATGCAACAAGTCTCAAACACTTGCATCTTTCAAAACAGGTTTTTTCGATAACCTCCTAACTAGTTGAAGTGTGGATCCGAGGTCCAATAAATAAACATGCAACGAGTTACTAAACTCGCATTTGTGCAACAAGTCAAAGAAAGAACTTGCCTAAAAGTGACCTCGGACACCATGAGTATGCAACAAGTTAAAATACAAAACATGCATAAAAATAACAACATGCAACAAGTTAAACTGAAATGAACTTGCATTAAAAGAAACTGTTGTACACAAGCAGCAAAATAAAGTACAATATTGTCAAGCATGTTACAAAAAACATAGACAAATTTCAAGCCGCCCAGCATAAGGGACTTATGCTGCATCATCTTCGACATCGGACAGCACAACCTTGCTCGAATCGAACTCCTCATCCGGCTTCTCCTCCAGGGGGTTAGGAAGATTCTCCTCAGGTTGGTCGAGGTCAACCTCGGCCCCATCCTTCTCAAAGTCCACCATCTTCCCATCTTCCACCCCGAACCCGGCACAGGCGCCGATGACACGAACTCGGAGCCCTTGATTCAAATGCAGGATCTGCTCCATAGCATTGGCAAAGATTTTGCCTCCTCCCTTCTCAAAGTCAAAATTTGCCTAGGCTGCTGCAATCTTGTGTTTGAGAGCTTGAGCAGCTCTTCTCCTCAGCAAAGCTCTCACCCTCTCCATCTCGGCCAGGCCTTCCTGCCGACCAGCTTCCTTGGCATCTGCTCTTACTTGGGCCAGTGCCTCCCCATGCTGTTTGAGAAGCTCCTCTATTTGTTGGCGATGCTTCTCTTCCAGTTCAGCCAGCTTCTGATCCACAGAGTCTTTGATACTCCTTAGACCAGCAACCTCGGTCGCCATTTCAGCTCGGGCCTTCTTCTTGGAGGGCGGCACGCCTTCTGCCACATCATCGGCGACCTCCGCCAGCACGTTGAACATGGTAGTGGATCTTTTCAATTGATAGGCCAGCTCCTCGGCCATTCTCTTCCATTCAGCCCCCGACATCTTAATCAAAGTCTCTTTGACCGAGGGTTTAGCAGTGGTGGTCGGCGGCCTCGGAAGTATGTCGATTCCCCTCCTCGGACCTGCCGACGAAGGGGAGGCATCGGCAGCAATCGCCACCTCGGCGTTAAGGCCAGGAGACTGAGGAGGAGGGGCGATAATCACCGCAGGAGGAGTAGGATGAAGAGGACCCGAGTCGGTAGAGGTCGTATCGGTAGAGGTCTCAGCAGGCACTGTCTCAGCAGAAGGGTTCTCCGACCTCTTTCTTTTGCGGGCCTCCAGTGCTGCTTTGAGCGCCTTGGACGACATGTCCGACCAATGTTCGTCTGAAAACAAGAGAATAAAGAAAAGTTAGTAGGAAAGTTGAAAGAAAATGTACAAGTGCGAGAGTAAAGTTAACTACCAATTTTGGTTAGGACTTCGTTGTCAGGACATTTCATGAAAACTCCAATGTCAAGCTGGAATTTCCGAGCACTGTACTCGGTCTGGAAGTGGTGGGCCGTTACAGCCTCATCGGCGTCAAGTGTTGCGCCTGACCACCTCTGCGGAGTGCCGATGTGGCGATTGAAGAACTCCGGGGTCCACTCCAAGGGGAACCTCGGACCCGTCTCGGATCGGAACCAAGGTAGTCCCATTCCAACATACTTATACTTGAAGAATCTGGGCTTGAAATGCTTCCAAGATTCCGAGAACATGCCGAATAGCCCACAGTGACCTCGGGCCTTGGCCGACACCCAAAGCCGACCAGTAACCCCATCTTTATTACTAACGAACGGGTTGTGCATCCACAGGAAGAGCCGAACTGTGCACACCAAACCTCTGGCCCCGCAATATTTTTGAAATGCTCGTAGGAATGACCAAGTGTTGGGATGAAGCTGCGAAGGGGCTAATCCGAGCTTGTTCAAGACCCTCATCTCCAGATCAGTAAACGGCAGGGTCACGCCGAGGGTGTGTATTAGATCGGCATAAAAGAAGAAGGAGTTATCATCAGTTCGAGAGCATATCCTGTCGTTTTCCGAGCAGGGGAGGACTTGATACGAGGTCCCAGTAGCATCCCCCGAGCAGGGCAGCACCGCTCTCCTCACTTCGGCAAGCTTGTCCTCCGAGTCAAAGCTAGATCGAACTCCCTTGGGTTCCACATCGACCCACTCGTACTGATCGGCATCGGTAGGCGCAGGGTAAAGCTCGGGTCGGCTGATGCACTTTCTGGGCGGCATGGTACCTGTGGAAGAACAGGGGAGCTCGGTGTTAGTCCTACGGGTTACAAAGAATAAACCCCCAGAAAACCCCCTCGAAGTTGTTCCGAGGGGCGAGCATCTCCCCTCTACCACAGGTACCCCCCGTTCGTACATCCTTTCTCTCTCCATCCTTTCAAAATCGGCACACTCCCTACCGTCGACGAACTCAGCCCAGGCATATTGGCATACCCATTCCCTTTGCTCTTCCGAGTCCCGAGGATAGACGACCTAACGGGATCAACCTCCAGGACTCGCTTTTCATACCTATTCCTATACTCCCTTTGGCGACGGAGCGCCTCGTCTACCTCAGTGGAGGAGAAGGACGAGGAGGAAGAGCCGTCCTCCTCCTCAAAACTGTTGGTTGACAGGGAGACTACCCCTACCCACTTCCTAAACCATTCCCTACGCATACTTCCCCAATCCACTTCTCTGGTCTTCTGAAAAGTAAAAACAAAAACACGAATCAAAAACCCTCCACAAATCCTAAAACACCCCAAACCCAGAAACACCGGAAACCCCAACATTATTCACCAAAATCAAAACCCCAAAACACAAGGAGAAAACCCCACCGCCATGAACACAGAAACAGAAAACCCAAAAATTCTAATCCCCCACCGTGTAAATCGTAACACAGAAAGAAAAAGAAACGAAAGGGAAGAAGAAGAAAGAACAAGGGAAGGAAACAGTACCTTAAGATTATAAGCCTGGAGGAAAGAGATTGCAAAGTCAAAACGAATTTACTGTTGAAATGGAGGAGAAGAAACCGCAGCATAGGAGGGAAGAGTTTTCGTTCGTGGGGAGAAAGAAGAAAGATCTCAGGAAAGGATCTTCGTATTGTGCAGAGAGAGAGAGGGAGAATAATTGTGGAAGAGAGAGAAAGTAGCAGTTTTGTGAAAGTGGGAGAAGAGAAACCGCCATTTTCCCCCACTTTCGAACTATGGGCCTGGTCCAAGAGGCCCAACCTTGCATGAGGCCATACACAATAAGACACGTGGCGCGGAGTAGCTGGAACCACGAACCTCGAGCAATGTCGCAGTAATGGCGACGCTTCGTTAGGTGTAATTTCTGACACGTGTCAGACCTGGAGAATGCAAGCGTCACTTCGGAGCAGGTGAAAGGACAGCTCTCAGACCTGCGCTGTCATGATGAAAGGACGTCAGGAACAGCTGGATCCAGCTCTCGGCAACTCATCTTTCGAACTCCCTGGAACCTCGGAGCAAGGCTCAGATAGCCTTGACCGAGCTGGGGGGCTTATGTGGTGGAATTGGGAAAAGGACTTAAACCAAGACCTCGGATCAAGGCTCGCATAGTCTTGACCGAGCTGGGGGGCTTATGTGGTGGACTCGGCCTAGCCGAGATCCTCGGCCCTATAAGAAGCCCTCTGTATGCTTGGCCGAGCTCAAGGCTCAACGGCCGAACAGACATCGGACACGGGCCGATATCATGCTCCCCCCCTCTATGGTCTGGGCTGAGCTCAAGGCTCAACGGCCGAATAGATACCAGACACGGGCCGATCTCATGATCCTACCAAGGTCCGACTTCCTTGTCCGACACCACCTAGAGTCTGACACCTCCCCCAAAGTCCGATACCAAGGACAGGATGACGTGTCTCACCTTATCAACAAGGACAGCTCATCCACTCATGGCTCAGTACAGGCTGGCCCTACTTGGGCCTAAAGCAAGCCCATTAGGGCAACCAGCTCCCCCCTAAAAGTAGCTCCGTACTACATGGGGCTCAGGTATGTCCTCTAACCCTAATTATCACCTTCACACACCAGTGATTAGGGTTACTCCCTGGCTCTCTCCTTAGCCACCAGAGGACTCCCACCAAACATCACAGATAAACCCCTAGACGGAGGCTTCCCCAAGGTATTCTTCCCTAACCTTTGGGGATCTCACAGTCTAGGACATCACAGATTGAGTAGTTTTTTTTTACAATTAATATTTTTTTTTGTTTAATGATATTATGAGATATTTCTTATATTTATGTGATGGATTGAGTATTTTTATTGTTCTAATGATTTTGATTTAAATTTTTTCTGCAAAGATGATGTTATCTATTGGTGTGAGCAATTTGGTACTTGTCATTGAGACTGTGGAATAGATGGATATGCGCATAAGAAAGACCCTTCTTCTAGAACTCAACAATATAAACAACTGCACCTTATTATTATTAAAATGGTTTCTAATGTCACGATTGAATGTTGTCTTTGATTTATATTTCCTTTCATCATACCTTATTCTCTCCACTACGCTTTGAATATTATTTTCCCGTTAAAATCAAACAGTAAAACTAAAATCTGTTGAATATTTTTTAGGTCTACAAAAAAAAAAAAAACTAAAATCTGTTTTTTTTTTTTACTTTTATTCTTCGGTTTTCCCCCCCTCATTTCCCGAGTAGATTTTTTTTTATTATTCAAATATATATTTTTGTACTTTAATATAAATTCCTCTCTAACCAAAATTTATTACCATAATAAAATTAATTATAAGCAAATATTTCAATCCTTTCTAGATAAATATAAACATTTTAGATATTTGAGTTTATCATGGACTCTTTGCTATAATCATAGAAGTTTCATCTTTTTTAGGATAATGATTACTTTTTTTTATATCAATAAACTTTTGTTAGATGTTTGGATTTATCATAGACTCTTTAATATGATCATAGAAGCCTCATCTCTTTGGGTTTATCTTTTTGAGGATAATGATTATTTTTTTTAACAAAATGATATTGTGGATAATGATTTCACACAAGATTAATTATAAGGAAATATATCAATTTTTTTTAGATATATATAAACTAAACACCAAACAAAAAAATAAATAAATGAATTATCTATTTTTTTTGTACGTCTGGTCCGGTGTTTTTTTTTTACGTTGATTAATTAAAAATAGGTTTTATAAAATGTAAAAGGTTAAAAATGAACACATGAACGGAGGGATTATTCGCTGAGCACACTTAATTTCACTTTAAAGGTCCGTTGTCCACTTTTTGAGAGTTCATTTTTTTAGTTTTTTTGGATATATTTTATACTTTTTGGGTTTATTATATATTATCCTAACACTTTGGTAAAAAAAAAATGGGTAGAAAGAGAATGGAAGGAAAAATTTCAATTACTGAATACTCCATTAAGATGGATGGTGCATTAAGATTATAGCTGTCAAAACGGGCCGGGCCGAAGCGGGCCAAATGATTCTAGGCCAAATAGCCCGGGTGCAAGTTGTGTTCACTAGCATGCAGCCCAAACCCGCACTTTACCCAGGGTTTTTTGGCCCGACCCTTGTTTGAGTTTTTTGGCCCGGCTCTAGACCGGGCTAATAAGCCCGGGTTCAATTTATGACCACATTTCTGGAACCCAAACCCGCACTTTCCCCGGGTTTTTTTGGCCCGGCCCGCATCGACCCGGCCCATTTTGACAGCTGTAATTAAGATGGATGGTGCATCACTTTTGTTGTAGAGCTGCTATCTTTAAATCTAAAGATTGTATATTAAATTGTTATCATGAGAAGAAAAAAAATCATTCATGGTTTATTCTATCTTCGAAACGTTTCCATTATCCTATATTTTCTGGAATTAGAGTTTGCTGGTAAGACACAAGAGAACGTAATCAACCAAGCACAATATAATATAATAAATAATTGAAGAATTAATTATTGGTTATTTGGTGACCAAATAATTTGTAAAAATTAAATAACAAAGGGAATGATAATCATGCGTGAACAACTAATCTAGACATGATTAAAGTAACAATCCATTGCCACATCATTATTTACATTTAACAAATCTAGACTATTGATAAAGACCTAAATTAAATGGTCGACCCCAATCATAGTTCTTCACGCAGCAATGAAGCATATGAAGCATGTTGTTCTTCCCATGCTGTTGTTGGGAATTCATTGCTATAGATGAAGCTTCTGCCAATGCAAAACGAAAAATGGTGATTAATGCGTGCAGTGAGATTGCAACTTATATGGTGACACATTGGAAGAGGCGGTGGTTCATGAACAATAAAAAAAGAGAGGAGAATGATGAAGAAGGTGACTTTCATGACTTGAGAAATCATCATATTTATAGTTTGAAATATGTGATAACCAAAAAAAAAAATATTTGGGTTTATCATGAACTCAAGCATAATCTCCTTGGGTTTATCTATCTTTTTGAGGATAATGATTCCACATATAGATAATTTATTTAATTTTCAAATTACAATTTTGATTAAAGACGATGTTATCTACCTACAAATGCTTTGGTGAGAGTATTCCTTAATCGAACAAACGTGGTGCCTCGAAAATGGATGTTTTTATAGCAGATAAACGTGGTGCCTCGAAAATGGATGTTTTTATATAAGAATAGTAGATGTATGATATGGATATAAATATTTTTTAAAATTCAAAATATGATACAGTTTGAACATGCTAACGAAAGTTTAGAAAAACAAAAAATATATTTTATATCGATTTAAAATAATTGTCAAGAAAAATTAGTCACTTCGAATACATAACTTGTCACAATTAAAAAAAAATTTGTGAAATGATCATAAAAAAATAGCAAAATATATGTCAATATCATATTATATTCTTTCCCTTATACCTCAACAAAAATTTATTTTCAGTATAATTCAAAGGGCTTTACTTCGATATCCTATGAAAATAGAGGGTTTCTGTACCCTTTTGATGTGACTCAATGAAAATTAGCCACCTGTTTTTTTTGACACGTCATCTAGACATATTTTTAATTTATAAATTATATAATTAGGTCCCTAAAATATTTATTTAAAATAATATTTTTATCCTTAATGTAATTTACCCAAAATACCATCATTTTAATATTATTTTTTATCTACCCAAAATACCCTCATTTTAATATTATTTTTCATCTACCCAAATTTTAATTTTATATTTCATCTACCCAAAATACCCTCATTTTAATATTATTTGTATTTACACAATGAGAAACCCTTAATAATTTATAATTTCTTATTTCACTACTCACTCACGTTATTCTTATCCATTATCCAGTACCAACATTATCACCTTCTTCTTTATCCATACCTTCTTCATTGAAAAACCCAGGAGCAAACTCAGGAACATACCTTGTTCATCATCACTTTTTTTTTAATTCTTCACTCTCCAACCCGTTTTCATTTCCAAAACCAATCCAAATTCCGTCGTCACCACCACCATAGATAAGTTTTCTTTCTTGCTCTTTTAGGGATGTTCATTACCTTAATATTTAATTAAATTAATTTCATTCACTCTGTTTTTGGTGACTTATAGTTGTTAAGAGCTCAAGATATACGATGAGACTGACGTTGTTTGATATGCTAAGGTTTTCTACTCCATCTGCCCCATTATTTTAGTAAAAAAATGTAAATTTTTTTCCAAATTAAAGTAAAAATAATTGATGAAAAATCTTGAAGATTGTATATTACATTATATTTTATTTGGAAAATAGAAATTTGTAATTAAAGAATGAATCATACATTATATTTTATTTTGAAAATAGAATCACGCGTTATATCAAAAAGATATTCTCTTATTTTTATTTACTACTTTGACTTTTACCAAAATAACGGGATCGATGGAGTAACTCAAATTTTCTTTCCTTATCTCTTGCTTCATTGGAGGAGCAAAATTTCTCTTATCTTATTTTATGTTCATATCATCTCATTTAATTCTCAATTTTTTCTTACCTTATCTCCTACTCTATATTAGAGGAGTAAAATTTATCTTATTTTGTGCTCATATCATCTCATTTAATTGTCTCTCATATACTCCCTCCGTCCCATTATCTTGATAAAAAAAAATGAAGTTTTTTTTGTCCCAAATTAAAGTAAAAATAATTAATGAAAAATCTTGAAAATTGTATATTATATTAAAAATCTAAAAAATAATTAATGAAAAATCTTAAAGATTATAAAAATAATATGAAACTTTGTCTGATAGAAATTTGTAATTAATGAATGAATCATACATTATATATTTTTTTTTTGAAAAAAATAGAATCATGCATTATATTAAAAATATATTTTCTTATTTTTATTTACTATTTTGACTTTTAATACCAAATAACGGGACCGAGGGAGTGTCTCAATTTTTTTTCCTTATCTTCTACTTCATTAGAGGAGCAAAGTTTCTCTTATCATATTTAATGTTTATATCATCTCATTTAATTCTCAACTTTTTCTTACCTTATCTCCTATTCTATATTAGAGGGATGAAGTTTATCATATTTGTGCTTATATCATCTCATTTAATTGTTTCTCATATGCTCCCTCTGTCCCATTATCTTGATAAAAAAAAGAAGTTTTTTTTGTCCCAAATAAAAGTAAAAATAATTAATGAAAAATCTTAAAGATTTTATATTATCTTAAAATTTGTATATTACATTAAAATTCTTTAAAATAATTAATGAAAAATCTTAAAGATTGTAAAAATAATATGAAAATTTGTGTGATAGAAATTTGTAATCGATGAATGAATCATACATAATATTTTATTTTGAAAATAGAATCATGCATTTTATCACAAAGATATTCTCTTATTTTTAATTACTACTTTGACTTTTACCAAGATAACGGGATCGAATGAGTATTTTAAATTTTCTTTCCTTTTATCTCTTGTTTCATTTGAGGAGCGAAATTTCTCTTGTCTTATTTTATGTTCATATCATCTCATTTAATTCTCAATTTTTTCTTACCTTAACTCCCACTCTATATTAGAGGATAAAGTTTATTTTATTTTATGCTCATATCATCTCATTTAATTGTCTCTCATATACTCCCTCCATCGCATTATATTGATAAAAAAATGAATTTTTTTTGTCCTAATTCAAAGTAAAAATAATTAATGAAAAATATTAGAGATTGTATATTATCTTAAAAATTGTATATTATATTAAAATTCTTTAAAACAATTAATGAAAAATCTTAAAGATTTTAAAAATAATATGAAAATTTGTGTGATAGAAATTTGCAATTAATGAACAAATCAAACATTATATTTTATTTTGAAAATAGAAAAAACATTATATCAAAAAGATATTCTCTTCTTTTTGTTAACTACTTTGACTTTTTTCAATATAATGAGATGGGGAGAGTATAACTTAATTGATAAACCTCGAAAGAACAAAATACGAATATTTTTATTTGATTTTTGATAGATTTTATTTCTTCTTTTTTAGACTAATGAAACGCATGAGTTAGGGCAACACGTTGCTCTCACCATCACTCAACTGTATTAAAAAAAATATTATTACTAAAAATTGAGTTTTTTTAATTAAAAATTTAAGACTTTTGTGAATGAAAAAGTGAAAACTTTTATTTTCTTCATTATTACATTTGGGGAATACAAAATAATCACGTGTTATGAGTTTACACATAATTGTGTTTTCTTGGGTAGAGATCAACAATCAACCAAAAAAGCATCAATGTATACTGCTGACAGCACGGGATCCACAGAAATAAAATCTGAAGGGAATTGAATGAACATTCCTAAAAAAGGAAGATAGAAAACCCATCTATGATGGTGGTGGTGGCATAATTGGGATTGAGTTTGAAAGTGAAAACAAGTTTGGAGAGGGAATAATATAAAAGAAGGTGATGATGAAGAAGGTATGCTCCTGCGTTTGTTCCTGAGTTTTTTTTAGGCTTAAATACCAAAATGGTCCCTATAATTATTGCTCATTTTGAAATTGGTCCCTATAAAATTTTTTCTTTGGTTTTGGTCCCTAACATTGTTTATTGTTTTGATTTTAGTCCCCCGCATTTAAATTGGATGGAAATCGTTAACATGGCCTAACAGAATGATGGTCAAGAGGCTGTTACTGCTGAGAATGGTGATTAAGAGATGCTACTACTAGAAATGATCATCCGTCTACACAGCCTGCACAGTCATGTAGAAAGAAGGCTTTATCAATTGATCTAACCCTCTTTCTACATGACTGTGCAAATTGTGCAGATGATTGCTCGTTCTCAGTAGCAATAACCTCTTGATCACCATTCCCAGTAGCAACAGCCTCTTGACCACCATTCTGGTAGGCCACGGCAGTGATTTCCATCCAATTTTATACATGGGGGACTAAAATCAAAACAATAAATAATGTCAGGGACCAAAACCAAAACAATAAATAATGTCAAGGATCAAAACCAAAGAAATTTTTTTATAGGGACTAATTTCAAAATGAGCAAAATTATAGGGACCATTTTGATATTTAAGCCTTTTTTTTATGAAGAATGTATGAATAAAGAAGAAGAAGGTAATGATGTTGGTACTTGACAGTGATTGAAGAAGAAGGGTATCATAGACTGATGGAGAAGAATAACATGGGAAGATAGTGAAATGAGAAATTATAAATTATTAAGAGTATTTTGGGGAGATACAAATAATATTAAAATGAGGGTATTTAGGGTAGATGAAATATAAAATTAAAATTATGGTATTTTGGGTAAATTACATTAAAGATAAAAAAATATTTTGAAATAAATATTTTAGGGATCTAATTATAAAATTTATAAATTAAAAACATGCCTAGCTTACGTGGTAAAAAAAAAACACATGGCTAATTTCTATTGAGCCACATCAAAAAGGTACAAAAATCCTTTATTTTCGGAGGGTTTCGAAGTAAAATCCAATTAAAAACAAGACTCGAGCGGAAAGCCTATGACTCGAGCATATTATTTACTATATTGCAATTTAATCTTTGGGATATTTTATATTGGGTTTAAAAAATATTTTTTTAAAAAAACTAAATATTCTTATGGGTCGAATAAAAAATATTTTAAAAATTAGATAAAAGTACGGGATATTTTTTGGATACATCCTGAAAGTATTGTATGCATATCGAATACAAGTACAATATGTATAATTTTCCAATTTTGAAGTATCTTTGCTTTCAAGCCCGATTTTGACATATTTTGAGTCCTCGTGCAACAAACAATTTGTAGCTCCTAATTTATATAAAAAAATCTTTTTATTAAAAATAAATAAAAATGTAGTGCAATTATATATACTCTCTAAAGTAATAAAAATGACAATAATATAAGATACTTATGAATCTAATTTAATTAGATCTAAAATTAAACAAACATTTATTAAGTATAGGTAGTAAAAAAAGGCTTAATACATTTTTGGTTTTTTTTTTCCATGATCGGAGTGTCTACCGCCGATCGTAGTGACTAATCTCCTCGCTGGCTTGTAGCTCTAATGGGTGGGACAGCTGGCCCCCAGATTTAACGCTGCTGCATGCACAAGGCAGGATTCGAACACCTGACCTTGCTTAAGCGTGGATCAATCCCTGCCACTGAACCACACGCTCCGGGTTTTACAATTTTGGTTATTTATCTTATTTTCAATATTCATTTTGGTTCTTAATCTTTTTTTTGAATTATTTGGTCCTTTATTTTTTTTCAAAAGATTCTGCTAGAACTCAACGTGGAAGTATGTTGAAGTTTTGATGATGCCAAACAAGGATCAAACAAACTCAAGTTCCAAGCAAAGACTTCAGGTTGTTTCCTCTCCTTGTTTATTAGGAATCAATGTAAGGCTAAAGTAATTATTTCACTAATTTATTAGACCACACTTAGGTATCTTGGAGAAGAATGTTTTCAAACCAAATTTTTAGTAAAATGTTTTCATTACTGATTTTGTGAAAAAATATTTATGAAAACCTCTAGCTGCATTTTCTGGTTTATGGAAAATAATTTTTACAAAGTTTAGTCAGAATAATCGATTACTTGGTTTCAATAATCAATTACTTATGCAGCATCATATAAAAACCAAAGAGTTAGTAATCGAGTATTTGACTTGACTAATCGATTACCTTTGACTGAAAGTAATTGATTACCTTGTTCAAATAATCGATTATAATTGTTGTATCATACAATGTGACAGAGACTCTGGAATTGATTACTTGAAAAACTATAATCGATTACTGCCACAAATAATTGATTATTTTAGTTGCATCATACATTTGCCAGAGAGTAGTGAATCGATTACTTAAATTGGGATAATTGATTACTTTGGCAAAAATAATCGATTACTCTGAAAGATAATCGATTACTTATTTAAAAAAAATTCAAAAATGATTTTGAATTTATATGATTGATTTCTGATTGATTCCATGTTTATTTTTGATCCAATTTCAAATTTTAAATTAGCTGATCAGAATCTTTATTATTCACAAATTTACTTTTGGAATCAATTTGAATTATTTCCAAATGTGTTTTGATTTGATTTTTATTATTAATTCAAAATTATTTGATAGTAAATCAGATTCTTTTTAAAACAAATTTATCTTTTCTAGCAACAACACTGATCATATTTTGAAATTCAAGTTTTGAGAGAAAAATAGTTTTACCGCTTTGCTTCTTCTCCTTCTCCATTCTAAGAGTTGTGGCCTAAGCTTGAGTGAATATTTTACTATAGCCATTAGTGTGCTTCAAGTTGTAATATCTGCACTATATAAAGTGTTTTATTGTTATTGATATTTTGTTTATAAAAACAATTGTTATAAGGGTATGCTACCCATAGTTATTAGGGAGAAGCCCCTAGGATTAAAGGTGTAGCACCTTCGTGTGTTTAGGGTGAGACACCCATATCCCTGTCTAGGGTAGTGGTCCTTTATGAATGGTGGGGCACCTAGTAGTAAGATTACCTTACTTATTAGGGAGAGACGTGTTGGAGAGTGCCCTAGTGGCAATCATATTTTCTATTTTACTTGTACTTATTTCATGTTTATGGATTATTACTATTAATAATAATGAGGCATTTCATTTATTATATTTATGCTTTAATTTTTTAATTAAAATAGATGTAATAAAGTCCTTAGGATTATAAGTTCAATATCATAAGAATATCAAGTACATGACTTGATAGTGAGATCTTATTGATTGACAATTATCCTTAAAGATTCCCCAGTCGAGTAATCCAGTTAATAAGGACAACTATAATACATCGAGACTAGTATGTGACAGACAGATGACTGTATCTCACCGATCATGGATATGAGATATCAAGTCTTCACGTAAGTACAAATTGGGACAACTGTGCATTGGATTGACCAGCCATGAGAATGCTACATGGGTTATTAAGTGAGTGTCATAAGCGATTCTCATAGTGACAATGGTGTACATGGTCCTTCGACCTGAAGTCGCTACGGTTCCCAACATGAGGAATTATGTGCTTTCACGCAATCAAACGACATCTTTAACCAGGTGATCATAACGGTTGTAGTCGGGTATATAACAAATCATGTAGAGGGATGTGAGTGATGTAGATGAGATTTGTCCTTCCTTGTGAATAGGAATTATATCTCTGGGCCCCTTGACTGAGTGAGACGGTGAAATGTATGGCCATACTCAAGACAGTCAATATGAGATATTGACGAGACTTGTTTAGACGCGTCTACTCAGGGATCAAGAAACCATAGGTTACACTGTACATGGGTGACACCTTCCATGCCATGAGTGTAACTAAGATATTTGGACAAAGGGATTAAATTTACACATGATCATTGGTTAAACTAAGGTTATGTCAGATCACAGACATTCCTGTCACTTGGGTAGCAATGACGTGTTGCTAGATACCGCTCATTGCTTGTAAACTTAAAATGATATTTTAACTTTACTGCCAACGTTATAGGAACCTATAGGGTCACACACTAAGAACATATAGATTGGAGATATCACATTTGATAAAAAAAATACAATAGTTGTATTTTTTATAAAATTTACATCCGTGCGATGCACAGTATGACCGTGCGACGCATTCTGATATGTGCTGCCAAGCCCAGCTCGCTGGTCTAATACTATTATAAATAATAGTAATAGCCTTAGGGTTTTGGTACGTGTGAGACACAGAACGGCAACCCTAGTCGTCCGTATCGGAGAGTGAGTGATACACTGAATCTCTCTCTTCTCTGCTAGCACTGAGAAGAGAGACGTGACTCCAATTGGGAACCTGTTCGTGTGGATACCAATAGAGGCGCGACTACCTTGCTGCGCTCGTGATTGACGTGGATTGTTCGTGGACAATCTAAACAGCGTCGTTCTCCTCTTCGCATCAAGAGGTAAACGTTTTTCTATATCGAATCATGCTTTCTCGCATGGATCCTGTTTTGGAAATAGGGGATTTCGTTTTTTTTCCGCTGCGTATTATGATCCCTATTTCCAGCAAGACGCCCCTAGTGTGAGGATGTGACATTCTCAAAGTTTTAGGGGTAATGAACCCTTGAGTGTATTTTGAGGTCCCTAATGAAAGGTCGAACCGAGTAGTGTGTGGGACGCTCTGGTTGTATTTGGGACTTGAGTCCATTTGATTATTATCAACAAAATCTCAACTGGATCGCTTGGGGACTAGATGTAGGCCTTTCCTGCCAGTATAAAAATCACTGATCCAATATCTTTATCCCTACTCTTGTTGCATATATTATTGTTATTGTTATGTATACTTTATTATTGTTTTAATTATTTTGAATACTGCATAACAATTATTTTTATCAATATATTAATTTAAAATTGTTTTAATTTAATCAACACGCAATTTTGATTTTGTTTGTATTGATTTAATTACCTTCGCGCGTAGTTATAATTATTATTATTTTCACCGCTTCCGCACTATCATTTTCAGTGTTATATTGTTTTTAGCTGCAAAGATTATTCAAGTTCATTGAAAACTTTTTAAAATGATAAATTGCCAATGATTTCATAAACACCCAATTCACCCCACCACCAACACTAACAAAATTTTTTTTGGTAAAAGGAAAATCTTATTACCACAGAGCAAAATGAAAACAATTCAAGGCACTACTTAAGTATCATGCCATCTTCTAGGAAGGGTTCATAAAAACTAAAGTAGCCCAACCTCATAGTTCCCTGCCACCTTCTATGAAGGGTTCAGGTTACCTATGAAGCAAAAGAATTAAAGCTCATTACAGATCCTTTGAACCAAGTTATTATTGTTCAAATTCCTAACATAATCAGATAAACTATGTAGCCTCAAAGCTAAGTCTCGCTTGACAAGCCTGAAAATTGTGCTTATTGATCTCCTTGTGTCCTGAAATGTCCTCAGATTCCTCTCAAGCCAAATCTGGTAACAAATCGACGCCCATAACGCAATGACTATCCTCCTTCGAGTCTTGTCCCGGAATCCATGTTTCAACCATCTCATCCATCGATTCAGCTTGTGGGGGTAAGAATCCAACCCTATCCATTCGCAACAAACCTTCACAATTTCTCTTGACCAGATGCAATCACAGAAAAGGTGTTGATGAGTTTCATTTGCAGCTACACAAAGGCAGCAGTGATTGGGAATGCCAAGCCAGCTCAATCGATCTTTAGTGTCAAGCCTTCCATGAACGATAAGCCAGAGGTTGAATCTGTGTTTCGGTTGAGTGAGCGGGTTCCAGATTACCTTGTACATTGGGAATCGATTAATCGCACCTGCCAAGAATTTGTTACCTGACTTGATGCTGTACCTTCCATCCACACATGCAATCCAGGTATTTCCATGAAAACCATCTTTCAGCTTGTCCCTAATTTTGAGAATTTTCTTCCAATGCCAGTTATGATGTTGTAAAGCTGTGCAATTCCAAAAATTTTGTCCTTTTATGTATACTGCATGAACCCACTTCACCCATAGATTTTCCTGGTCACTTGCAATCCACCACACTTGCTTCCCCAACGCTGCGTAATTCCATAACTCAGTGTTCTTGATATTTAGACCACCATAGATTCTAGCTCTACACACTACATCCCAAGCAACCTTTGCTCTGTACTTGCCCTATTCATCAGTACCCCATAAGAACCCTCTACAAAGCTTATCCACCTCCCTAATAACAGCCTTAGGCAAGATGAAAATAGAAGCCCAGTACACATGCAAGTTAGTTAGCACCGAATTAACTAAACACAATCTACCTTGATAGGATAGATTTCTGGACTTCCAAATTAGAAGCCTAGAAGTGACTTTTTGAATCAAATAGTTACAAGAATGCTTATTCCACTTTCTAGCCATTAGAGGTATACCAAGATACCTACAAGGAAAAGCCCCTGCTTGAAAACCAGTGATATCCAATAGGTTCTGTTGAACATTGAAATCAACACCAGCCATAAACATAGAGGATTTGGTCTGATTAGCTTCAAGACCAGACCATTGAGAGAATTGTTTGAAAGCACTCCAGATAATAGTCACACTAGCGGGATGAGCCTTAGAAAAAACCATTAAATCATCTGCAAAAGCAATACTTACCAACCCAAGATCCTTGCATTGAGGATGAAATCTAAAATTTCTGGCCTTAGTTGCATTCTGAAATTGTCTGGTCAGTGTTTCCATGGCAAGAACAAAAATAAGGGGGGACAAGGGGTCACCTTGTCTGATACCCCTTGACCCATGGAAAATCTCACCCTTAACCCCGTTAATGACAATGCTATAAGTTGCTGTCCTGATACACACCATAATCCAGGAAATGAATTTAGGTGGAAATCTCATAACCTCCAGGACTTCTTCTATGAAATGCCATTCAATAGAATCATAGGCTTTCCTCAAATCTATTTTCATCATACACCTTGGAGAAATATTCCTTCTTTGATACAATTTGATCAAATCCTGTGTGATTAAAATATTATGTAGAATACTCTTGTTCCTCACAAATGCTCCTTGGTTCTCCTGGACCAAATGAGGCAACACAATGCTCAGTCTGCTGCATATGAGTTTAGTAATGCATTTGTATATGCTATTGCAACAAGCAATAGGTCTAAACTCACTCACACTACTAGGATTGTCCACTTTAGGTATCATTACTAATAATGTATGGTTCACTTCCCTTAGTAATTTCCCTGTTTGAAAAAATTGCTGAACTGCTTCAACACAATCAGCTCCAACAACCTCCCAAGCTGATTTAAAGAACCCTGCCCCATATCCATCAGGACCTGGGGCCTTGTCCTGGTGAATTGAAAACATAGCATCCTTTATCTCCTGTTTAGAGAAGGGCATGATGAGTGATAATTGCTGATCTGGAGATAAGACATTGCCTTCATTAAATATGTCCCTATTAAGCATATTATTAGTGTTTCTGGTCCTGAACAGATCCTCATAGTAGTGTAGAAATTCCTGAGCTATCTGATGATGATCAGTGAGCACTCCTTGAGCATTTTGGATTCTCAAAATTCTGTTTCCATATTGTCTTTGCTTGATTGAGTTATGGAACACCTTTGTATTTTCATCCCCAAAGCTTAGCCAGCTTATTTTTGCCTTCTGTCTTAGGAACATATAGGCTGCTTCCTTCACTTCCATGTAGTCTCTGGTTAGCTCTTTATCTCTTTGTTGCAAAGAGATGTCTTCTGGCTTGGTTGTCAATTCAGATTGCACAACATCCAGCTCCTCTCTGATCTTTGCCTCCCTTATGTCAATGTCACCAAATGCTGTCTTGTTTAAATCCCTGAGTGGCTTCCTCAAATCCTTCAGCTTCATACATATTTGAAACATTTTATGACCATGCACATTTCTATTCCAGACTTGAGAAACTATTTCCCTAAAATTAGTGTGGCTGGACCACATGTTGAAGAATTTGAACCCCACTCCTTTCTTAATTTGCTGCTGACCCCAATCAATAAGGATAGGACAATGATCTGACACACAAAGGTTCAGGAAGTTAGTGAAAGCTGTTGGCCATTCTGAGCACCAATGTTCATTAACTAGGCATCTATCTAGCTTACAACTCACCCTGTCCCTACCAATATGCTTATTAGACCAAGTGAGAAAATGCCCAATATATCTCATATCAATCAAGTCACAGGATTGATACATTCCCTAAACTCCATCATACTTCTAAAGTCCACAATTCCCCCTCCAACTTTCTCATTGTCATTAAGATAACAACTGAAATCCCCTAACACCATCCAAGGCCTGTCAATGAATCTTTGCACTCCACAAAGGATCTGCCAAAGCTCTTGCCTTTCATTCATTTCATTGGAAGCATACACAAAGGTTATGTAGCATGTCTGCATAGTTTGTTTCACAGTAACCAAACAATGCATGTATTGCTGGGATCTTGCTATGAGAAGAACATCAAAACTGTCTTGTTTCCATATTAGCCATATTCTGACAGTCTCACAAACATCCAGGTTGTCTAGAGATCCCCATCCTGAAGCCACTTTATTTCTAACTTGCTGAAAACCTCTAGTTCTCAACTTATTTTCAAGAATACCAAGTAAACCTATACTATTATATCTACACAAATCTTGAATAGCATCTTGTTTGAGGGGGCTATTCATCCCTCTTATGTTCCATGAAGCTATCTTATCCATGTTTGCCTTGCTTTGAGGTGGATCCCCTAAGCAAAACTCTCTTGCTACTCTGTACTTTGCTCCTAGTTAGAACTGGTGTCCAGCCTTCATCATTCCCATCAGCAGGAGCCTCTTCATTCTCACTTCCCTTAGCACTGTCTACAGATTTCTCCTTGTCCTTATCAGTAGCAGCTTGCAACACCTTTTCTGCTTCTTTCCTTGCATCTTCAATGTTCTCAAGTGGAATAGTTTCATTTTCAATAGCTACTTGAGTTTGGACAGCACTGACAACCTCATCAATCTCCTTCTGTGTTGGCTTATTCTTCTACACCCATTGTTGCTTAACACCTTTTTTGCACACCTTAGAATCATGTCCATAGGTTAAGCACTTAGCACAAAGGACTGGTTTCCATTCATAATTGACCTTCTGATTAATAATAATGCCCCTCTCATCCTCAAAGTAAATTTCATCAGGTAAGACTTTAGGATTAACTTCAACTAGGACACGAGCATAATTAATTCTATTCCTCTCCTTTGTTACTTGATCCACCATAATTGGTGTACCAATCAAGCTGGAAATCTTGCCCAATGCTACAGCACCCCAGTACTTCAAGTTTAGGTTTGGCAATTGCACCCACACAGACTCTCTATCCAGGAATTCTCTAGTCATAGGTTTCCCTGTCCAAGGAGCCATTATTATAGGTTTCCTATCAAAATGAAATAAACCTATGTCCAGCACTGCATTCATACCATCACAACTATTGAATCTGACAATGAAAGTACCATCTGAATTCATCAGTACCTTGTCTACCCCATGTTCTCCCCATACTTTCCTAATGTAACCATTCAACACAGGGAAATGGGGTCTGGCTCCTAACACATAGCAAACCAAAGCATTCTTCCAATATATCAACTCATCCTCTACATCAGTACTCTGTATCTTACCAACAGCCACTCCTTCCTTTAGATCTGGTTTATAGAATTGTAGTTTGTCACCTGCATTCCTCAATTTGCTAATGTCAAATTTCTCCCAAATATTTGGCTGTTTAGGGGTGTCTTCCTCCTGCTCTGATGTGCTTGTCTCATTATTAGGATTTGCTGGCATATCGCAAAGAGACGCTAAGCCTTTATCTCCTTGTATCAAATCCTTATTCCCTGCAGCCGTCGTCTTTTCCTTGATCTTCGCTTTCAAGATATCAATCTTCTGCATCCATAGATCCGCTTGCTTGGGACTCAAGTTTTCTATATCTTCCAAGTCTTCCTCATCAAGTTGCGAGAAGTCCATCTTTGAAGGTGGTGAACATTCAGCCTTGCTCGTAGAAGAAGGGGATTTAGGGGGCCTCCCTCTCTTTTTGCCCATGACGGCAGCAGACGGCGGCGATACCTAGGGTACGATCGCGAGAGAAAGAGAGAAACCCTAGGATAGTAAAATCATCCAAACAACACTAACAAATTGGTATTAAAGCTCTATGCTCTGTTTAAAGGCGTAATAGTCTGAGTTAAATGATCTTTGTAAATTGGTAGCTGTTATGGACCGGTTCCACAGACAAATAATAACCGGTATCAGGGACCAATAAGCATCAATCCGATATACCGGCAATCCGGCATCAATAGCCAATCAATGCGTAACAGTTGTAACAGTTACTTATTATTGCCGCTCATCATGGCATTCATGGTGTCGTTACAACCGCCACCTTAATGAACCATCATGACTCATCATTCCAATGCCTCCTACTCCTCCCTATATAAACAAGGTAAAATGCCAAGGTATGGGGACTCTCATCCGTTATTTACGCACGGCACACACACCACCCCCAAATATTCCCAACTCGGTAGCGGAGTTATTTAATCAAGAACTCGTTACCATCGTCGTACATCAACAAACCGGCTTACCGGTACATATGGGATAACACCCCACAATAGTAGCAATTGGGATTTTTATTATTTTGATTTAATGGAGGATTATACTTTCAAAGAACCACTTGGTAAAAATTTTAGTTATTGGATAGCTAGAATGAAAATATTTTTACAATCTATTAGCATCTATTTATAGCATATTGTGCTTCATGGTTTTGATTTAAAGCCAAAACATGTTTTAAATGATTTTGATAAAAAAAATCTTTTTCATTGAATATTCAAGCTATGCATATTTTAAAAATGATTTGAATTATGATGTATATGCTAGAATTAAGGATTGTGAATGTGCTAAAGATATTTGGGATTCACTACATGCATATTATATCACTAATGATATTTTTGAGTATGAAAGTACAGATATAGAGCTTGAAAAGACAAACTCCCTGGAAGAAGTTTATGATGATGAAATTGAAAGCGTGGGGAGTAGCTCAACATGTGACTGAGATGATCTATAAAAACTCTTTGAAACTTATGTGAACTCAATGGAGGAATCAAGCCGTTCGGATGATGAGCCAATGGAGATCGGAAAAGAGATATCTAATTATGTGGCTAATGAGGACCTAGAGTTAATTTCAAATAGTCATTGTTCTTATAAACTACAAATTGAATATAATGAATTGTATGATTATTTGATATCTTTAGAAAATAGAAACTTGGACTCTTTACAAAAATTATATCTTATTTAAAATGAAATTGATATTTTGAAAAATGAAAATATTTTTGATAAAGAGATGTCCTTAGAAAATAATTCCTTAACTATTTATGAAAATCGTATGTATCTTGAAAAACAAGTTGAGGATGCATTTTTTGAATATAATGAAATTGAAAAATCTATTTGTTTAAAATCTTGACTTGAAAGTGAAATTAAAAATGATGTTGATTTTCAAGAATCAAGGAAAGTTGTTGACAATAATGTTTTTCAATGTGAGGACAAAAATCCAAAGTTTCATGAAAATAACTGTGAAAAAGTCAAATCATCATCTAAACCTATTACATATAATATTTGAGGTTGTTTAGGACATATTTCTCATTTATGCTTTTATCGTAAAAATTACAATATGAGAAATAAAATGCAATGGGTTCCAAAAATTCCCAAGGAACCTAAAACTAACCCCGTAGGACCCAAGATGAAATGGGTACCGAAAAGTTCTTCTAGTGCTGTAAATGTGCAGGAATCCAAACAAAAAGAAGAACTAAGTGGTCAAGGGAAATTATCAAGGGAAATACCTAAGAGGCCAAGAAATAGATGGATTGGTCAAAGGAGAAAGGTACCTTCAGTCAACGTTTCTTACATGCATAAAGGTGAAATAATAAGGTCTAGGATCTCAAGAGAGAAGCAATGGGTAAGGACAAAAACCTCTTCGATCAACAAGTCTAAGGTATCAAGTTCTCACTTCACCTATATCAATGACTATACAAAGGTATACTTGAACTACTCTAAATTTTGAACACGCTAAGGTGTATCTTGAGTGCTGAAATATTTTTTAAAAAATATTCTAAATTATCACATGATCACACTCCTTGTTTAAATTAAATTGCTTGTGTTTTGCTTTATTTGAAAATCACATTCAACACATGATTTATTTTAGTGTAGTATATTCATTTTCACTACATTTTACGTATACTGAGTTAAATCATGTGCATTTAAAAAATTTTAAATCTTATTTATCACATGATTATACTCTTTATATGTTGATGTTCTCATGTCTTGGTGCATTAAATATTTATTGATCATAGGGACATGCATATGAGCATGATGGCTATGTTATAAATCTCCTACATGAGAATGATATTGCCTTTGTGATTAGTGCATATGATCAACTGCATATTCAAATTTTATCTTCACAATATCATTGATATTCGTGAAGAAATGCAACTAATCACTAACGATCCAAAAGTGTTGGATACCAAGAGCATTCTCTTAAGTAGTTTTACTGGTATTACTACTAGTGTGTAGTGGACCAAACCTTATTCCGACCAGTGTGGCTCTATGCCGACCAGTTAATGGCTGGATCAATGAACATCGACCACAATCTGGTCAGAACCACGTCGTATCGATCTAGGGAAACTTGAGTGGATAGGGACTTACTGGATCACAACCGAGCGCAGGATCTTCGTCCTTATCTGGATCAGTTACGGTCCCAACAGTCCAACCTCCACTCCTATATTCCCGTACAGCTTAAGGACTCATGGGATAATGGCTAATGTTTATCCATTACACTATTTAGAAAGGCTATCATATTAGCACCTTTACTAATCCTACTAAAACACTCCCATCTCACGGGCCTTATGTAACATCCCAAATTTTAATTCCAAAAATAATTAGAATAATAATAAGATTAGAGAATGATAATTTATGCTCAAGAGGAATTAATGTGATGGATTAAGATCCCTTTGAGCGCCATGAAGGAGTTAGGAAGCGTTGGCATCGGATAGGAGAATTAAAGATGAACAAATCAGTGTAGGAAACGGTGTTTTCGGTGTTGGAGAAACCCTATATTAGGAAATTATAAATAAAATATTTACAACTCCAAACACAAATTCCATCGTTGGATGTAAATATTAGTATGTAGGGAATCTTTCTTTCAAATTTGAGCAAGATCCGACGGGTAACGAAGGAGATATGAAACCTTGAAGTGCAGGGGAATGAAGAACTAAGTTGCTTAATCGATTAACCAAGGGGTTAATCGATTAAGACCTGATAGCTTGTAAAAATAAAATACACTGGTCAATCGATTAACCAGTAGGTTAATCGATTAACACACATCAGAATGGAAAAAAAATAAAGGGCGTGGGGCACACGAATTGCTCTATTCTTCCCCTACAAGTTGGAACCGAAGCTTCCAAAGCTAGCCCAAGACTCCATAGCCATTTCCCCAAAGTTTTCACCCATCATCCAAGCTTCCCATCACCCATCACCACCATTATCACACCCCAAGATCCATAACTCCAAACATCATCATCATTCTCACGCCTCCCTCACCACCACCGAGTCCCAAGAACACAACATGTAACATCCTTCCTAGTTAAGCATAAATTATTTAATTAATTCATTTGTTTACAAGAAATTTTGTAGAAAATGCTTGGGTAAAAATCATAATTTTTCAAATTGGTCTTTTTATTTATTATTACTTTTTAACGAGAGTACATTTTCTTTGGAGTTCATTACATATAGTCTAACACTTTTTCGAAAACATGCCCTGAGAATACATAATTTATTTATAGATAAGTTTTAAACATAGTCCTACGGTCTCAGAGCATTATGTGTAACACCCTATATAATAATTACCCTTAAATACCCCAAAATTAGGATTTGAAATTTCTTTTAAGATGAATATGATATTTGCCAAATTAATATTTCCTTTCATTAATAACAAAAACATCAGAGTTAATAAAGCGGAAGACTTAAAGGCATCAAATTCATAAAGTATAAGTTTAGGTACGTTCAGTTCGGTCATTCAAAATACAATCCGTGTTTTAGCTCGGCCCAACTGGCCGAGACCCAATACAAAACAATGTTCTAGCTCGGCCCAACTGGCCGAGACCCATCCACCTATCTGACTCTAAATAACTTACTCTCTCTGTGAGGGAGAGTGATCCTGCTCGGCCGGGGACTGCGTCTGCTCGGGCTCAGTACCTGAAAATGGTAAGGAGGTGAGCATTACACAAAACTTAAGTAAGCAGTTTCTAAAATGACATACCGAACTACCAAGCCAAACACAAATAGTCAAATAGCAAATAAATCACAAGTAATCAAACCCATATATCTCATGCATATATCAACATTTAGCTCGGTTCGCATACCCACCTCCTTGTCTAGCTCGGCTCACATCATAAACCAGTTAACTCATTGCTAGCTATACCTCGGTTTATCCTCTCATGTCTCGGATTACCATCTCTATCTCAGGTTCACTACTCAATATTTCACTTTCACATAATTTACAATCTTTTACTCTTCTCGGATGCATACACCCAGTGCATGTCTTACACCATTTAAGTCGGATATTGGAGTGTCCATAACTGCGAGTACCACAATACTCGTCTTACAGCTGCGAGCACCACAATGTTCGGCTTACACGATCAATGCACGCACCCAGTACGCGTCTGCTATGACCAGGAACACTACCGCCGATCATTCTATGGAGTAAGGAGTGTCCATAACTGCGAGTACCACAATACTCGACTTATAGCTGCGAGCACCACAATGCTCAGCTTACGCGATCAATGCATGCACCCAGTACGCGTCTGCTATGACCAGGAACACATCCCACCGATTCCGTTCTAGGAACCTTGTGAGTCATAACTACGAGCACCACAATGCTCGACTTACAGCTGCGAGCACCACAATGCTCGACTTACGCGATCAATGCACGCACCCAGTACGCGTCTGCTATGACCCGACCACACAACCATTTCTCTTTAATTCCCCTTATCTTATTAACCATTACTTTTAGTTCGGCCCACCTCAGCTCACCTCTTTAATTTATTCCTCTTTGCATTTATCTCGGCTCAACCCTTTACCCATTTCCGATTTCCATTATTCCCATTATCTATCTCATCTACCTATCTCATTATATAACTTATTAGTTTGTCTTTTCGATCCACCCTGGTTACCATTTTTCTCATTCTCCATTCCCACCCTCTCTCTCGGCTCGGCCACAGATACAAATAACATACCAAAGCTCAAACATTTATGCACAAAGTTCATAAACAGTTATACATCATCAACAATAAGAATATCGCATTCAACCAGTCCATCATGTAAATGCCAGCATCTAGCATATAACAATATTTTCCATATTTATTTAACATCCATGTTTCTAGTTCATTTATTAATTCCCTTTACCCCTTTTACCTTTCCTTTCTCATATTAACGTAGATCCATTCCCTAATCTAACACCCACTCTTAGTACCCTTTATGAACACCCTAGAAACCCAAACTCAAGTAGAGGTAACACTCACTCCTTACCTTAAACCGTGTGAGATAAGAGTTGAGAGTTTGAGAATGGTTCCTTGTTGCTTGTCCTTGATCTTAGCACCCTTGAATCCTTCTTACTCCAAGCTGCACATGAGCTCCACCAATCTACACACGAACTCCACGGCGGTCCAGGGGCGTCCGGGACGGAAGAGAAGGCGGCGGGGAGGAGGTCTCTGGTTGGTGGAAGAGAGGGAAAAGTTCGTGAGAAGAGGAGAGGAAGAAGATATGTTGGGTTGTTGTTGCTGGACTTTGAGAGAAAAGGGAGAGAGAGAGACGTAGGCAAGAGAGGAGAATAAAAGTGAGAAGTGTTATGGGTTATGTGTTGGGATTTTCTTTTATTCAAATGTGGAAGATATTTGTGTGGCTCTCATTGGAGGCTTCTTGAGGAAGCTTGAATATGTGGACAGGATTCATTGGCTTCTTGAGGAAGCCATGAATAGTACATTGAAAGGGACATAAAGCAATGATAACAACATAAAGTCGATGCTGGTACAACGTACGGATGGTACGAAACCCAGGGCTATCAGCTCAACATGAGTTGGCACGGAGGAGCTAGGACGTTGGCTCGATTTGTAGGAACAGCAGTAGTCCGAGCTTCCCTCTCGGACAGAACACTGAGATCGGCTAATCCAGACTGGACAATGGGTTTCACGTTGGGTTCCCTTTCAGCTCGGTTCATATGCACACAATCTTATCTAGCTCGGCCGGGATCGGGCCGAGGCCTTAATCTCACATCCTAGGTCGGCCTATGCTCATACTACCCTTCTAACCTTGTACAATTTCTAAGGCTTAATCTTATCCTTAAATAGATATTTATATACTAAAATTATATTATTTAATATTAATTTTCGGGATGTTACATTCCTCTCCCACTTACAGGAATTTCGTCCTCGAAATTTAGTCGGCATTGAACAGTTGCGGATATGACTGCTTCATCTTGTCCTCGAGTTCCCACGTGGCTTCCTCCACGTCATTTCGATTCCATACTACCTTGACCAAGGGGATTTCCTTTCCTCTGAGTCGTCTGACTTGTCTATCTTCAACTCGGACTGGTAGGACTTCGAAGGTCAGATTGTCTTTTAGCGGCAGCTCGTCCACTGCTATCACATGCGAGGGGTCATGAATGTACCTCCTGAGTTGCGAGACATGGAACACATCGTGAAGCTTAGACAAGTGCGGAGGTAGAGCAATTCTGTACGCTACTGGTCCGACCTTCTCCGATATCTGGTATGGTCCGACAAACCTAGGGGTTAACTTCTATGATTTGATAGCTCGGCCAATCCCAGTTACAGGGGACACTCGAAGAAATACATGATCTCCCTCGATGAAGTTCAGGGGTTTCCTTCTCTTGTCGGCATAGCTCTTCTGTCGGTCCTGAGCGGCTTTCATCTTCCCTTGTATCATTCGGATCTTCTCAGTTGTCTCCTGAACAATGTCGGGACCAATCAACAAGTTTTCACCTATCTGGAACCAGCACAGCGGCGTTCGACATTTCCGACCATACAAGGCTTCGAAAGGAGCCATTCCAATACTTGAATGGAAACTGTTGTTGTAAGTGAATTCGACCAATGGTAATAGTGTTTCCCAGCTTTTCGACTGTTCAAGCACACATGCTCTCAGTAAGTCCTCAAGAGTCTGAATGGTGCGCTCGGATTGTCCATCAGTTTTGGGATGATAAGTAGTGCTGAACCTCAACTTTGTACCCATGACTTCTTGCAGACTCTACCAGAATCGAGATAAGAAGCGAGGATCACGGTCCGACACTATGCTGCTCGGAACACCATGGAGTCTGACGATGTCCTTTATGTACAGTTGCGTCAACTTCTCCAAGCTGTACTTCATGTTGATCGGCAGGAAATGAGCGCACTTTGTAAGTCGGTCCACCACAACCCAAATGGCTTCCTGCCCTGCTCTCGTCCTCGGTAGACCTGATACAAAGTCCATCGAAATGCTATCCCACTTCCATTGTGGAATCTCCAAGGATTTGAGTAATCCTCCTGGTTTCTGATGCTCGATCTTGGCTTTCTGACATGTCAAGCATCGGGACACATAATCTGCCACGTCGGTCTTTAACTTTGGCCACCAAAATAATCTCTTCAGATCCTGATACATCTTTGTGGCACCTGGGTGAATACTCATCTTCGTCTTGTGTGCTTCTTCCATTAACTCTCTTCGAACTTCAAAGTCCATGGGAATGCAAACTCTGCCTCGAAATCGTACAAGACCATCTGTAACACCCCAAAATTTTAATCCCCGATTAATGAAATGTTAATTATAAATTAATTATAATTAATTATTTCCATATTAATCCTTGATTAAAATATGTGTTTATATAGTTGGTATATGTGTGTGAATTGATTTAATAAATATAATAAATGCCTAAGATGAGTATTTTGCATATTAGTCCCTGGGTTGGGACCTAGAGGTAATTATAGGAAAGATTTTGGAGGGAAAGTGAATAAAATAATTATTTTTCAAAAATTAGGAAAAATACTCGAGTATTTTCTGAAAAACTCGAGTATTCTGGGTCAAACTGCACGAGTGAGTGCGTTTGGTGAGTCACCACGAACGATTCTCTTCTCTCGCCACGAAAACACCTTCTTGCCAACGCCATGGGTGGCGTGTCGATGTGCATGAGCTATCTCTGCTTCTATTTAAACTCATCAACAACCCTTCGTTGAAGATTTTTGGATCAAAATTGCTTGGTTGAAGAAGTTAGGGTTCTGAGTTTGTGCTCTTCGATTCTTCTTCTATGAGTTGAATTGAGTGATAATCTATACACGAATACAAAGCTCACATCTCGAGCTTTGTATAAACACCAAAATCGTGAGAATTGAGGGAGTGTGTTGGGAGAATTGGAGATTGGAAGTGAAGCTGTTCTTGGCCAAGCTTGTGTCTGGAGCTTACTTTGATCTTGATTTCTGGTAAGCTCACGAATTCTTGAGTCTCAAATTCGATTCCTTTAGTTAGATTATGTTGCATAGAGTCCAGAAAATCTAATTTCCCCAATTTAATCTTCTGTTTCATGTACAAACCAATTCCATTTTGGTGTGGTACTCAAAATGCTCTGCATGTGGCAATTGAAGTTGGTCTGGAAGTTGTGGAGCCATTTTCTTGTCAATCCTTGTTTGGAAAACATCTGAGAGGTAAGGGGAAGTAATTATATTCACTAGATAGAGACTAAATTCCATTAATTGTGTTAGAGAGCCACCAAGAGGCTCTAAGGGCTTAGTTTGAATAGGAACTTTGGTTTGGAGACCAATCCATGCTCTATGACTGTGATGAGCAAGTTCTATATCATGCATGCAAGCTTAAATGAACTTTGTTTCATGGATATTGTGCTTATTTTGCAATTTGCAATGTTGAGTTGCTAAATTGTATATTTCATGCATAATGGATTGATTCTCTGTCAAATTTGTTATTTGATATGAAATGAGTATGTTAACATGTTCAATATGTGGTATATGAACTATTGTGATCACTGTTTTGGGTTAAAAATGTTTAGAAATTGAAATGGTATGTAAAAACCAAGTTTCACTCTGTTCTGTCTGCAGATACTCGAGTATTTGGCTTAATACTCGAGTATTTCGTGGTGCACCAGAGTGAAAATTGGCGCACCAACTTGGGAATCAGATTGAACACTCGAGTAATGTATGAACTACTCGAGTATTCTGGGTAATGGAATACTCGAGTATCTCATGAATTACTCGAGTATATTTATGAAGACCTGAAACCCTAAATCTCTGAAAAGACATGAACGACTCGAGTATAATTATGAACAACTCGAGTAGAATCTGGAAAATGATAAACTACTCGAGTATTTTGGGAAAAACCCGAGTATTTTTAGTCAGATACTTAAAAATACCATTTTCAATTCTAAGTCATTTTGTAACTCTTAGAGGACAATAAACCAAGTGATCCTGGACTTAGAGGAAATTGATTGACGTTATGATGTTTTCATTTGAATAATGATGCGTTGCTCGGGAGGCACGTAATGTACTAATAAAAGGATAAAACATCAATCAATCTCTTTTAAGTAAGGTAATGCATTCATTCTGGAGTTTGGTTGGTAGGACGTATATCATGTTTTTGGTAAACATGTGGAGGGCCTCTGGGAGTGCCAATACGCTTGCTTGATGACACGTCGTTGACGTGGTCGGCTGAGGGAATGCCGATATGGTTATACCGTTTGGATGACGGTCCGTTTGGATGACGGGATATGCTCGGGTGGCATGAATACCAAGCTTGTCGTGTACATTCTAGGTGAATGTACGAATTGTTGTATACCTAGGAATACAATGCACTGTTGAGTGCTGGGTTGTCAGGGATGGACGTCAGAGAGTGACATAGTATGATGGAGATAGGCTTGAGAGCTAAAGTCATGCATCATGCCACTCATTTAAACTAATGATGATAAATGAAATAAGTGTGAGCATCCTATGTGCATTCACTAACTGCTAAGTGTTATATGTGATTGTTGTTATTTGATGCATGTTTACATATTCATATTGCACAATTTATTCTCTATTGGTTACGTGTATAGAATTGCTTACCCCTATGCCCTTGTAGGTGATGTCTCGTTACATTGCTTGCATCGAGATCCGGCCACTTCCTAGTGGCACATGGATCTATGAGGACCATCGCGCGGTGTTCGAGGGTGAGGTAGAGGTTACCTTCTACCACTCGAACCCGTTGATCCGATTCCGTCCACGTAGATTTAGGATTCCCATCATATACACTATGCATGTACCCCCGTTTTACACTTACCATGGACCACCTCCCACGCGACCAGCTCGCTCTTACCATAGTTTTCGTTTTCGACCTACCCGCTCTCACCCTTTTACTTCGAGGGTCGTCCGCGAGGAGACTCCCCCTTCTGATCCGAGGAGCCCAGTCAGGATTTCACCATCACCTGACCCGGTACCCAGTGGTAGGGTACACTCTCCCTCGGATGAGATCGAGGAGGATCCGGTGGAGGACGAGAGTGGGAGCGAGCCTGTCGTGCATTCTACTGGGAGTGATTGGAGGGACGATGATCCCTAGGTATATGCATATGGTATGTGATGAGGATCAGTGGGTCCGATGTGTGGATGCTGTGGAGGAGACTTGCTGCTGCTGCTGTGTTGATGATGATGCTACTACCTTACTACTTATGTTTCTTTGAGACTGCTGCTATCACTACTACTGCATCTGATGAGGCCAGATCTACGTGACCACCCTTGGAGTTTATGTTTTGGTTATGTACATATATTGTAGATATACTTTTGGGGTACTCTAGGGCTTTGGTCATATCACTATGTAGATCAGATTATGGACTTGTATTTTGAGATCTTGGAGACATGATGATGAGACTATGTATCTATGACTTTAACTATATATAAAACCTATGTTTATATTACTAGTGACTGCATAGTCTGATAATTTCCACTTACTCTGATTTAATCCCTTTAAGAGCTCGGCTATAAACATTATTTGATGGTATCGGATTTATCGAACAAAGCAAGGGTAACTTTAATTACTTGTATGATACAAATACATTTCAAAAGAGCGAATGTTACCCTATTTGTGAAAAGGTTTTAGAGACCGCCGAACTCGATACAAATGTTTTGAAGTGGTTTAAAGTTTATTCTCCAAGAATTCCAAATGACGATTTGTGCACCCGCTTAAAAAGAAAATTTTATTTTCCATATTTTCTTAACACTCACAAGTCCATATATTATCCAATATGAAAGTTTAATTACTATATTATATTTGGGTAATTCGGAAGGGTGTCACACTGAGTGGTATCAGAGCAAAAGTCAGATCCTGTAGTAGTGGAAGTAGTTCAGAAAGGTAGCCATCAACATCAAGCAGGTAACTCCAAGGCAATTACATTACTTTGAATGTTTTTTTTATTTTGTTTGTTGAGGTTTAAATACCCTTGATTTGTTTGTATCTTGTCTCTTTGAGTACAAGACGCAATTGATTGTAGATTTAAAAAGTTTAAGATAGAGCCTTAGAATAGGTAGTGTAATGGAAGTTTCTTTGGTTCAACATATGTGACCATAAGCCATAGCGCAGGTCTAATATGGCAACTAGAAACCAAAATCACACTAATACGATGCTAGAAAGGATCACCACGGTGCTGGAAGCCATGCAACTACAGTCTCAACAACCATCTCAACCGGTCAACCCGTCTCATCAAGGTAATGTGGGTAACGCTGAAGCGAAGACTTTGGCTGATTTTAGAAGCTGTAATCCGCCAAAGTTTGAAGGAGGATTTAAACCGGAAGAGGCCAACAAGTGGATTCACACCATGGACAAGATCTTGAGAACGTTGGAGTGTTCCGATGTTCAAAAGGTGGCGTACGCAACCTACATGCTAGAGGAGGAAGCTGAGAACTGGTGGAATCACACGATGCAGCTTTTGCAATATGAAGGAAGAGAGGTAAGTTGGGGAGTATTCATGGAGAAGTTTCTCCAAAAGTATTTCCCTGAGGACTTGAGAAGGAAGAAGGAGGTAGAGTTCTTGCAGCTGAAGCAAGGAAACATGAGTGTGGGTGAGTATGCAGCTAAGTTTGAGGAGCTGATGAAATACTCTCCATATTATCAGAACAATCCAAATGAGAGGAGTAAATGCATTAAGTTTGAAGGAGGCTTGAGGCCAAAGTTGAAGTCGATCTTCAGTTACCAGCGGATTCAAAGCTTTCCTGCACTGGTAGACATGTGTAGGATGTATGAAGATGATACCAAGGCTGAGGAGATGCAAGTCTCAGAGAAGAAGGACAGTCAAGGCTATGGACCTCAGAGACGTAAAGGCCTCAACAACCGAGGCAAAGGACCGTATGATCGCCGAGGGAAAGGCAAAGGAAAAGTCGGTGGTTCTGATAGAAGAGATTATCAGGGCGAGGCTCCATTCTGTGACAAGTGCAAGCGCAATCACTATGGCCGTGTGTGTTGGGGGATAAGTGGTTGCTTTTACTGTGGAAAGCCGGGACATTTCGCAAGGGACTGCAAGGAACCGGCCATGGCCAACTCAAGAGGGGCTGCTGATAGGCCTATGGCTCAAGGAAGAGTTTTCACCCTTAGTGGTGTGGAAGCAAGTCGGTCTTCTGATCTGGTGCAAGGTAAATACTTGCTTAATGGTCAGTCTTGCTATGTTTTGTTTGATTCTGGTGCAACGCATTCATTCGTTTCGTATGAATGTGTAAACCGGTTAGGCTTGATGATGTCTGAAATGCCTTATGCTCTCAAAGTAGAAACCCCTACCAATGCTCCTGTTGTAGTTTCTAGAGCATGTCTTAACTGTTGTATAGAAGTGTTAGGACAAACCTCTAAAGTAGATTTGATCTGCTTACCCTTAGTACAATTAGATGTGATCTTGGGAATGGACTGGTTAAGTCAAAACCAAGTAATCATTGATTGTGATAGAAAAGTAGTGACCTATAGAAGCCCAAAACCCTCCGGCTACGTGTGCCTGTTCAACTCTGAGGTGGAGGAGAATGGTCCAAGGATGGAAGAGATCCCCATTGTCAGAGACTTTCCGGAAGTTTTTGCTGATGAGATCCCTGGTCTGCCACCAAGGAGAGAAATTGAATTCGGTATCAACTTAGTTCCGGGAACTGGTCCCATTTCTATCGCTCCCTATAGAATGGCACCACCAGAAATGGCAGAAATGAAGAAGCAGATTGAGGAGCTATTACAGAAACAGATGATTCGACCAAGTGTGTCACCTTGGGGTGCTCCGGTTTTGTTTGTCAAGAAGAAAGATGGTAGTATGAGGATGTGCATCGACTACCGGCAGCTAAATAAGGTCACCATCAAGAACAAGTATCCGTTGCCAAGGATAGATGACCTTATGGATCAAGTTCGTGGAGCCTCAGTATTTTCCAAGATCGATTTAAGGTCAGGATACCATCAGATGAGGATAAGAGAAGAGGATATCTCTAAGACTGCATTTCGATCTCGATACCGACATTATGAGTATGTCGTGATGCCGTTCGGATTGACTAATGCAACAGCCATTTTCATGGACTACATGAATCGAATCTTTAGACCTTACTTAGATTCGTTCGTGGTTGTGTTCATTGATGATATTCTCATTTACTCTAAGAGCCCGGAGGAGCATGCCGAACACTTGAGGATAGTGCTGAGCATCCTAAAGGAGAAGCAATTGTACGCCAAACTTACAAAGTGTGAGTTCTGGCTGAAGGAGGTTAAGTTCTTGGGGCATGTGATTTCGGACAAGGGAATAGCCGTTGATCCGACGAAAGTGAGTTCGGTTTTGCAATGGGAGCAACCAAAGTCGGTCACGGAGGTGAGAAGCTTTCTTGGTTTGGCTGGTTATTATAGAAGGTTTATCGAAGGTTTCTCGAAGATTGCACTGCCTCTGACGAAGTTGACTCGGAAAGATCAACCATTCCTATGGGATGAGAAATGTGAAAGGAGTTTTCAAGAGTTGAAGGAAAGGTTGACATCGTCTCCTGTATTGGTTCTGCCCGATACACAAAAGAGTTTTGATGTGTATTGTGACGCGTCGAAACAAGGTCTTGGGTGTGTTTTGATGCAAGAGGGACAAGTCGTCGCCTATGCCTCGAGACAGCTAAAAGTTCATGAAATGAACTATCCAACCCATGATCTCGAGCTGGCAGCGGTGGTGTTTGCCTTAAAGATTTGGAGGCACTATCTCTATGGCACTACGTTCCGGGTGTTCAGTGACCATAAGAGTTTAAAGTACCTCTTTGATCAAAAGGAGTTGAATATGAGGCAACGCCGATGGATGGAGTTTTTGAAGGATTATGAGTTTGAACTCCATTATCATCCTGGAAAGGCTATTGTTGTGGCAGATGCATTAAGTAGGAAGGCAATGCACATCAGTGCAATGATGGTCAGAGAAGCTGCACTGATAGAGGAATTCCGGGATTTGAGTTTGACGATGCAAGTGGAGCCGACAAGTATCAAGATGGGGATGCTGCAGATTGCTAATGAGTTTCTACAAAGGATTCGAGAATTGCAAGGCAAGGATGAGAAGCTCATAGAAAAGAGGAAGTTGAGGGAAGAAGGCAAGGAATTGGAGTTTCAAGAAGGGAAGGATGGAATCCTTCGCTTTAAAACAAGGATTTGTGTGCCTGATGATTTAGAAGTAAGAAGGATGATTCTGGACGAAGCACATAAGAGTAAGATGAGTATGCATCCGGGAGCTACCAAAATGTATCAGGACTTAAAGAAGCTATTTTGGTGGCCTGGTTTGAAGAAAGACGTAGCTGAGTATGTGGCCTATTGTTTGGTGTGTCAAAAGGCCAAGGTGGAACATCAAAGGCCAGGAGGAGAGTTACTTCCTTTGGAGATTCCGTTGTGGAAATGGGATAGCATCTCGATGGATTTCGTGTCGGGATTGCCAAGGACATCTACTGGTCATGATGCAATCTGGGTCATAGTGGATCGTTTGACCAAGTCGGCGCATTTCATTCCCGTGAATATGCGCTATTCGTTGGAAAAGCTCACCCAGTTGTACATCAAAGAAGTTGTTCGTCTGCACGGTGTACCATCAAGCATTGTATCTGATCGCGATCCGATGTTTACATCGAATTTTTGGGAAGATCTGCATAGAGCCTTGGGTTCAAGATTGAAACTGAGTTCTGCATACCATCCTCAGACTGATGGCCAAACGGAGAGGACTATTCAGTCATTGGAGGACATTCTACGAGCCTGTGCTTTGGAAGGACAAGGGAATTGGGAACAAATGTTGCCACTCGTGGATATCACATACAACAACAGTTACCACACGAGCATTGGAATGGCACCATTTGAAGCTTTGTATGGGAGAAAGTGCCAGACGCCGTTATGTTGGTTCCAAGTGGGGGAGAATTCTCTGGTTGGACCAGATTTTGTGCAAGAGACCACGGAACAGATCAGGGTGATACAAGAAAAGATGAGGGCAGCTCAAAGTAGGCAGAAAAGCTATGCTGATAAGAGGAGAAAACCATTAGAGTTCGCCGAAGGAGACCATGTGTTTATTAGGATAGTACCAACCAAAGGTGTTAGTAGAGCCTTGAAAACTCAGAAACTATCACCTAAGTTTATTGGTCCCTACCAAATCCTCAAAAGAGTCGGCCCAGTAGCTTATCAATTGGCTCTGCCTCCGTCATTAGCTAACCTTCATAATGTATTCCATGTGTCTCAACTTAAAAGATATGTCCATGACCCCACCATTGTCCTTAGAATCCAACCTGATGACTTAGAAATTCATGAGAACCTAACCTTCAAAGCTGTGCCAGTTCGTATTGAAGATCGAAGAATCAAGCAGCTTAGAGGAAAAGACATTCGTCTAGTCAAAGTCGTTTGGGTGTGTGGTGATGTAATGGAAGCATCGTGGGAATTAGAAGATAAGGTGCGTCAGGATTATCCTGACTTGTTTGTATGAGTTGAATTTCGGGGACGAAATTCCTTGTAAGTGGGGGAGTAGTGTAACACCCCAAAATTTTAATCCCCGATTAATGAAATGTTAATTATAAATTAATTATAATTAATTATTTCCATATTAATCCTTGATTAAAATATGTGTTTATATAGTTGGTATATGTGTGTGAATTGATTTAATAAATATAATAAATGCCTAAGATGAGTATTTTGCATATTAGTCCCTGGGTTGGGACCTAGAGGTAATTATAGAAAAGATTTTGGAGGGAAAGTAAATAAAATAATTATTTTTCAAAAATTGGGAAAAATACTCGAGTATTTTCTGAAAAACTCGAGTATTCTGGGTCAAACTGCACGAGTGAGTGCATTTGGTGAGTCACCACGAACGATTCTCTTCTCTCGCCACGAAAACACCTTCTTGCCAACGCCATGGGTGGCGTGTCGACGTGCATGAGCTATCTATGCTTCTATTTAAACTCATCAACAACCCTTAGTTGAAGATTTTTGGATCAAAATTGCTTGGTTGAAGAAGTTAGGGTTCTGAGTTTGTGCTCTTCGATTCTTCTTCTATGAGTTGAATTGAGTGATAATCTATACACGAATACAAAGCTCACATCTCGAGCTTTGTATAAACACCAAAATCGTGAGAATTGAGGGAGTGTGTTGGGAGAATTGGAGATTGGAAGTGAAGCTGTTCTTGGCCAAGCTTGTGTCTGGAGCTTACTTTGATCTTGATTTCTGGTAAGCTCACGAATTCGTGAGTCTCAAATTCGATTCCTTTAGTTAGATTATGTTGTATAGAGTCCAGAAAATCTAATTTCCCCAATTTAATCTTCTGTTTCATGTACAAACCAATTCCATTTTGGTGTGGTACTCAAAATGCTCTGCATGTGGCAATTGAAGTTGGTCTGGAAGTTGTGGAGCCATTTTCTTGTCAATCCTTGTTTGGGAAACATCTGAGAGGTAAGGGGAAGTAATTATATTCACTAGATAGAGACTAAATTCCATTAATTGTGTTAGAGAGCCACCAAGAGGCTCTAAGGGCTTAGTTTGAATAGGAACTTTGGTTTGGAGACCAATCCATGCTCTATGACTGTGATGAGCAAGTTCTATATCATGCATGCAAGCTTAAATGAACTTTGTTTCATGGATATTGTGCTTATTTTGCAATTTGCAGTGTTGAGTTGCTAAATTGTATATTTCATGCATAATGGATTGATTCTCTGTCAAATTTGTTATTTGATATGAAATGAGTATGTTAACATGTTCAATATGTGGTATATGAACTATTGTGATCACTGTTTTGGGTTAAAAATGTTTAGAAATTGAAATGGTATGTAAAAACCAAGTTTCACTCTGTTCTGTCTGCAGATACTCGAGTATTTGGCTTAATACTCGAGTATTTCGTGGTGCACCAGAGTGAAAATTGGCGCACCAACTTGGGAATCAGATTGAACACTCGAGTAATGTATGAACTACTCGAGTATTCTGGGTAATGGAATACTCGAGTATCTCATGAATTACTCGAGTATATTTATGAAGACCTGAAACCCTAAATCTCTGAAAAGACATGAACGACTCGAGTATAATTATGAACAACTCGAGTAGAATCTGGAAAATGGTAAACTACTCGAGTATTTTGGGAAAAACTCGAGTATTTTTAGTCAGATACTTAAAAATACCATTTTCAATTCTAAGTCATTTTGTAACTCTTAGAGGACAATAAACCAAGTGATCCTGGACTTAGAGGAAATTGATTGACGTTATGATGTTTTCATTTGAATAATGATACGTTGCTCGGGAGGCACGTAATGTACTAATAAAAGGATAAAACATCAATCAATCTCTTTTAAGTAAGGTAATGCACTCATTCTGGAGTTTGGTTGGTAGGACATATATCATGTTTTTGGTAAACATGTGGAGGGCCTCTGGGAGTGCCAATACGCTTGCTTGATGACACGTCGTTGACGTGGTCGGCTGAGGGAATGCCGATATGGTTATACCGTTTGGATGACGGGATATGCTCGGGTGGCATGAATACCAAGCTTGTCGTGTACATTCTAGGTGAATGTACGAATTGTTGTATACCTAGGAATACAATGCACTGTTGAGTGCTGGGTTGTCAGGGATGGACGTCAGAGAGTGACATAGTATGATGGAGATAGGCTTGAGAGCTAAAGTCATGCATCATGCCACTCATTTAAACTAATGATGATAAATGAAATAAGTGTGAGCATCCTATGTGCATTCACTAACTGCTAAGTGTTATATGTGATTGTTGTTATTTGATGCATGTTTACATATTCATATTGCACAATTTATTCTCTATTGGTTACGTGTATAGAATTGCTTACCCCTATGCCCTTGTAGGTGATGTCTCGTTACATTGCTTGCATCGAGATCCGGCCACTTCCTAGTGGCACATGGATCTATGAGGACCATCGCGCGGTGTTCGAGGGTGAGGTAGAGGTTACCTTCTACCACTCGAACCCGTTGATCCGATTCCGTCCACGTAGATTTAGGATTCCCATCATATACACTATGCATGTACCCCCGTTTTACACTTACCATGGACCACCTCCCACGCGACCAGCTCGCTCTTACCATAGTTTTCGTTTTCGACCTACCCGCTCTCACCCTTTTACTTCGAGAGTCGTCCGCGAGGAGACTCCCCCTTCTGATCCGAGGAGCCCAGTCAGGATTTCACCATCACCTGACCCGGTACCCAGTGGTAGGGTACACTCTCCCTCGGATGAGATCGAGGAGGATCCGGTGGAGGACGAGAGTGGGAGCGAGCCTGTCGTGCATTCTACTGGGAGTGATTGGAGGGACGATGATCCCTAGGTATATGCATATGGTATGTGATGAGGATCAGTGGGTCCGATGTGTGGATGCTGTGGAGGAGACTTTCTGCTGCTGCTGTGTTGATGATGATGCTACTACCTTACTACTTATGTTTCTTTGAGACTGCTGCTATCACTACTACTGCATCTGATGAGGCCAGATCTACGTGACCACCCTTGGAGTTTATGTTTTGGTTATGTACATATATTGTAGATATACTTTTGGGGTACTCTAGGGCTTTGGTCATATCACTATGTAGATCAGATTATGGACTTGTATTTTGAGATCTTGGAGACATGATGATGAGACTATGTATCTATGACTTTAACTATATATAAAACCTATGTTTATATTACTAGTAACTACATAGTCTGATAATTTCCGCTTACTCTGATTTAATCCCTTTAAGAGCTCGGCTATAAACATTATTTGATGGTATCGGATTTATCGAACAAAGCAAGGGTAACTTTAATTACTTGTATGATACAAATACATTTCAAAAGAGCGAATGTTACCCTATTTGTGAAAAGGTTTTAGAGACCGCCGAACTCGATACAAATGTTTTGAAATGGTTTAAAGTTTATTCTCCAAGAATTCCAAATGACGATTTGTGCACCCGCTTAAAAAGAAAATTTTATTTTCCATATTTTCTTAACACTCACAAGTCCATATATTATCCAATATGAAAGTTTAATTACTATATTATATTTGGGTAATTCGGAAGGGTGTCACACCATCAGGTCCTTTAGTGAAGTCAGGTTCATCCTTGTCTCCGGCTCTTTCTAATAGCTTTTGGAGTTCTAGGTCGGCAGCCTGTCTTTCTTTAATGAAACCCACAAAATCATTGGTTACTTGCAGCATTTCCAAGACAACACTGTTTTCCTTCTTCTGTATGCCGAGGTTAAGATCACTGAACTCTTGCATCAGCTGAATCTCTCGGACCATCATGTTGCTCAAGTGAAGACTCTTCCTGCTCAGTGCGTCGGCCACCACGTTGGCCTTTCCAGGATGATAGTGCAAGTTGAAATCATAATCTTTCAAAAATTCCACCCATCTGCGCTATCTCATATTGAGTTCATTCTGATCGAACAGATAGCCGAGATTCTTGTGGTCACTGAACACCTCGAATTTCGTACCATACAGGTAGTGTCTCCAAATCTTAAGGGCAAACACCACTGCCGCCAATTCGAGATCATGCGTAGGGTAGTTCTGCTCGTGTTGCCGAAGTTGTAGAGAGGCATACGCCACCACTTTTCCTTGTTGCATCAGCACACAGCCGAGGCCCTGTTTTGAGGCGTCACAAAATACGTCAAAGGTTTTGGTCGGATCGGGTAAAGTCAACACGGGCGAGCTCGTCAACCTTTTCTTTAGCTCTTGAAAGCTCTGCTCACACACCTCGGACCATTGGTATGGGGCATCCTTTCTAGTTAACGAGGTCAAAGGTAGCGCCAGTTTAGAGAATCCTTCAATGAATCTTCTGTAGTACCCTGCAAGACCGAGGAAACTCCTGATCTCAGTCATCGAGTTCGGTCTCTCCCACTTAAGAACCGCTTCCACCTTGGAAGGATCAACTGCTACACCTTGCTCGGATATCACATGCCCGAGGAAATGAACCTCGGTGAGCCAAAAGCTGCACTTAGAGAGCTTAGCGTAGAGATTCTTATCCTTCAAAACTTGCAACACCGTTCTCAGATGCTGCTCGTGTTCACTCAAATTTTGGGAGTAGATGAGGATATCGTCAATGAAGACTATCACAAACGAGTCCAGGTAAGGTCAGAAGATTCTATTCATGTAGTCCATGAAGATAGCTGGGGCATTGGTAAGTCCAAAGGGCATAACCACGTACTCAAAATGTCCATACCTTGATCGGAAGGCTGTCTTCGGAATGTCTTCTTCTTGGACTCGGATTTGGTGATATCCAGATCGGAGATCTATCTTTGAAAACACCAACGCTCCCTTGAGTTGGTCCAATAAATCATCAATCCGAGGGAGGGGATATTTGTTCTTCACCGTTACCGCGTTGAGCTTCCTATAGTCAGTGCACATTCTGAGACTACCATCTTTCTTTTTCACAAACAGGATTGGGGCTCCCCATGGCGATACGCTTGGTCGGATTAGCTTTTTGGCCAAGAGTTCTTCCAGCTGTTTCTTAAGCTCTTCTAGCTCGGGAGGCGCCATTCTGTATGGAGCAATTGAGATCGGGCCGGTTCCCGGAAGGAGGTCTATACTGAACTCTACTTCTCTATTCGGCGGTAAGCCAGGCATTTCGTCCGAGAAAACCTCAGGGAATTCTCCGACCACAGGAATTTGGTCTAAGGTCGGTTCCTCTGTTGTCTCTAACTTCGCAATAGAAGGGCCACTAAAGATTACGGTCTTTTCTCGGCAATCGAGTAAGACATGGTGTTGAGACATCCAGTCCATGCCAAGGATAATATCCAGTTTGGTTAAGGGTAGACAAATCAAATTGACTTTAAATTCTTTGCCTAATACTTGGATAGGACATTCTAGACACATTTTAGAAGTGATTACAGAAGAATTGGTTGGGGTAGAAATGGATAGTTTGTAAGGCATTTCTACTGGGGATAGTTTTAGTCTATTCATACAGCCCAGGGAAATGAAAGAATGTGTGGCTCCACAGTCAAATAGCACGGCACAAGGAATACTGTTTACTTGGCAAGTACCTCGGATCAGTTCGTCAGCATCAGTCACTTCTTCTCCATCCATAGTGTAAACTTTGCCTCTCTGCATAGGTCGGTTAATACCAGTCTGATGAGCCTTGGTCACATTGACTTCTTCCTTCACAATATTCTCGGTACACCGAGCTGCAAAATGGCCAGGCTTGCCACATCGGAAACAGGATCCTCTGGTTTTGCTCGGATCCAGATTCCAGCATTCCCCCCGGTGCTGCCTTCCACAATGTTGGCATATCGGATACGGGCCAGGAACAACCACCATTTGACCGCCACTCCTCGGAGCTGTTGACATTCTGGAGTTCGGATTCACATATGGGGCAGATCTCTGGACAGCTCCTTTTCCTCTGATCGGACCCACTCCTTTTTGTACCGACTTGCTCCTCTTTCCATCAGCTTTCCTCTTAAGCCCTTTCTCATAGGTGCTAGCCATGTTCACCAGTTGCAAAAGATTGGCCACGTTCTGATATTCGAACGCGAGCCGAATATCGTCACGGAGACCAGACTCAAACTTGATGCACTTGGTACGCTCATCAGCATCTCGGTAGCTTCCTGAATAACGGATCAAATCTTCGAACTGAGCGGCATACTCCCCAACGCTCAAGCTTCTCTGTTCCATCTTGAGAAAAGCGAGCTTCTTCTCTCTCCTTACATCCTCGGGAAAGTATTTTCCGAGGAAGCGAGCTCGGAACAAATCCCAAGTGATGACCTCATTAGCCGCTTCCAGTCCTCGGCTCTGTTGATCCCACCAGTGCTCGGCTTCACTAGCCAGCACAAATTCAGCCAACCTCACCCTGTACTCATAGGGAGGCTGCAGAGATCGGAAAATCTTCTCAATATCCTGGAGCCATCTCTGAGCTCCATCTGGATTATATCCTCCTTCGAACCTAGGTGGTTCGTTCTTCCGAAATCGGCTCATCCAGTCTATCTCGACCGGAGCCGGAGCTTGGGGCTGAAGGGCTGCAGCTGCAGCTGCTGCGGCCGCGGCGATGTTTTGAGCGAGGTTCTCAGCCTGATTCTGCTGAGCCTGCGCTTGGTTCTGCTGTAGCTGAACCAGAGTTTCCAACACAGCAGCAATTCGGTCGTTATCAGCTCGTCTCCCAGCCATGCTGTTAGGTCAAGGAGAGAAAGCCAATTAACTTCCGAATGATCAAGTAAATATATATATTTAGACACGTATACCTATAAGCCCTATTGCCTAACCTAGACTTCTAGACTTTACTTATTTGTCACTCTCTTGGTGAGTAACCACTAGAGTCTTTCGCAACTCCAATAAGCCGAGGAGAAACTGCTCTGATACCAAAAATGTAACACCCTATATAATAATTACCCTTAAATACCCCAAAATTAGGATTTAAAATTTCTTTTAAGATGAATATGATATTTGCCAAATTAATATTTCCTTTCATTAATAACAAAAACATCAGAGTTAATAAAGCGGAAGACTTAAAGGCATCAAATTCATAAAGTATAAGTTTAGGTACGTTCAGTTCGGTCATTCAAAATACAATCCGTGTTTTAGCTCGGCCCAACTGGCCGAGACCCAATACAAAACAATGTTCTAGCTCGGCCCAACTGGCCGAGACCCATCCACCTATCTGACTCTAAATAACTTACTCTCCCTGTGAGGGAGAGTGATCCTGCTCGGCCGGGGACTGCGTCTGCTCGGGCTCAGTACATGAAAATGGTAAGGAGGTGAGCATTACACAAAACTTAAGTAAGCAGTTTCTAAAATGACATACCGAACTACCAAGCCAAACACAAATAGTCAAATAGCAAATAAATCACAAGTAATCAAACCCATATATCTCATGCATATATCAACATTTAGCTCGGTTCGCATACCCACCTCCTCGTCTAGCTCGGCTCACATCATAAACCAGTTAACTCATTGCTAGCTATACCTCGGTTTATCCTCTCATGTCTCGGATTACCATCTCTATCTCGGGTTCACTACTCAATATTTCACTTTCATATAATTTACAATCTTTTACTCTTCTCGGATGCATACACCCAGTGCATGTCTTACACCATTTAAGTCGGATATTGGAGTGTCCATAACTGCGAGTACCACAATACTCGTCTTACAGCTGCGAGCACCACAATGCTCGGCTTACGCGATCAATGCACGCACCCAGTACGCGTTTGCTATGACCAGGAACACTACCGCCGATCATTCTATGGAGTAAGGAGTGTCCATAACTGCGAGTACCACAATACTCGACTTACAGCTGCGAGCACCACAATGCTCGGCTTACGCGATCAATGCACGCACCCAGTACGCGTCTGCTATGACCAGGAACACATCCCACCGATTTCGTTCTCGGAACCTTCTGAGTCATAACTGCAAGCACCACAATGCTCGACTTACAGTTGCGAGCACCACAATGCTCGGCTTACGCGATCAATGCACGCACCCAGTACGCGTCTGCTATGACCCGACCACACAACCATTTCTCTTTAATTCCCCTTATCTTATTAACCATTACTTTTAGTTCGGCCCACCTCAGCTCACCTCTTTAATTTATTCCTCTTTGCATCTATCTCGACTCAACCCTTTACCCATTTCCGATTTCCATTATTCCCATTATCTATCTCATCTACCTATCTCATTATATAACTTATTAGTTTGTCTTTTCGATCCACCCTGGTTACCATTTTTCTCATTCTCCATTCCCACCCTCTCTCTCGGCTCGGCCACAGATACAAATAACATACCAAAGCTCAAACATTTATGCACAAAGTTCATAAACAGTTATACATCATCAACAATAAGAATATCGCATTCAACCAGTCCATCATGTAAATGCCAGCATCTAGCATATAACAATATTTTCCATATTTATTTAACATCCATGTTTCTAGTTCATTTATTAATTCCCTTTACCCTTTTTACCTTTCCTTTCTCATATTAACCTAGATCCATTCCCTAATCTAACACCCACTCTTAGTACCCTTTATGAACACCCTAGAAACCCAAACTCAAGTAGAGGTAACACTCACTCCTTACCTTAAACCGTGTGAGATAAGAGTTGAGAGTTTGAGAATGGTTCCTTGTTGCTTGTCCTTGATCTTAGCACCCTTGAATCCTTCTTACTCCAAGCTGCACACGAGCTCCACCAATCTACACACGAACTCCACGGCGGTCCAGGGGCGTCCGGGACGGAAGAGAAGGCGGCGGGGAGGAGGTCTCTGGTTGGTGGAAGAGAGGGAAAAGTTCGTGAGAAGAGGAGAGGAAGAAGATATGTTGGGTTGTTGTTGCTGGACTTTGAGAGAAAAGGGAGAGAGAGACGTAGGCAAGAGAGGAGAATAAAAGTGAGAAGTGTTATGGGTTATGTGTTGGGATTTTCTTTTATTCAAATGTGGAAGATATTTGTGTGGCTCTCATTGGAGGCTTCTTGAGGAAGCTTGAATATGTGGACAGGATTCATTGGCTTCTTGAGGAAGCCATGAATAGTACATTGAAAGGGACATAAAGCAATGATAACGACATAAAGTGGATGCCGGTACAACGTACGGATGGTACGAAACCCAGGGCTATCAGCTCAACATGAGTTGGCACGGAGGAGCTAGGACGTTGGCTCGGTTTGTAGGAACAGCAGTAGTCCGAGCTTCCCTCTCGGACAGAACACTGAGATCGGCTAATCCAGACTGGACAATGGGTTTCACGTTGGGTTCCCTTTCAGCTCGGTTCATATGCACACAATCTTATCTAGCTCGGCCGGGATCGGGCCGAGGCCTTAATCTCACATCCTAGGTCGGCCTATGCTCATACTACCCTTCTAACCTTGTACAATTTCTAAGGCTTAATCTTATCCTTAAATAGATATTTATATACTAAAATTATATTATTTAATATTAATTTTCGGGATGTTACATTATGTATCCTTACACAATTCACACTCCGTCGGGTGGAGTGTGCTGGTCCTCTGATTGGGGAAGCTCATAGTCACCTTCAGTACCTAAAAAAAAAATTAAGCAGAGAGTGAGTAATAACTCCTAACTTAAGTAATAGTTTCTAAAAATACAGCATAAACAAGACTCAGGCAAGTATAGAAAAAAACCCCAATCAAGAGTAACATCAAAATTATTTTATTTGAATTATTAAGTCTTAAGTTATTAGGTCATCATATTAATGTTTAAATTTTTAGTTTTATTTAATACTTTTGTCAGTAATTAGCGTTTACATATTCGAGCAAGTCTTTTGGTTTAACATGTATTTTAATTTAATAAGTCCTTTAATTTAACACCAGTCAAGTGGCTGGCGTAGGTCGGGTTCTGGCTAACTCATCAGCAACCCTTCCTCAATTGGCACCAGGCTAACACATCTGGTGCAGCACCAGGCTAATACATCTGGTACTAAAATAATATCCCGTACCAAACCGCGGGGTTATGATACGGTCGGGTCCCGGCTAACTCATCGGCAACCCACTTCGGGTTCTGGCTAACTCATCAGCAACCCTGGGCCCTGGCGAACACATCAGCAGCCCATGAATATTCTGGGTTCTGGCTAACTCATCAGCAACCCAGTAAATTGAGGTCCTGGCTAACTCATCAGCAACCTCTTCATTGGGTTCCGGCTAACTCATCGGCAACCCTTATCACATATCCCATGCCGGCTGGGTTTATAAATATATATCAATATATATATATATATATATATATATATATAAATTCGTATTTCATTGTGCATTAATCTTTCCTTTGTCACATCATTGTTTAGTGTTTTCTCTTTCATTAATTTAAAAATTCTCAACTTTTACAACTTGCCATCATAACAATTTATCAATTATTTTAACAGTTTTATTTCTTTATTTTAATATAATTTTCCCATCAGTTTACTTTATTCAGACGGAAAATTCCCAATAATATGGCACATAGTTCTACAAGTAAATTCCCAGGTAAGTGGAGGAGTCACAAATGGTCTCACTTAATACCCACTTGCCTTAGAGCTCTTATTGCCCTTGGTGACAGAATTCACTTGTTACTAGGTGCACATATTATTTAGGATTTTCCATAAGAATATTTCAAATTTTGGGGAACATTCCGGCTTATAAATATTTATTTTTTTTCTTCATATTTTTAATTATTTAATCCGGTAGAGTAACGACTTATATTTTTGCATTTTCCATATAGGCAGTTGAGCAGAATAACAGCTTAAATTTTAAATGTATAAAATTTTGGCAAAATAATAGCTTATAACTAATATTTATTGTTTTAGTAAAAATTCGGCAGAGTAACAACTTATAAATTAATAATTTCAAATTAAAAGTTGGGCAGAATAACAGCTTAAATTTTAATATTTTCAAATAAAATTTGGGCAGAATAACAGCTTATATTTTAATATTTATCATATTTTTAGCGTAAAAATTTGGACAGAATAACGACTTATAAATTAACAATTTCCGAATTTAAAACGAGCATAATAACAACATAATAACAATAAGTAAAAAAAATAATAATTTAAACTATACTGCTAAGCCTTCCCTATGCATATAATAGAAACTAAACCTAAGCTAAGGCATTACTCCTCTCTTACCTGGTAAGAAATGACTCTGGCAGGGTTCCAACTAGTCCTCGAACTTTGCTCCTAATGCCTTAAGATTTTATTTTTATATTTTAAGATTTAAAAGTAGTATTTTAGGGTTGAAAATTTGGACAAAGTTTTAACTAGATTTTTGATCGAAAGGAACCGGGAAGAGAGAATTTAGAAACGGATTGTGTGTGTATTGTTGTGTCTGAGTATGTGGGTGTTGTTGAGTACATGAGTACTCCACCCCTTTATATAGATGTGGGGGAAGCTTTGGGGAGGGTCTGGAACCTCCCCCAAAGTCGGTGACTTTCCCCCCCCCCCCCCCCCCCCCCGCCCCTTTTTTTTTACTTGGGCCTTTGGCCCATCATCTTCTTTTCTTTTTTTTTTTAATTTTATTTTGGTTTGGGCTTTAGGCCCAATTTATCTGAAAATTTGGAATTAACACTTTTGATAATTCCTAACCCCTTTTTAACATCTATTTTCTCATCTTAGCTTTCTAACGGATCCTTTAACGTATTAATTAGATTTCTAATTTAATCTTTCTAACACTTTAAAATTTTTAGGATGTTACACAACACCACACATACACATATTCTCCATCCTCTCATTTCTCTCAAGAACCAAGAGTTTCCCCACCCCCAACACTTATCATCTCTCATTCTCTCTCTCTCTCTCTCTCAAGAACATCAAGAGCACAAGAGCTCATCACTCCTCATCAAGATCATCATCAACACTCATCATCAAACCCCAACAAAATTCTAGAGCACAAGATTAAGTCTCATCACTCCATCATCAACAACATCACACGATTTCACCATCACCATCTCTCTTGATTTTCTAAGCTACATAGCAATGGAGGATCACACTCCCAAGATCAAGTGAAGGGAACCCAAGAAGTGCAAGCCTTAAGGGTCTAGGGCACAAAAGGAAAAGCCAAGACTTAAAGGTTCCATCTCTCTAGCTTCATTGAGGTAAGGAGGTGGTATTACCGGTTCTTAGGGCATGGGTTCTAACTAGTGTATAGTGATGAATAAGAGGGGTAGGTAGTGATAATGTTAAACATTAGGATAATGTACCTGAATAGGGCTAAGTAGTTAGAGTTGGGATCATGGAAATTATTGTGATGATTGTTGAATGTATGTTTGTGTGGTGTTACGTACTTGTGTATGTTCTAGTTGCTTGTAGGAGATAAGGTATAGTGTAAAGCATTAGTAAATCCTTAGATAAGCTAGGTTTGTGTTAAATCTAGGTAAAAGTTTGAATAAATCCCTAAGTAAGATAAGTTAGTGATAAATTAATGTAAAAGCTAAAAGATGAAAAACTTAATAAAATGATAATAGTGAGATAGTTAGGGTTGGGCTAGGGAGTAATTAGTGAGTAAAATAGAAACACTTAAGCAAACGAACTTAAGTAGTAAATAAGAAATAGGTAAATCAATTGGAATAAGTGAATAGCTATGGGTGTTCACAAATAAGTATAGGATCGAACCTTAGATTAGTTGAGGTGAGAATAAAGGATGTAAGTATATTAGAACTAGACAAGAGTAAATAAAGTGAACTAAGACGTGAGGGAAGTTAAGAGAAGATTGACCAATTTTAGGATTTGCCAAAAGACTTAAACACAAATGAAAGACTAAGATGAATGAGATCGAGTTAAGAATTAATAGAGACTAGAATAGAGAACGTGAGCATGAAATAGGAGTTAATTTACAAGTAGGAAAAACATAAGAGAAACAAGGGAACGATAATAAAGAAGTGAGTGATCGAGTAGTAAATAATAAGTTACGAAATGACAAGAGTAATAAGAAGGTAATTAATAAAGGAAAATGAAAGAGAAGCAAGAATAATTAACAAAATAAAAGGAAAGAAGAGGAAGAATTAAAAGTGAATAAGGAATGAGTAGGTATAGAAAAAGAGTTAAGAATAGTACAAGAGAACATAAAAGAGGAAAATAAGGATTTAGATTGAAAGAAAAGAATAGAAAGAGAAAAAGAAAAAGTAAGAAACAAAATAGGAAAAAGAGTAAAGATATAGAAAAGATAAACACAACACAGGTTGGTTAGGTGACCCTGTGAATAGAAAACACATCGCAGGTTGGTCAGGTGACCCTGTGATTAGAGATAGGACCCATGTTGGTCATATGACCCTGGGGACAGGATAATAGAGACACATTATAGGTTGGTCAGGTGACCCTGTGAATAGAAAACACGTTGCAGGTTGGTCAGGTGACCCTATGATTAAGAACACGTTGCAAGTTGGTCAGGTGACCCTGTGGCTAGGAACACATCGCAGGTTGGTCAGGTGACCCTGTGATTACAGACACTCCCAGGTTGGTCAAGCGACCCTGTGGATATGATATTGGACACAGGTTGGTCAGGTGACCCTGTGGACAAGAGAATTAAAACAAAGAAAATGTCAAATGAACACCTCCAAGGTTGGTCAGATGATCCTGTGGATAACTAACAAGATGAACATAAAGAGAAAGAAGGCTTAATTGCATAATTGGTCATTTATCTTATTTATTAGATTCACTTTGGTCCTTTATCTTTTTTTTTGCAATTTACCTGTCCTTTATTTTTTTTAAAGATTCAGTTTGGTCTTTCCGTTAAAATAAAGTTAAATGAGAAGGAATATTCCAAGAAGATTCCCCCTTCTAGGCTTAATTGCATAATTGGTCCTTTATCTTATTTATTAGATTCACTTTGGTCCTTTATCTTAATATTCCAAGAATATTTCCTCTTCTTCTTCCTCTTCCTCTGCTCTCTCCTTACAGCGGCGGCAGCCACCATGGGCGCTGCTGCTACCGCCCATGCCACCGTCGCCGCCATTTTTAGAAATTAATCGGAGTTGTTGAAGCGTTTTGCACGTGTTTTCACACGTTTTCCAGTAGGTTCAGAGGAGGAGACATTGTTGATAACAAAGGTTTTAGAAAGGGGATCCTAGAATTCGGATTTTGAGGAAAAAATAACGAAAAACACGAATTTGTTTGAGGAATAATGAAAATAAAGCTTAAAAACCGTGAAAAATTGAAGAATGTTGAAGAAATTTGAAGAAATTTGATGATTTTCGAGGGAAGAGGGTGTAAGCCCATGGTGGCTGCCGCCGCTGTAAGGAGAGAGCAGAGGTAGAGGAAGAAGAAGAAGGAATATTCTTGGAATATTAAGATAAAGGACCAAAGTGAATATAATAAATAAGATAAAGGACCAATTATGCAATTAAGCCTAGAAGGGGAAATATTCTTGGAATATTCCTTCTCATTTAACTTTATTTTAACGGAAGGACCCAATTTATTTAAACACAAAACTCTTTATTCTTAATCAATTATTTCACAAAACACATTAGTTATTCCATTTTATTTCATGGGAAAGAGTTCCTAACCTAATTAACATGCTTGGACCGAAATACTTCACAAAACAAAATTCATGCATTATCAACACACAATCATGCAATTATTTTCTTCTTTTCTTAACAAAAACCAGGAGCTTAACCTTTGGAAAACAATCAATCTTTAATTTATTTTTCTTCGCTTACATTAAATCAAGAATCACATAAGAACATAGAACATAATTCTATTTAGAAAATCATTTTGCTCTCCCTAATTTCCTTTCAAGACCGAGGCATGCATAAAAGAAAACATGATGTTGAAATCAACATACAAAACTAGATCCTAACTTTTCTAATCAAAACATGTAGAAATCATAGATCAATACAAGCACTTTCAATTTATTTCTCAAGGAGCATAAGAATAGCTTTTCAAGACTCAACATCAACATGCATGCAACTAGATCATGTAGGTCAAATCATAAAAGAACAAATCAAAGACAAAAATCATTTTATATGAAAAAGGGTCAAAACCGAGACATACTCAAAGAAAATACCAAAGCTTGTTGTTTCAAAATTTACATGCAAGGCTTGTAGTCAAAACAAAATTAAAGATCAAGACACCAATCAAAGACAAAAATTACTTTAGATGAAAAAGGGACCAAAAACCGTGACATGCTTTTGAGAAAATAGGAAGGCTTTGTTCAAAAATCATTTATAAAACTCAAAACAAAAATCAAGATCAAAACAAAATTAAGAATCAAAGATCAAGTCAAGAATAAAAGCTTTTCTTAAGATTAAACCATAATCAAGATATGCAAGGGTTCAAGATCAACAATCAAACAACATGTAAGATCCAAAAATTAAAACAAGTTTAGACCAAACATTTATTTATCAAATAAACACATAAACACCTTTTGATTCACGGTTTTGAGCATCAAAACCTAACATGCAAGGAAATCTACACCAAGTTCACAAAGATCATAAACAAAGCTTTAGATCTAAAAGAAAAACATCAAGATCCAATATAAACAACATCAACCAAATTATAAAGTCCATCATTTAGTTCATTAAAAATTCATTTAGGTCTAAGAAGATCAAGATCAAAGCAAAAGCATCACATGCAAGCTTAGATCGAACCATAAAATAAACATGCAAGGGAAGAAAAGAAATAAAATTACAAACAAAATTAAGTCTAGTTCTTCTAGGGTCTTCGGTTTATACCAAGAAATAAGGTCTTCAACACTTGTTCTTCAAAGAATTCCTAAGTTTTAGGGTTGATCTCCTCTTCTTCTTCCTTCTCTATCTTTCTATTTCTATTTTCTTAGTCTAAGAGTTTTAAGGAATGCTCTTAGAACTTGGGTTGGTGTTGGTGTGTGGGACGAAGGAAAGAAATGAGAAATGAGGTGAAGGAAATGAATCAAGGTTACTCACACATATAGGCCCATCGTGTTTCCTTTCTTGCCCTTGGGTTGATTTAGGTTATGTGTAAATGGAAAGGGGTAAATTCGGTACATCATAAAATCGCATGGGTGGAGTTTATCATCTCCAAGGGGAACAACGTAGGGGACATAAGGGGTTAGGGTTTCATCCTAGGCCTTTGACTTAAGGGCTATCCATTAGGATTCAACTATTTAGTTAAGATTTAGTTTGGGTTTTGGTTTGGGACTTGGTTACTTGGTTGCAACTTAGTTGCTTGCTTATCACTTAAGAAAAATCCTAAGCTTCCTACACTCACACACGGCACACTCCTAGGCTCATACATACACACCTTAATCACACCCTCTTTCATGCACCTACACGTTGCACACACATATACATGCATATATTCACTCATTCATTCATGCATACATTCACTCATGCATGCACACGTTGCACACACACACACACACACACATATATATATATAATCATGTTCCTTAATTAAATTCTCACATAATTCCAAACATACATACATATATATATTTTCACACATACTTACATCCACAGACATAATCACATTCATTTATTAATTTAATTCCATACAATACTAAGCATACACACACAAAACCGTACATGCATACACATAGAAAAATAAATCACTCATGCATAGAAATTTTAATGGCACCAAAAATATCAAGCACTTTTTCATAGTAGACAAAACACATTTTCCATAAAATAATACTTCGTTAATTGAGTTCACCATTTCTTAAAAGAATCTTAAACACATAAGCATTTCCAAAAATCAACTTAAAAATCTTAACATTGTTTCATGAAAAATCATTTCTTTCAGATCATTTATCACTTTGAAAATGTGAATCAAGACAATTATTTAGAAAAATATCCTTTCAAAAAATACTTTTCTCAAAACAATTCTTTTTATAAATAAAAACAGTTCGAGGATTTTGAGGGGTGTTACAGTCTCCCCAACTTAAAAATTTATCGTCCCCGAGAAATACGTTGTGGATTAGGCAATATGGCACAGCAACTCTCACATCATTCGCATCTTTGCTCTAAAGTTGTCCTTTCCTTTACTGACAGTAGACTCTATACAACACTCTCCTCATGTCGCTCTCGGATGAAAAAAAAAAGCTCCATAGCAACCACTTACGTGTTGAACCGGGTTAAGTCATACAGACTAACCGAAGAAGATGTCGTTCCTCTAGCTGCTTGTCGTCACCATGAGCTCAATCTTGGGTATAAACCCAGGGAAAGCAAGCAAACAAAATCCACACATCTCCAAAAGCATTGGGTTTTATCCTAAAATCCTGAGATACGCACTACTTTCTACACTTTAGGTTCTCACTAACCTACCACTTTCTTCGTCTAGGCATCTAACTATAGAAATAAAGAAGTCTAATCATCCTCACTATTCCTCAAATTAGGGTCAATATACACTCCCTTTCTTCCTTGTGGCTCCCCAACTTCGATCAATCCTACTACTAAGCTCACCATCGTTCCACTTCTTATTTCACAACTATCATTTATCCATCTACAATCATTCAAGCCTAAACTATTTGGGTACTATGACACTCCTAATATCATAAATCAGGTTGGTAAGTCTTGGAAAGATTGGTAAGGCGAGGGTTTAATAGGAAGCTCATGAAGAAAAGTTTAGGTTTCAACTATACGAACTGTCTTTGTTGAAACAATTCAACAAACACGGGTCTCGGAAATAACATTCTATTTTCTTAAGGGTAATATCAAAAAGATACCTCAGGTTCAACAAACTTAGGTCTTGGCAAAAGATATAGGATGTTAGTCTTAAAATCAGTTCACTTCCACTTTCTACTTAACCAACAGGGTCCTTAATCTAACGCAACAGGCACTAGGGACAACTAAGTCCTATATCTTAAGAAGACGAGAACCTAATCTCAAACTCCTATCCTTGCACTAGCAAGCAATCACCATCACACAAACAAACAAGTAAACAATCAAGCAAGCAAAGCAAAGCATGGTTTAAAGCCACAAAGGACTAACATAGCTCTGATACCACTCTGTAACGCCCCGATTTTCACCATTCGGAAATAATCATCATTTAGTTAAAGGTTGCTAAAAATGAGGCCATTTTTTTTTTGAAAAAGAGTTGTTGGAAAGCAGTTGGTGCATGCTCATATTCTTACTTGAAAACCGGGTCGTTACTTAAAAACCATTCCGCACCTTCCCTTTTAAAATCTTTCAAAACAGTTTTAAACATTCGGCCAGTTCACAAAATAAGTAGGGCATAGTTACAGAAGTGATACTTTGCTAAAATGGTCCTTGACACACTTACAACAACTTAAACTAATTACCCTGCCTACGACTCTGCCTAATGAAAACTATCGGGTTGAGCTCCCGATCTTCCTTGCACTCTTTCTTAACTCCAGAAGAAGACGCCACGGCTGTCGCTGCTGGCCCACCATTCTTGGGCACCCACTGCATCCTAGTTGAAGCAGAAGCAATCTTTTGAGCTTCATATCGCACCTTCTCCTCATAGTCTCTGTAGCCACGGACAGAAACTTGTCCCAACAGTGGTCCTAGGTTGGCTCCACAAAGTCGATGCTCAGGATCTGGAATCACGATCTGAGTGTCGCCAATCCATACCCATCCAGATGGGGTACGCTTCCAGCCGCATCCGTGTTTGGTCCATGTTGAAATCTCCATGCAATAATCCATCTGCGCGTTGCAGTACCGGAAACATCGATATGCCAACGGGCAGGAGAGAGTTAGCGAACCGAACGACAAGTCGTCGACGTTGTGGATTTACTGCAGGCGGAATATCAAGACAACACACACAACACAAGAAAGCACACACAACACACAAGCATAACATCACAATTCTTATTATTATAATTTATTTACTCATTACTTATCAACATTCTTTCATAACCTTCCTTTATCTCATTGCTGCTTCATTCTCATTTTCCAATCCTTTACTTCTTTACTCCCGTTTCCAAGGGTCTTATCACTCATTCCAGCTTCACCTTCTCATCCTCAAATCTCTACTTTTCTTAATTATAAATCCTTTCTTATAAGTCTTATCAAATTATAACCATCGATGATTAAGGGGGATTAAAGAATCATCGAGGTACGCGTCCGTTCGTAGTTAGCACTCACGTTTCATGCCTACATCTCCTCGGCCACCATCCACCTAGTCGGAAGCAAACAGGAGTACAGAACCTTTACCGTGCGGGCACGATAGCTGTCACACACAAATGGTCCCTGACCAGGAGGCCCAGCCTCAAATCATATCAATATATAACAAAGCACGCTCTCAGCGGCAAACAAAATGCTCCACTTCAGTTCCTCTCACTGTTCTCGATTTGCAATCTAGGGGGCGACAGTATTGTTCTAGTGTGCACGCAGAACTTACCACGGTATTAGACCCAGTCCCCACCACGTTAGTGCACCACTTATGGAGTTCGTTCTGCCTACAACAATACTCTAGACTTCTTGACGTTTCACCGTCATCATCCTCCCCTAATGCAATCTCGTCCTAAGTATTCGCAGATACTTATCGTTCCTTCCTCTCCACTACTTCGGGTTAACACTCATATCTTACCGCGTTCGTTGTTAATGTCTTTTAAAGTCTTTTATCTTTAATTAACCTAATGGTCAGCTCACCCTTCGTACATCCCTTCAATGAGTCCTGACCGCTATCTTTGCATCACTTTTCATAACTCAAACTTGGCACAGAGCGGGATCACAATCACAACTTGAATCTCATCACAAAAACTTTTCCCAACAACCATCTCTTTTCATAAACTTTCAAACGTCTCACTGCACAACTCCCCTTCAAAACTCTTTCAAGCTTCAATCACAAATCCTTTTCTAAAATTTCATTTCATAAATCTTTTTCCAAAATCTCCTTTAGAAAACTCATTTCAAAAATTCTCCTTTCGAAATCCTTTTTCAAAACTTCCTTTCACAGTCACTTTCAGAAAATCAATATTGGAAAATTTATCTCATTTTGGGAACCCCTTTCAAAAATACATTTTATAAACTCTTTTCAAAAATCTCTTTTTTGAAAATCTTTCCAAAAATTTCTTTTCAAAATCTTTTCTCAAAAACTTTCATTTCTTGAGAACTAGTGGAGGAGCAAACTCAACTCAACGCTAGTCTCAATCCAAGAAACCAAAGCCAAAGAATCAAGCTTCCACTCTCATCAACTCTTCACTTTCAGTTTCACATCATCATTCCTTCCCAGCTCTGGCTCATCACATCACTTCTTCTCAATCATTATTCTCTCAAACCTCTTATCATTATCTCCACTCTTAGTGTCTTATCAAGCTCAGGTTGCCTTGCTTCACAAGGACTTAAGCCACATAAGGGTTATCTCTCTTGGTGTCTCTTATTTTCAAATCTCTTTTGCTATCATTATCCTTTATTTCTCATTATCACATACTTCACTATAAATATAATATCAGCAAACATAGATAACAAACATAGACAATTCATCATCACACGTCACACACAACAATGTGGTCTTTGTCCTATTCGTATAAGTGGCCACACAAAGCACACAATTGCCACTATATTACTGACGCAGAACCACTTAGTTCCGATCTTTGAGTTGATACGGAACGTCTCAATACAACACCTACTACCACGGTGTCTTAGGAAAGCTACTCTCTCACCTGGGGTCCATCTATTAGATGCACACAGTCTCCTCTGATCTTGGTTGCTGCCACTGCCTTAATCCCTCGTCTGTAACATTCCTCGAATTAATTAAAACGTATTTTTTTATTAAAAACTTTTCTTAACTTAAAACGTTCTTTCGTTCCTCGTCGAGAATCTTAAAAATAAAATTGCTTTCTCAAAATACTTCTTAACTTTCTTAGTTCTTTAAACACTTTGAAATCATTTGGAAAACATTAATTAAAATACTTTAAATCAATTGGTTAGGTGGCTGGTCCATCTTGGACAGCACCTTAACCTCATTCAAAAACACCGAAAAATTCACCGGTTTCAATCCGGGTTTTGCTCAAATCAATTACCTTTTGAAAACTAAACTTTGAGTCTCATGAACTCAATTTAGAAATCAAGAAACATCTTTAAATAACCTTGGGCAGAAAGGAATTGTTTTACAAAAATCAATTTAATAAAATCCGAAAATATCGTAAAAACTCCTTTTTGTTTCAAATACTTTTTAAATCAACCTTAATACTTTGAAAACTCAAGTTTCATGGTTAAATAAATCTTAAAACACAATTTCACATACTCAAACACATCAAAGCAAATTAAATTTAAAACCAAGCACTCACACGGTCAACCACACACTTTGATTACTCGAATCGCATAAACACTTAATCAATTATTCGACTTTAATCATAAAACAAACATTCATCCTCAAATAAACATGTTCACAATTCAACATTTAATTCAATTATTTCAACACATAACAAATTCAAAACCATTTCATTTCCATAAAACGAAAGCATCTAAACACATTTAGACTTACAAACCGAATACACACACCCAATTTATTTAAACACAAAACTCGTTATTCTTAATCAATTATTTCACAAAACACATTAGTTATTCCATTTTATTTCATGGGAAAGAGTTCCTAACCTAATTAACATGCTTGGACCGAAATACTTCACAAAACAAAATTCATGCATTATCAACACACAATCATGCAATTATTTTCTTTTTTTCTTAACAAAAACCGGGAGCTTAAACTTTGGAAAACAATCAATCTTTAATTTATTTTTCTTCGCTTACATTAAATCAAGAATCACATAAGAACATAGAACATAATTCCATATAGAAAATCATTTTGCTCTCCCTAATTTCCTTTCAAGACCGAGGCATGCATAAAAGAAAACATGATGTTGAAATCAACATACAAAACTAGATCCTAACTTTTCTAATCAAAACATGTAGAAATCATAGATCAATACAAGCACTTTCAATTTATTTCTCAAGGAGCATAAGAATAGCTTTTCAAGACTCAACATCAACATGCATGCAACTAGATCATGTAGGTCAAATCATAAAAGCACAAATCAAAGACAAAAATCATTTTATATGAAAAAGGGTCAAAACCGAGACATACACAAAGAAAATACCAAAGCTTGTTCTTTCAAAATTTACATGCAAGGCGTGTAGTCAAAACAAAATTAAAGATCAAGACACCAATCAAAGACAAAAATTACTTTAGATGAAAAAGGGACCAAAAACCGTGACATGCTTTTGAGAAAATAGGAAGGCTTTGTTCAAAAATCATTTATAAAACTCAAAACAAAAATCAAGATCAAAACAAAATTAAGAATCAAAGATCAAGTCAAGAATAAAAGCTTTTCTTAAGATTAAACCAAAATCAAGACATGCAAGGGTTCAAGATCTACAATCAAACAACATGTAAGATCCAAAAATTAAAACAAGTTTAGATCAAACATTTATTTATCAAATAAACACATAAACACCTTTTGATTCACGGTTTTGAGCATCGAAACCTAACATGCGAGGAAATCTACACCAAGTTCACAAAGATCATAAACAAAGCTTTAGATCTAAAAGAAAAACATCAAGATCCAATATAAACAACATCAACCAAATTATAAAGTCCATCATTTAGTTCATTACAAATTCATTTAGGTCTAAGAAGATCAAGATCAAAGCAAAAGCATCACATGCAAGCTTAGATCGAACCATAAAATAAACATGCAAGGGAAGAAAAGAAATAAAATTACAAACAAAATTAAGTCTAGTTCTTCTAGGGTCTTCAGTTTATACCAAGAAATAAGGTCTTCAACACTTGTTCTTCAAAGAATTCCTAAGTTTTAGGGTTGATCTCCTCTTCTTCTTCCTTCTCTATCTTTCTATTTCTATTTTCTTAGTCTAAGAGTTTTAAGGAATGCTCTTAGAACTTGGGTTTGTGTTGGTGTGTGGGACGAAGGAAAGAAATGAGAAATGAGGTGAAGGAAATGAATCAAGGTTACTCACACATATAGGCCCATCGTGTTTCCTTTCTTGCCCTTGGGTTGATTTAGGTTTATGTGTAAATGGAAAGGGGTAAATTCGGTACATCATAAAATCGCATGGGTGGAGTTTATCATCTCCAAGGGGAACAACGTAGGGGACATAAGGGGTTAGGGTTTCATCCTAGGCCTTTGACTTAAGGGCTCTCCATTAGGATTCAACTATTTAGTTAAGATTTAGTTTTGGTTTTGGTTTGGGACTTGGTTACTTGGTTGCAACTTAGTTGCTTGCTTATCACTTAAGAAAAATCCTAAGCTTCCTACACTCACACACGGCACACTCCTAGGCTCACACATACACACCTTAATCACACCCTCTTTCATGCACCCACACGTTGCACACACATATACATGCATATATTCACTCATTCATTCATGCATACATTCACTCATGCATGCACACGTTGCACACACACACACACACATATATATAATCATGTTCCTTAATTAAATTCTCACATAATTCCAAACATACATACATATATATATTTTCACACATACTTACATCCACACACATAATCACATTCATTTATTAATTTAATTCCATACAATACTAAGCATACACACACAAAACCGTACATGCATACACATAGAAAAATAAATCACTCATGCATAGAAATTTTAATGGCACCAAAAATATCAAGCACTTTTTCATAGGAGACAAAACACATTTTCCATAAAATAATACTTCGTTAATTGAGTTCACCATTTCTTAAAAGAATCTTAAACATAGAAGCATTTCCAAAAATCAACTTAAAAATCTTAACATTGTTTCATGAAAAATCATTTCTTTAAAATCATTTATCACTTTGAAAACGTGAATCAAGACAATTATTTAGAAAAATATCCTTTCAAAAAATATTTTTCTCAAAACAATTCTTTTTATAAATAAAAACAGTTCGAGGATTTTGAGGGGTGTTACAGAGACAAAATTTATTTTTCAAATACTAAGGATTACTAACATATGCACATATGACAATACATTATCCCACTCTTTAAACATCACATAACAATTAAAGAAAGGAACACATTTTCTTAGAATAATGCTAATCACCATATAAACCAACACACAAGGAAAATCAATTTATTTTTCCTTTACCTCATACCAAGACCGAATAGGTCATGAAGGAAAATCACTCAATGCAATCATCAAATCTGTTTTATTTAGTCAAGTCTAACTCAAATAACAACATACAAGAAAATAGCTTAAAAATTTTGTTCTAAAACCGAAAGAGACCATGAAAATTACTTCTAAGTCTTTAATCAAAGATCTAAGTTTCTTAGGTTTAGAAATTCTTAATCCTAACCAAAATAAAATGGATTATCTTAATCATTTATGCATGTACTTATGATCTCTAAATGAAATAATTTTAACATGTATGTAAATGAAATAATGATCTTAGCATGGGTTTTCTCTTCTCCCTAGGCTTGGCCGAATGACTACATGCATAGAGGCAAGATCTCACAAATCCATTTTCACATGCAAGGATCCAATTCAAGATCAAATCATGCAAGACCTTTTTAAAACAACATTTTACTTCTCAAAACTTCAACCGAATATCATCATCATCATTATACACCACAATTCTTACCAAAATCATTTTTAGAGCTTATTATATTTATTTTCTTATAGGAATCGTGACATGCACACAAGGAAAAATCAAGATTTGCACTCAAACAAGTATTCAAATTTCAATCTTCACATTTTCTCAAGGATCAACCATAAGTCAAGGCATGCAAGGCAAGATCTAGGCAAAACATAAACTTATACTCTAATTCTATACAAAACCGTGAAGAGCAAGTTGGAAATTAAAGCATCCATGCTCAAATGTCCAAGATCAAGTCACAAAATTAACATGCAAGGCAACAGAACTTCAAGATCATGAGAAATTAAGGACATGCATCACAAATATTACACTCAAATAATATCCATAATAAAGTCCTTTTACAAACCGAAATTAAAAATCACTACACTAAGCTCTCTTAGATAACTACCTTAAACCAAGACTTCTACCCGAATCTCCAAGCTTCAAGTCCCCTCTCTTTCCCTCCTAAGGTTTTGCTTCGGTTTCCTCCTCTTAGGGTTGGTAGGTGATTTTCTTCTTTTATCCTTGAAGAAGAATGAGGTTGAGAAAGAAATTGAAGAAGGTTTGGTTGAGGATTTTGGGTTCCCACTCTTCTTTTCTCTCTTCTCCCTCTCGGCCTTACTCCCTTTTTCTCTCTAAGTCTCAAGAGTTGATGATACTCTTAGACAAGTGTTTGTGTTGGTGAAGGGAAAAATGAAATGAGTAAACCAACATACCCATACACACACGGCGTTAAGAGCAAGAGCAAGGGCTAGGAATTTCCCATTTTGGTCCTCGGTCCAAGGCTTGGTTCAAGGGCAATCTAGTCCAACCCAAAGTTTGCATGAAAAGGGTCTTGTCAAGAAGGGAGACAAGGTGGAAGAAAGTCTTCCTTAGGCTTTGTGAGTCACCAACCTAGCTCCCTCCTAGATTCTATTTGGTTTTCTAATTTCTTAATAGCCAAGGAAATGAGCTTCTACTTTGCTCCTTGTTCCTACCCTCGGCCGAACACACACACACACACATTCACATATATTTTCATTTCATGTTATCATGAAAGCACATAGCATGGAATCATGAGATGATGCATATACTTAGCACACACTTGATCATGCATAGTACATGTCTCATACACGGCTCATACATACACATATATCATGCACATATTTACATTCACATAATTCTTACATTCATTCACTTAACATTCATTATGCAATCTATCCAAGGGATCCTATTAATTTAGATTCATTACACACACATTCATAACTTTTAAAATAACTTCTTCAAGAAGATCAATTAAACCGTACCAATTCAACTAGGAAAATAAGCTTTACTTGGTTTTAAAAAAAATCATATATACACCAAAAATCGTCAAAAGAATGGTTTGTTTTAAGACCTCAAATCATTCTGATAAAAAGAAAAGAAACTTCGTTTCCCAAATAACAAAATCATAGTTTTCATGAAATCAAACTCAATTAAAGGATCATTTCCCAAAACATTCAGCTGAAGATCTTTCTTAATTTCTGGAAATTTATTTTTAAATAAAATCTTATTGAATTATTTGAGTCCAGAAGATGCGGGATGTTACAATTAAGGGTTATCAAATTAAATAATAAACAGTAATTGCACAAGAGGGATCTAGTAATTACTATCTTTAGGAATTGTTCTTGATTTAGGGAAAACAGAGATTCATGATAAATAAACAACGCCTACAATGAAACCATGTTCCTAATTCGTTTTTTTTTAAATTGCTCAACACTTTTATTTAATTTCTGTTTTTATTTTATTTCAATTCAATGTTAATTAATTAATTAATTAGAAACCTATAAATTTCGCTTCTAATTACTCTTTGGTGAGAATTAATTGAACAATTTGCAATCCCCGAGTGGAATGATTTCTGGTCTTATTGACTATATTACATCAAAGCAAATTAAATTTTAAGGTGATGAATGATTTTAAAGGAATGTTTTTCATGAAATACTAATATGAGTTTTAGAAATTGAGTTTTTGGGATGGATATGTGTTTACAATTTTTATGACCTAAAAGAATCATGATTTTTATATATGAGTCATTTTATGAGGAAAAGAATTATTTTCTATGCATGTGTGTGTATGTATGCACGGTTTTGGTATGTATGTGTATGCTTAGGATTATATGGAATTAAATTAGTAAAAAAAGATGATAATGCATGAGTGTATGTATGTGTATGTGTGTGTGATACGTGTATGTATGTATGTATACATGTCTAGGATTTCATTTTTTAAGATAAAGGGTTAATGGGTAGAAGACTTAATTAGCAAACATAAACTATTGTGTGTATAGTAACCTAAGCCTAAACCTACTTCTAGATGTCCCTTTGATAACCTCCACCCATGCAAATCTTTGAGTTGCCAAAATTGCCCCTCCCATTTGCACCATGGCCGAATTGATTAAGGGCAAAAGAGGAAAAGTCTCATGCCTTTGCCTTTGCCTATATGTATAGCCGAGTGGGTGAAGTGTTGGCCACTTCATTTCTTCATTTCCACCCTTCATTTCTTTCATTTCCCTTCACTTTCTAAACACACTTGTTGAGAGCAAAAATAAGCTCTCAACACATAGAGAAAAAGAGAGAGAGGCCGTGAGCTAGGGAGAGGAAGAAGAAGAAACCAAGTCCAAAAACCTAAGCCTTTCTTTGAAGAACAAAGACCTTAGGAGCTAGAAGACCTTGATCTTGGTGAGTGATTCGAAAACCATGGAGAAGTTGTAATAGTTTAGACTTTTTCTTTTGATATTGTCATCCTTCTCTTTTTCTTTCTTTGCATGTTAATTTTTCCAAGTTTAAATGATGAGTACAAGTGTGTTTGTGCTTGATCATGGATTTTTAAAGCTAAAAGAAACTTATAAATGTCTAATCAACGGACTTCATAACTCGTTTAAGGTTTTTCATGAAAGATCTTAAAGTTTTTCAACATAAATCTTAAAGATCTAAAAAGTTTTGGAGATTTTTGTAAAGTTTAAAGTGTATCTCTTTGCATGTTGAATTTTCTTTATTAAACCGTGAACTATGATGTTTTTAAGAGATGATTTGATAAATAAAAGTGAGATCTAAATCTGGTTGGTAATAAAGTTAAGATCTTTGGTGTTGCATGTTGATTTGATGATGATCTTGATGATTTGAGTCCATGCATGTGTTAACTAAACCTTGATCTTGAATTTTTAAGAATAAATAAACCTATAAAACCCTAGATCAAGAGCCAAATGATTCGGCCTTGACTAGAACTATGGATCTTGATGTTTTTGATTTGATCTAAGTGGTTGCATGTTAATTTCATGTTTATGAAATTTGATTTGAGGTGTTGAAATGTTTGACCTTTGAACTTGATCTTTAAAAAGCTTTGATTTTTGCCTTGACCTTTGAAAGAGTTTTAATCTTGAGTCAAACATGTGATTTTCAAACAAAAGCTTTGATCTTGAACTTTGTATGTGATCTTTGAACAAAAAGATTTGATCTTTCATCCATGAATGTCACGATTTTGATCCTTTTTCTACTCAAAATGATTTTCATCTTTGATTGTACCAATTGATTGATTTTATGGCTTGATCTACAAGATCTAAGAACATGCATGCCATTTTTGAATAAAAAGATTTGACCTTTCTTAATGATCATCACGGTTTCATAAAGGAATCAAGGAAACAAGTTTTGGAAAATGATTTTTAACTTGATTCATGTCATGTGTTCTTGCATGTGAAAGATTTGAAGTTAAATCTTGATTTTTGGTGATGAAGTATTCGGTCTAGGCTTAGAAATTAAGAAATCATGTTTTGATTTTCATAAGAGATACATGCATGTTAATTTCTTTTTGATTTAAGAATCTTGTGTTTTTGCATGTTGAAAAAGTGAACCAAAAACTTTGTTTTTGTCAAAAAGAGGTTCGGCCTATGCATGGTAAATAGACTAGGATTCTTTTTCAATGAAGTGACATAAAAGCAATGAGTATGTTTTGTGAAATTATGTTAAAATAAATTGTTTGAAATTGTGTTGTGAATGTTTAATTTCTATTCGGTTTTTGGATTAAAAATAAAGGAAATAAATGAACTAATTGGTTTGGAAGAAAGTTTTGTGTTTAAATGAATATATATATGTGTGTGTGTGTGTGTATGTGCATTCGGTTGAGAGTAAAAGGAAGAGTAAATAATTTTGTTGCATGAAAAAGAAAGTGGAATTTAAGTGCTTAAAATAAATCAAGTTGATTTGTGTGATTTACATTTGTAATTTTTGACTTGTTTTCTTTGATTTCATTCGGCCATATAGTGTAAATAAGTTTAGGAAGTTTAGTTGCATGAAATTAAATGTACATAGTGATTTTTGAAAGGAATAAAGTTGTTTAAAGTAAGAAAAATAAATGTGCTTGATTTATATCTTTGGTTCAATTTGGTTTGTGAATCTATGCATGTCTAAATGTTTTTGTTTTATGAAAATAAAAGAGCATAATGATGTATTGGTTGATTTCAAATGTTTATTTGTGAAAGTGTTTGTTTGGAAATGAATGTTTAGTTTATAATTAAGTTAAGCGATTGGTTTTGAAATTAATCACTTTCGGATTTTTATTAAAATGATTTTTGAGAAGTAATCCTTCGTTGTCCCGAATTATTTAAAATTGTTCCTTAACTTTAAAAATGTGTTTATATAATTTAAAGTGTAGTTTTCAAATGGTAATTGATTTAAGAAAAACCCGAATTAAAAACGGTGAATTTTTCGGTGTTTTCAAACGTGATTAAGGTGCTGTCCAAGACGGACCAGCAACCAAATCAAACGATTTAAATTACTTTACGAAATGTTTTCAAAATGGTTTTTGAGAATACTTAAGGAGTTAGATAATGTTAGAGTTGTTTGAAAGAAAACGATTATGTTTTAAGCCTTCCGACGAGGAACGAAAAGTGTTTTGAAATTAAGAAAGATTTTCTTAATACAAGTTAATAACGTGAGCGTATTTTATTTAGTACGAGGAATACTAGAGACGGGGGATTGGGGCAGCTGGCAGCCGGCAGTGGAAAGGATTCGAGGAGAACGTACGCGTTTAATTGCTGGACCTCAGGTGAGAGAGAAGCTTTCCTAAGACACCGTGGTAGTTAGGTGATATATTAGGACGTTCCGTATCAGCTCAAAGATCGGAACTTAGTGGTTCTAAGTCAGTAGTATAGTGGCAATTGTTTGTCTTGTGTGGCCACTTATACGAAGAAGACAAAGACCACATTGTTGTGTGTGATGATTGTATGTTGATGATGTGATATAGCATGCTTTATTTACTGTTTAATTATACATAATGATATTTAAATTGTTAATTAATATGAGTAGCATGCTGATGGACGTCTGTTACGTCCTGATAATGAAAATGAAATAAGTAAGTTATGAGAGTAAAAGACACAAAGAGATAGGACTAATGATAAGAGATATAAGATGGATTAGAAAGAGACAAAGTAATGAGATTGGGGGAAAGGAGTTGATGATGATGATGAGGATGAGCCAGAGCTGGGAAAGTAAGGTTGTTGTTGATGCGAGATGTGATTTGAATGAGGCTTGTGTTGAGTTGAGCTTGCTCCTCCACTAGTGCTCACTAAAAATGTTATTTTTTTGAAAAAGGTTTACGAACTGAAATTTTTGAGAAAATTTGTGAAAGGACATTTTGAAAAAGATTGTGAAAGGAAATTTTTGCGAAAAGTTTGTAAAAAGAGATTTTTAGAAATTTTGTGAAATGAGATTTTTGGTGAAATGAGATTTTTAGAAAACTTGTGAAATACGATTTTTAGAAAAGTTTATGAAAAGAGATTTTTGAAAAAGGAGTTTATGAAATAGAATTTTTAAGAAAGTTTACAAAAGAGATTTTTGCGAAAGCTTATGAAAAGAGATTTTTGAAAAGGTTTACAAAAGGAGATTTTTGAGAAAGTTTACAAAACCAGATTTTTGAGAAAGTTTTACAAACTGATACTTTTGAGAAAGTTTCTGAAAGGATATTTTGTGAAGATTTATGAAACAAGATTTTGGATAAAGTTTATGAGATGATGTTTTTGCGAAAGTTTATGAAATGAGAAAGTTTGAGAAATGAGATTTTGAGAAAATTCGAGAAATAAGATTTTTGAGAAAGATTGTGGTATGAGATTGCGATATGAGATTGATTGAGAAATAAACAACCAGTAGCCAGAAGGGCTTCATTCCAAGTAGTGAATCATGTCAAGGCCCAATGGGCTCCACATATATAAGTGCATCAAGAATTCAGAGTGACAGCAGAAATAAAAAGCTTGAATAACATAAATCCAAGTTTAAAGCTTAACAAAATAACATCATCCTAAGCCTCAATCAAAAAGGTAGACACAACACATATACATTAAAAACATAGGAGGCTTAGATCCCAAAAATATGTACTATTCCCACATAACCCTACTCTCCCTGTGAGGGAGAGTAAATCCTGCTCAGCCAAATCCTGGTGTATGCTCCAGCTCAGTACCTGAAAAATGGTAAGGAGGTGAGCAATATACAATAAAATAGGGATGCAGTTTCTATTATGCTATACTGAACGAACAAGCCAAACACAACAAACCATATAATGCATATAATCCAATCAAACACTCCCATTCAATTCAATTATTTTCATATCAAACCCACTAACTTTTAATATCAAACCTCGGTTCATTTCTTCATAGAATTTTAGGTTATATACATTAATTAATTTATGATCTCACTTCTTTATATTTTTCATGTTTTTCTTTCCTCTTTTTACATTCATTAAGTTCTCTTCCAATATATATAAAATTATAGTTATTAAAGATATAATATGGATCCATAACTGCGTACAATCTCCTAAGGACAACGACTTACAGCTGCACACAGAGTGTGACTTACGCGGTCTATGTGTACAGTCTCCTAAGGACAACGTCTTACAAGACCTAGATTTCCACAATCGGAATGTGCGTCCATCATTGCGTACAGTCTCCTAAGGACAACGACTTACAGCAGCGCACTAAGTGCGACTTACGCGATCTATGCGTACAGTCTCCTAAGGACAACGTCTTACAAGATCTGGAATCGCACAATCTTATTATACCTTTATTAATATATGGTGAGTGTGTCCATAACTGCGTACAGTCTCCTAAGGACAACGACTTACAGCTGCGCACTATGTGCGACTTAAGCGATCTATGCGTACAGTCTCCTAAGGACAACGACTTACAAGACCTGGAATCACACGTCACCTGAAGGTGTGCCCATCATTGCGTACAGTCTCCTAAGGACAACGACTTACAGCAGCGCACAATGTGCGACTTACGCGATCTATGCGTACAGTCTCCTAAGGACAACGTCTTACAAGATCTGGGTCACACAATCCAAAGTATATCTTTAATATTTTATAGTCAGTTTTGGATTGTTTTCACTTTGCATGCTTTTTTATCAAATCATCACTTTCTATTACCAGTATAAATTTCCTTAATTCATTTTGTAATCATTTTCATTAACTTATCAATTTCACCATCTCATTATATTTTTTGAATTCCAATTATTCCAGCAAATCCAACAAGCCAAACATTTCCATTTCAAAGCAACATAATCATTAATTCCTCATGTAATTCTAGGGTTCAACATAATTAGTGAAATACCAAACCACACAAATCAAATATCATTCATCATATTTAGGCACGTAGCAACACATTTAAATATTCTTATACAACATTAGCTATCCTAGGGTTCTCAATCTTAACTAACACATAACTCTTAGTAACCCAATATATACATAATAAAATCTACCCCCTAGAATATGGTAACACAAACCTCCTTACCTCAATTCTTAGAGATATGGAGATTTAGCTTGCCCTAAGCTTGAGCTTTTACCACCAAAGAGTTATAATCACAGGGAGAATCAAGGAACCTAAAACAAGAGCCATAAAGAGAAAAGATTATCACTTATGTCATGATTTCGTGCCAAGATTCAAGGAGATGTGAAGCTTCCATGGCTCGGGATTGAAAATCACCATGAAAGACAAGAGAGAGAGAGGGAAAACGAATTTAGAGAGAGAAAGAGAAAATCCATGACTTACCCACTTATTTGGAGTTAAGGAGGAAGAGATTTGATGACATTAGTGCCCGAAGCCCCTTGATCTTGCACCAAATATGATGGAGTTATGGAACCTTGGAAGAGAGAGAGAGAGATGGCAGATGAGAGGGAGAAGGAGAGAGATAGAGAAATCCAAAGTTTACATACTTACTTGGAGTGAGAAAAGGAAGGATTGGATGATGGATATGGGAGGAGCCTCTTGATTTTGGGTTGATTTGGAAGAAGAAATTGGGAACCTATGGAAGAAGAAGAAGAGAACGAAGATGAGAGAAAGAGGAGGAATTATGGTGTGCGTTGGTTTGTGTTTTTCTTTTCCTTTCTTATCTCTTCAACAAGCCTTAAAGATAAATGGGTGGATGAGAGGGCTTATCTTCAAGGTGAGGCCACGGGTAAGGTGGCCCCCATAACGTATTTTTTTCTGATTTTTTCCAGTGAGTAATCGATTACTCACTCCAAGTCGATTACCTATGTGATGCAACATTTCTTAGTACATTCATCAGAGCCTAAGTAATCGATTAACCCCCTGAAGGTAATCGATTACTTACTCAAAGTAATCGATTACTTTACCCTTGTAATCGATTAAATTGCTGCAACATTTTGTGTAACTTAACCTGAGGCCTGGTAATCGATTACTGCCATGCAGAGTAATCGATTACTTTAGTGAAAAGTTATATTTTGATGATTTTCTAACTCCAATTCATTTCCTTAGGCTCATTACTCATTTAGGTTTGGATTGATACCCAAAACCTTCCTCAAATCTTGGAAATTCTTCCTAAATACTTGGCATAATTTCCTATTATGCTGAAATAAAAATTTGGGATGTTACAATTCTCCCCCACTTATTGGAATTTCGTCCCCGAAATTCCGTTCAGTCCTGTAGAAGGGGAACAATCCCTGAAATAAGGTCGATGCTCACTTCATTTGGTTCTGTTTTCCTATTCCAATGGCTCAACTAACACTGGTTATCACCTTAATAACATTCCAAGTTGTCCACCAAGTTCTCCCCCACTTGGCATCGACATGCCGCTTTGGATTTTGCCGATACGTAGGAAACTGAAATATTGGTCTCTAAATTGATTTCCACATCAATTTTCAATGTAACCTACAACGCTTCAGCAATTAACAAGGGATCCGAATACTTTGGGAATCCTTGAGAAATTCATTCTTTTCATGAAAGAAGACAACTTAAGTTTACATGATCGAGAACCTACTGCAAGGTACCGTAACTTATGGAGAAATTTTTCTCATTCATGAGGAAAAAGAGGAAAGAAACAAGACTGGAGTTTCAAGAACAATTTAAGCTTAAGATTGATAGACACGTAGAACACCGAAACTCACCGTTATTTGCCAGCACGATTAAAACGGGCCTTTGATTAAGATCCAAGGATTACTTTTTCAAGAGCGATTCGAACCTAGAAGGATGAAAAGGAGAAATATTTTCTTCTAATGATTAGAACATCACCTAAGGCCTTCTATTAATTAGAACCTTACCTAAGGTTCCCAAGAACATTATTGGGGTTTGAATGTTGTTTAGCACTTTAGACTTGGGATAAGCCGAAACTATTCCAAGTAGACATTACCCTACCCCCTTAATTCGAGTAGGTGGAGCTGAAGTGGTACATTAGGTGCACAACAGCAACTCCAACAAAACTTATCCGAAGCTGGATATTGAAAGGAGCATGATTGATTTGAGTATCGATTAGGGGTACGAGTGGAATCGAACTTGTCTACTATCTTAATACTTACTTCACTCTCGGGATAAAATTTACTACCCATGCTAGTCATTAAATGAAATTGCCTTTCCTAAAGCTGGAGAGTTCCTGTATATATATAAATTCTAGTTCTATTATTTGGCTCCATGTCTACCTTCTCGCTAGTTCATCCTCTTCTAACTATTCTATCATTTAGAGGTTACAACTTGGTTATTTTGATTTTTCGGAAAAATTGCAATGATATCGTCCATTGATAGATGTAAAGATTGAAGTGATCAATTCCAACCTCACGCCTATCAATAACACATCACCGCGAGTTTCAATAGTAGTGTTATCATCTAACAGATGTAAAAATTAGAGTGATCAGTTCTAATCTTACCTTCCATTAAACAATAGCATCACCAATAACTTAAGAAGACTTTACTTGAAATTTCTAGACCTGTTAACTCTTCTGGAAGTTTCTCTTAACTTTCTTGAATTATGGTTTAACTATAGCTACCCCCTAGTCTCATATTCTTTAGTCAAGGAGAACCAAAAATTCCTAAGTCTATTATTACCTCCACCAACTTCTAAGATGAAGCCTATCTCATATACACAACCCGGAGGATATAACGATTGATTACAGCCTACTAACACAATCGCTTCCGAGAAACTTAATGATATTTCTTATATACTCTAATTCGACTAGATTCATATATATATATATATATATATATATATGACTCAGGCTTTGGAATGATCGACCTCTCAAAACAAAAAGGGTAACCAAAAATGCTTCACATACACTTGCTAAAACATAGGTAAGATAAATACCTATCACGCATCTCGTAAAGAGATATTGCCGTTGACTTCCTGCACTTTTGATGCATTCTCCTCTTCCTTTTTTGCCTTCTGGGGACAGTTGGCCACAACATGACCAGGCCGACTACACCGATAACAGAGTGAAGCCCTCCTAGTCGAATTTAGATGCCAACATACTCCCTTATGCACCTTGCCACAGTGCAAGAAAGTAGGAGCAGAATAACAGGCTCTCCCTGCCTAACCCAGTTTTCTAGGAACTGCTGATCTATCTCGAGGATAAGAACATGAATCTTGTAGAGGCCTTTTACCCTTATTAGGGCCTTCTACTCTTTGCTCAAATTCAGGATTAAGGCAACCAATGGCCAAATGCCCTGGTTGACCGCATCGGAGACATGAACCTTCCTTCTTTTTCTGCATTACTTCCCTACATATACCCTTGTGAGGTTTTCCGCAATGAACACAAACAGACTTGAGGTATGGAGGGGTCTTTATCATTTTCGCTCCCCTTGAAGTAATCTTCTCGTCCTGGGGTTTAGGGTACGCTATTGGGTCTTCCACATAGTCTTCCGGCTTTGCAAGGCCCTTTTCCCAACAACTAGCCCATTCTACTAGCTGGGCAAAGTTATCAACAGGTACATTTCCAAGAATAGTTTTGATATCATCTCGGAGTCCTGCAAGAAACTTTAGACATTTGGTTCTCTCATCCACACCTTGGTAGTTGCTAGCATATCTGATGAGGTCCTCAAATTTCCACACATATTCTTCAACACTCAAATTGTCCTGTTTCAAACACAGGAAAGCCAGTTCCTTCTCCTTTCGAACATCCCCCATCATAAACTTTCCCTGAAACCTTTCTTTGAAAAGCTGCCACGTCACTCCTTGATTAGTGGCCTCCACCTGCCTTCGAACCTGTTCCCACCACTGTTCTGCTTCCCCCCTTAGGATATATTGTGCCAGCAAAACTTTGTGCTCCTCCGGTGGTGCCACCTCACTGAGTATTTCTTCTACCTTTTGAAACCACTTACGGTTCCTATCCAAATCATAGCCGCCCTCAAAGTTAGGGGGACCATGCCACTTGAACTCTACCAACCAATTGATTTCAGCTGGAGAGGGGTTCTGAGTTGCCTGAGATGACTGATTGAGTGCTGCTACAGCTGTAGTCACCAACTCAGCTTGTCGTCGGTTAATTTGAGCTAAGCTCTCTAAGATTGCAGCGATCCTATTATCGTCATGCGCCTATCTGCCATAATTCTAATCCTGGAGGAAAGATAAAGTATTAAACATACTAATAATCAATAACAACTATGTCTTATGACTCTGACTTAAACATTTAACCATACACTTCAATTACTCGCTGGGTGAGTAATCATTGGAGTTTGCACAACTCCGAGGCCGAGGAGAAACTGCTCTGATACCATAAATGTAACACCTAGGATTTATTACCCTTAAATGCCCCATAATTAAAATACGAACTTAAAAATTCCTTTTTTAAATTTTAACAAAATCACCCGTCAAACGGACGGAGTTTTGCTTGTTTTTCGGACTAATCCAAAATTTAACCTGTGAAAACATCATCAAATAAACAACCAGTAGCCAGCAGGGCTTCATTCCAGGTAGTGAATCATGTCAAGGCCCAATGGGCTCCACATATATAAGTGCATCAAGAATTCAGAGTGACAGCAGAAATAAAAAGCTTGAATAACATAAATCCAAGTTTAAAGCTTAACAAAATAACATCATCCTAAGCCTCAATCAAAAAGGTAGACACAACACATATACATTAAAAACATAGGAGGCTTAGGTCCCAAAAATATGTACTATTCCCACATAACCCTACTCTCCCTGTGAGGGAGAGTAAATCCTGCTCAGCCAAATCCTGGTGTATGCTCCAGCTCAGTACCTGAAAAATGGTAAGGATGTGAGCATTACACAATAAAATAGGGATGTAGTTTCTATTATGCTATACTGAACCACCAAGCCAAACACAACAAACCATATAATGCATATAATCCAATCAAACACTCCCATTCAATTCAATTATTTTCATATCAAACCCACTAACTTTTAATATCAAACCTCATTTCATTTCTTCATAGAATTTTAGGTTATATACATTAATTAATTTATGATCTCACTTCTTTATATTTTTCATGTTTTTCTTTCCTCTTTTTACATTCATTAAGTTCTCTTCCAATATATATAAAATTATAGTTATTAAAGATATAATGTGGATCCATAACTGCGTACAGTCTCCTAAGGACAACGACTTACAACTGCACACAGAGTGTGACTTACGCGGTCTATGCGTACAGTCTCCTAAGGACAACGTCTTACAAGACCTGGATTTCCACAATCGGAATGTGCGTCCATCATTGTGTACAGTCTCCTAAGGACAATGACTTACAGCAGCGCACTAAGTGCGACTTACGCGATCTATGCGTACAGTCTCCTAAGGACAACGTCTTACAAGATCTGGAATCGCACAATCCTATTATACCTTTATTAATATATGGTGAGTGTGTTCATAACTGCGTACAGTCTCCTAAGGACAACGACTTACAGCTGCGCACTATGTGCGACTTACGCGATCTATGCGTACAGTCTCCTAAGGACAACGACTTACAAGACCTGGAATCACACGCCACCTGAAGGTGTGCCCATCATTGCGTACAGTCTCCTAAGGACAACGACTTACAGCAGCGCACAATGTGCGACTTACGTGATCTATGCGTACAGTCTCCTAAGGACAACGTCTTACAAGATCTAGGTCACACAATCCAAAGTATATCTTTAATATTTTATCGTCATTTTTGGATTGTTTTCACTTTGCATGCTTTTTTATCAAATCATCACTTTCTATTACCAGTATAAATTTCCTTAATTCATTTTGTAATCATTTTCATTAACTTATCAATTTCACCATCTCATTATATTTTTTGAATTCCAATTATTCCAGCAAATCCAACAAGCCAAACATTTCCATTTCAAAGCAACATAATCATTAATTCATCATGTAATTCTAGGGTTCAACATAATTAGTGAAATACCAAACCACACAAATCAAATATCATTCATCATATTTAGGCACGCAGCAACACATTTAAATATTCTTATACAACATTAGCTATCCTAGGGTTCTCAATCCTAACTAACACATAACTCTTAGTAACCCAATATATACATAATAAAATCTACCCCCTAGAATATGGTAACACAAACCTCCTTACCTCAATTCTTAGAGATATGGAGATTTAGCTTGCCCTAAGCTTGAGCTTTTACCACCAAAGAGTTATAATCACAGGGAGAATGAAGGAACCTAAAACAAGAGCCATAAAGAGAAAAGATTATCACTTATGTCATGATTTCGTGCCAAGATTCAAGGAGATGTGAAGCTTCCATGGCTCGGGATTGAAAATCACCATGAAAGATAAGAGAGAGAGAGAGAGAGGGAAAACGAATTTAGAGAGAGAAAGAGAAAATCCATGACTTACCCACTTATTTGGAGTTAAGGAGGAAGAGAGTTGATGACATTAGTGCCCGAAGCCCCTTGATCTTGCACCAAATATGATGGAGTTATGGAACCTTGGAAGAGAGAGAGAGATCGCAGATGAGAGGGAGAAGGAGAGAGATAGAGAAATCCAAAGTTTACATACTTACTTGGAGTGAGAAAAGGAAGGATTGGATGATGGATATGGGAGGAGCCTCTTGATTTTGGGTTTATTTGGAAGAAGAAATTGGGAACCTATGGAAGAAGAAGAAGAGAACGAAGATGAGAGAAAGAGGAGGAATTATGGTGTGCGTTGGTTTGTGTTTTTCTTTTCCTTTCTTATCTCTTCAACAAGCCTTAAAGATAAATGGGTGGATGAGAGGGCTTATCTTCAAGGTGAGGCCGCGGGTAAGGTGGCCCCCACAACGTATTTTTTTCTGATTTTTCCAGTGAGTAATCGATTACTCTTCCAAGTAATCGATTACCTATATGATGCAACATTTCTTAGTACATTCATCAGAGCCTAAGTAATCGATTAACCCCCTTAAGGTAATCGATTACTTACTCAAAGTAATCGATTACTTTACCCTTGTAATCGATTAAATTGCTGCAACATTTTGTGTAACTTAACCTGAGGCCTGGTAATCGATTACTGCCATGCAGAGTAATCGATTACTTCAGTTAAAAGTTATATTTTGATGATTTTCTAACTCTAATTCATTTCCTTAGGCTCATTACTCATTTAGGTTTGGATTGATACCCAAAACCTTCCTCAAATCTTGGAAATTCTTCCTAAATACTTGGCATAATTTCCTATTATGCTGAAATTAAAATTTGGGATGTTACAGCTGGACCCTTTCTAATTTCATAAGCACACTCACCATTCCGGTGACTTCCTCCACAAAAATTGCACTTGAGAGCCTGGGATGCAACTTGCTTCACCAATGCTTTTAGCTGTTGTTGCATCTCCTTATTTTGCTGGATGAGGGCCTGGATTAAAGAAGAGTTTGAACCTTTATTATTCTGAATGTTTTTCCCTCTAACAGCCTGACTACTGCTGAATACTAAATTGGTGATGATTTCTCTGGCCTCTTCAACAGTTTTCTTCCTCAATGCTCCACCTACTGCTGCATCAATCATAATTTGGTCATGCCAATTGAGCCCATTGTAAAATAGAGTAATCTCCTGGTATTCTGGCATACGGTATGGGTTTTGTAAGATCCATGAAGAATGTTCTGATAAATGCCAAAAGGTTTTGAACAAGCTACAAATGTGTTGATCAAGTTCAAGCTCAACAAGCAACAACAAACATCAAGTTATGAAGAGAGAACCAACTCATGAAGACTTAGTTTGGTAGTTTATGTTTTATTGTTTTATCTTTTGCCTCACAAGTCTTTTAGTTTATGAGTTTGGGTAGAGTTTATTACAGGGTAGTGAATCTCTTTTGATTGCATGATTTTATCATATTTTGAGTATTCACTCTGCCTAAAATCAATAGGTGGCTTAAAGGTTTGAAAGAAAAGGTTTAATTTTTGAGAAAATAAGTTTTAAGTGATTTTTAATGTTAATAATCGATTAACAGACTTTGATAATTAATTAACAGTGTATTTTGAACTGATAATCGATTAACAAACTTTTGATAATAGATTATCTGCACCTTTACTCGAGTATTTTTGGTCTCACTCGAGTGAAAATTATCTTGCTTTCGGTTTACTCGAGTAACACTCATTTCACTCGAGTAACTTGATCAGATATGGTTTTTTAAATACGTTTTTCACTTCTCAAAAGCCATTCTAAGTGCTCCAACTTTTGGGTATTCTATATAAACCTTTTCCTAATCATTTCTATCAATGAGAATCAACTAGAATCATTTTGATACACAATTTTACAAAGAATCAAAGCCACACTATTCTCTCTCACTCTCTCAAGATCAAAGCTCTCATTTTTATATTCTTTGATCAAGAACCTTGAATCTCTCATGTTGATATTTCATAGCTTTTGAAAGAGATTCATAGGATTGTTATTGTTTTTCATTTGAGTTGTAATCATTGCAAGAGGCAAACATTCTACAACATTGGAAGCCTTGATTTTGTAAATCAAGCAAAGTTTCATTGGAAGCCTTGGTGAGGCATTTCATCAAGCACTTGGAAGCCTTGTTGAAGAACAAGCATTTGGAAGTCTTGTGAGTGAAGCAAGCATTTGGAAGTCTTGTGAGTGAAGCAAGCAATTGGAAGTCTTGTTGTCGGGTATCAGCAAGCAAGAGAAGAGGTTAGATTAGATATCAATAGGGTTACAAGGCAAGGGTGTGGTATCCTTTGTAGGCTAGCAAGAAGGAAGTCTTGTGAGGCATTTACTTGTAATTTGAGAAACTCTAATTCCTCATAGTGAAGAATCTCTCTTGGTTGAAGAGGGGACTGGAGTAGCTTTCAAGTGGATGAAAGTGAACCAGGATAAATCACTGTGTCGTATCTCTAAACTCTCTACTCTTTACAATTCAAGTCTTTAATTGTGTTCTTGATTGAAAACCTAGAAAAAGTGATTTTTCTATATTTGATTGAATTGAATCTTTATTGTTCAAATTAATTTGGGGAAAATCATTTTCATAACCTAGGTGAATCAATAAGAATATTGGTGTTGATTGTTTCCGCTTAATCTCTGATCATATAATATTTGTTAATTGATTGATTTTCATTGGTTTTAATCGTTTAGATTTGTTTCTTGCGAAAATCTTTCAAAGTTTCTATAACACCTATTCAACCCCCCCTTCTAGGTGTTCTCCTAGTTCTCCTAGTTGTTTCAACCACCGAGTGTAGTTTTCCAACAGGTTCTTCCTCAACAGCTGGTTGTAGCGTTTCCAGGCCTCATGTAGTGGCTCATCTTCTTCTTGCTTGAAGGAATTGATGTCTTGCCTCAGCTTTGCTTGCTCTCCAGCTAGAAGGAACTTGTCAATGAATTTGGAGACAAGCACTTTCCAATTGGAAAGACTCTCAGGTGCCTGATTGTGCAACCATGTCCTTGCCTCACCCCTTAGTGAGAAGGGAAACAATCTCATCCGAATGGCCTCATCCGAAGCACCCTCGATTTTGATGGCTTAGCATGGGTTCCTATTTCCCTTAGTCTTGACCGAATGGAGACACGCAAGAAGACCAAGTCTTACAATTTCTTTTCACATGCAAGCACCTAATTTCATAGATCATATCATGCAAGACTTAAAAAGCATCATTTTACTTTTCCAGACATCACCGAATCATCATTACACACACAAAAATCTTGATTCAACTTAAAATCATTTTCAAAGTTTGTTAAGCTTAATTTCCTTTGAAAACCGTGACATGCATGGAATAAATCAAGACTAAAAATGAACATGTAAGCTCAAACTTCATGTTTTTCAAAGGTTGATCATAGATCATGACATGCAAGACAAGATCAAAGCAAGAACATGAACTTAGACACAAAACATAGACAAAACCGTGAAGATCAAGTTAAAATTAAAGCATCCAAGCACCAATATTCAAGATCAAACCACAAAAATAACATGCAAAGCACTTACGCTTCAAGATCATGAGAAATTACACACTTGCATCAAAGAAAATTGAGATTTTGCACTAAATAATCATACAAATTCAAAGTTCACATTTTCTCAAAGACCAATCCTAGATCGAGACATGCAAAGCAAGATCAACACAAAAACATAACTTAAACACAAATCCTTAACAAACCACAAATATTCAAGATCAAAGCACAAAAATAACATGCATGACACTTAGATCTCAAGATTACTCAAAATAATTACATGCATCCAAAAAGAATTAAACAAAGTCCATTAAAGTCATTTACATCATGAAAATCACTTAATCAAAACTCATTCTACCTTAATTTCTAACTTAAATCTTCAATCTCCCCTTCTCTTCCCTTAATGGTTTGCCTCGGTCTCTTCCTTCTAGGGTTGAGGGGTGGTTTTCTCCTTGAGCTTTGGTAAAGAAAATGTGTGGAAGAAAGAAATCAATGGTGTTTGAGCTAAAAGTTTGGGGTTTGCACTCTCCTTCCTCTACTCTCCTCTCACGGCCTCACGCTCCTCCTCTAAGTCTCCAAGAGCTTGATGGTGCTCTTGAGAGAAAATGTGTTTGTGTTGGTGTGGGGAAAGAAAGAAATGAAGCCTAGCCAACAATCTTTACACGGTTTTAAGACCAAGGGCTAAGGTGTGGAAATTTCCCTTCATAGCCTCGGTCTTAAGGTGTGGGGGAGGGACAATTTGGTCCAACCACAAAATTGCATGGGGGAGGTCTTGTCATGGGAGGTAAAGGTGGAAAAAGTCTTCACTAGGGTCATGACTCATCTTTCCTACTCTCCACCTAGTGTCATGACTCACACTTCCCACTTCTCCTCTTATTTTCTATTCAAATTTCATTTTCTTAAGGCTTAAGAAAATAAACTTCATTTGGTCTTCTAGTCCTACGTTGGCCGAAACACCCACTCACATGCACACACATACATATAAAATTTCATCAACACATAGCATGCACTCATGCATACACTTAACACACACATTCATATACAATTCATTTTCATGTTGATCACATGGCATGGTTCATGAAATAAGGCATACCTATTCATCATACACCCATGCACGTATTGCTCATATACATATTCATGCACATACATTTACACATTCATTTTATTTTCTTTTCCAATAATTAAATTTTTTTTTTGTATTCCTAGTATTCCTATATATGGCAAAACCGTATATACACACACCTAGAAAACAATTCTAATTCATCACAAAGGGACTCACACCAAGGTCACAAATATTTTTACAAAAATATCAAGCATATAAACTTTTTCAAAAACTCAATCACTTCGAGAAATCATTTCTTTAAAAATCGCCCATTATCTTAAAAATATGAGTTTAAGAAAATCATTTAAGAAAATATTCTTTCAAAACACTTTTCTCAAAACAATCTTCTCAGAAATAATTTCTTTAGTGTTTTAAATTAATATGAGGAATTTACGGGGTGTTACATTTAAGGACGAAGGAAATATTATAAAAAGATGAGATTTTTTTTTGTTTTCGATAGAGCAATTAATACTAACTTAACAAATGTCCTAACAAAACTCTATAAAAAATACTCCCTCCGTCTCTAATTATAAGGCTCTCTTAACACTTTTATTTTGTCCCTATTTATAAGGCCTTTTACCAATTTTCAATGAGCATTAATTATTTTTTCCACAAACACCCTTATTTATTTAACACTTTTTAGATTCCCAATAATATTAATAGGGGTAATTTTGAAAATACATATCAAAAGTTCACATTTCCAATACAATTAACTAAATTATTCCACTTTCTTAATAGACGTGAAATCTCCCAAGTGGACCTTATAATTAGGAACAAAGGTAGTATAAAAGACCAAACTGGTATTTCACCCTTAATTTTATTGTGCCATCATTAATTAACCCTTATGTCAAGGCGTTCTCTACTCCATTTAACACATGAACACGTGGGATCCCCAATCCCAATCACTAAAAGAACACTTTTCCAACTAAACAAGTGGGGTTTGTTTGTTAGCCCGAATCAGTAAGCATATGGACGGTATAATTATTTTTACACATACTTTGATACCATAAAAAAGTGTGACACCCTTTCTTTTAATACAATATTATTTATTATTTTCGTTATTTAAATATTATTTATGGACATTAATAGTTTAGATAAGTTAACTTTATATTAAATCATGAAACAAATTAACGAATTCGGCTCCGTACGCTTAATCAATAAAATATTGAAACAATTAATAATTTGCAAGACAACGTATAATTGTTAATTAAAAATTTAAACTTTCATAATTATAAACATAGCGTTGTCTTGTTGTTCGCATATATTACTTCCCAAATAATAATAGTTGTCGAATTTTCTTTTTAACAAAATTAGAGTGCGTGGAAGATAGTAGTACTCAAGGATCCATGTGGTGATAAACATCATATATATATATATATATATATATCATCATAAAAGGGATCCATTAGTACAAAAGTCATCAAAGTATAAGTATCCATGTCCATAAAGCTGAAAATACATATATAAGACTGAAAATAAGACCTGAACTCTCAGAACACTATCAAAATATATACAATATATCACAACCCAAAAATAAAGTGTCAGAGAGCAGGTCAACTGATCGTCCATGCATCTGTCTGGTCCACTGCAGCAGCAAAAGTCGGTCTAGGATCCCTACTATCTATACTATGCATACTCCTAGGAACCATTGGGTCCTCCTCGAGGTCTGGGAACCGGCTCGACTGGTACCTCCTCCTCCTCGCTCTTCCCCTCCTCGGGATCTTCCTCTATCCCATCCGACTGAGTGGCAGACCTATTCGTAAGTCCAAAAGTAGTAGCTGGTGTAGTCCTACCAACTCCTATCGGATCGGATGAAGGAACATCCTCGTCAGTGAAAACTCTGTAGGCAGAGGGATGAGAACGAGTAGCGGGACGAAAACGAAAACTATGGAACCTACATACAGGTCGAGCTGGCGGTGGTGGTCCTCTATAAACATAAAAAGCAGGGATGTGCATAGTATATATAATAGGTATCCTAAACCTACGAGGGCGCACCCGAACGAGGGAGTTAGGGTGGAAGCGTGTGAACTCCACCTCACCCTCAAATGTCGCTCGGTGCTCCTCATACGTCCATATCCCTCTAGGGATGGGCCTGATCTCTACGCATGCTAGGTAACGTGCCATCACCTATCAAGGGCACAGGGGTAAGCATATACATACACATAATCAAATAAGGATAATCCATCAATATGAAAAGATAGAAATTAACATTTTATAATCATATCAAATTTAATCACATAATTAAATCGGAACGGTGTGGCCGCCATATGTGCGTCTGGTGGCACCAACACTCGAGTCTCTGACTCAGGACTCAAGTATTGACTGATGCACCAAAGAACTTTCCAGATGAACCACTCGAGTCCTGCATGAATCACTCGAGTGTTCTGGGTTGATGAATGACTCGAGTGAATCATGAACGACTCTAGTATTTTAAGAAAACCTGAAACAAGAACTTTCTGGAAGTTGATAATTTACTCGAGTCTTTCCATGAACCACTCGAGTCTACTAGACAATCTAAAGAACTACTCGAGTCTTTTAAACTCTACTTGAGTCTTTTTGACCAAAATGATAAAGTATGCCATTTTCAACTAAAGTCAAGTTTAATTGAACTAAAGAAGGATTTCAAGGGCTGATAGAAATGATTAATTTAATTTCTTTATAACCCTTAAAGGTTTTATTCATTCAATTTATTAAGAATTATCTTTTTAATTGGAACTTTGTTTTTTTGTTCCAATTGGTTTGATAATGTTTACTTGAAGATGAAAAATAAATTATGAATGGTACATGATGGTTGCATATGCCTAATGAATCATGTCTTGATGTGACAATGGCATATGATTCATGAACAATTCTTTGAGTTTAACATCCGAATAAGTTGACTAATAAGGTATGAGTTGAGGAGTAATCATCATGTCTTCTTTGGATTAAAAAGATCATGATTACTCTGAGGAAATAAAACGTGATTAATAATTCATGATCTGAGTATGATGTTGAGTGAGGGCTTGATAATGTATGATTGCGTCTAGCTACTTGGTAATCAATGTCTTAGAACATAAGAAGTTAATGACTTAAAGGACATTAGGTAGAAGTTATTACCTCATGATGATAAGTGGAGTAAGCCTAATGTCTCAATCTAAGGATTGTGTAACGATTGAGTCTATTTGACAATTAATGCTTCGGAGCATAAGAAGATAATGACTTAAGGAGTATTAATGATAATGCAAGAATGGTGATGCTTGTTGATTATGAGGATCCAATCCAAATGCGTTAGAGCTTGTTGCTCCGATTTGGATATGTTAACGTTGGATAAGTGGAATCACCCCGATTCCCATATGTTGAGGATTAGCTCCTACAAGAAGTCATTATACTTAAAGGATTCCGTATAGTACGGTGTGGCCGCTATACGAAGACATGTGGAACGGTGTGACCGCCATATGTGTGGTAAGTGTGATGGGATTCAGTATAGAATGGTGTGACCGCTATACGAAGACATGTGGAACGGTGTGGTCGCCATATGTGTGTGATTCCGTATAGAACGGTGTGGCCGCTATACGAAGACATGTGGAATGGTGTGGCCGCCATATGTGTGTGATTCCATATAGTACGGTGTGGCCGCTATATGAAGGCATGGAACGGCGTGGCCGCCATGTGTATAATGTGATGATTAATATATGTGTTATGCATATCATGCATGGTGTACAGGGAATTGTAAAACGAGTGAGGTGCATGCGGGATTGCAAACCATGTAGTACGGTGTGGCCGCTACATGAGACGGTTGGAACGGTGTGGCCGCCACCGTAGAAATGACAAGGACCCAGAACTATTGGTGGACAATGGTTCAGGGATCATCCCCTTGTATCATTTTAGGATCGTGGTCGATGGGGTTCCAGTATAGAAAGGTGTGACCGCAATACAGGTTGTGGAAACATCGAGCGCACGATTAGTACCTACCACCACAAAGTAAATAACTCGTATAGGACTTACTCCAAATTTGTTCATTATCAGCTTATCAAGAACATACCACATCAAGGACATGTTTTATCACATTTACCAAATTTCATTTCTCTTGATATATATATATATATATATATATATATATATATAGCCTTATACTCAAGATCAACTTAAGCATCACTTTATATATTTTCAGCATAACAAGATTGAATCTAACAGATTCAATTCCAAATTCTCAAACCTCAAAAAGTCCAAATCAAGCATGCATATAATCAAAGAATGACTTAGATTCATCCAAAGGCAATTCCTTTAATTCATTAATTATAATTCAGCCAAGATTACTGAGTTTCTTTTGCTTAATTTCATTAATTCATTTCAGTCCTTATGCAAATTATTAATCAAGTGACCAAGTGAATGTCTGGACCTCCAATCCAGCAATCATGTCTTGGTCCAAACCACATACATTCACATATCAAATCCACAATGTATAATTCTAGCAATATGAATGACTTCTCCCAGACCTTGGAGAAATGGAACAACACTTAGACAAACTCCAAAACACCCTAGAACAGCAGCAGCCACCAAACCAGCACAAATCACTTTCAGCCACCAAAGAGCAGAACAGTGTGAGCAGCGTCCAAAAACCTAATTGTTTGAGTGAGTAATCGTGCACAAAAATTGGGGAAAAAGGTTAGAATCTACTCTCTGCAACATGCATGAGAGATTAAAACCAATTTGGAATCAAGAGGGTTCATGAGCTTATCACAATTGAAGATCAAAGCAAGCCTCAAGAACCAGTTGATAAATCAATAAAAAGTCAAACAAATCAATAAAAATAAGGGAGTATATGTATCATATAATGCATGATTCATTCATTAATTATAAATTGATATTGCACAAATTTTCATATCATTACAATTAATACATATTGCAATATTGCCTCAAAAAATCTTTAAAATATGTTTTTCTTATTTACTTATCAATCATCGATATAATATATATTCTTTAAGATTTTTCATTTATTTTTTACTTTAATATGGAACAAATTTTTTTGCATTTTTTTTACCAAGATAATGGGATAGAAGGAATATGTTTTGAGAAAATGGGTAATACACTGACAATGTAAAGTTTTTTACATCATCAATGCATCATCCACCATTCATCTGTTTATGGTCGTTGACTTTTAGATTAAAAAAACGCTGACTAATAAATATATTTAAAAATTATTTATCAATATGTTTTTATATCAATAGAATTCAAATTCAAAATTTTTTCTAATCCCGGACTCAACTATTGTTAAATGAACCAACGACCGTTTTGCCCATATATATTGATATTCATAGTCATATACTTTTATCAAACACGTTTTTGTCATTATTTAATTATATTTAGTCTTATCTATTTATTTTATTCTGACCAAAAAGTGCAAGAAAACACCGTACCTTAAATTATATGCATTTTGAAAATAAACATCACAGATTATTGTTTCTTAAGTAATATTTCATATTGGTCCTTAATTTTGTGGGTTGTGATCAAATTAATTCTTGAAATTATCGAAATTTCAAATTAATCTCCAAGATAGCAAAATGTGAGTCACATTAATACATATCGTTAGTGATCCACAAAATTCAGGGACTAATTTGACTGATACTTATAAACTCTGATATTAATTTGAAATATAGTCAACTGACTTTGTTTATTGTTTTTGCCAAAACGATGTCATTTTAGTCATTTCGTTAGTCCACGTTAAGGACCATTGATGGTCATTAATGTTAAGGATTAATTTGAAATTTCGAAAATCTCAGAGACTAAATTGATCAGTACTCACACAATCAGAGACCAATCTAACATATTACTCGTTATTTCTTTGCAATTAATTATTAAACTTTGGCTATTAGTAAAATTCACCAACTCCTACTCATATAATTTATTGTGAAATAATCAAAACCATCTGTTTCTCACAAATAGCAAACCATTTTCTCTTATTATTATTTTTAACTTTTACTATTTTATTTTATTTTTCCTTTTTTTTTTTGGGCTGTCTCAAACAATTTGGAGGATCCTGTGTGAAAATAAATAGAGGTTTTTCTGGAAAAAAATTAAACAAAAAATCATATAAATTGATCATTGTATACAAAATGTTTTATTAATAATATCCCAATTCATTTTGAGAAAATGGATAATGGACCGACAGTGTAAATTTTTTTACACTATTAGTGCATCATTCACTATTCATATGTCTGTTTATGGTCGTTAATTTTCTGATTAAAGTAATACAAATGAATGTTGGATGATTGACTGATGGTGTAAAAAAGCTTTACACCGTTAGTGCATACCCATTAATCTCATTCACTTTTACAATTAAATGTTTAACTTTCACTTGAAAAATATCCATTTATTCTTCTTGGTTTTTTTTTACCTAAATTTATCAATTAAATTATTGTATTTAACTTTCTCCAATATTTCATTATCAACGCTAATTCATTTATTCTTTCTGGTAGCATTGTATAATTCAAGTAAGACTTCAATGATTTTAATTTGAAGAAACTTTTCTCTAGAGATGCATTAATTAGTAACAGAAATAGTCAATATAATTGATATGCAGTTATTATAGGCAAGCAATCTTGACGTTTTAAAAACTTCAAATAGCAAATGGCTTAAAAACTTCAAAATAGCAAATGGCTTTTTTTTCTTAGGCAAAAATTCTATAAGTAACTTTAACTCAATATACTTCACTTGTTCCATTATCTTGGCAAAACAATATAAACATTTTTAATTTTTAAATATATCAATAATAATTAGTAATAATTTTTTAATATTTAAAAATAGACTTTAGTATAATATAAATGATTTAAAAAAAATTAGAATTCCCTAAAAAAAATAGAAGTATTGTGCAATGAGAAAATAGATGGTTCACTGATGGTGTAAAAGTTTACACCATCAGTGTATCGTCAATCATTCATGTGTTTATTGTCATTGAAGTTCAAATAAAAATAATACGAATGAATGGTGATAATGAACTGATAGTGTAAAAAACATGTGCACACCCATTAATCTCACGTGCAATTGCATATTCTTGCACATATGCTGAAACGGTCCGCTTTCCTATATAAGTTAAGAGAGAACAAAATGTGTTTGCACTTTGTATGCTAAATGGTAGGCTTAGTGTTAGGGAATGAAGATGAAGAAGAATGGACTTTGCTATGCTGTTGGAGAAGAAGAATTGTTCATACTCGGTGTTTTTTTTTTTTTTTTAATATACATGTTCATATATACTCAATTTTAAAAACATATGAAAATTGTAAACCAAAAAAAAAAAAACATATGAAAATTAAACGGTTGAGATTTTTGGATATGAATGACTGTGTCTAGAACCGTTAGAGGGCAATTAGGAATTATTTGGAGAACTAATTTCGTCCATAAATGAAATTTAAGGATTATTCGGAAAGATTTTTTTTTTTTTAACAGGATTATTCGGAAAGAATCAATAGTTTATGATGTTTATTTATAAATGGGGCATAGTTTTGGAAATGTCAATACTAATCTAATTCTGTCATAGAGAATTTAAAGATGTCAAAACGGGCTATGGGCCGGGTTCGGGTCGGTCCGCGTCGGGTTCGGGCCAAATGAAGCTCGGGCCAAAAAACCTGGTTGTAAATTGAGTACCCTGGTATGAAATTCAAACCCTCCCTAAGCGGGTTTCGGATCCTCTGTGACCCGGCCCGCATCCTTTAAAAAAAAATAAATGATTTGTACAATTCAACCATTTCACATGTATAGTTTAACATACCGAAAAATTCTACAATTCAACCACTCCACATACATAATTTAACATACCGAAAATTTTACAGTTCCTATATATTTATTTATTTTTAAATTTCAACCGTCCAAACTTCTTTATTTCTTTTTTTTATTATTATTTCTACGGTTCCTATTTATTTTTTTAACAATGAAAATTGATAGTTTACAAAAATATAAGAACATGCAACCATATTCAGACAACTCGTTTCGGTTGAAATTTTATTTTTTTCTTTGGAGGTTGATTGGTTCAATATTTGCAAGTGATATATATATATATATATATATATATATATATATACACACACATATGTATATATAAAATAAATTTTCAAGTGGTGCATTATTTATTAGTTATATTTTTTTCCCATTCCGTGCTATATACTCGTAAGGACTGAAATCTTAGGATGATGTCACTTACAATTTATATAATTTTTTTTCAAAAAAATTAATGAATAAACTTCATTTATTTTTTACACATGTTTTTTTAACTAATAATAAGTTTTTTTTCTTTTACAATAAACACATGCACATGTAAAGTTAAGAAAATGTGATTTTTTTCTTTTTTCAGGGCCTGCCCTAACCCGGTCGGGTTTACCAGGCCCGAACCCGATCGGGTAGGGCTAAATAGCCCGGATTGAACAAATGTGCTATATTAAGAAGCCCGAGCCCTATATTTTTCGGGTTTTTTGGCCCCAGCCCATTGGCCCGGCCCATTTTGACAGCTCTAATAGAGATGTGTATAAAATACACATAAGTTAAGAATGCTAACAAATACTTTTAAAAAAATTAATGAATTTTAAACTTTGTTAATCAATAAACTTATATTTTCAATATCTAACTTTTTTAGTTCATTTTTTAGCCGCAATCTTAAAGCACTTATGATAAGATCCCATCTAACACAAAACCAAACTATTCCGCATGTCAATAAGTGCTAGCTAGCGTCTTGAAAAGGAATAAAAGAAACGGCCAAATTTATATAGTTGAAATGATATGATGTTTATAAAAAAAAATAATAATTAAATGATATGATATATATATATATGCATATAAATTATTTGTATATACATATATTTATAAGGATGTAAACAGCGACTGAGATATTGAATTATAAAGTTGTAAAGTGAGATTAAAGCCCTTCTTATGAGACACTCGCAGCTTAGTGGATCCGCCTTTTCGTTTGATAAAGTATCATTATATAGATAAGACTTGTGATTGGGACTAACTATCTTGCTTGCTTTAGTTGGGTGGGGCTAGACATATAGAATGGCCATGAGGCGTCAAGACCCTTAATACAGACACATGGCTTAGAGATAAGTAGATAGTTTTGGTCTCACAAAGAGATGACACTATTATTTTTTGGGTAAGTGTTTTTGATTTGATTTGTTTTCTCTCAAATTGACATTTTAAGATGGATTCCGGATCGGGAAGTGGTTTTGGTTTTGTCCCTCCCTAGTATCAGATTTAGATTTTTTGATAGATTCTATTTCAAATCATTTTTATTTAAATGCTAACCAACGTGCTAAGGTATTGTTTAAGCAACCAAAATAGTTATTTTGTATTAAAAAAATAAATTTAATATATCAAAAACTGTTAAATTTAGCTTTTCAATACTTATTTACCTATTTTAAATTTCTTAACAAATACTCTTGGGACAAGTGTTTTTTTTTTTTCATATATCCGAGTTCAAACTTGCAAGTTGCAACTCTTAATTAATAAGAATACTTTTTTTTATATAATTAATAAGAGTACTTTAAATCAAGAGGTTACAAAGTGAATTAGTTCAAATTTTTTTTAGATGATTCAAATATCATTTTTGGACCTATATTTTGCTCTTAATAATTTTTCATCTGAATATCAATTACTGTTTATTTATTCAGGTTTTGATATTTTAGGGATCAATATAAATTAAATTTCCAGTATCAATATTAGAATTCCGTTGGTGAATGACAAGATTAAGTGTAGTAGTTTTTAGCGCGTGGAATGTATAGGTTTTTTTTTTAATTATTTAATACAAGTAATGTAATTGATATATTCACGATTAGCATTTTTTTTTAAAAAAAAGAAATTTAATTTAACACATTTAATATTTACACATAACTCTACGTTTAATTTTAATAATTAAAATTTAGTTAAAAAATATAATAAATAAAATTGAGTATTTTTTTATTTTTTTTTGGTAAACAAAATTGAGTAAATATTGTTGTGTTTAAACAATGCACAAACAATTACTCCCGTATTGTTGTGTTAGAATTGAGTAAATATTGTTGTGCTAAAATTGAGTAAATTGCTAACTATAAGCAAACCATTATGCGGCTGCTGCTCTACTATCAGTTTTACTACCGAGTCACTTACTTACTCAAACAATATTAATGTTCATCAATTCATGTGGTGAGGACATGCGAATTCAAGACCAGGCATAGCGTAATTGTTGAGACTCTCATATTTTACACAGAATAGTTAGACATGTTGAAGGAGGGACCAAGGTGTCCTCACTTAAAGGGACTGTCAATAAAAGATGAAAGAAAGCGGATTTCCTCAAAGAGTATCCAAGAGTAAGATGACGTTCTGAAGATAAAATGGAGTCCATTCTTGCGAACTATCACTAGTTTTGGCATGGCGAATTTAGGAGGAGTCTTTTGTTCCTCACAGCAGGGGTGTTCTTGTATCGGTTCAGTTGGGTTCTTAGGAAAAAAGCCATCCGACCCGAAGATATATAAAAATTATATTTGGTTCGATTGGTTTAGATTAAGAAATATGATCCGATCCAAAAATTATATTCGATTTTGGTTCGATTTTGGTTTAGATTAATTGTCACAAGTTTGTGGCCCATTGACCCTTTGTCCTTTTGCAGCACCTATGAGTCATACTCAACAATCCGATCCAAAAATTATATTTGATTTTGATTTGGTTCGGTTCGAGTCACAACTTCACGTGCTAAGTACAACGATGTGAAGTTTTTTAGTAAATTTGGTAGAAATGTTTAATGGCAATTTAATGTTATCTACTTCATTCTCTTTACAACAAAAATAGATGATGTGTAGGATTTGTTAAATCATTTTGTTTGTATATTGATGTGTGTGTATCATACGTATTATTTCCCTATTAGTTTGTATTAATTTTAATAAATAATCATGCATTTTATCTTAATTTAGCATGCATTTTATTCATATTTCATTTGGAAAGGTTTTCTTGTGTTTCCTTTCCAATATTGAAGCATTGGAAAATAAAGGATAAATCAAAGAAGATATGCTAAAAGATATTGCGAGCAAAAATCTAGAAGCATATGAGAGGAAGGAGATTACTATTGGGCTTATTTTGCTATTTGGGCTCAGCACTTGGAGGAAGGAAAAATTATAAAAGGAGGAATATAGAAACCCTGTAAAAAAATAGTCATAGTAGAATAGTAGCAGATTAGTAGTAGTAGGATTTGAATTAGAATTAGGATTATTTTCTCTATCATATCCATAAACGAATTAGGAAATAAGGATTCAAGTTTGCATAATTCTCTCCATGAAGAACTAGAAGGCGTTTGAAGACGAAAGAACTAGGATTAGGATTACCCCATGGAGGCATTGACATGATGTTTTGATATTTTTCTCTTACTAATATTTGTTTATTTTAGATTTAATTATGGTGTTCTTGATGCTTGTGATTGTGAAAGATCCCACTATTGCATGATCTCATATAGTAAAGGAAGAACTGAAAGGTGAACCATGGTATTAGAAAATACATAATTAAACATAAGGTTTTAGATCACGAAAGTAGTTCTAATCCTTGAGATGATTCCATGAATTATCAAAGAACTTAATGGATTTAATGTACCCTAATTACCACGAAAGTAGGAATTAGGCCTTATTAGGTACGGTGCTAAGAGTCTGAAAGGAACTAGTATTCTAAATTAGGATAATTCACCTTCAAAATAAATCTAATTTGATAAGAGATATATCTCTATTTGATTGTCAACGTTGATATGTGGTGAAACTAATCCTTAGAAGATTTAATTCTTATCTTATTTTATATCTTTAGATTTATTTTATTTTATCTTTCTCAAAATCCAATCTTTTATTTTATTTTTCACATCTCTAATAGATTCGTTTATCTAATCTATACTTGTAATTTGTCGGTAATTAACAACAAAATCGTTGTGGAGACATTATCTTTTTATACTACTACTTGACATAACCCATGCGCTTGTGGAGCGTATCAAGTTTTTGGCGCCGCGGTCGGGGATTTTGCTTTTGTTAATATTGACTCTTATCATAAGTTGATTAGACTAAACATTTTTTCGTTTCTTTTTTTTATATATATAGATCTAGTATGGAAAATAGGGGACCAAGATGGACACCTGACATGAGTCTTGAATAATACTAGAAATCCTTTTGTGATTATTATCCCCCTGCACCATGTATTGCACGATCATCTCTAGATGAACCTCTCTTCGAGGAGTTAGCTCGGCAAGAATACATGCTAAAAAGGAAAGAATGGGAAAAAGAGAAGCATTGGAATTCTCCTTGCGAATATCCTACACCATCATATTATGCACAGCCAGTTGTTGATGAGCTTTCATATGTGGATTCCTATTCATATCTTCCAGCTCCTCAAAAATCCAACTTGGAGATCATGCTTAAGAATTTCATAATATCTCAAGAAAAGGTCAATAATGATTTCAGAGCCATGATTGATTCTCAAGAGAAGCAATTTCACAACAAGATGCTCAAACAAGATGATTGAAAACCAATTTGCATAACAAGCTACTCACAACAAGATGATTGGAAACCAAATTGCACAACTAGCGACTTCATTCACAGAAGATCTCAACACATTTCCAACTCACACTGAAGCTAAAGAGACAATTGAAGGTAGTGAGGATGAAGTGATTGAAGAGTTCCCAATGCAAGACATGAGTGATAAAGAAAGCAAAGAGCAGTTGATAGAGGAACCTTGTCAAGGAGTCACTATTCATGATATGAGTGAGGAGGTAATCCAAAAAGTGCATGATGTGAGAGAGGAGGTAATCCAAAAAGAAGAAGAATTTTTATTGGAATTTGCTTATGTCAGCCTGTGTGTAGGGAATGTCAAAAATTTGGAATTATACACATGTATTGGTTTTCATGCATGTTTCGACTTTTCAAAGTTGGTTTTTCCCAATTGTCTATCTCTCTCCTTTGTGAAGCAATTAATTTTGGAGTCTGAGTCATTGCCTAAGTACTCTGAGATTCCATCAATAGTGATGAAGGCTTCAAAGATTGCTCGCAAAGTCAAACTCCTTGGGCACCACAAGAATTTTATGAATACTTTGGGTGGTGCCATTATTGTTTCCTTTGACCCAGGAGGAACTAAAGAAGAATTCATACCAATTCTCCAAGATGGTTTATGCTTCAAACAATGGGACCCGGGAGGAATAAGTTGTTGTGCTAAGTTTATCACTTGGCCCTTATGTCACAAGATATGGGATCCAGGTGGAAGCTTCATAAGTCAAGCTTAGGACCTTAAATAAGCGCTTCTTGGGAGGCAACCCAACTTTAAAATCTCTTTTGAATTTTATTTTGTTAATTTTTTAGGATTTAAATATATTTTATTACGGGGTTTCGTCTTTGTTTTGTAGGTTTGTTAATGGTTGGAACGTAAAAGAGTTGATTTGAAGCATAAAGGAATTAATTTGAAGATAATATGAATCAGTTTGAAGAACCATGGGGAAGCCACGGTATACGCCGTGGCCATGGAGTCTGGAAAAAAAAAAGAGTTCCAAGCCACCGCGGGCTGGCCATGGTACATACCACGCCCACGGTCTGTCAAATAGAAAGCTCCGTGGGCAGGCCGTGACAGGTGCCACGCCCACGGCGCACTGGTAAAAAAAATAAATTTGCAGACCCTATGAACCCCTTCTTCTTCTTCCCAAGCCCAATGGTTCATGTACAGCCCTCCCTTCTTCTCTTCTCTTACTCCCACCACTTTAGCCCTCCCTCTTCCTCCACCATACAGCCCCTCCTCTCACCGTGCTTATGCCGCCACATATCGCGACCCCCTCCGTCTTCTCTGTCCCTGTCCAACCGCACCACCCTCTTCCACCCGTCGCTCCACCATAGTCGCCGACGTCTCCAAAACCGCGCCTTCCCCTTGTTCCATTCAACCTTCGGTTCAGATCTGTCGCCGCCACAACCAACCCCACCGTGGCAACCACAGTAACACCCATAGCCTATGACAACCTTCCCCTCACCGTCCACTACTCAAACTCATCATAACCGTCCCCACCTGTTCAGCCAGCCCAGACACACCACCACAAAACAGACCCAATTCATACACCCCAAACCCAATCCAGGACCCCAACTTCTGATTTTGGACCCCAATACAAAAGAAAAAATCAAATCTGTTTGGGGTGCCTCTGGTTGGTTTTTGTGGGTACAAATTCCTCTTGCATCAATAGTAAGGTGAGATCTTTCCATTTTTCATTTTTTCTTAAGTTTTTATTTTTACATTGAGAACAATGTAGAATTTAAGTATGGGGGAGTTCATTGCATTTTGCATTTAGATTAGGATCATGTAGTATATTTTTCATTCATCATGCATTTTTAATTTTTTTTCATATGCATATTAAATAAAAAAAACATTCATTTTGCATGTATTTAACCGACTCACAATTTAGGCATTTTAACTTATATCTATTTTGACTTGCACTGAATGTACTTCCTTATGAATAATATTTTTGATAGTGACTTAGCCTGTGATAATTTGCCTACTTGGAATGATGGTTTCATGAATAATCATGAGGATACTGATAATTGGCTGAAACTTATTGTGATTCTTGCTCTTCATTAAACTAGTTACTAAACATGTGAGTTTTTGAGCCTAAAAGGGTAACACGTAATGAATATTTTTTTAAACCCCTTTTCTTTCTTGATATTTGAGTGATGTTTATTTTGATTGTGGATTCTAGAACTTGACCTGTGACCATTTTGAGACTGATAATTGTTTTCATGCATGAATATGATTACGGCACATAGGATTGTTTTTCTGGTCCTCAACAATTTTGATAAACCCTTTTCCCTTAGTTGGCCATTTTGAGCCTGATGAATATTTTTGTTCTTTGGTACCCTTTTATAATAATGTTATATATTTTTGGTATCCTTTGGAATGTGAATGGAGAAATTGGGAAGGTATTTATTCAAAATGAGATGTTAAGGTGATATTATGGAGCTTAAAGTATTAAATGTGTTATCTCTATATCTCTTCTGATTAGAAGAAAATAAAATAAAGGAAGAGAATAAAGAGAATGAGAAAATAAAGAATGAAAGATCATTGAATTTTGGAGTTGATATATAATGACAGTGATTGTATGCTCCATTCATATTTTCAAAGGGATATTGTGTTTATGGTTATATTATATAAGCCCTTTGCGTGATCCTTTGTTTCTTATACCCCACCTGACATCTTTAGCCATGGCCCATTACAACCTAATTAAGATCTTTTGATTCTTGCATGTATTCAATAATTTCAGGGGAGATATTGGTTTATGGTCAAGCTTATGGTAATTCACTTTCATAGATGAACTTGAGTGATATGTCTTTACCCTCTTATACACATTGAGAAAAAGTGAGCGAAGTGATCCCTTTAGTGATGAGCAAGGTTGTGACAAGTTCAAGATTCTAATTGGGTAGACTTTTGATTATTTCATGATTGGTTAGTGGATGTTAGTTTGAGAGAATTACAGGTTATGTCTCTTGATAAAGTTTGTTTTAAGGAAGTTGTGTTTTGTGTATGTGATTAATGGATTGTGAGTTTTGTTGCCTGGATGATGAGTTAGTTTGCATTTTATATAGGATTCATTTATTGCATTGCATGTTTTGCTTGAGGACAAGCAAAGATTCAAGCTTGGGGGAATTTTGTGACATCCTAACTTTTAAACCCTACTTAGACCTTTAAACAAAATAGCAACTTGAAAAATTTCTTTTTAAAACATAAACTTCTTATGAAAATCTCAAGAAAATTTGGCGGAGTTTACTCTGTTTTATGGACTTTTCCAAAATTACTTTTCCCTATTAAACCTGTAAATAACATTTCAGATAATACCAGACATCCACTATTCATATCATATCATATCACATCATATCCAGTCATATCATTCCACATGATATCATATCATGTCATACACCATGGCTAAACATCAGCAAAAAATATAAACAAGTCTGTGGAAATAAATCTATCTCCCAAAAAACCCCAAACCCAAAGGGACATGTCCTGGGCCGCCCCTAAAAAATATCTACATCAAAATATATACAAGTCTCAAATAAAGATCGTCAGCACAAAAGAGACTCAAAACCCGGCCCAGGACCCAACATCGGTCCTACTAACTAATACTCATACTCCCTGTGAGGGAGTATGCACCTACTCCATCTCAACGTCTGTCCGCTCAAACTCTGAACCTTTATAAAAACAATTAAGAGGTGAGCATTACACAGAACTAAGCGAATGAAATCTAAATAGATATAATAATAACTAAATCATAAACAATACAACAGAAAACCACAATAAGTACAAGACAATTTCAATCCAACTCATTTCATTCACAAACACTTATCATTTCATTCTCGTCTTAACGTTCTCATCATAATCTTATTTTTTCATCATATGATTATTCATTCATTTTCATTCTTCGTGCTTAGAGGCTTTTACTCTTAAGGTCTTTGCGAAATCACCACTGCGCACAACTTCATGTGCGTCTTACCGTTGCACATGTCAACACGTGAGTCTTACACGACCATTGCACACGAACTGGGCGACATATTGCGCACAACCACACATGTGTCTTACTGCACCCGACCGTGCGGTTTACTTGGCCTGGCACCCGCAAAAACCATAATTAGGGTACTACGGACCTACCACTGCACACAACTTCATGTGCGTCTTACCGCTGCACACGTCATCACGTGAGTCTTACACAACCATTGCGCGGCTTACATGTACATTACACATCCGGCGGCTTACATGCACATTGCACGTCTTACATGGCATGGCGCACGCAAACCATATCTGTGTATCTTAATAGGGTACTACGAATCCACCACTGCGCACAACTTCATGTGCGTCTTACCGCTGCATACGTCAACATGTGAGTCTTACGCAACCATGGCACCCGGCCCAAAGCGTCTTACATGGCTTGGCACCCGCATACCAAATACTTAAGTCTTATATCACATTCTCTTTCTTTGCTTTATTCAATTTATTCAACCATATTTCTTCTATTTTTTTCTTTTAGTTCAGTAATATCATCTCCTCTTTCGTTCTACTCTTTCATTTAAAGGGGAGTCTCAACTAACATCCCTAAAGGTAATCTAAGTTCTACTCAATTAACAAATAAAGCATCCAAACACACATGCATATTTGCATATCAAATATCAAATATCAAATTCTAATCATCATTTCATGCATATAAAACATAAATATCAAGGAAGGGTTTCCTATTCTTTTCCCCAAGTCATTATTCTTTGTTATTACCGATTACCCTAAGGTTCATTAACATACAAAATCACCCGGTCTTAATCATCACTATAACTACCTAAAAATACATTCTTTAAGCTAGGGTAACACCCCTTTTACCTCAACCACATAGAGAAAGAATAAAATACCAAACCCTAACTCAAACCCTTGCTTTCAAAGCTTTAAAATTAGAACCGTTTGAGTCAAGCGTGGTAATGAAAGAGAGCGACTTAGAGACAAGCCGGAAAGCGACAAGGAGCAATAATAAGATGGCGTTGATGAGTCTACCACCTTTTCTTGAGATGGATAAAGAATCAAGAGAGAGAAAGAGCCGTTATCCCCTTTTATGAAACAAAAGAGATGATAATGATTAGAGATGATGATGATGATTTTGTATAATGGGAGGAAAGGAAAGGAAGAAACTTGATCAAACTTACCAAGAAACTTTGATGCTTTGTTGCTCTTGAACCCTAAGCCAAGAAGAAGAATGAGAGAGAAAGCTAAGCCATGGCTATGGTGTTAGTGAGAGAAAGTAAGGTGGAGATGGAGATGGGAATGAAGATGGGGAGCTTGGATGATGGGTGGAAACCTTGGGGAATGGCTATAGAGTCTTGGGCTTGCTTTGGAAGTTTTGGTTCTAACTTGGAGGAGAAGAATGAGGCAATTCGTGTGCCCCACGCCTTTTATTTTTTTCATATTGGCACGATCTAATCGATTAGCATAACCGATTAGAGAAACAGGCTAATCGATTAGCCTGTATTTTTTTATCACTCATTTGCATTTCAAAATATCATATCTTCTTCGCTACCCGTCAGATCTTGCTCAAATCTGGAAGCAAGTTTCCTTACATACTAACCTTCATATCCAACGGTGGAATTCATGTTTAGAGTTTTAAATCTTTTATTTTTAATTTCCAAATATAACGTATTTAAAACACCGAAAACGCTGTTTCTAACACTCGTTTTCCCATCTCTTAACCTCTTATTCCTTGCTAAGGCTATCTAACGACTTCATAGCCCTAAACCTAATCCTAATCCTCATCCACCACCTTGATTACTCTAAACATAATTCTTAATTATTTTAAGTTGTTTATCATTCTAATTACACTTAGAATTAAATTTAGGATGTTACAAATTTGATGTGTCCGTAGCATACGTATTATTTCCCTATTAGTTTGTATTTATTTTAATAAATAATCATGCATTTTATCATATTTAGCATGCATTTTATTCATATTTCACTTGGAAAGGTTTTCTTGTGTTTTCTTGTGTTTCCTTTCCAATATTGGAGCATTGGAAAATAAAGGATAAATCAAAGAAGATATGCTAAGAGATATTGTGAGCAAAAATCTAGAAAAAGATAAAGATATAAGCATCTGAGAGGAAAAAGATAAAGATATAAGCATGTGAGAGGAAGGAAAAATTATAAAAGGAGGAAGATAGAAACCCTGTAAAAAAAAATTAGTCATAGTACAATAGCAGTAGATTAGTAGTAGGATTAGAATTAAAATTAGGATTATTTTTTCTATCATATCCAGAAACTAATTAGAAAATAAGGATTCAAGATTGCACAATTCTCTCCATGAAGAACTAGAAGGCGTTTGAAGACGGAAGAAATTCCTCTCCTTCATCTTTGATTATTTCTATCTTTTCATGCCTTATTCCTATTTTTTTGGTTTGTATTATGTATATGATTGAGTAGTTTTCCGTTTCTAAGGATTAGGATTAGCCCATGGAGGCATTGACATGATGTTTTGATATTTTTCTCTTATTAATATTTGTTTATTTTAGATTTAATTATGGTGTTCTTAATGCTTGTGATTGTGAAGGATCCCACTATTGCATGATCTCAAATAGTAAGGGAAGAACTGAAAGGTGAACCATAGTATTAGAAAATACATAATTAAACATAAGGTTTTATATCACGAAAGTAGTTCTAATCCTTGAGAGGATTCAATGAATTATCAAAGAACTTAATGGATTTAATATGCCCTAATTACCACAAAAGTAGGAATTAGGCCTCATTAGGTACGGTGCTAAGAGTCTGAAAGGAACTAGTATTTTACATTAGGATAATTCACATTCAAAATAAATCTAATTTGATAAGAGATATATCTCTATTTGATTGTCAACGTTGATATGTGGTGAAACTAATCCTTAGAAGATTTAATTCTTATCTTATTTTATATCTTTAAATTTGTTTTATTTTATCGTTCTCAAAATCCAATCTTTTATTTTATTTTTCATATCTCTAATAGATTCGTTTAGCTAATCTATACTTGTAATTTGTCGGTAATTAACAACAAAATCCCTGTGGAGACGATATCTTTTTATACTACTACTTGACATAACACGTGCGTTGTGGGGCGTATCATATATGTATACAAGCTTTTAAGCAAAAAGATGCATAGTATGTAGAGTTTCGACCTAAGATCCTTGCAAATTTTCTAGTTAGTAATAAAACATTGGTTTGGTTCTGTTCGGTTTTGAAAAGTAAATCCGAAATCGGATCCATTCCGATCGGGTTTCTATTTTGCTCACCCAAACAAATCCATTTTTAATCTGTTTTTTTATTTCTTTTTTTTTATCGGTTTTCAGTTATCTACTGGATCGGTTTGGATTTGAACACCCCTACCTCATAGTATCATTGGGCTTATACTAAGGAACCAATATGGGAAGACATGGAAGAGAGAAAATCTAATGGGGGTCATTTTAGTATCACTAACCATATCTTTTCTTGTAGATGTTATAGTGACGATGTTCCTGTCCTTGGTCAGCCTTCATCTTTTCAGAATAAGTACATTTTAGTCCTAAAGGGAGAGGTTAAAAGAAAGAGAGGCGAACTTCCATTACGATATATACACGAAAGGTAAGAAGGAGGATTCTCCAAGACAAGTCATCCCACAAAATCGTCAACTATGATTTCTTTGTTATTTGCCTAGTCAAAATAGGCTAAACCCGACTTGTTCTTGATGTTACTCTGTTCAAAGTTATATTCTCAACAACTTTGATTATCATTCTAGAATCTAAATCTCATAAGCTTACGAATCCAAAATCTAAAAATGACTAACCAAAACAATTGGCAACTCTGTTGTGGAGGTTCGTGATTGATGCAAAGTAGTGGAGAAGTTGTTGTGACGCCAAAGCAACTCTAGTTTAACATGAATGATCAGGTGAAAGTGGAAGGTTGCATCAGTGACCCGAAGGAGATCCCACGATGCTTCTAAGGCCCACTGGATAGACACCTCCTTTTATGATGAGTTGGCTCTTACTGGGATCTAATCTTGTCAAGAGGAATGAGATGGTACAATTTCAAGAATATTTACCAAAAGAAAATGAAGATTATGCAAGGCATCTAAATAAAAGGGCACTGGAAGAAAGGGACAACATGGAGAACATCTCTTAGGTGAGGAACTAGGGTGGCATGTGTTATAGGGATTTAAGGGTCATATTGGATAAGGATGACCACCTAATCCCGAATGTGTATGCACAGAGACCACCATGGAGGAAGAAAAAGTGTGGCATGTAGACCAAATACAAGAGTGTGTGGCATGAAGACCAAATACATGAGGCCCTATTAGCACTGCAAGACACTGCTAAAAAGCAAGATGATGCGATAAAAGAGGTAGTCAACGTAGAGCGAGATGGGGAGCGAAATGGGAAACCAAGGATGATGAAGATTATTGCTTCGCTAGGAGAAGATGAAGAAGAATACATGGCTTAACTCCCCATATATTACAATGATGTGTTCGCATGGGAGTATGACGAGATGCTTGGGTTGAGTAAAGACATAGTTGGGAATAACCTAGTTGTGTCCAAGGGTGTTCGCGGTTAGGTTTTGAGATAAAGCGTCATTTGTTCTGAACATGAAAATTAATTGCAGTTCGATTAAAGAATCAAATCTGATCTGATCCAAAAATATAGTAGTAGTTTGACTTGGTTCTGTGTTGTTTTCAATTTACTTTTTAGCCATTTAAAATACAAATTTAGTAAGAAAAGATGATGTATTAAACTTGAATTTCAAATAGCATAGTAAAATGTTGAATTGTTCTATAGTATAAACAATCTATTTAAATAAAAAAAATAAAATCAATCAATAATATAAGAGACAAAATTGCACAATTTGGGCACCTCTGCAAAGAGGTTTATTAATGAGTTGATATAGTTTTACATTTGCATGAGGTTATTATTCAATGGTTTGTCCTCTTTAATACTCCCTCTATCCCTTATTATAATTCACTTTTACTTAATTCACACAGATTAAGAAAAATAATTATTACTCTCAAATTTATCAAAATATAGGTTGTTATTCCAAAATTCCAAAATTACTTCTATTTAAAACTTTACAACTTTATTTATTTATCTCTCTATTGTAATTATTACCGGTACCCCATCACCCCTATGAAATTATGAGGGGAGCATTTGGAATAAACTCTTTAATGCTACCTACATATTCTAAAATGCCTTATAAAAAGGGAAAAGAAATCTACCAAAATGGTGCCTTATAATAATGGACGGAGGAGTATATAGTTAGAGTATATTAAATTTGAGTTAATAGTCACGTAGGTCTCCGAAAGATACCCGTGGAATCAGTTAGGTCCTTGAAAGATTTGTGGAATCTCTTAAAATCCCCAAAGATCATTTTGGAATTAGTTAGGTCCCTGAAAGATTTATGGAATCTGTTAAACCCCCAAAGATCAATTTGGCATTACGTTAGTCCCCCCATGAGGGACCTAACGAAATCATACGTGGCACGTTAAATGCTTTGTTGGCCCAAACGTGACACCTTTTTAACATTCCAACATGGCATTGGGGCCGACAATGCATTTAACGTGCCACGTAGGATTTCGTCAGGTCCCTCTTGACGAAATTAGATGTGGGGACTAACGTGACGCCAAATTGATCTTTCGGAAGTTTAAAATATTCCACAAGTCTTTCAAGGACCTAACTGATTCCACGGGTATTTTTCGGGGACTTATGTGAATATTAACTCTATTAAATTTTTACCTCTGATGAACTAATGTTTGATAGAGGCATTCCGTTTGAACACTTTTGTATAAACAAATTATAACATGAAGTAAATATGTAATTTTTAAGTATAATAAATAGAGTAATATGTCAGATTGGTGTTTGACTTTGTGGGCACCAATCAATTTAGTCCCTAAGATTTTAAAAATTTCAAATTGATCCTAGAGATTGGAAAATGTGAGTCACATTAACCCCTGTTGTTAATGGTCGTTAGTGGACTTTAACGTGGACAAATGGAATGGCCAAAAGGACGTTGTACAAAGTATGTCCAAAGGATGTACATATACTATGTTGTGTGAACTTCAGGGACTTGAACAAAGTATGTCCAAAGGATGGTTTCCCATTAACCCCACACAAATAACATGACATATGCTACAACCGTGCATGAATGGGATGCTTATGATAAATTTCTATTATGTGGTCATGCTTTTTATGCTTAAGAATGTAGGGGTCACTTATCAAAGGACCATGACAACAATCTTTCATGACATGATGCAAGGCTTTGTTGAAGATAATAATATGATATTGTGGTCAAGTCAAAGAAGACGGAGCATCCCATTCATCATTTGAGGGCAATGTTTGAAAGGTGTATGAGATATTAGAGTAAGATGAACTCTATGAAGTGTAAGTTCGTAGTGACATCAAGAACCTTCTTGGGATTTAAAGCGCACATTGAAGGGATTTCGAAAGACATAAAGAAAGTCAAAGAGATTCACACCATGGGATCACCAGTATGTATAAAAGATTTTTAAAATTTCATGGAGAGATAGGGGTATATACGATAGTTTGTATCAGTTGTTTGAGAACCTTGAGTCCATTGCAAAAGTTACTGCACTGAAAAGGGATTTATAGTGGAAAGAAGAGAATCAGAATGCCTTAAACAAGATCAAACATGTGATCATCAACATTAATCATGTTACTTCCAAAGCATTAGGTACCCCCAAACATTTACACCTCTATTGTAAAAAAAAATAGGTTAATAAGCTCATAGCATTAAAGGTAGAAGGTGAAGAAAGGCTAGTTTGTAGAAGCGAGGTGCTTAGTGCAAGAAAAGCATTGCTTGGCCTTGGTGTATGTTGCACTTATGTATGAGAAACATTTCCAAGCATTTCAAATGCATATGATGATTAAGGTGACTAGGTTTAGGAATCTTCACCAAGGACCAATGCTCACTAGGAGGATGAGTAACTGGGTTTAAATTCTAGGTGAAAGCATTCGAAGAGATTACAGGGGAATTAATAAGTGTGAACATGTGTGAAGATGTGATACCATGGAATGATGGACTTTGAAGTTCAACAGGTCACCCAGTAATTTAGAGGGAGGTGCAAGGATCGCGTTAGAAAGTGGAAGAGGGGAGGTATTGTACTTTTCATACAAGTTGAAATATGGGTGTACGAATAATGAAGCTGACTATGAATCCTTGCCATTGGATAGCAAGCGCACATGTCAAACAGAAAAGGAAATGGTTAACTATGAATAGCAAGAGTGATCAACATTGGAGGGGGAGAAGGTAGAGAAGCCACGTATGGAACAGACCTCATGGAGAAAGCTAATATGGTAAACCCTGGATACAAGGGTGGTAACAAGAGACACAAGGGATTTTCTCAAGTATAGGGCAAAACTATACAGAAGAAGCACAAACAGAATCCTAATGATGTTCATTTATTAAAAAGAAGGAAGAAAGGCGACGAATAAGAATATACATGGAGAGATATGTGAACGAGAGGGACTTATTTTGCATAGGTGGGTTCAAAGGATGAGAGTTTTGTGGCCCAACATGAAGGTGTTCTATAATGGTGTCAAGGCTGTGTGTATCCCATGTCAAGATATAAAGGTGATTATAGAATAAGCCATGGTCGGACAGGATTGGAGAAGGCCCACAAAGGAATACTTGGAGGTTGAGATACTCCCAACAAATAAGCAAGAATGAGGAATGTTTCTGAGACAAACTAGCAAGTACTTATGTGAGCAAGGGTAAACTTACCACCAGTTTAGAGACTGACCGTCACCTTTCTTGTAGAAGTCATAGTGAGGGGCTTCAATTTTTAGCCTTCATCTTTCTAGAATAAGTATGTTTTACTCCTAAACACAACTACCATATTATCACAGCCAATCACTTTTCTCCAATAGTATGATCCAATAGGCTAAGTAACATAAAGGGCCTTCTCTCCTTCGTGATTCGCCATAATTTATGACACCAATTTGTTGCAATGAATAATTACTATTGATGTATGCCAAGTCAAGGGCAGTAGGCACAACATTATTTTGTAAAACCGTGGGTTAAAGGGAAAATCAGTGGATAATGAATGGGAGAGGTTAAAAGAAAGATAGACAAACTTCCAACATGATATATAAGGGAAGAGTTAAAAATAGGCACTGCAAGAAAAGTCACCCCTCAAAATCCTAAACTAAGATTTCCTTGTTCTTCTCTAAGCCAAAATAGGTTGAACCTAGCTTGTTCTTGATGATATCCTGTTCTAACTTATATTCCCAACATCTTTGATTATTATTCTTCAATCTAAACCTTATTAGCTTACAAATCCATAATCTAAAAAAGATTAACTGAAACGGTCACCATAGATAGAAGAAATTAAGTATATAAGCTCATTTCTTTCAATAATAACTACCATATTCTCCTTCAATTTTTTGGGGTCTTACGATGAGCACTTGCTAACATTCCTTCAAATGAAAAAAAAAATCACAACTCCTAATTACCTTTTCTCTCACAAACATAAAAAGCTACATTTTCTAATGATTTTCCACTGCATTTAGCTCTTATTAGCATTTTCCAGTGCATAAGACACCTCATTAATGGAAGAGCTCGAAGCAGAATCTGGAAGATTGCAAAGGTTGATGCAAACGTAAGTGCCATCCTTTAAGGAGTACATTGTTCCATCCCGAACCTACTAGCTAAAGAAAATATCGTGAATACGGAGCTTTAATTTCGAGCCCAGATCCTAAATGCGTGTTATCAACATTTAACTGAAGCCCGATGTTTGTCTCTTCAAGTGTGGCATTTCCTACCCAAAATTCGGTATCCTCCATATTCAAATATTCATTCTCTACTAATGCAAGAAGGAGAGACCTAGTAAACAAAGGACCTCGAAAGAATATTATGTGGTCATGGCAAAATCATAACAATGATTAAATTACCCAATCTTGCTTTGGTTGACACAATCGAACGATTTATTATTCTCCTACTATCAATCTGACCATGGTGTTCTAACCAGTTCACCATATAATGTGTAACTCATTTCTTCTTTAGTCAAACTCTCCCAACGAGTCTGGTAGTGTTTTCCCAGGAAGGTGAAAAAACTCTCCGACCAAGATAGCGGAAACTGAGGATTCCCACCATCCATAAACCAACACTCAACCTCACCCTCCCTGGTGAAGGTATACTTAAAATATGAAAATTTAAGAGTCTTCCAAGAATCAGAAAACTTCTTGTATAGTGCATAACAGTTCCTCCCCCTCAGAGAAACCCATAGTCGACGGAGAGCCTCTTTTTCCGAAACCTTTACTTGAGCCGAGAACATCCACAAGAAGCATGGAACGGTGTAGATAAGCCCTTGTGCACTGCAAAACCTTTGGAAAGCCCGAGCTAATGCCCACTCATTGGGATGTAGCTGAGTGGGGGGAAGATGAGTCGCCACAACAACTCAATCTCAAACTCGGTGAAAGGCATTCTCACCCCCAGTCGAGTAATTATTTCCTCATACATGAAGAAGGACCTCTTCCTAACAGATATCCTGAAGAACACTCATTCATTAGTAGTTGTAGGAATGACAAAATAGGAGGTACCAACCTCGAAACTCATATTCGGCAATACGAGCCCTTTGACGTGTTCCAGACTCTCGATGGTCGTCAGCTGTGATGGTGTGCCTAGAACTTCCAAGTCCACCCAAGGATAGCCATCCATATTAGGCGGCATTGGATACTCATCTGGATTCGTTATCACTCCATGCACCTTATCACCTAAAAAAAGAGAGGCACACCCTATATCAAACTCAAAAAAAGAAAAATGCAAATAACTAGCTACATCTTCATATCTCATGCCAAGTGGGGGACGCCTCGGTTGGTAATTGCTAGCAATTTCCCTCCTTTTTTCATAGAGCTCGACTACACGATAAGCTATTTTCCTCTCCTCCATTCCTTATAATTTTGAGGAGGTAAGGCTTTGAGGGGTTCAACTTTAGCAAAGCCCTCAGAATTATGCTCGTCCTTATGGCCGCGATCTCTAAAAGGTGCTAGCGGACCCGAAAGGATTTCAATGGAATTACCACTCCCATTCTCACTACCACTTGGGTTTACAGATTCCTCACTACCACTCATGGTTTTAAAATATAAAAACGAACAAAAAAAAGGGAGTCAAAACATCCAAAAGATTCAAACCTTGACAGCCATCTCCCCAATCCCATTTAACCTAAGAAAACCAAAGATACTACCCAGTAGCATACAAAAACGAACAACAACTAGAAGAAAAAAACACAGAAACAGAGAAGAGAGTGCGAGGAATGATACTTGTGATTAGAGGGAAATTTCGAAGATCAATGCATGTAGAAGAAGAACTTCACCACCACTTAATTATCGAAAAATTGCAGAGATCTCGCAAACTTCACCAATGCCAAGCCCAATCAATAAGAGAAGCAAAATGGAAGACAAAGAGACTGGGAGAAGGCAAGTTTCGGAAACATGGAAGAAAAGCTAGAGGGGTCTTTAAGGTTTAAATAAGAGTCAAACTCTTTGTTTTCCCTATCCTGTGGGCCCAAGGACCAAAACGTGATTGATAAAACCCAATAAGCAAAATGATTTAGGAATTTCCTAAAAAGTCGAGGGACACTTTCGTAATTTACGCCAGAACACAACCGACATGGATCTAAGGGTTAAAACGTAGCGGTTGCTCAAAATTCAAATTGAAAGGTGTAACTATCTTTCCAATCCATGTAATCATCATTTTCTAACCACCCAGCTACTCATCCTCCTTGTGTTAACCTCGAGAAACGAAAACGTCACCTCGAACAGTTGAAATGACAGCTCGAGGTAACCCAACAGATTCAGGTGCATCCAGGACAAAACCATCACCCCTTGCAAGCCGATCAAGAGGCTCGAGAAACAAATAATTGTCATTGACAGGACAATAAACTCTCAACAAGTCTACTTGGACTTTACCGAGTTAGGGGCATGTCTGATAGACTAGACCCTAGGCCGAGAATCACCGACTTGTTCTTGCCTCCAAACCTTTGCGAAGCCGAGTAACGGCTCTACCCGTGGAAATAAAACCTATCATAACGATCTCGGACACAACACCGACCCTCAAGACTTATAGAATATCACATACTTGTGCTAAAGAGAGGACACCAACATTCGGCCACATCAAGCCACCCAGTATCCCGGAAATCATGCTACAATTAAGGATCTCCGTGATTCTCTCCCAGATCCTCACCCACTTGTTCAGCAACAATGGATAGCGGCTGCAACGGCACATAAAGGCAAAGAGACTAGTCCGCATATTCTCCCATTAACATGCCTACCCTGACTCAGCCCATCCAACCCACACAGGCCCAACCTTACTTACTAAAGCTCCCCTATAAATAGTTCAACATGGCAGGGGACTTAGGTACGTTCTCTAATCTCTAAGTTGGCACTAATCACACACTATTGACAAGGTAGAACTAGGGTAATCCAACTGAATAATGTGAATCCATAGTCCCACGTCAAAGTCTCTTCTCTGGTTAATTATCTTAGAACTCAGCCAAGCAACAACCAGCGTTAAGCCAGAAGGCATAAACGCCAAATCTCAGGTATTCGTGATGTGGGTAAATCTCATAAACATAAAACTCTAGAAGCACATTCTGATTTGATTACCAGACGCAAAGAAAGCAAGTGCAAAAGGAAGCGATTGTTTGTTTTGTTTATTGTTAGTTAAAGCAAATTATTAATCACCTATATAGTAAAAAAATAAAATAAGGAACTATTATAATATATGCAATATCGTTTCCATATTATCACCTGTGAAATAAAATTTTTTTGGTTCTTCACCACTCCTCGAAACATTTTTTTTTTTTTAAACTTTCATACACTTCGTAATAATCTAAGCAAGTAAATTTTAATTTTTATTCAACATCAAAAAACAACGGTGAGTATAATAATAAGAAACTAGTATAATCTAAGCAAGTATAGTTTATTGAATTTTTTTAAATTTAATTTTTTCTTTAATCCAATGGTTAGAATTATATCATACTTTAATCTAAGGGTCAATTTTAATTTAAGGGTTAGAATTATATTATAGTATATAGTATATATTATTTTTTTAGTATCTATAGTACTCTAGTCTCAAATATAAGTAAAAAAAATTTAACTTAACACTTAATTAGGAAGTGAGGTGACTGCATTTAATTTTTTTCAAATTCATAAAAAAAAAAAAATATATATATATATATATATATATTACTTTTGAAAATTACATTGAGAATGAAACAAATTAAAATTAAATGATGCAACAACTTTATAGAGATATTTTATGAATGATTTTATTGAGAATAGAAAGTTAGTTAACTTTTGCTTATATTTGATACCACTAATAAAGTTTTTTTTTTTTTTGCTTATATTTGAGATCAAGGAGAATATATATTACTCCCTTCATCCTACAAGTATGATCAAAAATTGCAAAAGTCAAAAAATTAAGAAAGCATGAATTTAATGATTTATCTAACATATTAATCAATTATCAAATAACTAATTTAATGCATTTTGCATTGAACAACCACACACAATTCAAAATTTGCAATTTTTAAATTTTTTATTACTTATTTTAACTTTAGTTTGGGATCGAATGAGTATATATTAGTATGTTATATATCAGAATTATATCATAATTTATATTTTACCAACAGATATAGCCCAATTTTCATTTTCATTCTCCACTCATCCTCGTAGGAGAGATAAAAAAGAAAATATACCCGTTAAATATATCTCTCAGCCCTTTTCACTTGTCCTTTTCAAAAGTTGAATATACCCGTTTTTTATTTGAATGGGGGTTTCTTAAGTTATCTTTACGAGAAAATAGGTACAGTTTTTTACACCATCAGTGCATCATTCATCATTCATCCGTTTATGGTCGTTGACTTTTAGATTAAAGTAATACAAATGAATGGTGGATGATGGACTGATGGTGTAAAAAACTTTGCATTGCATACCCATTAATTTCTATTTTTAAATTTAAAAGTTGGATTTCAAAATTATATAATATACTCTCCGTTGATAATTTATAATATCCGTGTACGTAAAGTTATTCTTGTAGTGGTGTATTTGGGGTATATAGTAAAGTCATATTTAATATTTAATATTTAATATATATATATATATATAGACACATATATAATCTATTAAATGAACAAAATTATATTGCCACAACTCCAGTGGATATCGAAAAACTTCCGACCCTTCTTATATGCTGCTATTTATTTATTTAATCACATAAACCTGAAATAGGAAGGTATTGAAATTTAATTGACAAAAGATAGTTTGGACTTTGGAAAGGGAGGATTGAGGAACAAACCGTGTATTGCAAAACTGTACAAAGAGACGGGAGAAATAGGTTGTTAATTGAAGTGATTTGTCAATGCAGATTATGGTTTTAATTGAGAAAAGTGGCAATTGTTGTGGTTAATTTTTCTTTTTTATACCAAGAGCATCCTAGTAATGGTAGTATGTGGTTCTATTTACTTTTTGTTTGGAGTCATACGTCTTCTATATCTATTTACTAGCGTCTCGACCTGTCGATTCGCATTCCTATTGTCGTGTTTTCGTTATAAAGTGTTATTTATCATAAAATATTATATTTGTAAATCGACATTCATTTTGTCATTTTTTTTATGTTAAAGATGAGAATGAGACAATAGTATAAGACAGTTTTTGTATCGTTTTTTTCTTTTTGCTTGGTTTCGGTCATCTCCGTTAGTAAAAATCTATTATTTGTTTGTGTAGCTAGCAGAACATCACATTGGCAGTCCATGTGGTTTGAACTGAAGCCAAATAGGTGATATACCGTGTTTATCTATAAATAACAACCATACTAACATATAATTTTTACTTAACATATAATGATAAGATATGCTAATTAAAAAAATACCGTGTTTCTTAGTAATTTTTTATAACTAACGCGATTTTGTATTTTATTTTATATTTTTAAAAAAAGAGATAAGATGATAAAAAGACAATACAAAAGGATAAGATGAAAATATCAATCACACTCATCCAACAGTACCTTCTCAAAAGGATAAAATAAAATTAATTGGTTACATTACTTAACATATAATGATAAGATATGCTAATTTAAAAAATACTGTGTTTCTTAGTATTTTTTTTATAACTAACGGGATTTTGTATTTTATATTATATTTAAAAAAAAAGATAAGATGATAAAAAGATAATACAAAAGGATAAGATGATAAGATATGCTAATTTAAAAAATATTGTGTTTCTTAGTTTTTTTTTAACTAAAGGGATTTTGTATATTATTTTATATTTAAAAAAAAAAGAGATAAGATGATACAAAAGGATAAGATGAAAATATCAATTACACTCATTCAATAGTATCTTCTCATCAAAAGAATAAGATAAAATTAATTTGTTATTGTATATACATGATTCCATGTATTTAGTAAAAACATGAATTACATACCCTGTGATGCAAAATAAAATTCAATTGAAATTAAAATAAAGAAGAAGAAAAAAGAGAAGAAAACGGTAAAAATAACTGAATATCCAACATTGAACTTTGCTTCTCTCGGGTTGCTCATCTTTATCTTTTCTTCTTCAATAAAAAAAATATCCTTCCACTTTTGATGAGTTGATAAACTTGCTCATCTCTTTGTCTGGCACATTCCATCACGTTCTGGTTTTTTTTTTTTTTTAAATCTGATTTTCATGCAACCGAAAGAATAAAACAACCGTATTTATCTCCCCTTTAAATAATGCAACATATCTCCCACTTCAACTCCTACTATTTTCTCATAAAATAAAACTAAGATATGGGTTCTGATGAAGATGATACTTCGGTTATGTTGAAGATGATGCTTCGCTCGTGGAACAGGCTCTTCTTCAGGTTCAACCCCCCTTTTATTTTTCTCAACTTTTCTGTCATCTCAATTTATTTTTATTTTTATTTTGAGGATCACCCTGTGTGTGTTAATTGTTACAAAGATATGGGTTCTATTGGAACAGACTCTTCTTCAGGTTCACCCCCTTTTATTTTTCTCAACTTTTCTGTCATCTCAATTTGTTTTTTATATTTTGAGGATCGCCCTGTCGTGTGTTAATTGTTACAAAGAGGTGTTGATGCAAAAGTTTTTTTTGCAGTAACTTCCCTTCCCATTAGGGAGGGCATAATAGGAAATAACAAAATTATGTACAAAAACAGTTATAAAATAGAGTTTTCTTTATATAATAGTATAGATAAAAGGAAACCACTTTTGTTGTCCACCACTTTTTTTCTGCAAATAAAAATCTACTTACAAAAAAAATAACTTTCATTTTTGGGTGGTTCTATGATAAACCATTTAAGTTTTATTTTTGATGCACCTGGTAAAGTACGACGAATTATCACCATTAGATTTATAAATAAAATAAAATAATAATTGAGATTAAAGAAGAAACAAAAAAGAAAAGAAATTTAAATTGAAATGACCATTTTATCCCTATCTTCTTCCTTCCCAAGCCTCCACCATAGTCCATCGCGTGGGTAGGAAAGGGTTGGAAACCAACTACAAACCAACCGCAATTGGCCAATTTTGCCCACCGCCGCGACTACACCCACACTCCCACCGTCTTCCACCACATCCTCCGCCGCATCACCCCCAACCCAACCCTCCTCCCGCACCATCCCCGCATTGTCAAAACCATCAGAACCCACGAAGACGCTGCACTCACAACATTTAAAGCCTATGCCAAAAACAAGTCAAACAAAGCCTTGAACTTGTTCTATGGGTTTGCAATTTGAACCCAAATCTGATGAGTTCACGATTCAAATCTAGATCTATAAAAATAGAGACTCTGAGGAAGGGTTCACGATTGTTACCAGAGAGAGGAAAGGACAACACATGTGAAGGTTGAGGGAACACGAGAGAGAGAGAGGAGTCGCGGTTCACGGTTGTGAAGTAGGTGTTGATGGTGGCAATTTCATGGCTGAGGTAAGTGTTGCCATTAATGTTCTACAGTGGCCCGTGGTGGTTGTGGGTGTTAGCAGGTATTAAATGGTGGCACAATGGCGGATGGTGGGGGATGATGCTTGACAGTCGCTGGTGGAGGGGGACAATGGTGTATGGGGCTAGAGATTAGTGATAAGAATCAAATGGTAATTGAACATCTAAACTTTCACATAGTGCATCCATTATTAAACTCATGAGATGCATTTAAGAGGTTGCCTTCATTTCTTACTCCTTAAGAAAAACAACTGTCACCGACTATTACCAAAAACCATAATTTACAATTTTCTCATTCAAACACTTATAAAACCATTCTCATTCTATCATTTATATATATAAAAAAAACATCTCATTCTAAATTAAAACATGACAAATCAAATATTTTATAGCAAACATGCAATATATTTTACCAAAATTTTGAACAAAACGATAATCAGACATGCAATTTCATCTATTTCTTCTCTTTATTTCATTCAATTTCTTCATTCTTTTGTAACGCGTTTTAGTTTTTCAAATTCTTGAATTTTCATTTGATTTGTTGCTTCCACTATAATTTAGTTTCATGTTTTGTATCACCTGTCATATTTTACCTTAAATTTTAATAATCACAAAGTAATCATTACGAAAAAATATGCAGTTTTAATAATTGAAAATGCGGTTAAACATAATTAATTAATAATGATAGTAATAATGAAAACAATACAATGAGAATGCAGGTTGACAAATGCACGTGAGTGCCTGTCGATACGTCAATCTTAATAATTGTAATGCAATATCATTTATTTTAATTGACCAATATGTAACACCCTACTTATAATTACCCTTAATTACCGATTATAAAATTTGTGAACTGAAAATTTTCTTTATACCTTATAAAAATCTTCGTGAAAACGGACGAAGTTTACTTTGTTTCAGGGACATTCTCAAAATATTAGTTTTTCGACAATCCTGTATTAACACAAATATATATATATATATATTCAACAGTACGCCAGCAGGGCAAAATAATTCATAGTGCGTTCATTACATAAATTCTAAAATACGAACAAGTTGTTGGAATACTTTGATTTCCAAAATAAAACATTTAAATACATCAAGTTTTCCGAAAGTAAAACCCCAGACACATCTAGGGTCCCACCCCTAAGTATCCTCACTCCACGGAGTGGAGTGTGTTCCTGCTCGGCCAAGACTCGTGTATGCTCTACCTCAGTACCTGTAATAAAAATGGCAAGAAGGGTAGCATTACACAGAACTTAGGAAATAATTTCTAAGAAGTCATAGTAATAAACTAAGCCTAACATTATTCTTAACACACAACAATCATAATGATTTTCATATATTCAATTCTTATTTACTTCATTCTCAACTCTTCTACTTTTCTTACTTTCACTTAGTCTTTTCTCTTTCTTTATTCTTTCGTACATCTTCCCCCACCAGGGATACATATTACGCTCATTTTAGCTTTCGTTCATCTTCCCTACTGGGGATATACAGAACGCTCATTTTATCTTTCGAACATCTTCCCCCACCGGGGATACGTTGTACACTCGTTTATCTTTTTATTCATCTTCCCTCACCGGGGATACATAAAACATTCATTTACCTTTTGAACATCTTCCTCCACCGGGGATACATAGTACATTCCCTTTAACTTTTTGTTCATCTTCCCGCACCGGGGATACATAGAACGTTCATTGCATTTTCTCATTAGCCAAGCATTCTATTCAAGAAATCATATATCTCATTTCCTCATCTAAACACATATATCAATATCTCAAACAAACACATAGCCACAAATATACAAACAGTTCACTTTATCATTCCTACACTTATACAATCTTCACAATTTACACATCCAATACCTTTAGTTCACTTTCATTTCCTTAATTCATTTCATTAATTTCTATCATCACATTCCTCATACAATACACATATCACATCACATTATTAAACAATCATGGCAACACTTCATCATTTCACCACAACACATAATCACAACTAAGCACACATTCGTAGCAGTCACTATATACTAACTAAAGACTATTTTCTAAGTCAAAGTTGTAAAATCAAGTCTCCGATTAAGGCGGATTAATTTTGATGATGACAATGTAATTAAATTATGGACTTAAAGTGAAGAATGCAAGCCCAACATTAAAGAAGATCAAGTGCTTAGTTATTTATTCATTCTCATTTAATTTTGATGTATTTTATTTTATTTATGAGAGTGGGTAGTTTAGGTTTTTATTCTCACATAAGGTCAAACAATAACTATGCATGAAAGGTTGAGATTAAAACCAATTAAACCTGAGAAGAGAATTGAAAACAATGTTAGAAAAACTTAAGTTTTCCAACATTGAGCAATTCACTCGAGTGATTCTCAATTCACTCGAGTGATTTATGAATTTTCAGTAATATAGCTGTTGGATAAAGTAAAAAGGTAACCCTATTAGAGTTGACCAAAACACTCGAGTGTTTTCAAAAAGACTCGAGTATTTTAGGTCTGACAGCAATTTTTCTAAACGTTAGAAGAGGACAAAAAGGGAGAATAACTTTGTTTCCCCCCCCCTTTTGTCCCCTTACTTATATTCTGAAGAGTTGACCTCATTTACAACAACAAGCTTACAATCCTTCATTGATTTCATTCTCTCTTAAGTGTTAAAAATCGTTTCTCTCTCTAAACTCAACCAAACATTCATCTTTATTATTTGTCTTAGTGAGTTAAGAGAGTGTGCTTCATTTGTAAGAGAATTATTTGTTGTAAAATTCTCAAACACTCAAACACATTAGCTTGTTTAGAAAATCTTGGTGAGGTATCCAAGTACTTGGTGAGGTATCCAAGTTTCTCAAGCCTTGAGAGGTTCTCAAGCACAAAGACTAAGAGGATTCTTAGCTTGGTGGGCTCTTGGAGGTTCCAAGGAGCTTAAGAAGAAGGGACTCTTCATCACCAAATCAAGTTGGGGTAGAAATTTCAAGAGTTTGGTACACTCTTGAAAAGGGTTAGGATTGAGTGAGGAATCTCAATTTATCCTTGTAATTTCTAACAATTTGATCACTAGTAGAAACTCCTAAGTTGATTAGGGGGACAGGATTAGCACTCTAGATTGAGTGTGAACCAGGATAAAATTGGGGTTGTCTCTCTCTTTTATAGCTTTCTTAGTTTTCAAGTAAAACCAAACCCTAAGTTCTCTAGAAAGGGGCTTTTATAATTCTAGTAGCAATTGTTTGCAATTAACTTGTTTTCAACTTGTTTTAACTTAGTTTAATTGCCCTCTACTTTGACTTATATCTGCCCTGGATTAGTCTTTAAGAAATTGAATCATTTTGCTAAATTTCTCTAAAACTGCTCCTTTCTGTTCTTCATAAAACACTCGAGTGTTTTTCAATTCACTCGAGTATTTCGTAGCATTTCACTCGAGTGTTCTTCATTTTCACGCGAGTGTTTTTAAATTCACTCGAGTAAATTGCCCAGTTTCAGAAAAGCAAGCTTTTGATCAATTATCTTTTAATTGCACCGAAAATTAGTCACTGTTGCTTCCATATTACTATTCACCCCCTCTAGTAATTGCTAAGCCCGCTTGTTGGTTTCCAACAAGTGGTATCAGAGCTCGGTCGAAAGATCGAGCGTAAAAGCTTTTTCGAAAAAGATCCTTTTGGAAACAAATGGGCTCTAGCAATCAACAAGAAGGGTCTATGTCTCTTAACCGACCTCCATTCTTCAATGGTGAAGATTATTCTTATTGGAAGGTTAGGATGAGAGTGTTTGTAGAAGCAATAGACACCGATATTTGGGATGCAATTGAAAAAGGTCCTTATATTCCTAGAAGAGTGATTAATGGTGAAGCCATTGTTATTCCTAGGACAAGTTGGAATGAAGATGATAAAAAGAAAGTTTCATATGATTTAAAAGCTAAAAATATCATCTTCTCCGCTTTGTCCAAAAATGAATTTCATAGGATTTCACAATGTCAATCGGCTAAAGAAATGTGGGATACCTTGCAAATTACTCATGAGGGAACTAGTGAAGTTAGAGACTCAAGATTAAATGCTTTAACTCATGAATATGAGCTCTTTCATATGTAACCCTAATGAGTCTATCAATGATATGCAAACAAGGTTCACACATATCGTTAACCAATTGATTGGCTTAGGAAAGGAATTTAGAGATGGTGAAACTACTAACAAAGTCTTGAGATGTCTTGATAGGAGATGGCAACCTAAGGTGACCGCCATCAAGGAAGCTAAGGATGTAAAATCTATGGACTTGACCACCTTGTTTGGGAAGCTCCAAGAACATGAGATGGAACTATCAAGACTTCACTTAAATGAAGACTCGGACAAGAAAAAGAAGAGCATCTCTCTAAAAGCCTCAACCAAAACGTCAAAAGAGGATGAAGATGAATCTTCAAGTGAAGGCTCCGATCGTGCTCTAAATGAGGAAGACATTAGTTTATTTGCCAAGAGGTTCAACAAATTCCTCAAAGGCAAAAAGGGTAGTTCATCATTCTCTAAGGACAAGAGACCTCAAGACAAAAGATTCAAGGATAGCAAGCCAAGAAACAAGAGCTCAAGCGAAAATGTCAAATGTCATGAGTGTGGTGGGATAGGACACATAAAAATGGAATGTCCCACCTACTTGAGAAAGAATGAGAGGAAGACTCAAGATGGAAAGGGGAAAAGAGCTTACATTGTTTGGGATGAACCGGAAAAGGATTCCAAGTCATCCTCAAGTAGTTCGGATGATGAGGAAGCCAAGCTATGCCTCATGGCCAAGAATGACAATGAAGCCTCCTCAAGTAGTGAAAGAAATGACAATGAGAGTGAGGATGAGGTATCATCTAACTATTCTTACACCTCCTCTCATACTATTTCTTATGATGATTTGCTAAATGAATATAATGAAATGCTCACTCAATTTGAAAGACTTGCTAAAGTTAACAAAGAAAAAGGAAAGAAGCTTTTGGAGTATCAAAAGGAAATCAATGAATTAGAAAAATCTATTAATGATTTGAAACTCCAAAATGCATCCTTGGAACTTTCTAACTCTAGTCATGTTTGTGAAAATGCAAATCAATCATATACCATCACTCATTGTGAAAAGTGTTGTGTGCTTGAAAATGAAGTTAATGATTTGAAAATCAAACTCAACACTTTTAACAAAAGTGATAGAAACCTAGCTCGGTTAATTGGTTCTCTTAGACACAATTCAAACAAAACCGGTCTTGGATATGTCCACAAGAAAAAGAAAAATAAAGTGGTTGGTTCATTCTCAAAAATTGATTTTACAAAGAAACCAACTTGCTTTTATTGTGGAAAATTTGGACATACAAACAATAAGTGCCATATCAAAAATTTTGGAATTCAAAATGGTACTTATGTTTGGATTAAGAAGGAAGAATCATCCAAGACTAACAAAAAGGGACCCAACATAATTTGGGTACCCAAAATGAGCAAGTGATTATGTCTTGTAGGTGTGCCTTAGAACCGGAAAGCAACTTTGGATACTTGATAGTGGATGTTCTAGGCACATGACAGGAGATAAGCGACACTTCATTGAGCTTACTCCTAAGGAAAAGGGATATGTCACATATGGAGACAACAACAAAGGCAAAATACTTGGTATAGGTAAAATTGGTAATTCTTCCAACTTGGTTATTGATAATGTACTTTATGTTCAAGGATTAGAACATAATCTTTTGAGCATTAGTCAATTATGTGATATTGGTAACCATGTATTATTTACCTCTACTCATTGTCTCATAAAAAGTGACAAAGATGAATCTATCAAATTTGTTGGAAAAAGGTCTAATAACACTTACATGGTTGAATTGAATAATATCACTTCTTTAGTTTCAAAATGTTTAATTAGCAAAGAAAGTGATACTTGGTTATGGCATCGTAGGACCGCTCACATTAATGTAAATCAACTTAAGAAACTTCAATCCAAAGACTTAGTAGTTGGTTTACCAAAGCTCAATTTTCAAATTAAAGGTGATTGCACTCCTTGCAAGAAGTGCAAACAAACTAAAAATCATTTTAGTTCCAAAAATGATGTGTCCCCAACAAGACCATTGGAAATGCTTCACATGGACTTGTTTGGACCTTCTCAAGTTAAAAGCTTTGGTGGCAACTACTATGCCTTGGTGATTGTTGATGATTATTCAAGATTTACGTGGACATTATTTTTAAGTGCTAAGAGTGAGGCCTACAAGTCTTTTAAATGCCATATTAAACTTGCCCAAAACCAAGTAGACCAAAAAGTGATTATTATCCGAACCGACCATGGAGGTGAATTTGAAAACTATAAATTTGATAGATTTTGTGATAAGCATGGAATTGAGCACCAATATTCGGCACCTAGGACTCCTCAACAAAATGGAGTTGTTGAGAGGAAAAATAGGGTGCTAGAGGAACTTGCTAGAACCATGTTAAATGATTCTCAAGTACCTCAATACTTTTGGGCCGATGCCGTTAATACGGCTTGTTATGTAATGAATAGAATTTTAATTAGGCCCATGATAAAGAAAACTCCCTATGAGCTTTACAAAAGTAGAAAACCCAATATATCCCATTTCCATGTTTTTGGATGCAAAGTGTACATTTTAAACAATGGAAAAGATCAACTTGGAAAATTTGATTCTAAATCGGATGAGGGAATATTTTTGGGTTACTCTTCTCATAGTAAATCTTTTAGAGTTTATAATAAACGAACTATGACTATTGAAGAATCAATTCATGTTGTTTTTAATGAGTGACAAATATTTTGAATTGACCTACGAGTTAACACTCCCTTTGAAAGGTCTCCTATGACATTGTCAATAGGGTGAGCTTTCACCGTTTTCCAAGACGGATCAAGTTCATCCTTGATTTCTCCTTCATCCTTTGATTTTTCCATCTCTTTGTCAACATTGGAAATCTCAAGTCCATCATCACTACCATCACATAAAACACTATCTTCTTTCGAAGACTCATTAAAAACAACATGAATTGATTCTTCAATAGTCATAGTTCGTTTATTATAAACTCTAAAAGCTTTACTATGAGAAGAGTAACCCAAAAATATTCCCTCATCCGATTTAGAATCAAATTTTCCAAGTTGATCTTTTCCATTGTTTAAAATGTACACTTTGCATCCAAAAACATGGAAATGGGATATATTGGGTTTTCTACCTTTGTAAAGCTCATAGGGGGTTTTCTTTATCATGGGCCTAATTAAAATTCTATTCATTATATAACAAGCCGTATTAACGGCATCGGCCCAAAAGTATTGAGGTACTTGAGAATCATTTAACATGGTTCTAGCAAGTTCCTCTAGCACCCTATTTTTCCTCTCAACAACTCCATTTTGTTGAGGAGTCCTAGGTGCCGAATATTGGTGCTCAATTCCATGCTTATCACAAAATCTATCAAATTTATAGTTTTCAAATTCACCTCCATGGTCGGTTCGGATAATAATCACTTTTTGGTCTACTTGGTTTTGGGCAAGTTTAATATGGCGTTTAAAAGACTTGTAGGCCTCACTCTTAGCACTTAAAAATAATGTCCACGTAAATCTTGAATAATCATCAACAATCACCAAGGCATAGTAGTTGCCACCAAAGCTTTTAACTTGAGAAGGTCCAAGGCATAGTGTTTTATGTGATGGTAGTGATGATGGACTTGAGATTTCCAATGTTGACAAAGAGATGGAAAAATCAAAGGATGAAGGAGAAATCAAGGATGAACTTGATCCGTCTTGGAAAACGGTGAAAGCTCACCCTATTGACAATGTCATAGGAGACCTTTCAAAGGGAGTGTTAACTCGTAGGTCAATTCAAAATATTTGTCATTTTGTTTCCTTTGTTTCTCAAATCGAACCAAATTCAATTAAAGATGCAATTAAGGATGAACATTGGGATATGGCCATGCAAGAAGAACTAAATCAATTTATTAGAAATGATGTTTGGGAATTAGTGCCTATACCCGATGATCATATCATAATTGGTTTAAAATGGATTTATAGAAATAAACTTGATGAATCCGGTTTGATTATAAGAAACAAAGCGAGACTTGTTGCCCAAGGGTACAACCAAGAGGAAGGTGTTGATTATGATGAGACCTTTGCTCCGGTTGCACGCCTTGAGGCAATCCGAATTTTGCTTGCCTTTGCATCAATAATGAAATTCACTCTTTATCAAATGGATGTCAAGAGTGCTTTCTTGAATGGTTTCATAAATGAAGAAGTGTATGTTAAGCAACCACCCGGTTTTGAAAGTCATGAATTTCCAAGCCATGTTTATAAATTGAAAAAGGCACTTTATGGATTAAAACAAGCTCTTAAAGCTTGGTATGATCGATTAAGCACCTTTTTATTAGAAAATGACTTTCAAAGGGGAAAGGTTGATAATACCCTATTCATCTATAAAACCAAAGAGGACATTTTGTTAGTGCAAATATATGTAGATGATATTATCTTTGGTGCCACTAACGTGTCCTTGTGTAGAAAGTTCTCTAACTTGATGAAAAAGGAATTTGAAATGTCCATGATGGGGGAGCTCAAGTTCTTCCTAGGACTTCAAATCAAGCAAGTCAAGGAGGGGATTTTTGTGCATCAAGGAAAATATTGCAAGGAGCTCCTTGGAAAATTCGGAATGGACAAATGCAAAGAAGCATATACTCCCATGAGCACATCATGCTACCTAGACAAGGATGACAAAGGTACACCGGTTGATGTTAGTAAATATAGAGGCATGATAGGTAGTCTTCTATATCTTACCGCATCTAGACCGGATATTATGTTTAGTGTATGCATGTGTGCCCGTTTTCAAGCAAATCCTAAAGAATCACACCTATCCGCGGTTAAACATATTTTTAAATATCTTAAAGGAACAATTAACACCGGATTATGGTATCCTAGTGATGCTAGTCTTAGTTTAGTTGGTTATTCGGATTCCGACTTTGCGGGATGCAAGCTTGATCGCAAAAGCACTAGTGGTACATGCCATTTATTGGGAAGTTCACTAGTGTCATGGTTTTCTAAAAAGCAAGCTTGTGTTGCTCTTTCCACCGCCGAAGCGGAATATATCGTCGCCGGTAGTTGTTGTGCTCAACTCTTGTGGATGAAACAACAATTATCGGATTTTGGTTTAAAATTAGAAAGTGTTCCCATAAAATGTGATAACACGAGTGCCATTAACCTAACTAAGAATCCGGTGTGTCACTCAAGGACTAAACACATTGAAACTAGACATCATTTCCTAAGAGATCATGTTCAAAAGGGTGATTGCACAATTGAATTTGTAAGTACCACAAATCAATTAGCGGACATTTTTACAAAACCCTTACCAAGGGATACCTTCTATCACATAAGAGGTGAACTTGGTATTTTAGATGAGTCTAGTATAAACTAATTGATTTGTGCCATTTGAAAATCACCAAATGTGTCTAAATTTAATGTGTAGTGATACTTGATTGAAATTGCCTTGAGAGCTTATAAATTTATGTTCTAACTGTGTGTGATTATGTTTCCTATCTTTAGTTTTCATTAAATGCGTTTAATTTTGTGTTTTTGAGTGTTAAAACTGTGTTTTTATGCATAAATGATAAAAAGACTCGAGTGTTCCTAAAATCACTCGAGTAATTTTAATTCAAAATTAAATCAGTTTTAATTGAAAAAGTTTTTTGAGCAGGTCTGATGGAAAATACTCGAGTGTTTTCTAAATCACTTGAGTGTTTTGAGTCTAGGGAAAAATCAAGCTTTCGGCCGACACTCGAGTGAATCCCATTTCACTCGAGTGAATCGCAGTTTTCTGAAAATCCAACTTTCGGCCAACACGCGAGTGAATTCAAATTCATGCGAGTGTTTTTCAGGTTTTCTGAAAAACACGCGAGTGTTTTCAAATTCACTCGAGTGTTTTCATCAGATTTAATCTGATGCTGCTGCGATTTTTCCCAGAACTGCTCGAACCCTACTCTTTCCTTGCATGCGTTTTCTCTGTTCTTTCACCTCTTTCATCACATATTTCACCCAAAATCAATATTTCTTTCATATTTCAACAAGATTTCATCCTCTAAACTCATTCCCATCCTTATTTCACATCAAATCCACATTTTTCACCATCAAATTCATCATTCCCTTTCCAAAACCCTAACTCCCCAAAACCCCAAATTCACAAAATTTCTTCTAGTTTTCAATTGTAAGTGCAAATGGCTTCATCATCGGACATTAGAAGAAAAGGGAAAAAGCCTAGAATGGAGGAACCCAGTGAAGAGGAGGAGGATGATTTCTACCAAAGAGCTAATTGCATTGAGAGGGAGAGAAAGTTTGCTTCCAACGATTATGCTACTCAAACATGGGTAAGTGAAGCTTATCTCAATAGTAGAGGATTCCCTTTTGTCAATGCCCTCAAAACTCAAAAGCTTATGGGTTTCATATCGTTTAATGGCCCTATTTACATTAGGCTAGTTAGACAATTTTATGCGAACTTTAGGCAAAATGGGAATTCATATGAGACCTCCGTGTTAGGAAAACGTTTTGAGGTTACCCCCAAGGCTTTATTCCAAGTCTTTGGGATTTCACGATCGGGCGAAGGAACATCAAAAGGGGATGTTGACCATATTTTCCGTAACTTACTCCGCCCCGATCGTGCTTATCTCAAGGGCGAGAATAAGGCAAACCACATGACCGCCAACAATAGAGTCCTCCACTATATCATTAGCCATATTTTGTTGCCCCAAACTTCTCCAAATTACTCCCGCCCCATTCAAATTGAACTTAGAGCTATGGATGCCATTTTAAATGGTAATGTTTTGAATTGGGCTTCCATTATCCTTGCTAAGATGAAACAAGCCTCCGACTCCAAACCTAAGCAACACCTCCCTTACCCGATGCATGTGTGCAGACTCCTTCAATATTTTGAGGTCCCTATTCCCGAAATAGAGTCTGTCGTTCGTCTACCTGCAAAAATCCATGCCTTTTCTGACATCTCTTTGGGTAAGATGGACATCGAATACTACGGTAATCGATGTTTATATTTTGATGAGGCAGCTGCTCTGAGGGGTCAGGGCAATGTTCAGCAGGCTGCAGATCAGCTGGGCGTTGACCCTCAGCAGCTAGAGGAGGAGCAGGCCACTTTTGATCAGCAGGCCGGAGGGAGTGGTAGTGTACCCCAGGATGACCCTACTGATGGAATTAATTTTGATATGCCGGGGTCCTGGAACTCCCAATTTGCAGAGCACAGGGTATATATGGATGAGAGAATGGACGGTTTTGATGGGAAGTTTGCCTCATTGGGTCATCAGGCTGAGGAGTATAGGAACTTTATGACTGGTCGGGTTGATAGGATAGATGGGCGCTTGGATGCTTTGGAAATTCAAGCTCAAGAGCAAAGGGCAACCTTATTCGACATGCGGACTCAGATGGATCTTCAGCACTCCGCTCTTCATGGTAGGCTTGATGCCCATTCGGCTAGTATGGATGCTAGCTTTGGACATGTGCGCTCCGATCTCAGTCAGATTCTGTCAGCTCTTGGGAGACTTCAGCCCTATCCCCGCTATGATGTTCAGCAGCCACCTTCTGCCTGAGTCCTGATGCTCCTTTGCACTTCTTATTTTTTTATGACTATGTCTTTATTTTTGGCTATGTTGAACTTTTTGAGTATTTTGTTGTTGTTGGATTTGGGTGTACTTTGATTAAAACTCATGTTTTATGGTCTATTTATGGTGTGTTGGAATGATGGATTTATGACATTTATGCATTAATCATGTTTTCTTCATAGTTTTCATGTTCTTTAAAGTGTCTTTATTGCTTCATAGTCATATTTTGCTTCTTATTTACTCTTAAAGGGAAAGTTTTCCTATTGGTATCCTTCGTTCTCCACCTTGTTTCCAAAATGTTATCTTTTTGATCATGACAAAAAGGGGGAGAAAGGAGATTAAAGAGAAAGAGCATTTTTTTTTCCGCTTTCTTGCTTACACTCTGATGATATATGCTCTTGCTCTTATACCAATGAGCACTTGATTATGTTTATTATTGTATTACGTTGTGCTTGGCATTTTCTGGATTGTACAGGTTAAAAAGGTTCCTAGATTGAGGGGGAGCTCTCAAGTGCTAGAGGTTTAATTATTTTGTCATCATCAAAAAGGGGGAGATTGTAAAATCAAGTCTCCGATTAAGGCGGATTAATTTTGATGATGACAATGTAATTAAATTATGGACTTAAAGTGAAGAATGCAAGCCCAACATTAAAGAAGATCAAGTGCTTAGTTATTTATTCATTCTCATTTAATTTTGATGTATTTTATTTTATTTATGAGAGTGGGTAGTTTAGGTTTTTATTCTCACATAAGGTCAAACAATAACTATGCATGAAAGGTTGAGATTAAAACCAATTAAACCTGAGAAGAGAATTGAAAACAATGTTAAAAAAACTTAAGTTTTCCAACATTGAGCAATTCACTCGAGTGATTCTCAATTCACTCGAGTGATTTATGAATTTTCAGTAATATAGCCATTGGATAAAGTAAAAAGGTAACCCTATCAGAGTTGACCAAAACACTCGAGTGTTTTCAAAAAGACTCGAGTATTTTAGGTCTGACAACAATTTTTCTAAACGTTAGAAGAGGACAAAAAGGGAGAATAACTTTGTTTTTCCTCCCCTTTTGTCCCCTTACTTATATTCTGAAGAGTTGACCTCATTTACAACAACAAGCTTACAATCCTTCATTGATTTCATTCTCTCTTAAGTGTTAAAAATCGTTTCTCTCTCTAAACTCAACCAAGCATTCATCTTTATTATTTGTCTTAGTGAATTAAGAGAGTGTGCTTCATTTGTAAGAGAATTATTTGTTGTAAAATTCTCAAACACTCAAACACATTAGCTTGTTTAGAAAATCTTGGTGAGGTATCCAAGTACTTGGTGAGGTATCCAAGTTTCTCAAGCCTTGAAAGGTTCTCAAGCACAAAGACTAAGAGGATTCTTAGCTTGGTGGGCTCTTGGAGGTTCCAAGGAGCTTAAGAAGAAGGGACTCTTCATCACCAAATCAAGTTGGGGTAGAAATTTCAAGAGTTTGGTACACTCTTGAAAAGGGTTAGGATTGAGTGAGGAATCTCAATTTATCCTTGTAATTTCTAACAATTTGATCACTAGTAGAAACTCCTATGTTGATTAGGGGGACTGGATTAGCACTCTAGATTGAGTGTGAACCAGGATAAAATTGGGGTTGTCTCTCTCTTTTATATATTTCTTAGTTTTCAAGTAAAACCAAACCCTAAGTTCTCTAGAAAGGGGCTTTTATAATTCTAGTAGCAATTAGTTGCAATTAACTTGTTTTCAACTTGTTTTAACTTAGTTTAATTGCCCTCTACTTTGATTTATATCTGCCCTGGATTAGTCTTTAAGAAATTGAATCATTTTGCTAAATTTCTCTGAAACTGCTCCTTTCTGTTCTGCATAAAACACTCGAGTGTTTTTCAATTCACTCGAGTATTTCGTAGCATTTCACTCGAGTATTCTTCATTTTCACGCGAGTGTTTTTCAGGTTTTCTGAAAAACACGCGAGTGTTTTTAAATTCACTCGAGTAAATTGCCCAGTTTCAGAAAAGCAAGCTTTTGATCAATTATCTTTTAATTGCACCGAAAATTAGTCACTGTTGCTTCCATATTACTATTCACCCCCCTCTAGTAATTGCTAAGCCCGCTTGTTGGTTTCCAACAAAAGTAACATTCACTCCTTACATCTTCTTTTATATTTTTAACTAATTTCTCGGCTCCTATTCTTGTTTTCCTATCCTTATCAATTTCGCATACACTCATTACATTCAAAAACACCTTGTTTTATTCGTTGCTTATCATAATTCATTTTATCATATAAGATTACCCAACTAGCTCTACGTCTTTTCAAACATTCGTTCACTACAAGTGCAAACATCCCAATTTATCCCCTTAATTCATGATAATCTTTAACTTACTATACAATCCTAGGTTCATTTCAAAACCCAACCCCTCATATACTTCACACATACTACCATTCAGACATAATAACACAAATCCATATACACATATAATCATGAACATCCAAGTGATCTCATTTTCTTTATTTTCTTACTTAACCTATTATTAACATTTCTAATTACACATAAATTCACAATTCACATAATGGGGTTCATTTCATTCATTCTTAAACTTTATTTATTATCTACTTTAACTACCCTATTGTTCATCATTCTAACTAATTCTTTCCACTCTTAGCCACCACTATAAACAACCTAGAAATCACGTCCTAAATAAAGGTAATACAACCCTCTTACCTCAAATGTGAAGAGATACAATAAATCTTCACAAGCCCTAGTTTCAAGCTTTGCCCTAGCTCCTTACAACCTTAGCCCTTGAATCTCCTTTTGAACTTCAACAAGGTCACCCCCAAGTGTGACGAACTCTTAACAATTAAAGAGTGAGAAGGAGGGAGAGTGATTCCCTAGCTCTTGAAATGGAGGAAGTTTGAGTGTGTGTGGTCCTCCATGGGGGGGGGTGAAATTCGAAACTCTAAGGGAGGTGGAGAGAAGGAGTGGTGTGAGATGATGATGGTGGAGGTATGATAAGGCTTGATCTTGGTGCTTGACTATGGGGATGGAAATGGAGTTGATGATGATGAGGATGGTGGTCTTGGCATTGGAAGCTCTTAGCTCTCTTTAGGACTTGAGAGAGAGAGCATCATGAAGAAGAAGAGTGAATAAGTGTGTGTTGTTGATGGAGATGATGATATGAGTTCTTAGAATATGAATGAGAAGGATAGAAAATGAATCTTGGTCTTGGAATGGGAGGGGAAACTCGTGTGGCTTGTTGGGTGGTGATGATGCTCTTTGTTCTTGAGCTAGGATTGAAGTTGATGATGGAATGGAGGTTGTTGATGATGGAAATAATGATCTTGATGATGAGAGTTCTTGATTTTCCTTGAGAGAATTGAGAGAGTAAAAGAGAGAATGGTTCATGAAGAAGAAGAGAAGGAATGAGAGTGATGAGGGTTGTGTGGTGTTGTTTTTTTTTTTTTTTGTTTTATTTTGCTTTGGAAAGAAACATGTGGCTCACATGAAAAGCTTCCTTGAGAAGCTTGGTGAATGAGTGGTTGAGAATCGATGGTTCTCCAAGAAGCTTCTTTTAAGTCACTTATTTTTTTCTTCAGTGTACGACAGGTAATCGATTACCCTACAAGGTAATCGATTATCTTCCTTAGTTCACAATTGTTTGGCTCCTCACAAAATGTAGGTAATCGATTACCACCCCCAAGGTAATCGATTACCTCACTTAATTCATTTTTAGGTCTTCTCACAGCAAGATGGTAATTGATTACCTCCTTAAGGTAATCGATTATCTTCCTCAATTTTCATATTTTAAGGGTTTCTAGCTCTAAAACATTCCTCTTGACTCTTACCTACACTCTAGCTATGATTCTCTCACTTTAACCTTGCTTACTCTTATTGGTTCCATTAGCTTAACTTAGATTTATTCTAACTAAGCTTGGAATTAAAATCAAGGATGTTACAATTCTCCCCCACTTATTGGAATTTCGTCCCCGAAATTCGATTTAGTTCCTTAGATGCAGAACCATCCCGTTAACAAGGCCATTTACTTCCCTTCAGTTTCGTTCTCCCACTTAGCATACTTCTAAGTCCATACTTCTTGACGCCTTATGACTTATACTAGAACATTCTACTTCTTGTTCTCGCTCGGCTTTCCTTCTCGTTTCCGCTTGTTACACCGTTAAAACCTTAGTCGGGTTTCTAAGTTCTCCCCCACTTGCCATCGACATACCTGGTTATATCTACGCCAGGAAGCAGGGAATTGAATGTGTCAGCTTCTGATCGTCTTTCATACGAATTTCAATGAAGAGTGTAAGAATCTAACAACGAAAGGAAATGTAATCTTTGGAATTTATGAGGAATTTGTGCTTTTGCTTTAAGGAAAATAGCCTAAGATCATGCGGTCCAAAGACTTTTTGCAGAATGCAACAACTTATGGCTAGAACTCTCCTCATTCATGAGGAACCGGATCGAATAGATAAGATAAGACTAGACTCCAGGAACGATTGATATTCCAGGATGAGAAACAAGGAGAAGATTGCGAGTTCACAATCCTTAGTCAGTTAGAGCGAGAAAACCGTTTATTGTGATCAAAATTGCTGTTTTAAAGCTGAATAAGACCAAAATGGGAATAAGGAGTAAGAGGTTCACTTGCACGAATTGCAACATTATTCTAGGTCCAATCGAAGCACTAAGAAAGCCTTGAGTAACACTTAGTGGACATGAATTGAAGTAAGCAGACACTCTTTAGATTTGAACGCTTTATTAAACATTCTTTTAGATCAATGAAACTTAAGTCATACATTGGGTGTATGCTAGCAATCCCATTTCAACTTATTTCGAGCTGGATATTAAAAGAAGCTTGATTGAAGTTGATATAGACTAAGAATGCTAATGGAATCTGACCTTTATGTCACTTTTGAGACTGAGGGCCGTGTTGAGTTGACTACCCGTTGGTGGTCATTCATTCAATTTGTTTGGTCTTAGTGTAGAGACTTCATGAAGTTGTTAGTTTGGATTTTCTAATGGATGACCATTCAGGAACCTTGGTAAGATTCCCGGTTAGTCTTGGGTTATGTAAAATCTGGTTTGGCTTTCATGACGGTTAGAATTGATTCTCATAGGGTTTACCCAATCTTTTCAGGGATTCGGTATTCGGTTACGCTACTCTTAAATAGATAAGATAGCCTGAGGTTCTTGTCCGATAGTTTTGTTCTAGGTCTACCTCTCGATTCTGTGTGAAGGTTCGTAAAGAATACTTTCCGGGCTAGTTTATTTACTTCTGTGGTGTCTAAGACTTGTCCTTAGCTCAAGGATATAGGAAGATCTAAGAGCTAAAGGGTGATCTGATGTTACTGTGTGATTTCTTTGGTATTCTAGATATCCAGCTGGGATAGCTAGGGTTTCCCTAATCACTGGTGTGTGCAAATGTGCAATTAGGGAGTGGGAGAACGTACCTGAGCCCCTTCCTGCAAACAGCTATTTACAGGGGTGGCATTGTACCTTATGGGCCTGTACGGAGGTCCAGCAAGGCAGCTAACGTGTCCCCTTTAGGATAAGGGATGAGTCATTTATCCTTATCCTGTATGAGAGGGTCTTATCCCTGTGGCAAGTTAGGTCCACGCGCCCTAGCTCGGGTTCTTATGGGGTAGATCCCATGTGGTCGGTCCAAGGTCGCTGAGGGGGGTCCCTGTATAGATGCTCGGCCTGAATAGGCATGGTCCGTATAATCAGATTATTCTGGTCGGCTGGGCATCGTAAGGGTAGGACCGAGGGTCGGTCCACCACATAAGCCCCCTAGCTCGGTAAAACTTTTTTGAGTCTTGAGCCAAGCTGAGAGTTCTTTACCTTACGGTTGAGGTTGGAGTGGGCCGAGTGCCCGGGCAAGGGTAAGGTAATGACCCTGTTCCTTCTTATTCTCAATGTGCCCCGTTGTCCCTTCATCTAGTCGAAAAGACGTTTGAGTGCCCTCTGGTTGACACGTGTTGTGTGTGTCAGTTACACCATTATTGCGCATGCTGGCGTTTGGGATTTTCAAATATCCTGTCTTATGGCTAAGTGCCACGTTTTACTTTTTGTGGCTCAATGTAATATTGGGCCTTTGCTATCAGGCCCAATTACTCAGAGAACGTGGAGGGAAGTTCCTTTTTGAACTTAACTGCCTTTTCATTTTCCTTTTTTTCATTTCTTCCAAACTCCCTGTACTCTGACTACTCAATCTCTCCCTGCGATTTTCCCTTTTAGGACTCCAGACTCTTTCTCAATCGCATTCATGCCATTTTCTTTGTCATCTCCTCTTGGCGTTGTTGCTCCTCTTTGCTGTACCAACCGGTTCGTGCCAGTCTTCCTTCTATCTCAGGTATTTTAATTTGGAATTTCTAGTTTTTGTTTCTCTCCTTTCCTTTTTCACTGAACTGTTCATTTCTGGGTTCTTAGGTTGTCTGGTTTCCTAGTTTTCCTTAGGTTTTGTGATTTTTCTGGGTTTCTTTTCTGGGTTTCTTTTCTGGGATTTTCATTCATAGTTATGGGTAGCAAGTGGTCATGGTATGAAAAGTGGTCTAAAGTTTTGAATTTGAGTGATATTGAGGATTCTTCTTCCTCATCGTCATCTTCCTCTTCTAGAACGGAAATATTAGATTTCCTACCATAACCCTTCCGCCATTGCGTGGCGGATCCTACGGTGGAGACACCGTTAACTGTGGATTTTCCCCAAAATTCCGCAGAAGAGGAAAGTAGAAGATTAGCATATCGGTTGGCGGAGGAGCGACCGCAAATAGCATCACGATCCTCAAACCGTTCCTGGGAAAAACCTTTCTGGGGGAAGCAATAAAGGTTAGGGGAAGATGTAGTCGGCTTGGCTATAGGGGGAATCGAACTAGGGTTAGGATGTCTAAAGATGTTAATTTTATAGATTCTGACGCCGAGTCTTCCCTTTCCCCAGGTATGGTTCGTCGGTGCATCTCGCATCCTCATGTGTTTCCTTTACCACCGAATGCTGAAGCTTATGATTGGGTTGACCTAGAGGTGCTTGGTACAAAATCGGCCTTAGTTGACAGCAATCTGGGCCATATTCGAGCTCACGTGGTCCCATGCCCAACAGATGAGGTTGGGACCTCTTATGCAATTAGTGCTCCGTCAGTTAATGATCGGGTATGCACCTTGATTGAGGAAAACCGCAGGGAGTTTTTTATGTACGAGGAAGCTATTATAAGGCTAGGCATTAAAATGCCCTTCTCGAATTTTGAGATAGCTCTGTTGCGGTGGTTGCGCTTGGCCCCTACTCAATTACATCCTAGTGGTTGGGCCTTTGCTCGGGCGTTTCAAAGATTTTCTGAGGCTCGAAAGTTGGTGTGCTCAATCCGAGCGTTTCTATGGTTGTATGTACCCCAAATAAATACCTTCGAGAAAGGGTCGACCAAGAGGCTATGGGTGTCATTGAAGGCATGCAATGACCATGCTTTATTTGCTAAATTTACCGATTCGTGGAAGACTTTCAAGCCACTATTCTTCAAGTATCAGTTCATCGGAGAGGGGGCTTGCTGGTTTATAGAGGGTGATCAGCCTCTGTTCCCCCTATCTTGGTCTTCCGACTTTTACAATAGGAACCCCAAGCTTTATCAATATCACTATACCAACGATTTGTCTAATGCGGAGAGGCATACTTGTGATACTTTTTACAAGTATCTTAAAGAGAATGGTCAAATTGACATTAAGAATATCGTTATTCTTCCTAAAGAGCTTGTGACACCCGAACTCGGTAATAATATATATATATATATATATATATATATATATACTTTTTTTTACCCTGTTCCTTTGGAATGTTTTGCAGTTAGAATGGCTAAGGAAAACAAGGCTGCTGCATGTATGAGAGAGCTTGCCAGGCTTAGGTCGGGTGAAGTAGCCGTGTCTCCGAGTACTGCCGCTTCCACTGAGGCCACTCAATCCGTGACTGTTGCTTCGGCACCGCTTTCTGAAGCCGAGGTTGTGCAGGATATCCCAGCACCTGGTGTTCGTGTCGCCGATGTTGCTACTGCCATTCCCCTTGTCAGTGTGAAGAGGAAGAAGAGGAGGAAGACCGAGTACCTTTGGCTAAGAGGGTCAGGCTGGATAAAGGAAAGGGTAAAGCTGTTGATTTGCTGAAGTTGTTGAAGTCTTCGGAAAAGAAGAACTTGTGGTTCGATATATCTAATCCTGATGAGGAGACCGTTTGGGCGCGGAAGCTGCGAGAAAAATTTGTGAATTTGGTTTACACTCCAAATGATAAAAAGAGGCTATCGAACCAATATGCCAATACTTTGAAAAATAACTGTGAAGTGTTGGGCAAGAATATGCTGAGGGCAGCAAGCTACGCCTTTCATATTGCTGAAAATGCCGAAGACATCAGTGTAGCTCTTTCAGCAGCTGAGAGGGAGAAAAGGAGGGCTTCCGCCCTTCAAGTGGAAGTTCTGCTTACTCAGATCAGAGAGAATGAAGCTAATATCCGAGCATTAACGGAGGCCAATACCGAGCTTCAGAAGAACCTCGATGCATCCGAAAAATCTAGGAAAACTGCTGAGAAGGCTAAGGAGGATGCTGCTGAAAGGGAGGCTAAAACGGAAAGGTTGCTGCAAACTGCACAAGAAGAGTTGGCTGAGGCTCGGTGCCGGAATACTGAATTGGAAGGGGTCCAGGGTCGGCTGACTGATTCTTAGAATACCGTGACTCGCTTGCAAAGGGATCTTGCGAGGATCCGTCGGAAGGCTTTAAAGCACAAAGTTTTGGCCATGCGGAATTGGTTCAATTGGGATCATGCGGTGAACGATTCCTTTGTTAACGCCGTCAAGCAGCTGAGCTTTATGAACCCGGGGATCCGGGTCATTGGAGAAAATCCGACCTTTGGGGTTGAGGGTGGTCGTGTTGTTGATTATGCCCGAGGAGACACAGAGGTGGATTTGTCAGCACCCAACCTTACCAACCCCTTGGACTTAGAGAATGAGGATGAAGCCAATTTTTACGGGTCAACAATTGTGCTTTCTGAAGATGAAGAGTAGATCTTTTTCTTTTTCTTTTTAATTTTTTTTTTGTAACTTAATCGACGAAGTAGATCCTATGTAATTTGATCGGTATGTTAACGATCAGAATTGTCACTTGTTTATGACTTGACTGCTTTTAAGTTTGCGTTTCCTTATGCTCTTTGATTTTTAGCTTCATGATTCGAGAATAGCCGAGTTTTATCTTTTTCTTCATTATACTGTTATCGAGATTTCGGATCTCCGACCTTTGGCCAAGGTGGGATCCTCGGTCCTCGGCTTGTAAAAACTGTTAAGTTTTCTAGCCGGGCATCTCTAAAAGTACTTATAATTTTAGTTTATAAGTCCCTGTTGAAAGGACATGTATAAACATCCCAGTTCGACTCGGTGGCGAGCCGAGAGGAAAGGGTTAGTACGTTAACAGAAAGAAAAATTGAGATTGAAATGCTGGAAAAAGAGTTCTTCATTGAGTTCCTTCGATTGTCTACAAGTAGTGAATGTCAAATACAGAGAGCATTGAAACGACTAAAACATAAAGATGCTAAAATAAATGACAATAGAATAGATAAAAAGTGAAACAACAAAATTTTAAAACCAAGGTTGAAGTTCTGCAAAGGTGATTTCAGCTGTAGTAGGGCTTGAGTTTTGTGGCATTCCAAGTGTTGTTTAACTGTTGCTTTGTCAATGTCTCTAGCCTGTATGCTCCAGATCCTGTTTTCGAGGTGATTCTGTAGGGCCCTTCCCAGTTTTTGGCCAGTTTTCCATCTCTGGCGTTTCTCAAACCGATGTCAGCTCGCCTGCGGACTAGGTCCCAGACTGATAAGCTCCTGGGAACCACCCATTTATTATACTCTAGAGCTTGCCTCTCTTTTGCCTTCTTCTCCCTGGCCGCCGCGAGAGCTCGGATCTCATCACTGAAAGTTAGCTCTTCTTTAATCAATTCATCATTGACTTCAACTGGGCGCTCCGACACTCGGAATGTGGGAATCCAAGTTTCGATTAGTAATACAGCTTCGCAACTGTACGTGAGTCGGAACGGGGTTTCTCCTGTGGAGGTATGTATGGTCGTACGAATTGACCATAGCACCTCAGGAAGAATATCAACCCATGACCCTTCCGCCTCAAGTAGCCTTTTCTTTATACCATCGATGACAATCTTGTTCACGGCTTCCACTTGCCCATTTGTCTGCGGATGCTCGACAAACGAGAAATGGTGGGCAATGTGGAAGTGGTCCACCAGCTCTTGGAAAATCTTGGCAGTGAACTGGGTGCCATTGTCGGTCACCAGAGTATGCCAAAACAAGCAATGACTTGCCTGAGAAAATTTTTTTGAATTTTGGCTGCAGAGATTGTTGCCAAAGCCTCGGCTTCGACCCATTTGGTGAAATAATCCACTGCGACTACCACGAACTTTAACTGACCAGGGGCTGTTTTGAACTTTCAAATGATATCCATGCCCCATTGGTAGAAGGGCCATGGGGCAATCATCGAGTGAAGTTCGGATGGTGGTCGCTGATAGATCTTTCCATGAAGCTGACAGGATTTGCATTTCTTAACATGGTTGGAAGCGTTATTTTGAAGTGTGGGCCAATAATAGCCTGCTCGAAGAACCTTGCGGGCTAAGGCCTTTCCGCCTACATGATGGCTCAAAATTCCTTCATGAACCTCGGCCAAGACGAGTTCTGCTTCCACTGAGTTCAAACATTTCAGCATGGGGGAGTCTATCCCCTTTTTGTATAGAGTGTCATCGAAGATGGAATAATGGGCTGCTTGTTTGATTATCTTTTTGGCTTCCATTGGATCTGCCGGTAAGATTTGATGCCTGAGATATTGCTTGATAGGGTCCATCCAGTCGGTAGCCAGGGAAACCGCTAGAACAACGCTCGGTTCATGAACGGTTTCCTGTTCCAAACTCTTGTTGTTCTCGGGGCCTTTGGTGCTGGCAAGTTTGGAGAGGATGTCTGCTCGTCCGTTGGAAGCTCTTGGAATGTGGGTGATAGAAAAACTTGAGAAAAGATCTGAGAGAGCTTTGACCTGCTCCAGGTATTTCTGGAGAATTGGCTCCTTGGCCTGAAATTCTCCATTGACCTGGGACACTACTAACTGTGAATCACTGAATATTTGAATTTTCGAGGCCCCCATCTGATGGGCCATACGCAAACCAGCTAAAACCGCTTCATACTCTGCCTGATTTTGGAGGTGGGGAACTCAAACTTCAGGGAGTACTCAACGTTGAGTCCTTCATCGCTTTCCAGAATTATGTTGGCCCCAGCCCCTTTGTTGTGGCTTGAGCCGTCCACGTAAATCTTCCAAAGCTGCGGTTTGTTAGAGTGATGAGGGTCTGAGAGTTCTGAGATAAAATCTACTAGAATTTGGGATTTCAGAGTTTTTCTTGGTTCATAGGTTATGTCGAACTCCGATAGCTCAACTGACCACGAAACCATTCTCCCAGCAAGGTCGGGTCGGTGAAGCACCTGCCTTATTGGCTGAGTTGTCCTGACTATGATGGGATGGCTCTGGAAATACTGCCTAAGTATTCTAGCAGTAACCACCAGAGCGAAAGCAAGCTTTTCTATCTTTGAGTACCTCGTTTCAGGTCCCTGCAAAGCCTTACTCACGAAGTACACTGGTTGCTCGGTCTCTGAGTCTTCTCTGACCTAGGCCGAGCTTACAGATGATTCACCAATTGACAAATACAAAAACAGAATCTCCCCCTCCTGAGGGCTGGTGAGGACGGGAGGGGATGACAGGTATTCCTTCAGTTCGGGAGGGGACGGAAGTGAAATTAAGCCTTAAACATCATATATTAGACCTTCACCAGTTTGCCATTTTGGGTGGGAATGACAGTTTATCGTCCCCACAGACGGCGCCAATGTGGTGTCTAAGACCTGTCCTTAGCTCAAGGATATAGGAAGATCTAAGAGCTAAAGGGTGATCTGATGTTACTGTGTGATTTCTTTGGTATTCTAGATATCCAGTTGGGATATCTAGGGTTTCCCTAATCACTGGTGTGTGCAAATGTGCAATTAGGGAGTGGGAGAACGTACCTGAGCCCCTTGCTGGAGACAGCTATTTATAGGGGTGGCATTGTACCTTATGGGCCTGTACGGAGGTCCAGCAAGGCAGCTAACGTGTCCCCTTAAGGATAAGGGATGAATCATTCATCCTTATCCTGTATGAGAGGGTCTTATCCCTGTGGCAAGTTAGGTCCACGTGCCCTAGCTCGGGTTCTTATGGGGTAGATCCCATGTGGTCAGTCCAAGGTCGCTGAGGGGGGTCCCTGTATAGATGCTCGGCCTGAATAGGCACGGTCCGTATAATCAGATTATTCTGGTCGACTGGGCATCGTAAGGGTAGGACCGAGGGTCGGTCCATCACAACTTCTAAAGGATCTATTCCTTGGTGAGCTACTATCTCGGTTGTCTTGATTTCACTTAAAAGGTTGATATGATATCATCCGTTAATAGATGTAAAGATTGAGGTGATCAATCCCAACCTCACGTCTATCAACAGCACACCATTGTCGGGTTTTGTTGATAATATCATCGTCTAACAGATGCAAGAATCAGAGTGATCAGTTCTAACCTTACATTCCATTAAATGACAACATCATCGCGGGTTTTGGTTAGATTTCAATTAAAGTTATACACTTATTGGTTCCTACTAAACTAGGTGAAACATGCTTGTTCCTTGCCGAAATACTCTAATTAAAACATTTGATACATTATCAATGCAAAAGTACCTTGGACAAGATCATTCGCCCCCTTCAGCCCCTCGAGAAGTCTGATTTGGGCAACCGGTGTCTACATGCCCTCGTTGCTTGCAAAGAACACACCTCTTACGCACCTCTTGTTTCCATCAAGCACCATAGCGAAGTCTCCCGCACTGTGGGCAAGGTGTTTGGGCACCCTGAGTACCTTGTTTCCAGTAGGAACCATAATGGGGTTTCCCACACTGTGGGCAAGTCACTCGGGAAGATAGGGTGGTAAGAGTACTTGGGGCAATCACATTTTGTCCCGCTTCTCTAGCATTACTGCTCTTGTATGGGTAACAGCATTTGGACCTGATCCTTGAGCCAATTCCTTACCCTTGTTAAGACCTCCTTCATCCTGTATATTCCTGCTTCTTTTCTCAGCTACTATCTGTTTTAGTCCACCTTCATAAGTGCTGGCCATATTCACCAGTTGAGTCAAGTCCTCTATGTTCTGGTACTCAAGAACAACCCTAATCTCCGGACGAAGTCCTGACTTGAACTTGATGCACTTGCTCCTCTCATCCGTATCCTTGTAACCCCTGGCATATCGAATGAGATCTTCAAAGCGTGCTGCATACTCCCCAAAATTCATGTCCCCCTGAGTTAGTTTCAGGAAAACAATCTCCTTTTCTCTATGCACATCTTCTGGAAAGTACTTTCCCAGAAAATGGGCCTTGAACACATCCAAACCTCTTCGCACTCATTCCCACCAATACTTTGGTTCATCAGTCAGCATATACTGTGCTAGAAACACGGTTTGTTCAGCAGGTGGCGCCATGGTGAGAAGGATCTTTTCAATCTCCTTGAGCCATCGCTGGGCTCCATCAGGATTGTACCCCCCTTCAAACTTGGGTGGCTCACTCTTTTGGAATCGTGCCAGCCAATCAATCGCGGGTGGAGCTGGTGGTTGGGGATTCCGTGCTGCTACTGCTGCAGCTGCTGCTATATTCTGTGTATGGTTTTGGTGCATCTGAGCTATACTCTCAGACCGGTTCTGGTTCATCTGAACCAGATCTTCCAGGATAGCAGCAATCTTGTCGTTTTCAGCACACCTCCTAGCCGTGAAGGCTAAGTCCTAGAGAAGGTACAAGTTAATACTTGCCTAGCAATTGATCGCATAAGAATCCTATTTGTCTAACTTAGGCACTTGACTAGACACATCGGTCACTCGCTCGGTGAGTAACCACTGGAGTTGTTAGTCCACACTCCAAAGGCCGAGGGAAACTGCTCTAATACCATAAATGTAACACCCTACTTATAATTACCCTTAATTATCCATTATAAAATTTGTGAACTGAAAATTTTCTTTATACCTTATAAAAATCTTCGTGAAAACGGACGGAGTTTACTTTGTTTAAGGGACATTCCCAAAATATTAGTTTTTCGGCAATCCTGTATTAACACAAATATATAAATTCAACAGTACGCCAGCAGGGCAAAATAATTCATAGTGCGTTCATTACATAAATTCTAAAATACGAACAAGTTGTTGGAATACTCTAATTTCGAAAAGAAAACATTTAAATACATCAAGTTTTCCGAAAGTAAAACCCTGGACCTATCTAGGGTCCCACCCCTAAGTATCCTTACTCCACGGAGTGGAGTGTGCTCCTGCTCGGCCAAGACTCGTGTATGCTCCACCTCAGTACCTGTAATAAAAATGGCAAGAAGGGTAACATTACACAGAACTTAGGAAACAACTTCTAAGAAGTCATAGTAATAAACTATGCCTAACATTATTCTTAACACACAACAATCATAATGATTTTCATACATTCAATTCTTATTTACTTCATTCTCAGCTCTTCTACTTTTCTTACTTTCTCTTAGTCTTTTCTCTTTCGGGCATCTTCCCCCACCGGGGATACATAGTACGCTCATTTTAGTTTACATTCATCTTCCCTACTGGGGATACATAGAACGCTCATTTTATCTTTCGTACATCTTCCCCCACCGGGGATACATAGTACACTCGTTTATCTTTTTGTTCATCTTCCCCCACCGGGGATACATAGAATATTCATTTACCTTTTGTACATCTTCCCCCACCGGGGATACATAGTACATTCCCTTTAACTTTTTGTTTATCTTCTCCCATCGGGGATACATAGAACGTTCATTGCATTTACTCATTAGCCGGGCATTCTGTTCAAAAAATCATATATCTCATTTCCTCATCTAAACACATATATCAATATCTCAAACAAACACATAGCCACAAATATACAAACAGTTCACTTTATCATTCCTACACTTATACAATCTTCACAATTTACACATCCAATACCTTAAGTTCACTTTCATTTCCTAATTCATTTCATTCATTTCTGTCATCACACTCCTCATACAATACACATATCACATTACATTATTCAACAATCATGGCAACACTTCATCATTTCACTACAACTAGAGCTGTCAAAATGGGTCGAGCCAGCCGGGCCGGGCCAAAAAGTCCTAAAAATCATAGGGCTCAGGCTCCTTAATATATAGCCTATTTATTCAACCCGGGCTATTTAGCCCGACCCGATCGGGTTCACCCGGCCGGATTCGGATCGGCCTGGCGGCCCAGAAAAAATTCACATTTTTTTTAATTTTATACGTGTAAAAAACACTCATAATAAAATTCTCTTACTTTTTATCAATATATACATCTCAAAAATGCACCTGAACAAATCAAAGCACAACATTAATTGTCCTATATGAGTTATACATACATTTTAATTTCTGTAAGAATAGAAAATCAAATTTATCCTCTAAAAAATGTGTAAAAGATAAAAACACATATTATTCTTTAAAAAAATATGTGTAAAAAATAAAGGAAGTTTATTCATTAATTTTTTTGAAAAAATATATAAATTTTTTTGAAGTGGTTGAATTGTAAAAAAAAAAAGATGATGTGGGCCGGCCCGCACCCTGCCCGAAGCCCACTTAGGGCGGGTTTGGGTTTGATACTGAGGTACTCAATTTATAATCGGACTTATTGGTCCGAGCCCGATTAGGCCCGTGCCAGAAGCGGGCCGGCCTGAACCCGACTCATAGGCCCGTTTCGACAGCTCTAACCACAACACATAATCACAACTAAGCACACATTCGTAACATTCACTATATACTAACTAAAGACTATTTTCTAAGTCAAAGTAACATTCACTCCTTACATCTTGTTTTATCTTCTTAACTAATTTCTTGGCTCCTATTCTTGTTTACCTATCCTAATCAATTTCTCATACACTCATTACATTCACAAACACCTTCTTTTATTCATTGCTTATCATAATTCATTTTATCATATAAGATTACCCAACTAACTCTAAGTCATTTTAAACATTCGTTCACTATAAGTGAAAACATCCCATTTTATCCCCTTAATTCATGATACTCATTAACTTACTAACAATCCTAGGTTCATTTCAAAACCCAACCCCTCATACACTTCACACATATTATCATTCAAACATAATAACACAAATCCATATACACATATAATCATGAACATCCAAGTGGTCTCATTTTCCTTATTTTCTTACTTAACTTATTATTAACATTTCTAATTACACATAAATTCACAATTCACATAATGGGGTTCATTTCATTCATTCTTAAACTTTATTTATTATCTACTTCAACTACCCTATTGTTCATCATTCTAACTAATCCTTTTTACTCTTAGCCACCACTATAAACAACTTAGAAATCACGTCCTAAATAAAGGTAATACAACCCTCTTACCTCAAATGTGAAGAGATACAATAAATCTTCACAACCCCTAGTTTCAAGCTTTTCCCTAGCTCCTTACAACCTTAGCCCTTGAATCTCCTTTTGAACTTCAACAAGGTCACCCCCAAGTGTGACGAACTCTTAACAATTAAAGAGTGAGAAGGAGGGAGAGTGATTGATTTCCCTAGATCTGGAAATGGAGGAAGTTTGAGTGTGTGTGGTCCTCCATGGGGGGTGAAATTTGAAACTCCAAGGGAGGTGGAGAGAAGGAGTGGCGTGAGATGGTGATGGTGGAGGTATGATGAGGCTTGATCTTGGTGCTTGAATATGGGGATGGAAATGGAGTTGATGATGATGAGGATGGTGGTCTTGGCATTGGAAGCTCTTAGCTCTCTTTAGGGATTGAGAGAGAGAGCATCAGAAGAAGCAAAGTGAAGAAGTGTGTGTTGTTGATGGAGATGATGATATGATTTCTTAGAATATGAATGAGAAGGAGAGGAAATGAATCTTGGTCTTGCAATGGGAGGGGAAACTCGTGTGGCTTGTTGCGTGGCGATGATGCTCTTTGTTCTTGAGCTAGGATTGAAGTTGATGATGGAATGAAGGTGGTTGATGGTGGAAATGATGATCTTGATGATGAGAGTTCTTGATTTTCCTTGAGAGAATTGAGAGAGTAGAAGAGAGAATGCTTCATGAAGAAGAAGAGAAGGAATGAAAGTGATGAGGGTTGTGTTGTGTTGTTTTTTTTTATTTGGAAAGAAACATGTGGCTCACACGAAAATCTTCCTTGAGAAGCTTTGTGCATGAGTGGTTAAAAATCAATGGCTTCTCCAAGAAGCTTCTTTTAAGTCACGTATTTTTTTGCTTCAGTACACGACAAGTAATCGATTACCCTACAAGGTAATCGATTATCTCCTTTATTTCACAATTGCTTAGCTCCTCACAGAATGTAGGTAATCGATTACCACCCCCAAGGTAATCGATTATCTCACTTAGTTCATTTTTAGGGCTTCTCACAGCAAGATGGTAATCGATTACCTCCCCGAGGTAATCGATTATCTTCCTCAATTTTCATATATTAAGGGCTTCTAGCTCTAAAATATTCCTCTTGACTCTTGTAACATCCTCAATTTTATTCTAAGTCAAATTATTATGTTAATCCACTTAGAGTGAAGAAAATGGTGAAAATAAGCTAATTTAGTACATTAGAAGAATAATTTGAAGTTAGAAGCATAGAGCTTTATGAAATTTAAAGTATAAGATTCATAGCTCAAAACATGGATTCCACCGTTGGATATGAAGGAGGATATATGGGGAAGCTTGTCTGAAAATTTGAGCAAGATCCAACGGGTAGCGAAGAAGTTATAGCAATTCAAAGCACCTAGAAGCAGACTTTTAAGTTCTCGCTCGGGCGAAAATCCCCTCGCTCAAGCGAAACAGCATAACTCAGACCCCAGATCCTTGAGTAGTTTTCGCTCCAGCGAGAGCTAGCTTGCTTCAGCGAAAATAACACTCGCTCCAGCGAAAATACCCTGGCTCAAGCGAAAACAGCTCGTGGAAAACCCAGAATCCCTGAACAAATTTCGCTCAAGCGAAAGATCTCTCGGCCGAGCGAAAATGATCAGAACTGTTGGAAGGAAGACGCGTTTCTGGCCACACAATGGGAATCTTCCCATTGCAACTTTTATTTATGGCCACAAAAGCCATTTCCCTCACTAAATAAACAAACAACACTCTCCCTCACTCTCATTTCCTTCATTCTTCTCCATCAACAACTCATCTTCTCCTCTCTTCTCTCATACGAATTTCTTCTCTTTCCCACCAAGAGCAAGTTGGTTCTTCTTCTTCCTCAATCTCATCAACCATTAATAATCATCAACAAGCTCTCTTGGTAAGCTTCATCTCTCTCTCTTCCTCATGGGTCATACGAATTTCCCTCTCTTTCCCCTCTCTTGCTGAATTTCGAACCCCATATAATGGATTGCCACAATCTCATCATCATTTTCAGTTTTGTTGTGACTAAAGGAAGTCAAGATCACTCTCTTCCTCTATTGCCATTGGAGCTCTTGGTTGAGGTGCTAGAAGCTAGGGCTTGAAGGTTATCCCTATTTTTTTATTGGTTGAGGTAAAGGGGTTTGTGTTGCCTGGCTCTAGGAAAGGGTTTCTAGCTATTCATAGTGGTTGCTAGGGTTTGGGTGATAGGGCTTAGCTTAAGGAAGTAAAACCCTAGGTTAGATAATGTTTTAAAAATATTTTAAGGAAGAAATTTGTGAATGAAATCCTAGGTTGTGTGTAGAAATAATTGTGTGTTCTTGACACTAAATGTATTATGTGTTGGTGATGAAATTGGTGTATTTTGATGATGTTATTGGATTTGGTTAAATGTTTGAATAAATTATATGACCATTGGAATTGCCATGTAAAACTTGAGAACGGCTAATAAGTGACTATAGTGGCTTTATGAAGATAAAACAAGGTATATGTTGGCAACGGGACCTTCTGTAGTGGAATTGATCTTTGGATACACTGGCACACTAGGTGCCCTGTTAGGTGTTCCAAATGACCTGTTAGGGAAAAATGACCTGTCAGGCAAAATGACCCATTAGGTTTAAATGACCCGTTAGGCATCAGTGTGCCCAATGGATCAATTCCCTGCTGAATAAATGAGATAATAAATTAAATTGGTTAAATGGAAAGAAATAGAGTAACTCCGGCTGGACCAGTACCGTACGGCTGGCTGGGGCCGGAAGCATCGTTCTAACGGATGATGCCTAATGGGTGTAAAGTCCTGACGGGTGCAAAGTCCCTAATGGGTGTGCCAAATGACCTAACAGGTGTACAAAATCCTAGTGGTGCAAAATGGGAAATGGAAATGGAAAATGGAAGATGATAAAGGAATTGGATAATTGTGAAAAAGAGAATGCTGAGGTTGTAAAATGAGGAAATGGAATTAATTACATGATACGAAGTATGTTTAAGACTTGGAAATCAAAGTATAAATGTCTATGCCTTAAGATTGTGTGGGTGTGATGCTTTACGTGCATTAATTGTTAAATGTGTTTGACCTAGTGGGCTAGTATGCTTAATTAGAAACTTCTTTCTTATTTCCTGTGCAATACTTACCTCCTTACCATTTTTCAGGTACTGAGATCGACGTTGCACAACCCCCGGCCGAGCAGGTGCACTCTCCCTCACAGGGAGAGTAAATTATGGGAGTTTAGGGGTTCTTTTTGTGTAGTCCTGGTTATATTAGGAATTTGTATATGTTGAATTAGTTTTGTATATGCATTGTAAAGCATCATTCTTTTTGGGTTAACAAGGATCTCTTCCTATGGGTAGGAAGTATATTTTTTGGGAAAACTTTAACAGTTTCCAAAATTTGTTCATACGGACTGCTATTCTCTGATGTATTTGGATTATGATGTGGGTGCATATGATGCCCCTTGATGTTTAGCCCAGTGGCTTTTGAATGAAATGAATATAGTTGAATTGTACAGGTTACAGAAAGACTGAATCTTTGGATTATCCGATAAACAAGGGAAACTCTGTCCGATTTGACAGAGAGTTTCATAAATCAAACATACAGTTTTAAAAAGGAAATTTTTAAGTTGTTCTTTTTAATATTGGGTTATTAAGGGTAATTATTTATAGGGTGTTACAACTCTTACCTACACTCTGGCTATGATTCTCTCACATTAACCTTGCTTACTCTTATTGGTTCCTTTAGCTTAACTTATATTTATTCTAATTAAGCTTGGAATTAAAATCAGGATGTGTGTCTGTTGTCATGAAATTTTTTATTTGGTCAATATAGGCCAGAAGCCAACCGTGATATTTATTTTCTTAAAAAAAAATCCTCATGGGACATGGTGTAACACCCTAATAAGTACTACCCTTAATTCCCAAGTATTAAAAATGTATACTTAAAAATTCCTTTTTAACTTATGAAAATCAACCGTCAAACGGACGGAGTTTCGTTTGTTTTTCGGACTTTTCTAAATCTTCAACCTGATAAACACATTTTTATTAAATCAACAGTAGCCAGCAGGGCTCAAATATAAATGTAAATATGCATCGCGTAGTTGCCCCATGGGCTCAAGTGTAAAACATCAGTGTGTCAGAGTACCAACAAAATATTAAGTATTTAAATCAAGAGGCCATGACAACAACTATGCTCAAAATGAATCATAAACCCTGTACAAAAGAAACTATCCTAAGCCTCACTCTAAAAGCATATACAGCTCATACACAACCAAATATACGGAGGCTGAAGTCAAAATAAAAGTATCTAATCCCCATAACCCTACTCTCCCTGGGAGGGAGAGCACACCTGCTCAGCCGGGGGCTGTGCAATCTCAATCTCTGTACCTGTAATGTATAGTAAGGGAGTGAGCATTGCACATGAAATAGAATAGCAGTTTCTAGATAGACATAAAAACTAACCAGGCCAAACACAATTCGCAATTTATTCACATAAATACCAATTCATCGCAAGCATACCATATTTTCCAATTCCATTAATTTATAAATGTCGGTTCCCTTTTTAGTTAGTTCCTTTCCGCCATATGGTTCCCTTTTTTTTGTGTTTCCCCGTTTCCAAAGAAATCCCTTTTTAAAACCCTTACCTTTTACTTATTTTTACGGTGTATGTATGTCTCCACCAAATCGAAGGCCTACATAATACACCAATCACGATGTATGTCTCCACCAAATCGAAGGCCTACATACATCGCGTTTCCATTACCATTACCTTGTCCAATTTTATCCCCTTACCCTTTTCCTTATTTTTACGGTGTATGTATGTCTCCACCAAATCGAAGGCCTACATACATACACCAATCACGATGTATGTCTCCACCAAATCGAAGGCCTACATACATCGCGTTTCCATTACCTTTACCTTGTCCAATTTTATTCCCTGTTTCCTTTATTCATTTCCTTTTATTTACGGTGTATGTATGTCTCCACCAAATCGAAGGCCGACATACATACACCACTCACGATGTATGTTTCCACCAAATCGAAGGCCTACATACATCGCTTTTCCTTTACCGTTTACCTTATTTTATCCATTGTCCTTTCCTTTTTCCTTTTTATTTAGGGTGTATATATGTCTCCACCAAATCGAAGGCCTACATACATACACTACTGACGATGTATGTATCCACCAAATCGAAGGCCTACATACATCGCCCCGTTTACGTTGTATTGTCTCCCCCAAATCGAAGGCCTACAATAGAACACCATTTTACGATGTATCGTCTCCCCCAAATCGAAGGCCTACGATACATCACCATGCTCATCCAATGTTAGTTGTCCATATTATATGTCATTAATTTGTCTACCAATTCCATTTAGTATTTACAAAATTACTCCAAGCACAAGCACCATCATATTTATAATCAAATAACCACAATTCACTTTTCACATAAACAATTAGAATACAAATAATAACAAACATCACCTTTCATGTAATCATGCAACACCCACATTTCTTTTTCACTTGTCCAGATTATTGATTTAAAATCCTAAATTAGGGGTTCAGGCCATTTAATTTTTCCTCCATAGAAACCTAACCTTATTCTCTAATTCTTAGAGTTCCATAATTAATAATTAAGCCTAATTTCAACATTTTCCTTAGTTTCTAAATTGGGGTTTCTAATTTCCTACCCTAACACATAAACTCCTAGCCAATCATTATATCTAAATACAAACCCTTTCCTAGAACAAGTCAATGCTCACTATATCCACCCCCTTACCTTAACCAAGGAGAGGAATAGCGGAAAACCCAAGCCTTCGCTCCGCACGCTCCCAAAACGAAGAGCTCCCAAGCCAAAAAGATAGGGAGAATGATGATAACCTTCTCTAAGCCAAAGGAATGGAAGAATGATGAGATTATTGCCCCATTCAAAGAGAAATTCGAATTTCCCCGAAGGGAGGAAAGAGAGAGAGAAAACCCAACTTAGAGGGAGAGAGGAACTTCAAGAATCATGAATACTTACGTGGAGAGACCAAGAGAGACTTGATGGTGGACTTTGGGGTGATTCCCTTGAAGCTTGATGGATTTGGGATGAGAGATTGGGTGCCCTAGAGAGAGAAATTTCGTGCATTATGGCCAAAATCACGCGTGAACGACCTTTATTTTTTTCCACTGGAGGGTCGTTTAATCGATTATTAATCGATTAAGGGTTTCCCAACATTCTGGTCGTAATCGATGAAGCTGCAGCTTAATCGATTAAGTTGTAGAGTTTGCAGCACCCCGACTTTGAAAGGCCATAACTTCTTCGTTAACCGTTGGATCTTCCTCAGATTTTGACACAGGCTTCCTCACATATCCTACTTCACATCCAACGGTGGAATTTGTATTCTAATCTACCAATCTTGTTATTCTCATTCCCCAATTTCCTATGTTTTAAACTTGAATTTACATGTCTAAATGGCCAATTTTCTAGCTTATTTCATAATTGCTTCTATCCTAAGGCTATCAACACACAATTTATACTAAGAATTAAATTTAGGATGTTACAATCCTCTCCCACTTACCAGTATTTCGTCCTCGAAATTCAGCTGTCCTGAAACTACTGAGGATAAGACTCCTTCATCTTGCTCTCCAGCTCCCAAGTAGCCTCTTCCACGTTGTTTCTGTTCCAAATCACCTTCACCAATGGAATTTCCTTGCCCCGGAGCTGCTTAATCTGTCTGTCCTCAATTCTGATCGGGAGGATCTCAAAAGTAAGATTCTCCTTCAAAGGCAAATCGTCAGCTGCTACCACAGGGAGGGGTCATGAATGTACTTCCTCAGCTGGGAAACATGAAATACACCATGAAGTCTAGACAAGTGTGGAGGCAAAGCAATCCTGTACGCCAAAATTCCAACTCTCTCCAGAATCTCATAAGGTCCAACAAACCTCGGAGTCAGCTTCTTTGACTTGATTGCTCGACCAATGCCAGTGGTAGGGGACACCCTAAGAAACACATGATCACCCACATCAAACTCTAGGGGTCTCCTACGCTTATATGCATAGCTCTTTTGCCTGTCTTGAGAAGTCTTCATCTTATCCTTAATCATCGCGATCTTCTCTGTGGTTTCTTGCACCAACTCTGGCCCAGTCAACAAGTTCTCCCCAATCTGGAACCAACAAAGAGGCGTTCTACACTTTCTTCCATAGAGTGCCTCAAAAGGTGCCATGCCAATACTGGAGTGGAAGCTGTTGTTGTAAGTAAATTCCATCAATGGTAACAACTGCTCCCAACTACCAGCCTGCTCTAGAACACAAGCCCTCAACAGATCCTCCAAAGTTTGAATAGTACGCTCGGACTGCCCATCAGTTTGAGGATGATAGGCTGTACTAAACCTCAACTTAGTACCCAAGGCCTGCTGAAGGCTCTGCCAAAATCTGGATAGAAACTGCGGATCACGGTCAGACACAATACTCGAAGGCACACCATGAAGCTTCACTATGTCCCGAATATACAACTGTGTCAGCTTCTCCAATGTGTAATTCTTATGGATCGGAATAAAGTGAGCACACTTTGTTAAACGGTCTACAACAACCCATACACCATCACAACCTGCAGTAGTTCTAGGTAGACCCGTCACAAAGTCCATGGCTATGCTATCCCACTTTCATTCAGGAATGTCAAGTGATCGCAACGGACCACCTGGCTTTTGGTGCTCAATCTTCACCTTCTGACAAGTCAAGCAGTGAGACACATGGTCGGCCACATCAGACTTCAACCCTGGCCACCAATAGATCCTCTTTAAATCCTGATACATCTTTGTTGTACCGGGATGGAAGCTCAGTTTTGTTTGGTGAGCTTCCCACAATATGTCTCTTCGAATCTGGAAGTCCATTGGAACACATATTCTACCTCTGAATCTGATGATTCCATCAGCACCCTTGATGAAATCAGGTTCCTCTTTAGTTGCTGCTCCTTCTAACAACTTCTGGAGTTCTTCATCATCTGCTTGCCTTTCCTTTATCAAATCCATCAACTCACTAGTAACCTGCAACATTTCCAGAACAATACTCTTCTCTTTCACCAGCATGTTCAAGTTAAGATCACTAAACTCCTGAATTAGCTGCATCTCCTTCACCATCAAGTTGCTAACATGAAGGGTTTTACGACTCAATGCATCAGCCACCACATTTGCTTTACCCGGACGGTATTGAAGATGGAAATCATAATCTTTCAGGAACTCCATCCATCTCCTCTGTCTCATATTCAACTCCTTTTGATCGAAGAGATAACGGAGACTCTTGTGGTCACTGAACACCTCAAACTTTGTGCCATACAAGTAATGTCTCCAAATTTTCGAAGCAAACACCACAGCTGCTAATTCCAAGTCATGAGTCGGATAATTCTGCTCATGCTGTCGCAACTGCCTGGATGCATAGGCCACAACTTTGCCTTGTTGCATAAGTACACAACCTAAGCCTAGCTTCGAAGCATCACAATACACATCAAAGGGTTGGGTTGGTTCCGGCAAGGTCAGAACCGGTGAACTCGTCAATCTCTTCTTCAGTTCTAAGAAACTGCTCTCACACTGCTGTGTAAATTGATAAGGGACCTCTTTCCTGGTTAACATTGTCAATGGGAGAGCCAGTTTGGAGAAACCTTCAATGAATCTCCGATAGTAACCTGCCAATCCCAAAAAGCTTCTGATTTCTGTGACTGTTGTGGGCCTCTCCCACTTTAACACTGCTTCCACCTTGGAGGGATCCACAACAACTCCCTGTGCGGAAATCACATGTCCCAGAAAATGGACTTCATCCAACCAAAAGCTACATTTAGACAGCTTGGCATACAACTGCTTTTCTTTGAGGACCTGCAGCACAATCCTCAAATGTTCTTCATGTTCACCCGGACTCTTAGAATAAATCAGGATGTCATCGATGAACACAATGACAAAAGAATCCAAGTATGGCATGAAGATCCTATTCATGTAGTCCATGAATATTTCAGGAGTGTTGGTCAAACCGAAGGGCATCACCACATACTCAAAGTGCCCGTAACGCGTCCTGAAAGCAGTTTTTGGAATGTCCTCTTCACGGATGCGGATCTGATGGTATCCCGATCGGAGGCCAATCTTAGAGAATACTGATGCACCCCTCAACTGATCCAACAAATCATCAATGCGAGGGAGCGGATATTTGTTCTTTACCGTCACTGCATTCAATTGCCTGTAATCAGTGCACATCCGAAGGCTACCGTCCTTCTTCTTGACAAAGAGGATAGGAGCACCCCAAGGTGATACACTTGGCCTGACAAGTCCCTTTTCTAATAGCTCCTCCAATTGCTTTTTCAATTCTTCCAATTCCGGAGGCGCCATTCTGTAAGGTGCAATAGAAATTGGACCTGTACCAGGCTTCAGATCAATACTAAAATCAACTTCTCTTCTTGGAGGCAATCCGGGAATCTCCGTAGAAAAGACTTCCGGAAACTCACGGACACAGGAATTTGACTTACATCATAAACTTCATCAACTTCCATGGCAGACAGAGTAGAATCACTAAAGATGACTGCTTTCTTACGACAGTCAATAAGAACATGATGCTGAGCCATCCAGTCCATACCCAGGATAACATCTAATCTAGTCAAAGGCAGACAAATGAGATTGATTTTGAATTCCTGCTCCAAAACTCGGAGTGGACAATCCAAACACATTTGAGAAGTAATAACTGAAGAATTCGTAGGGGTATAAACCGACAACTTATAAGGCATTTCTATAGTAGACAACCCTAGTCTCTTCATGCATTCCATAAAAATGAATGAATGGGATGCACCACAATCAAACAAAACACCACAAGAACTGCCATTAACATGACATATACCTCTGATCAGCTCATCCTCATCTGTCACCTCTTCGCCATCTAGAGTGTACACCTTGCCCTTCTGCATTGGCTGACTCCCACCAGATTTCTGTGCACTAGCCACATTGACCTCTCTCTTCACAGTATTTTTAGGGCAGTTGGAAACAAAATGACCGGCCTGTCCACATAAGTAGCAGAGTCCATCCCTTCGACCCATATTCCAGCATACTCCCCTGTGTTGCCTCCCACAATGTGTACATGTAGGAACAGGACCAAGAGTTACTGCAGATTGCCCTGCTCCTCTAGGGACTGAAGGTCTAGGATTAGAATAAGGACCAGATTTCTGCATAGGACCCTTGCCCCTAATAGGACCAGCCAATTTCTGAGATGCCTTGCTTCGCTCCTCTGCTTGTTCCTGCTTGAGGGAATCTTCATAAGCACTGGTCATGTTCACTAGTTGAGAGAGATTAGAGATTCCTTGATAGACAAAGACTGTTTTGATCTTGGAATTGAGACCAGCCTCAAACTTGATACACTTAGTGTGTTCATCTGCATCCCTGTAGCTGCCAGAATAACGAATGAGGTCCTCGAATTGAGCTGCATATTCTCCAACACTGAGGTTCCCTTGCTTCAGCTCAAGAAAAGCCACCTCCTTCTCCCTTCTTACATTTTCCGGGAAATACTTTCCCAGAAAACGGACCTTGAAAAGGTCCCATGAAATGAGCTCATTAGCTGCTTCCAAGCCTCTCCTCTGTTGGTCCCACCAATGTTCCGCCTCACCAATAAGCACATACTCCACTAGTCGCATATACTGGTCACCCGGTGGTTGCAGCGAGCGAAGAACCTTCTCCATCTCCTGGAGCCACCTTTGAGCTCCATCGGGGTTGTAACCCCCTTCAAACTTCGGTGGATCGCTTTTTCGAAAGCGGTCCATCCAGTCAATCTCCACTGGTGGTGGAGGAGGAGGTTGTAGTGCTGCTGCTGCAGCTGCCGCAGCTACTGCAATGTTTTGGGCTTGGTTCTGTTGCAGATTTGCAAGATTCTCAGCTTGTTGCTACTGAGCTTGGGCTTGGTTCTGCTGCAATTGAACCAGAGTTTCGAGAATTGCAGCAATCCTATCATTGTCAGCCTGTCTCCCTGCCATACTGTCGAGTCATGGAAGGAAAACCAGTTAATGATAGAATAGTTAAATAAAACTACTAATATCCTACAACTTCACTTAGACACTAAACTAAGTACTTGGGTTACTCGCTCGGTGAGTAACCATAGGAGTAGTGAGTTCATACTCCAAAGGCCGAGGGAAACTGCTCTGATACCATAAATGTAACACCCTAATAAGTACTACCCTTAATTCCCAAGTATTAAAAATGTATACTTAAAAATTCCTTTTTAACTTATGAAAATCAACCGTCAAAAGGACGGAGTTTCGTTTGTTTTTCGGACTTTTCTAAATCTTCAACCTGATAAACACATTTTTATTAAATCAATAGTAGCCAGCAGGGCTCAAATATAAATGTAAATATGCATCACATAGTTGCCCCATGGGCTCAAGTGTAAAACATCAGTGTGTCAGAGTACCAGCAAAATATTAAGTATTTAAATCAAGAGGCCATGACAACAACTATGCTCAAAATGAATCATAAACCCTGCACAAAAGAAACTATCCTAAGCCTCACTCTAAAAGCATATACAGCTCATACACGACCAAATATACGGAGGCTGAAGTCAAAATAAAAGTATCTAATCCCCATAACCCTACTCTCCCTGGGAGGGAGAGCACACCTGCTCGGCCGGGGGCTGTGCAATCTCAATCTCTGTACCTGTAATGTATAGTAAGGGAGTGAGCATTGCACATGAAATAGAATAGCAGTTTCTAGATAGACATAACAACTAACCAGGCCAAACACAATTCGCAATTTATTCACATAAATACCAATTCATCGCAAGCATACCATATTTTCCAATTCCATTAATTTATAAATGTCGGTTCCCTTTTTAGTTAGTTCCTTTCCACCATATGGTTACCTTTTTTTTTGTGTTTCCCCGTTTCCAAAGAAATCCCTTTTTAAAACCCTTACCTCTTACTTATTTTTACGGTGTATGTATGTCTCCACCAAATCGAAGGCCTACATACATACACCAATCACGATGTATGTCTCCACCAAATCGAAGGCCTACATACATCGCGTTTCCATTACCATTACCTTGTCCAATTTTATCCCCTTACCCTTTTCCTTATTTTTACGGTGTATGTATGTCTCCACCAAATCGAAGGCCTACATACATACACCAATCACGATGTATGTCTCCACCAAATCGAAGGCCTACATACATCGCGTTTCCATTACCTTTACCTTGTCCAATTTTATTCCCTGTTTCCTTTATTCATTTCCTTTTATTTACGGTGTATGTATGTCTCCACTAAATCGAAGGCCTACATACATACACCACTCACGATGTATGTTTCCACCAAATCGAAGGCCTACATACATCGCTTTTCCTTTACCGTTTACCTTATTTTATCCATTGTCCTTTCCTTTTTCCTTTTTATTTAGGGTGTATGTATGTCTCCACCAAATCGAAGGCCTACATACATACACCACCGACGATGTATGTCTCCACCAAATCGAAGGCCTACATACATCGCCCCGTTTACGTTGTATTGTCTCCTCCAAATCGAAGGCCTACAATACAACACCATTTTACGATGTATCGTCTCCCCCAAATCGAAGGCCTACGATACATCACCATGCTCATCCAATGTTAGTTGTCCATATTATATGTCATTAATTTGTCTACCAATTCCATTTAGTATTTACAAAATTACTCCAAGCACAAGCACCATCATATTTATAATCAAATAACCACAATTCACTTTTCACATAAACAATTAGAATACAAATAATAACAAACATCACCTTTCATGTAATCATACAACACCCACATTTCTTTTTCACTTGTCCAGATTATTGATTTAAAATCCTAAATTAGGGGTTCATGCCATTTAATTTTTCCTCCATAGAAACCTAACCTTATTCTCTAATTCTTAGAGTTCCATAATTAATAATTAAGCCTAATTTCAACATTTTCCTTAGTTTCTAAATTGGGGTTTCTAATTTCCTACCCTAACACATAAACTCCTAGCCAATCATTATATCTAAATACAAACCCTTTCCTAGAACAAGCCAATGCTCACTATATCCACCCCTTACCTTAACCAAGGAGAGGAAGAGAGGAAAACCCAAGCCTTCGCTCCGCACGCTCCCAAAACGAAGAGCTCCCAAGCCAAAAAGATAGGGAGAATGATGATAACCTTCTCTAAGCCAAAGGAATGGAAGAATGATGAGATTATTGCCCCATTCAAAGAGAAATTCGAATTTCCCCAAAGGGAGGAAAGAGAGAGAGAAAACCCCACTTAGAGGGAGAGAGGAACTTCAAGAATCATGAATACTTACGTGGAGAGACCAAGAGAGACTTGATGGTGGACTTTGGGGTGATTCCCTTGAAGCTTGATGGATTTGGGATGAGAGATTGGGTGCCCTAGAGAGAGAAATTTCGTGCATTATGGCCAAAATCACGCGTGAACGACCTTTATTTTTTTTCCACTGCAGGGTCGTTTAATCGATTATTAATCGATTAAGGGTTTCCCAACATTCTGGTCGTAATCGATTAAGCTGCAGCTTAATCGATTAAGTTGTAGAGTTTGCAGCACCCCGACTTTGAAAGGTCATAACTTCTTCGTTAACCGTTGGATCTTCCTCAAATTTTGACACAGGCTTCCTCACATATCCTACTTCACATCCAACGGTGGAATTTGTATTATAAGCTACCAATCTTGTTATTATCATTCCCCAATTTCCTATGTTTTAAACTTGAATTTACATGTCTAAATGGCCAATTTTCTAGCTTATTTCATAATTGCTTCTATCCTAAGGCTATCAACACACAATTTATACTAAGAATTAAATTTAGGATGTTACACATGGCATTCCTCGTCACATCATATGGTGTCAAGGTTGTCGACATGGAAGTGTAGACGTCGACTTCTATTTGTTATGGTGGAAAAAACTGGATGGATGGGTATAATCCTATGTTGCATCAATATAGGTATAATATTGGATATGGTTATAGTACTGGATACATGGTACAACATTTTCTACAAAACTGGGATACGAGTACGGCAATATAAATTCAAATTTTATAAATAAATGTACATAAACAAGATGCAAATAAACAATTTTGATACTGAAATAGCATATGAGTATCGTAAAATTAGAGATTTATGCTCAAAATAAATTAAGATATAAGGGCGAAAGATTGATTATTACATTAAAATATAAATTCTAAAGCAAAAATGACATTATTGGTATGATCCACACCTAAAATATACCTTAACATACGAGTTACAAGTACGTAGTACCATATGTGTATCGGTACCCAAGGTGTACATTTACCCGGTACAGATACGTTATCAGTTTAAGAGTACCCATGTTTCAAAGGCATAATCCAAATGGCTCGTAATCGCATTAGGTAAACATTGAAAAAAAAAGGACATTTGCCAAAAGGACCCCATGACACTCAAGAGTGCAAAAAATAATAAAACGAAATTTTTTTAATATACTCCTCATGTGATCCTTAAAGTAAGATTGGATAAAATTTTAATAATAATTATACTGATATTTTTTTTAAAAAAAAATATATTAAATATTATTAAAATTTTAAAAATTGTTGACTATAAAAAGGTAATTGTGAAATAAATTAATTAAATACTAGTACTAAAAATTGAAATAAAATATCATATATAAGAAAAAATTATCACATAGATCATTTATCAAAGATAAGATGAATTATTTCTTTGTCCCATTATTATAGTAAAAATCAAACTAATCAATGAAAATAAAAGAATACCCCCCTGTCTCGAATTACTCCTATAAGTAAAACCAACTAATTTTACGCTTATTAAGGAGGTTAGTTGATTGTATTTAATTTTCTCAAATTTATAAAAGAATAGAGGTATTTTAGGAAAGTTGCATTGGGAATGAAACAAAAATAAATAAGATAACAATTTTCTAGGAATGTTTTAGAAAAGTGGCATTATATTTTAAATCAAGAGAGATATGTTTTTTGTTGTTTATATTTAAAGCCAGAGGGACTAGAGCCGGCAAAAAAGCACGACACGATCGGGCCGGGCCGAAAAAGCACGAAAAAATATCGAGCCTAGACAACAAATTTGAAACCAGAACTATACATGTACTTTTTTAACATGACACGCAAAAGCCCGAAACCCGTCCGGATTTTTGTCGGGCTAACCCGGCACGGCACGCGGGCACGATTTATTTAATATTTTTTTCGGAATTTTTTTTTTTAAAAAAGCCTTACAAACCCAAACCCCATAAATCCCTAATTAGTAATAATAATAATAGGCTAATGCGGCTAATAGCATATCATCATCACTCATTCACGTTACAGTGTTAGTTGTCACACACTCACACAACATTGAAACTTCTTTCTATCTTCTTCTATCATCAAATTTCCTAAAATCCCAAGTTCTCAGTTACATCAAAATCCCTTAAATCCGAAGAGTTACAGGTGTTGCCTGTGTTAAAGACTTGAAGCATTTTGCTATGACAATGAGTTCAGAATTATTGGAACTATTGTGAGTTGTGACAGACTGACAATAGATTTTAGGCCTTTTGGGACTAAAAATCTCATGTTTTCTTTTTCCTATTTGCCTTAATCAATAACAGATTTTTTTTTTTTAAAAAAAAATTGTCCTTCCACACGAACAAGCACGAAGCCCGCATAGTGTAGGCTTAGAGAACATTTTTGAAGCACGATTTTAAGCCGTGCTTTTTAGACACGACACAGTTATGGCCCGAACACGGCCGGGTAGCACAAATTGCCACATCTGAGAAGAAATACTTATTTTAAATATAATGCATGATTCACTAATTAATTACTCAAATTTCCATTACAAAATTTCGATATTATTACAATTGATTACATTAATTATTTATAAACATTTAGAGAATCGAAAATTGTTTTTTTTAACATAAGAATTGAAGATAATAATAAAACTTTAAAAATCAATCCATCATCATATCTTCATTTTTTAATAGTTAAATTTGTTTTTCAATATTTACTTAATCATTAGTATAATAGTTATGTTTGGTAAGACAAACTTATAGCTTATTAGGTAGCTTTTAGCTTATTGATCCGGTCAATAAGCTGCTAGATCTGTTTGGTGAAAAAAAAAAATAAAAGAAGCTTATAACTTTCAAAAAGGAAGCTTATAGCTTTTGAAAGCTAGCTTTTAGAAAAAAAAAAATAAGAGCTTTCAATAAATCAGATCTTAATTTTACCCTTTTTTTTACTAAATTATATTATTAGTTACCAATTTCAGTCATTTAACATGTTTATGTTACTTGTATAACTAATTTTGCTAAACAACTTTAATTCAATAATCTAATTATACAAATATAAGTTTCCAGCTATAATTCCACAACTATAAGTTAGGTTCACAACTATCAGCTACACGCTCACAGCTATAAGTTCGTTTTGCCAAACAGACCTAATATACAAATTTTTTAAAATTTTTTTTATTTATAATTTTATGTTTTTAACTTTAATTTCGAATAAATTTTATTTTACGAAGATATCGGGACCGAGAATACATCCCAATATCTTTTTCATGGAAGTAATAAGTAAGACACCTCAGTCTTTAATACCAATGTACCAACTTCCCCCTTCGTATCTGCTCTATATATCTATCCCTATAAATCTCTATAATTGTAGTATTCACTTCTACTGTTCTACATCTCTTTCGCTCTCCTAAACAAAAGGTTTTATTCATTCACTCATAAGCTCCTCAACCTCTTTTTTCTACAATAGATCATTTTTTTGAATATAATATATACTGATCAATATATTTAATTTAATAAAATGCATCTTCCTCATTCCTCACTTTTCTATTCTCCTCTTTTTATTAATTAATCTCTTCATCCTTCGATCTACTTTCACCAATTTCTCTCTCAGTTTCAGAGCTTTCTTGAGAACCCTAAACCATTCTCTTCACGCCATTTTCAATGCTGCTTCTGTTCCAATGATCAGCTAAAAAAAAAAGTGATTTTCGGGGTGAGAAAAAAAAGAAGAATGAGAGTGAAGGAAATGCACCCTTTGTGCTGCATCTCCCTGGAGAGTCCAGGGATCGGGAGCAACTCGCCGGAGCCAGACGCGGCGGCGCTGTCAAGGACGAGGAGCCTTCCGGCGAGTTTCGCGGCGGCGGGTGGATCTGTCTTGAGCAATGGCGGCGGATCGGAGGCGACGGTGGCCGGCGTTTTATACAAGTGGACCAATTACGGCAAAGGATGGAGATCCCGGTGGTTCCTCCTCCGCAATGGCGTCCTCTCTTACGCCAAGATCCGGTGGCCGGAAAACCTCAATCTCCTCTCTCCCCTCGACGACGTTCGCCTCATCGGAGAACTCTCCGCTAACCGCCTTGCCCGGATGGACTCTGCCGCCGCCATGCGCCGTAAAAACCCCAAACCACCGTCATCATCCAGTGTTGTCCATCTCAAGGTAAAAAAAAATAATTAAAAACATGAATTTGTTTTTTATTTTTTTTAATTATTATTATTTTCTTCTCTATCTGTTAAAATATATGTATATTAATAAAGGGATTGATTTTGATTTTGAACTCAAATTTATGTTTGATGATAATGGAAACATTAAGAAAAGTTGGTGTTTTGGTGGTAGCGTGATTCTGAATCACCCGTTATACTGTGGGTCAGGTTTACCTTTGGTTTCTCACTTTGGCAGTGTCGTGTTCATCGTTTTGGCGCTACCTCACTGCATCTTTCCTGTAGGGGCAACAATTTTTTTTATTTAAAAAAAATTAAATTAAAAAATGTTTTCTCTCCTCTTTTTTTTTTTAATTGCAAAGGCACCGTAAAGATTTTATTCTTGTTTTCGAGTATTATGCAAGGTAAAAGATTCCAAAGGCGACTAGTCCTTTATGTAAAAGAAAAGAAAAAGAAAATCGATACATTCATTGGTTTCATTAACATTAACATGATTCAGATTTGGATTGTTCTTTCTGGTGCCAGTGAAAAGAAAAAGAGTGTAGACAAAAAAATAAAAATGAAGTAGGAGTTTTTTGATGTCCGAGCAGCAATGTGAAAACCCAGTGGGTTCTACTTTTCTTCCATGGAACATGTGTGAGATTTGGATTTCAGAAAACTCCCCTAACTTTTTTTAAAAAAAAATAAATAAATAAATTTGTTTGTTTTACAAGTTTTAATAATAACTGGATGTTAATGTAGAGTGGGTCACATCAACAGGTTGCTGAGTGAGAGGAGTGTAAGAAAAAGCCTACAAATTATAGGCCTATGGCATTAACTTGCGGTCACATCATCTATCATCCTTCTCTGTACACTTCCTTCATTTGCATTGGTTGGAATGGATTATCATAGGCTCAGCCTTTTCTGCATTAAAATTTTTGCCTTCTTCCCTCTTACTATTTCTACTACCTCCTACTGTTTCCTCAACATACCCTTTTTTTTCTTGCCATTTTAGCCTAAAAAGGTAAAAACCAAAATTAAACGCACCAAATTGCAATCTTTGGTTTTATTTGCATGCCCCTTCACACTTGAGAGAGAGAGAGAGAGAGAGAGAGAGGGAGATCCATGACGGTGCTATATTTTTTTATTGGCTTTTGTTTTCTTTTTTCTTCCATAAGCAATGGAATACTTAAAGTGTTAAGAAGTTGAAGGCGTTACATTCAAGAGCAGAAATGTTATTTAATATATGTAATTAGGATATTGGACTGTGTGTGTGGTGTGTGGGGTTTGGGGAGTTTCTTTGTAAATTGTAATGCCTTGACGTTACTGTAAAGCAACCTTATACAACAGATTTTTCTTTTCAGATATTTTTTAATTATTTATGCAACTCAAAAATAGAAAAGTGGAAACATATGTGAAGGACCCTCTTTTGTCTTTGCTCAACAGAAATATGTGTACCTGGCTAGCCACCATTGTGGTGGGGTATCATGTAGTTCAATATTTAAATATAATATAATATAATATAATATACATATTTATATTTAATTTAATTTTAATGGGTGCTCCTACTACTGTAAGGTCAGATTCAAGAACCACTCCTCTTCTCTAGTCTCTAGGATATTAAAAGTGAAAAACAAAAGAAAGTTGGAGTCAGTAAGTTTTTGTTTTTTCACATCATCAAGTTGAATTTGAATCATTCTATAGTGTACTTGTATCGTCAATCCATGTTATAACTAGTGAGGTTATTTCATTTTCAAGCTTTCTGTATATCACTTTTGTTTTCTCAAGGTGGGCTCTCTTCCCCACTTGTGCTCCCCATGCCAACATGTTGAAGATCGCATTTGTTAGTAGTTGATATATGCTGCAGTTTCATTTTTTACTCTAAACTTTGTTCAGTGTTTTACTGTTGTAGTACTATTATAACTATAAATCATGTCTGTTTGTTTTTATTTTCTTTCTTTTTTTCCACATAGAACAATGAAAAAATGAGTTGTGTATTAATACTACAAGTTTTTTTTTTTAATTACTGTGTAACATTTCATTTATATTATTTATGTGTATGACATTTATTTAAAAATAAATTAGATATTTTATCATGAAATTTGAATAATGCATATATGGTAGTACTATATAAAAAAACTTCAAAATTTTTTATACACATACACCCACTAAACTTCTTGTGGTTGATTGTTGCTGAAGTGTTTCAATTTTAACTAAACTTTGTTTAGTATTTTACTGTTTCTTATTATTACAACTATAAACCACGTCTATTGTGTTTTTTTCCCTTTTTCTTGCATAGAATAATGAAAAAGAAGTGTGGACTGAAGTTATAAAATATTTTTTTACACTAACATTCATGTGTATAACTTATTTATAGTTCAATGATATTTTATCACATAAATGATAGATGATGTACCTGCGTACCCATCAAACTCTATATTTTGTTACAGTGAATATTGAAATTGAAGTTATCTCATCTGAATATTGTTGTATAGCAGATCTCATCATTTAGAGAGAGCAAGTCAGACGATAGGAAGTTTTATATATTTACTGCAACAAAGACACTCCATCTCAGAACTGACTCAAGGAAAGATCGTGTGGCGTGGATTCAAGCTTTGGTCTCAACTCGTGGCTTGTATCCACTTAGACCTCTCGGTGATCATATCTCCCTTGCACCAGATGAAATATGTATATCAACTGAGAGGCTCAAGAAACGCTTGCTTGAAGAGGAAACCAGTGAAAACCTTGTGAAAGAGTGTGAGCAAATCATGCTCTCTGAGTTCTCGGAATTACATGGGCAACTTAAAATATTATGTCAAGAACGAACAAATTTGCTTGATACAATAAGGCAATTGGAGGTAATTTCACAACTTGAATTGCTTGTGACAATTTTTTTTGTTTGCCTCATCTTAAAAAGTTAGACCTCTATTACTTATGGATCCATAAAGGTTCTGAATTACTCAACAATATTTATGTTTGTGTGAGCGTTGACAAAATATGATTCTAGATGAACATGATTTTGTAAAACTGTTTTTGATTAAAGTGAGTTTAAAGTAAAATAATTCATGTTTAGATATTTTATTCTAAAATCACGTTTTGCAGGAGAAATTGGTGTAAAAGTTTAAACCAAAATGCAAAAAAGTTACATTCTCTCACTATTTGCAAACATGATTAATTCGATGCTCCTAACATGGTACTATAAAATTGACAACTATGTTGGCACGAAGTCCAAACAACTTTTACATATTCTAATGTGACTCTAGAAACCCCAAATGATGAAATCAAACATGAACAAAGTCCAAGTGACTAACTATTTTCTAAAGTTATTGGGGTGGATCAATAATACTCACTGAATTTGCTCGCATAATACTCTAGAAGTTTCCTGTCTTACATGCATTGCGTTGTTCCTTTTTCTTTAATATTCTGAAAGTTGGAGGTAATTTCATTACCTGTACTTTTTTAACGGATTTCATTACTTATATGATTGATCATTGAATTTTATTAACTGTAATTGCTTGCATAATTAATATTATATAGTTTGTTGTCAGATCTGCTTTCTATATTTCCTTTTTCTTTAATGTGACGAGACATTTTTTACTAATGCTTCAGCTTTCACTTTCCAACTTTCATATTGGCTTGCCTTAGTTAAGGTGCATATTTTTGCTCTTTTGGTCGTGCTCGATGACTATAATTCATGCAGATTATGTTGGAGATAGAGTTTCAAATATGCAATATAATTTATAAAAATATATATTGCAGAAAAATGTTGATTTATTTTCTCTCAAATGTTTTTTCCTGGACTACCTTTGGCTGTTATGAATTTACTCTATATTTAGTACACTAATTATTATTATTTTATAATTGATAATTGATGTGCCTCTCTGTTTATATATACTTGCAAATGCCCAAGATATATGTGGCTGTAGCATCATATCATTAGATACTAAGTTGTATTGGTGCAATTCAAACTAAAGTGGTATTGTTTTTTTTGTGAGAAACAAATAATAGATCGAATTGCATATGTTGGATCACATGACAATGTTTGGTTCATTTGGTCATACATTTTGGCTGATCTGTTGGTTTCTTTAAACGGTCTCTCAAAGAGTCATGTCACTGGTGACTTTGTCTGATGGTATCCCCCACCCGAGAGAAATATAATAATTCATGTTTCTCATAATTGATTTCCATTCGCCATTTTTTCCATCCTCGTTTATTTTTCTTCCTTGCTTTACATTCTAATAATTCAACTATCTTATCACTATGCTTCTTTCAGCATGTCTTTTGTTTTTAGATTGAAAACTTTGTATTGGACTTGCTAAACTAATCTTTTGTCGTTCATTATAAACAGGCAGCTAATATTGAAGCTGAGGCCTCTGCCATACATCACAGTGATTACCAATTAACCAAGAATGTGTTTTCAAGGCTAGGACGTGGAAAATATAGTGGTACAACTATATACGTCACTTGTGCATCTCATTAAATTTTATACTTATGCTGTGAACCTGTGATGAAATAAGCATATGGTCGTATTCAGAATCGTTAGGTGTTGACAGTTATGTCTTACAAAAAACATAAAGAATATTGCTGACATCATGTTGTTTAAACTCTTCTTGAATTTTGTAGAAAATAAATTGCGCAATGTTGTTACAGTTTGAACCTGTATTTTTATACCTTAGCAAAGCTATGGTGTGTCAATTCCACATCCTCTTGTGAGTATTTTACAAGCATCTTGATGTAGTGTCTTTGACCTATACAATCCCATTGAAATTATGTCCAAAAGTCCACATATTACTGTTGCTAGAACCTAGTTCATATACATATACTTTTTAGCTTCTGCTGATGCATTCAAACTTGTTTATAACTCAATTCAATTCTAGTATGAGCTTGAGCTAGTACCGGGATTACCCACATTTTCATTCTTTTGAACAGAAAACATTACCTCAGAAAACATGTCTCTTCTTTGGATACTCTTTAGATACTGTGTTTAAAATTAATCATATGTACTAAATAATAACCATAATTATATATGGAGTTGAATTTTGTCTCCTGATCATGGTGAACATTGAATCTGTCTGCAACCTTCCTTATATATGTTCTTGTCCTTTAAAGATGTGGTATTAGTTCTTACATATGTTTTTGCTTTCCAGAATGCAGCACAACTGAATCATCTGATGATATTGAGAAACAGGAACTGGAGGAAGTGTCAGATGAAGACGAGATTTCATATTACGATACTAGAGAGGATTTTACAGAACCTGGTTTTGAATGTGGGTCAATAAGAGCTCTGGATCAGTTGAACAAGTCTGGGGAAGCTAACACAAAATGCATTAATATGGAAAAGATTCATGTTGAGAAGGGGATCCATCATTATGGGTATCCTCAGATAGCAAGACGAACAAAGCTTCCTGATCCCATTGAGAAAGAGAAGGGTGTTAGCCTCTGGTCGATGATTAAAGACAATGTGGGCAAAGATCTCACCCGAGTTTGTCTTCCTGTATACTTTAATGAGCCAATATCATCACTTCAAAAATGTTTTGAGGACTTGGAGTACTCTTATCTTCTAGATCGAGCATATGAATATGGAAAATCAGTAAGACATGCATCTTCCTCTTGATTGTGACATTCTCCTCCTTTTAGTGTAAACAATCTAAATTTCAGTCATGTGTTGGTATATGATTTCTATGGCCTATTTGTCTTAGAGAATGTCACATCCTCCCTTAAAAGGGGGAAAAGGGAAAAATAATAAGTTATGCACGATACAAATTAATAATTTCATACCTTAATAGTTTGAAATAAACTATGCCTTAATAACTTATTCGAATTTGTTTGGTCTGTGAGATGACTTAGTTTGATCAATTGTCTTGTACTGAACTGGTGCACCTGCTCTTACTGGTCTTTTATTAGGGGGAGCCCCGTGCTAATCATTTGGCAACATATAATATTATTTTTTAGCTTTCCCTTAGACTATATGTTTTGGTAACATTTAACATAAGTGAAATGTCATATTATTTAATGGTATTAAACATGACGCTTTAACCCTTAGAATTCCATTTTCAGGGAAACAGTCTCCTTCGGGCTCTAAATGTTGCTGCCTTTGCAGTTTCTGGATATGCATCATCTGAAGGTCGTCACTGTAAACCCTTTAATCCTTTGTTAGGGGAAACGTACGAAGCTGATTATCCTGACAAAGGACTTCGTTTCTTTTCTGAGAAGGTTAGTAGTAACTTGTGATTTAATTATGTAAGGATTTGAGATATGTAAACCGTAGTGCAGCATTGATATCTAGCTAACTTTTTCTGAGAATTGCTGTCATAAATGGCTTGTATTGTACTTGTGTTTTGGTTTTGATATTTATAATTCAGTCTTTACCTCATAAATCATAATGAAATTTCCAACACATTTAATTCCATGACATAAGACATTTACTATAAGTTACAAACCTAGTAACTTGTTAATGTATATTGAGAAGTGGAACGAAAGTAATGTGGACACTGTTCTAACTTCTAACTGTGTTTAGGCATGCAATTCAGAAGATCGAGGAATGATTGTTTTGTCATTCTTTTGGTATTGGAGTAAATAAAAGTTTTCAACGATAGTAGGTTTATCCATGAGATTCTCCATGGATCCTCCATGTGTATTTGTCTAATTTGTCTTCGCACAATGTGCAACAAATAACCTGCCAATATTGTTGTCTATTAAAATAAAATTGACTTGTAAAAAATTTAGTTGCTACGAGGAAAAATGTAAAACACTCCAAGGATATAATTTATCTTCATAAAAAATATTTGTATTAAAAGAACAAATAATACACTAAACAAACTTTGGCTTTTTGTTGATAAGTAATTGTACAAACACATAACATTCAAACAATAGAATTCGTTGGAGTTTATATTTTTCTAGCAGCTGAATATTCATGCTCTATTCTATATTTCAAATGAATGAGAAATCCTCTATAAAATAGAGGATTTACGCAGTGTAATAACCCTGCAATTTTTACAGCTATTTCACGCATTTACGCTTCCCACCGAAAGCAAGGAACACTTGCTTTTTCCTCCCCTTTTGCTGAATTGTGTGAGGCCACCGAAAGCCATATAACTTTGCTTTTCTCGTGGATCCGCTTGGTTTAATACTCATATTGTCTTTTTTAAACCAAGTTTTGTTATTCCAAGCATATTCGTCAACCTTAAGATTATGCTTGAAATAACAAAACTTGGTTTAAGGAAGGCAATGTGAGATCAGTTGGTGTAAGGCCCCAACTGAAATCCTGGGAATGGGACAAGGGTGCTAGTAGTCCCGGGTTCGATTCCCACTAAAAAAATCCCGCTGGGAGAGCCAGCCACGCAGCTCGCTCCGGATCAGTCTCAAGGACTCCCTGGTATTAAGGGTGCTCTTGGGGATACTGGTGGTTCCGCAAGGAATTCGGAAAAAAAAAAAAAAAACCAAACAGGTCCACAAGAAAAGTAAAGTTATATACCTTTGGTGGCCTCACTAATATTATTCAACCTAGTTGCTACAACATCAAAAGGGTTAGTTTTATTGCAATGCCCATGAGGGTTGTCCTGGTCAAATGCAAAAACAACCCTAACAAATAATAACAACCATAGTAATAATAGTAATAATAGTAGGAACTTTATTCTTTTTAGCGGAGGTCAGTGTAATCTCAATATTACCCGCCGAGTAATGTGAGTGTAATGATAGCATAAATAACACACAAGTATCAAGGGAGGTTTATGCATTATCTTAAACGAGAGGTAACCAGTGTAACTAAGCCAAACCTTGGGAGAAATTAATGTAATTTCCCCATATGCCTAGAACCTTCTAGTATGTGATGTTTTCTCACAATAAATGTGTATGAAACAGGTAAGTCATCATCCCACTGTCGTTGCCTGCCATTGTGAAGGTAGAGGATGGAGGTTTTGGGCTGACAGCAACATCCGTTCAAAGTTTTGGGGAAGGTCAATTCAGCTTGACCCTGTGGGAGTTCTAACCCTAGAGTTTGATGATGGTGAAATATTCCAGTGGAGCAAGGTATGAAACTTTGACTTGGAACCGTTTGCATGGACTTCCCAAGTTGTACTAGTGGATTTTAAGTTCATATTCTATATAATTATATATGAATGATGGTATTTAATAATCACTGTTGTTTCTCTTTTTAGGTCACAACAACAATTTATAATCTTATACTTGGCAAAATATATTGTGATCATCATGGGAACATGGATATACGTGGCAATCGCCAATATTCATGCAGACTCAAATTCAAAGAGCAGACTATTCTTGACCGAAATCCTCACCAAGTAAGGGTGTTCTACTTGTAGTTAGTTATAACTTATAACTTCTGCTTTATCCTTTTTTAAATCCTGATCTACTAAGTTTATTGTGCTTTAGTTTATTGCATGTTTATTTTCTCTTATTTATTTATATTTCTGAAGAGTATGCAGGCTCCCTTATTTTTGATCTTTTATATCACTTTAAAACCTTGGGTTAGTCGTAAATTACATTTTGTCACCATGTGGTTCGGGCCAAAAACACATTGCGGCATTGTCCTTTCTGTTATTATCTCTAACACTATTTTCCCATGTGCTTTCTCCAATTATATCATAGTCCTCTTCCTTTTTCTCATCCATTACCTAACTGATTTCGAGATGAATTTGAATTTTTTGTTTTTAAAGTGAGCTGTGCTCAAGTATTTTATATAAAGACAAAATCTAATATGTCACTAAATTTAATATAAATTAGAAAATTTTATGAAAAATATGAATTCTTGCAAAGAAATTTTTTTAAATGAAATAATTCGCCGACAGATATGCCATGTTTACTTTAGAGATAAATATTTTTACTCTATTTATTTATTTATTTTGCAAGGAATAAATTATACCACAAATATCAACAAGATTTAGTACATTTGGTAGATAGCTTGGTTCATTAAGTATGATGTCAGGGATTCGATCTTTGTCAAAAGGTTTGTTGATAGAGACAAAACTTATTTCGGTGATTTCTAAACATAAAGGGATTAGTTTCTAGTTGTTAGATGGAAGACATCCTTGATCATTCCCAAAAAAAAAAAAAAAAAAAAAAAAAAAAACCATACCACAAATCAAGTTTTATTTTATGAATAAATTAATAAACTTTACTAGTATATTCGTGTTAATGGATGAATAGGATATTTTGACATGGTTTTACCGTTGGTCCAAACGTCCTAAATTTCTTAATTTCTATGTCCTAATGTTTGCCTAACTTCTAGTTCAACATGTTTCCGATGTCTAATTAGGTGCATGGGTTTGTTGAAGACGTAACGGGGAAAAAGGTTGCCACATTATTTGGCAAGTGGGATGACAGCTTGTATTATGCCAATGGTGATGTGAATGTCAAGCCTAAAGACTTCACTTCGTCTGATTCAAACTTGTTGTGGAAAAGGACTAAACCACCAACTAACCTCACTCGGTACAATTTGACATCATTTGCCATCACACTGAATGAGCTTACACCAGGACTGAAGGTATAATGATGTATTAAATCATTACTTGGTATGCATTTTCCTTTTCCTTCTTATGCATATCTAATTGTTTGTTATAGCCTTTTTCTGATCCTGGGTATTTGATCACGGATTAAAGGAGAAACTCCCACCCACGGATTCCAGGTTGAGACCGGATCAGCGGCACCTAGAGAATGGGGAATATGAGAAGGCTAATATGGAGAAACAAAGGTTGGAACTGAGGCAAAGAATGGTATGTTTGAAATCTCTTCCCGTTTTTCAGTAGTTCATAAAAGAAGCATACATTCCATCTTTTCTTTTCCCTCCCCCTTGTATTTGGAGTTTTTGTTTCACCTTGTACTTGTGAGTTGTTGTATCTGGACTGTTGCGCGAAATAAGCCTAACATCCTTTTCAATAGCGCTCTCATGTTTGTAGCCACTTGTTTGATGATTAAGTTATGTTCCATTAAACATACGTGGTGCTTGTGTATGTGCGTGTGGTTTGTTTTTTTAAGCCCTTCCAAAAGTTCAAGTTGTTTCTTTTTCTAATACAGTTTCTATTAGCATTCATTTAGAGCGACATTAGTCGAAGCTTGTTTTTAATTTCTACTGTAAACAATCAGTGACCTTGTTTGAGTACAACTTTTTGATCTGTCATGCTTAATTTCTTGTAAATTGTAATGCATCTGTACTTATTCTGATATCCTTTAGACATGTATATTTAATTAATAACAGCTACACATTTTATGTAACATTTCATCACACCTATAACTTGGTCATCGTTCTTCTTTTACTTTCTTTCACCAATATGTTGATGATCATCATGCTTTTCATACAGTCAAGGAAAATGCAAGAAAATGGTTGGAAGCCTAGGTGGTTCCACCAAGAAGATGAAAATGGAACGTTTCGATATATTGGTGGATATTGGGAAGCAAGATCTCAAGGGAGATGGAATGAATGCCCAAATATATTTGGTGAATTTAAAGAAGGCACTGTTGATACTTAAGATGCAACTTGATTTTAGTTCAGGTAACATTTACGCTTGTTCCAAAGCTTCTCTGATACAATTCTGTAAACAACTAAAAATCTACACGTGACTCATGTTTTAAATTGCAGTCCACACTTGTCGCATTTTCTCGCAAGTTTCTCCAATTGCGATAAATGCAACATAATTGCAACTGCGATTTAACACCATGCATGTGAGGGAACTTATCTAGGTCTTAAAGCATATGATCCCATGGTGATGATATGTTAATACGTTTTGCAGATAATGATGATAATGAAATGCATACAAGCCTGTGGTGGGTTTATCTTAACCTTCTTGCTTGGCAACTTCTTTTACTGAATGGAAGGGAGAGTAGCCTTTCTGAACCTCAAGCTCTTTGCAGTTATAATTGGAGAGGGTTTCCCTTTTGTTGCAACATAACAATAACAAGGGCAAGAAATAGCAAAAATAACTTCAAGTAAATTGTATCTGGAAGTTTCCATGTGAATCAATGTAAATGACTTAAATCATCAATGGCTGGCGAAGCTGTAATTTTCTTGACCTACTGGACTATAGGTTGTGCCTGCACAGCTTGTCAGGGAGCTGAGAATCTAAAATCGAGGCTGTTATTTCATTTAGATTTAGATGAGCCAAGAGTTCAGCTTAGCAACAGTTGTTAAGATTGGTGTAGTCTGTTAAATTGATATAATCTATTTTAAAAAAATAAATTTTGTATGTAATTATCTGGGTTATTAACTTATGTAAGAATCTCTGCCTCTATGCTGATATACCTCCTGATTTGGCCGAAAGGCTATCAATTTGTTTCATATTTGTTTGCATTTTCTTGGAAATAAATGACAGATGTGTAATCTCATTTGAAGTGTACTACTGTTTCATTTGAAATCAGTCAATTATTGATTTCTAGAAAGCTCCATCTATGATGGTCCATGTGAGTTTTATAAACTCATGCTAATACATTCCCCGATTCATAATCGACTCCCGAACCCGGAATTTATCAGGATCAAGGTCATGTCTTATCCAATTTTTTAATGTAATTCATAATTCCGCGTTTTGACAACAAAATGCGGTGATGACTTCATATTGGGTCAATTGACCCCTACTCGTAGGCGAGGTCCCGAGGGCAACCCGGGACCCTGACCGCTACATACATATTTTAATATGTGCAAAGATTAGAACAATCACTAATGTATTTATCCATTACAAATTTTTAAAAAAACTATAATCATTATATTTAATTATGTATCCTTATTATTTATAATGTTCGAAAAAAACTATACTTTTTGTTTAACCTTTAAAAAAAATCTTGGAATAATTTTTATTATGATATTGCAAGGTGATTGATAGTTGATAATTAATACTATTAAAATTTTTAATTTATTTTTAGAAGGCTAATATTTATTAAATAAGTCGAAAATCAAAAAATTGATTTATTTGGATCTTAATCTTTATAATAGATCATATATTAAAATATTAATTTCTTTATATATTAACTTCTTAAAATATATGAATATTACTTCTTTTCAATTTTATCAATATTTAGTATTTTCATTCTTTATGTTTCCATTAAATAAAGATTAAGAAAAAATGCAATACTCAATAACAAAAACAAGTTACATGAATACATAAAATAATAAATAAATTTTTTTTGAAAAATAGATTGGATGAAAAATGTAACATCCCTAATTTAATTCCAATTATAATTAATGTGGTGGTAAGCTTAGGGTGAAGAGAATGAAATGCTAAGTTAGAAGTTAGTGGATTATGAGAACTATATTGGAATCGAAAACATAGGATATTAGGAAAGTAAAAATAAAAGGTTTACAACTCAAAAAGTAAGTTCCACCGTTGGATGTGAAGGGGAGTATATAGGGAGGCTTGCCTTCAAATTTGAGCAAGATCCGACGGTTAACGAAGTAATGGTGTTTTGAAGTTAGGAATAAAATAAGGGAAAAAATAGAATAAAAATAGAAAAGCTAATTAGCAGTGGCTAATCGATTAGTTGACAGACTAATCGATTAGTTGGTCCAAAATGTTAAAAATGAAAAAGTTCAAATTGTGAAATTTCACAGACTAAACGATTAGTTGGTCTACTAATCGATTAGCTCGATCAGATTCAGAAAAAAATAAAAGAGTGTGGAGCTCTCATTTGTTCCTTTCTTCTTCATTAAGCAAGCCCTAAGCTCCAAAGTGGTGATCCTAAGGTTTGATCCTTCCTCCATGGCACTCACAACACGAAGCTTCCTTCCTTCCTTTTCCTTGTGGTGGTGGTAACTCCATAACCACCAAGCTCTGTCATCATCATCTCTCTCTCTCTTGCTTTCTCTCACCTCTTCTTAAGCAAGTGTAAGGTGAGTTTGATCAATTCTTTTTCCTATCCTTTCCTCCAAGAGCAGGTGATCATCATCATCATTATCATCTCTAACTCTTGTTCCTTCATTTGTGATATAAGGTTTTAGTGGCCCTTTCTCTCTCTAGGGGTTTCACTCTCTTTTCAAGGAAAAGGTGGTGAACTCCTCCACCCCATATTTTTATGCTGCTCATCACTCTCCGGTTTGTCTCTCATCCACTCTCCATCGACACCGCATTCGATTCAATCGGTTTCAATTTAAGATCTTTAAAAGCTAGGGTTTCGGTATTTTCTCTCCCTATGCTCGGTTGAGGTAAGAGGGGTATTACCTTAGCTTAGGGGGTGTATTTCTAGTAGATGATAGTAGTATCTAAGAGCGTTTGATTATGTATGTTAACGAACCTTAGGATAGTCGATAATGGTAAAGAATAAGGACTTAAGAAAAAATAGGAGACCACTTGATATTTATGCTTTATATACTTGCTATGATGATTTGAACATGGTATATGATAAGTGCTATGAAAAGATGCATGTGTGGTTGTGTGACTTAGTGTGGGCAACTAAATGTGAGATTATGAAACTAATTAGAACAAGGAATATCCCTAGGATTAAAAGTTGAGTTGTCCCAATTAGTAAGAGTGAATAAAAAGAGAATGAATAAATAAAGTGTTAAAAGAAGGACTAGATAATATGAGTGAAAAAAGCGAAAGAAAAGACCAAAATGAAATAATAGAACTAAAGTATATAGTATGTGTATTGTAATACCCACATTTTCCCCTATTTTAATAAATTAATTTTTGAGAATTTCTAATTGGGCAGTTATTTTCAAGTTCATATAAATTCATTATTAATTTAGATTTACGAATGAAAATAATTATTTGGTATTTATTTTATGATGGCGGATTATTTTATTTTGTTTTGAGTTTGAAGGAATTATTATTTATTGATTTATTTGATTACGTAACTTTGAAAATTCATAACTTTTGATCTGTAAATTCGAATTGGACGAATTTACAGTCAAAACAATCGTATTGAAATGCAGAATTTATTTTGGTGAAGTTTGGGATTTATTTTACTGTTGACGAAATTTTTATTATTTTTGGGAGATTATAATGTTTTATGTTCGTGAATTGAATTATGATTTTCAAGTGGGATTTACTGTATTGGAAAAATATTATTTTCTACTGTCAAGAGGTGTTACACAGTTTTGGGTATTTGCTTGCAATTTGAATTTTAAATTTGTTAGACATCCAATTATGAGTGCACAAGACCCTAGGGTAACCCAATTAAACACAACTTACTCTAATTAAAGCATAACCACCCTATATGTCCCCTATGAAGACAAGTCATTAATTACCAAATTGATTATGTCTCCCACTAAGATGTGAGTGATAAAGCCTAAACTAATAAAAATTTGCAAACTAGCCCCTTATGACTCCTAGCATGTTTCGACCACCTCTTTTAGTCGTAGACCCCAACCTAAATTTTTTATGAATACTACCCCAAGCCCTTAAGACACCCCCTAGCTTCATAAACCTTAGAAAAAAAAAAGAGAAGAGAGGTGAGAAGAGAGGGGGAGCCCGCGAGCTCTAAGGAGAGGAGGGGACGAAGATTTTTTTTAGCTACTTCAACCTTGTTCTCATTCTTCCTTCTAGGTAATCATCCTTGCTTTCATTTCCTTTTCCACTTTGTTGTTTTATTCATTTTCGGTTTTATGAGCTTTGGTTAATAAGTTGTTGATTTGTTGTTGCATGTTGGTTTTTATTGAAGATCCATGATTTTTAAGTCTTTATATGTATACATTTAAGTTTGAAAATGACAAAGGAACATGCTTGGACCATGAGGGTTCCCACGGTTTTTACCTCCTTAATACCCAAGAAGATTTTTGTTTTTCTTTTGGATATTTGATTCTTGATCTTGAAATGAATATGAATATATTGATTTGTATTGTGAAAGATTTTTGATTTTTCTATATATATATATATATATATATATATGTATATACAATTCGGTCAAAGCAAGGACCAAAGGGAATGGATTTTATTTTTGATGCATGTAGAGTTTTTGTGTTCCTATATAATTTTTAAGCCCTAAAATGTAAAGATGTAAAGCTTGTACAGTTGAAATTAACAAGCATGAATTACAAAGGACCATATGATTTTTATGAACTTGTGCTCAAGTGTTTTGATTTCTGTTTTGATAAATTGATTTGTGTTATAGAGTAAAGGATTAAGCTTTGATTTTCATTGGTTTAAATCATGTGTTTTGTATTGTTTTATTTCACAAAGTTCCTCATTTTCCTTGGTAAATGATTCGGCCAAACAAGGAAAAGAGGGAAACAAAATTGGTTTTAGGTGTTTGATTAATTTTAAGCTTTGATCTTTTATCTTTAAGTGCATGCATGTGAGAATCTAAGTTTAAAATGAACAAAATGGGCATGCAGGAATTTATGAAGTCCATACGGTTTTTCTATTGGTTTTTGGTCTAGTTGATTTTTGTTTTGATGCTTTGAGTTATGTTTAAAAAGAAGGAATGAAAAATGAATTTTGTGTGTGTTTGTGTGTTGATTAAGTTGTATGAAAATCTCTAATTTTCCTATGTATAATTCGGCCAAGGTGAACAAATAAAGAAAATAAATTGATTTGATTATGCACGTTGTAGTTGAGTTAAAAATAAATTATTTCTATGCCTTATAATTCTGTTTTGAAGGAAAAATGATTGATGAATTGGTTTTATGTTAATTTACACGTATAAGTGCTATTCGGTTTTGTATGAGAAAATGCTTAAGTGTAGGAAATTGTTTATGATCTCTGATTATTTGATTAAGTGCATTTGGACTAGGCTTGAATGAACATGATTAATTGAATTAAAATAAGTTGATTATTGGTAAGAAATTGAATTAGAATTAGAAGCATGAATGAATCAACTTGGTTTGAAAAGTGTATGTTTATGTGAGCTAAATGTATGGCTGGAAAATTAGTAATCTTAATGCATGATAATGTGTGCTTGGAGTGTTGGAAAGCAACAAGCGGCTCAAAATAGTCTAGAGGGGACTGGAGTAGCTTTCAAGTGGGTGAAAGTGAACCAGGATAAATCCTTGTGTCTCTTTTATTTTTCCATTCCTTGTATTGCATTAATTCATTAACAATTGCATTTTAGGTTAGAATTGGGATTTTCTTAATTCAACATAATTGATCTAAAATTGCATGTTAATATTACTTGAAATTGTTCATATTAATCATTCATAATTTGTTGAATCATCATAGCATTGTTATTCTTGAAGAACTCTTTTCAAAACTGAGTTTTAATTGAATTTTACCCAGTTTACTCGAGTAAAGTTCTTGTCACTCGAGTAATCTGCTTTCAGTTTATGAACAATACTCGAGTAGGTTTTCTGTTACTCGAGTGATTTAAAAATTGCTTTCGTAATACTCGAGTGATTTGCTGAATACTCGAGTGAAATTATTTTTGCTTGCGTATTACTCGAGTGAAGACTTGAGTTACTCGAGTAATCTGACTTGAATTTTTAAGAAAATTTATTTTCATAAAATCATTCTCTTAGGTGGACGAAAAATCTGTAATAAGGCTTCAATATTCTATTCACCCCCCCTCTAGACTATTTTGAGCCGCTTGTTGCTTTCCAACAAGTGGTATCAGAGCTTGGACGAAAAATCCAAGCCTTAAAAAGCTTTTTCGAAAAGATCCTTTTTACTTGGAAACAATGGGCTCTATTTCAAATCCTTTTGGTGGTGAAGGAACTTCCATTAATCGTCCTCCACTATTCAATGGTGAGGGTTATGCTTATTGGAAGGTCCGCATGAAAATCTTTATTCAAGCCATAGATATGGAAATTTGGAACGCCATAGAGAATGGACCTTTTGTTCCTCAAACGAAAGTAAATGATATTGTTTCAATCAAACCTCAATCAAGTTGGGACAATGATGATAAGAAGAAAGTTGCATTTGATTTAAAAGCTAAAAATATCATCACGTCCGCTCTTTCTTATGATGAGTTCTTTCGAGTATCTCAATGTGTTGATGCTAAACAAATGTGGGACACATTACAAGTCACACATGAGGGCACTTCGGAGGTTAGAAGGGCTAGGCTAAATACACTCATGCATGAATATGAACTTTTTCGTATGTTACCTAATGAAAATATAGGTGACATGCAAAAGCGGTTCACTCATATCATAAATCATCTTTCTGCACTTGGAAAAGTTATTACTAATGGTGAAGTTGTTAATAAGATTTTGAGATGTCTTAGCAGGGAGTGGCAACCTAAGGTGACGGCCATTATGGAAGCTATAGATGTGGATCAAATTGATTTAGCAACTCTATTCGGAAAACTTCAAGAGCATGAAATGGAGCTTGGACGGTTATCCATGAATGAAGATGCCGATAGAAAGAAAAAGGGGATTGCTCTTAAATCAACTTCAAAATCTCTTAAGGCACAAGAGGAAAATTCTCAAGTGGATGACTCGGACTCCGATATAGATGATGAGACTCTTGGCTTGCTAGTTAAAAAGCTTGGTAGGTTCTTTAAGAGTAAGGGAAACTTTAATAAGAATAGACAAAGAGGTTCTAAGGATTCTCAACCAAGAAATAAGACTAACAAGGATCACATCAAGTGTCATGGGTGTGGAAAGCTTGGTCACTATCGATCAAAATGCCCAAATCATTCTAAGATGTCGGAAGGTGACAATTCTAAGTTCAACTCATCTAAAGGAAAAAGGGCTTACATAGTATGGGATGAAGAGGAGAGTCAATCAACATCTAGCTCATCGGATGATGAAGAACTTGCAAATCTATGTTTGATGACGAAGCTTGATGAAGAGGAATCTTCGAGCATTAAATCAAGTGACAACGTCAATGAGGTAGATTATCTTTCCGATGCTAGCTCTAGTTCTAATTCTCCTTCATTCAATGAATTGTACAATGTGTATGTAGAGATGCATAAAGAGTTGAAGAAACTTGCTAAAATAAATGTTGAAAGAAAGAATTTCATAATGAAGCAACATGAAAAGATTATTGAACTTCAAAAAGATTTAGACGAACTTAAGCTTCAAAATGAAACTCTTGAACTCATTTATGCAAACTCTACATGCAATTGTGAATTGAAATCAAATGTTACTCCATCTTGTGAAAATTGCAAGTCTTTGGAAAAAGAAGTTTTTAATTTGAATGATCGACTTGCAAGGCTCATGAAAGGAGATACTTCATTAGATCATTTGCTTTCAACTCAAAGGAACAATAGCAACAGATCCGGTCTTGGCTATACCAAACCTAAGAAACGCAATTATCGCAAAGTTGGTGGATTTTCAAAGAATAAGATTTCTAAAAACCCAACTTGCCATTATTGTGGGATCTTTGGGCATACCACGAATAAATGTAATATAAAGAAATTTGGTATACCAAGCGGTGAATATATTTGGATTGTTAAGGGGACTTCTCCCCATGCTAACAACAAAGGACCCAAGACCACTTGGGTACCTAAGTCAACCAAATGATTTTTTTGTAGGTGTGTCTTCGAACCAATGAGCGCAAATGGTACTTGGATAGTGGTTGTTCGAGACACATGACGGGAGACAAAACGCACTTCATGGAACTTACTCCGAAAAGTGATGGATTTGTGACATACGGCGACAACAACAAGGGCAAAATTCTAGGAGTCGGGAAGATCGGTAACGTATCTAACCTTGTCATAGAAAATGTCCTATACGTAGAAGGCTTAGAACACAACTTGCTTAGTATAAGCCAACTATGTGATATGGGCAATTATGTGACTTTTACTCCGGAATTATGTTTCATTAAGTCTTCTATAGATGATAGTGTTAAGTTTGTAGGTCGTCGCTCTAATAACACCTACTTAATTGATTTGGATGAGATAACTTCACTATTTTCAAAATGTTTCAAATCTTTTGTTGATGAAATTCGTCTTTGGCATAGACGAATTGCTCATGTGAATGTGAATCAGTTAAACAAACTTTTGCGAAAAGATTTAGTAATTGGTTTGCCTAAACTAAATTTTAAGCTTGATGGCATTTGTGACTCTTGTCAAAAGTGCAAGCAAGTTAAAAGTTCTTTTAAACCTAAAAATGTGATAAGCACAACAAAGCCTTTGGAGCTAATCCATATGGATTTGTTTGGCCCTTCACAAATTAAAAGTTTAGGTGGCAATTACTATGGATTTGTTTTAGTAGACGATTTTACTAGATTCACATGGACTTTATTTTTATCCGCAAAAAGTGAAGTTTATAAATGTTTTAAAAAATTTGCCAAACTCATCCAAAATCAACTAAGTTTGAAAATTGTGTCTATTAGAAGTGATCACGGAGGTGAGTTTGAAAACACTAGGATTGATGCGTTTTGTGATAAGTTTGGTATTGATCATCAATTTTCGGCCCCTAGAACTCCGGAGCAAAACGGAGTTGTAGAAAGGAAAAATAGAATATTAGTGGAACTTGCTCGTACTATGTTGATAGAATCAAATGTTCCTAAATATTTTTGGGCTGATGCAGTAAACACTGCTTGTTATGTGCTTAATAGGGTTCTTATTCATCCGCATTTAAATAAAACACCTTATGAACTTTTAAAAGGGCGAAAGCCAAATATTTCACATTTTCATGTTTTTGGGTGTAAGGTGTTTGTTTTAAATAACGGAAAGGAACCGGTCGGCAAGTTTGACTCCAAAGCCGACGAAGGCATATTCATAGGTTATTCAACCCATAGCAAAGCATATAGAGTCTACAATATAAGAACTTTAACCGTTGAGGAATCCGTGCATGTTGTATTTGATGAATCTTCGAAAGAAGATTGTGTTGTTTCTTGTGATGATGATAATATAGGTACATTTTTGGATCATGAGAAGTCAACACCACAACAAATGGAAGAAAATCAAATTGAAGATGGAGAGGTGCAAGCACAAGATAAAGACTTAGCACAAGAGATTCAATCTCAATTACCAATAGCTTGGAAATCAAACAAAAATCATCCGATTTCTAACATCTTAGGTGACATTGCAAAGGGAGTGGTAACCCGACGCACTTTAAATAATTTCTGTTATTATGTTGCCTTTGTATCTCAAATAGAACCTAAGAGTATCAAAGAGGCTCTTCAAGATGATCATTGGATTATGGCCATGCAAGAAGAATTAAATCAATTTGAAAGAAACCAAGTTTGGGAGCTTGTGCCAAAACCCGATGATCGTCCTGTAATTGGTACTCGGTGGATCTATAGGAATAAGTTAGATGAATCAGGTATTATTGTTAGGAATAAAGCTAGGTTGGTAGCACAAGGTTATAGTCAAGAAGAAGGAATCGATTACGATGAGACATATGCTCCTGTTGCTAGACTAGAAGCTATTCGTATTCTTCTCGCTTTTGCTTCGATAATGAATTTTAAATTGTATCAAATGGATGTTAAGAGCGCCTTTCTTAAAGGATACATTCAAGAGGAAGTTTACGTGTCACAACCTCCCGGATTCGAGAATTTTGAGCATCCGGACTACGTTTTCAAACTGAAAAAGGCTTTGTACGGTTTGAAACAAGCTCCTAGAGCTTGGTACGATCGACTAAGCAATTTTTTATTACAAAAAGGTTTTAAACGAGGCACTGTTGACACTACACTTTTTATTGAACGTTCCAGTAAGGATATTTTATTGGTTCAAATATATGTTGACGATATTATATTTGGTGCTACTAACGATAACTTGTGTAAGAAGTTTTCAGACTTGATGCAAAGCGAATTCGAGATGTCGATGATGGGAGAGCTTACATTCTTTCTTGGCCTTCAAATAAAGCAGCTTAATGATGGCATTTATATTCATCAGAGTAAATATTGTAGAGAGCTTCTCAAACGTTTTGGGATGGATTCGTGCAAATCCGCTTCTACACCAATGAGCGTTGCATGCTACCTAGATCAAGATGAGGCTGGAAAAGCGGTAGAGGTAACGAAGTATCGTGGTATTATTGGTAGTTTGTTATACTTAACTGCATCTAGGCCTGACATCATGTTTAGTGTATGTATGTGTGCACGTTTTCAAGCAAAACCGAAAGAGTCGCATCTAACTGCTGTCAAAAGAATTATGAAATACTTAAAGGGTACAACGAATACTGGACTTTATTATCCTAGGGATGCTTTTCTAAAACTTATAGGTTATTCGGACTTTGACTTTGCCGGTTGTAAAGTTGAGCGAAAAAGTACAAGCGGAACATGCCATTTAATTGGTAATTCACTTGTATCGTGGTTTTCCAAAAAGCAAAACTGTGTTGCTTTATCAACCGCGGAGGCCGAATACATAGCTGCAGGTAGTTGTTGTGCACAACTTTTATGGATGAAACAACAATTATCTGACTTTGGTTTAAATTTGACAAAAATCCCTATAAAGTGTGATAACACTTCGGCAATTAATTTGACTAAAAATCCAGTATTACACTCAAGGACAAAGCATATTGAAATTAGGCATCACTTTTTGAGAGATCATGTTCAAAAAGGTGATTGTGTTATTGAGTTTGTACAAACTTCGGATCAATTAGCTGATATCTTTACAAAACCATTACCAAGGGACACATTTTATAAAATTCGAAGAGAACTTGGTATTTTTGATGAATCAACTATTAGCTAATTGTATTTGATGCTTTTCGAAATCACCTTCAAGCCTATTTCAATGTGATTTGTATTTTGAGTTGTTGTATCTTATTAAAGTGTTTCTTATTTTTTGTGATATGTAGTTATGCGTGTATGTTTTCTATAATATGTTAATTGCTTTATTTGTATGTGTGTTACTTGCTATATGCTAAGTGTTTCTATGTGTTTGTGTATGAAAAATGTTTTTGCATGAAAAATTGAAATTTTTAAAATTCTGGACAGTTCACTCGAGTAACAGATATTTCACTCGAGTACTTTTAAAATCTCTTTCGTATTACTCGAGTAATTCTGTTTGTCACTCGATTAATTTTAAAATGACTTTCGTATCACTCGATTAGTTCATCCATCACTCGAGTAAAAATTTTTTAATCTTCGGCATACTCGAGTAACATTTTTTTTCACTCGATTACTGCTCGAATCACTCGAGTAATGCATGAACATCACTCGAGTAACTTACGTGATTTTAAACTCTGAACTGTTGAAACTGCATCATTTTGTGGCTGCTGCTGATGTTTTGTTGCTTGATTTCTATTTCATGTTTCATATGCATATTTCTGATTATGTTATGTTTCTGTTTCATGTTTATGACTCTGTGGTTACTATGTTTTCGGACCTTGTGTATGGTCTAGTTTGCTTAGTTTCGTTTGATTATTTGCTATGGTTGATGTTTTTTTTTCTTTACACTATGATTTGCTGCATAGTGTGATACTCTGATATTATTGGCTTATGGTGCTATATTCGTTGTGCGTTTATATTCGTTGTTTATATTCGTTGTGGCACTATTGTGGTTTATTTTGGTATTGTTTTTAATGTTATATTATTTTTACCATTGTGAACTACTTACCTTCAACTTTTGGCAAAGGACTTTTCTTAATTTTACTATCTTTTTAATGATGCCAAAAGGGGGAGAATATTTTGTTGATGTTGTTCTTGTAGGTTAAGTTTTATTATATTGTTCCTAGATGTTTTACATTTAGGGGGAGTATGTTAAAACTTAGTGCTTAATTGAAAAGGAGGTTTGTCATCATCAAAAAGGGGGAGTTTGTAGGATTCTCATGTTTTGATGCTAACAATCTCTCTCCAAGCAACAACATTGGCAACAAGCAAGCTACACCACATGAAGATTAGAATTAGGATTTTTATTAATTCTATTTCAATGTAATCTTTATTTTTATGCAATGCATCTCATTGGTGTGGGTAGCTTAGGTGATTTTAAGAATATTTAAATAATGTTTGATTAAGAGTGAAGATACTTTAAATCTTGATTAAATAGCTCTATTAAAAGGTTTGTGAAAATTCCTTTTAGAAAAACCTTGTTTTTATTCAGATTCTGATCAGTTTACTCGAGTAATGAGTATTGGTTCACTCGAGTAATTTATGTCATGACAGGTTAATCGAGTAATGGTTTACACATCACTCGAGTAACTTAATCTGACATGTTTTAATCGAGTGAAGTTATATGGTTTACTCGAGTAATTCAATCAGTGTTTTGAAAATTTTAAAAGGACTTAATTTTCTCTTTCACAGACATAGATATTCATTCTTACAATTTTCTATACACTTTCAAAAGCAATTCAAGAGCTATTTTTACATCTTTCAAGAGCTATCAAGATTCAACAAAGAACTTTTCATTCTTCACTCTATTTCTCTCATTGTTCAAAATATTCTTGAGATCATAATTTTGTTCTTAGTGGTTGTTGAAGATTTGCAATTTGTGATTGCATCATTGAAGTTTCAACACAAGTGAAGAATCTCACAAGGAAGACTTTGAGGATCAAATCAAAGCAAGAAAAGAGGATTGGTTGGAAGCATCTTCAATCAATTAGCAAGGAAATCTAGAATACTCAAAAGGGGTAGATTAGATCAAAGTGTTTGGTACACACTTTGTGTTGGGTTTTAAGATAGGAGAACTAAGAATCTAGTTGCATCTTAAAACATTGTAAAATCTACATTTGAAGATTTCTAGTGAAGAATCTCTCTTGATTCAAGAGGGGACTGGAGTAGCTTTCAAGTGGGTGAAAGTGAACCAGGATAAATCCTTGTGTCTCTTTTATTTTTCCATTCCTTGTATTGCATTAATTCATTAACAATTGCATTTTAGGTTAGAATTGGGATTTTCTTAATTCAACATAATTGATCTAAAATTGCATGTTAATATTACTTGAAATTGTTCATATTAATCATTCATAATTTGTTGAATCATCATAGCATTGTTATTCTTGAAGAACTCTTTTCAAAACTGAGTTTTAATTGAATTTTACCCAGTTTACTCGAGTAAAGTTCTTGTCACTCGAGTAATCTGCTTTCAGTTTATGAACAATACTCGAGTAGGTTTTCTGTTACTCGAGTGATTTAAAAATTGCTTTCGTAATACTCGAGTGATTTGCTGAATACTCGAGTGAAATTATTTTTGCTTGCGTATTACTCGAGTGAAGACTTGAGTTACTCGAGTAATCTGACTTGAATTTTTAAGAAAATTTATTTTCATAAAATCATTCTCTTAGGTGGACGAAAAATCTGTAATAAGGCTTCAATATTCTATTCACCCCCCCTCTAGACTATTTTGAGCCGCTTGTTGCTTTCCAACATGGAGTAGGAAATAAAATCATTTAGGTGTTGTATATGTGTGAGTAAAATGGCAAATAATATGATGCATCTATGCTGAATTTTTAAGCTTATTGCCTTAGCTTGTAGGAGGTTTTGCTAAATGATAGTTGTGCTTATCCGATTGCCTTGAAAATTTGATATGTTGCTCTTGATATGATTTAAATGAATTATGGAAAATTTGAAATGGTTTGGGATTTTTTTGATAGTTTAAATGAATTTTGTTTGTTAATGAACGTTTGAAAAAATAAAAAAACTTATGTTTTCAATTGCAAAAGGCTCAGATGGAAAATGTTTCCTCAAATTCAATGACCATGAAACTTGGTCTCTGGTTTAGTGATGCTAATTGTAGTGCTTATGAATTTTTATATGATTTTTAGAATTGGTTTGCTAATTGTATTGGAATCATTTGTGTGAAAACAATTTCGGAAAAATAAGCTTTTCGGATTGAACGTGAACAGAATTTTTAAACTTAACCTATTTTACATGACTTGAAATTTTTATGGTAGCTTCCTGAACATCTCTGGATATTCTTTGAAAAATTTGAAGAGATTTGGAGTTGATTTGATAATTTTTATAATGGCAAAACAGGAACCGATTGGTTCAGATTTTTCAGACTTAGTGTCCATGTTAATTGAAAAAGTATGACATAAAAAAATCCAAATAATCTGAAATTTTTATGGGATGTTCTAGACTGTATGAGGAAAGTTTGTACCAATTTTCATGCAATTCGGAGTTTATTTACTATTTTTAATTATGGCATTTTAGCCTCAGTTCAGCAACAGTCCTGTTTCGGTTTTTAGGCGAAATCTGATTTGAAATCTAGGTTCTGAATGTTCAAATGACTTGAAAATTTTATATGTCGAACTTTGATATATGCGTATGTGTTCTGAAAATTTTGGGATTTAAATGAATTGATTTGATGTGGTTTTTTGTTGTGCCTTTCTTATTTTTTCCGTAATCGAACTGATGCCCTATTTGATACTTTTTGGACATGTGTGAAATTTTGTGAAATTTTGTGTCTTGGCTGGACTTGTATGATGATCATGATGCCTTGAAATAATTGAATGAGTGATTGTTCGATATTGTGTTTAGGTTATGCATGAATGAGTTTGTAAGGTAATTGTTTACGGTGTTTCGGTCTAAGCTTTTGGTTTGAAATTATGATTTGAGGTCGTTTTATGTGCTATGTGCCAAATGGTTTGTTTTACGTGATTCATGCTAATTGAACAATTTGTTTATTTGTCTTTGAATTATTTGGATGATTAAGGAATGAAAAGAAAATGAACTATTTAGCTAAGTTAAAGTGATGTGTTTGGCTTGCATGAAAAACTTTTGGAAATTTATGGATTTTAAGAATGATTGTTTTTGATTTGGTTGAAGAATGTTTGGTTGAAGCCCTATTGGATTTTATGGTATTGTACGTGAAAAACAAATTGTTTTAAGTGTTATCTTTAAGCAAAGTATTAAAGGGATTTAAAGTACGATTTTTCGGTGTTTTCGGACTTTCGTTCGTGGCTGTCCGAAACGGACCAGAAATCAATGAATTTGTTTTAAAGTGTTTTATTAATTGATCTAGACTGATTTTGAGATATTTAAAGTATATTCGAAAGTTGGATTTGATTTGATAAAGTAAGGGTTTTCTTCGGTGATTAAGCCGACAAGGAATAAATCAGGTTTTTAGAAAATGATTCGATATTAAGCATGAATGTTAGTTGAATGACCTTGTATTAATTTCGTGTCTTATTTTAAGCAAAGGAATTGCCAGTCAGAATTTTGGACCTGCTGCCAGTCAGGAGGACCCGCATCTGCTTTTGACGGATATTTGCTGGAATTAAGGTGAGAGAGGGGACTAGGACCACACACCTAGTGGTCTCTGGGTTAGTAGTATCGTGGCAATTGTTTGTGTGTGTAGCCACGTATACGAAGGGGACTAGGACCACACACCTAATGATGCATGATGTTATTAACGTGAATATGCCATGATGATATGATTTGCTTTTATTAATTATGCATGATGAATATTTTATATATGATGATGATGTTAATGCCTGGAACTTGGTGACATGTTTGTATGATTAATCCGTGACGGAAATTAAGTGAGACAATGGAAATTATGGAAAATAATAATGATGCTGATGAGAATAATGTGATAATGTTGAAGTAAGCAATGAAAAGGATAAGATTCTTGATAATAACGCATTGTGTTGATAAGCTTTGGAAATCTTGGATATGGAAGTGCAAGGAAAGAAATAATAAGACTCATATGATCGGAATCCGAGATGCGTACGTGACGAGCAGCGAAAGAATTAGCGTAATGTGTACCTGCTCGAGGAACTCTTCAAGGTGCGCAATTGACGTGACGCGTTTGTCGGGTCGAGGAGATCCCCGATGTGATCAATTATTATGACGATTGCAAAATATCGAGAAAGCGTTAATGTGAAAGATTCGATTAGAGGTCGAGGTTCACCAAAGGGATGCACCAAGGTGACTCGCCCAAACCTCAGGGTTAATCAGATATTAATAAAATATTGTTAAAACATTAAAAGACTTTGAATAACGCGGCGAGTTGAGTGTGAAGTAGTGGAGAGGAAGATACCTTGTTTATCTACGGATACTCAGGTGAGTGATTGTGATAGGGGAGGGTGATGACGGTGAAACGTTAATTAACCTGGAGTGCTTTTCTAGGCAGAACGAGTATATATGTGATCGGGGATTAATACCCCATGGATCGTAGCGTGTTCTGCACCCGGAACTAGAAAAGTACCGTCACCTCCTTGATTAATTTTGGAACGGTGAGAGGTAACCTGAACGAGGCGGGCAATCGATTGGTGTTGGGTCCTTGCGGTATCATGTAAAATGTTAATTGTCATGAAGGCCGGCTAGTACGGTTGTGGCCTTGACAAATGCATATGTTGTTAGATTTTCTCGGCTGTTCGACCTACGTGGGTTAAGGTTCCTGTACTCCTGTTTGATTCCATCTAGGCTTGGGAGGATTGAAGGAGATGTATGTGTGCTAATTAACTCCTCGATGACATTTCTTTAATTTCCCCTGTCGTCGCTGAATGGGCTTTGATAAGACTTAATAAAGTAAAATGACATTATTGAAAAGACTCTTAGAATAAGGGAATCGATACAACGAGGGTTTTGATCAAAGACATGGAAAAGGTCAAATGGCAAGGAAGTACGTATAAGACCAAGGATGTGATGTTGTTATGATTAAGATTTTGTAATGTGGTATTGTGAAACAAGTAATGAAAGAGATGAACGAGGAAGAGAGGATGACACGAACGAAAGTATCACTGTGCAATGATGATGATGTTGATGACAATGATGAGGTGAATTATGTTGTGTATGTGATTGTTGATATTTTTTTTGTGTGCTTGTCTTAATATTTGTGCCTATTGTAATTCCACCCGTCGACGAGAAATCGTTCGGGATCGCTCACTTTTCCTTCTACCCTATTCTTTTGTTGGTATTCGATACCACGAAATTGCAGATGGTGTACAGCATCAAGATTTCCATGTGCCCATTGGACGACGAAGGCTGGGAATTGACTCCAGCAGGATGGAGATGGCGTGGATCCATTGGTTTCGAGGTCATTGACCCACTGTTCACCTTGGCGGGTTCAGACGTGAACGACATGATGAGTAGGCTAGTGTTGACAGAGCATGAGTGCATGATAAGTCTAACGTTTCCCGAGGATGATGAGGAGAGATTTGAAGATGCAAAAGAGCTTTTCGAGTTGGCGGGAGTGCCCGATGAAGGCGGTGACCCGTATTATAGTTTTTAGTATGTTTTTCGTATGTAATGCATTCTCTTGAGATGTATTAAGAGGAAATGGCTCTACCTTGATGTAACGGTTTTAAGAAACAATATGTTTTGGAAAGATTTATTACTCTGATGGAAGTAATTGGATTTAGAACTAGTATTATGAAACAAGGTTTATTTTAACATACGAAAGATTTTATGGAAAAAAGAGTTTCAAAGCGTAATGTTGGTAACATCTCGATTTGGAATTCGTGGGATGATGTATGACATAACGGATAAGTTTTTGTAATGAAAATATTGAGATCAAATTGTTTTGTGAAAATAATTTATAAAGGCGAACTCATGTCCACGTCACCAATGAAAAAAATTCCCAGACTTTTATTAAATGAAAGATATTCAAGTTACCAAATCGGGGTGTTACACGGATGCCATACCAAGTAAGTACGCCCTGGTGGGGTGCATTGATTATGTAAGCCGCACGATTTAATGGCATGCGCTGCTGTAAGATGCCCATGTTTGGGAGCGCAGTGGTGGGTTCGCAGTACCCGAAAATAATGGAACTAATGAATATATGGTGTGCGAATGTCAGGCCGTGTAAGACGCACAGCTGGGTGCAGTAAGACCCACGAAGGTTGTGCGCTATAAGTCGCAAGCGGTCTGTGTGCAGTGGTTGTGTAAGCCGTACAATGGAAGGGTGTACACAACGATAAGACACCCCGGTGTGGAGCGCGGTGGTGGGTTCGCAGTACCTTACAGGTTTAGTGGATGTCAGGTCGTGTAAGACGCACAGGTGGGTGCGATAAGACGCACGCAGGTTGTGCGGTGTAAGTCGCGAGCGGTCTGTTTGCAGTGGTTGTGTAAGCCGTACGACGTAAGGGCGTACGCATTGGTAAGACACCCCGGTGTGGGAGAGCAGTGGTGGGTTCACAAACCTCGATAAGAAAGAAAGATGATAAAAGAATAAGAGAAAGAAAGATGAGAAAAATAAAGATGAAAACATAATAAAAAGAAAGAGGAAATCTAGAAAAGAAAGCAATACTAGAATCGGCGTTAATTAATAAGCGAGAAACTTGGGCGATGTATGTACTTAGTAGGAATGATGTTGGATGTTTAATTAAATGGTTTATGTGTGTCTATGCTAACTGTGTTTGGCTTAGCTATTTACTATGTTTATTAGAATTCATTCGCTAAGTTTCATGTAATGCTCACCTCTTAACTGTTTTTATACAGGTTCAGAGTATGAGCAGGCGGACCTTAAGGCCGAGCAGGTGCGTACTCCCTCACAGGGAGTATGAGTATCACCAGAAGGGTGGATGTCGAGTCCTGGGCCGGGGTTGGAGTCTTTTATGACATGTTGTTTATTTTGGGATTTGTCTATATGTATTTTGTTGTATATACTCAGCAGGGTCGGCCCATGTAACACCCAAACAAAAATATAGCTTAATTACAAATAATTAAGTTGATTTGAAATTAGGACTTGAAAAATTTCGTTTTAAATCTTAATAAAAATCCGACAGAGTCTCCTCTGTTTATCGGACTTTCCCAAAAATAGCATTTTATAAACCTGCCAACCAGTACAGTCCAGAAAATATTTATAAACAGACTAATTTGAATTTCGTGCCCTGCTAATCAAATAAAACATACTCAAGGCTTGCACGGATGAAATATAATAAAACTAAAAGAAACTCAATTGTATTAAAATAAAACAACACTTTCTCTTCTAATTAGCTTACACTCCACGGGGTGGAGTGTACTCCTGCTCGGCCAATAATCGTGTAAGCTCAATCTCGGTACCTGAAAAATAGTAAGGAGGTGAACATTACACATAAAATAGGAATAACAGTTTTGATATGATATAATATCCACTAAGTCAAACACATTTAATCCATTTAGTTCACATAAACACATAGTCATACCAGACAAGTTCCCATGCACCCCAAAACCATATTATCAGTTTTCTCATAATCATTCACTTAACATTTATTAACTTTCATAATAATTCTAACAATACCATACTTTCCTCTCTTTTAAATGTCTTAACTGCATTCTTTAAATTTTTGAGAAACTATCCTCCTTTTCGCGTACTAACCGATTCGCGCACATCGCGATCGGCCCTGGCTCGCGTACAATCGCAATCGGCCCTGGCTCGCGTACAATCGCAATCGGCCGCAGGAAGATTAGTTTCTATTTCCCTTTCGCGTACTAACCGATTCGCGCACATCGCAGTCAGCCCCGGTTCGCGTACAATTGCAGCCGGCCGCAAGGGGTTATTATATATTTATATTCTTTCAAATCATTCACTTTTTCATTACATGTTTTAGGTGATTTTCCTCTTCGCGTACTAACCGATTCGCGCACATCGCAGTCGGCAAGGGATTAGTTTTTATTCTCTTTCCAAATCATTTATTTAGTAATTACTTCCACCTTTTCTGAGCATTTCAACAACAACCAATATATGCACACGTCCACAAGTATACACCTAATCTCATATATACACATATTTGCAAATGAGCGCATATTCACAAATAAACACATTTTCACAAATATACATATGTTCACAAATAAGCACTTATTCACAATTAAGCATATATTCACAACATCATCATTAATTAAACTCCTTCATATCCATTTTCTAATATGTGATCATATTCATTACCCTAAACTAACACTCAACTCTTAGCAAGTATTATATACATACTAGAAACTCATCCCTAAATTAGGGTACACTCACTCCTTACCTGGCGTTTCCTTAGACATGATTCTTTTAGTGCGATAATGCCCAAACATATCAAAGTCCAGTTCTTACGCGCAGCGATAGGTTCTAAGGCTCCTTCATCGTCTAATCATATTATATAAAATAAAGAATCATCAAAATAACGAACTAAGGATTAATCAAACACGATAATAAGACTATCACCCAAACCTCGATTGACAATGTTATAAAACATAATTTTTTCGTTATACGCGATAAGCTCGCGAAGTATTAAAATAGAGATCCTTCGGGGTTAACTAAAAAAAATTTTTAGAGATAAATTAATAACTAATCGCGGCGTCAAAGCACTTGATTATAGTTCGTAAACCAAAGTTAATCAAGATTAGAATAAGAGCCAATGTCTTCACAAAATAGTTTAGTTTCTCATTGGAAAGAGATTAACTTTCAAACTAATATAATCATTAAAATACGTTAGGGTCAAGTATTTTTAACTTCAACGCATGAAAATAAAGGCTAGCATTGCTTGAAAATGGCCATTTTTTTTATAAAAAAACACTTTAACTATCAAAACTACATGTTTATCAAAAATAATTAAAAATTACATAACTTTAATAACAATTCGAAAAGTCGATGTTTATGATACTTGACACTACGAATTCCCAATTGAGAGAGAGCATTCTTTGATAAAAATAAGTCTAAACTAATTTCCAGAGTCCAAATAGGTACACCCCGTTCAATTCGGAATTAGAGCTCAAGGTAGATTTAATTGGTTTATTGTTAGTTCAGGGCCAATCCAGCTCAACTAATCTACAACCCAATTATTAGGAACCCAACGCATTTAACAAAAACACTTTCAATACTCATAATTCGACATAACGTTTAACTCGACGCTATTACAAATCAACAGTATAATTAGAATCAATATAAAACTATATTACGATTTAATTTCCAAAACCATTTAATACTAAATAATTATTACCGACAACACTAAAATTAACATTAGTATTAAAATTAAAACACAACATAGAGTAATTAAAAAGGTATTAGGGATATACCCTCAAATATGGTTTGGAAGCCATAGAGACAAGGTCGGTTCGGTTCGGCACTGGTTCAACCCAATCGGCAGCAACAGTACTAACTCCTTCACGGCAGCCACAACATTCACAACCGGCGTCGGTGACGATAACAACAATGGGTCTTAACAAATGAGGGAGAGAGAACGAGTTTTGAGCTCCAAAGCACCAACAACAACATCACCATGCGCCATAACACCCAGGCGGCGGCGGACCGCGAGCAGCGTTGGCTCCATGGTGGCTTAACTCTACGGATCATGACCCACCGAGCAGTAAGTCGCGAATCGCGACTGGGTAGGAGGGAAACGCGCGTTGATGGCGAATTCAGCGGCGGAGGAGGGCGACGCGAGCGACGACCATGGTTGGTGGCAGCGCGGAAACCCGAGGCGGAGAGAGACGGAGGCGCGATGGAGGAGTAAGAGAGGGAGATCGACGAGAGAGAGAAAACATCAGAGAGAGAGAGAAACAAATTCAAGGAAGAGAGAGGGAGCCGAATGGAAGGGAAAGAGCGGAGGGAGAGGGACCAAGGGACCGAAACGAAGGAGGTTGAAGTGGGGGAGGGGGCGACGCTGAGGAGGAGAAGAAGGAGATTTAGGGTTTCCCCCACGCACACACACACTTACTTATTTTTATTTTTATTTATTCATTTACTTATTTTTAAAATACCAATACACATATTTTATTTATAAAAAGAAACAATTAAATAGAAGCATATCTAAGCAATAAAAATTGATTTAAAGCAGCTAAAATTAATTTAGAGAAACGTAATAAAAGTTAATTAAAGAATGTAAAGGTATATGATAACACAAAAACATACGAAAACACAAAAAAAAATATAAAGGATACATCTAATGGATAAAAATCCGGGATGTTATAGCCCAGGACATGTTACTTTTGGGATTTGGGTATTCGGGGAGTTAGACTTACTTTCTCATACTTGTTTATGTTCTTCTGCTGAATTTTAGTTATGGTGCATGGCATGATATGGTATCATGTGGCATGATACCGCTGGTTATGATGTGATATGATATTATGTTGATTCTGGCTGCCTGGTGTTTTTGAAAATGTTATTCACAGGTTTAACAAGGTAAAACTAATTTTGGAAAAGTCCATAAAACAGAGTAAACTCCGTCGAATTTTCCGGAGATTTTTATAAGAAGTTTAAGGTTTTAAAAAGAAATTTTCTAGTTGCTAAATTTGGTTAATGATCTAATTTAGAGTTTAAAAGTGAAGATGTCACATTTTGGTATCGAGTCCTAGGCCGGGGTTGGAGTCTTTTATGACATGTTGTTTATTTTGGGATTTGTCTATATGTATTTTGTTGTATATACTCAGCAGGGCAGGCCCAGGACATGTTACTTTTGGGATTTGGGTATTCAGGGAGTTAGACTTACTTTCTTATACTTGCTTATGTTCTTCTACTGACTTTTAGCTATGGTGCATGGCATGATATGATATCTTGTGGCATGATACCGTTGGTTATGATGTGATATGATATTATGTTGATTCTGCCTTCCTGGTGTTTTTGAAAATGTTATTCACATGTTTAACAGGGTAAAACTAATTTTGGAAAATCCTATAAAACAGAGTAAACTCCGTCGAATTTTACGGAGATTTTTATAAGAAGTTTAAGGTTTTAAAAAGAAATTTTCTAGTTGCTAAATTTGGTTAAGGGTCTAATTTAGAGTTTAAAAGTGAGGATGTCACATTTTGGTATCAGAGTGGTTTTTCCTCGGCCTTGGAGTTTGGACTCACAACTCCAGTGGTTTACTCACCAAGAGAGTAACCAATAGTCAGTTTCAAGTGTCTAATAGTTAGTATAAGTTCATATAATTGTATTTATACGTAGTTGAATGGTTAATTTATCGCACCTGCAATAACTTGTTCATTCCTCAGGACTTAGCTATTATGGCGGGGAGACGTGCGGAAGCGGATCGTATGGCGGCTATTCTTCAAAATCTGATTCAAATGAACCAGAATCAAACAAAGAACATCGCAACAGCTGCAACAGCAGTAGCCTTACATCCTCAGCCCCCAGCTCTAGCAGAGGTTGACTGGTTGTCACGCTTCAGAAAGAGCGAGCCGCCTAGGTTGAGGGAGGTTATAATCCTGATGGAGCTAAAAAATGGCTCCAAGAAGTTGAGAAGATCCTCCGTTCTTTGCAACCTCCTGCTGATCACAGGGTTCGTTTGGCCGAGTATGTATTGACTTGTGAGGCTAAACATTGGTGGGAGCAGCAGAGGAGAGGTTTTGAGGTGGCAAATCAGGAAGTGTCTTGGGATCCATTCAAGATCCATTTTCTTGGAAAATATTTTCCTGAAGACATGAGGCGGGAGAAGGAGATTTATTTTCTTAAGCTGGTGTAGGGAAATATGAGTGTCGGCGAATATGCGGCATAGTTTGAGGATCTAATTCGGTATTCTGGCAGCTACAAGGATGCAAATGAGCGTATTAAATGCATCAAATTTGAATCCGGTCTCCGCTTTGAAATCAGACTTGCTTTCGAGTATTAGAATATTGTTAATCTCTCTCAGCTGGTAAATATGACCAGCACCTATGAAAAGGGACTCAAGCATAAATCCGCTGACAAGCGAAGCAAGGCAGCCCGGAAATCAGGTGGCCCTATCAGAGGCAGGGGCCCAGTGCAGAGATCAGGCCCCTATTCTGGTCTTAGAGCAGCACCCCCTAGGACAGCAGGACAGGGTGTTGTCCCCTCAGGTCCTATCACCCCATGCTCTTTATGTGGAAAACTTCATCGCGGTGCTTGCTGGTCCGGGGAGTGTCATTTAAGAGAGGGTCTTTGTTTCTTATGTGGACAGCCAGGTCATTTTGCTTCGAATTGTCCCAAAAGTACTCTGAAGCAAGAAGTTATTGCCACACAGGGCCAGCTTGCAGGCGGGAGTCAACCCATATGGAGGGGCATGGTCTATACCATGGATGGAGAGGAGTTGGAGATGTCTGACGAACTCATCAGAGGTACATGTACTATTAATGATATAACTTGTGGTGTATTATTTGATTGTGGTGCTTCCCATTCTTTCATCTCTCTTAGTTGCATGAAGAAGCTAGGGCTATCACCTGTTGAAATGCCATTTCAATTATCTGTTTCTACTCCGACAAGATCTTCTGTTATTACATCTCAAATGTGTCTTAATTGCCCACTTCGGGTACTGGAACGGAACTTCACAGTGAATCTTATTTGTCTTCCTTTAACTAATCTGGATATCATCTTGGGCATGGATTGGATGTCTAGCCATCATGTCTTGATTGATTTTGAGAAGAAATCTATTGTCTTTAATTCTCCTTCTCTTGCGGCCATACAAGTTGATGAAGAGGCTGATGTAAGCGAAATTCCGGTGGTCAGAGAATTCCCAGAAGTCTTTCCTAATGAGATTCCGGGACTGCCACCACATAGAGAAGTTGAATTCAGTATTGACCTAGTTCCTGGTGCAGGGCCAGTTTCCATAGCTCCTTGCAGGATGGCACCACTGAGTTAGCAGAGTTAAAGAAATAGTTGGAGGAGTTATTTGCGAAGGGGTTTATTCGGCCCAGTGTGTCTCCATGGAGATCTTTGGTTCTTTTTGTCAAAAAGAAGGACGGAAATTCCCGGATGTGCATAGATTACAGGCAACTCAATGCGAGGACGGGTGCTGCTATTTTCTCAAAAAGCGATCTTCGATCTGGATATCACCAGATTCGCATCCGAGAAGAGGACATTCCAAAGACTGCATTCAGGACTCGCTATGGGCACTATGAACATGTTGTGATGCCTTTCGGCCTGACTAATGCACCGGCAGTGGTCATGGACTTTATGAACAGAATCTTTCGGCCTTACCTGGACTCCTTTGTGATAGTGTTTATTGATGACATTCTGATCTATTCAAAGGATTCGGGTGAGCACGAAGAGCATTTGAGAATTGTGTTGCAGGTATTGAAGGAAAAGCTGTAACACCCCTAATTTTCGTCTCCCAAATAACCAAGAAATTAATTATAACAATTATTTTATAATTGATTTATATTAGTTTTAAAGGTCTTAGTTTTTGTACATTATGTGTTTTTATATATAAAATATGAGATGTATTTTTATATGGTTATTTTGTACAAAAATATGAATATTGTAATTTAGTCCTTGGGTTAGGACCTAATTGCAATATTAGAAAGGTTTTTGAAGAAAGAGTAATTAAATTATTAATTTTTGAAGTTTTATCAGTATGTAACCGGTTAGATTGGCTCTGCAACCGGTTACACGATGAACTCAGAAACTGGGTTAGTGGATTTTGATGAGTAATCACCCAATTAATCCAGAAATTGCCACGAATCCCACTCAAATCACGCTGAGGAACGCGTGTCGCCTTGCATGCTGTTTGAATTCATCTATAAAAGGCAAAGATCGGATCACAATTGAGGGTTTTGTTCAAGTGTTGATGATAAGCTCTGTAACACCCTATAATTAATTACCCTTAATTCCCCTTATATTAAAATACGGACTTAAAAATTCCTTTTTAATTCATGAAAATCAAACGTCAAACGGACGGAGTTTCGTTTGTTTTTCGGACTTTTCTAAATCTTCAACCTGATAAACATATGTATATAATATCAACAGTAGCCAGCAGGGCTCAAATATAAGTATATATGCATCACATAGTTGCCCCATGGGCTCAAGAGTAAGACATCAGTATCAGTTTGTCAGAGGGCCAGCAAAAACACTAAGTATGTAAATCAAAAGGCCATAACCACAACTATGCTCAAAATAAATCATAAACCCTGCCCTAAATGGAACTATCCTAAGCCTCACACAAAAAAAGCATATACAACACATATACATCAAATAATACGGAGGCTTAGGTCAAAATAAATGTATCTACATCCCAACCCTACTCTCCCTGTGAGGGAGAGTAATCCTGCTCGGCCGATCCAGGTGTATACTCCAACTCAGTACCTGAAAAATGGTAAGGAGGTGAGTATTACACAATAAAATAGGGAAGCAGTTTCTATCATGCTATACTGAACCACCAAGCCAAACACATCTAGTCATGTAGTGCATATAAACCAATAAGCATTTCCAAACAATTCAATTATTTCTTTTCCGTATTAAAATAGTTCTCCCACATTTTGATTCCATAATTACATACTCTTCCCATGATACACAAACTTACATCTTCATCAATCTCATATACAAGAACACAATTCTATTTTCATACTCTTTGAATATTTTACATAGCTTTTTAGAATTTATCACGGGGATCCATCACTGCGTACAGTCTCCTAAGGACAACGTCTTACAGCTGCACACAATGTGTGTCTTACGCGATCTATGCGTACAGTCTCCTAAGGACAACGTCTTACAAGATCTGGATTCGCACAATCCAAATTATACCTTTATTAATATATGGCGTGTGTGTCCATAACTGCGTACAGTCTCCTAAGGACAACGTCTTACAGCTGCGCACAATGTGCATCTTACGCGATCTATGCTTACAGTCTCCTAAGGACAACGTCTTACAAGATTTGGATCACACACTCTTTTTCCTTTAATCTTTTAATAACCCATTTCACTCATTTCATTTTCCTTGAAATCTCTCTTTCATTAATTTCTCAATTTTATAAACTCATTATGCGTTTAAATTCCAATTTCACAGGGCACTACCAACAATACAATCATCTTCATTTCAATTATCTTACTCATAATCACATTATAATTCCAAGTCCAACATAATTTAGCAAAACATCAAACCACATCAACCAAGTATCAATAATCACATTTAATCATCACATAATACAAATAATCACATTTAATCACCACGTAATACCAATAATCACATTTAATCACCACATAATACATTTAAATACTTTTATACCATGTTATCAATCCTAGGGTTTCTATTCTTTGACTAACACATAACCTCTTAGCAATCCATTATATACACAATACAATCTACCCCCTAGAATATGGTAACACAAACCTCCTTACCTCACACTTCTAGAGATAGGGAGATTGGGTTTGTTCTAACTTGAACCTTTCCCCACCAAGGAGCTATGACCAACAAGAGAATGGGAGAACCTAAATCAAGAGCCATAGAAAGAAAATGTTATCATTCAAATCATAGATCATGCCAAAAATCCAAGTAAGGAGGAGTTTCCATGGCTTAAAATCAAAACCACCATGGATGGAGGAGAGAGAGAGAGAAACGAATCTTGAGAGAGAAAGAGAAGAACCCACACTTGATTACTTACTTGGAGTTTACAAAGGAAGAGATTTAATGAAGGAGGTGATGTGAAATCACTTGCCTTTGCTTGATTTGAGAAAAAGCAAGTGGAATCCTATGAGGAAGAGGAGGAGCTCGTGGGTTTGAGAGAGAGGAAGAAAAAGATGAGCTTGAGAGAGAGTGTTATGAGAGTAAGAATGAGTTATTGTATTTGATTGGGAAGGAAGTTAGTGGATAGGAATTAAAGCCACAAAAAGAGATGCCTTTTGTGTGGAGGAGAGTGCATCACGTGCACTCTTCTTTTCTTTTTTTTTTCATTAACTGGTCGCACTACTCGAGTAGTCCTGATTTTCTGGACTTGCTGTTTCCACCAACTACTCGATTAGTCAGTAACTAATCGATTAGTTAGTGTACTAATCGATTAGTTTGGCACTACTCGAGTAGTCTGGCCAGTTTTCTTTTTCTTGGCATTTCAAAATGCCATAACTTCTTCGTTACCCGTCAGATCTTGCTCAAATTTTAAAGCAAGCTTCTCTACCTACTAACCTTCATATCCAACGGTGGAATTTAAGTTTTGAACTACAAATCTTTTTCTTTTACAGTCCCTAAAGTTCTATGTTTTAAACCTAAGGTTACATGCATCATTGGCTAAGTTTCTAACTTATATCCTCATTTCTTCTACCCTAAGACCATCACAACATAGATTACACTATAAATTAAGTTTGGGATGAGGAAACCGCAATTGGTGGTTGGAGAGACTTAGGAACCCTAGGAATACACCTAGAAGGGGGGGTTGAATAGGTGTTGAAGCTACCTTGAAAGATTTTCGAACGAAACAAATCTAAACAATCAAAACAAATGATTTTTGCAAATTCTACAGCACTTAATCGATTAACCTGCAATTTACTCGAGTAGTACTCGATTAAACTTGAACTTAATCGATTAAATATGACAGAAACAGAAAAATCAATTTTTCATTCGAATACGAAAATCAATCAATTCACATGCAAGATCAGAGATTCAGCGGAAATGATTAACACCTATATTCTTATTGATTAACCTAGTTATGAAAATGATTTTCCCTTTATCAATTTGAACAATCAAAGATTCAATTCAATCAATTATGAAAAATCAATCTTTCTAGGTTTTCAACCAAGAACGCAATCAAATGACTTGAATATAAAGAGTAAGGGTTTAGAGATACGACACAGTGATTTATCCTGGTTCACTTTCATCCACTTGAAAGCTACATCCAGTCCCCTCTTCAACCAAGAGAGATTCTTCACTATGAGGAATTAGAGTTCTCAAATTACAAGTGATTGCCTCACAAGACTCCCTTCTTGCTAGCTTACAAGAGATAACCGACACCCTTGCCTTGTAATCCTATTGATCTTCTCTCTAATCTAACCTCTACCCCTTGTTGATAATCGACACAACAAGTCTCCAATTGCTTGATGATAAACCACACACCAAGGCTTCACTTGCTTGATTCACAACCAAGACTTCTTCTTCTTCTTCAATAAGAATGCACTTGCTTGATGATAAAATCGACACACCAAGACTTCTTGTTTGTTGTAGTGGCTTGCCTTCTTGCAAAGATTACAACACAATAGAAAACACAAAACAATCCTATGAATCTCAATCAAGAGTTATGACAATTCACCATAAGAGATTCAAAGGTTCTTGATCAAAGAATATGAAAATAGAAAAGCTTTGATCTTTGAAAATGAGAGAGAATAGAGTGGCTTGATTCTTTGTAAAACTTGTATGAAAATGATTCTAACTAATCACAAATAATAGGAAAAGGTTTATATAGAATACCCAAAAGTTGTAGCACTTGAAAACTGATTTTGAGAAGTGAAAAACGTATTTTAAAAATCAGTTCAGTAGTACTTAATCGATTAAGCAAGTCGTGTACTCGAGTAGTACTCGATTAAGTTATCACTTAATCGATTAAGTTGGTACTGTACATGTTCAAAACTTGTTTTCTCAAAAACCAACCTTTCCTTTAAAACCTTTAAGCCACCTATTGATTCTAGATTAAGTGAAAACTCAAATTATGATTTAAATCATGACTTATGAATGAGATTCACTACCCTCTATAATAATCTACCCAAATAAAAAACCTATGAAGCTTGAGAGGCAAAAGATAAAAGAAATACAAATACACTCAAACTTAGGTCTTCATGAGCTTGCTTTCTCTCTTCTTCATTTGATGTTTGTTGTTGCTTGTTGAGCTTGAAACTTGATCAACACTTGTAGCTTGTTCAAAAACACTTTGTCATTATCAAAACATTCATCATGTTCATCATGGAACTAACAATCTCCCCCTTTTTGAAAATGACAACCCATGTTTTGAAATCACTTGAAGTTGTTGATGCTTGAAACATTTGATCACTTGAGAAGACTCTTTCTCCCCCTCAATCAATGCTATAACACTTGAATCCAATTGAGATAGAAGCTTGATTCTCCCCCTATCTTAAACAACTTAGCTCAACCTACATAAAAACAACAAAACAACCTTTCTCCAAATATAATATCATATTTCTCCCTCTTTGAGAAACATTTCATTCAATTCAAAACATCATATTTCTCCCCCTTTGGCATTATCAAAAAGTAATATATACCAATTGAAATATAACATCTAAGCCAAGGTAAGAAATCAATGATCATTTCTTCACAACATTGATACCAATTGAACAAATACAATAGAGCTTTACTTTGAAATGTGATATCAATTGGTAAGAGAATATAACAATGAAATATAATACCAATTGAGAACTAAAAAGATCATAATATCACTTAACAAAGAAGATATCAATTGTAAAGAAGAATCAATAATCACAAAAGCATCATACTTTAATAAGATTTCAATTATATGATTATCATGCTTTCATCAACTCAATGATACCAATTGAATTAACTAAACATTTAGAAAAGTAATATCAATTGAGAATATACCAATTAAGATAATATACCAATATCAAATATTACCACTTTGTAGGACATTCACTTGAGATGCAAGTGTGATACCAATTGAAAATGTGAATATAGACATTCATAGTTGAGACCAATTGAGAACATGTGTCATTCATTTGCATCTTCAATCAAACCTACAAAACAATCATGCTTTGCTTTTTGGTATCCAAATGGTTTTGGATCCATTTTTGTTAGTGTAGGGACTTTCACCCTTTTTCATCCAAACAAAATTTCCTTTAGGTATACCATGCACTTTAACATAACACACATTTGAAGTATGTCCATGAGTACCACAATAGAAACATGTTGGAGGATTTGAAAAATCAACTTTAGAAAAATCAACAACATTTCTATGAGATTTACTCTTAGCATTAGTATAACCCAAACCAAACTTGTTTGAATTTTCTCTTTGAAAATTTAACAATGTGCGCAATCTAATATCACCATTTGAGAAACTTGCAAGCTTATTTTTCAAAATAGCATTTTCATTTTTAAGCAACTTGCAATTCTCACAATCAACCACAATATTCAATCTACTAGCACAATCACAAGAAGAACTAGCATATATAAGATCAAGAGTTTCATTTTCAAGATTAAGCTCATCAACTTGTTTTTGAAGATCTAAAATCTCTTTTTGATGTTTCAAAATGAGCTTCTTTCTTTCAATGTTTTTCAAAGCTAGTTTTTCAAGTTGTTCATACATTTCTTCATAAGCATTATGTAACAATTCATATTTAGAAGAAATTTCGGATTTAGATTCACTTACATTGCTATCCTCACTTTGATAACTTGATTCATCATTTGAACTTTGTTCTTCATCATCTACTAGAGTTATCAAGTTGAGACAAGCAACTTCTTCATCATCCGAAGAACTATTTGATGTTCTTTTCTTGTTATCTTCATCACTATCCCAAACTATGTATGCTCTTTTAGATTTAGAATTTTTCTTGTCTTTCTCCTTCTTCTTGAGATACTTAGAGCATGAGTACTTGAGATGTCCGGGCTTTCCACATTCATGGCAAACTACACCTTCTTTTGAATTTTTGGTCTTATAGTGTGGAGAATCCTTCTCTTTACTTTTGTCCTTGTTCAACCTTCCTTTTCTCCTTAGAAACTTGTCAAACTCTTTTAACAAAAGTTTCATGTCTTTTTCATCAACATCGGAATCGGAATCTTCACTATCATCATCATCGGAACTATCTTTCTTTTTATATGCACTTTTGACTCTAAGAGCAAGTCCTTTCCTTGATTTGTTCTTATCCGACTCTTCATTGATACTTAATCGTCCAAGCTCCATTTCATGTTCTTGAAGCTTTCCGAAAAGTGTTGCTAGATCCATAGCATCCAAATTCTTAGATTCAACAATAGCCGTTACTTTTGGTTGCCAATTCCTGTCTAAACATCTCAACACTTTGTTAGAAAGTTCACCTTGAAGAAAAGTTTTACCAAGAGCAAGTAAATGATTTATAATGTGAGTAAAACGCTTTTGCATATCATTTATAGATTCATTTGGAAGCATATGAAACAATTCATAATCACGCATTAAAGCATTCAATCTAGCTCTCCTAACCTCACTAGTTCCTTCATGAGTCACTTGTAAAGTGTCCCACATTTCTTTAGCACTAGAACATTGAGAAACTCTAAAGAACTCGTCATAGGATAAAGCGGATGTGATGATATTCTTTGCTTTATAATCATATTGTACTTTCTTTCTATCATCATCCTTCCACTTATCCTCGGGGATCAATTGTTCTACACCTTCAACTAAACTAGAGGGGATATGAGGACCTTTTTCAACTACTTTCCAAATTTCACTATCTATGGCTTGGATAAAGATTTTCATTCTAACTTTCCAATATGCATAGCCTTCTCCGGTAAACAATGGAGGACGACTTATTGAAGCACCTTCACCACCAAAGGGATTCGTAGAACCCATTGCGATTTTCTTAAAGGATCTTTACGAAAAAGCTCTTATGCTCGTGTCTTTCGACCGAGCTCTGATACCAATTGAGGAAACCGCAATTGGTGGTTGGAGAGACTTAGGAACCCTAGGAATACACCTAGAAGGGGGGGTTGAATAGGTGTTGAAGCTACCTTGAAAGATTTTCGAACGAAACAAATCTAAACAATCAAAACAAATGATTTTTGCAAATTCTACAGCACTTAATCAATTAACCTGCAATTTACTCGAGTAGTACTCGATTAAACTTGAACTTAATCGATTAAATATGACAGAAACAGAAAAATCAATTTTTCATTCGAATACGAAAATCAATCAATTCACATGCAAGATCAGAGATTCAGCGGAAATGATTAACACCTATATTCTTATTGATTAACCTAGTTATGAAAATGATTTTCCCTTTATCAATTTGAACAATCAAAGATTCAATTCAATCAATTATGAAAAATCAATCTTTCTAGGTTTTCAACCAAGAACGCAATCAAATGACTTGAATATAAAGAGTAAGGGTTTAGAGATACGACACAGTGATTTATCCTGGTTCACTTTCATCCACTTGAAAGCTACATCCAGTCCCCTCTTCAACCAAGAGAGATTCTTCACTATGAGGAATTAGAGTTCTCAAATTACAAGTGATTGCCTCACAAGACTCCCTTCTTGCTAGCTTACAAGAGATAACCGACACCCTTGCCTTGTAATCCTATTGATCTTCTCTCTAATCTAACCTCTACCCCTTGTTGATAATCGACACAACAAGTCTCCAATTGCTTGATGATAAACCACACACCAAGGCTTCACTTGCTTGATTCACAACCAAGACTTCTTCTTCTTCTTCAATAAGAATGCACTTGCTTGATGATAAAATCGACACACCAAGACTTCTTGTTTGTTGTAGTGGCTTGCCTTCTTGCAAAGATTACAACACAATAGAAAACACAAAACAATCCTATGAATCTCAATCAAGAGTTATGACAATTCACCATAAGAGATTCAAAGGTTCTTGATCAAAGAATATGAAAATAGAAAAGCTTTGATCTTTGAAAATGAGAGAGAATAGAGTGGCTTGATTCTTTGTAAAACTTGTATGAAAATGATTCTAACTAATCACAAATAATAGGAAAAGGTTTATATAGAATACCCAAAAGTTGTAGCACTTGAAAACTGATTTTGAGAAGTGAAAAACGTATTTTAAAAATCAGTTCAGCAGTACTTAATCGATTAAGCAAGTCGTGTACTCGAGTAGTACTCGATTAAGTTATCACTTAATCGATTAAGTTGGTACTGTACATGTTCAAAACTTGTTTTCTCAAAAACCAACCTTTCCTTTAAAACCTTTAAGCCACCTATTGATTCTAGATTAAGTGAAAACTCAAATTATGATTTAAATCATGACTTATGAATGAGATTCACTACCCTCTATAATAATCTACCCAAATAAAAAACCTATGAAGCTTGAGAGGCAAAAGATAAAAGAAATACAAATACACTCAAACTTAGGTCTTCATGAGCTTGCTTTCTCTCTTCTTCATTTGATGTTTGTTGTTGCTTGTTGAGCTTGAAACTTGATCAACACTTGTAGCTTGTTCAAAAACACTTTGTCATTATCAAAACATTCATCATGTTCATCATGGAACTAACATGGGATGTTACAAGCTCTGTTTTAGGGTTCCATAGTTTTCCTGTTCGATTCTCAGTCTGTGTTGAGAGTTAGAAAACGAGTGATACACTGTTACAAAGCTCACATCAAGGGCTTTGTATTGATATAAAGTTTGTGAGCTGAGAGTTCCTGGAGTTTGAGAACGAAGCTTTCCAAGTTGAGGTGTTGGTGCTGTCAAACCTCAGCTTCTAGTTTCTGGAACAGACTTTGAAGCTCGATTTTGGTAAGCACACAAACCCTTTTGGTTTCAAATCTGTTCATACCTCTAGTGCATGTTGCAGAGAATTCAATTTGACCATTTTCCCCAATTATTAATTTGGTTTTGCATGTCAATTTCCCTGGTTTTGGTACCCTGTCCAACTCTATCTGCATGTAGTGGATTTGGTGGAAATCTGTGTTGGAGCCTTTCTCTCTGCAATGTTTTGGATCAAGCACGATTTAGAGGTATGGGAGAAGTTTACCTTATACTAGATTTAGACTAAAATCGTGTGTTTTAGGATTTGAGTCAACAAAGACTCAAAAGGGCATTATGTGAAAAGGTTAAAAGGCTTGGAGGCCAATTTACAGTTCAATTCTGTTTTGAGCAGTTTTGATTTGATGCATGCAAGTGATTTTGATGCTTGAATCATAATCTAAATGCTTAGTATGATTTTTGTGGTATTAAATTGTATTTATGTGGGTTTTTATGCAATTTAATACTTTAAATTGAATGCATGCAAATGAAATATATTTCTGTGGTTAAACATGTTTAAATTAAGGTATGTGAACTCTATTGAGTGTTGAAATTGGTTAGATTTGAGTATTGAAAAGAATGGTATGCAAAACATCATTTTTCAGTGTAGAGACTGCATAATCTAACCGGTTATTCGATATTTGTAACCGGTTAGATACTGTAACTTTTCAAAGAAAATGAATTTCTGAAACTGGCCCTGTGCTCTTACCATTTTTACTCAAGTCTATACTCTAATTTCAGTTGAAATCAATCTGAAAATATGTTGATGAATACTGTTTGATTCAGATTGAAATTGAGGAATGAATGCCTTAATGTTATGAGATAATTTCAAGAGGAAATTGTGCTCATTTGGAATTGGATTGTGATTTAGACTTTTGAATGATGAAACTAGTGAGTTTGAGGTATAAAACAATGTTGAAACTTTGTTTATGGATTGGGTGGAGGATTCAAGAAAAAGGGTTTTTTTTTAATTGCAATGGTTAACCAGTTCAGGTCTGTAATTCTAACCGGTTAGCCTAAGATTGTAACCGGTTAGTACCTGAAACTGAAAAATAAAAGTTAAGTCTTTTAAGTGAGAAGTTGATACCATTGGTTAAGTTTTTCCCAATCCATGCCTAATTGCATGTTTTTAAGTTAATTCAAGAATGAATTTTTGTGCCATAAGGTTATACCTCAAATTAATCATTCAAAAGAGAAATTGAGATATTTCTAAATCACAATAATTAAAGTAAAGATAAAAACCAACCTTATTGATTGTGCATTCATGCATAGAGAATGGAAGATGGGTTGGTAGGAAACGATTATCATATTCTGGGAATATGAGGAGGGTACTCCGGGAGTACCAAATTTGCAACCTACTTGATGACACATTCTGGGAATGTGCCCAGTGTCTGGGACATGGTTTCTTTGATGTGTTCTGGGAACACATTGGTATGCAACCTACTTGATGACACATTCTGGGAATGTGGCCAGTGTCTGGGACATGGTTTCTTTGATGCGTTCTGGGAACGTGATGCACACTCTGGGAGTGGTGCTTATTTATATTCCAAGTATGGTTTGCTATACGTTCTGGGAACGTGATACACACTCTGGGAGTGATGTTTATTTATCCAAGTATGGTTTGGAATACATTCTGGGAACGTATGTTAGTGTTCTGGGAACACACTGGTGTATTGGATGGACGTCCAAGATGGACTAATAGTGAAGGCCTCAGTTGTGGATAGAAATCATGCATCATGCCACCTGCATTATAAGAGATATAATGTTGAGAAATTGGTGTGCTCATATGTACTTGCATTAATTTTGTTGGAATAATTGGTGTAATTGGCGAGAATCACCCAAGAGGGGGGGGGGGTGAATTGGGTGTTTATCAAACTTTGAATTTTAAATGAAATAAAATGTTCTTTTAGAAAATAACAGAGATTAAAACGAGCGGAAGACTTAAAGAACGATTTAAAACGTTTTTAAGTAAACAACTTAAATAATATTACTTATGAATTTGAAAACCATAATATACACGAGATTGATTTAAGAAAACATTACATATAAAAACCACAATCTTCGTGTTATATAGATTAAAACTTGAAAATAGTTTTTATCCACGAAAATACAATTAAAACAATTTAAACGAGCAGAAAGTAAAAAGATAAGGGATAGAGAAATGTACACCGGAGAATTTTATCCTGGTTCGACAAACCCAGCCTACTCCAGTCCCCAAGCGACTCGCTTGAGCTTTTCACTAAGCCAAGACGCAACTGCGTCCCCAATTACATCCAGAGCGCCCCGCAAGCTACTAGGAATCCCACCGTTCGCAAGGGACCTCGAAAACAAATAGCCTAACTACTAGGAATCCCACCGTTCGCATAGCGCTACCCAATACACAAGGGTTATCTCACCCTATGAACGCAACACACGTTCAATCCTAAGGGAAACACTCCTTAAACACTAAGGTTGTCAAACCCCTTACAACGATTTGATTTTGCACGAAAGGATTTGTGCAACTAACATAAAGCTCTCTAATTAGAGCGGATACAACAATAACATCCTATGACAATATAATATTCTAAAGCAAACTCAAAACTTATAACACTATGATGATGATGATGAACTTTTCTTCTCAAAAAGAATTTCAAAAAAAGGAATAGAGAAGGAGAAGAAGAAGAGCCTCTTTTTCAAAAAGAATGAAAGACATTTTAAAGAGAAAGAAGAAGCAGCCAACAATCAAAGCAGAATCATCCATAAAAGGAAACAAATCATTCTGGGCATCATGTTTGATTTCAGCACGTTTTTCAAAATTTGAATAAAATAATCGATTACTTTGGTCATGATAATCGATTACATGCTCTCAGGTTTTTCACAAAAGTTGCAGCATTGAAATATAATCGATTATTAGTTTCTGATAATCGATTACTTACACCCAAATGACCAGTTCAAGGAAGTAATCCATTACAAGATCCTAAATAATCCATTACATTCTCTCTGGTTACAAGTTGCATTAAGTAATCGATTATGCCAGAAGGGTTAATCGATTACTCAACTGTAAAAATTGATTTTCATGAAAAAATTGTAACCAAAGGTTTTCGCAAAACATTTTTCACAAATCAAATCCTGGAGCAAAAGATTTATAAAAGGCTTCTTCTAAGAAAAACAAGATCATCATCACATAGACTATAATTCTAAGTGCTTAAGATTATTAATTGCCTTACAAAGACTTCTAAGCCTAAAGCTAGATCTTCAACTAGAAAACCATCTTTGCAAACTTCAAATGTACCTGAACCTGTTAAGCATATATAAATATTGTTGTGTCATCATCAAAACACTTAGAGGGAAACAAATGAGTTACAACACTCAGTTTCAACACTCCCCCTTTTTGATGATGACAAATACTACCTGCAAAACAGAGGTTAGTACGAATATAAACATTTAAAGCAAATCATAAGAGTATCACAAAATAACTCAAGCTCATCATAGGCTTATCATACTGAGCTCCCCCTGAATTCATGACATATCATGAACTTAATCAACCTGTAACCTGTAACCTGTTCTCATGATCACTATCATCATGAATATCAAGAATTTCTCAAAATTTTCAATTTTCACGATCAACCTGTTTTCTCCTTTGACTCCTTTTTTTCCTTTGACTCCTTTTTCTCCCTTGACTCCTTTTTCTCCCCCTTTTGACATCATCAAAAAGGTGAAGAGGCACAAGAGAAATAGCATATGACAATGAATATAATTAACACACCAAAGGATAATATTGTCATAAGCATCATACTAAATCCAAACAAGTCAGAGAAAATCAACCTAAATCCAGGAACAGATAAAACATAACCAATAACAGAACTAGGGGGTTACGAGCATAAGCATAAAATATCCAAATATCATAGAAATAGATAAACTGAGAGAGTAGAGTAAGGTGCCACAAGCTTGACGATCACTGAAATGGAGGACGGTTCTGATGCCTCAGATGGTAAATCTCTTGTTGCAATGCCTCCATATCCACGTGCATTTGTTCCATGCCAGAGGTGAGCTGAGCAAGAGATGTGTCTACTGCATGCATGTGCTCATCTGAACGCCTCATGTAGCCACGTACATCATCCATGAACAACTGCATGTATGGAGGAATGTGATCGGGCGGATAAATAGCTTGTAGCGGGATGTAATCAGAATCATGAGCCGGTACACTATCAGGCTGTGGCTGCTGCTGCTGATCTTCTTCATCCGGATCATAGTTGTGGTTGGACTTGCGTTCACGCCTTTGAGCCTTTGGTCTCCAACCAGTACCTTCCATGTTGATCCATTGCATATTTCCCAAGAAATTCGAGTCCATGCGCATGTCTGCATTTGGGGCAATTCTAGCCTCGCCATTCACGGGAACTCGGAATCGTCTGAGAATTCTGGTTATCAATGTAGCATATGGAAGCTTTGACGTCTTATTCTTCATATCATCATTAATAGAACGTCGAACTTTTGCAGCAGTCTCAATCATGTGATTCAAGATAAACCAACCCCAATTAATTGGTTTATTATGAAACCACGCCCAAAAGATAATGTAATCAGACTCAAGTACCCTGAAGTAATTCCCTTGCCTAGGAATCAGGCAACGAGTCAAAATGAAGTGAAGAACTCGATACACAAATTTCAGATTTCCATAAGTCATCACTTTTCCAGCAGGGATGCGGTCATCAATGAATTTTTCTTTTACAGCTTTCTTGTCATACTCATCACCCCATAGACTTTCAGAACTCGAACCAGTGAAAGTAACACCATCCATGGGCAGGTGAGTAATGTTAATCCAAGTATTCAAGCTAATTTTGATGCCTTTCCCTTTGACCTCGGAATAAAGAATCTGTTCCTCAGCATTCCAGACAAGATTTGAATAGAAAACTTTGACTAAGTCTTCATAGTAGTCTCCTCCAATAGTACTGAACTCAAAGAGACCTTTTTCTTTCAAAAGTACTACAGCAGGGAGATTACAGTGTTCGCCATCAAAAGTCTCAGCGTCTAAAAATCTCGGTGAAATGACTGAACAAGCAGCAAAATACTTTTCATAGTCCATTATCTGAGCAGGGTTAGAAAACCAGCGATTTAACTTTTCCAAAGCAATAGGCTGATGAACCGGTGGAGGTGGAGCTGAAGGACCTGCCTCGCTTTGTCTAGTTCTTTGAGGCCTAGGAACCCGACTAGACGAAGGTTGAGCCCTTCTCTGAACAACCGGAGGTGAAGGCTCATCCTCATCTTATTCCTCAATAATTACCCTTCTTTTCGAGTGACGGGTAGACATGGTCACAGCACAGATATTAAAAACAACCGGATTCTGAATCAACCAAATCAACAGACTATGCCAACCAGAATGCAGCAAAATATGAATAATAAACCAGACTAGCAGATTCTTAACTCAGCAGTGCCAACTTCACAATATCATCAATGGCAGACTAACATCATATCAATATAAAGAACATGATGATACTGAAGAAGACAAACAAAAATACTATGAACCTGAACCGCAGAAGCTATCAACTGAACCGAAGCCCTTAACAGCACTGAACCCAACCAAAACAAACCAGAAGACAAAAAACAGACCAGCGAACCAGAATCCAATCTGAACCGGAAAACCCAAAATTCTGAACCAAGCCAAACCGAACCGAAGAACCGAACCAGACCAGTGAATCAAACACACTTCAGATCAGCGAACCGGATGCTCAAACCAGTGAACCAACATTTTCACACATCAACATGCTTGAACCATAGAAAAAGAACTGGATCTGAAAACTTGAAGACCAAGTGCCATGAAGCATGTAAACCTTGTGAACACCAAGTTTAATCAAGCATGTAGGGTAAGGTTTTGAGAATGTGAAGCAAGGACTTGAAGTTTAATGGTGGTTATGGTGGTGAAGAGTGAAAAACGTGTGAGTGGGTAGGAGAGAGAATGGAACGGTTTTAAGGTGAGTGAAGTGGAATATGTGAAGTTTTATGAAAGAAGAAAGTGATATGAGAGAGTATGGTGAAGGTTTGATGAAGGTTGTGGGTGGTTATGGAGTTTTGGTGGAAGGAGGAAAAAGAAGATGAAGAGAAGAAGAAAAGAAATAACGTGGGAGAGAGAGAGGTGGAGGCCGTATATTTTTATGGGAAGAGAGAGAATGTGTGTAAGAAGGTGTGTGGCTAGGGTTATTCTATTTGTGGTCCACACTTAGTCAAACTTGGGTCAAAAGGCCCACACGATCTGCACTTTTCCCTTTTTTTTTCCAGATACTGTAGCAAATAATCGATTATTTCCATGATATAATTGATTACTTCTGAATTTAATCGATTACATCCAAGCTATTAATCGATTATCCCTCCTCTGGTCAGAACTGATGCAACATGTATAATCGATTATACTGACTCCCATAATCGATTATCTCTCCTCTGGTGAGCTGTATGATGCTGCAGATTTAATCCATTATTCTGATCCTCTAATCCATTATTTCTTCATAACTGATTCAAAAAACCACTTGGTAATCGATTACTATTGCAGAGTAATCGATTACTTCTGCACAAAATTCCAGAATTCTTCTTTTTCTGATTGACACACTCCGATAGCTTCTGATGCATGATTGCAGATGCCTGGATCCGTTAGTGATATTCAGCTTGTGGTAAACTTACCTTTAAGAGACCTGTTTCCTGCAAAATAAATAAATCTGGCTACCTCCAATGCTTAAGTTAGATAATTTTTCTTGATAAACAATATGAGCGTTTTAATTAAATGAAATAGATCAAGAAAAAAATGTAACAAATCATATGCTTATTATAATTACGAGTTATATCAAAAGTAATCATAATATGTATTTGATACTAACTTGATTACCTCAAGTTTGCACTAAATGACATTTTATGAAGTTCTTTGACTTTTCCAAGATATGATGACCATGTGATGATACAAATTTGCAACACATGATTTATTTTCTAAAAATTAGTATAACTTGGAATAATCAAAGTATGCTCTTGAATAATCATAATTATAAAAGGTATATGACTTGTTTACCTCAGACTTTGTATGCCATGAAGATTTTAACTTTGGCCAATAATTTCTTCCATCAACCATTTTGTGCCATGGATTTTTAGTTCTAGGCCAATCGTTCCTTCTATGATTCCTCATCAATCTGTATTTTCCATTTCTTCCATTTGAGGTTGTTGATAGAGTTATGCTTCTTTGGTTACTCCATCTGTCTTCAGATATCCAAGAAAACCTTCTGATGAGTTTTTCTCTTTGTATTGTTCTTGGTTTCTCCTTGGTTATAATATGATCTTCCATCCTGATACAAGGAGAAGTTTTTGGTACCCATCTCATTTTGGGTCCAGGGGGGTTAAATTTAGATTCCTCAGAAAACTTTGGAACCCATTTCATTTTATTTCTCATATACTGATTTTTCTTATACATGCATAAATGAGATATATGACCCGAACGACCACTGTAGTTACAAATAATGATTTTGGGAGATGTTTTGGATTTTCTAAAATCATTTTTTCAAAACACAAACTTGTGATCTTTGTATTCAGAATCACATTTGCTAACCTCTTTGCTTGACTTTTGAATTTCCACATTCTTATTAGAATTGTCAAGAAAGGAGTTTGAACAAAGGGATTTTGAGATACAATGAGAGTCACAAGAAGCAACCTCAATTATTTTTTCAATAAAAATGCATTTTTCATTTCTTGAAGAGGTGCTATTATTTTTCAAATCATCTCTCAAAACATTATGAGTACTATGAGGAGTTTGGGAATGAGAATTAATCAAAGTTACCTCGTGAGGAGTATGTGATGCAGTTTCGTTGTCTACGGACTCCTCATCTGAAGAACTTGATTCCACGTATGATTCCAAGAAAGTTTCAAATAGCTTTTCTAAATCATCATCATCTTTTTCATCTGACGAACCACTCCTCATGCTATGGGTGTCATCATTCAAAACTTTGTCATGAGAGAGAGTCCATTCATCCTTCAAGTTTTTCCTTTTCTGAGTCTCTTGACAACGTCTGTGAACACTTACACTTTCCAAAAGATCATTAGTAGCATAACAAATGTGTAAGGTATCCCAAATGTTTTTAGCATTAACGCAATCCTTGATTTTAGCATATGCATCATCGTTTAAGGCATTCCTTAAAATCTGCATAGCTTGAATATTCAAGGCAAAACATTTTTTGTCAAAATCATTTAAAACATTTTTTGGATTTATAACAAAACCATTTTGCACAGAAAGCCAAAGACGATAATTAATAGATTGTAAATAAAATTTCATTCTAGCACTCCAATATAAATAATTTTCTCCATTGAAAATTGGTACTTCATCGAATGAATTACCTTCCATTTTAAAATCAAAAACAAATATCCCAATAAGCCAATTAACCAAGGATCTTTAACTCAAGCGGTTAAGCTTGTTACCAGAGCACGAAGCTCTGATACCAATTGTTGGAATAATTGGTGTAATTGGCGAGAATCACCCAAGAGGGGGGGGGGGGGTGAATTGGGTGTTTATCAAACTTTGAATTTTAATCGAAATAAAACGTTCTTTTAGAAAATAACAGAGATTAAAACGAGCGGAAGACTTAAAGAACGATTTAAAACGTTTTTAAGTAAACAACTAAAATAATATTATTTATGAATTTGAAAACCATAATATACACGAGATTGATTTAAGAAAACATTACATAGAAAAACCACAATCTTCGTGTTATATAGATTAAAACTTGAAAATAGTTTTTATCCACGAAAATACAATTAAAACAATTTAAACGAGCAGAAAGTAAAAAGATAAGGGATAGAGAAATGTACACCGGAGAATTTTATCCTGGTTCGGCAAACCCAGCCTACTCCAGTCCCCAAGCGACTCGCTTGAGCTTTTCACTAAGCCAAGATGCAACTGCGTCCCCAATTACATCCAGAGCGCCCCGCAAGCTACTAGGAATCCCACCGTTCGCAAGGGACCTCGAAAACAAATAGCCTAACTACTAGGAATCCCACCGTTCGCATAGCGCTACCCAATACACAAGGGTTATCTCACCCTATGAACGCAATACACGTTCAATCCTAAGGGAAACACTCCTTAAACACTAAGGTTGTCACACCCCTTACAACTATTTGATTTTGCACGAAAGGATTTGTGCAACTAACATAAAGCTCTCTAATTAGAGCGGATACAACAATAACATCCTATGACAATATAATATTCTAAAGCAAACTCAAAACTTATAACACTATGATGATGATGATGAACTTTTCTTCTCAAAAAGAATTTCAAAAAAAGGAATAGAGAAGGAGAAGAAGAAGAGCCTCTTTTTCAAAAAGAATGAAAGACATTTTAAAGAGAAAGAAGAAGCAGCCAACAATCAAAGCAGAATCATCCAGAAAAGGAAACAAATCATTCTGGGCATCATGTTTGATTTCAGCACGTTTTTCAAAATTTGAATAAAATAATCGATTACTTTGGTCATGATAATCGATTACATGCTCTCAGGTTTTTCACAAAAGTTGCAGCATTGAAATATAATCGATTATTAGTTTCTGATAATCGATTACTTACACCCAAATGACCAGTTCAAGGAAGTAATCCATTACAAGATCCTAAATAATCCATTACATTCTCTCTGGTTACAAGTTGCATTAAGTAATCGATTATGCCAGAAGGGTAATCGATTACTCAACAGTAAAAATTGATTTTCTTGAAAAAATTGTAACCAAACGTTTTCGGAAAACATTTTTCACAAATCAAATCCTGGAGCAAAAGATTTATAAAAGGCTTCTTCTAAGAAAAACAAGATCATCATCACATAGACTATAATTCTAAGTGCTTAAGATTGTTAATTGCCTTACAAAAACTTCTAAGCCTAAAGCTAGATCTTCAACTAGAAAACCATCTTTGCAAACTTCAAATGTACCTGAACCTGTTAAGCATATATAAATTTTGTTGTGTCATCATCAAAACACTTAGAGGGAAACAAATGAGTTACAACACTCAGTTTCAACAATTGTCTGTCCATGATATACTTGTGTTTGTATTTTAGTATTTATTGATTATGTATAAGTGTATACTTACCTCCCATTCCCTTATTAGGTGTTGATCATATATCTAGCTTGCACAAAAGTCAGTGAAGGGAGATGACCTTTAGGTGCATGCAGAGTGTAGAAAGTGTGGGTTGGGAATCCTTTGTGCAGATATCGAGGATCCGACCAGATGGATGTTTGGACAGAGGACCAGTGACCAGCTCTATAACATCTCTATTTTTAATAATATTTATATGATACACATTTTGAAAGAGGTATCATAAGATGAATTTAGATTCATAATAATACTTATTTGGTATTCATGGACTTGTTACACTTGATATATTTTGGGGGTATAATAGGATGATTTTACTATGTTTCCGCAAACTGATTTTATTAGTCAACTTCATTATTAATCAAGTGTTTGTGAAAAGGAATTTTCAAGGGAAGGGAAAATTCTTATTTTCAGATCTTTTTCCAACAATAACAAGTCCAAGTAATCATAAACTTATTACTTTTCTTATGAAGTAAGATGATATACAAGGAGTGTTACAAAAGCAGTTTTATGCCAAGTTGCCTAAGTGCAGCTTTTGGCTGGATGAAGTCCATTTTTTGGGCCATGTCATTTCTAAGGAGGGTCTTGATTTGGATCCCTCTAAGGTGGAAGCAGTGTTAAAGTGGGAGAGGCCCACAACGGTGACCGAAGTGAGGAGTTTCCTTGGCATGGCAGACTACTATAGGAGATTCATTGAAGGATTCTCCAAGTTAGCTCTTCCGCTAACTAAGTTAACCAGAAAAGATGTGTCTTATCAGTGGTCGCCCCAGTGCGAGCAGAGTTTTCAGGAGTTGAAAAAGAGGTTGACAAGCTCTCCAGTTCTGATATTGCCAGATCCCAACCAATCCTTCGATGTTTATTGTGATGCCTCCAAACATGGGTTGGGTTGTGTATTGATGCAACGGGGTAAAGCAGTTGCATATGCATCCAGGCAACTCAGGCACATGAGCAGAACTACCCAACACACGTTGGAGTTAGCAACTGTAGTTTTTGCTCTCAAGATCTAGAGACATTATTTATATGGCACTCATTTTGAGGTTTTCAACGATCATAAAAGTCTTAAATACCTCTTTGATCAGAAAGAACTGAATATGCGGTAGAGGAGGTGGATGGAATTTCTAAAAGACTATGATTTCAATCTTCAATACCATCCTGGCAAGGCGAATGTTGTAGCTGATGCCTTGAGTCGCAAGTCTCTGCATATTAGTAACTTAATGGTGAAAGAAATGCAATTGATGCATGAGTTCAATAATCTTAATCTAGGGGTGCAGGTAAAGGATAAAAGCATTGTCCTAGAAATGTTGTAGGTTACTAATGAATTTGTAGGTTTGATCAAAGAAAGACACACCGATGATCCAGAACTCCGGAAACTACTAGAAAGGGAAGCTGAAGATGAAGAGCACGATCTTAAGAAGGGCTCAGATGAGATCATCAGATTCATAGGTAGAGTGTGCATTCCTATAGACTTTGAAGTAAGGAGAAATATTCTTGAGGAAGCTCACAAAAGTAAACTGAGTCTTCATCCGGGTACCACAAAGATGTATCATGATTCGAAGAGATTATTCTGGTGGCCGAAGTTGAAGATGGACATTGCAGATTATGTTTCCAGGTGTTTAGTCTTTCAGAAAGCAAAGATTGAGCATCAGAAACCGGGAGGCTTATTGCGATCCCTTGAAATCTCCGAGTGGAAATGGGATAACATTGTCATGGACTTTGTTTCAGGTTTACTGTAACATCCCGCTATTTTTAATACTTTTAGCAAAATAATTAAATGATTTAATATGATGTTTTCAAGATTCGAATCTCGTAATAAAATTATGATTTCATCATTATATTTGAAATATGTTTCCTAATATAATCGAAATAAGTATAAATTGGTTATCATACGTTTTTCAAAAATAAAAGAATACTTTTAGTTTGATTAATATTTTGACAGAGAACTCAACTGGCAAGCCTTAGAGGCATTTTCATATATAGTTTCTTTAGAAACATGTGTTTAATTTAATATTTGGAACGTTCATGTAAATTTTCATAGCATTCTAAGACTGTTTTATTTTAACTCCCGGACTTATTTTAATATATTACCAGTAAAAGTCATATTTAATGACTTACTATTTCAATATTCTGAATATTATATATTATCAAGTTTGACATCAGGATTGAGAAAATGTATTTATATTTGAATTTTTTTATACTTTTTCTTACACAAAAGCTATCTGTAGGGACCGATAACTTTATTATTTTTTATCAGTTTTGAGCAATTAAAAGTACAATATTGTTCTACCTAAATATATTTTATTTTTAGGAGCGTCAAACTTGTAATTATAATCCAAAATACCTACACATATTGACCCACATATGAGAACAAAACATAAAATATAAATTAAATTTCCTAAGTCTACCCGTCGACCCACCCTGCAGGCCTGCACCTAGGGGTGTTCGCGGATCGGTTCGGTCCGGTTTTGAGGCAAAATATCATCCGAACCGATTACAAAATAAATGTGCGGTTCGGTTTGGATCGTTCCATTAAATTAGGAAATCCAATTAGATCCAATCCAAAAAAAACCATGCGGTTTCGGTTCGGTTTCAAATTAGTTATTTGAGCCGGAGGGAGTAACATTTAGCAGACTTCATTTAAAAAAAAACATTTAGCAGACTTGAAGTTTGAGATCAGAATATCAATTGCTAAGAACAAGATTTAACTTGACAATTCATCAATAAACTAAATCTAGATATTCAATTGTCTGAAATTTTATGTTACTGCAAACTCAATGAACAATCTTGTGCTTGCATAAAAATTTAAAGAAACATACAAGTAATTAGCAGCATACTCAACATATTAACAAATATATGTGCAGTATAACTGAAGCAAGTATCTCCTTATAATTTACATTTATTATGGCTATCAGATGTTCAGGAAGTTGTTTGAAAAGTACGAAATATAGCCAAATATTAGGATATCAGGTTCCTATTAGATAGACCATTCTTTTTCAATAGAAGTTAAAATCACAGTTCTGTGGCAGCTGAAATTAAACCCTTCTTTTTCAATAGAAGTTGTTAAACTAAAACTACTGCTTGTGGAGGAAACCATACAGAGCCAAATATACTTGGCACAAACATAAGAAGCCCACTACAAGAAATATGGGTGTTTTCCGACGGATTTTTTCTGACGGATAAATATCCGTCGGAAATTTTGATATTATTGACGGAAATTGTTGTCAGAACATGTTTTTCCGACAAATCAGAATTTTTAATCATTTTCTGACGGATTTTCCGACGGATTTGGTTGTCTCAATGAAATTTTGATTCTTTTCCGACGGATTTTCCGATGGATTTTCCGACGGATTGGATTTTTGCCACATTTCCGACGGATAAATCCGTCGCAAAGTTAATTGCCAAAATGAAAAAAAAAGATTTTAATACTTTTGACTACTGACGGATCAATCCGTCGGAAAATTCAATTTTTATTTTTTGAAAAATATTTATTCAAATGATTTCTGACGGGTCTATCCATGGGAAACTTCAATGTTTTATTAGGAAATTGATTTTTTTGAAGCAAACAAAAGTGGAGAAGGGCTTCCTCTCTATCTCACTTAGCAGAAAAATTGTAAGAGAGAATAAGGAAAGGGGAAGGGAGAAACGAAGTAAAGGGAAAGAGCCCACTCACTCCTATTAACCGCCTCCTCTTCTCTCTCTCCGAATGAACCTCCTCACTCTCTCTCTCTCTCTCTATCTCTATCTCTTCGTCTCCACCACCCACTTCGGTTTCCCTTTTCCTTCTCCAGCCCAACAGATCTGAAACCCACCATTCTCACTCTCTCTTCTCGAAATCCTCCTTCACCCTCAACGGCAAACCTATCCTCATCGAAACCCCTCTTCTCACGCCCCTATCCACCCTCATCCTCTGTACCCACTTGCTTGGCGGCTGAGGCAATGGCGGCACAACCAACGCCGAATCCTGCGACTGCTACCTCAACATGTACGCTGAGAAGAAGCCCGACAGGTTCAGGATCGAGCACTTTCATCTTTCAGCACACACGATTCAGGTACGAGCTCGTAGCCGACGCCAATCACGAACCCCAATGGTGAACTCCAAAACCCAAAACACGAACCCTAATCGTGATTCTAAACCATTTTTCTGTGTTTTGGGTTTTTATTCTAAGCCATTTTTCTCTACATGCTTGCTGGGTGTGATTGAGGTCCTTGTGTTGTTGTGTAATTTTGTTTATGTGTATTTGACTAGATATTCTAAGTTATAAGTAGGTAAAATAAGCTGGAAATATTTATGTAATTTTATGGCGAAGAGAACGCCTGGTTTTTGTTATTTTCTTTTGGGAAAAGTGTGATAACACCCTCAAATTTTATGTTGCTTCCAAACTAATTTGGTGCCCTAAGATATTACATTGCCAATACTAAAACCATGTTTCTCTTATTCACAAGTACTAGCTCTTCTTACTTTGCATCACTTGCATGAATATCTCACTAGTTCCTTTGTTAATAATCTACAATCTCCTCATGTACAAAGCATATTATCTTAGGGAACTTATTCATTTATGTGTTATTTCTTTTATATTTTGGACCTTATTGGTATTTATTGTATGATAAAATAGTTTTTCATACTTTCTGTTACAGAAATCAATTTGTCATGAAGAGTGACTGAATAAGAGAGATTCAATTTTCTATGAAGTCAATCAAATCATGGAGGTGGTTGATAAGGGAAAAGAGTGGTTTGTCTGATGATATGTCCTCTTTTCTTGAAGTCACATTACTTTGGAATTGGATTGCTTTAAGGAGAGTTTATTGTGTACAACTTTTCACTGTGGAGTTTGTTTGTTATTTCACCTTTTTAATGTGATTTTTAATGTTAAATGCTTTTTTTTATATTGCTTATTAGTTCTAGTAATGGATGTTGACTTTTTCAAATAAAGATACATCTGTAGGTTTACCTAGTTTTTCTTTTTCAGGAACATGCAGCTGGTGCATTGGCTAATTTGGCAGCTGATGACAAATGTAGCACCGAAGATGCAATTGCAGGAGGCGTACATGCTCTAGTGATGCTTGCTCGTAACTGCAAATTGAAAAGGGAAGAAAGCTCCTCCTCTGCAGCACCACTAAAGCGTTCTCATTCTTCGCCATCCTCATTCTTCTTCGCTGGTTTCGTCTTCTTCTTCCTCCAGGTAACCATCGGTCATGCTTCCTTCAATTCTCCTTCCGTCGTTCTTCTTCTTCTTCTTTTTTTTGCTGCATATTTTTTGAATCAATAGAGAGATAAATAGAGAGGTTGGGTTAATGAAGTCCAGAGAAACAGAGGTTACCCTTTTTTATTTTTCTTTTATGTTTGATTTATAAAATCTGTTTACTTACTTCTGTTACTGTGTAAATGAATATAGGTTTGATTGTTATTGAGATCTAATCTAGCTAACTCGTTTGATCTTTAATTGTTTATTTTTTTCGGTTTGTTAGTTGCTTTTGTTTTTTATTCTCTGATATTCTGTATGCGATAAAATTCAGGTTCCTGTTGGTAGGGCGACCCTGGGTCTATTATCAATGTTTTTGGAGAGGTTATTGATGAGAAGGGTGAACTCAGTAAGAAATCCATAAAAACCCTTTTATTTTGATTTATTGATTGATAGATAAGATCTTTTGTTATGATTTCTGTGAGATGTTTATCAGTGATTTATGTGAATTGTTGTAGAAACCGAGCACTATTTACCCATTCATAGAGAAGCTCCTGCATTCGTTGAGCAAGCAACTGAAACATATTCTTCTTACTGGAATCAAGGTATTTTTTTGTTCTTTTGTTTTTATTTTCTGTTTCCTATTTGTTTGAGAATGCTATTTATCTCATTTCCATTGTTAGAGGTGTTTGTTAGCAGTGTTTGTGTCTTATGACTGAGTACCAATTCCATTTGTGAGAAGTTGTGTCTTTCAACCCCTTCTTCTTCTCTGTGAGAAGTTGCAAAAGAGGAAACAAATTCCATTTGTTATTGGTTGTTATTATATTTGAGGAGTGGATTTAAGTGTGGCAGATTGCATTTGGAAGTGGATTTTATTGTAACAGTGTAGTGTGGGTGTTACTAAAGCATGCAAAGCCCTCATCCAAGGGACCATGGGAAGTTTACATTGATAAGTACCTTTTATTCTGTTAGTTTGAAGTCACATGTGATTTATCCATTTTTAATTAGTTGCTTTAGTTCTAAACTTCCTTGTATAGTATTGTTATTAAAGCACTATATGTAAGGAGGGGAGGGAAGCACATTAAAAAAATATCTATTTTGTGACACTTCTTGAATAAAGACTTGGTAATATTTTCATTGAAGCTATAATCACAATAATAGGCAATAGCCAAAGGGAAATGTTGTAATTACAGGACTTTAAGATCATTTGGCTTACCTACCTTTTAATTTTGAGATTTTGTTGAATCTAAAGTTTATCAATTTTTTGATGGGGGTAGCCTTTGAATGGTATGTTATCATGTGGTCTTTTTGTTTTGTTTCTGTTTGCAAGTGACTGATTGATTGCTCTCTTACGTAGGTGTTGAATATTAAGATGTTTGGGAATATCAAGGATTTGAGAACTTTGGCAAAAGGGTATAATGTTACTTTACTGTTATTAGCCTGATGTTACCTTACTGTTATTAGCCTTATTATTATTATTATTTATTGATCAAGTTGCCTTTTAGAAATAAATGAAAGGATGAATATTTGATCTGATTGAAATTATATGTAAGCAGGATTTTGGTTTGGCTTTCACTTCCTTGATCCCACCTTTACTTGTTTTGTTTAATTTGGAATTTTGCCAAAGATGACCAGGAATGAACCTACAGAATTTTTGAAGTTGTACTAGCAGATGCAAATTGAAGTTGTACTAGCAGATGCAAAGTTTTTTTTTACATGAAAACTGATTCAATGGTTTTTTTTAGTACTTATCATTGATCTGTTTTCTTGTTGCAAAATTTCCAGATTAAGTGCTTACACCTTCGGCTATGCGGTTTGCAGAATACAAAGGACTCAAGGCCTTTATTACCTTTTCATGGGCTCCAAAACTATGTGCTTATCATTTGTCAACCTTTGGCTGCATTGTTGCAAGCTGCTGCTAATTTATTTAATATTGTCTTTTGTGATGTAAATCTGTATTTTTTGCTGGTTATTGAATTTGTTAAAGACATATTGTTGATAGACACCTCTGGCTTTCAGTAAAGAATGAACATGGTATTAAATTTTTTTTTAATAAAAAAATTGTTTCTGACGGATTTTATCCGTCGGAAAATTTTATTGTCGTTTTTGAGCCAATTCCGACGGATATCAAACTTTCTGACGGATTTTCCGACGGATCTATCCGTCAGTATTGCGACGGATTTTTAAATCCGTCGGAAATGTTTCCAACGGCCATTTTAGTGACTGGTTCTTGTTCGTCGGAAAATCCGTCGGAAATGGATTTTTTCGACGGATTTTGGCTATTTTCCGACGGATTTGACCGTCGGTAATAGCGTTATTTCTTGTAGTGGCCAACATGTCACAAACACCAAGGTCTTTTGTCCAAGAGATATTACCTCCATTGCAGCGATGAGATGAGATGATGATGGCATGAGATGAGACCGTGAGTACTGATGAGAAGATGATGGCGACGGCTTCTGGCTGAGAGAGCGGCAACGGCGATGGCTAAGGCTGAGAGAGCAGCGAAGGCGACGGGTTTGTGGGTCGTGAGAAGAGACCGTGAGTCGGGAAGATATGAGGAGACACGACGGCGGCAGGAAAGGGGACGCGGCGGCGGCAAGAAAGGAGACGCGGTTTGTGGGTTGTGAAGGAGAGGCGGCGGCAGATTTGAGTGAATGAGAACCCTAAAATGTAAGAAAACACATAAAACGTTGCGTTTCATTTGTGTACACAGGGAAGGATCGGTTCGATTTGGACCGGTTCGGTTTTTCAACTGAAACCAAAAACCGAACCGAACCGATCGGTTTACAGTAAATTAGTCCAAAAAAAACCAGTACATGCGGTTTTTTTCGGTTTTCGGTTTTTTGGTCCGGTTTTGCAGTTTTTAATTGGTCTGGTTCGGTTTTGAACACCCCTACATGCACCCTTTATTATACTTATTATTATTATAATATATATATATATATATATATATATATATATAGAAGTGTAGAATGCCAGCCGCAGAAAAAGAAGAAGTAGATTAGAATGAGAGAGAGGGCGAAACAAAGAAGTGGGGGGGGGGGGCGACAGTGGCAAACGCATTTGATTTTTTTTTATTTTCTCGGTTCAATAATTCAAGATCCAACTGTCTAATCTTAAATCCTTTTTAGGTAAATGATCCCCTCAACTCCCTCTACCCATATATGTAATTTATTCATCGATCCATCAATATTTTTATTATACCTATATTTTCAAATAAAGAGATGTTTTGGGAAAAAGTGATATATATTTATTGTTTTGACAAAAATGAGTTTATTTGATATATATTTTTAATGTTATAATTAGTTTTAACATATGTCCCTATTTAGATTCAACACATTATTATTGACCCTGACCCCGGAGCAAGTCGCGGATGTAAAAATGATTCTGTCACTATGACTAGGATTTCCAAGGTATGAGGGAGTTGTTTACATAAATTAAGAATAGGATTTGATAGTAATAATAATGATGATATAAATATATCTATGTGTAGGTTAGATTATATGTTTGTTGAATTATATGCTTGGAATGATGCTAAATGAGATAAATGAATATTATGATTATGATTATTGAGATTTTTATTATTTGTTAAATTTAAAGTTATGCGATTCTTGAACCTAGGACTCATACCAAGTAGTGATGATATTATTGCTTTAATGTTTACTAAAGTGAATAAATGAATGTTATGATTATAATTATTAATGTCGTTATGTTTAAATATCTACTATTTATGATTATGGCCAATTATCCTAATTTAGAGAACCCAACCAATTTGGTATAAGTATTAAAAGGCTTGACTATCAAAAACAACCTAAAATGAACTAGAAACACGTGCATTCAAGAAGTAAGGTGGACGTTAGGGCATGGGAAAAACATACTGTTGTAACAGCAATAATAGAAATAGAAGAGAAAGAGAGAGAGAACACACAGAATTGGTCACACAGTTCGGCCAATAATGCCTACGTCTGCGACTATAGAGCAGCTATAGTTCCGTATTATTTCTTGTGCTAATTAGGGTTACAGAGTACACGCATATATAGTAGACAAACAGATTACTTCGTGGCCCATGTGACCCTTTTCCCTTTTGTAGCACCTATGAGTCATACTCAACAATCTCCACCTTGGCGAATATCAGACCCCTGTGAAGATCCTCTGTGCACAATCTCTCCTGGCAATTAGGGTGTGTGGTTTCTACTTAATGCTGAGAAATATGTAACAAGTCCAAACAATGTTTGAACTTGTCACTGGTGACTGGCTTGGTCAACATATCAGCTGCATTCTCTGAAGTGTGAATCTTTTGAAGGAATATCTGTTTGGATGCCAACAACTCCCTGATCTTGTGATACCTCACATCAATATGCTTGGTTCTAGCATGATACACCTGGTTGTTTGCAAAATAGATAGCACTCTGACTATCACAATGCAACTGAACTCCACCTTTCTCAACACCCAACTCTTTCACTAACCCAGTAAGCCACAATGTTTCCTTGGCAGCTTCACCTACTGCCATGTATTCTGCCTCAGTTGTAGACATAGCTACTACATCTTGGATTGCTGACTTCCAACATATAGGTCCACCTGCAAGGGTAAAGACATATCCTGTTGTAGACCTCCTATCATCAAGGTCACCAGCATAGTCAGAATCCACATATCCTACAACTGAAAGAACACTCTGCTCCCTGCTGAACATGATACCGAGATCCGGTGTACCCTTTAAGTACCTTAGGATCCACTTGACTGCTTCCCAAAGTTGCTTGCCTGGCTTGGACATGTACTTGCACACTTGACTGACTGCTTGTGCCAAATCCGGTCTAGTGCAAACCATAGCATACATCAAACAACCAACCGCACTGGCATAAGGAATCTTAGACATAGCTGCAACCTCTGAATCTGTCTTCGGACATTGTTCCAAAGAGAGTCTAAAATGATTCGCCAATGGAGTACTCACAGGCTTTGCTCTACTCATGTCAAATCTGTTCAAAACACCTTTAACATATTTTGTCAGAGACAGCCATAGTCTTCTAGCACCTCTGTCCCTGTGAATTTCCATCCCAAGAATCTTCTTTGCAGCACCCAAATCCTTCATATCAAACTCTTACCCAACTTGGTCTTCAACTCATTTACATCATGTAAATGATTTCCAGCAATCAACATGTCATCAACATAAAGTAACAAGAAAATAGAAGAACCATCATCAAGGCTCCTCATATAAACACAGCAGTCATAAACACACCTCTTATAGCCAATCTGGAGCATGTACGAATCAAAGTGCTTGTACCATTGCCTTGGAGCCTGCTTCAAACCATACAAAGACCTCTTCAACTTGCAAACAAGTCTCTCCTGTCCAGGTTCATTGAATCCCTCAGGCTGCTCCATGTAGATTTGTTGCTCTAAATTACCATGGAGGAAGGCTGTTTTTACATCCATCTGTTCTAGATGCATATCCCTGCTGGCTACCAAGGCTAGAACTACCCTAATAGAAGTGTGTCTCACCACTGGATTGAATATCTCCTCATAGTCAATCCCCTTCCGCTGTGAATACCCCTTTGCAACTTCGTGGCCCATGTGACCCTTTGCCCTTTTGTACCACCTATGAGCCATACTCAACACATACGTTTCTATTGGTGAGGACAAGAGTGACTAGATTGTGCTATTGAAACAATCGCTGAGAATTATTATGGAAAGCTTTGATCTTCCAAAGGGCTGGGTTCATTACTCGTGTCGGGGATTGGCTTTACCGGAACCATAATGATTCTGTCAGTCACTTTGGCTCCTTGTGGCCAGTCGAGGGTGATTTCTGCTATAGCTAATTTGGACGAATCAAACCAAATTATATGAGGAACCCTCTAAATGGGGGTGAAGTATTGAGCAAACAAAGATTGAGGAATACTTATTCCTGGTCGGTTTTTCCCAAAGTGTGGAGGGTGATGTGAGGTAAAAGTAAAAGTAAAAGAAAGCGTAGCAATGCCTACGAAGTAAACGGAAAGACCGTAGCAATGACTGCGAAGTTCCGATGTTAAAGAAAAGAAAGTAAATTATGTATGGAAGAAAGTAATGTATATATGTGAATGTGAACAATGTGAAGAAGTTATTAAATTGAGTAGATATATGTATGTTATATTATTGTTATTAAGTGCTTTTCTTAATTTATGATCAAACAACTCACCTCTTAAGTGGACAATTTTAGGTACACAATTGGAATGATGTTCATCACTTCATAATGCCGAGAACAGCCCACTCTCTTTTAAAGAGAGTATGTTAGTGATTATGACTTTATAGTCGCATCACTATGGCAACCATTCTAAGATTCCGATGTGTAATGCCTTTAGTCATATAAAGAGTTATTTAATTGCTCAAGTTTATTTTTATTCAAGTACATTTTTATTATTGGAAAGTTATGAATAATTTTATGCAAACCAACTCAACTAAATTGTAACGTTTGAGTTGGCATTTGTTTTGTAAAAAGAACTTTATAATGATATTGAATGAATCTTGGTAGTTGTGATGGATATTTATATATCCTCTCTTTTTGATGAAGCTTAATCAATACTACTATTACTTGCAATGAACTGAAATTGATATTTATATTTTGATATAAACTGATCTGGATCTGACAGGTTAAAAATCTATTTTGGGGAAAAGTCCATATTTCAAACGAAACTCCGTCAATTTTTTCCTAAAATTTTTCATGATTTAAATATAATAAATTTTAAAATAAAAAGGTAGGATGTTATATTATGGTATCAGAGCAATGGTTGTAATCCTCGGCTGTGGAGTATGGATTTCCATATCTCTAATGAGTTACTCCACATGAGAGTAACTGATCAATAGTTGATTAAGTGTTAGAATTCCAATAGAAATATGAATATAAGTAATTGAGTAAGTCTGTAAATCTTTAGTAATACTAGAATAGTGCTTGTATCTCTAGTCTAAAGTGGGCTAAGCTCAAATTTCCAAATGTGATTTTGTCATATTTAGAAAAGGACAGAAAGTAAAGACTAAGAAAAGTAAAAACCCCCAACGGGTTAGAGTATGAAATTGCTACCCCAGCGGGAAGGTAATCCTTAGTTTTGAATTAAGTACGTCAGTTTTGTAAATGTGACAAAGTAGCAATGGGTTTATATAGATTTTCAATTTGTATCTGCAACTTAGAAATGATGGAAATGACTTTACCTTCACTGAAATGTGAAATTGAGACGGGCCATCTCAAGAATTGCATTTATTGGAAGGTGAATTCATTAAAGTCTCCGAGTTTCAGAATATCTTTAAGGTTAGTGTGAAATTTATAAGGTTAAGGAAAATAGTTTTATTAGCCGAACCCTATAGATTCCTAAGTATCCTTTATCAGAGTGCGCAGCGGAAACGGTTAAACATAGTTCCATATTCCCTTGCGAGTTTCAATCATTAGGTTTTCCTCCAATGAAAATCCTTATGCTCCTTATTAATTGTTGTACACTGATGTTTGTATTATGTATTATAAAAAAAATATTTTTTTTTGAGAAACTCTATGTTGAAAAGTGAGAATATTAAAAGTTGTTTTGTTTTTAAAGTATGTCGAGGTCTTGATGATTTTAAGTATATTGAATTGCTTTTGTATTTTGTAAAATTGATTAGTATGACACACTTCAAATTTTCTCAAATGTAGTGATGAAAATATGGGTTCCTAGGTAATCAAATTGTGGTTTAGTGTAATGTTGTAATAAACCATATGTCGATTAAATAGGAATCTGAAGCGTGTGGTAGGCTTTAGTCTCAGATTTCAAATTCAAACTAAAGGGAAGTGTAACTACTAAAACTTTTGGAACATGATTCAAAATGATTTTGATCAAAGGGAACATCCCTCTTAGTTCGGACTTGATAATCTAGAGTAACTTTAAGTGTCCTTATTTGCTTCCTTATAGGAGTAAATGAAGATACTCCTTTCTATGAAATAAGTTATGGTTTTTCCAAACAAATTTTCAAAATTGTAATAACGCATTTTGTGAACTAAAGTACGGTTTTCAAAACTAGATTTTCAGAATCACTATGAAGTACTTAATGAACTTATACAATTAGTATAGATAATTGAAAATACTATAGGTTTTGAGTAATTGTAAACCTTGATAAAGTTTTGAAGGAACAAAGATAATTTGTACATACAATTAAGTATCTATATCTCTTAAGTGGAATATAATTTTCAAATGATTTCTATAATTATAATAAACAATTATTTCCTAGAGGAGCATAAATTTCGAATGAAAGGTTGAATAAGCTAAGATTAGGGAACCAAGTGAGAAGTTTTGAACCCACATATGTAGTTGCTAAGAATAGCATAGAAGGGAATTTCTTTCAAGAAGTTCTTATCTCATTAGGAGAAGTAAGGATCGAGTTAGAGGATTTATAGCCGGAGTCTAAGTTAATTTGGTTCAGTATTGAATTGAATGTTTATGTGTATAATTAGGTAAAATTGTTGTTGTATGAGAATATTGTATGTGATATGTATAGGGGTGATTCAAATTTTGTATATGTCCATTAATCAAATTGATTTATTTATTTTTACATCATTAGTTCTATATTTCTTCATGTAAATCTGTTTTTCGATCCTTAATTATTTCTGTACTATGTATGTGTGTATACCATGATCTTAAAATTCCGTTGAGAAAAGTATAGAGAAAGTAATGTAAGAAATTCTGAAAACTTTCCCTTTCTAATTCTAAAGTATATGAAATAGATAATCATCTAATCTTTTCCAAATCAACCAAATGATTTTCATTGAGAGTAAGTACCATGTCTTTTAATATCTATTGATTATCAGTGTTTTTGCAATTATCTAAGATAAAACATTCAAATGCTATTTTAAGATTTCACCTATACCTTAACTTTTAAAATCATTCATCATTTCGAAAACCTATGCTATTATAACTTTAAATTGTTATATGTTAAAGACCTTATGAAAACATTATATCCCATTTTATTGTCATGAAAAGCAATGAAAGTATTTTGAATAAAAAAAACTCAAGTGAGTATATATATTTTTATAGTCTTCAAAATCTTTCATTTCAACTTTTAAACTAATGACCCAAGTAAAATTATATTTTAACTAAAGTTAAGTTATAAACTTATAAGATTTGGTTGTTAACTGATTATTTGTTAGTATAACTTTTGATAATTTCCATTAGATTGCAGAGTAACCTACATGAATAAATATTTTCTTTCTGTCTATTATATATAGATTTTTGGTGTGAACCTCTGTTAGGTATAATTGTTGTTAAAGTTTTTGAAAGCACTAGTTTTCTTGCCTATGTGCATAGTGATTAGATGGTTACGAACTCACGTTATGTTTGAGTTAGGAACTGTATGAGTTGTATGATGGTTATTTTCTAATTACGAAAACATAACAAAACAATTTACTTGAATCAAGAGTGTGGTTAAATACATTTTACTGATCCGTTGAAAATCTTTTTCAAATCTCACACTAATGATTCATAGAAAAATCTTGTTTTCTTGAACTTATAAAATCTATAAAGGGTTGTTCTGTGATGAAATAGTTACTATAACTCTTGTATTGTTGGTATTTCATGATTAGATTACAGAAAGTTGTGCGTTAAGTTGTGAACTCTTTGACTTTGTTGTTGCAATACTTGTCTAAGATTAGAATGTGTTTTTCTTCCTGAAGTGAAAATTTGTCAGTGAAACCCAACCTAAGCAAGAGCTTTTTTTAGCAAAAGGTTAATGAAACCAACCTTAGATTGCATCCTAAGTGGGGGAGCAATCCCCAAAGTATTGAACACCTCCTAACTTAGGATAGGATTACCAATCCTCATGATTAGGACGAATTTCGGCGACGAAATTCACGTAAGTGGGGGAGATTGTAACATCCCGCTATTTTTAATAGTTTTAGTAAAATAATTATGATTTAATATGATGTTTTCAAGATTTGAGTCTCGGAATAAAATTATGATTTCATCATTATATTTGAAATATGTTTCCTAATATAATCGAAATAAGTATAAATTTGTTATCATACGTTTTTCAAAAATAAAAGAGTAATTTTATGTAGTTTGATTAATATTTTGACATGGAGCTCAACTGGCAAGCCTTAGAGGCATTTTCATATATTTAATATAATATTTGGATCGTTCATGTAAATTTTCATAGCATTCTAAGACTGTCTTATTTTAACTCCCGGACTTATTTTAATATATTACCGTATAAGTTATATTTAATGACTTATTATTTCAATATTCTGAATATTATATTTTATCAAGTTTGACATCAAGATTGAGAAAATATATTTACGTTTGAATTTTTTATAATTTTTCTTACGCAATAGCTATATGTAGGGACCGATAACTTTATTATTTTTAATCAGTGTTGAGTAATTAAAAGTACAGTATTGTTCTACCTAAATATATTTTATTTTTAGGAGCGTCAAACTTTTAATTATAATCCAAAATACCTACACACATTGACCCACAAATAAGAACAAAACATAAAATATAAATTTAATTTCCTAAGTCTACCCGTCGACCCACCCTGGCCTGCACCCTTTATTATACTTATTATTCTTATAATATATATATATATATATATATATATATATATATATATATATATATATATATAGAAGTGTAGAATGCCAGCCACAGAAATATAGAAGTGTAGAATGCCAGCCACAGAAAAAGAAGAAGTAGATTAGAATGAGAGAGAGGGCGAAACAAAGAAGATGGGGGCGACAGTGGCAAACCCATTTGAGTTTTTTTTTATTTTCTTGGTCCAATAATTCAAGATACAATCGTCCAATCTTAAATCCTTCTTAGGTAAATGATCCCCTCAACTCCCTCTACCCATATATGTAATTTATTCGTCGATCCATCAATATTTTTATTATCCCTATATTTTTAAATAAAGAGATGTTTTGGGAAAAAGTGATATATCTTTATTATTGTATAATGATATATATTTATTGTTTTGACAAAAATGAGTTTATTTGATATATATTTTTAATGTTTTAATTAGTTTTAACATATGTCCCTATTTAGATTCAACACTTTATTATTGACCCTGATCCCGGAGCAAGTCGCGGATGTAAAAATGACTCTGTCACTATGACTAGGATTTCCAAGGTAAGAGGGAGTTGTTTACATAAAATAGGAATAGGATTTGATGATAATAATAATAATAATAGTAATAATGATAAATATATTTATGTGTAGGTTAGATTATGTGTTAGTTGAATTATATGCTTGGAATGATGCTAAATGAGATAAATGAATATGATGATTATGATTATTGAGATTTTTATTATTTGTTAAATTTAAAGTTATGCGATTCTTGAACCTTGGACTCATACAAAGTAGTGATGATATTATTGCTTGAATGTTTACTAAAGTTAATAAATGAATGTTATAATTATAATTATTAATGTCCTTATGTTTAAATATCTACTATTTATGATTATGGCCAATTATCCTAAGTTAGAGAACCCAACCAATTTGGTATAAGTATTAAAAGGCTTGACTATAAAAAAAAAACCTAAAATGAACTAGAAACACGTGCATTCAAGGAGTAAGGTGGACGTTAGGGCATGGGAAAAACATACTTTTCTATTGGTGAGGACAAGAGTGACTAGATTGTGCTATTGAAACAATCGCCAAGAATTATTATGGAAAGCTTTGATCTTCCAAAGGGCCGGGTTCATTACTCGTGTCGGGGATTGGCTTTACCGGAACCATAATGATTATGTCAGTCACTTTGGCTCCTTGTGGCCAGTCGAGGGTGTTTTTTGCAATAGCCAATTTGGACGAATCAAACCAAATTGTATGAGGAACCCTCTAAATGGGGGTGAAGTACTGAGCAAGCAAAGGTTGAGGAATACTTACTCCTGGTCGGTTTTTCCCAAAGTGTGGAGGGTGATGTGAGGTAAAAGTAAAAGTAAAAGAAAGCGTAGCAATTCCTACGAAGTAACCGGAAAGACCGTAGCAATGACTACGAAGTTCCGATGTTAAAGAAAAGAAAGTAAATTATGTATGGAAGAAAGTAATGTATATATGGGAATGTGAACAATGTGAAGAAGTTATTAAATTGATTAGGTATACGTATGTTATATTATTGTTATTAAGTGTTTTTCTTATTTATGATCAAACAACTCACCTCTTAAGTGGACAATTTTAGGTACACAATTGGAAAGATGTTCATCACTTCATAATGCCGAGAACAGTCCACTCTCTTTTAAAGAGAGTTTGTTAGTGATTATGACTTTATAGTCGCATCACTATGGCAACCATTCTAAGATTCCGATGTGTAATGCCTTTAGTCATATAAAGAGTTATTTAATTGCTACAGTTTATTTTTATTCAAATACATTTTTATTATTGGAATGTTATGAATAATTTTATGCAAACCAACTCAACTAAATTGTAACGTTTGAGTTGTCATTTGTTTTGTAAAAAGGACTTTATAATGATATTGAATGAATCTTGGTAGTTGTGATGGATATTTATATATCTTCTCTTTTTGATGAAGCTTAATCAATACTACTATTACTTGCAATGAATTGAAATTGATATTTATATTTTGATATAAACTGATCTGGATCTGACAGATTAAAAATCTATTTTGAGGAAAAGTCCATATTTCAAACGAAACTCCGTCAAATTTTTCCTAAAATTTTTCATGATTTAAATATAATAAATTTTAAATTAAAAAGGTAGGATGTTATATTTACCAAGGACCACTTCAGGGTTTGATGCTATTTGGGTTGTTGTGGATCGGCTGACCAAGTGTGCTCACTTTGTTCTGATGAATATGAAGTACAACTTAGAGAAGTTGACTCAATTGTATATCAGGGACATAGTGAAGTTTCATGGTGTTCCTACTAGCATAGTGTCCGGCCGTGATCCCAGGTTCCTATCCCGGTTTTGGCAGAGTCTTCAGTAGGCCTTGGGTACTAAGTTGAAATTTAGCACAGCCTATCACCCATAGACAGATGGGCAGTCTGAGCGCACTATCCAATCCTTGGAAGATCTGTTGAGGACTTGTGTTCTTGAGCAGTCAGGTAGTTGGGAGCAGCTCTTACCGTTGATTGAATTCACCTACAATAATAGCTTCCATTATAGTATCGGGATGGCGCCATTCGAGGCACTCTATGGCAGAAAATGTAGAACTCCTCTCTGTTGGTTGCAGATCGGTGAGAATTTGCTGATTGGGCCATATATTGTTCAGGAGACCACTGAGAAGATTATTATGATCAAGGACAAGATGAAGGCTTCACAGGACTGTCAGAAGAGTTATGCCGACAAGCGTAGGCGACCCTTAGAGTTCAATGAAGGAGACCACGTTTTCTTGAGGGTATCCCCTACCACAGGTATTGGACGAGCAATAAAGTCCAAGAAGTTGACGCCGAAATTCATTGGACCCTATCAAATTCTGGAGAAAGTCGGGCCCGTAGCCTACAGAGTTGCTTTGCCTCCACATTTATCTTGGCTACATGATGTTTTCCACGTTTCTCAGCTTCGGAAATATGTATATGATCCCTCACATGTGGTAGCACAGGATGAATTGCCATTGAGGGAGAATCTGACTTTCGAAGTCCAGCCTATCAGAATTGAGGATCGACGGATTAAACAACTGAGAAGCAAGGAGATTCCACTGGTGAAGGTCATTTGGAGCAGGAACAATGTGGAAGAGGCGACATGGGAGATGGAAGACAAGATGAAGGAGTCTCATCCACAGCTGTTCATCCCGAGCTGAATTTCGGGGACGAAATTCTGGTAAGTGAGAGAGGATTGTAACATCCCTAAATTAATTCCAATTATAATTAATGTGGTGGTAAACTTAGGGTGAAGAGAATGAAATGCTAAGTTAGAAGTAAGTGGATTATGAAAACCATATTGGAATCGAAAACATAGGATATTATAAAAGTAAAAATAAAAGGTTTACAACTCAAAACGTAAGTCCCACCGTTGGATGTGAAGGGAAGTATATAGGGAAGCTTTCCTTCAAATTTGAGCAAGATCCGACGGTTAACGAAGAAGTTATGGTGTTTTGAAGTTAGGAATAAAATAGGGAAAAAATAGAATAAAAATAGAAAAGCTAATTAGCAGTGGCTAATCGATTAGTTGACAGAATAATCGATTAGTTGGTCCAAAATGTTAAAAATGACAAAGTTCAAATTGTGAAATTTCACAGACTAATCGATTAGTTGGTCTACTAATCGATTAGCTCGACCATATTCAGAAAAAAAAAAAATAAAAGCGTGTGGAGCTCTCATTTGTTCCTTCCTTCTTCATTAAGCATTAAGCAAGCCCTAAGCTCCAAAGTGGTGATCCTAAGGTTTGATCCTTCCTCCATGGCACTCACAACACGAAGCTTCCTTCCTTCCTTTTCCTTGTGGTGGTGGTAACTCTATAACCACCAAGCTATGTCATCATCATCTCTCTCTCTCTTGCCTTTTCTCACCTCTTCTTAAGCAAGTGTAAGGTGAGTTTGATCAATTCTTTTTCCTCTCCTTTCCTCCAAGAGAACGTGATCATCATCATCATCATCATTATCATCTCTAACTCATGTTCCTTCTCTTGTGATATAAGGTTTTAGTGGCCCTTTCTCTCTCTTGATCTTTCCTCCATGCTACACTATCTATGATGTTATGCTCTATCAGTGGTTGGATCCTCTCAACAAGTGAATCAAAGCTCAATTCCTATGGAGACAAGTATTCAACCTCCTATGCAGGTTTCAATTTTTTTCACTATCAGTTGTTGTTTTCTTACGTTTTTGCTGTTATTGCAAATGCAACAAAATTTTTGCTACTACTAGTTGCTATATAGCTATTTTAATGTTTAACTCCTTCCTAAATTATCTTCTGTTTTCTCTTACATAGCAGCAATTACCATTGAACTTAGATAGCTCTCACATTCCATTCATGAGCATATTACAAGGTTTTGATGATTTAGCCTACAACAACCAAACATAGCTCAGTTAAATTGTATTTGGATTGAGGAGATTTGTGTCAATGTAACTGAATTGAATTGAATAATACTGTGTAATGTGACAATCTCTTATTGCTCACAGTGAAGGTGTTAGCTATTGAAAGAAATTGTATATTATGTGTTATATCATCTTGTTAAAATTACATTGAGAGGGGTTGATATATATATATATATATATATACAAACGTATAAATGAATATATGTAATATAACAAACTATGAATCCTATATTGACGGATGTCTCTACGTTGTATTCTATTCTAAACATCTACAACTATTATATCTGTTATATCTATATTTAGTAAATATTAAGAAGGAGATTTCAACACTCCCCCTCAAGTTGGTGCGTAGATACCAATCATGCTCAACTTGCTTACGAATTTTGAGAACATTGGCTTTGAGACTGCTTTGGTGAGAATATCAGCTAGTTGGTCTTCGGATCTAATTTTAGGCAATTCTAAAATTTTATTGTCCAACTTCTCCTTGATGAAAAATTTGTCTACCTCGATATGCTTTGTGCGATCATGTTGAACCGGATTATGAGCAATATCACATGCAGCTTTGTTGTCACAATAAAGTCGTATTGGTTGTATATTTGAGTAACCCAAATCCTGCAAGAGTTGTTTTAGCCACAATGCTTCGCATAGCTCAAGTGCCATACCTCTAAACTCAGCTTCTCCACTTGAGCGTGCTACTACATTTTGTTTTTTACTTCTCCATGTAACTAGGTTGCCCCCTACAAAAATGAAGTAACCTGAAGTAGATCTTCTATCATCTACTGATCTAGCTCAATCTGCATCAGTGTATACATTTATGCTTTGATAATCAGTGTGTTTAGTAAATAAAATATCCTTTCCAGGAACTGATTTCAAATATCTTAAAATGTGCATGACATCATTCATATGTTTCTCTCCTGGGTTATGCATATATTGACTAACGATACTTAATGCATATGTTATATCTGGTCTTGTATGAGCTAAGTACATAAGTCTTCCTACAAGTCTTTGATATCTCCCTTTATCAACAGGAACTTGATTTGGTTCTAAACACAATTTCAAACCTTCCTCCGTCGGGGTATCCACAGGATGACATCCTTCCATTCCAGTTTCTCTTAAAAGGTCCATGGTATATTTCCTTTGAGATAGAAAAATCCCTGCATTTGATCGAGAAACTTCAATCCCAAGAAAATACTTCAAAGGACCTAGATCTTTCATTTCAAATTTTTTAGGTACATAATCTTGCAGAGCTTTTCTTTCATTTGGATCATTTCCAGTTACCATTATGTCATCTACATATACAATAAGTACAGTGATTTTGTTATGTTGTTTCTTTTAAAAACAATGTGTGATCTGAATTGCTTTGGTGATATCCAAAAGCGACCATTGACTCTGTAAACCTTCCAAACCATGCCCTTGGAGATTGCTTTAAGCCATCTAATGACTTCTTTAATTTACACACCGTGTGATCATATTTCTATGGAACTATACATCCTGGTGGAACATCCATATAAACTTCTTCAGCTAATAATTCTCCATGTAGGAAGGCATTTTTTACATCAAATTGTTGTAGTGGCCAATCCAAGCTTGCAACTAAAGACAACAATACCCGGACTGTGTTGAGTTTAGCAATGGGTGCAAATGTCTTAGTATAATCCACACCATAAGTTTGAGTGTACCCTTTTGCCACTAGTCTCGCTTTAAACCTTTCAATTGTGCCATCCGATTTATACTTCACAGTATAAATCCAACGACACCAACTATTTTTTTTCCTGGTGGGCAATCAACAAGTTCCCACGTTTCATTATGTTGTAAGGCTTTCATTTCCTCATTCATGGCAGATTTCCACCTTGGATCAGCTAAGGCTTCCTGCACACTGTTAGGAATAGCTACAGTTGTAACACCCTATGATTTTTACCCTTAATTCCCCTTATACTAAAATACGGACTTAAAAATTCCTTTTTAATTCATTAAAATCAACCGTCAAACGGACGAAGTTTTGTTTGTTTTTCGGACTAATCCAAAATTTAACCTGTGATAAACAATTTCAAATAAACAACTAATAGTCAGCAGGGCTTCAGATTATATTTCTAAATCATATCAAGGCCCCATGGGCTCCAAATATATCAGAGTAATAGCGAAAAATACTAAGTTTGAGTGTCATAACCAAAACATATAACTTTGTCAAAATAAAACATCCTAAGCCTCACTTAAAGTATGAATAACAAATTTTACATCAAAATAGTGTAGGAGGCTTAAGTTCACAATATCCTCCAAAACCCATAACAACCCTACTCTCCCTGTAAGGGAAAGTACTCCTGCTCGGCCGGGGGCTGTGCCAACTCAATCTCCGTACCTGAAAATGTAAGGGAGTGAGCATTGCACATGAAATAGAAGGCAGTTTCTAACTTGACATAACGACCCGCTAGGTCAAGCACAAATAGCAATTAAACATACATTCACATATTGCACACCATACTCATTATTCATTCCAAATTTCCATTTTTATTATTCATTTCAACATCCGTTTCCATTATTCATTTCCACATCCATTTTCCTTATTCATCTCAACATCCATTTCATTAATCATTTCACACACTTACTTTATTTAGGTACATTACCTCAAATCAGAGGCCAATGTACAATTTCATTCAACACATTTATCACCTCAATCTGAGGCTCCCATTCTTTTCCTTATTTAAATTATGTGTCCCTCAGGTCAGAGGTCAACACCCATTCATTATAATTCATTTTGTGTCCCTCAGGTCAGAGGTCAACACTTCAATTTCTTAATTCACGGTGTGTCTCTCAGGTCAGAGGTCAACACACCGATACACATTTCATCCGATGTCCCTCAGGTCAGAGGTCAACACCCAACTCATTATTTAATCCGGTGTCCCTCAGGTCATAGGTCAACACATTTTTAACATGTTATTCATTTCGTGTCCCTCAGGTCAGAGGTCAACACTCAATCGTACTTCACCTCCACGCAGGAAGGTACCTCATACATTTGGCCTATGGGTACTTCACCTCCACACCGGAAGGTACCTCATACCATTGTACTTCACCTCCACACCGGAAGGTACCTCATACAATTTGGTCAGTGGGTACTTCACCTCCACACCGGAAGGTACCTCATACAACCACCTACATTATACTTAACATCATTCTCTTTATAAACCATTCATTCATGACACATTTAACCACAATCAACACACAATTATTCATGTAATTTCCTTGTTCATTTCCTTTCTCAGTTATCACAATCATACCAAATAGTGTTCTCTTTTATAGCCCAACATTTAGATTCGCCCTTCATTTTAATTTTGCACATATCACCTTTTACCTTTTTATTTCCACATAATCGTTTTACTTCCATTTCCCATATTCATTAGTTCAATTCCTAAGCCATGACCTTTATTCACAATTGATAATACTTAACATTTTTACTCATTTAGCAATTAGATACAAATATGCACATTCATGACATTTAATCGTTTCCATTCCCTTTCTTCCTATATCAATTTATTTCACAACACATGCATATAATTGCTACAGTAATTAATTATCATTTAATTCACAACTTTACAAATAAAATCAATAATCATAGAAATCATTTATGTCAACTTTATTATCACATTACCCAATTCCTCATGTACTTCAATATAATCATTAACCAAATTTCATTTATCAAATTACTCATTTTCATATTATTGAGTTTCCTTTTCCTAATCTTAACATCCAATCATCATGCATATTTAATAAATTAGAATTTCATATTCAATAACCTAGGGATTTATAATCTAATGCTCTCCCCTAACACATAACCCTAACAAGCATTATATACTAACTAGAACCTACTCCCTAGAACAAGGCAAAGCTCACTATATCCACCCCCTTACCTCAAGTGTCCTATACTTGAGTTTGCCCACCAAGAGCTCAAAATCCACAAGAGAGTGATAGAACCTATTATAAAGCCACAAAAATGAGGGTTATTGCTCATTCCATGATTCTCAAACTAAACCCCATGGAAAACTTGAAGGTTCTATGCTTAGAAATGAAAACCTCCATGAGAGGGAGGAGAGAGAAAACTCGAATTAGAGAGAGAGAGGGAAGGAATCAAAGGCTTGAATACTTACTTGGAGCAAGGAGGAAGGAAGTTTGATGATGAAATTGGAGTGATTCCCTTGAGGATTGATCAATTAGAATGAGTGAACTAGTGCCCTAGAAGAGAGAGATTCGAATATGGCAAGAAAGAAGTGAGGGAACGCTTTTATTTTTTTTCTGCACCTACAGGTTTTAATCGATTATTAATCGATTATGCCATTTCCCATTTTCTGACCTTAATCGATTAAGCTGCAGTTTAATCGATTAAGCCGCAGTTTAATCGATTAAGCTGTTCAGTTTTGCAGTACCCAGACTTTGAGAGGCTATAACTTCTTCGTTACCCGTTGGATCTTCCTCAAATTTTAAAGCAAGCTTCCCTACATACGAATCTTCACATCCAACGGTGGAATTTGTGTTTAGAGTTGTAAATCTTTTATTTTGAATTTCCTAATATCCTATGTTGTTAACCCCAAAATCAAGCCTTCAATCCACTATTTTTAACTCAATATCATTATTTCCTTCACTCTAAGCTTGACCATCATCAATTATACTAGGAATTAAATTTGGGGTGTTACAATTCTCCCCCACTTATTGGAATTTCGCCCCCGAAATTCCGTTAGGTTCAGCAAATGAAGAATCACCCCGGTGATAGGACTTGCGATTCCTATCTTTAATCCCCTTTGGTTTCTTCCGTCTGTCTTTCGATTTTCCCTTACCTAGACAAAATTTAAATTAGGGTAGGGAGTGCTCCCCCACTTGGAATCAACATACCCAATTACCTCTATGTTAAAGGATGTGGGATCAGGTGAATCCGTTTCCGGTCGTCCTTCGGATAGATGCAAGACAGGAGTTGCATTAGCTAGATACGGGACAACTCGAAATATTTAGCATTTCTGGAACAGTTTTAGAATCTTTCCCAGAATAGATACCCTGGGATCGTGGCATGCGAAGATTTTTGTAGGATAGAACGCCTTAGAGTTTATCTTCTCACCAGGATTGACTAGCACCGGTAAGGTTTAGAATATTTCAAAAACACAAGCATTCATGAACAAGAAGCACCCCAATGCTTAGTTGATTAGAGCAAACACAATTCCTACTAAATGCCCCACAATCAACTTCTTCCATGAATCGACTAAAAAGATTAGGAAGGAAGAAGCCCACATTAGTTCCAAGATTTACCCAACTACCAAATGTGAAGGGTACGACAACTTGCCGTTGGCTGAGTCAATTATTAAGATGTTTGGTCTCAACGCAGGGATTTTACAAATTCGGAAAAACCGGCTATTCTTATGAGTGGTTATCTAAGAACCGGGAAAAGATTCGAAGCAACTGTCAAATTGCTTCAAGATTGATTTAGTTGATATGATGGTTAAGAATAATTTATGGAGAGTTTTCTTAACTTATCCTAGGGTTTAGCACTTAGCTATACTACTTTGGAACAAGTAGCATACACCAAGACTTCCTTTCTTTGGAACTATTTTCTATCTACTCCCTAACTCTATTAGAAGCTTTTGAACGAATGTCTCTGGGAAAGGTTGGGCTTCTCTTACAAGAATTCTTTCCTTGGAAGTCACTACTTTGGTTGTCTACTTTCACTTTAAAGGTTACAATGATAGCATTTATTGATAGATGCAAGAATTGAGGTGATCAATCCCAACCTCACGTCTACCAACAACACATCACTGTCAGGTTCTGTCAATGATGTCATCATTTAACAAATGCAAGGATTAGAGTGATCAGTTCTAACCTCACATTACATCAAATAACAACATCACAGCATAGTATTGGTCACTTGGTACTAGAATTCTCAAGCTTAAGAATTCTTTCTAAGGTCTTTCATATGTTATCTATAAGAACAGGATTGCATTTGGAGAGGCAGATATCCAGCATGTTTTTAAACAATTCTACCCTAAGACATTACTAACTCACTATTTAGCTAACTAAGGAGAAAACTAACTCCACCTCAATTGAACTTAGAAACATTACGCATGGACTTGGCAAACATTAGTTACCTGCGGCCATATCAGCTGGGTCCACCTCGTCACCCTCGACGGTAAACAATTTTCCCTTCTGCAATGATGGACCACCACGGGCCTTCTGTGCCTTAGTAGCATTAATCTCCTTCTTCATTGTTTTCTTAGGACAATTTGAAGCAAAATGTCCGGGTTGTCCACAGTGAAAGCATAACCCCTCCTTTCGACCCAATGTCCAGCACACTCCCCTATGCATCCTGCCACAGTGCTGACAAGTTGGTATTGGACCATAAGCATTCACTGTTGGTCCGGGTTCTCTAGGAAACGTGACCCCAAAATGAGAGTATGGTCCTGACTTCTGAGTCGGTCCCTTGTCCTTACTTTGACCTCCGATTCTCTGGTTTGCCCAAGATCTCTCATCAGCTAGCTTTCGTTTGAGACCCTTCTCATAGGTGCTTGCCATGTTGACCAAGCGAGAAAAGTTATCAATGTTGTGATACTCACACGAGAGGCGAAGACCACTCCTAAGACCAGCTTCAAACTTAACACACTTGCCACGGTCACTTGCATACCGATAGTCAGAAAAACGGATGAGATCTTCAAACCGAGCTGCATAGTCCCCAACTGACATAGAACCTTGAGTCAATTGGAGAAAAGCAATCTCCTTCTCCCTCCTAACATCTTCAGGGAAATACTTCCCCAGGAATAGATCCTTCAATATTTCCCAAGGAATCACAGGATTGGCTGCCACCAATCCTCTCCTCTGCTGATCCCACCAATGTTCTGCCTCATTGGTCAGCATGAATTCGGCTAATCGAACATACTGCTCCATTGGTGGTTGAAGAGAACGGAGAATCTTCTCTATCTCATGTATCCACCTCTGTGCTCCATCAGGGTCATTTCCACCTTCAAAGCGAGGCGGATCATTCTTTCGGAAACGAGACATCCAGTCAACCTCAATTGGAGCTGGTAGCAGAGCTGCTGCTGCTGCTGTAGCTGCTGCCGCTGCAGCAGCTGCCATCTGTTCCCCCTGCTGCTGCTGCATCTGTGACAGATGCTCCAGAATAGCAGCAAGTCCATCATTACCAGCCCTTCTTCCAGCCATACTGCTTAGCCAGAGAGAACAGACCAGTAAGACTCAATTACTAAGTAGATACATAGTACTATAATTATCCTATTATAATCCTAAACTATTACTATGAGCAGCAATTACTCGCTAGGTGAGTAATCATTTGGAGTTTGTACAACTCCATGGCCGAGGAGAAACTGCTCTGATACCATAGTGTAACACCCTATGATTTTTACCCTTAATTCCCCTTATACTAAAATACGGACTTAAAAATTCCTTTTTAATTCATTAAAATCAACCGTCAAACGGACGGAGTTTTGTTTGTTTTTCGGACTAATCCAAAATTTAACTTGTGATAAACAATTTCAAATAAACAACTAATAGTCAGCAGGGCTTCAGATTATATTTCTAAATCATATCAAGGCCCCATGGGCTCCAAATATATCAGAGTAATAGCCGAAAATACTAAGTTTGAGTGTCATAACCAAAACATATAACTTTGTCAAAATAAAACATCCTAAGCCTCACTTAAAATATGAATAACAAATTTTACATCAAAATAGTGTAGGAGGCTTAAGTTCACAATATCATCCAAAACCCATAACAACCCTACTCTCCCTGTAAGGGAAAGTACTCCTGCTCGGCCGGGGGCTGTGCCAACTCAATCTCCGTACCTAAAAATGTAAGGGAGTGAGCATTGCACATGAAATAGTAGGCAGTTTCTAACTAGACATAACGACCCGCTAGGTCAAGCACAAATAGCAATTAAACATACATTCACATATTGCACACCATACTCATTATTCATTCCAAATTTCCATTTTTATTATTCATTTCAACATCCGTTTCCATTATTCATTTCCACATCCATTTTCCTTATTCATCTCAACATCCATTTCATTAATCATTTCACACACTTACTTTATTTAGGTACATCACCTCAAATCAGAGGCCAATGTACAATTTCATTCAACACATTTATCACCTCAATCTGAGGCTCCCATTCTTTTCCTTATTTAAATTATGTGTCCCTCAGGTCAGAGGTCAACACCCATTCATTATAATTCATTTTGTGTCCCTCAGGTCAGAGGTCAACACTTCAATTTCTTAATTCACGGTGTGTCTCTCAGGTCAGAGGTCAACACACCGATACACATTTCATCCGATGTCCCTCAGGTCAGAGGTCAACACGCAACTCATTATTTAATCCGGTGTCCCTCAGGTCAGAGGTCAACACATTTTTAACATGTTATTCATTTCGTGTCCCTCAGGTCAGAGGTCAACACTCAATCGTACTTCACCTCCACGCAGGAAGGTACCTCATACATTTGGCCTATGGGTACTTCACCTCCACACCGGAAGGTACCTCATACCATTGTACTTCACCTCCACACCGGAAGGTACCTCATACAATTTGGCCGGTGGGTACTTCACCTCCACACCGGAAGGTACCTCATACAACCACCTACATTATACTTAACATCATTCTCTTTAGAAACCATTCATTCATGACACATTTAACCACAATCAACACACAATTATTCATGTAATTTCCTTGTTCATTTCCTTTCTCAGTTATCACAATCATACCAAATAGTGTTCTCTTTTATAGCCCAACATTTAGATTCGCCCTTCATTTTAATTTTGCACATATCACCTTTTACCTTTTTATTTCCACATAATCGTTTTACTTCCATTTCCCATATTCATTAGTTCAATTCCTAAGCCATGACCTTTATTCGCAATTGATAATACTTAACATTTTTACTCATTTAGCAATTAGATACAAATATGCACATTCATGACATTTAATCGTTTCCATTCCCTTTCTTCCTATATCAATTTATTTCACAACACATGCATATAATTGCTACAGTAATTAATTATCATTTAATTCACAACTTTACAAATAAAATCAATAATCATAGAAATCATTTATGTCAACTTTATTATCACATTACCCAATTCCTCATGTACTTCAATATAATCATTAACCAAATTTCATTTATCAAATTACTCATTTTCATATTATTGAGTTTCCTTTTCCTAATCTTAACATCCAATCATCATGCATATTTAATAAATTAGAATTTCATATTCAATAACCTAGGGATTTATAATCTAATGCTCTCCCCTAACACATAACCCTAACAAGCATTATATACTAACTAGAACCTACTCCCTAGAACAAGGCAAAGCTCACTATATTCACCCCCTTACCTCAAACACTTAAGGATGAGGAGAGTCCAAGTGTCCTATACTTGAGTTTGCCCACCAAGAGCTCAAAATCCACAAGAGAGTGATAGAACCTATTATAAAGCCACAAAAATGAGGGTTATTGCTCATTCCATGATTCTCAAACTAAACCCTATGGAAAACTTGAAGGTTCTATGCTTAGAAATGAAAACCTCCATGAGAGGGAGGAGAGAGAAAACTCGAATTAGAGAGAGAGGGAAGGAATCAAAGGCTTGAATACTTACTTGGAGCAAGGAGGAAGGAAGTTTGATGATGAAATTGGAGTGATTCCCTTGAGGATTGATCAATTAGAATGAGTGAACTAGTGCCCTAGAAGAGAGAGATTCGAATATGGCAAGAAAGAAGTGAGGGAACGTTTTTATTTTTTTCTGCACCTACAGGTTTTAATCGATTATTAATTGATTATGCCATTTCCCATTTTCTGACCTTAATCGATTAAGCTGCAGTTTAATCGATTAAGCCGCAGTTTAATCGATTAAGCTGTTCAGTTTTGCAGTACCCAGACTTTGAGAGGCTATAACTTCTTCGTTACCCGTTGGATCTTCCTCAAATTTTAAAGCAAGCTTCCCTACATACCAATCTTCACATCCAACGGTGGAATTTGTGTTTAGAGTTGTAAATCTTTTATTTAGAATTTCCTAATATCCTATGTTGTTAACCAAAAATCAAGCCTTCAATCCACTATTTTTAACTCAATATCATTATTTCCTTCACTCTAAGCTTGACCATCATCAATTATACTAGGAATTAAATTTGGGGTGTTACAACAGTAGATAATTGATTTACAAATGACTTATTTGATTCGGACAAACGATGATTGGAAACAAAGTTATTCATGGGGTATTTAACTTTACTAGATAGAGTAGGCTCATAAGTGGGTTTAGGAATACCTCTATTATGACGTTCTGGTAATCTTTTATTGGTTGTGTCAAGTATAGAGTTAGGGACATCCTCAGCAGCAGACGAATGGTTTGGTGTGTCTATAAGGGCATCTTGAGATGATGTAAGTGGATCCACATCTAGTTTTGTCCTTGCATCATTAGTACCATTCAATTGTATTTCATCATCATCCTCTCTAAATATTTCAGCTTGTGAGTTATCATCAATATCATCAATATTTATAGTATTTACGTCTACATTTTTTGTATTTTTATCTTCTTGTATTCTCACAAGATAATCATATTCTTTATAGTCATAGTTTAGAGTCTGAACTTCCTTATTATTCTCCCCCTGAAGTGCAGACTGAGTAGAAAAATACATTATTTCTTCACGGAAAACCACATCCATGATTACAAACATTCGTCTAGTTGGAGGGTGGTAAAACTGATACCCTTTTTGGTGCATTGCATATCCAACAAACACACATTGTAAAGCTCGAGGAGCCAATTTGTTTTGTTGTTTATGTATATGAACATATGTTATACATCCAAAAGTACAGTGAGGCAGATTTGTAATGTTTGTGCCAACGTTGGTGTTAATTAAAGTTTGTTACGGTGTTTGAAAGTTATTAGATCTAGACGGTACCCGATTGATAACATATGCTGCAAAAGTAAGAGCTTCTCCCCAATACGATACTGGCATATGAGATTCTATCAATAAAGCTCGAACAACTTCCAATAAATGTCGATTTTTTCGCTCTGCGATGTGACGCTCTCTTTTTAACTTGAAAATAGTTAATATTTTCAAATAATTGAATACTTTCTATCAAAATTTGGGCTAGAAAATTTTTCCTTTTTAGAACTAGTACTTGCTCGTTCATAAACCCTTTTGAACATAAACCATTTTTGAAAGTTCGACTTAACAATATCTTAGCTTCGAAGAGGCTCTCGAGATAACATTTCCTTAACTATAGAAAATACTCTTCATAGTTAATATTGAAACATACCATTTGCCTCTCGAGTTGAATTTGAATATATAAAGCATAAACTTATCGCCGAATCCTTTCTTAATAGAAATCAGAGTTCGCGGAAGTAAAATAATACTTATGGGGCACTGCTGAGGTAAAGAAAACATCATATATATATATAAGTCATAACATAACCCCATCAGTACAGTCAGTAGCAAGTGATAAAAATTCGAGATAGCAAGTTTTGATGAAACATATACAGACCAGCTGCATAAAATAAAAGCTCACTCTAAGACCTCTCAGATATATACAATATATATAACAAAATCCAAAATAGAAGTCCCAGAGCAAGTCATCCGTGTCCTCAGAAGCTCCTCAGATCCTCCACAGCTCTATCCCTAGGATCTAGGATCCAAAACATCTACACTATGCAGACTCCTATGAACCAGCGGGTCCACCTCTAGCAGAAACAGTCGGCTCAACATGCACCTCCTCCTCGCTCTCATCCTCCACAGGGTCCTCCTCGACCTCGCCCGACTGTGTAGAGACCCCACCACTAGGTCTAAGGTCTGCAGAAGCAGTCCTATCCAAGTCAGTCGGACCAGGAGAAGGAGTCTCCTCAGTGACAACTCTATGGGAGGAAGGATGGGAACGAGTGGCAGCTCTAAAACGAAAACTATGAAAACGACGCATAGGTCGAGCCGGGGGTGGTCCTCTATATGTATAAAAAGGTGGAACATGCATAGTGTAGACTAAGGGAATCCTAAATCGACGAGGTCGCACTCGCACCAGAGGGTTAGGGTGGTAGAGAGTGATCTCAACCTCCCCCTCAAAAGTGGCACGGTGCTCCTCATACGTCCATATGCCACTAGGGATAGGGCGTATCTCGATGTAAGCTAGGTATCTGGCCATCACCTAAACAGGGCACAGGGAGTAAGTATACACATATACATAATTGATAAAGACTAAAATTACAATCACAAATATATCATGGACAAATCATAATGCAAATACATATGAGCACACCAGTTTTCAACATTATAACTCTTATAATGCAAGTGGCATGATGTATGATTTTCTATCCACAACTGAGGCCTCTAAAAGTCCATCTTGGACGTCCATCCAATACACCCTTGTGTTCCCGGAACACCGACATTTGTTCCCAGAACATAATGTCGAACCATATTTGGATAATAAGCATCACTTCCGGAGTGTGCACCACGTTCCCAGAACGCATACGTTCCCAGAACGCATAAAAACCAGGTCCCGGACACTGGCCACATATCTATAATGTGTCATCAAGTAGGTTATAATTTGGTACTCCCGGAGTACCCTCCTCATATTCCCAAAATATGATAAACGTTCCTACCAACCAGACTTCCAGTCTATATGGATGCACAAATATCAGGGTTGGTTTTATCTTTACATTAATTAATGTGATTTAGAAATATTCCAATTTCCCTTTTGAATGATTTATTTGAGGCATACACTTTGGCATAAAATTCTCCTTTGAATTTTCTCAAAACATGCGCTTAAACTTAGATTGGGTAAAACAAAATCAATGGTATTCAAAAACTTAACTTTTTATTTTTTTTAAATTCAGGTACTAACCGGTTACAGTTTCAGGCTAACCGGTTAGAATTACAGACCTGAACTGTTTACCATTGCAATTCAGAAAAACCCTTTTTTCTTGAATTCCCTACCCAATCCATAAACAAGTTAAACATTGTTTTGTGCCTCAAAAATCACAATTTTCATCATTCAAAAGTTCCAATCACATACTGTGTCCAATAAAGTATAATTTCCTCTTGAAATTATTCCATTAATTTAAGGTATTAACCCTTTACCTTAAAATCTGAATCAAGAAAGTATTGTTACCTCATTTTCAGATTCTTTCCAGTGAAATGAAGGTATAGATTTGAGTAAAATTAGTGAAACTTCAGGACTGTTTCATAAACTAATTTTCTTTTGAAATTCTGCAGTGTCTAACCGGTTACGAATATCGAGTAACCGGCTAGATTATGCAGTCAGTCCTTCAAAATAAGGGTTTCAACACATCATTTTCTTTAATTCTCAAATCTAACCATTATTCATCATTCAACAGGGTTCATATACCTTAAACAAACATGTTTCATCACAGAAACCAAATTCAAAGTGCATGCATCAAGCTTTTTGCATCAAATTGCATAAAAATTCACATAAACACAATTTAATACAACAAAACTTATCATAAGCATTTAAATCCAGAATTCAGTATCAATATACTTTGCATGCATCAACATAAAGTTGCTCAAAACAACATTGAGCAAGAATTTGGCCTCCAAGCCTTTGTGCCATATTGCACATAATGCCCTTTTTGAGTTTTGATAACTCAAATCCTAATTCACTTGATTTTTTTTAGTCTAATCTAGTATAAGGTAGACTTCTCACATACCTTCAGACTGAGTTTGATGAAGATTGACACAGAACTTGAAGAAAACTCCCCAGATTTCTCACAAACTCACAGCTCTGCTCTCAGCCACGAATTTCACCAACAGGGTCCAAAGACCAGAAGTTTTGACATAGCAAATAGCCAAAGAAATTGGGGAGAACAGTTAGGACTCAAAATAGGTAACATGCACTAGAGAATCAAAGAGATTTGAGACTTAAAGGTTGACTATACTTACCAAAATCCAGTCCCAAACTAAGCTTCCTGAACCAGAAAACTCAGACTCCAGCTATTCCAGTTCCAACTTCCCAAGTCGATTTCTCCTTCCACACAAACCCTCAACTCACAAATTTGGTATCTTTACAAAGCTCAAGATGTAAGCTTTGTAATGGTGTATGGCTCTCAATCTCACTCTCAGAAACAAGGACGAATTCCTCAAGACGAAAATGGAACCCTAGAACAAAGCCTCCCTTCTCAATTTCAGAAATTCAACCCTAATTTCATCAACAATTCATCTATATATAGACCAACCCAGGTTACATGCACATTGACGCGTGGTTTTCCACTTGATTCAAGCTGTAATCATGGCGAATTCGGGATTAATCAAGTGATTACTCATCAAAATCCACTAACCCAGTTTCTGGGTTCATCGTCTAACCGGTTATAGGGCATTACTAACCGGTTAGATTAGTACAAAATTTAAAAATTAATATTTTTAAATCTTTCCCTGCAAGAACCTTTTCAATATTACCTTTAAGTCCTCATTCAGGGACCAAAATGCAATATCCTTATATTTTGCATTTATTTGCCTTATAAAAATATTTCAACTTATTTTTATATTTAAGGCTAATTAAATACAAAATATAAACTTGGAAAATTTCTATAAATTAATAATAAAAATTTTTATTATTAATTTCCTATTATTCGGGAGACGAAAATTAGGGGTGTTACACTACTCCTCCACTTATAAGGAATTTCGTCCCCGAAATTCTAGTTTACAAAAACAACTCCGGATACTCTTGACGCATCTTTTCCTCTAATTCCCACGTAGCTTCAGATACGTCAGCATTTTCCCATATGACTTTTACTAAAGGTATTTCCTTTCCCCTGAGCTGCTTAACTTCACGATCTTCTATCTGAACTGGTCTGGTCTCAAGGGTCAGGTTTTCCTTCAAAGTTAGGTCATCAGGTTGGAGTTTCAGAATAACCGATGGGCCATGCACGTACTTCTTTAATTGTGAAATGTGAAAGACGTTGTGAAAATTGGATAAAGAGGGTGGTAAAGCTAGTTGATAAGCAACAGGGCCAACTCTTTTAAGAATTTGGTATGGACCTATACACTTAGGCGAAAGCTTTCGGGTTCTCGAAGCTCTACTGATTCCTTTCATCGGAACTATCCGAAGGAACACATGATCGCCCTCTGAAAACTCTAATGGTTTCCTCCTCTTATCCGCATAACTCTTCTGCCGACTCTGAGCCGCTTTCATCTTTGCCTGGACAATCTTAATCTTTTCAGATGTCTGCTGTATCATTTCTGGTCCAACCATCAAGTTCTCCCCCACTTGGAACCAACATAGCGGGGTTTGGCACTTCCTTCCATACAACGCCTCGAACGGTGCCATTCCAATGCTCGCATGATAGCTGTTGTTGTATGTGAATTCTGCAAGAGGTAACACTTGATCCCAACTTCCTTGTTCTTCAAGTGCACAAGCTCTCAATACATCTTCCAAAGATTGAATCGTTCTCTCCGTCTGACCATCCGTCTGTGGATGATACGCAGAACTCAGTTTCAATCTTGTTCCCATAGCCTCATGCAAACTTTTCCAGAATTGCGATGAAAATCTGGGATCTCGGTCCGACACAATACTTGAAGGCACTCCGTGAAGACGAACTACCTCCTTGATATAGATCTGGGTAAGCTTGCTCAAAGGATAACGCATATTTATCGAAATAAAATGCGCCGACTTGGTTAACCTATCTACAACTACCCAAATTGCATCATGATTTGCTGCTGTCCTTGGCAAACCAGACACAAAATCCATTGAGATGTTATCCCACTTCCACTGGGGAATCCTCAAAGGTTGTAACTGTCCTCCCGGTTTCTGATGTTCTACCTTAGCCTTCTGGAAAATCAAGCACGCCGCCACATATTCTGCCACATCCTTTTTCAATCCAGACCACCAAAATATCTTTTTCAAGTCCTGATACATTTTGGTTGATCCAGGATGCATACTTATCCGACTCTTATGAGCTTCGTCGAGAATCAGTCTTCTAACTTCCTGATCTCTTGGTATACAAATCCTTGTCCTGAAACGAAGGATTCCATCCTGCCCAATCTTGAAATCAGGTTCCCTTCCCTCTGAACCTAGTTTCATCTTTTCCATCAATTCTTCGTCTGCTCGTTGCAACTCTCGAATTCTTTCCAAGAACTCGTTTGTAATCTGCAACATCCCCAACTTGATACTTGATGGCTCAACTTGTGTCAACAAGCTCAAGTCTCTGAATTCCTCGATCAACGCTGCTTCCTTAACCATCATCGCACTTATGTGGGTTGCTTTCCGACTCAAAGCATCTGCAACCACATTTGCTTTACCCGAATGGTAGTGGAGTTTAAAGTCATAATCTTTCAAAAACTTCATCCATCTTCTTTGCCTCATGTTCAACTCTTTCTGGTCGAACAGATATTTCAAACTCTTATGGTCACTAAATACTTGGAATATAGTGCCATAGAGATGATGTCTCCATATCTTTAAGGCAAACACGATCGCAGCCAATTCTAAATCGTGTGTCGGGTAATTCACTTCATGATTCTTCAATTGTCGCGATGCATAAGCCACTACTCTTCCTTCTTGCATCAATACACAACCCAGTCCTTGCTTAGATGCATCACAGTACACTTCAAAACTCTTGTGAGGATCAGGTAAGATTAACACAGGAGACGATGTTAACCTTTCCTTCAACTCACGGAAGCTAACTTCGCACCGATCGTCCCACACGAACGGTTGATCTTTCCGAGTCAACTTAGTCAAAGGCAGTGCAATCTTAGAAAATCCTTCTATGAACCAACGATAGTATCCAGCCAGCCTTAAGAAACTTCTCACCTCCGTCACGGTCTTAGGTTGTTCCCAACTTAGCACTGAACTTACTTTTGCTGGATCCACCGCAATTCCTTCTTTAGAGATTACATGCCCCAAAAACTTCACTTCGTTCAACCAAAACTCACACTTCGTAAGTTTGGCATATAATTGCTTCTCTTTCAGGACTTTCAACACAATCCTGAGATGCTCTTCATGCTCTTCCGGACTTTTAGAATAGACCAGAATATCATCAATGAATACCACCACAAATAAATCCAAATATGGTCTAAAGATCCGGTTCATATAATCCATGAAAATAGCAGGTGCATTAGTCAACCCGAACGGCATCACAACATACTCATAATGACCGTATCGAGATCGAAATGCAGTCTTGGGTATATCCTCCTCCCTTATCCTGATCTGATGATAACCCGATCTCAGATCAATCTTGGAGAATACTGCAGCTCCCCTAACCTGGTCCATAAGGTCATCAATCCTTGGCAAAGGATACTTGTTCTTAATAGTGTCCTTATTCAACTGTCTGTAGTCCACACACATCCTCATACTCCCATCTTTCTTCTTTACAAACAGTAATGGAGCTCCCCAAGGTGAAACGCTTGGCCTGATCATCTGTTTCTGCAGCAACTCCTCTATCTGCTTCATCATTTCTACCATTTCTGGTGGTGCCATCCTATAAGGAGAAATAGAGATGGGACCATCTCCAGGGACTAAATCAATCCCAAACTCCATCTCTCGCTTCGGAGGTAATCCGGGTATCTCTTCAGGAAATACTTCCGGAAATTCCTTCACCACCGGAATCTCCTCGATCGGCATCGACTCTTCTTCTCCAGAAGCCGAGAATAAACACATATAACCCTTCGGTTCAAGGGTCCTATATTGAATTGTCTTTTCCTCACAATTGATGATCACTTGGTTCTTCATCAACCAATCCATACCCAAGATCACATCCAATTGTAACTTAGGAAGACAAACCAAATCTATCTTGGATAAACGACCCAGAATTTCTACATTACACCCTAAACAGACGTTAGCGGTGAAGATCGGTATTCCCGTAGGGGTATCTATACTAAGATAGCAGGGTGAATCAGAAACAATAAGATTCAGCCTATTCACACATTCAGGAGAAACAAAAGAATGTGTAGCTCCAGAATCAAACATGATTTTGCAAGGTTGGTTATTAAGCAGAAAATTACCTTGCACGAGATTCGGGGTTTGGGTTGCTTCACTACCACCCAGGGTAAATACTCTTCCTTGCACCACAGGCTTGCCAGCAGATCCCTTTGCATCTCCCTTTTCAGATTCTTGGCACTCACGAGCAAAGTGACCTTGCTTTCCACACTTGAAACATCCTCCTGTGGACCAGCAAAACTGACCATGATGATAACGTCTACACTTCTCGCAATAAGGAGCATTATCGCGAGACTTGTTCTTGTTATCCATCACCGCCTTGCCTTTACCCTTGTTCTTAGAATATGGACCATTATTCCGATGATCAAACTTCTTCTTCCTCTGTGGTCCATAGTTCTTTCCAACCCCCTTCACTTGACTTCCAATCAATTCAACCTTCTTATCATCTTCATACATTCTGCACATATCCACAAGTGCAGGGAAACTCTGAATCCTTTGATAACTGAAGATAGACTTCAGTTCCAGCCTTAGTCCACCTTCAAACTTAACACACTTACTCCTTTCATCAGGGTTATTTAAGTAATAGGGAGAGTACTTCATCAGCTCCTCGAATCTGGCAGCATACTCCCCTACACTCATATCCCCCTGCTTCAATTGCATGAATTCCACTTCCTTCTTTCTCCGCAAATCTTCTGGAAAATATTTATTAAGAAATTTCTCCATAAATACTCCCCAGTTGATTGCCCTCCTTTCAAAATTCAGCAATTGGACAGTGTGATCCCACCAGTTTTCAGCTTCTCTGTGAAGCATGTACACTACATAGGTCACCTTCTGTTCATCATAACACTCCAGAGTTCGGAAGATCTTGTTAATCTCATACAACCACTTGTTCGCCTCATCAGGTTTATATCCTCCCTCAAACCTTGGTGGGTTTCACTTTCTGAACTCCGACAGAGTCTTAGCGTCCTGATTCGCCATATTGCCAGCAGATGAGTTACCAGCTCGCCCTTGAGATGGTTGTTGTCTCTGCTGCTGCTGCATGCCCTCCAGCACGGTCATGATTCGTTCTAACATTTCATTAGTAATATTTCTATTCCTGGTTGCCAGAGAAAGACCTGCACAATGGGCTTTGGGATACTAATAAGGTCTTTAGAACACAAATGCTACTAACTTACTCAAAACATATTCAATCAACATTGAATACCATACTTAGCTGCATCTTCGGGCCATGAGGGACAGGACCAATGCTCTGATACCATCAAAGGGTGTGACACTCTCTTTTTAACTTGAAAATAGTTAATATTTCCAAATAATTGAATACTTGCTATCAAAATTTGGGCAAGAAAATTTTTCCTTTTTAGAACTAGTACTTGCTCGTTCATAAACCCTTTTGAACATAAACCATTTTTGAAAGTTCGACTTAACAATATCTTAGCTTCGAAGAGGCTCTCGAGATAACATTTCCTTAACTATAGAAAATACTCTTCATAGTTAATATTAAAACATACCATTTGCCTCTCGAGTTGAATTTGAATATATAAAGCATAAACTTATCGCCGAATCCTTTCTTAATAGAAATCAGAGTTTGCGGAAGTAAAATAATACTTATGGGGCACTGCTGAGGTAAAGAAAACATCATATATATATATATATATATATATATATATATATAAGTCATAACATAACCCCATCAGTACAGTCAGTAGCAAGTGATAAAAAGTCGAGATAGCAAGTTTTGATGAAACATATACAGACCAGCTGCATAAAATAAAAGCTCACTCTAAGACCTCTCAGATATATACAATATATATAACAAAATCCAAAATAGAAGTCCCAGAGCAAGTCATCCGTGTCCTCAGCAGCTCCTCAGATCCTCCACAGCTCTATCCCTAGGATTTGGGATCCAAAACATCTACGCTATGCAGACTCCTATGAACCAGCGGGTCCACCTCTAGCAGAAACAGTCGGCTCAACATGCACCTCCTCCTCGCTCTCATCCTCCATAGCGTCCTCCTCGACCTCGCCCGACTGTGTAGAGACCCCACCACTGGGTCTAAGGTCTGCAGAAGCAGTCCTATCCAAGTCAGTCGGACCATGAGAAGGAGTCTCCTCAGTGACAACTCTATGGGAGGAAGGATGGGAACGAGTGGCAGCTCTAAAACGAAAACTATGAAAACGACGCATAGGTCGAGCCGGGGGTGGTCCTCTATATGTATAAAAAGGTGGAACATGCATAGTGTAGACTAAGGGAATCCTAAATCGACGATGTCGCACTCGCACCAGAGGGTTAGGGTGGTAGAGAGTGATCTCAACCTCCCCCTCAAAAGTGGCACGATGCTCCTCATACGTCCATTTGCCACTAGGGATAGGGCGTATCTCGATGCAAGCTAGGTATCTGGCCATCACCTAAACAGGGCACAGGGAGTAAGTATACACATATACATAATTGATAAAGACTAAAATTACAATCACAAATATATCATGGACAGATCATAATGCAAATACATATGAGCACACCAGTTTTCAACATTATAACTCTTATAATGCAAGTGGCATGATGTATGATTTTCTATCCACAACTGAGGCCTCTAAAAGTCCATCTTGGACGTCCATCCAATACACCCTTGTGTTCCCGGAACACCGACATTTGTTCCCAGAACATAATGCCGAACCATACTTGGATAATAAGCATCACTCCCGGAGTGTGCACCACGTTCCCAGAACGCATAAAAACCAGGTCCCGGACACTGGCCACATATCTATAATGTGTTATCAAGTAGGTTATAATTTGGTACTCCCGGAGTACCCTCCTCATATTCCCAGAATATGATAAACGTTCCTACCAACCAGACTTCCAGTCTATATGGATACACAAATATCAGGGTTGGTTTTATCTTTACATTAATTAATGTGATTTAGAAATATTCCAATTTTCCTTTTGAATGATTTATTTGAGGCATACACTTTGGCATAAAATTCTCCTTTGAATTTTCTCAAAACATGCCCTTAAACTTAGATTGGGTAAAACAAAATCAATGGTATTCAAAAACTTAACTTTTTATTTTTTTTTAAATTCAGGTACTAACCGGTTATAGTTTCAGGCTAACCGGTTAGAATTACAGACCTGAACTGTTTACCATTGCAATTCAGAAAAACCCTTTTTTCTTGAATTCCCTACCCAATCCATAAACAAGTTAAACATTGTTTTGTGCCTCAAAAATCACAGTTTTCATCATTCAAAAGTTCCAATCACATACTGTGTCCAATAAAGTATAATTTCCTCTTGAAATTATTCCATTAATTTAAGGTATTAACCCTTTACCTTAAAATCTGAACCAAGAAAGTATTGTTACCTCATTTTCAGATTCTTTCCAGTGAAATTAAGGTATAGATTTGAGTCAAAATTAGTGAAACTTCATGACTGTTTCATAAACTAATTTTCTTTTGAAATTCTGCAGTGTCTAACCGGTTACGAATATCGAGTAACCGGTTAGATTATGCAGTCAATCCTTCAAAATAAGGGTTTCAACACATCATTTTCTTTAATTCTCAAATCTAACCATTATTCATCATTCAACAGGGTTCATATACCTTAAACAAACATGTTTCATCACAGAAACCAAATTCAAAGTGCATGCATCAAGCGTTTTGCATCAAATTGCATAAAAATTCACATAAACACAATTTAATACAACAAAACTTATCATAAGCATTTAAATCCAGAATTCAGTATCAATATACTTTGCATGCATCAACATAAAGTTGCTCAAAACAACATTGAGCAAGAATTTGGCCTCCAAGCCTTTGTGCCATATTGCACATAATGCCCTTTTTGAGTTTTGTTAACTCAAATCCTAATTCACTTGATTTTTTTTAGTCTAAATCTAGTATAAGGTAGACTTCTCCCATACCTTAAGACTGAGTTTGATGAAGATTGACACAGAACTTGAAGAAAACTCCCCAGATTTCTCACAAACTCACAGCTCTGCTCTCAGCCACGAATTTCACCAACAGGGTCCAACGACCAGAAGTTTTGACATAGCAAATAGCCAAAGAAATTGGGGAGAACAGTTAGGACTCAAAATAGGTAACATGCACTAGAGAATCAAAGAGATTTGAGACTTAAAGGTTGACTATACTTACCAAAATCCAGTCCCAAACTAAGCTTCCTGAACCAGAAAACTCAGACTCCAGCTATTCCAGTTCCAACTTCCCAAGTCGATTTCTCCTTCCACACAAACCCTCAACTCACAAATTTGGTATCTTTACAAAGCTCAAGATGTAAGCTTTGTAATGGTGTATGGCTCTCAATCTCACTCTCAGAAACAAGGACGAATTCCTCAGGACGAAAATGGAACCCTAGAACAAAGCCTCCCTTCTCAATTTCAGAAATTCAACCCTAATTTCATCAACAATTCATCTATATATAGACCAACCCAGGTTACATGCACATTGACGCGTGGTTTTCCACTTGATTCAAGCTGTAATCGTGGCGAATTCGGGATTAATCAAGTGATTACTCATCAAAATCCACTAACCCAGTTTCTGGGTTCATCGTCTAACCGGTTATAGGGCATTACTAACCGGTTAGATTAGTACAAAATTTAAAAATTAATATTTTTAAATCTTTCCCTGCAAGAACCTTTTCAATATTACCTTTAAGTCCTCATTCAGGGACCAAAATGCAATATCCTTATATTTTGCATTTATTTGCCTTATAAAAATATTTCAACTTATTTTTATATTTAAGGCTAATTAAATACAAAATATAAACTTGGAAAATTTATATAAATTAATAATAAAACTTTTTATTATTAATTTCCTATTATTCGGGAGACGAAAATTAGGGGTGTTACATGCGACACCATTTTGTTGGGGTGTATTAGGGCAAGTAGTTTGGTGAACAATTCCATGTGTTTCCAAGTACCGCTTGAGTTCTGAATTTTTATATTCACCTCCATTGTCACTATGGAGAACTTGAACTTTTGCATTGTATTGAGTTTCAATCATTTTATGAAACTTTTGAAATAATAAGCTTACTTCCCTTTTTGATTTCATCAACCATAACCAGGTCATTCTTGTACAATCATCAATAAAAGTAACAAACCAACGTGAACCGCCTAAAGTTGGAATTTTAGAAGGACCCCAAACATTAGAGTGTATAACCATGAAAGGAATATTACTTTTATTCAAATTTGGTGGAAAAGAAGCACGATGACTTTTTGCTTGCTCACATACATCACAATAATAACTAGATTATATCACATTTTGCAAATAGATTAGGAAACAATTTTTTTAAGTACCCAAATGAAGCATGTCCTAAGCGACGATGCCATAACCAAATTTCAAGTTTCTCCTTTTCTCTTGGAGAACTATCCTTTGCCAAAGCTCTTCGTAACTTTTCTAGACCTTCCGACACCAAGTCCAAGTGGTACAGCCCTCCTCGTTTAACACCATAACCAATCGTCTGTCTGGTTTGAATGTCCTTAAAAACACAAAATTCAGGCCAAAAAATAATAATACAATTTAAGGATGAGGTAATTTTAGACACGGATAAGAGATTATATTCTAAAGATGGAACAACTAAAACAGAGTCCAAATTTAAAGTGTCAGTAAGAGTTAAGGATCCTTCACCAATAACATGAGTTTTGTTACCATTAGCGGTGGAAATAAATTCATGGGACGATGGTTTAATAGAGGAAATTTGTCTAGAATCAAAAGTCATATGATCGGTGGCATCGGTATCAATTACCCATGTGCTATTAGTAACAGGTATAGAACTATCGAAAAACTTACCATCATTACCTTTAGTTGCCATTAATGCGGCAACTTCTTGAGGGAAGTCATTGTTAGTCTTTGACTCAACAACAGTTGTAGTTGGTTTTTTCCTCCGTGGATCTCTCTTGTGATCCCACCATTCTGGATATCCATTAAGCTCAAAACGACGACTTTTAGTGTATCCTTGCTGATTACAACGAGTGCATATAAATTTTGATTTATCAGAATTTGAGGTGGCTTTAGAATGGTTGCCTCTAGATTGACCGCTCCAGCTTTGAGTTGAACGATTTTGAGCTATCATGGCTGTGGTATCAAGATAGTCAGACTCTCCTTTCAAAGTTGCATGGCGGACTGCCTCTCGACGAATCAACGCATAACATTCTTCCAACCCGGGAATAGATTCTTTACGTAATATCTCTCCATGAACTTGTTCAAACTCGTCATTTAAGCCAGCAAGAAATATGTGCACCCTTAGCCTTCCAACTAACTTATTGTATGATACTATATCTTCATGATCTTTCATTTTTACTTTATCACGATGGTCAAACTCTTGGAAAATGCCTATTAATTCTCCATAGTATTCTGAGAGAGGTCTACTATTTTGTTTAGCAGTAAAAGCCTTTTGATTCAGGGTATAGACTTTTAACTCATCACTTCCATCATAGAATGCCTTTGATAACGCACTCCAAATTTCGTGAGCAGTAGGTAAACGTAAGTAAGTAACGCTTCATAATTTCCGGACTCATGGACATTAGCAACCATCTTTTCACCTTTTGATTTTCTGCATACCACTTTTCATAACCACTATCTTTCTCTGAAGATGGCTTGTTAGTGCCTCGAATGTATGAGAGTTTCTCTCTCTCTGCAATATGCATCTCCATTAACTGTGACCATATGTCATAATTTGATTCAGTAAGGATGATTCCTACATTGAAAATGCTTTCAGATTGAACAATGACAGGAACCGATGAGGACCCATATATTTGGGAAGCTTCGGATTCATTGTTCTTAGACATTTTGAAAGTTTACACATTCAATGAGTTTTCATATAGGGTGGAAAAAAAAATCACATAACAAGATTGTAAATAACCAAGGCTCTGATACCATATTGAAAGAAATTGTATATTATGTTTTATATCATCTTGTTGAAATTACATTGAGAGGGGTTGATATATATATATAGATACAAACGTATAAATGAATATCTGTAATATAACAAACTACGAATCCTATATTGACGGATGTCTCTACGTTGTATTATATTCTAAACATCTACAACTATTATATCTGTTATATCTATATTTAGTAAATATTAAGAAGGAGATTTCAACATTAGCATGGGATGAATCTTGGCATGTTCAAGGTCGAAAAGCTTCTAATATTTTGGAAGGTGGAAAAGCTCCAAACATTTTGCAAGATTGGAAAAACTCAATATATACTGATATGGGTTTTGAAAAGGATCTTTTGTTGTTAAAGAGAAACTTTATTATTTTGCTTTGTAATGGCACTTCTTTATGTGCAGCAATTTCATATGTAATGGCTCTCACTTGTATAATTGTTGCTTAAAAATTAACTTTTGGTTAGTTAGTTAATATTACAAGACTTCTTTATTTCAAGATTTCCACTGTAAGGTCAAGGTTATATATTTTATCAACAGAGGAGGAGTATGTAGGGAGTAAAAGCCATATAAATAAGATGGCAAAGCAAATCAAACTTGATTGTCATAACAATTCAGTGACCAGACAGGGTATGGCTCAAATGCAAAAAAAAGATGGCATGCATCAGTGCATTTATATGCAAGTCCAATTTTACCCCTGTTCAAAAATTTCAATTCCAAATGTATTCTTGTCTTCAACCTTCTGCCCTTACTCCTGCGATTCAAACCTTTCACCAACTCCATCACCATCCAACTTTTTGCCCCACCTCCAGCAATCTTTTCCACGCCCATCACAGCAACCTCCACCATCCATAGTCACACATTCACCACCTACAACCTCCACCATCCACCGTCACACATTCATCCATCATCATCCACCTACGATTTTGTGTTTATTTTATTGATGTTTAGGTTATCAACAAATGAATGAGACTCAAAGAGGGTTCAGATCTGACGCGATTCTGCTCTTTGATCTCAGTCTTTTATCGTGAAACTAGAAGATGAGATCGAGGGTTTGCGAAACAATCTACGGTCAGGAATATCACCGTGATTTTCGCGGCAAATATAGATGTGGCGGTGGCGAATATGGCGGTGGTGGCGATGGCGCCGCCGTCACAATGGCCAAAAATATTGTCCTTAATGGAGTAGAAATGGAGGTTAAAGATGAGGACATTTTTGCAGCTAGCAAGTTTGGATCCCCACCTTCAATCCATATTCTTCATAATAGTACTTATAATCTCTGCTTCAATTTGAGAAAAAGGGTCTTGAACATGTCATATATATCTCACTATGGTGACTTTGTGGCAAAGTTGATGAACTTTATCCAGAATATAACGTGCCTAAGTAAGTAAACCACACAGTTGCTAAATGTATTGAAAGTACCATGCCACTGTCTAAGTAATTGAGAAATTAGTGATGGTGTTATTATTTGAACATTAAGCTACTTGTTTCATGCACACGGCACTGTTTTCAGTCATGTAGTCTCTTATCAATCTTTTATGCCATCGATCATCAGCTTGTGGTTTCTTATGTAGTTATGAACTAAATTTTTAATGTACCTTGCATAGCTTTTTGCTGCAATGAACATGCCATATATACCTTTCAATCCGTTCTTAAATACGAAGAAGCCAAAGGCTATTAGTAAATTACAGTCTTGGTAATATTTCAAGTGAATTGCCAATGGAGCAAATTATTAAGGATGCTGTGGAAAATTTGAAGAACAAAGGGTACATTTCTTGAATGCTGCTGCTGCTATTTGGAACTCCGCTTATGCCATATAGTATAATCAGATGATGGGATGCAATACGAATACTTATGGAGTACGAGTTGGGTTTGTATATATGTTTCCTCAATACTCATGCAAATTCTAGCTTAACTTATATATTAATTTCTCAAATTACATGATAGATGTATCTGTAATGTACAACAAATAAGAGAATATTTACATTCAGTAGAAGAAAAATAACAAATCTTATCAACTACATACTAAACCAAATTTAAACAAATGAGCAACATGATCATTGCTACTCATACTACATAACAGAACCAAATTTACAGCGTGATATGATCATAACCAAATCTGATCTATGTTGGTGAAACATGGTAAGACAAAACAATGACATATTAGTTGCTTTGGGTGCTTGTCCTTTGACTACTTTGTTGCTTCATTGTTCACCATATAAGCTTCCTGTTATTATCATATAGCTTGTATTAGACATGGTCACATGGTACATTAATTTAAATACAACTTGTCAAATCTATGCAAGTTAAATCTAAGTATTAAATTATGCAGATGTAATGATTAACTAACTAACGTGCAAGGTTATGTTAATAAAACAAACAATATCAAGGTATTAAGCTGGTGATTATTTTTAATTAGAAAAGAAAAGGTTTGTTATTAGAAGACAGAGAGAGTCTAGCTAGTCCAGCAAAAAACATATTAGCAGGTATAAACAAAACAGGAGAACAACACCTAGCAGCTGGTCAAACAAAACAACATAAAAACCAAACTAACCAAATATCATAAATGGTAAAGCCACAAAAAGATATGCAGTTCCATAATTTCAAGTTAAAACCCAATGCTCAGCAGCTTGAAAACATTTTTCATCCTTCAACAGCATAAAAGTCACAAACACGGAAGAATTGACTAATGTGCAAGGTTATTTAAATAAAAAAAAATTGGAAACAAAAATAGTTAACAGTAAGCATAAGAAAACAACATTGATACATCATCTATACTATTATATAAAGAAAACATCCTTTTTAACTATTTTTAACTAATTAAACAGTTAAAAGTGTACATAATTTGGCATTCTCAATTTTACCCTCAAAATGAAAGGTTATTAAAAACCACCCCACTCAAACTCCCAAGTTTCCTTCTTCCCTCACAAGTACAGTTATAATCATCAATTCAGTCAGCCTACTTACGGTTACAATTGCACTCCTGTATAAAAGAAAGAAAAAAAAACAACCAGTTCTATTGGTAACTGGTAAGGAGTTACAACATTGCATCCATCGTGTATATAACTTTCAATCCCTCTTTATGTTTAAGCCAAAATCTAGCCTTGGGATCTCCTCTCAGACATTCTATTTCATTTGTCCTTCCTGCCAATCCCTCTTAATGCAGAAAATAAGCATAGCATGTACACCTTTCCCGAACAACACATCTCAACGAAATCAGCAAAGCTTCAATCTATTCCTCAAGTGGTATTCGGATATGAGAGATGCAGCAATTTGGGAAGATAATGCAGAATTTTAAAAGGGGAAAAAAAGAAGATATAGAACGATAGAGAGAGAGGTATTGTACTTGGTTGGAGTTTTCACGGATTGAAAACGTTTTGATTCTTTTTATTCTTTTTCTCTGTCTCTCCACACTTATAAGGAAAGCTATATCTTATTCTTCTTCTTCGTAAATTAAAAATTGTTTCTCTTTTATCTTTGTAAATTAAAATAGGGAAGGAAAAGAGGAATTACCATTTTCAATTCTTTTTAGATTTTTTTTTTGGTATAAATTCTTTTTAGATTTTAGATTGTATCAAGCCGAATATTTATCCATAAAGAGAGCGAATCTTACTGTTATTTGTATATATTTTTTTTAACTTTTATTAGTTTTTAGTGATAATAAACATGTTAATATATTATTATTATTATTTTACAAAACATGTTAATATTAGGATTGCTTGGCGTTGATCTTATCTACTCACGCGTTAAGGTTTTGGGATTAATTTTAATATATTATTTCTTCCGTCCCAAAATATAAGTTCTTTTTACACTTTTTTTTTTCTATTTATAACATCCTGATGTACCAATTTTCAATTATAATTAAGTATTTTTTCCATTAACGTTCCTATTCATTTAATACACTTTATTCTTATTAATGAGGTAGTTTTGAAAATACATATCAAATATTCACTTTTCAATACCTACATGAAAAGTTGGTAATAAAGATATCATTATTGTGTAATATCCGGAAAAGCTTAAAAATTTGCTATTATTTTTAAAGAGGCAATAGCTTTTTAACAAAAATAACAGGGGTGATTTGATTTTTCCCTGTCGCCAAAATTTTTATTTGAATTCGGTAATTCGACTTTTATTTTTATTTTTTATTTTTTCTCTCAAATTTCGTTTTTTTCTTTTCATTCTTTGTTGTGATGATAGTTTCATGTTTTGCATTGTGTTGTTGTGTCACGCAGAGGAAGTTGCTTTTTTACTTTCTAGAAGGCTCAATATAACTTTTTCTTTCTTCTGCATTATTGTGTATATCTGACCAATAGCTTTTTCCCTATAGATTTGTTGTCAATAAAGATATATTTGTTATTTAAAAATTCAAAAAAATGATATATTTGTTTGATTTATATCATAAATGATAAGAATAAATTTATCATTTATTATTTAAAATAAGATAGTGATATATTTGTTTCATCTATATCATAAACTGTAAGAATAAATTATCATTTATAATTTAAAAAAAGATAGTGATATATTTTTTTGATCTATATCATATTAAATTTAATATTACATCGAAGTATAACATGATAACAATTCATATTAAATTTAACACAAATTACATCGGAGTATAACATGATAATAATTTATGTATAATTTCATTGAAATTTATGGATCCATATTCTTGAGTATGACATACAAGAATGCATACAGTAATTAATAACAATTTATACGATAATGAACATCTTTAATATATAAAATGCATAAAGTAATTAATAACAATTTATACTAACATTCATAATGACCGATTTTTCAATATATCATTTTACTATAAACAATCTTTACGATAAAAACACGACAGAGGGAATGCGGGACGTCATGCTAGTACAAAATAATAGAAACAGTAATGTAAGTATAAGAAAGGGAAATTGATCCTTGATTAAGACTTTGTCCTTGCTCGTGAGTTTATAAACTTCACCAACATAGGACCCAGGCTCAGGCTCTTGGAGAAGCTAAAGTTCTTCGACCAGCATCTTCACTACCACATATTTATGTTATCGAATAATTTAAATAACAAGGAAATAATTTTTGTTAAGTGATAATCTATACTATATAAAGCCGAGTGGGTATGCCACGGGCGGGAACATCCACCGTGGGACCCATGCCCCAGTACTCAAGGAGTACTTCTTTGTTTTTTTTTTCTTTTTTCTATCTATACTATAGCAATGTGGGTATCCCACAGGTGGGAAACTCAACATGGGATCCTTGCCCAGTACTCTTTTTTTATTTTATTTTTTTATAAAGGGAAGTATTGTTTCTTAAACATGCACCGGATTTTGGTGCTTTGGTTTTTTTTTATTTTAATAAATCTAATATAATAAAAAAAAATATGCTTTGAGTTTTCTGTATTCTTTTTATGTACATGTTTTTTTATTTGGATTTGAATTTTTTTTATTATATGCTTCCTGACATAGGTACTGGTCCAAATAACTAAAATATAAAACAAGGGTGTTTCTACCATTCACCGGCTTTTTTTTTTTATCTTAATAAATCTAATATATTAAAAAAAATATGCTTTGGGTTTTCTGTGTTATTTTTATGTACATGTTTTTGTTATTTGGATTTGAATTTTTTTTATTATATGCTTCGATGCAAGTAATGGTCCAAACAAGTAAATTATAAAACAAGGGTGCTTCTACCATGCAATGGTTATTTGGTTCTCCGGCTTTTTTTAAAATTTTAATAAATCAAATATATTAAAAAAAATATGTTTTGGGTTTTCTGTGTTTTTTTATGTACATGTTTTTGTTATTTGGTTTTGAATTTTTTTATTATATACTTCCTGGCACAAGTAATGATCCAAACAAGTAAAATATAAAACAAGGGTGCTTCTACCATGCACCGGTTTTTCTTGCTTTGACTTTTTTTTTATTTTAATAAATCTAATATATTAAAAAAAATATATGCTTTGGCATTTCTGTGTTCTTTTTATGTACATGTTTTTATTATTTGGATTTGAATTTTTTTATTATATGCTTCCTGACACAATTGTCAAAACAAGTAAAATATAAAACAAGAGTGCTTCTACCATGCACAGGTTTTCTGTGCTCCGTCTGTAACACCCCAAATTTTCGTCCTCCGGATACTGCGAGAATTTATCACAAAGTTTGATATTGAGCTCTTTTAAATTTATATTTCAACTTAATTCTATAATGATATTTAAATAGGGGTAAAGATGATCGTTGGCAAGGGTGTAATCAAAATATATAGGTATTGCATTTTAGTCCCAAAGCCAGTACCTAAATATAATATTAAAAGGGATTTATAGGAAAAGAATTATTAAACTAATAATTTTATGAAATTCATCAGTAGGTAACCGGTTAGGAAGACCTTGTAACCGGTTACACGATGAACTCAGAAAACCCAGATAGTGGAATTTGATGAGTAATCCACCAATTTACGAGGAATTGCCACGAAATCCACTCATGTTTCCAGTGAGAGATACGTGTCGAGCTGCATGCTCACCAATTTCTCGATAAATATGTGAATTGTGAGGCAAATTGAGGGTTTTTGCTGATAAAGTGTTAGTGTGAGACTGAATTAGGGTTTCTAAATTGCTCTGTTAATTTCTCTCCAATCTTTGAGAGTAAGACTAAGTGAGATACACTATGTTAAAGCTGAGTCTTCCAGCTTTACATTGAGGTATAGAGAGTGACTTGAGAGTGAGTATTGAAGAAGTTATGAGCCTTAAAAGATTGAGGGGGAGGTCTATCCAGAATCAGAAATCATTTCGTGAGGCTCTATTTAGGGCATGATCCTAGTAAGCACATGCACTCTCCAAGCCTCAAACCAGTTTCCAAAGCTAGTGCATGTTACCTAGTTTGAATTTTGATAGTTTTCCCTAATTTCTTTGGTCCAAGGATAGGTTCAATCTTCTGGTCTTTGAACATGATTGAGAGAAAATCGTGACTGAAACAGAGCATAGGATTTGTGAAGGGATGGTGAATTCTCTTCAAGTTTCAGTGTTGAGCTTCATCAAAATCAACCTTAAGGTAATGGAGAAGCTTTCTTTGCTAGAATGAGAATGGATTTCATGAGTTAATAGGTGGAGTCACCATTAGACTCACAAAAGGGCATAGTGTATAATAGTTAAAGGCTTGGAGGCCATTAAAATAGTAAACTCTATTTACCAAGGGTCTATGAACTTACTGCAAATGATATGAATGCATTAATTTGAAAATTACATTGATGAATAAGAGTTATGTGTTGGCATTTGCTGTTATGTGTGTATAAATGTAGTATAGGTGAAAAATTGATGCTTTAAAGGTCATGTATGCAAGATTTGAGGTTGTTCTGTGGTTTAGCAGAAATTTCTCAAAGTATAAGGGCTTATATGACTATTGAATGGAGTTAGAATTGAGTATTGGAAGAAAATGTTTTCCAAAAACCTATTTGTAATACACAGACTGTCTAATCTAACCGGTTAGACGATTTTCGTAACCGGTTAGATACTGTGTAATTTTAAAAGAAGAATGTGCTGTTAAAGTTGGTAAAAGTTTCTATTGTCCTTACTCAAATTTAACTCTAATTTCAATAGATACTAGCCTATAAAGTAGATGATAAAATCCCTGTTGGATTTGGCTTGTGGGAGACGAATCATTATCTTAAAATATGTGATAACTTAAAAGTTAAGTTATCCATAAATTTGTGGATTTAGGCCTGGGAATGATAAGCACAACAGGTTTGAGGTACAAGGCCAGGATAAGAGTGGTCTGTGAGCTGAGTAGAGAGCTCAAGACAAAGGAGATTTCTTGAATTTCCATGGTAAAACAATTCAGACATGTGACTATAACCGGTTAGTCTGGGACTGTAACCGGTTAGTGTCTGTATTTGCAGAATGAGAATTTAGTCTTTTAAAAAGGGAGGGATTACCATGGCTAAGTTTACTCAATTCAAGATCACTTGTATGACTAAAACTAACTGAAGTGTATTTCATTATGCCAAGGTTGATACCTCAAACCTATCATTCCAAGGGAATTACGAGATTCACCTAAATCACAAATGGATAAATCAAAGATAAAAGCTACCATGTAAGTGATGCATTCATTTGTAGAGGAATGGAGGATACGTTGGCAAGGAATAACTTCTCATATTCCGGGAATATGAGAAGGGTACTCTGGGAGTACCAGGATTTTAACCGACTTGATGACACATTATAGATATGTGGCCAGTGTCCGGGACCTGGTTTAATACGTTCTGGGAACGTAGACGTTCTGGGAACGTGATACACACTCTGGGAGTTGTGTTTGTTTTTTTTTCCAAGTACGGTTTGCCATTCGTTCTGGGAACGTTTGGTGGTGTTCTGGGAACACTGGGATATCATTTGCCAGATATCCAACATGATTGAAGGCCTCGGTTGTGGATGGAACCATGCATCATGCCATTTGCATTACAAGATTAAAAGTATTAAAAAGGAGCGTGCTCATATGTACTTGCATTTTGTGTGATACTTGAATAACTATGATTGTTAACATTATTGTTCTTATATCTATCTCATTTGATTATGCAAACGGAAATGCTTACTCCCGTGCCCTTGTAGGTTAGGGATCAACATTATGACCTTCTCGTTGTTGAGTAAGGGTAGGAGACCCATGGAGAGCATTAGAGAACAGAGTAAAAAGAGACTTTCAGTGATGTGTACAGCATGTCGGAAAGCAAATGTATTAGACGATGGAACCAAGAACTCGGATCAGCTCTATGACTTTTCTGTGTTAATATCTAGGTTATATATTTGGAAAATGAGAACCTAAGATAACATTTTAAGTTCTTTGGTACAATTACTTTACTTTAATATAAAAATATCCGTCAAAACCCCTTTTTAATGATTTATTTAATTCTATGAGCTTATCTCAATATTTTACCACCAACTCTGAAGTTATCATGCACATTTTGTTTTAGAAACTTAAGTTTCCTAAAGATCAAGGGAAAAGTTTCTCAACCTATGTGGAATCAGGTTTAGTTTTGAAATTTCAGCCAAGATTTCATGAAATAAAGAAAATCTTTCGAACAGCAGTCTCAAACTCGTTTATAAATGCATTTAATTATTCTATTTTATTAAGTGTATCGAAAGAGTGTTACATTTTGTGGTATCAGAGCAAATGATCCTATTCTTGGTTCCTGAGGTATGATTTCAAGCATTAAATTTCCGATGACTGTGCTACTTCCAGGGAACTCTGTTCTCACAAGCTCACTCATTGGGTCCAAGTTGATATTGGGTTGGCTTTTAGCAAGTGGTTTAGATTATGTAGTAAGAAAACCAGATGGTCGAAGTGAAGCTTAGATGGGAGGTAATATTCCTTTTTTAAATTTGTTGTCATAGTGAAATTCGAGTATTGGTCCAGTAAAACCAAAAATGAATCAATGACGTAGTCATTTTGGGAAATGACCATTAGGGAATTCAATGGGGAGGAAACACGTATTCACTGTGGTGAAAGGAATAGTTTATTCTTAAACTTGATGTGGTACGATCAGCTGTTAGCACTTAATCTTACCACAATAGATACATCCCAAAGGTTACTCACCCCTTGTTTCGGAAGAGTGACAATTGTAATTCAAATATTCCATACTCCTTTTATCATCTTTCATTTGAAATTCTTATCTAATTCGATGTTCTCGCCTTTAAGTTAGTGTTTGAATTGTTCCGATGAAACAGTAAAGCAAGAATCTCAATCCGCACAAACCTCTCTTATTCAAATTAATTGTCCTGCTGCATGACCTAACCGGTTAGCTGAGTCTGTAACCGGTTACAATATGCAGACAAGGACAGTTACATTGCAGAATCAGTTTTGAGTGGTTGGGAACCACTTCGAATGCTATATCTATTACCCTCAGAACTGTTGTACAGGGTGTATCATCGGTGTGTCATGCGATGAGTTTTGCTTTTCAAACCCTTCGTCCGTTGTTCATTGTACAAGCTAAGCTAAAGCAATGAGAATTAGGGGTAATTCTGAAATACGATTGCAGTTGTTATGCAAAGGATATGCATCAAGTAGACATATAAGCGCAGCATGGATTAGGCACAGCATAGACAGGAAACGGTGATGATTAACCAAGACACTTCATTACAGGCATAAAGGTTCATACATAACAACGCAAATAAAACATTAAGTAGTCGGCAGAAGTCATAATTAGAAAAATACATAGGATAGACCTATTAAGCCAAAACGCATCAAGGGAAAATATTGCTAATAGTATTACAAGACCCAAAATTTCCCCGAAAACCACATAGCTATAATATAAGGATTACATAGTCAAGGTCCTAAACAAAACAAGGAATTCAAAGTCACTAGTCTTCATGAGGAGGAGATGCAGGAGGTGGTGTAGGGGGACCATGGAAGCGTCCGAATGTGCGTAGCAGGAAGTGCATGTTCTCCATGGTGATGCCTAGAGAATCAAAACGCCCATTCAGATTTGCAAATTGATTATCCATCCTGTCCATACGCCCTTCGACCCTAGCAAAACCAGCATCCACCCTGGCGTTTATCCTCTCTTCCATAGCAGTAAAAACAGTAGACTCGCCCGCTTGACCTGAACCTACACCAACATCAAAAGTGGAATAAGGCTGGGAAAAGTGCCTCGGAATCTCCCCACCACCCGTAGCTGGAACCCCATCCCCTATAGTCGCATCCTCGGGCTCAACCCCTGCCCCTTCTTCCTCTTGTCGCTGTCGCTCTCTTTCCGCAGCCGCTGCAGCATCTTCGGCTTTGATGTCGGCGTTCCATTTCCAGATTCCTTCCATGTCATGTTGATAAATATCCATCGAGTGAAAGATCCTATCATTAATGCAGGTTAAGCTTTCACTTGGCTCGAACTCCTCATCCTCCGGGATGGGAATCACTTTGTACTCAATGAGTCGGCTCACAAAGAAAGGATAAGGCAAGCAACCGCTTGTCGAATCAGCCGCCTGTGCCATGAAGGCACACACCACTCGCACCCAATTCACCTGAATTTGATTCTTGATCGCGAACATGTACCGAAGGTCTGCTGCCATGGCTTGAGTGTGATTGGAAGAAGTCCTAGGGGTCAGTAAGTATGTCAAGACATAGAGAATCATCCTGTTCTCCACAGTCATGTGACCCACGGATTTACGAGGACCAGATAAATACAAATCCGGGTTCCGTAAACTGTCCCTGTAAACATCCTCAGTGTTGCAAACATTCAGCCGATTATCATCGGGATCGCCGGGATAAGTTCCTGCTGATTGGAGTCCACCCACAATCAGAAAATCCATAGGGGTAACATCAAAAATCACCCCATTCACTTTGGACTGATAACCCCCTTCATACTCCCTGAAATTGGCATAGAACTCCCTAATCAACCTAGGGAAGATGGAACCTTTTAACTCCAGAAAAGTCACCAAACCTTGATACTCATACAACCTCTGAAATTGGAAGTTGTTGTTGGCACACCACCTGAAGTTCATCCATCTTTTGAGCCCAAAACCTCTGTCACGAAAGCTCTCGAACCTCTCCGTACACTTTTCATCACTGTAATACTCGATTCTTGGTCTTCTAGGAGGTCGGGTAGCAGTAGACTTGACTGTAGCACGACGAGGAGGATTGGAGGACATGATTCTGGATGTTAGGGTTTGGTAAAAAGGGGAAAAACAGAATTGGAAAAGAAACCCTAGAGGAGAGTGAGAATGGGAAAGGGATTAAAGGCAATAGTGAGGAGTTAGAATGGATGGGAACTTAGTAATTGGGAAGTTTAATCCTTGAGGTGGAAAGGGGAATGAGGAAATCGTATTTTAGGAGGGAGAAAAGAAGGAGAGTCGTGTTTTAAAACTGCTGTAACTGGTTTGATACAGTACTCTAACCGGTTAGATTTATCGTGTAACCGGTTACATACTGTAACTTGAACCAGTCATAAATGGAAATTTGTGAATTTTGGGAGACTCTTCAATAGATATGGGAATTTCTCAATTGTTGGTTAAAATTCCATAGTAATGTTTTGTAGAAGGAGGGAGATGAATGCTTTAAAGGATTCCACAGAAGATTTCATTTGAGGCAATTTTAAACAATTAAGAGGAACAATTGAACTTTCAATGCAAGTAGTCTATGATAGTCCAAATGATTAAGGGATAGAAGAGAAGCAGAAATTGACCATCGGAGGAAATAGACAAGCAAAGCTATTATGTTACGAGAAATCATGAAGTGGATTCTAAATTTGACCATCTTAGTTATCTCGTTTTCGAATCAATTTAGCCAAATGTTTCCGAATTTAGTTAATCTAACCTCTTAGAATATTAAGACTTTGTCGAAGGTCCAATTCAAAATTTTTTCAAGACTGTTATCACAATTGGATGTGATAACTATCCGCGAACACTGCAGCCATAGGAGGATTAGTTAAGGCTAGAGAGATTAACAACCACCGGGTTAGGACAAATTTTTGTCTCCCCAACGGAAATGTCTCTAGACGTTGACTATCCACCTAAAGCTTAATAGTGATCGTTAACTTATCTTTAAGTTCATCTAACTTAAAGACATATCGTATAATCTTTCTTGTGAAAGATTATATCTAAGAAGTATGATTCATTACTAATAGTTTGAATATTCGGACTGATCACCCTAATATTCCAAATTATCGAGTAACGAAGTCATACAAATATCTTTTCATTCATCCTTAAGGAATCTGTGTGTACAATCTAAAAAGGCTTACCTGGAAAGAAAATAGATGGAGGCTTATCAAGGAAAAAGGGTTGCGGACCGTATTCGTCGTTCAATGAAAAGGGAATTGGTTATGTTTGGACGACGAAATTTGGTTTCGTGAGTTTGAAAATTTCCTCGGAATACTAATATCCTATCTTAATCCTTTAAGTGGGGGAGAACCCAAAATATATTTGAGAATAGACAAGCAAATTTTGGGGACGAAATTCCTTTTAAGTGGGGGAGTAGTGTAACACCCCAAATTTTCGTCCTCCGGATACTGCGAGAATTTATCACAAAGTTTGATATTGAGATCTTTTAAATTTATATTTCAACTTAATTCTATAATGATATTTAAATAGGGGTAAAGATGATCGTTGGCAAGGGTATAATCAAAATATATAGGTATTGCATTTTAGTCCCAAAGCCAGTACCTAAATATAATATTAAAAGGGACTTATAGGAAAAGAATTATTAAACTAATAATTTTCTGAAATTCATCAGTAGGTAACCGGTTAGGAAGACCTTGTAACCGGTTACACGATGAACTCAGAAAACCCAGATAGTGGAATTTGATGAGTAATCCACCAATTTACCAGGAATTGCCACGAAATCCACTCGTGTTTCCAGTGAGGGATACGTGTCGAGCTGCATGCTCACCAATTTCTCTATAAATATGTGAATTGTGAGGCAAATTGAGGGTTTTTGCTGATAAAGTGTTAGTGTGAGACTGAATTAGGGTTTCTAAATTGCTCTGTTAATTTCTCTCCAATCTTTGAGAGTAAGACTAAGTGAGATACACTATGTTAAAGCTGAGTCTTCCAGCTTTACATTGAGGTATAGAGAGTGACTTGAGAGTGAGTATTGAAGAAGTTATGAGCCTTAAAAGATTGAGGGGGAGGTCTGTCCAGAATCAGAAATCATTTCGTGAGGCTCTGTTTAGGGCATGATCCTGGTAAGCACATGCACTCTCCAAGCCTCAAACCAGTTTCCAAAGCTAGTGCATGTTACCTAGTTTGAATTTTGATAGTTTTCCCTAATTTCTTTGGTCCAAGGATAGGTTCAATCTTCTGGTCTTTGAACATGATTGACAGAAAATCGTGACTGAAACAGAGCATAGGATTTGTGAAGGGATGGTGAATTCTCTTCAAGTTTCAGTGTTGAGCTTCATCAAAATCAACCTTAAGGTAAGGGAGAATCTTTCTTTGCTAGAATGAGAATGGATTTCATGAGTTAATAGGTGGAGTCACCATGAGACTCACAAAAGGGCATAGTGTATAATAGTTAAATGCTTGGAGGCCATTAAAATAGTAAACTCTATTTACCAAGGGTCTATGAACTTACTGCAAATGATATGAATGCATTAATTTGAAAATTACATTGATGAATAAGAGTTATGTGTTGGCATTTGCTGTTATGTGTGTATAAATGTAGTATAGGTGAAAAATTGATGCTTTAAAGGTCATGTATGCAAGATTTGAGGTTGTGCTGTGGTTTAGCAGAAATTTCTCAAAGTATAAGGGCTTATATGACTATTGAATGGAGTTAGAATTGAGTATTGGAAGAAAATGTTTTCCAAAAACCTATTTGTAATACACAGACTGTCTAATCTAACCGGTTAGACGATTTTCGTAACCGGTTAGATACTGTGTAATTTTAAAAGAAGAATGTGCTGTTAAAGTTGGTAAAAGTTTCTATTGTCCTTACTCAAATTTAACTCTAATTTCAATAGATACTAGCCTATAAAGTAGATGATAAAATCCCTGTTGGATTTGGCTTGTGGGAGACGAATCATTATCTTAAAATATGTGATAACTTAAAAGTTAAGTTATCCATAAATTTGTGGATTTAGGCCTGGGAATGATAAGCACAACAGGTTTGAGGTACAAGGCCAGGATAAGAGTGGTCTGTGAGCTGAGTAGAGAGCTCAAGACAAAGGAGATTTCTTGAATTTCCATGGTAAAACAATTCAGACATGTGACTATAACCGGTTAGTCTGGGACTGTAACCGGTTAGTGTCTGTATTTGCAGAATGAGAATTTAGTCTTTTAAAAAGGGAGGGATTACCATGGCTAAGTTTACTCAATTCAAGATCACTTGTATGACTAAAACTAACTGAAGTGTATTTCATTATGCCAAGGTTGATACCTCAAACCTATCATTCCAAGGGAATTACGAGATTCACCTAAATCACAAATGGATAAATCAAAGATAAAAGCTATCATGTAAGTGATGCATTCATTTGTAGAGGAATGGAGGATAGGTTGGCAAGGAATAACTTCTCATATTCCGGGAATATGAGAAGGGTACTCTGGGAGTACCAGGATTTTAACCGACTTGATGACACATTATAGATATGTGGCCAGTGTCCGGGACCTGGTTTAATACGTTCTGGGAACGTAGACGTTCTGGGAACGTAGACGTTCTGGGAACGTGATACACACTCTGGGAGTTGTGTTTGTTTTTTTTTTCAAGTACGGTTTGTCATTCGTTCTGGGAACGTTTGGTGGTGTTCTGGGAACACTGGGATATCATTTGCCAGATATCCAACATGATTGGAGGCCTCGGTTGTGGATGGAACCATGCATCATGCCATTTGCATTACAAGATTAAAAGTATTAAAAAGGAGCGTGCTCATATGTACTTGCATTTTGTGTGATACTTGAATAACTGTGATTGTTAACATTATTGTTCTTATATCTATCTCATTTGATTATGCAAACGGAAATGCTTACCCCCGTGCCCTTGTAGGTTAGGGATCAACATTATGACCTTCTCGTTGTTGAGTAAGGTTAGGAGACCCATGGAGAGCATTGGAGAACAGAGTAAAAAGAGACTTTCAGTGATGTGTACAGCATGTCGGAAAGCAAATGTATTAGACGATGGAACCAAGAACTCGGATCAGCTCTATGACTTTTCTGTGTTAATATCTAGGTTATATATTTGGAAAATGAGAACCTAAGATAACATTTTAAGTTCTTTGGTACAATTACTTTACTTTAATATAAAAATATCCGTCAAAACCCCTTTTTAATGATTTATTTAATTCTATGAGCTGATCTCAATATTTTACCACCAACTCTGAAGTTATCATGCACATTTTGTTTTAGAAACTTAAGTTTCCTAAAGATCAAGGGAAAAGTTTCTCAACCTATGTCGAATCAGGTTTAGTTTTGAAATTTCAGCCAAGATTTCATGAAATAAAGAAAATCTTTCGAACAGCATCTCAAACTCGTTTATAAATGCATTTAATTATTCTATTTTATTAAGTGTATCGAAAGAGTGTTACACCGTCTCTTTTTTTTTATTTTAATAAATCTAATATATTAAAATAAAAGCTTTGGGTTTTCTGTGTTCTTTTTTATTTACATGTTTTTGTTATTTGGATTTGAATTTTTTTATTATATACTTCCTAACACACGTAATGGTCCAAATAAGTAAAATAAAACAAGGGTGCTTCTACCATGCACCGGTTTTTCTTGCTTTGACTCTTTTTTTTATTTTTTTATTTTATTAAATCTAATATATTAAAAAAATATGCTTTGACTTTTCTGTGTTCTTTTTATGTTCATGTTTTTGTTATTTGGATTTGAATTTTTTTATTATATGCTTCCTGACACAAATAAGATTCAAACAAGTATATAAGATTATACCTGTTGTATATCACTATGTTTTCAAAAGAGAAGAGGAATAATATTATACCTATTGTATTTTGTATTTTTTATTTTTTGAAATGGAAGATGATTTTATAAGATAAAGAAACTATTTAAAATATCATACAAGTTATGGAATAATAAGATAAAGAAACTATTTAAAAAATTACATTGTAATATGTACTTATATTATTCCATAGCAATTAATTAACAATTAATCTGTGCATCACACCGATAATTTCATACTTAACTTTGTTGGTTACCCCTATTGGCCCCGTGCCACGCACGGGGTTTTTCTAGTAATAATAATAGAAGGGTTAAAGAAATTAAGAAAGAGTTACAGCGAAAAGGAGGGAGACCCCGAGCCCGAACCCGAACCCGAACCCGAACCCGAACCCGAACGACGGCACATTCTTAGAAGGGGAAGGAAGCGACGTCGATTTGCGGTGGTCGGGTCAGCGGTCTTCATGTACGGTGACGACTTTGGTAGTTAGGAGCGTTGAATGGTGCCCATCCGAGGTGGTGGGGTTTGTCCCACGATTTGGGTAAAGCGGCGATGGAAGAAAGTTTTTCCTTTCTTGAAAAATGATTGAGGTGCAGCAATGGAGAGAGGAGAGACGATGATGAAGGGAACGGACATGTGACTAGGTTTAAAATGAAGACTCTTTCTTTTTGAACCCCCCAATTATTCAATGGCCCCCGTTTTGATTTTGATGGACGAAGTTGTCATTTATTTACCGCCTGAAACAAGGCCGAAATAACTTTCCGCTCTTTGGAAGTCGGGAACAAATTTGATATTTCCGACTACTTAGAGTCGGAAACATTCCGACTGGTTAAAGTCGGGAAAAAGCTGGCACATTTATAAAATTCAAGTGCATGTCTTGAATCAGCGAGGCTTCATTGCAGATCAATGAAGCCCCGATACTCCAAAAATGGAAAAGTATCCGTGTCCGATACCGATACGCGTACGATACTTCCCGATACGTGTCCCAAAAGTATCCAATTATTTTTATTTAATTTTAATTATTTTTTTTTTAAAAAAAATACTTGTAGGATACTTCTCAGATACTTCCTGATACTCCCTGATACTTTTTCGATACTTCCCAGATACTTGTTTGATTTTACTTTGAATTCTGTAATAATTATTATTATTATTTAAAAAGTAACTTTTTAATTAGTATTTTTAATAAGATAAATAACCCTTTTTATGTCATTTAAATTGTGGAGATTAATGAGTGTGCACTGATGATGTAAAGTTTTTTGCATCATTAGTCCATCATCGACTGTTCATGTGTTTATGATCGTCGACTTTTAGATAAAAGTAATATAAATGAACGGTGAATGATGAATTGATTGTGTTAAAGAACTTTATACCGTCGGTGCACCATCTATTTTATCTAAATTGTGATTATTATAATTATATATGTACTAATGTCATTTTGAATTAATAACAATATGAATAATAATTAACAATGTACAATATCTTTTTAAAATTTTTAATATATATATATATATATAATTTTAAACGTATCATATGCCGTGTCGTATCTTAAATTTTCAAAAATTTACGTATCCCTGTATCCGTGTCGTATCATATCCGTAACGTACTAAGTATCAGGGCTTCATAGTTGCAGATGCTATGATTTATGTTTCTGATGGCATAACACAATTTTTGTGCCAGGAATATTAATCATTAGATACTTTTTTAGGGTACCGTCCCCCTTATTTATATAATTGTCCATGTGGTCTTTTTAGTGTCACTGTGGATGTAGTTTATTCCTGCATTAAGTTTAAATTTAAATTATACTAGTTATTACAAGTAAAGCATGGTAGCTTTAAAGGTGACAATGACGTTTTTTTTAATATATACTAAAAGAAATATTTTAAGAGGAGGAAATGACCTTTGCAAAATATGTGTCTTGCCTTGGCAAATGATTGGATAAGGTTTGTTGCAAAGTTATTTTAAGTGCAATTTGTGCCTCGGCACTGATATATCTATTTAAAAGGTCATATGAACTGATCCATTGTGAACCTTAATGTATTGTTTCTTTGGTATCTGTGTAATCAGAGATTAGTATTAATGAATTGATTTAATTAGTATAATGGTTGTGGTATATAAATTAGTATAAATGAATTGATTTAATTAGTATATTATTTTGTTGTTTTTTTATAGTAATTATATTTTATAATATTTTATTTGATTATTTCGTATAGTATAATCGTTTATATTGACATTATTTTGATGAATAATTTTGTAATTGTTTTTCAGGAATGGTGAGGACGAAGAACACCATTAGGAGTGCACCGCCGCAGACAGTTCATCCCAATAACCTTAGGATGCTGCCACTCGGTGCTACTTGCGCAAGGAGAGAGACACCGAGCGCGTCGGGTAGGAAGCGGAAGGCAAGGGAGCTTGAGGCGTCGTCGTCCCAGGCACCAGTAGATCCACACCCGGCGCCACCACCAGCAGTACATGGGTGTGCACCTCCACCACCAGCAGGCGACCCTACACCACCACTGTAACACCCCAATTTGGACTTAGAATTTTCACTAAAAATTTGCGCCATTTTTTTTTTATAAACGTTTCCAAAATCAGTTTATTTTAATTCTTTTACAAAAAGATTTTCATAAAACAATTTGATTCATTTGTTTACAAAATAATTTGATACTTAACTTGCGTCATAAAAATTCTATTTCCAAAAAGAGATGTTACCATCCAATACATTTCAAAAAAACTCATTTTCTCCATGTCATATTTAATTGATGGTTAACTTGCGGAAAATAATTTAGGTACATATGAACATGATACAATAACCAAAAAGAACTTCTTTTATTTCATTTAAAATAATCCTTATTACAACTGGGTTTACATTCGGGATAGAGTAATCGTGTCCTACCCATCCAAAGATGGAATGCAAAACAAAAACTATCCTAGACTATTAGTCTTTATCATTTCCTCCACCGCAACTGTCTGGAATATTCCTTGGTTGCTGCTTCTGCTTCCTCCTCGTATGTATGTCGTCTCGCGATCCTCTTCCGACTTGAGCAACCGCTACTCGAGATAGTACATTATCTGTCATCTGTGAACATTGTTCCTCAATGTTCACATGAAAGGGAAATAGAGAGAGTAAGCACTTCCGAACAATATGATCGTCGACGGCGCGGGCTCACCATAGGGGAATATTAAGACCATACAAGCATATCATAAAACAATATATACATCATTATTATCAATCCCTTATAAACAACTTCAGCTAAATACCATAGGGTCCTTTCCACCAAAAGGATAATCTTCATGAAATCATATCCATTATATTTAATTATCTTTAGGCTCTAAGTTTCATTATCATAACCACCGGAAATTCAAGAGGGGTACCACCATCGAGGCTCAAGGGTTTGGTAGCACACACGTTACATCTCCTCCATCATTCCAACCACATCCTAGTTCGGAAAGCAGATGGGATGCACAGGAACCCTAACCATGCTGGCATCGATGTCGAAGGGTACGCACCAACAAGTATCCAACAACCGAAGTAAAATGATTTCATCAATACAGTTTCAAAAGTACAGCGACATCTAGCCCCATTCGGGTACCCTCTCACCATCTACGATTTGCTCAAGGGGGCGACAACACTTTCTCTAGTTGATCGTGCAGTTCCTTGCTACGACATTGCCTACAACCGAAAGACAAGTCCTTGTAGTCTTGTCCCGCCTAGAGAAGCACTCGAGGCTTCTTGACGTTCACCGTCCTTGCCCTCCCCTATCACAATCACCACTTGAAGAGACACCAACCTCCAAGCATGGGGTATCTTTCCTCTCCACTACTTCACTCTCAACGCAAGGTTTAGAAAAGCGGTTCCTAAGTCTTTTAAGTCTTTTAAGTTTGTCATTAATCCTAGTTTTGGTCAACCCATTCTAAGCCTCGCTTCTAACGGGTCACGACCTCTAAGGGAAACATCAAACACCCTCTACAGTACAGTGGATTCCACAAGACTTAGACCACGGCACAGTCATCCACGTGGCCAGTCACTTAAAGGGGATATTTAGCAAAGTTATTTTTGTGCCGCTTGCACCATCACTGTACACTACTATCGCTTTCGCAATTTCACATTATTCTTTAACCATTCTTATATTTCATAATAATATTTAAAAAATATGTCAAGTCCTTTTCATGGAACGACCGGTCGAAAAACACAAAGAACTCTTTTCATAGGAACCACCAAACATTAATTATCTTTCCACAAGATGAATCATTATTTCCAAAATATAATATACAATTCAAAAAAATATAAAACATGACATAATCAATTAGCAACCGACATAAATATCGAGGAATCATGTTTTTCGTATAAACGGCGGGATGCACACTCAATTGTCGTTTTACTACTCGACCGATAGATTCCTAGTTCCGACCTTTGAGATGATACGGAACGTCCTAATATTACCCTACATGCCACTATGTCTTAAGAAGGCTTCTCTCTCACCTGAGATCCACGCTTACTCTGTTTTCAACCTTTGAGTCCACAACTTCAGCAGCTCGTTCACTTTTGATTCCTTTATTCTTGAATGATGAACGACATACAATTAATATTTAATGAGTACTTTGTACTACCTAAGTAAAGGCTAAACCCAAAGTACCAAAGTACCTTAAAACAGAAGTCCTTTTTAAAACAGAAATCCTTTTCAAGGCATTAGATAACTTAAACAATTCCTTTTAAATTTCAAGAAATCCTTTTTGCAAAACATAATTTAAAACTCATCTAATACTTTGAAAACTATTTAGAATGCATTTTTATTTCTATAATACCATACTATATTACTTATATAACAACTACCACATGCACACACTTATACCAGTAAAAACAACAATTTATTTAAACAAATAACATCAAATCATACTTTCACAAATTCACTTTTATAATTTCTTTTTACTCTATACTTATATTAAAGATCCTATCATAAAAATCCTCATACTAATTCATTCCAAAACAATTTTTATAGTTAATGCAACCAATCTAGAATTTCGGACAGCATACCCTACAAGTCTTGTAAAGTCACTTTTTCTTTTTAGCTTTTAAATTATGAAAATCATCTCCAATCATAATATAACCTTTAAAACACAATCATAACATCTTAAAAATAAACCTCAATTTTTTTACTACAGATCTCACTTCTAAGCACCTTATAACAACTACCATGACCAGACCACTCATACAGCATGACTTTAAAGTATTTTTCTTTTGATGCAAATTTTTACTCAGACTAAGCAGTAAACAAATTTTGCAAAATCATGTTATAAGCACATATAACTAAATGAGAGCATAGATTCAAGCATTCAAAGTTCAAAATACTTTTTCTATCATTAATTAGATTAAATTACAGACTACAAACAGCTTACAGAAAATTCACTTTCAAGCATCAGTACATTCACAAAATCACTTTTATACTTCCTTTTATTTTTAAATACTTATAATAAAGTTTATCATAAAGCACACATTACCAATTATTTCAAAATGATTTTCATCCTTGATGCAACTATTTTACAATCTTGGACAGCACATACACTATTTCTCAAAAATCAATTTTCTCCTAAACAGTTTATCGAAAACACATGCCACTTTTTCCTAAAAATTCTTTACAAATCCTACTATAATAAAATGATTAAACATGATTAAAATAAAGCATATTAGTTTGCTAGACAGACACCTTAAGTCCAGTTGCATCACTTCAAAAATTTAAACTAACAGACTCTAACATTCCTATATATACTATAATTACATATAAACAGTTAAGAATTAACTATATAATTACCTATAAAAATTATTATTTGGAGTCTTATACCTTATGAAAATAATACTTCTCAGCATTAAGAAAATTTCCAGATCTAAATATATTTTTATCAGAATACATAATACACACTGATAACCATTTATTCACAAAAAAAAATCAATTAAAAATAATCAAATATTTTTGTTTTTCTCTTCAATAAATTCGGCCAACATTATATACATAAAAGAGTACTTTTTAAATTTTCAAACACACATATATACTTTAGTCACATAATTTCATATACTCACAATAATCAATTTGACACAAAGATAATCACTTTTTAAGAAAAATTACTTTTGTACAGTAACCAGTTTACAATTCATGCTAACCACATAGTCAGACATTTACACAATCAAAAGATAAAGATTACCTACTTACTCCTAAATTTACCAACCAAATAATATAAACTATGTGTAACTTTTAATCAAAAATCAATTATACTTCACTGTTAACACAATAAAATCCAGAATTTCATTTGTTTTCATAAAACTAATTTCATTTCACTATTACAACATCAGAGATCAAATAATCATCCAATAAGTCACATATAATAATAACAACTACTACCCCATATATATATCACGACCAAACAATAACACAAGGCAAAAGACTAAAATTCTTCTTTTCTTTTAATGCTACATTATATCTTATAGTTTCAGTAACACAGAATTTTCAGAAGTTTCCATTTTGAATCCAAACAAAAAGAACTAAAATACTTCAAACAGATACAAAATTTCTATAAAATATAAATGTCTGTATAGTAAGAACACAAAAATTTCAGAATATAATTTTTCCTTTTGTGCTACAAAATTCGGTCATCTCAAGGCCAAAGAAAAGGGGAGATTATTCTCTTTAAACAATTCATTTTGTCCCTTTCCTTTAAACCTTTATTCATTTGACCATGAAAACAAAATACCACCAACAAATACATAGTTCATTCTAATAAAAAAAGGAAGAAGTAGAAACTTTTAGTTCTTACTATATATAAAAAGAATTAGGGATTCTAATAACAGTAGAAGAAGAGATGAAATAAATTAAAATATAGACTTAGAGTTACCTCTTGTGGTGGACTCGGCCTAGCCGAGCTCCACGTACCCCTCACTAAGGACCGGAGGACTCCTCAGCTGGCCCTCTGTATGCTTGGCCGAGCTCAAGGCTCAACGGCCGAACAGACACCAGACACGGGCCGACCTCGTCCTCTTACCAAGGTCTGACATCCTTGTCCGACACCACACAGAGTCCGACACCTCCCATAGTCCGACACCTCCCTCAGAGTCCGATACTTAGGACAAGATGACGTGTCTCACCTTATCCACAAGGACAGCTCATCCACTCATAGCTCAGTACAGGCTGGCCCTACTTGGGCCTCAAGCAGGCCCATTAGGGCAACCAGCTCCCCCCTATAAGTAGCTCCGTACTACATGGGGCTCAGGTACGTCCTCTAACCCTAATTGTCACCCTCACACACCAGTGATTAGGGTTACTTCTTGGCTCTCTCTTTAGCCACTTGAGGACTCCCACCAAACATCACACAGAAACCCTACACAGAGGCTCCTTTGAAGGTCTTCTTCCCTAACCCTTGGAGGACCTCACCGTCTAGGACATCACATTGGCGCCGTCTGTGGGAAAGAAACTTCATTCCCACCCAGAAATTCTACCATGTCTGAGTTACAACCAGTTCAGAGGAGGAGGAGGGGGCGTCCAAGATGGGTGCCATCAACTGAGGATCTGTGCCAGCACCTTGAAGCCAAAAGGGCAGCAAGGTCCTCACCACCACCCCCCCCCCCACCATCTCCACCTCCTCCCCCACCACCCCCAGGGTCTACCCACGCCCACAGTGGACCTTACACCGTCCACACCGGAGACACTGCAAATCCAACTCAGCACCAGGAAGGAGGTCGGTGCGTGCAGCTACGCTCTGATCCCGGAGAAACCAACACAGAACAGCATCGCCACTGCGGCGAACGTGCCCCCTCTGTCAGTACTACACATCGTTCTCACTCACGTCAATCTTCACCCTCTCGTGAAGCAGACGTCTTGTCCTTGATGAGACAACAGATGAGGATCATAGAGCAGCAAGGTAAAGCCATCGCAGATCTTCAGCAGGTTACTAAGCAGCGTTTGGCTGAACGAGCTGTTGTTCAAGCTCCAGCACCAAACGAATTCCCACAACAAATAAGAAATTTTGTTGTGATACAAGATTTGGTTAAGTCACCGGAGAACCTCCGAGTGAAAACTATCTCGGGGGGTTTTGCCGGTGGGGGGGAGAAGAGGTCGGAAAGGAAAAAGTACGTCAATCAAGTATTAGCTGTTCGCCACAAGCCCATCTGCAAGAAACCATCTCGGAACATCCCCATCAGCTTTTCCGACCAGGATATGGAAGGCATCATCCCGGATCACAATGACCCAATGGTGATCGCGGCGATGATCAGCAACTTTGAAGTCGCCCGAGTTTTTATCGATCAAGGAAGTTCGGCCGACATTCTTTTTCTTCACACCTTTCAAGCACTTAAGCTGAGGTCAGCCGACCTCGTGGAATTTGAGGGCAATCTCATCAGCTTCACGGGTGAGGCAATTCACCCCCTAGGAGTTATCCATCTCCCGGTAACCTTAGGCAAGTAGCCTTCGGCCCGAACGGAGATCATCAAATTTCTAGTTGTTGATTCTGAATCCCCCTACAATGTGATATTGGGACGAACCTGCCTGCAAGCTTTCGGGGCAGTGGTGTCGACGGTACATTTAGCCATGAAATTTGTCGGCTCTGACGACAAGGTCGTCACCGTCAGAGCCGACCAGCTCAAAGCCCGACTCTCCTACAACGCGAGTCTACGGGAAATTAAAAGGAAGCAAGAGGAGCTCACTGGTCCAACATTGGCCAAAGGGAAGATCCTATTGGCCGAACTGGATGTTCGGGCCGAGCAGGATGATCTTAGGCCTTCTCCTCAAGGGGAGTGGTTGGCAATTCAAATTGATCCCTCTGACCCCAACAGAACTGTCAAAGTGGGCGCCGACCTCCCTCAGGAGATCCAGGGCGAGATCATCGACCTGTTACGAGCTAATTTGGATTTGTTTGCTTGGACATCGGCCGACATGCCGGGAATCGATCCAAACTTTATTTGTCACAAGCTCAGCGTGGATCTGAAGGCAAGGCCGGTTGCCCAAAAGTTGAGACGAGTTGGAACAGAGAAAGCGAAAGTTATTCAGGAAAAGGTTTCCGAGTTGCTGGAGGCTGGGTTTGTCAAAGAGGTGCCATACGCCGAATGGGTTGCAAATACTGTTTTGGTTAAAAAGGCAAACGGCAGTTGGAGGATGTGTGTGGATTACACCGACCTCAACAAAGCCTGCCCCAAGGATCAGTACCCACTACCAATTATTGACCAGCTCGTCGACAGTTCGGCAGGGTACCAGCTATTGTCGTTTACTGATGCCTACTCGGGATACAATCAGATCCCCATGTATCCCCCAGATCAAGATAAAACCACATTCACAACTGGAAAGGCAACTTACTGCTACACTGTCATGCCTTTCGGTTTGAAGAATGCTGGGGCAACCTACCAAAGAATGATGAACAAGGTTTTTGAGGGAATCATTGGTACCACCATGGAGGTCTATATTGATGACATGATTACAAAAAGCAAGAAAAAAGAGGACCATGTCTGAGATCTTACCATGGTTCTTGAAAGGGTAAAAGCGCATAAAATGAGGCTGAATCCGGAAAAGTGCACCTTTGGAGTTCCAGCTGGTGCCTTCCTCGGATTCATGCTGTCCGAAAGGGGAATTGAGGCAAACCCCGACAAGTGCCGAGCTATATTGGAAATGAAGAGCCCTGCCGATCTCAGAGGAGTGCAACAGTTAACAGGCAGGATGGCAGCACTGTCAAGATTCCTCCCTCAGGCAGCAAAGAAGGCCTTACCCTGGTATCAACTGCTGAAAAAAGGTACAACTTTTCATTGGGATCAAAATTGTGAAACTTCTTTCCTGGCACTTAAGGAATACCTCTCTTCTCCTCCGGTTCTCTCCAGCCCTCGGCAGGGGGAAAGCCTTTTCATTTATCTTTCTGTTGGTGATTCCGCCCTCAGTTCGGTGTTGGTCCGAGATGAGGGCCGAACTGAGTTACCTGTTTACTTCATAAGCCGAGATCTGCAAGGTCCCGAGCTCCGGTATTCCAAGATTGAGAAATTTGTATTTTGTCTGATCCTTGCTGCACGGCGGCTACGGCAATATTTCCAGAGTCACCCCATTGTCGTAAGGACCGCCCAGCCCATTAAACAAGTTCTTCAGAAGCCAGACCTCGCTGGGAGAATGATGGCATGGTCAATCGAACTATCCGAGTTTGACATCTCCTATGAACCGAGGAAGGCAGTCAAGTCACAAGCATTGGCGGATTTTGTATCCAAGTTCACAGAGCCCCACCAAAACTCTAGCTCGGACACCTGGGTGATATATGTGGATGGTTCAAGCAATCAAAAGGGAGCAGGAGCTGGTATTATTCTGGAAAATGCGGAAGGGCTCAGCATCGAATATTCCCTGAAATTCGAGTTCTTAACCTCGAATAATCAGGCCGAGTATGAAGCGGTCATTGCTGGCCTCCGCATGGCTAAAGAACTCGGCGCAGCCGAAGTTTAAATTTTAAGCGACTCCCAGTTGGTGGTTTCCCAAGTTACCGGAGACTACGAAGCAAAAGAACCCATCCTGCAAAAATACCTTGATAAAGTTAAATCCCTGGCTCTCGATTTTGCAAAATTTTTTATCACCCACATCCCCCGCTGTTCAAACTCCCGAGCCGATGTGCTTTCCAAGCTGGCAAGCACGAAAGGTGGAGGGAACAATAAAAGCCTCATTCAAGAACAAATCTCGACCCCAAGCGTAGTAATGGCTATTTCAGTATTACCGAACTGGATGCAACCGATAAAGGCATACCTCGAACATGGAATACTCCCCGCCGATCAAAAGGAAGCAAAGAAACTTAAGAGAAAGGCGGCCGAGTATGTTATTATGGATGGTATCCTTTATAGAAGAGGAATGTCTTCTCCACTCCTCTGATGCCTCACCTCCGAGGAAGCTCAAGAGACCTTGAACGAGGTTCACGGAGGAATGGGGAGCCACCACGTCAGAGGCAAATCCTTGGCAAGGAAGATACTGAGGGCTGGATATTTCTGGCCGACCTTAGTGACAGATTCTATTGACCATGTTCGACGATGTCCGCAATGCCAATTCTTCAGTGATGTCTATCAAAAACCATCCGAGGAACTCCACTCTTTTGCTTCCCCCTGGCCCTTCAACATGTGGGGGATGGACATTGTGGGACAGTTCCCAACAGCTCCAGGTCAGCTGAAGTTCATTGTGGTAGCAATAGATTACTTCACCAAATGGATCGAGGCTGAACCGTTGGCAACCATCACTTCGGCAAGAATACAGAAATTTTTCCTGAAACACGTCATTTCTCGCTTTGGACTTCCACTCACACTAATCACTGACAACGGTAGCCAGTTCCAGCTTTTGGCTGAAAATCTCGGAATCTCTCATCGGTTCTCCTCGGTCGAGCACCCCCAGACCAATGGGCAAGCCGAGGCGGCTAACCGAGCTATTGTTGATGGCCTTAAGAAGAGAATTACTCAAGCCAAAGGGGCGTGGGCCGATCTGCTACCTGAGGTCCTCTGGTCGATCAGGACCACGTACAAATCTCAACAGGAGAGACCCCCTTTAGACTCACCTATGGTTGCGATGCGGTCATCCCCATCGAACGAAGGATTCATACCTTCCGAATGAGGGACAGGCCCGAGTAACAAAATGAAAATTTGATCAAAGAAAACCTAATACTGGCTGAAGAGATCCGAGAAGCCGCATCCATTCGGGAGAAGAAAGCAAAGGAAAGGCAAGCCAAGCAGTACAACAAAATAGTGCAACCCAGGGCTTTTGAGGTCGGAGACCTCGTCCTCCGAAGAGCAGATATCGGTCTTAAAAATCGAAGGGACGGGAAATTTGCTCAGAATTGGGAAGGCCCCTACAGAGTCGTTTCAAAAACATACTTTGGGGCATACAAGCTAGAGACTCTTGAAGGAATCGAGCTCAAAAACTCCTGGAACGTTGCGAAACTGAGAACCTACTTCAGTTAGGTTTACCTCGGACGATCATCAGCAGCCACCAACACCTCCAGCTAAAGTTTAAGTTTTACTTTAGTTTCTGTTAATGTTTTTGCATCTACTTTCCTTGACACGTTCTCTTCCTTTGTGGTATACTCACCTTTTTATATCCATTAAAGGCAATGTACTCGCATTTATGATTAATGAAAAAGTACAAACATGCCCATACTCAAGTGCCACAGTTTTATATACGTACGTACTAGCTTCTCATTTAGCACTAGCCACCTAAACGTTGCATGGCGCTATGCACAGCCAACGTCTTATAAATGAGATCGGCTCATATGCACAGTGTACAAGGGACAACCGATAAAGTACAGCTTGTTGTGAAATGTTCTCACATAGCTTCACTCAGCAACCTCTTTTACATCAGGGACGAGGGCACCCACCTCGGCTAAGGTGGGTATATCCGAGATCCCTACCGTATGCACTTATATACAGTACCTCTTTTCAGAGGAAAAATTATAAGATTACTGCACTTACTGAGTCGTCCGAGCTCGGCCTCATTATCCAGATCCGATCAAGTGTTCTTATTTTGGGTCCAATCAATTCCGAATACAACAAGTTAAAACAGGACTTGTATTCTCAAAAACATTTTTACTTGGTTATCTAAAATGCTACAAGTCTCAAACACTTGCATTCTTTTTTAAGTTTTCTTGGTGACCACCTAACCAATCGCAGTTCGGATCCGAGGTCTTACGAATAAACATGCAATGAGTTAGCAGAATAAAACTCGCATTCGTGCAACAAGTTAAAGTAAAGGCTTGCACGAATTGACCTCAGACACAATGTGTATGCAACAAGTTAAAATAAAAACTTGCATCAAAATAACATGCAACAAGTTAAACTAGAAAGAACTTGCATAAAAATAAAATGTTATACAAAGTCAGCAAAGTACACTTGTTACAAAGACATGTTGTACAAAATGCAAGCAGCCCAGCATAAGGGACTTATGCTACTTCATCTTCAACATCGGAAAGGACAACCGAACTCGGGTTAAACTCCTCATCAGGTCTCTCCACCAAAGGGTTGGGAAGGTTCTCCTCGGGTTGGTCGAGGTCAACCTCGGCCCCGTCTTTGTCATAGTCGACCATCTTCCCATTTTCCACCCCAAACCCAGCAGAAGCACTGATCACCCGAATTCGGAGCCCTTGATTCAGGTGAAGAATCTGCTCCACGGCTCTGGCGAAGATTTTAGCTCCTCCCTTCTCAAAATCGAAGTTGGCCTCGGACGCCGCAATCTTGTGCTTAAGTGCTTGAGCAGCCCTCTTCCTCAGCATGGATCTCACCTTTTCAACTTCGGCCAGGCCCTCCTGCCGACCATCCTCCTTGGCTGCCACCTTAGCGGCCTCCTCCGCCGTCCGAGCTTCCTCCCTTATTTTGGCCACAGCCTCTTCATGATTTTTCATAAGCTCCTCCATCTACTGGCGGTGCTTCTCTTCTAATTCAGCCAGCTTTTGATCGGCGGAGCTCTTGCTACTCCGGAGATCAGCAACCTCGACCGCCAGGTCGGACCAAGCCTTCTTCTTGGCAGGAGACACCCCCTCAGCCACATAATCAGCGACCTCGGCCAACACATTAAAAATGTTTGTTGACCTCTTCAAGTGATAGGCCAGCCCCTCGGCCATCTTCTTCCACTCGGCCCCCGACATCTTTAAGAGAGCATCTTTGACCGAAGGCTTGGCGATGCTGGTCGGTGGTCTCAGGAGACTATCAATTCCTCTCCTTGGACAGCCCGATGAAGGTGGGGAATCTGCAATAATGACCTCGGTACTCGGGCTTGGAGACTGAGGAGGAGGAGGGGCGATAATCACAGCAGGTGGAGTAGGATGACGGGGACCCGAATCGGTAGAGGTTGTGTCATTTGAAACCTCGGCAGGCACGTGTTCAGTGGAAGAACTCTCAGCCCTCTTCCTCTTTCGGGCCTCCAAGGATGCTTTGAGCGCTCTGGACGACATGTCCGACCAATGTTCTTCTGCAAACAAAAGGATAAAGGAGAGTCAATAAGAAAGTCGAAAGAAAGCGTACAAGTGTAAGGGTAAAGTTAACTACCAATTTTGGTTAGGACTTCGTTATCAAAACATTTCATGAATACTCCAATATCGAGCTGGAATTTCCGAGCCCGGTACTCAGTCTGGAAGTGGTGGGCCGTTATTGCCTCATCGGCGTCAAGTGTTGCGCCCGACCACCTCTGCGGCGTGCCGATGTGGCGATTGAAGAACTCCGGGGTCCACTCCAAGGGGAACCTCGGACCCGTCTCGGATCGGAACCAAGGTAGTCTCGTTCCAACATACTTATACTTGAAAAACATGGGCTTGAAATGCTTCCAAGATTCCGAGAACATACCGAATAGCCCACAATGACCTCGGGCCTTGGCCGACACCCAAAGCCGACCAGTAACCCCTTCTTTATTACTAACGAACGGGTTGTACATCCACAAGAAGAGCTGAACTGTGCACACCAACCCCTTTGCTCCGCAATACTTCTGAAATGCTCGGAGAAAACACCAAGTGTTGGGATGAAGTTGCGAAGGGGCCAGCCCGAGCTCGTTCAAAACCCTCATTTCCAGATCGGTGAAAGGGAGGGTCAAGCCGAGATTGTGAATCAGGTCGGCATAAAAGAAGAATGAGTTGTTGTTAGTTCGAGTGCATATCCTGTCATTTGCCAAACAGGGGAGTACTTCGTAAGAAGTCCCGGTGGCGTCCCCTGGGCAAGGCAGCACGGCTCTCTTCACTTCGGCAAGCTTGTCCTCGGAGTCTAAGCTAGACCGAACTCCCTTGGGTTCCACGTCGACCCACTCGTACTGATCGGCATCCGTAGGCGCAGGGTAAAGCTCAGGTCGGCTGATGCACTTCCTGGGCGGCATGGTACCTGTGGAAGAACAGGGGAGCTCGGTGTTAGTCCTACTGGTTACAAAGAATAAACCCCCAAAAAACCCCCTCGAAGTTGTTCCGAGGGGCGAGCATCTCCCCTCTACCACAGGTGCCCCCCGTTCGTACATCCTCTCTCTCTCCATCCTTTCAAAATCGGCACGCTCCCTACCATCGATGAACTCGGCCCAGGCGTATTGGCGTACCCATTCCCTTTGCTCTTCCTAGTCCCGAGGATAGACGACCTCAACGGGATCGACATCCAGGTTTTGTCTCTCATACCTACGCCTAAACTCCCTATGGCGACGAAGCGCCTCGTCCACCTCAGTGAAGGAGCAGGACGAGGAGGAAGAGCCGTCCTCCTCCTCACTACTGCTCGAAGACAGGGAGACTACCCCTACCTACTTCTTAAACCATTCCCTACTCATATTTCCCCAATCCACTTCTCTGATTTTTTTTGAAAAATAAAAACAAAAAACAAGTATCAAAAACCCTCCAAAAAACCCAAAGCACCCCAAACCCAGAAACACCACAAACTCCCAATATCAACCCCCAAAATCACAAACCCAAAACCCAGAAAGAATACTCTATTCCATAAAAATAAGAACAAAATTACCGACCCCTCTCAAGTAAACCGCAAAACCGTAAGGAGAGAAGAAAAGGGAAGAGGAAGAGAAACAGGGAGAAGAACAATACCTTAAGAATATAATCTTGGTGGAGAGGGTTTGCAGATCAAGAAAATTAGCTGCTAAAGAAGAAGATGATGAAGGGAAAGGAAGGAGACAGGAGTTCGATGGTGCAAGAGGAAAAGAAGCGTTTTTGCTGAGAAAGAGGGAAGGTTTTCGTATGGAAGAGAGAGTGATTGGCAGAGAAAGAATGAGAAGCGGTTTTGTGTGAAAGAGGGGGAAGAGAAACCGTTTTCCCCCTCAATTTTGAAGTTTGGGCCTGGCCCAAAAAGCCCAACCCAACATGCAGCCACACACATGGAGACACGTGGTGCAGAATAGCTGGAATCTCGAACCTCGAGCAACGTCGCAGTAATGGCGACGCTTCGTTAGGTGTAATTTCTGACACGTGTCAGACCTGGAGAATGCAAGCGTCACTTTGGAGCAGGCGAAAGGACAGTTCTCATACCTGCTCCGTCATGATGAAAGGACATTTCAGAGACAGCTGGATCCAGCTCTTCGCAAGCTCATCGTTCGAACTCCCTAGAACCTCGGACTAAGGCTCAAATGGCCTTGACCGAGCTGGGGGGCTTATGTGGTGAACTCGGCCTTATGTGGTAGACTTGGGAAAAGGACCTGAGCCAAGACCTCGGAGCAAGGCTCAAATAGCCTTGACCGAGCTGGGGGGCTTATGTGGTGGACTCGGCCTAGCCGAGCTCCACGTACCCCTCACTAAGGACCGGAGGACTCCTCAGCAGGCCCTCTATATGCTTGGCCGAGCTCAAGGCTCAACGGCCGAACAGACACCAGACACGGGCCGACCTCGTCCTCTTACCAAGGTCCGACATCCTTGTCCGACACCACACAAAGTCCGACACCTCCCAGAGTCCGACACCTCCCTCAGAGTTCGATACTTAGGACAGGATGACGTGTCTCACCTTATCCACAAGGACAGCTCATCCACTCATAGATTAGTACAGGCTGGCCCTACTTGGGCCTCAAGCAGGCCCATTAGGGCAACCAGCTCCCCCCCTATAAGTAGCTCTGTACTACATGGGGCTCAGGTACGTCCTCTAACCCTAATTGTCACCCTTACACACCAGTGATTAGGGTTACTTCTAGGCTCTCTCTTTAGCCACTTGAGGACTCCCACCAAACATCACACAGAAACCCTAGACAGAGGCTCCTTTGAAGGTCTTCTTCCCTAACCCTTGGAGGACCTCACCGTCTAGGACATCACACCTCTCCTCCTAAAGCTAAAAGACTTCCCCAAGGTGAGAAAATTTTCCTCCTCTTCCTACCTTCAACTCGCCACCTTCCTCTCTCTTTTCTCTTGGAATAATTTTTTTTCTCAAAGTAACAACAAGTAGTGTGTGTGAAATGGTGAGAGGTGTGATGGCCTATTTATAGGTGAAGAGAAGGCAAATATTCCCCAAAAATCTGATCAGAAATTCATCCCCCCTCCTAGTCCATGGTGAGTCATCAACTTTACTTCTTCACTTGGAACTTCACAAGCATTAAATGGGACTTTTCTAAAAACTATAGCTTCTTAACTCAAGGTTTATTCCTCACAATTTTCAGAAATTATTCTATTCTCTCCCTCCTAATATTTGGACGGTGCACACATATAAAAATAAGGAGAAAAATTTCCATTGGCCCATTTTGAATTCACCACATAATTGACCAATCACATCAAAGTTTTCATTTGTAATAATTCAGAAATAATTAGAAAAATACTAATATTTGTACTGTGCAACCAGTAGGCATTTAAATAAATATCTCAATATATAAATAAAATTATTTTATAGCCCAATAGTTTATTTCATGCTCCAAAATAATTTTTCTAAGTTAAAAATACCAAAAATTCGTTTTTCCCTACTGTACAGTACTTTTTCGTAGATGTCAAAATAAAAATTCTTTTTTCACATATTCAGATACTACATTTCAATACAATCGTTTTCATATAAAGTTTATAATTTTTGGACTTACGGTTTGAAAGTTATGAATTTTTGAAGCTCTAAGATCATTTCCTTCAAAAATGCACTTCATAAGCTTTCAAAAAAATTTATAATACGAAAAAATACGAAAATATATTTTATTTGGATGGTAGTCCAAAAAACCTCAGAAATGTATTTTTGTTTTCAAAATAAAATACACTTGAGTCAAAAGGTCATTAAATGCATTAAAATCATACATTTACACTTAAAACTCAAGAATTCGTTCAGTCTGTAGCAGTGATAAAATTTCGAAAAATCCATAATAAAAATCAAAGCTTTAAATTTTCATAATCTACGTTTCGATACGATCGTTTTGATATATCATTTGTAATTTTTCGACGTACGGTTTAAAAGATATGAATTTCAGAAGATAGAACACCTTAATCCTTCCAAAAGCATTTTATTTTCTAAGATTATTTAAATCAAATACTATACCTTATAATATTTCATCTTAAGAATATAATTTAATTAGAGAAAACATTGGTATGCATATAATATATATACTACGTGTATATATATATATATAGAAATCATACGATTTTAATTAAACCCAGGTATCACAATTTGTCAAAAATCAAATTTAATATTTTAAATTCAAATATAAATTCTCAAATAAATTGGGTAAAATTGTGGGTCTCACAATCCTCCCCAACTTAGAGATTTCTCGTCCCCGAGAAATACAAACAGAAATAGGCAAAGACAAGGTTATCACTTTTTCTTCCTTCAAGAGCATCTCCTTCCCTCGATGTCTTTGTCGATCACTACTCTTTTACTGATACGCCGTGCGGGAGTCGAATTGAGTCAAGTTCAAAGGTAGGCAACAAATAATGTTGATGTTCCTTACAGTATTTATTTGGTCAGACCATAAGCATTAAGGGTAAGTGAATTATTTATAAAGGATTTTGATATTTTCATAAGGGACTTGATAAGGACAGTTTATTTTCGAATTTGGTGCCAATCCAGAAGTAATTTCTTGTATGCATATCAAAACCATAATCATCGGCTGAGTTACTGCTTACTTCCATACTACTTATGCTACCCGGGTACTTGTCACTAACATAAACTCTACTTAACCTTTTGCTCCCCAACTTTGATCAAGCTTATACCATCTATTACACAACATTACATCAAAGTCCATCCTAAGACTATGATTACTTTCTAACTACCCGACTTTTGACTCACTAATTTCTTCTTAGTACCACTTAGGGACCGACTCTAAACTAATATTCTCATAATTCCTAAGTTTTCACACCACCGTACCATCACCTTGTTCCTTCAGCCTCCTAACATTCATGTGCTATGCATACAAGTGTTACTTCCTTCATACCTTTATGTGGTAGGGTTATGTTTTAGCCGCAAGAATTCGAGAAAAGAACTTTGAATTTACTGAACTTTTGGTATTTGGTTGAATAGTTTGATGGCAGGTGATCATTAGATTGGGTATTTTCTGACAAAAAGGAAGTCTTTTTAATTCGAAAGGGTCGAATTATCGCAAAAATGCGGAATTCAAGCTCAATAATCAGACGAAAGGGTGATTGGGTCTTCTCAAAAATCGAAATGAAGTAGGGTAATGCCTTGGCTTGAACTCAATTCTCCTCTGGCAGTCTTTTAAGATACCACACTTTTCCCAAGAATTGGTTTCCACATTTTCACAAGGAGTTCTATACAGCATACTTAAGCACACACATTCATCGATCTCACAAAAATTTCAACGTTATTATATCATAGGAAACGCATAACCAGTCAAGAAGCTAAAGTTAAATCCAACAAGAGAAGCAAACACACTAGTAGTGGATAACTCCACACCGTTTAAACAATTCATCAATCCTAATAACGACTAGCAACATTAGCATCTTCATTTCTGTACCAACTCTAAACCTTAGTTTACTCTAAGACTAAACCGTTACAACTCAGACACAAACAAACACAACCAGAGTCACACAAGGAAAGCATATAAGGCTATGCTTAAGGCCACTAAGGACAACCATCGCTCTGATACCACTAAATGTAACACCCCAATTTGGACTTAGAATTTTCACTAAAAATTTGCGCCATTTTTTTTTATAAACATTTCCAAAATCAGTTTATTTTAATTCTTTTACAAAAAGATTTTCATTTACAAAATAATTTGATACTTAACTTGCGTCATAAAAATTTTATTTCCAAAAAGAGATGTTACCATCCAATACATTTCAAAAAAACTCATTTTCTCCATGTCATATTTAATTGATGGTTAACTTGCGGAAAATAATTTAGGTACATATGAACATGATACAATAACCAAAAAGAACTTCTTTTATTTCATTTAAAATAATCCATATTACAACTGGGGTTACATTCGGGATAGAGTAATCGTGTCCTACCCATCCAAAGATGGAATGCAAAACAAAAACTATCCTAGACTATTAGTCTTTATCATTTCCTCCACCGCAACTGTTTGGAATATTCCTTGGTTGCTACTTCTGCTTCCTCCTCGTATGTATGTCGTCTCACGATCCTCTTCCGACTTGAGCAACCGCTACTCGAGATAGTACATGATCTGTCATCTGTGAACATTGTTCCCCAATGTTCACAGGAAAGGGAAATAGAGAGAGTAAGCACTTCCGAACGATATGATCTTCGACGGCGCGGGCTTACCATAGGGGAATATTAAGACCATACAAGCATATCATAAAACAATATATACATCATTATTACCAATTCCTTATAAACAACTTCAGCTAAATACCATAGGGTCCTTTCCACCAAAAGGATAATCTTCATGAAATCATATCCATTATATTTAATTATCTTTAGGCTCTAAGTTTCATTATCATAACCACCGGAAATTCAAGAGGGGGTACCACCACCGAGGCTCAAGGGTTTGGTAGCACACACGTTACATCTCCTCCATCATTCCAACCACATCATAGTTCGGAAAGCAGATGGGACGCACAGGAACCCTAACCATGCTGGCATCGATGTCGAAGGGTACGCACCAACAAGTATCCAACAACCGAAGTAAAATCATTTCATCAATACAGTTTCAAAAGTACAGCGACATCTAGCCCCATTCGGGTACCCTCTCACCATCTAAGATTTGCTCAATGGGGCGACAACACTTTCTCTAGTTGATCGTGCAGTTCCTTGCTACGACATTGCCTACAACCGAAAGACAAGTTCTTGTAGTCTTGTCCCGCCTAGAGAAGCACTCGAGGCTTCTTGACGTTCACCGTCCTTGCCCTCCCCTATCACAATCACCACTTGAAGAGACACCAACCTCCAAGCATGTGGTATCTTTCCTCTCCACTACTTCACTCTCAACGCAAGGTTTAGAAAAGGGGTTCCTAAGTCTTTTAAGTCTGTCATTAATCCTAGTTTTGGTCGACCCATTCTAAGCCTCGCTTCTAACGGGTCACGACCTCTAAGGGAAACATCAAACACCCTCTACAGTACAGTGGATTCCACAAGACTTAGACCACGGCACAGTCATCCACGTGGCCAGTCACTTAAAGGAGATATTTAGCAAAGTTATTTTTGTGCCGCTTGCACCATCACTGTACACTACTATCGCTTTTGCAATTTCACATTATTCTTTAACCATTCTTATATTTCATAATAATATTTACAAAATATGTCAAGTCCTTTTCATGGAACGACAGGTCAAAAAACACAAAGAACTCTTTTCATAGGAACCACCAAACATTAATTATCATTCCACAAGATGAATCATTATTTCCAAAATATAATATACAATTCAAAAAAATATACAACATGGCATAATCAATTAGCAACCGACATAAATATCGAGGAATCGTGTTTTTCGTATAAACGGCCGGATGCACACTCAATTGCCGTTTTACTACTCGACTAATAGATTCCTAGTTCCGACCTTTGAGATGATACGAAACGTCCTAATATTACCCTACATGCCACTATGTCTTAAGAAGGCTTCTCTCTCACCTGAGATCCACGCTTACTCTGTTTTCAACCTTTGAGTCCACAACTCCAGCAGCTCGTTCACTTTTGATTCCTTTATTCTTGAATGATGAACGACATACAATTAATATCTAATGAGTACTTTGTACTACCTAAGTAAAGGCTAAACCCAAAGTACCTTAAAATAGAAGTCCTTTTTAAAACAGAAATCCTTTTCAAGGCATTAGATAACTTAAACAATTCCTTTTAAATTTCAAGAAATCCTTTTTGCAAAACATAATTTAAAACTCATCTAATACTTTGAAAACTATTTAGAATGCATTTTTATTTCTATAATACCATACTATATTACTTATATAACAACTACCAAATGCACACACTTATACCAGTAAAAACAACAATTTATTTAAACAAATAACATCAAATCATACTTTCACAAATTCACTTTTATAATTTCTTTTTACTCTATACTTATATTAAAGATCCTATCATAAAAATCCTCATACTAATTCATTCCAAAACAATTTTTATAGTTAATGCAACCAATCTAGAATTTCGGACAGCATACCCTACAAGTCTTGCAAAGTCACTTTTTCTTTTTAGCTTTTAAATTATGAAAATCATCTCCAATCATAATATAACCTTTAAAACACAATCATAACATCTTAAAAATAAACCTCAATTTTTTTTACTACAGATCTCACTTCTAAGCACCTTATAACAACTACCATGACCAGACCACTCATACCGCATGACTTTAAAGTATTTTTCTTTTGATGCAAATTTTTACTCAGACTAAGCAGTAAACAAATTTTGCAAAATCATGTTATAAGCACATATAACTAAATGAGAGCATAGATTCAAGCATTCAAAGTTCAAAATACTTTTTCTATCATTAATTAGATTAAATTACAGACTACAAACAGCTTACAGAAAATTCACTTTCAAGCATCAGTACATTCACAAAATCACTTTTATACTTCCTTTTATTTTTAAATACTTATAATAAAGATTTTATCATAAAGCACACATTACCAATTATTTCAAAATGATTTTCATCCTTGATGCAACTATTTTACAATCTTGGATAGCACATACACTATTTCTCAAAAATCAATTTTCTCTTAAACAGTTTATCGAAAACACATGCCACTTTTTCCTAAAAATTCTTTACAAATCCTACTATAATAAAATGATTAAACATGATTAAAATAAAGTATATTAGTTTGCTGGACAGACACCTTAAGTCCAGTTGCATCACTTCAAAAATTTAAACTAACAGACTCTAACATTCCTATACATACTGTAATTACATATAAACAGTTAAGCATAGTATATACCTATAAAAATTATTATTTGGAACCTTATACCTTATGAAAATAATACTTCTCAGCATTAAGAAAATTTCCAGATCTAAATATATTTTTATCAGAATACATAATACACACTGATAACCATTTATTAAAAAAAATCAATTAAAAATAATCAAATATTTTTGTTTTTCTCTTCAATAAATTCGGCCAACATTATATACATAAAAGAGTACTTTTTAAATTTTCAAACACACATATATACTTTAGTCACATAATTTCATATACTCACAATAATCAATTTGACACAAAGATAATCACTTTTTAAGAAAAATTACTTTTGTACAGTAACCAGTTTACAATTCATGCTAACCACATAGTCAGACATTTACACAATCACAAGATAAAAATTACCTACTTACTCCTAAATTTACCAACCAAATAATATAAACTATGTGTAACTTTTAATCAAAAATCAATTATACTTCACTGTTAACACCATAAAATCCAGAATTTCATTTGTTTTCATAAAACTAATTTCATTTCACTATTACAACATCAGAGATCAAATAATCATCCAATAAGTCACATATAATAATAACAACTACTACCCCATATATATATCACGACCAAACAATAACACAAGGCAAAAGACTAAAATTCATCTTTTCTTTTAATGCTACATTAAATCTTATAGTTTCAATAACACAGAATTTTCAGAAGTTTCCATTTTGAATCCAAACAAAAAGAACTAAAATACTTCAAATAGATACAAAATTTCTATAAAATATAAATGTCTGTATTGTAAGAACACAAAATTTCAGAATATAATTTTTCCTTTTGTGCTACAAAATTCGGTCATCTCAAGGCCAAAGAAAAGGGGAGATTATTCTCTTTAAACAATTCATTTTGTCTCTTTCCTTTAAACCTTTATTCATTTGACCATGAAAACAAAATACCACCAACAAATACATAGTTCATTCTAATAAAAAAAAAGAAGTAGAAACTTTTAGTTCTTACTATATATAAAAAGAATTAGGGATTCTAATAACAGTAGAAGAAGAGATGAAATAAATTAAAATATAGACTTAGAGTTACCTCTCCTCCTAAAGCTAAAAGACTTCCCCAAAGTGAGAAAATTTTCCTCCTCTTCCTACCTTCAACTCGCCACCTTCCTCTCTCTTTTCTCTTGGAATAATTTTTTTTTTTCAAAGTAACAACAAGAGTGTGTGTGAAATGGTGAGAGGTGTGATGGCCTATTTATAGGTGAAGAGAAGGCAAATATTCCCCAAAAATCTGATTAGAAATTCATCCCCCCTCCTAGTCCATGGTGAGTCATCAACTTTACTTCTTCACTTGGAACTTCACAAGCATTAAATGGGACTTTTCTAAAAACTATAGCTTCTTAACTCAAGGTTTATTCCTCACAATTTTCAGAAATTATTCTCTTCTCTCCCTCCTAATATTTGGACGGTGCACACATATAAAAATAAGGAGAAAAATTTCCATTGGCCCATTTTGAATTCACCACATAATTGACCAATCACATCAAAGTTTTCATTTGTAATAATTCAGAAATAATTAGAAAAATACTAATATTTGGACTGTGCAACCAGTAGGCATTTAAATAAATATCTCAATATATAAATAAAATTATTTTATAGCCCAATAGTTTATTTCATGCTCCAAAATAATTTTTCTAAGTTAAAAATACCAAAAATTCGTTTTTCCCTACTGTACAGTACTTTTTCGTAGATGTCAAAATAAAAATTCTTTTTTCACATATTCAGATACTACATTTCAATACGATCGTTTTCATATAAAGTTTATAATTTTTGGACTTACGGTTTGAAAGTTATGAATTTTTGAAGCTCTAAGATCATTTCCTTCAAAAATGCACTTCATACCAACATGGGTTGGGACGAGTGGTAAGCGGCTCGGTCTCGCTTAAGCAAGGTCTCGAGTTCGAGTCCTTGTGAATGCAGAAAATTCATGTTGGGAGAATCATCTGCCATAGCCAGGCACGCGACCCGGGTCGGATCCGGATGTACCTAGGTAGTACTTAAGGAACCGGGTGGGCAACAAAAAAAAAATTTATAATACGAAAAAATACGAAAATATATTTTATTTGGATGGTAGTGCAAAAAAACCTCAGAAATATATTTTTGTTTTCAAAATAAAATACACATGAGTCAAAAGGTCATTAAATGCATTAAAATCATACTTTTACACTTAAAACTCAAAAATTCGTTCAGTACTGTAGCAGTAATAAAATTTCGAAAACTCCAGAATAAAAATCAAAGCTTTACATTTTCATAATCTACGTTTCGATACGATCGTTTTGATATATCATTTGTAATTTTTCGACGTACGGTTTAAAAGATATGAATTTATGAAGATAGAACACCTTAATCCTTCCAAAAGCATTTTATTTTCTAAGATTATTTAAATCAAATACTATACCTTAAAATATTTCATCTTAAGAATATAATTTAATTAGAGAAAACATTGGTATGCATATAATATATATACTACGTGTATATATATATCATACGATTTTAATTAAACCCAGGTATCACAATTTGTCAAAAATCAAATATAATATTTTAAATTCAAATATAAATTCTCAAATAAATTGGGTAAAATTGTGGGTCTCACAACCACCACCACCACCAGCAGCAGCAGCAGCAACAGACGCATCACAGTCGCCACTAGTAGTGGAGCAGTCCACACCATGATCACCACCACCATCAGCAGACCAGTCCGCACCACCCTCAGTTGACGAGCCTACAGCACCACCACCACCACCACCCTCAGCAGACGAGCCTACACCACCACCGCCACCCTCAGCAGACGAGCTGAGGCTACACCACCACCACCACCACCACCACCACCACCCTCAGTAGAGCTACCTACACCACAACCACCACTGCCATCAGCAGACGAGGATTCATCTGATTCATCTTCTGACGACTCGTTGGAAGAAATATTTGTTGAGCCAGTTGTTGTGGCACCACCATCATCTGATCCTTCGTTTGATTTATCGGCGGAGACATAATCATCCGAGGATGATTCGACATCGTACAAGCAGGAGGGTCAGGCCCAGCAGGAGGGTCAAGAGCAGCATGAGGAAGCCCAACATGAGGCCCAGGATCAGCAGGAGGAGCAATACCCGAAACCTGACCCACAAGATCTGACTTTGTTGCAGTCCTACGCTTCTCATGTAGCCCGTGAGATTTGGCAAGGCAGAGTAAGTCTTTAATATTACAAAAGTAAATTTTTTTATTAATGATTTAATATTATTATAATTATGTTTATATTTCCTGATTTCCTAAATATTTATTATGTTTGATTGTTGCTTTATTTTTCAGGAGCGTGGTGTTCTGGGTAGATGCACGTCTCGACGATGGGTCTTGCCTTTGCATGATGATCTGCCGCAGGAGGTCCGCGACATAGTGAAGGAGTCCGGACTGGCCTCGCTTGTGGGAGTATCATTTGAGCAGGTGGACAAGCGCTTGCTGTCCTCATTTGCCGAGCGATGGTTTCCCGAGACTCACTCATTCCACCTGCCGGTCCGAGAGGGTCAGAAAACAATGCACTAAACTGCTTCAATGCCCACACGAAGTTGTCATAATTCTCGGATGACATGAAAGAAAAGGCAACCGAGAATGCTCTACACGTTGATGTATCGCCCGTAATCTCAAGCAACGACACTCTATATCGGTTTGTCTTGTACATGTTGTCCATTACTAGCACAAGACTGAAGTTGCGGAGTAGAGAAATGCTGTCAGGATGAGCCCAAAATATATCCTTAATCACATCAAAATTTGGCAAAGTCCTGTAAGAATACTCGTATCCTTCCCTCGCCAAACATAGCAACAGATGTTGCATCTGTGTACGCGGGTGTCTCACCTCTTTTTTGTATCGGCCACAAACATTGTATATTCGCTTCATCGTCGTCACATTCCCTGGGTATCGTTCTTGAAGGGTAGTCATTATCTTCTTCGGTCTCACACCACTCTTCGTCAGTTAGCCTTCCAGGGAATGGATGACCAACCAATGACTCGTATCCCTTATGGTTATGGAAACCACATTTTACCTTTAATGTCCACCTATCATCAAAACGACTCCGCTTTGCATACAATCTGAATGAGCAATTAATTTTCTTACTCCCAGACTCATTTAAGGACTACCTTGGTACCCTTGTAAACACCACTTTGCTCACAAGCAAATACAATCCTTTGTCGCTTACTTTTGCCTAGTCCTAAATCAGATTTCAATACTTTCAAGACAAACCCTAGATTATAGCCGACTCCGCGAACCCAATCAATAAGCTCATCACGATTCTTAAACATATTGTTCGTGCAAAACGATGTGCTAAAATCGGGAAACTCTGTCTTCGGAACCTTTTCATGAGGAGGGTCTTCGACATCTATCACCATTGTATCTGCATGCAAGGTTAATTCGCGTTATTGATAATTCATGCATAAAAGTGACTCTAATACTGTTTCCGCCTTTAACAAGTCAGGAAGCATTCCGACTCTGGGTTGGCGGAATGCATTCCGACTAAGGGTTGGCGGCAGCATTAATGGCAGCCATTACTACTCCATTAATGGAGTGCCACCATTCACAAGGCAAAAAATACATAGAGAAACATATATATTCAATGCAACTATAACCTAACATAACTATGGTATAACCTCTTTCAAATAATATTATTCAAACCAAAATAAAAGGTTTTCAAATACCTAAAATGAGATATATTCTTGTGCAAAGAGTTCTCAATGTTGCTTCAATGCTTAGTTCCAAGCTCCTTCACTTGATTTCTTCTTCTTCAAACACTATTCAACAAGCTTTTTTTCTTTTTTTTTCTTTCTTATCTTCACGTACTCACTCTCGTAGCTTATGAAGGAAGAAATGTGAGTTGTTGCTTTGTTTTGTACTTCATTGAACGGAGGGGCAGTTTGGGGATTTAATAATTTTTTAAGTTATTCCACTTGTAACAAGGCGAAAGTTCAAAATTACTGCCGACTTTTACAAGGCGGAATTATTCCGCCTTAACGTAGTCGGTTAAAATAATCTATTTTTAACCGCCTACTAAAAGGCGGCGGAAAGATAGTACCGCCTTGTATCAGTCGGTACATTAAGGACAATTTCGTCTGAGCAATTAAGAATGGGGGCCAATGAGTAATCAATGGGGTTCAAAAAGAAAAACTCTTTTTTCTTATCCTTAGTTTTTGACTTCCAAATATAATTTTTTTTCAAAATATTTTTCTTTTACGAGTATTTTGTTTTATTTATGCTTTGTTAGTCGTATGCTACCTTTTTATTTGTAGACGAAGCCTAAAACTAAAAAAAAAAAATTAAAAAAGATATTTTAGAAAAAAAAAATTATATTTGAGGGGTTAAAAACTAATTAAAGGATAATAAAAAACTAGATCCAACTTGCATAGCTCAATTCAATCCACTGCACATGCATATTCACAATAATTTTTTTTTGTTGGGATCAATTCTGCTAAGCTAGTTCTGTACATTATTACTATTATTATATATTTTAAATCAAGATTCTTATTTATTAGGATAAATTATACTTTCTTTCAATATGTATCGCTGCTATACCAGGGAGGCTGGCACAAGTGGAAGAAGCTTATGTCCCTTAAGCATGTGGTCGCGGGTTCGAGTCGTTCTCGAGGCGCATGTGAATGGAGCAAATCTTATTGGGAGCATCGCCCCCGAAAGGGCCCGACCGTGGTGCGAGGATTAGCCACCCACTTGCGCGGGTGGATACCCTAATTCATAAAAAAAAAAAAAAAATATGTATCGCTGCTATCTTCAATTAGTGTTGTCTTTGTAGATCAAAGTTCTGACTTTGTATGATATCCGAGGATCCAGGAGAACCTTTTATTATTTGACGAACTCCATTTTCATTAGTGTCACTCATTTTTGTTAGTTGATTAAAGTAACAAGCTAAGGTCTTGCAAACATGTGCCATAATATACTAAAATTAAAAAAAAAAAAATCATAAGTGCTCGTTATTATTTTGTGTTTTGATATAAAAATTAAACATACATTTCTACTGACTTAATTTATATATAGCTTTTTAATAAATATTTGTTAGTATTTGGCAAAGAATTATTAATGAAAATGAGAAATTATAACTTCCCTGCAATACAAATAAATGGTACATGACGTGAAACACAAAATAAGGCGATAGATGTTATCCCCACTGCAATACAGAAAATAAACACGATTATATAGTTGATGATCGATGTATACTACCATGTACAAATTGACCTTAATAATAATAATAATTATAATTATTATTATTATTGTTGTTGTTGTTATCCCTATTGTATTTATTATTATTATAATTATTGCTATCTCACATTTGTATCACTCTCTATGACAAATGATAAAGATTTGTCTAATAATTATATAATAAAAAAATTTAATTAAATATATTTTTTAACCAACCCACATACTTTCATATACTCCCTCTGATTCTTATTATAAGATATATTTAACCGAATTACACATATTAATAAAGTAGTTAGTTTTGTGAATTCTATGAGAATAATATTATTTTATTTAAGGCAAACAAAAAAATATATATTAAAAAGAAGTGAACCAGAAAGTTCACCATAAGTTCAAGTACATATACGACCTACTAACTCTGATTTCAGTACCCCTTCCCAATGAAAAGTAAGACACTGTTAAAGTCTACATGTGTACTGTAGGGTTAACCAATAATAAATCCTACCGCTACAGGATAAACACGAGCTCTCTAATACAGGATAAGGGTGAATAACTCATCCTTCTTATCCTCTAAGAGCCACGTTAGCCCTACTGGGCCGAACAGGCCCATAAGGCACCACAACACAACTTCCCCTATAAGTATCGTCATGCTATAGGGGCTAAGGTATGTTCTCTCATCCCTACTCTCAAGAACTACGTGTGGCTTGATCCCCTTATCACTGGGGGTACGTAGGACCGGGGTCACCCTCGTCAGCTGCAACAACCACCGAAACACATCGTGGTGGATCTATTTCTCAGATCCACTACATGTACAAAGCAATCCCAGGGTTCAGCACCCAATTGGCATAAGATATTCCCCTTGAACCTGCGTGGTTGATTCTAAAAATAGACCAAAAATAAAATCTAATTGTCTCCAACAAAGTATGGAAGCAAATTCTTTCTTGCTGAAATATTGCTCTATTTCTAGTTTTCCAAATTTTCCAAAGAATTATTAACCACACAAATTTATCCAATCCTTTTTTTTTTTTCCTTTTAATCTTTAAAAGCCCCACATGAGAGAGAGCAGCCGAAGTAGTGTTGGTTGATATGACAGTGTTGATATTAAACCATGAATAACACTGCCAAATTCTATATGAAAAAGAGCAAGTGAAAAATAGATGTTGTTCATTCTCCTGAAATAAGCCACACAAACCACACTGCAGATCATTGTTATGGTTCAGTATTCCACGCCTTAGAAGATTCTTTCTTGTTGGAGCTCCATTATGAAGAACTCTCCAAGCATGTGCCGCCACTTTACAAGGAGCATTGCTACTCCAAATCAATTTCAATGCTTCATGCAAATCTGAAGATTGAGAGAATTGGGAAGATTGATTTCCTTGTAAACTACGGTACGCACTCACTCTTAACTGTGTATTCTTTGCTGTCCGAATGCATCCATAACCATTTGTCCTGTACTTCCATTTTTAAGGAAACCTGATGTAATTCCCTGCACAAAGAAGAAAAGTTTTTCTCCTCCCAACTATACAAATCCTGTCTCAACTTAACTTTACAACTTTACCCTCTTAACTTTTTTTTATAGAAAATTCACCCTCATTAATTAAAAAAAGACATAATAATTAAAATATTTAATAAGAACAAAAAAAATAAATGATGTATAAAAAATATAGAGTAACTTATAATTATGACCAAATTCCGCGAAAAGGCATGCATCTTGATAACATGGGTAAAAGGATAGAAAAGAACCAGACCATCCCGAGTCATCGTTATAAAGCATCCCGTCTATTCTTTTCAGCTTAATTTCTTCTTTTCAATATTTATGCACATAGAAGATAGTTACAACTTACAACCTTAATATTCTGTATATGCTGCAGGCAGCTAATGCTTGACATTTTCTTCTATATGAAAATGCCTAATAACTAACAAATTCAGACAGAGTAACATGTGTTACACGTTCAGAATCATTTGTTAGAACTTTTGCCAGAATTTCCAAACCAATATCCGAGGGTGATTGAAAACAATGACAAATCATTCTGGTAAGAGTCTATTTGCGAGTTTTTTTTAATGAGGAAAAGGAAGCGTAGAACAAGACTTGAGAATCATGCTATACATTTGTGAGGGAGCTTTTGAACCTTCCTTTTTTCTGGTGTTCTCCCGAAAACCTAACTTGCAAATAGCTCCCAAAAGTTTTGTCGAATAATTCTGACCGTAATATTTATTTTTCACTCAAATTAAATAAGTTGCTTTGGTAAAAAAAGAAAAAAAAAACTAAGAGGAGGGACATGAGAACACTGCTTGTATCTAGTATCCAAAATGTTACATATATATCCAAAATTGATATTTGCTTGTCTTATATGCAAAAATATTATATTTCTGCATATAAAACAAGCATATCATTAGTGTTATTAGGACATTTTACTTTGACATCCAAGTCCAACACCTACCATTTTGGGTAAGGAATGATGGACCCTTCAATTTATTTTTCTTGAAAGGTCCATCATTCTTTACCTAAAATGGTAGGTGTTGGACTTGGATGTCAAAAACAGATGTTCAAATAACATTTTTGTTTGGAATATACATATAACATTACTCTATCGGTTATTAAGTTAAAGGAAACCTATACATGGTAAGCAGCATCTTGTTCCTTCAGTTCAATGCCTTCCTCCGCAAGCCTTTTTTCCTTGTACACGTACCACCTAGCAAAAAATAAGTATATGACCACATTTACAGCACTTAACAAGGCCAAAAGCCAGTAGAAGTTATAGAGTCTCCCTTGGTTAAGATTGTCTGCAAGCCATGGCTTGTTGTGGCCATTAACTTTGTTCACTATGGTCACCAATATGGAGCTAAAGAAAAACCCCAAAGACAATGTGCTCAAGAAAAGCCCTGTGCTCATGGTTTTCATCCCTTTAGGACATTCTCTAAGAAAGAAATCTAATTGCCCTATATAAGTAAAGGCCTCCCCTGACCCCACAAAGAAGAATTGTGGTACCAACCAGAACACGCTCAAGGGAATCTTGGCATTAGGATCATGTGTCAAACCATGTGTCTTGGCCACTTTTAAGCGCTTTATTTCGGTCAATGCTGCTGCCACCATGGCAAAGATTGAGAACATTAACCCTAGACCAATGCGTTGCAAAGGTGTTAGTCCTTGTGGGTTCTTTAACACTTTCCTTGTGATGGGAACAATGACACGGTCGTAAATGGGGACGGTTAGGAGGATGCTTCCGACAAAGAAGACGGTGAGGGATGCCGCCGGGATTTGGAATGATTTTCCGATGTGGCGGTCCATGGTGGTGGCTTGTGAGACGGAGAATGTGGTCATTTGGGCATAGACGGTCCAAAACATGATTGTGGTGGCCCATATGGGTAGCATTCTTATCACCAATTTGACTTCTTCAACATCGGTTAAAGTTGATAGATACCACTTTCTTTCCTCAGTGGCTTCACTATCTGTGTTCGGGTCCTTGATTGCAGCCTTGTCCAAGAAGCTGCCACATTAACATTCAACAACATATCCAATAATTAAGCTTTGAAAGAATATATTGAAAGAAGCTAATTAGTAACATGCATCAAGGATTTATCCAAAGAAACTAAATGTCATTGTTAGGTTATTTCCGATTTGAGTTGTCTAAAGTTCCACACAAATGATTCTTAATTTATTAATTTATCATTTCCTAATATTTAACATTTTTAGTTCTTTATATATTGCTTATATTGCATAAGGGCATCATTAGATTAGAGTTTAAGAGAGTATCATAAAAAGTTTTAATATTAGATTTTCTATAAGATTTTGCTATTTTTTAAAATATGGTTAGAGTTGTAAATCGAGTCTTTTAAATAAGAGACTCAATTTAAGATTTTGTGGGATCCAATATTTTTTTGTCTTTTCTCTCTTTTTAATATATATCAATAAAACAATAAATATATAAATAATAAATAATGATAATAATAAATAATAATATTATTTTTTCAATAATAAATAATAATATCCTTAAATATATGTTTTTTTATTTTATTCTTAAATAAATTATGTTATTAAGAAAAAAAATATAAATATCTATATTTTTATATTCAAATATGGATATATATATATATATATATATATATATATATAAGCAAAAAAAACGTTATATAAAAACAAATAGCTTTTGAATTTATCAATGTAATTTTCAGTAGCTTTTTTCTTATAAAAAGGATTATTACATATTTTTGCGCACAAATTAAATATTTTAATTTTTAAATTTTATTTGAATGCAAATACACAGTTTTGGAAATTTATAAATATTTATATGTTAAAAAATAATTTGGGATTATTTTTAGAAATAGTATATAATTAACATTATTGAAATTATATTAAAAAATATTATTGAAATGAAATTTAGTCTAAAAGTACTTAATGATGTAGTGCTGATGCATGAGTCTTGTGAGTTGGTGAATCTTAATTGTTGTGATGGAAGATATAAAAAATTTGAAACCTAGTTATATAGTATAATGATGTTGATGTGTTGAGTCGTCTTATGTTAAAACTTTATTTTGGATGTCCTAAAAACAATAGATCAGATTTCAAATTTTTATAAAATAATATTACCTTATGTTATTATTCCGAGTAATAGTTAACTGTTATATAAAGATAAAAACAATAATTACATTTCTCGAATATAAAATGACATATAAATATAATAAAAAATTCTTTTAAAATACGACTTAATCAAAGAAATTAAAATACAAAATAGTACAAAATAACAAATTTGATTCCAAAAAGGGACAGTCCACATGCAAGGTACACTGATGCTCCTTCACTTCAAGCACGTGTCATAAATCGGGTTTTCTAATCCATATACAAGCTAAGCTCTCATCCCGTGCAATGCACGGGTTAATTGCACGGGTTATTAATAATTTAATTTTTTATATTAAATATTTTAAAGTAAAGATTGTTTTTATTTTAAAATAAATATTATTATTAAACAACAATAAAATAATTATACAAAAAGGCAGAGACTTAAATCAAACACTACACTTAAAAAAATTAATTTAAATCAGTTTGTTGAGAAATATTGTATTTTCTTGTATAAATAAAAGTAACACTTTTTATTTGATATCTTCCTTATTTATTTAATAAATAAATTAACATTTTTATATGATTATCAACTTTATTTTAAGAATCAAAAGTAAATCATATTTAAATATTTTCATCTTTTTTGTTTGATGGTATTATAAGTAAATTTAAGGATAAATTAGAATATTCTGTATTTCATAGGACATGAAGACGACATTGAACTTGTTATTCTTGACTGTCTTGATTAATTAACACATTGCATTTTATAAGGAATATAATGACTGCTCTTTTTTTTTTATATTTTTAATATTATATTTGTTTATGTATAGATGAGTATTAAATTAATGTATTTCTTATTTAGTTGATCGATGAAGTAACACTTTTTATATATCATTATTACGTTTATTATGATATTATGATTAATTGGAGTTAAATCAAAATTAAACTTTTTTTTTAATATTTTTTTATTTGATGGTATTATGAGTATATTTAAGGATAAATCAAAATATTTCCTATTTCATGGGACATGATAATTTTGTATTTTTGAATATAAATTATCATCTTTTTAATATGATTATCACATTTATTATTATTATTATTATTCATATTTAAATATTTTGATATTTTTTCATCGTTTATCTTATCTCAAATTAATCATAAGATTTGATCCTAAAAAATCTTTATCCTAATTGTTCTAATCATCTTGTATTATTTTTGTTTTCAATTTTTGAAATGTATGTACCTTTATTTTTAATCTGTTACAGTTTTTTACACATTATTATTATTATCATCAGTGCTCTCTTATACTATAAACACACAAAAAAAAATCAAATATAAAATAAACAATAAATAATTAGGAATATAAAATACGAAATAATAAAATTAGAGAATTCTTGGAAGTAGAGGGTGAAACAAAGGTAAAGAATAGTTTATCAAAAAAAAAAGTAAAGAATGAATGTGAAATCATGTTATACATAGTGATTTTTTTTAAATATTTTTTTTTAGGATAATGATTACTTCTTTTTTCAACAAACTGAGGATAATGATTTCACATACAGATAATGCTCAAGTATTATCTTTTTGTGTTTATAGATCTTTTTGAGGATAATGATCTTTTTTTTAACAAAATGAGGATAATGATTCAACATATTCCACATATAGATAATTTGTTTAATTTTAAATATTAATTTTGAACCGATAATTTATTTATTTTATATTAAAATTTTGATTAAAGACGATATTATCTACCTACAAATACTCTGGTGCGAGTATTCCTTAAGCAAACAAACGTGGTGCATCGAAAATTTATCCGACAAACGTGGTGCCTCAAAAAACGATGTTTTTATATAAGTATAGTATATTAGGTGTATTGGATAAATCAATTTTACAAGATAAGTTAATATGAGAATAATATATTTAACATCAGATTATTTTTTATACTTATTTATCCAATGCATGAATATTATAATAATAATAATAATAATAATAATCCATCATAAAGTAATGCACATGCAAACCATAACTCCCAACGCTTGTACTAACCGGTAACAACAAAGAAGAGAATATATTGGACAGTACCCTTTTTCACGAGGGAGTGTGGTAGCTGTAAAAGGTAGGAGTCACCCAAGAGATAGAGCATATTTTGTTTGTTTTGGCAGAAGGCTGGTATGTATCGGACAAACAGCCAAAAAGGTTTTGTTTTGTTAGATTAACGGTGAGTTTTCTTTGGTAGGTGGAGTCTGGTGTATGCTCAGCAAGAGCTCATATTCACCGTCACAAGCAATATATTGGGCGTAAGCGAAGCACAGATCGTACTGCCCCGTGACATGTGTGAGTGTAGGAGAAATGGCCCACACAAGTGTTCCATTTTAGTCCATAATTTGCACTATTTATGGGACAATAATGCTAACAATATCCTTGCCTTATTGTTCAATTTTTTTTTTAAAAAATTTTTACACATTTTTCTTTTACATTTTTTTATATATATATTTTTTTATTTTTTTTTATCTTTTCCCATAATACGTCAATCACTTTTATCTTATTTTTCTCTTTATCTTATTTATCTCTTTTTATTTCTTTCATTTCTACACTTTTTACACCTCATTGCTATCATTTTTTTTTGTTTGAATTAGTATTTTTCTTTTTTAAATTAATAAATGAACTGACTTTATTTTAAAAAATGATAATTTCAAATTACGAAAACTAATAGTCTAAAATTTTCAATACAAACTTCTTTTAATATAATTCTTAACCAATATTCTTAAGAAACTAATTATTAATATCTTATTTATAATTAAACTTAAAATATTCTTGATAGATAATATTGAGACGTAATCTCATTAATTATATATATATATTATTTAGAGAGACACTCTCATTCTAAACTAAAAGGAAATTCATTGATGCAGGACAAATCCACCCAGAGGCTAGAGACAGCCTTGACAGTTGACATTGCTGTGCCCCTCGTGATTCTACCTGTGTTCTGATTGCCTAGTTTTAATTTCTCTTGATTTCTTTTTTTTAGCAAATGATTTTTTTTTAAGTTCTCTTGCAAACTAGAATTTTAGAAGGGATAACAATGGGCATCTTACCGTAAGTTAAAACATCATTTTTTTTAACTCATTAAAGTAAGATAAAAATTCCTGGTAATAGTAAAATTTTAGGGAAATAACATATTTGTTTTTATTTTTAGATTTTTATTCTATGCATGGAAGGTCTTATATTATAATCATTTAATATGTTACGGATAGTTAAAATAAAATGATGAAGAAAGCTATATCCTCTTAATAAATTAATTTTAAAATTTTTTTAATCACATATATGAGTGATATGTTTTATTAAGTGATACTTATTTCATCATTGATTAATTTATAAGTAATATATGTTACATTTATATAATTAAAAAAGTTTTTCAGCTAATTTGTAAGAAAAATATAGCATTATCGGTCATGTTATTCAAACATCTGCATTTGACATCTGTACGAAACACCTGCCTTTTTAGGTAAAAGCTGGTGGGTCCTACAATTTCTCTTTCTTATAGGATCCACCAATTTTTACCTAAAAAGATAGGTGTCAAATACGGATGTTAGATAAACATTTTCCTCGGATTATTCTTCTCATTTTTTCGACCTAGGAATCTTCATTATTGAGTGTAGTGGGCCATGAAATGGACAAGAACAACTAAAGTTGTTTTTCACGTTTGCTGGCCGGCACGACCACGTTCGTCCACTGGAAGTAAATCATTGAGGTAAGGTTGAGTGTGTGTTCTGTATGAGGAATGTTATATACTCTTAATAATAAATTTAAGAGTAAAGGGACACTTTGATCCCTCAAGTTTTTCAATAGGAACACTTTAATCCTTCAAGAAATTTAATTTATTTTTAGTTCCCAAAGTTACCTAAAGTATCAATTTAGTCTCTGTCATATTTCCGTTAGCCACTTCGTTGAGGGTCTAAATTGGTATTTTTAGAAGACGTGAGGGACTAAATTGGTACTTTTGGAAAACATGGAGACTAAAAATGAATTAAATTTCTTGAGGGACTAAAGTGTCCCTGTCGAAAAACTTGAGGAACGAAAGTATCCCTTCACTCTAAATTTAAATGTTTTAATTACATACATAAATCATATGTATCATTGGTTATCCGATTACCGATATCTAAATTATTTAAATTATTACACTATTTAACACAGAATATCTTTTTATGGTATAAATTAATTTCATTTTGTCTACCAAAAAAAATAAATTAATTAATTTCATTTTTCCAAAATTTTGTTCTCTGATTGCTTGCTAGAAAGATGAGTCGACTTGGTAGATGGAGCCCACCATCAATGACAAATTCACTGCTAGCTGAGGTCGCCTTCCACATTATTGAACTATTTACATCATCAATTCATCATGCATCCTAATTCCTAAAGCCAATGGTGACTCAACTTGGTTCAAGACTTCAATTTTTTATGGTTATACCCAATCAAATGATCTCTCTAAAAGATCGATGACCTTTCTAAAAGGTTTTCTTTCATTGATTCTAGCTACGTATCCTCGAATCGCACACAATGAATTTTTATGCAATACTCTCTCTGTTTTATATGGAATGTGTTTTAAGGTTATGCACGAATTTTGAGAAATGGTTAAATAATGTAAAGATTTGTTGTATTTTGACTATAATGTTCCTACATAATCATTATTGAAGAAAGAAAAAAATATTGAAAGTGAAAAAAATAGTGTAATAAATAAGATTGTGTTTGAAAAAATAACATTAATAATGTATTGTGTTTATAAAATAACAAGACTTTTGAAATACAACATGAAACGGAAGAAGTACTTTTCATGGTTAGGTTAGATAAAACAAGGTTCAAGCTACTGTCAAGTTAATCTTATAAGGAGTATCTCATAATGTAATATTTTATTTAAAAGGTTCATGAGAAAGGTTTGCTCCTTACAAAAGTAGACATCTTAAACTTTCGGTGTTTATCTACCCGTCATTTTTTTTCTTATAAGATTAACTTGACAACCCTTACCCACTTGAAAAATCAATATAACATTTTACTCAATTTTATTTTTTTTAGACTTTTACTTAAGTGATTACTTTTTTATTATTTATTTGTTTTTTTCCCAATCAACCTTTTCTTTTTAGAGTATTCTCTCATTCAATTGGCACATAATTAATGACTAGTACAAATGGTCAAATGTCTAAGCATATATTTTATTCAATAATGTTATTTTAAATTTCACCAATCAAAGTTTGGATAATATTGTTATTTTAAATTTCACTAATCAAAGTTTGGATAATATTGTTATTTATGCATTTAATAATTCACTATTCTATTTAAAATAAATTAATTATATTTATCTCTCACTTATTTTTATCATTTATCTTTACGTATATCTTAAGAAAAATAACAAAAGATTACTAAAAATTATATAATGTTAGTTGGTTGTCATTATACTGTAAGTCTTGTAAGTCTGTAACAGTTTTGTTAAACTTAACTGACACAAACTCATTCCCATTCGAACAAAACACATGCTTAATTAAACAAAAGAAAAAGTTATCACTTTTAGAGAAATATCTTACAAAAAAAGCATAAACAAAGAATGAAATGAATGATTGAAAAAGAAGCTAAGGTAAGAAGTGTGTTACCGGAACTGCTTGCTATGTGGCAACTTCTGTTTCTTCTTCATCAGTGTTTCATCCGCCTTATCATCAGCATTGAACAATAAAGACGAATCAGAAGGCAACTCCATACGCCTCTTCCTCATCGCAGCCACAAACACTTCTGCAATCTGAGTCAGAGGACTCCCGACCAGTTTCTTGAACCTGTACCTCTTCGTACCAGACAAGAACACAACAAGCGCAATTACAATAGCACATGCACATATCCCATACCCCCAATCTCTCCCTAAGTTATCTTGAATATACACCAGAACTGTCACCGCTGCCAAAGACCCTATACTTATAAAGAAGAAGAACCAGTTAAAGAAAGTTGTCATCTGATTTTTCTCCCCTTTGTCTGATTCATCAAACTGATCCGAGCCGAAGCCGGAGACACTTGATTTTAAACCACCGGTACCGAGGGCTGTGATGTAGAGAGCTAAATAGAGGACCGTTAGTTGCAAGCTGTTTGCAGGCACGCAATGTTTGTCACTGTTTTCGTCGCATTTTGGAGGATGCAGGCTTGGAATTATGGTTGATATTGTCAAGATTGTAACACCCTGTATATATTTAAATTCAAAAATTTATCAAACAAACTATTAATTTTCATAAAGATCCAAGAAAGAAATTAAAGGTTCCATTGTCTTACAGTAGCTTGAACGGTTGCGAAAATAGCTATTGTGAGGTATCTATAAAAAAAAAGGAATTATTGAAAAATTTAGTAAGTATTCATAAGACATAAACAAGTAAAATATATTAATTGAATAGAATTATTGAACCTCCATTAATTGATTTTTCTTAAAATTTTAATGTTCTAACGAGTGAACAAAAAATTAATTAACCTGCCGATGAAAGTGTCAGCTACAAATCCACCAAGCAAACAAAGCATAAAAGAGGTTCCCATGAAGTTGGTGACTACGTTGGCAGAGGAAGCACTACCCAAATGCATGGTACCCGTCAAATATGTCACCAAATTCACGGCTATACCAAGTGTTGTTAACCTCTCGCATGCTTCTCCTCCTATATATTACAGACAGCAAAAGGAAACAAAACCCAATATGAGTTAGTTTACATAGGTTTGTTTTCCTACCAATTGTAGTATTTTTTTTTTTTTTTTAAAAAAAAAAAACAGTAGTAGAAAAGAAGAAGAGGAAGCAGGTGAATGGTGTTGGAGACCTAAAATCATGGCGGCTGCAGTCCAACCACCCGTTTTGGACCTCTCTGCTGGGCGACCCTTGAAGTCCCAGGCATCTGGGATGGTTTCACCCTGCGTTTGAGGGAGAGTGCTCATTTATTTATTTTATGGTAGGATGGGGTGGAATTATTAGTGATGGAAATGGTGCAAAGAAGGGGAGTGGGGAGGTATGCAAGGAGCTTAAGGTTGTGGCCCTTTATATGTGCATGTGAGGGACAATGTACATGAAAGTAGGATTTAAAAAGGGAGAAAAATGTTGGTACCGGACGAGTCCGGCTCCTCAGCACTGACAACAGGAAAAAAAAAAAGGATTTTACATCGGTCAATCAACATTTGTTTTAAAAGAATGATGTAAAAATAAAATGTGGTAAACTTGTAAATAAGTTTAAGAGTTAAAATTTTCCGCATCTGTTTTTTCAATTAAAAGATGCGAAATGTCTCATGTCTACTACTTTTCGCATCTGTTTTTAAATAAGTGATGCGGAATGTAACGCCGTAGCAAACTTGTGATTTAGATAAGTTTAATAGAAACAACTTTCCACATCAATTTTATTATAACTGATGCGAAAACTCATAACTTCTTACACTTTTCGCACATGTTTTTGGTTAACAATGCGAAATGTCTTGTATGTTCCATTTCCGCTTCAGTTTTTAAATAAGAGATGCAGAATGTCTTAGTATACTTCTTGGAGGTTTAACCTAAAATCCAAATTCATTCTTCATTTGTTCTCGTCCTTAGCTTCTTCTTCGTACGACTTCTTATTCTTTTTTCTTCTTCCTCTCGTTTTTGTGTTCTCTCTCCGATTTGTCTTCCCTCTCTTCTGTCGTCGCAGTTCTTCTCAAGCTCCTAAGCCTCAAGCGTGACCTCTCTTCCGCTGCCGCAGTTCGTTTTCTTCATTCCCTCTCATCGCCACGCTACTGGTCTTCGCCATCTCTCTCTTCTTCGCCATGTATCTCGTCTTCGCTCACTGCCATCGCTCACCGCCATGCTGCTACTCCCAACAGGCACCACAGCTCCCAAGCCTCAAGCGTGACCTCCACTGTTTGTGCTTTCTTCAAGTCACTCCCTTTGCCATCGTCACTCTCTTCTTACTCAGCCACCGTGTGTAAGTTCCCCATTTCCCTATCTTAATTTCAGTTTATCTTAGCTTGTTTCGCTTTCCTCCATTTTATTTGAAACCCTAATTTTAATTTCAATGAGTTCTCCCATTTTAATTAATGAATGCTCCGCCGGGCTCTGAGGTAATTAAACTTCAAAATTTTGAGCCGGCTTCCATTGATGACATTACAAGTGTGCATGCAAGAGCCTATATATCTTGCCTTGAGAAGGTAAATTCCTTTTTATCTTTAAAAAGTACAATAATCTTATAAATTATGGCTAGCAAATCTTTCTAATATCTTTAAAATGCCTATACTTTTTGTTATCCTTCTCATTTGTTGATATATCATAATAATTTAGTTGCTGAATATGCAGTGTGCTTTAGCATCATTTTTATTGATTTCTCTCATTTCATGCAATTAAATAGAGTCCAGCTAATAGAAACTAGAGTACTACCAGCCCCACCTCTTAAATGAAGGATCGTTAAATATGCAGATATTTTGGATTGCTATAAAAACTCTACTTGTAAACATTTGTAATTTAAAATTCTTACAAATTTGTTGTCCAGGCTATATTTTCTTCTTATCATTTTGAAGATATGAATCATTTGTTTTGTCAATTTTCTTAAATGAAGGGTCGGTAAATATGCAGATATTTTGGATTGCTGTAGAAATTTAATTCAACTCTACTTGTAATTTTTTAAAAAAAATTTCTTACAAAATTTTGAAGATAGGAGGGCATTAGTAAGATGATTTGTTTTGTCAATTTTCTTGTTAAAATTAGTTTTGTAATCCTACTGTCATGCACTTTGTGTGTTAGCTTTAGATACAAGTAGATAAAGACATGCGGCAAAGTAAATATTGGATGGTTAGGATTTAAGATAAAAATTAATATTTTTAACTTAATAAAAAATATGAAAAACTCATCCAGCTTTCCCTTCTCTCTCTTATTTTCATTCTTCTTCTTCTTAATATTTATAACTTCACTGAACAACAGCAAGCTAGCAACAATGGCAAGAGCACCAATGGCACCACTGAGAATCACCACCGCTATTTTTTCTTCGCACAACGCCGACCGCTGCTGCTGTCGAGTTGTCAAACCATTGTCGTCGCCCCCAGTAGATTCATCGCTAAGGATCTAGCGACCACTACCCCACAACTCCCAAACCAGAGGCCTCCGTCCAGGGAATAGAGGTTCTAGGGGCACGACCGGTTGGTGTGGCCCCATCGAGGCAGTGCGGCAGGGTAGAGATGAGAGACGACACTGGAACAGGAAGGAAGAAAAAGAGAAAGGAGTGAGGGGCAGAGAAAGAGACAGTCACACCAGCGAGACAACCCGACGTCGATACCGACAGCAAAAACGTGGTGTTGAGAAAAAGAAGAAAAAATTGACAAAGTGGATCTAAAGGAGATAATATAAGATTATACGTTTTTTTTATTTTTTTTTTTAAGTTGAAAATTTAATTTCTTTTCTGTATAAAATCTGAACCATTGATTTGTTCTATGCCACATGTCATAATCTTGTCTATGGACCCGACTCTCCAGTTCCGGAGAGGATTCGGACTTGTAGCGGAAGGGGTTGCATCATTGAGTACTAACTTTTTATTTTGCAAAACTACTTCATTGCATTTTATTTTTCCAGTGATGTTATATTATCGTCAAATTTTGACATCAAGATAGAACATATAGGAAAAAAGTGGCGATAAATCCAATGCATTATTTTTTTGTTTTTTTATGGGTTTTGTTAACAAGTGTTCTTAGGACACTTTTTTTCTTTTCTTTTTTTCTTTTTGAGAGGACCTTAGGAGTTAGGACATTTGTTAAGGATATTAAAAGTGAAAAAAATTTATAAATCCAAGATGTTTACTGTTTGGAGAATCCAAAAAAGTGTATTTTCTATTAACTTTTAACCATATTTAAGCTCTAAACAAGTGTCCTAAAGACACTCTTTAGTATTTTCCTTTTCTTATTTCCTTTTTAAAATAATAAATGTCTAATTTTAATGTCAACTTTTGATGTTCAAATAACATTTTTATTAATTTTCAATGATTGGATTTTGAATACGTGACTAATCCTTCTCAAATAATGTGTTTTTACATTAAAAAAATTGAAGGTCAGAGTCCCTATCACTTTATTTAGTAAACATAATCCAGTGTCATCTGTGCCCACCAGTAACTATTACTCTCTCCGTTACATTATGTTTAGTCTTTTAAGTTTGAGCATACAGATTAAAAAATGTTAATTATTGTAAGTATTATGTATAGGTTGTTCAAAATACCCCTATTTAATCGTTATTGAAAATTGTAATAGTATTTAATTTTTATTAGTAAGTGTGTTCATCAATTAATGTATAGTGATTTAGAAATGAGAAATGATAAAAATAGAATTAATGAAAAGTAAGAAAAATGATTGAATGAAATATTAAAATTGAAAAAAAAATTTTAATATTGAAAATGTAAAAAAACAAACAATATGAAAAAAAAAAAAAAACTAAAAAGCTCAAACACAACGGAGGGAGCATCAGAATTCAGAACTGCGCTATATGATAGGAATTCGTACCACACGAATGAGTAATTAACCATTCCGGGGTGCTCTTATTTATAACTATGGTGATTGGTGAGAGAATATTTTTATTTGCTAGTAAACACAAATCACATCTTTGATTTTATGTCATTTGTGGATTGTTTACGAAATCCATTCATAACAATATTCATTTCCGCTACTACTAATGCATGAATAATGTAAGTTTTCTTAGGAAGTAGCATAGCTTTTTTTTTTTTTTTTTTTTTTTTTTTTAAACGGAAGTAGTATAGCTTTGAAAGTTGTTTTTTTTCTAATAAATTCAATAAGTTTTAAACCTCTAACAAATAGTAAACTATTTTCATCAACTGCTTGCTGACTTGATTAAAGGTGCTGAGGTGAAATTCGACATGAAAAATAAGTATGAAAGAAACTTAGTGTTATGCCAATTGCAAATATTGATTATAACTTGTAATATCTATTATTTTAAAAAAAAAATAATATGTGAGATCTATTTTTAAAAACTTACGAAGGTCCTATACAAATACTTCCTCCTTTTCATTATGTTTGGTCTTTTAGGTTTTGACACACAGATTAAAAAAGTATTAATTATTATAAATATTATGTATAGTTTGTCCAAAATACCCTTATTTAATCTTTATTGAAAATTGTAGTAGTATTTAATTTTTATTAGTAAGTGTGTCCATTAATTAATGTATAGTAATTTAGAGATGAGAAAGATGATAAAAATAGAATTAATAAGAGTAAGAGAAATAATTGAATGAAAGGTTAAAATTAGAATAAATAATTAAATTTCTGTATTGAAAATGTAAAAGACCAAATAATATGAAAAAAAAAAGGTTAAAAAGCCAAACATGATAAAATGGAGGAAGTATTATATACGAAAGAATTGCGGATAATATTTCCAAACCCAAGATCCAAGGTGGATTAGTTCTCAAGCATACTTGAGTTCTAAACTTTGCTTTCATGGCAAAACTACATCAAGGAATGACGAGTTTTGCTTTCACTGAGTATAAATGTGGTGATAAGTTTATTGCTACTAGTACCTATGCCCGTGCCTCGCACGGGAACATGTTTGTTTGGAAATATATATTGAAGAGGGAGAAAAATTAAATAAATATTGAAAATTTGAATGTGGTAACATAGTTATTAATGATATTGTCAAAATTGTGTTAATAAATTTTGTTATTTTTTAGAGGTGAAATTTATAGGAGACTATTATAAAAAAAAAATCATATAAATATATAAATCAATGTATGAAAAATTTTAGAGGATTAATTATTGAAGTAAAGAATAAGTGAATAAATAGAAAAAGGAGTTGACTAAAAACAGAAAATACAGACTATAAATCATAAAATTAATGAATAAATGTGAAAATAGAGTTAATTCAACAATCTATTAAATTTTTTTTTATCAGCAATGGCAAATGCAATTGAAATTTCAAAGTCCAAAACTAATACTAATATAAGTCAAAACTAATACTAACATAATCAAGTCACACCCAACAAAAAAAAAGTAAATTTTTTGGCAAATAAAATAAAATATCACATAGCATCATTGTTCACAATATCCAACACTGTTTGTAAAATCCAAATATTATGACAATAAAATTATAAAAAAAAATCAGAAATTTCATGTAAGCATTAAGATAAACTTTTATCAAACACCACATGTGCACTTTTAAAAAAAATAAATGATTTAATATGATGTTTTTAAGATTGGAGTGTCGAAACAAAATTTGAAATTTCATCATTATATTTGAAATATGTTTCCTAATCGAAATAAGTATAAATTTGTTACCATACGGTTTATAAAAATAAAAGAGTGCTTTTATTTAGTTTAATTAATATTTTAATACGGAGCTCAACTGACAACCCTTAGAGGCATTTTCATACATTGTTTCTTTAGAAACATATGTTTAATTTAATATTTGGAACGTTACCGTAAATTTTAATAGCATTCTGAGACTGTTTTATTTTTAGCTCCCGAACTGATTTTAATATATTACCGGTATAAGTTATATTTAATAACTTATTATTTCAAAATTCTGAATATTATATTTCATCAAGTTTGACATCAAGATTGAGAAAATGTATTTATATTTGAATTTTGATACTTTTTCTTACTCAATAACTATTTGTAAGGATCGATAACTTTATTATTATTTCAAGATTTTGAATATTATATTTTATCAAGTTTGACATCGGGATTGAAAAAATCTAATACATTTAAATTTTGATACTTTTTTTTACACAATAGCTATCTGTAAGAATTGCTAGCTGGAAGACAAGGAACTTGTCCTACCAAGGCAGGGCTTGCCTGATCAATTCAGTATTGTTAAACCTGCACTCTTATTGGGCTTCTGTCTTCATAATTCCTAAAGCAGTAATATCTAGCATTGAACATATTTGCAGACAGTTCTTATGGGGGGTAAATGATGCAGGTAGATCAACTGCTAGCATTTCTTGGACTAACTTATGCAGAAGCAAGAGGAAAGGAGGATTGAATTTCAAGGACAGTAGGATATGGAACAGAGCTGCCATTGGGAAACATATCTGGCACTTAGCAGATAAGAAAGATTGCTTATGGGTTTAGTGGATCAATAGTATCTATCTGAAGAATGGGGATTTTTGGGCTGCCGTGGCAAGTCAGAATAGCAGCTGGCAGTGGAAACAAATTATAAAAACTAGGGACCTTTTTGTTGCAGGTTATAACAATGACAGTTGGTCTTTGCATCCAACTGGAGTTTATACAATAAGAAGTGGTTACAAATTTCTCACTGGGCACCAAGACAACTTTCCTCACTATAACTTGGTTTGGAATTCAGTTAATGTTCCTAAGCATTCCTTTGTGTTGTGGCTTGCGGTCCAAGGAAAGTTGAAGACCAGGGACAGGCTAGCTAAATACATGGCAATTGGAACTGTATGTGTTTTGTGCAACAATCAAGATGAATCAAGAGATCATTTACTGTTCGAATGTGACTGGAGCAAGGATATGCTGGCCTTGTGTTGTAATTGGCTTGGTATTGACTCTTGGCCAAGCAAATTTGCAAATTGGAGTCGCTGGATTCACTATGGGTTCAAGGACAAAATTAGAAGAAAGTGTGTATATGCCGTTTTTGCTGCACTATGCTATCATACTTAGGCAGAGAGAAATCGTCGCATTTTTACAAACAACATGAAGCAAGTTTATTATAGTTTTACTTTAATTAGGCGTGAAATAGCTTGGAGAATTAACATTTGTTTTCCTAATTTTAGGAATTGGAGTAATAAGGTAGTAGTTGATAGAATAAGTATTGAATTATGATGTATTTTTAGTTTTTGTTACTCTTATAGGATGCTTGAACCCTTCATAGAAGGTGGCAAGAGCCTATTAAGAGTTAGGCGTTATTCTAACTTGAACCCTTCCTAGAAGGTGGCAGGTTTAGAGTAATAGCGTCTTTTTGATTGTGTGACATTTTGTTTCGTGGTAATAAATTTTTCTTTTACCAAAAAAACTTTATTATTTTTCAATCAGTTTTGAGTAATTAGAAATACAATATTGATGTACTTAAATATATTTTATTTTTAGGATCATCAAACTTTTAGCTATAATCCAAAATATCTACACACATTAATCCACAAATGAGAACAAATTATTAAATTTTTTTTATGTATATATATATATATATATATATATATATATATATTTATATATGCCCCAAGTAGAAACTGCAATACATTTGAATTTTCATACTTTTTCTTACGCAATAGCTATTTGTAGGATCAGTAATTTTATTATTTTTCAATCAGTTTGAGTAATTTTATTATTTTTCAATCAGTTTGAGTAATTAGTAATACACACATTAACCCACAAATGAGAACAAATTATTAAAATATATATATATATATATATATATATATATATATATATTTGCCCCAAGTAGAAACAAAGAGAGAAAAAAGGAAGAGTGAAAATAGGAAATGAGATGAAGAGGGAGAGAAAAAAGTGAGGAGGGAATGAATAGTTTTTAGGAGGAAAAGAAGGAAACACTATTCATTGAAATGACATTTTTAGGAGGGAAATCAAGGAGGGAATGAATAGTTTCCTCAAGATCCTCCTATTTTATATATAGTGATTATGAAGAAAAGAAGTGACCTGTTGGTTTAGGCCTCAAAATCTTGTGACGCTCTCTTTTTGACTTGAAAATAATTAATATTTCCAAATAATTTACTACTTGCTATCAAAATTAGGACTAGAAAATTTTTCCTTTTTAATATTATTACTTGCTCAATCAAAAACCTCTTTTCGACATAAACCGTTACATGAATTCGGCATAGTACTATCTTAAATTGAGAAAAACTCTCGAGAACGCATTTTCTTGATTAAAAAAAAAACATTACTAGTATTTATCAGTTGAATACACTATTTGCCTCTCGAGTGGGATTTGCATATATAAAATGTATACGTTTCGCCGAATTCTTTATAAACTGAAATCAGAGTTCGCGGAAGAAAAATAATACTTATGGGGCACTGCTGAGGAAAATAAACATCATAATATATATAGATCATACCATCAAATAAAACCCCATCAGTACAGTAGCAAGTGATGAAAAGTCGAGATAGCAAGTTTTGATAAGACATATACAGACCAGCTGCACTAAAATAAAAGCTCACTCTAAGACCTCTCAATATATACAATATATATATAACAAAGTCCAAAAGCAGAAGTCCCAGAGCAAGTCCTCCATGTCCTCAGCAGCTCCTCAGATCCTCCACAGCTCTATCCCTAGGATCTAGGATCCAAAACACCTATGCTATGCAGGCTCCTATGAACCAACGGGTCCACCTCTAGCAGAAACAGTCGGCTCAACATGCACCTCCTCCTCGCTCTCATCCTCCACAGGGTCCTCCTCGACCTCGCCCGACGGTGTAGAGACCCCACCACTGGGTCTAGGATCCGCAGAAGCAGTCCTATCATACTCAGTCGGACCAGGAGAAGGAGTCTCCTCAGTGACAACTCTATGGGATGAAGGATGGGAACGAGTGGCAGCTCTAAATCTAAAATTATGAAAACGACGCATAGGTCGAGCCGGGGGTGGTCCTCTATAAGTATAAAAAGGTGGAACATGCATAGTATAGACTAATGGGATCCTAAATCGACGAGGTCGCACACGCACCAGAGGGTTAGGGTGGTAGAAAGTGATCTCAACCTCCCCCTCAAAAGTGGCACGGTGCTCCTCATACGTCCATATACCGCTAGGGATAGGGCGTATCTCGATGCAGGCTAGGTATCTGGCCATCACCTAAACAGGGCACAGGGAGTAAGTATACACATATACATAATTGATAAAGACTAAAATTACAATCACAAATATATCATGGACAGATCATAATGCAAATACATATGAGCACACCAATTTTTCAACATTATAACTCTTATAATGCAGGTGGTATGATGTATGATTTTCTATCCACAACTGAGGCCTCTAAATGTCCATCTTGGACATCCATCCAGTACACCCTTGTGTTCCCAGAACACCGACATTAGTTCCCAGAACATAATGCGGAACCATACTTGGATAAAAAGCATCACTCCCGGAGTGTGAACCACGTTCCCAGAACGCCACGTTCCCAGAACGCATAAAAACCAGGTCCCGGACACTGGCCACATATCTATAATGTGTCATCAAGTAGGTTATACTTTGGTACTCCCGGAGTACCCTCCTCATATTCCCAGAATATGATAAACGTTCCTACCAACCAGACTTCCAGTCTATATGTATGCAAAAACATCAGGGTTGGTTTTTATCTTTACATTAATTAATGTGATTTAGAAATATTCCAATTTCTACTTTTGAATGACTTATTTGAGGTATAACATTTGACATAAAAATTCCCCTTTGAATTTTTCTCAAAACATGCCTTTTTAACTTAGATTGGGTAAAACAAAGTCAATGGTATTCAAAAACTTAACTTTTTATTTTTCAGATTCAGGTACTAACCGGTTACAGTTTCAGGCTAACCGGTTAGAATTACATACCTGAACTGTTTACCATTGCAATTCAGAAAAACCCTTTTTCTTGAATTCTATACCCAATCCAAAACACATTTAACATTGTTTTATACCTCAAAAACCATTGTTTCAACATTCAAAAGTCCAAATCACATTTCCTTTTTCCAATGAACATAATTTCCTCTTGAAATTATTTCATTAACTTAAGGCATTAAATTTGATCTTTCAAATCAGAACTTTGACAACTCAAGTTCAGATCATGTATAATGAAATTAAAGCTTAAATTTGAGCAGAAACCATTAAGATTTCAGGACTGTTTAATAAACTCATTTTCTTTGAAAATCTGCAGTGTCTAACCGGTTACGAAAATCGTGTAACCGGTTAGATTATGCAGTCAGACCATTAAAACAAGAGTTTTAACAACTCAATTTCTTCCTTTCTCAAATCTAACCAAATTTCATTATGCACAAAGTTAATATGCCTTAAAATAAACATGTTTACACCCAGAAACACATCCATATTGCATGCATCAAGTTTATTGTATCAAATTGCATGAAAATTCACATAAACACAATTTAACACAACAAAACTTAGATTAAGCACTCAAACACAGAATTCAGCATTTATATAGCTTGCATGCATCAAATTAAAGTTGCTCAAAACCACAGTGAGCAAGTTTTTGGCCTCCAAGCTTTTGTGCTTAAAAACACATAATGCCCTTTTGAGTTTTGTGAACTCAAATCCTAAATCATTCGATTTTTAGTCTAAATCTAGTATAGTATAGACTTCTCTCATACCTCTAAGACGATCTTGATGAAGGTTATCACTGGATTTGAAGAAAAACCACAGATTCCCACAATTTCCCCAAGTGTGCTCTCAGATTCGGTTTCCAGCAACAGGGTCCAGAAACCACCAAATTTGACATAGAAATTGGCCAAAGAAATTAGGGAAAATGATCAGAATTCGAAGTAGGGTACATGCACTAGAGAATCAAAGAAGTTTGAGACTTAAAGGTCAACTAAGCTTACCAAAATCGAGTCTGGAAATCAGCTTCCAGAATCAGAACAGCACAGAGCTCAGACTCAATCTCTTGGCTTCCAAGCTTGATTCCTCTTTCCACACTCACTCTTAACTCACAAATTTGGTATCAACACAAAGCCCTTGATGTGATCTTTGTGAATGTGTATCAATCGCTCAACAAAACTCAGGAACGAAAGAGAATTCGTCCTCACGAAATTGGAACCCTAAATCAGCTTCTTCAACAAGAAATCAGATGAACAACCCCCAAATCCTCAGAATTTCCTCTATTTATAGACAAATCACACTTGCATGCAAGGCGATGCGTGTGTTGCCACTAATCCAAGGCTGTAATCGTGGCGATTACGGAGTAATTTGAGTGATTACTCATCAAAATCCACTAAACCAGTTTCTGAGTTCATCGTCTAACCGGTTACAGGGCATTACTAACCGGTTAGATCAGTTCAAAATTTAAAAATTATTATTTTTAAATCTTTCCCTCCAAGAACTATTCTAATATTGCCTTTTAGTCCTCATCCAGGGACCAAAATGCAATTTTCTTATATTTTGCATTTATTTGCCATATAAAAATATTTCCACTTATTTTTATATTTAAGGCTAATTAAATACAAAACATAAACTTGAAAAATACTATAAATTAATAATAACACTTTTTATTATTAATTTCCTATTATTCGGGAGACGAAAATTAGGGGTGTTACAAATCTCGAGAGGGGGGGTGAATCGAGTTTTATTAATGTATTGTGAAATCCTTTAAAATTAAAAATTGTTTTGAGATGGAGAGATTAGACGTTAGAGACGGATCGCGAAAACGATAGATAAAAATAAATTGAGTAGCGCATAAACGTAAATAATTGAAATATGCTGAAAATAAAGAGATAGGGATAGAAAAGCTTGCACCAGGAAATTTTATACTGGTTCAGCCTTCCCGTCGAAAGACCTAGTCCAGTCCCCAAGCGACCCGCTTGAGAGTTCTATAATCAGCAATAGAGCCGCACCCTATTACACCCAAGAGCACCCCGCACACTACTAGGAACCACCGTTCGCTAGGGGCCTCAAGATCACACAGCAGGGTTCCTCGCCCTACGACGTATCACACATCCACTAAGGGATTCTCTCCCTAACCACTAAGATTTCAAATACAATGAATATGAGAGTGATTACAATAGCAATGTGTGTTATCAAAAACACAGATACAACAATATGCTCTTATGATAATGAAGTGCTTTTCTCTAAGAGTTAATCAGCCAATAAGGTTTTTGTTCTTCAAATGATATGAACGTGAAAACCAGAAGTTTAGAGAAAAGGAGAGAACGTGAGTTTCAGAAAAGATGTCAGAGATGAAAAGAATTCGATCAACTGAATGTTGGAGTGAAACTTTATTTAAAATAGAAAAACATTTAGAATCAAAAAGATTTAGAATTAGTAAAACAAAATCAAAACAAAATAAAATAAGATTTGAAATAAGTTTTAAAATCAAAACTAAATCAAAACGATTTACGAAATAAAATAAAGATTTGATTCTTAAAACGAAAAAGGAAATAATTCAAATTTAAAATCATTTTCGAATTTTGTAAAATAAATCAGAATCTTATATATAAAAACTAATAAGGAAATAATAAAAATGATTCTGACACGTTTTTCAATAAGACTTGAAGTAATCGATTACTTTCTGAATGTAATCGATTATTCCTTCAAAAATAGAAATTCTTAAATTTATTTGAAAAACAAGTAATCGATTAGACCAACAATGATTAATCGATTACATCACCCCTGTTCAATATGTGATGCAACTCATTTAATCGATTAACACTAATCAATTAATCGATTACTGAGCCTCTGTTATGCATATGGTGCAACATCATGTAATCGATTACTACACAGCATGTAATTGATTACTAAGCATCTGAAAAACATATGATGCAACAATTATAATCGATTATTGGAGCCTGGTAACCGATTACTCCCATAATAAAGTAATTGATTAGCAAAGTTCACTTAATCGATTACAAGCTCTCTGATTTTTCTATGATACAACAAAGTTAATCGATTATCTTGAGCAGTTAATCGATTACTCCTTCTTGCATAGTAAAAGTATACAGAGTTTTGTAACATCAGGTATTTTCACAAAGATTTAATATAGAAAACAACTTTTCATGAAAAACACATTTTCTTCTCACTTTTAAATGAAAAACTTATTGGCCTTTTTAAACTCGTAAAGAATAGAAACTTCATTACCTTACAAATGTTCTAAGGGAAATGGCTTCTAATCTATGTCTTGCTTGAATCTCCATTCTTGAACATGAAGGAAACTTGTGAGCTTGAACTTGAGTTGGTTTGTTATCATCAAAACATCAGCTTGATATATACTTGAAGTCCATAAGAGAGTTTGAAGCATGTCTTCCAACACTAGCTTGACTTCCAACATGACCAACATGAGGTGGGACGAGAGGTAAGTGACTCGGTCTCGCTTAAGTAAGGTTTTGCGTTCGATTCCTTGTGAATACAACAAATTAATGTTGAGAGACTCACCTGCCTTAACCAGGCATACAACCCGAGTCCAATCCGAATGTACTTATTAGATAGCACTTAGAGAACCAGATATATAAAAAAACGAAAAAGAAAAGAAGTGCTGGTTCACAGACTCCAAGAGATAAATTAAAGCACACAAGTTATGATATTGTTTATTTTAATTAGATTCAATAAGTTGTTGACATTGTTTCACATTCGTCATATTTACTATTCCCACCTATTCAGTGTGTTTGACCTTTTAGGTCGTAACAGATCAAGAAAATATTAATTATTGTAAGTATTATGTATAGTTTATCCAAAATGCCCCTATTTAATTCTTATTGAAAATTGTAGCAGTATTTAATTTTTATTAATAAGTATGTCTATAAATTAATGTGTAGTGATTTAAAGATAAGAGAAATGATAAAAGTATAATTAATGAGGAGTAAGAGAAATGATTGAATGAAAGGTTAAAATTGAAAAAAAAAATATGTTTGTGTATAGAAAATGTAAAAGGCCAAACAATATGAAACAAGAAAAAAAGGCTAAAAGGTCAAACATAATGAAATGGAGGGAGTAATTTTTTTTATTTTCCGTGGAAACGACAATATCGTTAGTACGGTTAATAGACAATCGATGAGAATGATTTATTTGTTGGATATTTAAAATAGACTTATTTATGTATTTAGTTCCTGAAAATTGGCAGTGTTTTGATTTTGGTCCCTGGAAGTTTTTTTGACCTTGACTCATCCTTAATTGTTTTGAAAATTTGGTTTTAGTCCTTGTTGTTAAGAAAAATTCGTTAACAACTGACGTGGCAAACGGAAAGTTACATCAACATACACGTGTGCAAGTATGGAATGTTATGGTAGGATGACATGGATGATTCGGACCCGCAGGAGCAAAAGGGTCATAGCCCAATCCACAAACACATTTTGGTTGGGTCTTGGCCCTTTTGCTCCTGCGGGTCTGGATCATTCACGTCATCCTATCGATGACTTGCAATACTTGCACACATGTATGGTGATGTAACGTTTTGTTTACTACATTAGCAATTAACGAATTTTTCCTAACGGCAGAGACTAAAACCAAATTTTCAAAACAATAAAAGATGAGTTAAGGTCAAAATAACTTCCAGGGACCAAAATCAAAACATTCTCAACTTTCAGGAACTAAAACCATAAATAAGCCTTTAAAGTATATATGGGACTTATTTGAAACATAAAAAGAAAATTTTACGGGTATAACTAAAGGATAACTTACAACATTAATGTAGTACTATACCTTTTATTTTTTAACTTAAAAATTTATATAACTATTATCTGTATATAAAAAAGAAGCTTATTCGAGGCACCATGTTTGTCGGAGAAATTTACGAGGCACCACGTTTGTTTTTTTAAGGAATACTCACACCAGAGCGATTTTAGGAAGATAATAATTATCTATCTGTGATATAATTATCCTTAATTGTCGAAGATTAAATAAATAATTCAAATTTATTTAATCTTATCTGTGAAATCATTATTCTTAGTTTTATAATTTATTTTTTCTTATCTGTTAAATCATTATCCTTAGTTTGACAAGTTTTTTAAATCATTATATTTAGTACGCAATATGCATTTGATGGCTCCTCAATAATATTTTAGCATTTATGTGAATTGACTCACAAACTTATGTTTATTCAGGTAAACAACAATCTCACAATTATATTTGCCTTCAATTTTTTTATTTATTTTTCGTCATTAAATTTTTCTAATTCTAATAATTCTTGCTCATTTTAATTTATAGTATTTGATTATTAAGTTTCTCTCCAATTATTTACTTACTTTAATTCAGCAATTTGTGTGTACCATTGATCAAAATGTGGTTATTCAAAATTTTGATCTGGGTGTAACTAATTGTGATGTTAGAAAGTGGAGAAAGACAAGTGGAGGAGTCCATCCCGGCAAAGTAAATAATGCTCAACCAGTTTGTTTTTTTATAGTGGCTGATTCTTCAAATTGCTAGTGACAATAGTGTACATCAAAATTTATGTTGCATTCTCTTAGGGTGACTATCATAAACTACTAATTGTGATGTTCAGGAGTGGAGAAAGACAAGTGGAGTAGTCCATCCCGGCAAAGTAAATAATGCTCAACCAGTTTGTTTTTTTATAGTGACCGATTCTTCAATTGCGGGTGACAATAGAGTACATCAAAATCTAATGTTGCATTGTTTTAGGGTGACTATCATAAACTACTAAGGAAGATGGTTATTTATTGTTATATTCACCAATAACCTCTTTAATCACGCAAACAGTGGAAGATGGCATGTGACGATGGCCGATATACCTAGTCATACCGTTTCATCTTCTTGAGAGACTCAAGCTTTAATTTAAGAAGACTTTATTTATGACTGTGACAATATAATAATAGGATTTTATTTTTCTTTTATAATATATTTTGTCTATTGTAATAGATAAAAATCATCCTATATAAAAATAGGATTTTATTTTATGCTTGATGTAAATATTTTTTTGCTTTTTGTTTTTTATTGTGACGAGAGAATTAAAACTATTAATAACAAACCAAATGTAATCATTCTATGTAATAGTAGGATTTGATTTTCCTTCTATAATATATTTTTTCTATTGTGTAACACCCGCAATTTTTTCCATTTTAATAAATTGTTTTTCGGAGATTTCTAATTGGACGATTCCTTTTAAATTTAGATAAAATGTTATTGGGACATGTGAAAAGGAGGAAATTGATTTAAATTGATTATTGCGTTTTATTGATTCAAAAAGTTTATTTTGTAGCATTACTTAATGTTCTGAGGAAATAATTATTTATTGATTTCTTTGATTTATTTAACTTTGAAAATTCATAACTTTTTATTGGTAGATCGGAATAAGACGAGTTTACAGTCAAAACGATCGTAATAAAATGTAGAATTTATTTTTGTGCTGTTTGGAATTTTGTTTTATAGTACACGAATTTTTATATTTTTGTGAGCAATTATAATGTTTTATTTTGTAAGAAATTTAATTATGATTTTAAGTATTCTATACTGGAGTGGAAAAATAATATTTTCTCCTGTCTAAATGAGGTACACGGTTTTGGGCAAATATTTTTATGCATCTGAATTTTGAATTTTAAATTTGGAGACATTCATTTATTAGTATGCAAGTCCCTACGGTAACCCAATTAAATACAACCTACTCTAATTAATGCATAAGCCACCCTACTAATACCCTACAGGGGACATGCAATTAATTGTCCTATCCTAAACAAATTTCCAACCAATGCATGCAAATACCCTTTATCCCTTTGTCCCAATAATTAATACCCAACGTAAACCTACCTACATCCTACTAAATTAACACTTCTATACATAAAATAAATTTGCAAAATCCTACCTTATTATAATGACAAAGCCGTGGGTGAGCATGAGTATGAAGAAGGAACTTTTGATTTTTTTTACCCCACTTTTAATTTGCTGCACCCCACCTTGGCCTCCCTTTATAAATACCCTCCACTTCTAAGACTACTCTCTTGTTTTTCATTTGCTTCTTACAACAAAAAAAAAAAAAGAGAAGAACATAGGGAGAGAAGAGAGGGCTGAGGGAGAGAGAAGGAGAAGGAAGGAGGAAAAGCTTGGATTTTGCCCATTTTTCTTACTCATTCTTGTTCATCCACTTAGGTATCAAGCTTTTAACTTGTGCTCTTTTTTTACCTCTTGTATTTTTGGTTTCTTCAAGTTCTCCTAGCAAAAATTTTTGTTTCATGAACAAACCTTCTTGCATGTTAGTTTTTATGGTTCCTCTTGCTTTTTCATACTTGTTTCTACTTGTATTTGAGATTGGAATAAAAAAAATTAACATGCATCAATGGTGATGATGCTCAGGTGTTGACCCCCTTTTTGTCCAAATAATTTTGATCTTTGATTTAAGTTTTTATGCTTTATAATGAGTTGATTTATTATGTTCTTGAAGTATTTGTTGTTGATTTACAAAAAATTTTCCAATTTCCCCTATGCATGTCACGGCTAGGGTTTGATTTGGGGGAGAACAATTTTGTTTTGTTTTTCATGCAATTGATTTGTGATTTGTGGCATTTAAATAGTATATATTTATATTTTTAGTTTGGTTTCATGAAAAATGAAATTTTTATTTAGTGCATGTAAAGAGGACCATACGTTTTGATCATTTTTAGTTGAGAAATAATTTGTGTTCTTTGATTCTTAAATTATAATGCTTGAGTATAAGAGTGTTAATGTTGCTTATGAGTTTTGTGTGTTTAATTTGCAAAAATTTCCTTTGTTTTCTTTATGCGTGTCACGGCCTAAGGGCATAAATGAGGTAAATGAATTTGTTTCTACTTGCATGTCATGGATTGATGATTATTGGTATATATTAAGTGTATTTTTCGGTTTGTGCATGAAATACATAAAAGAATGAATTTTTGTAATGATTTTTTTTTTAATTTTTGGGCTACACGGTTTTAAGGAGAAAATTACGCAAATAAGTTTAATAAATTTTGTTGTATAATTGTGCTTAAGAAAGTGATTGGTTGAGTGTGTTTATGTGTTTGTTGACAAAAAAAATGTATATGCTTTTATATGTGCAATTCGGCCAAAACAAGAGAAAAGGAGTAAAATGATTGTTGATTTTCAAAAGTTTAAGTTTTGTTCTTGCATGTGTATGTATATTCAGTTTTAACATGAAAAATTAGGTGAATGGGTTTGTTTTGTGCATGTGTTGATAATTTGTCAAGTTTAGTAAATTTTCTTAAGTAGATTCTTGATTTTTACCAAGGAAATGAATGAATAAAATTGTTCGGTAAAGTTTTGTACTTAAAAGTATATATGTGTGCGTGTTCGGTCATGAGAGAAAGAGAGTAAATGATTTGGTTTCATGAAAATAAAATCGATGTTTGAATACTTGAAATGAATTAAGTTGGTTTATGTGTTTTAATTTTGTAATTTTTAGCTTATTTCTCTTAACCAATTCGGCCAAGCATGTGTTCTAAGTGAAATGATTTTGTTGCATGTAAATGAAATCATATCATGTTTAAGTGCTTGACGTGAATTGTGATGATTTGAGTATTTAAAATTGTGATACTTAGCCTATGTGTGTGATGAATTAATTCGACCATGTGGAGTATGTATGCGTAGGAAGTTTTGTTTTGTGAAAATGAAACTGCATGATGATGTATCAAGTTGCTTAAGTGATTTAAAATGATTGAATTTATAATCTTGATTTGTTTGGTTAAGTACAATTCGGTTTTATTGAGTACGAGTAGGTAAATATGAGAATGAAATTATTTTGAAAGTAACTATGTGATGTATGATTGATTTAAAGATATTCAAGTAATTGTAGGTTGAAGTTTAATTGAAAAATATGTGTTTGGACGCCACAGGGAGTATTATGAAGCAAATTGATTTTGGTTGTTTTAGTGAACTATCCGGTTTCACATAACCTTTAGAAGAAAAGCTTATTTTGTGTCATTATAATTGTCATAAGAATGCGTCCTAGTGATTTTAAACTAATATGAACTTGTCTTGATATCTCAATGCATTTTTAGTTTGGTTGGTGAATTAGGATTTTTACTTGAAAACTATTGGAATGAAGAGTGCTTATATAGGATTATTGTACTTGAAGATTTTGTCACTGTTTCAATAAGAAGATTTTAGATGCCTTTGAATTTTTATATTATTTTGGGATTTGGTTTACTAATTTTTCAAGAATTGTTTTTGTGAAAACAATTTCGGAAAAACGGAGTTTTCAGATTAAGTATAAACTGAATTTTTGAACTTATACAACTCTGATGGACTTGAAACTTTTATGATAAGGTCTTCAATATATTAAAATACTCTCTGTTAAATTTGGGATTGTTTGGAGTTGGTTTGGTATTTTATTTAACCTAAAACAGCAAGACAACTTGGTTCAGAATTTTCAGAACCGAAGGGAAATTTAATTGAAAAAGTATTACTTCCACAACTCCATATAATCTTAATTTTTAATGAGATTTTCATAACTATATGCGGATGTCCTGTACCAAATTTCTTGACAATTGGAATTTATTTACTATTTTAAATAAATACGAATTTGCTTCAGATGGTAACAGTTCAGACTCGGATTTTTGAGAAAATTTGAGTAGAAATTCAAGTTATGATTATTGAAATGACTTGAAAATTTTATGTGACGTATTTCAATATGTGTTGAAGTGTTCTGAAAAATTTGGGACCGAAATGAGTTGATTTGGAATTTTATTTTCTTGCATTTCCCATATTCGATTTAAGACGTGTTCGATGTTTTGATGGATGTGAAGCCCTGTATATGTGTTGCTGGACTTGGTTGGATTTTATTTTGATTATGATATGTGAATATGACTAAATGAATGAAGGAAATTGGTTTATGTTTTATAGAGTAAAGTAAAGAGTTTGTTCTTGTTTTCAAGGGTTATGTGCTAAGCGTTCAATTGATGACTTGCTCCTAAAAGTACAGTTGGTTTTGAGTTGTTTAATTTTAAGCTCATTTCTTGATATTGAAACTTTTGTGGCTGTCCACGTTTTTTTAAAGCGTTATGGTTTGAGAACGAATTGTTTTAAGTGTTTATTTTATGTTTGAAGGTTTTGTGAATTAACGCATGGTTTTTCGATGATTTCGAATTTTCGAAAAGTGATTTTATAGAACGAAGTGTGGCTGTCCAGAATTTTTATTGGAGTATTTTCAATTGATAAAATGTCTACAAGTGTTTAAAATCATAAGTTTTAAGTGTTTTAAGTTGTAGTAGAAGTTAGATAGTATAATTGAGATTTTTCGATGTTTTCGGGTTCGGGTGAGCTGCTGTCCAAGATGGACCAGCCACTGACTTATTTATTTAAAGTGATTTTGCTAATTGTCCTATAATGATTTGAAGAATTTAAAAGTATTTAAGAGTTTTGAATGATTTCGAAGAAAAAGATTTATGTTTTTAATTGGACCAAAAGAATTTCAATTTAAGTTTCAAAAAGTGATTTTAATTTTGGAAATAAATATTTGAATTGGATTATATTATTGATATGTAATGTCTGTTTTGGGGGTTAGAGGGTGTCAGCTGTGGACGCGTATCGGAGGATCGCATCAGCAAAAGCTTTTGGGAAATTATCGACTATCAAGGTGAGAGAGCAGCTTTCCTAAGATACAATAGTGTGTAGGTAACATATTAAGTTGTTCCTGGCCATCTCAAAAGCCGGAACGTGGGGTCTACAAGTCAGTCGTATAGTGACAATTGATTGTGTATGTTTGGCCACATACGTAGGACTAAGACATCCCTTTTTGGTTATAATATTATGACATGATGCTATTGATTTATGATGATGAAATATTGTGATATGCTTTATGCCTACTGAACTTTTATCTGAAATTGGAAGTAATCATGTTATATGAAATATTGCTATATATGTTTGGATTATGAAGTAAATCAATGTCGTTGATGAGAATAATGTGGGATTAGTGATAAAAGGGAAAAAGATTTTAATGATGTTATGATGTGCGTATGATGAAAGGAATGATAAAAAGAAATGCGAGCGGAAATCAATGATGCATACATGGGAGCAGTGAAAGAGGTATTGTAACTTGTGCCGGATTGAGGACACCCGATGTGAAAGATTGACGTGATGTGTTGCTGAGTAAGGAGCTTCTCGATGTGCTAAGTTGTTCTGACGATCATGTAACGATGAGGAAGCGTTAATGCGAAAGATCCGATTAGAGGTCGAGGTTCACCGAAGGGATGAACAAGGGTGACTCGCCGAACTTAGGAATAATAAAATATTGATAAAAACATTTAAAAGACATTAATTGTAATGCGGCGAGTTGAGTGTGAAGTAGTGGAGAGGAAGATACCCCGCTTATCTGCGGATATTCAGGTGTGTGATTGTGATAGGGGAGGGTGATGACGGTGATACGCCAAGTAACCTAGAGTACTATTTTAGGTGGAACGAGTCTATATGTGATCGGGGATTAATACCCAAGGGATCGTAGCGTGTTCCACACTGCAGACTAGAATAGTACTGTCGCCCCCTTAATCAAATTCGAAGCGGTGAGAGGAAACATGAACGAGACGGACAGTCGAACGGTTTTGGGCCCTTGAGGTATCGCGTAAAATATTAATTATCATAGTGACCGGCCTGTACGGTTGTGGTCCTGGCAACGATATTATATGCTGTTGGATTTTCTCGGCTGTTCGACCTGCGTGGGTTAAGGTTCCTGTACGTCCCGTTTGCTTCCGACTATGCTTGGATGGATTGGAGGAGATGTATGTGTGCTAACCAAACTTCTCGATGACTTATCTTAAAACCCCCGTCATCGATGGATGCGCTTCAATAAAACTTAATAAGAAAATGTATAAAGATTCAAGTATAATCGTCAATAAGTGAAATACGAATTATGAAGGTATGTGGTATCAAAGAGAGCCTTTGGGCAGGAAGAAAGATTGAAACTATGATTAAAGTAAGAATTTTGAATTGTGGCTTGAATCGTCAAGTTCGATAAAGGAAGAATGATAATAATGAATGTTGATGGTAATAAAGGGTGACAACGGGGATAATAAAGGAAAATGATGAATTATGAATGTGTATTTAATATGTTGTTATTTAATTGTTTATCTTAATGTGTTTGTGTAACATCCCGCATTTTTCTGGACTCAAATAAATTAATCAGGTTTTATTTAAGATGAATTTTTCAGAAATTAAGAAAGATTTTTCTTTTAGTTAAAGTATTTTAGCAAATGATTTTCTTTGAAGTTTGATTTCATGAAAGCTAAACTATGATTTTGTTATTTCTTAATGAAACGAATTTGCTTTTGATCAAAATGATTTGAGGTTTTAAATAAATTATTCTTTTTAAAGATTTTTGGTGTATGTGAAAACGTGATTTTTGTAAAATCAAGTAAAGCTTATTTTATAGTGAATTAATACGGTTTATTGGTTTTCTTATGGATTATATTTTGAGTTGTGAATGTATGTGAGGAATTATGAATGAAACCTAATTAGTAAATTTAAATGAGTGAATGCATAATATGTATGATGCATGTATGTGTGTGCCGTGTAATGTCCTAAGGTGTTGTATACATGCTTAAAATTGAGTTAAGTGCATGCATTATTTCTATGTGTTCATGTGAAATGAAAATGTATGTGCATGTGTGTGAGTATGTTCGGCCGAGGGTAGGAACAAGGAAGCCAAGTAGAAGCCCATCTTCTTAAGCATTAAGAAATTAGAAAATCAAATAGGAAATAGGAGGAACTAGGTTGGTGACTCATGATGCCTAAGGAAGACTTTCATCAACCTTGTCTTACCATTGATAAGACCCTTGCCATGAAAACTTTGAGTTGGACTAAACTACCCTTCAACCAAGCCATAAACCGAGGCCAAAATAGGAAAATGACCCACCCTTGTTTTCTCTTAAAACCGTGTATGTGTGTGTGTGTTGGTTAGCCATTTTTCATCCCCTTCACAAACATAAACACTAAGCTCCCAAGAGTACCATCAACTCTTGAGACTTTAGAGAGAAAAGAGAGAGTAAGGCCGTGAGGGAGAAAAGAGGAAAAGAAGAGTGAGACCCCAAAATTCTTAACCCAAACCTCTCTAATTTCCTTCTCAACCACATTCTTCTTCAAGATTAAGAAGAAAAGCTACCCATCAACTTAGAGAAGAGGAGGCCGAAGCCAACCCTAGGAGGAGAAGAAGAGACTTGAAGTTTGAAGATTTAGTTAGAGTCTTGCTTGATCTAAGGTAGTTGTTCAAGAGAGTTAGTGAAATAATTTTGGTTTGTAAAGGACTTTATTATGGACATTATTTAAGTTTAAATTTTTGTGATGCATGCCTTTATTTTCTTGTGATCTTGAAGTTTTGTTCCCTTGCATGTCATTTTTATAATTTGATCTTGAATATTTGTACTTGGATACTTTGATTCTTAACTTGCTCTTCACGGATTTGTCTAGGTTTTGTGTCTAAGTTCATGTTTTTGCTTTGATCTTGTCTTGCATGCCATGATCTAAGATGGATCTTTGAGAAAACATGAAGTTTGAGTTTGTATGTTTGTTTGATGCAAAGTTTTGATTTTTCTTTGGTGCATGTTACGGTTTCCAAAAGAAAATAAACATAACAAGCTTTGAAAATAATTTTTTGTGTAAAAAGAATTTAAATCATGTTTTGGTTTATGTGTGATGATGATTCGGTTGGAGCCTTATAAAAGAAAATGTTGTTTTAAAAGAATTTTTGCATGATTTGATCTTGAATTTGATCTTTGCATGTGAGAAGAAATTTGTAATATCTTGCCTTTATGCTTGTCACCATTCGGTCAAGTCTAGGAAACCATATTAGGTCATCTTTCTCTTTACTTGCATGTGGAAATTTGTCTCATTTAGAGATTCTAAGTGCCTGCATGAGTTTTCTTAGAAGCTAAATGTCTTGACATGATTCTTGATTTCATTGTGTTAGAAAATTAAAATTTTGTTTGCCAATTCCTTGAGAAGCTCACGGTTTTACATGTGTAAATGTTTAAAGTTAATTTATTTATTTTGCATGTGTGTTTTATTGTTAAGGTTAGGGATTTCTAAACCTATGGGACTTAAACCTTTTGATTTAAAACTTTAAAGTAAATTTTTCATGATCCCATTCGATTTAGGAACAAATCTTATTTAGGTTATTTTTATTTTCTTATGAGTGATTGTTTGAGACAATGGAATTGATTTGATGAGTGATTGTATTAGGTAATTTTCTTGTATTCTATTCGGCCTTAAGTGTGAAAGTACAAGAAACAAATTGATTTGTTGATTTGAAGCATGCTAGTATTATTTTAAGTAAATGTATCCTTTTCTCTTTAATTATTATTAGATTGTGATGTTTAAATATAGGATAGAGTGCATGCCATATGTGCATGTGTTAATGATCATTAGACTTGAACATGAACTTTGTCTCATATAGGATAGGATTCGGCCATGCATGGAAATTAAGTGCATATATTTGATTCTTGTCTTATGTGCATGGATTGTGATGTTGTATTTATGTGTGTATGAATGATTTGAGTGTTTAATATTTTTAAAGGTTTTTGATTGAATCCTTGTGTTATTTCTCTTTGATGAAATTCGGTTTTAAGGAAAGTGAAGTGAACCAAATAATTTAATTAATTGAAAAGTATTGCTTTGAAAAGATTTTCTTATGATTTATGAAGTTCATGGTTTTTAATTAAACCAATGATTTTTATAAGAAAAACCTTAAGATAAATGTGGCCTTTTTGAAAGCCAAGGAACTATTCATGTTTTGTTAAGCAAGTTTTTGAAATGAATGTCACGAGTTTTAAATTCTTAAGTATGGAAATGTTTATACTTAATTAAAATCAAAGGGATTTTGGGTGAGGATGTTTTGTTTCCTAAATAATTTTATAAGAACAATTTTTAATAAAAGAGAATTATTTGAGTTCCAGTAACGATCGGGAAGCAGTTACAAGCATCGCGTCTGGAATCAAGGAGCGTATCGTACGAATTATCGTCAATCGAGGTGAGAGAGAAGTTTCCCCCAAACACCGTGGTTTTTAGGTAACATATTAAGTGTTTCGACCATCTCAAAAGTCGAAACTTAGTGTCTTGAGTCAGTATGAGTAAGAATTTAATTTATTGGTGTTTGAATGTTAGTTTTCTATTTATTTGCCTATTTATCTATTGCTTATGATTAGTTTGATGTGGAGGGTAACAACGCTGTGAATAATAATAACAATCAAAGATATAAGAGATAAGAGATGAGTGAGGAAAGATGTAAGGTGTTATCGGAAAAGAATAAGTGATGAAAGCGATGAGTTGAGCCAGAGCTTGGGCAACATTGTTGATATGGATGCTTTCTGAGGTTGAGACATGGGTGAAAGGAGATGAGATTGTGGAAACAGAATGGAGTTTGATCGGAGATGGACTCCTTTGTTTTTGGTTTTAGTCTGGGACTAGTGTTGAGTTGAGCTTGCTCCTCCACTAGCGCTCAGCAAAAATGTTATGTTTGAAAAAGAGATTTATGAAAGGATTTTGAAAATAAATTTTCGAAAAGATCTTTTGAGAAAGGTTTGGACAAAGAACTTGTGAAATATTATTTAGAAAAGAATTTGGAAACACTACTTTTGAAAAGAATGATGAGATATGATTTTCAAAAAGAATTTGTGAAACCTTATTTTTGAAAACTGTTTAGGAAACATCATTTTTGAAAAGAGTTTATAAACCTTATTTTTGGAATCTTTATTTTTGAAACCTTATTTCTTTGGAAACATTATTGTTGGAAAGGATTTTTGGAGAAAATCTATTTGAAAAGGATTTGTGAAACTTTATTTTGGGGAGGCATTTGAGAAGTCTTATTTTTGAAAAGAATTTGCGAAACATTAGTTTTTGAGAAAGTTGATAAGAACATTATCTGGGAAGGATTTTGTGAAACCTTGTTTTGGAAAGATATTTTCAAGATGAGAAAGAAACAAGAGTTTTGATGGATGATGAGATGAGAAGTTTGGTTATCAAAGAGAACCCAGCTCTGTGCGATGTTGAGACAAGAGATGTCTTGAGAGAATTAGAGGTCGGGATTCGTTGAAGGGATGTACGAAGGATGAGCCGACCAGTAGGATTAAGTTTTTAATTAACTTATTAAAAGACTTTTAAAAGACATGTATTTACGCGGTGAGTTACGAGAGTTAATCCGAAGTAGTGGAGAGGAAGAAACCATAGGTATCTGCGGATACTTAGGAGGAGATTGCATTAGGGGAGGACAATGACAGTGATACGTCAAGAAGTCTAGAGTACTCTTCTAGGCGGAACAACTCCACAAGTGGCGCACTAACGTGGTGGGGACTGGGTCCAATGTCGTGGCAAGTTCTGCTTTGCAAACTAGAAGTAGTACTGTCGCCCCCTAGATTGCAAATCGAGAACAATGAGAGGGACTGGAGTGGGGCATCTTGTTTGCCACTGCGAGGCAGTGAGCCATGATTATTATGAATTGTTATTATTGAGGCTGAGTCCTCCTGGTCTGGGACCATTTGTGTGTGACAGCTGTCGTGCCCGCACGGTAAAGGTCCTGTACTCCTGTTTGCTTCCGACTAGGAGTGGATGGAGTGCCGAGGAGATGTAGACGAGTGTGCTAACTGGAAAGCGTTTTCCTCAATGATGATTTAAAACCCCTGCATCATTGATGGACTCGAATTCATAAAACTTAATTAAGAAAAGAAGAGATTATATATATAATAGTGTAATTATTAATAATCCTTGCATAAAAATATGGTGGTGGAATCAGAGTTGCGCAGCAGAAGCAGTTATATGGGATGTAATGAGGTAGTAAGAAAAGAGTGGTAGTGGCATGAAGTAAATATCCCCAAGTGTTTATATTCATGTGTTGTCTGTTGTATGGTTTGTCTATCTTAATATTTTACCTACTGTAATTCCACACTGTTGGCATCACATGTCTGGGAATACTTACTCTCTCAAATTCTTCTGTTCTGCATATGTGTCCGTTTCTATGTTTGTGTCCCTTAGTTCATGGATCCAGTCAAGTTCACGTTCGATATCCGTGACGAAGGAAGATGGGAAGTAAATCGCCGTGGTTGGGAATGGCGTGGAGTATCCGAAGTTCGTATCTTTGACCCTGACCATACCCTTAGAGGGACTGAACCCGATTCTCGCAAGTGCCGATTTGTGCTTTCGGATCTACAGGTTGGTGGACCGGCAGATTACCATGGTGGGTATCCAATGCCTTTGCCAGCACGTATCGACCCTGAGGCGGAGGAACTAGAGGAACTCGATGAAGCCCTGGATGAATTACCAGACGACGCATTCGAGGCTATGGAGGAGAGTGAGCCCGAGGAAGACCCCGAGGAGGACGTTGACGAAGAATTTCCAGACGCGGACGTGATCGATGTCGATCCCAGTGAAGCACCTCCCGCGGATTCACCGTCTTCAGCTTAGGAGATTCGTTGGTAGTTTCTTTTCTTATCTTGAAGTATTAAGTTTCTTGTATTTGCCCAAAAGCTAAAGATCCGGAGTACCATGATGTAATTACCCGAACTATGTTAATTAATGTTATTTCAGTTGGGCACCACTAACTCTGATTATGAACATGAAATGGGCTATGACAATTTGAGTGATAAGATTCAAGTTGCAAAGTGTGGTGTCACGTGACACTTCGGTTTGGAACTTGAAACTTTGCATGATGTATGAGGACGCTATTTCATTTTGAAGAAAGTTTTGGGGAAAATTGTCCGGTTCTCATAATCATGCTACTCACCTACGTGTTGTAATAAAAAAAATGGCCCTGATTTTCACCTAAAATGATTATGGTTTCAAGTTGCCAAATCGGGGTGTTACAGTCTTGGTATCAGAGCGGATGTTTAGCTTTGAGAGGTGAATGCATGGAACATATACTTCATAGTGTGTCTCGTGCGTTAGTCTAGAACGAATAGAGATAGAGGCATCAAGAGTGTGCGAATGATCGTTTGGATGCGCCGAGCTTTACAATAGAACCTGTGACTCAGAACCATAGTGGAGTCTACTCCTGTTGTTTGAATTTACCATTCTTTGATTAAAACCCTTGTTTGTCGTGAGTCCTTTTGCTCAGAATAACCCCTGAACTTTTGAATAAAACCTCGAACCTATTTCATGATTGTTTGTTACTCGGATTCATTTCTAAAGTAGCCTTGTGCCCTTCTAGCTTGATTCAAACCCAATTTGTGAAATTGATTTGCAAGCTTTCCCTGTTACCAAGCCATTTGATCCCCAAAATTTCGGTAATGACTTATGCCAGTCAAGTAGCTACCTCTAGACTAAGAATGAATTGTGAGGAATTATTAAGGAAATTAGCAGTACTTGAGGTAGGAAAAAGGGCTAGGATCCATGGGAAAAGAAATGTATTGGAGTGAAGATGTCTTTAAGTCTTAAGTAAGACGAAGAATTGTACGAGCCGGTTTAGAATTAAGTGCAAAGGAAGGTAGTTGGCAAAGATTTGGTGAAGAGATTATTGAGGCAGTAAGAAGTCTGAGGCAGTCGGAGGGATTAGTAGTCAGAAAGTTGGAATTAGAGGAAGGATGAATGATGTGATTGAATTCGAATTGCTGAATTGGGTAGATGAAGAACGGGATCTATACCTTTAGAATCCCTAAGTATGGATGGAGCTAGGAGGAACGGTGAGAATGTGTTGTTTTGGTCAATAACGGTGGCATTGAATTGTGGGTTAGGGTAGTCCCAATAGGAATAAAGATCTGTTGCTAGCTGGATACTCTTAAAGTTAGAGGAATTATGATGGATTTAGATCTTAAGGTGAAACCTGAAGGATGGATAAGGGGGCTAGGGTGCTCAAGTCATTGTGATCAGTAGGTAGTAGGAGGCGTAACGTGGAGCACATGTTAGTAGTCGTTTGAAGAAAGGAAGGATTAGTTAGGAATAAGATGAAGTTATAAGGGGGAATAACTAGTGGAATCTAAGATAATGAGGAGAATTGAGAGTTTGTTGGAATAGGATTTATGTATGTAGTTGAAGTGTTTAGCAATAAGAGTAATTAAAGTTGGGGAGTAGGTAGAGGTTGGAAGTTGAGGTAACCAAACCTGATTGGAAAATCATTAAGAAAGAGTAAGTTGAGGGGGTAGTCGTGATGATAGTGTTTTGTCCAGATTGGCATAAACATTACATTCTTTTTCTTTTGAGTTGCTACTTGTTTCAGCAACATGGAACAACCTTGAGGACTTAATTCGTTTAGCAAAATCTTGTTGTTTTGCACCATTGTATTTGACAATGGAATGACCCCAGAGATTGCTTTGATAAGCCCGATCTAGAATTCTTCTTGAGAACAGTGAATAAGTATTTCGTCGCAACGACCAGTTCATCTAGGAATGAGAAGGAACATGGCTATGAGGAGCTACGCACTCTTGAAAGCGACAGTTTCGTGCATCATTTCTCGAGGACGAGAAATCTCCAAGTTGGGGAGAATGTAACATCCCACATTTTTCTGGACTCAAATAAATTAATCAGGTTTTATTTAAGATGAATTTTTCAGAAATTAAGAAAGATTTTTCTTTCAGTTAAAGTATTTTAGCAAATGATTTTCTTTGAAGTTTGATTTCATGAAAGCTAAACTATGATTTTGTTATTTCTTAATGAAACGAATTTGCTTTTGATCAAAATGATTTGCGGTTTTAAATAAATTATTCTTTTTAAAGATTTTTGGTGTATGTGAAAACGTGATTTTTGTAAAATCAAGTAAAGCTTATTTTATAGTGAATTAATACGGTTTATTGGTTTTCTTATGGATTATATTTTGAGTTGTGAATGTATGTGAGGAATTATGAATGAAACCTAATTAGTAAATTTAAATGAGTGAATGCATAATATGTATGATGCATGTATGTGTGTGCCGTGTAATGTCCTAAGGTGTTGTATACATGCTTAAAATTGAGTTAAGTGCATGCATTATTTCTATGTGTTCATGTGAAATGAAAATGTATGTGCATGTGTGTGAGTATGTTCGGCCAAGGGTAGGAACAAGGAAGCCAAGTAGAAGCCCATCTTCTTAAGCATTAAGAAATTAGAAAATCAAATAGGAAATAGGAGGAACTAGGTTGGTGACTCATGATGCCTAAGGAACACTTTCATCAACCTTATCTTACCATTGATAAGACCCTTGCCATGCAAACTTTGAGTTGGACTAAACTACCCTTCAACCAAGCCATCAACTGAGGCCAAAATAGGAAAATGACCCACCCTTGTTTGCTCTTAAAACCGTGTATGTGTGTGTGTGTTGGTTAGCCATTTTTCATCCCCTTCACAAACATAAACAATTAGCTCCCAAGAGTACCATCAACTCTTGAGACTTTAGAGAGAAAAGAGAGAGTAAGGCCGTGAGGGAGAAAAGAGGAAAAGAAGAGCGAGACCCCAAAATTCTTAACCCAAACCTCTCTAATTTCCTTCTCAACCACATTCTTCTTCAAGATTAAGAAGAAAAGCTACCCATCAACTTAGAGAAGAGGAGGCCGAAGCCAACCCTAGGAGGAGAAGAAGAGACTTGAAGTTTGAAGATTTAGTTAGAGTCTTGCTTGATCTAAGGTAGTTGTTCAAGAGAGTTAGTGAAATAATTTTGGTTTGTAAAGGACTTTATTATGGACATTATTTAAGTTTAAATTTTTGTGATGCATGCCTTTATTTTCTTGTGATCTTGAAGTTTTGTTCCCTTGCATGTCATTTTTATAATTTGATCTTGAATATTTGTACTTGGATACTTTGATTCTTAACTTGCTCTTCACGGATTTGTCTAGGTTTTGTGTCTAAGTTCATGTTTTTGCTTTGATCTTGTCTTGCATGCCATGATCTAAGATGGATCTTTGAGAAAACATGAAGTTTGAGTTTGTATGTTTGTTTGATGCAAAGTTTTGATTTTTCTTTGGTGCATGTTACGGTTTCCAAAAGAAAATAAACATAACAAGCTTTGAAAATAATTTTTTGTGTAAAAAGAATTTAAATCATGTTTTGGTTTATGTGTGATGATGATTCGGTTGGAGCCTTATAAAAGAAAATGTTGTTTTAAAAGAATTTTTGCATGATTTGATCTTGAATTTGATCTTTGCATGTGAGAAGAAATTTGTAATATCTTGCCTTTATGCTTGTCACCATTCGGTCAAGTCTAGGAAACCATATTAGGTCATCTTTCTCTTTACTTGCATGTGGAAATTTGTCTCATTTAGAGATTCTAAGTGCCTGCATGAGTTTTCTTAGAAGCTAAATGTCTTGACATGATTCTTGATTTCATTGTGTTAGAAAATTAAAATTTTGTTTGCCAATTCCTTGAGAAGCTCACGGTTTTACATGTGTAAATGTTTAAAGTTAATTTATTTATTTTGCATGTGTGTTTTATTGTTAAGGTTAGGGATTTCTAAACCTATGGGACTTAAACCTTTTGATTTAAAACTTTAAAGTAAATTTTTCATGATCCCATTCGATTTAGGAACAAATCTTATTTAGGTTATTTTTATTTTCTTATGAGTGATTGTTTGAGACAATGGAATTGATTTGATGAGTGATTGTATTAGGTAATTTTCTTGTATTCTATTCGGCCTTAAGTGTGAAAGTACAAGAAACAAATTGATTTGTTGATTTGAAGCATGCTAGTATTATTTTAAGTAAATGTATCCTTTTCTCTTTAATTATTATTAGATTGTGATGTTTAAATATAGGATAGAGTGCATGCCATATGTGCATGTGTTAATGATCATTAGACTTGAACATGAACTTTGTCTCATATAGGATAGGATTCGGCCATGCATGGAAATTAAGTGCATATATTTGATTCTTGTCTTATGTGCATGGATTGTGATGTTGTATTTATGTGTGTATGAATGATTTGAGTGTTTAATATTTTTAAAGGTTTTTGATTGAATCCTTGTGTTATTTCTCTTTGATGAAATTCGGTTTTAAGGAAAGTGAAGTGAACCAAATAATTTAATTAATTGAAAAGTATTGCTTTGAAAAGATTTTCTTATGATTTATGAAGTTCATGGTTTTTAATTAAACCAATGATTTTTATAAGAAAAACCTTAAGATAAATGTGGCCTTTTTGAAAGCCAAGGAACTATTCATGTTTTGTTAAGCAAGTTTTTGAAATGAATGTCACGAGTTTTAAATTCTTAAGTATGGAAATGTTTATACTTAATTAAAATCAAAGGGATTTTGGGTGAGGATGTTTTGTTTCCTAAATAATTTTATAAGAACAATTTTTAATAAAAGAGAATTATTTGAGTTCCAGTAACGATCGGGAAGCAGTTACAAGCATCGCGTCGGGAATCAAGGAGCGTATCGTACGAATTATCGTCAATCGAGGTGAGAGAGAAGTTTCCCCCAAACACCGTGGTTTTTAGGTAACATATTAAGTGTTTCGACCATCTCAAAAGTCGAAACTTAGTGTCTTGAGTCAGTATGAGTAAGAATTTAATTTATTGGTGTTTGAATGTTAGTTTTCTATTTATTTGCCTATTTATCTATTGCTTATGATTAGTTTGATGTGGAGGGTAACAACGCTGTGAATAATAATAACAATCAAAGATATAAGAGATAAGAGATGAGTGAGGAAAGATGTAAGGTGTTATCGGAAAAGAATAAGTGATGAAAGCGATGAGTTGAGCCAGAGCTTGGGCAACATTGTTGATATGGATGCTTTCTGAGGTTGAGACATGGGTGAAAGGAGATGAGATTGTGGAAACAGAATGGAGTTTGATCGGAGATGGACTCCTTTGTTTTTGGTTTTAGTCTGGGACTAGTGTTGAGTTGAGCTTGCTCCTCCACTAGCGCTCAGCAAAAATGTTATGTTTGAAAAAGAGATTTATGAAAGGATTTTGAAAATAAATTTTCGAAAAGATCTTTTGAGAAAGGTTTGGACAAAGAACTTGTGAAATATTATTTAGAAAAGAATTTGGAAACACTACTTTTGAAAAGAATGATGAGATATGATTTTCAAAAAGAATTTGTGAAACCTTATTTTTGAAAACTGTTTAGGAAACATCATTTTTGAAAAGAGTTTATAAACCTTATTTTTGGAATCTTTATTTTTGAAACCTTATTTCTTTGGAAACATTATTGTTGGAAAGGATTTTTGGAGAAAATCTATTTGAAAAGGATTTGTGAAACTTTATTTTGGGGAGGCATTTGAGAAGTCTTATTTTTGAAAAGAATTTGCGAAACATTAGTTTTTGAGAAAGTTGATAAGAACATTATCTGGGAAGGATTTTGTGAAACCTTGTTTTGGAAAGATATTTTCAAGATGAGAAAGAAACAAGAGTTTTGATGGATGATGAGATGAGAAGTTTGGTTATCAAAGAGAACCCAGCTCTGTGCGATGTTGAGACAAGAGATGTCTTGAGAGAATTAGAGGTCGGGATTCGTTGAAGGGATGTACGAAGGATGAGCCGACCAGTAGGATTAAGTTTTTAATTAACTTATTAAAAGACTTTTAAAAGACATGTATTTACGCGGTGAGTTACGAGAGTTAATCCGAAGTAGTGGAGAGGAAGAAACCATAGGTATCTGCGGATACTTAGGAGGAGATTGCATTAGGGGAGGACAATGACAGTGATACGTCAAGAAGTCTAGAGTACTCTTCTAGGCGGAACAACTCCACAAGTGGCGCACTAACGTGGTGGGGACTGGGTCCAATGTCGTGGCAAGTTCTGCTTTGCAAACTAGAAGTAGTACTGTCGCCCCCTAGATTGCAAATCGAGAACAATGAGAGGGACTGGAGTGGGGCATCTTGTTTGCCACTGCGAGGCAGTGAGCCATGATTATTATGAATTGTTATTATTGAGGCTGAGTCCTCCTGGTCTGGGACCATTTGTGTGTGACAGCTGTCGTGCCCGCACGGTAAAGGTCCTGTACTCCTGTTTGCTTCCGACTAGGAGTGGATGGAGTGCCGAGGAGATGTAGACGAGTGTGCTAACTGGAAAGCGTTTTCCTCAATGATGATTTAAAACCCCTGCATCATTGATGGACTCGAATTCATAAAACTTAATTAAGAAAAGAAGAGATTATATATATAATAGTGTAATTATTAATAATCCTTGCATAAAAATATGGTGGTGGAATCAGAGTTGCGCAGCAGAAGCAGTTATATGGGATGTAATGAGGTAGTAAGAAAAGAGTGGTAGTGGCATGAAGTAAATATCCCCAAGTGTTTATATTCATGTGTTGTCTGTTGTATGGTTTGTCTATCTTAATATTTTACCTACTGTAATTCCACACTGTTGGCATCACATGTCTGGGAATACTTACTCTCTCAAATTCTTCTGTTCTGCATATGTGTCCGTTTCTATGTTTGTGTCCCTTAGTTCATGGATCCAGTCAAGTTCACGTTCGATATCCGTGACGAAGGAAGATGGGAAGTAAATCGCCGTGGTTGGGAATGGCGTGGAGTATCCGAAGTTCGTATCTTTGACCCTGACCATACCCTTAGAGGGACTGAACCCGATTCTCGCAAGTGCCGATTTGTGCTTTCGGATCTACAGGTTGGTGGACCGGCAGATTACCATGGTGGGTATCCAATGCCTTTGCCAGCACGTATCGACCCTGAGGCGGAGGAACTAGAGGAACTCGATGAAGCCCTGGATGAATTACCAGACGACGCATTCGAGGCTATGGAGGAGAGTGAGCCCGAGGAAGACCCCGAGGAGGACGTTGACGAAGAATTTCCAGACGCGGACGTGATCGATGTCGATCCCAGTGAAGCACCTCCCGCGGATTCACCGTCTTCAGCTTAGGAGATTCGTTGGTAGTTTCTTTTCTTATCTTGAAGTATTAAGTTTCTTGTATTTGCCCAAAAGCTAAAGATCCGGAGTACCATGATGTAATTACCCGAACTATGTTAATTAATGTTATTTCAGTTGGGCACCACTAACTCTGATTATGAACATGAAATGGGCTATGACAATTTGAGTGATAAGATTCAAGTTGCAAAGTGTGGTGTCACGTGACACTTCGGTTTGGAACTTGAAACTTTGCATGATGTATGAGGACGCTATTTCATTTTGAAGAAAGTTTTGGGGAAAATTGTCCGGTTCTCATAATCATGCTACTCACCTACGTGTTGTAATAAAAAAAATGGCCCTGATTTTCACCTAAAATGATTATGGTTTCAAGTTGCCAAATCGGGGTGTTACAGTCTTGGTATCAGAGCGGATGTTTAGCTTTGAGAGGTGAATGCATGGAACATATACTTCATAGTGTGTCTCGTGCGTTAGTCTAGAACGAATAGAGATAGAGGCATCAAGAGTGTGCGAATGATCGTTTGGATGCGCCGAGCTTTACAATAGAACCTGTGACTCAGAACCATAGTGGAGTCTACTCCTGTTGTTTGAATTTACCATTCTTTGATTAAAACCCTTGTTTGTCGTGAGTCCTTTTGCTCAGAATAACCCCTGAACTTTTGAATAAAACCTCGAACCTATTTCATGATTGTTTGTTACTCGGATTCATTTCTAAAGTAGCCTTGTGCCCTTCTAGCTTGATTCAAACCCAATTTGTGAAATTGATTTGCAAGCTTTCCCTGTTACCAAGCCATTTGATCCCCAAAATTTCGGTAATGACTTATGCCAGTCAAGTAGCTACCTCTAGACTAAGAATGAATTGTGAGGAATTATTAAGGAAATTAGCAGTACTTGAGGTAGGAAAAAGGGCTAGGATCCATGGGAAAAGAAATGTATTGGAGTGAAGATGTCTTTAAGTCTTAAGTAAGACGAAGAATTGTACGAGCCGGTTTAGAATTAAGTGCAAAGGAAGGTAGTTGGCAAAGATTTGGTGAAGAGATTATTGAGGCAGTAAGAAGTCTGAGGCAGTCGGAGGGATTAGTAGTCAGAAAGTTGGAATTAGAGGAAGGATGAATGATGTGATTGAATTCGAATTGCTGAATTGGGTAGATGAAGAACGGGATCTATACCTTTAGAATCCCTAAGTATGGATGGAGCTAGGAGGAACGGTGAGAATGTGTTGTTTTGGTCAATAACGGTGGCATTGAATTGTGGGTTAGGGTAGTCCCAATAGGAATAAAGATCTGTTGCTAGCTGGATACTCTTAAAGTTAGAGGAATTATGATGGATTTAGATCTTAAGGTGAAACCTGAAGGATGGATAAGGGGGATAGGGTGCTCAAGTCATTGTGATCAGTAGGTAGTAGGAGGCGTAACGTGGAGCACATGTTAGTAGTCGTTTGAAGAAAGGAAGGATTAGTTAGGAATAAGATGAAGTTATAAGGGGGAATAACTAGTGGAATCTAAGATAATGAGGAGAATTGAGAGTTTGTTGGAATAGGATTTATGTATGTAGTTGAAGTGTTTAGCAATAAGAGTAATTAAAGTTGGGGAGTAGGTAGAGGTTGGAAGTTGAGGTAACCAAACCTGATTGGAAAATCATTAAGAAAGAGTAAGTTGAGGGGGTAGTCGTGATGATAGTGTTTTGTCCAGATTGGCATAAACATTACATTCTTTTTCTTTTGAGTTGCTACTTGTTTCAGCAACATGGAACAACCTTGAGGACTTAATTCGTTTAGCAAAATCTTGTTGTTTTGCACCATTGTATTTGACAATGGAATGACCCCAGAGATTGCTTTGATAAGCCCGATCTAGAATTCTTCTTGAGAACAGTGAATAAGTATTTCGTCGCAACGACCAGTTCATCTAGGAATGAGAAGGAACATGGCTATGAGGAGCTACGCACTCTTGAAAGCGACAGTTTCGTGCATCATTTCTCGAGGACGAGAAATCTCCAAGTTGGGGAGAATGTAACATCCCACATTTTTCTGGACTCAAATAAATTAATCAGGTTTTATTTAAGATGAATTTTTCAGAAATTAAGAAAGATTTTTCTTTCAGTTAAAGTATTTTAGCAAATGATTTTCTTTGAAGTTTGATTTCATGAAAGCTAAACTATGATTTTGTTATTTCTTAATGAAACGAATTTGCTTTTGATCAAAATGATTTGCGGTTTTAAATAAATTATTCTTTTTAAAGATTTTTGGTGTATGTGAAAACGTGATTTTTGTAAAATCAAGTAAAGCTTATTTTATAGTGAATTAATACGGTTTATTGGTTTTCTTATGGATTATATTTTGAGTTGTGAATGTATGTGAGGAATTATGAATGAAACCTAATTAGTAAATTTAAATGAGTGAATGCATAATATGTATGATGCATGTATGTGTGTGCCGTGTAATGTCCTAAGGTGTTGTATACATGCTTAAAATTGAGTTAAGTGCATGCATTATTTCTATGTGTTCATGTGAAATGAAAATGTATGTGCATGTGTGTGAGTATGTTCGGCCAAGGGTAGGAACAAGGAAGCCAAGTAGAAGCCCATCTTCTTAAGCATTAAGAAATTAGAAAATCAAATAGGAAATAGGAGGAACTAGGTTGGTGACTCATGATGCCTAAGGAACACTTTCATCAACCTTATCTTACCATTGATAAGACCCTTGCCATGCAAACTTTGAGTTGGACTAAACTACCCTTCAACCAAGCCATCAACTGAGGCCAAAATAGGAAAATGACCCACCCTTGTTTGCTCTTAAAACCGTGTATGTGTGTGTGTGTTGGTTAGCCATTTTTCATCCCCTTCACAAACATAAACAATTAGCTCCCAAGAGTACCATCAACTCTTGAGACTTTAGAGAGAAAAGAGAAAGTAAGGCCGTGAGGGAGAAAAGAGGAAAAGAAGAGTGAGACCCCAAAATTCTTAACCCAAACCTCTCTAATTTCCTTCTCAACCACATTCTTCTTCAAGATTAAGAAGAAAAGCTACCCATCAACTTAGAGAAGAGGAGGCCGAAGCCAACCCTAGGAGGAGAAGAAGAGACTTGAAGTTTGAAGATTTAGTTAGAGTCTTGCTTGATCTAAGGTAGTTGTTCAAGAGAGTTAGTGAAATAATTTTGGTTTGTAAAGGACTTTATTATGGACATTATTTAAGTTTAAATTTTTGTGATGCATGCCTTTATTTTCTTGTGATCTTGAAGTTTTGTTCCCTTGCATGTCATTTTTATAATTTGATCTTGAATATTTGTACTTGGATACTTTGATTCTTAACTTGCTCTTCACGGATTTGTCTAGGTTTTGTGTCTAAGTTCATGTTTTTGCTTTGATCTTGTCTTGCATGCCATGATCTAAGATGGATCTTTGAGAAAACATGAAGTTTGAGTTTGTATGTTTGTTTGATGCAAAGTTTTGATTTTTCTTTGGTGCATGTTACGGTTTCCAAAAGAAAATAAACATAACAAGCTTTGAAAATAATTTTTTGTGTAAAAAGAATTTAAATCATGTTTTGGTTTATGTGTGATGATGATTCGGTTGGAGCCTTATAAAAGAAAATGTTGTTTTAAAAGAATTTTTGCATGATTTGATCTTGAATTTGATCTTTGCATGTGAGAAGAAATTTGTAATATCTTGCCTTTATGCTTGTCACCATTCGGTCAAGTCTAGGAAACCATATTAGGTCATCTTTCTCTTTACTTGCATGTGGAAATTTGTCTCATTTAGAGATTCTAAGTGCCTGCATGAGTTTTCTTAGAAGCTAAATGTCTTGACATGATTCTTGATTTCATTGTGTTAGAAAATTAAAATTTTGTTTGCCAATTCCTTGAGAAGCTCACGGTTTTACATGTGTAAATGTTTAAAGTTAATTTATTTATTTTGCATGTGTGTTTTATTGTTAAGGTTAGGGATTTCTAAACCTATGGGACTTAAACCTTTTGATTTAAAACTTTAAAGTAAATTTTTCATGATCCCATTCGATTTAGGAACAAATCTTATTTAGGTTATTTTTATTTTCTTATGAGTGATTGTTTGAGACAATGGAATTGATTTGATGAGTGATTGTATTAGGTAATTTTCTTGTATTCTATTCGGCCTTAAGTGTGAAAGTACAAGAAACAAATTGATTTGTTGATTTGAAGCATGCTAGTATTATTTTAAGTAAATGTATCCTTTTCTCTTTAATTATTATTAGATTGTGATGTTTAAATATAGGATAGAGTGCATGCCATATGTGCATGTGTTAATGATCATTAGACTTGAACATGAACTTTGTCTCATATAGGATAGGATTCGGCCATGCATGGAAATTAAGTGCATATATTTGATTCTTGTCTTATGTGCATGGATTGTGATGTTGTATTTATGTGTGTATGAATGATTTGAGTGTTTAATATTTTTAAAGGTTTTTGATTGAATCCTTGTGTTATTTCTCTTTGATGAAATTCGGTTTTAAGGAAAGTGAAGTGAACCAAATAATTTAATTAATTGAAAAGTATTGCTTTGAAAAGATTTTCTTATGATTTATGAAGTTCATGGTTTTTAATTAAACCAATGATTTTTATAAGAAAAACCTTAAGATAAATGTGGCCTTTTTGAAAGCCAAGGAACTATTCATGTTTTGTTAAGCAAGTTTTTGAAATGAATGTCACGAGTTTTAAATTCTTAAGTATGGAAATGTTTATACTTAATTAAAATCAAAGGGATTTTGGGTGAGGATGTTTTGTTTCCTAAATAATTTTATAAGAACAATTTTTAATAAAAGAGAATTATTTGAGTTCCAGTAACGATCGGGAAGCAGTTACAAGCATCGCGTCGAGAATCAAGGAGCGTATCGTACGAATTATCGTCAATCGAGGTGAGAGAGAAGTTTCCCCCAAACACCGTGGTTTTTAGGTAACATATTAAGTGTTTCGACCATCTCAAAAGTCGAAACTTAGTGTCTTGAGTCAGTATGAGTAAGAATTTAATTTATTGGTGTTTGAATGTTAGTTTTCTATTTATTTGCCTATTTATCTATTGCTTATGATTAGTTTGATGTGGAGGGTAACAAGCTGTGAATAATAATAACAATCAAAGATATAAGAGATAAGAGATGAGTGAGGAAAGATGTAAGGTGTTATCGGAAAAGAATAAGTGATGAAAGCGATGAGTTGAGCCAGAGCTTGGGCAACATTGTTGATATGGATGCTTTCTGAGGTTGAGACATGGGTGAAAGGAGATGAGATTGTGGAAACAGAATGGAGTTTGATCGGAGATGGACTCCTTTGTTTTTGGTTTTAGTCTGGGACTAGTGTTGAGTTGAGCTTGCTCCTCCACTAGCGCTCAGCAAAAATGTTATGTTTGAAAAAGAGATTTATGAAAGGATTTTGAAAATAAATTTTCGAAAAGATCTTTTGAGAAAGGTTTGGAGAAAGAACTTGTGAAATATTATTTTGAAAAGAGTTTGGAAACACTACTTTTGAAAAGAATGATGAGATATGATTTTCAAAAAGAATTTGTGAAACCTTATTTTTGAAAACTGTTTAGGAAACATCATTTTTGAAAAGAGTTTATAAACCTTATTTTTGGAATCTTTATTTTTGAAACCTTAATTCTTTGGAAACATTATTGTTGGAAAGGATTTTTGGAGAAAATCTATTTGAAAAGGATTTGTGAAACTTTATTTTGGGGAGGCATTTGAGAAGTCTTATTTTTGAAAAGAATTTGCGAAACATTAGTTTTTGAGAAAGTTGATAAGAACATTATCTGGGAAGGATTTTGTGAAACCTTGTTTTGGAAAGATATTTTCAAGATGAGAAAGAAACAAGAGTTTTGATGGATGATGAGATGAGAAGTTTGGTTATCAAAGAGAACCCAGCTCTATGCGATGTTGAGACAAGAGATGTCTTGAGAGCATTAGAGGTCGGGACTCGTTGAAGGGATGTGCGAAGGATGAGCCGACCCGTAGGATTAAGTTTTTAATTAACTTATTAAAAGACTTTTAAAAGACATGTATTAACGCGGTGAGTTATGAGAGTTAATCCGAAGTAGTGGAGAGGAAGAAACCATAGGTATCTGCGGATACTTAGGAGGAGATTGCATTAGGGGAGGACAATGACGGTGATACGTCAAGAAGTCTAGAGTACTCTTCTAGGCGGAACAACTCCACAAGTGGCGCACTAACGTGGTGGGGACTGCGTCCAATGCCGTGGCAAGTTCTGCTTTGCAAACTAGAAGTAGTACTGTCGCCCCCTAGATTGCAAATCGAGAACAGTGAGAGGGACTGGAGTGGGGCATCTTGTTTGCCACTGCGAGGCAGTGAGCCATGATTATTATGAATTGTTATTATTGAGGCTGAGTCCTCCTGGTCTGGGACCATTTGTGTGTGACAGCTGTCGTGCCCGCACGGTAAAGGTCCCGTACTCCTGTTTGCTTCCGACTAGGAGTGGGTGGAGTGCCGAGGAGATGTAGACGAGTGTGCTAACTGGAAAGCGTTTTCCTCAATGATGATTTAAAACCCCTGCATCATTGATGGACTCGAATTCATAAAACTTAATTAAGAAAAGAAGAGATTATATATATATAATAGTGTAATTATTAATAATCCTTGCATAAAAATATGGTGGTGGAATCAGAGTTGCGCAGCAGAAGCAGTTATATGGGATGTAATGAGGTAGTAAGAAAAGAGTGGTAGTGGCATGAAGTAAATATCCCCAAGTGTTTATATTCATGTGTTGTCTGTTGTATGGTTTGTCTATCTTAATATTTTACCTACTGTAATTCCACACTGTTGGCATCACATGTCTGGGAATACTTACTCTCTCAAATTCTTCTGTTCTGCATATGTGTCCGTTTCTATGTTTGTGTCCCTTAGTTCATGGATCCAGTCAAGTTCACGTTCGATATCCATGACGAAGGAAGATGAGAAGTAAATCGCCGTGGTTGGGAATGGCGTGGAGTATCTGAAGTTCGTATCTTTGACCCTGACCATACCCTTAGAGGGACTGAACCCGATTCTCGCAAGTGCCGATTTGTGCTTTCGGATCTACAGGTTGGTGGATCGGCAGATTACCATGGTGGGTATCCAATGCATTTGCCAGCACGTATCGACCCTGAGGCGGAGGAACTAGAGGAACTCGATGAAGCCCTGGATGAATTACCAGACGACGCATTCGAGGCTATGGAGGAGAGTGAGCCCGAGGAAGACCCCGAGGAGGACGTTGACGAAGAATTTCCAGACGCGGACGTGATCGATGTCGATCCCAGTGAAGCACCTCCCGCGGATTCACCGTCTTCAACTTAGGAGATTCGTTGGTAGTTTCTTTTCTTATCTTGAAGTATTAAGTTTCTTGTATTTTCCCAAAAGCTAAAGATCCGGAGTACCATGATGTAATTCCCCGAACTATGTTAATTAATGTTATTTCAGTTGGGCACCACTAACTCTGATTATGAACATGAAATGGGCTATGACAATTTGAGTGATAAGATTCAAGTTGCAAAGTGTGGTGTCACGTGACACTTCGGTTTGGAACTTGAAACTTTGCATGATGTATGAGGACGCTATTTCATTTTGAAGAAAGTTTTGGGGAAAATTGTCCGGTTCTCATAATCATGCTACTCACCCACGTGTTGTAATAAAAAAAAATGGCCCTGATTTTCACCTAAAATGATTATGGTTTCAAGTTGCCAAATCGGGGTGTTACAGTTTGCCTGCTGTAATTCCACACCGTCGGCTTTCCGCCCGGAAACGCTAACTCTCTCTCTGTTTCTCTTTTGCTTTGGTGTTTCTCTTGGTCTTGTGACGGACCAATAGATGGTGGACCTGGTCAAGTTTACTTTTAAGATTTACCACGACGGTAACTGGGAGGTGAATTGCCAAGGCTGGAATTGGACAGGTTGGTCAGAGTGACCCAGATGAGGTGGAAGAGGACCCCAATGAGGGCTCGACCTCGGTCGAGTACTCTGATGCGGATGTTTGGGAGTATGACCCGGAAGAGGTGCCTGCTGCAGCATCCAGTGATGAAGATCAGTAGTTAGTTACTTTCAGTTATGCATTATGAGTCATGTATGTTATTAGACTTTAATAACTTTGCTGGATACCATGTAACTCCCATATTTGTAATAATGTTTTCGGGACTTGTCAATCGAAATAATAGAATGATTATTTAATAAGGGATTCCAAAGCGCGGTGTAGGTAACATCTCGATTTGGAAACCCGATGGATGACGTGGAACTTGATTGTAAACTTTATAACAAATGTTTTTGAAAAGGGAACGTGTTAGCAAGAAAGGATTCATGTCCATGTCATCAATCAAGTAAAAAAAAATTGACCCATATTTTTATGAATTAGATGTTTCTAAATCGCGGTGTTACATATTGTAATATATGAAAATCATCCTATATAAAAATAGGATTTGATTTTATGCTTGATGTAAATATTTTTTTTTATTGTGACAAGAAAATTAAAACTATTTTTTTAATGAAGAAAATTAAAACTATTAATAACAAACCAAATATTTTTAACAATATTATCTTTCTATTTTTTTTATCTTATGATATGGACCATTAGTCCGAGAACAATTAATAATTTTAAATATCAATTGCGAAAAAATTAAAAATTACATTGATAAACTAAATTTATGTTTAATCACTCACACCGCTACTAAGATTTATATTGTTAAATCTTTTCTATGTTATGTTGTTGTTGATTTTTATAGTAATTTTTATTTATGTTGTTGAGTTCCAGAAAAATAGTCTTCCTTTTGCGTCTATTCTTCTATTCCTAATGACAAATATCCAATTGCTCGCTAATAGATGACATCATCTTTGCAGAAGAAATTTAAATCAAAATGATTAGAACAATAAGAATAAAGATTTTTAGGATTCAATCTTATTATGAACTTAAGTTAAGATAATCGATGAAAAAGATAAAAATATTTAATTATGATTAATAAGAATAAATGTGATAATCATATTTAAAAAAACTAATTGTAAAAAAAAGGACTTCAACCATCACATAAATATAAGATTTATCTCATAATGTCATCAAACAAAAAAGATTAGAATGTTTAATTCTGATTTAATTTTGATTTATCATAATAAAGTCGATAATCATATATAAAAATGTCAATTTATGCATAAGATAAATAAGGAATATATGAAATAAAAAGTGTTACATTTTTATTTGTATGAGGAAATACAAAATTTATCAACAAGATCATCTACATTAAATTTTTTTTTTAAAAGTTGGGTTTGGTTTGAACTCCTACCTTTTTATATAATTATTTTTTGTTGTTGTTTAATAATAATCTTTACTTTATAATAAAAATAATAATAATCTTTAATTTATAATATTTCATATAAAAAATTTAAAATAGCAACCATCTGTGCATTACATGGGGTAAGAGCTAATATATATATATATATATATTGTATGTATGTATGTATATGAGACAATATTGTTGGGGAAATGTGTAACATCCCCAATTTCCGATGTTCGTTTAGAATAGTTATTAGAGGCAGTTAGTAGGTGTTTTAGTGTTTGGAGTGTAGAGTTTAGCCAAGAGTAGAATAGTATGAGGTAGAGCTAGCTTAGAATGGGTTTGAATAGTATAGGAATCAGGTTTTAAGTAATAATCCAACCCTATATGAGTATAGGAACCGTAGGAAGTGAAATAGGGTTAGAAAGCCACTAAAATAGGATTTTGCCTCAAGTAATCGATTACCTTGATGGGTTTAATCGATTACTTGATCTCAGGTGAAATCACACAAGTTGTTGCAGCAAAGTAATCGATTACTTGGGTGAGTTAATCGATTACCTTGTTAATTTCAGTGAAGTAATCGATTATTTGAAGGGTTTAATCGATTACTTGGCCTCAGGATTTTGTACTAGGATTGTTGCATTGAAGAAGTAATCAATTACTTATAGGAAGTAATCGATTACCTCCTGTTAAATCTGATTAAAAACACGTTTTCCTCTCATTCTTCTTCGTTGTTTCTCTCTCTCCTCTCACGATCTCTTCTCCTTCTCTCTCTAACCTCCATGGTTTCTTCTTCCCTTTTCATGGTAAATCAACCATAAATCACCAAATCAAAGCCATAAAACATCTCCAAACCACTTCCTAATGATTTCCCCTCTCTCAAATCACATGATTTCTCCCTCTTTCTCATGAAACCCAAATCACCCAAAAAACCCTAAGTGAGAGATTCATCTCTTGAAGCCTTCCAACCATGCAAGGAGTGTTAGAAAGTGCATGAGGACAAGGAATAGGAGTCATAGGAGCATGGATTGGAGCTTGGCATGGAGCTTCATCAAAAACCCCAATTCCTCTTTCTCTCTCCTCAAGGTAAGGGGGTTACTTTGGGTCTAGTATTAGAGAAAGGGTTTATTTATAGTAATAGAAACATAACTAGGTGTATTTGGTTGTTTGATTAGGTTTATGGTTAAGAGGGTAGAGTTTGGTTAGAAACCCTAGGTTTTATGGTGTGTTCTTGAGGTAGGTTTATTTTAATTGTGATTGTATTTATGAATATTATTGTTATGAATGTAAATAATATGTTTGCACATATATATTGTGTTTGTAAAAGTATAAAGTGACATTCATATAGTTATGCATCAAATAGGGCTAAGTCTTTCTCAATTGGGTTTAAACCAATTAAAGGACATTTTCTAAAGAACAAAGAGGGTCTTAAATTCAATTGAGAAACACTTAGAATATTGGATCATGCATGGTGAAAAGGTGGACGTTAGGAGTAAGGGAAAAACATACGTCGCTTTGTGATTGATGAGGACAAGAGTAAATGTTAGGAATTACTATGGAGGACTTTGATCTTCCAAAGGACATGGGTTCGCCACCCGTGTCGGGGATTGGTCCGACGCAAACCATAGTAATTCTATTTACTTTGGCTCCTTGTGGCCAGTGATAGTGATTTCTGCTAGAGCCAATCTGGGCGAATCAATCCAGATTGTACGTTGTACACTACCCTAGAGGAGTGTGATGTATTGTGCAAGCGGGTGAGCGACATTTCTAGAGGATGTGAAGCACCCAAACAGGGGTTGAGAAATGCTTCCTCCTGGTCGGTTTTTCCCCAGAGTGGAGGGTGTATGTGAGGATGTATATTGTTATTGGAAAAGGGAAAAAGTTAATTGTTATAGTACATTGTTAGGAAATGTTATTGTTATTGTTATGGATCAAAGTTAAAGTGAATCGTTATAGTACATTGTTAGGATGAAAGTGAAAGGGAAAGTGTGAATGCATTGTTATAGATTCTTTAATTCATTGAATCCGATCAAAGTGTTAAAGTTAATAGAATGAAACGAATTATTAATATCGGATTCAAGGGTTAAACCATCTAAGTGCGACGATTGGCATAGTATAATCATGTGATTGCGCATCATAGTATTATAGTAAAGTATTATACTATAAGTATATATATATAATTTATGAACTGATTAGTGTTGCAATGTATTATTGTTAATTGAATTGTGAATTGCCTAATTGCTACTGTTTGTGGGTGAATACGTTTGTTTATGATTTATTACTGTTTTTAAATGTTTTCTTTGATCTGGATTTCAAAGTTCTCACCCTACAGTGGACATATTAGGTACACATTGGAGAAAGACACACAATGATGTTAAGGCCGGGCAAGGTATACTCATAATAGCGAGTATATTGATATTGGTGACCTTATGGTCCCGATTTTAGTGCAACCATTCTTAGGGCTTATATTGTAATGAATTATTTTATAAGGAGTTGTTTAATTGTTATAGTGATTTCATTTTGTTTATAAACATTTGTATAGTTGAATGATCGTATTTATATCTTTTCATTTTACTAAGTTTAAGTGAATCCCTATTGTTGTAAAGGGACTGAATTTATATTTCTTGTTGGAAGTCAAGCTTGCCCCAAAGGACGTAAAGAGTAATGCTAGAAGGATTCTAGAAGATAATGTTTTGATGATAACAAACAAGATTCAAAGTTTCAAGCATCAAGCTGCATGAAGTTCAAGCATCAAGCTTCAAGGCTAAAGTCAAGGCTCAAGCTTCTTGTTCAAGTTTAGTATAGCCTGGCCCATAGGAAATTTGTAAGGTAATGAATTTTTATTACAAGTGTCTAATGGCCAAAATTAGTTTTTCATGTTAAGGAGAAGAAAAGGACTTTTCATGAAAAATGTTTTAATTGCAAAATATGTTTTCATGAAAATCGGTTTTTAACCTAGTTTATGAAAAATGTTTTTAATTGCGAAAATAGTTTTTCTAAAAACATATTTTTTAAAGACTTAACTGATTCACTGTGAAAATATATCTTGACAACCTCTAGCTAGATTTCTCTAAATTGTGAAAATCTGTTAAGACAAGTTTTGACAGAGATAATCGATTACTCTTTCAAGATAATCGATTATTTATGTTGCATCATAGAAAATCCAGAGAGAGTGTAATCGAGTATTTGAACATGGCTAATCCATTACTTTTTGTATGAAAGTAATCGATTACTTGGCACAGATAATCGATTACTGGAGTTGCATCATATATTTTCCAGAGGCTGTGTAATCGATTATTTGACCAGTGATAATCGATTATATCAGTTGCATCATATATTAAACAGAAGTGAAGTAATCGATTAAATTCTATGTTGTAATCGATTACTAGTTTTTCAAAAGAATTTAAAAGTTTCTATTTTTAAAGGGATAATCGATTATCTTCTTGAAGTAATCGATTACCTCAAGTTTTATTGAAAAACGTGTCAGAATCATTTTGATTTATTTCCTGATTTGTTTTTACATAATTGATTCTGATTTATTTTCAAAATTCGAATTTGATTTTGTTTTTGAAAATATTTCCTTATTTGTTTTTAAGAATCAAATCTTTTATTTTATTCCTTAAATCTATTTTATTTGTTTCTGATTTCAAAATTTATTTTATTCTATTTTATTTTATTCTTTAAATCTATTTGATTTGATTTTGATTTCAAAAATATTATTTTACTTATTTGATTTCATAAAATCAATTTTGAATATTTCCGGATTTGATTTCATTCTTATTTTAAATTTGATTTATTTCCAAAATCCTTTTTTGATTTGATTCTGATTCTTTTTCAAATTCAAAATTTGAATTTCAAATATTTTCAAATCTTTAGTTTTATGTCTTAAATCTTTATGATTTGGTTTTTGATTTTAAACATGTGTTAATTGTTGTTTTTATGAAAAGGGATTTGAATCAAGTTTTTATGTTGACAACTCTTTTGAAAATCTCCTTCAGGTTCTTCTCTTCTTCTCTTCTCCTTCAACCAGTTCTTAAACTCTGATATTATTTCTTGAAGAGAAAAGTTATCTTGGCCATAGTACTTGTGATTTAAATTCATCGCCATAGAGCTTTATTGTTGTATCAGTGTTATATAGAACACACTTTTGTTAGAGCCGCTTATTGTTGTATCCGCACTATTGAGAGTGCACTATAGGTCTTGTACCCGATCACTCATACCTTAACCTGTGTTGTAAAGGGGTGTGTAACCCTTAGTGACTAGGGAGTGAAGCTCCTAGTGCGGACGTGCTGCGTTCGTGGTTGTAGGGTGAGGAACCCTTTGCTGTGTGGGTAGTGCTAGACGAACAGTGGGGCACCTAGTAGTTAGGCTATTTGGTTGTTGTTGAGGTCCCTGGCGAAAGGAGGTTCCTAGTAGCTTGCGGGGCGCTCTGGTTGTACTTGGGGACGCGTGACGTCTTGGTTTAGTGAAAAGCTCAAGCGGGTCGCTTGGGGACTGGAGTAGGCTGGGTTTGCCGAACCAGGATAAAATCACCGGTGCAATCTCTTCTATCCCTTTTCTCTTTTATTTATTGTTGCGCATATTTTTATTGTGTTAATTATCTCCTTCGCAACGTAAATATAATATATATTAATTAATTATTTTAAATTAATCAACGCGCGTTAGACCTTTCGTTGTTATAGTGTTTCTTATCTTCGCGCGTAATATTAATCGTTGTTATTATTGTTTGCTTCCGCTTGCATAATCGTTTTCATCATTTTTAAGAGTTTTCCGCTGCAAAGTTTATCTATTTTATTAAAAACGATTTAATTCGAATATTTTCCAATGTTTTCATAAACACCCAATTCACCCCCCCTCTTGGGTGACGGTTGCCAATCCTATCAATAATTCTAACATTTCTATTTTATAGAAAACTGTTCTGGACTGATAGGTTTAATATTATTTGGGGAAAAGTCCAATAATTAAAGGAAGCTCTGTCGAAATTTTTATAAACCCCGAATGTTTTCTAAGATAAAAGGCTAATCTATAATAATAGTATTAGTATATAAAGATAGGGTGTTACAAAATGATTCCTCTTGAGTGCAGTAACTTGAAAAATTAGATGCTCACCTATTATGCGTGAGATAAAGCTTAAAAAAATAATATATAGGAAAGACAAAATGTGTATGATATATTAGATCAACCGTGTTATTTAGACGTCTGGATTTGACGACTTTGGCCACACCGTATGCAATACGGTAGTTGAGATCTATTTTATTAATTTTTTTGAAATAAAATATTGCACTTTAACTCCCACCCCCCTCTCTCTCTCACCCCTCCTCCTTCCTCGAGTTGCTCTTCTCTCTCTCACCTCACTCACTCGTGTTCTCTCAGACTTGATGATGGTAAGTCTTCTTCCTCTGTCTCTCTCTCACACTCGTGTTGTTCTCTCTCTCTCTTGGTGGTGGTGAGTCTTCTTCCTCTCTTGGTGTGACAGACTCGTTTCTTGTTGGGGGTGAAGGGTCGTTGCTCCTCTCTTGTTCCTCCACACTCGTGTTCCTCTTTTGGTGGTGGTGACTCGGTTCCTCTCTCTTCTCCTTGATTTTCTTTTTTGCATATCAAGTCAACCTCTCTCTTGTTCTTCTTTGCATCCATCCATCTCAGTCTCCTCATACCCCTCCCTCGATCCAGGTTTTCTTTTTATTTCCACCCTCCTATTTGGCCCCAAAAACTATCTCCATCTTTAAATTAAAGTACATTGAATTCGGAATTTTGAATTTCATGCTGAGATTCATGTAGTATTTTGATTTATCCACTTTTATTGTGTTTAATCTTGAATTTGATAATTAAATTAATTAATTCATCTAATTTCAAGCATTGTAGTAGTGGCATGCAAAGTGGCTTCTCCTTTAGACTTGTTCACTCTTCCACCTTCAACCTTGGTTTCTTCCGTTGCTAAATCTCTTCTTCCTACCAAGAGAAGGCTTCGTCTTGATCCTCCCAACGAGATCTACTTTCCTTGTATGTCACCCTCATCAATTTTGTTTTGTTTTTTTAACTTTTAATTTTGTTAATATCTGTTTGAGTTTTTATTAGTACCTTAAATAATCCAAAGTGTGCTTTTGTGTCATATTTTTTTTAATGACTTATGGTGACTAATGTACCCATTTGGGAATTTCATTTTTTTCCCCTCTTGATTTATTAGTGTGTCCATTTTTAGCATTATTATTATTATTATTATTATTATTTGCGGAATAATTAGTATGTTTAGTATTTTGGAGTTTCAAATAGATGTTTGCTTTGCCTGCTATCTGATTTAATGTGATTTTTGTAATTTTGAAGATGAACCTGGTAAGCAAGTTAGGAGTGCCATTGCTATTAAAAACACTTGCAAGTCTCATGTAGCTTTCAAGGTGAGGTGTCTATATCGATTATTTTTTTGTTATTGCGTTCTTGGCTGGATTGAGAAATTGGTACTTACTTGCTTTCGACGCATAACATTATCCTGTTACTGTAGGATAGTTGGTTAGCCAAGTTGTCATAGGCAATAATTTGACTGAATTTCAACTCTCAACTTAGAAAATGGAAATATGCAGTCAGAAAATTTTCTTGGCTTAATTGATTCAACAATTGTGACAAGCCTGGAGAAACATTTCATTAGGAGATTGAAAATTTTCTTGAGCATTGGGATTTTCTCATGAAAACAGTTTCAAAATGTTGAGAATTTTTGCTATAATAACTAGATGATGATAATAATAGCTAGGAAATGTAGTATGTTGAACAAGACCGTCTTCATATTTGCGTTTCATGACATATATTTTACAGCATTATAAACATTTTTGTGTGTGTATGAAATAATAAGTTATTAGCTTGCTCTATTTATCCACTCTTAATTTTAATACTGATGATGCCGTTGCGTTTTGTCTAGTTTCAAACAACTGCTCCCAAGAGTTAGTTGTAATATGCACCCTCCTGGTGGTATTCTGGCACCTGGTCAAAGTATAATTGCAACCGGTAATTTATCCATTTCTAAGCTGGTGTGAAACAAAGAAAAAGTGAATGTTTTCAAGTTTGTGTATTCTCTTAGAATTTTGTTGTGTATTTGGCAATGTTTAAGTTTGTGGAGCCACCAGAGAACAATGAGAAACCTATTGAGCAAAAAAGCAGGGTTAAGTTTAAAATCACGAGCTTAAAAGTGAAAGGCGAAATGGACTACGTACCAGAGCTGGTAATTCCCATGCTGTCTGACATCAATGCTCATAGTTTTTTTAACTTTTATGCCTGCTTAATGTTCTCCAATTTTATGTTGAGAAATTGAAATGCTTGGCCACTCATCTGTGATGTGGTTAAGTGACTTAGCTAAGTGCTCTAAAGAGATATTGTGAAAGCATTTTTTGTTCTATTTCAATAGCACGTTTGTGGTGTTAGATACAATTGAATTAATACTATGATTGGTTTTGGTACTTAATTATACTCTTGCATCATCTCTATAACTTATATATAGATGCATCTTTGTTTGAAATAAAACTGATAATCTCATAACTTGATAAGTGTTAATAACTTGTAAGCTACAATGATACTTTCTTATATTCAGGTTTTTGGGAAACAATAATGCCGCGGAGAAATATGAGGAAGATGATGCATATGCAAGCAAGGAAAGTAATGAGTCCCTCGATGATGAAGATGACTCACTTGAGGATGAGATATCGGAAATAAATAGGATGAATTTGAGAAAGTATTTTATTAGAAGTATTGTATTATTCAATTTTTGGACGTGTTGTATAATGGAAATATCTTGTATTCAAGTATTTGTTAGTATTATAAAACAATGGTTATTTGTATTTGTAAATTTTGTTCACAGGTTTATAAAGTTGGTAACTTTGAAAGAAATGTTTGTAACACGGGTTTACGATGTTTAGTAAGGTGCTGGGATTATAATCCCCCAATTTGATACTCTCCACATGTGAGAGTCAACTTTTCACGTTTTATGAAAAGATACCAAAATTCACGATCACGGTACCAACATAATGCAAAGGGGTAACCAATATTTATCAGGCTAGTACCAACATTTTTCAGATCGGTGCTAGCATGATAATCCCCAAGTTATATACATTCTACACCTGTGATGCAAAGATTTTGGAAAATTACTAATAATGTAGTTTTTTGAAAAGGTACCAACATTCACAATCATGGTACCAACATAATGCAAAGGGGTAACCAACATTTATCAGGCTAGTACCAACATTTTTTAGATAGGTGCAGGTATGATAATCCCCAAATTATATATACATTCTACACCGGTGATGCAAAGATTTTGGGAAATTACTAATAATATAAAATTTTCTGAAAAGGTACCAACATTCACAATCACGGTACCAACATAATGCAAAGGGGTAACCAACATTTATCAGGCTAGCACCAACATTTTTTAGATAGGTGCAGGTATGATAATCCCCAAATTATATATACATTCTACACTTGTGATGCAAAGATTTTGGGAAATTACTAATAATGTTAAGTTTTTTGAAAAGGTACCAACATTCACAATCACGGTACCAACATAATGCAAAGGGGTAACCAACATTTATCAGGCTAGTACCAACATTTTTTAGATAGGTGCAGGTATGATAATCCCCAAGTTATATACATTCTACACCTGTGATGCAAAGATTTTGGAAAATTACAAATAATGTAAAGTTTTCTGAAAAGGTACCAACATTCACAATCACGGTACCAACATAATGCAAAGGGGTTAACCAACATTTATCAGGCTAGTACCAACATTTTTCAGATAGGTGCAGGCATGATAATCCCCAAATTATATATACATTCTACACCTGTGATGCAAAGATTTTAGAACTCAACCAAAAACGGAAAGTTTTGCTGAAAAAGTACCAACATTGACGATCATGGTACCAACCTATTACAAACGTGTTACAAACATTTATCAGAGCAGTACCAACATTTTTCAGAAGGTGTTTTATACCACTATAAACATGTTTTACAACCAATATTCATACTATTTCAACCATTGCGAATACAATATAATACATATTACTTAATCTAATGTTTAATGTACAAATCTACAAATCATGGTGTTTTTTCCTTGCGAAGCGCTTTGGTGAGGATTACATCTTTGCGCTCATTATGAGGATCCATAACCCAGCCGCAAAGTAACTTATGTCTCACGTTTAGCAACTGCTTCTGAAAGAGTAATAGCTATAAATGCTGCAAAAAAAAAGAACAAAAATTAACGACAAATTCATCATTAAAAATCAAAGTTCTCGAGCCTCTAAAACACACGGTCACCATAAGCATCCGAATAGCTAACAAGTTAATATCAACAAAAAAGTCAGAGCATAAGGAAAACAGAGTACAGTAGCAACCCACTTAAATTTACAAATTACTACCAACAATTAACAATTAACTTACCAACAAGATTCTCTCAGGACATGGATCATAAAACTTACTAAATTAATACATGCACTCAATGTAACACCACCCACGATTAACAATGTAAGTTAACAACATTCAACATTAAATGCACAACATAAATTGAAGGGGTTACAAACTCTCTTATTATCTTTAAAATTGCATTGTTGGTAACCATGACTCTATAACTAAGAATTTCAAAATGCACATACATACAACTCAGATCAATATATGAAATATGGTGTTTGATTTTCACTGCCCTACTATTCACAAATATGGTGTTTGATTTTCACTGCCCTACTATTCACAAATGCCACCAACCAAATTAACCAAATCTCAACATTCTACATCTCCCCATTTCCTCTTTCTCCTAATACCAAAGATTAGGGATAAAATAAAAATAAATTATACTACACAGATATAAATGCTGCAAAAAAAAAAGGAACAAAAATTAACGACAAATTCATCATTAAAAATCAAAGTTCTAGAGCCTCTAAAACACACGGTCACCATCAACATCAGAACAGCTAACAAGTTAATATCAACAAAAAATTCAGAGCATAAGGAAAACAGAGTACAGTAGCAACCCTCAAATATGTAAGACTTCTCCTAATCAGTTAATAAAACAATTAATTTTTTAAAACCCAATTAATTTGCTATTATATATAATCAAAGGAATAATGGGGTGGAAACCCCTCTCTTATGGGAAGTAAGGTACCAAAAAAAAGTGAGAAGCATCTCTCTTCTACCATGAGAAGAAGCAAAGGAATAGGGAAATGGGGAAATGGTTTGAAGTCACAAAACTTACCAAGGATGTGGAGACAGGGACGAGCTGGAAGGAGAGCGACGCGACGGGCGAGCCGGAAGGAGACAACGATGAGGGCGAACGGCGAATGGCGAGCGACAAGCTGGAAGGAGACGGAGACAACAGATCGAGCTACAACAGAAGCGGCGAGCTACAACAGAAGCAAACGACAGGAAGAGGGAAGAGGGACGGAGATAGCAGATCGAGCGGCGGGAAGAGGGAAGAGGGAAGAGAGATAGAGCGGCGGGAAGAGGGAAGAGAATATAAGAAAGATAATGATTTCTAGGTTAGGTTAACCTTTACATTTGAGGGCAATCCGGTAAATTCAGGTTTAAAAAAAACTGTACTCTACTATATACATACGGGTGTCACCGTATGGTGTAGGAACCAGATGTTTAAAAAACATTTTCGATATTAGATAATGTATTTAACTACTTGTTTAGTGGCAATTTTTTTTTAAAGATTTGTCGACTTTGTTATTAAGTATGATTAATAAGAGATGAGTGAGATTCATACAACTTATATGGTAATTTTTTATTCTTTATTTTTTTTATAATCCAAAAATGCATTAAGGGGAATTAGGGTTGCACAACCCAAATACAGAGAAGAGATAAGTCCACCTACATTACAGTGTTCCTAGCAGCAGCCAAAATGCACTCAAGTGGACTAATACACCAATTCGCAAAACTAATGCCAGGAATCTTAGAGTGAGCATCAAGCCACCTCCAAGATCTTACCTTAATTAAATCTAAAGTATGAGAAAAGTCTACGGGGGATGCGGAGAAAATTACATTGATTCTCAATAATGATATTGACCACGCAATTGCTAGTCATATCATCCTCCAATATTTTCCACATTTTCTATGGCTAAAAATAGAGGTATGGTTCATGAAGTGGTCAATACCATTATTATGGAGAACCACATTAACCCCAAGCCAACTATAACACCCTATCTAAATGTTATAACTAAAATGACAATTGAACGACAAATGATTCACAGACTCCTCTACATGCAAGCAAAAAGCACAGTACAAGTTGTGTTGGCATCTCCAGGAATAATAACTCTTCTAAGCAGGGCAGTCTTTGTTGGAAGTTTACCTTTTAGGACTTTCCAACCAAAAACAGAAACCTTACTAGGAATGCGTTTGTTCCACACCTTTTTGCACCAAGCCTCACCCTCAAGGGCGCCGTTGTTAATGAGAAGGAGATGTGCAGATTTGACCGAAAAGCAACCATTTGCATCATGGTTCTAGGTCCAGTAATCATCGGTACCGGGTCTTCCAAGGGAGGTTCCTACAACATCAAAGAGATCCACCAGAAGAGCCTTTTTGTAACACCCCAAAATTTAAATCCCCGATTAGAAATTATAATTATATGTAATTACGTTAATTATTATGAAAATTATAATACGATTGTGATGATTAGAATATAATTGTAACAATTATAATGTGAAATTAATTAAGAAATAATTAAAGGAAATTATTTCATTAATTAAAATATTCCATTTTATAAAGATAAAATAAGTATTTAAAAGGAATTGAGAAAAGAAAGGAAATAAAATAAAATATTCAAAGATTTTTTTTTTCAGAACTGTACTCACTAACCGATTAGTGAAATGAGTAACCGGTTAGTGTGTCTCTGCAGTTCAAAAATTGAGGCAGTGATATCAAAAATCACTGAATGGAGGCCACGTTTTTACCACAAAAACGTGCCAACAGTGCCTGAAATTAGTCATTTCATGACTTGTGGACAACATTTAACTTAGACAAAGGTAAATTGAGTTAATCTCCTCATAAAAATATCATGAACCAAGTTTCAGAACCCAGTTTCTGGTGTTTCTGAAAGTGAGTTCGTGGACCCTTCTTCTCCCCATAAACCCTCACAAATTCCATACCAAAACGAAGCTCTCTCATCCCTCTTGACGTAGAAACAAACCCCACTTGATTTGGTGAACTGTAGAGGAAGTTATAAGCATTGCAACTTGACCCTGTTGTGCTGAAAAACAGAGCACAAGTTTGTCTTTGGGGCTCTCTTTCTCCAATTTGTTTGGTAAGCTCAGGCTACCTTTGAGTCTCAAATTTGTGTTAATCTCAAGTTCATGTATCCTAGTTTGAGTTCCAATCCTTATTCATGAGTTTATCTAGCTGATTCTTATTGAAAATCTCTGATAAATACCCTTTGTTGAAACTGAAAACAGAATATTGCAGTTGAACCAAATTTGTTCCAAAACGTGTCAATCCTAATTTCTTGTTTTCCAATCAGTCTCAAAAGCTTCAATAGGTAAGGGAGAAGATATTCATTTTCTAGAATGATTATTAAATGACTTGGAATGTAAAAGATCTTTACAAGCTCAAGGGCAATAGGTTTTGAATTGGAACTTTGGCTTGGAGGCCATAATAGGGTATAAAACTAATTTGAACATGTCATAATAACTCAATACGAGCTAAAGAAACTGAAAATATGACTTGAATGGTTCTGGAAATGATTTTCCTATATTGAATGCCAATTATGTGATTATGTTCATACTTGGTAGATTGTGTATGAATTTCCTGAAATTGATGTTTATTATTGGTGTAAACATGTTTAAATATGCCCGAGAATGTTTGATGAATGATTGATTAAGATTGAAATTGAAAGGATATTGAATTGATGCTTTAAAGTGGCATTTTAAAACTGTGAACTGCATAATCTAACCAGTTACTGAGCTTTCTAACCGGTTACATCACTGCAGAACTGAAATAGAGGGAAATTTGAATTAACAGGTACAGTGGAGTAACCGGTTACCCGGTTAGTCACTGTAGAAAAATCTAAAAAGTGCATTTTTCAAATCTAATATTTCCCTACTGTTTTTACTTAATATTTTTAAGTTTAAAATTTATTTTCATTATTAAAAAGGTTATTTTTGGAGTTACTTCCTTTTAGCATCAATTTAATACCAAGTAAAGAATTTAAAATCAACATCAATGTATTGATTGTGATTTAATCATGCATGGTGTTAAAGAGTTAAGATAGGACAGTAGGAAAAGACACATTCGATTTTATTAAATCGGTATGAGAATACGCGAAGATTAGGTTTGTGACGGTGATACGTCAAATAACCGTGGGAATTAATTATAGGTAAAATGGTCCTATGATGAGTGGGTTCTGCAAACTTGACTCGAGATAATTTTACAATGACTATAATTAATTCTATCAATCTTTAGGGGTATTTCGTGACTGCAGAGGATGGTCTTTAGTATAATTTACACACGAGTTGTAATTGTATACTTGGTGGAAAAACGTTTACTCCTAGTTTCTTTTCCTATTTAGTATCGTTGGTACGTTGTCGTCAAACGTACGTGGACCGTTTTGGTACGTTTTCGTTGAAACGTAAATTAGATCGTTTGGTACGTTTTCGATAAAACGTAAATTGAATCGTTTAGTACGTTTTCGATAAAACGTAAATTGCTAAAGTGCACGATATTCGTAGAATATCACAAAGGAGATTGCATTGAGCATTCGCATCGCATTGCATTGCACATGCATTAGAAAACATACATTATTGTTTGATAATTATTGATTGATTATTTAAGTTTGCTTATATGCTTACGTGGCTTTAATTGCTACTTGACTAATTGTGTTTGTTTATTCTTAGTCCATTTAATTATTCATTTGTACGTGAATGACACTGTCTTACTCCCTTTTCCCTAATTGTTTGTAGGTCATGGCGCAGAATCCCATCTGCATAGAGATAAGGTTTATCCCTGAGGGAGAATGACACCGTAGGGGACATAGCATAGTTCTTGAGGGAGTGGTGGAAGTTACTATCCGCCGTCTTAATCCTCTCCCGCATATGTGTTCCCTTAGGACCAGAATTCCTGTGATCTTTATCATTCATCTTTTTCCTGGTTAAGATGAATGTTATGTAATTTCTTAGCATATTTTGAGTTTTGGTGGACCGCTCTGAGTTACATTTTGTCTATGTATAATAGTACTAATGGAAATCACTTAACTCGGAGCTACGAGACAGTATCATTTTTGGATGAAATGATATAACATGATGTACATTATATCAAACTCTTTTATGTGTAATATAAAAGAAGCAGTTATGTAATAATTTTCGGTTCAAATTATTTCCTATTTTTATGTACCATCATAAAAACATCAACACTTTTTCATTAAAACACACTAATCGTATGCATTTAACATAATATCATTTCAGTAACGACTTAGGTCGTTACACTCTTCCAAAGAGAAAAGAGGTCTTCGCCACAGAAAATTCCAATCCCATTTGTCATCACTCCAAGAACCCATTTGAGAAATAAGGCTATTTTTTGAAATAGAAATTGAAAAAAGTTTCGGGAACATCTCTTTAAGAGACGTGTCACCTACCCAAACATCATGCCAAAAAAGAGTTCCTGACCCATTACCAACTCTCTTCCTCACCCCCTCTAGGAACCAATCTCTCCCCGAACCACCCAAAGAAGCTACCCTAGTTATGTCCCTCCACCACTTGGAATGTCTCACCCTATGATGCCTTCTCCTTGGAGAGAAGGAGAACGGGTTATAAACACCATACTTAGATCTAAGGATTCTAACCCACCAAGCCTCCCTCTCACTAACTAGCCTCCACTGCAATTTACCTATAAGAGTCGCATTGAACAACCTAAGGTCTCTAATTCCTAAACCTCCTTTATCTTTAGGCTTGCACACGTCACTCCACTTAACCCAAGCTACCCCTCTCCTCTCCACCCCATTACCCCAAAGGAACTTTCTTTGAATTTTCATAAGAGAGTTTAGAACACTCATAGGAGCTTTGTAGAGAGAGAGCAAATACATAGGAAGACTAGAGAGGATAGAGTTTATGAGAACTATTTTACCACCAAATGATATATGCTTGCTTTTCCACTTAGACAAACGTCTCTTGAAACTTTCCACCACCCCGTTCCAAGTAGAAACTTTCTGATAATCAGCCCCCACCGGAATACCAAGATAGATAAAGGGAAGGAGACCAACTTTACAGAACAAAAATTGTGCAGCAGCCACGATCCCAAAGCTCTCCACATTTACACCAAAATATAGCTCTTGTTAAAATTAATCTTCAACCCCGATGTAAGCTCAGAGCTTTTGAGATTGGTTTTAATTGCCCAAATGTTTGAGAAGTCAGGCTTGAATATAAGGATTATGTCATCTGCATATTGAAGGTGAGACATCTGTAGACCTTCTTGATCGATACTAAAGCCTGACATTATACTTGAATTCACAGCAGTTCTCATCAAACCATTGAATCCTTCTGCAACCATCAGGAAAAGGAAATGTGTCATCGAGTCTCCTTGGTGAATCCCTTTTGACATCGGGATTTCATGCAACGGAGTTCCATTAACCGAAACAGAAATATGAGTTGTCGATAGACATTCCTTGACCCATCTTCTCTAATTGTCACTGAACCCGAACCTCTTTATCATATAATCGAGGAACTCCCAATTCACAGAGTCGTAGGCCTTTTCGAAGTCTACCTTAAAGAACATACAGCTGTTGCTCTCATGTTTAGCACTATGGATTACCTCATTCAGAACTACCACTCCATATAGGATATTCCTGCCCTTGAGGAAAGTTGTCTGAAAGTCGGAGATAATGGAGGGAAGAATAGTTTTTAACCTGGAAGATAAGATCATAGAGATAATCTTGTACATAGCCCCCAACTAAATAAATAGGTTTATAGTCCTTGATTTTTTGAGGGAAGCTCACTTTGGGGACAAGATTGATGAAGGAAGCATTTAAACCCCTAGGCAATTTAGCATTGGCGTGAAACTCAGACACAAAGAGGAAGATATCCGGTTTCTAGAGATCCCAAATTTTTTTAACAAAATCGAAGTTAAACCTGTCCGGTTCTGGAGCCTTGTCACTAGCACAACTCCACACATCATCTCTAATCTCCTCCTTTAGCATGGGAGCATCAATGAAGGAAATCTGACCATTAGATAGAGAATTAAAGTGGATACTATCAAGCTTAGGCCTTCTGCATTGATGTTCGTTAAAAACCTTTTCATAGAAATCGACAATTCCATTCCTTAGCTGCACTTCGTTGTCAACCCAGTCATCACCTATCTTCAGACACAAGATTTGGTTTCGGAGTCATCTAGCATTGATGCAAGCATGGAAGAATTTAGAGTTTATGTCACCATCTCTTATCCACCTCACTCTTGATTTTTGGAGAGGCAAATTCTGCTTGATGCTGGACTGCTTCGAAAAATTTGCAAACAGGTCTTTCCTTCTTTGCACCTGCGAAGTTGATAGAGTGCAGGTCTCACCAAGGACATCAGTCACCTCAATTTCAACTTTACAGAGGGACAATCATTCTTCAATGTTCCCGAATACCTCCTTGTTCCACACTTTGAAGGCCCCTTTTAGACGTTTGAGTTTTTCCTTTAAAACAATGGCTGCCCAACCTTGAACCTGAAGATTCCCCCAAACCTCTTTAACAAAAGCTTCAAATTGGGGGTGGTGAACCCAACAATTAAGAACTCTAAATGGCTTAGGACCATTAGCACACTGAGCATATCTAACCAGAAGGGGGCAATGATCGGAAACGTCTCTCTCCAAAGCTCAAAGCGACACCGTTGTTCATTTGGCTAGGCACTCCAAGGAGATCAAAGCCCTATCAATTCTACTCATTGCTATACCATCTGGTTTATACCAAGAGAATATCCTTCCCACCAAAGCCAAATCAATTAGTTCCATCTCCTCAATCCACTCGGAGAATAACCTTGCCTCTCTAGCATAGTTTTGAGAAACCACGCCCCTTCTCTCTGTAACCTCTCTGATAGCATTGAAGTCACCAATAAAAATCCACAAGCCACTCCCAAACTGGAGTTTCAAGTCACTAAGCTGATGCCATAACATGGATTTGTCTACCAAACCAATTTGGGAATAAACATTCACAACAGCACAGATACAACTACCAGCATACCAAGTACCTTGAGTAAGTAAGAAACCATTACCTCTACCAGTGTTTGATCTAGAGAACTTGGACTTTCTCTGTAACACCCTAACATTTTATTACCTTAATTACTATTGATTAGGTCGAGTTAAATTTAAGACATGAAAATTTCTTTCGAAAATCCGGCAGAGTTTCCTCTGTTTATCGGACTTTCCAAAATTTACGTTATATAAACCTGTCAAATAAGAGTAAATTAAAACTTAAACTTAAATACTAAACACATCCAGAATCTCCTAATGCCCTGATACATAAATAATACAAGTTGTCGGGCTATCAAACGCTAATCTATATTAATTACACATTTTGATTCTAGTTCTCTCAATGCCTCATTTACACTCCATGGTGTGGAGTGTACTCCTGCTCGGCCATGCACAGTGTAAGCTCCATCTTTGTACCTGTATAAAAAGGCAAGAAGGGTAGCATTACACAGAACTTAGGAAATAGTGTCTAAAAGGCATATTAACAAACTAAGGTCATACACAATGAATATCAACGGTTTATATTATATCATACACAACAAATACACGATTATGTCCAATCAATTCATTATCCTTTTCTTCTTCTTAGTCATACACTCAGTAACTTATTCTCTTTTCCTTTCTTACTCTTACCTTTCTTGTCATTACTTTCGTCTTATTCGTCATCCACAGGGTCTTATGACCTACCTATGCTAATTTTCCTATCCACAGGGTCTTATGATTAACTTGTGTCCTCTATCACATCCACAGGGTCTTATGACCAACCTGGGATGAGTTTTCTTATTCACAGGGTCTTATGACCAACCTGTGCCGCTTTTCTATCCACAGGGTCTTATGACAAACCTGTGCCCTCTTCTCTTATCCACTAGGTCTTATGACCAACCAGTGCCCTATCTCTTTATCCACAAGGTCTTATGACCAACCTGTGCTAAGATTTTCTGTTCACAGGGTCTTATGACCAACCTGTGAAGAGTCATTCTTCTCTTTCTCTTTACTCTTATTCCTTTTTCATTTCTTATTTACTCTAGTATTCTTTTCTCGTTAATTCTTATTCAACTCTTTTTAGGGTTTTGTGAATCCACCACTGCGCTCCCACAGTGGGGTGTCTTACCGCTGCACAAGACATTAAATCGCGTGGCTTACGCAACCAATGCACCCCACCAGGGCATACTTACTTGGCCTGACATTCAAAAAATGCGTCGGGTACTGCGAACCCACCATTGCGCTCCTACACCGGGGCGTCTTACCGCTGCGCACGCCATTAAATCGTGCGGCTTACACAACCAATACACCCCACCAGGGTGTACTTACTTGGTCTGGCATCCGCATACAAAATACTTTAGTCTTTTATCACATTCCCTTTGTTTATTTACTCATTCTTCATTCATTCTTAGTTCTTGCTCTTCTTTCCTCTTACATTAATAATTATTATTGCTTCTCTTTCATTTTCTGTTGTTAATTACTTACTTATTACTCTTGTGATTTCGTAACTTACTATTTACTAATCAATTTCTCACTTCTTTATTATCGTTCCCTAGTTTCTCTTATGTTCTTCCTACTTGTAAATTAACTCCTATTTCATGCTCACGTTCTCTATTCTAGTCTCTATTAATTCTTAATTCAATCCAATCCATCTTAGTCATTCATTTGTATTTAAGTCTTTTGGACAAATCCTAAATTAGGTCTATCTTTTATTAATTTCCCTCATGTATTAGTTCACTTTATTTAGCCTTGTCTGGTTTTAATGTACATACGTCCTTTATTCTAACCTCAACTATTCTAGGGCTCTGTCCTATACTTATTTGTGCACGCCCTTAGATATTCACTTATTCCAATTGCTTTACCTACTTCTTATTCACTACTTAAGTTCGCTCGCGTAAGTGTTTCTATTTCCCTCACTAATTACTCCCTAGCCCAACAACCCTCACTATCTCACTCATATCATTTTATTAAGTATTTCATCTTTTAATCTTTTACATTATTTTATCATTAACTTATCTTACTTAGGGGTTTTCTAATGTCTTTATGCTATAACTTATCCCCTACAAGCAACTAGAACATACACAAGTACATATCATCACACAAACATACATTTAACAATTAGCATAATGATTTCCATAATCCCAATTCTAGCTATTTAGCCCTATTCAAGTACATTACCCTAAGGTTTGGCACTATCACTACCCATCCCCCCTAGCCATCATTATACACTAGTTAGAAACCATGGCCTAAGGACCAGTAATACCACCTCATTACCTCAATGAAGATAGAGAGATGGAACCTCCAAGTCATGGCTTTCCCCCTTGTGCCCTAGATTCCCTTGAAGCCTGCACTTCTTGGGTTCCCGTTACTTGATCTTGGGTGTGTGATTCTTCAAGGCTATGGAGCTTAGATAATCAAGAGACACGGTGATGGTGAAGTCGGGTGATGTTGTTGATGGTGATCTTGGTGGGGATGATGAGCTCTTGTGCTCTTAATGTTCTTGAGAAAAATGAGAGAATGAAGAATATGTGTATGTGTGGTGTTGGGTTCTTGGGACTCGGAAGTGGTGAGGGAGGTGTGAGGATGATGATGATGATGATGTTTGGTGCTATGGAGCTTAGGGTGTGATGGTGGTTGTGTTGAGCATTGAGCTCTTGGAGAAGAAGAAGAAGAGAGAATGGATGGAATGAGTGGTGGAGAATGGATCTCATGCCTTATAAATTTTCAGATTTTTATCGAACTAATCGATTAGTGGACTCACTAATCGATTAGTCTGTGAAATTTTATAATTTGAACTTGTTATTTTCAACATTTTGGCCAAACTAATTGATTAGTCACTGCTAATTGGCTTTTCTAATTTTCTTCTATTTTCCCCTTATTTTCTTCTTGAAATCAAATCAACATAACTTCTTCGTTAACCGTCGGATCTTGCTCAAATGATCTTACTCAAATTTGAAAGCAAGCTTCCCTACATATTCACCTTCACATCCAACGGTGGAATTCTTGTTTAGAGTTCTAAATCTTCTATTTTTTATTTTCTCTTATAAAGTATTTAAAACACCGAAAACGCCGGCTCTAACCCTCATTTCTCCCCGTCTTTCACCCTTTTATCCTTTGCTAAGGCTTCCTAACTACTTCACAACATTGCAAATGGTCCTACTCCATCGTCTTAACTCTTCTTGAGCAAAATTATCTTCCTTCTAATCTCATTATTAGTTTGTTTATTCTTGGGATTAAGATTCGGGATGTTACAATTCTCCCCCACTTATTAGAACTTCGTCCCCGAAATTCCGTTCAGTTTCGTAAATGAAGAGCCATCCCTTGACAAGGCTTTTGACTATGGTCTTTACGCCCCCTTCGGTTTTATTCCCCCACCTAGGATACTTCTAAGTCCTTGCTCCTTGACGCATTCCGACTTATGTTGGAACATTCTACTTCTTGTTCTCGCCGGGCTCTCCTTCTCATTTTCGTTCGTTACTCCGTTAAGATCTTTGTTGGGTTACTAAGTCCTCCCCCACTTAGCATCGACATACTTGGTTATATCCATGCCAGGAAGTAGGGAAATCGAATGCGTCAGCTTTTGACCGCCTTTCTGACAACCTCCAATAAAGAGTGCAAGGATCTAACAACGAAAGGAAGCGTAATCATTGGAATTCACGAAGGGTTCATTCTTCTGCTTTTAAGGAAAATAGAGTTCTCCTCATCAAGGAGGGACATAATTGAATAGACAAGATTGGAACTTCAGGAACGATTGATATTGAAGGATGAGAAACAAGGAGAAGAGCGCGAGTTCACAATCCTTAGCCGGTTTGAGCGAGAAGACCCTTGATTGGGATCAAAAGTTGCTACATCAGGGTTGAATCAACCCAAGAAGAATAAGAAGGGAGAGATTACTTGCATGCATTGAAGCATTAATTAAGGCTCACAGAAACAGTAATAAAGTCTTAAATGACTTTTGGTGGTCATGAATTGAGGTAGGCAGGCACTCTTGAGATTTACATCACCCTCGAGATCGGGGGCCGTGTTGAGTTGATTACCCATTGGTGGTTAATAGGTTGGACCAAATTTCCTAAGGTTAGCGAAATTCCGTATCCGCGCATGATTAGGTTCTTGTATTCAGTGAAGGGCAGGAATCAATTGTTTAACTTGGTTGGTTTCAGGATGGATACTTTATGACGCTGTCAAGATTCGGTTTTCATGAAAGTTAGAAGTGATTCCTATAGGGTTCGCTCGATCCTTTCCCATTCGCCTATACTACTCTTAAACAGATAAGATAGCTTAAGGCTCTTATCCTTTAGTTTTGGCATGGGTCTACTACTTGATTCTGTGTAAGGAGTTCAGAAAGAATACCTTTCAAGCTAATTCCTTCTCTCTTAAAGGACCTATTTCTTCAAGGATTCCTATTTCAGGTGTTTCAACTTCCTTGAGAAGATTGCAATGATATCATCCGTTAATAGATGCAATGATTGGGGTGATTAGTACCAATCCCATATCTATCCACAGTACATCATTGACACTCATGTAGGTGATATTGTCCCTTAACGCATGCAAGAGTAGGATGGCCAATCCTAAACTTACACTTTATTAAACGGCAATACCATCACAGGACTCGATTAGATTTCAACTAGGACCCTACAACTTACTAATTATCCCTAAGACTCTTCATAATTTCTTAAAGGTTTAGACTAATTCTAAATGTTTTCTTACATTCTCATAGTATATGGTATGTTAATAAGGTAAGGATTACCTCAGACGTGACGGCTCTTTGGACAGTCCGTAGCCCTGTGTCCCGGTTGCCCGCACTGAAAACATATACCTTCCTTCCTGTGCTGGTTAAGCATACAACAAGTAAGATTATGAAATCTTCCGCAATGTGGACATGGTGGCCTAGCCCTTGGAGCGATCACACTCTGGCCCGCATCCTTTAGCACTACTGCTCTAGTGGGGGTATCAACATATGGACCTGATTCCTGAGCCAGTTCCTTACCCTTGTTAGGACCTCCTTTATCCTGCATATTCCTACTCCTCTTCTCTGTCTCCTTCCGCTTCAAACCCTTCTCATAAGTGCTAGCCATATTCACCAGTTGAGACAAGTCAGTTATGTTCCGGTACTCGAGAGCTAGCTTGATCTCAGGGCGAAGACCATATTCAAAATTGATACACTTCGTCCTCTCATCAACATCCCTGCAACTTCCAGCATATCGGATGAGATCCTCGAAGCGGGCTGCATATTCCCCAACACTTAGGTCTCCTTGCATCAGATTCAAAAATGCAATCTCCTTCTCCCTGCGCACATCCTCAGGGAAGTACTTTCCCAGAAACCTCATCTTGAAGACCTCCCAGGTGACCTCCTGGTTATCGGTCACCAAGCCCCTTCGCACATGCTCCCACCAGTGCTCTGCTTTGCCAGTGAGCATGTACTATGCTAGAAGGACATGCTGCCCAGCTGGTGGTGTCATGGTTCGAAGAATCTTTTCAATCTCCTAGAGCCACCGTTGTGCTCCATCACGGTTGTATCCTCCTTCGAACCTGGGTGGTTCGTTCTTCCTGAATGGTGGAAACCAATCGATCTCAACGGGAGCTGGGGGTCGAGCATTTAGTGCTGCTACTACGGCTGCTGCTATATTCTCCGCCTAGTTCTGTTTCATGTGAACCAAGTTCTCTAGATTTGTGGTGATCCTATCATTATCATTGCGACTCCCCGCCATAATATCTAGTCCTAAAGAAAGCAACAAGTTAATACCCATATAAGCAAGAAATTACCTATGTTACCCTAATCATCTAACTTAGACACTAAACCACCAATCGGTTACTCGCTTGGTGAGTAACCCAAAGGAGTTGTGGGTCCACACTCCAAGGTCGAGGGAAAATGCTCTGATACCAAATTGTAACACCCTCACATTTTATTACCTTAATTACTATTGATTAGGTCGAGTTAAATTTAGGACATGAAAATTTCTTTCGAAAATCTTGCAGAGTTTCCTCTGTTTATCGGACTTTTCCAAAATTTACGTTTTATAAACCTGTCAAATCAGAGTAAATTAAAACCTTAAATACTAAACACAGCCAGAATCTCCTAATGCCCTGATACATAAATAATACAAGTTGTTGGGCTATCAAACGCTAATCTATATTAATTACACATTTTGATTCTAGTTCTCTCAATGCCTCATTCCTGCTCGGCCATGTACAGTGTAAGCTTCATCTTCGTACCTGTATAAAAAGGCAAGAAGGGTAGCATTACACAGAACTTAGGAAATAGTGTCTAAAAGGCATAATAACAAACTAAGGTCATACAGAATAAATATCAACGGTTTATATTATATCATACACAACAAATACACGATTATGTCCAATCAATTCATTATCCTTTTCTTCTTCTTAGTCATACACTCAGTAACTTATTCTCTTTTTCTTTCTTACTCTTACCTTTATTTTCTTTACTTTCGTCTTATTCGTCATCCACAAGGTCTTATGACCTACCTGTGCCAATTTTCCTATCCACAGGGTCTTATGACCAACCTGGGATGAGTGTTCTTATTCACAGGGTCTTATGACCAACCTGCGAAGTGTTCCTAGCTCACAGGGTCTTATGACCAACCTGTGCCCTCTTCTCTTATCCACTGGGTCTTATAACAAACAAGTGTCCTATCTCTTTATCCACAAGGTCTTATGACCAACCTCTGCTAAGCTTTCTTGTTCACAGGGTCTTATGACCTGTGAAGAGTCATTCTTCTATTTCTCTTTACTTTTATTCCTTTTTCGTTTCTTATTTACTCTTTTCTTATTTTCTCTTTAATTCTTATTCAACTCTTTTTAGGGTTTTGTGAATCCAACACTGTGCTCCAACACTGCGCTCCCACACCGGGGCGTCTTACCGCTGCACACGCCATTAAATCGTGCGGCTTACGCAACCAATGCACCCCACCAGGGCATAATTACTTGGCCTAGCATTCACAAAACGTGTCGGGTGCTGCGAACCTACCACTGCGCTCCCACACCGGGGCATCTTACCGCTGCACACGCCATTAAATCGTGTGGCTTACGCAACCAATGCACCCTACCAGGGTGTACTTACTTGGCCTGGCATCCGCATATCAAATACTTTAGTCGTTTATCACATTCTCTTTCTTTATATACTCATTCTTCATTCATTCTTCGTTCTTACTCTTATTTCCTCTTACATTAATAATTATTCTTGCTTCTCTTTCATTTTCTGTTGTTAATTACTTACTTATTAGGTAAAACTACTAGATTGGTCCTGTAAGTTATTTTTTGGTTGCGATTTCGTCCCTTAACTTTTTTTCGTTTCAAATAAATCCGTAAGTTTGTAACTTGTTTCAAATAAATCCTTCCATCCAATTTTGTCTTAACACCGTTAATGGGAGCCTCCTATGTGGCAACCATCGGTCTTACGTGGCTAAAAATCAACGTTACACCCCCAAAATAATGTCATATGAGGCCAAAAGAGAAAACCAAAACAGTTAGGGATAGCCCAATAAGCTTCTATTTTGGTCTCATACGATATCGTTTTGGGGTGTAACTTTGATTTTTAGCCTTGTAAGACCATTGGTTGCCACGTAGGAGGCTCCCATTAACGGTATTAAAATAGAATTGGACGGAAGGATTTATTTGAAACAAGTTACAAACTTCCGAATTTATTTGAAACGAAAATATGTTAAGGGACGAAATCGCAACCAAAAAATAACTTACAGGACCAATCTAATAGTTTTGCCTACTTATTATTGTTGTAATTTCGTAACTTACTATTTACTAATCAATTACTCACTTTTTTATTATCGTTCCCTAGTTTCTCTTATGTTCTTCCTACTTGTAAATTAACTCTTATTTCATGCTCACGTTCTCTATCCTAGTCTCTATTAATTAGTAATTCAATCCAATCCATCTTAGTCATTCATTTGTATTTAAGTCTTCTGGGAAAATCCTAAATTAGGTCTATCTTTTATTAATTTCCCTCATGTCTTAGTTCACTTTATTTAGCCTTGTCTGGTTCTAATGTACATACATCCTTTATTCCAAATTCAACTATTATAAGGTTCGGTCCTATACTTATTTGTGCACACCCTTAGCTATTCACTTATTCCAATTGCTTTACCTATTTCTTATTTACTACTTAAGTTCGCTCGCTTAAGTGTTTGTATTTCCCTCACTAATTACTCCCTAACCCAACAACCCTCACTATCTCACTAATATCATTTTATTAAGTTTTTCATCTTTTAATCTTTTACATTATTCTATCACTAACTTATCTTACTTAGGGGTTTTCTAATGTCTTTACGCTATAGCTTATCCCCTACAAGCAACTAGAACATACACAAGTAGATATCATCACACAAACATACATTCAACAATTAGCACAATGATTTCCATAATCCCAATTCTAGCTATTTAGCCCTATTCAAGTACATTACCCTAAGGTTTGACACTATCACTACCCATCCCCCCTAGCCATCATTATACACTAGTTAGAACCCGTGCCCTAAGGACCGGTAATACTACCTCCTTACCTCAATGAAGCAAGAGAGATGGAACCACCAAGTCATGGATTTCCCCTTTGTGCCCTAGATTCCCTTGAAGCCTGCACTTCTTGGGTTCCCGTTACTTGATCTTGGGTGTGTGATTCTTCAAGGCTATGGAACTTAGAGAATCAAGAGAGATGGTGATGGTGAAGTCGAGTGATGTTGTTGATGGTGATCTTGGTGGGGTTTATGAGCTCTTGTTTTCTTAATGTTCTTGAGAGAAATGAGAGAATGAAGAATATGTGTATGTGTGGTGTTGGGTTCTTGGGACTTGGAAGTGGTAAGGGAGGCGTGAGGATGATGATGATGATGTTTGGTGCTATGGTGCTTGGGGTGTGATGGTGGTGGTGTTGAGCAATGAGCTCTTGGAGAAGAAGAAGAGAGAATGAATGGAATGAGTGATGGAGAATGGATCTCATGCCTTATATTCTTTCAGATTTTTATCGAACTAATCGGTTAGTGGACTCGCTAATCGATTAGTCTGTGAAATTTTACAATTTGAACTTGTTATTTTCAACATTTTGGCCAGACTAATCGATTAGTCACTGCTAATTGGCTTTTCTATTTTTCTTCTATTTTCCCCTTATTTTCTTCTTGAAATCAAATCAACATTACTTCTTCGTTAACCGTCGGATCTTGCTCAAATTTGAAAGTAAGCTTCCCTACATATTCACCTTCACATCCAACGGTGGAATTCTTGTTTAGAGTTGTAAATATTCTATTTTTAATTTTATCTTATAACGTATTTAAAACACCGAAAACGTCGGCTTTAACCCTCGTTTCTCACCATCTTTCACCCTCTTATCCTTTGTTAAGGCTTCCTAACTACTTCACAACATTACAAATGGTCCTACACCATCGTCTTAACTCTTCTTGAGCAAAATTATCTTCCTTCTAATCCCATTATTAGTTTGTTTATTCTTGGGATTAAGATTCGAGATGTTACGTTCTCCAAATACTGATCATACCCTCGGATCTACCATTCGACGGAGTGAAGTCCCAATCAAACTCATCATCATACCATAGTAAGTTACAGAAGCTAGAATCCACCTCCTCTTTCTTTAACTCTTGAATTGGTAAGAAGTCTACATTGTTCTTTCTCACCAAGTCAGAGATGACCTTCCTCTTGACCCTCCCACCTAATCCTATAGTATTGAATGACGGACAAATAATTGGGCACCTGCACTAACGCCTTGGGAACCTTGTTGAACCACGGTAGCAGGTCTATCTCTTGCTTCCATTTCTTCAATTACCTTGACCATGTCAGCATCTTGACCCTAATAGTTAACAACCAATTGTTTGGACATTGCCCAGAGCTTTTGCGGTACAGACTCGTGCGGGTTGAAGTGCTGCTGTCTACAACAGCTTCTAATGTGAGAGTCAGAGATTGTGTTGCTTATGGAGTCATCCAACTATTTAGAATTCTGAGGAGCTAAATCAGTGGTGGATATCTTCTTCCTATATGGTAATTTTATTTTACTGAGAGTCAACCAAGGTGGAAAGCCTCAATCAATCAGCTTTATGTTTTAAATTAAACCTTGAACACAAACTTCTTTTTATTTAAGTATAATGTCGCCAATAAAAAGAAAACAAAGATAAAGTGAAAAGATAAATAAATTGCATTAAGTAAAAGAAGATGGAAGGAAATACTTGATATGTGTTGATACCCAAAAATGAGTGGTCCATTAACAAGGCCCAAGGTAGAAGGCCCAAATCCATCATAAGGGGTAAAGGTTACCAAACATGAGCTAAGAGGAAGCACGTGACAAGCACCTGCAGTGTAAAGGCGTCCTCCTCTGCATGCCTTCCTAAGGAAGTATGAAGCACCTCATTAAGATAGCCAGGAAGGAAAGAGAGAATAACTGGCAACGTTGCAGTAGTCGCAAAGCTCAAGAGAAATAGCTGTGGCAAGGAGAAGGCGTCAGAAGCACCGAAGTTACGGGTAAAGGCGCACCCAGCCCATGGAGCACACATATGTCCAAACGAAGGTAGCCAGCTGTCTGAAGGAATCTTCGCTTACCTCATTCAGCCCTTTCCAAGGCAAAGCCAAGAATGGCAAGACTTGCACCACTCCCCTCCTGCGGCCATTAAATGACAAAGCCAAAAAGAGGAAACAAACAAAAGGGACCTGATAAAGAAGGAATCTACAGCTACCAAGGAGGAAAAGTGCCATGGACCAAAGGATAAAGTAAGAAGAAGCAATGACCAGTGGGCAAAGGGCACACTATAAGAAGAGGAAGCTCTATCCTCAAAAAAGGAAGAGAGGAAGAGGAGGAGAGAGGAGGATGAAGGGGACACATACACGCACAAGAAGAAGAAGAAGAAGAAGAGAGAAGCCACACCCATACGGAGAAAGAATAACGAAAAAGAGTGGAAAAAGTAACCCATATGGCTCCTCCAAGAGCTCAAGAGCAAAGTACAAGAGAATAACACAAGTGAGGGAGATGCATTAGAAATCACATACCCCTAACCACCATCTCAGCAACAACAATACACTGGAGTAAAGCACAAATTTCCCTCCTCTGCAACCCGGAGGAGGAACACAAGAGAAAGAAAAGAGTACTCAAGAACAAGGAGGCCCCGAGGGCGAGCAGCAGAGTGTACGCCTTTTGTTCCCCATAAATTCACTTGAGGCAACGGAAGAATTGCACATGTGTCTATGTACGAAAGAAAAGAAAGCATGCAGTAAATAAACACCCCATAAGCAAAAGTGCACGTATGTAAAGCACCTGAAGAAGCATCGAAGTCTATGCAGCTTATACCAAAATTCTAACAAAGTCGAGAAATGCCAAGAAATTGAGAAAGTCAGTTCATACAAGGAATCAAGGTCTAGCGGCAAAGTCTAGTAGCAGTAAAGCAACAAGAGTCAAATCCAGTTAGAGTCATACAAAACACAGAGCCAAAGGAAAAGCAATAACCGAAACCATAATCCAAAGAGCAAAATGACAAGAGTAGCAATATATGCAGTGAAAATAGCGCCTACATGCTGAAAAGGGAATTCAAAGAGGTGTCCCTGCAAGCTTCCTCATAGGCGTGCTTCCGGACGGCGAAATCATTAATCTCCTCATCAAGTCGCTCCAACTCTGAAGTTGTTTGGTCAAGCTGGGAAGAAAGTTCTTTAATGCGGGACACCAGCGGAGCACGGCGTTCCTGCAGGGAGCGCTCAGCCTCAGCCAAATCGGCATCATCAAACGGAGGGCGCAAACTCTCAAAGCCAGCAATGGCATTCTCAAGCCAAGCACCAGAATAGTGCTGAAACTTGAGAGAATACAGACAATCCAAAATCTCAGCTTTGTCCTCCCATGGCAAGGCGTCCACATCAACTGAGCGAACCAACAACAACATCTCCAGTAAGGTGCGTGAAGTGGACTCCCTGAAAAGGCGAGGAAGCGAGGCACGAGGCGATATCAGGGCAGGGTGAGCAAGAAGGAATGAATCAACCAAGGACTGATCTTCCGCATCCAGTGAACCGCGGGACCTAGCGGAAGGTGCAACTGCAAAAAAGCACACAACGACACGCACAAAGATAATAAGGCAAGAAAGTAAAGCAAAGAAAAGGAAAGAGCCCAACTTCGATCAAGCAAAGAGAGGGATACTTACAAATCAAAGAAGACCCTGGAGAAGCAGAAACGTGACCTGCCCTCACGGAAGGAGTCTGGAAATGGGAAACCTCATGCATAGAACGCCCATCAAGAGGAGTGGTGACACTCCTAGGAACTTCAGCTGTGCTGGTCGAAGCTAGGCCCTTATCAGCAGAAGGGATAAATGATACGCCCCACAAGCGCACGGGTTATGTCAAGTAGGAGTATAAAAAGATATCGTCTGTGCAGGGATTTTGTTTGTTAATTACCAACTAATTACAAGTATAGATTAGCTAAACGAATCTATTAGAGATATGCAAAAAAAATAAAAGATTGGATTGAGATATAAAATAAAATAAAATAAATCTAAAGATATGAGATAAGAATCAAATCTTCCAAGGATTAGTTTCACCACATATCAACATTGACAATCAATTAAAGATATATCTCTTATTAAATTAGATTTACTTTGAAGGTGAATTATCCTAATGTAGAATACTAGTTCCTTTCAGAATCTTAGCACAGTACCTAATGAGGCCTAATTCCTACTTTCGTGGTAATTAGGGTACATTAAATCCATTAAGATCTTTGATAATTCACTAAATCCTCTCAAGGATTAGAACTACTTTCGTGATCTAAAACCTTAAGTTTAATTATGTATTTTCTAACAGTAAGGTTCACCTTTCGGTTCTTCTCTTACTATCTGAGATCATGCAATAGTGGGATCCGACACAATCACAAGCATTAAGAACACCATAATTAAATCTAGAATAAATAAATAATAATAAGAGATAAGAATATCAAAACATCATGTCAATGTCTCCATGGGCTAATCCTAATCCTTAGAAACGGAAAACTACTCAATCATATACATAATACAAACCAAAAAAATAAGAATAAGGGAATAAAAGGTAGTAATAACCAAAAGATGAAAGATGAGGAATTTCTTCCGTCTTCAATCGCCTTCTAGTTCTTCATGGAGAGAGTTGTGCAACCTTGAATCCTTATTTTCTAATTTGTTTCTGGCTATGATAGAGAAAATAATCCTAATTCTAATTCTAATCCTACAACTACTGCTAAAATTCTACTACTACATGATATGACTGATGTTCTTTTTTTTTTACAGGGCTTCTATCTTCCTCCTTTTATAGATTTTCCTTCTTCCAAGTGTTGGGCCCAAATAGCAAAATAAATCCATAAGCAATCTCCTTCCTCTCACATGCCTCTCTCTATCTTTTTCTAGATTTCTGCTCACAATATCTCTTAGCATATCTTCTTTGATTTATTCCTTTATTTTCCAATGCTCCAACCTCAAAATAAGCAATCTACACAATAAAAGTACAAGATACCTTTCCAAGTGAAATATGAATTAAATGCATGCTAAATTATGATAAAATGCATGATTATTTATTAAAATAAATACAAGCTAATAAGGAAATAATATGTATGTTACACACACATCAAATTCCCCCAAGCTTGAATCTTTGCTTGTCCTCAAGCAAAACATGCAATGCAATGAATGAATCCTATATGAAATGCTAACTAACTCATCATTGACAACAAAACTCATAATCCAATAATGTCATGCACAAAAACACAACTTCCTCAAAACAAATTCTATCAAATGACATAACCTGTAATTCTCCCAAACTAACATCCACTAACCAATCATGAAATAATCAAAAGTCTACCCAATTAGAACCTTAAACTTATCACAACCTTGCTCATCACTAAAAGGGGTCACTCCACTCACCTTCTCTCAATGTGTATAAGAGGGTAAAGACATATCACTCAAGTTCATCAATGAAAGTGAATTACCATAAGCTTGATCATAGACCAAAATCTCCACTGAAACTACTGAATACATGCAAAAATCAAAAGGTCTTAATTAGGTTGTAATGAGGCCATGGCTAAAGATTTCAGGTGGGGTATAAGAAACAAAGGATCACACAAAGGGCTTATACAATATAATCATGAACACAGTACCCCTTTAATTATGAATGGAGCATATAATCACTGTAGTTACACATCAACTCCAAAAATTTGTGATCTTTCATTCTCATTTTTTTTATTCTCTCTATTCTCTTCCTTTATTTATTTATTTTTTTCACATATCAAGTATTTCCCCAATAAGCAATTACCTGCTCTCAAAAGGGGTACCTGACACTCAATTATTTCCTTTGTTTTTCTTTTTTTTTTCAGAAGAGAGATAAAGAGAGTAATGCTTTAAGCTCAATATAACATCTCATCCAAAGAACTACTCTCTCAATTGCACCATTCATAATCCAAAGGGTACCAAAAAGATGTAACATTATGAAAGGGTACCAAGGAAAACAATTATTTCATTAGGCTCAAAATGGGAAACTAAGGGAAAACTGTTCATCAAAATTGCTGAAGGCCAGAAATATAGTCCTAAGTGCCTTAATCATATTCATGCATGCAAACAATTATCAGTTTCAAAATGGTCACAGGTCAAGTTCTAGAATTCACGATCAAAGTGAACAACACTCAGATATCAAGAAAGAAGAGGGGTTTAAAAAAAAATATTCATTATGTGTTACCCCTATTAGGCTCAAAAACTCACATGTATTGGCTAATTTTAGTGAAGAGCAAAAATTACAGTAAGTTTCAGCTAATTATCAGTATCCTAATGATTATTCATGCAACCATCATTCCAAACAGCAGATTATCACAGGCTAAGTCACTTTCAAAAATAACATTCAAAGCAAGTGTATTTAGTGCATACCAAAATAGATATAAGCTAAATTACCCAAAGGATGAGTCAGTTAAATGCATGAAAAATGAATGATTTTTTTTTTAATATATATGAAAAAAAATTAAAAATGCATGATGAATGAAAAAAAACTAAATGATCCTAAACTAAATGCAAAATGCAATGCACTCCCACCTGCTCCATCTATCCTCTGCCACTGTGCACCAGTGTATGTGAAAATTTTATTTTTGCTTTTTAAATTTTTTTTAATACAGAGTTATTCAGAATATTTTTTAACACAAGTTCGTATACAGATTTATTAGAATATGTAAATTTTGAATACAGTTTTACTCAATACAGTTTTTTAAGAACACAGAGTAAAAAAAATAAATTCAAATTATAAAAATCACTTCATATCGATAAAAAAGAAAACGCATAGAATATGTTTTAATTGATTAATTTTAAAAAAATAAATTAAAAAAATCCAAAAAGGAAGGCATGCACCAGTGCATGTGATCTATTAACATGAACCGGAGCCTCGGCCGTTGTAATGCCAAACAATTTTTCATTATACAATATCATAATGTGTCTAAAAACTAAGAGAGATGTCTTAAAAATTAAGCTAAGATTACTAAGAAAAATTTCTTAAGAATAAAAATGTAGATATATAAGTGTTAGTAGTGTTCAATATGCTAGTGTATTACTAATTAGCTAGAGATGATTTAAGAATTAAAAATTTGGTTAATATTACAATTTTTTATGGTTGTTAAAATATTTCTATAAAAAAAATAATCATTTTATATGTGTCTATATATATAGAGAGAGAGGAATGATTGGTAGTATAATATCCATTTTTACAAATTTTTACTAATATCCATTTTTACAAATTTTTAAGAGGAATGATTGGATAGTATAATATCCATTTTTACAAATTTTTACTAATATCCATTTTTACAAATTTTTAAGAGCAATTATCCATCCTTATATTATTCCCCATTTATTAAATAAGTCCTCTCTTTGTTATGGATAACTTTACACGTATCCATTAAATATGAATTCAATTATCATTCCTCCTTTCTTTCCCTTCTCAGAGCCACAAGTACCGACCGACATTGAAAAAAATAGGGACAAAACATAACCCTAGAAATTATAAGGAATCAGAAACACCTTATTGGACTGCTGGACACCGCCCTATCTATTCTTGAGTTTTAATATAAATTTTCATGTCACACTAAATTAAGCATACTTAACATTCCAATCAAGGAAATAATAAATTAAAAAACTGAACATTATCATAAATAGTGTTTTAGGCTTTTAGCCAATAATTGACGTTATTCTTGTGGAGGTCATAAACCGCTTTTCGTGTCAAACGAAAGGCCAATGGCGGTCGAACTAACACGCGACACAAAATAGCAATTTAAATTTAAATAGCCAATTAATCTTGAATACTCGGTTGGGAATGGCAGAGGTACTTGGTTCTGGAGAGATAAATGGATAGGAAACAATTTAGTTCTCAAAGATTTTATGTATCATCCTATAGACATGTCGGAAGACATTACTTTAGTCAGGGATATGGTGAATGGGCTAGGTGAATGGAAATTTAACCTTCTTGAAAACTCTGTCCAGCCTCATATTATTGATATCATTCGTACTTTGCCTGGGCCTCACGCTGATCTGGATGATGATAGAATCATTTGGAATGGTACAAATGATGGTAATTTTACTATTAAAAATGCCTACAGCTTCCTAGCTAATGAGATCCCCACGGCCTCCTATCTCCCTTGGGAAGCTATTTGGAAGACACACTGCCTGGAAAAATGGAAATTTCTTATGTGGAAAGCTGGTCATGATCGGATTCTTACCAACAACCGAAAGAATAAATGGGGTATTGGCGAAGCAGATTGTAGTCATTGCAGAGGTACTGAGGAAACTACCATCCACGCCTTTCGTGATTGCAGCAGGATTCGTAATGTTTGGTCTCAATTCCTCAATGCTACCGAGCTTACTGAGTTCTTCTCTAGTGATCTTCAATCTTGGTGCAGAGACAACCTGATGTCTGGAAAAGGGAAGTATCCTATTAACCATTGGAAAATTATTTTTCTATGTTCTTCTTACTTTATCTGGATGTGGAGAAATAAATCTATTTATGATACTGATTTCAAAATGCCTCTCAACCCAAATCTTTTTATTCTCTCGCAGGTTCATGACTTGCTCCTCCCCAATAGAAATCAGTCCTTGAGAGCAGTTGGCACAAGTTTCTTTTGCTGGAAGAGACCTCCGGAAGGGTGGATAAAGCTTAATACGGATGGAGCGTCAAAAGGGAATCCTGGAGCAGCGGGCTGTGGCGGCCTGTTTAGAGATTCCAACGGGAGATGGTTATGCGGCTTCTACAAAAGAATTGGAGTTTCTACGGCATACAAGGCGGAACTTTGGGGCATCCTTACTGGGCTCACTATTGCTTGGAAACAAGGTTTTAACAACATCATAGTTGAATGCGACTCTCTAACCATTGTGCAGCAACTCTCTAATACAGCTAAAATTCTTCAAGAAGAAGGGAAGAGTAGCTTAATGCAACATATAATACACTTTATTCAGAGGGATTGGAGGATTTCTTTCAACCATACTAAAAGAGAAGGCAATTTCTGTGCTGACTATCTGGCTAATTACAGCATTGATAAACTCTTTGATACCTGTCTCCTTGATGACCCTATGAACGACTTAGTTCCCTTGCTGTCCCGAGATTATGCAGGGACTGCTTATCCTAGGGATGTTTTCTTGAATTAGTTTTTGTTGTTGGGTGTATGCCCCCTTTGTTTAACAAAAAAAAAAAATTTAAATAGCCAATTTAAATTTAAACTAGTATTCGAATTGAATTGAGCTACTTTTAAAAAAAATAATGAATTGAGCTATGAATTATAGCTATAGAATAACTTTATAAGTAAATTTCATTTTTTTTTATTATAAAATATGGTCTTATTAAGGACACTTGATAAGGTTCTTAGATTTAAAAAAATTATCACAAGTTCACATTTTTTTTCTTTCGAGATAATAAAAAATCACATTTTTCAACACTTTCATACTACATTAAGTTCTTTAAGAAGTCCCCTTAGCATTTCCCCAGTGACGGACCGACATGGTAGATACAGTGGGCAATTGCCCTCACAATTTTTTTTTAAATATATATATATATATATTAATATTTTCTTCCTAAAACATTGCACTGCACTACTTTCCTCAATATATATATATATTAATTATTATTTTTTGTTTACAGGACTTTTCCTCTCATGTTTGGCATATGCCATCGATGTATAGCTTAAATAGGTTAACAATATTTTTACGTTAGAGTTTTTGGTTTCCATTATTTGATTTATGTCAGATAATTGATTTACAAAGTTCAAGATATTAACTCCATTCATTCAATGTGACTTTGGCATACTAATATAAAGTCAATACTTAAAGTAGAAGAGTTGTCTAATGTTAGTTTTTTATTATTTATTTACTTATTAATTTATATTATTTAATATAAAATATTTTATTTGTTGCCCTATCTATACATGGTTGGTTACTTTTGTTGATGGTTTATTTGGCATTACTTTTGTATTGCCTATCACCCTTACATTGAGTTGGTGGAGGAAGACAACATGATAAGGAAAAGATGATTGTGAAATGTGAAGGGTAAAATTATTTTTTACATTTCGAAATGGCTATTATCCAAAATATGTTTTGCAATTAAATCATTAATATTTGATTGACTAAAACGAATTCATATAATGTATTGTACTATTCTAAGAACGGTTATTTAAGTACTTTTTTTTAATCCGCAAAATAAAATATCATGGAAGGAGGCACCAAAGGTGTCGGAAAAGATTTATTAAGTGCATGTTCAGTTATGCGGTGAGTTAGCCCATAATCAATTATGGAATGCCAACGCTACTGTTCCAACGTGATTTTGCGGCCATAATTGATTTTGCTCCAAAAACCAAACATGCTATAAGTATTGCATAAGATAGTTAAAATCTTGCACATTTGTTCCGTTTTATTATGTTTTAGATAAATAGGATATTTTAAAATTAAAAAAAAAATAAATTTGATTCAATTTGGATAGATAGGATATTATGAATTTAAAAAAAAAATCTGCAATTTAACAAATTGACGAAACCGCTTTATTTTTCAACAAATTGATGGATAATTATTAAATGTTCAAAAAAAAAGTTTAAAGTAAATCAATTATATATTATAAAATAAAAAGAGGATACCTACAATTGAAAAATTGTTGATGTTGCGTTTCCATATAATTTTCTAATTTTTAATTAAAAAAACAAAATTCAACACATAATCTTCCAAATATTTGTTTTTTTAAATTCAAAATTTCAGATTCATCACATAAACTCCCATGAAAGAATATACTTATCCCTAATTATGTGCTATATATACTTATCTTTAGCAATATAATGATCCCTAATTTTTTAATTAAAAAAATAATATTCATGACAAAATTTATTTAAAACAAAATACAGCAATATAAAAGAAAAAAACTGAAAATTGAAAAAAAATTCATTTTGATATACTGACCCCTGATTATGTGCAATATACAGTGACTCCTTATCCAAAGCAATATTATTTGATTCATTAAATATATAGATTCCATATAAAACAGTAGTATAAAACAAAAAAAAATTAAAAATTAAAAACTCCTTTTTGGATATATATGCTATTTTAAATTTTAAATGTAATTAAAAAAATCAGCATTTCAAATAAATTAAAATGGCGAATGACAAGAATGCATAGAAAATAAGAGTGCGAATCATAAGACTATAAAAATCAATCTTCAACTGGAATTGTCAAAAACATATTTTAGACATGGTCAAAAGCAAGATTGAGAATACTTTTATAAAATCAAGAAAAAATCGCAGAATATTGTAGTATTAATGTAGTTTAACTAGATTTTTTTTTTTTTTACAAATGTAAGTCTGATTGGTTCAACTTAATTATTAACAATTCTCATCTAAATAAAATTACGGATTTCAGTTAAGATTGTCTATAAATTATTTAGTTCGAAATATTTATTATATATGATGGGATATGATTAGCATCGGCAATTTGGGCGGGCAAGCGGGCACCCGCGATTTTTGTGGAAAATTTCGTGGGCGAAAAATTGAGGCCCTGCCCGCCCTATAGGGCGGGCGGGCGGGCTTGTGGGTGGCCCGCTTTAATTAAAAAAAATTTAAAAATAAAAAAAACCCATAAAGAGGCCAAAAATAGAAAAATGCTAACGGTACGTAACTAACGTAAGATTGTAAATTACTCAAAATACTCGAAAAACACAAAAACAATCAATCAAAGGCTGAAAGCAAAAAAATCGGTCAAGCAGTTAAATAAAAATTGAACAATCAATTAAAATTTGTACTGGATCAGAATAACAATCAATTTTTTTTAAAGTAATCAATACTTAGAAATTAGGAAACATATGACATATGTTTTTTTTAATTTTTAAATTAATGGACGGCCCGTGGGTGGCCCGCCGCTCGCCCGACAATGCCCGCTAAAAAAATGGGCAAGGCGGGCGAGCATTTTTTATTTGTTGGGCTTAAAATCAATGCCCTGCCCGCAAAAAATTGCGCGCGGGCGGGCGGGCCTCATGGGCATCCGCCCTAATTGCCAATGCTAGATATGATCAATATATTTGTTCATTCTTGTGCATCGCACGGGTAATCAAAACTAGTACTCCCTCCATCCCAAAAAATTAGTAAAAAATTGCTTTAAAGATTGTCCCTAATCAAAGTTAAAAAGATAAAAATAAAAGCTTGGAATTTGCACACCATTAATACGCTATTGAATGTAAACAAGAATGATATCAAATAATGTGAAAGAGAATAAAAGTGCATTAATTAACTAACTAGTACTCCTGCGGTTAAAAAAACTACTCCTATCACGTTTTTTTCAAAATCAATCTCATCTGGTAACTACTTTATGTAACACCTAAGTTTATTAACCCTTTTTATACCCTTAATTAAAAATAGCGATTTGAAAATTTCTTTTTTAACTTATGAATTGATTAGGAAAAACTCTTAGTTACTTTTAATTCATAAGAAAATCTCCCGTCAAACGGACGGAGTTTCGTTTGTTTTTAGGACTTTTCCCAAAATTCCTGTTCTCCTGCAATCTGATAAATAACACATTTGCAAATAGCAAAGCCAGCAGGGCTATTCACATATATAACAGTTTGTGCAACTTCGTGCACGCATCAGAAAAGCCAGTTTAAGACATCAGAGTTAAAAGCATCAGAGTTAGCGGAATATAAACAAGTTAGGAAAACAATTTTTCCCCAAAATAGACCCCTTTCCCAAAAGGAGTCGTCCTGGGCCCCCAAAAAGCTATTTACAATTATATACAACAAAAATGATTCACATCATCAGGCCCAGGACATTCCCATGTCCTACATAATAATAAGTGACCTACTCTCCCTGTGAGGGAGAGTACTCCTGCTCGGCCTGATCTTGTGCAAACTCTTCCTCAGTACCTGTGGAGATAGTAAGGAGTGAGTATTACACATAAAATGGGGAGGCAGTTTCCAATTAAGACATAATGCGACACTAAGCCATACACAAATAACAATTCAATCACAACATAATAAGAGTCAATGTATCACAATTCATTTTCAAGTATTCATTAGTTTCTCAAATCGATTTTTATTTAACATTTTCTTAAGTCTTTCGTTCCATGTATTTTAATCATATTCAAATACTTTACTATCTGTCCCTGGTCACGACCTACTGCGTCTGCACTCCTGTGCACTCACGACTTACTGCGTCCGGGTGTGTTTCTCAATCCCCTGGTCACGACCTACTGCGTTCGCACCACCGCGCAATAACGACTTACTGCGTCCGGGTGTGTTTCTCAATCCCCTGGTCACGACCTACTGCGTTCGCACCACCGCGCGATAACGACTTACTGCGTCCGGATGTGTTTCTCAATCATATATTATAACTTAATTAGCACAAATCAACAACTTTATTAATATCATCACCATTATCCTTAATTCATACTTAATTTCCATTCTTTGCCTTGGTTTTTAAAATAAAATCATAACTCAATCATTTAACGAAATTAGCACTTCAATTATAAACAACACCAAGTCACAAGCTTATATACCAAATATTCAAAATAAAGCATATCATCATCTAATTAATTTTCCTATGTCATAAGCTCTAGTTATTTATTACCCTATAGTATAACAACCTAAACTAACACATAACTCTTAGTACCCATTATATGCATATTGTAAACTAAACCCCAGAGTAAGGTAATACTCACTATAACCCCCTCCTTACCTTAAATTAGCAAAGAGTAAATAGAACCTTAGTGAGCCCTAGCTCAAAACCTTGGAAACTTTGAACTTCCTAGGTCTAGCTTGCCACCTCAATAAGGAAATGATGAAGTGATCCTTGTCTTTGCCTTGGTTTGAGTTGGAAGGCATAAAGCAAAGCTCCTACATGACCATGGATGCAAGAACCCTAAGGGTTTTAGAACAAAAATTCATGAACTAAGGAGAGTTTGAATGAAAAGAAAAAATAACTCATGGCATGAAGCTTACTTACCCCAATCAATGGTGGAAATTTGAAAACCAAGAAGAGAAGGGAGGGAGTAACTCGTGTGAGCCAAGGAGGAAGAGGAATGAACTTCAAACAAAATCCATGGAGCAAGCTTGATGAGTTTTGGTTGATTTTGGGTTGAGGTGCCCAAGAATCAAATGTGTATGGTAGATTGATGATGATTTGCTCTTGGATTCTTGGAGAGACAATGGAAGGGATGAGTGTTTTGTTGATGTTGTTGTGTATGTGGTGTTGTGTGTGTTAGTTTTATTTTTGCCCAACACCAGCAGCAGCCATCGTGTGGCTGAGATGGGCCATCTTGGCCCCCAAGTCAAAATCGGACGCACCAGATCAAATTTGGTCTGCGCCACTCGCTTAGGCGAGTTTTTACTCGCTTGGGCGAGCTTAAGCACCAGCTGGTGCTGCTGATGCACCAGAATTGGAAATGGTGCGGTCAGGGAGAAATTTGGCGCGCCAACACGCGAATCTGGTGCGCTGGTGTGGTGTCGCGCTCGCCTGGTTGCACGGTTGGCTGGCCTGGGCAGTTTTTCCCCTGGCTTGGTGCACCATGAACAGTGCACTCGCCTGGGCGCATGGCTGGTGCGCCTGGGCGAGAATCAGGGTTTTCAACCTTCGATTCACCGTAACTTCTTCGTTAACCGTCGGATCGGGTCCAAATTTTTAGACATGCTTCTTCACCCCATAAACTTCACATCCAACGGTGGAATTTATTTTCTTAGCATCCTATAGTAAATTTCTAATTTTCTCTTTTCGGTCGATTTCTAACATCTAAAACGCCGATTTAACTCCCGATTTCGCTTATTCGACTTTGCCCAAGGCCACAACTGCCTTCTATACAACCCCTAGGACTTATAATCATCACTCACCTATCTACCAAAATTCATTAAGTCGTTATTCCAATTTTTTTAAGGTTTTTAATTAATAATTTCATTTAAATCAAAGTTTAGGATGTTACAATTCTCCCCCACTTACTGGAATTTCGTCCCCGAAATTCCATTCTGTCCCTCAATTGGAGAACCACCCCACTGATAAAACTTTAGCCTACGGTTTGGATTTTCCTCCCGTTTAGTTCGTCTAATTCTCGACTCACGTTTACTTAGACAAAACCCAAGTTGGATTGCTAAGTTGCTCCCCCACTTGGCATTAACATACTATATTATCTCAATACCCGAAGGTAAGAGACCGATTATATCAGCTTTTGATCGTCTCCCATGGAACTTCCGACAAAGAACGCAAGGATTAAACGATGACAATTACTAAATCCATAGGATTTCACGAAGAATTTATGTTGCTATTTTAGGGAGACAGAATAAGATCATGTAATCCACAGACTTTTGCAGAATACATCGGATCATGGCTAGAACTCTACTCGTCCATAAGGAACGAGCCGAGTAGATAAAACAGGGACTCTAGGGATAATGAATATTCCAGGATGAGAATTAAGGGTAAGTCGCGAATTCGCTTTTCTTAGTCGGCTGGAAGGAGGCAATCTTTGATTACGACGTAAAAGCCACTACTCTATAATTGCATCGGACCAAATAGAATAAGAAGAAGGAGATCCACTTTTACTAATCGAATCATTAGTCAAAGTTTCACAGAAATAGTAATGGAGCATTCAAATGATGATTGGGTAATCATGATCCAAGGTGGGCATATATATATATACTTGAGATTTAGGTGTTTCGTTGTTCACTAAGCTAACTCTACAGAGTTATAAACCAAGTCTCGATGCTTGTTAATGACCAAGCTTTCACCTACTTTGAATCGAACCTTCAAGGATGCTTGAATAAATTCGGTATAGACTAAGAGTGTCTATGGAATTTGACTCTTATGTCACTTTTAGGAGTCACAACACGCTTAAGATTTACATCACTCCTACGATTGAAGGCCAAGCGGTGTTTTACCACTTGTGGTTGGTCAATCGTTAAAATTGTTCAGTCTCGATGTGGAGACTTCACAAATTTATTAAGATTTGTTCTCATGACAGAGGGTCATCTAGGAATCTTGGTAAGATTCCCAGTAAGTTCTGGATTACCCATATTCGGTTCGGTCTCTATGATAGTTAGAGTTAGTTCATGCAAGGTTTTGCTTAACTCGTTCTATGATTCTAGCATGCACTAATACTATTCTACAATCGGGAAAACAACCTAAGGTTCTCCTTCCTTCCATTTTGTTCTAGGTCAAATTCTAGATTTTACAACAAGTTTTGGGAAAGGTATTTTCCGGTCAGCTGATTTTCTTACAAGGGATTTACTTCTTGGAAGCCACTGCTTCGGCTGTCTCGATTTCACTTAAAAGGTTGTGATGATAGTATCCATTAATAGATGCGAAGATTGAGGTGATCAATCCCAATCTCACGTCTATTAATAGTACATCACTGTTAAATGGTTGTTGACAATGTTATCATTTAACAAATGCAAGGATTAGAGTGATCAGTTCTAACCTCACACTCCATTAGATAATAACATTATCGCAATTCTTGCTTAAGCGTTTTAACTAATGCCTTACACTTATAAGCTCTTTCTAAGGTCAGATTTGTTTTGGTATATCACTAAATTTTCCAGAACGAGACCTAAATCAGGAATGCAATCCAAGGAATGTAGCTATCAAAACGACGTCGAAGAAAATCGCTTCCTACAATACCTAAGGGCATTGGTTGATTGATTTTCGTTCGCTTAGGCCCAACATTAACTTATTTTGAACTATTGGCCAGCCATTTAAAATAGATAGAGGGAGTATACTTCGTATGGTTTTACTAAAAGCTTAACAAGGGTAGAAACTTACAGCTCCTAAGATGTTCATAATTTTATAGGGCGACTAGGGAAAATTTGCAAGAATACTCAATTTCCTAATTCCAACAACAACTACAAAAGATCGCAACATACAAGACGTACCCCTCGGAATATGCTGACTTCCAGGTGCCTGCTGTTGCTGTGACATAACTGCTTCCTCCCGTACACCCTTCAGGGGACAATTTGCAACGAAATGCCCCGGTTGCCCACATTGAAAACAACGCCCTTTCATACTTTTTCTCAGCACCTTCCAACATTCACCCCCATGAAACTTCCCACAATGGACACAAATAGACTTGGGAAACTGAGGGGTTACCATCAGCCTTGCTTTCTTTGAAGTAACCCTCTCGATCTCAGGTTTAGAATGAACCTTTGATTTCCCTGTGGCACCTTTCGACCTCGCCATACCTTTATCCCAAACGCTGGCCCAATGTACTAGCTGAGCAAATTTGTCCTTGGGTACCTTTCCAAGAACTGCTCTGAGATCTCCACGGAGTCCTGCAAGGAACTTGATGCATTTGATTTCTTCATTCACACTCTTATAGCTGGTAGCATAGCGAATCAGGTCCTCAAATTTCCCTACATATTCATCAACACTCATGTTCTCTTGTCTCAAGCATAGGAAAGCACGTTCCTTTTCCTTTCGGACATCTTCGAAAAGATACTTTCCCCAAAACCTTTCCTTGAATGCGTCCCATGTCACTTTTTGTTCATTGGTCTCCATACACTTTTGAACCTGCTCCCACCATTGCTCTGCTTCTCCAACGAGTGCATATTGAACCAGAAGGACTTTCTGTTCCTCAGGTGGCGATGTATCGTGGAGAATTTCTTCTATCTCCCGAAGCCACTTCCGAGTTACATTTGGATTATAGCCACCCTCGAACTTAGGGGGACCATGCCACTTGAATTCAGTCAACCAATGAATTTCAGCTGGGGAGGGATCCTGAATTGCCTGAGACGACAGGTTAAGTGAGGCTATGGTTGTCACAGCCGTAGCCACCAATTCAGCTTGTCTTTGATTGATTTGGACCAAACTCTCTATGATTGCAGCGATCCTATCATCGTCACTGCGCCTGCTTGCCATAACTTCTAATCCCAGAAAAATGACAAGTTAATACATATATTATTTAGCAGTAATAACTACTCTATTTTATTACTCTAATTTAGTCACTTATTTACTCATATCGGTTACTCGCTTGGTGAGTAACCACTTGGAGATGTGAGTCCACACTCCAAAGGCCGAGGGAAACTGCTCTAATACCATAAAATGTAACACCTAAGTTTATTTACCCTTTTTATACCCTTAATTAAAAATAGCGACTTGAAAATTTCTTTTTTAACTTATGAATTGATTAGGAAAAACTCTTAGTTACTTTTAATTCATAAGAAAATCTCCCGTCAAACGGATGGAGTTTCGTTTGTTTTTAGGACTTTTCCCAAAATTCCTGTTCTCCTGCAATCTGATAAATAACACATTTTCAAATAGCAAAGCCAGCAGGGCTATTCACATATATAACAGTTTGTGCAACTTCGTGCACGCATCAGAAAAGCCAGTTTAAGACATCAGAGTTAAAAGCATCAGAGTTAGCGGAATATAAACAAGTTAGGAAAACAATTTTTCCCCAAAATAGACCCCTTTCCCAAAAGGAGTCGTCCTGGGCCCCTAAAAAGCTATTTACAATTATATACAACAAAAATGATTCACATCATCGGGCCCAGGACATTCCCATGTCCTACATAATAATAAGTGACCTACTCTCCCTGTGAGGGAGAGTACTCCTGCTCGGCCTAATCTTGTGTAAACTCTTCCTCAGTACCTGTGGAGATAGTAAGGAGTGAGTATTACACATAAAATGGGGAGGCAGTTTCCAATTAAGACATAATGCGACACTAAGCCATACACAAATAACAATTCAATCACAACATAATAAGAGTCAATGTATCACAATTCATTTTCAAGTATTCATTAGTTTCTCAAATCGATTTTTATTTAACATTTTCTTAAGTCTTTCATTCCATGTATTTTAATCATATTCATATACTTTACTATCTATCCCTGGTCACGACCTACTGCGTCTGCACTCCTGTGCACTCACGACTTATTGTGTCCGGGTGTGTTTCTCAATCCCCTGGTCACGACCTACTGCGTTCGCACCACCGCGCGATAACGACTTACTGCGTCCGGGTGTGTTTCTCAATCCCCTGGTCACGACCTACTGCGTTCGCACCACCGCGCGATAACAACTTACTGCGTCCGGGTGTGTTTCTCAATCATATATTATAACTTAATTAGCACAAATCAACAACTTTATTAATATCATCACCATTATCCTTAATTCATACTTAATTTCCATTCTTTGCCTTGGTTTTTAAAATAAAATCATAACTCAATCATTTAACGAAATTAGCACTTCAATTATAAACAACACCAAGTCACAAGCTTATATACCAAATATTCAAAATAAAGCATATCATCATCTAATTAATTTTCCTATGTCATAAGCTCTAGTTATTTATTACCCTATAGTATAACAACCTAAACTAACACATAACTCTTAGTACCCATTATATGCATATTGTAAACTAAACCCCAGAGTAAGGTAATACTCACTATAACCCACTCCTTACCTTAAATTAGCAAAGAGTAAATAGAACCTTAGTGAGCCCTAGCTCAAAACCTTGGAAACTTTGAACTTCCTAGGTCTAGCTTGCCACCTCAATAAGGAAATGATGAAGTGATCCTTGTCTTTGCCTTGGTTTGAGTTGGAAGGCATAAAGAAAAGCTCCTACATGACCATGGATGCAAGAACCCTAAGGATTTTAGAACAAAAATTCATGAACTAAGGAGAGTTTGAATGAAAAGAAAAAATAACTCATGGCATGAAGCTTACTTACCCCAATCAATGGTGGAAATTTGAAAACCAAGAAGAGAAGGGAGGGAGTAACTCGTGTGAGCCAAGGAGGAAGAGGAATGAACTTCAAACAAAATCCATGGAGCAAGCCTGATGAGTTTTGGTTGATTTTGGGTTGAGGTGCCCAAGAATCAAATGCGTATGGTGGATTGATGATGATTTGCTCTTGGATTCTTGGAGAGACAATGGAAGGGATGAGTGTTTTGTTGATGTTGTTGTGTATGTGGTGTTGTGTGTGTTAGTTTTATTTTTGCCCAACACCAGCAGCAGCCATCGTGTGGCTGAGATGGGCCATCTTGGCCCCCAAGTCAAAATCGGACGCACCAGATCAAATCTGGTCTGCGCCACTCGCTTGGGCGAGTTTTTACTCGCTTGGGCGAGCTTAAGCACCAGCTGGTCTGCTGATGCACCAGAATTGGAAATGGTGCGGTCAGGGAGAAATTTGGCGCGCCAACACGCGAATCTGGTGCGCTGGTGTGGTGTCGCGCTCGCCTGGGCGCACGGTTGGCTGGCCTGGGCGGTTTTTCCCCTGGCTTGGTGCACCATGAACAGTGCACCCGCCTGGGCGCATGGCTGGTGCGCCTGGGCGAGAATCAGGGTTTTCAACCTTCGATTCACCGTAACTTCTTCGTTAACCGTCAGATCGGGTCCAAATTTTTAGACATGCTTCTTCACCCCATAAACTTCACATCCAACGGTGGAATTTATTTTCTTAGCATCCTATAGTAAATTTCTAATTTTCTCTTTTCGGTCGATTTCTAACATCTAAAACGCCGATTTAACTCCCGATTTCGCTTATTTGACTTTGCCCAAGGCCACAACTGCCTTCTATACAACCCCTAGGACTTATAATCACCACTCACCTATCTACCAAAATTCATTAAGTCGTTATTCCAATTTTTTTAAGGTTTTTAATTAATAATTTCATTTAAATCAAAGTTTAGGATGTTACACTTTAAACTGTCTTTCAACACCACAAAAAAAAACTCTTAAACTGTATAACTGTAACCACAAGAGCCTTCTCCCTCCAATCCACTCTTCAAATTTGTCATGAATTACTGTTGTACATCAAACTTGTCTTGAATGATTATCATCTTCTAATGATCAACTTTCAACATCTGGAAAAAAAAGTGTAAAGTTCTCATTAACTCAAACAATAAAAACAACAAAAATTGAATAAAATAATGGACAGATAAATGTGTATCAATCATTTTCATTTTTCAATTTTGTTACCTTGATTTTGCAAAAAGGTTGTTGCTTTCTCCATTAGTTCAATTGGACATGAAAGTTGCACAGAAAGCCTATTGTTCCTCTCCAACCTTGCCTTTGACATATGTGGAACTCTATAGTTGTTTCCTCCATTTAATTTCGTTGATTCCATCATACATCCATGTAAAGTAAGAAAGGCATGGTTGAGTTGTACATGAGATAATTCATCAAAAGATTTTTCAACTGCATCGATTAATTCATCAATTGTAGAAGGTGTCATTTGATGTTGTAAGGATTGGATAGCTCTAAAAAAGCCCAAGTCTAGAACATTAAAATCTGGACTATTTGGAGGTTGATAAGTTAACTGAACATCAACACCACTTCTAGAAACAACTTGAAGAAATTTTGTTTCATCGACATCAATATGTGGTTTGGCATTATCTAGTTGAATAAAAATGGTTTCCTCTAGTGCAGATGTTGGCCATTTAGCAAAGATAGCAGGCAAAACTTTTTGGATTAAGCAGTTTCTAATAACTTCCTTAGTCACTAATAAAATTGGTTTAGTTTCTAAAGTACCAGCAGGACCATTTTTACTTGAGCGATTAGTAGGCTCGCTAAAAACTAGAGGAAAAATTCCTATCTTACCATCAAACTCTTGATTCCGAAGGTAATCGAATTGAGGTCGAGCAACAACCGCTAAAAACATGACTTTTCCGATATATCGTTTGCTTCGACAAGCTCTATGTGGCTCCTCTTCATCTGGAAGTAAATAGTACTTCTCGGCATCCTTAGTCATAAAGAACCATTTTTCATCGACATGCACATATTGATATAGATCATTGAATACAGGTTGGCGTCTTAGAGCACTTAAAGGATCAAGCATGGATAAGCAAAATTTTATTCTTGACCTTTTATTCTCCTCAGTGAGATGCAGCTTCAAAGAGCTATAATGAGAACGCACCAATCCCTCTTTAATCCTTCTTTGTAGGGTTGATTTTGAAACATCCAAAGCTTACTGCAAATAAATAATGTCGTAGACAACATTTAGAAGAGTTTGCATGAATGTTTTTTTATTTTGAAATTTCAATATTGTAATACAAATTCTTATCATAAAATTTTGGTATATGGTTTATCTTTTATAACGAGGGTTAAGTACCTATAGCAATGAATATTTATGTTTATAAAAATATACGTTATATTTTCAATGTTATTAATTAATATTTGTCGCCCTCACATCTGAATTTTTCTAGTCCGTCCCTGCATTTCCCTATAAAATGTTTCGTTTGTTATAAACAATTCATATCTATCTAATTAGTGGATGACTATCTATTGGATTGTGTTTATATTTAGTTGATACCACTCCATATTAGGGTGGATTGTGTTTATATTTAGTTGATACTACTCCATATTAGGGTTTTCTATCTCCCTATAAATAGGAGTCAACTATGATGTAAAATGTACACTGAATATATTACAATATATTGTTTCCTCTCTTCTTCTCTTCTTCCTTATTTTCATACGTTTCATAACACGTTATCAGCACGAAGCTCTAACCAAAAGGTGTGTTGAAGCTTATACATCAAAGAGTATTGAAGCAAGGTAAATTTTAATATTATTAATGTTTTATTTATTTATTCAGTTTTTTTCTTTTGATATATTATATATTGATCCAAAAGTATCAATATTATATGGACATGAACATTTTATAAGAGATACAAGTTCTTGAGAATTATAGCATTTATTATGTCCATCATCATAAAAAAAATAAAAATAAAGAAAGAAAGAAAGAAAGATTCAAATCGAAACAGATTTGAAAAGATGCAAACAGAAGCAGTGTTGATTGATTTGAAAAGTATACAAATCGAAACAGATTTGAAAAGATGCAAACATAAGCAGTGTTGATTGATTTGAAAAGGAGAACTCATCGATGCAAATAAGGCAGAAGCGATTTATAGCTATGCAGTAACTGTGATATTTATATATATTATGTTTGCATTTCATGCCAAGCACGGTAGCAATAATCACTGCAATAATGGCAAGTCATGGGTTCAAGACTGATCCTTGAATTCTATTTTATATATTTTCCAAAGAATGATCGAAAAATAAAATAGTAAAATTTTTCTAAGATTGGAATTTATAAAACCCGATGTGGGACTTGGTTTGTTCCACCAGTCCAAGGAGTTACAATCTATTTAATACTATGCCAATGGATGGCAAGGTTCTCAGTGCCCAAATCTTACTATTAATGGTGACAATTTCTTAAAGCAATCGAGGGACTTGTATTTATTCTTCATCTCCAATTTGTAATGTCTAACTCTTGCTTCAACTGTGTGCAAATTCCACAAAATGAAGAATACACATCAAACCAAGATGTGAATAATCATGTCTAGTGCTAAGGATTTCAAGTATTGCTAGAGAGTTTAAAGAGTGAATACATCATTGGAATTTGAACACACACTGACACTTATCATTGTGAAACTCCAACCATTTGGGCTGATTGTCTTATTGAATTAATAAATTTTTTTTAAAAAAAAAATTGTTGTTTTCACCGAGTATTGTACTCGGGATCCCACGGGTCATTCCAATCGCACCGTTGTTGTGCCTTTATTGATGAAATCAATATTTGATATCATTTTATTAAATTGGATAATTTCACTATTATATCGACAAGTTCTAATTTTAATGCAAATATTTCTTTGGTAGTATTAATCATTATTTGATGTATCAATGATACTGCTCATGTGTCATAAATTATTAGTTTTAAATGTTAGCACATTTATTTTATGATGCAAAGATCAGTCAAATAAGTATGATTTTACTTTGAGAAAAAATAATTTTCTTTATTTTGCCTTATATATTTAATTACGTTTCTTGTCAATTATTATTGAACGTTATATTGAAACATGAAAATATTAATGTTTTTCATGAAGTAAATTAATATGATTTATATATTCTATCATTAACAATTTGACATTAAAGTAGATCTTTATTTGATATAATTTTTGTTATTGTTCCCTAATGATCTCTCTATGAGTTGTTTTGAAAGTTATATAAGGAAGATTATACTTCATCAAGTTGACTCATATCTTATGTCGGCTTCTATTTTCTTGACTCTACACACATGTTGAGTAGTACTTTTTTCGAAGTTAGTTATAAAATTTTTAAGTTATTGTCATATTAAGAATATGAATAAGTGGAGAAATTTATCCTAAATGAGTTCATGTGCCTTGTCGTTTTGTTTTTGAATATGAAATTTTAAGAATGCGACAATCTCACAACATGAAATTTATGTGATTCTTTATTGACATGTTTTAAAACTATTAGTGATGAAAAATTCTAATATTTTTTTTATTGAAAATGATTACTGTCATTATGATAAAGAGAAAATTTGCCAATATGATTATGGATATATTTGCGCATTTGTTTATAGCATTGAGTGACGTCAATACTTGTTTGAATATGATATTATTGAATGATATTGATCACATATGTTTTTTTTTGGAGATATTTGATGCTTGTTAGTTATAGCAAGTAAAACTATGCAAGATCTCATATGATCTTGTTTTGAATTCTATTTTCAATATAAATATTTTTTTTGATATTTTCCAAAAATTAAGTCTCCGCTTAATTAGATTGGATTGTACGAACCACATAAATAATTGATCACATGTATACATAATATATTTTTATAACAAAAGTTTATGGATATAAAATATTAAAATAGCATATCCTATTTTTTTTATTGAGGTTAACAATGTGTTATAATGTAGTGGATCATCAATAAATATGTCAAGTTTCAAATGTGTATGTAAAATTTTATTTTCAAAATAGCTTAGTATATTTTGTCAAAATTAATTGTTCCAATATTTATTTTGGTGAACTTGTGGACAAGGAGTTTTAGTGCATTATCTTTTAATCTTTTATACAAGTATGTGTATATAATAGACTCAATTAACGAAATAAAAATCAAAACATAGTTTACGATATAACCTTTTCATACTTGTTTTACATTAATTTGCAATATTAACTTTAATAGAGTATTTTTTTATTGTGGAAATAGTTTATTCGAAATGTTTTACAAAATGTTTCTTCCATACTCTACTAGTTATAAAAAAAATTTATTCTATTTAGTATTGCTAGAAACCGTTGGTAACACTATATTCGTGTACGATGATAGTTTAGAGCTCTAAAAGAGTTGTTATCTAGAGGTATTGAAAATTTTTTCAGTTTACACTTTACACGTATATAGTACATTAGTACAATTGGAATACCTCATATCGTAAAACCAAAAGTTTATAAACTAGAAGTTTATAAATTATAATATAATTTTTTTTTGTTTTGTTTGGCTTGACTGGTTAGACCATCCCAGATCAACTATATGATGCGAAAAAAAAAATTAAAACTTATGTTGACATCCAGTGAAGAAACCGAAGTTTGTTCAATCTGATTATCTCAATGTGCTAATAATTGTTCCCATAGAAAATTTATTTGGTCATCACCATAAAATTTGGAATGAATACAAGGTGATATTTATGTGCCATTACTTCCATCATGTGAATCATTTAGGTATTTTATATTTTTAATTGATGCATCAACTAAATGGTCACATGATTGTTCATTGGCAATTCACAACCAAAAGATTGCGAGATTACTTGTGCAATTAAATCAATCAAAATCTAATTATTAACTATTGTATGTCTATTGCTATTACTAATTGGGAACATGTATGACATTGATTCGCATCAAGCCATTAAAATTATCATGAGTTTCCCCTTTTACAAATGGTTTTTGGTCAGAAATCTAATATTTCCCATCTAAGAACTTTTGGATGTGCGGTATGTTTTCCACCACAACGCACTAAGATGGGACCTCAAAGAAGTTTGGGAATATATGTTGGATATGAATCCTCATCCATGATAAAATAACTCAAACCAACAATAAGAGAGTCATTCATGGATCGATTTTCGATCATCGCTTTGATGAATTTGTTTCCCAACATTAGGGGGAGAAAATAAGCAGTTGGAAAAAGAAATAATTTCGAAAGGGTTATCATTATATTATCTTGATCCTTGAACAAAACGATTTGAAATTAAGTTCAAAAGATAATTCATTTGCAAAATTTAGATAACCAATTGCCAGACGCATTTACTGACGTAAAAAGAGTGACTAAGTCACATATTCCAACTGCTAATGCTCCAATGAAATTGATGTCCCTCTTGGACAAATTAAAATTGCAAATGAGTATGAGGCACGCTTGAAGCGTGATAAATCCATCGATTCCAAAAATAAAAAAAAAATACAAAAATCGTCGAAAAAGAAAAGGAGCAAAGAAATAAGATGGTCAATTCGAGGATGTAGAGACTCCTGAAGAGTCCTTAGACATAATTAATAGCTCAGTTCAAGAAAAACTCAGGTACCTGAAAAGTGTGAAAACAAAGAGATCTCAATAAGTTATGTCACGACTGAAATACAATGGAACCGAAATGAAGTCAACGTTGACGATGCTTTTACATATGATATAGCGCTTAAATGATATAAGATGAGGATCATGCATCAAAGTCTATTAAGGAATATAGACAAAGAAATGATTAGCCAAAATGGAAAGACACAATTGAGCCATAATTGAATTCGCTTGAAAAGCGACAGGTATTTGGACCTATAGTCCGTATACCTAAAGGTGTAAAGTCAGATGGATACAAATGTGTTTTTGTACATAAGCGAAATTGTAAATAAGAAATTATGAGATATAAAGTAAGATTGATAGCCCAAAGAATTTCACAAAGATCTGACATTGATTATGAGGAATAATACTTCCCTATGGTGGATGCAAGTATTTTTCGATACTTGATTAGTCTGGCTATATATAAAGGATTCAAATTGTGTCAAATTATTTTAATAGCAGATTTTTATGGCTAACTTGATTAATAACATATATATCTTAAGGACTCAATATGCTCGAAGCATATGCTTGAACTATTTAATATGGTTGAACCATATCCATGGATAATTAAAATGTTTGAAGCATAAAGTGTAATATGTCGACACATGCACTTTAATTAGTTAAATTGCAAAATGCAATAATTTTGAATTTATAGTTCAAACTTCAAGAGATTTTTAATAGACTCGAAGTTATAATTCTAGCAAACATAAAATGCATTATATGTTTGCAGCCATTATCATGGTTCATTCGAGAATGATATCATTATATCAATATGAGAAATTTCAGAAGAATTAAGGATATTGATATATACATATATATATATCTATTTAGATTTAGCTAATAATTTATGTTTTTTAGTTATATATTGTTTGACTTATATATATGATGTCATGTCATGCAATCATGGATATGTTTATTGTTTGAGAATAATTATATGATTATGGTTCATGTTATGTGTTTATTTTCGTATTTATGTGGTAAATTAAATTTGTGCCTATCAAGTCGGGGAAAACAACTTCTAAAGTGAGTTGCTTTGATAAATACTCCCTCCGGTCCTATATATAGGTCACATTCTAGAAAGTTTTCTTGGTGCTAATTATAAGTCACTTTATATTTTCTATGCATCATTTATTGATTTTTCTCTTTTTTGCCCTTATTAAATGCTTTGACTATCTATGTGTTTTTTGTTGTTCATTAATGAGTGCGATTTTTCCAAGAAAAGTTAAGGGGGTAAAATTGTAATGTTACAATATATTCTCATAGAATTCATAAAACCAACCACTTTCCTTAGTATGTGTAATTCGGTTAAGTATGCCCTATAATAAGGACCGGAGGGAGTAACAATTAATTTATATGATAATCTCTATTAGATTGTTAAATGTCATACGTGACTTAATATGTCATCTGATATTAATTTATTAGCAAGACATTGTTATTCATTCACAAGAAGATGTTGGAACGAAGCTAAACACACATTTTAGTGTGATAAATTAAATATTTTTAGAATTCCTGAAGAGCTTCCAAATGTTGTATATTGCATTTCCCTATAAAATGTTTCGTTATCTTATTGCGCTGCAAAGTATCAAACTATATAAATAGATTTTTCATATGTGCTCTAAAACGTACAATAGAAAAACCCCATATATATAAAAATATACATCAAATTATGTTTTTACCAAAAAGAAAATTACCTAAATTTTTCGGATTCCTTTGTTTCCTAGCTCTCTTTATAAACCGCGCAAATAAAATGAAGGAAATTAATTTTTTGACCCCCCCCCCCCCCTATTTACTTTATTGACTTTCCTTTACACATATATTGGGGGTTAGCGTATGTGTAATTTTTTGTTCAGTTTGCTGACCCCCAGCATATGTGCAACGTATGTGTGAAAAGATTCACATACGCTAACCTCCTTGTATACGTGTAAAGGGAAGTCAACAATGAATTAGGGGGTTAAAAAATGAAAACCCTAAAATGAAAAACAAAAACGTTGTGGCACTGAAGAGAGTTATTCTCCTTTTTGGAATTAACCAAGCTCTTTAATCAAATTAACTAGACTTTGAAAGCTTTTTTCAAGTTGTTCTCCTACTTAAAAAGCTTGATTAATTAAAAAAAAAAGGTAAAACTTGCAAAAAGAAAAGATTTAAGTAATAAATATGATTTATAGACCTACAAATCAATTTACACTACAAAGAGAGCAATATGCATCACTTGCTTATTTGGTTAACAAGTGACACATGTCACTTTCTTATGGTATAGGTTGATTTTGTAGACCTATATATCATTACTCTTTAAGTAATTAATTGTATTATTCAAATTATGATTAAAGGTCTAGTACCCAAACCAATATGTCTTATTTAAGTATTTAAGCGGGAAAAAAAAGGGAAAATCTTAATTCTAAAGTAGTACCAACTTAAACTAAGATAGATACTAAAGTTTGAATACATGAAAAACTGAGTTTGTATTTTATAGATAGGGATTGTTTGGTCTCGTGAAGACAGGATTTCCGTTAAGGGTTGATATGGTTTGGTGAAAGGAGATTCTCGATACTACGTACATGTTGAATCTTAGTTCTTAGCTAGGACTCAAGACTGCATATTTCTTTATTTAGGCATGCATGGTTGTTGCATGGATGAGTGGTTGTTGCACGATATCTATTGAAAAGTAATACAAATCTAGAAGGTACTAGAGTTTTATGAACCAAGAGTGTTACTAAACTAATCTAGAAGCTACTAAACTAATCCTTAAGCTAATGTATGTATGAAAAATCTAGCGAGTGTATACAAAAGATCTAGAGAAATCTATAGCTCTATAAGTTGCCGACTTTAGTGACCTATATATAAGGTCTTGCTGCACATCCTAATACATAGAAAACTAAAACCAATTTGTTTGTGTAAAGTGCCAAGCTTAACAATAAGAAAGCACTCTTGCCATTATCCACGCCTTCCTAATGCTTCTATTCTTTAAGTCTATCTTTTGGTCTTTAATTAACAAAGTTTCTTTCTATTAAATACCAACCGTGGCATCAGAGCTACGTTCGATCATATACTGGGCGTAGAAATAATATCCAAACTATTTTTCAACTACCCCAAAAAATTAACTGTGACGCTCTCTTTTGTATCTTGAAAATAATTAATATTTCCAAATAGTTGAATACTTGCTATCAGAATTAGGACTAGAAAATTTTTCCCTTTTAGATTAGTACTTGCTCGGTCATAAACACTTTTTAACATGAACTATTAATTGAATCCGGCTTAGTAATATCTTAATTTCAAAAAGGCCCTCGAGAGAACATTTCTTTAATCATAGAAAACGTTATTCGTGATTCTTATTAATACATATCATTTGTCTCTCGAGTTGGATTTGAGTACATAAAACATAAACTTATTGCCGAATCCTTTTGAAATAGAAATCAGAGTTCGCTGAAGTAAAAATAATACTTATGGGGCACTGCTGAGGTAAATAAGGCATTATATATATATATATATGTCCTAACATAAAAACCCCATCAGTATAGTCAGTAGCAAGTAGTAAAAAGTCGAGATAGCAAGTTTGGTGAAACATATACAAACCAGCTGCATAAAATAAAACCTCACTCTAAGACCTCTCAAATATATACAATATATGACAAAATCCAAAAGTAGAAGTCCCAGAGCAAGTCATCAGTGTCCTCAGCAGCTCCTCAGATCCTCCACAGCTCTATCCCTAGGATCTAGGATCCAAAACATCTACGCTATGCAAGCTCCTATGAACCAGCGGGTCCACCTCTAGCAGAAACAGTCGGCTCAACATGCACCTCCTCCTCGCTCTCATCCTCCACAGGGTCCTCCTCAACCTCACCAGGAGACCCCACCACTGGGTCTAGGATCTGCAGAAGCAGTCCTATCATAGTCAGTCGGACCAGGAGAAGGAGTCTCCTCAGTGACAACTCTATGGGAGGAAGGATGAGAACGAGTGGCAGCTCTGAAACGAAAACTATGAAAACGACACATAGGTCGAGCCGGGGGTGGTCCTCTATATGTATAAAAGGGTGGAACATGCATAGTATAGACTAATGGGATCCTAAATCGACGAGGTCGCACTCGCACCAGAGGGTTAGGGTGGTAGAGAGTGATCTCAACCTCACCCTCAAAAGTGGCACGATGCTCCTCATACGTCCATATGCCACTAGGGATAGGGCGTATCTCGATGCAAGCTAGGTATCTGCCATCACCTAAACAGGGCACAGGGAGTAAGTATACACATATACATAATTGATAAAGACTAAAATTACAAACACAAGTATATCATGGACAGATCATAATGCAAGTACATATGAGCACACCAATTTTTTAACATTATATCTCTTATAATGCAAGTGGCATGATGTATGATTTTCTATCCACAATTGAGGCCTCTAAAAGTCCATCTTGGACGTCCATCCAATACACCCTTGTGTTCCCGGAACACCGACATTCGTTCCCAGAACGTAATGCCGAACCATACTTGGATAATAAGCATCACTCCCGGAGTGTGCGCCATGTTCCCAGAACGCATACGTTCCCAGAACGCATAAAAACCAGGTCCCGGACACTGGCCACATATCTATAATGTGTCATCAAGTAGGTTATAATTTGGTACTCCCGGACACTAGTACAGATCAGTCATTTCAGACCGGTTCCGCACCCCATTTCAGACCGGTTCCGAACCAGTCTTAAAAGTGGCGGTCTTATTGCTATGCCTTTAAATGAGACTGGTTCCGAACCGGTCTCATTCCCAACTAAAGAGACTGGTTCCGAACCAGTCTGAAAATCAAAAAATAACCAGTGTCTATTAAAAGATGAACCAGTCTCATTGAGTATTTTGAACCGGTCTCATTTAAACTAAGAACCAGTCTGATTGAGTGATTTGAACCGGTCTGAAAACAAGAAATAACCAGTCTCATTGAGTATTTTGAACCGGTCTCATTGAGTATTTTGAACCGGTCTCAATTAATTTTTTTTTTTGCTTTTTGAACCAGTCTCATTGAGCGTTTTGAACTGGTCTCATTAAAATCTGAACCAGGTCTCAATTAAATATTTAACCAGTCTCGTTTGATGTTTTCAACCGGTCTCAATTAAAAAAACACATAAATATATAATAAAACTAATAAATAATAATTATCTAGACATAACTAGATTCTAAAATTATATTATAAAAACCACGTTATATGCATATCTAGTACAAGTTTGATCAACACAAGTATATAACACTATGCCTAGTGAAACTAACATAAACTACACAAAAGTCTTATATCTAGAGCGATAAGCTGCAAACTATCCCTTCTTGAATCAAAAATGCATCCTCCTATCTTCTCCAGCCATCACATCCCGCCTTCCCCGATCCAACAATCTATCAAGATAGAATATAAAAACATATCTGCAAGTGAAATATATAGCTTTCCATGGTAAGAAGAAACATAAAATTTCTAAATATAGATCCAAAGTATGTAGTATAAAACAATTCCTGTAGCCACTTAGATTCCATTTGAAAACTAATTTACCAAACAGATAAAAACACTCACAGCAGCCAAACAAAAAAAAACACTAACACATCAGATCATAAAAAAATAGAACAAAAGCAAAAGCAATTTAGGAACAAAAAACAATAGAACGTTTACTGAGACACTAACACAGAAGATCAAAAAACAATAGAACAATAGAACGTTTACTGCAGTAGCAATTTAGGAACGTTTACTAAGATCCTCATTTGAAAGTAAAATACTGCTAAGCATCTCATTTGAAAGAAATTTAGAAACTAAAAGTATCTGGTGAACATTGAACATCAGACTCATCCCTTTCCACATTCTCACTTAATTTGGCATAAGCATGTAATTCATTGTGTACTGCCATACATTCTGTCATAATAAAGTACGAGTAAAAGGAGACATTATCCTATTCCAACTGGTTTTTCTCCTACTCAGTATGTGCATTGCGGCCTAACGAAACTATATTGAAGTTGAATATCTTATCCAAAATTTCTTACATCATCTTTTTCCATGTTTGACTCCTTGGCAGCTGACCAAGCTTTGGTGATCATCAATACCAATGTTGAGTCAAGTTCCTTTTTTTCAGCCAGATTGTCTATCTTCCTGCAGGCAGCATCAAGTGAGGGAGAATTGATAATATCTTGGAATTTCAACTCTGCTGCATTTAGCTTTTCAATGCTTTCAGTTGCAGCATCATAGGCTTGTACAACAACCAAGCATGTGTTCCCAAGCTTTGCCAGTTCTTGTCACACAAAAACGAATATTAATCAAAGATGCAAGTGATATGTAACATCTGCATGATCTTGGTTGTGCATGAATTCTAAGTTCTAACGCTATTAGAGATTCACCCAGCCTAACATAGATGATAGCCTGATGCTCTTTCAGTCCAACTTATTCAATTAAGCTACAATTTTAAGAGCACTTTCACATCCACAAATTTATATTTGAAGTCACATGCAGCATAAAATTGAAAAGCACCATTATCTGGGTATAATCAAAGAAAAAGGGAAAACTAAAACAAAGTTCCAGACTCTGAACTTGATATAGGTTAATGATTTACCATACAAGAAAACCATAAGATACATTTCAGTACGATATGGAAGATAAGGAATTGCACTGATTCATGCATGTTAAGGAAAATTATAGCAATGAAAAATGAAATTCTAAATATGAAAGGAATATTGTCCTTTGTCCAAGTAGAATAGCCATACCATGCTAAAGTAGTTGCAGAGGGGTAAACATAAGACTTCTCATATATTGAAGCTGCTGCAGCAGCAGCTTGGATTCTTGCTTAATGTCGGCTCAAATTATCAGTAGCCACCCCATTTCCACTTATGTTATATAGCATATTGAATATAAAAATACATGGTAAGCCACACTTTTCAAAATGACAAGGTAAGCAATACTTATATACTACTTGGAGACACTCCTTTTAATATATTTTAAACAACATAACTATGTTCGACTCAGCAGATGATGACCGAAAATGATTATTTGTTTGGAAAGAACATAACCTAAGAGCATTTTTAGGGTCATAATTTCAACTTATTTTCACTATTCAATCCAACTCTATAATATCACTTCAATTCTAACATTTTGTAAATTAATAACTAGATTTTAATGTTTGAGAAAACGATTCAAGATATAGTGGTTGTTTATCATATGATTACCATGTTGATGAGCATCTGACTGTGATAGCTGCCATGTCTCCTCTTCACCAGAATGATCTTTCCTTGCTGCACACTTTTTCTGACAACTTAAAGAAAAACTTTTCAGAAATTAGGGAACACTGAAAAATACTCATATTTAAATTGTAAATTAACATTACCTTGTGGATATCGAACTTAAGAGCCAAAGCACCCGTCAAAGATTTTTTGGTGGTATCTGGGGCTCCCCCAAGCATTCTCAGATTATTTATACAGCAATCATATCCTCATTTGTCAACCTTGCTACCTGAAAGGCATTTGAAAGGTAAAAATATTATAGCACCATCACAACTGTGAAGAAGCAGATTGGCAACAGTATATTTATTCTGACATATTAATTGAACAGAAAGTGTCAACACCAAGCTTAAAGAAACTACACCTTCATTAAATTCAGACCCTTTTCTCCCTCCATTTTCTCAGGATAAATGGCTGCAAGAATCATAATTAAGCGCAACTTATTTTCACGAGTTGTATCCTGCATGAAAATAGTGCATAAAATAAAATTTAACAGATAAAAAGGCAAAGAGTTTTATTCGAATTTCACAATACAAATCCTGCAATAAAAAGTTCACTTATTCTTAACTGCACTGACTAGATGTAAGGTACACCCTTTTCTTTTCCCATCATCGAATTGCTTACCTCTTTTGTAGTAAAAAAGTTGATCACCTCTTTCATTCCTGCATCGCCAAAAACAAGATCTTGCTCAAGCTGCCCAAGTTCCCGAATATCAGACTCCCTAATGATTCTGTTAATTTTCCCTGCAATCTGGACAAAGAAGCCAGAGTCAAACATTTATAAATGTGAAATCCATGACCATAGTTAGCTCCACCATCATAATTAACTCATTTACTCAGATTTAAATTTTAATGTCAATCAATTGCTAAAGAAAGAATTAAGTTTCAGAGATGTCTAATAAACTTGAGTACAATAAATAGAAGCAACTGAAATTTTCAAAAGGTGTCCATATCTTAAAAATAATACCAGAGATATTCAAAAATTCATCACTACTAGTTCTTATTAAGCTAGTTATTGATCCATGCACTGGCAAAATACAAATGAACCATCGTAGTGCTAAATGGAAACACTCCTCTAAAGTGAGTTTGTATGTAAAGTGAGCATGGGTGTATCCTCAGCCTTTTGGGATGCAAAGAAAGTGTTTCCCCTTTCTAAGTGAAATAAACAAGGTAAATTATTGATATATCCATTACCGTAACAAAAAAAAAACGGTGTACCTTGAAGTCTTGAAGCTAACAGTCGCCGGAGAAGACGGAGAAGAGGAAGAGAAGGCGGCGGTCTCTGCGGAGAAGTCGACGGAGAAGGCAGCGAAGAACCCGATTGAGAAGTCGACGGAGAATCGGTGGCCGCTGCGATGGGTGATTGGGTGGTCTCCGGTGGTCTTCTCAGCGAATCGGTGACGGTGGCTGCCTGGTTGCAAACCCTAGCCCCTCTTCGACAGGTTCACCGTTCCTGGAAAAGAGAAGAGAAGATAGGTCAAGTGAGTGAAGGGAACCCAAGGTGAGAAGAAGGGGGGCGACGGTGTACTAAAGGAAAGGGAGGAGTAGGGTTTTCATCCCCTAATTAAAAAGAGACCGGTTCAATGCGAAACCAGTCTAATTTAAATCTAAAATGAGATTGGTTGTGTGAAGGACCAGTCTCATTTTAATTAATTGCAATAAAGAGACTGGTTCCTTGCTGAACCAGTCTTATTTAACTGCATATAAGGAGACTGGTTTCGCATGGAACCGGTCTTATTTAAATGCTAAAAGAGACTGGTTCCATGCGGAACCAGTCTAATTTAAATTTTTTTGCCATAAAGTGACTGGTTCGACACGGAACCAGTCTTATTTAATATATAATTTAGATTGGTTATGCCAAACAACCAGTCTGATTTCAATAAATGGCCATAAAGAGACTGGTTCTGCGCGGAACCAGTCTTAATTAAGTGGTCTAAAATGTATATTTTGTACTAGTGGGAGTACCCTCCTCATAATCCCAGAATATGATAAACATTCCTACCAACCAAGCTTCCAGTCTATATGGATGCACAAATATCAGGGTTGGTTTTATCTTTACATTAATTAATGTGATTTAGAAATATTCCAATTTCTCCTTTTGAATGATTTATTTGAGGCATAATCTTTGGCACAAAATTCTCCTTTGAATTATTTCAAAAACATGCCCTTAAGCTTAGATTGGGAAAAACATAACCAATGGTATTCAAAAACTTAACTTTTTATTTTTCAGATTCAGGTACTAACCGGTTACAGTTTCAGGCTAACCGGTTAGAATTACAGACCTGAACTGTTTACCATTGTAATTCAGAAAAACCCTTTTTCTTGAATTCTCTACCCAATCTATAAACAAGTTTAACATTGTTTTATGCCTCAAAAACCACTGTTTTCATCATTCAAAAGTCTAAATCACATTCTCTTTCCAAATGAGCATAGTTTCCCTTTTGAATCTATCTCATTGACTTAAAGCATTAACTCCATTTCCTCAATCTGAACCATGATATTATAAGCACTCATATTCAGATTATTTATAATGAAATTAAAGTATAGATTTGAGCCAAAATTACTAAGACTTCAGGACTGATTTAATAAACTGATTTTCTTTGAAATTTTACAGTGTCTAACCGGTTACAATTATCGAGTAACCGGTTAGATTATGCAGTCAGTCCACTAAAACAAGAGTTTTGACAAATCATTCTTTTCATTTCTCAAATCTAACCCAATTTCAACATTCTCAGAGTTCATATGCCTTAAAAGCAATATGTTCATATCCAGAAACACATTCAATTTTCATGCATCAAGATTATGGTATCAATTTGCATAGAAATCAATACAAACACCAATCAATACCACAAAACTCATAATCACCAATTAATTTCTGATTTTAAACCTTAAATCACTTGCATGCATCAATTTAAATTTGCTTACACAGAATTGAGCCAGAATTTTGGCCTCCAAGCCTTTGTGCTTTAAACACATAATGCCCTTTTGAGTTTTGTTAACTCAAATCCTAAATCACTTGATTTTTAGTCTAAATCTAGTTTAAGGTAGACTTCTCCCATACCTCTAAGCTGATCTTGATGACTATTAACACTGCACTTGAAGCAAAATCCACATATTCCCACCAATCCTAGGTTCTGCCCTTCACACACGATTTCCATCAACAGGGTCCAAAGACCAGAAGATTTGACATAGCAATTGGCCAAAGAAATTGGGGAAAACAATTAGGACTCAATATAGGTAACATGCACTAAAGAATCAAAGAGATTTGAGGCTTAATGGTGGACTATACTTACCAAAATCAAAGCTGAAATCCAGCTCCCAGAACAAGAAGAACACAGAGTCCAGCTTCCAACACTTAGCTTCTCAGATCGATTCCTCCTCACACACACACTTTTGACTCACAAACTTTATATCAATGGAAAGCTCTTGATTTAAGCTTTTCAAAAGTGTATCTCTCACTCGCTAACACTCAAAGAAGAAGGAGAATCGAAAGAAACGATTCTGAAACCCTAAGACAAAGCTTCCCCCTAAATTCAGAGCAACAACAACCCAATCCCTCAGAATTTCACCAATTTATAGAGCAATTCGTGTGCCATGCAAGGCGACACGCGTATTCCACTGAATTTGAGTGGGATTCGTGGCGATTAAACGAATTAATCAAGTGATTACTCATCAAATTCCACTAACCCAGTTTCTAGGTTCATCGTCTAACCGATTACAAGGCATTACTAACCGGTTAGATTAGTTCAAAATTTAAAAATTAATATTTTTAAATCTTTCCCTCCAAGAACCTTTTCAATATTACATTTAGGTCCTATTTCAGGGACTAAAATGCAATATTCTTATATTTTGCATTTATTTGCCATATAAAAATATTCCAAATTTTTATATTTCCGGCTAATTAAATACAAAACATAAAATTGGAAAACCATATAAATTAATAATGAAACTTTTATTATTAATTTCCTATTATCCGGGAGACGAAAATTAGGGGTGTTACACTAACTATTCACTTTAATCCCATTATTATTCCTTTAAGCCATGGCCACTACTATTCAACCACAATCTATCCCTATTCCAATATTCTCTGGAGAAAATTATGATTTTTGGAGTACTAAAATGACAACCTTCTTCCAGTCCCAAGATTTATGGGATATTGTTGAAGAAGGCTATACTATTCCAGAGGATGCTTCAACTCTTACTGCTGCTCAGAAGAAAGAGTTGAAGGAAAATGAGAAAAAAGATGCAAAAGCATTATTTATTTTGCAACAAGCCTAGGCGGAGCCTATTTTTCCAAGGATAATGGGAGCTACAAGTGCTAAAGAAGCGTGGACTACACTAAAGGAGGAGTTCCATGGCAGCGACAAGGTACGCACCATTAAACTTCAAACTCTAAGGCGTGAGTTTGATTTAATTAAAATGAAAGAGTCTGAGACCATCAAAGACTATTACTCTAAAATAAAAGAAATAGTCAATCAAATGAAAGCCTATGGGGAAAATATTCTTGACAAGAGAACTGTCGAGAAAATTTTAATTTTTATTCCCCAAAGGTATGATTCAATCGTCACTACGATTGAACAAACCAAAGATCTGTCTACCCTATCGGTGACAGAACTAATGGGCTCTCTAGAAGCTTATGAGCAAAGGTTGAGTAGGCATAATGAAGAATCATTAGAAAATGTCTTTCAATCAAAGCTCAAATTACGGTCTCAGAAAAAAGGACATGAAAGAAAAAATAATGGTGCGGAAAACTCTAGAAACAAGGAGATTTCTAGAGACTCCTCTAGAAACAATCAAAGCAAATATCCTCCTTGTGGCATCTGCAAGAAGCCAGGCCATTCAGAAAAATATTGTTGGTACCGGAAAAAGCAACAATGCCAACACTGCAAAAAATATGGGCACTCGGAGCAAAACTGTCGCAATAAAGACAACCATCAGGCCAATTTCACGGAAGGATGTGAACGTGACCAACAACTATTCTACGCCAACCAAGTCCCAAGATGTGAAAAATAAGAAAATTGGTACTTGGATAGTGGTTGCAGTAACCACATGGCAAAGGATGGGAGCATTTTCAAAGATATTGATAAGTCTGTCAGAGTACAAGTTCGATTGGGCAATGGCACCGTGGTGGAGTCCAAAGGCAAGGGCACTGTCATGGTGGAGACACAGTCAGGTACGCGACTTATCAAGGACGTGCTACTAGTTCCCAACCTTAAAGAAAATCTTTTAAGTATTGGCCAAATGATGGAGAAGGGCTACTCTCTCCACTTTGAGGGAGACACATGCAAAATATACGACAACAATAGAAAACTTGAAGTAGCCCAAGTAAAAATAGAGAAAAGAAATAGATGTTTTCCAATAACTTGGAAATATACTACTAATATTGCCATGAAGGTGCAAGTTGATGATTCATGGCTTTGGCATCGAAGATTTGGCCATCTCAATTTTCATGCTTTGAAGCTTTTATATAAGAAGCACATGATGAGAGACCATCCATCCATAAAAGAGATCGAAGGAGCATGTGAAGGGTGTCTATTTGGGAAACAGCACAGACTACCTTTTCCCCCCAAGCAAAGCATGGAGAGCGAAACGCTTGTTGGAGCTTATACACACCGATGTCTGTGGAGCAATGAGGACACCATCATTAACAAACAATAGGTACTTCATCCTATTCATCGATGATTTCTCTAGAATGACATAGGTCTACTTCATTAAAGAAAAATCAGAAGTATTTGGAGTATTCAAGAAGTTCAAGGCCCTTGTCGAGAAGCAAATCGGGAAGCACATAAAAGTACTCAGAAGCGATCGTGGCAAAGAGTACAACTCCCGCGAGTTTGATAAATTTTGTGAGGATGAAGGCATTGAGCGTCAACTAACAGTAGCATATACTCTGGAACAAAATGGAGTATCTAAAAGAAAGAATTGCACAGTAATGGAGATGGCTCGATCGATGATTAAGGAGAAAGGATTGCCAAACACTTTTTGGGCTGAAGCAATCTACACTGCAGTCTATATAATGAATAGATGCCCAAAAAAGGCAGTTCGAGACAAAACTCCTATTGAAGCTTGGAGCAGTAGAAAACCATCAGCAAAACATCTAAAGGTGTTTGGATCTATCTGCTATGTCCATGTCCCAGAACAAAAAAGACACAAGCTTGAAGATAAGACGATAAGAGGCATATTTCTGGGATATAGCACGCAGTCCAAAGGCTACCGCGTTTACAACTTGGAAACAAAGAAACTCATCATCAGCCGAGATGTTGAAGTTGACGAAGGTGCGACATGGAATTGGGATGAACAAAAAGTTGAGAGACATAGCATCCCTGTACCAACACAAGATAATCAAGCAAGAGAAGAAAACGAAGAAATAGAAGAAGCTGAAGAAGATCCAGGTACACCCATTGTACTCCCACAAGAACAAAGTTCACCAGAATCTACTCCAAGACGAGTAAGATCCTTGGTAGACATCTATGAGACTTGCAACTTGGCCCTAGTTGAACCCAGAAGCTTTGAAGAAGCCTCAAAGCATGAAGTATGGGTCAAGGCAATGGAAGAAGAAATAAAAATAATTGAAAAAAACAACACGTGAGAGCTAGTAGACTGCCCAAAAGACAAAGATGTCATCAGAGTCAAATGGGTTTACAAAACAAAACTCAATCCCGATGGCACTATACAAAAACGTAAGGCAAGACTAGTCGCTAAAGGTTACTCAGAACAACCTGGAATCGATTACGATGAGACATTTGCCCCAGTTGCTCGCTTGGATACGATAAGAGCACTGATAGCTCTAGCAGCACAAATAGGATGGAGCATTTACCAGCTTGATATCAAATCTTCCTTCCTCAACGGTGTCCTACAAGAAGAGATCTATGTGGAGCAACCGCAAGGGTTCGTCATCAAAGGCAAAGAAGATAAAGTGTTACGACTAAAAAAGGCTCTATATGGCTTAAAGTAAGCTCCTCGAGCTTGGTATAGTAGAATCGATCATTACTTTACCGATAATGGATTCAGGAGGAGCAAGAGTGAGCCTACACTGTACATCAAGACCCAAGGTCAGTATGATACTCTCATAGTCTCCTTGTACGTGGATGATCTAATATGCACAGGAAACAACTTAAACATGATAGACCAGTTCAAGCGAGACATGATGAAGACATTCGAAATGACCGACCTTGGCCTAGTGAACTACTTCCTCGACATTGAAGTAAGTCAAAGAAACTAAGGCATATTTATCTACCAAAGGAAATATATAGAAGAATTGCTCAAGAAATTCAAGATGCGAGAATGCAAACCAGTTGCTACTCCGCTGGTGACGAACGAGAAGTTACAAAAAGAAGACGGATCTCCAAAGGCAGATGCATCGCTCTACAGAAGTTTAATCGGAAGTCTTCTATATTTCACTGCTACACGACCAGACATCATGTATGCGACAAGTCTTTTATCAAGCTTCATGCAAAGCCCAAGTCAAATTCACTTTGGAATTGGCAAAAGAATTCTAAGGTACCTGCAAGGAACGAAGGAGTTCGGCATATGGTTCACAACAAACACCAACTCAAGTTTGATTGGCTACACCGACAGTGATTGGGCAGGTTCGGTAGATGACATGAAGAGCATGTCAGGCTATGCCTTCTCACTAGGATCGGGAGTAATCTCTTGGGCATCCAAGAAGCAAGCAATCGTCGCACAATCAACTGCTGAAGCAGAGTATGTATCAGCTGCGGAGACTACAAATCAAACTATATGGCTTCGACGAATACTCGGCGATATGGGAGCTCAACAAAGTGAGCCGACAACTATCTACTGCGACAACAAATCAGCGATAGCAATAGCAAAGAATCCAGCCCATCACAATAGGAGAAAGCATATTGCTATCAAATATCATGCTATTAGAGAAGCCAGCGAGAGCAAAGAAATAAAGCTTGAGTACTGCACAACTGAAGAGCAAGTTGCAGACATATTCACAAAAGCATTGCCAAGACCGAAGTTCGAGCAGCTAAGATCGATGCTTGGAGTTACACAGATTTGTATTAAGGAGGAGTATTGAAAAGTAATACAAATCTAGAAGGTACTAGAGTTTTATGGACCAAGAGTGTTACTAAACTAATCTAGAAGCTACTAAACTAATCCTTAAGCTAATGTATGTATGAAAAATCTAGAGAGTGTATGCAAAAGATCTAGAGAAATCTATAGCTCTATAAGTTGCCGACTTTAGTGGCCTATATATAAGGGCTTGCTGCACATCCTAATACATAGAAAACTAAAACCAATTTGTTTGTGTAAAGTGCCAAGCTTAACAATAAGAAAGCACTCTTGCCATTATCCACGCCGTCCTACTGCTTCTATTCTTTAAGTCTATCTTTTGGTATTTAATTAACAAAGTTTCTTTCTATTAAATACCAACAATATCTCTACCAAGTTGACTAGTGAGAGTCTCCTATCCCCTTGGTTAACACACGTACTCCACCAAGCAGGATAGTGCTATGGCCTCAAACATTAGAGGGAAGGTTTCGGGAGAGCGATAGCTCTAATGGAATGAATTGTATGAACTAATTGTTCTCTCTAAATGATCTGTATACTAAGGAGTATATTGTATGATGATTATGATTCTGCTTTGGTCTGCAATATGAGGCTGTATTTATAGGCTTTCCTTGGACCGTATAGGCTTGTTGATAATCGTTATTGGATTTGCTATTTTAAGGATAATCCTCCCTTGATTTTATCTCTCATTAAATTAGGTTTATCCACCATTTCCATATCTGGCATTTATCGCCATAAACTAAGTCATAATCATGAGGAGGTTCTCCTTTAGATTATGTATCATTAGTTTGAATAATACTATGTTATTTGCGTATTTCGGGCTATGATAAGCTATCATGCGACCTTATCGAATGTCGTCCTAAGATCGGGGTTCACCGTCCTTAATTTATGCCCTTTTGACAGGCTCTAAATTCGTTGACAGACTACGATCCGAAGTAGGACCTGTAGTCTTATTTGCGGACCAGAACAAAGGCCCCATGTCATTGATTCGAAGTGTCCTTGGAGCGATGAGCTGCTTCAAAAGAGTAATCTGGAAGTTAAAGCTCTTCATATCTAGTTGTTCAATTCCATTACTTTAAAGCGTTTGAAGGGAAATTTGCTTTTGAATTTTTTCCCTTAACTTGGTAATTAAATCTTGACCATATTATGTATAAATCACATTTTACCTTGGAAGTTTTTATCTTAACTTCTATTAATCATGATGCTTTACGATGGTTTTCTAATGAAAAGTCATTTTTACACCCCAAACCTTTGCACTTCTGTTTGTAGGGAATATTTCCCCTTTAAAAGCAGTTTGAGGTAGTTTTCCACTCTTTTACTGCCTTCCTCATTCTTTGAGTCTGCTTTCTGCATTATCACTCTTCTTGAACCCGAATCCTCTAACTCTCGCTCTAAGCTTCTCGGGTACATTTTCGTTTTCATAATTCTTGCATCTTCGTTAGATCTATGTCTACATTTGAGTACGAATATGCTTTTTGTGGGTCCACTGACAATGATAGGGAATAAAGTTGCCCCAATTATCCTAGTTTTTCTACTATCGAAATGGAAGGGTCAAATCATTTTTTCCCCCAAGTTCCTGACTCCGCGGTCTTTTAGATGTTAAAAAGAATTTTGTGAAACACATTGTCTTAGGGCATCATTTTTCTAGAAAGTTTTCCTCCCCTTCTATACCCTAAGAGAGTCGTAAGATTAAGTACCATAGGCACCTATGCCTTTTCCATAGTAACTGGAGAATTTATAGTTGGATTAACAAATGAATCTTGTGTTCCAAGTCTAGGTTCGAACGTATTCCGATCTCCATGATGTGTCTTTGTGCGATGAGCCTTAAATAAGGGTGTTCGCGGTTCGGTTTTGAGTTAAAAAGTCATCCGATCCGATCATGAAATATACATGCGGTTCGGTTCGGTTCGGTCCAATCACACAATCAAATTCAATCCAGTCCAATCCAAAATAAAACATGTTGTTTTAGTTTGATTCGGTCCGGTTTTAATTTAATTAAACTTTCATATAATTTTTATAAAAATTAATTATTTTGTCATAAACATATTTTTTTTTTGCAACAAGTCATAAACATATATGCATGAAAGCAACTATCTTTATTGTTGCCATTTCTAATTAGCACAAACTGATATAACATTGTACATATGTGTCGTGTGCGCGTAAGTATTAAGCCTAAACTAGTGTATTTTTGTGTATATATTTATAATTAGCGTTCCAATTCGGTCCGAATTGGTTTTTAGAACTAAAACCAAAAACCAATCGGTTTTTCAATAATCAATCCAAAAACATCTAAACAAATTCAGTTTTTTGCGGTTTTCGGGTTTTTTGAATCGGTTTGCGGTTTTATTTTGGATCGGTTTGGATCTGAACACCCCTAATCTTAAACAATTGCATTTTCTAATTGCAATTCTTGGCTCCGAAGAGAGGGTGTGTCAACTTCAATATCATGAGTTCGTTATGATGTATAGATATATGTTATAATATATTGGAGTTAGGTTTCCTCTAGATCTGTTCTTTGTGTATGTTCTAAATCTCCTTAGTTTAGCCCCCTCCCAACACCATCCCAATGCTTGGAAAATCTTAATGGTATTCAAACGATTTTGTGTAGTCCAGTTCGTAGGTCATTAGCTAGTCATACTAGGAAAACATTGCTCCACCCACTTATTCATAAGTATCTTTCGCACAAACTATCCTCGTTCTGGGGATTCCCGCGTTAAGAAGAGTTTGGTATCATTCATTCCCAACGCATTTTTTATATTTTACACTATCAATTTAGACAAGGGATTATTAAACAAGTTCTTTAAAGTTACCTCAAGTAGTACCGAAAATCAATTCTTCCATGGATAGGAACCTCCATTTCCACTTTCATGGACAGATAAATATTTCAATCGAGACCCCGGGTACAACTCCATCTGGTAGGTTGGTCTCAGTCCCTCATGAACAAATCATGTTTGATTTCTTCAAAACCTGGTCTTTGAAAGCAGTCTGGTAGATATCGATGCATGTTTGCTTGTCCCCATCTGGAAGCTTCGTCTAACTCTAGCTATCCACATCATGCTCTTTCTAATTTGATTGTCGTGATTGTTTTTCTAACTTGTTATCTCTTTTTTGTCTTAAGAATGAGCTCAAAACTGATGTATGAATCTGCAATCATACTTAGTAAACCAGAATATGCCATAAAAGAAGAAGAATTAAGGAAGAAAGGAGAAGAGGAATAAAGTATAAAGTGCTATTTTATTGTACTCACTGAATGAATGATCTGAGGTACAGTAATACCTCTTTATATACAAAAGTCCTATGTATGAGGTAAAAGGAAGCCTCACCCAATTATTGGCTAGAAAACGGAAAACAAAGCATGTGCAGAAAGGAATATTCTAACTACCTACAGCTAGCAAAAGGATAAACTTTACACCTGTCCAAAAAGTGCATATGCAGCTACACTCACACTTATTCTCACCCCATCAATTACTTGATTAGTAAGTAGTGCAAAATACATAGCCAATTTAACACCCCCCCCCCCCCTCTCAAGCTGGATGGTGGATTGAAACCAATCCAAGCTTGGACTGTAAGAAACTGAATTGCTTAGGTGCTAAGGCTTTTGTGAAGACATCTGCTATTTGGTCCTTTGTAGAGATAGGCATTAGATGCACTGAACCATTCTCAACTCTTTCTCGAATGCTGTGACAATCAAGCTCGATGTGCTTAGTTCTCTCGTGAAACACTGGATTTTGCGCTATATGAATAGCTGAGTGATTATCACAGTAGATCACCACAGGCTTAGGTGAGTGCAAATGAAGATCTTCTATCAAGTAGGTCAACCACTGTGCCTCACAACCACCAAGAGCAAGTTCCCTGTATTCTTCTGATGAAGACCTTGACACTGTTTTCTGTTTCTTACTCTTCCATGATATGAGGGCTGGACCAATGAAGAAGCAAAACCCACTTGTAGATCTTCTGGTATCTGGACAACTTGCCCAATTTGAATCAGTGAACCCTCTCAATTCCATGGTGTTATCTGATGGAAAGAATAAGCCTAAACCAGGATCTTTCTTGATGTATCTGAGGATTCTATTTGCTGTTGTGTAATGAGCTTGGCATGGTTTACTTAAGTATTGGCTCAAAAGATTAACAGCATGACAGATGTCAGGTCTTGTGTGAGTCAAATAGATTAATCTGCCAATAAGTCTCCTATATGAAGTGATGTCAGAATAAGGACTGTCTTGTTCCTTCCTGAACTTAGTGTTATTATCCATAGGAGTAGAACAAGGCTTGCAAGCTAGTAACCCTGAATTCTGCAAAAGATCTAGAGCATACTTCCTTTGGCAAATGTGCAATCCTTTTCCTGTTCTGGCAACCTCAAAGCCCAAAAAATATTTCAGAACACCAAGGTCCTTTATGCTGAATCTGTCATCTAGAATTTTCTTGAGAGAACTGATTTCAGCTAAACTATCACCTGCAACTACCAAATCATCAACATAAACCAGTATTGCAGTAAAGGATTGCTTAGTATTCTTCACAAATAAAGAGTAATCTGCTTTGGACTTTTGGTAACCACATTCAATAAGTACAATGGTCAATTTCATGTGCCACTGCCTACTTGCCTACTTCAAACCATATAAGGACTTCTTAAGCTTGCAGACTTGATTTGGTTTAGCCAATTCCAATCCTGCAGGAGGTTTCATATATACTTCTTCAAGCAAATCTCCATGTAGGAAGGCAGTGTTAATATCAAGCTGATGGATATGCCAATTTTTGGCTGCTGCTAATGCCAAAAAGACCCTTATTGTTGTCATCTTCACAACTGGGCTGAAAGTTTCTGTGTAATCCAGTCCTTCTGTTCGGCTATACCCCTTTGCTACCAATCTAGCCTTATGCCTCTCCAAGTTTCCATCAGCTTTGAGTTTTATTTTAAAAACCCATTTGTTCCCTATTGCTTCCTTTCCTTCAGGCAACTCAGTCAGAACCCATGTATCATTCTCTTCCAGTGCAGCCAACTCAGCCCTAATGGCTTTTCTCCAACAATCATGTTTCACAGCATCTGCATAATTGGTGGGTTCTATTGTGGTTGACAAAGTAAGTGTATAGGTTCTGCGTGTGGGAGACAATTTATCATATGAAATGTGATTAGAGATAGGATATTTTGTCTTACCTGAGGATAGTTGATTAGCTGAGCCTCCAGTGTTTATTATGCAATGATAGTCTTTTAGGTAATAAGGAGCTCCTCTTAATCTTTCTGATTGTCTGAGAATTGGTTGGGCATTATTCTCTGGTTCAGGTTCACTCTCATTTCCTGAATCACTATGTTCATGATTTTCTGGTTCTATATCATTTGAGTGATCAGGTTCCTGAGGGTGTGGGTTCTCTTGATTTTGTGGCTTAGGTTCAATGATGTTTTGTTGATTTTGTGTTTCCTGTGATTCATACTCAAGGAAATTTTCAGGACTAATAGTGACTGTGTTTGGTATGCTTTTGTGTTTTTGTGTGGTCTCATAGGGAAAGATGTGTTCATAAAAACTCACATCTCTTGAAATGAAGGTTTCATGGTTGTGTGTGTCATACATAATGTACCCCTTTACACCCTGTTTGAACCCAAGGAAAATGCATTTCCTTGCTCTCTGATCAAGTTTCTTCCTATGGCCAGACAGGGTTGAGGCAAAACATAAACATCCAAATACTCTTAGATTAAGAATATAAGGATCTTGACTGAAAAGGGTTTGGTAGGGTGACTTATTTTTCAGATAAACACTTGGCAGTCTATTGATGAGAAAAACAGCATGACTGACAGCAAAATTCCAAAAAGTTTTTGAAATGGAACTTTGGTACAGCAGTGCTCTAGCAACTCCTAGGATATGTTGGTGTTTTCTTTCCACAATCCCATTCTGCTGAGGAGTTTCTACACAAGTTGTTTGGTGTAGAATCCCCTTGGAAGCATAGAATTCAGGAATTTTGAACTCATAACCATTATCAGATCTAATGCCTTTGACCTTAGAATCAAATTGTGTTTCAACCATTTGAATGAAATTTTTAACCAGAGTTGCTGGTTCAGATTTCAGTTTCATAGGATATAACCAAGTGTATCTACTCTTATCATCAACAACTGTAAGAAAATATCTATGACCAAAATTGGATGGAATGGAAATAGGGCCCCAAATGTCAACATGTATTAAGTCAAAGCATTGTACAGAACTTGTTACAGAATCAAGAAAGGGAAACCTCTTATGCTTGGCTAAATGACATGTCCCACAAGGATCTTTGTTCCTATAACTCTTAATGAAAGGAAATACATTATGTAGAACTTGAAGTTTGGAATGTGAGGGATGTCCTAAACGAAAATGCCATAAATTGTTGTCATATGAAGTGAAATTGGAAATCAGATGGGTTGGCTGGTGTATTGGTGTAGGCTTGGTGCTTGAAGACTTCAATGCATATAAACCACTCTTTAGCTCAGCTGCACCAATCATCCTCATAGTAGAGAGGTCCTGTATATGACAGATTCTATCAAGGAAAATGAGCTTACATTGTAAAGCATTAGTTAATTTTGAAACAGAAATCAAGTTAAAATTGAATTTTGGTATAAAGAGGACATCAGTTAAGTATAAAGAGTTACTGAAAATAACTGTGCCTGAGATGTGTGTGATGACATTGCTACCATTTGGCAGCCTTACTGAAATTGGTTTGATTTTTCTATAGTTTTGAAATTCTGACAATGTGAAGCAAACGTGGTCTGTTGCTCCAGTGTCAATAATCCAGTGAGACATTTTTGTAATTTTAGTGCAGGTCAAAATGTGTTTTGTACCTGAGGTATTTGGCTTGTTGTTTTGGTTTGATTTTTGGTTAGAATTTGTGGTGAAATGGTTGGTAGTATGCAGATTTTGTGAGCCAGAACTTTGGATCAAAGACATTATGGCCTTGTGCTGCTCTGGAGTGAAAACTCCACTGTTGTCCTGTTGAGTCTGCTTAGGCTCTTCTTCCTCATAATCTTCACACTCTCCTTGATCCCCTGCTTCTGATGCTGCACAGTGATTGACATTACTACTCTTCTTGTTATTTGAGCCTGGAAATCCATGTTTCCTGAAGCACACACTCTCAGTATGGCCATTTCTGTTGCAGTATGTGCAAAATTTCTGGTTGTACCCCCTTCCACCACTGTTCTGAGCAGTGTTTGATGGTCCTTTCCCTAGGACAGAATTGGAATTACCTCCTATGTTGTTTCTATTGAAGGGTTTTCCTCTACCCCTCCCTTTTGCAGCAGAATCATTTGTGTTCAACAACTCCTTGTTATCATCAAAAGATAGATTTAACTACCTCTCCTGTTGCATCAACATTGAAAAGACTTTGTTGATGCTTGGGAGAGGATCCATGAGCATAATCTGAGACCTCACATGAACATATTGATCATTCAAACCTTTTAAAAATCTAATCACATAATCACTTTCTCTGTAAGATTTCACAATGGAAATTACCTCACACCTGCATCTGAGGGAATTGGTCTGAAGTTTTCTAGCTCTTGCCATAGTCCTTTCAATTGAGTGAAGTAAGAAGTCACACTCTGACTTTCCTGCCTCAGAGAGTACAGCTCCTCCTGCAAATCACAAATGCGAAATACATCTCCTTGGTAGAACCTCTCCTTGAGTTCTGACCAGATCTCAGCTGCTTCATCAAGCCATAAGATACTCTGTGCAATGGATTTATCCAGGGACTGATTCAGCCAAGACACCACAAGGGTGTTGCATCTATCCCAAGCAATGAAGGATGGATCATCCTGATGAGGTTTTTCCAAAGTAACGTCTACAAATTTCAGTTTGTTTTTTGTTTTTAGAGCAAGTGTCATGGCCCTTGACCATGTGTGATAATTCTCTCCAGTGAGTACAGTAGAAACCAAAAGAGCACCAGGGTTCTCATTTGGGTGAATGTAATAGGGACTAGAAGGATCAGGATTAAAAACTTGTTGGTTTTCTGCCATTTTTGAAAAATGAGATAAGGTGAAAGGATAGAAAAGATTATAAGAAAGGTTTAACTAGAAGAAATTGTGAAAGGTAAGAAGAAGAAGAAGAAGAACAAAATCAGAGTAAAGACGCAGCAGAACTCCTCCTAGAGGAGCTCTGATACCATCTTAAGAATGAGCTCAAAACTGGTATATGAATCTGCAATCATACTCAGTAAACCAGAATATGCCATAAAAGAAGAAGAATTAAGGAAGAAAGGAGAAGAGGAATAAAGTATAAAGTGCTATTTTATTGTACTCACTGAATGAATGATCTGAGGTACAGTAATACCTCTTTATATACAAAATTCCTATGTATGAGGTAAAAGGAAGCCTCACCCAATTATTGGCTAGAAAACGGAAAACAAAGCATGTGCAGAAAGGAATATTCTAACTACCTACAGCAGGCCTACAGCTAGCAAAAGGATAAACTTTACACCTGTCCAAAAAGTGCATATGCAGCTACACTCACACTTATGCTCACTCCATCAATTACTTGATTAGCAAGTAGTGCAAAATACATAGCCAATTTAACATTTTGTAGAAAATATGTCCACCATTTTCGACTGTCTTCAAAGAGTTTAAGGCATGAAAGGTGTCGAGGCTCCTTTATCTGGCTCATGCTCGGGGAACTCGATTGAAGGTCATTTTAGGAAGCGGTCACATTCTGAAGAACGAATTTCTTCTAGTGTTCCAAGTCAGCCCTAGTCTAAGGAGACGTTAGACAAGGCAATTCCAAGTGCTGCAGTGATCAAAGTGACACCTCCTACTTCTTCCGAGGAGTAGGACTCTACAGATTCAGTAATCACTACTACAAATAAGCTTTTTCAGACCGGTTCCGCACCATTTTTCAGAGCGGTTCCGAACCGGTCTAAAAGAGCCTGTTGTTAAAAATACCATGTTATACCAGAGCAGTTATGAACCGGTCTGGTTTATATTAACGAGACTGATTATTAACCGCTCTGAAACATGAAAATGAACCGCTCTGAAATAAAAAATGAACCGTTCTGAAAAATGAACCGTTCTGAATTAAAAAATGAACCACTCTGAAAAATGAACCGCTCTAAATTAAAAAATGAACCGCTCTGAAAAATGAACTACTCTGAATTAATTTTTGATCCGCTCTGAATTATTCTTTTTGAACCGCTCTGAATTATTCTTTTGAATCGATCTGAATTAATTTTTGAACCAGCCAATCTCAATTTTTGAACATATGCCAATTTAGTAATGCTTGCCATATTTATAGTCATCACATCTAAGCCTCTGCTCATAGGAATTTAAATTTTTTGCCAAGAAGCAATACATAATTATATATATATATATATAAAGAAAGATTTATCAAATAAAATTTTATTAAAAACTAGAAGCAAAAGCATTGTTTCCAGATAAAGATCAAAACCAAATACATTACACCATAGAATTAACGGGTTACTTACAAAGATCAAATACTAGCGAAAACACACCTCTTACTGTTGGAAACTAACAAACAAAACAAAAACTCCTAACCTCCTACACCAGCAAAAAGAATAAAAAAAACTACATATCATGCACCTAAATTATGAATCTGGTCCTTCATATCATGCACCTGTACACAATGTATTGCTGCCTTTCCAATAGACCAAACCTGTTCTTCAACGAAACAAAGCCTTTGTTATCACTTAGCTGGCTTACTGACATTGAAATTAGAATACTAGAAGAATGTTTTACCTTGAGAGTTCGATCAAGTGAACCACTATAATTTGTCACCAGATTCTGTAATCACCAAGCTTGTCACAGCCTTTGTATGTTCTTGGATCTCTTGTAAAAGATGGAATAAGTTATCCTTAACTGCCCAGACCTTCAGAAACATATTAGACTAAAGTTGTCAGGTGCATCCAAAACCCAAACATTTTGCTAATGAGAAGGTATGCCCTCGGCATTTTTTCAAGAAATTCAATCATCCAAGCAAGTGGCAAAAACCATGCCATCAGAACCCACTCTTTTTAGTGATGATGCATATATGATATATCTCTATTTTTACTGTTACTATTCAGGTCTTGTTAAATGATTTTAAATTGTGTTTTGTAAGTGCAATTGTGATAGGAATCCAATGGTTTTGGCAGTCTCCCCAACTGCATAAAGACTGCAATTTTGACCCATCAATTTAACTTAATCACATTGTAATACTCGCAATGTAACTGCAGCAATTTAAAGTTTTTCACCCAATTCCACTTCTAAGGCAGTTGCTCAGCTTGATAACATAATAATTGATTTTCTGGTAATTCTCTGGAAAAAAAGTATTTCAATAAACATGATATATACAATAAGATATCTCTCCTACTGTAAATAATGATATGTTTGTTTAAATAATTAAAATCATTAGAGTTTACTAGACATGTGAATGTATCTCTGACTACCTTAATGGTTCCATCTGAATGGCCTGAAAAAAGTTTATCCTTAGAGGAAATGATGGACAGCACTTCTCCATTCTCACCGCAGTCTAACCCAAGTTTATCCAATTGTTTAAGAATGCACCGGACTTACTGATTTTGATTCATTCTCTTCAGCCAGAACTTTTAGCATTTCAGATGCCAAGGGAGTGGATTTCTTTAGCTCTCTCAAAACTCTTACGATATCCTTAGTGTAGGAAGTTAGATCACTTAGTCCATCTGAAATTTATAATATATGATCAACATTTTTTAACATCGTATAACAATGAAATCCAAGAGTTTACTGAACATTAATATACTGAAAGGCTAGAGAACATTTTGATATCTTTTCACCATAAAAAAGCACAAAAGAAGTCAACAAAAGTATTAATAGCATGTTGATCTAAATCTATGTTCAATCCTGTATTTGACTAATTTATCTTGCTTCCAGCAGCAGCCAATCTAAATCTATGTACAATTCTGTATTTGACTAATTTAAAGGAAAAAACACTAAACTGCATACAGCTTATATAATTACCAGAAAAGAGGTCATAAATGGAATTTAATCACTTCATGTACAGAGGACAATTAAAATCACAACACCTGATGTCAGCTTAAAAGGTATTTGCATTATTTGCATTACTTGTTTTCTAATTGAATCACTCAATCACTCAAGTGTCACATATTCTCTCTAAATTGGAAAAGTAAACAATATCCAACAAACATCAAAGCTCAATCTCTAACCGTTTAACGGCAACCATAATAATAGTAATTAAAAGTAAACTAATCTTATTCTAAGGTGAAACAACAACACACATACTAATCCATAGTAATAATCTCAATCAATCCCTAAACTAATGATAACCACCTATCCAAAATCTACATCAGCCAACCTCACCTGAATCCAAAAACAAGGAACAACAACACATACCCTAAAAAGCAACAAGATTAGTAACAAAAAAGAAAAAGATTAAAATCAAAGATTGAATTAAATAAAGAAGCAAAAAGAAAGAAAAAAAGAGTTGGTGGATTAAACACATACCCTAAAAAGAAAGAAAGAAAGAAAGAAAAAAGATTTATATTAGAACTACTGTGATTCAGCTTCCTTGCTAAAGGTAAGCTTTCATAGTTTAACTCATTGGGAATAGCTAAATAGCTAATAGCCAACAAAACTCCTCATTCTTTCCCGAAAACAAATGTGATTCAAAATCAGATCAAACAAAACTATGATTCAAGATAACTGTGGAGTCCAGCTATAATTTCAGATGTAACACCCCGATTTGGCAACTTGAGAATCACAACTGTTTATAGTGAAAATTTGGGCCAATTTTTTTTTTTAATAAGTGTTATGCAAGATGAGAACACTTGGGTTTTCAAAACACAGTTACAATTTAAAACTCGTATTCTCACATTGCATAAACCTTTCAAGCTCCAAACCGAGATGTCACAAGACACCACGCTTTGAAACTTGTTTAAAACCGAGATGTCACATTGTTTAAAACACGGCCCGTTACTCATTTTGAGACAGTAGTACTAAAATAAACTTTAGTTGGGGTTACAGCACTATCGAGCCAGGATTTCTAAGTAACCGCAATGGAATTACAAAACTCTGAAATGGGAAATTACCTAACCGCTAGTCATCGACACTAACGTTTCCGCTGCGCTACTCTGATTCTTGGTACGTCCACTCCTCGTGTCAAGAATAGAGGCATCCTCGTCAGTCTCCCTAACAATGCTTTCCATAGCCGCTTCTCGGCTTTCTGTTCCTCCTCATAACGAGCTAGCAGTCGCTCCGTGTTTCCTTTCTAAGGACCATACAAAATTTTCCCGATACCAAACAGACATATAGGAGAGAGTGAGCTACCCAAAACATGTAATATCGACTATGTGGGTTTACAATAGGCAATTATTAAGATAAAACAATAAATAACAAACAAATCATATAAACCAAATAAACAAATATAATCATCATCATCATCATCCTCATATAACATCATCTTATCATCGCTTCTCAATTCTCATTCAATACTTAAATACCATCACCATGCTTTTCTTTTTCAAATCCTTAAGTTATTAAGTTTTATCATCTCAGATCACTCAATGACTTGGGGAACCATCATTGAGGAAAAACGTCTCTCACGTCTACATCTCCTCGGTCATCCATCCACACCTAGTCGGAAGCAAACAGGAGTACAGGACCTTTACCACGCGGGCACGACAGCTGTCACACAACAAATGGTCCCAGACCAGGAGGCCTTGCCTCAAATCATAATCATAATTAACAGTGCAAGCTCTCAGCGGCAATCACAAATGCCCCGTTCCAGTCCCTCTCACTATTCTCGATTTGCAATCTAGGGGGCGACAGTACAGTTCTAGTCTCGAGTGCAGAACTTACCACGGTATTAGACCCAGTCCCCACCACGTTAGTGCACCACTTATGGAGTTCGTTCTGCCTAGAACAGTACTCTAGACTTCTTGACGTTTCAACGTCATCGTCCTCCCCTAATGCAATCTCGTCCTAAGTATCCGCAGATACTTATCGTTCCTTCCTCTCCACTACTTCGACACACTCTCATACCTTACCGCGTTATTCATGTCTTTTAATAGTCTTTTAAAGTTCTAGAAGATTTATTATCGGCTTATTCCTAACGGCCGGTTCACCCTTGGTGCATCCCTTCAATGAAGCCCGACCACTAATCGTTCAAACTGTTCCCCAATTCATCACATTTTCTCAACCTCATATCACATTCTTTCTCATCTCATCTCATCAACTTTTCTTATCACATTTCATCATCCTTCTCATCTCATCTCATTACACAACATTTCTCTCTTTCTAAGGCTCATTTCCTCATTTTTCTCAAAAACATCCTTTGCAAAACCTTTTTTTTTCGAAAATATCATTTCACAAAATTTTCACTTCACAAAACTCTTTCAAAAATATTCTTCCATAAATTTCCTCAAAAATATTCCTTCGCAAAACTTTCTCGAAATATTGTTTCAAAAAGGTTTTCTCTAAAATGTCCTTACCAAAAAGACTTTCTCGAAATAGCATTTCAAAGAACTTTATCAAAAGATTGTTTCCAAGAACTTTTCCCAAAAATATATCTTTTCTCAAAACTTTTTCAAGGAAATTGTTTCATAAAACTCTTTTGAAAATACTGTTTCACCTCTCATCAAAATACCTTTTCGAAAACCCTTTCCAAAAAATCTCTTTTCAAAACCATTTTCAAAAATCATACTTTTGGATGAGTGCTAATGGAGGAGCAAGCTCGACTCAACACTAGGCTCTTTCCAAAAGTAAAAACAAGAAATCACATTTTTGCTGAGCGCTAGTGGAGGAGTAAGCTCAACTCAACACTAGTCCCAGACTAAAACCAAAAACAGGAGCCACACCACATCTCAGCATCTTTTCTCAATCACATCTTTCCTCAAATCACATCTTTCCTCAGATCACATCTCCTTTCAACATCTTTCTTTTTGCATTCCATGACTTGTTTAATCTTTATCATCACTCTTCTTTCTTTCAATCACGTTTTCTTATTCTTACAATTAATTATTATCAACACCTTATTCAACTCATCATTGTATCCCAACAATATCATAGCTACTCAACCAATAAATGGATCATAAAATAATTGAACAACTCAAACATAATCAACCAAAGAGCATAATATCATAATTAATAATCCAATCTCAGCCGTTCGGGTGGATAGCTAAACAAACAATCAAACAATCGCTATCACATACACCACTACGCTAAATGAGATTGGAGTCCAACCTTTGAGATGATTGGACATCTTAATAAGTTACCTAAATACCACGGAGTCTTAAGGTAAGCCCCTCTCTCACCTCAAATACCCTATGCTCCCGCAAGCTTTCCAAGGTTTGTCGATCGCTAGTTCCGCCTTGTTTCCTTTGCGTCCGTCGTCCGAACTATAGCATTTTTCCCCATGCGTTAGAAACGTTTTAACGAATTCATTCAATTTGTTTTAAACACTTTGAAATCATTCCCTTTTTGAAAACACTTGGTTCTCATTTTAAAAGTTTTTAAATCCGAATAAAACACTTTGAAACATCCTTAAAATGATTTCTTTATCAAAAATAGGATGCATTTCTCTTAAGGAAAACTCACTTTAAAACGTTCATGTCATAAAAATCATTCTTCTTAATTATTTAAATAAAATTCAGAACTTAAGAGAATAAAATCAAATCAATTTCTTAAACCATACTTTTCAGTAAAACATTTTTCAATCATTTGGGAATAAAAACAACACATCACTTTTCAAACATTCACACATCATACAATGCAAGTCACACTTTGGGTTACTAAAAATCATTTATTAAATCAATTCATTTATTTTATCATTAAAACCGAAAAGGATAAAATAAGCAACATATCATTCCAATCACACACATAGCATCATGCACATAAGAATATAGTCATTCACAAAGAACATTTCATGAGAATAATTTTCCTAGCTACTCTAGCATGCACTAACCGAATCACATAGAGGGAATTTTACAAAGATTTATTCACACACAAAGCACAAGGCAAATGAAATCATTTTCCTTTCTCTCATGGTCGAATGCTAACATGTAAGAATGCAAGGCCTTATTCATTTTTCAACATACCAAAATCACAAAATAAAATCAAGACATCAAATACACCATATCCACATTAAAGCAAGATTCTTATTAAAAATGAAGTTTGAATTCATCACTTAGTTTCAAACATAAATCAAGATTACACTTTAAATTTCAAGAAATGACATGCATGCACTTAAAATTATTAAATCTAGCCTTATCATGCACATGCATCAACTTTTCATGCAAGGAGAAATATGGGATTCATTTTTATTCAACATGGCCGAATGGCCCTTTACAAAATTTCTCACATATAAAATCAATTACTTAAGCTAAATCATGTTTATGCTTTAAAAAATCATTTTAGAACTTGTTCCTTAAATTTCTTCTTTGAAACCGTGACATGCATCAAGGAAAACATCATTTAAGCAAATAAAATTTAACATGCAAGACTAAAATCATCATAGCTCACGGTTTCAATCAAGAAATTCAACATGCAAGGCCAAATAATTCATTAAACTTAAATCATACTTTGATTTGTCAAATAAGCACATAAATACACATAGATCATGATTTAGAACAAGAAAAACATACATGCAAGGAAGGTTCATGTTAAACTTCACAAAATCTCAAACAAAACTTTAGATCTTTAAAGTTTAGTTAGAAAAACATTTAGATCAAGCAAGAAAATATATGAACCGAACCACACATAGAGCTACAAATATTACAACTTATGTTTAGTCCATGAAAGTCCAAGATCAAGAAAGAGTAACACATAAATTTGCTTTAAAAATCATAGGAATAGACATGCAAGAAGAAACTAAAAGGGATCTACAACTAGAAAAGGGAAAACTTAAACTATTACATCTCTTCTTTCTTGCTCCACGGTTTTCCTACCAAGGGGGTTGGTTCCTTAAGCTCCTAGTACTTGGATCTTCAAAGAGGAAGGTTTGATCTAAGGTGGATTTCCTTCTTCTTCTCCTTCCATACCTCACGGCTACACCCTCTTTCTTTCTTTCTCTATTTCTCTCTAAAGGTGTAGTGTCCTTGAACACTATGTCCTTAACCCTCTAAGTGCTCAAGGTTATGGAACCAGAAGCCCAAGAGAGGATCAAGTGTTAATATGTGACTTTATGGTGTTTCTGCAGTTCCAGTTGGGAAAAGCAGGGTCTCCCCAGTCAACAAGTGTGTGCAGAGTGTCAACTTAGGGATGAGAGTACGTACCTGAAACCCTAGCTGTAGTGAGCTATTTATAGGGTTTGGAGGAGGCTGATTTGGGCCGTCTGGGCCCTGTATCAGGGTTGTGCTGAACAAGGATTCTGTGAGATAATATCGGAGGATTATGCTCTTAGAATCTGGATAGGATCAGCTAAAGATCTCATGTCTAGGCTGTTGCGAGAATATAGGAGAGATTTGCGGAAGGGATAAGAAGCCTCGGTGGGTTTGAGCTTATCCGCTAGCCGACGGTATGTCTCGGCCTATAGTCTCAGGCCTGATGGATTGAGGACCGATGATGAGGCTCGGTTCCATCAAGTCCGAGCCTGGTCCTTTGGGGATGCTCGGAGTCCATGAGTCCGAGCGAGGGACGTCCATGTTAAGCGATCCGAGGGAAGTGCCCTTAGAGGACTCTATTGACGAGGCTTAAATCCATATTTGGTCGGCAGACCCTACAAGCCCCCCAGCTCGTAAGACTTTGAGAAGTCTGTGATGAGGTAGCAAGTGTTTAGGGTTGACCTTTGTAGATGCCTCATTCCGGGAGTGTAACAGCTGTAACCAGGTAGCCTGTTCGAGGTGACGTTTTGGGTTCTCTAGGTACAGCGCTTGTCCTCGAGAGTTGTGCCACATCATTGCCATTTTTGAAATTTGAAAAAGCAGCTTTGTAACTACCATGTTTCATCAATCGTGTGGATGAGCGGTGTAATGGGCCTTTGATCCGCCCAGGCCCATACATGCATCGTGGGGAAACCGAAAGGTTTATGGGGGTTTCTTTGAATCCTTTACTCCCCCTACTCACTTTTCATTCCTCTTCTCAGAATCGTACCAGAAACTCCTCTCCAGAAACTCCCAAACCCTCAAACTTGCTCCCCCTCACTACTTCTTTGTTATTCTCAGGGAACCGGAAACTCCCTCCTCTCTTAAGCTCATTTCCACCATTACCTTCACATCGCTTACAGTTTCCCAGAGACTCAATCAGAAACAGGTAATCTTTCTTCTTCTAACTCAAATACTCTATTTTTGATTCTGCCCTTTTCTATTTGTTGAATGGGTTTCGCATTTCTGGGTTTTGCAGGGATTTTGGGGTTTTTTGTCCTGGGTAGTGTAGTGTTTAGGAGTTTTAATTTCTGAATCATGAGAGGTTGGAGAGAGTTAAGGAGAATTTATCATGAACTTTGTAGGAGATTAGGAGAAGAGCCTTCTAGCGATAGTGATTCGGATTTTTCTGGGGATTTTGGGGGTTCTAGGAGCAGTGACGATGATTTTGGGGGTTCTAGGAGTAGTGATGATGCAGTAGATCCTTCCTCTCCCCCCATCAACCAGGGATCCACCATAACAAAACCATTAGCTGTAGAGTACCCCTCGGATCCCGCTGAAGTAAGCAAGTGGTTGTTGGCTTATAGTTTGCTGAACGGAGGGCTCAGGTTAGGGTTAGTCCCGAGCGCTGTCTAGTGGAAGAAGAGCCTATGGGAGACTCGAGGAAAGAAGGGGGAAAGAGTCCAAGGCTCGGCCTTACTTTTAGAATTAAAACATCTGCTATAAAGAATCCTAACGCCGAGCCTTTTACTTTTTCCCCAGATATGGTGGAGCGCAGGTGTGACACTAATCCCGAAGAATATCCCTTGCCGCCAAATCACGCGCAATACAATGAAGTTTTTGATCGGGAGGTGCTTGGAACGAGGCCCTCATTGCTGACGAGTAATAGTTTGAACCACCTCTGACCTCTTCTTACCCCTCCGAGAGCAGATGGGAATGCGTCGGAGTTTGAGCTGAGACATGTGAACATCGATGACCGAATCTGCTTCGCTGTCCCACAAAATCGGCAATTCTTCTATTTCTATGAAGAAATAATAACAAAAGTCAGAATCCGCATGCCGTTCTCGACCTTCGAAATCGAAGTACTAAACCATTTAGGCATAGCTCCGAGTCAACTACATCCGAGCGGATGGGCATTTGTGCGAGCCTTCCAACAGTTTTGCGATGCCGAAGATTCGGTTGCCACACTCCGAGCTTTCTTTTGGCTATATGCCCCTCAGGTGAACAAGTTCGGCAACTCAAAAGGGCTTTGGGTGTCACTTAAAGCTCAGAAAGAGCACGCGCTCTTCGCCAAAGTTACCGACTCTGGTCCTAACGTATGCTGGTTCATGGAGCAGGTCAAAGAGGGAGGAGAAATCAAAGTTGTACCTTGGTTCCCTTTGGATTGGTCGGCTGGTATCTACAACCGAGGGGCCTCCTTATACCAATTTGACTATAAGGTCGATTTGACCAAGGCCGAGAGAAGGTTGTGCGATCGAGTCTGGGAATATCTCCAGGCGAACGGTCAAATCGATACTAAAAAGATATTGTTGAAGACGACACGGGCCGACGTGAAGGCTGAGCTGGGTATATATATATATATAGATATTTTTTTTATGTATATTTCCTTGTTGCAGAAAAGATGGGAAAGAAAGCATCCAAAGCTAAGAAGAGTGCCGCTGCTTCTGCCAGGATGGCTAAATTGGCTGCTGTGACAGGAGGGTCAGGATCCTCGGCTAAAAGCCAAACTCCCGAGCCAACTCCAACCGCTAGCCCTCTTGAAGCTCCTCACACAATTCCTTCCGAGGTACCTCAAGTTACCAAAAATGCTGAGCCAACCATTACCGAAGTAGTGCAACAAAGTACTCAGGGTACTCCTGAGCGTCCTCCCAAGAGACCGCGGATGGATAAAGGGAAAGGATTGGCTGGCGACTGGTTTCATCTGAGCAAGCCCAGCAAAGGAGTTCAAATTACCGAGGGTACGGAAGAGGTCATAGCCAAAACTGTATGGAGTAGGCACAACAAGTTGGATTCGTTCACCGCAACTCTCTTTCCCCTTGAAGATGCCGAAGTGATGGATGCCTGGGGCCCAGGCACTTGGGAAAATAACTGCTTGGCCTTGGTGAGGAGCTTCCTCCGAGGTGCAAGCATTCTCAATTACCTTGGACAGCGTGGTGATGATGTCTATGCTGGGGTGGCTCCCGAGGAGAATAAGAAACGAGCTGAGGCTGACGATCGGGAGGATTACTTGCAGCTTCAAGTGGAAAGCTATGAGAAGAAGCTCCAAGCTCTGGCGGCCGAGAATGAGAGACTGTAGAAAGGAATGTAGGAATCTGAAGGCGCCAAGGCTCAAGCTGAAGCTGCTAAGGAAACAGCCAATAAGACTCTTCAAGAGGCCGAGGGAAGGATGAAGCAGTCGGAGGAAATCTTGAAAAAGGCTGAAGAGAGGGCCTAGAAAGCCGAACAGGTTGCTGCTGTGGCTCAGGAGCAACTTGAATATGCTAAGGACGAGGCTATCGGGCTCCGAGCCTCAATGGACAAAATGAGAGCGAAATTTCTTAAGTATAAGAAAGCGGCCCAGGAGAATCTATACAACTGGAGTCACGTAGTTGAAGATTCTTTCCTCAATACAGCCGAGCAGCTTCGTATTCTGAATCCGAACCTCGTGACAAAGGGCGCTGACCCCCTCTTTGGAACCAAGAACGGTCAAATTATTGGTGCGAACGGAGCTCCCATTGACATGAGCAGTAATGATCTTCCTGATCATTTTGCTGAAGAATCCGAGGAAGATGAGGCCGACGGCGCCGAGGGTGAAGAGGAAGAAGAAAAATTCGATCCTGACAGCATTGTACTGTCTGACATTGAGTAGTTTTTTTTTTTGTACTTGCCCCAGTGAATGGGTTTAAACTTATATTGTTGTTTCGTTTGGAATATTTTATAATATCCGTAATCGTGTTATGCTTCTTTTTATGCTCTTTGTTAATAATTCAAGTGTTAAGACCTCGGAACTCCAGCACTTTAGCCGAGGTGGGTTCCTCTATCCGCGATATAAAATGATTTGAAGAAATCATGATTTAATCGGGAATCTTATTAAAAGTACTTGACGAGTTATAAGCTCTTGTTAGAGCTGTTTATAATCATTCGCGTCATATTCGGTGGCTAATCGGTTACGAGGAAAAGTACGTGATACAATGAATTCAATAACGAGAACTTTATTCATTTGAAGCAAATTACAATGGGCTCGGAGTTTCACCGAGCGTACACCATTATCAAAAAAGAATTCAAAAAGCAAAATGTAATAAAGCAACTAAAACTATTGAAAACGAAATGAAAAACTAACTGTAATAAGCTCGAAGTTTCGCCACGTTCCATGTGTTGTTGATGAGGGCACCCGAAAGGGTTTCGAGCTTGTAGGCTCCTGTTCCAGTCTTGGAGGCAACTCGGTATGGTCCTTCCCAGCTTTGGGCCAGTTTTCCGTCCTTTGCATTTTTGAGACCAATATTAGCTCTCCTCAAGACAAGGTCGCCTACCTCGAACTCTCTGGATACGACCGAGCGATTATATCCTTTTGCTTGCATAATCTTAGAATGCTTTTCTCGTTCGGCCGCTAAATCCCTGACTTCTTCCGATAAAACAAGATCCTCACACAATAAAGTGTTGTTGAGGGGATTCGGTTGTTGCATAGCTCGGAATGAAGGGATGATCTTCTCAATGGGGATGACTGCGTCGCAACCATAAGTGAGCCGATATGGTGTCTCTCCTGTTGAAGTTTGTATGGTGGTGCGATACGACCAAAGCACTTCGTGCAAGTTTTCCAACCAATTCCCTTTCGCTCCTTCCAGTCTTTTCTTGATCCCCTGGATGATAGATCGATTTATAGACTCTACTTGGCCATTAGTCTGAGGGTGTTCGACCGATGAAAAGTAATGTTTTATACTCAAAGCATTGACTAAGTCTTGGAACGCCTTTGCCACGAATTGGGTTCCGTTGTCGATCACCAGCACTTGTGGCACTCCAAACCGAGCCACAACTTGTCTTTCAAAGAAATTCTGCACCTTGGCCGAGGAGATGGTTGCAAGAGGCTCGGCTTCCACCCACTTAGTAAAATAGTCAATGGCCACTATCACCCACTTTAGCTGTCCTGGAGCGGTGGGGAACTGTCCAATCAGATCCATTCCCCATTGATAGAAAGGATAGGGAGATGAAAGTGAATGGAGTTCCTCAGCCGGTTTCTGATACACATCACTGTGAAATTGACACTTGTCGCACCTCTTCACATGGTTGATCGCATCCTGTTGAAGAGTCGGACAGTAGTATCCTGCTCTTAGAACCTTTCTAGCCAGTGACTTCCCCCCCAATATGATGACTTCCAATGCCCCCGTGAACTTCCTCCAAAGCCTGTTTTGCTTCGGTAGGATCTAGACATCTAAGCATTGGACCGCTGACCCCTCGGCGAAACAAGACTCCATCAACTAAGGCAAACTGTGAAGCTTTTCTGACTAATTTTTTGGCCTCTGTTGGATTACTTGGAAGAACCCCTTGTTCCAAGTAGCCCGTTATTGGAGCAATCCAGCTCGGATCCAGTGAAATAGAGAGGACAACGCTAGGTCCATGCACCATTTCTTGGATCAACGTTCTGTTATTCTCAGGACTCTTTGTCGAAGCAAGCTTGGAGAGAATATCCGCTCGGCTGTTACTCTCCCTTGGGATGTGGCAGAATTCGACCTTAGCAAACTCTGAGGATAGGAACTTCACCTTCTCCAAATACTTTTGAAGGATTGGTTCTTTAGCCTGGTACTCACCTTTGACTTGCGAAATTACCAACTGAGAATCGCTGAGAATTTTCACTTCTCGGGCCCCTACTTCTTTTGCCATTCTTAGCCCAGCCAATACGGCTTCATACTCCGCCTGATTATTCGAAGTTGAGAATCCAAATTTCAAAGAATATTCGAGGGTGACCCCCTCGGAATTCTCCAAGATTATTCCTGCACCAGCTCCGAGTTTGTTACTGGATCCATCAACATAAATATTCCAATCCAAGTTTGAGCTCGTCAATGGCTCAGTAAACTCGGTGAGAAAATCAGCTAAGGCCTGAGATTTCATTGCCTTCCTTGGTTCGAAAGTGATTTCAAACTCGGAAAGCTCAATGGCCCAGGTCACCATTCTTCCTGCCAGATCAGGTTTCTGAAGTATTTGACGGATCGGCTGAGCTGTTCTGACAGTGATATGGTGGCTCTGGAAGTATTGACGTAATCGTCTAGCTGTGATAACCAGACAAAAAGCAAGTTTCTCCACTTTCAGATACCTCAACTTTGGCCCCTGAAGAGCTCGGCTGACGAAATAGATGGGGGATTCTTTGCCCGATTCCTCTCGGACCAGAACCGAGCTTACTACAGAATCGCCCACTGATAAGTAAAGGAACAGAATTTCTCCATTTACCGGACTTGACAAGATCGGGGGAGATGCCAAGTACTGCTTAAGGTCAGTAAAGGCCTTTTCGCATGTTTCGTCTCATTCAAATGTCTCTTCCTTTTCTTTCCTCAGCAGTTTGTACCAGGGGAGGGTCTTCCTAGCTGACTGAGACAGAAACCTCGATAGAGCTGCAACCCGACCTGTTAATTGTTGGACACCCTTGACATCTGACGGACTCTTCATATCAAGAATGGCTCGGCACTTTTCGGGATTTGCCTCAATTCCGCGCTCGGTAAGCATGAATCCGAGGAAGGCCCCTGCTGGGACTCCAAACGTGCATTTTTCCGGGATCAACCTCATGTTGAACTGTCGGATCCTTCCCAAAATTACCTTCAAATCCTTAGAGTGATCTTCTTCTTTCAAGCTCTTTGCAATCATATCATCTATATATACCTCCATTCTCGGCCCAATCAAGGGGCCGAACACCTTGTTCATCATCCGCTGGCAAGTTGCCCTAGCGTTTTTCAATCCAAATGGCATCACATTGTAACAATATGTAGCCTAGTCTGTGATAAACGAAGTCTTCACTTGATCCGGGGGATACATTGGGATCTGATTGTACCCCGAATAAGCATCCATAAATGAAAGCCTTTGATAACCCGCCGAGCTATCCACAAGTTTATCGATGCAGGGAAGTGGGTATTGATCCTTAGGACAAACTTTGTTCAAGTCTGTGTAGTCCACACACATCCTCCATTTCCCATTGGTCTTCTTTACTAGCACGGGATTGGCCAACCAATCAGTGTACACCACCTCCCTGATAAATCCTGCTTCTAGTAGCTCGGCAACCTTCTCATCTGTTGCCTGTGCCTTCTCAACTTCGACTCTTCTTTTCTTCTGACAAACTGGCTTGGCTCCAGGATACACGCTCAACCTATGGCAGATGAAGTTCGGATCGATTCCTGGCATATCTGCCGAGGTCCAGGAAAACAAGTCCTTGTTTTCCACCAGCAATTCAGTCAATTCTTTTTCCAATTCCTCAGAAAGGCCAACTCCCATCTTGAAGCAACGAGAAGGAACAGGGCCTAAAATTACCTTTTTGAAGTCCCCTTGAGGGGTCGGCCTAGTTTCATCCTCTTCTCTTACGTCAAGATCTGCTAAGTTGACACTTCCTTTGTTAAGCGGCTCTTGCATGATCTTCTCATCGTCAAGCTTCAACTTGCCCAGGCTGATATTATAACATTTCCGAGCCAACTCCTATTCGGACCGCACTGTTACTACCTTGTCGTCAGACCCTGGGAATTTCATGGCCAAGTGGACCGTCGATACAACAGCGCCAAAAGATTGGAGTGCAGTTCGGCCAAAGATGGCGTTGTATGCCGAGGGAGCCTGGACAACTAGCCATTTTACCATTTCTGTCCTAGCTGAAGGTGGTTCCCCCATAGTCACTGGGAGATGGATGTGGCCTAGGGGAATAATTGAATGTCCCGTGAAGCCAATTAAGCTTCCCTTGAATGGGGTGAGATCAGATCTTCTCAACTTCAATTTCTCAAACAGATCCAGAAACATGATATCTGCCGAACTGCCCTGATCAACAAGAATCCTTCTGACTTCGTAATTGCCGAGCCTGGCTGTAACTACCATTGGGTCATTATGGTCTTGTAATATGTCCTCAAAGTCCTCATCACTAAAGCTGATGACTATGTTTTTCTTCCTGGGTTTTTGGATTGGTCGGCTGGCCACCGAAAGGACTTGTCCCACATACTTCTTGCGATCACATTTCTTTTCTCCTCCTCCTGCAAATCCTCCAGCAATGGTGCCAATGGGAAAGCCATTCTTTTCCTTCTCGGATGGTTGGGTAGTGGCCCCCCCTGCAGGTGGTGAAGGGCTTCTAGTTCTTTTCTGCTCGGTTTTGGGTGGTGATGGACTCTTTCCCCTGGAGCGTTTGCGCAATGCTTGGCCAATATATTGTTGAAGTTTACCATCCCTTACCAACTCCTCGATTAAGTCCTTCAACTGAGTACACTGGTCGGTGGTATGCCCCCATCCACCGTGATGATCGCAATACTTCGTCCTATCCTTTTGGGCTGCCTTCCTTAAAGCCTGTGGCCGAGTGATGTTACGCATCTCTGTATGCATAGTCTCACGAAGGATTTGACTCCTCGGGACTGTCAACTGGGTATATTCATCATACTTGCCTTTTGGAGGCAGTTTTTCCCCTCTCTCTCTTTCTCTTTTGTCTTTCCTTCCCCTCTCTCGAAAACGATCATTTTGACGAACGTCGTTTTGACGAGGACGTTGCTCATGTCGTCCTTCGCCACCCCTTGCTGCAGTACTGATCCTACGGAATTCCTCTAGATTAACGTATTTCCTGGATCTTTCCCTAAGTTCGGCCATGTTCTTAGGTGGTTCCCCAATCAAACAATCCTTAAAATCTCCATCCTACAATCCTTGAGTGAGTAAGAGAACCGATACTCCCGATTGTAGGCCTGATATGCCACTGGCCTCTTGCTGGTACCGAGCTAGGTAGTCGCGTAGAGACTCGTCGGGTCTCTGTGCAACTCCAGCTAGTGAGTGGTCTGATTTGGGCTGTGACATACTGGCCGTGTACCTGTTTATGAAAGCTTGTCTAAGCTCGCCCCACGATCGGATCGAACTGGCGGGTAGAGAATTGAACCATCTCAAAGGCGCCGAGCCCAGAGTCATTGAAAAAGCTCGGCACTTCATAAAATCCCCTCCTCCATAAAACATCATAGAGGACTCGTAAGCAGCTATGTGGTCCATCGGGTCAGTTGTTCCATTGTACCGAGGAATATTTTGATGACCCACATAAGTCTGCGGGGTTTGGAAAGCCATAATCTCAAGTGTGAAAGAGTGTCCAGGATGGGGTTCTCTAGTGATACGCTCTAGGGTTAAGCTTGGGTTGAGGGGTGGAGGTGGGGGAAGATTGCTCGGATTACCATAGGCCGCGTAAGGGCCTTCCTCGGCAATCCTTGCCATGCTCTAATACTGAAGAGCAGCAATGGCTTGGTTCTGCTTCTCAATTAAAGAAGTCTGAGTCCTCAAAATCTCCATAATCGACTCCTCTCTCCTTCGTGTCGAAGAAGTAGTCATATAAAATCTGCCTTCCGTTTCAGAACGCTGACCACCTTGAAGAGTTCTGAAACGACCTCTAGTCAAATGAGGTATCTCCCTGTTGGTCCTGTCTGCCCTGGAATGATCACGCCGATCAGCCCGTTCAACTCGCCGATCCTCATCAGTTCGTGAGCCAGCAGCAGCCCGACGAGACTGACGTCCAGAATCAGCTGTGTCACGCCATTCTGACACGTGGCCATCAGGGACGGTATGAGGGTTGGACTGCCCTCCGCCGCCCTCACCAAGAACTTGACCAGTTGGAGGAACCGTGGCTTGTGGCTGATCCGCCGTTGGAACTGGCGGACCTGTCTGAACGTTAGCCTGATTACCTCCAGTTGGTGCTCCCGGAGCAATTCTGTCCCTCACGTTTCTCCCGGTCTTGGGAGGCCTCCCACGGAGGCGACGGCGGAGATCTTCTTGATTACCATCGTTATTATTGTCGTTTGCCATGAGATCAGTGGGTGGGAATACTGGTTATTCAGATCCCCACAGACGGCGCCAATGTAGTGTCCTTGAACACTATGTTCTTAACCCTCTAAGTGCTCAAGGTTATGGAACCAGAAGCCCAAGAGAGGATCAAGTGTTAATATGTGACTTTATGGTGTTTCTGCAGTTCCAGTTGGGAAAAGCAGGGTCTCCCCAGTCAACAAGTGTGTGCAGAGTGTCAACTTAGGGATGAGAGTACGTACCTGAAACCCTAGCTGTAGTGAGCTATTTATAGGGTTTGGAGGAGGCTGATTTGGGCCGTCTGGGCCCTGTATCAGGGTTGTGCTGAACCAGGATTCTGTGAGATAATATCGGAGGATTATGCTCTTAGAATCTGGATAGGATCAGCTGAAGATCTCATGTCTAGGTTGTTGCGAGAATATAGGAGAGATTTGCGGAAGGGATAAGAAGCCTCGGTGGGTTTGAGCTTATCCGCTAGCCGACGGTATGTCTCGGCCTATAGTCTCAAGCTTGATGGATTGAGGACCGATGATGAGGCTCGGTTCCATCAAGTCCGAGCCTGGTCCTTTGGGGATGCTCGGAGTCCATGAGTCCGAGCGAGGGATGTCCATGTTAAGCGATCCGAGGGAAGTGCCCTTAGAGGACTCTATTGATGAGGCTTAAATCCATATTTGGTCGGCAGACCCTACAAAAGGTTTGATGAGCCTTTAGAGTAGTGTATTGTGTTTGGGAGAGATGGAAATGAAATGGATGAAAGTGGAATGACTAAGGCTTCATGCATATATAAACTCACGAATCTCCCTCTTTTGCCCTTGGTTTAATTCGGCCCACACACAAATAGGGAGGGGCGGTTTGGTCCTCATGAAAATTTGCATGGCTAAGGGTCTCCAAAGTCAAGGAGACAAGATGAAGTGGTCTAGGTCTTAGGGGTCAATTAGGTTCAATGGATGGTTGACTTTAGTCAAGGTTTAGTTAGCTTAGTTACTCCTTAATTCTTCCATCTAGTTGGCTTGGTTTCTACTTGGTTTCTTAGTTGCTTACTCCCTAAGTCCCTTCCCACACACACACACGTGGAAACACATACATATGACACATACACCCACACCTTCATGCACACACACAAAACCGTGGCACACTCACACACACACACATGGCTTCTATTTTTATTTTCTAATCACCTTTACCTAAAATCCTTAAGTCATACAACAATGCCATTTAATTTATGAAATCACATTTCCATAGTCATTCCCACGCATCACACATACTTTAGGCATACATTGGATCAAGCACACAACATATAAAAATTCATCACATAATGCACATTTTAAATCAAGCACATATCACACAAAATTTCATACCAAGATATCACTACAAAACACATTTTCAAAAAAATAAATTTTTTATAAATCAATCCAGAAAAATCTAAAAATTTCATTTCCAATAAAAGTCACAATTTAGAAAAATCATTTTCCATCTTAACCCAACTACTTACGTTTCTTTCATAGAAATCAGCACTTTATTTCTTTCTTATGAAAAATACTTTTTCTCAAAATCACAATTTCAAGGTTTCTTTCGTTAAAAATCGTTTACGCACGTACGAGAAAAATGCGGGGTGTTACATCAGAAGCAATCCAATAACATAGATGCAGAAGCACATGTTCATTGCAGATCATAATTGGATGACAGAGCTGGATAGAAGTTTTCAGATGTAGGTTTTGTTCTTTAATAATTAAAATAAACAACCTTTTTTGTAGCAATTGCCAAACACAATCATTATGAAGCATTCAGATAAGCAAATGCGAACCTCAAAACAAACGGCAGTAATTCCAAATGCATGCAAATTATTAACTACATCACAGCTGAGAGGTATACTTCTTACAAGCAGAAAGAAATGAACACAAGCTAACACAAAATGGCAGAAAAAGAGAGTACTACCCTATCTACAGTCAATACAGTGCAACCTAAAAAGCATTTATGTTTTGGGGAAAACCCATGAAACACATATATATAACATCGGATCGCAAGCTTTTGCACCAACAGAAGTTATGAACCAGAAAAATGTATAAAAAGAATGTTATAAATTATGATAACACTAGCAAGAATGCACACATATGCCAATGCACCTCAGCATCAGAATAGATAATATTTAATCAGTGCACATCTACTAGTGTTTTTATAACAAAACTGCACACAAAAATAATCATCTGCATTGATTGACCCTAAAACATCATCAACAACAGAGACACTTTCAAATAAATATTGATTCAATGTCCAAACATAAAAAAGCTAGCTTGCAAATTAGAGAATTTACAGCACCAAGGGAACAACTGTAAGAAACTTCCTGTTACGAGTGAGCTGCTTTCCATTGTCTATTTCCTCCCACCATGTCAATCTATTGTAGATCCCCTGGTCATCTGCAAATGGAGTTCCTTTCTTCCAGTGGAAAAAGTGATATGTAACCTGATGGACAAAACATAACCAATCAAGCCACGTAGAGAGAACTAGTTATTTTAATAGTTGCTTTCATGGATTCAAGCATATAAGCCACAGCTAAAGTAGCAAAACTAAGAGCTTGAATAACACTTCAAAATAATCCAAGGAACATGGCAGATAAGGGAACTACTAGAAGCATTAATCACTAAAGAAACAAGAAGAACAACTACTAAATCATCAATAATTGACAACCAAAAATTAGTTTAAAACCGACCCGATCACATAAATTTGCATAAAAGAAAATGTCATGCACATTACCTCACAGTAACAAATGAGCAAACACGGATTGCCTCAGTGTTAGGTTTGACTAAGATACATAATAACACACCCGCCGCCCACAAAAAAAAATGATAGAAAATGAAGAAAAATTAAAGAGACAGGCAATTTGTTCCTTGTCACTGCTAGAAACACGTCAAGATTAAATGATCACAAAAAGTTGGTTCCATGTCAAAACACAAACAAGTATACTTTATAAGGACTGGCTACACCTTAAAAGACACCATAAAACTTGAACTGGCATACTTCTAAAGTTGAACATAGGAGAAGCAAGAAAGAAAATGTTGAGCGTCGCAAGTAATGGGAAAAATATGATAAGTACAGAAAATTAAAATCTAATGTAGTTCAAAATCTTAGCAATCAATTCAATCTAGAGGAAGCAAAAGCAAATTCTGTAGTAGTAATAATAATAATAATAATAATAATAATAATAATAATAATAATAATAATATCGAATCTGAGATGAAAGCCCTAATTTGGAAGGCAAAACCCTAAACGTTGGATTGCAGGAATGAGTTGAAGGCATGCTAGGGTTGGCGGTAATGGAGTAGTAACGAGATTGAGTGGGAAGGAGACTGAGGTGAAGGTGGCTTCGGCACCATCGCAGGAAGAGGAAGAGGAAGATGGTGCTGTGATGGAGATTGATAGGAAAGCTGTGGTGGTGAGAGAAAGAGGAAGAGGGAAGCTGCGAGAGAGAAAGAGATAGAGCAGAGAAAGCTAGGGAAAAAGAGGGATGAGAGAGAAAGAGAGAGCTCTGAGGGAAAGAAGAAGAAACGCGAAGAAGACCCCAAAAGTAGAATCCTTGCCCGTGTGATGCACGGGGCATTTAATTAATCTATTTTTCAGACTGGTTGTCAAAAATAACCACTCTAGAATAGACCAATACCAATTTCCAGACCGGTTCCGATGCGAAACCGGTTTCAATTAAAATGTTTTCAGACTGGTCACTTAATTGAACCAGTCTGGTTTAAACTAATTTTAACTTCCAGACCGGTTCCGCACGGAAACGGTCTCAATAAGGTGGTCTGAAAAATGTATTTTGTAGTAGTGAATATTTGTAGTATTTGACGAGGTTGCTTCCCAACTATCACAAACCAAGTTACCTGACAGTACCTCTACTATTGAAAAAGTAATGAAATAGCTGACAATCACATTAAATTATTAGTTGCTTACAAAAATTCATAATTACTTAGATTTCCGATAAATTCTTTAGCCAATTATTTAGTTTATTTCATGCAGAGAAATAATAGTCATTTGGAGTTGCCCCCATAACTCACCCAAATTATATGCTCTTCACATCTTTTTCATATAAAAATAAAGTTGTTATTAAAAACTTTAGATTGAGAAAGAAAATTGCGAGAACAATCCAATTGATCTAGTTGAGCATAAAATATGGGAATTTTTTTTATCCCTAATGAATCTCCCACTATTTTTCAACCACATACGCCTAAGAAGCGAAGAATAATAAGGTATACCATTACCATTCATGATGCTTAACTACAATAATATGTGTATATATTTATTTACATGTATTATTTATAATTTCTCTCATATTATGTTTCATAATTCTTAACATTTTAGATTGGAACCTAAGGAAGAAGCAATGTCATTCAGTGAAGAACCAGATAAATTAAATGAAATTTCACAACAATTCTATAGTAGTTTACTGTGGATAATATCTCACATATTATGTTTCTTATCATTTTAGATAGTCGTTTCAAGAATTCTATTATAGTTTATTGTGGAAAATATCTTTATATTTGTGGCAAAAAAAAAAAAAAAAAGAGATATATGCCTTAATGTTTTATCACATGTTTTAAGATTTCTTAGATGATGAACAAAAAGGTTCCTTTGTGTTTAATGACCCTTCATCTAAAGTTTAATTGAGATTTCCATATGTTTGGTTTATATTTGAATAAATTGTGAATCTTGATCGATCTCCAACATAAGTTTTTTTTTTTTTTTTGTCTATTTTGATATTTATTTAATTGTAAAGAATGTGCAATTTAAACAAGTAATTTAATTCATGCATGTATTAATGGGGAGAAATATGAATTCTGATTCTAAGATATATATATATATATATATATATATATATATTTATTGTGGTTTAATTTCACATGTTTTTATCCTATATAGTTGTAATAATAAGTGCTTTTAAGGGGCGGAAAATAATTGATTAAACTTCCATTAATACATGCATTATATTTATTCCACTCAAAAATACAATAAATTAAATATTGGTAGAAACTAGCAAAAAACCATAAAAAAGAATAGGATTCTTAAAACAATGGTATAGTGAAAAGTAAAATACATCACTAAATACATTTTCACCAAAAAAAACAACGCATTCAAAAATTAAATTACCAAAATATATTAATCTGATTCTCTAAGTTATTAACGTTTCTCATCTTCATCCTTCATCATTGTTTTGCTCATTTTTTACCTTAATCATACTTTTTGAAATATAACTTGGATGATCATTTTGAAAAAATTAACTAATCAACAAATTAAAATTTAAAATACAATACACAACAAATTACATGATGATTATGCGCTTTACCCAAAAAAAGGTGATGACCGAAATGCCGATTAACCAAAAAATAGGAGCCAAAAATAAATTAAAAAATTTAATCTCCAGTTCTACACTAATCAATACTAACATTGGCAATTAGGGCGGGCGGGCAGGCGGGCTTGGCCCGCGCCCGCATTAACCCCGCAAAAATTGCGGGCGGGCATAAAAATCAAGCCCTGCCCGCCCTCAGTGCGGGCAGGGCGGGCCTGCGGGCCGCCCGTTTTGTTATTATTTATTTATTTTTTCTATTTTTCCTTTGGTTTTTTACTATATAGTGTAAAAAAAATGCGGGCGGCCCGCCCGCCCGCATGCCCACCCGCCCTAATTAGACTATTTTCTTGTATTTTGCAGCAAAAAAGAAATTTTTTTAATTTAATAGAGGCCCGCGGGCCGCCCGCGGCCCGTCCGCACTAGCCCGCAAAAAATTAGGGCGGGCGCGGGCGGGCATAATTTTTGGATTTTGTCCAAATCCTTCGCCCTGCCCGCAAAAAAGTGCGGGCGGGCGGGTGGGCGGGCGGGGCCTGCTGGCTTTGGCCCTAATTGCCAACGTTAATCAATACCCGTGAAACTCACACTACAAGAAAAAACCAAAATAGCGACGGATTTTAGTGAGGGCAAATTTCCGTCGCTAATCGGTCGCTAATTAGCGAGGGTTTAGCGAGCAAAAGCGAATTCCCTCGCAAAGAGATGAACGTTCGAAAAAAATAAATGAGAAATCATTTTGCGACGGATTTGCGACAAATTAGCGAGAGATTATTTTAAGCAATTTTGGCGAGGGACATTTTCCTCGCAAATCCGTCGCTAGATAGTTTGCGAGAGCATGTTTCCGTCGCAAGCCGGTCGCACGAATTCCTTTCAACAACATTTGCGACGGAATTGCGACAAATTAATGAGAGATTATTTTAAGCAATTTTGGCGAGGGACATTTTCCTCGCAAATCCGTCGTTAGGTAGTTTGCGAGGGCATGTTTCCGTCGCAAGACGGTCGCCACGAATTCCTTTAAACTTCCAGATTGTTGGCGAGGGAATAGTTTCCTCGCAAAGCCGTCGCTATGAATACATTTTTCAAACATTGAAGTTTGCAAGGGCATATTTCTCTCGCAAATCCGTCGCCACAAATTCCTTTATGCTATCAAATCGTTTGCGAGGGAATATTTTCCTCGCAAAGCTGTCGAATGCATTTGTAAAACGATAAAGTTTGCGAGGGCATGTTTTTCTCGCAAATCCGTCGCCACAAATTCCTTTATGCTATCAAATCGTTTGTTAGGAATATTTTCCTCGCAAATCCGTCACTAGGTATGCATTTTAATGAAATAAAGTTTGCAAGGAACATCTTTCTCTCGCAAATCCGTAGCCACAAATTCCTTTATGTAGTCAAATTGTTGGCGAGGGAATAGTTTCCTCGCAAAGTCGTCGCTACGAATACATTTATAAGACAATAAAGTTGGCGAGGGCATGTTTCTCTCGCAAATCCGTAGCCACAAATTCCTTTATGCTATCAAATCGTTTGAGATGGAATATTTTTCTCGCAAATCTGTCGCTAGGTATGCATTTTAATGAAATAAATATTAATTTTTTAATATTTGTTGTTTCTAGGTGTGTGTACACACACACACACACACATATATATATATATATAAATTTGCACCCTAAATCATAAGTATAATATCTCTGCCCAAATTAAATCCATAATAACATGATTACTTTCACGAATTAAACTCTAACCACTGTCACCGTTGGGAATAACTTTAACCTAAACCCTACCGTAACCATTTTGTCCCCAACATCCACCACCATGTCCACTGTTCACCACCACCCGACGACTAATGCAACTTCTCGTTAACCACCAAAATCATGTCCTCTGTTCTGACCACTGCCATAATAACAAACCTGGTTGAATCCAAAACAAGTACGAATCAATAAGCTAAAACGAGTTGATCCAGATTAAACTGGCAAAACTGGTTCCGGTTCAACCAATATATATATATACACACACACACACATACATGAGATAACTTGAGAGCAGAAATGCAAAAATCAAGACACTAAGAATTGTGCATAAATGCAAAAACAAAGAGAGACAAAAAAGAAAGACGTAGAGGAGCAAAAGGAAACCCTAATCATGTGTAAGTTCACCAAAGGAGCTTGTTTCAATGAAGATGCATGGTGCCATTAGCCGAAACAAAGGAAAGTGATGGTTTTATACTGTAATCCCTTTCTTATTTTCTATACTTTGATGTCATTACTACAAAATTGTTATTTAAGGCTTTTCTTATTTTCTATTCTTATTTTAAAACCTAACTCAATATAAACAATTAAAAAAAAACCTAACCCTAGAATACACTAAGTCTAAAGTTCCCTAAGTTTTTGGGCCTTGGGCCCCGTTTATCATTTAAAAAAATCGGCCTATACCCTTATATCCTTGTCCTCGTGGCTGAGCCGCCACCCACCTCCATCAAAATCGGCCACTCCTTTTCCTCTTTCTCTTGCTCGTCGTTCCTTTCTCTCGCGGGCTCCCTCCACTGTTTCTCATTCCCGCGAGCCTTCTCTCTCGGGGGACCACTCGCGAGCCTTCTCTTTCTTAGACGTTGCGAACCCCGAGCCCTCTCTCTCTCTCTTCGGCTCTCGAAGCCACCGTCGACGTATGCAAACGGAATCACCACCGACGAAGCCACCAACACCGGCCACCGCCACCGCCACGGTTCAAGGATTAAGGGTATATGTTCAACTAGTGATGTCTGATGCAACAATTATATCATAAACTAGTTTAATTTTTTATTTTTATTTTTTTAATTTGTGTTAAAACTTTATACAATCATACTGCTTCTGTTATGCATGCCCCGATCAAGGTTTTAAGTTGTCGTCTGCAACGACAATTGTGGCGTCGATATGGCAATTTTGATAGTTTCTGTGATCATTGTCATCGATATGGCAGTTTTGATAGTTTCGATATGACGTCGATATTAGTATTAAGCAACGACACAGTCATGGGCTAAGAGATTGAATTTTTTTTTTAATTTTTTTTTATAACCATAACTATAAGAAATTCGTGTTAGATTTGATAACACATTAACCCATGAGTATTACATAGAGACACATATGTAATCTATACTATATAAATCCCGAAGGGTCAAGCCCAAGTAGGAAAAGCCAAAAATATTTTATCTGTGGGCCCCATTAGTACTTAGTAGTAGTCTATACTATATAAAAGCCATTGGGTATCCCATGGGCGGGAACATCCACCGCGGGACCCACGGGCCAATACTCAAGGAGTACTTCTTCTTTCTTTTTTTTTTCTTTTCTATCCCACGGGTCAGTACTCAAGGAGTACTCCTGAATTTTTTATTTCTTTTCTTTTCTATCTATGCTATAAAGGTGCTTTAATGGTTTTTGGTACTCCAGCTCTTTTTTTTATTTTATTTTTTAATAAATATAATATATTAAAAAAATATGTTTTGGGTTTTCTGTGTTCTTTTTATGTACATGTTAAAGAATTAGTGATATTTTTAAATTCCCAATAATAATCATAGTGGTATTTTTGAAAAATTATACCAAATATTTACATTTGCTATACCACTAACAATATTAACTAAGTTTTTTTTAAAAGATGTGAAAATTAGTTAAAGGATCTTATAATAAGGACCAGAGGGAGTATCTAAAAGACCATGGATATATGGAAGGCGGGTAAAGCCAAAAAGAAATTTAACCGTGGGCCCATATTAGTACTTAATTAATTAGTAGTTAGTAGTAGTAGAAGTTGATAGTGGTTGAAAGTAGTGGTGGAAATTCATTTTGCATTTCTGGCTAAGCTTCTCAGAGAAGCTAATCGGGGAAAGTTAAAAATTGGTGCTTCTTCTTTCTTATCCCTCTCTCACTCTCTCACTCTCTTCTCTCTATCTTTCTTCGTTCTCTCTCACTATCAACTCTCTTCTGTTCTCAAATCTTTCAATATCACTGTTTCAAATCTTTCAATATCACTGTATCAAATCTTACTCTCTATTTCGGATTGCAAAGACGAAGAAGACGAGGCAAGAAGAGAGTAGACCGGTCACTGCCGCCGCTGAGCCACCCGCCGCCACCATCGGCGTTCGCACCACCGAGGGCGGGGTTTTGGTCGCACGGCCCTCTTCATCGCAGCGCCATGAATCACGCGCCCCGCCGCCGTCGGCCACCGCCATGTCGTCACTGCGAAGTCAATGGATTTCGAAGTGGCTGCCACCATTTTCTTCGTCTCGTACTCCTCTCTAACTTTCCTAACTACCACTTTCGGTGAATCTAACTTCAACCCATCTGTTTTCAATTTTGTTTGAAGTTGTTATAATTCTTGGATATGTTATTGATAATATTTGGTTTGTTCTTTTAAAAAATTGACTACATATTCTTAATCCTCATGCTTTGGGCATTTTAGAGTGTTCTTTAATTTGATTTTTGAGTACTTTGAATTTTAAGGGTTTTGAGAATCTCTCATTTAGGGCTTTTGATGCTAAAGGTTTTAATTACAAAATTGGTGTTATATTTGTGCAATGGTAAAATTATATAATATTTATATGCAATCAGTTGTGTTATTGCAATAATGTGCACTATTTGGACAAAGCAATGAAGCATACGATTATGACAAATTTTAGTTCATTTTTTGCCTTTGTTCTAGTTAATGCAATGCACTAGTGACTATTGAGGTAAGAGGGATGATGACAAATGCTTCAATAGACTTCTATTTGAGTAGTTTGGCAAGTTCAAGTATTTGAAGTATTGATTACATCAAATTCAAATTAAGTTTGATCTACCTATGGACAAGCCAAAAATGAACCAAAATTTTGTGGTGAAATAAAATTGGGTTGTAGTATTATGTTTTGGACTTTGCTTTTATTTTGTCAAATTTATTCTGCTTCTTGAATTGGAGACATGGATTTGGTTTCATAATTTATGTGCTCTTTGGTCCTCTAACTTATTCTTCTACATATACATCGTTTTTAGGCGACAGTGATATTGCTTCTGCTGTGATCAATGGAAGTCTTGTGGAAGGATAAGAAGCAAGGAAGTTCCTAGAAGATGTTTGTGTAACATACCCATAGGTTTGCAAGCTAAACTAACCCTCCAATGTTTTCTATTTTCAGTTCAAACTGATTGGTCATTTTCAATAATCAGTCCAATGCCAATAAAGAATGAGAAGAAATGTAAGAGAAACTACACACATAAGTTTGGTATGTTCAATTCCATTGTAGTACCTAGTGTTCTAGGATATATATAGTTTCTTGTTTCTTATTGCTCCTTTCCTTTCTGTTAGTTGTATCTTGGAAAGTTCAAACTAATCAGTTCTTACTTTTTCATCTTTAACTTTGTCATGACTATTATCTAGTTTTTATGCAAATCAGGAATACTGCAATAAAGTTTACTCTGCTAAGGCCAAGTATTATGGCACTGAAGGAGCTGAAAGTAAACCAAGAAGTAGGCCATGTGATGGTGCTAAATTCAGAAGGTGGAATCCTATACTGAGAATGGATGCTCACGCTAACATTCATGTTAAGAATGACACCAAAATTCTTAACCAGATCAAAAAAAGCATTAGAGTACTTAGAGCTGCTGCAGATACCAAACTGACTAAAACCATTGAAGATTGTTCAGTGACTGATGTGGTAAAAGTTAAATTATCCTGCTAATGATTCAATCCATTTTTAACAAACTATTTTTACAACAATGCTTTGGTAGCTAACTTTATTGGCTTCTGCAAACTGGATCCTCCTCAACTCATATATCAGATAAATACATTGCCTGATTTTGAATCTATGGTGTTAAAATTTATCTTGAGCCATAAGGCCTAAATTCATTGTCAGTAAAAGAAGTTCTTGATAAAATCAGAGCACCTTTTGAATTTAGTATTAGTCTCAATTTTAAAATATTCTTTCTCATAGCAATTTTTATTACATATGGCATATGCATATTTTATAATATACTGTTATTAAAGGGGTATGTTAGTACAGTATACATACTTATATATTTTGCAGCTTAAAGTGTATATTAGTGAATGCGATAGTATAAATTAGTTGGTGGTACTTTGCATCTGGATCAGGTTGTTGTTTCGTGCAGCCCTTTAGTTGTTTTGTTCCAAATTATTGAACTGCCAATATTATTTCCTTTTTATCACAATTTTCTTAATTTTAGGATTTCCCAGATCAAATAACATTCCACTAGAGCATTTTTTTTTCATTGATCAAACTCTTCATCCACTATTGGAGGAGACATGGGATATTGAGGAGGGAAGTCAGAGCAATATATTATCTAGTAGCATGCAGGTAAGTTGTATAGTGAATGATATGAAGGCTTTGCAAATGAGAAAATATAGTGGACACATCTTGACAATGAGGATTCCACTGATTGGTATGGATGATGAAGCACTTTAAGCTCAACAAACCAAAGATTTGTTGGTAGATATTATAAGGGTTGTACAAAGCAACTGGAAAATTCATTTGCCCATCAAATTTTATAGGGTCTTGACTTTAGATTGTTTTATTGTTGGGTCAACTTACACGCTTTCCATTTTTCATAGTAGATTTTAACAAGTACAGTATGTATTAACTTTGTATAGTAAAGATTATTTAACTTTTTGTTATTTTGTTTTAGTTCTCATATTGGATTAGACAAATATAGGGGTAGAAGGACGTTTTGCGGCAAATTTTTTTTTAAATTCCTTCTCTGGCTTAGTGGCAGTTTTAACTGTCGCAAACCTTTTTAACCAAAAAATTAGCGACGCAAATATCCTCCAAAAATCGTCACCAATTAGCGAGGGATGAAAATATGCGAGAGATTTGCGAGGGATTAAGCCCTCGCAAATAGAATTCACCGGCGAGGATTTTGCGAGGAACTGTTGGTCGCTAATTAGCGACGGCTTGACGACAAAATTGAACCAATTTTCTAAACAATCAATTGCGAGGGATTTGCGAGGAACTTTTGGTCGCTAATTAGCAACGGCCAAATCAATTGCGAGGAATTTGCGAGGAACTTTTGGTCGCTAATTAGCGACGACCAAATGATAAGTGTGACCAATTTCTAGAATGACTTACGAGGGATTTGCAAGCATGATTTTAGCGAGGAATTTGCGAGGGAAACATTTGCTCGCTAATTAGCGATGAATGAGACGCGACGGACGCATCGCTCGCAAATCCGTCGCAAATCAGTCGCTAATTCGATTTTGCGAGGGATTTGCGAGGGATTGGCGAGGGATTTATCCGTCGCTATTTTGCATTTTTCTTGTAGTTTCCGGGACTTGCCAACTAGTTATTCAATAACAATCAATACCATTGTTCTAAAATATCATCACTTTAATGTAAGATTTTAATATCTTAGTATGTCTCATGTGATGTGCATGTGACATGTATTGATGTGTGATTAGTAAATAAATAATTAAATATTAATGGGCTTAATCATAATTAGATATAAGAGATATTGTTTTTGAAGCTTGATGGAAGCTAATGGATAATAGTTAGAATTTTTACGTATTTATAGGAAACAGGTCCTGTTCCTGACCATAAGGTATTCTTTTTTCTCCCCATCACAAAAAGGCTAAACAAACAACATAGAAAATAATAGCATAGGAGGTTAGTAATAGTATTCCTTATTGTCTCTATAATATATGAAAGGGCGTTTGAAGAACTATCTTTCAACTCTAGTAATGGATAGAGGTTAGTAATCGTATTCCTTATTATCTCTATAATATATGAAAGTCATGTAATTTCAAGATTCCTTATTTTTGTAGTTGTAACGAATAAATTAAACTACAATTATATGTGGTATCAGAGCCACGTTAAGAAATTAATGACTTTCCAATTAAGATTTAGGATTTCGATTGATTAATTATGGTGTTTAGGGAATGAATTTTTGCATAAATTCAAATCATGAAATTTAGGAACTTTAAACCCTAATTATGAAATTTAGGGCTTTGTTTCAGTATGAATCCTTATTATGAAATTTAGACTTTTACGCTTCCGCATTATTGTCAAATGAAATATTAGGATTATTTGAAACTTGATTGTTTATCGATTTGTTTTACCCATCAAAGTTGTTTTCTAATTGGGTATAATGTATACCCAGTGTTTCAATTATATATATTTTTTTAAAGTTCATCAAGTTTTTTCTATTGGGGTAAAACTATTAATTGATAAATATGAAAAGCATCAGGTAGTGCTTTCATAACTATTTATGATTCGTTTTACTGTATAAAAGCACATCATAGTGAATGACGAATAATTACATATTCCTTTTGCATAATAATGAATATATATAACAAGTCCAGTATATCATGGACAATTTACGTTTATATATATATATATATATATATATATATATATATTTGAGATTAATATGATTTTTAGCAAAAGAAATTTTTTGAATTGACCTTGCTTGATTTGATATTAATGTATGATGATTTGATCATCATTAAAGTTGTCAAATCATAAAGATATTAATTCCGATTGTATAATTTTTATTATAATAATGAATTTGATTTGAAGTTAATTGTATGTTGATTTTGTTAATCACCAAAGTGGTCAAATCAGTAAGTAAATTAATTTCAAATCATATGATGATTTTTCAATTACTCATAGATTTGATGCTATATGAATGACATAATGGTTTGATGTTCTATGGGTATATTGTAGTTCATTGTTATAAGACATTTATGGATTGCCCAAAGGTTTGATTAGTTGTTCTTATAATTAATGGACATGACTGTAGGCAATATGTTTGTGTTATTAGTTTATTTATACATCCAAAGACAAAAGATAATACTAATTGGTGAATATATCATTGTCAATTATTGATTATTAATTTTATTAGCATCATTATGTTTGAATGTCGTGTGCTAATGTGTAACCCAAAGGAGAGCGTTAGTGCACATTAATTGTTTAAGTAATATGTACCTTATGTCTCAAAACATTTATGTAGTACATGTTCTTAATTTTCTGCATTCTCATGACTTGTATGTGTCAGTGTTATTTGTTCAACTTTCTGACTAGAGTTTGCAAGTCTTTCTTATCAGTTAAAGAAAAGTTTGTTGCTATTAATGGTGTTAGCAACAATAAAGATAAAGTTTATTATAAAATCTGAGTAATTTTTTAGAAAGATTTGACAAACACTTATGTTATATTCATGAGGATAAATGTTGCAGATAACATTAAGATAAGAGTTGTAGATTACAAACCCCACCTTATATCCCCAAACCTCAATTTTAAAAGTGAAATTACCATAATGTCTTAATTAAAAAAAACTAGAATATAAACCCCTTTTTTTATCTCCAAACCCCAAAACCCTTTTCACCATCCTAAAATTATCCATAAACCCCAAACCCCTTTTTTCATATATCCTATTATAGAAACTTCCTACTCCTTATTTTCTTAAAAAAAAAAAAGAAAAACCCTCTTCCTCTCCCTTTTATCACTCAACATCTCTCTCTCCCTTCTCTAAAAGTAATAGTTTTTTGGCATCCACTTTCATCAACATCGAGTTTTTGGTGCATCACTGGAGTAGTGTTCGTGTTGGCGATTGTCTTGCCACTAAAGTACTTTTTTTTTTAAACTAGACGTACGTTTTCCGACTGTCCAGTCTCGGAAAACCAAAATCCAACTCGAGATCTCTCGGAAATCATATACACAATAAAGTCAAATTATATTTTCCGAGATACGTGGGTCGGAAATTAAGCATGATTTCCGAGAGTCCCGAGTCGGAATTTGGTTTTCTGAGACTGGACAGTCGGAAAACGTACGTCGAGTTTTTTTTTTTTTAAACGCACCTTAGTGGCAATGCAATCGCCAACACGAACACTACTCCAGTGATGCACCAAAAACTCGATGTTGATGAAAGTGGATGCCAAAAAACTGTTACTTTTGGAGAAAGGAGAGAGAGAGGTTGAGTGATAAAAAGGAGAGGAAGAGGTTTTTTTTTTTTGGAGAAAATAAGGAGTAGAGTTTCTATAATAGGATATATGAAAAAAGGGGTTTGGGGTTTATGGCTAATTTTAGGAAGGTGAAAAGGGTTTTGGGGTTTAGGGATAAAAAAAGGGGTTTGTATTCTAGTTTTTTTTTAATTAAGGTATTATGGTAATTTCACTTTTAAAATTGGGGTTTGGGGATATAAGGTGAGGTTTGTAATCTACAACTCTTAATATAATTCTCTCCAAAATTGAAAGTAATTAAAAAAATGAAAAGAATTTTGTGAGAGAGTGTCAAATATTTTGTGAGTCTCTTTCTGGGACATTAATGAGTACCCCAACCCCATAAAGTTTGGTGATTTGTGTACTATTTATGAATGAATCGTTAAGACGACAATTATTACAGCAAAACTTAAGTTTAAGTCCTTGGGAATGGTTGTGGATGAGAACTTATTATAGTTTATCATCGTTCATTACCGATTGAGTGTGACTTGTTTCTGAATGAGTTATAACACCATGAAAGATAATGGGTTGTGCAATTAATTGCACAATATCTTAGTTTAAGAGGAAACTAGACTTACGATTATAAGAAGTCTCTTGGTCCAACTTTTAAGGACATCAAGGAGCTGGAAATAAATTTGTGAAGAAACATGATAAGGGCAAAGGATCACTTAGAATTAATAATGCATATGTGAAAATTCAAATGAAAGAACCTCATTATCATAAATGTCATTTTGTGCAAAAATGTTGAATTCAGAAGAAGTGCACAAAATGAAAATCTTGATTCTAGAAAAGATAAGCTTAAAGCTTATGTATGTTTGAGTCAAACTTAATCAAATATTCACATAAAATTTGGTGGATTGATCCTGGATTAATCGAAACATTTTTCTAGCATAATGAATTTTGTTTAATCTATATCATAAACCCACATGTAAAGTACGTGTTTGTGGGAATAAAGTGAAGGCTCTAGTGGAACTTGTCAGGATTTAATGTTTAATCTTTGACATTGGGCATCACCTAGACTCATTGGAGACCCTTTAGGTACCTAGTTTTTCTAGGAGTTTGGTTTATTTTTTAGGATTGATGTTACTAGATACTCTTTTATGTTTGGTTATGGATGTTTCAATTTATTTAAGTATAATCATCACATTGGTATTTGTATCTTTGTGATAGTTATATAAATTGAATTTTAAATGTTTTTTTGCTAATTTGTGGCATAAGTGTTTGGGTCATAAATCCAAAGAAAGAATGGAAAGCCTTAAAAGGAACAAAGTCTTTCCAGATTTGGATTTTATTGGCCTAATTATTTGTGTAGATTGTATTAAAGGAAAGAAAACCAAAAACGCAAAGAAAGGAGCCACAAGAAGTATCCAGCTTCTTGAAAATGTGTTCGTCAAAACTTTTTTTTGGTAAAGAAAAAAATGCATTACCAACGATCAAAATAAAGAATACATCAACCAGGCAATAATATAGTTCCTAGCCACCTTCTAGGAAGGGTTCTAGGCCCTAAATTATCCCTAAAAAAATCAAAATTAAGAAATAACAATGCAAACACTAAACAGGCCTATACTAAAGCTCATATTCTGTGATTAATAATACTATTTGGGCCATTAATACAAGCCCAATTGCTACTAACTCTATTCAATCTCAAAGCTAGCTCTGTCTGAATCATCACCAACACCTGAGTTGGTTGTAATCGTGTCTGTCTAAATATCCGCCGGTTCCTCTCCTCCCAGACACCATAGATGCAAGCTGCCACCACCGCCGTTACCAACTTCCTCCTCTCTTTGTTCCTAAAGCCATGTTTCAACCACCTTAGCCAATTAGGAAACCGATAGCTTGCCAAATCAACCCCTATCCAGTTCCCAGCTAGCTGAATCAGTTCCATGCTCCACTTGCATTCGAAGAACAAGTGGTTGCATGTCTCCATCACACTCTCACAAAGTTCACAAAAGGGTGAGATTTGTAAGAATGATAGCTTGTCCTTCGTCTTGAAACTACGATGAAAAAGGAGCCAGAAAATGAAACGATGCTTTGCGATGCATGTAGAGTTCCAGACCTGCTTGTGAAAAGGAAAAGGTTGCTGCGTTCCAATCAGGTACTCATAACCCTCCTTGATTGTATAAGATTGTTGATCCTGTATTAGTTCTGTGAATTTTGCTCCTAATCTGTCCCTTGCTTTTAGTATTTGCTTCCAGTGCCAATTACTAGATTGAGTAGCTTGCATAGTTAGGAACGATTCTCTCTTTAAGTATATAGCTTGGATCCATCGAAGCCATAGAGAGATTTTATTTGTCCAAATCTGCCAGGCTTGGTTACCAACAGCTGCTATGTTCCACACACTAATGTTTTGAAAACCCAACCCCCCATGTTCCTTATCCCTGCACACCAAATCCCAAGCCACCTGCGCTTTAGCATGCCCAGATTGGTCCTTTCCCCAAAGAAAACCTCTACACACTTTTTCAATTTCCCTAATCACTGTTTTGGGGATTATAAAAGTAGTGGCCCAGTAAACATGCATAGTTAGGAGCACTGATTGCACTAGCTGAGCACGACCCTGGAAAGAAAGGTTTCTAGTGGTCCACATAGCTAATCTCTTAGTTATTCTGTCACTCAACACCTTACAAGTAGCTACACACCACTTCTTTGCACTGAGGGGTAAACCCAGATATGTAAAAGGAAAAGAGCCAGCCCTGAACCCTGTTAAATTCACCAGCCTTTGACACCCCTCCTCATTAAGACCAGCAACATACAATTGAGATTTACTCTGATTCGCATTTAAACCTGAGCTATTAGCAAACTCATAGAATGCTCTGTGTAGGATCCTCACACTCTTTTCATTGGCCTTGCAAAAAATCATTAGGTTCACCAAGCCAATTCTCTTGCACAAAGGATGGAAATTGAATTCATTATCCTTGGCAGTATACAATAGCTTCCTAGTTAACATTTCCATCACCATAACAAAGATTAATGGAGACATGGGGTCTCCCTGTCTAAGCCCTCTTGAACTAGTAAATCTTCTGTGAGTATTGCCATTAATAACCAACCTCAACGAGACAGTTCTTACACAGACCATAACCCACCTTATAAACTTCTCAGGAAATCTTAGGGCCTCCATACTTCTCTGAATGAACTCCCAATTAACACTATCATAGACCTTTCTTAGATCAACTTTCATCAAACACCTTGGAGAAACATTTTTCCTTCTATAGAGCCTAATTAAATCCTGAGTGATGAGCACATTATGGAGAATTGATCTGTCCTTCACAAAAGCTGCTTGATTCTCATGAATCAAGTGAGGTAAACACTCCTGAAGCCTTTTACAAATAAGCTTAGCTATTGCTTTGTAAACCACATTGCAACAAGATATAGGACGAAAATCACTTACTTGGTTTGGGCATTCATTCTTAGGGATTAGAACAAGCAAAGTCTGATTAGCTTCCTTAAGAAGCTTACCATTATAAAAAAAGTCATGCACTGCCTCAACCACATTATCCCCAATCACTGGCCAAGCTGCCTTATAAAAGGCAGCTCCATAACCATCAGGCCCAGGAGCCTTATCATTCCCCATTTGATCAAAGCACTGCTTTATCTCACCAACATCAAAAGGCTTAATTAAATTAAGCTGCTACTCTGTGTTTAGGATATTCCCTTGGTTGATTTCCTCACTAGTCATACACCAAGGTCTTCTAATATCTGAGAATAAATCCTTATAGTACTCTTCAAAGGCCTGTACTATCTGATCTGGTTCTGTTTGCAAAATACCATTGGACCCCTGGATTCTTAGGATCCTATTTCTATATCTTCTTTGCTTGATAACCTGATGAAAATACTTAGTATTGAAGTCCCCATCACACAGCCAATCATGCTTTGCCTTCTGCTTCAAAAAAACCACAACAGCTTTATAAGCCTCATAATGCTCCTCTCTAGCCTCTTTTTCAACCTTCTGAAGATTCACATTCATAGGATCCCCTGAAGCATATCCTGAATAACATCCAGTTTTTCTCTAGCCTGCATTTCCCTTGTATCAATACCTCCATACTTCCTTTTATTCAACTCAATCATATATGGCTTGATTCTCTCCAGATTCCTCATAAGTCTGTACATAGCACACCCCTCACCATCATGGGACCAATTCTGACTCACATAAATTATAAAATCACTATCCAGGGTAAGATGATTTAAAAATTTGAAACTGTGCCTTCTAGAAGTAGCATTAGCATTCCATTTTATAACCATAGGACTATGGTCTGAAGTGCCATTGTTAAGGAACTCTGTGTAAGCTTCAGGCCACACTCTACACCACTCTAAGTTCACCAACACTCTATCTAGCTTGCACAGGATTTTATCCTCCCCCTCTTGTCTGTTATCCCATGTATAGAAGCTCCCTCCATACTTCATATCTTCTAATTGGCAGTGGAAAACAAAGTCTCTAAATTCTTCAATCTGTTGAACATCCAGCTGATGACCTCCTAATTTCTCTTGCACATTCAGGCAGCAGTTAAAATCACCCAACACTACCCACTTCTCATGCATGATTTCACCAATCTTCTTCAGCCTACTCCACAATTCAGCCCTCCTTTCCACATCATTATGAGCATAAACAAATGTAGCAAAGAATGATATATTCTCATGAATAATCTCTATTTTGCAATGCACAAACTGGCTAGAGTGACTAAGCACCTCAACATGGAACATGTCTTTTTTCCACACTACCCACACTCTCCCCACTGGGTGGTCATATAAATTTATAAATGACCCCCAATCCATAAAATTCTTATTCTTGATAACATCAAAAGAGCTAGCCCTGACCTTATTCTCTAAAATTGCCATAACACCTATATTAAATTTATTCACCAACCTTTTAACCTCTTTTTGTTTCAGGGGTTGGTTTAATCCCCTAGTATTCCAAGCACCTATACTATCCATTAATAAAGAGGGCTGAGTTGTCCCCCTTATTCACCTTACTCTGAGCCTTCCTTCTGGTTTGCACTGGGGTCCATTGGCCTTCATTCTGGTCCTTCACAATTCTTACCTCCACATTTTCATTTCCACTTGTTAACTGGGTTTCTTTAACAGTGGAGACAGCCTCTTCTGCCTCACCTTGATCTTGTAGCACTTGCCTAACTGCTTGTGAAGCTGATTCTAAATTCTCCTCAGGAATCAACCCTTCCTGAATCTGCTTATTCAGTTTTAGGGCATCATCAAGCTTCTCAGTGTCCTCTCTTGAGGGCTTCCTCTTCTCAACCCACACCTTCTTGGTTTGTTTTCTGCATACCTTACTATCATGGCCATACATTGAGCAAGTAGCACATATTACTGGCTTCCACTCATAGTCAACCTTTTGTGCTATAATGTTCTCTTTTTCATCTTCAAAAAATACCTCATCTGGCAAGATTGTTGGATTAACTTCCACAAGCACTCTAGCATAGTTAATTCTATTTCTTTCCTTGGTAACATTGTCCACCATAATAGGTGTTCCCACAAGGCTAGCAATCTTACTCAAAGCATTTGCACCCCAAAACTTAAGATTGAGGTTTGGTAATTGAATCCATACTGGAACCGTTTCATGAAAGCTTTTGGACACTGGTTTCCCTGTCCAAGGAGCAATAATTAAGGGCTTTTTGTCAAAATGAAATATTCCAATTTCTAGGACAACATTCCTAGCCTCCATGGAATTAAACCTTACTACCATTGTGCCATCTCCATTCATGAGCACTTTATCTATCCCCTGTTGACCCCAGATCTTCCTTATATAGCCATTCAGAACCGCATAAGGAGGCCTTGCTCCTAGCACATAGCACACAATCGCTTGTTGCCAGTACTTCTCTTCACTTTCTATATCTGCAGCCTCAATTTTTCCCATAGCAACCCCTTCCTTAATTTTAGGTTCCACAAAATTAAGCTTCTCTCCAGCATTACGTAATTTTGTTATGTCAAATGAGTCCCATACTGAAACCCTCCTATGATCTTCTTGATTAACCTTGTTATCTGCTTGTCCTGTGTTAACTCCTGCATTTGTTTTCTGCGTTAACTCCTCCATGTTCTTCGAAGTTTCTGCACTTTCATCTACAATGGCCTTACCCTTAATTTTTGTTCTCAACTCGTCCAGCTTTTTTAGGATTGATAAAGATTTCTTAGGGCTCAAGCCATCAATATCTTCGAAGTCTTCTTCATCCATCGTCTCTAGGTCGAGGTTTTTGGGAATTGTGTTTGTGGTGGGTGAGAGTTTTGTAGAGGGGGACATAGGTGGCCGACCCTTCTTTTTTGCCATGATGGCAAACGGCGGTGATCGGAGATCAACCGCGAGTCAAGCAAGGTGGCAAAGTGAAAACCCTAGCAGAGAAAAGTCAAACCCTAATTGACTTGTGGACATCTAATGTTAACTTTCTTTTAGAAAGGAAAAGGTATGTCATCATCTTTATTGATAACTATTCATGTTATAATTATATGTCTAATAGTATCGTGAGAAATCTCAAGTAGAGGATGCTTTGAAAATTTACTTGAACAAAGTAGAAAGTTAATTAGACATAAGGTATGACAGAGGTGATAACTGCCATAAAAGAAGTAATTAAAATGGGCAACATCCATGACTGTTTGTTAAACTCCTCAAAAAATAAGTTATTTGTGTGTAATACACAATGTCAGTTACACTGTAACAAAATAGTGTATATAGGGCATAATAGAACATTAATGAATATGGTTGGGGGTATGGTATTTAGTCTTTACCCGCAATGCTGATGAATGTATGTCGTGAAACTGCCATTTGTCTATTGAACAAGGTTCCTAGTAAGACAGTGTCAAAGACAACTTTAAACTGTGTGCTTATAGGATACCCAATTTAAGGCACCCGCATATTTGCGGTTGTCGGGCAAAAAACAGGATTGCGATCCTGATATCCTCCTCAGGAGAGACCATGGATACTCAAATACTTTCCTAAAACAATCAAGCTCAAGATGGGAAAATATAAGGGACTGCCCTTAAAGATGCCCTTATGGAGGACACATGCCCTCAATAAAGATAATTGTCCCATGAATCAAGTGTCATTCATGGATTAATAAAGTGGTGCACGAATTTGAATGACATTGATGCAAGAGAGAAGTGTGTTAAATGCACATAATGGGAATTCAAATGAAATTAATTGAACGTTACAAAACCATTAATAGTTTTAATACTTGATATTAATGATTTGTAATCGCTTAATTAATGAATTGTAACCACAATCATTAGTGACATTAAAGTCATTCACGATTACAATGATGAAGACGAAACACTTCTCTCGGGGCTAATCAACATACAAATTCGTCCAAGGATAAGGAGAATAAAAGAAGATTTCATTCATGAAGCAATCATCACAAGGGAGTTACAATTTAAATTGCAAATTCAAATGAGAAGCAATCAAAGCTCACGACCAACATAAGGAATCACATGATGAGGAACATTTCAAATTGAATCTCATATTCAATTGCCAATAATTGTGCACGGCCAAGCTTTAATCTAAGGAGGTTATGGAATGAATTCCAAATTCATGTGGCAATGAAGGCATGGGCGGCCACACTTTGAATGCAAGGGGAAGTTACATTTTCAATCATCAAGAGCAATGATGGGCCGCATGAATATTAAGACTCATTAGATAGGCTTTATTCCTCATCTTGGCTAGCTTAGTGATTAGATATTGACGTGTATAGGTTGATGGGCAGCCATGAGTATCTTTGTAACTCTATATATTGTAAATCATTTCATGAATGGAATAGAACTTTGATTTGGGTGAAAACGTGTGAGCCTTGTGCTTAGAGGCGTGATGCCTTTCTTCTTCTCAAGGGTGAGATGCTCTTGAAGATTCAGTGAATGAATCAATTCAAGTCTTCCATGGTGTGATGCTATGAGAAGCAAAGTGGTTTCCTTTTGGGCGCCACTTTCCTATCCTTTTTGTTTTATCTTTGTTGTTTGATTTGAGTCTAAGAACACATGTGTGTTCATAATACAAAATACAAAAAGAGTTGATTCTTGAGTCTTGTTCTTGATGATCAAAACATGATGATCATTGAGTGTCTGAGTGAGTCTTCTTTTGGTGTTTCTTCTTTGAGTCTTGTGTTTGTGAATCTCATTTAGAGACTGTACATGGGCTTGAGTTTTGTTCTTGAATCTTGAGTTGAGTCCAATTCGGTTTTCTGCTAATCCCTTGATCATTGTGTTTCGACGTTTTGAGATTAAAGAATTTCATGCTTAGTTTTCTGAGGATTTAAAAAGAGAAAATATATCTAAAACAAAAGAACACAACAATTGAACAATGGATAGAAGAAAACCGAATGCTATTTATGTGTTTGATTCCAAGATCATTTGATCTTTCCTTGGAGAAAAGAATTGGAATCCATGGTCTCATTTCCTGGGCGCATCAAATCCGCAATAAAAGAAAATGAATATAAAACATCAGTGAGTATTTCACTGATTATCCAAATAAATCAAAAGGTATAGACCTTATTGTTCTAACTATAGTACAATAACTATTCAAACTGAGGATGACAAGTTCATTGAGAATGGTGAAATTAGTGGAAGTATAGTTCCACATAACGTGGAAATTAACGGAGTTAGGGTGCAAGTTCTTGCAATTTGTTCTTCTACCTCTACAAGAATTGTTTCTTTTATTGTTGAATCATATAACAATAAAGTACGAAAACATTTAAATGAATTCACTATTCACCATGATTTTATTGTAGAAGAACCATGAGAAATAGTATTAAAAAAATTGTTATTTCGAACGTTTGAGTGGTTTATCTACAAGAATATGAATTTGACTTATCATTAATGAAAATAATGTGTTGTTTTCACAAACCGTAAGTTGTGATAATACTGATAAATAGTTAGATGTCATGAAAGTATTAATAACTATTTTAAAAATTTTTGTTTGGGACCTTGTAGAATTGTCTAAAGGTTGCACGAGAGTTGGGGATGGGGTAAGTGAGTCTTTTAGACCAAATATAACTCTCGTGACAACCATGAATGTTACAAGTCCAAATTTATTGTGAAGTTTTTCCCTCACAATGTTGACATTAACTATAAATGAGGTATTTAACCAATTTCCTGAAAGATTTATTCAGCATTATCATCATTTCACATGTAGTCCGTAATGATTTGGAGTTACAGTAGTAGAAGAATGTGAAAACAACCTTATGAATTTTATAGGAGGAAGTTTACTTGGATGACCCACTGATGTGGTTCTCAATTGAAAAGAATGAACACATAATATGCTTATTTGAGGAAATTAATATACAAATTTAAACAAACGTCCCACCAATAGTATCTAAAAGAAAGTCAATGATACTATTGTTTCTTTTAGATTTAAGGAAACACAATTAACTTGTGTAAGTATCTGAAGGTCAGTGGGAGTGAGTTTATTATGTTGATTCTGTATGTTATTATATCTTGCTTGCAACTTATTATTTTGGTCTTTTACACTAGACTAAGAAGTTTTTTTCTAGTAACTTTGAATGAAAGATATAGGTGAGTCGAGCCATGTGATTAGAAAATGAATATTCTAGAATCTGTTAGGCTTATCTCAGAAAACATATATCATTAAAGTACTAGAATGATTTAGAATGAATAAAATTTACGTTAAGGAAGTATTAACTATACACATAAAGTCTTGAGGTATTAGCATGGAATGAGTAAATACATGCTTACTTCTGTAATGAATGATCACATTGAGGTGATCAGAATGTTGAATTTGTAACAAGTTTTGAGGTTACAATTCAAACTAATTGACTGCAAAATTTTATTTCGGGACTTAGAACTGTCGACAATATTGCTTAGCCGCTGAAAACGTACTGTGGTGTTTTGCAGCAATGACAAGTACTACAAAGGTGCTAAAAGTATGTGAATGAAGTACTTTGTCTCTAAAAAATGAGATCAGAAACAAAGATTGTCAATAGAGCATGTTAGCACGCCAATCTTATGATTGCTAATTCCTTAAAAGAAGGGTTATTGTCTAAACATTTATTGAACATGTTGAAAGTATAGGCATTATTGTTATTAAGTAAAATTGAATTTGATGTTGACATCCTTATGTATGATGTAATTGACACTCTGAGCTCATTTATGATATGTTTGATATGTTTTTGATTACCTGTTATCTGGAACGACATGAATTATTGTATTAGAGTAATGTAAACAGGTATTGTCTTGAATAAAGACATTATGGACCAATTACGTATTTCCCAATTATAGATCATGTTAAGGAAAAGACTATTTTGTGGTACATGGAAGGAACTATGTCGAACAAATGATATACAACCGTCATGACCCGAATTAGTTCATATCTTTAATCATGATTAATAGAGTATCCAAGTATAAAATGATTTAGCCATATAAATGTGCATTAATTGTTTATTTGATTATTTTGTTTATTAGACCATAATGTTGAATTGTGTCACATGAGCCAAGTGGGAGAATATAAGATTTTAATATCTTAGTATGTCTCATGTGATGTGCATGTGACATGTATTGATGTGTGTTTAGTAAATAAATAATTAAATATTAATGAGCTTAATCATAATTAGATATAAGAGATGTTGTTTTTGAAGGCCCATTAGCTTGATGGAAGCTAATGGATAATAGTTAGGGTTTTTACCTATTTATAGGAAACAGGTCATGTTCCTGGCCATAAGGTATTCTTTTTTCTCCCCATCACAAACGGCTAAACAAACAGCATAGAAAAGAATAGCATAGGAGGCAAAGGAATAGAAACGTGTTTCGTGACTTTTGATCAAAGGGCGTTTGGAGAACTATCTTACAACTCTAGCAATGGATAGAGGTTAGTAATCGTATTCCTTATTGTCTCTATAATATGTGAAAATCATGTAATTTCAAGATCCTTATTATTTTAGTTGTAAGGAATAAATTAAACTACAACTTATATTTAAGCCTTTCTTTAATCCCTAGGTTTCATCCTCAATCATTTTCCATTGTATTTGCATCATAACCCATCCAATACACACAAACCGTGAGTATCAGTAACCAAGGCAACAACCACTTTTGCTCATGTATGTGGTTCTATTTGTTTAAGAGAATCCTTACTTAGAAATGTTCGTTCAAACCCTCCAAAAAAATTGTTATCGGAACAAAACATGTACTTCTGGGAAAAAAAAATCATTAATGTACTACTAGATTACAATAATATTGTTATATATACATCAAACCTTATTTCAAAGTATTGACACTTTCCATAAAAAAAAATAAAAAAAAAGGTGATAAAATTAGACATACAATTGAATGTCTCTCATATTTTTCTTATAAAATTGATGCCAATTTTTTATGTCAATTCTCGATGTAATATAACACTATTAATTCTCCTTAGAAAATTAGGTGTATATGCATTACTCTAGACCTCTCCTTTTAAGTCTTACTAATTAACTAACGGCTTATTAGCTTATTATACTACTTCTTTAAAGTTTAAACGAGAATATAATTTCAGCATCCCAAAAGTAAGAAATCTACGTTACGTACACAACATTCAATTAAGAGTGATTAGTCATATTGGTCCTTGACTTTGGAAGCTTCGGTCAAATTAGTCACTTTATCGAAATAACAATTTAGTCCATGAGATAATATTTTAATTCACACACGTCTCTGTCTTTATCCCATTTTAAAGCAAATACATCCCTACGATAGTGATGGTGTGGACTAACTTGATCGATGTTTTCCTATTTCAGAGACTAAATTGTTAGGTCAATAAAGTCAAAGACTAATTTGACCGATACCTACAAAGTCAAATTATTCATTCAATTAAACTTCAAAAACTACAAAGTCATTCAACACATCAACTAGAAATTACGATTACAAATACAAATACAACAGTATTCTCAATAAATGAGTCAGTACGAAGCACTAAACACCGAGCAAACTACACATCACAACATTAAGGGCACAAATTAAACAAAAGCATATCTAAGCAGTTCTGAATTAACAATAATGACCTAGGAGCATAGAAAGTCAGAGGGTGGAGTCTTTTCACATGCATTAAGTAGCAAGCTAAGTGAAATGGGGATGTTAATGTTAATGCCAAGAATGTTTGCTTTGATGGCAGTGCAGAGGCAAACAGCAACTTCAAGATCAAGAAGCCCTTCTAGCACTGAGCAACATGGGTGGTTTAGTGGTGACCCCACTACTGCACCAATTGGTGAATTAAGAATGTTAGCACACACTCCCAGCTTCAATGCATCTCTGGGACAACTCTTAGCAATTGGGTCAGGGAAAGGGAATTGGTTAGGGACAGGGACAGGGACATTTGGCTTTGGCTGTGTACAAGTGTAGCATCCACTTGCTAAGACAAAGAAAAGCAAATTGGTGTAGAGAAAGAGAGCAAGCGCTGAAGATCTAGAAGAATAATCCATTGCTTCAAAGAAAGATTAGCGATATAGAGTACTTTTTAATCAAGAGCGGTAATAATGTGTGTAGAGATGTAATTACTAATGCGGTTATTTATAGACTATGGCTAAATTACTCATTTGGTCCCTTACCTTATTTTTCAATTTCAAATTGGTCTCTTACCTTTTTTTTTGTTTCATATTGGTCCCTTATGTTTCCTTTTGCTATCAATTTGGTCCCAAAATCACTGTTCATCCTATGTGGACCAATATGTTATGGACACGTGTCACTTTCTCTCTCCACGTGGACCAATATAATATTGACACGTAGGATGAACAGTGATTCTGGGACCAAATTGACAGTGAAAATAAAGATAAGGGACCAATATGAAACCAAAAAAAGGTAAGGGACCAATTTGAAATTGAAAAATAAGGTAAGGGACCAAATGAGTAATTTAACCTATAGACTATATAGTGTTTAAGGTAATAGTGCTTTTGTCCGAGATTAATTAAAGAATGTTGGTCACGAGGTTTAATTTTTGAGGCAATAGTCATGTGAACCCACTAAGCTGTCTTCGAGTTTAGCTGGCAGTGCAAGTGGATTAACATAAAAAATGGCTGGAATATCCGCTTACCAATAGGAAATGTAGCACTGTTAATTATTAAAAGGACCAATGCCCTAATTCCCACTAAAAACGCTGGGAGAGCCGGCTACGCGGTTCGCTCCGGATTAGTCTCAAGGACTCCCTGGCATGTTGTTGGGGATACCGGTGGTTCCGCAAGAAATTCGGACGAAAAAAAAAGTCTTAAAAGGCATTATTTGAGGAATATAATATAAAAAAAGTTGGGTTGAAAATTTAAATTTACTGGTATTTAAACTCATAAATTCATTATTTGTTAATATAAAATTATTTTAGGTCTTGTTAGGGAGTAATTTTTGGACGCTTACAAAACAAGAAAATATAGATATTGAAAATCTAAGTTAAATTTTTTTTAATATTTTAAACATGATATTTCTTTAAACAAATATACGTATTTTCATTTTTATTCAATATTTTTAAGATATTAATTAGCATATTCCAACTATATTTTTCATTATCTTAACCAATGTTAATAGAGCTGTTAAAACAGGTTACTTGGTAGAATTCGGGCTGGTGTGCTTCGGGTTCAAGCCGTTCGGGCTAGCTCGTGCTCGGGCTAAGAAGCCTAGTTGCAATGATGAGTACCCTAATATAAAACCCAAACCCTTCTTAAGCAAGTTGTAGGCCTTGTGAGGGCCGACCGGCATCTTCTTTCTTTTTTTTTAAAAAAAATTTATGCCTTTTTTAAATTTTTTATTTATTATGTAATGGTATTTTAAAATTTAAAGCATAAAACCAATACTTTTTATAACATAAAAAAATTTGATAGTTTACAAAAATATCAGTATACGAGGACAAAGAAATTTAGATTTCCTCATCCAACTATATTCATACCACATGTTTTGCTTCAAAATTTATTTTCTTTCTTTGGAAACTCAATGATTCACTTTTAATAGAGAATAATCATTATTTATTCATAATATACTTCACCCATATCTTCTTTACACTCAATATTTGCAAGTGATATACTCCCCCCGTTTCATAATATTTGTCTTTTTAGTCGTTTTTTTTCTTGTTTCATACCTTTTGTCCTTTTACAATTTTAATACATAAACATATTTTTTTTTCCAATTTTAACCTTTCATCCAATCATTTCATTTACTCCTCATTAATTATACTTTTATCATCTCTCTCATCTCTAAACCACTATACATTAATTAATGGACATACTTATTAATAAAAATTAAATACTAATACAGTTTTTAATAAGGATTAAATATGGCATTTTGGACAAACTATATATAATACTTACAATAATTAATACTTTCTTAATCTATGTGCACAAGCCCAAAAGGACAAATATTATAAAACGAAAGGAGTATATAAAAAATATTAATGTGCAAATGATGCATTATTTATTAGTTAAGATTTTTTTCCCCATTCCGCACTATAACCTCCCAAGAACTGAAGTCCTATGACTAATAGATTACTATCAATTTATATTTTTTTTCAACAAAATTACTGAACTTTTTTTATTTTTTACACATGTGTTTTAAACCAATAATATGTTTTTTTTTCTTTTATATTGAACATCTGCATATATAAAGTTAAGAAAGTGCTATTTTTTTTAGGGTCATCAATGGATCCGGGCTAAATATTAATGCCCAAAATAAATAAATATACCATATTAAAAAAAACTAAAACTTATGATTTTTCGGACCAATCCGGCAGCTCTTAGTGCCGCGAGAGTAGCATTTTCAATATTAAACACAAACCATGTTTGGCTTCCTGTTTGTCTTTAACGATGCTCCTTCCGATCCAATTTATAAGTCACATTTTAGAAGAATTCTTTGGTCTTATTTATAAGTCACTTTGTATTTTCTAGGAGGCATTTATTGCTATTTTCTCTTATTTGCCCTTTTCCCATTAATGTGAAGTAATACAATGTGAAATTTTCAATGCAAGTTAAGAGGGTAAGATTGTAATGTTGAAATATTTTTTTAAAGTTTCAAGTAATCTAACTACCCTCTTTAATCCATGTGATATGGTTAAATATTCCCTATAAATAGGACCAAAGGGTGTAGAATATATGTCATACTATTGACCAATTGGCATGTGAGCGAATCACTAAATCACTCCCGTGAACTTCATCCATGATGCGTGGGAAATGGCCTGTGATGTGATTTGATTCCCGGCGGGTTGGTCTTTCTTGAAATCCTGATATGAAAATAGATAAAATAAAATGAGCTTTTCTTTAAAGTGATAAAAATAAAGAGGGTTTTAACTTTGAATTAAATCTTTTTTTTTTATTCATTGAATTAAATCTTTAATAAAGGATAACTTGATTCGGTCTTAAATTCATATTAATATAAATAAGTAATTAAATATTAATTAAAAATGGGTATAATCCTAACTTGAGATATTTACCTACCACTTATGTATGGGATACTCTAAAAATGATAAAAGTATATATATTCTTGATGGTTTTGGCTAAAAAACACCAAATATATTTGGTGTTACAGTACACCATGTGTTAATTTAATGATTAAGCTTACTTGCAACTTGTTGAGTAGGTAATATGTATCAATTTAATGAATTTTCAAATATAAACCTCATTAATAAATTTATTTATTGTTTGCATTTAAAGATTTTTTCATTAATAAGTAATAAATAAAAATATCTATACATTATTTTTTTAATTATCACTATAAGTTTTAAAAATTATTTATTTTAAAAAAAATCATAAATTCTAATTTCACTAAATTATATCTGAAATATTAATTTATGAAGTTTTAAATCAATTAATTTTTCTATTGAAATATCTCTGACGTAGGAAATGTAGATCAAGTAATTAGAATTATCATGAGTTTTGAGGGTGCAAATTAAATAATTTACCTATACCAAAGTTATTTTTCCATTGTGTGTCGTATGATTTAATTTTTTTTTATTTTTAGTGTATTGGATTATTAAATCTGCACTAAAAAATATTATTTTATGAAAATATTATTTAATAATATGTTCTTGAAAAAATAATCAAATTTCGACATCTACTTCATAGGTTCTGTAGATTATTTTTTATAAAATTATTTTTTGAAACATGTGTAATTTTCTTATTTTACCCTTATCACTCAAATAGCAATAACTAACGTCATACCTTTTTTTTAATTTACTCGTAAAAATAATCTTCTATACACCACCTAAATAAAATAGATCAACTTAAATTCATCTTAAGCTTATATATTCAAATATAAACATATTATAATTTTAACAGGTTATAAGCTTAATAGATTATAGTCACAAATAAAAATAATCATAATATAATTTTTTCAGTTATATCAAACACACACTTAAATGGCGATCCATGTATTATTCACATGACAGGTTAATTTAGTAACCCATGACCCCTAATGTAAACTTATGTGAAGACTCAACACTCCAAAATTAGGGATGCTAACGGATCGGGTTTGGGGCAGGTTTTGCCAATAACGCCGCATCAATTAAGAGCAAGGCAGATTCGAGTGCGGGTATAAGGAGAGCGGGTATGAAAATGTGAAACCCAAAAGCATCTCATCGAGTTTGGGGAAACCCATGGGTAATCCATTCAATTATTTGTTAAAATTATTTTTTATTATATTAAACAAAAATCATATATAACATACATTATAATTCAAATAAAATCTAATAATAAACGTCAAATTTTAAAAATATCTAAAAACTTAAGAATTAAATCATGATTTTTGACAAATATGTTTGTTTGACTTCACCATATAACTATTATTATAATGAAAATTATTTAATTTATATATTAGGGTGGGTTTTGTAACATCCTAAACCTTATTTTAAATGGAATTATTATTAAAAACCTAGAAAAAATTGGAATAATGACTTAACGAATTTTGGTAGATAGGTGAGTAGTAAATATAAGTCCTAGGGGTTGTATAGAAGGCAATGGTAGCTTCGAGCGAAATTAACTAAGCGAAATCGGGAGTTAAATTGGCGTTTTAGATGTTAGAAATCGACCGAAAAGAGAAAATTAGAAATTTATTATAGGATGCTAAGAAAATAAATTCCACCGTTGGATATGAAGTTTATGGGGTGAAGAAGCTTATCTAAAAATTTGGGCCCGATCCGACGGTTAACAAAAAAGTTACGGCGAATCGAAGATTGGAAGTCTGATTCTCGCCCAGGCGCGCTTCCAGCTCGCCCAGGCGGGTGCACTGTTCATTGGTGCACCAGACAGTGAAAAACCCGCCCAGGCGAGGCACCAATTCGCCCAGGCGAGCGCAAATCCGCACCACACGCACCAGATTCGCGTTGGCGCGCCAGAACTCCCACCACACGCACCAGCCGCACGCATCAGGCGCACCAGCTGGTGCCAGGACTCGCCCAAGCGAGTGATAGGCTCGCCCAAGCGAGCGACGCACACCAGATCAAATCTGGTGCGTCGAAATTTAAACTTGGTGGCAAAGCATGGAACCATGGCCACACGATTGTCTTAGCTTTTTGGGAGGCAAATAAAACACCAAAAACACTTCATTTCACCACCCTTCAACACCATTGCACCCCATCATCTTCATCAACTTTCTCTCAACTCCAAGATCATCTCCATCACCATTCCTTCTCAAACACTTGATTCTTGGGCACCTCAAACCCAAAATCAACCAAACCCATCAAGCTTGCATCATGGATTTTGATTGAAGTCTCATTCCTTCCCTCTCCCTTGACTCACGAATTGCTCCCTCCTTCCTTCTTCTAGGTTTTCAAATTCCACCATTGTTGGAGTAAGTAAAGCTTCATGCCATAACTTTAATTTCCTTTCCATTCCAACTTTCCTTAGTTCATAGAAGTTGTGTAAATTGTAACATCCCGAATTTTAATTCTAATAATAATTAGAATAATAATAAGATTTAGAAGTAAGGATTATCCAAAAAGGGATTTAAAATGATGGAATAGGAATTCTTTGAATGCCATAAAGGAGTCAAGGAGCATTGGCATCGAAAAGCGAATTTAAAGAAGACCAAACGAGGGTTAAAAGTAGTGTTTTCGGTGTTTTAAATTCGCTAACTTGGGAAATTCAAAATAAAATATTTAAGACTCCAAACACAATTTCCACCTTTGGATATGAAGATATGATTTTTAGGAGGTTGCTCGTCAAATTTGAGCAAGATCCAACGGTGAACGAAGAAGTTATGGCTATTTGAAGTTGGGAGAAAATAGCTGAAAAATAGAAAAGCAAACTAGCAGTATCTGATCATTTTACTCGAGTATTTTGTAAAATACTCGAGTATTTTGAGAAACACTCGAGTATGGACAGAAACACTCGAGTGTTTACAGAAACACTCGAGTATTTTTCGGTCTGCAACTTTAAAAACGTGTTTTGGGGGTCGGAACCCCCATTCCAACCCCATTTTCTCTCTCCACCCGATCTCCCTCCCTCCTCCCTCCTCCGACCGCCACCATCACCGCCGCCCAAGCCGCCCCACCGTGGCCTCCCTCCTCTTTCTCTCTCAACCCGTCTCTCTCTCTCTTGCTTTCCCTCTCTTCCCTCACAAGCTCTCTCTCTCTCTCTCTCTCTCTCTCTCCTCCCCACTCACAGCCGCCGCCACCTCCGGCCGCCACCGCCACCTCCACACGAACCACCACCACCACCATAGTTCTCCCTCCCTCTTCCCCTTTGGCTTTGGTTCCCCTCTCTCTCCCTCTCTTCGAGCTTTCTCTCTCCACGGATCTCACCGGCGCCGTTACCGGTCCGTGATCGTGTCGGGAACCTCGGAGCTCGAAGCCTTGCCTCGGTTTAGTCACGATCGTTCCCCGCTAACGAGGAGCAACACCGACGTCGTCATCGTCGTCGAGCTAAATCCAGGTTCTATTTAAAAAGCCCTAGGTAAGAGGGTTCGCGTTACCTTTTCTTAAGAAGTAAATTCTAGGATTATATAGTGGTAGCTAGGAGTAGAATAATTAAAAGTATGTTAATGAACCTTAGGGTACCCCGTTGATGGAAATAAAGAAATTAAAATTTGTGACGAGAAACCACACCTTAGGGAATAAAATGTATGAGCATAGAATAAGTCCCGGAATGAATGAGCGAAAGTAGAATATTAAAATAGTTCGAATATAATAAAAACCCGAGCAATCATAAAAGTAGAACCATAGGGGAAGTAAAAGAACAAGAGGGTAAACGAAATATATAAAGAGAGAGTGGAATTAGTGAATTAAAAAGATAATAAGTATAATAGTACCCGAAAAGTAAGGCGAGGTAAAGGAGGGTTTAAGAATGGAATAATAAAAATGTTCAGGACCGAGCCGAGTAATAGGCGCAAAGTAATGAACTAGATTTGAAAAGAAATAGGAAAAGAATAAGCGGATTAATAAAAAGATAATAAAGGAAAAGAGAGTACATTATGAGGGAAGCTAAGTAGAGTATTGTAATAAGAATTGAGAAACTAGATTAAGTTAATGGAGCCATTAAATATAATATAGATGATGAAATAGGAACGATGAATTAGGTAATTGACTGGGATAAGGAAATGAAGAAATAAGTAAGATTTAGTAATGAGAACTAGAATATGCTATACTAGACCGTATTAATTAGGATTGGATAAAATCGGGGGAAATTAACCCAAAAGAAAAGAGTAAAGTAGAAAATGTAGAAAATTGCGATAAGTCACAAATGAAAATAAAGATCAAAAGATAAAGATAAGTATACAAGAAATGTTGAAATTATAAGAAGAGAAAAGTGAACTAATTAAGAAAGAATAAAAGAGAACGGCTGATGGTCTGTTGGACTCAGTCATGATAAAAGATAAACGGCTGATGGTCTGTTGGACTCAGTCATAAGAAAAGGAAAACGGCTGATGGTCTTTTGGACTCAGTCATAGAAAGGAAAACGGCTGATGGTCTTTTGGACTCAGTCATAGAAAGGAAATCGGCTGATGGTCTTTTGGACTCAGTCATAGAAAGGAAAGCGGCTGATGGTCTTTTGGACTCAGTCATAGAAAGGAAAACGGCTGATGGTCTTTTGGACTCAGTCATAGAAAGGAAAACGGCTGATGGTCTTTTGGATTCACTCATAATAAAGATAAAGGGCTGATGGTCTGTTGGACTCAGTCATAAGGAAAAAGGAAAAGAAAGAGAAAAAGAAAAGAAAGAGAAAAAGAAAAAGTAAAGAAAAGAGAATGTAATAATGATGGGAAAACTAAGAATGGAAATGAAATATATGAGAATGTATAAATAATGTATGTTGATAATAATGTAGGCTTGGTTATTTACCATGTCTTCTTTTAGAATTTATCTTTTTAAGTTCTGTGTAATGCTACCCTTCTTGATATCATTTTACAGGTACGGGAGCGGAGCTTACACTGTTGCGGGCCAAACTGGAAACCCTCCACTACGTGGAGTGAAATTGTGATACCCGAGTGGATTTTGTTTTTAATTACATTAAAACTGTTAAATTTTGTAATTTATAATATGTGTAGTTATATGCCCTGAGATTGATATTAATCGGGCATTAGGATCTAAACTGGTTTTTAATATGTTGTGTTTATGTTTTAAAACAATTCTGGACTGACAGGTTTTTTAGAAGGAAATTTTTGGGAAGTCCGAAAAACAGAGGAAACTCTGCCGGATTTTCCTAAGAATTTTCTTAAGTAATTAAAATCAAAAATGAATTTTCAAACCCTGATTTTATTAAAATCTAAATTTAACTATTAAAAGTGAGGATGTTACATTTATGGTATCAGAGCAGTTTCCCTCGGCCTTGGAGTTTGGACTCACAACTCCTATTGATTACTCACCCAGCGAGTAATCAAGTGATAGTGTCAAGTCTTAGAATAGATAAATATGTACACTTAATTCAAGAGTTTCTAGTTAATTGTGGAATAACGTGTTCCTTTTTTTCAGAACTTAGTCACCATGCCTCGAAGACGTACCCGTGATGATAGGATGACCGCGATACTTGAGAATCTGGTCCGACTAAACCAGAACCAGGCCGAAACTGTAGCAACAGCCGCAGCAGCAGCAGCAGCCGCACTCCAGCAACCACCAAACCCAATCGACATTGATTGGCTAGCTAGATTCAGGCAGAATGATGCGCCCAAGTTTGAAGGTGGCTACAATCCTGACGCAGCACTGAGATGGCTCCAAGAATTGGAGAAGATTTTCCGCACAATGTCACCGCCCGCGGAGCAGATAGTCCCTTTGGCGGCGTACATGCTCACAGGAGAAGCTGAATATTGGTGGGAGCGTGTACGAAGGGAAATGGAGATCGCTAACCAGGAGATCACCTGGGATGTGTTCAGAATCAGGTTCTTAGGGAAGTATTTCCCGGAAGATGTCCGCCGAGAAAAAGAGCTGGCGTTCTTGACCCTGAAACAAGGGAACATGAGTGTTGGAGAATATGCTGTGTAACATCCTAAACTTTGATTTTAAGGAAATTATTGATTTAAAACCTTAGAAAAATTGGAAAAGTGATTTAATGAATTTTGCCAAATATGTGGGTGGTGATTATAGGTCCTAGGAGTTGTATAGGAGGTATATATGGCCTTGGGCAGGGTCATATAAGCGAGATCGGGAGTAAAGTCAGCGTTTTAGGTGTTAGAAATCAACCGAAAAGAGAAAATTAGAAATTTATTATGGGAAGCTAAGAAAATAAATTCCACCGTTGGATGTGAAGTTTAAGGGGTGAAGAAGCATGTCTAAAAATTTGGACTCGATCCGACGGTCGACGAAAAAGTTACGGCGGATCGAAGGTTGGAAACCCTGAAACTCGCCCAGGCGAGTCACTATTCATTTGGCGCACCATCCAGTGGGAAATCCGCCCAGGCCAGCCCACCATTCGCCCAGGCGGGCGCAACACCACTCTGGCGCACCAGAAATTCGTGTTGGCGCGCCAGAGCTCCCACCAGCCGCACCACTTCTATTTCTGACCGAGCCAGTTACGCACCAGCTTGGTTCTAGTGCAGTTTTCTCGCCCAGGCGAGGTAATGGCTCGCCAAAGCGAGCGGATACGCACACCAGCCGCACCAGGAATCCGTGTGGCGCGCCAATTTCCCAGCTGACCGTGTGAGCCATGCACCAGTCTGGTGCTGGTGCTGGACGTGCGCCTAAGCGAGCCTGGCATGCGCCCAGGCGCGTGGCTTAGGTCTGGACAGATCTGGACCATTGATTTCCAACTTGGTGGCTAAGTTTGCCACACCAGCCCTTGGATCCTCCTGCTCCAGCGAAGGCAAAAAAATAAAGAAACAAAAATATAAGCTCTTCACACCATTCAAACCATCATCAATTCATCACCTTCACCCATTTTCTCTCAACATCAAGAACACCTCCACCATCAAATCCACCAAAACACATTTGATTCTTGGGCACCTCAACCCAAAATCAACCAAAGCTCACCAAGACTTGCACCATGGGTATTGATTAAAGCTCATCCTCTCCCTTCTTGAGGCTCACGAATTCACCACCTTCCTTTCTCCTTGATCTTTTTCAGTTTCCACCATTAATTTGTGGTAAGCAAGCTTATATCATAAGTTATTTTCCTTTTCAATCAAGCTTATCTTAGTTTATGGATTTGTTCTAAAACCCTAGGGGTTCTTGCACCATGATCATGTAGGAATTGAGTTTCATGCCTTCAACTCCAACCAAGGCAAGGATAAGGATAATTCTTCTTGTGCTCTCACAAATAGGGTGGTATATCATCATTTCATCATCTCCTTATTGAGGTGGCAAACTAGACTTAAGAAGTTCAAATTCCCAAGATTTTGAGCTAGGGCTCACTAAGGTTCTATTTTCCCCTTGCTAGTTTAAGGTAAGGAGTGGGTTATAGTGAGTATTACCTTACTCTGGGGTTGAGTTTACAGTATGCATATAATGGATATTAAGATTTTTGTGTTAGTTTAGGTTAATATGATATAAGATAATTGTTAGAATAGAATTTGTGACTTAGGAAATTTATTATGATGTTGATATATTGCATTTTGTGATTTGGTGATGTTGATGAATTAAATGCTTATGTTGTTTAATAATTTGAGTTGTGATATTAAAATGAATTGTGCTAACTGAGTAAAAAAAAATAATACATTTGTGATCATTGGATAGTAGAAATGTGTAATGAGGTGATTAATTTTGGGAAATGGAAATGTGTTAATGAAATGATAATGATAACAGAACTAATTAAATTATACCCAGGCTCAGCCAGGGGATTATACCCGGATGCAGTAAGTCGTTATCGCACGGTGGTGCGAACGCAGTAGGTCGTGACCAGGGGATTGAGAAACACACCCGGACGCAGTAAGTCGTGAGTGGACAGGAGTGCAGACGCAGTAGGTCGTGACCAGGGGATTGAGAAACACACCCGGACGCAGTAAGTCGTGAGTGCACAGGAGTGCAGACGCAGTAGGTCGTGACCAGGGACAGATAAAAAGGAATATAAATATGATTAAAACACATGGAACGAAAGACTTAAGAAAATGTTAAATAAAAATCGATTTGAGAAACTAATGAATACTTGAGAATGAATTATGATGCATTGACTCTTATTATGTTATGATTGAATTGCTATTTGTGTACGACTTAGTGTTGCATTATGTCTTAGATGGAAACTGCCTCCCCATTTTATGTGTAATACTCACTCCTTACTATCACTACAGGTACTAAGGAAGAGTTTGCACCAGATCAGGCCGAGCAGGAGTACTCTCCCTCACAGGGAGAGTAGGTTACCTTTAGATATGTAGGACTTGGGAAAGTCCTGGGCCCGGTGATGTGAATCATTTTTGTTGTATATATGTGTAAATAGCTTTTTGGGGGCCCAGGACGACTCCTTTTGGGAAAGGGGTCTATTTTTTGGAAAAACTTATTTCCTAAAACTTGTTTATATTCCGCTAACTCTGATGCTGATACTATGATGTCTTAAACTTGTTTCTGATGCGTGCACGAAGATGCACTTGCTGGTATATATATGTGAATAGCCCTGCAGGCTTTGCTATTTGAAAATGTGATGTTTACCAGGTTGCAGGTAACAGAAATTTTGGAAAAGTTCAATAAACAAACGAAACTCCGTCCGTTTGACGGAAGATTTTCATATGAATTAAAAGTAATTAAGAGTTTTTCCTAATCAATTCATGAGTCGAAAAAGGAATTTTCAAGTTGCTATTTTTAATTAAGGGTATAAAAAGGGTAAATAAACTTAGGTGTTACATTTTATGGTATCAGAGCAGTTTCCCTCGGCCTTTGGAGTTATGAGCTACTCCAGTGATTACTCACCGAGCGAGTAATCGATAGTTACAGTTTAGAGTCTAGTGTCTATTGATAGGATGTTTACATTGTTAACTATGCTATTAAGCATTAACTGTCGGCCTTGTGCATGACTAAACAGAATGGCTGGTAGACGGATCGATAATGATGGGATCCGAGCTATTCTGGAGCAGATGGCTAAGATGCAACATGATCAGGGGAATAACATCGCAGCTGCAGCAGCAGCAGCAACAGCAACAGCAGCTGCAATGATTCCTCAACCCCCAGCTCCAATGGCTATCGATTGGCTGGCGCGGTTCAGGAAGAATGATCCGCAGAAGTTCGAAGGTGGTTTCAATCCCGATGGTGCACAGCTGTGGTTGCAAGAGATCGAGAAGATCCTTAGTACTATGGCACCACCAGAGGATCAGAAAGTTCTGCTAGCACAGTATATGCTGACTAGTGAAGCGGAACATTGGTGGCAGCAAATGCGGAGAGGTTTGGAGGCGGATAATCAGGTGATTACATGGGACTTGTTCAAGAGTCGTTTTCTGGGCAAGTACTTTCCGGAAGATGTTCGGAGAGAGAAGGAGATTACTTTTCTGCAGCTCGTGCAAGGAAACATGAGCGTCGGAGAATATGCTGCTAGGTTTGAGGACCTAATCCGTTATGCGGGGAGTTACAGGGATGCCGATGAGAGGACAAAGTGCATCAAATTTGAGACCGGACTGCGTTCTGAGATCAAAATGGCTTTTGAATATCAGAACATCAGCAACTTGTCTCAACTGATCAACATGACCAGCACGTATGAAAAGAGCAGGAAGCAGCATGCAGCTGAGAAACGCAGCAAGAATGTTAAAAAGTCTGGAGGTCCTATCAGGGACAAGAGTTCGGTGCAGCGACCAGGTCCTTACTCCCAGCCTAGAACAGGCCCGGCAGTGAGTACCTATGATCCTATTCCGACTTGTCCACATTGTGGTAGACACCATAGGGGAGATTGCTGGACATTGGATCCAAGTAAGGGTCCAACCTGTTACAAGTGCGGGCAGCCGGGTCACATTGTGATGAATTGTCCAAACAATGCAGTTAAGAAAGAGGTGAATGTGGCTAAGGTTCAGAAAGCTGGTGATAATCGGGTGACTCGGAAGGGCAAGGTGTATACTTTGGACGGCGAGGAGGTTACTGATGCTGATGAGCTGATTAGAGGTACCGGTTATGTTAATAGTATTCCTTGTGGTATTCTCTTTGATTGCGGAGCCACTCATTCATTTACTTCTTCCGATTGCATGAAGAAGTTAGGGTTGTCTGCAATAGAAATGCCTTATAAATTATTTGTTTCTACACCCACAAATTCTTCTGTAGTCACATCAACTATGTGTTTGGATTGCCCACTTCGAGTATTGGAACGGGAATTCAAAGTCAATCTAATCTGTTTGCCTCTAACTAAGCTTGACATCATTCTGGGCATGGACTGGATGTCTCGGCACCATGTTCTGATTGACTGTCATCAGGAATCAATTACTATTAGTGATCTGTTTTTATCTGCTCTGGAAATGAATTGGGAGACAGAGATCAGTCAGATTCCTATAGTCTGCGAGTTTCCGGAAGTCTCCGAATGTTCACCGATTATAGGCAATTGAATGCGGTGACAGTGCTGTTAGTGAACCTGGCCACGATGTCACCATTGATGGATAAGAGATTGGGATGGGCACCTCAATCTTTTAGTTATTAATCGCCAATATCATTAGGGAAGCTTTAATTAGCCAAACCATAACTTGTATTCTTCATTGAGTGCAAGAGTCCAGTGGCGTACTAAATGCTAGAAGGTATGCCGATTCCAAGTGGGGAAGTAGAGCCAAAAGGAAGTGAGTGTTGTAGTTAGAAGCCCCTTTGTTTGGGATGGTTCTCCATTTGAAGGAATTGAACGGAATTTCGGGGGCGAAATTCCAATAAGTGGGGGAGAATTGTAACATCCTAAACTTTGATTTTAAGGAAATTATTGATTTAAAACCTTAGAAAAATTGGAAAAGTGATTTAATGAATTTTGCCAAATATGTGGTGGTGATTATAGGTCCTAGGAGTTGTATAGGAGGTATATATGGCCTTGGGAAGGGTCATATAAGCGAGATTGGGAGTAAAGTCGGCGTTTTAGGTGTTAGAAATCAACCGAAAAGAAAAAATTAGAAATTTATTATGGGAAGCTAAGAAAATAAATTCCACCGTTGGATGTGAAGTTTAAGGGGTGAAGAAGCATGTCTAAAAATTTGGACTCGATCCGACGGTCGACGAAAAAGTTACGGCGAATCGAAGGTTGGAAACCCTGAAACTCGCCCAGGCGCACCAGCCATGCGCCCAGGCGAGTCACTATTCATTTGGCGCACCATCCAGTGGGAAATCCGCCCAGGCCAGCCCACCATTCGCCCAGGCGGGCGCAACACCACTCTGGCGCACCAGAAATTCGTGTTGGCGCGCCAGAGCTCCCACCAGCCGCACCACTTCTATTTCTGACCGAGCCAGTTACGCACCAGCTTGGTTCTGGTGCAGTTTTCTCGCCCAGGCGAGGTAATGGCTCGCCCAAGCGAGCGGATACGCACACCAGCCGCACCAGGAATCCGTGTGGAGCGCCAATTTCCCAGCTGACCGTGTGAGCCATGCACCAGTCTGGTGCTGGTGCTGGACGTGCGCCCAGGCGAGCCTGGCATGCGCCCAGGCACGTGGCGCAGGTCTGGACAGATCTGGACCATTGATTTCCAACTTGGTGGCTAAGTTTGCCACACCAGCCCTTGGATCCTCCTGCTCCAGCCAAGGCAAAAAATAAAGAAACAAAAATATAAGCTCTTCACACCATTCAAACCATCATCAATTCATCACCTTCACCCATTTTCTCTCAACATCAAGAACACCTCCACCATCAAATCCACCAAAACACATTTGATTCTTGGGCACCTCAACCCAAAATCAACCAAAGCTCACCAAGACTTGCACCATGGGTATTGATTAAAGCTCATCCTCTCCCTTCTTGAGGCTCACGAATTCACCACCTTCCTTTCTCCTTGATCTTTTTCAGTTTCCACCATTAATTTGTGGTAAGCAAGCTTATATCATAAGTTATTTTCCTTTTCAATCAAGCTTATCTTAGTTTATGGATTTGTTCTAAAACCCTAGGGGTTCTTGCACCATGATCATGTAGGAATTGAGTTTCATGCCTTCAACTCCAACCAAGGCAAGGATAAGGATAATTCTTCTTGTGCTCTCACAAATAGGGTGGTATATCATCATTTCATCATCTCCTTATTGAGGTGGCAAACTAGACTTAAGAAGTTCAAATTCCTAAGATTTTGAGCTAGGGCTCACTAAGGTTCTATTTTCCCCTTGCTAGTTTAAGGTAAGGAGTGGGTTATAGTGAGTATTACCTTACTCTGGGGTTGAGTTTACAGTATGCATATAATGGATATTAAGATTTTTGTGTTAGTTTAGGTTAATATGATATAAGATAATTGTTAGAATAGAATTTGTGACTTAGGAAATTTATTATGATGTTGATATATTGCATTTTGTGATTTGGTGATGTTGATGAATTAAATGCTTATGTTGTTTAATAATTTGAGTTGTGATATTAAAATGAATTGTGCTAACTGAGTAAAAAAAAATAATACATTTGTGATCATTGGATAGTAGAAATGTGTAATGAGGTGATTAATTTTGGGAAATGGAAATGTGTTAATGAAATGATAATGATAACAGAACTAATTAAATTATACCCAGGCTCAGCCAGGGGAGATTATATTATACCCGGACGCAGTAAGTCGTGATCGCACGGTGGTGCGAACGCAGTAGGTCATGACCAGGGGAAAGAATGATATGAATTATACCCGGACGCAGTAAGTCGTTATCGCACGGGGGTGCGAACGCAGTAGGTCGTGACCAGGGGAGATTGTATTATACCCGGACGCAGTAAGTCGTTATCGCGCGGTGGTGCGAACGCAGTAGGTCGTGACCAGGGGATTGAGAAACACACCCGGACGCAGTAAGTCGTGAGTGCATAGGAGTGCAGACGCAGTAGGTCGTGACCAGGGGATTGAGAAACACACCCGGACGCAGTAAGTCGTGAGTGCACAGGAGTGCAGACGCAGTAGGTCGTGACCAGGGACATATAAAAAGGAATATAAATATGATTAAAACACATGGAACGAAAGACTTAAGAAAATGTTAAATAAAAATCGATTTGAGAAACTAATGAATACTTGAGAATGAATTGTGATGCATTGACTCTTATTATGTTATGATTGAATTGCTATTTGTGTACGGCTTAGTGTTGCATTATGTCTTAGATGGAATCTGCCTCCCCATTTTATGTGTAATACTCACTCCTTACTATCACTACAGGTACTGAGGAAGAGTTTGCACCAGATCAGGCCGAGCAGGAGTACTCTCCCTCACAGGGAGAGTAGGTCACCTTTAGATATGTAGGACTTGGGAAAGTCCTGGGCCCGGTGATGTGAATCATTTTTGTTGTATATATGTGTAAATAGCTTTTTGGGGGCCCAGGACGACTCCTTTTGGGAAAGGGGTCTATTTTGGGGAAAAACTTATTTCCTAAAACTTGTTTATATTCCGCTAACTCTGATGCTGATACTATGATGTCTTAAACTTGTTTCTGATGCGTGCACGAAGATGCACTTGCTGGTATATATATGTGAATAGCCCTGCAGGCTTTGCTATTTGAAAATGTGATGTTTACCAGGTTGCAGGTAACAGAAATTTTGGAAAAGTTCAATAAACAAACGAAACTCCGTCCGTTTGACGGAAGATTTTCATATGAATTAAAAGTAATTAAGAGTTTTTCCTAATCAATTCATGAGTCGAAAAAGGAATTTTCAAGTTGCTATTTTTAATTAAGGGTATAAAAAGGGTAAATAAACTTAGGTGTTACATGCTGCACATTTTGAGGATCTCATCCGATATGCCGGAAGCTACAAGGATGCTGACGAAAGGACTAAGTGCATTAAGTTTGAGGACGGGCTTCGCACTGAGATTAAAATCGCCTTTGAGTATCAGAATGTTGCGAACTTGTCCGACCTGGTAAACATGGCTAGCACTTATGAAAAGGGATTGAGACGGGAGATGCTGGAGAAGCAAAGCAGAAATAGGCAGGGTGCTGGAAGTTCTATCAGGGGAGAAGGACCGACGCAAGAACCAGACCCATATGCTGATGTTGATACTATGGCAATGGTGCCCAGGGATGCGGACCATAATGTGGCTATCCCAATTGCTAGGCCCTTATGTTCACACTGTGGGAAATCTCACAAACGGTTGTGTTGGCATATGAACCAACTCAGGAAGGAGGGTCTTTGTTATCACTGCGGGCAGTCGGGACACCGTGCTGCAGACTGTCCTGGGAGCACGCGGATCGATGAATGAATTTACCCGAGGTACTTTTAGTGTTAACTATATACAAATATTTATTTAAAAATATTTTGCATAAAGCATATATATATTTAATTTAACTTAAAAAGAGATCAATAAACGATAATACATTAATTAAAGTTTCATCGAACACAGTGATGGTATTACCACTGGTAGAATGTAAGGTTAGAACTGATCACTCTAATTCTTACATCTGCTAGGGGACGATAACATCAATAAACTTGACGATGATGTTGCTATTGATAGATGTGAGATTGTGACTGATAACCTCGATCTTCACAACTATTAGTGGTCGATGTCATTGACACTTTCCAACCAAAATCAGGACAGACAGATAGGAGCCTTAAGCTAGTGCACCCACTTACTATTAGTGTAACCGCGAATGGAACTCGCGAGAAAACCGAGCCGAGCGAACCCGTAGTAACCGTCTTTAGACTTCAAGGAAATCCAAACTAAAAGCCCAAAACTCATCAAGCCTTTCATTAAAAATATGAAGTGGTTATTCGCGAAAAAGGCGAAACTGGATGAATTAGTAGGGTATCCACACCGAGACCGACCTAAGTAAACGAGTGAATCGTGCTCACCATTTGGAATTAGAATTCACTCAAGAACTTAATCCAGTTTCCAAACTATTCCCTCAAAGGAAGCAAGTTTAGCCATTGCACCATGTGCCTTCATCAAAACCAAATCAAATCAACGGTAGTTCCATAGAAAACACATCTTTCGATGACTCTCTGCTGGAAATGCACACTTGAGGATAATCTCCATTGTCTTCTTGCTTGACATGTATCCAGTACACCCTGGGTCGTCGTATGAAGACTATGAAACCCATCCTTGAGTGCTTCGTGTTTCTTCTTTTCAACTTCACTCCCTTCAAGCTTCAAGCATCCCAGATGCAGAGGTGAGAATTCACCAAGACGTAGAAACCCAACATAGTTCTATGATTACTGATGGATAACCATCCACATGTCCCTTCTAACCTTGGACATCGGTCGACAAGCTTATGTGCGAAATTTTGAATAACGAACGAGCATACCCCAAGCATGGATATAATTAAGTATGTCAATGCTAAGTGGGGGAGGATTTCAATCCAAGGAATGGAAGATGGAACTTTAACAACAAGAAAATTTTGAATCCTATCCGAGTAACAAGGTGGAATGCAGAACGGTAACGAAGCGTAAGGAAGATTGTGTCGAGCCGGACTCAATGTCCGACGATCATACCATAACCCGTAGAATTAATGAATAACTCATCCCAAACGCTCCGCATTAACTGTCGAAGAGGTTCGCGGAGAATGGGACGAGAATTAAAATAAGAATCAATCAATACCTTCTCGGACCATCAGACAATTGGGAAATGAATTTAGACCCTGACCTTGACCCTTAAGTGAAATAGTAAAACAAACAGGAAAAAGTGGAGTCGCGAAGCGGAGTCTCACTCAAGGGGATTATGTCAGAACACCGCAAATAATCGTCTCAGTCTCTTAAGACTCTGTGTATTACGCGGATTTCTTAATGACTGAGATAAACCATACCTGAGGCGAATAATTATACCGCAGAACCCTTAACTTAGAACTTCCTCAAAGGGAAGATTGGAACCGAAGGAATTAAAATGACATGGGTGGAAACTATGTCAAGGGATACTCCTCCAAATTAAGGGACAACTGGAATTTCGGGGACGAAATTCTATTAAGTGAGGGAGAAATGTAACATCCTGAATTTTAATTCTAATAATAATTAGAATAATAATAAGATTTGGAAGTAAGGATTATCCAAAAAGGGATTTAAAATGATGGAATAGGAATTCTTTGAGTGCCATAAAGGAGTCAAGGAGCATTGGCATCGAAAAGCGAATTTAAAGAAGACCAAACGAGGGTTAAAAGTGGTGTTTTCGGTGTTTTAAATTCGCTAACTTGGGAAATTAAAAATAAAATATTTAAGACTCCAAACACAATTTCCACCTTTGGATATGAAGATATGATTTTTAGGAGGTTGCTCGTCAAATTTGAGCAAGATCCAACGGTGAACGAAGAAGTTATGGCTATTTGAAGTTGGGAGAAAATAGCTGAAAAATAGAAAAGCAAACTAGCAGTATCTGATCATTTTACTCGAGTATTTTGTGAAATACTCGAGTATTTTGAGAAACACTCGAGTATGGACAGAAAAACTCGAGTATTGACAGAAACACTCGAGTGTTTACAGAAACACTCGAGTATTTTTCGGTCTGCAACTTTAAAAACGTGTTTTGGGGGTCGGAACCCCCATTCCAACCCCATTTTCTCTCTCCACCCGATCTCCCTCCCTCCTCCGACTCCAACCGCCACCATCACCGCCGCCCAAGCCGCCCCACCATGGCCTCCCTCCTCTTTCTCTCTCAACCCGTCTCTCTCTCTCTCTCTCTTGCTTTCCCTCTCTTCCCTCACAAGCTCTCTCTCTCTCTCCTCCCCACTCACAGCCGCCGCCACCTCCGACCGCCACCGCCACCTCCACACGAACCACCACCACCACCGTAGTTCTCCCTTCCTCTTCCCCTTTGGCTTTGGTTCCCCTCTCTCTCCCTCTCTTCGAGCTTTCTCTCTCCACGGATCTCACCGGCGCCGTTACCGGTCCGTGATCGTGCCGGGCTCGTGTCGGGAACCTCGGAGCTCGAAGCCTTGCCTCAGTTTAGTCACGATCGTTCCCCGCTAACGAGGAGCAACACCGACGCCGTCATCGTCGCCGAGCTAAATCCAGGTTCTATTTAAAAAGCCCTAGGTAAGAGGGTTCGCGTTACCTTTTCTTAAGAAGTAAATTCTAGGATTATATAGTGGTAGCTAGGAGTAGAATAATTAAAAGTATGTTAATGAACCTTAGGGTACCCCGTTGATGGAAATAAAGAAATTAAAATTTGTGACGAGAAACCACACCTTAGGGAATAAAATGTATGAGCATAGAATAAGTCCCGGAATGAATGAGCGAAAGTAGAATATTAAAATAGTTCGAATATAATAAAAACGCGAGCAATCATAAAAGTAGAACCATAGGGGAAGTAAAAGAACAAGAGGGTAAACGAAATATATAAAGAGAGAGTGGAATTAGTGAATTAAAAAGATAATAAGTATAATAGTACCCGAAAAGTAAGGCAAGGTAAAGGAGGGTTTAAGAATGGAATAATAAAAATGTTCAGGACCGAGCAGAGTAATAGGCGCAAAGTAATGAACTAGATTTGAAAAGAAATAGGAAAAGAATAAGCGGATTAATAAAAAGATAATAAAGGAAAAGAGAGTACATTACGAGGGAAGCTAAGTAGAGTATTGTAATAAGAATTGAGAAACTAGATTAAGTTAATGGAGCCATTAAATATAATATAGATGATGAAATAGGAACGATGAATTAGGTAATTGACTGGGATAAGGAAATGAAGAAATAAGTAAGATTTAGTAATGATAACTAGAATATGCTATACTAGACCGTATTAATTAGGATTGGATAAAATTGGGGGAAATTAACCCAAAAGAAAAGAGTAAAGTAGAAAATGTAGAAAATTGCGATAAGTCACAAATGAAAATAAAGATCAAAAGATAAAGATAAGTATACAAGAAATGTTGAAATTATAAGAAGAGAAAAGTGAACTAATTAAGAAAGAATAAAAGAGAACGGCTGATGGTCTGTTGGACTCAGTCATGATAAAAGATAAACGGCTGATGGTCTGTTGGACTCAGTCATGATAAAAGGTAAACGACTGATGGTCTGTTGGACTCAGTCATAAGAAAAGGAAAACGGCTGATGATCTTTTGGACTCAGTCATAGAAAGGAAAGCGGCTGATGGTATTTTCGACTCAGTCATAGAAAGGAAAACGGCTGATGGTCTTTTGGACTCAGTCATAGAAAGGAAAACGGCTGATGGTCTTTTGGACTCAGTCATAATAAAGATAAAGGGCTGATGGTCTGTTGGACTCAGTCATAAGGAAAAAGGAAAAGAAAGAGAAAAAGAAAAGAAAGAGAAAAAGAAAAAGTAAAGAAAAGAGATTGTAATAATGATGGGAAAACTAAGAATGGAAATGAAATATATGAGAATGTATAAATAACGTATGTTGATAATAATGTAGGCTTGGTTATTTACTATGTCTTCTTTTAGAATTTATCTTTTTAATTTCTGTGTAATGCTACCCTTCTTGATATCATTTTACAGGTACGGGAGCGGAGCTTACACTGTTGCGGGCCGAACTGGAAACCCTCCACTACGTGGAGTGAAATTGTGATACCCGAGTGGATTTTGTTTTTAATTACATTAAAACTGTTAAATTTTGTAATTTATAATATGTGTAGTTATATGCCCTGAGATTGGTATTAATCGGGCATTAGGATCTAAACTGGCTTTTAATATGTTGTGTTTATGTTTTTAAACAATTCTGGACTGACAGGTTTTTTAGAAGGAAATTTTTGGGAAGTCCGAAAAACAGAGGAAACTCTGCCGGATTTTCCTAAGAATTTTCTTAAGTAATTAAAATCAGAAATGAATTTTCAAACCCTGATTTTATTAAAATCTAAATTTAACTATTAAAAGTGAGGATGTTACATAAATCCTTAGGGTTTCTTGCACTTATATACATGTAGGAACTCTATTTCATGCCTTCTAATCCTAACCAAGACAAGGGCAAGGATCAACCATCTTGTGTTCTCTCAAATAGGATTGTATATCATCACTTCATCATATCTCTGTTGAGGTGGCAAGTAAAGCTTAGGAAATTCAAGTTCCCAAGGTTTTGAGTTAAGGCATAAAGGTTCTATTTACTTCTTACTAATTTGAGGTAAGAAGTGGGTTATAGTGAGTATTACCTTACTCTGGGGTTTAGTTTACGATATGCATATAATGAGTACTAAGAATTATGTGCTAGATAGGATATTGCACCATAGGTTATTTAATAAATGGGATTTGTGAGCCAAGAATAATAGAAATGATAACATGAATGTGCTTGAATTATGTTGTTTGAATTATAGAATATAATAGGGATGATGTGGATAACATGCCTGGACTGTAATGGTCGATTTATAATAGATAATTGTGATAATTGCGCAACATAAATATTTAGTGCAACAATTTAAGAGGGGAATGTAATTGTTAAAGAGTTAAGAGTTGGTAATGTTGAAAGAATGAGAATGAATTATACCCGGACGCAGTAAGTCGTGATCGCACGGTGGTGCGAACGCAGTAGGTCGTGACCAGGGGAGAATGAATTATACCCGGACGCAGTAAGTCGTGATCGCACGGTGGTGTGAACGCATTAGGTCGTGACCAGGGGAGAATGAATTATACCCGGACGCAGTAAGTCGTGATCGCACGGTGGTGCGAACGCAGTAGGTCGTGACCAGGGGAGAATGAATTATACCCGGACGCAATAAGTCGTGATCGCACGGTGGTGCGAACGCAGTAGGTCGTGACCAGGGGAGAATGAATTATACCCGGACGCAGTAAGTTGTGAGTGCACAGGAGTGCAGACGCAGTAGGTCGTGACCAGGGACAAAATAAAAAGAAAAGTAAATATGATGAAAGTTTATAGAATAAGAGGCTTGATAAAGTGATGATTAAGTGCATGCGGAAATAATTGACTTGTGATAATTGATGAATCTTTTGTGATGTGTTGAGTCTTACTATATTGTGATTAAATTGTTAAATGTGTTTGACTTGGTGTTGCATTATGTCATAAATGGAAACTGCCTCCCCATTTTATGTGTAATACTCACTCCTTACTATCACCACAGGTACTGAGGAAGAGTTTGCACCTGATCAGGCCGAGCAGGAGTACTCTCCCTCACAGGGAGAGTAGGTTACTTTTATCTATGTAGGACATGGGAATGTCCTGGGCCCGATGATATGATTTGATTCATTTTTGTTGTGTATAATGTAAATAGCTTTTTGGGGGCCCAGGACGACTCCTTTTGGGTAGGAGTCCTATTTTGGGAAAAGAACTATTTTCCACAACTTGTTTATATTTCCGCTTAACTCTGATGTTTCATACTTTGCTTTTCTGATGTGTGCACGATGCTACATCAGTTGTGATATTTGTATATAGCCCTGCTGGCTTCTGAAATTTGAAAATGTTATTGTTTATCAGGTCGCAGGAAAATCCGGAAATTTTTGGAAAGTCCTAAAAACAAACGAAACTCCGTCCGTTTGACGGGAGATTTTATAAGCTTAAAAAGGAAATTTTAAATTCACTATTTTATTTTAGGGTTTAAAAGGGTAAATAATCCTAGGTGTTACATTTATGGTATCAGAGCAGTTTCCCTCGGCCTTTGGAGTTATGAGCAACTCCAGTAATTACTCACCGAGCGAGTAATCGATAATTATAGTTTACAGTCTAGAGTCTATTGATAGGATGTTTATACTATTAATTATGCTAATAAGCATTAACTGTCAGCCTGATGCATGACTGAACAGAATGGCTGGTAGGCGAGTCGAAAATGACGGGATCCGCGCTATTCTGGAACATCTGGTACAGATGCAACAGGATCAGGCTGCTAACATAGCGCAAGTGCATCATAACCAGGGGGAGAACATAGCAGCAGCAGCTGCAGCAGCAGCAACGGCCGCAGCAGCCGCAATGAAACCTCAACCCCCAGCTCCATTTGCTATTGATTGGCTTGCACGGTTCAGAAAGAACGATCCGCAAAAGTTCGAAGGTGGGTTCAATCCCGATGGAGCACAGCTTTGGTTGCAGGAGATTGAAAAGATCTTGAACACCATGACACCATCGGAGGGACAGAAGGTTCTGCTAGCACAGTACATGTTGACTAGTGAAGTGGAACACTGGTGGCAACAAATGCGGAGGGGTTTAGAGGCGGACAATCAGGCGATCACATGGGATTTGTTCAAGAATCGTTTTCTGGGCAAATACTTTCCTGAAGATGTTCGTAGAGAGAAGGAGATAACTTTTCTGCAGCTCGTGCAAGGGAACATGAGCGTTGGGGAGTATGCTGCTAGGTTTGAGGACTTGATCCGATATGTAGGGAGTTATAGGGATGCTGATGAAAGGACCAAGTGCATCAAGTTCGAGACCGGACTTCGTTCTGAAATCAAGATGGCTTTTGAATATCAGAACATCGCCAACCTGTCTCAACTAATCAACATGACTAGCACTTATGAAAAGAGCAGGAAGCAGCGTGCAGCTGAGAAACGCAGCAAGAATGTTCAGAAGGCTGCAGGTCCTATCAGGGGCAAGGGTTCGGTGCAGCGACCAGGTCCTTACTCCCAGCCTAGAACAGGCCCGGCAGTGAGTACCTATGGTCCTATTCTGACTTGTCCACATTGTGGTAAACACCATAAGGGAGATTGCTGGACATTAGATCCGAGTAAGGGTCCAACCTATTACAAGTGCGGGAAGCCGGGTCACATTGTGATGAATTGTCCTAAAATTGCAGTTAAGAAGGAGGTGAATGTGGCCAAGGTTCAGAAAGCTGGTGACAATCGGGTGACTCGGAAGGGCAAGGTGTATACTTTGGATGGCGAAGAAGTTACGGATGTTGATGAACTAATTAGAGGTACCAGTTATGTTAATAATATTCCTTGTGGTATTTGTAACACCTAGGATTTTTACCCTTAATTCCCCTTATGCTAAAATTCATTTTTATTTCATTAAAATCAACCGTCAAACAGACGGAGTTTGGTTTGTTTTTCGGACTAATCCAAAATTTAACCTGTGATAAAAAATTTCAAATAAACAACTAATAGCCAGCAGGGCTTCAGATTATATTTCTAAATCATATCAAGGCCCCATGGGCTCCAAATATATCAGAGTAATAGTGGAAAATACTAAGTTTGAGTGTCATAACCAAAACATATAACTTTGTCAAAATAAAACATCCTAAGCCTCACTTAAAATATGAATAACAAATTTTACATCAAAATAGTGTAGGAGGCTTAAGTTCATAATATTCCTCCACATCCCATAATAACCCTACTCTCCTTGTAAGGGAAAGTACTCCTGCTCGGCCGGGGGTTGTGCCAACTCAATCTCCGTACCTGAAAATGTAAGGGAGTGAGCATTGCACATGAAATAGAAGGCAGTTTCTAACTAGACATAACGACTCGCTAGGTCAAGCACAAATAGCAATTAAACATATATTCACATATTGCACACCATACTCATTATTCATTCCAAATTTCCATTTTTATTATTCATTTCAACATCCGTTTCCATTATTCATTTCCACATCCATTTTCCTTATTCATCTCAACATTCATTTCATTAATCATTTCACATACTTACTTTATTTAGGTACATCACCTCAAATCAGAGGCCAATGTACAATTTCATTCAACACATTTATCACCTCAAAACAGAGGCCCTTATATTTTTCCATATTTAAATTATGTGTCCCTCATATTAGAGGTCAACACTCAATTCTTTAATTCATCCGGTGTCCCTCAGGTCAGAGGTCAACACCCAATAACATTCATTTCATCTTGTGTCCCTCAGGTCAGAGGTCAACACTTTATTTCATTATGTGTCCCTCAGGTCAGAGGTCAACACTCCAATTTCTTAATTCACGGTGTGTCTCTCAGGTCAGAGGTCAACACACCAATACACATTTCACCCGGTGTCCCTCAGGTCAGAGGTCAACACTCTTTCACTTTCATTCATTTTGTGCCCCTCATATCAGAGGTCAGCCAAATTATCACTTTCCATTAATCGTCACCTCAAATCAGAGGCCAACGCACTTATTACATTTTCATTTCACATTACCTCACATCAGAGGCCAAATCATACTTTCACCATCTTACACAAACAACTTAGCACATACAATCACTAATACACGTACACACATTTCCCATTCATTCTTTATCCATACTCATTCCCTATATCATTTATCAAATCTTTCCTTTAATCGTCACCTCAAATCAGAGGCCAAGGCATAAACCACATTCTCAATGTTCGGCACCTCAATTCAGAGGCCAAGAATTATTCACTTTCTTGTTCAATTAATTGTAACACATTTAAATACAACAACACACATTCCACAACTAATGATTCATGTAATTACCTTATTCATTTCCTTTCTCAGTTATCACAATCATACCAAATAGTGTTCTCTTTTATAGACCAACATTTCGATTCGCCCTTCATTTTAATTTTGCATATATCATCTTTTACTTTTTATTTCCACATGATCGTTTTACTTCCGTTTCCTATATTCACAAGTTCAATTCATAAACCATGATCTTTATTCACAATTGATAATACTTAACATTTTTACTTATTTAACAATTAGATACAAATATGCACATTTATCACATTTAATCGTTTCCATTCCCTTTCTTCCTATATCAATTTATTCCACAACACATACATATATTTTCTATAGTAATTAATTATCATTTAATTCACAACTTTACAAATAAAGTCAATAATCATAGAAATCACTTATGTCCTTCACTTTCACATTACCCAATTCCTCATGTACTTCAATATAATCATTAACCAAATTTCATTTATCAAATAATTCATTCTTATATTATTGGGTTTCCTTTTCCTAGTCTTAACATCCAATCATCATGCACATTTAATTAATTAGAATTTCATATTCAATAACCTAGGGATTTATAATCTAATGTTCTCCCCTAACACATAACCCTAACAAGCATTATATACTAACTAGAACCTACTCCCTAGAACAAGGCAAAGCTCACTATATCCACCCCCTTACCTCAAACACTTAAGGATAAGGAGAGTCCAAGTGTCCTATACTTGAGTTTGCCCACCAAGAGCTCAAAATCCACAAGAGAGTGATAGAACCTATTATAAAGCCACAAAAATGAGGGTTATTGTTCATTCCATGATTCTCAAACTAAACCCCATGGAAAACTTGAAGGTTCTATGCTTAGAAATGAAAACCTCCATGAGAGGGAGGAGAGAGAAAACTCGAATTAGAGAGAGAGAGAGGGAAGGAATCAAAGGCTTGAATACTTACTTGGAGCAAGGAGGAAGGAAGTTTGATGATGGGAATGGAGTATCACCCTTGCTTCTTGATGATTTGAAGGAAAAGAATGAAGCCCTAGAGGAGAAGAAGAAGAAGAGGTCGAACAATGAGGGAAAAGAGTGTTGATTTCGTTTTATTTTTTTTCCTCAGCATCAGTGTTTAATCGATTAAGTTGCAGCTTAATCGATTAAGAGGCGATTAAGAGGCGATTAAGCTGCACAATTTTGCAGTATCCATATTTTGAAAGGCCATAACTTCTTCGTTACCCGTTGGATCTTCCTCAAATTTTAAAGCAAGCTTCCCTACATACTAATCTTCACATCCAACGGTGGAATTTGTGTTTAGAGTTGAAAATATTTTATTTTAAATTTCCTAAAGTTCTATGTTTTAAACCTAGTTCTTCATGTATTTTTGGCTAAATTCTAACTTATATCTCCATTTCTTCTACCCTAAGACCATCCCAACATAGATTATACTTGGAATTAAATTTGGGATGTTACAATTCTCCCCCACTTATTGGAATTTCGTCCCCGAAATTCTGTTAGGTTCAGTAAATGGAGAATCACCCCGGTGGTAGGACTTGTGATTCCTATCTTTAATCCCCTTTGGTTTCTTCCATCAGTCTTTCGATTTGCCCTTACCTAGACAGAATTCAAATTAGGGTAGGAAGTGCTCCCCCACTTGGCATCGACTTACCCAATTACCACTATGTTAAAGGATGTGGGATCGGGTGAATCCGCTTCCGATCGTCCTTCGGATAGATGTAAGACAGGAGCTGCATTGGCTAGATACGGGAAAACTCGAAATATTTAGCATTCCGAAATAGTTTTAGAATCTTTCCCAGAATAGATACCCTGGGATCGTGGCATGCGAAGATTTTTGTAGGATAGAACGCCTTAGAGTTTGTCTCCTCACAAGGATTGACTAGCACCGGTAATGTTTAGAACCTTTCAAAAACACAAGCATTCATGAACAAGAAGCACCCCAATGCTTAGTTGATTAGAGCAGGCACAATCCCTACTAAATGCTCAACAATCAACTTCTTTTACGAATGATTATCTAAGAATAGGGAAAAGATTCGAAGCAAATGTCAAGTTGCTCAAGATCGGTTTGGTGGATATAATGGTTAAGAATAACTTCTGTAACTCATCCTTGGGTTTAGCATTTAGCTACACTACTTTGGAACAAGTAGCATACACCAAGACTTCCTTTCTTTGGAACTATTTTCTATCTACTCCCTAACTCTATAAGAAGCTTTTAAACGAATGTTTTCTAGGTTAGGTTGGTTTCACTTACAAGAATTATTCTCCTTGGAGGTCACTTCTTTGATTGTCTACTTTCACTTTAAAGGTTACAATGATAGCATTTATTGATAGATGCAAGAATTGAGGTGATCAATCCCATCCTCACGTCTACCAACAACACATCACTATCAGGTTCTGTCAATGATGTCATCGTTTAACAAATGCAAGGATTAGAGTGATCAGTTCTAACCTTACATTACATCAAATAACAACATCACAACATAGTGTTGGTCACTTGGAACTAGAATTCTCAAACTTAAGAATTCTTTCTAAGGTCTTTCTTATGCTATCTATAAGAACAGGATTGTATTTGGAGAGGCAGATATCCAACATGTTTTTAAACAATCTACCCTAAGACATTACTGACTCACTATTTAGCTAACTAAGGAAAAAACTAACTCCACAACAATTGAACTTAGAAACATTTCGCATGGACTTGGCAAACATTAGTTACCTGCGGCCATATCAGCTGGGTCCATCTCGTCACCCTCGACAGTAAATAATTTCCCCTTCTGCAATGATGGACCTCCACGGGCCTTCTGTGCCTTAGCAACATTAATCTCCTTCTTCATTGTATTCTTAGGACAATTTGAAGAAAAATGTCCGGGTTGTCCACAGTGAAAGCATAACCCCTCCTTTCGACCCAATGTCCAGCACACTCCCCTATGCATCCTGCCACAGTGCTGACAAGTTGGTATTGGACCATAAGCATTCACTGTTGGTCCGGGTTCCCTAGGAAACGTGACCCCAGAATGAGAGTATGGACCTGACTTCTGAATCGGTCCCTTGTCCTTACTTTGACCTCCGATTCTATGGTTTGCCCGAGATCTCTCATCAGCTAGCTTTCGTTGGAGACCCTTCTCATAGGTGCTTGCCATGTTGACCAAGCGAGCAAAGTTATCAATGTTGTGATACTCAAACGAGAGGCGGAGATCACTCCTAAGACCAGCTTCAAACTTAACACACTTGCCACGGTCACTTGCATACCGATAGTCAGAAAAACGGATGAGATCTTCAAACCGAGCTGCATAGTCCCCAACTGACATAGAACCTTGAGTCAATTGGAGAAAAGCAATTTCCCTCTCCCTCCTAACATCTTCAGGGAAATACTTCCCCAAGAATAGATCCTTGAACATTTCCCAAGGAATCATAGGATTGGCTGCCACCAATCCTCTCCTCTGCTGATCCCACCAATGTTCTGCCTCATTGGTCAGCATGAATTCGGCTAATCAAACATACTGCTCCATTGGTGGTTGAAGAGAACGGAGAATCTTCTCTATCTCCTGTATCCACCTCTGTGCTCCATCAGGGTCATTTCCACCTTCAAATCGAGGCGGATCATTCTTTCGGAAATGAGACATCCAGTCAACCTCAATTGGAGCTGGTTGCAGAGCTGCTGCTGCTGCCGCTGCCGCAGCTGCCATCTGTTCCCCCTGATGCTGCTGCATCTGAGATAGATGCTCCAGAATAGCAGCAAGTCCATCGTTACCAGCCCTTCTTCCAGCCATACTACTTAGCCAGAGAGAATAGGCCAATAAGACTCAATTAATAAGTAGGTACATAATACTATAATCATCCTATTATAATCCTAAACTATTACTATGAGCATCAATTACTCGCTAGGTGAGTAATCATTTGGAGTTTGTACAACTCCATGGCTGAGGAGAAACTGCTCTGATACCATAAATGTAAAACCTAGGATTTTTACCCTTAATTCCCCTTATGCTAAAATACGGACTTAAAAATTCATTTTTATTTCATTAAAATCAACCGTCAAACGGACGGAGTTTGGTTTGTTTTTCGGACTAATCCAAAATTTAACCTGTGATAAAAAATTTTCAAATAAACAACTAATAGCCAGCAGGGCTTCAGATTATATTTCTAAATCATATCAAGGCCCCATGGGCTCCAAATATATCAGAGTAATAGTGGAAAATACTAAGTTTGAGTGTCATAACCAAAACATATAACTTTGTCAAAATAAAACATCCTAAGCCTCACTTAAAATATGAATAACAAATTTTACATCAAAATAGTGTAGGAGGCTTAAGTTCATAATATTCCTCCACATCCCATAATAACCCTACTCTCCCTGTAAGGGAAAGTACTCCTGCTCGGCCGGGGGCTGTGCCAACTCAATCTCCGTACCTGAAAATGTAAGGGAGTGAGCATTGCACATGAAATAGAAGGCAGTTTCTAACTAGACATAACGACTCGCTAGGTCAAGCACAAATAGCAATTAAACATATATTTACATATTGCACACCATACTCATTATTCATTCCAAATTTCCATTTTTATTATTCATTTCAACATCCGTTTCCATTATTCATTTCCACATCCATTTTCCTTATTCATCTCAACATCCATTTCATTAATCATTTCACATACTTACTTTATTTAGGTACATCACCTCAAATCAGAGGCCAATGTACAATTTCATTCAACACATTTATCACCTCAAAACAGAGGCCCTTATACTTTTCCATATTTAAATTATGTGTCCCTCAGATCAGAGGTCAACACTCAATTCTTTAATTCATCCGGTGTCCCTCAGGTCAGAGGTCAACACCCAATAACATTCATTTCATCTTGTGTCCCTCAGGTCAGAGGTCAACACTTTATTTCATTCTGTGTCCCTCATGTCAGAGGTCAACACTCCAATTTCTTAATTCACGGTGTGTCTCTCAGGTCAGAGGTCAACACACCAATACACATTTCATCCGGTGTCCCTCGGGTCAGAGGTCAACACTCTTTCACTTTCATTCATTTTGTGCCCCTCATATAAGAGGTTAGCCAAATTATCACTTTCCATTAATCGTCACCTAAAATCATAGGCCAACGCACTTATTACATTTTCATTTCACATTACCTCACATCAGAGGCCAAATCATACTTTCACCATCTTACACAAACAACTTAGCACATACAATCACTAATACAGTTACACACATTTCCCATTCATTCTTTATCCATACTCATTCCCTATATCATTTATCAAATCTTTCCTTTAATCGTCACCTCAAATCAGAGGCCAAGGCATAAACCACATTCTCAATGTTCGGCGCCTCAATTCAGAGGCCAAGAATTATTCACTTTCTTGTTCAATTAATTGTAACACATTTAAATACAACAACACACATTCCACAACTAATGATTCATGTAATTTCCTTATTCATTTCCTTTCTCAGTTATCACAATCATACCAAATAGTGTTCTCTTTTATAGACCAACATTTCGATTCGCCCTTCATTTTAATTTTGCATATATCATCTTTTACTTTTTATTTCCACATAATCGTTTTACTTCCATTTCCTATATTCACAAGTTCAATTCATAAACCATGATCTTTATTCACAATTGATAATACTTAACATTTTTACTTATTTAACAATTAGATACAAATATGCACATTTATCACATTTAATCGTTTCCATTCCCTTTCTTCCTATATCAATTTATTCCACAACACATACATATATTTGCTACAGTAATTAATTATCATTTAATTCACAACTTTACAAATAAAGTCAATAATCATAGAAATCACTTATGTCCTTCACTTTCACATTACCCAATTCCTCATGTACTTCAATATAATCATTAACCAAATTTCATTTATCAAATAATTCATTCTTATATTATTGGGTTTCCTTTTCCTAGTCTTAACATCCAATCATCATGCACATTTAATTAATTAGAATTTCATATTCAATAACCTAGGGATTTATAATCTAATGTTCTCCCCTAACACATAACCCTAACAAGCATTATATACTAACTAGAACCTACTCCCTAGAACAAGGCAAAGCTCACTATATCCACCCCCTTACCTCAAACACTTAAGGATAAGGAGAGTCCAAGTGTCCTATACTTGAGTTTGCCCACCAAGAGCTCAAAATCCACAAGAGAGTGATATAACCTATTATAAAGCCACAAAAATGAGGGTTATTGCTCATTCCATGATTCTCAAACTAAACCCCATGGAAAACTTGAAGGTTCTATGCTTAGAAATGAAAACCTCCATGAGAGGGAGGAGAGAAAAAACTCGAATTAGAGAGAGAGAGGGAAGGAATCAAAGGCTTGAATACTTACTTGGAGCAAGGAGGAAGGAAGTTTGATGATGGGAATGGAGTATCACCCTTGCTTCTTGATGATTTGAAGGAAAAGAATGAAGCCCTAGAGGAGAAGAAGAAGAAGAGGTCGAACAATGAGGGAAAAGAGTGTTGATTTCGTTTTATTTTTTTTCCTCAGCATCAGTGTTTAATCGATTAAGTTGCAGCTTAATCGATTAAGAGGCGATTAAGAGGCGATTAAGCTGCACAAATTTGCAGTATCCATATTTTGAAAGGCCATAACTTCTTCGTTACCCGTTGGATCTTCCTCAAATTTTAAAGCAAGCTTCCCTACATACTAATCTTCACATCCAACGGTGGAATTTGTGTTTAGAGTTGAAAATATTTTATTTTAAATTTCCTAAAGTTCTATGTTTTAAACCTAGTTCTTCATGTATTTTTGGCTAAATTCTAACTTATATCTCCATTTCTTCTACCCTAAGACCATCCCAACATAGATTATACTTGGAATTAAATTTGGGATGTTACAATTCTCCCCCACTTATTGGAATTTCGTCCCCGAAATTCCGTTAGGTTCAGTAAATGGAGAATCACCCCGGTGGTAGGACTTGTGATTCCTATCTTTAATCCCCTTTTGTTTCTTCCTTCAGTCTTTCGATTTGCCCTTACGTAGACAGAATTTAAATTAGGGTAGGAAGTGCTCCCCCACTTGGCATCGACTTACCCAATTACCACTATGTTAAAGGATGTGGGATCGGGTGAATCCGCTTCCGATCGTCCTTCGGATAGATGTAAGACAGGAGCTGCATTGGCTAGATACGGGAAAACTCGAAATATTTAGCATTCCGAAATAGTTTTAGAATCTTTCCCAGAATAGATACCCTGGGATCGTGGCATGCGAAGATTTTTGTAGGATAGAACGCCTTAGAGTTTGTCTCCTCACAAGGATTGACTAGCACCGGTAATGTTTAGAACCTTTCAAAAACACAAGCATTCATGAACAAGAAGCACCCCAATGCTTAGTTGATTAGAGCAGGCACAATCCCTACTAAATGCTCAACAATCAACTTCTTTTATGAATGATTATCTAAAAACAGGGAAAAGATTCGAAGCAAATGTCAAGTTGCTCAAGATCGGTTTGGTGGATATAATGGTTAAGAATAACTTCTGTAACTCATCCTTGGGTTTAGCATTTAGCTACACTACTTTGGAACAAGTAGCATACACCAAGACTTCCTTTCTTTGGAACTATTTTCTATCTACTCCCTAACTCTATAAGAAGCTTTTAAACGAATGTTTTCTAGGTTAGGTTGGTTTCACTTACAAGAATTATTCTCCTTGGAGGTCACTTCTTTGATTGTCTACTTTCACTTTAAAGGTTACAATGATAGCATTTATTGATAGATGCAAGAATTGAGGTGATCAATCCCATCCTCACGTCTACCAACAAAACATCACTATCAGGTTCTGTCAATGATGTCATCGTTTAACAAATGCAAGGATTAGAGTGATCAGTTCTAACCTTACATTACATCAAATAACAACATCACAACATAGTGTTGGTCACTTGGAACTAGAATTCTCAAACTTAAGAATTCTTTCTAAGGTCTTTCTTATGCTATCTATAAGAACAGGATTGTATTTGGAGAGGCAGATATCCAACATGTTTTTAAACAATCTACCCTAAGACATTACTGACTCACTATTTAGCTAACTAAGGAAAAAACTAACTCCACAACAATTGAACTTAGAAACATTTCGCATGGACTTGGCAAATATTAGTTACCTGCGGCCATATCAGCTGGGTCCATCTCGTCACCCTCGACGGTAAATAATTTCCCCTTCTGTAATGATGGACCTCCACGGGCCTTCTGTGCCTTAGCAGCATTAATCTCCTTCTTCATTGTATTCTTAGGACAATTTGAAGCAAAATGTCCGGGTTGTCCACAGTGAAAGCATAACCCCTCCTTTCGACCCAATGTCCAGCACACTCCCCTATGCATCCTGCCACAGTGCTGACAAGTTGGTATTGGACCATAAGCATTCACTGTTGGTCCGGGTTCCCTAGGAAACGTGACCCCAGAATGAGAGTATGGACCTGACTTCTGAATCGGTCCCTTGTCCTTACTTTGACCTCCGATTCTCTGGTTTGCCCGAGATCTCTCATCAGCTAGCTTTCGTTGGAGACCCTTCTCATAGGTGCTTCCCATGTTGACCAAGCGAGCAAAGTTATCAATGTTGTGATACTCACACGAGAGGCGGAGATCACTCCTAAGACCAGCTTCAAACTTAACACACTTGCCACGGTCACTTGCATACCGATAGTCAGAAAAACGGATGAGATCTTCAAACCGAGCTGCATAGTCCCCAACTGACATAGAACCTTGAGTCAATTGGAGAAAAACAATCTCCCTCTCCCTCCTAACATCTTCAGGGAAATACTTCCCCAGGAATAGATCCTTGAACATTTCCCAAGGAATCACAGGATTGGCTGCCACCAATCCTCTCCTCTGCTGATCCCACCAATGTTTTGCCCCATTGGTCAGCATGAATTCGGCTAATCGAACATACTGCTCCATTGGTGGTTGAAGAGAACAGAGAATCTTCTCTATCTCCTGTATCCACCTCTGTGCTCCATCAGGGTCATTTCCACCTTCAAAGCGAGGCGGATCATTCTTTCGGAAACGAGACATCCAGTCAACCTCAATTGGAGCAGGTTGCAGAGCTGCTGCCGCTGTCGCAGCTGCCATCTGTTCCCCCTGATGCTGCTGCATCTGAGATAGATGCTTCAGAATAGCAGCAAGTCCATCGTTACCAGCCCTTCTTCCAGCCATACTGCTTAGCCAGAGAGAATAGGCCAATAAGACTCAATTACTAAGTAGGTACATAATACTATAATCATCTTATTATAATCCTAAACTATTACTATGAGCATCAATTACTCGCTAGGTGAGTAATCATTTGGAGTTTGTACAACTCCATGGCCGAGGAGAAACTGCTCTGATACCATAAATGTAACACCTAGGATGTTTACCCTTAATTCCCCTTATGCTAAAATACGGACTTAAAAATTCATTTTTATTTCATTAAAATCAACCGTCAAACGGACGGAGTTTGGTTTGTTTTTCAGACTAATCCAAAATTTAACCTGTGATAAACAATTTTCAAATAAACAACTAATAGCCAGAAGGGCTTCAGATTATATTTCTAAATCATATCAAGGCCCCATGGGCTCCAAATATATCAGAGTAATAGTGGAAAATACTAAGTTTGAGTGTCATAACCAAAACATATAACTTTGTCAAAATAAAACATCCTAAGCCTCACTTAAAATATGAATAACAAATTTTACATCAAAATAGTGTAGGAGGCTTAAGTTCATAATATTCCTCCACATCCCATAATAACCCTACTCTCACTGTAAGGGAAAGTACTCCTGCTCGGCCGGGGGCTGTGCCAACTCAATCTCCGTACCTGAAAATGTAAGGGAGTGAGCATTGCACATGAAATAGAAGACAGTTTCTAACTAGACATAACGACTCGCTAGGTCAAGCACAAATAGCAATTAAACATATATTCACATATTGCACACCATACTCATTATTCATTCCAAATTTCCATTTTTATTATTCATTTCAACATCCGTTTCCATTATTCATTTCCACATCCATTTTCCTTATTCATCTCAACATCCATTTCATTAATCATTTCACATACTTACTTTATTTAGGTACATCACCTCAAATCAGAGGCCAATGTACAATTTCATTCAACATATTTATCACCTCAAAACAGAGGCCCTTATACTTTTCCATATTTAAATTATGTGTCCCTCAGATCAGAGGTCAACACTCAATTCTTTAATTCATCCGGTGTCCCTCAGGTCAGAGGTCAACACCCAATAACATTCATTTCATCTTGTGTCCCTCAGGTCAGAGGTCAACACTTTATTTCATTATGTGTCCCTCAGGTCAGAGGTCAACACTCCAATTTCTTAATTCACGGTGTGTCTCTCAGGTCAGAGGTCAACACACCAATACACATTTCATCCGGTGTCCCTCAGGTCATAGGTCAACACTCTTTCACTTTCATTCATTTTGTGCCCCTCATATCAGAGGTCAGCCAAATTATCACTTTCCATTAATCGTCACCTCAAATCAGAGGCCAACGCACTTATTACATTTTCATTTCACATTACCTCACATCAGAGGCCAAATCATACTTTCACCATCTTACACAAACAACTTAGCACATACAATCACTAATACACTTACACACATTTCCCATTCATTCTTTATCCATACTCATTCCCTATATCATTTATCAAATCTTTCCTTTAATCGTCACCTCAAATCAGAGGCCAAGGCATAAACCACATTCTCAATGTTCGGCGCCTCAATTCAGAGGCCAAGAATTATTCACTTTCTTGTTCAATTAATTGTAACACATTTAAATACAACAACACACATTCCACAACTAATGATTCATGTAATTACCTTATTCATTTCCTTTCTCAGTTATCACAATCATACCAAATAGTGTTCTCTTTTATAGACCAACATTTCGATTCGCCCTTCATTTTAATTTTGCATATATCATCTTTTACTTTTTATTTCCACATAATCGTTTTACTTCCATTTCCTATATTCACAAGTTCAATTCATAAACCATGATCTTTATTCACAATTGATAATACTTAACATTTTTACTTATTTAACAATTAGATACAAATATGCACATTTATCACATTTAATCGTTTCCATTCCCTTTCTTCCTATATCAATTTATTCCACAACACATACATATATTTGCTACAGTAATTAATTATCATTTAATTCACAACTTTACAAATAAAGTCAATAATCATAGAAATCACTTATGTCCTTCACTTTCACATTACCCAATTCCTCATGTACTTCAATATAATCATTAACCAAATTTCATTTATCAAATAATTCATTCTTATATTATTGGGTTTCCTTTTCCTAGTCTTAACATCCAATCATCATGCACATTTAATTAATTAGAATTTCATATTCAATAACCTAGGGATTTATAATCTAATGTTCTCCCCTAACACATAACCCTAACAAGCATTATATACTAACTAGAACCTACTCCCTAGAACAAGGCAAAGCTCACTATATCCACCCCCTTACCTCAAACACTTAAGGATAAGGAGAGTCCAAGTGTCCTATACTTGAGTTTGCCCACCAAGAGCTCAAAATCCACAAGAGAGTGATATAACCTATTATAAAGCCACAAAAATGAGGGTTATTGCTCATTCCATGATTCTCAAACTAAACCCCATGGAAAACTTGAAGGTTCTATGCTTAGAAATGAAAACCTCCATGAGAGGGAGGAGAGAGAAAACTCGAATTAGAGAGAGAGAGAGAGAGGGATGGAATCAAAGGCTTGAATACTTACTTGGAGCAAGGAGGAAGGAAGTTTGATGATGGGAATGGTGTATCACCCTTGCTTCTTGATGATTTGAAGGAAAAAGAATGAAGCCCTAGAGGAGAAGAAGAAGAAGAGGTCGAACAATGAGGGAAAAGAGTGTTGATTTCGTTTTATTTTTTTTCCTCAGCATCAGTGTTTAATCGATTAAGTTGCAGCTTAATCGATTAAGAGGCGATTAAGCTGCACAATTTTGTAGTATCCATATTTTGAAAGGCCATAACTTCTTCGTTACCCGTTGGATCTTCCTCAAATTTTAAAGCAAGCTTCCCTACATACTAATCTTCACATCCAACGGTGGAATTTGTGTTTAGAGTTGAAAATATTTTATTTTAAATTTCCTAAAGTTCTATGTTTTAAACCTAGTTCTTCATGTATTTTTGGCTAAATTCTAACTTATATCTCCATTTCTTCTACCCTAAGACCATCCCAACATAGATTATACTTGGAATTAAATTTGGGATGTTACAGTATTCTCTATGATTGTGGGGCTTCTCATTCATTTATTTCTGCGGATTGCATGAAGAAGTTAGGGTTGTCTGCAATAGAAATGCCTTATAAATTATCTGTCTCTACCCCTACAAATTCATATGTAGTCACATCAACGATGTGTTTGGATTGCCCACTTCGAGTATTGGAGCAGGAATTCAAAGTAAATCTAATCTGTTTGCCTCTAACTAAGTTGGACATCATTATGGGCATGGACTGGATGTCTCGGCACCATGTTTTGATTGACTGTCATCAGAAATCAATTACTATCAGCGATCTTTCTTTATCATCCCTGGAAATGAATGAGGAGGCAGAGATCAGTCAGATTCCGATAGTCTGCGAATTTCCAGAAGTCTTTCCTGCAGAGATTCCTGGATTACCGCCGAACAGAGAGGTGGAGTTTAGTTTTGATCTGATGCCTGGTGCAGGTCCTATTTCAATAGCCCCGTATAGAATGGCACCTCCGGAGTTAGTAGAGTTGAAAGAGCAGATAGGGGAGCTTTTGGCTAAGGGCTTGATTAGACCGAGTGTGTCACCTTGGGGAGCTCCGATTCTTTTTGTTAAAAAGAAGGACGGAAGTCTCCGAATGTGCATCGATTATAGGCAATTGAATGCGGTGACTGTGAAAAACAAATATCCTCTTCCTCGCATTGATGATTTGCTGGACCAATTGCGAGGGGCAGCCGTGTTTTCTAAGATTGACCTACGATCTGGATACCATCAAATCCGTATCCGAGAGGAGGACAACCCTAAAACAGCATTCAGGTCGAGATATGGACATTTTGAATATGTGGTTATGTCCTTTGGTCTCACGAATGCTCCGTCCATCTTCATGGATTATATGAATAGAATATTCAGGCCGTACTTGGATTCTTTTGTCATAGTCTTTATCGACGACATTCTCATCTATTCTAAGAGTCCAAGTGAGCATGCCGAACATCTGAGGATTGTGCTGCAAATTCTCAAGGCCAAACAGCTTTATGCAAAGCTTTCCAAATGTAGTTTCTGGTTGAATGAAGTGCAGTTTCTGGGGCATGTCATTTCTGAGAAGGGCGTTGCTGTTGATCCTTCCAAGGTGGAAGCGGTACTTAAGTGGGGGAGACCCACGTCCAATACTGAGATCAGAAGCTTTCTTGGTATGGCTGGGTATTATCGGAGATTTATTGAGGGATTTTCTAAATTGGCCCTTCCTTTGACAACTCTTACACGGAAAGGTGTTCCGTTTGAGTGGTCCCCGGAATGTGAAGATAGTTTCCACGAATTGAAGAGGCGGTTGACTAGTTCCCTAGTGCTAATTTTGCCGGACCCGACTCAATCCTTCGTGGTGTATTGTGATGCTTCTAAACAAGGGTTGGGTTGTGTGTTGATGCAGCAAGGGCAAGTCATAGCTTATGCATCCAGACAATTGAGACAGCACGAACAGAACTATCCCACTCATGATCTTGAGTTGGCGGCAGTAGTTTTTGCTTTGAAAATCTGGAGGCATTATCTATATGGTTCAAAGTTCGAAGTCTTTAGCGATCATAAAAGTCTTCGCTATCTCTTCGATCAAAAGGAGTTAAATATGAGACAGAGGAGGTGGATGGAGTTTCTGAAAGACTACGACTTTGATCTTCAGTATCATCCGGGCAAAGCCAATGTAGTGGCTGATGTACTAAGTCGTAAGACTTTGCATGTCAACAATCTGATGGTGAAAGAGATGCAATTGATCCAAGAGTTCAGTGACCTCAACTTGAACATGCAAGTGAAAGAGAAGAGCATCGTTCTAGAAATGTTGCAGGTTACTAATGATTTGATTGGTCTTATTAAAGAAAGACAAGCCGACGATTCGGAATTGCAAAAGTTGTTAGAAGGGGCATCGGGCAATGAAGAGCCCGACTTTGTGAAAGGTTCTGATGGCATTATCCGATTTAGGGGTCGGATATGTGTTCCTATGGATTTCGAAGTTAGAAGAGATATCCTATGGGAAGCGCATCGAACCAAGATGAATTTCCATCCTGGTGCAGCAAAGATGTACCAAGACTTGAAAAGGATTTATTGGTGGCCGAAGTTGAAAACCGATGTGGCCGATCATGTGTCTCATTGCCTAACTTGTCAGAAAGTTAAAATTGAGCATCAAAAGCCTGGTGGTCCTTTGCGATCACTTGATATCCCGGAGTGGAAATGGGATAGTATAGCTATGGACTTTGTGACGGGTTTACCAAGGACTGCTGGAGGATGTGATGCAGTCTGGGTGGTGGTGGACCGTCTTACAAAGTGTGCTCATTTCATTCCTATCCACAAGAAATATACTCTTGAGAAGTTGACTCAATTGTATATCAGGGACATAGTGAAGTTGCATGGTGTTCCTACCAGTATAGTATCCGATCGCGATCCGAGGTTTCTGTCCAGATTTTGGCAGAGTCTTCAGCAGGCATTGGGTACTAAGCTGAAATTTAGTACGGCTTATCATCCGCAGACAGACGGGAAATCTGAGCGTACTATCCAGACACTTGAGGATTTGTTGAGAGCGTGTGTTCTGGAGCAAGCCGGTAGTTGGGAGCAGTTACTACCTTTGATGGAGTTTACTTACAACAACAGTTTTCACTCTAGCATCGGCATGGCACCATTTGAGGCTCTCTACGGAAGGAAATGTAGGACGCCTTTGTGTTGGTTCCAAATAGGTGAAAATCTGTTGAAAGGTCCTGACATTGTGAAAGAAACAACTGAGAAGGTCACAATGATCAAGAATAAAATGAAAACTTCACAGGATCGCCAAAAGAGTTATGCTGATAAGCGAAGGAGACCTTTGGAGTTTGATGTTGGGAATCATGTGTTCCTAAGAGTGTCTCCGGTCACAGGAATTGGTAGGGCAATTAAGTCCAGGAAACTAACTCCTCGGTTTGTTGGGCCTTATGAGATTCTGGAGAAAGTCGGCCCGGTGGCGTACAGGATTGCCTTACCCCCTCACTTAGCAAGGCTTCATGACGTGTTTCATGTTTCACAATTAAGGAAATACGTCCATGATCCTTCGCATGTGGTTACCTTAGATGATTTGCCTTTGAAGGAGAATTTGACTTTTGAAGTTCTGCCAGTTAGAATTGAAGACAGGCAGGTGAAGCAGCTCAGAGGCAAGGAAATCTCCTTGGTGAAAGTTATCTGGATCAGGAACAATGTGGAGGAGGCTACATGGGAACTGGAGGACAAGATCAGGCAGTCTCATCCACAATTGTTCGACGAATTTCGAGGGCGAAATTCTGGTAAGTGGGAGAGAATTGTAACATCCTAAACCTTATTTTAAATGGAATTATTATTAAAAACCTAGAAAAAATTGGAATAATGACTTAACGAATTTTGGTAGATAGGTGAGTAGTAAATATAAGTCCTAGAGGTTGTATAGAAGGCAATGGTAGCTTCGAGCGAAATTAACTAAGCGAAATCGGGAGTTAAATCGGCGTTTTAGATGTTAGAAATCGACCGAAAAGAGAAAATTAGAAATTTATTATAGGATACTAAGAAAATAAATTCCACCGTTGGATATGAAGTTTATGGGGTGAAGAAGCTTATCTAAAAATTTGGACCCGATCCGACGGTTAAAGAAAGAGTTACGGCGAATCGAAGATTGGAAGTCTGATTCTCGCCCAGGCGCTCTTCCAGCTCGCCCAGGCGGGTGCACTATTCATTGGTGCACCAGACAGTGAAAAACCCGCCCAGGCGAGGCACCAATTCGCCCAGGCGAGCGCAAATCCGCACCACACGCACCAGATTCCCGTTGGCGCGCCAGAACTCCCACCACACGCACCAGCCGCAGGCATCAGGCGCACCAGCTGGTGCCAAGACTCGCCCAAGCGAGTGATAGGCTCTCCCAAGCGAGCGAGGCACACCAGATCAAATCTGGTGCGTCAAAATTTAAACTTGGTGGCAAAGCATGGAACCATGGCCACACGATTTTCTTAGCTTTTTGGGAGGCAAATAAAACACCAAAAACACTTCATTTCACCACCCTTCAACACCATTGCACCCCATCATCTACATCAACTTTCTCTCAACTCCAAGATCATCTCCATCACCATTCCTTCTCAAACACTTGATTCTTGGGCACCTCAAACCCAAAATCAACCAAACCCATCAAGCTTGCATCATGGATTTTGATTGAAGTCTCATTCCTTCCCTCTCCCTTGACTCACGAATTGCTCCCTCCTTCCTTCTTCTTGGTTTTCAAATTCCACCATTGTTGGAGTAAGTAAAGCTTCATGCCATAACTTTAATTTCCTTTCCATTCCAACTTTCCTTAGTTCATAGAAGTTGTGTAAATCCTTAGGGTTTCTTGCACTTATATACATGTAGGAACTCTATTTCATGCCTTCTAATCCTAACCAAGACAAGGGCAAGGATCAACCATCTTGTGTTCTCTCAAATATGATTGTATATCATCACTTCATCATATCTCTGTTGAGGTGGCAAGTAAAGCTTAGGAAATTCAAGTTCCCAAGGTTTTGAGCTAAGGCATAAAGGTTCTATTTACTTCTTACTAATTTGAGGTAAGGAGTGGGTTATAGTGAGTATTACCTTACTCTGGGGTTTAGTTTACGATATGCATATAATGAGTACTAAGAATTATGTGCTAGATAGGATATTGCACCATAGGTTATTTAATAAATGGGATTTGTGAGCCAAGAATAATAGAAATGATAACATGAATGTGCTTGAATTATGTTGTTTGAATTATAAAATATAATAGTGATGATGTGGATAACATGCCTGGACTGTAATGGTCGATTTATAATAGATAATTGTGATAATTGGGCAACATAAATATATAGTGCAACAATTTAAGAGGGGAATGTAATTGTTAAAGAGTTAAGAGTTGGTAATGTTGAAAGAATGAGAATGAATTATACCCAGACGCAGTAAGTCGTGATCACACGGTGGTGCGAACGCAATAGGTCGTGACCAGGGGAGAATGAATTATACCCGGAAGTAGTAAGTCGTGATCGCACGGTGGTGCGAATGCAGTAGGTCGTGACCAGGGGGGAGAATGAATTATACCCGGACGCAGTAAGTCGTGATCGCACGGTGGTGCGAACGCAGTAGGTCGTGACCAGGGGAGAATGATTTATACCCGGACGCAGTAAGTCGTGATCGCACGGTGGTTGTAACACCTAAGTTTATTTACCCTTTTAAACCCTTAAATAAAATAGTGAAATTAAAATTTTCTTTTTAAACTTATAAAATCTCCCGTCAAACGGACGGAGTTTCGTTTGTTTTTAGGACTTTCCCAAAAATTTCGGTTTTCCTGCAACCTGATAAACAACATCATTCAAATTTCAAAGCCAGCAGGGCTATTCACATATATCACATCTAGTGCAACATCGTGCACAAATCAGAAAGTCAGAGTATGAAACATCAGAGTAAGCGGAAATATAAACAAGTTTCGGAAAACAGTTCTTTTCCCAAAATAGTACTCCTACCCAAAGGAGTCGTCCTGGGCCCCCAAAAAGCTATTTACATTATATACATAAAAAATGAATCACTTCACATCACCGGGCCCAGGACATTCCCATGTCCTACATAACTATAAGTGACCTACTCTCCCTGTGAGGGAGAGTACTCCTGCTCGGCCTGGTCAGGTGCAAACTCTTCCTCAGTACCTGTGGAGATAGTAAGGAGTGAGTATTACACATAAAATGGGGAGGCAGTTTCCATTTATGACATAATGCAACACCAAGTCAAACACATTTAACAATTTAGTCACAATATAGTAAGACTCAACATATCACAAATGATTCATCAATTATCACAATTCAATTATTTCCGCATGCACTTAATCATCACTTTAGCAAACCTCTTATTTTATAAACTTTCATCACATTTACTTTTCTTTTTATTTTTCCCCTGGTCACGACCTACTGCGTTCGCACCACCGTGCGATAACGACTTACTGCGTCCGGGTATGTTTCATTCTCCCCTGGTCACGACCTACTGCGTTCGCACCACCGTGCGATAACGACTTACTGCGTCCGGGTATGTTTCATTTTCCCCTGGTCACGACCTACTGCGTTCGCACCACCGTGCGATAACGACTTACTGCGTCCGGGTATGTTTCATTCTCCCCTGGTCACGACCTACTGCGTTCGCACCACCGTGCGATAACGACTTACTGCGTCCGGGAATGTTTCATTCTTTTAACATTATCAACTCTTTAACAATTCCATTACTCAAGTTAATCACAACCGTACACATTTACACTATCCAATCATCACTCTTAAATCTCATAACTTAATTAGCACAAATCAACATTTCATTAATATCATCAACATCACCAAATATCAAAATGAAGCACATAATCTTCCAAATATTTTCCCTATGTCATTAGTTCTATTTTAATAATTATTCTATAATATAACAACCTAAACTAACACATAACTCTTAGTACCCATTATATGCATATTGTAAACTAAACCCCAGAGTAAGGTAATACTCACTGTAACCCACTCCTTACCTTAAATTAGCAAGAAGTAAATAGAACCTTAGTGAGCCCTAGCTCAAAATCTTGGAAACTTGAATTTCCTAAGCCTAGCTTGCCACCTCAATAAGGAAATGATGAAATGATGGTACACAATCCTATTTGAGAGAGCACAAGATGAGTGATCCTTGTCCTTGCCTTGGTTTGGGTTGGAAGGCATGAAACACAATCCCTACATAACCATGAGTGCAAGAACCCTAAGGTTTTAGATCACAATTTCTATGAACTAAGGAAAGTTGGAATGGAAAGGAAATCAATATATGGCATGAAGCTTAACTTACCCCAACAATGGTGGAAATTGAAAAACCAAGAAGAAGGAAGGAGGGAGCAAACTCGTGTGAACCAAGGGAGAAGAGGGAATGCAATTCAACCAACTTCCATGGTGCTTGATTGATGGGGTTTGATGATCTTGGGTTTGAGGTGCCCAAAATCAAGTGCATGATGATGAATGGGTGATGGGAGTGATGGAAACTTGATCTTGGGGTTGAGAGAAATGGTGAAGGTGATGGCTTTGTGTTGGAGATGGAGGGTGATGGAATGAGGTGCCTTTGATGCCCTTAAGTTCAGACTTGGAGCCACCAAAATCGTGTGGCTATAATTGAAATCTTAGCCACCAAGTTGCTGATCAACGCACTAGATCTGGTGCCTACTGTGCGCGCGCGCTTGGGCGCACGTCTGGCGCGCCTGAGCGCGAGAACAGTACCAGCACACGAGCTGGTGCATGGCTGATGCGCCAGATGCTGGTTGGGGAGGGAATTGGCGCGCCAACATGGAGCTGGTGTGTGGCTGGTGCGATTTGCGCGCGCCTGGGAGCATGGATGGCGCGCCTGAGCGAAAAAGCTCCTGAGTTGGTGCACCAATTGCACCCTGGTGCGCCTGGGCGTGCACCGGTGCGCCTGGGTGTGCACCAGTGTTTCCCAACTTCGATTCGCCGTAACTTTTTCGTTAGCCGTCGGATCGGGTCCAAATTTTTAAACAAGCTTCTTAATCCCCTAAACTTCACATCCAACGGTGGAATTTACTTTCTTAGCATCCTATAATAAATTCCTAATTTTCTCTTTTCGGTCGATTTCTAACATCGAAAACGCCGATTTAACTCCCGATTTCGCTTATATGACTTTGCCCGAAGCCACAACTGCCTTCTATACAACCCCTAGGACTTATAATCACCACTCACCTATCTACCAAAATTCATTAAGTCATTATTCCAATTTTTCTTAGGTTTTTATTTAATAATTTCATTTAAAATAAAGTCTAGGATGTTACAATTCTCTCCCACTTACCTGAATTTCGTCCTCGAAATTCGTCGAAAAATTGTGGATGAGACTGCCTGATCTTGTCCTCCAGTTCCCATGTAGCCTCTTCCACATTGTTCCTGATCCAAATAACTTTCACCAAAGAGATTTCCTTGCCTCTGAGCTACTTCACCTGCCTGTCTTCAATTCTAACGGGCAGAACTTCAAAAGTCAAATTCTACTTCAAAGGCAAATCATCTAAGGTAACCACATGCGAAGGATCATGGACGTATTTCCTTAATTGTGAAACATGAAACACGTCATGAAGCCTTGCCAAGTGAGGGGGTAAGGCAATCTTGTAAGCCACCGGGCCAACCTTCTTCAGAATCTCATAAGGCCCAACAAACCGACGAGTTAGTTTCCTGGACTTAATTGCCCTACTGATTCCTGTAACCGGAGACACTCTTAGGAACACATGATTCCCAACATCGAACTCCAAGGGTCTCCTTCGCCTATCAGCATAACTCTTCTGGCGATCCTGTGAAGTTTTCATCTTATTCTTGATCATTGTGATCTTCTCAGTTGTTTCTTTCACAATGTCAGGACCTGTCAACAGATTTTCACCTATTTGGAACCAACACAGAGGCATCCTACATTTCCTCCCGTAGAGAGCCTCAAATGGTGCCATTCCGATACTGGAGTGAAAGTTGTTGTTGTAAGTGAACTCCATCAACGACAGTAACTGTTCCCAACTACCAGCTTGCTCCAGAACACATGCTCTCAACAAATCCTCAAGTGTCTGGATAGTATGCTCAGATTTCCCGTCTGTCTGCGGATGATAAGCCGTACTAAATTTCAGCTTAGTACCCAATGCCTGCTGAAGACTCTGCCAAAATCTGGACAGAAACCTCGGATCGCGATCGGATACTATACTGGTAGGAACACCATGCAACTTCACTATGTCCCTGATATACAACTGAGTCAACTTCTCAAGAGTATATTTCTTGTGGATAGGAATGAAATGAGCACACTTTGTAAGACGGTCCACCACCACCCAGACTGCATCACATCCTCCAGCAGTCCTTGGTAAACCCGTCACAAAGTCCATAGCTATACTATCCCATTTCCACTCCGGGATATCAAGTGATCGCAAAGGACCACCAGGCTTTTGATGCTCAATTTTAACTTTCTGACAAGTTAGGCAATGAGACACATGATCGGCCACATCGGTTTTCAACTTCGGCCACCAATAAATCCTTTTCAAGTCTTGGTACATCTTTGCTGCACCAGGATGGAAATTCATCTTGGTTCGATGCGCTTCCCATAGGATATCTCTTCTAACTTCGAAATTCATAGGAACACATATCCGACCCCTAAATCGGATAATGCCATCAGAACCTTTCACAAAGTCGGGCCCTTCATTGCCCGATGCCCCTTCTAACAACTTTTGCAATTCTGAATCGTCGGCTTGTCTTTCTTTAATAAGACCAATCAAATCATTAGTAACCTGCAACATTTCTAGAACGATGCTCTTCTCTTTCACTTGCATGTTCAAGTTGAGGTCACTGAACTCTTGGATCAATTGCATCTCTTTCACCATCAGATTGCTGACATGCAAAGTCTTACGACTTAGTGCATCAGCCACTACATTGGCTTTGCCCGGATGATACTGAAGATCGAAGTCGTAGTCTTTCAGAAACTCCATCCATCTCCTCTGTCTCATATTCAACTCTTTTTGATCGAAGAGATAGCGAAGACTTTTATGATCGCTAAAGACTTCGAACTTTGAACCATATAGATAATGCCTCCAGATTTTCAAAGCAAAAACCACTGCCGCCAACTCAAGATCATGAGTGGGATAGTTCTGTTCATGCTGCCTCAATTGTTTGGATGCATAAGCTATGACTTGTCCTTGCTGCATCAACACACAACCCAACCCTTGCTTTGAAGCATCACAATACACCACAAAGGATTGAGTCGGGTCTGGCAAAATCAACACTGGGGAACTAGTCAACCGCCTCTTCAATTCCTGGAAACTATCTTCACATTCCGAGGACCATTCAAACGGAACACCTTTCCGTGTAAGAGTTGTCAAAGGAAGGGCCAATTTAGAAAACCCCTCAATAAACCTCCGATAATACCCAGCCATACCAAGAAAGCTTATGATCTCAGTAATGGACTTAGGTCTCTCCCACTTAAGTACCGCTTCCACCTCAGAAGGATCGACAGCAACACCCTTCTCAGAAATGACATGCCCCAGAAACTGCACTTCATTCAACCAGAAACTACATTTAGAAAGCTTTGCATAAAGCTGTTTGGATTTGAGAATTTGCAGCACAATTCTCAAATGCTCGGCGTGCTCACTTAGACTCTTAGAATATATGAGAATGTCGTCGATAAAGACTATGACAAAAGAATCCAAGTACGGCCTGAAAATCCTGTTCATATAGTCCATGAAGATGGCCGGAGCATTAGTGAGACCAAAGGACATAACCACATACTCAAAATGTCCATATCTCGACCTGAATGTCGTTTTAGGAATGTCCTCCTCTCGGATACGGATCTGATGGTATCCCGATCGAAGGTCAATCTTAGAAAATACAGCTGCTCCTCGCAATTGGTCCAACAAATCGTCAATGCGAGGGAGGACATTGGCTTTGCCCGGATGATACTGAAGATCGAAGTCGTAGTCTTTCAGAAACTCCATCCATCTCCTCTGTCTCATATTCAACTCTTTTTGATCGAAGAGATAGCGAAGACTTTTATGATCGCTAAAGACTTCGAACTTTGAACCATATAGATAATGCCTCCAGATTTTCAAAGCAAAAACCACTGCCGCCAACTCAAGATCATGAGTGGGATAGTTCTGTTCATGCTGCCTCAATTGTCTGGATGCATAAGCTATGACTTGTCCTTGCTGCATCAACACACAACCCAACCCTTGCTTTGAAGCATCACAATACACCACAAAGGATTGAGTCGGGTCTGGCAAAATCAACACTGGGGAACTAGTCAACCGCCTCTTCAATTCCTGGAAACTATCTTCACATTCCGAGGACCATTCAAACGGAACACCTTTCCGTGTAAGAGTTGTCAAAGGAAGGGCCAATTAAGAAAACCCCTCAATAAACCTCCGATAATACCCAGCCATACCAAGAAAGCTTATGATCTCAGTAATGGACTTAGGTCTCTCCCACTTAAGTACCGCTTCCACCTCAGAAGGATCGACAGCAACACCCTTCTCAGAAATGACATGCCCCAGAAACTGCACTTCATTCAACCAGAAACTACATTTAGAATGCTTTGCATAAAGCTGTTTGGATTTGAGAATTTGCAGCACAATTCTCAAATGCTCGGCGTGCTCACTTAGACTCTTAGAATATATGAGAATGTCGTCGATAAAGACTATGACAAAAGAATCCAAGTACGGCCTGAAAATCCTGTTCATATAGTCCATGAAGATGGTCGGAGCATTAGTGAGACCAAAGGACATAACCACATACTCAAAATGTCCATATCTCGACCTGAATGTCGTTTTAGGAATGTCCTCCTCTCGGATACGGATCTGATGGTATCCCGATCGAAGGTCAATCTTAGAAAATACAGCTGCTCCTCGCAATTGGTCCAACAAATCGTCAATGCGAGGGAGAGGATATTTGTTTTTCACAGTCACCGCATTCAACTGCCTGTAATCGATGCACATTCGGAGACTTCCGTCCCTCTTTTTAACAAAAAGAATCGGAGCTCCCCAAGGTGACACACTCGGTCTAATCAAACCCTTGGCCAAAAGCTCCTCTATCTGCTTTTTCAACTCTTCTAACTCCGGAGGTGCCATCCGGTATGGGGCTATTGAAATAGGACCTGCACCAGGCATCAGATCAATACTAAACTCCACTTCTCTATTCGGCGGTAATCCAGGAATCTCTACAGGAAAGACTTCTGGAAATTCACAGACTATCGGAATCTGACTGATCTCTGCCTCCTCATTCATTTCCAAGGCAGATAAAGAAAGATCACTGATAGTAATTGATTTCTGATGACAGTCAATCAGAACATGGTGCCGAGACATCCAGTCCATGCCCAGAATGATATCAAGTTTAGTTAGAGGCAAACAGATTAGATTTACTTTGAATTCCCGCTCCAATACTCGAAGTGGGCAATCCAAACACATAGTTGATGTGACTACAGAAGAATTTGTAGGGGTAGAAACAGATAACTTGTAAGGCATTTCTATTGCAGATAATCCTAACGTCTTCATACAATCGACATAAATAAAGGAATGAGTAGCCCCACAATCAAAGAGAATACCACAAGGAACATTATTAACATAACCGGTACCTCTAATCAGTTCATCAGCATCAGTAACTTCCTCGCCATCCAGAGTATACACTTTGCCCACCCGATTGTCACCAGCTTTCTGAACCTTAGCCACATTCACCTCCTTCTTGACTGCATTTTTAGGACAATTCATCACAACGTGACCCGGCTGCCCGCACTTGTAACAGGTTGGACCCTTACTCGGATCCAATGTCCAGCAATCTCCCCTATGGTGTCTACCACAATGTGGACAAGTCGGAATAGGACCATAGGTACTCACTGCCGGGCCTGTTCTAGGCTGGGAGTAAGGACCTGGTCGCTGCACCGAACTCTTGCCCCTGATAGGACCTCCAGACTTTTGTACATTCTTGCTGCGTTTCTCAGCTGCACGCTGCTTGCGACTCTTTTCATACGTGCTAGTCATGTTGATCAGTTGAGACAATTTGCTGATGTTCTGATATTCAAAAGCCATCTTGATTTCAGAACGAAGTCCGGTCTCGAACTTGATGCACTTGGTCCTCTCATCCGCATCCCTGTAACTTCCTGCATATCGGATCAAGTCCTCAAACCTAGCAGCATACTCCCCAACGCTCATGTTCCCTTGCACGAGCTGCAGAAAAGTTATCTCCTTCTCTCTACGAACATCTTCAGGAAAGTATTTTCCTAGAAAACGATTCTTAAACAAATCCCATGTGATCGCCTGGTTGTTCGCCTCCAAACCCCTCCGCATTTGTTGCCACCAGTGTTCCGCTTCACTAGTCAGCATGTACTGTGCTAGCAGAACCTTCTGTTCCTCCGGTGGTGCCATGGTGTTCAGGATCTTTTCAATCTCCTACAACCAAAGCTGTGCTCCATCGGGATTGAACCCACCTTCGAACTTTTGCGGATCGTTCTTTATGAACCGCGCAAGCCAATCAATTGCAACTGGAGCTGGGTGTTGAGGATTCATTGCTGCCACTGCGGCCGTTGCTGCTGTCGCAGCTGCTGCTGCTATGTTCTCCCCCTGGTTATGATGCACTTGCGCTATGTTAGCAGCCTGATCCTGTTGCATCTGTACCAGATGTTCCAGAATAGCGCGGATCCCGTCATTCTCGACCCGTCTACCAGCCATTCTGTTTAGTCATGCATAAGGCCGACAGTTAATGCTTGATAGCATAATTACTAGTATAAACATCCTATCAATAGACTCTAGACTCTAAACTATAATTATCGATTACTCGCTCGGTGAGTAATCACTGGAGTAGCTCACAACTCCAAAGGCCGAGGGAAACTGCTCTGATACCATAAAATGTAACACCTAAGTTTATTTACCCTTTTAAACCCATAAATAAAATAGTGAAATTAAAATTTTCTTTTTAAACTTATAAAATCTCCCGTCAAACGGACGGAGTTTCGTTTGTTTTTAGGACTTTCCCAAAAATTCCGGTTTTCCTGCAACCTGATAAACAACATCATTCAAATTTCAAAGCCAGTAGGGCTATTCACATATATCACATCTAGTGCAACATCGTGCACAAATCAGAAAGTCAGAGTATGAAACATCAGAGTAAGCGGAAATATAAACAAGTTTCGGAAAACAGTTCTTTTCCCAAAATAGTACTCCTACCCAAAGGAGTCGTCCTGGGCCCCCAAAAAGCTATTTACATTATATACATCAAAAATGAATCACTTCACATCACCGGGCCCAGGACATTCCCATGTCCTACATAACTATAAGTGACCTACTCTCCCTGTGAGGGAGAGTACTCCTGCTCAGCCTGGTCAGGTGCAAACTCTTCCTCAGTACCTGTGGAGATAGTAAGGAGTGAGTATTACACATAAAATGGGGAGGCAGTTTCCATTTATGACATAATGCAACACCAAGTCAAACACATTTAACAATTTAGTCACAATATAGTAAGACTCAACATATCACAAAAGATTCATCAATTATCACAATTCAATTATTTCCGCATGCACTTAATCATCACTTTAGCAAACCTCTTATTTTATAAACTTTCATCACATTTACTTTTCTTTTTATTTTTCCCCTAGTCACGACCTACTGCGTTCGCACCACCGTGCGATAACGACTTACTGCGTCCGGGTATGTTTCATTCTCCCCTGGTCACGACCTACTGCGTTCGCACCACCGTGCGATAACGACTTACTGCGTCCGGGTATGTTTCATTCTCCCTTGGTCACGACCTACTGCGTTCCCACCACCGTGCGATAACGACTTACTGCGTCCGGGTATGTTTCATTCTTTTAACATTATCAACTCTTTAACAATTCCATTACTCAAGTTAATCACAACCGTACACATTTACACGATCCAATCATCACTCTTAAATCTCATAACTTAATTAGCACAAATCAACATTTCATTAATATCATCAACATCACCAAATATCAAAATGAAGCACATAATCATCCAAATATTTCCCCTATGTCATTAGTTCTATTTTAATAATTATTCTATAATATAACAACCTAAACTAACACATAACTCTTAGTACCCATTATATGCATATTGTAAACTAAACCCCAAAGTAAGGTAATACTCACTGTAACCCACTCCTTACCTTAAATTAGCAAGAAGTAAATAGAACCTTAGTGAGCCCTAGCTCAAAATCTTGGAAACTTGAATTTCCTAAGCCTAGCTTGCCACCTCAATAAGGAAATGATGAAATGATGGTACACAATCCTATTTGAGAGAGCACAAGATGAGTGATCCTTGTCCTTGCCTTGGTTTGGGTTGGAAGGCATGAAACACAATCCCTACATAACCATGAGTGCAAGAACCCTAAGGTTTTAGAGCACAATTTCAATGAACTAAGGAAAGTTGGAATGGAAAGGAAATCAATATATGGCATGAAGCTTAACTTACCCCAACAATGGTGGAAATTGAAAAACCAAGAAGAAGGAAGGAGGGAGCAAACTCGTGTGAACCAAGGGAGAAGAGGGAATGCAATTCAACCAACTTCCATGGTGCTTGATTGATGGGGTTTGATGATCTTGGGTTTGAGGTGCCCAAAATCAAGTGCTTGATGATGAATGGGTGATGGGAGTGATGGAAACTTGATCTTGGGGTTGAGAGAAATGGTGAAGGTGATGGCTTTGTGTTGGAGATGGAGGGTGATGGAATGAGGTGCCTTTGATGCCCTTAAGTTCAGACTTGGAGCCACCAAAATCGTGTGGCTATAATTGAAATCTTAGCCACCAAGTTGCTGATCAACGCACCAGATCTGGTGCCTACTGTGCGCGCGCGCCTGGGCGCACGTCTGGCGCGCCTGAGCACGAGAACAGCACCAGCACACGAGCTGGTGCATGGCTGATGCGCCAGATGCTGGTTGGGGAGGGAATTGGCGCGCCAACATGGAGCTGGTGCGTGGCTGGTGCGATTTGTGCGCGCCTGGGCGCATGGATGGCGCGCCTGAGCGAAAAAGCTCCTGATTTGGTGCACCAATTGCACCCTGGTGCGCCTGAGCGTGCACCGGTGCGCCTAGGCGTGCACCAGTGTTTCCCAACTTCGATTCGCCGTAACTTTTTCGTTAGCCGTCGGATCGGGTCCAAATTTTTAAACAAGCTTCTTAATCCCCTAAACTTCACATCCAACGGTGGAATTTACTTTATTAGCATCTTATAATAAATTCCTAATTTTCTATTTTCGGTCGATTTCTAACACCGAAAACGCTAATTTAACTCCCGATTTCGCTTATATGACTTTGCCCGAAGCCACAACTGCCTTTTATACAACCCCTAGGACTTATAATCACCACTCACCTATCTACCAAAATTCATTAAGTCATTATTCCAATTTTTATTAGGTTTTTATTTAATAATTTCATTTAAAATAAAGTCTAGGATGTTACAGTGGTACGAACGCAGTAGGTCATGACCAGGGGAGAATGAATTATACCCGGACGCAGTAAGTCGTGAGTGCACAGGAGTGCAGACACAGTAGGTCGTGACCAGGGACAAAATAAAAATAAAAGTAAATATGATGAAAGTTTATAGAATAAGAGGCTTGATAAAGTGATGATTAAGTGCATGCGGAAATAATTGAATTGTGATAATTGATGAATCTTTTGTGATGTGTTGAGTCTTACTATATTGTGATTATATTGTTAAATGTGTTTGACTTGGTGTTGCATTATGTCATAAATGGAAACTGCCCCCCCCCCATTTTATGTGTAATACTCACTCCTTACTATCACCACAGGTACTGAGGAAGAGTTTGCACCTGATCAGGCCGAGCAGGAGTACTCTCCCTCGCAGGGAGAGTAGGTTACTTTTATCTATGTAGGACATGGGAATGTCCTGGGCCCGGTGATATGATTTGATTCATTTTTGTTGTGTATAATGTAAATAGCTTTTTGGGGGCCCAGGACGACTCCTTTTGGGTAGGAGTCCTATTTTGGGAAAAGAACTATTTTCCACAACTTGTTTATATTTCCGCTTGACTCTGATGTTTCATACTTTGCTTTTCTGATGTGTGCACGATGTTGCATCAGTTGTGATATTTGTATATAGCCCTTCTGGCTTCTGAAATTTGAAAATGTTATTGTTTATCAGGTCGCAGGAAAATCCGGAAATTTTTGGAAAGTCCTAAAAAAAACGAAACTCCGTCCGTTTGACGGGAGATTTTATAAGCTTAAAAAGGAAATTTTAAATTCACTATTTTATTTTAGGGTTTAAAAGGGTAAATAATCCTAGGTGTTACAGGTTTGGGAGCGGGGGCAGGGGCAAGGGCAGGGGCAGAGCAAGTGCTTACAATCCCACACTCGGTCCACCCAATCTTTTTAAAGCAGATATTGGTTTCGAGTTTCTCCAAATCCAATTAAAGCGGGTTTTTCCCATCAAAATCGGATCGATTTCGAACGGGTACCTGGATGTGGATTTTATTACCATCTCTATCCAAAATCATGATTGATAGATGCAATCATCAATCTACAACGTATAATTTTCAATACATTATAATTTTCTTTATTAACTTTAATATTTGAAATCAATATTTATGAATAATGTTATTAATGAGTAAATGTATTTCTACAAAAGATATGAAGGTAATTATGTAAAAAAAAATCGTTATAATATGTTAATTTTTTTCAACTGAAAAATCACTTTTCTCATGTTACATTTTTTAATTATCTATGATATAAGTTGTTTTTATAATTATTTATTTTTATAAAATCATAAATTTGTATAATTAACATATTTCTATAAATTACATAAGGCCATTTTTGTCTACAATATAATATGTTATACTATGTACATTTGTTTAAACTGAAAAATTACCTTTTGCATCTTACATTTTTAATTATCTATGCTATAAGTTTTTTTAATAATTATTTATTTTTAAAAAATTATAATTTTTATAATTAACATATTTTTAGAAAATATATAAGGGTATTTTTGTCTTCAATAATATGTTATACTATGTTAATTTGTTCCAACTGAAAAAAAAATCATCTTTTTTATATTATACTATTTTTTAATTATCTATGTTATAATTATTTATAATTATCTATTTTATAATTATTTAATTTGAAATCATAAATTTTTATAATTAACATATTTCTACAAAACATATAAAAGTATTTTTTTAAGAATAATCTGTAATACTATTATAATTTGTTTCAAATGAAAAATCATCTTTTTCATATTATATTTTTTAATTATCTATGTTATAAGTCTTTTATAATTATTTATTTTTAAACAATCATAAATCTCAATTTCATTATATTATCGTGTATTTGAATTAAAAAAATCAGTAAAGGAAATTATTATTTTTTAAATTTATGATGTAAGTAAAAAAAAATTAACAATTAAAAAAAATAAAGGTTTCTAAAATCTTTAAAGATTACAATAATGAATAATGAATCATCATTTCAAAAAATAAAAGATTACAATAAGGAATGATGGGTAACTTGTTATACTTGTTATAATAGGTAAATAAAGATGGTGTATGTATCCACTAAAACACAATCCGGTGTAACTTAGCCTTCACCGTCTTTGATAGACTAAATTACTTCATTCTCTAAACTCAAAATATTCCAAAAATTAAAAAAATCATAACATTTTTTTCATTTAAAAACAAGTTAATTTATTTTTAAGAGGTATTATTTTACACTATGAGTTAATAGTCATTTTGGTCCCCGAAATTTGTATTGGTCATGTTTCCAAAAGATTTTTGACCTCAATTTAGTCCCCAAAGATTAATGTTTTATCACATTGGTCCTTTTAGGAACTTACATTGGTCCTTTTAGTACCTCAATACAAATTTTGGTCCCCGAAATTTGTATTGGTCATCAATTTAGTTTCCAAAAGATTTTTGACCTCAATTTAGTCCCCAAAGATTAATGTTTTATCACATTGGTCCTTTTAGGAACTTATTTGATGCCCATATAATTTTTGGGAACCAAAATTTACACTTCGTGATGCTATCTTGATTTTTGGAAAACTGAATTAATGCAAAAAAAAAAATCTTTTGGGATTAAATTATTGATCAATATATCTTTCGAAGGTCAAAATGACTATCAACTCTACTCTATATTATAAATTTTTAATTAGGAATAGTTCAGAATACCCATAAAATATAGCATCATGTATAATTAAGTCCCTCAATTTTTATAAAGGGAGAAAATAACCTTGAACTTTGGTTTGGGTGCAAAATATTATTTCATCTTCTTAAATGTTAAAATTTGATTAAAAAATTCATGTTCAAAACAAAGTTTCGAATTGTTTTTATATATGTTTTGAAATCATGCAACATGCAAAGTTCAAGGAATAGTTTTGGATTAGGAAGGACTATTTTACACTCGAACCAGAAAATAGGATTTTTTTTTTACATATTTTTAAAATTTAAGAATTATAATGCACATTATGTAAATTTAGACGGTCTATATCAGTATATAATGGCTAAACTATGTGCCAGTGAGCATAATAAAAAAATAAAAATTAATAATAATGGCAAATCATGATAAAGCCAAAATTGGTATGGTATAAGGACAACCTGTATGCAATGTAAAAAGACAACGACACATGCAAGCCCGTATTCCGCAGATTAATTTTGGTTCCGGTTTTTTTTATCTTAAACCCCATTTTTATTACAAAAAATTCCGATATTTTGGAGTCTGAAAATCTAGCATCATATACAAGTGAATTTTTTCGAAGGAACTTCATCTAAATTTTTTATCAACTGAACTCCTTCGAAAAATTTACTTTTCGACTATACTCTTATTGAAAAATTTATTTGTTAGTGCGCGCACAAAAAAAAAAAAAAAAAACAAAGAAAAATATATTTGTTAACAAGGTTCAGTCGAAAAACTATATCAAATTTGGTACTAAAAACTCTAATATTTTTAATGGGATAAGGGAAAAATTTTCAGAGAAAAAATAAAAAATATATTTGGGAAAAAAAGGGTTGGTAAACTAAACCAACACTCCTATTTTAATAGGATTCTGGGTTACTCGACCACCAGCCCAGGACAATTATTTTTGGGTTATGATTTTTTGACCCCTAATTTTGAGGCTAGACCCTTCCCTTTTTTTTACAATACCCAAAATATTCTTGTCTTCTCCAAACCTTCATCTTCTCCTTACCAAATTTGATAATGGCCGTACACCCAAAAAAAATTAAAAATAGTACACCAAATTTGATAATGGCCCATGTTGTTTTATCTTCTCCAACAACATAGCAATAACAAATAAAGCCCAAAACTTCATCTTCTCAAATATCAAAACTAGCCAAAAATTAGCCAACATCATCATTACGCTTTGAGATAGGCGTATGTGAAAATTAGCCAAAAATAACTTATATGCCCCTATGAAGCTTACAAGCTTTTTTGCCCAATACAACAATAGCCCAACACACTTTAAAAAAATGGCCCATACACTTCTTGTGATGAGTATGGATTTTTTTGCCCAATACATTGGGCCCTTGACATACTGGGCAAAAACGTTCACACGCTTCACATACACTTACGTGAAAACATAACAATGATTTTTAAATTTAAGTCAATTTCATTGTTTGTGTAGATTGAATATGGTGATTGAAGATTGAGGGTTGGGATTTAATGAAATTGGTTACTATTGGTGCTTTGGTGTTGACATAGGATCCTAAACATAGGGATCAATGACTCTCACTAATGGGGTTAATTAGTTTATGTAGTTAATTACTCCCTCCGTCTCATAAGTTAGGTTCTTTTAGGCTCTTGCACATAGATTAAGAAATGACTAAATGATGTAAGAATTTTACATGTTTTGACTAAATTACCCCTATTTAATAATATGAGAGAGTAATAATAAATGTATGAAGACTATATTAAAGAGATGGAGAAATGGGTGGTGAAAAAGAGAGTAATAAACAAGGGTATGCTTGGAAAAAGAAGTATAAATGAGTATTGGGTTTATAAATGAACATAACTTATGGGACAAAATGAAAAACTTAAATGAACATAACTTATGGGACGAAAGGAGTAGAATTTTATGTGTTGACAAACTGATAATGCCATAATAGTATTACCATTGAAATCGACCATCTTACACAGGGATTGTAACATCTTATCTTTTTTTTTAGTAATTAGTCAGATTGGTCCCTGACTTTGTAACCATCGGTCAAGTTAGTCCCTGACATTTGCGAAATATCAATTTAGTCCCTGAGATAGGAGGACGTCAAGCAAGTTAGTCCCTAGCGTTTGGTGCCGTCAATGTGCTATTACAAAATGGATATGGACAATAACGGTGACCAAAACAACGTCATTTTGGCCATTGCTGCCATCAATTACTATTATGCACATCTCCACAATAGCCCTCATTCCCTCCCCAATTCGCCGCAACAGCTTTAGGTCTTGGCTTGCACCGACCTCAATCACCGGCTCGCAGCTTCCGGAGCTCGATGTCTGCGACCCGCGGCGGCGATCGTCATCCTCCTCCTCCTCCTCATTGTCACCTTTAGCTTCCTCACCCTCCTCATCCTCGGTGTAGTCACAGTCCAAGTTGGCATCGTTGACGAAGGAGTGGATGAGTGCGAGAACAGTGAAGTTCTTGCTCAGCGCCATAACGGAGTTCCCGATGGTGACGGCATTGCAGCAGAAACGGAACTCGCTCCTCCTCGTTGTACCGCGTTTGGCACACTAAACAAAAAGGGATTTTAATTTTGGTTTTTTTTTAAATTTTATTTTCTCACTTTTTTTCCTTCTCTCTCCTCTCTCTGTATATGTAACTAACATAAAATCCTAAGACTCAGAAAGCAGAAGAACCAGCAGGTAGCTTAGAGGTAGAACTAGTTTGATCCAAATTTGAGCTGAAAGGATCTTCTCTTTGAAGAATTACAGGTGGTGAGGTGAGGGAATTTTATATCCATGAGTGAATAAATTAAAAGAGATAGAACTTGGAAATAAGTGATCAGTTCTGGGTAATGATGAAGGGAAATCTAGAGAGAGAGAGAAAGAGAAAGAGTAATTGAAGAAGAAGAAGATGAAGAAGGGAAAAGATGTAAAGGAAAATGACGTCGTTTTGCCACCATTATTGTCCATGTATGCATTCTGTAATGGCACACTAATGGCATTAAACACCAGGGACTAACTTGCTCGACGTCCTCCTATCTCAGGGACTAAATTGCTATTTCGCAAATGTCAGAGACTAACTTGATGGATTATTACAAAGTCAGGGATCAATTTGACTAATTTATACCAACAGTCATGGTCCTAAGCGGCGCCCTTCAAGAAAGTGACGCCTAGGAAGCATCGCCCAGGGCATGATGCCTAGACCTTAGCTTTGGCTCCAAAGGGGAAACTGGAATAAAAGGAAAGGCTGTGCGCGCTCAAGCAACAAAACGGGTTCTGTAACATCCCAAATTTTAATTCAAATAATATTTAGAATAACGATAAGATTTGGAACTAAGGACTATTATAAAAAGGATGTAAAATGATGGATTAGGAGTTCTTTGAATGCCATAAAGGAATCAAGAAGCATTGGCATCAAAAGGGAGGTTGAAAGATGAACAAAAGAGCGTTAGAAGCGATGTTTTTGGTGTTATAAACACCCTATATTAGGAAATTCAAAATAAAAGATTTACAACTCTTAAAACAAATTCCACCGTTGGATGTGAAGTAGGATAGGTGAGGAAGCTTGCTTTAAAATTTGAGGAAGATCCAACGGGTAACGAAGAAGTTATGGCCTTCCAAAGTCTGGATGCTGCAAAATTGTGCAGCTTAATTGCCTCTTAATCGCCTCTTAATCGATTAAGCTGCAATTTAATCGATTAGTAATCGATTAAAGGCTGTTGCTGTGAAAAAAATAAAAGCGAATCCACACGTTGTTCTTGCCAAAATGCACGAATTTCCTCTCTCTAGGGCACAAAACCTCTCATCCCAAATCCATCAAGCTTCAAGGGAATCACTCCAAAACCCCCCATCAAGTCCTTCTTTGTCACTCCAAGTAAGTATGCATGTTCTTGATTTCATTTCTCTCTCTTTAATTTGGATTTTTTCTCTCTCTTCCCACCTCTTGGTGAAGCACGAATTTCCCTTGTTTTGTGTCACAATCTTTTCATCGTTCTCATTTCTATGGCTTAGGGAAGAGTATCATCACTCTCTCCATCTTCTTGGCTTGGGAGCTCTTTGTTTTGGGAGCGTTCGGAGCTAAAGCTTGGGTTTTTCCACTTTCCCTCTCTTGGGTTAAGGTAAGGGGGTGGATATAGTGAGCATTGGCTTGTTCTAGAAAAGGGTTTGTATTTAGATATAATGGTTGGCTAGGAGTTTATGTGTTAGGGTAGAAAATTAGAAATCTCAATTTAGAATTAAGGAAAATGTTAAAAATAGGCTTAATTGGTAATTATGGAACTCTAGGAAGTAAAGAATGAGGTTAGGTTTTAATTGAGGAAAATAAATGGTATGAACCCCTAATTTAGGACTTTGAATCAATAATTCGGACAAGTGAAAAGAAAATGTGGTTGTTGCATGATTATATGAAAAGATGAAGTTTGTTATTATTTGCACTCTAATTGTTATGTGAAATGTGAAATGTGGCTATTTGTTTATAATATGATGGTGATTGTGCTTGGAATGATTTGGTAAACATTAAATGGAATTGGTGGACAAAATAATGACAAATAATATGGACAATTTATATTGGATAAATATGGTGATGTATCGTAGGCCTTCGATTTGGGGGAGACGATATATCGTAAAATTGGGGTTGTATTGTAGGCCTTCGATTTAGGGGAGACAATACAACGAAACTGGGGCGATGTATGTAGGCCTTCGATTTGGTGGAGACATACATCGTCGATGGTGTATGTATGTAGGCCTTCGATTTGGTGGAGACATACATACACCGTAAATAAAAAGGAAAAGGAAATAAAAATGGTAAATGTCACAGGTGGTTGTATTGACCCTGTGGCACGGCGCAGGTGGTTGTATTGACCCTGTGGCCTGATAAATGGTAAATGTCACAGGTGGTTGTATTGACCCTGTGGCGCGGCGCAGGTGGTTGTATTGACCCTGTGGCCTAAATAAAATGGTACATGTTACAGGTGATTGTGTTGATCCTGTGGCACGGCGCAGGTGGTTGTATTGACCCTGTGGCCAAATAATAAAGAGGTAAAATGGTAATGGAAACGCGATGTATGTAGGCCTTCGATTTGGTGGAGACATACATTGTGATTGGTGTATGTATGTAGGCCTTCGATTTGGTTGAGACACACATACACCGAAAATAAAAGGAAATGAATAAGGAAACAGGGGAGTAAAATTGAATAAGATAATGGTAATGGAAACGCGATGTATGTAGGCCTTCGATTTGGTGGAGACATACATCGTGATTGGTGTATGTATGTAGGCCTTCGATTTGGTGGAGACATATATACACCGTAAAAATAAGGAAAAGGTAAGGGATTAAAAAGGGATTTCTTTGGAAATGGGGAAAATAAATAAAAGGGAACCAAAGGGTGAAAAGGAATTAACTAAAAAGGGAATCGACACTTATAAAATGATGGAATTGGAAAATATGGTATGTTTGTGATGAACTTGTACTTATGTGGATAAATTGCTAATTGTGTTTGGCCTGGTTAGTTGTTATGTCTATCTAGAAACTGCTATTCTATTTCATGTGCAATGCTTACTCCCTTACTATACTTTACAGGTACAGAGATTGAGATTGCACAGCCCCTGGCCGAGCAGGAGTACTTTCCCTTACAGGGAAAGTAGGGTTATTATGGGATTTAGAATATAATATGGGCCTAAGCCTCTTATGTTATTTTGATGTAAATTTAATATGCATATCTCGAATGAGGCTTAGGATGGTTTTGCTTTGCTAAAGTTATAACTTTTGGTTTCAATACTCAAACTTAGTATTCCTGCTATTACTCTGATTAATTATGCACTCTGATATTTTTGGAGCCCATTGGGCCTGGATATGTTTTAGAAATATTAACTGAAGCCCTGCTGGCTATTGGTTGTTTAATTAAAATTGTTTACCACGGGTTGAATTTTTGGATTAGTCCGAAAAATAGACTAAACTCCGTCCATTTGACGGGTGATTTTATTATATTAAAAAGGAATTTTTAAGTACACATTTTTAATACTTGGGAGTTAAGGGTAGTAATTATAAGAGTGTTACATTTATGGTATCAGAGCAGTTTTTCCTCGGCCTTTGGAGTTTAAACTCATAACTCCTGTGGTTTACTCAACAAGCGAGTAACCAATAGATAGTGTCAAGTGCTATATTAGTTACTTAGGTTTATAGTTATAAAACCCTATGTAGTTATGTACTAAATTATATACATGTCCGCATCAACAGAATCCTTTGTTGCCACATTGTAGCAACATGGAGAATCAGCTCTCCCATTCTCCTGCTAGCAGTTCGGCTACTGATCGTAAGATCAATTCCCCAGCTGATTCTTTGAAATCCAAGCCATATGACATCTGTTTTCAAGAAGGGCAAACTCCTACAATGGGTGAGCTTAGATCGACTATTGAAGACAAGGAGCAACACGTGGGGGTGAAAGTTGGTGAGAAGAAGAACATAATTTTGAGACCGGGAATGGTTCTCTTGAAGCAACACTTGACTCATGAAGAACAGGTGGGTGTAGTAAAGAACTGTCGTGAGATGGGCTAAGGTCCTGGAGGTTTTTATCAACCAGGCTTTACAAGTGGAGCCAGACTCCGACTGAAAATGATGTGCCTCGGCTTAGATTGGAATCCTCAAACCCGAGTATATGGACACAAAAGGGTAATTGATGGAAGCGAACCGCCCAACGTTCCTTACCATTTCATCCAGCTGGTCATGGGAGCGATGCAAGAAGCACAATCGTCAATTGAGAAGGAATGTGGTGTAAGTGAAGTGGAGGACATACTCCCTTCCATGTCCCCTGATGCCTGCATTGTCAATTTCTATGAAGGGAATGGAAAGCTTGGTCTTCATCAGGACCGTGACGAAAGTGTTGGAAGCTTGCAAAGAGGGATACCGGTAGTATCGTTCTGCATTGGTGACTCGGCTGAGTTTCTCTATGAAGATCAGAGAGATCCAAGGAAAACAGAAAGAATTATCTTGGGGTCGGGTGATGTATTAATATTCGGTGGCGAGTCTCGTCACATCTTTCATGGAGTGTCGGCAATCATACCAGACACATCTCCCGAGGGATTGCTCGATGACACAGGAGTTCGTCTTGGACGTCTCAACCTTACATTCCGACAATATCAGTTTCCTGGTCCACACCCTTAAGGTCTGCGGTACAGCTACTTAAGGAGATCAGGGCCAAATCAACAAAAGGTACGAGACGATTCTAAAAATTTAGATAAACATTTTTAGGTACTTTCAATCTGGATCTCTATTAAGTTTTAGCGTAGAACATTCTAAATCAATTCTCTTGGAATTTTAAATTCCTAATCCTGTATTTCTAGAAGTTGTGAAACCTAAGAAAGACTCATCTTGAATCCAATCTTGAGTACCATCTAAAGGAACAGGTAGGAAAAACCTTACTTAATTATAAGACCGTAACAAGAGACCTAACCAAAAACCGGGTGATAGTGTCGTTCTCTAATAAAGTGTAGGGTTAGGATTGGTCATCCTTTCTCTTGCACCTGTTAAAAGATAATGCTATCATTCAATAACGCAGTGATGTACAGTTGATAAATGTGAGATTGGGACTGACCACCTCGGTCTTCGCGTTTATTGACATGCTATATTATTGCAATTACCTAGTTGAGATCCGAATAAACCATCTAGGAATTCTATCCCTGTCGAAAGCCCGACTGAACTTTAATCCTATAGGATCTTTACTAAGACTCATAAACAGTGATTCGCAAACCAACCCCATTTAAGATACTCCTATTCTATATTTCCACCGAGAACATTCAACTAAATGATCGAACCACCCCTCTAACTTGTATGAGAACTTAGCCGTATGCGTAGGTCTGAAGAGTCAACATATCATAGAAAATTCGAAACCACACCGATAAGACCGATTAGCGGTCAACTTAATCCCATGTACCACCTCGCTAACCAATTAAGAACCTAGCTAATCAATTCTTGGAATCAACCCAGTTTCTTCCCTGCCTTCGACTTACTCAGGTATGTTGATACTAAGTGGGGGAGACTTGACGACTCAATTTGGATCCTATCCGAGCGACAATAACTAGTAATCATCCCATAAGCCATAGGACTGCTAAACAGATAATTCCTAACGCTCCGCGGAGGATCGAATGAGAGTTAAACTAGGGATAAAACAAGACCTCCTAAAAATAACACCGAATTGAGAAATAACAACTAGACCTTGACCTTGGCCCTCAAGTGAAATCGATCTTTAGGAATTCCTATACCGAATTGAAATTATTAAACGAACGGGAAGGAAGTAGCATCGAAGTAGAATGCGAGTATGGTGAAGATTGATTTTAAGAGTGACTTTGCTAGACTCACTTGAAGGAATAAAAGGTGAACGGGATAAAAGTGAAGTCGCGAAATGGAATCTCAATTAAGATGTTATGTCGGAACACCGCAAGTGATAATCTAAGTCTTTTGGGACTCTGTGCATTTGACAGGACCCCGGTTGACCGAGACCAATCAATCAGCCGCAGATCCATAGAAAACGCATCCTTCGACGACTCTTTGCTGAAAATGCACACTTTGGGGATAATCTCCATTGTCTTCTTGCTTGACATGTATCCAGTCCATCCTGGGTCATCGTCCAAAGAACATGAGACTCATCCTTGAGTGCTTCATGTTTCTTCTTTTCATCTTCACTCTCTTCAAGTTCCAAGCATCTCAGATGCATAGGTGAGAATTCGCCAAGTCATAGAAAACTGAACAACATGACCTCTTTTCAGCTTTGGATACCGGTTGGGAACCTGTGTACTCTATTCTGAGCAACGAATGAGCATACCCCCCTAGCATGGATATAACCAAGTATGTCAATGCTAAGTGGGGGAGGATTTCAATCCAAGGAATGGCAGATGGAACTTTAATAAAAAGAAAACTGACGATCCTGTCCAGATAGAAGAGATACATTGTATTAAAGGACAAGCATTGAAATAGGCATGACCCTAACCACACCTGGAGCGGGAAAAAAATCGTAGGAAAGTGAAAACCATAGTTAGAAGCTTTACCAATGGGATGGTTCTCCAGTTACGGAATTCAACGGAATTTCGAGGACGAAATTCTAATAAGTGGGGGAGAAATGTAACATCCCAAATTTTAATTCAAATAATATTTAGAATAACGATAAGATTTGGAAGTAAGGACTATTCTAAAAAGGATGTAAAATGATGGTTTATGAGTTCTTTGAATGCCATAAAGGAATCAAGAAGCATTGGCATCAAAAGGGAGGTTGAAAGATGAACAAAAGAGCGTTAGAAGCGATGTTTTTGGTGTTATAAACACCCTATATTAGGAAATTCAAAATAAAAGATTTACAACTCTAAACACAAATTCCACCGTTGGATGTGAAGTAGGATAGGTGAGGAAGCTTGCTTTAAAATTTGAGGAAGATCCAAGAGGTAACGAAGAAGTTATGGCCTTCCAAAGTCTGGATGCTGCAAAATTGTGCAGCTTAATCGCCTCTTAATCGCCTCTTAATCGATTAAGCTGCAATTTAATCGATTATTAATCGATTAAAGGCTATTGCTGTGAAAAAAATAAAAGCGAATCCACACGTTCTTGCCAAAATGCACGAATTTCCTCTCTCTAGGGCACAAAACCTCTCATCCCAAATCCATCAAGCTTCAAGGGAATCACTCCAAAACCCCCCATCAAGTCCTTCTTTGTCACTCCAAGTAAGTATGCATGTTCTTGATTTCATTTCTCTCTCTTTAATTTGGATTTTTTCTCTCTCTTCCCACCTCTTGGTGAAGCACGAATTTCCCTTGTTTTGTGTCACAATCTTTTCATCGTTCTCATTTCTATGGCTTAGGGAAGAGTATCATCACTCTCTCCATCTTCTTGGCTTGGGAGCTCTTTGTTTTGGGAGCATTCGGAGCTAAAGCTTGGGTTTTTCCACTTTCCCTCTCTTGGGTTAAGGTAAAGGGGTGGATATAGTGAGCATTGGCTTGTTCTAGAAAAGGGTTTGTATTTAGATATAATGGTTGGCTAGGAGTTTATGTGTTAGGGTAGAAAATTAGAAATCTCAATTTAGAATTAAGGAAAATGTTAAAAATAGGCTTAATTGGTAATTATGGAACTCTAGGAAGTAAAGAATGAGGTTAGGTTTTAATTGAGGAAAATAAATGGTATGAACCCCTAATTTAGGACTTTGAATCAATAATTCGGACAAGTGAAAAGAAAATGTGGTTGTTGCATGATTATATGAAAAGATGAAGTTTGTTATTATTTGCACTCTAATTGTTATGTGAAATGTGAAATGTGGCTATTTGTTTATAATATGATGGTGCTTGTGCTTGGAATGATATGGTAAACATTAAATGGAATTGATGGACAAAATAATGACAAATAATATGGACAATTAATATTGGATAAATATGGTGATGTATCGTAGGCCTTCGATTTGGGGGAGACGATACATCGTAAAATTGGGGTTGTATTGTAGGCCTTCGATTTGGGGGAGACAATACAACGAAACTGGGGCAATGTATGTAGGCCTTCGATTTGGTGGAGACATACATCGTCGATGGTGTATGTATGTAGGCCTTCGATTTAGTGGAGACATACATACACCGTAAATAAATAGGAAAAGGAAATAAAAATGGTAAATGTCACAGGTGGTTGTATTGACCCTGTGGCACGGCGCAGGTGGTTGTATTGACCTTGTGGCCTGATAAATGGTAAATGTCACAGGTGGTTGTATTGACCCTGTGGCGCGGCGCAGGTGGTTGTATTGACCCTGTGGCCTAAATAAAATGGTACATGTTACAGGTGGTTGTGTTGACCCTGTGGCACGACGCAGGTGGTTGTATTGACCCTGTGGCCAAATAATAAAGAGGTAAAATGGTAATGGAAACGCGATGTATGTAGGCCTTCGATTTGGTAGAGACATACATCGTGATTGGTGTATGTATGTAGGCCTTCGATTTGGTGGAGACATACATACACCGAAAATAAAAGGAAATGAATAAGGAAACAGGGGAGTAAAATTAAATAAGATAATGGTAATGGAAACGCGATGTATGTAGGCCTTCGATTTGGTGGAGACATACATCGTGATTGGTGTATGTATGTAGGCCTTCGATTTGGTGGAGACATATATACACCGTAAAAATAAGGAAAAGGTAAGGGATTAAAAAGGGATTTCTTTGGAAATGGGGAAAATAAATAAAAGGGAACCAAAGGGTGAAAAGGAATTAACTAAAAAGGGAATCGACACTTATAAAATGATGGAATTGGAAAATATGGTATGTTTGTGATGAACTTGTACTTATGTGGATAAATTGCTAATTGTGTTTGGCCTGGTTAGTTGTTATGTCTATCTAGAAACTGCTATTCTATTTCATGTGCAATGCTTACTCCCTTACTATACTTTACAGGTACAGAGATTGAGATTGCACAGCCCCCGGCCGAGCAGGAGTACTTTCCCTTACAGGGAAAGTAGGGTTATTATGGGATTTAGAATATAATATGGGCCTAAGCCTCTTATGTTATTTTGATGTAAATTTAATATGCATATCTCGAATGAGGCTTAGGATGGTTTTGCTTTGCTAAAGTTATAACTTTTGGTTTCAATACTCAAACTTAGTATTCCTGTTATTACTCTGATTAATTATGCACTCTGATATTTTTGGAGCCCATTGGGCCTGGATATGTTTTAGAAATATTATCTGAAGCCCTGGTGGCTATTGGTTGTTTAATTAAAATTGTTTACCACATGTTGAATTTTTGGATTAGTCCGAAAAACAGACTAAACTTCGTCCGTTTGACGGGTGATTTTATTATATTAAAAAGGAATTTTTAAGTACACATTTTTAATACTTGGGAGTTAAGGGTAGTAATTATAAGAGTGTTACAGGTTCAAGACAAAGTGTTAGAAATCAACGTCAAAGTACGTTGAAGAGTTTTGATGATGCCAAACAAGGACAAATTAAAGTCAAGATGCAAGCCAAGTGTCAAGCAAGAGCTTCAAGTGGTTTTCTTCCTTCCCTCATTATGAATCAATGCAAAGCTATATAATTGCTTCTCATTAGTAATAGGCTTTATTTAGAGTTCTTAGAGAAGAAAAAGAGTTTTTCACAAAAAGTGTTTTAAGTTGTTTTTACAGTTTTTCAGTTAAAACTGTTTTTGAAAACCTATGGTTACATACTCTGCTTTAGGAAATCATTTTTATGAAAATAAGTATAAGTAATTGATTACCTCTCATGGATAATCGATTACCATGTCTCTGAGTTGTGAACTGAGAGTTTTAATTGGAAATAATCGATTACCAGTTTTAATAATCGATTACCTTCCTCACACGAAGTAGATATCGATTACTTTTTTTAATAATCGATTACTTTCTTAAAAAGTTAATTTAACTGTTTTCACAAAAAAGGGATGATCGATTACCTTGGAAAAGTAATTGGTTACTTTCAAGTATTTTTGAAATCCGTGTCAGAATCAATTTTCAATGTTTCCATATTTGTTTTTACTTAATTGATTCTGATTTATTTTCAAAATTTGAATTCTGATTTATTTTTTTTGAAAATATTCCTTTTTAGTTTGAAAATCAATCTTAATATATTTCCTGATTTGATTCTCTATTTGAATTTGAATTATTTCCAAAATCGTTTTTGATTTGATTCTGATTTTATTTTTCAAATTCAAAATCTTTTTAAATAGAAAGGTTTTCTCTCTTCCAAAAATACTTTTGATCATATTTTGAAATATACGTTTTGAGATAAAACAGTTTTACGTTCTGCTTCTTCTTCTTCTCCAACTTAAGTCTTGGCCTATGCTATAGTGAAACTATTACTTTTCCATTAGAGCTTTTATTGTTGTATTCGTGTTATTTAGAACACACCTTTGTTAGAAAGCCTAATTGTTGTATCCGCACTACATAAAGTGCGTCATTATTACTTGTGCCAATCTTTCATATCGTAACCGTTGTTGTAAAGTGGTGTGTGACCCTTAGCTATTAGGGAGTGGCTCCCTAGTTCGGACGTGTGGCACGTTCATGTTTTGTAGGGTGAGGAACCCTTGTTGTATTCTGGGGTAGTGGCTAGACGAACGGTGGGGCACCTAGTAGATAGGCTATCTTAGTGTGAGGGTATGGCATCCTCTGATTGTAATTGGGACGGGAGACGTCTTAGATTATAATTGATAAAAGCTCAAGAGGGGTCACTTGGGGACTGGACGTAGGTCTTTCGCTAGAAAGGCTGAACCAGTTGTGGTGGACTCGGCCTAGCCGAGCTCCACGTGGCCCTCACTCAGGACCTGAAGACCCTTCAGCAGGCCCTCTGTACGCTTGGCCGAGCTCAAGGCTCAACGGCCGAACAGACATCAGACACGGGCCGGTATCATTGCTCTCACCCCTCTGTGCTCTGGGCCGAGCTCAAGGCTCAACGGCCGACCAGACACCAGATACGGGCTGACCTCACACTCCTACTCAGATCCGACGTCCAAGTCCGGCACCTTCCCAAGTCCGACACCAAGGACATGATGACGTCTTCCCTCCTTATCCACAAGGACAGCTCATCCACTCATAGCTCATTACAGGCTGGCCCTACTTGGGCCTCAAGCAAGCCCATTAGGGCAACCAGCTCTCTCCTATATATATCCCCCTCTCCCTAGGGGCTAAGGTACGTCACTCTAAACCTAAGAACTACGTGTGGCTTGATTCCCCTCTCATGGGATACGTAGGACCGGGGTCACCCTCGTCAGCTGCAACAACCCCCAAACACCTCATGTGGTGCCTCCGACCTTGGGACATCACATTGGCGCCGACTGTGGGGAACGGTAAACTCCGATTCCCATCCACAAAAAAAAAATTCCAGAGGGAACAACGTGTTGCTATTGTGGAACGTGTTGCTGCTGTGAACGGAGGGCTCATGAAGCCGGCACAACCGCGTCTGAGTCCGCAAGAGTGGTGCGACGGTGCTTCCAAGGAGGTCTTCGTCTGAGACCGCATCTGGCATCTGGCTCCTGGGCACCGACACCATCATGGCCCATCGCCGCCGTGAATCATCGAAGGAGACCTTCATCTTTGTTGCTGCGAGAGTAATGGACGAAGAGAGACGGATCTTGACGAAGGAGCAGCAGCAGCAGAAGATGAAGATCCTTCATCATCATCATCAATCCTTCTCGATCTCGCCAGTTATCAACTCCACGACCTTGACTCTGCTAGTCTGATGACGAGGGAGGAGTATGTTGAGAAGATCGGGGTATGGCGGCCAGATCCGGATCGAAGCCATCGCATCCAGCGAGCATCGTTCGAAGCCATAACGAAGATCTGTCGCGCTTCGGTCCAGATCGTGTTCGCACTAGTCGCCACCGGGTCCGGTGTGGCCGCCGTCAACATCACTCTAGGGGAGCGTTCGAGTTTGAACAGGGGACGATGATGGCGGCGCGTCCTCGATGCGGCACAATTGGCCACCGCGTCCTTTCTCCCTCCTTGTTCTCAAAACCACCATCCTCCTCCTTCTTCCGCGGATCTTCGTACCACAATGGCGACTCTGCACCGGCAACCGCGGACGCCGTCGCCGCGCAAGCCGCCGCTGGTTGCCTCCTCCGAGGAAGAGCCCTTTGCCGCCGCCGCTGCATTTAGTTGCAGCCATGTGGAGCGTGCTGCTGCTTTAGGGTTTCACCCTAGCGGGCCACAAGGCCCAACTCATTTCAAAAAATAAAATACGGGCCAACTAGCCCAATTCGCCCAAAAAAAAATGCCAGCAGACCCAAATAAAAAAAATCAGTAGTGTCATCCCTCTTTATATCTCGTACGTTTGGAATATCGGAAACCACTCACTACTCTTCTCTCCTCGGATTTACATGATTTCGCAAATCATAATCCGAGTTCACCCTCCTCTCCTCGGATTTACATGAAATCGAAAATCATAATCCGAGTTTACTCTTCTCTCCTCGGATTTTCAAGTTTCTCTCGCTCGACATCACACTAAGGAAAACGGAGGTTGGACCTCAAAGATCGACAAAGCCCATTCGAAAAGGACGGACTGCATACTCCTAATCCGACATACTTCAACCCTAAAAACTTCAACCCGACATCCCTCTCCCCACCTGAATCAGGGAAGAAATCCTAGTTCCCATATTATTTTCCTATCTCATCACCTTTCTATGTGTTTACTTTGCATGCTTCTTGATATTAGTTTATCTGGTGCACTACTTCTGACATATGCTTTTAATACTTGCTTCCTTATAGTTTCCCTACTCGGTGTTTATTATTTGATATTCTACATGTTGCTACCCGACGTACTGCTGAACAAAATTGCTTATCTGGTCTTCTTGCTGTTAAATGTCCTTAAATCTCTGCCTCTTCTGTTGTGATAGTATGATAATATTTGATTTCTGTTACCTCTCCTGTTGTCGTTTTTCACGAATTAAATGTTTTCATCTGGTTCGTTGACATGTTTATAAATGTCTTCTGTTATGGAATGTGATATACCTGAAATCATGCGGACAATGCTATCTGGTTGAACAATATCTTAAATTTCAGTATTTGCCGCTTTCATATATGTTGCGTATGACTTGCTCACATCATCTTGCTCTTATGTTGGTGTTTTACTCTTGCCTACCAATAGTTTTCATTGTTGTTATTTAATTATCATGAATTATCATAAAGTGTCAAAATTAATGCCGATCACTTATTATTTTACATGTAATGTAAGATTCAGGAGAATGACGGTCGAAAAAAGGAAGGCCGAGGCGTTACGGTTATCTCTATTTTGAACGAAGCCATCTTACGATCTCTATTCTCATCTCGGCTTGGATCTTCGTTGGACGAACTGCTATGTTTGCCTATATTATCTTATGGGCCCCACTTTTCATCTCGGCTTGGATCTTCTTTGGTTTTCACAGTACCACCACGGCTTCTCGAAGGTGAACAATTCCAAAGGCATATATTATTTCTTAGTTCATGCTTATTTATGAGCTCGGAGATTCCCTATTTCAAATTGCGCGGTTTATCGAAAAGGGAGGCCGAGCTACTACTATTCTCTTTATTTCATGTTTATATCTGATCTGCCGAGCTGTTATTATTCTCTCTAATTCATGTTCCTATCTGATCTGTCGAGCGGCTGTTATTCTCTTTATTTCATGTTCCTACCGAGCTGTTATCATCTCGACCCTACCTTTGTGGTAGAACGGTCAATTCATGCTCCCACCGAGCTGTTATCATCTCGACCCTACCTTTGTGGTAGAACGGTCAATTCATGCTCCTACCGAGCTGTTATCATTTCGACCCTACCTCTGTGGTAGAACGGTCAATTCATGTTTCTACCGAGCTGTTAGCATCTCGACCCTACCCTGGTGGTAGAACGGTCAATTCAAGCATTCGCGCATACGGTTATCATCTCGACCCTACCTTTGTAGTAGAACGGTCCCCCCTGTCACCGCACTTACATGCATTCACGCATACAAGTCGGTACTAGTGCTACAGACACAGTGCGTACGTACAAATCCTCTCATTTAGCATTAACCACCTAAATGTTGCACGGCGCTTATATACAGTGAACATCTTCCGAGATCGGCTTATAAGCTCAGGGTACAAGGGACACCCGGTAAAGTATAGCTTGCTGTGAAATGTTTTCACATAACTTCACTCAGCAACCTCTTTTACACTGGGGCCGAGGATGGCATCCGAGTTCCCTACCGCATTCACTTATATACAGTACCTTTTTTCAGAGGAAAACTTATAAGTTACTGCACTGGTCAGGGGGAGTCGTCCGAAGTCAAAGGTTTAGACAACCACATCCTATGTGCAACAACTTGCGTTGAAATTTCACTGTCCTCGGCGAACGGTGCAGGATCCGAGCTCTCCTTACCGCATGCAGAGCACAACCCTCATCGGGTCTAAAATAACGATCAAAAATCTCTTTCTCCTTCTCGGCAAGAGGGGCAGGCAGGTTGTCAGTAGAGTTATCAACCTCGGCATTGTTGTTGTTGTAATCCATCAGCATGCCGTCTTCAACCCTGAACACCTTGAGGCGAAGGTCGGGGTTGAGGATATTAATCTGACTCACAGCATTCCCGAAGGTGTCAAAGATGTCATCTGCCAACTTCTCCAGACCAGAGAGGCATTCTCGACCAATATTTTATGGACTGCACTTTCTTCAACTCTGCATTCCTCTCCGCCTTCTGCTTTGATAGAGGTCCCCTGTGAGCCTTGACAAGCTCGTCGGTTCGCCTACAGCTTGACGTTTCCTAGGCTCTTTTGCACAGACACCACGACCTTGCTCGGCGATTCCTTGCTTTGCATGCTTGCCCCTGGCGCTGTTGTTCTCAAATCAAAGGTTTTGAAAAGTAAAGGGGAGAGACACTCCCGACAACTCGTGAGATTTTATCCGACTTCTCGAATTCCGAGGAACTCAGCAGTTGCGGTTAATTAACAGCATGGATGAAGAAATTAACGCTACTTCTCTCCCATCCACAAGGAATCTGTTCATATGACTACACTCATAACTTCATCACCCTCATCTCGGAGCATCCCCAAATCCATTCTGGAACTCCCCCCGCGGGACCTCGGTTCGAGATGAGCCTCACCGAGCTGGTACTCGGTTCGAGATGTACCTCACCGAGCTTGTCCTCGGTTCGAGATGAGCCTCACCGAGCTTGCACTCGGTTCGAGATGAGCCTCACCGAGCTGGTACTCGGTTCGAGATGTACCTCACCGAGCTTGCACTCGGTTCGAGATGTACCTCACCGAGCTTGTCCTCGGTTCGAGATGAGCCTCACCGAGCTTGCACTCGGTTCGAGATGAGCCTCACCAAGCTTGTACTTGGTTCGAGATGACCCTCACCGAGCGAACTCGTTCCAAGGAGATTCCCCTGCGTGTACTCGGTTCGAGATGAGCCTCACTGAGCTTGTACTCGGTTCGAGATGAGCCTCACCGAGCTGGTGGCGGATCCCCCCCGCGGGACCTCGGTTCGAGATGTACCTCACCGAGCTTGTACTCGGTTCGAGATGTACCACACCGAGCTTGCACTCGGTTCGAGATGAGCCTCACCGAGCTTGTGGCAGATCCCCCCGCGGGAACTCGGTTCGAGATCGGGATACTCTTTCAGTTTCATCATCCGAGAACAAAAGAGCACTATCAACCATCCGCAACACTCTTCCGAGCGGAAGGCCACGCCTGCAAGCATGTTTCTACCTCATCACCAACTCAGCACTGATCTGACGGACGCAGAAAGGACCTCAACTCAGCACAGAGTCTCTACAACTCTTCCCGAGTTGGGGGGCTTATGTGGCGGATCGACATCTCCTAACCCGCCTTGCTATCCTTTGCTAGCCTTGAGCACATGATTGTGGACTAGTACTCAAACCCTTCCTAGAAGGTGGGGGGTACTTAGTGCTATGATGCTTAGTGCTATGCCTTCTTTCTCCTAACTCGGCTCGAGACTCACAAAGTCTCGCCGAGCTGGGGGGCTTATGTGGTGGACTTGGGAAAAGGACCTGAACCAAGACCTCGGAGCAAGGCTCAAATAGCCTTGACCGAGCTGGGGGGCTTATGTGGTGGACTCGGCCTAGCCGAGCTCCACGTGGCCCTCACTCAGGACCTGAAGACCCTTCAGCAGGCCCTCTGTACGCTTGGCCGAGCACAAGGCTCAACGGCCGAACAAACATCAGACACGGGCCGATATCATTGCTCTTACCCCTCTGTGCTCTGGGCCGAGCTCAAGGCTCAACGGCCGACCAGACACCAGATACGGGCCGACCTCACACTCCTACTCAGATCCGACGTCCAAGTCCGGAACCTTCCCAAGTCCGACACCAAGGACATGATGACGTCTTCCCTCCTTATCCACAAGGACAGCTCATCCACTCATAGCTCATTACAGGCTGGCCCTACTTGGGCCTCAAGCAAGCCCATTAGGGCAACCAGCTCTCTCCTATATATATCCCCTTCTCCCTAGGGGCTAAGGTACGTCACTCTAAACCTAAGAACTACGTGTGGCTTGATTCCCCTCTCATGGGATACGTAGGACCGGGGTCACCCTCGTCAGCTGCAACAACCCCCAAACACCTCATGTGGTGCCTCCGACCTTGGGACATCACACCAGTATAAAATATCTGATGCAATTTTCTCTATCCCTTATCTCTTTTATTTATTGTTGCGCAGATTTTTTTTATTCTGTTAATTATCTCTTCTTCGCAACATATGTAAATATTATATATATATATATATATATATTAATTTAATTATTTTAAATTAATCAACGCGCGTTAGACTTTTCGTTGTTATAGTGTTTCTTATCTTCGCGCGTAATATTAATTGTTGTTATTGATTGCTTCCGCATAATCGTTTTCATTGTTTTGTTTTCTGCTGCAAATCGTATATGTTTTATTAAAAACGATTTAATTCGAACATTTACCAATGATTTCATAAAAACCCAATTCATCCCCCCCTCTTGGGTGATGTCTGCCAATCTTAACAATTGGTATCAGAGCTTCGTGCTCTGTTTAAAGGCTTAACAGCCCAAGTTAAAAGATCCAAGGAAATTGGCACCAATTGGGATATTTTATTTGTTTTAATATGGAGGGTTTTGCATTTGATGAAGCACCAATTTTTGATGGAAATAATTTTCATTATTGGAGTGTTAGAATGAAAATATTTTTACAATCTATTAGCATTCGTTTATGGCATGTTGTGCTTCATGGTTTTGATTTAAAACCAAAACACGTTTTAAATGATTTTGATGAAAAATATTTTTCATTGAATATTCAAGCTACGCATATTTTGAAAAATGCTTTGAAAGTTGATGCATATGCTATAATTGAAAATTGTTTGAATGCCAAGGAAATTTGGGACACATTGAATACACACTATGCTACTAATGATCTTCATGAAAGTGTTAGTGTCCATAGAAAAAGAAGGAGAAGGAACAAGAAGAAAGTGATAAAGAGCTTGGAATGTCAAACTCCCTAGACGAAGAATGTGATGATGAAAATGAAAGCCTGGGGAGTAGCTCAATATGCGATGACGATAAACTAGAGAGACTATTTGAAAGTTTCATGGACTCAATGGAGGAATCAAGCTCTTCGGACGAGGAATCAATGGAAGATGAAAATGAAACATCCGAATACTTGACCCATGAGGAACTTGAGGTAATTCAAAATAGTTTATGTTCTAAAATTCTGCAATATGCATATAATGATTTGAATGATGGTGTGATATATTTGGAAAATAAAAACTTGGACTCTTTACAAAAATTATCTCTAATTGAAAATGAAATTGATATTTTGAAAAATGGAGATATTTTTGATAAAGAGATGTTTTTAGAAAATAGCTCCTCAACTATTTTTGAAAATTGCATTGACATTGAAAAACAAGTTGATGATGCACTTTTTGAATCTAATAACATTGAAAAATCTATTTGTTCAAATTCTTTACTTGATGAAATTGAAAATAATATGGATATCCAAAAATCAAGTAAATTCGTTGACAATAATATTTTTCAATGTGATGTCAAAAATTCCAAGTTTCATGAACATAATTTTGAAAAAGTCAAACCATCGTCCAAACTCATTATTTGCAAATATTGTGGTTGTTTAGGACATATTTCTCATTTATGCTTATATCGTAAAAATTATTATATGAGAATAATTTGCAATGGGTCCCAAAAGCTTCTAAGGAACGTAAGACTAACCCCCAAGGACCCAAGTTGAAATGGGTACCAAAGAGTTCTTCTAGTGTTATAAATGTGCAAGAATCCAAACAAAAAGAAGAACTAATTAAGTGATGAAAATAAATTCTTAAGGGGTGTACCTAAGAGGACAAGTGTAACACCCCTAATTTTCGTCTCCCGAATAATAAGAAATTAATAATAAAAAGTTTTATTATTAATTTATAGAATTTTCCAAGATTATGTTTTGTATTTAATTCGCCTTAAATATAAAAATAAGTTGAAATATTTTTATAAGGCAAATAAATGCGAAATATAAGAATATTGCATTTTGGTCCCTGAATGAGGGCTTAAAAGTAATATTGAAAAGATTCTTGGAGGGAAAGATTTAAAAATATTAATTTTTAAATTTTGAACTGATCTAACCGGTTAGTAATGCCCTGTAACCGGTTAGACGATGAACTCAGGAACTGGTTTAGTGGATTTTGATGAGTAATCACTTGATTAATCCAAAATTCGCCACGATTACAGCCTTGGATTAGTGGAGAACCACGCGTCGCCCTTCATGCTATCTTAATTTGACTATAAATAGTGGAATTGCTGAAGAATCAAGGGTTGATTGCTGCAATTCTTGTTGAAGAAGGGTAATTAGGGTTCCAAATTCGTTCTGAGCAATTCGTCTTCTTCTTTGAGAGTTAGAGAGTGAAACACACCTTTATGGAAAGCTTAAATCAAGAGCTTTCCAGTGATATACACCTTGTAAGTTGAGTGTTCGTGTGGGTGGAGGAATCAAGCTTGAAAGCTAAGAGTTTGAGTCTGAGTTCTCTGTTGTTCTGGTTCTGGAAGCTGAATTCCAGATTCGATTTTGGTAAGCATAGTTAACCTTTAAGTCTCAAACCTCTTTGATTCTCTAGTGCATGTTACCTACTTTGAATTCTAACTATTTTCCCCAATTTCTTTGGTCAAATCCTATGTCAAATTTGGTGGTTTCTGGACCCTGTTGCTGGAAACCGAATCTGAAAACAGAACTTTGGGTCTGAGAGGAAGTTGTGGAGTTTTCTTCAAACCAGTGTCAAATATTCATCAAAATCGTCTTAGAGGTATGGGAGAAGTCTTCACTATACTAGATTTAGACTAAATGTCAAATGAATTAGGATTTGAGTTGGCAAAACTCAAAAGGGCATTATGTGTTTTTAAGCACAAAGGCTTGGAGGCCAAAATCTTGGCTCAATTCTGTTTGAGCAAGTTTAGATTGATGCATGCAAAGTGTATGAATGTTAAATTCTGGATTTGAATGATTAGAATGAGTTTTGTTGTGTTAAATTGTGTTTATGTGGATTTTTATGCAATTTGATGCAAAGACTTGATGCATGCACTTTGAATATGATTTCTGTGATGAAACATATTTGTTTAAGGTATATGAACTTCATTAAATGATGGATTGTGGTTAGATTTGAACATTAAAGGAAATGGTGTGTCAAAACCTTCAATTTCAAGGACTGACTGCATAATCTAATCGGTTACTCGATTTTCGTAACCGGTTAGACACTGCAGAATTTTAAAGAAAATTAGTTTATTAAGTCAGTCCTTAAGTGTTTGGGAGTTTTGCTCAAATCTATACCGTAAATCCATTATAAATAATCTGAATATAAAGTGTTATGATTCAGATTGGAAGTAAAGAGTTATACCTTAAATTCATAAAGTAATTTTCAAGAGAAAATTATGTATGATTGGAAACAAATGTGATTTTAATTTTGAATGATGGAAACTGTGATTTTGAGGCATAAAGCAAGGTTTAAGTGGTGTATAGGTTGGGTAGAGAATTCAAGAAAAAAGGGTTTTTCTGAATTGCAATGGTAAACAGTTCAGGTCTGTAATTCTAACCGGTTAGCCTGAAACTGTAACCGGTTAGTACCTGAGTCTGAAAAATAAAAAGTTAAGTTTTTGAATACCATTGGATTTGTTTTATCCAATCTAAGTTAAAAGGCATGTTTTGAGAAAATTCAAAGGAGAATTTTATGCCACATATTATGCCTCAAATTAATCATTCAAAATGGAAATTGGAATATTTCTAAATCACATTAATTAATGTAAAGATAAAACCAACCCTGATATTTGTGCATACATATAGACTGAGAGTCTGGTTGGTAGGAACGTTTATCATATTCTGGGAATATGAGGAGGGTACTCCGGGAGTACCAAGTTATAACCTACTTGATGACACATTATAGATATGTGGCCAGTGTCCGGGACCTGGTTTTTATGCGTTCTGGGAACGTATGCGTTCTGGGAACGTGGTGCACACTCCGGGAGTGATGCTTATTATCCAAGTATGGTTCGTCATTACGTTCTGGGAACGAATGTCGGTGTTCCGGGAACACAAGGGTGTATTGGATGGACGTCCAAGATGGACTTTAGAGGCCTTAATTGTGGATATAAAATCATACATCATGCCACTTGCATTATAAGAGTTATAATGTTGAAAAATTGGTGTGCTCATATGTATTTGCATTATGATCTGTCCATGATATACTTGTGATTGTAATTTTAGTCTTTATCAATCATGTATATGTGTATACTTACTCCCTGTGCCCTGTTTAGGTGATGGCCAGATACCTAGCCTGCATCGAGATACGCCCTATCCCTAGCGGTATATGGACGTATGAGGAGCACCGTGCCACTTTTGAGGGGGAGGTTGAGATCACTCTCTACCACCCTAACCCTCTGGTGCGTGTGCGACCTCGTCGATTTAGGATCCCATTAGTCTATACTATGCATGTTCCACCATTTTATACTTATAGAGGACCACCCCCGGCTCGACCTATGCGTCGTTTTCATAGTTTCCGTTCTAGAGCTGCCACTCGTTCCCATGCTTCCTCCCATAGAGTTGTCACTGAGGAGACTCCTTCTCCTGGTCCGACTGATTATGATAGGACTGCTTCTGCAGATCCTAGACCCAGTGGTGGGGTCTCTACACAGTCGAGCGAGGTCGAGGAGGACCCCGTGGAGGATGAGAGCGAGGAGGAGGTGCATGTTGAGCCGACTGTTTCTGCTAGAGGTGGACCCGCTGGTTCATAGGAGCCTGCATAGCATAGGTGTTTTGGATCCTAGATCCTAGGGATAGAGCGGTGGAGGATCTGAGGAGCTGTTGAGGACCTGCTTTGAGACTTCTATTTTGAGACCATGTGATATAGTGTATATATTTTGAGAGGTCTTAGAGTGAGGTTTTATTTTATACAGCTGGGTTGTATATGTTTTTATAAACTCTTGCTATCTCGACTGATGTTACTTGCTACTACTGTACTGATGGGGTTTTATTTTATGCTATGGTCTATATATATATATATATATATATATATATGACGTTTATTTTCCTCAGCAGAGCCCCATAAGTATTATTTTTACTTCCGTGAACTCTGATTTCAATCTACACGGGATTCGGCGATAGGTTTATATTTTATATATTCAAATCTTACTCGAGAGGCAAATTATATGCTTTAATGATAACTACTAAGATTTTCTATAATTAAGGAAGTGCTTTCTCGAGAGTCTTTTCGAATCTAAGATAATACCATGCCTAATTCATGAAATGGTTTATGTCAAAAAGAGGTTTTTGATTGAGCAAGTAATAATATTAAAAAGGAAAAATTTTCTAGTCCTAAATTTTGATAGCAAGTAGTAAACTATTTGGAAATATTAATTATTTTCAAATTGAAAAGAGAGCGTCACAACAAGAAGTGTATGGGTTGAGAAAAGAAGCAAGCCTACTAACACCAAAGCTTCACATAAGGAAAAATGGAAGAACCACTATGGTCAAAAATCAAAAGGTGAAGCAATGGGTAAAGGCGAGTACTTCCTTAATCATCAAGCCTAAGGTATCAACCTCTCACTCCTCTTATATCAATGACTATACAATGATATACTTGGACTATTCCAAATTTTGCTTACATTAAAATTAAATCATGTGTGTTGTACTCATTTTGAAAATTTTTTGACACATGATTATTTTTCTTGGTATAGTCCTACCTTTTACATATAGTGTGGTATATCATGTGTATTTAAATTTTTTATCTTTTATCACATGATTATACTCTATATGTGATGATGTCATAGTACATTGATATATAAGGACATGCATATGTGTACATGAGCATATTTTGTTAAAGTGCATTTGACTATGTTGTCCTTCATGGATTACCTTCACGTGCTTCAATATTTAAAAAGTCAAAATGTCTATTTATGCTTGTGCTACTAATCTACAAGGGTCCAAGTTTTTGGATACCAAAATAAAAATTCTTAAGTAGTTTTGCAGGTATCACTACTAGTGCCAAGCATTGGAATTTTCAATACGAATGTATGCACTACGGACTTAAATGAAAAGATACCAAAGAGGGACATAAACTTAATCCAGGGAAATGCTACATGATAGACACAAGTGGAGCTCTCATCAAACTACTCAATAAGGAGAGACCTAAACGAAGAACTCCACAAGTGCACAAACAATCCCTACTACTTGAGAAATTAAAACATCAGTGATGATAAGTATTGTCGCGGCCGGGGTCCCGGGTCGCCCTCGGGGCCTCACCTATGAGTGGGGGTCGACTGACCCAATATGGAGTCGCCACCGCATTTGTTACAAAAAGCGGAAAAAATAATTATTAATTAAAAAGGATAAAGATTGGTCTTTGAACTAGATAGATTTCAAGTTCGGGAGTCGGTTACGAGCCGGGGAAGGTATTAGCACCCCGTTCGCCCATTCGAAAATGGTATCTTTGGTTGATTTTAATTAAAAGACCTAAATAAATTAGTTTGCCAAAATTATTTGTTTTTTATTGTTGTGCCTGACAAGGTTTCCCTTGGTCCTACGTACCCTCATAAAATGAGGAGTCAAGGCTACGTAGTTCTAAATGTTTTAATTTTATTTTTTTATAGTCAAAGGGTTTGATGCGGAGAGAAACATGCACAAGACCTTGACATTTAGCCAAGGAAAAGTGGATTTCCAAAACGCATGTTGTTAATAATTAATTAAAAAAATCTATTTAATTTTTGAAAAAAATGTTTGTCTTGTAAATAATATTTTTTACTTGTATATATTTTTATGCAGAGAGGATGTTCAGATCTCTCCACTATATTTGGGAAAGAAAAATCGACTTACCAAAATGCAACAAATTTTAAAACATAAACTAAGAAAAATTTACATTTTTAAATCTTAATATTTTAAAGAAAATTATTTTTATACATTTACTTTTGGTGTGAAGAGTAAGTGCAAGGGATCCCACCACTGTGTTAAGTTTGTGTGAGAAAAATTGACTTACCCAAACACAACCAGTTTAAATAACAAATAAAAAAAACTACATTTTAAATTATTATTATTATTACCTAAATATTTATTATTTAAAAAAAAGGATCAACTAAAATAAAAGGATCTGATGCAGTAGAGAAAAAGAAGTCACACGGAAGGAACAGGGAAGCAACAGCAAGGAGACGGAGGGGACAGAGGAGTAGGCCACGTGTCAGCAGGTGAGGGGGCGTGGCAGGAAGCAGCAGGCGCAGCAGTTGACTGGGGAGGGGACGGAGCGCGTGTGGCACACGCGCGAGAAGGCTGGAGAATGGCTGTCAGGAGCGCGTGTGGTACATGTGCTTGAGGAGAGTGGCGCTGTGCCACTGACAGCACCTTTTTCCTTTTTTTTTACACGAATTTTTGTGCAGAGTTCTCTCTTCCAATTTTTGTGTGTGTTCTCAAACTAGGTTAAAAAAATAAGGCTTTTCAACAGGCTTTTGAATGCCTAGTAGAATATTCCCTGGTTTATTCCTCAATTAAATATTTAAAAAAATAAAAACAAATCTGATGATAATCCTTTTAAAATAAAACCAAATTTTATCTTTATCTTCACAAATTAACCAAATCCTTTACTAAAACATTTTTATCTTTTTTTTTGAAAACTTTTATTTTTCGTTTTTTTTATTTTTCATAAAAGAAAACTTTTTTTCAAATTTTTTTTTTTTTTTAATTTTTAACATTTTTTAATTTTTTTTTTCTTTTTTAAACCCAAAAATAACTTTATACACATTGACTAGAAAATAATGGGTCCAAACAAACTTTTTTTATTTTATTTATAAAATTGAATTATAAAAAACTTAAAGATAAAATCTTACCCAAACAAATTTTTTTTTATAAAAATATAATTTTGACCCCGGACAAAATGGGGTGTCTACAGCTGTCCCTCTTTACTTGTTTCTTATCAGAGAGCAAGCAAACCGGGGTTTGCATGCTATCGTGGTAAGGAACGAGTAAAGAAATAGACACCGATTTTGTTCGGAAAAGAAACGAGAAATGCACTTGTTAGGTTTGGAAGTTCCTATAATTTCAAAATGACTTTCAACGTTTGTGCCGGGCGTCAAAAAAACAAAATGATTTTCGACATTTCTGTCGGGACATCAAAAAGCCAACCAATATCAAAATGACTTTAGCGTGTGTGCCGAGCGCCAAAAGACCCAAAATGACTTCAGCGTTGGTGTCGGGCGTCAAAAGACCCAAAATGACTTCAGCGTTTGTGCCGGGTGTCAAAAGACCCAAAATGACTTTAGTGTTTGTGCCGGTGTCAAAAGACCCAAAATGACTTTAGCATTTGTGCCGGGTGTCAAAAGACCCAAAATGACTTCAGCGTTTGTGTCGGGCTTCATAAGACCCAAAACGACTTCAGCGTTGGTGCCAGGTGTCAAAAGACTCAAAATGACTTGAGCGTTTGTGCTGGGTGTCAAAAGACCCAAAATGACTTCAACGTTGGTGCGGGGTGTCAAAAGACCCAAAATGACTTTAGCTTTGGTGTCGGGTGTCAAAAGACCCAAAATAACTTCAACGTTTGTGCCGGGTGTCAAAAGACCCAAAATGACTTCAGCGCTTGTGCCGGGTGTCAAAAGACCCAAAATGACTTCAGCGTTTGTGCCGGGTGTCGAAAGACCCAAAATGACTTCAGCGTTGGTGCTGGGTGTCAAAAGACCCAAAATGACTTCAGCGTTTGTGTCGGGTGTCAAAAGACCCAAAATGACTTCAACGTTGGTGTCGGGCGTCAAAAGACCCAAAATGATTTTCGACATTCTATCGGGGCATCAAAAAGCCCAACCAATATCAAAATGACTTTAGCGTTAATGCTGGGTGTCAAAAGACCCAAAATGATTTTCGACATCTCTGTCGGGGCATCAAAAAGCCCAACCAATATCAAAATGACTTTAGCGTTAGTGTCGGGTGTCAAAAGACCCAAAGTGATTTTCGACATTTCTGTCAGGGCATCAAAAAGCCCAACCAACATCAAAATGACTTTAGAGTTAGTGCCGGGTGTCAAAAGATCCAAAATGATTTTCAACATCTCTGTCGGGGCATCAAAAAGCCCAACCAATATCAAAATGACTTTAGCGTTAGTGCCGGGTGTCAAAAGACCCAAAATGATTTTCGACATTTCTGTCGGGGCATCAAAAAGCCCAACCAACATCAAAATGATTTTTTTGTAATTATTATTTTTGAATATTCAAATTCTGGTGATGCAAACAATGCAAATAGTAATGAATAGAATGCATGCGAATATAATTTTTATGAAAAACTAGTATGTTGCAACTGGTATAATGCAATGTAATTGGTGTAAATGATGTCAAAAATGCATAATGCAAGATGAACTCAATGCAAATGATGTTAATGACAATGAAATGAATATGATTTGGAATCAACAATGCAACTCTAACTTTTTCTAATGTAAACCCATCAGAAATTAATGCGTCTAAAATGCAAAGTTTTTTTTTATTTTTTATAACAAGATAAACTAGTTTCAACTCTTTTGCTCTTGAACACCAATACCAGACCATACACAAAATCTTATTGATCAAGATAGGCACGTGCAAATCTTTGACAACCTTTCTCCTTAATAAAATCTTTTGAAAGCTCAGCAATCTAACATTTGTCAATAATCAATCACCATCAAACAACCTGAATTTGTTCAAAATCTGCCCCAGTGTACCGTGCTAAAAAAATTATTGGGGAATCAATGTAATCCCCCAATATCTTTCATCTAGAGATCAACAATGAACCTCTTCAAATGCTACCCTAGTTTACTGTCTCAGCGACAAATGCAATTGAATAATCAATACGTCTGATTTCTCTTCAAAAACTGCCCCAGTATCTCATTCTAGGGTTTATCAACAGGACTTTTCAAAATTGCCCCGGTTGAATATGATAACAATATTTGTAATGGGATGAACAATATGCTTGACCTCTCTTCAAAACTGCCCCAGTATTTTTTTCTAGGGCTTATTAAAAATTTCCAAAACTGCCCCAGTTTGCTTAGCAAGCAACAAAACTTTTCAAAACTGCCCCAGTTTGGGTAATGTTTTAATGAGGGTAGGGAATCTTCAAAATTTTCCCAATGCAACCTTCGAGACTTCTTTTCTGGTTCTATTTGCAATTTCCAATATTTCTTTGCTAAAAACAAACTGGTTTGTATTTGAGGACATTTTCTTCTGCCCTAAATTTTTCCTAGAAAACCCAATGTAGGTTCCCAGCGGGCTTTTATATCATGATCCTAATTTTTGCCTAAGCCGCCCCTTTCGAGTTTTGCAACTTAGCGGATCGCTCTAACTTTTGCCTAGGTCGTCCTCTTTTCGTATTTTCAACCTAGCGAGCCTTTTATTTTTTATTCATATTTTTTCCTCAAATACAATAATTTATCAATTGCTTTTGAATTGATTGGAAATTGAAAATCTTTTTCATTCATTCCACTCAAGGTTAGGACTCTCTCAGAGAACATGTTCTTAATAATAAAAGATCTTTAACTGTTTTCAACCGATCAAGTTCCTTTCAACTTCTTTTCCTCACATATCTTCTTAACAAGAAATACTAATGTAATGATCATATGAACATGGAAAATATTTGGATGATGGAAGTAATTAATTCATGCATTAAAAATGAGATATATTTCATCAAAGTTTCAATTAGGTTCAATGAAGTCAACATTTCTCCGCCCTAGTGTGTAACTCAAGCAAACCAATCCTCAACGAAGTCTTTTAAAGCTTGTAATGTGGCCTGGCTAAGGGTTGACAATAAAAGGTATAAGGCTCAAAATTTTTGTTTCCCTTCTCTTCCTTTCTCCTTTTTCTTCAATTCTCTATTTTCTCAACAAATTTTGCACAACACTCAAATCATCAAGAGGATTTTCCAAAAGGTTGTAACATGGTCTGGGGGTAATAATGTGGCAAATGAAAGAATGGATATAAAGGCCTAAAATTTATGTTGAGTTTTTAATGAGAATATTTCATTCAAAAGGATTGAAATTGTTCTTTTTCATCACATAATTGATTCATGGGCTTTGCCTTATTTAGACAAGCACACTTGCTTTTTGCATTTTTTGTTTTTATGGTTAATTATTTGTGCTTGCCAACATCCACTTTGAATATTTTTTATGATGACACTCTTGACCATGGAAATTGTCTTCCTTGGTTTGATTCTCATTAATACTCAGGTATATTTTTTATGATGGCACTCTTGACCATGGAAATTACTCCGTACGCTCGATATATTTTATTTTCGTTCAAGGTTGATAAATAGAGATTAAAAAACTAGGCTTAATTGCATAATTGGTCATTTATCTTATTTATTAGATTCACTTTGGTCCTTTATCTTTTTTTTGCAATTTACTGGTCCTTTATTTTTTTAAAAAAATTCCGTTTGGTCCTTCCGTTAAAATAAAGTTAATGAGAAGGAATATTCCAAGAATATTCCTCCTTCTAGGCTTAATTGCATAATTGGTCCTTTATCTTATTTATTAGATTCACTTTGGTCCTTTATCTTAATATTCCAAGAATATTCCCTCTTCTTCTTCCTTTTCCTCTGCTCTCTCCTTACAGCGGCGGCAGCCACCATGGGCACCGCCGCCACCGCCCATACCACCATCACCGCCATTTTTAGAAATTAATTGGAGTTGTTGAAGCGTTTTGCACGTGTTTTCACACGTTTTCCAGCAGGTTCAGAGTTGGAGACCATTGTTGATAACCAAGGTTTTAGAAAAGGGACCCTAGAATTCGGATTTTGAGGAAAAAAGAACGAAAAAAACGAATTTGTTTGAGGAATAATGAAAATAAAGATTAAAAACCATGAAAAACTGAAGAATGTTGAAGAAATTTGAAGAAATTTGATGATTTTCGAGGGAAGAGGGTGTGAGCCCATGGTGGCTGCCGCCGCTGTAAGGAGGGAGTAGAGGAAGAGGAAGAAGAAGAGGGAATATTCTTGGAATATTAAGATAAAGGACCAAAGTGAATCTAATAAATAAGATAAAAGACCAATTATGCAATTAAGCCTAGAAGGGAGAATATTCTTGGAATATTCCTTCTCATTTAACTTTATTTTAACGGAAGGACCAAACTGAATCTTTTAAAAAAATAAAGGACCTGTAAATTGCAAAAAAAAGATAAAGGACCAAAGTGAATCTAATAAATAAGATAAAGGACCAATTATGCAATTAAGCCAATATTTTTTGGGTTTAAAAGAAGAAAATTTTTCTGTTGAGGCCCAATAGGGTGAACAATGGATGATATGTGTTTGAGTTTATGAAAGAAAAAGTAATCCTTCTTGATATTCGCATGTTGGCAAAGACTGTTGAAAACTACCCATCCCGGTTTATCACATATTGTTGGTTTGATAGAAATGATCTCCACTTCAAAATGTCTAGGTTCAATAGGGTGACTAGGGATATCTCCCCAGTGTTTGGGAATTCAATGAAGCCTTGTATCACTGGAAGGACTTGCTTGAGAGTCCACACTGTTCTGGGTCTTATATTTGCAACATCCTTTTAATTTTAAATTTGAATCAAATATCTCAAGTTAATGCAGGAATCAATTTTTTTTAAGTGCGGTGAGATGATTTATTCACATGATCAAAACATTAGTAGATAATTGTTAAAGAGATATGGAGTGAAAATGAAAATTTCATTAAGGAATAACTTTGAGATGGCCAAACATGTCCCACACTTATTGAAGAGAGAATGGAAAGCATGATTGCCCATTATTAAGCAAAGCATTAAGGGTTAAACTTCAAGGAATTGTGATGGGTCATTCATTCCCTGTCATTGTTACCCTTCAACATCAATTCTAGCATTTGACAAATCTTATTCCTCTGGTTGATTGATTGGGTCATCTTGGTCATTTGTTCCTTCATTTGGAGCTCTTCAATTGAAGCTTCTCGATGCGTTCACTCACATCTACCTTTGTCATGGTTCTATGTCTGGTCTGGTACGGGTATGTGAGAGCAATAGGGATGCAACATTGGCTTGTTCAAATTTTTTTAATTTTTTTCTTTATGAATGTATGATGATGCAAAAATGTATGATGCAGTGCCCTTAGAATTCAAAAGATCATATATGGGGGCGATTAAGCCTTCATTACCAATATGAGGTATCAGGATGAATTGATAGCATTCATATAGTTCTGGCCAACTTCGGAACGACGGTGGACCGCTCCAAAATTTTTATTTGTCTTATTGAAATGAAATATTATGGTACAAATGCAGATGCATGCCCTTAGGGTAAGTGACCCTATTTGGGGTAATTAAGCCTTCATTACAGAATACGGGATGTCATAATGAATGGAAAATAACCATATAGTTCGGGCCCACTTGGAACAACGAGGGATTATCCCAAGTGAAATAATGGATATGAAAATGAAACTTACACTTAGGTCGGTGGGCCCTATAGCGGGTTTAATGGCCTTCCTCATGGCATAAGGTTACCAAAGTGCAGTGGTGCCCCTTACATCATTCTGGCTTGATGACAGTGGGTCACAAAATTTTTACGTTTATTTATTTATTTTTTCGGGGTGGTAGTCCCCGACTTACGACAAATAATATTAGCAGGGTAAGGAAGAATATGCCCCCTCATGGTAAATCCTATATGGTTTTTGGGATGTCTATTGGCCATAGTCCTACGATATGGTATAACTAAAGTGTAACACTCTAATTTGAAAACTTGAAAAAGAGTATATATTTTTTAATTTTTGATTGACACAATCCCCACAGCTTTTTCGAAGGTTAAGTAGGTAACAGATTAACTGTTTTGACACCTCTTAATCTTTGATAGTGAATGAAGGGAAACCATGAGTGGCTTATTCAAGTTTCAAAATAGAATGCTACACAAAGTGTACTCAATGGTGGCTCTAGACTTCTAAAGGTCCTCAGATCGCCCTCACTCTTTAAGGTGAGGACCCATTTCGCAAACGGTCGACAAGAGGTTGGTTACGCCTCCCCAAAATAGGTTAGACGTACCTTCCAAAGGTCGTGCTCACGAGAAATGGTTCCCAATCCGAGTGGTACTTTCGTACACTACAAGAGACCTTACACTTGGTAAGCCAAAGGTAGGACAAAAGCACCCCTAAACTTAGGGTTTAAATTAATGACCCGAGTATAAGGTTTCCGTGTGTGCAAAGATCCGCGTAAAAAAAAAAAAACCTACTTCGGGGGTATACAAACCCCTTTTTTTAAATAACAAAAAAAAAGAAAAAAGATTACAATAAAGAATTAATATACAACTAAACAAATATGCAAAATTAATAAATATATATATATATATACAATAAACAATTCATTAAAGGCAAACCAATTAAAAAAATAGGTCTATTAAAAATAATCAATCATTTAGGTATGACTCTCTTATTTAGTTTTGTCCCCAATGGAGTCGCCAGCTGTCTCGACCGGGGTCCCGGGTCGCCCTCGGGGCCTTGCCTACGAGTGGGGGTCGACTGACCCAATATGGAGTCGCCACCGCATTTGTTACAAAAACGCGGAAAAAATAATTATTAATTATAAAGGATAAAGATTGGTCTTGAACTAGATATATTTCAAGTTCGGGAGTCGGTTACGAGCCGGGGAAGGTATTAGCACCCCGTTCTCCCATTCGAAAATGGTACCTTTGGTTGATTTTAATTAAAAGACCTAAATAAATTAGTTTGCCAAAATTATTTGTTTTTTTATTGTTATACCTGACAAGGTTTCCCTTGGTCCTACGTACCCTCATAAAATGAGGAATAGGCTACGTAGTTCTAAATGTTTTAATTTTATTTTTTATAGAAAAAGGGTTTGATGCGGAGAGAAACATGCACAAGACCTTGACATTTAGCCAAGGAAAGGTGGATTTCCAAAACGCATGTTGTTAATAATTAATTAAAAAAAATCTATTTAATTTGTGAAAAAAATGTTTGTCTTGTAAATAATATTTTTTACTTGTATATATTTTTATGCAGAAAGGAAGTTCAGATCTCTCCACTATATTTGGGAAAGAAAAATCGACTTACCAAAATGCAACAAATTTTAAAACATAAACTAAGAAAAATTTACATTTTTAAATCTTAATATTTTAAAGAAAATTATTTTTATACATTTATTTTTGGTGTGAAGAGTAAGTACAAGAGATCCCAACACTGTGTTAAGTTTGGGTGAGAAAAATTGACTTACCAAAACACAACCAGTTTAAATAACAAATAAAAAAAACTACATTTTAAATTATTATTATTATCTAAATATTTATTATTTAAAAAAAAGGATCAACTAAAATAAAAGGACCTGATGCAGTAGAGAAAAAGAAGTCACACGGCAGGAACAGGGAAGCAGCAGCAAGGAGACGGAGGGGACAGAGGAGTAGGCCACGGGTCAGCAGGTGAGGGGGCGTGGCAAGAAGCAGCAGGCGTAGCAGTTGACTGGGGAGGGGACGGAGCGCGTGTGGCGCACGCGCGGGAAGGCTGGAGAATGGCTGTGAGGAGCTCGTGTGGTACACGCACCTGAAGGAGAGTGGCGCTGCGCCACTGACAGCACCTTTTTCCTTTTTTTTTACACAAATTTCTGTGCAGAGTTCTTTCTCCCAATTTTTTTGTGTTCTCAAAGTGAGGAAGAAAGCTCTATTTATAGGAAAAAACAAGGTTAAAAAAATAGGGTTTTTCAACAGGCTTTTGAAAGCTCAGTAGAATATTCCTTGGTTTATTCCTCAATTAAATCTTTAAAAAAATAAAAACAAATCTGATGATAATCCTTTTAAAATAAAACCAAATTTTATCTTTATCTTCACAAATTAACCAAATCTTTTACTAAAACATTTTTATCTTTTTTTTTAAACTTTTATTTTTCGTTTTTTTTATTTTTCATAAAAAAAAATTTTCAAAATATTTTTTTTATTTTTTATTTTTAATTTTTAACATTTTTTAAATTTTTTTTCTTTTTTAAACCCAAAAATAACTTTATACACATTGAGTAGAAAATAAAGGGTCCCAACAAACTTTTTTTATTTTATTTATAAAATTGAATTATAAAAAACTTAAAGATAAAATCTTACTCAAACAAATTTTTTTTATAAAAATGTAATTTTGACCCCGGACAAAATGAGGTGTCTACAAGTATCACTGCTCCTTTATTATCTTAATTATCCTGTGATACTTGTAGTTATGATATATGCCTTACATGACGAATATGCTAAATTGTTTATTTTTTAGTCATGGCATATAGGATTATTATGTTTTGATGATGCTTCATATAGTGAGCATTCACATGTTTTTATGATGCATTTTTTATCTCCCTTTATGTTATGCTTGTTTTGAAAAATTCTTTTAGAAAGGGGGAGAAAAATTTTATTTGAATATTTGCATTGAAAACATGTTTTGTATTTCCACTCCATTTTGACATAATGCCTTTTTTAATTGTCAATTCTTTTTGCTGATGTCAAATAGGGGGAGAAATATTGTTATAGAAAATTATGAATATGTGCTTATATGTTTGTTTGCTATTTGATTCATAATTTTTCTATAATGATTTCCCATCATCAAAAAGGGGGAGAATTGTGGAAATATGGATTTCTCCTATGCTTGTAGCATTGTGTTTTGATGATAACAAATCATATTGTTTGCCATACCTTTATCTTGCTCTTACTTGATTATGTGTATTTACAATTGCCCATTATATATTGTTTTATGCTTTACTGACTTCGACGTTGGAGATACCCTCTTGCAGGATATTGGAGTCTCTAGTTGATGACAAGGATAATATTGTTTAAATTATATTTATGTGCATCAACTTAGGGGGAGAATGACTGTCTACATGACTATGTGTTTATATTGTATTAACTATTATGATAGTTTGCATGACTGTATTGATGTTCCTATGTGTGAGGGGGAAACATACATATTTGCATATGCTTTAACCCTTGTCTTGCAGAATAAGTTTGACATCAACAAAAAGGGGAGTGTTAGAAATCAACGTGGAAGTACATTGGAGAGTTTTGATGATGCCAAACAAGGACCAATTAAAGTCAAGATGCAAGTCAAGTGTCAAGCAAGAGCTTCAAGTGGTATTCTTCCTTCCCTCATTAGGAATCAATAAAAGGCTATGTAATTGCTTCACTTTAGTAATTGCATTATTTAGAATTCTTGGAGAAGAAAAAGAGTTTTTCACAAAAAGTGTTTTAAGTTGTTTTTACAGTTTTTCAGTTAAAAATGTTTTTGAAAACTTATGGTTACATACTCTGCTTTAGAAAATCATTTTTATGAAAATAAGCAGAAGTAATCAATTACCACTCCTGGATGATTGATTTTCATGCCTCTGAGTTGTGAACTGGGAGTTTTAATTAGAAATAATCGATTACTAGTTTTAATAATCGATTACCTTTCTCACAGGAAGTAGATAATCAATTACTTTGTTTTAATAATTGATTACTTTCTTAAAAATTTAATTTCACTGTTTTTACCTTGGAAAAGTAATCAATTACTTTCAAGTATTTTTGAAATCCGTGTCAGAATCAATCTTAAATGTTTTCAGATTTGTTTTTACTTAACTGATTCTGATTTATTTTCAAAATTCGAATTCTGATTTATTTTTTTTTTTAAATATTCCTTTTTAGTTTGAAAATCAATCTTAATTTATTTCCTTATTTGATTTTGATTTGATTCTCTTTTTGAATTTGAATTATTTCCAAAATCGTTTTTGATTTGATTCTGATTATATTTTTCCAATTCAAAATCTTTTTAAATAGAAAGTTTTCTCTCTTCCAAATATACTTCTGATCATATTTTGAAATATACGTTTTGAGAGAAAACAGTTTTACGTTCTGCTTCTTCTTCTTGTCCAACTCTAAGTCTTGGCCTATGCTATAGTGAAACTATTACTTTGCCATTAGAGCTTTTATTGTCGTATCCGTGTTATTTTTTTGGTATAGAGGAAAAGAAAACAAAAGCTAAGGTCTAGAGAAAAGAACACCCATAGCATTCGGTAACAAAATAGTACCCAATCCAGTAGGAGGATTATGCAAAACAGTAAAACTATCCTCCATGGTAGCACACATCTTTGCCAAGAAGTCAGCACAAAAATTACCCTCCCTTAAGGTATGATGGAAAAATACACACCAATCCTTCTGGACCAGCGAACCAATCTTGGCTATAACTGTTGCATATCTATGGTAAGTAGAGCAACCACCTGTAACCAGAGATAAGGCTTCCATACAATCTGTCCAGCAAGTAACCTCTTTGTACCCTTGGTCCGAAGCAAACTGCAGACCAAACATAATATCAAGTAACTCCATATGAATGTTATTGGAAATTCCATAATGACTAACAAAACCACTAAGCCACTCTCCCATAGCATTGCGAATAATGCCACCATAACCAGCTCTTCCTGGTTTTCCAAAAGCGCTCCCATCCACGTTCAAAGCCACACCTGTCCCGGTAGGAGGAGTCCAAGAAACATAGCGGGTATCATTCCTCCTTACCTGCCCTTTGGGAAAGCAATGCTGTAAGTCAACCAACAACATGTTAATACTGGATTGAATTTCAAGCATAGTCATAGTCTTATTCTCAATACACTCGCTGCATCTATCTTTCCAAATACACTACGCGATAACAACAAACTGTGTTATTTAGAACACACCTTTGTTAGAAAGCCTAATTGTTGTATCCGCACTACATAAAGTGCACCATTATTACTTGTACCAATCTTTTATATCGTAACCGTTGTTGTAAAGGGGTGTGTGACCTTTAGCTATTAGGGAGTGACTTCCTAGTTTGGACCTGTGGCACGTTTGTAACACCCCCATTTTGTTTCCCAAAATTATTGCATTTTATTCATTAAAATATTAGTAAAAATGAGGGTCAATTTTTTTTACAATAACATAATCATTATGTATACGTACTTTGCTTGGTTCATTTTATTTATTTCCAAAAGATCCATTACTTTTAAGCATTTAGAAAAGTCAACGTTATTCGATTTGTCACAAAAGAACTATCCGCGCCATCTATACTTACTTCTCATTTTTAACATTGCCACATAAAAGCCACAAGTACCCCTTAATTACATAAGTTTCCAAAAGCAGATAATAAAGCAGCATAAAAAGAGTTGTGGACACCGAGTCCCAGAATACATCAAAAGATAAAGGTAATTACATCATTAGATGTCTAGAGTATGACTCTCCTTAGTTGAGACAAGACCCAAACAAAATAAAACACCCTTGCCACAACACCCACAAGACTCCCTATGCTGACGGCTGATCCTCGTCATCCTCCGGCGCTATCTCCTCAGTCTTCACCTCCGCAGGCGGTGCAGGCTGCACACCCCGTGCGTAGTAAGTCCGAGGCCCACCATCCATGTAGTCTCTCAGGGTAATGCGACCAATGTGCAAGTCGATCCTTGCACCTCTCAACCTGTGCTCCGGGTCACTGATCTCCAACCGAGTCGGGCCTCTCCAGATCCAGCCATCAGGGATAGCTTCCCACACTCCCCCCACTAGGGGCCACATTTGGATTGCGATGTGGTATGTCATCTGCTTGTTGCGTCACCACGAAGAACGAATAGAAACAACGAACAGGAGAAAGAATAAGCTTTTCTGGATGCATGACACGTCGACAAAAGAGACGTACCACAACATATCTCAAGCAGAAAATAAACAACAGTACAGATGCACATGAATATGTATGAATGCATGATCATCATCATCATTAGATGAATAATTCATTGATCTCTCATCATCATGCTTATCACAAGTTCACTGCCATCAGTCCCAGCACCACACTCTTAACCATTATGAGCAATTAACTTTATTACTGTATTTTATTAAGTCTTATTGAAATTCTCATCGCCAATGATGTCAGGGTATTTTAAATCATCACTGGGATAACCATCTAATCGACACTTATGTCTACATCTCCTCCACATCCTCCCAAACCTAGTTGAAAGCAAACGGGACGTTCAGGAACCTTAACCCACGCCGGTCGAACTTTCGAGAAAAACTAACAGCATATAATTATATTTGTCAAGACCACAACCGTACAGGTCGATCATTATGACAATTATTATTTTACGCGATACCGCAAGGACCCAACAACAGATCGATCTGCCCGCCTCGTTCAGGTTCCTTCTCACCGCTTCAGATTTGATCAAGGGGCGATAGTGCTTTTCTAGTTCGCGGTGCAGAACATGCTACGATCCCTTGGTTCTTAAGTCCCGATTATATAGTCTAGTTCTACCTAGAAAAGCACCCTAGGTTTCTTGACGAGTCACCGTCATCACCCTCCCCTATCACAATCACACACCTGAATATCCGCAGATAGACAGGGTATCTTCCTCTCCACTACTTCATGCTCATCACTCTGCCTTATTCTTAATGTCTTTTAAATATTTTATTAAGGCTTATTATCCTAATTGCGGACGAGTCACCCTTATCCATCCTTCCATGATCCTCGACCTCTAATTAAATAATCTTTTACAACATCCAGTCCTTTCCAATAACACTTGCTAATTAAGGGCTCAGACTCACGGAGCATCACTCTCGTGGCCAGCACAAACTCAACCTAGAGAGCATAACATTCATCTTGGTGCTCATCAGGGAGATTCACTTTCAATCATTAATTTCTCACACTCATAGCATTCATTCATCACTTTTTTTTTAATTTCATTTTCAATGGCATGCATCATGCTAAACATAATAAAACAAAATGAATCATCATGCATGAGCAGACATAATGTTTGCATATTTTCAGGTTCGCATAACTCAATCAAGCAACAACTCATAAATGCAATAGTGATCTTAGTCTTTCGTGCGAGGAGCTAAACATTCAACAAACCAATTCCCCTCACACTACTTAACCTTTATCCGATCACGATTCTGATTTTAACGATTGAAACTAAACTCATTTAATCATGGCATACATTCCAGACAAACTATTATTCTCACCTTGATTGCGAACTGAAACTCTCTGAGAATCCACAAACCTCTGGTTACCACGATCACGCTCGAGAGAGGTATCTTTGTTTCCTCAAATTAAATACAACGTATTAATATAGAATTACAAATAACATATTCGTTCGTTATCACTTGTACAAAACTTTAAAACTTAAAATAAATCCTTTCGGGTAAAACGAAAATGCATATCTTTTTCTCCAAATCATCCCAAAGTAAACGACAACTCAAATACCTTAAAATACATTGAAAATAATTCATAAATAAATTTTAAAAGCAAATAGGGGCTGCTGGTCCGCCTTGGACAGCACCCTAACCAACTCCGAAAACACCGAAAAATTCACGTTTTCACTTCCAGATTTTTCCTAAATCAAATACCACTTAAAAGCTTTACTTTAAATCACTTGAACACATTTCTAAATTTGGAAAACAAACCAAACCAATTCTGGACAGCAAAGAATTGATTTACAAAATCACTTTAATAAAATCCAAAAAAACCGTAAAAGTACTTTTTGTAGGATTCTCATGTTTTGATGCTAACAATCTCTCTCCAAGCAACAACATTGGCAACAAGCAAGCTACACCACATGAAGATTAGAATTAGGATTTTTATTAATTCTATTTCAATGTAATCTTTATTTTTATGCAATGCATCTCATTGGTGTGGGTAGCTTAGGTGATTTTAAGAGTATTTAAATAATGTTTGATTAAAAGTGAAGATATTTTAAATCTTGATTAAATAGCTCTATTAAAAGTTTTGTGAAAATCCTTTTAGAAAAACTTTGTTTTTATTCAGATTCTGATCAGTTTACTCGAGTAATGAGTATTGGGTCACTCGAGTAATTTATGTCATGACAGGTTAATCGAGTAATGGTTTACACATCACTCGAGTAACTTAATCTGACATGTTTTAATCGAGTGAAGTTATATGGTTTACTCGAGTAATTCAATCAGTTTTTGGAAAATTTTAAAAGGACTTAATTTTCTCTTTCACAGAAGATAGACATTCATTCTTACAATTTTCTATACACTTTCAAAAGCAATTCAAGAGCTATTTTACATCTTTCAAGAGCTATCAAGATTCAACAAAGAACTTTTCATTCTTCACTCTATTTCTCTCATTGTTCAAATATTCATGAGATCATAATTTTTGTTCTTAGTGGTTGTTGAAGATTTGCAATTTATGATTGCATCATTGAAGTTTCAACACAAGTGAAGAATCTCACAAGGAAGACTTTGAGGATCAAATCAAAGCAAGAAAAGAGGATTGGTTGGAAGCATCTTCAATCAATTAGCAAGGAAATCTAGAATTCTCAAAAGGGGTAGATTAGATCAAAGTGTTTGGTACACACTTTGAGTTGGGTTTTAAGATAGGAGAACTAAGAATCTAGTTGCATCTTAAAACATTGTAAAATCTACATTTGAAGATTTCTAGTGAAGAATCTCTCTTGATTCAAGAGGGGACTGGAGTAGCTTTCAAGTGGGTGAAAGTGAACCAGGATAAATCCTTGTGTCTCTTTTATTTTCATTCCTTGTATTGCATTAATTCATTAACAATTGCATTTTTAGGTTAGAATTGGGGTTTTCTTAATTCTACTCAATTGATCTAAAATTGCATGTTAATATTACTTGAAGTTGTTCATATTAATCATTCATAATTTGTTGAATCATCATAGCATTGTTATTCTTGAAGAACTCCATTGAAAACTGAGTTTTAATTGAATTTTACCCAGTTTACTCGAGTAAAGTTCTTGTCACTCGAGTAATCTGCTTTCAGTTTATGAACAATACTCGAGTAGGTTTTCTGTTACTCGAGTGATTTAAAAATAGCTTTCGTAATACTCGAGTGATTTGCTGAATACTCGAGTGAAATTATTTTTGCTTGCGTATTACTCGAGTGAAGTCTTGAGTTACTCGAGTAATCTGACTTGAATTTTTAAGAAAATTTATTTTCATAAAACCATTCTCTTAGGTGGACGAAAAATCTGTAATAAGGCTTCAATATTCTATTCACCCCCCTCTAGACTATATTGAGCCGCTTGTTGGTTTCCAACACTTTTTTGCTTCAAGACTTACTTTAGCACAAAATAAGCACTTAAACACTTTAAAAATCAAGCTTTATCAATAAAAATAAAACTTGGACAGCCACTAAACATAACCAACAATTCCAAATAAATCAAAGCAAACAAACTTCGAATCAATTAATTTTCAAAGCTAATTACGTACCCGAACATTTTCCAAACATCGATTAGCACATAAACGACAAACAACACTTTAATAAATCAAACCACATAGCCATATATCACACATTTCTCTATGACTTTAATCAATCAAACATTCATACACATATGCTAGTCAAGCGACATGTTCAAGGAATTAACTCGAATATAAACCAAACATTCACTTTAAAATAAACATTTTCATCAACAAACGCTTAACTTTTATTTCATATAGGTTATACACTTTCAAATATCACTTAACATTTAACAAAATAAATAAAATGAACCAAGCAAAGTACGTATACATAATGATTATGTTATTTTAAAAAAAAATCGACCCTCATTTTTACTAATATTTTAATGAATAAAATGCAATATTTTTGGGAAACAAAATCGGGGTGTTACAACGTTCGTGTTTTGTAGGGTGAGGAACCCTTGTTGTATTCTGGGGTAGTGGCTAGACAAACGGTGGGGCACCTAGTAGATAGGCTATCTTAGTGTGAGGGGTGTGGCATCCTCTGATTATAATTGGGATGCGAGGCGTCTTAGATTATAATTGATAAAAGCTTAAACAGGTCGCTTGGGGACTGGTCGTAGGTCTTTCACTGGAAAGGCTGAACCAGTATAAAATATCTGGTGCAATTTTCTCTATCCCTTATCTCTTTTATTTATTGTTGCCATATTTTTTATTGTGTTAATTATCTCTTCTTCGCAATGTAAATATTATATATATTAATTTAATTATTTTAAATTAATCAACGCGCATTAGACTTTTCGTTGTTATAGTGTTTCTTATCTTCGCGTGTAATATTAATCGTTGTTATTGATTGCTTCTGCATAATCGTTTTCATTGTTTTAAGAGTTTTCCGCTGCAAATCATATATGTTTTATTGAAAACGATTTAATTCCAATGTTTACCAATGATTTCTTAAAAACCCAATTCACCCCCCTCTTGGGTGACGGCTGCCAATCCTAACACAAAGGGGAACAGTAGTAGTATTCCTTGGCTTCCACGGCTTGTGCAGCAAGCCTCCAAGGGGGAATCTTTGCATACATCACCGTGGTCATTCCCTCCAAATGCCAAGAATAGCATGACTTACACTACCTTCATTTTGTACCATTAATGCCAATGCCAAAAATGGAAAAAGGAACAAAATTGCACCTGATAAAGAGGAGATACTCAACAGCCAAAGTAGAAAATCATTATTATCCAGCAAGTAAAATGAAGAAAAGCAATAACTACTGGCCCAAGACAACATTAAAAAAGGAGGATGCTTCTCCCTCCATTGACGTCAAGTCCAGGAGACAAGAAACACAAGATACAAACACTAGTTCTCTTCTCTAAAATTCAGAGAAAGAACACAAAAGGGATAACAGTGAGGATATTAAGAGAGAAAAGGCTGAAGAAGAGGCCATAACCGGAGTGAGCAGAAGAGTGCACACCCCTGCTCCATTGCCACAACTCTCATACACCTCTGCAATTATCTCCTTATTATCACTGCAATCCCTGTTTCACATGGTGTAGCCCCCCTCTCTAGTATTCAATGACGCTCTCATCCAAGGCATAATTCAGCCCCTTGAACACCTGAACAGTGGCAATATTCAATGTGTTTTCATGTATTTGAAGTTATAATTTCATAAAGTTTACGAACCCATTAATATTGTACAATTATCACCTTTAAAATAAAAAGGCGCTGAAACAATTTTGGCGACTCCACTGGAGAAATTATGCCTTCCAACAGCGAAAGAAATGGGCCTAGAAACACTGTTCAAAGGGTGGTTGTTGGAGGTGCCGCACCAAAGACAACCCCTGCAAGCAACTCTCAGATACCAACCACTACAGTCATAAATCCAGGAGGCACAGTAGCAGCTATGTAATACCCGCAATTTTCCCCATTTTTATAAATTGATTTTTGGAGATTTTTGATTGGTCAATTCTTTTTAAATTTAGATAAAAATATTATTTGATAATAATAATACGTGAAAATGAGGGAATTATTTTAAATTTATTAAATATCTGATTCTTGTATTTTATTAATTTAGAGGATTTATTTTGTAGTGATGAATTATTTTGTGTTTTGGAGAAATGGTTATTTATTGATTCTTTGATTTATTTAACTTTGAAAATTCCTAACTTTTGACTGGTAAATCGGAATCTGACAAATTTATAGTCAAAAAGATCGTAATGAAATGTAGAATTTATTTTTATATAGTTTGGAATTTATTTTGCAGTCCACGAATTTCTCATTATTTTTGGGAAGTTATAACATTTTATCATTTAAGAAAATTGAATTATGATTTTTAAGTGTTATTTATTGTATTGGAAAAATATTATTTTCTATTGTATAAATATGATGCACGGTTTTGATATGTTCTTATGTATTTGAATTTTGAATTTGTGAGACATCCATTTATTAATGCACAAGACTCTAGGGCAACCCAATTAATGCAACTTATCTCTTAAACCACCTTAATTAAAACTAACATTTAATGACCCTATCTAAGAGTAGATTTTCGGCCAATAGGATGCTTACCCATTTATCTCTTCACACTCTCCCACTCTAATTAAATTCTAAACCCCATTTTTATGTCATGAACCCCACCCCACCTATTTCTATAAATACCCCCTCATACCCTCACACCCTTACTCTTACACTCTTAAGTTCCAAGACCCAAAAAAAAGTTAGAAGAAGTGAGAAAAAGAGGGAGGTCGTAGGGAGGAGAAAGAGAAAGGGAGAGGAAGACTTGATTTTTTTTAGCTCATTCTCATTCTTTCACTTAGGTAATGAATCTCTAGCTTGTTTTCTTTCTCTTTTCCTCTTTGTTTTTCGATTTTCTTGAAGCTCTTTCAAGATGGATTTTTTTGTTTGAAGCTCAATGACTCTTACATGTTGATTTTCCTTGTTTCTCATGATTTTCTATGCTTGAATATATGTAGATTAATGTTAAAGAACAAAAAAATGGACATGCATCCATGAATAGGGGCTCACGGTTTTACCCCCTTTTGTGTTCAAATAATTTTTGTTTCTTGATTTGTGTCAAAAATGATGAAATATGAATTGATTTATGTTGTTCATGAAATATATGTGTTAGTGTGTTGATTTGATTGACAAAAATCTTCTTTTTTCCTCCATGCATATATATCACGGCCTAGAGTAGAAATTAGGGGAAATGAATTTTGTTTTTGATGCATGTTCATGGTTAATGAATCCTTGCTATTTTCTTAGGGTATTTTCGGTTCCCACAAGAAAACAAGTTGTTAAATTGATTTTTGTCTTGGTTTAGGAATTTTGAGATCTCCACGGTTTTATTTTTGTTCATGATCTTAACGATTTTGTTTTGATTATTTGGTATAGTTATGTTTGGAATGAGTGGCTAAGGATTGATTTTTGTGATGCATGTAATGGGTTTGATGATCTTTGTCACTTTCCTAACTTGGTTTCGGTTTATATGAGAAAATGAGTTAATAAATTGCTTTTGTCTTGATTAGTTGATTTTAGGTGCTAAATGGTTTAAATCAGAGAGCATGCATGTGGAGGTTTAACTAAAACTTTGTATTAATAGCTAACATGTAATTCGGCCAAAGCATGAAATTAGATGGATTAATCCTAATCTTTGATGCATGTTAGTGTGTTAAGTTATTTTGCAAGAATCAAACCTCTTTTACTTGGTGCAATTCGGTTTTACAAGATGGGTTTTTTGGTGAAGTTGGCCTATTTTCCTTGCTCAATGATTCGGCCATACATGTGAAAGTGATTAAACTATTTTGTGTATTAAGAATGAAATAGTGCATGAATACATTGGAAGAGTTAAATTGATTTAAGAATGTGAGACTTGTGATTTTGGCTTGCTTTCTTGCTCAATTTGGTTCCTACGTGTTTGAATAGGAAGGCATGAAAGTTTAGTCATTTTGGCATAGATTATGTGTTATATGTTTGGTTATGATTTAGCTAATTAGTGTGGATTGTGAAATTTGCGAGATTAAGTGCTTTCGGGAGTGTTATGAAGCAAATTGATTTTTTGGGCTCATTTTGGTGCACCATTCGGTTTTTGTATAGCCATTGGGGAAGGAGTTTGTTTTATTACATGCTATATGCCATATGAATGTGTTCTAGTGGTTTGAATTGGTTTAGAGTTGTTCTAAGTAAACCTTAGTTTGCTTGGTATTAATTATGACACTTTAAGGTTTTAAGTGCAAAAAGATTTGAATGAAAAGTGCTTGCACATGTTTGGTGGTTTTGAAATTTAACCACTGTTTTTTTATGATTTAATTAAGCATCACTGAAATTTGGTATGATTTTTGGGATTGATTTACTTATTTTTCAAGAATTGTTTTTGAGAAAACGATTTCGGAAAAACGGGGTTTTCGGGTTAAATGCAAACTGAAATTTTGAACTTGTGATATTCCAATGGACTTGAAATTTTTATGGTAATACCTTACATATGTTAGGAGGCTCTCTGTGAAATTTTAGGTGATTTGGAGTTGAATTGATATTTTAAAGGACTGCAAAACAGTGAACATTCTAGTTCAGGATTTTCACAACTAGAGAGAGACTTAATTGAAAATGTGTGACCTAAAAAACTCCAAATAATATTAAAATTTTATGACATGATCTTAGGTATATGTAGATGTTCTTTACCAAATTTCGTGTCAATTGGAGTTAGCTTTCTATTTTAAATAAATGCAAGTTTGCTTCAGGTTGCAACAGTCTTGATTAGATTTTTGTGACGAATTTGGATAAAAACTTGTGTTCTGAATGTTGGATCGGTTTGAAATTTTATGTGGTGAACTTTGATATGTGTTTGAGTGTAGTACAAAGTTTGGGACTGAAATGAGTTGATTTGACATGTTTTTGGAATTTATTTTCTTTGAATTCCCCGTATCCGATTTAGTATGATACTTGATACTTTTTGAACTATATGAGATGCTTTGTGTAAATTCTTTGGACTTGGATGGATTTTTTTTATTTTGATTGTGACATTTGGATGAGACTAAATAAATGTAAGAAGTCGGTTTATGTTTTTATAAAGTGACTTGCATGATAAGTAATGTAAATTGGTTTAACGTCAAAGATACATGTGCCCTAATTGATTTGTTTTTGTGTGGTAATTTTTGAATATGTGGCTGTGAAAATCTATTTAGTTTGAGTGGTATGCTTGATAATATGATTTGATTTGAATTAACTTAAGGCATGCTTATTGAGTTGCTTGAACTAGTGTAAGCCTGTTTCAGGTAGAGTAAGTTCATGAAATTAGCATGATTGTTTGATATGCTTTGTGATAATTGAATAAAATTATTGCAGGATTAAGGAAGTGAGGGAAAATGAGTTGTGTATATAAATGAATAAGATTTAAGTGATGTGTTTGTTCTTCTTTTAAATGGTTGTGTGCTAAGTGTTTGACTAGGTGATTTGCTTTCGAATATAAGTTGGTTTTGAGTTCTTTCATTTTAATTTTTATTTCTGAATATTGGAACTATTTCCTGGCTGTCCAATTCTTATTTAAAGTGCTATGATTTGAAAACAAATTGTTTTAAGTGTTTATGTTATATCCAAAAGTCTTGTAAATCAATGTATGGTTTTACGGTGTTTTCGGATGTCTGAAAAGTGATTTTTATGGAACCATGTAGTGGCTGTCCAGAATTTTAAATTGAGGTGTTTTCAATTGATAAAATGTTTACAAGTGTTTAAAAGCATGAGTTTTAAGCGTTTAAAGTTATAGTAAAAGTTAGATTATATAATTGGAGTTTTTCGATGTTTTTGGGTCCGAGTGAGCTGCTGTCCAAGACGGACTGGCAGCTCGTTTAAAATAATTTTTTTAATTGTTTAATGATGGTTTTAAGGTATGAGAAGCGCTAGAAAGATTCTGAATGATTTTGGAGAAAAGGATTTATGTTTTGATTTTTACCCGAAGGATTTCACTTTAAGTTTCAAAGAATGATTTTTAACTCTGGGATAGATGTTTGGATCAGAATATATTATTAATATATATATATATTGTCTGTCTTGATGATGTAGAGGGTGTCCCTTGTGGACGCATGCCGGAGGACCGCACCAGTGAAAGGTCTTTGGATTTTTTCAGCACTCGAGGTGAGAGAGCAGCTATCCTAAGACACTGTGGTGTGTAGGTAACATGTTAAGTTGTTCCTGACCATCTCAAAAGCCGGAATGTGGGGTCTGCGAGTCAGTCGTATAATGACAATTGATTCTGTATGTTTGGCCACTTATACGCAGGACTAAGACATCCCTTTTACTGTTATAATATTATGACATGATGCTATCTATTTATGATGATGAAATTGTATGATTTGATAATTTGTGCCTGTTGAGTTTTATCTAAAATTGGAAGTATTCATGCTATATAATATGCTGCTCTGTTTGATTAATGATGGTGATGAAAATAATGTAATAATATTGCAAGTATACGTGATGGATTAATGGCCAAAGTTTGAGCAAGTGATTAAAGGAAAGTAGAGAATCAAAGTGGAATTGTACAGAAGGCATTTCTGGAAATGATGGATTTTTGTGAATATTATGGAAATGTGAAAGTGAATCTCCCTGATGGGACGGTTTCTGTTATGTGCTTTCCAGGTCGAGGATAGTGCTGGCCATGTGAGTTTCACGCCGTGGTTTCAAGCCCTCAGTTGTGATGATGATGTGCTTAATGGGAAAATGAGTATGCGAATTATTGAGGAAAAGATTAATGTGAAATATTTAATTAGAGGTCGAGGTTCACTGAAGGGATGAACAAGGGTGACTTGTCCGAACCGTAGGATTAATAAAATTTTAATAAGACATTAAAAGACATAAAATAATGCGGTGAGTTGAGTGTGAAGTAGTCGAGAGGAAGATACCCTGTTTATCTACGGATACTCAGGTGAATGATTGTGATAGGGGTGGGTGATGACGGTGAAACGTCAAGTAACCCAGAGTGTTATTCTAGGTGAAACTAGTCAATATGTGATTGGGGATTAATACCCAAGGGATTAGTACTGTCGCCCCCTTGATCAAATTTGAAACGGTGGGAGGAAACCTGAACGAGGCGGGCAGTCGATTGGTTTTGGGCCCTTGCGATATTGCGCAAAAAATAAAATGATGGATAAAGTTGTGATGGCCGGCCTGTACGGTTGTGGCTTTGATATATTGACGGTTTTCTCGGCTGTTCGGCCTGCGTGGGTTAAGGTTCCTATACGTCCCGTTTGCTTCCGTCTAGGCTTGGGAGAATTGGAGGAGATGTAGGTGTGCTAACCAAACTCCTTGATGACTTTTCCCTAATTCCCCTATCATCGACGGATTCTCTTCAACAAAACTTATTAAGAAAAGTATATGAAGCTAAGAAGAGCGACCCTTAATAATGAGAAAAGAGTTATGAAAAGTATGTGGTACCAAGGGAGCCTTCGGGCATGGAAACGGTTTGGAGTGATGACGAAAGGAAAGATTTGGAACTAAGGCTTGAATTGCCAAGTACGAGGAAGAGATAATAATGAGATATTGGAAACAATAATTTGAAATCATGAGATATGAATGCATGTTTGATGTGTCGTTATTTATTTATTTATCTTAATATGATTTCCTACTGTAATTCCACCCAGTCGGCTTATCCACCCGGAAAAGCTGACTCTCTCTTTGTATCTCTTTATGTTTTTGGTTTTCTTTTGGCCCTGTGATGGCTCATCGGATGGTGGACCCAGTCAAGTTTACCTTTGAGATTTATCATGACGGTCAATGGGAGGTGAATCAACAAGGCTGGGAATGGAGAGGTGGCTCATAGGTGACCATTTGAGACCCAGGTCACACACTCCGAGGAGATTCGACTGACACTCGTGTTTGTCATTTCTCTTTGGTGGATCTGCGGACTGGAGGACCAGCAGACTACCATGGTGGTTATCCATTACCATTACCTACACGCATTGACCCCGAAGCTGAAGAGGTGGAGGTGTACGAGGATTTGGACCCTATCGTGCCTCTTGACGATGCTTTTGAGGCCTTGCCCCAGAGTGACCCAGATGAGATTGAAAAGGACCCTAGTGAGGGATCATCTCCAGCTGAGTATTCTGATGCCGATGTTTGGGAGATTGATCCAGATGAAGTGCCTGCTGCATCATCTAGTGAAGAAGGTCATTAGTTAGTCTATCTTTTTAGTTATGTCATTGTGGGTCAAGTTGTTATTGGACTTTGATGACTTTGTTGGACACCATGTAACTCCCGTACTTGTAATAATGATTTTCAGACTCGATTCTTGAAATGGTACTTGATATTTTGAGTATGGTAAATGGGGTTCAAAACCGCGGTGTTGTTAACATCTCGACTTGGAACTTGATGGATGATATGGAACACGAATGAATAAGTTCTATAAAATATATACGTGTGTTTTGAAAGATAAATGTTTTATGAAAGCGAATTCATGTCCATGTCATCATGAATAAAAAAATTGACCCGTAATTTTAGGAATTAAATAAAAAGGAAATTTCAAGTTTCTAAATCGGGGTGTTACAAGCTAGAAGGCTAAGTTTCAGTCCGAGAGGAGACCATGTCAATTCCCCGCCCAACATTCCAAAGAATGACCAAGAACACCTTGATGAAGGGCCCAACAACGAAAGAGAGAGAGTGAGCTGGATAAGGATTCCTCACATGGAGGGAGACCATAATACCCAAGTTATAATATCTGCTTCAGTCCTCAACTCCCTGATGGCCAACCAAAGCATCTTGGCAGACATGGTGGCAGACTACAAAGCGCAGACTGCTAAGGCAAGAAAAGAGAATGAAGCCTTGAATGCAAGGTTGAGGGCATAAGAAGAGGCACGAAAGGAGGCAGTGATAACAAAGGCAAAAACAAGAATGGAAAGCGAAATCCACCAAGAAACTCATGGAGGATCATGAGGATTCACCAGTTACACAAGCAAAGCTAAAGCGCATCTTTCAAGCGCCCAAGGAAGGAAATAACGTGGTCATAGACTTGAACCCTCCTTTCACCGCTGATGTGGCTGCTTATCGTTATCCTTTAGGGCATGCACCTATGGCATTTTGTAAATTTGATGGGACAGGAAGTGCAAGAGAACACTCGATGACATACGTGAATGATTTGGGAATCCACAACGCAAACCAGTGTTTAAGGCTCAGGTATTTTTCCAAATCACTCACCGAGTGTGCTTTCATTTAAAAAAAAAACTTTTCGGACAGATTAATCTGTCGGAATTAATTTAAAATTAAGTTTTTTTTAAAAAAAATTTAAAAAAATGTTTTCGACAGATTGATATGTCAGAAGTCATGAAAATTAAGGCAAAACTACTAGATTGGTTTTTTAAGTTATTTTTTAGTTGCAATTTCGTCCCTTATCATTTTTTCGTTTCGAATCAGTCTCTGAATTTGTTGTCCATTTAACAAATCAGTCATTTTCGTTAATTTTTTCATTAAGTGACACGTGTCACTCAACCAATGGTGCCATGTATTCTCCAACTTTCCATTAGTTGAGTGACACGTGTCACTTAATGGAAAAAATTAACGGAAATGACTAAATTATAACACGACAACAACTTCAGGATTTATTTGAAATGAAAAAAAGTTAAGGGACGAAATCGCAACTAAAAAATAACTTACAGGACCAATCTATTGGTTTTGCTTAAAATTAATTTAAAAAAATATATTAAAATTAAAATTTCGGATGGATTAATCTATCTGAAGTTATAAATGTTAAATTTTTTTTCCTTTTTCTTTGGAAATTAAATTTTCGACGAATAGATCCGTCAGAAAAGTGACAAAAACCCAATTCGTCAAAAAATCCGTCGAAAAGTATTAAAAATTACAAATCCGTTAGAAAAACACGTTCTGATGGCAATTGTTATCAACAACATCAAAATTTTTTTATTGCAAAAAATCTGTCAGAAAACACTGGTTTTTCTTGTATTGGGGATTTTTTGAGCTATCTCCATCATGACCAAAGCTCGACGCGAGTCTATGCGAACCTGATCGAAAAATCCAAATCAATATTTCTAACTTCACCCAATTTAATCCAAACTTATGGGGATTAAATTGTCTCACAAAATTATTTTAAGGGATCTCATCATGTTGCTTCATGGAAGAAAACTTCAGAGATTATTTAATGATTTTATTTTTTCAAGTATGAAATTGTTAGGTAAACAAGTTTTTCAAGAATTACGTTGGGTGTTTATTTTTTTTAGGGACTAAAGGTAATCATGTAAAAAAAATTCAAGGATTATTTTGGACATTTAGTCTATTTTATTTGTCTATAGATCAGGGAAGGCAGGCAGGCAACAACTTTCTAGTTTCTACAACTATGATATTATTATGAATTAACGAATTGAGATCTTGGCCGGATGTGCGCGCTGAATTCTTAAATATAGTTGCGGTGGAGCCCGTTTAGATTAATCGAAGCCCGTGACTCTCTAATGTGATGATACTTTGAATCAAATGATTGATATTTATATTATATAAAATTTGTGTATAGTGGAAGAGCTCCTATTAAGTAAGAACATGCCATGCCCAAAAACGCGTGGAAAGCTTTGGTTTTCAATTACTCCTTCCGGTCTTATTTATAAGATCCTTTTGATGTTTTATTTTGATCTTATTTATAAGTTTCTTTTTCAATTTTCAATAGCATTTAATTACTTCTTTCCATTAACACCCCTATAAAGTCAACGCTTTTTAGAGTTCCAATAATAATTATAGGTGTAGTTTTGAAAAAGTATATCAAATTTTCACATTTTTAATGTCACTAATAAATTTATCCACTCTCCTTTGTGGGGATGAAAAACTCCAAAAGGATCTTATAAATAGGATATAGTGAGTATTATTAATCAGCACTCATAATAGCCATAGCCTAATCTGGAGTGGATTTATCGATGTGAAAATTTCAAGTCAATAATTATATTAGAATTGTCCTGATCATGTATATATATCCATCCAATGAAACTGTTTCTCTTAGAATATTAGCTCCAGGCAACAGATTTCAGTGCCTTCTGGGCTTCAGCTAGTTAGCTGGGCATCTATTTTTTGGCTTCATAATAGACTTGGATGGAAACAAATTGGCGAGAAGAAAAAATAATAACGTATGTAAGCGTTGAAATAATAACTTGTGATTCCCATAGCTGAGTTTTGGTCATATATTAACCAATGTTTTTAAATTACTTTTAAAGATTATCACAAATAAAAAATAATTTCAAAATCAATATTTAATTTTTTTAAGAATCTTAAAAAATATATTTTTCAATATATTTTCATTAGATCTAGTTCATTAACTATATATATATATATATATATATATATATATATATATATATTTATTTATTTATTTATATTTATATTGCCTACCGTGAAAGGTACTGCAAAAAGATGTCAAATAACATTAGCCCAAAAAATTGACCTGACTAACGATGCTAAAAATTGACTAATAACTAATTAACAGGAATTGATCTTGTATTATATATATGTTTGAAAGAATCATTATTACTGAAGGGTTTTTTTTTTGTTTTTAATAAGAGGCTAAATGAAGCTTCCGAAGGTTGCAAACTTTCACTACGGTACATTTTTATTTAGGTTTTCCCTTATCTATCTTATTACCCTCTCTCTCAATTGTGAATCTGTATAAAATTTGTGCATCTATACATTTTTTAAGAATTAATTACTTGTCATCAACGAAAAATATATATACAAAAGTAGAAACATCATTTTCTCCATCTATTTGTGCCTTAAAAGTATAAATGTATAACAGCAATGTGTGTATATATATATACAGAGAGATAGATATATATAGAGAGTATACCAAAAGTAAAAAAAAAAAAAAAAAAAGAAAAATCATTTTTTAAGATTAAAGAAATCTGTAGAACAAACCTTTCAGGATGCAAAATAGTACCATTAGTGTGCTCTTAGGGTACACGTTACTATTACTATTTTCGGTGGTTAGCGAGGGATCCGGAGAGTCACGAGATTTTAAATAAAAAGGGTTATATATGGCATAAATTTGTTATTCCAGCATTTAAATTAAGGTTTTCTTAACCTTATTATTATTTTTTTAAGGCTTAACCTTATTCTTATAAGAACTTAGAATAAGATAAAAAATTATATAAAAGTGTTGCGCCGAAAAAATCAAACGGTTTTGTATTTATATTTTTTAATATAAAATTATTACTTATGGTTTTTATTTTCATCCTTAATAATTGAGGTTAAAGTAATTTTTAAAAATATGAGACATATTATACATAAAATTTGTTCCAATTTTTTTTTTTTTTTTTTTGAGAAAAAATTTGTTCCAATTTTATTTGCTATATTCCTCTCATAAATGATATGTCATGTTTATAAAAAATTTCAATCTTCTGTCGACACTTACTTTTACAACATTTTTTTTGGTAGAATATTATCTTTACAACATATTTTATAATTAATGAAAGAATTTTCCTTTAGAAACAACAATAAGTAAGTAAATGCACAATTAGATTATTTTTCAATTTCAATATTACTTTCGGATTTCAAATTCGTCATAATAGTTACATTTTGTTTCAATTTGGTCTTAAAAGTTATTGGCTTTTTCACGTTAGTCCTTTTCGTTATTTTATCTTGTGACCGTCAACTTTACCCTATGTGGGTCTTGGGCATAAGATGCATGTAAGATAGCTAACAATCATATAGGATATAACAACCACATAGGATTAAGTATTGAAAAAAACTAACATGAAAAACGTTAGTAACTTTTGGAATCAAATTGAAACAAAAGAGGTTTTTTTGATCATCTTGAAAAAAAAAACTATAAGATGAATTTAAAATTCAAAAATAACTTAGAGATGGAAACACAACTTTTGTCATAAATAAAAGATCAATAATCATATATACTCCTATTGTCTTAATATATTTGTAAAAATTAAAAAGTAAAAGAAAATAAGAGCTAATATAATTCATTAATTACAATGGAAAATATACAATTTTTAATTATTTTTTCTTTAAATATTAATAAATCACATAGTTTTTTTACTAGTAATTTAATATATTTTTTCTTAATTACTAGTAATTCGTAGACATAATATATTTTTTAAAATATTTTATTTATTATTTTAACTTTAAATTATGCCAAAAAAAAATTTATGTTATGTTACCGAGACAATGAAATGAAGAGAGTACGAAATTTGTGAGAGAAAAAGAATACCAAAAATATCTCTATAATTTCATGCAAATGTTATATTTGTTAGATCAGCTTCCCACTCTTTATCCTTCAAATTCTAAAGACTCTACTACATACATCTATGAATTTTTCTCTAATGAAAATTCAACTTAAAATTTAGGAAATTTCTAAAATGCAATCAAAAATTGAATGGTTGCTATGCAATCCATTCTTAAACCAATAAAACCTTGTCACCTAAGACGTGTATGTCACATCATTACTTAAATTAGTCAAAATTAAGTTTTATAATTTAGTCCAACATAAAAACTAGATTATTGTAATTTAGTCCTTTTGTACTTTTAAACAAATTATAAATTTTAATTTTTTTTATATAAAAAAAATTTCTTAAACCTAGAACTCATCTTCACTTCTCAAAACCCATCGCCGTCGGCTCCACCGCCACCGTCGCCGGCGCAGGAGGCGGTGGGTTTTGAGAAGTGAAGATGAGTTCTGGGTTTAAGAATTTTTTTTTATATAGAAAAAATTAAAATTTATAATTTGTAAGTACAAAAGGACTAAATTACAATAATCTAGTTTTTATGTTGGACTAAATTGCAAAACTTAATTTTGACTAATTTAAGTAATGATGTGACATACATGTCTTAGGTGACCAGACTTTATAAGTTTAACAATGGGTTGCATAGCAACCATTCAATTTTTGATTGCATGGTAGTAACACCCTAAAATTTATACCTTATTCTTAAGACTTTTTAATATCTTTTGGTGTTGAACATTATATTTAGTACTTCATTCTTAATATAAGTTTATTTTATTGATTAATGAGAATAAAACGATGCATCTAGTTATACACATCATGGTAAAGTAGAGGTTGGCTCATCGTTAAGACTCTCCTCTTAAACACTAGCAATTGTTGCTCTTACAATGGAGGACCCGCAATTCCACGTGCAAAAGACCAGAGTTTAAAGAACTCTGTGGATTCCACTGATTTTACCGTGAAATCTAGTGGCTCGATCAGTGCAAAACTTTGCTATGGATCCAAATATTGGTTCCTGTCCCCACATCACCTCACAAGCATCCAAAACCTAAGTTACGGGTCTCTGCCAGCTAACACTCTCATGTTCACACTTAATTTCATCTCCCCAAAATCTCTCCTAAACCCATTTAATTTTTTTATAATTTTATCATGTCCATTCTAATAACAATTCATTCCCCCCTTAATCCTTTAAGAGACGTTGAGCCCTATATATAGCACCATTCACTGCTAATAACTCCCATCCACACAAACACTCTTCTCTTAACCTTTTGCACTTAACTAGCAATTACACTAGTAGTATTTGCTAGTCATTAGTTGACTACAAGAGTCTTAATTTAAGATGGCTTCCAAAACTTCTTCCTCCCTTGCTCTTTTCCTCACACTCAACATTCTCTTCTTTGCACTAGTCTCTTCTTGCGGGACATGCCCTGGCCCTAACCCAAAACCAAAGCCACACCATGGCTCTGGCGGCTCAGGAGGCTATCCTGGTTCAGGAGGCTCAGGTGGTTCCGGTGGCTCAGGTGGTTCTGGTGGCTCAGGTGGTTCAAGTGCATCATGCCCACGTGATGCACTCAAACTAGGAGTGTGTGCCAATGTATTGAATGGTTTGCTGAACATTACTTTGGGTCAGCCACCAGTGACCCCATGCTGCACCCTCATTCAAGGTCTTGCTGACCTGGAAGCTGCAGTGTGCCTCTGCACTGCCCTAAAAGCCAACATTTTGGGCATTAACCTCAACCTTCCAATCTCACTTAGCCTTCTTCTCAACGTTTGCTCAAAGCAAGCCCCCAAAAATTTCCAATGTTCCTAAATGGTGGCTATAAGCAGCGCAGAGCATGCATCTTATCAACATATATATCTACCTATATATGCTTCGTCTTCATTTGTTGCCGTGACTTTCCTTTGCTTTTTCAGTTCCCATTCATCAGTGTGTGATTCTTGTACGTGCATGGATAATTAACTGCTCGTTATCCTCCTTTCAATTTAATGTTTGTTTTTTTCTGGTCATAATATCACAGTGAATAAATTCCCTGTGTTTTCATTATGTAAGTTCCGAGGGAACCAAAGATTGATGAATTACCGTGCACTTTATTTGATTAAGAAACTATTTTATATTCCAAATTATTCTTAATTTATTTTTAATTCTCACGTTCCAATTTATTTGTCGCTTTAAAAATTTCAAACAGATTAAAAAAATTATTGAATACTTTAATTTTTAAGGAAAAAATAAGATAATTTTATTATATTATTCCACACTATATTAATTATCAAATATTTTACCTATTTCAAAATATTTAGAAGAAATGTTAAAGTTGAAAAAAAAATTAATAAATTATCAAGTTCTTAAAATAACAAATAATTTGTAACAAATTGAAAATGCTAAAAGTTTGATAAATTGAAACAAGAGAAGTATATACTCCCTCCGTTTCACAATGTTTGGCCTTTTAGGTCTGGACACACAGATTAAGAAAGTGTTAATTATTGGAAGTATTATGTATAGTTTGTCTAAAATGCCCCTATTTAATCCGTATTGAAAATTGTAATAGTATTTAATGTTTATTAGTAAGTGTGTCCATTAATTAATGTATAGTGATTTAGAGAGGAGAGATGATAAAAGTAAAATTAATGAGGAGTAAGAGAAATTAATTGAATGAAAGGTTAATATTGGAAAAAAAATATGTTTGTATATTGAAAATGTAAAAAGCCAAACATTGTGAAACAAGGAAAAAAAATCTAAAAAGCCAAACATTGTGAAACGGAGGAAGTATAAACGAACAAATGGGTAACATCTTTTCCATAATGAAACACATGCCTATGTTAACCCCGAAATGAACCCGTGACTAGTGTATCATGTGTGCTATAACCCTCCGTGCAAGGGCTATTATTTTAATACTAATGACCTAATCAATTTACTGAATTTTTTGCGTTAAATTTATATCTGAAAAAATTAAAATTTATAAGTAGTTCTTGAAACTTTTGTTAAAAAAAACAATTTAAACGATAACAAAATTAAGTGAATTTTTCATCGACAAGATAAATTTCAGGAAAATTTTCTCCTACGAACCAATTTCAGGAACCAATTTCTCTTATGAATAATTTTTTTTAGGGATTAAATTCAAGGACCAATTAACCTCAATCTTTAGTGATTATTTGGCAACTGAATTTTTTTCAAGGACTAAATTTTTCTATGAACAAAATTTTCAAGAATTATATGTAATTTTACTTTTATCATAGACCACATTTGGCTATGGATAAAATTCAGTGATCAATCCAGCTAGATCTTCAATCTTAATTTTAGTATTTTATAAAATGAAGAAAAATAAAACCTCTGAGCCGAGACCCGAATTTCAATAATATTGTGTACTTGATGTTCCTGGCTTGAATAACATTGCTTTATGTGTAAAATATGTGCACAGGAAAAAATTCCATATCTTTATTATTCATGTATGTGCGGTTTAATTTAAGGCCCTTTCAAATGTATGATTGCAAACCTGAAATCAATTTGCATCCAGAAAGTCGGTTTTCCGTTGGACTTGCATGGAGTATTGAATTTAAAATCAAATCCAATTATTTTGTATTAAAAAAATAAATTATGTAGTACTACTTCGTTGCATTGGCGGTATGGTGGCATTAGTTTTGTTGATGTGTGTTTCAACTAGCTTTTCGATTTTCGAAGCACTATTTGTCCCGTGATATGCAAATGTGAAAGAAAGAAAAAGAAACAAAGACGTATGGTTCTCAATTACGAAAATGGCGGGAGGAGAGCTAAGGTCAATCCTTTTCATTATCATTTCAGTCAGCACTTCATAGTTCAAACAAAAGGAAATGATTCCATATCAACAAAAAAAGCATATGATTCCTCGACATCAAGATCTATTTGTTAATTTTTGACAAAAAATTAATAAATAAATCTGTTTGCCAATATTTGATGATAATAATCAAAATTAGGTTTACAAGACAAATCATGTGCAAAATGAACATTATTAGAAAACAATCAGGTGAAAATTGAAAACGTAATACTATTTGTTAGGTAGAAGTTCCGATAGATCCTACAAACTGATATATAAAAGTGTCTAAATCATTTTTTAAAATTATATTACGGAATATGTTTTTAATGAATACGGTTCATCCTTCCCGAGTGACCAAGACCAACTGTCATCCTCACATTCCTCATTCGGCAAATGTTGAAGATGATGCAGCAGTGCTCCTTGAAGATCTTCTTCCCAAACAAACAAGGACCTGCGCCACCTGAAAGACCAGAAACTAGTATAAGAGCCATCACCAACCATTCTTCTCAGATTTGACATGAACCAATCCTGTCCAGTGCTCGCTGCATCTTTGAGTCTTCCCAAATCATGCCACCAAGTAGAACCCTTATCAAAGACTTCATGACAGTTTCGAAAAGGAAGGAATTTACCACATTTCGTCTCAAGTACCTCCACCCAAAGACCTGATCTCTCACTTAATAACCTCCACTTCCATTTTGCCAAAAGAGTTAGGTTAAAAAGCTAAGTCTCAAATCCTTCACCCCCAAGCCCCCTTGCTTCTTTGATTTGCACACAATGCTCTAGTTGACCCAATGCACCCCCTTACTACCATCCTTCTTCCCTAGTAAAAAACGCCTCTGAATGCTCATCAGTGAGTCAAGCGTTTTCTTCAGAGCCTTATAGATAGAAAGCTTATAAATTGGGGTGTTAGTGAGAACTTAGTTCAGCAACACTAATTTTCCACCAAAAGAAATATGCTTAGAGTTCCACGGAGCCCGTTGTAATATCACATTTTTTCATATTTTTATAAATTGATTTTTTTTATTTATAATTGAGTAGTTAATTTTGAGTTAAAAAATATATTATTAAATTGATTGAATGAAAATAATTATTTGAGATTTATTTTTATAATGATAAATTATTTTGTCTATTGTTATTTGTCGATTTATTTGATTTACGTAATTTTGAAAATTCATAACTTTTGATCAATAAGTTCGAATTGGACGAATTTGCAGTCAAAACGATCGTGTTGAAATGTAAAATTTATTTTTGCAAAGTTTGGCTCCTATATCTGTTGTCACGAAATTTTATTATTTTTGGGGAAATTGTAATGCATGCTTTATTATTTGAGAAAAGATGAATTATGATTTTCAAGTGTCATTTCTGTATTGGTAAAATAGTATTTTTTTACTGAAAATATACGGTTTTTAAATTATTTTGTGCACTTTGAATTTTAAATTAATAGACATACAATTAAGAGAGTACAAGACCTTAGGGTAACCCAATTAAACATAACTTACCTGAATTAAAATATAGCCACCCTATATGTACCCTATGAGGGACATGCAATTAATGACCCTATCCTAAATAAATTTTGGACCAATGCATGCCTTTGTCTTTTTACCCACTCTTTCCAACATTATTTTATTTAAAACCTACCTATATCCTATAACACTAATACTCATGAATATAAAACAAAAATTGTAAAGTACTAACCCCATTTTTATGCTAAAAACCATGAGGGAGTATATGACCTTGGGGGAGACTCTTCATTTTTTTAACCCCAATTTTTAAGCCATACACCCCACCCTAGACTCCCATTATAAATACCTAGCATCCCCACCTATTTCATTTCTTGTCTTGCCATTGTAACATAGACAAAAAAAAAAAATAGAAGAGGAGAGAAGAGAGGGGGAGGCCGTGAGGGAACTAGGAGGAGAAGAAGAGAATTTTGGCTCCAACCAACCTCATTTTCTTTCTCTTTACTAGGTATTTATCCTTGCTTTTATTCCTTTCTTTAATATGTATTGTCACTATTGCGATTGTTTATGTGTTAATAAGTGTTTAGAGCATGTTTTAAATTGCATAGGGACTATTTGGTTAGAATATATGTGGAATATGTTTGTACGTGTTGATGCTGAAATTTTTGAAAGAAGTCCTTTTCATGCAAAGATGTTTAAGTGAATAATAGTTGTGCTAATTGGAATGCCTTAAAAATTTGGCATGTCGTTCTTGATGCTAATTAGGTGTATTCTGGGGATTTTGAGCTGAATTATTGGGTTTATTTTGTTTGATCAAGTTGTTTGAGACAAACTTGTGTTTTGATTTGCAAAAGGCTTGAATGAAAATTATTTCTCCAAGATAAATGTTTATGAAACTTGGTTATTGTTTCGTTTAGGTTGACATGAAGCTCCTTGAATTTTTATTTGATTTTTGGAAGTGATTTACTAGTTTTATAAGAGTCATTTTTGTGAAAACGATTTCGGAAAAATAAGTTTTTCGCGTAAAATGTGAACAGAGTTTTCAGACTTCAACTACTCTAAATGGTTTGAAATTTTTATGGTAGTTTCCTAAATGTGTCTAATGAGTCTCTGTAAAATTTGAGGAGATTTGGAGTTGTTTTGATATTTTTGCCAATTGAAAAACAATGAACACAATGGTTCAGATTCTTCAGAGTTAGTGATAAAGTTAATTAGACAAGTGTAATCTAGGCAACTCCAAATAATCTGAAATTTTTATGAAGTGACCTTGACTGTGTAAGGAAGGCTTATACCAAGTTTCATGCAATTAAGAGTTGATTTACTATTTTTAATCATTGCATATTTGCCTCAAGACAACAACAGTCCTGTTCTAATTTTTATGCAAAATCCGATTTGAAACTTAGGTTATGAAGGTCCAAATGGCCTAAAAATTTTATATGGTGAACTTTAAAATGTGTTTGAACATTCTGAAAATTTTGGGTTTTAAACTAATTGGTTTGATATAGTTTTGGATTTTATTTCTCATATTTTTCCCGTAATCGATTATACCCTCTTTTGATACTTTTTGATAAACATGAACTTTGGTTCATTGTTTTGTGACTTGACTGGACTTATATGTTGATGGTGATGCCTTGAAATGATGACGTGAGTAATTATCCAAATATGTGCTTAAGTCATGCATGAACAATTTGTAAGTAAATTGTTTATGGTTATTTCTCAGTTTAGGTGTTTATTTCTAAAAGTTAGGATGGTTTGCCTTATGTGATACTAGGGTGCCGACAGGCACTCCCGTGCCTGTCTTCCCGCATTCCAATTATCGTATTTTTGTCGTAAAGAGTTGTTTATAATAGAATTATGTATTGAAAAATATGTCTTTATAAATGTAATTTATATATTAAAGATGTTCATTTTCGTGTAATTAGTTATCAATAATTGTATGCATTTTTATTTGTCATGTTCTAGAATATGGATCCATAAATTTCAATGATAGTATACATGCAATGTTATTTTGTTATTCTTCGATTTAATTTCCTTTTTAATTTAATATGTTTGTCTAGATGCACGACGTAGTAGAGTTTGCATAACTTTTTATCATATTATGAGTTGTTTGTAATATTAGTGTTTATAAAGTATCGTATTGTTATAGTTCTTGAATGAAAAAAAAATTAACAAAGAACTCTTAGTTTCATAAATGATAGTGCAGCATTAAACATCAATTTTTTTTGCATGAGGCATACAAAAGCCATAAAGTAGTTCATAAATTTAAATAGTGTGGAAACATAAGGAAATAAATGTTTTACGCAATATAGATGCAATTAAATCGGAATTACAGAAGATATCAAAACAGTTGTATGCGCTTTCCATTCATTCATTCGATGTCTTCAGCACTGAAAAATAGAAGAATATATCTTATTAATAATATTAATAGATAAAGATGTAAAATTTAAATGAACTAAGTTGTAAATATATTTCATTAAAGATGTGGTAAATAGAAAAAAGAGTAAAACCTTTATTATTGCTGAATGTGAGATAACAAAACATCTTTGAAAACAACATTCTTTGTGTAAACTCCTTCTTCCCCATCAATTGTTCCTTCTTTTATTAGAATTTTTGTGGTTGATTGAGAAACACCTCTTGAAAGAGCAACGTACAGCTGACCATGGCTAAACACATGTTATGGTAAATATATTCCTACATTTGAAATGGTTTGTCCTTGTGATTTATTTATGGTAAGTGCAAAGCTAAGGATAACAGGAAATTGTTTTCTGATAAGCACAAATGGAAGTCCTGCATTGTCATTTGTTTTAAGTTTAATCCTTGGCAAAAAAGCTCTTTGTCCAGCATGGTGGCTCGTTAGGATTTCCACATCTAACATGTTCATGTAAGTCCCACGGCATAGTAACCTTGTCCCGTTGCAAAGGCCAGCTTTTGGATCTATGTTTCGCAACAACATCAATGGTGCACCCTTTTTTACCTTTAACACATGTGGTGGTAAACCACCTGGTGCAATGGAGTTTAAGTATTCCTGCTGGTATAAGTTGTTTGCATCCCCTTCAACCTCGTCAAATGAAAGCAAAATTCGCTCTTCTCCAGGAAATTGGTTGAGGACAATGTTATTAAGTTTTTCTACTTCATCATTTCTTGGTGTTAATATGGCTCTTGCGACCATGTATGATGCATCCCAACAATGATTTTCTATATTTTGAAAAACATGTTGGATGAGTTTTTGAATAGAACTTTCTCCTTCCCATGGGATTTCCATACAGCTAGGTATCTGAACTAAGTCATCAACTTTTGTAGGTTCTATTCCATCGCCAATGCGTAGGAGATATTCAGAAAAAGTAGGATCATGGAATGAGCGCATATTTTCGCGCAAATGCAACACCATTGTGGAAGCCCATAAATGAGACTTGACAATACATGCTGAATGTGACATCCTCGTTTTATATCTTGAAAATAATAAATATTTCTAAATATAGAATACTTGCTATCAAAGATTGAGACTAGAAAATTTTTCCTTTTTAATTGATACTTACTCAATTATAAACACCTTTAATCTGGACAAATAATTTAAATTCGGCTTAATAATATCTTAATTACGAAAAGGCTCTCGAGACAATGTCTTTTTAACATAATGAAAACATATTCGTAACCCTTATTAAAAACATATCATTTGTCTCTTGAGTTTGATCGAACGTATAAAATATAAGCTTATTGCCGAATCCTTTTGAATCAAAATCAGAGTATGCGGAAGTAAAAATAATACTTGTGGGGCACTGCTGAGGTAAATAAAAACATCATATATATATATATATATATATCATGATAAAATCCCCACCAGTATCATCAGTAGCAAGTATCAAAAGTTGAGATAGCAAGTTTTGATGAAACATATACAAACCAGCTGCATAAAATAAACCTTACTCTAGACCTCTCAAAATATATACAATATATCACAATATCCAAAAATAGAAGTCCCAGAGCAGGTCATCCGTGTCCTCAGCAGCTCCTCTGATCCTCCGCAGCTCTATCCCTAGGACCTAGGATCCAAAACATCTATGCTATGCAGGCTCCTAGGAACCAGCAGGTCCACCTCTAGCAGAAACAGTAGGCTCGACATGCACCTCCTCCTCGTCCTCATCCTCCACTGGATCCTCCTCGACCTCGCCCGACTGTGCAAAAACCCCACCACTGGGTCTCGGATCTGCAGAAGCAGTCCTCTCAAAATCAGTCGGACCAGGAGAAGGAGTCTCCTCAGTAACAACTCTGTGGGAGGAAGGATGAGTACGAGTGGCAGCTCTAAAACGAAAACTATGGAATCGACGCACAGGTCGAGCCGGGGGTGATCCTCTATATGTATAAAAGGGTGGAACATGCATAGTATAGACTAGAGGGATCCTAAATCTACGAGGTCGCACCCGAAGTAGAGGGTTAGGGTGGTAGAGAGTGATCTCCACCTCCCCCTCAAAGGTGGCACGGTGCTCCTCGTATGTCCATATACCACTAGGGATAGGGCGTATCTCGATGCAGGCTAGGTATCTGGCCATCACCTAAACAGGGCATGGGGAGTAAGTATACACATATACATAATCAATAAAGACTAAAAAGTACAAACACAAGTATGTCATGGACAGACAATAATGCAAGTACATATGAGCATACCAAATTTCAACATTATATCTCTTATAATGCAAGTGGCATGATGCATGATTTCTATCCACAACTGAGGCCTCTAATAAAAGTCCATGTTGGACGTCCATCCAGTACACCGTTGTGTTCCCGGAACACTGACATTCGTTCCCAGAACATAATGCCAAACCATACTTGGATAAATAAGCATCACTCCTAGAGTGAGCATCACGTTCCCAGAACGCATAGGTTCCCAGAACGCATAAAAACCATGTCCCAGACACTGGCCACATTCCCAGAATGTGTCATCAAGTAGGTTACAATTTGATACTCCCGGAGTACCCTCCTCATATTCCCAGAATATGATAAACGTTCCTACCAACCAATCTTCCATTCTCTATGCATGGATGCACAATTATTAAGGTTGATTTTATCTTTACTTTAATTACTGTGATTTAGAAATATTTCAATTTCTCTTTTGAATGATTAATTTGAGGTATAATCCTTGGCACAAAGATTCACTCTTGAATTAACTCAAATACATGCCATTAGGCTTAGATTGGGAAAAACATGACCAATGGTATTCGTTATTGACTTAAAAGACTTAACTTTTATTTTTCAGTTTCAGGTACTAACCGGTTACAGTCTCAGGCTAACCAGTTAGAATTACAGACCTGAACTGGTTTACCATTGAAATTCAGAAAACCCTTTTTCTTGAATTCTCTACCCAATCCATAAACAAGTTTCAACATTGTTTTATACCTCAAACCCATTGTTTTCATCATTCAAAAGTCCAAATCACATTCCAATTCCAAATGAGCATAATTTCCTCTTGAAATTATCTCATTACAATAAGGTATTAACTCTCAATTTCAATCTGAACCATACAGTATTAATCAACTTATTTTCAGATTGAGTTCAAGTGAAATTAAAGTCTAGATTTGAGTAAAAAATGGTAAGAACACAGGACTAATTTCACAAATCCATTTTCTTTGAAATTTTACAGTATCTAACCGGTTACAAATATCGAATAACCGGTTAGATTATGCAGTTTGCACACTGAAAAATGAGGTTTGACATATCATTGTTTTCATTACTCAAATCTAACCAATTTCAATACTCAAAAGAGTTCACATACCTTAAATTAAACATGTTTAACCACAGAAACACATTTAACTTGCATGCATTAAGTTCAAAGTATCAAATTGCATAAAAACCCACATAAACACAATTTAATACCACAAAACTTATAATAAACATTTAGATTATGATTCAAGCATCAAAATCACTTGCATGCATCAAAACAAAATGGCTCAAAACAGAATTGAGCTAGAATTTGGCCTCCAAGCCTTTTTGGTCTTAAACACATAATGCCCTTTTTGAGTCTTTGTTGACTCAAATCCTAAATCACTTGATTTTAGTCTAAATCTAGTATAAGGTAAACTTCTCCCATACCTCAAAGTTGTGTTTGATGAGTATTAGCACTGAAACTTGAAGAAAATCGACAAACTCCCCAAAAATCCTATGTTCTGCTCTCAGCCACGTTTTCCATCAACATGGTCCAAAAACCAAAGAGTTTGACATAGAAATTGACCAAAGAAATTGGGGAAAACAATTAGAACTCAATCTAGGTAATATGCACTAAGAAATGGAAATGATTTGAGGCTTTAGAGTTGTTTGTACTTACCAAAATCCAGACTCAAACCCAGCTTCCAGAACCAAAAAACTCAGAATTCCGCTTTCCCAACTTCAACTTCTAAGAGTGATTTCTCTTCACACAAGGACTCTCAACTCACAAGCTTTATGTCAACACAAAGCCCTTGATGCAAGCTTTGTGGATGTGTATCACTCATTTATCAACACTCAGAGAAGAAGGAGAATTTGCCCACACGAAACAGAAACCCTAAATCAGCCTCTCAACACAAAACTCAAAGGAATCAACCCCCAAACCTTCAGAAATCCAGCAATTTATAGAGGAATTGGGGTAACATGCATGATGACGCGAGTTATCCACTAGATTAGAGCTGTTTTCGTGGCGATTCCATGCATTAATCAAGTGATTACTCATCAAAACGCACTAACCCAGTTTCTGGGTTCATCGTCTAACCGGTTACAGGGCATTACTAACCAGTTAGGTTAGTACAAAATTTAAAAATTAATACTTTTTAAATATTTCCCTCCAAGAACCTTTTCAATATTACATTTAGGTCCTAAACCAAGGGCTAAAATGCAATATCTATATTTTTGCATTTATTGGCCATATAAAAATATTTCCACTTATTTTTATATTTCAGGCTAATTAAATACAAAATATAAACTTGGAAAAATGTATATAAATTAATAATAAAACTTTATTATTAATTTTCTTATTATCCGGAAGACGGAAATTAGGGGTGTTACACTACTCCCCCACTTAAAAGGAATTTCGTCCCCGAAATTCTAGCTTACATAAACAACTTTGGATACTCTTGACGCATCTTCTCCTCTAATTCCCATGTAGCTTCAAACACGTCAGCATTTTCCCATATAACCTTAACTAAAGGTATCTCCTTTCCCCTGAGCTGCTTAACTTCACGATCTTCTATTCGGACCGGTCTGGCTTCAAATGTAAGGTTTTCCTTCAAAGCTACATCATCAGGTTGGATTTTCAAAATAACCGATGGGTCATGCACATATTTCTTCAATTGAGAAACATGAAAGACGTTGTGCAAATTGGACAGAGAGGGTGGTAAAGCTAGTTGATAAGCAACAGGACCAACTCTCTTAAGGATTTGGTATGGACCTATACACTTAGGTGAAAGCTTTCGGGTTCTCAAGGCTCTACTAGTCCCTTTCATCGGAACTATCCGAAGAAAAACATGGTCGCCCTCCGAAAACTCTATTGGTTTTCTCCGTCTATCAACATAACTCTTCTGCCGACTTTGAGCCGCTTTCATCTTTGCCTGAACCATCTTGATCCTCTCAGTTGTCTGCTGCACCATTTCCGGTCCAACCACTAAGTTCTCCCCCACTTGAAACCAGCATAGTGGGGTTTGACACTTCCTTCCATACGAAGCCTCAAACGGTGCCATTCCGATGCTTGGATGGTAGCTGTTGTTGTATGTGAATTCTGCAAGGGGTAGCACTTGATCCCAACTTCCTTGCTCTTCAAGTGCATAAGCCCTTAACACATCTTCCAAAGACTGAATAGTTCTCTCCGTCTGACCATCCGTCTGTGGATGATACGCAGAACTCAACTTTAATCTTGTTCCCATAGCATTATGCAGACTCTTCCAGAACTGCGAAGAAAATCTGGGATCTCTATCCGACACAATACTCGAAGGCACTTCGTGAAGACGAACTACCTCCTTAATGTAGATCCGGGTAAGCTTATTCAAAGGATAGCGCATATTTATCAGAATAAAATGCGCCGACTTAGTCAACCTATCCACAATCACCCAGATTGCATCATGATTTTCTGCTATCCTTGGCAAACCAGACACAAAATTCATCGAGATACTATCCCACTTCCATTGAGGGATACTTAAAGGTTGTAACTGTCCTCCTGGTTTCTGGTGTTCTACCTTAGCTTTTTGGCAAATTAAACATGAAGCCACATATTCCGCAACATCCTTTTTCAAACCAGACCACCAAAACATTTTCTTCAGATCCTGATACATTTTGGTTGATCCAGGATGTATACTCATCCGACTCTTATGTGCTTCATCAAGAATCAGTCTTCTAACCTCCTGATCTCTTGGTATGCAAATCCTTGTTCTGAAACGAAGGATTCCATCCAACCCAGTCTTGAAATCAGGTTCCTTCCCTTCTAAACCCAATCTCATCTTTTCAATCAACTCTTCATCTACTTGCTGCAACTCCCGAATTCTTTCCAAAAACTCATTTGTAATCTGCAACATTCCTAACTTGATACTTGATGGCTCCACTTGCGTCAACAAGCTCAAGTCTCTGAATTCCTCAATCAACGCTGCTTCCTTCACCATCATCGCACTTATGTGGATTGCTTTCCGACTCAAAGCATCCACAACCACATTTGCTTTACCCGGATGATAATGGAGTTTAAAGTCATAATCCTTCAAAAACTCCATCCACCTTCTTTGTCTCATGTTCAACTCTTTTTGATCGAACAGATATTTCAAACTCTTATGGTCACTAAATACTTGGAAAGTAGTGCCATAGAGATGATGTCTCCATATCTTTAAGGCAAACACGATTGCAGCCAATTCCAAATTGTGTGTCGGGTAATTTGCCTCATGATTCTTCAACTGTCGTGATGCATAAGCCACTACTCTTCCTTCTTGCATCAATACACACCCCAGTCCTTGCTTAGATGCATCACAGTACACTTCAAAGCTCTTGTGAGGATCAGGTAAGATTAACACAGGAGACGATGTTAACCTTTCCTTCAACTCTCGGAAACTACTTTCACACCTGTCGTCCCACACGAACGGTTGATCTTTCCGAATCAACTTGGTCAAAGGCAATGCAATCTCGGAAAATCCTTCTATAAACCGACGATAGTATCCAGTCAGCCCTAAGAAACTTCTCACCTCAGTCACAGTCTTAGGCTGTTCCCAGCTTAGCACTGAACTCACCTTTCCTGGATCCACCGCAATTCCTTCCTTAGAGATTACATGCCCCAGAAACTTCACTTCATTCAACCAAAATTCACATTTTGTAAGTTTGGCGTATAACTGCTTCTCCTTCAGGACTTTTAACGCTATCCTGAGATGTTCCTCATGCTCCTCCGGACTCTTAGAATAGACCGGAATGTCATCTATAAACACCACTACGAATAAATACAGGTATGGTCTAAAGATCCGATTCATATAGTCCATGAAAATGGCAGGTGCATTAGTCAATCCGAACGGCATTACTACATACTCATAATGACCGTATCGAGATCGAAATGCAGTCTTGGGTATATCTTCCTCCTTTATCCTGATCTGATGATAGCCCGATCTCAGATCAATGTTGGAAAATACTGCAGCTCCCCTAACTTGATCCATAAGGTCATCAATCCTTGGCAAAGGGTACTTATTCTTAATGGTGACCTTATTCAACTGTTTGTAGTCCACACACATTCTTATACTCCCATCCTTCTTCTTTACAAACAGTAATGGAGCTCCCTAAGGCGAAATGTAACATCCCAAATTTTAAACCCAGATACAAATAAATTAATAATAATCTGGGATAATGGGGATAATAATAACAAAAACCATAAATAGGTATTAAAATAACTGTTCAAGCATTAGAAAAGATAAATAATAATAATATTGGTTTAGGAAAAGAAAGGAGCATTAAATTGGAATTAGGAACAGTCCAGAAAAATAGATAATTCGGTACTAAAACATAACATAGGGTAGAAAATCAAAATAAAAGATTTAGGACTCAAAACACAATTCCCACCGTTGGATATGAAGATATGATTTTTAGGAAGTTGCTCGTCAAATTTGAGCAAGATCCGACGGTGAACGAAGAAGTTATGGCTATTTGAAGTTGGGGAGAAAATAGATGGAAAATAGAAAAGTGAAATAGCAGTACCTTCACATTTCGCTTAAGCGAAAATACGTCGCTTAAGCGAAAACATAAAATTTCGTCACTGAAGTCATTTCGCTTAAGCGAAACTGGCCGCTTAAGCGAAAACAGTTCGTGTCACCACTGAAGCCAATTCGCTTAAGCGAAATTATTTCGCTTAAGCGAAAAGGTCACAGAATCAACACCTCAAGGATTCGCTTAAGCGAATGGATTTCGCTTAAGCGAAATGGTTGAGTTTCATCACTGAAGAGAATTCGCTCAAGCGAAAATGTTTCGCTTAAGCGAAAATACCTCGATCAGCAAAAATAAAACGCGTTGTGGGGGTCATTTTCCTCCAAAACCCTAACCTCCCTCCACTCTCCTTCTCCCTCCTCCTCCATGGCAGCCACCACCACCCACAACCACCACTCTTCACCTCTCCCTTCCCTCCTTCCCTCACATTCCACCATCAACTCTCTCTCTCTCTCTCTCTCCATTGAGCTATCCCTCTCTTTCTCTCTCCATCACCCCTACCACCATTTCCCCTCCACAATCACCGCCGTCGCCGTCGCCCCTGCGGCTGCCACCACCACCATCATCTCCCTCTCCACCTCACCATCATTAAGCTTCATCATCATCCTCGACCTCAAGTTCTCTCTCCCTCTCTTATAGTCTCTCTCTCCCTTTACCCTCACACACCACCAAACCACCACCACCACCCACGGTGGCCACCGCCACCATCAAGATCACCATCAATCCCTCCCTCCTTCATCCTCCCTCTTGATATCCCCTCTCCATCCTCGGTGCTCTCTTTGTCTCTCCTCGGTGTCGGGGAGCGACACCGCCATCATTACCAAGATCGATTGTCCCCACCGAGCTTGGAATCGAAGATTGGGGAAGCTTAGGATCAAATTGGAGTCGAGCTAAAGCGTGAGTCGGGGAGTAAAGCGTTAGATTAAGGTTGCCCCTCTCACTGTCATCAATTGAGGTAAGGGGTTTATTGCCGCACGGTGGTTGTGTAACTAGTATGTGTGTGCGTGTTGAGATTAATTGGTTTGTGTAGTTGATATTAGGAATTGATAATTATGAATTGATTATTTATTGTGCTAAGTGATTAATTGATATATATGTCCTGATAATTGTGTTATGAACTGCTAAATGCTAATTGAGGCCATGAATTAGGTGTAATTGTTGAAAATATAGGAATGATATGTATGTGCTAAGTTATGTGAATTAATTGGATAATGACTTGTATTATAATGTAATTATTAAATATATTGAATGGTGTATGTATGTTGTACTTAGAGATTGATTGAAAACGGAAAGGAGTGAACGGAGGAGTGAGCTTTGAATTTGATAGGAACACATAGATAAAGACTTAAGGGAAATAAATTGGGGAAAATAGGAAGTGTATTGAGAAAATAATAGTGAGTAACTATATGGGAATAGATTAGTTGGTGTAGAAGAGGAAAAGAGGAAAATGAGAGTAGAAGGAAAAAGGTGTTAGGCGAGGGCGGACTAAAATTGATTAAAAAGAAAAGAAAAGTCGATTAAAAAGAAAATGGAAGTCCGGTGCGAGCCTGGTAAGGCGTATCGGCATCGATGCGAGCCTGGTAAGGCGTGTCGATTAAAAAGAAAATGGAAGTCTGGTGCGAGCCTGGTAAGGCGTATCGGCATCGATGCGAGCTTGGTAAGGCGTGTCGATTAAAAAGGAAAAAGAAAGGAAAATAAATAATGAAAAAGGGAACTCCTAGCGCTCAGTACCGTACGGCTGGCTGGGGCTGGACTACCTAATGAAAAATGGAATTGAAAAAGAATAAAAAGAAATGAAAAGAGAATATTGGTATGCGGTTTGAATCCTGTAAGACACACGGTGGGGTGCAACACGTCGGGTGCGCAACACCTGCAATAAGCCGCTGGCTGGAACGTGTGCAAGGGTTGAGTTAGTCGTGCGGCCTTTTGGAATCCGTACGCATCGGTAAGTCGTATCCTCTGAAAGACTGGGGAACGCAGTGGCAAACTCGCATAGCCAAGGATTTTGTGGCATTCTGGCCGTGTAAGACACGCTCTCGGGTGCAGGAAACGTGAACCACCTTGGCAGAGTGCGCAGTGGTTGAGTTAGACGTGCGGCCTTTGGGGATCCGTACGCATCCGTAAGACGTATCGTCTGAAAGACTGGGGAACGCAATTGTGAAACCACAAAAATCCCGAAAAAGTAAAAAGAAAGGAAAAGAATAAAATGAAAAGAAATAAAAAGAAGAAAGCTGAGAAGGTGATGAACGAGATGAAGTAATGAGAGATAGAGATTAGAATTAGTTAACTGGAGAAGAATAGGAAGAATGTGAGTAAAAAGGAGAAATGGAAGAAGAATTGAGAGTTTAAGTTTAGGTGAGGATAGAAAGCTAAGTGAACAGAAATAGAATAGGAATTGACATTAATCAGGGAATGTGAATAATTTGGAGATGTTTGTGTTTGCAGTGGATAGGTGATTGGGAGTGATATATTTGATTTATTTGGTTAATTGCTAATTGTGTATGACTTGGCATGTATTATGCATTACTAGTTCGTGCAATTCTCACCCTTACAACCAATACAGGTACAGGTTGAGTTTGCAGATATCGAGGCTGAGCAGGAGCACATTTCCCACAGGAAGTGTGAAATCGAGTCGTTTTATTTATTTGAGTCAAACCGGGCCACATTTGAATACTTGATGTATTTTGTATAATTATGGATTATGTATGCATTTCCAATATGTATTTTGGAAAATTGGTGGCCCGGGGTATTTAATTTTACTTGCAACAGTTTAAAAGTTTCTACTTTAATATTTGATGTCAAAAGAGTCTAAGTATGTTATGTATTATAACTGGCTGTCTGGTTGTTATTGAAAACTGTTTTGAGCAGGCTACAGGTAAAAACTAAATTTTGGGAAAGTCGGAAAAACAGAGGAAACTCTGCCGGATTTTCGAAAAACCTTTTAAAAGAAATCAAATTCTAAAATGAATTTTCAAACTCTGATTTTATTAAAATTTAAAATTAACTAATTAAAGTGAGGATGTTACATTTATGGTATCAGAGCAGTTGTCCTCGGCCTCGGAGTCGCGAGTTACTCCAATGGTTATCTCACCAAGAGAGTAACCAAAAAGTAGTGTCAAGTTCTATAGTAGTTACTTAGGTTTATAATTATAAAACCCTATGTAGTTATGTACTAAATTAGGTATGTGTCTGCATCTACAGAATCCTTTGTTACCACACTGTAGCAACATGAAGAATCAGATTTTTGGTTCCCCTACTAGCAGTTCGGTTACTGATCGTAAGATCAATTCCCCAGCTGAATCTTTGGAGTCCGAGCCGTATGACATCTGTTTTCAGGAAGGGCAAAATTCTGCAGTGGTCAAGCTTAGATCGACTATTGAAGACAAGGAGCAACACGTGGGGGTACAAGTTGGTGAGAAGAAGAATATAATTTTGAGACCGGGAATGGTTCTTCTGAAGCAACACTTGGCTCATGAAGAACAAGTGGGCGTAATGAAGAACTGTCGTGAGTTGGGCTTAGGTCCTGGAGGTTTTTATCAACCAGGCTTTACAAGTGGAGCCCGACTTCGACTGAAAATGATGTGCCTCGGCTTAGATTGGAATCCTCAAACCCGAGTATATGGACGCACAAGGGTAATTGATGAAAGCGAACCACCCAACATTCCTGATCATTTCATTCAGTTGGTTATGGGAGCGATGCAAGAAGCACAATCTTTGATTGCGAAGGAATGCGTGTAAGTGAAGTGGAGGGCATACTCCCTTCCATGTTCCCTGATGTCTGTATTGTCAATTTCTATGAAGAAAAAGGAAAGCTTGGTCTTCATCAGGACCGTGACGAAAGTGTCGGAAGCCTGCAAAGAGGGATACCAGTAGTATCATTCTGCATTGGTGACTCGGCTGAGTTTCTCTATGGAGACCAGAGAGATCCAAGGAGAGCAGAAAGAGTTATCATGGGATCGGGTGACGTGTTAATATTCGGTGGCGAGTCTCGTCACATCTTTCATGGTGTGTCAGCAATCATACCAGACACATCCCCAGAGGGATTACTCAATGACACAGGACTTCATCCTGGACGTCTCAACCTTACATTCCGACAATATCAGTTTCTTGGTCCACACCCATAAAGTCTGCGGTACAGCTACTTAAGGAGATCAGGGCCAAACCAACAAAAGGTACGAGACAATTCACAAACTTAGACAATCATTTTAAGTGCTTTCGATCTGCATCTCTATTTATTTTTAGCGGGAACATCTTAATCCGAATTACCTAAAATCGCAATTCCAAAACCTTTATCACTGAATAATTACAATATCTAAGAATTCCATGCTTTCGACTTAATCCTGAATTTTAGAGAGATACTCTAAGTGTTTAAAGCCTTCATTTCTATTAAGCCTCAATGTAAGGCATCCTAAATCAATTCTCTTGGAATTTTAAATTCCTAATCCTGTATTTCTAGACGTGATGAAACCTAAGAAATACTCACCTCCAATCTAATCTTTAGTACCATTTAATGGAATACGTAGGAAAAAAAACCCTACTTAGTTATAAGACTGTGACAAGAGACCTAACCAAGAACCTTGGGATAGTGTTGTCCTCTAATAGAGTGTAAGGTCAGGACTAGTCATCCTTTCTCTTGCATCTGTTTAAAGATAATGCTATCATTTCATGACGCAGTGAGGGACAGTTGATAAAGGTGAGATTGGGACTGACTACCTCGGTCTTCGCGTTTATTAACTGACGACAGCATTGCAAATCCTGAAGGACGTGATGATGTGCTGTTGCTAGATGAAGGAGTGGGACTAGCTACCCCGGTCCTTGCATTTACTGGCAGATATATCATTGCAATCGAGTAATATGTCAGATTAGTCCTTGACTTTGTAAGCATCAGTCAAGTTAGTCCCTGACTTTATCGAAACAACAATTTAGTCCCTGAGATTTAATTTTAATTCACATATGTCCCTATCTTTATCCTATTTTAAAGCAAATACATCCCTGCGATAGTGATGGCAGGGACTAACTTGATCGACGTTCTCCTATTTCAGGGACTAAATTGCTATTTCGATAAAGTCAGGGACTAACTTGACCTACGCCTACAAAGTCAGGGACTAATCTGACATATTACTCCATTGCAATCTCTCAAATCTGATTAGAACCATTGACATAGGAATTCCGACCTGAAGAAGGTCAAATTGAATTCAAGCTCACTAGAAATCTTGTGGAAAATTCGTTACAAGCGATCGTGCGACAAATCTACCCATGACAATCCTCTCCAGTAATGGAGCATAGAAAACCCAACGAGTAGTTCATCCAATCTTGTTGTCCGAACCCGTCATCTAATCGAAAAGTAGAACCACTAATTCTTAACATCTGTTCAGCTACCCCTTGGTATCGATCTACGTAGGTATGTTGATACTAAGTAGGGGAGAACTTTATAGTCCTACCCGAAACCCATCCGAGTGATGGTAAAGAATGAGAACGAAAACCGAGCAGAACTAGAACGTAAACTACCTTAGTGTACCCATGGAAATATCGAAACCGAAAACGGATGAGATGTCGAACATCCGCTGTTATTTCTTCCCACACTTTGGAAAGGCATAACAGACTTGCACAGGCCACCAATATCTCTCAAATTGATAATGACATTATGTCGGGCATCAACCTAACTTTTAACAATGTTATCTTCATCAATAGTTGTCCAAGACCGTTGTTCTTAAAAACCTTACGTAAACCGCTAAGAAGGTCATTAGGAACTGGAGGAGAACCAATCTCGAACGAGTTAGGAAAAATCCGAACAAACATGGAACTGAGAAGTAGAATTAGACCTTGACCCCTATTCCCATGTAGAAACCAATCATAGCTTTTTCGAGACGAAGCGGAGCTAGGAATCGAGTAAGCTGGAACGACAATGAAATAGGATTCAGATGAAGTCAAGTAGAATGTCAGAGTGACTTTTGCTAAATTCAAGCAAGGAAATGAAGTGCTAGGAATTCTCCAAGTGTGGTGACTAGGAGAATTGCAACCTGATAACAATGCAATTCTTAGAGTCTCAAGACTCTATATTGTGGCCCGAATGACCAAAAACCTTGGGTTGCGTACCTAGAAGAATAAGCATGAGTCTGATCAAAGGGGAGTGAATATTCTAGGAAACGAACAGGAGCTGTGGCAATTAAGTCTCTTGGACAAAGTTCGAGTAGGGGAGTAAATGACGAAGAGATGCGAGGTTGCGGTGCATTAGTTCTCAAGGGTTTGTTATCTCCCTAGGTTACTCGATGGAATTTCGGGGACGAAATTCAAAAAAGTAGGGGAGAAATGTAACATCCCAAATTTTAAACCCAGATACAAATAAATTAATAATAATCTGGGATAATGGGGATAATAATAACAAAAACCATAAATAGGTATTAAAATAAGTGTTCAAGCATTAGAAAAGATAAATAATAATAATAATATTGGTTTAGGAAAAGAAAGGAGCATTAAATTGGAATTAGGAACAGTCCAGAAAAATAGATAATTCGGTACTAAAACATAACATAGGGTAGAAAATCAAAATAAAAGATTTAGGACTCAAAACACAATTCCCACCGTTGGATATGAAGATATGATTTTTAGGAAGTTGCTTGTCAAATTTGAGCAAGATCCGACGGTGAACGAAGAAGTTATGGCTATTTGAAGTTGGGGAGAAAATAGCTGGAAAATAGAAAAGTGAAATAGCAGTACCTTCACATTTCGCTTAAGCGAAAATACGTCGCTTAAGCGAAAACATAAAATTTCGTCACTGAAGTCATTTCGCTTAAGCGAAACTGGCCGCTTAAGCGAAAACAGTTCGTGTCACCACTGAAGCCAATTCGCTTAAGCGAAATTATTTCGCTTAAGCGAAAAGGTCACAGAATCAACACCTCAAGGATTCGCTTAAGCGAATGGATTTCGCTTAAGCGAAATGGTTGAGTTTCATCACTGAAGAGAATTCGCTCAAGCGAAAATGTTTCGCTTAAGCGAAAATACCTCGATCAGCAAAAATAAAACGCGTTGTGGGGGTCATTTTCCCCCAAAACCCTAACCTCCCTCCACTCTCCTTCTCCCTCCACTCTCCTTCTCCCTCCTCCTCCATGGCAGCCACCACCTCCCACAACCACCACTCTTCACCTCTCCCTTCCCTCCTTCCCTCACATTCCACCATCAACTCTCTCTCTCTCTCTCTCTCTCTCTCCATTGAGCTCTCCCTCTCTTTCTCTCTCCATCACCCTTACCACCATTTCCCCTCCACAATCACCGCTGCCGCCGTCGCCCCTGCGGCCGCCACCACCACCATCATCTCCCTCTCCACCTCACCATCATTAAGCTTCATCATCATCCTCGATCTCAAGTTCTTTCTCCCTCTCTTGTAGTCTCTCTCTCCCTTTACCCTCACACACCACCAAACCACCACCACCACCCACGGTGGCCACCGCCACCATCAAGATCACCATCAATCCCTCCCTCCTTCATCCTCCCTCTTGATATCCCCTCTCCCTCCTTGGTGCTCTCTTTGTCTCTCCTCGGTGTCGGGGAGCGACACCGCCATCATTACCAAGATCGATTGTCCCCACCGAGCTTGGAATCGAAGATTGGGGAAGCTTAAGATTAAATTGGAGTCGAGCTAAAGCGTGAGTCGGGGAGTAAAGCGTCAGATTAAGGTTGCCTCTCTGACTGTCATCAATTGAGGTAAGGGGTTTATTGCCGCACGGTGGTTGTGTAACTAGTATGTGTGTGCGTGTTGAGATGAATTGGTTTGTGTAGTTGATATTAGGAATTGATAATTATGAATTGATGATTTATTGTGCTAAGTGATTAATTGATATATATGTCCTGATAATTGTGTTATGAACTGCTAAATGCTAATTGAGGCCATGAATTAGGTGTAATTGTTGAAAATATAGGAATGATATGTATGTGCTAAGTTATGTGATTTAATTGGATAATGACTTGTATTATAATGTAATTATTAAATATATTGAATGGTGTATGTATGTTGTACTTAGAGATTGATTGAAAACGGAAAGGAGTGAATGGAGGAGTGAGCTTTGAATTTGATAGGAACACATAGATAAAGACTTAAGGGAAATAAATTGGGGAAAATAGGAAGTGTATTGAGAAAATAATAGTGAGTAACTATATGGGAATAGATTAGTTGGTGTAGAAGAGGAAAAGAGGAAAATGGGAGTAGAAGGAAAAAGGTGTTAGGTGAGGGCGGACTAAAATTGATTAAAAAGAAAAGAAAAGTCGATTAAAAAGAAAATGGAAGTCCGGTGCGAGCCTGGTAAGGCGTATCGGCATCGATGCGAGCCTGGTAAGGCGTGTCGATTAAAAAGGAAAAATAAAGGAAAATAAATAATGAAAAAGGGAACTCCTAGCGCTCAGTACCGTACGGCTGGCTTGGGCTGGACTACCTAATGAAAAATGGAATTGAAAAAAGAATAAAAAGAAAAGAAAAGAGAATATTGGTATGCGGTTTGAATCCTGTAAGACACACGGTGGGGTGCAACACGTCGGGTGCGCAACACCTGCAATAAGCCGCTGGCTGGAACGTGTGCAAGGGTTGAGTTAGTCGTGCGGCCTTTTAGAATCCGTACGCATCGGTAAGTCGTATCCTCTGAAAGACTGGGGAACGCAGTGGCAAACTCGCATAGCCAAGGATTTTGTGGCATTCTGGCCGTGTAAGACACGCTCTCGGGTGCAGGAAACGTGAACCACCTTGGAGAGTGCGCAGTGGTTGAGTTAGACGTGCGGCCTTTGGGGATCCGTACGCATCCGTAAGATGTATCCTCTGAAAGACTGGGGAACGCAATTGTGAAACCACAAAAATCCCGAAAAAGTAAAAAGAAAGGAAAAGAATGAAATGAAAAGAAATAAAAAGAAGAAAGCTGAGAAGGTGATGAACGAGATGAAGAAATTGGAGATAGAGATTAGAATTAGTTAACTGGAGAAGAATAGGAAGAATGTGAGTAAAAAGGAGAAATGGAAGAAGAATTGAGATTTTAAGTTTAGGTGAGGATAGAAAGCTAAGTGAACGGAAATAGAATAGGAGTTGACATTAATCAGGGAATGTGAATAATTTGGAGATGTTTGTGTTTGCAGTGGATAGGTGATTGGGCGTGATATATTTGATTTATTTGGTTAATTGCTAATTGTGTATGACTTGGCATGTATTATGCATTACTAGTTCGTGCAATTCTCACCCTTACAACCAATACAGGTACAGGTTGAGTTTGTAGATATCGAGGCTGAGCAGGAGCACACTTCCCACAGGAAGTGTGAAATCGAGTCGTTTTATTTATTTGAGTCAAACCGGGCCACATTTGAATACTTGATGTATTTTGTATAATTATGGATTATGTATGCATTTCCAATATGTATTTTGGAAAATTGGTGGCCCGGGGTATTTAATTTTACTTGCAACAGTTTAAAAGTTTCTACTTTAATATTTGATGTCAAAAGAGTCTAAGTATGTTATGTATTATATATGGTTGTCTGGTTGTTATTGAAAACTGTTTTGAGCAGGCTACAGGTCAAAACTAAATTTTGGGAAAGTCGGAAAAACAGAGGAAACTCTGCCGGATTTTCGAAAAACCTTTTAAAAGAAATCAAATTCTAAAATGAATTTTCAAACTCTGATTTTATTAAAATTTAAAATTAACTAATTAAAGTGAGGATGTTACACGAAACACTTGGCCTGATCATCTGCTTCTGCAGCAATTCCTCTATCTGTTTTTTCATTTCTGCCATTTCCGGTGGTGCCATTCTATAAGGAGCAATAGAGATGGGACCAGCTCCAGGAACTAAGTCAATCCCAAACTCTATTTCTTGCTTCGGAGGTAATCCTGGTATCTCTTCAGGAAATACTTTCGGAAATTCCCTCACCACAGGAATCTCTTCTATCGGCATCGATTCTTATTCCTCGGTAGCAGAGAATAAACACATATAACCTTCAGGTTCAAGGGTTCTATATTGAATTGTCTTTTTCTCACAATTGATGATCACCTGGTTCTTCATCAACCAATCCATACCCAAGATCACATCTAATTGTAACTTAGGGAGACAAACCAAATCTACTTTAGAGACACGACCCAAGATTTCAACATTACACCCTAGACAAACCTTAGAGGTAAAGATAGGTATCCCAGTAGGGGTATCTATACTAAGATAGCAAGGCAAATCGGAAACAACAAGATTCAACCTATTCACACATTCAGGAGAAACAAAAGAATGTGTAGCTCCAGAATCAAACATAATCTTGCAAGGTTGATCATTAAGCAAAAAGTTACCTTGCACGAGATTCGGGGTTTGGGTTGCTTCATTACCACTCAGGGTAAACACTCTTCCTTGCACCACCGACTTGCCGGTAGATCCTTTAGCATCACCTTTTCCAGGCTCTCTGCAATCGCGAGCAAAATGACCTTGCTTTCCACATTTGAAGCATCCTCCTGTGGACCAGTAGAATTGGCCATGATGATAACGCCTACACTTCTCACAATAAGGAGCATTATCGCGAGACTTGTTCTTGTTATCCATCACAGCTCTGCCCTTGCCCTTGTTCTTCTGAGCATATGGACCATTATTTCGGTGATCGAATCTCTTCTTCCTCTGTGGTCCATAGTTCTGTCCACTCCCCTTTCCTTGACGTCCTACCAGCTCAGCTTTCTTGTCATCCTCATACATTCTGCACATATCCACAAGTGCAGGAAAACTCTGAATCCTCTGGTAACTGAAAATAGACTTCAACTCCGGTCTCAGTCCACCTTCAAACTTAACACACTTACTCCTTTCATCAGGGTTATTCAAGTAGTAGGGAGAATATTTCATCAGCTCCTCAAATCTAGCAGCATATTCTCCTACACTCATATCCCCCTGCTTCAATTGCATGAACTCTACCTCCTTCTTTCTCCTTAAATCTTCTGGAAAAGTATTTATTAAGGAATTTCTCCATAAACACTCCCCAGTTGATTGCTCTTCTTTCAAAATTCAGCAATTGAACAGTATGATCCCACCAGTTCTCAGCTTCCCCATGAAGCATGTTGTTTCGGACCGCTTTGTGCGATAATGATTATTTAATTAAAAGAGATAATGGGTTCGTAAACTTTGTGAAGCTTTAGACTTTCATTATATCAAGACGAGGTACAGAGGGGTTAATACAAGGAAATGGCTCCCATTTTCATGATATTTTTACAAAGAGAGGAGTATGCGCTTCGACTTTACACTCCTTTTATATTCGAGTTTCAGAAGGGGAGCTTCTTTTCCCCTTTGTTGTACGCCCTCCGTATTGCAACCGTTATTGGTTGTGGCATTTTTGGGTATTCTGACCCCCTCGTCTTGGCTCCTAGGATGGTTGCTGGAGGTGCACGCCCTCTGGCTTTTCCTCCTTTTCTGTTCCTCCTTTGTTGTTTATTCTGCCCCTTGCTTCTTCATGGCACTTCTCCCTTTTTCAGGGGGAGGAGCTTTGTGTCTTTTCATATACTGTGTGTATTGTATCGCAGCTATGGCTGCTTTAAGGTATTATTCCTCTGGCTCTTTGGCTTTTCTTGGCCTTTTGGGGAGGGTGCCCTTTGGGGACTTGGCTAACCTTTTTTCCCTTTCTTTTCCTCCCCGGGGCCTTTCGTCTTTCCTTTCTCTTTTTCTCTTTGTTCCTTTCTCTTATTTATAGTGGTGATTTGGACCAGTGGTCTCTGTTCGCTTCCCTTCGTCCGCTGGTTAGTGACCGCTTGTATCATGTGTCTAGAGCATCTTTTCAGTGGCTTTGTCTTCTTTACCATTCCTGGCTTTGGCCTTTGATGATTACGGCGAAGGAGAGGACTCCAAGTCTTACTCTTCTTAGCTTTGCCTTGGGTGAGTAAAAGATTCTCTCTTGACTTCCTCCGTAAGCTGCTAGAGCTTTGGATAGCTATGCCGCCTTCGGCTGGTCATGAGTGCGCCTTCCGTGGGCTCCCACTCCCGGATCGCCTTTACTTATCACGACGTTCTCTTCGGGTTTTTGTGGCATCTGGGACGCTTTAAGATAACACACGGCGTTTATTGTCATCAGCATGCTTTGCTCTTTGTTCTGATCGTCTTATCGAAATTGGTCGCCTTGGTGACCGTCGCCTTGGGCGTGTGTCGCCTCGGGCAATTCCTGGAGTTGGCGCGCCTTTCTCAGTGTTTCATTACTTATTTTTTTTTGTTTGGCAACTTCTGGGCCCTTAAATGACTTGGGCCTTGTAATTTTGGGCCACTAAATATTGAGGTATCAACAATTGCCCCCTTTGCAGTGAGAGGGGAAGAATTTCATTCTCAGTGCAAATCCTATTTTGTGTTTTTCTCGCTTGTTTCTTCTTTTCTTGATTCCCCATTCCTTGTTCTTCGCCTTTTTGTTATTTCTTTAAGCGTCGCCTTCGATTTTTGGGGAAGGCGTACATAAGGAGACGCCTCTGCATCGTGGGCGTCCTTCGTATTCCTTCTGGCCTACTGATTGCTTGGCGGTTTCCGCTTTGAATTTCGTCGTTCAGTGGGGTCTTGTCAACGGGCCCTCACTGGTAAGTCTTTTGGTTTTCTTCCCTCCATTCTTCTGCTGCGCTCCACGTGTCGTTAGGGGGAGGAGGCAAATATCCCTCAGCTTTTGCACGTTTCCCCACGTTCCCTCCTTCACTCATATTTTCAAAACATCCTCAGACCTTTCAGTTTTCTTTTTCACTTTCGTTTCGTTCTCTTTCTTCTTTGTTTCCGAAACTCCTTTCTTCCAGAAAAGAACTCCCCGTTACTCCTTTGTTTTCCGCTTTCTCGTTCTCTTGTATTTGCTGTTACCATGTCAGAGTCAAAGGCTGTTGCTTCTCCCGTGGTTGAAAGCGCTTCCTCGAGTTCTGAGGGGGAGATTCAACTTCCGTGCCCCATCTCTTACTGCTTCATGCAAGAGCTTCCCTGCCCTCGCTCTTACCCTGTTGAACCGGGGTACCGCCGCTGGGCTACAGAGGTGAAAGTGGACCCGCCTTCTGGTCCTGATTCGGGCGATTTTATTGTTGGCTCGTCTTCCAAGGACATGGTGGTTTCCGAGGAAGACGCCAAACTTATCTCTTCTCCTTCTTACGGTAAGGGCCACTGCGCCCTGGGCTCTTCCTTGCTCCGCTCCTGCCTTCGCCGCTCGGAGTTCCCCTGGGTAGATGTGAACTTCAACATTCGTGTGGGAGGTACTGCTGGATGGCAAGAGTGGGTTGATCACATTTTTGCTACTGATGCCGCTTTCGTGGCCATTCTGGAGAAGGTAGGGATTGCTGCCGCCATCAAGGCGTCGCCTCGGCTTGGTGCCAACCGCAGGCCTAGTGATTTGCTGATGTTGATGCAGCGCTGGTGTTCTTCCACCCACACCTTCTTGACATCGTGGGGAGAGTTCACCCCAACACTTGAAGACGTGATTATACTTCTTGGTCTTCCCGCTTTTGGAGATGCAGACCTTGATGTGGAGAATGTTGATGAACATTTTTCTGAACTGTCGATGCAACTAAAAGCCGCCTCGGCTCTAAGCGCCAAGTATTCCCGGGACCTTTTCAAGCGAAGGCGCGCCTCGTATGCAAAAGGCTCTTCTTCTCAACGGGTGAGGGGTACTGGGAACTTGGTTCCTAGGAGTCGAAGGGCAAGTCAATGCTCTTCTGTCAAGTACACCTTTGCTTGCTGGATTCGCTATTTCTTTGGCGATTTTCATGATGGTAAATTCCAATCCGGACCTGTCACCGATTCACGCCTCTACCGTGCCGCCTTCATTGCTTTTTGGCTCAGTAGATATGTGTTTCCTGGACCTCCATGGGAGTCTGTAAGCCCATGCGTCTTTCTTTTGGCTTGTCTCCTGGCGGAAGGTACACGCCTTCCTCTTGCTTCATTTTACCTAGGCGGCTTGTACGCTCGCCTAGATCAGGTATCAGTTCAGATGTGCATTTCTCACGGGCGCTTTCCGATTAATTCTTATATTGACTTGACGTTTCTTCAGTATTTTTTGTTTGAGCGTTTTCCCGCCTATGGCCCCACCAAACTTCCCCTTTCTACTGGTGCTGCTGGCTTGGACCCTCGTTCGTGGTGTTGGACGAGAGGGTCCCAGAGAGAACCCCTTATTTCTCTCATTGATTCAGAGGACAAATTCTTGTTTCGCCCTTACTCGGACCTCCCACATCTTCTTTATGATGAAGAGACCTTTTCCACAAGAAACAATGCTGCCACCCCTTTCGAAGGGGCCTTTGATTTATGGAAGCTGATTCTCTCTATTCGCTGTTTGCCTGGTTTTGTTCCCCTGGATAGTAGGAGTGCTCATGGTGGAGCCCTTTGGCCCTGTGTGTACCATCCCGATCGGGTGGCCAGGCAGTTTGGGCGTGATCAAGCCCCCTGTGTTCTCAACATTGAGCAGGCCCCGACAGAAGACTTGGTTAAAGCACTTCTCTTTGATGCAGCTCCTGGAATTCCTGATTTTGCTCCTGTTTATGTTTCTCCCTCCCGTATTGGAGGCGTTTTGAGTTCTTGGTTTGTTTCTCATGAAGACATTCTGCAACACCTTCGGGATTTTGAAGCCTCGTCCTCGCGTCCCATTCCTTCCTTGCTGCCTATAGTGCACAACGACCCTTATTTTTGCACTTCTATGAAGAAAGCTATTGGTAAGCGTCTTGGCCATTTCTTGTTTTTGTCGCTTTTCTTTTTCTTGCTTTGCACTCAACTTGTACTTGGTTCTGTTTTCAGCTGAAGGAGTTTCGCCTAGCCGCAGAATTGCTGCGACTCCCTCTGCTGCCCCCAGGCGAAGCAAAAGGAAAGCTTCTTCTGTTTCCAGATCTTCTGTTCGAGGCGGTAGTAGCGGCGCCGCCAATTCTAGCAAAAGGAGGAAGGCAGCTGCAGCCGTTCCTACTCGTCGGTCTAGCCGCCTTCGCACCTCCGGCATCCGCATTGCTCCTTCTTCCCCAGTCCATGTGGACTTGGTTCAAGATGATACTGCTGAAACTAATTCTGGTGATTCCTTCTTGTCTTGTGACGTTTCCGCCGAAAGCGGTGGAGCTGGGGATCATTTTCCAGGTTCCGTTTCTTGTTCTTTTATCTTCTTCTAGTCTTTTCAGTTTGTTTTGCTTGGACAGTTTTCATAACGTCACTGATTCTCTTTTCTCTTTTCCTTTTGAGCGCAGGTGGTGCTGATGGTCGTTCATCGGCGTCGCCCTCATCCCAGTTTCTTGAGAACGCTCCTGTTGTTTCGCTTGCTTCTAATCATGAAGATTTTATGACCCTCTTTTGTCAACCTTCAACTGGTGGGGGTGTTACCCCTTCTGATTCTGCTGCCAGTGATGATTTCGACTTAGCGTCTCCAGTTGGCACTCCAAGGAGTGTCCCTGTTTCTCCCAAGGGTGCGCCTTCGAAGGCCCCTTCAGGTATTGCTGCTACTGATATTATCTATGAACTTGTTTCTGATATTCCAAGATCTGAAAACGTGCTTGGTGAGGTAGGTGCTGAAGTTGATGCCCCTGCCCCCTCAGAGAGTCAAGCCGCTGCAAACCTGGCTTCTTTAGTTGATAAGGGGAAGGCTCCTGCTGCGAGGGCAAGTCACGCCTCCGCCTCTCCAGGCTCTTCTTTAGTTCGTAAGTATTTCTTTTCTTGAGCTGAAATTTTTATTTTCTTTTTGAATTCTGGTCTCATTATTTCTACATGTGCTGCTATGTGTTCTTGCAGCTTCACTTCCTGCAGATGATCAAGCTTTGATTGATTCGTTCATGCGTGCTCACGCTTTCTTGATTCCTCCTCCAGCTTCACTTCCTCGCCTTTTCTGGGAGTCCGGTTCTCAAACTTTGTTGCGGATGTTGCATTTAGTCCGCTCAGTTGACGTGGATGACTTGCCGTGGGAGGAGAAGGCCGAGATCTTGGATTGCTTATACACGCTTCAGTTTCAACATTACTCTGGTCCCTGGCTTGAAAATGCCATTGCTGGTTTTGAAAGTTTGCGCCCTCCGTTCGATGACGGTGAGTTGGCCGACGCTGAGCGTGCTTTGCAGGAGCGCCGTGCTCCTTTGGTGTCTCGTGTCAAGGAGCTTTCTTCTCAGCTTGACCAAGCAACCGCTGAACTGGAGGCTCTTGATCAGGAGATCAGGGATTTGGCTGACAAAAAGTATTCTTATGAGGAAGTCTGCAGGGTTACTTCCTTGAATTCTCTTTTCTTTATGTAGGCATTGTTTTGCCACTTTATGCTGCTACTTTGACATTTCTCTTTCGGATTATGGTTTTCGGTTGTGCTTTTTCATTTGGTTCATGACTTGTATAACTTTGCTCGAGCTTAGCTTTTGTTGCTTTATTGACTTGCATCTTGGGATTCATGATGCCTTTCGTATGTATTTCTCAAGCTTGGATTCTGTTTTGTATGCTTGACAATGCTGTTATGTTGAGAATACATATCTTGTCTTTGCTCTTTATCATCATTTTTGTTGTTGTTGTTTGCCTTGCGCTTGAGATTTTGCATTTGGATTTTACGCCTTTGTTCTTGTGCGCTTTTGTTGGCTTCGCCGCTTTGGCAGTTGTGGCCTGGGCTTCATAGCTTTGTAATTGCTTGCTGCTGCACTTCTCAGTTTTGGTGCCTTTTCTTCAAGTGTTCTGATAGAGCACGACTCTTCTTTTTTTTTTTGGATTGGTACCTAAGGAAGGTTTCCTTCCTCCCCTCTCCACTTTTTTTTTGGAGCGCGCTCTGGGAGCTGCAAACTTGCTTGCAGATTTCAACAGCCCTTTCATGTTATTGGTGCCAAGATTGTTGTTAAGGCGCACATTGGGCACGTTTCACAGATGTTGTCGCTTTGGACCCCTTCTTCTGTTGCTCTGGATTTTCTGCTTGCTTTCTTTGGCTTTTCAATTGCCGCTTTTGGGCTTTCTTTCTTTTCTCTTCTTTTTTCAGTTGCCACATTGGGGCTTTTTTTTTTCAGTTGCCACATTGGGGCTTTTCTTTTTTTTTTTTCAGTTGCCACATTGGGGCCCTTTTTTTTCAGTTGCCACATTGGGGCTTTTTTTTTCAGTTGCCACATTGGGGCTTTTTTTTTCAGTTGCCACATTGGAGCTTTTTTTTTTTCAGTTGCCACATTGGGGCTTTTTTTTTCAGTTGCCACATTGGGGCTTTTTTTTTTTCAGTTGCCACATTGGGGCTTTTTTTTTCAGTTGCCACATTGGGGCTTTGTAAACTAACGGATCGTTTTGGATCTTGCGTTAGCCAACCTCTTTTACAGATTTTTCCGCCCGCGTTTAAGACTAGCGCCCTTGTTTCCCGGGACCTTTTCTAGTCTCGCGATATGGCGTACTTCGCCCGCGTCTATCCCAGAAATTTTTCAGGAGGTCTATCTGGGTACCACGATAAGGCGCTTGTGCCCGCGGTACGGTTCAACACTATTCTTTTTCTTTTTCTTTTTCTTCTTCTCTTCCTTTTTCTCTTTTTTTTGAAGTGTTGAACCTCGCGTTCTGGCATTATTGACCCTGTTTGAGGGTGTTTTTCTACAGCGATACCTCATGTCATCAGTATCGTTTGAGCTCTTTCCGGGGACACCTCATGTCATCAGCGTCGCTTCGAGCTTTAGCATTGGTGCCTCTTGTCATAGGCACTTCCTTGCTTCTGATTGATTGCTTAATTCTGATTGCTTGTGCTTCGTAACACTTCTTGTCACGGGTGCTACTTTTCTTTCAGTTCTTCTTACAATCATCAGTGTGCAAACACTTGGATTTTCTGATTGACTTTGTGCTTTATGCTTGCTTTCGCATGCTCCGCTTTGGCGTACGTTTAGGTTCACATGCTTTGCTTCAGAGGCTTGCTACAGACTTCTTTGTTTTGGGATGCCTTGGCCTGGTTGTGTTGTGTTTGAAGCCATTTTGGGTCAGTCACTTGTACGCTTTCTAGCTTGATTCTATCTTGCACCTTGCTCTTGCATATGATTCAGTGCTTCAGTGTTTAAGTATGCCTTTGAGTAACATACTTTTCAGGATCTTGTACTCGCATTGGTCATCACGAGGCTTGCATTTGCTTTCATGTTGCATGTATGCCTTTTCATGGACGCCTTGCGGTTGTACGCCTTGGAGGTGTACGTCTTTGCGATTGTACGCCTTTTGCGTTCTGTTACATCCTTTTTTACTTTTCATCTTGTCTCGCTGTTGCGCTCAGATATCTGCATTGACCTTCTTTTAACTTTCTGGCTTGTGACCTTTTGCGCGCTTTTGCTTTGAAGTTGCCTTGGTCTTTTCGGTTTGAATTCTTTGTCGGCTTTTGATCACAGCTTCTGACGCGTCTTTGCTCCTTGGTTTTGGTTTGTCATTAGTGACTTTCCGCTCGCATTTGTTATCGTCTTCTCAGTTTTTGCTTCGTATGAGGCTTTTTGATTCAGCTTTGCTTTTTCGCCTTCCTTCTTGTCAATTGGTTTATGCCAGATGCATGATTGTCTCTACTTGCAAGGCCGACATGTGCGCCCCGCCACCATGGCTCTATGTTTGCCTTCTGGTTCTGGATTTCATGCACCTTACTTATTTGCTCAGGGCTCGCCCACTTCTTGTGAACTCTTTTCACTGCTTAGTTTATACTGCTCTTTCCTGCTTGCGCATTGCGTCTCTTTTCGGCGCTTTTGCTTTCGTTTCACCGCTTGCTTTCTTTACTTTTGACCGCCTCGCTTTCATCGGGCGAGGTGCGGAGTCTTTTTTTTTGAAAGCGCACTGAAGGCTTCTTGGATTTTAAAGAGTGATTCCCTCTACACAAACAACTCTCATTTTCCGGATACTTTCGTGCTATGCATGTCCGTTTTATCAGTTGCATCTAGCGAATCATGTATAAAATCAACCATGCATCGCTATGTAACATTATCCAGGTCATGCTTTTATGCAACGCTTTCCTAGAACATGCTTTTTCATCATTCCAATCATATGACCTGTAACTTTAGATTTTTAAAATGATGATGGAAACAGTTTCTTTTCATCATGCCATGGCTGGCCAGGAAAAAATTGGCAAGAATGACTAGTATGACATATTAATTTTAGTTCTTCAGCAAACACTTAAATGCATAGATTCGTCTAGCCATTGTTTTCTCTAGTCAAACATTCGATACATATCAGAGCGACGACATTTATGATTGTTATCATGCACGTGCCATTTTTAGCCATGGCATACTCAGATTCAGAATATACTGTAATAGTGTTATTCTAGTCAAAGCGAAATTAAATTTTTGCTATCAGGATGATATTAGACACAAGGCTAACGGCGTAGAACATGATATCATACGAAAGCGTCATTACCAAAAGCGTATCAAGGCATAGATGCACAGAGCAAGCATGTTACAGCTACATACAACGACTTATATGCAGGTAGGTACAATACATCTTTTATTTTGTCATGATTCATATCTACCAAATTCATGGAAAGACTTATCAGGATAGAACGATAAATTAGACCGAGTCAGGGTTTGCGTATACTTAGCTTATGGTGCAGACGACATGAAGCGTTCTTCATGTGGACTTGTTAATTGCGCCTTTGCTCCCGCGCTTTCTCTTTTGTAATCCTGCGTCCTCGTCAACGGGAGCGTGCTTCGTGCGACATCTTCGTCAGCAAGGGTGCATTTTCACCTCTTTAGTCATGTGACCGCTTTCCAGGGGGCTAAGCAGAGCAAATGCCGTTGCCTCCAAAGCGCCGCCTTTCCGGACAATCAAGTTCGCGAGGATCTATGTCGCCTTTTGGACGAGTCTCGTCGCCTTCTGGGAAGTTTGTATCAGGGCGAGCCTGGTCTCCTTTCGTGACCACGCCTTCTGGGGGACCATTCTCTGAGGAGCGCCTTCTAGTGAACTCGCCTTTCGGTAGCAGGCTACCCTTCGTGAAGGTCGCCTTCGGTCTGAAAGAGCATCTCATCGCTGCAATGTTTCTTCAGTCGGAGGTTGTCGATAGCAGCGAACGCTCTCGGGAGCTGTCTCCTGACCGGTGCTTCTAGGAGCATTTTCTTCAAGGTTGAAAGCCATAGCTTCCCCAGCGGAGTCGCCAATTGTTTCGGACCGCTTTGTGCGATAATGATTATTTAATTAAAAGAGATAATGAGTTCGTAAACTTTGTGAAGCTTTAGGCTTTCATTATATCAAGACGAGGTACAGAGGGGTTAATACAAGGAAACGGCTCCCATTTTCATGATATTTTTACAAAGAGAGGAGTATGCGCTTTGGCTTTACACTTCTTTTATATTCGAGTTTCATAAGGGGAGCTTCTTTTCTCCTTTGTTGTACGCCCTCCGTATTGCAACCGTTATTGGTTGTGGCATTTTTGGGTATTCTGACCCCCTCGTCTTGGCTCCTAGGATGGTTGCTGGAGGTGCACGCCCTCTGGCTTTTCCTCCTTTTCTGTTCCTCCTTTGTTGTTTATTCTGCCTCTTGCTTCTTCATGGCACTTCTCCCTTTTTCAGGGGGAGGAGCTTTGTGTCTTTTCATATACTGTGTGTATTGTATCGCAGCTATGACTGCTTTAAGGTATTATTCCTCTGGCTCTTTGGCTTTTCTTGGCCTTTTGGGGAGGGTGCCCTTTGGGGACTTGGCTAACCTTTTTTCCCTTTCTTTTCCTCCCCGGGGCCTTTCGTCTTTTCTTTCTCTTTTGCTCTTTGTTCCTTTCTCTTATTTATAGTGGTGCTTTGGACCAGTGGTCTCTGTTCGCTTCCCTTCGTCCGCTGGTTAGTGACCGCTTGTATCATGTGTCCAGAGCATCTTTTCAGTGGCTTTGTCTTCTTTACCATTCCTGGCTTTGGCCTTTGATGATTACGGCGAAGGAGAGGACTCCAAGTCTTACTCTTCTTAGCTTTGCCTTGGGTGAGTAAAAGATTCTCTCTTGACTTCCTCCGTAAGCCGCTAGAGCTTTGGATAGCTATGCCGCCTTCGGCTGGTCATGAGTGCGCCTTCCGTGGGCTCCCACTCCCGGATCGCCTTTACTTATCACGACGTTCTCTTCGGGTTTTTGTGGCATCTGGGACGCTTTAAGATAACACACGGCGTTTATTTTCATCAGCATGCTTTGCTCTTTGTTCTGATCGTCTTATCGAAATTGGTCGCCTTGGTGACCGTCGCCTTGGGCGTGTGTCGCCTCGGGCAATTCCTGGAGTTGGCGCGCCTTTCTCAGTGTTTCATTACTTATTTTTTTGTTTGGCAACTTCTGGGCCCTTACATGACTTGGGCCTTGTAATTTTGGGCCACTAAATATTGAGGTATCAACACATGTAAACTGCGTAGGTTACCTACTGCTCATCCGAACAGTCTAATGTTCTGAAAATCTTGTTGATCTCGTACAACCACTTATTTGCCTCATCAGGTTTGTATCCTCCTTCAAACCTTGGTGGATTGCACTTTCTTAACTCCGACAGAGTCTTAGCATCATGATTCACCACATTACCAACATGTGGATTACCAGCTCGTCCTTGAGGTGGCTGCCGTTGCATGCCCTCCAGCACAGTCGTAATACGTTCTAACATTTCGTTCGTATAATTTCTATTTCTGGTTGCCATAGAAAGACCTGCACTATGGGCTTTGGGTCACTAAAAGGTCTTTAAAATATAAGCACTACTAGCTTACTCAACAATCTTACTCAGATATATTCAAATAACATTGAATACCATACTTAGCTGCATCATCAGGGCCATGAGGGACAAGACCAATGCTCTGATACCACCAAATGTGTGACATCCTCGTTTTATATCTTGAAAATAATAAATATTTCCAAATATAGAATACTTGTTATCAAAGATTGAGACTAGAAAATTTTTCCTTTTTAATTGATACTTACTCAATTATAAACACCTTTAATCTGGACAAATAATTTAAATTCGGTTTAATAATATCTTAATTACAAAAGGCTCTCGAGACAATGTCTTTTTAACATAATGAAAACATATTCGTAACCCTTTTTAAAAACATATCATTTGTCTCTTGAGTTTGATCGAACGTATAAAATATAAGCTTATTGCCGAATCCTTTTGAATCAAAATCAGAGTATGCGGAAGTAAAAATAATACTTGTGGGGCACTCCTGAGGTAAATAAAAACATCATATATATATATATATATATATATCATGATAAAAATCCCACCAGTATCATCAGTAGAGGGTATCAAAAGTCGAGATAGCAAGTTTTGATGAAACATATACAAACCAGCTGCATAAAATAAACCTTACTCTAGACCTCTCAAAATATATACAATATATTACAATATCCAAAAATAGAAGTCCCAAAGTAGGTCATCCGTGTCCTCAGCAGCTCCTTTGATCCTCCGCAGCTCTATCCCTAGGGCCTAGGATCCAAAACATCTATGCTATGCAGGCTCCTAGGAACCAGCAGGTCCACCTCTAGCAGAAACAGTAGGCTCGACATGCACCTCCTCCTCGTCCTCATCCTCCACTGGATCCTCCTCGACCTCGCCCGACTGTGCAGAAACCCCACCACTGGGTCTCGGATCTGCAGAAACAGTCCTCTCAAAATCAGTCGGACCAGGAGAAGGAGTCTCCTCAGTAACAACTCTGTGGGAGGAAGGATGAGTACAAGTGGCAGCTCTAAAACGAAAACTATGGAATCGACGCACAGGTCGAGCCGGGGTGATCCTATATATGTATAAAAGGGTGGAACATGCATAGTATAGACTAGAGGGATCCTAAATCTACGAGGTCGCACCCGAACTAGAGGGTTAGTGTAACACCTCGATTCGGCAACTTGAAACTTAAACTCAAAGTAGTGAAAATTAGGGCCATTTTTTTTTAAAACAAGTGTTATGTGAACGTGAGAACACTTAGACTTTTAAAACATAGTTACAATTAAAACTCGTGTTCTCACGTTACATAAACTCTTTCAAGTTCCAAACCGGGATGTCACAAGACACCGCACTTTGAAACCCGTTTTTCAAAATACCATTTTAAATAGAAAACATAGCCCATTTACTTGTTTCAAAACATTCATGCTTAATAAAAAACTTTTCCCGGGGTACAGTATGATAGAGCTAGGTAACTAAGAACTTACAATGGAGCACTTTCTGCCAGGGGAATTCCTAGCTTCTAGTCATGCTTAATAATACTTGTCGTCTAACTCCGGACTTTGGTTGATGAAGCCCACCACGCTTCCGCTGCGCCATCTACCAGTTGCAATATCAGCAATTGCCAATACGACAACATGGTAGGAGAGAGTCAGTGTTCCGAACACTAACGGGTTGACCTTCCGGTCTTAGAGTAGACTCGATGTAGAGAAAGACAGATGATATATATAACATAACTATATAACTAAAACAACATACTAAAGAATGCAATCATCATCAACATAAATGCATCTAGCATGTTATACACATAGCATGAATCACAACAATAATATAATCACCATCATCATCATCATACACACAATTACATTATTCGAGTGCTCATTCCCAACATCTTTCTCATGAGCTTTCACAATTGTTCTCATTCCTTCTTTTCTCATAATTTCCACACTTATTACTTATTCCAAGAATTCACTCATCTTATAAATCTTATTCGATGCTTGATATCCTTTAATATACTTTTCTTTGAACCTCTTTGTCTTATAAGTCTTATTGTTTCGATTAGCATCAATGATGAGGGGGAAACATCATTGAGCTCACACACGTCTACATCTCCTCGGTCAACCACCCAACCTAGTCGGAAGCAAACAGGAGTGCATGACCTTTACCACGCGGGCACGACAACTGTCACACAAACAAATGGTCCCAGACCAGGAGGACTCAGCCTCAAATCAATCAATTCATATCATATAATCAAGGCACGCTCTCAGCGGCAATCACAAATGCCCCGTTCCAGTCCCTCTCGCTGTTCCTGAAATGCCATAGGGGTGACAACACTATTCCGGTCCCGGGTGCAGAACTTACCACGACATTAGACCCAGTCCCTACCACATTAGTACGCCACATGTGGAATTCATTCCGCCCAAAATAGTACTCAAAGCCTCATGGCGTTTTACCGCCCTAGCTTACCCTATTGCATTCACAACCCGAATATCCCTGATATCCGGGGTACCTTCCTCTCCACTACTTCGATACGACACTCATGCCTCACCGCGTTTGTAAATGTCTTTTAAAGTCTTTTAATGTTTTACGATTTACTTAACGGCTTAATCCTAACAGTCGGCTCGTCCTTGGCGCATCCTTTCAACGAAGCCCGACCACTAAACGCAATCCATTCCCCCTAGATCTCAATGGCCCTTGGCCTCAACCTCAAATTCTCATCTCATCGTCATGATTCTCATAAGCTCATTCTCCACATATTCCTCATCAACATCATCAGCATCTCTTCCTCGTCTTTCTCAAAATATCTTTCGCAAAACTTTTCGAAAACATGATTTCACAAAACTTTACTTCACAAAACATTTTCAAAACCTCATTTCATAAACCTTTTCGCAAAATTTTTTTTTCAAAAGATAATATTTCCAAAAACTTTCGCAAAATATCGTTTTCACAAAAACTTTTCAAAAATCTCTTTTCAAAACCGTTTAAAAAAAAATCATATTTTTGGATGAGTGTTAATGGAGGAGCAAGCTCAACTCAACACTAAGCTTCTTTCCAAAAACATGAACGAGGAATCACATCTCCATCAAACCACATCTCACTTTCACAACCATGTTCTCTTTCAAATCTCAACTCTTTTCACTCCAATATCACTTCTCTTTCCTTCATTCTTTATCTCTTTTGCATTCCATTCGCATCACACTTTATCTCTTTCTCAATCATTTCTCATATTTTCTCTTCATTCTCAACTCATCACTTACTTCTCTCTCAATTATTTCTCATGTTCTTATTTATTTCTCTTTTCTCTTTTCAATTTATCTTATTACTTTCACAGTTTCATCATCATCATTTCGCTATCCAAACATAATCAAACAATTTCTCTACAAAATAAAGTATGCACAATAAATAAACATTTAGTATGCAAACAGAACAGATAAACATGTAGCACGAACATCTACATTGCCTAATTCGCAGTACTCTCGCAATCCGTCTATTCGAATTGCGAGCAACCACGTTACGGGATCACAACACTCTCGCTCACCTGGATGACGACACATCCAAAGACTTCCCAAGAATTATAGTCGCTAACCTTGCCGCATTTCCTTCGCGTCCGATACCCGAACTAGACATTTTTCCCCGTGCGTTAGAAACGATTTACGTGAATTCTTAAGTTCATTTTAAAACACTTCGAAACCATTCCTTTCTTAAAGACACATTACCAATATCAAAAAGGTTCCAAATCAAATCTCAAAAGAGTTTTCAAGAAAACTTTGAAATAATAATCTTTTTATTAAAACAATTACATTCTTCTTAGTTTAAAACACTTCGGTTGAAAAATTATTTTCTTTAAACATTGAATGAAATCTTAGGAAAACAACTCTCTGAAATTCTTTCTTAAATTAAATACAGAAAGGCAAAATTTCAAAACCACTCAACTTGATTTATTTAGGTTCTAGACATTATAAGATACTGATCAAAGAAGGTTCTTTAAAATTTTCCAAATCAATTTAAGTTATTCAATTTATACTTTTTAGATAAAACATTTTTCACAAACAAACTCAAACAATATTCAGTACAATTCCAATATATTCGAGCAGCACAAAAACAGTCACATACAAATTCCAAGCATTCACCAACGGTACATACAAGCTCCAAGCAGTCATAAGCACACACCATACAACTCGTATTTTTAATCATTCAAAACTATTAATTAAATTATAACCTTAATAAATTAATTCAATTACTCTTAATAAAATAATTTAACTTAATCTCCTAATTACTTAACAAACCGAATCACACATGGTCATTATTTTCTAATCACAAATCAATTTTAAAGCTAAAAATCTTTGAATGAATATCACAAAAATCTTTTTACATAATCAAATCAAGCCAAAAGAATTAAAAGAACCACACATCATTCTCATTAAACACATAACACTAAGCATCTAAGAATATAGCTATTATCAAGGTCACTTCATGAAAATAATTTCCTAACTACATGCACATGCTTTGACCGAATTCTACATGTATAATATGGCAAGAATTTAGTGCACAATTAAAGACATAAGAGCATGAAATTATTTTCTCTATTTTATAATGAAAACCGTGAGCATGCCATGGAAAGATTAGCAAATTTTAATTTCATTTTCAAAACAAAATAAACACAACAATTTACACACATTTTCTTTTAAATTAATTAATTCATGCATGCATTTTTTTGAAATCTTTTAACCTCATGATGTATGCAACCTATATGAGGGACAACATAGTCTCCCACCTAATACCTAGGATGGCTTAAAGTCAACATGAAAAAGACAATGTTTTTTTTTAACACACATAAAAAAAAACAAATCAAATCATATTATTATTTAAACCTCATTTTTAAAACATCATGCAATAACATTTATTATAACAAAATCTTTTTCAAACATAAACTCAAGTTCATCATTTTCTCAAAACAAGAATAAAGACTTAATTTTAACTTTATGAAAACAACATGCATGAATAATAAATTACTAAATCTAATCTCAGCATTTTAAATCAAGTATGGCCGAATGGCCTCACAAAATATAACACACACAAAATCAACTATTAAATCAAATTATGCACATAACAACACTAGATCTAAACATATTCATGCTTGAAAATCATTTTTAAAACTCACTTCTTTACTTTTCCTTTTGAAATCGAATCATACAAAGAAAGAAATTACAACCTTTACTTTGAAAAATAACATGCACACACTCAAATCAAATAAGAACATTATTAGACCAACATGCAAGACTAGAACTTTGAATTTTTTCACAAATCCAGTTTAGATCTTAAATTTATTCAACAAATAATTATAGAAATATGCATAGATCATGGTTTAGAAAAAGATTTAACATGCAAAAACCAAAAATTTCACTTAATAAATAAACAAACTTAGATCATGGATTTATTCATTAAATCAACATATAAACACACATAATTCACGGTTTAAAGAAAGAAAAGTAGACATGCAAAGTGATTTGTTTTAGGTTTCACGAAAAGCTTAGTTTTCTTTAGATCTTAAAAGATTTAGTTTAGAAAAATGTGAGATCAAGCAAGAAAATCTTCAACCGAAACATCAAGCATAAAACTTAACATATTACAATTTATTTAAAGTCCTTAAAAGTCCAAGATAAAAGAATAACAACACATAAACTTCAACTTTCAAGCCATGAAAACTACATGCAAGAAGGAAGAAATAAGGATCTGTAAACTAAAAAGGAAAAACTAAATTATTACAACTCTTCTTCTTGATCTTTGGTTCCTACCATGATAAAGGTTGGTCTTCTAGCTCTAACACTCTTGATCTACAAGGGATTCTTCTAGGTTTGGCTTGGATCTCCTTCCTCCTTCTCCTCTAGGCCTTACGGCCACTTCTCCCTTTCTCTCTCTATTTTTCTTTTCTTTTCTTTCTAAGAGTTTGGTTGAGTCTCTTAGATGTGTTTTTGTGTTGGAAAGAAATGAAATGGGTGAAGGGAAATGAAATGAGGAAATCAACTAAGGCTTCTTGAATATATAGGCCATACACGAATTCCTTATGTGCCCTTAGGTGTTGGTTTGGTTACACACAATGGGAGGGACGGTTTTGGCATCACAAAAAGATGCATGGGTGGTGTTTATCAAAACCAAGGGGACAAGGCAGCATAGGCTTAATACTTTAGGAGTCACTTAGGGCTAAGTATTAGTTAGTCAATAGTTAGGATTTTCTAACTTAGTTTGGTTTGGTTTGGTTCCTTTGGTTACTAATTTCTTAACCCATAAGCTTCTAAAATTCTACATCCTAGCTCACCCACACACATACATACGTACATACAGATACACACACATATATACACACATACTCATACACACCGAAGCATACACATATACACATACAATTTTACATTTTATTTCTTTAATCTTATTTACTTAAACATTCGAATTATTAACTCACACAATAATGCAATCAATTCCAAAATCACACTCATACAATTAATTCATGTATCACACAGTACACACCCATTAAATCAAACACATATGACATAAAAATTTCAAGCCAAAATCAATAGATTTATTTTCTTTAGAACAAAATTTCCAAAATTCGTATTTCATATCTCTGAAAATAAATTTTTGTAAAACAACCCAGAAAAATCCAGAAATCACATTTTCAAAATCTACATCTCAAGACGATCGTTTTGATATAAAAATCATAAAAATCCGAGTTATGATTTAAAAGTTATGAATTTTTAAAGTTAACAGATCCAGAAATTACATTCCTAACAAAAATCACTTTTTAATAAAATCACCACCAATTTCTTATAAATCAAATCAACAAAACCATTCACTTCACATTTATAAAAAAATTTGGTTTATAAAGATCCTTGAAAAACAACATTTTATTTCTTTTTCTCATAAAATATTTTTCTGAAAATATAATCTCAGGGTTTCTTTTGATGAAAATCGTTTACGCACGTACGGAAAAAATGCGGGGTGTTACAGTTAGGGTGGTAGAGAGTGATCTCCACCTCCCCCTCAAAGGTGGCACGGTGCTCCTCGTACGTCCATATACCACTAGGGATAGGGCGTATCTCGATGCAGACTAGGTATCTGGCCATCACCTAAACAGGGCATGGGGAGTAAGTATACACATATACATAATCAATAAAGACTTAAAAGTACAAACACAAGTATGTCATGGACAGACAATAATGCAAGTACATATGAGCATACCAAATTTCAACATTATATCTCTTATAATGCAAGTGGCATGATGCATGATTTCTATCCACAACTGAGGCCTCTAATAAAAGTCCATCTTGGACGTCCATCCAATACATCGTTGTGTTCCCGGAACACTGACATTCGTTCCCAGAACGTAATGCCAAACCATACTTGGATAAATAAGCATCACTCCCAGAGTGTGCATCACGTTCCCAGAACGCATACGTTCCCAGAACGCATAAAAACCATGTCCCAGACACTAGCCACATTCCCAGAATGTGTCATCAAGTAGGTTACAATTTGGTACTCCCGGAGTACCCTCCTCATATTCCCAGAATATGATAAACGTTCCTACCAACCAATCTTCCATTCTCTATGCATGGATGCACAATTATTAAGGTTGATTTTATCTTTACTTTAATTACTGTGATTTAGAAATATTTCAATTTCTCTTTTGAATGATTAATTTGTGGTATAATCCTTGGCACAAAGATTCACTCTTGAATTAACTCAAAAACATGCCATTAGGCTTAGGTTGGGAAAAACATGACCAATGGTATTCCTTTTCACTTAAAAGACTTAACTTTTATTTTTCAGTTTCAGGTACTAACCGGTTACAGTCTCAGGCTAACTGGTTAGAATTACAGACCTGAACTGGTTTACCATTGAAATTCAGAAAACCCTTTTTCTTGAATTCTCTACCCAATCCATAAACAAGTTTCAACATTGTTTTATACCTCAAATCCACTGTTTTCATCATTCAAAAGTCCAAATCACATTCCAATTCCAAATGAGCATAATTTCCTCTTGAAATTATCTCATTACAATAAGGTATTAACTCTCAATTTCAATCTGAACCATACAGTATTAATCAACTTATTTTCAGATTGAGTTCAAGTGAAATTAAAGTCTAGATTTGAGTAAAAAATGGTAAGAACACAGGACTAATTTCAGAAATCCATTTTCTTTGAAATTTTACAGTATCTAACCGGTTACAAATATCGAATAACCGGTTAGAGTATGCAGTTTGCACACTGAAAAATGAGGTTTGACATATCATTCTTTTCATTACTCAAATCTAACCAATTTCAATACTCAAAAGAGTTCACATACCTTAAAATAAACATGTTTAACCACAGAAACACATTTAACTTGCATGCATTAAGTTCAAAGTATCAAATTGCATAAAAACCCACATAAACGCAATTTAATACCACAAAACTTATAATAAACATTTAGATTATGATTCAAGCATCAAAATCACTTGCATGCATCAAAACAAAATGGCTCAAAACAGAATTGAGCTAGAATTTGGCCTCCAAGCCTTTTTGGTCTTAAACACATAATGCCCTTTTTGAGTCTTTGTTGACTTAAATCCTAAATCACTTGATTTTAGTCTAAATCTAGTATAAGGTAAACTTCTCCCATACCTCAAAGTTGTGTTTGATGAGTATTAGCACTGAAACTTGATCGTCGTTGCTTGTCTGATGAGTTTTGACAGATCAGGTTGCTTACTTATGTTGCAAATAGATGAAGGCTCTGAATTGATCGGGATTTTAAATCGAGAATGTGTTGTACGACCACCAGGTAATAATGTTGCAGCTATTCCAGATGTGGCAGTTGTCAAAACAATATTTCTGGTACTTGTCAATCTTGCTATCAAAGCGCGATATAGAAATGTCTTCCCTGTTCCACTTGGCCCATCAATAAAGAAAATTTGACCTTGTCTATTTTGGACGGCACTCATGATGACATTAAATGCATTTAATTGATCAACATTTAAGTTGTCCACAACAATAAGATCATTATGTGGTATATGTACCTCAAGTTCTTCCCGTATCAGTTGCGGAACTATATTATCATGAATAGGTCCCAGTGTTGGTTCGGGTAAATCAAAATCACTTATTTGATTTCCATGCTGAATGAGGAGGTCATTTAAATCTCTCAATAAAATATCAGTTTTGTATGCAGCAGTGGTAGTGGTTGATGTAACATTTCCTCTTCTTCCATGCTAATTGATATATTTAGTGTGGTACATGTCAAATTCTCTATTATGTGTTTACTTTTCCTTGGATTAATCGGATAGTGGAAGTGAAAGAAAATGAGTAATTAACTCGTTACGGTGTTATTTTTAATTTCGTGTAAAAGCTCTTGAAAGTTAATCGATTTTGGAAATGGTTTATTCTTAGTCGATTGAAAAAAAATGATTAATTAAGTGCTTTAGGAAATGTTAGAAAACAAATTTATCTTAGTTCCTTCTTGATGTATGATACGGCCTTAACAAGATGATGAGAAGAGGAATTTATTTTGTTAAATGCTAAGTGTTGTTTGAAGTGTGTTTTATTTATGTGAAAATGAAATCGAAAGAGTTAATTGTATGTTGTTTATGTTCGGTCTAAGTGTTTAACTTTAAGATTAAAATGAATTGGCCTAAGTGCTACTTGCCTAACTTGACTATGCGATTTGATTTGTTAAAGTGTGGTATGTCGTTTGCATTTTGAATCGATGTTTGAAAAGTGGTTGATTACATAACTAGCCTATGAGAATTTAATTTATTTTGAGTTGATTGATTTGATTTAATTAGAAATATTGGTTATGTTTAGTGGCTGCCCAAGCTCTATCTTTGGTGTTAGAGTTTGAATTATAGGGTGATAAAGTGTTTGTCTTGTGTTAAAAAGCCATGTGGAGTAAAACATACTTTCACGGCGTTTTCGGATTCACGAAAAGTGATTTATGGAATTGTTCCTTCGCAGTCCAGAATTTTAATCCTTGTGTTTTCAAGTTGCAAAAATGTTTTCAAGTATTTTAAAGCAACGGTTTTTAGTATTTTATATTATAGTAAAAGCTAGATCGAGAGATTTGAGTTTTTCGATGTTTTCGGGTTCGAACGAGCTGTTGTCCAAGTTGGACCAACAGCTAACTACTTTGTTTAAATTGTATTTGTTAGTTGTTTTCAAAGTGTTTTGATGTGTTCAAGCTATTGTGTTACTTTGAAATAAAAGTGAGAAAAAAGAATTGTGTTTGAATTTTACCCGAAGGACTTTAATATGGGTTTTCAACGGATGATTTTAATTATGAACTTGATGCTTTATTCGAATTGTGATATTAATATATAATGTCTATTTTGAGGATGTAGAAGGTGACAATTGTGGACGTGTGTCGGAGGACTGCACCCGTAAAGGCTCTCTGGATTTCTGTTGGCATTCGAGGTGAGAGAGCAACTTTCCTAAGACACCATGGTCTATAGGTAATGTGTTGAGATGTTCCTGTCCATCTCAAAAGCCAGAACGTAGGGGTCTGTGAGTCAGTCGTATGGTGGCAATTGGATCTGTGTGTATGGCCACTCATATGCAGGACTAAGACTTCCTTTTTTAATATGGCATGATGAATACTTGATGTTGTCAATATGGTAATGATTAAATGGTATGATATGATGATTATATGCCTGCTGAACTTTTAGTTGAAAATCAAAAGTGATCATGCTATGTATAAGATGTTGCCTTATGTTATGAAATATTGATGCTGATGAAAATATTGAAATTTACCTGATGAAGATAAAAGATTTTGTTTATGGCGAGACATGATTATGATGGAAATGATCGATGGTTTTGAATTAACGAAAGTGAAAGTATACGTGATGATTTGATGGCAAGAGTTTGAGAAATTATTAAGATGAAATAATGAATCAAAGTGAAATTGTAAAGGCAGGAATTTTGGGAATTAATGAATTGTTGTGAGTATTGTGAAATGCAATAGTGAATCTCCCTGATGTGCATTAAGGTGGACTTATGTGCTTTCCAGGTTGAGTTTGTGTTGGCCACGTGAGTTGTACCCCGTGGTTCCGAGCCTCTGGTTATGCTAAGCAAGTGCTTTTGTGAAAGAATTGTTGTGAAAGATTCATTAGAGGTCGAGGATCACCGAAGGATGAACAAGGGTGACTCGACCGAATCTTAGGATTAATTAAATTATTCATAAAATACTAAAAGACATTGAATAATGCGGTGAGTTAAGTGTGAAGTAGTGGAGAGGAAGATACCCTGTTTATCTGCGGATACTCAGGTGAGAGATTGTGATAGGGGAGGGTAATGACGGTGAAACGTCAAGTAACCTAGAGTTTTTTTCTAGGAGAAACTAGTCCATATGTGATCGTGGATTAATACACAGGGGATTATTGCGTGTTATGAACTCGAGACTAGAAAATTACTGTCACCCCCTTGATCAATTTCGAAATGGTGAGAGGGAACCTGAATGATGCGGCAGTCGACTGGTTGTTGGGCCCTGCGATATCGCAATGAAAAGAATAGATTATAGCTGACCCGCGTGGGTGCAGTATGTACATTATAGCTGACCCAAGTGGGTTGCAGCACATGTTCGTGTTTCTTGGCTGTTCGACCTACGTGGGTTAAGGTTCATGTACGTCCCGTTTGCTTCCGATTATGATTGGGAGGATTGGAGGAGATGTATGTGTGCTAACCAAGTCCACGATGACGTCATATTATCCCATGTCATCGATGGATGTGAGATAATAAAACTTAATAAGAAAAGATTAAGAATGATGAAAAGACTTATAATTTATGAGTTAAGAATGATAAGGAAATTGATGATGAGAATGAGAATGGCCAAGTGATGAGAACACTACGGATAAGGCCAAGGAAGAGATAATTGTGATGGCATTGAGGTTGTGAAATAATGTGAAGAATGAGTTGAGAAAGAGATCAAAAAGAGAAATGACAATGATAACGGTAATGTGGAATGATAAATTGAAATGTGTATGTATATACTCAATGTGTTTGTTGTATTACTTTATCTTGATATGTTGCCTGCTGTAATCCACACTGTCGGCTTATCCGCCCGGAAAAGCTGACTCTCTCTCTGTCTCTTGGTTGTATTTTTCTATCGGTCCTTTGTCGACCAATTAGATGGTGGATCTACAGACGAGGAGGGACGTCAGTAAAGGATTATCTCCAGAGGAGGCGCCGACAACAAATTTCAGCAATGGGAGTCATTAGCTATCTTTAGTTTATGTTATGTGTCCACCTGGCTTTGTATTTTAATCAGGTTTGACTTTGATGATTCTGTCTGGATACCATGTAACTCCCGTATTGTAACATTGCTTTTTTGTTTTTTTAACTTTGTAATTGAGACAGGAGCTTGATGGTCTGATTTTTGGTAGATCAGGTTTCAAAGCGCGGTGTTGGTAACAACTCGATTTGGAACTTGACGTGTGATGTGGGACATGAATGATTTATTTGATAATGTATATGTTTTTGAAAAAGAAATGTTTTACAGAATGAATTCATGCCCATGTCACCAATGTAAAAAAAAATTCCCAGATTTTTACTAAATAAAAATAAATTCAAGTTACTAAATCGGGGTGTTACACTAGTTTCTTTCGAAACTTTTCCACCACCATTTTCCAAGTTGAGAGTCTTCTTGGATTTGCGCCTACTGGAATACCAAGGTAAGACATAGGGAGGCAGCCCTTATTACTGAAAAGGAAGCGAGCAACCGAATTGCAACGGACATCATCAACATTGATACCGTAGAGCTAGCTTTTCTTTACATTCACTTTTAAACATGAAGCGAGTTCAAAACAGCGAAGAATGCTCTTCAAGATCCAAAGAATGCTAGCCAAAGGTTTACAAATCAACACCATATCGTCAGCGTGCTGTATGTGTGAGACTTACAACCCACCATCACCCATCTTAAAGCCATCCAAGAGACCAACCTGAATTGTCTTCTGGACCAACCCACTAAATCCTTCGACTACCAAAAGAAACAAGAATGGGGCAAGGGGATAGCCTTGACGGATACCTTTTGAAACCGCGAATTCCTTAGATGGGCTACCATTTACAAGAACCGAGACCATGGTCGAGGCAAGACAAACTTTGATCCATATCCTCCATTTAGAATTGAACCCAAATCGTGTCATCATATACTCTAAGAATGCCCAGCTGACAGAGTCATATGCCTTCTCAAAGTCCAGCTTCAAAATAAAGCACCCATCCGGATCCGAGGAGGCACTATGAATTACCTCATTTAAAACCACAACAGAGTCAAGAATATTCCTACCTTTGAGGAAAGCAGATTGGGATTTAGAGATGAGATCATGCATAAAAGTTTTCAATCTACCCTCCAACACCTTGGAAAGGATCTTATACAAGGATTCGATCAAGGAGATGGGCCATATAATCCCGGATCCTCTGAGGACAATCAACCTTTGGGATAAGCGTTATGAAGGATGAGTTCAAACCTTTTGGTAGAGTTCCATTTTCATGAAATTCACTAATAAACTTGCAAACATCACTTTTAACAATCTCCCAAAATTCTTTAAAGAACTTGAAATTAAACCCGTCTGGGCCCGGACTCTTGTCACTTCGCAACTCCAAACCGCCGCCTTTATTTCCTCCATCCCTATACACTGAACCAGTAACCTGTTTTGATCTTGAGATAACCGATTGAAACTTACCCCATCAAGAGTAGACCTAACGAAGGGCTAGTTGTTATGTAAATCCCTTTTTAAAGAAGTCCACAATGTTATCTGCCAGCTCTTGATGCTCATTATACCGAACTCCATTCACCTCAAGAGATATGATCTGATTATGTCTTCTTTTGGTCTTTAGACAAGCATGGAAGTAACTTGTATTTGCATCTCCCTCCTTAAGCCATCTCACTCTAGCCTTTTGAGCCATAAGATTCTCCTTATACCCAGACAGCTTCCAAAACTCAGCCACTAACCTCTTCCTTGCATCTTGTTCCTCGACAGATAAATCTCTATCTTCACTCAAGAGATTTATGCAGTTAATTTTTTTCCAGAGATTTGGAAATTTGAGTGTCTACGTTACCAAACACTTGTTTATTCCACTCTTTTAAGGCCACCTTTAATCCTCTCAATTTCTCCTTGATCACATAAGCCCCCTACCCATCAGCATCTTGTTCCTCCCAATTAATTCTCACAAATTGAAAAAACTCCTTATGGTTAAACTAGGAATTATTCATTTTGAATGGCGAAGGATAAAAAAGTTGAGGTCTAAATCTCATCACTAATGGAGAATGATCTGAGATTTCCCTTCTTAAAGCCCAAACAGACATTGTAGGCCATCTAGATAACCATTCTTCAGATACCAAGATCCTGTCAAGCTTGCTCATCGCCTTCCCACCCGGTTGGTACCAACTAAATCTTCTACCAATAATAGGGAGATCAACCAAATTCAATTCAACAATCCAAGCATCAAATAAATAAATCTCCCTAGAGTGAGCAAAATTAACTGAACCCTTCCTCTCAGAGGTGTGTCTAATGGAATTAAAGTCACCAAGAAAAATCCATAAGCCATCTCCATATATACTCAACAATGAACTAAGAGCATCCCAAAGATCTAACTTTTCATTGAAATTGCAGGAGGAATAAACATTGACCAGAGGAATTTGATCATTACCCCACATACCTTGAACCATGATGAATCCAACACCTTTTACAACATTAAACTTTGAGAATTTTGATTTTTTCCACAAACAAACAATACCATCTGATCTACCTTGAGACTGTACAACCTCCCAATCACAATCCGAGTCACCCCATAACCTCTCAGCCAGACCCTGCTCAAACACTTCCATCTTTGATTCCTGCAAACCCAGAAAATCCATGTTTTGCATTCTCACTAGATCCCTAACACCCTTCTTTTTCACCCTTCCCCAAGCCCACGAACATTAAGAGAGGCACAATTCATGGATTACGTGACTGTGCCCTTTGGATAGAGGATTGAGCAATATAGATTTTACATCACCTAATTAACATAAGTTTTAGAAAACAGATGTAAAAACCAAACACGGTGGCAAATTTGTAAATAAGTTTAAGATAAAAAACTTTTCGCATCAGGTCTTTTTTATAACTGATGCGAAAAGTAATAATTTGTTGGACATTCCACATCTGTTATTCCATAACTGATGCGAAATGTCCTATTTCCCTACTTTCGCATCAGGTTTTAGATAAATGATGCAGAATATTTAGTGCGGTGGCAAACTTGTAAATATAATAAATTCAAGATATAAACATTCCGCATCAATTTTGTATAACAGATGCGATAAGTTATACATTTCGCATCTGTTTTTTTATATCCCATGCGAAATGTCCCTGTTTCTCCTACTTTTCGCATCATGTTATTATAAATAAATGATGCGAAATGTTCTTACAAATGACTAAAACCATTCCTGTGCCAAAAGAAATTCATTCCAGCACCAACTTCGTTCTCTTTCTTCTCCTCCTCGACTTCTTCTTCTCACAGGTTCTTCAACTTCGTCTTCTCACGAGCCTTCTCACGAGTCTTCTCCTCGAGTTCTCCTTCAACTTCGTCTTCTTCTCACCATCGACGACACGAGTTCGTCTTCTTCGCGGAGAGAGAGAAGCCACACAGCAAAGCCGCCACCGCCTCCAACAGCAACGCCGCCGCCGCCTCCGTCTCTCCTTTTCTTCCATTTTTCTAGGTTTTCTCCCTCTCCGTTTTTTTTGTTTACTTATTAATTTTTCTAGGTTTTCTAGGTTTTTCTTGTTTTTCCCTCTTCTATTTCAGTGTTCAAATATATTTTTGACAAAAGATCGAGATATACATCTAGGTAAATGCCTTTCCTCATTTTATCCTCACGTTGTGTTTAGACTTTAGAAGTTTAGTCCTCTGCGATTTGCACCTTGTTATGTGTTATTCTTATGTTATAAAAAGAAGAATGCATCATGAAATAATGAAATGTTGTTTAGTCTTTATTGTATTGAGAACTTGATGCGTGCTGATGCAGGTGACTTTGGTCTTGCCAAAATGTTGGCATCTGATGATCTTGCTTCCTCAGTGAGCGATATTGCTAAAACACTGTTTTGTAACCTTTGTTCACTCCTTCAGCAATTTTTTCTTGACTAGTTACTGTGTGTTCATGCTCAATTCCTAGGTTGTTGGGACTCCAACTCATATGTGTCCAGAGCTTCTTGCCGATATACCCTATGGCTCAAAGTCAGATATTTGGTCCTTCGATAGGATAAATTTCTTTTATTATGCTCTTGAAAAAATTGCATAATTTAATTACTCTTTTCTTTCCCCTCTTTCAAAATAATTGGTAATTGCATTTGACATTTTTTATCACTTATATAATTTGTTACGATGTTGTCTTTATGAAATAAACCTGCCTATGTGGTGTATGCTGCATAGGTGGAATCCTGCCTATGCGGTGTATGCTGCATAGCCGGTCCTAAGCCCGGATAAAAGGTGAAGGTTGTGTTAGGCCTCGACAACCAATGTAAAATTTTGTCGAATCTATGATATGGATCAATGATGTTATAAGGTTAATGCTAGGTCGTTGCCCGGAAGCAACGCGATGTATGGCTCGAGTACATTGTCAAATGAGCAAGGGCCGCTGCATCGCCGCCTGGATGCAGTGAAAAATAAGCAAGGGTTCCCGCATTTTGGTGAACGGGTGCGGGTAAAGAAGTTAGTTCACGACACTAGGATTCGGTTTGGAACATGGAATATAGGCACACTTACCGGTAAATCAATGGAAGTAGTGGACACCATGATTAGGAGAAGGATCAATTTTATGTGCCTACAAGAAACCAAGTGGGTTGGGGAAAAAGCAAAGGAATTAGACTCTTCGGGTTTCAAGCTTTGGTACACCGGTAAGATTAGAGCGAGAAATGGGGTGGGCATCATAGTGGATAAGGTGTGGAAGAAGGATGTGGTGGAGGTGAAGCGAGTTGGGGATAGGATCATAGCTCTTAAGTTGGTAGCTGGAAGAGATACTTTCAACGTGATTAGTGCTTATGCACCTCAGATAGGGTTGGAAGATCATCTTAAGGTGCAATTTTGGGAGGAGCTGGAAGAGGTAATCCAAGGAATACCTATGGGAGAAAAGATCTTATTAGGGGGAGATCTCAATGGCCATGTGGGAAGTGACCCTTGTGGATTTGAAGGACTCCATGGAGGCCATGGCATAGGGATAGCAAATGAGGAAGGTAAAACCATTCTCGATTTCTCCTCAGCTTTCGATCTAACAATAGCCAATACTTGTTTTAAAAAGCGGGAGGAACACCTTATCACATATAGGAGTGGGTCAACGCGCTCTCAAATTGATTTCTTCCTTATGAGGAAACCAGACAGAAAGCTTTGCATGGATTGCAAAGTTATACCTGGAGAGAGCTTGACTACCCAACACCGAGTCTTGGTTATGGATGTAAGGGTTAAGAGAAGGATGGAAAGAAAAATACAAGAAAAGGTTCCAAGGATCAGGTGGTGGAAATTGAAGGGGGAAAAACGATTCCAACAAAGGGTCTTAGAGGAAGGACGTTGGAATGGAGAAGGAAGCACAAATGAAATGTGGGAGGTTATGGCCAAAGGGATTAGGAAGATTTAAAAGGAGACACTCGGTGAATCAAGAGGTTATGGACCAAAGGGCAAGGAATCATGGTGGTGGGATGCAAGGGTGCAAGATAAGGTAAAGGAGAAAAAGGAATGCTTCAAAACTTGGTCCTTGAATAGAAATGCAGAGAGTTGGGATAAATATAAAGCAGCTAGGCAAGAGACCAAGAAAGCGGTGAGCGAAGCAAGAGGTAGAGCGTTTGATGGGCTATACCAATCTCTAGGCACTAAGGAAGGGGAAAGAAGTATTTATAGGATTGCTAAACTTAGGGAAAGGAGGACGAGAGACCTAGATCAAGTGAGGTGCATTAAGGATGGAGATGGCAAAGTCTTGGTCACAGATTTGGATGTAAAAGAAAGATGGAAGAGTTACTTTCACAACCTTTTCAATGAAGGTCATGAAAGTTCACATCATGATCAGATAGTCACTAGAGAAGGGGACCAAAATCATACCTTTTACCGTAGAATTAGGGAGACTGAGGTAAAAGAGGCATTGAGAAGGATGGATAATGGTAAAGCGGTTGGTCCGGATAGTATCCCCATTGAGGTATGGAAAACCTTGGGAGAGAGGGGCATCAGTTGGCTCACCAAGTTGTTTAATGAGATCTCAAGATCCAAGAAGATGCCGAACGAGTGGAGGAGGAGCACTTTAATCCCTATCTACAAGAACAAAGGTGACATACAGGATTGTGCGAATTATAGAGGGATTAAGCTTATGAGTCATACCATGAAACTTTGGGAAAGGGTGATAGAGCGAAGATTGAGACAGGAGACTCATGTTACTGAGAATCAATTTGGCTTCATGCCGGGGAGATCATCTATGGAGGCAATATACTTACTGCGCCGGTTGATGGAGGAATACCGGAGGCAACAAAAGGATCTGCATATGGTTTTTATTGATCTGGAGAAAGCTTATGATAGAGTGCCTAGAGAGATACTATGGAGGGCTCTCGAGAAGAAAGGGGTGCGTGTTGCCTATATTAGAGCCATTAAGGATATGTATAACGGGGTCAAGACGAGCGTGAGGACACAGTGGGATTTCAGAGGATTTTCCCATCTCGATAGGTCTACACCAAGGGTCAAGTTTGAGCCCCTACCTCTTTACATTGGTCTTGGATGTGCTTACGGAACATGTCCAAGAACCAGTGCCCAAATGCATGCTCTTTGCGGATGATATTGTGCTTATTGGGGATACTAGAGAGGAAATAAATGGGAAGATTGAAATGTGGAGACAAGCTTTAGAAGGGTCTGGATTCCGGATAAGTCGAAGCAAGACAGAGTATATGGAGTGTAATTTTAGCAAGAGGCACGTGGGCCTTACTCGGGAGGTGAAGGTTGGAGAGCATGTCTTAGAACAAGTCCCGAAGTTTAAGTATCTTGGTTCTATCTTACAGCAGGATGCAGAAATAGAAGGGGATGTAAATCATAGGATTCAAGCAGGGTGGATGAAATGGAGGAGTGCCTCGAGCGTGTTATGTGATAAGAAGGTACCACTTAAACATAAAGGAAGGTTCTACCGCACTTCTGTAAGACCGGCGATGTTATATGGGACAGAGTGTTGGGCGGCAAAGGGCACACAAGAGAATAAACTTCATGTTGCAGAGATGAGGATGTTGCGGTGGATGAGTGGGCATACCAGACAAGATCGGATTAGAAATGAGTATATTCGAGAAAAAGTTGGGGTTGTTCCTATTGTTGAAAAAATGGTTGAATCTCGTCTTAGGTGGTTTGGGCATGTGTGGAGGAGACCGGTGGAAGCCCCGGTTAGGAGGGTAGACCAAATGGAGGGTACTACAAGGGCTAGAGGAAGAGGAAGACCTAGAAAAACTATAGGCGAAACAATTGAGAAGGATTTGGCAATCAATGCCTTATCAAAAGACATGATTTATGATAGGCCTTTATGGCGTCGTTTGATCCATGTAGCCGACCCCACCTAGTGGGACAAAGGCTTAGTTGTTGTTGTTGCTGTCTTTATGAAATGGCTGCTCACAAACCAGCTTTTAAAGCTTTTGTAAGTTGTTATCCTTGGCTGGTAGTTATTGACAACTTTTTAAAAACGAAATACTATCGGCATAACTTTTTAATCTTATGTAATATTACAATTCACCGAGGGTACGATAATTTGTTTGAAACTCTGAAAATTATGTTTTTAGATCATAAGTATTAATGGTGGTATTAGGGACTGAGTTATATTATTCTGGAACACATTTGCTTCTCAGTCATTTCTAAAGTTTGGACTGTTAGAGCATAACATAAAATCATTGACTTTATAACTATGTATTCTAGTGCCTTGTGAGTCCTTTGTTTTCTCATAATCTTAAATTTCTTAGAAACTGTTATCTTTTTGTTTCATTCCTGTTTTATCTAGCTGCTACATTAGTGCCTATACCTACAGAGTTTGAATAAGGTCAAAGGCTGATTTAGTCGAATTGGAAACTAGAGCCCTCTTCCATCAAAAGAGTAACCTGGGACAATTGTTAAGAGTTATGACTTATGTCATTAAAACATGACAACATCTTTAAAATATACTTTCACATAATATTATTATTACCATTCATTATGACAGAACTAAGAGATTGGCATCTAATTCAGTCATGGCGTTTGGTTTACCTTTACACATTTTGCAATGATAACTTTCTGATTCAGGAGCGAGCAATCCTATTCTGTTTAACTCCTGATATATCCCCTTATTTTAAAATATCTCAATGATTCTCATTTTTTATCATTTCATTTTTGCAGTTATTAATTTTCCTATTGAAATTATGGACTTCATTCAGTGACATGATTTGTGTAATTTATCGCTGACATATTTTTATTCTTTTAGTCGAGGGCTTGTCACCCTTATATAACTAGTCTATGCATTACTTACACATAAAATTTAGTTCCTAGCTGCAGTGTTCTTTCTTCCTTTTCACCCTTATATAACTAGTCTATGCATATTCTGCTAGGATTTGTCCCTTTTTTAACTTTATTTAGTGGATTTATTCAAAACAAATTAAAGTGCGCTTTGTTTCGGTAGGCTACGGAGTTGCTAAATCACTTGCTTTCCTGTTGAACATTTGACATTTTCTTCAGGCCGAGATTGAAACCCATGTGCAGCCCGGGTGTCTGTCTCTGTATGTTCATTATGGACAAAGTAGGCCAAAAGATGCAAAAAGTCTAGCTCAAAGTGATGTTGTCATTACTACTTATGGAATTTTATCCTCTGAATTTTCAAGTGAGGTAAGTGAGAGCCTGTTTATTCTGATAGTTGTCAGACTATTTGGTCCATTTCTTAAAACTTATCAAATGATGCATGATGCATGATGAATCTTAATCTGTCTTATGTACAGAATGCAGAGGATAATGGTGGACTTTTCTCAATTAGGTGGTTTAGGGTGGTTCTTGATGAGGTTCATACTATAAAATCATCTAAAAGCCAAATTTCAGTGGCAGCTGCTGCTCTAATTGCTGACAGACGTTGGTGTCTTACTGGTACTCCTATCCAGGTGAATTATTATAATTAGCAGTCTTATTCTTATTTCATGGCTGGCAATTTTCGTTTTGGAATTGTTGGATTGATTACTAATAGATTTACTGGGAATACTAGTTGATTCCCCTAGCTTACTACTATGTAATGCATTAGTATGACAGGAATCTTTGATTAGTGCTAAAAGTTATATTATATGGTTAAACTTATGTTTTTTTCTTGCAATCTTGTTCATGTAATTTGCATTTAATATAAGTTGGCCTGTTTTAGATTGGTCATAGTTTCATGACAGCATATGTACATTTTATGTTTCCTGATGTGCAATCCTTTTTTTTTTAATCTACAGAATAGCCTTGAGGATCTTTTCAGTCTTCTTCAGTTTCTGAGGATAGAGCCTTGTTTTATAATAAAATTTAATATATTGATTCTTAATCTTGTTTTGTTTTCTTATTTGATTATGATTAATTATCTCATTATGTGTTTGTATAACGCTTGTCTTTCATCTTGACTTATAAATAGGAACAAACTTTTGTGATTCCTCATGCTTATTTACTTTTGCGATACTTTGATAAAATATGCAGAAATTTGTGATGATAATACGTGGAACGCAAGGAGCCATGATTGTTGCTTCAACCCTTGAAATTGTGCTTGGCTTCAGTGGTTTTTGGCGCAATGTAGTGAGGTTGTTTGAACTTTGTCTAAAACTTAGTTTTGGTAGAATTTGTAGTTAGTGAATATAAGAGATTTGGGTAGCTTTAGAATTAGTTTTGGTAAAATTTGTAGTTAGTGAATATAAGAGATTTGGGTAGCATTGAATTTGTTTTGGTAGAATTTGTATTGAAATTATTGGTTGTTGTATTGAAATTATTAGATATATATTTTGCCTTTTGGATTCATTTGTTTTAAAATTTTATTTTTGGTAGTCAAAGCAAAGAATGTCAGTCACACTAGATATATATAAAAATTGAAAAAAAAAATTGCACTTTTCGCATATGTTATTTATATATAACAGATGCGGAAAGTGCGGAACTTTTCACATCTGTTATTTATATATAACAGATGCGGAATGTGCACTTTCCACGTCTGTTATTTATATGTAACAGATGCGAAAAGTGCTGAACTTTTCGCATCAATTATTTAAATATAACAGATGCAGAAAGTGCACTTTTCACATCTGTTATTTGTAAATAACAGATGCGGAAAGTGTTAAAAAAATAACATATGCGACACTTTCCGCATCTGTTAAAAAAATAATAGATGCGAAAAGTGCACTTTCCGCATCTGTTAAAAAAATAATAGATGCGAAAAGTGCACTTTCCGCATCAGTTATTATACTTTCTACATCTGTTATAAAATAAGTGATGCGGAAAGTATACTTTTCGCAAAAGTTATATAAGTGATGCAGAAAGTTCTAACATTTCGCATCTGTTTTAAAAAGTGATGCGAAAAATCTTAACTATCTACATCTCTCACAAGGACATCATTTCCAAAACAGATGCGAAATGTCTTAAAAAACATATGCGAAATGTCCGATCTGCAGTAGTGAGCTTTCATCTCTATCCTCCAAACCTTGAGGCAAATTGATCATGGCAACATCCTGGCCCGTGAACGACACCCTGATCTTCTTCCCTATCTCCCACATTTTCTTTGTGGATTCCTCAATCTACCAGTACCAACCGAGGCTTGCGAAAAATTGTTGATCATGAGAGGGTGATACTTGGATCTCTTGATCTACAACCTTCGGAGCAACTTCATTAGAGGACGAGAGAGTCGAACAACGCCCACTTCTTACTTTTGACCTCCTCAGAATCCCTTTCCGAGTTGACTCCTTTGAATCTGTCTTCCTAACTCGAGGTTGCAACATGAGACTCCTTTTCTGTGACGACCCAACTTTCATTCCAAAGTAAAATATTTATAACCAGAAAATACGAGCATTTTTTTTTCTTTGAAACTAAAAGTCAAGTCATAATCCATTATCAATTCTTGCGGAATTATATAAACATCGAGTCATGAAGACAAGTGATGTAACATCATATTTCATTCATACTAAAAAGGGTACATACCACATTTTTCATTTAAACAAAATACATAATTACTTGACTTAACACTCTAGGCCATTACATTATATTACATATATTACAACAAAATTCATAATAACCTAGAGCATATGGTTCATGACTCAAAATATAAAATAGTATAGATAAGAGAAAACCTGATGGATTATATCATTCACATAACAAAATTTGGCGGAATGTGCATGATGTAAACCATCGGGATTCTCGATCTAAGCGGACGCATACGGGAATATGTGTAACATCCCAAATTTAATTCCAAGTATAATCTATGTTGTGATAGACATAGAGTAGAAGCAATGGTGATAGTAAGTTAGAAATTGGGTTAAGTAGTGCTTAAATTGAAGTTTTAAGCATAGAACTTTAGAAAATTTAAAATACAAGATTCGTAACTCAAAACACGAATTCCACCGTTGGATATGAAGTAGGAAATATGAAGAATCTTGCTTTAAAATTTGAGCAAGATCCAACGGGTAGAAAAGAAGTTGTAGAAGCTTGAAGTTGGAAATGCAGGTTTGTGGGATTTCGCTCAAGCGAAAAATCCCTCGCTTAAGCAAAACAGTAATTCATCAGACCCTGAGTTACTGAGTTAATTTCGCTCAAGCGAAATCGGCTCGCTCAAGCGAGAGTTTGGTTCGCTTAAGCGAAATGCTCTCGCTTAAGCGAAAACGGCTCGAGCAAAACCCAAACTTACTGGACGAAGTTCGCTCAAGCGAGTAACTTCTCGCTCAAGCGAAAATGCCAGTATCTGCTGTTGCAGGTTGCGATCTGGACCGTCCGATTAGAATCTTTCCATGGCTCCTCTAATCTTAGCCGCCCAAATGCCTCCTCTCTCTCATATACTCACCTCCATCTTCATTCTTCTTCATTCTTCCATCCACCCTCAACAAAAACAACTCCCCCATCTCTCCTCCTCCCATTCGAACTCCCCCTTCTTCCCCACCAAGGTCAAGCTTTGTTCTCTTCTTCCCCAAGCTCAAGACTCATTAATCATCCTCATCCATCTCCATTGGTAAGTTTCAACTCTCTCTCTCTCTCTCTAGGGCTCATACGAATTTCTCTCTCCTCCCTCCCATGGTACACGAATTTTGTGTCATGGTTTAACAAAATTATGACTCATTTGTGCTCTATTGTTTCATGGAGGTCAAGAATCTCTCCCTTCCCACTCAATCCTTGGAGCTCTTGATTAAGGAACTTAGGAGCTAGGGCTTGGAAGATTTTTCCCCATCTCTCTTGGTTTAAGGTAAGGGAGTGGATATGGTGAGCTTTGCCTTGCTCTAGGGAGTAGGTTCTAGTTAGTATATAATGCTTGTTAGGGTTATGTGTTAGGGGAGAACATTAGATTATAAATCCCTAGGTTATTGAATATGAAATTCTAATTAATTAAATGTGCATGATGATTGGATGTTAAGGCTAGGAAAAGGAAACCCAATAATATAAGAATGAATTATTTGATAAATGAAATTTGGTTAATGATTATATTGATGTACATGAGAGATTGGGTAATGTGAAAGTGAAGTTGACATAAATGATTTTTATGATTATTGGTTTAATTGTCAAGTTGTGGATAAAATAATAATTGATTGATGTTGCAGGTAAATGTAGGTGCCATGGAGTAAATTGATATAGGAAGAAAAAATGGAATGGAAACGACTATATGTGATGAATGTGCGTGTTTGTACCTAAATGCTAAATGAGTTTAAATGTTAAATATTGTCAATTGTGAACAAAGGTCATGGCTTATGAATTGAACTTGTGAATATCGGATATGGGAGCAAATGATTTTGTGTAAACAAAAAGTAAAAGGTGATTTTATTATGTGGTGATAAAGCAAATAGGTAAGAAGGTGAAATATGTAACTTGAAATGAAGTGTAATATAAATGTTGGACTATGAAAGAGAATACTATTTGGTATGATTGTGATAACTGAGAAAAGAAATGAATAAGGTGATTACATGAATAATTAGTTGTGGAATGTGTGTTGTTGTATTTAATTGTGTTAAGAATGTGGATATCGTATGAATGAGCAAATGTATATGTTATAATTGTTTGTGTAAGAAGATGAAAGTATGATTTGGCCTCTGATGTGAGGTAATGGTAAATGAAAATGTGATAAGTGCGTTGGCCTCTGATTTGAGGTGACGATTAATGGAAAGTGATGTTTAGGCTGACCTCTGCTATGAGGGGCACAAAATGAATTAAAGTAATTGAGTGTTGACCTCTGACCTGAGGGACACAAGATGAAATGAATGTTAATGAGTGTTGACCTCTGACCTGAGGGACACCGGATTAAATAATGAGTTGGGTGTTGACCTCTGACCTGAGAGACACACCGTGAATTAAGATATTGAAGTGTTGACCTCTGACCTGAGGGACACAGAATAAAGAATAATGAATGGGTGTTGACCTCTGACCTGAGGGACACGTAATTTAAATATGGAAATGAACGAGAGCCTCTGACTTGAAGTGATAATTGTGGTGAATGAAACTGTGCATTGGCCTCTGAGTTGAGGTGATGTACCTATATGAAGAAAGTGTGTGAAAAGAAATAAAAAAAAAAGGAAATGGATGTTAAAATGAATAACGGAAATGGATGTTGAAATGAATAATGAATATGGAAATAAGGAAAAGAGTATGTTGTGAAATATGTGAATATTTGCTTATTTGCTAAATGTGTTTGACCTAGTGGGTTGTTATGTCTAGTTAGAAATTGCTTTCTATTTCATGTGTAATGCTCACTCCCTTGCAGTTTCAGGTACGGAGATTGAGCTGGCACAGCCCCCGGCCGAGCAGGAGTACTTTCCCTTACAGGGAGAGTAGGGTTATTATGGGATATGGAAGAATATTATGAACTTAAGCCTCCTACACTATTTTGATGTAAAATTTGTTATTCATATTTTAAGTGAGGCTTAGGATGTTTTATTTTGACAAGTTATATGTTTTGGTTATGACACTCAAACTTAGTATTTTCCGCTATTACTTTGATATATTTGGAGCCCATGGGGCCTTGATATGATTTAGAAATATAATCTGAAGCCCTGCTGGCTATTAGTTGTTTATTTGAAAATTGTTTATACAGGTTAAATTTTGGAAAGTCCGAAAAACAGACAAAACTCCGTCCGTTTGACGGGTGATTTTTATTAAACTAAAATGAAATTTTAAATTCACATTTTTGATAGCGGGGTTTTAAGGGTAAAAATCTTAGGTGTTACAATATGGGTTAGGATGGCGGAAGGTGACTTCCACATCCCCCTCATATGTAGCCCTATGGTCCTCAAAATTCCACTCCCCATTAGGGAGCGGCCTCATCTCCACGCAGGACATGTTTCTCGCCATCACCTACACAAGGGACTGGGAGTGAGTCATAGCTAAAAGCAATAACAAATGAGCATAACAGTGGCTAGAAATAACAAGCACAAATTATCAAGTAGCAATAATAGATGCATGTGCATATGCTCAAGCTGTCTTTTATAATATCTCAATTAGTGTCGTGATGCATGTCTACTCCTCATACATGCTACGCGGTTTGGCATCCGAGTATCTCAGGCTTGGGATATTCTCAATCCTATGGTTCATCAAACCGGAGCGATTCATATTCAAGCGTCACGATCGATGGGAACTCGGTCTTCCTAGCATCCTTGTGCTAGGGATATTTTGATTTAACCATACCGAAGTTCTGAATCCAGATCGGAGCAACTCCTTCTCCATGCATGATAATGCCACACAAACTTTTCTTTTTAGTTCTTTACTTTCTTTTATTCTTTAATCACATCCTTGAACATCATGTCTCCAATATAGAGACCCAAAGTTCATAATCCTTCTCAAACTCAAATCCATCTTTTCTTTTGGCATTAACTGGTGCTAGTGCTTTTCTGAAAATTCCATCAGCGGCCTTGCCACTTTGTGATGGTTTTATATAATAAGAGTTAATCATTTTATTATTAATTATTGCAACGACCCCATTTAGGACTCCCAAAATATCAACCAAGTGGGTAAAGACTTCCACTGGGACATGGGAAAATAATCAACCAAATGGGTGTACGCACTTCCATTGGGACATCCTGTCCGAATATGTCAACCACTGAATAAAATTCCAGTAGGACTCATCCAGGATAAAAATCTACCAATGGGAATCAAATAAACTTATACATTTATCCGTTGGGACTCCTGTCCGAATATATCAACCACTGAATAAAATTCCAGTAGGACTCTTTCAGGATAATAATCGACCAATGGAAAAACATATAAGAATTAAGTATTTAATATTCTTGAGAAAAGTAAGTATTTTCTTCAGTTTTGGTCAAAAATACTCGAGTGTTTTATAAAAGACTCGAGTGTTCTTCATTTTCTCCAGAATACTTGAAGTCTTTGAAGAAAGACTCGAGTTGTTCTTCATTTACCCAGAATACTTGAGTGTTTCTCAAAAGACTCGAGTGTTTTTACTGCAACAACACCAGTTTCTGCATCTTTCAATGTCAATTCGAATTCCTTGTATGGTATTTCCATTCTTATGCAAAACAGAGGCATAAACACATGTACTGAACATGTTATAACACATAAACAAGTACATAACAACATAAATCATCATCAAATCACAGAATCAATACAAACTTGGAAAATAACCATTTCAATACATGAAATTCAATTCCACTTGTTTTCAACTTCGAAAATTAACCCAGTGAGCATTATTAGGTCCATTTAAACTTGTTTGAATCAGAAAACCTTGGGTTTATGACCTCCAAGTCATATTCCCAATTCCAACTTCATCCCTTGATGAACCTTGTGAGGTTCCTACATTTCTAGCTTGAGATTACTCATTCTAGCAATTAGATAACTCCTCCCTTACCTCAGAGAAGCTAAACAACAGATTAAACAACAAGGAACTTGGCTGGATCAAAAATTCGAATTCTGGACTTGTGAAAAAGAGGTTGAACAGGCTGACTTTTGCCACAGATTTCACCACGGATTTGGCATGAAAAAGAGTGAAACAAGTTAGTTTAACAAACTAGGATATACTAACTCCAATCAGGAACAACTTTGACACAAAAAGGGTTCATGAAATTACCAAACGAATTCAATGAAGATGAATACTTGATGCTGAAAACTACTCTGTTTTCACAGCTTTGAACTTCAAACTTTGATGATCTAGAACTCGAACTACAGGGGCTTATTTGAAGTGATTCTTGATTCTAATTCAAAGATGGAACTAGAACCTTGAGTTGTGTTTTGGTTTCGAAGGATTTGATTGAGAAACGAAGGAGAAATCAGAGATCAAAGTGTGCTCTGAAAAACTGAAAGTCTGAAACTTAAGATTCGGGTTTTGGATGATTAAGGTGTTGGATGCTTCAACTAAGCACTCATTTATAGCCTAAGAATGCTTCAAATCGAAGTAAAGTCCAGCTCTGTGCTTGAAGATTCGAGAAATCGCGTTTTGGTGCGAAAGTTAAATGAAAACTGACTTATACACTTTCAGGTCTGCACGAAATACTCGAGTGTTTTCAAATATACTCGAGTGTTTATTTAAAAATTCAAATTTCCAAATAGCTACTTAAAATACTCGAGTCTTACCTAAAATACTCGAGTGTTTTTGCTAAAATAGGGAAAATTAACTATTTTGATGATACTAATATTGATAAAATACTTTTATTTCATATATTAAAATATAGGACCTTACATTTTCTGTTGACGAGGAAAGAATATCTAGGGAGTTTGAGTGAGGATCCAACAGCTTCTGACTTGTTGGGTCTTTCCTTTTTTGTAATATTCTTCTGAGAAACTTCTCGTATATCTGTCCCACTTCTCAATTTCGGGTAGAAATTGACCCTTCCTGGGCCAGTAAGACAAACATGTAGCCCAATGCTTTTTTTTCCACACAAACGTTCTGACTGAGGGCCCAACAAAAGGAAATTAGTTGGTGGTAATTGGCTCGAAGGAGTATGATGGACCACTCATGGGGTTAAAGACTGTTTTGGCCCAATCAACAGCCCATTATCCTCATCCACATGATCTTCTTTTGTTGACACATTAGCATCGAGAACGCCTTCACCCACTTGTACCTCAAATCTAACCCCATTTGAATCCTCATGTGTCTTTGGTAAGCATGCCTCTAGTTTGAGGCCAACATCCGTCACATCTCTAGGAGGCGAAATAGATTCATGTCTTTGACAAAAGGGCAAAGTGAATGCCTCGACAACAGTAGCATCGCTTGTAACCTTTGTCAATTCCTAAATAAGTCCCAAATCTGAAAACGTGGATATGAAGTTTTCATCATTTTCTTCCCAAACTTTTTTGAAACATGAAAATAGTGAAAACGTGGTGGATGGCATGCATATAGTGCATGTTTGGTTCTGCGGTGAGTTAGCCCATAATCAATTCTGGAATGGCAATGCTACTAACAGTTGCTTCTACTTCAACGTAATTTTGGGGCCAAAATTGATTCTGGTAAACCAAACATGCCCATAGTAATTTTCAACAACTTTTATGATAGTCATTCTTTTTTGTTTTCTCTTAATGTGAGCCATTGACCCTTGAAATTTTTTTTCTTTTCTATCTATCTTTTCTCTAATTTTCAGAATCGAAAAAGGCATTTCTTAGCATCTTCTCGATTAATTTTTAAGCTTCATATATTCTATCAGTTCGGTCCAAGGGATTTGGTTTTCAATATTGGGACATAATCCAAACTAGGACATTGATTCAAAATGATGAATGCCTAGCTAGTTAGAACATCTTTAGTGTTTAGTATATGTATTAAGGGTTGTCATGTCATCAAGTTTTTTAGCAATTTATTTTAATTAATTCAATACTCTAACCCTTAACACATTTTTCTATTACCTCCATTTTTTAACATTTGGCCTTTAAACCATTTTTTCATTCCATAACTTTTGCTTGTTTACACTTTCAATATATGTTCAATTTTTTTTTCCAATTTTAACCCTTTATTCACTCGTTTTTTTTACTTCTCATCAATTCTACTTTTATCTTCTCTTTCATCTCTAAACTACTATACAATAATTATAAAACACACTTCCAAATAAAAATTAAATACTACTACAATTCTCAATAGGATTAAATAAGGTTATTTTGAACAAAACACATAAAAAACTTACAATATTCAACACTTTCTTAATATATGTACATCATTTATCTTTAAAAGTCAAAAATTAAGAAATGGATGGAGTATATGCTAAGATAGTTCCATAAGAGATGTGGCGTTGGCTGGGGGAGAAAAAAAAGTTTAATAATGATAATAGTATCCTTTAATATTAGAGGTCTAGGGGGGAGTTTGAAGAAAAGAAAGATTAGGGAGCTGGTTCAAACTGAGAAAGCTGATTTTATGGTGATTCAAGAGACGAAAATTGAGGAGGTTACTAATTCTCTTTGCTGTTCTTTATGCGGTGGTACTAATTGTGAATGGTTGTTTCAAGCTTCTCACGGAAGGGCTGAGGGGGATAATATCGATATGGAATTCAGATAAATGGAGCTTTAATTTTGAATTTGGTGGAGAGGGATTTTTAGGAGTTTGCCTTATTGGGGAAAATGATGAAATTTTTTACTTGGTTAATGTCTATAGCTCTTGTGATTTAGAGAAGAAAAGGAGTTTGTGGAGAGAGTTGAGTAATATTAAAAATACACTGGGGTTGAGAAGTAGTGTGTTTTTGGTGATTTTAATGTGGTAAGGAAGGAGGGGGAAAGGAGAGGAGTAACGAGAGAGGGAGGAAGTCTATCTCAGATGGTAGGTTTCAATGATTTCATTGATAGCTTGGAGGTTGAAGAAGTTCCTTCCTTCAAAAAGAAATTCTCCTGAATGAATTCAAATTGTAAATTAATGAGCAAAATAGACAGATTTCTTGTGTCCGAGCAGTGGGCAATCTTCTTCAATAACCGGGTTGATTGGGTTCTTTCTAAGGACTTCTCTGATCATTGTCCTTTAGTGTTGCGCTGTGGTGCTGTTAGTGATTAGGGTCCCAAACCTTTTCGTTTCAACAATTTCTGGTTGAATGATCCAACTTTTTTGCCATTGGTGGATGCTAGTTGGAAAAACGCGAATGTACAAGGATGAGGAGTGGTTAGAATTCAAAAAAAGTTGAAACTCTTAAAGGTGGCAATTAAATCGTGGAGCAAACAAGTCTATGGTAATTTAGATTCTTTTATTGAGTCTTTAAAATCAGAGATTGGGAAATTTGATGAAGTGGCAAAGGCAAGGTCTTTAACAGATGCAGAAACTGATCAAAGAAGGAGGATTCAGGCTAATTTGTGGAAGCTTGCATCCAACAAGGAAAGTTTATTGCTGCAACGGTCAAGGATTCAGTGGTTAAAAGAAGGGGATGCCAACACTAGATTTTTTAATGCCTATATTAACCAGAGGAAAAGATCAAATGAACTAAAGGTAATTCGAGTCGGCGACTCTTGGGTGAATTCAGTTACCGATATCATGAATGTTGTTTTTCTCTATTTTTCTTCCAGATGTGCTGAACAATTTATTTCTAGACCAAAATTAGATGGTATTAATTTTGATGTTTAGGGTGTTGATTGTGCTCGTCGGCTTACTTCTTCTTTTACTTTGGATGAGATTGAAGAGGTGGTATCAGACTGTGCTGGTAACAAAGCCCCAGGACCGGATGGTTATAATTTCAATTTTATTAAAAAAAAGTTGGGATATTATTAAGGCTGATGTTTGGGATATGGTGTCACAATTTCACTCTGCAGGGAAATCGCCTAAGGGTATGCTATCTTATTTTATTGCTCTTGTCCCTAAGGTAAAATCTCCTCAATCGTTAGGACAATTTCGTCCTATTTCTTTGCTTGGTGTGATGTATAAATTAATGGCAAAGGCTTTGGCAAATAGACTAAAAGGGGTGCTTCATGAGGTAATTTCTGTTTCACAGTCAGCTTTCCTCCCAAATAGATAGATTCTGGATGGTATTGTTATTTTAAATGAAGTTATAGATGATGCCAAACGAAGGAAAAAATCTTGCTTTATTTTAAAGTTGGACTTTGAGAAAGTTTATGACTATGTGAGCTAGTCGTTTCTTGAATATATGATGAAAAGGGTGGGGATGGGGGAGAAGTGGGTGGAGTAGATGAGGGCTTGTATTTTGAAGGTGGATACAAACCTGATGAGGCAAACAAGTGGTTGTATGAGATCAACAAGATTTTCCGAACTCTAGATTGTTCTGATGAACAGAAGGTAACCTATGCAGTTTACATGCTTCATGGTGAAGCTGAAAACTGGTGGGATCACACTGTCCAATTGCTGAATTTTGAAAGGAGAGCAATCAACTGGGGAGTGTTTATGGAGAAATTTCTTAATAAATACTTTCCGGAAGATTTAAGGAGAAAGAAGGAAGTAGAATTCATGCAATTGAAGCAGGGGGATATGAGTGTAGGAGAATATGCTGCCAGATTTGAGGAGCTGATGAAATATTCTCCCTACTACTTAAATAAATCTGATGAAAGGAGTAAGTGTGTTAAGTTTGAAGGTGGGCTGAGACCGGAGTTGAAGTCTATCTTCAGTTATCAGAGGATTCAGAGTTTCCCTGCACTTGTGGATATGTTCAGAATGTATGAGGATGACAAGAAGGCTGAGCTGCTTGGAAGTCAAGGGAAAGGGGTTGGACAGAACTACGGACCGTAGAGGAAGAAGAGGTTTGATCATCGGAATAATGGTCCATATTCTCAGAAGAACAAGGGCAAGGGCAAAGCTGTGATGGATAACAAGAACAAGTCTCGCGATAATGCTCCTTATTGCGAGAAGTGTAGGCGCTATCATCATGGTCAGTTCTGCTGGTCCACAGGAGGATGTTTCAAGTGTGGAAAACAAGGTCAGTTTGCTCGTGAGTGCAAAGAACCTGCAAAAGGTGAGGCAAAGGGATCTGCTGGAAAGGATGTGGTACAAGGAAGAGTGTTTACCTTGAGTGGTAATGAAGCAACCCAAACTCCGAATCTCGTGCAAGGTAACTTTCTGCTTAATAACCAACCTTGCAAAATCATGTTTGATTCTGGAGTTACACATTCTTTTGTTTCTCCTGAATGTGTAAATAGGCTGAATCTTATTGTTTCCGATTCACCTTGCTATCTTAGTATAGATACTCCTACTGGAATACCGATTTTTACCGCTAAAGTCTGTTTAGGGTGTAATGTGGAAATTTTGGGTCGTCTTTCCAAGGTAGATTTGGTTTGTCTCCCTAAATTACAATTGGATGTGATCTTGGGTATGGATTGGTTGATGAAGAACCAAGTGATCATCAATTGTGAGGAAAAGACAATTCAATATAGGACCCTTGAACCCGAGGGTTATATGTGTTTGTTCTCTATTACTGGGGAAGAAGAGTCGATGTCGATAGAAGAGATTCCTGTGGTGAGGGAATTTCCGGAAGTATTTCCTGAGGAGATACCAGGACTACCTCCGAAGCGAGAGATAGAGTTCGAGATAGACTTAGTCCCTGGAGCTGGTCCCATCTCTATTGCTCCTTATAGGATGGCACCACCAGAAATGGAAGAAATGAAAAAGCAGATCGAGGAATTGCTGCAGAAGCAGATGATCAGGCCAAGCATTTCGCCTTGGGGAGCTCCATTACTGTTTGTAAAGAAGAAGGATGGGAGTATGAGAATGTGTGTGGATTACAGACATTTGAATAAGGTCACCATTAAGAATAAGTACCCTTTGCCAAGGATTGATGACCTTATGGATCAAGTTAGGGGAGCTACAGTATTTTCCAAGATTGATCTGAGATCGGGTTATCATCAGATCAGGATAAAGGAGGAGGATATACCCAAGACTGCATTTCGATCTCGATACGGTCATTATGAGTATGTTGTGATGCCGTTCGGATTGACTAATGCACCTGCTATTTTCATGGATTATATGAACCGGATCTTTAGACCATACCTGGATTTATTTGTGGTGGTGTTTATTGACGATATTCTGGTCTATTCTAAGAATCCGGAAGAGCATGAAGAGCATCTCAGGATTGTGTTAAAAGTCCTGAAGGAGAAGCAATTATATGCCAAACTTACGAAATGTGAGTTTTGGTTGGATGAAGTGAAGTTCCTAGGGCATGTAATCTCTAAGGAAGGAATTGCGGTGGATCCAGCAAAAGTAAGTTCAGTGCTAAGCTGGGAACAGCCTAAGACTGTGACTGAGGTGAGAAGTTTCTTAGGGCTGGCTGGATACTATCGTCGATTTATAGAAGGATTTTCCAAGATTGCATTGCCTTTGACCAAGTTGACTCGGAAAGATCAACCGTTCGTGTGGGACGATTGGTGTGAAGTTAGTTTCCGTGAGTTGAAGGAAAGGTTAACATCGTCTCCTGTGTTAATCTTATTACCTGATCCTCACAAGAGCTTTGAAGTGTACTGTGATGCATCTAAGCAAGGTCTGGGATGTGTATTGATGCAAGGAGGAAGAGTAGTGGCTTATGCATCGCGACAATTGAAGAATCATGAGGTAAATTACCCGACACACGATTTGGAATTGGGTGCGATCGTGTTTGCCTTAAAGATATGGATACATCATCTCTATGGCACTACGTTTCAAGTCTTTAGTGACCATAAGAGTTGAACATGAGGCAAAGAAGATGGATGGAGTTTTTGAAAGATTATGACTTTAAACTCCACTATCATCCGGGTAAAGCAAATGTGGTTGCAGATGCTTTGAGTCGAAAAGCAATCCACATAAGTGCGATGATGATTAAGGAAGCAGCGTTGATTGAGGAATTCAGAGACTTGAGCCTGTTGACACAAGTGGAGCCAACAAGTGTCAAGTTAGGGATGTTGCAGATCACAAATGAGTTCTTGGACAGAATTCGGGAGTTGCAACAAGCGGATGGAGAATTGATGGAAAAGATGAGATTAGGTTCAGAAGGAAAAGAACCTGATTTCAAGATTGGGTTGGATGAAATCCTTCGTTTCAGGACAAGGATTTGCGCACCAAGAGATCAGGAGATTAGAAGACTGATTCTCGATGAAGCACATAAGAGTCGGATGAGTATGCATCCTGGATCAACCAAAATGTATCAGGATCTGAAGAAAATGTTTTGGTGGTCTGGATTGAAAAAGGATGTTGCAGAATATGTGGCGGCATGCTTGATTTGCCAAAAAGCTAAGGTAGAACACCAGAAACCAAGAGGACAGTTGCAACCTTTGAGTATTCCCCAGTGGAAGTGGGATAGTGTCTCAATGGATTTCGTGTCTGGTTTGCCAAGGACAGAAGCAAATCATGATGCAATCTGGGTGATTGTGGATAGGTTGACCAAGTCGGCGCATTTCGTTCCGATCAATATGCGTTATTCTTTGAACAAGCTTACCCAGATCTATATTAAGGAGGTCGTTCGTCTTCACGGAGTGCCTTCGAGTATTGTGTCGGATCGAGACCCCAGATTTTCTTTGCAGTTTTGGAAAAGTTTGCATGATGCTATGGGAACAAGGTTGAAACTGAGTTCTGCGTATCATCCACAGACGGATGGCCAGACGGAGAGAACGATTCAATCTTTGGAAGATGTGTTGCGGGCTTGTGCACTTGAAGAACAAGGAAGTTGGGATCAAGTGCTACCTCTTGCGGAATTCACATACAACAACACCTATCATGCAAGTATTGGGATGGCACCATTTGAGGCGTTGTATGGAAGGAAGTGTCAAACCCCGCTATGTTGGTTCCAAGTGGGGGAGAATTTAGTGGTTGGACCAGAAATGATACAGCAGACATCTGAGAAGATTAAGATGGTTCGGGCAAAGATGAAAGCGGCTCAGAGTCGGTAGAAGAGTTATGCTGATAAGAGAAGAAAACCCTTAGAGTTTTCGGAAGGCGACCATGTGTTTCTTCGGATAGTCCCGATGAAAGGAATTAGCAGAGCTTTGAGAACCCGAAAGCTTTCGCCTAAGTGTATAGGTCCATACCAAATCCTTAAGAGAGTTGGCCCTGTTGCTTATCAACTAGCTTTACCACCCTCTCTATTCAATTTGCACAACGTCTTTCATGTTTCTCAATTGAAGAAGTATGTGCATGACCCATCAGTTATTTTGAAACTCCAACCTGATGACCTAGTTTTGAAGGAAAACCTTACCTTTGAGACCAGACCAATTCAGATAGAAGATCGGGAAGTTACGCAGCTCAGAGGAAAGGAGATACCTTTAGTTAAGGTCGTATGGGAAAATGCAGACGTGTCTGAAGCTACATGGGAGATGGAGGAGAAGATGCGTCAAGAGTACCCAGAGTTGTTTTTGTAAGCTAGAATTTCGGGGACGAAATTCCTTTTAAGTGGGGGAGTAGTGTAACACCCCTAATTTTCGTTTCCCGAATAATAAGAAAATTAATAATAAAAGTATTATTATTAATTTATATGAATTTCCAAGTTTATGTTTTGTATTTAATTAGCCTGAAATATAAAAATAAGTTGAAATATTTTTATATGGCAAATAAATGCAAAATAATAAGGATATTGCATTTTAGTCCCTGAATTAGGACCTAAATGTAATATGGAAAAGTTCTTGGAGGGAAAGATTTAAAAATATTAATTTTTAAATTTTGAACTGATCTAACCGGTTAGTAATGCCCTGTAACCGGTTAGACGATGAACCCAGAAACTGGGTTAGTGGATTTTGATGAGTAATCACTTGGGTAATTCGTTTAATCGCCACGAATCCCACTCAAATCATAGTGGGAAACGCGTGTCGCCCTGCATGGCACACGAATTCCTCTATATAAGCTGGTGTGGTTGATGAATTTGGGGTTGTTTGGCTGAGTTTGGGTGTGGAGGCTCTGTTAGGGTTCCTGATTTCGTTGCTGAAATTCTTCCTTGTCTTTGAGAGTGAGGCTGAGAGTTATACACCATTGCAAAGCTTACATCTTAAGCTTTGTAAAGATACTAAGTTTGAGAGTTGAGGTTAAGTGTGGAAGAAGTACGAAGCTTGTAAAGTTCAGTCCCAAGTTCTGCAAAACCTGAGAGACTGATTTCTGGAGCTTACTTTGAGGCTCAATTTAGGTAAGCACACAAATTCTGTTGGTTCCAAATCTGTTCCTATTCTTAGTGCATGTTACCTAGAGCAGTTTCTAATTGTTTTCCCCAATTTCTTCGGCCAATTCCTATGTCAAATTTTCTGGTCTTTGAACCCTGTTGATGGAAATCGTGGCTGAGAACAGAACCTAGGATTTGTGGGGAATCTGTGGATTTTTCTTCAAGTTCAGTGCTAATCTTTATCAAACTCTATCTTAAGGTATGGGAGAAGTCTACCTTATACTAGATTTAGACTAAAAATCAAGTGAAATAGGATTTGAGTTAACAAAACTCAAAAAGGGCATTATGTGTGTAAAGCACAAAGGCTTGGAGGCCAAATTTCAGCTCAATGTTGTTTTGAGCAACTTTATATTGATGCATGCAAGTGATTTTAATGTTTAAATCAGAAGCTAAATGTATCATCTGTGATTTGAGGTATTAAATTGTGTTTGTATGGGTTCTTATGCAATTTGATGCACTAAACCAAACGCATGCAAAATTATATGTGTTTATGTGATTAAACATAATTATTTAAGGTATATGAACTCTGTTAAAGGTTGAAATTTTGTTAGATTTGAGTAGTGAAGAGAATGGTTTGTTAAAACTTATGATTTAGTGTCTGACTGCATGATCTAACCGATTACTCGAGATTCGTAACCGGTTAGACACTGTAAAAATGCAAAAGAAAATGAGTTTACAAAATCAGTATTGTGGTCTTATAAATCCTACTCAAATCTAGGCCTTAATTTCATGGAAAACAATCTGAAATTAAGTTGATTTCTGTAACACCCTATGATTTTTACCCTTAAAACCCCGCTATTAAAAATATGAATTTGAAATTTCATTTTAATCTGATAAAAATCACCCGTCAAACGGACGGAGTTTTGTTTGATTTTAGGACTTTTCCAAAATTTAACCTATGATAAATAGTTTCAATTAAACATCAAGTAGCCAGCAGGGCTTCAGAATATATATATCTAATTCATAACAAGGCCCTATGGGCTCCAAATATATCAGAGTGCATAAGATAATCAAATATTCAGAGTTTTCAGCGGAAAATAATAAGTTTGAGTGTCGTAATCAAAACATATAACTTTGCCAAAACAAAACATCTTAAGCCTCATTTAAATTGTGCATATTAAATTTACATCAAAATAAGATAAGAGGCTTAGGTCCATACTATACTCTAAACCCATAACACCCTACTCTCCCTGTAAGGGAAAGTACTCCTGCTCGGCCGGGGGCTGTGCCAACTCAATCTCCATACCTGAAAAATGTAAGGGAGTGAGCTTTGCACATGAAATAGAAAGCAGTTTCTAACTAGACATAACAACCCACTAGGTCAAACACAATTAGTGTAACATCCCAAATTTTAAACCTAACTGCAAATAAACTAATAATAGTTGGGATAATTGAAATAATAATAATAAAACCATAATTAGACATTAAAAGAAGTGTTCAAGCATTAGAAAAGATTAACAATAATAATATTGGTTTAGGAAAAGAAAGGAGCATTAAATTGGAATTAGGAACAGGCCAGAAAAATAGATAATTCGGTACTAAAACGTAACGTAGGTTAGAAAATCAAAATAAAAGATTTAGGACTCAAAACAAAATTTCCACCGTTGGATATGAAGGTATGATTTTTATGACGTTTCTCGTCAAATTTGAGCAAGATCCGACGGTGAACGAAGAAGTTATGGCTGTTTGAAGTTGGGAGAAAATAGCTGAAAAATAGAAAAATGAAGTAGCAGTACCTGTGCATTTTCGCTTAATCGAAAAGTATTTCGCTTAAGCGAAAATGTCACAGTTTCAACACCTAAAGAGCTCGCTTAAGCGAGTAGATTTCGCTTAAGCAAAATAGGTTCCATGGCATCACTGTAAGGGCTTCGCTTAAGCGAAAATGCTTTGCTTAAGCGAAAATTCTGCGATCTGCAACACTGAGAACTCGTTTTTGAGGGTATTTCCGCCATTTCCCACCCTAAAAACCCCTTTTTACACCCCAAACACTCCCTCCCTCACATCATTCGAACCTCCTTCTCCTCCCACCTTCTCCATCTTCTTCTTCCTCTCCAAGGAGCTAAGGTTTCTCCTCCCAACCCTCCCTTCTTCCACCATCACCATTGATTCTTAAAGATTAAGCCTCCAAGCTTCAAGGCACCCCTCAATCTCTCTTTCCCCTCTTCCAATTTGAGTCACCATTACCACCTCAAGCTTCTCCATCAACATCCTCATCCTCAAGCTCTCCATGGCTTCCATGGTGTGAGTTGCAAGCTCCAATCTCCATAGACATCAAGGTTTCCTTTTCCCTCTTTCCTTTTCAATCTTTCCATTTCCTTTTGATTTGGGTATTCTCATAACCCTTATTTATTATTTTTGTTGTTATTGTTCCTTGCCCCAATCTTACAAGAGTAGTTGGAGCCTCCCACACTCTAAGAGGGAACTCATCAAGCTTGCTCTGCTTCGTGGATTAGTGGATACCGACACCTCTCCTACGTTAGGGCTCAAAGCTCTCTTAAGGTTTAGTCTCCCTTAATTATATATAAGGTAAGGGGTTTATTGCCGCACGGTGGTTGTGTAACTGGTACTGTGTAGTCATGCCTGAGATTATCTGATTATGTGTGATTAGGGAACTTAGAATTTATTTTCATGATTTGGCATGCTTGTATGAGTTAATTGCTAACTGAAAAATGTTAAATGCTAATTGTTGATTAAATGTTTAAATGTTAATAATTATGGTTTACATGTTGATATGTGAATGTCGATGCATGAATTGATTGGGATGTGAGTTTGGTTTAGAGTAGTATTAATATTAGCGAAGGAGTGAAAATTGAGGAAATTTAGTGAGAGCTCTATTTTTAGAAATAAAGTGATTTAGAAGGAAAGAAAAGAAATAAATTAAAGAGAGTAAGGTGAGAGAATTAGAATAAAATGAACCATTAAAATGTGATTGAATTAAAAAGGGTAAAGAAGGAAAGACAGGGAATGTCACAGGTTGGTCATAAGACCCTGTGGTTTAATAAAAGAGAATTCGAGCGTAGGTTGGTCATAAGACCCTGTGGCTCAACACAGGTTGGTTGTGGTGACCCTGTGGCTGGCGCAGGTGGTTGTGGTGACCCTGCGGCCAATTAAAAAACACTGTCACAGGTTGGTTGTGGTGACCCTGTGGCTGGCGCAGGTGGGTTGTGGTGACCCTGCGGCCAAGTAGAACACACCGTCACAGGTGGGTTGTGGTGACCCTGTGGCTGACACAGGTGGGTTGTGGGGACCCTGTGACCTGGCGCAGATGGGTCGTGGTGACTCTGCGACCAGTGGTGACGATCGGCACAAGTTGGTTGTGGTGACCCTGTGGCCCATGATAGAAACCGGTGTCTGTGGGTACTGGACCCTAGAAGACGTGTGGTAGATGGAACCCGCACGCATGGGTTGAGTAAGACGTGCGGCCTTTGGGGATCCGTACGCATCGGTAAGACGTATCCTCGGCAGACGGGGAACGCAGTGGCGGGAGCCCCACGACACGATAAAGGATAAAAAAAAGTAATAAAAGATAAAAGAAAGTAATAAAAAATAAAGGAAAGTAATAAAAGATAAAGGGAAAATAGTAAAAGATTAAGTGAAATGTAAAGAGATAAGAGGAAGGCAAGGGAGTAAAGGAAGTGCAAATAGAATGAATAGAATAGGTAGAATAGGTAAGGAGATAAAAGGAGAGAGGATAGGAAAGTGGATAAAGGAAAGGATTAGAATTGGATGAAGCATGGGCGTAGGACGAAAATGTGAATAGGACAGTGATTAAATAGAGTAACTGTGAATATTGGTTGGAAGGCACAAAGAATTGGAGATGGATGTGTTTGTAGTGAATAGGTGATTGGGTGTGTTTATCTTCGTAATATTTGATTATTTGCTAAATGTGCTTGACTTGGGTTATGTTCTATGCTTTATCAGTTAGTGCAATTCTCACCCTTACAACCAACACAGGTACATGTGCAGGTCAGGAGCTTAGCTGAGAGTTGGGCCGAGCAGGAGCACACTTCCCCGCGGGAAGTGTGAGTGTCCCATTTTAATTTTGTGTCGCCCCGGGCCATTTTATGTAATTTATGTATTTTCAAATAATTATGAAATTATGTAATTTTAAATATAATGCGTAATGTCGGTGGCCCGGAGATATTAATTTAGAATTTGAGAAGTCGGGTATCCGTGTTTAGTATTTTATCGGATACTGTAGGAATTAAAACAAATATGTTATATTTACTATTCTGGATATCTGGACAGGTAATCAGTGAAAACTAAATTTTTGGGAATGTCCATAAAATAGAGGAAACTCTGTCCGATTTTCCTTAAAAATTATACTAAGTATTTCAATTAAAAAGAAATTTTCAAATCCATATTTTCAAAATGAGTACAATAAAATAGGTTGTTACAATTAGCAAATAAGCATATATTCACATATTGCACACCATACTCATTTCATTATTTCCATATTTGTTATTCATTCCAAATTTCCATTTTCATTATTCATTTCAACATCCATTTTCATTGTTCATTTCAACATACATTTCCATTATTAATTTATTCATTTCACATACTCATTTCATTTCAATACATCACCTCAAATCAGAGGCCAATGAACAATTTTCATTCAACACGTTTACCACCTCAAAACAGTGGCCCACATTCTTTTCCTTATTTAAATTATGTGTCCCTCAGGTTAGAGGTCAACACTTCAATTTCTTAATTCACGGTGTGTCTCTCAGGTCAGAGGTCAACACACTATCGTACTTCACCTCCACGCAGGAAGGTACCTCATACACTTGGCCTATGGGTACTTCACCTCCACACTGGAAGGTACCTCATACCATTGTACTTCACCTCCACACCGGAAGGTACCTCATACAACCACCTAGATTATACATAAACATCATTTTCATTATAAACAATTCATCACAATTTTAAAAATCGTCACCTCAAACAGAGGCCAACATATATATACCACATTCTTGTCCAATCAATTATAAAACATTTCAATTAAACAACACACATACAACATCTAACCATTCATGTAATTTCCTTATTCATTTCCTTTCTCAGTTATCACAATCATACCAAGTAGTATTCTCTTTTATAGCCCAACATTCAAATTGCCCTTCTTTTCAATTTACATATATCACCTTTTAATTTTGTTAACACATAATCATTTTACTTCCATTTTTTATATTCACAAGTTCAATTTCATAAGCCATGTCCTTTGTTCACAATTGATAATACCTAACATGTATACTCATTTAGCATTTAGGTGCAAATACGCATATTCATCACATATAATCGTTTCCATTCCATTTTCTTTCTATATCAATTTACTCCATAATACCTACATATATTTGCAACATCAATCATATATCATTTTATACAAAACTTGACAATTAAAATCAATTATCATAGAAATCATTTATGGCCACTTCACTATCATGTTGCCAAAATCCCCTCATACTTCATTATAATCATTATCCAAGTTTCATTTATTAAATAATTCAATTTCATATTATTGGGTTTCCTTTGTCCTAGTCTTTACATTCAATTTCATACATATTTATTTAGTAGGATTTTATATTCAATAACCTAGAGTTTATAATCTAATTTTCTCCCCTAACACATAACCCTAACAAATCATTATATACTAATTAGAACCAACTCCCTAGAACAAGGCAATGCTCACAATATCCACCCCCTTACCTCAAACACTTAAGGATAAGGAGATTTTGCTTGCTCTACACTTGAGCTTTTCCACCAAAAAGCCAACAACCAAAAGATGAGAATAGAACCTAAAATAGAGCCATAAAAGGAAAAGATCATCATTTATGCCATGGTTCATGCCAAAGCTTGAGAAAAAGTAGAGCTTCATGGCTTAGAATTTGAAAACCACCATGGATAGAGGAGAGAGAAAGGGGAGTACGAATTTGAGAGAAAGAAAGGAAATTCATGGCATTAAACACTTACTTGAAGTGGAGAAGGATGAAATTTGTTGATAGAATGAAGAAATCCCACTTGCTCTTGGTGGATTTGATGATAGAGAATGGAACCCTAGGGGAGAGAAAGAGAGAGATTCGAATTTGGAAGGGAAAGAACGTGTGTTTTGCCTTTATTTTTTTCATCAGCAACAGCATTTAATCGATTAATAATCGATTAAATTTTTTCCCTCAGCAGACCTTAATCGATTAAATTTCAGTTTAATCGATTAAGCTGCACAATTTTGCAGCATCCAGACTTTGGAAGGCCATAACTTCTTCGTTACCCGTTGGATCTTCCTCAAATTTTAAGGAAAGATTCCCTACATACCAATATTCACATCCAATGGTGAAATTTGTGTTTAGAGTTGTAAATCTTTTATTTTGAATTTCCTAAGGTTCTATGTTTTTAACCCTTGTTCTACATGTATTTTGGGCTAGATTCTAACTTATATCTCCATTCCTTCTACCTTAAGACCATCCCAACATAGGTTATACTTGGAATTAAATTTGGGATGTTACAATTCTCCCCCACTTATTGGAATTTCGCCCCCGAAATTCCGTTAGGTTCTGTAAATGGAGAATCACCCCGGTGATAGGACTCGCGATTCCTATCTTTAATCCCCTTTGGTTTCTTCCGTCAGTCTTTCGATTTGCCCTTACCTGGACAAAATTTAAATTAGGGTAGGAAGTGCTCCCCCACTTGGCATCAACATACCCAATTACCTCTATGCTAAAGGATGTGGGATCGGGTGAATCCGCTTCCGATCGTCCTTCGGATAGATGCAAGACAAGAGTTGCATTAGCTAGATATGGGACAACTTGAAATATTTAGCATTTTCGGAATAGTTTTAGAATCTTTCCCAGAATAGATACCCTGGGATCGTGGCATGCGAAGAGTTTTGTAGGATAGTACGCCTTAGAGTTTATCTTCTCACCAGGATTGACTGGCACCGGGTAAGGTTTAGAACCTTTCAAAAGCACAAGCATTCATGAACATTAAGCACCCCAATGCTTAGTTGATTAGAGCAGGCACAATTCCTACTAAATGCTCCACAATCAACTTCTTCCATGAATCGATTACAAAGAATAGGAAGGAAGAAGTCCACTCTAGTTCCAAGATTTACCCAACTACCAAAGGTGAAGGGTACGACCACTTGCCTTTGGCTGAGTCAATTATTAAGATGTTTGGTCTCAACGCAAGGATTTTACAAATTTGGCAAGACCGGCTATCTTTACGAATGATTATCTAAGAACCGGGAAAAGATTTGAAGCAACTATCAAATTGCTTCAAGATTGGTTTAGTTGATATGATGGTTAAGAATAACTTCTGTAACTCATCCTTGGGTTTAGCATTTAGCTACACTACTTTGGAACAAGTAGCATACACCAAGACTTCATTTCTTTAGTACTATTTTCTATATACTCTCTAACTCTATAAGAAGCTTTTGAACGAATACTTCTAGGTTAGGTTGGCTTCACTAAGAATTCTTTCCTTGGAAGTCACTACTTTGGTTGTCTACTTTCACTTTAAAGGTTACAATGATAGCATTTATTGATAGATGCAAGAATTGAGGTGATCAATGTTAGTTCCGTGGTGAATGTTTTGATAATGACAAAGTGTTTTGAACAAGCTATCATGTGTTGATCAAGTTCAAGTTCAACAAGCAACAACAAACATCAAATGAAGAAGAGAGAAAACAAGCTCATGAAGACTTAGTTTGAGTGTAATTGTAATTGTTTTATCTTTTGCCTCTCAAGCTTCATAGGTCTTTTATTTGATGAGTTTGGTTAGAGTATCTTAGAGGGTAGTGAATCTCTTTCATAAGTCATGATTTAATCATAATTTGAGTTTTCACTTAACCTAGAATCAATAGGTGGCTTAAAGGTTTTAAAGGAAAGGTTGGTTTTTGAGAAAACAAGTTTTAAACAAGTGCAGTATCATTTTACTCGATTAAGTATGGATTTACTCGAGTATTACTCGATTAAACTGAAATCTACTCGAGTAAACACTGCTGAACTGGTTTTCTAAAATACGATTTTCACTTCTCAAAATCAGTTTTCAAGTGCTACAACTTTTGGGTATTCTATAAAAACCTATTCCTAATCTTTGTAATTAATTAGAATCATTTTCATACAAGTTTTACAAGAATCAAGCCATTCTATTCTCTCTCAATTTCAAAGATCAAAGCTTTCATATTTTCATATTCTTTGATCAAGAACCTTTGAATCTCTTATTGTGAATTGTCATAGCTATTGATTGAGATTCATAGGAGTGTCATGTGTATTCATTGAGTTGTAATCTTTGCAAGAAGGCAATCCAACTACAACAACAAAGAAGCCTTGGTGTGTCGATTATCATCAAGCAAATCTCATTGGAGAAGAAGAAAGTCTTGGTTGTGAATCAAGTAAAGTGAAGCCTTGGTGTGTGGATTATCATCAAGCAAAGAAGACTTGTTGTGTCGATTATCAACAAGGGGTAGAGGTTAGATTAGAGAGAAGATCAATAGGATTACAAGGCAAGGGTGTGGTATCTCTTGTAGGCTAGCAAGAAGGGAGTCTTGTGAGGCATTTACTTGTAATTTGAGAACTCTAATTCCTCATAGTGAAGAATCTCTCTTGGTTGAAGAGGGGACTGGATGTAGCTTTCAAGCGGATGAAAGTGAACCAGGATAAATCACTGTGTCGTATCTCTAAACCCTTAACTCTTTACATTCAAGTCTTTAATTGTGTTCTTGGTTGAAAACCTAGAAAAAGAGTGATTTTCATAATTGATTGAATTGAATCTTTAATTGTGCAAATTGATTTGGGAAAATCATTTTCATAACTAGGGTAATCAATAAGAATATAGGTGTTAATTGTTTCTGCCGAATCTCTGATTTTAAGTGTTGATTGATTGATTTTCGTATTCGATTGAAAAAGTGATTTTTCAGTTTCTGATAGTTTTAATCGATTAAGTGTTCGTTTAATCGATTAAGGACTTTTGAACTTTCAGGTTTAATCGATTAATACTCGAGTAAATTGCAGGTTAATCGATTAAATTTCAGTTTAATCGATTAAGTGCTGTAGAATTTGCAAAAATCATTTGTTTTAATTGTTTCGATTTGTTTCGTTCGAAAATCTTTCAAGGTTTCTTTTACACCTATTCAACCCCCCCCCCTTCTAGGTGTATTCCTAGGGTTCCTTAGTCTCTCCAACCACCAATTGCGGTTTCCTCAATTGGTATCAGAGCTCGGTCGAAAGACACGAGCATAAGAGCTTTTTCGTAAAGATCCTTTAAGAAAATCGCAATGGGTTCCATGAATCTCTTTGGTGGTGAAGGTGCTTCGATAAGTCGTCCTCCATTGTTTGCCAGAGAAGGCTATGCATATTGGAAAGTTAGAATGAAAATCTTTATCCAAGCCATAGATAGTGAAATTTGGAAAGTAGTTGAAAAAGGTCCTCATATCCCCTCTAGTTTAGTTGAAGGTGTAGAACAATTGATCCCCGAGGATAAGTGGAAGGATGATGATAGAAAGAAAGTACAATATGATTATAAAGCAAAGAATATCATTACCTCCGCTTTATCCTATGACGAGTTCTTTAGAGTTTCTCAATGTACTAGTGCTAAGGAAATGTGGGACACTTTACAAGTGACTCATGAAGGAACTAGTGAGGTTAGGAGAGCTAGATTGAATGCTTTAATGCGTGATTATGAATTGTTTCAAATGCTTCCAAATGAATCTATTAATGATATGCAAAAGCGTTTTACTCATATTATTAATCATTTACTTGCTCTTGGTAAGACTTTCTTACAAGGTGAACTTTCTAACAAAGTGTTGAGATGTTTAGACAGGAATTGGCAACCAAAAGTAACGGCTATTGTTGAATCTAAAAAACTTGGATGCTATGGATCTAGCAACACTCTTTGGAAAGCTTCAAGAACATGAAATGGAGCTTGGACGATTAAGTATCAATGAAGAGTAGGATAAGAACAAAGGAAGAAAGGGACTTGCTCTTAAAGTCAATAGATCATATAAAAAGAAAGAGAGTTCCGATGATGATGATAGTGAAGATTCCGATTCGGATGTTGATGAAAAAGACATGAAACTTTTGCTAAGGAAGTTTGACAAATTTCTAAGGAGAAAAGGAAGGTTGAACAAAGACAAAGGTAAAGAGAAGGATTCTCCACACTACAAGACCAAGACTACAAAAGATGGTGTAGTTTGCCATGAATGCGGAAAACCCGGTCATCTCAAGTACTCATGCTCTAAGTATCTCAAGAAGAAGGAGAAAGACAAGAAAAATTCTAAATCTAAAAGAGCATACATAGTTTGGGATAGTGATGAAGATAACAAGAAAAGCACATCGAGTAGTTCATCGGATGATGAAGAAGCCGCTTGTCTCAACTTGATAACTCTAGTAGATGATGAAGAACAAAGTTCAAATGATGAATCAAGTTATCAAAGCGAGGAAAGCGATGTAAGTCATACTAAATCCGAAATTTCTTCTAAATATGAATTGTTATATAATGCTTATGAAGAAATGCATGAACAACTTGAAAAACTAGCTTTGAAAAACATTGAAAGAAAGAAGCTCATTTTGAAACATCAAAAAGAGATATTAGAACTTCAAAAACAAGTTGATGAGCTTAATCTTGAAAATGAAACTCTTGATCTTATATATGCTAGTTCTTCTTGTGATTGTGCTAGTAGAGTGAATATTGTGGTTGATTGTGAGAATTGCAAGTTGCTCAAAGATGAAAATGCTATTTTGAAAAATAAGCATGCAAGTTTCTCAAATGGTGATATTAGATTGCGCACATTGTTAAATTTTCAAAGAGAAAATTCAAACAAGTTTGGTTTGGGTTATACTAATGCTAAGAGTAATTCTCATAGAAATGTTGTTGATTTTTCTAAAGTTGATTTCTCAAATGCACCAACATGTTTCTATTGTGGTACTCATGGACATACTTCAAATGTGTGTTATATTAAAGTGCATGGTATACCTAAAGGAGATTTTGTTTGGATGAAAAAGGGTGAGAGTCCCTACACTAACAAAAAAGGATCCAAGACCATTTGGATACCAAAAAGCAAAGCATGATTGTTTTGTAGGTATGATTGAAGAGCAAAGGGCTTACAAGTGTTATTCATACATTTGCATCTTCAATTGGTATTACATTTGCATCTTTAGTGAATGTCCTACAAAATGGTAAAATGATATTGTTGAATATTTACAATTGTTTATTCTTCTCAATTGGTATAATTGAATTGTTCTCAAATAGTATTACTTTTCTAAAGTTCAATTGGTATCATTGAGTGATGATTAGATGATTATCATGCTATTATTGTTGTGTTATTTCTTTACATTGATGATATCTCAATTGGTATTATGACTTCTTAGTATTTCTATTGGTTCATAATTCATTGTTATATTTTCTTGCCAATTGGTATCACATTTCAAAGTATAGTACTTGTTATATCTCAATTGGAATGTTGTGAAGAAATGTTTGTTTTAGAGAAATTATGATCATTTCTTTGTTTCTTCTATTTTGGCTTAGTATTTTATATTTCAATTGGTATATATTACTTTTTGATAATGCCAAAGGGGGAGAAATATGATGTTTTGAAAAAGGGGAGAAATGATATGAATGGTATGTTTTGAAAAATGGGAGAAATATAATGTTTGTTTGGAGAAAGGTTGTTTTGTTGTTTTTATGTAGGCTGAGCTAAGTTGTTGAAGATAGGGGGAGAATCAAGCTTCTACCTAGTGGTATTCAAATATCAAATGGTATGAATAAGGGGGAGCAAGTTTCTCACCAAGTGATCAAATTGTTAAAGCATCAACAACTTCAATCAAATTCAAAACATGGTTTGTCATTTTCAAAAAGGGGGAGATTGTTAGTTCCATGGTGAATGTTTTGATAATGACAAAGTGTTTTGAACAAGCTATCATGTGTTGATCAAGTTCAAGTTCAACAAGCAACAACAAACATCAAATGAAGAAGAGAGAAAACAAGCTCATGAAGACTTAGTTTGAGTGTAATTGTAATTGTTTTATCTTTTGCCTCTCAAGCTTCATAGGTCTTTTATTTGATGAGTTTGGTTAGAGTATCTTAGAGGGTAGTGAATCTCTTTCATAAGTCATGATTTAATCATAATTTGAGTTTTCACTTAAGCTAGAATCAATAGGTGGCTTAAAGGTTTTAAAGGAAAGGTTGGTTTTTGAGAAAACAAGTTTTAAACAAGTGCAGTATCAGTTTACTCGATTAAGTATGGATTTACTCGAGTATTACTCGATTAAACTGAAATCTACTCGAGTAAACACTGCTGAACTGGTTTTCTAAAATACGATTTTCACTTCTCAAAATCAGTTTTCAAGTGCTACAACTTTTGGGTATTCTATAAAAACCTATTCCTAATCTTTGTAATTAATTAGAATCATTTTCATACAAGTTTTACAAGAATCAAGCCATTCTATTCTCTCTCAATTTCAAAGATCAAAGCTTTCATATTTTCATATTCTTTGATCAAGAACCTTTGAATCTCTTATTGTGAATTGTCATAGCTATTGATTGAGATTCATAGGAGTGTCATGTGTATTCATTGAGTTGTAATCTTTGCAAGAAGGCAAGCCAACTACAACAACAAAGAAGCCTTGGTGTGTCGATTATCATCAAGCAAATCTCATTGGAGAAGAAGAAAGTCTTGGTTGTGAATCAAGCAAAGTGAAGCCTTGGTGTGTGGATTATCATCAAGCAAAGAAGACTTGTTGTGTCGATTATCAACAAGGGGTAGAGGTTAGATTAGAGAGAAGATCAATAGGATTACAAGGCAAGGGTGTGGTATCTCTTGTAGGCTAGCAAGAAGGGAGTCTTGTGAGGCATTTACTTGTAATTTGAGAACTCTAATTCCTCATAGTGAAGAATCTCTCTTGGTTGAAGAGGGGACTGGATGTAGCTTTCAAGCGGATGAAAGTGAACCAGGATAAATCACTGTGTCGTATCTCTAAACCCTTAACTCTTTACATTCAAGTCTTTAATTGTGTTCTTGGTTGAAAATGTTGGAAACCAACAAGCGGGTAAAATGCCTTCTAGAGGGGGGGTGAATAGAAGAATCAAGCTACGATACCCGGTTTTTTTTAAAGTAATCAAAACAGATCAAAAGTAGTCAGATTTAACTAATCTACTCGAGTAAATTGCAGGCTACTCGAGTAGACCTGAAAATTTGAAAAACCTTAATCGAGTACTACTCGATTAAACACTGAAAAACACAGAAAATTCAGAAATCAATTCTAATCAAATCTAAACCAAAAAATCAATGAATCAAAATAAGAATATACAGAAAATCAATTACCCATCAATTAATGAATTAATAAAGAATACGTAATTGAAATTCACAAATCCTATTCACAATTGATTTTAAGTTTTTGTTGATTTTAAGAACGAAAGAATACGTAAAAGCTCAAAATAAAGAACACATGATTTTAGCCTGGTTCACTCATCTAAATATGAGCTACATCCAGTCCACCCTCTCTGATTTGGGTGATTTGCTATACTATGAACAAAAGAATTAGATTACAAGAATGTGTTAAGATCCTCTCCTCTCTCTTGATCCTAACCCTTGTTAATTGATGTACCAAACCAATTAACTCTACCCAATTCTTGTCCAATAATTCAATTTGTTCCTTCTTCTTTGATTGAATCACGATCAATCCTTTTGAGCTTCGAGCAACTTTGATCAAATTGCTAAGAGTCTTGCTCCAACCCTTTTCTTCAAAGTCTTCAAAGAAAACTTCACTTTGTTGAATCTTGAGAGAAGTAACCTTGTTATTACTAGATGATTCAACCACAATAGAATGCTAAAAAAAAAACTATGAATCTTCAATATGAGAATGAAAAGAATGAATAATGTTCTCAAATTAAGATTCACATGAACATTGATAGAGAGATGTTTTTGGAAAGATTATTTGCTCAAGAATGTTGTGAAAATATGAGAAAAATGCTTTTCAAAATTTAGAGTTCGTAACCTTTGAAAAGATGTAAATGAAATCTTTTTAAAGTTCAGTTTTAACAGACTTTACTCGAGTAGACGAGTCCCTTAATCGAGTACTACTCGATTACTCGAGTACTTAATCGAGTAAACACTGCTAAAAAACTGATAAAAACTTTTTCAATTAAATTCCATTTTTCACCTAATTAATTTGGAAAAGTCTTGAGCTATTTTTCTCTATCAAAGCAATCTCAATTTGTAAACATAATCAATCTTTAAATTCCAATTGAGATTACTAAACTAATCTACCACCCACTTTCATATAAAACAAAATTAAAACAATTACAATATATATATATAAGAATGAAATGATAGAATAGTCCTTGAATCTTTGTTGTTGTAGGTAATCTATATCTTGTTGTCTTCATCAAAACATATAATTGAAAGCTTGCATTGCCTTGCCTCTTCAATCTCCCCCTTTTTGATGAATGACAAACATTAACCAAATCATCTTCATACTCCCCCTAAATGTATGCACACTTAGGAAAAGTGTCTTTACCTACAAAAAACAATAATCCAACCTTTCTCCCCCTTTTGGCATTAATCAAAAGTTAAAAATTAACCGGCCAAAGGTGAGAATACATAATAACCAAATACACCAGAAACCAAAAAAAAAAAACATAACCCAAATCCAGAAACAGAAACATAAATGAAACATAACACTAAGATAACAACAATCCAGAATGCAGCAAAACATAAGAAGCAATGCATTATCACTGAGGTGGTGGTGGTGAGTGTGGAAACATGCGCCCAAGAGCACCAAAAAAACGATCCTCCATCGCCTGCTGGCGCGTGGCAAGATGTGCAAAACCATCACGGATCATAGCACTCTGTCGCTCTTCGATAGCATACTGACGCTGCTCCACCTGAGCAAAATGTCCTCCTATCTCAGCAGAAAGAAAATCTCTGAGCTCCTGAAAATCAAATCCATGATAGGGAGGCGGTTGAGATTGCTCATTACCACCATCATTCATAAAATCTTCAACATTGAATGGTGTCTCAGGGGGCGGATTAGATGAACCAGCACCTACTTGCCTTGCCATCTCCTCCTCTAATTCTTTTTCTTTCTTTAATCTCGCAATATCATTTTTCCACATCCAATGTCGAGAAGTTGGATATTCATCCATACCAATTCCATGCAATAACGTAGAGTCAATGCATTCACGATCAGTGAGAGAAACCTCTTCTTCTTCGTCCTCAATTTCAACACCAAAATGTAACAAAAGCTTGGAAACAATCATCGGATACGGTAAAAATGCATTACCAACAGAACCAGCAGCAATGATCATTCGATCAAGAATAACTTTTGACCAATTAACAGGAATATGCTCCTTCAAAGCATAAAGCAACCGAACCTCATCATTGGTAGCTTGTGCATAATTGTGACTTGACTTAGGCATCAAGATATAAGAAATAACATAGAGTATAAGCCTATTATCCGGAGTCATATAACCTGCATGCTTAGTACCACTATCCCATTTATATCCTTCTCTAACAGTGTTTCCAAAGACTATTGCAACATCACATTCATTTAGAATTTCACTTTGTGGATCATTGAAAAATGTACCTTCAGTAGATAAACCAAATAATTCATTCATCACAGTGGGTGTAAATTTCAGCAGCTTGCCCTTAACCACAGATTTATAAAACCCATCATCAAACTTAAGGTTAGCATAAAACTTCCGAACAAGTCTAGGATAATAATCACAATGAAAACCTAGAAATTTCGTTAAACCTTGTTCTACAAACAGAGAAGAACAGTCAAACCTTTGATTTAAGAGCCATTTCATATTCATAAAACGCACATGACCAAAACCTCGCTTGAGAAACCCGGCTTCCCGCTGTTTCCGTTGTTCTTTGGAGTAAAAATAGGAGTCCAAATCAAGATTGACCCTTTGCTTCTTGCGTTTACCGGTAGAAGAGGATGGAGGGGCCATTATGGATGCTCTTAGGGTTTTGAGAAATTGGGGGTTTTGTAAAATGGGGCAAAAATGAGTGAAATTGATGATGCAAATGAAGTAATATGAGTGAATGAGTCAGAAAGAAGAAGAAATTTGAATGAAAACAAGTGAAAAATGATGAAAAGATGAAGAAACCGTGTGAAATAGGTAGAGAAAAGCGTATTTTTAGTGAGAAGAAAGAACAAAATGAGCAAAAAAAATGTTTAATATCTGTCAGTTTTAGCACGATCTACTCGAGTACGTAATCGTTTAATCGAGTAAAACAGTGTAAAATTGACACTTAATCGAGTAACCTGCAATTTAATCGAGTATTCCAGAAAGTTTTATTTTGCATACTCGATTAAAGCACAGCTTAATCGATTAAAGTCTGATAAAATGCAATTTTTTAAGCAGTTTTGAAGCACAAATCATGAAAAAAAACAAAGGCACAAACCATATGCACATTCTAATTATGACACAAACACATTTTGCACATAGTCAATTAAACAAAGAAGCAACCAAGCACAACACCTACTAATTATCAACATAAACACCAAAGAAATTACACATAACTAAAGTTAATCGAATCATGAGTTCTAATTTACAAGACCAAAAACAACTCTAAAAACAAAGCATTTAGAAATAGGCAAGGATTGTGAAATTGGTTAAAAAAAATATCAAATGCAACTAGCCAATAGTTTGTTCATCCAAAATGCCTAGTTCCCTTCTAATACGATAAAAAGAATCTCTAGGTAGAGGTTTTGTAAATATATCGGCTAATTGATCCGAAGTTGAAACAAATTCAATAACACAATCACCTTTTTGAATATGATCGCGAATAAAATGATGCCTTATTTCTATATGTTTTGTTCTAGAATGAAGTACCGGATTTTTAGTTAGGTTGATAGCGGAAGTGTTATCACAACGAATAGGTACTTTAGATAAATTAACACCAAAATCAAGCAATTGTTGTTTCATCCATAAAACTTGGGCACAACAACTACCCGCCGCTATATATTCGGCCTCCGCTGTCGACAAAGCTACACAATTTTGTTTCTTAGAAAACCAAGAGACAAGCGAGTTACCGATCAAGTGGCAAGTACCGCTTGTACTCTTTCTATCTACTTTGCAACCGGCGAAATCGGAATCCGAATATCCTACTAAATTTATAAAAGCATCACGTGGATAAAATAGTCCGGTATTGATAGTTCCCTTTAAATATTTCATGATCCGTTTAACCGAAGTTAGATGCGATTCCTTAGGATTAGCTTGATAACGCGCACACATACATACGCTAAACATAATGTCAGGACGCGATGCAGTCAAGTATAAAAGACTACCTATCATGCCTCTATACTTGGTTACCTCTATAGGTTTGCCGCTTTCATCTTTGTCCATATGACATGTGTTGCTCATCGGTGTTGAGGCGTGCTTACATGAATCCATCCCAAAACGTTTCAAAAGCTCCTTGCAATACTTCGTTTGATGGATATAGATTCCGGCATCCATTTGCTTAATTTGAAGACCAAGGAAGAACGTCAACTCGCCCATCATTGACATCTCAAATTCGCTCTGCATAAGAGTAGCAAACTTCTTGCAAAGAAAGTCATTAGTAGCACCGAATATTATGTCATCTACATAAATTTGAACAAGTAGAATGTCATTTTCAGATTTTTCAATGAAAAGAGTATTATCAACCGCGCCTCTTTTAAATCCTTGATTTATTAAAAATGTACTCAATCGATCATACCAAGCTCTAGGAGCTTGCTTAAGACCATAAAGAGCCTTTTTAAGTTTGAAAACATAATTAGGAAATTCATGATTTTCAAAACCCGGCGGTTGAGATACATACACCTCCTCTTGAATAAAACCATTTAAAAAAGCACTTTTGACATCCATTTGATAAAGTTTAAAATTCATGATAGATGCATATGCCAATAATAATCTAATAGCTTCTAAACGGGCTACGGGCGCATAAGTCTCATCATAATCTATTCCTTCCTCTTGACTATATCCTTGAGCAACTAACCTAGCTTTATTTCTCACAATAAAACCCATCTCATCTAACTTATTGCGATAAACCCATCTAGTTCCTATAATGGGCCTATCGTCGGGTCTAGGGACAAGTTCCCAAACCCTATTCCTTTCAAATTGATTGAGCTCCTCTTGCATGGCCATGACCCAATTTTCGTCTTGGATGGCCTCATTTATATTTTTGGGTTCTATTTGAGATACAAAAGCCACAAAATGACAAAAATTACGTGAAGAGCTTCGGGTTACCACTCCCTTAGCTACATCACCTATCACATTTGTCAAAGGATGATTTCGGTTAGTTTTCCATGCCAAAGGTAGACCTTCATGTACTTGTTCATGTTCATCTCCATGATTTTGAATGTTCACCTCCTTTTCTTTCTCATTTTCATCACGTGGCACTTCTTCATAAATGTCAATACCTGAAATATCAAAAGTACCCTTCTCTCCTTCCGGAGATTCATCATATACCACATTTATAGATTCCTCAATAGTTAAAGTTCGCTTATTAAATACCCTAAATGCTTTACTATGAGTCGAATAACCTAGAAATATCCCATCATCCGCTTTTGGATCAAATTTACCCAAAACATGTTTTCCATTAATTAAAATAAAACATTTACATCCAAAAACATGAAAATAGGATATATTAGGTTTTCGGCCTTTAAAAAGCTCATAGGGGGTTTTCTTAAGAGAGGGCCTAATCATAATCCTATTTAGCACATGACAAGCGGTGCTCACCGCATCGGCCCAAAAATATTTTGGAACTTTACTATCGCTCAACATAGTCCTAGCTAATTCTACTAAGACTCTATTCTTCCGCTCAACAACTCCATTTTGTTGAGGAGTTCTAGGAGCAGAAAATTGATGTTCAACACCAAATTTTTCACAAAATCTATCAAATGCATGATTCTCAAATTCTCCACCATGATCGGTACGAATAGCAACTATACTATGATTGACTTTGTTTTGAATTTGTTTGGCAAAAGTTTTGAAACGAGAAAAAGTTTGATCTTTTGATGGCAAAAAGAAAGTCCATGTAAAACGTGAGTAGTCATCCACAATTACAAGTCCATAGTAATTACCTCCAAAGCTCATTGTTTGTGAAGGACCAAATAAATCCATATGTAAGAGTTCTAACACCCTTGTAGAGGAACTCTCCTTTTTAGAAGGAAAAGTTGTTTTAGTTTGTTTACATTTCTTACAAGGGGTGCAAACTCCATCTATTTTAAAATTGAGCTTCGGAAGGCCAATTACTAAGTCCTTGGATAAAACTTTGTTTAATTGACCCAAGTGGACATGAGCTACTCTTCTATGCCATAGCCAAACATCATTATCTTTATTTAGAAAACATTTTGAAAACAAAGATGTAATATCATTCAAGTCAATCAAGTAAGTGTTATTCATCCGATTCCCAACAAACTTAATGGTTTGATCACACTCACTTCTAATAATGCAATGGTTAGAGGTAAAACTTACACTATTACCAATATCACACAATTGACTAATGCTAAGAAGATTATGCTCTAAACCTTCAACATACAACACATTGTCAATTATAACATTGGAAGAGTTTCCGATTTTACCTATACCAAGTATTCTTCCACGATTGTTATCACCATATGTAACATGACCTTTATCTCTTGGTGTAAGCTCGATGAAGTGTCTCTTGTCTCCCGTCATGTGCCTTGAACAACCACTGTCCAAATACCAACGATCATCTCTCGTTCTAAGGCACACCTACAAAAACAAGTTAATTGGAAGACTTAGGTACCCAAACAATTTTGGGTCCTTGTGGGTTAGTTTCTGGTTTTTGTCCCTTAACAATCCAAATAAATTCCTTATTGGGAACACCATAATTTTTAATATTACAAAATTTTGAAACATGACCAAAGATGCCACAATAGAAACATGTTGGTTTTCTAGAAAAATTCACCTTTGAAAAATTTCCAACTTTTCTATATGACTTCTTCTTTGGTTTGATGTATCCCAAACCTGTTCTATTTGCATTGTCTCGTTGACTAGAGAGCAAATCATTTAAATCTCTTTTTCCTTTTGCAAAGGTAGCAAGTTTTTCTTTCAAATCATGTAATTCAATTTCATAAGTCTTGCACCTCTTACAATCGGAATTCACAACATTTGAAACACAATGATCACATGATGCATTAGAGTATATAAGTTCCAAAGTCTCATTTTGAAGTACAAGCTCATCTATATGTTTTTGCATTTCCAAAATCTTTTCATTGTACTTCAAAATTGCTTTCTTAGCCTCAATATTGATTTTAGCTAATTTTTTAAGTTCGGCATGCATATCAATATAGGCGTTATAAAGAGCATCATATGAAGGGGAAGAGCAAGATTCATTATCCGAATCTACATCAGAGTTAGTTTTAGGATGTACCTCCTTTGAGCTTGAAAGCTCAAGAGACGTGTCGCTTGTGGAAGCTTCAATGTCATCCTTAGCCATTAGACACAAATTTGCCGATTCTTCTTCCTCCGAAGTGCTAGAAGTAGTATCATCTTCGGGTTCGTCCCAAACAATGTAGGCTTTCTTAGCCTTGTGATTGTTGGACCTCTTCTTATCACCATCGGACTTTTTAGGCTTTTGAGGACAATGATACTTGATGTGACCCGCTTTCCCACATGTATGACAAATTATCTTGTCTCTCGGGGTTTTTGACCTTTGTGGATTTTCCTTACTATCCCTTGAATTGAACCTTTTTGTGTTTCCTTTCTTTTTGAAGAATTTTCTGAATTTCTTCACAATGAATGCAAGTGACTCATCATCTAAATCAGAATCCGTGTCATCATCCAAGGAAGAATCATTAGTAGTATCAATACTTTTTGATGATGAAGCCTTTAATGCGATACTCTTCTTCTTCTTGTCGAATTCCTCATTTGAAGTTAAGCGTCCTAGCTCCATCTCATGCTCTTGTAACTTACCAAACAAAGTAGCAAGATCCATGGTATCCAAGTTCTTTGATTCAATAATTGCCGTGACCTTGGGTTGCCAATTTCTGTCCAAACACCTCAAAACTTTGTTAGTAAGTTCTCCCGGTAAGAAGGCCTTACCAAGAGCAAGCAAGTGATTAATAATATGAGTAAATCTCTTTTGCAAATCATTAATACTTTCATTAGACAACATTTGAAATAACTCATATTCACGCATCAAGACATTCAACCTAGCTCTCCTAACTTCACTAGTTCCCTCGTGAGTCACTTGTAAAGTGTCCCACATTTCCTTTGCACTAGAGCATTGGAATACCCTAAAGAACTCATCATAGGACAAAGCGGACGTAATGATATTCTTAGCCTTGTGATCTAATTGGATCTTTTTCTTATCATCTTCGGTCCACTTGTCCTCGGGGGTTAACATTTGAACATCCTCAACTAGAGTATAGGGAATGTGAGGACCTTTCTCAACAGTTTTCCAAATCTCGTTATCGATAGCTTGAATGAAAATTTTCATCCTTACTTTCCAGTAAGCATATCCCTCACCTCCAAATAGTGGGGGACGATTTATAGCAGCACCTTCTCCTCCAAAAGGATTTTGAGAACCCATGGTTTCCAATGGATCTTTTCGAAAAAGTTTTTAAACTCGGTTTATTCGACCGAGCACTGATACCACTTGTTGGAAACCAACAAGCGGGTAAAATGCCTTCTAGAGGGGGGGTGAATAGAAGAATCAAGCTACGATACCCGGTTTTTTTTAAAGTAATCAAAACAGATCAAAAGTAGTCAGATTTAACTAATCTACTCGAGTAAATTGCAGGCTACTCGAGTAGACCTGAAAATTTGAAAAACCTTAATCGAGTACTACTCGATTAAACACTGAAAAACACAGAAAATTCAGAAATCAATTCTAATCAAATCTAAACCAAAAAATCAATGAATCAAAATAAGAATATACAGAAAATCAATTACCCATCAATTAATGAATTAATAAAGAATACGTAATTGAAATTCACAAATCCTATTCACAATTGATTTTAAGTTTTTGTTGATTTTAAGAACGAAAGAATACGTAAAAGCTCAAAATAAAGAACACATGATTTTAGCCTGGTTCACTCATCTAAATATGAGCTACATCCAGTCCACCCTCTCTGATTTGGGTGATTTGCTACACTATGAACAAAAGAATTAGATTACAAGAATGTGTTAAGATCCTCTCCTCTCTCTTGATCCTAACCCTTGTTAATTGATGTACCAAACCAATTAACTCTACCCAATTCTTGTCCAATAATTCAATTTGTTCCTTCTTCTTTGATTGAATCACGATCAATCCTTTTGAGCTTCGAGCAACTTTGATCAAATTGCTAAGAGTCTTTCTCCAACCCTTTTCTTCAAAGTCTTCAAAGAAAACTTCACTTTGTTGAATCTTGAGAGAAGTAACCTTGTTATTACTAGATGATTCAACCACAATAGAATGCTAAAAAAAAACTATGAATCTTCCATATGAGAATGAAAAGAATGAATAATGTTCTCAAATTAAGATTCACATGAACATTGATAGAGAGATGTTTTTGGAAAGATTATTTGCTCAAGAATGTTGTGAAAATATGAGAAAAATGCTTTTCAAAATTTAGAGTTCGTAACCTTTGAAAAGATGTAAATGAAATCTTTTTAAAGTTCAGTTTTAACAGACTTTACTCGAGTAGACGAGTCCCTTAATCGAGTACTACTCGATTACTCGAGTACTTAATCGAGTAAACACTGCTAAAAAACTGATAAAAACTTTTTCAATTAAATTCCATTTTTCACCTAATTAATTTGGAAAAGTCTTGAGCTATTTTTCTCTATCAAAGCAATCTCAATTTGTAAACATAATCAATCTTTAAATTCCAATTGAGATTACTAAACTAATCTACCACCCACTTTCATATAAAACAAAATTAAAACAATTACAATATATATATAAGAATGAAATGATAGAATAGTCCTTGAATCTTTGTTGTTGTAGGTAATCTATATCTTGTTGTCTTCATCAAAACATAAAATTGAAAGCTTGCATTGCCTTGCCTCTTCAGAAAACCTAGAAAAAGAGTGATTTTCATAATTGATTGAATTGAATCTTTAATTGTGCAAATTGATTTGGGAAAATCATTTTCATAACTAGGGTAATCAATAAGAATATAGGTGTTAATTGTTTCTGCCGAATCTCTGATTTTAAGTGTTGATTGATTGATTTTCGTATTCGATTGAAAAAGTGATTTTTTAGTTTCTGATAGTTTTAATCGATTAAGTGTTCGTTTAATCGATTAAGGACTTTTGAACTTTCAGGTTTAATCGATTAATACTCGAGTAAATTGCAGGTTAATCGATTAAATTTCAGTTTAATCGATTAAGTGCTGTAGAATTTTCAAAAATCATTTGTTTTAATTGTTTCGATTTGTTTCGTTCGAAAATCTTTCAAGGTTTCTTTTACACCTATTCAACCCCCCCCCCCTCTAGGTGTATTCCTAGGGTTCCTTAGTCTCTCCAACCACCAATTGCGGTTTCCTCAATCAATCCCATCCTCACGTCTACCAACAACACATCACTGTTAGGTTCTGTCAATGATGTCATCGTTTGACAAATGCAAGGATTAGAGTGATCAGTTCTAACCTTACATTACATCAAACAACAACATCACAAAATAATATTGGTCACTTGATACAAGAATTATCATGCTTAAGAATTTCCTTATAAGGTCTTTCACATGTTATCTATAAGAGCAAGATCGAATTTGGAAGGGCAGATATCCAACATATTTTTAAACAATTCTACCCTAAGACATTACTAACTCACTATTTAGCTAGCTAAGGAGAAAACTAACTCCACAACAATCGAACTTAGAAACATTACGCATGGACTTGGCAAACATTAGTTACCTGCGGCCATATCAGCTGGGTCCACCTCGTCACCCTCGACGATAAATAATGTCCCCTTCTACAATGATGGACCACCACGGGCCTTCTGTGCCTTAGCAGCATTAATCTATTTCTTCATTGTGTTCTTAGGACAATTTGAAGCAAAATGTCCGGGTTGTCCGCAGTGAAAGCATAACCCCTCCTTTCGACCCAATGTCCAGCACACTCCCCCATGCATCCTGCCACAGTGCCGACAAGTTGGTATTGGACCATAAGCATTCACTGTTGGTCCGGATTCCCTAGGAAACGTGACCCCGGAATGAGAGTATGGACCTGACTTCTGAATCGGTCCCTTATCCTTATTTTGACCTCCGATTCTCTGGTTTGCCCGAGATCTCTCATCAGCTAGCTTTCGTTTGAGACCCTTCTCATAGGTGCTTCCCATGTTGACCAAGCGAGCAAAGTTATCAATGTTGTGATACTCACACGAGAGGCGAAGATCACTCCTAAGTCCAGCTTCAAACTTAACACACTTGCCCCGGTCACTTGCATACCGATAATCAGAAAATCGGATGAGATCTTCAAACCGAGCTGCGTAGTCCCCTACAAACATAGACCCTTGAGTCAATTGGAGAAAAGCAATCTCCTTCTCCCTCCTAACATCTTCAGGGAAATACTTCCCCAGGAATAGATCCTTGAACATCTCCCAAGGAATCACAGGATTAGCTGCCGCCAATCCTCTCCTCTGATGGTCCCACCAATGTTCTGCCTCATTGGTCAGCATGAATTCAGCTAGTCGAACATACTGCTCCATTGGTGGTTGAATAGAATGGAGAATCTTCTCTATCTCCTGTATCCACCTCTGTGCTCCATCCGGGTCATTTCCACCTTCAAAGCGAGGCGGATTATTCTTTCGGAACCGAGACATCCAGTCAATCTCAACTGGAGCTGGTTGCAGAGCTGCTGCTGCTGCGGTAGCTGCTGCCGCTGCAGCGGCTGCCATCTGTTCCCCCTGCTGCTGCTGCATCTGAGACAGATGCTCCAGAATAGCAGCAAGTCCATCATTACCAGCCCTTCTTCCAGCCATACTGCTTAGCCAGAGAGAACAGACCAGTAAGACTCAATTACTAAGTAGATACATAGTACTATAATTATCCTATTATAATCCTAAACTATTACTATGAGCATCAATTACTCGCTAGGTGAGTAATCATTTGGAGTTTGTACAACTCCATGGCCGAGGAGAAACTGCTCTGATACCATAATGTAACAGCCCAGCCCCAGCCAGCCGTAAGGTACTGGGCACTGGGGCCCAGCGCACCGCCACATGGATATTGTCCGCTTTGGGCATCCTTCACCCTCACGGTTTTGCTCTTGGTCTCACACTAACAGTGAGCCCCAAAATGCGTCCACGTGAGGTAAGGTATCCACACCCTATATAAGGCATGCTTTGTTCTCCTTACCAGCCGATGTGGGACTAAGGCTTCACCTTACATCAAATGTAACAGCCCAGCCCCAGCCAGCCGTACGGTACTGGGCACTGGGGCCCAGTGCACCGCCACGTGGATATTGTCCGCTTTGGGCATCCTTCACCCTCACGGTTTTGCTCTTGGTCTCACACTAACAGTGAGCCCCAAAACGCGTCCACGTGAGGTAAGGTATCCACACCCTATATAAGGCATGCTTCGTTCTCCTTACCAGCCGATGTGGGACTAAGGCTTCACCTTACATCCACCCCTCCTTGGAGGCCCAACGTCCCCGTTGGCACACCGACCCGGCCCTGGCTCTGATACCATAATGTAACACCCTATGATTTTTACCCTTAAAACCCCGCTATTAAAAATATGAATTTGAAATTTCATTTTAATCTGATAAAAATCACCCGTCAAACGGACCGAGTTTTGTTTGATTTTAGGACTTTTCGAAAATTTAACCTGTGATAAATAGTTTCAATTAAACATCAAGTAGCCAGCAGGGCTTCAGAATATATATATCTAATTCATAACAAGGCCCTATGGGCTCCAAATATATCAGAGTGCATAAGATAATCAAATATTCAGAGTTTTCAGCGGAAAATAATAAGTTTGAGTGTCATAATCAAAACATATAACTTTGCCAAAACAAAACATCCTAAGCCTCATTTAAAATGTGCATATTAAATTTACATCAAAATAAGATAAGAGGCTTAGGTCCATACTATACTCTAAACCCATAACACCCTACTCTCCCTGTAAGGGAAAGTACTCCTGCTCGGCCGGGGGCTGTGCCAACTCAATCTCCATACCTGAAAAATGTAAGGGAGTGAGCTTTGCACATGAAATAGAAAGCAGTTTCTAACTAGACATAACAACCCACTAGGTCAAACACAATTAGCAAATAAGCATATATTCACATATTGCACACCATACTCATTTCATTATTTCCATATTCGTTATTCATTCCAAATTTCCATTTTCATTATTCATTTCAACATCCATTTTCATTGTTCATTTCAACATCCATTTCCATTATTAATTTATTCATTTCCCATACTCATTTCATTTCAATACATCACCTCAAATCAGAGGCCAACGAACAATTTTCATTCAACACGTTTACCACCTCAAAACAGAGGCCCACATTCTTTTCCTTATTTAAATTATGTGTCCCTCAAGTCAGAGGTCAACACTTCAATTTCTTAATTCACGGTGTGTCTCTCAGGTCAGAGGTCAACACACTATCGTACTTCACCTCCACGCAGGAAGGTACCTCATACACTTGGCCTATTGGTACATCACCTCCACACTGGAAGGTACCTCATACCATTGTACTTCACCTCCACACCGGAAGGTACCTCATACAATTTGGCCGGTGGGTACTTCACCTCCACACCGGAAGGTACCTCATACAACCATCTAGATTAAACATAAACATCATTTTCATTATAAACAATTCATCACAATTTTAAAAATCGTCACCTCAAACAGAGGCCAACATATATATACCACATTCTTGTCCAATCAATTATAAAACATTTCAATTAAACAACACACATACAACATCTAACCATTCATGTAATTTCCTTATTCATTTCCTTTCTCAGTTATCACAATCATACCAAGTAGTATTCTCTTTTATAGCCCAACATTCAAATTGCCCTTCTTTTCAATTTACATATATCACCTTTTACTTTTGTTAACACATAATCATTTTACTTCCATTTCCTATATTCACAAGTTCAATTTCATAAGCCATGTCCTTTGTTCACAATTGATAATACCTAACATGTATACTCATTTAGCATTTAGGTGCAAATACGCATATTCATCGCATATAATCGTTTCCATTCCATTTTCTTTCTATATCAATTTACTCCATAATACCTACATATATTTGCAACATCAATCATATATCATTTTATACAAAACTTGACAATTAAAATCAATTATCATAGAAATCATTTATGGCCACTTCACTATCATGTTACCAAAATCCCCTCATACTTCATTATAATCATTATTCAAGTTTCATTTATTAAATAATTCAATTTCATATTATTGGGTTTCCTTTTTCCTAGTCTTTACATTCAATTTCATACATATTTATTTAGTAGGATTTTATATTCAATAACCTAGATTTTATAATCTAATTTTCTCCCCTAACACATAAACCTAACAAATCATTATATACTAATTAGAACCAACTCCCTAGAACAAGGCAATGCTCACAATATCCACCCCCTTACCTCAAACACTTAAGGATAAGGAGATTTTGCTTGCTCTACACTTGAGCTTTTCCACCAAAAAGCCAACAACCAAAAGATGAGAATAGAACCTAAAATAGAGCCATAAAAGGAAAAGATCATCATTTATGTCATGGTTCATGCCAAAGCTTGAGAAAAAGTAGAGCTTCATGGCTTAGAATTTGAAAACCACCATGGATAGAGGAGAGAGAAAGGGGAGTACGAATTTGAGAGAAAGAAAGGAAATTCATGGCATTAAACACTTACTTGAAGTGGAGAAGGATGAAATTTGTTGATAGTATGATGAAATCCCACTTGCTCTTGGTGGATTTGATGATAGAGAATGGAACCCTAGGGGAGAGAAAGAGAGAGATTCGAATTTGGAAGGAAAAGAACGTGTGTTTTGCCTTTATTTTTTTCATCAGCAACAGCATTTAATCGATTAATAATCGATTAAATTTTTCCCTCAACAGACCTTAATCGATTAAATTTCAGTTTAATCGATTAAGCTGTACAATTTTGTAGCATCCAGACTTTGGAAGGCCATAACTTCTTCGTTACCCGTTGGATCTTCCTCAATTTTAAGGAAAGCTTCCCTACATACCAATCTTCACATCCAACGGTGGAATTTGTGTTTAGAGTTGTAAATCTTTTATTTTGAATTTCCTAAGGTGCTATGTTTTTAACCCTTGTTCTACATGTATTTTGGGCTAGATTCTAACTTATATCTCCATTCCTTCTACCCTAAGACCATCCCAACATAGGTTATACTTGGAATTAAATTTGGGATGTTACAATTTCACTGTTATAGTTCAGATTGCAATCAAAGAGTTAATACCTTAGTGTAATGAGATAATTTCAAGAGGAAATTATGCTCATTGGAGAATGAAATGTGATTTAGACTCTTGAATGATAAAACAGTGGTTTTTGAGGTGTAAAACAATGTTAAACTTGTTTATAGATTGGGTAGAGAATTCAAGAAAAAGGGTTGTTCTGAATTTCAATGGTAAATAGTTCAGGTCTGTAATTCTAACTGGTTAGCCTGAAACTGTAACCGGTTAGTACCTGAATATGAAAAATAAAAAGTTAAGTTTTTGAATACCATTGGTTATGTTTTCCCAATCTAAGCTTAAGGGCATGTTTTTGAGAGATTTCAATGGAGAATTTTGTGCCATAAATTATGCCTCAAATAAATCATTCAAAAGGGAAATTGGAATATTTCTAAATCACAGTAATTAATGTAAAGATAAAACCAACCCTGATAATTGTGCATCCATATAGAATGGAAGTTTGGTTGGTAGGAACATTTATCATATTCTGGGAATATGAGGAAGGTACTCCGGGAGTACCAAATTGTAACCTACTTGATGACACATTCTGGGAATGTGCCCAGTGTCCGGGACCTGGTTTTTATGCGTTCTGGGAACGTATGCGTTCTAGGAACGTGGTGCACACTCCGGGAGTGATGCTTATTATCCAAGTATGGTTTGGCATTACGTTTTGGGAACGAATGTCAGTGTTCCGGGAACACAAGGGTGTATTGGATGGACGTCCAAGATGGACTTTTAGAGGCCTCAGTCGTGGATAGAAAATCATTCATCATGCCACTTGCATTATAAGAGATATAATGTTGAAAATTGGTGTGCTCATATGTACTTGCATTATTATCTGTCCATGATATACTTGTGTTTGTAATTTTAGTCTTTATCAATTATGTATATGTTTATACTTACTCCCTGTGCCCTGTTTAGGTGATGGCCAGATACCTAGCTTGCATCGAGATACGCCCTATCCCTAGTGGTATATGGACGTACGAGGAGCACCGTGCCACTTTTGAGGGGGAGGTGGAGATTACTCTCTACCACCCCAACCCTCTAGTGCGAGTGCGACCTCGTCGATTTAGGATCCCCTTAGTCTATACTATGCACGTTCCACCCTTTTATACATATAGAGGACCACCCCCGGCTCGACCTGTGCGTCGTTTTCATAGTTTTCGTTTCAGAGCTGCCACTCGTTCTCATCCTTCCTCCCATAGAGTTGTTACTAAGGAGACTCCTCCTCCTGGTTCGACTGATTTCGAGAGGACTGCTTCTGCAGATCCTAGACCCAGTGGTGGGATCTCCACACAGTCGAGCGAGGTCGAGGAGGACCCTGTGCAGGATGAGAGCGAGGAGGAGGTGCATGTCGAGCCGATTGTTTCTACTAGAGGTGGACCTGCTGGTTCATAGGAGCCTGCATAGCATGGATATTTTGGATCCTAGATCCTAGGGATAGAGTTATGGAGGATCTGAGGAGCTGCTGAGGACACGGATGACCTGCTCTGGGACTTCTACTTTTGAGACTATGTGATATATTGTATATATTTTGAGAGGTCTTAGAGTGAGGTTTCTTTTATGCAGCTGGTTTGTATATATTTCGCCAAACTTGCTATCTCGACTTTCATTACTTGCTACTGACGATACTGATGGGGTTTTTATGCTATGATATATATATATATATATATATATGTTATGTTTTATTTACCTCAGCAGTGCCCCATAAGTATTACTTTTACTTCCGCATACTCTAATTTCGATTCAAAAAGGATTCGGCAATAAGTTTATGTTTTATACATTCACTCAAACTCGAGAGACAAATAATATGTTTCAATAAGGACTACGAACATGTTTTACTATGTTGAAGAAAATATTATCTCGAGAGTCTTTTTGTAATCAAGATATTACTAAGCCGAATTCAAATAATTGTTCAGATTAAAAGTGTTTATAATCGAGCAAGTATTGATTTAAAAAGGAAAGATTTTCTAGTCCTAATTTTGATAGCAAGTATTTCAATCATTTGAAAATATTTAGTATTTTCGAGATATAAAAATGAGGGTGTTACAGTGGTGGAGGGGTTGGCAGGCATGATGAGAAAAGCAGTGGAGAAACAACTATTCAAACCATATTTGGTGGGTAGAGGAGGTGTCCTTATTTAAATCTTACAGTATGCAGATGACACTTTTTTATTGGGGGAGGCTTCTCTTAAGAATATTTTTTGGTCAAAGCTGTTCTGCGTGGTTTTGAGTTGGTCTCAACTTTCACAAAAACAACATTTATGGGGTTAATGTAAATTCAGATTCTTTGTCAAATGCATCTTCTCTACTTCACTTCAAAATTGATCAACTTCCTTTCTCTTACCTTTGGTCTTCTTGTTGCATTATGCAGAAGTGTTGAGTGTTGGTCAAAGGTAATTCTCGCTTTCCGAAAAAGACTATCTGCATGGAAGGATAAAAATTTGTCACTAGGTGCTCGAGAGTGACTTTGATTAACTCTGTTCTGTCTAGTTTGCCAGTCTATTTTTTGTCGTTTTTTGCCCTACCGCGGAAGGTAAATGATATTCTTGTCAAATTACAGAGAAACTTCTTGTGGGTGGGAATGAGGAGAGGAAAAAAATTAAATGGGTCAAATGGGACTTAGTCTGTCAAAGCAAAGATAAAGGAGCCTAGGGGTTAAGAAAATGTTAGTTTTAACAAAGCCCTCTTAAATAAGTGTGACGGTGGAGGTTAATAAAAAAAAGGAGGGAAGTCTATGCGAAAAAGTGTTGTACGGGGAGTTTGATCGTTTTATATTATGTAGTCAAGGGCAAGGCGGTAACGGGTTGTGGAAGGATGTTTGCAATTTAAGGTTTGGGGTTGGGGTAGGAGATGACTGGTTTGGAGATAGTATTTCTATAATGTTGAGGAGTGGTAATTCCGTAAAATTTTGGAAAGATGCTTGGTTTGGTTGTAACTATCTGAAGGATTTATCTAATGCTAAAGATTTTTCTGTTAAGGATGTGTTCGTTGCAGATGAGCAGGGGTCAAGCTGGAATTTGTTGTGGAGGAGAAGATTGTTTGATTGGGAACTTAATCAACTTTCTGTACTTAACAATAAACGATGTCTCGTTATAGGTGGATCAAGATGATTCCTTTTGCCGGGGTATGGGAAATAGTGGAGTTTTGTCTATCAAAACTGCTTATAACTTTCTTTTATCTATATTGTACTTTGATGTGGGGTGCCATCAGATCTTTTAGTTTCGTTGAAGAAAAATTGGAAGATGAAAGTTCCGGCAAAAGTACAATGTTTCATGTGTTAGCTCCTTTTGGACCGTTTACTTACTAAAGTCAATTTGAAGAAGAGAGGAGTCCTGGTGCCTACTGAATGTAATATCTATAACGCTATAGAGGAAGACTCTTCCCATATGTTCTTATACCTGTGAAGTGTTATGAGAGTGTGGCAAGATATATTGGTATGACTTCAAATTTCTGTCCTATTCCTAGGTGGGTGTACTGTATGAGGCTTTCTTGTATTTCTTGGAAATCTGGTCGGGGAAGGCGGAAAACATAAGGCAGCTGTTATCTGGTTTACTGTTTTATGGATGATCTGGAAGTTCATAAATAATAAAATATTTCGAGTTCAAGACTTTATTATTGTGGACCTAGTGGAAGAAATTAAGCTAAAATCTTGGCAGTGGATAAATTGTTTGGGTGGATCTTCTATTTCTTATGCAGTCTAGCATATGTGCCCGGTGTTCGCAGTGTAGTTGTCTTTGGAGGGGTAGGTGTATTTATGATGTATTTTGTATTTCTTAATTAGGTCCTGCTATGCTCTTTTTCCCTTGTCTTGAATTTTCCCTCTAGATTTTTTTCAAGCAAGGTTTTTAAAGAGGTAGGGGATCGAACAAGTGGATTTAATGGTAGGAGTCATTGTTTATGTACTTTTTGGTTGGTATAGGTTGACTTGGGGTTCAATTGTATATGCTTCAACTACCACTTTACTTCACGATAGTATGAAGTCTAACATTGTAGGTTGGTGTTTGATCAACTTTGAACACATGATAGGGTATCCTTTGGCAAACCTTTCATAGAAGGTGGGGCCTTGATTGCATACTTTGATGCTTGGTTGATCTTTTTCTTTTTAATGAATCTTTCTCTTTTGCTGTTAAAAAAAATAACATTTTGGTCTTAACTCATATGCTTCACTTGGCTCATGAATTGACTCGAGCACATCTCCAACTCCTAATATCTCTGCAATGCTTGTCAAGTTAGTTAGCTAAGCTTCTAATAGTTATCCATCTTGATCTAAAAAAAATTAGACCTAATAGTTAAGTTAGTTAGCTAATAGTTACCCATTTTGATCTAAGCAAAAATATCAGTTTTGTCTTTGAAAAATAGAAAAAAGTCAAATTAGTTTTCAAAGATCTCAAACGTAGGTTGTAATAGTCATTGATAGGAATTATAGTGTATCCAAAAATTTTGTCGAACTAGTGGAAGTTAGCATAAATTGTAAGAGATTTGTTACTACTTAAGCAAGTGAGTTGGGGTTTGATCTTTGACTCATGCGAATATAATAAACCTCAATAGGAGATTATTCTCAAAAAGATCCAACAAAATCGAAAGGATTAGTTACCCAATTGCGTGGTGAAAAAAAACTATAAAAAAGGGTAAAAAGGACTATTTTGACCTACATCTTTAGGAACCAATTTGGGTTTTCTTAATGTTAGAGAGCAAATTGATATACTTAAATATTTTGAAAGAAAAAAATGATTCTTCACACTCTAAATTTATTCTTTTATATTAGTATGAAATCTTCTTCGATCACAAATATTTTGTTAGATATATTTAATTTAGTAATTTAATTTTTTTTCAAAATGTAATTATTATTTTATTAAAATGGATGTTTATGTCCTAATATAACCACATTTATGTATTAATATAAGCATGATTAAATATTTTTAAGAGCTAATTCAATTGGTAGAAGAAAAATTCTAAATACACTTATAAAATACTAAATACACCCGTAGCTTTATAAATTTTACACTTTAACTTTTCAAAATACCCCTCTTCTATTATTTAACCAAAAAGTTACTATACACCCAACCCACTGTTTCTTCACTTCCAACCTTTTCACAGTGGTAACCCATCTTCTTCTTCTTCTTTTTTTTCACTTCTCTGGGCTAAAAGGTGAGTCGTTTTGCATATCACAAACAACAAGCATGTCAACACACCCAAAACCATATCAAAATGAAAACAAGTTAATGACATAAAAATAATTCAAGAGATGATTTGTTTGTGGTGGAATCAAGGGTTTACTAATAATTCAAAAATAACTATGTTTTGCCCCAATTTGACATATCATTTGAACACGTTAATGAATCTAGGGTTTCAAATCTTTTTAATCTTCAAATCTTAGTAAATTATTTGAGGGCTATTGTTCCTTCCATCATTAATGTAATTTCCAAAATTGATTGGATCTAAATTTTATAGTATTCAAAGAGATTTGAGAATCTAAGGTTAGAGTTTGAAATTCAAAGTTGGGGTTATTCTCATGCTGTAGTGATGGGTTGGAGGCCCCCATACACGACGGTTCTTGTTGTGGGAGGATAAGTAGTTGAGAAATGGAGGTGTATGGAGGTAAAGCACATGATGTATACACACCTGAAGATTTGAAGTCCATTTGGTCTGCCTACTTGTGCAGTATTCTCCATACTTTGTTACTCGTTTGATGGATTTTCGTTAAGGCATCCTATCTCCTATTTATTGGCATCCCGACGATCACTTTGTGAAGAGAATAGTACTCACAAAGGAGCACACCAATCTTGATTATGCATTGAAATACATCAAGAAATGCGTAATGGGACTGAAATCACTTTTAAAGGTTGATCTCTTATCCACTTGTCATGGCAAAATAAAGTGGCTGAAGCATCACCTATTGTTAGAAGTCAAGCTTTCCCAAGGCCTTCAAGTTCTATTCAGAAAGGTTTTGATGATTACAATCAGAGTCAATCAAGTCAAACAAACTCTCACAAGTAGTGCTATCAAGTCTCAAGCAAATGAAGACTCAAGTCGATCTTTCCCCTAGGATATCATGTAAGCTAAGGTAATATGGTTAACAATATCAAGTATAAGACCAATTGTATTCTCAAGAGAAGAAATGATGTTTTTCTAGTTATATGTAAAAGTGTTTTTCAATGTTTTTGAAAAAATATATTTGTGAAAACCTCTGGTTACAATATATGTTTATGAAAATCGTATTTATCAAATTAAGCAAAAGTAATCGATTACTTTAGGTGTATAATCGATTATTGAGCTTCAGATGTATAACCCGAGTGTTTGTAATGGATTACTTGATCTTTGCTAATCGATTACTTCAGAATGTTGCAAACCTGAAAGTGTGTAATTGATTACTCATGATCAGATAATCGATTATTTTATGCTTGTGATTTTTGACATTTTTCCTGAAAACTTGTAATCGATTATTTGGGCTGTGATAATCGATTACCTTTCAAATTCTTCATCAGTGTTTTACCTGAAGGTTCGTAATCAATTACTTGGGCGTTTGTAATCGATTACTTTTTCAAAAAGCTAAATTTCTTGAAATGTCTGAAAGCTTGTAATCGATTACCTTGGCTAAAGTAATCGATTACTTTTTAATTTTTTGAAATCCGTGTCAGAATCAATCAGAGCCATTTTCATATTTGTTTTTAACTAATTGATTTTGATATATTTTTGAAATTCGAATTCTGATTCAGTTTTTGAAAATATACCTTTTGTATTTGAAAATCAAATCCTGGATTTATGTTTTTCAATCTTCATGATTTGTTTGGTTTTTCAAAATAAGGTTTTATATTATTTTCCAAATCAGAAAAATACACTTTTCTTCTTCCTCTCTCGCACGACTCTTCTTCTTCTTCTTCTTCTTCTCTCTACTCTTTATTCAAGCTTTTGAAGATTATTTTTGTTGAAGAAAATCCTACTTTTGGCCTATATACTTGAGAGATAACTTTGTTACCATAAAAGCTTTGTTGTTGTATCTGTGTCATTGAGAACACAACTATTGTAATCACTTGCATCAACCTATTGTAATCAACCTTAGTTGTAGGGAGTGACTCCCTAGGTGTGAAGGATCGAATCCTTGTATTGTGTATGGTGAGAAACCCTTGAGTGATTGTTTTGAGGTCCCTAATGAACGGTCGAATCAAGTAGTGTGCGGGGCGCTTTGGGTGTAATTAGGTCGACTCAATTGAAGGTCAATAAAACTCTCAAACAGGTCACTTAGGGACTGGACGTAGGTCTTTCGCTGGAAAGACTGAGCCTGTATAAAACTCAATTTGCGTTTTCTCTTTCCCGTATCCTTTTAATTTCCGCTACGCATACTCGTTCTTATTTTATTTCGCGCTATTATTTCAATTTTATCGTGCTTCCGCTTTCATCATTATATTCTTAATTCATCTTCATTGCAAAAATATTTTTCTATCAAACTCATTCGAACGAAATTCAATAACGTTAATAAAACTCGATTCACCCTCCCTCTCGAGATTTTGTGGCCATTTCTAACACCTATTACTCTAACAATACCTGTAGTAAACTAATCTTCACCATTCCTTATCCCCGCCCCAAGTTTACCCAAATCCTTTCACAAAAAGTGTTGTCATCATAAAACATCATGCAGTGATGTGAGGTAAAAAAAAGGTTCTAATTTACCATACTTGGATTCCTCAACTTTAAACCAAAAAGCATATGGTTCACTGATCAGGCGCCATTTCCATTTACTAAGCAAAACCAGGTCAAATAAACCTAAATCGCTTACCCCCAATCCTCTATACTCATTTGGTTTACAAGAAATCCCTTTTCTTTCACAACGTAACTATTTCCCCGTAGGAACTTCCTTTGATGTTTCATTAAGCTTTGGTAGAGGCTTTAAGTTAGAGTGGTGTGTTTAATTGTAGTGCATTATTTTTGATAGGCAAATTCTCTAAAACATTAATGAAAACCAGGAAAAGATGCAAGGCCGAAATACACCCCACCGCTTAGAACAACTTTGGATGAGAGGTAATGTGAGTGATGATTCATTGGTTCACATATGGAATAAAGGTTAGTAGAGGTTATAATCTCTCCGGCATTCTAGTGAGTCATAATCATTTGCTTTATGCACTAGTTCATAGTCTGAAAGATACTAGTGTTAATGCATTGATATTTTGAGCTCTTGAGAATTTTCCTTCAAGTAATATGTTAGATCGATCCCAAACTTTGTAGTCACCGATCAATTTAGTCCATGAGATTTTCGAAATTTCGAATTAGCCCTTAGGAAAACGTCAGTCAAGTTAGTCTTTGAAGTTAATGACCACCAGTGATCATTAACATAGACTAACGGAATGGCCAAAACAACGTCGTTTTGGCCAAAGAAGTAAACAAAGATCGTTAAATATCAGTCAAATTGGTTCCCGAGATTGTCAAAACCTGTCAAATTAGTCCCTGACTGTATAGACCATTAACGTCAAGGACTAATATGACTGACATTTTCCTATCTCATTGACTAATTTAAAATTTTGATAACAGAGGGACTAATTTGACTAGTGCCCACAAAGTCAGGAACTAATCAGACAAATTACTCATTTTCCTTCATTATTTAAATTTTTTTTATAAGCCAATAAAATTTAAATTAAAAAGTAAAGAAGTATAAGCAATACTTCCCACTGAAAAATCCAGAGATCTGAAAAATCAAAATCTAGGTGAACAAAACAAAACTACCCCAAAAGCTGCCAAAAAACACAAAACCTGTCGTGTCTAGGACACGGTGTTTCAGATGCACCCCTAGCTCAAAGGTATAGAGAGACCCAAGAACTAGTGGATGGACTGAGGTTAGTGTATGATTGTTTAGGTATGCTAGAGGTCCAGTTGGAACAACTAGGGTTTCCCTAATCACAATGTGTGCGGATATGCAATTAGGGAGAGAGAGAACGTACCAGAGCCCCTTGCTGGAGACAACTATTTATAGGGGTGGCATTGTACCTTGTGGGCCTGTACGGAGGGCCAGCAAGGCAGCTGATGTGTCCCCTTTAGGATGTGGGATGAGTCATTCATCCTTATCCTGTAGTGGAGAATCTTATCCCTGTTGGCAAGTTAGGCTCACGCGCCCCTAGCTCGGACTCCTTAGGGGGTAAGTCCCATGTGGTCGGTCCTGAGGTGCCAGGATGGGTCCTAGGACAAGCGCTCGGCCTGGGTAGGCGTGACCTATCAGATAGGGTAATCTGGTCGGCCGAGTATGCTAAGGGTAGACCGACTCTCGGTCTACCACATAAGCGCCCTAGCTCGGTAAGATTTCTTGAGTCTTTAGCCGAGCTGATAATTCTTCAACGGTGTCCTTTAAAGGGACCGAGCGTTAGGATCGGGGCGAGGTGATAAGTTCAGGACAGCTCAAAGTGCCTCGCTGTCCCTTATACTGATTGAAAGGACGTTTAAATGTCCTTTCATTGACACGTGCTGCTTGTGTCAGGTGTCATTATTATGCATGCTGCCGTTTGGGTTTTTGAAATGTTTCCCTCCACTGATTGCACGACACGTGTCTCTTTGAGTGGCTCAATGTTGGATTTGGGCTTCTGCTACCAGGCCCGATAACTCAAAAAACGTGGGGAGGGAAGTTTCTTTTTGAGTTTTAACTGCCATTTAGTCTTCTTCTTCCTCATTTCTTCCGAAATTCTTCATTCTCTCATTCCTCTCTGTTCCTGCATTTTCTTAAGATCTCATATTTCCTCCAACCATTATCAAGCCATTGTAGTCCTGCCTTCTCTGACGGTTATTGCTTCCCCTTCATTGCATCTATCAGTTCGTGCCAGTCTTCTTTCTACAGTTTCAGGTATTTTGACTTGGAACCTCTGGTTTTTGCTTCTGCCTTTTTCTTTTTTCGTTTGAACTGCTCATCCCTTAGGTTCTGGGTTCTTGACTTTCGTTGAATTTAGAGTTTCTTTCTGGGTTTTCTGGATTTCCTAAGTTTTCATCATGGGTGTTAACTGGTCATGGTATGAGGAATTGTCAAGAATTTTGGGTTTAGGCGATATTGAGGATTCTTCCTCCTCTTCATCTTCATCTTCTTCTGATTTGGAAGTGCTAGACTTCCTGCCACCGCCTTTCTGGCATCGCATGGCGGATCCCATGGCGGAGATGCCGTTATCTGTGGAATTTCCCCAGACTTTTGAGGAAAAGGAGAGTAGGAAGTTACAGTATCAAGCAGCGGAGGAGCGGGCCCAAGTGGTCCGCCGCCCCTCGAACCGTACTTGGGAAAAACCCTTCTGGGGAAAAGCCTTAAAGGTTAGGGGAAGATGCAGTAGGCTCGGCTATAGGACCAATAAACCTAGGGTTAGGTTGTTTAAAGATTTTGATTTTGTAGATTCTGACGCCGAGACTTCCCTTTCCCCAAGTATGGTTCGACGGTGCGTCACACATCCTCATGAATTTCCTGTGCCTCCGAACTCTGGAGCCTATGACTGGGTTGATTTGGAGGTGCTCGGTACGCCGTCAGCCTTAATCAACAGCAATTTGAGTCATATCCGAGCTAACATACTCCCTTGCCCTGTGGATGAAACGGGGACATCTTATACAATCAGTCCTCCTTCAGCCAATGACCGAGTATGTACAGCGATCGAAGAGAATCACAAGGAGTTTTTCATGTACGAGGAGGTCGTGATAAGGCTGGGTGTTAAAATGCCGTTTTCCGATCTAGAGATAGCTCTGCTCCAGCGGCTGCGCCTAGCTCCCACCCAACTACATCCTAGTGGTTGGGCGTTTGTCCGAGCGTTTCAAAAATTTTGTGAGGCTCGCCGATTGACATGCTCGCTCCGAGCGTTCCTATGGTTATACATACCACAGGTAAACATTTTTGAGAAAGGGTCAACCAAAAGATTGTGGGTATCGTTGAAGGCACGCAACGACCATGCTCTCTTTGCCAAATACACTGATTCATGGAAAACCTTTAAACCTTTGTTTTTCAAGTACCGATTTGTTGGAAGGGGGAACTGCTGGTTTATGGAGGATGATCACCCTCGGTTCCCTCTATCCTGGTCGCCTGACTTTTTCAACAGACACCCGAAGCTTTACCAGTTTCATTATGAAACTGAACTGTCGGCCGACGAGAGGCATACATGTGATACCTTCTTCAGCTATCTTAAAGAAAATGGCCAAGTTGACATTAGGAACATTATTATTTTTCCACAAGAGCTTGTGAAAGCCGAGCTTGGTATATACACCTTTTTTTTTAACCTTTGTATATTTGATTTGCAGTTAAGATGGCTAGGGAGAACAAAGCTGCTAAACGTATGAGGGAGTTTGCTAAGTCAAGAACAGTTGAAACGGTCGGCTCTTCTGGCGGAGCCGTTTCCTCGGAAGCGACTCGATCAGTTACAGTGGTCGTGGCATCACCTGAGGTTGAAGTGGTGCAAGATGTCCGACCACCATCTGTTCGTGTGGTGGAGGTGGCTACTGGGAGTCCTGTTGCTCGGGTGGAAGAGGAGGAGGAGCAGGACCGAGTGCCCCTGTCCAAAAGAGCTAGGATAGATAAGGGTAAAGGCAAAGTTGTTGAGTTGCTGAAACCATTACAGAGAGGTAATTTATGGTTTGACGTTTCGGATCCCAAGGAGGAGACCGTTTGGGCTCAAAAGCTGAAGGAGAAATTTGTTGACTTGGTTTACACTCCTAAAGATGATAAGAGATTGTCGGACCAGACTGCTGCCACTTTGAAATGTCACTGTGATTTATTGGACAGAAATATGCTAAGGGCTGCTAGCTACATGTTCCACCTTAGTAGGCATGCCGAAGATATCAGAGCAACTCTTTCGGCCACTGAGAAGGAGAAAAGGAAAGCTGCTGCTCATCAAGCAAAAAATCTGTTAACTCAGATTAAGGAGAATGAGGCAAATCTTCAAGCTCTGACCGAGTCCAACGCCGACCTGCAGAGAAAACTTGAAGCATCTGAAAGAACTCTGGAGACCTCTCAAAATGCTTTGGAGGATGTTGGTGGAAGGGAGGCCGAGAAGGGAAGGCTGCTGCAAATTGCTCAAGAGAAACTGGCTGAAGCTCAACAGAAAGTTACCGAGCTGGAGGGTGTGCAGGGTTGGTTGACAAATTCTGAGAATGAGGTGGCTCGGTTGCAGGGGAAGTTGACAAAGGCTCGTCGGAAAGCTTTGAACCATAAGGTTACTGCCAAGCGGAACCACTTCAATTGGGATCATGCAGTGAATGACTCTTTTGTGAATGCTGTTAAACAATTGTCCCTTATGAATCCGGGGATCCGAGTGTTAGGTGCAAGTCCAAATTTTGGGGTTGACGGTGATCGTATCATTGACTACGCCCACGAGGATAGGGAGGTGGACTTATCAGTGCCGAATCTTCCGAACCCCTTGGACTTGGAGAATGAAGACGAAGCCGATTTCGATGGGTCGACCATTTCACTTTCCGAGGATGAAGACTAGATCTTTTCTATGCACTTCTTTTTGCTACTATTGTGTTTTTAATTTTTGTTGTTTGATGAAGTATTGAATGCTGTAATATGATCGGTTTGAACAGAATATTGCTTTTGAATTTCTTATGAAATGTTGATGTTTTACTTTCATCAAGATTTTGCACTGTCCTTTATTTCGTTGTAAACTGTTATTTAGATTTCGGATCTCCTACCTTTGGCCAAAGTGGGATCCTCGGTCCTCGGCTTATAGAAACCGTTTAAGTTTTTAGCCGGGCATCTACTAAAGTACTTGTGATTGTTAGTATATAAGTCCCAGTTGGAAGGACGTGTATAAACACCCAAGTTCGCCTCGGTGGCGAACCGAGAGGAAATGGTTAGTACGTTAACAGTAAGAAGGCAAGATAAATGACTGAAAAAAGATAGATCTTCATTAAACTCTTTTTGATCTGCTTGCAAACAATAGAAATCAAATGTAACATAAACATAGAAATGCTGAAATAAATGACATGGAATTTAAACAACAGAATTTTAAAATCAGGGTTGAAACTTTGCAAGAGTTGTGGTGGGTCTCCATTAGTTGTAGTAAGGTTTAAGCTTGGTAGCATTCCAGGAGTTGTTCAGTTGTTGCTTTGTTAGTGTCTCCAATTTGTATGCCCCCGAGCCAGTTTTTGAGACGACCCTGTAGGGGCCTTCCCAATTCCTTGCCAACTTTCCTTCTCTTGAGTTTTTCAACCCGATGTCTGCTCGTCTGAGGACCAGATCCCCTACAGTAAAGCTTCTTGGGACCACCCACTTGTTGTATTCTCGGGACTGCCTTTCTTTCGCTTTTTTCTCTCGATCAGATGCGAGAGATCGGACCTCCTCGCTGAGAGTTAAATCCTCTTTTAACAAACCATCATTCACTTCTACTGGTCGTTCGGACACTCGGAAGGTGGGAATCCGAGTTTCAATAGGCAACACAGCCTCACAACCACATGTTAGTCGAAATGGGGTTTCTCCTGTCGGGGTGTGAATTGTTGTTCGAATTGACCATAATACCTCGGGGAGGAGGTCAGCCCATGATCCCTCGGCTTCGTACAATCTCTTCTTCATCCCATCAATGATGATTTTATTCGCTGCTTCTGCCTGTCCGTTCGTCTGTGGGTGTTTGACCGATGAGAAATGGTGGGTGATGTGGAAGTGGTCGACCAGCTCTTGAAAAACCTTGGCTGTGAATTGTGTGCCATTGTCAGTCACCAGGGTGTGTGGGACACCGAAACGAGCGATGACTTGTCTAAGAAAGAATTTTGGATTTTAGCTGAAGAAATTGTGGCCCAAGCCTCGGCTTCGACCCATTTTGTGAAATAATCAAATGCGAACACCACAAACTTTAGCTGCCCCGGAGCTGTTTTGAATTTCCCTATGATGTCCATGCCCCACTGATAGAAGGGCCAAGGTGCGATCATTGAGTGGAGCTCCGTCGGGGGGCGTTGGAAAATCTTTCCGTGAAGCTGACAGGATTTGCATCTTTTTACATGTTCTGAAGCATCGCTTAGAAGTGTAGGCCAGTAATAGCCTGCTCGGAGTACTTTACGGGCTAGAGCTTTTGCACCTACATGGTGGCTCTAGATTCCTTCGTGGACCTCGGTCAACACGAGATTGGCTTCAGCAGGGTTCAGACACTTCAGCATAGGGGAGTTCATTCCCCGTTTATACAAAATGTCACCGATCATGGCATACTGAGCAGCTTGCTTGACTATCTTTTTTCCTTGAGTGGGGTCAGTTGGTAGGACTCGGAATTTAAGATATTGCTTGATGGGGTCCATCCAATCGGTGGTCAGAGATAATGCCAGAACAACACTCGGCTGGTGGACAGTTTCTTGGACTAGGCTTTTGTTGTTTTCAGGACCTTTAGTGCTAGCGAGCTTGGAGAGAATATCAGCTCGCCCATTGGAGGACCTAGGGATGTGAGTGATGGAAAATTGAGGGAAGAGATTTGAGAGGGTTTTGACTTGTTCTAGGTATTTTTTGAGAATTGGTTCTTTTGCTTGAAACTCACCTTTGACCTGAGATACAACTAACTGAGAATCGCTGAAAACTTCAATTTCTGAAGCCCCCATTTGGTGGGCCATCCGCAGGCCGGCTATCACCGCCTCATACTCTGCTTGGTTGTTTGAGGTGGGAAACTCAAATTTGAGGGAATATTCTACGTTGAGGCCCTCGGCGTTTTCAAGGATTATTCCGGCCCCAACCCCCTTACTGTGGCTGGAACCATCAACATAAATCTTCCAAGGTTGGGGCTGGCTGGGTTGGTTGAGGTCTGACAATTCTGAAACAAAGTCCGCTAGGACTTGGGACTTGAGGGTTCTCCGCGGCTCGTAGGTGACGTCGAACTCTGATAGCTCAACGGACCAAGAGACCATCCTTCCCGCCAAGTCAGGCCGGTGAAGTACCTGCCTTATTGGCTGAGTTGTTTTGACTATAATGGGGTGGTTCTGAAAGTACTGTCGGAGTCTCCTAGCAGCAATTACCAAAGCAAAAGTGAGCTTCTCTATCTTGGAGTATCTTATTTCGGGTCTTGGAGGGCTTTGCTGACAAAGTAGATGGGTCGCTCGGTACCTGAGTCGTCCTTGACCAGGGCCGAGCTAACAGATGTTTCACTAACAGACAAGTATAAAAACAGTATTTCTCCCTCCCGAGGACTTGTGAGAACGGGAGGGGCCGAGAGGTATTCCTTGAGTTCAGCAAACGCTTGTTCGCAAGAGTCATTCCAAAGAAAAGTTTTGTTCTTTCTGAGAAGTTGGTACCACGGGAGGGCTTTTTTAGCTGCTTGAGGGAGGAATCTTGAGAGGGCTGCCATCCGACCAGTCAGCCTCTGGACCTCCTTTACATTAGACGGGCTATGCATGTTCAAAATAGCTTGGCATTTCTCTGGGTTGGCCTCGATACCCCTCTCTGTGAGCATGAAGCCTAAAAAGGCCCCAGCCGGAACCCCGAAGGTGCACTTATCGGGGTTCAGGCGCATGTTGTACCTTCTGATTCTGTCTAGTATGGCTGCTAAGTCCTGGGGATGATCTTCCTTTTTCTTTATCTTGGTTATCATATCATCTATGTACACCTCAAGAGTAGGACCAATCAAACCCGAGAAGACCTTGTTCATCATCCGCTGGTAGGTTGCGCCAGCGTTTTTCAATCTGAAAGGCATTACCGTGTAGCAATAAGTAGCCCTTTCGGTGATGAAGGCCGTTTTCTCCTGATCAGGAGGGTACATCGGGATTTGGTTGTACCCCGAGTATGCATCCATAAAATAAAGGAGTTGGTAGCCAGCTGAGTTGTCCACTAGTTTGTCAATAATGGGGAGGGGGTACTGGTCTTTTGGGCAAGCTTTATTCAAGTCGGTGTAGTCGACGCACATGCGCCACTTCCCGTTTGATTTTTTGACCAATACTATGTTTGAAAGCCACTCGGAATAATTGACCTCTCGGATGAATCCGGCAGCGAGGAGCTCGGCCACTTTCTCCTTAATTACTGCAGCATTCTCTGTGCCTACCCTTCTCTTTTTCTGGGCGACCGGCTTGGCGGTCGGGTGAACGCTGAGACGATGACAAATTAGGTTTGGATTAATCCCCGGCATATCAGCCGAGGTCCATGCAAAAAGGTCCTTGTTTTTCTTTAAAAGTTCAAGCATCTCTGCTCGTATTGTTTCTGAAAGGTTGGTTCTTATCTTCACCTTCCTGCTCGGGAGCTCTTCATCTAACACAATGAATTCCCACTCACCTTGTGGGGTTGGTCTTGTATCATCCAACTCGGATCTGACATCCAAGTCTGTCAAAAGTACATTTCCTTTGTTCAAACATAACTTTGGCTGAATTTCTTCAGGGCTTTTGAATTTTTCTAAACTAGCATTGTAGCATAATCTAGCTTTTTCCTACTCGGCTCGGATAGCGACAACAGTTCCGTCGGAGCCTTCAAATTCCATGGCCAGATGAACGGTCGAGACGACCGCACCGAAAGCCTGTAGGCATGTTCTGCTGAGGATGGCATTATATGCTGAGGGGCAGTCGACCACGAGAAACTTGATTATCTCGGTCTTGGCCGAGGGGTGGTTCCCAAGTGTTACCGGTAGTTGGATGTGTCCTTTGGGAACCACCGCGTCTCCTGTAAAGCTGATTAACTTTCCCTCGAATGGGGTTAGGTCGGAGGTTTTTAACTTTAGGGCTTCAAAAAGGTTCAAGAACATGATGTCTGCCGAACTGCCTTGGTTGACAAATATCCTGGCAACCTCATTGTTGCCTACCAGGGCAGTAATGACCATTGGGTCGTTGTGACCCGGGATGATCCCTTCAAGATCTTCATCAGAGAAACAGATGGGTACACTTTTTGTGGTTCTTTTTCGGATTGGATGGTCATGGACGGCAAGCACTTGATTGATGTATTTTTTTCTGTTGGATATCTTTTCTCCTCCCCCGCGAAACCTCCTGCTATGGTGTTGACTCTAAGGTTTTGCGGGGATTGGTCTGTAGTTACTTCTACCATGGCTACTCTTTGTGGATCGGATGGTTGCTGATTGGTGTTATGGTTGGCTTCTCTGGTTGGAGGTTGGATGTTTCTGTCTAGAGAGGGGGTCCTTCTTCGAGCATGTCGGTTGAGTGCCTCCCTGAGATACTGTTGTAATTTCCCATCTCTTATCAGTTGCTCGATGACATCCCTTAGCCAAGTGCACTCGTCTGTAGTGTGCCCGTATCCCCCATGATACGAGCAAAACTTGGAACGGTCTTGGCGCTGACTTCTTTTTAAGGGGTGAGGTCTTTCTACCATTCGAAGGTCGGTTTGCATTGTTTCCTGCAGTATCTAACTTCTTGGGACCGTGAGAGGAGTGTACTGCTTGAATTTTGCTCGGGGAACGCCGAACCTTCTGTCCCCTCTGGGTCCTCTTCTTTGTTCCTCCCTCCTGTCATCTCTTCTGTCATCTCTCCTTGGTTTTCCCTGAGAGGAAGGTTCCCCTCGCTCACCTCTTTCCCTATTTCTGTGCCATTTGCTGAATTCCTCCAAATTTATGAATTTGGTGGAATGATGTCTTAATTCCGCCATATCCCTCGGCGGTTTTCCCACTAGTGAGTTTTTGAATTCTCCATTCCGAAGTCCCTGAGTGAAAAGGAAGACCGAGAAGCTTGGTTCAAGGTTTGGAACAGATCCTGCCTCTGAATGGAAACGAGACAGATACTCTCTCAAGGGTTCTTCGGGTTGTTGCATGACACCTGCTAGTGCGTGGTCGGACTTGTAAGATCCATGAAGAATGTTTTGATAAATGCCAAAAGGTTTTGAACAAGCTACAAATGTGTTGATCAAGTTCAAGCTCAACAAGCAACAACAAACATCAAGTGAAGAAGAGAGAGCCAACTCATGAAGACTTAGTTTGGTAGTTTGTGTTTTATTGTTTTATCTTTCGCCTCACAAGTCTTTTAGTTTATGAGTTTGGGTAGAGTCGGTAGAGTCATTAGAGGGTAGTGAATCTCTTTTGATTGCATGATTATATCATATTTTGAGTATTCACTTTGCCTAAAATCAATAGGTGGCTTAAAGGTTTGAAAGAAAAGGTTTAGTTTTAAGTGATTTTTAATGTTAATAATCGATTAACAGATTTTGATAATTGATTAACAGTGTATTTTGAACCGATAATCGATTAACAAACTTTTGATAATCGATTATCTACACTTCTACTCTAGTATTTTTGGTCTCACTCGAGTGAAATTTATCAGACTTTCGTATTACTCGATTAACACTTATTTTACTCGAGTAAACAGGGTCTGTAACTGTTTTAAATACGTTTTTCACTTCTCAAAAGCTATTCTAAGTTGCTCCAACTTTTGGGTATTCTATATAAACCTTTTCCTAATCATTTCTATCAACTAGAATCATTTTGATACACAATTTTACAAAGAATCAAAGCCACACTATTCTCTCTCACTCTCTCAATATCAAAGCTCTCATTTTCATATTCTTTGATCAAGAACCTTGAATCTCTCATGTTGATCTTTTCATAGCTTTTGAAAGAGATTCATAGGATTGTTATTTTGTTTTCATTTGAGTTGTAATCATTGCAAGAGGCAAACATTCTACAACATTGGAAGCCTTGATTTTGTGGAATCAAGCATAGTTCATTGGAAGTCTTGAAGAAGCATTTCATCAAGCACTTGGAAGCCTTGTTGAAGAACAAGCAATTGGAAGACTTGTTGTGGGAATCGGCAAGCAAGGGTAGAGGTTAGATTAGAGCATCAATAGGGTTGCAAGGCAAGGGTGTGGTATCCTTTGTAGGCTAGAAAGAAGGAAGTCTTGTGAGGAATTTACTTGTAATTTGAGAACTCTAATTCCTCATAGTGAAGAATCTCTCTTGGTTGAAGAGGGGACTGGATGTAGCTTTCAAGCGGATGAAAGTGAACCAGGATAAATCACTGTGTCGTATCTCTAAACCCTTAACTCTTTACATTCAAGTCTTTAATTGTGTTCTTGATTGAAAACCTAGAAAAAGTGATTTTTCTATATTTGATTGAATTGAATCTTTATTGTGCAAAATTGATAAAGGGAAAATCATTTTCATAACCTAGGTGAATCAATAAGAATATTGGTGTTGATTGTTTCCGCTTAATCTCTGATATAATATTTGTTAATTGATTGATTTTCATTGGTTTTAATCGTTTAGATTTGTTTCTTTCGAAAATCTTTCAAAGTTTCTATAACACCTATTCAACCCGCCTTCTAGGTGTTCTCCTAGTGTTCTTAGTTATTTCACCCACCGAGTGTAGTTTTCCAACAAGTGGTATCAGAGCTCGGTCGAAAGACACGAGCATAGAGCTTTTTCGTTAAAGATCCTAAGGAAACTACAATGGGTTCTACGAATCCTTTTGGTGGTGAAGGTGCTTCAATTAATCGCCCTCCTATGTTTGGTGGAGAGGGTTATGGTTATTGGAAAATTAGGATGAGAATCTTTATAGAAGCTGTAGATGTGAACATTTGGGAAGCCATTGAAATTGGTCCTTATATTCCCTCAAAATATGTAGAAGGTGTGCTTACACTTACTCCCAAAGATAAGTGGACCGATGATGATAAAAGAAAAATTCAATATGATTTAAAAGCAAAAAATATCATCACCTCCGCTCTATCTTATGATGAGTTCTTTAGAGTCTCCCAATGTAAAGATGCCAAAGATATGTGGGACACCTTGCAAGTCACACATGAAGGCACTAGTGAAGTTAGGCGTGCTAGATTGAATTCTTTGATGCATGAATATGAATTGTTTCATATGTTGCCTAATGAATCTATATGTTTTATGCAAAAACGTTTTACTCATATTGTTAATCATCTCATTGCTCTTGGTAAAACTTTCGTGAATTGTGAACTTGTTAACAAAGTTTTAAGATGTCTAAGTAGGGAATGGAAACCCAAGGTTACCGCAATTGTTGAATCAAAGGACTTGGACACAATGGACTTAGCAACACTTTTCGGAAAGTTACAAGAACATGAAATGGAGCTTCAACGTTTGCATAAGCATGAAGAATCGGTCAAGTATGGAGAAAGAAAAGGAATTGCTCTTAAAGCTCAAAGGTCATATCAAAAGGAAGAGAGTTCCGATGATGATGATAATGAAGATTCCGATTCGGATATTGATGAAGAGGAGATGAAGCTTCTACTAAGAAAGTTCAATAAAATTCTAAGGAGAAAAGGAAGGTTGAACAAGGACAAAAGTAAAGAGAAGGATCCCCCACACTACAAGACCAAGACTTCAAAAGAAGGTGTAGTTTGCCATGAATGTGGAAAGCCCGGTCATCTCAAGTACTCATGCTCTAAGTATCTCAAGAAGAAGGAGAAAGAGAAGAAAAATGCAAAACACAAAAGGGCATACATAGTTTGGAATAGTGATGATGAACAAGACAAGAAAAGCACAACTAGTAGTTCTTCGGATGATGAACATGCCGCTTGTCTCAACTTGATAGCTCAAGTACATGAAGAGGAAAGCTCAAATGATGAATCAAGTGAGCAAAGTGACGAAAGCGATGTAAGTCTTACTAAATCCGAAATTTCTTCAAATTATGAAATGTTATATAATGCTTATGAAGAAATGCATGAACATCTCAAGAAATTAGCTAAGAAAAATATTGATAGGAAGAAGCTCATTGAGGAACATCAACAAAAGATTTTAGATCTTCAAAAGCTAGTTGATGACCTTAAGTTAGACAATGAGACTTTGCATCTTATCATTGATAATTCTACTTGTGATTGTGTTAGTAGATTGAATAATGTGGTTGATTGTGAGGATTGCAAGTTGCTTAAGGATGAAAATGCTATTTTGAAAAATAAGCTTGCAAGTTTCACAAATGGTGATATTAGATTGCGAACATTGTTAAATTTTCAAAGAGAAAATTCAAACAAGTTTGGTTTGGGTTATATTAATGCTAAGAGTAAGTCTCATAGAAATGTTGTTGATTTTTCTAAAGTTGATTTTTTAAATGCACCAACATGTTTCTATTGTGGTACTCATGGACATACTTCAAATGTATGTTATGTTAAAGTGCATGGTATACCTAAAGGAGACTTTGTTTGGGTAAAAAAGGGTGAAAGTCCCTACACTAACAAAAATGGATCCAAAACCATTTGGATACCAAAAAGCAAAGCATGATTGTTTTTGTAGGTATGATTGAAGAGCAAAAGGACTTTCATGTGATATTCATTCATTTGCTTCTTCAATTGGTATTAAGGAGAAAATCCTACAAATTGGTAACATTTGATATTATACAATTGGTATTTTCAATTTGATATTGTTGGATATTGCTCATAGTTCTCTCAATTGGTATTATTTCTTAATGTGATATTGTTTATGCTATTGAGATAATACTATTGGTATCAAATTCTTACAATTGTTTTACAATTGGTATCATGTTATTGGTATACAATTTGTTATAATTGATATCATTGAGTAATCATTAGATGATTATCATGCTTTGGTTATATTTCTTCTATTTTGGCTTAGATCTTATTTCAATTGGTATTTGTTTAGTTACAATTGGTATATATTTCTTTTTGATAATGCCAAAGGGGGAGAAATATGATGTTTTGAATAAGGGGAGAAATATTATGTTTTGATCATTTTCTTTAGAAATGAAATGGTATGTTTGGAGAAAGGTTGTTTTGTTGTTTTTATGTAGGTTGAGCAAAGTTGTTGAAGATAGGGGGAGAATCAAGCTTATCTCAATTGGATTTCCAATGTCAAAAGCATTTATTGAGGGGGAGCAAGAGTCTCACCAAGTGATCAAATGGTTCAAGCATCAACAACTTCAATGAACTTCAAACGATTTCAAAACATGTTTGTCATTTTCAAAAAGGGGGAGATTGTAAGATCCATGAAGAATGTTTTGATAAATGCCAAAAGGTTTTGAACAAGCTACAAATGTGTTGATCAAGTTCAAGCTCAACAAGCAACAACAAACATCAAGTGAAGAAGAGAGAGCCAACTCATGAAGACTTAGTTTGGTAGTTTGTGTTTTATTGTTTTATCTTTCGCCTCACAAGTCTTTTAGTTTATGAGTTTGGGTAGAGTCGGTAGAGTCATTAGAGGGTAGTGAATCTCTTTTGATTGCATGATTATATCATATTTTGAGTATTCACTTTGCCTAAAATCAATAGGTGGCTTAAAGGTTTGAAAGAAAAGGTTTAGTTTTTGAGTTTTTAATGTTAATAATCGATTAACAGATTTTGATAATTGATTAACAGTGTATTTTGAACTGATAATAGATTAACAAACTTTTGATAATCGATTATCTGCACTTCTACTCTAGTATTTTTGGTCTCACTCGAGTGAAATTTATCAGACTTTCGTATTACTCGATTAACACTTATTTTACTCGAGTAAACAGGGTCTGTAACTGTTTTAAATACGTTTTTCACTTCTCAAAAGCTATTCTAAGTTGCTCCAACTTTTGGGTATTCTATATAAACCTTTTCCTAATCATTTCTATCAACTAGAATCATTTTGATACACAATTTTACAAAGAATCAAAGCCACACTATTCTCTCTCACTCTCTCAAGATCAAAGCTCTCATTTTCATATTCTTTGATCAAGAACCTTGAATCTCTCATGTTGATCTTTTCATAGCTTTTGAAAGAGATTCATAGGATTGTTATTTTGTTTTCATTTGAGTTGTAATCATTGCAAGAGGCAAACATTCTACAACATTGGAAGCCTTGATTTTGTGGAATCAAGCATAGTTCATTGGAAGTCTTGAAGAAGCATTTCATCAAGCACTTGGAAGCCTTGTTGAAGAACAAGCAATTGGAAGACTTGTTGTGGGAATCGGCAAGCAAGGGTAGAGGTTAGATTAGAGCATCAATAGGGTTGCAAGGCAAGGGTGTGGTATCCTTTGTAGGCTAGCAAGAAGGAAGTCTTGTGAGGCATTTACTTGTAATTTGAGAACTCTAATTCCTCATAGTGAAGAATCTCTCTTGGTTGAAGAGGGGACTGGATGTAGCTTTCAAGCGGATGAAAGTGAACCAGGATAAATCAATGTGTCGTATCTCTAAACCCTTAACTCTTTACATTCAAGTCTTTAATTGTGTTCTTGATTGAAAACCTAGAAAAAGTGATTTTTCTATATTTGATTGAATTGAATCTTTATTGTGCAAAATTGATAAAGGGAAAATCATTTTCATAACCTAGGTGAATCAATAAGAATATTGGTGTTGATTGTTTCCGCTTAATCTCTGATATAATATTTGTTAATTGATTGATTTTCATTGGTTTTAATCGTTTAGATTTGTTTCTTGCGAAAATCTTTCAAAGTTTCTATAACACCTATTCAACCCCCCTTCTAGGTGTTCTCCTAGTGTTCCTAGTTATTTCACCCACCGAGTGTAGTTTTCCAACAGGACTTTGGCTGGACGCAGCTAGCAGTATATCTGTTCAGGAAAACTCTCTTCATTTCTGCCCAGGAGTTAACAGAGTTCCTAGGCAGGGCTGAGTACCACCTCAAAACGGGTGGTTGCAGAGTCATAGAAAAGGCTCGGCACTTCATTAGGTCTCCTCCATCATAAAAGTTCATAGCACCTTCAAAAGATAAAATGTGTTCCAAGGGGTCGGTTAACCCGTTATACTTCGCTACACTGGTGGGGCCGAGGAATGCGGAGGGTGTCTCATAAGCCATGATTCGCGGAGTAAAGGGGTGGCCAGGGTGAGCGCTATCGTCGGTCTCATAAGTGGCTGCGAGGTCTAGATTTATTGGAGGTGGTGGGGGAAGGGTGATGGGGCCTTGAGGATCCTGGGCTGGTATGGTTACCGGGGTTGTTTCTACTGCCCGTGCAGCAACCGCCTGCATGTGGATCTGCTGGAGCTCTGCTATGGCCCTTCCATGCTGCTCCAACATTTGGGCTTGTTGTTTGATTATTTCTTCAAGCTGAGTTTCCCTTTGGCCTTGGGAGTGTCCCCTTTCTTCTCCGGAGACACGGGCGTCGATGGAGCGGCCGGAGCCGTGGTTTGGTACATGATTGGGGGGGTTGGGGTTTGTCTGCCTAGAATGAACGGTGTATGGACCACTGTGAGTTCGGGCTGGTACTGAGTGGTGGCTGCGGGATGGGATTTCAAGTCTTACCGAAGGCATGCTTTGGTGGGGAGGATTTCTTCCTTACAGATCTCTTCCATTGTCAGCGCTGCCTTCTTCCAGTCTCTGGCGGTTCCTTCCGGTCTGGTGGTTTGCGCCGCGGGAGCTGTTTGCGGCGTTTCCACGTGGGTTTACCATTTTTTGGGTGGGGATAACAATTTATCAGATCCCCACAGACGGCGCCAATGTCGTGCCTAGGACACGGTGTTTCAGATGCACCCCTAGCTCAAAGGTATAGAGAGACCCAAGAACTAGTGGATGGACTGAGGTTAGTGTATGATTGTTTAGATATGCTAGAGGTCCAGTTGGGACAACTAGGGTTTCCCTAATCACAATGTGTGCGGATGTGCAATTAGGGAGAGAGAGAACGTACCAGAGCCCCTTGCTGGAGACAGCTATTTATAGGGGTGAAATTGTACCTTGTGGGCCTGTACGGAGGGCCAGCAAGGAAGCTGACGTGTCCCCTTTAGGATGTGGGATGAGTCATTCATCCTTATCCTGTAGTGGAGAATCTTATCCCTGTTGGCAAGTTAGGCTCACGCGTCCCTAGCTCGGACTCCTTAGGGGGTAAGTCCCATGTGGTCGGTCCTGAGGTGCCAGGATGGGTCCTAGGACAAGCGCTCGCCTTGGGTAGGCGTGACCTATCAGATAGGGTAATCTGGTCGGCCGAGTATGCTAAGGGTAGACCGACCCTCGGTCTACCACAAAACCAAACAAAGAAACAGCAGCAAACCCAAACATACCACCCTACACAATACAAATAAAGGAACCAAACGGAAAAATACCCATAATCAAGAACAACATAAAATAATTATCAGCAATACGACAGTATGATATGGATTAGAAATTCATTCAAAAAGAGACATACACCCCAATTTGTTTGCCTTTTATCCAAATCCAAGATCTAATTTGAATTTTCTCCACCACTGCACTCATTGAGTAGTCATCAACACCAAAAACTATGTTATTTCTCCATCTGAGATGAGCCAAATCGTTAACCAAATCAAGGACTAGAAGCGTTGAAGCTTCCTGTTGCGAACCATTTGCATAAGTTGTTTGAAATGGGATCGTTAAACTATTTTGTTTTATTATATTTATTTAAATATCAAATATATTATTTATATTTTGTTCTCATTGCATGTTTATATATTCATTATTAGTATTTAATTCATTTCTATCTATTATGTTGCCATTGCTTGCAAGTTAATATTCATTTCCATGTGTTGAAATGAATTCATGTTTTCCCATTAAGACAAATGATAAGAAATATTTAATGGGCATATTAAATATTAATAATGATATATATATATATATATATATATATATATATATATATATAGAGAGAGAGAGAGAGAGAAAGAGAGAGAGGATGGACTATTGGGTTTTTGCAAATTGTGAGAAGTCTAAACAAAAAAGACAATTTTTATTTTCTTAGTTTAATTTTATTTTGGAGTGTAATTCATAAAGTTGTTCTCTCTTTTTTTTTTTGATGAACCAGGCTATCCACCCGCGCAACTGGGTGACTAATCCCTCGCATCACGGTCACATGCGCCTCGGGTACGACTCGAACCCACGACCACATGCTTAAGGGACACAAGCCCCTTCCACTTGTATCAACCTCCACTGGTTGTTCTCTCTATCCCTAACAATTCTGGTGTTGAGTTGTTAGGAATTGGCTGTTGTATCCTAGGAAGTATTAGCAAAAGAGATATTCTATACCAAGTGATACACTTGAAATGTGAATTATTCTCAAGCTCAATAATACTTCTCCACTTCTCAACCAAATTGATGCCAAATATTCTCAAGCTCAATAATACTTCTACATTTCTCAACCAACTTAAGACATTTCTATTTTGTTGCATATTTTTTATTATTGATTATTTAATTTATGATGCAACAATTTCAACAAAAATTAACTCGAACTTACATACAGTTAACTAATCATGCACACTAGTTGAAATCCAGCCACTTGTATATATTTATAATATGAGAGTTTCTCAGGTATCATTGTAAAAGAGTGAGTTTCAGTGTCGTCGAATCCTTAACCAATAAAAACATATCATCTTATTAGTCACGTCAGCATATTTTCTATTAAAGAATCTAAATTTATCATATTGCATTTTTAGTCTTTCATATTTTAAGTAACTTTTAATTAATCTAATCAAATTAAATATTTCCTATTTTATGTAAAAAAATTAAAATCAAGAAATTAGGATTTGATTTTTAAAGAGTTTCATCATCACCCTCATCTTTCTCTGTACATCATCAAACATCATGTTTCATAATCAAACACCATAAACGCACACAACAAACACCAAACACCATACACGCACGCAACGAACACAAGACCATACACACAGCAACCATACACACCGCAAATACCAGGTTGATTGTCCACCAAATTTCCACCACATACAACAAACACGTATGTAGTTCTTTATTTTGGTGTTTGGTTATGAACAAATAAAGATGAGGGTGATAATGAAATAATTCTTTAAAATCAAATCCTAATTTTTTATTTTAATATTTTTAAATAAAATAATAAATATTTAATATGATTTAAATTGATTATATTCATTAAAAGTTACTTAAAATGTGAAGGACTAAAATGCAATATGATAAAATTAGATTTTTTTAATAGAAAATATGCTAACGTGACTAATTATATGAGGTTACAAATTTTTTTTTAAGGATTTGACGACACTGAAACTCACTCTTTTGCGACGGCACCGAAAAAACTCTCTTATACTATATTACTAGATGAGAGTTTAATCAAACCTTAACACAAGAGAGAACTTAAACACGTTACACATGTAATTTAGTAGTAACTACTAACTAGTTATTATCCACTAAATAACTAGCCTCAATAAGATTGAGTATTTATATATATATAAACTGTGAAGTGCATGCATGCAGTGGTAGCTTAGAGAGGTGGACAAACAAAACCAGGAGGAGGAGTCTTCCCACAAGTGACTAGGACTTGGAGTGCAAGAGGGATAAATATATTGAGGTTGAGAAGCCTAGCCCTTATAATAGTGCATAGGCAAATTGCAGCTTCAAGATCAAGCAACCCTTGGATCACAGGACAGCAAACATTCTCAACAGGGTTTCCTATTCCAATATGGACCAACCCTCCAAGCACATCCAAACAAAGCCCTAGCTTTAAGGCATCAATCGGACAAGTTGGTTGAGATGGGGGCGCCGGTGGGTAATACGGTGAGGTTGGTGGAGGGTATATGACCGGAGGGGGTAGAATTGGAGGTGTGATTATGATCGGAGGGACTACTACGACCGGCGGGTGAGGAGGAGAGACTTTTGGATGGCCTCCTCCTCCTTGATGTGGCGGCCGGTGTTTCGGGTGAGCCGGTCGGTGGTAGGGTGGGTGTGGCTGAGTGCAGGGCCCACAAGCTTGTATTATTGGTGGCATAGCATTCAACATGAATATCATCATGATGAAAAACATAGCTTCAGCTTTTGATTTTGAAAACATGACTTAAATTTTGGTTGCTATATATTACTTAGCTAGAAAATTAAGTCTTGTTGCTTTTGTAGATAGGCTTTGATCCCTAGACTGATAGTGTTCAATATATATATAGCAGCCGAGTTCTTCATGAGAAGGTAATGTGTGAGGCTAGAATGGAATTTTCAACTTAAAGTAAACTAACTTAAAGTAAATAACACTTGGCAGCATGTAGAAGAACACCCCATGCGTCTTACAGCTTGTTGTTTAGAGAGAAAATGAATAGAAAGAAAATGGGAGGAGAGATTTTGGAGAGAAAACTTTATTTTTTCCTGTTTAGTTTATGAGATAAAATGAAGAGAAGAGAAAAAAATACATGGGACTCACAAAAAAGTTTTCTCTTCTCAAATGAAGAGATTTTGGAGAAAAACTATGATTGACAAGTAAAATTACTCATCTTCACATGTTCATTTCACTTCATTTTTTTTTAATTTTTAAATTTTTTAATGTAAAAAATACAACATTTTTATTTTAATAAAAAACTATTTTCATAATATCTTGGATTCGAAAATTTTATTATGTAATAAAGAATAATTGAAGTAAACAAAATCTTTGACCATATGAAAAATAATAAAAAATTATTTATATTTTTTTAAAACAATGGTGTAATTCTCTTTTGACAAATTTATTATTTTTTCTCTTCCTATTTTTTTCTCCAACCAAACAAAAGGAAAGAAAACTCAACTTTTCTCTCTTTCTAATTTCTTCACATTTTTCTCTCATACTAAACAACCATAAAATCTACTCATTTCCTTTTCATAATTCCTCTTTCTTATTTCTCTCTTCACATTTTTTCTCTTCCTATTTTCTCTCCGTTAATCAAACAAAGCTTAGCAAGAGCGGCAACGATATAGATTGGAATATTTGGTGTTTTGTTTGCGGTTTTCTGATTTCGAGAGTGACTTCCCGTGACTGGCTCAGTATTAGCTCAGTGCAATCCGTGAGCGGCCAGTTTGGGTTCTGAAACCAGTGCAGTTTCACAGATTTTCATTGCATTATCCCTTTGTTTTCTTCACTTATTTTGCAATATTCGACTTCTCTTGGTGAAAGATGTTTGCCTTGTCATCATTCTTCAAAAGGCTTAGATAATGAGATATGATTGGTTGAAAACAAAGTTTTAGGACTTGTTTAAGACAAAAGATTTGATTCCGTTTTCGTCTTTATAAATATTTATAGAAGGTTTTAATTCTTGTTCTTATATTTTTTTCTTTAGTTTCTATTAATTTATTGTCTGAATTTTTTTCTATTAGTCATTGTAAATGACACGATGGCACAATTTTGGTAAAATTGATGTCTTTTTTTATAAGTCGTTTAAAAATATCTAGGTAATATTAAAGAGTTTATTCCAAATACATTCCCTATAATTGCATAGATGTGATAGAATAATAATTGCAATGAAGAGAAAATGAATAGAGTTGTAAAGTTTTAAATAGGGGTAACTTTGGAATGACAACATATTTTGTGATAAATTTGAAAATAATAATTAATTTTCTTAATTTATATGAATTAGGTAAAAGTGACTTATATTAAGGGATAGAGAGAATACTAAGATCAAAACAAAAATTTAAAAAAAAAATAAAAAGACCAAAAACCAAAAAAAAAATAATAATATAAAGATTGAAATCAAAGCATACTGCGATTTTTAGGGATAAAAATATATTTAAATTAAACTTTGTTTGAATATCTAAGCACAACAATAGCTTGACCATTTAAGGATGGGCATGACAATGGGTTGGGTATGGGGCGGATTTTGACAATACCAACCCCGCATGCACCCATTAACACTTTGTTTGGTTTGGGAGAATTTGGGGGAAGAGATTTTGGGAGGAAAGAAAATGGAAAGAAAAGAGGGATTTCTCCTGTTTGGAATATGAGAGAAAATGGAGGAAGAGAGAAAACTGGGTGGGACCCACCCCAAAAAATTTTCTCTCCTAAACAGGCGAGATTTTGGGGGAGAAATACTGGATATCGTGCTTTGCTGTGCTGTGTTCAGGCTTCCTATGGAGTAGTTCATTTCATCAACTGAGTATTGGATGCTGTACTTTTTTTATACATATTTTTAATCATAACTTTTATTTCAAAGATTAAACAACGGATGAACTATAAAATGGGACCATATCATAATTTTTATAATAATTTTTATTTTCTTAACTTTTTTTTTAATTTTTTTATTTCAATTAAAAAATTGTTTTATTTATATTTTTCACTCGGAATTTTTATTATGTAATAAAAAATTGAAATAAATAAAATTGTTTTGGCTATGTTTAGTATGCATACACGTGGAAAAAAATATATATTTATTTTTATTATGTAAAACAAGGGTTTGGTTGTCTTTTAACAAATTTGTTGTTTTCTATCTTCCCTCTTTTCTCTCCGACCAAAGGAAAAGAAAAAAAACTTAACTTTTCTCTCTTCCTCATTTCTTCACATTTTCTCTCATACCAAACAACCACAAAATCTACCCATTTTCTCACCATAATCTCTCTTCCCTATTTCTTTCTTCTCATTTTCTCTCTTCCCATTTTCTCTCGTACAACCAATCAAAGCCTAAAAGCGGGGCGGATTCAGGTGCGAATTTCAGAAGGGCGGGTATGTAAAAGTGAAATTCAAACTCATCCTCGTCGGTAGAGCTGTCAAAATGGGCCGAGCCAAAAACCCAGGAAAAGTGCGGGTTTGGGCTCTCCAATTTTACTCCAAAACTCAATCCGGGCTTATTAGCCCGGACCGGCCGGGCCCTAAAAAAACCCGGGCTAGGGCTGGGTAAACCTGGCTAGGTTTGGGCCCGTTAATATTAAAAAAAATAATAAAGAAAACCTAAAGTAACTAAAGTGACGGCTAGACCTAAAAATGAATTACTAAAGCAACTGGGCACAACAGCACCCTCCCGAACAACATTCATAATTTTTCCTCTGTTCCTCATTTCCTCTTCCTCATTTTCTGCGCTTCCTGTTCTTCGGCCACAACCCATTGCCCACAACAAGATGGACGCCACGACCACAACAGCACCCTTCGGCCACAACCCACAACAGCACCCTTCGACCACCCCACGCCCACCAGGCAGCACTGCAGCAGTCCGCGACACAGGCACACCACGCCACGCCACAGATTTTTTTGAGTCTTCTTCTTCACAGACACAGTCCTCTTCGAGTCTTCTTCACAGCAGCGGCGCCACGACCACGCCACGCCACGCCACGACCTTCAAGGCACGTTGATATGAGTAGCTGAATATATAGCTTGATATTATAATGAATAGTTGAATACACATCAACTAATAGCCTAAATGGATCTGAAAGAATTTGATAAGCAATACACCTTAACATCATTTGTAGCTTTTAAATGTTGTACTACAGAGCATCATTCTATTGTTTTATGTCTTACCGATCCCAAATGGATCCGGAAGAATTGATAAATGATACTAATGATTTTACAGGGAAAAATAGGTATAAATGTTGTTTCAATTTGAGTTTTACCGTAAAAAAAATAGGTATTCAATGTTGTTTTGATATGCTATTGTCAATTTTTAACATGATTTTTAGTTCCAGAATTTTAAAATTTGGAAGAAATAAAAATGATTTCAGATTTTTTTGCGTTAAACTAAAAAAAAAAAATTGGAAAAAATTATGCGGGCTGGCCCGCACAAGCCCGCAGCCCGGTGTAGTGCGGGTTTGGGCTATACGATAGTGTATTCAATTTGTATCCGGGCTATTTAGCCCTAGCCCGTTTTGGCCCACACCCGGGCCGGGCCGGTCCGAAAGCCCGTTTTGACAGCTCTACCCGTCGGGTTCGGGAAAACTCGCGGTTAACCCATCCAATTATTTTTTTAATTATTTTATTGTATTAAAAAATCACACATAAAATAAATTATAATTTAAATAATATGTAGTAACAAAAGTCAAATTTTAAAAATATCTAAAAACTTATTAAGAATTAAATCACGGTTTTAGCAAAATATGTTAGCTTGACTTTACCATTTAACTATAATTATAATGAAAATTATTTAAATTTTGTATCAGAGCAGGTTTGGGAGCGGGGGCGCGACGACTACTTAAAATATCAGACCCGCCCCACCTCATCTTTTCAAAGCCAATTTCGATTTCGGGTTTCTCAAAATCCAATCAGAACGGATTTTTCCCACTAAAATTGGATGTGTTCAAGCAAATACCCACATGTGTGGGTTTTTTGGCCATCTCTATTTAAGGATTTTATTAACCCGATGATAAAAGACTGGAAAAGGATATTGGCATCATAACACTTATGATTAATACCTAAGATGTAGCGGATTTAACTTTTCAATAAATATTTTCTACTTTTTAAGGGTGAAGGTTAACAAATCCTTTAAACAATACCTTGTTTTTATTCTAATTAAGAATTTATTAAGGGGAAGTGTTAATCGGTGCGAATACATAAAGAATCTCGATCCCAACTTCACATAATTATTATGCAATATAAATCAAGGCAACCACTTTTGATGATATAAGTTGAGTTTTAGTATTTTTTATTATTTTTTTTCACACTAACCGGTACCCGGATTTGGTTTATCCAAAATCCGATTTATCCGATCCGACCCACCAACTGAGTTAGCACTAAACGGTAGGGGTCTCCCAGCAGGGGTGGCTCCATAGCCAAGGCTCGAACTTGAGACCAGTTGGTTAAAGAACTAAGTGAACTACCACTTGACCAGCCCACGTTGATTATTTTTTATTTATTATTTATTTTATACACAATGTTATAAGAATGAGATTGAAATGTTCAAAATAAAATATATATCACCCTTATTTGAAAATAAAATTATTACTCACTCCGTCCCAAAAAGTTAGTAAATTATTGAAAATTCAACAAAAATAAGGGAACATGTTTTTAATGCATTGTCCCCCAAATCAACCAATTGCCAAAACAAATATTTAATGCATGTCTCCTTAATTAACTAATCATAAAATATAAAATGCAATTTCAAATTTTTTTATTCACTATTTTAACTTTAATTTGGGACAAAATTTTTCTATGTTTTTTATAACACCCTGATTTAGAAACTTGGAAATATTCTTTTATTTAATTCATGAAAAATACGGGTAAATTTTTTCAGTGATGACATGGACATGGATTCATCCTTGTAAATACATTTTTTTTCAAAAATATTTTCATTATAAAGTTAAATCATTCATGTCCCACGTCATCCATCAAGTTCCAAATCGAGATGCTACCAACATCGCGCTTTGAAACCCAATTTACTACATAATCAAAATCATCATCAATAATTAAAAACCATCAAGTTGCTGTCTCAACAAGTTTGAAAAATATTGTTACAAGTACGGAAGTTACATGGTATCTAGACAAGGTCATCAAAGTCTGCCTATATGAGATACGACACCACATCAACACATAACATAAAATAATGATGACTAATGACTCCCATCACTAGAATCTGTTGCCGGCGCCTCCTCTGAATCATACTTCCACTCATCATCATCGGGATACTCTATTGAAGAAGATCCTTCGCTCAAGTCCTCCTCCGTCCGTAGGTCCACCATCTAATTGGTTGACTAAGGACCAATAAAAACATATAGCAGAGAGATAGAGAGAGTCAGCTTTTTCGGGCTGATAAGCCGACGGTGTGGGATTACAGCAGGCAACATATCAAGATATACAGTAAAACAATAAACACATCATGTACAAAATTCATATCATTATCATCATTACCAATTATGCTTACAATTTATATATGCACTTTTCATCTTTATTGGCCTTCGACTATTAATTTCACTTCCTTCTTCATCCATCGTCAACATAATTTCCGTGCCCAAGGCTTACCAATGCCACTTCATTCTCGCAATTCTTTTCTCAATATTAAGCATCATCTCTTTAACATATCCTTAAACTTTTATTATTTAAGTTTTATTTAATCTCATCCATAGATGACATGGGGATAAGAAAGATTCATCGAGGAATTGGTTAGCACACATTTATATCTCCTCCAATCCTCCCGAAACGGAAGCAAATGCGACGTACAGGAACCTTAACCACACAGGTCGAACAACCGAGAAACATACATGCTGTAACCTCTCTGGGTCAGCCACAATATAACATAATCATCATATTTATCATTTCATCACAATGCGATATCGCAGGGGCCCAAAACCAATCGAACTGCCCGCCTTGTTCAGGTTCCCTCTCACCGTTTTGAAAGTGATCAAGGGGGTGGTAGTACTTTTCTAGTTAGTTGTGCAGGACTTGCTACGGTTCCTCGGGTCTTGCAGCCCCAACCACATGTAGAACTCGTCCCGCCTAGAAAAGAACTCTAGGTTTCTTGACGTATCACTGTCATCACCCTCCCCTATCACAATCGCTCACCTGAGTATCCGCAGATAAACAGGGTATCTTCCTCTCCACTACTTCACATTCATCTCACCGCATTAGTCAATGTCTTTTAATATTTTATTAATGTTTTATTAATCCTAAGATTCGGTTGATTCACCCTTGTCCATCCCTTCAGTGATTCTCGACCTCTAATTGAGTCTTTCACATTATCGTTTTTCCATTAAACAACTTGCTTACTAACATCGGGGCTCGGAACCATGGCATGAAACTCATGTGGCCAGCACCACCCTCAACCTGGAAAGCAAGTCACGAGGACATTACACATCAGGGAGCACAACTTTCTCAAGCTCAGATTGTCCACATTACTGAATCCAAACCTTATTCACTTAATCATTTCTTTCCTAGTACATTCACTTTTGTTACTTCACAATTCCTTGATCCCTTTCATCGTAACTAAGTTTTACCATTATCCAGAATCCATTGTCTGCTTTCAATGTCGTTGCAGTATTATTTCATTTGACAATTAAAACAGGGCAAGCAATTTACAGAGCATAATTACTTTCAATTTCAGATAAAAACTCAACAGGTATAGAACATCATATTATACCATATTGACGACATCAAATAACCATCATACAACAGTAAAAAGGAAGTCTTAGGCCATACACACACAACCAATTTCCACTATACGACTGACTCACAGACCCCTACGTTCCGGCTTTTGAGATGGCCAGGAACCTCTTAATACATTACCTACAGACCACAGTGTCTTAGGGTGGCTAGGTCCATATCACTTAGATCTTTTGACTCCATTATTGCTGTAACCTTTGGCTGCCACTGTCTATCTAAACATCTCAAAACTTTGTTAATAATTTCACCATCAATAAAAGTTTTGCCAAGAGCAAGTAAATGATTTATAATATGTGTAAACCGTTTTTGCATATTCGAAATTGGTTCATTAGGAAACATTCTAAAAAGTTCATATTCATGCATGAGGGCATTTAATCTAGCCCTTTTGACTTCACTAGTACCTTCATGAGTCATTTGTAAAGTGTCCCACATCTCTTTTGCACTGGTACACTAAGACACCCTAAAGAATTCGTCATACGAGAGAGCGGATGTGATGATGTTCTTTCCTTTCAAATCATAACTTACTTTTTTCTTATCATCATCATTCCAGCTCTTCTTGAGCTTTACAAGGACAGAGTCATTGACCTTATGTTATGGTACAAAGGGTCATTTTCTATAGCATTCCAAATTTCTACATGTATTGCTTCAATGAATATTTTCATCCTAACTTTCCAATAGGTATAACCCTCACCTGAAAACATATGGGGGCGATTAATGGAAGAGCCTTCACCTCCGAAGGGATTATTAGAACCCATTGTTTACCAAGCCTAGAATCTTAGGGAAAAAGCTATTACGCTCGATCGTTTCTGACCGAGCTCTGATACCACTTGTTGGAAAACAAGCGAGTAGTACTATTCCCTAGCGGGTGGGTGAATAGGCGAAGAGTACGAATCTTCACCAATTAAAAATTATCGCTTACTAAGGCCTTTAAAACAATCAGAGTAAAAACATATAAAACACATATACTTGAATATATGAAAATTAAGCGCACAGAATTGTAAAGAGATAATGAAAGAGAAGCGAACACAAGGATTTTATCCTGGCTCACATTAGTGTGTTAACGAACACTAATGATACATCCAGTCCTCCCTCTCTGAGATAAGAGATTTGCTTCACTATGAACAAGAATTGTAAGTACAAGTAATGTGTAAGAGAAAACCTTTCCCTTAGACTCGTCCATCCAAAGAACCTCTTTGGAACTTGTGTCTCCCCAAACAATTCCTCGAACCACAGCGAACCTTGTGCTTGAAGAAACCTTCTTCAATTCCACTTGAAACCTTCAAGTGCTTGGCTTGATGAAAACCTTTCACCAAGTGCGTTTGTCAATGTCTTGTTGTTGGCACTTTACACCTCGTTGTGCGGATGAACAACTCCAATGAAGATCAATGGTACTTGCACCTTTCTTGTGTGGATTAGCAACTCACTTAAGAACACTTAAGTATTGAATCAAAATCTAGATCAATGAGAATGAATGCAAGTGTATATCAAAGTGGGTATTTGTGAAAGTTCAATGCAACACTTGAATGTTCTTCTTAATCATATGTGAAAATGCAATTGATTCATGAAGAACACTTGAGAATTATGTAAAACGTGTTTTAGAGAAAGTCCAGAAGTGTTAGAAGGTTGCAAGAACGCTGTTTTTTTCTGTTTTAAAAACGTTTGGACATGTATATATAAAGGTTTGGACAGCAAACAACTAGTTTTAAACAGTTTTAACTGACAGTATCCGGATATCCAGGATACCCGGTTACCACGATTTAAAATTCAAAACACTGCTATTTTTTAACACGAGGTATCCGGATACTTTGGAATATATCCGGATACTTTGCACAGATATAGCAAAAACAATTATTTTCATTAAAAAAAATTAGCACTTATTTAAAAATTTTTTATACTTAATTAAAATGCCTCCTTGACTTATAAAAAATATTTTATTTGTTAGAGAAATATTTTACTTTTAATTTTAGAAATCACCCACTTTGATTTTACTTAGCTTGCAAACCATTTTCTTTTAAATTATGATTAGTTTCATTCTAACTTAGACTCTATAATAATATGCACCTATGGGACTTAATAAAGAATAAATAATGCATTACATTACAATAAGAATCCCTTTGTTGACTTTGTTGAGCCTTAAGTTGAGTTGTGGACTTTTGCCTTGACTTGCACTTTGTAATCATCAAAACTACGTATGCTTAGGCATTTCCTCAACAAGTAAACTAACTCCAAAATGCACGAATTTTGGTAGAGGACATATCCACGCATTCAAGATCATCTCCTAAAATTTTTAGATTATTTGGAGTTGTTTATTAAGTCACATTTGTCTAAAAAAATTCTCTCTAACTCTAAAATTCTGAACTGAGTTGTTCACTGTTTTGCAATTACTAAAAATACCAAACCAACTCCAAATCACCTCAAACTTTACAAAGAGTCTCCTAACATGTTCATGGTCTTTCCATAAAAATTTCAAGTTCATCGAAGTAGCACAGTTTCAAAAATTCAGCTCACATTCAATCCGAAAAACTCATTTTTCCGAAATCGTTTTCACAAAACTAATTCTTGTACAAATAGTAAATCAACTGTAGAAATCATACAAGAATTCAGAGAAGCTTAAATAAATCTAATAAAAACAGTGACCAAGTTTCACAATCATTGGACATGGGCAAGTGTCATTCACCAAGACCTCTTGCCACCAAAACCACTTATTTCCAAAATCAACACCGAACAAACCAAAATTCATTTAAAAGGCCAAAACAAGTCCAAATCACATCAAATTTTCCAGAATACACTCATATGGAACTAAGAGCAACATACTAAATTTTCAAAGTAATCCAATTTGTGGAAATACTTTTTACCAAGACCTCCTACAAGCAAAATCACATTTTTCTAAAATTCAGCATATACTCAAAGTATCATTTCTTACACTATTCATCAATAACAGCTCCTATCAAGCATAAAAATATTTTCCTAATTCACTCATACCAAAAACCGAAACATGCATCAAAGAATAAGCTTGATTTTTTGCTAAACAAATAAAAAAATCAACATGCACAAAGGAATGACCACAAAAATCAATTTCTTTTCTTCAAGTTCATAGTCAAACCGAAATGCATCAAATAAAACAAAATGATTTTTGCTAGGCACTCATAAAACCGAAACATGCATCAAAGATTTTCTTCAAAAATCAAATTTTATTTTTCATGTATATGCATAAAACCGAAACATTAGCAAGGAAACAAAAATCATTTACACAAAATAATTACAAAGCCGAAAAATTCCTCAAATCAATTTGCATGTCCATTTTTTCTAATTAAAGCTTTGATCTTTACTCATGAGCAAATGAAAAATATAGAATATCTCTAAAAACCAACATGCAAAGACTCATTTTAACAAATCTCTAAGAAATATTCAATAAAACCGAAAATAAATGAAAGAATAAACATTAAGGGAAGTAATATTACCTAGATCAAGTTTTGGAGAAGCAAAAACAAAAATCAAAACCTCCTTGCTTCCTCTTCATGCTCACGGCCTCTACTCCTTGTGGGGTTAGGGTTTTGCTTCTTTGATTTCTAATGGGCACAAGGGTGTTTATATGTGTGTATGTATGTGTAGAAACAAAGAAAAATGGGAGAGAAATTGATTTGGTGGAGACACACTCCCTCCCTTCTATGCTACGGTCTCCCTCCCTCTCTTTCTCTCTATCTCTAATTTTTTTCTAACTTGCCAAAAATGAATAAAGGGATGGGATGAAAGGGGTATTTACAAGGGTGGGTAAAGTGGGGTGCAAAGACTTAAAAAGTGGGGTTAAAAAAAATTCAAGAGTCTTCCCTTGTACTCCTCCTTACTCTCTCATGGTTTGCTCTTGAAATAATAGGGTGAGACTTTAAAATTTTACTTTTTATGTGTGAATAGTATTTTAATAAAATGTAGGTAGGTTTAGATAGTCTTATATTGGAAAGAGTGGGTGAATAAAAAGCAAATGCATGCATTCGTTAAAAATCCACTCTAGATAGGGTCATTAGTTAGGGGTCTCCTGTAGGGTATTCATAGGGTAGGCAACATTAAATTAGGGTAGGTTGTATTTAATTGAGATGCTCTAGGGTCTTGTGCACTCTTAAATGTATGTCTAATAATTTTAAACTTGAAATGCATAAAATAAATATTTAAAACCGTACAACACTAGAATACGGTAGAAAATAATATTTATCCAATACAGTAAATAATATTTGAAAATCATATTTCAATTTACTTAAATAATAAAACATTATAATTTCCCAAAAATAATAAAAATTTCGTGGCAATATAATCAGAAACCAAACTTTATAAAAATAAATTCTACATTTCAATATGATTGTTTTGACTGTAAATTCGTTTGATTTCGATTTACAAGTCAAAAGTTATGAATTTTCAAAGTTAAATAATCTTTTAAATCAACAAATCACAAAAATTAAATATTTAATCATTTTAAAATAAATTCCTCATTTTCACATATAATTATAATTCAAACAGTATTTTATATAAATTCGAAAATAAACACCCAATCATAAATTCTAAAAAATCAATTTATTAAAATGGGAAGAATGCGGGTATCACATTTTTTTAGTAACTTTATGGGACTGAGGGAGTATCTTATATCTCATCCTTATCATAATGTCTCACCATCAACCACCACAAGACTACCATCACCTCTTCGATGACTCCGTAATTGAAGCTGTAACACCCCTAATTTTCGTCTCCCGAATAATAGGAAATTAATAATAAAAAGTTTTATCCAAGTATGGTTCGGCATTATGTTCTGGGAACAAATGTCGGTGTTCTGGGAACACAAGGGTGTATTGGATGGACGTCCAAGATGGACTTTTAGAGGCCTCAGTTGTGGATAGAAAATCATACATCATGCCACTTGCATTATAAGAGTTATAATGTTGAAAACTGGTGTGCTCATACATATTTGCATTATGATCTGTCCATGATATACTTGTGATTGTAATTTTAGTCTTTATCAATTATGTATATGTGTATACTTACTCCCTGTGCCCTGTTTAGGTGATGGCCAGATACCTAGCTTGCATCGAGATACGCCCTATCCCTAGCGGTATATGGACGTATGAGGAGCACCGTGCCACTTTTGAGGGGGAGGTTGAGATCACTCTCTACCACCCTAACCCTCTGGTGCGAGTGCGACCTCGTCGATTTAGGATTCCCTTAGTCTACACTATGCATGTTCCACCTTTTTATACATATAGAGGACCACCCCCGGCTCGACCTATGCGTCGTTTTCATAGTTTTCGTTTTAGAGCTGCCACTCGTTCCCATCCTTCCTCCCATAGAGTTGTTACTGAGGAGACTCCTTCTCTTGGTCCGACTGACTTGGATAGGACTGCTTCTCCAGACCTTAGACCCAGTGGTGGGGTCTCTACATAGTCGGGCGAGGTCGAGGAGGACCCTGTGGAGGATGAGAGCGAGGAGGAGGTGCATGTTGAGCCGACTGTTTCTGCTAGAGGTGGACCCGCTGGTTCATAGGAGCCTGCATAGCATAGATGTTTTGGATCCTAGATCCTAGGGATAGAGCTGTGGAGGATCTGAGGAGCTGCTGAGGACACGAATGACTTGCTCTGGGACTTCTATTTTGGATTTTGTTATATATATTGTATATATCTGAGAGGTCTTAGAGTGAGCTTTTATTTTATGCAGCTGGTCTGTATATGTTTCATTAAAACTTGCTATCTCGATTTTTTTATCACTTGCTACTGATGTACTGATGGGGTTATGTTATGACTATTATATATATATATATATGATGTTTTTCTTTACCTCAGCAGTGCCCCATAAGTATTATTTTTACTTCCGCGAACTCTGATTTCTATTGAGAAAGGATTCGGCGATAAGTTTATGCTTTATATATTCGAATTCAACTCGAGAGGCAAATAGTATGTTTTAATGTTAACTATGAAGAGTATTTTCTATAGTTAAGGAAATGTTATCTCGAGAGCCTTTTCGAAACTAAGATATTGTTAAGCCGAACTTTCAAAAATGATTTATGTTCAAAAGGGTTTATGAACGAGCAAGTACTAGTTCTAAAAAGGAGAAAAATTTTCTAGCCCAAATTTTGATAGAAAGTATTCAATTATTTGGAAATATTAATTATTTTCAAGTTAAAAAGAGAGCGTCACACCCTTTGGTGGTATCAGAGCATAGGTCCTGTCCCTCATGGCCCGAAGATGTAGCTAAGTATGGTATTCAATGTTGATTGAATATATTTTGAGTAAGTTAGTCGTATTTATGTTTTAAAGACCTTTTTAGTAACCCAAAGCCCATAGTGCAGGTCCTTCTATGGCAAACAGGAATAGAAATATTACTAATGAAATGTTAGAACGAATCACGACCGTGCTGGAAGGCATGCAGCAGCAGCAGAGACAACAACCATCTCAAGGGCGAGCTGGTAACCCATCTGCTGGCAATATGGCGAATCAGGACGCTAGGACTCTGTCGGAGTTCAGAAAGTGCAACCCACCAAGGTTCGAGGGAGGATATAAACCTGACGAGGCGAACAAGTGGTTGTATGAGATTAACAAGATTTTTTGAACTCTGGAGTGTTCTGATGAACAGAAGGTGACCTATGTAGTTTACATGCTTCACGGAGAAGCTGAAAACTGGTGGGATCACACTGTCCAATTGCTGAATTTTGAAAGGAGGGCAATCAACTGGGGAGTATTTATGGAGAAGTTTCTTAATAAATACTTTCCAGAAGATTTGCGGAGAAAGAAGGAAGTGGAATTCATGCAATTGAAACAGGGGGATATGAGTGTAGGAGAGTATGCTGCCAAGTTCGAGGAGCTGATGAAGTACTCTCCCTACTACTTAAATAACCCTGATGAAAGGAGTAAGTGTGTTAAGTTTGAAGGTGGACTAAGACCGGAGCTGAAGTCTATCTTCAGTTATCAAAGGATTCAGAGTTTCCCTGCACTTGTGGATATGTGCAGAATGTATGAAGATGATAAGAAGGCTGAGTTGATTGGAAGTCAGGTGAAGGGGGTTGGACAGAACTATGGACCACAGAGGAAGAAGAAGTTTGATCATCGGAATAATGGTCCATAATTCTAAGAACAAGGGTAAGGGCAAGGCATTGATGGATAACAAGAACAAGTCTCGCGATAATGCTCCTTATTGCGAGAAGTGTAGACGTTATCATCATGGTCAGTTTTGCTGGTCCACAGGAGGATGTTTCAAGTGTGGAAAGCAAGGTCACTTTGCTCGTGAATGCAAAGAATCTGAAAAGGGAGATGCAAAGGGATCTTCTGGCAAGCCTGTGGTGCAAGGAAGAGTATTTGCCCTGAGTGGTAATGAAGCAACCCAAACCCCGAATCTCGTGCAAGGTAACTTTCTGCTTAATAACCAACCTTGCAAAATCATGTTTGATTCTGGAGCTACACATTCTTTTGTTTCTCCTGAATGTGTGAATAGGCTGAATCTTGTTGTTTCTGATTCACCCTGCTATCTTAGTATAGATACCCCTACGGGAATACCGATCTTCACCGCTAAAGTCTGTTTAGGGTGTAATGTAGAAATTCTGGGTCGTCTTTCTAAGGTATATTTGGTTTGTCTTCCTAAGTTACAATTGGATGTGCTCTTGGGTATGGATTGGTTGATGAAGAACCAAGTGATCATCAATTGTGAGGAAAAGAAAATTCAATATAGGACCCTTGAACCGGAAGGTTATATGTGTTTATTCTCGGCTTCTGGAGAAGAAGAGTCGATGCCGATCGAGGAGATTCCGGTGGTGAAGGAATTTCCGGAAGTATTTCCTAAAGAGATACCAGGATTACCTCCGAAGCGAGAGATAGAGTTTGGGATTGATTTAGTCCCTGGAGCTGGTCCCATCTCTATTGCTCCTTATAGGATGACACCACTCGAAATGGTAGAAATGAAGAAGCAGATAGAGGAGTTGCTGCAGAAACAGATGATCAGGCCAAGCGTTTCGCCTTGGGGAGCTCCATTACTGTTTGTAAAGAAGAAAGATGGGAGTATGAGGATGTGTGTGGATTACAGGCAGTTGAATAAGGTCACTATTAAGAACAAGTATCCTTTGCCAAGGATTGATGACCTTATGGACCAGGTTAGGGGAGCTGCAGTGTTCTCCAAGATTGATCTGAGATCGGGTTATCATCAGATCAGGATAAAGGAGGAGGATCTACCCAAGACTGCATTTCGATCTCGATACGGTCATTATGAGTATGTTGTGATGCCGTTTGGGTTGACTAATGCACCTGCTATTTTCATGGATTATATGAACCGGATCTTTAGACCATATTTGGATTTATTTGTGGTGGTATTCATTGATGATATTCTGGTCTATTCTAAAAATCGGAAGAACATGAAGAGCATCTTAGGATTGTGTTGAAAGTCCTGAAGGAGAAGCAATTATATGCCAAACTTACGAAGTGTGAGTTTTGGTTGAACAAAGTGAAGTTTTTGGGGCATGTAATCTCTAAAGAAGGAATTGTGGTGGATCCAGCAAAAGTAAGTTCAGTGCTAAGTTGGGAACAGCCTAAGACCGTGACGGAGGTGAGAAGTTTCTTAGGGCTGGCTGGATACTATCGTCGGTTCATAGAAGGATTTTCTAAGATTGCACTGCCTTTGACTAAGTTGACTCGGAAAGATCAACCGTTCGTGTGGGACGATCGGTGCGAAGTTAGTTTGTGAGTTGAAGGAAAGGTTAACATCGTCTCCTGTGTTAATCTTACCTGATCCTCACAAGAGTTTTGAAGTGTACTATGATGCATCTAAGCAAGGACTGGGTTGTGTATTGATGCAAGAAGGAAGAGTAGTGGCTTATGCATCGCGACAATTGAAGAATCATGAAGTGAATTACCCGACACACGATTTAGAATTGGCTGCGATCGTGTTTGCCTTAAAGATATGGAGACATCATCTCTATGGCACTACATTCCAAGTATTTAGTGACCATAAGAGTTTGAAATATCTGTTCGACCAGAAAGAGTTGAACATGAGGCAAAGAAGATGGATGGAGTTTTTAAAAGATTATGACTTTAAACTCCACTATCATCCGGATAAAGCAAATGTGGTTGCAGATGCTTTGAGTCGGAAAGCAATCCACATAAGTGCGATGATGGTTAAGGAAGCAGCGTTGATCGAGGAATTCAGAGACTTGAGCTTGTTGACACAAGTGGAGCCATCAAGTATCAAGTTGGGGATGTTGCAGATTACAAACGAGTTCTTGGAAAGAATTCGGGAGTTGCAACGAGCAGACGAAGAATTGATGGAAAAGATGAAACTAGGTTCAGAGGGAAGGGAACCTGATTTCAAGATTGGCCAGGATGGAATCCTTCGTTTCAGGACAAGGATTTGTATACCAAGAGATCAGGAAGTTAGAAGACTGATTCTTGACGAAGCCCATAAGAGTTGGATGAGTATGCATCCTGGATCAACCAAAATGTATCAAGACTTGAAAAAGATGTTTTGGTGGTCTGGATTGAAAAAGGATGTTGCAGAATACGTAGCGGCGTGCTTGATTTGTCAGAAAGCTAAGGTAGAACATCAGAAACCGGGAGGATAGTTACAACCTTTGAGGATTCCCCAGTGGAAGTGGGATAGCATCTCAATGGATTTTGTGTCTGGTTTGTCAAGGACAGCAACAAATCATGATGCAATTTGGGTAGTTGTAGATAGGTTAACCAAGTCGACGCATTTTATTCCGATAAATATGCGTTATCCTTTGAACAAGCTTACCCAGATCTATATCCAGGAGGTAGTTCGTCTTCACGGAGTGCCTTCGAGTATTGTGTCGGAGCGAGATCCCAGATTTTCGTCGCAATTCTGGAAAAGTTTGCATGAGGCTATGGGAACAAGATTGAAACTGAGTTCTGCGTATCATCCACAGACGGATGGCCAAACGGAGAGAACGATTCAATCTTTAGAAGATGTGTTGAGAGCTTGTACACTTGAAGAACAAGGAAGTTGGGATCAAGTGTTACCTCTTGCAGAATTCACATACAACAACAGCTATCATGCGAGCATTGGAATGGCCCCGTTCGAGGCGTTGTATGGAAAGAAGTGTCAAACCCCGCTATGTTGGTTCCAAGTGGGGGAGAACTTAATGGTTGGACCAGAAATGATACAGCAGACATCTGAGAAGATTAAGATGGTCCAGGCAAAGATGAAAGCGGCTCAGAGTCGGCAGAAGAGTTATGCGGATAAGAGGAAAAAACCGTTAAGTTTTCAGAGGGCGATCATGTGTTCCTTCGGATAGTTCCGATGAAGGGAATCAGTAGAGCTTTGAGAACCCGAAAGCTTTCGCCTAAGTGTATAGGTCCATACCAAATTCTTAAGAGAGTTGGCCCTGTTGCTTATCAGCTAGCTCTACCACCCTCTTTATCCAATTTGCACAACGTCTTTCACGTTTCGCAATTAAAGAAGTACGTGCATGATCCATCAATTATTCTAAAACTCCAACCTGACGATCTAACTCTAAAGGAAAACCTGACCTTTGAGACCAGACCAGTTCAGATAGAAGATCGTGAAGTTAAGCAGCTCAGGGGAAAGGAGATACCTTTAGTAAAGGTCATATGGGAAAATGCTGACGTATCTGAAGCGACGTGGGAATTAGAGGAAAAGATGCGTCAGGAGTATCCGGAGTTGTTTTTGTAAACTAGAATTTCGGGGACGAAATTCCTTTTAAGTGGGGGAGTAGTGTAACACCCCTAATTTTCGTCTCCCAAATAATAGGAAATTAATAATAAAAAGTTTTATTATTAATTTATAGAAATTTTCCAAGTTTATATTTTGTATTTAATTAGCCTTAAAAATAAAAATAAGTTGAAATATTTTTATAGGGCAAATAAATGCAAAATATAAGGATATTGCATTTTGGTCCCTGAATGAGGACTTAAAGGTAATATTAAAAAGGTTCTTGGAGGGAAAGATTTAAAAACATTAATTTTTAAATTTTTTACTAATCTAACCGGTTAGTAATGCCCTGTAACCGGTTAGACGATGAACCCAGAAACTGGGTTAGTGGATTTTAATGAGCAATCACTTGATTAATCCCGAATTCGCCACGATTACAGCCTTGGATTAGTGGAGAACCATGCGTCAACCTGCATGTTCATTCAATTTGCTTATAAATAGATGAATTTCTGAAGAATGGAGGGTTGATGCAACTGATTTCGTGTTGAGTCAGTGAATTAGGGTTTCTGTTTCGTCCAAAGAAATTCTCCCTTGTTACTGAGAGTGAGACTGAGAGCCATACACTATTGCAAAGCTTACATCTTGAGCTTTGTAAAGACACCAAGTTTGTGAGTTGAGGGTTCGTGTGGAAGGAGAAATCAACTTGGGAAGTTGGAAATTGAAGTCTGAGTTCTTGGTCATTCCTGTTCTGGAAGCTGGATTCCAGCCTTGTGGTAAGTGTAGTTCACCATTAAGTCTCAAACCTCTTTGATTCTCTAGTGCATGTTACCTATTTTGAGTCCTAACTGTTTTCCCCAATTTCTTTGGCCATTTGCTATGTCAAAACTTCTGGTCTTTGGACCCTATTGGTGAAATTCGTGGCTGGGAGCAAAGCTGTGAGTTTGTGAGAAATTTGTGGAGTTTTCTTCAAGTTCTGTGTCAATCTTCATCAAAATCAGTCTTAAGGTATGAGAGAAGTCTACCTTATACTAGATTTAGACTAAAATTCAAGTGATTTAGGATTTGAGTTAACAAAACTCAAAAAGGGCATAATGGTTTCTGCTCAAATCTATGCTTTAATCTCATTATACCTGATCTGAACATGAGTTGTTATAATGTCAAGGTTCAGATTTGAAAGATTAGAATTAATGCCTTAAGTTAATGAAATAATTTCAAGAGGAAATTATGTTCATTGGAAAGTGAAAAGTGATTTAGACCTTTGAATGATTAAACTGTAATTTTTGAGGCATAAAACAATGTTTAACTTGTTTATGGATTGGGTAGCAAATTCAAGAAAGAGGGTTTTTCTGAATTTCAATGGTAAACAGTTCAGGTCTGTAATTCTAACCGGTTAGCCTGAGACTATAACCGGTTAGTACCTGAATCTGAAAAATAAAAAGTTAAGTTTTTGAATACCATTGACTTTGTTTTACCTAATCTAAGTTTAAGGGCATGTTTTGAGAAAATTCAAAGGAGAATTTTATGCCAAAGTGTATGCCTCAAATAAATCATTCAAAAGGAAAATTGGAATATTTCTAAATCACATTAATTAAGGTAAAGATAAAACCAACCCTGATATTTGTGCATCCATATAGACTGGAAGTCTGGTTGGTAGGAACGTTTATCATATTCTGGGAATATGAGGAGGGTACTCCAGGAGTATCAAATTATAACCTACTTGATGACACATTATAGATATGTGGCCAGTGTCCGGGACCTGGTTTTTATGCGTTCTGGGAACGTATGCGTTCTGGGAACGTGGTGCACACTCCGGGAGTGATGCTTATTATCCAAGTATGGTTCGGCATTATGTTCTGGGAACAAATGTAGGTGTTCCGGGAACACAAGGGTGTATTGGATGGACGTCCAAAAGGAGCATCGTGCCACTTTTGAGGGGGAGGTTGAGATCACTCTCTACCACCCTAACCCTCTGGTGCGAGTGCGACCTCGTCGATTTAGGATTCCCTTAGTCTACACTATGCATGTTCCACCTTTTTATACATATAGAGGACCACCCTCGGCTCGACCTATGCGTCGTTTTCATAGTTTTCGTTTTAGAGCTGCCACTCGTTCCCATCCTTCCTCCCATAGAGTTGTTACTGAGGAGACTCCTTCTCCTGGTCCGACTGACTTGGATAGGACTGCTTCTGCAGACCTTAGACCCAGTGGTGGGGTCTCTACACAGTCGGGCGAGGTCGAGGAGGACCCTGTGGAGGATGAGAGTGAGGAGGAGGTGCATGTTGAGCCGACTGTTTCTGCTAGAGGTGGACCCGCTGGTTCATAGGAGCCTTCATAGCGTAGATGTTTTGGATCCAAGATCCTAGGGATAGAGCTGTGGAGGGTCTGAGGAGCTGCTGAGGACACGGATTGAGGAAACCGCAATTGGTGGGTGAAACAACTAAGGAACCCTAGGAGAACACCTAGAAGGGGGGGTTGAATAGGTGTTTAAGAAACCTTGAAAGATTTTCGAATGAAATGAATCGAAACAATCAAAACAAATGATTTTTGCAAATTCTTCAGCACTTAATCGATTAAACTGCAGTCTAATCGATTAAGACCAGAAAGATCAAAATGTCTTAATCGATTATGACTTTACTTAATCGATTAAATCTATCAGAAAACTGAAAAAACACTTTTTCAAACGCATACGAAAATCAATCAATCAACACATAAGATCAGAGATTCAGCGAAAAAGATTAACACCTATATTCTTATTAATTACCTAGGTTATGAAAATGATTTTCCCAAACTTAATTTGAACAAGTAAGATTTAATTCAATCAATTATGAAAATCAATCTTTCTCTAGGTTTTCAACCAAGAACACAATGAACAACAAGAATGTAAAGAGTAAGGGTTTAGAGATACGGCACAGTGATTTATCTTGGTTCACTTTCATCCACTTGAAAGCTACATCCAGTCCCCTCTTCAACCAAGAGAGATTCTTCACTATGAGGAATTAGAGTTCTCAAATTACAAGTAAATGCCTCTCAAGACTCCCTTCTTGATAGCCTACAAAGGATACCACACCCTTGCCTTGTAATCCTATTGATCTTCTCTCTAATCTAACCTCTACCCCTTGTTGATAATCCACACAACAAGTCTTCACTTGCTTGATGATAATCCACACACCAAGGCTTCACTTGCTTGATGATAATCCACACACCAAGTCTTCTTGTTTGTTGTAGATGGCTTGCCTCTTGCAAAGATTACAACATAATAGAAAACACAATGACACTCCTATGAATCTCTTCCAATAGCTATGACAAAATCAACATGAGAGATTCTAGAGTTTTTGATCAAAGAATATGAAAATAGAAAAACTTTGATCTTTGAAATTGAGAGATAATAGAGTGACTTGATTCTTTGTAAAATGAATATCAAAATGATGGTTAATGATCACAAAGGTTAGGAAAAGGTTTATATAGAATACCCAAAAGTTGTATGCACTAAAAACTGATTTTGAGAAGTGAAAATCGTATTTTAAAAACCAGTTCAGCAGTGTTTAATCGATTAGAATTTGGCTTAATCGATTAGTAATCGATTAGAATTGATCTTAATCGATTAGACCATACTGCAACTTGTTAGAAACTTGTTTTCTCAAAACTAAACATTTTCTTTAAAACCTTTAAGCCACCTATTGATTTTAGGTTAAGTGAAAACTCAAATTATGATTTAAACATGACTATGATAGAGATTCACTACCCTCTAAATACTCTACCCAAACTCATAAACTAAAAGACTTGAGAGGCTAAAGATATTACAATAAAGCATAAACTAAACCAACTAAGTCTTCATGAGTTTGTTCTCTCTTCTTCCTTTGATGATTGTTGTTGCTTGTTGAGCTTGAACTTGATCTACACCTTTGAGCTTGTTCAAAACCTTTTGTCATTATCAAAACATTCTCAATGGAACTTACACGGATGACTTGCTCTGGGACTTCTATTTTGGATTTTTTTATATATATTGTATATATCTAAGAGGTCTTAGAGTGAGCTTTTATTTTATGCAGCTGGTCTGTATATGTTTCATCAAAACTTGCTATCTCGATTTTTTTTATCACTTGCTACTAACTGTACTGATGGGGTTATGTTATGACTATTATATATATATATATATATGATGTTTTTCTTTACCTCTGCAGTGCCCCATAAGTATTATTTTTACTTCCGCGAACTCTGATTTCTATTGAGAAAGGATTCGGCGATAAGTTTATGCTTTATATATTCGAATTCAACTCGAGAGGCAAATAGTATGTTTTAATATTAACTATGAAGAGTATTTTCTATAGTTAAGGAAATGTTATCTCGAGAGCCTTTTCGAAAGTAAGATATTGTTAAGCCGAACTTTCAAAAATGATTTATGTTCAAAAGGGTTTATGAACGAGCAAGTACTAGTTCTAAAAAGGAGAAAAATTTTCTAGCCCAAATTTTGATAGCAAGTATTCAATTATTTGGAAATATTAATTATTTTCAAGTTGAAAAGAGAGCATCACAGAAGCCACAGATTTCATTGCACTCGTTGGTGAAAACCCAAGCCGTCAACCCCCATTTTTGTCACGTGAGCTGTAACACCCCTAATTTTCGTCTCCCAAATAACCAAGAAATTAATTATAACAGTTATTTTATAATTGATTTATATTAATTTTGAAAGTTTTAGTTTTTGTACATTATGTGTTTTTATATATAAAAATATGAGATATATTTTTATATGGTTATTTTGTACAAAAATATGAATATTGTAATTTAGTCCTTGGGTTGGGACCTAATTGCAATATTAGAAAGGTTTTTGAAGAAAGAGTAATTAAATTATTAATTTTTGAAGTTTTATCAGTATGTAACCGGTTAGAAGGGCTCTGTAACCGGTTACACGATGAACTCAGAAACTGGGATTAGTGCGTTTGATGAGTAATCACGCGTTTTAACCCAGAATTCGCCCCGAATCAACCCTAAACTCTGTGGAGATCAACGTGTCGACCTGCATGACAGTCGAATCTCTCTATAAATAGCCTTCCTTGCTCAGATTAAACTCCATTTTTGCTCTTGAATTGTTGAAGCTCTGTTTTAGGGTTCCATAGTTTTTCTGTTCGATTCTCAGTCTGTGTTGAGAGTTAGAAAACGAGTGATACACTGTTACAAAGCTCACATCAAGGGCTTTGTATTGATATAAAATTTGTGAGCTGAGAGTTCCTGGAGTTTGAGAACGAAGCTTGCAAAGTTAGGAGTTCAAGTTTGTTAGAATTCGTTTCGGGTTTCTGGAGCTTACTTCAAGCTTTGATTTGAGTAAGTATACACACTTTTTGAGTCTCAAATCTGTTCAAATCTTTAGTGCATGTTGCATAGAGTGAGTATTGATGGTTTTCCCCAATTTGTTTGTCCAATTCATGTGTCAAATCTTGTAGTTTTTGGACCCTGTCAAACCTGTTGTTGGCTGAAAATGGAGATTGTGGATTCTGGGGAGATCTTGCAAATTCCAGTGATTAAATTCATCAAGCACAACCTAGAGGTAAGGGGGAAGCTTACTATTTGCTAGAGTGAGGATAAATATGTTTGGTAAATAGGATGAGTCACCAAGAGACTCTAAGGGCATAGCTTGAATTAGTTTTATGGCTTGGAGGCCAACTTTAGCTCATTTCTGATTTTGAGGAATTATAATATGATGCATGCAAGCTATTGTGATGACAATTTCATGACTTATTTGGATATTATGTGAATTGATGCATTAAGTTGTGAAATATGTGATTTATGCACTTTTGGTGTATGATGATTTTGCATGCATGAATCTGTGATATGTTTAAGTGTTTAAACATGTGTACTTTAAGGTATTAAACCTTGGTTAATGATGAAAATAGGTTAGATTTGAGTACAATTGAAAATGGTGCTGAAAAATCAGTTTTAGTATGCTGTGCTGCATAATCTAATCGATTAGAGCCTGTCTGTAACCGGTTAGTACCTGACAAAAATGAAAATATACAATTCTGGTTTTGTCAAGTAATTCTCACCATTTTTAATTGATACTTAAGGTCTATTATCACTGTTATTACCCTCTGATTGTTGGATATGAATTCCAAACTTGATAATTGGTTTATACCTTAAAGTGAATGACAAATTCAATTGAAAATTGTGAAGTTATATGCAATTTGATGCTCATAATGTTAATGGATGGAAGATGAATGTGATTCAGTGGGTAAACATATTAATATTAAGGTATTGTAACTCTGTGTATGGTTGAAATTGGTTAGATTTGAGTATTGAAAAGAATGGTATGCAAAACTTCACTTTTCAGTGTGTTTTCTGCATAATCTAACCGGTTAGTCTGAAGCTGTAACCGATTAGATACTGTCAGTTTTCAAAAGAAAAAGGTTTCTGAAATTGGCTAAGTGTTCATACCATTTATACTCAAGTTTAAGCTAGAATTTCATATAAAAACCAATCTGAAACTATGTGATTGAGCACTGTTTGGTTTAGATTGAAGGTTATGAGTTAATACCTTAATATTAAATGATAATTTCAAGAGGAAATTATGCATAAATGAAATTGGATTATGACTTAGATCTTTTGAATGATCATATGTGTTGAACTTGAGGTATTGTGTTATGCTAAGACCCTGTTATTGGATTGAGTAGAGAATTCAAGAAAAGATTCTTTGAAAATCATTGGTTTCAAGTTCAGGTCTGTAATTCTAACCGGTTAGGTTGTGATGTAACCGGTTAGTACCTGAAACTTAAAATTAAAAGTTAAGTTTTTAAGTAAGGATGGTTAATACAATTGATTATATTCTCTCAATCCAGGTCTATGAGCATATGTTTAACTTAAATTCAAAGGTGAATTTTATGAGTAAAGTTATACCTCAAGATATCATTCAGAAGTTGTGTTTTTCTAAGTCATAATAATGGAATTAATGGAAAGACCAACCTTAGTAATTATGTATGCATTCACGCATTGTGAAAGGTGATGAAATAGGTTGACAAGGATCATTTGTCATGTTCTGGGAACATGAGGAGGGTACTCTGGGAGTACCAAATTGATGCAACCTACTTGATGACACATTCTGGGAATGTGGCCAGTGTCTGGGACATGGTTTCTTTGATGTGTTCTGGGAACACATTGGTGTATAACCTACTTTATGACACATTCCGGGAATGTGGCCAGTGTCTGGGACATGGTTTCTTTGATGCGTTCTGGGAACGTAATGCACACTCTGGGAGTGGTGCTTGTTTATATTCCAAGTATGGTTTGCTATACGTTCTGGGAACGTGATGCACACTCTGGGAGTGGTGCTTGTTTATATTCCAAGTATGGTTTGCTATACGTTCTGGGAATGTATGTTAGTGTTCTGGGAACACATTGGTGTATTGGATGGACGTCCGAAATTGATTAGTATTGGAGGCCTCAGAATTGTGAGATAGAAAGCATGCATCATGCCACCTGCATCGAAAGACTTATTATGATTAACCGGGTGTGCTCATATGGTCATGCATTCTTATTTGCTACATGATTACTTGTGTATGTTAGTTTTATTCTCATTTAATTATGCGAATATGTATAGCTAACCCCCATGCCCTTATTAGGTGTGGATCGTATATCTAGCTTGCACAAAAGTCAGTGAAGGGAGATGTCCCTTAGGTGCATGTAGAGTATAGAAAGTGTGGGTTGGAAACCCTTTGAGCAGATATCGAGGATCCGGCCAGATGGATGTTTGGACAGAGACCAATGACCAGCTCTATAACATCTCTAGTTTTAATAGTATTTATATGATACACATTTTGAAAGAGGTATCATAAGATGAATTTAGTTTCATAATAATACTTATTTGGTATCCATGGACTTGTTACACTTGATATATTTTGAGAGTATAATATGATTATTTTACTATGTTTCCGCAAACTCTGATTTTATTAGTTAAATTCATTACTAGACAAATTTTTGTAAAAAGGAACTTTCAAATGAAAGGGAAATTTTTTAGATTTAGATCTTTTTCCAACAATGACAAGTCCATGTAATCATAAACTTATTACTTTTCTTATAAAGTAAGATGATATACAAGGAGTGTTACATGAGCCAGCAACACCACTAATTTTAAATTAATAGAATAATGTTTTAGATAAAATAAAATATATTTATATTGTGATTTTTGAAGAGAAATAGATTGTAATAATTAATTATTTTAATGGGATGAGAATATAATTAATTATTTTAATAGATTATTTAAGATAGATTGTAATAAAATATATTTTAATCAGAAAATGGCACAAAAACCAAAGGATAACTTCATCGTGCCTTTGATAATGTCACCTTGCACCTGAAGCAAGGTGACTCAGCCTGTAAACCATCGTCCATGACAGGTTTTAATCATAGATGAGATGAATCACCTCCCATATCTTGCAAGTTGTAATTTAGGCCTTTATGCATGGCATAATCTTCACCATTAAACCTTGTTTTTTGATGTTTGGCATAATCTTAGGCAACCAATACAAAAGTAACTCTGAAACCTTGTTGATAATATGGTGATTACTCACCAATTCCTTGAAATGTTTATGAATTTCCTTGACCTATGAATAGAGGGGTTCCTTAACCCTTTCTCCTCACAATTCACTCTCAAATCACTCTTAAACAATCTCACTCACTTGAGCCATCTTTGCTCTAAGTGATCTTGATAGCTTTTCTTTCCAAATTCTGCTCAAAAGTTGTCTTTGCAAGTTCAGTTTTTCAGATTCCGAGGCCCTCACTTTACATGATTCATGCGGTAAGCTCAGTGCACCATATTCTCTCATTTTTACTTCTAAGTAAACTCCTCATAGAAAAGTTTTGATTCTGATTGGTGTCATGTATTTTCCTTGAGAAACCATGCTAAAATCTTCTTGTGAAAACCGTTCAAAATGCTGCTATGTTTTTCCTGACAACATCAGTATTTCATCATGGCTATTTTGCAGGAATGTCATGATCTACTCAATTCTTATTATGCCTTAAATATTTCATAGCATAGTACATATAGCAATTGTTGTTTTTCATTTTCATGATAAAACCATGCTGAAATTTTGGTTCAAAGTTATGCAAAACCCATTTATGTTTTTCCTGAAAAATCAACAAATTCATCGTGGTCACTTTGCAAACATATTGTGATCATTCTAGTTGATATTATGTCAAAAATGTTGATCCTAATCATAGAACTCATGGCATAATATCTATCCTAATTGATTCCTCTTAATTTTATTGAAAAATCATTTCAAACTTTGATGGTGAAGTTGGTGAAAAACTATTCTGAGTGTGTTGAACCTTGGCTGTCCAAATTCTCCAATTTCAATTCTTTGAGTATTTCGACCTTTGTTTTAACAATTCTAGGTATGAGAGATTTCATTCATATCACTAGGATTGTAATTGGTAGCTATAAGTTAAAGTTCAAGCAACCATAAGCTTGAGGGAAACCATTGTGAAATCATGAATTGGTTAGAAGACTTGGAGGTCCTCTTAATCAATGATCGATTTATGTATATATTCTAAATGATGAAGGTGATCTATTCTCTATATGCAAATGGATAATATAAGCATAATTAAGAAATAAGTATAGTAGATTGTTGAATTGTGATAGGTTGTGCTTAAATGCTAAGTTTTGTATTATTATTGCTCATATTCCTGCCTACATGCTACTTGATTACATGTGTTAAATGCTATTTGTTACTTGTTAAGAGCTTATTTGGTTTAAAGGTAATGAATTGAAGTTGAATATAAGTGAATATATTCTCAAGTCCTGTTATTGAACGGTTTAACCTAGAGGATTAATTAGTTAACCAAGTACAATCTTGCATAAACTAATTTTGAATGAGTGGATAACTAATTACCAAGGGTTGGTAATCGATTATTCATAGAATAAAATATTTCTATATTCTACTTCAAATTGTAAGTTTACATCATGGTAATTGATATATGCAATGGAAAGAATGATGATAATCATGCATCATACATGGTGTTATGGTGATTATGGTGAGATACGGGGTTAAGATACATGAGCGGTCAGGCGGACCGTAAGTGGAAATGGAAGGTTGGGAATTATTGTGGGTAAGATGGTTCTGTGGTGGGCTAGTTTAGCTAACCTCGCCCAGGATAGTCTTGCGGAACAACAATAATTCTATCTGCAACTCACCTATTTGGGATTGTGGAGGGTGGTTCTCAATGTGGCCTAATCTAGGTTGGAATCGTGATGGGCGCAAGCCTCATTGGAGGCATACGCGAAAATGAGACACTTACTCCGATTGCTTTTCCTTGGAGTGTTGAGATTGAGGGAAATATTGATAGAAGGTGAATAGAAATTATTGTGTGATCGAGCATGCATTGCATACGAATATAGATAAGATAATTGTTTGAATAGGACATTTGCTTATGCATGCATGACTAGCACTCAGGTTATGCTATTTGTTTTTTGTTTACTTATAGTTATTCAATTACTAATCTAATAATGTGATATGACAATGACTTACTCCCATTTCCTTAATTGTGCGTTAGGTGATGATGGAGTTAATCTCAACTTTGAAATGGATGGGACTAAAGTCACTCCCAGTTGGGAGTAAAGTATTAACAAAGTCAGTAGCCAAGAATGACGCTATGTCATTTAGATCCTTGTTAAAAGGATTAGAGTTTTGGAGAATGTTATTGCTCTGGGTGTAACATGAGATTTTATAATACACCAGGGCTTTATTCTATCTTTTGGAAAATTACTGATGTATAAAGTTTCTCTTTTGAATAGATGATGATATAAATATGTTTTCTTCTATTATTGTTTCAAAAAGTTTTAATTAATTCACCATTTTCAAGAAATTTCATATAATCTGCCAAGCATTTACTTAATATTTTGGGATCGGGAATTTGGGCGTTACAGAGATCTCTCGAGCACCCTAGGAATCAGAAGGAGGAGCTTTGCCACCTTTTTTGGTGGTCGAAGATGAATTAAAAACTATCAAAGGCAACAGTCATTTTTTAGCAATAAGACAAAACAAGAACAAGTTCAGTATCAAATAGAAGAAAATTAGTATAAACAAAGTATCTAGCAAAGTCCTCAAGTACCTAGAAGACCATGGAGTACAATGATATCCCTAGATATAAGTGTTTCCACATCAATAGGACGATGCTTAGGGGTAAAATCCATTAAAACCTTTAGCATAGTTCGATCAAAGTCACTTAAGGAGGTTGTTGGGGTCATAAGGGAAATTGAGTCTACCTTTAAACTCTTATCTACCCAGCTAGAGCAACGAAGGGGTAAAACACCAAATGAATCCCTTGAAGAAACATTTAAAAATTCATGTTTAAAACCCATCTCGAACTCCTTGGTTGAGAAAAGTGGAAGGGAACAATGCAAAATGAACACCCCCAAGTCGTTTTGGATTTATCACCCTTAACAACTAGATTAGATATTCTAAAGAGGTGAAGAAATAGGGAGCTAGAACAATTTTTATCAATGGCAGGGGGCCTACGTTTCAAGAATCAAACCTCCCAGAATTTCTGAAAGGCCACTAGTAACTCCCAATAATTGAGATGGAGTTGACTAGGGACTAGGTCTAAGGAATTCAAAATATTCACAAAGAAGGCATTTAGAGGAAGTTTTAGCCCTCGAAAGGAGAAAAAGATTTGGGGTCATGGGTTGCTCACTCTCGTTCTCAGAAAAAGGGATAGAGATTGAAAAGCGAAACGAAGAAGATTTGTCATTGATGACAAGGTCCTGAAGTTTAAAAACTTAAGTAAAAATTGACTTGGGGCAAAAAACACTCTTATGAATCCATTCAAACTCTCTCCAATTTTCACGTTTTATGGTCAGATTTCTCTTGAATTTGATTTTTATTAACTTGGAAGAGGAGGAGGGGAAGGCTCTAGAGTAGCGACACCTTAACAAGATATCCCTAGTCAATGAATCTTTAACCTCTAAGAGGCCACTTAGGGTCAGAAATTTGGGGCTTGGAGAGTTTGACTCTCTCGGTTCAACTATGGAAAACCCAGTATCATCATGGCAAATTTCCTCTATTTCACAATTAGTGGAACCGTAGAAACCAAACTTGTACTTGGTGTCAGACATGGTCCTAAGGAATATGGAAGATATTGAGGAAGGAGGAAGTATGTACCTTAGTGAAGTGAATGAATAGAAAGCACAATTTGGGATTTTGAAAGAAAACCCAAAGTGGACAAATGGAGAATTCGAATAACAAAGAGTAAGAGTAAACCTTTTTAAAATGGAAGATGACAATATTTAAAGCCTAAAGATTGAACGAACAAAGGGTATAGTTGTCAACTCTAGTTCCTATCCGTCACGGAGACACCATGATTAGACGGGAGTTAATGATTACAACTTTCAAGACAGTTTTGTTAGAAGTCAGCATACTTCGACGTGGAAGTACATTGAAGTTCTGGTGATGTCAAACAAAGAGCCAAACAAGAATCAAACAAGGAATTTTAGTGGAAACCTCACCATCTCCTTTAGGAATCAATGTAAGGTTAAGGTAGTCTTTTCTCTTTTGTTTTAGGCCCACTCTTAGAACTTGGAGAAGTTTTCTTTATTCAAAAGTATTTATTGAAAACTCATTTTTCCACTGTATTCTATAAAAATATTTTTGAAAACCTCTGGCTAAGTTTTTTGGTTTTTGAAATTAATTTTTTACAAATTTAAGTCAAAGTAAGTGGATAATTGATTATTTCTGCAGATCATGAAAAAAAAACCAAAGAGATCATAATCAAGTATATGATCTTGCCTAATCGATTATTTTTGATTAAAGTAATCTATTACTTGCTCAAATAACTGATCAGAAATGTTGCATCATACAAAGTGACAGAGGCTCTGGAACCGATTATTTGAAAGGTTACAATCAATTACTTGGGACAAAGTAATCGATTGTAACACCCTAGTTTATCAATGCCCAAATTACCCTTAGTTAATTTTGAACTTAAAAATTTCTTTCAAAAGCTCTTAGCTACATATGAAAAATCTCCGTAAAATCGGACGGAGTTTACTTTGTTTTATGTGCATTTCCAAAAATTATATTTTCCCTGTAAACCTGTTCACGAACAATAACAACATCCAAACAACCAGGTATTATAATTTTTAAAATAATTACAAGTCTTGGATTTAGTTGACTACCCAAAAGATAATACATATATATATATATATATATACACACACATCAAGTGTCAAAAAAAGTAAAACCCTGCACCAACATATGGTCCCACCCCTAAACATTCACACTCCACGGTGTGGAGTGTGGAGTGTGCTCCTGCTCGGCCATGACTCGTGCAAGCTCCGCCTCATTATCTGTAATAAAAACGACAAGAAGGGTGGCATTACACAGAACTTAAAATAATAGTTTCTACAAAAGCATAGCAATAAACTAAGGTACTACACTATAAATTGTTGCCCAATTAGTATGATGTCTCATATTCCTTTCTATTCATTTTTAATCTTCCTTATCTTTTCCTTATCTTAATTTCCATATGTCTTTCTATTCTTTTCATTCTTTCTATTTTTTCCATTTCATACTTTCCATACGCTTTTCTGGTCCTTCCTTTCTTTCTTTCTTATTTTGCACTATCAAGGCATTCATTTGTCTTTCTAATCTTTTTATTCTATCTTATCTTTCACTCACCTCTTGGCGGGTCCTTATATCATCTCGACACACACCACTAGGGCGGGTCCTATCATTATCATTTTACACACACCATAAAGGCGGGTCCTATTTCATATTACACACTCCATCTAGGAGGGTCATTCATACACTAATTCACATTCCATTAAGGAAGGTCATTCATACACATTCACGCTCCACTATGGAGGGTCATTCATACATTTTCACGCTCCACTTCGGGAGGGTCATTCATACATTTTCACGCTCCACTTAGGGAGGGTCATTCATACTTTAATCAATTAAACACATCATATTCATATATTCGCACATTATAATCCTAGATTCAAACACCATACTAGGTGGGTCCTTCTCACATTAGTATTATAAGTTCACTTCAACTTTTCAACACTCATAACTAATTCATTAATCACTTAGTATTCTTCCAATTCCATTATAAATTCTAAAGTTCTTAACGTGTTTATTGCTCAATTATATTACTCATTCATTGTTATTATCAACCTATATTTTCATAAGTCTTCTAACATGGTTCTTCCTTTTCTCTATATACTTTAGAATTTATCATCATCATTATCTTCTTTATTTTAACTTTCAATGTTATCTCTTCTTTCTTATTCTTTTATCCTACTTCATAAGTTTCTATTCCTTTTCCTTATTTTCACTCTATTATCTATCCTTATTTCTTATATACTCTCCTTATGAATGTTCAACTTGGCTATTTTTATAACTTCCTAATTCACTATCTTTTTAGTCAATCATTCCTTTTCTAACCATAATCATATACACTTATTCTCATACACTACAAAGGGGTTCTTTCTCTTTTTATTTACTACTCCTTTTATGATCAATATCATCTACCCTAAGGTTTAATTATTCTACTTTTCCATCTACCCCTAGACATCATTATAACAAAAGAGAACATGTTTCCTAAGCCAAGGTAACACCACCTTCTTACCTTAACCACACAGAGAGAAGAAAGTACCAAACCCTAACTCAAACCCTTGCTCTTAAAGCTTTGAAATTGAAACCGTATAAGCCAAGTGTGGTGATGAAGGATAGCTACTAGGAGACAATAATAAGGTGTTGATGGGCCTTCCTCCTTTTCTTGAGATGGAGAGAGAATCAAGAGAGAGAAAGAGCCATTTTCACTTCATGAAAAAAAGAGATGACGATGGTTAGAGATGATGATGATGATGATGATTCGTTAAATGGGAAGAAGGAAAAGGAAGGCAAATTACCTAGAAGCTTGCTTGAGATTGTAACACCCCTAATTTTCGTCTCCCAAATAACCAAGAAATTAATTATAATAATTATTTTATAATTGATTTATATTAGTTTTGAAGGTTTTAGTTTTTGTACATTATGTGCTTCTATATAAAAATATGAGATATATTTTTATATGGTTATTTTGTACAAAAATGTGAATATTGTAAATTAGCCCTTGGGTTGGGACCTAATTGCAATATTAAAAAAAGGTTTTTGAAGAAAGAGTAATTAAATTATTAATTTTTGAATTTTATCAGTACGTAACCGGTTAGAAGGGCTATGTAACCGGTTACACGATGAACTCAGAAATTGGGATTAGTGCGTTTGATGAGTAATCACCCAATTAATCCAGAAATCGCCACGAAACCAGCCTCAGATCAATGGAGAACACGCGTCGGTATGCATGTTACTCCAATTCATCTATAAAAGGCTGAATTTCTGAGGATTTGGGGTTGATTTCTGCATTTGGTGTTGAAGAGAGGCTGATTAGGGTTTCTGATTCGTGTGGGTAAATTCTTCTTCTTCTTTGAGTGTTGATAAGCGAGTGATACACCATTACAAAGCTTGAATCAAGGGCTTTGTATTGAGATAAAGTTTGTGAGTTGAGAGTCCCTGAATCAAGAGAACGAAGCTTGCAAAGTAAGGGTGTTGGTGCTGCCAAACCTCAGCTTCTGGTTTCTGGAGCTGACTTTGAAGCTCGATTTTGGTAAGCTCAAGCCTTCTCTTGTTCTAGACTTGATTTCCTTTCAAAGCTCATGTTGCATGGTTTTGATAATGACCATTTTCCCTAATTTCCATGTCCATTTCATGTTCCAAATTCCTTGATCAATCTACCCTGTCAAAACGGTTCTGGTTTGAGGAGGAGCTTTGGGTGGTTGGTGTTCTACCTCAAATCTCTGCTCAAATCTTGTTCAAGCACGAATCTAAGGTAAGGGGGAAGCTTACTATTTGCTAGAATGAGAATAAATTGTGGTAGAATATAGGATGAGTCACCAAGAGACTCAAAGGGCATAAGTTGAAATGGTTAAATGGCTTGGAGGCCAATTTGAGCTCAATTGATGTTTTGAGCAATGTTATCTGAATGCATGCAAGCTATGTTGATGTTGATTTCATGACTTACTTGGATATTATGTGAATTGATGCATTAAGTTGTGAAATATGTGCAATTATGTGCAATTTGTGTATCCAAATTGAATGCATGCAAGATAGATATGTTTCTGTGTTTAAACATATTTATTTAAGGTATATGTACTCTGTTAAAGGTTGAAATTTGGTTAGATTTGAGTAGTGAAGAGAATGGTTTGTTAAAACTCATATTTTAGTGTCAGACTGCATAATCTAACCGGTTACTCGATATTCGTAACCGGTTAGACACTGTTAAAATGCAAAAGAAAATAAGTTTACAAAATCAGCATTGTGGTCTTATAAATCCTACTCAAACCTAGGCCTTAATTTCATGGAAAACAATATGAAAATAAGTTGATTTCACTGTTATAGTTCAGATTGCAGTTAAAGAGTTAATACCGTAAGGTAATGAGATAGTTCAAGAGGAAATTATGCTCATTGGACAATGGAATGTGATCTAAACTTTTGAATGATATAAACAGTGGTTTTGAGGTATAAACATTGTTAAACTTGTTTATGGATTGGGTAGGGAATTCAAGAAAAAGGGTTTTCTGAATTACAATGGTAAACAGTTCAGGTCTGTAATTCTAACCGGTTAGCCTGAAACCGTAACCGGTTAGTACCTGAATCTCAAAAATAAAAAGTTAAGTTTGTGAATACCATTGACTTTGTTTTACCCAATCTAAGTTTAAGGGCATGTCTTGAGATAATTCAAAAGAGAATTTTGTGTCAAAGACTATACCTAAAATAAATCGTTCAAAAGAGAAATTGGAATATTTCTAAATCACAGTAATTAATGGAAAGACCAACCTTAGTAATTATGTATGCGATGCATTCATAGAGAAAGGTGATGAAATAGGTTGGCAAGGATTGTTTGTGATGTTCGGGGTACACGACCCTGTACTCTAGGAGTACTAAACTGATGCAACCAACTTGATGAGACATTATGGGAATGTGGCCATTGTCTGGGACATGGTTTCTTGGACACGTTCGGGGAACGTGATGCACACTCTGGGAGTGGTGCTTGATTATATTCCAAGTATGGGTTGCGATACGTTCTGGGAACGTATGTTAGTGTTCTGGGAACACGTTGGTATAATAATGGAATTAAAGGTAAAACCAACCTTGATGATTGTGCATTCATATAGAATGGAAGTTTGGTTGGTAGGAACGTTTATCATATTCTGGGAATATGAGGAGGGTACTCCGGGAGTACCAAATTATAACCTACTTGATGACACATTATAGATATGTGGCCAGTGTCTGGGACCTGGTTTTATACGTTCTGGGAATGTATGTTAGTGTTCTGGGAACACAATGATATGCAACCTACTAGATGACACATTATAGATATGTGGCAAGTGTCCGGGACCTGGTTTTTATGCGTTCTAGGAATGTGGTGCACACTCTGGGAGTGGTGCTTATTTATCCAAGTATGGTTTGCTACACGTTCTGGGAACGTGGTGCACACTCTGGGAGTGATGCGTATTATCCAAGTATGGTTCGGCATTACGTTCTGGGAACGAATGTCGGTGTTCCGGGAACACAAGGGTGTATTGAAAGAATTGTTATGATTAACCGGGTGTGCTCATATGATTATGCATCATGATTTGCTACATGTTAACTTGTGGATGTTAGTTTTATTCTCATTTGATTATGCGAATATGTATAGCTAACCCCCATGCCCTTATTAGGTGTTGATCGTGCATCTAGCTTGCACAAGAATCAGTAAAGGGAGATGTCCCTTAGGTGCATGCAGAGTATAGAAAGTATGGGTTGGGAACCCGTTGTGCAGATATCGAGGATCCGACCAGAAGGATGTTTGGACAAAGGACCAGTGACCAGCTCTATAACATTTCTATTTTTAATAGAACTTATATGATACATATTTTGGAAAAAGGTATCATAAGAGGAATTCAGTTTCATAATTATGCTTATTTGGTATTAATGGACTTGTTACACTTGATATATTTTGGGGGTACAATATGATAATTTTACTATGTTTCCGCAAACTCTGATTTTGGTAGTCAACCTTTATCATTGATCAAGTGTTTATGAAATTAAATTTTCAAAGGAAGGGAAAATTCTTATTTTCAGATCTTTTTCCAACGATAACAAGTCCAAGTTTTCATAAACTTCTTACTTTTCTTATAAAGTAAGATGATATACAAGGAGTGTTACACTTTGATGGTATCAGAGCAATGGTCCTGACTCTTGGTCCTTGGGTGTGTGGTCCAATATGCTGGTCATCGATATCTGCAATGTTTCTTGGAAAGTATGCTTTCATATACTTCCAAACTAGAGCTAAGGTTATGGGAAATGGCTCTAGATAAGTAGTTCATTATGCTATTAAGAAGTGTTCTATGAAGTCTAAATAGAAGTATGAGTCGTATGCTTCTCTTTAGATATGTTGAAAACTCAAAACCACAGTGTTGGTTTATTATGTTTTCATAGAACCAGTGATGAGGAAATTTTAAGGAGTTGTAGTTGAGTCCTCGACTCTGAGTAGGAGTGTTTACCCTCACTCGTGTTAAAGTCAATCAAATTTTCAGACCGAGTGTAGGGCAGTGATCTTCTTAAAGATCAACCTTGTTGAGTTTGTTAAACTCTAAAGCTATCCTTTCTTTTGTTCCTGTCGGATAAGGGTGGTGATCAAAGTTGCTCTATGCCTTATCCAATCGGCTATCTCAAAGCAGAGAATCCTACAAATCTTCTTGTAGTGGTTTCCAAGGTATGTCTGAATCGTTCTATTAAGGTATTAGACTTTGTCTATCTACCTGTGTCATGATTACATTTGATCTTAAGCACGGTTTGGTAGCCGAGGGATCAAGTTATCATGATTAATGACGATAGAACAACCCTGTATCGGGATTCCCAAGTTTCGAATCGGGAATCCAATGAACCCATATGTTGCTTCTGGGAAGCAATATTAAAGGAGAAAGGGGGTTAAAGAAATCCTGGTTGTAGGAAATGATGCCAGGTTTACCTTTGAGTAAAGCGATAGAGTCTGGAATCAAGTTAATTCTTGAAACTGATTCTATCTCTACTACCTTTATAATATGGTACCATCGGGAATGGTCAAATGGGAGAAACACGTAGAAAAGTTCTAAAAGGGTTTTGGTTGGATCGGATTAAAGGAGTCTAAGTGTTTTCTAAGATTGATTGGAGGTTGGATTAACCTCAAATCAGGATTCGGGACAGGAATACACTTAAGATTGCATTTTTGATCTCGATACGGACATTATGAGTAGGAAATAATGCCGTTCGAATTGACTAATGCACTTGTTCTTTTATGGACTATAAGAACAAGACCTTTAGATTATATTTGGATTCGTTTGTGGTTTCTTCTAAGAATCCGGAGGGACATGAAAAATATCTCGGGATTGTGTTGAGAATCCTGCAAGAGGAGTAGTGGTGTGTTAAGCTCGCCAAAGATGAGTTTTGGCTGAGTGAAGTTAAGTTCGCAGGGCATGTGATCTTTAAAGTAAGAAGTTCTTAGGGCTGGCTGGGTACTATCGCCGGAGTATTTAAGGATTTTCTAAGATCGCATGGCTCCTGACCAAGTTGACTTGGAAAGATCAACTGATTGTATGAAATGATTGGATGTTGTTTAATTATGGTGGGGTAGTGATGGATTATACCCAATATAATATGATTAGTCCAAGAGAAATTATGGAAAAAGGTGAGTATATTATGATTTAAATCATTTCAGTGATGAATTCAGTTGGAATCAAGGTATTAGATTATGATTAAATCCTATTTTGAGTTGGATTGGACGATGTAAAGAAAATGGTTTTTGAAAGTTCTTTGGTTTTATTTCTAAAACTATACTTCATAACCGGTTAGAGTTTCTTGTAACCGGTTAGAACTGAAAGTTTAAAATAAAATTTAAGTCCTTTGTGAAGGAACTTTTGGTATCAGTAGACATCTTCCTCCAATCCAAACTCAATGTCAATTACCTAAGTAAAAATTTAAGGAAAGGATTTAATGTGGTAAAATAACTTAATGCCTTGATTCATCATTGAAATTGATTTAAAAGGATTGAATCATAATATTTATGGACTAATCGAGAGTTGAAATTAAGGAGCTACTCCAATTAGAGAAGGTATAGGATTTAACTGGACGATGCAAAAGAGACGATAAGCATTAAGATAAGAAGGTTGTGATTTATGAACAAGTTTGGAGTTCGAAAGTATGAATGACAATAAGAAGAGAAGGAGTTGAATGTAAGATAAAGGTGATGGATGAAGTTTCTTAAAGATTATGGCTTTGAGCTCCATCTTGGCATAGCAAACATAGTTGCAGAAGATTTGAACTGATAGGCTATTCTTGTGAGCTCAATGATGGTTAAGGAGGTTATTCTGATCGAGGAGTTCAGAGACCTAAGTCTGGTAACGCAAGAGAAATCATCTAGCGTTAGATTGGAAATGTTGTAAAGCACCAACGAATTCTTGAATCGAATTCGTGAATTTCAACCAGGAAATGAGGAGTTGGATTTCTATGAAGAAACGAATGAGATTTAATCTTTGAAATTAAAGTCAGGGATTATGGATATTAGAAAATATATTATGGAAGTAAGGGACTTAGGAAGTGTTTTCTGGTACAACCTAGATGAGAAATCCAAAGGCATGAATTTCAAGAATAGAGTATGTTCGAACCCAAGTTAGCTATCAACTATCAAGGAATAAGGAATTTCTCGATGTTGGTAAGCGTGTATGAGGACTACGGGAAAGTACATGAATTTCATGCGAGAAGTATCAGAATTCAGAATAAGGGAAAGATTGATGAAATAAAGGCCCAATGGGAGAAAGAGGAAAGGTAAGTGGGAGAATATCTATCACGGAAATATAAAGGTTAAGGAATCCTCGATTGGAGAAAAGTGACTAAGGAGGAAATAGGAAAGGGAACATTTGTCCATCTCGAGGTGAAAATTGTTAGGCACATCACTTGGAGTTTAGTTGTGATGTACCTAAGGGAATAGTAAATTCCGATCGTAGGGAGCTGGAGTATTATTCGCCGAATTGTCTTGAAAGAAAAGGTGAGAAAGGATTGGACAGCAAGCGAATCCAGCACGAGAAGAATTCACCGGCTGAGATGAGAGTTGAGTGTAATCCTGACGTAAACCACCCAAGCCTATCTCTTCCTTTGATCGGAGTTAACGTAGTCAAATGTTTTTCGATTACGTTAATCTAACCATTTGAAAATATCAATATCCTGTAAGTTCAACTTCAATTTTTCTGCATCAAAACCCTTATCACAGTTGGATGTGATAATATCTGTGGACACTACAGAAATAGAAAGATCAGTTATGGCTAGAGAGATTAACAACCACCGGGATAGGACAAATCTTTGTCTCCCCAACGGAAATGTCTCTAGAACTAGACTATCTAACTAAGTCTGATAGTGATAATTACCCTATCTTTAAGTTCATCTAACTTAAAGACCTGTCGTATGGTCTTTCTTGCGAAAGATTATATCTGAAAGGGATGATTTTGTTATTAATGGATTGAATATTAGGACTGATCACCCTAATGTTTCAAACTATTAAGAAATGAAGTCATACAAACGTTTCTTTGATCGTGCTTGAGAGATCAGAGTGTGCAGCCCAAAAAGTTTTTCCAAAAAGTTTATTGGAAAGTGCTTTAATTGAAGAATATTTATGTGAAGTGTAAAGAGTATTTCTTTTAAAAGAAATTCTTTCACCTAAGAGTTTTATGCAAAGAATTTTGGTTTAAGGTGAAAGGTTTTATTAGAGATGTTTCGAAATAAAAGAACTGTATCGAAACTCTTTTAAGTGGGGGAGGACCCTTAAGAACAAATTTTTGGGAGCAAGATGAAGTTTTCTGGTATAAAAATACTTTGGAAAAGTGGAAAATTTCAAAAGATGAATTTCGGGGACGAAATTCCTTTTAAGTGGGGGAGTAGTGTAACACCCCTAATTTTCGTCTCCCAAATAACCAAGAAATTAATTATAATAATTATTTTATAATTGATTTATATTAGTTTTGAAGGTTTTAGTTTTTGAACATTATGTGTTTCTATATAAAAATATGAGATATATTTTTATATGGTTATTTTGTACAAAAATGTGAATATTGTAAATTAGCCCTTGGGTTGGGACCTAATTGCAATATTAAAAAAAGGTTTTTGATGAAAGAGTAATTAAATTATTAATTTTTGAATTTTATCAGTATGTAACCGGTTAGAAGGGCTGTGTAACCGGTTACACGATGAACTCAGAAATTGGGATTAGTGCGTTTGATGAGTAATCACCCAATTAATCCAGAAATCGCCACGAAACCAGCCTCAGATCAATGGAGAACACGCGTCGGTATGCATGTTACTCCAATTCGTCTATAAAAGGCTGAATTTCTGAGGATTTGGGGTTGATTTCTGCATTTGGTGTTGAAGAGAGGCTGATTAGGGTTTCTGATTCGTGTGGGTAAATTCTTCTTCTTCTCTGAGTGTTGATAAGCGAGTGATACACCATTACAAAGCTTGAATCAAGGGCTTTGTATTGAGATAAAGTTTGTGAGTTGAGAGCTCCTGAATCAAGAGAACGAAGCTTGCAAAGTAAGGGTGTTGGTGCTGCCAAACCTCAGCTTCTGGTTTCTGGAGCTGACTTTGAAGCTCGATTTTGGTAAGCTCAAGCCTTCTCTTGTTCTAGACTTGATTTCCTTTCAAAGCTCATGTTGCATGGTTTTGATAATGACCATTTTCCCTAATTTCCATGTCCATTTCATGTTCCAAATTCCTTGATCAATCTACCCTGTCAAAACGGTTCTGGTTTGAGGAGGAGCTTTGGGTGGTTGGTGTTCTACCTCAAATCTCTGCTCAAATCTTGTTCAAGCACGATTCTAAGGTAAGGGGGAAGCTTACTATTTGCTAGAATGAGAATAAATTGTGGTAGAATATAGGATGAGTCACCAAGAGACTCAAAGGGCATAAGTTGAAATGGTTAAATGGCTTGGAGGCCAATTTGAGCTCAATTGATGTTTTGAGCAATGTTATCTGAATGCATGCAAGCTATGTTGATGTTGATTTCATGACTTACTTGAATATTATGTGAATTGATGCATTAAGTTGTGAAATATATGCAATTATGTGCAATTTGTGTATCCAAATTGAATGCATGCAAGATAGATATGTTTCTGTGTTTAAACATATTTATTTAAGGTATATGTACTCTGTTAAAGGTTGAAATTTGGTTAGATTTGAGTAGTGAAGAGAATGGTTTGTTAAAACTCAAATTTTAGTGTCAGACTGCATAATCTAACCGGTTACTCGATATTCGTAACCGGTTAGACACTGTTAAAATGCAAAAGAAAATAAGTTTACAAAATCAGCATTGTGGTCTTACAAATCCTACTCAAACCTAGGCCTTAATTTCATGGAAAACAATCTGAAAATAAGTTGATTTCACTGTTATAGTTCAGATTGCAGTTAAAGAGTTAATACCTTAAGGTAATGAGATAGTTCAAGAGGAAATTATGCTCATTGGACAATGGAATGTGATCTAAACTTTTGAATGATATAAACAGTGGTTTTGAGGTATAAACATTGTTAAACTGGTTTATGGATTGGGTAGGGAATTCAAGAAAAAGGGTTTTCTGAATTACAATGGTAAACAGTTCAGGTCTGTAATTCTAACCGGTTAGCCTGAAACTGTAACCGGTTAGTACCTGAATCTGAAAAATAAAAAGTTAAGTTTTTGAATACCATTGACTTTGTTTTACCCAATCTAAGTTTAAGGGCATGTCTTGAGATAATTCAAAAGAGAATTTTGTGTCAAAGACTATACCTCAAATAAATCGTTCAAAAGAGAAATTGGAATATTTCTAAATCACAGTAATTAATGGAAAGACCAACCTTAGTAATTATGTATGCGATGCATTCATAGAGAAAGGTGATGAAATAGGTTGGCAAGGATTGTTTGTGATGTTCGGGGTACACGACCCTGTACTCTAGGAGTACTAAACTGATGCAACCAACTTGATGACGCATTATGGGAATGTGGCCATTGTCTGGGACATGGTTTCTTGGACACGTTCGGGGAACGTGATGCACACTCTGGGAGTGGTGCTTGATTATATTCCAAGTATGGGTTGCGATACGTTCTGGGAACGTATGTTAGTGTTCTGGGAACACGTTGGTATAATAATGGAATTAAAGGTAAAACCAACCTTGATGATTGTGCATTCATATAGAATGGAAGTTTGGTTGGTAGGAACATTTATCATATTCTGGGAATATGAGGAGGGTACTCCAGGAGTACCAAATTATAACCTACTTGATGACACATAATAGATATGTGGCCAGTGTCTGTGACCTGGTTTTATACGTTCTGGGAACATATGTTAGTGTTCTGGGAACACATTGATATGCAACCTACTTGATGACACATTATAGATATGTGGCCAGTGTCCGGGACCTGGTTTTTATGCGTTTTGGGAACGTGGTGCACACTCTGGGAGTGGTGCTTATTTATCCAAGTATGGTTTGCTACACGTTCTGGGAACGTGGTGCACATTCTGGGAGTGATGCGTATTATCCAAGTATGGTTCGGCATTACGTTCTCGGAACGAATGTCGGTGTTCCGGGAACACAAGGGTGTATTGGATGGACGTCCAAGATGGACTTTTAGAGGCCTCAGTTGTGGAAGGAAATCATGCATCATGCCACCTGTATTGAAAGAATTGTTATGATTGACCGGGTGTGCTCATATGATTATGCATCATGATTTGCTACATGTTAACTTGTGGATGTTAGTTTTATTCTCATTTGATTATGCGAATATGTATCGCTAACCCCCATGCCCTTATTAGGTGTTGATCGTGCATCTAGCTTGCACAAGAATCAGTAAAGGGAGATGTCCCTTAGGTGCATGCAGAGTATAGAAAGTATGGGTTGGGAACCCGTTGTGCAGATATCGAGGATCCGACCAGAAGGATGTTTGGACAAAGGACCAGTGACCAGCTCTATAACATTTCTATTTTTAATAGAACTTATATGATACATATTTTGGAAAAAGGTATCATAAGAGGAATTCAGTTTCATAATTATGCTTATTTGGTATTAATGGACTTGTTACACTTGATATATTTTGGGGGTACAATATGATGATTTTACTATGTTTCCGCAAACTCTGATTTTGGTAGTCAACCTTTATCATTGATCAAGTGTTTCTGAAATTAAATTTTCAAGGGAAGGGAAAATTCTTATTTTCAGATATTTTTCCAACGATAACAAGTCCAAGTTTTCATAAACTTCTTACTTTTCTTATAAAGTAAGATGATATACAAGGAGTGTTACAGAGATGATGGGGGAAGGCTTGGAGGATGGGTGGAAACCTTGGGGAAATTGCTATGGAGTCTTGGGTTTGCTTTGGAGGCTTTGGTTCCAACTTAGGGAGGAAGAATGGCGCAATTCGTGTGCCCCACGACTTATATTTTTTTTTTAAATATGACATGATATAATCGATTAGATCCCTAAGCTAATCGATTATTACAATCAATTAGAGAAACAGTCTAATCGATTAGACTGTATTTTCTTTCACTCCTTTTGAATTTCAAAATGTCATAACTTCTTCGTTACCCGTTGGATCTTGCTCAAATTTGAAATCAATCTTCCCTACATATTAAATTTCATATCTAACGGTGGAATTCTTATTTAGATTTGTAAATATTTTATTTTGAATTTCCTAATATAACATATTTAAAACACCGAAAACGCCGGTTCTAAAACTCGTTTTCCCCTCTTTCAACCTCTTATTCTTTGCTAAGGCTATCTAACTACTTCATAGCCATAAACTTGATCCTAATCCACCACCTTGATTAATATTGAGCATAATTATCATTTTTCTAATCCCATTATTATTCTAATTATTCTGGGAATTGAAATTCGGGATGTTACATCGATTACTGGTCAGAATAATCGATAATTTTTGTTGTATCATACATTGGCCAGAGAGAAGCGAAACGATTACTAGAAGTAGTGTAATCGATTAATTTGCTTAAAATAATCGATTACCCATTCAAGTAAACGATTACTTTTTTGAATATTTTCAAAAACGATTCTGAATTAATTTAATTTATGTATGATTGGTTCCAAATTTATTTATTGATTCAATTTTGAATTTCAAAATGGTTGATCAGAACCTTTATAATTCACAAATTCACTTTTGACAAAAATAATTCATTTGAATCTTTTTGAAATCCTACTTTTGAGAGAGAAAAGTTTTTCACATTCCATCTTCTTCTTCTCTAATTCTGATTGTCTTGGCCTAAACTTGAGTGAACATATTACCTTGCCATTAGATAGCTTCAAGTTATAATAATTGCAGTGCAGAGAGTGTTTCGTTGTTATTATTATTAACCTATTATCAAAGCCTTGATGTAAGGGTGTGTAACCCATAGTTGTTAGGGAGTGGCTCTTTATGATTGAAGGTGTGGATCCTTCGGTGGTTTAGGGTGAGGCACTCAAATATTATCTGGGGTAGTGTTCCTTTACGAATGGTGGGACACCTAGTAGTTAGGTTACCTTATAGTCTAGGAAGAGGCGTCATCCCTAGTGTGAGGGTGTGGCATACTCAAAGTGTTATGGGTGATGAATCCTTGTGCGATATTTTGAGGTCCGTAACGAAAGGTCGAACCGAGTAGTGTGCAGTACGCTCTGGTTGTAAGTGGGACTTGAGTCCAATTTGAGTAATAACAACAAATACCGCGACACGTTGGCAAGATACTAGACGTAGGCCTTTCTGGAACCCATCGATTGTGTGGGACTCACCAGGGAGACTGAAGCAGTATAAAAACCTAGTTTGCATTCTCTCTATTCCTACTATTTTATCTACTGTTGTTGCATATAATTTTGTTATAGTTGCGTATTGCATGATTGTGTTAATTATCTTTTTTCGCAACATAACAATTGTTTTTATTGATAATTAATTTAATTATTTTAAATTAATTATCGCGCGATAACGTTTTTAGTGTTATCAATTTTATTTGTTCCGCAGGCACTGTATTTATATTAATCATTACTAGTATCAGCTGCTTCCGTAAAATCATTTTAAGCATTGTATTGTATTTCGCTGTGACTATTATTTGAAGTGTTCGAAAACGATTTAAAATTATAATTTGGCTATGATTTTAATTTGTAAACACCCAATTCACGCCCCCTCATGGGTGATCGCTGCCAATTCCAACAACTGGTATCAGAGCTTCGTGCTATGTTGGAAAACTTAACAGTTTGACTTAAAAGATCCTTTGTAAATTGACAACGTTGAGATTTTTTTTCTGTTTTAAAATGGAGGGGTTATTCTTTTAATGAACCACCATTTTTTTATGGTGAAAATTTTATTTATTAGCATTCGTTTATGGCTTATTGTACTTAATGATTTTGATTTAAAGCCAAAACATGTTTTAAATAATTTTGAGAAAAAATCTTTTTCAATGAATATTGTAACATCCCAAATTTTTTAATTCCAAACTTAATTAAAATATGTCTAAGTCAAGCTAATGGAAATCATAAGAGTAAGCTGGGATTTAAGGAAACAATCATGGCCAAAATGTGTATGAGAGTTAAGAGGGATGCCTTAGGGTTAGAAATCATCAATATATGAGAAGTTGGGGATGTAATCGATTACTTTGGGGAGGTAATCGATTACCATCATTCTGTGAGAAACTCTAAATTTGAATTTAAGGAGGTAATCGATTACCTTGGGGGAGGTAATCGATTACCTGCATTCCGTGAGGAGCCAAACAATTGTGAAATAAGGGATGTAACCGATTACCTAGGGTGGTAATCGATTACCACACGTGCTCTTATAAAAAATAAAATAAATAATAATAATATAGGTTGATCAAAAGCCAAAAAGTCAAAGCTTCTTGAGGAAGCTTCTCTTCTCAACAACTCATTCACCAAGCTTTTCAAGGAAGCTTTCCATGTGAGCCACATGTTTCAAACACATGTGTAAATAAACAAGAACAAAAAAGCAAAACACACTAACAACACTTCACTCATCACCCTCAAAGGATAATTATGCTAAAGGAGGTTTAAGGTGATGTGATTAGGATTCCTTCAAGAGCCATAAAGGAGTTAAGAAGCACTGGCGTCGGATAGGAAATTTAAAGATAAACAAAAGAGTGTTAGAAACGGTGTTTTCGGTGTTATAAACACCCTATATTAGGGAATTATAAATAAAAGATCTACAACTCTAAACAAAAATTCCACCATTGGATGTGAAGATAAGGGTCTTAGAAGGCTTTCTTTCAAAATTGAGCAAGATCTGACGGTTAACGAAGAAGATATGACATTTTCGAAGTGCAAGGGATAAAAATCAGGTGAAGTAATCGATTACTTTTTGAGGTAATCGATTACCTTCATTCTGGAATGGAAAAATAAGCACGAAATTCATGAGATAATCGATTACTTATGAAGGTAATCGATTACCTCATGGTCAGACATGAAAAAAAATAATAGCTTGGGGACCACTCATTTGTGGCTTCCCCAAGAAGCCACTAAATTATAGTCACATATTCCTTTGCTTCATGAGAAAGAAAAAGAAAAGAAAAGAAAATACAAGACACAACAACAACAAACAAAAACAAAGCACTCATCATCTTCTTCATTCTCCTCTCATGGTTTCAAGATGCACCATCATCATCATCATCACAAAACCCTAGAAAATCTAGAGCACCACCATCATCAACCTTCAAAACCATCAAACTCTACATAAGAACAAGCCAAAGATCACCCTCCCATCTCACCACATCGTCACGCCTCTCTCTCTCTCTCTTCCTCACTCTCTCAACACCATGGATTAAGAGCTCATCTATCTCATGGTTCCTACATCTCAAGACCAAGTGGGAGCAAGCATCCTTTCTCCATCCCATTCTCATTGTTAGACAAGGGTTTCAATCATTGGCTAGTAGCTTTGCTAAGGGCATGAAGGAGGTTCCACAAACTCAAGTCTAAGAAGCTAGGGCACAAGAGGAAAACCAAGGTTTCAAGGTTTCCCTATCTCTCTCCACAATTGAGGTAAGGAGTGGGTGTTACCCTAACCTAGGGGGTAGTTTGTAGTGTGTATAAAATGGGTACTAAGATTGGGTGTTAGTTAGGATATTACACATTAGGGTAGTTGATATAATTAATGATGAAAGTAGGAGAAATAAGTAAATGATATTATTTTTGATAATGTGATATTATGTGTATCTGAAATGTGTGTTATATATGGTTGAATTAATTAAGCCTGTGTGTGTGACTGTAAAATATGAAGTAGGGAGATGGTGCAATGTGCTAGGAAATAAAATTAATTGATAATATTTAAGTGATAAAGGAGAGATAAAGAGAGAAGTTGAGATGAAATAGATGTAAGTGAAAATAGAGTTTAAGATTGATGGTTGTGTGAGACTGGTCATAGAAGACGCACGTTGGACGTGTGCATTGATTGCGTAAGTCGCACGCGAATGCGCCGCTATATGACGCAACACGGGATGTTGCGCTTTAATTACTCACACAAGATTCTTATAAATGGGATCAGTTGGGATGTGTACCTAGTCATGTTAAGACGTGCGGCTGGGTGCCGTAAGACGCGCGTTGGACGCGTGTAGTAAGTCGCAAGCGGGGTCGTATGCTATGATTGTGTAAGTCACACTAGTAGTGCAACTGTAAAACGCACACGGGATGTCGCGCAATGAATGGTCACACCATAACTCCAATTATGTGTAAGACGCACATGGGATGTGCGCTTCTCCCCACAATAAGAGAAATGTGAATAAAAGAAAGAGAAGGAAAGTATAGGGATAAAAGAGAGAATGACATAGAAAATGATATAAATGTGAATAAAGCGAAAGGAAAGGAAAGAGTTAAGTAGATGATTATCATTGTATATTTGATGTATTATTTGAATGAATATTTGATTATGTGCATTATTTGATTTATTGTGTTTGACTTGGTATAACATTATGTCATATTAGAAACTGCTTTCCTATGTTATGTGTAATGCTCACTCCTTACTGTTTTTACACAGGTACTGAGTTTGAGCTAGTACAAATCCCGGCCCAGCAGGAGTACTCTTCCTGACAGGGAGAGTAGGTTTTTACTTAGTAGGACATGGTGTCATGTCCTGGGCCCCTTTTGATATGATGATATAGTTGGTTTTGATGTATAAAATGTAAATAGTTTTTGGGTGTTCCTAGGACAACTCCTTTTAGGAAAGGAGTCTTTTGGGAAAATACTAATCCATAACTTGTTTATATGATGCTAATACTCTGATGTGACTATAACTGTTATCTGGAGTGCACTATGATGCACGATGTGAATAGATGCCCTATTGGCATTCTGAATGTTATAAATATACGTGTTTATTAGGTTTCAAGGAAAAATCTATTTTTGGGAAAGTTAGAAAAACAAAGGAAACTCCGTCTGTTTGACGGAAGACTTTTATAAGTTAAAATGCTTAAGGATGTTTTAAAAGGAAAAAAAATAGGTTGACTAGTTTATAAGGGGTATTTAATGGTAAAAATTTAAATAGGGTGTTACAAATATTCAAGCAATGCATATTTTGAGAAATACTTTGAATAATGATGCATATGCTAGAATTAAGGACTGCTTGTGTATTAAAGATATTTGGGATTCGCTAAATGCACATTATATGTCTAACAATATCTTTGAGCATGAAAGTACATATTTAAAGTTAGAAATGGGAAACTCCTTGGAAGGAGTCTACAATGACGAAACCGAAAGCATTGGAAGTAGCTCAACATGGGATTGGATTTATATCAAGAAAGGCTATTTGGAACTTTGCTGGGCTTAAATGAGGAATCAAGTCCTTTTGATGAGGAGTCAATGGAGAATGAATATAAATAATCTGATTATATGACTCATGAGGACTTCGAGGTAATCTCAGTTTTCTCTTTTAATGATAGACTACAATTTGCATATAATGAGTTGCATGATGATTTACTTTATTTCGAAAATAGAAACTTGGACTCTTTACAAAAATTATCTCTCATTGAAAATAAAATTGATATTTTGAAAAATGAAAATATTTTTGACAAAGATATGACTATAAAAAAATAGCTCCTCAACTATTTATGAAAATTGTATGTATCTTAAAAAACTAGTTGATGATGTATTCCTTCAGTGTGATAAAAATGAAAATCTATTTGTTCAAATTCTTTACTTGAGAGTAAAATTAAAAATGATGTTTTTATTCAAATATCAAGTATAGTTTTTGACATTAATGGTTTTCAATGTGAGGACAAAAATTCAAATTTTCCATCATGAAAATAATTTTGAAAAAGTCAAACTATCATCTAATCTCATATTGTGTAATTATTGTGGTTACTTAGGACATATTTCTGATTTATATTATTATTGGAAAAATTATAATATTAGAAATAAATAGGTATGTGTTCCTAAGATCTCTAAAGAACTTAAAACTAACCCCAAGGACCCAAGAGGAAATGGGTACCGAAAAGTTATCATAGTGTTGTAAATGTGCAAAAATCCAAACAAAAGAAAGAACTATGTGGTCAAGAAAAATTATCAAGGGGAGTATCAAAGAGGACAAGAAATGTTTGGATTGAGCAAAGAACCAAGCTAAGGCTCCTAACACAAAAGCTTCACATAAGGAAAATGGAAGAAATACTACGTTTTAAAATCAAAAAGTAAAGCAATGGGTAAAGATAAATACTTCCTAGCTTGTTCAACAAATCAAAGGGCTCTGAGGGAAGGATCGCGGTCGATGAGAGAGGCGAGTTGGTAAATTGCATTTTCAACTAGGGTTCGAAAGAAGAGAATGAGAAGAGAGAGAAAGAGGAATGTTATTGGGTTAGAGGATAAGGAATTGGAGGTGTGAGGTGGAACGAAGATTGTGAAGGCGAGTGAGGTGATGAAGAAGAACTAAAGAAGAAGATTGAAGGAACTTAGGTTATAGTAAGAAGAAAGGAGGAATAACGATTTTGGAATTTATAGGTTATAGTAAGACATTCTGCATCACTTATTTAAAATCTTATGCGAAAAAGGGGAGAAATAAGACATTCCGCATCAGTTAACCAAAAACCTTTTTTCCTCTTAAACTTATTTAATTTTCATGTTTGCCAGTATAACATTTCACACCACTTATTTAAAACCTGATGTGGAAAGTGGGACAAATAAGACATTCCACATCAATTAACCAAAAACCGATGCGGAAAGTTCAATAAACTATGAGTTTCAGCATCAGTTATAAAAAAAACTGATGTGGAAAGTTTTTCCTCTTAAACTTATTTACAAGTTTGCCACTGTGTTTTGTTTTTACATCAGTTTTTTAAAATCGATGCTAATTAGCCAATGTAAAATCCATTTTTTCTTATAGTGATTATTTATATTACTTTAATTCAAATTCCTTGGCATAAAAGAAAAAACTATTTATGTGGAGTCATGTCTCTGGAGCTCACACATATTTATTTAATTTACATTATACTAGTAATTTTGAATTTAAAATAAAATTAAAAAAATATAAAATTGAAGACAATTCTAAAATTAAATTTAAGTTTTTAATATTTTAATTTTTCAATTGTTTTTTTAGGCTCCAAAAACAAGAGAGGGATGGGAGAAGTGCACCATTAGACGTTCACACTTAATATCTCGTAACTTTAATAACTGAGTTATATCTTTAAGGCTTTTAAATTAAAATGAATTTTCCTTTTTCAAGATCTATCTTCTGATTTATGTATAATATTTTCAAAATTCAACTTAAAGAAGTAATATCCATTTTAATAAAATTTTACCTACTTGTCACATCTTGGAGGAGAAAATGTTCCTCAGATAACTTTTATTAAAAAGAAAAAGTTAACATAATTAATAATTAAACAATTAAAACAAAAATGAATTTTTCTAGAATTATTCCGATTTAAGTATGAGATCAACAACAAAAATAGAAAGAGTAGTAAATTTGAATGATAATAACAAAACACTGAATTCTGCTTCATCATGAAGGTTTTATTTTTGGTGTGCATCAAATGTGTCTTCCAATTCAGAATTAGATGAAAAATAATTTTTTTTCAAAATGTAAAAATCACCAAAATAAATTTGAATCTTCAAGAATGTCACTTTGATTAATATGATGTGTGTTAAGATTATTAAAAACACGACATTCATGTTTAGCTTATTAAATAAAAGATAGGTCTAATATATATATATTTTCAGAATATAATGGGTTTGGGTCACCCTTTGGATTACCACAATAGACCTATAATATATTGATATATAGTATAATTTTTAAAAATAACTAGTTTTGTTTTAGCTCTACCTGATTAGCGTGATAGGGAGACTACCACACTGTCATAAGCTTAGTGTCATGTATTAAATTAGGTGCAATCTTTGTATTTGTACGTTTTATTGAAACCTGGCTTTAATACTGTATGTTCTGTGAATACTGCTGGTACTCTTTCATTAATTAATTTCTTTTTTCTGATAAAAAAAAGTAATAAACTACATAAGTTTCCAGCTTAAATTAATATTTTTTGAAATCTTCTATTATTGAATATCTCTAAATTTCACTTTCAGAAATCAGAACTTTAAAAATTAATAATTTCCTATCAAAAATATTTTCATAATTTAATTTAGTTCTACATTACTCCCTCCGATCTTATTTATAAGCAAAAAAAGACATCACATTAATGGTCTTAAATATAAGCAAAAGTTAACCAACTTTTTATTTACAATATAACCATTCTTAAAATATCCCACCAAAGTTAGTTGTAATATTTAATTTTTGTTTCATTCTCAATGCAAGTTTCCTAAAGTAGTCAATTTTTCTATGAATTTAAAAAAATTAAATGCACTCAACTAACTTTCTTAATACCTGTAAAATTAATTTTTTTGCTTATAAATAAATGAGACCGAAGGGAGTATCTACCTAGCTAATGGAATTTACTTAATAATTATTCGGCTTATATCTTAAAGTAATGTGTAGTTTACTTTTGTTATTGATATGTGAGTAATTACTGAAAAATTTATAAGTATTTTTCGAGTCGCGAGGTCTCTATCTTGACTTTCTACCCCGACTATCATGTATTATGCTGCATAATTTTTTTTTTTTTATCAAGGTCAAAATTAAAATTAATATTTGGCAGGGATTAGGGCAAATTAAACTCAGCACATGATCACATATAGCTTGATTGAACATTATGTCAAAGACCAGTCTCCTAACAGCTTAAGCTCTTGCATCAATTCTCAATATTGATTTTAACATTTATGTGTGATTTCTGTGCACTACAATGACTGATTTAATGCACCGGGTCATAATTATCCCATTCCCAATTTGTGTTTACTGTCAGTGACAATACATATCAGGTTTCAAGTTTTCGATATATTTTTTTAATTTCCACAAAGTGACAATTGTTACTTATATATGCAGCTTTCACATGTCCACATGATCTTAAGACTACAGCTTATTATTAAGGATTTTCTTAACCTCAGCCCTTAGGGCTGAGGATAAGAGACTAAAAAAAGTATTTTTGCATTGAAAGATTAAATGTTTAATACTTTAAGAGTTAGTGGGTTAGTATTCCAAGATTTTTTTTCTACGTTTTTACCTCTTATCCTCAGCCCTAAGGGCTGAGGTATTATTAATCTAATTTTAGTTCGAACATATTTCAAATGCACGATGCAACAATTGTTTTTTATAGCAAAGAATTTTATTAACATCAAAATCGGGATTAAAATAAGTATTATTATTGTACACTTGAATCCTATATTCTATAAAGGGTTTGAACAATGTACTCAATCATGTACTCAATAAAGATCAAAACCGACAAAGAACAATACAATCCACTATAATCCACTTCAACGAGAGAATGAAGCAACCAAAACGGCACCAAAACCACAAACAACCCACCACCTAAAAAACCAACCATGGCAAAATTAAGATCTCTACCTCCTTAAAAACCTTAATAAGAAGAAACCCAGTGGAAAAATCCTAAACAAGGAAAAAAGAGTATAACAGATCCTTACAACAATAGGTCGGGACCAATAGCAAAATCAACCTACCATATCAATACATTAAACCGGTGTCATACACCAAACAGAAAAAGAAATAGCTAGATTACTCAAACAAGAGAATCAAGACCAAGATTTGATCTTAATGACATCCACCCAACCTGGAATATCAATCTCGTCATTATTGAAAATGACAAAATTTCTCTTGATCCAAATAATAGTGTAGCAGACACACATCCAAATCATACTTATAAAATTTATGCTCTCCTTAATCTTCCCTAAATTACAATGCTCCAAAGAAGAATTCATGTAATGAATTAGAACTCACCTTAACATAATCCAACCAAGCATATATTAAACTCCAAACTGCATCAGCTACGGGACAAGTAATAAAAAGGTGATAATTTGTTTCTGCAGCATTCTTGCAAAAAGAACATTGCACATCCACAATTACATAATGACGCTCCAAATTATCTTTGGAAGCCACACAAGAAGCTGCCATGGGATAATACAAAGTTTGAAGGGCACTTTAACCTTCCACAACCTTTTAAAAACATGAGGACATTAATTAATCAATCCAGAAGGCGGCGAACCAAGACGCAAAAGATGAAGCTATAAGTTGACTTCACAGAAAAGTCAACAGATCCAACCGCAGTCCACTTCCAATAATCCAAAGCATTATCAGAGATAATAACAGCTTCTAGGATATTATTCAGATCAACATGTCTTTCTCATACTAAAAAAAAAACATTATGACGCCAACAAAGATTCCGAGACCACACCCCATCACACCACACACCCATTTTTTGAACCACCTTGTCCTTGTCACTAGAGGACCCATACTATTTAGTGAATTACCAATCCACCCCTCCATCAAAAGATCCGATAGCACAAATAACTTTCCATCAAAACGAAGCCTTGTTAAAATTTTGTCCCAGGGAGCTCACCAAGGAAGAGGCATCAAAGCCACCATCTCCTTCAAGAATTGAAAATGCAACACCCTCTTTCTTTATCCAGGTAATTAAAGAATAAATAATAAAGATATATTACCTGGAAATATTATGGACTTGATAAAATATTAGAATTTTTTTAGGAAATAAATTTTTCTTTTCTTTTCCTTTGAAATTCTAATGGGTCGGGTGTGCAAATCACAAAAACCTTTGGATCTCGTATACTTTAATTTAAACATTGGATTCGGCGTCCTTCAATGTTACTAAAACATAACATAGTCACTTAAAAATAAGAAATGAGATAGCATTCGTTTGACTTTAAAAACTTAGCATAACATTGTCATTAAAATAATAGTGAAGCTATCTCTCGTCATTTCGGAATTTAAGTTGGTAATCTTTCGCAATGGTATAACCGAATCCTTTTGTAATAATATCAGAGTACCGGAAAATCATTGGACTATGAGCAGGTAATATAAACATAATACATACATATATCAGTAGACAAAAGGTACATAGTCCAAAGTGAGTAAGAAGAAACCGGATCCAAGAACAAGTCCATAAAACTGAAAGCATAAAATAGTAAGGATCCACACTCTAGAGCTCCCCAAAATATATACAATATATAAAAAATCAAAATAAAGGCTCTAGAGCTGATCTAGGAGTAGCAGTAGCAGTAGTAGTAGTCCAAGTCATCAGAGAAGCATCCATCCATCCATCATCAAAAGGTACATAGTCCAAAGTGAGTAAGAAGAAACCGGATCCAAGAACAAGTCCATAAAACTGAAAGCATAAAATAGTAAGGATCCACACTCTAGAGCTCCCCAAAATATATACAATATATAAAATATCAAAATAAAGGCTTTAGAGCTGATCCAGGAGTAGCAGTAGCAGTAGTAGTAGTCCAAGTCATCAGAGAAGCATCCATCCATCCATCATCAAAAGGTACATAGTCCAAAGTGAGTAAGAAGAAACCGGATCCAAGAACAAGTCCATAAAACTGAAAGCATAAAATAGTAAGGATCCACACTCTAGAGCTCCCCAAAATATATACAATATATAAAATATCATAATAAAGGCTCTAGAGCTGATCCAGGAGTAGCAGCAGCAGTAGTAGTAGTCCAAGTCATCAGAGAAGCATCCATCCATCCATCATCATGTGAGAACCTACAATCGGTGGGTGAAACAACTAGGATACACTAGGAGAACACCTAGAAGGGGGGGGGGGTTGAATAGGTGTTAAAGAAACCTTGAAAGATTTTCGCAAGAAACAAATCAAAACGATTAAAAGAAATGATTTTCACAAAAATTCTTTAGCCTTAATCGATTAATGACATGAACTAATCGATTAATGCCTCTGTTAATGGATTAATCACTTTTCAATCAAATACGAAAATCAATCAATTAACATGTATAACCAGAGATTCAGCGGAAACAATTAACACCTATATTCTTATTGATTAACCTAGGTTATGAAAATGATTTTCCTAAATCAATTTTGCACAATTAAGATTCAATTCAATCAATTATGAAAAAATCACTTTTTCTAGGTTTTCAACCAAGAACACAATTAATAACAAGAATTGTAAAGAGTCAAGAGTTTAGAGATACGACACAGTGATTTATCCTGGTTCACTTTCATCTACTTGAAAGCTACTCCAGTCCCCCTCTTCAACCAAGAGAGATTCTTCACTATGAGGAATTAGAGTTTCTCAAATTACAAGTAAATGCCTCACAAGACTCCCTTCTTGCTAGCCTACAAGAGATACCACACCCTTGCCTTGTAACCCTATAGATATCTAATCTAACCTCTTCTCTTGCTTGCCGATACCCCACAACAAGTCTTCCAAGTGCTTTGAGATTCTTCAAAGACTTCCATTTGCTTGCTTCACAACAAGGCTTCCAAGTGCTTGATGTAATGCCACACCAAGGCTTCCAATATAACTTTGCTTGATTCACAACCAAGACTTCCAATTGTTATAGATAGCTTGCCTCTTGCAAAGATTACAACTCAAATAAAAACAAAATAACAATCCTATGAATCTCTTTCAAAAGCTATGAAAAGATCAACATGAGAGATTCAAGGTTCTTGATCAAAGAATGTAAAAGTTAAAGCTTTGATCTTGAGAAAGTGAGAGAGAATAGAGTGGCTTTGATTCTTTGTAAAATTGATATAAAAATGATTGGTAATTGTAATTATGATTCACAAAGGTTAGGAAAAGGTTTATATAGAATACCCAAAAGTTAGGAATGGTTAGAAGTGCTTTTGAGAAGTGAAAAACTCATTTAAAAACAGTAACAGCTCGTGTTACTCGAGTAGCCAAGTCATTACTCGAGTAACAAGTGTAATCAGTGTTCACTACTCGAGTAATCTGAGTTACTACTCGAGTATTTGCGCAAGGCTTCAAAATTCTACTCGAGTAATCAGCCCCTTAATCGAGTATTTGCGCAAGACTGCAAAATTCTACTCGAGTAAACAAGTGGCTAATCGAGTAGTCAGTTCAAAAAACACTTAAAAACTTGTTTTCTCAAAATCTAAACCTTTTCTTTCAAACCTTTAAGCCACCTATTGATTTTAAGCAAAGTGAATACTCAAAATATGATATAATCATGCAATCAAAAGAGATTCACTACCCTCTAATAAACTCTACCCAAACTCATAAACTAAGAGACTTGTGAGGCAAAAGATAAAACAATAAAACATAAACTACCAAACTAAGTCTTCATGAGTTGGCTCTCTCTTCTTAACTTGATATTTGTTGTTGCTTGTTGAGCTTGAACTTGATCAACACATTTAAGCTTGTTCAAAACCTTTTGGCATTTATCAAAACATTCTTCATGGATCTTACACATCAGAGTCCACAATAGTTGCAGATCGGGTCCCTGACCCACACTACCTATACTTAGCATATACCTAAGGGTCATCATCCCTCCACTGGCTACCAGTAGAGTGCTCAACTGGCTCGTCTTCGCTCCCTGCCTCGACAGGATCCTCCTCCACCTCATCCGACGGGGATGGTACCCTTCCACTGGGCACAGGGTCGGGTGATGGTGCAACCCCGACTGGACTCGTTGGATCAGGTGTGGGAGTATCCTCCCGGACAACTCGAGAGGTAAAAGGGTGAGAGCGGTAAACAGATCGGAAGCGAAAACGATGATAAGTACGGGCAGGTCGAGCAAAACGATGATAAGCACGGGCAGGTCGAGCAGGAGGTGGTCCATGGTAAGTATAAAAGGGTGGTACATGCATATTATAGATAATGGGGATCCTGAATCTACGAGGATGAAAACGGATCAGTGGATTAGGGTGGTAGAAGGTCAACTCTACCTCACCCTCATACACTGCTCGGTGGTCCTCATAAACCCACACTCCACTAAGGAGAGGGCGGATCTCGATGCAGGCGAGATAGCGAGACATCACCTACAAGGGCATGGGGATAAGCAAAATATACACATAATCAAAATAGTGTAAAGGTTTAATATTTAATATGTGCAAGATAGATGTCATTCAGTCATGTTATCAAACACAAGTCATTACACATAATAGTCAAGGAAAAGTAAGAATGCACAGAATATGCTCACACTCAGGTTATAAATCAAATAACTTTTAGTTGTTTATGAGTGGCATGATGTATGAATGTCCTATCATCAATCCTATCCTCCATAGAAACTATTTCCCCCTTCAGGGGCGACCATCCTTGTAACTTCATGTACAATTTTGTACTCGGTACCTTTGCGGGGTACAATTCAATACAATTCCTTGGAAATGTATTACACTCAAGCTTGGTAGTGATTCAAAACGCCACAACCTTGCAGACGTCACACTCCAACGTAATAATCACATCACCAGTATCCACACACTGGCCACGTTTTTATCACACATAAACGTGTCATCAAGCAGGACGTGTTTGGCGCTCCCAGAGGCCCTCCTCAGGTTATAAAAATAACTGTGATAATTTTATCTATCAACCAAAATCCATGCATGAATGCATCACAGATAATTTCGTTGATTGGTATTTAATTTACTTGATAATATCCAACATTATCTCGAAGTAAATAATATTCATCTCAAGAATAATTATAAAATACCCAATCAAACATTTTCCATCATATGTTCAGTCCATGAAATCCGTTTAAGTAATAAATTAATGGTTCATAAATTAAAATGACATTTTTAAATAATTGGACCAGTCTAATTGATTAGATGAGCCTCTAATCGATTAGAATATCAAAATTTACAATTTTGCATCAGATAACATCAATCTAATCGATTAGCATACAGGTTCTAATCGATTAGATTGTTATCAGTATGCACCAAAACTTGGGTTTAACATACCTTTTTCATTTCTAACCAATTTTAACTTAAACCAAACATTCACGTAGCATTATTATCATCAAATAGATATGCTCAACTGTAACATCCTCAATTTAGATTTCAGTATAATGTGATTTAAGCTAAGTATTTGTGAGGATTCCTTAGTATAGAAGTAGGTTTGATGTAGAAATCCAAGCATAGGTTAGTTTAGGAACTTAAGGAAATGAAGGAGAGTTAGGAATCATCAAAGTTTGGAGTTTTGTTTAAGATAATCGATTACATTGAGGTTTGTAATCGATTACATGCTCTCAGGTATGAGTACACAAAATGTTGCAGCATAATAATCGATTATCAAGGTCAAAATAATCGATTATTTTATAAAGTAATCGATTACATCATAGGGTTTAATCGATTATGTGTGCTCTGAAAATTGTATGGGAAATGTTGCATCAAAGGGAGTAATCGATTACCTAGGGGCAGTAATCGATTACTGCTTGAAAAGTCTGAAAAACAAATAAGAGGTAGGGACCACATAACTCGTGGGTTGCTTTGGAAGCAACCAATCTCAGCCACACAAATCCCATGGTGGCCAAGACATGTGGTTAAAAAAGAAAAGAAAGAAAAAGATAAGTTCATTCATCATCATCAACATCACAAAGCTTTCCCTCTTTTTCTTTCTTCTTCTCCAACGAGTTTCTTCTCCTTCTTCATAGAGTTTTTCTTCTCATCCATTAGCAAGCAAGAACAAGTGTTTACCCATCATCATCATTGAACCCAATCATCTTCTTCCTCTTCCACCTTGGTGTTATTCCTTTCTTTTCTCTCAAAAACCCCCCAACCTCCACCAAGAACTAAGTTGAGCTATCAACTCAAGAAAAGCCTTATCTTCATCATAGGAGCTTGGAAATCAATAGGAATCAAAGGAAAGAGTGCTAAGGAGCTTGGTCTTAGGATTTTGGTGGTTATTTCTTGAAGTTTCAAAGTCTCCTCTACCCTTCAAGAGGTAAGGGGTTTAAATTGGGTTTAGATTGGGGGAATATTTGAAACTAGTAATAAGGACTTAATTATGTATATTTAGGTGTTCTATTAAGATTAGAATTAGGAGGGTATGGATTAGCTAGAAAATCCCAAGTTAGGGTTAGGTTATAGTTGCTATTTTGTTGTTTATGCTTTGAATTTGTTATAAATTGTCCAATATTGTTAATTGATATGATATTGTGTGTACTGATATATTTATAAATAATAAGGTAAAGTATTAATAGTTATGCATTAATTAGGGAAAAATACTTTCCAATTTAGTTTGAACCAAACTAATGTTATTTTCTAAAGTATAAATGGGTTTACAATTAAATTGGAAAGCACTTGCGAATTGCATCATTCATGGAGTACCGGGGACGTTAGGAGTAGGGGAAAAACATATGTTTCTATTTGTGAGGACTGAAGTAAATCATTGGGATTATTATAGGGAACTTTGGTCCTGCAAAGGACATGGGTTTGATTCCTGTGTTAGGGATTGGTTCCATGCAAACTATAGTAATTCCATTACTTTAGAGTTCTTCTTGGCCAGTGAGAGTGATTTCTGCTAGAGCTAATTTGGTCAATCAAGCCAAATTGTACGTTGAACACTACCCTTGAGGAGTGTGACGTATTGTGCAAGCGGGTGAGCGACATTCCTAGAGGATGTGAAGCACCCAATCAGAGGTTGAGAAATGCTTACTCCTGGTCGGTTTTTCCCCAGACTGGAGGCTGTATGTGAGGTTGCTGAAATGGTATTGAAAAGGGAAAAGTTAAAGTTAAAGTTAAAGTTAAAGTTAAAGTTAAATTGGAAATGTTAAAGTGAAGGTGTGACAGAAATGCCTAAGGACTAATTCATTGAATCCGATTAAATTGTTAAAGTTAAGAAAGTGAAAATAAATTGTTTAATGTCGGATTCATGAATTAGATCCCTACAGTGGGACGTGCATTGCATAACCATGTGTTTGTACAATGATGCATTGCACTATGTATATATTATATATACATAGATATTATCCTTGAAATTGCCTTACTAATTGCTTGATGAGTGTGAATATGCTTAGTTATTACTTATTGTTATTTTCAAATGTTTTCTCTAATCTAAATTCAAGTTTACTCACCCTTACATGTTGACAATTTTATGTACCCCTGACGAGGACCCAGCTACTATTCCCTCTGCCGAGGATCCTTACACTCCGACTGAGGGAGTGTAACTGCATTACCTTAGTTCATGTCAGCTGCGCGCATAAATACTTTTCTATTTTGATGTAAATATGTGTTATGTAAAAAGGTTGTGAGGATGTGTATTCATCCTTTTCTTTTGATCTATAATTGACAAACCACAACCTATCTTTTGGATTATGTAGAAACTTTATGAACTTTGTAAATCAAATGGTCGTGTAATGATGACCCTAAACTAAATGTTATATATGTGAATATTCTGGTTTCTGACAAGTTTCTGCTTTACTTGAGAAAGTCCGATTTATAAACGAAACCTTGCGAAAATTTTCCTCACTAATTTCACTAATTGCGTTAGAGCTATCGTAATTAAGTTTAAGTGTTACATTTTATGGTATCAGAGCATTAGTTGCATTCCTCGGCTGTGGAGTATGGCTCTCCTACTCCCGAGGTGCTACTCCACATGAGAGCATCATCAAAGTAGTTAATAAATAGTTCATTTTCATTTCTTAAGTAATTAGTAGCTAGTTCTAGTTTTAATTTTCTTAGCGGATGTGATTCTTACTAATCATTCTGTGATTCCAGATCTAGAATGGCGGCTCGACAAAATCGAGTATTCGAAAGAATATCCGAGGTCTTGGAGGACCTATCTCGGACCAATGCCAATCAAACCAACATTTTGGAGAATTTGGTTCAGGCCAGTGCTCAGCAGGCCCAAAATTTTAATAATCATCAGTCTCCTCAACCCCAGCCACCAGTGCAAGCTCATGGTATTGCTAATTTTAAGAAGTTGGACCCCCCAAGGTTTGTGGGTGGGTTTGATCCAACAGGAGCACAGCAATGGCTGAAAGATATAGAGAAGATCTTCAAATCCTTGCCATGTACAGATGAGGAGAAGGTGGCATATGCCTCATTCATGCTTTATGGTGAGGCGGAGGCATGGTGGGAGGACACTAGTCATTTCCTGGAGGCAGAAGGAAAGCAGATTACATGGGAATTGTTTAAGGAGAGGTTCTTGGGCAAGTTCTTTCCGGAAGATGTCAGAAGAAAGAAGGAGATTGAGTTTTTGGAATTGAAACAAGGGGGTATGTCGGTGGGGCAGTATGTCTCCAAATTTGAAGAGCTGATTAAGTTTTCTCCATATTACCAGCACCATCCAGATAAGGGTTCTAAATGTGTCAAGTTTGAGAACGGTCTTTGGCCCGATATCAAGTTGGCTCTTGGGTACCAGAGGATCAGAAATTATCCACAGCTGGTTGATATGTGCAGAATGTATGAAGGGGATTTGTTAGTGAAGGAAGAAAATGACAGGAGTATAAGAGCAGCTCAGAGGGTTGCTGGTCCAGTGAGGGACAAAGGTAAGGGACCTTCCATCCAGAGGAACTACCCTTACCCAAATTCCAGGGTTGGAGATAACAGGGTTAAGGGAGTTGCGGGGAAAGCAGCAGTTCCTGTTGCAGGCAAGTCAGTTCCTGTTGCTGTTCCTGGTGTTGTTCCATCTTTTCCACAATGCCAACATTGTGGAAAACGCCATGGGGGTACGTGCTGGAGGTTGTTGTATCCAGGTCAAGTGGGTCCATGTTTCTTGTGCAGACAGTTTGGACATCGTGCTGCTAATTGTCCAAACCAAGGTCAAGGAAGGGATGTTCCAGTGGGGCAGACAGGTCAAGCTCAGCCTGCGGTTTATGGCAAAGTGTATGCTATGAGTGGTGTGGAGGCAGAGCAGTCAGAGGAGCTGATAAGAGGTACTGGTCTTCTTAATGGAATGCCTTGCCGAATTTTATTTGATAGTGGTGCAACTCATTCATTTATATCCCTAGAATGTGTTAGTAGATTAAATTTACCTGTTATGGAAGCTCCTTTTAAACTCATAGTAACTACCCCAACTAACCCTTCAGTCATTACATCCCAAATGTGTCCTAATTGTACTCTTCAAGTAAATGACCATACTTTCTAGATAAACCTTATATGTTTGCCTTTGACCCAATTAGATATAATTTTAGGTATGGACTGGATGAGAAAACCATGTCCTAATAGATTGCCACAAAAAGACCATAATCTTTAATCCACCCAAAGAACCAAAGTTAAATCTCACTGCTATAGAAACCCACAAAGAACCATTAATCCATCAGATCCCAATAGTGAATGAGTTCCCGGAGGTTTTTCCAAATGAAGTTCCTGGTTTACCACCAGTACGTGAGGTGGAGTTTAGTATTGACCTGGTGCCAGGAACAGGACCTATTTCTTTGGCTCCGCATAGAATGGCTCCAGTTGAGTTGGAAGAATTGAAGAAGCAGATATAGGATATGCAAGCAAAGAAGTTCATCAGGCCTAGTGTCTCGCCCTGGGGTGCATCGGTTCTTTTTGTCAAGAAGAAGGACGGAAGCCTCAGGTTGTGTGTAGATTACAGGCAGCTGAATAAGGTGACGATCAAGAACAAGTATCCTCTCCCACGCATCGATGATTTGATGGATCAATTGCGTGGTGCAGCGGTGTTTTCTAAGATCGATCTTCGATCTGGTTATCACCAAATCCGGGTGAAGGAAGAGGATATACCCAAGACTGCTTTTAGATCACGGTATGGCCACTATGAGTATGTGGTAATGTCGTTCGGTCTAACCAATGCCCCCGCAGTTTTTATGGACTACATGAACCGTGTTTTCCGACCTTACTTGGATTCCTTTGTAGTTGTCTTTATTGACGGTATTCTTGTATACTCAAAGGATCCCAATGAGCATCGGGAGCACCTCAGGATAGTCCTAAAGACTTTGAAGGAGAAACAGTTGTATGCTAAATTTCCCAAGTGTGAGTTTTGGCTTGAGAGGGTCAATTTCTTGGGCCATGTTATCACCAAATAGGGCATTGCAGTGGATCCTGTTAAGGTTGAGGCCGTATTGCAGTGGGAAAGGCCTAAATCAGTGACGGAGGTTCGGAGTTTCCTTGGATTGGCAGGCTATTATAGACGGTTTATCAAAGTTTTTCCAAGATAGCTTCGCCATTGACCAAGTTGACAAGAAAGGAGACAGCTTTTGTTTGGGATCAGAAGTGTGAGCTGATTTTTCAAGAACTCAAGGACAAGTTGACTTCTTCTCCTGTTCTTGTTCTTCCGGATCCAAAGAAGAATTTTGATGTTTATTGTGATGCCTCTAGTCAAGGACTGGGATGTGTTCTCATGCAAGAAGGAAGAGCGATTGCTTATTCTTCCAGGCAGTTGAGGCCGCATGAGGAGAACTGTTCTACACATGATTTGGAGCTTGCAGCTATCGTTTTTGCTCTCAAAATATGGAGGCATTATCTTTATGGTACGAGATTTGAAATGTATAGCGACCATAAGAGCCTTAAGTACTTGTTCGACCAAAAGGAGTTGAACATGAGACAGCGGAGATGGGTGGAGTTTCTTAATGATTATGATTTCAGCTGGCAGTACCATCCTGGAAAGGCTAATGTGGTTGCTGATGCGCTTAGCCGAAAAGCCCTCCATATCAGTTGCATGATGGTAAAAGAATTGGAGATGATTGAGGATTTTCGAAATCTCAATCTTGGAATCCAATTCAAGAAAGAGAGCATAAGTGTTGGGAGGTTGCAGATAACCAACACATTTTTGGATGTGATTCGACAGAAGCAGCTTGAGGATGTTGAATTGCAAGAAAGAAAAAGAGTAGCAGCAAGCAAGAATGAGCCTGATTTTCATGATGGTGCAGATGGAGTTCTTAGATTCCGGAATAGAATCTATGTTCCATCCAATCCGGAGTTGAAAGAAGCTATTCTGGAAGAGGCACACAAGAGCAAATTAAGTTTGCATCCAGGCACGACGAAGATGTATCAGGATTTAAGGAAATTGTTCTGGTGGCCAGGCATGAAACGAGATGTAGCAGGTTATGTGGCTAGATGTTTAACCTGTCAAAAGTCCAAGATAGAGCACTAGAAACCTGGAGGTGTGTTGCATCCTTTGCAGATTCCAGTGTGGAAATGGGACAGTATAGCAATGGATTTTGTCTCAGGGTTGCCAAGGACCACAGCTGGATTGGATGCAGTGTGGGTGATCGTGGACAGATTGACAAAGTCTACCCATTTTCTTCCCATAAATATGAGGTATTCTATGGAGAAGCTGGCACAGTTATATGTTAAGGAGATTATCAGGTTGCATGGGGTGCCTTCTGATATCATCTCAGATCGTGATCCAAGGTTCCTTTCACGATTCTGGCAGAGTCTTCAGCAAGCTTTAGGGACAGAATTGAAACTCAGTTCTGCCTACCATCCTCAGACAGATGGACAGACTAAACGGACTATTCAATCCCTAGAAGATTTGCTTAGGACTTGTGTTTTGGAACACCAGAAGAGTTGGGAGCAACTGTTGCCTTTGGTAGAGTTTACTTATAATAACTCCTACCATTCTAGCATCGGAATGGCTCCTTATGAAGCATTATATGGTAGAAGATGTCGGACTCCCCTATGCTGGTTCCAAGTGGGGGAGAGACAGTTGATGGGTCCTGATGTTGTCCAAGACACAACGGAGAAAGTGAAGATGATTCAGGAAAGAATGAAGGCAGCACAGGATCGACAGAAGAGTTATGCGGATAAGCGGAGGAAGCCTTTGGAATTTGAAGTAGGTGAGCATGTGTTTCTTAAGGTGGTTCCTACCACAGGTGTTGGAAGGGTGTTGAAACCCAAGAAGCTCACTTCCAGATTCATTGGTCCGTATCAGATTCTGCAAAGGGTCGGATCAATGGCGTACAGAATAGCTCTTCCTCCTCAGTTATCCAATTTGCATGATGTGTTCCACGTTTCCCAGCTTCGCAAGTATGTGTTTGATCCTTCTCATGTCATCCCAGAAGAAGAGGTTCCGGTGAGGGAGAACCTGACTTTTGAGATGCAGCCAGTTAGAATTGAGGATAGAAGGATTAAACGGCTTCGTGGCAAAGAGATTCCCTTGGTAAAGGTGATTTGGAATCGCAACAACGTAGAGGAAGCTACATGGGAGTTGGAGGACAAGTTCAAAGCTTCTCATCCCCTTTTATTTCAGGCAGCTTGAATTTCGAGGGCGAAATTCCGGTAAGTGGGGGAGAATTGTAACATCCTCAATTTAGATTTCAGTATAATGTGATTTAAGCTAAGTATTTGTGAGGATTCCTTAGTATAGAAGTAGGTTTGATGTAGAAATCCAAGCATAGGTTAGTTTAGGAACTTAAGGAAATGAAGGAGAGTTAGGAATCATCAAAGTTTGGAGTTTTGTTTAAGATAATCGATTACATTGAGGTTTGTAATCGATTACATGCTCTCAGGTATGAGTACACAAAATGTTGCAGCATAATAATCGATTATCAAGGTCAAAATAATCGATTATTTTATAAAGTAATCGATTACATCATAGGGTTTAATCGATTATGTGTGCTCTGAAAATTGTATGGGAAATGTTGCATCAAAGGGAGTAATCGATTACCTAGGGGCAGTAATCGATTACTGCTTGAAAAGTCTGAAAAAAAATAAGAGGTAGGGACCACATAACTCGTGGGTTGCTTTGGAAGCAACCAATCTCAGCCACACAAATCCCATGGTGGCCAAGACATGTGGTTAAAAAAGAAAAGAAAGAAAAAGATAAGTTCATTCATCATCATCAACATCACAAAGCTTTCCCTCTTTTTCTTTCTTCTTCTCCAAAAAGTTTCTTCTCCTTCTTCATAGAGTTTTTCTGCTCATCCTTTAGCAATCAAGAACAAGTGTTTACCCATCATCATCATTGAACCCAATCATCTTCTTCTTATTCCACCTTGGTGTTATTCCTTTCTTTTCTCTCAAAAACCCCCCAACCTCCACCAAGAACTAAGTTGAGCTATCAACTCAAGAAAAGCCTTATCTTCATCATAGGAGCTTGGAAATCAATAGGAATCAAAGGAAAGAGTGATAAGGAGCTTGGTCTTAGGATTTTGGTGGTTATTTCTTGAAGTTTCAAAGTCTCCTCTACCCTTCAAGAGGTAAGGGGTTTAAATTGGGTTTAGATTGGGGGAAATATTTGAAACTAGTAATAAGGACTTAATTATGTATATTTAGGTGTTCTATTAAGATTAGAATTAGGAGGGTATGGATTAGCTAGAAAATCCCAAGTTAGGGTTAGGTTATAGTTGCTATTTTGTTGTTTATGCTTTGAATTTGTTATAATTTGTCCAATATTGTTAATTGATATGATATTGTGTGTACTGGTAAATTTATAAATAATAAGGTAAAGTATTAATAGTTATGCATTAATTAGGGAAAAATACTTTCCAATTTAGTTTGAACCAAACTAATGTAATTTTCTAAAGTATAAATGGGTTTACAATTAAATTGGAAAGCACTTGAGAATTGCATCATTCATGGAGTACCGGGGACGTTAGGAGTAGGGGAAAAACATACGTTTCTATTCGTGAGGACTGAAGTAAATCACTGGGATTATTATAGGGAACTTTGATCCTGCAAAGGACATGGGTTTGATTCCTGTGTTGGGGATTTGTTCCATGCAAACTATAGTAATTCCATTACTTTAGAGTTCTTCTTGACCAGTGAGAGTGATTTCTTCTAGAGCCAATTTCGTCAATCAAGCCAAATTGTACGTTGAACACTACCCTTGAGGAGTGTGACGTATTGTGCAAGCGGGTGAGCGACATTCCTAGAGGATGTGAAGCACCCAATCAGAGGTTGAGAAATGCTTACTCCTGGTCGGTTTTTCCCCAGAGTGGAGGGTGTATGTGAGGTTGTTGAAATGGTATTGAAAAGGGAAAATTTAAAGTTAAAGTTAAAGTTATAGTTAAAGTTAAATTGGAAATGTTAAAGTGAAGGTGTGATAGAAATGCATAAGGACTAATTCATTGAATCCGATTAAATTGTTAAAGTTAAGAAAGTGAAAATAAATTGTTTAATGTCGGATTCATGAATTAGATCCCTACAGTGGGACGTGCATTGCATAACCATGTGTTTGTACAATGATGCATTGCACTATAAGTATATATTATATATACATAGATATTATCCTTGAAATTGCCTTACTAATTGCTTGATGAGTGTGAATATGCTTAGTTATTACTTATTGTTATTTTCAAATGTTTTCTCTAATCTGAATTCAAGTTTACTCACCCTTACATGTTGACAATTTTAGGTACCTCCGACGAGGACCCAGCTACTATTCCCTCTGCCGAGGATCCTTACACTCCGACTGAGGGAGTGTAACTGCATTACCTTAGTTCATGTCAGCTGCACGCATAAATACTTTTCTATTTTGATGTAAATATGTGTTATGTAAAAAGGTTGTGAGGATGTGTATTCATCCTTTTCTTTTGATGTATAATTGACAAACCACAACCTATATTTTGGATTATGTAGAAACTTTATGAACTTTGTAAATCAAATGGTCGTGTAATGATGACCCTAAACTAAACGTTATATATGTGAATATTCTGGTTTCTGACAGGTTTCTGCTTTACTTGAGAAAGTCCGATTTATAAACGAAACCTTGCGAAAATTTTCCTCACTAATTTCACTAATTGCGTTAGAGCTATCGTAATTAAGTTTAAGTGTTACATCAACCACCGAAATCATCAAGTTTCATAGAGATTTCACTTACATGTCCAAATATGCATAAAAACCATTAAAACATCAACTCACGATATCAAATTATTATACATTCAATAATTTCATGAATTAAGCATCAATTAAGTTCACATGCATCAAATCAAACTTGCTCCAACAAGTTTTATAGCTCAAATTGGCCTCCATGCCAAAGTTCTATTTCAAACTAAGCCCTTTAGAACCTCTTGGTGGTTCTCTACATAAAATCACTTGCTTTAAACTCAATCTAGTGTACAATTAGCTTTCCCCTTACCTCACAGACTTGGTCCAACAGCTACTTTATAGAGAACAAGATTTAAGATTCGGATTCCCCAAAAATCCTTTGACAGCAACACATGTAGCACAATTTTCTGCAGAGCACCAAGATTGAATTGGTTGACATATGAAATGGCCATGAAAATTAGGAAAATTAGTTTCTATAGACTTTCTGCAACACACACTAACTAAAGAAACAAGTTTGAGGTCAAATGGTTGCATGAACTTACCACAATCAGAGTTGGAAGTAAGCTCCAGGTTCAGGTTTCTGGTTTTTTTGCAGAATGAGACTCCACTTTGAGACTTCGATTCTCCTAGCTCACTCACTCTTAGCTTACGATTTTGGTGTCTTTGTGAAACTCGGGATATAAGCATCACAATGGTGTATGGTTTGTATGTTATTGTTCAAAATCAAGGAAGAACGAAGAGCTCGAAATTATGAACCCTAACTCAGCAAATACAGAGCAACCCTTGAAGAAGTTGGCAAAATGGCTTCAACTCAACATTATTTGGGTTTATATAGGCAATTCCAAGGTGCATGCAGCTCGACACGCGATTAAGGACGTGTTACCGAGCTTGATTCGTGTCAAATCCTGGGAAATTTGGTTGATTACTCAGCAAAACGCACTAACACTGGTGCTGCCGTCATGTTCTAATCGATTAGACTCAAGCTCTAATCGATTAGATCGAGCAAATGTTTGAAAAATTTTATTTTATTTCATTTCCCTCCAAAACATTTTCTAATATTAATTCTAGGTCCTAAAACAAGGACTAATGTACAAAACCTATATTTTCACACAAAATAATTATCAAATTATTTTTCATATATTCTCTTTCATTAAACACATACAACACACATAATTAATCAAAGATTAAAATAAAGTAATTAATTATAAATAAACTTTATAATTAATCTTTCATTAATAAGGGATTAAAAATTTGGGGTGTTACAAAAAAATAAAGAATCCTCCTGGGACAAGAGCCTCTACCTCCACTTAGCAAAGAGGGAAATATTAAATAAATTTAAATTTTTAACTCCTAAGCCCCATAATCTTTCTTTTCGATCTTTACAAATAAGATCCCAAATAACCAGACAATTTTTCTCCTATCCTTATAGCCACCCCACAAAACTTTCTTTAGATAGAAGTTAATACTCCCTCCGGTCCCTAATAAAAGCACCACTTGACCAATTTCACTCCCTTTAAGAAAATTAGGTAAGTTAGTTATTTGTATTGGAATCGTAAATTTTAAGTGTATATTTATCAATCTATCCTTTTGATCTTCTAGTCATTAATTGGTGTTTCTTTTCCCCACAAGCATAATAGAGTATATTAAATAGGGTTAGTTTTGGACAATTTTAGAAGATGTGCTTATATTTAGGACCAAAAAATTTTTGTCAAATGGTGCTTATATTTGGGACGGAAGGAGTATTTTATAAACTTTGGATGGAAGATGAAAGAAAGAAAGAAAATAGATAGGCAAACTAACCAGAGCAAAGTTAATTAAAGTGATTCTCCCACCTAAAAAAAGATGTTTACCTTTCCAGTTTGCCAATTTTTTCTTCAGAACGGCAATATATAACTATAGTTACAACAATTGTGAACTCATGTTTTACTGAAATAAGGGAATGTTTTTCTTGTAATCTCTTATTATATCAAAACACTAAATACCTAATTAAAATAATTGTAATATATTTGAGAGAGATGGGGAGTGTTGGAGTTCCAACCAATCAATTGGTAATAAAAGAAGTAGTTCAACGGGTATTTAAAACATGTCACATATTATGAAGTAGAGGATCTGCAATTTCCAATACATCTCTAACGAAGCTTGCCATATCAGGAAAAGGTTAACTTTTAGTCCATAACCAAAGGGTAAATTTTGGCCTATGACAACCGAAAAAGAATCTTTGATATCTCTTAAAGTTTCATCTCAAAATCAATTGGCCATGATAAGATAAGAATAGCCCAACAAATATTTATACCAGACCAATATTATGAGACAACAACTTAATATTATATTAGAATCACAGAGCAACTCCTTCATGTTGTTCTCTATCATGGCTTCTATTTCACCAAAGCCCATCTGTTCTGCCAAGCTTTTGTGAAGGGAATGCATTGGAAGTCCAACAAGAAGGGACCAAAGGTACTATTTGAGCTTAGTCATTGAGAAATTGTGTCTCATTAGTATACTGAAATTCGAGATCTTTTCATAAAAATGCGACCATTATTATTATTTTATATATTGCAATAATCAGGATTTAGTTTTGGTGATTACATTCATCTTAACATATTAGCTTTTGTTGTGGTTTTGGACTCTAATTTAAAACAATATATACTCATCATGAATGTAATTAATAAGGTATTTATTCACGTAAAATACAAAACCAAAAGCGAGTAAGAGGCTTTGTTAAGCTTTCTTCGCACCCACTATAAAGTGGATTTCGCCACCACAAGAAAATGTGTTGCTTACAGCGGTTATTTTGCGGCAGTTTTAAGAACTGTTGTCGGTGCTAAATTTCAAATGACATTTTGCGTCGGTTACATAAACTGCCGCAAAATTGCAAGTTCCCACGTGACACTTGCACATACCATTCTCACGCTCACAGTTCTCTCTCACTCTCGCATTCAGTTCTCTCTCACTCTCTCACGGTTTTCTCTCATTCTCACTGGTTCATTTTTCTCTGAATCACTCTTCTCTCTCGAAGCAGAGCTCGGTGCTCTCAAATTTCACCTCTATGCTCTCACTCTTCTCATCTTTGCTCTTCTCATGTGTAACATCCCGCATTTTTTCTGGACTCAAATAAATCAATAAGGTTTGTTTAAAATTGAATTTTTCAGAATTTAAGAGAGATTTTTCAGTTAAAGTGTTTTAGTAAAAGAATTTTTATGAAGCTTGATTTCATGAAAGCTAAGCTACGATTTTGAAATTTCTTAAAGAAACAAATTTTTCTTTTTACCAAAATGATGTGAGGTTCTTAATAAACGATTTCCTTGAGAGTCTTTAATTTATGTGAAATTAAGGTTTTATTTCAAAGTTAGGCTTATTTGTAACTAAAATTGATAAGGTGGACCGATTTTCTTTAAAGTTGTATTTTTGGAATTCTTGAAATTGTGAATGTGTGTTTTGTGCAAAGAATCATGCGTATAATTTAATTAGTTGATTTAAATGAATGGATGCTTAAATTGTATGAAGGTGCATGATGTTTGTGTACCATAATATGCTAAGGTGCCATATGCATGTTCAAACATGTGATGAGTGTATGTGTTATTCTATGGTCACATGCTATGTGCTTATGATGGTAATATGAGATGAAATTATATATGTGTGTGTACATGTATGTGGGTTCGGTCATGAGGGAATAGAAGAACCAAGTAGAAGTTTATTTCCTTGGCCATTAAGAAATTAGAAAACAAATGGCAATTAGGAAGAACCCTAGGGTATATGACTCATGAGGCCTAGGAGAAGACTTTCTTCCACCTTGTCTCCTTGTGACATGACCCTTCTCATGCAAGTTTTTGGATGGGCCGAATTGCCCTTGGATCAACCAATTAAACCGAGGGTAGACTAGGGAATTTCCATGCCTTGTTTTACTCTCAAAACCGTAGGGGTGGGTGAGTGTTGGCTAAATCATTTCATTTCCTTCCCCAAACACAAACACTTGATCCAAGAGTACATCAAGCTCTTGAGACTTTGAAAGAAATGAAGGTGAGGCCGTGAGGGAAAAGAGGGAACAACAAGAGTGAAAACTCTAAGTCCTCAACCCAAACATCCTTAAATTCTTCCCAACCTTGTTCTTCTTCAAGGATAAAGAAGGAAAACTAACCCCTAACCCGAAGAGGAGGAGGCCGAAGCAAAACTCTAGAGGGAGAAGAGGAGGATTTGAAGATTTAAGTTAGAATCTTGATTTAAGGTAGTTGTTTAAAGAATTTTTAATGGAATAATTTTGGGTGTGTAAAGGACTTTGTTATGAACATTGTTTAAGTTTAATTTTTGTGGTGCATGTATTTATTTTCTCAAGATCTTGAAGATTTGTTGCCTTGCATGTTGTTTTATGACTTGATCTTGAATATTTGCACTTAGATACTTTGATTCTTAACTTGCTCTTCACGGTTTTGTTTTGGTGATTGAGTTGATGTTCTTGATTTTCTTTTGCATGTTTGGATTTATAGTTGATCCTTGAGGAATTGTGAAGCTTGAGTTTTGTATGTTTGTTTTGGATGCAAAGTCTTGATTTCCTTCATGTGCATGTCACGGTTTTCAAAGGGAAATAAACCTAACAAGTTTTAGAAATAATTTTTGGTATAAAAGGAATTTAAAACCAAGGACTTATGTATGATGATGATGACAATGATTTGGTGATGGCTTGAAAAATAAGATGATGCTTTTAAAGTCTTGTATGATTTGATCTTAAACCTTGTTCTTTGCATGAGAAAATAATTTGTAATATCTTGTACTTATTCGGTCAAGTCTAGGAAACCCTGCTAGATCCTCATTTCCTTTACATGCATGTTGAAATTACTTCATCTAGAGATTTTCAAATGCATGCATGATGAGATTCATATGATCAAAGAATTGTGAGTACATGCATGAAAATTTTAAAAGGTCAAAAATTGTGATATGTCTCTTGGTTTTGTTGTGTTGTGAAATTCAATCTTGTTTGAAAAAATTTTTATGTGAAGCTCACGGTCTTGTGCTTGTAAGTGATTAAGATAGTTTAAGTTATTTTGCAAGAGTGTTTTATTGTTAGAATTAGGGATTTCAAAACCTATGGGACTAAAATCTCTTGAATTCAAACTTAAAAGTAAAATTTTCATCCTATTCGGTTTAGAAACAAACTCCATTCAGGCTATTTTATTTGTGTCATTATTTGAATTAACTTTGTATAAATGAAGTTGATTGGATAATTGTATTGAGTGATTTCTTTTTGATTCCATTCGGTCTTTATGTGAAAAGTAAAGGAATTAAATTGATTTTCCTTGCGTGTTGGGATATATGATGATTAGCATGATTCTAAGTAAGTGTGTTCTTTTCTTTAATCATTGCTAAATTGTGATGTTTAAAGTAGGATAATGTATGTGTCATAGGTGCATGCGTTAGTAATCAATAGATTTGAATAATAAACCTTGTCTCATGTAGGAGGAGATTCGGCCATGTATAGAAATTAGGTGCATGTATTTAATTCTTGTCTTATGTGCACGAATTATGAATGGCTTATGATGTTATATTTGTTTGTGTGTGAGAGTTTAATGTTCCAAAAAGGTTTTGATTTAATTCCTTGTGTTATTTTCTTTTAATTTAACTCGGTTTTTGAAGGAAGTAAAATGAATGAAATGATTTAATTAATTGAAAAGAATTGTTTTAAAAAGATTTTCAAATGGTTTCTGAAACCCATGGTTTTTCTATCAAACAAATGATTTTTATAAGAAAACCTTAAGATAAATGTGGCCTTTTTTTTAAAGGACAAGAGACTATTCATGCTTTATTAAACAAGTATGTGGCTAAAGAAATTTTGATAAGGGTGTTTTGTTTTCTAAATAATTCGGTAAGACCAAATTTTAATAAGAGAAATTATTTGAGTTCCAGTAACAATCGGGGAGCAGTTACAAACGTCGCAGTGGAAGCCGAGGAGCGTATCATGTGGATTATCGTCCGTCCAGGTGAGAGAGAAGCTATCCTAAGACACTGTGGTGTTTAGGTGATGTATTAGGACGTTCCGTATCATCTCAAAGATTGGAACTTAGTGGTCCATAGTCAGTAGTATAAGTGGCAATTGTTTGATTGTGTGGCCACTTATACGAAGGTGACGAAGACCACATTGTTGTTGTGTGTGGATTGTGTGATTTATGCTTTATTTTATGTCTTTAATTATCTATGCCTGATGCAATAGAATATTGTGAACTTAAATGAGCAAAATGCTGACGGACATCTGTACGTCCTGAATAAAGAAATGAAAAGGTAAAGAAGGAGTTGTGAAAGTAATAAGATTGGAAGTAAAGATATGATGAGAAATGAATAATGAGGAAGAGAAAAGAGATAAGAGTTGAGATTGGGTAAAAGAATGAATGGCAATGTTGAGAACGAGCCAGAGCTGGGAAGAGTGATGCTGTTTGTTGGAGATGAGATGTGAGTTGAGCGGAGCTGGGCTCCTTGGTTTTTGGTTTTAGTTTGGGAACTAGCGTTGAGTTGAGCTTGCTCCTCCACTAGCGCCCAGCAAAATTGTAAATTTTGAAAGGGTTTCGAAAAACGGTTTTGAACAGGTTTTTGAAAAGAGGTTTTCAAAAAGTTTTTTTTGAAAAGGAGATTCTTGGAAGAAATTTTAGAAAAGAGTTTGTGAACAGGAATTCTTTTAAAAGTGTTTTTCTTTTGAAAGGAGATTTTGAGGAGTATTATGAAAGGTATTTTCAGAAAAGTTTTTAGAAGGAAAGTTTTGTGAAAATGTTTTGAAATGAGATCCTTGGAGGAAGTTTACGAAGCAACATTTTTGAAGGGGTTTTGTGAAACTATCTTTGATAAGTCCTTTTGAAATAATACGTTGAGAAGGTCTTCTTTTGGAGTGATATTTTGAGAAAGATTTTGTGAAACGATGTTTTTGAAAAAGGTATTGCGAAAGGAATGTTTTGAGAAGAGAGTATGAAAGTGAGATTATGTGGAGAAAGTTTGAGAAATGAAATTTAAGAATGTGATATGATCCCAGCTCTGTGCTATGTGAGATTTGATGAGAGAAAGATTGTGCCAAGTTAGTGGTCGAGACTTGTTGAAGGGTTGCACGAAGGACGGACCGACCTTAGGATAATTAAAAGATTAAAAGACTTAAAAGACATACGCGGTGAGATATGAGAGTGCGAAGTAGTGGAGAGGAAGAAACGATAAGTATCTGCGGATACTTAGGACGAGATTGCATTAGGGGAGAACGATGACGGTGAAACGTCAAGAAGTCTAGAGTATATTTCTAGGCAGAACGAACTCCACATGTGGCGCACTAACATGGTGGGGACTAGGTCTAATGTCGTGGCAAGTTCTGCGGACCCACTAGAAACATATTGTCACCCCCTAGATTGCAAATCGAGAACAGTGAGAGGGACTGGAGTGGGGCATTTTGTTTGCCACTGCGAGGCAGTGAGCCATGTTATTATGAATTGATTGAGGCAGAGTCCTCCTGGTCTGGGACCATTTGTGTTGTGACAGCTGTCGTGCCCGCACGGTAAAGGTCCTGTACTCCTGTTTGCTTCCGACTAGGTTGGGTGGATAACCGAGGAGATGTAGACGTGAGTGATAGCCGGAATCGAAACGAGTATTTTGATGATGTCCGAAAGTTTTTTTTTTCTTCCCATCATAAAAGAGTGTGAATTGATAAGACGGAATGAAAGGAGAAGGAAATGAATATTAGAAAGCAAGAAAGTTCATGAAAAGTAAAGATAAGATGAAGAGGAAATGAGAATAATAATAATAATGATGATAATGTTAAGGATATGCTTGAGTGTTGTGTGTTTGCATGTTGTATTGTATGTTTGTGTGGTCCTACTATTTTGCCTATTGTAATCCCACACCGTCGACGATTCGTCGTTCGGATTGCTTACTCTCTCCTATTCGTTGGCGTATGGGTGTTGCTGGTGTTCCAACGGGCAGATGGAGCGTTGTATGGACGTCACCACGTGGAGCAAATATGGAAGAGGATGGAAGCGAACCGCAAGAGGCTGGGTGTGGATCGGTCATACTCAGATTGTGATCCCCGACCCGGAGCGTCAGCTGAGTGGAGCTGATCTGGGGCCGTGCTTGAGACAAGTTACTGTGCGGGAACATAAGAACTACAAAGAGAAGATGCGTTATGAGAAGCAGTGGAATTATACCACCCGAGATGGAGCGGAGTTGGAGCCCAACAACAAGACAAAGACAGCCATAGGAACAACTCCATCTTCAGAGGCGAAGCGAGGACCCAAGAAGAAGGAGGACCTCCACCCGATTGCCTTCAATAGGGTAGCATAAGATTGGCATGGTTAGTTTAAATGGTAGTGAATGTTTTGTGTCAAGGATTACCTGAGTGATGATCTATTGATGTAACTTAACTCATTCTGAAGTCTGCCCGACCTTTTTCATCTTTATGAGAAATGTCTAATAATTTCTTTTGATGGAATGCAAGATCTATTTTACAATGAAACCAAAATCGTTTTCCTAACAAATGATTCGGAAACTTGGATCATTAAAGGTTTGTTTCAATAACAACTCGTTTTTCGAAGACGAGAGTTGAGAACATCGAGGATTTTCAATAATGTCATCAAACACCTCAACAAAGGTTTTACAAAAAAAAAATTGGCCTCATTTTTGCAACCTGAATGAATTAAAGTCAAGTATTTTGGCTTATGAAAATCGGGCTGTTACATCATGGACCAATCGATTTCGCTAACCACATACTAACTAGGTAATCGATTTAGTTTTTAATTTCAATTTCGTTCTGGAGGTTCTATTTCGTTTTTGATTTAGATCCGTTCAGGGTTCCCATCTCAAATTTTTGCTTAATTTTTTGCTCTGTTCTCAATTGATCGAAGCAAAATGATGATAGATCACGGCCTCCTGATTCTCAATCGATCGAATCTCTGGTATTCTTCCCTATTTCTCGATTAGGGTTTCGTTCGATGCACATTCCTCCTAATTGTTTTTGCATTTCTCACTATCTCGATTTGAAAGTGTGGCCAAGAAGGAGGTAAATCTATTAATCGATTTAAGCTTATGTTAATTGATTTCAAATATTAGAGTTCGTTGTTAGGGTTCAATTTTTTTGTAGTTTTGTTCTAACGATGAATATCTCTTTATACTTGTAGAGTGATAGGTGTTCAAACCTCATTGTTAAGCAATTTGTGTATGTGTTTTCTATTATCAATTTATCACACTTCATAGCCTAAGGAAATGTAAGGATTCTCTAATTTTTTTTTTATTTTGTTAAGGAAATGCCAAAATACCAAGTATAGGATTGATATAGCTTCCATTCAAACGATTCAACTTTTTCTCGTTGAGTTCATATTTTGCCTACGGTTTTTTGAGTTTTAGGTATTACGGACTAAAACAACATTGAGACCATGGATTTATAGTCTTTGGAAGCTTGATGATAAATTTAGACATGATTCAAAGGAGACATAAGATATATGGCTGTGTTTTATCTTCAGTCGTCACCAATACACTTTTAGCCTCGGTTTACTCCTTAATTATCAATTACTGTACTATTCATTATTTGGATCAATAGTTAATTTTTCTATCCTGCTTTGTTCTTGAATGTTCAATATTGTTTTTGCTACTAGAACCCTTGCTCCTATTTTTGCTACTAGCACCTTTGTTCTTGATGTTCAATATTGTTACACTATGCTTAGACAAGGTTTTCCATATTTGCATATTTGCATATTTAAATGTTTATTGTGATTGTCCATTGGTTTTTGATAGTGTACTTTTCTGCCTGCTTATAGTGCTAGAAGGACAAAAGTCATTTAGTTTTGCATAGTGCATATTAATGAGTATATGGTAGATATACTATTATAGTCGGGATAAAGACTTGATTTATTTCCGGGTACGTGTGACAAATTTGCAAGATAATGCAGACCATATAGGTGAGGTTTTGAAATGTGTGAAGAAGGAGCACCTGGAAAGAGCATACAAAATAAAAGAATGGCATGGTTCAATCATCTATGTCTCCTGAATTAATGGCAGCAATATAGATTAAATGGCTGCCACTTTATTTTTTTGTTAATTCGAATCTCATTCATAAAATGTTAACAAATGTGTTTGTATGGTCATATTTCAAGTTTTTTTTTTTCATATTCCTTGCCCATAGTTCTAGTCCTTAGTTGCAAATTATGCACGATAGGATGGTTATGAAATAATCAGTATTCATGTAACCAGTGTTGGAGAGTGCCCTAGTGGCAATCGTATTTTCTCTTTTACTTTACTTATTTCATGTTTATGGATTATTACTATTAATAATAATGAGACATTTCATTTATTATATTTATGCTTTAATTGTTTAATTAAAATAGATGTAATAAAGTCCTTAGGATTATAAGTTCATTGTCATAAGAATATCAAGTACATGACTTGATAGTGAGATCTTATTGATTGACAATTATCCTTAAAGATTCCCTAGTAGAGTATTACAGTTAATAAGGACAATTATAGTACATCGAGACTAGTATGTGACAGACTGATGACTGTATCTCACTGGTCATGGAAATGAGATATCAAGTCTTCACGTAAGTACACATTGGGACAATTGTGTACTGGATTGACCCTCCATGAGAATGCTACATGGGTTATTAAGTGAGTGTCATAAGCGATTCTATAGTGACAATTGTAACACTAATTTTTAATTCTTTAGTTATAATATTAAGTATAGTACTTTATTACGGATTAATACTTAAATTAATGAAAAAATTTAGAAAAAATTTCGACAGAGTCTACTTTGTTTTTAGGACTATTCCAAATTTTCATTTAGGTACCTATCAAAGCCAGAATACATATACAATATTTATAAAGTTTTGCACACCAAAAAGTATTGGATCCACCACCTTACACCATGTCATAGTGGTGGTAATATTTTACAAACCACAAAAGAAAAGATGGTGCTTCCATTTTACAAGGCCAAAAGTTGAAACTTTTATCAGACTTTATATTATGTACTTATGGTAGAAAGGCCAAAAGTGAGCATCAGGCTTGGTTGCATCATGGTGTGTTTATGTCACCACACTAAGTCTGGACTCCAGGTAATGGAGCCTGACTCTCCTCAGCAGGTGAAATAGAAAAGAAGTCCCCAGGAGAAGTACCTAAAATGGTCAACAAAAGGGAGTGAGTGGTTTAACATAAATCAAAATAAAGAATCAAGAATAACAACACAAAACCAAAGGGATAATATTGATATTTATTATTTTAATTGAATCAATATGTAGCATTATTAGTCTTGTATTCATGTGTTAGTATTATACTCATAATACTGATAATGGAATGATGCATGAAAACTAAGTTTTAATTTCCTTGAAATGATGCATGCTCGACACTCTTAATCCATCATCAAATCCAATGAGTTTAGAATTTGTTTCCACTATATCATGACCAAAATTCACTTTTATAAATTCTTCACTTCACTCATTTCAGTTCTTCCACTTCTCTTTTTCCTTTTCACTTTTTATTTTCACTTCTTACTATCACTCAACTTTTCACTCTATTCTCTCACTTCACCCTCCGCTCCAGGGAAAGACCAACCGGGAGTAAGTGTCCCTCTACCAGTGCTTGCACGATACTGACCATCTATCTCGGTCCAGTACAACTTGGGTTGAAGGCCCGAGTTGGCTATAGCAGGGAACCACCCTCAACCGGTCATGATGTGACTCTGTGACCGATAGAATTATTGTGTGGTTAATGCAGAACCAATCTCCCGACACGAGTGGCCAGTTCGTGCCCTCCTAGGAGATCCAAGTTCCACCCACAACAATTCCCGCGGTTGTTTTGTTAGCACAACCTAGTCACATATCACTCACGTGCCTCCGCGTATGTCTTTCCCAACTTCCTCACCGTCCACCTTATACTCCATGTATGATGCACGATTTTCATTGCTTTCCAATTGAATTCACACTTAAGAAAAATATAATATTTAAAAGTACTTCGTAATTGAATGTGATTTCAATTGGAAAGGTACTTACTGTCAATGAATATGTAATGCAACTTTACATACCATATTCAAAACAAAGGATTCAAGCTCAATTATTTAATTTCTTATGTTCATTTATGTTTACCTCATTCATTAATAACATCAATTCACATACTGATGAGATATCATATTTACTCCATAGTTTTCACCTAACTAATTATAGTGGGTTCATAAAAAAAACATATAATCTTGCAAGAAATATTAACTAAGCTAGTAGAAAGTAAGTAAATCATAGTTATTTATATATAAATCACCAAACCTAGGGTTCTATGTTATACATCCCTAATTCTTTACTCTAATTTATGGAAACCTACTCCTCCCTTACCTTTCTTTGAGGAGAGGGAGTGCTCTAATGGTGCAAAGCTTCCTTGAAACCTAATTGACCATAGAACCCCTTCTCTTGCTTGTCTACTCCTTTTCCTTTGGTGTCTCTTTGCCCCTAAATTCCTTTCCTTCAATTTATTTATGCAGAGAACTAGAACAATGAAAGCTAGGGATTAGGGATGAGAAGGGTTTGAATATTGATGAAAGAAGAAGAAAGTAGTGTGGCTGCAAGTGAGTAAATGAGATCTATGGGGGCGATTGTGGAGGTTATGCGTGGATTTTTCTGGGTTATGGGAGGTGTATTTGAATGGTTTTATGAATTTGGGGAAACATGGGTCGAGAGCTTGAAGGAGGTTTCTGGAATGTTGTGGAAAATTGGTGACTGCTGCGTGTGTTTTATAAAACTGGTGCTGATGTAAGGCGGTGCGCACCTTGGCACACCGCAGCCGCGCCTGGGCGCCCGATCCTCTGAACTGGCGCACCAAAATGGTGCCTTGCTCCCGCACCAGTTTCCTCACCATTCCGCACCAGCAACCTGTCTCCTACGCACCAAAATGGTGCGTCTCACTGGCACCACTCCCTGCACCGGTGCGCGCTCAGGCGCACCAGACTCATGCCTGGGCGCGCACGCACATCTGATGCTGTTTTTTTTAAGCCTATTCTACATCCTCCTTAACATAAAATACATACTAAAATATTAAAGTTTTCATTTTCGTAATTATATAATTACTAATTTTAGAATTACTTAATTAAATTTAATCACTTAAACACATAATTACTTACTAAAAATTTAGAATGTTACAATACTCCCCCACTTACAGGAATTTCGTCCCCGAAATTCAGTTGGTCTCGAAAAGTTGGGGGTGAAAAGTCTTCATCTTCTCTTCTAGTTCCCACATAGCTTCTTCTACATCATTCCGACTCCAAATTACTTTGACTAGTGAAATCTCCTTGCCACGAAGTTGTTTAATCTTCCGATTCTCAATCCTAATTGGTTGTACTTAAATTGTCAAATTTTCTCGAAGTGGTACATCGTCAGTTGACAGAATGTGAGAAGGATCATGAATGTACTTCTGCAATTGAGATACATGAAACACATTGTGAATGTTGGATAAATGTGGAGGTAAGGCAACTTGATAAGCCATAGATCCAATCCTTTTTAGAATTTGATAGGGCCCAATAAACTTTGGAGTAAGCTTCTTTGGTTTCATTACTCTTCCCACTCCATTGGTTGGAACTACTCTTAAGAATACATGATCGCCTTCTTCAAATTCCAATGGGCGCCTACGCTTATCTGCATAACTCTTCTGCCTATCCTGTGTTGCCTTCATTTTCTCTTGAATCAGTTTAACTTTATCCGTTGTGTCTTGAATGATGTCGGGACCAATGAGTTGATTCTCCCCCACTTGAAACCAGCATAGGGGAGTCCTGCATCATCGTCCATACAATGCCTCGAATGGAGCCATACATATACTAGCATGATAACTGTTGTTATAGGTAAACTCCACCAAAGGCAAAAGTTGATCCCAGCCTCCTTGTTGCTCCATAGTGCAAGTTCTCAACAAATCTTCTAAATATTGGATGGTTCGTTCCGTCTGACCATCAGTTTGAGGATGGTAAGTGTAACATCCCGCGTTTTTCCGACTAGGTTAAATAAAGTTTTATTAAGGAAAAATTTTGAGAAATTGTTTTACAAAGAGTTTTCAATGAGTATTTTATTAGGTTACAAAGTAAAGTGATGATTTTATGGAGTTTTGATCAACAAATATTTTTATGGAGTTAGTAAAAATGATTTCTAATGAGAAATGATTTTTATTGATGATGATTTGTCAAAATGAATTTTCTTTATAGACTTTGAAAGATTAATCAACTTTGAAAATCCATAACTTTTTAACCGTAACTCCGATTTTTATGATCTTTATATCAAAACGATCATATCGAAACGTAGATTTCAAAAATGTATCTTTCATAATTTTATGGATTGGTTTGCGAAAATTATTTTCCAGTACTGTAAAGGACGAATTTTCAAGGAATTAATCATGAAAAAATGGTTTTTGATTCTTAATGAATTTTTCCTTTTGGGATTGTCTTTAATGTATTAAAGTATGATTTTAGAAAATGAAATGAGGGCTATAAATGCAACCAGTAAGTACAGTTTATTATTTAAAGGAAAAAGTGTTAATTTGTATGTTTGATTAAGTTAATTATTTTGTGATTAGGTGTTGAGATTTAAGTGTGATTATTGTATGATCAAGTGTGTGTTTGAATATGAATATGTGTATGATATATGAAAGTGTGCTTATATGTGTATGTATAATTGTAATCTTAGAGTTAATGGCTTGATTTTGTGAATTAATGAATTTGATTAAGAAATAAAAATTTGTAGGACATGTGTGTGTGTGTGTGCATGAGTGCCATGTTGTGTGTGTGCATGTAGAATATAGGTGTGATATGTGTATGTGTGCCACGTGTGTGAGGGTGTGTATGTGTGGGTTTGCTAGGCTTTGGCTTGATGACTAAGTGAAGAAGGGAAATAAAAATAAAAAAGAAAATAAAACCAAGAACTTGGGGACCAAGTATAGGTTTAGGTGTTGCCAAAACTACCCACCTAGGGATATAAGGGGCCGTATGGCTAAGACCCAAAAGAAGGGAAATACTACTTCACTCTTAGCCTATTTCCTTTATTCTTTCATTTCATTCTTCCATTCATTCACTCACTTCCTCCTTTCCTTCGTTCCTTCATTCTTTCACTCCATTCTTTCACCTTTTCATTTCACACTTCCACTACAAACACTTAGTCCCAAGAGCAACATTAGCTCTTGAGACATGGAAAAAAAAGAGAGAGAGAACCGTGAGGCATAGAGGAGAAGGAGAAGGAAAACCCATACTAGATCAAGCCTTGATCTTTGAAGATCTAAGAGTTAGGAGACTAGAAGACCAACCTTTTCATGGTAGGACTTGAAGATCAAGAAAGAAAATTTGTAATAGTGTAGTTTTCTCTTTTGTTTGTAGATTTACTTCATTTTCTTCTTTGCATGTTCATTTTTATGAGTTGAGAGATGATTCTATGTGTGTTCATCTTTGATCTTGGACTCTAAGGACTCAAATTAATTTGTAATATGTTAAAACTTCATGTTTGATGTTTCGGTTGAACTTTTCTTAAAGGATCTAAATGTTTTCTTAACTAAATCTTTAAAGATCTAAAGTATGGTTAAAGATTTTGTGAAGCTTGACATAAATCCTTCTTGCATGTTGATTTTTAAGTTAGATCTAGTACATTTGATTGCATTCATGTCAAGATCCATGCTTGAACTATGATATGTTTGATACTTGAGTTTTAATGTAAAGATCTTTGAAAATGATTAAATTTTTCTTGGTGATTTTTCTTATGATGGCCACGGTTTTGATTGATTTTTTAGGTTAGAAGTTTGATGTTGAATTTGTGCTATGTGCATGTGAATACCTTTGGATTTTGAGTATGTTTTGGAAGTTTGAATCCTTGAGAAAATTCTTTTTAAGGAAACCATGAACTTTAAGGGATTTTGTGTGTTAGGTGTGAAATAAAAATTGTTTAGAGACTTGTTTGTACTCACGGTTTCATGTAGGAAAATATATGCTAGGATTACATTTTTACTTGTTTAATGAATTATGTGAAATTGTTGTTGGATGTGAAGTTGTTTTTAGAAACCTTGAATTCTTGAAAGTGTTTTTGGAAAAACCTAGCTAAGGTCACGATTTGGACCTTAGCTTTTGAGTTAAATTTTCTTGAATAAATATGTGTTGATGTCATGAAACTATGTGTTGAATTGTATGTATATGTGTATTTTTGATTTTCATAAAAAGAAATAGATAAAACAAATTGGTTGAACAAAAAGTGTGTGCTGAAATTGTGATTGTATGTGTTCTTGACATTGATAAATGATATGTATGTATGCTCAATGATTCTGAAATTTTGTAACTGACCTAAGTATATTAAAATAAACTTCTCTGAATTTTTAAATGATTTTTGGAATTAATTTCCTATTTTTATAATAGTAAACTTTGTGAAAACAATTTTGAGAAAACAAGTTTTTCAGTTTAATGATGAACAGACTTTTCGAACCTGTGCTACTCCAAATTGTTTGAAATTTTTATAGAAGCTTCCTGAACATCTCTAGATGTTCTCTGTAAAATTTGAAGATATTTAGGGTTGAATTGATATTTTTACCAAAGGCAAAACAGTGAACCACTTGGTTCAGATTTTCTGGACTTAGTGAAACTTTTAATTAGAAAATAATGACTTTCACAACTCCAAATAATCTGAAAATTTTATGAGATAGTCTTGATTGTATAAGTAAGAGTTATACCAATTTTTATGCAATTCTGAATTGAATAACTATTTTTAATCATGATGTTTTTGCCTCAGTCCAGCATCAGTACCGTTTGGCTTTTCATGTGAAATTTGATTTGAAACCAAGACTAGGATTGTTTAAATGGCCTGAAAATTTTATATAATGAACTTTGGCATGTATGTGTATGTTATGGAAATTTTGAAGATTAAACAAATTGAGAGATGAACTTTGGATTTTATCTTTTGTGTTTCACCTTTAATCACACTAGGATTCCATTTGAATGTTTTTGATGAACATGAATTTTTATACTTGATATTATGACTTGGCTGCCTTGTTTGATAATCATGATGCTTTGAAGTAATTGAATGATTGATTGTTTGATGATATGTTTAGGTTATGCATGAATGAATTTGCAAGTTAAGTGTTGTGTTTGATTTTATAATCGGTTTTGAAAAATTAATTGGTTTTGAAATAATTTAGTCTTGATCTAATTGAATAATCTTGGACTTAGTGGTTGCTGCCCTTAATTCATTTCACAATGTTAAGTTTTAAAAATAAATCGTTTAAGTGTTTATTTTATAACCAAGTATTATCTAAATTCAAGAATGATTTTTACGATGTTTTCGGATTTTCTGAAAAGTAATTTATGGACTTGTGTAATTGCTGCCCAAAATTTATTTAAATCGTTTTTCAATCCTAAAAAGTTATTTGGTTGGTTTAAGGTTTAAGTTTTAAGTGGTAATTAAATTGAGAAAGTTTTAATGATTTACGATTTTCCGACGAGAAATAAAAAGAGTTTTCGAAAACGCGTTTTGATAATAAGTATGATGATTATTAAAATAGAATTGTAACGTTAGTATCGTCTATTTAGTACGAGGTACGTATAAGCCAAGAAGCGGAACGACCGACTTGTTGGGAAGGACTCGCAACGATTTCAGATGCTGGAATGTGAGGTGAGAGATGCAGTAGGCCTAGGTCATCGTGACGCGTAGACTCGGTTCTAAACTGAGTACATCGAGTCTAATTGTCATAGGTTATGTGCTGCATGATTACATGTGACATATATGTGCTAGATGTTTACCTATTTGTTTAAATATGACGCATGATTGATTTTATTACGTATTGAATTTCTCTGTGAATTATCCTGTGGGGTATATCTTGTTCTGTTTGGAAAAGTTGTACGTAATAATGAGAATCATAAAAAGAAATGAGTTATGAGATGAATGAATTGTAAAAGAAAATGTGATTGAAAGAAAGAGGAATGATAATAAAGGTTGTATAAAAAAATGGAATACAAAGAGTTGAGATTGGAGAAGAGTAATGTGGATATGAAAGTGAGATGTGGTTTGAGTGGAGATGTGATTCCTCGTTTACGTTTTTGGAAAGAAGCCTAGTGTTGAGTTGAGCTTGCACCTCCATTAGCACTCATCCAAAAATGTGATTTTTGAAAAAGTTTTGAAAAAGAGATTTTTTCGAAAAGCTTTTGTGAAAACACTATTTTTGAGAAAGTTTTTGGGAACATTATTTTTGAGAAAGTTTTGCGAAAGGATATTTTTGAGAAAATTCATGAAATGATATCTTTGAGAAAGATTTGTGAAATGAAAGTTTTGCGAAAATATATTTTCGAAAAAGTTTTGCGAAAAGATATTTGAGAAAGAGGAGGAAATGAGCTTTGTGAAAGTTGATGAGATGAGATGAGAAAGAGTGTGTCATGATGATGAGATGAAAGTGATTGAGGCATGAGGCCATTGAGAATTTAGGGGGAACGGATTGTGATTAGTGGTCGGGCTTCGTTGAAGGGATGCACCAAGGACGAGCCGACTGTTAGGATTAAGCCGTTTAATAAAACTCTAAAACTTTAAAAGACTTAAAAAGACATTTACAAACGCGTTGAGGTATGAGTGTCGTATCGAAGTAGTGGAGAGGAAGGAACCATAGGTATCTGCGGATACTTAGGAGGAGATTGCATAAGGGGAGGACGATGACGGTGAAACGTCAAGAAGTCTAGAGTATATTTCTAGGCGGAACGAATCCCACATGTGGTGTACTAACGTGGTAGGGACTGGGTCTAATACCGTGGTAAGTTCCGCATCACGAACTAGAAATTATATTGTCGCCCCCTTGATTGCAAATCGAGAACAGTGAGAGGGACTGGAATGGGGCATTTGTGATTGCCGCTGAGAGCGTGCCTTGATATATATGTGAATTGATATGATATGATTTGAGGCTGAGTCCTCCTGGTCTGGGACCATTTGTTTGTGTGACAGCTGTCGTGCCCGCGTGGTAAAGGTCATGTACTCCTGTTTGCTTCCGACTAGGTTGGGTGGATGACCGAGGAGATGTAGACGTGTGTGCGAGTTCAATGATGTTTCCCCCTCATCATTGAGCAAACCGTTTGATAAGACTTAATAATGATAAAAGATTACAAGAATGAAAGTATAAAGGAATTGTGAAAAAAAAATTAAGGAACATTCAAAGAAAGAAAAGTTTAAGTGTTTATTGGAAAGATTGAGAGAGATGATGATGAGACTTGAAAGTTCGAAGGCTTGTGATGCCAAAGTGAAGTGATGTGTAATGTGACGAGTTATGATTTGATATATTTGGTAGTCTGTGACACGCTTTGTTTATGATTGCTTTCTATATGCTTACATGAATGTATTTGTTATATGCATAGCATGAGACACTGTAGGCTTCGGCAGTGGACTTCAGCAAGGAAGATTAGAGATCAAGACTAGTAGTAGGTAATTCCCCTGAGCGCTGTATCTCTTGCAACTACTTGGTTAACATTGCTATATCATTTTGTACCTGTTAGGAAATAGGATGCGACAAACGCAGCGAAAAAAATAATAATAAATATATCCTATTTCCATCCAGGATCCATGTGAAAGCATGATTTGAGATAGGGAATAAAATTACCTTTTGCAGGGAAGAGGAGACCAACGAATCTTATCACGAATGCTTCGTCAATCACGAGCACATCAATGTGTTGTGCCTCTATTGGTATCCACACGAACAAATTCCCAATTGGAGTCACGTCTCTCTTCTAAATGCTAGTAGAGAAGAGAGAGTCTGTGTATCACTCACTCTCTGATATGACGGCTAGGGTTGTCGTTCTGTGTCTCACACATCTTAAAAAACCCCTAAAGCTAATAATATTATATTTATAATATTATCAGACCAACTGGTTGGGCTTTTTAGAAGATAAATTCGAATTCTATCTTATATGTAGAAGATAAAATCAAATTTATATCTTATACATAAAGATAAAACGAATCATATCTTAATCATATCAGAAAGATTTAATTTTATAAAAATACAACTATTGTATTTTTATCAAATGTGATATCTCCAATTTTATCTGCTCTTAGTGTGTGACCCTATAGGTTCCTGTAACGTTGGCAGTAATGTTAAAATCACATTTTAACTTTACAAGCAATGAGCGGTATCTAGCAACACATCATTGCTACCCAAGTGACAGGAATGTCTGTGATTTGACTAAACCTTTTACTGTGACCAATGAACATGTGTAAGTTTAATCCCTTTGTCCAAATATCATAGTTACACTCATGGCATGGAACGTGTCACCCATGAATAGTGTAACCTATGGTTTCTTGATCCCTGAGTAGACGCGTCTAAACAAGTCTCGTCAATATCTCATATTGACTGTCTTGAGTATGGCCATACATTTTAACGTCTCACTCAATCAAGGGGCCCAGAGATATAATTCCTATTAATAAGGAAGGACAAATCCCATCTACGTCACTCACATCCCTCTACATGATTTGTCATATACCCGACTACAACCGTTATGATCACCTGGTTAAAGATGATGTTTGATTGCATGAAAGCATATAATTCCTCATGTTGGGAACCGTAGCGACTTCAGGTCGAAGGACCATGTACACCATTGTCACTATGAGAATCGCTTATGACACTCACTTAATAACCCATGTAGCATTCTCATGTTGGGTCAATCCAGTACACAATTATCCCAATGTGTACTTATGTGAAGACTTGATATCCCATATCCATGACCGGTGAGATACAGTCATCAGTCTGCCACATACTAGTCTCGATGTATTATAGTTGTCCTTATTAACTATAATACTCGACTAGGGAATCTTTAACGATAATTATCAATCAATAAGATCTCACTATCAAGTCATGTACTTGATATTCTTATGACATTGAACTTATAATCCTAAGGACTTTATTACATCTATTTTAATTAAACAATTAAAGCATAAATATAATAAATGAAATGCCTCATTATTATTAATAGTAATAATCCATAAACATGAAATAAGTACAAGTAAAAGAGAAAATACGATTGCCACTAGGGCACTCTCCAACAGTACCCCGCTTGGAATTTTATTGAGTATGGCTTTTGAAAGAATAAAGTTTTATGAAAATAAGATTTGAAAATGTTTTCTCAAAAGAGATTTATGAAGCTAAGTTACAAAGCGCGATGTTAAGTAACATCTCGGTTTGGAACTTGACTTGTGATGTGGGACATGAGAATATTATTTTATGACAATCAAGTTAATGAAATGATTTGCACTTAAAGGTTCTCATGTCCATGTCACCTTTAAAAAAAAATTTCCCAAATTTTTACTATAAAATGGTTAAAGAGGTGATGTTTTCAAGTTGCCGAAATCGGGGTGTTACAGTAAGCGGAACTAAGTTTTAGATTTGTTCCCAATGCCTGCTGGAGACTTTGCCAAAATCTAGATAAAAACCTAGGATCACGATCAGAAATAACATTGGAAGGAACTCCATGCAGCCAAATGATCTCCTTAATGTACAATTGGGTTAGCTTTTCCATGGAATACCGCATATTGATAGGGATGAAGTGAGCAGACTTCGTTAGCCTATCCACAATCACCCATACTGCTTCATAACCTGCAGTAGTCCTTGGTAATCCGGAGACAAAGTCCATAGCGATGCTATCCCACTTCCACACTGGAATTTCTAATGGTTGCAGTTCACCTCCGGGCTTCTTATGTTCCACTTTTGCCTTTTGGCAAGTTAAGCATCTTGCTACATTTTCTGCTACATCATTTTTAAGCTTCGGCCACCAAAAGAGATTTTTTAGGTCTTGATACATTTTTGTAGATCCTGGATGTAAACTCAATTTGCTTTTGTGAGCTTCATCTAGGATCATCTTCTTTAGCTGTGAGTTGGAGGGAGAACAAATTCTATTTCTGAATCTTAGGACGCCATCAGATCCTTCAGAAAAGTTTGGTTCATTTCTTTCTTGGGCGAACTTCCTTTGCTCTTGTAATTCAACATCATTTAACTGTTGTTGTCGGACTTGTTCCAAGAATTCATTTGTGATTCTTAGCATTCCCAGAACAATACTCTTTTCTTTGAATTGGATACCTAAATTGAGGTTATTGAATTCCTCAATTAGTTCCAACTCTTTCACCATCATGCTACTGATATGGAGAGCTTTCCGGCTCAAGACATCTGCAACTACGTTTGCTTTTCTTGGATGGTATTGTAGATTAAAATCATAATCTTTGAGAAATTCCATCCATCTCCGTTGTCTCATGTTTAGCTCCTTTTGATCAAACAAATATTTAAGGCTTTTGTGGTCACTGTACACTTCAAATCGAGTGCCATATAGATAATGCCTCCAAATCTTCAGGGCAAAGACGATCATTGCAAGCTCCAGATCGTGAGTAGGATAGTTCCCTTCATGTGGTCTTAACTGCCGAGAAGCATAAGCAACCACTTTTCCTCCTTGCATTAATACACACCATAATCCTTGTCTAGATGCATCACAATACACATCAAAAGACTGAGATGGATCAGGTAGTACCAATACAGGAGATGTAGTCAATCGGTGTTTCAGCTCTTGAAAGCTTTGTTCGCACTGCTCGTTCCATGCAAAAGGAGTCTCCTTTCTGGTTAGCTTAGTCAGAGGCAAAGCAATTTTAGAGAATCCTTCAATAAATCGCCTATAATATCCTGCTAATCCCAGAAAGCTTCTTATTTCTGCCACATTCCTTGGCCATTCCCACTTCAATACCACCTCTACCTTAGCAGGATCAACAGCTATTCCTTCTTGAGTAATTACATGGCCCAAGAAATTTACTTTCTCCAGCCAAAACTCGCATTTAGACAGCTTAGCATACAGTTGTTTCGCTTTTAGAATCTCCAACACCTTTCTCAAGTGTTCCCGATGCTCATCTGGAGTTTTAGAGTAGATGAGAATGTCATCAATGAATACTACTACAAAAGAGTCCAGATAAGGTCGGAAAATTCTGTTCATGTAATCCATGAATACAGCAGGAGCGTTGGTTAAACCAAATGGCATCACTACATATTCATAATGACCATACCGCGTCCTGAAAGATGTCTTGGGAATGTCTTCTTCCTTGACTCGAATTTGGTGATATCCAAATCGGAGATCAATCTTGGAAAAGATTGCTGCCCCGCGGAGTTGATCCATCAAATCATCAATTCGAGGAAGAGGGTATTTGTTTTTAATTGTCACCTTGTTTAATTGCCGGTAATCAACACATAATCTCTGGCTTCCATCTTTCTTCTTTACAAAGAGCACTGGGGCTCCCCAAGGCGACGCACTAGGCCGAATGAATTTCTTCTCTAGCAGCTCTTCTAATTGCTTCTTAAGCTCTGCCAATTCAGCAGGAGCCATTCTATATGGAGCTATAGATATGGGTCCTGTTCCAGGCATTAGGTCAATGGCGAACTCAACTTCCCTTACTGGAGACAACCCAGGAACCTCGTTAGGAAAGACTTCAGGAAATTCACTCACCATTGGAATAGATTAAATCTCTGATTCTTGATCCACTTCCATCTTGGTTGACATTAAGTTGCCATCATGTAAAAGGTCTTCTTATGGGTTTGGGTTTAGAGTGTTTGAGTTTAGGGTCAGTGTTTTTGTGTGGCAGTCAATCACTATGTGATTATTGGACATCCAGTCCATTCCAAGAATCACATCGAGTTGACTTAAGGGGAGACAGATAAGGTCAATGTAGAATGTGTGGTTCAGGACTTCCAGGATACAGTTGGGACATATTTTTGTAGTTATAACAGTAGGGTTAGTAGGGGTAGATACTAAAAGTTTATAAGGTGTTTCGACAATAGGTAAATTTAAACGTTTAGCACAATCAAAGGAAGTGAAGGAGTGGGTGGCTCCACAATCAAATAGTACTTCACAAGGTTGGTTATTAATACAACAAGTACCTTTAATTAGTCCTTCAGCATCCTCAGCCTCAGCTCCACTGAGAGTATATACTCTACCCCGAGTGGTAGGTCGGTTATCATTGATCTTTCGGGTCTCCACAGTACTTACTTCTTCTTTCTTGGGAATTTTATTTGGACATTGAGAAGCTATGTGGCCAGGCTGTTGGCAGATGAAGCAGTGTTTCTCCTTCTCTTGACCCTGAAGCTTCCAACAAATGCCTCGGTGTGGTCTACCACAATGTTGACACACAGGAGCTGAACTGGAAACAGAGGGAGCAGACAAAACTGATGACCCCATAGAGCTCGCTCCCCTAGACCTTTCTTCTCTTGGTCGGGGGTTAGGATAAGGAGCTCCAAGACGAGAAGATTCCCTGGGCCTGTTTCTGATGGGTCCATAATTCTTTGGAGCGGGTCGGAAACTTCGTTCAACAGCTTCCTTTGCTTTCCAATCCTCTTCACAGGTTCTGCACATATTCACCAGCTGGGCAAAGTTAGGAATGTCCTGATATCCGAAGGCAACTCGGATTTCTGGGCGAAGGCCGCTCTTGAATTTGACACATTTGGATCTTTCGTCAGGGTGATGGAGGAAGTATGAAGAGTACTTTATAATCTCCTAAAATTTAGTTGCATACTCCCCCACTGACATAGATCCTTGCTTTAGTTCTAGAAATTCTATCTCTTTTCTGCGCCGAATATCTTCAGGAAAGAACTTTTCAAGGAATTTCTCCTTGAAAAGGTCCCATGTGATAGCTCGACCTTCCGCCTCCAATACTCTTCTTGCATTCTCCCACCAATCTTCCGCCTCTCCTATCAGCATGAAAGTGGAGAAGTTGACACGTTGTTCATCAGTGCATTACATCGAGCGGAAGATTTTCTCCAACTCCTGAACCCATCTCTTCGCTTTATCAGGGTTGAACTCTCCATCATACTGAGGAGGATCCAACTTCTTGAACTCAGAAAGTCCATGTATCTCTGCTTGTCCTCGAGGTTGATTCTGGTTTTGATTTTGGTTGGCCTGATTATTCTGGTTCTGGGCCAACGTTTCAAGAACAGCAGTGATACGTTCAAGGAGTTGATTATTTCTACCATTCATCTTCCACTCTGAAATAAATCCAGCATAATGAGAACAAATACCTTCAACTATCTAAACTATACCAATTAATAGTTACTCTCATGTGGAGTAACCTTTTAGGAGTATGGGAGCCCACGCTCCACAGCCGAGGATTGCAACCATTGCTCTGATACCATAAATTGTAACACTAATTTTTAATTCTTTAGTTATAATATTAAGTATAGTACTTTATTAGGGATTAAAACTTAAATTAATGAAAAAATTTAGAAAAAATTTCGATAGAGTCTACTTTGTTTTTAGGACTATTCCAAATTTTCATTTAGGTACCTGTCAAAGCCAGAATACATATACAATATTTATAAAGTTTTGCACACCAAAAAGTATTGGATCCACCACCTTACATCATGTCATAGTGGTGGTAATATTTTACAAACTAGAAAAGAAAAGATGGTGCTTCCATTTTACAAGACCAAAAGTTGAAACTTTTATCAGACTTTATATTATGTACTTATGCTAGAAAGGCCAAAAGTGAGCATCAGGCATGGTTGCATCATGGTGTGGTTATATCACCGCACTAAGTCTGGACTCCAAGTAATGGAGCCTGACTCTCCTCAGCAGGTGAAATAGAAAAGAAGTCCCCAGGAGAAGTACCTAAAATGGTCAACAAAAGGGAGTGAGTGGTTTAACATAAATCAAAATAAAGAATCAAGAATAACAACACAAAACCAAAGGGATAATATTGATATTTATTATTTTAATTGAATCAATGTGTAGCATTATTAGTCTTGTATTCATGTGTTAGTATTATACTCATAATACTGATAATGGAATGATGCATGAAAACTAAGTTTTAATTTCCTTGAAATGATGCATGCTCGACACTCTTAATCCATCATCAAATCCAATGAGTTTAGAATTTGTTTCCACTATATCATGACCAAAATTCACTTTTATAAATTCTTCACTTCACTCATTTCAGTTCTTCCACTTCTCTTTTTCCTTTTCACTTTTTATTTTCACTTCTTACTATCACTCAACTTTTCACTCTATTGTTTCACTTCACCCTCCGCTCCAGGGAAAGACCAACCGGGAGTAAGTGTCCCTCTACCAGTGCTTGCACGATACTGACCATCTATCGCGGTCCAGTACAACTTGGGTTGAAGGCCCAAGTTGGCTATAGCAGGGAACCACCATCAACTGGTCATGATGTGACTCTGTGACCGATAGAATTATTGTGGTTAATGCAGAACCAATCTCCCGACACGAGTGGCCAGTTCGTGCCCTCCTAGGAGATCCAAGTTTCGCCCACAACAATTCCCGCGATTGTTTTGTTAGCACAACCTAGTCACATATCACTCACGTGCCTCCGCGTATGTCTTTCCCAACATCCTCACCGTCCACCTTATACTCCATGTATGATGCATGATTTTCATTGCTTTCCAATTGAATTCACACTTAAGAAAAATATAATATTTAAAAGTACTTCGTAATTGAATGTGATTTCAATTGGAAAGGTACTTACTGTCAATGAATATGTAATGCAACTTTACATACCATATTCGAAACAAAGGATTCAAGCTCAATTATTTAATTTCTTATGTTTATTTATGTTTACCTCATTCATTAATAACATCAATTCACATACTGATAGAGATATCATATTTACTCCATAGTTTTCACCTAACTAATTATAGTGGGTTCATAAAAAAAACATATAATCTTGCAAGAAATATTAACTAAGCTAGTAGAAAGTAAGTAAATCATAGTTATTTATATATAAATCACCAAACCTAGGGTTCTATGTTATACATCCCTAATTCTTTACTCTAATTTATGGAAACCTACTCCTCCCTTACCTTTCTTTGAGGAGAGGGAGTGCTCTAATGGTGCAAAGCTTCCTTGAAACCTAATTGACCATAGAACCCCTTCTCTTGCTTGTCTACTCCTTTTCCTTTGGTGTCTCTTTGCCCCTAAATTCCTTTCCTTCAATTTATTTATGCAGAGAACCAGAACAATGAAAGCTAGGGATTAGGGATGAGAAGGGTTTGAAGATTGATGAAAGAAGAAGAAAGTAGTGTGGCTGCAAGTGAGTAAATGATATCTATGGGGGTGATTGTGGAGGTTATGCGTGGATTTTTATGGGTTATGGGAGGTGTATTTGAGTGGTTTTATGAATTTGGGGAAACATGGGTCGAGAGCTTGAAGGAGGTTTCTGGAATGTTGTGGAAAATTGGTGACTGCTGCGTGTGTTTTATAAAACTGGTGCTGATGTAAGGCGGTGTGCGCTTGGGCGCACCGCAGCCGCGCCTAGGCGCCCGATCCTCTGAACTGGTGCACCAAAATGGTGCCATGCTCCCGCACCAGTTTCCTCACCATTCCGCACCAGCATCCCGTCTGCTACGCACCAAAATGGTGCGTCGCACTGGCACCACTCCCTGCACCGGTGCGCGCTCAGGCGCACCAGGCTCATGCCTGGGCGCGCACGCACATCTGATGTTGTTTTTTTTTAAAGCCTATTCTACATCCTCCTTAACATAAAATACATACTAAAATATTAAAGTCTCATTTTCGTAATTATATAATTACTAATTTTAGAATTACTTAATTAAATTTAATTACTTAAACACATAATTACTTACTAAACATTTAGAATGTTACAACAATGGTGTACATGGTCCTTCGACCTGAAGTTGCTACGGTTCCCAACATGAGGAATTATGTGCTTTCACGCAATCAAACGTCATCTTTAACCAGATGATCATAACGGTTGTAGTCGGGTATATAACAAATCATGTAGATGGATGTGAGTGACGTAGATGGGATTTGTCATTCCTTGTCAATAGGAATTATATCTCTGGGCCCTTTTAATGAGTGAGACGGTGAAATGTATGGCCATACTCAAGACAGTCAATATGAGATATTGGCGAGACTTGTTTAGACGCGTCTACTCAGGGATCAAGAAACCATAGGTTACACTGTACATGGGTGACACCTTCCATGCCATGAGTGTAACTAAGATATTTGGACAAAGGGATTAAATTTAAACATGATCATTGGTCACACTAAGGTTATGTCAGATCACAGACATTCCTGTCACTTGGGTAGGAATGACGTGTTGCTAGATACCGCTCATTGCTTGTAAACTTAAAATGAGATTTTAACTTTACTGCCAACGTTACAGGAACCTATAGGGTCACACACTTACAACAGATAGATTGGAGATATCACATTTGATAAAAAAAAATACAATAGTTGTATTTTTATAAAATTTACGTCTGTGCAATGCACGGTATGACCGTGCCACGCATTCTGATATGTGTTGCCAAGCCCAGCCCGCTAGTCTAATACTATTATAAATAATATTATTAGCCTTAGGGTTTTGGGACGTGTGAGACACAGAATGACAACCATAGCCGTCCATATCAGAGAGTGAGTGATACACTGAATCTCTCTCTCTTCTCCGCTAGCACTGAGAAGAGAGACGCGGCTCCAATTGGGAACCTGTTTGTGTGGATACCAATAGAGGCGCGACTACCTTGCTACGCTCATGATTGACGTGGATTGTTCGTGCACGATCTGACCCAGCGCTGTTCTCCTCTTCGCATCAAGAGGTAAACGTTTTCTATCTCGAATCATGCTCTCTCAGCGCTGTTCTTGATTTTCCCTAAATCAAGAACAAATTCCTATTTCCAGCAACCAGTACATACGATTTATAATTATTCACCTTGATCTACTTATCTATACATGTTATTGTAGCTTATTTACAAAAACTGTGGTTTTCATTTCATTATCTTTTATTGATATCAGGGAAAATGATAACGACTTCCTGGTTCAACTTTGCAAATCAAGTGGCAAGCTTCTGAGGGTATTCTTGTGGAGTTTAACTAGATTCTTACTTTTATATTTGGAAGTTATTTCATTGTAGCATTGTTGGTTGGTCACTGGTCCTATAACATATTCTAGCATTCCTTAACATATCTAGAGCCAGTGGTTAGTTTGCTGGACCTTGCAGTAATGATCTTTAATAATTTTTGTTCCCTTAGTCATGCTTTCAGTGGAAATTTGATGTAAGTATTTGAAATGAAATACAATTAAATATGTCCTTTACAATTAAATACTGGCTTATGATTTTCTGTTAATTTTTCCTTGTCGTTGGCCAAGATTATGGGAGGTCTCAATTGATTTCAGTGGAAGTTTGGCTTGCAAGCACAATCTTTTTAATTTAAATTCCTACATTAAATTTTAATGATATATAATGCTAATATGATTTGATATAATAGAGATGGAGATTTAGGTAGAATAGGATATAGGGGTGGAAGGATGGTTTAAAGCAAATATATACTTTTTTTAAATTCGTCCAATGTTTTAGCGACAGTTTAAACTGACGCAAATCGATTATTTAAAATTATCAATAGGCATGTTACGCAAATCGATTTTTTAATGAAATTTCAGATTTGCAACTTGCAACGGTTATGAACCGTCGGCATTTTTAATATAATTTCAGCTTCACAACTTGCGGCGGTTATGAACCGTCGCCTTTTTTTTAATATAACTTCGGCATTGCAACTTGCGACGGTTGAAATTGCCGCAACCTTTAGCGGCAAAAAAATACAGCGGTTGTCAAAACCGCCGCAAAAAATGAATCCCAACATATGGATCTACGACTGTTTATAAACCGCTGCAAAATATTTTTACGACAGTTAAAACCACCACAAAATGCATCATAAACTGCCGCAAATTACCCTTTTTTTTAGTGTTCTAAGAGAGAATTACAAAGTAATTATAGCAATCTCGAGCCCTCGCTAATTCATTTTGAATAAGAAAAATGACAAATCCCCACAACACCTCATGCTCCTTTTGAATTGTAGCAAACTATTCAAACTCTCATCATAACGATATGCATGAAATTATTTCATCTGAGAGCGAGTTGACAACTAACCACCTTGCAAAACGCAAATAGTTCCAAGCTTGATGATATTTATAGATTTTTTTAACTTTAACCTTTAAGGTTAAGGATAAGAGATTAAAAGTAGATATTATTTGTAAAAAAAATTAAATATAAAGTGTTTTTTTTCTTTCAATGTAGCATTTTTCAATACATGATATCCACTTTTAACCTCTTATCATCAACCTAAGGGTTAAAAGATAAAAAAAAACCCATTTTTTTATATATCCCCAAAGATTTTCATATCCTCCAAGCCATGTTGAGCTGCCAGCTTGTGATACTTGTCCAATTTCCACCCATTGGGCTCATTCATTCACATGGCACTCCAAATAAAAAACCAATCATTTAAACATAAAAAAGAAAAGAATCACAACATACACCTTTCCCTATAAAAACCCACTCTCCTCACACTCCATGCTTCATTCCTCAAAAGCCAAAGTAACACTTGTGTATTCAAAAAGTTACTAACTTCCATCAATTTTGTGAAATGGCTTCCAAGGCTGCACTTCTTGTTGCTCTTAACCTTATTTTCTTCACTCTGGTTACCTCCACCTATGTCCCATGCCCCCCATCATCCCCAACTCCCAAACACCCTTCACCTGTTCCAAAGCCACCAGCCTCAAACCCTGCTTACCCAAAACAACCTAGTTGCCCCAGGGACACCCTTAAGCTTGGTGTGTGTGCTGATGTGTTGGGTCTTGTGAAGGTGGATCTTGGAAAGGCACCAAAGACCCCATGCTGCTCTCTCATTCAGGGTCTTGTTGATCTTGAAGCTGCTGTGTGCCTTTGCACTGCTCTTAAGGCTAACATTCTTGGCATCAACCTCAATGTTCCCATCAACTTGAGCTTGATTCTCAACTATTGTGGAAAGAGTGTCCCCAAGGGATTCCAGTGCCCTTAAATAGGCCCTTCAAGCTATTATAAATTTAAGTGTGTTAATGTTTTATTTTGATATATTCGTTATTCATTCTGTAATAGTTTGGTTATTATTATTATTATTATTATTATTATTATTGTTGTTATTGTTGTTGTTGTTGTGATGGTTGAAAGGTTACTCGCCTTCCGCCCTCACTTGTCTTTTGAATTCCATGTAAGTGAAATTTCTACTAATAAAATTCTATGTTTAAGAACAGTTGCAAAATTTGTTTAATATTATTATCGAATATGGTTTAGCAAGCGGCGATAGTAAAGCGCTTTGCAAACAGTTATATATATATATATATATATATATATATATATATATATATATATATATATAAGCGCCCTGCAAACTTGTATTTTGAGGGTAAGTATTTATTTTTAAAAAAAATTTATATATTTCTTCTTACATGTCCACGACAACCTATCAAATCTGGAAGACCGATGGCCAATCTGGAATTTATTGATGAAAAGTTTGCAAATATGCCTTGATATTATAATTTTTTTTCAAATTAATTTCGTTTCATGTTCAATAAATTTCTTTTGGTAATAAAAAATTTGTTTCATGTTTAAAGAAACTAACTAATTAAACACTATTACTTAATCTGAACCAATATTATTTTGATTACATTGTTTGAGTTTACATTTCTTATATATTTCTCTAACCGAATGGTAATTATGTTTTTAAAATTTAATTTAATATTTTAAGTTTTTAACCAATAATTAAATTATTCAACGGATAAGATCTTGTTTATTTACTTAAAAAAAATTTAAAAAAATCTATCTTCACCTCACAAAAAATAAAAACAAGGAAATAGTAAATAGAGAGTACCTTCGTCATTTTTTTTATTTTTTTTACAATCTCAATCCAAAACTAACCGAACAAAATACGTATGTAGTTTAGATTTTATTTGTCTAGAACTACCCGCTTACTCATAGCCTAATGGATTGTAAGTTGAGCGTAAATTGTACGCTTATATATGTGTTATATGTATCATAGATTATTAGGCACATAACAAAAGATATGCACATGTATATATTTGTGATCTATAGGTGTCTGAGCGTGATTGAATGTTTGCGCTCAAGCTCAATTATTAATTAATTTCATTTCATGTTTTCAATATTGTTTATTTCCAATGGACATTTGTCGCTGCCTGCCTGGCCTTGTTTGGTATAATAATCAGATAGTTCATAAATAATAAAAAAAATTATTCATATACCGAATCATGCTATGGTAAATATATCGATGACAATTCAAATAGAATTTACGTGACTTCGCCAAAAAATATTGGAATTTACGTGTGTATTAGGCTATCAGCCGCAATATATATTTTCTGTTAGTACGTAGGACAGTTGGTACTATACAATATTACTGTGGAGGTGAAAAACAAAAATTATATTTGTGATACATTTGAAACAACGTATGATCAATTGTACAAAACCAACTTGCTTGTGTTGGGGCTGCTTGAAGTAAACAGTTTTGGAGCAAGTCGTAAATAGCCTAGAATAGAATAAGAATAAAGGATGGAGGTAGGTAGGTCAAGATTAAATTTTGAACTCATTTTACTTGTTTCAACTCGTTTCGGTTAGAATTATCTTAAATTTGTATTTAACTTTTTTTTATACACAAGAAAATTAATGAACTAAGGAGAAAGCTAAGCTCTGCATGATTGAGCCGTAAAAATATGGAATTTTAATTTGAAAAAATATTGTGGTTATCATATAGAGGTTCCAATGAAATGATGATTAATATTTCCAAATTAAACCTAACTTTTTATTGGTTTAAAAGCGATGATCAATGTACATGATCAAGCCTGACTTGACATGGTTAAAGTTAGATCTTTATTATTTTTTTTAATGCTTTAAGTGATAAGATTATTAGTTTTAGTGATTGGTGTATGTCACTTATTTCTTGTATTAAAAGGATGAGTTGATGGTCTTTTTTTGATTGATTATTTTGTCTTGTACTCTATCATGAGTTAAATATCCCTCTTACTCTTTTTAATAAAATCGTTGCTTATTATAAAAAAAAAAGTGATGATTAATAATAAGCTGGAAATTCAACTTCAAGATAGCCAAATCTTCTTGTATGTCTTAGTGATATATGTAACACCCTAACTTTTTTTTTTAGTAATGATAAAACAAAATTTAGTGAAAACCCTAGTAGACCTCTTTCTTTACTTCTCGCGGTGGCTGCTCCACAGGCGGTGCCGTTATGACAAAGAAAAAAGGAAGGCCTCCTTCTCCTTCCTCTCTATCAAGTAAACAAAATCAAAATGATTTCGAATATTGATGAGGAGGATTTAGCAAAGTTGGATAACTTGAGTGTCAAGCAATCAGAGAATATGTTGAGAAGCTAAGCCTTGAATTGATTTGATCCAAGATCAAAGGAAAAGCAATAATGGAGTAGTGTTGTAATGAGAAAGAAAAGCCGTCAGGAGAGGCTGCTGTATTGCTTCCAACAGCCACGCCTGTTTCCAATCCTACTGTTGGGAAGACAGCGTCTGTTTGGGATACCTTTGATATATCTAAACTTCGGAACGCTGGTGAAAAGCTTTCCTTCACTCAGCCTGAATTGAAGGAGGGAGTTTCTATTGGTAAAATAGTGTATGCTGATGTTGAACAGGAGTTAAAGTATAGGGAGAGTGCACTAACATGTTATGTGCTTGGTGCCAAACCACCATACCCTGTGATCAATGGTTTCATCAAAAAGGCATAGGTCAATATGGCATTGATAAAATTCTTATGAATGGTGATGGGACTATTGTGGTTCGTTTCAATTCATTGGAAGCTAGAAATACAACCCTTCAGATAGGGGTTTTTCACTTTGACAAAAAAACCCATTATTCTTGCACCATGGACTGGCAGGTCTATCTCCAAGAGCTTTATTGATCGTGTGCCAATATGGATTCAGTTACCAAACTTGAGCCCTCGTTTCTGGGGTGAAGGGGCACTCAGCAAAATAGCAAGCTTGGTGGGTAATCCTATTATGGTTGATAAGGTAACTCAAGAGAGGAATCGTATTAATTTTGCAAGGATTTTAGTGGAAGTTGATCCTGCTGTTCTACCTGATGAGGTATTTTTTGAGGATGACTTTGGTAATGTCGTTACTCAAGGAGTTACCTATGAATGGAAACCTGTTTTGTGTGCCAAGTGTACAATGTATGGTCATGATGCTAAAATGTGCAGGAAGAATGTGAAGAAGCAGTGGGTTGAAAAGAAGAAGCCAACAAGAGAGGAAATTGATGAGAAATTAAAGCTCAAACAAGCCCTTGATAATGGAACAATTCCTGAGGAGAATAGGGAAAGGGCTCTAGCTACTTGTAAGGATGTGATTTAATGTCAGTCCTTGGAGGGTAGTGTTGGTGCTACTAGGCCTAATCTGATGAATAATGTTGACTCTGATGCGAATTCTACCACCAATTCTGGTGCTAAAAATGCTGGCATGGATTTTGGTGATGGATCTAAGTCTGGTGCTGGTGTGATGATTCCTGGTCCTAATCTCATCATAATTCTGGTATGTTGGCTAATCCTGGTGCAAATGATGGTGTCATCAACTCAGGTTCTGTTTCAAATAGTGAGAATGATCAAGGGGGGCCTTGGACTCCAGTTAAAACAAGAAGTAAGACTCAGCTGAGAGGTGAGGGTACTCACCTGAAGCATCATGGATAACATTGCATGTTGGAACATTAGAGGACTCAATAGTCCCTGTAAGCAAAAGGAAGTGCTAAACTTCCATAAAAAGTATAAAGTAGGTTTATTAGGAGTTGTGAAGAATAAAATCAGAAGTAATGCTATAGCCTCAGTGTAACACCCTACATTAACTACCCTTAAATACCCATTTATTGAAAATAGTGAATTTAAAATTTCCTTTTTAACTTATAAAAATCTCCCGTCAAACAGACGGAGTTTCCTTTGTTTATCGGACTTTCCAAAATTTAGTTTTTGTCCTGTAACCTGTTTAACACATTTATATATTCATAAAAGCAGGAGCCAGAAGGGCTATCAACCACATATATCATATAACAGTTCAACATCGTGCACACCATCATAGCATCAGGATATAAATATCAGAGTAAGGCAGCATATATGAACAAGTTGCGGAAAAAGTACTTTCCCAAAAGAATGTGTCCTGGGCCCAAACAAAAATATATGTACATGATCCATACAAAAATAAATCAGATCAAATCCACTGGCCCAGGACAGATCCAAGCCCTAAACATAAACAACCTAATCTCCCTATAAGGGATAGTACTCCTGCTCGACCGTATCGGGTGTGAGCTACGACTCAGTACCTGTGAAAAATGGTAAGGAGGTGAGCATTACACAGAAAATAGGAATAGCAGTTTCTGATATGACATAATGACCGACTAAGCCAAACACATATAATTCACATAATTCACATAATCATCTATTCATCCATATCATGATCACATGCATATCAGAAATAGGTTATCAACTCTCTCATTCTCGTTCACACTAACACTTTACTTATTTTCATAATTCTTTCCTCTCTTATTTCTCATGTTTTATCATATTTTTTAGATTTTTGTAGATTATTGTAAGCTTTTCATCTTTTCGTACGGTCCGATTCGCGCCACATCGCAGTCGGCCGCACAATATTGGTGTCTTTTATTTATTTGTGCACACGGTCCGATTCGCGCCACATCACAGTTGGCCGCTCGTACGATCCAATTCACGCCACATCGTAGTCGGAGCGTACGATCCGATTCGCATCACATCGTAGTCGGATGCACAAGTGAGGGGGGTTACTCCTTTGACGCGGACTCGTCCGATTCGCTCCATATCGCAGTCGGACACCGATTCGCGTACTATCACAGTTGGCCACAAGGGAGCACCGGGTAATCCTTTGACGCGGATTCATCCGATTCACGCACAATCGCAGTCGGATACCGGTTCGCGCACAATCGCAGCCGGCTGCAAGGGATTACCACATAATCTTCTCGTGGACTATTCGATTCGTGCCACATCGCAGTCGGATTCCACACATTTTTATATCTTACTCTGGTTGTGGACTATCCGATTCGATCACAATCGCAGTCGGATTCCACACATCTTTATATCATATTCTTTATTAAGTACTTCTCTCCATCATATTATTGGTTTGATCATCCCTTATTCAATTATCTTTCTCTTTTCTAATCAATTATTTATTAATTACTTTCACATTCTTTCTGAGTCCATATTCAATAGAACATTTTTTAACATCATTCAATCACTTATCAAATATAAGCACATATAGCACATAATAATAACGCATAACATCATCATTTATAATTTCACATTCCAATTTATTTCCCTAATTATTTACTTAATTTCCTAGGTTCAAATTATCAGCTTTATCAACTACCCTAAGGTGCAAAATCCTAAAGCTAACAACAAACTCTTAGCAAGCACTATATACATACTAGAAACTCATCCCTAAAATAAGGTAACACTCACTCCATACCTCTACCAAAGAGAAAGGAGAAACCTTCACAAAAATCCCTAGCTTATCCTTTGCCCTAACCCTTACCAACCATAACCAAGGAGCCTCCAGATGTAGTGAGAAGAAAGAGAGTAAACTTGGTTCCTTGAAGCCACAAAATGAAGAAAAACATAAGAATGTGGCACCCCAAAAGTGTTGATTCGAAATTCATGAGGGAAGAGAGGAAAAATTCGTGTTAAAATGTGAGGAAGAGAGGAAGGTAAAATTTACCTTGAAAGCTTGAAAATGAGTGATGACAAGCCCTAAGAACCTTGAAGAGAAAGAAGAACAAAACTTGTTCTTGGTGGGGGAAAGAGAAAGCCGTGAATATAATGATGATGAGGATGGAGGAAGAAAGAGCTTGCCTTGATGATGGAGGAGACGATTTTAGCTCTTAATCTTTGGTTTGTTGTTGTTGTTGATGAGGATTAAGAAGGAGAGAAGTGATGCTCTTGAACCCTAACTAAGAGAAATAAAGGAAAGAGAGAGTTCAATTCGTTTTTATTTTTTTCGCTGTTGACTCGTGTTAATCGATTAACCATTTGGTTAATCGATTAACCTGTGTAAATTTGCCAAAAATCAGCTATCAGGTCTTAATCGATTAACCCCCAGGTTAATTGATTAACTCGTGTATTTCAGTTCCTTTCATTTTCACCATGGATCAGGTATTAATCGATTAACGCCCCAGGTTAATCGATTAACCAACTTAGTTCTTAGAAGATATGTGGATCCACCTTGGGGTGTTCGTAGAAGATATGTGGATTCAGATCAGTGGGTCTCGGTGATAATTGGATCTTGCTATGGTAAAGGCTTAATCCTTGTGTATATCTCCCAAATGTTTGAAATAGGAAAACCTTCTAACTACCTTCTATGTAGAGGTTTTCCTCCATAATCAAATTGATATATTTTTCTACCAAGATGTATATGTTAGAAGTTTAATATTTTTTAAAACATTTTTGAAACCCTAATTTTGAAATTATTCTAATGTGCCACTCGACCTGTCGACATTCGCGGAGAATGTTGTCGCGTCAAGTGAGAAATATTCTTACCACAATGATTTCCTAGGACATGGTCAATTTAGAGTCCCTTTTAATAAGTCTCATGGATTTTAAAGTATTTTATTATACCAACATATAAGTTAGGTGGCTCAGCACTTTTGAAACTCTTATATTATTTTGCTAATAAAGTTATTTTTCACCACTAGATTGTTATGACATGTTGAGAGTGTTGCAAGGTCAACCGGGGGCATATATTATGATAGGATGATCATCCGATTTTATTAGACTTTATTCCTTTTAAAGTTTTGAGAAATCAAATGAATTGCAAATGTTTATCAAAGTAACATTCCAAAGTTGGAATAACTAAGGAAGTTTAATTCGTTTTATGTCTTCAATCTATTTAAATGTTTCAAGTATTTATAGTAGATCTTAATAGGTTTTGATAATGTAATGTTTCGTGATCAGAATTTCTTGAAAAATTTTAATATTTAACGTGACTTTATTACATTAAGTTATGTTAAAATGAAATCCCTTCAAAATTACTACATTGTTTATTTTATAAGTTTAATTAATTACTTAATTTCAAAGTTAGCAATTAGGGGTGTTACACGAGATGTTGTTGGCAAGATTATTTCCAAAAGAAAAAAGAGTGATGAACCAAGAGAGCACTTCATCAAATTCAGAGATAGTCACTGGAGGGTGGGCCCTATTGAAAGATTTACCAAGGAAAGTTCACGATATGTTAAAAATGCAAAGGGTTCAGGCATGTGATGAAAATTTCTCCATATGGAGGAACATCAGAAAAGGGCTCCAGGTCATATGCTTATAATTTCTCTTTTGCTGTTAGAGAGGATGATCTTTTATGAAATGAAAAGTGGTGTATCGTCATGGCATTACTGCTATTTTATGTAGAAGGATGAGTTATTGTTAGCGGGTCCTTAATTGCTAGTGGGAATTGGTTGATGCAATGTATATAGTGGGTGATGTCGATGGTAAACTTCCATAAATGGTGAACATGGAACTTGCACTAAAAAATTTTCAATAAGGTTTTGACAGCTGTAACATGATGTCAGGTGTACTCTGTTTATGATGGGTGATGTCGGTTTAGACAATGATAGTTTGCGCAGACAATGATGTCGTCATATACCTCTAATCCAATCAAGGTGGAGATTATTGGGTATTTTTGAAGCAAGACAAACATTGCATAGTATTGGAATGAAAAAATGAGGCCAAAGTTATCTATTGGGTTCAAGTTCTTTGTTTCGGCTTGCCCCACTTAAAAACAATTTAAGTTGTATCTAACTTTTCTTCTTCTCATAGAGTGTTGTGATTTGCAATTTAGGTACTTTCTTTAGAGAGTGAAGATACACATGAATCAATGGAAGAGTAGTCTATATGTTGTAACAATTTTCACATAGTGTTTGTTTTTAATTAAGGTATTTTCAGACAATGGTCGTGATTGTTTTATATGGTTTGAAGGTTTTTCCATATTAAATCATTGTGTTTTGATTGTTCTATTTTTCCTATTTTATTTCTTTTCTTCTAACAAGGTCATCGGGAGAATATGTTTTTCCCAACAATATGAAACTTTGTTAAAGGGTCTTGATCCTTTACTATGTTTAAGAATCTTCAAAATTTTATTTCAAGAAGAAAAACATAAGAATAACAATTGAAGATTCTAAAAAATAAAAGGTGTGTATTATGAGTGTGCAATTTTTTTTTTATAAAATGGAAACAGGTAGTCAAAAAAATTAGAGAAAGTGTGTGAGGTCCTAGATATTAAGAACCGATTTATTAATTATCTACTGTTTTATATTTTTTTAATATATTTATATGTGTACTAAACGTGGGTTTGTTTTTTCAAGATGAACAAAAACTGAGTAATTATAACTTTATGTGAAAATTGATCAACTTTTTTATCGATTTTGGAGTAAAATAGAATCTACTCATATTTGCTTAAAATAAAAAGTGTTTTCTTAAACTCAACCTTTAGGGTTGAGGACAAGAACACCAAAATGGTTAAGTTTCATAATGAATTATGCATTTAGTAGAGATACAATCTTATATCTTTATTTTTTTCAAGTAAACCTATCTAATTAAAGGTGCATATCCTAAGGGTTGAGGTTAAGAAAATCCAAATAAAGAGTTTGCTTAAACTCAACCTTTAGGTTGATAATAAGAATCCAAAATGGTTAAGTTTGATAGAGAATAATACATTCAGGGGAGATAAAATCTTGTATCGTTATTTGTTTTAAGGGAATAATGATTTACACTCAAAAAATTATTCATACTTCTCAAAAGCTATTCAAAGTAGATTCAAACATGTCAATTTCTTATAAGTGATTATTTTTTGAAAAATATATAAGTAATTTGAAGAAGGAGAAATAATCCAAAACAAACATGGTCTTACCAAAAGTCTACAGTAATTTGGCTGGTGTGGCTTAAGAGGAATAAAAAAATCTTGCAAGACCAGGATATTGATATAGTGGAATTGGTGGAAGAAATCAAGTTAAAATCATGTCAGTTAATTGATGTTCTGGGAGTTGCTACTTCTTTTTATGTTGATTGGCGAATGTGTCCTGTGGTAGCTAACTAAGTAGCTGGTGGATAAGTTAGGTGTCAATGCTTTCTGTATTTGTAACATTTTTTTTGCCTAGGTGGGTTAATGTTTCTTTCACTAAGACTGTTATACTCTTTTTCCCTTGTATTGAATTTTACCTGAGGGTTTTTTTTCTTACAAGGTTTTTAAGGAGGTAGGACCCCTTTCAAGAGGTATTTAGAGGGGGTTTTCATTTATGTTGTAATGCTAGGTTGGTTGCTGTGACTACAAAAAAAACCCTTTATTGCAACGACAAAAGTCGTTGCTAAAAACCAAAAGTCGTTGCAAAAAATATTTTTTGCAACGACTTTGGTCGTTGCTGGTAACGCCGTTGCAAAAGGGTATAGCAACGATGAGTCGTTGCTATAAAGAACGGTTTTCAGGAAGAGATGTCGTTGCTAAAAAAGGCCGACAGAGCTATGTAACGGTGATCCCTTTTGCAACGACATTGTCGTTGCAAAACACCTTTGGCTTCTGCAACGACAATGTCGTTACAGAACACCTTCCACTTCCGCAACGACATTGTCGTTGCAAAACACATTTTACTTTTGAAACAACAAAATTGTCGTTGCAATAGCCTTTTTTAGTTTAAAAAAAATATTTGACCAAAGAAATTTTATGCTTCAAATTCTGAAATATTTTTAATATGGTTATACAACTACTAAATTTATAACATACATTTGATATAAACTCATCCAATTATTATAAGTTGTGTTTCTTACAAGATACAACATAAGAACATACAAAAAAAAATCCAAAAAAAAAAACATACAAAATAAAATACAAAATCTTTAATATCTTTTGTACTCTACTCCACCTCCTCAAGTAACACCAATTATCCATCATTGCTTGATTCTTTGTATGCTCACCACCTGAAATTGATGTCCAGTAAAAATTTTGTTAATTTTCCATGCACCCCAAAAGAACCATAATCCAATAACCACTCAAGTTATGGTTTATATATATATATATATAGAGAGAGAGACATATAAACATAGCAGAGAAAATTCTAAAGCTTTAAACCTGACCATACTAAAACTTGCAATAGAACTGATAGCAAATAAACAATAATCTAGCAAGTATTAGTATCAAATGAAATTGCTCACCATTCTTTTAGTCTCATAATAATCATCAAGAGCCCATTGATACTTAGATTGATTCAAGCCAAACCAACGCGCCAAGTGATCATCCAAGCTTGAGTGGGCTGTGGAAAGAAAAGGTAATGCATAATTAAATAACCAGAATAAACAATAAAAAATAAAATAAAAACCTCAATCAAAGATTAAGAGTGGTATATGACGGGGAATGCAGATGAAAGAAAGATGGGAATTTAAGGTTATTGAAAAAGGTGTTGTGACAATCCAAAGCACCAGAAATGGGCCATCTGAAATTAATCATAACACATCAATTACTAATAAGTAGAGCAAATCAATTAAATTGATTTTCATCACCGGGACATAGAACATTGTTAAGAAATTCATACTGACCAAATATGCATACATAATTGACGAAATTAATGTACATTAATTAATTAATTTAATAAATATGCATAGATGATTACTTCCTCAATATGGGCTTGTTAACAAGCCACAAATGAGAAAAACCCTTGTATGAATATACTCTAACTGAATTCTATTTCCTCTTAAGAGTGATAGTTCAACCAGTAGAAATTACTCCAAATATAGGAACAATTGCTTACACCCTTTAATAATCTAGCCTATATAGATATACAGAGAGAGATTGTGTGTTATGCATAGAAGAGTGAGAAGTAAAGAGAAAGGGGGGAGTGGAAAATAGTGCTGTAAGTAGTAGGGAGTACCAGTTTGGACTTTAGTGACAGCAGTTTTGAAAAAACCCAAAACGGAGGAACCATCGGAAGGGTAAATGGGTTTATTGATCTGGGGAGGGAGAGGCTGAACGGGAGGAGGAGGGACGAGGATCTTGGTGGGGGCGGGGGAAGGGGGAGAATCAGAGGATGAGGGTTTAGGAGTAGGAGGTGGGGTCATGAGGTGCTGTCAACGGTAATACTACTAATTGCACATCCTAACCAAATGATCATACTCTTAATCCTCTTACTAATCCATCAATTATTAAGCAAGAAATCTTGTTTTGTACTATAATAAAAGGCAAGAATGGTCCCTGCAACAAGACTATGATTTATAGTGCAAGTAATGAGACTAACAATGTTATGCATTTGTCACATACATAAAACTGCATTGATAAAATAAAACAATAGTACACAAACCTTGAGCACCCAAGTAATGAGACTAACACGGTACCTTACTCTGATATTAAGTATACTCGGTGTCTGATAAAGTAAAGACAGTGTTCAATTGAATGATGAATAGAGAAAAAGCAGAAGAACCCACCACCATAAAATTCAGAAGATATGAGCAAAGAAACTAGCAAAAACCACTGCAATTTTTTGAATGCACATAATATTCAACAGCTATTACCAGATCCAACTTAGTTATCAATAACGACATTAACATTATTCCAAAACAAGTGAAATGTAGAGCCAGAGATACTCATAGCAGATGAAGATCTGTGCATATAACATAGTTAGAAGTCACTTACAAGAATTTGGAATAACTGGTGGAAAAGAGCCCAAAGAACAAGCATCATAATCTACAAGCTGAAAGGAGACTAATATGATAACTTGTCGCTCCAATGAGCCAATCGATCAAAAAGATAAAACAAAACAGATAAAAAAAGTGCATTTCATTCTTCAAGCATAATGTTGCAGTTAAATTTCTGGTTCAAGATCAAATAAAGGTATGAGAGTATTCATAATTCTTTATGAATTATAATATACAAAAATCAAAGCAGCATCAACAGATATCCTTTTGTTGATAATAGTATTTATGGGCTAGGGCTACAAACCTATACATTAATGATCTTGTTGTTCAACTATTCCAAACAAGAGTTGGTTCAGTTACATGACACAATAAAAAGAGATATTTTGGAATCATTAGTGTGATTTATAAAACATTACTATCTGCTGCTCTGGAACATCATTCTCTGGAGGAACATCTTTTATAGAAATATCCTGTGATGCGGTCTTTTCCGGTATGGTTATGTTACCCGATTCTTCTGTTCAACAAGATATGTTCATCAAACACATTTCAGTTTTTAGACAGATGCAACATATTTCTCTCTCAACTTCAAGGCATGATCATGAGATCCCAGCTAACTCAAATGAAATTTGGTCTAACTTCAAATTTTAGCTTTTTTTAGAAGCTCAAAAAGTTATACGCAATCGTTCTGCTAAAGAGCCAAGTTTAAGCCAGAAGATGTGCTAGTTTGTTATAAGCATTTTTGACCCCATTAAACAAAATAACAATCCATGAATTTCATGGACACTCAAGTAACTATACCAGCCATTTTTATTTTTGATTGCATCCACATAAATGAGAAAAATAGCCCAAAAAAAGAAAAGAAAAGGTGTAGCAGATTTTAAGTTGAAATTACCTTAAGAGCCCACCTGCCTACGAAATAATTATTGAAAAGCTTCTGCAATATACATAAAGAACACAAATCATGTAGTAAATTGGCCACTCAAGTACACTAGTTGAACACAAATTATCAAAATCAGAAAGACCTAAACATCTCAAGTACTTAATATATCTGAAAGGGGAAAATAAACTAGAGTTCTTTTCCTAAAATTCTTAGGGTCATCCTGGTCCTGCAAAATATTATTCTCATCCATTCAAAGCTTGTCCATTGATGTCATCTTCCTATTCACAGCATATCAATACACCACACTACAAGGGCAATAAATTCCAGAGTATTTAGGAAGCTAACTTGAATTACACTAGAATAAGGAATAAGACATTCCAAGGAGAACAGAATAGATACCTCAAAATGATTGGAATGGTCCCAAGCTTGAACTAGACTTGCAAGCAAAAGAATTTGAAAATCAGTTACTAACACGAACATATATGAACACAAAAAATCCCCTATTGTGAAAATTGAAATCGAACCAAACCCACAAGAATTAGAAATGGAAATAGAATTGCAAGCAATAGAAATGGAAATCCACACAAGCATTAAAAATTGAAAAAGAAGTGGTATCAAACTACTCAGACTTATTACACGGCATGTTAAAAAAAAATTATATAATAATTTTTGGGTCTCACATTGACATAAACAATTCACAGTGTTAGTGTGTGTTAATCAAGATTCCAAGATCTCTATATAAATACTTAAGCTAAGTTTCCGTAATAACAATGGAAAAAATAATAATGAAAAAGGAATGAAAGCAAAAAGAACTCAATAATATACTTGCACAAAAGGTGAGATGACAGATGTATCAACTTCATCAGTGTGGCTGATACCTAAAATAATGATTCAATTGGAAAACAAAGACAAAGTTATATGTTACCTTGTTAAAAGAAAGTGCAATTAACTGAGATAAGCAAAAAAAAAATACCATTATTAAACACCCATATTGGCAGTGCATCCAAGTCCTCTGCTAGCTGCTCAAGAATAAAAAATATAAATCATTTCACTTGCATGGCACAAATCGAAAGAATTTCAAATAAATGAAAACAGTAAACTCCTCAGAACCATTATCGTTAATGATACTATTTCGGCAAATATAACACAAGTAGCACACAACAGACCTTGTAGTTCATTCATAAAAAACACTAAACAGAGTTTTCATGTATAAATCATTTCAAATTAATAAGAATATCAACAAAATAAAATTTGAATTTGAAATTTACCTTGACCAAGAGATTGAGGTAAATATCATTGGACTTAGGTGTAGTTCTTTTGGTCTTCTTGCTCTTACTAACAGCCTTAAGATCGATACACTGTGTAACAAAACAAATCGCAATGGGAAATGGTAATTAAAACGAAAGGTTAAAAGGAATGGAATAGAAAAAAAAAAGAGAGAGAGAAAGGTGAAGAGCATATGAAGAACCGTTGCGGCTGCGCTCTTTGGGTTTTGGAAGAGCTTCCCTTCATCTTCTGCAGATATTGCGACTGCTCAAACACAAGAACAGGGTTACGAAGCAAAGATAGGGTTTTTATAGTTGCAATTAAGAACTGCAATAACAATAAATCTGAGAAGAGAGGACTCACATCTGTCCTGCGGATAGGATGAATAGGGAAGCTCATTTCTGCAGGACTCGAGCTCGAATGGCGGCAGCCCCGTGGCCAAACCATTGGAATCGAGGGTCGAGTGTGAAGCAGTGGCATAGCTCATAAGATAAATAAGAGGGTCGAGTGTGAGAAGACAGATTTAAATTGGAATTAAGAAGACAGATTTGCATTATCTCAGTGTATTGAGTTGAGAACATGCAGAAACAATATCGATTCATAGGACAAAACAAATTACAAGACATCATAAATTAAGAAATGCACACACCTTCTCCTGAATGAAGATACTTGAACTTGTCTTATTTTATCTGAAATTAGAATCAATAAGTCAATGCAGTCAGCATAGAGATAGATGATATATCACTGTAACAAGAACATAGAAACCACAGCACTCTTAGCAAATTGGTTTAGGTATTTTATTATACTACTTGAGTGCAAGACTAAGAGATAACATAATACAATAAAATGAATCAAATTCTTAAAGGGACATCAGGGTAAGCGGAAGAAAAATAATAGATTGATGTTCAAAATTATCAGTACATAAGTAGCAAAAATATAAGAGAGAAATACCAGATAGGGATCCTGTGATCTTATTATACAGCAAATTTCATATCATATAGATCTATAGTTTCAAATCAAAATTCGCTTTCACAAAGTTTAATCTATAATCAACCTAAGATATACAATAAAAAATTTCAGCTTCACAGGAAGCACAAACAACACAAAATTGGAATTAAGAGCAAACACAAGCAGGATTATACACCATCAGAGACATCTAGAAACTAATTAAAAAGGCACAACACGAAAGACCTTAGCAACCAAACAAGAAAAGTAACACGTATCAATCAAATTTCATAACTTCCAACACAAATCATTATCCCAGGTGCCAATTTCAGTCTCCAACAAACAGAACAAGATACCAAACATAAATTAGAGCCTGAGAGATGAGTAAATTTCAGCCAAAACCCCAAATGGGCAAATTTAAACATCTTCCGAATCAAATTGAAAACCTTAAATGAAATAGAGTTAGAAGGTTACCTTAAACGTATACTGGAAATTGGAACCCAAACAGCAAGATGGAACAAAATCATATACCGAAGGTCTTGTAATGATGTCTTTGACAATGTCATATGCATTTGTGGACATACATCGGCAAATAGTTGCTTAAGCTTTGAGATAGAGAAAGGTATATCACCAAATAGTTGATTTTTAGACAAATCCCTACAATTCAATGGCAGCATCCCCAAGAGTGGCAGTGGTTCGATCCGGACCCGCAACGGCTGCGACCAGTACGAGGAGGAGGCGGCGGCTGGTTTACTATTCCCGAGCAAGGAGAGAGGAACGATGGCCGAGATCGTGGCCTCGTTCGTCGCAGCGCCAAAGGCGGTGGTAGTTGGCGCTAACGACGGCGACTGGAACATGAGGATAAGAGAGGTGTAGGGTTCGCGAAACGACAAAGAGAGGGAGAGAACGCGAGAGTGTCGACCAGAGAGAGAGACTAAGGGACAACGACAAGAACCAGATGGGTAGGGTGGCGCTGATGGCGGCGGCATGAAGAACTGGGAGAGCACGGAGGTGAGAGCTGATAGAGACAAGTGAGGGAGACCCCAAGGGAAATGGGGGCGGCGGCACCCTTGCAAAGAAAACCCTATTTTTTACATAACATATGCGAGAATGCCTTTTTGTTATTTAATTTTTTTATTTTTTATAAAAAAATATTTATTTAATCTTATTGGCAACGATAATGTCGTTGCAGAAAACAGGTGTTTTGCAACGACTTTAAAATGTCGTTGTAGAAAATAGGTGTTTTGCAACGATTTAAAAAATCGTTGCAAAACACCTATTTTCTGCAACGACTTTTTGATGTTGTTGCAAAACACCTGTTTTCTGCAACGACATTTTTAAGTCGTTGCAAAACACCTGTTTTTAGCAACGACTTTTTTAAGTCGTTGCAAAATGTCGTTGCAATAAAGGGTTTTTTTTGTAGTGTGTGGAGGTGTGATTTGTATGTGTAACAGCTACTATTATTGCTTCACAATGGTGTGAAGCTTTATTTTGTATTTTGGTATTTGGTCAACTTGGAATCATATGATGGTGTACCCTTAGGCAAACCCTTCATAGAAGATGGGACCTCTGTTGTGTACTTTGATATTCGATTGCTTTTTTTTTTAATGAATTCCTTTGTTTATTGTAAGTTAAAAAAAATGGTCTCAGTTGTTTTACCCGATTTGTCATTTGTCATTCCTTTATGACCTATAAATACTACACTTTAGACACACTAAACAGAGCAAATGAGGCTATTTTTTGATGAAAAAATCGTTAATATAGAAATGGAGATTTTTTTACTCAAGTATATCAATATGTCATTTTATATTGGTGAAGTGATCTAGAAAGATAATCTCTAGACTATGAAATTAGTTCTCCAGTGTTTTGCATAAGTTTCTAGTCTAAGTTTCTCGTCTAATGTGGATTTTGATATTTTACATTCTACTTCATACTTTCTAAACTGTAAAGTTGAATAATACCTTTTGTTTATTTAGGTTTATCAAAAGTGTGCAAGATGTTGGCTATCGGTTATTGAGGGTAAGACTCAAATGCATAGAAAAAAATAGCATGCACTCGGTGCATTTGTGAGAAAATTCAATTTGACCCTTTTTTTAACTTTAAGTTTCAACTTTATCCTTATCTTAAACATCATTCAACTTTGCCCAACACCACTCCCTACTTTCTGCCCTTCGGCAACCCCTAAAAAACAATCAAACTCCCAACCTAGAAACACACTCAAGCATCATCACATGAGAAGAACATTCATCAAGTCTTAATCAAGTACACTAAACCAATTATCAGTTTACCAAAATGCATACTCATCACCGATATACATAAATGTTAATAGGGCACAAAAATTTACAATCTTTAAACATAGTATGCAAAAGGCCCAAATTTTTGACCCACCCTACAAAGGGTTATACCACAATGAACATAGGAATCTAAAAAACTTCACCGATTCCAATGACAAAAAGATTAATGACAATAAAACTCAACGTGCCGTCACTGCCATCAGCCACCACCATGGTGAACTTTGAGTCCCAATCACCATGGTTCTTTATCTCTGCAAACCAAATCAAACCTCTAAAGTATCACTTCATCAAATAAACTCCACAACCATTACAACAAAATCTGGAAGAAGCCATCGCCATAACCGCCACCCTCACCACCACCACCTCACTCTAATTTTCCAGATCACGCTGCCAAGCCCTCTATTTCCACCTCCAGATTTGGAATCTCTTCTTATTCTTCTTCTTGCCCTTGTCCCTATGGTTAGATGGCTACCTCTTGAACCATTCCATGGTCGTTGCTTTGCCGCCCGCTTCTACACCACCAGCTGCAATGGAAGGTGGAGGTTGAGGCGAAATTGTGTAATTGTCATATTTATCAAGGGTAATGCATGCTGGTGAGGAAATGGTCTAATTGTCTTTTTGTTAAGTATTTCATCTAATCTTAACCATTGATAATATTTTATAATAAATCAATGGCGAAAATTGCAATATACACTGATGCATACTATCATTTTCTATACATTTGAGCCATCACCGGTTATTGATGCTATGCAAAAACATTTATCATCTTAGAAGCGTATGTAAGCATATCTTTTCCCTTGTAGATAAAATTTTCCTTATAATTTTGATTTTAAATAGCTCGCCGATTTATCATTTGTCTTGCTTTAAGATCCAAAGGAAAGTTACAAAATATGGTTGGCCTGTAATAATTTTCCAATAATAATTTGTATAGCATTATGTGGAAGATTAAAGCTCCTATCAAGTTAATCACTTTTTCATGGCAAGTTCTTATGGACCGGTTACCTACAAGATCTAATTTATGTAAAATGAATGCAATTGTGGACCAGAGTTGTCCTTTATGTCAGGATGGGGTTGGAGTTTTCTCTGCATCTCTTTTACTCGTGTAGTGTTGTTAGATTTGTTTGGGCTGGAACATACTCTTGGCTTGGAGTTATCGTTCCTCCTCAAATTAGTCTATCAAGTTCCTTCCAAGCAGTGTCATCTTTGGCTGGAAATGGGATGCGCAGGAGGTATATTTCTATAATTTGGATGACAATCGTTATGAACAATATATATGGTTGAAAAGAAGCACTATTATCTTTATAAATGAATTTGTGGATGTGACTGAATTCTTATTTTTGGTTAAGATTAGATCTTGGAGTTGGCCTAATGTCTTTGTGGGATTGAATTGAAAGGCCTCTGGATTATATTTTGTATGATGCAACATTTCTAATCGATTATTTGAGCAATTAATCGATTACTCTTCATCAACGGTAATCGATTAGGCAATATCAAATACATGATTACTAGCTACCTGATTTTTGTATGATGCTGTAGAAGTAATCAATTATCCTAACACAGTAATCGATTACTCTGATTTAAACTTGTAAAAAATTAATTTCTTAAACTATAAAACACAACCATAGGTTTTCAAAAGTATTTTCACAAATATAATATGAAAAGCAGTTTTCACAAAATACTTTTTGAAAGTTACTTCTCCAAATCCTTAAGTTTGGCCTAAAGACAAAAGTGAAACAATTACTTTTACCTTAAAATAATTTCCTAATGAATAGCGAGAGGGAACATCTTAAAATCCTTGCTTGACTCTTGCTTGAAACTTGACTTTGTTTGATCCTTGTTTGACAGTATCATTAAAACTTCAACGTAATTCTACGTTTACTTCTAACAAGTGAGATTGGATTTGGGAAGAACAACAAAGGGAAGCTGCTAGCAAAGAATTGAAAGCGAAGAGGGAAAGTGAAGCGCGCACACATGTGAGACTTTCAACTTCCGCACATGATGCTAGGGCCTGGGTGAACGAGAAAGAGGTCTGTGAAGGAGAAGAGAAACTCGCTCCAGAAGAGAAGGAGAAGAGAACAAATGGTTAATTATGATACAGTAGAAATGGTTTTGAGAAAGTGAGAAGCGCAATTTTTAAATATTTTATTAAGTTTCCGCAATGTTTTAGGCTCTATTTTTATTTCCATTTTTTATATCTGGCCACGCTTTTGGCCACGGTTTTTTAAGGATATATGGCCACGGTTTTTTGGGACATGTGATCATGGTTTTTTATAAGCCACAGCTAATAATCTTGTTGTTAATAAGAACCTTTGGCCACAATTTTATCCTAAATTTTTAAGCCACACCTAATAAACTTTGCTTTAAACAAAAACCGTGGCCTAAATTATTTATTGTAAGTAATTGTGGCTTATAAGTGTTCCAAAATTTAAAACCGTGGTCTATAAATATATATAATTATTCGTATGAATAAAACTGCGGTCTATTTTGTGTTTTAACCACAATTTTTAAGACCGTTAGAAGTCAACGTGGAAATATGTTGAATAGTTTTGATGATGCCAAAAAAGGACCAATCAAAGTCAAAGAGCAAGTCAAGTTTTAAGCAAGGACCTCAAGATGTTTCTCTCCGTTCTCATTAGGAAATCAATGTAAGGCTAGATTAATTGTTTCATTTACGTATTAAGGACTTATTTAGATTTCTTGGAGAAGAAGCATTTTAAATCAAAAGTATTTTAAAATCTAAAAGTATTCTTTGAAAATGTTTTTAATATTGTTTCCGTGAAAATACTTTTGTGAAAACCTCTGAATACAGTTTTTGTTTATGAAAATTTACTTTTGTGAAAATAAGAAAAAGTAATGCATTACTTTTCAAGGATAATCCATTACTTAGCTTCAGCCTTGTATCCTCAGAGTTTGTAATTGATTATTTGATCATTGCTAATCGATTACTTTAAAAGGTGTTGATCTGAAAAAGATTGTAATTGATTACTTGTGATTAAATAATCTATTACTTCAATGTCTGTGCATTTTTGTATTTTTCTGAAACTCGGTAATCGATTCCTTGGGCTGAGGTAATCGATTACTTTTACAAAAAGATGAATTTTATGTTTTGCCTGAAAGGCAGTAATCGATTACCTTAGAGAAGTAATCAATTACTTTAAATTGTTCTTGAAATCCGTGTCAGAATCAATCAGAGCCGTTTCCAGATTTGTTATTATATGATTGCTTCTGATTTGTTTCGATTTTAAAGTTAAGATTTGATTTTTGAATTTCATATCTTTTATTATTTGAAAATCAATCTTTTTATATTTTCGGATTTGATTTTGATTTGATTCTTATTTTGAATTTGAATTTGAATTTGATTCTAAATCTGATTTGATTTTAATTTGATTATATTTTTTAAATTCAAATTCAAATACTTCAAATCAAATCCTTTTAAATAAAGTTTTTCTATATTCCATTTTAACTCTCCTGATCAGTTTTTGAAAATCAAGTTTTGAGAGAAAAATAGTTTTCACGTTCTGCTCTCCTTCTTCTCCAACTCCGAGTACTTGGCCTAATCTTAAGTGAATCTATTACCTTGCCATTAGTGAGCTTTACTGTTGTATCCGTGTTGTTGAGAACACACTTATTATCACGTGTACTAAAACCTTCAATATCTTTTGTAACCGTTGTTGTAAAGGGGTGTGTCACCCTTAGCTTTTAGGGAGTGGCTCCCTAGTTCGGACGTGTGGCACATTCGGGGGTTGTATAGGGTGAGGAACCCTTTTTGTATTTGGGGTAGTGGTCCTAGATGAACGGTGGGGCACCTAGTAGATAGGCTACCTTAGAGTCTAGGAAGTGGCTTCGTAGTGTTTGTTTTGAGATCCATAGTGAAAGGTCGAACTGAGTAGTGTGTGGTACGCTCTGGTTGTACTTGGGACTTGAGTCCTTTTGGTTAATTGAGAAACTCTCAAGCCGGACGCTTGGGGATTGGACGTAGACCCTTCGCTGGGAAGGCTGAACCAATATAAAAACCACAGTGCAATCTCTCTATCCCTACTCTCCTTTATTTATCGTTGTTATAGTTGCATATATGTCATTGTTATATTTATTCTCCTTGCAGCATAACAACTACTTTCGTAATACCATTATTTTAAGTGTTTTAAATTAATAAGTGCGATAACGTTTTTCATTGTTATTGTTTTAATTGACTCGCGTGTATTAGTCTTTATATTATTATTATTATTATTATTACTATCCGCTTGCGCATAATCGTTTTCAACGTTATATTAGTTTTCTGCTGCAAATCATATATGTTTTATTGAAAACAATTGAATCCGAATAATTGTCAATGTTTTTGTAAACACCCAATTTACCCCCTCTTGGGTGACGACTGTCAACTCTAACAATTGGTATCAGAGCTTCGTGCTCTGTTTAAAGGCTTAACAGCCTGAGTTAAAAGATCCCTTGTAAATTGGCAGCAATGAGATATTTTATTTGTTTTAAAATGGAGGGATTTAAATTCGATGATGCACCAATTTTTGATGGAAAATTTTTTCTTTATTGGAGTGCTAGAATGAAAATTTCTTACAATCCATTAGCAATTGTTTATGGCATATTGTGCTTTATGGTTTTGATTTAAAGCCAAAACATGTTTTAAATGATTTTGATAAAAAATCATCTTCTTTAAATATTCAAGCTATGCATATTTTAAGAGATGCTTTGAATGATGATGCATATGCTAGAATTAAGGAGTGTGAAAGTGCTAAGGATATTTGGGACACTTTGGATATTCACTATGCTACTAAAGATCTTTATGAAGGTGAAAGTGTCCACATGAAAGAGGAGAAGGAACAACTAGAAAGTGATATAGAGCTTGAAATGACATACTCCCTAGAAGAAGATTATGATGATGATGAAGCTGAAAGCGTGGGGAGTAGCTCAACGTGCAATTGGGATGATCTAGAAAGGCTATTTGAAAGCTTTATGGACTTAATGGAGGAATGAAGCCTTTCAGATGAGGAGTCAATGAAATATGAAAATGAAACATTCGATTACTTGGCTCATAAGGATTTTGAGGTAATTTCAAATAGTCTTTGTTCTAATAAACTACAATTTGCATGTAATGGCTTGTATGATGACTTGATATCTTTAGAAATTAGAAACTTCGACTCTTTACAAAAATAATCTTTAATTGAAAATGAAATCGATATTTTTGATAAAGAGTTGTCCTTAGAAAATAGTTCCTCAACCATTTTTGAAAAATGCATGTATCTTGAAAATTATGTTGAGGACGTATTTCTTGAATGTGATAACATTGAAAAATCTATTTGTTCAAATTCTTTACTTGATGAAATTGAAAATAATGTGGATACCAAAAAAATCAAGTAAAGTTGTTGACAATTACATTTTTCAATGCGAGGACAAAAATTCCAAGTTTCATGAAAATAATGTTGAAAAAGTCAAACCATCATCCAAACTCATTATTTTCAATTATTGTGGTTGTTCAGGACATATTTCTCATTTCTGCTATATAAGGAAAAATTATATCATTAGAAATAATTTGCAATGTGTTCCACAAGTTCCTAAGCAACCTAAGACTAACCCCCAAGGACCCAAGATAAAATGGGTACCAAAAGGTTCTCCTAGTGTCTTAAATGTGCAGGAAATTAAATCAAAGGGTGAACCAATTGGACAAGGTAAGGGAAAGTCAATGAAAGCAATAACTCTATGGTCTAAAAATAAGCAATATGATCAAAGGAGAAAGATGCTCCCAATCAAAGCTTCTCACATGCAAAAAGGCGAAATCATAAGGTCTAGGACCTCAAGCAAGAAGTAATGGGTAAGGACAAATACCTACTTGATCAACAAGTCTAAGGTAACAAGTTCACATTCCTCCCGTTGCAATGACTATACAAAGGTATACATGGACTACTCTATTTTTTGCACATACCAAGGTGTATCATGAGTGCTTAAATTTTTTTTTGAAAATTTTTATGACATGATCACTCCTTGAGTTAAATCATGTGTTCCTTGGTTTATTTGAAAAATCTTTGTTTGCACATGATAATTATTTTTTATGTGTTACACCCTTCGTTGTTACATGTTACATGTATTGAGTTGTATCACATGTGTTGAAATGTTTTTTTTTTTTAAAAAAATCTTATTTATTACATGAATACACTCTTTATGTATTGGTGCATTAGATGTTTTGTTTGTGCATGAGCATGCTTGATTTATTTTGAATATCTTACATAAAGCATGACTTGATTAATTGTGATTAGTGCATGTGATTCATTGCTTATTCATATTCTTTCTTCACAATATCTTTGATATTTGTGAAGAGTAATGCAACTAGTCCCTAAGAATCCAATTACATTGGATACCAAAAGAAATGTTCTGAAATAGTTTTTGCAGATACCCTTATAAGCAATACCAAGGCATAGTTCAAAAATTTTTTTATCTAAAGGTAATATCTGGGGAAGTGAAATACATTGATCAAGAAGAGACCTCCTTCAAAATGTTATATGGTGAATTTCTCAAAGGAAGGAACTCCAAGAGCAAAGAAATTCCATACATGGGAAAACATCACATACGATAAGTATCACTGTTCCTATTTTATTATCTTAATTATCTTGTGATACTTGTAGTTGTGATATATGCCTTAAATGACGAATGTGCTAAATTGAATTTTTTTTTATGGCATATAGGATTATAAAGTTTTGACGATGCTTAATATTGTGAGCATTTACATGTTTTTGATGATGCATTTTTTTATCTCCCTTTATGTTATGCTTGTTTTGAAAAACTCTTTTAGAAAGTGGGAGAAAAATATTATTTTTGAATATTTGCATTGAAAACATGTTTTGTATTTCCACTCCGTTTTGACATCATGCGTTTTTTAGTTGAGTACTGGGAAAGAAATTTTTTTTATATCTCATAATTCTTTTTGTTGATGTCAAATAGGGGGAGAAAATATTGTATAGAAAAATATGAATATGCTTTTATGATATTTGAAATACGTGAATCATATTTTTCTATAATGATTTGTCATCCTAAAAAAAGAGGGAGAATTGTGGAAATATGGATTTCCCTATGCCTGGTGCATTGTGTTTTGACAATAACCTGTGAAGCATGGGTACACCATTTTAGGAGCCGTACACGTACCGGGTACTTTTTGGGTACGGGTACCGGTACGGCTTGATACGCTTGGGTACGGGTACGTACCCAAACAAAAAAATAAAAAAAAAACTTGGATACGTATTTGGGTATGCCGGGGTACGCGGTGGGTACGGTATCCACCAATTGGGTACGACACAACTTAAAAAAATTGAAACAATTCGTTTTTTTCCCTTTTTTTCCAGTCTTACACATCTTATTCATAGGATTTTGAGTTTTGACACAATCCTCCCGGCCTCCTTTATCTCTACTGTAACATCCCCAAATTCACTAAATGGTTATGGGCATTAGTACGTAGAATTTTTTATAAGTGTGGTAGCATTCTCAAGTTTTGTTTTCCATTTAGAAATGTTTAGATTGTTTTAGGAAATAGCATTTAGCTAAGTGTAGAATAGTAGGAGTTAAGGATAGATTAGAATGTGTTTAAGAAGTAGATTTTAGCTAAGAGTAAGTTAGAATGGGTTAGGAGTGGCTTAGAAATCATTAGAATGCATTAGAAAAGGAAAATTGCAGTTGTTAATCGATTAACAGGGGAGTTAATCGATTAACCATTTACCCTTTCTCAGGCCTTAATCGATTAAGGGACAGATTAATCGATAAGCATTTCAACCTTGTCAGTCTTTAATCAATTAATTCTGGGACCAATCGATTAACCATTTGCAACCATCAGGTGTTAATCGACTAACCAAAGTGGTTAATCGATTAACCACTTTTTTTCAGACTTAAAACACGTTTTTCATTGTAGGGTTCTCATAATTTCCTCTTTCTTCTCCACGAGTTTCTTCCTCTTCTCAACCCTAGGATGTTCAAATCTTCAAATTAACACCAAATCTCATGAAGTTAACATCATAAATCACATCCCTATCAATTTCCCTCTCTCCAATCTCATTTTTAATTCCTCTTTCTAAAAACCCCAAATTACCACATAAACCCTAACTATTTCAATCCACCACATAGAGTCTTGTAATCAACAAAGGAGTGATGGAAGGTGATTAAGGGCAAGGAATAGTGGACTATGGAGCATGGGTGGAAGCTTGGTGTTGGTGCTCCAAGAGGATCCCAAATTCTCCTCTCCTCTCCAAGAGGTAAGGGGTGTAGTTTGGTTTAGTATTAGAGAAGAGATTTAATAATAGTAATAGGGACATAATTAGGTATATTTAGATGTTTGGTTGAAATTAGGATTAAGGGGGAAATAGTTTAGTATAGAAAAATATAAGTAGTTGTATGTTATGCATGAAATTGTTTATGTTTAATGCCTTAAATCTTATGTTAGCTTTATAATTATTGTTATTCTATGTGTTTGTGATGTGCTTGCAAATTATAGAATTAAAAGTATGAATAGTTATGCATAAATTAGGGTCAAGCACTCTCCAATTGAGGTGAATCAAACTAATGTTATTTTCTAAAGAATAAAAAGGGTTTAAACCTCAATTGGAGAGCACTTGTATATTGCATTATGCATGGTGTAAAGGGGACGTTAGGAGTAGGGGAAAAACATACGTCGTTTCGATTGATGAGGGCAAAAGTAAATTACTGGAATTACTGTGGAGAACTTTGATCCTGCAAAGGACATGAGTTTGATTCCCGTGTTGGGGATTGGTTCTATGCAAACCATAGTAATTCCATTACTTTGGCTCGTTTTGGCCAATCGAGGGTGATTTCTGTTAAAGCCAATTTGGACGAATCAAACCAAATTGTATGACGAACCCTAAAGGGATGAAGTACTATGCAAGCTAGTATGATGAACCCTAGAGGGGTGAAGTACGGTATGACGAACCCTAAAGGGGTGAAGTACCATAGGTTGAGAAATGCTTACTCCTGGTCGGTTTTTCCCCAGAGTGGAGAGTGTATGCGAGGACATGAAATTGTTAATGAAAATGGAAAAGTTAAAGTGTTAAAGTTAAAGTTAAAGTGTTAAAGTTAAAGTTAAAGTGTTAATGTTAAAGTGAAAGTGTGGAAGAAGTTGCATAGATGTTTTAATTCATTGAATCCGGTCAAAGTGTTAAAGTTAATGTAATGAAATGAAATGTGCAACATCGGATTCAAGAATTAAATCATCAAAGTGAGACACTGCATTGCATAATCATGTGATTGTATATTAAAGCATTATATTATAAGTATGTCTTGTATTATAGTTGAATGATGTCATTGTCTTACTTTCTAAATTGTATGATGTTTGGAATATGCTTATTTATGCTTTATTACTGTTTTTAAATGTTTTCTTTAATCTAAATTCAAATTACTCACCCTTACTGTTGACATATTAGCTAACCAAAGGAAAAAGATGTCCATGTTCTATGCCGAGAATCGTCTGCTCTTTCTAAAGAGGGTATATTTGTGGTCGTGACCTTGTAGTCACATCACTTTAGCAACCAAGTTAAGATTCCATTATGTAAAGATTTTATTGGATTAACCTATATGTATAATTGTTAAAGTTAATTCTTTTTAAGCACATTGTGTAATTGGATAGTATATAAAAATATATCCTCTCCTTTTGATAAGTTTAATAAATCCCTATATTTGCCTATAATGGACTGAAAATTTTGTGTCTCTTTTTAAGAAAACTGTTATGGACCTGACGGGTATAACTTTATTTGGGAAAAGTCCATATTTGAAACTCCGCTAAAATTTTTATAAAACTCCAAGTATTTTCTACTGAAAACATCAATTTTAACCAATGTATTTTAAATTAAAAAGTAGGATGTTACATCTACTGTCGAAGCACAACCCTCTCTGCCTCGATCTCTGCCGCTGCGATCTCCGTCGCTGCTCCTGCCTCCATCTCTACTCTCGATCTCCACCGCCGCTCTCGATCTCACCTCTCAGCCTCTCTCCGCTGCGCTCTGATGCGTTCTGCTACGGCTCTCTCCGCTGTGTAACATCCCAATTTTCTACCCATTGATTTACTTATTTTAATAATTGAGAATAATTTTTCGCCAAGACATTTAAAACTTTATTATTCAGAATGCGGAAGCAAACGACACTCAAAATGAATATTGCAACATGAATCATTCAAAACATTACAACTCAATAGTTCCAATTAAAGACTCAACTCAAGGATAGACTCTGAGTTATTTTATTAAGACTCCAACTATAACGCAAAGCATGGTTCGGAACTCCAATGGATAATCAGGAAATGGGCATTGACTGATCAATTCCATATTCCACACAGGTTGGCTAGAGAGCTGTCAGTGCTATTCTCCCTTATTAAGGAAGGCTTTATCATTACCTACACACAAGGGATTGGGAGTGAGTCATAGCTAAACGCAATAACAAATGAGTATAATAGGGACTAAAAATATCATACACATATCATCATTTAGCAAAAATAATGCAAGTACATATGCTCAAACCCATTTAACACACATTTAGTTTTATTAGTGACATGATGCATGCCTACTTCTCAATCAAGGCATCACGGTTCGGTAGACTCGACCTTCATTGTCTGTGATCATGGGCCAGATATCTACCTTATCCATTGAACTGGAGCAAATTCCATTTCATCGGCATCACGATTTATTGGGAGCTAGACTTCGTGGCATCCTATGCCGTGGCTTTCTACGCCCTACCCTGAGCTAGTATCCCAAATCGAAATCGGAACAATTCCACTCTCACCATGCATGATAATGTCATAGAATTCCATATTTTACTTCTTTCATTATTCTCATTAGCATTCTTGGCAGTACTTTTTCCGGATACTTCAATACTCAGGTCATTTCCATTTCCTTAACCTTCTTTTAATACTTTCAGAAAAAGGTCATTTGCGGCATAGCCACTTTGTGATGGTTTTAGAATTAGCATTAGGACGTTATTGTTTAGTTTGAGTTATTATTATTCCATTGGGACACCACTAATGGGTTACTTATCAACCAGATGGATGTAATTTCCATTGGGACTCCCATAGGGTAATTTGTCAACCAAATGGGTATAAGATTTCCATTGGGACTCCTGTGGAAAAATTATCAACCACTGAATAGAATTTCTAGTAGGACTCCTCCAGGATAATTATCAACCAAACGGAATTAAGTTATGCCACTGGGTGAAATCCTCATAGTGGTCTTTAGGATTTAACAGTAATCTTGATGAAAAGTATTAATTTCTGATAAATAATGAAAATAAATGTTTCCTTCAATTTCCTTCAATCCACTCGAGTAATTCATGAACCACTCGAGTAGTTCATCCAAAAATACTCGAGCCTTTATAGAAATACTCGAATCGTTCTGCATTTTTCCAGAATACTCGAGTCTTGCTAGAAATAATCGAGTCTTTTTGCTGCATATGCACCAATTTTTTTGCATTTTTAGCACCAATTTGTGATTCTTGCTTGCTTATTCCATTTCTATGCAAAATAGAAGTTCAAAACATAAATTAAACATGTTGCAAGTATCAAACATAATCAAAACAAAAGAAAACAAAATCAAACCACAGAATTGTACAAAACATTGAAATTGTCCATTTTAACATATGAAATTCAATTCTACTCGATTTTAAATTCGCACAACAATTCAGTGAGTATTATTAAGTCCATATTAACTTGTTTGAACATTAAAATCATGGGTTTCTGACCTCCAAGTCAGTTTCCCAATTCAAGTTGCATCCCAATTGAACCTTTAATGGTTCCTACATCTCTAGCTTGCCATAACTCATTCTAGCATTTAGATAACTCCTCCCATACCTTAATGAAGCTAAAGGACGATTGGTTGTGGAAGAAAAGATCTGAAACGAATTTTGAGCTTCAAAGATCAATTCTGAACTCTGCAACCTGAGGCAATGAGCTGACTTTGATCACTTGGTTCATCACGTACAGGTTACGAAAATACAAGAAAACAATTTTTTTAGCGACTAGGAGTCATTAACTTTAATTAGCAACAAGTTTGGAATCAAGAGGGTTCCTGGACTTACCAAACCAACTCGAGAAAGAAGGGTAGTTGACACTGATTTATGCTCTGTTTTTGTAGCTTTAAGAACTCAACTTTGATGGCTTAGAACTTGATCTACAGGAAGTGTTTTTCGATGGGACTGAGTTCTATTTCAAGATTGGAAACAAAATTTCGTTGTGTTTTGGTTTCACTGGATTTGGTTGAGTGAGAAGGAAGAACAAGAGGCTTAAAGTCAGCAACCGAAAACAAAGAGAATTTTGGGGAAATTCGGGTTTGAGAGATGAAATTGAGTTCCAATCCTTCCCTGAGTGCTTATTTATAGGCCTTAGCTTATCCTCCTATGAAGTAAGGTCGAGCTTTGAGCTTGGGGGCCAAGGAAACGAGTTTTTAAAATTAAAAATCGTTGGAACCGCCATGAAGCTGTTGCATCACTGATCGAAGTACTCGAGTCTTTCTTCAAAGACTCAAGTCCTTTTGGCGCAACATTTCAAATTTTCTAAGCATCTGGTCAGAATAATCGAGTCTCCAATAAAATACTCGAGTCTTCTGACTAAATTTCAAGAAATGCATTATTTTATTTAATATAACTTTATCTTCATATAATATTTTATTACTTTACTTATTTTGGGAATTCTACTGGGTCTTACATTCTCCCCCACTTGAACAAAATTTCGTCCCCGAAATTCCGGTTATATAAAAAGATGAGGGTCTAATCCTTCCTTGGTTCACTCCCCCACTTAGGACGTGCCTAGGTTAGAGTTCATTGGTCTTACACTCCTCTTCCTTTCATGATCCTCCTATTCAGTTGAGTCTCGGTTGGTTTCTACTTATCCTTCGATGATTAAAAGCTTAAGATTTCAACATACTATTCCTTGACATGACGTGTATCATGATTCTGAGAGAAATTCGAATGACTATGCAATAACGCTTTATGATCTAACTTCTATCAAAACAATTCTTGCGATTCGTAGGGATATCTGCATAACAGACATCCCACATGCATTCCTACATGATCACATGCCCAAGGTGCTAAGGTAGTTTTGTAATATTTTATCTAATACGCACATAGCTCAAGAAAGAGTTTTTCCCCTAACTTTACAAAAGTCACTGAGGTTCCTAAGGTGACACACTTTCGAGTGACACCCTTCATGCATCAGCCCTCTAACCGTCTTATTTACTAGGTCCACTAGTTTATGGACCTCTTTCATGAACACGATTTGTTTAAAAGCAATTGGTCGACTGCTTATCCTTTTCTAAATATTGTCATATACTAATTCTAGATTTTGCTCTTGCGAAAAAGTTTTCTTTCTAGCCACAGGAAACAGTCTTCAACATTGACCATCTATTACGACATGATTACCACGGACGAATAATAGGTTAAAGGTTGGCATTCGATAAATGAAATTTCCTACAATATTCTACGGACGAAACCATGCTTTCAGGTGAACAATCTATGTGAGTGGACTTGCACTTTAACACAAATAATCACATATATGTAGGGTAGGCAGAAAATAATGACACATGTGAATCATAAAGGGGTTCCTTGACATCATCATAAATCATTACTAAAGAAAGATTAAAGAGGTTTATGATCAAAGTAAACAGCGGTGTTACAGTTCGTGTGAGATTAATTCTTCAAAATTCCCCAAAGAAAAAGGTTTTTTTTTGTTTGAGTTGAAAGATTTTCAACAAAAGGAATATGCATATTCATCCAAACTTTTATTCAACCAGGTTTTCACGGCATTTAGAAGCGAGGAGTAAGACATGGATTTTCTAACAGTTTACAATCAAAGTCACAATAGTATAGAGGGTTTCGCACTTAATGTTTAGTTGAGTAAAGCATGCAAAATCTTAAGGTACTAACTCAATACTTAATATGCATTTTTGACAAAACGTTTATCAATTAAGTCAAACATATGAGGTTTAGGTTTTGCAAAATTGATCAATTGTACTAAGGTAGGGATTAAATAGAACATCTTTGGAAAAAATTTAAGTTTCAAGGGATGAAAATCTCAAAATGATACAAATCTATCCTTTCCAAAAATCCTTTTGAAAAGAACTATCATTACATTCTCACAATGTATTAAAGACACTGTAAAAACTTGATTCGCATGAAAATAAGACAGATTACTTGGGCAAACATTTTGACAGATAAACGTAGGTAAGAAATTAATTTACAAACAATGTTCGCATATAGCCAACATCCTAACACACCAACATGTATCACATACCTGTACCCACTGACGCACATCCGAACACATAACCAAACCAACCTAGGTCTCCGACTATGACTTTCTAACGACTTTCACTAAAGGAATCTCCTTCCCTCGTAGCTGCTTAATTTTGCTATCTTCGATTCTCATGGGATCGGTTTCGAACGTCAGGTTTTCTCGTCAGGTTTTCTTCGTTCCAAACCTTAAGGCAAACACCATTGCAGTCAACTTTGATGGACGTCGATTGGTAGGGGTTCTCCAAACGGGATCAATCCTAGGCACAAGGTCAATGGTAAACTCAACTTTACGGTAAGGGAATAGACTAGACATTATTTGGGAAAAGACTTCGGGGTATTCACTGATTACAAGGATGGCTTCTAACTTGGTTTCTTCTTTTACAGATACGGAAAACAAGCTTAGGTATCCTTCGGATGTGGCCCCTATAGATTTAGGCTTGGTAAAAAGGATAAACTTACCTTGGCAACCTATAGCTATATGACATTCCGTCTACTTCTAGGATCACATTTTAAGCATATCAGGTCGAGTATGGCTATTTCACAATCAGGCTTGCAATGAAACTACTATGGGATTGGGTGGGGTAGACACTTCTAGGTCATCTGAGATTTCTAGTTTAAAAAATTTGCACATTCAAAAGAAATGAGAGATTGAGGGTTTCAAAAATCAAAATAATTGTACACGTCAACTAATTTAAAAGACAACTACCTCATACTCAATTCTCCGATCGGCTGAAGACTCTCCCTTCAACAAACCTTGGTACTTTCTTTATGCCAACACTTTTGTAAAAGTCGTCCAATAAAATTTTACAAGAAAAGGACATCAGTTTCAGAATGTTGTGTTTTCCCTAAGATGAAGAAAATATATACAAATTGCTTTTCATTAAAAACTTTAGCAAAATCATCTGACAATGTAAGGTATGTCGTACCTTTAAACGTCTAAAGTAGTTGTATGTATAAGCTTTCCCAAAATACACTACAACAGAAATGCAAAAAGATCCCGGTTCCGCACCCATATTGATCCCGGTTCCGAACCGGGATTGTATCCACTGGTATAACAAGTCTGACACTTGTGATCCCAGGTGTTTTAGAAAACTCGGAACCGGGATCAATAAAATACAAGGAACCGGGATCAATAAAATACAAGGAACCGGGATCAATAAAATACAAGGAACTAGGATCTATAACATATATGATCACTGTTGAGTTTTTTTATAATGGACCAGGATCTTTAGTATATATTATTACTGTTGAGCTTTTTAAAATCAACCGGGATCTTTAGTATATATGATCACTGTTAAGTTTTTTAAAATGAACCGGGATCTTTAGTTTTTATATATATATATTTTAATTTATAATATTTGCTATATCCATATATTTAAATAAATTGTCAACATTTTTATTTTGCAACAAATAAATGTCATAATTATATACATTAGAAACGTAAATGTCAATACACATTTAAGATAGATAACTCCCAAACCAAAACAAATGGCTCCATACATACAAAAGGCTAAACAAGCTCGATAGCATATAGATGCAACATAGTCACATTCAAAAATATATATGGTGCCCTAAATTCAAAACTAAGCTAAGGTAACTCCATTTCTCTCTAATTAAATTAAAAAATATATCAGGAAGCTCCATTGCAGTCACATCATTTAAAGCAGGAAGAGAGTTTGCAACCAGAACTACCTTCAAGAACACGTCCATTATCATCATGGTAAAACATAAAATTTATAGGCAATGGACAAGGTGACTATATAGCCGCCAAACTGACAAAGATCAATCATAATTTACTGGATAAATGAAATCATAAAAGTCACAAAGAAGAAACAACAAAAATTACAATTATAAACAGAACATTTTTATCAACCAAAACATCTATTAAAGTTACTATTAGTTTAAATTCAAATCAAACTATTTTAATTTTAAAGAAGGGAACACTTGCGATCAAATAGAAATGTAGACCAATACAGTAACTTTAAATTTTCTAAAATAAAAAAGTGAACTCACTTCAGTTCCACGACGGAGGAGCTCCCTTGCCAGGGGAAGCATGCCTAGAACAATGTCAGCACCGGAATTATCTACGAAAAGTAAAGCTCTTTTATGAGGGGGCATTTTCTTGCATTTTATTGCAACTCATTCTGTAAATTTTAATAATAGTTCCTTTATGATAGAGATCCACACATGCACGAGATCCCTAGTCAAAAATGTTTGCAGCAAGAACTCCTTCAACAAGAGTAAGCAACCTAGATTCCTGAAACAAAGGAGGGATTCGTATTAGTGGCAACATGATTCAGGAAAAACTAGGGTGGCTTAAGCCCTCTGCATAGCCAAAAAGATTAAACATTTGTGACAAGTGAGTCACTGCAGCATCCACATTATGGTAACTCATGCAGTTTTACTTTTATTTTAAAAAAAATCTCACATTTTCAGTAACAAGTTAATTGCATAAACCAGTCATAACTCATAAGTACCACATATGAAAGAATGAATATTAACACCACCCAAAAAGTCACATTCTGAGCAGAGATCATAGTAGTAGTCAGGCATACCTCATCCATTTCGTCAAGCTCCATCAACAAGTCAGGTAAAACAACAAGTGATGCTTCATTTTCCCTATTATACATTCACTGTAACACCCTCACATTTATTTAGTTAAATTAGAGTTTTAGGAAAATTGGTACTTAAAAATTTCTTTTTAAATTAAAATACTAATGAATATTTTTCCGGAAAAACGAACAGAGTCTCCTCTGTTTTTCGGACTTTACCAAAATTTCCTGTTTTGTACTTGTACAGCCAGATTAATTTAAACAAGAAAACTTAATAATTATACAGACATTTTAAAACTAAAGCCCGGTCTTACAAAAATAATACCAGTTCCAGGGCTTACTTAGCAAATTGTATTTAATCCAAAATACTAATCAAAATATAGATATTTATGTCCACTCATGCTATTATAATTACACTCCACGTGGTAGAGTGAATCCTGCTCGGCCTGTGACGATTGTAAACTTTGCTTCTGTACCTAAAAAAAATAAATGCAAAAGGGGTAACAATTATGCAGAACTTAAGAGAAATAAACCCTCAATAAAATAGTGATGAACTAAGCCTAAGCAACTTAAAATAATCGTAACATTCACAACAACATTCATTTAATTAAATTCTCAATTATTCAACTCTTATTATCCTTTTCTTCATTTTCATATTCTTCTTTCTCTTTTCCTTTTAACACTTTATTTTCATTCTCTTTCATTTCATTCCAACAATATATTTCACACCACTGTACTTCACCTCCACACCGGAAGGTACCTCATACATTGTGGCCTATGGGTGCTTCACCTCCACACCGGAAGGTACCTCACACCACTGTACTTCACCTCCACACCGGAAGGTACCTCATACAGTTTGGCCTATGGGTGCTTCACCTCCACACCGGAAGGTACCTCACACCACTGTATTTCACCTCCACACCGGAAGGTACCTCATACAGTTTGGCCTATGGGTGCTTCACCTCCACACCGGAAGGTACCTCACACCACTGTACTTCACCTCCACACCGGAAGGTACCTCATACAGTTTGGCCTATGGATGCTTCACCTCCACACCGGAAGGTACCTCACACCACTGTACTTCACCTCCACACCGGAAGGTACCTCATACAGTTTGGCCTATGGGTGCTTCACCTCCACACCGGAAGGTACCTCACACCACTGTACTTCACCTCCACACCGGAAGGTACCTCATACAGTTTGGCCTATGGGTGCTTCACCTCCACACCGGAAGGTACCTCACACCACTGTACTTCACCTTCACACCGGAAGGTACCTCATACAGTTTGGCCGGTGGGTACTTCACCTCCACACCGGAAGGTACCTCATACCACCACTAAACAATTATAAATCTTTAAATCTTTGAATTTCGTTTCCAAATTATCTCATTGGTTTCCAATCTCATGGATTTCATCATTCAATCATACCCTTATATTTTCCCTTGCTAAATTCTCCTTTTTCTCATTCCAAATCATCATGTTCATTACCATTCATAACTTCCAGGATCAATATAATTTACACATGCTCTCCATTTAAATCATTTACCAAAATCGCAATTTGCACATAACATCACATACCAATATCAAATCAATTATCAGAGTCATTCATATCTATTCCAACCAACATAGTAATGATCATTCATGAGTTTAGGGCTCAAAATAATTTAGCACAACATTCACCACCACGTAAATCAAATCTCATATTCTCATGTAAGTCCAACATACATATCACTACACTTTTATAAATAATCACAAATTAACATAATTACTAATTATCAATACCATTTAATAAATCTAACCGACTCACACAACATACACTTAGCATACCAATTTCAAGTTTGCATATATTTAAATTTTCCCCAGGCTCATACTTATACTTTAAAATCTTCCCTTTATCACTTAATTATTATACGAAGCAATACCTATCCCATTTATCATTTCTAAGTTTATATTCACGCTCCTTCCACATTAATAACCAACATCTCATACACGTTATCATAAACACATATATTTACAATTGTATATTCGCATATAATTCATCAAACGTTAACTTCCAATAATCATGGCATGCTTTTAAAATTATAATTAATTAATGAGAGGTTCTATTTTTCCCTAAACTGTTATCCTTTGTTATTATTAATTACCCTAAGGCTCAATAATCTACATATTCTTCTACACTTAATCATCACTACCAACATCCCAGAATTTATCCCCTAAGCCAGGTAAAAGTCCCCTCTTACCTCTGGGTTTTCAATAAAATCTGATTTGCGGTTCAGCGGGGGAGATCCTGCTTCGGCTTATCCCGACCGGCGTCGGTGACGAGAACGGCAACGGATCTGAATCGAATTAGGAGAGAGAGTCCCAAGCCTTGAGACATCCATCGACAAGCACAACACGGCCAACGGGAGGCAAATCCGTCCTTGGAAGCGGTGGCGACGCTAGCTTCTGCTCACGGTGGCGGTTGCGACAACCAACGGCGGAGGAACACAACCAGGGGCCTCTTCGATCAGATGCGAACCGAAGAGAGGAGATGGTGGCTAAGACCATGGCGGCGGCGGTTCGTGATTGGCCCAGAGAGAGTCGCGATTTGCGACTGGGTTGAGGCAGGAGAACGCGTGACGGCAGCGGAGCTTGATGGTGGCAGCTTCGGTTGCACAAACCAGGGAGGAACGGCAAGTCGCGATTTGCGACTCCCTGGCTGGCGACGTGAGTTCAGTGGCGGCCCAGGGAAGAGAGAGAAGGGCACGCATGAGAGAGAGAAAACGCGTGAGAGAGAACACAAGCGGCGGCGACGGGCGCGGCCAAGAGAGAAAGGACGGTGAGGGAGAGAAAACAGCTGGGAGAAGGAGGGTGGCGGCTCCATGGAGAAGAAGGGGAAGAAAATAGGGTTTTCACCCAGAACACACACAACACACGCACATAATTCTTTCTTTTTTTTTATTTTTATTTAATAAAGAAATACTAATATTAAAACTTAGACTTAATACAAATTCATATAGAAAAGCCATAAAGTTGGAAATTAGCTAGATATTAGAAAGTAACAAAATTTAATATTGTATCTTTGTAAAAATCAAAGTAAGAATAAAAAGCATAATGTATTTCTAAATCAAATAGGGTAATCTTTTCTAAATGAATTTACTTTAAAATATAATTAAAGGTACTTTCGTAATTAACATAATGTATTTTATGAAAATACCCAACAACTAAATAATTGTTTTCAAGAAACAAATATTTAATTCGATAAAACTCGTAATTATCGCGGGGATTAAAATTAAGGATGTTACAATTCTCCCCCACTTAGGAGAATTTCGTCCCCGAAATTCATATTACACGAAGTAAGGGTTAACAACGACTTGAGAAAAATTCCACCAAAGCTTTCTATTCTTTCTTAACTTACTCCCCCACTTAGAACGCGTCTAAGTGAAGGATTCGCCGTGACTTCCACTTACTCCTTAGGATTCTTAACATTGTACACTCGATCGGTCGTGATCCTCTTAATCACAACACCTCTCCGATTTCTAGTACCCGGTTCCATCACTACTAATGCGAGGTATTGAAGTTTATAGTTTCCTGGTACTCCCAGGTTAGGATAGCGTTACTAGACATCTAACTCATGTCCAGCATAACATCCTCAACTTAAATAGGTAACATAGGGCAAATCATTCCAAGTTATTATGAGAATTGTTAGGTTTAGGAAAAGGTTTATGTGGGGTATCAAGTTTGGATTGGGTGTAGAGCCTATGGAAATGAATTAGAGATAGAAAATCATCAAGATATGACTTTTCCATTAAGTAATCGATTACTTAGATGGTCAGTAATCGATTACAGGGCCTCTGATGAAAACAATAAAAAGTTGCAGCAAATATAATCGATTATCTCATATTAAGCAATCGATTATTATGAGCTATAATCGATTACTTTCAGGGCTTTAATCGATTACAAGGCCTCTGGTGGGAAGTCCTAAAAATGTTGCATTGAAGGAATAATCGATTATCAGGTTAAGGTAATCGATTATTTGTTCACTTGAATTTTCGTCCCGGCACGCGAAGATGGCGATTTCACGCATACTTAAGATGTCTTCTCCGAAGAGCTAGGGAGAATGATAACTAATGGTTCGTACGGTATTCCTACCAACAATAAGCCTAGTCTCTTCATGGGTATACGAGGACACTTTACACTTTGTCCTCGCTCGTCTTTCTCTCTCATCAGCATTCTTCACTCGAATGTGACCTAAACTGGTTTACTAAGTTCTCCCCCACTTGGCATCGACACACCCGGGGGTGTCAATGTCAAGGGGTAGGCTTGGTCGATTCTAAGAATCAATTGTCTAAGTTCTCTTATTCGATGGGAAATGCGGTTCGATGATTCAACTCGATTGGTTTTAACAAGCAAATAGGGGCTCTATGTATGCCCACGAATTTACTCTTGATGTTCTTAGAAGTTTAAGTTTGTTTTTAATGTAAGCTTTTAAGATTAGAATAAGGGGCTGCTCAAGAAGACTAGAAACGCGCAGTATTAACAATCCCTTTAAAAACTCCTCAAGGAAGACTAAAGTGAAGATAGAAGAGTTCTATCCTTGACCGCCTAAACCATTATCAATCTCATAAGGTTGCATTCGGCTTCCTCTAAACTCGAACCTTTAACCTTGTTGCTGAATCCTTTTAATCTTTTCATTCCAACACCAATTCCTAACTCTTCCAACCCCTCAAGTCCCTTCTCAAGTCCTTCTCCTTAACCTCTCTTATTTTCCCCTAGTCTTCTCATAGTTATAGAATTCTGCCTATACCCTTAAGCCATAAACGTGACCATCATAAGCCCAGAAATCCTTAATTCCTTCGCCAATTCAACAACCACACTCTTCAACATCACAAGGGCTCCTTCGCAGATAGATCCTTACGAGGCTGCCTACAAGGAGAGTGCTATCGTATAAGGAGTAAATCTCCATATTTTCTTAAAGAAGTCTAAGTTTTTATCATTATACTACTATACTAAATAACCTAAGTTAATAAGGAATAACTATGGAAGTATGAGCACTTATAGGCTACAACCCTAGTGATGTATGGGGAAAAATTTCTTGTTACCCCAAATAACAGATCATATACCAACGTTCATTGTTTTAGCAGGCTACTTCTCAGACATTAACTTCCCAAATATAATTTCCATCTAATGCTTTCTACCTATATAAAAAAAAAGTCATTTTGTTGTCCATGTACAGCAAAACAACACATTTTGGTGCATAGTCTTTCACTTGGGGCAGAACGGTCAAAGGAGAAAATACAAAACACAACAAATATTAACATTAAAAACTTTGCCCCTATAACAAGTCCCGTACCCATATGACAACACAGCAATGGCATACAATTATTGTCTCATCAAAGAGTGCGTGAAATAGAGCAGCCAAAATATGCATTAATAAATTTGAGAAAATGCACAATATTTCCGGAATTACTAAAGTCTATAATCTGTACATCATATATCATATCAACCATCAATATCCAGCCATTAAATATTCTACACAAGCTCACTAAGCGCTATAAGTCATAAAAATTTTTTTTTCGCAACCATTCCTATTATGATGCTACCAATACTCCCCTAGGTCATAAAGCTAATCTATTTCTAACTACAAGTTACTCGCTTGGTGAGTAAACTACAGGAATTGTGAGTTCACACTCCAAGGCCGAGGAAAACTGCTCTGATACCATAATGTAACACCCTCACATTTATTTAGTTAAATTAGAGTTTTAGGAAAATTGGTACTTAAAAATTTCTTTTTAAATTAAAATACTAATGAATATTTTTTCGGAAAAACGGACAGAGTCTCCTCTGTTTTTCGGACTTTACCAAAATTTCTTGTTTTGTACCTGTACAGCCAGATTAATTTAAACAAGAAAACATAATAATTATACAGACATTTTAAAACTAAAGCCCGGTCTTACAAAAATAATACCAGTTCCAGGGCTTACTTAGCAAATTGTATTTAATCCAAAATACTAATCAAAATATAGATATTTATGTCCACTCATGCTATTATAATTACACTCCACGTGGTAGAGTGAATCCTGCTCGGCCTGTGACGATTGTAAACTTTGCTTCTGTACCTAAAAAAAATAAATGCAAAAGGGGTAGCAATTACGCAGAACTTAAGAGAAATAAACCCTCAATAAAATAGTGATGAACTAAGCCTAAGCAACTTAAAATAATCGTAACATTCACAACAACATTCATTTAATTAAATTCTCAATTATTCAACTGTTATTATCCTTTTCTTTATTTTCATATTCTTCTTTCTCTTTTCCTTTTAACACTTTATTTTCATTCTCTTTCATTTCATTCCAACAATATATTTCACACCAATGTACTTCACCTCCACACCGGAAGGTACCTCATACATTGTGGCCTATGGGTGCTTCACCTCCACACCGGAAGGTACCTCATACAGTTTGGCCTATGGGTGCTTCACCTCCACACCGGAAGGTACCTCACACCACTGTACTTCACCTCCACACCGGAAGGTACCTCATACAGTTTGGCCTATGGGTGCTTCACCTCCACACCGGAAGGTACCTCACACCACTGTACTTCACCTCCACACCGGAAGGTACCTCATACAGTTTGGCCTATGGGTGCTTCACCTCCACACCGGAAGGTACCTCACACCACTGTACTTCACCTCCACACCGGAAGGTACCTCATACAGTTTGGCCTATGGGTGCTTCACCTCCACACCGGAAGGTACCTCACACCACTGTACTTCACCTTCACACCGGAAGGTACCTCATACAGTTTGGCCGGTGGGTACTTCACCTCCACACCGGAAGGTACCTCATACCACCACTAAACAATTATAAATCTTTAAATCTTTGAATTTCGTTTCCAAATTATCTCATTGGTTTCCAATCTCATGGATTTCATCATTCAATCATACCCTTATATTTTCCCTTGCTAAATTCTCCTTTTTCTCATTCCAAATCATCATGTTCATTACCATTCATAACTTCCAGGATCAATATAATTTACACATGCTCTCCATTTAAATCATTTACCAAAATCGCAATTTGCACATAACATCACATACCAATATCAAATCAATTATCAGAGTCATTCATATCTATTCCAACCAACATAGTAATGATCATTCATGAGTTTAGGGCTCAACATAATTTAGCACAACATTCACCACCACGTAAATCAAATCTCATATTCTCATGTAAGTCCAACATACATATCACTACACTTTTATAAATAATCACAAATTAACATAATTACTAATTATCAATACCATTTAATAAATCTAACCGACTCACACAACATACACTTAGCATACCAATTTCAAGTTTGCATATATTTAAATTTTCCCCAGGCTCATACTTATACTTTAAAATCTTCCCTTTATCACTTAATTATTATACGAAGCAATACATATCCCATTTATCATTTCTAAGTTTATATTCACGCTCCTTCCACATTAATAACCAACATCTCATACACGTTATCATAAACACATATATTTACAATTGTATATTCGCATATAATTCATCAAACGTTAACTTCCAATAATCATGGCATGCTTTTAAAATTATAATTAATTAATGAGAGGTTCTATTTTTCCCTAAACTGTTATCCTTTGTTATTATTAATTACCCTAAGGCTCAATAATCTACATATTCTTCTACACTTAATCACCACTACCAACATCCCAGAATTTATCCCCTAAGCCAGGTAAAAGTCCCCTCTTACCTCTGGGTTTTCAATAAAATCTGATTTGCGGTTCAGCGGGGGAGATCCTGCTTCGGCTTATCCCGACCGGCGTCGGTGACGAGAACGGCAACGGATCTGAATCGAATTAGGAGAGAGAGTCCCAAGCCTTGAGACATCCATCGACAAGCACAACACGGCCAACGGGAGGCAAATCCGTCCTTGGAAGCGGTGGCGACGCTAGCTTCTGCTCACGGTGGCGGTTGCGACAACCAACGGCGGAGGAACACAACCAGGGGCCTCTTCGATCAGATGCGAACCGAAGAGAGGAGATGGTGGCTAAGACCATGGCGGCGGCGGTTCGTGATTGGCCCAGAGAGAGTCGCGATTTGCGACTGGGTTGAGGCAGGAGAATGCGTGACGGCAGCGGAGCTTGATGGTGGCAGCTTCGGTTGCACAAACCAGGGAGGAACGACAAGTCGCGATTTGCGACTCCCTGGCTGGCGACGTGAGTTCAGCGGCGGCCCAGGGAAGAGAGAGAAGGGCACGCATGAGAGAGAGAAAACGCGTGAGAGAGAACACAAGCGGCGGCGACGGGCGCGGCCAAGAGAGAAAGGACGGCGAGGGAGAGAAAACAGCTGGGAGAAGGAGGGTGGCGGCTCCATGGAGAAGAAGGGGAAGAAAATAGGGTTTTCACCCAGAACACACACAACACACGCACATAATTCTTTCTTTTTTTTATATTTTTTTTTAATAAAGAAATACTAATATTAAAACTTAGACTTAATACAAATTCATATAGAAAAGCCATAAAGTTGGAAATTAGCTAGATATTAGAAAGTAACAAAATTTAATATTGTATCTTTATAAAAATCAAAGTAAGAATAAAAAGCATAATGTATTTCTAAATCAAATAGGGTAATCTTTTCTAAATGAATTTACTTTAAAATATAATTAAAGGTACTTTCGTAATTAACATAATGTATTTTATGAAAATACCCAACAACTAAATAATTGTTTTCAAGAAACAAATATTTAATTCGATAAAACTCGTAATTATCGCGGGGATTAAAATTAGGGATGTTACAATTCTCCCCCACTTAGGAGAATTTCGTCCCCGAAATTCATATTACACGAAGTAAGGGTTAACAACGACTTGAGAAAAATTCCACCAAAGCTTTCTATTCTTTCTTAACTTACTCCCCCACTTAGAACGCGTCTAAGTGAAGGATTCGCCGTGACTTCCACTTACTCCTTAGGATTCTTAACATTGTACACTCGATCGGTCGTGATCCTCTTAATCACAACACCTCTCCGATTTCTAGTACCCGGTTCCATCACTACTAATGCGAGGTATTGAAGTTTATAGTTTCCTGGTACTCCCAGGTTAGGATAGCGTTACTAGACATCTAACTCATGTCCAGCATAACATCCTCAACTTAAATAGGTAACATAGGGCAAATCATTCCAAGTTATTATGAGAATTGTTAGGTTTAGGAAAAGGTTTATGTGGGGTATCAAGTTTGGATTGGGTGTAGAGCCTATGGAAATGAATTAGAGATATAAAATCATCAAGATATGACTTTTCCATTAAGTAATCGATTACTTAGATGGTCAGTAATCGATTACAGGGCCTCTGATGAAAACAATAAAAAGTTGCAGCAAATATAATCGATTATCTCATATTAAGCAATCGATTATTATGAGCTATAATCGATTACTTTCAGGGCTTTAATCGATTACAAGGCCTCTGGTGGGAAGTCCTAAAAATGTTGCATTGAAGGAATAATCGATTATCAGGTTAAGGTAATCGATTATTTGTTCACTTGAATTTTCGTCCCGGCACGCGAAGATGGCGATTTCACGCATACTTAAGATGTCTTCTCCGAAGAGCTAGGGAGAATGATAACTAATGGTTCGTACGGTATTCCTACCAACAATAAGCCTAGTCTCTTCATGGGTATACGAGGACACTTTACACTTTGTCCTCGCTCGTCTTTCTCTCTCATCAGCATTCTTCACTCGAATGTGACCTAAACTGGTTTACTAAGTTCTCCCCCACTTGGCATCGACACACCCGGGGGTGTCAATGTCAAGGGGTAGGCTTGGTTGATTCTAAGAATCAATTGTCTAAGTTCTCTTATTCGATGGGAAATGCGGTTCGATGATTCAACTCGATTGGTTTTAACAAGCAAATAGGGGCTCTATGTATGCCCACGAATTTACTCTTGATGTTCTTAGAAGTTTAAGTTTGTTTTTAATGTAAGCTTTTAAGATTAGAATAAGGGGCTGCTCAAGAAGACTAGAAACGCGCAGTATTAACAATCCCTTTAAAAACTCCTCAAGGAAGACTAAAGTGAAGATAGAAGAGTTCTATCCTTGACCGCCTAAACCATTATCAATCTCATAAGGTTGCATTCGGCTTCCTCTAAACTCGAACCTTTAACCTTGTTGCTGAATCCTTTTAATCTTTTCATTCCAACACCAATTCCTAACTCTTCCAACCCCTCAAGTCCCTTCTCAAGTCCTTCTCCTTAACCTCTCTTATTTTCCCCTAGTCTTCTCATAGTTATAGAATTCTGCCTATACCCTTAAGCCATAAACGTGACCATCATAAGCCCAGAAATCCTTAATTCCTTCGCCAATTCAACAACCACACTCTTCAACATCACAAGGGCTCCTTCGCAGATAGATCCTTACGAGGCTGCCTACAAGGAGAGTGCTATCGTATAAGGAGTAAATCTCCATATTTTCTTAAAGAAGTCTAAGTTTTTATCATTATACTACTATACTAAATAACCTAAGTTAATAAGGAATAACTATGGAAGTATGAGCACTTATAGGCTACAACCCTAGTAATGTATGGGGAAAAATTTCTTGTTACCCCAAATAACAGATCATATACCAACGTTCATTGTTTTAGCAGGCTACTTCTCAGACATTAACTTCCCAAATATAATTTCCATCTGATGCTTTCTACCTATATAAAAAAAAAAGTCATTTTGTTGTCCATGTACAGCAAGACAACACATTTTGGTGCATAGTCTTTCACTTGGGGCAGAACGGTCAAAGGAGAAAATACAAAACACAACAAATATTAACATTAAAAACTTTGCCCCTATAACAAGTCCTGTACCCATATGACAACACAGCAATGGCATACAATTATTGTCTCATCAAAGAGTGCGTGAAATAGAGCAGCCAAAATATGCATTAATAAATTTGAGAAAATGCACAATATTTCCGGAATTACTAAAGTCTATAATCTGTACATCATATATCATATCAACCATCAATATCCAGCCATTAAATATTCTACACAAGCTCACTAAGCGCTATAAGTCATAAATTTTTTTTTTCGCAACCATTCCTATTATGATGCTACCAATACTCCCCTAAGTCATAAAGCTAATCTATTTCTAACTACAAGTTACTCGCTTGGTGAGTAAACTACAGGAGTTGTGAGTTCACACTCCAAGGCCGAGGAAAACTGCTCTGATACCATAATGTAACACCCTCACATTTATTTAGTTAAATTAGAGTTTTAGGAAAATTGGTACTTAAAAATTTCTTTTTAAATTAAAATACTAATGAATATTTTTCCGGAAAAATGGACAGAGTCTCCTCTGTTTTTCAGACTTTACCAAAATTTCTTGTTTTGTACCTGTACAGCCAGATTAATTTAAACAAGAAAACTTAATAATTATACAGACATTTTAAAACTAAAGCCCGGTCTTACAAAAATAATACCAGTTCCAGGGCTTACTTAGCAAATTGTATTTAATCCAAAATACTAATCAAAATATAGATATTTATGTCCACTCATGCTATTATAATTACACTCCACGTGGTAGAGTGAATCCTGCTCGGCCTGTGACGATTGTAAACTTTGCTTCTGTACCTAAAAAAAATAAATGCAAAAGGGGTAGCAATTACGCAGAACTTAAGAGAAATAAACCCTCAATAAAATAGTGATGAACTAAGCCTAACCAACTTAAAATAATCGTAACATTCACAACAACATTCATTTAATTAAATTCTCAATTATTCAACTCTTATTATCCTTTTCTTCATTTTCATATTCTTCTTTCTCTTTTCCTCTTAACACTTTATTTTCATTCTCTTTCATTTCATTCCAACAATATATTTCACACCAATGTACTTCACCTCCACACCGGAAGGTACCTCATACATTGTGGCCTATGGGTGCTTCACCTCCACACCGGAAGGTACCTCATACAGTTTGGCCTATGGGTGCTTCACCTCCACACCGGAAGGTACCTCACACCACTGTACTTCACCTCCACAGCGGAAGGTACCTCATACAGTTTGGCCTATGGGTGCTTCACCTTCACACCGGAAGGTACCTCACACCACTGTACTTCACCTCCACACCGGAAGGTACCTCATACAGTTTGGCCTATGGGTGCTTCACCTCCACACCGGAATACCACACACCAAGACTTCTCACTTGCTTGATGATACCACACACCAAGACTTTCTTCTTCTTGTTGTTGTTGTAGAATTGTTTGCCTCAATTGCAATGATTACAACTCAATGAAAAACTCAAAAACCCTATGAATCTCAATAAAGAATAATGAACAAGATGAAATTGAGATTCTAAACTTTCATGAAAAGATATTCATAAAGATAAAAAGAATATCTTTGATCTTTTCTTGTTTGAGAGAGAATGTGTGGCTTGATGCTTGTAAAAGTGTGAAAGTTGTTGTAAGTTGTTTTCTAATGAATAGAGAAAGGTTCATATAGAATACCCATAAGCATTAGAAAACACAAAACTGATTTTTCCAACTCACAAAACAATTTTAAAAACTCAGTCTGCACGATCTAATCGATTAGCTCAGGATCGAATCGATTAGCCCCTGACAATTGAAAACTGTTAATCGATTAGCTTGACGCCTAATCGATTAGCATTTGAAAGCTTAATTCATGTGAAAATAAGTTTTTATAAAAGTGTTTCAGCTTCTAATCGATTAGGACTTAAGCTAATTGATTAACCATTATTAGCTGCAACAGTTGTAGAAACTTGATTTTTAAAAGGCTATTAACACTTTGGGGTTTCTTGAAATTCAGGTCAAAACTCATCAAGTGATTTCTAACTTGATCTCACTATCCATGGACATTTCATCAAATATTAAACACTTAATTTGAAATTTCATAAACACTAACATTCAAACACTTTAAAAAATAAAAAAGTTCTAATTCAAATTGACATCCACACTAAACAATTTCTTGAAATGAAATTGAACGTGTTCATACTTAGAATCGGAGGAAGGACAGGACTAAGGAAGATGAAAGGTACCCCAATGAGTTAGAGTAGGACACTACTACCCCAACAGGAGAAAATGACTCTTAGTCTCATACCAAGAACGCTGATTCTAAACATGACCAGGTACACAAAATCTTATGTTTTTCAAAGTTTATAATAAAAATCGTGTGGTTGTTTAGAGTCGGATAGTTAAGTGTCCCCCACATAACTGAAATTTAAAGTACGAAAATGATTCTATCACCAATATAAGGTATAATCGAGACTGGCCACCTCGATATGTACGTTAATCGGAAGGTAGTGTCCTCGAATTCTTGAGTTTCAGAATATGTTTTCGGAGTATAAGTGTGGTCTGGAAACCTAGGATGAACGTTTTACCTTGGTTAAAGACTTGTCTGTTGTTAGTATTTGTAAGCAAAGTGTGTAACGAAAGTGATTAGTAGTCAACCCGACGTACTTGCCTTGGACTTTAACCACTAGGTCTTTCTCCTAGTGAAACCGTAAGTACCTTCTTAATTCCTACCTTATATATATTGGAAACAAAGAGACTAGTAATAGTAATATGTGAACTCGCATTTTGTATCAAACTATTTTGAAACCTTGTCTTGGAAAAGTGATGATGTTATGCACTACATGGTATTCCGAGTATACTAGTATTTATGATAATTTCCAATATGTTGATTTGATTCAAAATCCAAAATAAAGGAGAGTGGGATTATTTAGAATTACAAAATGTGAAAGAAAATAATTTTTGATCAAAGAACACATTCCTTTTGTGAGTTTTGGTAACCTCAAAATGACTTTACATTTTTCCTTCTAAATCCTTATGGAAATAAATGGAATGTTTTCTTTTGTCAAACGAATCTTTAAAGTGTGAAATTGGTTCCAAGATTGATATGAGCTATCACTACTACAGAATGCAAAAAAGTTCCAGGATATTAATCCCGGTTCCGTTCCGGAACTGGGATTAATAAACAAATGATAGTTAAAAAATATCATGAATTTATTGATCCCGTTTATAAAAAACACGGAACCGTGATCAATATTATAACATAACTAATTTTTATTTTTCTAAAAATTAAAAATCACACCAACCTTATTTATCCCATTGTTTTACTTCAATCGAGATGAATAATAAAAAACCGGAACCGGGATCAATATTATCTAGCAAGTGAGAAGTCTTGGTGTGTGGTATCATCAAGCATTTGAAGAGTGGTGAGGTATCCACTTGGATAGAGAGAAAATCTAAGATGTTATTATTCTTGAAGGATGTTCGTTCAAGTTGAGGATTAGAATATCAAAGGGTTACATATGAGGGTGAGGTATCTCTTGGAGGCTATCAAGTGAGGGATCTTGAGAGGCTAAGCTTGTAATCAAAGGATTTCTAATTCTAGTGAATAAACTCTCTTTATTGTGATAGAGGAGACTGAATGTAGCTCTCAGTGGAGGAGAGTGAACCAGTATAAATCTCTTGTGCAGTATCTCTTCCCTAAACTCTTTCATTTCTGCACTTTTCATTGTTCTTGATTGAAAACCTAGAAAACTTGATTTTCGTATAAATGAATCAATTAATTTTTAATAGAACAAATTAATTTGAGAAAAACCATTTTCAATATCTAGGTAATCATTCACAATCTTGGTTTGAATCAATTTTGCGCTATCTCTGATGTTCTGTAGATCCGTTTGAGTTCAAAAGTGATTTTTCTCTGAATTTCTATAGTGGCTAATCGATTAGATCATTGGCTAATTGATTAACCTAGTTTGATCTGTCAAGCATTAATCGATTAGGTGTTCTGTTAATCGATTAGATCCTGATAATTTTGTGAAAATCATTTGTTTCATCATTTTCATTTGATTGTTGCGAAAATCTTTCAATGTTTCTTTAACACCTATTCAACCCCCCCTTCTAGGTGTTCTTTCATGTTCATATTTCGCCCACTTGTATTCCAACACAAGATAATCTCTAAGCCACATCTAAAAACAAAGGCCCCTCTTGAGAGCACTAGATGATCTGATACCTCCACATGCACCATCATCCATGCACATTGTGGAACTACTCCTCCAATAACAAACAAATGATTTAATGAGACTAGATGTTATTTGGCTTCCATCATAGTTTAATATAGCACTTGTTGCTCTTAAATCCATTTCCTCCTACTTATTGTCTTGCATATCTGAAACTTTCTCTTTCAATGCCTTGTGCAGTTGTGATTATTATATCAACACATTCTTGACTAGAATTTGCCACAAGCTAAAATTCGCTCTTTTATCAAATTTATCTATGTCAAACTTTACTACACTATGAAAACTAGACATTGCAGTCGTAACAATCTTATAGTAGTGTTGCACTACTTCGTTCCATCAACCTCAAGATAATTAAATTCTTTATGATATATATTGAAGATCAAACAATACTGCAACCATGTTGAGCATTCTATGAATTTAATATCCAATTGAACCATAAGCTCATCATTCTCCTGGAAAATTTCTCCCTAGAACCTTGTTGGAAAAAAAAAAGAAATAAAATATGGAAATGGATCAATCACAACACAAGAATTTAACGTGAAAAAAATTACAATACACATACTACTATCTCTTTGACGACAATATACTCACACTTTGTACCTACACTACACCTAACAAAACGTAAAAATGAATTTTATAAGATAATAAATAATAGGCTTATTTATGGTTTTAGTCCCTGAAAGTTGGGAGTGTTTTGATTTTGGTCCCTGGAAGTTTTTTTGACCTTGACTCATCCTTAATTGTTTTGAAATTTTAGTTTTAGTCCCTGCCGTTAGGAAAAATTCATTAATTGTTGATGTAGTTAACAAAACGCCACATCAGCATACACGTGTGCAAGTATTGCATATCATCGATAGGATAACGTTAATGATCCGGACCCGTAGGAAGAAAAGGACCAAGGCCCAACCAAAATGTGTTTGTGGATTGGGCTATGACCCTTTTGCTCCTGCGGATCTGGATCATCCACGTCATCCACTACCATGACATTCCATACTTGCACACGTATATGATGATGTGACGTTCTGTTAGCCACGTCAATAGTTAACAGATTTTTCTTAACAACAAGGACCAAAACCAAATTTTCGAAACAATTAAGGATAAGTCAAGATCAAAAAAACTTCGAGAGACCAAAATCAAAACACTCCCAAATTTCTGTTGGGTTTGGCCTCAAAATCTCGAGAGGGGGGGGGGGTGAATCGAGTTTTATCAATTTATTGCAAAAACCCTTACAAATTAAATTTTTTTTTGCGTTGGAGAGATTAGACGTTTGAGAAGGAAAGCGAAATCGATTTATTAAAGAATAAGAGTAGCGCGGAAACGTAAATAAATTAAATATGCAGAAATTAAAAGAGATAGGGATAGAAAAGCTTGTACCAAAAATTTTATACTGGTTCAGCCTTCCCGTCGAAAGGCCTAGTTCAGTCCCCAAGCGACCCGCTTGAGAGTTCTATAACCAGCAATTGAGCCGCACCCAATTACAACCGAGAGCACTCCGCACACGACTAGGAACCTCCGTTCGCTAGGAGCCTCAACAACACACAGCAGAATTCCTCACCCTACGAACGCCTCAACGTTCAACCATGAGATTCTCTCCCTAACCACTAAGGTTCAGTACAAATATATGTGAGTGATTACAACAAGTATAACGTGTTCTCAAAACACAGATTCTACAATCAAAGCTCTATGATAATGAAGTTTTTCTTTTTGAAGTCTAAAGGCCAACAAGAGATTTTAGAGTTCTTCCAAAAATATGATCGTGATGTTCAGAGAAAAGTAGGAGAAGATGAATACGTGAATTCAGAAAAGTGTCAGAGTGATTCTTAGAAATTAGAATGTTGGAGTGATATTTAAATGTAAAACTTTTAAAAATCAAAAAGATTTAAACCAACAAATTAAAATCAATTTTAAATCAAAACAAAATAAAATATGATTTTGTAATAAGTTTTAAAATCAAAACCGAATCAAAATGATTTAAGAAATAAAACAAAGATTTGATTCTTAAAACAAATAAGGAAATAATTCAAACTTAAAATCAATTTCGAATTTTTGAAAATAAATCAGAATCATTTATATAAAAAACAAATCTGGAAATAAATCAAAACGATTCTGACACGTTTTTCAATAAAAGTTGAAGTAATCGATTACTTCAGGATTATCCCTTCAAAAATAAAAACTTTTAAATTCTTTTGAAAAACTAGTAATCGATTAGAACAAGAATATTTAATCGATTACATCACCCATGTTCATTATATGATGCAACTCATATAATCGATTATCACTAATCAAATAATCAATTACTGAGTCTCTGGTTTGCGTATGATGCAACATCATGTAATCAATTACTACAAGACATGTAATCGATTACTTTGTCTCTGGAAAATGTATGATGCAACAATTTTAATCGATTACTTGATCCAAGTAATCGATTACTCTCATTCAGAAAGTAATGGATTAGCAAAGTTCACTTAATCGATTACAACCTCTCTGGTTTTTCTATGATGCAACAAGGTTAATCGATTACTTTAAGCATGTAATCTATTACTCCTTCTTGCATAGCATAAAAATATCCAAAGTTTTGTTTCATCAAGTATTTCCACAGAAACTAAGATAGAAAAACAGATTTTCATGAAAACACTTTTTCTTCTCCTTTAACCGAAAAACTCTTTGGCCTTTTAACTCATTAAGAACAAGAAAACTTCATTACCTTACGGTATGTCCTAAGGGAAAAGGCTTCTAGACATATATCTTTGCTTGAATAATCTTCAACTTGAACTTGAAGGAACTTGTGAGCTTGAATATTGAGTTTATTTGTTATCATCAAAACATTAACTTGAATTTTGCTTGAAGTCCATGAGAGAGCTTGGTGCTTGACTTCCACCACTAGCTTGACTTCCAACACTTTCAAGAACTAAAAACATAAATAAATCTAAATAATAAAAAGAAGAACAAGCCACCCAAAAGAAGCTAACCAACCAGAATGATAAAAAACTAAACACCCCCAACCAAGCAAAAAGTTAAACAGAAAGACCAAGACGCTAGACAAAAACACCCTCAATTAGAACATACATCACTAAGTAAAAAAAAAAAGGAACATACATCACTAAGACAAAAAGATTTAGTTATTTTCTGAAGTTGAATTTTCGGCTTATTAATCATCATTGTTTTTATAAGCAAAAGAGATACTCAACCCATGGTACTGTACAAGGCAAAATCACCAACCAAAAAAAAGACAATCAACCCATCCTTTAATACAATGAATAGGTGACATACACTGATCACTAAAACTAGTAATCTTACCATTTAAAGCATTAAAAGATAATCAAGATCTAACTTTAACCATATCAAGTCAGGCACGATCATGTACGATCATGTACATTGATCATCACTTTTACACTAATAAAAAATTATGTTTAAAGAAATATTAATCATCACTTCATCGGAATCTCTATATGATAATAGCAAATTTTTTTCAAAATTCTAAATTTTACAGCTTGATCATGTAAAGCTTAGCTTTCTCCTTAGCTTCATTAGTTTTCTCATGTGTAAAAAAAAAGTTAAATACAAGCTTAAAATATTTCTAACCGAAACGAGTTGAAACAAGCAAATATAGTTCAACGTTATCTTGACCTACCTCCCTCCTTTACTCTATTCTAGGTAATTTACGACTAGCTCCAAAACTGTTTACTTCAAGCAACCCCAACACATGCAATAAGTTGGTTTTGTACAATTCATCATCATACGTTGTTTCAAGTTTATCATAACTATAATTTTATTTTTAACCTCCACAGAAATATGGTATAGTAGTACCAACTGTCCTACTAACAGAAAATATATATTGCTTCTGATACACACGTAAATTCAATTATTTTTTGGCATATGGACGTAAATTCTATTTGAATTGTCATCGATATATTTACCATAGCATGATTCGTATATGAATAATTTTTTTTTTATTATTTATGAATCTGATTATTATACCGAACAAGCTAAGGCCAGGCAGGCAGCGACAAATGCCCATTGGAGATAAACAATATTGAAAACATGAAATGAAATTAATAATTGAGCTTGAGCGCAGACATTCAATCACACTCAGACATACACCTATAGATCACAAATATATGCATACACATATCTTTTATTATGTGCCTAATAATCTATGGTACATATAACACAGATAAACGTACTATTTACGCTCAATTTAGGCTGTGAGGAAGTCGGGTAGTTCTAGACATATAAAATCTAAACTAAGTACTTTGTTTGTGTTATATATATATATATATATATATATATATATATATATATATATATATATATATATATATATATATGAAGGTACTCTCTATTTCCTTTTTTTTTATTTTTCGTCTTGTGAATTTTTTTTTTATTTTTTTGAAGATCTCAACCATTAAATAATTTAATAATAAATTAAAATAATAAATTAAATATTAAAGACAATGACCATTCCATTAAAGAAATATATAAGAAGGCCCCAATTCTAGAGAGAGACTTTGCTTTCTCTCTAGATTTCTCAGTCTTCCTCCTCTTCTATTTTATTTCTTTTGTTTTTCTTGATTTATCAGAGAGAGATAACTGTAGAAGGGGAGGGAGTTTAGTCCTTCCCCTTCATTTGGAGGGCGTGTGGTTTTCAGTCCCAGTTTTTCTGGTTTTCACTCTTGCCTTTGTGCAAATTTTGTTATATAAATAAGAGTTATTCTTCCGTTATTTTGGGTGTTTTTATTTGGGGAGATCTGTGATTTTTGTTAGCTTCCAGATCTGATGGTCATCCTCTTTTTTCAAATAATTGGAAAAATGATAGTTAAGACAGTTCTTCATCACTTGCAGACTTTTGACTTGACTTTTGTCCAGCGGCTTCATCTCTACAAATTTGAGATTCCTTGTTGTCGAAATGTACTTAGTTCCAACATTGTTGAGATTGTTATCTTGGAGATAAAGGTTGTTAAATCTAGTGTTAGAGATCGATTTTGGAAGAGATTGATAACATGTGTCCCCAGAGTGAAGATGCTGTTGGTGCAGATGTACCTTGTTTACTTTTTTTTTTTAACATTATTTGTGTAGAAAATATGTATTTTGCTTGAGTAACGTTGGTTTTGCTTGTACTATCTTCTTCTATTGAATGAAATGCATATTTTCCCTTAAAAAAAATATATAAGAAATGAACGGAGATTCTCTCCATTTTCTTCTCTCCGTTAATTGTCCATCTCCCTTAATATAAGCCTAAACAATGCCTAATCAAAATAATATTGGTTGATTGGTTCAAATTGAATAATAGCAGTGTTTAATTTGTTGATTTCTTTAAACATGAAACAAATTTTTTTATCAGCAAAATAAATTTTATTGAACATGAAACAAAATTAATTTGAAATTTTTTTATAATATCAAGTCATATTTGCAAACTTTTCATCAATAAATTCCAGATTTGCCTTCGGTCTACCAGCTGATTTGAGAGAAATTATTAGGTGGTCCGGGACTTCATGGTCCAGAACAATCACCGCCATTTATTATTTATTTTTAAAATTTTTTAGCATGATGAACGGTTGAGATGAGTCTGGACCACCATGGTCCAGGACCAACTAATAATTTCCGCTGATTTGATAGGTTGTCACGGACATGTAAGAAGAAATATATAATTTTTTTTAAAAGGGCGCTGTTTTTTTTATAAATAATAATAAAAAAAAAACTAACTAACCGTTTGCAAAGCGCTTTACTATCGCCGCTTGCTAAACCATATTCGATAATAATTTTTTTATAAGCAAAATATTTTTGATTTTTTTAAGGGAATAGGAGAAAAAGATTTAAATCCAACAAATGGTGACGTCTAACTCGGAATTTCCAACTCTCAAACTTTAAGACTAAAAGTGTCTCATAACAATGATGAAAGTTAATAATTAGTAACTTTTTGAGTACTAACTAGTGTTTGGCTTTTGAGGAATGAGGGAATGGAGTGTGAGGGGAGTGGTTTTTTATAGGGAAAGGTTGGTGTATGTGTTTCTTTTGCATTTTTAAGTTTAAATGATTAGTTTTGAGCAGTGGAATAATTTAAACCCCAATAATTATCCTTAAACCCCGTTTTTAAATTTAATTCCTAAATTAACTTTTTTTTACTTCTTCCACTGATCTCCTCTTTTTCTCCCACCCACTTTTTCTCTCATCTTTACTCACTCTTCACCGCCTTTTCGCTCTCACCACCCTTTCTGTCTCCTTTAGAACCTGAACCTTCTCCCCTGTTGCATCTACTGACAGATACAAAGCGAGTAAAAATACCGACGAATCCCATAACCTTATGCCTATTAATATTATTGGAGAGAGAGGAGGCATTGGATGAAGCTGCGTGGTCCCAAACTACACGAACGGATTTGAGATTCTTATTCTTCTATGGAGATCATGTAAAGCAGATTAGCAGTGATTTCTATATACTTATTTTTAAACAGCTATTTATATATGGAGTGAGCATGAAATATACATGATACTGATTATGTTTAATTTTTTCTAATGAAAAATAAAAAATAATAGTCGAAAAGCATACACTATAACGATATTGATGCATTTTCTTGGTAGTGGGAATCTTAATAAAAATCAGCTAACAATCAGTACATGGTTTTAGCTACGAACTACTCCCTCCGTCTCACAAGGATGGTAAAAAATGGCTAATTCTTTTGTCTCAAACTATAGTTAAAATAATTAATGAAAAGTTTAGAAATTATAAAATTTGAATTGTGATTGGTTGATCCATGCAACATGCATTAAATTAGTTGTTTGATAATTGGTTGATGTGTTAAACAAATCATTAAATGTATGTTTCTTTAATTTTTTTGATTTTTGAATTTTTTAACCATCCTTGTGGGACGGAGGGAGTAGCTCATAAGAATGGGGTCTGGGGATTATATTTTTTCTCTGAAACTTGAAAAGAGAAGGGGTGGAAGATGAAGAATGGGGTTTGGGAATCATTTGGTCTTTTTACATTAAAAATGGGATTTGGGAATAATTGTTGGGGTTTAAATTCCATTACTCATTAGTTTTTTATTTGGAGAGCCATGTGAATGAGTGAGCCCATTGGGTGGAAATTGGACAAGTATCACAAGCTGGCAGCTCAACATGGTTTGAGGATATGAAAATCTGTGGGGATATATAAAAAAATGGGTTTTCTTAATCTCAATCCTTAGGGTTGAGTATGAGAGGTTAAAAGTAGATATTATATGTTAAAAAATGGTATATTGAAAAAATAAAAACACTTTATATTTAATTTTTCTATAAATAATATCTACTTTTAACAACCTCTTATCCTTAGCCCTAAGGGTTAAAGATAAAAAAAAAACCCATAAAAGATTATAAATATCAAGTTTGGAACTATTTACGTTTTGCAGGGTGGTTAGTTGTCAACTCGCTTTCAGATGAAATAATTTCATGCATGTCATTATGATGAGAGTTTGAATAGTTTGCTACAATTCAAAAGGAGTATGAGGTGTTGTGGGGATTTGTCATTTTTCTTATTGAAAATGAATTAACGAGGGCTCGAGATTGCTCTAATTACATTGTAAATCTCTCTTAGAAGTCAACTTTCTAGTGGGTGCGAAGAAAGCTTAACAAAGCTTCTTACTCGCTTTTAGTTTTGTATTTTACGTGAATATATACCATATAAACTACATCCACGATGAGTATATATTGTTTTAAATTTGAGTCCAAAACCACAACAAAAGCTAATATGTTAAGATCAACGTAATCACCAAAAGTCCAAAACTAAATATGGTGAAGTTGATTGTAGTAGATTGTTTTTTCTTTGATGATTTTGGTCTTAGCTTTATTGATCACATGATTGAGTATCTTGATCAAACCCTTCCTAAAAAGTGGGATTCAAGCAGTATATAACGATATTTATTTTAATCCCGATTTTGATGTTAATAAAATTCTTTGCTTATAAAAAAAAAAAACCATTGCATCGTTTATTTGAAATCTGTTGGAACTAAAATTAGATTAATAATAAGCTGAAGTCTTAAGATCATGTGCTATTCATTAGTGGACATGTGAAAGCTGCATAACAATTGTCACTATGTGGAAATGTTAAAAAAAAAAAAACATCGAAAACATGAAACCTGATATGTGTTGTCACTCACTGACAGTAAACACAAATTGGGAATTGATGTAATTAAGAGCTTATGTTGTTAGTGTAAGAACAGGAGGAGAGAAAGTATTAAAAAATAAAAAACAAATAAGATTTCTTCTCTTCTTTCTCTCAATCTTCTTTCCTTTTCTTTTTTATTTTTTTAATGCAAGTTTACAATAAAATTGGCTTCTTATATAGGCAGAGGGAAAACTATAAATAACAACCAACCAGACAACCTAAATATTAGGACACGGAAAGGAAAAGTCAATAAAACTAAAAATAACAATTTTTCTAGTTTTACAATTTTAGAAAAATGTTGTAACTTCAACACTCCCCCTCAACATTTTTTTTTGTTGCAAGCCTTGTAATCATGCCAAGTTGTCCTCTGAATTTTTCAAACTTTGGACCACCGAGACCTTTAGTAAATATATCTGCAATTTGGTTTTCACTGTTGATATATTTCATCTCGATATCTCCTCGTAACACTTTTTCTCTCATGAAATGATAATGGACCTCGACATGCTTGGTTCTGGCATGGAAAATAGGATTTTCTGCCAAACGAATTGCCGATTGATTATCACAATATAAATTTATTGCATAATCAATCGGTTGATATAGGTCTTTTAATAGCTGCATAATCCATGTGCTTTCTTGAGCTGTCATAGCTGCTGCTCTGTACTCAGCTTCTGTGCTCGACAACGATACAGTCGGTTGCCTCTTGCTGCACCACGACACTACTCCCGATCCGATAGTAAACATATAACCCGTCGTTGAACGACGAGTGTCATGGTCACTAGCATAGTCAGCGTCACAATACCCTACGACTTCACAAGGAACATTTTTCTTATAAAATATTCCATAATCAATGGTGCCTTTGATATACCTTAGTATTCGTCGAGTTGCTTCCAAATGTGACTTCTTAGGTTTCTGCATGAATCGACTTATCACACCCACTGCGTATGATATGTCAGGTCGAGTCAAAGTGAGGTAGATCAGACTACCCACTATTTGCCTATACATTGTTCCATCCTCCAGGTCTTTCCCTTCGGATGAGCAAAATCTTGCATTCATCTCAACCGGTGTTGAGATTGGTTTGCAATCTAACATACCATATTTTTCTAATAGGTCTTGAGCATACTTTTGCTGCCACAGAAACAATCCATCATTGGTTCTCTCGACCTCAATTCCGAGAAAGTGTTTCAATTCACCAAGTTCCTTCATTTGGAAACGAACAGATAAATTACCTCGAGTCCGACGAATTTCGTCTTCGTCATCTCCTGTGATGATGAGATCATCAACATATACTAGCACTATTGCTAGCTTGTCATTTTGCTTCCTCACGAACAAGCTTGAATTTGCTGGTGCAACAGAGTATCCACTTTGCACTAAGAACTCGGAAATTTTTCCATACCAAACTCTCGGTGCTTGTTTCAATCCGTATAGTGCTTTCTTTAGCTTACACACATAACGCGGGTGAGTTTTACTCTCGAAACCCATTGGCTGCTCCATAAAGATTTCTCGATCCAACTCACCATGGAGGAATGCATTCTTAACATCCATTTGCCAAAGACTCCAAGACTTATTGGCTGCTAATGCTAACAAAACACGTACGATGGTTATCTTAGCTACTGGACTAAATGTCTCATCATAGTCCAGCCCGTACTTCTGTGAAAAACCTCGTGCCACTAAACGAGCCTTATACCTTTCTATAGACCCATCAGGACGAGTCTTTATTTTGTATACCCATTTACATGAAATAGGTTTCATACCTGTCGGTTGTAGCACCAATTCCCAGGTTTCATTATCTTCTTGAGCCTTCATTTCTTCTTCCATTGCATCTCTCCACCCCTTGGAATGAGCTGCATCTTCATATCTACTTGGTTCTTTCGCACCATTGTCTTCTATTAAGGCCGCATTAGCATATCTAGGATTCAGTTTAGGAATCCTTGCAGATCTCCTGAGCTGTATCTGAGGAATCTCCTCCTCTAATTCCTCGATTTGGCTGGGTCTCTGATCCTCTGGAGATTCAATGTGAATACCTGTTTGCCAAGGACCTTTACCTTTCTCTGGCGACATTGCTTTGACTTGATCTAATGCTGGTTCACCATCATTAGACTCTCCTTGTGAACGTGGTTCTTATTTTGCCTTTGATTGGACCTCCAGTTGCTTTTGTAATTGCTCTTCCATTTCCTTGGAATCAAGTAATAATGTTGCTTGTGTGGACCACCATGATGATGCCTCATCAAACACCACATTTCTGGATACATAGCAACGTCCTGTTATTGGATCACAACATCTCCATCCTTTTCCTTGACTATCATAGCCAACAAATATGCAGCGAACCGCCTTCTTGTCGAACTTGCTACGCTCCTGGCTTGGCACAAACACATAGCAAACACATACGAATACTCGAAAATAACTCACCGATGGCTTTACACCCCATAACTTTTCATGTGGTGAAATTGAACCAAGTTTGGCTTGTGGTGACCTATTAATAATATAGGCAGCTCCTTTCATGCATTCGGCCCAGAATCGTGGTGGAACATTTTTAACATGCAACATGCTCCTGCATGTCTCAGCCAAGTGACGATTCTTTCTTTCAGCAACTCCACTTTGTTGTGGAGTATTTGGGCAGGCTAGTTGTCGCTTTATGCCACACTTTCGTAGATACTGGGTGAACTCGTTTGAAGTGTATTCTCCCCCATTGTCGGTGCGTAAGCATTGAATTTTACACCCGACTTCCTTCTCAATCTTGTCTTTAAATTCCATGAACTTTATTAGGGCTTCTTGTAACACCTAGGATTAATTACCCCTTTATACCCTTATATAAAATAGAGAAATTAAAATTTCATTTTTTTAGCTTATAAAATCTTCCGTCAAACGGACGGAGTTCTGTTTGTTTTTCGGACTAATCCAAAATTTAACCTGTGATAAACAATTTTCAAATGGACAACTAATAGCCAGCAGGGCTTCAGATTATATTTCTACATTATATCAAGGCCCCATGGGCTCCAAATATATCAGAGTAATAGCGGAAAATTCCAAGTTTAAGTGTCATAACTAATACATATAACTTTGTCAAAATAGAACATCCTAAGCCTCACTTGAAATATGAATAACAAATTTTACATCAAAATAGTGTAAGAGGCTTAAGATCATAATATCCTCCAAAACCCATGACAACCCTACTTTCCCTGTAAGGGAAAGTACTCCTGCTCAGCCGGGGGCTATGCCAACTCAGTCTCCGTACCTGAAACTGTAAGGGAGTGAGCATTGCACATGAAATAGAAGGCAGTTTCTAACTAGATATAACGACTCGATAGGTCAAACACAAATAACAATTAAACAAATATTTACATATTCATTATTCATTCCAAATTTCCATTTTTATTATTCATTTCAATGTTCATTTTTATTATTCACTTCATCATTCATTTCCTTTATTTAAATTATGTGCCCCTCAAGTCAGAGGTCAACACTTCAATCTCTTTAATTCAGTGTGTGTCCCTCAGGTCAGAGGTCGACACTTTCTTTTATTTATGTGTCCCTCAGGTCAGAGGTCGACACTTTATTTTATTTATGTGTCCCTCAGGTCAGAGGTCGACACTTTATTTTATTTTTGTGTCCCTCAGGTCAGAGGTCGACACTTTATTTTATTTAAATCACCTCTTTCTTTTGTTTATGCATAATCCGTTTACTTCCTTTTCCTATATTCACACTTCAATACATAAGCTACGACCTTGTTAGCAATTGTTATTACTTAACATTTATTCTCATTTAGCATTTAAATACAACTACACACGTTCATCACACATAGTCGTTTCCGTTCCATTTTCTTCCTATGTCAAATTACTCCATAATACATACATACATTTGCAACATCAATCAATTATCATTTTATACATAACTTGACAATTAAAATCCATAGTCATAGAAATCATTTATATCATCTTCCCTACCTTATTACCAAAATCTTATTGTACTTCCTTATCATCATTAACAAAGTTACATTTATCAAATCATTCGTTCTCACATTATTGGGTTTCCTTTTTCCTAGTCTTAACATCAATTCATCATGAATATTTAATTATTTAGAATTTCATATTCAATATCCTAGGGATTTATAATCTAATTTCCTCCCCTAACACATAACCCTAACAAGTATTATATACCAACTAGAACCTACTCCCTAGAACAAGGCAAAGCTCAATATATCCACTCCCTTACCTATGTGTGGTGAGTAAGCAAACGAAACTTAGAACCTCCTGAACCTCCTTAGCTTAGTGTACCACCCAAGGATAGCTAATGCCCAATGGTTGTAGAGTGCCCTAGGATGATTGTTGTATGGTTGAATAGAGACTTCCTTGTCTTGGTTTGAGTTGGAAGACTTGAAACAAAATCCCTAGATAGCAAAAAGTGCAAGAATCCTAGGGTTTTAGAGCTCAATTTCTATGAGTCAAGGAAAGTTGAAATGGAAAGGAAATAACTCATGGCATGAAGCTCACTTACCCAAATCAATGGTGGAAAAATTGAAAAACCAAGGAGAATGGAGGAGAGGAGCAATTCGTGAGAGTCCAAGAAGGAAGAGGATGAAGCTCCTAGTGTAACATCCCTAATTTTATTTCCAATGTTAAATTACGAGGATAATAGAATTAGTATGTGGAAGGTGATGGAAAAGCTAAGTTAAGTAATTGTACGAAGTAAAATAGCCCTCAAATAGCTAAAGTTTCAAAATATAAGGAAAAAATTAAGATTTAAATATTTAGAGCTCAAATCCCAAATTCCACCGTTGGATATGAAGTAGGAAAAATAAGAAAGCTTGCTTTAAAATTTGAGCAAAATCCAACGGGTAACGAAGAAGTTATCTCGATTTGAAGCAGGAAGAAAATAGGAGGAAATTGGAAAATGAATAAATGGGTACTGGGCAATAATACTCGAGTCTTTTAGAAAAGACTCGAGTATTCTCAGCCTCTACTAGAGTCTTTGTGAAAAGACTCGAGTGTTTTACAGATCCAGAATCGGGGAAAGGCAAAGCCCTCAGATTCACTCGAGTCTTTTAGAAAAGACTCGAGTATTTTTCATGAATTCACTCGAGTGATTTGGAAAAGACTCGAGTGTTTTTAGCAGATCAGCAAAAATAAAAACACGAGTTGGGGTCATTTTAACCCCAAATAAAAGAATTAGTCGGCGCTCAGTACCGTACGGCTGGCTGAGGTTGGACTACATAATGAATATTGTAAAATGAAATAAGGAATGGAATTAAAAGAAAGCAAGCACATGAATCTTCATGTATAAGTATGCTAATAAAAATGAAAGAAAGAAAGGAAAACCAAAGATTAAAAGAATTAGAAGAAACAAATTATATGCAAGCTTTATGAATAAATGTATATTAATGGAATGAAAAAATAAGTGAAGAAATGTATATTAAAAGAATGTAAAAATAAGAGAAAAATTAGAAGAACTTAATTATATATGAAAATTTATGAATAAGGAAGATTCAGAATAGTGTAGGCTTAGTTATTTGCTATGTCTTCTTTTAGACTTTATCTTCCTAAGTCCTGTGTAATGCTACCCTTCTTGCTATACTTTTACAGGTACAGAAGCGGAGTTTACATGGGTCATGGCTGAGCAGATTTATGTTCCACTACGTGGGATATATATATATTTTGTTTTGAGTGGACTGTTATTTTGTAAAACTGAATATGTAATAGTTTTATGCCCTGAGACAAGTTCTAATCAGGCGTAGGATCATTTAAGTTGTTTGTAATATTTTTGTGTTTTATGTTTTTAAATAATTTTGGTTTGACAGGTTTAAAAGAAGAAAACTTTGGAAAGTCCGATAAACAGAGGAAACTCTGTCGGATTCTTCCTAAGGATTTTTACAAGTATTTAAGTTTTAAAAAAGAAATTTTAAATCACCAATTTTATTAAAACCTAAAAATAAACTAATTAAAGTGAGGACGTCACATTTATGGTATCAGAGCAGTTTTTCCTCGGCCTTGGAGTTTGGAGTCACAACTCCTGTGGTTTACTCACCAAGCGAGTAACCGATATGTATAGTCAAGTGTCTAAGTTAGGCGAATGGGATGCATATATATATAGCTATCTATGCATATATGTGTTCAATTGCTATCTTAACCAGGATTAAGTAGTGACAAAGACGATAGGACGCTAGTGTAAACTTAACTAATTCCCTCGATGGTGTTATCGTTTAAATAGAGTGTAAGGGTAGGATTGGTCGTCCTTACTCTTTCAACTATTAAATGATGCTATCATCAACAAACCCGATGATGTTGTTGCTATTGATACATGTGAGATTGAGACTGACCATCTCGATCTTCGCACTTGTCAACAGTCAATGTCATTGAAGACTTCAAAGTAGCACAAACTCCAACCAGGCATTCAATTTCCCCGAGAAGTATCTCTTTCAGAAGGAAGGGAATCAAGTTCACCCTAGAAACCATCTCCAGCTTTTCCGAAAAGCCAAGCCAGACACTGGTAGTCCGTGATCTGTTGGGAGTCTTCCCACTAAGATTTCTGAACGGTCGCCTGTGAGAAAAGCCAAAATCTTGTCAACCTTACAAAGTATGCACGCCGAGATCAACCAAGACTGAACCATTGAACCATGGTCTCTGGTAAAAGTAAGAACCCGACATTGGTGCGCTGTTGATAGACGTGAAGTTGGGATTGATCACCTCAACCTTTGCAACTATTAACAGATGATATCATTGCAATCTTCTTAATGAAGTTGAAACAATCAAAATAGGAACTCTCCAAGGAAATAGATCCCTTGAAAGCAAGGAAACCAACCGAATGGTGTTCTTTCCGAACTCTTTACATAGAACCGGAAAGTAGATCCCAAAGCGAAATTAGAAGAGAAGAGTCTTAAGCTATTTCATCAGTTTAGGAATGGCATAGCCGAATGCCTAATCTTTGGAAATATAACCAACCCTATAGGAATCACTTCTAAATTCCATGAAAAGCCAAATCAGATTCTGGGAGTTCAAGTTTTAACGGGAATCCTATCATGGTTTCTGAAAAGACACCGCGAGAAGGGGTAAACCTTAACGACTTAGTGGGTCTCCACATCAAGACCGACAAGGTTAAACTATTAATCTGTACTCCTCATTCAGTATAAGAACCTGGATGCGTGCGAACACAAGCCTTCGCAACCCTTAGGAATTTAATCCAACCCGTCGATCAACAATAGGTTGTTAGCTCAACTTCAATCTCGAAAGTGATGAAACACTCAAGAGTGACACAAGGGAAAGGTGGACCACAACTTCAAGTGATACAAACCTTTTTGTTCAAGGACAATGGAGGACAAGTAGGGACCTCGAGGCTAATCTCATTAGCACTTTTAGTCCATACCAAATTCACAACGTATCTCCTTTAAGATCCAGTTTGGGATAAGCTGAAACCGGGTTGCTGGCATGCACTCAACGTGAGATTTAAGTTTCGTAGATCTCTGATACTGCCCAATAAAGCGTCTAAATTTCAAGAGTGCTGGTATACCTCAATCCATGGCCGCCAAGTATCGTTCAAGACTTTATTTGTGTTTCCGTTGAACCATGGATAATGGTTTAATTTGTGCAAGTAAACCTCTGTCTTCTTGTTCTGACCTTCTTGGTTCCGAACCAATCTTGATGCAACAATTTCAATCCTAATCAAATGTGTCCTTGTTTCAACCAACTAAGGTTGGTGAACTCTTGAATCCTTCTCTTTGTTTTCATTGGTAAATATCAAACGTTCATGTAGTTCTCGTCTTGACTACTCAATTCAGTCACCTCGTATGACGAATGCTGGACCCCTTTACCAGGTACCCTTACCGAGATCGATCAAGTCAACCATCGCTCTGTAGAAAACACATCTTTCGTTGATTTTCCAACGAAGATGCATTCTCTGGGATAAATCTCTATTATCTTCAGGGGCGACATGTAACCAGTCATGTTGCTACCCCACAATGTCGGTGCTGCACGATTCTTTTATGTTGGCAGCCGACCGATACTCGCTAGTCACCGAACATTATGGAAAAAGCCACGATACGATAAGATGCTGAAATTTCTACACTCTCATCACCTCTCACGTCTTTGGTCATCTTGCAAAGCCCATTAAGCATTCCCTTGAATGCTTCTAGTTTCTTCTTTTCATCTTCACTCTCTTCGAGTTTCAGGTATCTAGTGATAGAACTCGGATGTGTATGCAGGAGTTTGCCAAATTGTAGGAATCTAGTATGATTCAATGCCACCACAAGTAGTCAAACCCCCCTTCACTCCCACTTCCGAAGAACGCTTGGGAAATCCATACACTCCATGCTTAGTAGCGACCGAACCTACTCCTAACATTGATATAATCAAGTATGTCGATGCTAAGTGGGGGAGGATTTCAATCCAAACGATTGGGAGATGGAACTTTAATAATAAGAAAGCCGATGATCTGGTGCAGATGGAGATAATACGTGGTCTTAGAAGACAAGCATTGAAATAGGCATGAACCTAACCACACCTAGAGCGGGAAGTGAAGACCATAGTTAAAAGCTTTACCAATGGGATGATTCTCCATTTAAGGAATCGAACGGAATTTCGGGGACGAAATTCTAATAAGTGGGGGAGAATTGTAACATCCCTAATTTTATTTCCAATGTTAAATTACGAGGATAATAGAATTAGTATGTGGAAGGTGATGGAAAAGCAAAGTTAAATAATTGTACGAAGTAAAATAGCCCTCAAATAGCTAAAGTTTCAAAATATAAGGAAAAAATTAAGATTTAAATATTTAGAGCTCAAACCCCAAATTCCACCGTTGGATATGAAGTAGGAAAAATAAGAAAGATTGCTTTAAAATTTGAGCAAAATCCAACGGGTAATGAAGAAGTTATCTCGATTTGAAGCAGGAAGAAAATAGGAGGAAATTGGAAAATGAATAAATGGGTACTGGGCAATAATACTCGAGTCTTTTAGAAAAGACTCGAGTGTTCTCAGCCTCTACTCGAGTCTTTGTGAAAAGACTCGAGTGTTTTACAGATCCAGAATCGGGGAAAGGCAAAGCCCTCAGATTCACTCGAGTCTTTTAGAAAAGACTCGGGTATTTTTCATGAATTCACTCGAGTGATTTGGAAAAGACTCGAGTGTTTTTAGCAGATCAGCAAAAATAAAAACACGAGTTGGGGTCATTTTAACCCCAAATATCACTTTCTCACTCTTCTTTTCTCCGACTTCTCTCTAGGGTTTTCATCCCCAATCCTTCTCCAATGTTAAAATAGCACCAAATCAAATCAAATTAACATCCCATAATCATTCCCCATCAAATCCCCATGATTTTCTATCAACAAAAACCCCAATTTCATTCTCAATCCCTCAAATCCCCAATTCCCAATTCAAAACCCTAAATCCTTCCAATCCCCATAATCACTCAAAGTTATCAAAAATTAGTGCCACAAATCACTTCCAAATCAATTCCTCATGAATTTTCCCTCTCCAAAAACACATATTACTTCCTCTTTCTCATGAAATTCCAATTCCCTATCAAACCCCAATTTGTGTAATCGGTGGCATAGGGTCTTCTAATCATGCAAGGAAGCTTAGGAAGTGATTAAGGGCAAGGAATAGGAAGCTAAGAGGCATGGATTAGAGCTTGGTGAGGATGCTCCCTCAAAACCCCATTTTGGTTCTTGCTCTTCAAAGAGGTAAGAAGGGTTGTTCACATTACCTTTACTTAGAGAGTAAATTCTAGGATGCTATAGTGGTAGCTGAGAATAGAAAAGATTAGTTAGAATAATATACAATAGGGTAATTGCAATAGACAATAAACAAAGCTTAGGAATAAAGGAAATGAACTCATTAGATAAATTGCGAATATATGTAGTATATGATGATGTTTGTAATGTGTGAATTTAGTATGGAAATGTTAAATGAACGGATAATGAATGAGGAAACTATAGGGAAATAAAGGTAATAAATCGAGTAGGTGAATAAATAAAATAAACCCGCCAAATTGTTTGTAATGCTATGTGTAAGTGAATTGTGTTGTTATGCTTGAATGCTTATATGTGAGATAATGGGTCTTAAAAATGAACCTAGGACTTAGTAAGATTAGAGGTATCACAAGCTAATGAAAGAATCAGAATACTGGGTATGTGTGGGAAATTAATAAAGATAGTTAAACAAGAATAGTAATCAATTAATTAATCGAAAAGATAAGGAAGGGGTAAGGGGTTTATATTGGGAAAATGATTGTGAATGTGCAAATGTTGTGAATGTTAGTTTTGCATGCTAACACCTTTAAGTGAAGATAAAGAAAATGATAACAAGTCACATGATAAGACATAAATGAAAATACAGATCAAAGATAAGATACAAACATAAACGAAATGCTATAATACAAATCATGTATATGTGTTATTTCTGAAATGGAAATGTAATGTAAAGTAAAAGAAAAGCAATAGGGTCTGCAGCTATTAATCGCGTATTGGGATCCACACCCATTAGGTGCACACGGTTAGGACAGGGTCCTACTAGCAAAGTAGGCCCGAATTAGCCCCAATAGGTACAAACCTCGCTCAGGAAAAATCCCCATAAGATCAAAGGCTCGTTAGGTTACGTGGATCCTACGCGATGATTAATAGCTGCAGCACCAAATATAAGCATGAATCATGAATAATTGAGAATATATGAAAGTGAGTGAAGAAAATAAAATAAAGAAAAGGCCCTAACGAGGGAAAGGTCTTATGGGTCAAGAAGTCCTGAGTGAGAAGAAGTCCTATTGGGTGAAGATACCATCCTAACCAATGTGCAAGCAAGAATACCTAATGGAATTATTATTTTGCTAGTAAAGCAAAAGACAAGATAAAAGTCCGATGCGATCCTGACGAGGCGTATCGGCATTAAAAGAATTAGTCGGCGCTCAGTACCGTACGGCTGGCTGAGGTTGGACTACATAATGAATACTGTAAAATGAAATAAGGAATGGAATTAAAAGAAAGCAAGCACATGAATCTTCATGTATAAGTATGCTAATAAAAATGAAAGAAAGAAAGGAAAACCAAAGATTAAAAGAATTAGAAGAAATAAATTATATGCAAGCTTTATGAATAAATGTATATTAATGGAATGAAAAAATAAGTAAAGAAATGTATATTAAAAGAATGTAAAAATAAGAGAAAAATTAGAAGAACTTAATTATATATGAAAATTTATGAATAAGGAAGATTCAGAATAGTGTAGGCTTAGTTATTTGCTATGTCTTCTTTTAGAATTTATCTTCCTAAGTCCTGTGTAATGCTACCCTTCTTGCTATACTTTTACAAGTACAGAAGCGGAGTTTACATGGGTCATGGCCGAGCAGATTTATGTTCCACTACGTGGGATATATATATATATATTTTGTTTTGAGTGGACTGTTATTTTGTAAAACTGAATATGTAATAGTTTTATGCCCTGAGACTAGTTCTAATCGGGCGTAGGATCATTTAAGTTGTTTGTAATATTTTTGTGTTTTATGTTTTTAAATAATTTTGGTTTGACAGGTTTAAAAGAAGAAAACTTTGGAAAGTCCGATAAACAGAGGAAACTCTGTCGGATTCTTCCTAAGGATTTTTATAAGTATTTAAGTTTTAAAAAAGAAATTTTAAATCACCAATTTTATTAAAACCTAAAAATTAACTAATTAAAGTGAGGACGTCACACCTAGCCAAAGTCCATGAAGCAAGCTTGATGGATGTGTTTGATTTTGGGTTTGGGGTGCCCAAGATCAAGTGTTTATGGTGATTTGGTGATGGAGATGTGATGGAGTTGGAGAGAAAATGGGTGAAGGTGATGGGTTGTTTTGGAGTTGTAAGATGGTGAAGACTTTATGTTTTGATGTCTTAAGTTCAGCCTAGGGAGGAGGGAAAATTGTGTGGCCAGAAATCATGTCTTAGCCTCCAAGTTGATTTTGGATGCATCAGATTCAATCTGGTCTGCGCCACGCGCCTGGGCGCATGCCGGCCCGCCTGGGCGCACGATCAGCACCAGCACCAAGCTGGTGCATGGGTCATACGGTCAGCAGGAGTTTTGGCGCGCCACACACGGATTCTGGTGCGCTGGCGTGGATTCGCGCTCGCCTGGGCGAGCCATTCCCTCGCCTGGGCGAGCCATTCCCTCGCCTGGGCGAGAAAACTGCACCAGCACCAAGCTGGTGAATGGCTTACACGGTCAGAAATGGAAAGGGTGCAGCTGGTGGGAATTTCTGGTGCGCCAGAACGAGTCTGGTGCGCCAGAACGAGTCTGGTGCGGCTGATGCATGAAGGCGCTCGCCTGGGCGAAATGGTGCCCCGCCTGGGCGCATTTTCCACTGTCTGGTGCACCAGGAATAGTGCACCCGCCTGGGCGCATGGCTGGTGCGCCTGGGCGAGTTTCAGGGTTTCCAACCTTCGATTCGTCGTAACTTTTTCGTTAACCGTCGGATCGAGTCCAAATTTTTAGGCATGCTTCTTCACCCCATAAAATTCACATCCAACGGTGGAATTTATTTTCTTAGCTTCCTATAATAAATTTCTAATTTTCTCTTTTCGGTCGATTTCTAACATCTAAAACGCCGATTTAACTCCCGATTTCGGTTATTTGACTTTGCCCAAAGCCACAACTGCCTTCTATACAACTCCTAGGACCTATAATCACCATTCACCCATCTAGCAAAATTCATTAAGCCACTTTTCCAATTTTTCTAAGGTTTTTAATTAATAATTTCACTTAAAATAAAGTTCGGGACGTTACAATTCTCCCCCACTTATTGGAATTTCGTCCCCGAAATTCCGTCCAATTCCTTTAATTGGAGAATCATTCCATTATTAGAGTTCATGATGTCCGTCTTTACTTCCCTTCTCTTCCTTCCGTCACTTTTCGATTCGCCCGAACTTGACTTAGGTTAAGAGATACTCCCCCCACTTAGCGTCGAAGTACCCGATTTCATCTCATGCTAAAAGATGGGGAAGGAAGGAGTCCATATCAGTTCCAAGATTTACCCAACTACCAAAGGTGAAGGGTACGACACTTGCTGTTGGCTGGGTCAATTATCAAGATTGTTTGGTGTTAACGCAGGGATTTTACAAGTTTTTGGCAAATACCGGCTATTCTTATGAACGGTTATCTACGGCCCTGGAAAAGATACGAAGCAAATGTCAAATTGCTCAAGATCGGTTTAGTTGATATGATGTTTAAGAATAATTTCTGGAGAGTTTTCTTAACTCATCCAAGGGATTAGCACTTAGGTATACTACTTTGGAACAAGTAGCATACACCAAGACTTCCTTTCTTTAGAACTATTTTCTATCTATTCTCTAACTCTATGCGAAGCTCTCGAACGAATGTCTCGGGGTAAGGTTGGCTTCACTTAAAAGAATTATTTTCCTTGGAAGTCACTTCTTTGGTTGTCTACTTTCACTTCAAAGGTTACAATGATAGCATTTATTGATAGGTGCAAGAATTGAGGTGATCAATCTCATCCTCACGTCTACCAACAACATATCACTGTCAGGTTCTGTCAATGATGTCATCGTTTAACAAATGCAAGGATTAGAGTGATCAGTTCTAACCTTACATTACATCAAATAACAACATCATAACATAGTGTTGGTCACTTGGTACTAGAATTCTCAAACTTAAGAATTCTTTCTAAGGTCTTTCTTATACTATCTGTAAGATCAGGATTGTATTTGGAGAGGCAGATATCCAACATGTTTTTAAACAATTCTACCCTAAGACATCACTAACTCACTATTTAGCTAACTGAGGAGAAAACTAACTCCACAACAATTGGACCTAGAAACATTACACACGGACTTGGCAAACATCAGTTACCTCCGGCCATATCAGCCGGGTCCACCTTGCCACCCTTGACGGTAAATATTTTCCCCTTCTGCAATGATGGACCACCACGGGCCTTCTGTGCCTTAGCAGCATTAATCTCTTTCTTCATTGTGTTCTTAGGACAATTTGAAGCAAAATGTCCGGGTTGTCCACAGTGAAAGCATAACCCTTCCTTTCGACCCAATGTCCAGCACAATCCCCTATGCATCCTGCCACAGTGCTGACAAGTCGGAATAGGACCAAAGGTACTCACTTCTTAGCCTGTTCTAGGCTGGGAGTAAGGACCTGGTCGCTGCACCGAACTCCTGCCCCTAATAGGACCTCCAGCCTTCTGTACATTCTTGTTTCTTTTCTCAGCTGCCCGTTGTTTCTGACTCTTTTCATAAGTACTAGTCATGTTGATTAGTTGAGACAGGTTGGCGATGTTCTGATATTCAAAAGCCATCTTGATTTCAGAACGAAGTCCGGTCTCGAACTTGATGCACTTGGTCTTTTCATCAGCATCCCTATAATTCCCTGCATATCGGATCAAGTCCTCAAACCTAGAAGCATACTCCCCAACGCTCATGCTCCCTTGCACGAGCTGCAGAAAAGTTATCTCCTTCTCTCTACGAACATCTTCAGGAAAGTATTTGCCTAGGAAACGATTCTTGAACAAATCCCATGTGATCGCCTGATTGTCCGCCTCTAAACCCCTCCGCATCTGCTGCCACCAGTGTTCTGCTTCACTAGTCAACATGTACTGTGCTAGCAGAACTTTCTGTTCCTCCGGGGGTGCCATAGTGCTCAGGATCTTCTCGATCTCTTGCAACCAAAGCTGTGCTCCATCGGGATTGAACCCACCTTCGAACTTTTGCGGATCGTTCTTTCTGAATCGTGCCAACCAATCAATTGCATTTGGAGCTGGGGGTTGAGGAACATTTGCTGCTGCTGTTGCTGTTGCTGCTGCTGCAACTGCTGCTGCGATGTTATTCCCCTGATCCTGTTGCATCTTAGCCATCTGCTCCAGAATAGCTCGGATCCCATCATTATCGATCCGTCTACCAGCCATTCTGTTTAGTCATGCATCAGGCCGACAGTTAACGCTTAATAGCATAGTTAACAGTATAAACATCCTATCAATAGACTCTAGACTCTAAACTATAATTATCGATTACTCGCTCGGTGAGTAATCACTGGAGTAGCTCATAACTCCCAAAGGCCGAGGGAAACTGCTCTGATACCATAAATTGTAACACCTAGGATTAATTACCCCTTTATACCCTTATATAAAATAGAGAATTTAAAATTTCATTTTTTTAGCTTATAAAATCTTCCGTCAAACGGACGGAGTTCTGTTTGTTTTTCGGACTAATCCAAAATTTAACCTGTGATAAACAATTTTCAAATGGACAACTAATAGCCAGCAGGGCTTCAGATTATATTTCTACATTATATCAAGGCCCCATGGGCTCCAAATATATCAGAGTAATAGCGGAAAATTCCAAGTTTAAGTGTCATAACCAATACATATAACTTTGTCAAAATAGAACATCTTAAGCCTCACTTGAAATATGAATAACAAATTTTACATCAAAATAGTGTAAGAGGCTTAAGATCATAATATCCTCCAAAACCCATGACAACCCTACTTTCCCTGTAAGGGAAAGTACTCCTGCTCGGCCGGGGGCTGTGCCAACTCAGTCTCCGTACCTGAAACTGTAAGGGAGTGAGCATTGCACATGAAATAGAAGGCAGTTTCTAACTAGATATAACGACTCGATAGGTCAAACACAAATAACAATTAAACAAATATTTACATATTCATTATTCATTCCAAATTTCCATTTTTATTATTCATTTCAATGTTCATTTTTATTATTCACTTCATCATTCATTTCCTTTATTTATTTTATGTGCCCCTCAGGTCAGAGGTCAACACTTCAATCTCTTTAATTCAGCGTGTGTCCCTCAGGTCAGAGGTCGACACTTTCTTTTATTTATGTGTCCCTCAGGTCAGAGGTCGACACTTTATTTTATTTATGTGTCCCTCAGGTCAGAGGTCGACACTTTATTTTATTTATGTGTCCCTCAGGTCAGAGGTCGACACTTTATTTTATTTATGTGTCCCTCAGGTCAGAGGTCGACACTTTATTTTATTTAAATCACCTCTTTCTTTTGTTTATGCATAATCCGTTTACTTCCTTCTCCTATATTCACACTTCAATACATAAGCTACGACCTTGTTAGCAATTTTTATTACTTAACATTTATTCTCATTTAGCATTTAAATACAACTACACACGTTCATCACACATAGTCGTTTCCGTTCCATTTTCTTCCTATGTCAAATTACTCCATAATACTTACATACATTTGCAACATCAATCAATTATCATTTTATACATAACTTGACAATTAAAATCCATAGTCATAGAAATCATTTATATCATCTTCCCTACCTTATTACTAAAATCTTATTGTACTTCCTTATCATCATTAACAAAGTTACATTTATCAAATCATTCGTTCTCACATTATTGGGTTTCCTTTTTCCTAGTCTTAACATCAATTCATCATGAATATTTAATTATTTAGAATTTCATATTCAATATCCTAGGGATTTATAATCTAATTTCCTCCCCTAACACATAACCCTAACAAGTATTATATACCAACTAGAACCTACTCCCTAGAACAAGGCAAAGCTCACTATATCCACTCCCTTACCTTGGTGTGGTGAGTAAGCAAATGGAAACTTAGAACCTCCTGAACCTCCTTAGCTTAGTGTACCACCCAAGGATAGCTAATGCCCAATGGTTGTAGAGTGCCCTAGGATGATTGTTGTATGGTTGAATAGAGACTTCCTTGTCTTGGTTTGAGTTGGAAGACTTGAAACAAAATCCCTAGATAGCAAAAAGTGCAAGAATCCTAGGGTTTTAGAGCTCAATTTCTATGAGTCAAGGAAAGTTGAAATGGAAAGGAAATAACTCATGGAATGAAGCTCACTTACCCAAATCAATGGTGGAAAAATTGAAAAACCAAGGAGAATGGAGGAGAGGAGCAATTCGTGAGAGTCCAAGAAGGAAGAGGATGAAGCTCCTAGCCAAAGTCCATGAAGCAAGCTTGATGGATGTGTTTGATTTTGGGTTTGGTGTGCCCAAGATCAAGTGTTTATGGTGATTTGGTGATGGAGATGTGATGGAGTTGGAGAGAAAATGGGTGAAGGTGATGGGTTGTTTTGGAGTTGTAAGATGGTGAAGAGTTTATGTTTTGATGCCTTAAGTTCAGCCTAGGGAGGAGGGAAAATCGTGTGGCCAGAAATCATGTCTTAGCCTCCAAGTTGATTTTGGACGCACCAGATTCAATCTGGTCTGCGCCACGCGCCTGGGCGCACGATCAGCACCAGCACCAAGCTGGTGCATGGGTCATACGGTCAGTAGGAGTTTTGGCGCGCCACACACGGATTCTGGTGCGCTGGCGTGGATTCGCGCTCGCCTGGGCGAGCCATTCCCTCGCCTGGGCGAGAAAACTACACCAGCACCAAGCTGGTGCATGGCTTACACGGTCAGAAATGGAAAGGGTGCGGCTGGTGGGAATTTCTGGTGCGCCAGAACGAGTCTAGTGCGGCTGATGCATGAAGGCGCTCGCCTGGGCGAAATGGTGCCCCGCCTGGGCGCATTTTCCACTGTCTGGTGCACCAGGAATAGTGCACCCGCCTGAGCGCATGGCTGGTGCGCCTGGGCGAGTTTCAGGGTTTCTAACCTTCGATTCGACGTAACTTTTTCGTTAACCGTCGGATCGAGTCCAAATTTTTAGGCATGCTTCTTCACCCCATATACTTCACATCCAACGGTGGAATTTATTTTCTTAGCTTCCTATAATAAATTTCTAATTTTCTCTTTTCGGTCGATTTCTAACATCTAAAACGCCGATTTAACTCCCGATTTCGCTTATTTGACTTTGCCCAAAGCCACAACTGCCTTCTATACAACTCCTAGGACCTATAATCACCACTCACCTATCTAGCAAAATTCATTAAGCCACTTTTCCAATTTTTCTAAGGTTTTTAATTAATATTTTCACTTAAAATAAAGTTCGGGACGTTACACCTTTGATTTCTCCTTCATGAAGTCTATCCACACATACCTTGAGAAATCATCAATGAATGTGATCATGTACTTATTTTTATTAATCGAAGGCTGCTTCACAGGTCCAAAAATATCTGAGTGTACTAATTCCAATGGCATCTCTACTCTATATCTGGATTCCTCATAGGGTAGCTCGTGAGCTTTGCCATATTGACATCCTGCACAAACTATGTTATCTCGTACCTCCAGATTTGGCAGGCCTTTTAACATAGATTTGTTCATCATCACCTTTAATCGAGAGTAGTTCACATGACCTAGTCGTGCATGCTATAGGTCTGATGTCTCATTCTTTCTAGTCTTGTCTACGTATGCCTCTTGAGCTGACATAACGTAAACAGACTCAAGTTTCCTTCCCTCCATAAGTGGTGGACTTATGGGTTTTAAACTCCGATAGACCTTGACATCTTTAGGACCAAACACCACATAGTTGCCTAAAGACGTTAGTTGCGAGACTGATAATAAATTCTTTTTCATTCCAGGTACATGGTACACCTGGTCAACTTTCAACTCTTGTGAACTGAAACGGGGAACAATAATTGTCCCGCCAACATGGGCAATTGGTAATTTAGAGTTATTAGCTGTCACTACGACTCGATCTCCTTTATACTCAACCATATTTAACAGCTTATTCTTGTTCCCAGTCATATGATTGGAACAACCAGAATCAATAATCCAATCATTATCGTAATTAATTGATTTGTCACTCACTGTGACAAAAGCTACCTCATGTGCTGCTTTATCCACGCATGATGCGGCAATCTCCTCATCGACATTCCACTGCATTTGCCTTTTATCGTCTAGCTCTAAATTAGGACTAGGCTCTTCTGAAGCAAATGACGCTTGGAAGTTCCATTCTTCTTCATCGTTACTTTGCTTATCAATAACTATGTTACCTTCTATCGTGTGAGCCCTACAGTCTCGATCAAAGTGGCCTTTTCTGCCACACTTGAAACATCGATCATCGTCTTGGTGATGCTTGTCTTTATATCGGGGGTTTCTACCTCCCCCTCGCATGTGGACCTCCCCCTGGTTGTGGACCTCTTCCACGTCGGCCTCTTTGCCAACCTTGTTGGCCTCTCTGCCAACCTTGTTGATTTTTACTTGAGCTTGCACCTTGATTGTTCCACCTTGAATTTGCCTTGTCTTCTCTAGGCATTCTCCTTTTGACGAATAAAGCCCTATCTTCGTCATTTATTGAAACATTGGACATCTATTTTTCTAACGCTTCCTGGTTGGCGAATATGCTTTCTAACTCAGTCAAAGTTGGTTCTTTGACCCATCCTCGAGTAGCTGTAATTATCCCATGGTATTTAGGATTCAACCCATGGATGATTATCCTCCGCTTCCTCGCCTCACTGAGTGCATCCGTCGAATCCAGTTTTGCAATTTCATTGCAAATGGATTTTACTCTGGTGAAATATTGGCTCACCGTCATGTCTCCTTGTTTGACGGACATAAGCTCATTCTCCAATAACTGCAATTTCGCATCACTCTTTCTTGTAAAGAGTGTCACCAAGGTATCCCAAGCCTCCTTTGGTGTTGTCAAGTCTTTGACTCGTTCCAAGAACTCGTCCTCTACGGTGATAGACAACACATACATAGCTTTACCAGCTTTGATCTTCCACTTTCTTTGCTCCTCCTCATAAGTTGGTGAATTTGCCTCAGCACCACCAACAACACTCCATAAATCTTTCCCGAGTAAATAAAATTTTATTCGGGTACTCCACGTGTCATCATTGTTGTTATTGAGCTTCTCTATTGAGCTAGTTGAGGAAGCAATATCTGCCATGATTATTGGTTAGTGTCTGATACTTAACCAAATTAACTTGGTCCCGGACCAAAAAAAATACTACAGTCTCAAAATTGTGTATGGGCAAACTCTCTATTATCACGGTCCCAGACCGTGAACTCTCGAACTATACACTGGCTCGAGAGCAAGCAGGTCCAAGACCGCCTGCTCTGATACCAAATGTAAGAACAGGAGGAGAGAAAGTATTAAAAAATAAAAAACAAAGAAGATTTCTTATCTTCTTTCTCTCAATCTTCTTTCCTTTTCTTTCTTATTTTTTTAATGCAAGTTTACAATAAAATTGGCTTCTTATATAGGTAGAGGGAAAACTATAAATAAAAACCAGACAACCTAAATATTAGGACACGGAAAGGAAAAGTCAATAAAACTAAAAATAACAATTTGCCTAATTTTACAATTTTAGAAAAATGTTGTAACTTCAACAGTTAGGAGATTGGTCTTAGACATAATGTGTGATCATGTGCTAGGTTTAATTTGGCCTAATCCCTGCCCAATATTATTTTAATTATTTTTTCCAAATTCCTTGTGGAATTACCGATATCCCCAAGAGTACTCTTAATACTTGGGAGCCCTTGATACTAATCCGAAACGAGCTGCGTGGTTGACTCTCCCAGCGAGATGTTTTTAGTGGGAATCGAACATGGGGCTACTAACTCCTGTATACCATTCCCAAGATTTCAGTTGGGGTCTTACACCAACTGAACCAAATCCCATTGATAATATTATTTTAATTTTAACCTTGCTAATTTTTTTATTTTTTATTTTTATTTTTAGCATAATGCTTGATGATCGGGGTAGAAAGTCAAAATAGACCTCGCGACTCGAAAAATACTTATTTAATAATTACTCACATATCAATAACAGAATTCAGCTGCACATTACTTTAAGATATAAGCTGAATAATTATTAAGTAAATTCCATTAGCTAGGTAGATAATGTAGAACATAATTAAATTATGAAAAGGCTTACTTAACATTTTAGTCTCTGAACTTAGGTGTTCTTTTGAAATTGGTACTTAAACTTTTTTTTCGTTTCTTTAGGTCCCTGAACTTTGTTTAATTTTTGGAAATGGTCCTTTCGTCACTTAAGTGATGATATAACCGATGATATGTCACTTGACTCTCACAATATCGACGAGTGACATGTTATGTAGAGCCACGAGACACATCATTATTTTTTAAAATTTATTAAAAGATTCGATTTTCTTTAAAAAAAATACAATTTTTAATTATTTTTAATAAATTTGAATTTTTTTAATTTAAAAAATTTATATATCATCATCTAGGACGTTACCTATCGATTTGGCAAAGGTGGCGTGGCATATTCTCAATCATATCACTACTTAGGCGACAAAAGGACCATTTCCAAAAATTAAACAAAGTTCAAGGACCTAAAACATCCAAAAAAAGTTTAAGGACCAATTTCAAAAGAGCACCTAAGTTCAGGGACTAAAATGTTAAATAAGCCATATTTTTGAAAGGAAATTGTGAATTTTTAAAGTTCTGAAAGTGAAATAATGTAGAGATATTTAATAATAGATTTCAAAAAATATTAATTTAAGCTAGAAACTTATGTAGTTTATTACTATTTTTAAAAATTATACTAAATATCAATATATTTTAGGTCCATTGTGGTAATCCAAGGGTGACCCAAACCCATTCTGAAAATATATTACACCAATCTTTTATTTAATAAGCTAAACATGAATGTCATGTTTTTAACAATCTAAACACACATCATATTAATCAAAGTGACATTCTTGAAGATTCAAATTTATTTTGGTAATTTTTACATTTCGAAAAATATTATTTTTCAACTAATTAAGAATTAGAAGACACATTTGATGCACACCAAAAATGAAACCTCCATGATGAAGCATAATTCAATATTTTGTTATTATCATTCAAATTTACTCTTTCTATTTTTGGTGTTGATCTCATACTTAAATTGAAGTATTTCTAGATAAATTAATTTTTTAATTGTTTTTTTTTGTTAAAATAAAATTTTTATTAAACCACAAGCAAAAAATGAATCATAAAAATCACTCCATGGTCCAAGTGCCACCTTCTAGGAAGGGTTCACCAGACCAAGAGGATTAAACCAGCAAAGAACAAAAAAACCGGCCCAAAAAACAGAGCCAGCCCAATTACAACTCCAACCCAAACCGACCAAAAAGAAAAGGAAACTAGAGTTCAGACAAAATTCTATCAACTAAGGCTTTGTCTTTCCAAGTTCTGAAATGGGGAAAGCAAAACGACAACCTCAAAGCCATCTCCTTCCTCAACGCATGCAACACCACAACAATCGATCTGCTAGCACCCATGAAGATTCGTTTATTCCTCTCAGTCCAAACTGCATAAAGAACTGCTGAATACATGGTAAACAAAGACTTCCTCCTTGTTTATCCTTGAATGCATGATTAATCCATCTGCTCCAATTCGTGAACTTATAAGGCCAATTGTTGATACCTATCCACAGGCAAGCTGATTCTAGAAGCGCTTGAGACCATGGACATTCGAAGAAGAGGTGATTCCGCGTCTCATCATTTCCATTACAAAGAACACAGGTATGGTCTTGCATAAACAATATGTCTTTTGTTTTTAATTTATTTTGTACAGCTAGCCATGAAATAAACATGTGTTTAGGAATCGATGTAGAATTCCAAACAAATCGATGTAAATGGAAAGTAGGAACAGATCCTAGTAAGAATAGATAGCCACTCTTGATAGTATAAATCCCTGTAGCATTAGAATTCCAACAATCACCAGAAAATCCAGAAGCTAGCTTATTCTTCGTGTAACATCCTAAACTTTATTTTAAATGAAATTATTAAATAAAAACCTAAGAAAAATTGGAATAATGACTTAACGAATTTTGGTAGATAGGTGAGTGGTGATTATAAGTCCTAGGGGTTGTATAGAAGGCAGTTGTGGCTTCGGGCAAAGTCATATAAGTGAAATCGAGAGTTAAATCGGCGTTTTAGATGTTAGAAATCGACCGAAAAGAGAAAATTAGAAATTTATTATAGGATGCTAAGAAAATAAATTCCACCGTTGGATATAAAGTTTATGGGGTGAAGAAGCTTATCTAAAAATTTGGACCCGATCCGACGGTTAACGAAAAAGTTACGGCGAATCGAAGATTTGAATCCTGTTTCTCGCCCAGGCGCACCAGCCATGCGCCCAGGCGGGTGCACTGTTCATAAGTGCACCAGGCAGTGAAAAACCCGCCCAGGCGAGGCACCAATTCGCCCAGGCGAGTGGTGATGCGCACCAGCCGCACCAGTTTTGCGTGTGGCGCGCCAAAAACCTCCCTGACCGCACCAGCCATGCACCAGCTTGGTGCTGGTGCTGATCTCCCGCCCAGGCGAGCCTAGCATGCGCCCAGGCACGTGGCGCAGACCAGGTTAAATCTGGTCCGTTGAAATCCTGCTTGGTGGCTAAGTTTGCCACACCAGCCACACGATTTTGTCAGCAGTATGGCAAGGGAAATAAAACACTAAAAGCCCTTCATTCCTTCACATTCCCATACCAACACAACTCATCACCTTCACCATTTCCCTTCAACTCCAAGAGCATCTCCATCATCATTCCATCATAAACACTTGATTCTTGGGCACCTCAACCCAAAATCAAACACACCCATCAAGCCTTGCACCATGGATTTTGATTGAAGCTTCATTCCTTCTTCTTCCTTGATTCACACGAGTTTTCTCCCTCTCTTCCTTCTTCTTGGTTTTTCAATTTCCACCATTGATTGGGGTAAGTTAGCTTCATGCCATGAATTAATTTCCTTTACATTCCAACTTTCCTTAGTTCATAGAAATTATGTTTAAAACCTTAGGGTTCTTGCACTCATGGTTATGTAGGGATTTTGTTTCATGCCTTCCAACCCAAACCATGGCAAGGACAAGGATCACTCATCTTGTGCTCTCTCAAATAGGATTGTGTACCATCATTTCATCATTTCCTTATTGAGGTGGCAAGCTAGGCTTAGGAAATTCAAGTTTCCAAGATTTTGAGCTAGGGCTCACTAAGGTTCTATTTACTTCTTGCTAATTTAAGGTAAGAAGTGGGTTATAGTGAGTATTACCTTACTCTGGGGTTTAGTTTACAATATGCATATAATGGGTACTAAGAGTTATGTGTTAGTTTAGGTTGTTATAATATAGAATAATTATTAAAATAGAACTTATGACAGAGGGAAAATATTTGGTTGATTATGTGCTTCATTTTGATATTTGGTGATATTGATGATATTAATGAAATGTTAATTTGTGCTAATTAAGTTATGAGATTTAAGTGTGATGATTGGATAGTGTAAATGTGTACGGTTGTGATTAACTTGAGTAATGGAATTGTTAAACAGTGATAATGTTAAAAGAATGAAATGAATTATACCCGGGCGCAGTAAGTCGTGAGTGCACAGGAGTGCAGACGCAGTAGGTCGTGACCAGGGGAGAGTGAAACACACCCGGGCGCAGTAAGTCGTTATCGCGCGGTGGTGCGAACGCAGTAGGTCGTGACCAGGGAATTGAGAAACATACCCGGGCCCAGTAAGTCGTGAGTGCACAGGAGTGCAGACGCAGTAGGTCGTGACCAGGGACAGATTGAAAAGAATTATGAATATGGATAAAGTGTATGGAACAAAAGACTTTAAGAAAATGATGAATAAGATTGAATATGCAAGATTGACTTGAGTAACCAATGAAACATTTTGGTAATGAATTGCGATATGTGAAGCTTTATGATATTGTGAATGAATTGCTAAATGTGTATGACTTAGTATAGCATTATCTCGTATTTGGAAACTGCTTCCCCATTTTATGTGTAATACACACTCCTTACTATCTCTACAGGTACTGAGGAAGAGTTTGCACCCGATCAGGCCGAGCAGGAGTACTCTCCCTCACAGGGAGAGTAGGTCACTTATAGTTATGTAGGACATGGGAATGTCCTGGGCCCGATGATCTGATGTGAATCATTTTCGTTGTATATATAATGTAAATAGCTTTTTGGGGGCCCAGGACGACTCCTTTTGGGAAGGGGTCTTATTTTGGGGAAAAACTGTTTTCCAAAACTTGTTTATTTTCCGCTTAACTCTGATATTTTAAACTTGCTTTTCTGATGCGTGCACGAAGTTGCACAAGCTGTGATATATGTATATAGCCTTGTTGGCTTCTGGAATTTGGAAATGTTATTGTTTATTAGGTTGCAGGAAAACCAGAACTTTTGGGAAAGTCCTAAAAACAAACAAAACTCCGTCTGTTTGACGGGTGATTTTTATAAATTAAAAAGAAAATTTTAAATTCACTATTTTAATTAAGGGTATAATAGGGTAAATAATCTTAGGTGTTACAATTTTATGGTATCAGAGCAGTTTCCCTCGGCCTTTGGAGTTATGAGCTACTCCAGTGATTACTCACCGAGCGAGTGATCGATAATTATAGTTTAGAGTCTAGAATTTATTGATAGGATGTTTATACTATTAATGATGCTATTAAGCATTAACTGTCGGCCTTGTGCATGACTAAACAGAATGGCTGGTAGACGGATCGATAATGATGGGATCCGAGCTATTCTGGAGCAGATGGCACAGATGCAACAGAATCAGGGGAATAACATCGCAGCAGCAGCGACAGCAACAACGGCTGCAATGATTCCTCAACCCCCAGCCCCAGTTGCTATTGATTGGTTGGCGCGGTTCAGAAAGAACGATCCGCAGAAGTTCGAAGGTGGGTTCAATCCCGATGGGGCACAGCTATGGTTGCAAGAGATCGAGAAGATTCTTAATACTATGGCACCACCGGAGGAACAGAAGGTTCTGCTAGCACAGTACATGCTGACTAGTGAAGCGGAACACTGGTGGCAACAAATGCGGAGGGGATTGGAGGCGAACAATCAGGCGATCACATGGGATTTGTTCAAGAATCGTTTTCTGGGCAAATACTTTCCTGAAGATGTTCGTAGGGAGAAGGAGATAACTTTTCTGCAGCTCGTGCAAGGGAACATGAGCGTCGGTGAATATGCTGCTAGGTTTGAGGACTTGATCCGATATGCAGGGAGTTACAGGGATGCAGATGAACGGACCAAGTGAATCAAGTTCGAGACCGGACTTCGTTCTGAGATCAAGATGGCCTTTGAATATCAGAACATTAGCAACTTGTCTCAACTGATCAACATGACTAGCACGTATGAAAAGAGTCGCAAGCAACGTGCAACTGAGAAACGCAGCAAGAATGTGCAGAAGTCTGGAGGTCCTGTCAGGGGCAAGAGTTCGGTGCAGCGACCAGGTCCTTACTCCCAGCCTAGAACGGGCCTAGTAGTGAGTGCCTTTGGTCCTATTCCGACTTGTCCACACTGTGGTAGACACCATAGAGGAGATTGCTGGACATTGGATCCGAGTAAGGGTCCAACCTATTACAAGTGCGGGCAGCCGGGTCACATTATGACAAATTGTCCTAGAAGTGCAGTCAAGAAGGAGGTGAATGTGGCTAAGGTTCAGAAAGCTGGTGACAATCGGGTGACTCGGAAGGGCAAGGTGTATACTCTGGATGGCGAGGAAGTTACAAATGCTGATGAACTGATTAAAGGTACCGGTTATATTAATAATGTTCCTTGTGGTATTCTCTTTGATTGCGGAGCTACTCATTCATTTATTTCTGCCGATTGCATGAAGAAGTTAGGGTTGTCTGCAATAGAAATGCCTTATAAATTATCTGTCTCTACACCCACAAGTTCTTCTGTAGTCACATCAACTATGTGTTTGGATTGCCCACTTCGAGTATTGGAGCGGGAATTCAAAGTAAATCTAATATGTTTGCCTCTAACTAAACTTGACATCATTCTGGGCATGGACTGGATGTCTCGACACCATTATCTGATTGACTGCCATCAGAAATCAATTACTATCAGTGATCTTTCTTTATCTGCCCTGGAGATGAATGAGGAGGCAGAGATCAGTCAGATTCCGATAGTCTGCGAATTTCCAGAAGTCTTTCCTGCAGAGATTCCTGGATTACCGCCAAACAGAGAAGTGGAGTTTAGTATTGATCTGATGCCTGGTGCAGGTCCTATTTCAATAGCCTCGTACCGGATGGCACCTCCGGAGTTAGAAGAGTTGAAAAAGCAGATAGAGGAGCTTTTGGCCAAGGGTTTGATTAGACCGAGTGTGTCACCTTGGGGAGCTCCGATTCTTTTTGTTAAAAAGAAGGACGGAAGTCTCCGAATGTGCATAGACTACAGGCAGTTGAATGCGGTGACTGTGAAAAACAAATATCCTCTCCCTCGCATTGACGATTTGTTGGACCAATTGCGAGGAGCAGCTGTATTTTCTAAGATTGACCTTCAATCAGGATACCACCAAATCCGTATCCGAGAGGAGGACATTCCTAAAACGGCATTCAGGTCGAGATATGGACATTTTGAGTATGTGGTTATGTCCTTTGGTCTCACTAATGCTCCGGCCATCTTCATGAACTATATGAACAGGATTTTCAGGCCGTACTTGGATTCTTTTGTCATAGTCTTTATCGACGACATTCTCATCTATTCTAAGAGTCCAAGTGAGCACGCCGAGCATCTGAGAATTGTGCTGCAAATTCTCAAATCCAAACAGCTTTATGCAAAGCTTTCTAAATGTAGTTTCTGGTTGAATGAAGTGCAGTTTCTGGGGCATGTCATTTCTGAGAAGGGTGTTGTTGTCGATCCTTCTAAGGTGGAAGCGGTACTTAAGTGGGAGAGACCTAAGTCCATTACTGAGATCAGAAGCTTTCTTGGTATGGCTGGGTATTATCGGAGGTTTATTGAGGGGTTTTCTAAATTGGCCCTTCCTTTGACAACTCTTACACGGAAAGGTGTTCCGTTTGAGTGGTCCCCGGAATGTGAAAGTAGTTTCCAAGAATTGAAGAGGCGGTTGACTAGTTCCCCAGTGTTGATTTTGCCGGACCCGACTCAATCCTTTGTGGTGTATTGTGATGCATCAAAGCAAGGGTTGGGTTGTGTGTTGATGCAGCAAGGGCAAGTCATAGCTTATGCATCCAGAAAATTGAGGCAGCATGAACAGAACTATCCCACTCATGATCTTGAGTTGGCGGCAGTGGTTTTTGCTTTGAAAATCTGGAGGCATTATTTATATGGTTCAAAGTTCGAAGTCTTTAGCGATCATAAAAGTCTTCGCTATCTCTTCGATCAAAAAGAGTTGAATATGAGACAGAGGAGGTGGATGGAATTTCTGAAAGACTACGACTTCGATCTTCAGTATCATCCGGGCAAAGCCAATGTAGTGGCTGATGCACTAAGTCGTAAGACTTTGCATGTCAGCAATCTCATGGTGAAGGAGATGCAATTGATTCAGGAGTTCAGTGACCTCAACTTGAACATGCAAGTGAAAGAGAAGAGCATCGTTCTAGAAATGTTGCAGGTTACTAATGACTTGATTGGTCTTATTAAAGAAAGACAAGCCGACGATTCGGAATTGCAAAAGTTGTTAGAAGGGGCATCGGGCAATGAAGAGCCCGACTTTGTGAAAGGTTCTGATGGCATTATCCGATTTAGGGGTCGGATATGTGTTCCTATGGATTTTGAAGTTAGAAGAGATATCCTATGGGAAGCGCATCGAACCAAGATGAATTTCCATCCTGGTGCAACAAAGATGTACCAAGATTTGAAAAAGGATTTATTGGTGGCCGAAGTTGAAAACCGATGTGGCCGATCACGTGTCTCATTGCCTAACTTGTCAGAAAGTTAAAATTGAGCATGAAAAGCCTGGTGGTCCTTTGCGATCACTTGATATTCCGGAGTGGAAATGGGACAGTATAGCTATGGACTTTGTGACGGGTTTACCAAGGACTGCTGGAGGATGTGATGCAGTTTGGGTGGTTGTGGACCGTCTTACAAAGTGTGCTCATTTCATTCCTATCCACAAGAAATATACTCTGGAGAAGTTGACTCAGTTGTATATCAGGGACATAGTCAAGTTGCATGGTGTTCCTACCAGTATTGTATCCGATCGTGATCCGAGATTTCTGTCTAGATTTTGGCAGAGTCTTCAGGAGGCATTGGGTACTAAGCTGAAATTTAGTACGGCTTACCATCCGCAGACAGATGGACAATCGGAGCGTACTATCCAGACACTCGAGGATTTGTTGAGAGCATGTGTTCTGGAACAAGTCGGTAGTTGGGAGCAGTTACTACCTTTGATGAAGTTTACTTACAACAACAGTTTTCACTCTAGTATCGGCATGGCACCATTTGAGGCTCTCTACGGAAGGAAATTTAGAATGCCTCTGTGTTGGTTCCAAATAGGTGAAAATCTGTTGACAGGTCCTGACATTGTGAAAGAAACAACTGAGAAGATCACAATGATCAAGAATAAGATGAAAACTTCACAGGATCGCCAGAAGAGTTATGCTGATAGGCGAAGGAGACCCTTGGAGTTTGATGTTGGAGAGCATGTATTCCTAAGAGTGTCTCCGGTTACAGGAATCGGTAGGGCAATTAAGTCCAGGAAACTAACTCCTCGGTTTGTTGGGCCTTGTGAGATTCTGAAGAAGGTCGGCTCGGTGGCTTACAAGATTGCCTTACCTTCTCACTTGTCAAGGCTTCATGACGTGTTTCATGTTTCACAATTAAGGAAATACGTCCATGATCCTTCGCATGTGTTTACCTTAGACGATTTGCCTTTGAAGGAGAACTTAACTTTCGAGGTTCTGCCAGTTAGAATTGAAGATAGGCAGGTGAAGCAGCTCAGAGGCAAGGAAATCTCTTTGGTGAAAGTTATCTGGATCAGGAACAATGTGGAAGAGGCTACATGGGAACTGGAGGACAAGATCAGGCAGTCTCATCCACAATTGTTCGACGAATTTCGAGGACGAAATTCAGGTAAGTGGGAGAGAATTGTAACTTCCTAAACTTTATTTTAAATGAAATTATTAAATAAAAACCTAAGAAAAATTGGAATAATGACTTAACGAATTTTGGTAGATAGGTGAGTGGTGATTATAAGTCCTAGGGGTTGTATAGAAGGCAGTTGTGGCTTCGGGCAAAGTCATATAAGCGAAATCGGGAGTTAAATCGGCGTTTTAGATGTTAGAAATCGACCGAAAAGAGAAAATTAGAAATTTATTATAGGATGCTAAGAAAATAAATTCCACCATTGGATATGAAGTTTATGGGGTGAAGAAGCTTATCTAAAAATTTGGACCCGATCCGACGGTTAACGAAAAAGTTACGGCGAATCGAAGATTTGAATCCTGTTTCTCGCCCAGGCGCACCAGCCATGCGCCCAGGCGGGTGCACTGTTCATAAGTGCACCAGGCAGTGAAAAACCCGCCTAGGCGAGGCACCAATTCGCCCAGGCGAGTGGTGATGTGCACCAGCTGCACCAGTTTTGCGTGTGGCGCGCCAAAAACCTCCCTGACCGCACCAGCCATGCACCAGCTTGGTGCTGGTGCTGATCTCCCGCCAAGGCGAGCCTAGCATGCGCCCAGGCGCGTGGCGCAGACCAGGTTAAATCTGGTCCGTTGAAATCCTGCTTGGTGGCTAAGTTTGCCACACCAGCCACACGATTTTGTCAGCAGCATGGCAAGGGAAATAAAACACTAAAAGCCCTTCATTCCTTCACATTCCCATACCAACACAACTCATCACCTTCACCATTTCCCTTCAACTCCAAGAGCATCTCCATCATCATTCCATCATAAACACTTGATTCTTGGGAACCTCAACCCAAAATCAAACACACCCATCAAGCCTTGCACCATGGATTTTGATTGAAGCTTCATTCCTTCTTCTTCCTTGATTCACACGAGTTTTCTCCCTCTCTTCCTTCTTCTTGGTTTTTCAATTTCCACCATTGATTGGGGTAAGTTAGCTTCATGCCATGAATTAATTTCCTTTCCATTCCAACTTTCCTTAGTTCATAGAATTATGTTTAAAACCTTAGGGTTCTTGCACTCATGGTTATGTAGGGATTTTGTTTCATGCCTTCCAACCCAAACCAAGGCAAGGACAAGGATGACTCATCTTGTGCTCTCTCAAATAGGATTGTGTACCATCATTTCATCATTTCCTTATTGAGGTGGCAAGCTAGGCTTAGGAAATTCAAGTTTCCAAGATTTTGAGCTAGGGCTCACTAAGGTTCTATTTACTTCTTGCTAATTTAAGGTAAGGAGTGGGTTATAGTGAGTATTACCTTACTCTGGGGTTTAGTTTACAATATGCATATAATGGGTACTAAGAGTTATGTGTTAGTTTAGGTTGTTATAATATAGAATAATTATTAAAATAGAACTTATGACAGAGGGAAAATATTTGGTTGATTATGTGCTTCATTTTGATATTTGGTGATATTGATGATATTAATGAAATGTTAATTTGTGCTAATTAAGTTATGAGATTTAAGTGTGATGATTGGATAGTGTAAATGTGTACGGTTGTGATTAACTTGAGTAATGGAATTGTTAAACAGTGATAATGTTAAAAGAATGAAATGAATTATACCCGGGCGCAGTAAGTCGTGAGTGCACAGGAGTGAAGACGCAGTAGGTCGTGACCAGGGGAGAGTGAAACACACCCGGGCGCAGTAAGTCGTTATCGCGCGGTGGTGCGAACGCAGTAGGTCGTGACCATGGGATTGAGAAACATACCCGGGCACAGTAAGTCGTGAGTGCACAGGAGTGCAGACGCAGTATTTGGAAACTGCTTCCCCATTTTATGTGTAATACTCACTCCTTACTATCTCTACAGGTACTGAGGAAGAGTTTGCACCCAATCAGGCCGAGCAGGAGTACTCTCCCTCACAGGGAGAGTATTTCACTTATAGTTATGTAGGACATCGGAATGTCCTGGGCCCGATGATCTGATGTGAATCATTTTCGTTGTATATATAATGTAAATAGCTTTTTGGGGGCCCAGGACGACTCCTTTTGGGAAGGGGTCTTATTTTGGGGAAAAACTGTTTTCCAAAACTTGTTTATTTTCCGCTTAACTCTGATATTTTAAACTTGCTTTTCTGATGCGTGCACGAAGTTGCACAAGCTGTGATATATGTATATAGCCTTGCTGGCTTCTGGAATTTAAAAATGTTATTGTTTATTAGGTTGCAGGAAAACTAGAACTTTTGGGAAAGTCCTAAAAACAAACAAAACTCCGTCCGTTTGACGAGTGATTTTTATAAATTAAAAAGAAAATTTTAAATTCACTATTTTAATTAAGGGTATAATAGGGTAAATAATCTAGGTGTTACACTTCGCCTTAACAATTTGTTTCCAGTGCCAACTATCCCCTTGCCTTGAGTCAATCTGCCAGAAATCTCTGTCCTTTAAGTAAATGGAGCTTATCCACTTTACCCAAAGATACTCCATTTTAGCACCAATATGCCATACTTGCTTCCCTACAGCAGCCAGGTTCCACAATATAGCATTTTTAAAACCCAGTCCTCCATTCTTCTTAGGCCTACACACTGATTCCCAGGCCACTGAGGCATGATACTGCCCTTCTGAGTCCACACCCCATAAGAATTCCCTACACTTCTTCTCCACTCCCTTAAGAACTGCTTTAGGAATAATAAATACAGAGGCCCAATAAGTATGCAGAGACATTAGCACATAATTAATAAGGGTGCACCTTTCCTGATATGAGAGGTTTTTAGACCTCCAAGAGTTGATCCTGCTACTGATTTTGTCAATTAGGATAGAGCATGTAGCATTAGACCACTTCTTAGCTGAGATAGGGATACCAAGATATCTGAAAGGAAAACCCCCTTTCTGGAATCCAGTGATATTAAGAATATCACTCTCCCTAGCTTGATGAACCCCTTCCATGAAAATTTGGGATTTGTCACTACTAGGCTGCAATCCTGAGCTGTTAGCAAAATCCTTAATTGCTGAACATAAAATGTTCACACTGGCTGGATGCCCCTTGCAAAATACCATCAGATCATCAGCAAAATCAAGGCTGACTGATCTATGGGTTTTGCACAAAGGGTGGAATCTAAAATTCCTATGGAGAGAAGCCTTCTGTAAACCTCTAGTTAGCACCTCCATTGCTAAAACAAATAGGAGAGGAGACAATGGATCACCTTGTCTTATCCCTCTAGATCCCTTAAAAACCTCTGAATTCTGCCCATTGATGCAAATAGAATAGGAAGCAGTAGTAATGCAAACCATCACCTATCTCCTAAATTGCATAGGGAACTTGAAAGCTATTAGCATATCTTCAATAAAGTTCCAATCAAGCGTGTCATAAGCTTTCCTGATGTCTATTTTCATTAGGCATCTAGGAGAGCTATTTTTCCTACCATACAACCTTAATAGCTCCTGAGTAATCAATATATTATGAATAATGCTTCTTTCCTTAATGAAAGCAGTCTGATTCTCCTGGATAATGCTAGGTAAAACCACACTCAACCTTAAGCATAAAAGCTTAGAAATAAATTTATAGAGGAAGTTACAGCAGGCAATAGGTCTGAAGTCCTTAACCTGAGAAGGTCTATCCACCTTTGGAACCATCACCAAAGTCGTAGCATTAAGGCTTTTAGGCATTATAGATGTTCTGAAAAACTCTCTAATAGCCTTAACGCAATCCTCACCCACAGTATTCCAAGCAGTCCTATAGAAGCCAGCACCATAGCCATCAGGCCTTGGAGCTTTATCCTTATGAATAGAGAAAACCACCTCCTTTATTTCCTCATTAGAGAAAGGCCTCAAAAGAGATAACTATTTCTCAGTAGATAGAACAGGTCCACAATCAACAATCCCATCATTCCACTGATAAAACTGCTTCCTGGTGAATAGGCTAGAATAATAATTAGTGAATTGCTCAGAGATTACCTTCTGCCCAGAAAAGTAATTACCTCTCTCATCAGAAATTAAAATGATTCGATTCCTATATGTCCTCTGTCTGATAGCTTGATGAAATAAGGCAGTGTTCTGATCCCCTTCTTGTATCCAACTAACTTTAGCCTTCTGCTTGAGGAAAGAAAAGGCTGCTAAGTTAGCTCTCCTGTGAAAATTAATAACTTCCTTTTCTTCTTGCTGTAAGATGACATTAGCTGGATCTGTACTCAATAGGGACTGAATAACCTCTAATCTTCCTCTAAGCTCCTTTTCTTTATTAACAATGTCAACATAGTTAGTTTTATTGAGATTAAGAAGATCCTTCCTTAAAAAGGATAGCTTCTTCATAATTTGCACCATAGGATAGCCTGTAACATGCTTACTCCACCCAGCCTGAACAATAGCTAAAAACTTATCATCCTCAGTCCACATATTAAAGAACTTGAACTTTGATCTTGTAACTTCAACATTCTGGTTCCACTCAAGCACAATAGGACAATGATCAGATAGACCTAGATTCAGGAAGTTTGCTTCTGATCCTAGCCAAGCATCAATCCATCTTTGATTGACCACCATCCTGTCAAGCTTACAATAGATTCTATTAGCACCATCCTGTTTATTACACCATGTAAAATAATGCCCTGTAGACTTCAGATCAACCAAGTTGCAATCATTTAAACAATCCCTAAGATCTTCATATTGACTCACATCCAGAGGGATTCCCCCAAACTTTTCCTCAGGCTGAAGCATTGTATTAAAGTCACCAAGAATAATCCAAGGTAAATCAACAAACCTTTCAACTCCTTTTAGAATCTCCCATAACTCCTTCCTTTCTAAGTGTTCATTTGAGGCATAAATGAATGTTGCATAAAAGGATCTGTTAGCAGTTCTCTCAGTTATCAAACAGTGAGTATATTGCCCAGATCTAGCCATCACCAAGACATTAAACATGTCTTTTCTCCACATCATCATAATCCTCCCAATAGCACAAATATCAGAGTCTGCAAAGAAACCCCAACCTGGTGCAATATTCCCCATCACATAGTCAATAGCATCACTCCTTAGTTTATTTTCCAAAATTCCTTGTAATCCTACCTTATGCATCTTAAGGAAGTTCCTCACTTCCTTCTGTTTAGAGGGCCCATTTAGCCCTCTAATATTCCAACTAGCAATTTTATCCATGCTGCTGTAGGTGAGAACCCTCACCCCTCAGCTGAGTCCTGCTTCTTGTTTTTACTGGAGTCCAAGGACCTCCCTGATCACTCTCTGAACTAGCTTTAGGCTTAATACCACCACTGTTCATACTAGTCTTTGAATTACTGCCAGTAGCCACCATCTGCATTTGACTCCCTCCAGCTTCACCCATGTTTCCTGGTCCTGAATTTCCAGCAGCCCCTGACTCTTCAACAATGTTTTTACCTTTAGAGTTAGCAGGTATTGAAACCACTGCCTCCTCTGCTTGGACAATATTTCCTCCCATATTCTCCTCAGAGCTAACTTCAGTCACCTGAGCTTGAAGCTTAAGCCTGTCATCCACTTCCTCAATTTCCTCTCTTGATGGCTTCTTTTTCTCCACCCATTGCTTCTTCACATTCCTTCTACACATCTTACCATCATGTCCATACATTGAACACTTAGAACATAATACAGGTTTCCATTCATAAGTTACCCCTTGAGTAATAATATTTCCTTTATCATCTTCAAAGAAAACTTCTTCAGGTAAAACTTCAGGGTCAACCTCCACTAGAACTCTGGCAAAATTTATTCTATTTCTTTCCTGAGTAATTTTGTCAACCATAATTGGGCTACCCACCAAACTTTCTATCTTGCTCAGAGCCCCAGCACCCCAGAACCGAGGGCTTAGATTAGGGAATTGAATCCAAATAGGCACACGGTCAATAAAGCTCTTTGACATAGTCCTACCAGTCTACGGGGCCAGAATTATGGGTTTTTTTATCAAAGTGATAAACCCCTATTTCTAGGACAGTATTCCTTGCCTCAAGGGAATTAAATCTAACAACAATTGTCCCATCACCATTCATAAGAATTTTATCTATACCATATTGACCCCATGCCTTTTAATAAAACCACTAATTACTGAGTAAGGAGGCCTAGCACCCAACACATAACACGTTAGGGCAGACTCCCAGTATTTTAGTTCCGGTTTAACATCAACTGACTCAATTTTCCCAATGGACACACCCTCCTTTAGTTCTGGCTGAATGAAAGAAAGTTTTTCACCTGAATTACGTAGCTTTGTGATATCAAAGGAGTCCCATACAGATGCTCTCCTTCCATGATTAGAAACAGAGGTATTGGCTGCAGTAGTACCATTATTCTCATCATCTTTATCAATCGCACTATCTTTCTCTATTGTTTTTCCTTTGATTTTTGATCTGATCAGATCAAGGCTTTTCAACAGGTCCTCCAATTGCTTGGCGCTCAAGTTTTCCAGTTTTGCAAGGTCTTCCTCATCAACATTTGAGAAGTCCAGAAAAGGATCAATATCAGCTTTTTGTTTTCCAGCAGGAGAAGGGGAGGCAGGGGGCCTTCCTTTTTTCTTTGCCATAACGGCGCAGGCGGCGGCCTTTGAGACCACCACGAGAGGAAGAGAAAAGGGTTGCTCTGCTAGGGTTTTTGGATAATTACGAATTTAATTATTAATAAAGTTAATTTTTTAATAAAATTTATCCAAGGAACATTTTCTCCTCCAGCATGTGACAAGTAGGAAAATTTTTATTAAAATGGATATTACTTCTTTAAGTTGAATTTTTAAAATATTATATATAAATCAGAAGATCTTGAAAAAGGAAAACTCATTTCAATTTATTTTTTTTGGTAGACAAAGGGGGCAAACCGCCCAAAAAGAAAAGAGAAAAGCGAACTACATCAAATAAGAATCTCTAGGCAAAGAGGTCCTAGAGTAATCTTGAAATAGAAGAGGTTTTAGCTCCTGTGTGGATTCCTGAAGAATATAGCATCCATAATCTTTATCAAGGCTATGATTTTTCAAGTAGTCAGCACAGATGTTCCCTTCACGTTTTGTATGCAAGAACTTTATGTAATGGATTTTCTTACTCAAGTGAGAGATATGGATTTTCTCCTTCTTCCATTAGGAAACAATATGCACCATGGTTTACCATAACAATGTCTTAGATCCAATATGGTTTTCTCCTTACACGTAATGATTGGCTAAATTCTTTATTATAGACCTCATCTAGTACTACTTGTTCCTCGTGCGTTGATTCACCTTTTGAAGAATTATCTTCTCTTGATTTCTTATCTATCTTTACTATGGTAGTCTCTTTAGCACCATTATCATTTATTTGCTCAATTTGCAAATCAAACTTTTTCATATGTCACATCCGTGCTGAAGACAACTTTTCAAGCAATGGGATCCACATGCGATATCCCTTATCATCATCAGCATAACCTAAGAATAGACATTTCTAAGATTTTAAATATAGTTTATCTCTTTCTTGGAAGTTGTACATTATGTACACAAGATATCCCAACCACGACCTATAACATCCCTTCCACACATTAGTAGAAAATTCAAAAGTTACATAAACATTGTCTATCACTTCTATTATCCTTGAACAAAAAGTGCAGAGAAGATTTTTATCCCGAGACAAAACATTGTATGCTGTAGATTTCTTCATTGACCCAAGCACCTTGTTTGCATAGTTGTTATTGAACTTAATCTCTTGTAAAAATGCCTTTTAGTTTATATTGCAACTGCAATTCTCATTGAAAAAGCTCCCTTTGCTGGTCATCATTGTGGTCTCCTCATAAATAGTTCAAGCTTTCATTCAAAATACTAATGATTCTTTGTGACAAATTCGGATCCTCTAAATTTCTTCCTCTCCATTTCTTGTTCATTTCCCTATCAATGGTTAATATGTTTTCAACAATATTTAATTTATTATTTCAAGTTATATTGTAAAATTATTCAACGATCGAAATCTTAACCATTTTCTTAACAAATGGAGAGGATCTTAACTCCTATGACCATTAGATCATAAATTTGTGTTGCAAATAATGTTTGGTCAAGTTATTATGAACATAACCATTGTAAGGTAACTGTTTTTCTAGGGGTGATTTACTAATTTCATATTTTCCTAATTTAAAATTATTTTATTTTATATTTTAAATCCTAACTTTTAAATATTTAGTTTGCAACGTGTCACACTCTCCTTGAATGAAATGGAGATGTCCATTCCCCTTAAATGAAGAGAATCCAAACTCTTTTTATATGGTTAGCAAGATCTTTTCGTTTATTTGTTAAAAATATATATCATTTTTTTATTAAATCAAAGCTATTTCATTTTTAATGTAGTGCATTCTACTTTTGAGTTTGATTATTTTATCATTAGGATTTGAAATATTTTTTACAATAAATAATGTTATCAGTAACACTAATTTTTTTAATCTTTTTTTTAATGTGATGTAATTTTTTTCTATATATAACCATGTGCATCTTAAACAAATATCCCACATTATATACATATAAAAAATAAAACTAGCCCATTTTTAGAAAATATAATTCCAAGTTTAAATGATATGTGGAAGACTCTTTGAAGATCTTACGGGAGAAAGATGTTCAACAGCTGAAGAATGGCTAAGTTTCGTTTCTTAATTTGATGGGGCGGAATCTGGATAGCTTGTGTTTGGCCTAGGTTCATGATGTTGATGAAGAGCATATTTTTATTAATGAGAATGATGGTGTGGCTGACATTACTAACAACAAATGTCTTCCTAAGAAGATGAAGACTCTCTTGTTTCTTAAAGGGCCTCAAACTTCAGAGGTTGTTACTAATTACTAATTACTATATAGCCAAAAAGGGACAGCGTCTGCTTTGAGGAAGAAAAAGGGTATGCCTGTATCAAATACAAAGGCGCAATAACTGCCTGTTAGATTTGTCTATTCAAGACTCAGGCATATAGGCGTGAAAAGTTCTTATTAATAGAGGCATGCGTGAATCTGATTTCCATGCTGCTAAAAGAATGATGGTCTTGGCTAAAGAGGTCGGGTTTACAATTTGGGGTGATGAAAATGAGGTGGTGTCTAGGATTGTTGAAATGGAAGCTAGAGTTCGTGTTGTCTCTAAGAAAGGTAAGTGTTGTGTGAAATGAATCTTTTATCCTTTAATATTCATGGTTTGCAGGGTGTAGCTATGTGTAAGAAGATCTGATCATTGATAATCTCAGAAGGGATTCATTTTGCAGCTGATCAAGAGACAAAAACTGATTCTATGGTTAATTCTTGGTGTGATTGGCTGTGGGGTGGGGCTGGTTGTGGTTGGTTTTTGCGTCCCTCAGCTAGTAATTTTAGAGATCTCTTGAATCTTTGGGATGCATCCTTTTTTTTCCTCTTAACTGCTCTTTCACAGGTGATCGTTTGTTGGAAGTTGTTTAATTTAGAGGCAGTAATCAAAATATTTTTTTTGTTATATTTATGCTTTGTGTTCGGTTGAAGGAAAGCAGAGTTTGTGGATGAGTTGCGTGTGGTGAATCGTATGTATGGGAAGGGTCTCTAGTGTTTCATGCGCGGTTTTAGTGTTGTTCGTTGTGCTTCTAAATGGAAGGGTGCTAGGAACATGATTTCCCATTTGGCTATTATGCTCGAGTTTAATGAATTTATCTATGGTATTCATGTTTTTGAGTCTCCTATCTGTAGTAGAAAATATACATGGTCAAAGAAAGATAGTTCATCGATGCGTAGACTTGATAGGTTTCTGACCTCTATTGATTGGGAAAAGGAGTGGGGTCTTGCTTCTCAGTGGATTATGAATAGAAATGTCTTTAATCATTTCACGATTTTGTTAAAGCATGGGAATGAAGATTAGGATCTGTTTGGGACCTATTTTATTTAAATATGGTTTGGGCCAGGAAATGAATAAGGATTTAATTATCAGAGATTGGGCCTTCAAGCCCACATGAAGAACATAAGCAGAAAGAAGAAATAAGAAGAAAATGGGAAACGTAGCAAGGAAGGAAAGGATTTTTGGGGTTTCACCTATGAAGCTGGTCATCAGGGATGATATGGTCAGCTGGGTAAAGACCTCTGGGAGCACTGGACGGACTGTGGTATGGCATGCTCTGAGCGAGCTTCGCCTCAGAGAGGCAAATTGGTCTCTCAAGGACTTGTACAATGGTTGGAGAGCGAGCCTTAGACAACGAAAGGGAAAGAGGGGCAGCAGGAGTAGAGTGGGCCATGGTTCAGAAATCATGGAAAAGGGGTCTTTTGTCCCTGACCTAAAGAGGTGAGACCTTGAGGAGTTAGCTAAAAATGTTGTGTGCTTAGAAAGAGGGAAAAACAACTTAACGGCTAAGAAATGGAGATGTTGACAAGAGAGGGGAGCAGAGAGCTTACGAGGAGAAGAGAGTGAGGGGGAAAGGGGACGAAAAACACACACAGGAAAGAGTAGAGAAACAAAGGGAGAGAGCAAGTGAGAAAATACAGTGAGTGGAGAGAATGAAGGAGAGAGTAGGAAAGCCCTTTGTTGTCTAAGGAAGCTCATCATCCTCCCCACTAAGAACCATTGTGCAAGACTTGCTCACTCTCTCCACCATTAGACCACCAGAAGCTTCATTACTATATCATTGTTGCTTAATCTATCAAGTTTACGAATCCATTATCTCTAATCACACCCCATCTAATTTTGGTCCTAAACAGGATCCTAAACCTTTCTGTTTCAATAATTGTTGATTTTTGAGTTCTTCTTTTTATTCTTTAGTGACAAATTCTCGGCATTCTCATGTGGATGCTGTCTGGTTAGCTTACAAGCTAAAGAAGAAACTAAAGCTTCTAAAGGCTGATTTAAAATAATGGAATCATGTGGTTTTTTGGGAATCTTGATTTTTGTATTGATTTAAAATTGCAGAGTTGCATGTTCTTAATGTTATTTCTAAAGATCATTTCTTTTTGAGGTAGAGTTGGTTGAGAGGAGGCAAAGCTTGATTGATTTATGGGATTTATTGAATAGAAAATAGAGTTTATTGAGGCATAGATCTAGAGTTCGATGAATAAGGAGGGTGATGCTAATACCTCCTTATTTCATGAAACTATGGCTAATAGAAGGAGACATAATTATTTGGGAGCTTTACTGGTGGATGGTAGTTGGATCTTGGATGCTTAAGCTTTGAAGCAGGTGATTCACACTCATTTTTCATCGCTCTTCTATGAGCCTTGTCAGTTTAGGCATTTTCTTGATGGTGTTGCATTTCAGTCGCTTGACACAAAAGTTGCCTCTAATATGGTAGTGCTTTTTTCTTATGAGGAGGTTGAAGTGGTGGTACATTCTTGTGATGGGAACAAAAGCAAGGGCCAGATGGTTTTTTTTATCAGAGATTCGAGGAGCTTTTGAAAGAGGATCTTTATGGCATGATGTCTGATTTTCACACTAACTCTAAACTTTCTCATGGATTTGATGCTTATTTTTTTGCTCTGATTGCTAAGGTTGATTTTCCTCAATAGATTACAAAGTACCACCCTATCTCTCTTTTGGGTAATTTATATAAAATTATCTCGAAAATCCTTACTACTCAGTTAAAGGAGGTAATGCACTATCTTATTCCTAGTGATCAACATCCTTTTTTGTTTGATCGTTTATTTGTGGATATTGTTGTTTTCTTGAATGAATCTACAGATTTTATAAAGAAGTTTGGGAAATCATGCTTTATTCTTAAAGTGAACTTTGACAAGGCCCACGATTCAGTCAGTTATAATTTTTTAGACTATATGATGGGGAGGGTGATCTTTTCAGAGAAATGGTAGAGCTGGATTAGAGCCTGTATCTTCTCAGGTAGTATGTTTGTTCTGGTGAGTGGTAGTCCTATATGGCAGATTCATATAAACAAGTAGGGGTGAGCAGGATTCGGATCGACCCGGTAATCCGGAACGAACCCGCTTGCTTCGGGTCGAGTTGGACCCGGTCTCATGTGTCAAAAGGGGGCAGACCCACTCAAAATAAAGTTACTTGTCATCGAGTACAGGATAGGTTCAGGTCTGACTCAAGGTCATCCGACCCGACCTCTATATATATGTAAACATGTGTTTTTTTTAAAATGATGTAAACATGTTATTATTTTAGTTTTATATTATATATTTATATAATACATTATATATGCAATGAAGTGAGTAAACGATGTCATTTTAAACTTAGCAATTTAATTAATTTTTATTTATTTATTAAGTGATACTTTATTACTTAACTTCACTACTAAAGGTCATATTTTCTTATACTTGTCGTAGGATATTATATAAATGACATTTTGTAAACAATATTTCCATAATTTAATTTTTTTGGTAGCAACAAGTGAAATCTTGAATCTAAATTTAGCATTTTTTTTAAATGTCGAACTTATCATCTTGTAATGACTTGCTTTACTTTGATCCTACTTTTAGGCTTGTGATTTTTGTCCCAAGCCAACCTGGATCCGTTCTTATCTTGTTCATTCTTATTTATACCTGAATATGTTCGGGTTTTTTCGAGTTTAGGAATGGGTATGAGTTTAAAAATTGATCCTGTTAAAATATTTGGGTCAGATGACGACTGAACCAAACCCGTCACAACCCGTCTCTTGCTCACCCCTATAAAAAAGGGATTGAAAGAGGGAGATCCTCTTGCACCTTTCCTATTACTCTTGATTGTGGCTTAGGGCATTAGAGACATTATTGTTAGGGTTTTTTCCAAGTTGATGATCTAGGCATTGTTATTTCTTTATTGCACTATGCTGAGGCGAGGCATTGTTATTTGATCAATCAGGGGATCACTTGTTCTACACATATACCTTTCTTAAGAATATATGTGTAACATCCTCAATTTAATTAGTAAATTTTATGTTTTCATGAAATTGGTATTTGAAAATTTCTTTTATAACTTAATTCCTTCAAAATATTTTACGAAAATCCGGCAGAGTTTCCTCTGTTTATCGGACTTTCCCAAAATTTCCTGTTGTACCTGTTCAGCCAGAATAGTTTTCAGACATAAACCATAAAACTAAAACAGTCATTTGAAAATCCTAGTGCCCTATTAATTCCAGATCAGGGCCGGTATCTGTTACAAATTTTAATTTTCAAAAATATTAGTTTCCACATAATTAAATCTACAATCTACTCATAATAACGACCACTCCACGTGGTGGAGTGGTAAACCTGCTCGGCCACGACTTGTGCAAGCTCCTTCTGTACCTGCAAAATGTAGCAAGAAGGGTAGTATTACACAGGACTTAGAAAGATGAATTCTAAAAGGAATAGCAATAAACTAAGCCTACGTTATTATTAACATACAATGTATTTAAATATTCATACATTTAATTTTCATTTTTATTTCTCTATTTACTTCCTCCTATTTCTTTTCATTCTTAATTCTCGTTCGTTTTCTCACATTCATTCACCTGTTTCCATTCTTTTCCTTTTAATTATTTGGCTTAGAGCCGGTTACCATTACTTCCTTTATTTCGTTTAGTGATGGAAGTGACTTCCGCCCGCCTACCATCGATACCATTCCTTTATTTCTTTTAGTGATGTCAGTGACTTTCGCCCGCCTGCCATCGAATCCATTCTTTTCTTTTAATTCTTTTAGTGATGATAGTGACTTCCGCCCGCCTGTCTTCGAATCCATTCTTTTCTTTTAATTCTTTTAATGATGACAGTGACTTCCGCCCGCCTGTCATCAAATCCATTCTTTTCTTTTAATTATGACAGTGATTTTCGCCCTCCTGTCATCGAATCCATTCTTTTCTTTTAATTCTTTTAATGATGACAGTGACTTCCGCTCGCCTGTCATCGAATCCATTCTTTTCTTTAATTCTTTTAATGATGACAGTGACTTCCGCCCGCCTGCCATCGTGTCCATTATTTCTTTTAGTGATGGCAGTGACTATCGTCCGCCTACCATCGTGTCCATTATCCCTTTTATTTCTCTATTATTTCCTTTACTTTTCTTTTTTACTTTTCGATTAATATGATAGTGCCATTTTTCCTTTCTCTTTTTCTATATCTTTTTTTTTTCTTCTCTTCCTTTTTCTCTTTCTTCTTCTATTTATTAATTATTCTAGTTTATATCCAACTCTACTTAACTTGGTTATGTATATTATATTTTAGTTCTCGTTATTATTTCTTAGTTATTTCTTTGTTTCCTTTATCTCATACTATTACATAACTTATGGTTTCTATTTCATTAACTCCCGTTTATTTAACTACTCTATTAGCTCACATTATTACTTAACTTATTATTCCTAATTCATTAACTCCATTTTGTTTAACTACCCTATTAATTCAACTTAGTTTCCCTATTTTATTATGCCATTTTATTTAACTTCCCTATTATCGAACTCTCTCTCGTCTTATTATCTTTTTACTAATTTCTTTTACCGGTTTCCTATTTATACTTGAAATTTAGTTTATTATCTCGTTTCTATTTTTCTAATCCCAACATCTATTAACTAATTCTACTCCGCACATACCTATTGCCTTCGCATTTAAACTCCTCTTTTATCTCACTTTTAGTTTATTTATTCTACTTTTCTTGCCTATTCAACTACTCTTTATTCTTTTACACTCACGCTTAGTTAATTTTTCCTAACTTATCCTTTTGGTTATATTTTATACTTTCTTATGTTTTCATCCAACGTTGACCGAATTAATATCCTAAATACACTCATTCATCCCGGACCTTATTTTAATTATATACATTTAATTCCCTAAGGTATGGTTTCTATTAACAAATTTTATTTACTTCATCTATATCAGCGGGGACTACCCTAAGGTTCATTAACATACTTTTTAATTACCCTATTCTTAGCTACCACTATAGCATCCTAGAATTTACTCTCTAAGTAAAGGTAACGCAACCCGTCTTACCTCGGGCTTTTAAAAAGAACCTGGGTTGTGGCTCGGCGACGATGACGGCGTCGGTGTTGCTACTCGTTAGCGAGAACGATCGGGGCTGGACCAAGGCAAGAGCTTCGAGCCTCGGGGTACCCGACACAAGCCCGGTGCGATCACGAGTCGGCAACGGCGTCGGTGAGATCCGTGGAGAGAGAGAGAAAGCTCGGCCAAAGGGGAAGGAGAGAGAAAGGCCAAGGGAAGGAAGAGAGAGATGGGGATGCTCACCGTGGTGGTGGCCACGGCTCACGGCGGTGGCGCCCGGAGAGGAAGGAGGTGGGCGGTGGAGGAGGAGAGAGATGAGGGATCCAATTAAGAGAGAGAAAGAAAGAGAGAGGGAGAGAGAGAGAGAGAACGGATCTATGGGAGGGAGGAAGAGCCAAGGAGGTGGCGGCGGCTTGGTGGCTCCGGCGGTGGTGGAGGTTGTGGAGGAGGAGGGAGAGAGAAGGAGGGAGAAGGGGTGGAAGAAATGAGGGGTTTAGGGGGGTATTTTCGCACCATTTATGGTGCTGGTGCGAATCAGCTCGCCTGGGCGAGAAAGCTGTTGTGGTGCAGGTCTGATACGCGCTCGCGCGCCTGGGCGAGCTGTTGGCGCGCTTGGGCGTGGGTCTGTTGACTTTGTGTTAACCGTGCTATAACTTCTTCGTTAACCGTCGGATCTTGCCCAAATTTGAAGACAAGCTTCCTAAGACACTTATCTCCATATCCAACGGTGGAATTCATGTTCAGAGATGTAGATATTTTATTTTGAATTTCCTAATTTAGGGTGTTTATAACACCGAAAACACCGAGTTTTAACACTCGTTTGGTCTTCTTTAAATTTCTTTTCCGATGCCAACACTTTTTGATTCATTTATGACATTCAGAGAATTCCTAATCCATAATTTTAAATCCCTTTTAGGATAATCCTTATTTCCGATTCTAATTATTATTATGATTATTATTACAATTAAATTTCGGGATGTTACATTTCTCCCCCACTTACTAGAATTCCGTCCCCAAAATTCCGTTCGATTCCATGAATAGAGAACCATCCCATTGGTAAGCTTCTGACTACGGTTTTCACTTTCCTTCGGTTTTTACTTTCCACTCCATATGTGGTTAGGGTCATGCTTATTTCAACGTTTGTCTTCTAATACTACGAATTATCTCTATCTGCATAGGATCGTCAGTTTTCTTATTATTAAAGTTCCATCTCCCATTCCTTGGATTGAAATCCTCCCCCACTTAGCATCGACATACTCGATTACATCCATGCTAGGGTAGGTTCGGTCGCTGTTAAGAATCAAGTCCATGGATTTCCCTAACGTCATTCTGGATTAGAAGTGGTGCGGGGTTGGCTACCCTTGGGTGGCACTGAATCATACTGGGTTTTTACGGCTTGGCGAATTCTCCTATATATATGTATGAGTTTTATCACTAGATGTCTGAAACTCGAAGAGAGTGAAGATGAAAAGAAGAAACACAAAGCACTCAAGGGAAAGTTTAATGAGCTTTACAAGATGACCAAAGACGTGTCAGGTGATAAGAGTGTAGAGATTGCGGTGTCTGACAGTGTTATGGCTTCCTACACAAGGTTCGGTGATTGGCGAGTGTCGGTGGACTGCCAACATAAAAGAGTCATGTAAGCACCGACATTGAAAGATAGCAGCATGGCTGGATACATATCAAGCAAGAAGACAATAGAGATTATCTCAGAGAACGCATTTTTTATTGGGGAATTATCGAAAGATGCATCTCCTATAAAGCGATGGTTGGGTTGATTGAGTACGAGGTAGAGCTAGAGTGATGGGTTCTAACTTCGCTCTTTACCAGAGATATTACCATAACTGGGCTTGGCGTTACTTCTGACTAAGATACTAACGTCTTCCGATTCCTTCCAAGTTACACTAAACGCGCTTGATCTATATAGAAATTTATAAGTAAACAATTGATACATTATTGACATAGAAAAATACCTTGAGCAGGTTTACTAATTCCCTCGTCTGGTGCGCTCGAGACAGTTAGCCCCAATGTGTCCTGGTTGCCCACATTGATAGCAGCGACCCTCTTTCTTGTGTTGCTTTAACCGCATACATAAACGCTTGTGGGGTTTTCCACACTCTGGACAGGGTAGTCTAGGTCTTGGAGCACTCAAATCTGGAGCCGCGTCTATTGGCACTATTGCCATAGCGTTGATGTCGGCATGTGTATCCGATTCCTGAGCCGGTACCTTGCCTCTGCTAGAACCATCAGCCCACTGTATCATCCTGTTCCTATCCTCGGATGTCTTACGCCTCAATCCCTTCTCATAAGTGCTAGCCATATTTACCAGTCGGGCCAAATTATCTATGTTCTGGTACTCAAAAATTACCTTGATCTCAATGCGAAGTCCTGCTTCGAACTTGATGCACTTAGCTCTTTCATCAGCATTCCTATGGCTTCCAGAATACCGAATGAGGTCGTCAAAGTGTGTGGCATATTCTCCAACACTCATACTTCCCTGTGTTAAGTTTAGGAAGGCTAATTCTTTCTCTCGGCGAACATCTTCGGGAAAGTACTTCTGTGACACCCTTTTCTATCGTAAGTAAATATTACAATAATTACGGATATATTGGTAAGATATATGGAATTGTTATTTTTATAGAAATTAAGAAACTAAAAATTTATTTTTCAAGGCGGATGCACAAACCAAAACATGGAATTCTTGGAGAAGAAAATCTATATCATTTTAAACAATTGTGTTGAATTCGGCATTCTCTAAAACCTTTTCACAAGCTGGATAGCATCCGTATTTTGAAATCGTATTTATATGATAGAAAGTAAGAGAAGCCATCCTTTCTTTCTTTTTGTAAAACTGATACCGTTTAATTCTTTTGTAGCCGAACTCTTTAAATAGGTTAAATCAGAGTAAGTGGAAATAGTGGAACTAGGCATAATCATAAGATAAACATAATTCCATATAAATATATATAATAAGTCATGAAGTACATAGGCCCATGGTCATAACTCCAAGATCCATATACAAGTCCATCAAAAGATCTATGTCAACAGAAAACCATAACCCTAGAGTTCTCAAAAGTATATCTACAGTATATACATCTCAAAACTATAAACTCTAGAGGTGGTCTCATAGATCTGGCAACAGCAGTAGTAGTAGTGATAGTAGTAGCAGTCTCCAGGTAGCAAAAGAAAACATCATCATCAACATCAACAACAGCAGCAGCAGTGTCTCCTCCCTAGCATCCCCACATCGGATCCCCTGAACCTCATTATATACCATATACACATACCTAGGGATCATCATCCCTCCACTGACTCCCGGTGGAATGAACGACAGGCTCGCCTCCGCTCTCATCCTCCACGGGATCCTCATCAATCTCATCCGATGGAGAGTGTACCCTACCACTGGGTACAGGGTTAGGAGATGGTGTGACCTTAACTGGGCTCCTCGGATCAGAAGGGGAAGTCTCCTCGCGGACGACTCTAGAAGAAAAAGGGTGTGAGCGGGTAGGTCAAAAACGGAAACTGTGATATGAGCGAGCTGGTCGTGTGAGAGGTGGTCCATGATATGTGTAAAAAGGTGGTACGTGCATAGTGTATATGATGGGAATCCTAAACCTACGAGGACAGAATCGAATCAGCGGGTTCGGGTGGTAGAAGGTAATCTCTACCTCCCCCTCGAACACCACGCGATGGTCCTCGTAGATCCATATATCACTAGGAAGTGGCCGGATCTCGATGCAAGCGTTGTAACATGACATCACCAACAAGGGCATAGGGGTAAGCAATTCTATACACATAATCAATAGAGCATAAATATATGTACAATGTGAATGTATAGATATGCAACAATGAATAACAATCACATTTAGCATTTAGCAGATATTGAATGCAAGTAGGATGCTCATACTTATTTCATTTATCAATATTAATTTTAAATGAGTGGTATGATGTATGAACCTAGCTCTCAAGCCTATCTCCATCATTCTATAACACTCTCTGACGTCCATCCTTTACTCCGTCCAGCACTCAACAGTGCGTTGTACTCCGAGGTGTACAACATTCGTACATTCACCAAGAATGTACACGACAAGCTTGGAATACGTGCCACCCGAGCAACGTCCCGTCATCCAAACGGTATAACCATATCAACATCTCACTATGCCGACCACGTCGTCAACCATAATGTGTCATCAAGCGAGCCGTCAATTGGCCCTCCTCATGTTATCAAAACATGATAAACGATCTATCATCCAAACTCCAGAATGAATGCTTTATTTTAAACTTAAAGGGAATTGGTTAATATATATAACGTGTCACCCGAGCAACGTCTCGTCATCCAAACGGTATAGATATATTAATCAATTTCTTTTAAGCCCAGATCCCTTGGATTATTGTTATTTAATCATTAACCAAATGATTCAGATTTAATAATGATATTTCTAATATTCTGGGTGAACTACTCGAGTGTTCTTTAGAATACTCGAGTGTTCTTCACTTGTTTCCAGATTACTCGAGTAGTTCTCAATTACTCGAGTTCTTCATGTCTTTCTGGGGATTTGGGTTTCAGATTCATAAAAATACTCGAGTAGTTCATGAGTACTCGAGTATTCTTCATCAATTCCAGAACAATCGAATGACTCCTGCATTACTCGAGTGGTTTACCTTAAGAGGTCCCCACGAATCAGTTATTACTCGAGTTCTGGGCCTGGTACTCGAGTGTTCTAACACAAAATACACTGTTTTATCAAAATTTCACTCGAGTATCAAGCCAAGTACTCGAGTCTTTTCTTACATAACAGACTGGAAACTTGGTTTTAACATACCATTTTTTATTCTAACCATTTCTAGTCCAATCCAATGATCAACAGAGTTCATATAACACATATTGAACATGCTCAAACACTTACAACTCATCAATTAACAGATTTAACAGAGAATCAAGAGTTTGTGCATAAAACATACAATTTCACAACTTAACATCTCAATTTGCAAAACACTCAATAAACTTGTGAAATAAAGCTCATTACAGCTTGCATGCATCATATGAAACTTGCTCAAAACAACCATAGAGCATGAGTTGGTCTCCAAACCAAAGTTCTTATTCAATCTCTTGGTGGCTCTCTAATGAAAATCATGGAATTTAAACTCTATCTAGTGCATAGAAAAACTTCCCCTTACCTCAAATTCGTGTGAGAACTGAAATTGGACAGAAAAACGAACTCCAAGCTAGTTTCCCCAAGAACCATATGACAGCAACACAGTTTTGAGTGAGGTCATAAAACCAGAGATTTTGATGGTGAAATCATGCAAAATAATTGGGGAAAGTAATTAGAAATCGTTCTCTGCAACACATACTAGAGAATGGAACGAAATTGAAGTCTCAAAGATTCAAGGGCTTACCAAAATCGATTGCTCAAGTAAGCTCCAGGAACTGAAAAACAGCTTCAACTCCTTCCCTTCTCAGATTCGATTCTCACTCTATACTTGCTTTTGACTAACAATCTTTGTGTCTTTACGAAGCCCTGGATGTAAGCTTCGTAATCGTGTATCACTCAAATTCTAACACTCAAAAATGAAGAGGAATCGAGAGAAACAAATTCGGAACCCTAACCTCACAATTTCATCAACAATCCTTCAAATTCGTTGATGGTGCCTTCGTGGGAGGGTGGTGATTTCGTGTCAATGAAACGAAATCGTTGATGGTGACTCATCAAACGCACTAACTCGTGCAACTCTGACCAGAATACTCGAGTATTCAAGATAATACTCGAGTATTTTGCCCAGTTTTTGAAAAATAATAATTTTATTTACTTTCCCTCCAAAATCTTTCCTATAAATACTTCTAGGTCCCAGCCCAGGGACTAATATGCAAAATGCTTATTTTATGCATGATTATACTTATTAAATAAATGCTCACACATTTCCTAAATACATACACAGAATTTTAATCAAGGATTAAAATAGAAATAATTAATTATAATAAATTTTATAATTAACATTTCATTAATCGGGGATTAAAATTTTGGTGTGTTACACTACTCCCCCACTTACAAGGATTTTCGTCCCCGAAATTCAACTTATACAAACAATTCAGGATAGTCCTGACGCATCTTACCCTCTAACTCCAAAGATGCTTCCATCACATCGCCACAAATCCAGACGACTTTGACCAAACAAATATCCTTCCCTCTGAGCTGCTTGACTCTTCGGTCTTCAATGCGAATAGGTATGGCTTCAAAGGTTAGGTTCTCATGGATTTCTAGGTCATCCGGTTGAATTCTAAGGACAATGGTGGGGTCATGGACATACCTTTTCAGCTGAGACACGTGAAACACATTATGAAGATTAGCTAGTGACGGGGGCAGGGCTAATTGATAAGCTACTGGGCCGACTCTTTTAAGAATTTGATAGGGACCAATAAACTTAGGTGATAGTTTCTGGGTTTTCAAGGCTCTACTAACACCTTTGGTTGGTACTATTCTAATGAACACATGGTCTCCTTTAGAAAATTCTAAAGGTTTCCTCCTCCTATCAGCGTAGCTTTTCTGCCTACTCTGAGCAGTCTTCATCTTTTCTTGTATCATCTTAATCTTTTCCGTGGTCTCTTGCACAAAATCTGGTCCAACCAGAGAATTCTCCCCCACTTGAAACCAGCATAACGGTGTCTGACACTTCCTTCCATATAGAGCTTCAAATGGTGCCATACCGATGCTCGTGTGGTAACTATTGTTGTAAGTAAATTCCACGAGCGGCAACATTTGCTCCCAATTCCCTTGGCCTTCCAAAGCACAAGCTCTTAAGATGTCTTCCAGTGACTGAATAGTCCTCTCCGTCTGACCATCAGTCTGCGGATGGTATGCAGAACTCAGCTTCAGCCTTGAACCCAAAGCTCTATGCAGATCTTGCAAAAACCTCGATGAAAACCTCGGATCGCGATTTGACACGATACTTGATGGTACATCATGCAGACGAACAACTTCCTTGATATACAACTGAGTGAGCTTTTCCAAAGAGTAGCGAATATTAACGGGAATAAAATGCGCCGACTTGATCAAACGATCCACAATCACCCAGATTGCATCATGACCAGTAGCTGTCCTTGGCAATCCTGACACGAAATCCATCGAGATACTATCCTATTTCCATAATGGAATTTCCAAGGGAAGTAATTCTTTTCCTGGACTTTGATGTTCCACCTTGGCCTTCTGACACACCAAACAACATGCCACATACTTAGCCACGTCCTTCTTTAAGCCAGGCCACCAAAACATCTTCTTCAAATCCTGATACATTTTGGTAGCTCCTGGATGCATACTCATCTTCATGTTGAAATTCACGAATCCTTTGCAAGAACTTATTGGCAATTTGCAGCATCCCCATCTTGATACTTGTTGACTCTACTTGTATTGCCAAGCTCAGATCTCGGAACTCTTCTATCAATGCAACTTCTCTGACCATCATTGCACTGATATGCATTTTTTTTCGACTCAATGCATCGGCCACCATGTTTGCTTTCCCAGGATGGTAATGAAGTTCGAACTCATAATCCTTCAAGAACTCCATCCATCGGCGTTGCCTCATATTCAAATCCTTCTGGTCAAAGAGGTACCTTAAACTCTTATGGTCACTAAACACCCGGAACGTAGTGCCATAGAGATAGTGCCTCCAAATCTTTAGAGCGAAAACAACCGCTGCCAGCTCTAGATCATGAGTTGGGTAGTTCATTTCATGAGCTTTTAGCTGTATCAAGGCATAAGCGACTACCTTCCCATCTTGCATCAAAACACTCCCAAGTCCTTGTTTCGATGCATCACAATACACCTCGAAACTCTTCTGTGTATCATTCAAAATCAACACAGGGGAGGATGTCAATCTTTCTTTCAGCTCTCGGAAACATCTTTCACACTTCTCATCCCAGATAAAAGGTTGGTTTTTTCGAGTTAACTTCGTCAAGGGTAGCGCAATTTTCGAAAAACCTTCTATAAATCTTCTATAATATCCAGCCAGACCAAGAAAGCTCCTCACCTCCGTGACCGACTTTGGTTGCTCCCATTGCAAGACCGAGCTTACTTTCGCCGGATCAACTGCTATTCCTTTGTTTGAAATTACATGCCCCAAGAACTTAACTTCCTCCAGCCAGAACTCACATTTTGTAAGTTTGGCATACAACTGCTTCTCCTTCAGGATACTCAACACTATCCTCAAGTGTTCAGCATGCTCCTCCGAGCTCTTGGAATAAATAAGGATATCGTCAATGAACACAACCACGAATGAATCTAAATAGGGTCTAAAGATTCGATTCATGTAGTCCATGAAAATAGCCGGTGCATTAGTCAATCCAAACGGCATCACAACATATTCACAGTGTCCGTATCGGGATCAAAATGCAGTCTTAGAGATATCTTCTTCCTTAATCCTGATATGATGATATCCCGACCTCAGATCAATCTTGGAAAATACTGAAGCCCCACGAACTTGATCCATAAGGTCATCGATTCTTGGCAATGGATACTTGTTCTTGATTGTGACCTTATTCAACTGCCGGTAGTCGATACACATCCTCATACTACCATCTTTCTTCTTGACGAACAAAACCGGAGCACCCCATGGTGACACACTTGGTCGGATCATCTTCTTCTACAATAACTCCTTGATTTGCTTCTTCATTTCAGCCATTTCTGGTGGTGCCATTCTATAAGGAGCAATAGAAATGGGACCAGCTCCCGGAACTAGATCAATTCTGAATTCAATCTCTCTTCTTGGTGGCAAGCCAGGTATCTCATCAGCGAATACCTCCGGAAAGTCTCTGACAACAGGAATCTCTTCCATCCTTGGATCATTCTCCTCTACTTCAGTGTTGAACAGGCACATGTAGCCAGAGGGTGTTGGGTTTCTATAGGTCACTATCTTTCTATCGCAATCGATGATCACTTGGTTTCGACTTAACCAGTCCATCCCCAAGATCACATCCAATTGTGATAAGGGTAAACAGATAAAATCTACCTTAGAGGTTTGTCCTAACACTTCTATACAACAGTTAAGACATGCTCTAGAAACAATTACAGGAGCATTAGTAGGGGTTTCTACTTTCAAAGTGTAAGATAATTCAGACATAGGTAGACTCAAACGATCTACACATTCATATGAAACAAATGAATGCGTTGCACCAGAATCAAACAACACATTGCAAAACTGGACATTCAGCAAGTAATTACCTTGCACCAGATCAGAAGATCGGCTTGCCTCCACACCACCAAGTGTGAAAACCCTTCCTTGAACCATAGGCCTATCAGCAGCTCCTCTTGAATTAGCTTTAGCCGGCTCCTTGCAGTCCTTCGCAAAGTGTCCCGACTTCCCACAGTTGAAACAACCATTTGTTCCCCAACAAAAACGCCCATAATGATGGCGCCTACACTTGTCACAGAATGGAGCCTCGCTCCGAAAGTTCCTTCCATCATTACCTCCAGCTTTTCCTTTGCCTTTTCCTCGGCGATCATACGGACCCTTGCCTCGGTTGTTGAAACCCTTATGCCTCTGAGGTCCATAATTCTGGTTGTCCTTTCTTTCTGAGGCTTGTATCCCTTCAGCTTTCTTATCATCCTCATACATCCTACACATATCCACAAGTGCTAGGAAGCTTTGAATCCGTTGATAGCTGAAAATAGACTTCAGCTTAGGCCTCAAGCCTCCTTCAAACTTGATGCACTTGCTCCTTTCATCAGGGTTGTTCTGATAGTATGGAGAGTATTTCATCAATTCCTCAAACTTGGCCGCGTACTCACCCACACTCATGTCTCCTTGCTTCAGCTGTAAGAACTCCACCTCTTTCTTTCTCCTCAAGTCCTCAGGGAAGTATTTATTGAGAAAGTTCTCCATAAACACACCCCGATTCACATCTCTTCCTTCATAGTGTAGGAGCTGAACCGTGTGATTCCACCAGTTTTCAGCTTCATCCTCTAGCATGTAGATTGCATATGCTACTTTTTGAGCTTTCGTGCACTCCAAGGTTCTCAGAATTTTGTCCATGGTGTGAATCCACCTATTGGCCTGCTCAGGTTTAAATCCTCCTTCAAACTTGGGTGGGTTACAACTCCTAAAATCAGCCAGACTCTTTGCCTCGGTATTACCCACATTGCACTGGTGAGGTGGATTAGCAGGTTGAGGTGGTTGCTGAGATTGTTGTTGTTGCACGGACTCTAGCACCACGGTTATCCTCTCTAACATCACACTGGTGTGATTTTGGTTTCTAGTTGCCATAATAGACCTGCGCTATGGGCTTATGGTCACATATGTTGAACTAAAGAAACATTCATCACACCACCCATACTAAGGCGATAACTATAACTTCAAACAAAACATTCAATTGTATCTAATGCTCAAAACAAGCAAGATACTAGCATTTAAAACAATAAATACGCCCTGTGGATACCTGCTTGGTGTTGATGGCTACCTTTCTGGAACTACTTCCACTACTACAGAATCTGACTTTTTCTCTGATACCATTCAGTGTGACACCCTTTTCTATCGTAAGTAAATATTACAATAATTAAGGATATATTGGTAAGATATATGGACTTGTTATTTTTATAGAAATTAAGAAACTAAAAATTTCTTTTTCAAGGCGGGTGCACAAACCAAAACATGGAATTCTTGGAGAAGAAAATCTATATCATTTTAAACAATTGTGTTGAATTCGGCATTCTCTAAAACCTTTTCACAAGCTGGATAGCATCCGTATTTTGAAATCGTATTTATATGATAGAAAGTAAGAGAAGCCATCCTTTCTTTCTTTTTGTAAAACTGATACCGTTTAATTCTTTTGTAGCCGAACTCTTTAAATAGGTTAAATCAGAGTAAGTGGAAATAGTGGAACTAGGCATAATCATAAGATAAACATAATTCCATATAAATATATATAATAAGTCATGAAGTACATAGGCCCATGGTCATAACTCCAAGATCCATATACAAGTCCATCAAAAGATCTATGTCAACAGAAAACCATAACCCTAGAGTTCTCAAAAGTATATCTACAGTATATACATCTCAAAAATATAAACTCTAGAGGTGGTCTCATAGATCTGGCAACAGCAGTAGTAGTAGTGATAGTAGTAGCAGTCTCCAGGTAGCAAAAGAAAACATCATCATCAACATCAACAACAACAGCAGCAACAGTGTCTCCTCCACAGCATCCCCACATCGGATCCCCTGATCCTCATTATATACCATATACACATACCTAGGGATCATCATCCCTCCACTGACTCCCGGTGGAATGAACGACAGGCTCGCCTCCGCTCTCGTCCTCCACGGAATCCTCCTCGATCTCATCCGATGGAGAGTGTACCCTACCACTGGGTACAGGGTCAGGAGATGGTGTGACCCTAACTGGGCTCCTCGGATCAGAAGGGGGAGTCTCCTTGCGGACGATTCTAGAAGAAAAAGGGTGTGAGCGGTTAGGTCAAAAACGGAAACTGTGATATGAGCGAGCTGGTCGTGTGGGAGATGGTTCATGATATGTGTAAAAAGGTGGTACGTGCATAGTGTATATGATGGGAATCCTAAACCTACGAGGACGGAATCGAATCAGCGGGTTCGGGTGGTAGAAGGTAATCTCTACCTCCCCCTCGAACACCGCGCGATGGTCCTCGTAGATCCATATACCACTAGGAAGTGGCCGGATCTCGATGCAAGCGATGTAACGTGACATCACCTACAAAGGCATAGGGGTAAGCAATTCTATACACATAATCAATAGAGCATAAATATATGTACAATGTGAATGTATAGATATGCAACAATGAATAACAATCACATTTAGCATTTAGCAGATATTGAATGCAAGTAGGATGCTCATACTTATTTCATTTATCAATATTATTTTTAAATGAGTGGCATGATGTATGAACCTAGCTCTCAAGCCTATCTTCATCATTCTATAACACTCTCTGACGTCCATCCTTTACTCCGTCCAGCACTCAACAGTGCGTTGTACTCCTAGGTGTACAACATTCGTACATTCACCAAGAATGTACACGACAAGCTTGGAATACGTGCCACCCGAGCAACGTCCCGTCATCCAAACGGTATAACCATATCAGCATCTCACTATGCCGACCACGTCGTCAACCATAACGTGTCATCAAGCGAGCCGTCAATTGGCACTCCCAGAGGCCCTCCTCTTGTTATCAAAACATGATAAACGATCTATCATCCAAACTCCAGAATGAATGCTTTATTTTAAACTTAAAGGGAATTGGTTAATATATATAACGTGCCACCCGAGCAACGTCTCGTCATCCAAACGGTATAGATATATTAATCAATTTCTTTTAAGCCCAGATCCCTTGGATTATTGTTATTTAATCATTAACCAAATGATTCAGAATTAATAATGATAATTTTAATATTCTGGGTGAACTACTCGGGTGTTCTTCAGAATACTCGAGTGTTCTTCACTTGTTTCCAGATTACTCGAGTAGTTCTCAATTACTCGGGTTGTTCATGTCTTTCTGGGGATTTGGATTTCAGATTCATAAAAATACTCGAGTAGTTCATGAGTACTCGAGTGTTCTTCATCAATTCCAGAACACTCGAATGACTCCTGCATTACTCGAGTGGTTTACCTTAAGAGGTCCCCACGAATCACTTATTACTCGAGTTCTGGGCCTGGTACTCGAGTGTTCTAACACAAAATACACTGTTTTATCAAAATTTCACTCGAGTATCAAGCCAAGTACTCGAGTCTTTTCTTACAGAACAGACTGGAAACTTGGTTTTAACATACCATTTTTAATTCTAACCATTTCTAGTCCAATCCAATGATCAAAAGAGTTCATATAACACATATTGAACATGCTCAAACACTTACAACTCATCAATTAACAGATTTAACGGAGAATCAAGAGTTTGTGCATAAAACATACAATTTCACAACTTAACATCTCAATTTGCAAAATACTCAATAAACTTGTGAAATAAAGCTCATTACAGCTTGCATGCATCATATGAAACTTGCTCAAAACAACCATAGAGCATGAGTTGGTCTCCAAACCAAAGTTCTTATTCAATCTTAGCCCTTAGAGCCTCTTGGTGGCTCTCTAATGAAAATCATGGAATTTAAACTCTATCTAGTGCATAGAACAACTTCCCCTTACCTCAAATTCGTATGAGAACTGAAATTGGATAGAAAACGAACTCCAAGCTAGTTTCCCCAAGAACCATATGACAGCAACACAGTTTTGAGTGAGGTCATAAAACCAGAGATTTTGATGGTGAAATCATGCAAAATAATTGGGGAAAGTAATTAGAAATCGTTCTCTGCAACACATACTAGAGAATGGAATGAAATTGAAGTCTCAAAGATTCAAGGGCTTACCAAAATCGATTGCTCAAGTAAGCTCCAGGAACTGAAAAACAGCTTCAACTCCTTCCCTTCTCAGATTCGATTCTCACTCTATACTTGCTTTTGACTAACAATCTTTGTGTCTTTACGAAGCCCTGGATGTGAGCTTCGTAATCGTGTATCACTGGAATTCTAACACTCAAAAATGAAGAGGAATCGAGAGAAACAAATTCGGAACCCTAACCTCACAATTTCATCAACAAGCCTTCAAATTCGTTGATGAATGGCTTAAATAGGCAGGGAGGAAGCTCATTCACAGCGACACGACGGCTAAGGACGTGGGAGGGTGGTGATTTCGTGTCAAGAAACGAAATCGTTGATGGTGACTCACCAAACGCACTAACTCGTGCAACTCTGACCAGAATACTCGAGTATTCAAGATAATACTCGAGTATTTTGCCCAATTTTTGAAAAATAATAATTTTATTTACTTTCCCTCCAAAATCTTTCCTATAATTACTTCTAGGTCCCAGCCCAGGGACTAATATGCAAAATGCTTATTTTATGCATGATTATACTTATTAAATAAATGAACACACATTTCCTAAATACATACACAGAATTTTAATCAAGGATTAAAATAGAAATAATTAATTATAATAAATTTTATAATTAACATTTCATTAATCGGGGATTAAAATTTTGGGGTGTTACAACTTCTCTAAGAATCTGATCTTGAACACATCCCAGGTGATTTCCTGGTTAGAAATCTCCATTTCCCTTCGTACACGCTCCCACCAATACTCAGCTTCTCCAGTAAGCATGTACGTTGCCAAAGGAACTGCCTGTTCCGCGGGCGGTGACATTGTGCGGAAAATCTTCTCCAACTCTTGGAGCCATCTCTGGGCTGCGTCAGGATTGTAGCCACCTTCAAACTTGGGCGGATCGTTCTGCCTGAATCTAGCTAGCCAATCAATGCCAATTGGGTTCGGTGGTTGATGAAGTGCGGCTGCTGCTGCTGCGGCTGCTGCTACTGTTTCGGTTTGATTCTGATTCATTTGGACCAGATTCTCAAGTATTGCGGCCATCCTATCATCATGAGTACGCCTCCGAGGCATGATGACTGAGTTCTGAAAAAAGGATACGTTATTCTCAATTATCTAAACAATTCTCAATTTAAGTTTACCTATTCATCTATTCTAAGACTTGACACTAACATTTGGCCACACGCTTGGTGAGTAAACCATAGGAGTTGTGAGTCCACACTCCAAGGCCGAGGGAAACTGCTCTGATACCATAAATGTAACATACTCAATTTAATTAGTAAATTTTATGTTTTCATGAAATTGGTATTTGAAAATTTCTTTTATAACTTAATTCCTTCAAAATATTTTACGAAAATCCGGCAAAGCTTCCTCTGTTTATCGGACTTTCCCAAAATTTCCTGTTGTACCTGTTCAGCCAGAATAGTTTTCAGACATAAACCATAAAACTAAAACAGTTATTTGAAAATCCTAGTACCCTATTAATTCCATATCAGGGCCGGTATCTATTACACATTTTAATTTTCAAAAATATTAGTTTCCACATAATTAAATCTACAATCTACTCATAATAACGACCACTCCACGTGGTGGAGTTGTAACACCCCGCAAATTCCTCGTATTAATTTAAAATACTAAAGAGACTTATTTTGAGAAAAGTTTTTTTTAAAAAGAACAATTTTCTTAAATGAGTTTCCTAAGTCACGTTTTCAAAATGATAAATGCTTTTAAAGAAATGGTTTTCGTAAAATAATGTCATGAGAATTAAAGTGGAGTTTTAAGAGATAATATTATATGTTGGACATTTTTATGCCTTAAAGAAATGGTGATTTCTAAACAAGGACATTTTCATAGGAAAGAAATTGTTTTCTAATATATGTTCTAGTTAATATGTATTTGATGTGTGATTGTGTGATTAGATGTTCTAAAATAGAATTAATTAAGAAATGAAAAGATAATGCATGAATGAGAATATGTATGTTTGTCGTGTGTTTGAGAGGAAAACATGATGTGTTTAAATGTGAAATATAAGGTATGGTATGCATGTTTAGATGTGTATGAATGTTACTCCATGATTCCATGCCATGTGCTTGTTATGATAACATGAAATGAAATTATATGTGTGTGTATATGTATGATACGTGTATATGTGTGTATGCATAAGTCTATATGTGCTATATATATATACATGAATACACATGAGTATGCTTAGAATTAAACTAGTAAAATAAAATCATGCATGCATAAGTGTTGATGTGTGTGTGTGACACGTGTGAGAGTGTGTGAGTGTGTGCTACGTGTATGCATGCATGAATGGGGGCTAGGACTTTTAAGTTAAGGAGTCATGGACTAGGGTGGGGTTATAAGTAACTAAGTGTAACCAAAATCCTAACTAAACCCCTAACCAAGCCCTAACTAAATATTAAAACCTAATGGAGAACCCCAAAGGTCAACAAACCTAGAATGGCTCCTAAGCACCTAATGTCCCCTATATTGTCTCCTTGGCAATGTTAACCTCCACCCATGCAAGAACAAAGAGAGTCGAATTTACCCCTCCCTCAAAAGCTTGTGGCCGAACTCACTAAGGGCAAAAGAGGAAGTCATGAGTTCACCTATAAATAGATAAAGCCATAGTTCATTTCTCCTTACCCATTTTCATTTCATTCTTTCGCCCCAAACACACCCAAACACAAGTCCAAAGAGCTCATCAAACTCTTGGACTACGAAAAAGAAAAAAATAGAAAGAAGGAGAAAAAGAGAGTTGGTCGTGTGTTAGGAGAAGGTAGAAGAAGAGGAGATCAAGTCATAACTCAGAAACCTCTTGAAGATCAAAGCACTTAGAAGACTAGAAGACCTTTCTTTTTGGTATAACCGAAGATCCTAGATGTATTAGGACTAGTTTTTATTTTGTAACCTTGTAATCTTTCTTTTCTTCTCTTGCATGTTCATTTGTATGCACTTGTGTGTGATCTTTCTTAATTATGGACTTTTAAAGACTCAAATTAACTTGTAATATGTGTAACTTATGCTTGATGATTCGGTTAGCATTTTTCATGGTAGATCTAGATGTTTTTCTCTTTGATCTAAAAGTTTGATGAGATTTGTGTGGAGTTTAAAGTAAACCTTGTTGTATGTTGAACTTTCTTCCTTAACCATGATTTTAAGATGTGTTTAAGAGTTTACTTTAAATAAATAAGTGATCTTAACTTGGTTAATGACAAAGTTGTGATCTTCAACTTTGCATGTGGATTTGGTGTTGATCTTACTACCTTGTGTACTCGCATGTGTTATTTATATTTAGATCTTGAATTTCTAAGACTAAATGAACCAATAAAACCTAAGGATTAGGCCTTGATGCTTTTCTATTTGATCTAAGTGGATGCATGTTAACCTTGTGTTTAGAAAAGTTAGTTTGAGTTGTTTGATTTTGATTCGGTCTTGATAAAACTTTGATTTGTGAGTTTTGATCTTTAAAAAAAAAAAGACTTGATTTTCTTCAATATTCCTCACGGTTTTAACTTCTTCTTACTTAAAATGATTTTTATATTTAATTTGTGCTATCATATTTGATTTCATGGCTTGATCTATAAGATATAGGTACATGCATGTTATTTTGACTAAAAAGATTTTTACTCTCTTAATAATCATCACGGTTTTACAAGGAAATTAAGGAAACATGTTTTTGGAAAAATAATTTCCCTTAACTTGATTCATGTTTGGTAATTTTGCATGTTGATTTCTTTTGATTCAAAGACTTTTAAAACAGCATAATTAAAAAAAAACTTAATTTGAAGGAAAGATACTTTTGAATTGTGTGTGAAAAGGGTGCATGGTTTGATTCATGACTTTTGATGTTTGCAAAAGTGAACCAAAAGCCTTGTTTTTGTCAAATGGAGGTTCAGCCTATACCTAGGAGTTAGACTAGGACCCCTTTTCATGAAAAGACATAAAGATAATGAGTGTGCTTTCTAAACTAATGCTAAGTCAAAATTGTTTGGAAAAGGTGTTGTGATTGTTAATTTTCTATTTTGTCTTGCGTTAATAGTAAAGGAATTAAATGAACTAATTGAATAAAGGTGTGTGTGTATTCAGTTGTGAACAAGAGGAAGAATAAATAAATTCGTTTCATAAAGAAGAAAATAATTGCATGATTTGGTGTGTTTTATGATACATGAATCTTGCTTTGAATTGTGATAATTTTCGGTCAAATTAGGTTTAAGAAGAAGTTTTGTGTTTGAATGACTATGTATGTGTATTCGGTTTAAGTATACCTAAATGTTTTTGTTTTCTAAGAATGAAATGATTTTGAAAGTAATTATGTGCCGAGTGACTAAATTAAGCGGTTGATTATGAACATGTTTATTTGAGAATGAATGTTTGTTTGTGATTTAATTGAATGATTGAATAAATGTTTATGTGACTTGAATGATTTATCAAAATGTGTTGTTGATCGTATATGTAATTAGTTTGAATTTGATTTGATGTGATTTACTTGAGTTTTGAAGAATAAATATTGGACTAAAAAGTATTTGAAACAAAAAGAGTTTTTCTTTTCGATGTTTTCGGATTTTTATTAAATGTTTGTAAAACCCTTCTGTGCTGTCCCAGTTTGTTTAAAGATGTTTTTGGATTTCTAGAATTGAGTTCATGAGACTCAAAGTTTGGTTTTCAAGTAGTAAATTGATTTTAGAAAAACCCGGATTGAAACCGGTGAATTTTTCGGTGTTTTCAAAGTTGATTTAGGTGCTGTCCAAAACGGACCAGCCACTAAAATAAATGATTTAAATCATTTTACGAAATGTTTTCAAAAGGGTTTTTGAAAGTACTTAAGGTATTATAAATATCCGAGTTGTTTGAAAGAAAACGGTTATGTTTTAAGTTTTTTCGACGAGGAATGAGAAGTGTCTAAGTTATGGGAAAGATTTTCATAATATAAGTTAATAACATAAGCGTATTTTATTTAGTACGAGGAATTGGAAAGACGAGGGATTGGGGCAGCCGGCAGCACAAAGGATACAAGGAGACGGTACGCATTTAATAGCTGGACCTTAGGTGAGAGAGAAGCTATCCTAAGACACTGTGGTGTTTAGGTGATTTATTAGGACGTCCCGTATCATCTCAAAGATCGGGACTAAGTGGTTGGAGTCAGTAGTATAAGTGGCAATTGTTTGATTGTGTGGCCACTTATATGAATGCGACAAAGACCACATTGTTGTTGTATGATGTTTGTGTGATTGATAGCATGTTTTATTTAATTGTTTATTTAATTATGCAAGAAGAAATTGAGTACTGTTGATTAATAATAATGATGTACTGACGGACGTCTGTTACGTCCTGAAATGAAAGTGAAAAGGATAAGTTGAGAAAGTAATGAAATTGAAAGTGAAGATATGATGAGAAAGGAATAACGAGGAAGAGAAAAGAGATAAGAGTTGAGATTGGGGGGAAGAATGAAATGATGATGTTGAGAATGAGCCAGAGCTGGGAAGAATGATGAGGATATAAGATGTGATTTGAGCGGAGCTGGGCTCCTTGGTTTTTGGTTTTAGTCTGGGACTAGTGTTGAGTTGAGCTTGCTCCTCCATTAGCGCTCAGCAAAGCTGTGTTTCTTGAAAAAGGATTTTTGAAAAGATTTTTAGAAAAGGATTTTGAAAAGATTGTGAGACAAGAATTTTGAAAAGATTTTTAGAAAAAGATTTTTGAAAGGATTTTTAGAAAGAGATTATTGAAGTGATTTTTGAAAAGTGATTTTTGAAAGGGTTGTGAAGGAAGATTTTGAAGAGATCAGTAGAAGGTGATTTTTGAAAAAGGTGTGAAATGAAATTTTGTGAAAGGCTTTGAAAGAAGGTTTTATGAAAAAGTGTATGAAATGAGGGTTGGTGAAAGCTTTTGTAAGGATGTTTTGAGAAAGGATTGATGAATGAGAGTGTGAAATGAGATGTGAGTTCCTGGTTGTAATCCCAGCTCTGTGCCATATGAGATTTACTGAGTGAAAGATTGAGTAAAGTTAGTGGTCGGGACTCGTTGAAGGGTTGCACGAAGGACGGGCCGACCTTAGGACATTTAAAAAGATAAAAGACTTAAATGATTTACGCGGTGAGGTATGAGAGTGCGAAGTAGTGGAGAGGAAGAAACGATAAGTATCTGCGGATACTTAGGACGAGATTGCATTAGGGGAGGACGATGACGGTGGAACGTCAAGAAGTCTAGAGTGTGTTTCTAGGCAGAACGAACTCCACATGTGGCGCACTAACGTGGTGGGGACTGGGTCTAATGTCGTGGTAAGTTTTGCGGGCCCACTAGAAACATACTGTCGCCCCCTAGATTGCAAATCGAGAACAATGAGAGGGACTGGAGTGGGGCATCTTGTTTGCCACTGCGAGGCAGTGTGCCATGATTATGATAAATTGATATTATTGAGGCTGAGTCCTCCTGGTCTGGGACCATTGTGTTGACAGCTGTCGTGCCCGCACGGTAAAGGTCCTGTACTCCTGTTTGCTTCCGACTAGGATGGGTGGATGACCGAGGAGATGTAGACGTGAGTGATAGCCGAGAACGAGATGAGAATTTTAATGAGATCTTAAAACTCCCCAATCATAAAGGATTGTGAATTGATAAGATAGAATAAAAAGAAATGTATGGTTATGAAGAGGATGTGAATGAGAGAAAGAAAGAATGTTTATGAGAAGCGAAATTAAGTTGGAAGGAAAATGGAGGATAATAACAATGATAATAAGACTGATAATAACGAAAAGGATGATAATAATGTACTTGGTTGTTGCATGCTTGTATGTTGTATTGTGTGTGGTGTGGTCCTTCTATTTTGCCTATCGTAATTCCACACCGTCGACGACTCGTCATTCGGATCGCCTACTCTCTCCTGTTCGTTGGCATATCGGGGCTGCTGGTATCTCAACGGGCAGACGGAGTATCGCCTGGAGATCATCACTTTAGATGAATCGGAGTTGGAACCTAACGACAACGGGGAAGCAACGACAGAGGTGGCCTCATTTTCTGGAACGAAGAGAGAGTGCAAGAAGGAAGGGAACCTTCATCCGGTGGTCTCCTTCAGAAGGAAGCGAGAGTAGTGTGTTTAGTTTAAGTTGTGATTTATGTTCTGAGTCAAGGATTACCAAGCAATGTGCCAATTATGTAACTAAGCCCAGTTTTAATTCTGTATTGCGGAACGTTTACTTTTGGAAAAACATACAATGTAATCTTTTGGGAAACATGTTATGGTGCTTTTGAATCAAACTACTTTATGAGGATGAAAGTTTTAGGTGATGAACGATTTTAGTAACAACTCGATTTTCAGTGGTGCACTTAACATTGACACTTCAAAATGTTTTTATAAAAAAAAAATAAAAAAATTTTGGCCTCATTTTTGCCACTTTAATAAATGAAAGTCAATCATTTTTAGTTTACGAAAATCGGGCTGTTACAGGAGTGGTAACCCTGCTCGGCCACGACTTGTGCAAGCTCCTTTTGTACCTGCAAAATGTAGCAAGAAGGGTAGCATTACACAGGACTTAGAAAGATAAATTCTAAAAGGAATAGCAATAAACTAAGCCTATGTTATTATTAACATACAATGTATTTAAATATTCATATATTTAATTTTCATTTTTATTTCTCTATTTACTTCCTCCTATTTCTTTTCATTCTTAATTCTTCGTTCGTTTTCTCACATTCATTCACCTGTTTCCATTCTTTTCCTTTTAATTATTTGGCTTAGAGCCGGTTACCATTACTTCCTTTATTTCATTTAGTATTGGCAGTGACTTTAGCCCGCCTGCCATCGATACCATTCCTTTATTTCTTTTAGTGATGTCAGTGACTTTCGCCCGCCTGCCATCGAATCCATTCTTTTCTTTTAATTCTTTTAGTGATGACAGTGACTTCTGCCCGCCTGTCATCGAATCCATTCTTTTCTTTTAATTCTTTTAATGATGACAGTGATTTCCGCCCGCCTGTCATCGAATCCATTCTTTTCTTTTAATTCTTTTAATGATGACAGTGACTTCCACCCGCCTGTCATCGAATCCATTCTTTTCTTTAATTCTTTTAATGATGACAGTGACTTCCGCCCGCCTGCCATCGTGTCCATTATTTCTTTTAGTGATGGCAGTGACTATCGTCCGCCTACCATCGTGTCCATTATACCTTTTATTTCTCTATTATTTCTTTTACTTTTCTTTTTACTTTTCGATTAATATGATAGTGCCATTTTTCCTTTCTCTTTTTCTTTATATTTTTTTTTCTTATCTTCCTTTTTCTTTTTCTTCTTCTATTTATTAATTATTCTAGTTTATATCCAACTCTACTTAACTTGGTTATGTAACACCCCGTCTAGATACCTCATATTTGTTTTAAATGCTTAAAAGATTGTTTTGAGAAAGTGTTTTAAAAAGAGCATTTTGAAAGAATATTTCTTGGGTTGAATTTCTTTTATGATTTCAAGAGATGAATGATTTCAAAGAAATGGTTTTTATGTGAAAATATTATGAGTTTTGAGTGAAATTTTTGAATAAATAATTAAGTGTTTGATATTTCTATAATTTGAGGAAACTATGATTTGGTACAAAAGTTATTTTGTGAAAAGAAAATAAAATGATTTTTCTATGTGTGTGTGTGTGTGCATGTATGTGTTCGGTCATGTATGTATGCATATGCATGACAGTGATTTTCGCCCGCCTGTCATCGAATCCATTCTTTTCTTTTAATTCTTTTAATGATGACAGTGACTTCCGTTCGCCTGTCATCGAATCCATTCTTTTCTTTAATTCTTTTAATGATGACAGTGACTTCCGCCCGCCTGCCATCGTGTCCATTATTTCTTTTAGTGATGGCAGTGACTATCGTCCGCCTACCATCGTGTCCATTATCCCTTTGATTTCTCTATTATTTCTTTTACTTTTCTTTTTACTTTTCGATTAATATGATAGTGCCATTTTTCCTTTCTCTTTTTCTTTATCTTTTTTTTTCTTATCTTCCTTTTTCTTTTTCTTCTTCTATTTATTAATTATTCTAGTTTATATCCAACTCTACTTAACTTGGTTATGTAACACCCCGTCTAGATACCTCATATTTGTTTTAAATGCTTAAAAGATTGTTTTGAGAAAGTGTTTTAAAAAGAGCATTTTGAAAGAATATTTCTTGGATTGAATTTCTTTTATGATTTCAAGAGATGAATGATTTCAAAGAAATGGTTTTTATGAGAAAATATTATGAGTTTTGAGTGAAATTTTTGAATAAATAATTAAGTGTTTGATATTTCTATAATTTGAGGAAACTATGATTTGGTACAAAAGTTATTTTGTGAAAAGAAAATAAAATGATTTTTCTATGTGTGTGTGTGCATGTATGTGTTCGGTCATGTATGTATGCATATGCATGATAGGAGTTGATTTTTCTTGAAGCCTAAAGGAGTAGATTAGACCCATATAGGCTTAGTTTAGTGGAAAGTGTGGTTAAGGAAATTGACCAACCAATAGGACATAAGATTAGAGCCTAATTTTACTCTTTTTGTCTCATGACATGACCTAAGCCATGCAATTTTATGGAAAGCCAAAATTGCCCTTCTCCCATTTCACTCTTGACCGAAATTCCAAGGGCAAATGGGTAAGCTCACGGTTTGTCTATTTAAGCCCACAACCTTAGTTCATTTCCAAACCATTTTCATTCACTTCCATTTCCTTTCCTTAAACACTTATTCTAAGAGTTCTCCTTAAACTCTTAGAAAGAGATAGAGAGAGATAGAGAGAGTGAGGCCGAGAAGCTTAGAGGAGAAGAAGAAGGAGATCAAGACCAAAAACCTAGGCTTTTCTTGGAGATCCAATGGAGAAGGTTGTAGATCGTCTCTTTTCCTTGATATATTTCGAGGATCCTAAAGTGTTAGAGTAATTTTTACTTTCCAAAGTTTTGTAAGAGTTCATTTGTTGTTGCATGTTTATTTTTCTAATAGATCTATGCTTGTATGTAATTTCTTAACCTTGATCTTGAGTTTTCAAGAACCAAACAAACTTGTAGAACCCTAAACTATGGACTCTATCATTCGGCCATAACTAGAAAACTAGGTCATGATGATTTTTGTTTTGATTTAAGTTCTTGCATGTTAGTTTAATGCTTGTTAAAGTTGATCTAAGTGGTTGAAATGCTTTGATTTTGGTTTTGACTTTTATAAAGCTTTGATCTTTGGTTTTTATCTTTAAATAGGCTTTGATCTTTGGTTTTTACCTTGAAAAAGGTTTGATCTTTACTTTGATCTTTAAATAGTTTTGATCTTGAAGCTTGCATGTGAATTTTTGAACCAAAAGTCTTGCTTTTGTGTTTGCATGTCACGGTTTTAGTGAGAAAGTAAAGGAAATCAACTTTTGAAAAATGGTTTTGCTTTGATCTTAGTTTATTTGTATTTGTGAGTTAAAAGATTTGAGTTTTTTTCTCTTGGTTTTGTTGATGAGTATTCGGCCAAGCTTTAAAACAAAAAGATCATGATTTGTTTTCATAAAAAGGTACTTGCATGTGATTCTCTTTTGCTTCAAATGAATTTTAAAAGCACAAGCAAGGAAAATAAAAATAAAAATTTGATTTGTAGTGACAAAGAGGTCACGGTTTTATGATTGAAAAAGGGAGTTGTATTTTAAAAACCATGTGTTTAAAGTGCATGACTTGATTTGTTGATTTTAAGGTTTTGCATGTTGAAAAAGCGCATCAAAGACTTTGTTTTGCCATGATGATGATTCGGCCTAGACTAGGTTTAGTAGGCTAGATTCCTTTTTCATGTGATTGACTTGATGAAATGAGTGTGTTTTGTGATTTCATTTTAAGAAAAATTATTTAAATTGTGTTGTGATGGTTTTTGTTCAATTCGGTTTTGATAAAAGAAAATGAATGAGTGAATTTGATTATTCCAAATGTATTTTCATGGTTTTGATTTTTAGTTCTTTGCTGTCCAAGATTTAATTACAAGGTATTTCAATTTTTAAAAGTGTTTAGATTCATGAAAAATGTGGATTTCAAGTGCTATTTGAAATAACAAAAGTTGGAGTGAAATTTTTTGATTTTTCAATGTTTTACAAATTGAGAAGGTGGCTGGACTTATTTCATACAGCCACATAGATTAATTCTTTAATTTGTTTTCACATGAGTTTTCAAATGGTTTTAAAGGATTTCAAGCGCAAGAAAAGATTGAGAGTTGTTTTGACAAACAATTGCATTTTTAAGAAAATAATAAAGAAAAATAAGAAATTTCCTATTTTAAGTGAAGAAACCAAGTGGTGATTTTTAATTGAAATGGATTTTGACAAAAGCGTATTTATTTTACCTTGAGGTATCCACTAGACGTTGGGAACGACTTGCAAAGAGAAGCTAGAGACTTCCGAGGACAAAGCGTTTCTTTTGCTGGAATAAGAGGTGAGTGAGAGTGCGGTGAGCCCGTAACGTAGTTGCTCGGGTGGTGATGAAAAGAGGCTTACGCGATATATTATGTGCAATATGTCTATATGTTTTGTTAAAATTGATGCATGCTCATTTCTGTTTTGTATTAGTTCTTTTGTGATTCTATTGTGGAAAATATTATATTCTGTTTGGTGAATCTGGATGTTGTGATGAATGATAATGAGAATTATAAGAGAAAGTAAGACTTGAAGGTAAGTGGAAAGGTGATATGTGATGAAACTCAAGATAGTCTCGTGGAGCAACAATGCACCAGACGTGAGATTGCACTCGCGGAGCTGAGATCGTGCTGGCAGATTCAAGACGGAGAATGATCAAGTGGCTAGTGAGAAAGATTAAGAGAAAGTAAGAGAGCTATGAGAATTCCTACGAGAACATTTGATGAAATTGTTGCCAAGTGGCTTGTGGAAAGTAAAAGAGATATGTGAAAATGTTGGGGACAGATATAACCCTTAGTGGTCGGGTCTTGTCGAAGGGATGAACTAAGGGCAAGCCGACCGTAGGTTAACTAAAAGACATTAAAAGACTTTAAAAGACTCTAAAAGACTTAACATAAGCGGTGAGCTATGAGAGTGCGAAGTAGTGGAGAGGAAGATACCATGGGTATCTGCGGATATTTCTAGGCCGAACGAATCCCACATGTGGCATACGAACGTGGTAGGGACTGGGTCCAATGCCGTGGTAAGTTCTGCACAGCTAACTAGAAATGAAACTATCACCCCCTTGATTGCAAGTCTATAGCAGTGAGAGGGACTGGAACGGGGCATTGTGAATTCCCACTGTACCCGAGATTTTCTACAGTGAGCGCTGATTAAATGATATTATATGAATTGAATGATTGAGGTTGTACCCGAGATTTCTATAGTCCTCCTGGCTTGGAGCCAATTGTGAGACAGCTGTCGTGCCCGCGTGGTAAAGGTCCATACTCCTGTTAGCTTCCGACTAGGATTGGATGGAGACCGAGGAGATGTAGATGTGTGCGTTTTTCCTCAGTGATGGTTTTCCCCCACCACATTGAGTGAACCGAATAATGATAAAACTTAAGATTCAAAGAATAAAAATTATAAGTGAATGTTGGAAAGATCGAGAAAGATTGTGATAAGCTTGGATGATTGAAAAAGTGGTGCTGCTAAGTGAAATGAGGAATGATTCCGAATGATATAATATGCTTTGCTTACATGTGCTTTAGATGTTATTTGTAGAACTTATGTATTTCTAATAATGATGTTATGCTTATGTTATGTTACTTGCTTTGATATCCTATTCTGGTTATTCATTATACTCTGCTTATTTCCTATACCCTGGTTATCTTGTCTTGTTCTGTACATTGTCATCTGTCATTTGTCTTTCTTTCTATTGAGTCTACCCTGAGACCTCACGGTCAACTCGTTAGTGTTCGGAACACTGACTCTCTCCTACCTGGTTGTCGTATTGGCATTCGCCTGTATTGCAACGGGTAGATGGCGTATCGTGTAGCAATCCACATGTGGCCTCTTCAGGGAGGAGCATGGGAGGTTGTTCCTGAAGGTTGGATTTGGAGAGGTGAAACTCGGTTGGAGATTGATGATCCAAGGCATATTCTGCGAGGGACGAGTCTGGACGTGCACGTAGGGCAAGTCACTCTTCGTGACTATCAAGATGGCGGACCGAGGGAGCATCACGAGTACTATGGCGATCCTGTGCCTTTGGCTACAGTGGTTCCTCAACCAATGGAGTAAGAAGACGCTAGTGACTCTGGTCACGAAGCGGAAGCGGACTCTAGAAAAGATATGGAGACGGATGCTAGTTCGGCTGAAGAGTGATGTCCAGTGATCTGTGTCTAGACGATGTAGAATGTCTAGGATCTAAGTTCCAATCGAGGATTACTTTGTGAAGTACCATGGATGTAATCTAGCTACTTTTAAATTAAGGTTATGTAATCTTTTTGTAATGATGAACTGCTTTTAGAAACTTCTGGAGGTGAAACTCCTATGTTATGAACTATGTTTCCTTCGTGATGAAAATGATGTTATGTTACGATGAAGGTGTTTGATTGTGAGAAGTTTTACAAGTGACAACTCGATTTTCAAAAGGGTAACATTATCCACTAATGAACTCATGTTTTTAAAAAAAATGGCCTCATTTTTACAACAAATTAATAATAAATCGGTTATGGTTTTAGAAGTGAAAATCGGGCTGTTACAGAAGTGGTATCAGAGCAATGGTAATCCTCAGTGGCCTTAAGCATAGCCTTATATGCTTACTCTGTGTAGCTCTGTGCGTCTAGAGTCTAGGTTCTGTGTTTTCGTGTGTTGAACCCCCTTTCTGTTTCGTTTTTAAGATGAGTCGTACGTGTGGGAGACCTTCCGGCTCAAGTTCGAGAAACCCTGGTGAGGATGCTGATAACCCAGATGCGGCAGATTTTATGGCTCGAATGACAGCAGTGATGACAGGAGTTAACAATAATCTTCAAGCATTGCATCGTCAAGCGCAACAAAATTTCAACAATCAGCAACAAGCTCAAAATCCGGAGGCCCAAGGATACAAGGGATTGGATGAATTCTGTCGTCGCAACCCGAAGGAGTTTGCGGGAGGCTTTGCTCCGGACACGGCTGTGGAATGGATAGAGGATTTGGAGCGTATTTTCGGAGGTATGGTGCAGTGTAACGAAGAGCAGAAGTTGGCTTATGCTGGGTTTATGCTGACAAGGGAGGCTGCGGCATGGTGGCGAGTCACTAAGCAAGTGATGATGAACTTGGGAGAAGTGCTAACGTGGGAAGCTTTTAAGCAGAAATTTCATGAGAAGTATTTTCCGTTGTATTCGAGGACTGAGAAAGAACTGGAATTTTTATGGTTGAGTCAAGGGAATTTATCGGTTGATGAGTACGCTTCGAAATTCGAAGAGCTAGTTAAGTATGTACCCCAGTATGCTGGAGGGGAGAATGAGCGATCGAAGTGTGCTAAGTTTAGGGATGGTCTTAAGCCGGAGATTAAGATAGCTTTTTCTCATTTAGAGATAGATGATTTTGCTAGTTTGGTGAATCGTTGTCGTATGTATGAGGGAGGTTTGAAAGCAAGGGGAGCAGCTGAGAGGGTAATGAACCCATCTTCATCTCATGGACCGGCTCGTAATTTTCCTTTTCATAAAGATTCTAGTGGAAGGTATACGACTCCGCACCCGTATTCTGGTTCGAGCAGAAGGAAAGATCTACGCTTTGGAGGAAGCGGACAAGGTGGAAGCTTCGGAGGCAGCGGTAATCGCGGTGGAAACCGTGGGGGCAGCAGCTATGGAGGGAATCGCATGGATCGTAGTGGTGGTAGTCGCAATAGCTTCGGTGGAATGAGATCAGGGAATGCACCTCCTCGTTGCAACAAGTGTGGTCGCAACCACTATAGTTCGATGTGTCCACCAAGGAATTCGAACTGCTTCAACTGTGACAAGCCTGGTCATATTGCGAGAGACTGCAGGGAGCCTAAGCGAGCGGCTAATTCGGGGAACGCAAATCGTCCTACTCTGCAAGGGAGAGTGTTCACGATGAGCGGAACTGAAGCTGCGAATGCTGCCAATCTTATCCAAGGTGAATGTTTCATTCATAAGAATTCCTTGTTGGTGTTGTATGATTCGGGTGCTACTCATTCCTTTATTTCTCATGATGTGGTGAATAGATTAAGTTTGAAAGTAGATGCTTTACCCTATAATTTGATTGTTTCTACCCCTACTGATAAGCCTGTGATAATGTCTACTTACTGTTCTAAATGTCCCTTAGAGATAGAAGGCAACACCTATTTTGTTGATTTGATTCAACTACCCCTTTCTCAAATAGATATTATATTAGGAATGGACTGGCTTACTAGGAATCATGTTCTTCTGAATTATTCCGAAAAGTCGTTAGTCTCTAGTGAAACCAATCTTCTTTGCCTAAACCCAAAGACCCTGAGCATTTATCTGCCAAGCAAATTCGAACTTCATTGAAGGATGGCGCAATAGCGTACATGTTTCTGGCTTCGTTGGACGTCAAAAAGGATAAGGAACTGCACGAATTACCCGTAGTTCGAGACTTTCCCGAAGTTTTTCCGGAAGAGATACCTGGTCTACCGCCAATTCGAGAAGTGGAATTCTTCATTGACGTAATTCCTGGAACTGGACCGATTTCTAAAGCACCTTATAGGATGGCTCCAGTAGAGTTAGTTGAATTGAAGAAGCAATTGGAAGAGATGTTGGAAAAGAAGATGATACGGCCTAGTGTTTCACCTTGGGGAGCACCAGTTTTGTTCGTCAAGAAGAAGGATGGTAGTATGCGTTTGTGTACGGACTATCGTCAACTGAACAAGGTGACGATCAAGAATAAGTACCCTCTTCCCAGAATTGACGACTTGTTGGATCAATTGAAGGGAGCGACTGTATTCTCCAAGATCGACCTTAGATCGGGATATCATCAGATAAGAGTAAAGGAGGAAGATATACCCAAGACTGCTTTCAGAACTCGTTATGGTCATTACGAGTATCTGATTATGCCTTTTGGTGTAACAAATTCTCCTGCGATATTCATGGACTACATGAATAGAATTTTTCATCCTTACTTGGATTCATTTGTTGTCGTGTTTATCGATGATAATTTGATTTATTCCAAGACCAAGGAGGAACACGCTGAGCATTTAAGAACAGTCTTGACAATGCTGAAGGACAAGCAGCTCTATGCTAAGTTGTCAAAGTGCGATTTTTGGTTGGACTCAGTGCATTTCTTGGGGCATGTGATTTCGAAGGACGGAATTGCAGTGGATCCTGCAAAAGTGGAAGCTGTGTTGGAGTGGAAGACACCGACATCTGTGACGGAGATACGTAGTTTCTTCGGACTAGCAGGGTATTACCGTCGGTTTATCGAAGGATTTTCTCGTTTGTCTTTGCCATTGACGAAGCTGACGAGAAAAGGTCAACAATTTGAATGGTCGGCGAAATGTGAGGAGAATTTCCAAGAATTGAAGAAGAGGTTGACAACCGCACCAGTGTTAGTTCTACCGGATACGACGAAGTCTTTCTGTGTGTACTGTGACGCTTCGAAGCAAGGATTAGGATGTGTGTTGATGCAAGAGCGGAAAGTAGTAGCCTATGCTTCGCGGCAACTGAAGATTCATGAGCTTAATTACCCCACTCATGACTTGGAGCTGGCGGCAGTAGTGTTTGCTTTGAAGATTTGGAGACACTACTTATATGGTGTAAGGGTTGAAGTCTTCATTGATCACAAGAGTTTGAAGTACTTGTTTGAACAGAAGGAGCTGAATATGCGTCAGAGACGGTGGATGGAATTTCTGAAGGATTATGATATCGAGCTACAATATCATCCTGGAAAGGCGAATGTAGTTGCTGATGCCTTAAGTAGGAAGTCATTGCATGTCTCTCCATTGATGATCAAGGAGTTGGAGCTGATTGAGGAGTTTCGAGATCTGAATTTAGGAGTGGAGCTAAGACCTAAGAGCATGATACTAGGACAGCTGACTGTTTCAAGTGGATTTATGGAGAGAATAAAAGAACTTCAGCTGAAAGATGAGGAACTTCAAGCTAAGAAGGAGCTTTCGGAAAAAGGGAAAGAAGTGGAATTCAAAGTTGGTGGTGATGGAGTGCTGAGGTATAAGGATCGTGTCTGTGTACCGGATAATATGGAGATAAAAGGAATGATATTGGAAGAAGCTCATAAGAGTAAGTTGAGTTTACACCCTGGTTCCCAGAAGATGTACCAAGATCTCAAGAAGATGTTTTGGTGGTCTGGAATGAAGAGGGAAGTTGCGGAGTATGTGTCGCGATGTCTAACGTGTCAAAAAGCGAAGGTGGAGCATAAGAAGCCTGGTGGTGAGTTACGACCATTGGAAGTACCAGTGTGGAAGTGGGATTGTGTCACTATGGATTTCGTCTCTGGTTTTCCGAGGACTCAGAAGGGATATAATGCTATATGGGTAATCGTGGACAGATTGACGAAGACGACACGGTTTATTCCGATTAACATGAAGTATTCAATGGATAGGCTGGCTGAGCTATATCTGAAGGAAGTTGTGAGATTGCATGGAGTGCCCTCAAGTATAGTATCAGACAGAGATCCGCGTTTTACTTCAAAATTTTGGGTCAGTTTGCAAGCAGCAGTCGAAACCAAGTTGGATTTATGTTCCGCATATCATCCACAGACCGATGGACAGTCAGAGCGAACAATCCAAACGTTGGAAGATTTGTTGCGAGCTTGTGCGATTGAGAGTGTTGGTGATTGGGATTCTTTTCTGCATCTGATTGAGTTTACCTACAACAACAATGTTCATTCAAGTATCGGAATGGCACCGTATGAAGCTTTGTATGGAAGGAAGTGCAGAACACCCTTGTGTTGGTTCGAGACTGGTGAGCATCTGATAATAGGACCGGATATAGTGCAGCAAACAAATGAAAAGGTGAGGCTAATTCAGGAAAGAATAAGGACTGCTCAAAGTCGACAGAAGAGTTACCAGGACAAGAGGAGAAGTCCGCTGGAATTCAATGAAGGAGATTTTGTGTTCATGAAGGTAGTGCCAACTACCGGAATTGGTAGAATGCTCAAAACCCGAAAACTTACACCTCGTTTCATTGGACCGTACCCAATTCTTAAAAGAATCGGACCTTTAGCCTATCAAATTGCTTTACCCCCTTTTCTTTCGAACTTACATAACGTCTTTCATGTCTCTCAATTGAGAAAATATGTTCATGACCCTTCACACATCATTGAACCCGATTCGGTACAACTAAAGGAAAATCTTACATTTGAGGCTTTACCTCTAAGGATAGATGGTAGTAGTGTCAAGAGGTTAAGAGGAAAAGATATTCCCTTAGTTAAGGTAGTATGGAGTCGTAACAATGGAGAAGATGCGACATGGGAGCTTGAGAGCAAGATGAGAAGTTCTTTCCCATACCTGTTTGCTTCAGGTACTGCATTTCTCAGGGACGAGAAATCTTCAAGTTGGGGAGAATGTAACACCCCATCTAGATACCTCATATTTGTTTTAAATGCTAAAAAGATTGTTTTGAGAAAGTGTTTTAAAAAGAGCATTTTGAAAGAATATTTCTTGGATTGAATTTCTTTTATGATTTCAAGAGATGAATGATTTCAAAGAAATGGTTTTTATGAGAAAATATTATGAGTTTTGAGTGAAATTTTTGAATAAATAATTAAGTGTTTGATATTTCTATAATTTGAGGAAACTATGATTTGGTACTAAAGTATTTTGTGAAAAGAAAATAAAATGATTTTTCTATGTGTGTGTGTCTGCATGTATGTGTTCGGTCATGTATGTATGCATATGCATGATAGGAGTTGATTTTTCTAGAAGCCTAAAGGAGTAGATTAGACCCATATAGGCTTAGTTTAGTGGAAAGTGTGGTTAAGGAAATTGACCAACCAATAGGACATAAGATTAGAGCCTAATTTTACTCTTTTTGTCTCATGACATGACCTAACCCATGCAATTTTATGGAAAGCCAAAATTGCCCTTCACCCAATTCACTCTTGACCGAAATTCCAAGGGCAAATGGGTAAGCTCACGGTTTGTCTATTTAAGCCCACAACCTTAGTTCATTTCCAAACCATTTTCATTCACTTCCATTTCCTTTCCTTAAACACTTATTCTAAGAGTTCTCCTTAAACTCTTAGAAAGAGATAGAGAGAGATAGAGAGAGAGTGAGGACGAGAAGCTTAGAGGAGAAGAAGAAGGAGATCAAGACCAAAAACCTAGGCTTTTCTTGGAGATCCAGTGGAGAAGGTTGTAGATCATCTCTTTTCCTTGATATATTTCGAAGATCCTAAAGTGTTAGAGTAGTTTTTACTTTCCAAAGTTTTGTAAGAGTTCATTTGTTGTTGCATGTTTATTTTTCTAATAGATCTATGCTTGTATGTAATTTCTTAGCCTTGATCTTGAGTTTTCAAGAACCAAACAAACTTGTAGAACCCTAAACTATGGACTCTATCATTCGGCCATGTCTAGAAAACTAGGTCATGATGATTTTTGTTTTGATTTAAGTTCTTGCATGTTAGTTTAATGTTTGTTAAAGTTGATCTAAGTGGTTGAAATGCTTTGATTTTGGTTTTGACTTTTATAAAGCTTTGATCCTTGGTTTTTATCTTTAAAAAGGCTTTGATCTTTGGTTTTTACCTTGAAAAAGGTTTGATCTTTACTTTGATCTTTAAATAGTTTTGATCTTGAAACTTGCATGTGAATTTTTGAACCAAAAGTCTTGATTTTGTGTTTGCATGTCACGGTTTTAGTGAGAAAGTAAAGGAAATCAACTTTTGAAAAAATGGTTTTGCTTTGATCTAAGTTTATTTGTATTTGTGAGTTAAAGATTTGAGTTTTTTTCTCTTGGTTTTGTTGATGAGTATTCGGCCAAGCTTTAAAACAAAAAGATCATGATTTGTTTTCATAAAAAGGTACTTGCATGTGATTCTCTTTTGCTTCAAATGATTTTTAAAAGCACATGCAAGGAAAATAAAAATGAAAATTTGATTTGTAGTGACAAAGAGGTCACGGTTTTATGATTGAAAAAGGGAGTTGTATTTTAAAAACCATGTGTTTGAAGTGCATGACTTGATTTGTTGATTTTAAGGTTTTGCATGTTGAAAAAGTGCATCAAAGACTTTGTTTTGCCATGATGATGATTCGGCCTAGACTAGGTTTAGTAGGCTAGATTCCTTTTTCATGTGATTGACTTGATAAAATGAGTGTGTTTTGTGATTTCATTTTAAGAAAAATTATTTAAATTGTGTTGTGATGGTTTTTGTTCAATTCGGTTTTGATAAAAGAAAATGAATGAGTGAATTTGATTATTACAAATGTATTTTAATGGTTTTGATTTTTAGTTCTTTGCTGTCCAAGATTTAATTACAAGGTATTTCAATTTTTAAAAGTGTTTTGATTCATGAAAAATGTGGATTTCAAGTGCTATTTGAAATAACAAAAGTTGGAGTGAAATTTTTTGATTTTTCAATGTTTTACAAATTGAGAAGGTGGCTGGACTTATTTCATACAGCCACATAGATTAATTCTTTAATTTGTTTTCACATGAGTTTTCAAATGGTTTTAAAGGATTTCAAGCGCAAGAAAAGATTGAGAGTTGTTTCGACAAACAATTGCATTTTTAAGAAAATAATAAAGAAAAATAAGAAATTTCCTATTTTAAGTGAAGAAACCAAGTGGTGATTTTTAATTGAAATGGATTTTGACAAAAGCGTATTTATTTTACCTTGAGGTATCCACTAGACGTTGGGAACGACTTGCAAAGAGAAGCTAGAGACTTCCGAGGACAAAGCGTTTCTTTTGCTGGAATAAGAGGTGAGTGAGAGTGCGGTGAGCCCGTAACGTAGTTGCTCGGGTGGTGATGAAAAGAGGCTTACGCGATATATTATGTGCTATATGTCTATATGTTTTGTTAAAATTGATGCATGCTCATTTCTATTTTGTATTAGTTCTTTTGTGATTCTATTGTTGAAAATATTATATTCTGTTTGGTGAATCTGGATGTTGTGATGAATGATAATGAGAATTATAAGAGAAAGTAAGACTTGAAGGTAAGTGGAAAGGTGATATGTGATGAAACTCAAGATAGTTTCGTGGAGCAACAATGCACCAGACGTGGAGATTGCACTCGCGGAGCTGAGATCGTGCTGGCGGATTCAAGACGGAGAATGATCAAATGGCTAGTGAGAAAGATTAAGAGAAAGTAAGAGAGCTATGAGAATTCCTACGAGAACATTTGATGGAATTGTTGCCAAGTGGCTTGTGGAAAGTAAAAGAGATATGTGAAAATGTTGGGGACAGATATAACCCTTAGTGGTCGGGTCTTGTCGAAGGGATGAACTAAGGGCAAGCCGACCGTAGGTTAACTAAAAGACATTAAAAGACTTTAAAAGACTCTAAAAGACTTAACATAAGCGGTGAGCTATGAGAGTGCGAAGTAGTGGAGAGGAAGATACCATGGGTATCTGCGGATACTCAGGAGGAGATTGCATGAGGGGAGGGCAAGGACGGTGAACGTCAAGAAGCCTGGAGTATATTTCTAGGCGGAACGAATCCCACATGTGGCATACGAACGTGGTAGGAACTGGGTCCAATGCCGTGGTAAGTTCTGCACAGCTAACTAGAAATGATACTGTCACCCCCTTGATTGCAAGTCTATAGCAGTGAGAGGGACTGGAACGGGGCATTGTGAATTGCCATTGTACCCGAGATTTTCTACAGTGAGCGCTGATTAAATGATATTATATGAATTGAATGATTGAGGCTGTACCTGAGATTTCTACAGTCCTCCTGGCTTGGAGCCAATTGTGAGACAGCTGTCGTGCCCGCGTGGTAAAGGTCCATACTCCTGTTAGCTTCCGACTAGGATTGGATGGAGACCGAGGAGATGTAGACGTGTGCGCTTTTCCTCAGTGATGGTTTTCCCCCACCACATTGAGTGAACCGAATAATGATAAAATTTAAGATTCAAAGAATAAAAATTATAAGTGAATGTTGGAAAGATCGAGAAAGATTGTGATAAGCTTGGATGATTGAAAAAGTGGTGCTGCTCAGTGAAATGAGCAATGATTCCGAATGATATAATATGCTTTGCTTACATGTGCTTTAGATGTTATTTGTAGAACTTATGTATTTCTAATAATGATGTTATGCTTATGTTATGTTACTTGCTTTGATATCCTATTTTGGTTATTCATTATACTCTGCTTATTTCCTATACCCTGGTTATCTTGTCTTGTTCTGTACATTGTCATCTTTCATTTGTCTTTCTTTCTATTGAGTCTACCCTGAGACCTCACGGCCAACTCGTTAGTGTTCGGAACACTGACTCTCTCCTACCTGGTTGTCGTATTGGCATTCGCCTGTATTGCAACGGGTAGATGGCGTATCGTGTAGCAATCCACATGTGGCCTCTTCAGGGAGGAGCATGGGAGGTTGTTCCTGAAGGTTGGATTTGGAGAGGTGAAACTCGGTTGGAGATTGATGATCCAAGGCATATTCTGCGAGCGACGAGTCAGGACGTGCACGTAGGGCAAGTCACTCTTCGTGACTATCAAGATGGCGGACCGAGGGAGCATCACGAGTACGATGGCGATCCTGCGCCTTTGGCTGCAGTGGTTCCTCAACCAATGGAGGAAGAAGACGCTAGTGACTCTGGTCACGAAGCGGAAGCGGACTCTAGCAAAGATATGGAGACGGATGCTAGTTCGGCTGAAGAGTGATGTCCAGTGATCTGTGTCTAGACGATGTAGTATGTCTAGGATCTAAGTTCCAATCGACGATTACTTTGTGAAGTACCATGGATGTAATCCAGCTACTTTTAAATTAAGGTTATGTAACTTTTTGTAATGATGAACTGCTTTTAGAAACTTGTGGAGGTGAAACTCCTATGTTATGAACTATGTTTCCTTCGTGATGAAAATGATGTTATGTTACGATGAAGGTGTTTGATTGTGAGAAGTTTTACAAGTGACAACTCGATTTTCAAAAGGGTAACGTTATCCACTAATGAACTCATGTTTTCAAAAAAAAAAATGGCCTCATTTTTACAACAAATTAATAATAAATCGTTATATGGTTTTAGAAGTGAAAATCGGGCTGTTACAGGTTATGTATATTATATTTTAGTTCTCGTTATTAATTCTTAGTTATTTCTGTGTTTCCTTTATCTTATACTATTACATAACTTATGGTTTCTATTTCATTAACTCCCGTTTATTTAACTACTCTATTAGCTCACATTATTACTTAACTTATTATTCCTATTTCATTAACTCCATTTTGTTTAACTACCCTATTAATTCAACTTAGTTTCCCTATTTTATTATGCCATTTTATTTAACTTCCCTATTATCGAACCCTCTCTCGTCTTATTATCTTTTTACTAATTTCTTTTACTGGTTTCCTATTTATACTTGAAATTTAGTTTATTATCTCGTTTCTATTTTTCTAATCCCAACATCTATTAACTAATTCTACTCCGCACATACCTATTGCCTTCGCATTTAAACTCCTCTTTTATCTCACTTTTAGTTTATTTATTCTACTCTTCTTGCCTATTCAACTACTCTTTATTCTTTTACACTCACGCTTAGTTAATTTTACCTAACTTATCCTTTTGGTTATATTTTATACTTTCTTATGTTTTCATCCAACGTTGACCGAATTAATATCCTAAATACACTCATTCATCCCGGACCTTATTTTAATTATATACATTTAATTCCCTAAGGTATGGTTTCTATTAACAAATTTTATTTACTTCATCTATATCAGCGGGGACTACCCTAAGGTTCATTAACATACTTTTTAATTACCCTATTCTTAGCTACCACTATAGCATCCTAGAATTTATTCTCTAAGTAAAGGTAACGTAACCCGTCTTACCTCGGGCTTTTAAAAAGAACCTGGGTTGTGGCTCGGCAACGATGACGGTGTCGGTGTTGCTCCTCGTTAGCGAGAACGGTCGCGGCTGGACCAAGGCAAGAGCTTCGAGCCTCGGGGTACCCGACACAAGCCCGGTGCGATCACGAGTCGGCAACGGCGTCGGTGAGATAAGTGGAGAGAGAGAAAGCTCGGCCAAAGGGGAAGGAGAGAAAGGCCAAGGGAAGGAAGAGAGAGATGGGGATGCTCACCGTGGTGGTGGCCACGACTCACGGCAGTGGCGGCCGGAGAGGAAGGAGGTGGGCGGTGAAGGAGGAGAGAGATGGGGGATCCAATTAAGAGAGAGAAAGAAAGAGAGAGGGAAAGAGAGAGAGAGAGAGAGGATCTATGGGAGGGATGAAGATCCAAGGAGGTGGCGGCGGCTTGGTGGATCCGGCAGTGGTGGAGGTTGTGGAGGAGGAGGAAGAGAGAAGGAGGGAGAAGGGGTGGAAGAAATGGGGGGTTTGGGGGGTATTTTCGCACCATTTATGGTGCTGGTGCGAATCAGCTTCGCGCCGTGCATCTGGACACGGAGCCCCGCTCGCCTGGGCGAGAAAGCTGCTGTGGTGCAGGTCTGATGCGCACTCGCGTGCCTGGGCGAGCTGTTGGCGCGCCTGGGCATGGGTCTGTTGACTTTGTGTTGACTGTGCTATAACTTCTTTGTTAACCGTCGGATCTTGCCCAAATTTGAAGACAAGCTTCCTAAGACACTTATCTCCATATCCAACGGTGGAATTCATGTTTAGAGATGTAAATCTTTTATTTTGAATTTCCTAATTTAGGGTGTTTATAACACCGAAAACACCGACTTTTAACACTCGTTTGGTCTTCTTGAAATTTCTTTTCCGATGCCAACACTTTTTGATTCCTTTATGACATTCAGAGAATTCCTAATCCATCATTTTAAATCCCTTTTAGGATAATCCTTATTTCCGATTCTAATTATTATTATGATTATTATTAGAATTAAATTTCCGGATGTTCCAATATGGGCGAATGTTACTCTTGGTGTGGGATGGTCATTCATGTGTCTGCCTCCCTGTCTGGTATTTATTCTTGTTTTGTTTGCCATCTTGGTGAGAAGGAGATGAAGAAATTTGGCATATCTATCTGACAAGCCGTGAGTTGGTCAGTTTGGCCAGACCCATCCCAGGAGGGAGAGCCATAGGATCAACCGCCTTGGGCCTAAAAATTTTAGGGGCTCCAAATAAAAATTAATTTCCTTTTAGTATGTATATTAATATTTTTTTAATAAATTTCTTTCAATGCCTTATTGCAGCCCGATCGATTATTTCACATTAATTTTATTATAGTGAGGTCTGAGGTTCGAATATCATTGTTGGCTGTTTTAATTTTTTTTAGGTAATAAGGCTTACTTTACTTTATTGTTTTTTAAAGTAAGCTCATTTTAAACATTAAATAATAGTGTTTCTAAAATATATATCGCCTCTATCTCGCTTTAAGTATTTTTTTGACATAAAACATTTGTTTATATATAAGTGTAATTTTAGAAAAGACAATACAATATTTATTACTCTTTAGACAATTTTATCCTCACATAATTAAGAAGAGAGATAATAAGTAAAAAAAATAAATATAATTATAAGAGAGATAAAGGACAAATTAGGTAAACACCAAATTAATTTAATTTGAAAAGTCACATTAACTACATTTCTTAATCTGAGCATTACATCTTATTAAAACACTCAAAGTGAAACGAACGAAGTAGTCATAATTGGGTCTTTCTAACATATGCACCAAGTACATATAATAAACAAACAATAATAATAAACATGTGTTAAAAATTTAAACAATTATTTTTTATTCACTAAAAATATCATTTCTCATTAACATTTACTTTTTAACATTTGTTTATCCTATGAATTGAACCTAATGGATAGATTAGAAAAACTGATAGTAATTATATATTGTAATTAAATAATTATAATACTATATAGTATTTTTATTTTTATTTCAACTCTTTTTTAGCTTTTTGTTCAAACTATGCCTCAAATTCTTCTTTATTTTTAAATTTCTATAATCATGAAATTAATTATTGTTGTGGGTCGTGTGAGTTTATATGTATTAATAGTATTTTTTAAAAAAATCTATATTTTAAGAAAAATGTTATTCAAACTTTGTAGTTAAATTTTGTTTTGTTACAAGTTTTTCAAATACTGCTAGCAAGTAGCCAAAATTAGGGGGCCCAACTTTTTTTCTTGCCCCGGGCGTATAAAATGTTAGGATCGGGCTTGTTTGGGGTTGAACTCTCCTAAAATTCTGAAGTCCTAACAAATTGGTGATTTCATTAAGAGGTTGAATCACGGAAAAGATTATCTATAAGCGACTCACTGTCGATAAAATGAAAGATGTCGTCAACCTAAAAGAGTCGCAAATGGAATAGCCTAAAAACTTAAGTCATAAGACTCTTCTACCTAATGAACTAATATCTTGGATTTAGGCTCTCTTTATGTGTTTAAGCGCTAACATTTTTCATGATCAAAATTAAAGCTAGTGAAAATTCAAGACGTAACTAGATTCATGCAACGCGTGAAACTCAAACAATTCCCGAATATTTGATTTCATCTTTCCGGTTTCCATCCAGAAAACTCGGTTAAGTTTAAGGGACTTCATTTTCTAACCACCGTAGTTGGGTTTTTGACCCCCCCTAAATAAAATTCTTCCAAAATTACCCCTTTTAAAAAAGAATAAAACCAAACAACACAGTGTAAACCCAACCTACGTACTCCTCCCATAAGCTTTTCACCTTCTACTCTTTGCTTCTTCCATAAGCTTCTCCTTCAATCAACCCCATTGTTCATCTTTTTTTCATCATCCTTATCTTTTCTTCTCATCATCATTATTTTTTTTTGTTCTTTAGCAATATTTTTATTTCCTCCTAACAGTGTAAACCTTTTTTCTTCTTCTTCCTCCATTAACTCACTAATACCCTCTCTCATTCACTCCCACTCATATACTAATATCTGATCATTCAAGTTATTTGTGTTCCTTACGTCTTCAACAGAGTGTACAAGGTTACGTGCGTGTGAAGGTACTAAATATCTGAAATTTTTTTTATGTACTGTCGTACGCCTACAAAGTGGCGTAGGTTGTGAACCCTACACCTCGAATGTGACGCATGAACAAAAAAATTTGACTATACGTTACAGTCAGGACGTAACGAGTTAAATTTATTTAAATAATATACTTACGTCCTGGCCATGGCGTGAGTAAAATTTTTTTGTTCATACGCCATAGTAGAGAAGTAACACTTAATTTTAGTAAAAAAAAATGGTCGTACATCACAACAACGGCGTAGTAATTAATTGAACAACATACGTCAATGCTTAAGCGTACTTTAATTTTGGCCTTTTTTTTTGCCTTTATATTAATTTTATTATTTATGTGCAGGGTATATATTATGGGTGATTTACATGTGGATCCTTCACAAAATGTTAAAGAGGAAGAAGTTGAAGTTTTGGTCGATGATTCACATGCATTCGTGTGTGATACTGTATTTCCTACACGTGAAGCACTAGTAGGGTGGGTTCGTGATGTAGCATTAGCCCGAGGATATCTTATAAGAATTCTATGGTCTGATAGTGGTGGTGGTCTTCATAAGAAGGAAAAGGTTATTCTTTGATGTGAAAGATATGGGGTGTATGATCGTCCGAATTAGAAGCCAAAGTATATAACTGGAAGCAAAAAGTGCAATTGCCCTTTCAAACTACTGAACGGGATGCGATCTTCGATTCATGGAGGTTGGATTTTTAAGGTGTCTTGTGGTTTGCACAATTATAAGCACTATGAATCATTTATCGGGCATGCATTGGCTGGAAAGCGCACACCCGAAGAATTGGAGAAAATAATTAGTTTGACGAAAGCGGGAGTGAAGCCAAGACTTATTTTGGTTCAACTGAGGGAAGATAACCCAAATAACTGTAACACATTGACCTAAATATACAACATATGTAGGAGATAGAAGAAGAGTGTGCGGGACCCGAGAACACAAATGCAACATTTGCTTAAGTGTCTCAGGGATGATGGTTTTGATACCTGGGAAAGAAAGGATGATACATCGGAAGTGGTATTTTGGGCACATCCTACATCTATAAGGCTTTTGAATTCCTTTAGTGTTGTGCTTATTATAGACAATACTTATAAGACTAATAGATATAAATGGCCATTGCTCGAGGTTGTTGGACAGACTTCAACCTAGAAAACATTTTCTGTTGCATTCTCCTATAGGGAAGTTGAGCAACATGCAAACTTCATGTGGGAACTGCAACACTTGAAGGGTTTGATAAGAGATCCTAATGACATGTCCAAGGTGATTATCACTGATTTTGAAGGTGCATTGGTAAACACAGTTATCAAGGTTTTTCCGACTACCATGCATTTGCTGTGTTAGTTTCACATAAAAAAGAATGTGAAAAGACACTTCAAGGATTATGTGCGTAACCCCGATGACGAACCCAAAATTAAGGATGTATGGAGCAAGGTCATTCACTCTAAGAATGAAGAGGAGTATGATGCATCGATTAAAGAATTAGAACTAATATGCAAAGATTGTTTGGGTCTTTTTGAGTATGTGAATCGGGTGTACTTGAAAGACCTTAAGGATAAATTTGTTGGTGCATGGGTCCATAATTTTATGCACCTTGGCAACACAACTTCTAATCGGTAATGCATGTGTCATTTTTTCATTATATTGAATTTAAGAATCTTAATGTAAGATTGGTTTATGTTAAATTTGTTAATTGCATTCTTATTTGTAGGGTTGAAGGTTCTCACGCTTCATTCAAGAGGATGCTAGATAACAGTAATGGTGATTTGTGTACTGCTCTGGAAAGTATGAAGAAAATTTTGACATGCCAGCATAGTTCAACCGTTGAATAATTTGAGAGAAGCTTAACAAGATTGGATCATTGCCTGAACACCTCGTTCTTCAAGAATTTGTGCTTTTATGTGTCAAAGGAGACGTTGGCCATCATGTACAAGGAGTTGGTGAGTTTGACCAGAAGAAAGGTGATGGCTATGTTTGTGATTGCAAAAAAAAATCACTCACGGTCTACCTTGTGGTTGTGATCTTGATACATCTAGGCGTAAGGGTGTTGTTATCCCTTTGTCAACAGTCAATAGTTACTGGAAGATTCTATCATTGAATGAAAAAAGATCAAGCAAGAGGTAGAAACAGATCTTGACCCGAAGCCGTTATCGGAAAAGTGGTAGCATCTTTTTGAGACCAGTGACTTGCATGGGAAGAAGATTCTTATGGACAAGCTCCGTGAAGACGTAGAAGCAGAAACTACATCCCTCCGATCACCTAACAAGAAGACCAAGACAAAGGGGCGACCTTCAGATCATGATAGATTGACAAAATGCTGAGAAGGAGTCCCAGAAAAGAGCATCTCAAGAGAAGACATCACAAAAAAAGGCATCTCAAGAGAAGACATCACAAAAAAAAAACATCTCAAGGGAAAGCATCACAGAAAAAGGCATCTTAAGGGAATGCATCACAAGATAAGCCTTCTTAAAGGAAGACATCCAATCGATTCATGGATCAATTTCCCATTGAACTACATCATCACATTGATTCATTTGTCAATGTCAGGGGAGACAGACATTGTGGGTACCGTGCTATCAGTTTGTATCGCTATGGCAGTGAAGATTCACACATGCTCGTGAGAACAGACCTTATACAAGAAATGAAAGATAATAAGGATCTGTATATTGACATAATGGGTAATGATCGTTATAATAGGCGTCTCAAGTCACTCTATGTTCAGAATGTTGTGGGTTGTGTTCCTAAAGAGAAAGGGATGTCTATTCCGGATCTTGGTAATGTTATAGCCAACAGGTATAACATGGCACTTACGTCATTGTTTGCTCACCTTAGAGGATGTTACACGTTGTTACCTTACACTAAATCACCCCTACCCTCCCCAAATTATGGGTGATTGGACTTCTTGAAAAAGAAGAACATTGGGTTCAAGTTATCTTGAAAGAAGGATCACCCCTACCTTTCATCTATCCTCAGTGGAAGTGGCATTTTCAGGATGGTGCATTAGAAAGGGGCACTATCTTATTACACCGGATCAAATCATTCAATGACCTACCACCACCACATGAGACAACTGATGATAGAGGTTGAAAAAGTTAACTTGGATTTCGACTAATGTTTTGGGTATACTTATCTTTTATTTTGGACATATTCGTTATAACAATGATTTTGAACATTTGATATTAATAATAATATTATTGCATTTTGTTAAATTTGATTGTCTTTGTATAATATATAATATTGATAAAAACTGTGGCGGCGTTGAGTAAACAACAAATTTATGCTCCTGCGTCTTACCTTTGACGTACGACCATAATATGTTCCTACGTCTAGCCATTGACGTATGGCTAAATTTTGGTCTTACATCTTAGCTAAGAAGTATAGGCATAAATATGATCATACGTCTTATCGTTGACGTAGACGCATAATTGTGCCTCTACGTCTTAGCTAAGACGTAGAGGCATAATTATAAACAATAAATATGCCTGTACGTTTTAGAATTGACGTATGACCATAATTATGCGTATATGTCTTAGCTAACACGTATTTACATATTATGGTCCTACGTCTTAGCTAAGACGTAGAGGCATAATTATGGCCATACATCAATGCTAAGACGTACAAACATAATTATGCGCATTATGTCAATGTTAAGACGTACAATGTAATATAAATTTTGTTTCATACGCCAATACACTGGCTTAGGTGTTAAAATTACATACTATACGTGTAACATCCTCAATTTAATTTCTAAGTTTAAGTTCTATGTTAATAGACTTAGAATGTGAGGGTGAAGGAAAGATTAAGTGGAGAGCTAATTAAACCTTAAACTAATGTTAAAGGATAAAAGTTATACAATATAAGGAAAAATTAGAAGTAAAAGATTTACAACTCCAGACGAGAATTCCACCGTTGGATATGAATTTTGGATTTTTAGAAAACTTGCCTCAAAATTTGAGCAAGATCCAACGGTGAACAAAGAAGTTACAGCCATTTGAAGTTAGGAAGAAAATAGAAGGAAAATAGAAAAGTGAAACAGCAGTACCTGATCATTTCGCAGTACCTGATCATTTCGCTTAAGCGAAAATATTTCGCTTAAGCAAAACTGACCCAGTAGCAACCTAAATGATGTTCTCTTAAGCGAACGGATTTCGCTTAAGCGAAACCGGCTCGAGCAAAAACCCAAACTTACTGAACTGGATTCGCTTAAGCGAATAAATTTCGCTTAAGCGAAAAATGCCGTATCTGCTGATGCAGGTCGCGATCTGGGCCATCCGATGGGAATCTCTCCATGGCTCTTTTAATCCCAGCCGCCCAAATACTCCCCATCTCTCATAAACTCCCTTCCACCTTCATTTTCTTCATTCTTCCATCCTCCAACAACAAAAACACTCCCCCATCTCTCCTCTTCCTTCCATTCGAACTCCCTCTTCTTCCCAACAAGGTCAAGCTTGTTTTTCTTCTTCCTCAAACTCAAGACCCATTAATCATCCTCATCCATCTCCATTGGTAAGTTTCAACACTCTCTCTCTCTCTCTAGGGCCATATGAATTTCTCTCTCCTCCCTCCCATGGCATACGAATTTTGTGTCATGGTTTAACAAAATTATGACTCATTTGTGCTCTATTGTTTCATGGAGGTCAAGAATCTCTCTCTTTCCACTTAATCCTTGGAGCTCTTGATTAAGGAACTTAGGATCTAGGGCTTGGAAGATTTTTCCCATCTCTTTTGGTTTAAGGTAAGGGGGTGGTTATAGTGAGCATTGGCTTGTTCTAGGAGAGGGTTTGTGTTTAGATATAATGATTGGTTAGGAGTTTATGTGTTAGGATTGGAAATTAGGAACCCCAATTTAGAAACTAAGGAAAATGGTGAACATAAGCTTAATTATTAATTATGGAGCTCTAAGAATTTGAGAATAAGGTTAGGTATTAATGGAGGAAAAATTAAATGGTATGAACCCCTAATTTAGGACTCTGAATCAATAATTGGGACATGTGAACAAAATGTGGTTATTATATAATTATATGAAAAGTTGAAGTTTGGTTGTTATTTGCACTCTAATTGTTTATGTGAAATGTAAATTGTGGCTATTTGGTTATATTTGTGATGGTTTTTGTGATCGGAATGAATTGATAAATATTAAATGGAATTGGTAGACGAAGTAATGGCATATAATATGGACAATGGATAATGCATAAATATGGTGGTGTATCGTAGGCCTTCGATTTGGGGGAGACGATACATCGTAAAAATTTGGGTTGTATTGTAGGCCTTCGATTTGGGGGAGACAATACAACGTAAAAGGGGCGATGTATGTAGGCCTTCGATTTGGTGGAGACATACATCGTCGGTGGTGTATGTATGTAGGCCTTCGATTTGGTGGAGACATACATACACCCTAAATAAAAAGGAAAAAAAAAAGAAAGGACAATGGATAAAATAAGGCAAAGGTGATGGAACGCGATGTATGTAGGCCTTTGATTTGGTGGAGACATACATACACCGTAACTAAAAGGAAATGAATAAAGGAAACAGGGAATAAAATTGGACAAGGTAAAGGTAATGGAAACGCGATGTATGTAGGCCTTCGATTTGGTGGAGACATACATCGTGATTGGTGTATGTATGTAGGCCTTCGATTTGGTGGAGACATACATACACCGTAAAAATAAGGAAAAGGTAAGGGTTTAAAAAGGGATTTCCTTGGGTACGGAGAAAACAAATAAAAGGGAATTAAATGGTGGAAATGAACTAACTAAAAAAAAAAGGAACCGGCATTTATAAAATAATGGGATTGGAAAATGTGGTATGCTTGTACGGATGTTGTGATTATGTGTATAAATTGCTAAGTGTGTTTGGCCTGGTTAGTTATTATGTCTATCTAGAAACTGCTTTTCTATTCATGTGCAATGCTCACTCCCTTACTATCTTTCAGGTACAGAGATTGAGTTAGCACAGCCCCGGCCGAGCAGGAGTGCTCTCCCTCACTGGGAGAGTAGGGTTATGGGGATTAGATTTTTTTTTATTTTTGACTTCAGCCTCCGTATATTTGGATGTATATGAGCTATATATGCTTTTTGGGTGAGGCTTAGGCTAGTTTCTTTTGTGCAGGGTTTATGATTCTTTTTGAGCATAGTTGTTGTTATGGCCTCTTGATTTACATACTTAATATTTTGCTAGCACTCTGACACAGTGATGTTTTACACTTGAGCCCAAGAGGCAACTATGCGATAGTTATATATTTATCTTTGAGCCCTGCTGGCTCCTGTTGATTTCATATAAATGTGTTTATCAGGTTGAAGATTTTGGAAAGTCCGAAAAACAGACAAAACTCCGTCCGTTTGACGGGTGATTTTACTAAACTAAAAAGAAATTTTTAAGTACTCATTTTTTAATACTTGGTAATTAAGGGTAGAATTCATTAGGGTGTTACATTTATGGTATCAGAGCAGTTTCCCTCGGCCTTTGGAGTATGAACTCACTACTCCTATGGTTACTCACCGAGCGAGTAACCCAAGTACTTAGTTTAGTGTCTAAGTGAAGTTGTAAGATATTAGTAGTTTTATTTAATTGTGCTAACACTAACTGGTTGTCCCTCCATGATTCAACTGTATGGCAGGGAGACGGGCTGACAATGACAGAATTGCTGCAATACTTGAAACTCTGGTTCAATTGCAGCAAAACCAAGCCCAGGTTCAGCAGCAACAAGCTGATAATCTTGCAAATCTGCAGCAAAATCAAGCCCAGAACATTGCTGTAGCTGCAGCAGCTGCTGCAGCCGCACTTCAGCCTCCTCCACCACCACCAGTGGAGATTGACTGGATGGGCCGCTTTAGGAAAAGCGATCCGCCGAAGTTTGAAGGGGGTTACAATCCCGATGGAGCTCAAAGATGGCTCCAGGAGATGGAGAAGGTGTTTCGCTCACTGCAGCCACTAGGTGATCAGTATATGCGACTAGTGGAGTATGTTCTGATGGGTGAGGCGGAACATTGGTGGGACCAACAGAGGAGAGGTTTGGAAGCAGCTCATGAGCCTATTTCATGGGATCTTTTCAAGGTCCATTTTCTGGGGAAGTACTTCCCGGAAAATGTAAGGAGGGAGAAGGAAGTGGCTTTTGTTGAGATGAAGCAAGGGAACCTCAATGTTGGGGAGTATGCAGCTCAATTCGAGGATCTCATTCGCTATTCGGGCAGCTACCGGGATGCGGATGAACGCACTAAGTGTATCAAGTTTGAGGCTGGTCTCCATCCCAAGATCAAAACTGTTTTTGTCTATCAAGGAATCTCTAATCTCTCTCAACTAGTGAACATGACCAGTGCTTATGAAGATTCACTCAAGCAGGAACAAGTAGAGGAGCGAAGCAGGGCATCTCAGAAATTGTCTGGTCCTATTAGGGGCAAGGGTCCTATACTGAAATCTGGTCCTTATTCTAATCCCAGACCTTCAGTCCCTAGGGGAGCAGGACAATCTGCACTATCTCTTGGTCCTGTTCCTACTTGTACACATTGTGGGAGGCAACACAAGGGGGTGTGCTGGAATATGGGTCAAAGAGATGGACTTTGTTACTTGTGTGGACAGCCCGGGCACTTTGTTTCCAACTGCCCTAAAAATCCTGTGAAGAGAGAGGCCAATGTGGCTAGTGCACAGAAATCTGGTGGGAGTCAGCCAATGCAAAAGGGCAAGGTGTACACTCTAGATGGCGAAGAGGTGACAGATGATGATGAGCTGATCAGAGGTATTTGTCATGTTAATGGCAATTCTTGTGGTGTTTTATTTGATTGTGGTGCATCCCATTCATTCATTTCCATGGAATGCATGAAGAGACTAGGGTTGTCTACTATAGAAATGCCTTATAAGTTGTCAGTTTCTACCCCTACAAATTCTTCGGTTATTACATCTCAGATATGTTTGGATTGTCCACTCCGAGTTCTGGAGCGGGAATTCAAAATCAATCTCATTTGTCTGCCTTTGACTAGATTAGATATTTTTCTGGGTATGGACTGGATGGCTCAACATCATGTTCTAATTGACTGTCGTAAGAAAGCAGTCATCTTTAATGATGCTACCCTGTCTACCATGGAAGTTGATGAATTTTCTGATGTAAGTCAAATTCCTGTGGTCCGTGAGTTTCCGGAAGTCTTTTCTACGGAGATTCCCGGATTGCCTCCAAGAAGAGAAGTTGAGTTTAGTATTGATCTGAAGCCTGGTACAGGCCCAATTTCTATTGCACCTTACAGAATGGCGCCTCCGGAATTGGAAGAATTGAAGAAGCAGTTGGAGGAGCTATTAGCAAAGGGACTTGTCAGGCCAAGTGTATCACCCTGGGGTGCTCCTATCCTCTTTGTCAAGAAGAAGGACGGTAGCCTTCGGATGTGCACTGATTACAGACAATTGAATGCAGTGACTGTAAAGAACAAATATCCGCTCCCTCGCATTGATGATTTGTTGGATCAGTTGAGGGGTGCATCAGTATTCTCTAAGATTGACCTCCGATCGGGATACCATCAGATCCGCATCCGTGAAGAGGACATTCCAAAAACTGCTTTCAGGACGCGTTATGGGCACTTTGAGTATGTGGTGATGCCTTTCGGATTGACCAACGCTCCTGTAATATTCATGGATTACATGAATAGGATCTTCATGCCATACTTGGATTCTTTTGTCATTGTGTTCATTAATGACATCCTGATTTATTCTAAGAGTCCGAGCGAACATGAGGAGCATTTGAGGATTGTACTGCATGTCCTCAAAGAGAAGCAGTTGCATGCCAAGCTGTCTAAATGTAGCTTTTGGTTGGATGAGGTCCATTTTCTGGGACATGTGATTTCGGCACAGGGAGTTGTTGTGGATCCCTCCAAGGTGGAAGCGGTGTTAAAGTGGGAGAGACCCACAACAGTCACAGAAATCAGAAGCTTTTTGGGATTGACAGGTTACTATCGGAGATTTATTGAAGGTTTCTCCAAACTGGCTCTTCCATTGACAAGGTTAACCAGAAAAGATGTCCCTTATCAATGGTCGCAGCAGTGTGAGAGCAGCTTCTTGGAACTAAAGAAGAGATTGACAAGTTCACCGGTTCTAACTTTGCCGGAACCAACCCAACCCTTTGACGTGTATTGTGATGCTTCAAAGCAAGGCTTGGGTTGTGTACTTATGCAACAAGGCAAAGTTGTGGCCTATGCATCTAGGCAGTTGCGACAGCATGAGCAGAATTATCCGACTCATGACTTGGAATTAGCAGCTGTGGTGTTTGCCTTGAAAATCTAGAGACATTACTTGTATGGCACAAAGTTTGAGGTGTTCAATGACCACAAGAGTCTCCGTTATCTCTTCGATCAAAAGGAGTTGAATATGAGACAGAGGAGATGGATGGAGTTCCTGAAAGATTATGATTTCCATCTTCAATACCATCCGGGTAAAGCTAATGTGGTAGCCGATGCGTTGAGTCGTAAAACTCTTCATGTTAGCAACTTGATGGTGAAGGAGATGCAGCTAATCCAGGAGTTTAGTGATCTCAACTTGAACATGCTGGTGAAAGAGAAGAGTATTGTTCTGGAAATGTTGCAAGTCACTAGTGAACTGGTGGATTTGATAAAGGAAAGGAAAGCAGATGATGAAGAGGTCCAGAAGTTGTTAGAAGGAGCAGCAAGTAAAGAGGAACCTGATTTCATCAAGGGTGCAGATGGAATCATCAGATTCAGAGGTAGAATATGTGTTCCAATGGACTTCCAGATTCGAAGAGACATATTGTGGGAAGCTCACCAAACAAAAATGAGTTTCCATCCCGGTACAACAAAAATGTATCAGGATTTGAAGAGGATCTATTGGTGGCCAGGGTTGAAGACTGATGTGGCCGACCATGTGTCTCACTGCTTGACTTGTCAGAAGGTGAAGATTGAGCACCAAAAGCCAGGTGGTCCGTTGCGATCACTTGACATCCCTGAATGGAAGTGGGATAGCATAGCCATGGACTTTGTGACAGGTCTACCTAGAACTACTGCAGGTTGTGATGGTGTATGGGTTGTTGTAGACCGTTTAACAAAGTGTGCTCACTTTATTTCGATCCATAAGAACTACACACTGGAGAAGCTGACACAGTTGTATATTCGGGACATAGTGAAGCTTCATGGTGTGCCTTCGAGTATTGTGTCTGATCGTGATCCGCGGTTTCTATCCAGATTTTGGCAGAGTCTTCAACAGGCCTTGGGTACCAAGTTGAGGTTTAGTACAGCCTATCATCCTCAAACTGATGGACAGTCCGAGCGTACTATTCAGACTTTGGAGGATCTGTTGAGGGCTTGTGTTCTAGAGCAGGCTGGTAGTTGGGAGCAGTTGTTACCATTGATGGAGTTCACTTACAACAATAGCTTTCACTCCAGTATTGGCATGGCACCTTTTGAGGCACTCTATGGAAGAAAGTGTAGAACGCCTCTTTGTTGGTTCCAGATTGGGGAGAACTTGTTGACTGGGCCAGAGTCGGTACAAGAAACCAAGGAGAAGATCGCGATGATTAAGGATAAGATGAAGACTTCTCAAGACAGGCAAAAGAGCTATGTAGATAAGCGTAGGAGACCCCTAGAGTTCGATGTGGGTGATCATGTGTTTCTTAGGGTGTCCCCTACCACTGGCATTGGTCAGGCAATCAAGTCAAAGAAGCTGACTCCGAGGTTTGTTGGGCCTTATGAAATTCTGGAGAGAGTTGGACCTTTGGCTCCACATTTGTCTAGGCTTCATGGTGTATTTCATGTTTCCTAGTTAAGGAAATACATTCATGATCCCTCCCATGTGGTAGCAGTGGACGATTTGCCTTTGAACGAGAATCTTACTTTTGAGATCCTCCCGATCATAATTGAGGACAGACAGATTAAGCAACTCCGGGACAAGGAAATTCCATTGGTGAAGGTGATTTGGAGCAGAAACAACGTAGAAGAGGCTACTTGGGAGCTGGAGAGCAAGATGAAGGAGTCTTATCCTTAGTTGTTTCAGGACAGCTGAATTTCGAGGACGAAATTCTGGTAAGTGGGAGAGAATTGTAACATCCTCAATTTAATTTCTAAGTTTAAGTTCTATGTTAATAGACTTAGAATGTGAGGGTGAAGGAAAGATTAAGTGGAGAGCTAATTAAACCTTAAACTAATGTTAAAGGATAAAAGTTATACAATATAAGGAAAGATTAGAAGTAAAAGATTTACAACTCCAGACGAGAATTCCACCGTTGGATATGAAGTTTGGATTTTTAGAAAACTTGCCTCAGAATTTGAGCAAGATCCAACGGTGAACGAAGAAGTTACAGCCATTTGAAGTTAGGAAGAAAATAGAAGGAAAATAGAAAAGTGAAACAGCAGTACCTGATCATTTCGCTTAAGCGAAACTGACCCAGTAGCAACCTAAATGATGTTCGCTTAAGCGAACGGATTTCGCTTAAGCGAAACCGGCTCGAGCAAAAACCCAAACTTACTGAACTGGATTCGCTTAAGCGAATAAATTTCGCTTAAGCGAAAAATGCCGTATCTGCTGATGCAGGTCGCGATCTGGGCCGTCCGATGGGAATCTCTCCATGGCTCTTTTAATCCCAGCCGCCCAAATACTCCCCATCTCTCATAAACTCCCTTCCACCTTCATTTTCTTCATTCTTCCATCCTCCAACAACAAAAACACTCCCCCATCTCTCCTCTTCCTTCCATTCGAACTCCCCCTTCTTCCCACCAAGGTCAAGCTTGTTTTTCTTCTTCCTCAAACTCAAGACCCATTAATCATCCTCATCCATCTCCATTGGTAAGTTTCAACACTCTCTCTCTCTCTAGGGCCATACGAATTTCTCTCTCCTCCCTCCCATGGCATACGAATTTTGTGTCATGGTTTAACAAAATTATGACTCATTTGTGCTCTATTGTTTCATGGAGGTCAAGAATCTCTCTCTTTCCACTCAATCCTTGGAGCTCTTGATGAAGGAACTTAGGAGCTAGGGCTTGGAAGATTTTTCCCATCTCTCTTGGTTTAAGGTAAGGGGGTGGTTATAGTGAGCATTGGCTTGTTCTAGGAGAGGGTTTGTGTTTAGATATAATGATTGGTTAGGAGTTTATGTGTTAGGATTGGAAATTAGGAACCCCAATTTAGAAACTAAGGAAAATGGTGAACATAAGCTTAATTATTAATTATGGAACTCTAAGAATTTGAGAATAAGGTTAGGTATTAATGGAGGAAAAATTAAATGGTATGAACCCCTAATTTAGGACTCTGAATCAATAATTGGGACATGTGAACAAAATGTGGTTATTATATAATTATATGAAAAGTTGAAGTTTGGTTGTTATTTGCACTCTAATTGTTTATGTGAAATGTAAATTGTGGCTATTTGGTTATATTTGTGATGGTTTTTGTGATCGGAATGAATTGATAAATATTAAATGGAATTGGTAGACGAAGTAATGGCATATAATATGGACAATGGATAATGCATAAATATGGTGGTGTATCGTAGGCCTTCGATTTGGGGGAGACGATACATCGTAAAAATTTGGGTTGTATTGTAGGCCTTCAATTTGGGGGAGACAATACAACGTAAAAGGGGTGATGTATGTAGGCCTTCGATTTGGTGGAGACATACATCGTCGGTGGTGTATGTATGTAGGCCTTCGATTTGGTGGAGACATACATACACCCTAAATAAAAAGGAAAAAAAAAGAAAGGACAATGGATAAAATAAGGCAAAGGTGATGGAAACGCGATGTATGTAGGCCTTCGATTTGGTGGAGACATACATCGTGATTGGTGTATGTATGTAGGCCTTCGATTTGGTGGAGACATACATACACCGTAACTAAAAGGAAATGAATAAAGGAAACAGGGAATAAAATTGGACAAGGTAAAGGTAATGGAAACGCGATGTATGTAGGCCTTCGATTTGGTGGAGACATACATCGTGATTGGTGTATGTATGTAGGCCTTCGTTTTGGTGGACACATACATACACCGTAAAAATAAGGAAAAGGTAAGGGTTTAAAAAGGGATTTCCTTGGGTACGGAGAAAACAAATAAAAGGGAATTAAATGGTGGAAATGAACTAACTGATGAGCATTTTATTTCCCATTATTCCTTGCATTATTTTACTCCTATTATTGATACTTGTTGCCCATTTGACATTGATTAGCTTGATTTATTGATTTAGAGTTTATTGGACTAATATTCCGAATATTGTTTAATTTGGAATTATTTAGCCTAATTAATTCTATTTCTATTTTCAGGTAATATTTGGCACAAGGACACTTTGGGAAGTTTGGAAATGAAGATTGAAGTATTGAAGTGAAGATTGTAATTTGCATTTAGGTCCCTTTTTAATTGTAATTTTCAGAATAGTGTTTCTTAGGATTTGGGCCCATGTTTTAGGCCCATTTTGTGTCTTAAGAGGGGAAATTCGTGTAACCCCCAAGAAGATACTCCCATTTCAGATTTCTCACTCTCTCTCTAGGTTAGAACTTCTCTCTTGGCTCTCCCAAGTGGTGGTGGCTGCTAGGGTTTTGTTCTTCCCCATTTCTACTCGTTTTTCTCCATTTATGGCCATGGAAGGCTAGACTTCAAGGGTTAATCCCTTTGGTATTGTATTATCTACTCTTGAGCTCTTGTTATTAATGCAATTTCGTTTTCTCTTCTCTATTTTCATGTTTATCGATGTGTAGTGGTTTGCTTAATTCCATTTCGTAGAGATAATACATGAATATAAATGCTTAATTTGTATTAACTCGTAAAAACTCCAATTCTGGTTTCTAATGCTTAATTAGAAGTTAGGGTTTGGAGTGATAACTGAATTTTCGCTTAGTATTTGGTTATCACGAGTTGGACAAAGGAGAGGAGAGGAATCGATCTTTAGCGAGCTAGGATTGAGTAGTGTACGTAGCCAAAGGGGTTTCCCGCTTTTGTTTCTGATTTTCTTAGTTTTTATATTCTGTTTATGTTTTGTTCTTCACATTTGTCACACACAAAAACCCCCCCATTTTACTGCACACTACGTGTTTGATACTTTGCCTAGACCGATATTCGTTGGGAAACGACCTAGGATCACCTTCCTAGTACTACAGAATAAACACCTTTTATTTTGATCGGGTACGGCCTCGATCACTAACTAAAAAAAAAAGGAACCGACATTTATAAAATAATGGGATTGGAAAATGTGGTATGCTTGTACGGATGTTGTGATTATGTGTATAAATTGCTAAGTGTGTTTGGCCTGGTTAGTTATTATGTCTATCTAGAAACTGCTTTTCTATTCATGTGCAATTCTCACTCCCTTACTATCTTTCAGGTACAGAGATTGAGTTAGCACAGCCCCCGGCCGAGCAGGAGTGCTCTCCCTCACAGGGAGAGTAGGGTTATGGGGATTAGATTTTTTTTATTTTTGACTTCAGCCTCCGTATATTTGGATGTATATGAGCTATATATGCTTTTTGGGTGAGGCTTAGGCTAGTTTCTTTTGTGCAGGGTTTATGATTCTTTTTGAGCATAGTTGTTGTTATGGCCTCTTGATTTACATACTTAATATTTTGCTGGCACTCTGACACAGTGATGTTTTACACTTGAGCCCAAGAGGCAACTATGCGATACTTATATATTTATCTTTGAGCCCTGTTGGCTCCTGTTGATTTCATATAAATGTGTTTATCAGGTTGAAGATTTTGGAAAGTCCGAAAAACAGACAAAACTCCGTCTGTTTGACGGGTGATTTTACTAAACTAAAAAGAAATTTTTAAGTACTCATTTTTTAATACTTGGTAATTAAGGGTAGAATTCAGTAGGGTGTTACAGTACGCCTCTTCTTGGGTGTAGGCATAAAATTTGTTTACAACTTGCACATGACTAATGCCTTCATCCTGCTAGATATTTTAGAATTACAACTTGCTAGATATTAGCTTATACCAGGAATAACACATCAAGTCTGAAAGCAAGAAAATTACTTCAGAATGAGTCATGGAATAGCACATCAGTCCTCGTATCTTATATATTCTTGAATTCTGCCATATAATATTACTTCAGAATGAGTCATGGTCAATTCTAAACATAATCATCCTAATAAACACCATGGTCAATTCTAAACATCATGGTCAATCCAAAACATAAACATCCTAAACATCCACGGTCAATCCAAAACATAAACATCCTAAAGATAAACATCCTAATAAACACCATGGTCAATTCTAAACATCATGGTCAATCCAAAACATAAACATCCTAAACATCCATGGTCAATCAAAAACATAAACATCCTAAACATGATCATCCTAATCATCCTAAATCAACCTAATTATCTCGATTCCTCCGATTCCTGCGGCTGTAATGTAAATTAGCTCCAGCCCTTCGTTGCGCCACCTCTCTATCGAGTACACACTCCGTCAGCGGGGTAAGAGTTAGCCGTCTAATTTCTTCGAGAGTTGCCAAGTCCAATTGTTGGCTTTGTAGCATGGGCTCCACGAATCGATCAATTTTGTCTAATCTTTTCACAGCTTCAGCATGCGAAAAGAATAAAATTCATAAATTTGTAAACAAAATTAACAACATTAAAAATCATAAAATTTATAAAACACGTACCAACATAGTAGACTCGGGGCGATCAACCCGAACCGATGAAGGATAGAGAAACAGGTGAAAACCATGTGCAGCCAGTCCAGATATCCCGGTGCACACTCCCCAGGATAAGTACATAAGTGGCCTCTAGCTTCATCGTCAAGAACGTGTACGTGTCACTCCACGAAGCTCTCATCTATCATATCTGAGAAGGGTAGAACAAAGGGTAGATTTCGTTGAATGTCCTGAATATATCCAAATTGTCTCACCACTCTCTCTGGGAGATAGCGCACCCTGGCAATACCACACCTCAAATGCCCTGAGTACAAGGAAATGTCCTCAAAAACATGATGCGGATGGTGGTGCGGGTCATACGGCTTCAGACACACTGATCGGGTGTGATCTTCTCAAGGTACATGCTGAAGTGTGTCTCTGACCTCGAACTGGACTGGGCTAGTTCCCACCGGAAAAGCCTAGGCATACTCTCGTCATAATGCTCACTCAGCACAGCACATGAGCCTATGAGCAGAAAGTGCTCGAATATCCAGGCCTACAAGCGGTACCAATTAGGAACGTCAAATTACAATGCATAACATAAAAATGTTACAAATACAAATTTGAAAAATTAAATTGCAATTAATAACGTATTTACCTGCAGAAGGGATGTATAACCAGCCAATGATAGCTTGTTCACCTTGCTGGTGAAGGAGAGCTGGTCATACAAATATGCCAAGGCACTAGCACCCCATGCATACTGGTTCACATTGTTCAAATCTTCAAACGCAAGTAGGTAGTGGACAACTACAGCTTTGTTGCTCTTGTTAGTGAACAGCGTGGTGCCTACCAGGTATAAAAGGTAACACTGGGCCGCCAAATCATAGTGGCCACTGTCCACAAATCACTTATATCATGCCTTCAGCGTGACGAACTTCACCGCACCAGTACGAGTGCTGCTCGTCTCCCTAAACGCTTCACTGTATTCTAACTCCAACTGGTTTTGCAGAATTACCACTCCCTCCGGGGCAGTGGCTTTGGATCATGACACCAATATCCTGGTCACAGGAATGTGCAATAACGATGACACATCGTCAAGTGTCACTGTCATCTCCCCAATCAGCAAATAAAAGGTATTAGTGTCCTGATACCACCTATCAACAAATGCTCCCAGCAACCTTTTGTTAAAAAAATCGTGAGTGGCACCTACTAGCGGTGCCAAACTGGACCCTTTCACTATCTCCCTCACTTGTTGTGGAACTCGCCCTTGGTCATTGAGCTTTGAAAAACCAAATGAATGATTGTAGCCCCTAGTCAAAATACGTTCCTGTAAATCATGAAAAAAAACATAATTAACACAAGCTAATATAATATAATAAAAAAATTCAACTAAAAATTTTAGTTTTATGACTATCGCCACATACTTTTCCCTGCCACATCTCCTTACCGTGGTGTTCCATGTATGTGGTGAGTAACGATGTGTCCTGAGGATCAGGGATTTGTGGCTGTTCTTCTGCAGTTTCCTCGTCAGGCATCGCTGCATCTATCGATTCCTTCTCAATTGGTTCTTCACTGCTGGAGGATGAGGAGGCTACTGGCTCGGAAGGTCCTTCCAATTGAAGGATGCACCTCTTTCTTACCGAGTTCGTCATATATTGTCTTGGAGCTTGAGCGCATTCATCTGGAACAACATTCTTCCCCTTCGCATTCTTAGGAGCCATCACTATTGAAACTATTCAATACAAATAAGGCTTATTTAAGTTTTTAGTCCCTGAACTTTGGTGCTCTTTTGGAATTGGTCCTTGAACCTTTTTTTTCGATGCTTTGAGTCCCTAAACTTTGCTCAAATTTTGGAAATGATCCTTTCATCACTTAAGTGGTTATATGACCAAGTATATGCCACGTCACCTTTGCCACATCGATAGGTAATGTGTCAGATGATGTCACGTGAATTTTTAAATTAAAAAAATTTAAATTTATTAAAAATAATTAAAAACTGTATTTTTTAAAGAAAATCGAATCTTTTAATAAATTTTAAAATAAATTATTTTTTTAATAAAAAATTCATGTAGTGTCCCGTGACTCTATATAACACGTCACTCGTCGATATTGTGAAAGTGACGTGACATGTTGTCGGCTATATCATCACTTAAGTGACGAAATGACCATTTCCAAAAATTAAACAAAGTTCAGGGACCCAAAGCATCGAAAAAAAAAGTTTAAAGAGCAATTCCAAAAGTGCACCTAAGTTCAGGAACTAAAATGTTAAATAAGCCTACAAATATTTCAGATGCAAAAGCATCATATACAGGCATATCAAAGAAACCACTATAGTAAAAATCACATGCCTCTTTGCATCATAAGGGACCGAATAATTATAAGTAAAAATATAAAAAATCTTGCATATTACAATTATAAGTAAAAATAAAAACAACAAAATTATAATAAAAATTCCTAACTTTGACAGTTTCACTTAAGGAGTAATATTACAATTATATAGTCTACTTTACCAAACAAGCAGCAGTTGAAAGAAACAACTGACTTTGGTTTTCCATATCATCTTTCCTTATATATAATCTAAAACAAACACACCCTAAATTAAGAAAACAGGAAGATGAGAGAGAGGGGTTGAAAGGTTTGGTGAGAGAAAGGGTGAAACACGAAGAGCTTTCTTTGATGGTAGAAACCATGAAGGGTGGACGGAGATAAGGAATAGAAAGAGGATGACGGGGGAAGCCATTAAATTTTTCTTTGAAAATTTCCCTGAGGACGTGCAAGAAAGGCACCTACGTCCAATTTTTCAAGAGTGGGGCAAAGTCTCAGACCTTTACATCCCTCAGAAGAGGACGCAACATGGAACAAGATTCGGGTTTGTCATTTTTCAAAAAGTTATAAACCCTATCGACTTGGTGAAAAGGCTCGATGGCTATTGGTTTGGGACATATAGAATGAGGGTTAACTTCCCTCGTTTAAGCAAGGAGGACGTGAAGAGACTAGAACAACGTGGTGTGGGTTCGATATCAAAACAAGACTCGGTGAAGAATGCTTATTTAGCTACGGCGGCAAAGCAAGATACGGTGAAGACCGCTTCTTATGTTACAGTGGCAAAAAGTGGTGTGGAGAGCAGGAGGGAAGACAGAGAAAAGGTGAATACACAGGAGGCTTCAAAACCATGGCAAAGGAATCACAGTTATAACAGACGCAAGAACAGTTTTTGGAAGCCTACTGCTGTGATTGACGGGGAAGAAGAATGGCGAGGATGGTGTTTACTTCGGTGCCAGAAGTACGTAAGGAGGCTGAAGGCTGCTATGTGGGTGAACTACATGATCCCAATGATGCAATAATTCTCAAAGAAAAGCTTGCCTTGGAAGGTGTAACACCCTAAGATTATTTACCCTTAATTCCCCTTTATATTAAAATACGGACTTAAAAATTCATTTTTATTATATTAAAATCAACCGTCACACGGACGGAGTTTTGTTTGTTTTTCGGGCTAATCCAAAATTCAACCTGTGATGAACAATTTTAATTAAAGCAACCAGTAGCCAGCAAGGCTTCAAATTACATATATAAATCATTCTAAGGCCCCACGGGCTCCAAATATATCAGAGTATATTAATTAATCAGAGTACTAGCGGAAAATACTAAGTTTTGAGTGACATAACCAAAATATATAACTTTAACCGAACAAAACATCCTAAGCCTCATTCAAAATATGTATATTAAATTTACATCAAGATAATATGAGAGGCTTCGGCCCATGCTATAATCTACAACCCATATCACCCTACTCTCCCTGTGAAGGAAAGTACTCCTACTCGGCCGGGGGCTGTGCCAACTCAATCTCCGTACCTGAAACTGTAAGGGAGTGAGCATTGCACATGAAATAGAAAGCAGTTTCTAACTAGACATAACAACCCACTAGGTCAAACACAATTAGCAAATAAGCATATATTCACATATTGCACACCATACACATTTCATCATTTCATCATTTCCATATCCATCATTCATTTTACCATCCACTTCCATTATTCAGTTCAATATCCATTTTTCCTTATTCATTTCCCATTCAATCAACATTCATTTCCTTTCCTTTTTATTCATTTCACATACTCATTTCATTATAGTACATCACCTCAAATCAGAGGTCAGTGCACAGTTCCATGCAACCCATTTATCACCTCAAAGCTGAGGCTCTCATTCCTTTCCTTATTTAAAATATGTGTCCCTCAGGTCAGAGGTCAAAACCCATTCATTATAATCCATTTTGTGTCCCTCAGGTCAGAGGTCAACACTTCAATCCCTTAATTCACGGTGTGTCTCTCAGGTCAGAGGTCAACACACCAATGCATATTCCATCCGGTGTCCCTCAGGTCAGAGGTCAACACCCAACTCATTATTTAATCCGGTGTCCCTCAGGTCAGAGGTCAACACACATTCATTTTAATTCATATCGTGTCCCTCAGGTCAGAGGTCAACACATTTTAACATTTCATATCTTTCGTGTCCCTCAGGTCAGAGGTCCACACTCATTAACATTCATATTGTGCCCCTCATATCAGAGGTCAACATATTCACCACTTTCCATTAATCGTCACCTCAAATCAGAGGCCAACACACTTAATTACCTTTCCATATTCATTACCTCACATCAGAGGCCAAAACATACCTTCATATTCTCATATAAACAATTATATCACATTTAAATTCAACAACACACATTCAACATCTAATCATTCATGTAATTACCTTATTCATTTCCTTTCTCGGTTATCAAGATCATACCAAATAGCATTCTCATTCATAGCCCAACATTTATATTACACTTCATTTCAATTTACATAATTCACCTTCTCACATTTTCGCTTTAACACCACATATTAAAATCATCTTTTACTTTTTATTAAACATAATCATTTTACTTCCATTTCCCATATTCACAAGTTCCTTTCATAAGCCATGTCCTTTGTTCACAATTAATAATACTTAACATTTAAATTCAGTTAGCAATTAGATATGAATACGCACATTCATCACATATAATCGTTTCCATTCCATTTTCCTCCCTATATCAATTTACTCCATATTACCCACATATACTTGTAACATCCATCAATTAACATTTTATACAAAACTTGACAATTAACATCCATAGTCATATAAATCATTCATATCATCCTCACTATCATATTAGCCAAATCCTCTTATACGTCATTATATTCATTAACCAAATTTCATTTATCAATTAATTCATTCTTATATTATTGGGTTTCCTTTTCCTAGCCTTAGCATCCAATCATCATGCATATTTAATTAATTAGAATTCCATATTCAATAACCTAGGGATTTATAATCTAATTTTCTCCCCTAACACATAACCCTAACAAGCGTTATATACCAACTAGAACCTACTCCCTAGAACAAGGCAAAGCTCACTATATCCACTCCCTTACCTCAAACACTTGGAGATAAGGTGATTTTGCTTGCTCTACACTTGAAAGCCTTGCCAATAATTGAGTTAGGGTCCAAAGGAAGAGGGAGGAACCTAATATAATAGCCATAGCAAGAAAAGATTAACATTCATGTAATGAGTCATGCCAAAACTCAAGAAAAGTGGAGCTTCCATGACTTAAGAATCAAAAACCACCATGGATGGAGGAGAGAGAAAGGGAAAACGAATTTAGAGAAATAAAAGAGGAAATCCATGGCATTAAACACTTACTTGAAGTGAAGAAGGAAGAGATTTGTTGACGGAATGAAGAAATCCCACTTGCTCTTGGTGGATTTGATGATGGACAATGGAACCCTAGGGGAGAGAAAGAGTGAGGTTCGAATTTGGAAGAGATAGAACGTGTGCTGCACTTTATTATTTTCTGCATCTACAGCATTTAATCGAGTATTACTCGATTAAATTCCCCCCCCCCCTTTCAGGTCTTAATCGATTAAGCTGCAGCTTAATCGATTAAGTTGAAGGATTTTCAGCAGCCCGACTTTGAACGGCCATAACTTCTTCGTTAACCGTTGGATCTTCCTCAAATTTTGACACATGCTTCCCCACATATCCTACTTCACATCCAACGGTGGAATTTGTGTTTAGAGTTGTAAATCTTTTATTTTGAATTTCCTAATATCCTATGTTATTAATCCTAAATCAAGCCTTCAAACCACTAGTTTCAACTCCATATCATTACTTCCTTCACTTTAGGCTTGACCCATCATCAATTATACTAGGAATTAAATTTGGGATGTTACAATTCTCCCCCACTTATTGGAATTTCGTCCCCGAAATTCCGTTAAGTTTAGTAAATGGAGAATCACCCCGGTGATAGGACTTGCAATTCTTACCTTTAATTCCCTTTGGTTTCTTCTGCCACTCTTTCGATTTGTCTTTACCTAGAAAGAATTTAAATTAGGGTAGGATGTGCTCCCCCACTTGGCTTCGACTTACCCAATTACCGCTATGCTAAAGGATGTGGGATCGGGTGAATCCGCTTCCGATCGTCCTTCGGATAGTTGCAGGGCAGATGTTGCACTAGCTAGACACGGGAAAACTCGAAATATTTAACATTCCCAGAATAGTTTTAGAATCTTTCCCAGAATAGATACCCTGGGATCATGCCATGCGAAGATTTTTTTAGGATAGAACGCCTTAGAGTTTGTCTTCTCACAATGATTCGACTAGCACTGATAGGATTTAAAGCTTTTCAAAAACACAGGCATTCCTGAATAAGAAGCACACCAAAGTCTAAGTTGATTAGAGCAGGCACAATCCCTACTAAATGCTCCACAATCAACTTCTTCCATGAATCGATTAAAAAGAATAGGAAGGAAAAAGTCCACATTAGTTCCAAGATTTAGCCAACTACCAAAGGTGAAGGGTACGACAACTTTCCATTGGCTAGGTCAATTATCAAGATTGTTTGGTTTTAACGTAGGGATTTTACAAATTTGGCACAACCGACTATTTCTTATGAATGGTTATCTAAGAAACGGGAAAAGATTCAAAGCAATTGCCAAATTGCTCAATGATTGGTTTAGTTGATAGGATTGGTTGTGAATGATTTCTGGAGAGTTTTCTTAACTCACCCAAGGTTTTAGCACTTAGCTATACTACTTTGGAACAAGTAGTATACACCAAGGCTTCATTTCTTTTAGAACTATTTTCTATTTACTCCCTAACTCTATATAAAGCTTTTGAACGAATATTTCGGGGTTAGGTTGACTTCACTTACAAGAATTTTATCCTTGGGAGTCACTACTTTGGTTGTCTACTTTCACTTTAAGGTTACAATGATAGCATTCATTGACAGATGCAAGAATATAGGTGATCAATCCCATCCTCACGTCTATCAACAACACATCACTATCGGTTTCTATCAATAATGTCATCATTTAACAAATGCAAGGATTAGAGTGATCAGTTCTAACCTTACATTACATCAAATAACAACATCACAGCATAGTATTGGTCACTTGATACTAGAGTTCTCAAACTTAAGAATTCTTTCTAAGGTCTTTCATATGTTATCTATAAGAACAGAATTGTATTTGGAAAGGCAAATTTCCAACATGTTTTTAAGCACTTCTAACCTAAGACATTACTAATTCCCTATTTAGCTAACTAAGGAGAAGACTATCTACCCCCCAGTCGAACTTAGAAACATTACGCATGGACTTGGCAAACATTAGTTACCCGCGATCATATCAGCTGGGTCCACCTCATCACCCTCTACGGTGAATAACTTTCCCTTCTGCAAGGATGGACCACCCCGGGCCTTCTGTGCTTTAGCAGCATTAATCTCCCTCTTCATTGTGTTCTTAGGACAATTTGAAGCAAAATGTCCGGGTTGTCCACAGTGAAAGCATAACCCCTCCTTTCGACCCAATGTCCAGCACACTCCCCTATGCATCCTGCCGCAGTGCTGACAAGTTGGTATTGGACCATAAGCATTCACTGTTGGTCCGGATTCCCTAGGAAACGTGACCCCGGAATGAGTGTATGGACCAGACTTCTGAATCGGTCCCTTGCCCCTAATAGGACCAGGCAATCTCTGAGATGCCCTGCTTCGCTCCCCCGCTTGTTCCTGCTTGAGAGAATCTTCGTAAGCACTGGTCATGTTCACTAGTTGAGAGAGATTAGAGATTCCCTGATAGACAAAGACAGTTCTGATCTTGGGGTTGAGACCAGCCTCAAACTTGATACACTTAGTGCGCTCATCAGCATCCCGATAGCTACCAGAATAACGGATGAGATCCTCAAACTGAGCTGCGTATTCTCCAACACTGAGGCTCCCTTGCTTCAGCTCAACAAAAGCCACTTCCTTCTCCCTCCTTACCTTTTCCGGGAAGTACTTTCCCAGAAAACGGGTCTTGAAAAGATCCCATGAAATAAGCTCATTAGCTGCTTCCAGACCTCTCCTCTGTTGGTCCCACCAATGTTCTGCCTCACCCATCAGAACATACTCCACTAATCGCATATACTGATCACCCGGTGGCTGCAGTGAGCGAAACACCTTCTCCATCTCCTGGAGCCATCTTTGAGCTCCATCGGGATTGTAACCCCCTTCAAACTTCGGTGGATCGCTTTTTCTAAAGCGGCCCATCCAGTCAATCTCCACTGGTGGTGGTGGAGGAGGCTGAAGTGCTGCTGCAGCAGCTGCTGCCGCTACAGCAATGTTCTGGGCTTGATTCTGATGCAGATTTGCAAGATTATCAGCTTGTTGCTGCTGAACTTGGGCTTGGCTCTGCTGCAATTGAACCAGAGTTTCGAGAATCGCAGCAATCCTATCATTATTAGTCCGTCTCCCTGCCATACTGTTGAGTCATGGAAGGGAAACCCGTTAATGATAGAATCAACTAAATAAAACTACTAATATCCTACAACTTCACTTAGACACTAAACTAAGTACTTGGGTTACTCGCTCGGTGAGTAACCATAGGAGTAGTGAATTCATACTCCAAAGGCCGAGGGAAACTGCTCTGATACCATAAATGTAACACCCTAAGATTATTTACCCTTAATTCCCCTTTATATTAAAATACGGACTTAAAAATTCATTTTTATTATATTAAAATCAACCGTCACATGGACGGAGTTTTGTTTGTTTTTCGGGCTAATCCAAAATTCAACCTGTGATGAACAATTTTAATTAAAGCAACCAGTAGCCAGCAGGGCTTCAAATTACATATATAAATCATTCTAAGGCCCCACGGGCTCCAAATATATCAGAGTATATTAATTAATCAGAGTACTAGCGGAAAATACTAAGTTTTGAGTGACATAACAAAAATATATAACTTTAGCCGAACAAAACATCCTAAGCCTCATTCAAAATATGTATATTAAATTTGCATCAAGATAATATGAGAGGCTTCGGCCCATGCTATAATCTACAACCCATATCACCCTACTCTCCCTGTGAGGGAAAGTACTCCTGCTCGGCCGGGGGCTGTGCCAACTCAATCTCCGTACCTGAAACTGTAAGGGAGTGAGCATTGCACATGAAATAGAAAGCAGTTTCTAACTAGACATAACAACCCACTAGGTCATACACAATTAGCAAATAAGCATATATTCACATATTGCACACCATACACATTTCATCATTTCCATATCCATCATTCATTTTACCATCAACTTCCATTATTCAGTTCAATATCCATTTTTCCTTATTCATTTCCCATTCAATCAACATTCATTTCCTTTCCTTTTTATTCATTTCACATACTCATTTCATTATAGTACATCACCGCAAATCAGAGGTCAATGCACAGTTCCATGCAACCCATTTATCACCTCAAAGCAGAGGCTCTCATTCCTTTCCTTATTTAAATTATGTGTCCCTCAGGTCAGAGGTCAACACCCATTCATTATAATCCATTTCGTGTCCCTCAGGTTAGAGGTCAACACTTCAATCCCTTAATTCACGGTGTGTCTCTCAGGTCACAAGTCAACACACCAATGCATATTCCATCCGGTGTCCCTCAGGTCAGAGGTCAACACCCAACTCATTATTTAATCCGGTGTCCCTCAGGTCAGAGGTCAACACACATTCATTTTAATTCATATCGTGTCCCTCAGGTCAGAGGTCAACACATTTTAACATTTCATACCTTTCGTGTCCCTCAGGTCAGAGGTCCACACTCATTAACATTCATATTGTGCCCCTCATATCAGAGGTCAGCATATTCACCACTTTCCATTAATCGTCACCTCAAATCAGAGGCCAACACACTTAATTACCTTTCCATATTCATTACCTCACATCAGAGGCCAAAACATACCTTCATATTCTCATATAAACAATTATATCACATTTAAATTCAACAACACACATTCAACATCTAATCATTCATGTAATTACCTTATTCATTTCCTTTCTCGGTTATCACGATCATACCAAATAGCATTCTCATTCATAGCCCAACATTTATATTACACTTCATTTCAATTTACATAATTCACCTTCTCACATTTTCGCTTTAACACCACATATTAAAATCATCTTTTACTTTTTATTAAACATAATCATTTTACTTCCATTTCCCATATTCACAAGTTCCTTTCATAAGCCATGTCCTTTGTTCACAATTAATAATACTTAACATTTAAATTCAGTTAGCAATTAGATACGAATACGCACATTCATCACATATAATCGTTTCCATTCCATTTTCCTCCCTATATCAATTTACTCCATATTACCCACATATACTTGTAACATCCATCAGTTAACATTTTATACAAAACTTGACAATTAACATCCATAGTCATAGAAATCATTCATATCATCCTCACTATCATATTAGCCAAATCCTCTTATACTTCATTATATTCATTAACCAAATTTCATTTATCAATTAATTCATTCTTATATTATTGGGTTTCCTTTTCCTAGCCTTAGCATCCAATCATCATGCATATTTAATTAATTAGAATTCCATATTCAATAACCTAGGGATTTATAATATAATTTTCTCCCCTAACACATAACCCTAACAAGCATTATATACTAACTAGAACCTACTCCCTAGAACAAGGCAAAGCTCACTATATCCACTCCCTTACCTCAAACACTTGGAGATAAGGTGATTTTGCTTGCTCTACACTTGAAAGCCTTGCCACCAATTGAGTTAGAGTCCAAAGGAAGAGGGAGGAACCTAATATAATAGCCATAGCAAGAAAAGACTAACATTCATGTAATGAGTCATGCCAAAACTCAAGAAAAGTGGAGCTTCCATGACTTAAGAATCAAAAACCACCATGGATGGAGGAGAGAGAAAGGGAAAACGAATTTAGAGAAAGAAAAGAGGAAATCCATGGCATTAAACACTTACTTGAAGTGAAGAAGGAAGAGATTTGTTGACAGAATGAAGAAATCCCACTTGCTCTTGGTGGATTTGATGATGGAGAATGGAACCCTAGGGGAGAGAAAGAGTGAGGTTCGAATTTGGAAGAGAAAGAACGTGTGCTGCACTTTATTATTTTCTGCATCTACAGCATTTAATCGAGTATTACTCGATTAAATTCCCCTCCCCCCTTCAGGTCTTAATCGACTAAGCTGCAGCTTAATCGATTAAGTTGTAGGATTTTCAGCACCCCGACTTTGAACGGCCATAACTTCTGCGTTAACCGTTGAATCTTCCTCAAATTTTGACACATGCTTCCCCACATATCCTACTTCACATCCAACGGTGGAATTTGTATTTAGAGTTGTAAATCTTTTATTTGGAATTTCCTAATATCCTATGTTATTAATCCTAAATCAAGCCTTCAAACCACTAGTTTCAACTCCATATCATTACTTCCTTCACTTTAGGCTTGACCCATCATCAATTATACTAGGAATTAAATTTGGGATGTTACAGAGGGTATTTGCTCGGTGAAAGTATTTCCTATGGGAGGGAAAATGGTATTAATCAAAGCCTTGGAAAGAGAAGATTTTGTTGAGTTGGTAAAGGATTTAGAGACTGTCTTTGAGAGATGGTTCTCGGATCTGAGACCATGGTGTCCGAGAGAGGTTCCAAGGGAGAGGTTTTTATGGCTAAAATGTATTGGTATTCCCCTTCATGCTTATTGCCAAAAATTTTCAGATATATTGTCAATTCCATGGGTTCTTATGTTGCTATGGATTGGAGTATTATGAACAAGAAGCGGTTTGATGTGGCTAGAGTTCTCATTCGAACTTCCTCAAAGTCAGCCATTAACAACGTGGTCAAGATTAAAATAGATGATGATATATTTGATATTAGATTAATTGAGGAACCTTTTGTGGACTTCTTAACATTTAGGGGAGAAGAAAAGAAGCAAGACTCAGAGCAAGTGGCGGCGGGGGAGGGGAGTTCCGGCGGGTCTCGGTCGGTGGAAGCCGCATTTAATGATAACATCCCTTTATCAGATGATTCTGTTTCCTTGGATTTGGGGATCGATGTTGACTCTTGTTTCCAAGAAGCATTCATGGAGGAGAATGATAGGGAAGAGGGCTTACTTGAAGAAAATTTAAAAAGGCTGTTGTCTTGTTCCCAAAAAGATGCTGATAATAATGATAGAGAAGAATCATTGAAAGTGGCAGGTTCGAGAGGGAATAAAAATTCTGAATCCCCTACTCTTTTTCCTCACGTGTTGAATACAGGTCCTGTGGTGAATTTTCCGGAAGCTGGACCCGTGGTTGAATTCCCTGAAGTGGGCCACGGTGCGTCTCAAGCCCATTTTAAAAGAAAAAGGAATCGCAAGATTAGAAGCATCTCATCTATAGGCATGAAATCCTTTTTTATGGGTAAAAAAAATCAATGAAGAAAGGAAACAAAAAAATAATAAAAAGAAGGACCTATTGGTAAGCGCTACAGAGGAAGATTTATCAGATCTACAAAGCAAAATTCCAAGTGATTCCGGGATGGAGATTGGCAACCAAAGATTCTGGGTAGATAGAGGAGAGGCAGATGCAGAGAAGCTTCTCTCCCTAGCAGTGCAAGCTGGTTTGTCTTATCAGTCCTCTCATGATGTTGTGCTGAAACATTTTGAAGACTTGGAAGAAAGAGACAAGACGGAAGGGGGTTCAAATCATGATGATCAATGAATTTAGGATCTTTCAATATCAAAGGCTTGGGTGGTAGTGTGAAGAAGAGGAAAATAAGGGAGCTAATAACAATGGAGAAACTAGATTTTTTGGGTATTCAAGAAACAAAGTTAGAGGAGGTTAATAAACACCTATGTGATAGGTTGTGGGGCGGCTCTGATCATGATTGGGTGTTTATTGCTTCACAAGGACGCTGTGGTGGATTAATTAGTATCTGGAATTCAACAAAGTTCAGGCTTAATTTTGATTTTTCAGGTACAGGTTTTTTTGGAGTTTCCCTGCTGGACCAAACTAACTGCTCTCTGGTGGTGGTTAATGTTTATGCTCCTTGTAATATTGAACAAAAGAGGTCGGTTTGTGTGACGCTCTATTTTTAACTTGAAAATAATTAATATTTCCAAATAGTTTATTTCTTGCTATCAAAAATAAGGACTAAAAAATTTTTCCTTTTTAAAACTTGTACATGCTTGGTCATAAATTCTTTTGAATTCGGCTCAGCACGATATTAAGTTCGAAAGGACTCACGAGATAGGAATTTCTTAGTCATAGAAAACATTATTAATAGTGATTATTGAAAACATATCACTTGCTTCTCGAGTGGGATCTGAACACATAACATAGGAAATATAAATTTATCGCCGAATCCCTTGTAAATAAAAATCAGAGTTCGCGGAAGTAAAAATAATACTTTTGGGGCTCTGCTGAGGAAATTAAACATCATATATATATATATATATATATATATATATATATAAGTCAAAAGCATAATATGAAACCCCATAAGTACAGTAGCAGCAAGTATCATCAGTCGAGATAGCAAGAGTTTATGAAACATATACAACCCAGCTGTATAATATAAAACCTCACTCTAAGACCTCTCAAAAATATATACAATAAACACATGGTCTCAAAATAGAAGTCTCAGAGCAGGTCTTCAGTGTCCTCAGCAGCTCCTCGGATCCTCCACCGCTCTATCCCTAGGATCTAGGATCCAAAACACCTATGCTATGCAGGCTCCTATGAACCAGCGGGTCCACCTCTAGCAGAAACAGTCGACTCAACATGCACCTCCTCCTCGCTCTCATCCTCCACAGGGTCCTCCTCAACCTCGCCCGACTGTGTAGAGACCCCACCACTGGTTCTAGGATATGCAGAAGCAGTCCTATCATAATTAGTCGGACCAGGAGAAGGAGTCTCCTCGGTGACAGCTCTATGGGAAGAAGGATGGGAACGAGTGGCAACTCTAAAACGAAAACTATGAAAACGACGCATAGGTCGAGCCGGGGGTGGTCCTCTATATGTATAAAAAGGTGGAACATGCATAGTATGTAGGATTCTCATGTTTTGATGCTAACAATCTCTCTCCAAGCAACAACATTGGCAACAAGCAAGCTACACCACATGAAGATTAGAATTAGGATTTTTATTAATTCTATTTCAATGTAATCTTTATTTTTATGCAATGCATCTCATTGGTGTGGGTAGCTTAGGTGATTTTAAGAATATTTAAATAATGTTTGATTAAGAGTGAAGATACTTTAAATCTTGATTAAATAGCTCTATTAAAAGTTTTGTGAAAAACCTTTTAGAAAAACCTTGTTTTTATTCAGATTCTGATCAGTTTACTCGAGTAATGAGTATTGGGTCACTCGAGTAATTTATGTCATGACAGGTTAATCGAGTAATGGTTTACACATCACTCGAGTAACTTAATCTGACATGTTTTAATCGAGTGAAGTTATATGGTTTACTCGAGTAATTCAATCAGTGTTTGGAAAATTTTAAAAGGACTTAATTTTCTCTTTCACGTGAGATACACATTCATTCTTACAATTTTCTATACACTTTGAAAAGCAATTCAAGAGCTATTTTACATCTTTCAAGAGCTATCAAGATTCAACAAAGAACTTTGCATTCTTCACTCTATTTCTCTCATTGTTCAAATATTCTTGAGATCATAATTTTTGTTCTTAGTGGTTGTTGAAGATTTGCAATTTGTGATTGCATCATTGAAGTTTCAACACAAGTGAAGAATCTCACAAGGAAGACTTTGAGGATCAAATCAAAGCAAGAAAAGAGGATTGGTTGGAAGCATCTTCAATCAATTAGCAAGGAAATCTATAATTCTCAAAAGGGGTAGATTAGATCAAAGTGTTTGGTACACACTTTGAGTTGGGTTTTAAGATAGGAGAACTAAGAATCTAGTTGCATCTTAAAACATTGTAAAATCTACATTTGAAGATTTCTAGTGAAGAATCTCTCTTGATTCAAGAGGGGACTGGAGTAGCTTTCAAGTGGGTGAAAGTGAACCAGGATAAATCCTTGTGTCTCTTTTATTTTCATTCCTTGTATTGCATTAATTCTTTAACAATTGTATTTTTAGGTTAGAATTGAGGTTTTCTTAATTCTACTCATTTGATCTAAAATTGCATGTTAATATTACTTGAAGTTGTTCATATTAATCATTCATAATTTGTTGAATCATCATAGCATTGTTATTCTTGAAGAACTCCATTGAAAACTGAGTTTTAATTGAATTTTACCCAGTTTACTCGAGTAAAGTTCTTGTCACTCGAGTAATCTGCTTTCAGTTTATGAACAATACTCGAGTAGGTTTTCTGTTACTCGAGTGATTTAAAAATAGCTTTCGTAATACTCGAGTGATTTGCTGAATACTCGAGTGAAATTATTTTTACTTGCGTATTACTCGAGTGAAGACTTGAGTTACTCGAGTAATCTGACTTGAATTTTTAAGAAAACTTATTTTCATAAAACCATTCTCTTAGGTGGACGAAAAATCTGTAATAAGGCTTCAATATTCTATTCACCCCCCCCCCTCTAGACTATATTGAGCCGCTTGTTGGTTTCCAACAAGTGGTATCAGAGCTCGGACGAAAAATCCGAGCCTTAAAAAGCTTTTTCGAAAAGATCCTTTTACTTGGAAACAATGGGCTCAATTTCAAATCCTTTTGGTGGTGAAGGAACTTCCATTAATCGTCCTCCACTATTCAATGGTGAGGGTTACGCTTATTGGAAGGTCCGCATGAAAATTTTTATTCAAGCCATAGATATGGAAATTTGGAACGCCATAGAGAATGGACCTTTTGTTCCTCAAACGAAAGTAAATGATGTTGTTTCAGTCAAACCTCAATCGAGTTGGGACAATGATGATAAGAAGAAAGTTTCATTTGATTTAAAAGCTAAAAATATCATCACGTCCGCTCTTTCTTATGATGAGTTCTTTCGAGTATCTCAATGTGTTGATGCTAAACAAATGTGGGACACATTACAAGTCACACATGAGGGCACTTCGGAGGTTAGAAGGGCTAGGCTAAATACACTCATGCATGAATATGAACTCTTTCGTATGTTACCTAATGAAAATATAGGTGACATGCAAAAGCGGTTCACTCATATCATAAATCATCTTTCTGCACTTGGAAAAGTTATAACTAATGGTGAAATTGTTAATAAGATTTTGAGATGTCTTAGCAGGGAATGGCAACCTAAGGTGACGGCCATTATGGAAGCTAGAGACGTGGATCAAATTGACTTAGCAACTTTATTCGGAAAGCTTCAAGAGCATGAAATGGAGCTTGGGCGGTTATCCATGAATGAAGATGCCGATAGAAAGAAAAAGGGGATAGCTCTTAAATCAACTTCAAAATCCCTTAAGGCACAAGAGGAAAACTCTCAAGTGGATGACTCGGACTCCGATATAGATGATGAGACCCTTGGCTTGCTAGTTAAAAAGCTTGGTAGGTTCCTTAAGAAAAAGGGGAACTTTAATAGAAATAGACAAAGAGATTCTAAGGACTCACAACCAAGAAGTAAGACTAACAAGGATCACATCAAGTGTCATGGGTGTGGAAAGCTTGGTCACTATCGATCGAATTGCCCAACTCATTCTAAGAAGTCGGAAGGTGACAACTCAAAGTTCAACTCATCTAAAGGAAAAAGGGCTTACATAGTATGGGATGAAGTGGAGAGTCAATCAACATCTAGCTCATCGGATGATGAAGAACTTGCAAATCTATGTTTGATGACGAAGCTTGATGAAGAGGAATCTTCGAGCATTAAATCAAGTGAGAACGTCAATGAGGTAGATTATCTTTCCGATGCTAGCTCTAGTTCTAATTCTCCTTCATTCAATGAATTGTACAATGTGTATGTAGAGATGCATAAAGAGTTGAAGAAACTTGCTAAAATAAATGTTGAAAGAAAGAATTTCATAATGAAGCAACATGAAAAGATAATTGAACTTCAAAAAGATTTAGAAGAAATTAAGCTTCAAAATGAAACACTTGAACTCATTTATGCAAACTCTACATGCAATTGTGAATTGAAATCAAATGAGACTCCATCTTGTGAAAATTGCAAGTCTTTGGAAAAAGAAGTTTTTAATTTGAATGATCGACTTGCAAGGCTCATGAAAGGAGATACTTCATTAGATCATTTGCTTTCAACTCAAAGGAACAATAGCAATAGATCCGGTCTTGGCTATACCAAACCTAAGAAACGCAATTATCGCAAAGTTGATGGATTTTCAAAGAATAAGATTTCTAAAAACCCAACTTGCCATTATTGTGGGATCTTTGGGCATACCACGAATAAATGTTATATAATGAAATTTGGTATACCAAGCGGAGAATATATTTGGATTGTTAAGGGGACTTCTCTCCATGCTAACAACAAAGGACCCAAGACCACTTGGGTACCTAAGTCAACCAAATGATATCTTTCTTGTAGGTGTGTCTTCGAACCAAAGAGCGCAAATGGTACTTGGATAGTGGTTGTTCGAGACACATGACGGGAGACAAAACGCACTTCATGGAACTTACTCCGAAAAGTGGTGGATTTGTGACATACGGCGACAACAACAAGGGCAAAATTCTAGGAGTCGGGAAGATCGGTAACGTATTTAACCTTGTCATAGAAAATGTCCTATACGTAGAAGGCTTAGAACACAACTTGCTTAGTATAAGCCAACTATGCGATATGGGCAATTATGTGACTTTTACTACGGAATTATGCTTCATTAAGTCTTCTATAGATGATAGTGTTAAGTTTGTTGGTCGTCGCTCTAATAACACTTACTTAATTGATTTGGATGAGATAACTTCACTATTTTCAAAATGTTTCAAATCTTTTGATGATAAAATTCGTCTTTGGCATAGACGAATTGCTCATGTGAATGTGAATCAATTAAACAAACTTTTACGAAAAGATTTAGTGATTGGTTTGCCTAAACTAAATTTTAAGCTTGATGGCATTTGTGACTCTTGTCAAAAGTGCAAGCAAGTTAAAAGTTCTTTTAAACCTAAAAATGTGATAAGCACAACAAAGCCTTTGGAGCTCATCCATATGGATTTGTTTGGCCCTTCACAAATTAAAAGTTTAGGTGGCAATTACTATGGATTTGTTTTAGTAGACGATTTTACTAGATACACATGGACTTTATTTTTATCCGCAAAAAGTGAAGTTTATAAATGTTTTAAAAAGTTTGCCAAACTCATCCAAAATCAACTAAGTTTGAAAATTGTGTCTATTAGAAGTGACCACGGAGGTGAGTTTGAAAACACTAGGATTGATGCGTTTTGTGATAAGTTTGGTATTGATCATCAATTTTCGGCCCCTAGGACTCCAGAGCAAAACGGAGTTGTAGAAAGGAAAAATAGAATATTAGTGGAACTTGCTCGTACTATGTTGAGAGAATCAAATGTTCCTAAATATTTTTGGGCCGATGCGGTAAACACCGCTTGTTATGTTCTTAATAGGGTTCTTATTCGTCCGCATTTAAATAAAACACCTTATGAACTTTTAAAAGGGCGAAAGCCAAACATTTCACATTTTCATGTTTTTGGGTGTAAGGTGTTTGTTTTAAATAACGGAAAGGAACCGGTCGGCATGTTTGACTCCAAAGCCGACGAAGGCATATTCATAGGGTATTCAACCCATAGCAAAGCATATAGAGTCTACAATAAAAGAACATTAACCGTTGAGGAATCCGTGCATGTTGTATTTGATGAATCTTCGAAAGGAGATTGTGTTGTTTCTTGTGATGATGATAATATAGGTACATATTTGGATCATGAGAAGTCAACACCACAACAAATGGAAGAGAATCAAATTGAAGATGGAGAGGTGCAAGCACAAGATAAGGACTTAGCACAAGAGATTCAACCTCAATTACAAATAGCTTGGAAGTCCAACAAAAATCATCCGATTTCTAACATCTTAGGTGACATTGCGAAGGGAGTGGTAACCCGACGCACTTTAAATAATTTTTGTTATTATGTTGCCTTTGTATCTCAAATAGAACCTAAGAGTATCAAAGAGGCTCTTCAAGATGATCATTGGATTATGGCCATGCAAGAAGAATTAAATCAATTTGAAAGAAACCAAGTTTGGGTGCTTGTGCCAAAACCCGATGATCGTCCTGTAATTGGTACTCGGTGGATCTATAGGAATAAGTTAGATGAATCGGGTATTATTGTTAGGAATAAAGCTAGGTTGGTAGCACAAGGTTATAGTCAAGAAGAAGGAATCGATTACGATGAGACATATGCTCCTGTTGCTAGACTAGAAGCTATTCGTATTCTTCTCGCTTTTGCTTCAATAATGAATTTTAAATTGTATCAAATGGATGTTAAGAGCGCCTTTCTTAACGGATTCGTTCAAGAGGAAGTTTACGTGTCACAACCTCCCGGATTCAAGAGTTTTGAGCATCCGGACTACGTTTTCAAACTGAAAAAGGCTTTGTACGGTTTGAAACAAGCTCCTAGAGCTTGGTACGACCGACTAAGCAATTTTTTATTACAAAAAGGTTTTAAACGAGGCACTGTTGACACTACTCTTTTTATTGAACGTTCCGGTAAGGATATTTTATTGGTTCAAATATATGTTGACGATATTATATTTGGTTCTACTAACGATAACTTGTGTAAGAAGTTTTCAGACTTGATGCAAAGCGAATTCGAAATGTCGATGATGGGAGAGCTTACATTCTTTCTTGGCCTTCAAATAAAGCAGCTTAATGATGGCATTTATATTCATCAAAGTAAATATTGTAGAGAGCTTCTCAAACGTTTTGGGATGGATTCGTGCAAATCCGCTTCTACACCAATGAGCGTTGCATGCTACCTAGATCAAGATGAGGCTGGAAAAAGCGGTAGAGGTAACGAAGTATCGTGGTATTATTGGTAGTTTTTTATACTTAACTGCATAGAGGCCTGACATCATGTTTAGTGTATGTATGTGTGCACGTTTTCAAGCAAAACCGAAAGAGTCGCATCTAACTGCTGTCAAAAGAATTATGAAATACTTAAAAGGTACAACGAATACTGGACTTTATTATCCTAGGGATGCTTTTCTAAAACTTATAGGTTATTCGGACTCTGACTTTGCCGGTTGTAAAGTTGAGAGAAAAAGTACAAGCGGAACTTGCCACTTGATTGGTAGTTCACTTGTATCGTGGTTTTCTAAAAAGCAAAATTGTGTAGCTTTATCAACCGCGGAGGCCGAATACATAGCAGCCGGTAGTTGTTGTGCTCAAATTTTATGGATGAAACAACAATTATCTGATTTTGGATTAAATTTGACAAAAATCCCTATAAAGTGTGATAACACTTCGGCAATTAATTTGACTAAAAATCCAGTATTACACTCAAGGACAAAGCATATTGAAATTAGGCATCATTTTTTGAGAGATCATGTTCAAAAAGGTGATTGTGTTATTGAGTTTGTTCAAACTTCGGATCAATTAGCTGATATCTTTACAAAACCATTACCAAGGGACACATTTTATAAGATTCGAAGAGAACTTGGTATTTTTGATGAATCAACTATTAGCTAATTGTATTTGATGCTTTTCGAAATCACCTTCAAGCCTATTTCAATGTGATTTGTATTTTGAGTTGTTGTATCTTATTAAAGTGTTTCTTATTTTTTGTGATATGTAGTTATGTGTGTATGTTTTCTATAATATGTTAATTGCTTTATTTGTATGTGTGTTACTTGCTAAATGCTAAGTGTTTCTATGTGGTTGTGCATGAAAAATGTTTTTGCATGAAAAATTTGAAATTTTTAAAATTCTGGACAGTTCACTCGAGTAACAGATATTTCACTCGAGTAATTTTAAAAACTCTTTCGTATTACTCGAGTAATTCTGTCTGTCACTCGATTAATTTTAAAATGACTTTCGTATCACTCGATTAGTTCATCCATCACTCGAGTGAAAACTTTTTTACTTTCGGCATACTCGAGTAACATTTTTTTTCTTTTTTCACTCGATTACTGCTCGAATCACTCGAGTGACGCATGAACATTACTCGAGTAACTTACGTGATTTTAAAAACTGAACTGTTGCAAACTGCATCATTTTCTCGTCACTTTCTCTCTCTTGTTCGTATTTCTCTCTTCTCTCTCATATGGTTTTTATTCGTTGTGGCACTCTTGTGGTTTATTTTGGTATTGTATTTATTGTTATATTTTTTTTATATACCATTGTGAACTACTTACCTTCCACTTTTGGCAAAGGCCTTTTCTCACAATTCTTATCTTTTTAATGATGCCAAAAGGGGGAGAATATTTTGTTGATGTTGTTCTTGTAGGTTAAGTTTTATTATATTTTTCCTAGGTGTTTTACATTTAGGGGGAGTATGTTAAAACTTAGTGCTTAATTGAAAAGGAGGTTTGTCATCATCAAAAAGGGGGAGTTTGTAGGATTCTCATGTTTTGATGCTAACAATCTCTCTCCAAGCAACAACATTGGCAACAAGCAAGCTACACCACATGAAGATTAGAATTAGGATTTTTATTAATTCTATTTCAATGTAATCTTTATTTTTATGCAATGCATCTCATTGGTGTGGGTAGCTTAGGTGATTTTAAGAATATTTAAATAATGTTTGATTAAGAGTGAAGATACTTTAAATCTTGATTAAATAGCTCTATTAAAAGTTTTGTGAAAAATCTTTTAGAAAAACCTTGTTTTTATTCAGATTCTGATCAGTTTACTCGAGTAATGAGTTTTGGGTCACTCGAGTAATTTATGTCATGACAGGTTAATCGAGTAATGGTTTACACATCACTCGAGTAACTTAATCTGACATGTTTTAATCGAGTGAAGTTATATGGTTTACTCGAGTAATTCAATCAGTGTTTGGAAAATTTTAAAAGGACTTAATTTTCTCTTTCACGTGAGATACACATTCATTCTTACAATTTTCTATACACTTTGAAAAGCAATTCAAGAGCTATTTTACATATTTCAAGAGCTATCAAGATTCAACAAAGAACTTTTCATTCTTCACTCTATTTCTCTCATTGTTCAAATATTCTTGAGATCATAATTTTTGTTCTTAGTGGTTGTTGAAGATTTGCAATTTGTGATTGCATCATTGAAGTTTCAACACAAGTGAAGAATCTCACAAGGAAGACTTTGAGGATCAAATCAAAGCAAGAAAAGAGGATTGGTTGGAAGCATCTTCAATCAATTAGCAAGGAAATCTAGAATTCTCAAAAGGGGTAGATTAGATCAAAGTGTTTGGTACACACTTTGAGTTGGGTTTTAAGATAGGAGAACTAAGAATCTAGTTGCATCTTAAAACATTGTAAAATCTACATTTGAAGATTTCTAGTGAAGAATCTCTCTTGATTCAAGAGGGGACTGGAGTAACTTTCAAGTGGGTGAAAGTGAACCAGGATAAATCCTTGTGTCTCTTTTATTTTCATTCCTTGTATTGCATTAATTCTTTAACAATTGTATTTTTAGGTTAGAATTAGGGTTTTCTTAATTCTACTCATTTGATCTAAAATTGCATGTTAATATTACTTGAAGTTGTTCATATTAATCATTCATAATTTGTTGAATCATCATAGCATTGTTATTCTTGAAGAACTCCATTGAAAACTGAGTTTTAATTGAATTTTACCCAGTTTACTCGAGTAAAGTTCTTGTCACTCGAGTAATCTGCTTTCAGTTTATGAACAATACTCGAGTAGGTTTTCTGTTACTCGAGTGATTTAAAAATAGCTTTCGTAATACTCGAGTGATTTGCTGAATACTCGAGTGAAATTATTTTTACTTGCGTATTACTCGAGTGAAGACTTGAGTGACTCGAGTAATCTGACTTGAATTTTTAAGAAAACTTATTTTCATAAAACCATTCTCTTAGGTGGACGAAAAATCTGTAATAAGGCTTCAATATTCTATTCACCCCCCCTCTAGACTATATTGAGCCGCTTGTTGGTTTCCAACATAGTATAGACTAATGGGATCCTAAATCGACGAGGTCGCACACGCACCAGAGGGTTAGGGTGGTAGAGAGTGATCTCAACCTCCCCCTCAAAAGTGGCACGGTGCTCCTCATACGTCCATATACCGCTAGGGATAGGGCGTATCTCGATGCAGGCTAGGTATCTGGCCATCACCTAAACAGGGCACAGGGAGTAAGTATACACATATACATAATTGATAAAGACTAAAATTACAATCACAAGTATATCATGGACAGATCATAATGCAAATACATATGAGCACACCAATTTTTCAACATTATAACTCTTATAATGCAAGTGGCATGATATATGAGTTTCTATCCACAACTGAGGCCTCTTAATGTCCATCTTGGACGTCCATCCAATACACCCTTGTGTTCCCGGAACACCGACATTCGTTCCCAGAACGTAATGCCGAACCATACTTGGATAAAAAGCATCACTCCCGGAGTGTGCACCACGTTCCCAGAACGCATACGTTCCCAGAACGCATACGTTCCCAGAACGCATAAAAACCAGGTCCCGGACACTGGCCACATATCTATAATGTGTCATCAAGTAGGTTATAATTTGGTACTCCCGGAGTACCCTCCTCATATTCCCAGAATATGATAACGTTCCTACCAACCAGACTTCCAGTCTATATGTATGCACAAACATTGGGGTTGGTTTTATCTTTGAATTAATTAATGTGATTTAGAAATATCCCAATTTCTCCTTTTGAATGATTTATTTGAGGTATAACCTTTGGCATAAAATTCCCCTTTGAATTTTTCTCAAAACATGCCTTTTTAAACTTAGATTGAGTAATACAACTTCAATGGTATTTAAAAACTTAACTTTTTATTTTTCAGATTCAGGTACTAACCGGTTACAGTTTCAGGCTAACCGGTTAGAATTACAGACCTGAACTGTTTACCATTGCAATTCAGAAAAAACCCTTTTTCTTGAATTCTCTACCCAATCCAAAACACCTTTAACATTGTTTTATACCTCAAAAGCCATTGTTTGCATCATTCAAAAGTCCAAATCACATTTCATTCTCCAATGAACATAATTTCCTCTTGAAATTATTTCATTAACTTAAGGCATTAGCTTTAATCTTTCAAGTCTGAACCTTGGCATTATAACAACTCATATTCGAACCATGTATACTGAAAATAAAGCTTAGATTTGAGCAGAAACCATTAAGATTTCAGGACTGATTAATAAACTAATTTTCTTTGAAAATCTGCAGTGTCTAACCGGTTACGAATATCGTATAACCGGTTAGATTATGCAGTCAGTCCATTAAAACAAGAGTTTTAACAACTCATTTTCTTCCTTTCTCAAATCTAACCCAAACTCAATATGCACAAAGTTCATATGCCTTAAAATAAACATGTTTACACCCAGAAACACATTCATATTGCATGCATCAAGTTTATGGTATCAAATTGCATGAAAATTCACATAAACACAATTTAATACAACAAAACTTAGATTAAGCACTTAAACTCAGAATTAAGCATCAACATACTTTGCATGCATCAAATTAAAGTTGCTCAAAACCACAATGAGCAGGATTTTGGCCTCCAAGCCTTTGTGCCATATTGCACATAATGCCCTTTTGAGTTTTGTGAACTCAAATCCTAAATCATTCGATTTTAGTCTAAATCTAGTATAGTATAAACTTCTCCCATACCTCTAAGTCGATTTTGATGAGTATTACCACTGAGTTTGAAGATCAAACCACAGATTTCCACAAATCCACAGTTCTGCTCCCACCCACGATTTTTATCAACAGGGTCCAAAGACCAGAAGGTTTGACATAGAAATTGGCCAAGAAAATTGGGGAAAACGATTAGACATTGATCTAGGCAACATGCACTAACGAATGAAAAAGATTTGAGACCTAGAGGTTACCTGAGCTGATCAAAATCAAGGCTCCAATACAGCTTCCCGAATCAGAAAATTCTGAGCTCAGTTTTCCCAACCTCAACTTCAAATGGTGATTTCTCCTCACACAAAGACTCTCAGCTCACAAACTCTATGTCAACACAAAGCCCTTGATGTGAGCTTTGTGAATGTGTATCAGTCGTTCAATAAAACTCAGAGATGAAGGAGAATTTGCTCCCACAAATTAAGAACCCTAATTCCGCTTCTCAACACCAAACCAAGAAGAATCAACCCCCAATCTTCAGAAATCCCTCAATTTATAGGCAAATTACACTTGCATGCAGAGCGACGCGTGTGTTGCCACTAATCTCAGGCAGCAATCGTGGCGATTACGGAGTTAATCAAGTGATTACTCATCAAAATCCACTAAACCAGTTTCTGGGTTCATCGTCTAACCGGTTACAGGGCATTACTAACCGGTTAGCTCAGTTCAAAATTTAAAAATTATTATTTTTAAATCTTTCCATCCAAGAACCTTTTCAATATTGCTTTTAAGCCCTCACTCAGGGACTAACATGCAATATTCTTATATTTTGCATTTATTTGCCATATAAAAATATTTCAACTTATTTTTATATTTTAGGCTAATTAAATACAAAACATAATCTTGGAAAATTCTATAAATTAATAATAAAACTTTTTATTATTAATTTCCTATTATTCGGGAGACGAAAATTAGGGGTGTTACACTACTCCCCCACTTAAAAGGAATTTCGTCCCCGAAATTCTAGATTACAAAAACAATTCCGGATACTCTTGACGCATCTTCTTCTCTAATTCCCATGTAGCTTCAGATACGTCAGCATTCTCCCAAATCACCTTGACCAAAGGTATTTCCTTTCCTCTGAGCCGCTTGACTTCACGATCTTCTATCCGAACCGGTCTGGTCTCAAAGGTCAGGTTTTCTTTCAGAGTTAGGTCATCAGGTTGGAGTTTCAGAATAACAGATGGATCATGAACATACTTTTTCAATTGCGGAACGTGAAAGACGTTATGCAAGTTGGATAGAGAGGGTGGTAAAGCCAATTGATAAGCAACCGGACCAACTCTCTTAAGAATCTGATATGGACCTATACACTTAGGCGAAAGCTTTCGGGTTCTCAAAGCTCTACTAATTCCTTTCATCGGAACTACCCGAAGAAACACATGATCGCCCTCAGAAAACTCTAATGGTTTTCGCCTCTTATCCGCATAACTCTTTTGCCGACTATGAGCCGTTTTCATCTTTGCCTGAACCATCTTGATCTTCTCAGATGTCTAATGTATCATTTCCGGTCCAACCATCAAGTTCTCCCCCACTTGGAACCAACATAGCGGGGTTTGACACTTTCTTCCATACAACGCCTCGAACGGTGCCATTCCAATGCTCGCATGGTAGCTATTGTTGTATGTGAACTCTACAAGAGGTAGCACTTGATCCCAGCTTCCTTGTTCTTCAAGTGCACACGCTCGCAATACATCTTCCAAAGATTGAATTGTTCTCTCCGTCTGGCCATCCGTCTGTGGGTGATACGCAGAACTCAATTTCAACCTTGTTCCCATAGCATCATGCAAACTTCTCCAGAATTGCGACGAAAATCTCGGGTCTCGGTCTGACACAATGCTCGAAGGCACTCCGTGAAGACGAACTACCTCCTTGATATAGATCTGGGTAAGCTTGTTCAAAGAATAGCGCATATTTATCGGAATAAAATGCGCCGACTTGGTTAACCTATCCACAACCACCCAGATTGCATCATGATTTGCTGCTGTCCTCGGCAAACCAGACACAAAATCCATTGAGATGCTATCCCACTTCCACTAGGGAATCCTCAGAGGTTGCAACTGTCCTCCCGGTTTCTGATGTTCTACCTTCGCTTTCAGGCAAATCAAGCACGCCGCCACATATTCTGCCACATCTCTCTTCAATCCCGACCACCAAAATATCCTCTTCAAGTCCTGATACATTTTGGTTGATCCAGGATGCATACTCATCCGACTCTTATGGGCTTCATCAAGAATCATTCTTCTAACTTCTTAATCTCTTGGTACACAAATCCTTGTCCTGAAACGAAGGATTCCATCCTGCCCAAACTTGAAATCAGGTTCCTTTCCTTCCGAACCTAGTCTCATCTTTTCCATCAATTCTTCATCTGTTCGTTGCAACTCGCGAATTCTTTCCAAGAACTCGTTGGTGATCTGCAACGTTCCCAACTTGATACTTGATGGTTCCACTTGTGTCATCAAGCTCAAATCTCTGAATTCTTCAATCAACGCTGCCTCTTTAACCATCATCGCGCTTATGTGGATTGCTTTCCGACTCAAAGCATCTGCAACCACATTCGCTTTACCCGGATGATGATGGAGTTTAAAGTCATAATCTTTCAAAAACTCCATCCATCTCCTTTGACTCATGTTCAACTCTTTCTGGTCGAACAGATATTTCAAACTCTTATGGTCACTAAATACTTGGAATGTAGTGCCATAGAGATGATGTCTCCATATCTTTAAGGCAAACACGATCGCAGCCAATTCTAAATCGTGTGTCGGGTAATTCACTTCATGATTCTTCAATTGTCTCGATGCATAAGCCACTACCCTTCCTTCTTGCATCAATACACAGCTCAGTCCTTGCTTAGATGCATCACAATAAACTTCAAAACTCTTGTGAGGATCGGGTAAGATTAACACAGGAGACGATGTTAACCTTTCCTTCAACTCACGGAAACTAACTTCGCACCGATCGTCCCATACGAACGGTTGATCCTTCCGAGTCAACTTAGTCAAAGGCAATGCAATCTTAGAAAATCCTTCTATGAATCGACGATAGTATCCAGCCAGCCCTAAGAAACTTCTCACCTCCGTCACCGTCTTGGGCTGTTCCCAACTTAGCACTGAACTTAATTTCGCTGGATCTACCGCAATTCCTTATTTAGAGATAACATGCCCCAGAAACTTCACTTCATTCAACCAAAACTCACACTTCGTAAGTTTGGCATATAGTTGCTTCTCCTTCAGGACCTTTAACACAATCCTGAGATGCTCTTCATGCTCTTCCGGATTTTTAGAATAGACCAAAATATCGTCAATGAATACCACCACAAACAAATCCAAATATGGTCTAAAGATCCGGTTCATATAATCCATGAAAATAGCAGGTGCATTTGTCAATCCGAACGGCATCACAACATACTCATAATGACTGTATCGCGATCGAAATGTAGTCTTGGGTATATCTTCCTCCTTTATCCTGATCTGATGATAACCCGATCTCAGATCAATCTTGGAGAATACTGCAGCTCCCCTCACTTGGTCCATAAGGTCATCAATCCTTGGCAAAGGATACTTATTCTTAATAGTGACCTTATTCAGCTGCCTATAATCCACGCACATCCTCATACTTCCATCTTTCTTCTTGACGAACAATAATGGAGCTCTCCAAGGCGAAACGCTTGGCCTGATCATTTGTTTCTGCAACAGCTCCTCGATTTGCTTCTTCATCTCTGCCATTTCTGGTGGTGCCATCCTATAAGGAGCAATAGAGATGGGACCAGCTCCAGGGATTAAGTCGATCCCAAACTCTATCTCTCGCTTCGGAGGTAATCCTGGTATCTCTTCAGGAAATACTTCCGGAAATTCCCTCACCACTGGAATTTCTTCGGTCGGCATCGACTCTTCTTCTCTAGAGGTCGAGAATAAACACATATAACCCTCCGGCTCAAGGGTCCTATATTGAATCGTCTTTTCCTCACAATTGATGATCACTTGGTTCTTCATCAACCAATCCATTCCCAAGATCACATCCAATTGTAACTTAGGAAGACAAACCAAATCTACCTGGGATGAACGACCCAGAATTTCTACATCACACCCTAAACAGACTTTAGCGGTGTAGATCGGTATACCCGTAGGGGTGTCTATACTAAGATAGCAGGGTGAATCAGAAACAATAAGATTCAGCCTACTCACACATTCAGGGGAAACAAAATAATGTGTAGCTCCAGAATCAAACATGATTTTGCAAGGTTGATTATTGAGCAGAAAATTACCTTGCACGAGATTCGGGGTTTGGGTTGCTTCACTACCACTCAGAGTAAATACTCGTCCTTGTACCACAGGCTTTCCAGCAGATCCCTTTGCATCTCCCTTTGCAGATTCCTTGCATTCGCCGGCAAAGTGACCTTGCTTCCCACACTTAAAACATCCTCCTGTGGACCAGCAAAACTGACCATGATGATAACGCTTGCACTTCTCGCAATAAGGAGCATTATCACGAGGCTTGTTCCGATTATCCATCACTGCCTTGCCCTTTCCCTTGTTCTTAGAATATGGACCATTATTCCGATGGTCAAACTTCTTCTTTCTCTGGGGTCCATAGTTCTGTCCAACCCCTTTTACTTGACTTCCTATCAGATCTGGCTTCTTATCATCCTCATACATTCTGCACATGTCCACCAGTGTAGGGAAACTCTGAATCCTTTGATAACTGAAGATAGACTTCAGCTCCGGTCTTAGTCCACCTTCAAACTTCACACACTTACTCCTTTCATCAGGGTTATTCAAGTAATAGGGAGAGTACTTCATCAATTCCTCGAATCTGGCCGCATACTCCCCTACACTCATATCCCCCTGCTTCAATTGCATGAATTCCACTTCCTTCTTTCTCCGCAAATCTTCTGGAAAATATTTATTAAGAAATTTCTCCATAAATACTCCCCAGTTGATTGCCCTCCTTTCAAAATTCAGCAATTGGACCGTGTGATCCCACCAGTTTTCAGCTTCCCCATGAAGCATGTAAACTGCATAGGTCACTTTCTATTCGTCAGAACACTCCAAAGTTCGGAAGATCTTATTGATCTCGTACAACCACTTGTTCGCCTCATCAGGTCTATATCCTCCCTCAAACCTTGGCGGATTGCACTTCCTGAACTCTGACAAAGTCTTAGCATCATGATTCGCCATGTTGCCAGCAGATGGGTCACCAGTTCTCCCTTGAGATGATTGATGCCTCTGCTGCTGCTGCATGCCTTCCAGCACGGTCGTGATTCGTTCTAACATCTCATTAGTAACATTTCTATTTCGGGTTGCCATAGAAAGACCTGCACTATGGGCTTTGGGTTACTAAAAAGGTCTTTAAAAACATAAATACTACCACTAACTTACTCAAATCATATTCAATCAACATTGAATATCATACTTAGCTGCATCTTCGGGGCCATGAGGAACAGGACCAATGCTCTGATACCACCAAAGGTTGTGACGCTCTCTTTTTAACTTGAAAATAATTAATATTTCCAAATAGTTTATTTCTTGCTATCAAAAATCAGGACTAAAAAATTTTTCCTTTTTAAAACTTGTACTTGCTTGGTCATAAATTCTTTTGAATTCGGCTCAGCACGATATTAAGTTCGAAAGGACTCTCGAGATAGCAATTTCTTAGTCATAGAAAACATTATTAATAGTGTTTATTGAAAACATATCACTTGCTTCTCGAGTGGGATCTGAACAAATAACATAGGAAATATAAATTTATCGCCGAATCCCTTGTAAATAAAAATCAGAGTTCGCGGAAGTAAAAATAATACTTTTGGGGCTCTGCTGAGGAAATTAAACATCATATATATATAAGTCAAAATCATAATATGAAACCCCATAAGTACAGTAGCAGCAAGTATCATCAGTCGATATAGCAAGAGTTTATGAAACATATACAACCCAGCTGTATAAAATAAAACCTCACTCTAAGACCTCTCAAAAATATATACACTAAACACATGGTCTCAAAATAGAAGTCTCAGAGCAGGTCTTCAGTGTCCTCAGCAGCTCCTCGGATCCTCCACCGCTCTATCCCTAGGATCTAGGATCCAAAACACCTATGCTATGCAGGCTCCTATGAACCAGCGGGTCCACCTCTAGCAGAAACAGTCGGCTCAACATGCACCTCCTCCTCCCTCTCATCCTCCACAGGGTCCTCCTCGACCTCGCCCGACTGTGTAGAGACCCCACCACTGGGTCTAGGATCTGCAGAAGCAGTCCTATCATAATCAGTCGGACCAGGAGAAAGAGTCTCCTCGGTGACAACTCTATGGGAAGAAGGATGGGAACGAGTGGCAGCTCTAAAACGGAAACTATGAAAACGACGCATAGGTCGAGCCGGGGGTGGTCCTCTATATGTATAAAAAGGTGGAACATGCATAGTATAGACTAATGGCATCCTAAATCGACGAGGTCGCACACGCACCAGAGGGTTAGGGTGGTAGAGAGTGATCTCAACCTCCCCCTCAAAAGTGGCACGGTGCTCCTCATACGTCCATATATCGCTAGGGATAGGGCGTATCTCGATGCAGGCTAGGTATCTGGCCATCACCTAAACAGGGCACAGGGAGTAAGTATACACATATACATAATTGATAAAGACTAAAATTACAATCACAAGTATATCATGGACAGATCATAATGCAAATACATATGAGCACACCAATTTTTCAACATTATAACTCTTATAATGCAAGTGGCATGATGTATGATTTTCTATCCACAACTGAGGCCTCTTAATGTCCATCTTGGACGTCCATCCAATACACCCTTGTGTTCCCGGAACACCGACATTCGTTCCCAGAACGTAATGCCGAACCATACTTGGATAAAAAGCATCACTCCCGGAGTGTGCACCACGTTCCCAGAACGCATACGTTCCCAGAACGCATAAAAACCAGGTCCCGGACACTGGCCACATATCTATAATGTGTCATCAAGTAGGTTATAATTTGGTACTCCCGGAGTACCCTCCTCATATTCCCAGAATATGATAACGTTCCTACCAACCAGACTTCCAGTCTATATGTATGCACAAACATTGGGGTTGGTTTTATCTTTGAATTAATTAATGTGATTTAGAAATATCCCAATTTCTCCTTTTGAATGATTTATTTGAGGTATAACCTTTGGCATAAAATTCCCCTTTGAATTTTTCTCAAAACATGCCTTTTTAAACTTAGATTGAGTAATACAAATTCAATGGTATTTAAAAACTTAACTTTTTATTTTTCAGATTCAGGTACTAACCGGTTACAGTTTCAGGCTAACCGGTTAGAATTACAGACCTGAACTGTTTACCATTGCAATTCAGAAAAACCCTTTTTCTTGAATTCTCTACCCAATCCAAAACACCTTTAACATTGTTTTATACCTCAAAAGCCATTGTTTGCATCATTCAAAAGTCCAAATCACATTTCATTCTCCAATGAACATAATTTCCTCTTGAAATTATTTCATTAACTTAAGGCATTAGCTTTAATCTTTCAAGTCTGAACCTTGGCATTATAACAACTCATATTCAGACCATGTATACTGAAATTAAAGCTTAGATTTGAGCAGAAACCATTAAGATTTCAGGACTGATTAATAAACTAATTTTCTTTGAAAATCTACAGTGTCTAACCGGTTACGAATATCGTGTAACCGGTTAGATTATGCAGTCAGTCCATTAAAACAAGAGTTTTAACAACTCATTTTCTTCCTTTCTCAAATCTAACCCAAACTCAATATGCACAAAGTTCATATGCCTTAAAATAAACATGTTTACACCCAGAAACACATTCATATTGCATGCATCAAGTTTATGGTATCAAATTGCATGAAAATTCACATAAACACAATTTAATACAACAAAACTTAGATTAAGCACTTAAACTCATAATTAAGCATCAACATACTTTGCATGCATCAAATTAAAGTTGCTCAAAACCACAATGAGCAGGATTTTGGCCATCAAGCCTCTGTACCATATTGCACATAATGCCCTTTTGAGTTTTGTGAACTCAAATCCTAAATCATTCGATTTTAGTCTAAATCTAGTATAGTATAAACTTCTCCCATACCTCTAAGTCGATTTTGATGAGTATTACCACTGAGTTTGAAGATCAAACCACAGATTTCCACAAATCCACAGTTCTGCTCCCACCCACGATTTTTATCAACAGGGTCCAAAGACCAGAAGGTTTGACATAGAAATTGGCCAAGAAAATTGGGGAAAACGATTAGACATTGATCTAGGCAACATGCACTAACGAATGAAAAAGATTTGAGACCTAGAGGTTACCTGAGCTGATCAAAATCAAGGCTCCAATACAGCTTCCCGAATCAGAAAATTCTGAGCTCAGTTTTCCCAACCTCAACTTCAAATGGTGATTTCTCCTCACACAAAGACTCTCAGCTCACAAACTCTATGCCAACACAAAGCCCTTGATGTGAGCTTTGTGAATGTGTATCAGTCGTTCAATAAAACTCAGAGATGAAGGAGAATTTGCTCCCACAAATTAAGAACCCTAATTCCGCTTCTCAACACCAAACCAAGAAGAATCAACCCCCAATCTTCAGAAATCCCTCAATTTATAGGCAAATTACACTTGCATGCAGAGCGACGTGTGTGTTGCCACTAATCTCAGGCAGCAATCGTGGCGATTACGGAGTTAATCAAGTGATTACTCATCAAAATCCACTAAACCAGTTTCTGGGTTCATCATCTAACCGGTTACAGGGCATTACTAACCGGTTAGCTCAGTTCAAAATTTAAAAATTATTATTTTTAAATCTTTCCCTCCAAGAACCTTTTCAATATTGCTTTTAAGCCCTCACTCAGGGACTAACATGCAATATTCTTATATTTTACATTTATTTGCCATATAAAAATATTTCAACTTATTTTTATATTTTAGGCTAATTAAATACAAAACATAATCTTGGAAAATTCTATAAATTAATAATAAAACTTTTTATTATTAATTTCCTATTATTCGGGAGATGAAAATTAGGGGTGTTACAGTTTGGAGAGAGTTGTTAGCGGCTAAAAGAAGGATTGGTGAGAGTAGATGGTGTGTATTAGGAGATTTTAACTTTGTCAGATTTCCGGCGGAAAAAAGAGGGGTGGGGGGAGAAGGGGATAACTTCACAGAATTGATGGAGTTTAATCAGTTCATAGAGGAGATGAAGCTTCATGACCTGCCTGTTCTTGGGAAAAGGTTCACCTGGATGTGTTCAAATAGAAGATCCATGAGTAGATTGGATAGATTTCTACTGTCTGATGGTTGGCTAGCTTGTGAAGCGAATTGGACTCAATGGGTGCTAACGAGAGATTTTTCGGATCATTGTCCAGTGGTTTTGCGTTCTGGGTCTCATATAGATTGGGGTCCAAAGCCATTTAGATTCAATAATTTTTGGCTTTCGGATCCTGATTTCTTGCCAATGGTGAACAATGCTGGAAAGATTGTCAACTACAGGGATGGTGTGCATACAAGGTTCAACAGAAACTAAAAATGGTAAAGGCAAAAATTAAAGAGTGGAATAAAGAGAAGAATGAGAATTTAGAAGAAAAAATGAAAATGGTCAAGCAGGACATCAATTTGCTTGAGTTGAAGGCTGAGGAGGTGGGTCTTGATACAATAGAAGAAGAAAGGATTAGAAATCTGAATGTTTCGCTGTGGAGTATGGCTTCAAACAGAGATAGTATATTGCTTCAAAGGTCAAGATTACAATGGTTAAAGGAGGGTGATGCAAACAGCAGGTTCTTTCATTTAGTTATCAGAAACAAAAAAAGCAGGGATGAATTGAAGGCTATCAGAGTGGGAGAGTTCTGGGTGGAGGGGGTGACAGGTATTCGTCAAGAGGTAACTAATTTCTTTTCTGCTCATTATCAAGAATCTCTACTGAATAGACTTGTCCTGGATGGTGTGAATTTTAGAAAAATTAGTGAAACCTCATTGGCTACTTCTCTTTATCCTTTCTCTCTGTCTAATCTGGAAGAGGTGATTTCTGATTGTGATGGAAACAAAAGTCCAGGTCCGGATGTGTTTAATTTTAATTTCTTCAAGAAAGGTTGGCAGTTTTTGAAAGGGGATATTCTCGAAATGGTTTTGGAATTTCAAGCTAACAGTAAATTGCCTAGAGGTCTGCAGTCATATTTTGTAGCATTAATTCCTAAAGGGGATAGTCCTTAGTCTATTTCTCAATACAGGCCGATTTCTCTTCTTGGCGGGCTGTATAAAATCATTGCAAAGTTGCTGGCAAATAGACTGAAAGTTCTGCTGCAAGAGGTTATTTCAGTTTCACAATCTGCTTTTTTGCTAGGAAGGTATATTTTGGATAGTGTTCTGATTTTAAATGAATTACTCGATGATGCCAAGACAAGAAAGAAATCTTGCTTTGTTTTTAAAGTTGATTTTGAAAAAGCTTACGATTTTGTCAATTGGAATTTCTTATTATATATGATGCATAGAGTGGGCTTAGGGGAGAGGTGGATAGGTTGGTTAAAGGTATGTGTCTGTGCTGGAAATTTATCTGTCTTAATAAATGGAAGCCCCTCTGGTGAAGTTCAAATTAAAAGGGGCTTAAAACAAGGTGATCCGCTTGCTCCGTTTCTGTTTTTACTAGTTACTGAAGGGCTTACGGGATTATGAGGGAGGTTTTACACAAACAGCTTTTTAAGGGGTATAAGGTGGAATCTGGAGATACTGAGGTTTCTATCCTGCAGTATGCTCATGATACAATCTTGGTGGGAGAGGCATCAGAAAAGAATGTAATTACTTTGAAAGCTATCTTAAGAGGTTTTGAATTAGCCTCTTGCCTCAAAATAAACTTCAACAAAAGCTGCATTTTTGGTATTAATGTGCCAAAAGGGTTTATGAATTACGGTTCTTCAATCTTACATTGTAGACCTGGTCAGTTCCCTTTCTTGTATTTGAGTCTTCCAATTGCTGCTAACTCCAAAAAGGAAGAGTGCTGGTAGAAAGTGATTGTGTCCTTTCAAAAGAAATTGTCATCATGGCATGGAAAATCTCTTTCTCTTGGCGCTCGAATTACTCTGATACATTCGGTACTCTCTTCTCTCCCTATCTACTATCTTTCTTTTTTCTCTATTCCTAAAAAAGTTAAAAACATGCTTGTGAGAATTCGAAGGAACTTTTTGTGGGATGGGAGTCTGAAGAGTACAAAAATTCCTTGGGTGAAATGGAGTTTGATATGTCGCAGTAAAGAGGAAGGAGGGTTGGGGGTAAAAAATTTACTTTTATTTAATCAAGCACTTCTAGGGAAATGGAGATGGAGAATGTTGAAGGGAAGGGTGGTTTATGGGAAAAAATCCTTAAAGCAAAATATGGGGAGTTTGATGCAGTATCGCTAATACGGGGTCCCGATGGTGGAAAGATATTTGTAATTTGAAATTAAACACGAATGATACAGGGGACTGGTTTGCTGATTGCATTTCTAAAAAAATTAATAGTGGAAATTCTGTTTATTTTTGGAGGATGCTTCGTATGGAACTTTACCTTTAAATGAACTTTTCCTAAGACTTTATCTATTATCATATGCTAAGGGAAAGACTTTATCTATTATCAGATGCTAAGGGAAAGACTATACGAGATGTTTATTCAAATGATGGAATCTGTGTTAACTGGCACTTACAATGGAGAAGGCAACTGTTTGATTGGGAGGAGGAACAACACTCCAGCCTTAAAGATTTATTATTACAGGTACACTTAAAATTTGATGAACCTGACTGTTTTTTTTGGGAAGGGGCAATGGGGTGTGTATTCTGTCAAGTCTGCTTATGAAGTGTTGACAGCAAAGTGGAATGAAGATGAGGAAGTGTTTGAACAGGATCTTGTACAGGTGCTAAAAAATTTATGGAAACCTAAATCTCCATCAAAAATTAAATCCTTTATCTGGCAGTTGTTTCATGACAGATTGTCGTTTAAGCTTAATCTTTGAAAGCGAGGAGTTCTTCAAGATTCATTATGCTCTTTTTGTGGTGAAGTGGAGGATACAGTACATATTTTCTTTTATCGTAGGCATGCATCATCCATTTGGAAGGACATTCATGTTTGTTTGGTTACAAAAACGCTGGGTGCCATCTGCTTCAAGTATTCAAGAATGTCCTAATTTTTGTAATCTCTTCCAAGGTAAAAATGCGTAGGAATCATGATATAGTGTGCAGTGATGTGGGCTATTTAGCTAAAACGAAATAAGAAGATTTTTAATGAAGATGCAGTTAACCAGTTAGAGTCGATGTAAAAATGCGTAGGAATCATGATCTAGTGTGCAGTGCTGTGGGTTATTTAGCTAAAACGAAATAAGAAGATTTTTAATGAAGATGCAGTTAACCAGTTGGAGTCGATGGAGTGGGTGAAATTCAACACTTGGCAATGGATTAATGTTATGTTGGGCTATCATGTTTCATGCAGTGATTGGTGTCTAGATCCAATTTGCTCCTTGCTGTAACGTTTCTGTAATTATAATATGTAAGTCCTGTATGTCTTTTTGGGTGTTAAGCACTTCCTGTGCTTTTCTCTAAGAGGCATGGTTGGGATGCTATGGTGATTGATTGATGTTTCAATGCTTGTTAGGTTCTGCTATACTCTTTTTTTTCCATGATTGATTTTCCCGTTGGGGTTTTTTCTTTCATGGTTTTTAAGGAGGTAGAGAATCTTTCGAGTGATTTTGGTGAAGGGTGTTTTTTGTGTATTCTTTGGTAGTAGGTGATTGCAGGGAAATGACAATTGTATGCATCACAGATACTGGATGCTCTTTACTAAAGGTGAAGGAGGAGAATTATGTATTGGGGACTGTTGTGCAACTCTGAGAAAATGATTGTGTACCTGACGGCAAACCCTTCATAGAAGGTGAGGCTGTCTTTGTGTACTGTGATGCTTGGTTGCATGTTGTTTAATATAATAATTTTTTTTTGCTGTTCAAAAAAAAAATACTACCCCCACATCATTACATTACTCCTTAAGTAGATTTAAACTTTCATTGCAAAAAAACAAGAAAGAAAGAAAGAAAGAAAGAAAAAACCGAAAACTAAATATGAGAAAACGAAAAAGAGTGGATTGAACTTCCTACCTTCATTGTTGAAACCAGAAACCTTGAGTGAGAGAGGGAGACCAAAAGTGAGAGAGGGATGGAGACCGAAAATGAGAGAGGGAGTTTTTGAGGAAGAAAACGGAGAACGAATAGGGAGAATGAGAGGAGAGAGGGAGGGGAACGGTTGGCTTGAATAAGAGGGAGTATACTCTTTGATTTTTAAGAAGGAGGGATAATTTTGAAAGAATATTATTTAGGGGGGGGGGTCAAAAACCCAATTAGGATGGTTAAAAAATTAAGTCCCAAGTTTAATTTGTGCTCCATGTCAATCGATCCCCAAATTCGACTAGAATACTTCTACAATAACTTTTTCCTAGGACAATCTGATTGACAGGACAATGATTAACATGTGCATATAATTAAAAAAAGGGGATAATTTAACCTACCATTATTAATGGTTATAATGTAGGACAAGCAAACGCATTACTTCAACACTTGGTTTTGATTTAATTAACACTTAGTTTCCATAAATTAAAGAGTTTGAAGACTAACATCTTGCTACTAGCTAATACCCGTGAACCAATTAAAGACAAACTATATTATTGACAAAGTCGTGCTCTTTGGTGTATTATCGGCAATAAGCTTCATGATCAACGTACATCCAAAAACCCCTTAAAAAAAAAAAAAAAAAAACGTACATCCAAAAACAATACAATATAATAACAACTTCAAAGTAAACCATGAACTAGCCTTGTGGCTATTGAAGGAGCATCAACTACCCAACGTACAAAGGCGGAGTTAGACAATCTAACAATGAGATTCCAGTGTTGACGCGTGAACACCACAAATTTAGATCTAGCCATTATGAAAATAAGGAAACATACCATAATATTCTACAATTTTTCTGTAGAAGATAAAGACCCTAGCTAGCTAGCACAGAAGGGTGAATTCAAATAAGTCACTTCATTTTATTTTCACAAAAGACAAATAAGTTGACTTCAAATATGGCAAGTTAAATATTTAAAGTTATTTTAAGGTTATATTAACTAATGCATGGAATATATTGTTTAAGGATTTAAAAAAAAAGTCAATATTAGAAAATAAAAGTTAATAGTTATTGATAAGTTAAATGCATCATTTTTGAAAATTAAAATATTTTTTTATTTACTTAAACAATATTTTTAAGATATTCGTTAACATTTTTCTTTCTATAATTATATATGTTTGAATATTTTTAGTTGTGTTTTATGGATAACTTAATTAAAACCATTAGTCTTCGGAGGAGATTAGTATTCGGTTATCGGCTAGAGGATACCCTTAGTGCACACCATAAATTAGACCACTAGTCCATGGATCAATCAGTAAATGTTCTATTTTAATCTGGTGTCATAAGTTCAAATTAATGAGAACTAAAGTGGTACAATGCAATTTAAAGTTGTCTCTTTGATATTTTGCTATAATTTTTTCAGATATATGTATGTATAAAAGATGAATGAAAAATAAATAAATTAAATAAATAAAGATGATTTAATTTGTTATATAATAGAAAAAAAATTTGCTAATAAGTGCTCAAAGCTTCCTAGATAGAAATTAATTTAAAAAACAAAGCAGCACAAGTTTTTAGTTTTTTTTCCTCGAGAATATCAAAATCTACATTTTCAAATGTTTTTCAACTACATATAATTTCTTAACAAGTGTTCTTAATTGTCAATGAGTATGATATATATAACCTAACTCAAGTTTTAATGAATAAAAACTATGGAAAGACTCGGTTCTTATTGTTGAGGTAAAAAAATTCTTATGATTAATTAACCATTACACATGAAAGAAAAATTCCAGCTTTAATTTTCCATTATTAACAATATTTTTTTGTTATAATTATCATTTAAATGTATAATGTGTGAATTTAAAATATATTTAATGAATTTTTGTAGTAAATCAATATATAGTTTAACTATTTTAGAAATTTTTATGGAAATTCAATATCAGATTCCCGGGAAAGTATTTTCCAAAGGATGTGCGCAGAGAAAAGGAGATTGCTTTTCTGAACCTGACTCAGGGAAGCATGAGTGTTGGAGAATATGCAGCACGCTTTGAAGATCTCATTCGATATGTCGGGAGTTACAAGGATCTAATGAGAGGGCGAAGTGTATCAAATTCGAAGCAGGACTTCGCACTGAGATCAAGATAGCTTTCGAGTATTAGAACATAGATGACTTGTCTCAACTGGTAAATATGACTAGCACTTATGAGAAGGGTTTGAAGCAGAAGGCGTCTGAGGACAGGATCAGGAATATGCAGAGGGCAAGATGTAACACCCCGATTTAGCAACTTAAAACCACAACTGTTTGTAGTGAAAATTTGGGCCAACTTTTGTTTTTTGTTTTTTTTTACAAGCGAGTGTTATGCAAGATGAGAACACTTAGATTTTCAAAACATGTCTACAATTTAAAACTTGTGTTCTCATTTTACGTAACCCCTTCCAAGTTCCAAACCGAGATGTCACAAGACACCGCACCTTGAAACTTGTTTTTCAAAAACCTCTTTTAAACTTAACAGCCCATTCGATTTAATTTCAAAACACAAATACGGAAAATGATTTTAGTTGGGGTTACAGTACGATCGAGCCAGGACTTCTAAGTAACTTGCAATGGAAATACAAGACTCTGAAAGGGAATTACCTAACTTCTAGTCATCTACTCTAACGCTTCCGCTGCGCTACTCTGATTCTTGGTAAGTCAAATCCTCGGGTCGCCAGCAGCATCATCCTCATCAGCCTCCTTAGCAATACTTTCCATGGCCGCTTCTCGTGCTTTCCTCTCCTCCTCATAACGAGCTAGTAGTCTCTCCATGATTTCCTTTCGATTCCGTTTCATCTCAATACAAACTATGACACGGCCGGTCATAGTTATATTGTCTCCCTTTAATGGAGATGCTCCTATCTCTCGAATGCGCTGGAACTTCGCTATGTTTTCCATCTAAAGACCGTACAAAATTTTTTTTTCCAATACCAAGCAGAGATATAGGAGAGAGTGAGCTACCCAAAACATGTAATGTCGACTATGTGGATTTACGATAGGCAATTATTAAGATAAAACAACAAACAAAACAATTAAACAAACATAATCATCATCATCATCATATAACATCATCTTATCATCACTTCTCAAGTCTTACTCCACACTCAATACCATTACTTTACTATTCTTTCTGAATCTTTCAATTTATTAAGTCTTATCATCTCAACTCACTCAATGATTAGGGGAACAAACATCATTGAGGCAAACGGCTCACACGTCTACATCTCCTCGGTCATCCATCCACACCTAGTCGGAAGCAAACAGGAGTACAGGACCTTTACCACGCGGGCACGACAGCTGTCACACAACAAATGGTCCGAGACCAGGAGGACTCAGCCTCAAATCATATCATATAAACAGGCACGCTCTCAGCGGCAATCACAAATGCCCCGTTCCAGTCCCTCTCACTATTCTCGATTTGCAATCAAGGGGGCGACAATATAGTTCTAGTCTCGAGTGCAGAACTTACCACGGTATTAGACCCAGTCCCCACCACGTTAGTGCACCACACATGGAGTTCGTTCTGCCTAGAACAGTACTCTAGACTTTTTGACTTGTCACCGTCATCGTCCTCCCCTCATGCAATCTCCTCCTAAGTATCCGCAGATACCTATGGTTCCTTCCTCTCCACTACTTCGACACACACTCTCATACCTCACCGCGTTATTCATGTCTTTTAATAGTCTTTTAAAGTTTTAAAGATTTATTAATGACTTAATCCTAACGGTCGGCTCATCCTTAGTGCATCCCTTCAACGAGTCCCGACCACTAATCTTTCAAACTGTTCCCCAATTCATCACATCACATTTCCACATCTCATATCACACTCTTTCTCCTCTCATCTCATCAACTTTTCTCATCACATTTCATCAACTTTCTCATCACATTTCATCAACTTTCGCATCTCATCTCATTACACAAAATTCCTCTCTTTCTCAAGGCTCATTTCCTCATTTTTCTCAAAAACATCTTTTTCGTAAAACTTTTTCGAAAAACATTATTTCAGAAAACTTTCACTTCACAAAACTTTCTCAACAATATCATTTCGTAAATTTCTCAAAAATAACCTTTCACAAAACTTTCTCAACAATAATATTCCCAAAAACTTTCACAATTCTATTTTCACAAACGTTCACGAAAATATTGCTTTCACAAACTTTTCTCAAAAGGGTCATTTCATAAAACTTTCTCAAAAATATCATTTCGAAGAGACTTTCTCAAAAATCTCCTTATAAAAGACTTTCTTAGAAATATTATTTCAAAAGAGACTTTCTCAAAATGTTGTTTCAAAAAGAATCTCAAACACTTTATCAAAAATATTGTTTCCCAAAACTTTTCTCAAAAATAGATCTTTGCACGTAAACTTTTTCGAAAGTATCGGTTCATAGAACTTTTTCAAAAATATATCAAAAAGCATTTCAAAAATCATTTTTCAAAAACCTTTTTCAAAAATCACAATTTTTGCTGAGCGCTAATGGAGGAGCAAGCTCAACTCAACACTAGTTCTCAGTCTAAAACAAAAACACAGGAGCCAAGTCACATCTCACTTCCATAACTCATCTTTCTTCCATAACTCATCTCACTTCCATAACTCTTTTCCAATCTCACCTCTTTATCTCTTTGCCATTACATTCTGATTTCTCATCATTATTCCTTACTTATACAACCTTTATTATCACTCTTCTTTCAATCACTTTTCTCACTTTTACAATTTAATTCAGCACACTAGTGTTTCTCAAACAACAACATAATTATTCACACAGATAAACATATCATAAGATAATTAAATAACTCAAACATAATCAACAAGAAAACATCAAATTAGATTTTATAAACCAATCTCAGCCGTTCGGGTGGATAGCCAAACAAACAATCAAACAATTGCTATCACATACACCACTACGGTAAATGAGATTGGAGTCCAACCTTTGAGGTGATTGGACCTCTTAATAAGTTACCTAAATACCACGGCGTCTTAAGGGAAGCCCCTCTCTCACCTCAATTGATGTAGCCTCCGAAAGCTTTCCGAGATTTCCCGATCGCTAATTCCACCTCGCTTCCCTTGCATCGGTCGTCCGAACTATAGCATTTTTCCCCGTGCGTTAGAAAAGGTTTTTTAACAGATTCATTACTTTATTTTAGAAAACACCTTGAAATCATTCTTATTTGGGAACACGTTATTCACATTCCGAAAATTTTCAAATCCAAATCCATAATAAAACATTTTCAAGAAAACTTTGAAACGATTAATCTCTTTAAAACAGAAGCTCACTTTAAAACGTTCATGTTATAAAAATCATTTTTCTCAATCATCAAACAAAATTCAGCACTTAAGAAAATAAAGTTCAAAAACCACATCAAAGCAAGTTGAGTTTCTTAAATCATACTTTTTAGTAAAACATTTTTCAATTCTTTGGAAATTCAAACATAGAAAACACATTCAACAAAACATTTACAACTTCACATAATATTAATCACATTAAAATCATTGGATTATCAACACAAAATTATCAAATCAATTTATTTATTTTTATCTTTAAAAACCGAAAGGGGGTTAAAACAAACCACACATCACACATAGCATCATACACATAATCATTCACAAAGGTCATTTAATGAAGACAATTTTCCTAACTACACTAGTATACCTAGGCTGAATCATGTAAGCATAATTTCACAAAGATTAATGCACACACACAAGCGCAAACAATGAAATCATTTTCTTTCTTTTTAGAACTAAAATCCGAGAGCATAAAAAGGAAAATTTAACAAACTTAAATTAAACAACAAGTTAAAATCATAAGTCACTTCAAAGTTTCATTCACATATTCAATTACTTCACGCATACACTCCTAAGTTCTTAAATTAATCTAATCTCGTCATGTATGCATCCTAAATAATGATTAAATATAATTTCCTATTTTCATTCTTCATGGCTGAATGCTAATCATACAAAATGTAAGATCTTATTCATTTTTCAACACACCAAAATCAAGACATCAAACACATCCCTTATCCATATCAACATGCATCACTTTACCAAAGCAAGATTCTTATTAAAGAATCCTAATAAAACTTAAGTTTATTACTTAATATTAGATAAAAATCAAGATTTACACTTTAGGCTTCTAAACATAGCATGCATGCACTTAAAATTACTAGATCTCGTCTTATTACTTACATGCATCAACTTGCCACATAATAAAAAGCATGCAATTCATTTACATCAAGTATGGCCGAATGGCCTATCACAAAACATGACACACAGAAAAAAATAAATCACTAAAGCTAAATCATGTTCATGCTTCAAAGATCATTTTAAAACTTGTTTCTTAATTTTCTCTTCTAAAACCGAGACATGCATAAATAAAAACATGATTTTTCTACTTAAAATTAACATGCATGCTTTAAAAATTTGGATCATTACATATATGCACATAAATCACAAAGTCATCATGAAATCAACATGTAAAGACAAAGATCTCAAGTCTATTTTCAAGCAAACTTAGATCATACATTCGTTCATGAGGAAATTACACAACATATTATAGATCATCATTTAAGCAAACAAAATTTAACATGCAAGACTAAAAATCTTAGATCATAAATTGATTTGTCAAATAAACACATAAACACATATAGATCATGATTTAGAACAAGAAAAATATACATGCAAGAGAGATCTAGGTTAGCTTCACAAAATCTTAAACAAACTTTAGATCTTTAAGTTTGAGTTAGAAAATCATCAAGATCAAATCAAGAAAGTATAAACCGAAACACAAGCATAGAGTTACAATTATTACAAGTTACTTTTAGTCCATAAAAGTCCAAGATCAAGAAAGAATAACATACATGTTCATCTTACAAGTCACAAAAATAAACATGCAAGAAGAAAAAGAAAGAGATCTAAAAACTAAAAAGAAAAACTAGATTATTACATTCTTCCTCTTGATTCTCGGATTTCCTAACAAGAAGGGTTGGTCTCTTGGCTTCTAACACTTTTGATCTTCAAAGGAAAGGCTTGATCTTAGTGTGGATCTCCTTCTTCTTTCCTCTTAGGGTTCACGGCTTCCTCTCCCTCTGTCACTCTATTTCTTTTCTATTTCTATTTCTCTCTAAGAAGGGAATGGGTTCTTAGAGTGTTGTGTTTGAAAGAAATGAGTTTGGTAAAGATAAAATGAACCAAAGCTACCTATGTATATAAGCCACGAATTTCCCTCTTTTGCCCTTAAGTCTTGGTGGAGTCATACATGATGGGAGGGGCGGTTTTGTCTCAACCAAAGTTTGCATGGCTAAGGTCACCAAAGTCAAGGGGACAAAGTGGAGTGGCTAGGTTGCTAGGGGTCACTTAGGGCTAATGGGTAGTTTGCTCTTAGTTATGGTTTTTCTTTTAGTTAGCTCATGGTTGCAATTTAGTTAGCTTGGTTTCTTACTTCCTAAGCTTATCCTACACACACACACGTATAATCACACACACACACACACATATACATGCACCTACATGCACACACACACAACCGTGGCACTCTCACATGCACACACATGTCACCTACTTTTTATTTTCTAATCACATTTTTACTTAATAATTACTAACTCACACAATCATGCAACTAATTCTAAAAATCATATTCACAACCATTCTCATGCATCACGTATCACACATATATTAAATCAAACACACATCACCTTAAAAATTCATGATAAAACAACCATCACAAAACACAATTTCTTAAATTTGTTTTCCTTATATTCTGAAAAAAAAATTTAAATCAATCCAGAAAATTCTAAAAATCACATTTTCAAATCATTTCAAACTCAACAAAATTATTCATATTTCTTATAGAAAATATTTTTTTTGGAAAATTCACGAAAATCAACACTTCATTTCTTTCTTATGAAAAATACTTTTTCTAAAAATCATGATTTCAAGGTTTCTTTCGTTAAAAATCGTTTACGCACATACGGGAAAAATGCGGGGTGTTACACAAGAGGTCCTATTAGGAGTAAGGAACCGACTCAGGAACCAGGTCCATATGCCAATACCAAAGCTAGAACAGTAGTTCCAAAGGAAGCGAGCAAGAGTGTGACCGCTCCAAGTGCTAGGCCACTATGTCCACATTGCGGAGGATCCCATAAGCGTATATGTTGGGTTTTTAACCAACACAAGAAAGAAGGTCTCTGTTTTCAGTGCGGGCGACCGGGACACATTGCTGCAAACTATCCTAAGAGAACTCTGAAAAAGGAAATGAACACATCAAGGGCGCGAAGGGCTGAAGGAAGCAAACCTATTCAGAAGGGGAAAGTCTTTATTATAGATTGGCAGCAAGTGGAGGATCCAGATAATCTCATCTGAGGTAATCTTTACGCTAGCAACATACCATGTACTGTGAAACTTAGGAAATACGCAGAATTAATCTAGCCGGTTAAGAAATCAGGAAAAACCTTAGAAAGAATTAATAAGTCGTAGAGCTCTAAGCGAAATCTAACCGGATCCCGCAATGGTGTTGTCGTTTAATAGAATATAAGGTTAGAGCTGATCACTCTGATCCTTGCATCTGTTGAGTGATGATATCATCAGCAAACACAAAAATGACGTGTTGTTGATAGATGTGAGGTTGGGATTGATCACCTCAATCTTTGCATCTACTAATGGATGATATCATTGACACCTTCCAACTGAAATCGAAACAACTGAAGTAGGAATTTCCCAAAAAAAAATACAACCTTTAGGAACTTAGTCCAACCCATCGACCACAACCAGGTATGTCGATGCCAAGTGGGGGAGCGGAACCGAAAAGAAGTAAGTATCGTAGTCAAAAACCCTGCTTAATGAGATGGTTCTCCATTTACGGCACTGAACGAAATTTCGGGGACGAAATTCCAATATGTGGGGAGAATTGTAACATCCCGGATTTTAATTCCAAGAATAATTAGAAAAATAATAAGATTGGAATAATAGTAGTGATAATAATTGTTGAATCAAAGAGGTTTTGATGAAGACAAATATATCATGAGCTCGGTTCTCGGCCAGGGCTATTGACAAATCAGCTCGGAATGCTATGAAGTATCTCGGATCTCGGCCATCGACGGAGACAAATGAATCCGATCACTAGGATGAAAAGAGTCAAAATTCCGAGATGAGCTCGGTGTTCACATTGTTCTCGGCATCGTTGCTAGATGTGTTCACATTGGTCTCGACACCTTGCTCGGAAGGCTAAAGATCGGATTGGTGTTTTGATGAGGTCGGAGTAAGTCAGCTTAAGCTCAGGCGTGCTCGGAAGTGATCAATCCGAGCTATCGCTCAGAGCAAAACAGTCGGCCAAAAGATCAGCTCGGCCAGCTCAGCTTAGATCCGCCATTCAAGTTCCCTAGCTCAGACAGATGTCAAGCTCGGCAACACTGTTCATTTTCTTCAACAATCAACAGCTTGACACCGCTCGCACCTCTTCGTTTCTATACTGGTTTTACCATACTGAGTGTGGTCGGCATAGATAACCGATTATCATAATTTGCTCGGCCCAAAGTCAGCATTTTTATTTTAACAGCAAGCATTATCTTATCGATTTCAGTTATATCTGAAAAATTAGTACTATCGCTTCCAACTATTATTCACCCCCACTCTAGGCGCTTTGAGATAAAAACAAAATTGCCACCCACACTCAGTACGGTAAAACCAGTATAAAAACGAAGAGGTGAGAGCGGTGTCAAGTTGCTGATTATTGGAGAAAATGAACAATGTTGCCGAGATTGACATCTGTCTGAGCTAGGGAACTTGAATGGCGGATCTGAGCTGAGCTGGCCGAGCTGATCTTTTGGCCGACTGTTTTGCTCTGAGCGATAGCTCAGATTGATCACTTCCGAGCACGCCTGAGCTTAAGTTGATTTACTCTGACCTCATCAACACACCAATCCGATCTTTAGCCTTCCGAGCAAGGTGCCGAGACCAATGTGAACGTACCGAGCAACGATGCCGAGAACATTGTGAACACCGAGCTCATCTCAGAATTTTGACTCTTTTCATCCTAGTGATCGGATTCCTTTGTCTCCGTCAATGGCCGAGATCCGAGATACTTCATAGCATTCCGAGCTGATTTCTCAATAGCCCTGGCCAAGAACCGAGCTCATGATATATTTGTCTTCATCAAAACCTCTTTGATTCAACAATCTCCCCCTTTTTGATGATGACAAATGCTTGTTGATTTTGTGCCGCTCTCCTGAATGTATGCTCGAAGATCGCTCCCCCTGAATAACACTTTTCTCCATTAATCTCCCCCTGTTACGCTGTGACAACAAAAACACAAAAACAACACCTTTTGGTAATAAGTTATAAATAGGGGTTAAAAGGGAGGTTTTAGAGTTAGAAACATATAATAATAGAAAAATTAAGAATAAAATATTTAGAACTTAAAACACAAATTCCTTCGTTGGATGTGAAGTTGGGAGTCTTAGTAAGCTTGCTTTCAAATTTGTGCAAGATCCAACGGTTAACGAAAGAGTTAGGGCACTTTGAAATTCAAAGGGATGAAAGCTGACAAAGTAATCGATTACCTAGGGGAAATAATCGATTAGAAACTGTCTGTGGGGAAAAGTAAAAATAAAATTGGGGAAGTAATCGATTACTTGGGAAAGTGGGAAAGTAATCGATTAGCTTAAGTCTGACGCAGAAAAAAAAATAAAAACCTGGGGAGCACAAATTTCACTTAAAAAGGGAAGCTTCTTGGGCAAGCTTGGCACCAAACCCTCAAAACTCATTTCCCATTCTCATAACACTAAAACACTCTTCTTCCTCTTTTTTCCATCTTCTAGCTTCTGATAGTCATCATGGATTCACTTTCTCTCTCATGCCTCAACACACACAAGTGGTGAAAGAGAAAACCCTCTCCTCCTCTTTTGGTGTCTTCTTCTTCCTCATGTCTCTCAACCCTCCATTATCCCTTGCTTGGTTGGATTCATGCCATCCAACCCCAATAAGTGGTAAGAACAACTCCCTTAACTCCATCATCTTTGCTATTGTATTACATCCCCACACTCTTTTCTAAGTGGTTCCTAGTAGATTGCAAAGCAAAGGGGATCTAGAATTTAGGGAGCTTTGAGGAAGCACAAGGAAAGAGGACATAAAGGATCCAAGACTCTACTCTCTCTCTCTCTCAAGGTAAGGAGGTGGTATTACTTTTTGTTGAGAATCATGTTCCCCATGATGATATTTTGATGATGACAACATGATGTCCACATGATGACAAACATGAATATTGCTATGTTACAGGTACATGGATGAAGCGTGAAGTTGTGCATGCCTTTAGTCTTAAACCTTTATGTTTAGAAGTTGGTATGTAAAACAATGTTTAGGCTAAGTCACTCAAGTAATTTTTATATGATATGATGATAATGTGATTTTGTTTTGTGAAAATGGTAGAAGAAGTTTCTTTTTACAAACTTAGCTCCTGGAAAGTGTTTTATGAAAACCTTTGGTTACAAAATTTTTTATGAAAATCTGATTTTTCTATGTTGTAATCGATTACCCCTTCTGGACTAATCGATTACTTGCTGCATCTTGTAACCAGAGAATAAGTAATGGATTACTTAGGTTCATGTAATGGATTACTTCCTTGGTCTAGTCAACTAAGTGTAAGTAATGGATTACTTGAAGCTAATAATCGATTACATTTTTTGCTGCAACATTTTTATAAAAACCAGAGAGCAAGTAATCGATTACTTTGACCAATGTAATCGAATACCTTATTTCAAATTTTGAAGAACGTGCTGAAATCTTTTGATTCTCAGAATGATTTGTTTCCTTTTCTATTTGATCACGTTTTTCAAATTCAAAACTTCTTCTTCTACATTTTTCAAATTCTATCATTCTTCAATTATCAAAAAGCATCTCTTGATCATGATCATCTTCATCCTTCATTTTTTTATAAAAAAAACCTTGAGTGTTCTTTAGTGCTAATCATTGTCATAGGTTCTTATTGTTGTATCAACTCTATCTAGAGAGCATTATTGTTAGTTACACACATTTCTTCGTGCAAATCCAACTTTTGTAAGGGGTGTGACTACCTTAGTATTTAAGGAGTGTTATCCTTAGGATTGAACGTGTGTCGCGTTCATAGGGTGAGATAAACCCTTGTGTATTGGGTAGTGCTATACGAACGGTGGGAATCCTAGTAGTTAGGCTATCTGTATATCTAGGAAAGTGTTCCTAGTTGTGTTTGTTTAAGGTCCCTTGCGAACGGTGGGATTCCTAGTAGCTTGCGGGGCGCTCTGGATGTACTCGGGGACGCGTGGCGTCTTGGTTTAGTGGAAAGCTCAAGTGGGTCGCTTGAGGACTGGATGTAGGCGTTGTTTGCCGAACCATGATAAAAATCTCCGGTGAAAATTTCTCTATCCCTTATCTTTTTACTTTTTGCTTTTATATTGTGTTAATCATATTTTGCGAATAATCCTATTTAAAACTATATAGCACGAGTATTGCGTTTTCATGGTGTTAATCTCTTCAATCTTGTGAATAATACCTTTTCGATATAAGTATAAATATTCTTATAATTCTTCGCTTAAAAACGTTTTTCAGTCGTTCTTTAAGTCTTCCGCTCGTTTAAATCTCTTTAAATCTTTTTAAGAACGTTTGATTCGATTAATTTTCAATGTTTTTATAAACACCCAATTCACCCCCTCCCTCTTGGGTGACGTTGCCAATATCACCAATTATTCCAACAATTCGTATCAGAGCTTCGTGCTCTGGTAAAAGCTTAATCGCTTGAGTTAAAGATCCATTGTGGATATTGGCAGTATTGGGATTTTTACTTGTTTTGCTATGGAAAATCTTACATTCGATGATGCACCAATTTTCGATGGAGAAAACTATTTATATTGGAGTGCTAGAATGAAATTTTACCTTCAATCTATAAGTTGTCATTTATGGAATATTGTTCTTCATGGTTTTGATTTAAATCCAAAACACGTTTTAAATGAATTTGATAAAAAGTGTTTTGCCTTGAATATTCAAGCTATGCGCATTCTAAGATATGCCATATGTGATGAAGCGTATGCTAGAATCAAGGATTGTGTTAATGCAAAAAATATTTGGGACACTTTAAAAACACACTGTGTTACTGATGATCTTGAAAGTGTTAGTGTTTCCAGGAAAGAAAAGGTACAGCAACATGGAGAGGACACAAAGGATGAGATGATCAAATCCCATGATGAAATTCTTAATGATGACACCAATAGCATGAGGAGCAATTCATCAAGTGAAAATGATGAATTAGAAAGTCTTTTTGAAGCATTCATGGAATCACATCTTGAGTCGAGTTCTTTAGACGGGAGTCTGTGGACAACAATATTGAATTATAATCATTTACACCTCACGAGGTAACTCTACTAGATTATCATTCCCACACTCTACATGTTACTGATAATGATTTGAGAGATGAGTTGAAAATTTGTTGTTTAGAAAATAGCACCTCTACTAGTCATGAAAATTGTAGTTTTATTGAAAAACAAAGTGAGGTTGCTTCTTGTGATTCTTATGGTATTGCAAAATCATCTTGCTCCAACACCTTACTTGACAATACAGACAAAAATGTGGATATTCAAAGGTCAAGTAAAGCTGTTGACAAGTGTGATTCTCAATACAAGGATCATAAGGATATTTTTCACAAAAACGTTTTTGAAAATGTCAAAGCATCTCCCAAAACCATTATCTGTAATTATTGTGGACATTCGGGACATATTTCTCACTTATGCTTGTATAAGAAAAATCATTATATGAGAAATAAAATGAAATGGGTTCCAAAAGTTTCTAAGGAATCCAAGCCTAATCCTCCTGGACCCAACATGAGATGGGTACCAAAAAGTTCTTCTTGTAACAGGAACATACATAATCAGTTAACAAAGAAAGAACCAAAAATATTTCAGGAGAAGAAAGTGATTACAATGACTTATTGGAAGCCAACAACTAGATGGGTGGAGAATAAGTTCGCTAGGACCAAAAACTCCTCAAAAAGACATTGGAATCATAATGGAGTCAAATATCATAAGAGGAAGCAATGGTCAAGAACACACTCATTCTGGTCAAGAAATCATTCAGCCTGGCACGACAAGTCTGAGGTAACAAAGTCATCTTCCTACTATAACCATGATTATACAAGAGCCTACTTTAATTATTCCAAGTTGTATTGAATTTGAAAACCAAATCATGTGCAGTAAAATTTTGTTCAATAAAGTTCTCACATGATTACTATCTCTTGGAATAATAAAAGTACTTCATTCGTAATGTGATATTGAGTGCAAACTTGAAGTTGTTTGAGTTAGCATTCAAATACATATTATGTATGAACTTGTCAATTCATAGTTATATAAGGCTTGTGTGACTTTGAATATTTTCTGCATGTGGTTAATTATAAGTCTTTCAATTGCTCAAATTGTTTTACATTGGAAAATCTTACTGACTTGAGCATTGGAGATAGCCAGAAACATTTTGTGTTTGTAGGAAACAGGATTGAACAGGTAAGTTGACCACAAGCTATAGCCACACAGGTTCCCTACATTCAAAGAATCAGTCGCAAGGTTCAAGGAAGCTTGAAAAGAGAAAAAAAAGCAGATCTCTGGAAGTTTAAGCAGAAGTAATTGATTACTCTGCAACAGTAATCGATTACCCAGTGGTTTTGTGCAGCAGATCTGATCATTTCAATAGAAGTAACCGCTTACAGGACAGAGGATAATCGATTAGTTCTGCAACATCATACAACTCACCAGAAGAGATGTAATCGATTAGTGTGATTGAGGTAATCGATTAGAAAAGTTGCATCACATACTCATCAGAGAGGACGTAATCGATTACAGGTGTGGAATTAATCGATTACATTGAGTAAAGTAATCGATTAAATCCTGTCAGTAATCGATTACCAGCTACAGTATCTGAAAAAAAAAAGGGAAAATTCGTGCAGACCAATTGGGCCTTTGTTGACCCGTTTTGACCAAGTGTGGACCACATATGGTTACCTAACCCTAGCCACACATGCTCTCTTACACATCCACTCTCTCTCATTCCCTACCAACACACACGACATACTCCCTCCTTCCACGTTCTCTTATTTCTTCTTCCTCCTTCTCCACTTCTTCTTCCTCCAACCAACAAACCTCCATAACCTCCTCCAAACCTCCATCAAAACACCACCATTCTCACTCATATCTCTTCTCTCACTCATAAACCTTCATCTCTTTCCCTCTTTTTCTCTCAATTCGTCCCTCTTTCTCTCTCTCTCTCTCCCATTTTGCCTCCTTCTCAAAATCACCATTAAACCTTCATTAGACCACCACTAACCACCTCCTTCACCATAAACTCCACCATTATCTTCAACCTTCCTCCTCTATACCCAAACCCTTGGTTCAACACGGTTCATGCAAAGGGTTCACTGACCTTGGTCTTCTCTTCTCGGTTCACTGGTTTGTCAAGGATCTTGGCTCGATTCAGAGTTCTCCGGTTCAGACGGTTCATGTTGGCAATTCGGCAAGTGTACCGATAGCACAAGTAATAAAGAGTAAGTAAATTATCGTTCCACTCGGGATTGCAAATTGTTTCTAATTTCTTTCACTTAATTGTGATTACTATGTGAAAGTTGTATGGGTTTTGAGTTAGAGATAGGAGTGTAGAATTAAAGGGATGAAACAATTCAGAAACTAAAAAAGATTTAAAAGCAAATATGGAAAAGGTTAGGAACTTGGTTTCATTGTAGAATCAGGTTATTAATTATGAAAATATGTTTTCCAATAAATCAAAAACTCCAGAAACAATAAAAGCTAGATCCCTCATGGCAATTATGTTTCTTACTAAACTTTACCCCTTAATCCCTTAAGTGAGTAAAATTTATAAAAGTTATACAATTTGTAACATCCCAGATTTTTAACCCCTGATTAATAAAATGTTAATTATAAAGCTTATTTATAATTAATTATTTTTATTCTTGATTTCAAAGTAATTTGTTATGAATGATAATATTAGAGAGTTTTAATATGAGAAAATAAATATTTTTCACATTAATCCCTGTTTGGGGACCTTGAATTAATTTTAGAAAGGTTTTGGAGGGAAAGAAAATAAAATTAATATTTTTCAAAAACTGGGCAAAATACTCGAGTGTTTTTGGGAGTACTCGAGTATTTTGGTCAGAGTTGACGAGTTAGTGCGTTTGGTGAGTCACCACCACCGAGTCACCGCCGTTTGACATGAAATCAGTCCTTCAACACGTCCATGGCTTTCGTGTCGAGTTACATGAGCTCCATGAATGGCTATTTAAGCCATGGTTGATGAATCAATCAACCCATTTGCTCAAATCATGAAGTGTTGCGTGCATTAGGGTTCCTAAACCGTTCCATTCGATTCTCCCTCTCTGTGTTGATTTGAACCACAAATTATACACCAATACAAAGCTCACATCTCGAGCTTTGCATAGACACCAAGATTGTGAGCTGAGAGTAAGTGGATTGGAAGAATCGAAGCTTGGAAGTTGGAGTCCGTTTGTTGTCTCAAGTTTCCTGGAGCTTACTTTGGAGCTCGATTTTGGTAAGCTCAGGCAACCTCTCCATGTAAATCTTGTTCCTTTAGCTAGTACGAATTGTAGAGAGTATATAGAAACTAATTTCCCCAATTTTTATGTATGTCTTATGCATCAACCAATTCAATCTTGGTGCTCTGCTGAAACTGCTCTGCTTCAGTGTGGAGTTTTGGGGAATCCAGCTTGGAAGCTAAGTTTTGGTTAAGTCTCTGTTGATTCACGTCTAAGAGGTAAGGGGGAAGCTCTCTATTCACTAGATAGAGTTTAAATTGCATGCATTTGATTAGAGAGCCACCAAGAGGCTCTAAGGGCTTAGATTGAATAGGGAAATTGGTTTGGAGACCAACCTGGGGTCTAATGTTGTTCTGAGCAAGTTTTATGTGTTGCATGTGAACTATATGCAAGTGGTTTTCATGCCAAAAGTGTGTGGAACTGAATTTGGTATGTTAAGTTGTTGAAAATGTGATTTTATGCACAATTGTTGTTCAGATTCGATTCAGTGTAATAAGTTGTTGGTTTTGTGTTGGAACATGTATAATATGTATAATGTAAGCTCTGTTGATCATTGGATTGGATTAGAAATGGTCAGAATTGAAAATGGTATGTTAAAACCAAGTTTCTAGTCTGTTCTGCAAGAAAAGACTCGAGTACTTGTCTTGGCACTCGAGTATTTTGCAATAAAACAGTGTGTCTTTCTGTTATAACACTCGAGTACCAGGCCAAGAACTCGAGTATCAATTAATGCTCAAGGACATTTTCTGATGAACCACTCGAGTAGTGCATGAGTCACTCGAGTATTCTGGATGTGATGAAGAACACTCGAGTATTCATGAATCACTCGAGTAATTTTAATAATTTGATATCTGACCTTTCTGGAAACATGAACAACTCGAGTAGTTGTGAACTACTCGAGTAATCTGGGAAAAACTGAAGAACCACTCGAGTAGTCTGAAGAACACTCGAGTATTTTGGTCAAAAACGTAGAAATACCATTTTTAATTCTGAATCATTCTATTGATACTTTAATGATAATAATCCAAGTGATCTAAGACTTAAAAGAAATTGATTGATGACATGGTTATTTTCGTTTGGATGACAGGACGTTGCTCGGGTGGCACGTCATAACGGTGCTCGGGTGGCACGCTACATATTGAAATATACCAATCAGTTTCTTTAAGTTAAGATATTACATTCGTCTTTGAGTTTGGATATTAGATCGTTTATTCATGTTCGGGTGACATGAGGAGGACCTCTGGAAATACTAAAAGTTGCTACTAGCTCGATGACACATTAAGGTGGACAATGTGGGCAGTATGTGATATACTGTTGATTGGATGTTTCAACGGCGTGATGCACGCAAGTGGTAAGGTTTACGTTTTGGCGACGTGACGTTCATCAGACATGATGACGTTGTTTATCACCTCTGTTGTGTATCACAAGTGATAAGGTTTATGTCATTAGGCGACGTGACGTTCATCAGATGTGGTGACGTTTTTTATCACACCCGTTGTATGATGAGAGGTGATAGGTTTACGTCCTTGGGAGACGTGACGTTCACCAGATAGTGTGACGTTTTTATCACTTCCGAGCTAGTATGCCATACATTTTGGTAACGTATTCGTGATCTGGGAATACATAGTTGTATTGGATTGACGTCTGTGAGGACACTAGATGGAGAATCTTAGAAAAAGAAGAATGGCAGGCATCATGCCACTTACCCTTAATTAAGTTAAGGCCTGATACCAAGAATGAGTGCGAACATCATAATTGCAGTAAGTGGTTGCTAAGTGTTAACTGTGGTTGTTAACTGATTTGGGGTTATATTTGTGCATACTTATGTTGTTTCAACATTTAAGCTCTATTGATTATGTGTATAGAATTGCTTACCCCTATGCCCTTGTAGGTGATGTCACGTCACATCGCTTGCATCGAGATCCGCCCACTTATTAGTGGCATATGGATCTACGAGGATCTCCGGGTGGAGTATGAGGGAGAGGTAAAGATTACCTTTTTCCACCATAAACCACTGATTCGGTTCAGTCCTCATAGGTCTAGGATTCCCATCATATACCCTATGCATGTACCGTCTTTTTATAATTACCATGGATCACCTCCCACTCGACCAGCTCGCTCATATCACAGTTTTCAATTCCAATCTATCCTCTCACACCCTTTTACTCCTAGAGTCGTTCGAAGGGAGACTCCCTCATCTATTTCAAGGAGTTCTATTAATGGTCACGTATTCATCAGACCTTGTACCCAGTGGGAGGGTACCTACTCCTTCAAATGAGATCGAGGAGGAATCTTGTCGAAGACGAGAGCGGAGGCGAGCCTGTCGTTAATTCTACCGGAACTCAGTGGAGGGACAATGATTCCTAGCTATGTGCATAAGGTAGATGATGAGGAACAGGGATCTGATGTGATGGATGCTGCGGAGGAGAGCTGCTGCTGATGATGTGGGATGATGACCGCTGCTATTTCTTGGAGACTTCTACTACTACTGCCGCTACCAGTGCTATGAGACCAACTTTGGAGTTTTACATTTTGATATGTTTACATTGTGGATATTCCTTTGGAGAACTCTTGAATTATGGTCTATTTTGATGAATATATATATACACATGGCCTTATGGACTTGTACTGGGATTTTGGAGATCTTTACCGCTGGACTATGTATTTCGTACCTTTTTATAAAATCTATGTTATATTATGGTTTATACATAGTCCTGTTATTTCCGCTTACTCTGATATTGATTTAAAAGAATTCGGTTATGACATTTTGGAAATGGTATCACTTGGTTAGATGAAAATTGGATGGCATTACTTAAGTTCCTTTATATGAAATATATTACATCTATCTTCAAAGAGAATGTTGTCTAAGATTTGCAGAACTATCTTTTGAGCAAAGCAAATGCCGAATTCGATTTTAAAAGTAATACGTAAACTATTCTCCAAATATCCTATGCTTTGGTTTGTGCACCTGACTCTTTGGAAAATAAAAAGGAGGATTTTGAATCCAGTATTTTCTAACATTAAACCAGTCCATATCTATTCAAGTAATAGCCTTTATTTTGTATTAATTACTTGGGTTATTTTGAGGGTATCACACTGAGTGGTATCAAAGCAAAAGTCAGATCCTGTAGTAGTGGAAGTAGCTCCAGAAAGGTAGTCATCAACATCAAGCAAGTATCCACAGGGCATATTTATTGTTTTTGAATAACTAGTATCTTGCTCGAATTGAGCAATTGATACAGTATAGAAGTTGAATACATTGTTGAAAGCTATTGTTAGAACCTTAGTATAGGTTGTGGGAAAAATGTTTCTGTAGTCCATCATATGTGACCATAAGTTATAGCGCAGGTTTATTATGAAGACTAGAAACCAAAATCGCACTGACGCGATATTAGAGAGAATCACCGCTGTGTTGGAATCTATGCATCAATGGCGGCAACAGCAATCTCAACAACCACCTCATCAATATAATGTTGGTAATTCAGAAACTAAGAGTTTGACGGATTTTAGAAGTTGTAATCCACCTAAGTTCGAAGGAGGATTTAGGCCTGAGGAGGCTAATAAGTGGATTCATACTATGGATAAGATCTTTAGAACATTAGACTGCACTGAGGCTCAGAAGGTGGCATATGCAGTTTATATGTTAGAAGACGAGGTTGAGAACGGGTGGAATCACACAGTTCAACTCCTATACTATGAAGGAAGGGATATTAATTGGGATGTGTTTATGGAGAAGTTTCTCAATAAATACTTCCCGGAAGACTTAAGAAGGAAGAAGGAAATTGAGTTTCTGCAATTAAAGCAAGGAGACATGAGTGTGGGTGAGTATGCAGCTAAGTTCTAGACTCAAATAAATCAATCAGATTTTATTCAAAATGAAATTTTCAGGATTTAAGCAAGACTTTCCAGTTAAAGTGTTTTAGCAAGTGATTTTATGTGAAGTTTGATTTAGATTTTTTTTTGAAATTTCTTCAAGAAACGAATTTTCTTTTATGATCTGAGGTTTTGAATAAATGATTTCTTTTGAAGATTTTGATTTATGTGAAATTATAGTTTTTACAAAACAAAGTAAAGCTTATTTTTTTAAATTGATAAGGTGGATTGATTTTCCTTAAAGTTTGTATTCTTGGAATTTTGAATTTGTGAATATGTGTATGTGTATGTATGTGCCGTGTGTTTTGAGTGGAAACATGATGTCCTAAGGTGTTGTATGTATGATTTAATATGTATGAGTATTATTCCATGATTCCATGCTATGTGCTTATTATGATAACATGAAAAGAAGTGGTATGCATGTGTATGTGTGCTTGATTACATGCATTAGATTTTTAAGATATCCCATGAATCAATCTTGTATGCTTATGATGATAATGTGAAATGAAATTGTATGTGCATGTGTGCATGTGTTGTTCGGCCATTTAGGATTAGGAAGGCCAAGAGGAATGCATTTTCTTATGCATGAAGAAATTAGAAATTTAATAGAAAATATTAGAAAACTAGGGTGTGTGACTCATGATGCCTAGGTGAGACTTTCTTCCACCATTGTCTCCTTTGTGACATGACCCTTCCCATGCAAATTTTTGAATGGACCGAATTGCCCTTAAACCAAGCCCTAAACCGAGGCCAATATAGGAAATTTCCACACCCTTGTGTTGCTCTTATAACCGTGTAAGTGAGTGAGTGTTGGGTTAGATCATTTCCTTCATTTTCCTTTCAACTTTCCACCAACACAAACACTTAGTTCCAAGAGTGCCATCAAACTCTTGAGATTTGGAGAGAAAAGAGAGTGAGGCCGTGAGAGGAGAAGAGAGAAAGGAGAGTAGAAAACCCAAAGCCCTTAACCCAAACATCCTTAATTTCTTTCTTAAACACATTCTTCTTCAAGGATTAGAAGAGAAAAGCCACCATCAACCATAGAAGGAGGAGGTCGAAGCCAACCCTAGGAGGAGAAGAAGAGACTTAAAGCTTGGAGATTTAGTTAGAGATCTTGATTTAAGGTAGTCATTTAAGAGAGTTTAGTGAAGTGATTATGTTTTGTAAAGGACTTTATATGGACTTTGTTTAAGTTTAAATTTTGTAGTGCATGTGTTTATTTTCCTATGATTTTGAAGTTTTGTTGCCTTGCATGTTGATTCTATGACTTGATCTTGGATATTTGTACTTGGATGTTTTTATTCTTAACTTGTTCTTCACGGTTTTGTTTAGGTTTTGTGTTTAAGTCTATGTTTTTGCCTTGATTTTCTTTTGCATGTTTTGATCTATGATTGATCTTTGAGAAAACATGAAGCTTGAATTTTGTATGAGTGTAAAGTTTTGATTTCTTGTATGCATGTCACGATTTTCAAAAGAAAATAAACTCAACAAGCCTTAGAAATAATTTTTGTGTAAAAATAATTGAATCAAGATTTTGTGTGTGTGATGATGATGATTCGGATGGTACTTTAAAAGTTTTGCATGAATTGATCTTGAGTTTTGATCTTTGCATGTGAAAGCAAATTTGTAAGATCTTGCCTTTATGCATGTCATCATTCGGTTAAGTCTAGGAAGACTAGGAAACCATGCTAGATCATCACCTTGGTTACATGCATGTTAAAATTTGTCTCATCTAAGGATTTTTAGCACATGCATGAAGTTTTCTTAGAGGTTTAAAATCTTGACATGATTCTTGATGATATTATGAATCGATTAGAACTTGTTGAATTTCTTGTGAAGCTCACGGTTTTGTGCTTGTGAATGTCTAAAGTTAGTTTGTTTCATGTTGCATGTGTGTTTTATTGTTAGGATTAAGGATTTCTAAACCTATGGGACTTAAATCTTTTGATTTCAAACTTAAAAATAAATTTTTCATGATCCCATTCGGTTTAGGAACAAACCTTATTTGGGCTATTTTTATTTTATTTGAATTAATCTTGTATGAATGAAGTTGATTTGATGAGTGATTTCCCTTTTTGTTCCATTCGGTCTTGGCATGAAAATAAAAGAAATAAATTGATTTCTTCTTTGTATGTTGATTTATATGATGAGTGGCATTATTCTAAGTTAATGTGTTCTTTTTCTTTAAATTATTATGTGATGATCAAAAGTAGGATGATGTATGCTGTTTTCCCTAAGTGCATGTGTTAGCAATCATTAAATTTGAATATAAATTTTGCCTCACATAGAATGTAGATTCGGCCATGCATAGAAATTAGGTGTATGTGTTTGATTTTTTTTTGTTTTATGTGCATGAATGATGAATGGTTTGTGATATTATATTTGTTTATGTGTGTGTTTAATGATTTAAGTGTTTAATAATTTAACTCTTGTATTATTTTCTTTTGATTCGGTTTTAAAGAAAATAAAGTGAACCAAATGATTTGATTAATTGAAAAGTGTTGTTTGAAAAGATTTTCATGGTTTTTTTTATTTAACAAATGATTTTCATAAGAAAACCTTAAGATAAATGTGGCCTTTTTGAAAGCCAAGGAACTATTCATGTTTTGTTAAGCAAGTTTTTGAAATGATTATGAGTTTTAAATTCTTAAGTATGGAAATGTTTTTACTTAATCATGAATTGAAGTCAAAGTGATTTTTGGGTAATGATGCTTTGTTTTCTAAATAATTTTTATAAGAACAATTTTTAATAAGAGGGAGTTATTTGAGTTCCAGTAACAATCGGGAAGCAGTTACGAACGTCACGTCGGGAACCAAGGAGCGTATCGTGTGAATTGTCGTCAGTTGAGGTGAGAGAGAAGTTTCCCCAAAACATCGTGGTATTTAGGTAACATATTAAGTGTTTCGACCGTCTCAAAAGTCGAAACTTAGTGGTACTGAGTCGGTAAGGTTAGGTGTTGAGTTTATTTAATTGTGTCCGAATATTAGTATGTTGTTTATTTGTTTATTTATGATTATGCATTATAAGATCTGATCTGTTGTGGATTATAATATTGTTGCTGCTGCTAATAATAAGGAATAATAAGAATATAAAAGTTATGTGAGATTAAGTAAGAAAAGATATAAGACGTTGTCGGGGAAAAGACTAAGCGATGAAAGCGATGAGTTGAGCCAGAGCTTGGGTAACATTGACGATATGAATGTTTTCTTAGGTCGAGCCATGGGGGAAAGGAAATGAAATCGTGGAAAAGAGATGGAATTTGAGTGGAGCTGGGCTCCTTTGTTTTCGGTTTTAGACTGAGACTAGTGTTGAGTTGAGCTTGCTCCTCCATTAGCACTCAGCAAAAATGTTATTTTGAAAAGAGATTTTGAAAAGATTTGGAAAAGAAATTTTTGAAGTGATTTTCTAAAAGAGTTTGTGAAACATCATTTTTTAAAACTGTTTGTGAAACATCATTTTTGAAAAAGTTTGTAAAACCCTAGTTTTTTGAAAAGAAGTTGTGAAACATGGTTTTTTGAAAGAATTTGAGAAAGTTCTATTTTGAAAAGAGTTTATGGAATCTTTTTTGCGAAAAGATTTTATGAAATGTTACTTTTGAAAAGAATTGGTGAAACACCACAGTGAAACGTTATTTTTGAAAAGAGTTTGTGAAATTTTATTTTTGGAAGGAGTTTATGAAACCTTATTTTTGAGAAAATTTATGAAAAGATATTTTTAAGAAGAGGAGGAAACAAGATTTTTGAGTTGGATTATGAAGTGAGTGATTCGGTTTGTTATGGAACACCCCGCTCTGTGCGATGTTGAGAAAAGAGATGTTTGAGAAGATTAGTGGTCGGGACTCGTTGAAGGGATGCACGAAGGATGAGCCAACCAATAGGATAAGCCTTTAATTTAAAAGACTTTTTAAAGACATGTAATAACGCGGTGAGTTATGAGTGACCCGGAGTAGTGGAGAGGAAGAAACCATAAGTATCTGCGGATACTTAGGAGGAGATTGCATTAGGGGAGGACATTGACGGTGATACGTCAAGAAGTCTAGAGTACTATTCTAGGCGGAACAAATTCCACAAGTGGCGCACTAACGTGGTGGGGACTGGGTCCAATGCCGTGGCGAGTTCTGCTTTGCAAACTAGAATTAGTACTGTCGCCCCCTAGATTGCAAATCTAGAACAATGAGAGGGACTGGAGTGGGGCATCTTGATTTCCACTGTGAGACAGTGTGCCATGAATGTTTATGAATTGATATTATTGATTGAGGCTGAGTCCTCCTGGTCTGGGACCATTTGTTGTGAGACAGTTTTCGTGCCCGCACGGTAAAGGTCCTGTACTCCTGTTTGCTTCCAAATAGGTTGGGTGGATTACCGAGGAGATGTAGACGTGTGTGCTAACTTGAGAGCGTTTTCCTCAATGATGATTAAAAACCCCCGCATCATTGATGGATTCGAATTCATAAAACATAAATAAGAAAAGAAAAGAATTATGTATATATATAAGCGTATTTGAGAATAATCCTTGGGTGAAAGTATGGAAAAGAGGATGAGTTTATATGGCGGTGGAATCAGAGTTGCGCAGCATAAGCGATTATGGAATTAGACAAGCTAGTAAGAAAAGGTAGTAATGGAATGGAGTAAGTGTTTGTATGATCAATTAAATGTTATTGTTTTATATGTTGCTTGTCTGTTTGTATGGTTTGTCTATCTTAATATCTTACCTACTGTAATTCCACACTGTTGGCATCACATGTCTGGGAAAACTTACTCTCTCAAATTCTTCTGTCTGTGTATATGTATCTGTCCCTATGTTGTCAACCTTTAGTTCATGGATCCGGTTAAGTTTACGTTCGATATCCGAGACGAAGGCAGATGGGAAGTAAATTATCGAGTTTGGGAGTGGCGTGGAGTCACCGAGGTTCGCATCTTCAATCCCAACCATACCCTTTGAGGAACGGCCCCAGATACACGTACTTGTCGCTTTGTGCTTTCGGATCTACAGACCGGTGGACCGGCGGACTATCACGGTGGACATCCAATGCCTTTGTCAGCAAGGATTGACCCGGAAGCTGAGGAGCTGGAGGAAATGGACGAAGCTTTGAATGATCTCCCGGACGAGGCATTTGAGGCCATGGAAGAGAGTGAACCCGAGGAAGACCTGGAAGAGGATCCTGACGAGGAATTTCCAGATGCGGATGTGATTGAGATCGACCCGAGTGAGGCACCTCCCGCGGATCCATCGTCTTCAGCTTAGTGAGCCTGTTGGTAGTTTCTTTTATCTTAGTTGGAAGTATTATATTTCCTTGTATTCACTCAGCTAGCCAGTTGTGGTATCCTGATGTAATCCCCGAACTTATTTTAATGAGTGTTATATTTAAGTTGGGCGCCACTGATCTCACTTTTGAAAAAAGAGAAATGGGCCATGATAATTCAGTTGAGAAGAACCAAGTTGCAAAGTGCAGTGTCGTGTGACACTTCGGTTTGGAACTTGAAACTTAGCATGCGTGAGAGAACACTATTTTTAAATGCGAAAGAGTTTTGAAAGCTTAATGGTTCTCATACTCATGCTACTCAACATTGCTACGTGTTTAAAAAAAAATTTGGCCCATATTTTCACTACATTTTATGATTAAAGAAGTATATTTTCAAGTTGCCAAATCAGGGTGTTACAGTTGTGGTATCAGAGCAATGGTTAGCTTTCAGTAGTGAATACATGGGATGTATACTTCATAGTGCGTCTTGTGCGTTAGACTAGGACGATTAGGGATAGAGGCGTCGAGAGCGTGCGAATGATCGTTTGGATGCACCGAGCTTTACCGTGGAACCCGTAACTCAGAATCATAGTGAAGCCTATCCTTTTGTCTGAAGTTACCATTCTTTGATTGAAACCTTTGCTTGTTGTGAGCCCTTTTTGTTCAGAATAACCTTTGAACTTTTGATTTGATTTGAACCTTGAATCTATTCCATGATTGTTTGTTACCCAGATTCGTTTCTAAAGTGACCTTATGCCCTTTTGACTTGATTAAACCCAATTTGTGAAATTCGATTTGTAAACTTTCTCTATTATTAAACCCTTTGATCCCCAAAATTTTGGTGATGACTTATGCCAGTCAAGTAGTTTACCCTGAATTAGGAATAGATTGTGAAGTGTTGTTAAGGGAAATTAGCAGTATTCGAGGAAGGTAAAGGTTAGGATATATGAAAAAGGGGGAGATGTGTTGGTCATGAGATAGAGTGAGGATGTCTTTGAGTCTTAGATAAGACGAAGAATTGTATGAGTCTGTTAGGATTAAGTATGAATTTATCTGGATTTTGGTCTAGGTAGTGCCGAGGCAGTAGGAAGTCAGAGGGAGTAGGAAGAGTTGGTAGTCATAGAGTTAGAATTGGAAGAAGGGTGAATGCTATGATAGAGTTCGAATGGCTGTTAATATTGGGGAATTGAGTAGATGAAGCAAAGGATTTTACAATTAGAACCCCTAAGAGCTGATCAAGCTAGGATGAAGGAGGAAACTGTGTTGTCTCGGTCAATCAAGGTGACGGTGAATTGTGGATTAAAAGAGCCCTATTAGGAGTAAAGATCCTTTAGTAGCCAGATAATTCTAGGATTTGAAGAAGATTTAATGGATTTAGATCTTAAGATGAAACATGAAGGATGGAAAGAGGAATTAGAATGCTTAAGTTATTATGATCAACAGGTAATAGGAGATGTGAAGTGAAGCATATATTTCTTGAGGATTAGCTGTAGTTTGAAAAAAGGAAGGACTAGTCATGAATAAGATGAAGTTATAAGGGTGAATGTTCAGTGGAATCTGAAGTAAGGGTTGAGAGTTATTGGAGTTGAGTTATGTCTGTAGTTGAAGTGTACAGTGGTAAGAGTCATTAAAGTTGGGGAGTAGATAATGATTTGAGATTTTAAGGTGACCTAATTAGGCTGGAAATTTCTAGAAGAAGGGGGTAGGTTGAGGGAGTAATAGCGATGATAGTGTTTTGTCCAGATTGGCATGAGCATCACATTCTTTTCCCTTTCGAGTTGCTATTTGTTTCAGCAACATTGAACGACCTTGAGAATTTAATTCGCTTAGCAAAAACCTTGTTGTTATACACCATTGAATTTGACAATGGGATGACCCCAGAGATTGTTTGATAAGCCTGATTCAGAATTCTTCCTGAGAACAGCGATTGAGCTTTGCGTCGCGACAGTCAGTTCATCTGGGAATGAGGGAGAAGATTGCTACGAGGAGCTACGCACTCTTGAATGAGACGGTTTCGCGCATCATTTCTCGAGGACGAGAAATCTTCAAGTTGGGGAGAATGTAACATTCCGCATTTTCTGGACTCAAATAAATCAATCAGATTTTATTCATAATGAATTTTTCAGGATTTAAGCAAGACTTTCCAGTTAGAGTGTTTTAGCAAGTGATTTTATGTGAAGTTTGATTTAGATTTTTTTTGAAATTTCTTCAAGAATGAATTTTCTTTTATGATCTGAGGTTTTGAATAAATGATTTCTTTTGAAGATTTTGATTTATGTGAAATTATAGTTTTTACAAAACAAAGTAAAGCTTATTTTTTTAAATTGATAAGGAGGATTGATTTTCCTTAAAGTTTGTATTCTTGGAATTTTGAATTTGTGAATATGTGTATGTGTATGTATGTGCCGTGTGTTTTGAGTGGAAACATGATGTCCTAAGGTGTTGTATGTATGATTTAATATGTATAAGTATTATTCCATGATTCCATGCTATGTGCTTATTATGATAACATGAAAAGAAGTGGTATGCATGTGTATGTGTACTTGATTACATGCATTAGATTTTTAGGATATCCCATGAATCAATCTTGTATGCTTATGATGATAATGTGAAATGAAATTGTATGTGCATGTGTGCATGTGTTGTTCGGCCATTTAGGATTAGGAAGGCCAAGAGGAATGCATTTTCTTATGCATGAAGAAATTAGAAATTTAATAGAAAATAGTATAAAACTAGGGTGTGTGACTCATGATGCCTAGGTGAGACTTTCTTCCACCATTGTCTCCTTTGTGACATGACCCTTCCCATGCAAATTTTTGAATGGACCGAATTGCCCTTAAACCAAGCCCTAAACCGAGGCCAATATAGGAAATTTCCACACCCTTGTGTTGCTCTTATAACCGTCTAAGTGAGTGAGTGTTGGGTTAGATCATTTCCTTCATTTTCCTTTCAACTTTCCACCAACACAAACACTTAGTTCCAAGAGTGCCATCAAACTCTTGAGATTTGGAAAGAAAAGAGAGTGAGGCCGTGAGAGGAGAAGAGAGAAAGGAGAGTAGAAAACCCAAAGCCCTTAACCCAAACATCCTTAATTTCTTTCTTAAACACATTCATCAAGGATTAGAAGAGAAAAGCCACCCATCAACCATAGAAGGAGGAGGCCGAAGCCAACCCTAGGAGGAGAAGAAGAGACTTAAAGCTTGGAGATTTAGTTAGAGATCTTGATTTAAGGTAGTCATTTAAGAGAGTTTAGTGAAGTGATTATGTTTTGTAAAGGACTTTATATGGACTTTGTTTAAGTTTAAATTTTGTAGTGCATGTGTTTATTTTCCTATGATTTTGAAGTTTTGTTGCCTTGCATGTTGATTCTATGACTTGATCTTGAATATTTGTACTTGGATGTTTTTATTCTTAACTTGTTCTTCACGGTTTTGTTTAGGTTTTGTGTTTAAGTCTATGTTTTTGCCTTGATTTTCTTTTGCAAGTTTTGATCTATGATTGATCTTTGAGAAAACATGAAGCTTGAATTTTGTATGAGTGTAAAGTCTTAATTTCTTGTATGCATGTCACGATTTTCAAAAGAAAATAAACTCAACAAGCCTTAGAAATAATTTTTGTGTAAAAATAATTGAATCAAGATTTTGTGTGTGTGATGATGATGATTCGGATGGTACTTTAAAAGTTTTGCATGAATTGATCTTGAGTTTTGATCTTTGCATGTGAAAGCAAATTTGTAAGATCTTGCCTTTATGCATGTCATCATTCGGTTAAGTCTAGGAAGACTAGGAAACCATGCTAGATCATCACCTTGGTTACATGCATGTTAAAATTTGTCTCATCTAAGGATTTTTAGCACATGCATGAAGTTTTCTTAGAGGTTTAAAATCTTGACATGATTCTTGATGATATTATGACTCGATTAGAACTTGTTGAATTTCTTGTGAAGCTCACGGTTTTGTGCTTGTGAATGTCTAAAGTTAGTTTGTTTCATGTTGCATGTGTGTTTTATTGTTAGGATTAAGGATTTCTAAACCTATGGGACTTAAATCTTTTGATTTCAAACTTAAAAGTAAATTTTTCATGATCCCATTCGGTTTAGGAACAAACCTTATTTAGGCTATTTTTATTTTATTTGAATTAATCTTGTATGAATGAAGTTGATTTGATGAGTGATTTCCCTTTTTGTTCCATTCGGTCTTGGCATGAAAATAAAAGAAATAAATTGATTTCTTCTTTGTATGTTGATTTATATGATGAGTGGCACTATTCTAAGTTAATGTGTTCTTTTTCTTTAAATTATTATGTGATGATCAAAAGTAGGATGATGTATGTTGTTTTCCCTAAGTGCATGTGTTAGCAATCATTAAATTTGAATATAAACTTTGTCTCACATAGAATATAGATTCGTACATGCATAGAAATTAGGTGTATGTGTTTGATTTTTTTTGTTTTATGTGCATGAATGATGAATGGTTTGTGATATTATATTTGTTTATGTGTGTTTGAATGATTTAAGTGTTTAATAATTTAACTCTTGTATTATTTTCTTTTGATTCGGTTTTAAAGAAAATAAAGTGAACCAAATGATTTGATTAATTGAAAAGTGTTGTTTGAAAAGATTTTAATGGTTTTTTTTTATTTAACAAATGATTTTCATAAGAAAACCTTAAGATAAATGTGGCCTTTTTGAAAGCCAAGGAACTATTCATGTTTTGTTAAGCAAGTTTTTGAAATGATTATGAGTTTTAAATTCTTAAGTATGGAAATGTTTTTACTTAATCATGAATTGAAGTCAAAGTGATTTTTGGGTAATGATGCTTTGTTTTCTAAATAATTTTTATAAGAACAATTTTTAATAAGAGGGAGTTATTTGAGTTCCAGTAACAATCGGGAAGCGGTTACGAACGTCACGTCGGGAACCAAGGAGCGTATCGTGTGAATTGTCGTCAGTCGAGGTGAGAGAGAAGTTTCCCCAAAACACCGTGGTATTTAGGTAACATATTAAGTGTTTCGACCATCTCAAAAGTTGAAACTTAGTGGTACTGAGTCGGAAGGTTAGGTGTTGAGTTTATTTAATTGTGTCCGAATATTAGTATGTTGTTTATTTGTTTATTTATGATTATGCATTATAAGATCTGATTTGTTGTGGATTATAATATTGCTGCTGCTGCTAATAATAATGAATAATAAGAATATAAAAGTTATGTGAGATTAAGTAAGAAAATATATAAGACGTTATCGGGGAAAAGACTAAGCGATGAAAGCGATGAGTTGAGCCAGAGCTTGGGTAACATTGACGATATGAATGCTTTCTGAGGTCGAGCCATGGGGGAAAGAAAATGAAATCGTGGAAAAGAGATGGAATTTGAGTGGAGATGGGCTCCTTTGTTTTCGGTTTTAGACTGATACTAGTGTTGAGTTGAGCTTGCTCCTCCATTAGCACTCAGCAAAAATGTTATTTTGAAAAGAGATTTTGAAAAGATTTGGAAAAGAAATTTTTGAAGTGATTTTCTAAAAGAGTTTGTGAAACATCATTTTTGAAAACTATTTGTGAAACATCATTTTTGAAAAAGTTTGTAAAACCCTAGTTTTTTGAAAAGAAGTTGTGAAACATGGTTTTTTGAAAGAATTTGAGAAAGTTCTATTTTGAAAAGAGTTTATGGAATCTTTTTTGCGAAAAGATTTTATGAAATGTTACTTTTGGAAAGAATTGGTGAAACACCACAGTGAAACGTTATTTTTGAAAAGAGTTTGTGAAATTTTATTTTTGGAAGGAGTTTATGAAACCTTATTTTTGAGAAAATTTATGAAAATATATTTTTAAGAAGAGGAGGAAACAAGATTTTTGAGTTGGATTATGAATTGAGTGATTCGGTTTGTTATGGAACACCCCGCTCTGTGCGATGTTGAGAAAAGAGATGTTTGAGAAGATTAGTGGTCGGGACTCGTTGAAGGGATGCACGAAGGATGAGCCGACCAATAGGATAAGCCTTTAATTTAAAAGACTTTTTAAAGACATGTATTAACGCGGTGAGTTATGAGTGACCCGGAGTAGTGGAGAGGAAGAAACCATAAGTATCTGCGGATACTTAGGAGGAGATTGCATTAGGGGAGGATAATGACGGTGATACGTCAAGAAGTCTAGAGTACTATTCTAGGCGGAACAAATTCCACAAGTGGCGCACTAACGTGGTGGGGACTGGGTCCAATGCCGTGGCGAGTTCTGCTTTGCAAACTAGAATTAGTATTGTCGCCCCCTAGATTGCAAATCTAGAACAGTGAGAGGGACTGGAGTGGGGCATCTTGATTGCCACTGTGAGACAGTGTGCCATGAATGTTTATGAATTGATATTATTGATGGAGGCTGAGTCCTCCTGGTCTGGGACCATTTGTTGTGAGACAGCTGTCGTGCCCGCACCGTAAAGGTCCTGTACTCGTGTTTGCTTCCGAATAGGTTGGGTGGATTACCGAGGAGATGTAGACGTGTGTGCTAACTTGAGAGCGTTTTCCTCAATGATGATTAAAAACCCCCACATCATTGATGGATTCGAATTCATAAAACTTAAATAAGAAAAGAAAGGAATTATGTATATATATATATATATATAAGCGTATTTGAGAATAATCCTTGGGTGAAAGTATGGAAAAGAGGATGAGTTTATATGGTGGTGGAATCAGAGTTGCGCAGCAGAAGCGATTATGGAATTAAAACAAGCTAGTAAGAAAAGGTAGTAATGGAATGGAGTAAGTGTTTGTATGATCAATTAAATGTTATTGTTTTATATGTTGCTTGTCTGTTTGTATGGTTTGTCTATCTTAATATCTTACCTACTGTAATTCCACACTGTTGGCATCACATGTCTGGGAATACTTACTCTTTCAAATTCTTCTGTCTGTGTATATGTATCTGTCCCTATGTTGTCAACCTTTAGTTCATGGATCCGGTTAAATTTACGTTCGATATCCGAGACGAAGGCAGATGGGAAGTGAATTATCGAGATTGGGAGTGGAGTGGAGTCACCGAGGTTCGCATCTTCGATCCCAACCATACCCTCCGAGGAACGGCCCCCGATACACGTACTTGTCGCTTTGTGCTTTCGGATCTACAGACCGGTGGATCGGCGGACTATCACGATGGACATCCAATGCCTTTGCCAGCAAGGATTGACCCGGAAGCTGAGGATCTGGAGGAAATGGACGAAGCTTTGAACGATCTCCCGGACGAGGCATTTGAGGCCATGGAAGAGAGTGAATCTGAGGAAGACCCGGAAGAGGATCCTGACGAGGAATTTCCAGAAGCGGATGTGATTGAGATCGACCCGAGTGAGGCACCTCCCGCGGATCCATCGTCTTCAGCTTAGTGAGTCTGTTGGTAGTTTCTTTTATCTTAGTTGGAAGTATTATATTTCCTTGTATTCACTCAGCTAGCCAGTTGTGGTATCCTGATGTAATCTCCGAACTTATTTTAATGAGTGTTATATTTAAGTTGGGCGCCACTGATCTCACTTTTGAAAAAAGAGAAATGGGCCATGATAATTCAGTTGAGAAGAACCAAGTTGCAAAGTGCAATGTCGTGTGATACTTCGGTTTGGAACTTGAAACTTAGCATGCGTGAGAGAACACTATTTTTAATTGCGAAAGAGTTTTGAAAGCTTAATGGTTCTCATACTCATGCTACTCAACATTGCTACATGTTTAAAAAAAAATTTTGGCCCATATCTTCACTACATTTTATGATTAAAGAAGTATATTTTCAAGTTGCCAAATCGGGGTGTTACATTAGCTGATCAGGCAAAGAGTAACCAGCCGAGCTATGGACCACAACAAAAGAAAAGATTTGATCATCTGGATAAGGGTCCATATTTTGATCAGAATCGAGGCAAAGGAAGAATTGAAGTTAAGGATAGGGTTAAGTCTCGCAGTAATGCTCCTTACTATGAGAAGTGTAAGCATCATCATTATGGAAGAATCTGTTGGGCAACAAGTAATTGTTTCAACTGTGGAAAGCAGGGTCATATAGCACGTTACTGAAGAGAATCTATGAAAAATAACCACATTGGACTTGCTAGCAAACCAAAGACTCAAGGCAAAGTGTTTACTCTGAACAGAGTAGAAGCTAACCAATCTCCTGATCTCGTGCAAGGTAACCATTTACTTCAAAACCAATTTTGCATGATTGTGTTTGATTCGGGAGTTACCCTTTCTTTTGTAAACATGTGAATAGGTTGAAGTTGGATTTACCTACCTGTTTTAAAATTAGAGACCCCATGAAACTACCCAAATTTGTTTCTAAGGTTTGTTTGGATTATAGTGTCAAGATATTTGATCGCGACACTAAGTTAAATTCGATCTATTGTCCCATTTGGATGCGATTTTGGGGAAGAGATTGATCAAATCCTATTGTGGGTGTTAAGTGGACTTTCTAAAGTCAAAAATCTTTAATCATGGTAATCCGGAAGAAGTAGCCTTCTACATGCAATAGGAAGGACAACAAGAACTCTCAGTCATTGAAAGGAAGAATAACATTTCCTCCTGTGTTACTCCTACTCGATTCATGCCAAAGTATTGGAGCATACTTTCATGTATCGAGACTAGGACTTGGAAGGAGGTAGTTTTAAGAAAGGAAGGTAGATGTGTATGCATCAAAGTGATTGAATACACATAAGGTGATACACTTGGCGTATGACTTGAGCTTTGCAACGATCATGATTGCTTTGAGGGCTTGAGGCCTTCTCCCCGTGTCACTACGCTTTAAGTATTAATGACCCTGGAAAGTCGAAGTAATTGTTCAACCGAGAGGAGTTGTACAAGGGGCAACGCCGACGAACAGAATTTTAAAGGCTCATGATCAGAGACTCTGTCGTCGTCATGACAAAGCAAATGAGGAAGCAATCACAATGGGCTGAAAGGCAATTCATGTTAGCTCTATGGGGTTTAAGGAAGTGGTTTTAAGGAGTTTAATAGATTCGAGCTTGATGATACAAGTAGACCGACGAGAAGTAAGGAGGGAAGGTTGCAAATCACAATAGAATTCCTAACTCGAATTCGTGAATTGCAACAAAGAACTAAAGAACTAAGGACAAATAAGAGATTGATTTTGAAAGGGAAAAAACCTAAATTCCGTAGGAGACATTTTAAGGACAAGAATTTGGATTTTGGATGATTTAGAAATTTAAGGCTAATTCTGGAATTAAGCAAAATGGATGAGTGAAGGTTATACCACTCATATGCTAAGTGGTGAAGCTAAGACATAGTGGAACCATGTAAATATGATATTGGAAACATAGGATTGGCATGTCACTTGGGAATTACTCAAGGATGAAGTTTTGGAGAAATTAGAGAAAGGAGATTAAATTGTTGTAAATAAGGTAGGGAAATATGAATTTCGGGGAAAACATTACCAAGTTCAAAAGATCGGAGAAGTATGTTTCATTGCAAATTTTGATAGAAGGTTCAAACATGCGGAGTCCGAAAAGAATGATGTCTGAATTTCAAACCAGTTGTCAACCATTGAGGAATAATGGATTTCCTGACATTAGCAAGCATGTGTAGAATTGGTATGGATGATGAGGAAAGCACAGGAAGCTTATAAGCACATGAGACTTATAAGTGAATTAATTATGGGAACCAGAATTTCATGCATAAGGGGTTAAGGAAACCTCAATTGCATGAAAGTAACTGAAAAGCCGATGGAAAGAAAGTTGTAACATCCCGCATTTTTCCCATATGTGCGTAAACGAATTTTGTTAAAAGAAACCTTGAGATTTTGTTTTATAAGGATTTTCTAATAAGAATTTTACGTGTGTGATAAATAAAGTGTTGATTTTTAAGGAGTTTTATAAAAAAAAGTGTTTTATGGATGAGAAATGAATGATTTTGTTGAGTTTGGAATGATTTGATGATTTGTGATTTTATTAAAGGATGATTTCTATTTGGAATAAATTTTCTCTTTAATTTGTTAACTTTGAAAATTTGTATCTTTTCGACCATAACTCGGAATTTTATGATCTTTATATGAAAACGATCGTCTTGAAACGAAGAATTTGAAAATGAAATTTTTGGAATTTTCTGGGTTGATTTATAAAAAAAAAATTTGTAAATTTGTGGAGGACGAATTTTAAGAAATGTTGATTTTAAAAAGTGGCTAGAAGTTTCAAATGAAATTGTCTTTTGGAAATTTCTTATGTGTATGAAAAGCTTAGTTTTGAAAATCATTTGGAGACTCTAATTTCGTTTATTCTCTATAGATGAATATTTTATCTTGAAAAGTTTTAAAGATTTCCTTTATAACGAAAAATGTGTTTTTGTAGAAAAAATCTATTGTCACGGTATAAATGTGCTATGTGGTATGAGTTTGGTTGATATGTGTGTGTGATAACTTATACTTGAGAGTGATGGTGTGAATGTGATTCTTGAAAATATTTGCATGATTGTATGAATTAATGATTATAATGTCTTAAATAAATGGGATTAGAAAAGTATAAGATGTGTGTGTATGTGTGTGTGTGCTACGGCTTTGTGTGTATGTATGGGTTTAGGATTTTAATTTTTATAACAAAGAACCTATAGGAAGAGTTAGAACCCAAAAAGGAGATTAGATGGGTAGAAAAGGATTTAAGGTGGTAGAGTCAATCTTGCATGATGAGACCTAGTACCCTAATCTATTCACCATGTTTCCTTGATTTAACCCTTTCCATGCAAACTTTTGGAAGCCCAAATTTACCCTTTCCTTGATGCTTGGATCGAACCAAAAACCTAAGGGCATAAGAGGGATAATTCGTTGCCTATAAATACATGAAGCCATAGTTCATTTTCTTTCCACCTAGTTCATTTCCTTCTCATTTCACCCAAACACATTCTAAGGGCTCATCAAACCCTTAGAAGAGAAAAGAGAGAGAGAGAGTGTTGGCCGAGGGAGGAAGAAGGAAGAAGAAGGAGACTTAGAGCAAGATCCTAGGCTTTCCTTGAAGATCAAGAGTGTTAGGAGTTAAGAGATCAACTTCTTCTTGGTAGGTTATTTGAAGATCAAGAAGAAGACTATGTTAGTTAGGCTTTTCTTTTGGTTTTGTAAATTTTCTTTTTCTTTCTCCTTGCATGTTTATTTTTATGATGTGAAAGATGAGTGCAAGTGTGGTTTAGACTTAACCATGGACTTTTAAGGCTTAAAATGGTTTGTAATATTTAAAACCAAGGACTTTATGGTTCGGCTATAGCTTTCTTGATGGATCTTGATGATTTCTAAACAAATTCTTATGGATCTAAAGTATTTCTTGAAATTTTTATGAAGACTAAAATGAATCTATTTGCATGTTGGATTTTCTTGCCTAAACCGTGATTTATAAAGCTTTTATGAAAGGATTTAATAAATAATTTATGATCTAAGATTGATTTATAATAAAGTAGAGATCTTTAGTCTTGCATGTTAATCTCTCTTGCTTAAATCGTGATCTATGTGCCTTTATATAACTATTTGATGAATAATGATATGATCTAGACTTATTTGGGAATAAAGTTGGGATCTTTGATCTTGCATGTTAGTTTCATGATGATCTAGGTTGATTTTTATTTATACATTTAATAATCTATGATTGCTAATCAAAAAGTTAGGATCTTGAAGCTTGCATGTCAAATTTAACTGAAAAGATTGTGTTTTTTTTTTCTTGATGTATGTCTCGGCCAAGATGAAACAAGTAGGGTAATAAACCTTAAAATAATTTTTTAGCATGAACATGATTTAATCTAAGGATTTGTCTTGTATATGTCATGTTTGTGTGAAGGCCATTCGGCCATGCTTGGTAAAATAGGATTGATGCTTTTTATTTTTAAGAAAAGTTGATGCATGTTTGTATTATGGATGGATTTAATGATTCCAAGTTTATGCATGTCATATTTTTAAAATCTAAAGTATAATCTTAATTTTATTTAAGAAAAAGTTATGAGTTTGAGTTTAATGAAAATATTTAAGGGGAAATCTTATGATGATAATGGTTTATGCATGTTGATGTGAGTGAAGGATGTAGTGTGATGCTTTGAAAGATTTTCTTTGAAAATCTATATGTCTTGATTGATTATGTGTCTCCTACATATTGAAAAGTGAACCAAAATCTTTGTCTCATGCATGATGATATTCGGGCATGAGGTAGGAGAGTAGAAAATGGTGTTTGATCATCATTTAGGTTGCATGTATACTAGGACTAGCTTGACCTAAGAACATAGAAGTGCACATGAGATAATTAAATTTAAAGGAAAATAAAAAATGAAACTTTGGAATGATTTGTGGCTTTCATTGTTGTCTTGATTTAAGTTAAGAAAAATGAAATTGAAATTACTAAATTTTCCTATGATGCTCACAGTTTTAGTCTTAAAAGAAATAGAATAATTTCATTATTTTATGTCTTCGAATGTGTGTCATATCTTTGCAAGATTTTACTTAGATGATTCGGCCAATGCATGTTTGGATGGTTAGAGGATTTTCTCTTTGAAATGACTATTGATAATGACTATATTTTACGTGTATGCTATTATATATTTGATGAAATGATGTGTTAATTTCCCTTTTCCTTTCGGTTTTTAGGAATGAAAATAAATAAATTTATTGAGATAATTAAAAAGAAATTTTCATGATGTTAATTCTATGATTTCAAGGTTTAGAATTTATTGGTAATTAGAAAGTGTTGATCATAGGTAATTCGGTTTTGTTAAAATTAATTAAGAGATTAAGTTTGAATTATTTTCTTAAGCGTGATTGAGTTAGTGTACTAAGATTATAATTTAATTAATAATTTTGAATGAGTTTAAAAGTGTCTTGCATTATATGAGTGGTGAATGTTTTGGAAATTTAATGTGTTACCTTGATCTAAGTGAGTGTGTTCTAGAAAATTTAGATTTGAATTAGAATTATTTTCGAAATTTGTTTGTTAGAGTTATTGATGAAAAACCTATGTTTGGATTTCAAAAGAATTAAGAAATGTTTAATTTGAAAGTATAGTTCAAGCAATTTAAGCTGCTTTGGAATTTTTAAATGACATCCTCTAATCAGTGTTTAATAATGTTGCAAAGTTTTGGAATTTCAATAAATCAGTTTGATGTGATTTTATTCTTCTGAATTTTTGTATTCTGTTGGATGATAATGATTTTTATAACCTGAATGTTTTAAATGAAGTTTTTACGACTAAAATGGAGTCTATTTTTATAAAGAGAGTATTTTCGAACTATTTCAAGTTTTCTCGAAACTGTTTTAATTACGGATTTGAGTTGAATTTAAAAGCTTTGGATATTGACAATGTGTTTTCAAAAAGGAATTGTTTCAAAGTTTTTTCAAACACGAAGTAATGAATTTATTGAAATCGTTTCTAACGCACGAGAAAAATGTCTTAGTTCGAGCGACGGACGCGAAGGAAACGAGGCAAGGCTAACGATCGGAAAATCTTGGAGAGCTTTAGAAAATTTCGTTATTGAGGTGAGAGAGGGGCTTTCCCTTAAGACGTCGTGGTATTTAGGTAACATATTAAGGCGTCCAATCATCTCAAAGATTGGACCCCGATCTCATTTAGCGAGGTAGTGGGATAGCAATTGTTTGTTTGCTTGGCTATCCACACGAACGACTGGGATCGGTTTATTTGTTGGTATATTTTGTAGAGATAACATGATATTATGATTATGCATGAGTTGTTTGATTTTATTTGTATGTTAAATGATTTAATTACTTGTTCTATCATTGTGATATTATTGGAAACTGTTTGATTACATCTGAATCATAAAACGTCAATAACGAAATTGTGGAAGAAATGAATTAAGGATAAAAAAGGAAAAGAAGGGCGGAGGAGTATGATGAGAATGGTTGAGAAAGAGAGGCAAGTTATGATGTGAATGAGAATGTGAAAGAAACAAATAGTGATTGAAGAAGAAATATGAGTTGGAATTGAGGAGAAGACCGAGGATGCTGCTGAGCCATACTGACGAAGGAGGACGTGGACGTTACCGCTGAACAATGGCTGACGAGGGAGAATGCCGACAATGCTGCTGAGCAACACGGACAAGGAAGGATACGGATGATGCTACAATGCTAAGATTGATGAGAAAGATGATGTTGTTGAGCACTAGCAAAAGAGAATGATGCTGAAGAGAAATGTGTGAAAGGAATGTGAAGCGAAATGCTGATGAGACTCTTTGGGGAGCGGATGGAGCGATTAGCGGTTGGGACTCGTTGAAGGGCTGCACCAAGGATGAGCCGACCATTAGGATTAAGCTGTTAATTAAAAATCTAAAAGACTTTAAAATACATTAACGAATGCGGTGAGGTATGAGAGTGATATCGAAGTAGTGGAGAGGAAGGTACCATGAGTATCTGTGGATGCTCAGGTGGAGATTGCATTAGGGGAGGACAATGACGGTGAAACGTCAAGAAGTCTAGAGTACTGTCTAGGCGGAACAAATTCCATATGTGGCATACGAACGTGGTAAGGACTGGGTCCAATGCCGTGGTAAGTTCTGCATTCGAGACTAGAATAGTACTATCGCCCCCTAGATTGCAAATCTTGAACAGTGAGAGGGACTGGAACGGGGCATATGTGATTGCCACTGTACCCGAGATTTCTACAGTGTGCCTTGATAATACATGATATGAAATTATATGAATTGAATTGATTTGAGACTGTACCTGAGATGTCTACAGTTCTCTTGGCTTGGAGCCAATTGTTGAGACAGCTGTCGTGCCCGCGTAGTAAAGGTCCTGTACTCCTGTTTGCTTCCGACTAGGCTGGATGGTTGACCGAGGAGATGTAGACGTGTGTGCGAGCGCAATGATGAATTCCCCACATCATTGATGCTAACCGGAACAATAAGACTTAAAGGATTAAGATATTTAAAAAGAAAGGTACAGTAAGAATATCAAGTGATGAATAAAATTTATGAGTCAGGTATGATATAAGAGTCATGGAACATTCGTTGAGTTCGGAAAGAAGGATTGAGGTAAGGATTGATAAGAATGGTGTGAGTTTAAGAGAAAGGCATTGAAAATGTAAGCTGTAACATCCTAGAAATTAATAGTAATATAATAAATTGATAAAATAATATATAAATATTTATTTAAGGGTAGGATTAAGCCGTAGAAATTGTATAAGGGTAGTGAGGTAATAGGAAGCATAGACCGACCAGATAAGTAGATGTAGGGCCTCGGACCGACCTCAGCCGAGCTAAAGAACTAAATGGGAATAAAACACGAAGACTATTGTCAGCTCGGATTAGCCGACCTCAGCGCACCTCACAGTATCATCCGAGAAGGAAGCTCGGACTACTACTGTTCCTACAAACCGAGCCGACGTATCCGAGCCGATGTATCCTAGCCGACGTACTCTAGCTGACACGTCCTAGATCCTCCGTGCCAGCTCATGTGAGCTGTAGCCCTTTGGGTTTCGTACCATCCGTACACTGTCCTTGCCATTCACTTTATGTCATTGTCATTGCTTTATGTCCCTTTCAATGTACTATTCATGGCTTCCTCAAGAAGCCAATGAATCCTAGCCACTCATTCTAGCTTCCCAAAGAAGCCTCTAATGTGGACCACACAAATGTCCCCCCTAATTGAATAAAAGAAAATCCAACACACAACACTCAACACTTTGCACTTCCACTCTCTTCCTTCTTCATCTCTCTCCCTCATTCTATTCTCTGAAAGTCCAACGACAACAACTCCACCTACCTTCCCTCCTCTCATTCAAACATATTTCCTCCTCACTCACATATTCTTCCTCTTCTCTTTCAAGATCCACCAACCGGAGACCCTCCTTCTCTCCGTCCCCATGCTGTTCCGGCGTCCCTGTTCCGGCGTTCCCTGGATCCTCTCCGTTCTCTTCCGTTTCGGGCATCCCTGGAGCAGCCGGTGTTGAGTGTGCAGCTGGGAGCAACTCGTGGCAGCTTAGAGAAAAGGACTCAAGGGTGTGAAGCTCACAAGGTCAAGGTCAAGGAAAGCCATTCTCAAGATCTCAACTCTTATCTCTCACGGTTTGAGGTAAGGAGTGAGTGTTACCTCTACTTGAGTTTGGGTTTCTAGGGTGTTCATAAAGGGTACTAAGAGTGGGTGTTAGATTAGGGAATGGATCTAGGTTAATGTAGAAAGGAAATGGTAAAAAGGGTAAAATTGGAACTAATAAATGAGTTAGAAACATGAGTCTGAAGTAGGGATGAGTATCGTTATATGCTATATGTTGGTATTTACATGATGGATTGGTTGAATGTTTTATTCTTATTGTTGTTGTTGTTGTATAAGTGATTATGAACTTTGTGTATAAATGTTTATGAGCTTTGATATTTATGATTCATGTCTGTGGCCGAGCTGAGTGACTTCGGGAATGGGTATGAGAAAATGGTAGAGATGGAGAGTAGGAGAGATAGAGTAATAAGGCAGAAAATGAGTAAGGTTAATGGAAAGAGGGAATGGTTACCGAGTTTAGCCGAGAGAGAGGCTGAGCTAGAAAGATGGTTAAAGGGATAAGTAGAGAGGTTGAGCCGAGAGAGGCCGAGCTAAGTAAATAATGAGATTAATGTAAAGAGGAATAAATTAAAGAGTTGAGCCGAGAGAGGCTGAGCTAAATAAATGGTTAAGAGGATAAGAGGAATTAAAGAGAAATGGTTGTGTGATCGGGTCATAGCAGACGCGTACCGGGTGCGTGCATTGATCGCGTCAGACGCATACTGGGTATGTGCAGCTGTAAGACGGGTACTGGGTACTCGCAGTTATGATTCACACAAGGTTCCGAGCACGGAACCGGTGGGATGTGGTCCTGGTCATAGCAGACGCGTACTGGGTGCGTGCATTGATCGCGTAAGTCGCCGAGATGCGCCTCTGTAAGACGGGTACTGGGTGCTCGCAGTTATGGACTCTCCTTAACCCCATAGAATGATCGGCGGTAGTGCTCCTGGTCATAGCAGACGCGTACTGGGTGCGTGCATTGATCGCGTAAGACGCATACCGGGTATGTGCAGCTGTAAGACGGGTACTGGGTACTCGCAGTTATGGACACTCCGATATCCGACTTTAAATGGTGTAAGACATGCACAGGGTGTATGCATCCGAGAAGAGTAAAAGATGGTAAACTATGTGAAAATGGAATAATGAGTAATGAGTCCGAGATAGTGATGGTAATCCGAGGTAAGAGAATGTGAACCGAGGTATAATTAGTCAGGGAAGGATATAGTGGTTGAGAATGGGAACCGAGGTAAAGTTAGTAGGTAATGAGCAAATTGGTTTATGATGTGAGCAGAGCTAGATGAGATGGTAGGATGTGAGCCGAGTTAGATGAGATTGTGTGTATGTGAACCGAGCTAATGTTTATATATGCATGAGATATATGGGCTTGACTACTTGTTATTTATATGCTATTTGACTACTTGTGTTTGGCTTGGTAGTTCGGTATGTCATTTTAGAAACTGCTTATTTAAGTTCTGTGTAATGCTCACCTCCTTACCATTTTTCAGGTACTGAGCCCGAGCAGACGCAGTCCCCGGCCGAGCAGGATCACTCTCCCTCACAGGGAGAGTAAGTTATTTAGAGACCGATAGGTGGATAGGTCTCGGCCATTTGGGCCGAGCTAAAATATTTGTTTTGTATTGGGTCTCGGCTAGTTGGGCCGAGCTAAAACACGCTTTTGTATATTTTGATCTCGGCCCAATGGCCGAGCTAAACATCATTTTTATAATTCGAACTAATGAGCTCGGTGTAGCTATGTTTCTCAACTCTTATTTAATGATTAATCAAGTCTTCCGCTTTTAACTCTGATGATTTGATATTAATGAAAAAGAAATATTATTTTGGCAATCATCACATTTGCTTTAAAAGAAATTTTAAATCCTAATTTTCGATTTTAAGGCTAATTATTATATAGGGTGTTACAATTTTGGTATCAGAGCAGTTTCCCTCGGCCTTTGGAGTGTGGACTCACATCTCCAACGGTTACTCACCAAGAGAGTAACCAGGAAATAGTGTCAAGTTCTATAAGTAGTTGCTTAGGTTTATAGTTATAGACTCCTATGTAGTTATGCACTAAGTTATGTAGATGTCTGCATCAACAGAACCCTTTGTTGCTACATGGTAGCAACATGGAAAATCAGTCTTTCCATTCTCATGCTAGCAGTTCGGCTACTGATCATAAGATCAACTCCCCAGCTGATTCTTTAAAATCCAAGCCGTATGATATCTGCTTTCAAGAAGGGCAAACTTCTGCAATGGGTAAGTTTAGGTCGACTACTGAAGACAAGGAGCAACACGTGGGGGTACAAGTTGGTGAGAAGGAGAGTATAATGTTGAGGCCGGGAATGATCCTTCTGAAGCAGCACTTGGCTCATGAAGGACAGGTAGACGTAATAAAGAACTGTCGTGAGATGGGCCTAAGTCTTGGAGGTTTCTATCAACCAAGCTTTACAAGTGGAGCCAGACTCCGACTGAAAATGATGTGCCTCGGCTTAGACTGGAATCCTCAAACCCGAGCGTATGGACACAAAAGGGTAATTGATGGAAGCGAACCACCCGATATTCCTGACCATTTCATTCGGCTGGTTATGGGAGCAATGCAAGAAGCACAATCTTTGATTGAGAAAGAATGCGGTGCAAACGAAGTGGAGGGCATACTCCCTTCCATGTCCCCTGATGTCTGCATTGTCAATTTCTATGAAGAAAATGGAAAGCTTGGTCTTCATCAGGATCGTGACGAAAGTGTTGGAAGCCTGCAAAGAGGGATACCCGTAGTATCATTCTGCATTGGTGACTCGGCTGAGTTTCTCTATGGAGACTAGAGAGATCCAAGGAGGTCAGAAAGAATTATCTTGGGGTCAGGCGACGTACTAATATTCGGTGGCGAGTCTCGTCACATTTTTTATGGTGTGTCGGCAATCATACCAGAAACAGCCCCAGAAGGATTACTCAATGACACAGGACTTCGCCCTGGACGTCTCAACCTTACATTCCGACAACATCAGTTTCCTGGCCAGCACCTTTGAGGTCTACGGTACAGCTACTCAGGGAAATCCGGGCCAAACCAGAAAAAGGTACGGGACGATCCAAAAGTTAGATAAACATTTTAGGTACTTTCAATCTACATCTCTATTAAGTTTCAATGTAGAGTACCCTAAATCAGTTCTCTTGGAATTTTAAATTCCTAATCCTGTATTTCTAAGTGTTGTGGAACCTAATAAATACTCATCTTCAATCCAATCTTGAGTACCATCTAGTTATGAGACCATAACAAGAGACTTAACCAAAAACCTTGTGATAATGTCATCCTTTAATAGTGTACGGTCAGGATTGGTCATCCTTTCCTTGCATCTGTTAAAAGATAAGGCTATCATTCAATAACGCAGTGATGTACAGTTGATGAATGCGGGATTGGGACTGACCACCTCGGTCTTCGCGTTTATTGACGTTCTATATTATTGCAATTATCTAGTTGAAATCCGACTAAACCATCTAAGAATTCTAACCCTGTCGAAAACCCGATTGAAACTTTAATCCTCTAGGATCTTTACTAAGACTCAAACAGTGATTCGCATAGAAAATTCGAAACAACCCCAATGATAACGATTAGCAGCCAACTAAACCCCATGCACCACTTTAGCTCCACCTACTCAAGTTGAGGGGTAGGGTAAGGGCTACTCGGAATAACTCGGTTTATCCCACACCAAAGGTGCTAAACACTATTCCAACTCTATTGGTGCTCTGATGAACCTCGGTTAAGGTTCTAAATCACTAAAAGGCCTTAGGTGGGGTTCTAACCAATAGAAGAAAATGCTCCTCTTTTTCACCCTTCTAGGCTCGAATCGCTCTTGGAAGAGTTGTCCTCAGATCTTAACCAAGGATCCGTTTTAAGTGTGCTGGCAAATAGTTGTGAATTCGGTGTTCCTCGTGTCTATTGATCTTAAGCTTAAATTGTTCTCGGAACCCCAGTCTTGTTTCTTTCCTCTGGTTCTTCACAAGAGAGAACATTTCCTCCATTGGTTATGGTACCTCGCAGCAGGTTCGTGACCCTGAAAATTTGAGCTGTCTTCTTTCATGAAAAGCATGAATTTCTTATGGATCCCAAAGTACTTGGATCCTTTGTTAATCGCTGAAGTATAGGAGGTTTGTTTCCTCGGTCATGTGATATCCGAGCACGGTGTTGCGATTGATCCCTCCAAGGTGGAAGCTGTGCTCAAGTGGGAGAGACCCAACTCGGTAACCGAGATCAGGATATCACATGGAGGGACCATCAGTCGTTCATCTTTTATTATGACTAAGTCCAACAGACCATCAGCCATTCATCTTTTTTATGACAGAGTCCAACAGACCATCAGCCGTTCTCTTTTATTCTTTCTTAATTATTTCTCTTTTCTCTTCTTATAATTTAAATATTTCTTTTATACTAGTCTCAATCTTTTGATCTTTATTTTCGTTTATAACCTATCACCTTTTTCTACATTTTCTACTTTATTCTTTTTCTTATCGCTAATTACCCTCGCTTTTATCCAACTCTACTTATCTTGGTTCTGTATATTATATTTTAGTTCACGTTGTTATTTCTTAATCATTTCTTTGGTTCCTTTATTTTATACTTATTTCTTAACTTATTATTCCTAATTCATTGACTCCAGTTTGTTTAACTACTCTGTTAACTCACGTTGTTACTTAACTTATTATCCCTATTTCATTAGTCCCATTTCATTTGATTACCCTATTAACTCCACTTAGTTTCCCTATTTTATTAACTTTATTATATTAAATTGCTTTACTAACTTACTCTAGCTTCTCAATTTTATTACATTATTCTACCTAACTTCCCGCATAATGTACTCTCTCTTCGTTTTATTATCTTATTAATCCGCTTATCGTTTTCCTATTTCCTTTTAAATCTAATTCATTATTTTGCGCCTATTGCTCTAATCGGTCCTGCACGTATTTATTATTCCCTATACTAATCCCTCCTTTACCTCACTTTAATCTTTGGGTACTATTATACTTATTATCTTTTAGTTCATTAATTCTACTCTCCCTTTTGCCTATTTCGTTTTACCCTTTTGTCCTTTTAATTCCCCTATGGTTTTATTTTTATGATTGCTCACGTTCTTGTTTTATTCTCATTATTTTAATATTCTAATTACGCTCATTCGTTCCGGGCCTTATTCTACGCTCATTCCTTTTATTCCCTAAAGTGTGGTTTCTATTACAATTTTATTTACTTCCTTTATATCCACGAGGGTTACCCTAAGGTTCATTAACATACTTTTTAATTGCCCTATTCTCAGCTACCACTATAGCATCCTAGAATTTACTTCTTAAGTAAAGGTAACGCGAACCCTCTTACCTCGGGTTTGTTAAATAGAACCTGGATTTTAGCTCGGCGACGATGACGGCGTCGGTGTTGCTCCTCGTCAGGGGGAATGATCGCGACTGGACCGAGGCAAGAGCTTCGAGCTTCGAGGTTCCCGACACGAGCCCGACACGATCACGGGTCGGTAAAGGCGCCGGTGAGATCCGTGGAGAGAGAGATGGGGAGACTCACCGTTGTGGTGGCCACGGCTCACGGCGGTGGCGGCCGGAGAGGAAGAGGAGGGCGGTGGAGAAGTTGGAGAGAGAGAAAGAGAGAGAGAGGGCGGTGGGTTGAAGGAGGAAGAGCCAAGGGGTGGCGGCTCAGGGCGGCGGCTGAGGTGCTGGACGGAGGAGCTATGGAGGAGGTGAAACGGGGGAAGAAAAATGGGGGTTTGGGGGGTTGTCGACGCACCATTTATGGTGCTGGTGCTGCTGTTACGCGCACCTCGCGCTTGAGCGCGGCCGCGCGCGCCTGGGCGCGACCCCCCCTACTGATCAGTTTTGTTTTCCTTTTTTTTTTTTACTATGAGTTGACCGTGCTATAACTTCTTTGTGCACCGTTGGATCTTGCTCAAATTTGACGAGCAACCTCCTAAAAATCATATCTTCACATCCAACGGTGGAAATTGTGTTTGGAGTCTTAAATTTTTTATTTTGAATTTCCTAATGTCGGGTGTTTATAACACCGAAAAAATCGATTTTTCACACTCGCTTGGTCTTCCTTAAATTTGCTTTTCGATGCCAATGCTCCTTAACTCCTTCATGGCACTCGAAGAATTCCTAAACCATCATTTTAAATCCCTTTTAGGATAATCCTTATTTCCAAATCTTCTTATTATTCTAATTATTATTAGAATTAAAATTCGGAATGTTACAACGTGTCACCGTCATCGTCCTCCCCTAATGCAATCTCCTCCTAAGTATCCGCAGATACTTATGGTTCCTTCCTCTCCACTACTTCGATAACACACTCATACCTCACCGTGTTAGTTCATGTCTTTTAAAAGTCTTTTAAAGGTTTTATTATCTTAACGTCTTAATCATACGGTCATCTCGCCCTTAGTACATCCCTTCGACAAGTCCCGACCACTAATCGCAACATCTCTCTCTTTCTTATCATGGGGTAGAGCTGGGATCGCACTGACAAACTTCCATCTTGATTCTCCATCTTTCTCAACTTCTTGTTTCATAATTCTTTCCAAAATAAGTTTCACAAACATGCCCAAAAATAATGTTTCAAAATCTCTCTTCAAAAATAGTGTTTCACAAACTCCTTTCGAAATTAGCATTTCACAAATTCTTTTCAAAAACAATGTTTCACAAATTCTTTTCAAAAATAATGTTTTATAAATTCTTTTCAAAAATAATGTTTTCACAAACTTTCCTTAGAAATAATATTTCTCAAACTTTTCTCCAAAAATAAGAGTTCACAAACTTTTCTCAAAAACCATATTTCACAAACGTTTCTCAAAAATCATGTTTCATAAACTTTTCTTAAAAATCTCATTTCAGTAGGTAGCAACAGCATCACTTTTCCCCTAGCTCTGGCTCTTCCCCCTTATGGTCGTCAAATCTTACTCAACAGCAATCATTAGTCCTCATGAGTTTCATAACCTCTCAACATCTTCCTCAAACTTTTTCTCACATTCCTTTTATTCTTCTTATTCATTATTATTATTCACGTTATTATTGAAATCAACAACAGATCAGATATCATCATACATAATAAATCCATCAATAAACAAATAAACAACATACTAACATTCAGACATCATCACACAAACTCATTACCTAATTTCACGTGGTCTTTGTCTCCTTCACACGAGTGGCCACACAACCAAACAATTGCCACCGTGCTACTGACTCAAAACCACTAAGTTTCGACTTTTGAGATGGTCGAAACACTTAATATGTTACCTAAATACCACGGTGTTTGGGGGAAACTTCTCTCTCTCCTCAACCGATGACGATCTTCAATACGCTCCTTAGTTTCCACTGCGACGCTCGTAACTGCTTCCGATCGTTACTGGCACTCAAATAGTTCTCTCTTATTAAAATCACTCTTATCAATTATCTCGAAAATAAAGCAACGTTACAAAACTTTTTATTCGAAAGTAAAGTATTCGCTTCCTCTTAATACTTTGAAATTACTTTGGATTTTAAACTCACAATCAAAATCAAGTAAAACATTCATTTAATAACACGTTTAGAAAATTAAAAACTTAAAATACTCTTTTCAAACACTTGTTAAAAACATAATTAGTTCCCTGACCCCTATAAAGGCCACATTTATCTTGAGGGTTTTTAAAATATAAAACACCTTTAGATTAAAACCTTGTACTTTGATTATCAAATGAAAATCTTTTCAAAACAATACTTTTTCAATCAATCAAATCATTTACTCACTTTATTTTTGTTAAAACCGAATTAAGTCAAAGAAAATAACGCAAGGGTTAAATCAAAAACCTTTTACAAGTATTAAACATTCAAATCATTTTCAAACACACATATTGAACATGTTAAGTCATTCATAATTCATGCATCACTTTCACACTCATCATGCATACATACAAAACAAGAATCAAACACAAGCTCCTGTTTATTTTTTTTCTATACATGGCCGAATCTCCTTCTATATGAGACAAGGTTGTATTCACATTTCAAACACTAATGATTACTATCACCTAAACAAAACATACACATATGGAAAATAATCATTTAAAGCATAATATCCTACTTTAAACATTACAACCGAAATGATCATTAAAGAAATATGCTTGCTAGAACTTCAATACGCTAACATCTTTCAAGTAAAACTATATCAACGATCATTTAATTTAATTAAAGCATGCAAATTAAAGGAGAAATCAATTTATTTCTTTTACTTTTTGATCAAACCGAATGAAGCATAAGAAAAATAACTCAACTTTTAACGATATAGTCATGCACCAAATCACTCGATTTATTCAAGCTAAACTCAAACAATAACACTAAAGAAAATAAAATGACTTAAATAAAATTTGTTCCCAAAACTGAATGGAACATGAAAAATTACTTTTAAGTTTTAATCAAAGATTCAAGCCCCATAAGTTTAGAAATCCCTAAATCCATCAATAAATCACACATGCAAAACAAAATGAAACTAACTGGATATTTATAAAGGCAAAACCGTGAGCTTCACATAAAAATTCATCAACTTTAATTTTATTTCTTTAACTAAATTTATCACAATAGAATCAAGGGTTATGCCAAGATCTACATCATTCAAACCTTTAATGATTTCATGCTTGTACTTTAAAATCTTTAGAGAGAATAAATTTCATCATGCATGTAAATTAAACAATGATCAAACATGGTTTTCTACTTTCCCTAAATTTTGGCCGAATAATAACATGCAAAAATGCAAGATCTTGTTTCATTTTCACATGTAAAGATTAAAACTCATGGATCATATCATGCAAAACTTTTAAAGCATCATTTTCTTTCTCAAAGGACCAACCGAATCATCATCATCATCATCACATACACAAAATCTTGTTTAAAATCCTTTTTGTACCAAAAATCATTTTTAAAACTTGTTATCATAATTTTCTCTTTAAAATTGTGACATGCATCAAAAGAAAACCAAGACTTTACACTTGACATCCACATGAAAACTCAAACCTCATGCTTTTTCAAAGATCAATCATAGATGAAGACATGCAAAAGAAGATTAAAGCAAATACATACACTTAAACATAAATCCTCAAACAAACTGTGATAAAGAAAATTTACAAGTTAAAGATCAAAGCTTTCAAGCACAAATATTCAAGATCAATACATAAAAATAACATGCAAGCCATTTAAACTTCAAGATCATAAGAAAATAAACACATGCATCACAAAAATTAAACTTAAACAAAGTCCATCATAGAGTCCTTTGCAAAACTAAAATTATTACACTAAAACTTTCTTAAGCAACTACCTTAAACAAAAATCCTAATCTTCAAGCTTCAAATCTCCTCTCCTCCTTCCTAGGGTTTGCTTCGGCCTCCTCTCTCTTAGGGTTGATGGTTGGTTTTCTTCTTGATCTTTGAAGAAGGAAGTGATTGAAGGAAGAAATCAAAGGTGTTTGGGGTTGGGAGGTTTGGGTTTTCACTCTTCTTTTTCTCTTCTCCTCTCTCGGCCTCACCTTCTTCTTTAAGGGTCTCAAGAGCTTTGTGTTGCTCTTGGGACTAAGTGTTTAGAATTGTGAAGGAAATGAAGAAATGAACCAAAGCCAACACACACACACGGTTCTTATAGGCAAGAGCATGGGTATGGATTTTCCAAGTCTAACCTTGGTTTAGGGTGTTGGTTCATGGGCAATTCGGTCCAACCAAATAGTTGCATGAAAAGGGTCTTGTCATGGGGGAGACATGGTGAAGAAAAGTCTCCCTAGGCATCATCACACTCACACCACCTAATTTCATCCTATTTTCCATTTAATCCTAACTTTCTTAATGCATAAGAAATTAAACTCCTATTTGGTCCTCTTGGTTCTATATGGCCGCACAACACACACACATACTAGGGAAAATAGAATTTATTTTCATTATATCATTACAAGCACACAAAGTTAATTCATGGAATAATGCATATACTTAACACATATTCAAACATACATATTGTGACGTCCCCTATTTTCCTAACGACGATAAATAAGTTTTCACCAAAGAAGAATTTTGAAATGTTGTTTTACAAAGGGTTTTAATGAGTGTTTTATTCGATCACGTAATCGGTTGTCGATTTTATGGTATTTTGGTAAACAAAGATTTTTATAGAATCCAAGCAAATGATTTTATTGAGTTTGGAATAATCTTATTATTTGTGATTTCATTTGAGAAATGAATCCCTTCATACATCTCTGTGGATTTAACCTAATTGATTTAAGAATCAATTTAAAAGAGTTCTGATTTCATGATGTGTTCTTATTTAAATTTGCTTGTGTGTATGACTTTGTGTGCTTGATTGTTTAAGGTTTTAATTAAGATTTTGTTTTATCGATTCATATGATTTCATGGAAAAATTATTTTCTCTAAGCTTCAAAGGATCAAGTCCAATCACCTCTAGGAACCCTAATCGATGAGTGAAACCCTAATCGAGCCCTTGATATTTGATTAAGTGCTTAATCACTCTCTTAAACCCTAAACTCCTTTGGTTAGTAAGCTAATCCAGAAATTAGTTTTCCTTGAACCCATGATTGAGTTTTGATTAGCACCTTAATCCTTGATTTAAGCCCTAATCACTGAGGATTAGTGGACTAAACCTAGATTAATTAACCTAATCCTACCCTAATCATGATTAGCACCCTAATTAGTGCCTTAAACCTAATTAAGCTAATCCACCCCACCTTAATCACTCTATGGCCGAATGGCCACATGCTCAACCAAGCCACTAAGCTCACTTGCATGGTTGCCAAGTAGCATGCCTTTAGTCAAACCATGACATCATCTCCATGACCTAAGCATGACCTAGGGAGGAAGAAAAAGTGAAGAAAAGGAAAGGAAGAGGAAGGTGGCCGTGTGGACTATGAAGCAAAACTTGGCCACCAAGTTTGTAGCTTAATCCTTAAGCATTTGCCATCATACCCTCCATGCAAACCCTTCTTGGCAATTAAGAAAAAGTGGAAGAGAATAAGAAAAGGGACCAAAACCGTATGAAGAGTGAGTGAGTTGTTTCCATTCTTCATTCTCACCTCTTCATCACTTCTTCTTTCTCTCATTCACACCAACACAAACTACACCAACACATACACCATCAACACACCAAAACCGTGAGGGAGTGGATGAGTTCTCCTTAATTCCCCCTTCAACACACACATTTTCCTTCATTTCTTTCCTAAACCAAACACATAACACTAAGGGCATCATCAAGCTCTTAGTGAGAAAGTGAGAAGAGAGAGAGGCCGAATCTTGAGGGGAAGAGAACCAAACCTTGAACACTTCATAACCTAAGCAAGATCAAGCTAAACTAGTAAGGAGGAGGAGGAGAAAAACCATGGACCTTAGGAAGAACACATGAACCGTGAGGAGAGGAGAGAGATCAAAGACTTTGGACTTAAATTCTTTAAAGTTTTGACTAAGTAAGAAATTTGTTTCATGATTTTAAAAGTTTTAAACCATTTTCTTTGATTCCTTCTCATTTCCATTCTTTCTTTCTAAAACCTTGATTTTGTTTGAAAAAGTGTTGATGCATGTTTGCTTTGTGTTAGATCTAGTGATTTCCTTTACACGCATGTTGGTTTTTCAACTTGATCTTGATGTTTTGATTAAGAAAATGTTTTCTCTCATGATCTTGAGTTTTCCTCTTTGATCTTTTGAAATGTTTTTGGAAAGAACTTGATTCTAAGATTCCACAAAAGGATTTCTCAAAGATCTAGTGTTGTGTTTGCATGCATGTTAAGATCCTTGAAAAATGATTGATTTTCTTGGTGATTTTCTTTGTGAGGGGCCACGGTTTTGTTGAGAACCAAAGGCTACAAGCTTTATTAATTGTTTATATGTGCATGTTGATCTTGAAATATTTGAAGCTTGTTTTGGATGAGTCAAGATTCTAAGAAAATTTTTGAGAGAAATTAAGAATTGGTCACGGTTTTGATGTACTATGCATAAAAGCTTGATTTTCCTTTGATTGGTCTCTTGCATGTTGTGATCTTGAGATTTAGTGATGTTTGAGTGAATATGAATTGTGTGATACTCCATGAATAGCCACGGTTTGTAAGTGTAAATAAAAAGGACCAAGATTTTCTTAAGTTTGATTGATGAATATGTGATTTCCTTGAACTTTGAGTTGATTTTGTGTGTTAAGTGTGAGATCTAAATTGTCTAGAAACTTATGTGATGCCCACGGTTTCATATAGGAAATGCATGCTAGGATTATGCTTTTGTTTGCTTGATGAACTATGTGAACTTGTTATTAGATTTAGAGTTGTTTTTAAGTCTTGAATTCTTGAAAATGTTTTTGAGGAAAACCTACTTAAGGTCACGGTTTAGACCTTAATTTTTGAGTGAATTCTCTTAAATGTATATGTGTTGATAACATGAAATTATATGTTGATTTGTAAAGTTATTCTTTGAGAAAATAAGTTTTGAGCAACTAATGAAGCATACGGTTTTGGCATAAGATAAGTGTAATGAGATGAAGTTTTGCTAAGATATAATTGATTAAGTGTGAATTAAATGGAAATTTGCCTAAGTGTTGGTATGAGGCATGATTCGGTTTGTATATGTCCATGAGTTTGATTTCTTTATTTGATTAAGATATGTGCATATTCAACTTGACAACTTGTGATTATGTAATGTTTGAAATGAATGAACAAGTTTATTTGGTAAAGTTTTGTGCTGAAGTTTGGATATGTGTGTTTTAGCCTTGATAAATAATATTTGTGCATGTTCAATGATTCTGAAATTTTGGCACTAATCTAAGTATGATAAAATGAGTTTCCCTGAATTTTTGAAAGATTTTTGGAATCGATTTCCTATTTCTATGAGAACCAATTTTGTGAAGACGATTTTGGAGAAAACAAGTTTTTCAGTTTAAAGATGGATAGAATTTTCAAACTTGTGCTACTCTAAATTGCTTGAAATTTTTATGGTAGCTTCCTGAACCTCTATAGACGCTCTCTATAAAATTTGAGGAGATTTGGAGTTGATTTGATAATTTTACTAAAGGCAAAACAGTGAACCGTTTGGTTCAGATTTTCCAGACTTAATGACAAACTTAATTAGAAAAATATGACTTGCACAACTCCAAATAATCTGAAATTTTTTGAGATGATCTTAATTGTGTAAGGAAGATTTATACCAATTTTCAAGCAATTCGGAGTTGAAACACTATTTTTAATAACGGCATTTTGGCCTCAGGTCAGCAACAGTTCTACCTTGTTTTCATGCAAAATCTGATTTGAAACCTAACTTAAGATTGTTTTTATGACTTTAAAATTTTATATGAATAACTTCAACATATATTGGTATGTTCTGGAAATTTTGAGAATTAAACAAATTGATTTGATATAGTTTTAAATTTTATCTTTTGTGTTTTCCCGTAAATGAACAAGAGCTTCATTTAAATTTTTTCGACAAACATGAATTTTGTGCTTTGTTTTGTGACTTGGCTGGACTTGTATGATGATTATAATTTCTTGAGGTAATTGAATGGGTGATTACTTGTTGATATGTTTAGACTATGCATGATTGAGTTTGCAAGATTGATTGTTTACGGTGTTTCGGTCTAGACTATTAGTTTGAAAATTATGACTTGAAAATGTGCTATGTGCTAAATGGTTTGTCTTATTTGAAACATCATACTGATTTTAAATATTTGGACTTGAGAAATTGTTGATCAAAGTGTTTATTGAATTGTTTTCAAGGTGTTTATTTAATTGCTTTCAAGATACTTGGTCTGTCTATGGATTTAAATTGGTTTTGAATAATGAAAAATGAACTTGGGACTTAGCATGTGATGCTGTCCAGAATTTTTATAAGATGTATTTCTTGTTTTAAAATGTTTTCAAAATAATTTGAAGTAGAGTTTTTAATATAGGATAAAGTTGGTATGAAAGATGCAATTTTACGGTGTTTTCGAATTGTCTAAAAGAGTGGCTTATGGACTTGCATCTTGGCTGTCCAGATCTATTTAAATTGTTTTTCAATCTTGAAGATGTGTTTTGTTGGTTTTAAGTTTGAGTTCTAAATGGTACGTGATTTAAGAAAAGTTGAATTTCTAAAGTGATGTTATTTGATACTTTCAGGATCGAGTGAGCTGCCATCCGAGACGGGCCAGCAACCGATCCATTTATTTAAAATGATTTCCTTGATTTCTTATAATGATTTCAAAGTATTTAAAGTACGGAGAAAGTGGAATTTGATTTTGAGAAAGTCTTGATGTTTTACGATTTTCCGACAAGAAGTGAAAAGAGTTTTCGAAAACACGCTTTGATTTTAAGTATGACGATCATTTAGATAGACTTGTAACGTTAGTGTCTCCTATCTAGTATAAGGTGAGTATAAGTCAAGAAGCTGGAGCAGCTGACAGTTGGGAGGACCCGCAACGATTTCGGACAAGGTATTTGCTGGAGTTGAGGTGAGAGAGAAGCTTCCCTAAGACACCGTGGTATTTAGGTGATCTATTAGGACACTCCGTACTCTCTCAAAGTCGGAGTAAAGGTCTATCGTAGCTAGTAGTATACCCGATAAATTGTGTGATTGTTTGTATCGCGGTATACGAAGACTCAGACCTATACCATTGCATGGTATTGATTGATTGATGTACTTGTTTATGTTGAGATGTATTGTTGATATAATGTCATTGCATGAGCATAATGCATCATCCCGCGATATAAGATAAGAATAGAAAAGACATAGAAGAATATAAGAAATCCCCCAATGAATAGAGCAAAGCTCTAAAGGACAGAACACGCGGTGGAACCGGATGATGGTGATGCGCCGAATACGTGGAACGAGCTGACGATGTGATTGTGATGACGATGCTTTGAACGTGGACGGAATGACTGTGGATTTCTACAAAGATGGTTTCCACATGGTCGTAGCCATGTGTTGAAATGGTTTCCACATGGTCGTAGCCATGTGTTGAGATGATTTCCATATGGTCGTAGCCATATGTTGAGATAGTTCCACGTGGTTGTAGCCATGTGTTGAGATAGCCTCCATATGGTCGTAGCCATATGTTGAGTATGAGTGACATGGGATAGGTTGGAGACTATCTATTGATGATTGATGGATATCCCGCATGTGGTCGGAGCCACATGCCAATGGTGATTCTGAGTGGGTCGTAGCCCGTCAGAATGATGTTTGATATTCCGCATATAGTCGTAGCTATATGGTGAGGTTGACTCTGAATGGGTTGTAGCCCGTCAGAGAGATTGTGGATATCCTGCATACTGGTCGGAGCCGTATGCCGAGAATGATTCAGGATGGGTCAGAGCCCGTCAGACACAGTGGTCGAGTCCCACAGAAGCATTCCACATATAGTCGGAGCTGTATGGCGAAGATGACTTAGGATGGGTCGACATTAGAACGAGCGAGTACAACCTTACGACTTTAAACCCTAACCCGAAGTAGTGGAGAGGAAGGTACATCTGGATTACCCTTGTGGTGTTCAGCTAGATAATTAGGATAGGGGACGGCAATGACGGTGATTCGTCAAGAAGCCTTGAGAAGTCTGTCTAGGTGGGAAAAACCATAGGGGCCCTGGCTGAACCAGTCGGAGCGAAAAACCATAGGGGCCCTGGCTGAACCAGTCGGAGCTGGTCACTCAGTGGTGTGGACGAAGTACCACATGATCACTAGACAAGGCGACTGACACCCCCTTGACTAAATCTTGAACAGTGAGAGGGATGCTCGAACACGGCCGGATGAGGTTATTTTATTTATTTTTCCCGGGCCATTATTTTATGAATGCATTCACTTTGCCATCCAGTAAAAGTCGGTGTGGTTAGAGATCCTGTACTCCTGATTGCTTCCGACTTGGTGGATGGATTCCGAGGAGATGTAGACTCGAAACCAAAATGATTATGCCTGAATCCCGATACTATGGACTCGAGATACGTGAACAAAGAGACTTTGACCTTGCGAGACAAGCCGATCGAGAGACTTCGATTTCGTGAGACAAGCTGTTTAAGAAATTCGACTTTGCGAGACGAACTGATTTAGAGACTCCCTAAGGAAAGGACATAGTGTTAGTATGTGACTATTGCATTTCATCCCCATGCATCTTGCATAATTACATGTTGTGTTATTGTGCTGTGAATGTAAATGGTTGTGTGCTTGTATTGTCTTAATATTTTTCCTATCGTAAACCCACACCGTCGACAATGCGTCGTTCGGAATGCTTACTCTCTCTGTCTTTTCCCGTCCCTGTGGACTTCTGTGATGATGTCCACAGGCGACAGAGTAAGTAGATTATATTGGGAGTCGGCGTTTCACGTGATGGCCTACGGAGACACGACCGAGATGGAGTCTCAAAGGAGAAGATGGTCAAGCTCGGCTCGAGGACTCGATGGTTGATGATTCGACCCTTCTGAGGGGAAAGCGTTGGACGGAGGTCTACTGTCACAGTATCTATGATCAAGTATTGTACTCCCTTACCAGGTACTTAGACATCATTAGTTGCATCCACATGTGCACCCGAAAGATGTTTTATAAAGCTGGATAATCAATATTAAGTTTTCTGGATAAACATAAAAGAGATGGGCTTTTAAATGTGATTTATGAAAACAAGTTTCAGAGTGCGATGTTTCGTAACATCTCGGTTTGAAACTTGAAAGGTTTTATACAATGTGAGAACATGAGTTTAGAATTACAAACATGATTTGAAAATCTAAGTGTTCTCACCTTGTGTAACACTGTTTAAAAAAAAAAATTGGCCCAAATTTTCACTACATTAATTAAAGAAATTATATTTTCAAGTTGTCAAATCGGGGTGTTACATTTGTGGTATCAGAGCAATGGTTGTCCTAAGTAGCCTGTTATATGGGCTTACATGCTTTGTTTGTGTGCGTTTGTTTGTGTATTAGTGTTAGAATCTCGATGAGTGAGAATAGAAGTATGAAGTGACGCGCGTGTTCACACCATGTCTATCGTCCTGTCCCAATCGTTCTGTTTCTATCATCTCTGGAGTGTGTCGAGAGTTTGTCTACAGTGAGTACTAAGAACCGAGGCTAGTGTTATCATGAGCCCTTGTTCTGCGTAACTTGAACCTTCTCTTGTTGTTGAAGCCCTCTTTGTTGGGAACCCGTTTTGTCTTCAATGACTTTTGAACCCCTGATATGAGACCTTGTTTGTTGAGGCTTCTTTTGATATAAACCCTTTTTCTTGTGATCATGACCAACGTCCTTGGCGGCCTGGCATGTCTTTCGAAAATGACCCTGTTCTGTCAAGCAGCTTGACAAGACTGTGATTGCTGAAGAACCTAAAATTTCATCTCATGAACCTTGACAAAACGATTTTCTTCTCCGGAACCTTTGTAACAATCTTAGACCCTGACATCTTATGCCAATCAATTAGATATTTCCGAGTATAAGGTGGACAGAGAGGTGTTGCTAAGGAAGAGTTATAATGGTTGAGGGATAAGTAAGTGTGAACAAAGGTGATGTATTGGGAACAATGTAAGATAAGAGTACCCCTTAGAACCATAAGTATGATAGTGGAACATACAAGCTTGATAGCAGTCTACCCCGAGTGATGACATGAATAGTGTTAAGGTGGTAGGTATCTAAGACCAGTCTGAAGGATTTAGAGTTAGAGAAGCTCTAGTTGGAGTAGGTGAACGATTGGAGTGGATGTGAACTTAGGATAGGACCATGAGATTGAGTAAATGAGGTGGTAAAATTAACGGATGGAACCCTTAAGTAACGACCAAGATTAGATTAAATGACTAAGATTTGATGTTTTAATGGACATAGATGACCATAAGTTTTGAATTCGAGAATATTGCTAGAGTTAAGGTTGTTAAAATAGGAGGATGAATTCCGGAGTTGGAGAGCTTTTGATGGTTTAGAACCCGAAGGTGGGCCATAAGAGTGGGAATTGGTTTAGAAGATATAAGTTATTTAGGATAAGGAGTAAGATGATGTATATTTCCTTGAAAGTTTACTGGCTGTTAAGGAAAAGGAAGGAATAATAGTTACCCTAGTAATTCGATGAAGGAGAAAATTTAGTCTAGTCCGCAGAATTTAAGGTGATACACTGATAGGTTTGAACAAAGTGATGGGAAGTTTGGTAAGACAAACTAGGAGTGGTGAATGTTGGGAATTTTTATGGTTTTAGTCCCTGTCAAACACTATTGGATGGATATAATGTATAGGAATATGATTCATCAAAGTTGGGGAGTAAGCGGAGATTGTGAGGTTTGTGGTAGCCCGCCTATGTTTAAGTAGATGAGGAGAGTCAAGTTAAGAGAGAATGACCATGAGAATGGTAGTGCCCTTGTAGGGATTGGCATAAGTATGTTATTCTTTCTAAATGTTGTTTCAAAATCTTTGAACCCTTAAACCTTGTTGACAAAATTAAACCGTCAATATTCCATTGTATCTGATAATGGAATGGCCCGAAAGATTACTTTTGAAAATAATCAATTCGACTTACTCCCAAGAACCTCCAGAGAAGGATACATAATTGGCGACTCGAGGACGGCGACTATTATTAAAGGCAAAAGTAATCGTTTGTAGAGACCCGACATCCTTTGATCATGGAGTTCCGCGTAGCATTTCTTGAGGACGAGAAATCTTTAAGTTGGGGAGAGTGTGACGTCCCCTATTTTCCTAACGACGATAAATAAGTTTTCACCAAAGAAGAATTTTGAAATGTTGTTTTACAAAGGGTTTTAATGAGTGTTTTATTCGATCACGTAATCGGTTGTCGATTTTATGGTATTTTGGTAAACAAATATTTTTATAGAATCCAAGCAAATGATTTTATTGAGTTTGGAATAATCTTATTATTTGTGATTTCATTTGAGAAATGAATCCCTTCATACATCTCTGTGGATTTAACCTAATTGATTTAAGAATCAATTTAAAAGAGTTCTGATTTCATGATGTGTTCTTATTTAAATTTGCTTGTGTGTATGACTTTGTGTGCTTGATTGTTTAAGGTTTTAATTAAGATTTTTTTTTTATCGATTCATATGATTTCATGGAAAAATTATTTTCTCTAAGCTTCAAAGGATCAAGTCCAATCACCTCTAGAAACCCTAATCGATGAGTGAAACCCTAATCGAGCCCTTGATCTTTGATTAAGTGCTTAATCACTCTCTTAAACCCTAAACTCCTTTGGTTAGTAAGCTAATCCAGAAATTAGTTTTCCTTGAACCCATGATTGAGTTTTGATTAGCACCTTAATCCTTGATTAAGCCCTAATCACTGAGGATTAGTGGACTAAACCTAGATTAATTAACCTAATCCTACCCTAATCATGATTAGCATCCTAATTAGTGCCTTAAACCTAATTAAGCTAATCCACCCCACCTTAATCACTCTATGGCCGAATGGCCACATGCTCAACCAAGCCACTAAGCTCACTTGCATGGTTGCCAAGTAGCATGCCTTTAGTCAAACCATGACATCATCTCCATGACCTAAGCATGACCTAGGGAGGAAGAAAAAGTGAAGAAAAGGAAAGGAAGAGGAAGGTGGCCGTGTGGACTATGAAGCAAAACATGGCCACCAAGTTTGTAGCTTAATCCTTAAGCATTTGCCATCATACCCTCCATGCAAACCCTTCTTGGCAATTAAGAAAAAGTGGAAGAGAATAAGAAAAGGGACCAAAACCGTATGAAGAGTGAGTGAGTTGTTTCCATTCTTCATTCTCACCTCTTCATCACTTCTTCTTTCTCTCATTCACACCAACACATACACCATCAACACACCAAAACCGTGAGGGAGTGGATGAGTTCTCCTTAATTCCCCCTTCAACACACACATTTTCCTTCATTTCTTTCCTAAACCAAACACATAACACTAAGGGCATCATCAAGCTCTTAGTGAGAAAGTGAGAAGAGAGAGAGGCCGAATCTTGAGGGGAAGAGAACCAAACCTTGAACACTTCATAACATAAGCAAGATCAAGCTAAACTAGTAAAGAGGAGGAGGAGAAAAACCATGGACCTTAGGAAGAACACATGAACCGTGAGGAGAGGAGAGAGATCAAAGACTTTGGACTTAAATTCTTTAAAGTTTTGACTAAGTAAGAAATTTGTTTCATGATTTTAAAAGTTTTAAACATTTTTCTTTGATTCCTTCTCATTTCCATTCTTTCTATCTAAAACCTTGATTTTGTTTGAAAAAGTGTTGATGCATGTTTGCTTTGTGTTAGATCTAGTGATTTCCTTTACATGCATGTTGGTTTTTCAACTTGATCTTGATGTTTTGATTAAGAAAATGTTTTCTCTCATGATCTTGAGTTTTCCTCTTTGATCTTTTGAAATGTTTTTGGAAAGAACTTGATTCTAAGATTCCACAAAAGGATTTCTCAAAGATCTAGTGTTGTGTTTGCATGCATGTTAAGATCCTTGAAAAATGATTGATTTTCTTGGTGATTTTCTTTGTGAGGGGCCACGGTTTTGTTGAGAACCAAAGGCTACAAGCTTTATTAATTGTTTATATGTGCATGTTGATCTTGAAATATTTGAAGATTGTTTTGGATGAGTCAAGATTCTAAGAAATTTTTTGAGAGAAATTAAGAATTGGTCACGGTTTTGATGTACTATGCATAAAAGCTTGATTTTCCTTTGATTGGTCTCTTGCATGTTGTGATCTTGAGATTTAGTGATGTTTGAGTGAATATGAATTGTGTGATACTCCATGAATAGCCACGGTTTGTAAGTGTAAATAAAAAGGACCAAGATTTTCTTAAGTTTGATTGATGAATATGTGATTTCCTTGAACTTTGAGTTGATTTTGTGTGTTAAGTGTGAGATCTAAATTGTCTAGAAACTTATGTGATGCCCACGGTTTCATATAGGAAATGCATGCTAGGATTATGCTTTTGTTTGCTTGATGAACTATGTGAACTTGTTATTAGATTTAGAGTTGTTTTTAAGTCTTGAATTCTTGAAAATGTTTTTGAGGAAAACCTACTTAAGGTCACGGTTTAGACCTTAATTTTTGAGTGAATTCTCTTAAATGTATATGTGTTGATAACATGAAATTATATGTTGATTTGTAAAGTTATTCTTTGATAAAATAAGTTTTGAGCAACTAATGAAGCATACGGTTTTGGCATAAGATAAGTGTAATGAGATGAAGTTTTGCTAAGATATAATTGATTAAGTGTGAATTAAATGGAAATTTGCCTAAGTGTTGGTATGAGGCATGATTCGGTTTGTATATGTCCATGAGTTTGATTTCTTTATTTGATTAAGATATGTGCATGTTCAACTTGACAACTTGTGATTATGTAATGTTTGAAATGAATGAACAAGTTTATTTGGTAAAGTTTTGTGCTGAAGTTTGGATATGTGTGTTTTAGCCTTGATAAATAATATTTGTGCATGTTCAATGATTCTGAAATTTTGGCACTAATCTAAGTATGATAAAATGAGTTTCCCTGAATTTTTGAAAGATTTTTGGAATCGATTTCCTATTTCTATGAGAACCAATTTTGTGAAGACGATTTTGGAGAAAACAAGTTTTTCAGTTTAAAGATGGATAGAATTTTCAAACTTGTGCTACTCTAAATTGCTTGAAATTTTTATGGTAGCTTCCTGAACCTCTATAGACGCTCTCTGTAAAATATGAGGAGATTTGGAGTTGATTTGATAATTTTAATAAAGGCAAAACAGTGAACCGTTCGGTTCAGATTTTCCAGACTTAATGACAAACTTAATTAGAAAAATATGACTTTCACAACTCCAAATAATCGGAAATTTTTATGAGATGATCTTAATTGTGTAAGGAATATTTATACCAATTTTCAAGCAATTCGGAGTTGAAACACTATTTTTAATAATGGCATTTTGGCCTCAGGTCAGCAACAGTTCTACCTTGTTTTCATGCAAAATATGATTTGAAACCTAACTTAAGATTGTTTAAATGACTTGAAAATTTTATATGAATAACTTCAACATATATTGGTATGTTCTGGAAATTTTGAGAATTAAACAAATTGATTTGATATAGTTTTAAATTTTATCTTGTGTTTTCCCGTAATTGAACAAGAGCTTCATTTAAATGTTTTCGACAAACATGAATTTTGTGCTTTGTTTTGTGACTTGGCTGGACTTGTATGATGATTATAATGTCTTGAGGTAATTGAATGGGTGATTACTTGTTGATATGTTTAGACTATGCATGATTGAGTTTGCAAGATTGATTGTTTACGGTGTTTCGGTCTAGACTATTAGTTTGAAAATTATGACTTGAAAATGTGCTATGTGCTATGTGCTAAATGGTTTGTCTTATTTGAAACATCATACTGATTTTAAATGTTTGGACTTGAGAAATTGTTGATCAAAGTGTTTATTGAATTGTTTTCAAGGTGTTTATTTAATTGCTTTCAAGATACTTGGTCTGTCTATGGATTTAAATTGGTTTTGAATAATGAAAAATGAACTTGGGACTTAGCATGTGATGCTGTCCAGAATTTTTATAAGATGTATTTCTTGTTTTAAAATGTTTTCAAAATAATTTGAAGTAGAGTTTTTAATATAGGATAAAGTTGGTTTGAAAGATGCAATTTTACGGTGTTTTCGAATTGTCTAAAAGAGTGGCTTATGGACTTGCATCTTAGCTGTCCAGATCTATTTAAATTGTTTTTCAACCTTGAAGATGTGTTTTGTTGGTTTTAAGTTTGAGTTCTAAATGGTACGTGATTTAAGAAAAGTTGAATTTCTAAAGTGATGTTATTTGATACTTTCGGGATCGAGCGAGCTGCCGTCCGAGACGGACCAGCAACCGATCCATTTATTTAAAATGATTTCCTTGATTTCTTATAATGATTTCAAAGTATTTAAAGTACGGAGAAAGTGGAATTTGATTTTGAGAAAGTCCTGATGTTTTACGATTTTCCGATAAGAAGTGAAAAGAGTTTTCGAAAACACGCTTTGATTTTAAGTATGACGATCATTTAGATAGACTAGTAACGTTAGTGTCTCCTATCTAGTATAAGGTGCGTATAAGTCAAGAAGCTGGAGCAGCTGACAGTTGGGAGGACCCGCAACGATTTCGGACGAGGTATTTGCTGGAGTTGAGGTGAGAGAGAAGCTTCCCTAAGACACCGTGGTATTTAGGTGATCTATTAGGACACTCCGTACTCTCTCAAAGTCGGAGTAAAGGTCTATCGTAGCTAGTAGTATACCCGATAAATTGTGTGATTGTTTGTATCGCGGTATACGAAGACTCAGACCTATACCATTGCATGGTATTGATTGATTGATGTATTGTTGATATAATGTCATTGCATGAGCATAATGCATCATCCCGCGATATAAGATAAGAATAGAAAAGACATAGAAGAATATAAGAAATCCCCCAATGAATAGAGCAAAGCTCTAAAGGACAGAACACGCGGTGGAACCGGATGATGCTGATGCGCCAAATACGTGGAACGAGCTGACGATGTGATTGTGATGACGATGCTTTGAACGTGGACGAAATGGCTGTGGATTTCTACAAAGATGGTTTCCACATGGTCGTAGCCATGTGTTGAGATGGTTTCCACATGGTCGTAGCCATGTGTTGAGATGATTTCCATATGGTCGTAGCCATATGTTGAGATAGTTCCACGTGGTTCTAGCCATGTCTTGAGATAGCCTCCATATGGTCATAGCCATATGTTGAGTATGAGTGACATGGGATAGGTTGGAGCCTATCTATTGATGATTGATGGATATCCCGCATGTGGTGGGAGCCACATGCCGATGGTGATTCTGAGTGGGCCGTAGCCCGTCAGAATGATGTTTGATATTCCGCATATAGTCGTAGCTATATGGCGAGGTTGACTCTGAATGGGTTGTAGTCCGTCAGAGAGAATGTGGATATCCTGCATACTGGTCGGAGCCGTATGCCGAGAATGATTCAGGATGGGTCGGAGCCCGTCAGACACAGTGGTCGAGTCCCACAGAAGCATTCCGCATATAGTCGGAGCTGTATGGCAGAGATGACTTAGGATGGGTCGACATTAGAACGAGCGAGTACAACCTTACGACTTTAAACCCTAACCCGAAGTAGTGGAGAGGAAGGTACATCTGGATTACCCTTGTGGTGTTCAGCTGGATAATTAGGATAGGGGACGGCAATGACGGTGATTCGTCAAGAAGCCTTGAGAAGTCTGTCTAGGTGGGAAAACCATAGGGGCCCTGGCTGAACCAGTCGGAGCTGGTCACTCAGTGGTGTGGACGAAGTACCACATGATCACTAGACAAGGCGACTGACACCCCCTTGACTAAATCTTGATCAGTGAGAGGGATGCTCGAACACGGCCGGATGAGGTTATTTTATTTATTTTTCCCGGGCCATTATTTTATGAATGCATTCACTTTGCCATCCAGTAAAAGCCGGTGTGGTTAGAGATCCTGTACTCCTGATTGCTTCCGACTAGGTGGATGGATTCCGAGGAGATGTAGACTCGAAACCAAAACGATTATGCCTGAATCCCGATACTATGGACTCGAGATACGTGAAAAAAGAGACTTTGACCTTGCGAGACAAGCCGATCGAGAGACTTCGATTTCGTGAGACAAGCTGTTTAAGAAATTCGACTTTGCGAGACAAACTGATTTAGAGACTCCCTAAGGAAAGGACATAGTGTTAGATAATGCGACTATTGCATTTCATCCCCATGCATCTTGCATAATTACATGTTGTGTTATTGTGCTGTGAATGTAAATGGTTGTGTGCTTGTATTGTCTTAATATTTTGCCTATCGTAAACCCACACCGTCGACAATGCGTCGTTCGGAATGCTTACTCTCTCTGTCTTTTCCCGTCCCTGTGGACTTCTGTGATGATGTCCACAAAGTCCACAGGGGACAGAGTAAGTAGATTATATTGGGAGTCGGCGTTTCACATGATGGCCTACGGAGACACGACCGAGATGGAGTCTCGAAGGAGAAGATGGTCAAGCTCGGCTGGAGGACTCGATGGTTGATGATTCGACCCTTCTGAGGGGAAAGCGTTGGACGGAGGTCTACTGTCACAGTATCTATGATCAAGTATTGTACTCCCTTACCAGGTACTTAGACATCATTAGCTGCATCCACATGTGCACCCGAAAGATGTTTTATAAAGCTGGATAATCAATATTATGTTTTCTGGATAAACATAAAAGAGATGGGCTTTTAAATGTGATTTGTGAAAACAAGTTTCAGAGTGCGATATTTCGTAACATCTCGGTTTGAAACTTGAAAGGTTTTATACAATGTGAGAACATGAGTTTAGAATTACAAACATGATTTGAAAATCTAAGTGTTCTCACCTTGTGTAACACTGTTTAAAAAAAAATTTGGCCCAAATTTTCACTACATTAATTAAAGAAATTATATTTTCAAGTTGTCAAATCGGGGTGTTACACATATAATACTTTAGGGCATCATATTCCTAAATAACATAACTCAAAACACACATCACACATACATCCACATTCACACAAGTTATGCATTCATTCATCTTAAATTTATCATTTAATTTTGCATGCAATTTATTTTACTCTTAGGATAAGAAAACACATATGCATAAACTCAAAATTTTTAAAGACACATTAATAAACTGCATCATTTGGTTATAATAGTGAGCTTCACTTTATTTTGCAAAACCATATTTTCATATAAATCAAAGATTTTCAAAAGGAATAATTTATTTAAAGTCTCAAATCATTTTCATTCCTCAATACTTTAAAAATTCGTCCTTTAAAGGCTCAAAAATAAATTTTTGCAAACCAACCCAGAAAATTATAAAAATCACATATTAAAATTCTATTTTTCAACGCGATCGTTTTCATATATAGATCATGATTTTCTGAAAAACGGTTGAAAAGATATGCATTTTCAAAGTTTCCAAATTCAATTTGATCATAAAATAAAATTTCATTTCTTTAAGAAATCTCAAATGACAAAATCATAACTTGGTTTTCATGAAATCACACTCAAATAAAAATCATTTGCTAAAACATTTTTCTGAAAATCCTTCTTAAATTCTCAAAATTCTTTTTAAATAAAACCTCATTGATCTATTTGAGTCTAGAAGATGCGGGATGTTACATACATAACCTTTACATATTCAACAATGAATTATGTTCTTCGCTTTTAAATATTTGACTCTAGAACATTCTTAAAAATATATTTGCTTATCTGATTTGATGAATTAAGTTTTATTTTTAGATGCTCATAAAAATAATATTGATTCCTAATTACTATAATTAATAAATTAATAAATAAACAAATAAATGTATTTTAAATAAATAAAAAAAATATAGAATGAAAATAAGAAGTGATGTGTGTGTGTCTTGTGTATGAAGAGAAGAACCCCTTTTCTTCTTCTGCTCTGTGGGTAACGCCTCCTTCTCTTTCTCCCTTCAACTTCATCTTCTTCTTCTCCAATTTTACTTCCTCCATAGCCATGAGCTCACTAAGCTCTCTCTTCCATGGTTTTATTTTTTCCCCTCCAAACCCGTTTGCTCTCTCTCCTCTGTCGCGTTTCTCTCCCTCCGCCACGGTTTCTCTCTCTCTGCTGCTGCCTCATCCACGATCGCCACCGCTGGCTTCGCTGCTGCCGCCACTGTTCTTTGAGGTTGTCGCCGAACCCAACCACAGCTCCAGCCGCCACCTTTGTCGCGTGAATCGCGACCCAAAGTAGTGAGGAGATCAAAACTCGCTTCCTCCATGGACGAAGTTTGCGACCCGCCTCCCTCCAGCACGGATCCGCCGCCGCCGCAGGGGTGTTGTAGCGCTTGGTGATGTCGTTGATGGAGCTTCGGAGCTAAAAGCTCGTTCTCTCTCTTTCCGGTTCAGATCCACGCCGTTCTCGTCACCGACGCCGGTCAGGGATGCCGGGACTGTGAAGTTGTGAACCAACCTTGTCTCTATTTGCTTCAAAACCATATTTGAGGGTATATCTCTAATACTTTTTTAAGTACTCTATGTTGTGCTTTAATTTTAATACTAATACTAATTTTAATGTTATTGGTGATTATTGTCAAGTGTTATATTATTTTGGAAAAATAAGTGATATTGTGATTTAGTATTGATTTTTGAGTATAATGTTATTTCTAAGGATTTTAATTGGTTACTTTGACTTGTATAATGCTGAGTTGACTGTTATGTCGAATGATGAGTTTCAAAAAGTATTTTCGTTAAATGTGTCAAGTTCCTAAGTAAGTGAGCTGTTGTTTAGTTAGGTTGAATTGTCCCTGAACTAAACAATACCTCAATTAATTAGGAACCCAATAGATTTGGCATAACGTTAATTCGAATCAGAACGTTGAACATTAATTTCAAATCAAAGGCAAGTCTGATTATTTGAATGTTGTAATTATGATTTGGACTTACTTTTGAACCGAGAACACTTCCTTTTTCAGAAAATATGAAAATAATTAATAAATAGTTGATGAGAAAAGAAAAAGATAATGGTACAAATTACAAGATTGAGAGAAGTATATAATAAAGAACAAGAAGAAGTATAATGTGTGGAATCCGACTGCGGGTGTGCGAATTGGATAGTCCACGACAAAAAGACATTAAAGAGGGTGGAATCTGACTGCGGGTGCGCGAATCAGATAGTCCACCGCCAGATATAAAAGTTATGATGTACGGAATCCGACTGCGGGTGCGCGAATCGGATAGTCCGTGATACTTGGTGATAATCCCTTGCGGCCAACTGCGGGTGTGCGAATCAGATAGTCCGCGTCAAAGGATTTCACATAAACCCTTGCGACCGACTGCGGGTGCGCGAATCGGGGCCGAATGCGGGTGCGCGAATCGGCTAGAACGCGAAGGGTATAGTAACTAATCCTCTTGCGATCGACTACGGGTGCACGAATCGGGGCCGACTGCGGGTGCGCGAATCGGGGCCGACTGCGGGTGCGCGAATCGGCTAGAACGCGAAGAGGACTAGTTATTTAAAAGGTGTGGAATCCGACTGCGAGTGCGTGAATCGGATAGTCCATGAAATGATGAAAGGTGTGGAATCCGACTGCGGGTGCGCGAATCGGATAGTCCACGAAAAGATGAAATGTGTGGAATCCAACTGCGATGTGGCGCGAATCGGATAATCCACGAAAAGATGAAAAACTTACAATAATCTACAAGGATATGAAAGATATGATAAAACTTGAGTATGAGAGGAAAAACATGAAAAGATGTGAATTTGGAGGTATGTACAATTATGAGAAAAATGACATTTTGGTTTTAATGTGCATGTGAATATGACTTGAATGATTAAGTGTTTATGTGAACTACTTGGTTTAATTGTGTTTGGCTTAGTCAGTTATTATGTCATATCAGAAATTGCTCTTTCTATTTTATGTGTAATGCTCACCTCCTTATCAGAGATTGAGCTTACACGATTACTGGCCGAGCAGGTGCACACTCTCTAACATCCTAAACTTTGATTTTAATGAAATTATTGATTAAAAACTTTAGAAAAATTGGAATAATGACTTAATGAATTTTGGTAGGTAGGTGAGTGGTGATTATAAGTCCTAGGGGTTGTATAGAAAGCAGTTGTGGCTTTGGGCAAAGTCAAATAAGCGAAATCGGGAGTTAAATCGGCGTTTTAGATGTTAGAAATCGACTGAAAAGAGAACATTAGAAATTTATTATAGGATGCTAAGAAAATAAATTCCACCGTTGGATGTGAAGTTTAAGGGATTAAGAAGCTTGTCTAAAAATTTGGACCCGATCCGACGGTTAACGAAAACGTTATGGCGAATCGAAGGTTGAAAGTTCTGACCCACGCCCAGGCGCACCGGTGCACGCCCAGGCGCGCACCACTATTCATTGGTGCTGAGACAGGGAGTTTTTCGCTCAGGCGCGCTAATTGTGCGCCCAGGCGCGCCCTTGAGGCACCAGCCACGCACCATTTTCAGTGTTGGCGCACCAACTCCCTCCCCAACTAACATCTGGCGCATCAGCCATGCACCAGCTCGTGTGCTGGTGCTGTTCTCGCGCTCAGGCGCGCCAGACGTGCGCTCAGGCGTGCGCACAGTAGGCACCAGATCTGGTGCGTTGGTTGAGAAACTTGGGGCCAAAGTTCTAATCTCAGCCACACGATGGTGGCTGACCCCAAAACCCATTTTTTTGGCATCAAAAGCCCTCCATTCTCTCATTCTTCATCATCAACCTCAACCCACCACCTCCATCAATTCTCTCAATACTCAAGAACACAAAAACACCATTCAATCACCCAAACACACAAGATCAAGCAATCAACCACTCAATCCTCATCAACATCAAATATCCCTCATGAAGTGAGCCCAAGACATCATCATCATCCTCTCTTCCATCCTCTTCCTTAGGGTTTAGAACCCCTATTATCATTACCACACATATATCCAATAATCAAGAATCACCAACACTCCCCTTGACTTTCATCAAGCATTGGGCATGAAAATGGATTAGAACTCACCTCCTTCCTTCCTACACCACACGAATTGTCCCTCTCTTCTCCCTCTTGGATTTCAAGTTCCACCAACACTTGGGGTAAGTAGAGCCTTAAGGCATGATATTAACACCTTTCCAACTCTTTTTAGCTCATTAAAATTGTATTTAATCCCCTCTAGGGTTCAAGCTTCTCTCATTCCTAGTTGATCAAGCCTCAAGGTCACCATCAACTTTTCAATTCGAAGCTAAGGAATCATCACATAGGACCTCCCTCACCTCAAGGAACTCTTATATTTTCTGGATTTGAGGTAAGAAGGGAAGTGTTACCTCTACTTAGAGGGTATTTTCTAGCCTGTATATAGGGGGAATTAAGGGCAGGAATTAAAATAGAAAAGAGGAACCTTAGGGTAAATGACGGGGTTAGAATATGGTACAATCGAACTATGAATTAGAATTTAGGAATATGCAAGTTTCTATATGTATTTGTGGTTGCTCTAACAAAAATTTGATTTAATGATGATGATGGTAGAATATGGCATGGCTTGAGGATTTACAAAGAACATAGTGATTAGGGAGTTGATTATGACATTAATTCTAGTGGTTGGAATGGAAATGTAATGAACATGAGACAATTGGGAATATTGATGTTGGATGTAGATTATACTCTGGTAGGGATGTCAATAATGAATGTAGCGAGTAGGAAGTTGATTATATCATTAATTTAGGATTTAGAATGGAGAGAATTATATATGGTTTCCATGACCCTCCGAAAGGAGTGGATATTGTTTTCAAAACCCTCCGAAAGGAGTGGATATTGTTTTCATGACCCTCCGAAAGGAGTGGATATTATTTTCAAAACCCTCCGAAAGGAGTGGATATTGTTTTCATGACCCTCCGAAAGGAGTGGATATTATTTTCAAAACCCTCCGAAAGGAGTGGATATTGTTTTCATGACTCTCCGAAAGGAGTGGATATTATTTTCATGACTCTCCGAAAGGAGTGGATATTGTTTTCATGACTCTCCGAAAGGAGTGGATATTGTTTTCATGACTCTCCGAAAGGAGTGGATATTGTTTTCAAAACTCTCCGAAAGGAGTGGATATTGTTTTCATGACCCTCCGAAAGGGGTGGACATTGTTTTCATGACTCTCCGAAAGAAGCGGATACTAATTTCAAAACCCTCCGAAAGGAGTGGATGTTGTTTTCATGACTCTCCGAAAGGAGCGGATACTATTTTCAAAACCCTCCGAAAGGAGTGGATACTGTTTTCATGACCCCTCATAGGAAGTGAATTATATCAGGACCCCCTATAGAAGAGTGGAATATTATATTTACAAAACCCTCCATTAGGAGTGAGTATTAATGAGAATAAGAGGATAGATAGACAAGTGTGTAGATGATAGAAATAAACGATAGAAATCAAGAAAAGTTAAGGAATTAGTCGAAAGGAACGAGAGATGAATATGGACAACAATTGGGGTATTAAGGAATCAAGGGAAATTGAAATAGAAAATATAATTCAAGTGATAACGGGTAGTAATCTCTTAGTTGTTCTCTATGTCATTTTAGAATGTATTTTCTAAGTTCTGTGTAATGCTACCCTTCTTGATATATTTTTACAGGTGAAGGAGGAGCTTACACGAGCATGGCCGAGCAGGATCACACTCCACAACGTGGAATGTGAAAATAGTTGGGAAACTAATGGCGGTCAAGAGTCCTATTTTGGAAACATTAAATATTTTGTCGATGTAACTAAAACTAGTAGTTGTTTTTGTGGAAAAACTAAAGTGTTTTAAGACTGGTGTATATGTGTATAAACTTTATGTAATAGTGCTAAGTCACACTGTTTATATTTTGCCCTGCTGGCAACTGAAATGATATGAATGAATATTATGAACAGGTTGAAGGTGAAACAAATTTTTGGAAAGCTAAGAAAACAAAGGAAACTCCGTCCGTTTGACGGGAGAATTTTTATAAGTTAAAAAGAAAATTTCAAATTCACTATTTTTAATAAGGGTGCTTAGGGTTAATTAATTAGGGTGTTACATTTTATGGTATCAGAGCAGTTTCCCTCGGCCTTTGGAGTTATAAGCTACTCCAGTGATTACTCACCGAGCGAGTAATCGATAATTATAGTTTAGAGTCTAGAGTTATTGATAGGATGTTTATACTATTAATTGTGCTATTAAGCATTAATTGTCGGCCTTGTGCATGACTAAACAGAATGGCTGGTAGACGGATCGATAATGATGGGATCCGAGCTATTCTGGAGCAGATGGCTAAGATGCAACAGGATCAGGGGAATAACATCGCAGCAGCAGCTGCAGCAGCAGCAACGGCAACAGGAGCTGCAATGATTCCTCAACCCCCAGCTCCTGTGGCTATCGATTGGTTGGCGCGGTTCAGAAAGAACGATCCGCAGAAGTTCGAAGGTGGTTTCAATCCTGATGGGGCACAACTATGGTTGCAAGAGATCGAGAAGATCCTTAATACTATGGCACCACCGGAAGAACAAAAGGTTCTGCTAGCACAGTATATGCTGACTAGTGAAGCGGAACATTGGTGGCAGCAAATGCGGAGGGGTTTGGAGGCTAACAATCAGGCGATTACATGGGACTTGTTCAAGAATCGTTTTCTGGGCAAGTACTTTCCGGAAGATATCCGTAGGGAGAAGGAGATAACTTTTCTGCAGCTCGTGCAAGGGAACATGAGCGTCGGGGAATATGCTGCTAGGTTTGAGGACTTGATCCGGTATGCTGGAAGTTACAGGGATGCCGATGAGAGGACTAAGTGTATCAAGTTCGAGACCGGACTCCGTTCTGAGATCAAAATGGCTTTTGAATATCAGAACATCTCCAACTTGTCTCAGTTGATCAACATGACCAGCACTTATGAAAAGAGTAGGGAGCGTAGGGCAGAGGAGAAAAGAAACAAGAAGGTACAGAAAGTTGGGGGTCCGACTCGGGGAAAAGGACCAGTTCTGGAACCAAAACCTTATGCCTAGCACGACGTAGCTCTAGTAGCTCCCGGGGTTAAGAATAAGAATGGGAATACTATGGGAACCTATCCACTTTGCTCACATTGTGGGAAGAAGCATGAGGGAGAATGCTGGTATCGGAATCAAACCAGGAGGAATTTCACTTGTTTTCTGTGTGGGCAACCAGGACATTTTGCTTCAACTTGTCCCACAAAGATTCCGAAGAAAGAAGTCAATGCTACAAAGGTGCAGCAAATGGGAAAGAGTCAACCTGTTTCTAAGGGAAAACTGTACACCATGAACAGGGAGGAGGTCGATCTAGCTGACGTAGTCGCAGGTATAGATTGTTTAGTAATGCCCATGCAGTATCCCATTAGTTTTAATATCACATAGCTGATTTTTCCTCCTTAGAAGTCATTTGGAAAATATCATGTTCCATAAGATAGAACCATCCTGTGAATCTTTAACGCATTCATCCGATCTATGCTTCTTAGTAGCAGGGTAGAAACAATTAGAAGAAATGTCGAGTTGTAGAATCCGATTCCAAACTAATCAAGCCCAATGATAATATTGTTATTTAATATTATATAAGATTAGAATTGATCACTCTAATTCTTGCATATGTTGAGTAATGATAATATCAATAAGCCCAACAATGGGATCACTATTAGTAGATGGAAGATTGAAACTGATCATTTTGATTTATCCACCTACCAATAGTTGATGTCCTTGCTGAATCTCATATCCAAGATTGTACCAAACGAGCTTAGCATCGGAAGTTTTACTCTTTGTCTAAGTCGAAGTCCTAGTAGTACACAGAATCTAAGTGGGGGAGTAAAACCAAGAGGAAATAGTAGCACAACCAAAGAACCTTGCGATTGGGATGATTCTCCATTTGAAGGAATTGATCGGAATTTCGGGGACGAAATTCTAATAAGTGGGGGAGAATTGTAACATCCTAAACTTTGATTTTAATGAAATTATTGATTAAAAACTTTAGAAAAATTGGAATAATGACTTAATGAATTTTGGTAGGTAGGTGAGTGGTGATTATAAGTCCTAGGGGTTGTATAGAAGGCAGTTGTGGCTTTGGGCAAAGTCAAATAAGCGAAATCGGGAGTTAAATCGGCGTTTTAGATGTTAGAAATCGACCGAAAAGAGAAAATTAGAAATTTATTATAGGATGCTAAGAAAAAAATTCCACCGTTGGATGTGAAGTTTAAGGGATTAAGAAGCTTGTCTAAAAATTTGGACCCGATCCGACGGTTAACGAAAAAGTTATGGCGAATCGAAGGTTGAAAGTTCTGACCCACGCCCAGGCGCACCGGTGCACGCCCAGGCGCGCACCACTATTCATTGGTGCTGAGACAGGGAGTTTTTCGCTCAGGCGCGCTAATTGTGCGCCCAGGCGCGCCCTTGAGGCACCAGCCACGCACCATTTTCAGTGTTGGCGCACCAACTCCCTCCCCAACCAACATCTGGCGCATCAGCCATGCACCAGCTCGTGTGCTGGTGCTGTTCTCGCGCTCAGGCGCGCCAGACGTGCGCTCAGGCGCGCGCACAGTAGGCACCAGATCTGGTGCGTTGGTTGAGAAACTTGGGGCCAAAGTTCTAATCTCAGCCACACGATGGTGGCTGACCCCAAAACCCATTTTTTTGGCATCAAAAGCCCTCCATTCTCTCATTCTTCATCATCAACCTCAACCCACCACCTCCATCAATTCTCTCAATACTCAAGAACACAAAAACACCATTCAATCACCCAAACACACAAGATCAAGCAATCAACCACTCAATCCTCATCAACATCAAATATCCCTCATGAAGTGAGCCCAAGACATCATCATCATCCTCTCTTCCATCCTCTTCCTTAGGGTTTAGAACCCTTATTATCATTACCACACATATATCCAATAATCAAGAATCACCAACACTCCCCTTGACTTTCATCAAGCATTGGGCATGAAAATGGATTAGAACTCACCTCCTTCCTTCCTACACCACACGAATTGTCCCTCTCTTCTCCCTCTTGGATTTCAAGTTCCACCAACACTTGGGGTAAGTAGAGCCTTAAGGCATGATATTAACACCTTTCCAACTCTTTTTAGCTCATTAAAATTGTATTTAATCCCCTCTAGGGTTCAAGCTTCTCTCATTCCTAGTTGATCAAGCCTCAAGGTCACCATCAACTTTTCAATTCGAAGCTAAGGAATCATCACATAGGACCTCCCTCACCTCAAGGAACTCTTATATTTTCTGGATTTGAGGTAAGAAGGGAAGTGTTACCTCTACTTAGAGGGTATTTTCTAGCCTGTATATAGGGGGAATTAAGGGCAGGAATTAAAATAGAAAAGAGGAACCTTAGGGTAAATGACGGGGTTAGAATATGGTACAATCGAACTATGAATTAGAATTTAGGAATATGCAAGTTTCTATATGTATTTGTGGTTGCTCTAACAAAAATTGGATTTAATGATGATGATGGTAGAATATGGCATGGCTTGAGGATTTACAAAGAACATAGTGATTAGGGAGTTGATTATGACATTAATTCTAGTGGTTGGAATGGAAATGTAATGAACATGAGACAATTGGGAATATTGATGTTGGATGTAGATTATACTCTGGTAGGGATGTCAATAATGAATGTAGCGAGTAGGAAGTTGATTATATCATTAATTTAGGGTTTAGAATGGAGAGAATTATATATGGTTTCCATGACCCTCCGAAAGGAGTGGATATTGTTTTCAAAACCCTCCGAAAGGAGTGGATATTGTTTTCATGACCCTCCGAAAGGAGTGGATATTATTTTCAAAACCCTCCGAAAGGAGTGGATATTGTTTTCATGATCTCCGAAAGGAGTGGATATTATTTTCATGACTCTCCGAAAGGAGTGTATATTGTTTTCATGACTCTCCGAAAGGAGTGGATATTGTTTTCATGACTCTCCGAAAGGAGTGGATATTGTTTTCAAAACTCTCCGAAAGGAGTGGATATTGTTTTCATGACCCTCCGAAAGGGGTGGACATTGTTTTCATGACTCTCCGAAAGGAGCGGATACTAATTTCAAAACCCTCCGAAAGGAGTGGATGTTGTTTTCATGACTCTCCGAAAGGAGCGGATACTATTTTCAAAACCCTCCGAAAGGAGTGGATACTGTTTTCATGCCCCCTCATAGGAAGTGAATTATATCAGGACCCCCTATAGAAGAGTGGAATATTATATTTACAGAACCCTCCATTAGGAGTGAGTATTAATGAGAATAAGAGGATAGATAGACAAGTGTGTAGATGATAGAAATAAACGATAGAAATCAAGAAAAGTTAAGGAATTAGTCGAAAGGAACGAGAGATGAATATGGACAACAATTGGGGTATTAAGGAATCAAGGGAAATTGAAATAGAAAATATAATTCAAGTGATAACGGGTAGTAATCTCTTAGTTGTTCTCTATGTCATTTTAGAATGTATTTTCTAAGTTCTGTGTAATGCTACCCTTCTTGATATATTTTTACAGGTGAAGGAGGAGCTTACACGAGCATGGCCGAGCAGGATCACACTCCACAACGTGGAATGTGAAAATAGTTGGGAAACTAATGGCGGTCAAGAGTCCTATTTTGGAAACATTAAATATTTTGTCGATGTAACTAAAACTAGTAGTTGTTTTTGTGGAAAAACAAAAGTGTTTTAAGACTGGTGTATATGTGTATAAACTTTATGTAATAGTGCTAAGTCACACTGTTTATATTTTGCCCTGCTGGCAACTGAAATGATATGAATGAATATTATGAACAGGTTGAAGGTGAAACAAATTTTTGGAAAGCTAAGAAAACAAAGGAAACTCCGTCCGTTTGACGGGAGAATTTTTATAAGTTAAAAAGAAAATTTCAAATTCACTATTTTTAATAAGGGTGCTTAGGGTTAATTAATTAGGGTGTTACACACTCCACTCCAGTGGAGTGTAAGTTAGTTAGAGGGAAATATAGACTATTTGGTTGTAATTAATTTATTTTAATTATGGTGATGTGTTGTGCGATGTAGCACTGATTATGTTTATGTGTTGTTGATAGCCCTGTTGGCTTCTATTTGTTAAAAATGTATGTGTTTAGCAGGTTGCAGGAAAAATATTATTTTTGGGAAAGTCCGAAAAACAAAGGAAACTCCGTCCGTTTGATGGGAGATTTTTAATAATTAAAAAGGAAATTTTAAACTCACTCTTTTAATAATGGGTAGTTAAAGGTAGTAAAGTGCAGGTGTTACATTTATGGTATCAGAGCAGTTTCTCCTCGGCCTTGGAGTGTAGACTCACAACTCCTGTTGCGTTACTCACCAAGCGAGTAACTGATAGATAGCTTAGTATCTAAGTTAGATGAATATATAACAAGTTGCTAGCCTTATATTAGAGTTTTGCAATAATGCAGATAGTGTTTGATTGAATCTTAAATTAATTCTGGTTTATGTGTCTTGAGTTTTTGCCCAAATGAACCCGATTTCTTGGAAAAGGGATGTTGTCGCATTTAGAAAATGGATGAAATCCGAGATTAAGGAAAGTTAAAGAACCCCAACGGGCCAGAGCATGGAATTGCTACCCCAACGGGAAGGAACGATCCTTGGTTTCGAAGTAATACGCCAATTTTTAAATGTGACAATGCAACAATATATGTTTTCGAATTTCATTTATGAAACTTAGGAAGGACGAAGTGATTTTACCACCAAGGTAATGTATAATTGAGACTGGCCATCTTGAGGACTACATTTGTTGGAAGGTGAAATCATCAAATCCCCGAGTTCCAGAACATCTCTTGAGTTGAGTGAAGTCTTAGAACCTTAGGGAAATGGTCTGTTCAAATTCAATTTTATAGAATCCTAAGTACCCAGTGCGCAGCGGAAATAACCAGAAATTTATTCCAAGTATTTTGTAAGCCTTGATCATTGGATTTTATTTTAAATGTCTTTCCCTCTTAAATGCTTGAATAATTTTTCTTTTTAGCCGAACAAGTTTTTCCGAATCTTCATAAGTGATCCCTTCCTCCAATGAGAGTCTCCTTGAATGGTTCATGTTGCTTACTTAAGGAAATTTTTTTTATAAAGTACAGTATATGATTTACGAAAGCCTAATTTATACATATGTTTTTCTTTTTCCAAAACACTTGTTTATGTTTTTGCCTTGACGAAGTGTCAGCTGTTTGATTGTATTGAATATAATTTTATTCGATTATGGACTTTGAAGATTCGTTGTTTTTACGTCCTCTAATCTACCATCCTACTTCCAATCTTTCATACGTTTGTTAAGATGAGAATTCGCTCTATTTGTCAATGACTTATCTCTTACACTTCTGTATGGTTAGTTCCTCTTGCTTTTGGATTTTCTTTTTGATTTAGTCTCTACGAACTTAAATTTATGGATTTTTGTTTTAGAGTTTATGTAAAATGCAAGTTAGATTTGTTGACTTTTTAGTTTAAATAAATTTGTTTCCTGATTTCACATAACTGCATGCACATGTATTTGAAATTGATGAATCTTGAATTTTGAGCCATTGGTTATATCCTTTTGAACGAAAATTGTTAAATAAGTTTCAACAAGCAGGTTTTCTTTCCTAACACATTATTCATAAGTCTTTTATATTAGTGTTGGCCAATGTCAACCCATTTTTTTACTTAGCTTATTCCAAGAAGCTACTCAAAAACTATCATGCCAAGGAAAATGTTTTTGAACGCTAGCTTAACAAATTTTTAATTCTTTTCAGGTTTCAGTTTTCTCCTTGTATTTAAACTAACATCCATTTAAGAAAATGACAATCTATTGGTTGAGCCATGATTACTAATTCTTATCTTTTTGGGATCTTAATTCCCTTCATAGATTTTATTTCATGCTCTATTTTTATAGAAAAGAGATGTGCCACTCTTCCTGTTTCAAGTTCTTACAAATTAATACCATATTCGAAGGTGTAACTGAATTATGTCTTCCTTACAAAAATAGTTCTTAGCAAGACTTTCAGATATTTTATTATTTTAGGTGCTGAACATGTTACACGAACTCAAACCATATGCATAATGCTGATTTTGTTTAGACCAATTGAGTTTTTAAAGCTCCTCCTTTGAATTAAATTTTATGTTGCATCTTTGAGATTTGAAATCGTGTTAGAATTTAGGACAAAGAGTCAACATAACCTCCAATAGCTATCACCTGCTAAATGTTAAAATTCTATTTCAGTTTTGAGAACTTAGATGATTTTGTTTGGAACTGACTTAACTGTTGTTGCCATTTTGTCCACCAAGTGATGATTTCTTTATTTGTCATTGTCATGAAAAATGGTTTCCTCAATGATTGAATTTGAGAACCTTTTTCTTAATTAGTCATTGAAATTCTTTTTGCTACAGTTACATTTTTATTACCACTAAGGTTTTATTTCTCCTGTTAAGTGATTTTAGAAGACCCTTGTGTTATATGTAGTGTTTGTTTTTGTTTGTGTTTCTCTAATTTGATTGGAATGATGAACAAAGATTCTTAAATCCTAACTTTACGATTTACGCTAATCAAATTTCGAGGACGAAATTTCTTTTTGGGGGAAGGATTGTAACATCCCTAATTCTAATCCCTAGTATAATTATAAGTTTTAATGAATTAAATATTTGTTTCCTAAAATCAACCATTTAGTTTTTGGGTATTTCATAAAAATACATTATGTTAATTACGAAAGAGTATCGAACTATATTTAAAGTTAATTCTTTTAAAGAAAAATTATTATATTAAAATAATGCTAAACGTTTTAAATACTTTACATAACCTTTACATATTCAACAATGAATTATGTTCTTCGCTTTCAAATATTTGACTCTAGAACATTCTTAAAAATATATTTGCTTATCTGATTTGATGATTAAGTTTTATTTTTAGATGCTCATAAAAATAATATTGATTCCTAATTACTATAATTAATAAATTAATAAATAAACAAATAAATGTATTTTAAATAAATAAAAAAAAATATAGAATGAAAAGAAGAAGTGATGTGTGTGTGTCTTGTGTATGAAGAGAAGAACCCCTTTTCTTCTTCTGCTCTGTGGGTAACGCCTCCTTCTCTTTCTCCCTTCAACTTCATCTTCTTCTTCTCCAATTTTACTTCCTCCATAGCCATGAGCTCTCTAAGCTCTCTCTTCCATGGTTTTATTTTTTCCCCTCCAAACCCGTTTGCTCTCTTTCCTCTGTCGCGTTTCTCTCCCTCCGCCACGGTTTCTCTCTCTCTGCTGTCGCCTCATCCACGATCGCCACCGCTGGCTTCGCTGCTGCCGCCACTGTTCTTTGAGGTTGTCGCCGAACCCAGCCACAGCTTCAGCCGCCACCTTTGTCGCGTGAATCGTGACCCAGAGTAGTGAGGAGATCAAAACCCGCTTCCTCCATGGATGAAGTTCGCGACCCGCCTCCCTCCAGCACGGATCCGCCGCCGCCGCAGGGGTGTTGTAGCGCTTGGTGATGTCGTTGATGGAGCTTCGGAGCTCAAAGCTCGTTCTCTCTCCTTCCGGTTCAGATCCACGCCGTTCTCGCCACCGACGCCCGTCGGGGATGCCGGGACTGTGAAGCTGTGAACCGACCTTGTCTCTATTTGCTTCAAACCCATATTTGAGGGTATATCTCTAATACTTTTTTAAGTACTCTATGTTGTGCTTTAATTTTAATACTAATACTAATTTTAATGTTATTGGTGATTATTGTCAAGTGTTATATTATTTTGGAAAAATAAGTGATATTGTGATTTAGTATTGATTTTTGAGTATACTGTTATTTCTAAGGATTTTAATTGGTTACTTTGACTTGTATAATGCTGAGTTGACTGTTATGTCGAATGATGAGTTTCAAAAAGTATTTTCGTTAAATGTGTCAAGTTCCTAAGTAAGTGAGCTATTGTTTAGTTAGGTTGATATGTCCCTGAACTAAACAATACCTCAATTAATTAGGAACCCAATAGATTTGGCATAACGTTAATTCGAATCAGAACGTTGAACATTAATTTCAAATCAAAGGCAAGTGTGATTATTTGAATGTTGTAATTATGATTTGGACTTACTTTTGAACCGAGAACACTTTCTTTTAGTTTGAAATTAATAGTGTCAAATAACGGCATTTGATTTTGTGGATTGAAGTTAAAACTGATCAATTTTAATGAATTTCGACGAATATGTTACTTTTAAAAGTACGCGTGTTTCCAACAAAAGCTTGTACTATTTTATTGGGGGAGCAAAGGTTTTAAATTTAAATTTCTATTTGACTCTGATTTATGGATAATTAAAAGTTTTCGAAATTAACTTGCTTCAGTTTTCAAGTTAAAGTCTCTTCTTCGGAAAACACATGATATTGATTTTTTATTTAATTTGTATAGCCCGGTTAGACGACGAAGGAGCTTTAGAACCTGTCACCGCGCATAAGTAAAGGACTCGAATACTTTTGGTCTCTATCGTACGAAAAGGATAAGGGGTAAAGCGTCTAAAGGTAAGGAGTGAGTGTTACCTTAAATTAGGTTTGGGTTTCTGGTACGTTCGTAGTGATTGGTTAAGATTGGTTGGTAGTTTAGGATATAAAATCATAAGGTTGTGAATATAAATAATTACTAAAGTATGGAAGTGAATGAAATAAGTTAATGTTGATGTGATGAATATGTGCCTACTTGTGAATTTGTGTATATTTGTGAATATGTGCTTATGTTGTTGTTGAAAATGTTTGGAAAATGTATATATGATTAATTGATAAATGTTTGGAAAAAGTATGGAAGTGAATGAATTAAGTTAAAGTTGATGTGATGAATATGTGTCTACATGTGAATTTGTGTATATTTGTGAATATGTGCTTATGTTGTTGTTGTTGAAAATGTTTGGAAAATGTATATATGATTAATTGATAATTGTTAAGTAAAGAGGAAATAACTTGGGTTGTGAATTATTGGTGATGAAATTCTGTGTTATATGTGTTTGTATGTGCTAAGTGAATGGATGATGGTTAATAATGATAATTGGTTAGAGACTCAAAAAATATGAAAAGAATTAATAAATAGTTGATGAGAAAAGAAAAAGATAATGGTACAAATTACAAGATTGAGAGAAGTATATAATAAAGAACAAGAAGAAGTATAATGTGTGGAATCCGACTGCGGCTGTGCGAATCGGATAGTCCACGACAAAAAGACATTAAAGAGGGTGGAATCCGACTACGGGTGCGCGAATCGGATAGTCTACCGCCAGATATAAAAGTTATGATGTACGGAATCCGACTGCGGGTGCGCGAATCGGATAGTCCGTGATACTTGGTGATAATCCCTTGCGGCCGACTGCGGGTGCGCGAATCGGGTCCGACTGCGGGTGCGCGAATCAGATAGTCCGCGTCAAAGGATTTTACCATAAACCCTTGCGACCGACTGCGGGTGCGCGAATCGGGGCCGACTGCGGGTGCGCGAATCAGCTAGAACGTGAAGGGTATAGTAACTAATCCTCTTGCGACCGACTGCGGGTGCGCGAATCGGGGCCGACTGCGGGTGCGCGAATCGGCTAGAACGCGAAGAGGACTAGTTATTTAAAAGGTGTGGAATCTGACTGCGAGTGCGCGAATCAGATAGTCCACGAAATGATGAAAGGTGTGGAATCCGACTGCGGGTGGGCAAATCGGATAGTCCACGAAAAGATGAAATGTGTGGAATCCGACTGCGATGTGGCGCGAATCGGATAATCCACGAAAAGATGAAAAACTTACAATAATCTACAAGGATATGAAAGATATGATAAAACTTGAGTATGAGAGGAAAAACATGAAAAGATGTGAATTTGGATATATGTACAACTATGAGAAAAATGACATTTTGGTTTTAATGTGCATGTGAATATGAATTGAATGATTAAGTGTTTATGTGAACTACTTGGTTTAATTGTGTTTGGCTTAGTCAGTTATTATGTCATATCAGAAATTGTTATTTCTATTTTATGTGTAATGCTCACCTCCTTACAATTTTTCCAGGTACAGAGATTGAGCTTACACGATTACTGGCCGAGCAGGTGCACACTCCACTCCAGTAGAGTGTAAGTTAGTTAGAGGAAAATATAGACTATTTGGTTGTAATTAATTTATTTTAATTCTGGTGATGTGTTGTGCGAAGTAGAACTGATTATGTTTATGTGTTGTTGATAGCCCTGTTGGCTTCTGTTTGTTAAAAATGTATGTGTTTAGCAGGTTGCAGGAAAAATATTATTTTTGGGAAAGTCCGAAAAACAAAGGAAACTCCGTCCGTTTACGGGAGATTTTTAATAATTAAAAAGAAAATTTTAAACTCACTCTTTTAATAATGGGTAGTTAAGGGTAGCAAAGTGCAGGTGTTACATTTTTCTACCTTTTCATTTTATATTAACTATTTTAATATTCTAAATACACTCACTCATTCTGAACTTTATTCTACGCACCTACATTTTATTCCCTAATGGGCAGTGTTCATTAGTTATTTTAAATAAATCATTTATATTAGTGGGGACTACCCTAAGGTTCATTAACTTATTTCTTGATTATCCTATTCTTAGTCACCGCTATAGAATCCTAGAATTTACTTCCCAAGGAAAGGTAATACAGCCCTTCTTACCTCGATTGACGAGAGTAGAAGAGATAACCTCAAACTTCGGGGAGGGAGCGGCGATCCGTGAAGCTTTAGTGACCCGGGGTGGTGAACGGCTTGATAGCGATCGATGTCGGCGGCAAGAATGATCACGGGCTGGACAAAGGCAAGAGCTTCGAGCTTCGGGGCTCCCGACACAAGCCCGGCACGGTCACGGTGGCGATAATGGCGTCGCTGAGTCTCGAGGAGAGAGATTGAGCTCGGCCAAAGGGGAAAAAAGAGAATAGGAGGCTCTTGATGGTGGCGGTGAGCGGTGGGTTATGGTGGCGCAACTGGCAGCCACGGTGGCGGTAGCTCCGGTGGAGGGCGGAGAGGAAGAGAGAGAAAGCTCAAGGAAGAGGAGAGAGTGAAAGGAATTCGGAGTCAAGAGGGGAAGGGAGGCACTCAAGGTGGTGGTGGCCATGGCGGTGGCGGTTCGTGGTGGCCGGAGGAGGGCGTGGTGGTGGAGAGAGAGGGAGAGGGAGCAAGGAGGGAGAAAGTAAGAAGAAAATCAAGAGGGAGGAAAGGGAGGACGGATCTGATGAGAGGGAGGAAGGCCAAGGAGGCGGCGGTGGTGGAGTTAGACGGAGAAATAAGAGAAAGGGAAAGAGGGAGAAAAAATGGGGGTTTAGGGGTGGTTTGGCGCACCATATAAGGTGCTGGTGCAACGCGCACCGCGCGCCTGGGCACGGCCGCGCGCGCTTGGGCGCGCCCCCCACTGATCAGTTTTTTTTTTTTGACTCTAGGTTGACCGTGCTATAACTTCTTCGTTAACCGTCGGATCTTGTCCAAATTTGGAGGCAAGCTTCCTAAGACCCTTAGATCCATATCCAACGGTGGAATTCATGTTTAGAGATGTAGATCTTTTATTTTGAATTTCCTAATTTAGGGTGTTTATAACACCAAAAACATCGACTTTTAACACTCGTTTGGTCTTCTCTAAATTTCTTTTCCGATGTCAATGCTCCTTGATTCCTTTATGGCACTCAGAGAATTTCTAATCTATCATTTTAAACTCCTTTTTGGATAATCCTTACTTTCAAATCTTATTATTATTTTAATTATTATTAGAATTAAAATTCGGGATGTTACATGTGACTACCTTAGTATTTAAGGAGTGTTATCCTTAGGATTGAACGTGTGTCGCGTTCATAGGGTGAGATAAACCGTTGTGTATTGGGTAGTGCTATACGAACGATGGGATTCCTAGTAGTTAGGCTATCTGTATATCTAGGAAAGTGTTCCAAGTTGTGTTTGTTTGAGGTCCCTTGCGAACGGTGGGATTCCTAGTAGCTTGCGGGGCGCTCTGGATGTACTCGGGGACGCGTGGCGTCTTGGTTTAGTGAAAAGCTCAAGTGGGTCGCTTGAGGACTGGTTGTAGGCGTTGTTTGCCGAACCAGGATAAAAATCTTCGGTGCAAATTTCTCTATCCCTTATCTCTTTACATTTCGCTTTTTTATTGTGTTAATCATATTTTGCGAATAATCCTATTTAAAACTATATAGCACGAGTATTGCGTTTTTATGGTGTTAATCTCTTCAATCTCGTGAATAATACGTTTTCGATATAAGTATAAATATTCTTATAATTCTTCGCTTAAAAACGTTTTTCAATCGTTATTTAAGTCTTCCGCTCGTTTAAATCTCTTTAAATATTTTTAAGAACGTTTGATTCAATTAATTTTCAATGTTTTTATAAACACCCAATTCACCTCCCCCTATTGGGTGACATTGCCAATATCACCAATTATTCCAACACTTTTACGTTAAGTTCTAAATAGAGCATAGGAATAACTAAGAGTAGATGGACATGGATGATAATGAACCTTAGGACATTGTCTTTGGTTATTAGAAATTAAATATTTAGTGTTTGGGTGAAAGAACCCACTATGGTGAAGAATGAATATGTTTATGGGGAAGCTCTAAAATGCACGCTTTGAGTTTTCAATTCCCATGCACTCTAGCGCTGTGGAGGCACCGTGGTTCCCTTTGAGGGGTATTATATGATGCACCATGCATGTTGTAGAAATCTTAGCCGTTGAAAAGAGAGGAGTTGATATTAACCGACAATATTGAAGACCCGGTACATGTAAATGTTGTTTACATAGGATAACCACATTTATTTGCGTCCCTGGTCCTTATGCTAGCAATGAAGAATTCTTTTTTTGGTTTATATTTTTTTAAAGCCCACGATATTTCCACAGATCCATTATTATTAATGGGGGATCCCAAGACTAATCCGCTTCGAAGTTCTCCAAGTTGGTTATTTTTCCTAAGAATCGAATTTGGGGCTATTAGCATCCGGATCCCATTTTTAGAATCTTAGTGATTCCACAATGTCAATTGTGTCAACTTCAACCGGTACTAATGAAAAATATATTTATTAGGTGGTTTATATTTTTGTTTTATGGTGGAATGATGTGTTAATTAATATTTCCTTTGTCCTTTAATATAAGATTTTTTTTTAAAGATTTTTATTTTGTTTTTATTTATAAAACTATATATCAATTTTTAATGATAATTAATTATTTTTTAATGAATACCCCTATTTACTTAATAGTACTTTTTAGATTCTCAATATTATTAGTAGTAGTAGTTTTGAAAATATATATCAAATATTCATATTTCCAATATTATTAACTAAATTAACCAATTTTCTAAATGGACGTGAGATTTACTAAAAAGATCTTAACCAGGAATGAAGGGAGTATTTCTTCGATACTTATATAATAGATCATTTAAAAATATTACTTTAATATTACAATTTTACCTTTTTAATTTGTGTTAAAAATTTCAAAAATCTATTATTTCATGTTAATGAACAAAGTAAATAAGAAAAAACATCAAATATCTTCCAAAAATAGTAAATGACTAATAAATAAGATCGAAAATTTTGTAACTTATAAATAAAACTGTACGGAATACTTTTATAAAAAAAAAAATTGTCATTTTTCACGGATTTATGATATTTTTTCATTGTATCGGTTTAGATTAACACCGAGAAGCATACAAAATTGCAAAACATTATCATCCAATTTGAGCTGATATGAAACCAAAGAGTATCAAATCGTTAAAGAAATGCGAAATAATGCAGAAACCATTGTTACTTCTAACAATCGAAAATAGAAGACTATACAATATTAATTAAAAGCACAAAATCTAACAAACAAAACCATCCCCAAATCAAAACCCTCACTTCTTAACCTTCTTCACCATAGCTTACTTCACTCTCTTTGGTTTGGTGACATCCTTAGATTTCACGGTAACTTTGGAACGAGCTTTGAAGGATTACACCGTAAACTTCAAAAAACCGGACCTTCAACACTGAGGAGCAGATCTTCGAAGAACAAGAAGAAGAGCTTCGAACGAGATAGCAAGAGCAAAGGGAAACCAGATCTGAAAATGAAATAACTCATACTACTTTTTAATTTTATCAAATTACTTTTTTTTTTTTTTTTGGTTTACATGGGAGGTCTGGGACTAGAACCCATGACCTGGGGAGGGGAAAATCCTAAGTGTCCGCCACCAACTGGGCTGTCTTACGCGGACTTTTATCAAATTACTTTACTCGCAATAAATTAAACTAAATAAAATTGAACTTAAAAAAATATATTCCCCTTGTCCCAGTATCTTGGTAAAAGTCAATGAAGTCAACAAAAATAAGAAAATATCCTTTTGATGCAATGCCTGATTCGATTTTCAAAATCAAATATAATGTATGATTACAAATTTCAATCACACAACTTTCCATATTATTATAATTAATACATATTTGAATATATAATAATAATAATAATAATTGGATGTAATAATATATTTAGTGGATGTAATGATAATAATTGAAAATTTAATGGATCATCAAATTTTCTTTTTTTGGTAATTAATTGTATCTTTCGTTACTTATTCAATCATGAATCAATCATGAATATAATATACAATCTTTAAAATTTTTCATTTATTATTTTTACTTTGATTTGGAACAAAAAAAAGTGCATTTTTTTTACCAAGATAATGGGACGGAGGGAGTATATAACGATAATATCACAAACCTTCTCTCACGAAGAAACAGTTTCATAAGCTTCAAAACTTTCCTTACCTTCAACTCCTTCAAAATAATCCATAGTGTTATGGACTGGGTTTAGAATTATACTTCAGTAAACCAGGTTATCGATAATAAAGGCCTAGTTTAGGTCCATGGTTTCATGAAACCGGTTTACCGGTTATGAAAACCCAAAACAGCTTCTGGACCTCACTAAACTGGTTTGCCGGTCTCAAGGGCCCTTTAAGGGCCCAAGTCTTCAACAAATCGGTTTATCGGCATAAAAGCTGTCTAAGAGCCCAATATACCTTGAAGCCGGATTACCGGACTATGAGACCCAATAAGGGCCCAAATCTCCTGTTCAACTGAATTGACTAAGAGAAAGCCTTCTGATAGGCAAGCCTAGGATTCCCTTACCTCGTGATACCGGTATAGCGGTTACTCAACAAAGAAGGCATTGAGGTAGAGTATCCTTGGATTCCACATGACAATGATGGCAGCAATAAAGTTGAGTTACCCGTTTAGCATGGGATACCTCCATATTTACACCCGCCATAAACCACTAACCGTTAAGGGGAATCCGGTAAACCCCATTAACGGGAAGGAAACTTAACGGTAGAGATGGAGGCCTATATAAGGAACAGGAGGTAATCAGGTATGCATCCTTCATTCTCACACACACACACCACACCCAAGAAAACGACAATAGAGCTGGTATCCTGGTATTAAGGGTGTCATTCTTCAGTCTGAAAGTAATAAGCAGAATACTTGGACGCTTGACCGCTTAGTTCAAGTACCAAATATTGTACGACAGATCATTGGCGACCACAGTGGGAGAGAGAAATTTATTCCCACTACTTCTGTGAAGAGATGGATTACCGGTCACAAGGAGAACGAATCGAATCCAACCACCATAATGTGGAAGACCTGAGGAACCACTTAAGTGGGGGACGAGCTCCCACGCATCAGAAAGACTTAAGAGAACACCTGAGTGAAGGTAGGAGACATGTAGAGGAAGAACGATCCAGGCATGATAGCCCCCCTCGTGCTGATCAGGAGAAATCGCAGCAGAGGCCATCCTTTAAGAGTGACAGCCCCCCGCATTCTGAGCATGAGAGCGAAGGATCGTCTGATGGACGTTCGCAGAGAAAGCTGAACTTGGAGACGGAGTTGGCTCGTCTCCGAAAGCGTTTGGATGCAGAAGATAAACTGATGAAAGAGCTGAAAAAAGGGACAACGTTTTCCACACCAGAAATTGAAGAGGACCCTATGAGGGAAGAGGTGCCAGAGGAAAGAGATCATCCATTTTCTGATCAGATTATGAACTTTCCGATGCCTGAGAATCTCAAAGCTCCAACTAATGTAGATACTTACTTCGGGAATTCAGATACTCAGGAGCACATCAATAGTTTTCTGGTGACAATGTCTTGTCAGGGGGCTAAAGATGCGTATACGTGTCGCACTTTTCCCCTGACTCTAAAGAAAGCAACGTTACGATGGTATTCGAAACTGGAGCCCGATTCTATCAAATGTTGGAAGGATTTAGCATCGATGTTTTTGGGTCATTTCACCACTAGTAAGGCACAACCAAAATCTGAACACCACCTGTCTCAGATTAAGCAGGGAAAAGATGAGTCGTTAAGGTATTTCCTCACTCGGTTTAATTCGGAATACCTGTCGATTAATGACATTGAAGCATCTGTGGCCCTTCACTTGTTGATGAGAGCCTTGAAACTTGGTGAGTTTACTGGTCATTTGGTCATGCACAGGATTAGGACTATGGACGAGGTGATGGAGAGGGAAGAAAAGTATATCAGTTTGGAAGAATATCAGAAGGCCCAAGATAATTATGTCACTGGTGGATCAGGTAAGAAGAAGGACGCTTACTTTTCAAAAGGATTAGGGAAAGGTAATCGAGAAGGGGAAATGACTGGAAGAGGAGATTCAAGGGGAAGGAAACCAGAGGGCAAATATGATGAGTACACACCCTTGAACACTTCAAGGTCTCAGATTCTCAGAGAGGTGATGAATGCAGAACTAATGGAGGTGGACAGACCTCCCCCGCTGAGAAGACCACCCACCAAGGAAAACCAGCGTAAGAAATGCAGTTGGCATGGTGGATACGGGCATATGGATGAAGAGTGTGTCCAGCTGAGAGACGCGTTAGAAGCACTGATCAGAAAGGGGACGTTGAATAGGTAAGTTCGGTTTTCTGGAGGGTCATCCAATGAGCGTAATCCAGGGAGGAGAGCTAGGAGTCCAGTAAGAAGGAGAACCAGGAGTCCAGAAAGAAGGAGAACCCGGTCACCATCAAAGAGGGATAGAACCCCGAGGAATACCAGAAATTCACCAGTTAAAAAAGAAGGTAACAGCTGTGTAAATAATGAGGATTTGGAACTAATCTCCACCATTGTCGGGGGTTTTTCAGGTGAAAATGATTCCATAACATCTCAAAAGCGGCAGCTAAAGCTAGCAACAATGGTTGTCGCCTCTTCCAGCAGACAAAAGGTGTCTCATCCACCTATTATGTTTACTGAAGAAGACCTAGAAGGAGTCATTCCTTAGCATAATGACCCACTTGTGGTAACGAGGATAATTGACAGGTTCCGTGTTTGCAGAATGATGGTGGACCAAGGGAGTTCTTCAGACATCATGTTTTTCGAGCTTTTTGATCGATTGAAGTTGAAGCCTCAGGACCTTCGTCCGTGCCAAAAGGAGTTAATTGGTTTTACTGGAGACACTATCAGACCAAGGGGATATATTGACATTAGGCTAATGTTGGGAACACCTCCTCGATGCCGGACTGAGAAGGTGTGCTTTGCGGTGGTGGATTGCCCATCAGCTTATAATGCGATTTTAGGGCGCCCCACCTTGAAGGCATTCCAGGCGGTTGCTTCTCCTCTTCACATGGCGATGAACTTTCCAGGTGAGAAAGGCTCGGTTATCACTGTACGAGTGGATCAAATGCAGGCAAAAACTTGCTATATCGCTAGTTTGAAGGCTACCAAGGAGAATGCAAGGAAGCAAGCGCAGATAAAGAAAGGCAAAGCCCCCGCTTCTTCTGGTGTGATGATGGTAGATCTGGATATGAGGGAGGACATTAAAGAGGAACGTCCCAAACCTGAAGGAGAGTTGGAGAAAGTTCAAATCGGAGAAACTTCAGATCACTAGACATAGGTGGGGAAGAATTTGCCAAATGAGGAGAAGGAAAAGTTGGTTACCTTATTAAGAGAGAATAGAGACTTATTTGCATGGACTGTAACACTCCTTGTATGTCATCTTACTTTATAAGAAAAGTAATAAGTTTATGATTACATGGACTTGTCATTGTTGGAAAAAGATCTAAATCTAAAAAATTTCCCTTTCATTTGAAAGTTCCTTTTTACAAAAATTTGTCTAATAATGAATTTAACTAATAAAATCAGAGTTTGCGGAAACATAGTAAAATAATCATATTATACTCTCAAAATATATCAAGTGTAACAAGTCCATGGATACCAAATAAGTATTATTATGAAACTAAATTCATCTTATGATACTTCTTTCAAAATGTGTATCATATAAATACTATTAAAACTAGAGATGTTATAGAGCTGGTCATTGGTCCTCTGTCCAAACATCCATCTGGCCGGATCCTCGATATCTGCTCAAAGGGTTTCCAACCCACACTTTCTATATTCTGCATGCACCTAAGGGACATCTCTCTTCACTGACTTTTGTGCAAGCTAGATATACGATCCACACCTAATAAGGGCATGGGGGTTAGCTATACATATTCGCATAATCAAATGAGAATAAAACTAACATACACAAGTAATCATGTAGCAAATCAGAATGCATGACCATATGAGCACACCCGGTTAATCATAATAAGTCTTTCGATGCAGGTGGCATGATGCATGCTTTCTATCTCACCACAATTCTGAGGCCTCCAATACTAATCAATTTCGGACATCCATCCAATACACCAATGTGTTCTCAGAACACTAACATACGTTCTCAGACCGTATAGCAAACCTTACTTGGAATATAAGCAAGCACCACTCCCAGAGTGTGCATCACGTTCCCAGAACGTATAGCAAACCATACTTGGAATATAAACAAGCACCACTCCCAGAGTGTGCATTACGTTCCCAAAACGCATCAAAGATGTGAGACCCGCAATTTTGCTCAATCTATTTATTTTTACTTTTATTTGGTTATATCTATTTTTGGGATAATTTAATAGCAATTGTTATAAGAAAATGGTTTTGATTATATGTATATATATATTGGTGTTAAATATATATTACATATTAAAGTAAATTTTTATTTAATAAATTAGAAAATTATTTTTGGTATATAAATAGTTGATAACTATATTTTATCTTAGAAAAATAGTGTTGGGATGCTTTTAGCAAATGTTTGATAAAAATGTGAATTTTCAAAGTTATAGTGTTATAACTTAAAAAATTCATAGTTTTTTAACCGTAACTCGAAAAATTACAAATGATATGTCAAAACGATCGTATCAAAGTGTAGATTATGAAAATTTAAAGTTTTGATTTTTATTTTGGATTTTTCAAAATTTTATCACTGCCAGTACTGAACGAATTTTTGAGCTTTAAGTGTGAAAGTATGGTTTTAATGCATTTAATGGCTCTTTGACCCAAAAATATTTTTATGTGAATAGAAAACATATTTTTAAATCCCTGATTGGCTACACCTTCCAAATAAAATATAATTTTCGTATTTTTGAATAATAAATTAATCTGAAAGCTTATGAAGTGCATTTTTGAAGGAAATGATCTTAGAACTTCAAAAATTCATAATTTTCAAACTGTAAGTCCAAAAATTATGAATTTTATATCAAAACGATCGTATCAAAATGTAGTATTTGAATTTGTGAATATAAATTTTATTTGGACATCTACGAAAAGAATATCTGTACAGTAGGTAAAACGAAATTTTGATGTTTTACAAAAATTATTTTATAGCCAAAAATAAATTATTGGACCCTATAATATTTTTATTTATGTAATTAGGTATTTAGCTAAGTGCTCATTGGCTGCACCGTCCAGATATTACTATTTTCTTATTTAATTCTGAATTTTTAAAACAAATGCTTTATTTTGATTGGTTGTTAAGGAGGTGAATTCAAAATGAGTCAATGGAAAATTTTCTCCTCACTAGGACCAAAGAGTGCCGTCCAAAATGAAGGAAGGAGAGAGGAAGATATTTTATGAAAATTAGTGGAAGCATCTCTTGGAATTTAGGCTTTAGGAGTTAGAAAAATATCCATAAATGCACATTCATGTTCCAAAGTAAAAATTGAAAATGTGGTTGACTCAACTTGGGAAGGGGGGGGGGGGGGGACGAATTTCATCAGATTTTTGGGGGAAATGTATTCTCACTTCACCTATAAATAGAACCCCAAGACCCCTCCTATTTTTACACATGACATACAATCCATTTTTGAGAGAAAAAATTAAGAAAAGTCTTGAGAAATTGAGGGAGAGGGCGTAGCATTCTTTGGGAGAAGGAAGGGAAATTTTCATACTCATTTTTGAATGTCATCTTGCTAAGGAAGAAAGGTAACTCTATAATCTTATTTTAATTTCTTATTTTTAAGCTATTACTTTGTTATAACTAAAATAATAATACTCTTCTATGGCTATGAATCTCTTAAAAGTTAAATCTCTAATCTCTTCCTTGATATATTATAATACAATGGAAAAATGAATTATGATATATGTATATGAGTTTTGTATTGTTGGTCAAATGAAAAAGGAATAAAAAGGGACAAAAAAAATCGTTTAAAGAGAAATAATCTCCACTTTTTTATCCTAGGATGGCCGAATCTTTTTAGAAAAGGAAGGAAGTAGTATTTAAATTTTATTTGATGGTAATTTATCCTTTTTATATGAATAGGTGTTGTAAATATTTTTTATTCTTATGATCTTCTTTTATGGTTATGTAATTCACAAGTTTAAATCTCTAAATACTCTTTTGATATAGAATTTTAATTTGTGTATATGAATGGTGTGTATTGGTCATATGAACAAGGAATGAAAGGGACTCAAAATGAGGTTTAAAGAAATTAAGATTTCCCCTTTTGTTTTATTGTGATGACCGAATTTATTAAAATAAACAAATAAATCTCTTAATCTCTTCTATGATTATAAAATCATATACTAAAGTCTCAAATCTCTTCTTTGGTATTGAATAAAAAAAATTTTCATTTTGATTGTTGATATAATTTTGTTGGAAGTCAAATGAATGAGGTTTAAGAAAAAGGGACAAAGCAAAAAAATTGTTTAAAGAGAAAAATAATCTCCCCTTTTTCTTGGCCTTGATGACTGAATGTCTGAAGAGGAAATAATAAATAAAATTCTGGAAATTTAGTTGGTAAAGGCTTGTTTTCTCAAATGATAACAGTATGTGTTTTGGAATTATTGTTTTGATTTTAGTAGTTTTGTTTTGGTTTGTTTTAACTTTGAGTATGAGTATATATATTTACAAATACTAAAGTACATGATGATAAACAAAAAAAGTAAAAGATGTTGATATGGGGGTTTAGGTCGTGAGGCCTATGGTATGTTTTTGGTAAAAATAACAAATGATTTATGGTGTTTTTGTTTGATAAATTTGTGGGTAATTAATTAATATTTTGGAATGTGGTAATATGAATTGGTGACAAGAATAAATTATAATGTGTAGTGCTGTCCAAAAAAAAAAGTGATTCTCTTAAAAATGATTATTTCCTATTCTAAGTGGAGTTTAAAGTAACTGTTTTGAATATAAGAAATTATAGGAATAAGGTATACGTGTGTTTGAAAATATTCTTCTATTTTTATCACGATGTCTGAAAATTATTTTAGAAGGGAAAGAATAATTTTTGTTGATTTTTGGTCTTAGTGATTATTTGATGCATATGAATGTTTATTAATGTGTATGTATGAAATAAATTATGTATTTTTGTGAAAAATAATTTATTTCTGTAAATTTAATATTGTTCTGAAAAATAATATTTTATGACACTATAAGGTTTAAAATGATAATTTTTGTATGTGTTTGGATTGTCTACATAATATATGTGTATGTAAAAAGTGTGGCTTTAGTAGTATATCTATAAGATTTAAGGTAAATTAAAATAATTTAAGTGCTGCCCATAAATTGAATAAGTATGGAAAAATATTACTTTCTTAAGCTTAATTTCATTTTAAGAATTTGGTATGTGAATCTTTTAGAAGGAAATTGAAAGAATGAATTTTTGGGTATCTGTGAAGTGATGCAACTTTATTTTGTGTTGCTGTCCAGAAAAGATTTTCATATAGTTACATGATATTTAAATGTTAATTAGATAATAGAACTTGTAATTAAGTTGCGGGAAAAAGTTGCATGAGTTTTGAATAAACTAACTATAAGAAAAGTGATTTTTGAGTTTGTATTATAATGCTGTCCAGAATTTTAGTTTGAGTTATATCAACTCTAGAACTTGTTTTGACTTGATAAGTGAATGAGTTTATATTTTAGAATGATTGTTGATGCGTTAGGTGTTTGTGTAAATGTTAAAATTGATTTTTAAGAATATGTTTCTTGGCTGTCCAAATGATTAAAAAGATTGCACCAAGTTTAAGTTATTTGTTTAAGTGGCTTATGTTAATTTTTGAATGGTAGTTGTTATATAAGTAATATAGTATGGTATTGAAGAAATAAAAATGTATTCTAAATAGTTTTCAAGTATTAGAATGAGTTTTAAATTATGTTTTGCAAAAAGGATTTCTTGAATTTTAAAAGGAATTATTTTAAGTTATTTGACATCTTAAAAAAGGACTTCTGTTTTAAAAAGAATTTCTGTTTTAAGGTACTTTAGTACTCTGGGTTTAGTCTTTACCAAAGTAAAGAGATGGTATAAGGTACTTGCTAGATATTAATTGTATGTCATTCGTCGTTTAAGAAATAAAAGGAATCAAAAGTGAGCGAGCTGCTGGAGCTGTTGACATAAAGGTTGAAACAGAGTAAGCGTGGACCTCAGGTAAGAGAGCAATCTTCCTAAGACATAATGGCACTGAGGTAGCATTAGGACGTTTCATATCATCTCAAAGGTCGGAACTAGGAATCTATCGGTTGAGTAGTAAAACGGCAATTGTATGCGTGTTCCGCCGTTTATACGAAAAACACGATTCCTCGATATTACTTGTATGTCTGATATCACTTTACGGTATGATATTGTATTAAGTTGTATTTGGTATATTGCCTTAATGGCTTTTGGAAATGATTATGGATTATGTGATAGTGAAATTGGATTGTGGTGAACTCGGCCCTTATGGGGTGGATTTGGGAAAAGGACCCAAACCAGGACCTCGAAACAAGGCTCAGATACCCTTGACCGAGCTGGGGGGCTTATGTGGTGGACTCGGCCTAGCCGAGGTTCTCAGAACCCTTGCCCAAGGCCTCACGACCCTACAATAAACCCTCTGTGTGCTGGGCCGAGCTCAAGGCTCAACGGCCGAACAGATACCAGATATGGGCCGACCTCATACTCCTACCCAGGTCCGACTTCCCTGTCCGACACCCCCAGAGTCCGACACCTCCCAGAGTCCGACACCTTCTAGAGTCCGACACCAAGGACAGGATGACGTGTCCCACCTTATCCACAAGGACAACTCATCACCTTATCCACAAGGACAGCTCATCCACTCATAGCTCAGTACAGGCTGGCCCTACTTGGGCCAAAAGCAAGCCCATTAGGGCAACCAGCTCCCCCCTATAAGTAGCTCCGTACTACATGGGGCTCAGGTACGTCCTCTAACCCTAATTGTCACTCTCACACACCAGTGATTAGGGTTACTTCTTGGCTCTCCCCATAGCCACCAGAGGACTCCCACCAAACATCACACAGAAACCCTAGATTGAGGCTCCTTCGAAGGTCTTCTTCCCTAACCCTTGGAGGACCTCACCGTATAGGAAATCACATTGGCGCCGTCTGTGGGGAAAGATAAACTTCATTCCCAGAAATTCTACCATGTCTGAGGAACAACCAGTCCAGAGGAGAAGGAGGGGGCATCCAAGGAGGGTGCCGTCAACTGAGGACCTGCGCCTGCATCTCGAAGCCAATAGGGCAGCGAGGTCCTCACCACCACCCCCTCCACCACCTCCACCTCCTCCCCCGCCACCACCCCCGTTTCCACCGCCACCTCCACCACCAGAATTCACCCATACCCACAGTGGACCTTACACCATCCACACTGGAGACACTACAAATCCAACACAGCTTCACGGCGGAGGTCGGCGCGTACAGTTACGCTCTGAGCTCGGAGAAACCAACACTGAACAGCACCGCCACCGCGGCGAACGTGTCCACTCTGTCAGCACAACACACCGTTCCCACTCTCGACAGTCTATGCTCTCTCGAGATGCAGAACTCTTATCCTTGATGAGACAGCAGATGAGAATTGTAGAACAGCAAGGTAAAGCTATTGCAGATCTCCAACAAGTTGCTATGCAGCGTTTGGCTGAGCGAGCTGTTGTTCAAGCTCCAGCCCCAAATGAGTTCCCCCCACCACCCCCTCCACCACCTCTTCCACCGCAACCTCCGTTAACTCCACAAACCTTTGCAACACCACACACAACCGTCACACAACTTACACCACCCCCTGACCAGCAGCAACCTGATTCGGATGATTCCCACCCTGGGCATCCTTTTACACCAGCCGTCATGGCTTATGAACCACCACTCGGGTACCTCGGGCCCAGCAATATTCCCAGATACAATGGCCTCACAGACCCTCAGGAGCATGTCCTTTCTTATGAGGGAGCTGTGAACTTTCATGGTGGAGGAGATCGGCTCAAGTGCCAAGCTTTCTCTATGACCCTCCAGGCCCCAGTCCTCCGATGGTACTCAACACTTCCCAAGAATTCTGTCAACAACTGGGCAGAAATGAAGCGGGTCTTCCTTAACAGATACACTGCTAGCTGTGTACAACCGAGGTCGGACCACACGCTAGCAACAGTGACGCAGAAACCAGAAGAATCCTTACGTGCATACTTGCACAGGTTTCACAGCGAGTCCAGCTCAGTCCCCAATCTATCTCCCGAGGTGGTTGTCCTCCTTTTGACCCAAGGATTGGCCGAAGAAGGGTTCAAAGATTCACTTATTGGAAAGCCACCAAGGGACATGGCCGAGCTGAGACAGAGATCAAACAAGTACATCAATCTTGAAGAATTCAACAAAGGACAGTCAAGTAGGATGGAAAACGCTCAAGCCGCCTCGCAGAATGCCCTGCCCCGAGGTCTTCCTCGCGGCAACAGGGATGAAAGAGGAGGAAGAGCAGACCAGGGAAACCGAGGTCGCTCTCACGTCGGCCAACAAGAGGACCGCCGACGTCCGTACATCACTAAGTATGATTCTTACACCCCCCTGACGGTCCCGAGGTCTCAACTCTGGAGAGAGACCATGCAGACCGAACTCAGGAGTGTACCTCAGCCCCCTTTTCTCAGAAATCAAAACAATGTCAGGGACAAATCCAAATATTGCAACTTCCACGACGGGTACGGCCACCATACCGATCAGTGCACATGGCTTCGGGATGTCATTGAGGATATGGTGAGAAGGGGCAAATTGCAGCAGTATGTGCGCGAAGCAGTGGAAAGACGGGGCCGAAGAAGGTCTCGCACCCTAGACAACGATAAAGGGAAAGCCAAAGCTGACCCGTCCCCTGAAAATAAGGAAGAAGAACCACAGCGAGTAAACATGGTTGTGGTACAAGATCTAGACAAGTCACCGGAAAACTTCCGAGTTGAAACTATCTCGGGAGGTTTTGCCGGTGGCGGAGAAAAGAGGACAGAGAGGAAAAGGTACGTCAACCAAGTTCTCGCTGTCCATCACAAACCCGCTGGCAAGAAACCATATAGGAACATCCCTATCATTTTTTCTGACCAAGACATGGAAGACGTCATCCCGGATCACAATGATCTGATGGTGATAACGGCGTTAATTGGAAATTTCGAAGTCGCCCGAGTTTTCATAGATCAAGGAAGCTCAGCCGATATTCTTTTTCTTCATACTTTTCAAGCGCTGAAGCTCAGGTCAGCCGAACTCGTTCAGTTCGAAGGCAATCTCATCAGCTTCACAGGTGAGGCAATCCGCCCCCTGGGAGCCATTCATCTCCCGGTGACCCTAGGCAACCAGCCCTCGGCCCGAACGAAAATCGTCAAATTTTTAGTAGTTGACTCTGACTCCCCATATAATGTAATACTGGGACGAACCTGCCTGCAAGCCTTTGGGGCAGTAGTCTCAACAGTACACTTGGCAATGAAATTCGTCGGATCAGACGACAAGGTTGTTACGGTCAAAGCTGACCAGGTGAAAGCCCGGCTCTGCTACAATGCAAGCCTACGGGAGGTAAAAAAGAAGCAGAAAGAGTTCACTGACTCGACATTGTCCAAGAGAAGAGTTTTATTGGCCGAGGTTCAGTTCAAACAAGATGACCTTAGGACCTTTCCTCAAGAAGAAGGGTTGGAAATCCCCCCCTTCCCCTCTGCCCCAAGCAAAGATGTTATCATGAATGCCAACCTCCCCCAAGAAATCCAAGATCCATTTAAAGGAAATCTCCTTTCTTTTCCAGTCCTCTCCAACCCCCCGCAGGGGGAGAATTCCCTCATTTCTCTAACTGTTAATAACCCTGCCCTCCGTTTGGTACAGCTCCGAATTGAGAGCCGGAGTAAACTTCCTACCCGTTTCTTGCGCCGAGCTTTTCAAATTCCCAAGCTCTGGTGCCTCAAGATGAAAAAGTTCCCACTTTTCAGCATTACCAACAATCTGGGCGGCCTCTCCTATCAGTTCACCTCGGGTGACCATCACAAAGCCGAAGAAAACCCAATACCGACAGAAGAAATCCGAGAAGCTGCTCCTGGTCAGAGGAAGATAGCAAAGGAAGAGCTAGCCGACCAAGACAAGAAAACAGCACAACTCGGGTTGTCCGAGTCTGATCACCTCGCGCCCCGAGGAGCAGACATCGGTCTTAACTACCGGAAAAGCGGGAAATGAGCCCGAAATCGGGAAGTCCCAACAGAGGCGTTCTAGAAACATACTCTGGGAAATTTCCGAAAGAACCGAGCTCAAGGATTCCCAAGACTTTACAACACTGAGAACCTATTTCAAATAGGTTTACCTCAGATATCATCGGCAGTCATCAACATCCTCATCTGAGAAATTCAAATTCAAGCTCATTTTAAATTTTGCTTCCTTTAAATTCTGTTCATGTTGTTACATTCCCATTGTGAGATATTCACTTTCCCAAAAAGCAATGTACTCATGTCCACAATTAATGAAAAGTACAAACTTGCTCATACTCAAGTGCCACAGTTTTATATACGTACGTACTAGCTTCTCATTTAGCACTAGCCACCTAAATGTTGCATGGCGCTATGCACAGCCAACGTCTTCTAGATAAGATCGACTCATATGCACAGTGTACAAGGGACACCCGGTAAAGCACAGCTTGCTGTGAAATGTTCTCACATAACTTCACTCAGCAACCTCTTTCACATCGGGGACGAGGACTCCCACCTCGGCTAAGGTGGGTGAATCCGAGATCCCAATCGTATGCACTTATATACAGTACCTTTATTCAGAGGAAAACTTATAAGATTACTGCACTCACTGAGTCTTCCGAGTTATTAACACGAGATTTTAAACACCGATGTCCGGGGTACAAGTTTTTTTAGGTCCGATCAGGCCTGAATACAACAAGTTGGTAAAGGACTTGTATTCTCAAAAGTAGTTTTACTTAGTTATCTAAAAAAACAACAAGTATTCAGCCCCAGGTCTAAAAATGAACGAAGCGTGCAACGAGTCAATAAAAACTCGCATTTATGTAAAACTTGCTTAAAAACGACCTCGGACGCAGTATGTATGCAACAAGTTAAAACAAAAACTTGCATAAAAGTTACAATATGCGACAAGTCTAAAAAACTTGCATTCTTTTTTTTTTTTAAAAAAAAGCCTTTTTGGTGACCACCTAACTGATCGCAGTTCGGATCCGAGGTCGAACGAATAAACATGCAACGAGTTGGTAAAGAAAAACTCGTGTTCGTGCAACAAGTTAAAGAAAAGGCTTGCATAACTCCGACCTCGGACATAGTACGTATGCAACAAGTTAGAATAAAAACTTGCATAAATATAACAACATGCAACAAGTTAATACTAGAAAGAACTTGCATAAAAATAAAATGTTGTACACAATAAAGCAAAATACAACCCAACATTGTCAAACATGTTACAAAAAAGAACATAGACAAATCACAAGCTGCCCAGCATAAGGGACTTACGCTGCCTCATCCTCAACATCAGAAAGGACAACCGAGCTCGGGTCGAACTCTTTATCTGGCTTCTCCATCAAGGGGTTGGGAAGGTTCTCCTCGGGCTGGTCCAGGTCAACCTCGATTCCATCCTTATCATAATCGACCATCTTCCCATCCTCCACCCCGAACCCGGCAGAGGCGCCGACATACCGAATGCAGAGCCCTTGGTTCAGATGAAGAATTTGCTCCACTGCACTGGTAAAAATTTTGCTCGCCACCCTCTCAAGATTGAAGTCTGACTCAGATGCCGCTACCTTATGTTTGAGAGCTTGAGCAGCCCTTCTCTTCAGCAAAGTCCTAACCTTCTCCACCTCAGCTAGGCCATCCTGCTGACCAGCCTCCCTAGCGTCCGCTCTCACTTGGGCCAAAGCTTCCTCATGATTTTTTAGAAGCTCCTCCATCTGTTGACGGTGCTTCCCTTCCAACTCGGCCAGTTTTTTCTCGGCGGCGTTTTTACCATTTTTCAGCTCCTCCACCTCGGCAGCCATAGCAGACCGAGCTTTCTTCTTGGCCGGTGACACTCCATCAGCCACATCGTCAGCGACTTCGACCAGCACATTAAACATTGTTGTGGCCCTTTTCAGTTGACAGGCCATATCCTCAGCTTTCTTTTTCCACTCAGCCCCCGACATCTTGATGAGAGCGTCTTTGACCGAGGTTTTGGCGAGGGTTGTCGGCGGCCTCGGAAGAGCATCAGCTTCTGAGGGCGGAGTACCTGCAGCAAGGACTACCTCTGCGCTTGGACTCGGGGATTGAGGAGGAGGTGGGGCTATGATCACTGCAGGCGGAGTTGGGTGAAGAGGAGCGGAATCGGTTGAGGTTGTCTCAGTGGAGACCTCGGCAGCCACCGTTTCGTTGGAAGGGTTTTCGGACCTCTTCCTCTTCCGTGCATCCAACACAGCCTTCACCGCCCTGGACGACATGTTCGACCAATGTTCTTCTGCAAACACAAAAGGATAAAGAGGAATTAATAAGAAAGCTGAAAGAAAATGTACACGTATAAGAGCAAAAGTAACTACCAATTTTCGTCAAGACTTCGTTGTGAGAACACAGCATGAAAACACCAATATCAAGTTGGAATTTCCGAGCACGATATTCGGTCTGAAAATGGTGGGCCGTTACGGACTCGTCGGCATCCAAGGTTACACCCGACCACCTTTGCGGCGTGCTGGTATGGCGATTAAAGAACTCGGGGGTCCACTCCAAAGGGAACTTCGGTCCTGTCTCGGACCGAAACCAAGGTAGCCCCGTTCCAACGTACTTGTATTTAAAAAATCTTGGTTTAAAATGTTTCCAAGATTCGGAGAACATGCCGAACAGCCCACAGTGAGCTCGGGCCTTAGCCGATACCCAAAGGCGACCAGTGACCCCGTCCTTATTGCTGACGAACGGGTTGTACATCCACAAAAATAGCCGAACAGTGCATACCAAATTCCGGGCTCCGCAGTACCTTTGGAATGCTCGGAGAAACGACCAAGTATTGGGGTGAAGTTGGGAGGGAGCTAGTCCAATCTCGTTTAAAACCCTCATTTCCAGATCGGTAAACGGGAGGGTCACTCCGAGATTGTGAATCAAGTCGGCATAAAAGAAGAAGGAGTTATCGTCAGTTCGGCTGCATATCCTGTCATTTGCCGAACAGGGGAGTACTTCGTAAGAGGTCCCGGTGGCGTCCCCTGGGCAAGGCAACACGGCTCTCCTTACCTCAGCAAGCTGGTCCTCGGAACAAAGGCGGGACTGGATTCCTTTGGGCTCCACGTCGACCCACTCGTATTGGTCGGCATCAAACGGCGCAGGATAAAGCTCAGGTCGACTGACGCACTTCCTGGGTGGCATTGTACCTGTGGAAGAACAGGGGAGCTCGGTATTAGTCTTACGGGTTACAAAAAATAACCCCCCAGAAAATCCCCTCAAAGTAGTTCCGAGAGGCGAGCATCTCCCCTCTACCACAGGTACCCCCCGATCATACATCCTCTCCCTCTCCATCCTCTGAAAGTTAGCACGTTCCCTACCATCAGCAAACTCGGCCCAAGCATATTGCCGTATCCACTCTCTTTTCTCTGCCCAATCCCGAGGGTAGACGACCTCAACGGGATCGACCTCCAGAACTCGTCTCTCATATTTCCGCCTATACTCTCTCTGGCGGCGGAACGCCTCGTCTACCTCGGTGGAGGAACAGGACGAGGCATCCTCCTCCTCACTGCTGCTCGATGACAAGGAGACTACCCCAGCCCATTTTCTAAACCAATCCCTACTCATACTGAACCCAACCTACTCCTTTGGTTTTCTGAAAAATAAACAAAAAACACGAATCAAAAGCCCTCCAAAATCCTAAAAATGCCCAAACCCAGAAACACTCTAAACCACAACATTACTCCCCTAAATTAAAGCCTCAAACCACAAAGTTGTAAAGGAAAACCGCACTATACCCATGAAAACGGAGAACAAGAAATGCGAAAAATATTAAACCCCTCCCATATAAACCACAAAATAGTAAGAGAAGAGGAGAATCAAAGAAAGAAGAAAAAGAGATGAAAGAGAACCAGTACCTTAAGAGTTGAAAATCGAATAAAGCTTGAAAAGCCAAAGCAGAATCCGCTACTGGAGAAGAAGAAGACGAAAGGCAGAGAAGAGGAGTGGGGTTCGATGAGGAGAAAGAAAAGGAAGGTTTCTGTGGAGAAAGGAAGAATGTTTCTGTGGAGGGAGAAGGGAGGTTTCTGTGGAGAGAGAAGGAAGGTTCCTGTGGAGAGAGAATGAAGGTTTTTTTCGTATGAAAGAGAGAATGATTGATAGAGAGAGAAGGAGAAGCGGTTTTCTGTGATAGAGGGGGAAGAGAAACCGTTTTCCCCCTCAATTTTGATGTTTGGGCCTAGCCCAAAAAGCCCAACCCAGCATGTAGCCACACATGCGGAGACACGTGCCGAAGAGTAGCTGGAATCACGGACGTCGAGCAACGTCGTAGTAATGGCAACGCTTCGTTAGGTACGATTTCTGACACGTGTCAGTCCTGGAGAATGCAAGCGTCACTTCGGAGCAGGTCAAAGGACAGCTTTCAGACCTGCCTAGTCATGATGAAAGGACATTTCAGAGATAGCTGGACCCAGCTATCGGCAACTCATCTTTCGAACTCCCTAGAACCTCGGATCAAGGCTCGGATAGCCTTGACCGAGCTGGGGGGCTTATGTGGTGAACTCGGCCCTTATGGGGTGGATTTGGGAAAAGGACCCAAACCAGGACCTCGGAACAAGGCTCAAATACCCTTGACCGAGCTGGGGGGCTTATGTGGTGGACTCGGCCTAGCCGAGGTTCTCAGAACCCTTGCCCAAGGCCTCACGGCCCTACAATAAACCCTCTGTGTGCTGGGCCGAGCTCAAGGCTCAACGACCGAACAGATACCAGATACGGGCCGACCTCATACTCCTACCCAGGTCCGACTTTCCTGTCCGACACCCCCCAGAGTCCGACACCTCCCAGAGTCCGACACCTTCTAGAGTCCGACACCAAGGACAGGATGACGTGTCCCACCTTATCCACAAGGACAGCTCATCACCTTATCCACAAGGACAACTCATCCACTCATAGCTCAGTACAGGCTGGCCCTACTTGGGCCAAAAACAAGCCCATTAGGGCAACCAGCTCCCCCCTATAAGTAGCTCCGTACTACATGGGGCTCAGGTACGTCCTCTAACCCTAATTGTCACTCTCACACACCAGTGATTAGGGTTACTTCTTGGCTCTCCCCTTAGCCACCAGAGGACTCCCACCAAACATCACACAGAAACCCTAGACTGAGGCTCCTTCGAAGGTCTTCTTCCCTAACCCTTGGAGGACCTCACCGTCTAGCACATCACGTGGATAACTGAGAAATATTAGTACATGTTATGAAGGATTACTGGATATAATTGGGAAATAATGGTTTATGATTTTGGATCTATATATATTCGAATGGTTTATCCTATGGAAGGATGCTCAATGTATTTTGAACTGATGTTCTTATGAAAAAGACTTGAAATATTTGGAATTATTATTATGAAAAGAAAATATGAGAAATGATTATTTGAATCTTGTGGAAATTTGAGGATCGTTGTTAGTGTATGCAAGCGGCACAATGACTTTATTATATCCCCTTAGGTGACTGGCCACGTGAATGACTTTGCCGTGGTTTCATATCTTGTGGAATCCACTGTACTATAGGGAGGTGTTTGCTGTGGTCCCTTAGAGTTCGAGACCTGTTAGAAGCGCGACTTAGAATGGGTCGACCAACGTAGGATAATAAAGACTTAAAAGACTTTAAGCTTAAATCCTTTCTAACTACGCGTTGAGAGAGAAGTAGTGGAGAGGAAAGATACCGTATGCTTGGAAGTTGGTGTCTCTTCAAGTGGTGATTGTGATAGGGGAGGGCAAGGACGGTGAAACGTCAAGAAGCCTAAGAGCGCTTCCCTAGGCGGGACGAGGTTACAATGATCAAGGTCTGTGGCGGGCGTCGATCGTAGCAAGGACTGCACGTACAACTAGGGATAGAGTTGTCACCCCCTTGAGCAAATCTTAGATGGTGTAGAGGGAATCCGAATGGGACTAGAAGCCATTGTTTTTGTGAAATGGGGAAATTATGAAATAATATTCTGTTTTGGCTGGCCACCAAGGCGTGGTTCCAGCCGGTACGTACCCTTTGACTTCGATGTCAGCATGGTTAGGATTCCTGTGCATCCCATCTGCTTTCCGAACTAGGATGTGGTTGGATATTGAAGGAGGAGATGTATCGTGTGTGCTAATCTACCCCTTACCTCAATGGTTTCCCTCCCTAAATCATTGATGGTTGTGAAAGACTTTGTGAGACCCGCAATTTTTCTCAATTTATTATAATATTTTATTTAAGTTACATCTATTTTAAGAATAGTTTAATAATAGTTGCCTTTGGTTGATTTTTTTTCTAGTATATATATGTATATATGCAGCGATAATATATATATATATACATAATAATTATAATTTTGTGTATTAAATTAGAAAAAAAAAATTATTTTAAGTGTGAAATTTCATTTCTGGATATTTAATAAATATTTTCATTATCTTGAAATAATTTTTACTAAGGTTTTGGCTGAAAAATGAATTTTTGTGTTATAGAGCTAGTACTTCAAAAATTCATATCTTTTCAACCGTACGTCGAAAAATTACAAATGATATGTCAAAACGATCGTATCGAAATCTAGATTATGAAAATGTAAAGCTTTGATTTTTATTTTAGAGTTTTAGAAATTTTATCACTGCTACAATGTTAAACGAATTTTTGAGTTTTAAGTATGAATATATGGTTTTAATGCATTAAATAACCTTTTGACTCAAGTATATTTTATTTTGAAAATGAAAATACATTTCTGAAGTTGTATATTGTACTACCATTTAAATAAAGTGTATTTTCGTATTTTTCTTAGTGTAAAAGCTTAGGAAGTGTATTTTTGAAGGAAATGATCTTAGGACTTCAAAAATTCATAACTTTCAAACCGTAAGTCCAAAAATTATAAACTTTATATGAAAACGATCGTATTAAAATGTAGTATCTTAATATGTAAAAATAAAATTTTTATTTTAATATTTACGAAAAAGTACTGTACAGTAGGTAGAAAATCGAATTTTGATAGTTTTAATTAAGAAAAATTATTTTGAGACATAAAATAATTTAATGAACTATAAAATATTTTTATTGGTATATTTAAATATTTATCTTAGTAATATTTGTCTGCACAGTCCATATTTAAATATTTTCTTAATTGTTTTCTGATTTATTTGAAATGATAGTTTAATATGATTGGTTAATAGAGAAGGCACCTCCAAAAGGAACCAATGAAAAATTTTCTCTCATATTTTAATATATATGTGCCGTCCAAAATAGGATAGGGAGAGAGGAGAATAATTTGAAAATTGTGAGAATAAATCATGAATTAAAAAGAATGTAGGAATCAACAAAATCCCAATTAATGCCAAAGTGTGTTCCAAGGTACATGAATTAATTTTGCTGACTCATGGTGAGTAAGGGGGGCCTAATTTTATCTCTGAAAATTGAGGAGAAATGCATCTTCAACACCTATAAATAGATGGCCTTAGCTCTCACATTTTTCACACACAATCCTTGATAGTTTTACAAGAGAAAAAAAATAAAATTCTAAGAGAAGAATAGAGAGAGAGGGACGAGTAGGCTTAAGGAAGGAGGGAGGAATTGCTTTGTCACTTGAAGTTTTCTTAAGTTTAAGGAGTAGAGGTAACCCAAAATCACTTATTTATTTAATCTCTTTTTAAGTTGTTTTGTTTGTATTCTTGAGTAAAAACTTCCAAATTCTTCTATAGCTAAGTTCTAAATTTTCCTTTTCATTTTAAAGTTATTATTGAATATGTGATATTGTTCTTGAGTCATATGAATTAAGGATGAGAAAAGGGACACAAAATGGGTGTTTAAAGGGATTTATCTCCCCTTTTCTTTAATTCTTAAGAAGGCTAAAATTGTTGACGAGTATAATTAATTTATTTTCTGGGTTTATTTTATTTCTAAGACTATATGAATTATAAAGAATTTTGTATAATTAAATGGGTTTTTATTCTTTGTCTTTTAATTGTTTTTGTTTCTTTGTATTAAGGAATAATAATAAATAAGTAAATAGCAATGGGAAAAAAATATAATTTTCTGGTATATGTATATATATTAGCCGTGGCATATATTAGAAAGAGTGAGGATTGATTTGTGTATTTTTGATATATGAATTGTATTTTTGTTTAATAAAATAAAAGGGAATGGAAATAAATAAAAGAATTAAAATGGATTTTTATTTTATTTTCTTTTATTCTGGACCGTGTGAAAATATAATTATACTGTATGGTAATTGTTGTTATTTCATGTATATTTGAGTTATAGTTAGATCTCTAAAAAGAATGAAAACAAATAAGTATTTTCCTTAAAGTAAAAATGAAATTAAAATGATCAATGAAGAAGGGAACTAAAAATAATTTTTGGGAAATAAAATAATTCTGGAAAATGTTTAATGTTCTTAAAGTGTATGAAATTGTATTTTATAGAAATTTTGTTTAATTGTTATTGTTTGATTGTATGCTATTTCCTTTCTATTTGGATTTAAGTTACATAAGAACAATGAATTAGGATAATAAAAAAAAATGCAATTTTCTGGAAAAAAAATAATAAGTAGGCCGTGAGGCCTATGGTCCTTTTTAGAATAATCTTTGTAATTTGTTTGTTATTTGATGTGTAGTTAAATTATAGTTTATTGTTTAAAAGAAATAGAAACAAATGGTAGTTGTTATAAACTTATAAGAGCATGTATTGTTAAATGATTGTATGAGTATGTGATTGATGTGTTTGAAAATATTATTTGCTGGAAAATATGAGTTCTTCCTTAAAGAGATCTATTTTATATTTTGTTAATAATTAAAACTCTTAATTTTAGTATATAAAGTGATGTAATGATATTATATAAATGTTTTAAAAAATTAAAAATGCTTTTCCTAATTTTCTAAGTGTTGGTCGAATTTTAGGAGAAAAGAAATTAAGTTAATTGAATTTTTCTAATTGATTTGATAATTGTTTTAGTATGTCTATGGAATGAATTACATGTTTTTATGGAAAAGATAATTCTGAAAATTTAATTTTAATTCTGGAAATTTAATTTTTATTCTGGAAAATTAATTAGTTAAGATCCCAAATGATTATTTTTAAGGGTGTTAGTGATACTTTGTTTGTATGTGCAAATTTAATGTAGAAACAAATAGAAATGAGTATTTTTGAGTGATTAAAGTAATTTAAATAAAAATATTAAGTTGCTGTCCAGAATTTAGAATGTATGAAAAGGTAATGTTTTATTAGAAATAATAGTGTTTTAAAGTCTTTGGCATAAGTAGGAATTGTGTATAATTGTTTTGGATTGTTTTACTTGAACTTCTTGAATTAATGCAACTTTTCAGTGGCTGTACAGCAGATGCAATCATTTTATTTAGTTTAATTTTAGTCATTTTATTATAGTAGAAGTTGTAATAAGAATTTAGGAAAAAACGACATATGTTTTCGATGTTCTGTTTAAGAGAAAATGAATTTTTAAGTTTAAGTATCATGCTGTCCAAAAACTAGAAGAATGTGAAATGTGTGGTATTTATGTTATGACTTGTTCTTGAATGATTAAATATGTGAAATTCATGTTAATCTTGAAGTATAAGTGTTTAGGATTAAAAGTGAATTTTTAAAAGTAATTTTATAACAATTATAAGTAAGGTTGTATATGTGTCTGAATGAAATGTTGTTTATGCTTGTATAAAATAATTGAAGGATGTTCTTGAAAAAGGAATATTGATTTGATATTGAGTTTAAAGTTTTTTTTTTAAGGATTTTAGAAATGATTTATTTTCTAAGTATTTACATGATTTCCAAAATTTCAAAGGCTTTGAGAAATTAATGTTTTCAAAGGTTATATTTGGTTAATTACTTTTAAGTTAGTGTGGATATTTATAAAGGTTATTTTGTGAAAATGATTGGTTTAAAAGGTTTGCAATTGAGAACGAGTAGCGAGACCGAAAATCAAGCCCACGTTAGTTCTTCACATCAAGGTGAGAGAGTAGCACCTTTAGACACAATGGCACCATGGTAATCGTTAGAACGATTTCGACCATCTTAAAAGTCGGAATCCGGGTTACATGTCAAGATACGAGACGACAATTGAGTGTTGGATGTGTTTAGTCGTCCTTCGTTGAGACAGTGACTCTATTTTATTATTTGATATATTTGTGATTATATTATATTATGCTTGTATGAGTATATAGGAAATGTTGTTAAATGATTTTGAGAATGTGGATAGATATGTTGTAAATGTTCTCCAAGAAACGTATGATCTAGAAATGTTGGAGTTAATGAGAAATGATAGTTATGGGAATGTGAAAGAACCCTATGAGCAAGTTGTAATACGCTTGAAAGAAGTACGAAATGATTAAGTTTTGATAATATGCGAAAATGATGTTTATGTACAGTGATGGTGCATCGTGGCACAATGACTTTGTAATTATTCCCCTTTGAGTGACTAATCACGTGAGAGTGTGCCGTGATTGCGACTTGTGGATTCCACTGTACGATGATGAAGTTTTGCTATGGTCCCTTAGAGGTCGAGGCCCGTTAGAAGCGCGGATTAGAATGGGTTGACCAAACTTAGGATTAAGAAAGATTCTAAAAGACTTTAAAAAGACTTAAAAGACTTTAGGACCCAATCCTTTCTAACTACGTTGAGAGTGAAGTAGTGGAGAGGAAAGATACCGTATACTTGGAGGTCGGGCATTCCGCCAAGTGGTGATTGCGATAGGGGAGGGCAATGATGGTGATTCGTCAAGAAGCCTAAGAGCACTTCCCTAGGTGGAACGATGCTACAGTGATCAAGGGCACCTGCTGGTCGTTGATCGTAGCGAGGACTACAACGCGAACTAGGGATAGAGCTGTCGCCCCCTTGAGCAAATCATGGATGGTGTAGAGGGAATCCGAATGGGACTAGAAGCCATCGTTTTTTTATGAACTTATGAATTGATACTTGATTTTATTTTGCTGGCCAACTGGCGTGGTTTCAGCTGGTACGTACCCTTTGGCTTCGATGTCAGCATGGTTAGGACTCATGTGCATCCCATCTGCTTTCCGAACTAGGACGAGGTTGGATATTGAAGGAGGAGATGTAGCGTGTGTGCTAATTTGTCTTTAACCGATAGTTTCCTTCCCTAACGATTTAATAGTGATGATAGACTTATGGAAATATTACTGATGGAATTCTTGAGTAATGATAATCATGATACAGATATAAGATTCAATAATAATATGATAAGGATATTATGCTTGCGTTAGTTCTAATGTGACCCCTGGAATAAGCCCATGTCGTCGACGCTTTGCCCGTCTGGTAGCTAACTCTCTATATTCTTCTGTATGTTCTTGTCTTTGTTTATGATAAATATATTAGATGGCGGACCGAGTAATTCAAGTAGAAATGTCTCCTTTGGTGGGGGGACATTGGCATAGAACCGCACACGGATGGATCTGGGAGGGACCAACAAGACTCACCATTACCGATCGAGATCATACACTGCGAGGAGTAGCCAACGATCGTGAAGAAGTGCGATATCGTCTCAGGGATCTTATGCCAGATGAACCTCGAGCTTTCCATAATGCCCCGCCCGCTGATCAGAATATCGGTGAGGAAGAGGACCCAGAGGAGGAAGAGGACCCGGAGGAGGAAGAGGACCCAGAGGAGGAAGAAGACCCAGAGGAAGACCCGGACGAGGATGTGCACGATGACGATTAGTTTATTCCTTAGTGATATTGATCTCTGTTTGTTTTGTAGTCTTGGATGACGGACCCTTTGTTTATCATTATGTCACCCCAGTGGAAGTTTTATCTTTTCGTTATTTGATATTTTGGATAATGGCTGTTAAGCCTAAACAATTTCTATAATGTTTATTTTGGAATCAATCTAAGGATAATTTTGTTCCGCATTTTTAAATATTGAGTTTTGGAATGATAGGTATAGTGGCACTTCACTTTGGAAAATAGAATGGAGTTTTGGAAGACCTTTTTAGGAACCAAGTTATTAATAGAAGTTAAAAACTAAGTTTGAAAAATATTTTGGAAACTAAGTTTATATGCAAACTCACCTTTTAATGATATCTTGTAAATGTTTTATAAAAAAAAACAAAAATGGCGCAAATTTTTAGTGAAAATTCTATTTCCAAATTGGGGTGTTACATTTGGTGGTATCAGAGCGATGGTTATCCTTAGTGGCCTTAAGCATAGCCTTATATGCTTTCATTGTGTGACTCTGTTTGGTAGTTATAGTATAGTTACCCTTTCGGCTCGAGCATAGCCTAATATTCTTACCTTGTGCAACCCTTGGCTTGATCTGAGACTCCAATCCTCCATATGTAACAAAAGCAAGATGGCATGTCGACAAGCGAATGAGGAACCAGCTGCTATTTTGGCTCAAACAGTTGCGGTCTTGGCAGGAGTAAGGGACAACATGAACCTGATGCATCGACAACTTCAACAGAATCAGAATGTGAACGCTGGTGGGCAAGGAATCAGAGGACTTGACGAGTTTTGTCGTAGGAATCCAAAGGAGTTTGCTGGAGGTTACGCATCGGAAGAAGCGGAAGTGTGGGTAGCAAGTTTGGAAAGGATTTTTGGAGGAATGGTGTAGTGCACCGATGAGCAAAAGATCGCCTATGCTTGATACATGATGGTCGGAGAAGCGGCTGATTGGTGGCGCAATGAGAAACAAGCATTAGGAGGAGAACTTGGAGCGTTGACTTGGAATCAGTTCAAGGACAAACTTTTGGTGAAATACTTTCCGGAACATCTGAAGACAGCTAAGGAGTTAGAATTTCTGCGATTGGAACAAGGTAACATGACTGTGGGGGAGTATGCTGCAAAATTTGAGAATCTAGCAAAGTTTATGCCTTACTATGGAGAAGCGGCGAATGAAAGGTCTAAGTGTGCAAATTTTTGGATGGACTGAAGCCGAAAATTAAGCAAGCTTTAGCTCCTATGGAGATTGTTGTGTTCACAACTCTGGTGAACAAGGGAAGTATTGTGGAAAGCGGCCTGAAATCAAGGAACTCTACTGGAAAGCTAGATGTACAAGTTTCAAGTGGTGGTCCGATGAGACACTCTTCAGGACATGGAAACCCGAATAGTGGAGCAAGATATCAAGGTCCTTATGAACAAAGGAGTGGACAAAGGGGCAATCGATCAAGGTTTCATGGTAGTTTCAACCACAAGAATTATCCCCGGAATAACAACCACAACAACCAGAATCGTGGCAACAACCGAAACAACAACAATCGCAACAACCAGTTCAGAGGAAACAACAATAATAACAGTGGTGGAAATCGAGGAAACAATGGGAATGCTGGTGGATTTCGCAACAATGGGAATGCTGCTGGAGGACAAGCAAGTACACCTCCATTCTGCAACAAGTGTAACAAGAATCACTTTGGACCAAATTGCCCATGGAACAATCCCAACTGCTTCAATTGCAACCGACCTGGACACATCTCAAGGAATTGCCCTGAACCTAAGCGAGAAGTCAATGCTGTGAACGTGGCTAGACCCCATGGACAAGGAAGAGTTTTCTCAATGAGCGGAGCGGAAGCTGCTAACAACGCTAATCTGATCCAAGGTAGGTGTTTCATTCGTAAGATACCCTTGAATGTGTTGTATGATTCGGGTGCTACGCATTCGTTTATTGCTCATAATGTGGTTGAGAGATTAAATTTGCCAGTAAATGTTATGCCTTTTGATCTAATTGTGTCTACCCCTACTAGTGACCCAGTCATGGTGTCAACTTTTGTTTCTAAATGCCTGGTAGGAATAGAAGATAGAGAGTACTTAGTGGACTTAATTGTCTTACCCCTTACCCAACTCGACATAATTTTAGGCATGGATTGGTTAACTGCTAATCATGTTCTCCTAAATTGTGCCGAAAAGACTCTTATTTTCAATAACTTAAGACCTAGAGTACCCCAAATCGTAGAACCTGAGCACGTGACTGCCAATCAAATCAAACCTTCATGGGAAGATGGAGCCATGATATACATGTTTCTCGCTTCTTTGGACGTCAAGGAGGAGAAAAAGATGGAGGAGTTACCTGTTGTCAAAGATTTTCCTGAAGTGTTTCCTGAGGAAATCCCTGGATTACCGCCTGTACGTGAAGTAGAGTTCAGAATTGACTTGATCCCTGGAACGGCACCGATTTCAAAAGCACCATATCGCATGGCACCGATGGAGTTGGTGGAGTTAAAGAAGCAATTGGAAGAGTTACTGGAAAAGAAATTCATTCGACCAAGTGTTTCACCGTGGGGAGCACCTGTTTTGTTCGTCAAGAAGAAGGATGGAAGTATGAGATTATGCACCGACTACCGTCAATTGAATAAAGTTACTATCAAGAATCGATACCCGTTACCAAGAATTGACGATTTGATGGATCAATTAAGAGGAGCTACAATATTTTCAAAGATCGACTTAAGATCAGGCTATCATCAGATCAGAGTGAGAGAAGAGGATATTCCTAAGACAGCTTTCAGAACGAGATATGGGCACTATGAGTATCTGGTCATGCCTTTTGGAGTGACTAATGCGCCCGCAATATTCATGGACTACATGAATAGAATCTTTCACCCGTTTCTAGATTCTTTTGTCGTTGTGTTTATTGACGACATTTTAATCTATTCACGGAATAAAGAGGAACATGCGAAACATTTGACGAAGGTGTTAGGCGTACTGAAGGAAAAGAAGTTATTCGCCAAGTTGTCAAAGTGTGACTTTTGGCTGGAGTCAGTGAATTTTCTAGGGCATGTGATAACCAAGAATGGAATTGCAGTGGACCCCGCAAAGGTGGAGGCAGTGTTGGAGTGGAAAGAACCAACAACGGTGACGGAAATCCGGAGTTTTCTTGGACTTGCTGGTTATCACCGTAGGTTCATCGAAGGATTCTCTCGATTGTCACTACCATTGACCAAGTTAACTAGAAAAGGACAAGCGTTTGTTTGGACGGAGAAGTGCGAGGAGTGCTTTCAAGAGCTAAAGAGGAGGTTAACATCTGCACCGGTATTGGTTTTACCGGATCCAACAAAGACTTTCTGTGTATACTGTGATGCGTCGAAGCAAGGATTAGGATGTGTGCTAATGCAAGATGGCCAAGTGGTGGCGTATGCTTCAAGACAACTGAAGATTCACGAACAAAACTATCCTACTCACGACCTTGAGCTGGCAGCCGTAGTATTTGCATTGAAGATTTGGAGGCATCATTTGTACGGTGTAAGGATCGAGGTATTCAGCGATCACAAAAGCTTGAAGTATCTATTCGAGCAGAAAGAGTTGAATATGAGGCAAAGAAGGTGGATAGAATTCCTGAAGGACTATGATTTTGAAGTGCAGTATCATCCTGGAAAGGCAAACGTTGTAGCTGATGCACTAAGTAGAAAATCCCTGCATGTGTCTGCATTAATGATAAAGGAGTTGGAGCTGATAGAGAAGTTTAGAGATCTGAATATGGCAGTGGCGTTTAACCCAAGAAGTATGATACTAGGAACTTTGAAGGTGAACAATGAATTCATGGAGCAAGTGAAGGCGTTACAATCAGCAGATTCGGAATTACAAGAGAAGAAGGAACTATCAGATAAAGGAAAAGAAGTGGAATTTCAGTTAGGAACAGATGGAATTCTACGATTCAAGGAAAGAGTTTGTGTGCTGAACAACCGAGAAGTTAAAGAAATGATTTTGGAAGAAGTACATAAGAGCAAATTAAGTTTTTACCCCGGAGCGACAAAAATGTACCAAGATTTAAAGAAGATTTTCTGGTGGTCAGGAATGAAACGAGAAGTGGCAGAATATGTATCAAGATGCCTAACATGTCAAAAAGCAAAGATCGAACACAAAAAGCCTGGAGGAGAATTGCAACCGTTACCTGTACTTGTCTGGAAGTGGGATAGTATATCCATGGACTTTGTGTCTGGTTTTCCAAGAACTCAGAGAGGGTGTGATGCTATTTGGGTAATAGTGGATCGTCTTACCAAGACAGCACGTTTTATCCCGATCAACATGAGGTATCCCTTGGAGAAGCTGGCTGAGTTGTACATCAAGGAAGTAGTGAGATTGCATGGAGTACCTTCGAATATAGTGTCAGATAGAGATCCGCATTTTACTTCAAAGTTTTGGGAGAGTTTACAAACTGCAATGGGGACAAGCCTAAGTATGAGTTCTGCATATCATCCCCAAACGGATGGTCAGTCAGAACGGACAATTCAGACTTTGGAGGATCTACTAAGAGCTTGTGTAATGGAGGAAGCTGGAAGCTGGGAATCTTTCTTGCCATTGATTGAATTCACCTACAACAATAGTTTCCATTCGAGCATAGGAATGGCACCTTATGAAGCACTGTATGGAAGGAAGTGTAGAACTCCGTTGTGCTGGTTCGAGACCGGAGAGCAATTACAGTTAGGACCGGAGGTGGTGCAACAAACGACAGACAAGATCAAAGTAATTCAAGAAAAGATGAGAACCGCGCAAAGTAGGCAGAAGAGTTATCATGACAAGAGGAGAACTCCGTTGGAGTTTAAGGAAGGTGATCATGTATTCATGCGGGTAGTACCTACTACCGGCATTGGCAGAGTGCTCAAAACCAGAAAATTAACCCCTAGATTTATAGGTCCCTATCAAATCCAAAAACGTGTAGGACCAGTAGCGTACCAGATAGCCTTACCCCCTATGTTTTCCAACTTACACAATGTTTTTCACGTATCTCAGCTAAGAAAGTATATTAGTGACCCAACCCACATTGTTGAGCCTGACTCGATACAACTCAAAGATAATCTTACGTATGAAACATTGCCTCTGCGGATCGATAGTCGTAGTATTAAGACGTTGAGAGGAAAAGAGATTAAGTTGGTCAAAGTAATTTGGAGTCAAGATCATGGGGAAGATGCTACCTGGGAACGCGAAAGTAGCATGAGGGAATCGTACCCTCACTTGTTTGAATCAGGTGCGTATTTCTCGGGGACGAGAAATCTCTAAGTTGGGGAGGATTGTGAGACCCGCAATTTTTCCCAATTTATTTTAATATTTTATTTAAGTTACATCTATTTTAAGAATAGTTTAATAATAGTTGCCTTTGGTTGATTTTTTTCTTAGTATATATATGTATATATGCAGCGATAATATATATATATATATATATACATAATAATTATAATTTTGTGTATTAAATTAGAAAAAAAAAATTAAGTGTGAAATTTCATTTCTGGATATTTAATAAATATTTTCATTATCTTGAAATAATTTTTACTAAGGTTTTGGCTGAAAAATGAATTTTTGGGTTATAGAGCTAGTACTTCAAAAATTCATATCTTTTCAACCGTACGTCGAAAAATTACAAATGATATGTCAGAACGATCATATCGAAATCTAGATTATGAAAATGTAAAGATTTGATTTTTATTTTAGAGTTTCCGAAATTTTATCACTGCTACAATGTTAAACGAATTTTTGAATTTTAAGTATGAATGTATGATTTTAATGCATTAAATAACCTTTTGACTCAAGTATATTTTATTTTGAAAATGAAAATACATTTCTGAAGTTGTATATTGTACTACCATTTAAATAAAGTGTATTTTCGTATTTTTCTTAGTTTAAAAGCTTAGGAAGTGTATTTTTGAAGGAAATGATCTTAGGACTTCAAAAATTCATAACTTTCAAACCGTAAGTCCAACAATTATAAACTTTATATGAAAACGATCGTATTAAAATGTAGTATCTTAATATGTAAAAATAAAATTTTTATTTTAATATTTACGAAAAATTACTGTACAGTAGGTAGAAAATCGAATTTTGATAGTTTTAATTAAGAAAAATTATTTTGAGACATAAAATAATTTAATGAACTATAAAATATTTTTATTGGTATATTTAAATATTTATTTTAGTAATATTTGGATGAACAGTCCATATTTAAATATTTTCTTAATTGTTTTCTGATTTATTTGAAATGATAGTTTAATATGATTGGTTAAAAGTGAAGGTACCTCCAAAAGGAACGAATGAAAAATTTTCTCTCCTATTTTAATATATATGTGCCGTCCAAAATAGGGTAGGGAGAGTGGAGAATAATTCTGAAAATTGTGAGAATAAACCATGAATTAAAAAGAATGTAGGAATCAACAAAATCCCAATTTATGCCAAAGTGTGTTCCAAGGTACATGAATTAATTTTTCTGACTCATGGTGAGTAAGGGGGGCCGAATTTTACCTCTGAAAATTGAGGGGAAATGCATCTTCAACACCTATAAATAGATGGTCTTAGCTCTCACATTTTTCACACACAATCCATGATAGTTTTACAAGAGAAAAAAAATAAAATTCTAAGAGAAGAATAGAGAGAAAGGGACGAGTAGGCTTAAGGAAGGAGGGAGGAATTGCTTTGTCACTTGAAGTTTTCTTAAGCTTAAGGAGTAGAGGTAACCCAAAATCACTTATTTATTTAATCTCTTTTTAAGTTGTTTTGTTTGTATTCTTGAGTAAAAACTTCTAAATTCTTCTATAGCTAAGTTCTAAATTTTCCTTTTCATTTTAAAGTTATTATTGAATATGTGATATTGTTCTTGAGTCATATGAATTAAGGATGAGAAAAGGGACACAAAAAGGGTGTTTAAAGGGATTTATCTCCCCTTTTCTTTAATTCTTAAGATGGCTAAAATTGTTGATGAGTATAATTAATTTATTTTCTGGGTTTATTTTATTTCCAAGACTATATGAATTATAAAGAATTTTGTATAATTAAATGGATTTTTATTCTTTGTCTTTTAATTGTTTTTGTTTCTTTGTATTAAGGAATAATAATAAATAAGTAAATAGCAATGGGAAAAAATATAATTTTCTGGTATATGTATATATATTAGCCGTGGCATATATTAGAAAGAGTGAGGATTGATTTGTGTATTTTTGATATATGAATTGTATTGTTGTTTAATAAAATAAAAGGGAATGGAAATAAATAAAAGAATTAAAATGGATTTTTATTTTATTTTCTTTTATTCTGGACCGTGTGAAAATATAATTATACTGTATGGTAATTGTTGTTATTTCATGTGTATTTGAGTTATAGTTAGATCTCTAAAAAGAATGAAAACAACTAAGTATTTTCCTTAAAGTAAAAATGAAATTAAAATGATTAATGAAGAAGGGAACTAAAAATAATTTTTGGGAAATAAAATAATTCTGGAAAATGTTTAATGTTCTTAAAGTGTATGAAATTGTATTTTATAGAAATTTTGTTTAATTGTTATTGTTTGATTGTATGCTATTTCCTTTCTATTTGGATTTAAGTTAAATAAGAACAATGAATTAGGATAATAAAAAAAATGCAATTTTCTGGAAAAAAAAATAAGTAGGCCGTGAGGCCTATGGTCCTTTTTAGAATAATCTTTGTAATTTGTTTGTTATTTGATGTGTAGTTAAATTATAGTTTATTGTTTAAAAGAAATAGAAACAAATGGTAGTTGTTATAAACTTATAAGAGCATGTATTGTTAAATGATTGTATGAGGATGTGATTGATGTGTTTGAAAATATTATTTGCTGGAAAATATGAGTTCTTCCTTAAAGAGATCTATTTTATATTTTGTTAATGATTAAAACTCTTATTTTTAGTATATAAAGTGATGTAATGATATTATATAAATGTTTTAAAAAATTAAAAATGCTTTTCCTAATTTTTTAAGTGTTGGTCGAATTTTAGGAGAAAAGAAATTAAGTTAATTGAATTTTTCTAATTGATTTGATAATTGTTTTAGTATGTCTATGGAATGAATTACATGTTTTTATGGAAAAGATAATTCTGAAAATTTAATTTTAATTCTGGAAATTTAATTTTTATTCTGGAAAATTAATTAGTTAAGATCCGGAATGATTATTTTTAAGGGTGTTAGTGATACTTTGTTTGTATGTGCAAATATAATGTAGAAACAAATAGAAGTGAGTATTTTTGAGTGATTAAAGTAATTTAAATAAAAATATTAAGTTGCTGTCCAGAATTTAGAATATATGAAAAAGTAATGTTTTATTAGAAATAATAGTGTTTTAAAGTCTTTGGCATAAGTAGGAATTGTGTATAATTGTTTTGGATTGTTTTACTTGAACTTCATGAATTAATGCAACTTTTTCAGTGGCTGTACAGCAGATGCAATCATTTTATTTAGTTTAATTTTAGTCATTTTATTATAGTAGAAGTTGTAATAAGAATTTAGGAAAAAACAGTATATGTTTTCGATGTTCTGTTTAAGAGAAAATGAATTTTTAAGTTTAAGTATGCATGCTGTCCAAAAACTAGAAGAATGTGAAATGTGTGGTATTTATGTTATGACATGTTCTTGAATGATTAAATATGTGAAATTCATGTTAATCTTGAAGTATAAGTGTTTAGGATTAAAAGTGAATTTTTAAAAGTAATTTTATAACAATTATAAGTAAGGTTGTATATGTGTCTGAATGAAATGTTGTTTATGCTTGTATAAAATAATTGAAGGATGTTCTTGAAAAAGGAATATTGATTTGATATTGAGTTTAAAGTTTTTTTTAAGGATTTTAGAAATGATTTATTTTCTAAGTATTTACATGATTTCCAAAATTTCAAAGGCTTTGAGAAATTAATGTTTTCAAAGGTTATATTTGGTTAATTACTTTTAAGTTAGTGTGGATATTTATAAAGGTTATTTTGTGAAAATGATTGATTTAAAAGGTTTGCAATTGAGAACGAGCAGTGAGACCTGTAACACCCTAATGAATATTACCCTTACTTCCCAAGTATTAAAAATGTGAACTTAAAAATTCATTTTTATTACATTAAAATCAACCGTCAAACGGACGGAGTTTTGTCTGTTTTTCGGACTTTCCAAAATTTAACCTGTATAAACAATTTTCAAATAAACAACTGATAGCCAGCAGGGCTTCAGATTATAGTTCTAAATCATATCAAGGCCCCATGGGCTCCAAATATATCAGAGTATATTAATTAATCAGAGTAATAGCGGAAAAATACTAAGTTTGAGTGTTAAAACCAAAAGTTAGAACTTCAGCAAATCAAAACATCCTAAGCCTCATTCAAAATATGCATATTAAATTTACATCAAAATAGTATGAGAGGCTTCGATCCATGCTACGATCTAAAACCCACAACACCCTACTCTCCATGTGAGGGAAAGTACTCCTGCTCGGCCGGGGGCTGTGCCAACTCAATCTCCGTACCTGAAACTGTAAGAGAGTGAGCATTGCACATGAAATAGAAAGCAGTTTCTAACTAGACATAACAACCCACTAGGTCAAACACAATTAACAAATAAGCATATATTCACATATTGCACACCATACTCATTTCATCAATTCCATATCCATTATTCTTTTTACCATCCATTTCCATTATTCAGTTCAACATCCATTTTTCCTTATTCATTTCCACATCCAATCAACATTCATTTCCTTTTCTTTTTATTCATTTCACATACTCATTTCATTTTAATACATCTCCTCAAGTCAGAGGCCAATGCACAGTTTCATACAACACATTTATCACCTCAAAACAGAGGCTCTCATTCCTTTCCTTATTTAAATTATGTGTCTCTCAGGTCAGAGGTCAACACCCATTCATTATAATCCATTCTGTGTCCCTCAGGTCAGAGGTCAACACTTCAATCCCTTAATTCACGGTGTGTCTCTCAGGTCAGAGGTCAACACACCAATGCATATTCCATCTGGTGTCCCTCAGGTCAGAGGTCAACACCCAACTCATTATTTAACCCGGTGTCCCTCAGGTCAGAGGTCGACACCCATTAACATTCCTTTCATCTTGTGTCCCTCAGGTCAGAGGTCAACACTTCAAATTCCTTTAATTCAATTTGTGCCCCTCATATCAGAGGTCAGCATAATCACCACATTCCATTTATCGTCACCTCAAATCAGAGGCCAACGCACTTAATTTCATTTCCCTATTCCTTACCTTACATTAGAGGCCAAAACATACTTTCATATTCTCACGTAAACAAATATATCACATGTAAGTTCAACAACACACATTCAACACCTAATCCTTCATGTAATTACCTTATTCATTTCCTTTCTCAACCATCAATCTCATTCACATTGTATTCCATTTTATATCCAAACATTTACATTGCCCTCCATTGTTAATTTACATATATCACCTTTCACTTTTATTTACACATAATTAATTATTTCCTTTTCCCATATTCCCAATCTAATTCATAAGACACTACCTCTGTATACTATTGTTAATACTTAGCATTTATCCTCATTTAACATTTAGGTACAACCACACACTTTCATCACATATAGTAATTTTCATTCCCTTTCTTCCTATATCAATTTATTCCACAACACCTACATATATTTGTTACCGTAATAAATTACCATTTAGTCCACAACCTTGCAAATAAAAGCAATAATCACAGAGACCATTTTTGTGTCAACTTCATTATCAATTACCCAATTCCTCATTTAATTCAACTTAATTAATAACCAAATTTCATTTATCAGATAATTCATTCTCATATTATGGGGTTTCCTTTTCCTACTCATAACACACAATCATTATGCATATTCAATTAAATAGAATTTAATATTCAATATCCTAGGGATTTATAATCTAAATTTTCTCCCCTAACACATAACCCTAACAAGCATTATATACTAACTAGAGCCTACTCCCTAGAACAAGGCAAAACTCACTATATCCACTCCCTTACCTCAAACACTTGGAGATAAGGTGATTTTGCTTTCTCTACACTTGAAAGCCTTGCCACCAATTGAGTTAGAGTCCAAAGGAAGAGGGAGGAACCTAATATAATAGCCATAGCAAGAAAAGATTAACATTCATGTAATGAGTCATGCCAAAACTCAAGAAAAGTGGAGCTTCCATGACTTAAGAATCAAAAACCACCATGGATGGAGGAGAGAGAAAGGGAAAACGAATTTAGAGAAAGAAAAGAGGAAATCCATGGCATTAAACACTTACTTGAAGTGAAGAAGGAAGAGATTTGTTGACGGAATGAAGAAATCCCACTTGCTCTTGGTGGATTTGATGATGGAGAATGGAACCCTAGGGGAGAGAAAGAGTGAGGTTCGAATTTGGAAGAGAAAGAACGTGTGCTGCGCTTTATTATTTTCTGCATCTACAGCATTTAATCGAGTATTACTCGATTAAATCCCCCCCCCCCCTTCAGGTCTTAATCGATTAAGCTGCAGCTTAATCGATTAAGTTGCAGGATTTTCAGCACCCCGACTTTGAACGGCCATAACTTCTTCGTTAACCGTTGGATCTTCCTCAAATTTTGACACATGCTTCCCCACATATCCTACTTCACATTCAACGGTGGAATTTGTGTTTAGAGTTGTAAATCTTTTATTTTGAATTTCCTAATATCCTATGTTATTAATCCTAAATCAAGCCTTCAAACCACTAGTTTCAACTCCATATCATTACTTCCTTCACTTTAGGCTTGACCCATCATCAATTAAACTAGGAATTAAATTTGGGATGTTAGAAGACCGAAAATCAAGCCCACGTTAGTTCTTCACATCAAGGTGAGAGAGTAGCACCTTTAGACACAATGGCACCATGGTAATCGTTAGAACGATTTCGACCATCTCAAAAGTCGGAATCCGGGTTACATGTCAAGATACGAGACGACAATTGAGTGTTGGATGTGTTTAGTCGTCCTTCGTTGAGACAGTGACTCTATTTTATTATTTGATATATTTGTGATTATATTATATTATGCTTGTATGAGTATATAGGAAATGTTGTTAAATGATTTTGAGAATGTGGATGGATATGTTGTAAATGTTCTACAAGAAACGTATGATCTAGAAATGTTGGAGTTAATGAGAAATGATAGTTATGGGAATGTGAAAGAACCCTATGAGCAAGTTGTAATACGCTTGAAAGAAGTACGAAATGATTAAGTTTTGATAATATGCGAAAATGATGTTTATGTACAGTGATGGTGCATCGTGGCACAATGACTTTGTAATTATTCCCCTTTGAGTGACTAATTGTAACACCCCGAAATATAATGAATAATATACAATAAACGTTTGAAAAATGAAACATAGAACTTCAAATTTTCTTTTATAAATCAGAGTTCACAAATAGCGTTGGGGGCTTTCATTTACAATATAATAAAATACACTTGAGTTTCTTTCTTTCGACTGATCCGCTGAGCACTCTGATCTCCAAGCTCCTTGCTCAAGTACCTAAAATGTTAACCACATAAGGGTGAGACCATTTCACAACACAGTGAATTAAAAGATAGTAAAACGGTATATAACAAAAACTCAAGGATAATAAGTAAATCAAGTCATAGATTAACAAAATGTATCACATTCACTTATTAACAATTTCCAAATACATTCCCATATTCATTCTCTTTCCATATTTCATAAAACTGTATGTCACCTCACGGTCAGAGGCCAACATACCCACTTATACATTGTATGTCTCCTCACGGTCAGAGGACAACATACAAACCACATATACATTGTATGTCTCCTCACGGTCAGAGGACAACATACAAACCATTTCTTTTTATTTTTGCACCACTAGGAATTAGCGCACCTGCTAGGCAATTCGGCACCTACTAGGGACTTTACACCTGTCAGGACTGAGACACCCATTAGGCATCACCCGTTAGGACAACACAATTAATTACCTTTCCATTAATTATTCATTTCTCAATTCCAGTCCACAATTTATTAACTTTTTCAGGTGGTTATGCAGTGTATTGATCCATTGGCGCACCGACGCCTAACGGGAATTTAGGACCTAATGGGCAATTCGCCTGACAGGCAATTAGGCCCTAGCAGGCAATTCACCACCTAGCAAGGCACCTAGTGTGCCGGGGCATCCAAGGATCAACTACACTGCATTCCTTTTATTCCACGTATTCACAAAAGTCAAGTACAACATTCATACCATTCATCAAATACTCAGAGAATTACAAGTAATATCAAATATTCATTTTCATCACTTTTAGCAGACATAATCTTTCCTTTAAATTCACAAATCAAACCGCCATTTACCAAGTATTTCACAATTCACATATTTCCAACATTCTTCACACGCAAACATTTTCAAGTTATATATATATATATAGATATATTCACTTTCAATGCCAATTTACTATTCCTTTTTACATCACATTTTCATTTCAAAATTTATACACATACGCCATTCATTACTCACATATAGGGTCACATCAATTTATCAACCATCACAAATCAGTCGACATACTCAGGTATGTCTCAGAGTACATGGAATGTAAGTCAACTCCCTAGGGTTCTCCACTTCCTACTTTAATATTAATAAAAAGAGAATTTAACATAAACAATTTAATTAATATAAAATTAACCGTAAACATATTAATCACCCCTAAATCAACTTTAAATCAAAACCAATTTGCTACCCACAACCCGGTCTAAGTATTAAACTCAAATCCTATTATACACTGACTCCCCTTACCTGGAAATCCTAGCAAAAACGACAGAGTCACGTTTACATCCGCGACTTGCTCTAGGGTCAAGGTCAATAGCGTGTTGGATCTAAATAGGGACATACGATAAAACTAATTATAACATTAAAATATATATCAAATAAATTCATTTTTTGTCAAATTAATAAATATATATAATTATACAATAAAAATATCATTTTCCCTAAAACATCTCTTTATTTGAAAATATAGGATACTAAAAATATTGACGGATTGTCAAATAAATTAGGTAGATGGATAGAGGGAGTTGAGGAGGTTATATACCTAAGAAGAATTTGAGATTGAACGGTTGGATCTTGAATTATTAGATCGGGAAAATAAAAAAAACGAAAACCTTCTGTCGCTCGCGGTTTCTATTTCGCTCCCTCAGTGCATGCTCCTCTTTTCTTAATTTTCCTTCTTTTGATCTCACGGCCTTGTGGCCACATCCTTTATAATTGCTTTTTTTTCTTTTCCTTCACGTGGTGGCCTTATGGCCATACCTTCTTTCTTTCTTTTTTTTTAATCGTGGGATGGGACACTTGGGTAGTATTAGGGATATATATATAATATTATTTTTATGTTTTGTTCTCATTTGTGGGTCAATGTGTGTATGTATTTTGGATTATAATTAAATGTTTGACGATCCAAACCATAAAATACATTTAAGTAAAACAATATTGTATTTTTAATTACTCAAAACTAATTAGAAAATAATAAAGTTACCGGTAATATATTAAACCAGTCCAGAAGGTAAAAATAAAACAGCCTCCGAACACTATGAAAATTTACAGGGATGCTCAAAATATTAAGTTAAACATATTTTTCTGAAGAAACAATTTAAAAAATGCCTCTAACGCTTGTCACTTGAGCTCCCTGTCAAAATGTTAATTAAACTAAATAAAAGTATTACTTTATTTTTAGAAAACGTATGATAACAAATTTATACTTATTTTGACTAGAAAACACATTTCAAATATAATGATGAAATCAGAATTTTATTCCGAGACTCAAATCTTGAAAACATCATATTAAATCATTTAATTATTTTACTAAAGGTATTAGAAATAACAGGATGTTACAATTCTCCCCCACTTATTGGAATTTCGTCCCCGAAATTCCGTTCAAAATCCTTAAATGGAGAACCATCCCGAACAAGGGTTTCTTAATTACGATACTCACTTCCTTTGGTTTTACTGCCCCACTTGGAAATTGGCATACCATTCTGCATTAGTACGCCACTAAGCTCTTGCACTCAATGAAGAGTACGAATTTATGGTTTGATTTGGTTAGTCTCGACGCGAAGTCTCTAACAGGTTCTCTAAGGTTTACTCTCCTTACGACTAACATTTCAAGAGTCCCACTAATAGGACTCCCAAAATTCGGGTTTTGCTTCCCAAGGAAGTCGGAAATGGTTTCTAAGATCAACTGGGTTTCCTCCGGAATTTTATATCAGAGGTTTGGAAAGGGTATTATTAGGCCCTAAACACTAATACCCTCAAGGATTTGATTATAGCCTAACCCCAAAACATACAACCTATCCCCTACTCCTAAATCCTAGTCAAGCACATTCATCAATTAGGCAGTTATAAATCACATACGCATCATACACAATTCAAACATATGCAACAATAATTCACAACATCATATACTTCAAACACAAGCATTACTCAATCCCTACCTCTTCCTAACTTAGTCCTTATCTATCTAGCCTAACTTAGGGTAAATCTTCATCTATCCACACAATCTTAACAATCATCACATATATGAAAATCGGTTTAAGAAAAGGGTTCGGGGAATAGGATTACTGAGGGTAATAAAAATACATTTTCATCACTTCATTTTCCTGATGTTTTGAAATTTTCCAAGTAGTGTCCCTACACAAGAGTATCATGATAAGTTTTCAAGTCACTCAGAGTTCATTAGGTTCAGTTTTAACCCTACGACCATTTTGCCAAAGAATTGTAATTGTCGGGGCTAAACCTAAATCAGATTTGTTTGAAAATTAGTAATTAAACTCTGGATGGCCTCAAAACTTTAAGGGACATCACTTGTACTTAGCCAAAGGTTGAGTAAAAATATCGAATCGATCGGAGCACGTTAGATTAAATTTGTTCAAAAACACTAACTTGCTCCAATTGGCTTGAGATTTTACATGGAACAATCATTCAACCTTAGGGGATTGTATATAAAAATGTTTAAGTCAATCAAGTATCCCCAACCCAAAACTCAGTTTTCCACTTTATGTAATAAAAACCCCGATTTCCCAACAACCACCTAATCACAATCACATACACACGACAAAATATTTGGTTTAACAATCTCTACGTATGATGATTAAAATTTAATAAATACGATCCCATACAATAAAAGCATTTGGACACGCATTTGTGTACTTCACCATAAAGGACTACCTTCATCTAATTTCGTAAGAACCTAGATGAAGGAGTGCAAACTTGTACAAAATTTATCAGACTTACAGAAAAAGGAATATGGTTTTAACTTAGAAAATTCGGCTTAGTTCATCTTCAAAAATTGGAACAATTACATTTCCTGTTACTCCAAGTTTGAAAATTGAATATCATTCTGAATCACGAGGTGTCGCTTATAGAGAGTTCCTATTTAATCGACAGGTGACTTGTTTAAAAACAAATGAGTTAATTCCCTGTTCGATCACTTAGGAATTCCTTGCTTTCTTTATTACTTTCTTAAAAATTTGTCGTGTGACTCCACGATTTCTTTTGGAATGATTATGATTCGGTGAAGCACTTTGAAATTCATTTTGAACACTTATATTACCGAACAAATAGTCATAAGAATATTCACTCACAATAATCAAGTAGGATTCAGGTTCACATATAGCATCTAGCACCTACATCAATCAAATATACACCACTATGCACAAATATCAAACACACATATGCAACAACAACGATCAACAATCAACATGTATACATATATACACATATACTAATAACAACCTAGGCGAAATTCGGGTCGAGAACCTCTCGATTGAATTTAAAACCCCTTTTTCGATTAAATACACCTCTTTTCATTTATAAAAAATTTTATTGTTACACTTGGGGTTCAAGTCCAATAGATAGGAGCTCCATACATATCTTTCATTTAGTATTAAAGTTATCGAAATCAAATTAGGGGTGGAATCACTACAAGTTCAACATAAACGTTTTTGTTTCTCGTGGATCCTAATCTAGTCGATGTGAACTAAATCACTCGTTTAGATTAGTATCTAGTCAATCAACTATTTTGATTTTCATAGTTCCACCTCTAAACTTTGTTCGCTTACTTTAACACTAAACTATTCCACAACTAAACACATTTCGAGGACCTTTTGATTGAATTCAAACCGCTTCCCAAATATGGTAAAAAGTTTCTTTTATACTTGCAATTCAAATTGGGATAGTTCAGCGGTTTGAATCTGATCGATTAGTTCTCAATTCCTATTTTCCATTTGATGTCATAGTCACTTGAATTAAGATTAGCTACAGAACCGACCGTTAATTTAATTTAAACATAATTTTCCGTTCTCTTAGATACTAATCTAATCGACGTGAATTTAATCACTTGGTTGGATTAGTATTGAAGTCATAACTCATTTAATCCAGGCGGTTCCATTTCTAATCACCGTCCAATTACTTTGACACCAAACCACTCATCGAGCACACATTCAATTATACACAAACAAACATAAAAGAACAACAAAACAAAAGAACTAGCACTAAGGTTTCATACATAGGAAATCGTTTACTAATTCACGATAGTGCACAAACTCTTGAATTTCGATGACTTCACCTCCCAATAGATATAATGTCGGATTGGCCATTTCCAACACTACATTTAATCGGTGGTAGTAGTCCTCGCAATTCAGTTGAATTCCTGTACTACATGCTCAAATGCATTGACATTAATTAGATTTACTTTGTATGAAACTTTAACTTTCGATTAGTCCAAAAACTCAACATTTACACTCTCGACTAATCATGTTCATACCGCTTAGGTTTCCTATTTGCAATTGGGTGAATACTCAGAATATCCAATTCTTTGAATCACTAAGGGATCCTGCTTAGTTTCCAAAGAATTCGATTCTCTTTCGTTACCGTAAATAATTTCTCTTACATTGTCAATTGTCAGTATTCCCAATGCAAACATAAACCTATTCAGTTCATTTCAAATATACTCAACAATAGTATCAAACATATACCAATTCACTTGACATTCAAAAGTTTTCACTTGTATGGGTCTCACCTTTGGTCAAGAAGCTTGAGATGAGAGTGTCGCAGCGAGATCGAGATTACTTTCCCTCAGGTTGAAAGGAAAGAACTGCTCTGATACCATAAATGTAACACCCCGGAATATAATGAATAATATACAATAAACGTTTGAAAAATGAAACATAGGACTTCAAATTTTCTTTTATAAATCAGAGTTCACAAATAGCGTTGGGGGCTTTCATTTACAATATAATAAAATACACTTGAGTTTCTTTCTTTCGACTGATCCGCTGAGCACTCTGATCTCCAAGCTCCTTGCTCAAGTACCTAAAATGTTAGCCACATAAGGGTGAGACCATTTCACAACACAGTGGATTAAAAGATAGTAAAACGGTATATAACAAAAACTCAAGGATAATAAGTAAATCAAGTCATGGATTAACAAAATGTATCACATTCACTTATTAACAATTTCCAAATATATTCCCATATTCATTCTCTTTCCATATTTCATAAAACTGTATGTCACCTCACGGTCAGAGGCCAACATACCCACTTATACATTGTATGTCTCCTCACGGTCAGAGGACAACATACAAACCACATATACATTGTATGTCTCCTCACGGTCAGAGGACAACATACAAACCATTTTTTCTTTTTCTTTTTATTTTTGCATCACTAGGAATTAGCGCACCTGCTAGGCAATTCGGCACCTACTAGGGACTTTACACCTGTCAGGACTGAGACACCCATTAGGCATCACCTGTTAGGACAACACAATTAATTACCTTTCCATTAATTATTCATTTCTCAATTCTAGTCCACAATTTATTAACTTTTTCAGGTGGTTATGCAGTGTATTGATCCATTGGCGCACCGACGCCTAACAGGAATTTAGGACCTAATGGGCAATTCGCCTGACAGGCAATTAGGCCCTAGCAGGCAATTCACCACCTAGCAAGGCACCTAGTGTGCCGGGGCATCCAAGGATCAACTACACTGCATTCCTTTTATTCCACGTATTCACAAAAGTCAAGTACAACATTCATACCATTCATCAAATACTCAGAGAATTACAAGTAATATCAAATATTCATTTTCATCACTTTTAGCAGACATAATCTTTCCTTTAAATTCACAAATCAAACCGCCATTTACCAAGTATTTCACAAATCACATATTTCCAACATTCTTCACACGCAAACATTTTCAAGTTATATATATATATATATAGATATATTCACTTTCAATGCCAATTTACTATTCCTTTTTACATCACATTTTCATTTCAAAATTTATACACATACACCATTCATTACTCACATATAAGGTCACATCAATTTATCAACCATCGCAAATCAGTCGACATACTCAGTTATGTCTCAGAGTACATGGAATGTAAGTCAACTCCCTAGGGTTCTCCACTTCCTACTTTAAATTAATAAAAAGAGAATTTAACATAAACAATTTAATTAATATAAAATTAACCGTAAACATATTAATCACCCCTAAATCAACTTTAAATCAAAACCATTTTGCTACCCACAACCCGGTCTAAGTATTAAACTCAAATCCTATTATACACCCTAACTATCCCTAACCCAAAGTGTGGAAAAGTGACTCCCCTTACCTGAAAATCCTAGCAAAAACGACAGAGTCACGTTTACATCCGCGACTTGCTCCAGGCTCAAGGTCAATAGCGTGTTGGATCTAAATAGGGACAGATGATAAAACTAATTATAACATTAAAATATATATCAAATAAATTCATTTTTTGTCAAAATAATAAATATATATAATTATACAATAAAAATATCACTTTTCCCGAAAACATCTCTTTATTTGAAAATATAGGATACTAAAAATATTGACGGATCGTCAAATAAATTAGGTAGATGAATAGAGGGAGTTGAGGAGGTTATATACCTAAGAAAAATTTGAGATTGAACGGTTGGATCTTGAATTATTGGATCGGGAGAATAAAAAAAACGAAAACCTTCTGTCGCTCGCGGTTTCTATTTCGCTCCCTCAGTGCATGCTCCTCTTTTCTTAATTTTCCTTCTTTTGATCTCACGGCCTTGTGGCCACATCCTTTATAATTGCTTTTTTTTCTTTTCCTTCACGTGGTGGCCTTATGGCCACACCTTCTTTCTTTCTTAATCGTGGGATGGGACACTTGGGTAGTATTAGGGATATATATATATATATATAATATTATTTTTATGTTTTGTTCTCATTTGTGGGTCAATGTATGTATGTATTTTGGATTATAATTAAATGTTTGACGATCCAAACCATAAAATACATTTAAGTAAAACAAAATTGTATTTTTAATTACTCAAAACTAATTAGAAAATAATAAAGTTACCGGTAATATATTAAACAAGTCCAGAAGCTAAAAATAAAACAGCCTCCGAACACTATGAAAATTTACAGGGATGCTCAAAATATTAAGTTAAACATATTTTTCTGAAGAAACAATTTAAAAAATGCCTCTAAGGCTTGTCACTTGAGCTCCTTGTCAAAATGTTAATTAAACTAAATAAAAGTATTACTTTATTTTTAGAAAACGTATGATAACAAATTTATACTTATTTTAACTAGAAAACACATTTCAAATATAATGATGAAATCAGAATTTTATTCCGAGACTCAAATCTTGAAAACATCATATTAAATCATTTAATTATTTTACTAGAGGTATTAGAAATAACGGGATGTTACAATTCTCCCCCACTTATTGGAATTTCGTCCCCGAAATTCCGTTCAAAATCCTTAAATGGAGAACCATCCCGAACAAGGGTTTCTTAATTACGATACTCACTTCCTTTGGTTTTACTGCCCCACTTGGAAATTGGCATACCATTCTGCATTAGTACGCCACTATGCTCTTGCACTCAATGAAGAGTACGAATTTATGGTTTGATTTGGTTAGTCTCGACGCGAAGACTCTAACAGGTTCTCTAAGGTTTACTCTCCTTACGACTAACATTTCAAGAGTCCCACTAATAGGACTCCCAAAATTCGGGTTTTGCTTCCCAAGGAAGTCGAAAATGGTTTCTAAGATCAACTGGGTTTCCTCCGGAATTTTATATCAGAGGTTTGGAAAGGGTATTATTAGGCCCTAAACACTAATACCCTCAAGGATTTGATTATAGCCTAACCCCAAAACATACAACCTATCCCCTACTCCTAAATCCTAGTCAAGCACATTCATCAATTAGGCAGTTATAAATCACATACGCATCATACACAATTCAAACATATGCAACAATAATTCACAACATCATATACTTCAAACACAAGCATTACTCAATCCCTACCTCTTCCTAACTTAGTCCTTATCTATCTAGCCTAACTTAGGGTAAATCTTCATCTATCCACACAATCTTAACAATCATCACATATATGAAAATCGGTTTAAGAAAAGGGTTCGGGGAATAGGATTACTGAGGGTAATAAAAATACATTTTCATCACTTCATTTTCCTGATGTTTTGAAATTTTCCAAGTAGTGTCCCTACACAAGAGTATCATGATAAGTTTTCAAGTCACTCAGAGTTCATTAGGTTCAGTTTTAACCCTACGACCATTTTGCCAAAGAATTGTAATTGTCGGGGCTAAACCTAAATCAGATTTGTTTGAAAATTAGTAATTAAACTCTGGATGGCCTCAAAACTTTAAGGGACATCACTTGTACTTAGCCAAAGGTTGAGTAAAAATATCGAATCGATCGGAGCACGTTAGACTAAATTTGTTCAAAAACACTAACTTGCTCCAATTGGCTTGAGATTTTACATGGAACAATCATTCAACCTTAGGGGATTGTATATAAAAATGTTTAAGTCAATCAAGTATCCCCAACCCAAAACTCAGTTTTCCACTTTATGTAATAAAAACCCCGATTTCCCAACAACCACCTAATCACAATCACATACACACGACAAAATATTTGGTTTAACAATCTCTACGTATGATGATTAAAATTTAATAAATAAGATCCCATACAATAAAAGCATTTGGACACGCATTTGTGTACTTCACCATAAAGGACTACCTTCATCTAATTTCGTAAGAACCTAGATGAAGGAGTGCAAACTTGTACAAAATTTATCAGACTTAGAGAAAAAGGAATATGGTTTTAACTTAGAAAATTCGGCTTAGTTCATCTTCAAAAATTGGAACAATTACATTTCCTTTTACTCCAAGTTTGAAAATTGAATATCATTCCGAATCACGAGGTGTCGCTTATAGAGAGTTCCTATTTAATCGACAGGTGACTTGTTTAAAAACAAATGAGTTAATTCCCTGTTCGATCACTTAGGAATTCCTTGCTTTCTTTATTACTTTCTTAAAAATTTGTCGTGTGACTCCACGATTCGTTTGGAATGATTGTGATTCGGTGAAGCACTTTGAAATTCATTTTGAACACTTATATTACCAAACAAACAGTCATAAGAATATTCACTCACAATCATCAAGTAGGATTCAGGTTCACATATAGCATCAAGCACCTACATCAATCAAATATACACCACTATGCACAAATATCAAACACACATATGCAACAACAACGATCAACAATCAACATGTATACATATATACACATATACTAATAACAACCTAGGCGAAATTCGGGTCGAGAACCTCTCGATTGAATTTAAAACCCCTTTTTCGATTAAATACACCTCTTTTCATTTATAAAAAATTTTATTGTTACACTTGGGGTTCAAGTCCAATCGATAGGAGCTCCATACATATCTTTCATTTAGTATTAAAGTTATCGAAATCAAATTAGGGGTGGAATCACTACAAGTTCAACATAAACGTTTTTGTTTCTCGTGGATCCTAATCTAGTCGATGTGAACTAAATCACTCGTTTAGATTAGTATCTAGTCAATCAACTATTTTGATTTTCATAGTTCCACCTCTAACCTTTGTTCGCTTACTTTAACACTAAACTGTTCCACAACTAAACACATTTCGAGGACCTTTTGATTGAATTTAAACCGCTTCCCAAATATGGTAAAAAGTTTCTTTTATACTTGCAATTCAAATTGGGATAGTTCAGCGGTTTGAATCTGATCGATTAGTTCTCAATTCCTATTTTACATTTGATGTCATAGTCACTTGAATTAAGATTAGCTACGGAACCGACCGTTAATTTAATTTAAACATAATTTTCCGTTCTCTTAGATACTAATCTAATCGACGTGAATTTAATCACTTGGTTGGATTAGTATTGAAGTCATAACTCATTTAATCCAGGCGGTTCCATTTCTAATCACCGTCCAATTACTTTGACACCAAACCACTCATCGAGCACACATTCAATTATACACAAACAAACATAAAAGAGCAACAAAACAAAAGAACTAGCACTAAGGTTTCATACATAGGAAATCGTTTACTAATTCACGATAGTGCACAAACTCTTGAATTTCGATGACTTCACCTCCCAATAGATATAATGTCGGATTGGCCATTTCCAACACTACATTTAATCGGTGGTAGTAGTCCTCGCAATTCAGTTGAATTCCTGTACTACATGCTCAAATGCATTGACATTAATTAGATTTACTTTGTATGAAACTTTAACTTTCGATTAGTCCAAAAACTCAACATTTACACTCTCGACTAATCATGTTCATACCGCTTAGGTTTCCTGTTTGCAATTGGGTGAATACTCAGAATATCCAATTCTTTGAATCACTAAGGGATCCTGCTTAGTTTCCAACGAATTCGATTCTCTTCCGTTACCGTAAATAATTTCTCTTACATTGTCAATTGTCAGTATTCCCAATGCAAACATAAACCTATTCAGTTCATTTCAAATATACTCAACAATAGTATCAAACATATACCAATTCACTTGACATTCAAAAGTTTTCACTTGTATGGGTCTCACCTCTGGTCAAGAAGCTTGAGATGAGAGTGTCGCAGCGGGATCGAGATTACTTTCCCTCAGGTCGAAAGGAAAGAACTGCTCTGATACCATAAATGTAACACCCCGAAATATAATGAATAATATACAATAAACTTTTGAAAAATGAAACATAGGACTTCAAATTTTCTTTTTAAATCAGAGTTCACAAATAGTGTTGGGGGCTTTCATTTACAATATAATAAAATACACTTGAGTTTCTTTCTTTCGACTGATCCGCTGAGCACTCTGATCTCCAAGCTCCTTGCTCAAGTACCTAAAATGTTAACCACATAAGGGTGAGACCATTTCACAACACAGTGGATTAAAAGATAGTAAAACGGTATATAACAAAAACTCAAGGATAATAAGTAAATCAAGCCATGGATTAACAAAATGTATCACATTCACTTATTAACAATTTCCAAATACATTCCCATATTCATTCTCTTTCCATATTTCATAAAACTGTATGTCACCTCACGGTCAGAGGCCAACATACCCAGTTATACATTGTATGTCTCCTCACGGTCAGAGGACAATATACAAACCACATATACATTGTATGTCTCCTCACGGTCAGAGGACAACATACAAACCATTTTTTCTTTTTCTTTTTATTTTTGCACCACTAGGAATTAGCGCACCTGCTAGGCAATTCGGCACCTACTAGGGACTTTACACCTGTCAGGACTGAGACACCCATTAGGCATCACCCGTTAGGACAACACAATTAATTACCTTTCCATTAATTATTCATTTCTCAATTCCAGTCCACAATTTATTAACTTTTTCAGGTGATTATGCAGTGTATTGATCCATTGGCGCACCGACGCCTAACGGGAATTTAGGACCTAATGGGCAATTCGCCTGACAGGCAATTAGGCCCTAGCAGGCAATTCACCACCTAGCAGGGCACCTAGTGTGCCGGGGCATCCAAGGATCAACTACACTGCATTCCTTTTATTCCACGTATTCACAAAAGTCAAGTACAACATTCATACCATTCATCAAATACTCAGAGAATTACAAGTAATATCAAATATTCATTTTCATCACTTTTAGCAGACATAATCTTTCCTTTAAATTCACAAATCAAACCGCCATTTACCAAGTATTTCACAAATCACATATTTCCAACATTCTTCACACGCAAACATTTTCAAGTTATATATATATATATATAGATATATTCACTTTCAATGCCAATTTACTATTCCTTTTTACATCACATTTTCATTTCAAAATTTATACACATACGCCATTCATTACTCACATATAGGGTCACATCAATTTATCAACCATCACAAATCAGTCGACATACTCAAGTATGTCTCAGAGTACATGGAATGTTAGTCAACTCCCTAGGGTTCTCCACTTCATACTTTAATATTAATAAAAAGAGAATTTAACATAAACAATTTAATTAATATAAAATTAACCGTAAACATATTAATCACCCCTAAATCAACTTTAAATCAAAACCATTTTGCTACCCACAACCTGGTCTAAGTATTAAACTCAAATCCTATTATACACCCTAACTATCCCTAACCCAAAGTGTGGAAAAGTGACTCCCCTTACCTGGAAATCCTAGCAAAAACGACAGAGTCACGTTTACATCCGCAACTTGCTCTAGGGTCAAGGTCAATAGCGTGTTGGATCTAAATAGGGACATATGATAAAACTAATTATAACATTAAAATATATATCAAATAAATTCATTTTTTGTCAAAATAATAAATATATATAATTATACATAAAAATATCACTTTTCCCTAAAACATCTCTTTATTTGAAACTATAGGATACTAAAAATATTGACGGATCGTCAAATAAATTAGGTAGATGGATAGAGGGAGTTGAGGAGGTTATATACCTAAGAAGAATTTGAGATTGAACGGTTGGATCTTGAATTATTGGATCGGGAAAATAAAAAAAACGAAAACCTTCTGTCGCTCGCGGTTTCTATTTCGTTCCCTTAGTGCATGCTCCTCTTTTCTTAATTTTCCTTCTTTTGATCTCACGGCCTTGTGGCCACATCCTTTATAATTGCTTTTTTTTCTTTTCCTTCACGTGGTGGCCTTATGGCCACACCTTCTTTCTTTCTTTTTTTTTTTAATCGTGGGATGGGACACTTGGGTAGTATTAGGGATATATATATATATATATAATATTATTTTTATGTTTTGTTCTCATTTGTGGGTCAATGTGTGTATGTATTTTGGATTATAATTAAATGTTTGACGATCCAAACCATAAAATACATTTAAGTAAAACAATATTGTATTTTTAATTACTCAAAACTAATTAGAAAATAATAAAGTTACCGGTAATATATTAAACCAGTCCAGAAGCTAAAAATAAAACAGCCTCCGAACACTATGAAAATTTACAGGGATGCTCAAAATATTAAGTTAAACATATTTTTCTGAAGAAACTATTTAAAAAATGCCTCTAAGGCTTGTCACTTGAGCTCCCTGTCAAAATGTTAATTAAACTAAATAAAAGTATTACTTTATTTTTAGAAAACGTATGATAACAAATTTATACTTATTTTGACTAGAAAACATATTTCAAATATAATGATGAAATCAGAATTTTATTCCGAGACTCAAATCTTGAAAACATCATATTAAATCATTTAATTATTTTACTAGAGGTATTAGAAATAACGGGATGTTACACTAATCACGTGAATGAGTGTGCCGTGATTGCGTCTTGTGGATTCCACTCTACGATGATGAAGTTTTGTTGTGGTCCCTTAGAGGTCGAGGCCCGTTAGAAGCGCGGCTTAGAATGGGTCGACCAAACTTAGGATTAAGAAAGATTCTAAAAGACTTTAAAAAGACTTAAAAGACTTTAGGACCCAATCCTTTCTAACTACGTTGAGAGTGAAGTAGTTGAGAGGAAAGATACCGTATACTTGGAGGTCGGGCATTCCGCCAAGTGGTGATTGCGATAGGGGAGGGCAATGATGGTGATTTGTCAAGAAGCCTAAGAGCACTTCCCTAGGTGGAACGATGCTACAGTGATCAAGGGCACCTGCTGGTCGTTGATCGTAGCGAGGACTACAACGCGAACTAGGGATAGAGCTGTCGCCCCCTTGAGCAAATCATGGATGGTGTAGAGGGAATCCGAATGGGACTAGAAGCCATCGTTTTTTTTCTATGAACTTATGAATTGATACTTGATTTTATTTTGCTGGCCAACTGGCGTGGTTTCTGTAACATCCCAAAATCAAGCCCATTGAAAAATACGGGTTAACAAAAACTTTTTTCTATTAGGAGTGTGAAAACCAAAAGTACTTTTTCATAAAGTAATATTTCTTTTACAAAATATTCTGAGTGTAAAATAATTATATAATACAAGATCCCAAAAACCCTTTTTACACCCAGAGCATTGGTCTTCACAACTCGATCCTTATGCACAAGGATTCGGATGACGAGACATCATCCTGGCTGTTCCTTCTAGACACTTCCACTCCTACCGGAGTGACTTCAATCCTGTCCTTTGAAAGAACCTACCACCATAAAAATGGTAGATGGGAGTAAGTCACTTGTCATATCGCCTAAGCAGATTATATGATTGGTCAAACACAACCATTACAGATATCAATTCAATATAGAAAATGCATGTGCATGAGTCTTGTTCAACCACATAAGCTATGACCATTAATCTTCCATGCAATGCATGCACGTCTCTCAAATCATTTCTCCATAATCAACTCTTCCAGAAAACAACACTCTGGGATAGGCAATCGTGCGCTCGATGTTTCCACAACCTGTATAGCGGCCACACCGTTCTATACTAGAACCCCATCGACCACGATCTTAAAATGATACAAGGGGATGATCCCTGAACCATTGTCCACCAATAGGTCCTTGTCATTTCTACGGTGGCGGCCACACCGTTCCAACCGTCTCATGTAGCGGCCACACCGTACTACATGGTTTCCAATTCCGCATGCACCTCACTGAACGATTCCCTGTACACCATGCATGAGATGCATCACACATATATTAATCATCACATCATACACATGGCGGCCACACCGTTCCATGCCTTCATATAGCGGCCACACCGTACTATATGGAATCACATACATATGGCGGCCACACCGTTCCACATGTCTTCGTATAGCGGCCACACCGTACTATACGGAATCCTTTAATCACAACGACTTCTTGCAGGAGTTAGTCCATAACATATGGAAATCAGCGTGATCCCACTTATCCAAAGCTCACTTATCCGAATCGGGGCAACAAGCCCTAACGCATTTGGATTGAATCCTCATAATCAACAAGCGTCACCACTCTTACATTATCGTTAATACTCCTTAAGTCATTGTCTATTTATGTTCCAAGGTATTAGACTTACTCCACTTATCATCATGAGGTAATAACTTCTTTCTAATGTCCTTTAAGCCAATAACTTCTTATATTCTAAGACATTAATTACCAAGTAGACATGATCATGCTTATCAAATCCTTTCTCAACATCATACCCAAATCTTGAACTATTAGTCACATTCAATATCCTCCAATGCAAACATGATCATTTCCAATCCAAAAAGAACATGATGATTATTTCACAATTCATTCTATATGAACCAACTTAGCTAGTGGTTAAACTCAAATAATGGCTCATGCCCCATATGCAATCTTCACAATCATATTTAGCACTAGGAAAGCATCTAATGCAAGTAAGATGCTCATACCTATTTCATTTACAAGTTTTCAATTTAAGTTATCAGCATGATGCATGAGTCTAGCTCTCAATCCTAACTCCAGAATGAATGCAATTCCTTAACTTAAAAGAATTGATTGGTATATCATCATTCATAATATCCCATTTTACTAAATCATCACTTTCCTACCACCACCAATCAATTTATTTTAAGTCTTAGATCACTTGGATTATCATTATTTAGTTATTAACCAAATGATTCAGAATTAAAAATGGTATTTTCAATATTCTGGATGAACTACTCGAGTGTTCTTCATAATACTCGAGTGTTCTTCATATATTTCCAGATTACTCGAGTATTCTTCAGGATACTCGAGTGTTCATGTCTTTCTGGGGATTTGGGTTTCAGCTTCATAAAAATACTCGAGTAGTTCATGAGTTACTCGAGTGTTCTTCAGCATTTCCAGAATACTCGAGTGACCCCTGCATTACTCGAGTGGTTTACCTTAACAAATCCCATGCATCACTCGATTACTCGAGTTCTGGGCATGGTACTCGAGTGTTCTTGCTCCAAATACATTGTTTTACCAAAATTGTACTCGAGTAACCAACCTAATACTCGAGTGTTTTATTGCAGAACAGACTGGAATCTTGGTTTAATATACCATTTTCAATTCTAATCATTTTTAATCCAATCCAATGATCAATAGAGTTCATATAACATATAACAAGTATGCTCAAACACTTAGAACTCCACAAATTACACAGAATTGAATTTGAGCACCGATTATGCATTAAATCACATTTTCAACAACTTGATAGGCCAAATTCAACTCTGAGCAATTCTAACTCCATATAATGATCAAATGAACTTTATTTACATATTTAGGACTTGTCTCAACACAGAGATCACAACAATTCGCAGAGGACCCTATCATGCTCCTATTTATGCATAAACCACATGTTATACAACTCAACATAACAATATCACATTTACCCACAATTAACATAGAAACTGAGTTTGTACAGGACAAATGCCGTATTTAGAACTTACTCCAAACTTATTTAAGGTCCATTATTGGCTTACCAAAAGCATACTACATCAAGGTCATATTTTAACATACTTATCACTTATAACTCAACCAAACTCATGAATTCCTTTAGCTTAATATCATCAATTCATTTCAGGAAGTATTCATGTTTTAAAACAAGGGACCAAGTGATTGTCTGAACCTCCAAGTCCAGCAAGCATGTCTTGGTCCAATTCACATAGCATCCACAAATCAAATTCACAATCTATAATCCTAGCAATATGAATGACCTCTCCCATACTTTGGACAACACTTTGACAAACTCAAAAACACCAAAGAACAGCAGCAGCCACACAGCAGCCACCAACACCAACTCAAATCACTTCACCCACCAAAATGCAGAACAGTGTGAGCAGAGTCCAAAAACCACATCGTTTGAGTGAGTAATCGTGCACAAAAATTGGGGAAAAAGGTTAGAATCTACTCTCTGCAACATGCATGAGAGATTAAAACCAATTTGAGATCAAGAGGGTTCACGAGCTTACCACAATCGAGGATCAAAGTGAGCTCCCAGAACCAGTTGACTGCAAACAATCCCCAATTTCGAGCTTCGATTCTTCCAACACTCAAACTCTCAGGTCACAATTTTGGTGTCTATACAAAGCTCTAGATGTGAGCTTCGTATTGGTGTATGATTTGTGACCTAACTCTAAGCAGAGAAGGAGAATCGAACCAGAGAAATCAAGAACCCTAACTTCGAATTCCAGAACAAATTGACCAAAATAGATTGATTCTTCAACACCATAGGTTTATATACTCGAATCCATCGCTCATGCAGGTCGACACGAAGCCATGGTCGTGTCCCTGAGTCGCTAACGTGTCAACTCGTGAGGTTTCTGAGTTGGTGACTCAGCCAACGCACTCACGAGTGCAACTCTGACCAGAATACTCGAGTATTCACATAAGTACTCGAGTATTTTGGCCAGTTTTTCAAAAATATTTATTTTATTTTCTTTCCCTCCAAAACCTTTCTAAAATTATTTCTAGGTCTCAAAACAGGGACTGATGAGCAAAAACATTATCTTCACATATTAGAAATTATCTAATATTTTTATGCATAATAAATCACTTCATAATCAAAGATATTAATAAAAAAATAATTAATTATAAATAAACTTTTATAATTAATTTTTATTAAACTAGAATTAAAAATTTGGGGTGTTACAGTTTCAGCTGGTACGTACCCTTTGGCTTCGATGTCAGCATGGTTAGGACTCCTGTGCATCCCATCTGCTTTCCGAACTAGGACGAGGTTAGATATTGAAGGAGGAGATGTAGCGTGTGTGCTAATTTGTCTTTAACCGATAGTTTCCTTCCCTAACGATTTAATAGTGATGATAGACTTATGGAAATATTACTGATGGAATTCTTGAGTAATGATAATCATGATACAGATATAAGATTCAATAATAATATGATAAGGATATTATGCTTGCGTTAGTTCTAATGTGACCCCTGGAATAAGCCCATGTCGTCGACGCTTTTCCCGTCTGGTAGCTAACTCTATATTCTTCTGTATGTTCTTGTCTCTGTTTATGATAAATATATTAGATGGCGGACTGAGTAATTCAAGTGGAAATGCCTCCTTTGGTGGGGGGGACATTGGCATAGAACCACACACGGATGGATCTGGGAGGGACCAACAAGACTCACCATTACCGATCGAGATCATACACTGCGAGGAGTAGCCAATGATCGTGAAGAAGTGCGATATCGTCTCAGGGATCTTATGCCAGATGGACCTCGAGCTTTCCATAATGCCCTGCCCGCTGATCAGAATATCGGTGAGGAAGAGGACCCAGAGGAGGAAGAGGACTCGGAGGAGGAAGAGGACCCAGAGGAGGAAGAAGACCTAGAGGAAGACCCGGACGAGGATGTGCACAATGACGATTAGTTTATTCCTTAGTGATATTGATCTCTGTTTGTTTTGTAGTCTTGGATGACGGACCCTTTGTTTATCATTATGTCACCCCAGTGGAAGTTTTATCTTTTCGTTATTTGATATTTTGGATAATGGCTGTTAAGCCTAAACAATTTCTATAATGTTTATTTTGGAATCAATCTAAGGATAATTATATTCCGCATTTTTAAATATTGAGTTTTGGAATGATAGGTATAGTGGCACTCCACTTTGGAAAATAGAATGGAGTTTTGAAGACCTTTTTAGGAACCAAGTTATTAATAGAAGTTAAAAACTAAGTTTGAAAAATATTTTGGAAACTAAGTTTATATGCAAACTCACCTTTTAATGATATCATGTAAATGTTTTATAAAAAAAAAATGGCGCAAATTTTTAGTGAAAATTCTATTTCCAAATTGGGGTGTTACAGACTTAGTGGAAATATTATGAGTATGGAACCCTGGAGTAATGATATTAAGTTATGATGATGATGACAAAGTTGTAATGATAAAGTTATAATGATAAAGTTATAAGGATAACGTGGTAATGATATGATATGGTGAACACATGATGATTATGAGATGTTAATGGGATAATGACATGATGTAAAGCTTATGCTTTGTGAAAATGGTATGTATTTGAATCCTAATGTGATCCCTTAGAGTAAGTCCATGCCGTCGACGATTATTTCGTCCGAATTGTTGACTCTCTCTTTCTTTTCTCTTTCCTGTGGTCATTATGAATGATGGCCACATATGGCAGATCCAATAGTGTGTTGTGTAGAAGTTTCACACGCTGGAATCATAGATGTCAATGACCTTGGATATTGGGAAGTCAACCGAGAAGGATGAATTTGGACGGGTCTGGCTAGAGTTGAAATTGTGGACCCAGCAATGGTAGTTACAGGATCGATGGATGAGGTCTTCTTTAGCCACTTATATTTGAAGGATAGGGTGCTGGGTGGACCAGTGACCTACCACGATGTACATCCGGCTTTGAGACAGCTTACCTTTGAGGATATTCCCGAACCGGAGGATGATCTCCTAGCTTTTATGGACGATGAGGAAGAAGTTCTGGAAGTATTCGAAGTGGACCCGGATGATGAAATGGATGAAGAAGAGCCAGAAGTAGATGAGGTTCTCGCAGAAGAACCAGATGAGTGGGAGTTTGATCCAGCAGTAGCACCAGCTATAGAAGATAGTGATGAAGACTAGAAGAATAGGGTAGTCTTTGTTTTGCATTCCATCTTATGATGGGTAGGACATAATTACTCTATCCCGAATGTAACCCCTGTTGTAAAAATTATTTATTTGAAATGAAATGAAAGACCCTTTTTGTTATGTATCAAGTTCATAAAGTAATTAAATGTTTTTCTGCAAGATAACCATTGACTAAATATGACATCGAGAAAATGAGTTTTGGAAATGTGTTGGGTGGTATCACCTCTTTTTGGAAACAGAATTTTATAAAGCACATCTGGGTATCAAATCAATTTTTGTAATCAAATAAATTAAACTAAGTTATGAAAAACTTTTTGTAAAAGAATTGATTTCGGAAATGTATAATGTTTTAAAAAAAAATGGCGCAAATTTTTAGTGAAAATTCTAAGTCCAAATTGGGGTGTTACATTTAGTGGTATCAGAGCGATGGTTGTCCTTAGTGGCCTTAAGCATAGCCTTATATGCTTTCCTTGTGTGACTCTGGTTGTGTTTGTTTGTGTTTGAGTTGTAACGGTTTTAGTCTTAGAGTAAAATAAGGTTTAGAGTTGGTGCAGAATTGGAGATGCATGGACGTTTTGCAAGTTTGGCAAGTCAAGGCAATGATAGCAATGACTCGAACCCCGAATTCCTAAGAGGTCTAAGGTTAGGATTAAAGTTTGCTTTCCCACATTTGGTGTTTCCGAGGTTTGGAGCAGAAACAAGACAGAGTGACTCGTTGATGGGGGACTTTCCGTTAGGAGATAGGAAGGAGAAATCGGTTAATTACTCTGCTGAACGTGGCTTTGCTAGGAGGTTCCCACACAACAAAGGAGTTAATAGGAGGAATCAAATATATCATGGTCCTTATCAGCAAAATATTAAGAATCGAAAGAATCAAGCTGGAGGTGTGTGGACTTGCAATGGTTTTGGAAACAATCGACGTCAACATTGTAACAACAACAACAATGATGAAAAGTGGAAAACGAAAGATAGTAACAACCTCAACACTGGTAGTGCTCGTGGTAATGGAAATGGTGAAAAAGGTCAAGGAGGTGTGGTCCCGTTGTGAAATCGCTGTAATAGGAACCATTATGGACCGAATTGTCCTTATGAAAACCCGAACTGCTTTAACTGCAACAAACCAGGACACATCTCAAAATATTTCCCTGAGCCAAGACGTGAATTAGGTTCTAATCGGCCCGCTGGGATATGGAAGGGTCTCCGCTATGATCAGAAGAAGTAACACCAGTGTCTACGTTTGTGCCTTAGGAGTTTTTCGTTGTTTAAACGGTGTGAAGTTATCCACTAGTTGTGTTTTCTTCTTTTGTGATGAATTTGTTTTAAGTTGTCTCTTGACTGGTAATATCGAGGGATTATTTCTTCTTTTGCTTTTCCTATGATATAATAATGTTGAAATTTTTGTGAGATCGATGAATGTTTGTGCTTAAGTATGCTGTATAGAACTTCTTGTGTGAATGTGGAAACCAGTTGTTGGAAAAAGAGTGGTACTTTAAAGACTACCAGAGGTGAATTGAGTTCAAGACTAGGCAGTACCCTACTTCATTCTCAGTTTTCATGAAAACCCAATTACCTTTTGATCTGATTATTGAGCTTGATTTTCGCATTTTTGCAATAATTTGATCCTTTCAAACTGAAAAGACTTCCTTTTTGTCAGAAAATGCCTAGCCTAATGATCACATTCCGTCAAACTATTCGACCAAGTACCAAATATCAGTAAAGTTCAAAGTTCTTTTCTCGGATCCTCGTCAATAAAACATAACCCTACTACATAAAGTTATGAAGGAAGTAATACTTGTATGCATAGCACATGAATTTTAGGAGGCTGAAGGGACAAGGTGATGATATAAGTGTGTACAAACCTAGGAATTTTGGGAATATTGGTTTAGAATCGGTCCCTAAGTGGTGCTAAGAAAGAAATTAGTGAGTCAAAAGTCGAGTAGTTAGAAAGTAATCATAGTCTTAGGGTGGACTTTGATGTAAGGTTGTGTAATAGATGGTATAAGCTTGATCAAAGTTGGGGAGCAAAAGGTTAAGTAGAGTTTATGTTAGAAGAGTGTAGTGACTAGTACCCGTATGACGTAAGTAGTATGGAAGTCAACAGTAACTCAGCTGATGATTATGGATTTGATATGCATACAAGAAATTACTTCTGGATTAACACTAAATTCAAAAATAACAAATTGTCCTTACCAAGTCCCTTATGAAAATACCAAAATCCTTTATGAATAATTCACTTACCCTTAATGCTTCTGGTCTGACCAAATAAATACTGAAAGGAACATAACTATTATTTGTTGCCTACCCTTGAACTTGACTCAATTCGACTCTCGCACGGCGTTACCGGTAAAAGAGTAGTGATCGACAAAGACATCGAGGGAAGGAGATGCTCTTGAAGAAAATGGAGACGAAGTGGGGGACGAAAAGAGACGTGTGAATATCCGAGTAGTATGAAAACCTGGTTTGTGTCTTTGCTTATTTCTGTTTGTATTTCTCGGGGACGAGAAATCTTTAAGTTGGGGAGGATTGTGAGACCTGCAATTTTGCCCAATCTATTTATTTTTACTTTTATTTGGTTATATCTACTTTTGGGATAATTTAATAGCAATTGTTATAAGAAAATGGTTTTGATTATATGTATATATATTGGTGTTAAATATATATTACATATTAAAGTAAATTTTTATTTAATAAATTAGAAAATTATTTTTGGTATATAAATAGCTGATAACTATATTTTATCTTAGAAAAATAGTGTTGGGATGCTTTTAGCAAATGTTTGATAAAAATGTGAATTTTCAAAGTTATAGTGTTATAACTTAAAAAATTCATATCTTTTTAATCGTAAGTCAAAAAATTACAAATGATATGTCAAAACGATCGTATTGAAGTGTAGATTATGAAAATGTAAACTTTTGATTTTTATTTTGGAGTTTTCGAAATTTTATCACTGCTACAGTACTGAACGAATTTTTGAGCTTTAAGTGTGAAAGTATGGTTTTAATGCATTTAATGACTCTTTGACCCAAAAATATTTTTATGTGAACAGAAAACATATCTTTAAATCCCTGATTAGCTAATAAAATATAATTTTCGTATTTTTGAATAATAAATTAATCTGAAAGCTTATGAAGTGCATTTTTGAAGGAAATGATCTTAGAACTTCAAAAATTCATAATTTTCAAACCGTAAGTCCAAAAATTATGAATTTTATATGAAAACGATCGTATCGAAATTTAGTATTTGAATGTGTGAAAATAAAATTTTATTTGGACATCTACGAAAAAAATATCTGTACAGTAGGTAAAACGAAATTTTGATGTTTTATAAAAATTATTTTAAAGCCAAAAATAAATTATTGGACCCTATAATATTTTTATTTATGTATTTAGGTATTCATCTAAGTGATCATTGGCTTCACCGTCCAGATATTACTATTTTCTTATTTAATTCTGAATTTTTAAAACAAATGTTTTATTTTGATTGGTTTTTAAGGAGGTGAATTCAAAATGAGTCAATGGAAAATTTTCTCCTCACTAGGACCAAAGAGTGCCGTCCAAAATGAAGGAAGGAGAGAGGAAGATATTTTATGAAAATTAGTGGAAGCATCTCTTGGAATTTAGGCTTTAGGAGTTAGAAAAATATCCATAAATGCACATTCATGTTCCAAAGTAAAAATTGAAAATGGTTGACTCAACTTGGGAAGGGGGGGGGGGGGGGACGAATTTCATCAGATTTTTGGGGGAAATGTATTCTCACTTCACCTATAAATAGAACCCAAGACCCCTCCTATTTTTACACATGACATACAATCCATTTTTGAGAGAAAAAATTAAGAAAAGTCTTGAGAAATTGAGGGAGAGGGCGTGGCATTCTTTGGGAGAAGGAAGGGAAATTTTCATGCTCATTTTTGAAGGTCATCTTGCTAAGGAAGAAAGGTAACTCTATAATCTTATTTTAATTTCTTATTTTTAAGCTATTACTTTGTTATAACTAAAATAATAATACTCTTCTATGGCTATGAATCTCTTAAAAGTTAAATCTCTAATCTCTTCCTTGATATATTATAATACAATGGAAAAATGAATTATGATATATGTATATGAGTTTTGTATTGTTGGTCAAATGAAAAAGGAATAAAAAGGGACAAAAAAATTGTTTAAAGAGAAATAATCTCCCCTTTTTTATCCTAGGATGACCGGATCTTTTTAGAAAAGGAAGGAAATAGTATTTAAATTTTATTTGATGGTAATTTATCCTTTTTATATGAATAGGTGTTGTAAATATTTGTTATTCTTATGATCTTCTTTTATGGTTATGTAATTCACAAGTTTAAATCTCTAAATACTCTTTTGATATAGAATTTTAATTTGTGTATATGAATGGTGTGTATTGGTCATATGAACAAGGAATGAAAGGGACTCAAAATGAGGTTTAAAGAAATTAAGATTTTCCCTTTTGTTTTATTGTGATGACCGAATTTATTAAAATAAACAAATAAATCTCTTAATCTCTTCTATGATTATAAAATCATAGACTAAAGTCTCAAATCTCTTCTTTGGTATTGAATAAAAAAAAATTTCATTTTGATTGTTGATATAATTTTGTTGGAAGTCAAATGAATGAGGTTTAAGAAAAAGGGACAAAGCAAAAAAATTGTTTAAAGAGAAAAATAATCTCCCCTTTTTCTTGGCCTTGATGACTGAATGTCTGAAGAGGAAATAATAAATAAAATTCTGGAAATTTAGTTGGTAAAGGCTTGTTTTCTCAAATGATAACAGTATGTGTTTTGGAATTATTGTTTTGATTTTAGTAGTTTTGTTTTGGTTTGTTTTAACTTTGATTATGAGTATATATATTTACAAATAGTAAAGTACATGATGATAAACAAAAAAAAAATAAAAGATGTTGATATGGGGGTTTAGGCCGTGAGGCCTATGGTATGTTTTTGGTAAAAATAACAAATGATTTATGGTGTTTTTGTTTGATAACTTTGTAGGTAATTAATTAATATTTTGGAATGTGGTAATATGAATTGGTGACAAGAATAAATTATAATGTGTAGTGCTGTCCAAAAAAAAAGTGATTCTCTTAAAAATGATTATTTCCTATTCTAAGTGGAGTTTAAAGTAACTGTTTTGAATATAAGAAATTATAGGAATAAGGTATATGTGTGTTTGAAAATATTCTTCTATTTTTATCACGATGTCTGAAAATTATTTTAGAAGGGAAAGAATAATTTTTGTTGATTTTTGGTCTAAGTGATTATTTGATGCATATGAATGTTTATTAATGTGTATGTATAAAATAAATTATGTATTTTTGTGAAAAATAATTTATTTCTGTAAATTTAATATTATTCTGAAAAATAATATTTTATGACACTATAAGGTTTAAAATGATAATTTTTGTATGTGTTTGGATTGTCTACATAATATATGTGTATGTAAAAAGTGTGGCTTTAGTAGTATATCTATAAGATTTAAGGTAAATTATAATAATTTAAGTGCTGCCCATAAATTGAATAAGTATGGAAAAATATTACTTTCTTAAGCTTAATTTCATTTTAAGAATTTGGTATGTGAATCTTTTAGAAGGAAATTGAAAAGAATGAATTTTTGGGTATCTGTGAAGTGATGCAACTTTATTTTGTGTTGCTGTCCAGAAAAGATTTTCATATAGTTACATGATATTTAAATGTTAATTAGATAATAGAACTTGTAATTAAGTTGCGGGAAAAAGTAGCATGAGTTTTGAAAAACACCATTCCACGATATTACTTGTATGTCTGATATCACTTACGGTATGATATTGTATTAAGTTGTATGTGGTATATTGCCTTAATGGCTTTTGGAAATGATAATGGATTATGTGATAGTGAAATTGGATATTTGAGAAATATTGGTACATGTTATGAAGGATTACTGGATATAATTGGGAAATAATGGTTTATGATTTTGGATATATATATATTGGAATGGTTTATCTTATGGAAGGATGCTCAATGTATTTTGAACTGATGTTCTTATGAAAAAGACTTGGAATATTTGGAAGTATTATTATGAAAAGGAAATATGAGAAATGATTATTTGAATCTTGTGGAAATTTGAGGATCGTTGTTAGTGTACAGTGATGGTGCAAGCGGCACAATGACTTTATTATATCCCCTTAGGTGACTGGCCACGTGAATGACTTTGTCGTGGTTTCATGTCTTGTGGAATCCACTGTACTATAGGGAGGTGTTTGCTGTGGTCCCTTAGAGGTCGAGACCTGTTAGAAGCGCGGCTTAGAATGGATCGACCAACGTAGGATAATAAAGACTTAAAAGACTTAAAAGACTTTAAGCTTAAATCCTTTCTAACTACGCGTTGAGAGATAAGTAGTGGAGAGGAAAGATACCGTATGCTTGGAGGTTGGTGTCTCTTCAAGTGGTGATTGTGATAGGGGAGGGCAAGGACGATGAAACGTCAAGAAGCCTAAGAGCGCTTCCCTAGGCGGGACGAGGTTACAATGATCAAGGTCCCTGGCGGGTGTTGATCGTAGCAAGGACTGCACGTACAACTAGGGATAGAGCTGTCAACCCCTTGAGCAAATCTTAGATGGTGTAGAGGGAATCCGAATGGGACTAGAAGCCATTTTTTTTGTGAAATGGGGAAATTATGAAATGATATTCTGTTTTGGCTGGCCACCAAGGCGTGGTTCCAGCCGGTACGTACCCTTTGGCTTCGATGTCAGCATGGTTAGGATTCCTGTGCATCCCATCTGCTTTCCGAACTAGGATGTGGTTGGATATTGAAGGAGGAGATGTATCGTGTGTGCTAATCTACCCCTTACCTCAATGATTTCCCTCCCTAAATCATTGATGGTTGTGAAAGACTTAGTGGAAAGATTATGAGTATGGAACCCTGGAGTAATGATATTAAGTTATGATGATGATGACAAAGTTGTAATGATAAAGTTATAATGATAAAGTTATAAGGATAACGTGGTAATGATATGATATGGTGAACACATGATGATTATGAGATGTTAATGGGATAATGTCATGATGTAAAGCTTATGCTTTGTGAAAATGGTATGTATTTGAATCCTAATGTGATCCCTTAGAGTAAGTCCATGCCGTCGACGATTATTTCGTCCGGATTGTTGACTCTCTTTCTTTTCTCTTTCCTATGGTCATTATGAATGATGGCCACGGATGGTAGATCCAATAGTGTGTTGTGTAGAAGTTTCACACGCTGGAATCATAGATGTCAATGACCTTGGATATTGGGAAGTCAACCGAGAAGGATGAATTTGGACGGGTCCGGCTAGAGTTGAAATTGTGGACCCAACTATGGTAGTTACAGGATCGATGGATGAGGTCTTCTTTAGCCACTTATATTTGAAGGATAGGGTGCTGGGTGGACCAGTGACCTACCACGATGTACATCCGGCTTTGAGACAGCTTACCTTTGAGGATATTCCCGAACGGAGGATGATCTCCTAGCTTTTATGGACGATGAGGAAGAAGTTCTGGAAGTATTCGAAGTGGACCCGGATGATGAAATGGATGAAGAAGAGCCAGAAGTAGATGAGGTTCTCGCAGAAGAACCAGATGAGTGGGAGTTTGATCCAGCAGTAGCACCAGCTATAGAAGATAGTGATGAAGAATAGAAGAATAGGGTAGTCTTTGTTTTGCATTCCATCTTATGATGGGTAGGACATAATTACTCTATCCCAAATGTAACCCCTGTTGTAATAATTATTTATTTGAAATGAAATGAAAGAAGTCCCTTTTTGTTATGTATCAAGTTCAAAAAGTAATTAAATGTTTTTCCGCAAGATAACCATTGACTAAATATGACATCGAGAAAATGAGTTTTGGAAATGTGTTGGGTGGTATCACCTCTTTTTGGAAACAGAATTTTATAAAGCACATCTGAGTATCAAATCAATTTTTGTAATCAAATAAATTAAACTAAGTTATGAAAACCTTTTTGTAAAAGAATTGATTTCGGAAATGTAAAATGTTTTAAAAAAAAATGGCGCAAATTTTTAGTGAAAATTCTAAGTCCAAATTGGGGTGTTACAAAAGAAACCATGTCCCAGACACTGGCCACATTCCCGGAATGTGTCATCAAGTAGGTTGTACACCAATGTGTTCCCAGAACACATCAAAGAAACCATGTCCCAGACACTGGCCACATTCCCAGAATGTGTCATCAAGTAGGTTGCATCAATTTGGTACTCCCAGAGTACCCTCCTCATGTTCCCAGAACATGACAAATGATCCTTGCCAACCTATTTCATCACCTTTCACAATGCATGAATGCATACATAATTACTAAGGTTGGTCTTTCCATTAATTCCATTATTATGACTTAGAAAAACACAACTTCTGAATGATATCTTGAGGTATAACTTTACTCATAAAATTCACCTTTGAATTTAAGTTAAACATATGCTCATAGACCTGGATTGAGAGAATATAATCATTGGTATTAACCATCCTTACTAAAAAATTAACTTTTATTTTTAAGTTTCAGGTACTAACCGGTTACATCACAACCTAACCGGTTAGAATTACAGACCTGAACTTGAAACCAATGATTTTCAAAGAATCTTTTCTTGAATTCTCTACTCAATCCAATAACAGGGTCTTAGCATAACAGAATACCTCAAGTTCAACACATATTATCGTTCAAAAGATCTAAGTCATAATCCAATTTCATTTATGCATAATTTCCTCTTGAAATTATCATTTAATATTAAGGTATTAACTCATAACCTCCAATCTAAACCAAACAGTGCTCAATCACATAGTTTCAGATTGGTTTTTATATGAAATTCTAGCTTAAACTTGAGTATAAATGGTATGAACACTAAGCCAATTTCAGAAACCTTTTTCTTTTGAAAACTGACAGTATCTAATCGGTTACAGCTTCAGACTAACCGGTTAGATTATGCAGAAAACACACTGAAAAGTGAAGTTTTGCATACCATTCTTTTCAATACTCAAATCTAACCAATTTCAACCAGAGTTAAATTACCTTAATATTAATATGTTTACCCACTGAATCACATTCATCTTGCATCCATTAACATTATGAGCATCAAATTGCATATAACTTCACAATTTTCAATTGAATTTGTCATTCACTTTAAGGTATAAACCAACTATCAAGTTTGGAATCCATATCCAACAATCAGAGGGTAATAACAGTGATAATAGACCTTAAGTATCAATTAAAAATGGTGAGAATTACTTGACAAAACCAGAATTGTATATTTTCATTTTTGTCAGGTACTAACCGGTTACACACAAGCTCTAACCGGTTAGATTATGCAGCACAACATACTAAAACTGATTTTTCAGCACCATTTTCAATTGTACTCAAATCTAACCTATTTTCATCATTACCCAAGGTTTAATACCTTAAAGTACACATGTTTAAACACTTAAACATATCACAAATTCATGCATGCAAAATCATCATACACCGAAAGTGCATAAATCACATATTTCACAACATAATGCATCAATTCACATAATATCCAAATAAGTCATGAAATTGTTATCACAATAGCTTGCATGCATCATATTATAATTGCTCAAAATCAGAAATGAGCTAAAGTTGGCCTCCAAGCCATAAAACTAATTCAAGCTATGCCCTTAGAGTCTCTTGGAGACTCATCCTATTTACCAAACATATTTATCCTCACTCTAGCAAATAGTAAGCTTCCCCCTTACCTCTAGGTTGTGCTTGATGAATTTAATCACTGGAATTTGCAAGATCTCCCCAGAATCCACAATCTCCATTTTTAGCCAACAACAGGTTTGACAGGGTCCAAAAACTATAAGATTTGACACATGAATTGGACAAACAAATTGGGGAAAACCATCAATACTCACTCTATGCAACCTGCACTAAAGATTTGAACAGATTTGAGACTCAAAAAGTGTGTATACTTACTCAAATCGAAGCTTGAAGTAAGCTCCAGAAACCAGAAACGAATTCTGACAAACTTGAACTCCTATCTTTGCAAGCTTCGTTCTCAAACTCCAGGAACTCTCAGCTCACAAATTTTATATCAATATAAATCCCTTGATGTGAGCTTTGTAACAGTGTATCACTCGTTTTCTAACTCTCAACACAGACTGAGAATCGAACAGAAAAACTATGGAACCCTAAAACAGAGCTTCAGCAATTCAAGAGCAAAAATGGAGTTTAATCTGAGCAAGGAAGGCCATTTATAGAGAGATTCGACTGTCATGCAGGTCGACACGTTGATCTCCACTGAGTTTAGGGTTGATTCGTGGCGAATTCTGGGTTAAAACGTGTGATTACTCATCAAACGCACTAATCCCAGTTTCTGATTTCATCGTGTAACCAGTTACAGAGCCCTTCTAACCGGTTACATCAATAATTAATAATTTAATTACTCTTTCTTAAAAAATCTTTCTAATATTGCAATTAGGTCCCAACCCCAGGACTAAATTACAATATTCATATTTTTGTACAAAATAACCATATAAAAATATATCTCATATTTTTATATATAAAAACACATAATGTACAAAAACTAAAACTTTCAAAACTAATATAAATCAATTATAAAATAACTGTTATAATTAATTTCATGGTTATTTGGGAGACAAAAATTAGGGGTGTTACACTACCCCCCACTTAAAAGGAATTTCGTCCCCGAAATTCATCTTCTGAAATTTTCCACTTTTCCAAAGTGTTTTTATACTAGAAAACTTCATCTAGCTCCCAAAAATTTGTTCTTTAGGGTCCTCCCCCACTTAAAAGAGTTTCGATATAATTCTTTTATTTCGAAACATTTCTAATAAAATATTTAAACAATAAAAGTTCTTTGCGTAAAACTCTTATGTGAAGGAATTCTTTTAAAAGAAATACTCTTTTGAGTAATACACTTCACATAAACATTCTTCAAATAAAACACTTTTCAATAAACTTTTTGGAAAAACTTTTTGGGCTGCGCACTCTGATCACTCGAGCACGATTAAAGAAAAATTTGTATGACTTCGTTCCTTAACAGCTTGAGACATTAGGATGATCAGTCCTAATATTCAAACCATTAATAACAAAATCATCCCTTTCAGATATAATCTTTCGCAAGAAAGACCATAGGACAGGTCTTTAAGTTAGATGAACTTAAAGATAGGATAATTATCACTATCAGACTTAGTTAGATAGTCAAGTTCTAGAGACATTTCCGTTGGGGAGACAAAGATTTGTCCTAGCCCGGTGGTTGTTAATCTCTCTAGCCATAATTGATCTTTCTATTTCTGTAGTGTCCACAGATATTTATCACATCCAACTGTGATAAAGGTTTTGATCATAGAAAGATTGGAGTTGAACTTCCAACAGGATATTGATATTTTCAAACGATTAGATTAACGTAATCGAAAAACATTTGACTATGTTAATTCAGATCAAAGGAAGAGATAGACTTGGGGTTATCTACGTCAGAATTAGACTCAACTCACATCTCAGCTGGTGAATTCTTCTCGTGCTTGATTCGTTTGTTGTCCATTCCTTTCTCACCTTTTCCTTCAAGACAATTCGGTGAATAATACTCCAGCTTCCTGCAGTTGGAATTGACTATCCCCTTAGGTACATCACAACTAAACCCAAAGTGATGTGCCTCACATTTTTCACCTCGAAATGGACAAATGTTCCCTTCCCTATTTCCTCTTTAGTCGCTTTTCTTCAGTCGAGGATTCCTTAACCTTGATATTTTCGTGGTTGATATTCTCCTATTTACTTTTCCTCTTTCTCCATTTGAGCCTTTATTTCATCAATCTTTCTCTTATTCTGAACTCAGACATTTCTTGCATGAAATTCATGTGTTTTCCCATAGTCCTCATACATGCTTACCAACATCGACAAATTCCTCATTCCTTGATAGATGAAGCTGACTTGGGGTTCGAACATAATCTATTCTTGAAGTTCATGCCTTTGGATTTCTCATCTAGGTTGTTCCAGACAACCCTTCATAAATCCGTTGCCTTTCGTAATATATTTTCTAATATCCATAATCCCTGGCTTTAGTTCCAAAGATTAAATCTAATTCTTCTCTTTCAATTCCTCACTTCTGGTTGTAATTCACGAATCCGATTCAAGAATTCGTTGGTGATTTGCAACATTCCCAATCTAATACTAGATGGTTCAACTTGCATTACCAGACTTAGGTCTCTGAACCCCTGAATCAAAATAGCCTCCTTGACCATCATTGAGTTCACATGAATAGCCTTTCCGCTCAAAGCGCCTGCAACTACGTTTGCTTTGTCAGGATGATAATGGAGCTCAAAGTCATAATCTTTTAGAATCTCCATCCATCGCCTTTGCCTCATATTCAACTCCTTTTGATTAAACAGGTACTTTAAACTCTTATGGTCACTGAACACCCAGAATGTAGTGCCATAGAGGTGGTGTCTCCACATCTTCAAAGCAAACACGATTGCTGCTAACTCCAGGTCGTGTGTTGGATAATTCACTTCATGAATCTTCAACTGTCGAGAAGCATATGCAACCACTTGGCCTCCTTGGAAATACTTTCCAAGCCTTGCTTCAATGCATCCCAATACATTTCGAAACAGAGAATTCCATTCGCTTCTTTATAGAAATCTAGCTTCTCTTTTTCTTATTGTCATTCACATTTTCAGGCTCCAACTTGTTCATGAATCACAACCTTCTTATCTTAGTACTCATTGTCTCGTTTGCATCTTCAAGCTCAATTTTCTACCTTCTCCGATTGGAGTAGCTCCTTAATTTTAACTTTTGATTAGTCCATTAGTATTATGATTCAATCCTCTTAAATCAATTTCAATGATGAAACAAGGTATTAAGTTATTTTACCACATTAAATCCTTCCTTAAATTTTACTTAAGTGATTGACATTAAGTTTGGATTGGAGGAAGATGTTTATTGATACCATAAGTTCCTTCACAAATGACTTAAATTTTTATTTTAAACTTTCAGCTTCTAACCGGTTACAAGAAACTCTAACCAGTTAGTAAGTACAGTTTTAGAAATAAAACCAAAGAATTTCAGAACCATTTTCTTTACATCATCCAATCCAACTCAAAATAAGATTTAATCATAATCTAATACCTTGATTCCAACTAAATTCATCACTGAAATGATTTAAATCATAATATACTCACATTTTCCTATAACTCCTCTTGGACTAATAATATTATATTAGGGTATAATCCATCATTACCCCACTATAATTAAACAACATCCTATCATTCCATACAAACAGTTGATCTTTCCAAGTCAACCGTGTCAAAGGCCATGCGATTTTAGAAAATCCTTCAATAATTCGGCGATAGTATTCAGCCAGCCCTAAGAATTTCTTACTTTAACCACAGTCTTAAGTTATTCACATTACAGCACTGAATTCACCTTCGCTGGATCCACCACCATTTCTTCTTTAAAGATCACATGCCCTGCAAACTTAACTTCGCTCAATCAAAACTCATCTTTGGTGAGCTTAGCATACAACTACTCCTCTTGCAGGATTCTCAACATAATCCTGAGATGTTCCTCATGCTCCTCCAGATTCTTAGAATAAACCACAAACGAATCCAAACACTATCTAAAGGTCCAGTTCTCATAATCCATAAAAGAACAGGTGCATTAGTCAATCCGAACGGCATTATTTCCTACCCATAATGTCCATATCGAGATCAATATGCAGTCTTAGGTGTATCCCTGTCCTGAATCCTGATTTGGGGTTAATCCGACCTCCAATCAATCTCAGAAAACACTTAAACTCCTTTAACCTGATCCAACCATAACCTTTTTAGCAACTTCTCCACGTGTTTCTTCCATTTGACCATTCCCGATGGTACCATATTATAAGGGTAGTAGAGATAGAATCAGCGTCAAGAATTAACTAGATTATTGCCGTGATGTGTATTATTTGTTCGTTGGTAATGCAATTTTTTCTTTACCAAAAACAGATAGGAAACATAATCACACACAATTAAAGACATAAATTCATAACATCTCAAGGTAATTTCAAACAAGTATCATCACATACTAAATTTAGACATACTTGGTGATTTTCAAATGGCACAAATCAATTAGTTTATACTTGACTCCTCTAAAATACCAAGTTCCCTTCTTATATGATAGAAGGTATCCCTTGGCAATGGTTTTGTAAAAATGTCCGCTAATTGATTTGTGGTACTTACAAATTCAATTGTGCAATCACCCTTTTGAACATGATCCCTTAGGAAATGATGTCTAATTTCAATGTGTTTAGTCCTTGAGTGATATACCGGATTCTTAGTTAGATTGATGGCACTCGTGTTATCGCATTTTAATGGAACACTTTCTAATTTTAAACCAAAATCCGATAATTGTTGTTTCATCCACAATAGTTGAGCACAACAACTACCGGCGGCGATATATTCCGCTTCGGCGGTGGAAAGAGCAACACAAGCTTGCTTTTTAGAAAACCATGACACTAATGAACTTCCCAATAAATGACAAGTACCACTAGTGCTTTTGCGATCAAGCTTGCATCCCGCAAAGTCGGAATCCGAATAGCCAACTAAACTAAGACTAGCATCCCTAGGATACCATAATCCGGTGTTAATTGTTCCTTTAAGATATTTAAAAATATGTTTAACTGCGGATAGGTGTGATTCTTTAGGATTTGCTTGAAAACGGGCACACATGTATACACTAAACATAATATCCGGTCTAGATGTGGTAAGATATAGAAGACTACCTATCATGCCCCTATATTTACTAACATCAACCGGTTTACCTATGTCATCCTTGTCTAGGTAGCATGTTGTGCTCATGGGAGTGTATGCTTCTTTGCATTTGTCCATTCCGAATTTTCCAAGGAGCTCCTTGCAATATTTTCCTTGATGCACAAAAATCCCCTCCTTGACTTGCTTGATTTGAAGTCCTAGGAAGAACTTGAGCTCCCCCATCATGGACATTTCAAATTCCTTTTTCATCAAATTTGAGAACTTTCTACACAAGGACACGTTAGTGGCACCAAAGATAATATCATCTACATATATTTGCACTAACAAAATGTCCTCTTTGGTTTTATAGATGAATAGTGTATTATCAACCTTTCCCCTTTGAAAGCCATTTTCTAATAGAAAGGTACTTAATCGATCATACCAAGCTCTAGGAGCTTGTTTTAATCCATAAAGTGCCTTTTTCATCTTGTAAACATGGTTTGGAAACTCATGACTTTCAAAATTGGGTGGTTGCTTAACATACACTTCTTCATTTATGAAACCATTCAAAAAAGCACTCTTGACATCCATTTGATAAAGAGTAAAATTCATAATTGATGCAAAGGCAAGCAAGATTCGGATTGCCTCAAGACGTGCAACCGGAGCAAAGGTCTCATCATAATCAACACCTTCCTCTTGGTTGTACCCTTGGGCAACATGTCTCGCTTTGTTTCTTATAATCAAACCGGATTCATCAAGTTTATTTCTATAAATCCATTTTAAACCAATTATGGTATGATCATCGGGTATAGGCACTAATTCCCAAACATCATTTCTAACAAATTGATTTAGCTCTTCTTGCATGGCCATAACCCAATGTTCATCCATAATTGCTTCCTTAATTGAATTTGGGTCAATTTGAGAAACAAAGGAAACAAAATGACAAATGTTTTGAATTGACCTACGAGTTAATACTCCCTTTGAAAGATCTCCTATGACATTGTCAATAGGGTGAGCTTTCACCGTTTTCCAAGCTGGATCAAGTTCATCTTTGACTTCTCCTTCATCCTTTGATTTTTCCATCTCTTTGTCAACATTTGAAATCTCAAGTCCATCATCACTACCCTCACATAAAACACTATCTTCTTTCGAAGACTCATTAAAAACAACATGAATTGATTCTTCAATAGTCATAGTTCGTTTATTATAAACTCTAAAAGCTTTACTATGAGAAGAATAACCCAAAAATATTCCCTCATCCGATTTAGAATCAAATTTTCCAAGTTGATCTTTTCCATTGTTTAAAATGTACACTTTGCATCCAAAAACATGGAAATGGGATATATTGGGTTTTCTACCTTTGTAAAGCTCATAGGGGGTTTTCTTTATCATGGGCCTAATTAAAATTCTATTCATTACATAACAAGCCGTATTAACGGCATCGGCCCAAAAGTATTGAGGTACTTGAGAATCATTTAACATGGTTCTAGCAAGTTCCTCTAGCACCCTATTTTTCTTCTCAACAACTCCATTTTGTTGTGGAGTTCTAGGTGCCGAATATTGGTGCTCAATTCCATGCTTATCACAAAGTCTATCAAATTTATAGTTTTCAAATTCACCTCCATGGTCGGTTCGAATAATAATCACTTTTTGATTTACTTGGTTTTGTGCAAGTTTAATGTGGCGTTTAAAAGACTTGTAGGTCTCACTCTTAGCACTTAAAAATAATGTCCATGTAAATCTTGAAAAATCATCAACAATCATCAAGGCATAGTAGTTGCCACCAAAGCTTTTTACTTGAGAAGGTCCAAACAAGTCCATATGAAGCATTTCCAATGGTCTTGTTGTGGACACATCATTTTTGGAACCAAAATGATTTTTAGTTTGTTTGCACTTCTTGCAAGGAGTGCAATCACCTTTAATTTGAAAATTGAGCTTTGGTAAACCAACTACTAAGTCTTTGGATTGAAGTTTCTTAAGTTGATTTACATTAATGTGAGCGGTCCTACGATGCCATAACCAAGTATCACTTTCTTTGCTAATTAAACATTTTGAAACTAAAGAAGTGATATTATTCAATTCAACCATGTAAGTGTTATTAGACCTTTTTCCAACAAATTTGATAGATTCATCTTTGTCACTTTTTATGAGACAATGAGTAGAGTTAAATAATACATGGTTACCAATATCACATAATTGACTAATGCTCAAAAGATTATGTTCTAATCCTTGAACATAAAATACATTATCAATAACCAAGTTGGAAGAATTACCAATTTTACCTATACCAAGTATTTTGCCTTTGTTGTTGTCTCCATATGTGACATATCCTTTTTCTTTAGGAGTAAGCTCAATGAAATGTCGCTTATCTCCCGTCATGTGCCTAGAACATCCACTATCAAGTATCCAAAGTTGCTTTCCGGTTCTTAGGCACACCTATAAAACACAATCACTTGCTCATTTTGGGTACCCAAATTATGTTGGGTCCCTTTTTGTTAGTCATGGATGATTCTCCCTTCTTAATCCAAACATAAGTACCATTTTGAATTCCAAAATTTTTGATATGGCACTTATTGTTTGTATGTCCAAACTTTCCACAATAGAAGCAAGTTGGTTTCTTTGTAAAATCAATTTTTGAGAATGAACCAACCACTTTATTTTTCTTTTTCTTGTGGACATATCCTAGACCGGTTTTGTTTGAATTGTGTCTAAGAGAACCAATTAACCGATCTAGGTTTCTATCACTTTTGTTAAAAGTGTTGAGTTTGATTTTCAAATCATTAACTTCATTTTCAAGCACACAACACTTTTCACAATGAGTGATGGTATATGATTGATTTGCATTCTCACAAACATGACTAGAGTTAGCAAGTTCCAAGGATGCATTTTGAAGTTTCAAATCATTAATAGATTTTTCTAATTCATTGATTTCCTTTTGATACTCCAAAAGCTTCTTTCCTTTTTCCTTGTTAACTTTAGCAAGTCTTTCAAATTGTGATAGCATCTCATTATATTCATTTAGCAAATCATCATAAGAAATAGTATGAGAGGAGGTGTAAGAATAATTAGATGATACCTCATCCTCACTCTCATTGTCTTTTCTTTCACTACTTGAGGAGGCTTCATTGTCATTCTTGGCCATGAGGCATAGCTTGGCTTCCTCATCATCCGAACTACTTGTGGATGACTTGGAATCCTTTTCCGGTTCATCCCAAACAATGTAAGCTCTTTTCCCCTTGCCATCTTGAGTCTTCCTCTCGTTCTTTCTCAAGTGGGTGGGACATTCCATTTTTATGTGTCCTACCCCACCACACTCATGACATTTCACACTCTCACTTGAGCTCTTGTTTCTTTGTTTGTTATCCTTGGATCTTTTGTCTTGAGGTCTCTTGTCCTTAGAGAATGATGAACTACCCTTTTTGCCTTTGAGGAATTTGTTGATCCTCTTGGCAAATAAACCAATCTCTTCCTCATTTAGAGCATGATCGGAGCTTTCACTTGAAGATTCATCTTCATCCTCTTTTGACATTTTGGCTGAGGCTTTTAGAGAGATGCTCTTCTTTTTCTTGTCCGAATCTTCATTTAGGTGAAGTCTTGATAGTTCCATCTCATGTTCTTGGAGCTTCCCAAACAAGGTGGTCAAGTCCATAGATTTTATATCCTTAGCTTCCTTGATGGCGGTCACCTTTGGTTGCCATCTCCTATCAAGACATCTCAAGACCTTGTTAGTAGTTTCACCACTTCTAAATTCTTTTCCTAGGCCAATCAATTGGTTAACGATATGTGTGAACCTTGTTTGCATATCATTGATAGACTCATTAGGGAACATATGAAAGAGCTCATATTCATGAGTTAAAGCATTTAATCTTGAGTCTCTAACTTCACTAGTTCCCTCATGAGTAATTTGCAAGGTATCCCACATTTCTTTAGCCGATTGGCATTGTGATATCCTATGAAATTCATTTTTGGACAAGGCGGAGAAAATGATATTTTTAGCTTTTAAATCATATGAAACTTTAGGGTCTGTTTGGTTTGTGAAAACATTTCTTATTTTCATTTTTTGTTTTTATTTCTTGAAAATAATTTTCATTTTCAAAAAATGAAATTTAAGAAATATGATTGGTTTCATATAATATTTTTTGTTTTCAAAAAACATAAATAATGAAAATACGTTTGTTTTATGCATAGCCAATCCACTTTTCTTTTTTTTTTACATGATAAAAATATGTATAAACTCATTTTTTAGTAAAGTTAAAAAAATTAAATTTTAAATAATATGAATTTCTAAACTGCTATAAAAAAATATAATTAAAAATGTTCTCACATACACATAATATATTATTAATAATATTAAACTTTTTTTAAAGGTAAAAAGAAATTTTATTCAAAAGTACCATAGGTACTTAAAGGAACAAGAAGTTGGCACCACAAGATGACGATGGTAGTAAAAAATAAATTACAACCTGTATGAGAAAAAAGCAACAAGAAATAAGTTGATGCAAAAAACAGTAACAAAGGGCATGTAACGTGGTATTGAAAGCATCCTACAACTCCTCCCAAATTCACCATATGTAACAAGCATCTTAGATATTAAGAACATTAACTTGTCATCCATTGTATTGGTTGAAGATTCCATTCATACCAAGACATCATAGCTCCTCTGCATTTAGCTCAAGGCCACATCCAAGCCTTTTGTCTACAATCTCTTCGATTTTCACCTCCTTATTCTTGAAAACAATCTGGTTTTTGTGTAGTCATATTGACCATAAGCAAGCTAACCAGATTACAATAGAAATGATCTTCTTAGTTGATGAAACCCTTTCTCATAACCCAAAATAAACACTCCTTTTATCTAAATTAAAACCATTTCTCAGAACCCAAAATAAACACTCCCTTCAACTTTCATCATCTTTCTTCAATCTTAATCTCCATAGCAAAATCGCCTCCAACCCCTCTTTGCCTTCTCTATTTCTTTTCAATCTCAACATATCAAAATAAAATATGAGAAATCCTAATAATATTGAAAGAGAAATGAAATTAGAGAAAGTGGAAAAAATGGAACTAAAAATACATGACTTGATGAAGGTTGAAGCAAGGCCAGAGCATAGCAAAAACAACGAGAGATCCTGAAAGACACCGCAAAGAGAGATTAAAAGCATGTTTGAAGAAAGAAGGGAGGCAAGATGTCGCAAAGAGAGAGAAGAGTTAGATAAAAAGTTTCCAAATATTTCAAGTTTGCCACCGCATTACTCACAATTCCATTTTCCGTGTTTTTCAAGTTTTTCAAGGAAAGGGTGAAAACGTTAATTTCACATTTTCATATTTTCAGGGTTTTTAGGAAATATTCTCAGGAAATATTTTTATTAAAACTGAACCAAACACATTTTAAGTTGTATTTTCTATTTTTATTAAAAATGAAAACAGAAAATGGGTAAAACAAGCACACCCTTATTTTTATCATCTTCATTCCAACTTGTCCTAGGAATAACAATGGCTTCACCATTAACCACTCTTCTAGGAATATAAGGACCTTTTTCAATTGCATCCCAAATATCCGTGTCTATTGCTTCTACAAAGACTCTCATCCTAACCTTCCAATAAGTATAATCTTCACCATTGAAGAATGGAGGTCGGTTAAGAGACATAGACCCTTCATGTTGATTGCTAGAGCCCATTGTTTCCAAAAGGATCTTTTTCGAAAAAGCTTTTATGCTCGATCTTTCGACCGAGCTCTGATACCACTTGTTGGAAACCAACAAGCGGGCTTAGCAATTACTAGAGGGGGGGGGGGGTGAATAGTAATATGGAAGCAACAGTGACTAATTTTCGGTGCAATTAAAAGATAATTGACCAAAAGGTTGTTTTTCTGAAACTGGGCAATTTACTCGAGTGAAATGAAGAACACTCGAGTGAAAGTCCACGAAATACTCGAGTGAATTGAAAAACACTCGAGTGTTTTATGCAGAACAGACAGGAGCAGTTTCAGAGAAATTTAGCAAAATGATTCAATTTCTTAAAGACTAATCCATGGCAGATATAAATCAAAGTAGAGGGCAATTAAACTAAGTTAAAACAAGTTGAAAACAAGTTAATTGCAACCAATTGCTACTAGAATTATAAAAGCCCCTTTCTAGAGAACTTAGGGTTTGGTTTTACTTGAAAACTAAGAAAGCTATAAAAGAGAGAGACAACACCAATTTTATCCTGGTTCACACTCAATATAGAGTGCTAATCCAGTCCCCCTAATCAACTTAGGAGTTTCTACTAGTAATCAAATTGTTAGAAATTACAAGGATAAATTGAGATTCCTCACTCAATCCTAACCCTTTTCAAGAGTGTACCAAACTCTTGAAATTTCTACCCCAACTTGATTTGGTGATGAAGAGTCCCTTCTTCTTAAGCTCCTTGGAACCTCCAAGATCCCACCAAGCTAAGAATCCTCTTAGTCTTTGTGCTTGAGAACCTCCCAAGGCTTGAGAACTTGGATACCTCACCAAGTACTTGGATACCTCACCAAGATTTTCTAAACAAGCTAAAGTGTTTGAGTGTTTGAGAATTTTACAACAAATAATTCTCTTACAAATGAAGCACACTCTCTTAACTCACTAAGACAAATAATAAAGATGAATGCTTGGTTGAGTTTAGAGAGAAAATGATTTTTAACACTTGAGAGAGAGAGAATCAATGATAGAATGTCAGCTTCTGCCCTTGGATAATGGCCACTATTCAGAATATAAGTGAGGGGACAAAAAGGGAGGAAAAACCAAGTTATTCTTCCTTTTTGTCCTCTTCTAACGTTTAAAAAATTTGCTGTCAGACCTAAATCACTCGAGTCTTTTTGGAAACACTCGAGTGTTTTGTGGTCAACTCTGATAGTGTTGCCTTTTACTTTATCCAACGGCTATATTACTGAAAATTCATAAATCACTCGAGTGAATTGAGAATCACTCGAGTGAATTGGTCAATGTTGGAAAAATTAAGTTTTCTAACATTGTTTTCAATTCTCTTCTCAAGTCTGATTGGTTTTAATCTCAACCTTTCATGCATGAATATTATTTGACCTTATGTGAGAATAAAAACCTAAACTACCCACTCTCATAAATAAAATAAAATACATTAAGAATAAATGAGAATGAATAATTAAACTAAGCACTTGATCTTCTTTATTGTTGGGCTTGCATTCTTCAAATTATGTCCATAATTTAATTACATTGTCATCATCAAAATTAATCCACCTTAATCGGAGATTTGATTTTACAATCATGAACTTCCTAGGCTAATTTTTGTTCTGTATGACCCATGTTGTTTCCAATTGAGCTCTTGGACAATAAAAATGAGAAGTAGTACACCAGGACCTATCTTTTGCAATAGTATTTATAGACAGTCAATGGCATTTAACTGATGTTATACTTGAGTTGTTGAGTATTTTGGCCTTTTATTTGGGTTTTGAACAAAATGATGCTAGATGTTTATTATGTGATATTTTTAAGCTACTTCTTGAATGGGGAATTACTTGTTCAAATGGATATCTAAGTCCGAGTCTAGTTGTAATATTACTCGATGATCTCTACCTTCATCTTAGTTCTTTAAGGGAAAAAGAAATTCTAAACTTATGTGAAGGCAAATCTTTTCACACATAGTGGAATACAACTCCTAAAAGAAAAATAAATATAATGCAACTTATATCTTGGCAATGCTTTCAAAAGATCAATTATCGCAGTTTGGATGAGTTGTGATGAGATGGTTTTATTTAGGACTTATATTTTATTGCAGTTTGGATGGGTTGTGATGAGATGGTTTTATTTTTAATTTACTTGGATGCATGACTTGTGAATTATATATGGATTTATTATTTTTTAAAAATTATGAAACTTTAGTTGATATTATTAATATGTAATTATTGCATTTCTATTTTTCAGTTTGATAAGAAAATTCTAGCATTTGAAAATAAATAATATAGAATGATTTGTAATGATTTAAAAATATAGAATGCTTTATTTTACAAAAAAAAAAAATTAATAAAAAAACCTTTCTGACGGATTTACTTTTTTCCCACAGTTGACATTCCCGACGGATTTTTCCGTCGGTAAGTAAAATAAAAAATATTATTTTGGTTTCTCCATAAAAATATTACCGACGGATCGTTCCGTAGGAAAATTCAATAGAATTTTTCTTCTGTTTTTCGACGAAAATAATTTTTTGCGACGGATTTTCCGACGGCACTGTCCGTCAGTATTTGCGACGGATGTATTTTTCCGTCGGAAAGTTTTTCAACCCCCTTTTTTATGACTGATTGGTGGCCGTCGGAAAATCCGTCGGAAAGTAATAATTTCCGACGGATTTTGGTTGTTTCCGACTGATTTTTCCGTCGGTAATAGGCTTATTTCTTGTAGTGAGATACTGCAGAAGCTTGACTTGGCAGGTCGCATGATTGCATGGTCAGTGGAGCTTTCTGAGTATGGGATCAATTATGATGCCAGGACAACCATCAAATCCCAGGTCCTAGCAGATTTTGTGGCAGAGCTAACACCTAAAGCAGACCCCTAAAGCTGGACTCTTTTTGTATATGAGTCTTCTAACCTTACAGGTGGAGGTGCAGGTATCATATTAGAGAATGCTCAGGGTGTCTCCATTGAATATTCGCTAAGGTTTGACTTCCAGACTTCCAACAATCAGGCGAAGTACGAGGCTTGCTTGGCGGGTATGACTATGGCTAAGGATCTTGGAGCTCGGTCTATCGTCTTATACAGCGATTCACAACTTGTCATTTCCCAAATTAGAGGAGATTTTCAAGCTAAAGAACCTCTGCTCCAGAAATACCTTAATAAGTGCAAACAATTAGCAGAAGCATTTGAGGAAGTGGACTTCCAGCATATCCCTAGAGAGAAAAATTCTCGTGCTGATATTTTGTCAAAGCTTGCCAATACCAAGAAACCTGGAAATCACAGGTCAGTGGTGCAACAAACTATGTCCCACCCTAGTGCAACTCTAGCAGTGGAAGATGAAGATTCATGGGCTTCACCTATCTTGGCATACCTTCTCCATGGTGTGCTTCCAACAGATGAAAGTGCTGCTAAGAAGGTAAATAAGATGACCCCCCATTTTGTCATTCAGGATGGTTTGTTGTATAGGAGATGATTTTATTCACCTTTACTACGATGCTTATGCAATCGAGAGGCTGAAAATGCAATAAAGGAGATTCATGAGGGAAGATGTAGCCATCATCTTGGAGGAAGAAGTCTGCAAAGGAAGATATTAAGAGTTGGGTTTTATTGGACCACCATCCAGTTGGATTCCATGAACCATGTTAAAAAATGTGATAAATGTCAAAAACATGCCGATGTTCATCTTGCTCCACCTGCAGAATTGCATTCTATCTCTGCTCTGTGGCCCTTTCATCAATGGGGAATGGATCTGCTAGGCCCTTTTCCCCAAGCAGCTAGACAAGTAACACACTTGGTTGTAGCGGTGGATTACTTCACTAAGTGGATCGAGGCCAAAGCAATAGCCACTACCACCTCAGCTTAAATACAAAAATTTCTAAGTAATCAGGTAATCCCACGTTTTGGCATTCCAGCTGTACTTGTCACTGATAATTCTCGTCAGTTTGTCAATGATGCTTTCAAAAAATTCCTCCATGAGTTGGGAATAAAACAAAGGTTATCTTCTGTGGAGCATCCGCAAATTAATGGACAGGCAGAAGCTGCAAATAGGTGCATTCTCAGAGGCATAAAAAGGAAGCTTAAAGACAGTAAGGGAAAGTGGGTGGAGGTCATAGACTTCATACTTTGGTCATATCGAACAACTCCGCATTCAGCTACTGGAGAAACCCCCTTCAAATTAACTTATGGTAGCGAAACCATGATCCCCTTGGAGATAGGATCAACCAATCTAAGAGCAAGGTATTTTGATCCTGATGAAAACATAAAGCTTATAAGAGAGAATCTTGACTTACTACAGGAATCAAGAGAGTTGGCCACAATTCGGATGGCTGCAATTCAACAACAGTCTGCCCGACAATATAATATGAAGGTGGTCCCTCGCTCCTTTAAGGAAGGGGATTTGGTCCTAAGAAGGGCAGATGTTCATGGAAAAGAACCAGCACACAGGAAGTTGGCTGCTAATTGGGAGGATCCGTATCGAGTCCGAGCAAAGACAAGTAATGGAGCTTACTTTTTGGAGACAATAACAGGAAATAAGATCAAGAACCCATGGAATGCAGCAAAGCTTCGGATCTATTACAGTTAAAAACTCCACCTTTAGAGTGGAAAGATTGATGAGAGTAATGTTTAGGATATTTTAATTTTCAATAAGGCTTGTTAGCCATTGTCTTTTCTTTTCAATAAGGCTCCTTTCTTGAGCCCTTGTTGTTGTTATGTTTTTTAAGAAGATATAATGAATAAAGAATGTCAGTTTACAATTATTTTGTTCTTTAATCGCCATTAAACCAGATTAACGGTTTGAAAGGGCTTAAGTTAGTCAAACCGGTTTAACGGTTTTTCTTATAATTACAATCCAATTAACCGGTTTACCGGTTTCTCCCTAACAAAGTGAGTTGCACGATCAAAATTACACCATTAAACCGGTTTAACGGGGTAAAAGAGTGTATTTTCGGTTAATTTAAGGTCCAAATTAAAGTACACCACCTATTCGGCTAGCCACCTAATAGGGAGTGAAATGAGTAAGGGGATGTCCAAAAAATTGATAAAAGGCACCACTTATGTACTGATAGTAAGACTACTGTTAGATGAAAATCTAAAAAGTTTAGGAGGAATTTCCTTCGCTGGCTAGAAGAGAAATTACCGAAATGTCTACTAAGTATAAACATGACACTTAACCGATTAACCAAATTTCCTAAAACAAGGATAACCGAAATGGAAGATATTGCAAAGACAAAACATGTTTTTTCATTAATAAAAGGTGATACAATGCTGAAAAGTAAAGGGTTGGAAGATTAAAAAACGATAAATTAAAAAGCAACAAAAAGCTGGTAAATGGCCCCTCACTGGGTGGCCTCATCATCATCATCATGGTCATCATCATTATCATCATTTTCCTCTTCTCCAGTAGCCAGGAAATCAGGACAGGACTCGTCCGCCAAGTTCACAGGCACCCTGCTGCCAACAAGGAGATAACTATACAACACCCCATCTTCAACTCTGTGAAGGAAATGCATTCCTTTGGCTGAAAAATTGGGGTTTAGATAGTTGGCTTGTTCAACAGCATTCATAAAGGAAGATTGAACTAAGTCGATCCACTTTCCTTTATACATGTCCCTCTCCGACTCCATATCCCTAAGCACATCCCTCAGAGTGGTAAGAGCTGCGTCGTGAGCCTCATTCATTTCGGTGATCTTGGAGTTTAAGTTCTTGGTGTATTTCTCCTCAGCTTTGAGTCAGTTCATGTTTGACCTTGTTCAGCATGGCAGTTTCCGAAGCCAGTGGCTGAACCAACTCAGCTTCCCTCTTTACATGATCAGCCAGATCAACAGCGTCTTGTCCAACAAAAAGGACTGTTTCAACATTTTCTTCCAAATATTGGATTGTTGAAGCAGCTTTGAGTTGTTCCCTCTTGAGGGACTTCAGTAAAGCAATGAATTCCCTTTGGCTCATGTTGCCCAGTTGACGAGAGGTAGAGTCGGTAAGGAGCATTCGGTTAAAGCTTTCAGTCAAGTCATCAGGCCAAATGGAGGAACTTCCACCTTGAGGGTTAGCCGAACTACCGGCTTCAGGGTGAGGAGGGCCATCATTTCTCCTTTGTTTAGGAGTTCCAGCAGTAGTAGTATCCGTACCCTCCATAGTTGCTGGAGAGCGAGGAGGCCTGAGGACAGTGGATTTTATGGTCCGAGGACGCAAGTTTCAAGGGGCATTCCCAAGAGTTGCTGCAAGAGCTGCCAAGTTAGAAGGTGAAGCCATCTCAGATGCATAAAAGGAAATTATGTTAAAAGTAGGAAAAGAAGGAAAAGTACAGTATAAAGCATCATAAATAAGAAAAGTAGATTTCTTACCAAAAGTCCTTTGTAATTCATGAGGTTTAGAGTCCACAATGGATCTAGTACTTATGCATCCAAAGCGGTCACAGAAGGAAAGAAGGAAAGAAACAGTAGACCTCTCTAAAGCGGTTAAACGGTTTTCCGGGGTTGCAAACCGTTTATCTGCTATAAGGGAATTGCGTGGGGACCAGAAAAGAGGAAAATAGGAATTTCCCCGTGATAAAAAAAGAAGGGCCATACGTCTTCTTTTCCTATTATTTTGAAGTACTTGTTTTTGAATTCCTTGCATGTCTCAAAATAAGATTCAAACACTTTCCTTCCATTACGGGATTTGAGCGTCACCCAAGCCCATTTGCCCTTCACTTTATTGGATTGGAAGGGGCCAAAAAAGTAAAAGAGAACAGGAATTGTACATTGGAGGTTGAAGTAAGAGCAGAAAAGCTGAAATGCTTTGAGGTAGCACCAGGCGTTGAGATGAATTTGAGAGGGGGCAAATTCTAAGTGTGTGAGAACTTGGTTTTCAAAATCAGTAAATGGAATTCTTACACCACAGACATCAAAAAGAACACTGTACATGAAGAAGAAGTTTTCATTAAGAGTGTCCACTGTAACACCCTAATAAATATTACCCTTAATTCCCAAGTATTAAAAATGTGAACTTAAAAATTTCTTTTTAGTTTAGTAAAATCACCCGTCAAACGGACGGAGTTTTGTCTGTTTTTCAGACTTTCCAAAATTTAACCTGTATAAACAATTTTCAAATAAACAACTAATAGCCAGCAGGGCTTCAGATTATATTTCTAAATCATATCAAGGCCCCATGGGCTCCAAATATATCAGAGTAATAGCGGAAAATACTAAGTTTGAGTGTCATAACCAAAACATATAACTTGTCAAAATAAAACACCCTAAGCCTCACTTAAAATATGAATAACAAATTTTACATCAAAATAGTGTAGGAGGCTTAAGTTCATAATATTCTTCCATATCCCATAATAACCCTACTCTCCCTGTAAGGGAAAGTACTCCTGCTCGGCCGGGGGCTGTGCCAACTCAATCTCCATACCTGAAAATGTAAGGGAGTGAGCATTGCACATGAAATAGAAGGCAGTTTCTAACTAGACATAACGACCCACTAGGTCAAGCACAATTAGCAAATAAGCATATATTCACATATTGCACACCATACCCATTCCATTATTTCCATACTCATTATTTATTTCACATTTCCATTTTCATTATTCCATTTCAACATCCATTTCCATTATTCATTTCAACATCCATTTCCATTATTAATTTGTTCATTTCACATACTCATTTCATTTCAATACATCACCTCAAATCAGAGGCCAATGAACAATTTTCATTCAACACATTTGTCACCTCAAAACAGAGGCCCTTATACTTTTCCATATTTAAATTATGTGTCCCTCAGGTCAGAGGTCAACACTCAGTTCTTCATTTCATCCGGTGTCCCTCAGGTCAGAGGTCAACACCCAATAACATTCATTTCATCTTGTGTCCCTCAGGTCAGAGGTCAACACTTTATTTCATTCTATGTCCCTCAGGTCAGAGGTCAACACTCATTCACCTTAATTCATACGGTGTCCCTCAGGTCAGAGGTCAACACTCTATTACTTTCATTCATTTTGTGCCCCTAATATCAGAGGTCAGCTAAATCATCACTTTCCATTAATCGTCACCTCAAAACAGAGGCCAACGCACTTATTACATTTTCATTTCACATTACCTCACATCAGAGGCCAAATCATACTTTCACCATCTTACACAAACAACTTAACACATACAATCACTAATACACTTACACACATTTCCCATTCATTCTTTATCCATACTCATTCCCTATATCATTTATCAAATCTTTCCTTTAATCGTCACCTCAAATCAGAGGCCAACGCATAAACCACATTCTCAATGTTCGGCGCCTCAATTCAGAGGCCAAGAATTATTCACTTTCTTGTTCAATTAATTGTAACACATTTAAATACAACAACACACATTCCACAACTAATGATTCATGTAATTACCTTATTCATTTCCTTTCTCAGTTATCACAATCATACCAAATAGTGTTCTCTTTTATAGACCAACATTTCGATTCGCCCTTCATTTTAATTTTGCATATATCATCTTTTACTTTGGTTTGCACATAATCATTTTACTTCCGTTTCCTATATTCACAAGTTCAATTCATAAACCATGATCTTTATTCACAATTGATAATACTTAACATTTTTACTTATTTAACAATTAGATACAAATATGCACATTTATCACATTTAATCATTTCCATTCCCTTTCTTCCTATATCAATTTATTCCACAACACATACATATATTCGCTACAGTAATTAATTATCATTTAATTCACAACTTTACAAATAAAGTCAATAATCATAGAAATCACTTATGTCCTTCACTTTCACATTACCCAATTCCTCATGTACTTCAATATAATCATTAACCAAATTTCATTTATCAAATAATTCATTCTTATATTATTGGGTTTCCTTTTCCTAGTCTTAACATCCAATCATCATGCACATTTAATTAATTAGAATTTCATATTCAATAACCTAGGGATTTCTAATCTAATGTTCTCCCCTAACACATAACCCTAACAAGCATTATATACTAACTAGAACCTACTCCCTAGAACAAGGCAAAGCTCACTATATCCACCCCCTTACCTCACCCTTGTAGAGAGAGAGAGCTCCAAAACTATGGGAGAGAGAGAGAGAATAAGCTAGAAACCAAAGAAAGGAAAATTAGTTAGAGATTGGGGAGGGAAATTCGAATTCCATGAAGGAAAGGAGGAATAGAGCTTGTATTCTACTTACCTTGAGCTTGAGAGATGAGAACCAAGATTGGGTGTTGGCCCTAACTCATACCCATGAATTGAGAGAGGAAGAACTTGAGAGATTGAAGAGAGATTAAGTGTTTAAATGTGTTGGGGATTGATTCTCAATGCTTATTTATGGATTGAAATGGTGATTTGAGGTGAAATCTAGAGAGAGAATGGGAGCTTGTTCGTGACCTAGGAGAGAGAGTGAAGTTGGGTTATGAATGAGATTGTTGGCTGAAACACGTTTTTAAGACTGTCTGCACAAAACACTCGAGGGTTTTCCAAAAGACTCGAATGTTTCCTTTAAAAATACTCGAGTGTTTTCCAAAAGACTCGAGTATACCTGAGAGTTCACTGTAAAACACTCGAGTATTTTGCCCAGTACCCCATTTATTCATTTTCCTATTTTCCTCCTATTTTCTTCCTGCTTCAATTCGAGATAACTTCTTCGTTCACCGTCGGATCTTGCTCAAATTTGACGAGTAACTTCCTAAAAATCATACCTTCATATCCAACGGTGGGAATTGTGTTTTGAGTCTTAAATATTTTATTTTGAATTTCCTAATGTCGGGTGTTTATAACACCGAAAACTCGATTTTTAACACTCGTTTGGTCTTCTTTAAATTTGCTTTTCGATGCCAATGCTCCTTGACTCCTATATGGCACTCAAAGCACTCCTAATATATCATTTTAAATCCCTTCTATGATAATCCTTACTTCCAAATCTTACTATATTTCTAATTATTATTAGAATTAAAATTCGGGATGTTACATTTCTCCCCCACTTATTAGAATTTCGTCCCCGAAATTCCGTTAGGTTCCGTAAATGGAGAACCACCCCGGTGGTAGGACTTGTGATTCCTATCTTTAATTCCCTCTGGTTTCTTCCGTCAGTCTTTCGATTTGTCCTTACCTAGGCAGAATTTAAATTAGGGTAGGAAGTGCTCCCCCACTTGGCATCGACTTACCCAATTACCGCTATGCTAAATGATGTGGGGTTGGGTGAATCCGCTTCCGATCGTCCCTCGGATAGATGTAAGGCAGGAGTTGCATTAGCTAGATACGGGAAAACTCGAAATGTTTAGTATTCCAGAATAGTTTTAGAATCTTTCCCAGAATAGATACCCTGGGATCATGGTATGGGAAGAGTTTTGTAGGATAGAACGCCTTAGAGTTTATCTTCTCACCAGGATTGACTAGCACCGATAAGGTTTAGAACCATTCAAAAACACAAGCATTCATGAGCAAGAAGCACCCCAATGCTTAGTTGGTTAGAGCAGGCACAATCCCTACTAAATGCTCCACAATCAACTTCTTCCATGAAACGATTAAAAAGAAAAGGAAGGAAGAGGTCCATATTAGTTCCAAGAGTTACCTAACTACCAAAGGTGAAGGGTACGACAACTTTCCATTAGCTGGGTTAATTATCAAGATTGGTTGGTTTTAACGCAAGAATTTTACAAATTTTGGCATAACCGGCTATTCTTATGAATGGTTGTCTAAGAAACGGGAGAAGATTCGAAGCAATTGTCAAATTGCTCAGATCGGTTTGGTTGATATGATGGTCAAGAATAATTTTTGGAGAGTTTTCTTAACTCATCCAAGGGGTTAGCACTTAGCTATACTACCTTGGAACAAGTAGTATACACCAAGACTTCATTTCTTTAGAACTATTTTCTGTTTACTCTCTAACTCTATATGAAGCTCTTGAACGAGTGTTACTGGGTTAGGTTGGCTTCACTTACAAGAATTATTTTCCTTGGAAATCACTACTTTGATCGTCTACTTTCACTTTGAGGTTACAATGATAGCATTTATTGATAGATGCAAGAATTGAGGTGATCAATCCCAACCTCACGTCTACCAACAACACATCACTGTCGGTTTCTATCAATAATGTCATCATTTAACAAATGCAAGGATTAGAGTGATCAGTTCTAACCTTACATTACATCAAATAACAACATCACAGTATAGTATTGGTCACTTGACACTAGAGTTCTCAAACTTAAGAATTCTTTCTAAGGTCTTTCATATGTTATCTATAAGAACAGAATTGTATTTGGAAAGGCAGATTTCCAACATGTTTTTAAGCAATTCTAACCTAAGACATTACTAATTCCCTATTTAGCTAACTAAGGAGAAGACTATCTACCCCACAATCGAACTTAGAACATTACGCATGGACTTGGCAAACATTAGTTACCTGCGACCATATCAGCTGGGTCCACCTCGTCACCCTCGACGGTGAATAACTTCCCCTTCTTCCATGATGGGTCACCACGGGCCTTCTGTGCCTTCGCAGCATTAATCTCCTTCTTCATTGTGTTCTTAGGACAATTTGAAGCAAAATGTCTGGGTTGTCCACAGTGAAAGCATAACCCCTCCTTTCAACCCAATGTCCAGCACACTCCCCTATGCATCCTGCCACAGTGCTGACAAGTTGGTATCGAACCATACGCATTGACTGTTGGTCCGGATTCCCTAGGAAACGTGACCCCAGAATGAGAGTATGGACCAGACTTCTGAATCGATCCCTTTCCCCTAATAGGACCAGACAATTTTTGAGATGTCCTGCTTCGCTCCTCTGTTTGTTCCTGCTTGAGAGAATCTTCATAAGCACTAGTCATGTTCACTAGTTGAGAGAGATTAGAGATTCCCTGATAGACAAAGACAGTTTTGATCTTGGGATTGAGACCAGCCTCAAACTTGATACACTTAGTGCGTTCATCTGCATTCCGATAGCTGCCAGAATAACGAATGAGATCCTCAAACTGAGCTGCATATTCTCCAACACTGAGGCTCCCTTGCTTCAGCTCAAGAAAAGCCACTTCCTTCTCCCTCCTTACATTTTCTGGAAAGTACTTTACCAGAAAACAGATCTTGAAAAGATCCCATGAAATAAGCTCATTAGCTGCTTCCAGACCTCTCCTCTGTTGGTCCCACCAATGTTCCGCCTCACCCATCAGAACATACTCCGCTAGTCGCATATACTGGTCACCTGGTGGCTGCAGTGAGCGAAACACCTTCTCCATCTCCTGGAGCCATCTTTGAGCTCCATCGGGATTGTAACCCCCTTCAAACTTCGGCTGATCGCTTTTTCTAAAGTGGCCCATCCAGTCAATCTCCACTGGTGGTGGTGGAGGAGGCTGAAGTGCTGCTGCAGCAATAGCTGCAGCTACAGCAATGTTCTGGGCTTGATTCTGCTGCAAGTTTGCAAGATTATCAGCTTGTTGCTGCTGAACTTGGGCTTGGTTCTGCTGCAATTGAACTAGAGTTTCGAGAATTGCAGCAATCCTATCATTATCAGCCCGTCTCCCTGCCATACTGTTGAGTCATGGAAGGGAAACCAGTTAATGATAGAATAATTAAATAAAACCACTAATATCCTATGACTTCACTTAGCCAATAAACTAAGTACTTGGGTTACTCGCTCGGTGAGTAACCATAGGAGTAGTGAGTTCGTACTCCAAAGGCCGAGGGAAACTGCTTTGATACCATAAATGTAACACCCTAATAAATATTACCCTTAATTCCCAAGTATTAAAAATGTGAACTTAAAAATTTCTTTTTAGTTTAGTAAAATCACCCGTCAAACGGACGGAGTTTTGTCTGTTTTTCAGACTTTCCAAAATTTAACCTGTATAAACAATTTTCAAATAAACAACTAATAGCCAGCAGGGCTTCAGATTATATTTCTAAATCATATCAAGGCCCCATGGGCTCCAAATATATCAGAGTAATAGCGGAAAATACTAAGTTTGAGTGTCATAACCAAAACATATAACTTGTCAAAATAAAACACCCTAAGCCTCACTTAAAATATGAATAACAAATTTTACATCAAAACAGTGTAGGAGGCTTAAGTTCATAATATTCTTCCATATCCCAAAATAAACCTACTCTCCCTGTAAGGGAAAGTACTCCTGCTCGGCCGGGGGCTGTGTCAACTCAATCTCCATACCTGAAAATGTAAGGGAGTGAGCATTGCACATGAAATAGAAGGCAGATTCTAACTAGACATAACGACCCACTAGGTCAACCACAATTAGCAAATAAGCATATATTCACATATTGCACACCATACCCATTCCATTTTTCCATACTCATTATTTATTTCACATTTCCATTTTCATTATTCCATTTCAACATCCATTTCCATTATTCATTTCAACATCCATTTCCATTATTCATTTCAACATCCATTTCCATTATTCATTTCAACATCCATTTCCATTATTAATTTGTTCATTTCACATACTCATTTCATTTCAATACATCACCTCAAATCAGAGGCCAATGAACAATTTTCATTCAACACATTTGTCACCTCAAAACAGAGGCCCTTATACTTTTCCATATTTAAATTATGTATCCCTCAGGTCAGAGGTCAACACTCAGTTCTTCATTTCATCCGGTGTCCCTCAGGTCAGAGGTCAACACCCAATAACATTCATTTCATCTTGTGTCCCTCAGGTCAGAGGTCAACACTTTATTTCATTCTGTGTCCCTCAGGTCAGAGGTCAACACTATTACTTTCATTCATTTTGTGCCCCTCATATCAGAGGTCAGCCAAATCATCACTTTCCATTAATCGTCACCTCAAAACAGAGGCCAACGCACTTATTACATTTTCATTTCACATTACCTCACATCAGAGGCCAAATCATACTTTCACCATCTTACACAAACAACTTAACACATACAATCACTAATACACTTACACACATTTCCCATTCATTCTTTATCCATACTCATTCCCTATATCATTTATCAAATCTTTCCTTTAATCGTCACCTCAAATCAGAGGCCAACGCATAAACCACATTCTCAATGTTCGACGCCTCAATTCAGAGGCCAAGAATTATTCACTTTCTTGTTCAATTAATTGTAACACATTTAAATACAACAACACACATTCCACAACTAATGATTCATGTAATTACCTTATTCATTTGCTTTCTCAGTTATCACAATCATACCAAATAGTGTTCTCTTTTACAGACCAACATTTCGATTCGCCCTTCATTTTAATTTTGCATATATCATCTTTTACTTTGGTTTGCACATAATCATTTTACTTCCGTTTCCTATATTCACAAGTTCAATTCATAAACCATGATCTTTATTCACAATTGATAATACTTAACATTTTTACTTATTTAACAATTAGATACAAATATGCACATTTATCACATTTAATCGTTTCCATTCCCTTTCTTCCTATATCAATTTATTCCACAACACATACATATATTCGCTATAGTAATTAATTAGCATTTAATTCACAACTTTACAAATAAAGTCAATAATCATAGAAATCACTTATGTCCTTCACTTTCACATTACCCAATTCCTCATGTACTTCAATATAATCATTAACCAAATTTCATTTATCAAATAATTCATTCTTATATTATTGGGTTTCCTTTTCCTAGTCTTAACATCCAATCATCATGCACATTTAATTAATTAGAATTTCATATTCAATAACCTAGGGATTTATAATATAATGTTCTCCCCTAACACATAACCCTAACAAGCATTATATACTAACTAGAACCTACTCCCTAGAACAAGGCAAAGCTCACTATATCCACCCCCTTACCTCACCCTTGTAGAGAGAGAGAGCTCCAAAACTATGGGAGAGAGAGAGAATGAGCTAGAAACCAAAGAAAGGAAAATTAGTTAGAGATTGGGGAGGGAAATTCGAATTCCATGAAGGAAAGGAGGAATAGAGCTTGTATTCTACTTACCTTGAGCTTGAGAGATGAGAACCAAGATTGGGTGTTGGCCCTAACTCATACCCATGAATTGAGAGAGGAAGAACTTGAGAGATTGAAAGGAGATTAAGTGTTTAAATGTGTTGGGGATTGATTCTCAATGCTTATTTATGGATTGAAATGGTGATTTGAGGTGAAATCTAGAGAGAGAATGGGAGCTTGTTCGTGACCTAGGAGAGAGAGTGAAGTTGGGTTATGAATGAGATTGTTGGCTGAAACACGTTTTTAAGACTGTCTGCACAAAACACTCGAGGGTTTTCCAAAAGACTCGAGTGTTTCCTTTAAAAATACTCGAGTGTTTTCCAAAAGACTCGAGTATACCTGAGAGTTCACTGTAAAACACTCGAGTCTTTTCCAAAAGACTCGAGTATTTTGCCCAGTACCCCATTTATTCATTTTCCTATTTTCCTCCTATTTTCTTCCTGCTTCAATTTGAGATAACTTCTTCGTTCACCGTCGGATCTTGCTCAAATTTGACGAGTAAGTTCCTAAAAATCATACCTTCATATCCAACGGTGCGAATTGTGTTTTGAGTCTTAAATCTTTTATTTTGAGTTTCCTAATGTTGGGTGTTTATAACACCGAAAACTCGATTTTTAACACTCGTTTGGTCTTCTTTAAATTTGCTTTTCGATGCCAATGCTCCTTGACTCCTATATGGCACTCAAAGCACTCCTAATCCATCATTTTAAATCCCTTCTATGATAATCCTTACTTCCAAATCTTACTATAATTCTAATTATTTTTAGAATTAAAATTCGGGATGTTACATCCACTGTATAAATTCGGTCTTGACTACTAGGGGCTGCTACAGAATAAAAATTACGGACAATATCAGGTTTCACCAAGTCGGCTTTGAGATGATAATGACGAAGTTTGGATGAATCTACGAAAAATGGAAGGTCTACCTAGAGCCCTCTCATATTCAGAAACGTTGTCTGGTTTGATAAACTCTTCCGGATTGGTCTTTGATCTTTTATTTTCCATGTGTGATTCCTGAGAAAGGTAGGAAAGATTAGGAGAAGGAGATGGCTTGCTGACTACTTCAACTTCGAAATAATTTTTTACTATTTATTGCCTAGCAAGTTCATCTAGCATCATTTTTTGGAAGAACAAATAGAAGAACTTCTTAAATGTGAAGAAGGATTAATAGAGGTTATACTTGCAGTAGTTAAGTTATTTGAAGAAGAAGCAAATGAAGAGGAAGAAGAGGTTTTAGTAGGGTAAATGACAGAAAGAGGAAGATTATCCATTAAAAGGAGCAAGAAATTACCTGAAAATGTAGGAAGGAAAACTGGAACTGGAAAGAAGAAGACTAGGAAAGTTGGACGATTTTCTTAGGAGGAGAGGAACAAAACACGTTTTTCTCAAAGTATCTGAAGTTTCAAGTGAAGTTTGGTGGAAGGAGTGAGTTTGAAGTGAAACAAACCCCCTTATTTATAGTCAAACTCGGATTCTCAAAGGCCAATGGAAAGACTTCAAGCATTAATTCAGAATTTGAAAGGGTTGGTCAAGTCAAGGTTACTATAAGGTCATCAAAGGAATCTCTTCAAGTTCCTTGATAAAATTAATAAGTATAGTCAGTGATAAGTCTTATCATTAATGATAAGAAGTGCTTTATGTCAGTTTGGGAAGTTGGAAAGTGGCATTAAATTCACTGCCAATTTCCTGAAAAAAGATCATCTGTGGTACGAGATAAATTCGGTAAACCGGTTAACAGGTACCAAATTTCAAATCAAGTTCAATGAAAATCAAGTTCAATTTTCAAATTCTACTGCTAAAAAGTTCAAAAGTGCCTTACCCAAGGAGTATTTGAATTTCAAATTCAAATCATGTCTAGAGAATGACAAGTGGCACGACAGACAAGGAAGTATGCTTTGGACACCGTGTGCATGGGGAAACCAATACTAACAAGATTCATGAAGATCTTAAACTGGTTATTCGGCTGAAACACAGTTTCGGTAGTATAATAAGAGGTTGAAGCAAGCCGGCAATTCGGCATTTATGTCTCCAAAAGCCAATAATCTGCTTTCTTAGTATAACATCGAAAGTAGCTATTCGAAAATCATCAAGTTTTGGAGCCAAAATATATAAGTTTGAATTTCAAATTTTGAATTACCCCATGGGAATAGGAATTGGTGTGGCAAACGAGGATGAAGATTCCTCTGGAAATGACAAGATGTAACTTGGAAGTATAAGGTTTCTTGAAGACCGTGTGACAGTCATTATGGCACTTGGGTGAGAGAGATGTACTTCTTGAGAAATGGTGTTGGACAGGAAGATTGAAATTTGGGTAGTTTTGAAGGTCAAACCGGTATACCGGTTAAATTATGAAGTACTATTCTTTCTTTAACTGGTTTACCGGTAGTAACAACTATTTCTCCAAAGATGAAGAAAATAACCGTTTAACCGGAATACAGGTATCCTTGTCTTAGATCGCTTAGTAACGCGAAAAGAGAAGAGGTCCTTCAGGACCCAGCCTTTTAGACAGACTCTAAATCAGCAAAGAGTTATACTTAGTAGAGTTGCCGGTAAGAAACTGGTAGGTCCATGGGGCTCAAAGTCTTTACAAAACCGGTTAAGCTTCTAAATGAGCTACTTTCCACGAAGACAAAAAACAAAGGTTCATAATTATAAACCATGGTCTGGGGGGAAACTGTTATGGACTGGGTTTAGAATTATACTTCAGTAAACCAGGTTACCAGTAATAAAGGCCTATTTTAGGTCCATGGCTTCATGAAACCGGTTTACCGGTTATGAAAGCCCAAAATAGCTTCTGGACCTCACTAAACCGGTTTGCCGGTCTCAAGTAGCTGAGTTACCTGTTTAGCATGGGATACCTCCATAGTTACACCCGCCATAAACCACTTACCGTTAAGGGGAATCCGGTAAACCCCATTAACGGGAAGGAAACTTAACGGTAGAGATGGAGGCCTATATAATGAACAGGAGGTAATCAGGTATGCATCCTTCATTCTCTCTCACACACACACCACACCCAAGCAAACGATAATAGAGCTGGTATCCTGGTATTAAGGGTGCCATTCTTCAGTCTGAAAGTAATAAGCAGAATACTTGGACGCTTGACCGCTTAGTTCAAGTATCAAATATGCTACGACAGATCACATAGCTTTCACAACAAGAACATAGCATCCATAACAAACCGAAAGGGGATCCAACAATATAATTTCAGCATCAAGAAGAATCAGCCAAGATTAAAGCAAGATTTAAGCTTCAACAACGATGAAGTGGCTAAAGAGGAGAGGACACTACAGATTGTAAAGAGGGGTTCAGATCTAAATCTAAAATTTGTTAAGAAGAAAAAAATACATGTCATTTACGATATTTTTTTAATTAGGGGGATCTTGGGATAGTTAAATATTGCTGAAAAACTGTTTCGAAAAAATATAAATGATGACCTGCTACACTGTTATATCAGGTAAGCGCTATTTTTTTTTACCATGCAGTTTTACCTTTTTACTGTGCTAAGTCACCGCATTAGCACCAAACTAAAACTGAAAATGAGCATGCTAGCAACACCCTCATGATACTATGTGTTTGAATATGTTTTATTGATTTTTATAAAATAACTAGTAATATGAAAATGTAAGTTAATCACTAGATATGTTAGGTTTGCAGTAAAACTAATTAAAAGCTTGAGAGGAAAACAGGGTAAAGTGATAATAGAATATTTGGGATTGTTTGGGCTAAGGGAATAACTAAGAAGCGAGTTAGAAACACCTAAGAAACGTGTCAATAGAATAAGTGAAAATAATTCAACTAGATAGATGGATAGTTAAGGACTTGACTAAATAGAATAGGAATGAACCTTTGTGTAATTGGAAACGGACACTAGATGGATAATATAGAATTAGGAAGTTAATGGATAATCTTGTTAGTTGTGGTTGGTGAATGAATAGTTATGGACTAAGGAATTGATTATGATTATTCTCTTTTACTGTAATGGTAGGAAATGTCACCAGTCAGGATGGTTAAAGTTGGTAGTCATTGGGAGTAGAATAGGCCTGAGTAAGATATAATTAATTGAGGTTAGAAAAAGGGACTAAAGCTTATTGGAATTAATTGAGGTTATTTAAAATGACTTAAGCATAAAAGAATGGATGGAATTTAAGATTGATGGAGGTTAGTGGAAAGAAATTAAGCATGAATCAAGTTCTAGTCTATAAATAGGAAGATGTAAGAGAATTTAGGGAACGGTAATAAAGAAATGAATGATGGATTAATTAGATAGTAAGTTAGGAAACAATAAGAGTAATAGAGTAAATAATTAATAACGGAAATGAAAGATAAATAAGGATAATTAATAATAAAAAGGAAAAAGAGATAAGAATTAAAAGTGAGAAAAAAATAAGTAAGTACTGAAATAGAAATAGGAAATCAGCACAGGATGGTCATAACGACCCTGTGGATAGGGAATTAACTCAGGAAGGTCATAACGACCCTGAGGATAGGAGATTAACAGGGGAAGGTCATAACGACCCTGTGGATAGGGCATTAACTCAGGAAGGTCATAACGACCCTGAGGATAGGAGATTAACACGGGAAGGTCATAACCAAAGTCACATAATTCGCGGTACGTACCAATACGTGGTACGGGTACGGGTACGCGGTACGCGGTACGTGACCTCCTTAAGAATGCGGTACGTTGGGGGTATACTTAATCGGTACGTGGTACGGGTACGCGGTACACATTTTATTATATTTATCAGTATTTTCCAATATTTTTTTAAATTTAAAATTACATTAAAAAATAACATGAATTGAAAATAAATTGGATGAAAAACTTCAACATAGTCTAAGAGCCACTTGGGCTTCCTCCTGTTCCTAACCAAGGGCCCATCATTGCCCTCCTCATGAAGCAGACCCTTGTCCTCAAGGGTGAAAGGAGACAAAGTGGAACTTGCAGATTGGGCTGGTAAACCCGGCCCCATAGAGGTACTGGAAGGGCTTTTGTGTTGAGGCAAACCTAGAGCCGTTGGAGGGAAGGCATGTGAAGGCACATAGGATTCCTTTTTATCATGAGTTCCAATGCCAATGTCCAGCTGTGTCAGAGCACGTGAAGTGGCAGAGTCCTTATCACTTTGGTACTTTGAAAACATAACTCCTTTAGTGCTTTTGAAAGACTTTGAACCCATCTCATCTAAGTCACTGAAACACTTTACATTTTTTTTCTTCGGTGGAGAGATAAAACTCTCTACTCCAAAAAATAGCATATTCCCTATGAGTACTCTATATTCCTCCATCTTCTTCACTTTTGTTTCGGTGTTTGTTCAACTTCTTCTTCTCCGTCACAAATCTTCAGCAGCACCAGGAATTCGTTGCTTCCATGGAATTGATGTGCGAACCCACCTGTACCAATTCGCGAACGAACCGCGAATTCTCGGGTACGTACCAGTTCGTAATTCGTATGTAAAACACACGAATTATGTGACTCTGGTCATAACGACCATGTGGATAGGGAATTAACTCAGGAAGGTCATAACGACCCTGAGGATAGGAGATTAGCTCAAGAAGGTCATAACAACCCTGTGGGTAGGAAATTTATTAAAATGAGAATAATGAAAAGAAATGTACGAATAAAATGAAATGAAAAAAGAATTAAATAATGAAAATATGAATAAGAATGAAAATGAAAATGAATTGGTGAGGAATAATTGTGTAACTAGTTGTGTATGATATGATGTGATTTATTGTTGATAAATGTGCTTGACTTAGTTTATTGGTATGCCTTTTTAGAAACTATTTCCTAAGTTCTGTTTAATCCTACCCTTCTTGTTGTTTTTATACAGGTACAAAGAAGGAGCTTACACTATTGCAGGTCAAGCAAGAGTACCCTCCATCCAGTGGAGTGTAATTTAGTTATGAGAGCAGATATAGTTAATTAGGTTTAAGTCAGTTTATTTTGGTTTCAAAACGATTCATTAGTTGTAAGCCCTGAAACTTGTATTAGTTCGTGAAACAGGGCATTAGTGATAAGCTGGCTGAAATTACTATATATGTTTATGTTTTAAAATATTCTGGACTGGGCAGGTATTCAGGAAGAAATTTTTGGAAAGTAAAAAAAACAGAGGAAACTCTGTCAAATTTTTAAACGAAATTTTCATGTAGCATAACAATCTTAATTGAATTTAAGGGAATAATTGTGAGGGTGTCACAGATCTCAAAGACTTGTCCATCAATAAAACCTTAAGAAGTCTGTTAATCGCTTCTATAAGAGTGATTCTTATGGAGAACACATGCCACATCAAAGCGCAAGCAATTTTGTGTACTTGAATCTATTACCATAAAAGAGCCCATGGTGTAGACAGTGAACTTGAAAAATTCGGTATAAAAGGCATGAATTGGTACAACAATGCACTCTAGCCAAACAAATCTTTCTCGTGCAACCTCCCATGGTGACCACAACCTCAAATCCGCAAACCACCCAACATAGACTTCCTCCAAATCTTTAACTAGTTCCATGAAATCTTCCCCTCCTTCACCCTAATTAGAACTAACTTTCCACGCATAGGATAGACAATCATTGAGTTCATTCCTTCATGATAAATTTTATCCTGGAGTGAAAAGACATCCTTGTGATCATGCAATTCCTCTACATAAATTTGTGAGGCCATTTGTAATATTGTTGGCAATCTTGTAAAAACCAACCCCTGCCATGGTTCCTCCTCATTGTTATGTACTTCTTTCGCCACCTTCTCATTTTTCCTCTTCCACCATTTCAGTTTACTATTTTATTGTTTCCCATCACTTTTATACTTTACCTCTTCTCTTGGGAAAAGATGAAGATTAACCTTCAATTTGTACAATCCAATCCAAGTGCCATCAAGTCCCATCACTAATGCTTGTGAATCATTCATCCCCTGCAAAGTGACAAACCCAAATCGCATACCTTGAGCATTTCTTCTCTGCGATACATATCCCTTACTCTTCCACATCTTGCAAACAACTTCCATAGTTCTTCCTTCGTGATGTAGTTTGGGAAGTTAGCGACGAACAGTTTCAACTCCATCTGTAACACCCCGATTCGGCAACTTGAAAACTCTAGTTACTTAAATTAAATGTAGTGAAAATTAGGGCCATTTTTTTTTAAACAAGTGTAACACGACATGAGAACACTTAGACTTTTCAAGGCATAGTTACAATTAAAAACTCGTGTTCTCACATAGCATAACACCTTTCAAGTTCCAAACCGAGATGTCACAAGACACCGCACTTTGAAACCCGCTTTCAAAAAACATTATTTAAAACGTAGCCCGTTTACTTGTTCCAAAACATCCATGTTTAATAAAACTTTAGCCGGGGTACAGTATGATAGAGCTAAGGTAACTAAGAACTTACAAAGGAATACATTCCGCCAGGGGAATCATCTAGCTTCTAGTCATGCACACCAAAACTATCTTTCTATCTTCGCATCTTGGCAGCCCAAGTTCTCGGTCCACAAGAAGAGTAGTCGCCCTCAACCATCTTAGGAGTCTCCTTCAGAGAGTCGTCTGGTACTTGCTTCTCCTTGCAGGGGTACAGATGATTCGCTACACACTACGCCATCTACCCGTTGCAATATCAGCAGTTGCCGATACGACAACAAGGTAGGAGAGAGTCAGTGTTCCGAACACTAACGGGTTGACCATGAGGTCTCAGGGTAGATTGAATATAAAGGATAGACGGATAATATAATAAAACAACATAACTAAAACATCATGGCATACAATCATATCAACATATATAACATGTAATACACATATCACATATAGCAAAACATAAAACACATCAATATCATTGTTCAAAATCAAATATTTCATTCATATTCTTTTAATCACATTCTCAGTCTCTTTCTCGTGCGCTTTCACAACTTTTCTCAATTCTTATCTCTTCATGAGTTCCAAGCTTATCAATCATCTCGAGAATTCTTTCGCGTTCTTTTCTTATAAATCTTATTCGATATTTGATATCCTCAATGTACTCTTCTTTTGATTATTTTGTCTTTTAAGTTTTAGCGTTCCGGTTCACTCAATGATGGGGGGAACATCACCATTGAGGAAGTCACACACGTCTACATCTCGTCGGTCATTCACCCAACCTAGTCAGAAGCAAACAGGAGTACATGACCTTTACCACGCGGGCACGACAGCTGTCTCACAATCAAATGGTCCCAGACCAGGAGGACTACAGCCTCAAATCAATTCAATTCATATCATTCATTCATATCATTTAATGAGGCACGCTCTCAGCGGCAATCACAAATGCCCCGTTCCAGTGCCTCTCACTGTTCTAGACTTGCATTCAAGGGGGCGACAGTATAATTCTAGTCTGCAGTGCAGAACTTACCACGGCATTGGACCCAGTCCCTACCACGTTAGTACGCCTCATGTGGAGTTTGTTCTGCCTAGAAAATATACTCTAGACTTCTTGACGTTTCACCGTCATCGTCCTCCCCTCATGCAATCCTCTCCTGAGTATCCGCAGATACCCATAGTAACTTCCTCTCCACTACTTCGATACAACACTCATACCTCACCGCGTTTGTAAATGTCTTTTAAAGTCTTTTAAGGTTTCAACGTTTTAATTAGTGGCTTGATCCTACTAGTCGGTTCATCCTTGGTGCATCCCTTCAATGAAATCCGACCACTAATCGCAATCCGTTCCCCCTAAATCTCAACGGCAATCTTGCCTCAAATCACTTTCTCATGCGTCTCAGCATTATTCTCATCAGCTCATCAGCGTCACCAGCATCTTTCCCAGCATCATGGCTTAGCAACATCATCATCAGCATCTAGCTCCTCAGTGATTGCTCAACAGCACCATCCACATCGCTCTCCTCAGTTGTGGCTCCATGGCACCATCAGCATCGCTCATCATCACCACGCTTCCGCTCGCCTCGCCGAGTATTTCTTATCTTAAAAACTTTTCTTTTTAACTCAAATATCAATTTTCTTTCTTTCATTATTTATCTCTTTTGCATTCCATTCGCATCACGATTTATCTCTTCCTCAATCATTTCTTATAACTTTTCTCTAGTCTTAACTCATCATATCTCTTTTCTCTCTTCATTCTTTACTTTCGCAATTTCATTATTATTATTATTTCACTATCCAGACATAATCAAACAAATTCTAATCAGATAAAGTATGCACAATAGATAAACATTTAGTATGCAAATAAAACAAGTAGACATTTAACACAAATAGCTATATAGCCTAATTCGCAGTACTTTCACAATCCATCCATTCGGATTGTGAGCAACCACGTTACGGGACCACAGCACTCTCACTCACCTCGATGACGAAACTTCTGGAATCTTTCCAAGATTTCCCAGTAGCTAGCCTTGCCACGTTTCCTTTGCGTCCGACACTCGAACTAGAACATTTTTCCCCGTGCGTTAGTGTTGGAAACCAACAAGCGGGCTAAGCAAATACTAGAGGGGGGTGAATAGTATTTTGAATCACTAATACCAAATATTTCGAATGATAATTGAAGAATGGAGCTAAGACTGAATTTTCTCGAATCAGACACGAAATACTCGAGTCTTTTGTGAAATACTCGAGTTTTTCAGGATGAACAACTCGAGTCTTTCTAAATATACTCGAGTTTTTCCTATCAGATAGCAGTAAAACCAGAAACGAAAATCCAACAATTTAACTCAAATAAATTCAATACTAAACAGGAACTTATCCAACAGATTAGCAAGCAATCTAAATAAACTTTTAACACCAAGATTCTTTGAACTTGCTACCTAATTGTATAAATCCTAATAGTTTGAAATGACTTAAGTTGATTGAGCTAGAAAGTAGATTAAAAGACATAAACCAACACTCAAGCAATTTTATCCTGGTTCACTCCAACAATGAGCTACATCCAGTCCTCCTAATCACTTAGGAGTTTCTACTAATAATCAAATTGTTAGAAATTACAAGGATTGCTTGAGAATGGCCTCACTCAACCTAACCCTTCAAGAGTGTACCAAACTCTTGGTTTCTACCCCAATTTGATTCCGGTGATTGAAGAACTCTTCAAAAGCTTCCTTGAACTCCCTTCAAGAAACTCCACCGGGCTAGGAACCTCCTAGTCTTGTGCTTGAGAACCTCTCAAGACTACAACACCCTAAGCCACTTAGGGTTTGCTTGGGAACAATCCAAGACTTTGAATAATCAAGCTTTTTGTATGTGTATTACTAATCTCAGAATGGATTAGCACAAATAAGCACAGCTCAATGTATGAATTGAGGCCTAAAACTCAACTTGGAATAAAATTACAATATGAGTGAGAAGTTGAGCTTTTTGGGAATTAACACGTGAGAAGAGGAAATTAAGAAAGCTTGAATCAATATGATCTTGTTGTCTTGTTTGTTCTTGCACAAATTCAAAGAGAAATTTTACAATTAGGTTCTGAAATGTTCTCTTGGGTTGGATGAGACTCAAATGCCCTCAATTGGGTTTTTGAGTCTCTCCAACGTTCATTTTTGCTGACTGGACAAAAATACTCGAGTCTTTTATGAAATACTCGAGTCTTTTTGACCAATCAACAAGGATCTGGTGCACGAACAAGACTAACGGTCATATTTGCTGACCTGGCACAAATACTCGAGTGTTTTACAGAATACTCGAGTATATACTCGAGTTTTTCTAAAAATACTCGAGTATTTTGATCAGACATGAGAAAAATTAATTTTCAATTTTATTTTTCCTCTCAAGTATTAATTTTAGTTAATCTCAACCTAATAGTCATATAAAATTTTATTCCTGGAAGAGACTAACTATTTCTACCCACTCTCAACCACTCTCAACATAAATTAGAAATTTACAATTAATATTTGATTGAGAATGATTGGGCACTTGTCTTCTTTTCTTGACTTGTTGTTGTTGATGTTGCAATGTCTTCAAGGCTTGATTGTTAATTACTTTGTCATCATCAAAATATAATCCACATAATTAGGAGCATTGAATTTACATTCTCCCCCTTTTTGGTGATGACAAAATAATTAACACTTGTACCATTTGTTGAGCTTGAAACCACTTGAAGGTGCAACTCCCCCTCACTATAGGATCCTTTTCACCTATCTAAAAATTCAGCTTGTGCAAGAGGTTAAGACAATTTAATTTTAGCACCAAGCCTATGGTATTAGAGTATTCAACAATTATCAGAGTATAAACCATAATTAGAAAAATTTAGGTGCAACAATATCAAGACAAGTGTATAATATCTCTCCCCCTTTTTGTCATGATCCAAAAAGGTGTAACAATTGAGAAAAAGATCAAGGGAGGAGAGGTGCATAATTGGAAAACCCCATAACCAACTATGCAATAAAACAGAGACATAATAAAAACAATAAAGAGCTCCCCCTGAAGCTATGCAATAAAAACACCATAATGAAAACGAAAGTCAATAACATCATAATAGCACCATAGTGTTAAACAGGAGGTCCATACGAAAAATACCATGACAAACCCAAAGATTCAAACACCAAGTTTTCAAAATATAGAAAATGCAACAGAAGCCAACATAAAGAAAACTAAGATAAAATCCAAAGGACAACATCATCAGAACATGGATGGAGCAGGATCATCTGGAGGAGGATAAAACCGAGAGAAGGCCGCCATCATCTCATCAAACCGGCGGTTCATCTGCTCTGACTGCTGATCCAGGCGGGAATTAATCTGGTCCGAGTGCTGATTCAAGTGAGAATAAAACATGGCAGACTTTGCACTCATCCTAGTGTCCAGGCTAACAAAGTCATCACGCTGGGCGTCCATAGCATGCACAAGAGAGTCCATCCTCCCATCTAGAGTGTACATCCGTGTGATAACATTGTCTCTCCATCCCGAGTTGTCATATCCAGTAAAGTCATCAAAATTAATTTCATTCTCAATAGGGTCCCCTTCTTCAGCCTGTGCAAATGCTGCAGCCTCCTCTTCCAAATGTTGGGCATCTACCCCTTGTTGAGCTGCAACATTTGCAGCCCGCTCCAACTCAGCTATGTCAGACTGATACAAGTATTGCCCATAAGGTTCATGAAACGCCATGCCTTGATGACTCAGGGTACCATTGTTGAGGCAGTGCTGGTTAACATGAAGAGTCTTTGACTCTTCATTTCGTGGGATAGGCACTCTGAAGTTTCTCAAAAGGTAACACACATGCATGGGATAAGGCAAGGTCTTAGGGTGTTTAGATTTTGCAGCAGCTAGCATTCTATCCAAAATTATGCGACACCAATTCAGCTGCTCATTGTTCAGGATAGCACTAACAAGTCTAAGTTCATTGTTTGTGGGTTTAGCATAATTTGGTGAGGTTTGAGGCACTAACTGATGGCAAACTATGTAGTGCAGCACCCTAGTTTGGACAGTCATCAAGGAGAAATGCTTAATCCCTTCGGTCCATACACGACCGGGGCGCAAACAACTTTGAAAGATCCCATCGGCATCTGTCTTTAGGGAGTTGTCCCCATGTCGTGAAGGCCCAAAAGCATGGAAAATATCCTTAACGCCAATTTTGAACCTTACTCCTTCTACCATGGATTCCATGACATCATTATGTAGCCTAAGGTTCGCATAAAAGGTTCTAACTAGCCTAGGAAAGATAGGACCATTGAATTCCAGAAATTTAATAAGTTTTGTTGGAAGTCAAGCTTTCCCAAGGACTTCAAGTGCAAATATCTTATATGGTTTTGATGATAACAAACTCAAGATTCTCAAGTTCATATCAAGTGCAATCACAATATCTTCATCCTTCAAGTCCAAGCTTCAAGTTGAAGACTCATCAAGCAAATGAAGTTGAAGATTCAAGCAAATGAAGATTTTAGCCCTTTCCCTTAGGACATCATGTAAGGTAATGAAGTCAAGGTTTATATTATGTTAAAAGGCCAATATAAGTTTTTCTAAATATATTTTTCATAATTAAGGAGAAGAAAAAAAAGTTTTGTGAAAATCAGTTTTTCTATCTTAGTTTTGGTGAAAATACTTGATGTTACAAAACTCTGAATATTTTTATGTATGCAAGAGAGAGTAATCGATTACTTGCCTAAGTTAATCGATTAACTTTGTTGCATCATAGAAAAATCAGAGAGGTTGTAATCGATTAAATGAATCGTGTTAATCAATTACTTTCTTATGAGAGTAATCGATTACCTGGCTCAAGTAATCGATTAAAATTGTTGCATCATATATTTTCCTGAGACAAAGTAATCGATTACTTGTCTTGTAGTAATCGATTACATGATGTTGCATCATATAAAAATCAGAGGCTCTGTAATCGATTATTAGAATAGTGGTAATCGATTATATGTGTTGCATCATACATTAAACAGAAGTGAAGTAATCGATTACATGTATGTGATAATCGATTACTGGTTTTTAAAATGAATTTCAAAGTTTTTATTTTTAAAGGGATAATCGATTACCTCCCTGAAGTAATCGATTACCTCAACTTTTATTGAAAAACGTGTCCGAATCATTTTGATTATTTCCTGATTTGTTTTTATATAAAAGATTCTGATTTATTTTATAAATTTCGAAAATGATTTTAAATTTGAATTATTTCCATTTTAGTTTTAAGAATCAAATCTTTGTTTTATTTTGTAAATCTTTTTTATTTGGTTTTGATTTTAAAACTTAAATTATTTTATTTCCAAAATCGTTTTTGATTTTATTCTGATTCTATTTTCAAATTCAAAATTCAAATTTCAAATCTTTGGTTTTAATTCTTAAATCTTTTATTTTATCTTTTGATTTGATTTTGATTTCTAAACAAACTCTATTTATTTGTTTTTCAAAATCACTACACTTCCACATCCTCTGATAATCACGTTGCTTCTTCTTCTTCTTCTCCATCTTCTCTGGTTTTCACGTTCATCTTTTTCTAAGAAAACAAAACCTTGCATTGGCCTTGTAACACTTTATATCGACTTCATTATCATAGAGCTTAATTGTTGTATCTGTGTTGCTTAGAACACATATTTGTTAGAGTGGCCTTACATTGTTGTATCTGCACTATTGAGAGTGCACTATAGGTCTTGTACCCGATCACTCATACCATAACCAGTGTTGTAAGGGGTGTGTAACCCTTAGTGACTAGGGAGTGAATCTCCTAGTGCGGACGTGCTGCGTTCGTGGTTGTAGGGTGAGGAACCCTTTGTTGTGTGGGTAGTGCTAGACGAACGGTGGGTCACCTAGTAGTTAGGCTATCTGGAAATCTAGGAAACGTTTTCCTAGTTGTGTATCGAGGTCCCTGGCGAAAGGAGGTTCCTAGTAGCTTGCGGGGCGCTCTGGTTGTACTTGGGGACGCGTGGCGTCTTTGGTTTAGTGAAAAGCTCAAGCGGGTCGCTTGGGGACTGGAGTAGGCCGGGTTTGCCGAACCAGGATAAAATCTCCGGTGCAATCTCTTCTATCCCTTATCTCTTTATTTTCCGTTGTTATTGTTGCTTGTGTGTTATTGTTATTATTATCCTTCTTGCATCAAAGCAATTATTTTCATAATAATTAATTTAAAGAGTTTTAAATTAATTAGCGCGGTAACGGTATTTGTTGTTATTTTATTTGAGTTCCGCGCATATTAGTTTTTCATAATAGTATTAATATTATTCGCTTTTGCAAAATCGTTTTTATCTATTATATTGTTTTCCGCTGCAAAATCTCTTTAAGTTTGTTGAAAAAGTTTTAAAGCGATTATTTTTCAATGTTTTCGTAAACACCCAATTCACCCCCCCTCTTGGGTGACGGCTGCCAATCCTATCAATAATTCTAACAAGTTTTTGGTACCTAAGGTTAGAAACAAATGAGAAACCCTTACTTTCGAAAAATGCACTGTTGATCCATGTGACAACACCGAAAGTTCTCGTAGCAAAGCCCTCCAACCTTTCCAAACACTCATCCTCTTGATAATACTCTGGAATGTCCTCCTTGGATGATGATTCTGCAATCCGTACTCTCTTTCCTTTTCCAGATGATGAAGCCATAGAAGAATTTTGGAGAAAATTGAAGTTTTGGAAAGTTAAGGTTTGAAAAGGGGGTGACGGATTTGAGGGTGAAATTTGTTGAAATAATGGATGAAAAGTGTTTAGAGGATGTAAAACTAGTAAGATTTGGCAAAAATTTGAGTAAAATCGGAGTTTTGAGGAGAGAGATATGAGAAAACCGAGAGAGAAGAGAAAGGGGGTTCGGAAAACTCGAGTGTGAGGGGCTAAGAGAATATATAAACTTTCAAAAATACTCGAGTATATTCATCAATACTCGAGTTGTTCTTTACGAAATACTCGAGTTTTTGAAAATATACTCGAGTCGTTCGTGACTCAGCCCAGATCTCCCCAGAAAACTCGAGTAAAAACAAAAACACTCGAGTTTGGTCAGATCCTCAAATTTCAGGAAAACGAAAAACACTCGAGTATTTGGCAAATACTCGAGTTTGGTCTGAAAGTCCAAAAATTGGGGGTTTCGAAAGACTCGAGTGTTTTGAGAAACACTCGAGTATTTTTGTCAGACCCTGATTAAAAAACTTTTTCAATTCAAAACTGATTTAATGTTGAATTAATATACTCGAGTGTTTTTAGAAAAACTTGAGTATTTTGACAGAACAGAATGGAAAAACTCAGTTTTAAAAGACCAAACACAAATCAAAAACATATGCTTCACTACCAACTTGGAATACAGTCTAGAATCACATACAATTAACACATACTATTTCAAATATCATCAAGGACAAATTTACTAAGAATCAAGAACACATTGGAGTAAGGCTAATATGGTGATTTTCCAAAAATGACACACAAAGCAATTAGCCTATATTAGCTTCATCTAAAATACCAAGTTCTCTCCTAATATGATAAAAGGTGTCCCTTGGTAGAGGTTTTGTAAAAATGTCGGCTAATTGATTTGTGGTACTAACAAATTCAATTGTACAATCACCCTTTTGTACATGATCTCTCAAAAAGTGATGTCTTATTTCAATGTGTTTGGTTCTTGAGTGATACACCGGATTCTTAGTCAAATTGATTGCACTCGTGTTATCGCATCTAATAGGAATATTTTCAGGTTTCAAACCAAAATCCGATAATTGTTGTTTCATCCATAATAGTTGAGCACAACAACTACCGGCTTTGATATATTCCGCTTCGGCGGTAGAAAGGGCGACACAAGCTTGCTTTTTAGAAAACCAAGACACCAATGGAATTCCCAAGAAATGGCAAATACCACTGGTGCTTTTGCGATCAAGCTTGCATCCCGCGAAGTCGGAATCCGAGTAACCAACTAAACTAAGATTGGCATCAGCAGGATACCATAAACCAGTGTTAATTGTTCCTTTTAGATACTTAAATATATGTTTAACTGCGGATAGGTGAGATTCTTTAGGATTAGCTTGAAATCTAGCACACATGCATACACTAACATAATATCCGGTCTAGATGCAGTGAGATATAGGAGACTACCTATCATACCCCTATACTTACTAACATCAACCGGTGTACCTTGTTCATCCTTGTCTAGGTAGCATGATGTGCTCATTGGCGTGTAGGCTTCCTTGCACTTGTCCAATCCGAATTTCTCAAGGAGCTCTTTGCAATATTTCCCTTGATGCACAAATATCCCCTCCTTGACTTGCTTTATTTGTAAGCCTAGGAAGAACTTGAGTTCTCCCATCATTGACATTTCAAATTCCTTTTTCATCAAATTTGAAAACTTTCTACAAAGAGACACGTTAGTAGCACCGAAAATGATATCATCAACATAGATTTGTACTAACAATATGTCATCCTTGGTTTTATAAATAAATAGTGTATTATCAACCTTCCCTCTTTGAAACTTGTTTTCTAATAGAAAGGAACTCAATCGATCATACCAAGCTCTAGGAGCTTGTTTCAATCCATAGAGTGCCTTTTTCAACTTATAAACATGGTTTGGAAATTCACTATTTTCAAAACCGGGGGGTTGTTTGACATACACTTCTTCATTTATAAACCCATTCAAGAAAGCACTTTTAACATCCATTTGATATAAAGTGAATTTCATGATTGAAGCAAAAGCAAGTAAAATTCGGATAGCTTCAAGACGTGCAACCGGAGCAAAGGTCTCATCATAATCGATACCTTCCTCTTGGTTGTACCCTTGAGCTACTAGTCTAGCTTTGTTTCTTATAATCAACCCGGATTCATCAAGTTTGTTTCTATAAATCCATTTAGTACCAATTATGGTATGATCATCGGGTTTAGGGACTAAATCCCAAACTTCATTTCTTTCAAATTGGTTTAATTCTTCTTGCATAGCAAGAACCCAATGATCATCCTCAATGGCCTTTTTAATTGAATCGGGTTCAATTTGAGAAACAAAGGAGACATAGTGGCAAATGTTTTGAATAGACCTACGAGTTAGTACTCCCTTTGACATATCTCCTATGACATTGTCTATAGGATGAGCCTTGACCGATTTCCAAGTTGGAGGAAGTTCTTCTCTAACTTCTCCTTCATCAACTTTTGATTTCTCTCTCTCTTTTTCTTCTTTTGAAAAATCAATGCCATCTTCACTAGCATCACATAAAACACTATCTTCTTTCGAAGACTCATTAAAAACCACATGAATTGATTCCTCAATAATTAAAGTTCTTTTATTGAAAATTCTATAAGCTTTACTATGAGAAGAATAGCCTAAAAATATGCCTTCATCGGATTTGGAATCAAACTTGCCAAGATGTTCTTTTCCATTATTTAAAACAAAAACTTGGCATCCGAAGACATGAAAATGAGATATATTTGGCTTTCTTCCCTTGTAAAGTTCATAGGGGGTTTTATCCAAAGAGGGCCTTATCAAAATACGATTTAAAACATAACAAGCCGTATTGACGGCATCGGCCCAAAAATATCGAGGTACTTGAGAATCATTTAACATGGTTCTAGCAAGTTCCTCTAGCACCCTATTTTTCCGCTCTACCACTCCGTTTTGTTCCGGAGTTCTTGGTGCGGAGAATTGGTGCTCAATACCATTTTTAGCACAAAATCTATCAAATTTGTGGTTTTCGAATTCACCACCATGATCGGTACGAATAATAATTACTTTTTGATTTACTTGGTTTTGCAAAAGTTTGACATGATGTTTAAAAGATTTGTAGGTCTCACTCTTAGTAGTTAAAAATAGAGTCCATGTAAATTTAGAGAAGTCATCAACAATCACCAATGCATAATAGTTGCCACCAAAGCTTTTTACTTGTGATGGTCCAAACAAGTCCATATGAAGTATTTCTAATGGCCTTGATGTGGACATCACCATTTTTGATCCAAAGGTGTTTTTGGTTTGTTTACATTTCTTGCAAGGAGAACAAACACCTTCAATAGAAAAATTTAGCTTTGGTAAACCAACTACTAGATCTTTAGATTGTATTTTCTTCAATTGGTTTACATTTATATGAGCGGTCCTACGATGCCATAACCAAGTGTCATTTTCTTTGCTCACTAAACAAGTAGATACCAAAGAAGTGACTTTGTTCAAATCAACTAAGTAAGTATTATTTGACCTTCTACCAACAAATTTGATTGATTCATCTTTGTCACTTTTAATGAGGCAATGGGTAGAGGTAAAAACTACATGATTACCAATATCACATAATTGGCTTATGCTCAAGAGATTATGTTCTAATCCTTGAACATAGAGCACATTATCAATAATCAAGTTTAAAGAGTTTTCGATTTTACCAATACCAAGGATTTTGCCTTTGTTGTTGTCCCCATAAGTGACATAACCCTTTTCCTTTGGAGTAAGCTCAATGAAGTGCCGCTTATCTCCCGTCATGTGCTTCGAACAACCACTATCTAGATACCACAATTGTTTTCCCGTTCGAAGTCACACCTACAAAATGAAATCACTTGTTCATTTTGGGTACCCAAACAATGTTGGGTCCCTTAGGGTTAGTGTTGGGACTTTCTCCCTTCTTAATCCACATATAAGTGCCCTTTTTCATTTCAAACTTCTTAATATGGCACTCAATGTTGATATGTCCAACTTTTCCACAATAAGTACAAGTTGGTTTCTTTGATGAGTTTTTCTTAGAAAATGTTCCAACCACTTTGTACTTTTTGTCCTTCTTATGAACATATCCTAAACCGGTTTTGTTGTGATTATGTCTTTGAGAGTTCAACAACCGGTTGAGGTTTCTATCACTATGTGAGATTGTGAGTTTGTTTTTCAACTCTTTCACTTCTTTTTCAAGTTCATCACATCTCTCACATGGAGTGATAATCTCCTCATGATTTGCACAATCACTTTGATGACTAGAATTAATAAGTTCCAAAGAATCATTTTGAAGTTTCAACTCATTTATAGATTTTTGAAATTCATCAATTTCTTGTTGAAACTCCAAAATTTTCTTTCCTTTTTCCTTATTAATTTTAGCAAGCCTTCTAAATTGAATTAACATTTCATGTAGGCTTCTTGCAAATCATCATAGGAAATGGAGTTTGAAGAGGAACAAGAAAAGCTAGAGGTTACCTCATCATCACTTTCACCCATGTCATGATTAGTTCTTGATGAGGACTCATGATTGTTCTTGGCCATGAGACAAAGGTTTGCATTTTCATCACCGGAACTACTTGAAGATGATTCATTGATCTTCTCCGGTGCATCCCAAACAATGTATGCACGCTTCCCCTTGGTCTCTTGGGTCTTCTTGTCATTCTTCTTCAAGAAGGTGGCACATTCCATTCTTATGTGACCAACCCCACCACATTCATGACACTTAACTCCATCATTGGTACTCTTTTCTCTTTGTTTGGAGTCTTTGGTTCTCTTGACTTTGGATGAAGAGCCACCTTTCTTCCCTTTGAAGAATTTGTTGAATCTTTTCACAAACATACCAAATTCTTCTTGATTTGGTTCACCATCGGATTCTTCACTTGTAGAGCATTCTTCAACTTCTTTTGTAGCTTTGGTTGAAGCTTTGAGTGCTATGCCCTTTTTCTTTTTGTCTGATTCCTCATGCATCCCGAGTCTTGTAAGTTCCATCTCATGCTCTTGGAGTTTGCCAAATAAAGTGGCTAAGTCCATGCTATTTATGTCTTTTGATTCCTTGATGGCGGTTACCTTGGGTTGCCAACTCCTATCAAGACATCTTAGAATTTTGTTAGTAGTTTCACCATTGCGAAATACTTTTCCCAAGGAAATCAAATGATTAACTATGTGAGAGAATCGCTTTTGCAAGTCACTAATGGTTTCATTTGGCAACATGTGGAACAATTCATATTCGTGAGTTAGAGAATTCAATCTTGCCTCTCTTACTTCACTTGTTCCCTCATGTGTGACTTGCAAAGTATCCCACATTTCCTTTGCCGATTTACATTGGGAAACTCTATAAAATTCATCATGGGATAGAGCCGAAAAGATGATGTTTTTAGCTTTTAAATCAAATGAGACTTTCCTCTTTTCATCATCATTCCAACTACTCCTTGGAATTTCAACAATTTCTTCATTAATTTTCTTTTTGGGAATAAAAGGACCATTTTCAATTGCATCCCAAATATCTATATCAATTGCTTCAATAAAAACTTTCATGCGAGTTTTCCAATAAACATATCCTTCACCATTAAATAGTGGAGAACAGTTTATTGAAGCTCCTTCTCCACCAAAGTTATTGCTAGAGCCCATTTAGTTTCCAAAAGGATCTTTTTCAAAAAAGTTGTTACACTCGATCTTTCGACCGAGCTCTGATACCACTTGTTGGAAACCAACAAGCGGGATAAGCAAATACTAGAGGGGGGTGAATAGTATTTTGAAGCACTAATACCAAATATTTCGAATGATAATTGAAGAATGGAGCTAAGACTGAATTTTCTGGAATCAGACACGAAATACTCGAGTCTTTTGTGAAATACTCGAGTTTTTCAGGATGAACAACTCGAGTCTTTCTAAATATACTCGAGTTTTTCCTATCAGATAGCAGTAAAACCAAAAACGAAAATCCAGCAATTTAACTCAAATCAATTCAATACTAAACAGGAACTTATCCAACAGATTAGCAAGCAATCTAAATAAACTTTTAACACCAAGATTCTTTGAACTTGCTACCTAATTGTATAAATCCTAATAGTTTGAAATGACTTAAGTTGATTGAGCTAGAAAGTAGATTAAAAGCAATAAACCAACACTAAAGCAATTTTATCCTGGTTCACTCCAACAATGAGCTACATCCAGTCCTCCTAATCACTTAGGAGTTTCTACTAATAATCAAATTGTTAGAAATTACAAGGATTGCTTGAGAATGACCTCACTCAACCTAACCCTTCAAGAGTGTACCAAACTCTTGATTTCTACCCCAATTTGATTCCGGTGATTGAAGAACTCTTCAAAAGCTTCCTTGAACTCCATTCAAGAAACTCCACCGGACTAGGAACCTCCTAGTCTTGTGCTTGAGAACCTCTCAAGACTCCAACACCCTAAGCCACTTAGGGTTTGCTTGGGAACAATCCAAGACTTTGAATAATCAAGCTTTTTGTATGTGTATTACTAATCTCACAATGGATTAGCACAAATAAGCACAGCTCAATGTATGAATTGAGGCCTAAAACTCAACTTGGAATAAAATGACAATATGAGTGAGAAGTTGAGCTTTTTGGGAATTAACACTTGAGAAGAGGAAATTAAGAAAGCTTGAATCAATATGATCTTGTTGTCTTGTTTGTTCTTGCACAAATTCAAAGAGAAATTTTACAATTAGGTTCTGAAATGTTCTCTTGGGTTGGATGAGACTCAAATGCCCTCAATTGGGTTTTTGAGTCTCTCCAACGTTCATTTTTGCTGACTGGACAAAAATACTCGATTCTTTTATGAAATACTCGAGTCTTTTTGACCAGTCAACAAGGATCTGGTGCACGAACAAGACTAACGGTCATATTTGCTGACCTGACACAAATACTCGAGTGTTTTACAGAATACTCGAGTTTTTCTAAAAATACTCGAGTATTTTGATCAGACATGAGAAAAATTAATTTTCAATTTTATTTTTCCTCTCAAGTATTAATTTTAGTTAATCTCAACCTAATAGTCATATAAAATTTTATTCCTGGAAGAGACTAACTATTTCTACCCACTCTCAACCACTCTCAACATAAATTAGAAATTTACAATTAATATTTGATTGAGAATGATTGGGCTCTTGTCTTCTTTTCTTGACTTGTCATAATTAAAATTAATCAATTAATATTTTAACCCCATAATTGGAATTTAATTTATTTCTTTTAGTTTGAAACATTCTGGTTAAAGAAAATCATTTTTCCTGAATCATTAAACAAAATTCCAAAACTCCAGAAAATAAAGTTTTAAAACCCTATCAAGTTGATTCATTTAATTTCCAAACTTCACAGTATCATTAAACACTTAATCAAAGAATATCATTTAAAAGCTTCAAATCAATTTAAATTGTTTACACCATACTTTTCCAAATAAAACATTTTTAATTCCTTTAAAGTCCAAACATCAATTTTTTTCACAAACAGAGTTCACAAACAAAATTCAAAACAATTTCAATTAGCACAAAGGACAATCACACACAAGTTTCAAAGCATACATAGCATTTACAAACTCACATAACACAAATCACATTTTCAATCATTTAAAACCATCAATTAAATTTTAATCTTAATAAATTAACTTAATTACACTTAAGAAAATAATTTAAACTTAGTCTTGTAATTAACTCAATAAAACCGAGACACATATGGTTATTATTTTCTAATCACAAATAATTATAACAACTTAAGATCATTAAGTCATCATTATACAAATTTCCTTTTTACATAATTAATCCTACTTATTTAGTTTCTTATCTAAAAACCGAAAAGACAAAAGATAACACACATATCACTTTCAACAAACACCTAGCATCATGCACCTAGAGACATAGCCATGAAGAAAGTCTTCCTACCACTTTAAACATGTATTGACCGAATCCTATATGTACAACATTGCAAAGATTTAATGCACAAATACAGACATACAATCATGAAATTATTTTCATTTATTTTAACTAAAACCCGAAAGCACTTTTAGAAGAAACATTAACAATTTTTAATTTATTTCATAACTTAAATCAAAACAATAATTTAAATCATAAACTACTCCAAAAAATCATTTTATTTTCTTTATTCTAAGATCAAAACCGTGAACACTTAAAAGGAAAAACCATAATTTTTGATTCATTTTTATTAACAAAACCAAACAACAATTTAAACCACAAAGGATTCACATATATTTCTTTTAGAAACTTAATTATTTCATGCATGTACTTTAAAATTCCTTATGTTCAACTAGTCTCATCATACATGCATCCTAAATGAGAAACAAACATAGCTATCTACCTACTCCTAGGTTGGCCGAAAGTCAACATGCATCTAACAAGATTTTTGGTTCACTTTTTAAACATACCAAGTCATGCACTCACATCAAAACATGTAAAACAACACATTACATTATTCATTCACATCAACCTTTACAAAATAAACCTCAAGTTCATCATTTTATAAAAATCAAGGTTATACTTTAAATTTCTAAAAAAATAACATGCATGTACTTTAAATCATTAGATCAAATCTTAAAACAAACATGCATCAACTTTTTATAAAATAAAAAGCATGGATCCTAAATTAATCAAACATGGCCGAATGGCCTTCACAAAATAAAACATGTACAAGATTAAACACTTAATAAAAATCATGTTTATATTCAAAAATTATTTTTAACTTGCTTCTTAAATTTTTTCTCAAAAACCGTGGCACATACATAAAGGAAAAACATGATCTCTCCACTTAAAATAACATGCACATATCAAACACTAGATTAAAACATGTTTATGCTTGAGAATCATTTTAAAACTTGGTTTCTTAAATTTCTCCTTAGAACCGAGTCATATAAAAAGAGAACACAATCCTTATTCTTGAAAAGTAACATGCAATTCAAGGGTCTAAACAAAATACATGAATACATTTAGATCAACAAAGTTAACATGCATAGCCAAAGAATTAAACCTTACTTCTTTAGTCGTTTTCTTTAAAACCGAATTAAACATAAACAAAACATGATCTTTTCTTTTGAAAATAACATGCATGTTTCAAGATCTTAACTCTTTCACAAATCAAGTTTAAATCATGAAATTATTCAACAATTAAGCATAGAAATACACATAGATCATGGCTTTAACAAAGGATCTAACATGCAAAGCTAAGAATTTTACTTTATTATTAACTAAACTTAGATCATGCAATTTCTTATCAAATAATCACAAACACACACTTAGATCACGGTTTGAACAAGAAAACTTAACATGCAAGAGGATTCATTTTAAGTTTTGCAAAAATCTTAGTTTTCCTTTAGATCTTTAAAGATTTAGTTTAGAAAAATATTAGATCCATCAAAAGAAATCCCAACCGAAATAACAAACACAAGAGTACATATTACAAATTATTTTAAAGTCCTCAAAGTCCATGATCAAGCAAGATCAACACATAACAACAACATGCAAGAAGAAATAAGAAGTAGATCTACAAACTAAAAAGAAAAATCTATACTATTACAAAATCTTCTTTTGGATCTTCAATTCCTACCATGAAATGGGTTGATCTTCTAGCTTCTAACATCCTTGATCTACAATAAGAACTCCTAGGTTTGGAATTGAACTCCTCCTTCTTCCTCTTCAAGCCCCACGGCCATCTCCCTCTCTCTCTCTCTCTCTATTTCTTTTCACTTTCTCTCTAAGAGTTTAATGGGTCTCTTAGAGTGTTTGTGTTTGGAAGAAATGAATTGGTGAAGGAAAATGAAATGAGAAAATGAACTAAGGCCACTCTAATTTATAGGCAAATTTATTTTCCCTCTTGTGCCCTTGTGTGTTGGTTCGGCCATGAGCAAGTGAAAGGGGTAGTTTTGGGCTTCCAAATATTTGCATGGGTGCATTTTATCAAATGCAAGGAGACAAGGTATAGAAGGCTAGGGCTTTAGGGGTCATTCTAGGCTTAACTATTAGTTAGCAACTATTTAGGGTTTGGTTATAATTCTAACTTAGTTTGGTTTTGGGTTTTACTTACTCACCAAGACATAGGAAATTTCTAGGCTTTCCTCTACACACATACATACATACGCGGCACACACATACACATATATACATTCATATACACACAACCGTATCATACACCCACATATACCTACACATACTTATCTTATATTTTTATTTTCTAACCATATTTACTTAAACATTCTAATTATTAATTCATACAATAATGCAATCAATTCACAAATCACATTCACACAATTAGTTTCATGCATCATACAGTACACACACATAAAATCAAGCACACATCACATAAAAATTTCAAGCCAAATCAATACATTTATTTTCTTTAAAACACAATTTCAAAAATTCGTATTTCATATCTCTGAAAATAAATCTTTATAAAACAACACAGAAAATTCCAAAAATCACATTTTCAAAATCTACATTTTAAGACGATCGTTTTGATATAAAGATCATGAAAATCCGAATTACGGTTAAAAAGATACAAATTTTCCAAGTTAACAAATCCAAAAATTTCATTTCAAACAAAAATCACTTTTTAGGAAAAATCACAATTCATTTCTTAAAATCAAATCAACAAAATTATTCACTTCTCTTTTATGAAAAACATTTTGTTTATAAAAATCCTTGAAAATCATTATTTATAAATTACTTTTCCGAGAAATCTTTTATAAAACAGAACTTCAGGGTTTAGTTTAACAAAATTCGTTCTCGCACGTACGAGAAAAATGCGGGGTGTTACACCATCCCCCAATCTTTTCTTCACTTTCTTTTGATCTCCGTCCACTCTCCTTCCTCCATCATGTCTCCGTCACTTTGCCGTGTTTCTCCCTCACGCTCTCTATCCATCATAGTTTTTGTGAGGGGGTGCATGTCTGATCTCTTGGTGGTAATCTGTTAATCGTTGAAACTGATCAATTAATATGTATGTTGAGGAGTTTTGCACTCACGTTGCATCTTGTGACATCTGAAGTTGGTTGTGTTTCCATTAAATATTTTGTCATCCTAGTGAGTGCAGATATGAGAAGATTATGTACCTAGATTAGTACAATCAAAATGATGTAGTCATGTAGAAAAGGTTGGTTTCAAGAAGAAACAAAAATCTTTATTTTATGATGGTCATGTTGTTTTAATTAATAGCGTGTTTTCATGCCTCGGTTTATTCCATATCCTTTTTTAACCTTTGACGTCCTTCCTAAATTACAAAGGTCGTTGGATGTGGCTAGAGGTAGGAGCAGGAGATTATGAAAATAGTTTGGGTGATGAGTTGAGATATAGTATACAAATCTATTGAGGAAGAGGAACTTGGGATAAAAAAGTTTAAAGTCCTTTAGTTTGGCTTTGTTTTGAAAATGGAGATGAAGGTCATTGATTAAACTGACAGTGCTTAGGAAGGTAGTGAGGGTATGATGAGAAAGATACTAGTTGTAGTGGACCTAACCTCGATTCGACCTACCTTGATCTGAATCGACCGTACACCAAACTGCGACTACCTAGATCCATCGTTCGATACTTGTCGACCAACACATGGTCAGTACCCGATAATCGAGCTAGGAACTCTTTGACGTTTTACGGGCCACTGGACTGCAGCTATGAACAAGCTACCAACAGCATTATCCTATCAGCTACAGTCCTATTGCCCTAGATTTCCTCCTGTAATTTCGTACAGCTTGACAAACAAGGGATAACTACCGTGCTTATCTGCTACAGGTTCTAGAAAGACTATCTAAATAGTACCTTTCCTAGTCCTGCACAAACATGTCTTCCTAACAAGCCCATACAGCCCACATGCACACAACAACTTCCCCTATAAGTATCACCATGCTATAGGGGCTAAGATAAGTTCTCTCAACCATATTCTTAAACTACGTGTGCCTTTGTGTAACACCCTCACAATTGATTAGCTTAGTTACTAATAATTAGGTTGAGATTAATTAGGACTTGCAAATTTCTTAATAAAAATCCGACACAGTCTCCTCTGTTTATCGGACTTTTCCAAAACTTACATTTTATAGACCTATCAGATCAGATTAACTTAAAACATAAACTTAAGTATTAAATACAACCAGAATATCCTAATGCCCCAATACAAAATAATTCAAGTTGTGGGCTCCAAAAAGTAAACTATATTATATACACCACTTAGTTTTTAGTTATCTCAATTCCTAGTTTACACTCCACGGTGTGGAGTGTCCTCCTGCTCGACCACGCATATTGTAAGCTCCATCTTCGTACCTGTATAAAAAGGGCAAAAAGGGTAGCATTACACAAAACATAGGAAATAGTGTCTAAAAAGAAATAATAACAACTAAGAGCATACACATTATTCAGTCATAATTCATAGCACATAATACACAATTATTCCAAATAAACTTATTCCCACTTTCTAACTTAATCTTAGTCTCAATAATTAATTCTCTTTTCATTTACTTTTTCCTCTTATCTTTCTTTCTCTTTATCTTCATCATGTTAGTTATCCGCAGGGTCATCTGACCAAACTGGGAGGTGTTCATTTTACATTTTCTTTGTCTTAATTCTCTTGTCCACAGGGTCACATGACCAACCTGTGTTCAATATCACATCCACAGGGTCACCTGACCAACCTGGGATGAGTGTCTTTAATCACAGGGTCACCTGACCAACCTGCGATGTGTTCCTAGTCACAGGGTCACCTGACCAACCTGCAACATGTTTTCTAATTCACAGGGTCACCTGACCAACCTGTAATGTGTCTCTATTATCCTGTCCTCAGGGTCATATGACCAACCTAGGTCCTATCTTTAATCACAGGGTCACCCGACCAACCTGCGATGTGTTTTCTATTCATAGGGTCACCTGACCAACCTGTGATGTGTTTATCTTTTCTATATCTTTACTCTTTTTCCTATTTCGTTTCTTACTTATTCTTTTTCTCTTTTTATTCTTTTCTTTCCACCTAAATTCTTATTTTCCTCTTTTTTGTTCTTTTGTACTATTCTTAACTTTTATTCTGTACCTACTCATTCTTTATTCACTTTTAATTCTTCCTCTTCTTTCCTTTTACGTTATTAATTATTCTTACTTCTCTTTCATTTTCCTTTGTTAATTACCTTCTTATTACTCTTGTCATTTCGTAACTTATTATTTACTACTCGATCACTCACTTCTTTTGTTATCGTTTCCTAGTTTCTCTTATGTTTTTCCTACTTGTAAATTAACTCCTATTTCATGCTCGCGTTCTCTATTCTAGTCTCTATTAATTCTTAACTCGATCTCGTTCATCTTAGTCTTTCATTTGTGTTTAAGTGTTTTTGAAAATCCTAAATTTGGTCTATCTTCTCTTAACTTCCCTCACGTCTTAGTTCGCTTTATTTAGTCTTGTCTAGTTCTAATATACTTACGTCCTTTATTCTCACCTCAACTAATCAAAGGTTCGATCCTATACTTATTTGTGCACACCTTTAACTATTCACTTATTCCAATTGATTTACTTATTTCTTATTTACTACTTAAGTTTGTTTGCTTAAGTGCTTCTATTTCACTCACTAATTACTCCCTAGCCCAACAACCCTATGACACCCTTCCGAATTACCCAAGCATAATATAGTACTTAAGCTATTATATTGGATAATATATGGACTTGTGAGTGTTAAGAAAACATGTAAATAAAATTTTTCTTTTTAAAGCGGATGCACAAATCAACACTTGGAATTCTTGGAGAATAAACTCTAAAGCATTTCAAAACAGTTGTATCGAATTCGGCGATTTCTAAAACCTTTTCAAAAGTTGGGTAACATTCGTCTTTTGAAATCGTGTTTATATCATAGAACACAACTGAAGCTACCCTTGCTTTATTTGATAAAACTGATACCATCGAATAGTTTTCACAGCCGAACTCTCAAATATATTAAATCAGAGTAAGCGGAAACTATCGGACTTTGCCATGGATAGGAATATAAACATAGATTTTATATATAGGAAAGTCATAAGTACATAGCCCAACATCAGAGTCTCCAAGTTCCAAAATATACAAGTCCATCAACAGATCTACATAGCAGTGTAACCAAAACCCTAGAGTACTCCAAAAGTATATCTACAACATATATACATAACCAAAATATAACTCTAAGGGTGGTAACGTAGATCTGGCAGCATCAGATGTAGTAGTAGTGATAGCAGTAGTCTCCAAGAAGCAAAAGTAGTAAGGTAGTAGCATCATCATCAACACAGCAGCAGCAAGATCTCCTCCACAACATCCACACATCGGATCCTCCGATCCTCATCACATACCATATGCACATACCTAGGGATCATCGTCCCTCCAATCACTCCTAGTAGAATGCACGACAGGCTCGCTCCCACTCTCGTCCTCCACCGGATCCTCCTCGATCTCATCCGAGGGAGAGTGTACCCTACCACTGGGTACCGGGTCAGGTGATGGTGAAACCCTGACTGGGCTCCTCGGATCAGAAGGGGGAGTCTCCTCGCGGACGACTCTCGAAGTAAAAGGGTGAGAGCGGGTAGGTCAAAAATGAAAACTGTGATAAAAGCGAGCTGGTCGCATGGGAGGTGGTCCATGGTAAGTATAGAATGAGGGTACGTGCATAGTGTATATGATGGGAATCCTAAATCTACGAGGATGGAATCGCATCAGCGGGTTCGAGTGGTAGAAGGTAATCTCTACCTCTCCCTCGAACACCACACGATGGTCCTCATAGATCCATGTGCCACTAGGAAGTGGCCGGATCTCGATGCAAGCAATGTAACGAGACATCACCTACAAGGGCATAGGGGTAAGCAATTCTATACACATAATCAACAGAGAATAAATCATGCACCATGAATATGTAAATATGCATCCATAAATAACAATCACATATAGCATTTAGCAGTTATTGAATGCAAATAGGATGCCCATACTTGTTTCATTTATCATAATTAATTTGAATGAGTGGCATGATGCATGAATTTAGCTCTCAAGCCTATCTCCATCATTCTATGTCACTCTCTGACGTCCATCCCTGACAACCCAGCACTCAACAGTGCGTTGTATTCCTAGGTATACAACAATTCGTACATTCACCTAGAATGTACACGACAAGCTTGGAATCCATGCCACCCGAGCATATCCCGTCATCCAAACGGACTGTCATCCAAACGGTATAACCATATCGACATCCACTCAGCCGACCACGTCAACGACGTGTCATCAAGCAAGCGTATTGGCATTCCCAGAGGCCCTCCACATGTTTACCAAAAACATGATATACGTCCTACCATCCAAACTCCAGAATGAATGCACTTTATTCTTTAGACTTAAAGGAAGTTGATTAATATTTTACAGGCCACCTAGGCTTATTTCATTATCAAAAAGGACCGTCACCAAACGGTATACTCATATTAATCACTTTCCTTCATGTCTAGTTCCCTTGGATTATTGTTATTAATTCCTTAACTTAAATGAGTCAGAATTGAAAATGTATCTTTCAGGTTCTGGGCAATTTACTCGAGTAAAATTCAGTACACTCGAGTGTTCATCAACTTTTCCAGATTACTCGAGTGTTCTTAAAGTTACTCGAGTGTTCATGACTTTCTGAGGATTTGGGTTTCAAATTCAATAAATTACTCGAGTAGTTCATAGGTTACTCGAGTGTTCATCTTGATTTCCAGATTACTCGAGTGACCTTGAATGACTCGAGTGGTTAGCCTTAACTTGTCCTCAGGTCATGCTCGATACTCGAGTGCTAGACATGATACTCGAGTGTTCTTGCTTCATCTACATTGTTTCAAAGATATTTTACTCGAGTACCCTGTATAATACTCGAGTGTTTCACAACAAAATACACTGAAATCATAGTTTTAACATACCAATTTCATTTCTACTCATTTCCAGTCCATTCCAAGGATCAACAGAGCACACATAACATAATTTGAACATGTTACAACATTCATTTCATATCAAAACACAGATTTGACAGAGGATTCATCAATCATGCATAAAATACACATTTTAACAACTCAACACCTCAAATCGCATAATAAGCACAATTCTCATGAAATAAAGTTCATTTAAGCTTGCATGCATGATTTAGAACTTGCTCAACACAGTTTTAGAGCAAAGCTTGGTCTCCAAACCAAAGATCCTATTCAATCTAAGCCCTTAGAGCCTCTTGGTGGCTCTCTAGCAAAATTAGTGAAATTCAATCTCTATCTAGTGAATAAAATTACTTTCCCTTACCTCTCAGACGTGAATCAAACAAAGAATCCCCAAAGAAAAGCTCCACAACTCTCAGAATGACTTCAAGCATCCCATACAGAGCATTTTGAGTGCAACACCAAAATGGAATTGGTTCACACATGAAACAGAGAATAAAATTGGGGAAATTAGATTTTCTAGACTCTATGCAACATGAACTCACTAAGGAAACCGAATTCGAGACTCAGGGATTCATGAGCTTACCAGAAATCGACCCCAAAGTAAGCTCCCAAACCAGAATTTGACAGAAACTTGCTCCACTTCCCAGCTCCAATTCTCCCAACACACTCACTCAATCCTCACGATTTTACTCTCTATAAAAAGCTCGTGATGTGAGCTTTGTATTCGTGTATAGATTATCACTCAACTCAACCCACAGAGAAAGAATCGAAGGGTACAATCCAGGAACCCTAACTCCTCAACAAAGTTCGAATTTGACCAAGAGCTTCAACAAATCGGTGTTGATAGGCTTTTATAGGCATGGAGAAGATTCATGCAGCACGACACGACATCCATGGCATTGGCATGGTGATGATTTCGTGTCAACGTCACGGAATCGTTGGCGGTGACTCATCAAACGCACTAACTCGTGCAATTTGACCCAAAATACTCGAGTATTCAGAATAATACTCGAGTATTTTGCCCAGTTTTTGAAAAATAATAATTTTATTTACTTTCCCTCCAAAACCTTTCCTATATTTACATCTAGGTCCCAACCCAGGGACTAATATGCAAAACACTTATTTTATGCATTATAATATTTATTAAGTCAATTCACACACATATACTAACTTCATGAACACACATTTTTAATCAAGGATTAATATAGAAATCATTAATTATAATTAATTTATAATTAACATTTCATTAATCCGGGATTAAAATTTTGGGGTATTACACTACTCCCCCACTTACAAGGAATTTCGTCCCCGAAATTCAACTTATACAAACAACTCAGGATAATCCTGACGCATCTTATCCTCTAATTCCCAAGATGCTTCTATCACATCACCACAAACCCAGACGACTTTAACCAGACGAATGTCCTTCCCTCTAAGCTGCTTGATCCTTCGATCCTCAATGCGAACAGGTACAGCTTTGAAGGTTAGGTTCTCATGAATTTCTAAGTCATCAGGTTGGATTCTAAGAACAATGGTGGGGTCATGGACATATCTTTTCAGCTGGGACACATGGAATACATTATGAAGGTTAGCTAATGACGGAGGCAAGGCTAACTGATAAGCTACTGGGCCGACTCTTTTGAGGATTTGATAGGGACCAATAAACTTAGGTGATAGTTTCTGGGTTTTCAAGGCTCTACTAACACCTTTTGTTGGTACTATTCTAATGAATATGTGGTCTCCTTCGGCGAACTCTAAAGGTTTCCTCCTCCTATCAGTATAACTTTTCTGCCTACTCTGAGCCGTCTTCATCTTCTCTTGTATCATCTTGATCTGTTCCGTGGTCTCTTGCACAAAATCTGGCCCAACCAGAGAACTCTCCCCCACTTGAAACCAGCGTAACGGCGTCTGGCACTTTCTCCCATACAAAGCTTCAAATGGTTCCATTCCAATGCTCGTGTGGTAACTGTTGTTGTAAGTGAACTCCACGAGTGGTAACATTTGTTCCCAGTTCCCTTGACCTTCCAACGCACAGGCTCGCAAAATGTCCTCCAGTGACTGAATAGTCCTCTCCGTTTGACCATCAGTCTGAGGATGGTATGCAGAACTTAACTTCAATTTTGAACCCAAAGCTCTATGAAGATCTTCCCAAAACTTCGACATAAACCTCGGATCGCGATCAGACACAATGCTTGATGGTACTCCATGTAGACGAACAACTTCCTTGATGTACAACTGAGTGAGCTTTTCCAACGAGTAGCGCATATTCACGGGAATGAAATGCGCCGACTTGGTCAAACGATCCACGATCACCCAGATTGCATCATGACCAGTAGATGTCCTTGGCAATCCCGATACGAAATCCATCGAGATACTATCCCATTTCCATACGGGAACCTCCAAAGAAAGTAACTCTCCTCCTGGCCTTTGATGTTCCACTTTCGCCTTTTGACACATCAAACAGCATGCCACATACTCAGCTACGTCCTTCTTCAACCCAGGCCACCAAAATAGCTTCTTTAAGTCCTGGTACATTTTAGTAGCTCCTGGATGCATACTCATCTTACTCTTATGCGCTTCATCCAGAATCATCCTTCTTACCTCCAAATCATCAGGGACACAAATCCTTGTCTTAAAACGAAGGATTCCATCCTTCCCTTCTTGGAATTCCAACTCCTTGCCTTCCTCCATCAACTTCTTCTTTTCCATGAGTTTCTCATCCTTATGTTGCAATTCCCGAATCCTTTGCAGAAACTCGTTAGCAATCTGCAGCATCCCCACCTTGATACTTGTCGGCTCCACTTGCATCGTCAGACTCAAATCCCGGAACTCCTCTATCAATGCGGCTTCCCTAACCATCATTGCACTGATGTGCATTGCCTTTCTACTCAATGCATCCGCCACAACATTGGCCTTCCCAGGATGGTAATGGAGCTCGAACTCGTAGTCCTTCAAAAACTCCATCCATCGGCGCTGCCTCATATTCAACTCTTTCTGATCGAAGAGGTACTTTAAACTCTTATGGTCACTGAACACCCGGAACGTAGTGCCATAGAGATAGTGCCTCCAGATCTTTAACGCAAACACCACAGCTGTCAGCTCCAGATCATGGGTTGGATAGTTCTTTCATGAACTTTTAGCTGTCTCGAGGCATAGGCGACGACTTGCCCTTCTTGCATCAAAACACTCCTAAGACCTTGTTTCGTTGTGTCACAATACACATCGAAACTCTTCTGTGTATCGGGCAGAATCAATACAGGAGACGATGTCAACCTTTCCTTCAACTCCCGAAAATTCCTTTCACACTTCTCATCCCATAGAAATGGTTGATCTTTCCGAGTCAACTTCGTCAGAGGCAGTGCAATCTTCGAGAAACCTTCAATGAATCTTCTGTAGTAACCAGCCAAACCCAGAAAGCTTCTCACCTCCGTGACCGACTTCGGTTGCTCCCATTGCAAAACCGAGCTTACGTTCGTCGGATCAATGGCTATTCCTTTATCCGAAATCACATGCCCCAAGAACTTAACCTCCTTCAGCCAGAACTCACACTTTGTAAGTTTGGCGTACAGCTGCTTCTCCTTCAGGATACTCAACACTATCCTCAAGTGTTCAGCATGCTCCTCCGGGCTCCTAGAGTAAATAAGGATATCATCAATGAACACAACCACGAAAGAATCTAAATAAGGTCTAAAGATTTGATTCATGTAGTCCATAAAGATAGCTGGTGCATTAGTCAATCCGAACGACATCACGACATACTCATAATGTCCGTATCGAGATCGAAATGCAGTCTTAGAGATATCCTCTTTGTTGGAAACCAACAAGTGGGCTTAGCAATTACTAGAGGGGGGGTGAATAGTAATATGGAAGCAACAGTTACTAATTTTCGGTGCAATTAAAAGATAATTGATCAAAAGCTTGTTTTTCTGAAACTGGGAAATTTACTCGAGTGAATTTAAAAACACTCGCGTGTTTTTCAGAAAACCTGAAAACACTAGCGTGAAAATGAAGAACACTCGAGTGAAATGCTACGAAATACTCGAGTGAATTGAAAAACACTCGAGTGTTTTATGCAGAACAGAAAGGAGCAGTTTCAGAGAAATTTAGCAAAATGATTCAATTTCTTAAAGCCTAATCCAGGGCAGATATAAATCAAAGTAGAGGGCAATTAAACTAAGTTAAAACAAGTTGAAAACAAGTTAATTGCAACCAATTGCTACTAGAATTATAAAAGTCCCTTTCTAGAGAACTTAGGGTTTGGTTTTACTTGAAAACTAAGAAAGCTATAAAAGAGAGAGACAACACCAATTTTATCCTGGTTCACACTCAATATAGAGTGCTAATCCAGTCCCCCTAATCAACTTAGGAGTTTCTACTAGTAATCAAATTGTTAGAAATTACAAGGATAAATTGAGATTCCTCACTCAATCCTAACCCTTTTCAAGAGTGTACCAAACTCTTGAAATTTCTACCCCAACTTGATTTGGTGATGAAGAGTCCCTTCTTCTTAAGCTCCTTGGAACCTCCAAGAGCCCACCAAGCTAAGAATCCTCTTAGTCTTTGTGCTTGAGAACCTCCCAAGACATGAGAACTTGGATACCTCACCAAGTACTTGGATACCTCACCAAGATTTTCTTAAACAAGCTAAAGTGTTTGAGTGTTTGAGAATTTTACAACAAATAATTCTCTTACAAATGAAGCACACACTCTTAACACACTAAGACAAATAATAAAGATGAATGCTTGGTTGAGTTTAGAGAGAGAAAATGATTTTAACACTTGAGAGAGAGAGAATCAATGAAAGAGTGTAAGCTTATTCTCTTGGATAATGGCCACTATTCAGAATATAAGTGAGGGGGCAAAAGGGAAGGAAAAACCAAGTTATTCTCCCTTTTTGTCCTCTTCTAACGTTTAAAAAATTTGCTGACAGACCTAAATCACTCGAGTCTTTTTGAAAACACTCGAGTGTTTTAGTCAACTCTGATAGTGTTGCCTTTTTACATTATCCAACGGCTATATTACTGAAAATTCATAAATCACTCGAGTGAATTGAGAATCACTCGAGTGAATTGCTCAATGTTGGAAAAATTAAGTTTTTCTAACATTGTTTTCAATTCTCTTCTCAAGTCCAATTGGTTTTAATCTCAACCTTTCATGCATGATTATTATTTGACCTTATGTGAGAATAAAAACCTAAACTACCCACTCTCATAAATAAAATAAAATACATTAAAATTAAATGAGAATGAATAATTAACTAAGCACTTGATCTTCTTTAATGTTGGGCTTGCATTCTTCACTTTAAGTCCATAATTTAATTACATTGTCATCATCAAAATTAATCCACCTTAATCGGAGACTTGATTTTACACTCTTCTCTTATCCTGATCTGATGGTACCCCGACCTCAAATCAATATTGGAAAATACCGAAGCTCGTCGCACTTGATCCATAAGGTCATCTATCCTCGGCAATGGATACTTGTTCTTGATGGTGACCTTATTCAGCTGCCGGTAGTCGATGCACATCCTCATGCTACCATCTTTCTTCTTGACGAACAAAACCGGAGCACCCCAAGGCGACACACTTGGTCGGATCATCTGCTTCTGCAACAGCTCCTCAATCTGCTTCTTCATTTCAGCCATTTCCGGTGGTGCCATTCTATAAGGAGCAATAGAAATGGGACCAGCTCCCGGAACTAGATCAATACCAAATTCAATCTCTCTTCTTGGTGGCAAACCAGGGATCTCATCAGCAAATACCTCCGGAAAGTCTCTGACAACAGGAATCTCTTCCATCCTTGGACCATTCTCTTCCACTTCAATGTTGAACAGACACACGTAGCCGGAAGGTTTTGGGTTTCTATAGGTCACTATTTTTCTATCACAATCAATGATCACTTGGTTTTGACTTAACTAGTTCATTCCCAAGATCACATCTAATTGTGCCAAGGGTAAACAGATCAAATCTACTTTAGAGGTTTGTCCTAACACTTCTATACAGCAGTTAAGACATGCTCTAGAAACTACAACAGGAGCATTGGTAGGAGTTTCCACTTGCAAAACATAAGGTAATTCAGACACAGACAAACTTAACCGTTTCACACATTCATATGAAACAAATGAATGCGTAGCGCCGGAATCAAACAAGACATGACAAGACTGACCATTAAGCAAGTATTTACCTTGCACCAGATCAGAAGACCGACTTGCTTCCACACCATTAAGGGTGAAAACCCTTCCTTGAGCCATAGGTCTATCAGCAGCCCCTCTTGAGTTGGTTTTGACCGGTTCCTTGCAGTCCCTTGCAAAATGTCCCGGCTTTCCACAGTTGAAGCAGCCACTTGTTCCCCAGCATACACGACCATAGTGGTTGCGCTTGCACTTGTCGCAGAATCGAGCCTCGCTCCGATAATTCCTTCCATCAGACTCACCAGCTTTTCCCTTGCCTTTCCCTCGGCGATCATACGGACCTTTGCCTCGGTTGTTGAAACCTTTACGTCTTTGAGGTCCATAGTTCTGATTGTCCTTCTTTTCCGAGACTTGCACCTCCTCAGCCTTTGTGTCATCTTCATACATCCTACACATATCCACAAGTTCAGGAAAGCTTTGAATCCGTTGATAACTGAAGATCGACTTCAACTTGGGCCTCAAGCCTGCTTCAAACTTAATGCATTTGCTTCTTTCATCCGGATTGTTCTGATAATATGGAGAGTACTTCATAAGCTCCTCAAACTTGGCCGCGTACTCACCCACACTCATATTACCTTGCTTCAGCTGCAAGAATTCTACCTCCTTCTTTCTCCTTAGATCCTCAGGGAAATAGTTATGGAGAAACTTCTCCATGAATACACCCCAACTCACTTCCCTTCCTTCATATTGCAGAAGTTGCATCGTGTGATTCCACCAATTCTCAGCTTCATCACCTAACATGTATGTTGCATATGCCACCTTCTGAGCATCAGAACACTCCAACGTTCTCAGAATCTTATCCATGGTGTGAATCCATTTATTGGCCTCTTCCGGTTTAAATCCTCCTTCAATCTTTGGCGGATTGCAACTCCTAAAATCAGCCAGAGTTTTCGCCTCAGCGTTACCCACATTACACTGATGTGGCGGGTTAACCGGTTGAGATGGTTGTTGAGACTGTCGCTGCATGGCTTCCAGCACCGTGGTGATCCTTTCTAACATCGCATTGGTGTGATTTTGGTTTCTAGTTGCCATATTAGACCTGCGCTATGGGCTTATGGTCACATATGTTGAACTAAAGAAACTTCCATTACACCGCCTATGCTAAGGCTCTATCTTAAACTTTTAAACCTACAATCAATTGTGTCTTGTACTCAAAAGAGACATGATACAAACCATTCAAGGGTATCTAAAGCTCAACAAGAAAAATAACAACATTCAAAATAATGTACATGCCCTGGAGATACCTGCTTGATGTTGATGGCTACCTTTCTGGTACTACTTCCACTACTACAAGATCTGGCTTTTGCTCTGATACCACTAAGTGTGACACCCTTCTGAATTACCCAAGCATAATATAGTACTTAAGCTATTATATTGGATAATATATGGACTTGTGAGTGTTAAGAAAATATGTAAATAAAATTTTTCTTTTTAAAGCGGGTGCACAAATCAACACTTGGAATTCTTGGAGAATAAACTCTAAAGCATTTCAAAACAGTTGTATCGAATTCGGCGATTTCTAAAACCTTTTCAAAAGTTGGGTAACATTCGTCTTTTGAAATCGTATTTATATCCTAGAACACAACTGAAGCTACCCTTGCTTTATTTGATAAAACTGATACCATCGAATAGTTTTCACAGCCGAACTCTCAAATAGATTAAATCAGAGTAAGCGGAAATTATCGGACTTTGCCATGGATAGGAATATAAACATAGATTTTATATATAGGAAAGTCATAAGTACATAGCCCAACATCAGAGTCTCCAAGTTCCAAAATATACAAGTCCATCAACAGATCTACATAGCAGTGTAACCATAACCCTAGAGTACTCCAAAAGTATATCTACAACATATATACATAACCAAAATATAACTCTAAGGGTGGTAACGTAGATCTGGCAGCATCAGATGTAGTAGTAGTGATAGCAGTAGTCTCCAAGAAGCAAAAGTAGTAAGGTAGTAGCATCATCATCAACACAGCAGCAACAAGATCTCCTCCATAGCATCCACACATCGGATCCTCCGATCCTCATCACATACCATATGCACATACCTAGGGATCATCGTCCCTCCAATCACTCCTAGTAGAATGCACGACAGGCTCGCTCCCACTCTCGTCCTCCACCGGATCCTCCTCGATCTCATCCGAGGGAGAGTGTACCCTACCACTGGGTACCGGGTCAGGTGATGGTGAAACCCTGACTAGGCTCCTCGGATCAGAAGGGGGAGTCTCCTCGCGGACGACTCTCGAAGTAAAAGGGTGAGAGCGGGTAGGTCGAAAATGAAAATTGTGATAAGAGCGAGCTGGTCGCATGGGAGGTGGTCCATGGTAAGTATAGAACGGGGGTACGTGCATAGTGTATATGATGGGAATCCTAAATGTACGAGGACGGAATTGCATCAGCGGGTTCGGGTGGTAGAAGGTAATCTCTACCTCTCCCTCGAACACCGCACGATGGTCCTCATAGATCCATGTGCCACTAGGAAGTGGCCGGATCTCGATGCAAGCAATGTAACGAGACATCACCTACAAGGGCATAGGGGTAAGCAATTCTATACACATAATCAACAGAGAATAAATCATGCACCATGAATATGTAAATATGCATCCATAAATAACAATCACATATAGCACTTAGCAGTTATTGAATGCAAATAGGATGCCCATACTTGTTTCATTTATCACAATTAATTTGAATGAGTGGCATGATGCATGAATTTAGCTCTCAAGCCTATCTCCATCATTCTATGTCACTCTCTGACGTCCATCCTTGACAACCCAGCACTCAACAGTGCGTTGTATTCCAAGGTATACAACAATTCGTACATTCACCTAGAATGTACACGACAAGCTTGGAATCCATGCCACCCGAGCATATCCCGTCATCCAAACGGACCGTCATCCAAACGGTATAACCATATCGGCATCCACTCAGCCGACCACGTCAACGACGTGTCATCAAGCAAGCGTATTGGCACTCCCAGAGGCCCTCCACATGTTTACCAAAAACATGATATACGTCCTACCATCCAAACTCCAGAATGAATGCACTTTATTCTTTAGACTTAAAGGAAGTTGATTAATATTTTACAGGCCACCTAGGCTTATTTCATTATCAAAAAGGACCGTCACCAAACGGTATACTCATATTAATCACTTTCCTTCATGTCTAGTTCCCTTGGATTATTGTTATTAATTCCTTAACTTAAATGAGTCAGAATTGAAAATGTATCTTTCAGGTTCTGGGCAATTTACTCGAGTAAAATTCAGTACACTCGAGTGTTCATCAACTTTTCCATATTACTCAAGTGTTCTTAAAGTTACTCGAGTGTTCATGACTTTCTGAGGATTTGGGTTTCAAATTCAATAAATTACTGGAGTAGTTCATAGGTTACTCGAGTGTTCATCTTGATTTCCAGATTACTCGAGTGACCTTGAATGACTCGAGTGGTTAGCCTTAACTTGTCCTCAGGTCATGCTCGATACTCGAGTGCTAGACATGATACTTGAGTGTTCTTGCTTCATTTACATTGTTTCAAAGATATTTTACTCGAGTACCCTGTATAATACTCGAGTGTTTCACAGCAGAATACACTGAAATCATAGTTTTAACATACCAATTTCATTTCTACTCATTTCCAGTCCATTCCAAGGATCAACAGAGCACACATAACATAATTTGAACATGTTACAACATTCATTTCATATCAAAACACAGATTTGATAGAGGATTCATCAATCATGCATAAAATACACATTCTAACAACTCAACACCTCAAATCGCATAATAAGCACAATTCTCATGAAATAAAGTTCATTTAAGCTTGCATGCATGATTTAGAACTTGCTCAACACAGTTTTAGAGCAAAGCTTGGTCTCCAAACCAAAGATCCTATTCAATCTAAGCCCTTAGAGCCTCTTGGTGGCTCTCTAGCAAAATTAGTGAAATTCAATCTCTATCTAGTGAATAAAATTACTTCCCCTTACCTCTTAAACGTAAATCAAACAAAGAATCCCCAAAGAAAAGCTCCACAACTCTCAGAATGACTTCAAGCATCCCATACAGAGTATTTTGAGTGCAACACCAAAATGGAATTGGTTCACACATGAAACAGAGAATAAAATAGGGGAAATTAGATTTTCTAGACTCTATGCAACATGAACTCACTAAGGAAACCGAATTCGAGACTCAGGGATTCATGAGCTTACCAGAAATCGACCCCAAAGTAAGCTCCCAAACCAGAATTTGACAGAAACTTGCTCCACTTCCCAGCTCCAATTCTCCCAACACACTCACTCAATCCTCACGATTTTACTCTCTATACAAAGCTCGTGATGTGAGCTTTGTATTCGTGTATAGATTATCACTCAACTCAACCCACAGAGAAAGAATCGAAGGGTACAATCCAGGAACCCTAACTCCTCAACAAAGTTCGAATTTGACCAAGAGCTTCAACAAATCGGTGTTGATAGGCTTTTATAGGCATGGAGAAGACTCATGCAGCACGACACGACATCCATGGCGTTGGCATGGTGATGATTTCGTGTCAACGTCACGGAATCGTTGGCGGTGACTCATCAAACGCACTAACTCGTGCAATTTGACCCATAATACTCGAGTATTCAGAATAATACTCGAGTATTTTGCCCAGTTTTTGAAAAATAATAATTTTATTTACTTTCCCTCCAAAACCTTTCCTATATTTACATCTAGGTCCCAACCTAGGGACTAATATGCAAAACACTTATTTTATGCATTATAATATTTATTAAGTCAATTCACACACATATACTAACTTCATGAGCACACATTTTTAATCAAGGATTAATATAGAAATCATTAATTATAATTAATTTATAATTAACATTTCATTAATCGGGGATTAAAATTTTGGGGTATTACAAACCCTAACTATCTCACTGTTATCATTTTATTAAGTTTTTCATCATATTGCTTTTACATTAATTTATCACTAACTTATCTTACTTATGGATTTACTCAAAATTTTACCTAGCTTTAACACAAACCTAGCTTATCTAGGGATTTACTAATATCTTTACACTATACCTTATCTCCTACAAGCAACTAGAACATACACAAGTACATAACACCACACAAACATACATTCAACAATCATCACAATAATTTCCATAATCCCAACTCTAACTACTTAGCCTTATTCAGGTACATTACCCTAATATTTAACATTATCACTACCCATCCGTCTTAGTCATCACTATACACTAGTTAGAACCCATGCCCTAAGAACCGGTAATACCACCTCCTTACCTCAATGAAGCTAGAGAAATGGAAACTCTAAGTCTTGGCTTTTCCTTTTGTGCCCTAGACCCTTAAGGCTTGTACTTCTTAGGTTCCCTTCACTTGATCTTGGGAGTGTGATCCTACATCGCTATGTAGCTTAGAAAATCAAGAGAGATGGTTGTAGCGGACCTGACTCCAGTCCGATCGATTCGATCTTATGCCAACCAGTTAGCACTATGTTTATGAGCACCGACCACGATCTGGTCAAATTCACAGCACACCGAACTAGGGATACTTGAGTGAATTACAGGCTTACGGGATCAGGGTCAAGCACAAGGTCTTCACCCTTATCAGAACCAGATATGGTCCCAACAGCCTTACCACCACTCCTATATTCCCACACAGCTCGATAAACTATAGGATAAAGGCTAGTGTTTATCCATAACAGGATTTACAAAGGTTAAACTAATCAGCACCTTGACTAATCCTATTCAAACACTTCTTTCTCATGGGCCTTATCAGACAGGCCCACATGCACACAACAACTTTCCCTATAAGTATCACATGCTATGGGGGCTAAGGGATGCTCTCAGAACCCTATTCTCAAGAACTACGTGTGGCTTGATTCCCTTTTCACTAGGGATACGTAGGACCGGGGTCACCCTCTCTAACTACAACAACCCATCAAACACATCGTGGCGTTTCATCAATATTGGAACACTACATTGGCGCCGTCTGTGGGGAAGATAAACTTCGATTCCCATCCACAAACCAAAAAAAAGGTCGTGTTCATGGCTGCCGCTGTTCCTCGGGGAGGAGCGTTACGCCGGTGAGACCAGTGCCTTTAACGACACTCGAGCCACCATCAAGAATGGTGAACCCAGCAATGGGTCTCCTATGCCAAACAATCGCCTCCCATCTTCCTCGGTTGTCGCAAGACCAGCCAGGACAACCACCATGAAGAGCACCTTCGGCCGCCACAGCTTTTGAATCTTCCTCGTGTTGGAGCTCTTTTCTCCCTTCTGACCGCACATTTTATGCTAAGGACGGTGTCACTCACGGCAATGACGGGGATGATAACTTGATTTGGGTCCAATATATGATGTTTTTGAGCATGAATTAGACTCTCTTTTACTAAGGATTTGGTTTGTTTCTCTTGCAAATTTAGGACTTTTTGTATAGTTTTTAGGAAGTTAGGTAATTTAGAATCCTTTGAACGTTTTGATCCGTTTTGTTTATGTTTCAGGTACTTTCGGAGCTTAATTGAAGAAAATAATTATGGACCTGAAAAGAGGATGAAAGGATCTTGAAAATGGCGCAAGAATGGAGCGAAACGGAGTTGGAGCAGGGCTGGCACGCCCAGGCGTGGAGATCCCCACGCCCAGGAGTGCTCACCCCGGTCAGCAACACAGAATAAGACCTATGCGCCAAGGCGTGTAGCTCTTGGTGCCCAGGCGCGCGTCCTCCGCAGTAGGCCCAATTGGGCCGATTTCTAATCAGATTTGCTCCGTTTCAATTGGGATTAGTTTTAGACTTTAAATATAGGTTTTTCCATTAGGTTTTGTAGACTTTTTAGAGAAAAATGAAAGATTAGAATAGAATTTAAGATTAGAGAAGAGAGACTGGTTTTGCAAATGAGAGCAAGGAGGCAAGGCACAAGGATTGAAGATCAACATTGCTGGAGGAATCCACTTGAAGATTGAAGATCTCTTGGGGGTAAATTGATTATTGTCTATGATGATTTGTTTTTCCCAATCCTTTATTTTCTTCCAATATGTGTAACTGAACCTCTTCTTAGGAATAGGGTGGATTTGTATGGATCTTAATTTGGCTGTTTATTTATGAATTAATGTTTTTCCTTTTAAATCAATTGTTCGGCTGCGTTTTAATTACAATTCATAGAATTTGCGACTTTATGTTTTGCTTTGGTAATCTGAACCTTAATTGGAAAACTAGGATTTAGATTAGGCCTTTCAACCCAACAATATAATTATTCAACTCGTAGGAATACCGTTGGGTAATTGTATAACTTTTATAAACTAAAACTCACTTAAGGGATTATGGGGTAAAGTTTAGTAAGAAACATAAAAGGCATGAGGGATCTAGCTTTTATTGTTTCTGGAGTTTTTAATTTATTGGAAAACAAATTTTCATAATTAATAACCTGATCCTACAATGAAACCAAGTTCCTAACATTTTCCATAATTGTTTCTAAAACCTTTTTGTTTTCTGATTTGTTTCATTCTTTTAATTGTACACTCCTCTCTCTAAACTCAAAACCAATACAAGTTTCACATAGTAATCGCAATTAGGTGAAAGAAATTAGAAACAATTTGCAATCCTCGTGGGAACGATATCTGGTCTTACTGACTGTATTACTTGTTGATCCGGTATACTTGTCGGTGACCCAACAAGTTTTAGGCGTCGTTGCCGGTGATTGAAATTCGATTTTAATTTTTTTCAGTACCTTTTTGTAATTACTTATGTAACTTGTGCCTTTTCATGTATAACTATTATTTTAATAATGATTTAGATTGTAATATATTTATTTCGGATTCACCTTCTTCAATTATTATGTACATAACATAAAAGCTCCATGGGAAATAGCTTTAGAAAAAGTACAAGCTACATTAGAAAACATAAAATCTCTTCTGGAGCCAATTCCTGTGGAGAAAGCTCCATGGGAAATAGATTTAGATAAATGTCCTTAAAGTACTAAAGATTTTGTTAAACAATCTAGAAACAATTTTCAAATCCAAAGTGCTAGTTCAAAGAACCTTCAAATGCAAGTTGACCACATTTTAAAGCAATTAGATGAAGAGTCAAAAGCATCACCAACAATTTTTGACTCTCTTCAAAGAGAGGAAAAAGTGGTGGTGATGGATGTGACCAATGATGAAACCCCTATGGAGGAGCAAGTAAATGAAAATGTGCATAATAAGTTTGAGGAAGTGGACCGAAATACAACTTTAGAACGTTTGAATATGGAAGAAATATTTGATCCACCCTTGCATGATGAATTTCTTGCACTAAAAAAATTGGTTAAATCTATTTCATGCTTGGATGACTCAAAATTTTTCCATTATATTCAACCTCTGTGCTTTCATGAAAATTCTCAAAATCAATCTAAATCATAGTTAAACTATAGGGAGCCTAGAAATGTAGTTTTCCTAATTCATGGAATTAACACCTTCATGAGTGGGGAAAAAGATAATTTGTCTGAGATGATGTATGGAGTAAGGAATGCACCTTTTGACCCTGGTGGGACTAAACTCATTCTTGAAACTTCCTTACTCCACCATCATCCAAGGTTTGTCCCATGGGATGTGGGAATAACTTGTTATGGATGCATCACATGAGATTTAATCTATAGAATTTGGGATCTTGGTGGATTCTTTGTAATTATGTAGTAGTGTAGGTTTTTATTTTTTTAGTTAGTGAATAAAGAGTTGGAGCTTTCTATATGTAACTGTTAATGAGGTGCTTCTAGCACTATTTTTAGTTGTTCATGTGACACAGGTGAATAAGTTTGGGGGAGTCTCCTCCATGGTGCAACAAGAGAGAATGCTGTGCTACAAAGGGAAGTTTCTAACTTCTTGCTCTTGTTTTTAAATTTTTATTTTGTAGTTTAGGTTAGATTCGTTTGCTTGAGGACAAGCCAACCTCTAAGTTTGGGGGAGTGGACAAAATAAAAAATTTTCTGACTTGAATTTTTCTCCCATTTTTGGTGTTGGTTTGTGTCTTTGGTAAGAGTAGGTAATTATTCTAGACTTAGAATTTTTTTACTGATGATAGGTGTAAATACTTAGTTTAGGATTAGACTCACTAATTTTTGACACTAATTGATTGAGCTGTGAATATTTTTGAAATCTAGTTTTTATTGACAAACTTTTTGAGAATTTATGATTAGCAAACTGACCTTTAGATTAGCAAACTGACCTTTAGCCTAGTGAGTTATTTGAGCCTAAACACTGAAGGGGTATGTGATTATCTAATTATTTTTTATTTGAGACCCCTATTTCTTTCATGAGTGTTGTTCCCTTTGGCTTTGTGTTCTAGAACTTGACCTGTGACCATTTCAAGATTGATAATTGTTTGCATGCATTAAGATGATTAAGACACTTAGGTTGTGTTTTTGTGGCCTTCAACTGATTTGTATTGATAATGTTCCCTTAGTTGCCCATTTTGAGCCTAATGACTATATGATTTTTCTTTGGTACCCTGCATTGATTGCATAATCTTTGTGAGTACCTTAGGAATTTTGAATGAGCAATTGAGAGGAATGATTCAAAAAGTGAAAAAAGTGGTATGAAGTGTTGTAAGTCTACTTCTCTTCCATGAAATAAATGAAAAAAAAATAATAAAAAGAATGAAAAGGAAGAGAGTAGAGAAAAAAAAGTGAAAAGAAAAGAAGTATGAAATTGATTGTGAGTTGAGTGTGAATCCTCTTTTGTATTTATTGCTCAATCATAATTTTAGAGGGAAATTTGTTTTTGCATTTTAGCCCTTAGTTTTATCATTTCTTTCTTTTATTCCACCTGACACTTTTAGCCATGGCCTCATTACAACCAGTTTAAGACCTTTTGATTTTTATGTGCATTCAATAATTTCAGTGGAGATTTGGGTCTATGGTCAAGCTTATGGTAACACATTGTCGCTATATGAACTTGAGTGAATTACACACAAACACACACACACACACACACACATATATATATATATATATATACCTTGATACACATGAGAGATATACACTGTGAGATTGAGAGTGTTCACTAATTATTGGTTCTTGTTGAGTTTGTTTCTTTAACCAGGTTTCAATTGTATGAACTGTTTGTGAAAATAAGTGTTTGAGTCTGTGTGTCGACGTCTTAGATTAGGTGTGTACATTTTGGTTTAGGAGGGAATCTTGTGTTCTAGAGTTTTTATTTTACTTTTGCCTGGGACATGCAAAATACAACTCCCTTGTCATCGACGCCGTACGCGAGCGATGCTCCTCCACTGCCACCATCGCGATGGTCTCGCGAGGAAGAAGAAGTAGTGCGTTTTTTGTAAAACCCCGCATTTTTCCCGTACGTGCGTGAACGGAATTTGTTAAAATAAACCCTGGAATTCGGTTTTATAAGGAATTTTCAGAAAGTATTTTATGGATTTATATAAACAGAACGTTTTTATAAATGAAAGGTGAAAGATTTTGTTAATGCTTTGCTAAAAGATGATTTTATTCAAAGGATGGTTTTTGAAAATGATTTTCGGATATGAATTTTGTAAAATTGTATTTGAAGAAAAGGAATTTAATAATTTGGCTTGAGAATTTTTATGTGGTGAGTGCTTGATTTATATGTGTGTGTGTTGTGAGTTATGTGAATTTAATTGTGTGAATGAGATGTGTACTTGATATGTAGTGCATGAAGATGAATAAGAAAATATGATTAAATAAATGCTTGCATGAGTTAGAAATGATAATGGAAAATAAAATATGAATTATGTGCAATTGTGTGTGTGTGCTACGGTGTGAGTGTGCATGTGAGTGATATATGTGTGTGTGTATGAAAGTGCCACAACTATTGTATGCATGTAAGTGAGTGTGTGGATGTGTTATGTGTGTTACACGTGTATGTGTGTGTAGAAGTAAGCTAGGGTTGAAATTCTAGAAGCTTAAGGGGTAAGGAACCAGGCCAACCAAGTGCTAACTAAGTGGGAAAATCCTAATTAAGTGCTAACTATCCATTAGAACCTAGGTGACCCTAGAGTCCTAGCCTATCCCACTTTGTTCCCTTGACTTTCTTAATATCCACCCATGCAAAATTGAGAAGACTAAATCGCCCTTCTTGGTTGCACATGACCGAATTTCTTCTCAAGGCTAAAGAAGGGAATTTCGAGTTGCCCTTATATAGAATTGGCCATAGTTCATTCACCCAATTCACTTCCCATTTCTTCACATCAACACAAACGCATCTCTAAGGGGGCTCATCAACCTCTTAGAGAAAGAAAAAGAAATAAGGAAGAAGAGAGGGGTAGTTGTCCATGAGACTTGAAGGGAAAAAGGAAGGAATTCAAGCCCAAAACCTAGGGACTTTCTTTGAAGATCAAGAGCCTTAGGAGCTAGAAGACCAACCATTCATGGTAGGAACTAAAGATCAAGGAGGAATTTGTAATAGTTTAGATTTTTTCTTTCTAAGATTATATATCCTTTATTTTCTTCTTTGCATGTTATTTTCATGAGTTGATCTCTTTGATCTTGGACTCTATGGACTTAAGGATAATTTGTAATATGTTAAATTATGCTTGATGTTCGGTTAAGGCCTTTCCTTGCTAGATCTAAACTTTTTCCAAATAGATCTTAAAGATCTAAAGAGAAACTAAGGTTTTTGTGAAAGATAAAATAGAACTCTTACATGTCTACCTTTCTTTTTCTAAAACCGTAATGTGTGTTGTGAAATTAAGTGGCTTGTATGTTGTGTGTATGTATTGATCTTGAGTATTTGTGTTTGAAAACTTGATCTTTAAAGTGTACATTTTCTTCTTCACGGTTTTATGTAAGATTTGTGTTCAAGCTTGTGTATTTGCTTTGATTCCTTTTTGCATGTTTGATTTCTTGCAAAACCGTGACCCATGGATATTTATGTGTTTATTTAACATGAGAAACCATGATCTAAACTTAAATTGTGAAAGAACTTAAGCCTTTAGTTTTGCATGAAGGTTTAATGATGATCCTATATGATTTAAGTGGGTGCATGTAATGATCTTTTATTTATGAATTGAAAAATGAAGATCCTTGACTTGCATGTAATTTTCAAGCAAAAAGATTGTGTTCTTTTTTCTCTATATCATACGGTTTTAAAGAAAAATTGGAGTAACAAAGTTTTAAAATGATTTTCAATAAACATGTCTAGATCTAGTGTTGGTTATGTGCATAATTTGATTTAGTATTTAAATTTTGTGTGTGCCACATTTTGTGAGGCCACTCGGCCATGTCCAAAAATAATGGAATCTAAGCTTTTATTTTGTAGAAAGTTCATGCATGACTTTTGTGGGTGTTGAAAAATGAGTAAGCAACCTTGTTTCCTTGCATCATTAGGTTCGGTCATCCTAGGGTAAGTAGGTAGCTAGATTTGTCTCTCAATTAGGATACATGCACCATTAAACTAATTGAATATAAAAACCTTAAAAGAGTTTGCATGTCATGAATAGGTGTTGCAAAGAAAATGTGTTGTGAATCTTTGAAATGCTTGGTGATTTAACTGGTGGGCTTAATTTAGGTTTTCTTAAAAGGAATTAGAATTGATAATTTCTCCAATTATGTGCTCACGGTTTCTAGGTCATAAAAGAGAAAATGATTTCATTTGTGCAAAACCTTACCTGTATGATTCGGCCAAGCTTGTGCATGTAATTGGAAAATGGTTTTCATGAAACAACTTTTGATTATAGCTATGTCCTAGGTACATAATGTGGTATGCTTAATGAGCATGATGTGTGTGCCTTTCTTTTATCCTTTGGCTTTAACATATAAAACTGATTTAAATTGACTATGTGAAGAGAATTTTATGATGCTAACTAAATGATTTTTAGTCTCTATGCATTATTCGGTTTTTTTAGGATGATTAAGAAACTAATTTTAAATCATTTTCTTAAATATAATTTTGTTAATTTATTAAGATTAAAATTTAATTGATTGATTTGAAGGATTGAAGCTTGGTTTGCCTTATTTGAGTTTGTGTGTGTGTTTAGAAAACTGTGTATGCTGCTGATTGTGTTGAATTGACTTTGTTTTACTATTTGTGAACTGTATTTGTGAAAATTATATGTTTGAATTCTAAAGAAATTGAAGTTTGTTTTATTTAAAAATATGATTTAAAATAATTCAAATTAATTTGGGAATTTCATCTCTTTTGGTTTTGTGTCTTAAAAGATTTTCAAAGTACAGTTTTGAAATCTTATTTTCTTGGATTTTTGGTGTTCTGCTTTAAAGTATAAAAACACTAATTTTATAATCGGAATGTTTTAAATTAAGAAGAGTAAAATTCGGTTTTTACATAAAAGACTATTGAAATTGTTCTCGAAAACCTTTTTCATTTGATTCGGATCTAAAAACCCTTAGGATGTTGGTAATATGTTTTCGAAAAAGGGAAAATGTTTCAAATGTTTTAAAATAAAATTAAGAATCTATCGAAACTTTCTAACGCACGGGAAAAATGTTTAGTTCGGGTGTCGGACGCGACGGGAACATGGCAGAGGATAGCAACGGGAAACCTTGAATAGCTTGCGGATGTTTCGTCATCCAGGTGAGAGAGAAGCTCCCCTTAAGACGCCGTGGTATTAGGCAACATATTAAGGCGTCCAATCATCTCAAAGGTTGGACCCGGTCTCCTTAGGCGATGAAGAGGGATAGCAAGTGTTTGTTTGTCTGTTGTGAGTGTTTGGTTATCCCTATGAGTCGCAGAGACCGAAGTGTTGTCTGTAGTTGATATGTTTACTAGAATGATATGATGTTCTGTTTTGTCAATTATGCATGAGTATCTTGATTTGGCTTAGTACGTAGATGATTTAATTTATTTGCTAAAAGATGTTTGATCTTACCCTGGGATATGAAATGATAATGAGGAAGTGAGAACGGAAGTGAAAATAAGGATGATGAGAAATTATGAAAATATTTGAGGGAAAGATAAATTATGAATGAGAAAGATAGAAAGGCGATGTGAGTAAAGGGAAGAGATAAAGAGTTGAAATTGGAAAGAGAACGTGATTATGGAAGTGAGAAGTGGTAAAGTAAAGATGCGATCCCTCAAACATGTTTTTGGGAAGAAGCTTAGTGTTGAGTTGAGCTTGCTCCTCCATTAACACTCACCCAAAAATATGATTTTTGAAAACAGTTTTTGAAAAGAAACTTTTGAAAAGATTTTGAGAAGTCATCTTTTTGAAAAGGTTTTGCGAAAAGAGTTTTTGAGAAAGAAGAGGGAATGAGTCTTGAGGAAGTTGGAAAGAATTATGCTGAGCATGAGCTGACGAGAATTATTGAGATGAGTTTGATGTGTGGCTTGAGGCCATTGTGATTTTAGGGGGAACGGATTGCGTTTAGTGGTCGGGCTTCGTTGAAGGGATGCACCAAGGACGAGCCGACTGTTAGGATTCAGCCGTTAATTAAAACGCTAAAACTATAAAATATTTAAAAGACATTCATAAACGCGGTGAGGTATGAGTGTCGTATCGAAGTAGTGGAGAGGAAGGAACGATAAGTATCTACAGATACTTAAGACGAGATTGCATAAGGGGAGGACGATGACGGTGAAACGTCAAGAAGTCTAGAGTATATTTCTAGGCGGAACGAATCCCATATGTGGTGCACTAACGTGGTGGGGACTGGGTCTAATACCGTGGTAAGTTCCGCATCGCGAACTAGAAATTATATTGTTGCCCCCTTGATTGCAAATCGAGAACAGTGAGAGGGACTGGAACGGGGCATTTGTGTTGACCGCCGAGGGCGTGCATTGATTAAATGATATGATTATGATTTGAGGCAAGGCCTCCTGGTCTGGGACCATTTATGTGTTGGACAGCTGTCGTGCCCGCGTGGTAAAGGTCCTGTACTCCTGTTTGCTTCCGACTAGGTTGGGTGGTGGACCGAGGAGATGTAGACGTGTGTGAGCTCAATGATGTTTCCCCCTCATCATTGAAGCTATCCGAAATAATAAAACTTAAAAGCACAAAGATGTTTTAAAGAAATATACAATAAAAATATCCAGCATCGAATGAGAATTATGAGACAAGTATATAAGAAAGAATTCTCGGAAGTGTGATGAAATTTGGAAAAGTGTGATGAGAGGAAGAAGGATTAAGAGAAATTGTGAAAGATTATAAGAAGGTGATTGTGAAATGTTAAAGTTTGTGTTCAGTTATATGAGTGTGTGATAGTGGTATTATTGTTGTTTGTGTTGCTTATTGTTTTTCCTTAATACTTGCCTATTGTAATTCCACATAGTCGACATAACTATTTGGGTAGCTTACTCTCTCCTCTTCTTCTGTTCTCCTCTTCTTCTGTACTTCTGCCCTTTCTCTAGAAAATTTGCACGACTACTAGACGCAAAGAGATTGAGGTTCCAGATCCAGCTTGTTCGGGAGGTAGGCACATCTGTGTTAAAAGGAGACGACTCGGTGGAGAAACCCTGGGGCAACGAATGAGGACAACTCTACTAGTGAACCATGAGTAGAATCTATCAAGGTCGGAGTGAGATGACGAGTGTTAGAAGGTCTGACTAGAAGCTAGGTCTCCCCTCAGAGCATGGTGCTCCATGGTAAGTCCTTAGTTACCTAGCTCTATACTACTGTACCCCGACTAAAGTTTTATTAAACATAAAATGTTTGAAACTGAGTAAACTGGGCCACATTTTAATTAGTGTTTTGAAAACGGGTTTCAAAGTGCGGTGTCTCGTGACACCTCGGTTTGGAACTTGAAAGGGATTTGCACAATATGAGGACATGATGTTTTAAATGGAATTATGTTTCGGAAACCTAAAAGTTCTCATCTGATGCAACACTTGTTTAAAAAAAAAAAAACGGCCCCAAATTTTCAAGGTGTTTACTTTAAGTTTCCAAGTTGCCAAATCGGGGTGTTACAGAATGGTATCAGAGCTATGTTGAACTAAGTAACATTACACATGGACTTGCATACTCTACTGTATGTCTTTGTGTGTGTGAGTTAGTATTAGGATTGTGATAGACGAGAGTATGAACGTTAAGAGTGCGTGAATGTTCTCATGGAGCATGTTAGATTCGCCTACAGCAAGACTTGAAGCAGAGATCAGTGACGCTATGAGTTGTGGATGTGTGATTCGGATCTTCTTTTGTGGAACCTTCTTTGATGTGAACCCCTTTTGTGTGTAATGACCCTAAACTATGAGATCTTGTCTTGTGACGGGAACTCTCTTTTATTGTTGAAGCTTTTCTTGTGAAAACCCTAGGTGATGCCAAATTGCTTTGGCATGACGTTTGAAAAGACCTTCCCCCGAACATCTTAACCCATGATTTTTTAAGCCTTGATTGTTTGTGAACCAAAAGTTGCCTCTTTTGAGTTTGACCCGACAAGTTTGATAAAATTTTGAACCTTGACCCTTGTATCCAGTCGAGTAGATATTCCTAAACCGGGGAGTAAGTGATGGAGTGTAGATCGGGCAAAGGATGTAAGGATTAAGGAGAATGAAGATGAGTTAGTAGGAATGAAGGAAGTATGAGTCTTAGATGAGTGGTGAGTCATGAAAAGTGGGTAAGACTAAGAATTTTGATGATGAATTAATCAACATGATGGTTTAGATCGTGATAAGATGAGGAGGAAATTGAGGTGATGTTCAAGATTTAGAGTCGTAAGTGTCTGGATTTGGGTCATAAAATGGATAGATATAGGTGGATAAGTGATGATATGGTAGAGTCGAAATGATAAGGTGATAAAAATGGTGGTTAGAATCTTTAAGCGATTGACTCAAGATTAAGTAACAAGTTGGGATAATGGATAATAAGTCTTGGAGTTGAGGAATTTTGATAGTTTAGAATAGGAGGGGAGCTGTAGAAATAGAAAGAGGTTTAGAGTGTTTAAGTTATATGATCCCGCGTTAGAGATAAGGAGTGAGATAATACATGTTTCTTGAGGTCTAGTGGTGGATTAGAGTGAAGGGAAGATTTAATGGTAACTCTAGGAGTTTGATTAAGAGAAGTAAATGGAGAGAAGTAAGACGATCAGAGGATAAACCGGAGTTAAGTGATGGGAACTTTGTAAGGGTTGATCAAAGAGTGGTGAAGGATAGGAGTATTTAGGGGCTAAGTTTGTAATCCTGAAAGTGGTCTTTAGGAATACGTGTCATCTAAGTTGGGGAGTAGTTGAAGATGTGAAGTTTTAAGGAATAAATCGTCTAGGCTTGAATTGATGATAAAAGTTTAACCCTTAGCATGGTAGTGTCTTGACCCCAATTGTCCGTGACCTTGTTGTCCTTGCACACTATTTTGATGCCTTGAAGCCCTCAGTCCCTTGTTGTTAGTGAAACCGAGTTGTTTGTAAATCACCCTGTTTGTTATTAGAAATACCCCGGGAGATTACTTTTGAAAGTAATCCGTCTGATTTACTTCTAAGAACGATAAATGGATGGTGCGTGTTCGGTGAAGCGACGATTGCTGTGGTTAAAGCAGAAAGGAATTTCTTCAAGGAGTTGCACGTCCATGGATTTGACAAATTCTACACGGCATTTCTCGAGGACGAGAAATCTTTAAGTTGGGGAGAATGTAACACCCCGCATTTTTCCCGTACGTGCGTGAACGGAATTTGTTAAAATAAACCCTGGAATTCGGTTTTATAAGGAATTTTCAGAAAGTATTTTATGGATTTATATAAACACAACGTTTTTATAAATGAAAGGTGAAAGATTTTGTTAATGCTTTGCTAAAAGATGATTTTATTCAAAGGATGGTTTTTGAAAATGATTTTCGGATATGAATTTTGTAAAATTGTATTTGAAGAAAAGGAATTTAATAATTTGGCTTGAGAATTTTTATGTGGTGAGTGCTTGATTTATATGTGTGTGTGTTGTGAGTTATGTGAATTTAATTGTGTGAATGATATGTGTATTTGATATGTAGTGCATGAAGATGAATAAGAAAATATGATTAAAGAAATGCTTGCATGAGTTAGAAATGATAATGGAAAATAAAATATGAATTATGTGCAATTGTGTGTGTGTGCTACGGTGTGAGTGTGCATGTGAGTGATATATGTGTGTGTGTATGAAAGTGCCACAACTATTGTATGCATGTAAGTGAGTGCGTGGAAGTGTTATGTGTGTTACACGTGTATGTGTGTGTAGAAGTAAGCTAGGGTTGAAATTCTAGAAGCTTAAGGGGTAAGGAACCAAGCCAACCAAGTGCTAACTAAGTGGGAAAATTCTAATTAAGAGCTAACTATCCATTAGAACCTAGGTGACCCTACAGTCCTAGCCTATCCCACTTTGTTCCCTTGACTTTCTTAATCTCCACCCATGCAAAATTGAGAAGACTAAATCGCCCTTCTTGGTTGCACATGACCGAATTTCTTCTCAAGGCTAAAGAAGGGAATTTCGAGTTGCCCTTATATAGAATTGGCCATAGTTCATTCACCCAATTCACTTTCCCATTTCTTCACATCAACACAAACGCATCTCTAAGGGGGCTCATCAACCTCTTAGAGAAAGAAAAAGAAATAAGGAATAAGAGAGGGGTAGTTGTCCGTGAGACTTGAAGAGAAAAAGGAAGGAATTCAAGCCCAAAACCTAGGGACTTTCTTTGAAGATCAAGAGCCTTAGGAGGTAGAAGACCAACCATTCATGGTAGGAACTAAAGATCAAGGAGGAATTTGTAATAGTTTAGATTTTTTCTTTCTAAGATTATAGATCCTTTATTTTCTTCTTTGCATGTTATTTTCATGAGTTGATCTCTTTGATCTTGGACTCTATGGACTTGAGGATAATTTGTAATATGTTAAATTATGCTTGATGTTCGGTTAAGGCCTTTCCTTGCTAGATCTAAACTTTTTCCAAATAGATTTTAAAGATCTAAAGAGAAACTAAGGTTTTTGTGAAAGATAAAATAGAACTCTTACATGTCTACCTTTCTTTTTCTAAAACCGTGATGTGTGTTGTGAAATTAAGTGGCTTGTATGTTGTGTGTATGTATTGATCTTGAGTATTTGTGTTTGAAAACTTGATCTTTAAAGTGTACATTTTCTTCTTCACGGTTTTATGTAAGATTTGTGTTCAAGCTTGTGTATTTGCTTTGATTCCTTTTTGCATGTTTGATTTCTTGCAAAATCGTGACCCATGAATGTTTATGTGTTTATTTAACATGAGAAACCATGATCTAAACATAAATTGTGAAAGAACTTAAGCCTTTAGTTTTGCATGAAGGTTTAATGATGATCCTATATGATTTAAGTGGGTGCATGTAATGATCTTTGATTTATGAATTGAAAAATGAAGATCCTTGACTTGCATGTAATTTTCAAGCAAAAAGATTGTGTTCTTCTTTCTCTATATCATACGTTTTTAAAGAAAAATTGGAGTAACAAAGTTTTAAAATGATTTTCAATAAACATGTCTAGATCTAGTGTTGGTTATGTGCATAATTTGATTTAGTATTTAAATTTTGTGTGTGCCACATTTTGTGAGGCCACTCGGCCATGTCCAAAAATAATGGAATCTAAGCTTTTATTTTGTAGAAAGTTCATGCATGACTTTTGTGGGTGTTGAACAATGAGTAAGTAACCTTGTTTCCTTGCATCATTAGGTTCGGTAAGTAGGTATCTAGATTTGTCTCTCAATTAGGATACATGCACCATGAAACTAATTTAATATAAAAACCTTAAAAGAGTTTGCATGTCATGAATAGGTGTTGCAAAGAAAATGTGTTGTGAATCTTTGAAATGCTTGGTGATTTAACTGGTGGGCTTAATTTAGGTTTTCTTAAAAGGAATTAGAATTGATAATTTCTCCAATTATGTGCTCACGGTTTCTAGATCATAAAAGAGAAAATGATTTCATTTGTGCAAAACCTTACCTGTATGATTCGGCCAAGCTTGTGCATGTAATTGGAAAATGGTTTTCATGAAACAACTTTTGATTATAGCTATGTCCTAGGTACATAATGTGGTATGCTTAATGAGCATGATGTGTGTGCCTTTCTTTTATCCTTTGGCTTTAACATATAAAACTGATTTAAATTGACTATGTGAAGAGAATTTTATGATGCTAACTAAATGATTTTTAGTCTCTATGCATGATTCGGTTTTGTTAGGATGATTAAGAAACTAATTTTAAATCATTTTCTTAAATATAATTTTGTTAATTTATTAAGATTAAAATTTAATTGATTGATTTGAAGGATTGAAGCGTGGTTTGCCTTATTTGAGTTTGTGTGTGTGTTTAGAAAACTGTGTATGCTGCTGATTGTGTTGAATTGACTTTGTTTTACTATTTGTGAATTGTATTTGTGAAAATTATATGTTTGAATTCTAAATAAATTGAAATTGTTTTATTTAAAAATATGATTTAAAATAATTCAAATTAATTTGGGAATTTCATCTCTTTTGGTTTTGTGTCTTAAAAGATTTTCAAAGTACAGTTTTGAAATCTTATTTTCTTGGATTTTTGGTGTTCTGCTTTAAAGTATAAAAACACTAATTTTATAATCGGAATGTTTTAAATTAAGAAGAGTAAAATTCAGTTTTTACATAAAAGACTATTGAAATTGTTCTCGAAAACCTTTTTCATTTGATTCGGATCTAAAAACCCTTAGGATGTTGGTAATATGTTTTCGAAAAAGGGAAAATGTTTCAAATGTTTTAAAATAAAATTAAGAATCTATCGAAACGTTCTAACGCACGGGAAAAATGTTTAGTTCGGGTGTCGGACGCGACGGGAACGTGGCAGAGGATAGCAACGGGAAACCTTGAATAGCTTGCGGATGTTTCGTCATCCAGGTGAGAGAGAAGCTCCCCTTAAGAGGCCGTGGTATTAGGCAACATATTAAGGCGTCCAATCATCTCAAAGGTAGGACCCGGTCTCCTTAGGCGATGAAGAGGGATAGCAAGTGTTTGTTTCTCTGTTGTGAGTGTTTGGCTATCCCTATGAGTCGTTGAGACCGAAGTGTTGTCTGTAGTTGATATGTTTACTAGAATGATATGATGTTCTGTTTTGTCAATTATGCATGAGTATCTTGATTTGGCTTAGTATGTGGATGATTTAATTTATTTGCTAAAAGATGTTTGATCTTACCCTGGGATATGAAATGATAATGAGGAAGTGAGAAAGGAAGTGAAAATAAGGATGATGAGAAATTATGAAAATATTTGAGGGAAAGATAAATTATGAATGAGAAAGATAGAAAGGCGATGTGAGTAAAGGGAAGAGATAAAGAGTTGAAATTGGAAAGAGAACGTGATTATGGAAGTGAGAAGTGGTAAAGTAAAGATGTGATCCCTCAAACATGTTTTTGGGAAGAAGCTTAGTGTTGAGTTGAGCTTGCTCCTCCATTAACACTCACCCAAAAATATGATTTTTGAAAACAGTTTTTGAAAAGAAACTTTTGAAAAGATTTTGAGAAGTCATCTTTTTGAAAAGGTTTTGCGAAAAGAGTTTTTGAGAAAGAAGAGGGAATGAGTCTTGAGGAAGTTGGAAAGAATTATGCTGAGCATGAGCTGACGAGAATTATTGAGATGAGTTTGATGTGTGGCTTGAGGCCATTGTGATTTTAGGGGGAACGGATTGCGTTTAGTGGTCGGGCTTCGTTGAAGGGATGCACCAAGGACGAGCCGACTGTTAGGATTCAGCCGTTAATTAAAACGCTAAAACTATAAAAGATTTAAAAGACATTCATAAACGCGATGAGATATGAGTGTCGTATCGAAGTAGTGGAGAGGAAGGAACGATAAGTATCTGCGGATACTTAAGACGAGATTGCATAAGGGGAGGACGATGACGGTGAAACGTCAAGAAGTCTAGAGTATATTTCTAGGCGGAACGAATCCCATATGTGGTGCACTAACGTGGTGGGGACTGGGTCTAATACCGTGGTAAGTTCCGCATCGCGAACTAGAAATTATATTGTTGCCCCCTTGATTGCAAATCGAGAACAGTGAGAGGGACTGGAACGGGGCATTTGTGTTGACCGCCGAGGGCGTGCATTGATTAAATGATATGATTATGATTTGAGGCAAGGCCTCCTGGTCTGGGACCATTTATGTGTTGGGCAACTGTCGTGCCCGCGTGGTAAAGGTCCTGTACTCCTGTTTGCTTCCGACTAGGTTGGGTGGTGGACCGAGGAGATGTAGACGTGTGTGAGCTCAATGATGTTTCCCCCTCATCATTGAAGCTATCCGAAATAATAAAACTTAAAAGCACAAAGATGTTTTAAAGAAATATACAATAAAAATATCCAGCATCAAATGAGAATTATGAGACAAGTATATAAGAAAGAATTCTCGGAAGTGTGATGAAATTTGGAAAAGTGTGATGAGAGGAAGAAGGATTAAGAGAAATTGTGAAAGATTATAAGAAGGTGATTGTGAAATGTTAAAGTTTGTGTTCAGTTATATGAGTGTGTGATAGTGGTATTATTATTGTTTGTGTTGCTTATTGTTTTTCCTTAATACTTGCTTATTGTAATTCCACATAGTCGACATAACTGTTTGGGTAACTTACTGTCTCCTCTTCTTCTGTTCTCCTCTTCTTCTGTACTTCTGCCCTTTCTCTGGAAAATTTGCACGACTACTAGACGCAAAGAGATTGAGGTTCCAGATCCAGCTTGTTCGGGAGGTAGGCACATCTGTGTTAAAAGGAGACGACTCGGTGGAGAAACCCTGGGGCAACGAATGAGGACAACTCTACTAGTGAACCGTGAGTAGAATCTATCAAGGCCGGAGTGAGATGACGAGTGTTAGAAGGTCTGACTAGAAGCTAGGTCTCCCCTCAGAGCATGGTGCTCCATGGTAAGTCCTTAGTTACCTAGCTCTATACTACTGTACCCCGACTAAAGTTTTATTAAACATAAAATGTTTGAAACTGAATAAACTGGGCCACGTTTTAATTAGTGTTTTGAAAACGGGTTTCAAAGTGCGGTGTCTCGTGACACCTCGGTTTGGAACTTGAAAGGGATTTGCACAATATGAGGACATGATGTTTTAAATGGAATTATGTTTCGGAAACCTAAAAGTTCTCATCTAATGCAACACTTGTTTAAAAAAAAAAACGGCCCCAAATTTTCAAGGTGTTTACTTTAAGTTTCCAAGTTGCCAAATCGGGGTGTTACATTTTTAGGGGTGATGAAACTCTCGCTGTGACGGACCGCCTCCACCCCCGTCGTCACCAACCACCTTACGTTTGCTTCTCATCTCCACCGCTTTCGCGACACCACCAAAGCAAAGCGACCCAGCCAAATCGCGAGCCATCGGTGCCTAGAAACCAGCCACGGCGTCGCTTTCTCTCTCTCCCTCCGCGATCGATCGCGGGTTCTCTTCCCCCTTAATTCTCAGCCACCGTCGCCTTTGCGGTGACGAACGTTTCCCGAACCAGGGAAGAAAGAACCACACCGTCGCCACGCAGAAGCTCACTCCTGGTTCAAAGCCTACAAAACCGCCACTGCGTCTTCGTGGTTGAAATCCTTGTGTGGCACCGCCGCGAAGGGTTGCAAATAGCACCATCCATGGTGCGGCGGCCGCACTGCCACTGTTCGAAGAAGGAGAAGGAACCCTCCTTAGGTTCCCAAAGCGAAAGTGGGCTTTTGGCCCAATTTAGGAAAAAAAGAAAAAAGAAAATGGGCCAATGGCCCAATAATAAGAAAAAGGAGTACAGGCCTCGACAGGCCTAAACCAAGAAGAAATGTTTTACGGGCTTATCTAACATAGGCCCAAACAAACAAAAAGTGAAAAAACATAACTTAACACCAAACGTGGCTTAACTCCGAACAAGCTCAACAAAGGTGTCCAAGCTACTGAACAACCCATTTCGAAATTCTCATCAATGGGCAAATTATTTTCATCAATGAGCTACTTCGGATACATGTGCCAACTGAGCACGGACATTCTACAGCGCCCCCCTTTTTGTATCTCATACATTCGGAATGTCAGGAACCACACACTACTCCTCTCTCCACGGATTTATAAGACGATTGCGGAAACCTTGCACCATGTTCCCTACTTGCGTCTCTTATTCCGGGTCAACCGCTCAACGAAGCCCATTTGAAAAGGATTGACAGAAGACTTCAATCCAATAGTCTTCGATCCGACATTCCTCAATCCGACATTCCTCACCTCAATGAATTAGGGAAGGAATTCTCGTTTCTATATTACTTTCCTATTTACTTGACATTTTACGTGATTACTTCGCACACATGCTAATATTAATTTACTTGATGCTATACTTTTGACATATGCTCCTAATGCTTTTTCTGTATTCCTTTAATTTCATTACATGTCACTTATTTTGTACTCGTGACTTTATACACATGTTACGCAAACCTCCTTGTTGCCGAATATTCTTAAATGCGTGACCTTTCCGGCCAGCGCACATTGTCATTTTTCACGAATTGATCTAATTCGTTGCTATCAAATATTTGCAAATGTCGTCTGTTATTGCACATGATATATTTGGCATCTTTCATCTTGTATAATTGGGTGTCACTTATTTTCCAATAATTGCCCCTATTATATTTCTTACTTGTGACCTTTTTTAATCATACAGTTTGCATTATGATACTCACTTGTCAACAGTTCTCATTATTGCAATTTAATTATTGCACATTGTCAGTGCAAATGGCTATTACTAATTATTAATTGTATACATATACGAAATACAAATATGGCTGGACAGTCCATTTCGAGGTTCTAACCAAAGCACAAAACAGCTTTTTCAAGTATGGAAAACACCTCAACATGGCCAGACTCTAGTCGACGGGGGAGAGGACACAGACTATAGGGGCCCACATGCTAAAGCTTCGCCGAAGCTTCATATTACCCTTTGAGCTCGTACTTGGTTCCTTATCCTGAATACATGTAACAAGCGCGGCGGGTCCTCATCAGGCGCCCCCCTTCTTTACATCCATAAACTCGGAGCGCCAGGAACCAAGTACCAGCCTCCTGCCTTCGGGTTCATTACACTGTTGTCACCACTCTTCCATCGATCCCCAATCAGGCTCCTGGCTCGAGCATCACAACCGAAGCCCCTAGCATCCTCACTTTTCGCCGACCCTATCGACATCCATGCCAAAAGGGTGTGCTACATATCAATATTCAGAAATAATCTAACCGTGAAGACAAACAGGGAAAGATATTTCTCGTTATCTCATTTACGTCATTTACATTACAAAGTATAAGCGCCAAATTAATCACTATTGAATCACTTGTTGCCTGATATTATATTATCCTAAGATTACATCCACAATTAACAACGAAATACTTTGCTAATTAAAGTCATCACATATAATCTATTACTTGATATTCTAATACTTTCTTTCATACATCATGAAAAGGTACAAATTTAGTCAGAACCACCGAGCACGATAGCCAAGATTGGTCCGAGAGCACGCATAAGCCAATTATGGGTCTCTCATGCTTCTCGGAGGTTACATTTGGTATGCGCACCAACGCGACCCTACCCTGTGGTAGAACGGTCTGAGGTGCCACCCCTTAGTGCTCTAATGAAGCCCTATCGGATTCGATCGAACACACAATGAAAACCCCGCCGTCACAACTTGCAAGCATTCAATCCCGTCGTAATGCTCTCCTATACAAGTCTAAATCCGCAAGCCTATCAAACAGGTTGGGATGAATCTGACTTAATCGACAGAGCATTCTCGGAGGAGGAATCTGATTTAGTACGGTGGATCAAACAGCATTGACAAAAGAATCAATACATTCTTTCTCTTCACGCCTGATCAACTTCAGTCTTTGCCTTCTCGGTCCCCCCGACATGAACTCCTGTTATTTATGTACTTTTTCCTTACTCTCAAGTGGAAACGGTGATGCTACCTCGATAACTTGGCCACCGGCCGAATACATCGTAGGATCGAGGAATACACCTCAACTGAGGTCGTTATACCGACAACATGATGTCCTGATCCAAAATGATGCATATAATACCGATTAAGCAGGTCGGAAACATCTTGTTGCACCCGACCTTTTACAGGTTGGAGGCACCTTTTTTAACCCGACCTTTTACAGGTCGGAAACATCTTGTTTCACCTGACCTTTTACAGATCGGACACATCCTAGTCCCTACAGGACGAACTCTTGATGAACGTAAGTTCGACATATCGGGAAGCGCACTTGACAACCGCATAGGTCGGGCTCATACTAGTTAACCCGACCTCGGACCGATCAAGAGTCGCCGGCGTTGACCGACCTTCAACAGGTCGAATGTTTACTCATCCGACCTGATGGATATCAAGTCGAACCCCCACATGATCGCTGATCGACTGTACACTCGGCCTCCATTAGGAGCACACTGAGTGGCCTAACTAGGGATGGGTAGGCATTTATCCGACCTCTGGACGCCATACAGGTCACGAGCCACACACCCAACATCCTTAATACGGGCTAGACATGAGAAGGGACACGTTGATCTGTCCAGGTTCAAGAACATGCCACTCTGTCCAGGTTCTAGTAAATGTTGCGTTGCTTACATTCTGGAAAGGTATAGACATTTTTTGCAAATATTCTCACAGAAACCGACAACGGCATACATTGTTGATTTCCCTTGTTTGGAATCATTGCTTATTATGAATAATCTCCTATCAGAATCGTTTGCAACCACCAACTCTCGGAAGCTCAGCATAAGCTCTTCAAGCCTATACGAGCTTGTGGGGCTTGTAGGGTTATCTAATAATAAAGCCTTTGAGACCGACCAACAGGCCACATTCGGGGGTCATAGGCCAACCTCGCTTCGCCTCACCCCTTACCTGTAATCAATCGACCACGAGTTGGCACTCATACAGGCGCCAGCTAATTGTACACTCGGCCTCCTCTCGGGTTTAATGGGCCTCGTACCGACCTTTGAAGGGCTACACCAACCTTGGACCTTGCACCGAGCATCTGGCCTTAATTGTCTCATACCGAGTCGATGCCTCCACGGATCTGAGCGCCGAGGTCCAGACAGCCCATACGACTCAACGAATAAGCTTGAGCTCTCTAGCACAGGATAAGGATGAATGACTCATCCCGCTTATCCTTTAAGAGCCACGTTAGCCCTACTGGGCCAAACAATCCCATAAGGCACTACCTCACTTCTTCTCCTATAAATACACCCCTTCCGCAAGGGCTAAGCCAACATCCCAATTGTTGGCCTCTGGTAGAAGATAATTATAATAATTGGCCATGAATAATATCATTTAAATGGCCGCATAACAATGCTTGCATGGTGTCTAAGTACAAGTATGATGACATCATAACACAAGTTGCTCAAGATCTCCAAAAGCAAGCCGCTTCAAGTTCTGCCCTACATACAACATGTCTTTCAAGCACAACGAGCACTCTACGCGCCATCCCGAGTTCGTCTCCTACGAAAAGGAGCTGGTACAAAGCCGACCATTGCCGACCTACACACTTCGTCACGTCTAACAAGACTCCTGAATTCGACACAAGCCTTTCCTGGATTTATCGAGTAGGGGGCTTTGTTACGCAATGAAGTAGGACCCACCTCGATTACTTGGGTTCCAAAAGGGTTCAGTAGTTGAAATTCACAAACAGTGCCAATGAAGGATTTGTTTGTCCTCAGCCGATCAAAAAGCTCCCTAGTCTTGGCCTGTTATTGCCTTCTCGGCGTCACTTTCTTCCCTCGGCGCACCATTTCAGCTCGTTAAATTTCCAATCTCACTCCAGTGGGGTGATGCGTTCCTAAATGCTCACTGCTTAGGGAAAGGAACAGACTTCGAGTCTTCAAAGTAATCCGAGAAGAAGTATAAAACCTCGAGCAACAGTTGCTTCACCAATATTTAGGTACCGTTGCATCATGCGGAGTCCCCCATGCTCGCTATGCAATGACAAACGTTGTCACCGACCAGTATCTTTAAGAATCTCTTGACAAGCTTTCGGACCCACGTCGAGTTCAAGGAAGCCTCGAATGTCAACAATGAGCGTCTCACAATTCCTATAAGCTTGGCACAAGCCTTCACAGGTTTTCCCGACCACCTTTTCAGGTAAATAAGGCGGGTATAAAGTTGATCTGAATACTCCATCCTTTTTTAACTCGTTTCTGTAACACCCCGCATTTTTCCATACGTGCGTAAACGATTTCGTCGAAATAAGCCTTGAAGTTTTGCGATAAAAGAGATTTTCAGAAAAGTATTTTATGTGCGAAAGAAATGAAATGATGATTTTCATGGATTTTTATGAAACAAAATGTTTTTATAAATGAAAAGTGAATGGTCTTGTTGAGTTGTGATTTTATTAAAAGTGATTTTATTTGGAATAATGTTTTTGGATCTGTTAACTTGGAAAATTTGTAACTTTTAAACCGTAACTCGGATTTTCATGAATTTTATATCAAAACGATCGTCTTGAAAAGTAGATTTTGAAAATGTAATTTTCAGATTTTTCTGGGTTGTTTTATAAAAATTTATTTTCAGAACGGTGAAATACGAATTTTGGAATTGGTGTTTTGAAGAAAATGAATTGATTGATTTGGCTTGAATTTTATGTGAAATGTGTTTGATTGGATATGTGTGTACTGTGTGATGCATGAAATAAATTGTGTGAGTGTGATTCCTTATTAAGTGATTGCACATTGTATGAATTAATAATTAGAATGTTTAAGTAAATAAGAATAAGAAAATAAAATGTAAAATGCATGTATGTGTGTGGGTATGATACGGTTTGTGTGTATGTGTATGAATATATATATGTATATGCATGTGTGTGATATACGTGTATGTGTGTGTATGTAAGTTAGGAGTATAATTTCTTTAGAAACTTGGTGGGCAAGTAAAGCCCTAACCAAATGGACTAAAACTTAGTTAGAACCAAACCAAACTAATGTCCAAACCCTAACTAGTTTTAAGCCTAAATGACCCCTAAAAAGCCTAGCCTACTTAACTTTGTCCCCTTGCATTTGATAACTTCCACCCATGCATGTTTTTAGAAGCCCAAAACCGCCCCTCCCTTGTGCACACAACCGAACCAAAAACTCAAGGGCATAAGAGGAATTTGTGAATGGCCTATAAAATAGTGGAGCCTTAGTTCATTCACCCATTCTCATTTCTTCACTTTCATTTCCACCAACACCAACACAACTTCTAAGAGAATCATTCAACTCTTAGAAAGAAAAGAAAAGAAAAATAGAGAGAGAGGGAGAAGTGGCAGAGAGCCATAGGAGAGGAGGAAGAAGGAAATTCAACCTAGACCAAGTCCCATTCCTTGTAGATCAAGATTGTTTAAGCTAGAACCAATTCCTTTCATGGTAGGATCCGAAGAGCTTGAAGAAGATTTGTAATAGTTTAAGTTTTTATTTTTCTAGTTTATAGATCTACTTCTTATTTCTTCTTGCATGTCTTATTTTATGGTTTTAAAGATGATTCTATATGTTGTTATTATTTGATCTTGGACTTTAAGGACTTAACATAATTGTAATATGTGATCTTTATACTTTGTGTCTCGGTTGGAATTTCTTTTGATGGTTCTAATATTTTTCTAACTAAATCTTTAAAGATCTAAAGAAAAACTAAGATTTTTGTGAAACCTAAAATAAATCTCTTTGCATGTCTTATTTTCTTGTTTCAAACCGTGGACTATTTGTGTTTATGTGATGATTTGGTTAATAATTGCATGATCTAAGCTTAGTTAATAATAAATTGAAATTCTTTAGCCTTGCATGTTAGATCCTTTTTGCTAGATCTTGATCTATGATGTGTCTTCATGATTATTTGTTGAATAAATTTATGATCTAAACTTAATTTGTGAAACCGTGATCTATGTGTGGTTTCCATGTTTATTTGATGAATGATTTCATGATCTAAATTTAATTTGAAAAAGACTTAATTCTTTGGCTTTGCATGTTAACTTTGTTGATGATCTTGGTTGTTTTAAGTATGTACATGCAATTATCTTTGCTTGATGAATGAAAGTGTTTAGATCCTTGAAGTGCATGTTATTTTTCAAGAGTAAAATTGTGTTTTCTTTTATGTGTGCCACGGTCTCAAAAGGAAAAGTAAAGAAGTGAGTTTTAAAATGATTTTCAAGTACAAAAATGTTTAGATCTAGTGTTAGTCATGTGCATAATTTGATTTAGTGATTGATTTTGTGTGTGAGGCCATTCGGCCATGTTTAATAAATAATAAGATCTATGTTTGTCTTTTGTGAAAAGTGGATGCATGTATGTTTTAAGGTTAGATCCAATGATTTTAAGTGCATGCATTTTATTTCTAAAAGTTTAAAGTGTCATCTTGATTTCTATTTAAAAATAAGTGATGAACTTGAATTTATTTTGTGAATGTTGATGTGAGCAAATGATGAAGTTTGTTGCTTTGAGAAAATAGCTTTGGAAAACTTGCATGATTTGATTTGATTTTTTATGTGTGTTGAAAAATGGAACCATTGTCTTTTGCATGTTGACTTTAAGCCATCCTAGGTATTAGGTGGGAGACTATGTTGTCCCTCATATAGGTTACATGCATGATAAGATTAATTGAATATAAGAGCTTTAAAAAGTGCATGCATGAATTAATTAAATTTAAAAGAAAATATGCGTGATGGTTTGTGATTTAAATTGTTGTTTTGATTTAAGTTATAAAAAGGAATTAAAAATTGTAAATTTTCTTCTAGAGTGCTCACGGTTTTTAGCATTAAAGTAAAGAAAATAATTTCATGTCTTATGTCTTTGGGTGTGCACTAAATTCTTGCCATATTATACATGTAGAATTCGGTCAAAGCATGTGCATGTAGTTAGGAAATTGTTTTCATGAAATGAATTGTGATCATGACTATATTCCTATATGCCTAGATGCTATGTGAAAGTGATATGTGCTTACTTTCATCTTTTTTATTTTAGAAAATAAATAAGTTGGTTTGATAAAATGAAATTTTCATGATGATGATTCAATGATTTTAGTTTTAAAATTTATTTGTTAATCATGTGTATGATTCGGTTGTGTTAAGATAGATTAAAATATTAAGTTAAATTATTTTATTAAGGGTAATTGAACTAATGTATTAAGATTATGATTTAATTAATTTAATAATTGTAAACTATGACTTCCTGTGTACATGTCTGGGAATGATTTGAATAGTTTGAAATTTGTATGTGTTGTTTTTCATGCTGATTGAGTGTGGTGGAATTGTTTTGAATCTGCTTGTGAACTTGGTTGTGAAAAATCTATTTTTGGGTTTCAAAAAGGATTTGAGAAAAATGTTTTATTTAAAAAGTGTAATTTGAACAACTTAAATTGATTGGAAAATCTTAGAGAACCCTTTTTGATCAGTGTTTGTTGATGTATGAAGTTTAGAAATTTAATAAATTGATCTGATTGGTTTTGAAGTTTTACCTTCTTGAATTTTTGTATTTGATTTAAGAAAGATTTTCAGAGAGTTGTTTTCCTAAGATTTCATTCAATGTTTAAAGAAAATAATTTTCAACCGAAGTGTTTTAAATTAAGAAGAATGGAATTGTTTTAATAAAAATATTATTATTTCAAAGCTTTCTTGAAAACTCTTTTTGAGATTTGATTTGGATTTGAAACCTTTTTGGATAGTGGCAATGTGCTTTTAAAAAGGGAATTGTTTCAAAGTACTTTTAAAAACAAAATTAAGAATTCATGTAAATCGTTTCTAACGCACGGGGAAAAATGTCTAGTTCGGGTGTCGGACGCGAAGAAAACGTGGCAAGGTTAGCAACTGGAAATCTTGGAAAGTTTTTGGATGTGTCGTCATCCAGGTGAGTGAGAGTGCTGTGATCCCGTAACGTGGTTGTTCGTAATTCGAGTAGACGGATTGCGAGAGTACTGCGAATTAGGCAATGTAGATGTTGTGCTAAATGTTTATCTGTTCTGTTTGCATTCTAAATGTTTATTTATTGTGCATACTTTATTTTGTTGAGAAATTGTTTGATTATGTTTGGATAGTGAAATGATGATGATGGAACCGTGAAAGTAATAAGATAAATTGAAAAGAGAAAAGAGAAATAAACAAGAACATGAGAAATAATCGAGAAAGAAATAAGTGATGAGATGAGAATGAAGAGAAAGTATGAGAAATGATTGAGAAAGAGATAAAGCGTGATGCGAATGGAATGCAAAAGAGATAAAGAATGAAAGAAAGAGAATTAATATTTGAGTGAAAAGAGTTGAGACTTGAAAGAGAATGTGGTTACGAAAATGAGATGTGATTTGATGGAGATGTGATTCCTCGTTCATGTTTTTGGAAAGAAGCCTAGTGTTGAGTTGAGCTTGCTCCTCCCTTAGCACTCATCCAAAAATGTGATTTTTGAAAACGGTTTTGAAAAGTGATTTTTGAAAAGTTTTGTGAAAACAATATTTTTGTGAAAGTTTTGGAAATATTATTTTGGAAAAAGTTTTGCGAAAAGATATTTTGAGAAATACGAGGAAATATGCTGATGATGTGATGAGAAATATGTTGAGAATGAGTTTATGAGAATGGTGATGATGAGAAAGTGATTTGAGGCATGATGCCATTTGAGATTTAGGGGGACGGATTGCGATTAGTGGTCGGGCTTCGTTGAAGGGATGCACCAAGGACGAGCCGACTGTTAGGATTAAGCCGCTAATTAAAATGCTGAAACTTTAAAAGACTTTAAAAGACATTTACAAACGCGGTGAGGTATGAGTGTCGTATCGAAGTAGTGGAGAGGAAGGAACCATAGGTATCTGCGGATACTTAGGAGGAGATTACATGAGGGGAGGACGATGACGGTGAAACGTCAAGAAGTCTAGAGTACTTTCTAGGCACAACAATCCCACAAGTGGCGCACTAACGTGGTGGGGACTAGGTCTAATGCCGTGGCACGTCTACACCAGAACTAGAATTGTACTGTCGCCCCCTTGATTGCAAATCGAGAACAGTGAGAGGGACTGGAACGGGGCATTTGTGATTGCCGCTGAGAGTGTGCCTTGATTATATGATATGAATTGATTGATTTGAGGCTGAGTCATCCTGGTCTGGGACCATTTGTTTGTGTGACAGCCGTCGTGCCCACGGGGTAAAGGTCCTGTACTCCTGTTTGCTTCCGACTAGGTTGGGTGGTCGACCGAGGAGATGTAGACGTGTGTGAGCTCAATGATGTTTCCCCCTCATCATTGATGCTAACCGAAACAATAAAACTTAAAAGACAAAGATGTTTCAAAGAAAAGTATATCAAAAGATACCAAGCATCAAATAAGATTTATAAGATGAGAGAATTCTTGGAATAAGTAATAAGTGTGGAAATTGTGAGGAAAGAACGATTGAGAACAGTTATGAAAGCTCATGAGAAAGATTTTGGGAATGTGATGATAAAAATTTGAGTAAAGCATTTGTATTTATGATGATGATGGTGATGACTTTATTACTGTTGTGATTCATATATGCTATATGTATAACATGTTACATGTATATGTTGATGATGATATGATTGCATTAGGATAAGTGTCTAGATTATACTATTTTAGTTATCTGTTTATTTTTATTTACCCTGAGACCGCATGGTCAACCCGTTAGTGTTCGGAACACTGACTCTCTCCTACCATGTTGTCGTATCGGCAATCGCTGATACTGCAACGGGTAGATGGCGCAGCGGAAGCGTGGTGGGCTTCATCAACCAAAGTCCGGAGTTAGACGACAAGTATTAGGAAGCATGACTAGAAGCTAGGAATTTCCCTGGCGGAATGTACTCCATTGTAAGTTCTTAGTTACCTTAGCTCTATCATACTGTACCCCAGCAAATGTTTATTCAATATTGATGTTTTGAAACAAGTACATGGGCATTATTTTAAAAATGATGATTTTAAAACAGGTTTCAAAGTGCGGTGTCTTGTGACATCTCGGTTTGGAACTTGGAAGAGTTTGTGCAATATGAGAAAACGAGTTTTAATTATAACTATGTTTTAAAAGTCTAAGTGTTCTCACGTTCACATAACACTTGTGTTTAAAAAAAAATGGCCCTAATTTTCACAACTTTGAGTTTAAGTTTCAAGTTGCCGAATCGGGGTGTTACAGTTGTGGTATCAGAGCAATGGTTAAACTAAATAACCTCTGCATGGACTTACATACTCTGCTGTGTGTCTCTATGTGTGCGCGTTAGTAGTAATATCGCGATAGATGAGAATAGGAATGTTAAGGGTACGCGGATGTTTTCCTGGAAGAGCGTCAATTTTGTCTACAACAGGAACGAGGAGCAGAGATTAGTATCGTTATGGGATGTTGATGCGTGATTCGGAATCTTCTTTCGTTGAATCCTCCTTTGATATGAACCCTTTTTGTTTGAGATAACCCCTGAACTCTTGATATGAGACTTTGTTTTCTTGTTGAAGCTTTTCTTGTGAAAACCCTATGCGTGCCAAAATTGCTTTGGCATTGATACACCCAAGGAATTGGACCTATGATTCCAATATGGATTCTCTTGAATTATAAGGATTCAATGAACACTTGGGTGTTGATTCTTGTTAAATCCTTAGAAACTCTTTCAATAGATTATGTCTTGAAAGGTAAGAATGAAAAATGAAATCAAAAGAAGAAGGATAATGAAGGAGGCACCACTCTTGAAGGATCAAGGGATAAGCCTTTGGTCAAACTCAGCTTGCATCACACAAGTTGAATTCCCTTCTCACAACCAAAAGTAAGAGAATCACTCTCTTGGAATTGTGAACTAAGTCACGATTTTTACACAAACTCCAAAACTATTTTATTCCATCAAACAAAGCTCCTTATATAGGAGTTTACAATCACTAATCTCAGGCCTAGTCTTGGCCATACAATAGCTAGGAATAGTGATGGAAAGTTACAAATTAAATCCTATACATGATGACTCTTAACTATGGGAATGGGGGTTACATAATTCAATGCAAATGATGAGTAATTAAAACAAGTTTTAATTCTCTTCTTCAAAAGATAAACTTGGCCGTGTGGAGATGATTATCATGATGGCCTCTTATTGTAACCACACATTAACTCCTTCATGATGGAGAATTAACTTTGTAACTTCCTCTCTTTAATGTTTGGCCGTGGCATTCATTCTCAATATGAATTCACAATTAATGGTCGAATTCTTCCTGGCCTCCTTTATAACATCCCTTTTGTCTTAATGCTCATAAATGCCTCTTGAATTGATGGCTTCAAATTGAAACTCCTTTGCATTGAAAGGTCGTAGACTTTATTGTGGCATTCATTCCAAATTGATGTCTCTCCTTTTACTATGGTCGTATGATTCAATGGTGTCTTCATTTGAAATTGTAACTTCCCCCATTAATGCACATGATTGGTTTTATTTTGTAACTCATTCTCATTAATCATGAGTTGAGAGATCATCATGGCATGGCTTGATGGCTCATCATGTAGCTTCTCCTTCTTATTCATGACTTGAATATTCCTTTGATTGGAATGATTATTCTCTTGGCCTTGAAACCATAAGCTTCACTTGAGAACTTCATGGTTGGCCTAACCTGATCACAACATTTTTAAGAAAGTCAAAAACTTAAGTAAATCTTCCTCCTTTTTCCTCTATAGAAAGAGAAAAAGGATTCCTCAGCATGGCATGATCCTGGATCAAAGGGAAAGTTGCTTAAGTTCTTAGGGTCCTGGGACTGCCTTGCATCACTCCCTCCCACTTCAAGAGGATTTGCCCTCAAATCTGGAAGTTCCTTAACTGCAAATAAAACTTCATAAGAAACAGATATGACTATGGTTATAGGACTTCCTCTTTTAAAATTGCATTTGAAAAGAATGATTGAAATGAAAACTTCCCTTGATCTGAGATCATGATCCCTTTAGATTTTAACACTTGGCCAAGTTGTCACCCAGATGGGCTTGGTCTCATTGATCACAGCATGGTTGGTCAAGATTCCTTCTAGGTGTTGTTCATGCTTCTCCTCTTTACTTTGACATGAGGAAGAAGTATAAGATGCTCCTTTGTAGTTATTGTCCTTCTTGGAAACTTCAAGAGGAGGCTCAACCCAATCAGGGGTTGACAGCATGGGACTACTCAAAACTAGTCCAACTTCAGTTCTTTTCCTCTGAGGCCTCTCTAACTCCATTGGTATTTGAGGTTTAGGAACAACAACAACATTTAATTGTTCAACAAAGGAATCAGTATTTATAGTGTTTGGTTGTCCCCCATTTTCATCATTCAGGAGAGTTCTTCTTTGGAAGCTTTCTTCTTTCTTTCCATTGACCTTCATGGGCTCTTCTTTTACCTGTTGGGAAGTCTTGGGCAACATGATTTCTCCCTGAGGTTCTTGACTTTCAGTAAATTTTCTTTCTTTTTGATTTTTACCTCCTCCCAAGATAAACTTATTTTGCTTTGTAGGACATTCAAAGGACCAATGATCCTTTCCATGACATCTAAAGCATTTGAAATGTTTCTTTCCTTTGGAGGTTCTTAACTGGGTTTCCAGTTTTTCTATCTTTTGACCAAAACACTCTGAGGTTTCTTTCCACATCTCTTGTAAAGTTGATGTGAGTGCTTCACAAAAAAGTTTTTGTTGGTCATCAAGGTGCTTTCCTTCCATGGTTCAAAATCAAAAACTCTTAAAACCAAAGGGCTTGAATAAGAAAAGGACAATTCCTAATTTTGCTCTAGACTCAAAACAACAAAGACAACTAAAACTCAGGACTAAAGATTAGAGACTCAATGAGACACCACGAATGACCAAAAAGAAAAGACCACAAACTTGACACCCAAAAATTAAGACTCTAAAGACTAAAGAATGAAATTTTAGCAAATCTAGGACCTAAATAACAAGGTTGCATCAAAGGACAAACACAAATGAATTAAAAATAAAATTGAATAGAAATGATGCAACAAAACCGTATGCAACCAGTCTTAGCCACGGTTTTAAAAACTGATTCGGTTTAGGAGCGAATAAAATCGTGCCCAAGAGACACCAAATCTGCCACGGTTTGGAAAACTGAATTGTTTTAGGAACAAAACAAGAATTCGTGACAAAGAGAAAGACCAAAGAAATTGCCACGGTTTTGGTATCACAACAATCAGCGACGAAAATTAGAATAAGTCACGAATTTGATAACAGAAACGATTTTAAACAGTACCGATTTAGTGACAAATAAAATCGTAACAATGAAATATCAAGATTGTCACGGTTTACAAGTCACAAATAATCGGCGACGCTTTCTGAACAAAAATGAACAATGACAAAAGGATCCAAACAACAACGATAAAAGAAAGACACATAGAACAGCGACGGAAACAAAGAGGACACAAAGGCCAAGAAGATTGCAACAACAATGGCCAAAACAGCCACGTTTTTGCAACAACAAAAACAACGACGACTCACTAACTCAATCACGGAAATAATTTGCAGCGACTTTTGTGTAAACACAAACACACCTTGACACAAAACTTAGAAGCAACAATGCAGCGAAACACAAATTTGTTGCATCAACAAGATTGCAGCGAAAAATTTGTTGCATCAATTGATAAAAGCTATTCCAAAGAGGTGATGCAACAAGACCTTGCTCTGATTACCATTTGATACACCCAAGGAAATTGGACTTATGATTCCAATATGGATTCTCTTGAATTATAAGGATTCAATGAACACATGGGTGTTGATTCTTGTTAAATCCTTAGAAACTCTTTCAATAGAATATGTCTTGAAAGGTAAGAATGAAAAATGAAATCAAAAGAAGAAGGATAATGAAGGAGGCGCCACTCTTGAAGGATCAAGGGATAAGCCTTTGGTCAAACTCAGCTTGCATCACACAAGTTGAATTCCCTTCTCACAACCAAAAGTAAGAGAATCACTCTCTTGTAATTGTGAACTAAGTCACGATTTTTACACAAACTCCAAAACTATTTTATTCCATCAAACAAAGCTCCTTATATAGGAGTTTACAATCACTAATCTCAGGCCTAGTCTTGGCCATACAATAGCTAGGAATAGTGATGGAAAGTTACAAATTAAATCCTATACATGATGACTCTTAACTATGGGAATGGGGGTTACATAATTCAATGCAAATGATGAGTAATTAAAACAAGTTTTAATTCTCTTCTTCAAAAGATAAACTTGGCCGTGTGGAGATGATTATCATGATGGCCTCTTATTGTAACCACACATTAACTCCTTCATGATGGAGAATTAACTTTGTAACTTCCTCTCTTTAATGTTTGGCCGTGGCATTCATTCTCAATATGAATTCACAATTAATGGCCGAATTCTTCCTGGCCTCCTTTGTAACATCCCTTTTGTCTTAATGCTCATAAATGCCTCTTGAATTGATGGCTTCAAATTGAAACTCCTTTGCATTGAAAGGTCGTAGACTTTATTGTGGCATTCATTCCAAATTGATGTCTCTCCTTTTACTATGGCCGTATGATTCAATGGTGTCTTCATTTGAAATTGTAACTTCCCCCATTAATGCACATGATTGGTTTTATTTTGTAACTCATTCTCATTAATCATGAGTTGAGAGATCATCATGGCATGACTTGATGGCTCATCATGTAGCTTCTCCTTCTTATTCATGACTTGAATATTCCTTTGATTGGAATGATTATTCTCTTGGCCTAAAACCATAAGCTTCACTTGAGAACTTCATGGTTGGCCTAACCTGATCACAACATTTTTAAGAAAGTCAAAAACTTAAGTAAATCTTCCACCTTTTTCCTCTATAGAAAGAGAAAAAGGATTCCTCAGCATGGCATGATCCTGGATCAAAGGGAAAGTTGCTTAAGTTCTTAGGGTCCTGGGACTGCCTTGCATCAGGCATGATGTTTGGAAAAGCTTTTTCTGAAAATCTTAGACCCTGTCTTTTACAAAACCTTGATCATTGATGAACCCAAATTTTCTCCTTGGTCTTTGACCCAACATTGTTCTTTCCTAAAGCTCTAGTGAGAATGTTAAGCCCTTACATCCTGTATCAGTCCAGTAGAAATCCCTAAGATAGGAAGTGAGTTGTGAAGTGTTGTGAGATAAAGATTGTGAAGGTCAAGAAGAATAAGGAGTAGTGGGTATGAATTAAGTGAAGTATGAGTCTGGGAGAAAATAGGAGTACCCTTGGAGTCTTAAATGGGTGGCGAGTTATGTAAAGTGGTTAGGACTAAGAATTTTGATGTTGGATGGTCCAAAATAATGGTTTAGAAGGTGATAAGATTAGGAAGAAATTAAGGTGATGTTTCGGATTTAGAGTCCTAAGTGCCTTGATTTGAGTCGTAAATGGATAAATAGAGGAGAATAAGTAATGATACGGTAAAGTCGAAGTGATAAGATGGTGGAATTTATGGTTAGAATCTTTAAGTGATTGACCCCAAGGTTAGGTAAAAAGCTAGGATTTGATTTGGTAAATGATAATTGGTCTTGGAGTTGAAGAATTTGATGGTTTAGAATATGAGGAAAATCGTGGAAATTGGAAAGAGGTTTAGAGTGTATAAGCTATATGATTGAGTGTTTGAGATAGGAAGTGAGATAGTGTATGTTTCTTGAGGATTAGTGGTTGATAGAGTAAGAGAAAGATTTAATAGTGACCATAGGAACTGTAACACCCCGCAAATTCCTCGTATTAAATTAAAATACTAAAGATAATTATTTTGAAAAAAAAAATTTAATAAATCCTCAATTCGTGTTTTCAAGATGGTAAATGATTTTTTTTAAAAGAATGATTTTTCAGGAACTAATGCTATGAATTTTAAAGTTGAGATTTGGAAATGATCATGTGTTTAAATTTCTATAAACACGTGTTTGATATTTTTGGCATTTTAAAGAAATCATAATTTTTGCCATGAGTAATTTTATGAGAAAAAGATTTATCTTATGTGTGTGAGTATGTGTACATAGTATTATATGTAGGTGTACCTAGACTTATGTGGGAAAATTTAATTAGTAAATGAATGTGACTATATGTGCATGTATGTGTATGTGTAGGTGTTAGGGTGAAAATGAGTGTGTGTATGCATAAATACATGTGTGTGCCGTAGGAGTGTGCATGTGTGTGCACATGTGTCCGGTCGTGAGTGTGTATGGGTGTATGCATGATAGAAATTTTGACTTTCTTGCACCCTAAGCTAATAGACCAATAGTGTATAGGTTTAGTTTAGTGTAAAGTATAGTTAAGAGTTTGACCACCCAATAGGAAGAAGGATTAAGCCTAATTTCTCTCCATTTGTCTCATGGCTTGGCTTGAGCCATGCAAGCCTTCCTAAGGCCAATTCTACCCTTGAAACAACACTCTTTGGCCGAATTCCTTTAAGGGTAAGAAGGGAAATGCTTGGTTGTCTATATAGGCCCATGACCGTAGTTCCTTCCATTCATTTTCCTTCACATTTCACTTCAAAACCAAAACACAATTCTAAGAGTGTCATCAAACTCTTAGAAAGAAATAGAGAGACTTAGAGAGAAAGAGAACCCGTGAGCATTCAAGAAGAGAAGGAGAAAAAGATCAAGCCCAAGCCTTAGGATTTCTTGAAGATTGAGTGAAGAAGGTTGAAGATCTTCTCTTTTCCTTAATCTGTTCGAAGAGCATAGAGTGTTAGGGTAGTTTTCATTTTTAAAGTCTTGTAAAAGTTCCTTTGTTGTTGCATGTCTATCTTTCTTGTAGATCTATGTTTATATGTAAATTCTAAGCCTTGATCCTTTGATTTCAAGAGCCAAACAACTTGTAGAACCTTAAACCATGGACTCTATTATCCGGCCATGTCTAGGAAACTAGGTCATGATGATTTTTATTTCAATTTGAGTTCATGCATGGTAGTTTTATGCTTGCTAAAGTTGATCTAAATGGTTAAAATGCCTTGACCTTGCTTTTGATATTTATAAAGCCTTGATCTTTGGTTTTGTCTTGAAAAAGGTTTTGATCTTTTGTTTGATCTTGAAAAAGACTTGATTCTTGCTTTGATTTTTTTTAAAATAGCCTTGGTCTTGAGGTCTTGCATGTGATTTCTTTTACTAAAAAAGCCTTGATCTTTGCTTGCATGTCACGGCCTTGGTGGGAAAACAAGGAAAACAACTTTTTCCAATTTGATTTTCGCTTTGACCTAAATCTATGTGTGTTTCAAAGTTAAGGATTTAAGTTTTCTTCTTGATTTTGTTAATTAGTTTTCGGTCAAGCTTTAAAATCAAGGAGATCATGATTGTTTTCATGAAAAAGCTTCTTGCATGTGTCCTCTCTTTGATTTGCATGATTTTAAAAGTGCATGCAAAGAAAAATAAAAAGGGGATTTATGTTTAATAGGCCACGGTTTTGGGGAAGAAAAGGGAGTGGTATTTTTCTGAAACTATGTGTTTGAAATGCATGTTCTTGATTTAATATTTTAAGGTTTTTGTATGAAAGGAAAAGTGCATCAAAGACTTTTGTTTCCCAATAGTGATGATTCGGCCTATACAAGGTTAAATAGGCTAGATTCTTTTGTATGTGATTGTCTCCTTGAAATGATTATGTTTTGTGACTTTGTTTTAAGGAAAAATCTATTCAAATTGTGTTGTTTTGTTCAATTCGGTTTTTCATAAAAGAAAAGGCATAAGTGTAATCGATTATTTTCAAAAGTATTTTCATGACTTGATTTAGGTGCATGCATGTGGGTTTGAGTAAAACGATTTCACTCTCTTAGTAAACCTTATAGCTTTTGAAATAAAATGGAATGAAAAACTTCATGGTTTTAAATCCTTAAATATTGACAAAATCTTTGCTTGAACTTATGTTTATCTACGGTCAGGTAGTGTGAATGAGCTTAGGAAATCTAAGTGCATGAAAATGAATTCAAATTGCTGAAAAGAATTAAATTGTTGCACTGGGTTATATTCTTGGCTTAATTCGGTTAGGAGTTAAAGGAAGAGTAGATGGTTTTATTGTATGAAAAGGAAAATAGAATTTAAGTGCTTGATATAAACCAAGTCGATTTATGTGTTTTAAATTTGTGATCTTTGAATTATTCCTCCGATGTCCTACGGCCATGTAGAGAAAATGAATTTAGGGAGCTTGGTTGCATGAAATAAAATGTACATGTTTGGTTTGTATCTTGTAAGTGACGAATGCCTAAGTGTTTTGTGCTCTGAGCCTTTTGTGAGTGTATGATTGTCTCGATGTTGACTTAATTGGTTATTTGCTTGGTGGAGTGTTGTTTATTGTTGTATGAAAAATGATTGAGTGCGTAATTGATTTTGAAATTTATTGATTCTAAGATAAATTGGTTTGATCTGTTTAGAATTCTTAGATTATGTACATGACTGTCCAAAGTTGTTTTATGATAAGGATTTGAGTTTTAAAGTGAAAAGTGTTTTTACGATGTTTTCGGGGTTTTGTCAAAATGATTCTGTAAAAACTATTCTTGCTGTCCAGAATTACTTGGACTTGCTTCTTCACTTATAAAATGTGTTTATGTGATTTAAAGTTAAGTTTTCGAGTGGTAATTGACTTAAGAAAAAGCCGGATTGAAAACGGTGAATCTTTCGTTGTTTTCGAACATAATTGAGGTACTGTCCAAGATGGACCTGCAACCAAACAAATTGATTTAAATCATATTATAAAATGTTTTCATAAGGTTTTGAAACATTTAAAGTACTAGGGAACATGGGAATTGTTTTGATCGAACTATAAGCGTTTTAATTACGAGGGATGAGAAGTGTCTAAGTTATGGAAAAGATTTTCATAATACAAGTCAATAACATAAGCGTATTTTATTTAGTACGAGGAAATCTTAAAGACAAAGGATTGGGGCAGCCGGCAACAAAAAGGATTCGAGGAGACGGTACGCATTACATTGCTAGATATCAGGTGAGAGAGAAGCTTTCCTAAGACACCGTGGTAGTTAGGTGATTTATTGGGACGTTCCGTATCATCTCAAATATCCGAACTAAGTGGTTGGAGTCAGTAGTATAAGTGGCAATTGTTTGATTGTGTGGCCACTTATACGAATGTGACAAAGACCACATTATTGTTGGGTGATGTTTGTCCGAATTCTAGCATGCTTTTATTTATGTATTTATTTATCTATGCCTGGTGCAATTTAATACTGTGGACGTAAATAAACGATATGCTGTTGGACGTCTGTTACGTCCCGAATACGAAATGAAAGCGAAAGAGATAAATTGCGAAGGTGATGAGATGAAAAGTAAAGACACAATAAGGAAGAAAGAGTTGAGATTGGGGGATGAAAGAATGATAATACTGAGAACGAGCCAGAGCTGGGGAGAGTAATGTGTTGTTGACACGAGATGTGATTCGAGTGGAGCTGGGCTCCGTTGTTTTGGTTTTAGTCTGGGACTAGTGTTGAGTTGAGCTTGCTCCTCCACTAGCGCTCAGCAAAGTTGTAATTCTTGAGAAAGGTTTTTGAAAAGCAGTTTTAAAAAAAAAAGTTTATGGAAAAAGATTTTTGAAAAGGTTTTTGAAAATGAGAATTTTGAAAAAGGTTTTTTGAAAAATAAATTTATTTGAAAAGGGATTTTGTGGGAAATGGTGACAAGAAATTTTTAGAAAAGGGTTTGTGAAAAGAAGTTCTTTTGAAAATGTTTTTGAAAGGAGGTTGCTGAGAAATGTTATGAAAAGTATTTTCAGAAGAGTGTTTGAAAAGAAAGTTTCGTGAGGGGTTGTGAAAAGAGATTTTTGAGACTTTGTGAAAAGAAGTTTCTGAGAAAAATTTACAAAAGGGAATTCTATGAAAATGTTTATGAAATGAAGTTTTGTGGAAGCTTATAAAAGAGTGTTTTGGAGAAAGTTGTAAAAAGATTGTTTTGAGAAAAGATTGCGGAATGAGGTGGTTGAGTAAGATGGTGAGTTGTACCTTGTGGAATGAGATATCAGTTGAGAATTCAGTGAGGTGACCCCAGCTCTGTGCTATGTGAGAAATGATGAGAGAAAGTTGGTACAAAGTTAGTGGTCGGGACTCATTGAAGGGATGCACGAAGGATGGGCCGACCTTAGGATAATTAAAAAGATTAAAAGACTTAAAAGACATACGCGGTGAGGTATGAGAGTGCGAAGTAGTGGAGAGGAAGAAACGATAAGTATCTGCGGATACTTAGGACGAGATTGCATTAGGGGAGGACGAGGACGGTGAAACGTCAAGAAGTCTAGAGTATGTTTCTAGGCAGAACGAACTCCATATGTGGAGCACTAACGTGGTGGGGACTGGGTCTAATTCCGTGGTAAGTTCTGCGGGCCCACTAGAAACATACTGTCGCCCCCGAGATTTCAAATCGAGAACAGTGAGAGGGACTGGAGTGGGGCATCTTGTTTGCCACTGCGAGGCAGTGAGCCATGAATGTTTATTGATATTTTTGATTGAGGCTGAGTCCTCCTGGTCTGGGACCATATGTGTTGACAGTTGTCGTGCCCGCACGGTAAAGGTCCTGTACTCCTGTTTGCTTCCGACTAGGTGGATGGATGGCCGAGGAGATGTAGACTTGAAAAGTGAGTGCTAACTACGAAAGAAACGCGTACCTCGATGATTCTTCAAATCCCCTTATCATCGATGGTTATAATTCGATAAGACATTATAAGAAAAGAATCATAACTTTGAGAGTAAGAGTCTGAGAAGTGTAAAGAATGAGAAGGAGAATGAGAATGGAAATGTGGGAAGGATATTGAATTCTGTGAAAGGGAAGAGAAACCTGAGTGGAGAAGTGTTAAGGGAATATTAATAAGATGGAATGAACGTAGATTGTGGATAATGATGATAGTATGTTTGCTTGTTATCTTGTGTGTGCATGTTGTGTGTTGTTTGTTGTGTGTCCTATTATTTTACCTACCGTAATTCCACATCGTCGATGCTACGCGTCCGGATTGCTTACTCTCTCCTGTTCGTTGCTGCATCGGTACCTCTGGTATTCCAACGGGCAGATGGATCGTCGCATGGAAATCTCTACATGACTTCGTGAAGGGAATGAATGGAAAGCTACACGCTACGGATGAGTCTGGACAGGACATACTCAATTGGTGATCGCGGATCCAGAGTATAAGCTAGGTGGAAAGACAACGAGTTCGTGTTTGGGAAGCGTGCCCTTTGTTAGACATAATTCGGAACAACCATCACGGGAGAAAAATAAGGAGAACACTGTAAGACTATTCGGAGTGGAGCTTAAACCAAATTCGGAAGGGGAGTCAAAGAATGCAGTCGAATCTTCCTCCGATACGAAGGCACCTGCAAAGAAGAAGAGGAGGAAAAATCCAGTTGTAGTCTTCGATAGGAGAGGGGAACCAGTAGTAGAATTAGAATAAGTTGATTGTTTGAATTGAGTATTCAGGATTACCTAAGTTATGAGCTATTACTGTACTTCAAATATTTTGGAGCATGCCCGACTTTCCAAGAATGTAAGAACTCTCTTTTATGAAATATGTCTAAGTTTCTTTGAGTAACTGAATGAAATCGTTTTCTTAATAAACGTTTTTGGAAAGCAAGGTGACTGAGTTTTGGTTTCAAGTAGCAACCCGGTTTTCGAAAGAGGAATGTCGAAGGAGATTAATAACTTTACAAGATTGTTTTCAAAACCCTTCAATAAATGTTTTAAAAAAAAAATTTAGCCTCATTTTGCAACATTAATAAATAAAAGTCAGATGTTTTGGTTTTCGAAAATCGGGCTGTTACAGGAACTTGATAAGGGCAATTGTTTAGTGAGATACAAGGTAATAAGAGGATAGATTGGAGTTAAGTGATGGGAAATTTTGATATTCTTCTCGTGCCGGTGAATTCTTCTCGTGCTGGATTCGTCCATTCCTTTCTCACCTTTTCCTTCAAGACAATTCGGTGAATAATACTCCAGCTTCCTACAATCAGAATTGACTATTCCCTTAGGTACATCAAAAAACTAAACTCCAAGTGATGTGCCTCACATTGTTACCTTGAGATGGACAATTGTTCCCTTCCCTATTTCCTCCTTAGTCACTTTTCTTCAATCAAGGGTTCCTTAACCTTGATATTTCCGTGGTTGATATTCTCCCATTTACTTTTGCCTCTTTCTCCAGTAAGGCCCATATTTCATTATTCTTTCTCTTATTCTGAACTCAAACATTTCTCGCACGAAATTCATGTACTTTCCCATAGTCCTCATACATGCTTACCAACATCGAGAAATTCCTTATCACTTGATAGTTGATAGTTAACTTGGATTCGCACGAAATCTACTCTTGAAATTCGTGCCTTTGGATTTCTCATCTAGGTTGTTCTAAACAATACTTCACAAATCCCTTGCCTCCATAATATATTTTCTAATATCCATAATCCCTTACTTCAACTTCAAAGATTAAATCTCATTCATTTCTTCATAGAAATCTAACTCCTCATTTCCTAGTTGTAATTCACGAATCCGATTCAAGAATTCGTTGATTATTTGCAACATTTCCAATCTAACGCTAGATGGTTCCTCTTGTGTTACCAGACTTAGGTCTCTGAACTCCTCGATCAGAATAACCTCCTTAACCATCATTGAGCTCCCAAGAATAGCCTATCAGCTCAAATCGTCTGCAACTACGTTTGCTATGCCAGGATGGAGCTCAAAGCCATAATCTTTAAGAAACTCCATCCATCGCCTTTATCTTACATTCAACTCTTCCTCTTCTTATTGTCATTCATACATTCGAACTCCAAACTTGTTCATGAATCACAACCTTCTTATCTTAGTACCTATTGTCTCTTTTGCATCATTCAGCTCAATTCTCTACCTTCTCCGATTGGAGTAGCTCCTTAATTTCAACTCTCGATTAATCCATAAGTATTATGATTCAATCCTCTTAAATCAATTTCAATGATGAATCAAGGCATTAAGTTATTTTACCACCTTAAATCCTTTCCTTAAATTTTACTTAGGTAATTGACATTGAGTTTGGATTGGAGGAAGATGTTTATTGATACCAAAAGTTCCTTCACACATGACTTAAATTTTTATTTTAAACTTTCAGCTTCTAACCGGTTGCAAGAAACTCTAACCGATCATGAAGTACAGTTTTAGAAATAAAACCAAACAATTTCAAAACCATTTTCTTTACATCATCCAATCCAACTCAAAATAGGATTTAATCATAATCTAATACCTTGATTCCAACTGAACTCATCACTGAAATGATTTAAATCATAGTCTACTTCACATTTTCCATAATTCCTCTTGGACTAATCATATTATATTGGGGTATAATCCATCACTACCCCACCATAATTAAACAACTTCCTATCATTCAATACCATCAGTTGATCTTTCCAAGTCAACTTGGTCAAAGGCCATGCGATCTTAGAAAATCCTTCAATAATCCGGCGGTAGAATCCAGCCAGCCCTAAAAAAAAGAAACTTCTGACTTTAACCACAGTCTTAATTTGTTCACCTTACACCACTGAATTCGCCTTCGCTGGATCCACCACAATTTCTTTAATGATCACGTGCCCTGCGGACTTAACTTCGCTCAACCAAAACTTATATTTGGTGAGCTTAGCACACAACTACTCCTCTTGCAGGAGTTTCAACACAATCCGGAGATGTTCCTCATGCTCCTCCGAATTCTTAGAATAAACCACAAACGAATCCGAATATAATCTAAAGGTCTCGTTCTTATAGTTCATAAAAGAACAAGTGCATTAGTCAATCCGAACGACATTATTTCCTACTCATAATGTCCGTATCGAGATCAAAAATGCAGTCTTAAGTATATCCCTGTCCCGAATCCTGATTTGGGGTTAATCCAACCTCCAATCAATCTTAGAAAACACTTAGACTCTTTTAATCGGATCCAACCAAAATCTTTTTAGCACTTTTCTACTTGTTTCTCCCATTTGACCATTCCCGATGGTACCATATTATAAAGGTAGTAGAGATAGAATCAGTTTCAAGAATTGACTTGATTCCAAACTCTATCGCTTCACTCAAAGGTAAACCTGGCATCATTTCCTACAACCCAGATTTCTTTAACCCCCTTTCTTCCTTTATTGCTTCCCAGAAGCAACATATGGGTTCATTGAATTCCAGATTCGAAACTTGGGAATCCCAATACAGGGTTGTTCTATCGTCATTAATCATGATCGCTTGATCCTTCGGCTCCCGAACCATGCCTACGATCAAATGAAATCATGACACAGGTAGATAGACAAAGTCTAATACCTTAATAGAACGATTTCGACATACTTTGGAAACCACTACAAGAAGATTTGTAAGATCCTCTGCTTTGAGATAGCAGATTGGATAAGGCATAGAGCAACTTTGATCAATACCCTTATCCATAAGGAACAAATGAAGAATAGCTTTAGAGTTTAACAAACTCAACAAGGTTGATCTTTAAGAAGATAACTGCCCTGCACTCAGTCTGAGAAGTTGATTAACTTTCACACTAGTGAGGGTAAACACTCTTCCCCATAGTCAAGGACTCAACTACAACTCCTTAAAATTTCCTTATCACTGGTTCTATGAAAACATAATAAACCAACACTGTGGTCTTGGGTTTACAACGTATCTAAAGAGAAGCATACGACTATCATACTTCTACTTAGACTTCATAGAACACATCTTAATAGCAGAATAAGCTATTTATCTAGAGCCATTACACATAACCATAGCTCTAGTTTGGAAGTGTATGAAAGCATACTTCCCAGGAAACATTGCAGATATCGATGACCAGCGTATTGGACCACACACCCAAGGACCAAGAGTCAGGACCATTGCTCTGATACCATAAAAATGTAACACTCCTTGTATATCATCTTACTTTATAAGATAAGTAAGAAGTTTATGAAAACTTGGACTTGTTATCGTTGGAAAAAGATCTGAAAATAAGAATTTTCCCTTCCCTGGAAAATTCCTTTTCACAAACACTTGATTAATAATGAGGTTGACTAACAAAATCAGAGTTTGCGGAAACATAGTAAAATCATCATATTATACCCCCAAAATTTATCAAGTGTAACAAGTCCATTAATACCAACTAAGTATGATTATGAAACTGAATTCTTCTTATGATACCTTTTACCAAAATATGTATCATATAAATTCTATTAAAAAAAATAGAAATATTATAGAGCTGGTCACTGGTCCTTTGTCCAAACATCCTTCTGGTCAGATCCTCGATATCTGCACAACGGGTTCCCAACCCACACTCTCTACACTCTGCATGCACCTAAGGGACATCTCCCCTTACTGATTCTTGTACAAGCTAGATGCACGATCAACACTTAATAAGGGCATGGGGGTTAGCTATACATATTCTCATAATCAAATGGGAATAAATCTAACATCCACAAGTCAACATGTAGCAAACCATGATGCATAATCATATGAGCACATCCGGTTAATCATAATTCTTTCAATGCAGGTGGCATGATGCATAATTTCCTTCCACAACTGAGGCCTCTAAAGTCCATCTTGGGCGTCCATCCAATACATCCTTGTGTTCCTGGAACACCGACATTCGTTCCCAGAACGTAATGCCGAACCATACTTGGATAATAAGCATCACTCCCAGAGTGTGCACCACGTTCCCAGAACATGTAGCAAACCATACTTGGATAAATAAGCATCACTCCCAGAGTGTGCATCACATTCCCAGAATGCATACGTTCCCATAACGCATAAAAACCAGGTCCCGGACACTGGCCACATATCTATAATGTGTCATCAAGTAGGTTGCATCTCAATGTGTTCCCAGAACACTAACATACGTTCCCAGAACGTATAAAACCAGGTCCCAGACACTGGCCACATATCTATAATGTGTCATCAAGTAGGTTATAATTTGGTACTCCCGGAGTACCCTCCTCATATTCCCAGAATATGATAAACGTTCCTACCAACCCATCTTCCATTCTATATGCATGAATGCACAATCATCAAGGTTGGTTTTATCTTTAATTCTATTATTATACCAATGTGTTCCCAGAACACTAACATACGTTCTGGGAACGTATCGCAAACCATACTTGGAATATAATCAAGCACCACTCCCGGAGTGTGCATCACGTTCCCAGAACGTATCCAAGAAACCATGTCCCAGACAATGGCCACATTCCCAGAATGTGTCATCAAGTAGGTTGCGTCAGTTTAGTACTCCTAGAGTACGGGGTCATGTTCCCATTAATTCCATTATTATGACTTAGAAAAACAGAACTTCTGAATGACATCTTGAGGTATGGTTTTAGTCATAAAATTCACCTTTGAATTTAAATTTAACATATGCTCATAGACCTGGATTGAGAGAATATAATCATTGGTATTAACAACCCTTATTCAAAAACTTAACTTTTATTTTTAAGTTTCAGGTACTAACCGGTTACATCATCACCTAATCGGTTAGAATTACAGACCTGAATATAAAACCACTGATTTTCCAAGAATCTTTTCTTAAATTCTCTACTCAATCCAATAACAAGGTCTTAGCATAATATAATACCTCAAATCCAACCATAATATCATTTAAAAGATCTAAGTCCTAATCCAATTTCATTTATGCATAATTTCCTCTTGAAATTATCTCATTACACTAAGGTAGTAACTCTTTTAACATCAATCTGAGCCATAACAGTATAATCAACTTATCTTCAGATTGTTTCCCAATGAAATTAAGGCCTAGACTTGAGTAGCATCAATAAGACCACAAGACTGAATTTATAAACTTATTTTCTTTTGAATTTTTACAGTGTCTAACCGGTTACGAATATCGAGTAACCGGTTAGATTATGCAGTCAGACACTAAAACATGAGGTTTAACAAACCATTCTTTTTACTACTCAAATCTAACCACATTTCAATCATTTCAAAGAGTTCTTATACCTTAAGTAAGCATGTTTAACCACAGAAACACAACTTAATGCATTCAATTTAGATATTCAATTTGCACATAATTGCACATATTTCACAACTTAATGCATCAATTCACATAATATCCAAATAAGTCATGAATCCAACATCAATATAGCTTGCATGCATCTAGCTAACATTGCTCATAACAACCATTGAGCTGAGATTGGCCTCCAAGCCACATAACCATTTCAACTTATGCCCATTGAGTCTCTTGGTGACTCATCCTATGTTCTACCACAATTTATTCTCATTCTAGCAAATAGTAAGCTTTCCCCTTACCTCTAGATCGATTGAGAACAAAGACTTCACAGAGAACTGAGTTTGAACACCAAAATCCACTAATTCCCCTTCTCTGCTGGACATGCAACACAGTTTCGGTGGGTTCCCAAAATCAGAGAATTTGACATAGAAAACATGCATCAAAATTGGGGAAAATAGTTAGGACTTAATCTCTGCAACATGCTAAAGAGATTAGGAAAGATTTGAGACCAAGGAATAGCAGGAGCTTACCAAAATCAGAGCTCAAACCTAGCTTCCAGAAACAAGAATAACACTGAACCAGTTTTCAAACTTCAACTTCAGGGATTGATTTCTTCTTCCACACACACTTTTAGCTTACAAATTTTATATCAACACGAAGCTCTGGATGTAAGCTTCGTGTTCGTGTATCACTCAAAGTCCCACTCCTCACACAGAAGAAGAATCAAGCCAGACGAATCAAGAACCCTAGAACAGAGGATTTCCCAACTAACACTCACCAAAACCTTGATTTTGATCTAAATTCCAGCTTTTATAGCGAAATTGGCCTCTCATGCATGGTGGCACGCGTCTCCTACTATGAATCAAGTGGGATTCGTGGCATATTCTGGGTTAAAACGCGTGATTACTCATCAAACGCACTAACCCAGTTTTCTGAGTTCATCGTGTAACCGGTTACAAAGCCCTTCTAACCGGTTACATACTGGTAAAATTCGAAAATTAATAATTTAATTACTCTTTCTTCAAAAACCTTTTTAATATTGCAATTAGGTCCCAACCCAAGGACTAAATTACAATATTCACATTTTTGTACAAAATAACCATATAAAAATATATCTCATATTTTTATATATGAAAACACATAATGTACAAAAACTAAAACCTTTAAAACTAATATAAATCAATTATAAATTAATTGTTATAATTAATTTCTCGGTTATTTGGGAGACGAAAATTAGGGGTGTTACACTACTCCCCCACTTAAAAGGAATTTCGTGGGGGGTTGTGAAAAGAGATTTTTGAGACTTTGTGAAAAGAAGTTTCTGAGAAAAATTTACAAAAGGGAATTCTATGAAAATGTTTATGAAATGAAGTTTTGTGGAAGCTTATAAAAGAGTGTTTTGGAGAAAGTTGTAAAAAGATTGTTTTGAGAAAAGATTGCGGAATGAGGTGGTTGAGTAAGATGGTGAGTTGTACCTTGTGGAATGAGATATCAGTTGAGAATTCAGTGAGGTGACCCCAGCTCTGTGCTATGTGAGAAATGATGAGAGAAAGTTGGTACAAAGTTAGTGGTCGGGACTCATTGAAGGGATGCACGAAGGATGGGCCGACCTTAGGATAATTAAAAAGATTAAAAGACTTAAAAGACATACGCGGTGAGGTATGAGAGTGCGAAGTAGTGGAGAGGAAGAAACGATAAGTATCTGCGGATACTTAGGACGAGATTGCATTAAGGGAGGACGAGGACGGTGAAACGTCAAGAAGTCTAGAGTATGTTTCTAGGCAGAACGAACTCCATATGTGGCGCACTAACGTGGTGGGGACTGGGTCTAATGCCGTAGTAAGTTCTGCGGGCCCACTAGAAACATACTGTCGCCCCCTAGATTGCAAATCGAGAACAGTGAGAGGGACTGGAGTGGGGCATCTTGTTTGCCACTGCGAGGCAGTGAGCCATGAATGTTTATTGATATTTTTGATTGAGGCTGAGTCCTCCTGGTCTGGGACCATATGTGTTGACAGCTGTCGTGCCCGCACGGTAAAGGTCCTGTACTCCTGTTTGCTTCCAACTAGGTGGATGGATGGCCAAGGAGATGTAGACTTGAAACATGAGTGCTAACTACGAAAGAAACGCATACCTAGATGATTCTTCAAATCCCCTGATCATCGATGGTTATAATTCGATAAGACATTATAAGAAAAGAATCATAACTTTGAGAATAAGAGTCTGAGAAGTGTAAAGAATGAGAAGGAGAATGAGAATGGAAATGTGGGAAGGATATTGAATTCTGTGAAAGGGAAGAGAAACCAGAGTGGAGAAGTGTTAAGGGAATATTAATAAGATGGAATGAACGTAGATTGTGGATAATGATGATAGTATGTTTGCTTGTTATCTTGTGTGTGCATGTTGTGTGTTGTTTGTTGTGTGTCCTATTATTTTACCTACCGTAATTCCACATCATCGATGCTACGCGTCCGGATTGCTTACTCTCTCCTGTTCGTTGGTGCATCGGTGCCTCTGGTATTCCAACGGGAAGATGGATCGTCGCTTGGAAATCTCTACATGACTTCGTGAAGGGAATGAATGGAAAGCTACACGCTACGGATGGGTCTAGACAGGACATACTCAATTGGTGATCGCGGATCCGGAGTATAAGCTAGGTGGAAAGACAACGAGTTCGTGTTTGGGAAGAGTGCCCTTTGTTAGACATAATTCGGAACAACCATCACGGGAGAAAAATAAGGAGAACACTGTAAGACTATTCGGAGTGGAGCTTAAACCAAATTCGGAAGGGGAGTCAAAGAATGCAGTCGCATCTTCCTCCGATACGAAGGCACCTGCAAAGAAGAAGAGGAGGAAAAATCCAGTTGTAGTCTTTGATAGGAGAGGGGAACCAGTAGTAGAATTAGAATAAGTTGATTGTTTGAATTGAGTATTCAGGATTACCTAAGTTATGAGCTATTACTGTACTTCAAATATTTTGGAGCATGCACGACTTTCCAAGAATGTAAGAACTCTCTTTTATGAAATATGTCTAAGTTTCTTTGAGTAACTGAATGAAATCGTTTTCTTAATAAACGTTTTTGGAAAGCAAGGTGACTGAGTTTTGGTTTCAAGTAGCAACCCGGTTTTCGAAAGAGGAATGTCGAAGGAGATTAATAACTTTACAAGATTGTTTTCAAAACCCTTCAATAAATGTTTTAAAAAAAAATTTAGCCTCATTTTGCAACATTAATAAATAAAAGTCAGATGTTTTGGTTTTCGAAAATCGGGCTGTTACAGGAACTTGATAAGGGCAATTGTTTAGTGAGATACAAGGTAATAAGAGGATAGATTGGAGTTAAGTGATGGGATATTTTGTAAGAATTGATTAAAGAGTGGTGAAGGATAGGAGTATTTAAAGGTTAAGTTGGTGATAGTAAAGAGAGATATGAGTCGTCTAAGTTGAGGAGTAGATGGAAATGTGAGGGTTTTGAGGAGTAGTTTGTTTAGGCTTGAATTGACGAGAAGAGTGTAATCTTGAAGTGTAGTAGTGTCTTGACCCCGAACAGCCATAACCATGTTGTTTCTGAATCCTATTTTGGTGCCTTTGAACCCATCAGTCCTTGTTGTCAATGAAACCAAGTTGTTTTACCCCGCCATGTTTTTTATCGAAAGCCCTTCGAGAGATTACTTTTGCAAGTAATCCGTTCGATTCGCTCTTAAGAACGATGAAGAAACGGTGTAAATTCGAAGATGCGACGATTGCGACAGTTAGAGAGTAAAAGGATTTTGTCAAAAGGTTACGCGTCCGCCGATCAGACAGACTTTATACGGCATTTCTCGAGGACGAGAAATCTTCAAGTTGGGGAGAATGTAACACCCCGCATTTTTCCTATACGTGCGTAAACGATTTCGTCGAAATAAGCCTTGAAGTTTTGCGATAAAAGAGATTTTCAGAAAAGTATTTTATGTGAGAAAGAAATGAAATGATGATTTTCATGGATTTTTATGAAACAAAATGTTTTTATAAATGAAAAGTGAATGGTTTTGTTGAGTTGTGATTTTATTAAAAGTGATTTTATTTGGAATAAAGTTTTTGGATCTGTTAACTTGGAAAATTTGTAACTTTTAAACCGTAACTCGGATTTTCATGAATTTTATATCAAAACGATCGTCTTGAAAAGTAGATTTTGAAAATATAATTTTCAGATTTTTCTGGGTTGTTTTATAAAAATTTATTTTCAGAACGGTGAAATACGAATTTTGGAATTGGTGTTTTGAAGAAAATGAATTGATTGATTTGGCTTGAATTTTATGTGAAATGTGTTTGATTGGATATATGTGTACTGTGTGATGCATAAAATAAATTGTGTGAGTGTGATTCCTTATTAAGTGATTGCACATTGTATGAATTAATAATTAGAATGTTTAAGTAAATAAGAATAAGAAAATAAAATATAAAATGCATGTATGTGTGTGGGTATGATACGGTTTGTGTGTATGTGTATGAATATATATATGTATATGCATGTGTGTGATATACGTGTATGTGTGTGTATGTAAGTTAGGAGTATAATTTCTTTAGAAACTTGGTGGGCAAGTAAAGCCCTAACCAAATGGACTAAAACTTAGTTAGAACCAAACCAAACTAATGTCCAAACCCTAACTAGTTTTAAGCCTAAATGACCCCTAAAAAGCCTAGCCTACTTAACTTTGTCCCCTTGCATTTGATAACTTCCACCCATGCATGTTTTTAGAAGCCCAAAACCGCCCCTCCCTTGTGCACACAACCGAACAAAAAACTCAAGGGCATTAGAGGAATTTGTGAATGGCCTATAAAATAGTGGAGCCTTAGTTCATTCACCCATTCTCATTTCTTCACTTTCATTTCCACCAACACCAACACAACTTCTAAGAGAATCATTCAACTCTTAGAAAGAAAAGAAAAAAAAATAGAGAGAGAGAGGGAGAAGTGGCCGAGAGCCATAGGAGAGGAGGAAGAAGGAAATTCAACCTAGACCAAGTCCCATTCCTTGTAGATCAAGATTGTTTAAGCAAGAACCAATTCCTTTCATGGTAGGATCCGAAGAGCTTGAAGAAGATATGTAATAGTTTAAGTTTTTATTTTTCTAGTTTATAGATCTACTTCTTATTTCTTCTTGCATGTCTTATTTTATGGTTTTAAAGATGATTTTATATTGTGTTATTATTTGATCTTGGACTTTAAGGACTTAACATAATTGTAATATGTGATCTTTATACTTTGTGTTTCGGTTGGAATTTCTTTTGATGGATCTAATATTTTTCTAACTAAATCTTTAAAGATCTAAAGAAAAACTAAGATTTTTGTGAAACCTAAAATAAATCTCTTTGCATGTCTTATTTTCTTGTTTCAAACCGTGGACTATTTGTGTTTATGTGATGATTTGGTGAATAATGGCATGATCTAAGCTTAGTTAATAATAAATTGAAATTCTTTAGCCTTGCATGTTAGATCCTTTTTGCTAGATCTTGATCTATGATGTGTCTTCATGATTATTTGTTGAATAAATTTATGATCTAAACTTAATTTGTGAAACCGTGATCTATGTGTGGTTTCCATGTTTATTTGATGAATGATTTCATGATCTAAATTTAATTTGAAAAAGACTTAATTCTTTGGCTTTTCATGTTAACTTTGTTGATGATCTTGGTTGTTTTAAGTATGTACATGCAATTATCTTTGCTTGATGAATGAAAGTGTTTAGATCCTTGAAGTGCATGTTATTTTTCAAGAGTAAAATTGTGTTTTCTTTTATGTGTGCCACGGTCTCAAAAGGAAAAGTAAAGAAGTGAGTTTTAAAATGATTTTCAAGTATAAAAATGTTTAGATCTAGTGTTAGTCATGTGCATAATTTGATTTAGTGATTGATTTTGTGTGTGAGGCCATTCGGCCATGTTTAATAAATAATAAGATCTATGTTTGTATTTTGTGAAAAGTGGATGCATGTATGTTTTAAGGTTAGATCCAATGGTTTTAAGTGCATGCATTTTATTTCTAAAAGTTTAAAGTGTCATCTTGATTTCTATTTAAAAATAAGTGATGAACTTGAATTTATTTTGTGAATGTTGATGTGAGCAAATGATGAAGTTTGTTGCTTTGAGAAAATAGTTTTGGAAAACTTGCATGATTTGATTTGATTTTTTATGTGTGTTGAAAAATGGAAACATTGTCTTTTGCATGTTGACTTTAAGCCATCCTAGGTATTAGGTGGGAGACTATGTTGTCCCTCATATAGGTTACATGCATGATAAGATTAATTGAATATAAGAGCTTTAAAAAGTGCATGCATGAATTAATTAAATTTAAAAGAAAATATGCGTGATGGTTTGTGATTTAAATTGTTGTTTTGATTTAAGTTATAAAAAGCAATTAAAAATTGTAAATTTTCTTCTAGAGTGCTCACGGTTTTTAGCATTAAAGTAAAGAAAATAATTTCATGTCTTATGTCTTTGGGTGTGCACTAAATTCTTGCCATATTATACATGTAGAATTCGGTCAAAGCATGTGCATGTAGTTAGGAAATTGTTTTCATGAAATGAATTGTGATCATGACTATATTCCTATATGCCTAGATGCTATGTGAAAGTGATATGTGCTTACTTTCATCTTTTTGATTTTAGAAAATAAATAAGTTGGTTTGATAAAATGAAATTTTCATGATGATGATTCAATGATTTTAGTTTTAAAATTTATTTGTTAATCATGTGTATGATTCGGTTGTGTTAAGATAGATTAAAAGATTAAGTTAAATTATTTTATTAAGGGTAATTGAACTAATGTATTAAGATTATGATTTAATTAATTTAATAATTGTAAAATATGACTTCCTGTGTACATGTCTGGGAATGATTTGAATAGTTTGAAATTTGTATGTGTTGTTTTTCATGCTGATTGAGTGTGGTGGAATTGTTTTGAATATGTTTGTGAACTTGGTTGTGAAAAATCTATTTTTGGGTTTCAAAAAGGATTTGAGAAAAATGTTTTATTTAAAAAGTGTAATTTGAACAACTTAAATTGATTGGAAAATCTTAAAGAACCCTTTTTGATCAGTGTTTGTTGATGTATGAAGTTTAGAAATTTAATAAATTAATCTGATTGGTTTTGAAGTTTTACCTTCTTGAATTTTTGTATTTGATTTAAGAAAGATTTTCAGAGAGTTGTTTTCCTAAGATTTCATTCAATGTTTAAAGAAAATAATTTTCAACCGAAGTGTTTTAAATTAAGAAGAATGGAATTGTTTTAATAAAAAGATTATTATTTCAAAGTTTTCTTGAAAACTCTTTTTGAGATTTGATTTGGATTTGAAACCTTTTTGGATATTGGCAATGTGCTTTTAAAAAGGGAATTGTTTCAAAGTACTTTTAAAAACAAAATTAAGAATTCATGTAAATCGTTTCTAACGCACGGGGAAAAATGTCTAGTTCGGGTGTCGGACGCGAGGAAAACGTGGCAAGGTTAGCAACTGGAAATCTTGGAAAGTTTTTGGATGTGTCGTCATCCAGGTGAGTGAGAGTTCTGTGATCCTGTAACGTGGTTGTTGGTAATTCGAGTAGACGGATTGCGAGAGTACTGCGAATTAGGCAATGTAGATGTTGTGCTAAATGTTTATCTGTTCTGTTTGCATTCTAAATGTTTATTTATTGTGCATACTTTATTTTGTTGAGAAATTGTTTGATTATGTTTGGATAGTGAAATGATGATGATGGAACCGTGAAAGTAATAAGATAAATTGAAAAGAGAAAAGATAAATAAACAAGAACATGAGAAATAATCGAGAAAGAAATACGTGATGAGATGAGAATGAAGAGAAAGTATGAGAAATGATTGAGAAAGAGATAAAGCGTGATGCGAATGGAATGCAAAAGAGATAAAGAATTAAAGAAAGAGAATTGATATTTGAGTGAAAAGAGTTGAGACTTGAAAGAGAATGTGGTTACGAAAATGAGATGTGATTTGATGGAGATGTGATTCCTCGTTCATGTTTTTGGAAAGAAGCCTAGTGTTGAGTTGAGCTTGCTCCTCCATTAGCACTCATCCAAAAATGTGATTTTTGAAAACGGTTTTGAAAAGAGATTTTTGAAAAGTTTTGTGAAAACAATATTTTTGTGAAAGTTTTGGAAATATTATTTTGGAAAAGGTTTTGCGAAAATATATTTTGAGAAAGACGAGGAAAGATGCTGATGATGTGATGAGAAATATGTTGAGAATGAGTTTATGAGAATGGTGATGATGAGAAAGTGATTTGAGGCATGATGCCATTTGAGATTTAGGGGGACGGATTGCGATTAGTGGTCGGGCTTCGTTGAAGGGATGCACCAAGGACGAGCCGACTGTTAGGATTAAGCCGCTAATTAAAATGCTGAAACTTTAAAAGACTTTAAAAGACATTTACAAACGCGGTGAGGTATGAGTGTCGTATCGAAGTAGTGGAGAGGAAGGAACCATAGGTATCTGCGGATACTTAGGAGGAGATTGCATGAGGGGAGGATGATGACGGTAAAACGTCAAGAAGTCTAGAGTAATTTCTCGGCACAACAATCCCACAAGTGGCGCACGAACATGGTGGGGACTAGGTCTAATGTCGTGGCACGTTCTGCACCGGAACTAGAATTGTACTGTCGCCCCCTTGATTGCAAATCGAGAAAAGTGAGAGGGACTGGAACGGGGCATTTGTGATTGCCGCTGAGAGTGTGCCTTGATTACATGATATGAATTGATTGATTTGAGGCTGAGTCCTCCTGGTCTGGGACCATTTGTTTGTGTGACAGCTGTCGTGCCCGCGTGGTAAATGTCTTGTACTCCTGTTTGCTTCCGACTAGGTTGGGTGGTCGACCGAGGAGATGTAGACGTGTGTGAGCTCAATGATGTTTCCCCCTCATCATTGATGCTAACCGAAACAATAAAACTTAAAAGACAAAGATGTTTCAAAGAAAAGTATATCTAAAGATACCAAGCATCAAATAAGATTTATAAGATGAGAGAATTCTTGGAATAAGTAATAAGTGTGGAAATTGTGAGGAAAGAAGGATTGAGAACAGTTGTGAAAGCTCATGAGAAAGATTTTGGGAATGTGATGATAAAAATTTGAGTAAAGCATTTGTATTTATGATGATGATGGTGATGACTTTATCACTGTTGTGATTCATATATGCTATATGTATAACATGTTACATGTATATGTTGATGATGATATGATTGCATTAGGATAAGTGTCTAGATTATACTGTTTTAGTTATCTGTTTATTTTTATCTACCCTGAGACCGCATGGTCAACCCGTTAGTGTTCGGAACACTGACTCTCTCCTACCATGTTGTCGTATCGGCAATCGCTGATACTGCAACAGGTAGATGGCGCAGCGGAAGCGTGGTGGGCTTCATCAACCAAAGTCCGGAGTTAGATGACAAGTATTAGGAAGCATGACTAGAAGCTAGGAATTTCCCTGGCGGAATGTACTCCATTGTAAGTTCTTAGTTACCTTAGCTCTATCATACTGTACCCCGGCAAATGTTTATTCAATATTGATGTTTTGAAACAAGTACATGGGCATTATTTTAAAAATGATGTTTTTGAAAACGGGTTCCAAAGTGCGGTGTCTTGTGGCATCTCGGTTTGGAACTTGGAAGAGTTTGTGCAATATGAGAACACGAGTTTTAATTATAACTATGTTTTAAAAGTCTAAGTGTTCTCACGTTCACATAACACTTGTGTTTTAAAAAAAATGGCCCTAATTTTCACTACTTTGAGTTTAAGTTTCAAGTTGCCGAATCGGGGTGTTACAGTTTCAGTCCCGAGCATTTCACAAATCTTATAACTCGACTCAAGACTTTTCAAGATCTGAATACTCCAACCTTTTTTCACTCGTTTCGGTCTTGAGCGTTTTCATAAATCTTATAACTCGACTCAAGCCTTTTTAGGCTTTACCGAGTGGGGGACAGGACTACCACGTCCCATGTGCACGTCCCATGCGCCAGCAGATTCGGTATTTACCTTCTTCATCGAGGACATATGTTAATTCACCACATGTGTGAGTCAAGTACAAGCGATAAAATCACGTACATATAAATCATTTTACAGTTTTTCTCCAAAATCTATGTTATTAACCTGTGAAAATACGTACGACTCATTTCGTTCGGCTAGCCACCGAGCAAAATCGAGGATCTCTGACAGCTCTCTTCATGAGCTTAAAACATCGTACTTAAAGAACGCCCGATCCCAGGAACATCACGCTCCTTGCATCGCGGTCCGAGGATCCCACTTCAACTAAAGTCGGCGATCCAAGTTCCAACTCACAGGGATAGTTCCAATAATCACGAACAATTAAAAACACTTGTTCCACAACAAGTAAACATAAAACGCTTGTATAACAACGAGCAAAAAGAAGAACGAGCAAAATCTCTACGTAAAAAACACTTGTTTAAACTACAAGTAAAGACCCACAAACAACGATGAGCCAAATCAATATAAACGAGCAAAAGTACTTGCATTCACTGCAAGAACTAAATAAGCAATACAAGCAGTGTTCATAAAGTCAATAATAGAAATTAACAACAGTCAAAAAGTGGCTACCTAGCATAAGGGACTTATGCCTCTACGATAGAAAGTTCTATCTTATAATCATTAAAGGAGGATCCTCTTCAATATCAATAAGCGAATTTGCCAAATCCTCAGCATCCAGATTGACCTCTTGCTTGTTAGGGCAACAAGCTTTCCCTGCACCACTTCATGGAAAGGGTCGACTCCCCCTCACCTATAGATCGGCCGAACTTTAAAAAAAAATCTGCTTCACAGCAGATATTTAGATCGGCGGAATTGTTCATCTACACTTTTCTCCCCGTTATAGAGATTTCGAGCAACCTCCCTCTTATGCTACCACCTTCTTATGCTTATCAATGGACTGACGAGCAATTTGCAAGGACTCCTCAAGCCCTTTCTTTTCATCTCAAGTGTCGTCTTGGACCCTCTAAACACATCCCGATCCTTGACGACATCAGCATGTTCAGATCTCAGATTTTCAAATTGAGATCAGAGTATATTCAGCTCATCATTCAAGCTTGCTTCATTAGTAGCCGAGAGATCCTGAGTCTCCTTCTGCATGGAATTTAACCCCACAAACAGATCGTCCGAGCATTGTGCCAAGTTGTGCATCAAACTGGCACCACGAAAGAATTGCTTAGTAAGAACTTGTGCATGGTTCTTCCATTCGGGCGCATTCAACTCGAAAAATCTTTTCTAGTCTCCCTCTGATCGAATGAAGTTGGGGAATTTTCATCTAACTTCCTATACTACACAGAGCTAATCTGAGAAGCCTCGGCATCCACCATAATAATCTCGGCTACATCCTCCTCGGTATCAAACTACTCAGGTATCATGGATTTCTCCATGTCAAATATAACTACGGCCGCCTCGGTTTGAGACGGAGGATTGGAAACCGCCAACAGCGATAGAACAAGAGTTGAGTCGGAAACAGCGCCACTAATAGTGGCCTTCCTCTTTCTGCCCTTTTGGAGTAGCTCGGCATCTCACCTGCAAGAGGAAAACAAATCGGTCAACAAAAAATTCACCCAGAGTATATGTTGTTACACGTATCCTTCTCGTCTTAGCTCAACTTGTTAAAATCAATAATGTATGTCGTCGCTTGACGATTATGGAACTCCTCTGATTGTTCAATAAGGGAACCGAGGTTAATCACCCTCTTCACCAGTGGCCGTGAACCAGCAATTCCCGCTGCCAATGAAGTTATACTTGAAAAAGAGTGACTTTAAAGTCTTCCAATGTTCAGAGCGTTACAAGACTCTAAAGATACCCAAAGGCGCTTATATGAGCCCTTCTCAAAGGGATTCACCTGAAGAGAAAATAGCCAAAGGAAGGTCGGCACGGTACGAGTTCAACCCTTGCCCAAGCATAGCATTTGAAAGGCTCGGACAAAAGCCCATGCATTCGCGTAGAGTTGTGATGGAGCAATATTCACCATCCTTAATAGGTCCATGTCAAAATCTGAAAACGACATCCAGACACCGAGCCGTGTCACCACCTCCTCATAGAAGAAAAAAGCCTTGGTTTCAACAGGGATCTTAGTGAAAATACGGTCTTCCACTCCGATAGAGGTCATAATATATGAAGTTCCAGATTCTTCCCCAGGAAACAGCAGCTAAATTGCTCGAGATGATTAACCCAGTTATTTGAAGGAAATTGTGAACGTATGCCCACCACTTCACTGTCCACCCATTTATAATCAGCATCATCCCTACGAAGAGGAAACAGCTTGACTCATGATACATATTTTCTAACCATTCGCAAGGAAAAGAAGGCACACCCGGAGTCAAGTTTTAAACAAAAAACGACGCCCTAAAGATTACGATCGAGTTTTATCACCGTGCGGGGAGCACATCCCTCAGCTAACTTCGGTAGAGTTCCCCCAAAAAAGGTTTTTGTTCAAGATACCTCTCGGTGGCCTCCTTAAACCTCGCTTGCTCTATTATCTCTGCGATACGGTAATATAAGCTCTTTGCGTCGACTCAATCAAGTCCCTCGGGAAATATACGGATAACGGCTCAGCACTTGAACAAGGCTCATCTGTCTTCTCTAAAGGGTGAGGGCGGACTCGAATTTACCGATTCCTCACTCATGTTACCCCAAACAGTTCTCAAAATTCATGAAATTGAAGGTGGCGATTACAAAAATCAAAAACGAAAGGTAATCGTCACATATCAGTTCCCAAGATTGGAATAGACACATTGAGTATCTAAGCAGAATGCAAAACGTCACTTCAGCACTAGTGAAAAAGACACAGGCTATTCTTAACAGCTAAGCTCCATCATCTGTCAATTCGACCCAAACGCTCGAACCGAGACAAATTATTATAGAGCACGGCACAGGCCCCAAATGCCTTACCGATCTCAGGGGCTAATGTAGTGAACCTATCCTCATACCCACCAAGGGCGCTTCAAACCGACAACGCAAAGACTGGCCAAGAGAACCAAAGACACCGACCCTTACCTGGTCGTCAATATACTAACCTAGCTTGGGACACATACGGATCCAGGGCTACGGGGCTACAACCGAGCACATGATTGTCATCCTTATCTCGACAGCTACAGTCCCCAACAGTCCTTCTTTCTTTCCTATATTCCCGTACAACCCTAGGTCACAATGAATAACCACTACAATGTAAGAATCTCCAAATCAAGTTACTCTTTTAATGTCATTATTCGGGCACAAAGAACGCTATCAACCATCCGCGATACTCTTCCGTGTAAAAGGCCTCGGTTGCGAACAGTCTTCTACATCACCACCAACCCTTGGAAAAGGACATCGGATCGACCCAACACAAAAAGGCTCTAAACTCGGCACAAAGTCTCTACGACTCTTCCCGAGCTGGGGGGGCTTATGTCATGGACCAGACCTCGGTCCGACCTACCCCATCTTAACCGACCGTACGTCGAACAACAATTACCCAGACTCCTCTTCCAGTCATTCAGATTCCAGTCACTCATCTTAACTGCTCAGCTAACCTTTTAACTCGGCATGGGCTCAAATCGCCTTACCGAGCTAGGGGGCTTATGTAGCGGACCTGACTCCAGTGCGACCGATTCGATCTTATGCCAACTAGTTAACATTGAGTTTATGAGCACCGACCACGATCTGGTCAAATTCACAGCACACCGAGCTAGGGATACTTGAGTGAATTACAGGCTTATAGGATCAGGGCCGAGCACAGGGTCTTCACCCTTATCAGAACAAGATACGGTCCCAACAGCCTAACCACCACTCCTATATTCCCGCATAGCTCGATAAACTACGGGATAAAGGCTAGTGTTTATCCATAACAGGATTTACAAAGGTTAAACTAATCAGCACCTTGACTAATCCTATTCAAACTTTTCCTTCTCTCGGGCCTTATCAGACAGACCCACATGTACACATCAACTTCCCCTATAAGTATCACCATGCTATGGAGGCTAAGAGATGCTCTCTGAACCCTATTCTGAAGAACTACGTGTGGCTTGATTCTCTTTTCACTAGGGATACGTAGGATCGGGGTCACCCTCGCCAGCTACAACAACCCATCAAACACATCGTGGTGTTTCATCAATATTGGAACACTACAATGGTGATGGTGAAATACTGTGATGTAGTTGATGATGGAGTGATGAGACTTGATCTCGTGCTCTGGAATTTGGTTGGGGTTTGATGATGAGTGTTGATGATGATCTTGATGATGAGTGATGAGCTCTTGTGCTCTGGATGTTCATGAGAGAGAGAATGAGAGATGATAAGTGTTGAGGGTGGGGAAACTCTTGGTTCTTGAGAGAAATGAAAGGATGGAGAATATGTGTATGTGTGTGTTGTGTTCTTGGGACTTGGTGGTGGTGAGGGAGGCTTGAGAATGATGATGGTGTTTGGAGTTATGGAGCTTGGGGTGTGATAATGGTGGTGATGGGTGATGAATATGGGAAGCTTGAATGATGGGTGAAAACCTTGGAGAAATGGCTATGGAGTCTTGGGCTTGCTTTGGAAGCTTTGGTTCCAATTGTAGGGGAAGAAAGGGGCAATTCGTGTGCCCCACGCCCTTTATTTTTTTCCATTCTGATGTGTGTTAATCAATTAACCAGTTGGTTAATCGATTAACCAATGTATTTAATTTTTACAAGCTATCAGGTCTTAATCGATTAAACCCTTGGTTAATCGATTAAGCAGCTTAGTTCTTCATTCCCCTACACTTCATAGTGCCATATCTCCTTCGTTACCCGTCGGATCTTGCTAAAATTTGAAAGCTAGCTTCCCTACATACTAATCTTTATATACAATGGTGGAATTTGTGTTTGGAGTTGTAAATCTTTTACTTATAATTTCCTATTATAGGGTGTTTCCAACACCGAAAACAGCGTTTCCTACACTCGTTTGTTCATCTTTAATTCTTGTATCTGATGCCAACGCTTCCTAACTCCTTCATGGCACTCAAATGGATCTTAATCCATCACCTTAGTTCCTCTTGAGCATAAATTATCATTCTCTAATCTTATTATTCTAATTATTTTTGGAATTAAAATTTTGGATGTTACAATTCTCCCCCACTTACTGGAATTTTGTCCCCGAAATTTCGTTCAGTTCTTTAAAATGGAGAGTCATCCCTTGACAAGGCCTTTGATTACGGCTTTCACATCTGTCAGTTCCAGCTTCTCACTAAGGATATCCCTCATTCCATGCTCCTTGGTGCATTTCGTTTTACGCTAGAACACTCTACGCCTTGTTCTCGCCTGTCATTCCCTCTCACCATTTTGAATTTGCTCAAGGGGCGACAGTACTTTTCTAGTTCGTGATGCAGAACACGCTACGATCTCTTGGGTCTTAAGTCCTGATCACATATAGTCTAGTTCTTCCTAGAAAAGCATCCTAAGCTACTTGACGAGTCACCGTCATTACCCTCCCCTATCACAATCACACACCTGAATATCCGCAGATAAGCAGGGTATCTTCCTCTCCACTACTTCTCGCTCATCTCACCACATTATAATTAATGTCTTTTAAATATTTTATTAAGGTTTACTAACCTAATTGCGAACGAGTCACCCTTATCCATCCTTCGGTAATCCTCGACCTTTAATTAAACAATCTTTTACAACATCCATTCTTTTCCAATAACACTCGCTAATTAAAGGCTCGGACTCACGGAGCATCACTCTCGTGGCTAGCACAATTCAACTTGGAGAGCACAAAATCCATCTTGGTGCTCATAAGGGAGATTCACTTTCAATCATTAATTTCTCAAACTCATAACATTCATTCATCACTTTTTAATTTCATTTTTCAATGTCATGCATCATGCTAAACATAATGAATCATCATGCATGAGTAGGCATAATACTTGCATATTCTCATGTTCACATAAATCATTCAAGCAACATTGCATAAATACGATAGTGATCTTAGTCTTTCGTGCGAGCAACCAAACAATCGAACAAACCAATTGCCCTCACACTACTTAACCTTAATCCGATCACGGTTCCGATTAAAACAATCGAAACTAAAATCATTTAACCATGACATACATTCCAGACAAGCTATCATTCTCACCTTGATTGCGAACAGAAACTCTTTGAGAATCCACAAAACTCTGATTCCCACGATCACGCTCGAGAGCGGTACCATTTCCTCAAATCAAACATAACGTATTAATATAAAATTCCAAATAACATATTCGTTCTTCATCACTTACATAAAACTTTAAAACTTAAAATAAATCATTTCGGGTAAAACGAAAACACATTTCTTTTTCTTAAATCGTTCTCAAGTAAAGCGACAACTCACATACTTTAAAAAAAATTAAAATAATTCATAAATAAATTTTAAAAGCAAATAGGAGCTGCTGGTCCGCCTTGCTAATCAATTCCGAAAACACCGAAAAATTCACGTTTTCACTTCCAGCTTTTTCCTAAATCCAATAGCACTTGAAAGCTATACTTTAAATCACTTGAACACATTTTTAAAGTTGAAAAACAAACCAAACCAATTCTGGACAGCAAAGGATTTATCCACAAAATCACTTTTAGAAAATCCAAAAACAAAGTAAAAGTACCTTTTGCTTCAAAACATGCTTCAACACAAAATAAGCACTTAAACACTTTAAAAATCAAGCTTTTTAATATTAAACAAACCTTAGGACAACCACCAAATGTAACCAACAATTCCAAATAAATCAAATCAAATAGACTTAAAATCAATTAATTTTTAAAGCTAATTACGTACCCGAACATTTTTAAATCATCAACTTACACACAAACGACAAACGATACCTTAGTAAATCAATTCATATAGACACATAGCACATATTTATTCATGTTCTTAATCAATTAAACATACACACACACACACACACATATATATATGCTAGTCAAGCAACATGTTCAATGAATTAACTTGAATATAAACCAAACATTCACTTTAAAATAAACATTTTCATCAACAAACACTTAACTTTTATTTTCATCTAGGTCATACACTTTTCAAATATTAATTAGCATTTAACAAAATAAATTCCTATCCTACTAAACCTATCATGGCCGAATCATGCATCAAGACCAAACAACATTCATAAATTTTTCTAACATTCCTTAAATCATCAAAACAACACTTTTTCAATTACACTCAGTCATATAATCAATTAGCAAGCACTAAATCACTTATAGAACACATAATCACTTTCAAAACAATTTCATTTTCATATCTATCTACTTACACACAAAGGGGCCGAATTAATCAAGCAAAAATAATTTCAAAACATTAGCATGCAAGTTCATTTCCAAGAATAAAAATCACTTAAACATATGCACACACCCAAAACTGAATCTAATCAAAAGATTAAGCCAAAGATACAAACTTTACATGCTACAAGCAACTTAACCATTTTCAAGCATCAACATACAAGCTTATTTTCAAGAAATCAATTTCATTTACTCATGAACACATGCATGGCCGAATTAATCAAGAAGAAGTAAGCTAAAAATCACAAATATAAGTACTTAAATCATCATGAGTCATTTCAAGCATTCAAACACTAATTTTATTTTCATGAAACAAAATCATTTTGTTCCTTTTTCCTCCCTTGGTCGAATACACACACATATATGACCATAGGCACTTAAACTTCATCAAACAAAATTATTTATGCACATTTTCATGCCTTGACCGAATATGCATACAAGCAAGAACAACGACATAAAATTTTTATCAAACAAAACCATTCATTCCTATTTCCATGCTTAGGCCGAATATACATATACATATAAACAAGAGCATACATTTTTTTATATCAAATAAACACATGCATAGTCATAGATCATACAAAAATTTTATCAAACAACCACATGCATGTATTCTCCATCGAAATCGAAAAATATAGCCAATAAATAGCAAGAATCAATAATCATTTACATGCATTGAGAAACAATTTCATTTTCCCCAATTTACAAACCCTAACCGTGACATGCAAGAGAGAAAAGAGAAAATTTTGTGCAAATCAACAACACATAGTTCATAATCATACTAAATCAACTCATATTCAAGCATATAAACACAATCAAAGATCAAAAATTATTTTAAACAAAATGGGGGTCAAAACCGTGAGCATCATCAATGTTGATGCCTGTTCATTTTTTTTATTTCAAGCTTAAATCCAAGCATAAACAAGTGTAAAAAGGCAAGAGAAATAGAAAGAATCAACATGCAAAAGCTTATAGGCATTGAACAACAAAAATCCTTCTTTAAAGCTCATGAAAACCGAAAAAGAAAATGAAAGGGAAGAAGAACAATAAGCATAAACTTAGTACCTAGGAGAAATGAATGAAAATGAGCTAAAAATTTCAAACTTTCCCCTTCTTCCTCTTCCTCCTTCCACGACCTCCTCTTCTACTTCTCAACTCTCTTTTTTTTGTTCAAGTGTTCATGAAGCAAGAGGGTGTCTTAAGACAAGGGGTGGTATTTATAGGCAAACTTATGTTGGGGTGCATTGTCTAAAAAGAGGGGGTTCGAAAATGCTAAGGGTCGTGAAGGGTTGGTTTGCAATTTTTGAGTAGTTTAGGATTTATGACAATATCTTAGTGGAAGACATAATTAATAGGGGAATAAATGTTTTGTCTCCAAAGTGCTCTATGGAGAAGACAAATAATTAAGACTCTTTTTTAATTCGAATTTTGACTCTAAACTTAAAATTTTTCTTCCTTGCTCTATGGTTGGTCGTGGCACTCATTGGAGAAGGGAAATAAAATTTTCCTTCTCCACTTTAAAGGAAGTACAAAATAAAAATCTAATTTAAATAAAATAAATACACTCCCACGATTTTTAAATAAATAACAACACAAAAATTCAAAATTTTGTTATGAATTAATGAAAATAAGAAGACATAAAAGATTGAGGGAGAAAGGAGAAGTAGGGAGAAATTGTATTTCACTTCTTGAGGCCAAGTTTACAATACATATGAGTCGTACTTTATAGGAAAAGATGAAACTCTATCATGAATTTGTTTCAACTAAAGATAAACATAAAGTAGAGATAAACCCAAACTATGATTGAGTCATCCACTTATTAGATAAATACAAATTGTTCATAACACTCCCCCTTGGATGACTATTAAGATAATATGCCTCTTTAAAAATCTTCCTAAGAAAAACCCTATAAGAAAAATTAGTGAAGGAAAAAGAGTATACAATTCTTCTTACGCAATTGAATGTTGCCTCATTAAAAACCTTGCCAGGAAAACCCATCGGGAAAAAACTGTGACTAAGGGAAAAAGAGTGCAGTGCGTATTTATTTCTCCCCCTGATGCGAGCAATTATCTCTGACATACTACACTATTACCTTTGAAGCATAGGTTTCATGATTACCAAAATTTCATTTAATATTCCATTTGTAATTCAAGACAAAATTTTGTTCTTTCCAAATCCTTCATTTCAAACTCTTTCTTGAAGCAATTTACAACATTTGGAAGCTCTTCAGGAGTGCTAATAATATTCAAATCATCAACGTAAACATCAATTATCAAAAAATTTCATGAGTCCGAGCGAAGGACTTTCATGCTAAGTAAACCGAGGGAAGTGCCCTTAGAGAATCCCTTTGGTAAGACTCGGGTCCGTATATGGTCGGCAGACCCTACAAGCACCCCAGCTCGTAAGACTTGGAAAGTCTGTGACGAGGTAACAAGTGGCTAGCGTTGACCTTTCCGGATGTCTTAGTTCAGAAGTGCGTGACAACTGTTTCCAGCCTTAACCATATAACTTGTTCGAGGTGACGTTTTAGGTTCTTTAGGTACGATACGTGCCCTGGGAAGTTGTGCCAAATCATTCATAATTTCGAACTTTGAAAAAGTAACTCCAATAACTGCCACGTCGTTCCCTTTGGGTGGCTGAGCGGGTTAATGGGCCTTTGGCCTAACCGATGCGTCGTGGAAGGAGGGAAGTTGAGGGGTTTTGAAGGAGGCCGAAAGGATTGCCACAGCTCTGCGGGAGACTACAGAGAAGGCTCGGAAAGCCGAGGAGGATGCTGCAGTGGCTCGAGAGCAACTCGAGGATGCCAAAGATGAGGCCGCCGGACTCCGAGCATCTCTAGACAAAATGAGAGCGAAAGATCTTAAGCACAAAAGGGCAGCCAAAGAGAATTTTTATAACTGGGATCATGCAGTTGAAGACTCTTTCCTCAATACCGTCGAGTAGCTTCGCATCCTGAAACCTGGCGGAGATCTCGGAATGAGTTCCGCGTACGGTCGGTTAAGATGGGGGTAGGTCGGACCGGAGTCCGGTCCACGACATAAGCCCCCCAGCTCGGAAAGAGTCATAGAGACTCTGTTCCGAGTTTAGAGCCCTTTTGGGGTCGATCAGACATTCTTTTCTGAGGCTTGGTGGTGACGTAAAAGAATGTTCGCAGCCGAGGTCTTTTACCCGGAAGAGTATCGCGATTCGGAGATTCATACACCTCTCTCATCGGGGTGTGTTAAAAGTAATATCATGAATTGGATCATAACGTCTACGGGGGATGCTGTCGGAATGACTGCCTTGGTCGAGGTGCATTCCTCGATCCTGCGATGTATTTGGCCGCTGGCCAAGTTATCGAGGTAGCAATCCCCGTTTTCACTTGTAGCCACGCCGATCTGGTCGGCAAACCGAGATCGTAGGCAAGTGTGTCGGGACGTGATCCGAAATGAGTGAATATTTATAATATCCGTTATGATTTTGTGCTTCTCATATTGTTCTTTTAGTTATGAATTCAAGTGTAAAGACCTCGGAACTCCAACGCTTTAGCCAAGGTGGGTTCCTCTATCCGCGATGTGAAATGATTTTAAAATAATCATGTTTGAATCGGGAATCTTTTAAAGTACTTGACGAGTTATAAGCTCTTGTTCGAGCTGTTTATAATCGTTCGTGTCGTAAACGGTGGCTAATCGGTTATGAGGAAAAGTACGTAAATACAATGAATTCAGAAACAGAACTTTTATTTAATTGAAGCAGTAAATACAATGGGCTTGCGGATTTAGACCTGTGGTCGGCTTGCACATGTTTTCGGATGATAGGAATCCTGACTTGGGTTATGCGTGAAACACTTGGATCATTTTTGGCCATCGTGCTCGGGCTATCGCGCCCGGTAGTTCCGACCATCAAATTTGTACCTTTACATGATGTATAAAAACAACTATTAGAATATCAAGTAGTAAATGACATGTAATGACATTAATAGCGAAGTATGAGCTGTTTTACTGTTAATTATGAGTATTATCTAAGATAATATAATGTTGTGCAGGAAGTGATTCAGTAATAATGAATGTGAGGCTTAAACCATGCAATGTAAATGACGTAAATGAGATAACGAGAAAGATCTTTCCCTGATTGTCTTTACGGGACTAAGTTTGACTCGCTAGATACGTTCGGCATCCTTTTTGGCATGAACGTTGATATGCTCGGCGTTATTTTGGCATATAGACCTTTCTTTTTCTATTGCTAGAACGTGTGCTCGCTTGGTATTCTTCATCTTCCTACCAAACACCCTGTATGCCGTTATGGGCGAACCATTGTATAGCGCCCTTGTGAGCAATGCTGGGATCTCGAGAAGAGATGTTGACGGGGATTGTCTTTTGGCTTTTAGTGACCATGAGAGGCAAGGGTGTCGTGGTAGAAGGGACCGATTGATTCGAGCTCGGAACACTCAGAAAAGTTGTTTGCCCATTGATGAAGCTACTTGAAATGGACTGTTTACCCATATTTGTACCTCGTATATGTATACAAAATTAATAATTAATAATCGTCATTTGAACTGACAATGTACCATAATTAAATTTCAATAATGAGAATTATTAACAAGTTTATAAAATATTGGTATGTAAATAGTACGATTCTAAAAATATCACATGTAATAATAATAATAAACTATACATATATCAAAAATATGTCGGAGCAATTAGTGGTATTAAACCCAATAATGTTAATAAGTATAATAATTAACTGTATAATTGGCATGCAATGGTGTATATAATAAATATCATTGAAATGACTTAAGTAAAAGAAATTAACTTCCCTGGATTGGTCATGGTAATGCCCTTAATTGAGCGTAACTTGTGGCTTCACATGTTTTGTTGATCGAGAGTTCATTGTGGACGGAGGCCCCGACAGCATGACCCGTAACAGTTTGACCGTCATGGGTGTGTAGTGCCCGTTCTAAGCTAGCCTCGTGACGGGTTGTTACAGGAGCACATGTTTTTACGGTAACCGCTTTTGACTTTTGGACTGTTCTCTATCATGGGGTCGTGATGGTCCCATCAACTCTGGATAGAATCCTAGCTGCTCGGCCTTCCTTTTCGATAGGTCCGACCATCCTTTCTTGAACCTTACATTACATGTTTAATAACAATAATCAGTGATCATCGTTAATTTGACAATCTATGATAATTGAATAGCAACAATGAAAATTATTGGCAAGTGAATATAAAGTATCAGAACAAAAGCGGCATGATTCTAAAAAGATCACACGTAACAAATATAATAATGACAATAATTAAATATCGTGCAACCAGACAGGATTGCCCATGAAAAGATGCATGATTTCAGGTATATCACGCGCAATAATTGATAACATACGCAATTATGTCAGAGCATTTGATGGCAACAAAGTAAATGAAAGCATTAATTCATGAAAAATGACAATACACAACTGCCGAAAACTGCCTAATGTTATTCGAAAGGCAATGTATATCAAATGCTATTATCCTATCACGACGGGGAAGATAGACATTTAAAAACATTCAGCAGAAAAGAAATTTGGCTAACAATATGTCAGGACAACATGTATACAAAAAATCATAATTAGAGAATATCAAATAATTAGTGACATGTAATGAAATTATAAGGAATCAGGTATTAAAAGCACATTTCAGTAATATTGAGCCAGCAAAGTAATCACATAAAATGCCAAGTAAGTATGAGAATAATATGGGAACGAGAATCCCTTCCCTGATTCAGTGTGGTGAGGAATGCCAGATTGAGGAACGTCGGATTGAAGAATGTTAGATTGAAGTCTTTTGTCAATCCTCTCAAAATGGGCTTTGTTGAGCGTTAAGGGCCGACCTCTGTTTTCCTTAAATATGATTCTGAATGTACGAGTTATCGAAAAGGGCACGTTGTTGAGGGTCTACCACAGTTGGCACACGTATTCATAGCAAGGAACCGAAGACAGACTTCTTTATGCTCGGAACATGAGCTTCAAGAGGGGACCTCGGCGCGAGGGTCCTCGTTCTTCGCTCGGAGCACGAGCTTTAAGAGGAGAACTCGGCGCAAGGGTCCTTGCCCATTGATGAGAATCTTGAAATGGGTCACTCAGCTGCTCGGGCCATCATACGTGTACCTTGCATGTGTGTACGAAAACAATAATTAATTAGTTATTGTCGTTCAAGATTGACAATTTATAACCATTAAATAATATTTATTGGCAATTAATAAATGACATGTAATCAAATTAATCATGCGCTAATAAGTGATATTGACAATTGCATAATATGAGTAAAAATGTTACTTCCCTGTTTTTAGGAACGAGTTGTTGTTGTCCAACCTTTTTTTTTATTTTGGACCTGATTAAGCCCTTTTTTTTTTGCGGTTTGGGCCAATGGCCCATTAGGGCTGAAACCCTAATGCAGCATCTGTGCTGCTGCGCATTATGATGATGCTGCTATGCACTCCAGCAGCGCCAGGCACCGGCTGCGGCAACCGGGTAGCAGAGACCACTATGGGTGGTGGCGGCGGCGATGAGGTAGGTAAAATAGGGCGACGGTGCCACTCCTCCTTCCCTGTTGCGGTGGTGACTGGTTCGCCGTCTTTCTCCGTCGCAGTTGTTGAGGATGGCGGCGGCGGGTCTCGAACAGCGAAGGACGTTATCATCCTCGAGGTCGCGATGTATCAAGCGCTCAAACGCTTACCACCGCCATCAAGATCGCGATTAAGAGATTCTCAACATCGCCATCAAGGTCGCGTCTGGATCTAGGTTTTGCTTCTGCGATCGAGATTCATGGTGGCGGCGTCACGATCCCGCCATCGCGAGTTCGTTTCCCTTCTCTGACTAGTTTGCGACTTGGCGGTTGTTGAGGGTGGAAGAGGATGATGGCAACTCTCGATGGACTAGTCACACTCGATCTTGGTTGTCGTGGCCACCGAGGAAGATGAGAAAAGCGAGGGCGATGGAGGCTCTTCGATGATGGTGGGGCACCGCCGCATCGTTCCTCCGGTCGCGCCAACAGCAACCATGAACAGCATTGAATAGCGTCGGCATCAACCGGGAGCAGCACCGGTGGCAACCACGGTGGGTGGTCCCTCACCGAGATCAGCATCACTTCGCTTCTTTTACTCTTCACTGGCGACGGTCCAGAATTGTATCCCGATGGCGGCAACGGCGTCAATCTTGAGAATGTCTTCGGTCCTGATGATTGAAAACGTTGGTTTCTTCGCTTTTTTTTTTAATTATGGATGGGAATCGAAGTTTAACGATTCCCACAGACGGCGCCAATGTAGTGTCCCGGTATTAATGGAACACCACGATGTGTTTGATGGGTTGTTGTAGCTGGTGAGGGTGACCCCGGTCCTACGTATCCCCAATGAAAAGGGAATCAAGCCACATGTAGTTCTTGAGAGTAGGGATGAGAGAACGTACCTGAAACCCTAGCTGTGATGAGCTATTTATAGGGTTTGGAGGAGGCTGATATGGGCCGTTTGGGCCCTGTATCAGAGCTGAGCTGAACCAGGATTCTGTGAGATAATATCGGGTGATTATGCTCGTAGAATCTGGATAGGATCAGCTGAAGATCTCATGTCTAGGCTGTTGCGAGAATCTAATAGAGATTTGCGGAAGGGATAAGAAGCCTCGGTGAGCCTGAGCTTATCCACAAGCCGACGATATGTCTCGGTCCTAGAGTCCCGAGCCTGATGGATTGGGGACCGATTGTAAGGCTCGGCCCCATCAAGTCCGAGCCTGGCCCTTTGGTATGCTCGGAGTCCATGAGTCCGAGCGAAGGACTTTCATGCTAAGTAAACTGAGGGAAGTGCCTTTAGAGAATCCCTTTGGTAAGACTCGGGTCCATATATGGTCGGCAGGCCCTACAATAACACTCCCCCTTGGATGACTATTAAGATAATATGCCTCTTTAAAAATCTTCCTAAGAAAAACCCTATGAGAAAAATTAGTGAAGGAAAAAGAGTATACAATTCTTCTTACGCAATTGAATGCTGCCTCATTAAAAACCTTGCCAGGAAAATCCATCGGGAAAAAACTGTGACTAAGGGAAAAAGAGTGCAGTGCGTATTTATTTCTCCCCCTGATGCGAGCAATTATCTCTGACATACTACACTATTACCTTTGAAGCATAGGTTTCATGATGTACCAAAATTTCATTTAATATTCCATTTGTAATTCAAGACAAAATTTTGTTCTTTCCAAATCCTTCATTTCAAACTCTTTCTTGAAGCAATTTACAACATTTGGAAGCTCTTCAGGAGTGCTAATAATATTCAAATCATCAACGTAAACATCAATTATAAAAAATTTCTTGCCACATCTTTTCATAAAAATACATGGACAAATTCAACCATTTCATATCCTTTATTGATTAAATATTCACTTATACAATTATACCACATCTCAATTTACTTCAAACCATAAAGACTTTTACTCAATTTATCATACTAAAATGTGTGCTTAGCTTCATTCCAACATCTTCCTGTGACAATATCTTGCTAATAAATTAATATCAGATGACATATTAAGTCACATATGACATTTAACAATATAACAGAGATTAGTAAATAAATTAGTTGTTATTTATCAAAGCAAATCACTTTAGAAGTTGTTTTCCCAACTTGATAGTCAAATTCAATTTGCTAAATGCTCGATCTTCAAGCCGAGGTATTTCATTTTGAAATGTTTCCTTTAACTTTAGGTAATTCAAACAATATTGAAATAAAACTACATAGATACTAAAATAAACACATAACATGAACCATAATGATATAAGTATTCTCAAACAATTTCAATAAACATATCCATAATTTCATGACATGACATCATATATATTAGTCAAACAATATATAACTAAAAAACATAAATTATTAGCTAAATCTAAATAGATATATACATGTATATATCAATATCCTTAATTCTTCTGCGATTTTTCATATTTATGTAATGATATCATTCTCGAATGAACCATGAAAATGGCTATAAACATATAATGCATTTTATGTTTGCTAGAATTAAAACTTCGAGTCTATTAAAAATCTCTTGGAGTTTGAACTATAGGTTCAAAATTATTGCGTTTTGCAATTTAACTAATTAAAGTGCATATGTCAACATTTTACACTTTATGCTTCAAACATTTTAATTATCCATGGATATGTTTCAACCATATTAAATAGTTCAAGCATATGCTTCGAGCATATTAAATACTTGAGAGGTATTCATATATATGTTATTAATCAAGTTAGCCATAAAAATAGGCTATAACATCATTTATTTGACAAACATTTAGTCTTTTATGTACTGCCAGACTAATTAAGTATCGAAAAGTACTTGCATCCTCCACCGGAGAATATATCTCCTCACAGCCAATGCCAGGTTTTTGTTCAAATCTTTGGACAATCATTCTTGATTTATATCTCATAATTTCTTCTTTACAATTTCGCTTATGTACAAAAGCACATTTGTATCCATCTGACTTTACACCTTTAGGTGTACAGACTATAGGTCCAAATACCTGTCGCTTTTCAAGCGAATCAATTATGCCTCAATTGTGTCTTTCCATTTTGGCTAATCATTACTTTGTCTATATTCCTTAATAGACTTTGATGCATGATCCTCATTTTATATCATTTAAGCACTTTATATATGTAAAAGCATCGTCAACGTTGACTTCATTTCAGTTCCATTGTATTTCAGTCATGACATAATTTATTGAGATCTCTTTGTTTTCACACTTTTTAGGTACCTGAGTTTCTTCTTGAACTGAACGATTAATTATGTCTAAGGACTCTTTAGGAGTCTCTTCATCTTCGAATTGACCATCTTATTTCTTTGCTCCTTTTCTTTTTCTAGGATTTTTGTAATTTTTTTAATTTTGGAACCGATGGATCTGCCACGCTTCAAGCGTGCCTCATACTCATTTGCAATTTTAATTTGTCCAAGAGGGACATGAATTTCATTATAGCATTAGCAGCTGGAATATGTGACTTAGTCACTGTAAACGCGTCTGGAAATTGGTTATCTAAATTTTGCAAATGAATTATCTTTTGAACTTAAGTTCAAATTGTTTTGTTCGAGGATCAAGATAATATAACGATAACTCTTTCCAAAAAAAAAAATTTCCAACTGCTTATTTTCTCCCTCTAATGTTGGGAAAACAAATTCATCAAAACGATGATCAAAAATCGATCCATGAATGACTCTCTTGTTGTTGGTTTGAGTTATTTTATCATGGATGAAGATCCATACCCAACATATATTCCCAACCTTCTTTGAGGTCCCATCTTAGTGCGTTGTGGTGGAAAATATACTGCACATCCAAAAGTTCTTAGATGAAATATTAGGTTTCTGACCAAAAACCATTTGTAAAATGGGAAACTCATGATAATTTTAATGGCTTGATGCGAATCAGTGTCATACATGTTCCCAATTAGTAATGGCAATAGACATACAATAGTTAATAACTAGATTTTGGTTGATATAATTGCACAAGTAATCTCGCAAACTTCTGGTTGCGAATTGCCAATGAACAATCATGTGACCAATCCAGTTGATGCATCAATTAAAATATATATATATATATATATATATCTAAGTGGTCTACATGACAGAAGTAACGACACATAAATATCACCTTATATTTATTCCAGATTCAATCCAAATTTTTTATAGTGATGACTGAGTAAACTTTCTTTGGAAATAGTTATTATTAGCACAAGTGAGATTATTAGCTTGAAGAAACTTCAAGTTCTTCATTGGATGTCAACAAGTTTTTTTTTTTTAATTTTTTTCGAATCACATAATTGATCTAGGATGGTCTAACCGATCAAGCCAAAGAAATATTTTATTAAGATCCATGCATAAACTTCTGGTTTACGAGAGGATATATTTCAATTGCACTATATAAGTGTAGTATAAACTGAAGGTTTTCCAATACTTTCAGATACCAACTCTTCTAGAATTGTTATATACACATATGACAAAAGATTAAAATTACACATTTTTTTTATTTAATGAGACTACTATATACACATAGTTGTATAAAAGATTAAAAGATAACGGACTAAAATTTGTTATCCTCAAGTTCATTGAACTTTTAAGATTGATCATGATATTTTCTTCCAAACGATAAATTTACTTACAATCACGAAATATAATCAATAAGATCAATAAGAAATTGAAACATAAAATATTATCGGAACAATTAATTTAAAGATTCTAAATTATTTTAAAATAAAATTTGGCATATACTGTAACACCCCAAATTTTCATCCCCTGATGTAATGAAAATTTTGATTATGAAAGGTTATTTCATAACTATTTTCCTTAATTATAATTATATATTCATAATTAATTTGGATTAATTATGTGTTGGTATTGATGCCAGTATGAGATGGAAAAAAATACTTTAATAAAGTATAATATGTAAAAATAATGTTTTTGCATATTAGTCCCTGAATTAGGACCTAGAAGCAATATTAGGAAGATTTTGGAGGGAAGGGTATTAAAATAAGTATTTTTGAAAATTGACAAGAATACTCGAGTATTCCTGGAAACACTCGAGTAATCGAGTCAGTGGAGAACTCGTTAGTGCGTTTGATGAGTCAACACACAACGATTCTTCCTGGTTGACACGAAAACACACCCAGGACACGTTAATGGGCAGCGTGGCGAGTTGCATGAGCAATGGGAGTGTCTATTTAAGCACTTGGTTGAAGAAGATGGAGGATTTTTGGTTGAATTCCTCTGAAACTTCAAGTTAGGGTTCCTGATTTCGTGCTCTAATTATTCGATCGTATTTGAGAGTGGGATTGAGAGTGATACACCGTTGTAAAGCTCACATCACGAGCTTTACAAAGATACAAAGATTGTGAGCTGAGGTTCTGTGTGGAAGGAGAATCGAAGATCGAAAGTAAGGGTGTTTTTGCTATCAAAGTTGGAAACTGAAGTCTGGGGCTTACTTCAAGCTCTGATTTTGGTAAGCTCACGAACCCTATGACCCTCAAATTCGTTTCTACCTTTAATTTATGTTGCAGAGAATAAGTCCTAACCAATTTCCCCAATTCTTAAATCGGTTTTGCATGTTAAAACCTCTTGTCTTTGGACCTTGTTCAACTGTGGCTGCATGCAAAGAGTTTTATGGGTTTAGGAATTCCAGCCAATTTCTCTGCAAATATCTCGTTGATTCACGCCCTAGAGGTAAGGGTGTAACACCCCAATTTGGAAATAGAATTTTCACTAAAAATTTGCGCCATTTTTTTTTTATAAAACATTTACATGATATCATTAAAAAGTGAGTTTACATATCAACTTAGTTTTCCAAAATATTTTTCAATTTAGTTTTCAAAAAGGTTTACTTAACTTGACTTAGTTTTTGAAAAGGTTACATAATTAACTTAGTTTCTAACTCCTATTAATAACTTGGTTCATAAAAAGGTTTTCCTCAGTCTTTCAAACTTTATTCTATTTACCAAAGTGAAGTGCCACTTATCCATTCCATTCCAAAACTCAATATTTCAAAATGCGGAATAAAATTATCCTTAGATTAATTCCAAAATCAACGTTATGAAAATTGTTTAGGCTTAACAGCCAATATCCGAAATACCAAATAACAAAATAGATAAAACATCCACTGGGGTAACATAGTGATAAACAAAGGGTCCGTTATCCAAAACTACCAAACAAACAGAGATCAATATCACAAGGAATAAACTAATCATCATCATGCATATCCTCGTCCGGGTCTTCCTCTGGGTCCTCTTCTATTTCTAAGTACTCTTCTGGATCTTCTTCCTCTTCTGGGTCTTCTACTGGGTCCTCCTCCTCACCAACATTGTGATTAGCGGGTGGAGCATCATGAAAAGCCCGAGGTCCATCCGGCATAAGATCCCTGAGACGATATCGCACTTCTTCACGATCGGTGGCTACTCCTCTTAGTGTGTGATCTCGATCAGTAATGGTGAGTCTTGTTGGTCCCTCCCAGATCCATCCATGTGCGGTTCTAAGCCAATGTCCCCCCACCAAAGGAGACAGTTCCACTTGAATTACTCGGTCCGCCATCTAGTATATTTAGCATGAACAGAGACAAGAACATACAAAAGAATATAGAGAGTTAGCTACCAGACGGGCAAAGCGTCGACGGCATGGGCTTAATCCAGGGGTCACATTAGAACTAATACAAACATAATATCCTTATTACCTTATTATCATTGAGTCTTATATCTTTATCATTATTACTCAAGAATTCCATCTATAACTTCCATGAGTCTATCATCATTGTAACATTGAGAAACTATTGTTTAAAGGTAAGTTAGCACACACGCTACATCTCCTCCTTCAATATCCAACCTTGTCCTAGTTCGGAAAGCAGATGGGATGCACAGGAGTCCTAACCATGCTGACATCGAAGCCAAAGGGTACGTACCAGCTGAAACCACGCAAGTTGGCCAGCAAACAAAAATCAAATATCAATTCATAAGTTCATCAAAAATAATCGATGGCTTCTAGTCCCATTCGGATTCCCTCTACACCATCCATGATTTGCTCAAGGGGGCGACAGCTCTATCCCTAGTTCGCGTTGTAGTCCTCGCCACGACCAACGACCAGCAGGTGCCCTTGATCACTGTAGCATCGTTCCACCTAGGGTAGCGCTCTTAGGCTTCTTGACGAATCACCATCATTGCCCTCCCCTATCGCAATCACCACTTGGCGGGATGCACGACCTCCAAGTATCCGGTATCTTTCCTCTCCACTACTTCACTCTCAACGTAGATAGAAAGGATTGGGTCCTAAAGTCTTTTAAGTCTTTTAAAGTCTTTTAGAATCTTTTATTATTCCTAAGTTTGGTCGACCCATTCTAAGCCGCGCTTCTAACGGGCCTCGACCTCTAAGGGATTACAACAAAGTTCATCATCATCATCGTATAGTGGAATCCACAAGACGTAATCACGGCATACTCATTCACGTGATTAGTCACTCAAAGGGGAAATAATTTCAATGTCATTGTGCCACGTTGCACCATCACTGTACATAAATATCATTCTCGCATATCATCAAAACTTAATCATTTCGCATTACAACATGCTCAAAGGGTTCTTTCTCATCCCCATAACTATCATTTCTCATCAATTCCAACATTTCTAAATCATATATTTACAACATAAACATCAACATTCTCCAAATCATTCAACAACATAATATAAAATAACCACAATATATCAAATAGTAAAATAGAGTCACTGTCTCAACGAAGAACGACTAAACACATCCTACACTCAATTGTCGTCTCGTATATCGACGTGTAACCCGGATTTCGACTTTTGAGATGGCCGAAATCGTTCTAACGATTACCATGGTGCCATTGTGTCTAAAAGGTGCTACTCTCTCACCTTCGTGTGCAGAACTAACGTGAGCTTGATTCTCGATCTCGCTACTGGTTCCCAATTGCAAACCTTTTATACCAATCATTTTTACAAAATAACACTTATAAATAATCATACTTGACTGCAAAAGTAATTAACCAATATAACCTTTTTAAAACATTAATTCCTTAAAAACTTTTGAAACTTTGGAAACATGTACATACTAAAAATAATTCAATTCCAAAATCTTTTAAAACAAAAACCTTATAGATCAAACCAATATTTTTAAATCATATCTTTCCAATATTCTTCACATTCTTAATATGAACATAAACAATACTTTATCCAAGCACATATAAAATCTTACTTACAATTACTTTTAAAAAATCTACTTTAAACATTCATACTTCAAAATCAACCTATACTTAATCATTTAAGAACAACTCATAACTTGAATTTCATACACTTTTCTAGTTTTGGACAGCACATATATACAAACTTAAAAATTCAATTTCTCTTAAACAGAACATCGAAAACACATGCCGATTTTTCCTAAATTCTTATTACAACTTCTACTATAATAAAATAACTAAAATTAAATAATATAAAATAGTTGCATCTGCTGTACAGCCACAGAAAAGTTGCATCAACTCAAGAAGTTCAAATAAATAATCCAGAACAATTTAGATACAATTCCCACTATGCAAAAGACTTATAAATACAATTATTTCTAATAAAATATAACTTTTTCATTACTTTTAAATTCTGGGCAGCAACTTAATTTTTTTTTATAAAATCAAAGTAATTAATCAAAACACTTATTTCTATTTGTTTCTACATTACGTTTGCACATACAAACAAAGCATCACTAACACTCTCAAAAATAATCACTTGGGGTCTTAAATAAAAATTTTTTTTTCAGAATAAGATCAAATTTCCAGAATTAAAATAAAACTTTTAAAGTTAATCTTTTCCATATAAGCATGTAATTCATTTCATAAACAAACTAAAGCAATCATCAAATCAATTAATTAAAAAAAGTTCAATAATTTAATTTCTTTTTCTCCTAAAATTCGACCAACATATAAACAAATTAGAAAAATATTTTCAATTTCCAAAGCATCTATATACTGTAATCACATCATTAAAATAAAATAATATAAGGGATTTAATCATTAACAAAATACAAAATAGATTTCTTTTTAGAAAAATTCCACTTTTTCCAGCAACTAACATATACAAATACATCAACCACATACTCATATAATTAATCCAAAAGTACATGTTCTTATAGGTTTATAACAACTACCATTTGTTCTTATTTCTTTTTAAATAGACTGCTATACTTTAACTATACATCAAACAATAAACAAATTACGAAAATTATTTTAAAATAGCATCAAAAGGGGAGGGTATTAAAATAAGTATTTTTGAAAATTGACAAGAATACTCGAGTATTCCTGGAAACACTCGAGTAATCGAGTCAGTGGAGAACTCGTTAGTGCGTTTGATGAGTCAACACACAACGATTCTTCCTGGTTGACACGAAAACACACCCAGGACACGTTAATGGGCAGCGTGGCGAGTTGCATGAGCAATGGGAGTGTCTATTTAAGCACTTGGTTGAAGAAGATGGAGGATTTTTGGTTGAATTCCTCTGAAACTTCAAGTTAGGGTTCCTGATTTCGTGCTCTAATTATTCGATCGTATTTGAGAGTGGGATTGAGAGTGATACACCGTTGTAAAGCTCACATCACGAGCTTTACAAAGATACAAAGATTGTGAGCTGAGGTTCTGTGTGGAAGGAGAATCGAAGATCGAAAGTAAGGGTGTTTTTGCTATCAAAGTTGGAAACTGAAGTCTGGGGCTTACTTCAAGCTCTGATTTTGGTAAGCTCACGAACCCTATGACCCTCAAATTCGTTTCTACCTTTAATTTATGTTGCAGAGAATAAGTCCTAACCAATTTCCCCAATTCTTAAATCGGTTTTGCATGTTAAAACCTCTTGTCTTTGGACCTTGTTCAACTGTGGCTGCATGCAAAGAGTTTTATGGGTTTAGGAATTCCAGCCAATTTCTCTGCAAATATCTCGTTGATTCACGCCCTAGAGGTAAGGGTGTAACACCCCAATTTGGAAATAGAATTTTCACTAAAAATTTGCGCCATTTTTTTTTTATAAAACATTTACATGATATCATTAAAAAGTGAGTTTACATATCAACTTAGTTTTCCAAAATATTTTTCAATTTAGTTTTCAAAAAGGTTTACTTAACTTGACTTAGTTTTTGAAAAGGTTACATAATTAACTTAGTTTCTAACTCCTATTAATAACTTGGTTCATAAAAAGGTTTTCCTCAGTCTTTCAAACTTTATTCTATTTACCAAAGTGAAGTGCCACTTATCCATTCCATTCCAAAACTCAATATTTCAAAATGCGGAATAAAATTATCCTTAGATTAATTCCAAAATCAACGTTATGAAAATTGTTTAGGCTTAACAGCCAATATCCGAAATACCAAATAACAAAATAGATAAAACATCCACTGGGGTAACATAGTGATAAACAAAGGGTCCGTTATCCAAAACTACCAAACAAACAGAGATCAATATCACAAGGAATAAACTAATCATCATCATGCATATCCTCGTCCGGGTCTTCCTCTGGGTCCTCTTCTATTTCTAAGTACTCTTCTGGATCTTCTTCCTCTTCTGGGTCTTCTACTGGGTCCTCCTCCTCACCAACATTGTGATTAGCGGGTGGAGCATCATGAAAAGCCCGAGGTCCATCCGGCATAAGATCCCTGAGACGATATCGCACTTCTTCACGATCGGTGGCTACTCCTCTTAGTGTGTGATCTCGATCAGTAATGGTGAGTCTTGTTGGTCCCTCCCAGATCCATCCATGTGCGGTTCTAAGCCAATGTCCCCCCACCAAAGGAGACAGTTCCACTTGAATTACTCGGTCCGCCATCTAGTATATTTAGCATGAACAGAGACAAGAACATACAAAAGAATATAGAGAGTTAGCTACCAGACGGGCAAAGCGTCGACGGCATGGGCTTAATCCAGGGGTCACATTAGAACTAATACAAACATAATATCCTTATTACCTTATTATCATTGAGTCTTATATCTTTATCATTATTACTCAAGAATTCCATCTATAACTTCCATGAGTCTATCATCATTGTAACATTGAGAAACTATTGTTTAAAGGTAAGTTAGCACACACGCTACATCTCCTCCTTCAATATCCAACCTTGTCCTAGTTCGGAAAGCAGATGGGATGCACAGGAGTCCTAACCATGCTGACATCGAAGCCAAAGGGTACGTACCAGCTGAAACCACGCAAGTTGGCCAGCAAACAAAAATCAAATATCAATTCATAAGTTCATCAAAAATAATCGATGGCTTCTAGTCCCATTCGGATTCCCTCTACACCATCCATGATTTGCTCAAGGGGGCGACAGCTCTATCCCTAGTTCGCGTTGTAGTCCTCGCCACGACCAACGACCAGCAGGTGCCCTTGATCACTGTAGCATCGTTCCACCTAGGGTAGCGCTCTTAGGCTTCTTGACGAATCACCATCATTGCCCTCCCCTATCGCAATCACCACTTGGCGGGATGCACGACCTCCAAGTATCCGGTATCTTTCCTCTCCACTACTTCACTCTCAACGTAGATAGAAAGGATTGGGTCCTAAAGTCTTTTAAGTCTTTTAAAGTCTTTTAGAATCTTTTATTATTCCTAAGTTTGGTCGACCCATTCTAAGCCGCGCTTCTAACGGGCCTCGACCTCTAAGGGATTACAACAAAGTTCATCATCATCATCGTACAGTGGAATCCACAAGACGTAATCACGGCATACTCATTCACGTGATTAGTCACTCAAAGGGGAAATAATTTCAATGTCATTGTGCCACGTTGCACCATCACTGTACATAAATATCATTCTCGCATATCATCAAAACTTAATCATTTCGCATTACAACATGCTCAAAGGGTTCTTTCTCATCCCCATAACTATCATTTCTCATCAATTCCAACATTTCTAAATCATATATTTACAACATAAACATCAACATTCTCCAAATCATTCAACAACATAATATAAAATAACCACAATATATCAAATAGTAAAATAGAGTCATTGTCTCAACGAAGAACGACTAAACACATCCTACACTCAATTGTCGTCTCGTATATCGACGTGTAACCCGGATTTCGACTTTTGAGATGGCCGAAATCGTTCTAACGATTACCATGGTGCCATTGTGTCTAAAAGGTGCTACTCTCTCACCTTCGTGTGCAGAACTAACGTGAGCTTGATTCTCGATCTCGCTACTGGTTCCCAATTGCAAACCTTTTATACCAATCATTTTTACAAAATAACACTTATAAATAATCATACTTGACTGCAAAAGTAATTAACCAATATAACCTTTTTAAAACATTAATTCCTTAAAAACTTTTGAAACTTTGGAAACATGTACATACTAAAAATAATTCAATTCCAAAATCTTTTAAAACAAAAACCTTATAGATCAAACCAATATTTTTAAATCATATCTTTCCAATATTCTTCACATTCTTAATATGAACATAAACAATACTTTATCCAAGCACATATAAAATCTTACTTACAATTACTTTTAAAAAATCTACTTTAAACATTCATACTTCAAAATCAACCTATACTTAATCATTTAAGAACAACTCATAACTTGAATTTCATACACTTTTCTAGTTTTGGACAGCACATATATACAAACTTAAAAATTCAATTTCTCTTAAACAGAACATCGAAAACACATGCCGATTTTTCCTAAATTCTTATTACAACTTCTACTATAATAAAATAACTAAAATTAAATAATATAAAATAGTTGCATCTGTTGTACAGCCACAGAAAAGTTGCATCAACTCAAGAAGTTCAAATAAATAATCCAGAACAATTTAGATACAATTCCCACTATGCAAAAGACTTATAAATACAATTATTTCTAATAAAATATAACTTTTTCATTACTTTTAAATTCTGGGCAGCAACTTAATTTTTTTTTATAAAATCAAAGTAATTAATCAAAACACTTATTTCTATTTGTTTCTACATTACGTTTGCACATACAAACAAAGCATCACTAACACTCTCAAAAATAATCACTTGGGGTCTTAAATAAAAATTTTTTTTTCAGAATAAGATCAAATTTCCAGAATTAAAATAAAACTTTTAAAGTTAATCTTTTCCATATAAACATGTAATTCATTTCATAAACAAACTAAAGCAATCATCAAATCAATTAATTAAAAAAAGTTCAATAATTTAATTTCTTTTTCTCCTAAAATTCGACCAACATATAAACAAATTAGAAAAATATTTTCAATTTCCAAAGCATCTATATACTGTAATCACATCATTAAAATAAAATAATATAAGGGATTTAATCATTAACAAAATACAAAATAGATTTCTTTTTAGAAAAATTCCACTTTTTCCAGCAACTAACATATACAAATACATCAACCACATACTCATATAATTAATCCAAAAGTACATGTTCTTATAGGTTTATAACAACTACCATTTGTTCTTATTTCTTTTTAAATAGACTGCTATACTTTAACTATACATCAAACAATAAACAAATTACGAAAATTATTTTAAAATAGCATCAAAAGGGGAGGGTATTAAAATAAGTATTTTTGAAAATTGACAAGAATACTCGAGTATTCCTGGAAACACTCGAGTAATCGAGTCAGTGGAGAACTCGTTAGTGCGTTTGATGAGTCAACACACAACGATTCTTCCTGGTTGACACGAAAACACACCCAGGACACGTTAATGGGCAGCGTGGCGAGTTGCATGAGCAATGGGAGTGTCTATTTAAGCACTTGGTTGAAGAAGATGGAGGATTTTTGGTTGAATTCCTCTGAAACTTCAAGTTAGGGTTCCTGATTTCGTGCTCTAATTATTCGATCGTATTTGAGAGTGGGATTGAGAGTGATACACCGTTGTAAAGCTCACATCACGAGCTTTACAAAGATACAAAGATTGTGAGCTGAGGTTCTGTGTGGAAGGAGAATCGAAGATCGAAAGTAAGGGTGTTTTTGCTATCAAAGTTGGAAACTGAAGTCTGGGGCTTACTTCAAGCTCTGATTTTGGTAAGCTCACGAACCCTATGACCCTCAAATTCGTTTCTACCTTTAATTTATGTTGCAGAGAATAAGTCCTAACCAATTTCCCCAATTCTTAAATCGGTTTTGCATGTTAAAACCTCTTGTCTTTGGACCTTGTTCAACTGTGGCTGCATGCAAAGAGTTTTATGGGTTTAGGAATTCCAGCCAATTTCTCTGCAAATATCTCGTTGATTCACGCCCTAGAGGTAAGGGTGAAGCTTTTAATTCACTAGAATAAGTTTAAATCATGTGAATTTAGGAGGAGAGTCAACAAAAGACTCTACGGGCATAGTTGGAATTAGGTTTAAGGCTTGGTGGTCTTTCTGGGTTCAAATACTGGTTTGGACAAGTGTATTATGTTGTATATGAGCTGTACCAAAGCTGTGATTGTGCTAAATGTGCCTAGAATTGAATTTAGTATGTTGAGTTGTGGAAAAATGGATTTTATGCATAATTGATGATATTCTGTGATTCAGTGTAAAATGTTGTTAATTCTATATTGGAACATGTTTAATATGTATAATATAAGCTCTGTTGATCCTTGGTTTGGATTGGAATTGACTATAGTTGGAAATGGTATGTTAAAACTCAATTTTTCAGTGTTATCTGTCTGCAAATACTCGAGTATTAAGGATGATACTCGAGTGTTTCGACTATTTTGGAAAATGGACTTTTTGGAAACTCAAGAACACTCGAGTAATCATGAAGAACACTCGAGTATTTTCATGAATTTAAAAATGTATTTCTGGAAACTAAAGAACACTCGAGTACTCATGAAGAACACTCGAGTATTTTAATGAATTTTTAAAATGAAGTTCTGGAAACAAAGAACACTCGAGTCTCATGAGGAACACTCGAGTATTTTGATGAATCTGAGGAACACTCGAGTCCAGAAAAGTTCACTCGAGTCTTTTGGATCAGGGACAGAAAAATAATTTTTTTTTAACATACCTAAAATAATGTCAATTAAAATCAACTATGCTTATGGGGAAAGTATCATGTTCCAATAAAAGAATGGGGGAATTATTAACAACATTGTAATTCACTGAAAGAATAATATTGGATGCACATAACGAGATTATTGGTTAATCTTAATGGATAAATTTTATGTGCATACATGCATGGAGAAATGTGGTGGACAATTAATTCGGTGGTGACTGGCTCGATGACACATTTTGGTAATGTGGGCAGCATTTGGGAATGCTGTTCCGTCTTGGTGACGTTGTGTGCACACTATCCGAGCAGTTCCACAATACATGTTGGTCATGTATGCGAATTACTGGATTGAACGTTCAATAAACAATGGAAATGGGAGACATGCATCATGACACATAATCAATGGGATTATCATAAATGAACCATGCTTGCTCATGTGTATATGCATCTGGATACTTAGAACTTACGATGGTTACTTGCCTTATTTATTCTTATTCGATTATGTGGATTATATTGCTTACCCTTTTTGCCCATTATAGGTGATGGCTCGCTATCTAGCTTGCATCGAGTTGCGCCCACTCCCTAGTGGAGTGTGGTACTACGAGGACCATGGAGCCACGTTTGAGGGTGAGGTAGAGGTGACTCTGTATCACCCTAACCCTTTGGCTCGTGTCCGTCCTCGTAGGTTTCGCATCCCTATTATCTATACTTTGCATGTGCCCCCTTTTTATACCTATCATAGACCACCCCCGACTCGACCAGCTCGTCGCTTTCATTCCTTTCGTTTTAGAGCTGCTACTAGATCTCACCCCTCTACTTCTCGAGTGATCCGTGAGGAGACTCCTATACCTAGTCCGATGAGTCCGGTTCATGGGACTCCTTCAGCTGACCCAGTGCCCAGTGGTAGGGCACCCACTCAGTCGGATGAGGTAGAGGAGGACCCTGAGGAGGCTGAGAGTGAGGGAGAGCCAGTCGAGCACTCCACTGGGAGCTAGTGGAGAGTTGGGGATCCACCAGGTGATGCTTAGTATAGATGATTAGGATGTGGGACAGGTGGAGCAGCTGCTGGAGACTTTGGAGATTCATGCTATGGAGGAGGATCACTGGACCACTACTGGGATTTTCGTGTTTTGCTCTATATATATATTGTACATATTTTTGAGAGATCTCAGTGAGGTGGTCTTATCTTTTGGTTGCATATTATGGACTTGTATTTTGTAAACTTCTGCTATCTTGACCTTGACTTTGATGGATGTGGCACTTTTATATCATGACATGGTTACTATTATATACATATCTTTATATAAATGACAAGAGTTGTGAATCATCAATCAAGGTCCCTATTTTCCGCTTACTCTAATAATTACTTTATTTTACTCTATTAAAGAACGATTTTATTGCTGAGTTGGGAGGATTCTAATAGTCATAAATGAAAACCCAACTTAAAAGAAAAGAATTACTTTCACGCAATGTAAGGAAAAGAGTTTTCATTACTTCTCTACTCACACAAGTCCATATACTCTATTCAATAAACAATATAGAAATTATATTTTATAAACAATAGAGAGGGTGTGACACTTTTATGGTATCAGAGCATAATGGTCCTGATTCTTGATCCTCTCAAGCATCATCTGCCAGAAGATGCTACAGTTGGGTAAAGTTTCTTAGCTATTTGATTTATTTCATATAGCCTTAGTTCTATTAGCGATTGTTTAGAATAGAACTAGATAGGTTTCAATGTTTAGATAGATCTTTAACGACTTAGGTCCATAGTGCAGGCTCACTATGGCATCGCGTTATAGAAATCATACGAACGATCTGCTGGAAAGGATCACCGCAGTAGTAGAGAATATGGAGCAGAATCAGCATCAGCAACATCAATCTCAGCCCGTTAATCCACCTCCAGTGGGTGCGGCAGCTACTGAAGCTAAAACTTTGTCGGATTTCAGGAGTTGTAATCCCTCGAAGTTCGCTGGTGGGTTTAAACCTGAAGAAGCTAATAAGTGGATCTTGGAAATGGACAAGATCTTTAGAACTTTGGAATGCTCTGATGCACAGAGGATAGTTTATGTTGTTTTCATGCTGGAAGGCGAAGCAGAACATTGGTGGAATCATACTGCTCAGTTACTAGCTCATGAAGGAAGAGAGGTAACTTGGGAGGTATTCATGGAGGAATTTCTCAAGAAGTATTTTCCTGATGACTTAAGGAGAAAGAAAGAGGTGGAGTTTTTACAACTCAAACAAGGCAGCATGAGCGTGGGCGAATATGCTGCGAAATTTGAAGAATTGATGAAATACTCTCCTTACTATCAGATGAATCCGGATGAAAGGAGCAAGTGTATCAAGTTTGAGGGAGGACTGAGACCTGAATTAAAGTCGGTGTTCAGTTACCAAAAGATTCAAAGCTTTCCTATGTTGGTCGATATGTGTAGAATGTATGAGGATGATAAAAAGGCAGAGACAGTCCAGATTGTGGAAGGAAAGAAGGAACATCAGAGATATGGATCACAGAGGCGGAAGGGGCATGACCACCGTCACAAAGGTCCTTATTCCCATAAGAATCGGGGAAAGGGCAAGATGTCGGATGATCGAAACACCTCTTACAATAATGCTCCTTATTGTGAGAAGTGCAGGCGTCATCACTTTGGAAAATTTTGTTGGTCTCACAGTGGGTTTTTTAACTGCGGGAAACCTGGTCATTTTTCTCGCGATTGCAAGGAACCACCTAAGAACACTCAAAGAGGATCTAAGGACAAGCCAGTGACCCAAGGTCGAGTTTTCATCCTTAGTGGTGCTGAAGCGAATCAGACTCCGGGACTCGTGCAAGGTACTTATTTGCTCAATGACCAACCTTGTAGAATTTTATTCGATTCAGGAGCCACTCATTCATTTGTTTCCTTTGAATATGTGAATCGTTTGAAATTGTCTGTGTCTGAATCACCTTATTGCCTTAGGGTAGAGACCCCTACTAATTCTCCCGTGATTGCTTCAAAGGTGTGCCTTGAATGTAGAATTAAGGTATTAGACCGAGTCTCCCAGTTAGATTTGATCTGCCTACCTTTGTCCCAATTAGATGTGATTTTGGGCTTGGACTAGATGACTAGTAATCATATGGTTATTGACTGCGATAAGAAGGCAATTTTATTCAAGGATTCAATCTCAGAGAAGTATCTCTGTTTAGTCTCTGCTGTTGAACCGGAGGAAGGGGAAAAGTCTGTGAAGGAGATTCCGATTGTTCGGGAATTTCCTGAGGTATTCCCTGAGGAAATGTCGGGATTACCACCCAAGAGGGAGATTGAATTTGGAATTGAGTTAATTCCAGGAACTGGTCCCATTTCTATTGCTCCTTATAGAATGGCACCACCCGAGATGGTCGAATTGAAGAAACAGATAGAGGAGTTGCTGCAGAAACAACTTATTAGACCAAGTGTATCCCCATGGGGCGCACCAGTATTGTTTGTTAAGAAGAAGGACGGAAGCCTTAGAATGTGTGTGGATTATAGACAGTTGAATAAGGTGACCATAAAGAACAAGTATCCTTTGCCAAGGATTGATGATCTTATGGATCAAGTAAGAGGAGCATCAGTGTTTTCCAAAATCGATCTGAGATCCGGGTACCATCAGATCAGAATCAAGGAGGAAGATATCCATAAGACTGCATTTCGATCTCGATACGGACATTACGAGTATGTTGTAATGCCGTTCGGATTAACAAATGCACCAGCCATTTTTATGGACTATATGAATCGGATTTTTAGACCATATCTGGATTCATTCGTGGTAGTTTTCATTGATGATATCCTGATATATTCTAAGAATCCGGAAGAGCATGCCGAGCACCTTCGGATAGTGCTAAAGATTTTGAAGGAGAAACAACTCTACGCCAAAATCTCTAAGTGTGATTTTTGGTTGAAGGAAGTTCAATTTTTGGGGCATGTGATCTCGGAAGGTGGCATAGTTATTGACCCGGCTAAAGTTGAATCGGTTCTGCAGTGGGTTCAACCAAAGACAGTCACCGAAGTCCGAAGCTTCTTAGGGCTGGCTGGGTATTATAGAAGGTTCATTGAGGGATTTTCAAAGATTGCATTACCTCTCACCAAGCTGACTCGAAAGGATCAACCATTTATATGGGATGAGAAGTGTGAGAGGAGTTTTCTGATGCTTAAGGAAAGATTAACATCCTCACCAGTGTTAATCTTACCTGACCCTCACAAGGAGTACGAAGTGTACTGTGATGCATCAGGACAAGGGCTTAGAAGTGTTCTAATGCAAGAAGAAAAGGTTGTGGCGTATGCATCTCGTCAATTGAAAGTTCACGAGGTAAATTACCCCACACATGATTTGGAACTAGCTGCAATAGTCTTTGCACTGAAGATATGGAGGCATTATCTCTATGGCACTACATTCCGGGTATTTAGTGACCATAAGAGTTTGAAGTATTTATTTGATCAGAAGGAGTTAAATATGAGGCAGCGTCGGTGGATGGAGTTTTTAAAAGACTACGACTTTGAGCTCCATTACCATCCCGGTAAGGCTAATGTTGTAGCAGACGCTTTGAGTCGTAAAACGATTTATGCAAGTTCCATGATGATCAAAGAGGCAGCTTTGATTGAAGAGTTTCGGGATTTAAGTTTGGGGATGCAAGTGGAACCAAGTTACATTAAGATGGGTATGTTGCAAATTTCTAGTGAATTCTTGGCTCGAATTCGAGAATTGCAACATGAGGATGAAGAATTAATAGAAAAGAGGAAGTTGATGATAGGAGGAAAAGAGCCAGACTTCTCAGAAGGACTGGATGGAATTCTTCATTTCAAAACAAGAATTTGCATACCAAAGAACTCGGAGATTAGAAGGTTGATCTTGGATGAGGCACATAAGAGTCAGATGAGCATGCACCCAGGATCGACAAAAATGTACCGGGATTTGAAAGGCATGTTTTGGTGGTCAGGCCTTAAGAAGGATGTGGCGGACTATGTAGCATCATGCTTTATCTGTCAAAAAGTTAAGGTGGAACATCAGAAACCTGGAGAAATGTTGCAACCCCTGGATATTCCACAATGGAAGTCGGATAGCATTTCCATGGATTTTGTGATTGGATTGCCAAAGACAATTGCAAACCATGATGCAATCTGGGTAATTGTGGACCGTCTTACTAAGTCGGCGCATTTCATTCCGGTGAACATGTGCTACTCTTTGGAAAAGCAACCCAACTTTATATCCGGGAAGTGGTACGATTACATGGAGTGCCATCCAGTATTATTTCTGATCGTGATCCGAGGTTCATGTCTAGATTCTGGTCAAGCCTGCATCAAGCTCTGGGGACGAGACTTAAGATGAGTTCATCATATCACCCTCAGACAGATGGGCAAACCGAAAGGACCATTCAAACTTTGGAAGACATTTTGCGAGCTTGTGTGTTGGAGGAAAGAGGAAGTTGGGATCAGATATTACCACTCGCAGAATTCACGTACAACAATGGATATCATGCAAGTATCGGTATGGCACCGTTCGAGGCATTGTATGGAAGAAAATGCCAAACCCCGTTATGTTGGTTTCAAGTGGGGGAGAATTTACATCTTGGTCCGGATGTGGTGCAACAGACAACTGAAAAGATCAAAATGATTCAAGAGAAGATCAGGACTGCTGATAGTCGTCAGAAAAGTTATGCTAATCGAAGGAGAAGACCTTTAGAGTTTGCAGAAGGCGACCATGTGTTTCTCAGGATTGTGCCGCTAAAGGGTGTGAGTAGAGCGTTGAAACCTCAGAAGCGTTCACCTAAGTTTATAGGTCCCTACCAAATCCTTAAGCGAGTAGGACCGGTAGCTTATCAAATAGCTCTCCTGCCATCTTTAGCCAACTTGCACAATGTTTTTCATGTATCCCAATTGAAAAAGTTTGTGCATGATCCAACCACGATCCTTCAGATTCGTCCAGATGACTTAACCTTACGTGAAAACCTAACCTTTAAGGCTGGCCCAGTTAAAGTTGAAGATAGGAGAACCAAACAGCTTAGAGGAAAAGAGATTTCGTTAGTCAAAGTCGTATGGCAAAGTGGAAATGTGTATGAAACGACTTGGGAACTAGAGGACCGAATGCATAGGGATTATCCTGATTTATTTTTGTATGTTGAATTTCGAGGACGAAATTCCTATTAAGTGGGGGAGTAGTGTAACACCCCAAATTTTCATCCCCTGATGTAATGAAAATTTTGATTATGAAAGGTTATTTCATAACTATTTTCCTTAATTATAATTATATATTCATAATTAATTTGGATTAATTATGTGTTGGTATTGATGCCAGTATGAGATGGAAAAAAAATACTTTAATAAAGTATAATATGTAAAAATAATGTTTTTGCATATTAGTCCCTGAATTAGGACCTAGAAGCAATATTAGGAAGATTCTGGAGGGAAGGGTATTAAAATAAATATTTTTGAAAATTGACAAGAATACTCGAGTATTCCTGGAAACACTCGAGTAATCGAGTCAGTGGAGAACTCGTTAGTGCGTTTGATGAGTCAACACACAACGATTCTTCCTGGTTGACACGAAAACACACCCAGGACACCTTAATGGGCAGCGTGGCGAGTTGCATGAGCAATGGGAGTGTCTATTTAAGCACTTGGTTGAAGAAGATGGAGGATTTTTGGTTGAATTCCTCTGAAACTTCAAGTTAGGGTTCCTGATTTCGTGCTCTAATTATTCGATCGTGTTTGAGAGTGGGATTGAGAGTGATACACCGTTGTAAAGCTCACATCACGAGCTTTACAAAGATACAAAGATTGTGAGCTGAGGTTCTGTGTGGAAGGAGAATCGAAGATCGAAAGTAAGGGTGTTTTTGCTATCAAAGTTGGAAACTGAAGTCTGGGGCTTACTTCAAGCTCTGATTTTGGTAAGCTCACGAACCCTATGACCCTCAAATTCGTTTCTACCTTTAATTTATGTTGCAGATAATAAGTCCTAACCAATTTCCCCAATTCTTAAATCGGTTTTGCATGTTAAAACCTCTTGTCTTTGGACCTTGTTCAACTGTGGCTGCATGCAAAGAGTTTTGTGGGTTTAGGAATTCCAGCCAATTTCTCTGCAAATATCTGGTTGATTCACGACCTAGAGGTAAGGGTGAAGCTTTTAATTCACTAGAATAAGTTTAAATCATGTGAATTTAGGAGGAGAGTCAACAAAAGACTCTATGGGCATAGTTGGAATTAGGTTTAAGGCTTGGAGGTCTTTCTGGGTTCAAATACTGGTTTGGACAAGTGTATTATGTTGTATATGAGCTGTACCAAAGCTGTGATTGTGCTAAATGTGCCTAGAATTGAATTTAGTATGTTGAGTTGTGGAAAAATGGATTTTATGCATAATTGATGATATTTTGTGATTCAGTGTAAAATGTTGTTAATTCTATATCGGAACATGTTTAATATGTATAATATAAGCTCTATTGATCCTTGGTTTGGATTGGAATTGACTATAGTTGGAAATGGTATGTTAAAACTCAATTTTTCAGTGTTATCTGTCTGCAAATACTCGAGTATTAAGGATGATACTCGAGTGTTTCGACTATTTTGGAAAATGGACTTTCTGGAAACACAAGAACACTCGAGTACTCATGAAGAACACTCGAGTATTTTCATGAATTTAAAAATGTATTTCTGGAAACTAAAGAACACTCGAGTACTCATGAAGAACACTCGAGTATTTTAATGAATTTTTAAAATGAAGTTCTGGAAACAAAGAACACTCGAGTCTCATGAGCAACACTCGAGTATTTTGATGAATCTGAGGAACACTCGAGTCCAGAAAAGTTCACTCGAGTCTTTTGGATCAGGGACAGAAAAATAATTTTTTTTTAACATACCTAAAATAATGTCAATTAAAATCAACTATGCTTATGGGGAAAGTATCATGTTCCAATAAAAGAATGGGGGAATTATTAACAACATTGTAATTCACTGAAGGAATAATATTGGATGCACATAACGAGATTATTGTTTAATCTTAATGGATAAATTTTATGTGCATACATGCATGGAGAAAGGTGGTGGACAATTAATTCGGTGGTGACTGGCTCGATGACACATTTTGGTAATGTGGGCAGCATTTTGGAATGCTGTTACGTCTTGGTGACGTTGTGTGCACACTATACGAGCAGTTCCACAATACATGTTGGTCATGTATGCGAATTACTGGATTGAACGTTCAATAAACAATGGAAATGGGAGACATGCATCATGACACATAATCAATGGGATTATCATAAATGAACCATGCTTGATCATGTGTATATGCATCTGGATACTTGGAACTTACGATGGTTACTTGCCTTATTTATTCTTATTCGATTATGTGGATTATATTGCTTACCCTTTTTGCCCATTATAGGTGATGGCTCGCTATCTAGCTTGCATCGAGTTGCGCCCACTCCCTAGTGGAGTGTGGTACTACGAGGACCATGGAGCCACGTTTGAGGGTGAGGTAGAGGTGACTCTGTATCACCCTAACCCTTTGGCTCGTGTCCGTCCTTGTAGGTTTCGCATCCCTATTATCTATACTTTGCATGTACCCCTTTTTATACCTATCATGGACCACCCCCGACTCGACCAGCTCGTCGCTTTCATTCCTTTCGTTTTAGAGCTGCTACTAGATCTCACCCCTCTACTTCTCGAGTGATCCGTGAGGAGACTCCTATACCTAGTCCGATGAGTCCGGTTCATGGGACTCCTTCAGCTGACCCAGTGCCCAGTGGTAGGGCACCCACTCAGTCGGATGAGGTAGAGGAGGACCCTGAGGAGGCTGAGAGTGAGGGCGTGCCAGTCGAGCACTCCACTGGGAGCCAGTGGGGAGTTGGGGATCCACCAGGTGATGCTTAGTATAGATGATTAGGATGTGGGACAGGTGGAGCAGCTGCTGGAGACTTTGGAGATTCATGCTATGGAGGAGGATCACTGGACCACTGCTGGGATTTTCATGTTTTGCTCTATATATATATTGTACATATTTTTGAGAGATCTCAGTGAGGTGGTCTTATCTTTTGGTTGCATATTATGGACTTGTATTTTGTAAACTTCTGCTATCTTGACCTTGACTTTGATGGATGTGGTACTTTTATATCATGACATGGTTACTATTATATACATATCTTTATATAAATGACAAGAGTTGTGAATCATCAATCAAGGTCCCTATTTTCCGCTTACTCTAATAATTACTTTATTTTACTCTATTAAAGAACGATTTTATTGCTGAGTTGGAAGGATTCTAATAGTCATAAATGAAAACCCAACTTAAAAGAAAAGAATTACTTTCACGCAATGTAAGGAAAAGAGTTTTCATTACTTCTCTACTCACGCAAGTCCATATACTCTATTCAATAAACAATATAGAAACTATATTTTATAAACAATAGAGAGGGTGTGACATATACCTTTGGAACTTGGTATATTTATTCGTGATCCACTATATTATAACACATTGTTAACCCCAATTAAAAAAATAAAATAAAATTAGGATATGCTATTTCGAAACATTCAATAATTTTTTTCATCACGAATATTTCCAAAATGTGCCAATAAAAATTATATAAATTACATGCCATGGTCCATGAAATTATCACATTCTCTTGAAATTTTATGTTGAAAATAGAAATGATGAGACACGTATATTCATTTAGAATAAATTTCTATACTTGTACATATTTATAGTATGGCAGTGGTTATAAATATTTTATAACTGACCTCATGGAATGTACTACTCAACATATGTATAGATCAGAGTCAAGAAAATGAAAACTAACCCAAGCATGAGTCAACTCGATAAAACATAATCTACTTTATATAACTTTCAAAAAAAACTCACAGGAAGATCATTAGAGAATAATAACAATAGTTATATCAGATACAACTTTACTTTTATGGCAATTTGTCAATGATAAAATATATAAAGCACTATATCAACATAAGTGTAACACCCAGCTTTTACTTGAAAATATAACTCAAAAGGTTTAATAATTACAATGGAGAACTTAAAATTTCCTTTTCATAAATCAAATTTTAATATAATATTGGGTATTTCATTTACATTATGAGTAGCGCAACATATAATTTTCCTTCTTTCCGTAACTTCCGCTGCGACACTCTCTGATCCTCAAGTTCTTCTTCATTCACCTAAAATGATAACCACATAAGGGTGAGACCTTTTCGCAACACAGTGAATTAGAAGATAATTAAAGAGCACATAATAGCAACTTAAGCATCATAATCAAACCAAGCTATGAATAACAAAATGCTTCACTTTCACATTCCGAAATCATTTTCATTTTCCATTATAGACCATAGTCCCTGTGTCTCCTCACGATCAGAGGACAACACACCCAACTTAAAACCTCGCATGTTTCCTCACGGTCAGAGGACAACACACACACATCTCTTCATCATTCAAAACATTTTCCTCTTTTCTTTTACCATTAGGGATTAGCGCACCTGTTAGGGCATTTCACACCCACTAGGACTTTCACCCAATCCAGGTAACTTTCCACCTATTAGGCCACGGTTGACACCCGTTAGGACTAAAAAAAACATCTCAAATCTTTTACCATCACATTCACATTTTTCTCTTTTCAAAACTCTTATTATCGTGCAGCATGATTGATCCATTGGGTACACCCGCCTAACGGGGCATTTACGGGACCTAATAGGTAACTTTCACCTGGATTTGGTAACTTGTGCCTAATGGGTAACTTGTCACCTAACAGGGCACCTAATGGGTCGGTGTGTCCCAATGATCAATCATAGTTGCAGCTTAGTCTCTTTTATAATTCAATTTAGTTATTCACTGACAAGAAGCAAGAATCTACATTTAGTGCACTTACACATTTTAAATTCCAAACATCACACAATCATCAATATTCAACATCATTATACAACTCCAACCCTATTCACCAATGTAAACCATAAACATATATATATATATATATATTTCCAACTAAAACCATAACCCAACTTCACGCATTCTCAGTCATTATATTCATCATTAAATATCAACTATTAATTAAGCCATGCAATATTCTTATGAACACGAGTTCTCTTTACACCTAATAGCTTGCATTATCTATTATCTCATATTTAATACTTAATCATAAATATACTCTTTTAACACACACCAAGAGAATAGCAATTCTTAACATACAACATGTATCACAAATAAATCGACATACTCAGGTATGTCTCAGAGTGCTTAATTATAAGTCCACTCCCTAGGGTTCTTCACTTCCTACTTACAACATACATAAGGGGTTTTAGCATATTTATGTCAATTAAATTAAATTATTAAATTAAATCGACATACGTTCATTCTCCCTAAACCAACTTTTAACAGGTGCTATTTTTCTATCCATAACCCAATTCAACTACTTAGCCCAAGTCCTATTATATACCCCAACTATCCCTAACTCAAGGTGTGGAAAAGAGACTCCCCTTACCTTAGAGAGGGAGAGAGCCCACCCAAAGCTCCAAAGACACCAAATCTACACCGGATCTACCTTGATTCCAACTCCTTAGCCCAATTTCCACTTGAACCTTGAGATTGGAGGGGAGAGAAAGGAGCCCTAGGAGAGAGGAAGGGCTTCATGAAGAGAGAGGAGGCCACCAAGGGAGGAGATGATGGTAAAATCATGAGGAAGATGATGAACCTCATGGGTGAAGGTTTGGAATGGTGGATTTGGGTGGTTTATGGTGGTTGATGGTGGTTTGTGTGGAGGAGAGAGAGAGAAAACCAAAAATGAGGAGAAGAAAGAAAGGTGGAGCTTGATGATGGTTGGAAACCAAACCTTAGAGGTTGAAGAGGACAAAAGCAGCACATGGAGTTGGTGAGAGGAGGAAGAAAGCCGTGTGACATGAGAGGGAAGGAGAGAGAGGCAATGGAGAGAAGAGAAGGAGAAGATGAGGAAGAGAGAGGGAGGATCGTGAATTAGATAAGGGAGGGGAAGGTGTGGCTGAAATAAGGGATAAGGGGGTGGAAATTACGTTTCTGCCCCCAGACTTTATTTTTATTTTCTGCATCAGACCTGAAATAATCGATTACTTACAAAGAGTAATCGATTATTTTACCCCAATAATCGATTATTTCCTCCAATTAATCGATTATTTTTGCAGCATCATACAAAAACCAGAGCACTGATAATCGATTAACTGCCCCCAAGTAATCGATTAACACCTGAGATAATCGATTACTTCCTTAAGAGTAATCGATTAAAAATGCTGCAACATCAAAGAGATTCTACCAGAGAGCTAGTAATCGATTATCTCCTACAGAGTAATCGATTACTCTAATGAAAACTCCTATTAAGACAAATTCTAACTCCAAGACACTACCCTTAACTCCTATCCTTGGCTTCCTATGGTTTTTATCATTAATTCTAGCTTATGTTTTCCTAATTAACTTGGAATTAAATTTTGGGATGTTACAATAAGCATTTTCAAGTGCCAAATTGTGTCAACTAATCAATGATCATAAAACCAATTAAATATGTAAGGCAAACTAATTACATTAGCAACCATCATTTTCTATAGTTAAACATATTATTATAATTTGCTAAAAGGAGGGGAAAATTATTTTTTTCTCAAAAATAAATCATACATGTTCTTGTATCATGAAAACATTGTGTTAACATTTAACACTAATAATTGATACCACAAGCGGAATAAATAACAATGTTAGTTGTACATCAATTAGTGATATATCATGTATATGATTAGTTATCACTACTAAGTATTTGCGTCAAAATCAAAACACGTTGGTTTGTTAATAGTAAAAACAAAATATCACACTGATTAGTAAAGAGTATAGTAATCAGTAGACAGTGGTAATGTCACCACAGTTGTTACCTGTTGTCCCTGGTTCAAAACATAGCAGGGACAATATTCAAAAATATCCCCAATTGTCCATTTCGGCTCCTAATCAAAGGTTCTGCCAAGATAAGTAATGCCTTCATGTCCCTTCACACTTTGAAATTTAGTTTATTAACAATATCTACTACACATTAATGGGAAAGCACCGAAAATGGACATTCTTACTTCACACTTGTGTGAAACTTAGTTTGAAACTTAGTTTATTAACAATATCCAGTTCACATTAACATAAAAGCACCGGAAACAGATGTACCAAAAGTTCACTTTGCCTCCTCATCAAAGGTTATGTCAAGACAGGTAATGCCTCCATGTCCTTCACACTTTGAAACTTAGTTTATTAACAATTAACAATATCTACTACATAAAAGCACAAAAAATGGACATTCTTACAAAAATACCTTAAGAAAGATGTGTTTCTAGCAAATAGAAGTAACTATCCAAATGTAACTGACGTTTCTCGTTTTTCTAAGCCTAACGGTGGATTTTTTCTATGTATACGCCATTGAGGTTTTAGTGCAATTAAATAGAAGACACAAAATGAAAAGTTTTCCTTTTATAGGAAACAAATATATTTCATGGCAAAAATAAAAAACTGGTGTGCAGTGTTGTGGGTTATCTGGTGGCTAAAGAGAAATGAGAAGATCGAAGAATCTGTACAACAAATGGAATGGATCGAATGGGTGAAATTCAACACTTGGCAATGGATTAATATCATTATGGGTCATCATGTTCTGTATAGTGATTGGCGTTTAAACCTGATTTGTTCCATGATGTAATTTCTCTATACTTGTCATTTGTAAGTCTTTTTTGGTGTTGAGCACATCATGTGCTTTTCTCAAAATTAAAAAGTAAAGTTGGGGTCAAATGGTCTTGTTAGGTTCTGCTATGCTCTTTCTTTTTCCCATGTTTGATTTTCCCTTTGAGTTTTTTCTTACATGGTTTTTAAGGAGGTAGGGACCCTATCAAGTGATTCTTTGGTGGTGGGTGTTTTTGTATTGTAGGGTAGGTGGATGTAGGGGAATGTATATTGTATGACTCATAACTACTAGATGTCCTTCATAATAAGGTATAAGGTGAAGGTGAATTATGTATTGGTTGGTGTGGTGCAACTTTGAGCAAATGATTGTGTACCTGGCGGCAATATATATTTTTTTGCGTACTGTGATGCTTGGTTGCCCGTTGTTTATATATTGAAATTTTTCTTTGATGTTCAAAAAAATATATATAAAGCATGCAGTTAATGCCAAATAGGTAACAACATAATACTTTGACTAATATGACCAATCGACGTGGCCCAATGACAGGTAAGGGGCTTTTAGAATGCAACCATAATCATATATCAATGGGGAATTTATTTTTCCACCCCATGTTCTACGTTTGCCACCCCAAATTTTAAGATAATACCCATCATGCCCTTTTAAAAAAACAAAATTTGACACGGGTCGTAAGGAGGCACTATGACCATCAGGTCGTAACACCCCCTTACGACCCTTTAAAAAACAATACTTTAAGAAAGTCGTAAGCAGGTGTTACAACCTGCAGGTCGTAGTACCTGCTTACGACCACATATTTTTCAAAGGGTCGTAAGCAGGTGCTACGAGCAACAGGTCGTAACACCTGCTTACGACTTTTTTAAAATATTGTTTTTTAAAGGTCGTAAGGGGTGTTACGACCCAACACATGCTTACGACCCGATGAAATTATAGCATTTCTACGAATAGTTTCTCAGTTGTCATTCTCACTATCTTCTTCTCACGTATTTGACTTACACAAAGTACAGTCTCTTAGGTTTTTATTTCCACAATTTTTCCACAAAAAGTCACATACTCCGGTCGCAAATCTCCGTCCTTCTCTCTGGCGGTCGCAAATCACCGATATCCGTCCCACGCCGGTCGCAGTCTCCTCTCTCACTCGCGGTCGCAGTCTCCTCTCTCACTCGCGGTCGCGGTCACAGTCTCCGTCCCACTCGCGATCTCCTCTCACTCGCGGTCGCAAATTCCCCTGCATCTTCTCTGGATCTCTGTGTGTCTTCTATTCGAGGTAACATTTTAATTACCCAATTTACAAACCCTAATTTGTTAAATTTCCTAATTTGTTAAATCTGAGCCCTAATCTCTTCAATTTTTGTTAAGTGAAATGAAATGGGTAATTGCTTGATTCCTTATTATTATTCAATTCAGTGTTTGTTTAGTAATATGGGTAATCTCTTATGTTCAACAATTTTTAGTAATTTAGCTATTTGTTAGTTTAGTCTTATCATTTGTTAAATGAATTGAATTTGATTAGGTTCATAGGAAAAGTGATTATGCAAATGCGATTCTGGAAAAAGTGATTTTTTTTAGTGACAATGATTGTCCCACTGGTTTCTGTGCTAGCCTTGTGCTTGTTTGACAAAGAAACGTTTTCCTTTCTGAAAGCTTTTGATGGCTAAGTTATGACCTGGTGTGTAGAAAATTTTCTGTTTGTGCAGTTGTGCTTCCTTCAAGTATTTTATATTTTGTATTGTATATTCATGTATGTATTTATTTATGCATGTGATCCTGGTGGGTGTAAGCTAACAATATTTCTATCAAATTGTAGATTTTAGATTATTCTATCATGACTGTTTAACAGATTAGAGTTTGGGTTTAATAAAGATGCAAATGATAAACAAGTATGATCCAGAGATGTATTAATCATGGAAAAGGGGCAAGAAGAGAAATCTGACTTAGAATTGTTTGATACATGATAGTGTGTTAGGTTTTTTCAGCATTATACCAAGATGTGTGGAAGTTATCAAATTCAAGTAAGATATGTACTTCTTAAGTAGTTAAAAAAAGCAAAGTATTATGGAAAAGTGTTGTAGTCAATAACCTATAAGTCTTATGTATATGTTCAAAATGAAATCTTGTTTTTTATTATTTTCTTAAGAGTGCTCTAAAATTCATGGGCTTTCATCTAGGTATTTTATTTGAAATTATAAAAACTAGATATTGAATTTGGATGATGTACTGCAGATGTTTAGATTCCCATGAGGTGCTCTTTTTTTTCTGTCTTTTGCTTTGACATGTTTAGCTTTATTCATGTGTGTTTAAATTTGGTCTTGCATTTTGTCTAGCTAATATATGGGCATGTATGTGCCAAACACATTCTAGTTGCTATGCATCATCCAAGTTCCAATTGTGGAGTGATTTTTTTAATGCAAACAAGAAAACTGTTGCAATTGTTGGTTAGTTTTTACTTATTTAATGTGATCTGAAGTAATACCATAGATTGATACTTTCTTCTTTTCGTTTTTTACTTTTTTCTTTTGATGCTTTTTCATTACATCTCAGTGAAGATGCCACCACTATGATGTTAACTGGTACTGATATAATTGCATATGCCAGCCAGAGAATATAATTCTTTTGTACTGGTACTGATAGAATTCTTTTAGAATTCTAGTGATACAATTCTTTACTTGGACATCTCCCTCTTTTCTTAATAAATGTTTGATATATTATATATATTTATTTCATCATTTTTTTTTCTCACAGTGCACTTTATGTGTAGCTTAAGCACATATGGATTTTATTTTTTTCTTGTTATTGTTAAGATGGTAATATTTTCTTTACATTTTAAATTCAATATTTTTTGCTTTGTTTTTTCTTTTCAGATGGCATCCCGCGATGACTCCCCTCCCCGTCCTCCTGCGAGAAACCGGCCCAGTGCATCGAATCGCAAGCGTCTTATGGATGAACGTGCTGCAGCACGGGCAGCGGCAGCAGAGGCTGCAGAGGCAGAGGCGGCAGCAGCCGCATATTTAAATGTGGGGGACAACGATCCAGTTGTCAATGCAGCGGGATTAGACGACGACGTTGACGATCCTCAAAACGAGACCCTTTTGACTACTTACAGCGGCCACAGGGCCAAGGAGATATGGAAGGGCAATGTAAGTAATATTTAAGTTAAATGTAATATCCTTTGTAATTTTTTTAAATTAAATTGCATAACTAATTATTATCTCCTTCTTGCAGGATCCTGGTCCTATGAACCGGTTTCTTAACCGGATTTTTGGTTTGAGGCCATTAGCTCAGTTACCGGAACAAGTTCGTACACTTGTTCTAGGTTCTGGACTTGCGCCTCTGATCGATTCGTCATTTGCAATGACGGATAGGTGCATACTGAGCTCGTTTGTCGAGCGTTTTTACGAAGACACGTGCACCTTCCATCTACCCTGTGGCGAGATCACGGTGACACTAGACGACGTTTCGTCCCTTCTCCATATTCCTATGACGGGCTACCTCATCCCTTGGGATAAACCGTCGAAGCCTGAGGCGGTGGTTTTGTTGCACGAGGTTCTAGGAGTGTCTACACAAGAGGCCACTGAAGAGGTGGATCGCACCAAAGGTGGTGCTGTTTCTTTCTCGGCATTGACCAGGTGGTTGGATCAGTTCATCGAGGAAGATCGGTACGAGCACGCTGCAAGGTGCTATCTTTTGTACCTTGTTGGGTCGACGCTTTTTATTGACAAGACTGTCAATTCCACTGGAGTTCAGTGGCTGCATGCGTTGGAGGACTTGCATTTTGTGAGTCAATATGCATGGGGTGCGTGCGCGTTGGCGTATTTGTACGACCGGTTGGCTGACGCTGCGAAGAAAGGGAAGCTGCAGTGTGCCGGTTTCACTTCACTTCTTCAGGTAACATGTTTTATAATATAACTTATTTTATTTATAAATTTTTTAAGCAATATATTCTAATTATCTTATTAATAACATGTCTCAACTCATTCGCAGGCTTGGATCTTGGAATATTTTCCAGGACTTGGATTTGGCACAACAAAAGATGAATATAATGAGGTACATCCAAGGATCTTCAAGTGGTTGCCCCCCCAAAGCCCTAATGGTGCAGAAGCTACCTTCAGACAGCACCTGGAGACCATTACGGCTGATCAGGTTGTGTGGCAACCATTTCTCAATCATCGGGCAGTCAGGCCATTTGCTGAGATTGCTCTCTTCTCCGGGTACATTAGATGTGGGAAGATCAGACGACCGTACCTTCCGGAGCGAGTGCAGCGGCAATTTGGCTATATCCAGCATATTCCACCTCCACCACACGAGCTTCCTTCGTTTGAGGCGATTCAGGAGCGATGGGCTGAGTGGGGCGTTCATGTGGTTGGTGGAATTCCTGCTACCTTTCCCGAGGAGTGCGCTGAGGATTATCTGGACTGGGTGCACACTTACTCTCACCCTTATCTTTATCCTACATCGACCAGGGTGGATCATGATCTTCAAGTCGTTAATGTAAGTTATTTAATAATTTTAATTTATATTTTTAATAATTTCTATTTATTTTTTAGTAATAATTTGTAATTATTTTTGTGTGCAGATCGAATTAATATCAAGAATGCGTCGTATTATGCAACTTGTTGATATAGCAGACCAGGATCAGGCATACATCCCTGATGTACATCATGACATCAGATTGTATGCTAGCACCCCTGCCATGCGTGATATTCAGGGCTTAAGGGTACGTGGGAGAGGGCGCAGAGGTGGTGGATCGACTCATGATGGTGCAGAATCAAGCCAGAGGGGTGGACGGTCACGTCGTGCAAGACGCCAATAGGATTGATTTAGTTTTTAGTTTTGGATATTTTAATGTTATCTTGGAAATCTTAGTTTGTATATGGATGTGACTAGTACTTTTCAAATGTGTTTCATTTATTTTTATGATAAAAACCATTATCATTATTTTGTTAAAAATTGCAAAACATATTTATTACTAATTAAGTAGTTTGTATATGGAATTATAATAATATTACTAATTAGCATTAATAAATTTTATAAGGTAAAATTGGAAAGTAACATTTTTTTAAAAAAAAATACTAAAATGTTGCTAATATACTCAGATCATAAATAGTAAGGGAGTATTGATCATCTTCAATTCTTCTTATTCGTCTAGATCTTTGTGTTCTTCGTCTTCGTCTAGATTAATAGGCTCATCTTCTTCAATGTGAGGCTCAGGCAAAAATGGTTTGAACATTTGAAGACGTTCTTGAAAATAAGATTCCCATGCAAGGACTCCTGTACTTGCATTTCTCCACCATCCTACATATATTGGAGGTATTGGTGAACCTTCTTTCCAATGAATCTGCAAGTGAATTGAAGTGAACTTAGTAATTCGCACAAATTAAAATACTTTATAAACTATTATATAGAATTGAATGTTACCTGTACCCAATGTGTTTTATGCATATTTCCCATCACCCAAATTCTTTTTTCACTTGTTTCCAAAGATGTCCTGTATGGAAAGAACGTTTGACATTCACCTGTTGTTGACGAAATAGTCACTAGCCCAACATTGTATAAATTAGCAACTACATGTCCCATGTCTGGAACCTCAAACCACTTTGCTTGTGATACAGCACCTAATCCATCAACATATAATGCATTATATGCTTTGTCATAATAGGATTGTCCTAAAATATCAACATACAGAACTTTGTTATTAATCATCTCTTTTATAACCTCCTGTCGAATCAGCATGTAGTTTTCTTCTGTGCCATATCTATACAGTGATAAGACACGGAAGCCACAATTTCCATCAGCCTTGACATTAATTATTTTGTGAATGAACTGGTGTAACACATCAGGGAAAGCTGTCAACAATGTTCTCCAAGCATTATATGTTTCTGTAGAACGGTTTCTTTTGGTTGACATGTTTGTTTGAGAACCCTTTGTATTGGATCCTGTAGATTGAGAAGAATAAATGATCACAATTGACAAAACATATTAACAAAGAATAAAAAATAACAATTGACAATCACCTGTAGATTGAGACCCTTTTGTTTTTGACCTGGTAGATTGTGAACCCTTTGTTTTAGATTGAGATCCATTGGATGGATAAGCACCTTCCGTGACATCATCTTCCCAATGAGATGGTTCACGCTTTGTAGATTTTTCATGTGCTGCCTCCTTCCTACTACCCTTCACACCGCCTTTTGTCTTCACTTTATACTTAGGGGGCTTCATTGAAGTTGTTGTTGGATACACAAACTCATGTAATCTTTGAAAATATCTTTTATTTTCAAGCACACCCTTATCATCTAATGCTTCTACTTGACGATATATCTCATCCACGTATGGTTTTGGATCAAAATCTGTTGGTGAAAAAGAGGTCTTTATTTTTTCATTAAAAGACAAGCGTCGCCAATAATCGTGAACTGCATCCAAAGGGATGGGTACTTCCTCTTTATAATATTTTGCAAGTTCACATTCGCATGGTAGACCGTGAGTTCTTCTGATTCTGCAATCACAACATAAGCTTACCCCTTTTGTTTGGCGAAGACTTTCCATGATCTCCCAAATACGTATTAACGCATTGCGAGAAACAAAGTGACGCAACTCCTTGTAGAAATCATTATTTACACGATGATCTACCTTGGTGATACTACTTTCAAAAGAATCTTTAATATTCGTATGTTGACATACCAGCATGTTCTCCATTGCCTCAAAGCTGGTGCACATATCCCCCTGACTATCTCTCAATAATCTCTTGAATGTGGCATGAGCGCTCTCAACCCTGATAAAACAAAAAATAAACATATACAATAAGTTTATCATAATTATTTTAAAACTCAATAAGTAAAAACACATCACTAAAATATACATAAAAAATGTTTGGGTTTTTTTAACTCACCTATTAGTTGTGGTATTACAAAAATGCATCAATTGGTTTACCCAAACACCCACAAATTTCTCCTTGTTGTGTCGCAGGTAAGTACGTTCCACGTACTCATAAATTATTATTCCGCACAAATCCTTAAATTTTTTCAAATAATCTGTATACTCTTGCAAGTCTCGAGATTCTACGACTGCTTTCCAAGCGTCCATTATAGGTGTCTCATCTTTTGTCTCACAAACCTTCTGCTTCACTCTAAACTGCACGTTCTTTGAGATGTGAAACTTACATAGCAAGTGAGTAGAGGTTGGAAATACCTTCCTGACTGCCAAAATCAGAGCATCTTCTTTATCAGTCACTATGATCTGAGGCATGGCATCATCACTTTCAATCAAGTTGCGAAGCTGCTCTAGAGCCCATGTGAAGTAGGAAGCCTTTTCAGCCTCCATAGAACAAAAGGCAACATGGAACGTCTTCTCTGTCAATGTTTGACCTACGATCTCAAGAAGCGGATATCTGTATCTATTTGTTTTGTAGGTACTATCCATAACAAGAACAATACCGAACGAATGTAATAATGTTATTCCACTTGGATGTGCCCAAAAAATGGCCTTGACCACATCACTTTCTTCGTCTTTTACATAATTTGTCACATATCCAGAAGAAGTCAATCTGTGTAATAAATGCTGCATCTGGGTCCTGGGATGTCTAATACTTTTTCTAAATCGTTGACGCTGATTGTACACTTGTCTCAAAGTAGTAGTGTTGTTCTTGTTTCGTTCTTTCAAACTAATGAGAATTTCCTTCGGTTTGACCCCTGCCTTTGTCAAGTTATCGATTAACTCCTTTTCCTCTTTGGTTGGCCTACCATAATGACCCTCCAAGATTTCACATGGTTTGTGATTATGGACGCCACATTTGACCATAAGCATCCAACCTTTTCCATTACCAAGATCCCAAGCATTAATCCTGAAAGGGCATTCAGACTTGCGAGTACTGGATACACACATTACCTCACCTTTTGTTCTTTTCCTATATTTTTCACTTCTTTCGCAAGCCAAAAACACCCTAGGTCTTCTCTTATACGTCCCTCCGCCTGTGTCTGACCGAAATATAACGATCACATGTTTTTGTTCTTTTCCAACAGCTTGAACCCAACGGATCAATTCGTCTCTACTTGCAAAAATCTTATTATGTGGAAAGTCATCACTATAGTCTGGAATAATATTGTTAAATAAAAAAATTTATATTAGGATTTAAAATAAAAAAATTTAAAATAACATGATAAAAGGAATTTAAAATAAAAAAAATGAAAAAACAGTCTTTCTGTAACACCCTAAATAATTACCCTTAAATACCCATAATAAAATAGTGATTTTAAATTTTTCTGATTAATACCATTTTAACTTATGAAAATCTCTGTCAAAACGGACAGAGTTTACTTTGTGATATGGACATTCCAAGAATTAGTTTTTCCTGCAAACCTGTTAATTTAATAATTTAAGTGAGATTAGCAAGCCATCAGGGCCAAACCATATATTAAAGCATTCATAATCAGAGTTTCAGTGCGGCGGAAATTATAAACTAATTCAAGTTTTAGCAGTTATTTAAATTCCATGAAAATTCTCCAAAATAACTCCCTTCCCACAAGGAGTGGTCCTGACTATACCCCAAAATGATGTTTTTCAGTACATACACATAATCATCATCATTTACAAAAATCCCAAAAGTAGTCAGGACGGGACACAGGACTCTACTAATATAACTTACTCTCCCTGTAAGGGAAAGTACTCCTGCTCGGCCGGGGGCTGTGCCAGCTCAATCTCAGTACCTGTGGAGATAGTAAGGAGTGAGCATTACACATAAAATGGGAAAGCAGTTTCCAATATGACATAATAACCGACTAAGTCACACACAATTACCACATAGTTCAATCAATTGCACAACAGTCACATTCATACCAACATGCATCAATATTCCGATTCCATTATTCTTCCTAGGTTATTGTTCATTTTACCTATCCGACTAATCCACCTATGCTCCTATTTTCGCTTCCTTTTTACCCATTAATTACCTAACTCATTAATTCGTTTTACATACCTTATTGTACTATTATTACAAGCACACTTCTTTACCATCCCAAATTATCTCGTGATGTCCTTCTACTAACCTTCCTATCTTATGTTTCTTGTATCTTTTTCTTTTCTCCATTTTCATTCTTCATTCCTTTCTTCTAGTCCCTTTCATTTCCTTTATTTTCCAATTTCTATTTGCGATGTATGTCACCTCAGGTCAAAGGCCCACATACATCCCTAGTTTACAAAGTATGTCACCTCAGGTCAAAGGCCAACATACTCACCCCATACATACATGATAACTATGTCACCTCAGGTCAAAGGCCCACATACTTACCAACTTCACAAAGTATGTCACCTCAGGTCAAAGGCCAACATACTCACCCTATTCACACATGTTAAGTATGCCACCTCAGGTCAAAGGCCCACATACTTACCATATTCACAAAGTATGTCACCTCAGGTCAAAGGCCAACATACTCACTACTTCCAAACAATCATAACAAACAACAAATATCAATATACCATACTAAACACACCATTCCTATAATCTCATATAAACCATCTAGTAAATCAAAACAATTACAATTCACAACGATTAAACACTTAGAGCAACAAATGAACAATTCACAATAATTATCAAGAATACACCAAATATATATAATCATTAGCAACAACTCAGATAAGCACCTAAAATATCCTACACATTAGCACTTAACAATTATTCTCAAGTAGCACCTATAATAACATATAGTAGCAAGATCATGGATTTAGCTAGTTCAATTTATTGGTTTGCCTAATCAATTTATTATTCATATTCCCCATCATAGAGTTGCACTAGGTTCGTTTCTAGAATTTACCATTATTTTCTAACTTAGGTTTCCAATTCCTTATACTAACACCTATCTCTTAGCAAGCATTATATACATACTATAAACTATTCCCCAGAGTATGGTAATACTCACTAATACCCACTCCTTATCTCAACACTTAGAGATAAGGCGGTTACACTTGCTTTAAGCTTGAGAGCCTTGCCACCAATTGAGTTATGACCCAAGAGAGAAGTGACGAACCTAATATAATAGCCATAACAAGAAGAGTTAGCATTTATGCCATAGCCTCTTGACAAAGCTCAAGAAAATGAGAAGCTTCCATGGCCTAGAGTTGAAAACCACCATGGAAGACAAGAGAGAGAAAGCTTCAAGCTTGGAGGAGAGAAAAAGTGATTCATGAACCAAAAGAAGTAAAATTAGTTAGAGACTATGGGGGAAATTCGTATAACATGAAGGAAATGAGGAGGAAAGCTTGAATTTCACTTACTTTGAGCTTGAAATTGTAGAAATCAAGAGTGGGTGTTGAAGCTCTTGAACCCTAACTCATACCCATGGCTTGAAAGAGAACAATAGGAGAGATTGATGGAAGAGATGATGTTGGTGAGTGATGGGGATTGGTTTTTAATGGTTTATCATGGGTGTATTTGATGATTTGAGATGAAATTTGAAGAGAGAATGGGAGCTTGTTCGTGACCTAGGAGAGAGAGTGAAGTTGGGTTATGAATGAGATTGTTGGCTGAAACACGTTTTTAAGACTGTCTGCACAAAACACTCGAGTGTTTTCCAAAAGACTCGAGTGTTTCCTTTAAAAACACTCCAGTCTTTTCCAAAAGACTCGAGTCTTTTCCAAAAGACTCGAGTAGTGCCAGAGAGCGTCATTTTCCAACTAACGAGAACACTCGAGTCTTTTCCAAGAGACTCGAGTATTTTGCCCAGTACCCCATTTATTCATTTTCCTATTTTCCTCCTATTTTCTTCCTGCTTCAATTCGAGATAACTTCTTCGTTCACTGTCGGATCTTGCTCAAATTTGACGAGTAACTTCCTAAAAATCATACCTTCATATCCAACGGTGGAATTTGTGTTTAGAGTTGTAAATCTTTTATTTTGAATTTCCTAATATCCTATGTTATTAAACCTAAATCAAGCCTTCAAACCACTATTTTTAACTCAATATCATTATTTCCTTCACTCTAGGCTTGACCCATCATCAATTATACTAGGGATTAAATTTGGGATGTTACACTTTCATTATGAATTTAAAATAAAAAACAATGTTACATTAGGAATTTAAAATAAAGAATTAAAAAAAAGTGTTATAGGAATTTAAAATTAACATAAAAGGTTGTATTACAAATTTAGCATAAGAAATTATATATTAGAACTTTAGAATAAAAAGAAGTTATATTATAAATTTAGAATAAAAATGTAATATTAGGATTTTAATAAAAAAATGTTTTATTAGATATTTAAAATAAACAAAAATTAATAATAATAATAATAATAAAGGATTATTGAAAAAAAAAGGGTCGTAACACATGGTTACGACCCTCAGAAAAACTCGAGTCGTAACCCTGTGTTACGACATCAACATAAAACACAAGTCGTAACACTGGGTTACGACCTGGTAAAAATTTTACAAATTTTTTCTTAAAATTAAATTAAAAAAAAATAATACAATAAATTATTGAAAACATAAATCCTAACTAAACTTTATGCATGAAATTTGAAAATTACCTTGGAATTCAGGTTCAATAGCAGCCATTAAAACCAACAATTTTGTATGATGAAGTCTAAGATTTGACAAAAACAATTTTAGGTATCAATTTCAGATATCAATGGGCTTATATACCCAAAAAAAAATAAGGATTTAACACGGGTCGTAAGGGGGCACTACGACCAACAGGTCGTCACACCCCCTTACGACCTTTTTAAAAACACAATTTTAATACGAGTCGTAAGCAGGTGTCACGACCTGCTGGTCGTAGCACCTGCTTACGACCCTTTCTAAAATATGTGGTCGTAAGCAGGTACTACGACCAGCAGGTCGTGACACCTGCTTACGACCCTGATAAAATTTTGTTTTATTAGGGTCGTAAGGGGGTGTTACGACCTGTTGGTCGTAGTGCCCCCTTACGACCCGTGTTAAAATTTGTTTTTTTTAAAGGGCATGATGAGTATTTTTTTTAATATTTGGGGTGGCAACCATAGAACATGAGGTGACAAAATAAAAACCCTATCAATGAGTTGACAAAATGCATGGAAATAACAATAGGTCTATAATTCATGGATTGTTTACGAATTTTAGTTCACACAAAGGAGCATTCCCAATAGATTTTGTTGATTCACTCATACGTGATTCCGTCTTATTAAATAATATTAATATATGTGATTATACAAAATTAAAATATTGATATTGAGTTTAGACTTATTTATTGAAGACACGATGCAGACTCCCACACCTCTTACCTCGCTTTGCTTTGCTTTAATTTAACATCATTCTTTTCTATCATGTTCGTTTGATTTTTTTTTGAAAGGAAAATATGTAATTCATTTCGTAACAGAAAATAGTACAAGTAGATCCAACAGTACAATAACAAAGCACATATTTTCCATACAATAAAAATTGCTAAAAAAGACTAGATACTCAGCCATAACAGCAAACTCTATGTGGATCAAGATCATCATCAACATCCAGCTTCGAACTCTAACAAGAGATTCAACAGCCTTTATTTCCAAGATAACTATCTCATCAATGCCGGAAGTAAGCACAGTTCGGCGACAAAGAATCTCAGATCTGAGGAGGTAAAGCCACTGGACAGAGGAGAAGACAGAGATCTAGAAGGGAAAAGCTGTCCCGAATATCAGTCTTCTAGTTATTGGAGAAGATAGGAAGGTCATCAGATCTGGACAAACAAAAACAAAACAAAACCCAGATGAAACTGAGACAAGAAAAACCACACCACTTGCACAAAGGCAAGATTTATTTATTTAACCCAGATATAACTGGAAGAGAAAAAAAACTCACACACCAACCAAAGGAAGGGAAGGGGGAATCCCTCCCTCCCCTTCTACTGCTATCACAGAAGAGAGAAAAACGGAGAAGAGAAGAAGACAGAGGAAGAGAGAAGGCCGAGCCTCTCTCTCCTCAAATTAGGATTTGTGAAATTAAGAAGGTCGAGCCTCTCTCTCCCCTTCTACTTTATGTTCTTTTGATGAACGAGAACTATCGTGCGAGAACTATTGTGCTGATCGTGTTATGAATTAATGAAAATAAGAAGACATAAAAGATTGAGGGAGAAAAGAGAAGTAGGGAGAAACTGTATTTCACTTCTTGAGGCCAAGTTTACAATACATATGAGTCCTATTTTATAGGAAAAGATGAAACTCTATCATGAATTTATTTCAATTAAAGATTAACATAAAGTAGAGATAAACTCAAACTATGATAGAGTCATCCACTTACTAGATAAATACAAATTGTTCATAAAAAATTTAATAAATTCATGAAAAACCAATTCAAATACTAATTTAATTAAATTATGAAAATAAAATTCCAACCAATAAATCAAATAAATAAATTTCTATTTCATTTTTAAATAAGGAAAATAGTTAAGAAAATTGTGGGTATTACACTCAAAGGGATCTTAATCCATCTCCTTAGTTCCTCTTGAGCATGAATCACTAGTAGAAAAAATGAATTTTACATCGATCAATTAACATCTGTTTTAAAAAACTGATGTATAAACAAAATGCGGTGGCAAACTTGTAACTAAGTTTAAGAGTTAAAACTTTCCACTTCTGTTTTTTTATTAACAGATGCGAAATGTCTTATGTCTGCTACTTTTCGCATGTGTGTTTAAATAAGTGATGCGGAATGTAACACGGTGACAAACTTGTAATTTAAATAAGTTTAAGAGAAAAAGCTTACCACATCTATTTTATCATAGCTGATGCGAAAACTCATAACTTCTTGCACTTTCCGCATCTGTTTTTGGTTAACAGATGCGAAATGTCTTGTATGTTCCATTTCCGCATCAGTTTTTAAATAAGAGATGCTGAATGTGTTAGTATACTTATCGGAGGTTTAACCTAAAATCTAAATTCATTCTTTTCTTCTTCTTACGAATTCTTCTTCTTCGTTCGTCTTCCTCTCATTTCTACGTTCTCTCTCTGGTTCGTCTTCCCTCTCTTCCACCGCTGCAGTTCGTCTTCTTCTTCGTTCTTCTTCTTCTTCGATAGTCTCCTCAAGCTCCCAAGCCTCAAGCGTGACCTCTCTTCCGCCACCGCAGTTCGTCTTCTTTGTTCCCTCTCACTGCCACGCTGCTGCTCTTCGCCATCTCTCTCTTCTTCGCCATGTATCTCGTCTTCGCTCACCGCCATCGCTCACCGCCACGCTGCCGCTCCCAACAGGCACCACAGCTCCCAAGCCTCAAGCGTGACCTCCACTGTTGGTGCTTTCTTCAAGTCACTCCCTTTGCACCGTCACTCTCTTCTTACTCAGCCACCGTGTGTAAGTTCCCCATTTCCTATCTTAGCTTGTTTCGTTTTACCCCATTTTATTTGAAACCCTAATTTTAATTTCAATGAGTTCTCCCATTTCAATTAATGACTGCTCCGCCTGGCTATTAGTAATTAATTTGGTACTGGACCTATTTGGATTTTTCATTAACAAGAAAGGAGAAAAGGAATTGCATGGACAGAAGATTAACACAGGTACCTTTTTACAAGTTCAATTATAATAGTTCACTCACGTATTTGTTTGTTCGTTTCTCTGACACTCACAATCAGAATCGCAATAAAACCACACATATTGTTGTACTTTCACTTGACAGCTGAAGCTTTTGAGAAAGATGATTCATGACATGATATCCAATTCCCCTTGTTCTTTTAATAAAAAGTTGAATTCCTTCACTAGATAGGTGTGGACTTGTGTATTGTCCACACTTCAAGCTTACATGACTCTTGTGTGAAGGGAAATGTTAGAGATTAAATAAAGTCATTCGTATCCATTCAAGTACCAACTTTAGGCTTTGAGCGAGATAGTTCATCACACACATATATATCCATTAGCTATATGAGCTAAGAGTACTAGATTTCATATAATTAACAAGTTTATCTTTTACAGGTTATTTTTACTTGGTCTAGACAAATTAGGAAAGGGAGATTGGAGAAGCATTTCAAGGAACTTTGTAATTTCTAGGACTCCAACTCAAGTGGCAAGCCATGCACAGAAGTACTTCATTCGGTTGAACTCGATGAATAGAGATAGAAGAATTATCTTAGAAGTCTATTTTATTTTTTTAGATTAATTATGTTTAACATTATTCATACTGTATAAATTGCAAATTCAATGCCACTTTCTGAACTGTTAGAATTTCTTTGCCATCTTGTGAGTTTATTTGGCAATGAAGTATATATATTGTTTGTGATTCTGAAGAATTTGCTATTTTGTGTTATGTTTTGCCTAAACAGGAACTGAATCAAGGTCTTGTTGCCATCGTAGGGCGAAATTCTACCATTAGACCATTGATATTGGTTGCCCCTTTCAGAGACTAAGAAATTAAATGCAATTGCCTATTTTAATTTTAAATTGTGGTCCCAGTGACCCTCCTATTCTCAGTGTCGTTCTATTGCTTTGGGGCTTTTGGGGATTGGGAAGTGACACTGTAGGTCTTTTTTTTTAAAATATTGTAAGCTTAAGTCTTGCTCAATAAGTCATTAATATCCACAACTGCAATTAGTTTGAATCTATAAACTTTGTATGATGTTCCCTGCCATGAACTTTGTGTTACTGATTATACTATTCTGACAAACTTGGTTTATATGGATATGCTTGGATTAGTAAAGAATCTAGAAGTCAAAGTTTGGTTTGAAAAGTAAGCGAAAAACAGGCAGGTATTCCTTATCCATTATTTGACGTATCAATATATTGCAGCTTTGTGTGTCCTAATCGATCTCTATTTTGTTGACATTTAGGTTACAGAGCAAGTGATTCAGATTAATTAGCCACTATGAATTTATCTTGGCAATTTTGGGTTGCAATTCTGACGTTCCTTTTCTAAGAGGAGTCTCATCCAGAATCTCATTTTAGAGTTTCTGCAATTGTGGATGCTCTAGAAGAAATGAAGCCGACTTCAAAGTAATAAAAACATATCGACTTTGTACTTCATAATTTCCATATTTATCTTGGCAACGTGTGCTCATGATTTATTTGCTCTAGATATTTTAATGTCTGATGGAGATTGGTATTTGACAACTTGATTGTTTCTACAATTTCATAAAATAAGGGTGAAAATCTGTCTTTAATTTGATGTCTAATGTTGGTTCAAAAGTTGAATTAGTTTTGATAGTTGATAGTAGTTGATATTGTAAAATGCTTTAACTAAATAAGTTACATTTTATTATATAGAACATAACACCATTTTCTTGGATTAAGTTGCAAAATATTCTATTCTGATTGAAAGACATCTCAATGTCTGTGGCTATAGGTTTGTGCATGAATGAGCAAAACAAAGCTGCCCATAATTAAACTTCAAAATTTTGAGCCGCCTTCCATTGATGACATTGAAAGTGTGCATGCAAGAGCCTATATATCTGGCCTTGAGAAGGTAAATTCCTTTATATCTTTAAAAAGTAATATAATCTTATAAATTATGGCTAGCAAATCTTTCTAATATCTTTTAAATGCATATGCTTTCTGTTATGCTTCTCATTTGCTATATATCATAATAATTTAGTTGCTGAATATGCAGTGTGCTTTGGCATCATTTTTATTGATTTCTCTCATTTCATGCAATTAAATAAAGTCCAGCTAATAGAAACTAGAGTACTACCAGCCCCACATCTTAAATGAAGGGTCGTTAAATATGCAGATATTTTGGATTGCTATAGAAACTCTACTTGTAAACATTTGAAATTTTAAAATTCTTACAAATTTGTTGTTCAGGCTATATTTTCTTGTTATTTTGAAGATAGGAATGATTTGTTTTGTCAATTTTCTTAAATGAAGGGTCGGTAAATATGCAGATATTCTGGATTGCTGTGGAAATTTAATCCTTCATCTTATGCCATATTTTGATGCAAGGGTATGACCTTCATCTTATGCCATATTTTGTGCTTGATCTTATTGGCGCACAACTTTTCAGTTTCCAGCTTCAAGCAGTGGTGTAGCGCAAAGATTATTACCTTCCTGCTGTCAGGTTAGTAGGAATTAATTCAGTAGTACATTATTTTTAGCATGTATATATTTTCACCCAGTTCTGTATTTGATTATATTTTTAATTGAGTTGTTTTTTTGTTTTCAAAAGTAATGTGTTAAGTATGTCTAAGAAATTTGGCATCATTAAGGATTTTTAAGGGTTTGGTAATTTCTTTTAATAGCATCAAGATGTTGTGTTTGCATAGTCTTGAGATTTGCACCACAGTCCGTTTTTGGGAAAAGATTGTTCTTTGATGCCTTTAGGTTGTTTTGTTTACTTCTGTCTATTTCATGAAGGTTCATCAGATGAACTGTGGAGGCTTGTTTTCTTTTTTATATGTGAACTTTTTTATTTATTTTTTCAATTTCAGCCTTATTGCTTGCAGCATTTTCCAATATATATCAGTTTATCATTTTGTTGTTTTCTGAAATATGTCTAATTCATGCTGCTTTCGGGATTTGACTGGTATTTTCTTACTTTCTTACTTGACTGGTTTTCATTTTATTCTGCACTGCTGGTGCTATCATCATAGAAAATGCTAAAGTAGATACTTTATCAAGGCATTTGAGGGTTCTTGAATAGAGTCCTCATTGTAGATGATATCCAGGAAGTGTGATTTTAGAAACTAAAGGATGTATGATAAATTAGATTTATTCACTGTCATTAAGGAGCTACAAGTTTGGTGCATGAATACCAGGAAGGCAAGAACCTAAGCACTAATGTCTTTTGTTGTATTAAACACACACGCTATGTCACTGTCCTTATGAAGGTAGGACTTTTGTGAATGAATGCTATTAAAATAATAATTAATGTCTTTTGTTGTCTTATATCGTGAGTTCCATTGTAGTTATCTTTGAAACTACACTGTCAATTGCATAATACTTAGCTTGGATTGCATATTATTCCCTTCAACAGTTTTACGGATATGCTTAAATTATTATGTGCAGGATAATTGGCCTTCAGTTCTGTTTGCAATGGCGGGTGGTGTGGTCCTCAGCCTTGGGAATCTATCTACACAATATGCTTGGGCTTTCGTAGGATAATTGGCCTTCTGTTTGCAACTTTTTGATGAGAATGATTTGGGTAGAATTTAATTAGTTTTGGTAGAATTTGTAGTTAGTGTATATAAGATTTGAGTAGCATTGAATTTGTTTTTGTAGAATTTGTACTTGTATTGAAATTATTGGCTGTTGTATTGAAATTATTAGATATATATATATATATATATATATATATATATATATATATATATATATATTTTGCCTTTTGGTCACTATATATATATATATATATACAAATTGCAAAAAAAAAAAAAAATCTGAACTTTCCGCATCTGTTATGTATCTGTTATATATAAATAACATATGCGGAATGTGCACTTCTGTATCTGTTATTTATACATAACAGATGCGGAAAGTGCGGAACTTTCCGCATCAGTTATTTAAATATAACAGATGCGGAAAGTCAGTTGCGAACAAAAACAGATGCAGAATGTATACTTTCAACATCAGTTAAAAAGTAAAACAGATGCGGAAGGTATACTTTTCGCATCTGTTATCAAATAAAACAGATGCGGAAGGTATACTTTTCGCATTTGTTTTTTCTATAACAGATGCGGAAAGTATACTTTTCACATCTGTTTTGGTTCTCAACTAATGTGGAAAGTCACTTTCTGTAACACCCCAAAATTTTAATCCCTGATTAATGAAATGTTAATTATAAAGTTTATTATAATTAATTATTTTCATTCTTAATCTTCGATTGAAATCTGTATTTATGCATTTAGGGAATGTGTGTGAATTTATTTATTAAGTGTAAGTATGCATAAAATAAATATTTTGCATATTAGTCCCTGAGTTGGGATCTAGAGGTAATTATAGGAAATGTTTTGGAGGAAAAGTAAATAAAATTATTATTTTTCAAAAATTGGTCAAAACACTCGAGTATTTTCTCAACTACTCGAGTATTCTAGACAGAGTTGCACGAGTTAGTGCGTTTGGTGAGTCACCACCACCGATTCCCTCTCCTTGCCACGAATACTCCATCCTCAACACTTCAACGCAGTTGTGTCGACATGCATGAGCTCGATTGGGGTCTATAAAAGCCAATCAACACCGAATGGTTGAAGCATTTGGTCAAAATCGGATTAGTTGTTCAAGCTAGGGTTCTTGATTTGTTTCCTTTGATTCTCCCTCTGTGCTTGAAGTTAAGATACAAGCTATACACTAATACAAAGCTCACATCTCGAGCTTTGTATAAACACAAAATTCGTGAGTTGAGAGTGAGTGTGGAGGAAGAATTGGAGCTTGGAAGTGGAGCTTGTTGTTGTCAAACCTTTTCCTGGAGCTCACTTTGAATTCGATTTTTGGTAAGCTCACGAATTCTTTGAGTCTCAATTTGGTTTCTATAGCTAGTAGGTGTTGCATAGAGTTTATAAATTCTAATTTCCCCAATTTCTATCTCTGTTTCATATGTCAACCAATTCCATTTTGGACCTCTACTCAAAACTGTTTTGCATGTGATGCTTGAAGTTGTTCTGGGTGCTGTGGAGCTTTTTCTTGCAAATCCTTTGTTGAGTCAAGTCTGAGAGGTAAGGGGAAGTTGTTTTATGCACTAGATAGAGTTTAAATTCCATGATTTTCATTAGAGAGCCACCAAGAGGCTCTAAGGGCTTAGATTGAATAGGAACTTTGGTATGGAGACCAACTCATGCTCTATGGTTGTTTTGAGCAAGTTTCATATGATGCATGTAAGCTGTAATGAGCTTTATTTCATAAGTTTATTGAGTATTTTGCAATTTGACATGTTAAGTTGTGAAATTGTATGTTTTATGCATGAACTCTTGATTCTCTGTCAAATATGTTATTTGATGTGTTTTAAGTGTTTGGACATGTTCATTATGTGTTATATGAACTCTGTTGATCATTGGATTGGACTAAAAATGGTTAGAATTGAAAATGGTATGTTAAAACCAAGTTTCCAGTCTGTTCTGCAAGAAAAGACTCGAGTACTTGGCTTGATACTCGAGTAAAACTTTGATAAAACAGTGTATTTTGTGTAAGAACACTCGAGTACCAGGCCCAGAACTCGAGTATTAACTGATGCATGGGGACACTCTATGGCAAACCACTCGAGTAATGCAGGGGTCACTCGAGTGTTCTGGAATTGATGAAGAACACTCGAGTACTCATGAATCACTCGAGTCTTTTTATGAATCTGAAAACCCAAATCCTCAGAAAAGCATGAACAACTCGAGTAACTAAGGAACACTCGAGTAATCTGGAAATAACTGAAGAACACTCGAGTATTCTGAGGAACACTCGAGTATTTTACCCAGAATATTAAAATAAAATTTTTAATTCTGAATCATTGATTAATACTTAAAGGAACCTGATTGATGATATGATAAATTTTCGTTTGAATGACGAGACGCTGCTCGGGTGGCACGTCGGGTATTATTAACAAGAAAAACATCAATCAATTCCTTTAAGCGAAAAATGATGCATTCATTCTGAAGTCTGGATGATAGATCGTTTATCATGTTTTGGTAACATGTGGAGGGCCTCTGGGAGTGCCAATTGACGGCTTGCTTGATGACACGTTATGGTTGACGACGTGGTCGGCTTAGTGGATGCCGATATAGTTATACCGTTTGGATGACAAGCCGTTTGGATGACGGGACATGCTCGGGTGGCATGGATTCCAAGCTTGTCGTGTACATTCTTGGTGAATGTACAAATGTTGTACACCTAGGAGTACAACGCACGGTTGAGTGTTGGACGAAGTAAAGGATGGACGTCAGAGAGTGACATAGAATGATGGAGATAGGTTTGAGAGCTAAGTTCATACATCATGCCACTCATTTAAACTAAGATTGATAAATGAAATAAGTATGAGCATCTTACTTGCATCTTATATCTGCTAAATGCTAAGTGTGATTGTTGTTTATTGTTGCATGTTTATACCTTCGCATTGTACATACATTTATGCTCTATTGATTATGTGTATAGAATTGTTTACCCCTATGCCCTTGTAGGTGATGTCACGTTACATCGCTTGCATCGAGATCCGGCCACTTCCTAGTGGTACATGGATCTATGAAGACCATCGCGCGGTGTTCGAGGGAGAGGTAGAGGTCACCTTCTACCACCCAAACCCGCTGATTCGATTTCGTCCTCGTAGATTTAGGATTCCCATCATATACACTATGCATGTACCACCGTTTTACACATATCATGGACCACCTCCCACACGACCATCTCGCTCTTATCACAGCTTTCGTTTTAGACCTACCCGCTCACACCCTTTTTCTTCGAGAGTCGTCCGCGAGGAGACTCCCCCTTCTGATCCGAGGAGCCCAGTTAGGGTCACACCATCTCCTGACCCCGTACCCAGTGGTAGGGTACACTCTCCATCGGATGAGATCGAGGAGGATCCCGTGGAGGACGAGAGCGGAGGCGAGCCTGTCGTTCATTCCACCGGGAGTCAGTGGAGGGATGATGATCCCTAGGTATGTGTATATGGTATATGATGAGGATCAGGGGATCCGATGTGGGGATGCTGTGGAGGAGACACTGCTGCTGTTGTTGATGTTGATGATGATGATGTTTTCTTTTGCTACCTGGAGACTGCTACTACTATCACTACTACTGCTGTTGCTGCCAGATCTATGTGACCACCTCTAGAGTTCATATTTTGATTTGTATATATTGTAGATATGCTCTTGAGAGCTCTAGGGCTATGGTTATATTTTGATATAGATCTGTTATGGACTTGTATGGGAATCTTGGAGACATGACTACTGGGACTATGTATTACATGACTTATATATATATATATATATATATATATATATATATAAAACTTATGTTCATATTACAAGTGTGCATAGTCCTACCCTTTCCGCTCACTCTGATAAAGATTAATTAACGAATTCGGTTATGTTATTTAAATGGTATCAATTCCGCGAAAGAAAGAATGGATATGCATCGTTTAATTTTACCATGTCAATACTTTTTCAAAAGCACAGATGCTATCTGGGTTATGAAAAGATTTTCTTATTTTAGCAAACGCCGAATTCAATACAATGTTTCAATTGATACAAATTACTCTCTCCAAGAGCTCCATATTTTGATTGTGCACCCGCCTTGAAGGAAAATTTTATTTCTACATTTTCTAAATACTTACAAGTCCATATATTATCCGATATAATAGTATATTTAGTATATTAATTACTGGATAAAGAGAAGGGTGTCACACTTTCCGCATCGGTTATGGAACATATCACATCGGTTAAAAAAATTTATGCGGAAAGTCTACTCTTTCGCATCAGTAGTTTTGAAAAGTGATGCGGCATCTCCCACGTTTACATCAGTTCCGAAACTGATGCAAAATGTGTATTAAAACAGATGTTAAATGACCGATCTGCAGTAGTGAATTATCATTCTGTAATCTTATTATTATTCTAATTATTTTTAGAATTAAAATTCGGGATGTTACACCTTGATTCCCTTTTCATTAAGGATACGTAGGACCGAGGTCACCCTCGCCAAATACAACAATCCACCAAACACATCGTGGTGTATTCAATAATATTGGAACACTACACAAGTGATAACTTAAGAGGTACGAAGGTGTTCAAAAGGGATCCATTCAACGAGAAGTTCACTGGTAATTATTATTAGTTGGAAAACTTTAGGTACAACTTTGACGTTCATATTATTTATCATACCCATCTTGAATATAAAACTTTTTTTTGCTTATAAGAAAAAAAAACTTCAAAATAATTAATTAATTTAATTAAAAAACTCGTACGACTTAATTAACTTAATAGGTTATCTTATTTGCTTGGTTTTAAAAATAAAATAATGGCTAATGCATGGGGTAATATAGCACATTACTCACGGGCTGATTGTAAAGTTCACATGCTTGTGTTTGTTCCTGTAATTATTGTCCTAATTGTTGTCATTGGAAAGGAAGGTAGAAGGGCTAAATCATTTACATGATTAACTAAATGTTCTCATTAACAACAAAAAGTAATAAAATAACTCACAAAGGATATGAAATGAAAATTTAATATTTGGAGGTGCCAGATGGGAGGAACTAGGATCGGTTAGGTGGCATCGGTTGTTGCCGATGATAATGGAGGCAATGGTGGTAGCATCGGTGATGACTTAAAGTGATTGCAATGGTGTGGGAACATAATCTACTTCCAAAACGGTTTAACATAGCCAAATTTTGTAAAACATAACCAAATTATTAATGGTTTAACATGTAATCAAATTTGAAGTTAGAATTTTATCATCGATAATGATTATTGACTATACTCAGCTCTATCTAATAGAATTAGTTGTTTCCAATGGATGGAGGATATCATTAGTTTATACAAATAAAACTTTTTTTTTTATTTTATATTTAGACCAAATATTGGTTGATGAACCAATTGAGCCTTCTAGCTTGGTGGTCTTAGACACGGTCTAAGAATGTTATCATCAAGTCAGAGGTTCTATTCTCGATACCAACAAACAAATATTGGTTGATGAGATAGCAAAACTCGTATTTGGTTTAATTGACTGAATAAGTGGTCTCATTTGCTTAGTCACGGGCTAATTGTAGAGCATGTAAGCTTGTGTTTGTTCCTTTACTTCTTGTCCTAATTCTAATGATCTCATTTAAAAAAAAAACAATAAAATAAATTATAAAGGATTTGAAATGAAAAATATCATTTCTACACCCAAAATATGGGTCCTTTTACTGTACTAGTTATTTTTAGATAAGTAGACAAGCTAATTTATTTTTACTTGCTATTTCCGGTTTCTCCATGCTGTCCCAGTTTTCAATTTTTTACCTGCTCTTTCCTACCCGTGCAATGCACGAGTCCATAATAACAATTGTCAATTCACCGCACAGATATTCTTCCTTCTCTCTGCCAACATGTTCTCTGCTTCGTCGTCCATAAAATAGTCACCCTCTGCTTCTTCTTCCTTTAATTTAAAACTTTAAAAAAAATTTTAAAAAATTTAAATATTTTTGAAGTATTTAAATAAATATCTAATACTTATTTAAAATATTGGTGTATTTAAAAAAAACATTTAAATACTTTTTTCGGTCTCAAATAAAAGAAAAAACACTCTATTGGTGGTCTTAAATATAATAAAAAATTAATGAACTTTTTATTTTCAATACAAACATTCCTAAAATAATATTTTTATAAAGTAGTTGTATCATTTAATTTTTGTTTCACTGCCAATGTAAATTTATAAAAGTAGTCTATTTTTTTTTGGATTTAAGAAAATCAAATGCTCTCAACTACTAACGTCTTTAATAAGGGTGAAATTAGTTTTTTTCGCTTATATTTAAGATCGGAGGAAGTAATTATTGAAATAATGATTTAATTTAAATTCATATAAATAATTCTTTATTTTAAATAATTTATTAAACTAATATTTAATGGACGAAATTTTTTTCGTGAATTTTGGCCATTAGATTATTGTTTATTAACCGACGAAGTTTCGTCCCTATTTTTCACAAGGATCACCATTAAAGAAATATTTTTTATTTCAAAATTAAAACGATAATAATAAAAATATCTGGAATTTATACTTTTTTAATATTAATATTTTAATATCTTTTTATAATAATTTTTTATTTTATATAATTTTTAAATTAATTTTTTTATTTCATAATATTTTTTTGGGATAAAATTTAACACTTTATTAATTAATATTATTATTATTTTTTAATATTATTTAAATTTTAAAAAAAAACTTCGGTCCAAATTAAAAATGGAAAAAAAAATTATCCATGGCAATACTAAAACCAATACTAATTGGATTACTGGCCCAGCCCACGTAAAATAAAAAATTTGGGTCCAAAATGAAAAAAAAAAAATTCTACCGTGCACCTGCTGTACTACACTGAATAAGGGACATGGTAGCTGGTAGACAATCCTCACCTTTCAACAATGACTAAACAATGATTCAACAATGAGTTCGTGTACTCATTATACGGTCCCCCAAAATATATCGTATTTTGAATGATGGAGTAGAAAAAAATCTTAGGACTATAATTATTTCTCAAACGATATTGTTTCCCTTGTAATCTACAGAAGTAAACATAGGGAATTCACTTATTATGATACTCTGACCAAATAACGGCTAAGGCTCCGGTGCATGTAAACATATAACATGCATCGGTGCATGTCTTTATTTTTGGGTTTTTTATTTATTTTTTTAAAATTTAATCAATTAAAAAATATTCTATGTGTTTTTTTTTATGGATATGAAGTGATTTTTATAATTTGGATTTATTTTTTTTTACTCTGTGTTCTTAAAAAACTGTATTGAGTAAAACTGTATTCAAAATTTACAGATTCTAATAAATCTATATACAAACTTGTGTTAAAAAATATTCTGAATAAATCTGTATTAAAAAAATTTGAAAAACAAAAAAAAAATTAAACCATATACCGATGCATGGTTTAATTAATGATGCACCGAAACCTTCCCCAAATAACACAAACAAACACATTGAAGGAATAACAACCACTTACTATCCATGCAAGTGCAAAAACCATACACACGTTGACCAAATAATATAGGGAAAAGTTGAGAGTCAAAGGATTTTGATTTTATTTATTTTTAATAGAAATTATTTATTCTAGAATTTTTATCCTCAATTTTTAAGATTGAGATTGAAAAAATCCATAATTTAAAAGAAGATACATGAAATAAAACTCATATACGACATATGATTAGGCACATTGGAAATCACGCGGGGTTTTCTTTGAGCAAACATTGAGAAGCAAGTCAAGAGAGATTGGAAGGTTGAGGCTAATGCCCAAAATGTTGGCTTTGAGGGCAGTGCAGAGACACACTGCAGCTTCCACGTCAGCAAGGCCTTGGATGAGGCTGCAGCATGGAGTCAGCGGAGGTGGTTGACCCAAAGTCAAATTCAGCAACCATTTTAACACATTGGTACATACACCAAATTTGAGTGTGTCACGTGGGCATGTGCCACCTGAAGGGCTTGGCTTCGGCTTCGGCTTCGGCTTCGGCTTCGGCTTTGGGCTAGGAGGACTAGTGCATGTCCCACAAGAAGAGACAAGTGCAAAGAAGAGAAGATTGAGTGTGAGGAAAAGAGCAACGGAGGAAGAAGTTTTGGAAGCCATCTTAAATTAAAACTCTTGTAGCCAACTAATGACTCGTTAACTATATGCAGTTCCTAGAGGTCTATATAGTCCTCATGGCTGATGAGGTGATGAGTTGTTATGAGAATCGAATCGAACACTAGTGATAAAAAAGGAAGCTGTTATAATTCAAACGGTTCCAAAGTTTCCATACATACTATATATATCTAATGAATGTTAATAAATGTTAAAAATGTGGTAAGAATTAAAAATGCATACTAATTTGGATTTGGGAGAAACATAATAGACATAGCCATATTTCAACATCTCTTTCACGTTCTCTCTCTCTTGACATTTTCTTGCCAATTTCTTTTTAACAATTTAATAATTTTTAATGGAAATTAGCATAACCCTTTTTTTAATTATGTGAACCTTATAACACCAATTTATAAGATTTTAATGGAAATTTTATTTTAGTCCTATTTGTAAGATCTCATTCAGATGGTGAATTATTTTGACGTACGTAATGGTAAACCGGTGGTTGTTTAATGGTCAAGAAGTCAAATGTTTGAATTCTGGAAACAGTCTTTCAGTTTACGAGCATAAAGTTATGTACATCTAATCTCCCTAGACCCCACTAGGTGAGACCCTCGTGCAACGGACTACCTTTTTTTTAAAAGATATCATTTCAATTTTCCATGTTTTTAACAACCTCCGTCCCGAAAAATTAGTAAAATTTTTCAAAATGTATTTTTCCAAATCGAAATTATAATTGTGAATAAAAAAAATTTAAAGTTATATTAAATATTCTACAATTGGATAATCAATTAAGAATACATTAAATAGTTGGTATTATAATTGACTAATATGGTATGAAAGGCAAAACATTAAAGGCTTCTTTTCTTATATTTTTTTTCCTTTTATAAATTAAAGTTTCATTGACTTTTTGGGACGAAGAGAGTAATTAATTCTTTTTACAAACATCCTAATTTACTTAACAATTTTTAAAGTTTCAATAACAATTATAAGTGTAATTTTGAAAAAACATATCAAATGGCAACAAAATTAATCAATTTCTTTTGATAAATGTGAATTTCTAAAAAAATCTACATTTAAAGACATGAGAAAGTATATATTCCCTCGATACCATTTTAAGTGTCCTTTTAGGGTATAGAACTCGGAAAATGTAGTTAATGTGTATTTTTAATTAAACTAGTTTAAAAAATCCGTACGATGCACGGGAATGAAAAAATATATTACAACACATCCCATCATATATAAAAAATACATTAATATGAAAGATTAAAAAAACAATTTTTGATGAATTGCATTATTTTATTTTTATTTTTTTAGAATTATCAATAATTAAATTGAATCAACCACATTTACATTTGCGAAAATTTCTCGGTAAACTACATTAATAGTGCAGTTTGTAATACCCATAGAAATTATCTCCGAATTTATAAATATGTAAATATTATTTTGAATTATGTAAATAAATAAAGAAATATGAATTAAAATAATTTCTGGATTTTTTGATAATTTTTAATTAATTTCATAATTAAAATAGCAATTTAATCATTTTGGAGGGAAATGAATAAAATATAATATAATATTTTGAATATTTAAATTTTAGTCGGGATAATCAATTACCGGGGTTTGAAAATCGATTATCGTCGTCTTCATGTGACTGAGTATGGCGGTTTCACTTGATTTAACAAGGGTTAAACGCGTTTTTATCACGCCTTGACACCTCCTACTTGTCAAGGGCATGGTATCAGACTATGTTGGGGAGTTTTAAGTGATTGGGGTTGAGGATTTTTGCCCACAAGTGAAGCAATCTCACCCTCTTCAACCCTTTACTATGTTTTCTAGTGCAAACTTCATCCCCTTCGTTTCTCCTTTCCATGTGAGACCCACAATTTTACCCAATTTATTTGTGATTTTATAATTGAAATTAGGAAATTATGCTTGATTTTGATACCTGGGTTTATATAAAAAATATATATATATGAAAATATATATGTATACACGTAACATATATAGGTATATATATATTATATACCAATGTTTTCCCTAGCCTATTTAAATGAAATATTTTTAAGGTAAAGTATTTGATTTAAATGATTTTAAAAGATGAAATGATTTTTGATGGATTAGAGTATCCTATCTTTAGAAATTCATATCTTTTCAACCGTATGTCGAAAAATTACAAATGATATGTCAAAACGATCGTATCGAAATCTAGATTATGAAAATGTAAAGCTTTGATTTTTATTTTTGAGTTTTCGAAATTTTATCACTGCTACAGTAGTGAACGAATTTTTGAGTTTTAAGAATCAAAGTGTGGTTTTAATGCATTTAATAACCTTTTGACTAAAGAATATTTTATTTTGGAAAATGAAATACATTTCTGAAGTTGTATAGTGTACTATTATTCAAATTAAGTATATTTTCGTATTTTTATTATTTTTAAATTATTTGAAAAGCTTAGGAAGTGTATTTTTTTGGAGAAATGACCTTAGGACTTCAAAAATTCATAACTTTCAAACCGTAAGTCCAAAAATTACAAAATTTATATGAAAACGATCGTATTGAAATGTAGAATCTTAATATGTAAAAATAAAATTTTTATTTTACTGTTTGCGAAAATTTTTGTACAGTAGGTAGAAAATCTAATTTTAAATAATTAAGTGATTGGGTAATTATGTAGGCACCTCCACAATGAACCAATGAGAATTTTTCTCTCCTATTTCTAATATTATGCACTGTCCAAAATTAGTTGGAAAGAGGGGAAGAATAGTTCTGAAGTTTGTGAGAATAATCCATGAATTAAAATGCTTTAGGAATCAACAAAATCACATTTAATGCTAGTTCATGTTCCAAGTAGTATTTGAAAATTTTTGAATGGAACTTGATGAAGGGGGCACGAAATTTAGGTCTGAAAATGAAGGGAAATGCACCTCCAAACACCTATAAATAGATAGCCTTAGTTCCACATTTTTCACACACAAACACTTGATAGTTTCACATGAGAAAAAAATAAAAATTCTAAGAGAGAAAGAGAGAGGGGGTCGAGCAAGCTATAGGAAGGAGGGAGGAAGTGCTTTGTTGCTTGAAGTTTTCTAAAAAGCTTAAGGAGTAGAGGTAACCCAAAATCACTTCTTTAATTAAGCTATTTTTAAGTTGTTTTGTTTATATTTTTGTTTAAACCTTCTCAATTTCTTCTATAGTTAAATTCTAAATTTTTATTTTCATTTTAAAGTTGTTATTGAATCTATGAAATTGTTCTTAAGTCATATGAATTAAGAATAAGAAAAGGGACACAAAAAGAGCGTTTAAAGGGATTTATCTCCCCTTTTCTTAAATTCTTAAGATGGCTAAAAGTTTTTGATGAGTTTGAATAATTTAATTTCTGGGTTTATTTTAGTTCTTATACTATATGAATTATAGAGGATTTTGTATAATTGAACAAGTTTTTATCCTTTGTCTTTTAATTGTTTTGTTCTTTGTTTTAAGGAATGAAAAAAAAAATGAGTAAATAGCAATGGAAAAATAATAATTTCTCATATATATATATATGTGTGTGTGTGTGTGAACCGTGACATATATTAAATTGAGGATTGATTTGTGTATTTTAATATGTGTATTGTGTTGTTGTCTAATATAATAAAAGAGAATAGAAATGGATAAAAAGATTAAAATGGATTTTTATTTTTGCTTTTCTTTTCTTCTTCTTTTCTGGACCGTATATATATACATATAATTTGTATGATAATTGTTGTTATTTCATGTGTATTTGAGTTATAATTAAGTTCCTAAAAAGAATGAAAACAAATAAGTATTTTTTCTTAAAGTAGAAATGAAATGAAAATGATTTAAAGGAACTAAAAATGATTTTTAGAAATAAAATAAATTCTGGAAATTTTTGATGTTCTTAGAGTGTATGGAATTATATTTTATGAAATTTTTATGTAATTGTTATTGTTTGATTGTAAGTGATTTTCTTTTGTTTGGATTTAAGTTAAATAAGAACAATGAATTAGGATAATGAACAAAAATGAAATTTCTTGAAATATAATATATATAAGTAGGCCGTGAGGCCTATGATCCTTATTTTAAAGTAATTTTTGTAATTTGTTTGTTGTTTGATGTGTAGTTAAATTATAGTTAATCGTTTAAAAGAAATAGGAACAAATGGTAGTTGTTATAAACCTATAAAAACATGTATTTTTGATTAATTGTATGAGTATGTGGTTGATGTGTTTGCAAATGTTAGTTGCTGAAAAAAGTGAATTATTTTCTAAAAGAAATCTATTTTATATTTTGTTAATGATTAAAACTCTTATTTTTAGTATATAAAGTAATGTAATTATATTATATAAATGTTTTAAGAACTAAAAATGTTTTTCCTAATTTTCTAAATGCTGGTCGAATTTTTTTAGAGAAAGAAATAAAGTTAATTAAATTTTTCTAAATAATTTGATGATTGCTTTAGTATGTTTATAGAATGTATTATATGTTTTTATGGAAAAGATTAATTTTGAAAATCTAATTTTAATTCTGGAAATTTAAGTTTTATTCTGAAAAATTAATTAGTCAAGACCCCAAATGATTATTTTTAAGGGTATTAGTGATACTTTGTTTGTATGTGCAAATATAATGTAGAAACAAATAGAAATGAGTGTTTTTGATTGATTAATTTGATTTAATAGAAAATATTAGGTTTCTGTCCAGAAATTATAAATAATGAAAAAGTAATATTTTATTTGAAATAGTAGTGTTTTAAAGTTTTTAGCATAAGTAGGAATTGTGTATGATTGTTTGGATTGTTTTACTTGAACTTATTAAAGTAATGCAAATTTTCTGTGGCTGTACAGCAGATGCAACTATTTTATTTTGTCTAATTTTGTCATTTTATTATAGTAGAAGTTGTAATAAGAATTTAGAAAGAAACGACATGTGTTTTTGATTTTCTGTTTAAGAGAAATTGAATTTTTAAGTTTAAGTATGCATGCTGTCCAAAAATCTAAATTAGTTGCATCAATGATAGAAATTGTTTTGGATTAAATCAATATGTGAATTTTATGCTAAGACTTTTTATATATAGAGTTAAAAAGGAAATATAAAAGTGACTTTGTAAATGTATACCTTAATGTTCTAGTTGTTTACTAAACTGTTGTCTTACTGATGCTTGTATGATAATTGTGAAATGTCTTGTAAAAGTGATTTTTGAGTTTGTATTGTATACTGTTCAAATTTAATAAATTGATTTAAGTAATTATAAAAATGATTTTAATGTATGTGTGTATGTTTGGGTATGGTTATCTTATTGTTTGAATTTAGTAAATAAGAAGTGGATTGTGTTTTGATATAAAAATATAATATTAAGAGTTTTAGGCAAGTTATAGTATTTCATTAGATAAATAAGTGTATGCTGTGAATACTGTTGCCTAATTGATACGATACTTCTCTAAATAATCTATATGTAACTATTTTTGTAAGTTATAAGTACTTTTGAGTTATAGTTTTTAGCTCTTTGAAAATAGATGTTAGAACTTTAATTTGATGAATATTGTGAGTAAGTGCAATTGTTTGAGTGGCTGTCCAGATTTGTTTTATATTGACATTAGTAGTATGTCTAGAAGATTTTAGGTGAATTGAAATAATTTAAGTGCTGCCCATAAATGAATAAGTGTGGAAAATATTACTTTTTAAGCTTAATTTCATTTTTAGAACTTTGATGTGAATCTTTTAGTAGGAAATTGAAAAGAATGAATTTTGGGTAACTGTGAAGAGATGCAACTTTATTTTGTGCTACTGTCCAGAATCTTAATTTGAGTTGCATCAACTTTAGAACTTGTTTTGACTTGATAAGTGAATGAGTTTATATTTTAGCATGATTGTTGATGTGTTAAGTGTTTGTATTGATTTCTGGCTGTTCAAATGATTAAAAGATTTCATTGAGTTTAAGTTATTTGTTTAAGCGGCTTATGTTACTATTTGAATGGTAGTTGTTATATAAGAATTTGGAATTGAATTATGAGTTAATGAAAGTATAAGCAGTCTCTTTAGATTTAATTGAGTAAGTTCTAAATTTTGTATTTAATTTATAGATCTTAGGATGTGTATAATGGTTGTATATTTTGAATAGTGATTTTGATTTAATGATTGGTTTTAAAGATTTTATTTAGTACTGTTTAAGAGGCCTTGAGTTTCGGAAAAGGAATGATTTACTTTTCAAGTGTTATATATCCTAATACAAAGTCTTTTGATTTCAAAGGTTATTTAAGAAAGTGGTATTTGTTGGAAGTGTGTTTTCCAAAAAGGAATTATTTTAAATTACCTGATGCCTTAAAAATGACTTCTGTTTTAAAAAGAATTTCGGTTTAAGGAACTTTGGTGCCTTGGGTTTAGTTTTTACTTAAGTAGGTAGATGGTATAAGATATTTATTTATATTGATTGTATGTCGTTCATCATTTAAGAAATAAAAGGAATTAAAAGTAAACGAGCTGCTGGAGCTGTGAACGCAAAAGGTTGAAAACAGAGTAAGCATGGATCTCAGGTGAGAGAGCAACCTTCCTAAGACATAATGACACTGAGGTAGCATTAGGGCGTTCTGTATCATCTCAAAGGTCGGAACTAGGAATCTATAGGTTGAGTAGTAAGACGGCAAATGTGTGTGTGTTCCGCCGTCCTTACGAAAAATACGATTCCTCAATATTATGTCTGTTAATATTTGTTATACCATGTTGTATATTTTGAAGTTGTATATTGGATATTGCTTTAATGATTTTGGAGATGATAAAATGATAAGTGATGAGATAACAAATATGTTGGGATTATTTTGGGATAAGGATTTATCCTATGGAAGTGTGCTCGATGTATATTGAATTGTTGTTCCTATGAAAAGGACTTGAAATATCTGGAAGTATGATTGTGAAAATAAATTATGAAAAATGATTATTTGAATCTTGTGAAATTTGAAGATCGTTGTTAGTGTACAGTGATGGTGCGAACGGCACAATGACTTTATTATATCCCCTTTAAGCGATTGGCCACGTGAATGACTTTGCCGTGGTTCATGTCTTGTGGAATCCACTGTACTTTAGGGAGGTGTTTGCTATGGTCCCTTAGAGGTCGAGACCCGTTAGAAGTGCGGCTTAGAATGGGTCGACCAAACTTAGGATTAAGAAAAGATTTCTAAAAGACTTTAAAAAGATTTAAAAGACTTTAGGACCCAATCCTTTCTAACTACGTTGAGAGCGAAGTAGTGGAGAGGAAAGATACCGGATACTTGGAGGTCGTGCATTCCGCCAAGTGGTGATTGCGATAGGGGAGGGCAATGATGGTGATTCGTCAAGAAGCCTAAGAGCGCTTCCCTAGGTGGAACGATGCTACAGTGATCAAGGGCACCTGCTGGTCGTTGATCGTAGCGAGGGCTACATGTACAACTAGGGATAGAGCTGTCGCCCCCTTGAGCAAATCTTAGATGGTGTAGAGGGAATCTGAATGGGACTAGAAGCCATCGATTATTTTTGATGAACTTATGAATTGATATTTGATTTTTGTTTGCTGGCCAACTTGCGTGGTTTCAGCTGGTACGTACCCTTTGGCTTCGATGTCAGCATGGTTAGGATTCCTGTGCATCCCATCTGCTTTCCGACTTAGGTTGTGGTTGGATGATGAAGAGGAGATGTATCGTGTGTGCTGACTATTCCCTTACCTCAATGATTTCCCTCCCTAAATCATTGACGGTTGTATTATGGAAAGACCAAGTGAAAAGACTATGAGTATGAAACTTTAAGAAAATATATTAATGCGAAGAAAGAGGAAGATATAATAAGTTATAAGAATAAAGTGGTAATTATGAGCTGTGAATGAGGAAATGTTATAGTTATTGCATATATTTGTGTCTTAATGTGATCCCTTAGAGTAAGTCCATACCGTCGACGACCATTCGTCCGGATCGTTGACTCTCTCTCTTCTTTCCTTTCCCTGTGGACATTGGGGACAATGTTCACAGATGTCAGATCATATAGCATTTCAAGGGATGGTTTCTTAAGTTGGAGAATGATCGTGGAATGGAGCATCATTATGAGGAGGACGTAGAAGCGGCAGCCGAGGAATCTCTCAGATACTTGTGATGAAGGATGGCAATGAAGATTAGTAATCTAAGTTAGTATAGTCTTTGTTTTTGTATTCCATCTCTAGATGGGTAGGACATGATTACTCTATCCCGAATGTAACCCCTGTTGTAATAAATGATTATTTGAAATGAAATAAAAGAAGTTTCTTTTGTTATATATTATATTCATAAAGTAATTAAACTATTTTTCCGCAAGTTAACCATCGACTAAATATGACGTTTAGAAAATGAGTTTTTGGAAATGTGTTGGATGATAACATCTCTTTTTGGAAATAGAATTTTATGACGCAAGTACCAAAACATTTTTGGTAAACCAATTGAATCAAATTGTATTTAAGAAAATCTTTTGGTAAAAGAATTAAACTGAATTGATTTTGATAATGTTATAAAAAAAAAAATGGCGCAAATTTTTAGTGAAAATTCTAAGTCCAAATTGGGGTGTTACATTTAGTGGTATCAGAGCGATGGTTGTCCGTAGTGGCCTTAAGCATAGCCTTATATGCTTTCCTTGTGTGACTCTGGTTGCGTTTTGTTTGTGTTTAAGTTGTAACGATTTTAGTCTTAGAATAAACTAAGGGTTAGAGTTGGTATAGAAATGGAGAAGCATGGACCTTTTGCAAGTTTGGCAAGTCAAGACAATGGTAGCAATGACGTGAACCCCGAATTCCTAAGAGGACTATGGTTAGGATTAAAGTTAGCTTTCTCACATTTGGAATTTCCGAAGTGTGGATCAGAACAAAGTGACTCGTTGGTAGGAGACTTTCTGACGGGAGAAGCAAAGGAAAAACCCATTTCGGAAAAAGTGCAGTATTATGAAGATTGTCAAAGAAGAATTGAGTTCAAGTCAAGGCATTACCTTACATATTTTCAATTTTTGTGAAAACCCAATTACCTTTTTATCTAGTTGTGAGCTTGACCTTCGCATTTCTGTGATAATTTGACGCTTTCAAATTAAAAATACTTCCTTTTGGTCAGAAATTACCCAATCTAATGATCACCTGCCATCAAACTATTCAACCAAATACCAAGAATTCAGTAAATTCAAAGTTCTTTTCTCGAATCCTTGCGGCTAAAACATAACCCTACCACATAAAGTTATGAAGGAAGTAACATTTGTATGCATAGCACATGAATTTTAGAAGGCTGAAGGGACAAGGTGATGGTACAGTTGTGTGAAAAATTACGAATTTTGGAATAATGGTTTAGAGTCAGTCCCTAAGCGGTACTAAGAAGGGGATTTAATGGGTGAAAAGTCGGGTAGTTATAGTCTCAAGGTAAAAATTGGATATCGAGTTGTGTGATAGATGGTATAAGTTTGATCAAAGTTGGGGAGCAAAAGGTTAAGTAGAGTCCATGTTAGAAGAAGTGTAGTGACAAGTAACCGTGTAGCATAGGTACGGTAGAAGTATGAAGTAACTCAGCTGGTGATTATGGTTTTGATATGCATACAAGAAATTACTTCTGGATTGACACCAAATTCAAAAAAATAAACTGTCCTTACCAAGCCCCTTACGTAAAATACCAAAATCCCCTATGAATGATTCATACTCACTTACCTTTAATACTTCTGGTTTGACCAAACTACTATTGTGACAATTATTGTTTGTTGCCTACCTTTGAATTTGACTCAATTCAACTCCCGCGCGGCATTATGGCAAAGGTTGACCAGTAAAAGAGTGTTGATCGACGAAGACATCGAAGGAAGGATGTATTCTCAAAAAGAAGTAAATAACAAAGTGAAGGGTAGTAAAAATGTCTGAATAACCTTGTGTGTTTCCTTGCTTGTCTCTGTGCGTATTTCTCGGGGACGAGAAATCTTTAAGTTGGGGAGGATTGTGAGACCCACAATTTTACCCAATTTATTTGTGATTTTATAATTGAAATTAGGAAATTATGCTTGATTTTGATACCTGGGTTTATATAAAAAATATATATATATGAAAATATATATGTATACACGTAACATATATAGGTATATATATTATATACCAATGTTTTCCCTATCCTATTTAAATGAAATATTTTTAAGGTAAAGTATTTGATTTAAATGATTTTAAAAGATGAAATGATTTTTGATGGATTAGAGTATCCTATCTTTAGAAATTCATATCTTTTCAACCGTATGTCGAAAAATTACAAATGATATGTCAAAACGATCGTATCGAAATCTAGATTATGAAAATGTAAAGCTTTGATTTTTAGTTTTGAGTTTTCGAAATTTTATCACTGCTACAGTAGTGAACGAATTTTTGAGTTTTAAGAATCAAAGTGTGGTTTTAATGCATTTAATAACCTTTTGACTAAAGAATATTTTATTTTGGAAAATGAAATACATTTCTGAAGTTGTATAGTGTACTATTATTCAAATTAAGTATATTTTCGTATTTTTATTATTTTTAAATTATTTGAAAAGCTTAGGAAGTGTATTTTTTTGTAGAAATGACCTTAGGACTTCAAAAATTCATAACTTTCAAACCGTAAGTCCAAAAATTACAAAATTTATATGAAAACGATCGTATTGAAATGTAGAATCTTAATATGTAAAAATAAAATTTTTATTTTACTGTTTGCGAAAATTTTTGTACAGTAGGTAGAAAATCTAATTTTAAATAATTAAGTGATTGGGTAATTATGTAGGCACCTCCACAATGAACCAATGAGAATTTTTCTCTCCTATTTCTAATATTATGCACTGTCCAAAATTAGTGTGGAAAGAGGGGAAGAATAGTTCTGAAGTTTGTGAGAATAATCCATGAATTAAAATGCTTTAGGAATCAACAAAATCACATTTAATGCTAGTTCATGTTCCAAGTAGTATTTGAAAATTTTTGAATGGAACTTGATGAAGGGGGCACGAAATTTAGGTCTGAAAATGAAGGGAAATGCACCTCCAAACACCTATAAATAGATAGCCTTAGTTCCACATTTTTCACACACAAACACTTGATAGTTTCACATGAGAAAAAAATAAAAATTCTAAGAGAGAAAGAGAGAGGGGGTCGAGCAAGCTATAGGAAGGAGGGAGGAAGTGCTTTGTTGCTTGAAGTTTTCTAAAAAGCTTAAGGAGTAGAGGTAACCCAAAATCACTTCTTTAATTAAGCTATTTTTAAGTTGTTTTGTTTATATTTTTGTTTAAACCTTCTCAATTTCTTCTATAGTTAAATTCTAAATTTTTATTTTCATTTTAAAGTTTTTATTGAATCTATGAAATTGTTCTTAAGTCATATGAATTAAGAATAAGAAAAGGGACACAAAAAGAGTGTTTAAAGGGATTTATCTCCCCTTTTCTTAAATTCTTAAGATGGCTAAAAGTTTTTGATGAGTTTGAATAATTTAATTTCTGGGTTTATTTTAGTTCTTATACTATATGAATTATAGAGGATTTTGTATAATTGAACAAGTTTTTATCCTTTGTCTTTTAATTGTTTTGTTCTTTGTTTTAAGGAATGAAAAAAAAATGAGTAAATAGCAATGGAAAAATAATAATTTCTCATATATATATATATATGTGTGTGTGTGTGTGAACCGTGACATATATTAAATTGAGGATTGATTTGTGTATTTTAATATGTGTATTGTGTTGTTGTCTAATATAATAAAAGAGAATAGAAATGGATAAAAAGATTAAAATGGATTTTTATTTTTGCTTTTCTTTTCTTCTTCTTTTCTGGACCGTATATATATACATATAATTTGTATGATAATTGTTGTTATTTCATGTGTATTTGAGTTATAATTAAGTTCCTAAAAAGAATGAAAACAAATAAGTATTTTTTCTTAAAGTAGAAATGAAATGAAAATGATTTAAAGGAACTAAAAATGATTTTTAGAAATAAAATAAATTCTGGAAATTTTTGATGTTCTTAGAGTGTATGGAATTATATTTTATGAAATTTTTATGTAATTGTTATTGTTTGATTGTAAGTGATTTTCTTTTGTTTGGATTTAAGTTAAATAAGAACAATGAATTAGGATAATGAACAAAAATGAAATTTCTTGAAATATAATATATATAAGTAGGCCGTGAGGCCTATGATCCTTATTTTAAAGTAATTTTTGTAATTTGTTTGTTGTTTGATGTGTAGTTAAATTATAGTTAATCGTTTAAAAGAAATAGGAACAAATGGTAGTTGTTATAAACCTATAAAAACATGTATTTTTGATTAATTGTATGAGTATGTGGTTGATGTGTTTGCAAATGTTAGTTGCTGGAAAAAGTGAATTATTTTCTAAAAGAAATCTATTTTATATTTTGTTAATGATTAAAACTCTTATTTTTAGTATATAAAGTAATGTAATTATATTATATAAATGTTTTAAGAACTAAAAATGTTTTTCCTAATTTTCTAAATGCTGGTCGAATTTTTTTAGAGAAAGAAATAAAGTTAATTAAATTTTTCTAAATAATTTGATGATTGCTTTAGTATGTTTATAGAATGTATTATATGTTTTTATGGAAAAGATTAATTTTGAAAATCTAATTTTAATTCTGGAAATTTAAGTTTTATTCTGAAAAATTAATTAGTCAAGACCCCAAATGATTATTTTTAAGGGTATTAGTGATACTTTGTTTGTATGTGCAAATATAATGTAGAAACAAATAGAAATGAGTGTTTTTGATTGATTAATTTGATTTAATAGAAAATATTAGGTTTCTGTCCAGAAATTATAAATAATGAAAAAGTAATATTTTATTTGAAATAGTAGTGTTTTAAAGTTTTTAGCATAAGTAGGAATTGTGTATGATTGTTTGGATTGTTTTACTTGAACTTATTAAAGTAATGCAAATTTTCTGTGGCTGTACAGCAGATGCAACTATTTTATTTTGTCTAATTTTGTCATTTTATTATAGTAGAAGTTGTAATAAGAATTTAGAAAGAAACGACATGTGTTTTCGATTTTCTGTTTAAGAGAAATTGAATTTTTAAGTTTAAGTATGCATGCTGTCCAAAAATCTAAATTAGTTGCATCAATGATAGAAATTGTTTTGGATTAAATCAATATGTGAATTTTATGCTAAGACTTTTTATATATAGAGTTAAAAAGGAAATATAAAAGTGACTTTGTAAATGTATACCTTAATGTTCTAGTTGTTTACTAAACTGTTGTCTTACTGATGCTTGTATGATAATTGTGAAATGTCTTGTAAAAGTGATTTTTGAGTTTGTATTGTATACTGTTCAAATTTAATAAATTGATTTAAGTAATTATAAAAATGATTTTAATGTATGTGTGTATGTTTGGGTATGGTTATCATATTGTTTGAATTTAGTAAATAAGAAGTGGATTGTGTTTTGATATAAAAATATAATATTAAGAGTTTTAGGCAAGTTATAGTATTTCATTAGATAAATAAGTGCATGCTGTGAATACTGTTGCCTAATTGATACGATACTTCTCTAAATAATCTATATGTAACTATTTTTGTAAGTTATAAGTACTTTTGAGTTATAGTTTTTAGCTCTTTGAAAATAGATGTTAGAACTTTAATTTGATGAATATTGTGAGTAAGTGCAATTGTTTGAGTGGCTGTCCAGATTTGTTTTATATTGACATTAGTAGTATGTCTAGAAGATTTTAGGTGAATTGAAATAATTTAAGTGCTGCCCATAAATGAATAAGTGTGGAAAATATTACTTTTTAAGCTTAATTTCATTTTTAGAACTTTGATGTGAATCTTTTAGTAGGAAATTGAAAAGAATGAATTTTGGGTAACTGTGAAGAGATGCAACTTTATTTTGTGCTACTGTCCAGAATCTTAATTTGAGTTGCATCAACTTTAGAACTTGTTTTGACTTGATAAGTGAATGAGTTTATATTTTAGAATGATTGTTGATGTGTTAAGTGTTTGTATTGATTTCTGGCTGTTCAAATGATTAAAAGATTTCATTGAGTTTAAGTTATTTGTTTAAGCGGCTTATGTTACTATTTGAATGGTAGTTGTTATATAAGAATTTGGAATTGAATTATGAGTTAATGAAAGTATAAGCAGTCTCTTTAGATTTAATTGAGTAAGTTCTAAATTTTGTATTTAATTTATAGATCTTAGGATGTGTATAATGGTTGTATATTTTGAATAGTGATTTTGATTTAATGATTGGTTTTAAAGATTTTATTTAGTACTGTTTAAGAGGCCTTGAGTTTCGGAAAAGGAATGATTTACTTTTCAAGTGTTATATATCCTAATACAAAGTCTTTTGATTTCAAAGGTTATTTAAGAAAGTGGTATTTGTTGGAAGTGTGTTTTCCAAAAAGGAATTATTTTAAATTACCTGATGCCTTAAAAATGACTTCTGTTTTAAAAAGAATTTCGGTTTAAGGAACTTTGGTGCCTTGGGTTTAGTTTTTACTTAAGTAGGTAGATGGTATAAGGTATTTATTTATATTGATTGTATGTTGTTCATCATTTAAGAAATAAAAGGAATTAAAAGTAAACGAGCTGCTGGAGCTGTGAACGCAAAAGGTTGAAAACAGAGTAAACATGGATCTCAGGTGAGAGAGCAACCTTCCTAAGACATAATGCCACTGAGGTAGCATTAGGGCGTTCCGTATCATCTCAAAGGTCGGAACTAGGAATCTATAGGTTGAGTAGTAAGACGGCAAATGTGTGTGTGTTCCGCCGTCCTTACGAAAAATACGATTCCTCAATATTATGTCTGTTAATATTTGTTATACCATGTTGTATATTTTGAAGTTGTATATTGGATATTGCTTTAATGATTTTGGAGATGATAAAATGATAAGTGATGAGATAACAAATATGTTGGGATTATTTTGGGATAAGGATTTATCCTATGGAAGTGTGCTCGATGTATATTGAATTGTTGTTCCTATGAAAAGGACTTGAAATATCTGGAAGTATGATTGTGAAAATAAATTATGAAAAATGATTATTTGAATCTTGTGAAATTTGAAGATCGTTGTTAGTGTACAGTGATGGTGCGAACGGCACAATGACTTTATTATATCCCCTTTAAGCGATTGGCCACGTGAATGACTTTGCCGTGGTTCATGTCTTGTGGAATCCACTGTACTTTAGGGAGGTGTTTGCTATGGTCCCTTAGAGGTCGAGACCCGTTAGAAGTGCGGCTTAGAATGGGTCGACCAAACTTAGGATTAAGAAAAGATTTCTAAAAGACTTTAAAAAGATTTAAAAGACTTTAGGACCCAATCCTTTCTAACTACGTTGAGAGCGAAGTAGTGGAGAGGAAAGATACCGGATACTTGGAGGTCGTGCATTCCGCCAAGTGGTGATTGCGATAGGGGAGGGCAATGATGGTGATTCGTCAAGAAGCCTAAGAGCGCTTCCCTAGGTGGAACGATGCTACAGTGATCAAGGGCACCTGCTGGTCGTTGATCGTAGCGAGGGCTACATGTACAACTAGGGATAGAGCTGTCGCCCCCTTGAGCAAATCTTAGATGGTGTAGAGGGAATCTGAATGGGACTAGAAGCCATCGATTATTTTTGATGAACTTATGAATTGATATTTGATTTTTGTTTGCTGGCCAACTTGCGTGGTTTCAGCTGGTACGTACCCTTTGGCTTCGATGTCAGCATGGTTAGGATTCCTGTGCATCCCATCTGCTTTCCGACTTAGGTTGTGGTTGGATGATGAAGAGGAGATGTATCGTGTGTGCTGACTATTCCCTTACCTCAATGATTTCCCTCCCTAAATCATTGACGGTTGTATTATGGAAAGACCAAGTGAAAAGACTATGAGTATGAAACTTTAAGAAAATATATTAATGCGAAGAAAGAGGAAGATATAATAAGTTATAAGAATAAAGTGGTAATTATGAGCTGTGAATGAGGAAATGTTATAGTTATTGCATATATTTGTGTCTTAATGTGATCCCTTAGAGTAAGTCCATACCGTCGACGACCATTCGTCCGGATCGTTGACTCTCTCTCTTCTTTCCTTTCCCTGTGGACATTGGGGACAATGTTCACAGATGTCAGATCATATAGCATTTCAAGGGATGGTTTCTTAAGTTGGAGAATGATCGTGGAATGGAGCATCATTATGAGGAGGACGTAGAAGCGGCAGCCGAGGAATCTCTCAGATACTTGTGATGAAGGATGGCAATGAAGATTAGTAATCTAAGTTAGTATAGTCTTTGTTTTTGTATTCCATCTCTAGATGGGTAGGACATGATTACTCTATCCCGAATGTAACCCCTGTTGTAATAAATGATTATTTGAAATGAAATAAAAGAAGTTTCTTTTGTTATATATTATATTCATAAAGTAATTAAACTATTTTTCCGCAAGTTAACCATCGACTAAATATGACGTTTAGAAAATGAGTTTTTGGAAATGTGTTGGATGATAACATCTCTTTTTGGAAATAGAATTTTATGACGCAAGTACCAAAACATTTTTGGTAAACCAATTGAATCAAATTGTATTTAAGAAAATCTTTTGGTAAAAGAATTAAACTGAATTGATTTTGATAATGTTATAAAAAAAAAATGGCGCAAATTTTTAGTGAAAATTCTAAGTCCAAATTGGGGTGTTACACTCCAAGCCCCTTTGAGCCATCAAACCTATACACAAACAAAGTTCTATGTCCCTTCTTGGCATAGAAATTGAAAGCACTCAAAACCATTCACTATAACTCGAGTTTGAAGCTTGCAAAGTTGAAGTATTGATCATGAGTCTACAAAATCAAAAAACTTATTCGTGAACTTGAGTTCATCCATGTCTTGTGGTAAGCTCAGGGTGTCTCAGGACCCAAAACTCATTTTAATCGTAAGTTGGCATATCCTAGTTTATATTCTAACCAAGTTTTACTATTGTCCATTACAAATCCTTACCCAAAATCCCTGGGGAAGTCAGCTCATTGAAACTATTCCTGTCATTGTTCAATCTTGTACCTTTGTCAATTTCACTCCCTCCCCAGCCTTGAATCCGTTTGTCCACTTGTATTTGGTAAGGGAGAAGTTAACCAACTCACTGGAATGATAATTAATAGGTTAAAAATAATAGGAAATCTTTGGAGTTCAAGGGCACAAAATGAAAACGAACTTTGAATTGGTAAATTGACTTGGAGGTCAGTCTGAGATAAAAACTAATTTTGAGCAACTTTAAAATGATAAGTTTGACCTAAAGAAACACTAGACTTGCCTTAATTTGCAAAGGAATTAATTTTGATATTTTGAGTTGTGATAATTGTCATACTTGCTTATTATGTGAAATTATGTGTCTTTTGTTATATTTGCTGATATGAAGGCTTGAACAAGTGTATGTTTGATGTATCTTAACTCTGTTTATGGCTTAGAAAGGTTAAAACAAATGTGGCAAATTTTGATATGTTAAAACTCAAATTTTCCGTTCAGTTTTCTGCAGAATAATAGATTAACGGGTTCTATCAATCGATTATTGACTGCATCTTAAACCAAGAAGTTTGAAACTGAACCCGCTAACCGATTAACACCCTCAGTGAATCGATTATCATGTGCCCAGAATGTAATATATCAAAATTTAAACATATTTTCCTTAACCAAGTGTAATTATTGATTATGTTCATATTGATATGGAAAAGAAATAATGATCATGGATATGATTAAAAGATAAATTATTTGCATTTCGCCTACGGTGTTGCGGTGCTGAGATACGACGATTGGGAAAGATACACGAGGATTCTAGGAACTTAAGTGGAAATGATCTGGAGGTTAGATCTGACGGTGATTCGTCTTGTGACCCCTGGGAATTATTAAGGGTGAAACGGTCCTAAGATAAGCTGGTTTTGCAGTCCTCTCCCGGGATAGTTTTGTTTAACCACAATACATTCTATCGACCTCTTAGGCATATTATGACTCACGAAGGACGTTCCTTTGTATGGCCAAAGTCCCAAGAGGGGATACACTAGTGAGTCATGTTGGCATACGCGAATGAAAGGCGTTTACTCCCAGTTGCTTTCCTTGACTTAGAATAATGATTATGATGAAGGGTTGCTATTGGATCCAAAGAGTGGAGATTCACATTAGTGATCATGCATCATGCCAGATATCTATAAAGATAATGCAATTGTGAAATATGGTCTGAGCATGTGTATTTGCATTGTTACTTGATTACTTACTTACATGTGTTTGTCGTCTTTAGCTTATTTCAAATATTATTTGTTGTAAGATCCATGAAGAATGTTTTGATAAATGCCAAAAGGTTTTGAACAAGCTACAAGTGTGTTGATCAAGTTCAAGCTCAACAAGCAACAACAAACATCAAGTTATGAAGAGAGAGCCAACTCATGAAGACTTAGTTTGGTAGTTTATGTTTTATTGTTTTATCTTTTGCCTCACAAGTCTTTTAGTTTATGAGTTTGGGTAGAATTTATTAGAGGGTAGTGAATCTCTTTTGATTGCATGATTATATCATATTTTGAGTATTCACTTTGCCTAAAATCAATAGGTGGCTTAAAGGTTTGAAAGAAAAGGTTTAGTTTTTGAGAAAACAAATTTTAAGTGATTTTTAATGTTAATAATCGATTAACAGATTTTGATAATTGATTAACAGTGTATTTTGAACTGATACTCGATTAACAAACTTTTGATAATCGATTATCTGAACTTTTACTCGAGTAAAACCTTTTTCACTCGAGTGAAATTTATGCAGCTTTCGTATTACTCGAGTAACACTCATTTCACTCGAGTAACTTGATCAGATATGGTTTTTTAAATACGTTTTTCACTTCTCAAAAGCCATTCTAAGTGCTCCAACTTTTGGGTATTCTATATAAACCTTTTCCTAATCATTTCTATCAAATAGAATCATTTTGATACACAATTTTACAAAGAATCAAAGCCACACTATTCTCTCTCACTCTCTCAAGATCAAAGCTCTCATTTTTATATTCTTTGATCAAGAACCTTGAATCTCTCATGTTGATCTTTTCATAACTTTTGAAAGAGATTCATAGGATTGTTATTTTGTTTTCTATTGAGTTGTAATCATTGCAAGAGGCAAACATTCTACAACAAAGGAAGCCTTGATTTTGTGAATCAAGCAAGTTTAGTTGAAAGTCTTGAAGAAGCATTTCATCAAGCATTTGGAAGGCACTTTGAAGAATCTCAAAGTACTTGGAAGTCTTGTGAGTGAAGCAAGCAAAGAAGACTTGTTGTGGGGTTATCAACAAGCAAGTAGAGGTTAGATTAGATATCAATAGGGTTACAAGGCAAGGGTGTGGTATCTCTTGTAGGCTAGCAAGAAGGAAGTCTTGTGAGGCATTTACTTGTAATTTGAGAAACTCTAATTCCTCATAGTGAAGAATCTCTCTTGGTTGAAGAGGGGACTGGAGTAGCTTTCAAGTGGATGAAAGTGAACCAGGATAAATCACTGTGTCGTATCTCTAAACTCTCTACTCTTTACAATTCTTGTTATTAATTGTGTTCTTGATTGAAAACCTAGAAAAAGTGATTTTTCTATATTTGATTGAATTGAATCTTTATTGTTCAAATTAATTTGGGGAAAATCATTTTCATAACCTAGGTGAATCAATAACAATATTGGTGTTGATTGTTTCCGCTTAATCTCTGATCATATAATATTTGTTAATTGATTGATTTTCATTGGTTTTAATCGTTTAGATTTATTTCTTGCGAAAATCTTTCAAAGTTTCTGTAACACCTATTCAACCCCCCTTCTAGGTGTTCTCCTAGTTCTCCTAGTTGTTTCAACCACCGAGTGTAGTTTTCTAACAATTGGTATCAGAGCTCGGTCGAAAGACACGAGCATAGAGCTTTTTCGTTAAGATCCTTGAGGAAACTACAATGGGTTCTACGAATCCTTTTGGTGGTGAAGGTGCTTCAATTAATCGCCCTCCTATGTTTGGTGGAGAGGGTTATGCTTATTGGAAAATTAGGATGAGAATCTTTATAGAAGCCATAGATATGAACATTTGGGAAGCCATAGAAAATGGTCCTTATATTCCCTCAAAAGATGTAGAAGGTGTGCTTACACTAACTCCCAAAGATAAGTGGACCGATGATGATAAAAGGAAAATTCAATATGATTTAAAAGCAAAAAATATCATCACCTCCGCTCTATCTTATGATGAGTTCTTTAGAGTCTCCCAATGTAAAGATGCCAAAGATATGTGGGACACCTTGCAAGTCACACATGAAGGCACTAGTGAAGTTAGGCGTGCTAGATTGAATTCTTTGATGCATGAATATGAATTGTTTCGTATGTTGCCTAATGAATCTATATGTTTTATGCAAAAACGTTTTACTCATATTGTTAATCATCTCATTGCTCTTGGTAAAACTTTCGTGAATTGTGAACTTGTTAACAAAGTTTTAAGATGTCTAAGTAGGGAATGGCAACCCAAGGTTACCGCAATAGTTGAATCAAAGGACTTGGACACCATGGACTTAGCAACACTTTTCGGAAAGCTACAAGAACATGAAATGGAGCTTGGACGTTTGCATAAGCATGAAGAGTCGGATAAGTACAAAGAGAGAAAAGGAATTGCTCTTAAAGCTCAAAGGTCATATAAAAAGGAAGAGAGTTCCGTTGTTGATGATGATGATGATAATGAAGATTCCGATTCGGATATTGATGAAGAGGAGATGAAGCTTCTACTAAGAAAGTTCAATAAAATTCTAAGGAGAAAAGGAAGGTTGAACAAGGACAAAAGTAAAGAGAAGGATCCCCCACACTACAAGACCAAGACTTCAAAAGAAGGTGTAGTTTGCCATGAATGTGGAAAGCCCGGTCATCTCAAGTACTCATGCTCTAAGTATCTCAAGAAGAAGGAGAAAGAGAAGAAAAATGCAAAACACAAAAGGGCATACATAGTTTGGAATAGTGATGATGAACAAGACAAGAAAAGCACAACTAGTAGTTCTTCGGATGATGAACATGCCGCTTGTCTCAACTTGATAGCTCTAGTACATGAAGAGGAAAGCTCAAATGATGAATCAAGTGAGCAAAGTGACGAAAGCGATGTAAGTCTTACTAAATCCGAAATTTCTTCAAATTATGAAATGTTATATAATGCTTATGAAGAAATGCATAAACAATTTAAGAAACTAGCTTTGAAAAACATTGAAAGGAAGAAGCTCATTTTGAAACATCAACAAGAGATTTTAGAACTTCAAAAACAAGTTGATGAGCTTAATCTTGAAAATGAAACCCTTGATCTTATATATGCTAGTTCTTCTTGTGATTGTGCTAGTAGATTGAATAATGTGGTTGATTGTGAGAATTGCAAGTTGCTTAAAGATGAAAATGCTATTTTAAAAAATAAGCTTGCAAGTTTCTCAAATGGTGATATTAGATTGCGAACATTGTTAAATTTTCAAAGAGAAAATTCAAACAAGTTTGGTTTGGGTTATACTAATGCTAAGAGTAAATCTCATAGAAATGTTGTTGATTTTTCTAAAGTTAATTTTTCAAATGCACCAACATGTTTCTATTGTGGTACTCATGGACATACTTCAAATGTGTGTTATATTAAAGTGCATGGTATACCTAAAGGAGATTTTGTTTGGATGAAAAAGGGTGAGAGTCCCTACACTAACAAAAATGGATCCAAAACCATTTGGATACCAAAAAGCAAAGCATGATTGTTTTTGTAGGTATGATTGAAGAGCAAAAGGACTTTCATGTGATATTCATTCATTTGCTACTTCAATTGGTATCAAGAAGAAAATCCTACAAATTGGTAACATTTGATATTTTACAATTGGTATCATGTTATTGGTATACAATTTGTTATAATTGATATCATTGAGTAATCATTAGATGATTATCATGCTTTGGTTATATTTATTCTATTTTGGCTTAGATCTTATTTCAATTGGTATATATTTCTTTTTGATAATGCCAAAGGGGAAGAAATATGATGTTTTTGAAACAAAGGGAGAAATTTTTAAATGGTATGTTTGGAGAAAGGTTGTTTTGTTGTTTTTATGTAGGTTGAGCAAAGTTGTTGAAGATAGGGGGAGAATCAAGCTTACTCAATTGGATTTCAAATGTCAAAAGCATTAATTGAGGGGGAGCAAGAGTCTCACCAAGTGATCAAATGGTTCAAGCATCAACAACTTCAATGAACTTCAAACGATTTCAAAACATGTTTGTCATTTTCAAAAAGGGGGAGATTGTAAGATCCATGAAGAATGTTTTGATAAATGCCAAAAGGTTTTGAACAAGCTACAAGTGTGTTGATCAAGTTCAAGCTCAACAAGCAACAACAAACATCAAGTTATGAAGAGAGAGCCAACTCATGAAGACTTAGTTTGGTAGTTTATGTTTTATTGTTTTATCTTTTGCCTCACAAGTCTTTTAGTTTATGAGTTTGGGTAGAATTTATTAGAGGGTAGTGAATCTCTTTTGATTGCATGATTATATCATATTTTGAGTATTCACTTTGCCTAAAATCAATAGGTGGCTTAAAGGTTTGAAAGAAAAGGTTTAGTTTTTGAGAAAACAAGTTTTAAGTGATTTTTAATGTTAATAATCGATTAACAGATTTTGATAATTGATTAACAGTGTATTTTGAACTGATACTCGATTAACAAACTTTTGATAATCGATTATCTGAACTTTTACTCGAGTAAAACCTTTTTCACTCGAGTGAAATTTATGCAGCTTTCGTATTACTCGAGTAACACTCATTTCACTCGAGTAACTTGATCAGATATGGTTTTTTAAATACGTTTTTCACTTCTCAAAAGCCATTCTAAGTGCTCCAACTTTTGGGTATTCTATATAAACCTTTTCCTAATCATTTCTATCAACTAGAATCATTTTGATACACAATTTTACAAAGAATCAAAGCCACACTATTCTCTCTCACTCTCTCAAGATCAAAGCTCTCATTTTTATATTCTTTGATCAAGAACCTTGAATCTCTCATGTTGATCTTTTCATAACTTTTGAAAGAGATTCATAGGATTGTTATTTTGTTTTCTATTGAGTTGTAATCATTGCAAGAGGCAAACATTCTACAACAAAGGAAGCCTTGATTTTGTGAATCAAGCAAGTTTAGTTGAAAGTCTTGAAGAAGCATTTCATCAAGCATTTGGAAGGCACTTTGAAGAATCTCAAAGTACTTGGAAGTCTTGTGAGTGAAGCAAGCAAAGAAGACTTGTTGTGGGGTTATCAACAAGCAAGTAGAGGTTAGATTAGATATCAATAGGGTTACAAGGCAAGGGTGTGGTATCTCTTGTAGGCTAGCAAGAAGGAAGTCTTGTGAGGCATTTACTTGTAATTTGAGAAACTCTAATTCCTCATAGTGAAGAATCTCTCTTGGTTGAAGAGGGGACTGGAGTAGCTTTCAAGTGGATGAAAGTGAACCAGGATAAATCACTGTGTCGTATCTCTAAACTCTCTACTCTTTACAATTCTTGTTATTAATTGTGTTCTTGATTGAAAACCTAGAAAAAGTGATTTTTCTATATTTGATTGAATTGAATCTTTATTGTTCAAATTAATTTGGGGAAAATCATTTTCATAACCTAGGTGAATCAATAACAATATTGGTGTTGATTGTTTCCGCTTAATCTCTGATCATATAATATTTGTTAATTGATTGATTTTCATTGGTTTTAATCGTTTAGATTTATTTCTTGCGAAAATCTTTCAAAGTTTCTATAACACCTATTCAACCCCCCTTCTAGGTGTTCTCCTAGTTCTCCTAGTTGTTTCAACCACCGAGTGTAGTTTTCTAACATTTGTAAGTTGTAACACCCCTAATTTCGTCTTCCGAATAAATATGTTAGTAAAATGTTTTTTTTTAAATAAATAATAGTTCCATATTTGATTTTTGGTTTGCAATATATGTATAGCTACATATATTATGAGAGAATATTTTATGATGTGGTTTTTCCATAAAATATTAAATTTTGCAATTAAGTCCTTGGGAAGGACCTAAAAACAATAATGGAAGGTATTTTGGGGTTAAAATTAATTAAACAAAGTTTTTAGTGAAAACTGGTCAAAATACTCTAGTATTTTTGAAAATACTCGAGTATTCTGGACAGCATTGCACGAGTTGGTGCGTTTGGTGAGTCACCCACTCGAATACCTCACGAGTTGACACGTTAGCAACTCAGCAACACGTCCATGGACTCGTGTCACTGTGCATGGGCACTCAATCAATCCATATAACGCCATGGTTGAGAGAATTGAGGGATTTTTTGCTGAAGCTGATCTGAAAATCGAGTTTTTAGGGTTCTAAACTTCGAGCTCTAAATTCGTCTTCGTCCCTGAGTCTCCTAGAACAAATCATACACCGTTTCGAAGCTCACATCCAGAGCTTTGAAAAGAGTCATAAATCGTGAGCTAAGGCTGAGTGTGTGAGGAGTAGTGAGTGCTGCAAGATAGAGATTCAAATCTGCCAAGAACCAGAATGTTGTTCAGACCCGTCACCTTCTTGCCTTCGATTCTCTCTCCTCCTTGAGAGTTACCTCACGTGTGTTATACCATTGGAAAGCTCTTTCAAAGAGCTTCGATTTGATACCAAGTTTGTTAAATTTGAGTCTCTGGTCAAAAAGTTATGGGCCTGCAAAGTTAGGGGTTGAAATCTGCCAAACTAGATTTTCAGATTCAGAGAGCCGACTTTGAGCTTCGATTGTGGTAAGCTCAAGCCTTCTCTTGGTCTGAAACTTATTGGTTTTCAAAGTTCATGTTATAGAGAACATAGTCTAACCAATTTCCCCAATTTTTATGCATGACCCGAATGTCGATTGATGTGGTTTTGAACCCCTGCTGAAGCTGTTATGCAAGCTCGGGTGGGAAGTGGTTAGAGCAATTGGTTGCTGTTGTCTGTAGAGTTTTTGTTCAAGAATGACCCTAAGGTATGGGGGAAGCTTACCATTTGCTAGAATAAGAGTAAATTGCATTAGAAAGTAGGAGGAGTCACCATGAGACTCTAAGGGCATAGATTGAAATAGGAATATGGCTTGGAGGCCAATCTAAGGCATGCTACATGCTAAGGCAAGTTTATTTGGTTGCATGTGAGCTTAATCAATGCTGAAATTATGCCAAAAATGAATAGAATTGAAATTGGTACTTGAAGTTGCATAATATGTGATTTTCATGCATAATTGATGAATGATTATGATTTTCTGTGAATTGATGCGATCTCTGTGTTGAGACATGTTTAATTTGTGTATGTAAACTTTGTTGATCATTGGTTTAAGTTGGAATTTATTAGAATTGAAAATGGTATGTTAAAACCAAGTTATAGTGCATTTGCTGTCAAAAATACTCGCGTATTTGGTAACAAACTCGAGTATTTGGTAAAAAAACTCGAGTATTTGGTAAAACACTCGAGTATTTTCTGATGCAAGCTTCCCAGAAGATCACGAAATACTCTAGTATTTTGTAAAATACTCTAGTATTCTGGGCTGCAAAATACTCTAGTATTCTGTGAAATACTCTAGTATTTTGGGCTGAAAAATACTCTAGTATTTTGTGAAACACTCAAGTATTTTGGGGCTGAAAAATACTCTAGTATTTTGTGAAATACTCAAGTATTCTGAACTGTAAACTACTCGAGTATTTTGTGAAATACTCGAGTATTCTGGGCAGTCTGATACACAATTTCATGAAATTGAAGAACTACTCGAGTATTGAAGCTACTACTCGAGTCTTTTACTAAAATCTTGAGAAAACACCATTTTTAATCTAACCACTTCCATTTAAACCTAATGACACTTAAAGGAAATAATGTGATACTTCCTTAAATAAATCTCATCATTCTAAGCATGAAAATTGATATATCTCATTGATGAATTCATTACATATTGTATATAATGAGATTAATGAATAATCTTAAGGGAGTACTTGCATGCATTCATGCACAATGAACGGTGATGAGTTATCGTTGTGTCGAACATGAGGAGGGCCTCTGGGAGTGCCAAATGTTGCTGCTTGCTCGATGACACATTGAGGTGGACAATGTGGGCAGTATGTGGTATACTGTTGGTTTGATGGTTCAACGTGTGTTGCACACAAGTGGTAAGGTTTACGTTTTGGCGACGTGACGTTCATCAGACATGGTGACGTTGTGTACCACCTCTATTGTGTTACACAAGTGATAAGGTTTACGTCCTTAGGCGACGTGACGTTCATCAGATGTGGTGACGTTTTTTATCACACTCGTTGTATGTTGATAAGTGATAGGTTTACGTCCTTGGGCGACGTGACGTTCACCAGATAGTGTGACGTTTTTATCACTTCCGAGCAAGTACGCCATACGTTTGAAAACGTATTATTTGTATTCTGGGAATACAATGGTGTTATGGAAGGACGTTCATCTGAGTGATTAGTTGAAGAATCTCAGGAATCGAGAGATGTGAAGCATGCATCATTCCACCTATTTGGAAAGAGAAATAAATGAAATGGCGAGTGCTCATGGTTATGCATTTCTATCATGATGGGTGCTTACTTTTGGGTGTTAGGACTTTATTCTTATTTGATAATGCGAATGTATAAGCTTACCCCTGCCCTTAATAGGTTTTGACAAGGTACCTAGACCACCTAGAGACTAAAGGAATTGGACGACCCTTAAGTTCATGAAGTACTAAGTCATCATGGGATAGAGACTCTTTTGTACAACTCTGAGGACTCAACCAGATGAACGAATGGATGAAGAACCAGTGACCAGCTCTGGAACGTCTCTATGTTTGATAATGGAAGCAATGTATATATTTTGAGAGATGTATTCAAGAGAAAACCTAGATTTTCATACTTTAATATAATTGTGGTACACATCGAATTTATATATATATGATTTTATGAGTCAATGAACTATTTTAATATATTCCGCTCACTCTGATTTTATCCGTTCAGCACGAAGGAAGTATTGTTAAAGTTGATTTCCTGGGATGACCTAATAACTAAATTATTTTTGAAAGCTATTTTGTACTACAAAGGTTATCTCAAAAGGATTCTAAAATGTTCAGCAAATAATTACTCCTTCTACCGAATTTAGTTCCAATACATGGTTTAAATTTGAGTACCACATTCATTTGAAAAATTTTCCTACTCAGACTTTTCCAACACGTCTCAATAATAAGTGAAATTCTTTTTAAGGAAACGAGGGATGTTACATTTTATGGTATCAGAGCAATGGTCCTGACTCTTGGTCCTTGGGTGTGTGGTTCAATACGTTGGTCCTCAAGAATTGTAGAGTTTCTTGTGAAGTATGCTCTTACATACTTCTAATTGGAGTAAAAGGTTCTATCCCTTGACCCTGGGTATGTGACTAAGTACCTGTCTAGAGTGTTTAAAGTAGCCTAAGTTGAAGTATGATAGTGATGTACTTCTTTTAGGTTAATTCCAACCTTAAGCTCATAGTGCTGACCCATTATGGCATCAAGGAATCAACAAGGGGTGATTCCAAAGGATCTAAAGGCAAGCTAATGTCCTCTAGGGAGGGTATTTTCCTCTAGTATGAAAACTAACAAAACCCCGGAGTTAGTACTAGGAGGTTATTTTCCCTAGTGGTTTTCTTTGCAGAGTTGTAACTCTGAAGATAATTAACCCTTGGTGAGGACGAGAATCATTGCGTTTTCTTGTGTTTGATCCACCCTGCTACCTCAAGATCGAACTCCTACAAGTTTTCTTGTAGTTGTTTCTCACGTATGTTTGAGCTATTCTATTGAGCTATCTCTTCAGAGTAAACTTGGTCTACTCATTTTTCGCAATTAGGTGTGATCTTGAACTTGGATTAGATACCCAAGAATCAAGTGATAACTAATTGTGATAGAGAGGCGAGAATCCGAAACCCAAGACGTTTGAGTGTTGTTCTCAAAGTGGGGTAAAGGAAAAGGGGAATTAAAGAGATTATGGTTACGAAGAATGTCCCGGATATTCTCTCGTGAAGTGTCGGGTTTGTTAGAGCAAAAGTCAGATCCTGTAATAGCTAAAGTAGTTCTAGAAAGGTAGTTATCAGCATCAAGCAAAGTATCCACAGGATGAGATTTATATTCTGCTTTGATCAAGTAATAGATACGAGTTGGATGTACCGTTGAAGCTACAGCTTTAGTATAAGTTGTGTGATGAGTGTTTCTTAAGTCCATCATATATGACCACACGTCCATAGTGCAGGTCTAATATGACGACAAGAAACCGAAATCATACTAATGCGATGCTGAAGAGGATCACGACTGTGTTGGAATCAATGCAGCAATGGCAACAGCAACAACATCAACAATCACCACAACCAGTTAATCCGCCACATCAATGTAATGTCGGTAATGTTGAGGCTAAGAGTTTGGCAGATTTTCGAAGTTGTAATCCACCTAAGTTTGAAGGAGGATTTAAGCCAGAGGAGGCTAACAAGTGGATTCATACTATGGATAAGATTTTTAGAACATTAGACTGCACGGAAACTCAAAAGGTGGCATATGCAGTTTATATGTTAGAAGGAGAGGCTGATAATTGGTGGAATCACATGGTTCAGCTTTTACGCTATGAGGGAAAGGACGTCAATTGGGAGATGTTTATGGAAATGTTTCTCAATAAATATTTCCCAGAGGACCTGAGGAGGAAGAAGGAAGTTGAATTCCTGCAATTAAAACAAGGAGATATGAGTGTGGGCGAGTACGCAGCTAAGTTTGAGGAATTGATGAAGTAATCTCCATACTATCAAAACAATCCGGATGAGAGAAGCCAATGCATCAAATTTGAAGGTGGCCTGAAACCTGAACTGAAGTCTGTTTTCAGTTATCAGAAGATCCAAAGTTTTCCTACGTTGGTTGACATGTGTCGGATGTATGAGGATGACAAGAAGGCTGAAGTAGCAGCTGATCAGGCAAAGAGTAACCAGCCGAGTCATGGACCACAAAGAAAGAAAGGATTTAATCATCGGAAAACGGATCCATATTTCAACCAGAAACGAGGCAAAGGTAGAGTTGAAGACAGGAATCAGGTTAAGTCTCGCAGCAATGCCCCTTACTGTGAGAAGTGCAAACATCATCATTTTGGAAGAATCTGCTGGGCAACAAGTATTTGCTTCAACTGTGGGAAACAGGGTCATATTGCACATTACTGTAGAGAATCTGTGAAGGGTAATCACACCGGAATTGCTAGCAAACCAAAGACTCAAAGGAAAAGTGTTTACCCTGAATAGAGTAGAAGTTAATCAATCACCTGATCTTGTGCAAGGTAACCATTTACTTCAAAACCAACTTTGCATGATTGTGTTCAATTCAGGAGTTACCCATTCTTTTGTTTATTGTAAATGTGTGAATAGGTTGAAGTCGAATTCACCTATTTGTTTTAAAATTAGAAACCCTATGAAATTACCCAAATTTGTTTCTAAAATCTGCTTAGATTATAGTGTCAAGATAATTGATCGCGACACTAAGTTAGATTTGATCTATTATCCCTTATCACGCTTGGATGTGATTTTGGGAAGGGATTGATTGAATTCTATTGGGGGTGTTTAATTGGACTTTCTAAAGTCAAATATTTTTTTTAACCAAGGTAACCCGGAAGGAATGGCCTTTTTATATGGAATAAGAAGAATAACGAGAATTTTCAGTCACTGGAGAGAAGGTTAACATTCCCTCCTGTGTTACTCCTACTCGATTCGTGCAAAAGTATTAAAGTGCATTTTCATGTGTCGAGGCCAGGACTTGGAGAGAGGTAGTTTTAAGAAAGAAAGGTAGATGTGTATGCATCAAAGTGATGGAATACACACAAGGTGATTCACTCGATGCATGACTTAAGTTTTGTAACGATCATGGTTGCTCTGAGGGCTTGAGGCCTTTTTCCCGTGTCACTATGCTTTAAGTGTTAATGACCGTGGAGAGTCAAAGTAATTGTTCAATTAGAAGGAGTTGAACAAGGGACAACGCCGACAGACAGAATTTTAAAGACTCGTGATTGGGAACTCTGTCGTCGTCGTGACGAAGCAGAAGACGAAAGCAATTACAATGGGCCGAAAGGCAATTTATGTGAGCTCTACGGGGATTAAGAAAGTTGTTTTAAGAAGTCTAATAGATACGAGTTTGATGATACAAGTAGACCGACGAGAAGTAAGAAGGGAAGGTTGAAAAACACAATAGAATTCCTAATCCGAATTCGTGAATTGCAACAAAGAACTGAAGAGCTAAGGAAAAATAAGAGATTGATTTCGAAAGGGAAGAAACCTAGGTTCCATAGGGGACGTTTTAGGGACAAGAATTTGGAGTACGAATGATTGGAAATTAAAGGTTAATTATGGAATTAAGCTGAATGGGTGAGTAAAGGTTATATACGAATATGCTAAGTGGTGAAGCTAAAACATAGTGGAACTATGTAAATCTGATATTGGAAGCAAAAGAATGGCATGCCACTTGAGAATTATTCAAGGATGAAATCTTGGAAACATTAGAGAAAGGAGATTGAATTTTTGTAAATAAGGTAGGGTAATATGAATCTCGAGGAAAACATTACCAAGTTCAAAAGATTGAGGAAGTATATTTCATTGCAATTTTGATGGAAGGTTCAAACATGCGGAGTCCGGAATGAATAATGTTTGAATTCCAAACTAGATATCAACTCTTGAGGAATAAGTGAACTAACTATGGGGACCAGAATTTCATGCATAAGGGGTTAAAGAAATCTCAATTGCATGAAAAGAACTGAAAAGCCAATGGAAGGAAATCATTTGTCAACTTTAAGGTGGGAAGGTGAGGCGCATCATCATGGACTGAGCGGTGATATACTAAAAGGGATATTTGATTTCAGTCGCATGAAAAATTAAGTCTTATTCGCCGGATTAATTGAAGAAGAGATGCAAGAAGGGAATGGTCAACCAGCAAATCAAGAGTGGAAGAGTTTTCCATCCTGCTAGGATGCGAGTTAGATTCGGATATAGGTAATCTGAGCTTATTCTTCCTCTGATCTAGATTAACGTAATCAATAATTCGATTGCGTTAATTAAATCGTTCTATGATCTGAAAATCTGAGCAGGTCTTTAACTTGAGTTTCTGTGATCAAAACCCTTATCACAGTTGGATGTGATAAATGTCTTTGGGCGCTACAGAAAGGGAAAGATCAGTTAAGACTAGAGATATTAACAACCACCGGGATAGGACGAGCATTTGTCTCCCCAACGGAAATGTCTCTAGAACTTGATGATCTGACTAAGTCTGATGGCGACGATAAAGTTCCTTATCTTTGAGTTCATCTAACTTAAAGATAGATCGTATAGTCTTTCTTGAGAAAGATTATATCTGAAAGGGATGATTTTATTACTAATAGTTTAAATGTTAGGACTGATCACCCTGATATTTATACTGTTAAGGAATACAGTCATACAGATAATTCCTTACTCGTGCTCGAGTGATCAGAGTGCGCAGCGGAGAAAGTTTTCTTTGAAAGGTTTGTTGCAAATATTTCAATATGTACTTGGGGCATGGGTTTTAGAAAAGTTTTAATAAAAGGATTTCATTGTGAAATAATTTCAAGGAAGTATAAGGCAAACCTTTTTGAAGGATTTTGATATGTGTTGGAAACGCAAAAGTTTATCCGAGAAAGTTTCATTTGAAAAATTTTTATGTGACATTTTGGGGGCAGAGAGTTTAAAAGGAAAATTCCTTTTAAGTGGGGGAGAGTTCTCCCTAATTATGTTTTAAAAAAAATAATAACCTCAAAACAATTTGTTATGAAAATGTGGAATTTTAAAAGAATGAATTTCGGGGACGAAATTCCTTTTAAGTGGGGGAGTAGTGTAACACCCCTAATTTCGTCTTCCGAATAAATATGTTAGTAAAATGTTTTTTTTAAATAAATAATAGTTCCATATTTGATTTTTGGTTTGCAATATATGTATAGCTACATATATTATGAGAGAATATTTTATGATGTGGTTTTTCCATAAAATATTAAATTTTGCAATTAAGTCCTTGGGAAGGACCTAAAAACAATAATGGAAGGTCTTTTGGGGTTAAAATTAATTAAACAAAGTTTTTAGTGAAAATTGGTCAAAATACTCGAGTATTTTTGAAAATACTCGAGTATTCTGGACAGCATTGCACGAGTTGGTGCGTTTGGTGAGTCACCCACTCGAATACCTCACGAGTTGACACGTTAGCAACTCAGCAACACGTCCATGGACTCGTGTCGCTGTGCATGGGCATTCAATCAATCCATATAACGCCATGGTTGAGAGAATTGAGGGATTTTTTGCTGAAGCTGATCTGAAAATCGAGTTTTTAGGGTTCTAAACTTCGAGCTCTCAATTCGTCTTCGTCCCTGAGTCTCCTAGAACAAATCATACACCGTTTCGAAGCTCACATCCAGAGCTTTGAAAAGAGTCATAAATCGTGAGCTAAGGCTGAGTCTGTGAGGAGTAGTGAGTGCTGCAAGATAGAGATTCAAATTTGCTAAGAACCAGAATGTTGTTCAGACCCGTCACCTTCTTGCCTTCTATTCTCTCTCCTCCTTGAGATTTACCTCATGTGTGTTATACCATTGGAAAGCTCTTTCAACGAGCTTCGATTTGATACCAAGTTTGTTAAATTTGAGTCTCTGGTCAAAAAGTTATGGGCCTGCAAAGTTAGGGGTTGAAATCTGCCAAACTAGATTTTCAGATTCAGAGAGCCAACTTTGAGCTTCGATTGTGGTAAGCTCAAGCCTTCTCTTGGTCTGAAACTTATTGGTTTTCAAAGTTCATGTTATAGAGAACATAGTCTAACCAATTTCCCCAATTTTTATGCATGACCCGAATGTCGATTGATGTGGTTTTGAACCCCTGCTGAAGCTGTTATGCAAGCTCGGGTGGGAAGTGGTTAGAGCAATTGGTTGCTATTCTCTGTAGAGTTTTTGTTCAAGAATGACCCTAAGGTATGGGGGAAGCTTACCATTTGCTAGAATAAGAGTAAATTGCATTAGAAAGTAGGAGGAGTCACCATGAGACTCTAAGGGCATAGATTGAAATAGGAATATGGCTTGGAGGCCAATCTGAGGCATGCTACATGCTAAGGCAAGTTTATTTGGTTGCATGTGAGCTTAATCAATGCTGAAATTATGCCAAAAATGAATAGAATTGAAATTGGTACTTGAAGTTGCATAATATGTGATTTTCATGCATAATTGATGAATGATTATGATTTTCTGTGAATTGATGCGATCTCTGTGTTGAGACATGTTTAATTTGTGTATGTAAAGCTTTGTTGATCATTGGTTTAAGTTGGAATTGATTAGAATTGAAAATGGTATGTTAAAACCAGGTTGTAGTGCATCTGCTGTAAAAAATACTCGAGTATTTGGTAAAAAAACTCGAGTATTTGGTAAAACACTCGAGTATTTTCTGATGCAAGCTTCCCAGAAGATCACGAAATACTCTAGTATTTTGTAAAATACTCTAGTATTCTGGGTTGCAAAATACTCTAGTATTCTGTGAAATACTCTAGTATTTTGGGCTGAAAAATACTCTAGTATTTTGTGAAACACTCAAGTATTTTGGGGCTGAAAAATACTCTAGTATTTTGTGAAATACTCAAGTATTCTGAACTGTAAACTACTCGAGTATTTTGTGAAATACTCGAGTATTCTGGGCAGTCTGATACACAATTTCATGAAATTGAAGAACTACTCGAGTATTGAAGCTACTACTCGAGTCTTTTACTAAAATCTTGAGAAAACACCCTTTTTAATCTAACCACTTCCATTTAAACCTAATGACACTTAAAGGAAATAATGTGATACTTCCTTAAATAAATCTCATCATTCTAAGCATGAAAATTGATACATCTCATTGATGAATTCATTACATATTGTATATAATGAGATTAATGAATAATCTTAAGGGAATACTTGCATGCATTCATGCACAATGAACGGTGATGAGTTATCGTTGTGTCATGTTCATGGAACATGAGGAGGGCCTCTGGGAGTGCCAAATGTTGCTGCTTGCTCGATGACACATTGAGGTGGACAATGTGGGCAGTATGTGGTATACTGTTGGTTTGATGGTTCAACGGTGTGTTGCACACAAGTGGTAAGGTTTACGTTTTGGCGACGTGACGTTCATCAGACATGGTGACGTTGTTTACCACCTCTGTTGTGTTACACAAGTGATAAGGTTTACTTCCTTAGGCGACTTGACGTTCATCAGATGTGGTGACGTTTTTTATCACACCCGTTGTATGTTGATAAGTGATAGGTTTACGTCCTTGGGCGACGTGACGTTCACCAGATAGTGTGACGTTTTTATCACTTCCGAGCAAGTACGCCATACTTTGAAAACGTATTATTTGTATTATGGGAATACAATGGTGTTATGGAAGGACGTTCATCTGAGTGATTAGTTGAAGAATCTCAGGAATCGAAAGATGGGAAGCATGCATCATTCTACCTATTTGGAAAGAGAAATAAATGAAATGGCGAGTGCTCATGGTTATGCATTTCTATCATGATGGGTGCTTACTTTTGGGTGTTAGGACTTTATTCTTATTTGATAATGCGAATGTATAAGCTTACCCCTGCCCTTAATAGGTTTTGACAAGGTACCTAGACCACCTAGAGACTAAAGGAATTGGACGACCCTTAAGTTCATGAAGTACTAAGTCATCATGGGATAGAGACTCTTTTGTACAACTCTGAGGACTCAACCAGATGAACGAATGGATGAAGAACCAGTGACCAGCTCTGGAACGTCTCTATGTTTGATAATGGAAGCAATGTATATATTTTGAGAGATGTATTCAAGAGAAAACCTAGATTTTCATACTTTAATATAATTGTGGTACACATCGAATTTATATATATATATATGATTTTATGAGTCAATGAACTATTTTAATATATTCCGCTCACTCTGATTTTATCCGTTCAGCACGAAGGAAGTATTGTTAAAGTTGATTTCCTGGGATGACCTAATAACTAAATTATTTTTGAAAGCTATTTTGTACTACAAAGGTTATCTCAAAAGGATTCTAAAATGTTCAGCAAATAATTACTCCTTCTACCGAATTTAGTTCCAATACATGGTTTAAATTTGAGTACCACATTCATTTGAAAAATTTTCCTACTCAGACTTTTCCAACACGTCTCAATAATAAGTGAAATTCTTTTTAAGGAAACGAGGGATGTTACATAAGTGATTGGCTATGACTTATTCCTTGCCCTTTTTGGTTGTTAGGTTATGGCGTGCAACCTGATGTATGTGGGGATGCGCCCACTCCTTAATGGGGAGTGACACTTTGAGGGCCACTGTGTCATGTACGAGGGTGACGTAGAGATCACCTTTCGTCACCCCAATAATCTATCATGGATGCGTCCTCGAAGAGCGAGGATCCCTATGATATTACGCACATTCCACCGGCCTTTCCTTATAGACATGGTTCCCCTTACGCACATTCCACCAGCCTTTCCTTATAGACATGGTTCCCCTCCACCACCACCTGGTAATAATCGTAGACGCTCGATTCCACCACGTACTCCTCCAATGTTGAAAGAATTATTAGAGAGGTTCCTCCCCCTCCTGATCTATCGAGGAGAGTCAGGTTTGCTACCCCGCCTTACTATGTGCCTAGTAGAATGGCACCATCCTCTATGGGATAGGACGAGGAAGAGGACTCGTTGGAGGATGAGGACCCGGTGGAAGACGAGGATCTGGTGGAAGATGAGGATCCTGTGGAGAACTCAATCGGGTGTCAGTTGGGAACTAACGATTGAGTCATGGATGAAAACGGTGGTATGTGTATGATAATATATCTAAGGAACTCGTAATCCTAATATGTAGCATCTTTGAGGAGTTGGTGTAACATCCCGAATCTTAATTCCAAGAATAATTAGAATAGTAATAAGATTAGAAAATGATAATTTGTTCTCAATAGGAACTAAGGTGATAAATTAGGAGCCCTTTGAGTGCCATGAAGGAGTTAGTAAGCATTGGCATCGGGAAAGAGGTTGAAAGGTGAACAAAAGGGCGTTAGAAGCGGTGTTTTCGGTGTTATAAACACCCTATATTAGGAAATTCGAAGTAAAAGATTTATAACTCAAAACGTAAATTCCACCGCTGGATATTAAGATAAGGATTTTAGGAAGCTTGCATTAAAATTTGAGCAAGATCCGACGGTTAATAAAGAAGATATGGCGATTTGAAAGCAAGAAGAAAATAGAAGAAAAATAGAAAAGCCAATTAGCAGTGGCTAACTGATTAGTTGACAGACTAATTGATTAGTCTAGCCAAAATGCTAAAAATAACAAGTTCAGAATTGTAAAATTCCATAGACTAATCGATTAGTGAGTCTACTAATTGATTAGTTCATCCCAAATCATAAAAAAAATTAAAGCGAATCAAGCCCCATTTCAATCAAAACTCAAATCCATTCTTCTTCTTCTCTTGCTTAGGGTTCATGAGCATCTCCTCCTTTCTTGATCTCCATCATCATCCACACCAAATCAAGCAAGAGCATCACTTTCTCCTCCATAGTTAAGTAAGGATCTAGCTTCTTCTTCCCCATTCTCCTCCCTCCCTCCCTCACGCCTTTCTCTCTCTCCCTCTCCTACCTTGGAAGTTCAAACACCCCACCATGGTAGATCACAAGCTCTAGTAAGTTGATTCAAGTTTCCTTCCTCTTTTCCTTTAATTTGTACAAATAATCATCATCATCTCTAACTATCATCACCTTTTTTGTTTCATGATGGGTAATGGCTCTCTCTCTCCTCCATAGCTCTTGAAGCTTTCTCTCTCTACACCAAGGTTTGGAGAATTAAGCTCTCATCCTCCCTCTGTCCACACATTGGTAACAAGATGGTTGAAGTTCAAAAAGGCGACTCAAAAGGGTTAGGGTTTGGTATCCTCTTTTCTTTCTCTACAAGGTTAAGGTAAAAAGGTAGACTTACCTTAATTTAGGGCGTGATTTCTAGGTTGTTTATAGGAATGACTAAGAGTAGAAAAGATTAGTAGTAAGAATAAACAATAAAGTAGTTGATGTTAAAAATTAAGGTAAGTAGGAATTAAAAAAAAAAAAGAGAGAACCTATTTGTGTATGTTCAAGAATATGTGTTATGATGATGTTTGATGTAACACCCCAAAATTTTAATCCTGGATTAATAAAAGTTAATTATAAATTTTATTTATAATTAATTGTTATTATAAAAATCCCTGATTAAATTAGGTATTCAACTTTTGCAAATAGGTGGAAAATAATTCACAATTATTTTCCATGCAAAAATTAGATTTTTGCACAATAGTCCCTATTGTAGAACCTAAGTGCAATATTAGAAAGATTTTGGAGGGAAGGAGGAATAAAATATTTATTTTTCAAAATTTAGTCGAAAGACTCGAGTATTTCGTACAATACTCGAGTATTCTGGATAGAACTGGTTGAGTTAGTGCGTTTGATGAGTCACCATTCCACTATCCCCAGAAATCGACACGAAATCACTTGGGCAACACCTCAAGGGTATCGTGGCGAGCTGCATGCGATTGGAAATCCTCTACTTAAGGCAATCAACCACGAATTCGAGCTCTTGGTTGATAAAATCGTGAGTTAGGGTTCTAAATTTGTCTTCAACAATTTCCCTTCATCTCTGAGTGATAGATTATGAGTGATACACGGTTACGAAGCTTACATCTCAAGCTTCGTAAAGAAACTAAAATCATAATCTAAGATCGAGTGTGTAGGGAGAATCGAATCCGAGAAGTGGAGGTGTTGAAAGCTGACTTAAGTTCTTGGAGCTTACTTTGGAGTTTGATTCTGGTAAGCTCAGGCAATTTCTTTATGTCCAATTCATTCCCTTAGCTAGTACGAATGGTAGAGAGTATATAGATATTAATTTCCCCAATTTTTATGTCTGTCTCATGTGTCAACCAAATCAATCTTACTGCTCTGTTTCAGTGTGAATTTTGGGGAGCTCAGTATTGTAAGGCCAGTTTTTATCAAATTTCAGTTCCTACACGATCTAGAGGTAAGTGGGAAGCTATACATTCACTAGAATAAGGTTTAATTACTTGATTTTGTGTTGAAAGCCACCATGAGGCTTAAAGGGCTTAGTTTGAAATAGGATATTGGCTGGGAGGCCATTCTGTGTGTTACAACTTGTTGGAGCATGTTTGTTATGTTGCATATGAGCTAAATGAAAGTTACTTTCATGTTAAAAATGCTTAGAATTGAAATTGGTATGCCAAGTTGTTGAAAACATGATTTTTTATGCATAATGAATGCTCAGCTTTGATTCAGTGTAATTTGATGTAATTTCTGTATTGGAACATGTTTAATATACTTAAACTTAACTCTGTTGAACATTGGTTTTGGTTAAAATTGGTTAGAATTGAAATTGGCATGTGGAAACTCAGTTCCAGTGTTTTACTGTTAGTCACTACTCGAGTCTTTGGCTCGATACTCAAGTAGTTCGTGGTGCACCAGTGTGTCTAGTAGCACCAGTACTCGAGTGTTTGAGCTGAGACTAGAGTATTGTCTGATGCACCAATTAGAAATTGTGATGAACCACTCGAGTCTTGCATGAAATACTCGAGTATTCTGGGATGATGAACTACTCGAGTAATTCATGAACTACTCGAGTATTTCTGGAAAAACTTGATATTTTACTTTTCAGAAAACATATGAACTACTCGAGTCTTTTGGTAAGGTACTCGAGTCTTTTTATTCAGAACACTTAAATTTCATTTTTAAAAATCTAACCAAGTTATTTTAACCCAAATTATCACTAGTACAAAATATATTTTTTAGACCACTTCATTAAGACCGGTTCCGCACGGAACCGGTCTGGAAGTTGTAATTAGTTTAAACCAGACTGGTTCATTTAAATAACCAGTCTGAAAATATATTAATTGAAACCGGTCTGGAAATTGATATTGATTCCTACCAGAGTGGTTCATTTTGACGACCAGTCTGAAAAATAGATTAAAAGAAAAACCTCACGTTTCCTTTTTGTGGTTCTAGAGAACCCTGTGGTTCCTTTCTCTTCTTCCCTCATTCTCACCACCACCCTTAGCCTCTCTCTCTCTCTCTCTTCATCGCTCTCCTCCTCGGTTTTCGCCTCCGCCATGGAACCGAGCTCCAGCGCCGGCCATCGCCATTGATGCATGAATTGCGACCCTCGCCCCAATACTCGCGACCTCCATCTTCATGCCTCTCTCACGTTCGCGAATCACTCCCAACCTTCACCTCCTTGCGTCATGTGTTACTGATGCGGGTACACAACCGAACCCCTTCCTCTCCCTCCCTTCCCTCTCCCTCTTCCTCCTCCTCCACTTCCACTTCCACCTCCTCATCCCCACCGCCACCCACCATTTCTCCCTTGTTACAACCTCCCTCGCTTCTCACCTCCGTCTCTCCCCTTCCATGGCCGCCGTCACCCTCTTAGCTCTCGACAATGGCTCCCCGGACGTCTACTCCTCCCTCGCCGCCCTCTGCTCATCCCACCCCCGCACTACCTTAGCCTCCACTCTCTCCGCCAGCGCGTTCGTCTCCGCTCTCGTAGGGTTTGTGTTTTATATGGATTTGGGAATTGGACAAGATCGAAGGGTGGTGAAGGGTGTGAATGATGCTTTTGTTGTTGTGGATCTTGAAGAACAGAAGGAATTGATCACTTCCTCTTCTTCTTCTCATCGAGAGGATGAGAAGCAACGTAGTTCTAGATTTTGCGGAGCTTTGGAATCGGTATGTTTTGATTAACACGTGCTTTGTTTTTTTATTTATTGTGTTTATGAAATTATGATTATATTATTATGAGTTACTACATGTTAATGTTTGTGCTTAGAATTATTGCATACATGGTGATTTGGTGTTTTTATGGTAGTTACTTGGATTTGGTAACTTGCCTCAACTACTTGGAAGCTGAGTGGATGAGTGGACACACCCTATAAGATTAAGATAGGATTAGGAATGATAGCATAAGAGAGGAAGTTGAGGTAGCAACTACTGTGGAAAAGATAGATAGTTGAATCTCGCCTTAAGCAATTTAGGCATGCTCGGAGAAGACGTGTAGAATCTCAACCCCCCCCCCCCCCCCCCCCCCCCCCCCCCCCACGATCCCTGTTTTGGTACTTGGTACTTCCGTTCCAAAACATGGGTCATTTGCGATCCCAAATGCTCAAAGTAGCATTCCCAAATCCAAACCTAAATTCTTAACTAATCTTCTTCTATCAACATTATTACTGTTCAGTTTTAAAAATGGCCACTCTTTAGCCGGGTGCTTTTTTTGTTTCTTCATATCCAACATTATCTCGTATATTCTTTCCTTCATATGACTGGTATAGTTTTTCCTTCTAATACTTCCAGCTATGCCTGCAGGAAGCTCGTAAGCATTTTGACAAAGCTTCCCTTGCATATGACTAGGTGCTTCTCATTTTCCTACCAAGTCTACACTGTATAATGAACACAGGTTTCCTTTCCTTCTGCAATGCGTGTATTGGTTGTGTCCTATACAATCTACTAAATGAAAAGAAGCATAAGTGCTACTCGGCTGTCTTCGGATATTTAGCATGACCCTTTGCACTTTTTAGAAATATTTTTATTCTATTGGATTTATTGAAACTCTTTCTTGTTAACTAATACCAGAAGTAAGATAATCAATATCATTCATTTTACTCAAATCACTGTTTGATGTCTATATGCATTGTCAAGATGTTTCTAAGTTGATGACCAGCATGGGTTGATTTATGCTTTATAGTCTCCAACTCACTTATTGAACTTTGAATATGGATGCTTCTAAATTTGATTGTTCAGGGATTGAGAATTTGGATTTTAATGGATACAAAACGAGAAAATTCAAAATGCCTTTATAGTGACATGTTTGAAATTTTCAAGTTTTGCCTAGGTCAAACTGTCCTTCAGATCAAATTAATTTTTTCAATTATGTTTCAGATAGAATTTGAAATACTTACATTTCAATTGGTGATTTGCATCTCGAAAGTTCAATATGTGTTTGCAGCAATTCAAAGAGTTGTTGAAGGTTCACCTACATATCTCTTGATCATAACATGAAAGTAATGGGGATTTTGTGCTACAGGCACGTGAAAAATTTATGTCGATGAAGAAAAGCACTAAGATGGATATTGCCACTGTCATTGAAGAGGTACTCCCAATTGCTTTTCTATGCCTTTTTTAATTCAATTCATAAATTATTCCAATAGCTTGTCGTCAGTTGATATGATCCTCTTCAATCCAATCGGTATAGAGACATTCCAGGAATTGCAGAGTGCAAGAATTTCATTTGAGGAAGCCCGTTTCAAACTGGTAATTTCAGTTGCACAAGATATGCTATATTGAGTAAGAGCATAAGCTATATAACAATAGGTCTTAACACTTAACTACATTACAAAATTCATCATCCAGGTCAGTGCTCTTAATAACATTGAGGCCAAGAAAGGATTTGAGTTTATAGAGTCTGTAAGTGGAATTATGGATGCTCATCTTCGATACTTTCAACAGGTATATATGGCTTAGTCACATATATTGCTGTTTTATTTACTTAATATCGCAATTATATTTTTTTTAATCCTGTCTTTCAGGGATATCAGCTATTACATCAAATGGAACCTTTCATTAACGAGGTTTTGCTTCTAGTTCTATACTTCTTTTACTTTTAATTTCATTGTTGATAGTACACAGTTCTTTTCCACAGATAAGTAGATCTAATTTAAAATTTGAACCTTTAATAATTGGTAGAGGGCCATCCAAATATGAAACCTCACATGGCCTCAATTGTCATGTTTCAAATATAGAGCAAACTTGTTGGCTAGAAACCTAGAAATTATGATTGATGTTCCTGATTTATTGAGTGAATAGAAGATTTTATTTCCTGTATGTGATGTGCCTTTTTATTCTTTTAAGACTTAGAAATAATTTTCTATAACATTAATTAAAAATAACTTACCGTCAATTTAGTAGCTAAAATCAGAAACTATAATACCTAATACTACTTCATGTGAGGCATGATAATGGTCCAAAGCAGGGTAAACCTGTACCTGAGTGGGCTTCCTTAAACCTCGGCATCCTTGTATGCATTAAATGCTCTGGTATCCATCGTAATCTTGGTGTACACATATCAAAGGTAAGTAGTTGATGCTACACATTCTGGAATCTATTATTTTGGTTCACTTTCTGGATATATTCTGTTTCATAATTTGGGTTTTCACATTGTTTTTTTTAAGTGAATATAACCACTGTTTCTTAATCTGTTATTCCCTTTTCATTGTCATCAACATGGAAATTTGAAGCATTTTGAGATGACTATGTAGGTGTTCCATGCATATTTGGTGTCCTGACATGTGATAATCTGGATCAGGTAAGCTTAAGTTATAGCATTTGCATTGAAGTTGTGGGATTTTCTTCTTTTGCTGATAAGAATTATGACATATTTTCATTTGTTCTCTTTTTGCTAAGTGCAGGCTATAAACCAAGCTGGTGGCAAATCTGGGAACAAGGGTGTTAAGGCTGCATTGACCGCTGTAAGTTGATAACCTGATATTATAAAGTTATTATTCAATAGTAATCTAAATTCTTTCATGAAGCTATCTTTTTTAGTTGTTTACTCCAGTCACCTGTTTATACCCCCAAGTAAGGTGTGCTTTGAGAAGAGGTGGGTGGGACTTGTTACTTATGCCTATCTAACAAGCATATCTTTTATGGTTGATTTCATGAAAAATCATTACAGATTTGGTTTTGCTTTTTCACAAGGGTTATTCAACTAATCTTTAATTTACTTATCTTCGTTACAAATTGAGATGGCATCTTTGTAACAAATGTTCATATTTAGCTTCATATAGCACATTCTATTTTATGATGAATGGAATGAAGCCATGGGGAACCGGTCTCAGAAGGCATATCTGTAGTAGTGCAAACACTATATTCTTTATGTATGGGTACTATATATCCAACATTTGATTCTTGTAGTGATACTATACAGTAGGATTATTGTGCACTTAATAGATTTTTGTATGGATACTGTCCAGTTGGGATTATTGGGCACTTAATAGAGGGTTTACATAGGAGGGAGTGTCAACAAGGAAAAGAGGGTTTTAGTCGCAAAACAAAGTCACATGTCAATAGATCAGAGGTCGTTACAAACAGAAAGGGATTCTCAACAAAAAGGGGTTTCAACCGTCAAGAGAGGTTTAGGTCACAAAGAATAAAGTCTCCTTATGATTCTGATCACTGTTCCTTGTACCATCGTAGACAAATTCTTGACACGTTCCGAAGATAGAGAGATAGAACGATAGAGATAGAACGAACGTTCACGTGACTTCGTACTCCTATTCTCACTCATCGCAATACTAACACACAGACAAACACACACAAGCAAGCATGTAAGCCCATGCATCAGGCTACTTAGGATAACCATTGCTTTGATACCACTCTGTAACACCCCGATTTCGGCAACTTGAAAACATCATCTCTTTAATCATTTATAGTAAAAATTTGGGTAAATTTTTTTTTTTTACAAGGTGACATGGACATGAGAACCTTTATGTTCAAAAATATTTCATTAACTTGATTGAAATAAAATAATATTCCCATGTCACACATCACAAGTCAAGTTCCAAACCGAGATGTTACTTAACATCGCACTTTGTAACTTGGCTTCATAAATCTGATTTGAGAAAACATTTTCAAATCTTGTTTCATAAAACTTTTCAAGTCCTTAAAAAGCCATACTCAATAAAATACCACGCGGGGTACAAAATGATATAGCAATGTCAACCAAGTAGTTGCAGGGAATACAGTGCTCAAGGAAATTACCTACTACTAATCTTGATGTCTAATCTTCCTAACTGAAGTCCACTGCAGAAGCCTCATCGAGATAACGTACAGATTTACTGCAGGGTCCGCCATCTATCCGTTGCAATACCGGAGCAACCCGATACGACAACATGATAGGAGAGATGGTCAGCATTCCAGAAGTACAAACATGACATGACAGTAATAGAATGAACACCATAAACTATGCAAATAAAATACAAGACTTGACAGACACTTATCACTGGTTAGAACATAACAATGACTAGAGACATATAATAAAGGCATATAATTATCATGCAATAACAGTTACTCATGCTATGCATATGACAAGTATATTCACGTAAGCATATAGGAAACACTTTATAAACAAAGCACATCATAGAATACCAAATAAATCACAATACACATCACTGCACTTGGCATCATAAGCCTTCGAACTTTCAAGTCTCAACACCATCTTTCTCAATCTTTCCAACAATCACTTATACTTTCTTTCTTTGAATCTTTCTCAATAAATTCTTCATAAATTCCTTATACTTTCATTCTTAGAATCTTTTAACATTCTTAAGTTTTATCATAATCGGTTCACTCAATGATGGGGGAACTCCATCATTGAGGAAAACACACACGTCTACATCTCCTCGGTCATCCACCCAACCTAGTCGGAAGCATACATGAGTATAGGACCTTTACAACGCGGGCACGACAGCTGTCTCACAATCAATTGGTCCCAGACCAGGAGGACTCAGCCTCAAATCAATTCAATTCAATTCATATAATATCATATCAACGCACGCTCTCAGCGGCAATCTCAAATGCCCCGTTCCAGTCCCTCTCACTGTTCTAGACTTGCAATCAAGGGGGTGACAGTATCATTTCTAGTTCGCGGTGCAGAACTTACCACGGCATTGGACCCAGTCCCTACCACGTTAGTACGCCACATGTGGGATTCGTTCCGCCTAGAAATATACTCCAGGCTTCTTGACGTTTCACCGTCCTTGCCCTCCTCTCATGCAATCCCCACCTGAGTATCCGCAGATACCCATAGTATCTTCCTCTCCACTACTTCGCACTCTCATACCTCACCGCGTATATTAAAGTCTTTTAATTCTTTTAGAGTCTTTTATTTCCTTTAGTTAACCTAAGGTCGGCTCGCCCTTGGTGCATCCCTTCAATGAGTCCCGACCACTGTGTTTTATCTGTTCCCCAAAACTTTCACATTTCTCTTTCTCTTTCATTGCCACTTGGCAAATCATTCTCAAACTGTTCCCGTAGGAATCTCATCATCATTGCTCCTCAGCATCATCATCAGCATCCTTCTCTTTAGTTGTTGCTCTACAGCACCATCAGCATCGCTCATTGTAACACCCCGCAAATTCCTCGTATTAAATCAAAACATTAAAGAAATTATTTTTGAGAAAAGTGTTTTGAAAGAATGTTTTCTTAAATGATTTTTCTAAAATTTATGTTTTCAAAATGATTAGTGGTTTTAAAGAAATGATTTCTTGAAGTAATGTCCAAGGTCTAGAAATTGAGTTTTTGAGAAGTTTATATGCTTGATGTTTTTATATACTTGTGATCTTGGTGTGAGTCCCTTCATGATGAAAAAGAATCATTTCCTAAATATGTGTGTGTGTGCATATACGGTTTAGTATGTATAAGTATGCCTAGGATCATATAAGAATTTAATTATTAAAAAGGATATAATGCAAGTGTATGTATGAGGGTATAGGTGCATAATGCATGGATGTGTGAACCTATATGTATGATATATGTGTGTGTGCCGTGTGAACAGAATGCTTTACAAATGTTAAATTTGTGTGCATGCTTATGTATGTGTTGAGTGTATGCCTTATTTTATGGACTCATGCTATGTGTTAATAAACATGAAAATAAATTGTATGTGAATGTGTGTGCATGTGTATGTGGTTCGGCCAAGCATAGGAATAGGAGGACCAAGTAGGAGTGATTTTCTTAAGCATTAAGAAATTGGAATTTAAATGGAAAATAGGAGGAAATTAGGAGAAGTGAGTCATGGTGCCTAGGGAGGCCTTTCTCTCCGCCATGTGTCCATGAAAAGACCCATTTCATGCAAACTTTGGTTGGATCGAATTGCCCTTAAGTTCACACCTTGAACCGAGGCTAGAAGGGGAAATTTCCACACCCTTTACCTTGGCTTATGTATAAACCGTGTGTGGGAGTGAGTGTGTTCTTGGTAGTTCATTTCTTTCTTCATCTCATTCTTCCACAAACAAACACTAAGACCCAAGAGCACCAACAAGCTCTTGAGACATAGAGAGAAAGAAAGTGAGGCCGTGAAGAGAGGAGAGGAAAGGAAGAGTGAAAACCCAATACTTTAACCCCAAACATCCTTGATTTCTTTCCCCACCCATATCCTTCTTCAAAACCTAAGAAGAAAACCACCATCAAGCCCCAAAAGGAGAGGTGGCCGAAACAAATTTTAAGAGAAGAAGAAGTCCAAGTCCAAAAACCTAGGCTTTCCTCTTGAAGATCAAGTCTAGAAGGTTGAAAACCATCCCTTTTTCTTTGGTGATTCGAAGATCCTAGAGTGGATAGAGTAGTTTTAATTTCTAAAGCCTTGTAATTCTCACCTCTTTCTCGTATGTCTTTTTTATGTTGGATATATAAAATTGCATGTAACTTCTAAGCTTTGATCTTGAGTTTTCAAGAGCTAAACAAACATGTAGGACCCTAAACCATGGACTATGTAATTCAGCCATGCCCAGAAGACTAGGTTATGATGCTTTTATTTTTCAAGTTCTCGCATGTTAAATTTTTTTTGTTCAACCATGAATCCTGATGTTTTAAGGAATAACTTAATGAACAAATCTATGACCTAAACTTGTTTGATGATGATCTTGATGTTTTGAGTTCATGCATATGTTGATTATGTTTGATCTTGAATTTTTGAGAATAAATGAACTTAGAAAACACTAAGTCAAGAACTCTTCCACTCGGCCATGAATAGGAAATTAGGCCTTGATGCTTTTTAATCTCATCTAAGTCATTACATGTTAACCCCATGTTTAGAAAAATTAATTTGAGATGTTGAAATGCTTAATTTTGATTTGGTTTTGTCAAAGCTTTGATTTGTGGGTTTTTGACCTTTAAAAACTTTAAGTCTCATTTTGATCTATGAAAAGTTGATCTTCAAATACATGCATGTTGTTTTGAACCAAAAAGTCTTGGTCCTTGTGTTGCATGTCGCGGTTTTGTGTTTGAAAAGGGAAGTAGTATTTTCAAAACTATGTGTCTAAAAATGCATGATATGACTTGGTGATTTTAAGGTTTTCATGTTTGAAGAGTGCATCAAAACCATGTTTTTGCAATGATGATGGTTCGGCCTAACTAGGTTTAGTAGGCTAGACCCTTTCTCGTATGAATTGACTTAAAGTAATGAGTGTGTCTTGTGAATTTAGGTTAAATTAATTGTTTGAAATTGTATTGTGATTATTTTCTTTCAATTTGGTTTTAATTAAAAAGATAAAAGAAATTATATTTGATTTGATAAATTAAATTAAGTTGGGAAAATGAATTGAAGTTTGCTTAAACTTTTAGAGGGCTCACGGTTTTTGGAACAAAATGGAATGAAAGACTTCATGATTTCATGTCCCTAATATTGAATAAATTCTTCTTAGATTTATACCTATGTTCGGTTTTAAGAGAAAGAAAGGGGTAAATGATTTAATGTCAGGAAAGAAAACAAGATTTAAGTGCTTGAAATAAACCAAATTGATTTGAGTACTTTATAATTGTAATCCTAAACTTGTTTTCTTGTCTTCGATTCGGCCATGTAGCATAAATAAGTTTAGGAAGTTTAGTTGCATTGAAATTAACTCATATAGTGGATTTTGGAAAGAATTGAGTTGTTGTGCTTGGTTTACTTGTGAATATGTGAATGTCTAAATGTTTTGTTTGAATTATAGTCAAATTGAATGATTAATGAATTATTTGAATAACTTAATTCGTTTAAACGTTATTGAGGTTGTATGTTAGTTGTGTTTGAAAAACATTTGAGGAGACGGTACACAACTAATAGCTGGACCTCAGGTGAGAGAGAAGCTATCCTAAGACACTGTGGTGTTTAGGTGATTTATTAGGACGTCCTGTATCATCTCAAAGATCGGGACTAAGTGGTTGGCGTCAGTAGTATAAGTGGCAATTGTTTGATTGTGTGGCCACATATACGAATGTGACAAAGACCACATTGTTGTTGCGTGATATTTGGGTGACTGATAGCATGCTTTTATTTGTGTATTTATTTACCTATGCCTGATGCAATTTAATACTGTGAATATAAATAAAGAATATATTGATGGACGTCTGTTACGTCCGGAATAAGAAATGAAAGCGGAAGGAATAAGATAAGAGAGTAATGAAATTGAGAGTGAAAGCATGATGAGAAAGAAAGAGTTGAGATTGGGGAGAAATGATGGATAATGTTGAGAACGAGCCAGAGCTGGGAAAGTGAATATGGATATGAGATGTGATTTGAGCGGAGCTGGGCTCTTTTGCTTTTGGTTTTAGTCTGGGACTAGTGTGAAGTTGAGCTTGCTCCTCCATTAGCGCCCAGCAAGGATGTGATTTCTTGCTTCTACTTTTGGAAAGAGCCTAGTGTGGAGTCGAGCTTGCTCCTCCATTAGCACTCATCCAAAAGTATGATTTTGAAAAACAGTTTTTGAAAAAGTTTTCGAAAAGAGCTTTTGTTTTGTTTTGAAAGGAGGTTGTTGAAGAAGTTTGTAAAACAATGTTTTCAAAAGAGTTTTTATGAAATAATCTTTTGAAACGGATTTGTGAAAGAATGTGAGTTTGAGGAAAGTTTTGTAAATTAACCTGATGATGAAACTTTGGAAGGACGTTTTGGAATTTATTTTGAAACAGTATTTTTGTGAATGTTGGTGAAAAGAGATTTTGCGGAAGTTTTTGGAAATGGTATTTTGAAAAAGCTGAGAAAAGATTGTTTTGAGGAAGGATGTTGAAATGATTGTGAGAAATGGAGTATGTTGAGAAAGCTTGAGGAATGAGATTGGAAATTGTGATGTGGCCCCAGCTCTGTGCTAAGATGAGAGAAAGTTGTGCCAAGTTAGTGGTCGGGTCTCGTTGAAGGGTTGCACGAAGGACGGGCCGACCTTAGGATAATTAAAAAGATTAAAAGACTTTAAAAGACATGCGCGGTGAGGTATGAGAGTGCGAAGTAGTGGAGAGGAAGAAACGATAGGTATCTGCGGATACTTAGGACGAGATTGCATTAGGGGAGGACGATGACGGTGAAACGTCAAGAAGTCTAGAGTATGTTTCTAGGCAGAACGAACTCCACAAGTGGCGCACTAACGTGGTGGGGACTGGGTCTAATGCCGTGGCAAGTTCTGCGGGTCCACTAGAAACATACTGTCGCCCCCTAGATTGCAAATCGAGAATAGTGAGAGGGACTGGAGTGGAGCATTTGTTTGGCACTGCGAGGCAGTGTGCCATGTTTATTGATATTATTGAGGCTGAGTCCTCCTGGTTTGGGACCATTTGTGTTGATAGCTGTCGTGCCCGCACGGTAAAGGTCCTGAACTCCTGTTTGCTTCCGACTAGGCTGGGTGGATGACCGAGAAGATGTAGACGTGTGAGCCGACGATAACAAGAGGGAGCACCTCGATGATATTATAATTTTTTCCCCCAATCATCGAAGGTTACGATTTGATAAGATGAGATGATAAAAAAAAAAGATGGAAGGGGTATCGAGAACGCAATTGAGAAAGAAGTAATGTGTATAAGTTGATAAAACAAGATAAGTATTGATGGTAATAATGAAGATAATAGTGATATGTTTGATTATGGCGTTATGTGTATGTTGTGCGTTGTATGTGTGTCCTACTATCTTGCCTATCGTAATTCCACGCCGTCGATGATTCGTCGTTCGGATCGCTTACTCTCTCCTGTTCGTAGGCATATCGGTGCTGCTGATTTTTCAACGGGCAGACGGAGCATCATCTGGAGATTATCAATTTAGACGAATTGAAGCTGGAGTTTCGAGACAACGGGAGAGCAGCGACAGAGGTGGCTTCATCTTCGGGAATGAAGAAGGGCGCAAGAAGAAAGGGAAGCTTCATTCGGTGACCTTCAGCAGAGTAGCGCAGCGGAAGCGAAAGTAGCAAATTTAGTATAAGTTATGATGTGTGAGTTAAGGATTACCATGCAAAGAACCATTGATGTAGCTAAGCCAATTTTAAATACTATGTTGTGAAAGTATCTTAAATTGGGAAAGATTAAGTAATGCAATCTTTTGTAAACTGTTGTGAATATTTTTAATCCACTGTAATGAATCACCTTGCTTTTCGAAAACAAGTTCTTTTGTAAACATGAAAGTTTTATGAGAATAATTGTTTTAGTAACAACTCGATTTTCAGTAAAGGGTGGTATGCCTAATGTTGACACTCCAAAATGTTTTTTTAAAAAAAAAAAATTTGGCCACATTTTTTGCAACTTCAATAAATAAAAGTTAGTTATTTCAGTATATGAAAATCGGGCTGTTACACTCATCATCACCACACTTCCGCTCGCCTCGTCGAGTATTTCTCCTCATCATTTGAAAGTCATCTCTTCTTCTCAATTCTTTCTCAACTCATCGATTAATTTTCTTTTATTTATTATTATTTATCTCTTTCACAATTCGTTCATCTCATGATTTATTTCTTTCTCATGATTCTCATTATTACATACAACCCATTCAGCTTTTCAAGACAGGACAAGATATTCTCCAGAGTATAATTCACAGAGAAATCCAATACGTAATAAAATAATTCATACAACATATCTAACAAAACAAATAGACATCTAACACATATATATCACATATAATCATGCAGCACATAACCTATGACAATTACTTGAATTAGACTCGATGTACTCAGTTTAGAACCGAGTCTACGCGTCACGATGACTTAGGCCTACTGCATCTCTCACCTCTCGTTCCAGCATCTGAAATCGTTGCGGGTCCTTTCCAACAAGTCAGTCGTTCCACTTCTCGACTTATACGCACCTTGTACTAAATAGACGATACTAACATTACAAGTCTATTTAAATAATCGTTATGCTTAGTTATCTAAACGCGTTTTCGAAAACTCTTTTTACTTCTCGTCGAAAAATCGTAAATCATCTAAACTTTTTCAAATCAAATTCGACTTCTGAACATACTTTAAACATCTCAAAATCTTTCTAAAACAATTGATAAAATACTTTAAAATCATTTGTTTTGGTTGCTGGTCCGTTCCGGGCAGTCATTAACCAAAACTCAAAAACACCGAAAAACTTAACTTTTTCAAACAAAATCTTTCTCAAGTTAAATAACACTTAAAACTTAAACTTTAAACCAACCAAATAAATTCTTAGGTTTGAAAAACAATTTAATTAAAAGCTGGACAGCAATTACACAAGTCCATAAATCATTTTTCAGAAAACCCGAAAATACCGAAAAATCATATTTTAGTTCATATAATACTTTGTTATAAAATAAATACTTAAAAGATTTATTTTTAAAACTTAACACCATGAAATGAGTTAAGGGCAGCAACCATTAAGTCCAAAGTTTTTCAATTAAATCAAGATTAAACTATTTCAAAACCAATTAATTTTCAAAACCAATTACAAAATTAAACACTTAACCTACACATTCATTCATGCATAACCTAAACACATCATCAAACAATCACTCATTCAATCATTTCAAAGCATCATAATCATCATACAAGCCAGCAAAGTCATAATATCAAGTATGAAAATTCATATTCATCAAAAACATTTAAATAGAATCCTAGTGTGATTACAAGTAAAACACAAAAGATAAAATCCAAAACTATATCAAATTAATTTGTTAAATTCTCAAAATTTCCAGAACATACACATATATGATAAAGTTCATCAAGTAAAATTTTCAAGCCATTTAAACAATCCTAAGCTAGGTTTTAAATCAAATTTCTCAAGAAAAACAAAACGGTACTGTTGCTGGTTTGAGGCAAAAACGTCATTATTAAAAATAGTTGTTCAACTTCGAATTGCATAAAAATTGGTATAAATCTTCCTTACACAATCAAGAGTATCTCATAAAATTTTCAGATTATTTGGAGTTGTGCAAGTCATATTTGTTCTAATTAAATTTGTCACTAAGTCTAGAAAATCTGAACCAAACGGTTCACTGTTTTGCCTTTAATAAAAATATCAAACCAACTCCAAATCCCGTCAAATTTTACAGAGATCATCTAGAGAGGTTCAGGAAGTTACCATAAAAATTTCAAGCAATTTAGAGTAGCACAAGTTCGAAAATTCTGTTTCTCTTTAAACCAAAAACTTGTTTTCTTAAAATCGTTTTCACAAAGTTTTCTCTCATAGAAATAGGAAATCAATTCCAAAAATCATTCAAAAATTCAGAGAGGTTCATCTTAACATACTTAGTTTAGTGACAAAATTTCATAATTATTGATCACACACAAATATCATTCATTAAGGTTAAATTCACACATATTCACAATTTCAGCATACACTTTATTCAACAAATTTGTTCATCCATTTCTTTTCATGAAAATCAAAAATACATTCATACATACAAATCCACACAAGAATCAAATCCTTAATAATTTTTCCTTTGAAAACCGAATTAATATATTATGAAAACAATTTTCTTTAATTCAAATACAACATGCATCAACATCTAAAAATCAAGCCTCTTAAATTAAAAATCAAGAATCAAATCAAACTATCCTAGATCTTGACATGCACATACTTAAAATTGGTAGATCTTAAGAAAAATCATACATGCATTAACATTCAAGAACTAAAATCAAGGTTTTAAGAGAAAAATCAAAACAAACATTAAAGCATGCTCCTTTTTACTAGATCTTCACATGCATGCATCAAATACTTCAAGTAAAATTCATCTCTAAAAATCTAAGCCTACACCGAAACATATACAAAGAAAATGAGTTCATTTATCAAAAATCTCATGCTTTTAAGTTAAACTTTCTTAAAAATAATTTCCTTTATATGCACATAAAAACCGAATCAAGCAAGAAAATAAAATCATTATCACAAAAATTCTTTTAAAAAACGAATTGAACATTAAGTTCTTAAAAATAATAGATCTCTTATTTTTAAGTCAAGATCTTTCACATGCATGTAAGAAAAATTAAGATCAACTTGAGAAAATCATATGGATGCAAAGAGAAACACTAGATCTAGTTCAAAACCAACATGCATCAAAGAACAATTTCAAAAAAAATCAATTTCTTTTTCCAAATACATACACAAAACCGAAAATAAAAATGATGGAGAAGGAAGAACAACAAGGATCAAGGTTATACCTAAGGAAGATGGATGGAAATGGGCTAAGATCAAAGCTTTCTCTCTTCCTTTCCTCTTTTCCCTCACGGTTCTCTCTCTTTCTCTCCATGGTTCTCTCTCTGTTTTTTTTTTTTTTTTCTAAGGGTGTTGAGCTTGATGATGCTCTAACACCAAGTGCGTTTAGGTGGAAGTGTGAAATGAAGGAAATGAATGAATGAATGGAACAAAGGAAAGAATAGAAAGATGAGGGAAATAAACTAAGGGTGAAACTTGATTTTCCTTCTTTGGCCCTTAAGCAATTCAGCCCCTACATGTATCTAGGAGGGTAGTTTAGGCATTCTAAGATTACTACTTGGTCCCCAAGTTTTTATTTTCATTTTCTTTTCTTTTTATTTTATTTACTCCTAGCTTAGTCACCAAGCAAGGCTTCCTAGACACACATATACACACCATTCATACATGTGTCATCTACACACATATCACACACATCTCCTACATGCACACACACAAAATCGTGGCACTCATGCACACACACACGTCTTACAATTTTTATTTCTTCTTTACTTAGTCACCAAGCAATGGCTTCATGAACACACACATGCACATACCATTCACACACGTGTCACATACACATATCACACATATATCATGCATGCACACATTCACAATCAAGCACACACTTTAATCACAAAATAATTAGCTTAATCAAACACACATATTAACACTTTTTTCCTTTAAATAATAAATTGTACTTATTGGTTGCAATTATATCCCTCATTTCACTTTCTAAAATCATACTTTAATATATCAAGGAAAATACCAAAAGGAAAAATTCATTAAAAATCAAAAACTATTTTTCATGATTAATTCCTTTAAAATTCGTACTTTACAAGTCTGAGAAAAAAATTTCGCAAACCAATCCATAAAATTATAAAAGATACATTTTTGAAATCTATGTTTCGATACGATCGTTTTCATATAAAGATCATAAAAATCGGAATTACGGTTAAAAAGTTATGGATTTCGGAAGTTGATACATCTTTCAATGTCCATAAAAATCATTTCTTTCACAAAAATCATTTTTACTAACTCCATAAAAATATTTATTTATCAAAACTCCGTAAAATCAATACTTTTTTTCGTAACCGAACAAAATACTCATTAAAAACTTTTGTAAAACAATTTCTCAAAATTCTTCTTTAATAAAATTTTATTCATCCTAGTCGGAAAAATGCGGGATGTTACAGATTGGTGTTAAGAGATCGTTTTATTTCATGTTCAAAGGAACATGTGAAGGGCCACTGGGAGTGCCAAAGGTTACTGCTTGCTCGACCCCACATCAAGGTTGACGGTGTGGTTATGAATTGCACTAAAGTGATAGTTTTACGTTTTGGCGACGTGACGATCACCAGATATGGTGACGTTGTTTATCACTTTTGAATTGTGCTTAATGAAGTGATATTTTACGTTTTGGTGACGTGACGATCACCAGATATGTGACGTTGTTTATCACTTTTGAATTGTGCGTAATGAAGTGATAGTTTACGTTTTGGCGACGTGACGATCACCAGATGTGGTGACGTTGTTTATCACTTTCGAGCAAGTACGTCATACGTTCGATAACGTATTATTTTTGTATCTTGGGAATACAATGAAGTTATGGAAGGACGTCCATTTGAGTGACTAGTTGGAGAATTTTTAGAAGAGTGAGATAACAAGCATCATATCATCATTGATTTAATTATGTGATTAAATTTGATGTGAATATAAAATGTTAATTGTTATCTTGGCACATTTATGGATTATCCTTATTTGATTATGTGTATGTATATGCTTACCCATGTGCCCTTGATAGGTGATGGCACGTTACCTAGCATGCGTAGAGATCAGGCCCATCCCTGGCGGGATATGGACGTATGAGGAGCACCGAGCGACTTTTGAGGGTGAGGTGGAGTTCACACTCTTCCACCCTAACCCCCTCGTTCGTGTGCGCCCTCGTAGGTTTAGGATACCTTTTATATATATTATGCATATCCCAGCTTTTTATGTTTATAGAGGACCACCACCACCAGCTCGACCTGTACGTAGGTTTCACAGTTTTCATTTTCGTCCTGCTACTCATTCTCATCCCTCTGCCTACAGAGTTTTCATCGACGAGGATGTTCCTTCATCCGATCCGACTGGAGTTGGTAGGACTACACCAGCTACTACTTTTGGACCTACTGATAGGTCTGCTACTCTGTCGGATGGGATAGAGGAGGATCCCAAGGAGGGGGAGAGAGAGGAGGAGGAGGTACCAGTCGAGCCAGTTCCCAGACCTCGAGGAGGACCCAGTGGTTCCTAGTATTTGCATAGTATAGATGATAGGGAACCCTGACCGACTTTTGCTGCTGCAGTGGACCAGACGGATGCATGGAGGACCAGTTGACCTGCTCTCTGACACTTTATTTTTGGAGTTGTCATATATTGTATATACCTTAGTGTTTTGAGAGTTCAGGTCTTATTTTCAGTCTTATATATGTATTTTTAGCTTTATGGACATGACTACTTGTACTCTGATGACTTGATGTACTGATGGATCCCTTTTTATGATGCTATACATATATATATATATATGATGTTTGACTCAACATGGATCCTTGGGTACTACTATTTTTCCGCGCACTCTAATTTTGTTAAAAGGAGAATTCGGCAACTATTATTATTTGGAAAATATTATATGCGAGCAACAAGGCAACGCTATGTTTATAATTATTAAAGTCTAAGTTTTTGATAAACAAATATACGTTGTCTTGCAAATAGTTAGTTGTTTCAATGTTTTAATGTTAAATGCTCAAAGCCGAATTCGATAATTTCTTGTACGATTTAATATCAAGTTAACTTATCCAAACTATTAGTGTCCATAAATAATATTAATTAATGAGATTAATAAATAAAGAGAAAGGGTGTCACATTTGAGATTAAATGTGAAAATGTTTGTGGAATTATGCTTGAAGATTTATTATGTGTGTTGATGTGCAAATGGTAATTGAATGCTTAGGAATGATTTAGAGCTAGTTGGGTAATGTTGGATAATTAAATGAATTAGGATAAATGACGAATTAAAGAGAGTGTTTGTGCATGCGTGGAATGTATGATTGGTTTGTTAACCCCTAAGTGATATTATGATAATGATAATAAAATACTAAGGAAAAGTACCAGAGAAGAGTGCAATTATTAAAAAGCTAAAGAAGAATAAAGATATGAAATAAATAAAGAAAAGAGGAGAATTAAAAGTTAAAGGCAAGAGAAAGAATGAGTAAATAAAGAAAGAGGAAATGATATTAAAATATTAAACGAAAGGAAGAAAAATGATTGAATAAATCGAATTAAAGCAAAGAAAGAAAAGGTAATAAAAGATTAAAGTATTTGGTATGCGGATGCCAGGCCATATAAGTACTCCCTAGTGGGGTGCATTGGTTGCGTAAGCCACACGATTTAATAGCGTGTGCAGCAATAAGACGCCTCGGTGTAGGAGCTTAGTGGTGGGTTCGCAGTACCCGACGCGATTTGTGAATGCCAGGCCAAGTAAGTACGCCCTGGTGGGGTGCATTGGTTGCATAAGCCGCACGATTTAATGGTGTGTGCAGCGGTAAGATGCCCCGGTGTGGGAGCGCAGTGGTGGGTTCGCAGTACCTGACACGTTTTGTGGATGCCAGGCCATGTAACTACACCCTGGTGGGGTGCATTGGTTCGTAAGCCGCACGATTTAATGGCGTGGGCAGCGGTAAGACGCCTTGGTGTGGGAGCGCAGTGGTGGGTTCACAAAACCTTATGCACGCTTCGCGAATGCCAAGCCATGTAAGTACGCCCTGGTGGGGTGTATTGGTTGCGTAAGCTACACGATTTAATGGCGTGCGCCGCGGTAAGACGCCCCGGTGTGGGAGCGCAGTGGTGGGTTCGCAAAGCCGTTAAAAAGTAAGATAAAATAAAATAAAGAGAAAAGGAGAAGAATAAGTAAGTGAAAAGGAAAAGGTGTGATAAGAAAAAAAAGGAAAGAAAGAAAAGTAATGAAAAGACTAAAGGAGAGAGAAAAGAAAGAAAACAAATATAAGGATGAGATAATGAAAAGAGAATTAAGGAAGAAAATAAAAGTAATATGTTAAAAGATAAAGAGAATTAAATACTGGAATGTAAATGAAATAATCTAAGTATTTGAAAAGAGAAGTAAATAAGTTAAAAGAGAATTGTAAATGAGTTTGTATATCTGAAATTGATTGTGATTGTTGTGTGTTAGTAATAATGTTTAGGCTTCGTTTACTACTATGACTTCTTAGAAGTCATTTCCTAAGTTATGTGTAATTCTACCCTTCTTGCTATTTTTATTACAGGTACAAAAGGAGAATGCACAAGTCTTGGCCAAGTATGAGCACCCTCCACTTCGTGGAGCGTGATTAGTTAGCTGGGTGCTGCGTGTTGGTCATGGGTTATGTTTTGGAATATTATGTCAATGATGTAACTAGTACCTTATGTTATTTTTGGTCCTGCTAGCTCACTGTTCTTTTTTATAAAAAACTGATTATACAGGATTACAGGGAAAACTAATATTTTGGAAAGTCCATAAAATAGAGGAAACTCCGTCAGTTTTCACGAGATTTTTACGAAGAAATAAGTTTTAAAACGAAATTTTTAATTAGCTAATTTTAATTGGGATAATTAGTCTATTAATTAAGTTAGAGTGTTACATTTTGGTATTAGAGCTGTTTCCCTTGGCCTTTGCAGTGTGGACTCACAACTCCAGTGTTACTCACCAAGCGAGTAACCAATGTGTCTAGTCGAGTGTCTAAGTTAGACAAATAGGATTCTTATGCGATTAGTTGCTCGGGAAAGTGTTAACTTGTATCATCTCCAGGACATAATCAACATGGCTTAGGAGACGTGTCGAAAATGACAGGATTGATGCCATCCTAGAAAATCTGGTCCTGATGAACCAGAACTAGGCTGAGAGTATAGTTCAGATGCACCGGAATCAAGCGGAGAATATAGCATGAGCAGCAACACTGAATCCCTAGCCACCAACTCCAGCCGCGATTGATTGGTTGCTACGATTCAGAAAGAACGAGCAACCCAAGTTTGAAGGGGGGTAAAATCCTGGTGGAGCCCAACATGGCTCAAAGAGATTGAAAAGATCCTTCTCACCATGGCACCACCTGCTGAACAAACCGTATTGATGGCACAGTACATGCTGACTGATGAAGCAGAGTATTGGTGGGAACGAGTGCGAAGAGGTTTGGAGACGGCCAATCAGGCGATTACTTGGGATATGTTCAAGGCCCATTTTCTGGGAAAGTACTTTCCAGGAGATGTGCGTAGAGAAAAGGAGTTTGCTTTTCTGAAATTGACTCAGGGGAGTATGAGTGTTGGGGAGTATGCAACATGCTTTGAAGATCTCATTCGATATGCTAGAGATTACAGGGATACAAATGAGAGGAGCAAGTGCATCAAGTTGAGTCAGGATACCGTCCGGAGATTAGGGTTGCTCTTGAGTACCAGAACATAGCGGACTTGACTCAACTGGTGAATATGGACAGCATTTATGAAGGGGGACTTAAACGGATAGCGGTTGAGAAAAGAAGCAGGAATATGCAAGATGAAGGAGGTCTTAACAAGGGTAAGGAATTGGCTCGGGGATCAAATCCATATGTTGTTACCCACACAAGAGCAGTAATGCCAGAGGATGCGGACCAAAGTGCGACCGCTCCAAGGGCTAGACCACCATGTCCACATTGCGGAAGATTTCATAACCGCGCATGTTGGATGCTTAAACAACATAGGCGAGAAGGTCTTTGCTTTCAGTGCGGACAACCTGGACACCGTACGGCAAAGTGTCCTATGAGCATAGAAAAATCACGAAGGGCCAAGAAGAGAGAATCCGCTCAGAAGGGAAGGCTTGTATTATGGTCGGGTAACGAGTAAGGATCCAGATAGACCCATTTGAGGTAACAGTTATACTAATAACGTAACATGTATTGTAAAACTTTAGGAATGTGTAGATTTAAACTAGTCCTTTAGGGAATCATGAGAAGCTTTAAGAAGAGTTAATAAGTGTAGAACTTTAATTTAAATCTAACCAAAACCCACGATGATGTTGTCGTTTAATGGAATGTAAGGTTAGAAATGATCACTTTGATTCTTGCATCTGTTAGACGATGATATTATTAGCAAAACCCGACAATGGTGCGCTGTTGATAGACATGAGGTTGGGATTGATCACCTCAATCTTTACATCTATTAATGGATGGCATCATTTCAGCCTTTTAGATGAAATCAAGACAAACGAAATAGTAGCTCACCAAGAAATAGACTTTAGGAGTAAATAAGCTCGCTAGAAAGTATTCTTTCCGAACCTTCACACAGAAACGAAAAGTAGACCTAGAACAAAACTATAGGATAAGAAGAACCTCAAGCTATCTTATCTATTTAAGAGTAGCGTAACCGAGTACTGAATCCTCGAAAGAATTAAGCAAACTCTATAGGAACCACCTCTAACCATCATGAAAGCCAAGTCAGATTTAGGCAACCTAAAACTCACAGGGAATTTTACCAAGGTTCCTGGACAATAGAAAAGCCAATCTTGACAACTTCCTGAAGTCTACGCACCGAGACCAATCAAGTTGAACAGTTGAACTATACTCTTCATTGAGTACAAGCTAAGGATCTAGATGTGTGCGGATGTGAGATTTCTCAAACCTTAGGAACTTTAGTCAACCCAACACGGCTCTCGATTTCGAGAGTAATGTAAGCCTCAAAAGTGATAGAAGGTTCGGATTCCATTAGCACTCTTAGTATGTATCAAATTCCTTCAAACTTCTCTCAAGATTCAGCTCAAAATAAGGTGAAATGGGATTGCTGGCATACACCCAAGCTTTGACTTATGTCTCGTAGATCTCAAATAGTGTCTAATAAAGCGTCTACATTTCAATAGAGTTTGTCTATCCCAACTAATGGTCACCAAGTGTCACTCAAGGCTTTCTTAGTGCTTAGGTTGGACCTAGAATAATTTGGCAATTCGTGCAAGTGAACCACTTACTTCTTATTCCTTTTTGGTCTTATTCAGCTTTGAAGCAGCAATTTTAAATCCCAACCGAAGGTACTTTCGCTTCAACCAACTGAGGGTTATGAACTCTCGATATTTATCTTCGTCTCTCATTCATGAATACCAATCATCTCTGGAGTTCCAGTCGTGTCTATTCGATTTGGTTCCTCGTTGATGAGGGAAGTTCTAGCCATAGTTTGTTGCGTTCTACGAAAAGTCTTTGAATTGCACGATCTAGGCTATTTCCTTAAGGCAAAAGTGCAAATTCCTCTTGGATTCCAAAGATTTCTTCTCTTTCCATCGTTAGATCCTTACCCTCCTGACTGGATGCTGTAACAGCTCGATTTTTGTAAACCAAAATTAAATAACTTTTATTTCCTAAAGTTGCAAAAATGAGGCCAAATTTTTTTTTTTTGAAAGCATGGTGAATGTGTTCTGAAAACATCATTGAAAAGTCCTTGGTGTTCTCTAAACCCTTTTTGAAAACCGAGTTGTTACTAAAACTGTTCATTTCATGCAACATTTGTTTCCATAAAAAGCTTGGTTCAAAATCATCTTAACAGTTTTTAGAAACTTCCCATGAATTAAAAGCACACAAAATATACTCCATAAGTCAAATTGAAACTTGGCTCAATTACATAATGGCTCATGGCATCGATAATCCTTAACTCAACACTCACTACCGCCTAAGCTACTTTCACTATCCCTAAATTTTCCTATTGAAAGCAAGCGGGTGTGGCTCTTTGTCCTTCTTGCGTCCTCTTCTCGCCCTTGATGACGATGCCGCTTGTGTGGTGGTTTCCTCCTTGTTGTGAGACTTTTGTGCCACCCCATCGGCTACAATAGAACTTCTCTGTTGCTCGCACCGGACCTTCTCCTCGTAGCTCTGAAAACCTCGTACGTTGACTTGCCCCAAATGTGGCTCCAGATTAGCTCCGCTCAGTTGATGCTCCGGATCCGGAATTACAATCTCCGTGTAATCGGTCCATGCCCATCCGCTTGGAGTATGTTTCCAACCTCTTCCATACTTATTCCACATGACGATATCCATGAAATACTCCATCTGCCCGTTGAGATACCAGCAGCACCGATATGCCAACGAACAGGAGAGAGTAAGCGATCCGAACGACGAATCGTCGACAGTGTGGAATTACGATAGGCAAGATAGAAGGACCATACAAACACACAATAAAACATACAAGCACACAATGATCAAGTATGTTATCACATTATTATCAGTCTTATCATCGTTACTCTTATCTTTCATTAGCTTTTCAAACTTAATTTCACTTCTCATAAACATCCTTTCTTTCTCAATCCTTTTCCTTCTCATACTCATAATTTCCTCTAACAAATATCATCGGGATGCTCATTTCGTTCTCGGTTATCACTCACGTCTACATCTCCTCGGTCATCCACCCAACCTAGTCGGAAGCAAACAGGAGTACATGACCTTTACCGTGCGGGCACGACAGCTGTCACACATCAAATGGTCCCAGACCAGGAGGACTCAGCCTCAAATCATAATCATATCAATTCATATACATGGCACACTGTCTCACTACAGTGGCAAACAAGATGCCCTACTCCAGTCCCTCTCACTGTTCTCGATTTGCAATCTAGGGGGCGATAGTATGTTTCTAGTGGGCCCGCAGAACTTATCACGGCATTAGACCCAGTCCCCACCACGTTAGTGCGCCACATGTGGAGTTCGTTCTGCCTAGAAACATACTCTAGACTTCTTGACGTTTCACCGTCATCGTCCTCCCCTAATGCAATCTCCTCCTAAGTATCCGCAGATACTTATGGTATCTTCCTCTCCACTACTTCGCACTCTCATACCTCACCGCATATGTCTTTTAAGTCTTTTATCTTTTTAATTATCCTAAGGTCGGCCCATCCTTCGTGCAACCCTTCAATGAGTCCCGACCGCTAACTTTGCACAAACCTTCTCTCATCATTTCTCACATAGCACAGAGCTGGGATCACATCACAATTTCCAATCTCAATTCTCAAACTTTCTCAACATACTCCATTTCTCACAATCATCTCATTTCAACATCTTTTCTCAAAACAATCCTTCATACGTTTCCAAAAAGTTTCTTTTCATAGACTTCCTCAAAAGTTTTCTTAAAAATTTCTCTTTCACAAAATTTCTAAAAATCTTCCTTCACAACCTTTCACCAAATTTCATTTCGGAAAAACTCTTCTGAAAACATTTGTTTATAACCCTTCTTAAAAACTTCTTTTCAAAACCCTTTTCAAAAATTCCTTTTCAAACCCTTTTCAAAAAGTTTCTTTTCACGAATCTCTTTCAAAAATCTCTTTTCAAAAACCTTTTTCGAAAACCGCTTTTCAAAAAAACCTTTTTCAAAAATTACATCTTTGCTGAGCGCTAATGGAGGAGCAAGCTCAACTCAACACTAGTCCCAGACTAAAACCAAAAACAAAGGAGCCCTGCTCCACTCAATTCACACTTTGTTCCAACAGTCAACATCACTCTTCCCAGCTCTGGCTCGTTCTCAACAATATCATTCATTCATTCTTTCCCCAATCTCAATTCTTTCTTTCTTTCCCAACACATACTTTGTTTCCACTCATCATTCCTTTCTCTTTGTATCTTATCATTATTATTTTCTCACACTTCTAACTTTACCTTCACTTTCATTAATTTCGTTTCCTTATTCAGGACGTACAGACGTCCATCAGTATATTACACATATCAATCAACAGCATTAAATTCCAACAGGCATAATCAATTAAATAAATATAAACATGCTATCCACACACACAACCAGCACACAATAACAATGTGGTCTTTGTCACCTTCGTATGAGTGGCCACACAAAGCAAACAATTGCCACCATACTACTGACTCCGAACCACTTAGTTCCGATCTTTGAGATGATACGGAACGTCCTAATAAATCACCTAACTACCACGGTGTCTTAGGAAAGCTTCTCTCTCACCTGAGGTCCAGCAATTTAATGTGTACCGTCGCCTCGAATCCTTTGTGCTGCCGGCTGCCCTAATCCCTCGTCTTTAAGATTATTCCTCGTACTAAATAAAATACGCTCTCGTTATTAACTTGTCTTTTGAAAATATTTTCCATAACTTAGACACGTCCCATTCCTTGTATTAAATAAAACACTCTTTGTTTTAAATGACTCTTTTATTAAGAACCAATGTTTTAAAACTCAAGTTTTTTAGCATAAAACAAATCTTGTACAGCCACGAATACAATGCAACAAGCTCAAATAAATTAAACCAAACTCATCCCAAAATCAATTAGTTCCACACCAATTACGTGTGCAAGTATTTTCCAACATTAACTATCACACAAACAACAACAACAACACTTAGAGGAATTAAGTCACATAAGCAATTATACATCTCACAAATAATTCATTTTCACAAAAAAAACACTTAGTCATGCAAATATTCACTAACCGAATTGAATCAAAGATACAAACCAAACACATTTATATCCACCTTTCTCACTTTAAACAACTTCATGCTTTTTTCAAAAATCATCAAGTACATTTTATTTCATGCAATTAAACTTCCTAAATTTATTTACACTATGTGGCAGAATGAAGTCAAAGAAAACAAGTCAAGCATCACAAATTTAAATCACCTAAATCAACTTGATTTATTTTAAGCACTTAAATTCTATTTCCTTTTTCATGCAACAAAATTATTTTATTCTTCCTTTTATTCTTAACCGAATGCATCTACACACACCTTTATTCATTTAAACACAATACTTTTCCCAAAATCATTTAGTTTATTTATTTGTTTTCCCTCATCCGTAAATGAAACGAATAGAAATTACATATTCACAACACCATTTTAAACACCTTAATTTAACAATACTCTTTAAGACACATTCATTACTCTAAGTCAATTCATGAGAAAAAGGGAATCCTATTCTATTTATCAACATAGGCCGAATATTATCATGATCACACAAGGTTTTTGGGTTCACTTTTTCAATTATGCAAAGACACAAGATTCTTAAGTCAAAGGAAATTAGTATGCATGTGCCCTTAAACAAAACATGATTACCTAATTCTAGACCTAGGCCGAATGCACCATCATCATAAATCAAGGTTTTATTTTCAAATCTTTCACATGCAGGACCACAAGGCATGAATCAAGTTAAAAATTATTTTTCACAAAGTTGTTTCCTTGGTTTATTGGTAAAACCGTGAGGTTTATTAAGAAAATGAAATCTTTTTACCTAAAATCACATGCATGCACCTAAATCTTGTAAATCAAGTCATGAAATCAAATATAATAGTACACATCAAAGATTAAAATTACTTTAGGTGAGAAAAGGTAAAAACCGTGACATGCAATGAGGGGTGATTAACTCTTTTGGTTCAAAAATATGCATGCACCAAAAATCAAACTTTCACAAAGATTTTAAATCTTTTAAAAATCAAGGTTTTATCAAAACCAAATCACACATTTCAACAACTCAAATTGGCTTTTCTAAACATGAGATCAACATGCAACCATTTAGATCAAATTAAAAGCATCAAGACTTCTAGATCTAGTCAAGGCCGAATCATATAGTCTAGGATCTAGTGTTTATTAGTTCATTCACTCTTAAAATTTCAAGATCAAGGTTCTTTTTACACATGTATGAACTCAAATCATCAAAATCATCATCAAATCAACAAGTACACCAAGGATCTCAACATTATCACCAACCAAGTTTAGGTCACAAATTTATTCATCAAACAAATTCTTCAACACATCGTAGTTCACGGTTTTTAAGCAAGAATTAAACATGCAAGGAGATTTACTTTAATACTTCACAAAAATTTCATCAAACCTTTAGATCTAGAAGATTTTTCTTGAAAAGCTTTACGATCTTTCATAAAAACTTAATCAAGTTATAGAGTCCGTTGTTTAGACGTTTATAAGTTATTTTTAGCTTTGAAAAATCCAAGATCAAGTATAAATAAAACTTAGAAAATTAACAAGCAAAGGAATTTACTTAAAGCTTTACAAAATTTTCAACAAATCTTTAGATCTTTAGGATTTAGCTTGAAAACTTTAAGAGCTTCCATGAAAACTCTTAAACGAGTTATGGAGTCCGGTAGTTAGACATTTATAAGTTATCTTTAACTTTAGAAATCCATGATCAAGCACAAACAATACTTGTACTTGTCATTTTAACTTTAAGAATTAATATGTAAAGAAAAGGAGAAGAAAAATTACAAGATCAAACGAAAAAAAACTAACTATTACAATTTTCCTTATGCTCATTCGAAATACCCACCAAATCAAGGTCTTATAACTCCTATGGGCTTGGATCTTCAAGGAAAACTCTAGGTTTTGGTTTTGATCCCCTCTTCTTCTTCTCTTCTTACTCACGGTTTCTCCCTCTCTCTTTCTATGTGTTGAGAGCTTAATGTTGCTCTTCCACAAATGTGTTTGGGAGGTGAAGAAATGAATGGAAAAATAGGTGAAGTAAACTAAGGACTATGGCTTATATAGGCAACTCATGACTTCCTCTTTTACCCTTGTATAATTTGGCCATGGGCTTTGGAGGGAGGGATAAATTCGGTTCTTCCTAAAATTGCATGGGTGGAGGTTAACATTTGCTAAGGAGACAATGTAGGGGACACTAGGCACTTAGGGGTGACTTAGTTTTTTGACTTGTTGATTCTCCATTAGGGTTTCCATTCACTTAGTTAGGACTTAGTTAGGACTTAGTTACACTTGGTTACTTGCTCCACAATTAGGAAAGTTCTAGGCTTTCCTCTACACACACATACACGACACACCTACATTCATGCACACATTTACATGCCTAACACACACACACAAACATATTCATGCATATATGATTATGTTATGTTACTAATTAAATTTTCACATAATTCTAAGCATACATACATATAAGGCCGTACATACATGTACTTACACACATATAGAAAATAATTATTCATGCATACTAGTATACCAAAATATCAAACACACATTTTTAGAAATTAAATCAACTTTTTCATAAAATGCTTCTTGTTGAAAAAATTTATCATTTCTTTAAAAGAATTCTAATCACATAATTGTTTTTTCAAAACCCAACTTTAAACTTATTTCATGGAAATCATTTCTTTAAAATTCATTTTCCACTTTGGAAATGTGCATGCATTAAGAAATTTATTTAAGAAAATATTCTTTCAAAAACATTTTTCTCAAAATAAATCTCTTTAGTATTTTAATTCAATACGAGGAATTTGCGGGGTGTTACAGATGCCATCCGAAAGGCGATCCAAAACTGACGCATTCAACTCCCTACTTCCTGGCATGGATATAACCAGGTATGTCTATGACAAGAGGGGGAGAACTTGGTAACCCAACTAATATCTTGACGGAGTAACAAACGAAAATGAAAAGAGAAGTCGGGCGAGAACAAGAAGTAGAATGTTCTAGCATAAGTCTGAAGGCGTCAAGGAGTATGGAACTAGAAGCATCTTAAGTGGGAGAACGAAGCCGAAGGGACGTAAAAGCCATAGTCGAATGCTTTGTCCAAGGGATGTTTCTCAATTTATAGAACTGAACGAAATTTCGGGGACAAAATTTTAATAAGTAGGGGAGAATTGTAACATCCCGAATCTTAATTCCAAGAATAACTAGAATAATAATAAGATTATAAAATGATAATTTGTTCTCAAGAGGAACTAAGGTGATGGATTAGCATCCGTTTGAGTGTCATGAAGGAGTTAGTAAGCATTGGCATCGGGAAGGAGGTTGAAAGGTGAACAAAAGAGCGTAAGAAGTGGTGTTTTTGGTGTTATAAACACCCTATATTAGGAAATTTGAAGTAAAAGATTTATAACTCAAAACGTAAATTCCACCGTGGGATATTAAGATAAGGATTTTAGGAAGCTTGCTTTCAAATTTGAGCAAGATTCGACGGTTAACAAAGAAGATATGGCGACTTGAAAGCAAGAAGAAAATAGAAGGAAAATAGAAGAAAAATAGAAAATCCAATTAGTAGTCCACTAATCGATTAGTTCGTCCCAAATCAGAAAAAAAAAATAAAAGCGAATCAAGCCCCATTTCAATCAAAACTCAACTCCATTCTTCTTCTTCTCTTGCTTAGGGTTCATGAGCATCTCCTCCCTTCTTGATCTCCATTATCATCCACACCAAATCAAGCAAGAGCATCACTTTCTCCTCCATAGTCAAGTAAGGAGCAAGCTTCCTCTTCCCCATTCTCCTCCCTCCCTCACGCCTTTCTCTCTCTCCATCTCCTCCCTTGGAAGTTCAAACACCCCACCATGGGAGATCACAAGCTCTAGGTAAGTTGATTCAAGTTTCCTTCCTCTCTTCCTTCAATTTGTACAAATCATCATCATCATCTCTAACTATCATCACCTCTTTTGTTTCATGATGGGTAATGGTTCTCTCTCTCACTCCTCCATAGCTCTTGAAGCTTTCTCTCTCTACACCAAGGTTTGGAGAATCAAGCTCTCCTCCTCCCTCTCACTACACATTGGTAACAAGTTGGTTGAAGTTCAAAAAGGGAACTCAAAAGGGTTAGGGTTTGGTACCCTCTTTTCTCTCTCTATAAGGTTAAGGTAAGAATGTTGCCTTACCTTAATTTAGGGCGTGATTTCTAGGTTGTTTATAAGGTTGGCTAAGAGTAGAAAATATTAGTAGTAAGAATAAACAATAGGGTAGTTGATGTTAAAAATTAAGGTAAGTAGGAATTAAAAAAAAAGAGAGAACCTATTTGTGTATGTTCATGAATATGTGTGTTATAATGATGTTTGAGATTAAATGTGAAAATGTTTGTGGAATTATGATTGAAGATTTATTATGTGTGTTGATGTGCAAATGGTAATTGAATGCTTAGGAATGATTTAGAGCTAGTTGGGTAATGTTGGATAATTAAATGAATTAGGATAAATGACAAATAAAAGAGAGTGTTTGTGCATGTGTGGAATGTATGATTTGTTTGTTAAACCCTAAGTGATATTAAGACAATGATAAAAAATACTAAGGAAAAGTACGAGAGAAGAATGCAGTTATTAAAAAGCTAAAGAAGAATAAAGATATGAAATAAATAAAGAAAAGAGGAGAATTAAGAGTTAAAGGCAAGAGAAAGAATGAATAAATAAAGAAAGAGGAAATGATATTAAAATATTAAACGAAAGGAAGAAAAATGATTGAATAAATCGAATTAAAGCTAAGACAGAAAAGGTAATAAAAGATTAAAGTATTTGGTATGCGGATGTCAGACCATGTTAGTATGCCCTGGTGGGGTGCATTGGTTGCGTAAGCCGCACGATTTAATGGCTTATGCAGCGGTAAAACGCCCCGATGTGGGAGCGCAGTGGTGGGTTCGCAGTACCCGACGCGATTTGTGAATGCCAGGCCAAGTAAGTACGCCCTAGTGGGGTGCATTGGTTGCGTAAGCCGCACGATTTAATGGCGTGTGCAGCGGTAAGACACCCCGGTGTGGGAGCGCAGTCGTGGGTTCACAAATCCCTAAAAAGATAGTTATGTACGTTTTGTGGATGTCATGCCAAGTAAGTACGCCCTAGTGGGGTACATTGTTTGCGTAAGCCAAACAATTTAATGGCATGTGTAGTGGTAAGACGCCCCTATGTGGGAGCGCAGTGGTGGGTTCACAAAACCTAAAAAGATGATTTAGTACTCGGATTCCTGGCCAAGTAAGTACGTCCTGGTGGGGAGCATTGGTTGCATAAGCCGCACGATTTAATGGCGTGCGTCGTGGTAAGACGCTCCGGTGTGGGAGCGTAGTGGTGGGTTCGCATTTGCTGACACGTTTCTTGGATGCCAGACCATGTAAGTATGCCCTGGTGGGGTGCATTCGTTGCGTAAGCCGCACGATTTAATAGCCTGCGCAACGGTAAGACGCCCCGGTGTGGGAGCGCAGTGGTGGGTTCACAAAACCTTATGCACGCTTCGTGAATGTCAGACCAAGTAAGTACGCCCTGGTGGGGGTGCATTGATTGTGTAAGCCGCACGGTTTAATGGCGTGCGCCACAGTTAGACGCCCCGGTGTAGGAGCGCAGTGGTGGGTTCGCAAAGCCGTTAAAAAGTAAGATAAGAATTTAAAGAGAAACAGAGAAGAATAAGTAAGTGAAAAGGAAAAGGTGTGATAAGAAAAAAAAAAGGAAAGAAAGAAAAGCAATGAAAAGACTAAAGGACAAAGAAAACAAATATAATGATGAGATAATGAAATGAGAATTAAGGAAGAAAAGAAAAGTAAGAATATGTAAAAAGATAAAGAGAATTAAATACTGGAATCTAAATGAAATAAACTAAGTATATGAAAAGAAAAGTAAATAAGTTAAAAGAGAATTGTAAATGAGTTTGAATGTCAAAAATTGATTGTGATTGTTGTGTGTTAATAATAATGTTTAGGCTTAGTTTACTACTATGACTTCTTAGAAGTCATTTTCTAAGTTATGTGTACTGCTACCCTTTTTGCTATTTTTATTACAGGTACAGAAGGAGTATGCACAAGTCTTGGCCGAGTGGAGTGTGATTAGTTAGCTGGGTGACCGCGTGTTGGTCATGGGTTATGTTTTGGAATATTATGTAAATATTTTGGAAAATGATGTAACGAGTACCTTACGTTATTTTTGGCCCTACTTTCTCACTGTTGTTTTTTATATAAAAAAAATAAAAAACTGATTATACAGGATTACAGGAAAAACTAATATTTTGGAAAGTCCATAAAAGAGAGGAAACCTGGTCCGTTTTCACGGAGATTTTTACAAATAAATAAGTTTTAAAACGAAATTTTCAAGTAGCTAATTTTAATTGGGGTAATTAGTGTATTAATTAAGTTAGAGTGTTACAATTGGACTGTGGTATGGGTTATTATAAATTTGTGTTGTAATATATTGTAATAGCTCAGAGATAACTCTGTTTGTTGCTGCTGTTGCGGCCATGAAACTTTAACTGTTTTGAAACTAATAATGTAAAATAATGTATATTATGTGTGAATGTATAAGAAGGATGTTTTCCACCATCATTTCGAGTATGGATCTACGTTCATGTTCTTTATTTATATAAAAAAAATTAGTTATTGTTTTTATTAATTAAATAATAAGGGATTATAAGTTAGGGTGTTACATTTATGGTATCAAAGCAATGGTTATAACTTTTGGCCCTAGAGTATGACCATACATACTAACCAATGTCGTAACTCTGATTTTTGAGTTAGTGCAGATACAAAATGTCAACAAGGAATAATAGCAATGTTGCTGAGGTGTTGGAACATATTACTGTTGTACTGGAGAATATGAACCCACCTCAAAACAATGCAGGACCTGAAGAATTCAAGGGCTTAGCGGAATTTTGTAAGCGTGATCCGCCTAAGTTTGAGAGAGGATTCAAACCTAAGGAAGCACAGCGATGGATCCAAGATATGGAAAAGATCTTCTGAATCATTCCGTGCATCAATGCTCAAAAGGTCACGTTTGCTAGTTATATGCTAGTGGGCGAAGCCGAGAATTGATGGAAGCACACAATGCAACTGCTGGAGTATGAGAGGATACCTGTCACTTGGGAAACTTTTGTTATCAAGTTCTTCGAGAAGTATTTTCCCGAAGATGTTAGGAACCGAAAGGAGATAGAATTTCTGGAGCTGGAACAAGGAGACATGTCGGTGAGAGAGTACGCTGCGAAATTCGAGTAATTTATCAAGTATTCACCCAACTACCAGTTTCACCCGGATGAGCACTCAAAGTGTGTTAAGTTTGAGAACGGTCTTAGACCAAACCTGAAGCCTGCTCTTAGTTATCACCGTGTTTAGAACTTCCCCACACTTAACATTTAACATGCCAAAAAAGTATTTAACGTGTCATGTAGAACCTAATTGATTTTACGGGTATCTTTCGGAGACCTATATGACTATTAACTCGTATCAATAAAATAAGTCAATAAATAATTATGAGAATCAAATTTTAACATTTTTATTTTGATTTTTTTTAAAGTTGATACTTGAAATTAATTCATTGATTCAACATATATAATCTTTTTTGAAAATGCTACGCAAATTAGGATATCTACTTTCTCGTATACGTGCTGAATCAATACTTAAAATAATATACTAATATTCCATACTTACCTGATCTCAATATATATATATATATATATATATATATATATATACACACACACATAAGTAAAAAAATCCAGGTAAGAATGATTACAAACTTACATGATTTTAGTTGCATGGTTGTTATATGATAGAAACTTAATTTCCCGGATATCTGCTTAATCAATTTCACTTAGATTAACAAACAAATATTATTTTTTTAATTTCTAAAATCAAGTTTGATGAAATTCATTTTAGTATCTATCTTAGTCAATAATTTACTTACGCTACAAGAAATACAACCATTTTTCGACATATTCTTTCCGACGGATTGAAATCTGTCAGTGTTTATGTAGTTATTGACGGAAATAGCAGTTGGAACACACTTTTTATGATGGATAAGTTATTTTCTGCTTTTTCCGACGAAGCAGATCTTTTATTCTTTTCTGACAAAATTTTCGACGGATAGGATTTTGCAACCTTTACAACTGATAGATCCGTCAGAAATTTAATTTTAAAAAAATCAAAAGAAAATAATTACCTTTCATGATTCTGACGGATAAGTCAATTGGAAAATTTATTCTCATAAAAAAATAATTAAAATTAGGGATGTAACGGTCGGATATGGTCCGGTCTTTGATGGATATTAGGGACCGGACCAATTAAATTTATATGGTCTGGTCTAATTCGATCCAGACATTTTTTTATGTACAAAGACCGGATCGGACTGGACCATTCATGAATGGTCCAATCCGGTCCAGTCCGGTGTATTTAGACCATAATTACTTGGCAATAAAAAAAATTAAAAAAATTTGCCAGCATAGTACGCAGTATGCACTAAGTTCCAAGTGCATATGGACTACAGTAGCCAGCATACTTGGCAACCAAAATATGGAATATGCACCTGATTCCAACATACTTGGGTGTGAATGTGATTCGTGAGTTAGACTTTTAGGTTTAGGTTTTAATTAAGCGGTCCGGTCCGGTCTCAATGGTCTCAAAAATAGTGAGATTGTGGACCGGATCATATAAAATTGGTCTAAAAATTTTGAGACCAAACCGGACTGTATTTTTCAGTTCAGTCCAGTTCGTTCCGACCGGTCTTGTGATCTCGGACTGGATCGCTTACACCCCTAATTAAAATGTAAGATTTTAGGTTTTCTGACGGACTGATTTGTCAGGAAGAAATTTCCATAAACAAAAAATTATTAAAATTATTTTTTAACAATGTTTAGTTAAACTTATAATAAAAAAAAATTAAACAAAATGAAAAGGGAGCCCTAGCTCTTTTGCCACTGAATTGGAAAACGAAAGGAGAAGGGAGTGGAAACGCCGTGAGAAAGGGAGCCCTAGCTCCTCTGCAGCGGCGCTGAGAAAGGAAAATTTATTATGTAAAATGAGTATTTGACTCTGTTTTATATGTTTTATTGGCTCTGTACTGGTGATTTCTTGTGTGGTTTGAATAAAACTATCTGGATGTGTGAAGTTAAGTCTTTTTTTTAAAAAAATTATGTATAGAACCGAGTTATTGACGTAGATCTTTGACAATTGCTCTATTGTAGATTGGTTTTGAATTTAATGAAAGCTAATCTATAGAAGAGGGAACACTTGATGCTATCTTGGGGTGCTAGAAATTGCAAAGTGAGGAATCTATACTTGGCAAAAGGTGAGCATGTTACTCGAAGAAGAGAAAGAAGAAGATCCCGTAGCAGAATGAGCATGTTTGGATGGGTTGCGAAGAGTTGGTTTTGTTTTACTTGAATATGTTGTGATGAACTGGTTTTATTTTACTTGGATGGGTACTGAATTATGGATTTATTAGTTATTTAAATTGGAAATTTTAGTTGATGATATTTCAAGATGGAATTATTGAATTTCTGTTTTTCAATTTGATATAAAATTTTAGCATTTGAAAATAAATTATACAGGTAAAAATATCTCGAATGGTTTCTGTTAAAATAAATATTAATAAAAAAAACTTTTCGCCGAATTCTTCATTTGTAACAATTCTACAGTTGACATTTCCGACAAAATTCTTCCGTCGATAAATAAAAAAAAATATAATTATTTTTTGCGCGATAAATTTGGTAAGTGTTCCGACGGATTACGCCGTTGGAAATTATTATTTACCGACGGATTTTCCGACGGATTTGTCAGTCAGTATTTGCAACATATCCGTCGGAAAGTTTTCCCACGCCCTTTTTTACAATTGATTATTGTCCATCGAAAATCCATCAGAAAGGCATATATTTCCGATGAGATTTGGGCTGTTTCCAACGAATATTTATGTCGGCAATAGGCATATTTCTTTTAGTGTTTATTCAATAATTATCATAATCATTTTGAAATAATTTGACTTTTTCTAAATCGGTGATTGCATTAAAAGTATTCATTTAAGCATATACAATTTTTTTCTATCTATAATATGAAATTTTAGATAGTTTTTAGTTTTGATCTCTATTGATAATTTACTTCAATCAATAATCATAAGAATCAATTTTTAATATTTTTATTTTGGTTTTTTTTTAAGTTTATGCTTGAAATTAATTCATTAGTTCAACATATTCAATTTTATTTTCAAAAAAAAATTCAAGGAAACCCAAAGATTGGGAATCCTTTGACTGAGTGTGCAAGAGTGCTTTGTACGCCCAATCAATTTTTTGTTCCGTTTCTAACTTGGATGGGCTTGTCGTTTGTCAAGACCCTTCAACTTCTTGTTTTTGTGTCTCTCCTCCTTCATCTGAGGCTAGAATCTTCTCTAGTCTGGATGCTGGGTCATTTGAGGCTCCATTCATGATGGTGTATAGATTTGTGTTTTCTTACATTGTAGTCTCTTTCTCTTTAGATGCCTTCTACGTAAATGTGTTGAATAGACTTCATATATCTCCCAGTCAACTCCACCCCAATTCTTGGGAATTGTTAGTGGCATTTAGGAAGTTTTGGGAGGCTTGCTTCCTCGGCGTAATCCTTCTTCAACTACAAAGTCTTGTTCGTCTTAATTGTTTCTTCATCTTTTTGAGACCACCCACTGTGTTTTGGAAGACTTGCAAATGAAGACTAGCTGGATGATCTTTCATCCGTCCAGGTATCTTCCCCTTTTCTCGCTTGAAGGGTTTGATAGGGGCTTCAAACACGAATTCCTTAATGTCTCTGCTCGGGGATCCTTTAGAGAGGTTCCTCTTTCTTTTGCTGGCTGGGTTGATAAGAGCTCTGACCCTTTTTGTGCCATGCTTCCCAAATTCGAGCTTGATATTATAGACCGGGTTAGCTTCGAGCTCTAAGGCATGGCCCTCTTTCTATAGGTTTCGTTATTCAGATGTATGTAGTAGTCTTGAACTGTCGTTTAGGTGATACTTTTGATTTTTTGCTTGAGCATTTTGCTAATAGTCATCTTCAAAGTCATTGATCTTTTTTCTCTTAAATTCTTCTTTTCAGATGAGATGACAGGTGCTTTTGATCGTGCTCAAGTTATGATGAACAAGGGTTCTCGATCTTCTTCTGACTCGCGAGGAGCTCATGGAGGTACATTGGAAGCTCGTCCCACGGATAAACGGGCTCGATCCGACAATCGTGCTAGCCCTCTAAAGAGGAAACGCACTTTTGTTGCCGAGGTCTCAGAGGGTTCATTGGCCCCGGCAAGCTTTGATCAGCCTCCATCTTCTCCAGAGGCTTCTCCAACGCCTCCTTCGTTGAGTGAAAGTTCTTCTAAAGGCATTCCTGTGTTGGAAACCAACAAGCGGGCTTAGCAGTTACTAGAGGGGGGGTGAATAGTAATATGAATGCAACAGTGACTAATTTTCGAATGCAACTAAGAAATAATTGATTTTGTGCAGATTTTTATGAAACAGGAAAAGAACACTCGAGTCTTTTTCAGACTACTCGAGTAAAATAGCAAGAACACTCGAGTCTTCTGAAGAATACTCGAGTAAATCGTGCAGAGTGCAGAAAAACAGTTTCTGAGAAATTGGCACTATAATCAATAAGAATAAAACCAGTCCAGAGCAGATAAATAGAAGAGTAGTAAGCAATTAAATAAAGATATAACAACTTAAAACAACCTAATTGCTGCGGAATTACTACTCAAATTAAAAAGCCCCTTTTGAGAAAACTTAGGTTTGGTTTATACTTGAAAGTAAAGAAGGCAATAAAAAGAGGACACCACCAATTTTATACTGGTTCACTCCCTATTAAGAGAGCTAATCCAGTCCCCCTAAGAACCTTAGGAGTGTCTACTAAAATCAAATTGTTAGAAATATTACAAGGGATAATTGAGATGCCTCACTCAACCTAACCCTTCCAAGAGTGTACCAAACTCTTGAATTTCTACCCCAATTTGAATTTGGTGATGAAGACTCCTTCTTCTTAAGCTCCTTGAAACCTTCAAGAGCTCCACCAAGCTAAGAACCTCTTAGACTTTGCTTGAGAACCTCTCAAGTCTTGAATGAACCTAAGACCCACTTAGGTACACTTGGTTACCAACCATGATTTTTGAACAAGATATATAAGTGTATGTGGAGAAATACAACAAATGATTTCTTCAACAATTAAGCACAATCTCTAACTCTTTAGAGAAAGTAATAACAATGAATGAATGATTGAGTTAGAGAGAATTTTCACTTGAGAGAGAGAATGAGCAAAGAGAATATGTTTGCTTGTCTTGAATGTTCTTCTTCACTAGTACAAAGGCAATCAGAATGGAATATATGGAAGAGGGAATGAGAGAGTGAAAACAAAGTTAAAAAATCCCATTCTTGTCCTCTTCCAACGGTTAAAAATTTGCTGACAGGACCAAAATACTCGAGTCTTTTTGACTCTACTCGAGTCTTTTGCCCATCTTCTGATAGTGATGCCCTTGTACTTGAACTAACAGTCATATCTCTGATTTGAGGCAAAATACTCGAGTCTTTTGAATATTACTCAAGTCTTTTGACCAGAGTGACTCAAGTCTTTTTTAGACTAATCGAGTCTTTTGATCAGAGATGTAAAAATTAAGTTTTTCTAAAAACTATTTTCAATTCTCTTCTCAAGTGATAATTTTATGTAATCCCAACCTTTTCATGCATTAAAATTATTTATCCTAGGATGAGATTAACTCCTAAGCTACTCATTCTCAATTATAGAAATAAAAATTACAATTAAAATAAAAGAGAGAATGACTAGCTAATGGTGCACTTGATCTTCTTGAGTTGATGAGCTTGAATTCTTCCTTTAAATCCAAAATCTAATTTATATTGTCATCATCAAAACTATAACGACCTTCTTGGAGACTTGATTTTACAATCTCCCCCTTTTTGATGATGACAAAATAATTAAACCGTTCTATCACTTTTTGAGAGCTCCCCCTCAATATAGGAACCTATAAACCTGTCAATCCAGAGAATTCCAAGCACAACATAATATCATAATAATCATAACCAACTGCACAATTTATATTTGGTATCAGAGCGAGAGCAAATATTATCAGAGTAAAAAAAATGTACTTGCTCTTCTCTTTCCTCTTTTCTCCCCCTTTTTTCATAATAAAAAAAAGGATCATTTGGAAACGGCGGAGGAGAGAAGAAGGATACCAAGAAAGAAAAACTCCCCCTAAATATTAGCAAGATAATAATCATGACTACTGGAGAATATAAAACATGTGTAAACCAAAAGAAATGAGTGCATAAAAGAGCATAGAAACATAACCAAAGTTTAAAACCAATAGTCATCACACAAATACAGAGAAAACACCCACACCAAGGGTTAAAAAAAACAACTAACTCCCATCATAAAACATAATGAAAAACTAAAAGTCCATGAAAAATATGACATAAAAAAACTAGAAAAAGCTGAAATGCAGTGCAAAGTCCTCAATCCTCAAAACATGTCTGGTGCAGGAGGATCATCAGAAGGCGGGGGATAGAAGCGGCCAAATGCAGTCATCATCTCATCAAAACGAGCATTCATCTGAACCGACTGCTGGTCCAACCGAGAGTAGAGTAAGGATGACTGCACTCCCATCTGTGTCTCGAGCCGTGCAAGGCTATCCTGCTGGTCGTACACCTGATGCTCAATCCTATCCAAACGACTGTCAAACTGATCAAGTCGAGCATCAAAGTGAATCCTGTACTCCTGAAAGGCAGGATTGCTGAAATCTATATGATCTGCAGGATCATCCTCAGTAGCACCACCACCGGCAGCCTGGTCAAACTCAGCCTGCTCCTGAGCCAACTGCTCAGCATCCAAACCTTGCTGAGCTGCAGCATGCTCAGCTGCCCCCTGAGCTTGCATAGCCTGCACTTCATCCCTCCAAAAATATCGACCACCATGAAGCCTCATACCCATCTGTCTAAGCAACCCATCATTAATCGCATGCAACTCCTCCTGAGGATCAAAGGACTCCTCATCTAGAGGAATGGGCACATTGAAGTGCTGGAGGAGTCTACCGATATGCATCGGATAAGGAAATTTCTGGGTAGCTTTGGAGCTTCCTGCCTTCGCCATCCGAGAAAGTATGATAGTGGCCCAATTTAACAGGTTATCATTCAGAATGGCATCCATGATCCTAAGCTCTAATTGGGTAGGCTTGGAGTAATTGGGAGAGGTCTGGGGCACTAATTGGTGAGACACTATGTAATGAAGGATGTTGTTGGGTGCAGTCATGGTAACGGCTTTCTTCTCATTTCCGGTGTATCTACGATCAGGGCGAAGCAAACTTCTAAAAATAGCATCAGTATCAGCAGTATATGTGTTCGTCCCCGATCGTGACATACCAAAAACAGTCTCTAGGTCCCTAGGGCGAATCTGAAATTGGGTACCCTCTACACAGGATTCATACCTAGAGTTATCAACATACCTAATATTTGCATAGAATTGGCGGACTAGCCTAAGGTATATTGGACCATGAAACTCTATGAAAGGAATGAGTTTTTGATCTTTAAGTTTTTGAACAAAGGGAAAGCCATTACCCTGAAGAAAACTCTCCGAAGTCCAACTCTGAACACAGTAAGTGTGAGACACAAATAGAGCTTCCCTCCTAGCACACTCCTCTGCAGAAAAGAAACCATCCTCCTCCGATGATGATGATGAAGATGGAGGAGTAGGTGTTGGAGTGTGCCCTAGAGGCAATCGTATTTTCTCTTTTACTTGTACTTATTTCATGTTTATGGATTATTACTATTAATAATAATGAGGCATTTCATTTATTATATTTATGCTTTAATTGTTTAATTAAAATAGATGTAATAAAGTCCTTAGGATTATAAGTTCAATGTCATAAGAATATCAAGTACATGACTTGATAGTGAGATCTTATTGATTGATAATTATCCTTAAAGATTCCCTAGTCGAGTATTATAGTTAATAAGGACAACTATAATACATCGAGACTAGTATGTGGCAGACTGATGACTGTATCTCATCGGTCATGGATATGGGATATCAAGTCTTCACGTAAGTACACATTGGGACAATTGTGTACTGGATTGACCCGCCATGAGAATGCTACATGGGTTATTAAGTGAGTGTCATAAGCGATTCTCATAGTGACAATGGTGTACATGGTCCTTCGACCTGAAGTCGCTACGGTTTCCAACATGAGGAATTATATGCTTTCACGTAATCAAACGTCATCTTTAACCAGGTGATCATAACGGTTGTAGTCGGGTATATGACAAATCATGTAGAGAGATGTGAGTGACGTAGATGAGATATGTCCTTCCTTATCAATAGGAATTATATCTCTGGGCCCCTTGATTGAGTGAGACGGTGAAATGTATGGCCATACTCAAGACAGTCAATATGAGATATTGACGAGACTTGTTTAGACGCGTCTACACAGGGATCAAGAAACCATAGGTTACACTATTCATGGGTGACATGTTTCATGCCAGGACTGTAACTATGATATTTGGACAAAGGGATTAAACTTACACATGTTCATTGGTCACAGTAAAAGGTTTAGTCAAATCACAGACATTCCTGTCACTTAGGTAGCAATGATGTGTTGCTAGATACCGCTCATTGCTTGTAAAATTAAAATGTGATTTTAACATTACTGCCAACGTTACAGGAACCTATAGGGTCACACACTAAGAGCAGATAAAATTGGAGATATTACATTTGATAAAAATACAATAGTTGTATTTTTATAAAATTAAATTTTTCTGATATGATTAAGATATGATTCGTTTTATCTTTATGTATAAGATATAAATTTGATTTTATCTTCTACATATAAGATAGAATTCGAATTTATCTCCTAAAAAAGTCCAACCAGTTGGTCTGATAATATTATAAATATAATATTATTAGCTTTAGGTGAGGGAGATGTGTGAGACACAGAACGGCAACCCTAGCCGTTATATCAGAGAGTGAGTGATACACAGACTCTTTCTTCTCTACTAGCATTGAGAAGAAAGACGTGACTCCAATTGAGAATTTGTTCGTGTGGATACCAATAGAGGCACAACACATTGATGTGCTCGTGATTGACGAAGCGTTCGTGATAAGATTCGTTGGTCTCCTCTTCCCTGCAAAAGGTAATTTTATTCTCTATCTCAAATCATGCTTTCACATGGATCCTGGATGGAAATAGGATATATATATTTTTTTTCGCTGCGTTTGTCGCATCCTATTTCCTAACAATGGTATCAGAGCCACTTGCGAAATCATGATTTGATTATTTTTGATTAAACATGTTTTAATATGATTATGATGTGTTGGGATTAATCAAAATTAAAATTAATAAAAAAAAAAACAATTGTTATGTGATTGCGCCGCATGATACCCAGCACAAGGATTCACGGTTGGCACATAATCAATTGATAAAGGAATTGGGCCGCATGAATCAATTAATATCAATTGTTAAATCATAGAATTATGCCGCTGTGCCGTGAATCAAAGTGTGCCGCATCTCATCAATTGATATACATATTGTTACGTGTGTGAATATCAATTGCTAACAGTGGCCATCATAGAATTGTGCCGTGAAACAAATTGGCCGCGTGAATCAATTTCACAATGCGCAGCATGGTACGTTATTATTTTATCAAGAATTGATAGAGTTGATACTTATTATTTTATCAAGAGTTAATAAAATATAATTTTTTTTATAATTCGTAACAAACATAATTTTTAATAAAATAATAATGTATTTTATTTAATATGTTGTTTGTTGTATGGTGAATGATCATGGCCTCTTAGATCGTTTCACGCCTTGTGTATGTTTTATTTTCTTTTGGTTTATTATTAAATACGGTCTGCGTGTCGTGCCTCTCTCCATATTCAACATGTATTTCTTTTCTCATCTAAATCCCCTCATGAGCAAGGTTTCTATTTGTAATATTTTTATTAAAAATTGCGAAAGACTTGAAGATGAAAAGGAAATGAGATTTAAGGAAGGCTCTTGGAGAAGGACCGGTGCATACATTCAAGGAATGCTCTTTGAGAAGAAGCTATGCGTTTAGGATCTTTATATTAATTCACTCATTGGCTTGGGTGAATTAGTTTTTTCTAGGCCATGACCATATCACGTAGTTTATAATTATAGTATGTATGTGATGCATGTTATCGTTATAATGTATGTTAATGTAAGATAAAATAGGTGAGATTACTTAAATATAAAACCCCTCAAACTGAAATATTAAGTTATATGCCTTCCAATGTTTGACACTCATCTTGATTGATGTCGTTTTGAATGTGGGTCTGCTAAAGTAGAGTACGTTTATCTACATTGGTCAGACGCGAAGGAATAAATGTAATATTCGTTATGTCAACCATTGGGTCTAACTTAAATGGATGGTTCAATAGGATTGAAGATCTATAGGCAAAAGAATTGGGTATAAATTAATAAGTTAATTTTGAATAAATATTATTCACCCAATTGATCCAAGAGTCACATGAGATGTGATTGGGAAAGGGTTCCCTACCTAAATAATCAAATTATGGGAGATCAGCTAAAGTTGACTCATGATAAGATGAAATATGGATCTTGGTCCCACTAGAAAATCTTGTGCTGAGATTTTCCGAGTCAATATTGAGGGTTATTGATTTGAGGAAAATAGTGGGAGTAATATTTAATGAAAGTCCTTATTAAATATTTAATAAACATGATTTTAATTCTGCTTTTATTTTGTTGTTAGATCACTATGGCTTCAAACAATTCAAATAACTTATCACTGCGATCGGTCCTTGAGAAGGACAAACTGACGGGAATTAATTTCCAGGACTGGTATCGAAACCTAAGGATTGTCCTTAGGAATGAGAAAAAACTGTATGTGCTAGAGCAACCGCTCCCTGAAGCACCCCCCGCTAATGCACCGGCTGCTGAGCGGAATGCTTTCCGTAGACATCAAGATGATGCCTTAGAAGTTGCAACTCTCATGCTTGTCACTATGACCCCTGACCTCCAGAAGGTTCATGAGAACATGAGTGCGTACGATATGATCGTACACCTTAAGGATCTCTATCAAGGGCAAGCAAGGCATGAGCGTTTTGAGGTCACAAGGTCCCTTTTCACTTGTAAAATGACAGAGGGAAGCCCAGTTAGTCATCATGTAATTAAGATGATTGGTTATATTGAGAACATTGAGAGGATGGGTTTCCCACTAGGTCAAGAGTTGGCCGTTGACTTAGTTCTGCATTCCTTACCACAGAGCTTTAGTCAGTTTGTCATGAATTACAACATGAACAACATTGACAACACTCTAACTGAATTGTTAGGGAAGTTGAAAACTGTTGAGCATGATATCAACAAGGGAAAAACTGTATTGTTGGTTCAAAATGGAAAGGGCAAAGGTAAGGCCAAAGGGAAAGCACAAAAACCTAAGGATAAGGGCAAAGCTAGAGTAGCTAAGGCTCTTAAGCCTAAAGGTGAGGTGGCTAAGGAGGGAAATTGCTTCCATTGTAACAAGGAGGGACATTGGAAGAGGAATTGCCCAAATTACCTTAAAGAGAAAGAAATGAAGAAAAGCGGAGCCTCTTCTTCAGGTATTTTTGTTATAGAAGTTAATTTTTCTGCTTCAACATCATGGGTATTAGATACTAGATGTGGATCTCACATTTGTGTTAATGTGCAGGATCTAAAAAGGAGTAGAAGATTAGCTAAAGGTGAAGTCGAACTGCGAGTTGGAAATGGAGCAAGAGTTGCCGCCATTGTTGTTGGAACTTGTAGTTTAACCTTACCTAGTGGATTAGTTTTAGAACTAGAGGATGTTTATTGTGTACCTGCTATTCGTAGGAATATTATTTCAGTTTCATGTTTAGACAAAGTAGGTTTTTCGTTTTCAATAAGGAACAAGTGTTGTTCCATTTATTTGAATGAGATGTTTTTTGGAGGTGCACAATTAATAAATGGTCTTTATTTGTTAGATCTTGATCATCCAGTCTATAACATTAATGCTAAAAGGTTTAAATCAAATGATACAAACCAAACTTTTCTTTGGCGTTGTCGTTTGGGCCATATAAATGAGAAACGCATTTCTAAGCTTCATAAAGATGGATTCTTAGACTCATTTGATTTTGAATCTTATGAGACATGTGAGTCTTGTTTGTTGGGCAAGATGACAAAGGGCCCATTTACTGGCAGTAGTGAACGGGCTAATGAACTTTTGGGACTCATACATACAGATGTATGTGGGCCTATGAGTTCAAATGCTAGAGGAGGTTACCCGTACTTCGTCACATTTACTGATGATTTTAGTAGATATGGGTATGTATATATGATGAAATACAAACATGAAACCTTTGAAAAGTTCAAGGAATTCAAGAATGAAGTACAAAATCAACTTGGCAAAAGTATTAAAGCCCTTCGATCTGATCGAGGTGGTGAATACCTTAGCCAAGAGTTCGATGACTATCTAAAAGAGTGTGGTATAGTATCTCAACTCACTCCTCCTGGAACGCCCCAGTGGAATAGTGTTTCAGAAAGGAGAAACCGAACCTTGTTGGACATGGTTAGGTGTATGATGAGTCAATCGGACCTTCCAATCTCTTTTTGGGGACATGCTCTACTTACAGCTGCTTTTACACTTAACCGATCTCCATCGAAAGCGGTTGAAAAGACACCATATGAGATATGGATTGGGAGGCGTCCTAGTATGTCTTTTCTCAGGATTTGGGGTTGTGATGTTTATGTGAAACGTCTACTTTCTGATAAACTCAGTCCCAAATCTGACAAATGTTACTTTGTAGGATATCCCAAAGAAACTAAGGGATACTATTTCTACAATCCCACAGAAGGCAAAGTGTTTGTCGCTCGCACAGGCGTATTTCTTGAAAGAGAATTTCTCTCTAAAGGAAATAGTGGGAGGAAAATAGATCTTGATGAGATTCAAGAATCCCAAAGTAGCCAAGACCAAGCGTTGGATGTTGAGCAAGTTCCACAAGATGTTGTGGATGTACAACCTGCTCAAGTTACACAAGTTTTGCGTAGGTCAAGTAGGATTCCTTTTCAGCCAGAGAGATATGGATTTCTCTTGACTCAAGAGGATGACATTATGATTTTTGATCAAGATGAACCTACTACTTACCAAGAGGCTATAAATAGCCCTGACTCTGAGAAATGGCTTCAAGCCATGAGATCTGAGATGGAGTCCATGCACACCAACCAAGTTTGGATCTTGGTTGATCTACGTGATGGGGTAAAACCAATTGGGTGCAAATGGGTTTTCAAGAAGAAGACTGACATGGATGGTAATGTACATACCTTTAAAGGACGATTGGTTGCTAAAGGTTTCAAACAAGTTCATGGTATTGACTATGATGAAACTTTTTCACCAGTTGCCATGCTTAAATCCATTAGGATCTTGCTTGCTATTGCAGCATTTCATGATTATGAAATCTGGCAGATGGATGTCAAAACTGCTTTCCTTAATGGAAATCTTTTAGAGGATGTGTATATGACATAGCCTGAAGGTTTTGTTGATCCAAAGCATGTTGGAAAGGTTTGTAAGTTGCAACAATCCATTTATGGATTGAAACAAGCTTCTAGGAGTTGGAATATTCGATTCGATGATGCAATCAAACAATTTGGTTTCATCAAGAACGAAGAAGAGTCTTGTGTATATAAGAAGGTTAGTGGGAGCGCAATTATCTTTCTTGTGTTGTATGTGGATGACATACTACTCATCGGGAATGACATTCCTACCTTACAGTTTGTTAAGACTTGGTTAGGGAATTGCTTTTCTATGAAGGATTTGGGTGAAGCAACCTATATATTAGGCATCAAGATTTATAGAGATAGATCAAGGAGATTGCATGGCCTAAGTCAAAGTTCGTACATAGACAAAGTGTTGAAATGGTTCAACATGCAGGATTCCAAAAGGGGATCTTTGCCAATGTCACATGGTATAACCTTGTCAAAGGAACAGTGTCCTTCCACTAAGGAAGAAAGGGAACGCATGGATAGAATTCCATATGCATCTGCAATTGGATCTATCATGTATGTCATGATATTTACTCGACTTGATGTTTCGTATGCTTTGAGCATGACAAGCAGATACCAGTCAAATCCAGGTGAAGGTCACTGGACAGTAGTAAAGAATATCCTAAAGTACTTAAGAAGAACTAAGGATGCTTTCTTGGTATATGGAGGTGAAGATGAGCTGGTTGTAAAGGGTTACACCAACGCTAGCTTCCAGACTGATAAGGACAATTTCATATCACAATCTGGATTTGTATTTTGTTTGAATGGTGGGGCTATATGCTGGAAGAGTTCAAAGCAAGAGACCGTAGCCGATTCTACAACAAAAGCTGAGTATATAGCTGCATCAGAAGCAGCAAAGGAAGCGGTTTGGATTAAGAAGTTCATAACTGAACTTGATGTTGTTCCTAGTATTGAGTTTCCAGTGGACCTCTATTGTGACAACAATGGAGCCATTGCGCAAGCTAAGGAACCGAGATCTCACCAGAAATCCAAACATATACTTCGGCGTTTTCACATCATTCGAGAGATAATTGACAGAGGAGATGTGAAGATATGCAGAGTTTCAACAGATGAAAATATTGCTGATCCACTGACTAAACCTCTTGCCATAAAAAAGCATGAGGGACATGTTAGGGCTTATGGTATTAGATACATGAACGATTGGCACTAGTGCAAGTGGGAGATTGTTGGAGTGTGCCCTAGAGGCAATCGTATTTTCTCTTTTACTTGTACTTATTTCATGTTTATGGATTATTACTATTAATAATAATGAGGCATTTCATTTATTATATTTATGCTTTAATTGTTTAATTAAAATAGATGTAATAAAGTCCTTAGGATTATAAGTTCAATGTCATAAGAATATCAAGTACATGACTTGATAGTGAGATCTTATTGATTGATAATTATCCTTAAAGATTCCCTAGTCGAGTATTATAGTTAATAAGGACAACTATAATACATCGAGACTAGTATGTGGCAGACTGATGACTGTATCTCATCGGTCATGGATATGGGATATCAAGTCTTCACGTAAGTACACATTGGGACAATTGTGTACTGGATTGACCCGCCATGAGAATGCTACATGGGTTATTAAGTGAGTGTCATAAGCGATTCTCATAGTGACAATGGTGTACATGGTCCTTCGACCTGAAGTCGCTACGGTTTCCAACATGAGGAATTATATGCTTTCACGCAATCAAACGTCATCTTTAACCAGGTGATCATAACGGTTGTAGTCGGTTATATGACAAATCATGTAGAGAGATGTGAGTGACGTAGATGGGATTTGTCCTTCCTTATCAATCGGAATTATATCTCTGGGCCCCTTGATTGAGTGAGACGGTGAAATGTATGGCCATACTCAAGACAGTCAATATGAGATATTGACGAGACTTGTTTAGACGCGTCTACTCAGGGATCAAGAAACCATAGGTTACACTATTCATGGGTGACACGTTCCATGCCAGGAGCGTAACTATGATATTTGGACAAAGGGATTAAACTTACACATGTTCATTGGTCACAGTAAAAGGTTTAGTCAAATCACAGACATTCCTGTCACTTGGGTAGCAATGATGTGTTGCTAGATACCGCTCATTGCTTGTAAAATTAAAATGTGATTTTAACATTACTGCCAACGTTACAGGAACCTATAGGGTCACACACTAAGAGCAGATAAAATTGAAGATATTACATTTGATAAAAATACAATAGTTGTATTTTTATAAAATTAAATCTTTCTGATATGATTAAGATATGATTCGTTTTATCTTTATGTATAAGATATAAATTTCATTTTATCTTCTACATATAAGATAGAATTCAAATTTATCTCCTAAAAAGCCCAACTAGTTGGTCTGATAATATTATAAATATAATATTATTAGCTTTAGGTGAGGGAGATGTGTGAGACACAGAACGGCAACCCTAGCCGTCATATCAGAGAGTGAGTGATACACAGACTCTTTCTTCTCTACTAGAATTGAGAAGAAAGACGTGACTCCAATTGGGAATTTGTTCGTGTGGATACCAATAGAGGCACAACACATTGATGTGCTTGTGATTGATGAAGCGTTCGTGATAAGATTCGTTGGTCTCTTCTTCCTTGCAAAAGGTAATTTTATTCCCTATCTCAAATCATGCTTTCACATGGATCCTGGATGGAAATAGGATATATTTATTTTTTTTCCGCTGCGTTTGTCGCATCCTATTTCCTAACATGTAGGAGCCTTCCTTTGTTTCCTCGGGCGTTTTGGGCCTCTAGATGTAGACATTTGCACAATTGGAAAACAAAAAATTGATGTTCTTTTTTAGTTTTTGGGAGTTAGGGTTTGAAAAGGGGTTTTGGAATTAAAGGGTGGAAAAGTGTGATTTGATGTGAAATAAGGGTTAAATAATGATTAGAAAGTGAAATGGAGTTAAAATATAGTAACAATTCGTGATGCAAACTGATTTTTGTAGAGAGAGATAGAGAGGACTCGAGTGAGAAGAAGAAAAGGTCGTGAAAAATGCAGGTGAATCACGCTGCAACAGTATAAGAACTGCTCGATATACTCGAGTGTTTTGGAAAACACTCGAGTGTTCTAAGTAACATAACTCGAGTCTTGAGGAAAGGACTCGAGTATTTTGCCTAGTCCGAGAGTTCAATTCTCAGGTACTGAAATTTACTCGAGTGGACTGAAAATCACTCGAGTGTTTTGGGTTACCTAAAACCATGCAAATTTGAAAACGTGAATCACTCGAGTAAACTTAAAAGGACTCGAGTAAATTTAAAATTACTCGAGTGAATTTGAAAAGACTCGAGTGAATTCGTCAGACATGCTCAAAAACTTTTTCTAATTAAAACTGATTTAATTTGGAATTAAAATACTAGAGTAATTTTTCAAATACTCGAGTGATTTTATCAGACAGACAGATTTAAACACATTTTGAACACATTTGCACAAAACTAACACATTTAAAACCAACACACACTTGGAATCAAAATCACTCACAATCAAAATCATATATTTCACAATATCTCAAGGTCCAATTGTTCATCAAGCATCAATGCACATTTAATTAGACATACTTGGTGATTTTTCAACAAAACACAAATCAATTAGCTAATACTTGACTCATCTAAAATTCCAAGTTCCCTTCTTATGTGATATAAGGTATCTCTTGGCAAAGGTTTTGTAAAAATATCGGCTAATTGACTTGATGTGCTAACAAATTCAATAGTACAATCACCTTTTTGCACATGGTCTCTAAGAAAATGGTGTCTAATTTCAATGTGTTTGGTCCTTGAATGATAAACCGGATTCTTAGTTAAGTTTATGGCACTCGTATTATCGCATTTTATAGGGACACTTTCTAATTTCAAACCAAAATCTGATAGTTGTTGTTTCATCCATAATAGTTGAGCACAACAACTTCTGGCGGTGATATATTCCGCTTCGGCGGTTGAAAGAGCAACACAAGCTTGCTTTTTAGAAAACCATGACACTAATGAACTTCCCAATAAATGGCAAGTACCACTAGTGCTTTTACGATCAAGCTTGCATCCCACAAAGTCGAAATCCGAGTAACCAACTAAACTAAGATTTGCATCACAAGGATACCATAATCCGGTATTTATTGTTCCTTTGAGATATTTAAATATATGCTTAACCGCGGATAGGTGTGATTCTTTAGGATTAGCTTGAAATCGAGCACACATGCATACACTAAACATAATATCCGGTCTAGATGCAGTGAGATATAGGAGACTACCTATCATGCCCCTATATTTACTAACATCAACCGGGTTACCTGAGTCATCCTTGTCTAGCTAGCATGACGTGCTCATTGGAGTGTAGGCTTCCTTGCATTTGTCCAATCCAAACTTCTCAAGGAGCTCTTTGCAATATTTTCCTTGATGCACAAAAACCCCCTCCTTGACTTGCTTGATTTGGAGTCCTAGGAAGAACTTGAGCTCTCCCATCATAGACATCTTAAATTCCTTTTTCATCAAATTAGAAAACTTTCTACAAAGAAACTCGTTAGTGGCACCAAAGATAATATCATCAACATAAATTTGCACTAACAAGGTGTCTTCTTTAGTTCTATAAATGAATAGGGTATTATCAACTTTTCCCCTTTGAAAGTCATTCTCTAATAAAAAGGAACTTAATCGATCATACCAAGCTCTAGGAGCTTGGTATGATCGATTAAGGACAACCATCGCTCTGATACCACTAAATGTTTATAAAGTGCCTTTTTCAATTTATAAACATGATTTGGAAATTCATGACTTTCAAAATCGGGAGGTTGCTTAACATACACCTCTTCATTTATAAAACCATTCAAGAAAGCACTCTTAACATCCATTTGATAAAGAGTAAATTTCATAATTGATGCAAAAGCAAGCAAAATTCGGATTGCCTCAAGTCGTGCAACCGGAGCAAAGGTTTCATCATAATCGATACCTTCCTCTTGGTTGTACCCTTGAGCTGCTAATCTCGCTTTGTTTCTCCGGATTCATCAAGTTTATTTCTATAAATCCATTTTGTGTTGATTATGGTATGATCATCGGGTTGAGGGACTAAGTCCCATACATCATTTCTAGTAAATTGATTTAACTCCTCTTGCATGGCCATAACCCAATGTTCATCCTTAATCGCCGTTTTAATGGAATCCGGTTCAATTTGAGAAACAAAAGAGACAAAATGACAAATATTAAGGATGGACCTACGAGTTAATACTCCCTTTGAAATATCTCCTATGACTTTGTCAACAAGATGAGCTTTTACCATTTTCCAAGCCGGAGCAAGTTCTTCTTTGACTTCTCCTTCATCTTTTAAAACCTCCTTCTCTTTTTCTTCTTTTGAAAAATCAAATCCTTCATCACAAACATCACTCAAAACACCATCTTCTTTCGAAGACTCGTTAAAAACAACATGAATAGATTCTTCAATAGTCATAGTTCTTTTGTTAAAAATTCTATATGCTTTACTATGTGAAGAATAACCCAAAAATATTCCCTCATCAGATTTGGAGTCAAATTTTCCAATATGATCTTTTCCATTGTTTAACACATAAACTTTGCATCCAAAAACATGAAAGTGGGATATATTTGGTTTTCTTCCTTTGTAAATCTCATAGGGGGTTTTCTTGAGCATGGGCCTAATTAAGATTCTATTCATGACATAGCAAGCCGTATTAACGGCATCGGCCCAAAAATAATGAGGTACTTGAGAATCATTTAACATGGTTCTTGCAAGTTCCTCTAGCACCCTATTTTTCCGCTTTACCACTCCATTTTGTTCCGGAGTTCTTGGTACGGAGTATTGGTGCTCAATACCATGTTTATCTCAAAATCTATCAAACTTGTAGTTTTCAAATTCACCACCATGATCGGTTCTAATAATAATCACTTTTTGGTTTACTTGGTTTTGCACAAGTTTAACATGGCGTTTGAAAGATTTATAGGTCTCACTCTTTGCACTTAAAAAAATTGTCCATGTAAATATAGAAAAGTCATCAACAATTACCAAGCCATAATAGTTGCCACCAAAGCTTTTTACTTGAGAAGGTCCAAACAAGTCCATATGAAGCATTTCTAATGGTCTTGTTGTGGACACATCATTTTTAGATCCAAAATGATTTTTGGTTCGTTTGCACTTCTTACAATTTTAAAATTTAGATTTGGTAAACCAACTACTAAGTCTTTGGATTGTAGTTTCTTTAATTGATTTACATTAATGTGAGCGGTCCTACGGTGCCATAACCAAGCATCACTCTCATTGCTAACTAAACAAGTAGAAACCAAAGAGGTGATATTGTTCAATTCAACCAAATAAGTATGATTAGACCTTTTGCCAACAAATTTGATAGATTCATCTTTGTCACTTTTTATGAGACATTGAGTAGAGGTAAATAATACATGGTTACCAATATCACATAATTGACTAATGCTCAAAAGATTGTGTTCTAATCCTTGAACATAAAGTACATTATCAATAACCAAGTTGGAAGAATTACCGACTTTACCAATACCAAGAATTTTCCCTTTGTTGTTGTCTCCATAAGTGACATATCCACCTTCTTGAGGAGTAAGCTCTATGAAGTTCCGCTTATCTCCCATCATGTGCCTTGAACATCCACTATCAAGATACCAAAGTTTCTTTTCGGTTCTAAGGCACACCTCATCCTCACTTTCACTATTGTCATTTGAGGCTTCATTGTTGCTCCTAGCCATGAGACAAAGATTAGCAACTTCGTCATCCGAGCTACTTGATGAGGATTTTGCATCCTTCTCCGGAGCATCCCAAACAATGTAAGCTCTCTTGCCTTTGCCCTCTTGGGTCCTCTTTTCACTCTTTCTCAAGTATGTGGGACATTCCATTTTGATATGTTCAATGCCTCCACATTCATGATATTTTACTCCTTCACTTGAGCTCTTGTTCCTTGATTTGAAATCCTTGGGTCTTTTATCTCTTGATGATGAACCACTCTTTTTACCCTTGAGGAATTTATTGAATCTTTTTGCAAATAATCCAATTTCCTCCTCATTGAGAGCATGATCGGAGTTCTCACTTGTAGAGTCATCTTCAACCTCTTTTGAGACTTTGGTTGAGGCCTTGAGAAAGATGCTCTTCTTCTTCTTATCCAACTCCTCATGAGTGCTAAGTCTTGATAGCTCTATCTCATGTTCTTTGAGCTTGCCAAACAAGGTGGCCAAGTCCATAGTGTTCAAATCCTTAGACTCCTTGATGGCGGTCACCTTTGGTTGCCATTTTCTATCAAGACACCTTAAAACTTTGTGAGTAGTTTCACCATCACGAAATTGTTTTCCTAGAGAAATCAAGTGACTAATGATATGTGAAAATCTCTTTTGTAAGTCATCAATGGATTCATTAGGGAACATGTGAAATAATTCATATTCATGAGTCAAAGAATTTAATCTTGCATTTCTCACTTCACTTGTTCCTTCATGAGTGACTTCCAAAGTTTCCCACATTTCTTTAGCCGACTTGCATTGAGAAACTCGATAAAATTCGTCATGGGACAAGGCGAAGAAGATGATGTTCTTAGCTTTCAAATCAAAAGATACTTTCTTTTTATCATCATCACTCCAACTTCTCCTAGAAATTTCAACGACTTCCCCATTTATCATGTGTCTAGGAATATATGGACCATCTTCTATTGCATCCCAAATATCGGTATCTATTGCTTCAATAAAAACTCTCATCTGGATCTTCCAATAAGCATATCCTTCACCATTGAAGAATGGAGGGAGGTTTATTGAAGAGGATCCTTCTTGGTGATTGCTAGAGCCCATAGTTTCCAAAGGATCTTTTCGAAAAAGCTTTTACGCTCGATCTTTCGACCGAGCTCTGATACCACTTGTTGGAAACCAACAAGCGGGCTTAGCAATTACTAGAGGGGGTGCATAGTAATATGAATGCAACAGTGACTAATTTTCGAATGCAATTAAGAAATAATTGATTTTGTGCAGATTTTTCTGAAACAGGGCAAGAACACTCGAGTCTTTTTCAGACTACTCGAGTAAAATAGCAAGAACACTCGAGTCTTCTGAAGAATACTCGAGTAAATCGTGCAGAGTGCAGAAAAACAGTTTCTGAGAAATTGGCACTATAAATCAATAAGAATAAAACTAGTCCAGAGCAAATAAATAGAAGAGTAGTAAGCAATTAAATAAAGCTATAACAACTTAAAACAACCTAATTGCTGCGGAATTACTACTCAAATTAAAAAGCCCCTTTTGAGAAAACTTAGGTTTGGTTTATACTTGAAAGTAAAGAAAGCAATAAAAAGAGGACACCACCAATTTTATACTGGTTCACTCCCTATTAAGAGAGCTAATCCAGTCCCCCTAAGAACCTTAGGAGTGTCTCTAAAATCAAATTGTTAGAAATATTACAAGGGATAATTGAGATGCCTCACTCAACCTAACCCTTCCAAGAGTGTACCAAACTCTTGAATTTCTACCCCAATTTGAATTTGGTGATGAAGACTCCTTCTTCTTAAGCTCCTTGAAACCTTCAAGAGCTTCACCAAGCTAAGAACCTTAGACTTTGCTTGAGAACCTCTCAAGTCTTGAATGAACCTAAGACCCACTTAGGTACACTTGGTTACCAACCAAGATTTTGGAACAAGCTATATAAGTGTATGTGGAGAAATACAACAAATGATTTCTTCAACAATTAAGCACAATCTCTAACTCTTTAGACAAAGTAATAACAATGAATGAATGATTGAGTTAGAGAGAATTTTCACTTGAGAGAGAGAATGAGCAAAGAGAATATGTTTGCTTGTCTTGAATGTTCTTCTTCACTAGTACAAAGGCAATCAGAATGGAATATATGGAAGAGGGAATGAGAGAGTGAAAACAAAGTTAAAAAATCTCATTCTTGTCCTCTTCCAACGGTTAAAAATTTGCTGACAGGACCAAAATACTCGAGTCTTTTTGACTCTACTCGAGTCTTTTGCCCATCTTCTGATAGTGCTGCCCTTGTACTTGAACTAACAGTCATATCTCTGATTTGAGACAAAATACTCGAGTCTTTTGACCAGAGTGACTCGAGTCTTTTTCAGACTACTCGAGTCTTTTGATCATAGATGTAAAAATTAAGTTTTTCTAAAAACTATTTTCAATTCTCTTCTCAAGTGATAATTTTATGTAATCCCAACCTTTTCATGCATTAAAATTATTTGTCCTAGGATGAGATTAACTCCTAAGCTACTCACTCTGAATTATAGAAATAAAAATTACAATTAAAATAAAAGAGAGAATGACTAGCTAATGGTGCACTTGATCTTCTTGAGTTGATGAGCTTGAATTCTTCCTTTAAATCCAAAATCTAATTATATTGTCATCATCAAAACTATAACCACCTCATTGGAGACTTGATTTTACATCCTGCTCCAGCCATTGAACGAGGTGTGGTGAAGGAGCTCCAAACTGAGGAAGGGGTGATCTCAGCCTTGGTGGAAGAGTTGAACACTGGTACTGATTTTGCCATCAACTTTCTTGATGCTGCAGTTTCTTCCACTCCAGCTCCATCTTCAATCAGTCCAACCGTTATCTTCTCGGACTCCCCAAGTGTTATTGTAGTGGAGGAGTCTTCAAATCCTCCAAGGGCAGCAACTCCGTTTGCGCAGTTTCCGCCGCCACTGGAATATAAATTAAAGTTTCATTGACTTTGGTTGAGGTGTGTGAAGCTTTGTTGCGGGTCATTGGTCTCCTGCTACCAATGAAGAAGGGTCTTTCTTCTACCCTGGACATTCGAGCTTTAGAGCTCGTAGTGAAGTCTATCAATGCTCAGCAAAGAGCTGCTGAACTTGCTCTGGTGCAGTCTAGGGATGCCTACTCCTCCCTTTAATCCAAATATGTGGGCCTTAAGCAATATATGGTTGACTTTCGTTAGAAAGTTGAACTGTATGATGTCTTCAAAGGTCGGGCCGAGCTCAACTCAAGGGAAAGACCATCCTTGAGGTGACAAACAAGGACCTACGATCTCAATTTGATCAAGCAATGTTGGATCTCTCTACAACAAGGGTTGACAACTTCCAAGCATATCTTGGGATGGTGAAGCTTGCTAATCCTGACCACCAAATTCGCACGAAAGGGATTCACCGAAGAACTTTTGTCGTGTGGTGGGAGGTAGGATTTATCGTCCTTTTGTCGTTACTGGAGAACTTGCCGAGCAGAAATTTGATGATAATGCCTTTGCCGATCTTGTGAGGTCCCCGGTCGATGATAAAGAGGAGGATGAGGCTCCTGTTGTTGTAGCTCACGGGGGCGAAGTCCCTCAATAATTTTGGAGCAAGGATCATAGTGGCATATTATGTAAATGTTTTTGCTTTTAGCCCTTGAATCTTCGAAGCGGTTGAGGTAATGGTTGGTGGTCTTGGATCTTCCTTGCCTTCTGCTTTCTTACTTCTTAGTTGTTTTCTTGTCATCAAGGGTAGATCCATCACTGAACGTGCACTTCGGCTACCTCAAGGGTTTTTCGTTTTCTTTTTCTTTCTCCCTTTTTTGAGGAGTTTAGGATCTTTTAAAGGAGTTCTCCCTTTCATTTATAAGCTCGTAGGAGATCAGCATAAAGCCTTTTGTCTGACTCTCTTTGCAGCATTCTCTCAACAGTTAGATGCATCCATGATCCAAGGTTGAATAATAAAAAGCAAAAAAATTAATCATCTATACGGAATAATTGCCAAACACTCCTACCTCTCAAAACATGACCTTCTGAACTGAACTACTTCTTGTCCTTGAGCACCTGCAGAATGCCTCCAATCCTACAGCCCAACCCCTCATAATATCGAATGTTCAACTTAAAGATAAAATTAATATATTTGATGATGAAAGCTCTAATACCATATCATTGTCATTTTTGAAATATTTCGTTATCAAAACAAATAGAAATACTTTCGTTGCATAAATATATGCAGAGGGAACGATGGATTAATAGCAAGAAAGAACAAAACCACATTCGACTCTGCAACTCTAATTGTTGGTTTCAGCAATCTTCACCCGATCCATTATTTTGAAATACATAGGAACGCAAATAAATGAAAATTAACAATTATATCGAACATGATGATCTCATCCCATCATTGCCTTGAATCTACTTTACGGTTCACCACCAAGCTCCACTCGCAGATTGTCATATGGATATACTTTGGGTGCCTGATACAAGAGAAATTAATATAGAAATCTATCAGCATAATTATAACTACTTAACTACTACTATCTCTTAAAGGTAGCAATGCATTGGAAGCTTAAACAAAACACAAAATATATCAAAGGAAATATAGCCATAAGTACAGGGAAGAGTGCAACCAGAGTACAGGGAGATCATAGAGACAATAATAAAGGGAGTTAAGGTGGTATACGCAAGACAAAAACCAACATAATCCATAGACCATGTACAACTCTAGAAGCAAACTGTGTTGTTTCTCAACCAAAAAGTGAGAAAAATCAGTTACTTTAATGATGTTGCTAGTACCGGTACTACTAGGATAAAATTAGGTCATTCGAAGAACAAAACACTAAACCGAAACCGGATTTTATAAAGAATGCTAACAAATTTGCTGACGACACCTATTCAAACTTTTGCTCTGTCCTTTCCCTCCTTCAAACCTCCATCACAAGTTCAGTTTTACATTTGACAACAACGACCTTCAAATTCAATGGCAACTACTCCTCAATAAAGGGACAGACTACGGAGAATGAGATTGCTTGTTCAGTACAACCAAGCTTCAATGCCAGTATGCAACTAACAAAAAAAAAAACATCATGCAATGGAGTGAGCCCATCGCAGGTCTACCACAAATTATTTCATTAATTCATTCTGGTTTTTATGGTTTAAAATGGAACTGGGAATGAATCACAAAATGGAGCCTTTTTTGAAAGCATCAAATATGACAAATATGACTTCACAAGAAAGGTAAATTCATATTGCCGGTTAGTTGAAATTCTACATTTACATTAGCAGAGCTGGATCACAACTTTTCTAACACTACTGCCGTTGTTTTATTAAAAATACATATGATATGCTTGTTATGCTTCGAATATATGTCTTTCAAGTATTTAATGTAAAGAAATTAGAAGAAGAAAAACAATAAAAAAGGTTCTGGAAGTATTTTCGTATACTATTTAAAAACAGGGATAAAGAATGGAATGGAGAACAATATCCATTCAATAACAGTCTTCAATTTTAAACCATTCAATCACATCTTCAATATGATTCAGGCTCAAAATATAAAGTCATTACATCGAAATAAGATACAAATATTTCAATGATTCCTCTTAATAAATTCTATCACTTTAAATCCCTTAATTTCTTCATTTGTTTCCTTTCACGATCTCGAATATTCATACTGTCATTTAATAAAGAAAAATATAGCCAATTCACGCCATTGGGTCCAAGAAAGATCCACAGTCATAGATATGACAAAAAGACCAACTAGGCCTCTATACAACCCTGTACCTCTTTTCACCAGGGTGCCTCCGCATAATGACCATCTCTAGCTTTAGTGTAATAAAACAAAATATTATTATTAGGATATACAATCTCTTAAATATACTGAGTAAAATATCTTTAAACACTCCAAGTTAGATAAAGGTACTGGATAGGTCTCTCTACTTGAAGACGTGATATGTGGCAAGCCCAGACCCCAGAGGATCTCAAGAATGGTAATACATAAGAACTCAAAATAAATCCCTTAAGCAATGAGTAAGAAAAATCATATCCTTCTAAGTTCCAACGATCATCAATCTCGATCAAAATTAACCTTCTGAATAATATTTTACGAACAACTACCAGAGATTCAAAATCTGAAAACAAGCATCATGATGTACAAGACACATTAAGACCATCACAAAATTTATCAAAACGTCACCCACATCACCGGTACATAATTATGAACTATCTCTTAATTGATAAATAATGACTAAACTATCACTTTAATCCCTCACTTTGCAAGGTTTCTCACTTTAGTCCCTGACTTTTCAATAATTCCTCTTTAGTCCCTCACTTTGAAAAAAGTTACTCACGTTAGTCCTTGACAATTTTTTCTATCCATAAACATTAACGTCTTACACACGTAGCCGTTAAATAACATATACACACGTGACCGTTAACATCTTACACATTCCGCTGAAGAGACAGCTAAGGCTGCAAATGAGTTGCAAATAAGGTAGCTACTGAAGCTCTGACAACTGCAAAAAATACAACCGCTGATGAATCTATGGTAACAGCACAACAACTAGACGTCGTATAAGTTATTTAACGGCCACGTGTATAAGATGTTAAGGTTCATGAACGGAGAAAATTGTCAAGGACTAACGTGAGTAACTTTTTTCAAAGTGAGGGACTAAAGAGGAATTATTGAAAAGTCAAAGACTAAATTGACAATTTAGTTGATAAATAATAGGCTAAACTGCTCATTTGGTCCCTTACCCTATATTTTTATTTCAATTTGGTCCCTTACTTTTATTTGATATCAATTTGGTCCCTTACATTCCACTTTTAATCCTATGTGGTCCTTAATTATACACGTGACTGTGAGCACGTGTCCCTCTCTGAGTCTACATAATTTGTGACCCAAAACGCTGTCATTTTGGAGCCTGCGATTCACCTTCTTCTCCAAGTCTTCTCGAGGGAGGGAGGGAGAGTGTTTCGGATACTCATTCACAGCCTTTCGGAGGGAAAGGTTTCCTCTATTAGGATACAAATTGAAGAGACAAAAATGTGAGTTGGAACTTAGCTATCACCAGGATCGAGTAAAAACGACGATTCCGAATCAACAAAGAAGACCAACGAACGGTGTTAACGATTTGAAACGTAAGGGACCAAATTGATACCAAAGAAAGGTAAATGACCAAATTGAAATAAAAACATAGGGTAAGGGACCAAATGAGTTAAATTAATAAAAAGCAAGCTGCGAGAAATAACGAATATGGGAGCTTACAAATGGTGTCTTGGAGGCTTTGTCATTCCACACAGCCAACAGTCCCAGAGACGCAAAAAAACTCAATCCCCCACACAGCCACGCCAATGCCTCATACTGCTTCCAAAATAAATTAAAAATTACAAACACTATTTCCATAAAAATCATTAATCCCCATAAAAATAAAAATTAAAAAAAAAAAAAAGACAAAGAATGGACAAAATTTCTTGCCTTCCCAACAGTATCAGCAATTCGATCAATACAGGGTTCGGGAAATGGAGTACCGTTGTCCCACACAAGTTCGTCATTAGCCGGAAGCTGAAACCAAACGAATCAAAATAAGAAGAGATTAATGTCAAGGATTTTAGAAATAAATAAAAAATAATAATAATTGGGGAAACTGGAAAATGGATAGAGAGTTTAGGGTTAAGAGAGCGTTACGGGTTTGTTAGGGACGATGTGTTTGCCGACGGGGAGGCCCATGCCGGAACGGAGGCGAAGAGAGGAAGCTACTGATCGGGAAACGACGCCGTTTCCGCCCAAGATCTTTGATGCTGCGTTCGTCAATCTACCTGCCATGGTTTGATTTTGTTTTTCCTTTGATCTTCACGCTACAGACACAGTTGAGAGGAGTCCAGAAACTGAAGTACAGTATAACTGTATGATACGACTTCGTTTAGCATTTTTATTTATTTTTTAAATAATAGATCTTGGGCTGGAAAATTGCTAATGGGATTTTACGCAAGCCCAAAGAGAGAGGGAAAAAAACTAAGAAATGGAATTCTCACCCCAACTATTATTCCCACACCCCAATTTAAACAATGAAATTTCATTTTTATCTTTCATTAAATTTCCGACTTGGAACTCTCGGAATATTTTTCCGAGGGGTACCTCTCGGAAAAGTGAAGAATTTTCCAACAGGTACCTCTCGAAATTTTAAAAAAATTAGCAAAAAAGAGAAAAAAAATGAAGAGGTCAAATCGTTTCACCATTTGCAGCTGTACCATCTGCACAAGTTTAGCATAGACTGAATTTATGCAATACCACTTTCATCAGTTTTGGGTTTTGGAATGACTATGGGCATCAAATATGCATATATCCAGTATGTCACTTGGCGATTTGAAGTCGCTCGCGATTATCGTCCAATATGAATAATCCCCTCAAAAGATAAACAACTTCTTGGATTTTATTAATAATTCACACGGTTTATTATGAACCATGTGTTTGTCAATCAATACCATCTACTATGTGATATATATGCAACTAAATAAATATCATCAAGTGTATATGCAACAAGCAATAGACGCAGAATGTTAGGAAAAGACAAATCTATTTTAGTGATAAGTTTCATTAAAAGATAAGCTACAAAAATTCCACTTGGCTATTGCAGGCAATAAGTTTCTGTTTTGGCAACACTAGTGTCTGCCCATGTGGTCATGTCTCTTGTTTGTTGAATTTTCCGAGAGGTACCTTTCAGAAAAATGTCCAAAATTCCGAGAGACATCTCTCGGAAAAACACTTCAGAAAATATTCCGAGAGTCCCGTGTTGGAAAAAAATAAAGGGTATTTTTGTCATTTTACTGTTCAAATGGGGTGTGGGAATAATATGTGGGGTGAGGAATCTAAATCTCAAAAACTAAAAAGGAAATTGCTTTTTGGCCCCATCACTGAATTTTTGGCCCCCATTTTCAATTTTCATGGACCAAAATACCATTTTGTGTATTATTATTTTCGGTTCTACAAAGACGGAAGATCGTTTCCGTCTCTATAAAGTCGAAAAATTTTTCAGCTCTGCAGATTCGGAATTTTTTCGTCTCAGCAAAGTCGAAAAATATTTCCGACTCGTCAAAGACGAAAAAAAGCATTCAACCTCAAGAGGATGTGTTCGGAAAATATCAGCGGCACGCTTTGTTAGAGCTGGGAAGCAAAAGAAGAAAAGTCATCCTGCTAATGGATCTAAGGGTAGTTTTCGTGGATGTGTTTGTGTTGCACTGTCTTCTAGTTTTAAACATTTTGGTAACTTCTGCCACTCATACATTGTGCTTAACTGCTTTTTTAGGTTCAAAAAGGCAGCATGAAATCCAGAATACAAAACGACCAAAAGTAGGAAGATCATGTGAACAAGATAAGTTTAGACACCCTGGTGGTTACGAAAGAACAAATAACTTTCAACCTCAAGAGGCCACTTCATCGTCACATGCAACATAGAAGGAGAATACATCTTCAAGAGCCTTCAGGCTTTCATGTGAATTGAATGCTTTTTTCCGTCTCTGGAGAGTCGGAAATATTTTCCGACTTTGCTGAGACGGAAAAATTTCGAATCTGCAGAGCTGAAAAAATTTCCGACTTTATAGAGACGGAAACGATCTTCCGTCTTTGTAGAACCAAAAATAATAATACCCAAAAGGGTGTTTTGGTCCATGAAAATTGAAAATGGGGGCCAAAAAGTCAATGATGGGGGCCAAAAAGCAATTTCCAACTAAAAAAAGGAAAAGAAAATATTTTGTCACTCCAATGTAATACAATAATACCACCCAAAAAAGAGGTGAAAAGTCTTAAATACCCCTTCATTTTTTTAACGTAACACTTGGATCATGAATAGAAATCATGTCCAAATAGCTGAATCTAACTCACGACCCAAGTTTCTTTCAACCAAAATGATTGAACACAACAACATGATACCTTATGTTCATGTATGTTTTATGACTAACTAATTCCAGACATGCAATTATGATCAAATTTGAATGAGTTAATGAGTCACTACGCATGAGAGATATAAAGATTTCAAATTATTAATACGGCCGTGAATTCAAGTAACGATCCAAGCTTTTTCGACCAAAATTAAGGTGGCAAAAAAATTGGTCAACTCATGACCAAAATTTTTAGCATAGGTTATGACTTTTGTTCACGACCCATGCATTAATATATAAAAAAAAAGTAGTTAAAATTTGTAGTGGCATTACCAATCATTGGGTGGCAAAATACTTTCTCCAAAAAGGAGTTTTTCTTTTTTACTAATCAACCAACAAATAAGTATATCCCATAAGAAAGTGACATGCATTAGTTGTTAACCGATCGCTAGTAAACAAAATACCAATTTATGACACATCATTTTCCTTCTGATATGAACTAATATTGATATATCGTTTTTTTAAGTGAAGTATTAATTTAGTCCCTGATATTTTTTCACAATACCAACTTAGTCCCTCAAGATTTTCATATGTACCAATTTGCCCCTTGAAGATTTTGGATGTATCAATTTGGTCCTTAAACATGAGGGACCAAGTTGGTATATAAGAAAAACTTGATGGACCAAATTGGTATATCCAAAAATCTTAAATGACTAAATGTGTATTTATAAATTTTCGGAAACCAAATTGATGAAGTAAAAAAACATCAGAGACTAAGGGCCTATTTGATTGTTGTTTTGCTTTTCTATTCTAAAAACAATTTTATAAAACAGTTCTTAAAAACTATTTGTAGAAAAAGAGAATACAAAAATTGTGCTTGATAAACTTGTTTTGAAAATAGTTTTAAAAGCAGCATGGAACCCATATCAAGTGTGAAAGTGGTACATCCTTTCTCTCTCCAAAGTGCAATAGTGCTTTGTCTTCTTCATGCCATTAACTATAAAATTCTTCAATGCCACGAGACTTTTTACTTTGTCTTCTTCATATACCATTAACGATTATAATCACATCCAATTCATCTATAAAGAAAGGACAAGAACAAAGTTGAACATGGATGATGATAGATCCATTTAGATCTAAAATTCTAAGACCCAAGATAGGTAAAAAAGAGAAAATGTGGACCTTGCTCAACCCACTTTGTTGCCGCCAGCGAAGCCCACTCAAGTAGTGACAAAGTGCACCGCCACAAGCCCATTAACTTCGTCCATCCCTTACCGAGTTGTCGAAGAAGAAAACAAATTGAAAGAAAGTAAGGCAAAAGTTTAATAGAAGAAGGAGGAAACTATCTTAAATCATGAGGAATTTTTCAATTTATTTACATAAGTGTCATTAATGAAACTGTATATTTACAAGCATGCCACTGGTAAAAATAAGAGAACATCAAAACAATTCCAAAGAACATCTTCTAGGTGTTCTGATTTTTTTTGTTTTAAAAACAAGCACTTCGCAAAACAGTTTTCAAAACCGTATCGGGAACAACCAGAAACAAACCGTTTTTTTTTTCTAAAAACAAAAGAACTAATTTAAAAACAACAATCAAACAGGTTCCGTGTTTTCTTGTTTTTTTTTCTTAAGAATAGTCCTCGAAAACTATTTTACAAAATAGTTTTCAAAACATAAAAATCAGAACACAATCAAATAACCCCAAAGTTGGTACGTCACTCTTTTTTTTATATATAGGATTGATAGCTAAGAAAAACAAAAAAAAACTAACTTTTTGGAAGATAAATTATTTCTCTTGCAATATTTCAAGTTCAAGATTTTGATGCGATTGAGATCATTGTACAGTGCAATATTTATCCTTCAAAACACATGGTTATCATCGAGTCTGCTATCAACAAGAGCTACAACTGAGTAGGAGGTTGCACCCACAACTCCATGTCAACTCATTAATAGCACCTTACTTAACCAACTGATCAGCATAAGCATTCATCTTCGTCAAGATATGAGCAAAATAAACCTCCCAGTTTGCGGGGGTGGAGAGAAGGGGTGACCCAGAGAGGTCATGGTCACCCCGACATTTTTGAATTTTTTTAATTATATACATATACTATTAGTGACATCTCCCTACTTTTAATTTGTACTCATATATATTTTATTACATATATTGTATAGCCTAAACTTGTTTTTTATTCATTTATGGGCTTTACGCCAAGCCTTATACTATTACTTTATTTGAAATAAATTAAAAAAAAAAAACAGTTGCAATGTCTCACCTCACTTCCTCTACCTTCAGTCCTTCACGTTATTGCCGCTGGGCATCTTGAGAAGGAGTCTTCAATTTCTTTCCTTAGTTCTTCCAAAAGGTAAATTAACTCTTCCTTGTTGCTAATAATATTCTAATAAATGTCTTCTTTTAAAATCTCTTCCTTATGCATCAAAAGCCTTTCTTCCTAAATTTAATTAACATCTATTAGTGCTACTTTGTATGATTGTTATAGTTATTAAATTGTTTTAGGTTGAAGGATGATGAGGAAGACAACTATTGACTCATTTTTCAAGAGAAAAGAGAGAGATAATCTTGATAGTGCTGCTGAAGTTGAGCAACCTAGGGTACCAACCATCTCCTCCCAAAGCTTTGAGGACTGAACAAGAAACAATTGCTAGAGGTATTTTGAAATGCGATCCCGGAAATTGTCCACAAATTTGGAAATATCCTGTTAATCAACAAGATGAAATTCGTAGGGCATATGTGAAGTTGACCATATCAATTTTTAATGGATGTGTATCCACTTTCATGTCCAGAAGATCATCCTTGTCGATTTCAAGCTCATTGGTTTGAAAATTTTCCTTGATTAGAATATTCACCGGAAAAAGATGCTGCCTTTTGTTTTTCATGCTATTTATTTTCTAAAAAACTAAGTCCATTCACTTCAACAAGATTTAGAAGTTGGAGGAAAGTGAATAGTGGAAAATACTGTGCGTTTTTATCTCGCATGGGAAAAAAATTAATTCCCTTCACAATGTTGCTCTCAGATGTTTTGAAGATTTCAAAAATCAATCATGCCACATTGACAAAGTGTTGAATAAACTGACTTCACAACAAATTTTGAGCAATCGGTTACATCTTAATGTATCCATTGATGTGATTAAATGGTTGACATTTCAAGCTTGTGCTTTTAGAGGACATGATGAGAGTTTGGGGTCAACAAACCTAGGTAACTAACTTTCTTGAAATGATAAAACTCTTGGCTTCTTATAATAATGAAGTAGATGAAGTTGTCTTGGAAAATGCTCCTAAAAATGCAAAATACACTTCACCTACTATTCAAAAAGAAATTTTATATGTTTTTGTTAGAAGGGTGCAAAATGAAATTCGAGAAGAGATTGGTGATGCAAAATTTTGTTTGATTGTTGATGAAGCTCGAGATGAATCTAAAAGAGAACAAATGGCTCGTGTTATTAGATTTGTTGATAAGAATGGATTTGTTAAAGAGCGCTTCTTTGATTTAGTACATGTGAGAGATACTACATCATCCACTCTTAAGCAAGAGATTTGTTTAATATAGTCTAATCATAATCTCAACATCGAAAATGTTCGAGGCCAAGGATACGATGGAGCTAATAATATGCGTGGAGAGTGGAATGGTTAACAAGCTATGATTCTTCAAGAATGTCCTTATGCATATTATGTACATCGTTTGGCTCATCAATTACAACTAGCTCTTGTTGCTGCATCTAAAGATTTGAGTGATGTTCATGCTTTTTTTTTCAAAACTTGAGTAAGATTGTTAATGTTGAGTGTTCTTCTCGTAAACGCAATGATGAGTTGATGGTGCTTATGAGACCGAAATTGCACGTTTGGTTGCAAATGATGAGATTGAGATTGAGAGGGAAGCTAATCAAATTGACACACTACATAGACCCGGAGATACTAGATGGAGTTCTAATTTCAATTCACTATGTAGCCTTCTACGCATATTTAATGCAACTACTTCAGTTCTTGAAGATTTGGTGGTTAATGGATCTGGCTCTCAACGAGGTGATGCTACTTATGCTTTCAGAGTGTTGATGTCTTTTGAATTTGTTTTTATTTTACATGTTATGAAAGAAATTATGGGAATTACAGACAAACTTTGTCAAGTCTTGCAGCAAAAGAATCAAGACATTGTGAATACTATGTGTTTTGTTTCTAGCACAAAGTCACTAATTCAAAAGTTAAGGGAATTTGGTTGGTATTCTCTTTTAGAAAAGGTTAACTCTTTTTGTAGTAGCCAAGGTGTACCAATTCCTGATATGAGTGCTATTTACTCTGACATAATTCGAACTCGGCTTAAAATGGATTTTGTGACAGTTGGGCATCATTATCGTGTAGATATATTTACTGCAACAATAGATTATGAATTGAAAGAATTGAATAGCATATTCAGCGAGCAATCAACTAAGCTTCTTGTGTTGAGCGCATCTTTAGATCCTAAAGATGCATTCAAGTCATTTTATGCTTGCGATAATATTTGTAGTCTGGCTAAGAAATTTTACTCTTCAGATTTTTCTGACCAAGAAAGGATTCAGATGGAATATGAATTGCAACATTATGAGTTAGATGTCCAAAGGATCCCGAATTTCATAATTTGTCAACTCGGTGAACTCTGTCAAAAATTAGTAGAGGTTGACAAATCAAATGTTTATCCTTTAATTGATAGATTGATACGACTTATCTGACTCTACCTGTGTCTACGACAACTATGGAACGTTCTTTTTCGGCTATGAAAATTATAAAAAAAAAGGTTTGCGCAACAAGATAGAAGATGGTTTTCTTACTAACTATATGATTGTTTATATTGAGAAGGAGATTGCAGAAAGATTTACAAGTATATGATAATTGATGATTTTTACTCCAAGAAACAACGGCAAGCACAACTTAAGAAGTAAAGGTACATATTTAATCTTGTCATATGTTTGATATATTAATCAACTGTGAACATGATAAGTACATTTTATTGTATTATGTTAGTTATTATCTAACTTGTTTCATCTTTCCTTTTATTATAGAAGGATTGTAACACCCCAATTGGACTTAGAATTTTCACTAAAAATTTGCTCCATGTTTTTTTTATAAGCATTACCAAAGTCATTTCATTTTTAATTCTTTTACAAAAAGGTTTTCATATAACAATTTGATTCACTTGGTTTCAAAATATTTGATCTTGCAACATAAAATTCCTTTCCAAAAAGAGATGTTACTAACTTATTTCCAAAAAGCTCCTTTTTGTAATCCAATTTATTCGATGGTTAACTTGCGGAAAAATATTTAATTATCAAATGAACTTGATACATAACCGGAAAGAACTTATTTCATTCCATATAAAATAATCGTTCATTACAACAGGGGTTACATTCGGGATAGAGTAATAATATCCCAATCACCTTAAGATAGGATACAAAACAAAAACTATAATATTCTAGACTACTAGTCTTCATTGCTATCCTCCACCACAAGTGTCTAGAAGATTCCTCGAATTGCTGCTTCCACTTTCTCCTTGTATGTGCGTTATCACGCGATCCTCCTTCGACTTTGTAACATCCCAAAAATTAATCCCCGATTAGAAATTATAATTATATGTAATTACGTTAATTATTATAAAAAATTATAATGTGATTATAATATAATTATGATGATTAGAATATAATTATGTTTTAAAAATAAATTAAGGAATAAATAAAGGAAATTATTGTATTAAGGTAAATATTTCTTTTTGTGGAAATAAAAGAAGTATTTAATAAGTATTTGATAAGAGAAAAGAAAATAGAATAAAATATAATATTTTGTGATTTTTGTGTCTCACTAACCGGTTAGTGAGATGAGTAACCGGTTAGTGCTCTCAGCAGAACCAGAGTAAGTCGGTTTGGAACTCGAATTGGGAAGAGGAACACGTCTCTGGTCCCAAAATCAGCCACCTTGGCCTGAGACACGTCCAATCTCTGATCATAAGGAGTGGTGGTGAGTGTGGGTGACTCAAACCACTTCTAAACCACTCAATTTCACTCTCAACATTTCATATATCCAATATCTGAACTCTCCACTTGTGTTGATTCGTTCTTGCTCTCTGAAGCATCAACACAGACAAACCTTATATCAAAACAAAGCTCTCTGAACCTTCTTGAATTAGAAACAAACCCCACTTGATTTGATAAACTGTAGAGAAAGTTATAAGCTCTGCAATTTGACTCTGTGTTGCTGGAAAAACAGAGCACGAATCTGTTCTTGGAGCTCTCTTTCTTGATTTCGTTTGGTAAGCTCCAGTTACCTTTGAGTCTCGAATTTGTTTCAATCTCAAGTTCATGTATCCTAGTTTGAATTCCAATCTTTACTCACGAATTTATTTAGCTTTTTCTTGTTGAAAATCTCTGATCGATACCCCCTGTTGAAACTGAAAACAGAGTTGCAGCTGAGGTGGGTTTTGCCTCAAAATCGTGTTGAACCTTTTCCTTTGCTTTCCAATCAGTCTCAAAAGCTTCAATAGGTAAGGGAGAAGATATTCATTTGCTAGAATGATTATTAAATGGCTTGGAATGTAAAAGAGCTTTACAAGCTCAAGGGCCACAGGTTTTGAATTGGGACTTTGGCTTGGAGGCCAAAATAGGACATAAAACTCATTGAAGCAAGTCATATTAACTGAATACGAGCTAAAGGAACTATAAATTTGACTTGAGAAGCTCTGAAATTGATTTTGACATATTAAGTGCTAAATATGTGGTTTTATGCATACTTGAGGAATTATATATGAATCTCATGAAATTGATGTGTATAATTGATTTGAACATGTTTAAATATGTCCATATATGTTCTGTGAATGATTGATAAGGATTGAAAATGAAAGGTTTCTGAATTGGTGTTAAAAAGTGACATTTCTGCAATGATGCTGCAGTGACTAACCGGTTACTGAAACTACTAACCGGTTAGTTACTGTAAAAATTGGAAAAGAGCGAAATTTGAATGTGAATAACCGGTTACACAACTTTCTAACCGGTTAGACACTGTTCAGAACCTGAAAAATGTATTTTTTTCTTTAATCCAATATTTCCCTAATATTTTTAATTAATTCTTTTAAAATAAAAACTATTTTTTTTATTATTTAAAAGAATGTTTGGATGTCAATTCCTTTTTAACATCAATTCAATGCCAATTAAATAATTTGAATTCAATCCTAATAACTTGGTTGTGATTGAAATCATGCATGGTGTTATGGAGCTAAGATAAGATAATAGGAAAAGACACATTCGATTTAATTAAATCGGTATGAGAATACGCGGAGATTAGGTTTATGACGGTGATACGTCAAATAACCGTGGGAATTAATTATAGGTAAAATAGTCCTATGATGAGTGGGTTCTGCAGACTCGACTCGGGATAATTTTACAATGACTATAATTTTATTCTATCGATCTCTCGGAGTATTTCGTGATTGCGGAGGACGGTCTTTAGTATAATTTACACATGGGTTGTAATTGTATACTTGGTGGAAAGACGTTTACTCCCAATTGTTTTTCCTATTTAGTATGAATCGTTGGTACGTTGTCGTCAAACGTACGTGGAGCGTTTGAACGTTTTCGTTAAAACGTAATTTGGATCGTTTGAACGTTTTCGATAAAACGTAAATTGAATCGTTGAGGACGTTATCGATAAACGTGAAATTTGCCAAGTGCATGGTATTTCTTAGAATATCACAGAGGAGATTGCATTAAACATTGCATCGCATTGCATTGCACATGCATTAGAGTCATACATTATTTCTTGATATTTATTGTTTAATATTTATCGATTGATTATCTGAGTTTGCTTACTTGCTTATGTGATCCTAATTGCTACTTGACTAATTGTGTTTGTTTATTCCTAGTTCATTTAATTATTCATTTGTACGTGAATGACACTGTCTTACTCCCTTTGCCCTATTTGTTTATTAGGTGATGTCTCGATTTCTGGCATGCCTGGAGATGCGTCCCGTGAGAGGGACATGGGAGTATGAGGAGCGTAGGGCCACGTTCGAGGGGGAGGTGGAGCTGATCTTCCGCCACCCGAACCCCTTGGCGTATATGCGTCCTCGTCGGTTTCGCATACCTATGATATATGCCCAGCATGTACCTCCTGCTTTTACTTACAGACATGGTACTCCACCGCCCCAGCCTGCACGTCGTCGTTCTCACTTCCGTTTTCGACCAGCTGCTCTCACTCGCACTCCTCCTGAGAGAGCTGCACCGGAGGATCCTTCCCGTCCGAGTCCATCTCGGACTGTGAGATTTGCACCATCACCGGAACGTGCGCCTCCGGTGGTTCAGGTGGACTCTGAGGAGGAGGATCCCGAGGAGGGCGAGAGTGAGCCAGCTGGGGGCGACGCTGTACAGACTGGAGGGGAGAGTGACCAGGTCGTTCCATCGACTGGGAGCCAGTGGATGGTGGATGATATGTGAGGTGATATGCTAGGTATTTATCATTAGTATGTAGGCTGACTTTAGTATCTTATAGAGTTTTGTGGACTGCTCTGGGTTACACCTTATTATATATATGCATATGTGCACTGACTGAGTTTAGTAACTCAGAGTTATGATACAGTATCTTTTGATCTAAAATAATGTGACATGATGTAAATTAAATCAAACTTTTTATGTGAAATATAATGACGCAGTTTCATGAAAGTATTTGGTTTAAATTATTTCCTATTTTTATGTACCATCATAAGAACATTAATATCATTTCCTTAAATCACATTAATAATATGCATTTAGCATAACATAATTCCCGTGACGACTCCGGTCGTTACAGACTTGATCAACCATTACTCGTACTGCATAATCTGCCATCTGTGGACATTGTTCCCCAATGTCCACAGGAAAGGGAAATAGAGAGAGTAAGCACTTTCGAACGATATCATCGTTGACGGCGTGGGCTCACTATAGGAGAATATTAAGATCATACAAACATATCATAGCGTACATCATTATTATCATTACCTTATTCCATTTATTACCAAAAAGTCCTTTCCAAAAAGGGTATACCTCATAACTGTTATAATTAATTATCTTTAAGCTCTAAGTTTCCGAGTTCACGACCATCGGTAAATCAAAGGGGGTACGATTACCGAGGCTCAAGGGTTTGATAGCACACACGTTACATCTCCTCAACGATTCCAACCACATCCTAGTTCGGAAAGCAGATGGGACGCATAGGAACCCTAACCACGTCGGCATCGAAGTTGCAAAACAACAGGCTGTAACCAACTACTTGTGGTCAGCAAAATACATTTTTAGAAAAGAAGTCCAAAAGAAGCAGAGCTTCTAGCCTCGTTCGGGTTCCCTCTCACCATCTATGATTTGCTCAAGGGGGCGACAGCACTTTCTCTAGTTGCGCTTGCAGTCCTTGCCACGACACTAACTCTGGTCATTGTAGCATTCGTCCCGCCCAGAGAAGCGCTCGAGGCTTCTTGATGTTTCACCGTCCTTGCCCTCCCCTATCACAATCGACACTTGAAGAGACACTAACCTCCAAGCGTACCTAAGTATCCATAGATAAACAGGGCATCTTTCCTCTCCACTACTTCACTCTCAACGCAAGGTTTAGAAAAGGGGTTCCTAAGTCTTTTAAGTTATTGAAATGTTTTTACTAAGTTAAATATTCCTAATTGTGGTCGACCCATTCTAGCCACACTTCTAATGGGCCTCGACCTCTAAGGGATTAACCTACCACAGGCGCTTCCAAATTACAGCGGATTTCAAACTGAGCTCATAACCACGGCGTTCCAGTCACGTGGTCAGCAAAACTTAACGATCAAGCACGCCACCATGACAGTGCGATCAGGGGATAACATTATAAATTTTCATAAATTTCAGTAACGATTCCATACCAATTCCTTAAACCATAAAGCCTTTTAATCAATCCCCAAAAATTCTCCAACATAACATCATATGAATCAATTATTTTCCAATAACAGGTTTATATAACATATACGCCAGACATGTTATCATTAACAATTTAATATTATAATCGATTCAGCATCATAATAAAACAGAATATACACACATACAATTATATTCGAGGGATCGTGTTTTCGTACGAACGGCGGGACATACACACACAATTGCCATTCTACTACTCACTCGATAGATCCCTAGTTCCGACCTTTGAGATGATACGGAACGTCCTAATATTACCCTACATGCCACTATGTCTTAAGAAGGCTTCTCTCTCACCTGGATTAGAAGCTAGAGAATTTGCGTCCTTTTGAGCCGAAGTCACGTTACCCGAATCTGAATCAAGAGCCTTCACCAAAATAATATTGACAAGAATAACTTTATAAATAACTATACCAATTTAAAATAAGCAAACCCACTAAAGGTACACCATCTTTAACAAATACAAATTCCTTAAACAATTTTAGAAATGAAAAAGACTTGTATTATAATCTCCAATACTTAAAATAAATCATACTTTATCAAGCACAAAATATTCAAAACCTTTTTATAACATCACTAAATTTTCAGAACTAATTATCTAATTGCTTAAACAAACCAAAATCATTTTTCAGAGATATATAACAACTACCATTCAAACACTTATAAAACTCAATACATTTTCAAAAAGATTCAAAAACTCCTTTTTAAAACACGTCATAAATATAACATGTAACTAAATATATATGACTTGGTCACTCATATTTTTATTTGCATGAAAATCATAACAAAAAACTTATATAACAACTACCAAGCCATCACTAACATAAACAAACCAAACTACATTACTATAACTTGATGCAACATTTTTAAGAAATTGGGACAGCAACTAATATCCATTTAAAAATCATTTTTATCACATAAACAAGTAACCTAACACATAAACAAATATTCCTAATCAAAACTCATTCATTTTTCCAGGTCAAAAATAATTCTTTGAGCTAATGCAACTTAATAGTTTTTCTGGACAGCAATTACAACTACAAAAAGTTAGTTTTCTCTTAAACTACTCTCTTAAAAATTATGCCACTTTCCTACTTAAAAAACACAACTCCTATTATTTAAATAACATGTAAATATCACATAATCATATTCCAATAAATTCTGGACAGTAAGGTAACATAGAGTTGCATCACTTCAAAATCACCCGAAAATGTATCTTTCTTTTTTTTTTCAATTTATTATTAAAGGATACATCACCAAGGTCTAAAAATAAAGTCAAACTAAATAAAATAATATTTTTACTTTATAAAACAATTTCGGACTGCAACTAAATTAATTTAATAAAAGTCATTTTATTTTATAAAAACACATACTTTCAAGCTACATTTTATAATATACACATATATACAACTAAACATCACAAACACATACAAAAATAATTCTTTTAGGACCCATGGCCTCACTAAATAAAATATTCCAGAATTAAAATTTTTATTTTGCAGAATTAATATATTTAATAAAAATGCTTATTTTTCTATATATACAAATCAAATAATCACAATATACATATCACATAACATTTAGGCACTTAGAAAATTAAAAGAACACACTTAAATTATTAAGTAATATTTTAGTCCAAAAATAAAAATAGTGACCAATTATTTTATCTCATATACATATAACAATGAATATAACCACATAAGCATTTTTTAAAAAAAAACAATCACATCCCTTAAATTAAATGTAGGCCATACGGCCCAAAAATTTCCAGAATATTATCTTATTAATTATATTACTTTTTTTTTTATAAAAACAGTTAATTTTATATTTTCATACGCCTTAGTTCATAAAAAAAATAGCAAATAATACAATAGTTAGGCACTTAGGAAAAAGAACCAAAGATCATTTCCCTAACTTAAAATACCATTCAGCTATGAATAAAAATGAAATGGCAGCATCACTATTTTTTTTATATCCATACATAATTAGTTAATAAACATATAATACATTTTAATCACATAGAATTATTACAAAAATTTTAACCCATGACCTTTAGACCCAAACAAAATTTCGACCACACCACAACATATATATATATATATATATATAGACACATATATAGTTTTAAACCAAACATTATAAAATCCTTTCCTTTGTTTATATTCATAGTTCTTATAGTATATACATATAGATATATATTTTTGTTTAAGAACCATGGAAAAGTGCAACACCCCGATTTGATAACTTGAAAATATAATTTCTTTAATTAATGTAGTAAAAATTTGGGCCATTTTTTTTTTTGATAACATAACATGGACATGAGAATCTCCAAGCTCCAAAATCTTTTATCAAAATAATTTGCAACATAAATTTGATTCTCATATCACGCGTTATACTTCAAGTTCCAAACCGAGATGTTACGAAACATCGCACTTTGAAACTCGCTTCCACAAATCACATTTAATAGCCCATATCCTTTATGTTTAACCAGAAAACTTAATTATGATTATCCAGCTTTGTAAAACATCTTTCGGGTGTACATGTGGATGCAGCTAATGATGTCTAAGTACCTGGTAAGGGAGTACAATACTTGATCATAGATACTATGACAGTAGACCTCCGTCCAACGCATTCTCCTCAGAAGGGTCGAATCATCAGCCATCGTGTCCTCGAGCCGAGCTTGACCATCTTCTCCTTCGAGACTCCATCTCGATCGTGTCTTCGTAGGCCATCACGTGAAGCGCCGACTCCCAATATAATCTACTTACTCTGTCGCCTGTGGACATCATCACAGAAGTCCACAGGGACGGGAAAAGACAGAGAGAGTAAGCATTCCGAATGACGCATCGTCGACGGTGTGTGTTTATGATAGGCAAAATATTAAGACAATACAAGCACACAACGATACACATTCACAACACAACAATACAACAGATAATTATGCAGGATGCATGAGGATGCGATGCAATCGTCACATTATCTAATACGTTATCCTTATCTTAAGGGAATCTCTTAATCAATTCATCTCGCAAAGTCGAATCTCTTTAACAGCGTGTCTCGCAGAGTCAAAGTTTCTTTGTCCACATATCTCGAGTCCATATTATCGGGTAATTAGGCTTTGTGGTCTCGGTTTCAAGTCTACATCTCCTCGGGATCCATCCACCTAATCGGAAGCAATCAGGAGTACAGGATCTCTAACCACACCGACTTTTACTGGATGGCAAAGTGAATGCATTCATATAAAAAGCCCGAGAAAATAAATAAAATAACCTCATCCGGCCGTGTTCGAGCATCCCTCTCACTGATCAAGAATTAGTCAAGGGGGTGTCAGTCGTCTTGTCTAGTGATCATGTGGTACTTCATCCACGCCACTGGGTGACTAGCTCCGACTGAAATTCGCCAGGGCCCCTATGGTTTTTTTCCCACCTAGACAGACTTCTCAAGGCTTCTTGACGAATCACCGTCATTGCCTTCCCTTATCTTAATCATCCAACTGAACACCACAAGGGTAATTCAGGTGTATCTTCCTCTCCACTACTTCGGGTTAGGGTTTCAAGGTCGTGGGGTTATACTTTTCTGTCCTAACGTCGACCCATCCTAAGTCATCTCCGCCATACAGCTCCGACTATATGCGGAATACTTCTGTGGGACTCGACCACTATCTCTGACGGGCTCCGACCCATCCTGAATCATTTCGGCATACTGCTCCGACCAGTATGTAGGATATCCACAACTTGTCTAATGGGCTACAACCCAATCAGAATCAACCTCGCCATATAGCTACGACTATATGCGGAACATTAATCATTCTTCTGAAGGGCTACGACCCACTCAGAATCACCATCAGCATACGGCTCCGACCATATGCGGGATATCCATCAATCATCGATAGATAGGCTCCGACCTATCCCAAGTCACTCGCACTCAACATATGGTTACGACCATAGAGAGGCTACCTCAACACATGGCTACAACCACGTGGAAACTATCATCATAGAACTCAGCACTCATGGCGTTCACGTTCAAAGCGTCGTCATCATCATAGCGTCAGCTCGATCCACGTACTCAGCGCATCAGCATCATCCGGTTCATCACGGGTTCCATCCCTTAGAGTTTCGCTCTAATCGTCGGGGAATTTCTTACAGTTTTCTATGTCTTTTCTATTCTTATCTTATATCGCGGGATGATGCAATATGCTCATGCAATGACAATATCACAACAATACATCTCAGCATAAACAAACATATCAATCAATCAATACCATGTAATGGTATAGGTCTGAGTCTTCGTATACCTCGATACAAACAATCACACAATTTATCGGGTATACTACTAACTACGATAGACTTTTACTCCGACTTTGAGAGAGTACGGAGTGTCCTATTAGATCACCTAAATACCACGGTGTCTTAGGGAAGCTTCTCTCTCACCTCAACTCCAGCAATTACTCTGTACGAAATCATTGCGGGTTCTCCCAACTGTCAGCTGCTCCAGCTTCTTGACTTATACGCACCTTATACTAGATAGGAGACACTAACGTTACTAGTCCATCCAAAGGATCGTCATACATAAAATCAAAGCGCGTTTTCGAAAACTTCTTTCACTTCTTGTCGGAAAAATCGTAAAACGTCGAGATTTTCTCAAAATCAAAACCCAACTTTCACTATACTTTAAATACTTTGAAATCATTATAAGAAATCAATGAAATCATTTTAAATAAATGGATCGGTTGCTGGTCTGTCTTGGACAGAAGCTCGCTCGATCCCGAAAACATCGAATAACGTCATTTTTGAAATCCAACCTTTCTTAAACCACGTACCACTTAAAACTTAAACTTTAAAACCAATCAAACACATTTTCAGGATTGAAAAATGATTTAAATAAAAGCTGGACAGCAAAGATGCTCGCCCATAAACCACTCTTTTAGAAAATTCGAAAACACCGAAAAATCGCATTTTTCAAACCAACTTTATCTTATATTAAGTATTCATCAAAACTCAACTTCAAATCACTTTGAAAACATGTTTAAATAAGAAATACATCTTAGAAAAATTCTGGACAGCATCATATGCTAAGTCCCTAGTTCATTTTTCATTATTCAAAACCAATTTAAATCCATAGACAAACCAAGTATCTTGAAAACAATTAAATAAACACCTTGATTAACAATTTTTCAATCAAATAAAGTAATGAAACATATAGGCACATATAAATTGAATCATACTCATATAAACACTTTAAATAAACGGATTGGTTGCTGGTCCATTCCGGACAACCACAACCAAGATTCGAAAACACCGAAAAATCGTTATTTAATCTCTTTAATACTTCATGTTAAAATGATCATTTGAAATGATTTATTTTCAAACATAACACTTAAACAAGGTAGTTCAATTAACATGCACCACTTAAAACAAACCATTGGCACATAGCACATAGCACATTTTCAAATCAAAATTTCGAACTAATAATCTAGACCGAAACACCGCAAACAATTAACTTTGCAAACTCATTCATGCATAGTCTAAACATACCATCAAGCAATCACTTATTCAATTATTTCAAGACATTACAATCATCATACCGATCCAGCCAAGTCATGAAATGAAGTACAAAATTCACGTTTGTCAAAAACACTTAAATAAAGCTTTTGTTCAATTACGGGAATGTACAAAAGATAAAATTCAAAACCATACCAAATCAACTTGTTTAATTCTCAAAATTTCCAGAACATACACATATATGCTAAAGTTCATCATATAAAATTTCCAAGTTATTTTAACAATCTTAAGTTAGGTTTGTAATCAGATTTTGCATAAAAAGCATGATGGAACTGTTGCTGACCTGAGGCCAAAATGCCATGGTTAAAAATAGTGTTTCAACTCCTAATTGCATGAAAATTGGTATAGACTTCCCTCATACAGTCAAGACCATCTCATAAACATTTCGGATTATTTTGAGTTGTGAAAGGTATATTTTTCTAATTAAGTTTGTCATTAAGTCTGGAAAATCTGAACCAAATGGTTCACTGTTTCTCAATTGGTAAAAATATCAAAACAACTCCAAATCACCTCAAATTTTACAGAGAGTCACAAGACATGTTTAAGGAGCTACCATAAAAATTTCAAGCAATTTAGAGTAGTTTAGATCAGAAAACTCGGTTTAGGTTTTCCCTTGAAAACTTATTTTTCCGAAATTGCTTCCACCAAAATGACTCCATTTCAATTAATAAACCAACTCTAAAAATCATATAAAAATTCAGGGGTAATCAATTTAACCTAATTAAAACAGTGTCCAAGTTTCAGAATCACCAAGCATATACAAGTACTACTTATCTAAATCTTTTTCGCTAAAACACCTTAGACTTCCATAATTATCAATGAACAACCAAAATTTATTTAAAATGCCAAAACAATTCCAAATCCCTTCAAATTTTCCAGAATTCATTTAAATAGCATCAAGGACCACATATTAAAATTTCAAGGCAGTACAATTAGTATAACTATCATTTCTCAAAGTCTCTTACAAGAAAATCACTTATAAATTAAGATTTCATCACTTAATCCAATTGTTCAAACCAAAACGTTTTCATGATCTAAGCTTTGATTTACACTTGCATGTCATTAAAATCATAGATTCATCAACATGGATCAACAATCCTTCATACAAAATAGTCACAAAAACCGAATCAAACAAGAAAATAAAATCCTTTAAAAACCGATTTGAACACCAAGTTTTCAAACATAATCACTCTCTCATTTTCAAGCCAAGATCTTTACATGCAAGATATCAAACAAAAGGAAATCAAACTTTCACTCACAACAACATCAAACCGTGACCAACATAAAGGAAAATCATCAAGAAAAGTTCAATCATTTCAAAGATTAAAACCCAAGCATCAAACACATCATAGTTCAAACATAGATTTTGATATGCATGCAAACAAAAACACTAGATCTTTGAAAAATCTTTTATGAAAACTTAAAAATCAAATTCTTTTCAAAAACCATTTAAGAGATCAAGAAGAAAACTTAAAATCATGAGAGAAAACACTTTTCTTAGCAAAAACTTTAAGATCAAGTTTAGAAATCAACTTGTTTGTAGACAAAAACACTAGATCCATCGTAAAAACCAACATGCATGTGAGTAAAAACATTAGATCTAACTTGAAAACAAACATGCATTAACTTTTCAAACAAAAATCAAAGTTCTAGAAAGAGATCATGAAAAACCGAAAATGAATTGAAGAAAGTAGGTTAAGAACTTTTAAGATCATGAAATAAAATTCTTACTTAGTCAAAACTTTAAAGAATCAAGACCAATCCTTTGATTTCTCTCCTCTCTCCTCACGGTTTACTCACTCTCTTCCTTAGGTTCATGGTTTCTCTTTCTCTTCTCTACTCTCTTGGCTTGATTTAGCTTAGGTTATGAAGAGTTTGGTGTTGAAGTTTGGTTCCTCTTCTTCTCTCTTATTCGGCCACTCTCTCTTTCTCACCAAGAGCTTGATGATGCTCTTAATGTTATGAAGTGTTTAGTTTGGAATGGAAGGAAGTGAAGGAGAACCGAATGGAGTGTGTGTGTGAGTGGTGATATTTGGTTTGGAATGAGAAATGAAGAAATGGAAATCAAAGGAGTGTGTGTGTGTGTGTGTGTTTTGATGAAAGAATGGAGGAGAATTCACTCACTCCCTCACGGTTTTAGGGTTGGTGTGTGTGGGTGTTGGTGTTGTTTGAGAGAAAGGATGAAGATGGAAGAATGTAGAAGGAGAATGAACTCTCTCTCTCTCCACACGGTTTGGCCCCTTTCTTTTATTCTTTCTCACTTTTTCCTAATTGCCATCAAGGGCTTGCATGGAGGGCTATCTTGCAAATACTTGGGGACTAAGTTACAAAACTTGGAGGCCAAGTCTTGCTCCCAAGTCCCTCACGGTTTTTCTCCCCTTTCTTTTTTTCTATTTCTTTTCTTTTTCCTTTCTAGGTCATGCTTAGGTCATCAAGGTGATGTCATGGGTTTGACTTTGTAGCATGCCACTTGGTAACCAAGTAAATGAGCTTGGTGTCCAAGCCATGCACTTGGACATTCGGCCATAGGACATTAGGGTAGACTAGGTTAGCTTAAGTAGGTTTAAGGCACTAATTAGGGTTTAATCGTGATTAGGGTAGGATTAGGTTAATTAATCTAGGTTTAGTCCACTAATCCTTAGTGATTAGGGCTTAATCAAGGATTAAGGTACTAATCAAAACTTAATCATAGGTTTAAGGAAAACTAATTCTAGGTTAGCTCACCAACCTAGAGGATTTAAGGTTTAAGAGAGTGATTAAGTGCTTAATCAAGGATTAAGAACTCGATTAGGGTTTAATCAAAGATTAGGATACTAATTAGGGTTTTGAGAAATGATTCTAGATCAAGATATTTGGACTTTGATTTCTTTGAAGCTTGGAGTGAAAATAAATTTCCTTCTTAAAACCATAAAATCATATGAATCAATTAAGAAGACAAAATCTCAATAAAAACCTCAAGCAATATGATTCATTCCTTGAATGAAATCACAAATAATAAAATTACTCCAAACTCAATAAAATCATTTGCTTAAACTCTATGAAAATCCTTGTTTACCAAAATTCCATAAAATCAACATTTGATTACGTAATCGAATAAAATATCCATTAAAAATTCTTTGTAAAACAATATTTCAAAATTCTTCTTTAATGAAAAACTTATTTATATTAATCGGGAAAATACAGAATGTCACAAAAAGAATATAGTAAAAGTAAGACTTAAAATTTTTGGGTGACAACATAGTTTCTCCCATAGTTTAGACTCAAAATAATAATAAAAGATGAACATAATTTAGAAAACATTTTATAGTAACAAAATAATAAAAGTAAAATAAGGTTCTTAGGGATACCTTGAAAAAACTCTAACACATTTCAACCCACAATGAAAAGCTACCCTCTCCTCTTCCCTTTAGACTCCACGAATTTCCTTTGCCAAAGGAGAATAATATTTTTTTTTTGTTTATTTTTGAGAAGTTGGAAGTGAAAATAGAAGGGTTTCTAAGCTATCTATTTATACTAAATGAAAATTTGTCTTCTCACCCCAAACTAAGATGAAACTCACGTGGGTTTGGGTAGAAAGGCTGAAAAAAATATTTTGAATTGCTTTGGTTCATGGAATCTATTCAACCATGCATTTATTCCTTCTTAAAACTTAACATTCACACTTAATGATCACCTTCACTTTCCTATGCACTTCATTTTTCCACCACAAAAGATGACTCAGCACACACTCACTCTCCTATCTCTTTCCACCGTCCAAACTATAGCAAAAAGGAGAAACTTTTCAATTTTTTTACTTACCCATACTTATTATAATCCATAATTCATAAATTATATTTTAGGAACCACTTAGAACCAAAAATTATTAACTGTATAAAAATAAAATAGTTACAGCCAAATTCTTGATTTCAAAAATCCTATTTTCATATGTAAAGTAAATTCCTAAAAGGAAAATTTATTTATAGGCACAAAATAATTATTTTTCTAAATTAAAAACACTAAATTCGTTTTAATTGCTACAGATATAAAATTTTCGAAGGACATATCATAAAATTAAAATTTTTACAATTTTAGAATCTATATTTCAATACGATCGTTTGGACATATAATTTGTAATTTTTCGACTTACAGTTAAAAAGATATGAATTTTCGAAGTTAAAACACTATAACTTGAAAATTCACATTTTTATCAAAACATTAGTTAAAATCATCCCAAAATTATTTTTGTAATACAAAAATATATTTATCAAATATTTCTATCCCAAAAATAATTTTCTCATTTATTAAGTAAAAATTTATAATTAAATGCATATATAGATATAATTAACGCCACATATATATACATATATAACCAAAACCAACTTTTTAATAACAAATCCCATTAAACTATTCTTAAAATAATTAACACCAAGCAAAAATACAAATATTAAAATTTAAATAAATTGGGTAAAATTGCGGGTCTCACAATCCTCCCCAACTTAGAGATTTCTCGTCCCCGAGAAATACTATACTATTGAAAATGAGGCACAACTTACTCAAAGATTTTTATGAAAAAAAACCGCATTCATTCATTGAATCTTAAAGATTCCACCATAAAACATCGATGTACGAGAAGGAAAAACTCCTTCAAAACAAGTCAAGGAACAAAACAACCAAAAGACTAGACAAGACGAGTGGATAAATTCACTTGTTCAAACAACACTCAATACAAACATCGATCCTAACAACTACCGGCAGCGTTAGCGTCCTTACTCCCAACCATGGTGAAAACCCTCCCATTTGCTTGAGGTTTAGCCGCACCTATTTCATTGATCTCACGTTTGGGCTCATAACAGTTCCTTGCGAGATGTCCAGGTTTGTTACTATTAAAGCAGTTGGGGTTTTTCCAAGGGCAATCCGGTCCATAGTGACTCCTGTGACAACGATTGCACAATGGACACACACCTCCTTGGTTTCTCTTGTCACCCTCACTGTTGTGAGCATCCCCATCATTGTTGTTGTTGCTTTGATTGTTGTGATTGTTGTTACGATCATGCCTATTTCGATTGCCACTGCTACGATTGTCGCCTCTAGCTGAATTATTTCCTCCAGTCCTGTTGTCCCTCTTCCCGCCAGACTTATTGTCTTTTCGTTCACCTCCCTGTCCATAAGGACCTTGATGTCGGGCTCCTCTATTCTGGTTTTCACTTCCTAGGGAGTGCCTCATAGGACCACCACTTGAAAGTTGTGCAGCTGACTTTTCTGTTGACTTCAAACCATTTTCCACAATACTTCCCTTATTCACCAAAGCTGTAAACACATTTATCTCCAATGGCGCTAGGGCTCGCTTAATCTCTGGCTTCAAACCATCCAAGAACTTTGCACACTTAGACCTCTCATTTCCAGCTTCTCCATAGTAGGGCATAAACCTTGTCAAGTTCTCAAATTTTGCAGCATACTCACCTACACTCATGTTTCCTTGCTCCAGTCGCAGGAACTCCATTTCCTTGGCTGTTTTCAGATGCTGCGGGAAATACTTCTCCAAGAGTCGATTCTTGAATTGGTTCCAAGTTATCACACTAGCTTCTCCAGCCAAAGCTTGCCTCTCATTACGCCACCAATCAGCCGCTTCTCCCACCATCATATACCCAGCATAAGCAACTTTTTGTTCATCCGTACATTGCCCTATTCCTCCGAATATCCTCTCCAGACTTGCTATCCATGCTTCAGCCTCCTCCGATGCATATCCTCCAGCAAATTCCTTCGGATTTCTGCGGCAAAACTCATCAAGGCCTCTGATTCCTTGTCCACCAGCATTCGCATTCTGATTCTGTTGAAGTTGTTGGAGCATAAGGTTCATGTTATCCCTCACTCCTGCCAAAACTGCAGCTGTCTGAGCCATGATAGCAGCTTGTTGTTGAGCGTTCATCGGTTCCTCATTTGCTTGTCGACGTGCCATTGTGATCCTTCTACACATGGGGGGTTTAAGTCTTAGATTAAGCAGAGGGTCATACAAGAAAAGCATATAAGGCTATGCTTAAATCCACAAAAGACATTCATCCTACATAGTAGCAAACAGAGTCACACAAGGAAAGCTTGTAAGACTATGCTTAAGGCCACTAAGGACAACCATCGCTCTGATACCACTAAATGTAACACCCCAATTGGACTTAGAATTTTCACTAAAAATTTGCTCCATTTTTTTTATAAGCATTACCAAAGTCATTTCATTTTTAATTCTTTTACAAAAAGGTTTTCATATAACAATTTGATTCACTTGGTTTCAAAATATTTGATCTTGCAACATAAAATTCCTTTCCAAAAAGAGATGTTACTAACTTATTTCCAAAAAGCTCCTTTTTGTAATCCAATTTATTCGATGGTTAACTTGCGGAAAAATATTTAATTATCAAATGAACTTGATACATAACCGGAAAGAACTTATTTCATTCCATATAAAATAATCGTTCATTACAACAGGGGTTACATTCGGGATAGAGTAATAATATCCCAATCACCTTAAGATAGGATACAAAACAAAAACTATACTATTCTAGACTACTAGTCTTCATTGCTATCCTCCACCACAAGTGTCTAGAAGATTCCTCAAATTGCTGCTTCCACTTTCTCCTTGTATGTGCGTTATCACGCGATCCTCCTTCGACTTGATCAACCACTACTCGTACTGCATAATCTGCCATTTGTGGACATTGTTCCCCAATGTCCACAGGAAAGGGAAATAGAGAGAGTAGGCACTTCCGAACGATATCATCGTCGACGGCGTGGGCTCACTATAGGGGAATATTAAGATCATACAAGCATATCATAGCGTACATCATTATTATCATTACCTTATTCCATTTATTACCATAAAGTCCTTTCCAAAAAGGGTATACCTCATAATTGTTATAATTAATTATCTTTAAGCTCTAAGTTTCCGAGTTCACGACCATCGGTAAATCAAAGGGGGTACGATTACCGAGGCTCAATGGTTTGATAGCACACACGTTACATCTCCTCCACGATTCCAACCACATCCTAGTTCGGAAAGCAGATGGGACGCATAGGAACCTTAACCACGCCGGCATCGAAGTTGCAAAACAACAGGCTGTAACCAACTACTTGTGGTCAGCAAAATTACATTTTTAGAAAAGAAGTCCAAAACAAGCAGAGCTTCTAGCCTCGTTCGGGTTCCCTCTCACCATCTATGATTTGCTCAAGGGGGCGACAACACTTTCTCTAGTTGCGCTTGCAGTCCTTGCCACGACACTAACTCTGGTCATTGTAGCATTCGTCCCGCCCAGAGAAGCGCTCGAGGCTTCTTGACGTTTCACCATCCTTGCCCTCCCCTATCACAATCGACACTTGAAGAGACACTAACCTCCAAGCGTACCTAAGTATCCGTAGATAAACAGGGTATCTTTCTTCTCCACTACTTCACTCTCAACGCAAGGTTTAGAAAAGGGGTTCCTAAGTCTTTTAAGTTATTGAAATGTTTTACTAAGTTAAATATTCCTAATTGTGGTCGACCCATTCTAGCCACACTTCTAATGGGCCTCAACCTTTAAGGGATTAACCTACCACAGGCGCTTCCAAATTACAGCGGATTTCAAACTGAGCTCATAACCACAGCGTTCCAGTCACGTGGTCAGCAAAACTTAACGATCAACCACGTCACCATGACAGTGCGATCAGGGGATAACATTATAAACTTTCATAAATTTCAGTAACGATTCCATACCAATTCCTTAAACCATAAAGCCTTTTAATCAATCCCCAAAAATTCTCCAACATAACATCATATGAATCAATTATTTTTCAATAACAGGTTTATATAATGTAGGGTTAACCAATAATAAATCCTATCGCTACAGGATAAGCACGAGCTCTCTAGTACAGGATAAGGGTGAATAACTCATCCTTCTTATCCTCTAAGAGCCATGTCAGCCCTACTGGGCCGAACAGGCCCATAAGGCACCACAACACAACTTCCCCTATAAGTATCGCCATGCTATAGGGGCTAAGATATGTTCTCTCATCCCTACTCTCAAGAACTACGTGTGGCTTGATCCCCTTATCACTGGGGGTACGTAGGACCGGGATCACCCTCGTCAGCTGCAACAACCCCAAACACACATCGTGCTGTTCCATCAATACCGGGACATTACATTGGCGCCGTCTGTGGGAAACGATAAACTTCGATTCCCACCAAAAATAAAAATAAAAATAAATACACAACGAAGAGGATGAAGCACCAAGGCGTGGCTGCCATGCCGCTGTTATCATTAAGGACACGGTGAACCCTGCCTTCGCTGTTCGGGACCGCCGCCACCATGCGCCTCCAGAGGATCGATTACCATCGCAGCAGGACCCTGGTTCGGAATCGGGCACGCTTCCTTCAGAACTGCGAGCACAGCGTCGAACCCAGCACCACCGTGAAGACCACCTCTGGCCGCCACAGCTTCTGAATCGCCCCAATCCCACGTGCATCCTCCACCATGCGACACATGCTGGAACTCGTGGCTTCAGGTTCGGGCACAGGTGCAACGGCGATGGCTGTTCTCTCCTTCTCCTTCTTCTTGCTTGACACGTCGTGGTGGGACTGAAGGGCGACGAACCAGATCTCTCGTTCTCATCTTCTTCTTGCTTGACGGGTCGTGGTGGAACTCACGATCTGAGGAAAGCGAACCGGACTATCTCTCTCACCGCCACGAAGTCGTGGTATCATCGACCGCAGCAGAGCGACGAAAGCTCCGCCGCTGGCATAAACTGCCACCATCGTGAGTCCCGTAGGTCACCACCGCACCACCATACGAGGATCCAAACAGCAACGAGCATGTGCCTTCGCTGAGCGCCGTCAGCGCCGTCAACGCCCTCACTTGGGTTGCGCCCCTCCTCCGCCAGTTCTTGCCGTCGTCGCCGCTGTACAATAGCCACTCGTGCGCAGCAACTGCTGCAAACCCTCATTAGGGTTCCAGCCCTAATGGGCTGTTGGCTGTTGGCCCAACCTCAAAAAAAAAAAAAAGGGCCTCAACAGGCCCTAACAAACAAAAACAAAAAGAAAAGGGCCTCAACAGGCCCTAACCAAAAAAAAAAAAAAGGTCCAGCAGCCCCATCCAAAAAAAAAAGGAGAAAAAAGGGAGGAATGGACTTTCAGTACTCATTGGGCCCAACTGGGCAAATTCTTGACAAGGCATTCTTAGGGATATCAACAACGGGCCCAACAACTCCGCAACCTACTTCTAAATCAGGGAAGCTACTACTTCTAATTTTTAATAATTGCATAAATATTTTATTGACTCACGTGACTATTAGTTAACAGCAAAAATAAATTATGCCTTTGCTAATTTATGTCATTACGTGTCACTTACTATTTTATAGAAATATTATATATTATATAAATTGCCAATAATTATCATTATTGTGGTTATAAATTATCAACTTGGACGGCAATAACTAATTAATTATTGTTTTCGTATATGCATACGAGGTACATGGTCCGAGCTATTAGACCACCCATTTCAAGATTTTGGTCAATGGCTTATTATTTTCCGAGCTCTGTGAATACAACTATGTCACTTTATTCGGAACATGGTGATAACGGCAAGGAGCCCCGAGTATAGAAAGCCTCGTGCTCGGTTCCCCACTTCGAATACAGGTGCCAACTACGTGCGGACCCTCGACAACGTCCCCCTATTGGTATCTCATACATTCAGAATAGCAGAAGCCATGCACTACCTCGGGTTCATAAGACGACTACGGAAACCTCGCACCATGTTCCCTACTTAAAGTCAACTGCTCGACGGAGCTCATTTGGAAAGGATTAACAGAAGACTTCAATCCAACGGTCTTCAATCCAACATTCCTCACCTCAGTAAATCAGGGAAGGAATTCTCGTTCCCATATTATTTTTCTATTTACTTGGCATTCTATGTTTTTACTTTGCACACATGTTGATATTAACTCAACTGACATAATATTTCTGACATGTGATTTTAATACTTAGCTTCTTATAATTCTTTTACATGTCGCTTATTATTTGATATATATATATATATATCGCGCATCCTCATTTTTCATGAATTAATGCGTTCATCATTTGATTTGTGGTCATTAAATACTCTGGCATATTTATAAATGTCCTTCAATTACAATTATTGAGCATAATATACCTGAAATTATGCGTCTTTTCATGGGCAATCCTGTCTATTTGCACGATATTTAACTATTGTCTTTTCAGTCACGATATTATCATATTATTACGTGTGATATTACTAAATCAAACTAACTCTATACCGATATTATAAATCGTATCTTTGCCAATAATTGTCATTATTGTTGATTGATTGCTATAAATTGTCAATTTAACGACGATTACCAATTATTAATTTTGTTTACATATGAGAGGTACGAGTATGATAGCCCACTTCTCTAAAAGGCCCATTTCGAGTAGTGACCTTTTTAAACAAAGCCCATTCCGAGCTTCAGACGGCCAAAAGATACCCTCCAAATTAATTGGTGCTAAACTGCTCAGTCACTATTGGCGTCTAATATTAGTATCTTCAACGTGCCAAAGCCTGCCACATCCTCGCACCCTCTGCCATGACACCCTTGCCTCTCACGGTTACTTACAGCCAAAAGACATCCTTGTTAACATCCCTCCTCGGGATCCAGCGTTGCTCACACGAGTACTACACAATGATTTGCCCATAATGGCGTACAGGGGTTTTGGATGAAAAAGGGTGAGGAATATCGGCTAACCACACATTCTAGTGATAGAAGAAGAAAGGCCTCAATGCCAAAAGGATGCCGGGCATATCAACATTATTCAGAAATAGTCTAACCACGAAGACTAACAGGGAAGGATCTTTCTCATTACCCCATTAATATTATTTCAATTTCATGGTTTAGTTGTCATATTCATTATTATTGAATCACTTACCACATGACATGTGTTATCTTAGATAATAATCGTAATTAACAGTGAATTAATTCATACTTCGCTATTAATGTCATTACATATCATTTACTACTGAATATTCTAATAGCTGTTTTTATACATCATGTAAAGGTACAAATTTGATGGTCGGAACTACCGGGCGCAATAGCCCGAGCACGATGGCCAAAAATGATTCGAGTGTTTCACGCATAACCCAAGTCAGGATTCCTATCATCCGAAAACATGCACAAGCCGACCACAGGTCTAAATCCACAAGCCCATTGTATTTACTGCTTCAATTAAATAAACGTTCTGTTATTGAATTCATTGTATCACGTACTTTTCCTCATAACCGATTAGCCACCGGTTATGACGCGAACGATTATAAACAGCTCCAACAAGAGCTTATAACTCGTCAAGTACTCCAAAGAAGATTCCCGATTCAAACATGATTTGTTATAACAATCATCGTATACATCGCGGATAGAGGAACCCACCTCGGCTAAAGTGCTGGAGTTCCGAGGTCTTAACACTTGAATTCTTAACAAAAAGAACAAAAAGAAGCACAAAATCATAACGGATATTATAAATATTCACTCATTTCGGATCACGTCCTAACGCGCTTGCCTACGATCTCGGTTGGCCGACCAGATCGGCGTGGCTACAAGTAAAAATGGGAATTGCTACCTCGATAACTTGGCCATCGGCCAAATATGTCGCAGGATCGAGGAATGCACCTCGGCCAAGGCAGTCATTCCGACAGCATCCCCCGTAGACGTTACGATCCAATTCATGATATTACTCTTAACACACCCCGATAAGAGAGGTGTATGAATCTCCGAATCGCGATATTCTTCCGAGTAAAAGACCTTGGCTGCGAACATTCTTTTACGTCACCACCAAGCCTCAAAAAAGAACGACTGATCGACCCAAAAGGGCTCTAAACTCGGCACAGTTTCTATGACTCTTCCCGAGCTGGGGGTCTTGTGTCGTGGACCGGACTCCGGTCCGACCTACACTCATAACTTCATCACCCTCATCTCAGAGCATCCCCAAATCCATTCTGGAACTCCCCCCGCGGGAACTCGGTTCGAGATGTTCCTCACCGAGCTTGTACTCGGTTCGAGATGAGCCTCACCGAGCTTGTACTTGGTTCGAGATGTTCCTCACCCAGCTTTTACTCGGTTCGAGATGAGCCTCACCGAGCTTGTACTCGGTTCGAGATGTTCCTCGCCGAACTTGTACTCGGTTCGAGATGAGCCTCACCGAGCTTGTACTTAGTTCGAGATGTTCCTCCCCCAGCTTTTACTCGGTTCGAGATGAGCCTCACCGAGCTTGTACTTGGTTCGAGATGTTCCTCACCAAGCTTGTACTCGGTTCGAGATGAGCCTGACCGAGCTTGTGGTGGATCCCCCCGCGGGAGCTCGGTTCGAGATCGGGGTACTCTTTTAGTTTCATCATCCGAGCACAAAAGAGCACTATCAACCATCCGCAACACTCTTCCGAGCGGAAGATCACGCCTGCAAACAATGTTTTATGTCACCACTAACTCTCAAAAGCTCAGCACAGGCTCTTCAAGCCTATACGAGCTTGGGGGGCTTGTAGGGTTAACCAATAATAAATCCTATCGCTACAGGATAAGCACGAGCTCTCTAGTACAGGATAAGGGTGAATAACTCATCCTTCTTATCCTCTAAGAGCCATGTCAGCCCTACTGGGCCGAACAGGCCCATAAGGCACCACAACACAACTTCCCCTATAAGTATCGCCATGCTATAGGGGCTAAGGTATGTTCTCTCATCCCTACTCTCAAGAACTACGTGTGGCTTGATCCCCTTATCACTGGGGGTACGTAGGACCGGGGTCACCCTCGTCAGCTGCAACAACCCCAAACACACATCGTGGTGTTCCATCAATACCGGGACACTACATTTGTAGGGTTAACCAATAATAAATCCTATCGCTACAGGATAAGCACGAGCTCTCTAGTACAGGATAAGGGTGAATAACTCATCCTTCTTATCCTCTAAGAGCCATGTCAGCCCTACTGGGCCGAACAGGCCCATAAGGCACCACAACACAACTTCAACTATAAGTATCGCCATGCTATAGGGGCTAAGGTATGTTCTCTCATCCCTACTCTCAAGAACTACGTGTGGCTTGATCCCCTTATCACTGGGGGTACGTAGGACCGGGGTCACCCTCGTCAGCTGCAACAACCCCAAACACACATTGTGGTGTTCCATCAATACCGGGACACTACATATAACATATACGCCAGACATGTTATCATTAACAATTTAATATTATAATCGATTCAGCATCATAATAAAACAGAATATACACACATACAATTATATTCGAGGGATCGTGTTTTCGTACGAACGGCGGGACATACACACACAATTGTCATTCTACTACTCACTCGATAGATCCCTAGTTCCGACCTTTGAGATGATACGGAACGTCCTAATATTACCCTACATGCCACTATGTCTTAAGAAGGCTTCTCTCTCACCTGGATTAGAAGCTAGAGAATTTGCGTCCTTTTGAGCCGAAGTCACGTTACCCGAATCTGAATCAAGAGCCTTCACCAAAATAATATTTACAAGAATAACTTTATAAATAACTATACCAATTTAAAATAAGCAAACCCACTAAAGGTACACCATCTTTAACAAATACAAATTCCTTAAACAATTTTAGAAATCAAAAAGACTTGTATTATAATCTCCAATACTTAAAATAAATCATACTTTATCAAGCACAAAATAGCAACGGCTGCGCGCTAGCGAGGATGGTGCTGGTGGTGGATGCTACTATGCGAAGAAGGAAGAACCGTTGCTCTTGTTGTTGTTTCTTTCTTATTCTTTATTATTATTTCTTTTTTGTTTATTGTGGATGGTTCGATTCCCACAGACGACGCCAATGTGATGTTCTGAGGCCGGAGGCACCACATAAGGTGTTTGGGGATGTTGCAGCTGACGAGGGTGACCCCGGTCCTACGTATCCCATGAGAGGGGAATCAAGCCACACGTAGTTCTTAGGTTTAGAGAGACGTACCTTAGCCCCTAGGGAGAGGGGAATATATATAGGAGAGCTGGTTGCCCTAATGGGCTTGCTTGAGGCCCAAGTAGGGCCAACATGTACTGAGCTATGAGTGGGTGAGCTGTCCTTGTGGATAAGGTGAGACACGTCATCCTGCTCTTGGTGTTGGACTGTTTGGGTGGTGTCGGACAAGGAGGTCGGACCTTGGTAGGAAGATGAGGTCGGCCCGTGCCTGATGTCTGTTCGACCGTTGAGTTTTGAGCTCGGCCAAGCATACAGGGGGCTTCCTGAAGGGTCCTTAGGTCCTAAGTGAGGGCTACGTGGACTCGGCTAGGCCGAGTCCACCACAAAAATAATTAACACCAAGCAAAAATACAAATATTAAAATTTAAATAAATTGGGTAAAATTGCGGGTGTCACAAGGATGTCCTAATCCTGCTTTTTCCTTGCTCCATTTTGAAATCCTGCTTTCTCATTGAAAGTTGGGGTTTTCTCTTCAACAAAGGCATCCATGTGGCACTTTTTTGTTGTGGGTGTAACTGCTTCAATGGAAAAAATGCATAAAACTGCATTCACTTTTTCTATATGCTTCTTCCCTTTTTTTTACGCTTCTCTCCATTCACTCTCTTATTCTCTTTTTTTCCCCTCTTTCTTTCTCTTTTACCGTTTCTCTTTCTATAACAAACTCCTGGGCCACCTCTCATTCTCCATTTCATCATTATCAACAACTCTTCATTCTCTCTAATCCCAATTTTGTTCTTCTTCTTTTATTTTCTTCTAGATCAAACAATTGCTTTTGCTTAAAATCCATAGATTTTGAAGATGAGTTTGAGGGTAAGCCCTTGATAACAATTGACACTAATCATAAATTAAAGTTAAAGGATGTAGTTTTAAGGAGGCAGACATTGGCTTTTCAATAGAAACCTAAGGTAATGCTTTTTTATTCTTCTTTTGTTTTGGTTCTCTATTTTTATGGAGTGAAGAAGTTTCTAATACAAGATTATAGTAGTTCCTCTTCTCTCTTTCCATAAAATAATTTTATATTTTTGATATATTATTGTTTACCGAATAAAGATGTTGATATGATGTTGAAGGTGTCCATGCATTGCTATGGCTATGCCAAAAAAGTTGAGAAACATATCTCAAAGTTGGAAGGTGAAAACTGAGAACCTTGCCATTTTTTTTATTTGAGGAATTCAATTGACATAAAAAAAGTGACATATTTTTAATTAATATTAAGAATATGCAAAAAAAAAGGGGAAAAAATGGGGTTAAACTGAGATATATCATCCATTTTTTTTACCATTTTTTATGTAGAAAGTCTTAATAATCTGGTTTGGTCATAATAGGATGTTAACTTTGGGTTTTTTATGTTCATATGTGCAAGAAGTCATTGAGGTCACTATTGACAACAATCATAGTATAAGCAACTTGGAAAATGAATAGCATTTTGAAATATGGTATAGAATGAAAGTCATGTGTGATTTGGAAAATGAATAGCATTTTGAAATTTGTATTTTGAATGTTATAACAAATTTGACACAATTAGTATATTCAACAAATATATTCGTTAATCAATATATCACGTCTCACCTATAAAGGATTAAAGGATAATAAAAAATATATATGCTATAATCAATAAGGAAAGGTTAAAAGATTTATATTATATACAGATATATATATATATATATATATATATATATATATATATATATCCTTCTTTATATATATATAAAATAAAATTATTTGCATATTTTATTTTTTTTCAGAATTTAGAATTTTGCATGTTAATGGAAGTTTTACTTTTGTTTTTTTTCTTTCATTTTTAATTTAGAATCTTTCTGCTCTCTTTCATTTTTTTTATTTTCATACTTTTATTTTTAATTTTTTGGGTTTTTTTGCTATAATTATGGGGTACATGAAATTTTTTATTTAGTGAAGATTATATCTTAAATCTGAACTAATAAACGATGAGCTAAATTTGTTGAAGGAAATAATACTTAGAATTTACCATCCATTATCTAGCCCATTTTTATTTGAATTTCTTGATTTCGAGTTTTCAATCTCCATGCCTATTATTAAGTTCTATTCTTTCCTGAATTTTGAATTTAATAATTTGAGTTTTAAATAAAATATTTTATGTTTGCAACAAATAATTGGTAACGATTCAATTCTTCAACCCAAAATGATTATCAGTTATTAGAATTACTAAAAAAATGCAAAAATAATTTTTTTTATATCTCCCAAGATAAATAATTAACTAATAATAAACAACTCGTGTATTGCACGGGCTAAAAACTAGTATAATATACATTTGGTATTTAAATTTTCTTTATTATAAGTTGTATGCTCCCTCCGTTTCAGAACATTAGGCCTTTTAGGCCTGGACACACAGATTAAGAAAGTATTAATTATTGTAAGTGTTATGTATAATTTGTCCAAAATGCCCCTATCAATCCTTATTGAAAATTGTAGTAGTATTTAATGTTTTACCAGTAAGTGTGTCCATTAATTAATGTATAGTGGTTTAGAGATGAGAGAGATGATAAAAGTAGAATTAATGAGGAGAGAATGAAATGATTGAATAAAAGTTAGAATTGGAAAGAAAAATATGTTTATGTATTGGAATGGTAAAAGGCCTAATGTTATGAAACAAGAAAAAAATGCTAAAAGGTATAATGTTCTGAAAGAGTATTATTTAGTCTTGGTACTCCTTGTAGTTTGCATTCAAAAGCTATCGAATAGTATAATTAAATGCCTCAAACATGAAATTATGAACCTTCCCTCATTGATTGCATAGACAACATCGAAAGCATTAGTACTACTGCACATTATCTTGCGAATTCCAAGATCCAAGCATGCTTTAGACCAAAGTAAATTGCTTTAAGTTCCACATAGAAGTTAGCAGTAAACCCAATGTTATCACTCCGGTTTGAAAGGTTTGTAATATAAGAAAAAAAACATACTACTCCCTCCGGCTCGAATTATAAGCAACAAAAAACATATTACTCTTGGTTTAAAATATAAGCAAAATTAACTAACTTTATTAAATTTTGTTTCATTCTCAATACCATTTTCCTAAAACATCTCTAGAAAATTGTAATCTTAATTAATTTTTGTTTCATTCCCAATGCTACCTTCCAAAAATACCTCTATTTTTTATAAATTTGAGAAAATTAAATACAATCAACTAACATCCTTAATAAGTGTAAAAGTTGTTAGAATTGCTTATAATTTGAACCGGATGGAGTATTTCTTTTTGTTTAAAATACAGTCAAAATTAATTAACTTTTTTAAATTTTGTTTCATTCTTAATACTATTTTCCTAAAACATTTCTAAAAAATTGTTATCTTATTTAATTTTTGTTTCATTCTCAATGCAACTTTCCCAAAAAACCTCTATTTATTTATAAATTTGAGAAAATTAAATACAATCAACTATTCTCGAAATTAGTTTTTTATTTTCTTATAATTCAAACCGGTGTTAGTACCCTCACAAAACCAAGAACCTAATTGGCATCATAGTTGTGAATCACATCCCCAACACTAGACCTACTTGGATTTTCAGAAACGCTGCCATCTGTATTAAGCTTATACCATCCACTAGCAGGCTTTACTCAACTAACTCAACCTAGTACAGTCACAATATAAATATTAGAAGCTTTTAAAGCTCCTTTGTAAGTCATCTAACATAGCTAAAATTTTGTTTCTGATTAGAAAGTAGACCATATCTCTTAAGCATTTCTTTTCCAACATAACCGTCAGAAACCAACGAGAAAGATATTGCTCGAGAACTCTAGCTAACAATTTATAACCAGCTCTTTATATTGTTGAGTTTTAAATTTTGGCCCCGTTACTGAAATTTTGGTCTCCATTTCGTATTTTCATGGACAAAAATACCTTTTTGTGTGTTATTTTTTCCGTCCCTAATGAGACGAAAATTTTTCATCTATCCCTTGATGGAAAATTTTCATCTACCGAGAGACGGAAAATTTTCATCTATCCCATGATGGAAAATTTCCATCTACCGAGAGACGAAAAATTTCCATCATTAGGGAGACGGAAAAATGCCAAACGTGACCTTCTCTGGACCACTTCAAACTTCGAAGCCAGGTCACTCTTAATCAGGCAAAATTTAAATACATAATTATTTTTTTTGTATTTGGGATCATATAAAATGAAAACACTCACATTATATAAAAAAACAAAAAAACAAATGCATACATAGGTTAGATATTTTTTTTTCATAGACAGGGACCCTGGTCAAATAAATTTTATTGAGTGTTTTCATTATATTTCAATTATGTAAATAAATAATTGTGCACATTTAATGTGAGAAAAGAAAATCGGAGTATCTATGTTAAACATATATAGTATTATAATGACAAAGTATTTTTATAAGATTTTATTAACATTAATCATTAAAAAATTTAAAAAAGTTTTTTTATTAGAAAAAGATGAATTTAAAATTATAGGATTTAGTGAAGTTAATTTTTCAACTTATATTTATTATATTTTCATTTTTTAAGCTTAGCTTTTAAAGTTGAAGTTAAATTTTTTTAATTTTTATACAAGTACCTGTCTTTAATTGTGAGTGTGATACATGAGAGTAGTTGTTTGATTGTCATTTTATATGATCAAATGTGTATACAAGCCGTTAAAATATACTCCTATAAACTTTGTTGTAAAATGGTCAAATATATTCTATTGTTAAAGTATGCATTATGTATGGGGACCCTGATTAAGAGTGACCTGGCTTCGAAGTTTGAAGTGGTCCAGAAAGGTCACGTTTGGCATTCTTCCGTCTCCTTAGAGATGGAAATTTTCCGTCTCTCAGTAGATGGAAATTTTCCATCACGGGATAGATGAAAATTTTCCGTCTCATTAGGGACGGAAAAAATAACACACAAAAGGATATTTTTGTCCATGAAAATACGAAATGGGGACCAAAATTTCAATAACGGGGGCCAAAATTTAAAACTCATATTGTTAATGAAAAAATTGTCGCCGAAAACCATATGGAGGGAAGCCCAAACTGATCTACCATGTTCATAATCCCTGAGGCAGTGAAGCGCATTTTCCAATCAGATCATTACATATTGGGCAAGCAACAGAAATTGCTATCCCTTTATCGAGTCTCAAGTTATTAGTTGAGAGTGCTTCATGCCAAAAAAAAAAAAAAAATTATAATTATAAACAGGAACTTACCCGGATTCATGCTTGAAGTTCCTTTTTAATCTTTTGAATATATGTCTGTGTTCCTTGATACAAAGATGTTTTTCTCTCCTCTATTCCTTTTCTCTTTTCTACTTTCTCTAACGATTGGTGAACTTTTCTCTTATGTGACATTTTACTTTTATGAACTGATATAGATATAAATCAGTCTTTCCAAACAATCACAACCTTTCGTCCAAAGGTCATGTGATTTGACAATTACTTCTTTTATAAAGGCAGAGGAGAGAGACTTTTAAATTATAAAAGACTCAATTGATCCTAAAGGACTATAACAAGGTTAACCATCATTACATTGAACTCTCTTTAATAAGAATCAATTCTTTAAGTTACATGAGCCACTATAGATTATTAAAAATAATCTAACAATCTCCCACTTGGCTCATGTGATGACTTGAATATTCAACAAACTATAATTGCACACTATACATTGCAACTATTAAGCCATCATCTTTAATTGAATTGAAAAGATCGGATCTTGGCGGTCACAAGTCAATTAGAGTGACATGATTCTTTCCATGTATCACATAATCAACTCAACCCAAAATAACTTTTATCCTTGATGCCTATCATATATGACATAATGTGTCATCACATTAAATAATACTTATATGACATAATGTGGATAACAAATAAATAAAACTGAAACATAACTTTAATTGAATTTATAAGTGTCATTACAATACGAGTAATATAACCATGCATATATGTACATATCTTACTTTTATACTAACTAGGTTTTGCCTATAATGTTCATCTGTTTAACATGGCCAATGAATGTTTTGGGTGCCAATCCTTTAGTTACCGGATCTGCTATCATCATATCAATACAAATATACTCAATCAACACTCTCTGTTTTCTAACTTCTTCTTTGACATTCAAGTACTTCACATCCATGTGTTTCGCACCCTTAAAGTACTTATCATTCTTAGAGAAGAAAACAACCATAGAATTATGGCAATACATTCTTAGCAGCCTAGCTATACTGTCGACAATGCCAAGCCCCGAGACAAAGTTCCGCAGCCACAATGAATGAACAGTGGCCGTAAAGCATACCACAAGTTCAGCCTCCATAGTGGAAGTAGCAATCACATATTCTTTTTCACTCCTCCATGAAATTGCCTCAACAGCTAATAGGAAAACATAACCAAATGTGGATTTCCTAGAGTCCACACATCCTACATAGTCTGAATCCGAGTATCCAACCACCTCGAGGTGATCTGACTTTCTATACGTGAGCATGTAGCCTTTGGTGCCTTGTAAATACCTAAGAACTTTCTTTCCAGCTTTCCAATGGTCCATTCCAGGATTACTTTGATATCGGCCTAACACTCCAACAGGAAAACTGATATCCGGCCGAGTACATGTTTGAGCATACATCAAACTCCCAACAACTGATGCATAGGGAATAGACTTCATTTCCTTTCGTCCCAAGTCATTTTTGGGACATTGCATTTCACTAAATTTATCCCTCTTTTGGATTGGAACTATTCGCGGAGAACACTTTTCCATTCTGAATCTTTCTAGCACTTTATTGATATAGCCTTTTTGAGACAATCCCAATAATCCTTGTAATCTATCACAAAATATTTAAATTCCTATCACATAGGATGCCTCTCCCATATCTTTCCTTTCAAATTTCATAGAGAGAAACTTCTTTACATCATGTAACGATCCAATGTCACTAGCAGCAAGTAAGATATCATCAACATAAAAAACTAACATAATGAACTTATTACTCTCACTGACTTTCATGTAGATACACTTGTCAACAACATTTCCTACAAAACTATATGACGTAATGGTATCATTGAACTTAAGATATCATTGTCGGGAAGCTTGTTTCAATTCATACATTGACTTCTTTGACTTACACACTAACTTTTCTTTTCCTATGATCAAAAACCCTTTTGGTTGATCCATATAAACTTCTTCTTTCAAGTCACCATTAAGAAAGGCAGTATTTACATCTTTTTAGTGAAGCTCTAAACCATAGTGAGCCACCAACGCCATGACAATCCTTAGGGAATCTGTTGTGGGGTGTTATCCCACATGTACCGGCAAGATGTACCGGCAAGCCGATTTGTTGATGTAAGACGATGATAACGGGTTTTCGGTTAAAGAACTCTGTCACCGATTCGGGATATTTGGGGGTGGTGTGTGTGCCGTGTGAAGTGAGGGAGATGAGAGTTTTTGTTCATACCTTAGCTATTACCTCTTATTTATAGGGTGAAGGGTATGATGTGCCATGATGGGGTATTAAGGCCGAGATGTAACGGCTCTATGAATGCCATGATGGGCGGCAATAATAACTAACCGTTATAACGGTTACGTATTGATGGCTATTGATGCTGAATTGCTGGTATGCCGAATTGATACTTGTTGATCCATGATACCGGTTATTATTTGTCCGTGATACCGGTCCATAACAGAAACCTTCTTTGAAACTGGAGAGAAGGTCTTTTTATAATCAATGTCATCCTTTTGAGTGTAACCTTTGGCAACAAGCCTAGCCTTGTACCTTTCAATGTTGCCTTTCGAGTCCCGTTTGGTCTTAAAGAACTATTTACAACTGACCCGCTTTGATTTTTCAGGAAACTCAACTAGTTCTCATACTTTGTTGTCATCCATTGATTTCATCTCCTCTTTCATAGCATTGAACCACTTTTTTGAATTGCTACATTTCATGGCTTGTCTAAATGAGACTGGATCCTCATCAATGCTTAAGCCACATCCATACTCAAGAGAGTAAACCACATAGCCGTTTCGAATAGCTGATCTTCTATGCCTTTCCGACCTTCTTAATGCTACTTCTTGTGGTTAATCTATCACTTGTTCATTTGCAACTTGCACATCATTATCTGGTTCATTACCTATATGTTCATCTTGTGGGTTTCAACCTCATCAATTAATACCTTTAGGAAGTCCACTGATAAAGACTTTTCAGCAAAAGATACAAAAACAATATCTTGAAAAGTCATTAATAAAGGTAAGGAAATACTTTTCACTGCACCATGACGGAACATCAAAAGGACCACAGATATCAGTGTGTATTAACTCAAGTAATTGACTACTTCTTGTGGTAGGATTCTTTAATATGTTTTTGGTTTACTTGCCTTTAATGCAATCTACACATATTCCCCAATCATCAAAATTCAATTGAGGTAAAATTTCATATTTCATTAACCTCAATATCCTTTCTTTGGATATGCATGTGACCTAATCTTTGATGCCACAAGAAAGCAGAGTTTTCATTATGTGCACTACGTTTCATACCAACATTGTGTTCAACATGAAATGGGGATTCAATAAAATTAACATCAAGATTAAAACGATATAAATCATCAACTAATGTACTAGAACCATAATAGTTCTTATGTTTATACAAAGAAAATACACCATATACAATCTTAAAATTAAAACCTACATTATCCAACATCGGAAAAGAAACTAAATTTATAGCACAACCAGGGACATAAAGACACTCTTCAAGATCCAGATGACAACCAGTGTCTAAGATCAATTTATACGCCCCAATTCCTTTTATTTATGCCTTCATTATGTTCCCGATATACAAAAACTTTTCATTTATATTTTAATGCAAAAATGTTGTTTTTAACCACTTACTCTCGTTTATAAGGGTTGAGAAGAGCTGAGATTGAAAAAAAATCTTATTATTAATTTTAATATTTCGCCCCACGATTAAATTTTTTTGGATTCGTCATTAATGGAAAGTAATCAATCAGACTGATGATGACCAAAATGGGCAACTAGAAATAGAATATAATCAACGAATTTGTGCTCCCTAAATTGATGAATTTCTAGATATTCTCATTTGGCATTTTTTATGAGTGCGTCATTGGTGGGAGGGTATTTGGAAAATTCGAAGTTATCCGTAATTTAGTACTTCCTCCGTCCCATAAGTTAAGTTGATTTAGAAATTGCACATAAATTAAGAAATGAATAAATGATGTAAGAATTTGGTATGTTTTGACTAAATTGCCCCCATTTAATTATATGAGAGAGAGTAATAATAAATGTATGGATATTATATTGAAGAGAGATAGAGAAATGAATGATGAACAAGATAATGTGATAAATAAGGGTATGCTTGGAAAAAGAAGTATAAATGAATATTGAGTTTCTAAATGAACATAATTTATATTTTATAGACAAATCAAAATGGCTAAATAAACATAACTTAAGGGACCAAGGAAGAAGTTTTATTCGAGCTGTAGCCCATGGGACGTACTTGCTCCAATACAAATTGCAAGGCTACAAGGTAATTCAAAGGGAAGACTTGAAAGACAAGGCCTTTTTCAACAAATTGTGCTTAGGTTGGGCACCACTGAAGGTTAAAGGAATGAGAAAAAATTTCTCCACCCCACCTACAAATTTATACACCCCACTATTAGGTTAAAAATACTGAAATATCTCTTACATCAAAACAACTATCCACCACCCTTCTTCTCTTCTATTTTTCCCTACACCCCACTCTCTCCGGCCACCACCCTACTCTATCCTCTTTCCCTTTCCAACAGCCACCACCCACAGCCCCACCGTCGTCGTCATTCGCCCCCTGCCGCCACCGCCATCCGCACCACCCTTCCCCACCCCACCCGCACCACCATTCCTCTTCCCTCACCCTTCTTCTTCCTCTTTTCTCTATTTTTTTTTAATTTCGACCTTGGATCGTGAGGTGTCTCACAACCGGGGTCGTGAGGAGCCTCACTATCCACCCCATTATTCCCTTTTCCCCATCCCACCCACACCCCACTGCACTCTTTCTCTTCCCTTCCTTCTTCTTCCTTTTTTCTCTGGTTTTTTTTTTTTTTTTTGACCTTGGGTCGTGAGGAGCCTCAAGACCCGAGGTCAAAATTAAAAAAAAAAACACAGAGAAAAAAGAAGAAGGAAAAGAATACGATGGGATGTGGATGGTGCGGGTTCAGTATCTTAATTAGTTGCTTAAACTACCTTTTCTCTTTAGAAATCATGGAAATTGGAAAGCTTCTAAACACACTAGGAAAATTGGTTTCATAATAAATACAATTAGCATGGGATAGCCATTATGGGCACCAAAAACTAATGGTCGTTATCATAATAGTTTCAGTTATTGTGCAAAACTACAATTACAATATGTTGGAAACCAACAAGCGGCTCAATATAGTCTAGAGGGGGGGTGAATAGAATATTGAAGCCTTATTACAGATTTTTCGTCCACCTAAGAGAATGGTTTTATGAAAATAAATTTTCTTAAGAATTCAGTTCAGATTACTCGAGTAACTCAAGCCTTCACTCGAGTAATACGCAACCAAAAATAATTTCACTCGAGTATTCAGCAAATCACTCGAGTGTTACGAAAGCAAATTTTAAATCACTCGAGTAACAGAAAACCTACTCGAGTAATATTTATAAACTGAAAGCAGATTACTCGAGTGACAAGAACTTTACTCGAGTAAACTGGGTAAAATTCAATTTAAAACTTAGTTTTCAATGAAGTTCTTCAAGAATAACAATGCTATGATGATTCAACAAATTATGAATGATTAATATGAACAATTTCAAGTAATATTAACATGCAATTTTAGATCAATTGAGTAGAATTAAGAAAACCCCAATTCTAACCTAAAAATGCAAATGTTAATGAATTAATGAAATACAAGGAATGAAAATAAAAGAGACACAAGGATTTATCCTGGTTCACTTTCACCCACTTGAAAGCTACTCCAGTCCCCTCTTAAATCAAGAGAGATTCTTCACTAGAAATCTTCAAATGTAGATTTTACAATGTTTTAAGATGCAACTAGATTCTTAGTTCTCCTATCTTAAAACCCAACTCAAAGTGTGTACCAAACACTTTGATCTAATCTACCCCTTTTGAGAATTCTAGATTTCCTTGCTAATTGATTGAAGATGCTTCCAACCAATCCTCTTTTCTTGCTTTGATTTGATCCTCAAAGTCTTCCTTGTGAGATTCTTCACTTGTGTTGAAACTTCAATAATGCAATCACAAATTGCAAATCTTCAACAACCACTAAGAACAAAAATATGATCTCAAGAATATTTGAACAATGATAGAAAATAGAGTGAAGAATGAAAAATTCTTTGTTGAATCTTGATAGCTCTTGAAAGATGTAAAATAGCTCTTGAATTGCTTTTTAAAGTGTATTAGAAAATTGTAAGAATGAAAGTATATCCCTTTGAAAGAGAAAATTAAGTCCTTTTAAAATTTTCCCAACACTGATTGAATTACTCGAGTAAACCAAACAACGTCACTCGAGTGAAACATATCAGATTAAGTTACTCGAGTGATGTGTAAACCATTACTCGATTAACCTGTCAGGACATAAATTACTCGAGTGAACCAATACTCATTACTCGAGTAAACTGATCAGAATCTGAAAAACAAAGTTTTTCTAAAATGATTTTCACAAGCTATTTAATCAAGATTAAAAGTATCTTCACTCTTAATCAAACATTATTTAAATATTCTTAAAATCACCTAAGCTACCCACACCAATGAGATGCATTGCATAAAATAAAGATTACATTGAAATAGAATTAATAAAAATCCTAATTCTAATCTTCATGTGGTGTAGCTTGCTTGTTGCCAATGTTGTTGCTTGGAGAGAGATTGTTAGCATCAAAACATGAGAATCCTACAAACTCCCCCTTTTTGATGATGACAAACCTCCTTTCAAATTAAGCACTAAGTTTTAACATACTCCCCCTAAATGTAAAACATCTAGGAAAAATATAATAAAACTTAACCTACAAGAACAACATCAACAAAATATTCTCCCCCTTTTGGCATCATTAAAAAAATAAGATAGGAAAGTTGAGAAAAGTCCTTTGCCAAAAGTTGAAGGTAAGTAGTTCACAATGGTATATAAAATATATAACAATAAAGACAATACCAAAATAAACTATAATAGTGCCACAACGAATATAAACAAACAATGAATATAGCACCATAATATCAGAATATCAGAGCATCACACTATGCAGCAAATCATAGCAGATAGTCAAAACGAAATTAAACAAACTAGACCATACACGAGGTCCTAAAGTCATAGTAGCAACAGAGTCAGAAACATGAAACAGAAACATAAACAGAAAATATGCAAATGAAACATGCAACAGAAATCAACAGCAAACATCATCAGCATCCACAGGTCTAGGAATCAGGTGGAGGAGGAGGAAAATGGTGAGAAAATAATCCAGACATGTAATCCATCAAACGATGCTCCATGGCAATATTCTTCACATCCTGTCTCATCTCCAACTGAGTGAATTGAGCATTGATGTGCTCAACTAATGACTCATGAGCAGCTTGTGCATCAAATGGAGTACCAAGATTATCCAAATCAATATAGTCCTCAACACGATCGGTATCCATCGGATCTGTAGAAGTAGGAGGAACAGAAGAGGATGCACCAGCCCTATCACCAAGTAAATTCCTTTTCCTAGTACCTGAAACTCTTGCAGCCTTTGCAGCTTCAGCCATTTCCTTAATTTGTGATTTCCATAACCAAGTGCGACTGTCCCTATGCCAAGCAATTTTCATATAACTAATGTGCGAATCATTAAGACACCAGTTATTTTTCTTTTCCTTTTCAGCTGGCTCATCATCAGGGATTGGAACACGATAATACCTCATGATCTTGGTGACATGCATAGGATATGGCAAGAATTGGGTAGGAGGAGATTGAGCAGCAGCTTCCATACGAGCTAAAAACATTTTATTCCAATTCATCTCATACCTCTTTTTAATCCCATGAAACAAAGTAAGATCATCATCTCCCAATTGAGCATAATTTTGATTGCATTTCGGAATCAAACAATAAGAGATAATATACATGAGCACCCTATCCACAGCATGCAAAGGTGATACAGTTCTAGTAGTCCTATCACCCCAAGATTCACCAGTACGCAACAAATCAGTATAAATCTTATTAGTATCCACATCCAAATCCAGACATTCAGTATCACCAATAAAAGTTCCCTTGTTTTCTAAACCAAACATCATAGTCAAATCAGCAGGCTTTATAACAAAATGATGTCCTCTAACCATTGTTTGATACTCACCATCTAGCTTAGTAAAATTCTGATAAAATTGTCTGACAAGCCTAGGGTAATAATGAGTCTCAAATTCCAAAAACCTCTTCAAATTCTGAAATTCTAAATCCTCTACAAACGGAAATTGCTCCTTATGCAACCAAGCAAACTTAACATACCTTGTAAGACCAAAAGAGCGATTGATAAATGCCGGTTCCCGCAAATCTCGGTTGATTCCAGAAAACCAAGTATCATTACGACCTGCTCCTTGCTTTGCTTTCTTTTGAGGAGGTTGATAGTGAGAGGAAGAAGCCATTGATTCAGAAAGAGCAAATTCGGTTTTGGGGGTTAGGGTTTTGATTTGGGGTTTTCGGATTTTTGGATAAAATTGGTGAAATTGATGGATGAAATGAGTAGAAATGATGATATAATGAGGAAATATTGAAAAGATTTGTATGATTTGTGAGTTTTGTGGCTGAAAGATGATGATTTGATGAAGACCCGTATGAGAGAGAAGAGAGAAAAAAAACGAACAAGAGAGAGAAAAAGTCGTAAAAATGATGCAGATTTCAACAGTTCAGCTTTTAAAATCACGTAAGTTACTCGAGTAATGTTCATACGTCACTCGAGTGATTCGAGCAGTACTCGAGTGAAAGAGTATGTTACTCGAGTATGCCGAAAGATAAAAAGGTTTTACTCGAGTGATGGATGAACTTAATCGAGTGATACGAAAGTCATTTTAAAATTAATCGAGTGACAGACAGAATTACTCGAGTAATACGAAAGAGTTTTTAAAATTACTCGAGTGAAATTTCTGTTACTCGAGTGAACTGTCCAGAATTTCAAAAATTTCAATTTTTCATGCAAAATCATTTTTCATGCACAAATACATAGCAACACTTAGCATGTAGCAAGTAACACACATACAAATAAAGCAATTAGCATATTATAGAAAACATACACACATAACTACATAAAAAAAATTAAGAAACACTTTAATAAGATACAACAACTCAAAATACAAATCACATTGAAATAGGCTTGAAGGTGATTTCGAAAAACATCAAATACAATTAGCTAATAGTTAATTCATCAAAAATACCAAGTTCTCTTCGAATCTTATAAAATGTGTCCCTTGGTAATGGTTTTGTAAAGATATCAGCTAATTGATCCGAAGTTTGAACAAACTCAATAACACAATCACCTTTTTGAACATGATCTCTCAAAAAGTGATGCCTAATTTCAATATGCTTTGTCCTTGAGTGTAATACTGGATTTTTAGTCAAATTAATTGCCGAAGTGTTATCACACTTTATAGGGATTTTTGTCAAATTTAAACCAAAGTCAGATAATTGTTGCTTCATCCATAAAATTTGAGCACAACAGCTACCTGCAGCTATGTATTCGGCTTCCGCGGTTGATAAAGCTACACAATTTTGCTTTTTAGAAAACCACGATACAAGTGAATTACCAATTAAATGGCATGTTCCGCTTGTACTTTTTCGCTCAACTTTACAACCGGCAAAGTCAGAGTCCGAATAACCTATAACTTTTAGAAAAGCATCCCTAGGATAATAAAGTCCAGTATTCGTTGTACCCTTTAAGTATTTCATTATTCTTTTGACAGCAGTTAGATGCGACTCTTTCGGTTTTGCTTGAAAACGTGCACACATACATACACTAAACATGATATCAGGCCTAGATGCAGTTAAGTATAACAAACTACCAATAATACCACGATACTTCGTTACCTCTACCGCTTTTCCAGCCTCATCTTGATCTAGGTAGCATGCAACGCTCATTGGTGTAGAAGCGGATTTGCACGAATCCATTCCAAAACGTTTGAGAAGCTCTCTACAATATTTACTCTGATGAATATAAATGCCATCACTAAGCTGCTTTATTTGAAGGCCAAGAAAGAATGTAAGCTCTCCCATCATCGACATTTCGAATTCACTTTGCATCAATTCTGAAAACTTCTTACACAAGTTATCGTTAGTAGCACCAAATATAATATCGTCAACATATATTTGAACCAATAAAATATCCTTACCGGAACGTTCAATAAAAAGTGTAGTGTCAACAGTGCCTCGTTTAAAACCTTTTTGTAATAAAAAATTGCTTAGTCGGTCGTACCAAGCTCTAGGAGCTTGTTTCAAACCGTACAAAGCCTTTTTCAGTTTGAAAACGTAGTCCGGATGCTCAAAACTCTCGAATCCGGGAGGTTGTGACACATAAACTTCCTCTTGAATGTATCCGTTAAGAAAGGCGCTCTTAACATCCATTTGAAACAATTTAAAATTCATAATTGAAGCAAAAGCGAGAAGAATACGAATAGCTTCTAATCTAGCAACGGGAGCATATGTCTCATCGTAATCGATTCCTTCTTCTTGACTATAACCTTGTGCTACCAACCTAGCTTTATTCCTAACAATAATACCCGATTCATCTAACTTATTCCTATAGACCCACCGAGTACCAATTTCAGGACGATCATCGGGTTTTGGCACAAGCTCCCAAACTTGATTTCTTTCAAATTGATTTAATTCTTCTTGCATGGCCATAATCCAATGATCATCTTGAAGAGCCTCTTTGATATTCTTAGGTTCTATTTGAGATACAAAGGCAACATAATAACAAAAATTATTTAAAGTGCGTCGGGTTACCACTCCCTTCGCTATGTCACCTAAGATATTAGAAATCGGATGATTTTTGTTGGACTTCCAAGCTATTGGTAATTGAGGTTGAATCTCTTGTGCTAAGTCTTTATCTTGTGCTTGCACCTCTCTATCTTCATTTTGATTCTCTTCCATTTGTTGTGATGTTGAATTCTCATGATCCAAAAATGTACCTATATTATCATCACAAGAAACAACACAATCTCCTTTCGAAGATTCATCAAATACAACATACACGGATTCCTCAACGGTTAATGTTCTTTTATTGTAGACTCTATATGCTTTGCTATGGGTTGAATAACCTATGAATATGCCTTCGTCGGCTTTGGAGTCAAACTTGCCGACCGGTTCCTTTCCGTTATTTAAAACAAACACCTTACACCCAAAAACATGAAAATGTGAAATATTTGGCTTTCGCCCTTTTAAAAGTTCATAAGGTGTTTTATTTAAATGCGGACGAATAAGAACCCTATTAAGCACATAGCAAGCGGTGCTTACCGCATCAGCCCAAAAATATTTAGGAACATTTGATTCTTTCAACATAGTACGAGCAAGTTCCACTAATATTCTATTTTTCCTTTCTACAACTCCGTTTTGCTCCGGAGTCCTAGGGGCCGAAAATTGATGATCAATACCAAACTTATCACAAAACGCATCAATCCTAGTGTTTTCAAACTCACCTCCGTGATCACTTCTAATAGACACAATTTTCAAACTTAGTTGATTTTGGATGAGTTTGGCAAATCTTTTAAAACATTTATAAACTTCACTTTTTGCGGATAAAAATAAAGTCCATGTGAATCTAGTAAAATCGTCTACTAAAACAAATCCATAGTAATTGCCACCTAAACTTTTAATTTGTGAAGGGCCAAACAAATCCATATGGATTAGCTCCAAAGGCTTTGTTGTGCTTATCACATTTTTAGGTTTAAAAGAACTTTTAACTTGCTTGCACTTTTGACAAGAGTCACAAATGCCATCAAGCTTAAAGTTTAGTTTAGGCAAACCAATCACTAAATCTTTTCGCAAAAGTTTGTTCAATTGATTCACATTCACATGAGCAATTCGTCTATGCCAAAGACGAATTTCATCATCAAAAGTTTTGAAACATTTTGAAAATAGTGAAGTTATCTCATCCAAATCAATTAAGTAAGTGTTATTAGAGCGACGACCAACAAACTTAACACTATCATCTATAGAAGACTTAATGAAACATAATTCCGGAGTAAATGTCACATAATTGCCTATATCGCATAGTTGGCTTATACTAAGCAAGTTGTGTTCTAAGCCTTCTACGTATAGGACATTTTCTATGACAAGGTTAGATACGTTACCGATCTTCCCGACTCCTAGAATTTTGCCCTTGTTGTTGTCGCCGTATGTCACAAATCCACCACTTTTCGGAGTAAGTTCCATGAAGTGCGTTTTGTCTCCCGTCATGTGTCTCGAACAACCACTATCCAAGTACCATTTTCGCTCTTTGGTTCGAAGACACACCTACAAGAAAGATATCATTTGGTTGACTTAGGTACCCAAGTGGTCTTGGGTCCTTTGTTGTTAGCATGAGGAGAAGTCCCCTTAACAATCCAAATATATTCACCGCTTGGTATACCAAATTTCTTTATATTACATTTATTCGTGGTATGCCCAAAGATTCCACAATAATGACAAGTTGGGTTTTTAGAAATCTTATTCTTTGAAAATCCACCAACTTTGCGATAATTGCGTTTCTTAGGTTTGGTATAGCCAAGACCGGATCTATTGCTATTGTTCCTTTGAGTTGAAAGCAAATGATCTAATGAAGTATCTCCTTTCATGAGCCTTGCAAGTCGATCATTCAAATTAAAAACTTCTTTTTCCAAAGACTTGCAATTTTCACAAGATGGAGTCTCATTTGATTTCAATTCACAATTGCATGTAGAGTTTGCATAAATGAGTTCAAGAGTTTCATTTTGAAGCTTAAGTTCTTCTAAATCTTTTTGAAGTTCAATTATCTTTTCATGTTGCTTCATTATGAAATTCTTTCTTTCAACATTTATTTTAGCAAGTTTCTTCAACTCTTTATGCATCTCTACATACACATTGTACAATTCATTGAATGAAGGAGAATTAGAACTTGAGCTAGCATCGGAAAGATAATCTACCTCATTGACGTTCTCACTTGATTTAATGCTCGAAGATTCCTCTTCATCAAGCTTTGTCATTAAACATAGATTTGCAAGTTCTTCATCATCCGATGAGCTAGATGTTGATTGACTCTCCACTTCATCCCATACTATGTAAGCCCTTTTTCCTTTAGATGAATTGAATTTTGAGTTGTCACCTTCCGACTTCTTAGAATGAGTTGGACAATTCGATCGATAGTGACCAAGCTTTCCACATCCATGACACTTGATGTGATCCTTGTTAGTCTTATTTCTTGGTTGTGAGTCCTTAGAATCTCTTTGTCTATTTCTATTAAAGTTCCCCTTTTTCTTAAGGAACCTACCAAGCTTTTTAACTAGCAAGCCAAGGGTCTCATCATCTATATCGGAGTCCGAGTCATCCACTTGAAAGTTTTCCTCTTGTGCCTTAAGGGATTTTGAAGTTGATTTAAGAGCTATCCCCTTTTTCTTCCTATCGGCATCTTCATTCATGGATAACCGTCCAAGCTCCATTTCATGCTCTTGAAGCTTTCCGAATAGAGTTGCTAAATCAATTTGATCCACGTCTCTAGCTTCCATAATGGCCGTCACCTTAGGTTGCCATTCCCTGCTAAGACATCTCAAAATCTTATTAACAACTTCACCATTAGTTATAACTTTTCCAAGTGCAGAAAGATGATTAATGATATGAGTGAACCGCTTTTGCATGTCACCTATATTTTCATTAGGTAACATACGAAAGAGTTCATATTCATGCATGAGTGTATTTAGCCTAGCCCTTCTAACCTCCGAAGTGCCCTCATGTGTGACTTGTAATGTGTCCCACATTTGTTTAGCATCAACACATTGAGATACTCGAAAGAACTCATCATAAGAAAGAGCGGACGTGATGATATTTTTAGCTTTTAAATCAAATGCAACTTTCTTCTTATCATCATTGTCCCAACTCGATTGTGGTTTAATTGAAACAACATCATTTACTTTCGTTTGAGGAACAAGAGGTCCATTCTCTATGGCGTTCCAAATTTCCATATCTATGGCTTGAATAAAAATTTTCATGCGGACCTTCCAATAAGCGTAACCCTCACCACTGAATAGTGGAGGACGATTAATGGAAGTTCCTTCACCACCAAAAGGATTTGAAATTGAGCCCATTGTTTCCAAGTAAAAAGGATCTTTTCGAAAAAGCTTTTTAAGGCTCGGATTTTTCGTCCGAGCTCTGATACCACTTGTTGGAAACCAACAAGCGGCTCAATATAGTCTAGAGGGGGGGTGAATAGAATATTGAAGCCTTATTACAGATTTTTCGTCCACCTAAGAGAATGGTTTTATGAAAATAAATTTTCTTAAGAATTCAGTTCAGATTACTCGAGTAACTCAAGCCTTCACTCGAGTAATACGCAACCAAAAATAATTTCACTCGAGTATTCAGCAAATCACTCGAGTGTTACGAAAGCAAATTTTAAATCACTCGAGTAACAGAAAACCTACTCGAGTAATATTTATAAACTGAAAGCAGATTACTCGAGTGACAAGAACTTTACTCGAGTAAACTGGGTAAAATTCAATTTAAAACTTAGTTTTCAATGAAGTTCTTCAAGAATAACAATGCTATGATGATTCAACAAATTATGAATGATTAATATGAACAATTTCAAGTAATATTAACATGCAATTTTAGATCAATTGAGTAGAATTAAGAAAACCCCAATTCTAACCTAAAAATGCAAATGTTAATGAATTAATGAAATACAAGGAATGAAAATAAAAGAGACACAAGGATTTATCCTGGTTCACTTTCACCCACTTGAAAGCTACTCCAGTCCCCTCTTAAATCAAGAGAGATTCTTCACTAGAAATCTTCAAATGTAGATTTTACAATGTTTTAAGATGCAACTAGATTCTTAGTTCTCCTATCTTAAAACCCAACTCAAAGTGTGTACCAAACACTTTGATCTAATCTACCCCTTTTGAGAATTCTAGATTTCCTTGCTAATTGATTGAAGATGCTTCCAACCAATCCTCTTTTCTTGCTTTGATTTGATCCTCAAAGTCTTCCTTGTGAGATTCTTCACTTGTGTTGAAACTTCAATAATGCAATCACAAATTGCAAATCTTCAACAACCACTAAGAACAAAAATATGATCTCAAGAATATTTGAACAATGATAGAAAATAGAGTGAAGAATGAAAAATTCTTTGTTGAATCTTGATAGCTCTTGAAAGATGTAAAATAGCTCTTGAATTGCTTTTTAAAGTGTATTAGAAAATTGTAAGAATGAAAGTATATCCCTTTGAAAGAGAAAATTAAGTCCTTTTAAAATTTTCCCAACACTGATTGAATTACTCGAGTAAACCAAACAACGTCACTCGAGTGAAACATATCAGATTAAGTTACTCGAGTGATGTGTAAACCATTACTCGATTAACCTGTCAGGACATAAATTACTCGAGTGAACCAATACTCATTACTCGAGTAAACTGATCAGAATCTGAAAAACAAAGTTTTTCTAAAATGATTTTCACAAGCTATTTAATCAAGATTAAAAGTATCTTCACTCTTAATCAAACATTATTTAAATATTCTTAAAATCACCTAAGCTACCCACACCAATGAGATGCATTGCATAAAATAAAGATTACATTGAAATAGAATTAATAAAAATCTCTAATCTTCATGTGGTGTAGCTTGCTTGTTGCCAATGTTGTTGCTTGGAGAGAGATTGTTAGCATCAAAACATGAGAATCCTACACAATATATTATTTTAATCAATTTTTAATTACAATTATAAGGGTAATATGAACTTATGATTATTAGAACACTTGTTAATAAAACCCTTTTGGTAATTTCACATTTAAAAGCAATTTTGATCAACACTATCCAAATACTATTATTGTATAAAGACTTAATTATGTCACAAGTCCCTGAAGTTTGAGGTACTTTTGCTAGATCCCCTTATTCTTTTTTTTTCTTCAATGTTTGACTCCCCGAAGTTACTTCTGGGTTTGTCATATACCACTACTATCAATTGTGACCAATTTTGCTGACATGTAACATCAGAATCTTGGTCAGACGCAGGAGGTTGGTCATATGATGTCGCGTAATGTCACGGGGGTGAAGATGACCTCTCTCTTCAATCATTTTTTTAATTTTTTTTATTTAACTAAAAATATAAAAATATTAAGTTTTTAGTTTTTTAATTTAAAGAAAGGCAGGATCTTCGTCCACAAGGCACCACGTGCCTTACCTCCTGCGTCTGATCAAGATTCTGACGTTACATATCGGCAAAATTGGCCAGAATTGGTAGTAGGGGTATATAACAAATCCAGAAGTAACTTCGGGGAGTCAGACATTGAAAAAATAAGAATAAGAGTATCTAGAAAAAGTACCTCAAACTTCAGGGACTTGTGACATAATTAAGCCTTGTATAAAATCATTTTAGTAATAAACATATCCAAACATAAATCACTTCATTTCAAACTCACTTTTAAATGAAAACAATTTTGCAAAATCAATTTCATTGAAAATCAATTTTGTAAACGCTCATTCAAACACACACTTAGAAGTAGCAAAGAAAGTCATTATTAAGCGTCAAGGCCGCCCTGGGCAAGGACCTTGAGGGCGACCGCCCAGGGCCCAAAAATTTTAGGGGCCCATAATTATTTTAATAGTACTTTTATTTTTTTAAAAAAAGTCATAGTTATATATTTTTTGTCTTTCAATTATTAATAGTTTTTAGTGGAGTATCTTAATTTGCTTTTTCATTTGCTCACTTGACTTATAAATATGTAAATTAATGAACTTTATTATTATAACTGACTCCCTCGCTCTCTAAATATTACAACATTTTGATAATTAAGTATTTTTTTTTCACAAATCCCCCTATTTACTTCATACTTTTTAAATTATGAATAATGCTTATAATAAAGGTGGTTTTGAAAAGAAAAAACATATCAAAGGTTCACATTTACTATGCAATTAACTAAATTAACAAATTTTCTCAATGAGTGTGAATTCAACCAAAAGGGTCTTGTATATAATGATGAAATGAGTAACATAGGGTTTTTATAACCTATATTAATTTTTTCATTTTATTTCAGCTCTATTTTAATAATACCGATTTTTATTGTTGTTTTAATTGATTAAATATATAAATATTTCATGTTTTAATTGAATTATTTTTAATAATTTTTTTATGAATTAGGGCCCCAAAAATTTTTTCGCCCTAGGACCCATAATAGGCTAGGACCAGACCTGTTTAGCGTGCTAGAATTCCTCGTGGCAAAGGAATCAAAGTAAAGATTGGATTGATATACCTAAAAAATTATAATATTTTTCTGTCTCATGCTAAGAGACTTTTTTTGCGAAACTTATATATGTTAGAGAGTGGGTGTGTCTGATTGGGTTTAGGGAGGGTATATATAGGAAAAAATTAGGGTTGGAAATAGGTTTGGGATAACTATTATATTATTATTTTATAAAAAAAAATCAAATAAAAAAATTTAAACGGGCATGAAGGGGTTTTACAAAACAACGGTAGCAGTTAAGACAATGTCATTAGCATAAAAAAAAAAAAAATACATCAAGAATACAGAGTGGTAGTAGAAGTAAAATTTAAACGAAGACAATGAACTTGTAGAGCTTTCTAGATGCATCATTGGCATCTAACAAAGACAATGAAGACAGTACTTGCTTTGGAGTATTTATAAAAACCCATCAAAAGTTATTTTTTTGTTGAGCACTTGTCATGCACAATGAACTTTTGAACGGTAGCAAATCATGTCAAGCCTCCAATCTACATCTTTCTTTCCTTAAATCCATGGTATGAGAGCTAAAATCACAAATCCAAGTATAAACAATTCATTTATCAAAAAAATTAACAAACTTTAGCAAAAATACAAAATGCAAAAGAAACTAAACAACACCCCTCCCTTTAGCCAAGAAACTAAACAACAACAATGACACATCACTCCGCTCTTTATGCACACCTCTCAAGTATCTCAAAACTTAAGAGAAACCAAACACCCAAATCAAAAATACTCAACCCACAAGTATCAAACACTAAGAACTAGAAAAATAAGAATAAAATCTAAACAAGGTATCAAAAAACAAAAATGTTTCATTACCATGAAGACAAGATGGTAAACACCTTCAATTCGGTGACACCAATGCAGCTCCTTTCTTATAATCTTGGCCTTCCCGATTCGAATCCATTTTTGCTTGAGTATATGTTCCCTCATCAGATACAAGCAAATCAAACCCAAAAAATACCGCAAAAAAATAAAAATAAAAATAGAGGAATACCATATCCGAAGAGAGAAAAAGGGAGATCTGATCAAGAGAGAGATGATGAAGGGAACTTAGGAAGTAGAGAGAGAAAGCCATTTTCGGTGTTTGAATGAGAAAGAGAGAGACGGAGGGATGAGAAAAAGAAGAGGGAAAAGAGAAAGAAAGAAGGGGGAAAAAATTTGGGGTCAAGACCGGAGGGAGCAACACGCGACCCACACGTGGATAGAGCCAAAATAAAGAGTAATATGTCATATTAGTCTCTGGCTTTGTAAGTGTCGGTCAAATTAGTCCCTGACTTTATCGAAATAATAATTTAGTCCCTGAAATTTCATTTTAATTTACATATGTCTCTATCTTTATCTCATTTTAAAGCAAATACATCTCTGCGATAGTGACGACAGGGACTAACTTGATCGACGTTATCCTATCTCAGGGACTAAATTGCTATTTCGATAAAGTCAGGGACTAACTTGATCGACGCTTACAAAATCAGAAACTAATCTGACATATTACTCTCAAAATAAATGGAGACCAAAGGAGTTGAGCGGAAAATTTTTTTAGGGTTGTACAAAGAGATCCACCATTAGTAGAGAAAATGCGGGGAACTATGAAAATTTAGATTAACAAATTTAGAATAATGTTGATTATATCTTTTGAGGAAATTCTTGTTACATAGATTAAGAATTTACTAGCTTTTCTTAAAAAAAAAAAAGGAAAAAAAGCTTTAAAACAATAGTTTTTCAAAAGTGATTTTTTAAAATGATTCAAACACTTTTTTATTTATTTTTTTTGGCCTTTTTCAGTATTCTCCTTTTTTGGAACAGCTAATTAAGAACAGTTAGGAACGTCCCGCTGTGATGCTCTAATTAGTCGAAAACAAATATCTTCCCCATACGGCTAGAGCCAGCATTTTTGACACAGCTATAGAGCAGTAAACAGAAACAGGGCGAGGCAAACAAGCACCAACTTAGAAACACACGAGAAGAAAATTAAAACACAAAATAAACCAGTCACTGCAAAAGGTGTATCTACGTAATTTCAGGGTACTTGAAACTTGAAAGAGTACTCAAATACCCAACTGAGTCTGCACCTCCAAGATGGTCTTAGCTGAGTCCCTAAGCCTTTGGGCCTCCTCTTCATTCAAGTGGATATTGGTTACACCAAGCACCCCTCCTCGACCTAGTGGTGCAGGCAAGCTCAGGAACACGTCCCCATCAGCAATGCCATAGAATCCCTTTGCAAGAACTGACACAGGGTGGATCTTCCTTTGGTCCCTGAGAATGGACCTGACCAAGCTAGCCACCGAGTATCCAATCGCCCAAGAAGTATACCCTTTCAGACTAATCACCTCATAAGCACTGTCTATCACTGTCTTGTGTATGTTTTCCAGTGTTTCTTTCTCGTACGCGATCTGCTGTTTCTCTAAAAAGCTCAGCACTGGTACACCCCCAATACTAATGCTAGACCACAGCGCCACCGAACTGTCCCCATGTTCCCCTACTATGTAAGCCTGCAACATAACAATTTTATAAAATTGCGAAACTTTTCAACATGCCTACAAGATTTCTATAATCTATATTCTGTAGTATGCACGAAATCCATATTATATCTTCTCCACGGTATTTCAAAATTCTAGCAAATCAGAGAGAGGCCAGGTCTACGCAAGTGTTACATTACATTATCATGGTTCTTATTTTCTCACAAACTAAGGGTCAAGAATGATTGATTCACCACTAAGATTAAGGCAAATCTCGGCTCAATGAACACTTCTGGAGTGATTATAAAAATCAATGATTGATCCTTACTGGTTGTCGCAACTACTAGTTGCTCACATTATCATTGTTTGAGAAATCTCGTTACAAATTAGTGAAATTACAATGACGCACTTAAGTAAACAACCTTATTAAATACTCCCTCTGGTCCTATATATAGATCATTTTCTAGAAGAAATCTTTGGTCCTATATATAAGTCACTTTATATTTCCTATGCATCATTAATTGTTTTTTCTCTTTTTTACCCTTATTAAATGTTTTGACTAACTATGTTTTTTTGTTATTCATTAATGAATGTGAACTTTCCAAGAAAGTGGAGGGGTTAAAATTGTAATGTTACAATATATTTTCATAAAATTCACAAAACTAACTACTTTTCTTGGTCCGGGAAATACGGTTAAGTATGCTCTATATATAAGACCGGAGGGAGTACTTAAATTCAATAAAAACAAAGTATAAAATAGTTTATTTTCACAAGTTTTTCTGATAAACATATTGAAATAAGACGAGTTTATAGGAACTCACATAAGTTTATATAAATTAATTTCGCGAACTCACCTAAGTTTAGTACCGTATGAATGGCCCAAGAGACCCAATCTTAAAAGGCCCGAGACAAGGGAATATCTGCTGAGTCACCAAAACTGACTTGCATGATTTGACCTAGATCCTAATTAGAACCTCAGTATCCATTACAAGGAATATTTGCCCGCACTGCCATCTCCAATGCTATGCTAACTTTGATATGCTAAGTCCTTATACCGCATCAGCTAGTTAGCTAATTATCCATGGAGCACTTTAAAAAACCTACGCTCCGCTTAGTATATATGCTACAGTAGTGTTATATGAACATCCAGATTTGACATCGGGATCAAAGGCTTGTCTTATATGCAAAAATAATAAAATAAAGATTATTTTATTATTTCTTTATTTTATTATTTCTGCATATAAAATTTGACATCGGGATCAAAGGCTTGTCTTATATGCAAAAATAATAAAATAAAGATTATTTTATTATTTCTTTATTTTATTATTTCTGCATATAAGACAAACTAGATGTTTGACATCAGGATGTTCATGTGACATTTTTGTATATGCTAAGTGAAGCACATATGGCAAGTCTGAATCAAATACAACAAAAACACAAATGCATCAAAAGGCATGGGCAAAAGGAAAGGAAAACAAACACATTACTGATTGAATAAAAACTGAAAATTATGCATTGCTTGGGAAAAAAATATTGGACTAAGTTATTATTTAATTTTATCAAAAATAAAACTAGTATCCTAAAAAAATTTAAGCTTTTCTTCGTAAATCTTAAATTAAAATAAAAATCGAATGTAATCAAAATGTACGCCATTAGGAAGAAAAAGACTTCGGACCAGAGTCTGCCAAAGTGATTTGGATTGGTTTCAGAAACATAAGAGTAGTACATGAGAAGCATGACCTCTAAGTCTCTAACTCACTATATGGATAAGTGATAAATTCTGGTTATTACTAAAAACTAAAAAGTTTATAAAAAAAAAAAATGTTTATTTAACTTTTTAGTCTTTAAATTTTGATGCTCTTTTGGAATTGGTTATAGAACTTTATTCTATTTTTCAGATATTTTGGATCCCTGAACATTATTGATTAATGTGAGAAAGATGACGTGACATTGAACTTTTTGATTATTTTTAATAGATTTTAATTTTTTTAATTTAAACAATTCACGTTACCCATCAACATGACCAAATGACGTGTCGTCAGTCATACAGAAAAGAACACCTAAAAAAGATCAATTCTAATTCTAATTTTATGCTTACAATACATACAGTACTCAACCTCATTCGTTCAAAAGTCAGAATGTCCCACATGCAATGTCAAATTTGGTATAAAAAAAAAAAAAAAAATTAAATAAACCAAAAACTTTTTTTCTTGTCTGCGAAATTGTTATGAATATACCTGCACGTCCTGTGCGTTAACGTCAAGATGATCGGCGATAAGAAAACGAAACCGTGACGAATCCAAATTAGTACCCGACCCGATAACCCGATTCGACGGAAAACCCGAAAGCTTCCACGCCACGTAAGTAAGCACATCCACGGGGTTCGAAACGATCAACAGAACAGTTTCCGGCGAGTGCCGTACCAGAGTGGGCACGATCTTCCGAAACAGACTCACGTTCCTCTGCAGAAGGTTCAACCTGGATTCGCCGGCGATTTGTCTCGCTCCTGCGGTAACGATGCAGAGGTCGGAGCCCGCGGTGACGGCGTAGTCGACGGAGGCGAGGATCTTGGTGCGGGGGAGGAAGGCGGCGGCGTGCTGGAGGTCAAGCATCTCGCCGCGGAGCTTGTCGGGCTTGGCGTCGACGAGGGCGAGCTCGTCGGTGAGGTCTTGAGTGAGGATGGTTTGGGCGATGGCCATGCCGACGTTGCCGGCGCCGATGACGGAGATCTTGGTGTGGCGCTTGGTGGGGGAGGGAGGGGCGGCGTTGGAGATGGGCTTGAAGAAGGCTTGGGTTAGGTCCAAGCCCCCTGGGCCCAGTGATGAACCTGAAGGACTCTTGTGCATGATGATGATGATGATGATGAGAGTTGAGAGAGACTGCAGTGTGAGGAAAATGAATGGATTTGCAGTTGCAGAATATATATTATTATAATATAATGGGGGAAGGACAAAGGAGGAAGAATGTTATGATGGCAGTTGAGAGTAATACTGTGGGTGGAAAGGAAACAACTGTGGAAGGAAGAAGAATGGTTTGAGACTTTGAGTGGGGAAGAAGTGGTTTTCACTTTCACTTTTCAACGGTCAATCTTCTATTTCTAGATTCTCAGAGTAAAAACCGGTTACGCGGTAGGTAATGGAGTAATGGGTCATTCCACATTTGCCTTGTTAAGTTGTTCTCCGGTCTTTGTCTTTGTTAGAGCATCTCCGACTCCAAGCACCAATTTTGATTCTTGTGTGATCCGCATAATATTTTTTACTCGTATAAGGTAAAAACTTCTCAACTCCTTAGTTTAGGAAGGGTTGGATACCCTCTTACATGTGTGCCAATTAAAAATCAACATGTGGTATGCTTTGCCACATTAGTTGCCAAGTTAAACAAATGTATAATTATTACATTTGCAATTAAGTCCTTCAAAACCAATTTGCAAAATTGCACCCAAAAAAAATCAATTCCCTTGCACATTGATCCCCATCTCCTCCTCTGTGATTATCGTTCTTTCTCTTCTCCTTCTGAGTATCGATCTCCTCCTCTGCTCCCTGTGAAATCGAACCCGTCTCTTCCTATGTGAAATCGATCTTTCTGTGTTCTCCTGGGAGTATCGATCGGCCTCTCCTCCCTCTCCGCCGCCCTCAGCCTTTGCTCCATCTTCGCCGCCCGCAGCCGCCTCCCTCGGCCCTCTGTTCTCCGTCCGCCTTCACCCTCTGCCTTATTTTCTTCCTCCGCCGCCAACCCTTCCCACGCAGCAAACCGACTGCACCCTCCTCCAATCAAAGAGCAAACAAACCCTAACCCCCAAAATCAAAGTAATTCGAGGTGAAGTTCTTCTTCATGCTTTATCTGATTTTAGTTATATTTTCTTCCCACGCAGCAAACCGACTGTAAAATCAAGTCTCCGATTAAGGCGGATTAATTTTGATGATGACAATGTAATTAAATTATGGACTTAAAGTGAAGAATGCAAACCCAACATTAAAGAAGATCAAGTGCTTAGTTATTTATTCATTCTCATTTAATTTTGATGTATTTTATTTTATTTATGAGAGTGGGTAGTTTAGGTTTTTATTCTCACATAAGGTCAAACAATAACTATGGATGAAAGGTTGAGATTAAAACCAATTAAACTTGAGAAGAGAATTGAAAACAATGTTAGAAAAACTTAATTTTTCCAACATTGAGCAATTCACTCGAGTGATTCTCAATTCACTCGAGTGATTTATGAATTTTCAGTAATATAGCCGTTGGATAAAGTAAAAAGGCAACACTATCAGAGTTGACTAAAACACTCGAGTGTTTTCAAAAAGACTCGAGTGATTTAGGTCTGTCAGCAAATTTTTTAAACGTTAGAAGAGGATAAAAAGGTAGAATAACTTGGTTTTTCCTTCCCTTTTGTCCCCTTACTTATATTCTGAAGAGTTGACCTCATTTGGGAGAAGAAGCTTACAATCCTTCATTGATTTCATTCTCTCTTAAGTGTTAAAAATCATTTCTCTCTCTAAACTCAACCAAGCATTCATCTTTATTATTTGTCTTAGTGAGTTAAGAGAGTGTGCTTCATTTGTAAGAGAATTATTTGTTGTAAAATTCTCAAACACTCAAACACATTAGCTTGTTTAGAAAATCTTGGTGAGGTATCCAAGTACTTGGTGAGGTATCCAAGTTTCTCAAGCCTTGAGAGGTTCTCAAGCACAAAGACTAAGAGGATTCTTAGCTTGGTGGGCTCTTGGAGGTTCCAAGGAGCTTAAAAAGAAGGGACTCTTCATCACCAAATCAAGTTGGGGTAGAAATTTCAAGAGTTTGGTACACTCTTGAAAAGGGTTAGGATTGAGTGAGGAATCTCAATTTATCCTTGTAATTTCTAACAATTTGATCACTAGTAAAAACTCCTAAGTTGATTAGGGGGACTGGATTAGCACTCTAGATTGAGTGTGAACCAGGATAAAATTGGTGTTGTCTCTCTCTTTTATAGCTTTCTTAGTTTTCAAGTAAAACCAAACCCTAAGTTCTCTAGAAAGGGGCTTTTATAATTCTAGTAGCAATTGGTTGCAATTAACTTGTTTTCAACTTGTTTTAACTTAGTTTAATTGCCCTCTACTTTGATTTATATCTGCCCTGGATTAGTCTTTAAGAAATTGAATCATTTTGCTAAATTTCTCTGAAACTGCTCCTTTCTGTTCTGCATAAAACACTCGAGTGTTTTTCAATTCACTCGAGTATTTCGTAGCATTTCACTCGAGTGTTCTTCATTTTCACGCGAGTGTTTTTAAATTCACTCGAGTAAATTGCCCAATTTCAGAAAAACAAGTTTTTGATCAATTATCTTTTAATTGCACCGAAAATTAGTCACTGTTGCTTCCATATTACTATTCACCCCCTCTAGTAATTGCTAAGCCCGCTTGTTGGTTTCCAACAAGTGGTATCAGAGCTCGGTCGAAAGATCGAGCGTAAAAGCTTTTTCGAAAAAGATCCTTTTGGAAACAAATGGGCTCTAGCAATCAACAAGAAGGGTCTATGTCTCTTAACCGACCTCCATTCTTCAATGGTGAAGATTATTCTTATTGGAAGGTTAGGATGAGAGTGTTTGTAGAAGCAATAGACACCGATATTTGGGATGCAATTGAAAAAGGTCCATATATTCCTAGAAGAGTGGTTAATGGTGAAGCTATTGTTATTCCTAGGACAAGTTGGAATGAAGATGATAAAAAGAAAGTTTCATATGATTTAAAAGCTAAAAATATCATCTTCTCCGCTTTGTCCAAAAATGAATTTCATAGGATTTCACAATGTCAATCGGCTAAAGAAATGTGGGATACCTTACAAATTACTCATGAGGGAACTAGTGAAGTTAGAGACTCAAGATTAAATGCTTTAACTCATGAATATGAGCTCTTTCATATGTTCCCTAATGAGTCTATCAATGATATGCAAACAAGGTTCACACATATCGCTAACCAATTGATTGGCTTAGGAAAGGAATTTAGATATGGTGAAACTACTAACAAAGTCTTGAGATGTCTTGATAGGAGATGGCAACCTAAGGTGACCGCCATCAAGGAAGCTAAGGATGTAAAATCTATGGACTTGACCACCTTGTTTGGGAAGCTCCAAGAACATGAGATGGAACTATCAAGACTTCACTTAAATGAAGATTCGGACAAGAAAAAGAAGAGCATCTCTCTAAAAGCCTCAACCAAAATGTCAAAAGAGGATGAAGATGAATCTTCAAGTGAAGGCTCCGATCGTGCTCTAAATGAGGAAGACATTAGTTTATTTGCCAAGAGGTTCAACAAATTCCTCAAAGGCAAAAAGGGTAGTTCATCATTCTCTAAGGACAAGAGACCTCAAGACAAAAGAATCAAGGATAGCAAGCCAAGAAACAAAAGCTCAAGTGAAATTGTAAAATGTCATGAGTGTGGTGGGGTAGGACACATAAGAATGGAATGTCCCACCTACTTGAGAAAGAATGAGAGGAAGACTCAAGATGGCAAGGGGAAAAGAGCTTACATTGTTTGGGATGAACCGGAAAAGGATTCCAAGTCATCCTCAAGTAGTTCGGATGATGAGGAAGCCAAGCTATGCCTCATGACCAAGAATGACAATGAAGCCTCCTCAAGTAGTGAAAGAAATGACAATGAGAGTGAGGATGAGGTATCATCTAACTATTCTTACACCTCTTCTCATACTATTTCTTATGATGATTTGCTAAATGAATATAATGAAATGCTCACTCAATTTGAAAGACTTGCTAAAGTTAACAAAGAAAAAGGAAAGAAGCTTTTGGAGTATCAAAAGGAAATCAATGAATTAGAAAAATCTATTAATGATTTGAAACTCCAAAATGCATCCTTGGAACTTGCTAACTCTAGTCATGTTTGTGAAAATGCAAATCAATCATATACCATCACTCATTGTGAAAAGTGTTGTGTGCTTGAAAATGAAGTTAATGATTTGAAAATCAAACTCAACTCTTTTAACAAAAGTGATAGAAACCTAGATCGGTTAATTGGTTCTCTTAGACACAATTCAAACAAAACCGGTCTAGGATATGTCCACAAGAAAAAGAAAAATAAAGAGGTTGGTTCATTCTCAAAAATTGACTTTACAAAGAAACCAACTTGCTTCTATTGTGGAAAGTTTGGACATACAAACAATAAGTGCCATATCAAAAATTTTGGAATTCAAAATGGTACTTATGTTTGGATTAAGAAGGGAGAATCATCCAAGACTAACAAAAAGGGACCCAACATAATTTGGGTACCCAAAATGAGCAAGTGATTATGTCTTGTAGGTGTGCCTTAGAACCGGAAAGCAACTTTGGATACTTGATAGTGGATGTTCTAGGCACATGACGAGAGATAAGCGACACTTCATTGAGCTTACTCCTAAGGAAAAGGGATATGTCACATATGGGGACAACAACAAAGGCAAAATACTTGGTGTAGGTAAAATTGGTAATTCTTCCAACTTGGTTATTGATAATGTACTTTATGTTCAAGGATTAGAACATAATCTTTTGAGCATTAGTCAATTATGTGATATTGGTAACCATGTATTATTTATCTCTACTCATTGTCTCATAAAAAGTGACAAAGATGAATCTATCAAATTTGTTGGAAAAAGGTCTAATAACACTTACATGGTTGAATTGAATAATATCACTTCTTTAGTTTCAAAATGTTTAATTAGCAAAGAAAGTGATACTTGGTTATGGCATCGTAGGACCGCTCACATTAATGTAAATCAACTTAAGAAACTTCAATCCAAAGACTTAGTAGTTGGTTTACCAAAGCTCAATTTTCAAATTAAAGGTGATTGCACTCCTTGCAAGAAGTGCAAACAAACTAAAAATCATTTTAGTTCCAAAAATGATGTGTCCACAACAAGACCATTGGAAATGCTTCACATGGACTTGTTTGGACCTTCTCAAGTTAAAAGCTTTGGTGGCAACTACTATGCCTTGGTGATTGTTGATGATTATTCAAGATTTACATGGACATTATTTTTAAGTGCTAACTGTGAGGCCTACAAGTCTTTTAAACGCCATATTAAACTTTCCCAAAACCAAGTAAATCAAAAAGTGATTATTATCCGAACCGACCATGGAGGTGAATTTGAAAACTATAAATTTGATAGATTTTGTGATAAGCATGGAATTGAGCACCAATATTCGGCACCTAGGACTCCTCAACAAAATGGAGTTGTTGAGAGGAAAAATATGGTGCTAGAGGAACTTGCTAGAACCATGTTAAATGATTCTCAAGTACCTCAATACTTTTGGGCCGATGCCGTTAATACGGCTTGTTATGTAATGAATAGAATTTTAATTAGGCCCATGATAAAGAAAACCCCCTATGAGCTTTACAAAGGTAGAAAACCCAATATATCCCATTTCCATGTTTTGGATGCAAAGTGTACATTTTAAACAATGGAAAAGATCAACTTGGAAAATTTGATTCTAAATCGGATGAGGGAATATTTTTGGGTTACTCTTCTCATAGTAAAGCTTTTAGAGTTTATAATAAACGAACTATGACTATTGAAGAATCAATTCATATTGTTTTTAATGATTCTTCGAAAGAAGATAGTGTTTTATGTGATGGTAGTGATGATGGACTTGAGATTTCCAATGTTGACAAAGATATGGAAAAATCAAAGGATGAAGGAGAAATCAAGGATGAACTTGATCCGGCTTGGAAAACGGTGAAAGCTCACCCTATTGACAATGTCATAGGAGACCTTTCAAAGGGAGTGTTAACTCGTAGGTCAATTCAAAATATTTGTCATTTTGTTTCCTTTGTTTCTCAAATCGAACCAAATTCAATTAAAGATGCAATTAAGGATTAACATTGGGTTATGGCCATGCAAGAAGAACTAAATCAATTTATTAGAAATGATGTTTGGGAATTAGTGCCTATACCCGATGATCATACCATAATTGGTTTAAAATGGATTTATAGAAATAAACTTGATGAATCCGGTTTGATTATAAGAAACAAAGCGAGACTTGTTGCCCAAGGGTACAACCAAGAGGAAGGTGTTGATTATGATGATACCTTTGCTCCGGTTGCACGCCTTGAGGCAATCCGAATTTTGCTTGCCTTTGCATCAATAATGAAATTCACTCTTTATCAAATGGATGTCAAGAGTGCTTTCTTGAATGATTTCATAAATGAAGAAGTGTATGTTAAGCAACCACCCGGTTTTGAAAGTCATGAATTTCCAAACCATGTTTATAAATTGAAAAAGGCACTTTATGGATTAAAACAAGCTCCTAGAGCTTGGTATGATCGATTAAGCACCTTTTTATTAGAAAATGACTTTCAAAGGGGAAAGGTTGATAATACCCTATTCATCTATAAAACCAAAAAGGACATTTTGTTAGTGCAAATATATGTAGATGATATTATCTTTGGTGCCACTAACGTGTCCTTGTGTAGAAAGTTCTCTAACTTGATGAAAAAGGAATTTGAAATGTCCATGATGGGGGAGCTCAAGTTCTTCCTAGGACTTCAAATCAAGCAAGTCAAGGAGGGGATTTTTGTGCATCAAGGAAAATATTGCAAGGAGCTCCTTGGGAAAATTCGGAATGGACAAATGCAAAGAAGCATATACTCCCATGAGCACATCATGCTACCTAGACAAGGATGACAAAGGTACACCGGTTGATGTTAGTAAATATAGAGGCATGATAGGTAGTCTTCTATATCTTACCGCATCTAGACCAGATATTATGTTTAGTGTATGCATGTGTGCCCGTTTTCAAGCAAATCCTAAAGAATCACACCTATCCGCGGTTAAACATATTTTTAAATATCTTAAAGGAACAATTAACACCGGATTATGGTATCCTAGTGATGGTAGTCTTAGTTTAGTTGGTTATTCGGATTCCGACTTCGCGGGATGCAAGCTTGATCGCAAAAGCACTAGTGGTACTTGCCATTTATTGGGAAGTTCACTAGTGTCATGGTTTTCTAAAAAGCAAGCTTGTGTTGCTCTTTCCACCGCTGAAGCGGAATATATCGCCGCCGATAGTTGTTGTGCTCAACTCTTGTGGATGAAACAGCAATTATCGGATTTTGGTTTAAAATTAGAAAGTGTTCCCATAAAATGCGATAACACGAGTGCCATTAATCTAACTAAGAATCCGGTGTATCACTCAAGGACTAAACACATTGAAATTAGACATCATTTCCTAAGAGATCATGTTCAAAAGGGTGATTGCACAATTGAATTTGTAAGTACCACAAATCAATTAGCGGACATTTTTACAAAACCCTTACCAAGGGATACCTTCTATCATATAAGAGGTGAACTTGGTATTTTAGATGAGTCTAGTATAAACTAATTGATTTGTGCCATTTGAAAATCACCAAATGTGTCTAAATTTAATGTGTAGTGATACTTGATTGAATTTGCCTTGAGAGCTTATAAATTTATGTTCTAACTGTGTGTGATTATGTTTCCTATCTATTGTCTTCATTACATGTGGTGAATTTTGTGTTTTGTGTTTTAAAAACTGTGTTTTTAAGCTTCACTGATAAAAAGACTCGAGTGTTTCTAACATCACTCGAGTAATTTTAATTCAAAATTAAATCAATTTTAATTGAAAAAGTTTTTGAGCAGGTCTGATGGAAAATACTCGAGTGTTTTCTAAATCACTCGAGTGTTTTTGAGTCTATGGAAAAATCACACTTTCGGCCAACACTCGAGTAAATCGCAGTTTTTTGAAAATCCAACTTTCGGCCAACACGCGAGTGAATTCAAATTCACGCGAGTGTTTTTAAATTCACTCGAGTGAATTCATCAGATTTAGTCTGATGCTGCTACGATTTTGCCCAGATCTGCACGAACTCTTCTCTCTCCATACCTGCGTTTTCTCTGTTTTCTCATCCCTTTCATCACATATTTCACCCAAAATCAATATTTCTTTCATATTTCAACAAGATTTCATCTTCTAAACTCATTCCCATCCTTATTTCACATCAAATCCACATTTTTAACCATCAAATTCATCATTCCCTTTCCAAAACCCTAACTCCCCAAAACCCCAAATTCTCAAAATTTCTTCTAGTTTTCAATTGTAAGTGCAAATGGCTTCATCATCAGACATTAGAAGAAAAGGGAAAAAGCCTAGAATGGAGGAACCCATTGAAGAGGAGGAGGATGATTTCTACCAAAGAGCTAATTGCATTGAGAGGGAGAGAAAGTTTGCTTCCAACGATTATGCTACTCAAACATGGGTAAGTGAAGCTTATCTCAATAGTAGAGGATTCCCTTTTGTCAATGCCCTCAAAACTCAAAAGCTTATGGGTTTCATATCGTTTAATGGCCCTATTTACATTAGGCTAGTTAGACAATTTTATGCGAACTTTAGGCAAAATGGGAATTCATATGAGACCTCCGTGTTAGGAAAACGTTTTGAGGTTACCCCCAAGGCTTTATTCCAAGTCTTTGGGATTTCACGATCGGGCGAAGGAACATCAAAAGGGGATGTTGACCATATTTTCCGTAACTTACTCCGCCCCGATCGTGCATATCTTAAGGGCGAGAAGAAGGCAAACCACATGATCGCCAACAATAGAGTCCTCCACTATATCATTAGCCATATTTTGTTGCCCCAAACTTCTCCAAATTACTCCCGCCCCATTCAAATTGAACTTAGAGCTATGGATGCCATTTTAAATGGTAATGTTTTGAATTGGGCTTCCATTATCCTTGCTAAGATGAAACAAGCCTCCGACTCCAAACCTAAGCAACACCTCCCTTACCCAATGCATGTGTGCAGACTCCTTCAACATTTTGAGGTTCAAATTCCAGAAATAGAGTCTGTCGTTCGTCTACCTGCAAAAATCCATGCCTTTTCTGACATCTCTTTGGGTAAGATGGACATCGAATACTACGGTAATCGATGTTTATATTTTGATGAGGCAACTGCTCTGAGGGGTCAGGGCAATGTTCAGCAGGCTGCAGATCAGCTGGGCGTTGACCCTCAACAGCTAGAGGAGGAGCAGGCCACTTTTGATCAGCAGGCCGGAGGGAGTGGTAGTGTACCCCAGGATGACCCTACTGATGGAATTAATTTTGATATGCCGGGGTCCTAGAACTCCCAATTTGCAGAGCACAGGGTATATATGGATGAGAGAATGGACGGTTTTGATGGGAAGTTTGCCTCATTGGGTCATCAGGCTGAGGAGTATAGGAACTTTATGACTGGTCGGGTTGATAGGATAGATGGGCGCTTGGATGCTTTGGAAATTCAAGCTCAAGAGCAAAGGGCAACCTTATTCGACATGCGGACTCAGATGGATCTTCAGCACTCCGCTCTTCATGGTAGGCTTGATGCCCATTCGGCTAGTATGGATGCTAGCTTTGGACATGTGCGCTTCGATCTCAGTCAGATTCTGTCAGCTCTTGGGAGACTTCAGCCCTATCCCCGCGATGATGATCAGCAGCCACCTTCTGCCTGAGTCCTGATGCTCCTTTGCACTTCTTATTTTTTTTATGACTATGTCTTTATTTTTAGCTATGTTGAACTTTTTGAGTATTTTGTTGTTTTTGGAGTTGGGTGTACTTTGATTAAAACTCATGTTTTATGGTCTATTTATGGTGTGTTGGAATGATGGATTTATGACATTTATGCATTAATCATGTTTTCTTCATAGTTTTCTTGTTCTTTAAAGTGTCTTTATTGCTTCATAGTCATATTTTGCTTCTTATTTACTCTTAAAGGAACAGTTTTCTTATAGGTATCCTTCATTCTCCACCTTGTTTCCAAAATGTTATCTTTTTGATCATGACAAAAAGGGGGAGAAAGGAGATTAAAGAGAAAGAGCATTTTTTTTTCTGCTTTCTTGCTTACACTCTGATGATATATGCTCTTGCTCTGATACCAATGAGCACTTGATTATGTTTATTATTGTATTACGTTGTGCTTGGCATTTTCTGGATTGTACAGGTTAAAAAGGTTCCTAGATTGAGGGGGAGCTCTCAAGTGCTAGAGGTTTAATTATTTTGTCATCATAAAAAAGGGGGAGATTGTAAAATCAAGTCTCCGATTAAGGCGGATTAATTTTGATGATGACAATGTAATTAAATTATGGACTTAAAGTGAAGAATGCAAGCCCAACATTAAAGAAGATCAAGTGCTTAGTTATTTATTCATTCTCATTTAATTTTGATGTATTTTATTTTATTTATGAGAGTGGGTAGTTTAGGTTTTTATTCTCACATAAGGTCAAACAATAACTATGGATGAAAGGTTGAGATTAAAACCAATTAAACTTGAGAAGAGAATTGAAAAAAATGTTAGAAAAACTTAATTTTTCCAACATTGAGCAATTCACTCGAGTGATTCTCAATTCACTCGAGTGATTTATGAATTTTCAGTAATATAGCCATTGGATAAAGTAAAAAGGCAACACTATCAGAGTTGACTAAAACACTCGAGTGTTTTCAAAAAGACTCGAGTGATTTAGGTCTGTCAGCAAATTTTTTAAACGTTAGAAGAGGACAAAAAGGTAGAATAACTTGGTTTTTCCTTCCCTTTTGTCCCCTTACTTATATTCTGAAGAGTTGATCTCATTTGGGAGAAGAAGCTTACAATCCTTCATTGATTTCATTCTCTCTTAAGTGTTAAAAATCATTTCTCTCTCTAAACTCAACCAAGCATTCATCTTTATTATTTGTCTTAGTGAGTTAAGAGAGTGTGCTTCATTTGTAAGAGAATTATTTGTTGTAAAATTCTCAAACACTCAAACACATTAGCTTGTTTAGAAAATCTTGGTGAGGTATCCAAGTTTCTCAAGCCTTGAGAGGTTCTCAAGCACAAAGACTAAGAGGATTCTTAGCTTGGTGGGCTCTTGGAGGTTCCAAGGAGCTTAAAAAGAAGGGACTCTTCATCACCAAATCAAGTTGGGGTAGAAATTTCAAGAGTTTGGTACACTCTTGAAAAGGGTTAGGATTGAGTGAGGAATCTCAATTTATCCTTGTAATTTCTAACAATTTGATCACTAGTAGAAACTCCTAAGTTGATTAGGGGGACTGGATTAGCACTCTAGATTGAGTGTGAACCAGGATAAAATTGGTGTTGTCTCTCTCTTTTATAGCTTTCTTAGTTTTCAAGTAAAACCAAACCCTAAGTTCTCTAGAAAGGGGCTTTTATAATTCTAGTAGCAATTGGTTGCAATTAACTTGTTTTCAACTTGTTTTAACTTAGTTTAATTGCCCTCTACTTTGATTTATATCTGCCTTGGATTAGTCTTTAAGAAATTGAATCATTTTGCTAAATTTCTCTGAAACTGCTCCTTTCTGTTCTGCATAAAACACTCGAGTGTTTTTCAATTCACTCGAGTATTTCGTAGCATTTCACTCGAGTGTTCTTCATTTTCACGCGAGTGTTTTTCAGGTTTTCTGAAAAACACGCGAGGGTTTTTAAATTCACTCGAGTAAATTGCCCAGTTTCAGAAAAACAAGCTTTTGATCAATTATCTTTTAATTGTACCGAAAATTAGTCACTGTTGCTTCCATATTACTATTCACCCCCCCTCTAGTAATTGCTAAGCCCGCTTGTTGGTTTCCAACACCGACTGCACCCTCCTCCAATCAAAGAGCAAACAAACCCTAACCCCCAAAATCAAAGTAATTCGAGGTGAAGTTCTTCTTCATGCTTTATCTGATTTTAGTTATATTTTCTTTAGTTGGAGTGTGTGAAATTAATTTTTTAATTAAAAAAGAAATTTTATTAGTTGAGTGTGAAATTGTGAATTGGAATCTAATCTTGGTTTTGATGTAATTACTCTTATGTTTGTTAGCAATATAGTTTAAAGGTTTCTTTGTTGTATGAACACATCTTTTGTTGGATATTCAAATTAAAGTTGCTTAAATGTATATTTGCCCGTGAGTATCATAATGCCCAACATAAGGTAGCAAGTTTGAGATTTGCAATCATAATCAACTTTAAAAACCCATCCACAAACTGAATAAAAATTAAGCAAGTTTTCCATAGGAAGGAGAAATGAAGAGGACCTGGGATTCCTCAAGAAGCCATTGAACAGCAAACGTGCAAAACTTTTCTATACAAGCTGCAAAAGCTCAAAGTATTAAAAGAAATATACAAACAGACATATTAAGCAAATAAAAAAATATAAATAAGGTGAATACATTAATGAGAAACAGAAATATAGAATTATAGATAGTATTCTAAGGTGTCATAGGTTGCCTTTGTCTATTCTACCTTGTTATAAGGAGAGTGAAATACAAAGTATTCAGCATCAGAAAGAGAAAATTGTTTTCCCTTGAGTTTCTCATATCTGCAAAAATGAATTTAGTTAGGTACTTGATTAGTTAGTTATTAGCAATGCTTTGATAACATGATTGGTATTAAATTCTTTATACAAATGCTTTGATTCAGATGATAGTTAATTAGTTTAGGCCGTAGGTTGGCAAGATTTTTAATCCATGGTTCAGTGTATGATATGTTACTGTACTCAAAACGTTGGCTTTCTTCAATTTTGCGAATTATGAGACTTGATCATGTCATTAGAGGGTTTTCTGCCCTTGGATTTTGCAGGTACTGTATTTTTAGTTAAATTCTTGGGGTCATGAGTAACCTGATAGAACAAAACAAAGTAGAAGGTTAGTCAGTTTGGGAAAAAAAAAGAAGAGAAAAATTAGAGCTATTTAAAGAGCCAAATTCGTTAAGTGTGACAGTATTTGCAGTGGTTCTTTGAATGTGCTGCAAGCATTGTTTGCAAGCTATAATTAAAGTCTTTTCATGTTCAGAATTATGATTTGCCAATTAATTGCAACTACTTAGCTGATTTTGATTACAGTTAGTCAAATTCATTTTCGGAATACATGATTGAGGTCTAATTCATGATTTTGGGACCAATGTTAATAGAGAGTTTGCCTATAGTTTTTTATAATTTTTTTAAACGTATACTTTAGTATATGCTTACTAGCTCCTTTTGCATGTTCTGTTCTGTTTTGTGACACTTGTTATACACATCTTTTTAATTAAAAAAAACATTTTAAAAATTGCATCCTTTTAATTCACATACTATACGCCGGTTTAGATAGGAAAGTGTAAGCACAATCGAGGAGTTGAAACTAAGAGTTGCATATATCTCTCCTAACTCACCCCAAGGAAACTCTGAAGATGATGCATCGAAGAACTGCTCACAAAAACTTGATGCCTCTTCTGTGAGTCTCTTTTCTTCCCTTATCCCTTGTGAAAATCAGTTTGAAGTTCATTTTTATACTTAATTTCAGATTTTGTGGTATTATATATTTACCCATAATGCAAAATGTTGCAATTTTTTGGTGTCAATCTGAAATCCTTCATAAATGCAAAGAAACTTCTTACATTTGAATTGGGATAATACTGAGAGTTGAGGGGATTTCTAGAGAGAGTACAAAATTATGTGCACATGATTGTTCTTGTTTCTCCAACATGATCAAACTTTTTGTGATCTATGGACCATTCCTACAAACCTAGACATTCCTGTGTTTTAGATCTGAATTTAACATAATAATATTCACTGATTAATTTTGTGGTGGTTGCCCATAAACATATTTTAGTCTTAAATTTATTTTGATTTTCTTTATGTATGACTTTTTTTTTTTTATCATTCTCATTTCTAGTTTCCCTCAATGGTTTATACTATTTCTGGCTTATTGTGTCCTGGGCAATATGTACTTTACATGGGGCTATCTTATTTGGAAACTTAGTATGTGGCATCACATTCATGTATTATGTTGTAATGGCTGGGCATTGATATTACCCTTCTATTGAAACTGTTATTATCAGGTTTACCCTGTATGGAAGTGGTTTGAGAAATAAGATGGGATTCGATCTCTACAGAAAAATAGTAAAGATCCTGCACCAGAATTCTATAACATCTACCTTGAGAGGCCAAAGGAACCGGTTGCTTCAGAGAATAAATCTTTTGATTTTTACTTTATATGGTTCATCCATTTTCAGCTTTCTGTTCTTATCTAATCTCACAGTTTACCTGATAGGTGATGCTGATGGGTATGACTTAGTTGTTGTTGATGCCATGCATAAGGCTAACTATGCCAGTCGAATATGTCATTCATGCCAACCTAATTGTGAAGCAAAGTAAGTTTTGTTGTCTTGTGAAGCAAAGTAAGTTGTTTTGTCTTCTGTTGTTTCTAAATCCATTTCTTCCACTGACTTGTTGAGCACTTGATGACTCCAATTTATGCTTGTGGTTTTCCTGCACTCTCATGTGAATTTGCATCAGTTGATGTCAAAGACGTGCTTGGAACAATAAGTTTGTTATATTCCAGTTTTTCCATCTAATCCTTTATAGCAAAAAGGATTTGACCTTCTGGTTTAAGAAATTTTATTCACTTGGGTGTTTAATTAATTAAATGTGTTATTTCCTTTTAGTTAATGTGACTGAGGTCTTAAAATCTTTTTCTGTTCTCTTAATTATCCTATCAATGGAGATATAATTAGTCTTTAACCGTCCAAAAACTTTTTTTATTTCTGGTGAAAAGGAATCTTTAGTAATTGTCTGGTTATTCATAGCTGAGACTTGAGTGTATTGCAAATATCAGTAATCCATTGATTTTCATATCAACTTCTTATAAATTCAAAACCTTTGTTTTTTTTACAGTTGTGTTGATAAAGTTTGCTTCTTTGATCAATGTTTTGTGTAGTCTGGTTTTATGTTTCAAATGATTATGTTCAGTTGATTGGTTCTGTTTGTGCAGTTTCCAATGGCCACCACATAATTGTATTAGCACCAACAACAACATAGTTAGTGAAGAAGATGGAGAGATTATGCTCCTTGTCATGAAAGTGTTGCTTCCAAGTTGAGCTGGCAGATGGAACAACAGAGGTCTTTCCTAAACAACTGGAGGAAGCGACTGCGACATCGGACCAGAGTCTAGAGATCTTTCCTAAACATGTCTAGGACTAGTTTTTACATAGAAAAGAAATGTTTATCACGTAGTGTGGAATTTTTGTATTTTTTCCCTATAGTTTATTGTATTTGCACAGTAAATGCTTTTAATAGATGAGTTGATTATGATTTGAAATTGGATAACATTAGATGGGGTATTTTGTGTTTCCTTAGGGCTAGTGGCTTCCCATTCCATGCTTACGTCTTGTGATCCATTTTGGCTACTACTGAATCAAGAAGTCGGTAACTGTGATAATGCCATAATACAATTGGAACAGAGAATGAACTTATTTTTCACTAATGTCCCTATTGAAGTGTACTGGTATTTTTTTGCCCGGTGCATGTTAAAAAAAATCTATCACCATGTTAAAAAAGTCTAATATTCCAAAGAGCCTATACGATTCAACAAGGTGTATAGGTTTTTTTTTTCTTTCTATTTTTAACATATGTTCAAATCTATCGAAATGTACTGATAAATTTGATAAGTTTTGATCGGAGTAAAGAAAAAAGAACGGATGAAAGTGTATAGAGCGATAATGAAATGAAGATAAAAAGAGATGATGTAAATGAAGTGGGAGAAATGAATAATGAGAAAATGATTAAGTAGATTTGGGAAGGAATGAGGGGGTGTGAGTGGAAGGGAGAAGATGAAGAAATAATAGTTTAAAGAAAACAAGAAAATGAAGAAGAAAAAAAAGTTTTGGAGGAAGTTTGTTTTTTTAAGGGTAATTCTGATATTAAAAAAAAAAGTGAGGTCAAAGAAAGGTAGTCAAATACTCAATTTCCTATTTTGTTAGCCATCCCATGAGCTCATGGGAGTATGTCATTGTTCCACTTCACAATGAGTCTGGGGAGTAGTAGGCCGATATACGTAGTTAGTATTTGATGCATAATACCTCTTGCAATATTTTATTTTGTTAATAAAATTATCTCTGCCGATAAAAAAAAGGAAAATAATGTTTCTAATTATGTGACATGGAGAATTGTAATCTTATACTTAATCTCATGAACTAAAAGAACAAGCAATTAATGATAATAGGTAAGTGGAAAACCAAAATTTATAATCGAAAAACCAAAATTAAAAAAAAAAAAGTCTTGTCATTGGATCTATTACATGGGTATATAGGCATTCAAATGTTATTCCTTCGCCACCATACGATTTCTCTTGTTCTAAAAAAACTTCAAGTTGGTCAAGGCTTTTTGGATGACATCAGCCTTGATTGTGTTATGTGAATTGAGTACCAAATTTATGGCAATCATGAACCTATCCTCATTATCAACCTGCCAAATAATGATAATAGGTAAGTTTTAAGACATTCAAAACGCAACAATATTGTTATATTCTGGTAGTTTAAAAATGGAAATTCTTAAACTTAGCCCTTAAGGTTGAGGATAAGAGACTTAAAAAAGATAATAGGTAAGTTTTAAGACATTCAAAACGCAACAATATTGTTATATTCTGGTAGTTAAAATGGAAACTTCTTAACCTCAGCCCTTGAGGTTGAGGATAAGAGACTTAAAAAATTATTTTTGTATTGAAAAAATAAATATATAATATTTTCAAAGTTAGTGGGTTAGTTTTTGTAGACCTTTTTTTTTATACTTTTTTACTTTTTAACCTTATCCGCTGAAGTTAAGCAAACCCTTTAAAAATTCATTACCTGGATTTTATAGTTGTTATTGTTTAAACACTCCATCATCCATTTTGCCACCCAGACGCCGCAATCATTACTGGAAATGAGGAATGTTTTAGATAACAAAATGAAGAACAATGATGTATAATAAAAAATTATGTTATTCAAGGAATATCTTACGAGTCATATCGTTGTTTCCCTGTGTCAGCAGGCTTAACCAATTTGAAATTTGAAATTATTGGTTTTGTTGTAAATCCATATTCATAGAAAGATGCATCTTTGAACATCAGTTGTAAACTATTGCCTGCATCAATTTAATCCTCTTTTTAAGTATGAGTGATTATATTGAAATTAACAAAAAGGTAGGAACATTACCAATATTTTGACATGTGTTTCCCTATCGTCATTTCTATCGTCACATGGCAATGACTCAAGTAAGACGAGTTGTCTTTGAATCATGTCTACTACCAGTAGTAACCAATGGTTGCTGGTATCATTTATAGGCACAAAAACCTAGTAATAAATACAAAAAATCATATTGTTTAAGTGATTATGGAAATAATATAATGATAATATGTTTTAAGTAATAATATAAAAAGGTTATTGACCATTTAAAAAAATTGAGATGGATGTATATAAACCTTGGCTAGATTTTCTATTTTGCCCATGAACTTTTGTTGATAGTTGTTCCGTAAAAATTCAGGCGTACGTCTCCAACTCAGACCATATTGCTTTCATATTATTAAACATCAAATTCCAATAGTGATTGAAAAATATTAAAAAAGACAAAATATATAGATATTCTTACAGAAAACTCCGTTGGTAAAAACCAATATTCAGCAGGTCTGGATTTAGCTCGTTCGTTTTGTGTGAGCATGCTCACAACTAAATTAAGTACCTATCCATTTAAATAACCACAACACGAGTATTTAGTAAGTTATGTAATCATAATATAAAAATATGGAAAAATAATTTTAAAAATGTAATATTTGATATCAATTACATGCTAGTCTACCTCTTGGTCTACATAATATTTTGGCATGAGAGTCCTTAAAGTGGCTCTATCAACATGAAGTGAATCACGTGTTTTCACAAGAATTTCTTTGTTGCAAAAAAATTAATAAATGTCAGTTATATATATATATATATATATATATATATATATATTTTGATGATTCATCAATGGATATTGTACTCAAATCTAACCTATTAATTTTATCATCCTTGTTTTGCCCAAAGACATAAGCAGCAATAGCACTACCGACCTTGTAATGTCATACACCAGAACTGCTCCCGCTGCTCCTCTGTAGTAAGATCTAGTGATGGATATGAAAGACTCTTGCCCAGCCTACAGTTAAATGATGTATTCAGCTTTAGTATCCATGTATTACGAAAAACATAACTGCAGACATTTGGACGACATGTATGACCAAATGAATTCCAAAATGAGCATTTTCATACATGTTCAGATTCTAAAATTACACCTTATTATGATCAAGATGAGGCATGAAAGCATTCAATTCTGTATCCATTTAATGTTACCATAAAAGGCCAAGCAATAAATCGCAGGCTCTGCATTATAAAACCGAAAACCACAAACATCTAATATTATGCTAAATACTTGTCAGACTGTCAGATATAATAATTTGAGAGATTGAGAGACTAGTTTTGCTAGTCTGAATGACTTCAAATGTAATTTGAGAATAGATAGATGCTGCAACGCTTCTAATCACCTTTATGATTCATAAAAAATAAAAAAGTACTATATAAATAGAATATAAAAAGCAAACCAAGCACTATCGCAAATAAAGAAGAGTTTAAGTAACCCGGGGCACAAATAATAGGTTGTGTGATAACTGCTTGAACTAGTCCAATTAGAAAATTTGTAACTTTAATGTCATTGAAAGTTGAAAGTATGACTTATATTAAAGACAAAAAAAAAGTCTTCATAATGAATTTATATATAGGACCGGAGGGAGTATAAAGTTCTATTTGGCTCAACTAACCAATAGTTTATAAACTAGTTTTTGTAGAAGATGAAAAATGAAAGCTGATAAGTTAATGGGTTAATAGTTTAGTAAGTGCCACCTCACTAAACTCTTAGAAAATGGTAAACTCAATTGGAGCAAAGGTCTTTATCCTGAACCCAAACGGTGACCCAAGAATGGGAGATCTAATTCCATGGAGGAACTCCTGAAAGCAAGATTCTCAGCAATTTTTTTTTGTTTAGTTTTATTTTCCTTATTTGAACACAATCAAAATAATCTACTTATGTCAAGATTGAAGGTGATGCTAATATTGCATTGAAATGGAAATTCTCTCAAGTGTCATGAATCAAAGAACTTTTAATTTTAATATGTTTATGTATTTTTCCATTTGGTGTTGAATTGGCATAATATTGCAACATTCACATCATTATTAATGATTTTAGGAGTGCTTGTACATGAACTATTTGAGAATCAAATAAGCATTTGCTCCAGGAGTTGAGTTTTCTCAATCAATCTGATTTCAGAACTTGACATATTTTGATTAAAATGGTCTAATCAACGCACAACATGATGGAGAACTAGTGCCAGACATGAGATCACTCAATATCTAATCCACTTTATAATAAAACTCCACACATCTAAGCCAAAGCATAATTTTATGTCCTCTAATAGTGTGCCGCGTTATACGCACAATGTCACAATCTTCTTGTTTACACCACTATTTCTCAAGATTCAGTCACTGTTGAGATTTATGGTTCTATCCATGCTTATTCATAATCTTAGTATACTACCTTCTTAGATTTACAGGTTACCTATTTATGGTTCATGTTAGAATTCTTTAGAGCATCTTCATTTCTTCTTCCTTTAATAGTTATATACAGAGACTCAACTAATCAGAAATATAATGATGCAGCAAACTCAACTAATGCAGTAGCAAAATCCATAATGAACAACAAAAAATTAATTTCACACACAATCAACTAAAGAAAATATAACTAAAATCAGATAAAGCATGAACAAAAACTTTACCTCGATTTACTATGATTTTGGGGGTTAGGGTTTGTTTTCTCTTTGATTGGAGGAGGGAGCAGTCGGTTCGATGAAGGGTTGCGGCGGACGGAGAACAGAGGGCCGAGGGAGGCGGCTGCGGGCCGCGGAGAGGTAGCGGAGGCTGAGGACGGCGGAGAGGGAGAAGACGCCGATCGATGCTCACAGAGAAGGAGAACCCAGAAAGATCGATACTCACAAAGGAGGAGATGGAGGCCGCTCGATACTCACAGAGAAGGAGAACACAAAAAATCGATACTCACAGAGGAGAAGATGGAGGCCGATCGACATAGAAGGAGAACAGAAATTTCGATACTGAAAGGAGGAGGAGATGAGGATCAATGGCAAGGGAATTGATTTTTTTGGGTTGATTTTGCAAATTGGATTTTAAGGACTTAATTGCAAATGTTTTAAATAATTATAAATCTGTTTGACTTGGCAACTGATGTGGCATGGCATACCACATGTTGGTTTTTTAATTGGCACACATGTAAGAGGGTATCCAGCCCTTCCTAAACTAAGGGGTAGGGAAGTAATCACCTTTTTTATATTATTTCACACTTTTCAATATCCTAAGCAACTCTAACACAATTTTGCTCCAACCTCAAGAATCTAACCATGGTTCTTGAATAGACCTTACACCCTACCCCACATTACTTTTTACATATTACTTAAATATTTACATATTATAATAAAAATTAAAATTTAATTCAATTAATACCAATAATTCAACAACAATAATTTAAATTTACTAAAAAACATAAAAAATAATTAAAAAAATACATTAATTTAAATGAAAAATAAATAAAAATACATATAATAAAATTTCAATTTTGGTCGTTCATACGCCTGTGGTGCTCCCAAACATGTTCTACTAAATCGGCTTGAAGTTGGTGATGAGTTACTTTATCACGAACAGCAAATCTCCTTTGCAGGTAATCTTGAATATCAGGGTCACGAGCGTTATTAGATTTTTCCACCGTGTCGTTACCAACATTAGAATAATCAAAATTACTACCATATGTGTCTCTTTCATCTTCGACAATCATATTATGTAATATGATACAAGCATATATTATACGCGCAAGTGAATCTAATTGCCATTGTCGAGCTGGATAACGTACGATTGCGAATCGAGCTTGGAGTACTCCAAATGCTCGCTCGATATCCTTTCTAGAACCTTCTTGCTGTTTGACAAAAAATTGCCTCTTCTCTCCTTGTAGCATTGGGATGCTCTTGACAAATGTAGCCCATTCCGGTAAATGTCGTCTGCTAAATAATACCCCAAATTGTATTCAGTTCCGTTAACAGTGTACTTCACCTCTGGAGCTCGACCATGTAGAATATCGTTAAAGACGGGTGATTGATTCAGCACATTAATGTCGTTGTTTGAACTTGCAACCCCAAAGAATGTGTAGGGTCTGCCGACCACATACGGACACAAGTATTATTGAAGGGATTCTCCAAGGGCACTTTGCTCGGTCCACCTGTTATTAAAGTCCTTCGCTCGGACTCGTAGGATCCGAGCAATACGAAAGGGCCAGGCTCGGACTTGATGGAACCGAGCCTCACCATCGGTCCTCAATCCATCAGGCTCGGGACTCTAGGACCGAGACATACCGTCGGCTCGCGGATAAGGTCAGACTCGCCGAGGCTTCTTATCCCTTCCGCAAATCTCTCCTAGATTCTCGCAACAGCCTAGACATGAGATCTTCAGCTGATCCTATCCAGATTCTAGAAGCATAATCGTCCGATATTATCTCAACAGAATCCTGGTTCAGCACAACTCTGATACAAGGCCCAAAGGGCCCATATCAGCCTCCTCCAAACCCTATAAATAGCTCATCACAGCTAGGGTTTCAGGTAAGTACTCTCATCCCTAAGTTGACACTCTGCACACACACGTTGACTGGGGAGACCCTGCTTTTCCCAACTGGAACTGCAGAAATACCATAAGTCGCACAGTAATACTTGATCCTCTCTTGGGCTCCTGGTTGCCATAATCTTGAGCACTTAGAGGGTTAAGGACATATAGTGTTCAAGGACACTACATTGGCGCCGTCTGTGGGGAACGAATAACTAGTATTCCCATATCCACTGCTTTTATGGCAAACGACAACAATAATGGTGGAGATCTCCGCCGTCGCCTTCGTGGGAGGCCACCCAAAAACGTCAAGGACAGGCTTGCTCCGGGAGGTCCCCTTGAAGGCAATCAGGCTCCTTCTGGTAACCCTCCCCCTCACGTGTCTCCTGAAAAACAGCTTCAAGCGCAGGCTAATGTTCCTCCTAGGGGTGGCGGAGAACGATCTAACCCCCATACTGTTCCTGATGGTCATGTCTCAGAATGGCATGATACTGCAGATTCTGGACCACATCAGTCTCGGAGGGCCCCTGCTGGATCATGAACTGATGAGGATCGTCGAGTAGAACGTTCCGCTCGTCGTGATCATTCCCGAGCCGAGAGATCCAACAGAGAAGTACCTCACTTAACGAGGGGCCACTTTGGAACGCTACAAGGTGGCCCACGTTCCGCTAAAACCGAGGGCAGGTCTTACATGACCACCTCGTCGGCACGAAGGCGAGAAGAATCAATCATGGAAATTTTGAGAACTCAGACTTCCTTGATTGAGAAACAGAATCAGGCTATCGTTGCTCTTCAGTAGCAGAGCTTGACTAGAGCAGCCGAGCAAGGCCCTCACGTGGCTTTCGGCAACCCGAGCAACCTTCCTCCACCTCCACCCCTCAACCCGAGCATGGTTCCTAAGCGTATTACCGGGGAACCTCATCCTGGCCATCCTTTTACGGTTGAGATCATGACATTCCAAACCCCATAGACGTATGTGGGCCATCAGAACATTCCTCGTTATACTGGGACAACCGATCCGATGGACCATATTGCGGCTTACGAGTCTTCCATGATGTTTTATGGAGGAGGGGATTTCATGAAATGCCGCGCTTTCTCAATGACTTTGGGCTCGGTACCTTTGCGATGGTTCAATTCCTTACCTGCTAATTCAATCCACTCTTGGGCCGAGCTCAGAAGAGCGTTCTTGAATAGGTACACCGCTAGTATGTCGCAGCCAAAATCCGATCATTCATTGGCTGGAGTCGCACAGAGACCAGACGAGTCTCTACGAGATTACTTAGCTCGATACCAGCAAGAGGCTAGTGGCATATCGGGTCTACAATATGGAGTGTCTGTTCTCTTGCTTACCCAAGGGTTACGAGACAGAGATTTTAAGGATTGTTTGATAGGAGAGCCACCTAAGGATATGGCCGAGCTCAGGAAAAGGTCCAGGAAGTTTGTAAATCTGGAAGAATTTCACAGAATTAGTACCGCGACACGTGGTAGGGAAGAGCGTCAAGAGCAACGCCCTCGTCAAAACGATCGGTTTCGAGATGGTAAAGGAAGGAAGGATAAGAGAGAGGGAGAAAGAGGAGAAAAACTGCCTCCAAAAGGCAAGTATGATGAGTATACTCAGCTTACAGTCCCAAGGAGTCAAATCCTTCGCGAGACTATGCACACTGAGATGCGCAATATTACTCGGCCTCCAGCTTTGAGAAAAGCTGCTCAAAAAGATAAAACAAAGTATTGTGACCATCATGGCAGATGAGGGCATACAACTGACCAGTGTACTGTGCTGAAGGACTTGATTGAAGAAATGGTGAGGGATGGAAAGCTTCAACAGTACATTGGCGAAGAAATGCGGAAGCGTTCTAGGAGAAAAAGTCATTCCCCACCCAGACCCGAGCAGAAACAAAGAAATAGGAGCCCTTCACCACCTGTAGGGGGAGCCTCTGCCCTACTATCCGAACAGGATAATGGTCGAGAGACTTTTATGATCAACACCATTGCTGGAGGATTCGCAGGTGGAGGGAAAAAAGAGGTGATCGAAAGAAGTATGTGGGCCAAGTTCTTTCTGTTGCCAGCCGACCAATCCAAAAGCCCAAAAAGAAGAATATCGTCATCAGCTTCAGTGACGAGGACTTTGCTGACATTATCCAAGACCACAATGATCCCATGGTAGTTATAGCTCGGCTAGGTAATTACGAAGTAAGGAGGATTCTTGTTGATCAGGGAAGTTCAGCAGACATTATGTTCTTGGATCTGTTTGAAGCCCTGAAGTTGAAAAGGTCTGATCTGACTCCGTTCGAAGGAAGTTTGATTGGCTTTACGGGCCATTCGATTGTTCCCCTAGGCCATATCCACTTACCAGTCACCATGGGGGAACAACCATCCGCTCGAACGAAGATAGTAAAGTTTTTGGTCGTTCAGGCTCCGTCGGCGTACAACGCTATCCTCGGCCGTACTGCACTCCAGTCTTTCGGCGCCGTTGTTTCAACTGTTCACCTAGCTATGAAATTTCCAGGGTCTGATGACAAGGTGGTCACGGTTCGTTCTGAACAAGAACTGGCTCAGAAGTGCTACAATATCAGCCTAGGTAAACTGAAGATTGAAGATGAGAAGATTATGCAAGAACCACTCAATAAGGGAAGTGTTAACTTGGCAGATCTTGATGTAAGGGATGATGATGAAACCAGGACAACCCCTAAGGGGGACTTCAAGAACGTAATCTTGGGCTCCGATCCATCCCGTTGTGTCAAGATTGGCGTTGGTCTTGCTGAGGAAGTTGAGAAAGAATTGACCGAACTGCTCATAGAAAATAAAGATCTATTCGCCTGGACCTCGACAGACATGCCAGGCATCGACCCGAATTTCATCTGCCACAAATTGAGTGTCTATCCTGGCGCTAAGCCAGTTTGTCAGAAGAAAAGGCGGGTCGGAACCGAGAAGGCTCAAGCAACAGAGGAAAAGGTTGCCGAGCTGCTTGAAACCAGGGAAGTGGTATACACCGATTGGTTGGCTAATCCCGTACTGGTCAAAAAATCCAATGGAAAGTGGAGAATGTGCGTGGATTATACAGACTTGAACAAGGTCTGCCCCAAGGACCAATACCCACTTCCCTGCATAAACAAATTGGTAGACAGCTCGGCAGGATATCAGAGACTATCCTTCATGGACGCTTATTCTGGGTACAATCAGATTCCGATGTATCCCCCGAATCAGGTGAAAACTTCATTCGTGACTGAAAATGCTACATATTGTTATAATGTCATGCCCTTCGGACTCAAGAACGCCGGGGCAACTTACCAGCGAATGATGAACAAGGTGTTCGGCTCACTTATTGGGCCCAGAATGGAAGTGTACATCGACGATATGATTGCTAAGAGTTTTAAGGAAGAGGACCATGCTAAGGACTTGAAGATCATTCTTGGCAGAATTCGGCAGTTCGATATGAGGTTGAATCCGGAAAAATGCACCTTTGGGGTTCCTGCTGGGTCATTCCTCGGATTTATGCTCACTGAACGAGGAATCGCGGCAAATCCAGAGAAGTGCCGAGCCATCCTTTAGATGAAGAGCCCATCTGACATCAAGGGTGTACAGCAGCTGGTAGGTCGGGTAGCGGCTCTTTCCAGATTTTTATCCCAATCAGCTCGGAAGGCTCTACCATGGTACCAGCTGCTGAGGAAGGAAAAGGAAAAGACGTTTGAGTGGAACGAGGCATGCGAAAAGGCCTTCACTGACCTTAAGCAATATCTGGCATCCCCCCAATCCTATCTAGCCCTGTAATTGGAGAAATTCTGTTCTTTTACTTATCAGTGGGTGATTCAGTTGTCAGTTCGGTTCTAGTTCGAGAAGAATCAGGCAAAGAATCCCCTGTTTATTTTGTCAGCCGAGCGCTTCAAGGACCAGAGCTGAGGTATTAGAAGGTGGAAAAATTGGCTTTTTGTTTGGTTATCACGGCCAGAAGACTGCATCAGTATTTTCAGAGCCATCACATCAAGGTCAGAACAGCTCAACCGATCCGTCAGATTCTTCAAAAACCCGACTTGGCAGGAAGAATGGTGACTTGGGCCATTGAACTTTCCGAGTTCGACATCACTTTCGAACCAAGGAAAGCAATGAAGTCTCAGGTCCTGGCTGATTTCCTCACTGAGTTCACTGAGCCACTGACGAGCTCAAACTTGGATTGGAACATATATGTTGATGGGTCGAGCAACAAGCTTGGAGCAGGTGCCGGAATAATCCTGGAGAACTCCGATGGAGTTACCCTCGAATATTCTTTGAATTTCGGATTTCCTACTTCAAATAATCAAGCAGAATAAGAAGCGGTATTGGCTGGTCTCAGGATGGCGAAAGAGGTAGGGGCCCGAGAAGTCAAGATTTTCAGCGATTCCCAGTTGGTGATCTCTCAAGTTAAGGGTGATTATCAAGCCAAGGAACCCATCCTCCAAAAGTATCTTGAGAAGGTAAAGTTCCTATCTTCAGAGTTTGCCAAGGTTGAATTCTGTCATATCCCAAGGGAAAGCAATGTCCGAGCAGACATCCTCTCAAAACTGGCTTCAACGAAAGGCCCCGGAAATAACAAGACTTTGATCCAAGAAATGGTGCATGGGCCTAGCGTTGTCCTCTCCGTTTCAGTGGATCCGAGTTGGACTGCTCCAATCACAAGTTACCTAGAACAGGGAACCTTGCCTACTGATCCAACCGAGGCTTGGTAGCTCGTCAGGAAGGCGTCACAGTTTACTATGGTTGATGGAATTTTGTTTCGCCGAGGGGTCAGTAGCCCTATGCTTAGATGTTTAGATCCCACTGAAGCGAAACAGGCATTGGAAGAGGTTCACGGAGGAATCAGAAGCCATCATGTTGGGGGAAAATCATTGGCCAAAAAGATTCTAAGGGCAGGATACTACTGGCCGACCCTTCAACAAGATGCGATCAATCATGTGAAGAGATGTGAAAAGTGTCAATTTCACAGCGATGTGTACCAGAAGCCGGCCGAGGAACTCCACTCACTTTCATCTCCCTATCCTTTCTATCAGTGGGGAATGGATTTGATTGGCCAGTTCCCCACCGCACCAGGACAGCTAAAATGGGTTGTAGTCGCCATTGATTACTTTACCAAGTGGGTAGAAGCCGAGCCTCTAGCAACTATCTCATCTGCCAAGGTTCAGAAGTTTTTTGAGAGGCAGGTCATAGCTCGGCTTGGAGTTCCACAAGTTCTGGTGACCGACAATGGAACTCAGTTCGCAGCAAAGGCGTTCCAAGATTTGGTCAATGCTTTAAACATCGAGCACTATTTTTCCTCGGTTGAGCATCCTCAGACCAATGGACAAGTGGAATCAGTAAATCGGTTCATCATCCAGGGAATCAAGAAGAGGCTCATTGGTGCAAAAGGAAATTGGCTGGAGAATTTGCATGAAGTACTTTGGTCATATCGCACCACAATACAGACCTCGACGGGGGAAACTCCTTATCGGCTTACATACGGCTGCGACGCGGTCATCCCGATAGAAAGGGTCATCCCCTCATTCCGAGCCATGCAACAACCAAACCCCATCAACAACACTTTACTGTGTGAGGACCTCGTTCTATCTGATGAAGTCAGAGATTTGGCCGCCGAGCAGGAACGACATGCCAAGCTGCTGCAAGCAAAAGGGTATAATCGCTCGGTAGTACCCAGAGAATTCGAAGTAGGTGACCTCGTCCTAAGGAGAGCCGACATTGGCCTAAAAAATTCTAAAGACGGGAAACTGGCTCAAAACTGGGAAGGGCCATACCGAATAGCTTCCAAAACGGGAACAGGGGCCTACAAGCTCGAAACCCTCTCTGGTGCTCTCATCAATAACACGTGGAATGTGGCGAAGCTTAAGGCGTATTTCAGCTAAAGTTTTCATCCCTATTTTAATTGTTGATTTTCAATTCTGTTTTTAGTTTCATTATTATTACCCTTGACTAAATGTTAGGACTGATTATTTTTGATAATGGTGTACGCTCGGTGAAACTCCGAGCCTATTGTACTTACTGCTTCAAATAAATGAAAGTTCTGTTTTTGAATTCATTGTATTTACGTACTTTTCCTCATAACCGATTAGCCACCGCTTATGACGCGAACGATTATAAACAGCTCGAACAAGAGCTTATAACTCGTCAAGTACTTTAAAAAGATTCCCGATTCAAACATGATTTTTAAAATCATTTTATACATCGCGGATAGAGGAACCCACTTCGGCTAAAGTGTCGGAGTTCCGAGGTCTTAAACACTTGAATTCATAACAAAAAGAATATGAGAAGCACTAAATCATGACGGATATTATAAATATTCAGAATAGTTACAGCAAAAAGGTTCAGACCCATCTGTTGGGGTAAATACATCAAAGTTAAAAAGCAAGAGTAAATCTACTCTATGTCGGACAGCACAACACTGTCGGGATCAAACTTATCTTCTTCTCCTTCATCCTTGACCTCATCTCCTTCGGATTCTTCAGCGAAATGGTCTGGTAGATCGGCTCCACCCAAGTCCACTTCAGCTCCATCCTCGCCAATGATCCGACCATTTTTGACACTGAAATTGGGGTCAGCACCTTTCGTTATGAGGCCAGGGTTTAGGATGCGAAGCTGCTGGGCTGTATTGAGGAACGAATCTTCAACTGCATGATCCCAGTTGTAAATATTTTCCCCGGCTGCTCTTTTATGTTTAAGAGCTTTCACTCTCATTTTGTCCAGAGAGGCTCTGAGTCCAGCGGCCTCGTCCTTGGCATATTCAAGTTGCTCTCGAGCCATCGCAGCGTCTTCCTCGGCTTTACGAGCTTTCTCTGTGGCCTCGCGCAAAGCTGTGGAATCTTCTTCAGGATTTCCTCGGCTCGCCTCATCCTTTCATTGGCTTCTTGAAGAGTTTCCTCAGCCGTTTCCTTATCAGCCTCGGCCTTAGCTTTGGCGTCCTCAGCCTCTTGTTTCCCCTTTTGCAACCCTTCTTTTTCTGCAGCAAGTGTTTGAAGTCTTTTTTCAAAGGCTTCCACTGGAGCTGTAGATAGTCCTCCCGATTCTCAGCTTCTTCCCGTTTTTTCTTCTCCTTAGTAGACACACCAGCATGATTAGGAGACTCCTCACCAAGGCCGAATAATTGTTTTCCCAGATACCTGGGGTCCAGGCATCTATCACTTGCGCATCCTCAAGAGGAAAGACAGTTGCGTTATAGGTATCAAAATTCTTCTTAGCCCACACTGTTTTGGCGACAATGTCATCCATGCCCTCAGCACCTTGAATCCCCTTGTGGGACTTACTCAGATTGAGCCAATCTCTAGCTACCCCCTTTCATGTGTCCGTCCGAGGCCTCTTGGGTGGACGCTCGGGGGTACCCCTAGCACTTGGCTGAGCCTTCGAGTTGACTATTTGCTCTATGCCTTCGGCGGTCGAAATCACCTCGGCAGGGACAACGTGAGGAGCAACGGTTGGACTACTCTTTGGCGCTGGCTCGGAGGACTAGCTTTTGGCCGAGGAGCCAGAGCTTGCCTTCACAGCAGCCAGCTGAGCCATCCTGGATGAAGCAGCAGCACTCTTCTTGGCCTTTGATGCTTTTTTACCCATTTTTTCTGAAAAAGCAGAAAGTATGTTGTATTAGACCAAAAAAAAAATTGGTATAGTACCCAGCTCGGCCTTCACTTCAGCCTAGGTTCTCTTCAACAAAATTTGTTTTGTATCAATTTGACCCTTTTCTTGAAGATACTCCCAAACCTGATCACATAAGCGCCTCTCGGCCCTAGTTAAGTCCGCTTTGTAATCAAATTGGTATAAGGAGGCCCCTCTAGTATAAATACCGCTCGTCGAACATAGTGGGAATTGAGGCACGACTTTAATTTCCCCTTCTTCCTCAACTCGTTTCATGAACCAGCATACTTCGGTTTCCATATACTCGTATTGGAAGAAGCGGGGTTTGATGGACTTCCAAGAATCGGTTACCTTTGCAAAAAAGGGCATGCTCCTTCCGAGCCTTCAATGATACCCAGAGCCCCTTGGAGTTACCAAATTTATTTACTTGGGGGGGCATATATCCAAAAGAAGGCTCGTAATGTCGCTACCAGACCTTCAGCGTCACAAAACTGTTGGAAAGCTCTGACAAAGGCCCAACTGCTCGGATGCAGCTGGCTCGGGGCTACGCCTAAGTGGTTGAGGACCTCTATTTCAAAGGTAGAAAAGGGCATACGAATTCCGACTTTTGTCGCTACCTCCTCGTAAAAGTAAAAATATTGTTGGTTTTCTGGCACTCGAAAGCAGATGCGATCACCTATGCCCACATGTCTTAAAACAAATTCCGAGGCATTCCCGTCTACACTCGGAGGGGTTAGAACAGGGCGAAGGTGGTTCAAGCTGTCCGTCGTCAGCAACGAAGGCCTCGTTCCAAGTACTTCCCGATCAAAAACTGCATCGTACTCCGCATGGTTGGGTGGCAAAGGGAATTCATCAGGATGGGTGTCACACCTGCGCTCCACCATATCTGGGGAAAACGTAAAAGGCTTGGCGTTAGCATTTTTTATAGCAGATGTTTTAATTCTAAAACTAAGGCCGAGCCTTGGACCTTTTCCCCCCTCCCTCATAGGATCTCCCAAAAACTCTTCCCCTCTGGTACAGCACTCTGGGCTAGTCCTAACCTGAGCCCGACGCTCGACACACCTATAAGCCAACAACCACCTATTTTCCTCTACGGGGTCGGATGGGTACTCCGTGGCCAACGGTTCTACTTCGGATGACTCGTGTGATCCTTTGCCACAAGGGGGGGGGGGGGGTAGGAGGATCAACTATTTTATTACCAGTATCACCAGTATCAGAACTAATTTCCAAGGGAACAAATTCAGTCCCAAAAACCCCAGAGGAACTAGAACTAGAATTGCTAGACGGTTCTTCACCTAATTTCTCACAAAGTTCGTGATAAACATTCCTCCAATATCTCTAGCCCTTCATAATTGAGAAATCCTAGAATACCAAACCCTTTAATAACCAACCTAGAACTAGGACCCCAAATCCCTGCAAAAACCCAGAAAAAAGCAAAACCCTCTCAACAAAACCAGAAGTGGCAGAACCAGAACTAACTGTTTGAATCAGAATAGAAGAAAGGTTTACCTGATGTTGGTTGATGTCTGAACTTTGAAAGAGGTTGATTGCGGCGGTGGATCCTGCGTACGTAAAGGGGATGCACAGAAAAGTATTAGAGAATGAGGAAGTTTTCTGGTTTGTGAAAATGCAGTGTATAGAAATGGAAGGAAACGAATAAAAGGTTTAAACACCCCTCGAAACCTCTCAACTTCTCTCCATGGTGCATCGCTTGGGCCAAAGGCCCATTAACCCGTTCATCCATTCATAGTGGAATACGTGGCAGTCATTGGAGTTGCTTTTTCAAAATTCGAAATTCAAAATGATTTGGCACAACTTCCCAAGGCACGCGCCGCACCTAGAGAACCTAAAACGTCACCTCGAACAGGCTACATGGTTACAGTTGTCACACATTCCCGAACTAAGACATGCAAAAAGTTCAACCCTACCCACTTGTTACCTCGCCAGACTTTCCAAAGTCTTACGAGCTGGGGGGCTTGTAGGGTCTGCCGACCACATACAGACACAAGTCTTATTGAAGGGATTCTCCAAGGGCACTTTGCTCGGTCCACCTATTATTAAAGTCCTTCGCTCGGACTCGTAGGATCCGAGCAATACGAAAGGGCCAGGCTCGGACTTGATGGAACCGAGCCTCACCATCGGTCCTCAATCCATCAGGCTTGGGACTCTAGGACCGAGACATACCGTCGGCTCGCGGATAAGCTCAGGCTCGCCGAGGCTTCTTATCCCTTCCGCAAATCTCTCCTAGATTCTCGCAACATCCTAGACATGAGATCTTCAGCTGATCCTATCCAGATTCTAGAAGCATAATCGTCCGATATTATCTCAACAGAATCCTGGTTCAGCACAACTCTGATACAAGGCCTAAAGGGCCCATATCAGCCTCCTCCAAACCCTATAAATAGCTCATCACAGCTAGGGTTTTAGGTAAGTACTCTCATCCCTAAGTTGACACTCTGCACACGCACGTTGACTGGGGAGACCCTGCTTTTCCCAACTGGAACTGCAGAAATACCATAAGTCGCATAGTAATACTTGATCCTCTCTTGGGCTCCTGGTTGCCATAATCTTGAGCACTTAGAGGTTTAAGGACATATAGTGTTCAAGGACACTACAAAATGCATGCCAAATCCACAAGTCCATTGATGCCACTGCTTCAAGCATAACTGTAGGATTCCCATGATCACCTCGACAAAATTGACCTTTCCATGCAACTGGACAATTTTTCCACTCCCAATGCATACAATCTATGCTGTCAACATACCTGGAAAACCACGATCCTTCCCTATTTCCAACAAGCGTTGAATGTCATCAATTGTAGGCTTCCTTAGATATTCTTCCCCAAATATCTTGATCACACCGCTTGTAAATTTCTCTAAACATTCCACTGAAGTGCTCTCCCCCATTCTGACATAATCATCAAGGCTGTCAGCAGATGATGCATGTGCCAACATACGAATAGCAGAAGTGCATTTCTGAAGTGGTGAAAGGCTTTGTCTACCACATACATCCACCCTCATTTTAAAATACTCATCATGCTCACCAAGGGCTTGTACAATGCGAAGGAAAACATGCTTGTGCATTAGGAACCTTCAGCGAAATTGTTCATCCGTGTATACCGGATGTTCAGAGAAATAATCGTTAAACAATCGTGTATGTCCTTCTTCACGGTTCCTTTCTATGTGCCTTCTTTTCCCTGTACGCTTAGTAGAGCTACTAGCTTGTTCCTCTCTTTGCCTTTCAATAATAATCCTCATCATTTCCTCTTCACTATTATTGATAATAACATTGTCAATATGCCATTTGAGAATTTTGTGAAAGTTGAAAGGATCTGAAGGGTCCATTAAAAGAGATGAAAGATGAAAGAATAACTTGAGAGATGTAAGAAGAATTAGAAGAAATTTGGAAAGATGAAAGTTGAAAGATGATAGAAGAATTAGAGTGGCTGAAGTATATATAGGGTTGTTTGCAATGGCTAGTTTACAACGGTTAGTTTTTAACGGCTAGTTTTTAACGACTATTTTTTTAACGGCTAGTTTTTAACGGCTACTTTTTTAACGACTAATTTTTAACGACTACTTATTTAACCGCTACTTTTTTAACGGCTACTTTTTAACGGTTACTTTTTTAACGGCTACTTTTTAACAGCTAGTTTTAAAAAAACATAATTCATAATTCATAATTGAAGTTGATAAAACAAGATGATAATACATAATTCATAAAACATAATTGAAAATGATAATACATAATTCATAATTCATAACACATATTTCTCCCTAATAAAGTTGATACTAAACTAAGCCACATTTCTCCCTAATAAAGTTGATACTAAACTAAGCCATATTTCTCCCTAATGAAGTTGCACAACACCTCATGATCTCTTAGTTGTCTCTCACTCATAGTGGATGTATCTTTGGTGAGGATTAGCAAATCATTTATCTTCAACCTATCCGCATCCATCTTCATCCTATCCGCCTCCATCTTCATCCTATCCGCATTTATCTTAATCTTTTCTTGCTGCGCCTTTACCATCTCATCAAATGCACGATTAAAATCTGTCATGCTTTCAACTTTTTTTTTGAAAAATCACATTGAATTCTGCAACATCGTTTGGATTCGAAGTTTGACCTTGCTTTGCTTTCGCCTTTCTTTTTGCAGCTTTTTGCCCAATCGGACGTTCCAAAATAGGCGATGTTGGGTTGTACTCGGAACTTGTTGGTGTTGGTGGGTTAGAGGATGACGAATATGCACCAGAAGCAGAAATCTTTGTTCTTTTTGAAGAACATTCAAACATACCTGCAGCCCATTTTGGTTCATCTTTCAACAAACGCCAAGCATGCTCGTATTTTTTGCCGCCTTCGTCTTGAGCATAAATCTTGTATGCATTTTTCATTATGTCATCATGATTTCTCCCACTCTTCTTCTTTTCTACTGCTTGTTTGTAGCATCCAACAAACTTATGGGTTGCACTATTCAACCTATGCCATCGTGATTTTAGTTGGACTACTCTCCTTGTGGAATACTTCTCCTGACGGTACTGGTTGTAATTGCTCTCAATTCTTCCCCAAAAACTAGCTGATTTTTGATCAACACCAACAACTGAATCTTTTGAAATGTTTATCCATGCCTCAATCAGTAACCTATCTTCATCTGGAGAAAATTTTTCTCAAATTTTTGTCTTCTCAGTTGCTCCTCCTCCTTCTTCTTCAAGATTAATATTCTCCAGTCCGACTTGAGTTGAAAATGCTGGTACTTAAGACGAAGAAATTGATCCACCCGATGTTTCAGGTTCTTCTTCAATCAATTCAACACTTCTATTACCCATGGTGAGATTGGTTTGTGATGGTGGATACATGGGGTGTTGGTAATATGGCATAGGAAATGGATGGTTGTAAAAATTTAGATTATAATGTGGATTAGGAAAACGGGGAGGATTTTGGTAATTTCTAATGTTTGAATTACTACCTTGTGTGCTAGGAGTAATTGGAGAGGAATTATTATTTGGGGGAGGTGAATGGTTTTGTAAAAAATTAAAGTAAGCATTATAAGGATTTTGATTAGGATCCATTTGGGTAAGATAGAAATTGAAATTTTACTTGTGAATTGTTCAAACAATTGATACATATTTATAGAATCCAAAAATTTCAACGGATAGAAACGGCTAGTTCAATTGTTTATAACGAATATATTGAACATACTAAAGTTATATTTTTAATTACTTGAAGCTCTTGTGTATAATTTTAAGTACTCATAAAACATGATGAAAAAAAAAATAAAGAGCATAAAAATGCTTCTTCCACTCTCAGATCCAACATTCTACTTCCTCCACTCCATCAACGCTTCTTCTCCTTCCTCCACTCCATCAAAGCCGGTTCTCCTTCCTCCATCAACGATCAACCATCTCCACCACCAACTTTCTCACTCTCTTTCTCTTTCACTTCAAATCCCACTCTCTTCTCACGGTCGTCTCACTTTCCTTCTTCTCTCTTTCTCTTTATCGCTAAACAAGACATCATAGTAACAAGACGGTTTTTGGGGATCATGGAGCACATCAAACACTTCATCCCTCAAGAACAATGCTTGGATCATCGTTTTTTGCTCTGCATGTGGGTGGATCAGCATCAATTTTGCCTTGGCTATTGAATTTGGGATTATGGGGTTTTAATTTTCCCCTTTCTCATTTTAATTTCCAATTGTTAATTTAATTTTCACTCTTGTAATATGATTTATTGTTAATTGATCTTCTTCCCAGTGTGTTGTGAATATGATGTTTTGTGAATTTTTTCCTTCCTTGTCTGTTGAAACGATGAAGAAGAAGAAAATTTTGCCATTTTTTTATTGTTTCTCTCTCCTCTCCGTACTGTGGGTCCACCTTGAGCACCGGAGCTTGGTGAAGCTGCTGTGCTTGCCAAGCTCCTCCACGTCGGCTCCCTCCACAGAACCCCAAGTATTAAGAACTTGGGATGGAGATGCTCTTAGCCCGTCTTGAAATCTGAGTGATGATCATAAAGGGTGTGTTTTGTTTGAAATATGACAAATAAATAGGAATGGAGGGAGTATTTCTTTTTTCTTTCTCCGCTAGAATTGATGTCTTCATTTTTTTTTGTCAAAATTGCTTCTTTGATCCCCTAAGTTATTTATTTGTTCCAAAGTGGTCCCTCAAGTTTTTTTTTTTAAAGTGGTCCCTTAAGTTTACTTCCGATAGCACGGTTGGTCCTTTCGTCAAATGTTCCATCTCCGGTCATCATCTTCGGCAAAACTCCATTTTTTCAGACTAATATCTTTTATCTCAAACCCCACAAATCCCATCAAACCACCTTCTGGACGTAATGGAGAATGGTGGAGAGATTAGTGGTCCAATATGAACATTTGTTGGCGAAGAATGAGCAAAGAAAGAAAAAAAAAGTCGAGCTTCATCGCCGGAAAAAATGGGGTTGGCCGGAAATCCCAACGGAGAAGATGACCGGAGACAGAATAGATGACTAGAGACGAAAAAATTAACGGAATGACCAACCATGTTAACGGAAGTAAACTTGAGGGACCACTTTCAAAAAAAAAACTTGAGGGACCACTTTCAAAAAAGTAAATAACTTAGGGGACCAATAAAACATTTTTGCCTTTTCTCTTCTGTTAGATCCAGTGAGAAGGTTTTGATAATGACAAAAGGTTGACAAAAGGTTTTGAACAAGCTATAAATGTGTTGATCAAGTTCAAGCTTAACAAGAAAACAACACTCAACAAATGATGAAGAGAGAGCAAGTTCATGAAGAATTAAGTTGCTTATAATTGTAATATCTTTAGTTTGAGTCTTTTATTTTGATGAGTTTGGGTAGAGTCTTTAGAGGGTAGTGAATCTCTATCAAGGTCATGATTATATCATAATTTGAGTTTTCACTTAACCTAAAATCAATAGGTGGCTTAAAGGTTTGAAAGGAAAGGTTTAGTTTTGAGAAAACAAGTTTTTAATTGATTTGAACAGTGGTTAATCGATTAAGAGTCAGGTTAATCGATTAACATACACATTGTTACAGTACTTAATCGATTAAGCCATGTGTTAATCGATTAAGACCTGTAAAACTGGTTTTTAAAATACGTTTTTAACTTCTCAAAATCAGTTTTTAGGTTTCCTAACTTTTGGGTATTTCATATAAATCTTTTCCTATCCTTTGTGAATCATTGAGAACAAATTAGAACAACTTTCATATCCATTTTACAAAGATCAAGCCACACTATTCTCTCTCAATTTCATAGATCAAAGCTTTAACTTTTACATTCTTTGATCAAGAATCTTTGAGTCTCTTATGTTGATATTTTCATAGCTATTGAAAGAGATTCATAGGATTGTTATTGTTTTCATTTGAGTTGTAATCTTTGCAAGAGGCAAGCTATCTACAACGAATAAGAAGTCTTGGTGTGTTGATTATCATCAAGCAAGTCAATCAAATTGAAGAAGAAGTCTTGGTAGTTCATCAAGCAAAGTGAAGTCTTGTTGTGAGGCATCAACGAGCAACGTGGAAGACTTGTTGTGGGTTATCAACAAGCAAGGGAAGAGGTTAGATTAGAGGGTCAATAGGGTTGCAAGACAAGAGTGTGGTGTATCTCTTGGAGGCTATCAAGAAGGGAGTCTTGAGAGGCATTTACTTGTAATTTGAGAACTCTAATTCCTCATAGTGAAGAATCTCTCTTGGTTGAAGAGGGGACTGGATGTAGCTCTCAAGTGGATGAGAGTGAACCAGGATAAATCACTGTGCAATATCTCTATACCCTTAACTCTTTATATTCATGTCATTTCATATGTTCTTGATTGAAAACCTAGAAAATATTGATTTTTCATAAGTGATTGAATTGAATCTTAATTGTGCAAATTGATTTGGGAAAATCATTTTCATAACCTAGGTAATCAATAAGAATATTGGTGTTAATTGTTTCCGATTTATCTCTGATCATACGTGTTAATTGATTGATTTTCGTATTCGATTGAAAAGTGATTTTTCAGTTTTAATCAGTACTTAATCGATTAACAGAGGCTTTAATCGATTAACCATTTGTAAACTTTCTGGTCTTAATCGATTAAGATACAGGATAATCGATTAAGAGCTGAAATTTTTGTAAAAATCATTTGTTTTGATTGTTTCGATTTGTTTTCTTTCGAAAATCTTTCATGGTTTCTTAAACACCTATTCAACCCGACCTTTTAGGTATTCTCCTAGGGTTCCTTAGTTGTTTCACCCACCAATTGCGGTTTTCCTCATCTTCTATACGAATGTGGATGTGGTCGTCAGGTTGTGGTGCATTATTGGAAGCATGTGGGGATGGTGGTGGCTTGGGATATTGGTTGAAATGGGTGGTTGATTGGAGAGGGGTAGTGCTAGCAGTCCGGCTGGGAAGTGGATTGGTGATGACAATTCAATAGGGGTTCTGTACAATCAAGTGATAGTGGATTGGTTCTTCACTTGTATTGCTCTGCTCTTATCAGTGATTTGCGTTACACAGCACAAGTAACAAGCACAAACGACAAGGCTTGGAAAGAATGCACAAGCAGCATAGAGATGGAAGACTATAAGGTTTGGAGAGAACACTACAAGTGTAGAGGAGGAAGGCGACCCACAAGTACAAAGGAGGAAGACAAAAAATTATAATGTTCAAAGATGGTGACTGACAGTGAGGTGCGGCGGTGAGACGGTGAGGTGTAATGGTGAAACGTGATCGGGTGAGTGGGCAGTGAAACACGTATGTATAATAGAAGCAAAATCTTAAAATCTCTTTTTTTTTATTTTAGTGTTGAATTTAGCTAATAAATTAATTAAAAAAAATTTCCACGTCATTTGTGAAATGATAACGAAAAACCTTCGTGGTATATAGCGGTGCTGCTTGAAAATTTGGTTTTTATTCCATGTTGTTAGAGAAAATTCATTAACTGCTAGTGAGGCTAATGAAATGCCACATCAGCATATACGTGTTCAAGTATTGCATGTCACCAATAAGATGACACGAATGTTCCGAGTCCGCAGGAGCAAAAGGGTCAAACCCCAATGTGACACCTTATAAAATAAAACCCTTAATCCTATTTAATTATTTGGTTACTTGAAAATTTCGTTTGAAAAGTTATTAACTTATAAAATTCTCCGTGAAAATCGGACGGAGATTCCTTCGTTTTTGTGACTTTCCCAAAAATTAGTTTCACCTGATTAACCTGAAACATCACATATTTATATAACCAGAAAGCCAACAGGGCATACTTGCCTCATCAGGCATCATCATTAGTAGATAATAACACATAAACAAGTTTTGGAATTGTCTATTCCCAAAATCACTCCTTTCCCAAAAGGAGGAGTCCTGGGCCACCCATGTGCTACATCCTAGCACCCAAAACAAATATATACAAGTTTATTGAAAGCAGGTCATATATACATTAGATATCCCAAAATAGGGCCCAGGACGACCATGACACAACTAAATTACTTACTCTCCCTGTGAGGGAGATCGAGTACTCCTTCTCGGCCTGTAGTGGTGTAAGATCGGGCTCAGTACCTGTGTAAAAAAAGGTAAGGAGTGAGCATTATACAATACTTAGAAAATATATTCTAAAAGGACATAGTAAATAACCAAGTCAATCACATTTATCACAAATAGCATCGCATCATAATCACACAATTTCATGCCCAAACATTTTTAATTTAGTTCAATCAATGATTATGACCAATAGGTTATGACCAATGAATTACGACCAACGAGTGATGACCAATAATTTATGACCAATAATTATGACCAATAATCTATGACAAATTATTTATGACCAATTATGTCCAATGATTATGACCAATAGTGATGACCAATAGATTATGACCAATAATGATGACCAATAGTCATGACCAATAGTGATGACCAATAGGTTATGACCAATAAGTGATGTCCAATAAGTGATGACCAATAGGTTATGACCAATAAGTTATGCCATTAGGATTTAGCGCACCTGTTGGGCAATTTTGCACCCGGTTAGGACTTTGCACTCTACTCAGGATTTTCACTCTGTAGGTATATACATCCAGTTAGAATTTTTATGACCAGTGATTATATTATATAGTTTTTATTGACCAATATTCTGTCCAACACATTTTAATTATTAATTACCGTTGCAACATATTGATCCAGTAGGTAGTACACCCACACCTAACGGAGTAACGGGCATTTTTGGCCTATGAGCTTTTTGTTTTTGGTACCTGAGCGAGCAATTTGTGCCTAACAGGCAATTTTGTTTCACCCAACAGGGCACCTAATGGGAAGGTGGAACACACGGATCAATAAGTTGTTGCTTTACGTTATTTATTCCAATTTTATGAGTTTTTGTAACATCCTCAATTTAGATTTCAGTATAATGTGATTTAAGCTAAGTATTTGTGAGGATTCCTTAGAATAGAAGTAGGTTTGATGTAGAAATCCAAGCATAGGTTAGTTTAGGAACTTAAGGAAATGAAGGAGAGTTAGGAATCATCAAAGTTTGGAGTTTTGTTTAAGATAATCGACTACATTGAGGTTTGTAATCGATTACATGCTCTCAGGTATGAGTACACAAAATGTTGCAGCATAATAATCGATTATCAAGGTCAAAATAATAGATTATTTTATAAAGTAATCGATTACTGCTTGAAAAGTCTGAAAAAAAATAAGAGGTAGGGACCACATAACTCGTGGGTTGCTTTGGAAGCAACCAATCTCAGCCACACAAATCCCATGGTGGCCAAGACATGTGGTTAAAAAAGAAAAGAAAGAAAAAGATAAGTTCATTCATCATCATCAACATCACAAAGCTTTCCCTCTTTTTCTTTCTTCTTCTCCAACGAGTTTCTTCTCCTTCTTCATAGAGTTTTTCTTCTCATCCATTAGCAAGCAAGAACAAGTGTTTACCCATCATCATCATTGAACCCAATCATCTTCTTCCTCTTCCATCTTGGTGTTATTCCTTTCTTTTCTCTCAAAAACCCCCCAACCTCCACCAAGAACTAAGTTGAGCTATCAACTCAAGAAAAGCCTTATCTTCATCATAGGAGCTTGGAAATCAATAGGAATCAAAGGAAAGAGTGCTAAGGAGCTTGGTCTTAGGATTTTGGTGGTTATTTCTTGAAGTTTCAAAGTCTCCTCTACCCTTCAAGAGGTAAGGGGTTTAAATTGGGTTTAGATTGGGGGAAATATTTGAAACTAGTAATAAGGACTTAATTATGTATATTTAGGTGTTCTATTAAGATTAGAATTAGGAGGGTATGGATTAGCTAGAAAATCCCAAGTTAGGGTTAGGTTATAGTTGCTATTTTGTTGTTTATGCTTTGAATTTGTTATAATTTGTCCAATATTGTTAATTGATATGATATTGTGCGTACTGATATATTTATAAATAATAAGGTAAAGTATTAATAGTTATGCATTAATTAGGGAAAAATACTTTCCAATTTAGTTTGAACCAAACTAATGTAATTTTCTAAAGTATAAATGGGTTTACAATTAAATTGGAAAGCACTTGCGAATTGCATCATTCATGGAGTACCGGGGACGTTAGGAGTAGGGGGAAAAACATACGTTTCTATTCGTGAGGACTGAAGTAAATCATTGGGATTATTATAGGGAACTTTGATCCTGCAAAGGACATGGGTTTGATTCCTGTGTTGGGGATTGGTTCCATGCAAACTATAGTAATTCCATTACTTTAGAGTTCTTCTTGGCCAGTGAGAGTGATTTCTGCTAGAGCCAATTTGGTCAATCAAGCCAAATTGTACGTTGAACACTACCCTTGAGGAGTGTGACGTATTGTGCAAGCGGGTGAGCGACATTCCTAGAGGATGTGAAGCACCCAATCAGAGGTTGAGAAATGCTTACTCCTGGTCGGTTTTTCCCCAGAGTGGAGGGTGTATGTGAGGTTGTTGAAATGGTATTGAAAAGGGAAAAGTTAAAGTTAAAGTTAAAGTTAAAGTTAAATTGGAAATGTTAAAGTGAAGGTGTTACAGAAATGCATAAGGACTAATTCATTGAATCCGATTAAATTGTTAAAGTTAAGAAAGTGAAAATAAATTGTTTAATGTCGGATTCATGAATTAGATCCCTACAGTGGGACGTGCATTGCATAACCATGTGTTTGTACAATGATGCATTGCACTATAAGTATATATTATATATACATAGATATTATCCTTGAAATTGCCTTACTAATTGCTTGATGAGTGTGAATATGCTTAGTTATTACTTATTGTTATTTTCAAATGTTTTCTCTAATCTAAATTCAAGTTTACTCACCCTTACATGTTGACAATTTTAGGTACCCCTGACGAGGACCCAGCTACTATTCCCTCTGCCGAGGATCCTTACACTCCGACTGAGGGAGTGTAACTGCATTACCTTAGTTCATGTCAGCTGCACGCATAAATACTTTTCTATTTTGATTTAAATATGTGTTATGTAAAAAGGTTGTGAGGATGTGTATTCATCCTTTTCTTTTGATGTATAATTGACAAACCACAACCTATATTTTGGATTATGTAGAAACTTTATGAACTTTGTAAATCAAATGGTCGTGTAATGATGACCCTAAACTAAATGTTATATATGTGAATATTCTGGTTTCTGACAGGTTTCTGCTTTACTTGAGAAAGTCCGATTTATAAACGAAACCTTGCGAAAATTTTCCACACTAATTTCACTAATTGCGTTAGAGCTATCGTAATTAAGTTTAAGTGTTACATTTTATCGTATCAGAGCATTAGTTGCATTCCTCGGTTGTGGAGTATGGCTTTCCTACTCCCGAGGTGCTGCTCCACATGAGAGCATCATCAAAGTAGTTAATAAATAGTTCATTTTCATTTCTTAAGTAATTAGTAGCTAGTTCTAGTTTTAATTTTCTTAGCGGATGTGATTCTTACTAATCGTTCTGTGATTCCAGATCTAGAATGGCGGCTCGACAAAATCGAGTATTCGAAAGAATATCCGAGGTCTTGGAGGACCTATCTCGGACCAATGGCAATCAAACCAACATTTTGGAGAATTTGGTTCAGGCCAGTGCTCAGGAAACAACCAACATATGCTTGATGGCACATGGAAATGAGGTAAACTCTGATCTAGAACATTCTTATGATGAATTACAAGAGGCTATTGAAGAATTACATGAGGAGTCGATGAGGTTATCCTTATTGATTTCTTTGGAAAAGAAAGATTCAGCTTCTCTTTTACAAAAGAACCAAGAACTTATTAAAGAAAATGAAATTTTAAAAAATCAAAATAAGGAGCTGAATTCTACTTTGAAAAATTCTTCAAACACCTCGAGTAATGAAGTTAAATTTAAAGCTAGTTCTTCTTCTTGTAAGTTTTGCAAGGATTTAGTTAAAGAAGTACAAGATTTAAAAGAAACACTTGCAAAATTTACGAAAGGTAGAAATACATTAAATTTAATGCTAGGGAGACAAAAGTGTTTCTTTAATAGAGCCAGTTTAGGATATCAACCCGGTAGGCATCAAAAGAAATTAAGTACCATTTTTGTCCCTACTAGCAATCATAAGAAACCTTTAATTATATGTCATATTTGTGGTAGAAAAGGCCATGGTGCACATGAGTGCTCACAAAACTTCTTTTTCTTCTCCTTTAAATGAAAAATATATTTTAGAAAAACTTATATTGGCCTTTTAACATAATATAAACCTTGACTTCATTACCTTACATAATGTCCTAAGAGAAAGGGCTATGGTCTTCTATTTGCTTGAGCCTTCAACTTCATTTGCTTGATTCTTCAACTTGAAGCTTGGACTTGAAGGATGAAGATCTTATGATTGCACTTGACATGAACTTGAGAATCTTGAGTTTGTTATCATCAAAACCATATAATACTTGCACTTGAAGTCCTTGGGAAAGCTTGACTTCCAACAGAAAGCTCTTTTAATGAACGATTTTTCCTCTCCACAACCCCGTTTTGTTCCGGAGTCCTTGGAGCTGAAAAATAATGCTTAATGCCATGTTTTTCGCAAAATTTTTCAAAAAATTGATTTTCAAATTCTCCACCATGATCAATCTTAATGGATGCAATGCTCATATGCATTTGGTTTTGAACAATCTTAGCTAGATTTTTAAATTCATAGTATGCATCATTTTTATGAGTAATGAATAATCTCCATGTATACCTAGAATAGTCATCCACAATAACCAGACAATAATAGTTGCCACCAAAGCTTTTTGTTTGACAAGGTCCAAAAAGATCCATATGTAATAGTTTCAAGGGCCTTTGAGTTAAAACAAGATTTTTAGAAGGAAAAGATGCCCTTGTGAGTTTTGATTTTGAATACGGATCACATTTTTCAGAAATAGAAAAGTTTTGCTTTGGTAAACCAACTACTAAGTTTTTAGAAGAAATTTTGTTCAAATGATTCATGAGGATGTGACCTATTCTACGATGCCATAGCCACGACTCATCCTCTTTACTTAATAAACATTTAGCATCATTTGAGGGTATTGAGTTAAAATCAATTACATATACATTGTTTATCCTGCGAGCAATTAGCTTTATAAGATTATCAACTTTACCCTCGATAATACATCTATCATAATAAAAAATAACCCTATTGCCCTTATCACATAACTGACTAATGCTTAGCAAGTTATGCTTTAGGCCCTCAACATTTGGTTTTGAACAATCTTAGCTAGCTTTTTAAATTCATAGTATGCATCATTTTTATGAGTAATGAATAATGTCCATGTATACCTAGAATAGTCATCCACAATAACCAGACAATAATAGTTGCCACTAAAGCTTTTTGTTTGACAAGGTCCAAAAAGATCCATATGTAAAAGTTTCAAGGGCCTTTGAGTTAAAACGATTTTTAGAAGGAAAAGATGCCCTTGTGAGTTTTGATTTTGAACACGGATCACATTTTTCAGAAATAGAAAAGTTTTGCTTTGGTAAACCAACTACTAAGTTTTTAGAAGAAATTTTGTTCAAATGATTCATGTGGATGTGACCTATTCTACGATGCCATAGCCACGACTCATCCTCTTTACTTAATAAACATTTAGCATCATTTAAGGGTATTGAGTTAAAATCAATTACATATACATTGTTTATCCTGCGAGCAAGTAGCTTTATAAGATTATCAACTTTACCCTCGATAATACATCTATCAGAATCAAAAATAACCCTATTGCCCTTATCACATAACTGACTAATGCTTAGCAAGTTATGCTTTAGGCTCTCAACATGTAGAACATTTTCTATGCAAGGGTTAGGAGGAGTACTTATTTTACCCACTCCAAGAATCTTTCCTTGGTTTTTATCTCCGAAAGTCACATGTCCTTGGTCCTTTGGAACGAGATGCGAAAATTTAGATTTGTCTCCCGTCATATGTTTAGAGCATCCACTGTCCAAGTACCACCACGATTTCCTTTCTTCCGGAGTAACCTACAAGAATGAGATTCAAGTTTTCTTTTTCGGTACCCATATCTTTTTGGGTCCTTGAGTGTTAGTATAACCATTGTTTGCATCATGCCACCTTTTAGTTTCATTGTTCTTTTTAACGAACTTAACTTTCCGGCGTAAGCACTCATGTGCACCATGGCCTTTTCTACCACAAATATGACATATAATTAAAGGTTTCTTATGATTGCTAGTAGGGACAAAAATGGTACTTAATTTCTTTTGATGCCTACCGGGTTGATATCCTAAACTGGCTCTATTAAAGAAACACTTTTGTCTCCCTAGCATTAAATTTAATGTATTTCTACCTTTCGTAAATTTTGCAAGTGTTTCTTTTAAATCTTGTACTTCTTTAACTAAATCCTTGCAAAACTTACAAGAAGAAGAACTAGCTTTAAATTTAACTTCATTACTCGAGGTGTTTGAAGAATTTTTCAAAGTAGAATTCAGCTCCTTATTTTGATTTTTTAAAATTTCATTTTCTTTAATAAGTTCTTGGTTCTTTTGTAAAAGAGAAGCTGAATCTTTCTTTTCCAAAGAAATCAATAAGGATAACCTCATCGACTCCTCATGTAATTCTTCAAAAGCCTCTTGTAATTCATCATAAGAATGTTCTAGATCAGAGTTTACCTCATTTCCATTCGACAAAATCGAGTATTCGAAAGAATATCTGAGGTCTTGGAGGACCTATCTCGGACCAATGGCAATCAAACCAACATTTTGGAGAATTTGGTTCAGGCCAGTGCTCAGGAGGCCCAAAATTTTAATAATCATCAGTCTCCTCAACCCCAGCCACCAGTGCAAGCTCATGGTATTGCTGATTTTAAGAAGTTGGACCCCCAAGGTTTGTGGGTGGGTTTGATCCAACAGGAGCACAGCAATGGCTGAAAGATATAGAGAAGATCTTCAAATCCTTGCCATGTACAGATGAGGAGAAGGTGGCGTATGCCTCATTCATGCTTTCTGGTGAGGCGGAGGCATGGTGGGAGGTCACTAGTCATTTCCTGGAGGCAGAAGGAAAGCAGTTTACATGGGAATTGTTTAAGGAGAGGTTCTTGGGAAAGTTCTTTCCGGAAGATGTCAGAAGAAAGAAGGAGATTGAGTTTTTGGAATTGAAACAAGGGGGTATGTCGGTGGGGCAGTATGTCTCCAAATTTGAAGAGCTGATTAAGTTTTCTCCATATTACCAGCACCATCCAGATGAGGGTTCTAAATGTGTCAAGTTTGAGAACGGTCTTCGGCCCGATATCAAGTTGGCTCTTGGGTACCAGAGGATCAGAAATTATCCACAGCTGGTTGATATGTGCAGAATGTATGAAGGGGATTTGTTAGTGAAGGAAGCAAATGACAGGAGTATAAGAGCAGCTCAGAGGGTTGCTGGTCCAGTGAGGGACAAAGGTAAGGGACCTTCCATCCAGAGTGTAACACCTCGCATTTTTCCTGGATGTGCGTGAACGAATAAAAACCTGAGATTCCATTTTATAAGGAATTTTCAGAAAAATGTTTTCCTAAGAAAGAATTAAATTGTGATTTTCAAGGAATTTTATAGACAAAAAGTTTTTATGAATGAAAAGTGAACGATTTTGATGAAATAAAAATGCTTTGCTAACTGGTAACTTTATTTTTGAAAATGAATTTTCTTTTGGGATTGAAAATATATATATATATATATATATATATATACGAATTTTGAGTTGTGTCTTGAAGAAAATAAATTTAATAATTTGACTTGAAAATATTTATGCGATGAGTGCTTGATTTAATATGTGTGTGCTTTGTGTTGCATGAATCTAATTGTGTGAATGTGATTTGTGAATTAATTGCATTATTATGTGGATTAGCGATTTTAAGTAAATATGGTTAGAACCTAAAAATATAAGATAAGCATGTGTGCATATGTAATGCGGTTTGTATGTATGTATATATGTGTTATGTGTGTGTTTGAAATGTGATGCATGGAAATTATTATGAAAATGTGGTTTCTTAGAATTAATTTAACTATCATATGAATTAAGGACTTTTAAGAAAATGTGAATGGAAAATAAAATGGAAGACATGTGTGTGTGTGAGAAGGTGCCACGATTGGTGCATGTGTGTGTGTGTGTGCATGGATGTGCTACGTGTGTGTGCGTGCATGTAGGTGGGTGTACTATATGTGTGCCACGTGTGTGTGTGCATGTGTGTGTGCATCAACTTAAAATTCTAAGACTTAAGGGGTAAGGAACCAAGCTAACCAAGTGCTAACTAAGTGGGAAAATCCTAACTAAGAGTTAACTATCCATTAGAACCTAGGTGACCCTAGAGTCCTAGCCTATCCCACTTTGTTCCCTTGACTTTCCTAATCTCCACCCATGCAAAATAGAGAAGACTAAATCGCCCTTCTTGGTTGCACATGGACCAAATTACTCCTAGGGCCAAAGTAGGAATTTGTGAGCTTGCCTTTATATAGAATTGGCCATAGCTCATTCACCCCATTCACTTTCCATTTCTTCACTTCAACACAAACACATCTCTAAGAGATCCATCGACCTCTTAGAGAAAGAAAAAAAAAAAAGAAGAAAGGAGCGTGAGGGAGAGAAAAGAGGGAGGAACCGTGAGACTTGAAGAAGAAGAAGGAGGAATTCAAACCCAAAACCTAGGAGTTTTCCTTGAAGATCAAAAGCTTTAGGAGCTAGAGAACCAACCATTCATGGTAGGGCTTGAAGATTATGATGAAGATTGTAATAGTTTAGTTCTTTTCTAGCTTGTAGATCTACCTTTTTTTCTTGCATGTTCATTTTATGTAAACTTGTATGTTGATCTATTTGATTTTGGACTCTATGGACCTTAAGAATAACTTGTAATATGTTAAATTATGCTTGATGTCTCGGTTGGAACTTCTCTTAGTTAGATCTAAATGTTTTCTTAAGGATCTAAAGAAAAGCTAAGACTTTCGGGAAAACTAAAATAGATTCTTTTGCATGTCTATTTTTCTTTTCTTAAACCGTGGATTATGTGTGTTTATGAGATGATTGTTGAATAAATGTGTGATCTATATTGGTTTTGTGAAAAGTTCAAGTTTATAGTCTTGCATGTCTACTTTCCTTTCTCCAAACCGTGAATTGTGTGTGTATGTGCTTAGTGGAAAAGAAAATTCAAGATCTAAGTTAATCAATAATAAAGTGAAATTCTTTGTCCTTGCATGTTTGATCTCTTGCTAAACCATGACCCTTATATGTTTATGTGTTTATGAGAAACCGTGATCTCAACTTAATTTGTGAAAGAACTTAAGTCTTTAGTTTCGCATGTAGGTTTAATGATGATCCTATGTGATTTAAGTGGATGCATGTAACAATCTTTGATTTATGAAGTGAAAAGTTAAGATCCTTGATTTGCATGTAATTTTCAAGCAAAAAGATTGTGTTTTCCTTCCTCTATGTCATACGGTTTTTTTTAAAGAAAAATTTAAGTAACAAAGTTTTAAAATGATTTTCCATAAACACGTTTAGATCTAGTGTCGGTTATGTGCATATTTTATTTTTAGGGTCATTCGGCCATGTCCCAAAAATAATAAAATCCATGCCTTTATGTTATAAAAGTTCATGCATGATATTTTCATGAAGTTAGAACTAAATCTTTATTTTTGTTTTAAGAAAATGATGGACTTGAGTTTATGTTTTGTGGATGATGTGAATGTATGACTTTTGTGTGTGTTGAAAGATGAGTGAACCACCTTGTCTCCTTGCATCATTAGATTCGGCCATCCTAGAAGAAGTAGGTAGCTAGGTTTGTTTCTCAATTAGGATACATGCAGAATGAGATTAATTGAATATAAGAGTTTCAAAGGTGTTTGCATGTCATGAATGTGAATTTTTGAAATAATTTGTGAGTCAAAATGTTATTTGATTTAAAGCTTTGAAAATGAAATTAAAATTTAGAATCTCCTTATTGTGTACTCACGGTTTCTAAGATTAAATAGGGAAAATGATTTCATGATTTTATATGTTCTTTGTGCATCAAATCCTTGCTATGTTTTACATGTAGGATTCGGTCAATGCATACTAAATTATTTAGAAAAGTTTTCTTTATGAAAGGACCTTGATGATAGATATATTCCTAGATGCTTAATGTTATGTGTTGATGAGAATGATGTGTGTTTCTTTTAAATTCTCCTGGTTTGATTTGATTATGTAAAAAGAAGTTTTGTAATGATAATTCAACAATTTCAAGTTTTAAAAATTGTTAGAGGTTAGAAACCATTAACCACATAATTCGGTCCTTGATGAATTAGTCACGAGGCCTAAGTCAAATTATTTTCTTAAGTATAACTAAATTAAATTACTAAGATTAAGATTGAATTGAGTAAATTTAGATGACTGAAGTGTGGTTTGCCTTATGTGAGTTGTGTGTGTGCTGCTGTGATGTTGAATTGAATTTGTTCTACTGTTTGTGAACATTGTATGTAAACAAATCTGTGTTTTGATTTCAAAAGGACTTGAAAAATGTTTTATTTGAAAAAGTGTAATTTAATTTCAGATTTTTAAATGACATTCTTTGATCAGTATCTAGTGATGTGTGAATTTTGGGAATTTAATAAATCAATTTAATTTGGTTTTAAAATCTTATTTTCTAGGAGTTTTGGAATTTTGTTTAATGATTCTTATAACTGAAATATTTTTAAATCAAGATAGAAATGGATTTATTTTAATATAAAGATTATTTGAATTGTTTCAAAGTTTTCTTGGAAAAACCCTTTTAATTAATTTGGAATTGAAATCTTCGGATATTAACAACGTGTTTTCAAGAAAGGAATTATTCTAAAAAGTTTTCAAAACGAAATTGAGAAATTATCGAAACGTTCTAACGCACGGGAAAAATGTTTAGTTCGGGTGTCGGACGCGACGAGAACGTGGCAAAGGATAGCAACGGGAAACCTTGAATAGCTTGCGGATGTTTCGTCATCCAGGTGAGAGAGAAGCTCCCCTTAAGACGTCGTGGTCTTAGGCAACATATTAAGGCGTCCAATCATCTCAAAGGTTGGACCCGGTCTCGTTAGGCGACGAAGAGGGATAATGAGTGTTTATTTGTTATTGTTGTTGGTTAAGTGTGATTTATCCCTACGAATCGCTGAGACCGAAGTGTTGTCTATAGTTAATATATTTGTTGTGATGATACGATGTTTACTATTCATGAGCTGTTGGTAGTTTAGTATGTAAAGTAATTTAATTAAGTTGTTTAATCTTACTCTGCGATCTGAAATGATACTAATGAGAAAATGAGATTGAAAGAGAAAAGAGATGCGAATAAGAAATATGAGAAAGAATGGAGAAAGAAATAAATGGTGCAATAAGACTAAAGAGAAGGTTATGAGAACGAATGAGAAAGAGATAAAGGTGATATGAGTAAAGGGAAAAGATAAAGAGTTGAGATTAGAAAGAGATTGTGTTGATGAGAGTGGGATGTGATGGAGTAAGGATGTGATTCCTCTTCCATGTTTTTGAGAAGAAGCTTAGTGTTGAGTTGAGCGTGCTCCTCCACTAACACTCACCCAAAAATGTGACTTTTGAAAACAGTTTTTGAAAAGAAACTTTTGAAAAGAATTTGTGAAAAGATATTTTGGAGGGAGTGTGAAACAATATTTTTAAAAGAATTTTATAAAGTCATGTTTTTGAAAAAGCTTTGCGAAAAGAGTTTTGAGGAAGAGGAGGAAATGAGTTTTGAGGAAGTTGATGGGAGTTATGCTGTGCATGAGCTGATAAGAATGTTGATATTGAGATGAGATTATGAGGCCAAGGGCCATTGTGATTAAGGGGAAACAGTTCGCGATTAGTGGTCGGGCTTCGTTGAAGGGATGCACCAAGGACGAGCCGACTGTTAGGATTAAGCCGTTAACTAAAATGCTAAAACATTAAAAGACTTTAAAAGACATTCATAAACGCGGTGAGGTATGAGTGTCGTATCGAAGTAGTGGAGAGGAAGATACTATGGGTATCTGCGGATACTCAGGTGGAGATTGCAGGAGGGGAGGGCAAGGACGGTGAAACGTCAAGAAGCCTCGAGTATATTTCTAGGCGGAACGAATCCCACATGTGGTGCACTAACGTGGTGGGGACTGGGTCTAATACCGTGGTAAGTTCCGCATCGCGAATTAGAAATTATACTGTCGCCCCCTCGATGCAAGTCTAGAACAGTGAGAGGGACTAGAACGGGGCATTTGTGTTTCCCGCCGAGGGCGTGCATTGATTATGTGATTAAATGATATGATTTGAGGATGAGCCTCCTGGTCTGGGACCATTTGTGTGTGACAGCTGTCGTGCCCGCATGGTAAAGGTCCTGTACTCCTGTTTGCTTCCAACTAGGTTGGGTGGTTGACCGAGGAGATGTAGACGTGTGTGAGCCCAATGATGTTTTCCCCTCATCATTGATGCTATCCGAAATAATAAAACTTAAAAGCACAAAGATGTTTTAAAGAGAGATACAATAAAAATATCCAACATCGAATGAAAATTATGAGACGAGTATATAAGAAAGAATTCTCGGAACGCGTGATGAAATTGGAAAAGTGTGATGAGAGAAAGAAGGATTGAGTGAAATTGTGAAAGATTATAAGGAGGGTTAAAGTTTGTGTTCAGTTATGTGAGTGTATGGTAATGGTATGGTTGTTGTTTGTATGTTGTTTATTGTCTTTCCTTAGTATTTGCCTATTGTAATTCCACATAGTCGACATAACTGTTTGGGTAGCTTACTCTCTCCTCTTCTTCTGTTCTCCTCTTCTTCTGTACTTGTGCCTTTTCTCTGGAAAATTTTCACGGCTACTAGATGCAAAGAGATTGAGGTTCCAGATCCAGCTTGTTCGGGAGGTAGGCACATCTGCGTTAAAAGGAGACAATTCGGTGGAGAAACCCTGGGGCACGAATGAGGACAACTCTACTAGCGAACCGTGAGTGGAATCTATCAAGGCCGGAGTGAGATGACGAGTGTTAGAAGGTCTGACTAGAAGCTAGGAATTCCCTGGCGGAATGTATTCCGGTGTAAGTCCTTAGTTACCTTCTCTTTACCATACTGTACCCCGGCTAAAGTTTTCTTTAACAATGAGGTTTTGAAATAAGTAAACGGGCTAGGTTTTAAATGATGTTGTGAAAACGGGTTTCAAAGTGCGGTGTCTCGTGACACCTCGGTTTGGAACTTGAAAGGGGTTTGCACAATATGAGAACATGATGTTTTAAATGTAATTATGTTTTGGAAACCTAA